>OW052225.1:25232500-30232500 GCA_932527175.1 Operophtera brumata | reverse complement strand
TTTGGCCATTAGTGGGTAAATAAATAAATGCGTATACATTTGTCTAATATGGTACCTAGCTATCTTAATAAGATCTGTATGATGCTGCGACATATCCCTGACAGTTTATGTAGCCATTACCTGGTGTGCAGGTTAATATCCGAGGCAGTCGCAAAGCGGAGTGTGTCGTTAGCGCGCGCCCTCTGGCGACGGCTATCTGCACGAGTTGCTGTACATCGCTGTATTTCATCCAAGGATTATGAGATTCATAGCCTTATATACTAGTCTTAAACCAAACCTAAAGACATTCTAATAACTCTACGACTGACTTAGCATTCCATACACTATAAACGCCAAAATATGTGGCACCTTTGAAAATTCGTAAAATGCCAAATGAGTTTGATACACTGCCGGTTCACACTCTCGTCCTATGATCAAGCAGCAATGGGGGAAAAACTTTAATGAATTGTTGCTCTTTATGCGTTTTATCTATTTTGGTTCGAACACTTTTTGAGCGCTAATCCGGAGTCCAATTACTATAAGGTCATTTAAATAAACCCCATTACAACATAATTTTTGACAGCCAGCTATAATTATTAAGATTTTCTGCTATAATTCTTCAGTTTTAGGGTTCCGCACCTCAAAAGGAAAAACGGAACCATTATAGGATCACTTTGTTGTCCATCTGTCTGTCTGTCAAGACCCTTTTTCTCAGGAAGGCGTGGAGGTATCAAGCTAAATTGAATACTTAGGTCTACTGTGTCTTGGAGCTGTGAAAAAATCAAACTTCTAAGCCAACGCAATCAAAAGATACAGCCGTTTATGCTACAAATTTTCGACCCTCGCAAGGGAATCAACACCTACAGGGTACTTCCCGTGAACTCAGAATCTTGAATTTGGTACGAAGCAACGTTTTATAGCACAGATAAAGTAAAATTGACAAAAGCATAATTTTTTGTTACATCTATAATAAAAATATTTTTAATAATTTTAAACTTACTACCCCTTTCCTTATAATGATTTCATTTAGCAATAAAAATACCATAACTTTTACTTATATACCTACAGGTTTGTACGGAACCCTCGGGGCGTGAGTCCGAATTGCACTTGCCCGGGGTTTTTTATTTAAATTGTAGTTGCTGGTAGGTATTTAGGAAACCAGCAATATACATCATCCAAACCGATGAACACAAGGTACTTGTTATGACAATAGCAAAGACAGGCACTTCACAGCGAGTGAACAATTTTTGCGAGTGGTTGCACTTGTCATGCGATTGTTGGGCTGTTTGCCTCGTCTAGTTGCTAGTGCAGGGCGTAAGATGGTCGTCCCACTATTTACACTATACAGGGCGTTCCAAGACTATGCGACATGAAGGGAAAGTACCTTAAATATTGTATATAGGATATTTTGCTAAAGGCAACTTTATTTTATTTTTAAAGCTTAGTAATTCTGCATTCAAAGATTTTCAAAAAATTACTTGCTTCGTCTGGGAATCAAAATTGCAATAAAAATAACCTACCTACATAATGTACCTCAATAAAAACAAAACGAATACACAATTAATTGAAATCTTCAAACTCTAAACGAGACGCTTAAATTAAACTGAAGTCCAAACTCTACCCTGAAGGATAGAAGTTAAAACATACATTCAAGTGGAAATCAAGTCCAATAATCTCGGTTCGGTATGTCATTCGTAAGTTTAATTACAAGCGAACCCGGGTGTACGTGCCCTGCCTCCGTTATTAGTTTAGCAATTTTCATATTAGCTTAAATAATATGTTAGGTTAGGGGCTGGCGCTAAGCACGACTAGCAGCGGACTTGAAGACGACTCAAGACTTCATTTCAACTATCATCATAATCATCACAAGCCATTAGACGTCCACTGCTGGATGAAGCCATATAATGCAATGGGGGAATTTGCCATAATCACGCTTGGCAGGATCCAGTATTGGTGTTGAGTGTTCAGGTGGATGCGGCTGCTCTTCGCCTGGTGCAATCCCTTAGTCGGCTTTTACGACATCCACGAGAGGAGGTGGAGGTGTCTATTATTTGGCCGGACACACATACATTATCCTAATGTACAGCCAATTATTATCGTCATTGATTTTTCATGGTGATGATAAATAACCGCCTCTGCTCACAACTCAGCTACCTCCAGAACTGAAGCGCTACCCAAGTTAGTGCGGGAGCAAGTTTAGGGCGCGTGTGGTCTTTAGTGTGTTCTGATGTTGCAACTCACCTGTATTGTAATTAGTTTAACTGCTGCTACGTGGTACGCGTGAACTGTTGTGTCTTGGGAACTTTCCGCGAACGTATGTAACCGTCAATCTGCCTACCAAGGGTGCTCTTACACAGTTTCTGCTATTAAATATTGGCGAGTTTCGTGATTTTCATTAAACTTCATTTACAAAAAAAAATAAGTAGTGTTTACTTTTAAATAGACACGGGATATTTACCATGATTTTTGAGTTTGAGTGAGAAAGAGGGTAGATCGATATATCTGCCAATAAAATCTACGATCGCAAAGACATTAGTTAGTTCTGCCGTGATCATGGCGCATGCAACTGTGCCGTAATATCGGGAACAATTAAAACTCAAAAATCATGGTAAATATCCCGTTTCTACTGAAAAGTATGTACATAACCATGATAGTTTAAAAATTTATAAAAGTAGTGCTGTTGTGCACCCATCCGAACCTACTTCTTTACATATGTAAGACATTTGGATCCTGTGAAATTGTTATTTTAATTACATTGACAATCTAAACGATGTCCAAATTTTTTGAAACTCGAAAACTTTGATTGGTTTGGAAGTTTCACTTTTCTATGTTTAAATTGTATTATTTGCTAATATTGTGCATTTTCCCCATCCTCACATACGGAGCTCAGACTTGGTCACTTACCAACAAACAGCTAGAAGTTCAACCTTTGGGTGAGCCAGCGGGATATGGAGCGCAGTATCTTAGGAGTCAAACTTATAGACCGCGTTAGAAATAAGATACTGCGCTCCCAAACACAAATGGCCGATGTAGCTCTGAAAGCTGGAAACCTAAAGTGTGACTGGGCTGGACACGTTAGCCGCATGCCCGGGGACTTCTGGGCTAAGATAAATACAGAGTGGATTCCGAACGCGTGGCGGCCACGTGGTAGACCCAGACGGCGATGGCGGGATGAGCTTGACTCTCACAAAAATGACTGGCCACAAATAAATCAGAATATAAATGTTTGGAAAGAGGGAAGGGAGGCCATTGCCCTGCAGAGGGAAACTTCCGGCTTATAAATATAAAAAAATGGCTTCATGAATTTCGCAAATGTGATATACTCGGTATGTGTAAATATGTACCTAATATTGTGGTAAAATTAAGTCATGTCGTCAGTCTCTGTCAAGTCATAACCTAGTTTAAAACGGTGGAAGAAATAACTACGTTGCGAGGACAAAATCCCCATTCGAAAAGACACTAAATACACTTTTTAACTACACCACACCATGAGCCCTTTATCTAAGTTACACCGATTAAAATAACACAAAAATTACAAGATATAACTCGAAAACATATTAAAATGAAATTAAATAAAAATTACGAAGATTAAAAAATGGTGGAATGAGTCGAAAAGCTGTTTCGCAAGCTATGTCTTACAATTTAAATTTAATCCTACTTACTTCGGACAGTAAACATCTAACCCGTACAGGACAGCAAAGAGATCTGAGTCAGATACATTTCGCTCAAAGAACTAGTCAATTTATAATCCAGCCTACCTAGACATTTATGTGGCAGGCAAAACGTCAGCGAAGCGTTACACAATTCTATAAGTAAATTTTGTTCTACCAGGGATTTCGGTTGAGGGACTCACGAGTTTCGACTCAAACGAGAGTTTTCATGTCTTGATTGATGTGGCGACTTATTATTTATTTTATTTATTATACAAACTGATCTAAATATATTTTGGTTAGTAGTATCTTAAAACCTATGTTAGGTTTGTTTAAATACTAGGTTCTCTTACAATACAACACACGAGCGATAACAAATGACATGGAATATTTTACAACTACTACGGCGAGCAAGCGCCCGACATAAGTACAAAATTGACGGTAGTGTGTCAGAATAACTAGGTAGTAGGTGGTAGTAGGTAGTAGTACTATGTAGGCACCTAATTAACGACAGTTTTCAGTAAAAGTTATTTATATTGTGTAATAATTCATTCCTTATAGTGAAAAATATTACCTACTTGAAAATAAAACTTTTACAGCAACAGAACATACAATTAATAATTTCCACCTAACAAAACTCCACACGAACATTTATTCGGACGTAGACTGTTTTCTTCAGGAGATACGATAATTTTTTAGAGCAATTTATTGCCTGGAACAATTGCCAAATACGGTTTGTAGAGAAGGAAATACCAGTAAGGGACATGTTGACGGTGGCTACAGATAAATAAAATAAATAAATAAATAATGCTGCACAGTTCACACAGCATTATCTAGTCCCAAGCTAAGCAGAGCTTGTGTTATGGGTACTAGATAACTTATATACTTAATACAATACATTACATCGTTTTTATTTTTATTTTACTTAGAAAATACCCAGAACACCCTGAACAAATATCTGTAGATCGTACAAATATTTGTTCCGAGGCGGCAATAAAACCCGCAACCTCCTGCGTCGCAGGCGAACCATCGCCCGCCGCGGCACAGAGGTCGTTAGATGAGATAGAAGGACGATCAAGAAAGTAGCGCAGCAACTGGCTTTCCTCAGTACAAAATCTGGCGTAGTCTAGTTGTGAAGATGACGAACGGCTGAAACAAAGAATCATAAAATTCTTGCAGAATAAGACCAAGGATGGTTGCTCAATGTTAAGTCGCCCGTGTACGCCTCTTCCGCGTACTTTCTTCGTATTTCGTTTTCGGAATTTGTGAAATTGTCGCGTCCCGACACGTCGCGTCATTAAAACTTGCGATTGTCAAGTCACAAGTCTGCCGGAATGGATGACGACTGCGTGCGGGACACGTAAATAATTGCTGTTTTTGGTGACAAAAACTTTGGCGTTATTCGGGAATTCAGGAAAGAAGTCAGGTCAAGGTATTCTGAAGTATTCTGTGGCAATAGGCAGGACACCTTATGTGCTGCACGGATAACAGATGGAGCCGCAGGATAACCGAGTGGAGACCGAAGATCAGGCAGGCCGAAGCCTCGATGGACCGATGACAGGCCGCCAGTGGAGTCGTGATACTGGAAACAGAGCCGACTGGAAGACATGAGGGGGCATATATCCAATATTGGACGGAAAGATTAATGATGATGAATATGATGATGATTCTGAAGCTTAGTGCTTTTTACGTTGAAGCCATCGTGCGATACCGCACGTAGATAGACGTTGGACTTTATACAAAAGAATCGCCGCCAATCATGAGTTCCACGATCGTTAACTTTTAATGATAAAATTACAAAGTACCTACCTCGTTAATTTGCTGATTGGTCGTTGTTCGTAGTTCTAAAAGAAACGTAGGCACATGTGCATTAATAGTGCATTGCGATACGAGACTCGTAAATAGGTTATTTCAAACGAGTTGACGCTTTGTAAACCCGAGCCGAATGGCGAGATTCTACCATTATCTTGATTTTTTAATAACCTTTACGTCCAAGTATCTACGATGTTTTTTAATACAGTTCTGAGAAAACAGTTTATTTTCGTGTATAGTCGATATCATTTTATTCTGATTTTATAAAACTCTCTCCTCCTAAAAAAATACATTATTGAGGAGCATGCAATTGTTAGAAAATTGCCAAACAGAGTTTCGAATATTCTGTACTTATTTACATACCTTTATTTCATAAATAAAATTCATTTATACACTAACAGCATCCTCAATCTTGTAACCTTTTGTTTTGAGTTCTTCTATAATCCTTGCTGGTTGGCAGGTGAAGGTAACTTTTTTACCATTACTCTTATTGGCCTCACCTGCTTATTTTCATATGAATGCCGAGATGGTTATTTTCATTCAACGTCTTTGATATATTTCTATACGATTCACCATTACAGGCGTTTACTTTGACACTCACGGTTTAACATTTTAACGTGAAGGTGCTGCAGGTATTTTTATAGACAAGAAGTCATAAAGTTTTTGGTAGTCCTTCACCCCATCCACTATAATAGGAGGTGGTGGCGGAACTTTAGTAAGTTTCTCTATTATTGACGTTTCGTCAGTTTTTACAGGTGAGAGTGTGGGTGAGGTGTTCAATTTTATTTTTTTCCTTGCCTTTGTTCGGATCCACTCTGTTTCTTTTGCGAGTTCTTCCTCACCACCCGTGTCGTATTCAACAGGTAGAGAAGATGTTTCCATGCACGAAGTAGTTGGAGCAGTGGAATTTATATTTGACTCTTCAAGTCAACAACAACGCTTTGCAGTTTTATCCGCTCTTCCTTCTCTTCTTGTAACCGGTTGTAGAGCAAAAACTCTGTATCCGTTTTTACTGTTATTTGGGTTGTTTTCGATGGTGTATCCATTGTTGAGGCGAGTAATAACGTCGCCTTAACAAAATGATTTGTCGTCTAATGATAATATTAGCCTGCTTTATGGCTAGATTGTAATGATATTGTACATTTATTATGTACACTAATAAAATAAAATAAAATATGCACCTAAATTCTGCGGTAATTAAATACAGATCGTTAAGATTTAAATCAATGCTGAAAATTTATTGCTTAGTTTCCTCTATAAATATATTTTTCTTCGAATATAGTCGTCATCATTTTATTCTTTTTTTTTTCCTCTTTGCTAAATAAACTTTTATTAACTTGGAATAAAGAAAAAAAAGTAAAGAAATCGCACTAGTGAGGTAAAATTTACTTTCAAGCTATTACATATATATTATATGTTTACTGGCCTGGTACGTACACTTTCCAAGAAACTGGACCTATAGAAAAAAAATTACGCTCCGGAGTAGTTTTGCATTGCATGCTTACCATGCTTATTTTAGGCTGGTAGGCTTTCCAGCCGTTTTTGTAATTGTTGACCTTGCATGCGTACCTACCTACTTTTTAAACGAACTGTATACAAAATGTGGATTCAAATTGGTTTCAGAATAGCATATAGTGTGTAGCTTATAACTAACTATAAGATAACTGTGAATCCTGGATTAATAAAATAAAATTTTATATATAAATAAAACACATTTTTTACAACGAAAATTAAATGAATCAAGTCATTTGTCATGCATTTTATTTATTTTACCTAGAAAGAAGCGAAGGTGCCAAGGCAGTGTTAAACCCAGCGGAATATTATTAATTTGTAAGTCTGTTAATTTTAAGCCTTTGGTTTTCCTTCAAATAAATATAAATGTAAATATAAAATATAAATATAAATATAAATATAGGCTAGAGAATAAATGAAAAAACTAAAAATCAAAACTTAACTAATATATAGGTACATTATTTGCAACGGTGTTTAGATAGCTCAGCAGTCCTATTTGTACCTTTTACATTTTGTATACCTACTGTCTTGTATTAGTTGCAGTATTCTGTCTGTAATTACAGAGATTGGCAGGAAAATGTAGATTACCTAATAGGTAGGACCTAAGTAGCTAGGTGGTACTCCGTCAAAGACCATCAAAAACATGACCTCGTGATAGATTCTCGCACTTTAATCTCCTATTGAATACTGATTCTATCCGGAAGTACCTTCTACCATTATCCTTCACATCCTATAAGAAAAGGAAGTTCTAATCAGACCGGAATCTTGTGGAAAGGCCACCGCTCACGGTCAAGTTAGATTAGATATTAGTATGCACTGGGCTTGGTGGTAATGGATGTAAGTAGGTAGGTACTTGGAATGGTAGGTATTGAATTTTAATGATGGTTTTTAACTTTTTTGATAGTTTCGCCTACCAAAAATAAGATTGATATGAGTAATTTTCATCAAAGTATTTTCTAATCAGTGGGAAGTTTTTCTGCTTCAGGTATCATCACCTTAGGAGGATGACTGCCAGCGGGCCTCTTAAAACAGAGTAGGACACTTGTTTTTCATCATAACCTGATTAAGACATGCGTTAAGGGTCCCCTAAGCTATGTACTGGTTGGTGAACGGAGTTAAGTTGATAAAGATTTTCACAGGATAAATAAGGTTAATAGGTACTTAAGATTATGTTATTTTTGTTATTATTTAGATTATTTAGAACTTAGTTAAAACTATGCCTATAAGTTCATCTAAGTAAACAGAGATGGCGCTACTAGTACGTAACCGGATCACTATAATGTTTTCTATGGTCTTTGAGGTATAATTTCATAAATAAATTAAAAAATAATAGCTAACTGAAAATATTTTGGTAATATATACTAGATTCGATATTTTGTTGATTCTAAGATTTTTGCTAAACCGCTCAATAAGATTCAACCTTGCTTCGATAGATGGCGGTACCAGTACTTAAAATCTAAAATCAGAAAACTAGTAATCTAGTTATGCAAGTGTTAGTGTTTATTAAATGATAGAGAGCTACCTAACCGCAGTAGGTAGATTTATATAAGTCATCATCATCTTCATCATCATTATCAGCCTGTAGAAGTCCACAGCTAAACATAGGCCTCCTATGGAGGAGGACTAGTTCTGCTGTGGTCTTCTAATGATGATGATGGCTGTGGATGTGGACTTCTAATAGTGACGGATGATGAGAATGACTCAACAAACGGTCTTGAGGCGCCTCCATCCACCGTTTCTGTGTTCCATTGAGAGGTGCTTCCTCTTTTGCGTAGTCCGATTCATGGTCATCACCCGAGAACCTATATTACCAACTGTTATCAGGGGGCTTAGTACGAGAATTTGATAGTATTCGAAACTATATGAAGTTTCGTTTCCTTCCATACAGTTACTTGCAGCGTCCCTTGCGAAAACGAAGAGAAACTATGGACGCTGTCAGTAAAATTGTATGGAAGGAAACTAAACTTCATTATAGTTTCGAATAGGTACTATAAAATTCTCGTACTAAGCCCCCTGGCCGCTAGCTGCATGGCCTGCCCAATTACACTTCAACTTGCTAATTGTGAGAGCAATGTCGAGAGCTCAGTATTCATAGAATAAGCTGTAGAATTTTAAACCATGCTTTATCAGAGAGCTTTTTACAGAAGGCTATAAACAGCCATTAATCTCACAATTCAATGTAAAACCCCGCTCAATTACTCGAGTACAAAAACCCGGAGTCGCAAGGACGATTGTGTAAAATCTAAGAATTAATATCTTTCAGAAGGAAAATAAAATGGAGTGAAAAGAAGGCTGACTCGAGCCCACTTCAACACAAGTGGCAATTCTGCTGAAATAATTTCCGAAACGAGTGCTGTGAGCGTGGCTTCGAAATAAGCGGCTGAAATAATTTCCGAAATGCCTGCTGTGAGCGAAGATGCCAAATAAACATGCGAAATAATTTCCGAAACGCCTGCTGTCAGCAAAGCTGCCAAATAAGCTTCTGTAACAATTTCCGAAATAGGTGCTGCAGTGAGACTTCCAGACAAGTGGCTGATATAATTTCCGAAACTATTTCTGTGAGGGAATCGAAATAAGCAGATTAATTATAACATCCATTGTTGACCTCCCATTTCCAGGAATTTAAAAGACGTTACTGTTCTAATTTCTTCAATACAATAAACTTTACTATGATGCATAAGGTTTTCTTGCAATACTGCCATCATGGTACACTTGCTAGACTACTAAAGAAGGTTATCAATTAATTCGTCAGCTACTTATACTAATTATAATAGGTACCTATATAGTATTAACGCCCCGTTGCTTATTTCTATTCAAACGTTCTTTCGATGATGTGTAGGAAATTATCTCGAGGTGGTTCCGTGAACATTTTATATCAGAAAATTATTTTAGAAGTTGGTTAAAATGGTAATGAGAGTAGGTAACCTACATCGCGTGTATTCGCGAGATCTCAGCTCGTGGCGAACCCCTAGTATTCTGTGCCCTTGTTTATATTAGGGGAGACAGTAGGTAGGTAGTTATCAATCGAGGTAATCGGAATAACCAATGGATTGAAGATAAAAATGAATTCTGTCAATATTATCCCGTGGCGTGTTCGGCCTGGAATATACCCATCTATCTCCATGGGATTACACCAGGGGATGGGCAAACACATTCACCAGAGAACTTAATACCAATACTGCGATGACCAACCCGCCTGCCAATCTTGGTGTTTTTTTTATATGAAACTAATATGCAAACTAGCTTACGGTCCACCTGATGTAAAGTGGTCACCGTCGCTTATAGACACCGGCCACATCGGTATTGCCGATGCGCTGCCTACCCTGAAGGAATTTATGAACATTTTTTTTAAGCAACACATGTAACCAAGCGGGAGAACCTCAGATGGAAGCTTATTCCATAGTTTGTAGGCATGGGGAAGAAATGATCTCGAGAATCGAGTCGTACGAGAAACCCGGGGATCTATGATGTGTGGATGAGCTTTGTCACGGTGCCGGGAAGATTATGTCTAATCCCCCCATTTGCATTATATGGGAGGTCTCGCTCAGCAGTTTCTTTAGGATCTGCAGTTTTCTGAATATATTATTATATTTTGATCGATCTTGGTATCTAGAATGTTGTCATAAGCAGCGAGCACCAGATCGCTCCCCTTGTGGCTTGACTCAAAAGATTTTCTTAGGTAGGTATTATTAAAAATCCACTCGTCCTCTCTTCTGCTAATTGCCTGTATCTTAAAGCAATTGCTGAAATAAGTATTTTTGCAGGAAATAATCCTGAGTGGTTTGTATTAAATGGGTGCCTTGATTGTTTTGCCTAATTTCTGTTTACGTTTTTGTGTTATTAAAGTAGCTCCGATTTTGAGAAAGTTTATTTTGTTTTTTTACATACACACACGTCTCGTTCTCCGAATGCCGAAGGCAGAGCCTCAATGGGCCTCTTTTCATCGTGGGTTGCACCATCGTGGGAATATAGACGTGATAAGTGGTGAGCTCATCGCCACCATTGCTTCCCACGACTGACTTGGGTAACGCTTTTTTCCAGTAATAACACATTCCACAATAAGCTAGCAGCCAGGACAAATCTTATACCAACGAATCTTATCAACAAGTCCGGGTAATCCCTTAGTCGGCTTTTACGATATCCACGGGAGGAGACGAAGGGGTCTATCTTTAAGCCGGACACACCACGTTACTTGTAGTACTGTCAGATAATCAGTTTATTGCCCTATCTAGGCCACCGCCGGCTGGCAGACTGGTTCACAGCTGAGCACACACCTGCCCCAGGTGACGAACAAGTGCACTGTATGTGGGTATGTGGGGGGAGGTTGGGAAGTCATGTTACGCAACACATAAGTGGTCAAAAAGGATCTTAATAGTTTTGCCAAACCTTACCTAATTCATACTAGGAGCATCCACGATTCAAATTAAATTTAAAATTCCCAATCAGCTGACTGATAACGATGATTCAAAATTTTCATTAGTGAATGAGACGAGACATATAGCTACTTTTACCACGGGTAAAAGTAAACGGTTTGGGCACGTGCATAAACAACTGTGAACAACTGATTTTGTCAAAAGAATCTTACATCATCTTTGGTGCACCAATATATTGCACAAATTTCACGATTTGGGCACGTGGAAAAACATCTATTAACAGCTGATTTTGTCAAAAGAATCTTACATCATCTTTGGTGCACCAATATATTGCACAAATTATATCATTGAATTTATACACTTGACTTACAGATACCCCCCTAAAAAAGGAAGCTAATATCAATTGCTGGATCATTTTCGTTGGAATTAGATTTATGCTGACTGCGAGCTTATGGAGAAAAAAGTAAATACTTAAATAAGGCGTTAGCTGGGTAAGTCGTGGCAAAGCAATGGCGACTTATGTCTTCACCAAACGGGAAAACCTCAGATGGTAGCTCATTCCACAGTTTTTAGTATGGGGAAGAAATTATTTCGATAAACGAGAAACTCATGGTCTATGATGTGTGGATGAGCATTGTCACGGTGCCGGGAAGAGCGATGGTAATATCTCAAGCCAGGATGGGGTCGAAAAGCTCGGAGCATTTCCCGTCGCGCTCTTCCAAAGACAAACTTACCCTTCCTCCCCTACTCACAATGCGTAGCTTGCCCTTGCATACTATATCGTGTACTATAAATTCAAATTCCCAATCAGCTGACTGATTCAGATGTATCAACATTTTAATTTGTGAATAAGATCACGGCTACTTCTGTAACGGTTTGGGCACGTGCAAAAACATCTGTGAACAGCTGATTTTGTCAAAAGCCGGTTTCTATCAGCTGATTCTGTCAAAAGATGTTTTTGTGAAGAACTGGCTTTTGAATACAGTTCCCGGCAGTTACAATGACATATTGTGTACAAGGTTAATAACTATTGAACTGTATCAGAATATTGGATTTAAAAACTTAATACAAATCATTGTAATAAATAATAGTAATATATAAATGCATTCAATAAAATCACCCACACAGGGCCGTTTTCAACCTATTGGAGGCACTAGGATAATGGGGCCCTAATAATGATAAACTTTCAGGCTATTAAGCTCGAAAAGAGTGCAGCAAAAATTATATTTAAATTCTCAATATACTATAACGGCAAGCAGAGGAAACCGCTAAAAATTCAGTGCTTTTAGCTCGTTATAGGGCAGGAAAATGTAATATAAATATATAATAAATAACGGCGAGCGGAGCGAGCCGCGAAAGTTATGTGTTTTCAGTAGTACAAAAATGCGCTATTGAGCGCAAGCGTTATATCGGCCTTCCAGGCCCCCGTGAGGTCGGGGGCCCTGAGCACGTGCCCCGGGGGCCCTTATGGTAAAGACGGCATTGCACCCACACAACAAATAGACTGTTTCCAGGATGGGTAGGCAAAGACCATGGATGTAAACTTGCTACGAACCTAAAACACATCATTTTGTTTCATTCCTCTCTTCACAAGATTGTGTTCAGCTACTGGTTGCCTCGAGTTTTGTTTTTGTATAGAATGGCTTTTATTTGAAAAATATATGGCAGTGGTGTGTCTGACCTGAGAATATACCGTCTCCTCCCGTGGATGTCGTAAAAGCTGACAAAGGGATGACTCCAGGGGATGGGCAGCAGCATCCACCTAAGTACTCAACACCAATACTGCGTACACGAATCCGCCTGCCAAGCGTGGTGATTATGGCAAATTCCCTCATTGTTCAGTACATTCAGTAAGTTTCAGTTCTACCTTTATCATGCGAACTGCTAAGGAGTGGAAAACACTACCGTCGTCGGTCTTTCCTGAAAACTATTATCTGGGTCTCTTCAAGGCTAGAGTGAATAGGTGCCTTCTAGACCATTGTGCTTCATTGTCGGCCACATCGTCACTTACCAACAGATGAGATCGTGGTCAAACAAAGGTCAATCAATGATAAAAAAAAGAAATATTTTATGGGGAGGTTTCGTCCAGCAGTTGATGTCTAAAGGGTGCTGATGATGATGATGGTAGAAACATAGCGTCAACACTGTCTTGAGTCGTATTTTTGTGTTACGGGTTGTATAAGCTCACTTATCAATTAATAGGCGAATATCCCGGCCACAATGTGCCACAGTAATTGTTGGGAGTTGTATCAGCTGGTTCTGTCAAAGGATGTTTTTAGGGACGCATGGTCATACTCGTAAATTAGGCATGAATGCTTCTAAAAGGAGGGGACTGAATGGTTGGAAGAGGGACGGGACGATGTTAGGTGGTTGGTGGCCATTGATAATGTAAAAATTCATTGAAACTTGTTTGGGCTGGTAACTTTACTGAATAAAGCGCTTTATTACAGAATGGAATAGATAACAATATTATTTACTGTGATAGTTAACTGTCATAGTTAAAATTGTTTATGAAATAGGTATATTGTGGTCAATAGTGGTGTTTTTTTGGATGTTTTTTCGTTATTTAGATAGGAACAAAAAGTAAGTCGGTTGAGCATAGGCATATAATATAACATTACTAGCGTATAGTTGAGCTACCCTTAGATCGTTGCCAACGGTCTTTAGATAGCATAACTGTTTAGTTTGTGTTTTTTAATTTTGTGTATAACTAAGTCGGTACTTGTATTATTATTTTTGTGAGTATAAAATGTAAAAATGAGGCAGATCAAGTGGGGTGTCATTCGAAAGCGTTTGAGATCAGTGTACCTAATGCGTAGGGACTAAGTCGCGTTATGACTAAATGTCAAAACTATTGTACCCTATAAAAAATTAACCTATATAACATCCATTGTTGACCTCCCATTTCTAGGAACTTGAATGACGTTGTAGTTCAAGTTTTTTCGTTACATTAAATTTTACAGTGATGCCTATGTTTTTATTGCTATACTGCCATCTTTATACACTTGCTAGATTATTTTGAGATGATAACTGATTTCACAATAGTAGGTTATCAATTAATTCCTCAGCTACTTATACTAATAGGTACGTACACGTAGCATTTACGCCCATTGCTAAATCCTATTCAAAGATTCTTTCCATGATGTGTAGGAAATTATCTTGAAGAAAATTTTATCTCAGGAACTCGGTTAGAAAGTAGGTAACCTACCTACATCGCCTGTATTCGTGACGTTCGGGGCGAACCACTAGATATGTAAGTTTTTATGGCTAAAAAGTACGATGCGACCTGGTTTATCACAGTACCCTTTGGACACACTCAAATTCAGGCCGTAATTATGGCTGCAACCTGGTTCACCACAGAGCCGCAACACGCTCTAATTTACGCCATTTATTTTTATTTTGACAGTCAGTCTACTTACCAGAGTCAATCCATATAATAGGTAGGTATGGGACTAATTCCCATTTTCACCAACTAAATTGGGGACACTTACGATTTTGGGGGTTAGTTAGAAAGCCAAAGCTGACCGGTTTTCATAGAAATACTTATGTTAATTTGACATGCTATAGGTGTCCCATAAAATAAGTATTGATCGGTGAAAATGGGCATAAGTCCTTGGCTATGCCATGAGCGACGACGGTTATGTTCGTACTTTCTCTTAAATACCAATAATTTCAAGTAAAATAAAGGATAATCGTTGATATAAGTCCTTGGCTATGCCATGAGCGACGACGGTTATGTTCGTACTTTCTCTTAAATACCAATAATTTCAAGAAAAATAAATAAAGGATAATCGTTGATATAAGTTGACGCAAAAGGTCAAATAACTAATTTTGACGAAGAGACCGTTATCTGTATTATAAATATAACACACAAACACAACACAGGCTCACGACTTACATCGCCAGGGTAAGTCCAAACACTCTACTAGGGGTAGTTAGAGGCAAGTCCAGACAATGGCAAGTATTTTCATTCATTCATTCATTCAATGGCATATGTTTTGCTTTGTAGTTATTAATGCATATGTCACAGGTTGCAAACCCATCGCCACTTATTGAAATACCAATCGAAAACCACTCATCATGCCAAATCCATTCCATACCCAACCCATAGCCAGTCAGCCAGGTATCATGTCGTACGGGCCATTTATAATAGCTATATGCAAGCCCTTACACCAAAACAATAATAAACTTTAAAAAAAAATGTTGTTAGCTCCGATGCACGACTGGAGTTTACTCCAGTCTATTTATTCTATGCCCCAGTCCAGTTCTGAAAACATAAAAACTTCACTTTTAGTTAACGCTATAAAACACATTTATTTACAGAAATAATAATACAACTAATACAAGGTATGTACAAAATGGTACATATGAAACAGTTGTGCTACCTGAAGACCGCTGCTAGCGAAGGTAGCTCAACTGATCCAAATCACTACCAGACGGAAGCGTCCCTAAGATGCTGGCTGCATTGCTACGCTGAATGGCAATACTAATACGTTGAGACAGATAAGAGCCAGCTCTCGGGTCACAAGTCGCTTCGACCACATGCCCTGAAATAATTTTGAAAACGCGAAGGGCCCCGATTCCCCACGGACCCAGAGTCTCGACCTCGAAAGGCTCAAATAAGTAATAAGTTAATGCTCAATTTTACGACTTTACTCCTCATCTACTTGCGTACTGTAAGTGGGTTATACTCGTATCACAGAAAAAATAATAGTACTGGTTATATGAAAATTGATTCTTAAGGAGTAAACTCCAATATAAACTAATAGTGTCTGCCTATAAAAAGAATAAAAAGAAGCTCAATTCAGGCCATAATCAATCTGTGAACCTATCGAAATCGGTTCAGCCGTTTATGTAACAAACATCCAAACATACAATCATCGTAACTTTGACATTTATGATATTAGCGGGTTTCTACGCACGAAAATTAATTAGTCCCTACCGAACACAAATCATAATATAAGTAACAATAAAAATGGGATAATGACTTTCTAGCCCGAGGCTTGTGGACCAGTGACACTGCGTCCTTATTGTCCTACTTAAAATGCATCAAACCATGCGTAAATACACGGCAATAACAAATGGACAAAACATTACTAGCTTCATTTATTATTCAATTAAACATTTCCAGTGCTTTGAATAAAAACAATTGAATCTGACAATCAAATAACCACCATACAAATCCACTAGAACGCTCATACCTTATTTTCAACCCAATTTTCTAACGCATATAGCTTATTTTGGTGTGATTGAAGAGGCTTATATTATATTCGCAACCCTAAATACATAAGCAGTAGGTTTATTTTAGAGGGTTTGGTAACCAGCTGATCAAGGTTGGTGATGGTGGAAACGCGCCGTCGATCTGCGCACGCGCACGGAGCAATGACCTCCAAAAGCTATGATGACCTTTGACTAGGTGTTGTAACCTACGGTTCGGAGCCTCGTTACAATTGGTGCATTCTTTTAATCTGACAATTGAACATCTTTTTAAAATACTTTGATGTTAAATGACCATGTTACACCTAGTTTTATAATATATGTTTAAGGCGATGCATTGATAAAATATTATTTTGAATGGTTTTTTTATAGGGTTTCGTATAAGGTTGTATAAACTAAAAACGTTTGTTATCTTTAAATTAAAAACGACGATTAATTTTAAAAACCCTACTACAATATTGAAGTGTGTATTTTGATGAAGTGTGTGTATTTAGTGTGTATCTACTAAGAAAATGTAGAGGCTCAAATCGGTCCCGTTTGCCTGTAAAATGCAAATCTTTGTTTTATAAGTGGTATCTTTGATAATTTTTTCTCTGTTATAAAAGTTAACCAAATTAAAATGCTACTACCAAAAAAACAGTAATGTTAAGAATCAGGTCACAAAATATCACTTTCTTATGTTATGTAATTGCTGAGAAAAATCTAGATCCCTGCCACAAAAATTCCAAAGTGTCATTCATATCCTATAACGTGGATTTAGAGCAAGTGAGTGAATACGTTCATTCTTCCATCTCTCCTCTAATTTGTTGGGAAATGAGAAGTTGAGTCACAGAATAAATATTAGTACAAGTACTTGAGTATTCAATCGCTTAGTCTAAAGTTGCCTTAATAAAGCTTCTAAATCTGCTGCTCTATACAGAACACGCATTACTCACAAATGCCTTCGAAAAACAACGAAATAAGACAAAACTGTATGTACTATTGCGTCATATTTGTAACAAACTCACACGTGCAATCAAGTAATATTTCTGTTTATTTTAATATACTACAATTCTTTTGCTAGACAGATAGACAGATGACTCACTAATATAGCACACTCATATTTCACAACATACAAAATTAACATTTCAATTGTCAAACACCAAAGTCTATTATCCATCTAACTAATGCAACCGCAAACATAACATTGTGATTTGTTTCAGAAATTAAAGATCTTACGATGTAAAAGATAAGGTCGGTTATGTAATCGAAAATTTAGTGCGTTCGAAGAGGTGACGAATTAAGAAAATATTCGGTTTGAGAATATAGATGTGGAGTGATAGTGCGTGACACATTTCAGGGCTGACACTTTAGTGACAACAGAAGTAAAATTCACAAAAAAGTTCAATAGTTGTAGTCATAGAGAGTCTTGGCTCCACATAATTGTTAAGTTAAGTAATAAATTATGTAGGACTTGTTTGTAAGATTCGTTGGTATAAGATTTGTCCTGGCTGCTAGTTTATTTAAGGAATGTGATATTACTGGAAGAAAGCGTTAGAAGAGTCAGTCGTGGGAAGCAATGGCGGCGATGAACTCACTACTTGTGACGTCTATTTAACACGATGGTGCAACTCACAGTGAAAATATACCTATTTGAGGCTCTGCGTACCCTTTCGGGGAAAAAGGCGTGTGTCTATGTACATACTTGATATAGCACATATATAATACATACGTACATAGATATGTATGTATGTATGTATTATATCAGATATAATACATACGTACATACATATGTATGTATGTATGTATTATATCTGTGCTATATCTCATGTCACAAACATTTTACTTTATACAGTTTGTCCATTGTATCCCCAACTTTCATTTTTATTTTCAGTTTATTTTAGAACTGTAGGTAACGTAACTTGTACAATTTTTTTAAGTGATAATTAGCAAGTATTTGTAAATATTTAGTAATTATTTATTTGCTATAGAATGTAAACAAAAAGTTGTTAGGAAGTGACAACCCTACACAGATACAGGGTGTTTATTTTCAAGTAGTACGGGCTGCGCTGACGCATCGTGACTCATAGTCAGTTTAAGTAAACGCGGTGTGGTGCCGATGTTTACAGCATTGTAAAATTATACTAAGCATAGTAAATCTTCAAAGGAAATTATCAACTATCGAGATTTTATTGTCTTTTGTAAATCTTTGAGTCTCTGCCTGTTAAAGATAATATATATACATATAGTGTCTACTTTATGAATGATGGGCATTCATTTGATTTTAGATCCATAAACTAACACCTATTTTCAGGAGAGGTAGGCAGAGACTACGGATTTCCACTTGCACTTGCATGTGTCATGTCACCATTTTTTTTTTAAACTACTTGAAGGGCAGATCTCGCTGGTGGCCCATCTGATGTTAAGCGGTAACCTCTGCCCCATAGGTCACATCCGCTAAACGCTGGAACGCGCCCTATGTGGCATTGCACTGCGCCCACCACCCTGAGACATAAAGATGAAAAGTCTCATGTGCCTGTAATTTCACCGGCACCCATAGACACCCCTTCAAACTGGAACTCAGCAATGCGAGCACTACTGCGTTGCGGCAGAAATAGGTATGTTATGAAATACTGTTACTGAGTGAGCATGTAACGCAACGACTTCAAAATTTTAACAGACTCCAACGCCTATGACCATCTATGCTCCGGTCACTGATTTCGAACTAAGTAGATGATTAACTAAGTCATAGCTGTATTTACGCATTGAGTGCAAATTATTAACCTCTGCGTAAGAGTTAACACGTGCCGTCATTAGTAATGGTTCCAAATCTGTTATTATTGCACAACTACCGATACCTACTGTTGATTCAGTACGCGTGACACATTACAAAGTGTCTGTTTGTCTGATTGATGATAATGAGTTTCTAAAAACTTACTGTCTTCTGTCAGTCAGTTTTCATCGTAGGTATGTCAGCGAGGGCATCACATAAATTAAAAGAGCCATCCAACCTAACACAGAAAGATCTATCCAAAACAAAATAACTGGGCAAGTGCGTGTCGGACCACGCAGAGTAGGGCTCCGAAGTGAAGTCACGATAACCCGTTTTTGTGTTGTTGTGGCCCAAAAATTTGGGACAAGAAGTTAGCAGCCAAACATTCTTTGTTGGCTTTGTGGCCTATTTTATTTCGTAGGAACAAATTATGCGTTAGAAATACAGTCAGAGCAAAAAGTGTCTATCCTTAACCAGCTTTATCCATACGGCTTTTCATTTATCCCATTTCACCCCTTTGAGGGTTATTTTTAGTATCCTATAGCTCAATACAGGTCGTAATCTATCTGTGTACTGCATTTCATCGAAATCAGTTCAGCAGTTATTGAGTAAAATAATAATAATAATAATAAAAGCTTTTATTTCTCTTACACTTCTAATATTTGAAATTAACAATTTATTTGACTTATCCTAATCTTAAATATAATTAGTTTTTCAGTTTTTCGGATATCTCAACCAGTGTAAGTACCACTTTGAGCGGTAAAAGCCTCCTCCATCTGCCTCCATCTCTCTCTATCTCTAGCTGCTCTGCTCCAGGTAATGCCTGCCGTTTTAGCGATGTCATCGCTCCAACGTTTATGCGGTCTTCCAGGCCGTCTCTTTTTGTCCATGGGGTACCAGTTAGTTATCGTTTTCGACCACCTATCGTCTGTCGCTCGCTGTAAATGTCCAGCCCATTTCCACTTTAGCTGAAGAACTTTTTTCACAGCGTCTTTTGCCTTTGTCTTTTTCCTAATTACGGTATTTTTGATTTTGTCCTTCAGCTTGTGAGCTGTGTAGCTTCTCTCGAGTCCTCTTTGACATACTCTTATTTTTTCCAGTGTCTTCTTCGTGAGTGGCCATTTCTGACATGCATACGTGAGGCATGGCAACAAACACATTTCCATAGCTTTTGTTTTTAGTTTAACTGGCAAATTGTTTTTGAAAATCTCTTTCATGCTCCAGTACTTATTCCAAGTATTTTTAGTTCTTCGTATAATTTCTTTTTCCGTGCATGCTTTGAAAGTAATCAGGTGTCCTAAATAGATGTATTCCTCTACATACTCTAGATAGTTGGATTGGAACTCTATCGGTACCTTTTGTCGGTTAGTCATTATTTTAGTCTTATCTTCGTTGACTTCTAGTCCTACTTTCTTACTTTCTGCACATAGCGATTCAATCATACTTTGTAATTCTTGTGGATCTTCTGAAAGCAAAACTATATCGTCTGCGAAGCGTAAATGTGATAGATACTTTCCGTGTATTTGTAGACCATTTCTCTCCCACTCTACATTCCGGAAAACTTGTTCAAGTACGGCTATGAATAGCTTCGGTGAGAGGGGGTCCCCTTGTTTTGCTCCTCTTTGTATTTTGAAACTGGGTCCAGGTTTTTCTAGAGAAATTTGTGAGATGCTGTTCTTGTAAATTTCTTTTACTAGGTCTAAGTAATCTTTATTTACTCCTTGTATTGATAGGGCTTCCCATATAGAGTCATGAGTTATTGAATCGAAATTTTTCCTGTAATCAATAAATATTAGATATAAAGGTTTATTATATTCATTGTATCTTTCTATTATCATTTTCAGGGTATGAATGTGATCTACTATTGAGAAGTGTTTCACAAAACCAGCCTGTTATTGAGTAACAAATATCTAAATATATAGTGGCATGGAACGGGATTAAAACTGGCTTATAATCGTAAACTAGTAAAGCCCTTAAACAGCTTTTCCGACATCCACGGGAGGAAAGAGGGGTCCGGACACACCACAGTATTCTAAGGCCGGACACACCACATTACTTTCCATTATATAAAAACAAAGTTTCTTATTTTTAAATAGATAGTGGTTCAGTGCTTGAATAAATAAATAAATAAATAACGCTGGACAGTTCACACAACATTATCTAGCCCCAAGCTAAGCAGAGCTTGTGTTATGGGTACTAGATAACTGATATCATAGATAGATATTTTTATTATACATAGAAAAATACCCAGAACACCCTGAACAAATATCTGCGATCGCACAAATATTTGTTCCGAGGCGGGAATCGAACCCGCAACCTCCTGCGTTGCAGGCCAACCTTCGCCCGCCGCGCCACAGAGGTCGTCAAAAAACAATGTATGTACACATTACATAATTTTAATGAACATGATAAACTGCATACACAGCTGCTTTTTATTCCTAATATATGACAGCAAAAACAGGTACTTAAAAACCTAAGTAATTCACGATCATGTCTAACAAGTACTCTAAATTAAAAACAACCAATTAAAATATTCATTGCAGTTTTGATGTAACTATAAATCGATGATTATCTTAGAGGATATACCATGTTTATTGCAGTTTAAAGCAAATATGTTTTTTGACGTTATTTATTAACTGAAGCAAATAAATTTACTGAAAATATGTTCAACAGAAAACATCTGTCTACATTTTATTTCCGAGATCTTTTTACCAAATATTGTAGGTTTTTGTGAAAGAGATAATGAAGTACTACCACTATTTATTTCTGCCCCAAAGCATTGCTGTGTTCTGGTTTGAAGGCTATGGGTGCCGGTGAAATTATAGGCACATGGGACTTTACATCTTTATGGCTCAGGGTGGCGGGCGCAGTGCAATGCCACAAAGGGTACGTAATAACTGGTGGTGGTAATAATTTGTAAAGGCAGAGGTTGCATCATAAAAGGTACTTTCCCTGAGATTCAAAATGATCCTTGTGATTTCAATGAATAAAATACTTTTGACTTTGACTTTGCGTCCTGTTATCTTACCAAACCTGTATAGCAGTCAGCTATAGTTAATACCCATATCGAGAGAATCGCGACACTGTATAACTTCCCAAGAAACATTATCTCGTGTGTGTAAAATCACCTCCTTTGGAAAATGCGGATGATACCCATATTGAAACACCTTGTATAACTTCCCAAGACACATAATAAAATAATGTCAAGACGAGAATCTCATACGAAATCACTTAGCAAGTAGGTAAGGAAACTTTCACCCCATCTCCACCAAAGTTCAAAATTACTTCGCATGAAAGACTTTGATACATTCTCTCCTCTCGCATTCCCATACCTACTTGTAGTACCTAGTATATGTAAGGTATTGTATAAAAGGTCGTGAAGGGCCCAACTTCGACTTATTAATATCGTCTTTGAATAGAAACGCTCGACATCATTATTAAGGACTGTGTATATTGGCCGGTCCTTTGGTGAACGTTCATATAAGACTCCCTATAATAAACATAGTTTTGTATGGTAACAAACCGGATTTAGAGGCGAATGGACACGAATTAATTCATTAAAGTACTATGTTGTACACCTTACGAACTAGTTAAGAATTACACACATTCATAAACAAAACGAAATGTATAAAGGGCGATCTTAACAAAGTGTGTGTACTCGTACGATAGATCAACTGAGGAAAAAAACAGTGTTATAATTGGTAGATCCTTTCTTTCGACGCTGAGCCAGACAAAATAACAGGGGAGTTACCATGAGATCTTATAGCCATTCAGTTCAAAAACTATTCAGTACAAAATATAGGTTCGTCGTTGACATTCCTCATCGACCAATAACTTAAATTGCAGAAGTGTACCCTCTGCGACTGTGCCTTTAAATATAGTTGCGGACATCACGGAGCCGATATTTTGTAATGAATAGTTTTTGAACTGAATGGCCTTAAGAGCTCAATAACCCAGGAGATACCTAAAAACACACTTAATGATTATGATTGTCTTACCGTTGTTAAATACAAAATCTCACCATTATGTACCTAGTTAATAAATCGATCTCAACTCTGAGAACAATCTTGAGAACCCCAATAATTTTATATTTGTATGGGAGTTTTGAAATTTGACCTCACTCAAGGCTCACTCATAGTTTTATCATTCTTTTATTTTAGAAGTAGTTTTAGTTTCAGTTCTAAGTATGGGGAACCCCAAAAATTTATTGTTTTGTTAAGGGTCCATTTCGACATAATAATACGGGCCCTATAGAGTTCATTGATAACCGTTGGGGAAGATAAGTTCAAACACAATCGGATAAGGCAAAAGAGGAATACTCCTCTTTCGATGAACCAAAGACATTATAGAGGTCGCAGCGTAGTGGATGGAAGTGGCTTAAGTCCGTTCGTCGTGGCATTCTATGGAGGTAGCCTATGCCCAGCAGAGGGCTTCTTCTGTAGGCAGATGATGATGATATGTTCCATAACATTTGGCATAGCCGTATCCAAAACAAAAGCCTCAGCGAACATTACCAAAATCATAAACCGGAGTATCCAAGTCTGAACACGTACAAGTCACCTTAAAAATCCTAGTGTGACGGTGAGCCCTTCAATTTGTGATGGATGGAGCCATCGCTCTTGCGTCTCCGATCCGCATTGTGTGATCTAAAGTATTTTTTTGAAAGCTTTTTTATAGGCTCCATAAAAATCCTTTTCGGAAAGGAATGAGATGAATACTAGCAGCATCTTAAAACTATAGGAAGGGTGAAGAGTAGTGCGTTTATCAGAAATCGCTATAGGTATAGAAGTCAGACTTAAATAATAAATAAATAATTCTGGACAGTTCACACAACATTATCTAGCCCCAATCTAAGCAGAGCTTGTGTTATGGGTACTAGATAACTGATATACTTAATACAATATATTACATAGATAGATATTTTTATTATACATAGAAAATACCCAGAACACCCTGAACAAATATCTGCGATCGCACAAATATTTGTTCCGAGGCCGGAATCGAACCCGCAACCTCCTGCGTCGCAGGCCGAGCTTCGCCCGCCGCGCCACAGAGGTCGTCTTGAGCAAACCAAAGTAAGAAATAGTTAAAGTGGTGGTTTAAATGTGGTTTCAGGTTTCTTGTTTGTAAGTCACGCCTCACCATGTTTCTGCACGTCCTGGATGATTGGCAGATAATGCTGTTAGCTCCTACACACTATAAATAAATAAATAAAAGTTATGGCGTCAAATAATATATCGAATTTTATGTACTTTAGGTGGTTTCAGAGCCGGTTTCCCAAGCGTCTACAGTATGGGGTTCTTAAAAAGGGGTGTTTGGAAGTTTTTAAAGATCGGCAACGTGCGTGTTATGCCTCTGGTATTGCAGGCGTCCATAGGCTACGGTAACCGCTTACCAACAGGTGGGCCGTAAGCTTGTTTGCTACATAGGAAGTATAAAAATAAAAAAAATAAAAAACTGTCGGTTCGAGCGTACCAGGTGGAAATAACCATCGAGGAGCAAAAAGCTTGAATTAACAGTTCTGTAATGCTGATAGTATATTGGCCGAGCTGAATATTGCTCGTTGGCGATTACGATGCGCATTAGGTAAATTAAGTTCCTAAAAAACCTACTGCAGCCGCCTGCGTAGATAATTTTTAATCATCATCCACAGCCTGCTTTCACCCACTGCTGAGTATAGGCCTCTCATTGCCTGTGCTACTCCTCACAGTCCCGTGCCAGTCTCATCCAGGTTCGGCCCGCGACGCATGCGATATTGTCTGCCTATCTCGCTGCTGGACGGCCAACGTTTATGTACCCAGTTCTAGGGCGCCATTCTGTTAGCGCCGTACTCCACCTATCGTCAACTTATTTTGCCAGGTGTCCTGCCCAACTCCATTTTAGTTCCGTTATATGATTCCCAACATTTTTGAGCTTCGTTCGACTTCGTATCTCGATGTTGGGAACACGGTCTATAAGCTCGATGCCGAACATGGATGCGTTCCATGGCTCTCTGTACAACTCTCATCCTGTACACAGCCTCCTGTGTGAGCGTCCATGTTTCTCATGGTAGGCAGAACACACTGGTTATAAACTCGGGTCTTCAGACATTGTGGTATTTCAGCGGACTTAAAGTCGTCGTCCAGTTTGCTGAACACCACCCATCCAAGTTGTATCCTTATATTTTTTTATAGCTCACTTCAACTCTGTCTAGATTCATAGAAAGTAAGGTCGTGGAGGATCAACAGGCATACATCAGGCAGGTTCCACGCATAAATACAACGGTCAATTCCCACTATCAATAAATCACATCCAAAGCAAACTCAATACTGTCAAATCCACAAAGCGACTCATAATGACGGCTTCAAATGAAAAATAATAAACGCAGCATTGCTGCAGGGCTAGCAACGGCATATATTTGCCTACAGCGGCCTGCGGCCTATATCTACAGCGGCCTACAGCAGCGGATAAAAGCAGCATTAAGCGGATATTGCCACGGCTCGGCAATCACTGATTTCCGCTTTTCCGCTACCAATAATTCGGGTCGTATTTGCGTTTTAACTTGACGATACGATTCCTGTAACAGTGAAAAATATGAGCTGATTTTTTTCTTGAGATTATGATGAATTGCTCAAATATGGCACAACAATTATTTGTTTCTTGCTCAATAAGGTACCTTCTCTTAAGGTACGAGTTTAGCTCTTCATGTACACTCATCTTCTTGTCTACTGTTCCTGGTTATTCTTGGTCCAGTTGATATTGTTACGTTTTTACTATGGCAGCCTCTCATACAAACTCAAATGATTTTCAGTTTCATATGTTTTTCGTATCGGCTGTATAGTATCGGACAGTGTAAATCTACCCTAGATTCATCCCCATTTCAGTTTGTTTTTGATGTTTACGCCCAGAAGGAATGTATTTCGTATTATGGCCGAATTTAATTAATAATTATTAATTTCGCGGAAGCCGCCAAATGAACATTCACCGTAAGATTACAGTTTCCGGTTCGGTTTAAATGTACCTTAATTGTAAGGTTGTGTAATATAATTGTGTGACATTAACGAACGATGAATAGCAAAATTATATTTCTCGTCTTCACATAAGACAAGGAAATCTGTGTATCCTGTGATTCACAATATTAAACTAAAGGATGATATGAGAATATTATCACCAAAGATGAGTTGTATCGTTATCAGATATATTTAACGAAAGATTTCAATGAATTTGTCTGGTGTTAGTTTTACACCGATACAGTATTTTACAGTAGGTAAATATAGATAAATTATGTTTCATAAAAATATATTGTACTAGCAGCACCCCACGGTTTCACCCGCATAAGTCTCGATCCCGTAAGAATATCGAAATAAAAATGTACCTATGTGTTATTCCGGGAGTCCAGTTATCCCCATTCCAAATTTCATCCAAATCCGTCCAGACGTTTCAGCGTGCAGAAGTAACAAACACACGCACAAACTCACAAATTTTCGTATTTTATTATAAATACGAAAATTATAAATAAAAACGAACAAGCAGCGCCCCGCGGTTTCACCCGCTTAAGTCGCGATCCCGTAGGAATATCGGGATAAAAATATGCTTATGAGTTATTCCAGGAGTCCAGTTATCTCCATTCCAAATTTCATCCAAATCCATCCAGTAGTTTTTACGTGAAAGAGTAACAAACATACGTCCTTACAAACTTTCGCGTTTATAATATTAATAGGAAGTAGGATTTTGCATGTACAGTTTATTAATGATTCACAATTTCTTCCGCCCTATAACTTTCGTTTCGATTTATTGATAAGAGGGTTTTTTAAAAAGGCACCCGTTTTTTAACCCCTTTATCTCCCCATTCAGCCAATATCACAAAGCCTATAAATTCAGAACTCATCTCTTGTTTCTGGGGAATTGTTCGCTGCAGTCATCGTTGTCATTATTGTCCGATGATTTACGAAGCAATTAAAACAGATTTACTTATACTTGTTTAGGTATTTGCACTCGGATTTTTGTTTAAGAGAAATAGGATGACAAAGTAGAGTTTAATTAAAAATTCCGCGAGTTCTTTCAGCTTTTTAAAAGCCTTTCTTGTTTGTGTTCAGCTTTTTCATCAAGAGCAACATACGTGAACGCATTGCGTAACTTAACTTATAGTGCCCGACTGCGTCTGTCATTCATACATACATACATACATACAAAGAGACACACGCCTTTTTCCCTGAAGGGGTAGGCAGAGCCTCAATATGCCTCTTTTCACAGTGGGTTGCACAATCGTGGAATATAGACGTAACAATTGTTGAGCTCATCGCCGCCATTGCTTCCCACGACTGACTCGGCTAACGCTTTCTTCCAGTAATAACACATTCCATAAGCTAGCATCCAGGACAAATCTTATACCAACGAATCTTATCAACATGTCTGGGTAATCTCTTAGTCGGCTTTTACGACATCCACGGGAGGAGACGGAAGGGTCTATTCTTGGGCCGGACACACCACTGTCATTCAGTGCCAAAATAACGTATACAAATGGACTTTATGAACTCTTAATGTTACTGCTGATAATTCCTAGGTATACAAGTTACAAGAAACAAACTATGTATCGAAAACTGTGAAACCGCAAAATTTTATCAAAAAAATACACATTTACTATGTGAATTGTATTTAGCATGTAGTTTTTTTTACTGCTTGAATGATGAAACAAGCCGATGGCCCACCTGCCACTGCCTTTACCAAAGCATTAATTACCTTATAGGTCACGTCCACCTCGGACGCACCCTATTTGACATTGCACTGCGCCCGCCACCCTGATACATAAAGATGAAAGTCTCATGTGCCTGTAATTCCACCGGCACCCATAACCCTTCAAATCCGAACACAGCAATGCGAGCATTACTGCTTTGAGCCATAATTAGGTACGGTGGTAGTACTTCCCCGGACGAACTGTTTCATAAAAAAGCGGCCAAGTGCGTGTCGGAGTCGCCCATGAAGGGTTCCGTAGCAGCAAGTAACATAATATAAAAGTTCTTGGATGGATTACGATTAATGACGTATTAAAAAAAAACTAATTACTAGATCTCGTTCAAACCAATTTTGAGTGAAAGTTTACATGGTAATATACATTATATTTTTTTTTTAGTTTTATTATTCTCTTATTTTAGAAGTTATGGGGTGGGGGACACACTTTTTACCACTTTGGAAGTGTCTCTCGCGCAAACTATTCAGTTTAGAAAAAAATTATATTAGAAACCTCAATATCATTTTTGAAGACCTATCCAAAGATACCCCACACGTATAGGTTTGACGAAAAAAAATTTTTGAGTTTCAGTTCTAAGTATGGGGAACCCCAAAAATAAAAAACTACTTACTAGATCTCGTTCTTTTGAGTGAAAGTTTATATGGTGGTTTATGGTTGGTATGGTATGGTTTATATATGTACATCATATATTTTTTTTAGTTTTATCTTTCTCTTATTTTAGAAGTTACGGGGGGGGGGGGGGGGGGGAACTAAACTAAACTAGTTTTGTTTGTTTCAAAAGTTTTGAAAGTATCAAAAAAGTTATCTACAATATTCACGTTCATTCCCACTTACCCTATTCGACCTATTTCCTTCCACATGTCTCTAAAGAATCCTGTAATAATAACAAGAACATATGAACAACACGCCATATTTAATAATAACAACGCTGTAATTTGTTATTTTTGTCTATCTGTAAACAACGAGGAAAGGTCTCGTAAGCGTTGTCAATATATCTATCCGCATCTTCAGGACCAGAGCAAGGATTCTATCTAATTAGAGAAGGTGTGAGACAGGGAGATATGATTTCTCCAAAACTGTTCAACTCTGCACTCCTGGATGCTTTCAATCTGGAGCTGAGCTGTAATGAGCAAAACATTCAAATTTTTTTTATTTTGCTAATCACATCACATCAACACACTTTGAGGTAGCGAAACCTAATTTTACGGAAATAAGAGACCTAACACGCATATTTTGATTGAAGGTTTCTCATAAATATCATTAGTTTAGCTCCTAATTTTCGCATAATCAAGGTCGCTATCCCAAGAAGTGATGATGAGCAAGAACACAAAAGAAAAAACGTGCTACAAGCGAGACGATCCACCTACACAAATGGTCACACAAGCGCATTCAAACTTTTCAGTATAGATTTTCTGCAGTCGAGTTTTAGTTTTTCAAACTTTTATCTTGTTACAATGAAATATTGTTCTGATGTCACCATGTAGCTATATATCTTGAAAAGTGATATCTCAGAAAAAAACATTTGCGGTTTCAAAACCTGTCATACAACACCGCTACTTTTTAAAAGTTTTGTATTAACTTCCAATTTGCAATGTAGGTATGTCCGGGTGGAATATGTTTGTCCGGGTGGAATCTTGCAACTGAATTTTAAATCAGTTATCCTCATCCGATTGAGCTGAAATTTGGCATACCTGTCAATTTACGATGACAATACAATATGATGGTGACAGCAAGCTGATCTGATGATGGAGACTAATATTAAACAATACTAATATTAATATTAGACTGACCGTGCTTAGGCTCAAAAACTTATCTATTTGAAAGTTAGATTGTTATCTCCTCATAAATAACTTGCCGGCAAAATATGTTTTGCTGTCGTTACTCAAGTACGTAAGTTGATGAATGGTTTAATTTGTTTCAGTTTTGCTACGTTTGGTTCACAGTTATCGCTGTTTTAGATAAAGCATTCCTTATCTTACAGATTGTAGCTTTTTGTGGAGGCGGGCCAGTAAATCAGCGGGTGGTGTGTGAAAAAGTTAAGTTTATAAATAAATATTAAAATAAAATAATAAAGTTGGAACAATTTTTAATGCTGGGGATTAAAAATTGTTCCAACTCATATAAATAAAACCATTTCGCATTGAGCACCCGTTGAACCCTATCAGACCCTGGAACCTGATGTTATTGAATATGAAAGTTTTTAGCTCAAACTCAAACCGGAGTTGAAAAGACTTGTTGAAAACGTAATTTTGATGATAATTGGCGATTACAAAATATATATCCAAAACTCACGATATTTTACGTGGAGCCAATTTCAAGGTTGAAGAATCAAGTGACATTTTAGCATCTGACGTTTATATTAAACTGTCAGAATAAACTAGTGTTGTGGTAACAACCGACAACAGCTAGAGATGTATTTTCAAACTATTTAGGTCGAAACTAAACAAGGCCCCTCTCAATCGACGACAGGCAGTTAGTTGGAGATGCCTTAGTACAAATATGTCATGGCATACTAAATAAGGCATGTTTTATCCATCTGTGGATTTTTACAGGCAGACGATGAAACTCGCAGTTCGTGGCCACAACCGACCCAGGATTAATGATGGCGGACCACCATTAATATTTAACGTTTATGCACATCGCGTGACAATCGGGACGTTTACCCTATTTCTGTGACGAGGTACACTATCAACACTACACCCAAATAATTATACGTTAATATATCAAAAATATGTGGTGCAACCCACAGTGAAAAGAGGCCCACTTTAGGCTCTGTCTACCCTTTCGGGAAAAAGGCGTGTATGTATGTATGTATGTATCACATTCACGTGAAAGTGAACATTGTGATTGAGAGATCTTTGCTTGAATTGAGCTGAAACTCAGCGGATTAAGGAAATTGCAGCTCAACAAACGAACCTTGCAAACGACCTCTGTGGCGTGACAGGCGGAGGTTCGCCTGTGACGTAGGATGTTGCGGGTTCGATTCCCGTCTCGTAACTCGTTCCTCGGCTGTGGAATGTTATTATGTATAATAATTTGTCACATTACCTACCTTGTTTGTTTATATACTCAATACTCAATATATTTATTGCTTTCACATGGTTAACATAATAGTTCTTACATATACTTAGGTAGACTCGGATTGAACCCTGTTTTTAGGGCATAGCAATCGAGAGGTAGACCGAGGTTCTCGGGCCCCTTTCGTAGGTAAGTATTATTATTATTATTATTTGTATCAAGTTATATTTATTGGTATTATTAATGTCAGCTGATTATTTATTTTTATTCATTTTATAATTTTTAAAACTAATTTGAATTATTGAATTGTTTTTTTTTAAATATTGTACCTAGTCAAACCTTTGGAGGTTTTTAAGGTACAATATTATAATTAACTGAATAATATATATTGTGTATGAAAAAAAAAAAACGGTAATTTCTATGTATAATCAAAAATATACAGTTGTGGTCATATAATTAAGAACGATTTGAAGTTCTAGAAGTTTTTTATTTAAATCGTATCACCTTCAGAGAAGCAACTAGTTATGTTATATAATAGTCACATTAATAGAGCAACCTGACTTAAGAATAAAGTATGAAATCGCTAACTATTTTTTGCACATTTTATTGATTTTATCAAAGTAACACATTCAAATAGTACTGAAACTGGACAAATAATTAAGAACGATTTATTTAACTGCTCGGGAATTGTTTTGTATGACACTTAGATTTAAAAAAATCACAATATTATGTAGCACAGGAAACATAAAAAGAAATTTAATAAATATTTAACTAAAATTAATAGTTAATAGCATATCCACGGCTTTTAATTACAGCTTTACACCGGCGAGGCATTGACTCTATTAATTTTTGACATTTCGCAAGAGAAATAGAGTTCCATTCTTCTAAAAAAACGTCATACAGCTCTCTTATATTTCCACACTTTGTATTTGAAACCTTTTTCTTTACTTCAAACCACAGATTCTCTATTGGGTTTAGATCTGGACTGTTAGCAGGCCAGTCTAAGACAGAAACTAATTGCGCTGTAAGAAATTCCTTTACGGTGCGTGCAGTGTGCTTTGGATCATTGTCATGCTGGAATGTCCAAATGACCGGTAGAACGTCTTCAGCGTATGGTAACATTGTTTCTTCCAGTATATTTTTGTATTGGAACTGATCCATGTTACCTTCTATCAACTTTACAGGTCCTACACCATGTCCAGAAAAGCAACCCCAAATTTTCACATTTCCACCACCGTGCTTTAATGTAACTTTCGTGTACTTTGGGTCGAATGCTGTATTCGGGGGACGTCGTACATATCGTTTTCCATCAGAACATACTCTGTTTATTTTCGTCTCGTCAGAAAAAAGTACATTTTTCCACTGTTGCACAGTCCAGTTTTCATACTTTCTCGCAAATGCAAGCCGGGCTTGCCTGTGGCAAAGTTTTAACATGGGTACCTTTCTTGCTATCCTAACGTGCAATTTTTCTTCTACCAAACGTCTTCGAATAGTGCGTGCTGAGATTGCTGAAGGGTTGTTTTCACCAAAATATTCTTTTCTAAGCTCATTGGACCCTTTAAAAGGATTTTGTTTTGCCATACGAACGATGTTTCGGTCATCTCGAGGAGTTGTTTTTCTCTGTTTAGGTACACGTGGAACATTCGAAGTAGTTTGATACGTAGCAAAATGCTTTACAGCGTGGAAAACCATCGTTTTTGAACATTGCAGATGGTCGGCTATCTTTTTATGAGACCAATTCTTCCGGCGGAGTTTTATTATTACTTCCCTTGTAGATTTATCACAACTTTTATTTTTCCCATTGTTTTTTCTAAAGAAGCAATCACCTTTAATCTTTTACAGCACGTAATGGCACCAAAATTACACGAACAGTAACAAATCGACTGAGTGTTCTCTATTTAAATTTGAATAAAGGTATAAACTACTTAGCGTTCTTAATTATGTGACCAGCCAGTAATAAGGAATACTTTGTTTAAAAGTAGTGTAAAAAGTTTGCCTATTGATTTTTAGCCAATCATGTGTATCAATGAATACAGTGGTAATATGGAAATGTTTTACGATACCGAGAGAAATAAAAACAAATGCATACAATTAGTTTTGCATCTTAGTTGGAAAAAATCATCCCTTTATATCAGCGTTCTTAATTATATGGCCACCCTATGTAATGTATTGTAGGTATACAAGTTATAAGTATATCAGTTATCTACTACCAATAACACAAACTCTGCTTAGCTTGGGGCTAGATAATGTTGTGTGAACTGTCCAGCATTATTTATTTATTTATTACAATTGAAGCAAGGATCCCTCAATCCAGACATACTATATAACGTGAACAGATAGTTGAACATATTGGACTAGAGGGAACGGTTCTGGGTTTGTCTGGTCCATGGTGTTCATTAATAAGAAAATAAGAAAGTTAAAAATGAGCGCGATTGAGACCCCAGAAGCTATACGTTGAAGTATTCCAACATTTCAACATTTCGTCATGAATGAGCAGTACTTCCTTTTAAATAATTAATTAAATATTAATGAATGCAGTGTTAAATGCATCGTAAAATTAAAGCACTTATCCATTCCACGGGTTAAGTTATAAGTACATCAGAGTAATAACAGCTACGGAGCGCGTGATGTGAACGAACCGTATAAACGTTTTATGCGCTTTCTGTCAAAGTATACTCCTGTGGTACCTGAAGAAGCGTAGACTCTCCTATATTTGTTTTCATTTAGGACCTCAGTTGGCGGTGTGGGCCAGTAACCAGCTGAGATGCAAGTTCGATTCCCACTGAGGAAAAATGTTTGCCAAATAGATATTTGTTTCGGGTTATTGTAGTACCATGATACTAGTAGTTCCTGATACCTCCAACGCAGAGGTGTTTGGGATCAGGACATATTTAAGTACTACCAGTTAAATCGTTTTATTTTCAATAAAAAAAAAAAACAAACGTCATAATATCAGATTTATTTGTCAATAGTTTCAGTTCAAATAATGCTATTCAGCAGGGAAAACATTCCCAGGGATCTAGGATGTACCTGCATGGATTCTTACGGCACAGGGAGTCCTAGTGTAATATGTACGATGTGGTTAAATATAATTGAAAGAACACTAGATTTAAGTAACTTTAGAATTATATTTTTGTACGATTGTGCTTCTTTCGCATCTGGCGCACCGTGGCGCGCCCGCCGCCGCGCCGCCTGCGCCGTCTTGCTCGACGGTGTCCAATAATCTTTCATGCAAAATGTAGGAAAATGACGTGTTGCAAAACAGATACAAGAGGTGCGCTGATGGCGTGCCGTGAGCACACCATCTAGCGCATCTATCTGGCTTGCGCCTTACGTCTCGTATTTCTGGCTGGCGACTAACGTTGTTTTACTGCTCTGAGGTTACGAACTTCGGCCTTCTTTGCCCCTGAACCGTGAAGCGGTATTAATGAGAAAACAAAATGACTCCACAGTAATTTCACTTAACAGATCATTATCGCGGGGCCCATTTAATAACTCGAAACAAAACAGTTTCAACGCACGTGGAATTCAGCTATGAATATTTTTAAACGTGAGTGAGGAATTTACTAAATTTAAATTCTAGTACAATATACGTGAAATATTGAAATGTTTGTCCTCCTAGTTGTAAATATTAAATTGATATAGTCCCGTGGTGTGTCCGGCCCAAGAATAGACCTTTCCATCTCCTCCCGTGGATGTAGTAAAAGCCGACTAAGGGATTACCGGACTTGTTTGTAAGATTCGTTGGTATAAGATTTGTCCTGGTTGCTAGCTTATGGAATGTGTTATTACTGGAAGAAAGCGCTAACAGAGTCAGTCAGTACGTTGATAGGTTGAGATATTTACGTTATAAGCGCATTTGAATTTTTTACCAAGAAATTTTTAAAACGTAGTAATGTATTTCCATAACCTTGGAAATATGATGAATAATAACATATATATATATTTGTCCTAAACTGTATAGGTTTTCCTAAAAATACGATTAAGAGAAGCCTACTTTTTTCTTGACGGCCTCTTAACAACAGAAATTCAGGTAAAATGGGTTGAAACGATACAATACCTAAATGAGTAGAAAATTATTGGATAGAAACAAGAAGCACTCCTCTTATTATCAGGTGCCTAGAGGCACGATAATTTAATGCATAAACAAGAAGCACTCCTCTTATTATCAGGTGCCTAGAGGCACGATAATTTAATGCATAAATTATTGGGTAGAAACAAGAAGCACTCCTCTTATTATCAGGTGCCTAGAGGCACGATAATTTAATGCATAAACAAGAAGCACTCCTCTTATTATCAGGTGCCTAGAGGCACGATAATTTAATGCATAAACAAGAAGCACTCCTCTTATTATCAGGTGCCTAGAGGCACGATAATTTAATGCATAAACAAGAAGCACTCCTCTTATTATCAGGTGCCTAGAGGCACGATAATTTAATGCATAAACAAGAAGCACTCCTCTTATTATCAGGTGCCTAGAGGCACGATAATTTAATGCATAAACAAGAAGCACTCCTCTTATTATCAGGTGCCTAGAGGCACGATAATTTAATGCATAAATTATTGGGTAGAAACAAGAAGCACTCCTCTTATTATCAGGTGCCTAGAGGCACGATAATTTAATGCATAAACAAGAAGCACTCCTCTTATTATCAGGTGCCTAGAGGCACGATAATTTAATGCATAAACAAGAAGCACTCCTCTTATTATCAGGTGCCTAGAGGCACGATAATTTAATGCATAAACAAGAAGCACTCCTCTTATTATCAGGTGCCTAGAGGCACGATAATTTAATCATACATTCATTTTTTTTTTTTTTTTTTTTTTTTTTTTTCGTCTATACATTTTCTCTACATCTCCCGTAAGAATATATTTATGCTCCCGTGATTTCCCTGAGTGAGTTTTAGACTTGCGATTGAGAGCTTTATTGTCTATTATTATTTTCATCTCATCCTTGAAGCTTTCTTGTTGGCTAAATTTTACTATCAATAATAACGACGTATTTAATTCCTCAGCATCTAAAGGTCCAGTCTTTGAGTTTTTGTTCTTGCAGTTTTTTATAAACCGTAGCACATAGGCATACGTTCCTTTTAGTTTGTCTAGGCTAGAATATTTCTCAAACTGAAGAGTGTATGTTTTGTTTGTATTAGACACATGACACTCATGAACATGATTTTTTACTTCAGGTAGGCTATCAGGATTGTGAGTTTGCATTTGCTTGGGCCAGCTAGATAGATCACTCGCGAGGAACGAAGGCCCTCCCCACCAGAAGCAAGAAGATTGAAGCTGTTTAGGACTCACACCTCTTGATGCTATATCCGCGGGATTTTGATCTGTAGGAACGTGATAGAATTTAAACCCACTGGTAAGTTCATTAATCTCATTCACACGATTGCAAACAAACATTTTGAGATCCTTCGGTGGGGTCTTCACCCACCCTAATACTACCGTTGAGTCGGTCCATAAGTATTTTTGACTGATGTCTGAACGTAATGACTGTAATACCTTTGAGCAAAGCCGAGCACCTAACAAAGCACCACATAGCTCCAACCGAGGTATAGTGGTTGGATTCAGAGGCGCAACTCGTGCTTTAGCGCACAGCAACCTTACGGTGATACTTTGATCCTGATCCTCAGAACGCAAATACACGCAAGCCGCGTAGGCTAATTGAGAGGCGTCTACGAAACAATGCAATTGTATGCTTTTTGGGTTTTCACACAGAGCCCGTCGAGGAATATGTATTAGTGACAAACTTTTAAATTCTCTTACTAAGCTTGACCAGTTTCTACAGAACTCTGCCGGAACAGGATCATCCCATTCGAGCTTAGACGACCACAGCTCCTGTAGCAAAATTTTCGCTACTATTATGCAAGGACATAATAACCCTAATGGGTCAAAAACTTTAGAGGTAGCTGATATTACTGACCTTTTAGTGATTTGTGAGGAAGGTTCCAGATCTGTGGAGAATTGTAACGAGTCAGCTTTAGGTGACCAGTTAAGACCCAAAACACTGGATTCTTTATTGAAATCCATAGATTTTGATGAATCTATTTCGTTCTCAAATAATTGAGGACAGTTTGTCCGAAACTTTCTAAGGGGTAAGCATGCAGACTTTAGTACTTCAACAACATTTTTATAAATGTATTTTAGGCCGTCTACAGTGTCACTGCCAGTATTTAGGTCATCAGCGTAAAAATCACTTTGAATAACGCGAGCTATTGCTTTATCCTCACATTCATTAGCTAGCTGTAAGAGGCATCGGAAACTAAGAAACGGCGCGGACGCCGTGCCATAAGTTATTGTGTTGAGTTGCAGAACATCAATTGATTGATGCTTTTCCTCACGCCATAGAATAAGCTGAAGATGGCGCTGGGAGGGGGAAACTTCAATCTGTCTATACATTTTCTCTACATCTCCCGTAAGAATATATTTATGCTCCCTAAAACGTAACAATATCGATATTAAATCGCTTTGTACTACTGGGCCGACCATTTGAATATCATTGAGTGATTTCCCTGAGTGAGTTTTAGACGACGCATTGAATACCACTCTTAGCTTAGTGGTTTCACTCTTCTCCCTAATCACTGCATGATGAGGCATAAAGTATCCAAATTCTGGTCTATTTATTTTTGTAAGGTGCCCTAAATTTGCATATTCATTAATGAATTCACTATAATTTACTTTCAAATTTGGAAATTTAATAAATTTTCTTTCTAGGCTTTCCAAACATTTTTTAGCAATGAAGTAAGAGTCACCGAGTGCGTTCTCGGGTACTTCCTTCAACGGTATTTGAACAGAAAATCTGCCAGTTGGTAGGCGAGAAAAGTTCATGCTAAAATTATTTTCACAGAGTTGCTCTTCGACGGAATACGTTTTTGTCTGTGGCAAGTCATCAATTTTCCAAAACTTCTCTAAAGACTCTTTTATCTCTTGAGAGAAGTTACAATGGACTTCCGGGATTGACTGACTCATTGCTATGGGGCCACCCACAAGCCATCCGAGCTTAGACTCTTGAAGAACTGGTTTATTTGAACCGAGTTTTATTAGGTTTGACCCGACTATTTCCCAATATACATCTGCTCCTAAGAGAATGTCTACCTCAGCAGGAGAGAAGTATTTGGGGTCAGCAAGTTGAATATTGTTGGGTAATTTCAAATACTCAGTGTCAATTACTGAGTTTGGTAAAATACCTGTGATTCTTGGCACAACCAAACATTTAACATTTATTTCGAAAGGCATCACTCTTGACTTTATTTTAATGCTACATTTTTCCGAAATTTTACAGCCCACATTATTAATTCCATTTACATTAACCGTACAGGAGCTATCAATAGGCAACCCTAGTCGTTCCTTTAAATTGGCCGTAACAAATGAAGACTGGCTTCCTGTGTCCAACATCGCTCGAGCTGGATAAGTTTTATTATTTAGTATAACCTTAACTAATGCTGTACACAAAAGCACTTGACCGGCTGACGATGACAAAGTCAGAGAGACAGGAAGCGAAGACGAAGTTGAGGCTTGTGCATCTGCAGATGGCGCGTCAGCTTTATGAATAAGCGTATTATGTTTCTTTTTGCACGTGAGACACAGCCCTTTGAGTTGGCATTGGTACGCATTATGACCACTTCGTAAGCAGTTTTTACATAACTTTAATCTAGAAACTTCACTCACGCGATCATCAGTATTCATATTCTTAAACTTAGGACACCCATACAAAGGGTGATCATCATTGCACAAAACACAACTGTTTTTAGGCCCTTTCTTTTCATTGGATACTACGAGACTCTTAGATTGAGCGTTAAGTTTTGGCTTGCTATCAGTTGACCGGCTGACGTTTGTATATGACGTTTCAAGTATGTCAGCACGACCTCGCAGAAATGCATGAAATTCACTCAATAGTGGTAATTCAGTCAGATGGCATTTGTTTTCTTCCCACTTTCTACTCGTGTTTATATCCAATTTTGTCGAAACCATGAAGATTATAAGGGCATCCCACTTATCAGTAGGCTGGCCAAGAGAATCAAGGGCACGTAAATGCTTTGAAACATGATCAACAACAAACCGCAATGCTTTGAAGGATTCAGTATGCAAAGGTTCGATGCTAAACAAAGCTTTTAAATGATTGTTAATTAATATATTTTTGTTATCGAATCTTTGACATAATAGATCCCATGCTAATTTATAATTCTTGGCACTGAATTCTATGGATTTTATTACCACAAATGCACTTCCTTCTAGCGAGGAACGTAAATAATGGAACTTATTTATTGGTGGAATCCCTTCATTGCTGTTTATTACCGAATCAAATGTGTCCTTGAATTCCAACCATAGCAAATAATTGCCATCAAAAGTTGGTAATTTTATAGTTGGTAATTTAATGGCATTAGCCGCATAGGAACGGCAACTACTCATACTCATATCATCACCAGGATTCCCTCCGCTGTGATTTTTATTTGGGCGATTTTCTAAAATTTCTTGACAGTTGGATATCAGATTCAAAAACTGATTTTCCAACGTATCTCTTTCTTTGATTTGTTCATCTGAATCGCTATGCAATAAATCTATTTTATCTTGTACAGTATCGTAATCACTCATTAATGATTGATATTTACTTAATTTTAACTCTAATTCTTTGTATTTTACAGAAGAAATTTCCTTCAAACTTTGTGTTGTACTAACGTATTCAGCAAACTTTGTTAATCGTCCCTTAATAATGCCCCTCTGCTTAACTAGATTAGACAATTCCATCTTGTTTTACTATCTTCACTCAGTTAATAAATCACCAGATTTTAATTTAGGCAAACAAACAATAAATAAGTAAAATGTGCACTCAAACCTGTCTTAAGAGATGAGTAGCTCCAGATTCAGTCACCACCGGCGCATCTGCCAGAGTTCAGGGCAAATACTGCACGAGTCGAGCTCACTGCTTAGGCCAGCAAGCTGTCACAACTTACGGCATGAGACCGCGCGCGCGAGACAAGGCGCGCTCGGGCTGGACCGCACGATGGTGCGGGCGCAACGCTGTGCGAACGCGCTCTTCGTGAGCTTGAATTGGTCGGCAAATACTTTTAAATCGTATAAATAAACCTTAATTTATTAGGGCATATGAGACTAGATATTATATATCTTAAAAGGCTTTCTAAAATATAAATACCTAAATTCAACTGGAATTTGCTTTAATATACCTGCTTACGTAAGAAAGTAGGTAATTAAATTTTGTAGGCAAATAATGCGAAACAGTGAAATAGATTTTAGCAGGTTGATTTATTTTAGCAGAATGAAATGTACTTTAGCAAAGAAAGGTGATAGGATGAGATGAAAATAATAATAGACAATAAAGCTCTCAATCGCAAGTCTAAATTATTACCATTGAACTGTTTCATAGATTCAAGTGGTTTATTGAGAACTGGGGGTCGAATTCTAAACTCAGATTTCGATTACGATAAAAAACATCCCCTTATTTTAGATTCGAAGCATCACTTAGCTAAATTGATATTTAAATGCGAACATGAACGGTTGTTTCATGCCGGCCCCCAGCATCTTTTAGCTTGTATAAGAGAGAGATTCTGGCCTATAGGTGGCAGGTATCTGGCACGCAGCACGACCAAGCAGTGCATGATTTGTATTCGCTTACGCGGACAAACCTTGCAGCCCTTAATGGGCAACCTACCTGCCGAGAGGAGCTACTCATCGTTTCCTTTCTACTCGTGTGGTGTTGATTTTGCCGGGCCTTTTATGATTTCAAGCCGCAAAGGAAAAGGCAACCGCATCTCAAAATGTTATTTGTGTTTATTTATATGCTTAGCGTCTAAAGCGATTCATTTAGAATTAGTTAGCGATTTAAGTACAGAAGCATTCATTTTATCCCTGCGAAGATTTGTCTCTAGGAGAGGTAAACCTAATTCAATTTTCTGCGATAATGGTTCCAATTTTAAGGGCGCAAACAATGAAATAAGTAGAATACTCAGATCTAGCCGTGAGACTGTTGCCAATTTCGCTGCTAATGAAGGCTTTAAATTCGTATTTAGCCCCGCATATTCACCTCATTTCGGCGGTATATGGGAGGCGGGTGTAAAGTCGACAAAATATCATTTACGGCGTGTCGCTGGAAATGCTTCCCTAACCTTTGAGGAGTTGGCCACGTTGTTCGCACAAATTGAAGCGATATTGAATTCTCGTCCGCTAACCCCGCTTTCTTCTGACCCTACTGATCCTTCTCCTCTGACTCCTGGGCACTTTCTAATTGGGCGACCTCTAGTTGCGGTCCCATCGCTACCTATCACTTCGAAGCACCCGAACCGATACCAGCTCATCGAGCAACTAAGGCAACACTTCTGGGAGAGGTGGCGCCGGGAGTTCGTGGCGGAGCTTCAGCAGCGGACCAAATGGAGAACAAAGCAACAAGAACTTAAGGTCGGGGACCTTGTAATACTTAAAGAAGATCTTCCTCCAATGCAATGGCGGCTAGCACGTATCACCCAATTATACCCTGGGACTGATGGGATCAGCAGAGTAGCCGATGTCTTAACTACAAAGGGCACAATAAGAAGAGCTATTAATAAGATGTGCATATTACCTATCAATGATGACAGTGATAACAGAGAGGTGGCAGCGAACGACGAAGAACAAACTGACGACAAAGAATCTCCAGATCATCCTAACGATGCGGATGACACAAATCCTTTGAAAGCAACGCCTTCAAAGCCCCGGAGGATGTCTACGCGGAACAGCTAGACAGTTAAAAGGAAGGCGCGGGGGTGCGAGAGGCAGGACGATGAGGAGAGCGCTGCGCCTGACCTCAATTCAAAAAAGAACACACCACAATAATCGTCTTGGACGGAGGACGCGCTAGTTCCTAATAATAATAATAACCTTTTACCTATTAAAAACTGTTTCAAACTATATTAAAAATATTAAAAAGAACTATGTTGTTTGTTTTATGAACAAGAAGCACTCCTCTTATTATCAGGTGCCTAGAGGCACGATAATTTAATGCATAAACAAGAATCACTCCTCTTATTATCAGGTGCCTAGAGGCACGATAATTTAATGCATAAACAAGAAGCACTCCTCTTATTATCAGGTGCCTAGAGGCACGATAATTTAATGCATAAATTATTGGGTAGAAACAAGAAGCACTCCTCTTATTATCAGGTGCCTAGAGGCACGATAATTTAATGCATAAACAAGAAGCACTCCTCTTATTATCAGGTGCCTAGAGGCACGATAATTTAATGCATAAATTTTCATGTCTTGTAACAATTTGTACCTACCTACTTATCTAATCAATTAACTTAGGGATTATCGGATTAACATGCGCAACAGGAATCCATACATGTTAAGTTCATGTTATTCGATGATCCGATACTTAAATATTTGCTTTATAAACATTACCTACATGATTATTCCACAGCATGTATTACTAAAATCTCATGTTCTTTTGCGTAAATAAAAAGCATAGTCACCCAGCTGGTTACTTCTTCGTGTCACCGGCACTTTCTTGTTCACCCTGCGTTAAGTCAGAACCCAGCTTGAGTTTTGGTGACCTAGTGACCAATGGTGTAAGTACCCGTCTGGTGAAAGGATTTAGTGCACCTCACATAGGCTCCTGTCATGCACAGTCACGTCTTCAAATTTGAAGTTCTATAGACATGGAGGTTTCCTCACGATGAAATAAAAGAAAGAAAATAAAGGAAAGAAAGAAAAGACAGAAAAGAAACAAAAAAAAAGAAAAGAAAGAAAAGAAAGAAAGAAAACGTTAATTCGTGATTATACACAAAAAAGACAAACACCAACAGAAAAGCAAACAAGATAAGCACTAACATTGCAACATAAATTGTTGGTGCACGGTCGGGATTTGAACCCACAATCGTAGGATTGGAAGTCGGGGTCACTACACCATTACCACCACTACCACTACCTAGCTTATAAGACGACATAATTCTATTCACAATATCTTTGCTGTTTTGGCCAAAGATACTTTTGCCATAATAACCACGCTTGGCAGATGGATTTGTGACGGCCGGTGGAGTAAAGCCTCAAGCACTCAAGTGGGAGTGGTGGCCGAAGTCGGGCTAAAGAAATCCGGGGCGTCCGAGAGCGAGATGGGTCGACGACATCGTATTCCGTCGCGGGCAATACTTGGTTGAGAGACGCACAGGATAGAGGAGGCTGGCAAATGAGAAAGGAGGCCGATATACCCAGCAGTGGGTTAGTCCGGGTTGAGATGATAATGATGATGATTGGTGTGAAGTAGGTACTCAGGTGGATGTTGCCTGCCTTAGTGTAATCCCTTAAGCTTTGGTCTTGCGATCATACGCTCATACGCACAACACAATGCTGCAGTACGCGGCTCCAACGCAGCGTCACGACTTACCCCTCACCGCTGACGCATACACCGACAGAACAAAATAACAAAACAAAATACCATTCTAGACGTTTTTCATACAATTATTTGTCCGATACCGCATACCGCATACCGCAGCGTTGTGCGTTATGATCGCGAAACCAGCAGTGATCGCAGTCGGTTTGTACGACATCCACGAGTGGAGACGGATGATTCGATTCTCAGGCTTTCGAAAAATATCGCTGCTCTTAGATAACAATCATAAACTTAAATATCTGCTAACGAAACTCAGAAAGTTGTATAACTCGGTTTACTCTACCTACCTAAGACGAGAATTTTAACTAAAAAGCCGTAGTCTCATCATAAACCTTCTAACACAGGTACGCCAAAGGAAATCACTATAGAACGGGTCGGCCATACATCGTAAAACATCTACGTAGGGTCCATAAGCGAAAAAAATAGAACTTTGAAGATGAAGAAACAGATGCGTCGAGAGATGAGCCATAGATTTATGAAGTTTTGGTCATAATATTCAATTTTTTTAAGTGTTACTCTTCAGAATAACACCTATGCTGGTTGGCAAGAAGTAAAAACGTAAAATGAGTAGTTCCTGTTTGTCCCCGAATCTGTCCCTATTCGGGGACAGACATCAATAGGTTCAACAAATCCGTAGAACTGTACTCCAAGCGTGGCGTCGGGCGAGTAGTTGACTGAGATGCAACAGGCTGTGTTCAATTGCCGATGCGGAGCAAATGTTTGTACGACAGTCAGATAGTAATTTATTCAAACAAAAGGTAAAAATAAATATACATCACAAAATGAGTCAGAAGTTCACAATAACTAATATACAAAAAAAAACATGTCACATCTAGGATTACCTAGGTAATTAGATTAATTTCAGGCTAGTGAAGTCATCAAAAGTGTAGCAGGTCTGTTCAATAAGCCAGGGCTTCAACCTGGACTTGAATATGCTGATACTAGGAGCTCCAGTGACATTTTCAGGCATCCGGTTGTAAACTGCCGTACCCATGACATGCGTCAGTTTGTTGGATTTCGCTAACCTGCGCGGGACCGCTTCCAGTTGACCCGCACGGCGCATCATACACATTATGTGTGTGACTCACCAACTCTTTTGAACGCATCTTAATTATTTCTCACGTGTATGATCTGCAGATATTTGATCCGAATCTGTGTGTTGTGGTAAAATGGGGATTTGATATTATCACCAAGTCGTAAAAGCTGTCTAAGGGATTAAAAAAGGGGAAGAGAGCCGTGGTGTGTTCAGCCTAAGAAAAGAACTCTCAGTCTCCTCCCGTGGATGTCGTAAAGGCTGACTAAGGGATTACCCGTACTCGTTTTGTAAGATTTCATATATATAAGATTTTTCCTGGCTGCTAGCTTATTAAAGAATGTTTATTACTAAAGGAAACGTCAGCCGATTTGTAGGAAGCAATGGCGGTGATGAGCTCACCCCTTGTCACATCCCTTGTCATCTATATTTCCACGATGATGCAACCCACGTTGACAAGAGGCTCATCCTGCTGCCTACCCTTTTGGAGAAAAAGGCGTGTCTATGTTGTATCTACCTGAGTACGCGTGGTGTTTTTTTTTTTACTTTTTTTATGTCGTAACCAGTAGGACGCACCCTTCAAACCGGAACACAGGAATGCGAGCACTACTGCTTTGCGGCAGAAATAGGTAAGGTGGTAGTACTTCCCCGGACGAACTATTTCACGAAAAAGCTCTACTACTACTACTACATTTGATTATGGCAAATCTATTGCATTCTATTCAAATTATCGCATGCGTCGCGCGCCGAACCTGGATGAGACTGGCACGGGACCGTCGGGTCGGGAATGGCACAGGCAAAGAGAGGCCTAATTACTCAGCAGTGGGTGAAGTCAGGCTGTGGATGATGATAATGATGATGATTGCTTTCTATGGATATAATTCTATGCATTCTTGCCTGGACTATTCTAGCACTATATTATTCATAAGTTATTGCAATGTCAACTACACTGTCTCATCTTTCCCAACTATTCTATGACCCCCACAGCGGATGCACAAATGCCGGGCCTGTTATACTGGTTTCTTTTTTGTCGTCACGCACACAAACGCAGGCACCCATACACGCATAGATTTGTGAGAATGTGTGCGTAATCAGCTGATCAACAGCTGTGGTCCCATAAGGGGCATAGCAAATCGGTTTGAGACAGGTTCTAGGAAACAGCTGTGACATTTTCATAACATCGTCAGCTGATATGTTTAAAGTCAAGTCAAACGAATTTTACTGCTATGCTAAGGAGTGGAATACACCACCGTCGTCTGTCTTTCCTGAAAACTATCTAGGTCTCTTCAAGGCTAGAGTGAATAGGTGCCTTCTAGACCTTTGTGCTCTATCTTCGGCCACATCTTCACTAACCAACAGGGTGCAATTTTTTGTACTACTTGGAATGACGGATCATGCAGATGGCCCACCTGATGTTAAGTGGTACCCTCTGCTTATGAACAGTGCATGAGATCGTGGTCAAACAAAGGTTAATCAAAGTAAAAAAAATAAAAAAATACTTTGCATCACAAGAATCATTATCTTCTTACGTAAACACACGCCTTTTTCCCTGAAAGAGTAGTCAGAGACAAGGTATTTTATTCATAGGGATCTCCCTCGATACAGGCTTGGCCTAGTGAGGAAGCCAACAATAACTCTTTCTAGATATTAAGATCTCAGCATAACAATGTGTATCCTTATGTTCCATTTAAAACCTTTACAGATACTATGTTTTTGCCGTAATTAATATTTCTTCATTTTAATTTTTCAAGTAATGTGCCGTCAGTTCTTTGTACTAGCACATCAGAAACAAATGTTATTTTGTTCATTCTTGCAGACACACTTGATTACTAATTTGCGCTTGATAGACGGGAATAAAAATAATATAGAAATTGAAATTCCCACTTGTAGCAATTTTATTTTCAGTCGAGCGATACATAGAGGAATTACTCCTAGATTATTAACCATGGAATGGAGGGAGAAGTAATATATTATGTAAGTGGGATTGTTTGTGTGTTTTTTGAATTTTTCATGACTTTTTGTTTCTAGAATTGTTTGTTTAATTTGTTATTTTTTTTGTATGTTTGTGTTTTTTGAATGTTCCCATTGATCTCCAAAACTGTTTGACTGATTTAGATAATGGTTTTCTGTGAAGCGTTTGCGATTCATAGGTTTCTTATATAGGGACGCCGCAATAAACATTTTTCACTCGTTAAGTTCGTTTTTTGTATGAAAACTGGTGTTGGTGCATTGAAAGTAGGGTTTAAAGGGTTTTTTAGGGTTTTTGGGGGTTTTTTTATAAATCAAATAAAAGGAAAAGGGCTTTTTCGCTCATGCGATGATGCCGCCCTTTTGGGGGTTAAGTTTTTAATTTATTTTTATAAATGTAACTTCTTGTTCGTTAGCTACTAGCGAATAGAGAACAATGAGTTAGCCTTTCATTTGATAAGCTGTGGTTTTAGTGCATCGTGTGGTATGCATAGGTATTCCTCGTCATTGTTTCATATTAATTTGTAGATAAAATTTGTACCTAATTAATTGTTTGGCCCAAGTTCACGAACAAATTAAGGAGTGGTTTTTTTACCATAACCATATTCGTCAAAGTGACAGATAATGTTTGAAAACATTTGTCAAAAAGAGTTGTAGAAGCTGAGCAGCCGTTTAAAGTTCAATGCGATGGTGGACAGTGGCCTTAGTGTCCTTGAAAATGTACTTTAGCTGGCAAAGGTGAATATGTCATAAAATGTTCACTACCTTATACAATGACAAAATTGCTAATTGCAAATACACGTCTTGCATTATAATTTGAATTTATCAATCTGTAGGTATCGGGCTAGTGTGGTGGTGGACCATTCACTAGGTTAGATAGGTCCAGAGTCCCACCAGTGGGAATACAGGCTGCTAAACTACACAGATTTGAAAAGATTTGATAAGATTGTATTCCTAAGCACTCTGCCAAAATTAACTTTATTTACCAACAAAATAATTGTACAACAAAAAAAAATGCCCTACAGGATTATTTTTTTAACGCGATTTCTTATATATGACCTGCGACACAGGAGGTTGCGGGTTCGATTCCCGCCTCGGAACAAATATTTGTGCGATCTGGAGATATTTGTTCAGGGTGTTCTGGGTGTTTTCTATTATAATAAAAAATATCTATCTATGTAATGTGTTGTATTAAGTATATCAGTTAACTAGTACCCAATACCCATAACACAAGCTCTGGTTTAGCTTGGGGCTAGATAATGTTGTGTGAACTTGTCCAGCATTACTGAATACTAGCAGCGTCCTGCGGTTTCACCCGCGTAAGTCTCGATAGCGCTCAACAAAGGGACAAGTGGAGACAGTTGGAGGAGGCCTATACCCAAAATGGGGCCTGACTTTTAGTGTACCTAATTTGTGTGTTTTAAATATGTATAAAAAAATAAGTATTAAGTTATGGAAATAAAGGCTAAATAATAATAATAATAATAAGTCTCGATCCCATGGGAATATCGGGATAAAAATGCGCCTATGTGTTATTTCGGGAGTCCAGTTATCTCCATTCCAAATTTCATCTAAATCCGTCCAGCCGTTTCAGCGTGAAGATGTAACAAACACACACACTCACAAACTTTCGCATTTATAATATTAGTGTTATTTATTTTACAAGATTTTATTTTATTTGCAATTTTTTCTTGTAAATATGTATGTTCGGGTCAAATCTTGCAATATCAATGTATTTTCTTGGATTTTAAAGCCGTTATCCTGAACCGATTGAGACGAAATTTTGCATATCTTACATGTTCCGATACATACAATATTATGGTAATAGCGAGCTGATCTGATGATGGAGACAACGGAACTCCTCGATGGATAATAGCAGACTGGCCGTGTTCAGGCTCACTTCGATCAGCACGCGGTTCCGATCACTAACTGATCAGGTGGCCATCTGCTTGATCAGTCATTATAAGTAGGTAGTTTAAAAAAAAACTTGTGTTGAAAAACACACACATAATATTGAAAAATTTATGTTTCACAAAATACATATTATAATCTAGCTAGACCTTTCAAACTATTGCCTCTGGTTACGAGATTGAGAGATATTATTGTAGTACGCTGTTATTCTAACGAGATATTGCCAGTGGCTACATTTATTCGTTTGGGTCTTGCTATTCCCCGAAGACAATTTATGTTATATCATTTTTCTAGAAAATAATTATCCTACTTATTTTCTTTTAAGATTTTAAACAAGTCTCCTGAGCTATCTTCACATAAAGCGACTCACAAAATAAAACTTTTAACAACACTTTTTCATTAAAATACCTCATAAATAACATATAAATGTCACATAAACTTATTTAAAAATAAATAGGCTACCAAATAAGGTGTTCCAAGCATTTCCAAGTATATTATATTAGTTAGGTATTATCCGTAGCAGATGGTTGATAAAGACGGATTTACAGTAATTATAAACTTTTTACGCGCATATAACTACATATCTTCAAACAAAGCCGCGGTAATGCAATTTCAATTCTATTGACATCTGCATGAAATAAGCATTAGCAGAACAGCGTCGCTCATAGCCTTCAAATTCAAACGTCACACATCAGTCAGGTCACAATTTAAAAATCGAACATGCAAGCACCTTGCCTCCCGGCGCGTACAAAAAGGAACAACGAAAAACTCTCCGCTTCCATCCCTTTTGCACTTAACATACCAGCAACATCTCTCTCTTTCGCTCCACCCCAGATCTCCTGCAAGTTTTTTGAAACCCTCTCATTATGTGAACAGTCAACATCCTACACAGCTACAAGCGTACACGTAAACACGGTTTGTTTATTAGTGATGTTGTGTGTGTGGGTAGTCAGCTGAGTAAATCCACGAGCAACACGTGTTTGTACGTGTGAGAGTGGTTCCTTGTAAGTTGTGTAATAATGGGATAGTTCTAAGGTGGTTTTGGCGAGGGTTTGGATGATAGAATAAGATTTGGTTAAATGTGTTACACGTGGGGATTTTGTAGGAAACTGAGGAACTGAATTTAGAATATCCAAAGATATTTGATAAAAATAAAGTATGTAGGTATACCTACTTAATTCTATTTTAGTATTTGAGAAGACATGCATACCTAACATTAGTAGACTCAGTGATGACGTCAGAGTGCGCATTTGTCTCTATAGTCAAAGTCAAAGGTATTTTATTGATTAAAATCACAAGGATAATTTTAATTAAATTTTCTCACAAACAAATTGACTCCCGCCAACTTGATATAGATTCAACAACAGTCACAAGGCTAGCATAAAAAAACCTGTGTACACCACACCACCTACCTGTACTCACCACTACAACGCAGCAACCTAACCAAGAAAGAACCAGTGACATGAGAACAATCTACCTACACCAATAGCTATTTCTGTTGCTAAGGCATCTTTTCATTTTCGATCGTCGGTATAGTTATGAATGTGAGTCTGGCGGTATGTTAAGGCCGACAGTTTCCTGTTTCCATGTAGATGGTAGAAATGACAACAGACATTTTTTTGGTAGGCAGTCAGTCGGTGACGGCTGCCGCGCTAAGATAATGGTCTATGTTCGTGATGAGATTAAGGTTCTGCCGCGGAGCCGCTACTAAGGAACCAGGGAAACTTACTTACTTTGTAGTGACGACGCTACAGTCTACAGTATAAGTAAGTACCTATGATTTTGTGGGGAATCCCTTTATCTACTCGTAAAACACCCATTTATGTACACAGGCTTCACACATGACGAACAGTCTTGGCCACCTCCATTTCCCTTCCCACGACCTTCACTGCGTCATAATACCACCGACTGGTGGTCACCTTACACTGCCTTCCGATGTTGTGGTCGTCATACGAGAACCTTTCTTCCTTAGCGGTTGCCAGTTTTGCAAACTACCGGAGTGTTGATTGCAATATTGAATGGCTGATTTTGATTAATATCAGTAGATCATGTATTGTAATCAAGGACGTTAGTAAAAATTAATTGTAATCTTAATTCTGGATGTCCCTGATTAAGTACAGAGTTACAGCTGTTTTCATGTCTTGAGAGCGATTTACCTTTTTTAAAAGCTTTTATTTAACTTGCAATGTTGATGTTTGTCTGGGTGGAATCTGTGTGGAATCTTGCAACTGAATTTTAAAGCAGTTATCCTCAACTGATTGAGCGGAAATTTGGCATACCTGTCAAGTTCCGATGACAATACAATATGATTGTGACAGCAAACTGATCTGATGATGGAGACGGAAGGTGGACAACGGAACTCCTCGATTTATAATAGTAGAATGGCCGTGTTTAGGCTCATTTTGATCAACAGACGGTTACCATCACTAATTATATAAAAGCTTGTATTAAAAAAATCGATGTTTCACAAAAAACTTATTATTATTTCTAAGAATAGTAGACTAACCGAGTGGAGACCTTGGGTAGGAGGCTGAAGACCTGGCAGGCCGAAGGTACGATGGATCCGATGACATTAAAAACGTAGCTGGCCGCCAGTCGAGTCGTAATACTCAGAACAGAGCCGACTGGAAGACATTAGGGGAGGCATATATCCAATATTGGACGGAAAGATGCTGATTAATGATGATGAGTGATAGAACAAGCAGCGGCCTCACTGATAAACTTCTGCCCATAACTATTGCATTACCTTACAGCTCACGTCCACATTGGATGTGCCCTTTGTGGCACAGCATTGCAAACCTGAGACAAATGTGTAAAGTCTCATGTTCCTGTGTCACCAGCACCCTACAAATTGGACTTAGCTGATCTAGATCTTCACATTTAGACTAAGACGCCAATTAAAATTACATTTTATGAGGATAGTTCAGTCAGTTATAGGACAAAACTCTTTTGTATATCTTATGTATCTTATGTACTATTTAGAACAGCGAAATTAGAAATTCTAAATCTTCAAAGAACTACACTTTGTAGCGAAGTTTTAAACTACTTCTGCGAACAGTATGACTCGCGAGCACAAACTTTTTTTTCATTACGTAGGTATGTTAAATCTTCACTAAAACTTAAGATGATGTTTGTAGGTAGTTTGCACCATGTCGATCTATAATCTATATGTTAACAACCCCTTGACCGATTTTGCCCAAATTCAAAATTCTTGTTTAGAATTGAGTACCTAGGTACCGAGTGCTTCTGCCAAATATTATCAAAATCGACCGGTAAATGGCGCCGCAGCAAACTTCCCCCCTTTTTGGGGAAAAACCCTTCCAATCAAAAATAGCCGATGACAAAAAATTAAATGAGAATATAAAACTCGTTTAATAAACTCGACATCTTTCGTCAAGATAAGTAGAAAAATACTACCTGTAGGTACCTACGCAAATATCAACATACGTAGGTACCTACTGTAGATAGATAGATATATTAACTCTTTATTGTACAACTTAGAAAAGTAAAAAAAAAGTGACAAACAACAAACTAATTAACAAATTACAATGGGCGGTCTTATCGCTAAAAGCGATGTCTTTCAGACAACCTTTCGATGGACATGATGAAACAATAACATAAGACGGCGGTGTACAGGTAACAAATAATACATAATAATAACATAGATAACATACCTTAAAAATAATATAAATATAGTATAACCTACACATTTAACAACACAACACATTACACTCGGAGAGATGAAAGCTTTTGTCAGTTGTTGTAAAAACTTCGCTGATTTCGCTAACACGGACAGACAAATAGATTAGGTAGGTAGGTACTACTCAAGGAACTGATACGCTACTACAACCCAGAAGTTTTGATCTGAGAGCATAATTTCGATCTACGTGTCTCACATTTTATCATGCATTCTCCTTGAACTACAGACGAAACCCCAGGAAACAGTCCCACACGACGTTCTAAAATTAACATAATTTACGAGTAAGTAATGGTAAAACGTGCTTATTTTAGAAACGTAAATTCCAGTAAGCCCAAAAAAACCAACCCACAGGGCGGCCTTGAAATCATATGGGCTGCGCGGGCGCAAACAGCTGATGCTACCTGACACTACACACACATAGAGACTATAACTACTCCCACACACAGATAAGAACCAACTATTACACCCACACAGAGATCTTGAATGTTTTTAGGTACGTGTGGAGTTGAGTGTGTGCAGGGATGTCTGTTAATGCAGTATTCATTTAGGTATTCATGTTTATTATTACTAAAGATCTTGTCTTTTTGCTAAAATAGAAATGACTCAAGATTGAGTTTTTTTTTCTAATATTACGAGTCTCCATATCGCCGGTCGCTGAAGAGACGTTCACATAAAACTTCCAAAAATATTGTCAAATCATTGACAGTCGTCATCATTTTGATCGATTAATGTTTTTATCGAAGCCCAGACCCTGGAGAGTGATTAATAATCGTAAATTACATTCGAGTCAAATAAAAATCACAAATGAAACTTTGAAATATCAATCGTCAAAATTTCAATTGTCCAGGGAATAGTGATATTTTCAACGAAGTCTGTTCAGCTGGAATTCAATAGTTGTTACGGGCCTGACAAATTACGATCTATTCAATTTCGATGTGACAGGTAAACTGTTATTCAGGTTGTCATGCAGCCTGCAGCAAAATGCTGAGGTCATTATCTCTATGTAATTTACTAGTGTTCAACAGCGGTTTCACTTGCGTTTTACCAAGATAAAAGTAGCCTATATAGCTCAGTCCAGGTTATAATCTACCTATCTATGTGTGTTACTGTACAAACATCCAAACATCCAAATATTTAAGATATTAGTGACATTAAGTAGAAATAGTTTTACTGGGGAAATTAACTCATGTTAGTTAAGTAAATTATCGATCATATCGCTGAATAAGTATTTATTTTCAAAATTCAGAACAAAAAATACCAGCCCACCCTTTGCTTTTGTTTTAGAAAATAAAACACAGATTGACTTACTGGAATAAAAAACAAAAAGCAACATAACTAACTAAATAACGTAGGCGTTATTATAGTATAAATAATACCACCTGTACGACAGAATAAATAATAGTAAACCTATCTTCGTATTCGATGACAGTCACGTTCGCGCTCACTTCCTTCATATTCTGTTTCGGAAATACGGAAATAGCCGACTGGTTATTATTACTAGCGTTTTTTTATTTTTTGTGTTCCTTTTTATCGCTATAAAAAGCCATTATCTGTTTAGCCATAATCAGATGTTTTCTGTGTTGATGTGGTTTAGGTGCAATTCCAATGAATAACACCATTTAATTTGAAGAACACTGGTTAGGTTCTCTTGTCTAGGTCAAGTACCTATTTGCCATCTCTTTAGGCGTTTAACATTTTCTTGTACGCACAAGAAATTATTACTAGCGTTAATATATTATATACTACAACGTATATAATATTCTTGGTACCTACAGAATTACAATATTGATAACATCAAATTGGCTAAAACAAAGGCAATTAATAGTTTACGTATAAATTGTTGTAAGCTAGCGATCGTAAATTTTCTCGTTGCTGATTAGCGACTGACTTAACTGCCTAAGATTGATCGAGTCCAATCCACTTGTAAAGCTGTAGCTTCAATCATTAAAAACGAGTCTTTAAACGTCTAGAACAACTAACAAATGTTTGCACCACATTATCGAGAGCTTGCATCGAGCCGTCTCCAGGACCCGTCTAAACAGCTGATGGTTTATCACCAACATTACCGTTCACTTCGCTCTATTCTAGTCTTTATTCTTCATTACCTTAACACTCATAATCGTCTGAAACAGCTTCGAGTTTATCACAATCATCGTTTGTTCCCCATTAGATTCTTTGCCGTATTCCACATGATTTTAAAGTTTGTTGTCGTCTGTAAAGTGTCCAATCGCTCGTAATGCTATATTTATTTTTTGTTTCTACACGTGTGTTGGTCCCTTTTTTCTTTCTGGTCTTTCCAGTCTGAAAGGGTCATTTTACAAATAGTAAATGCGTTGAATGCTTAAGTTGGAATATTGTTTTGATTTGTGCTTTTTCAAGTATTTGGGGACTTAATCGGCCGATGTCCTTTGAATAGTAGATGGCTGGTTTCTAGGAATTAGAATTATAAAAGATTTGTGTTGGTCAATATAATATTATGATCGTGTTGAATATTGGTCCAGTAGCCATTTTATTATTGTAAGTAAGGAATAATCTGTTTTGTATAATTTAGCTGTCCATTTTGAGAAATAGTTACAACCAACGTTAGCACTGTTAATGTGAATAATATGATAAATTGAAGTCAATACGTCTTCTCGTTGACGTTAAGTGTTGCAAAAAATATACTATTACACTAATATTATAAATGCAAAAGTTTGTGTGTTAGTTTGCTTGTTACTTCTTCACGCTGAAACGGCTGGATGGATTTGGATGAAATTTGGAATGGAGATAACTGGACTACCAGAATAACAACTAGGCACATTTTTATCCCGGAGCGCTGCGCTGATACTTAGTAATACTTAATTAATGAGATTGTTTCTAAACAACAAAAAAATACTATCATTTCATTTTTGTTTTTTCTATTTTTGACCCCGGGCTAAAGAGAGGGGTATTTTATGTTTTGGCCATGGTATGTTTTCTTGTCTGTTTTTTTTCAATGTCTGTGGCCTCAAGTCCAAAACTGGTGACTTTACTTAGAAGATTTATATCGTTTGAAACAACAAGTTACTTGTTTCTATTGCAATAGGTTGTATTGCGATAAAATGCTGTTATTATTGATTGAAACAGCGGTACATAATTGCTAATTAATACTATCGATAGAAACACTTCATATTAAATGTGCTTTTTGTTGCAATCAAGCTTTGTTTGCAACAGCGTGATCGCTAGAATGTAATTTTCTCTAAAAACGCTATTGAATCAGCGCAAAAGCTGATTGCAACGGAAAATAGCTAATTGCTACACTGATTTCAATGCGGTTTTTTCGAATAAAAGATGGTTATGTTAGTTTGCTCAGTATGTAAGTTATGTTTAGTGTAAAATGCAGTCGTTTCACAGACCATGAATTCTTTACACTTTTTAAAAGGGAACTCCGGCATTATTGTATCTTGTTTTATTCTTCTCAAAATTTTCGTGATGTCGTTCAATCTTCAAACTTAAGACGACATGACACGTCATTCTCCTGCAGCCCGCAGACAACTTACTATTGGATCTAGGGTACAGGGGTATTACATAAACATATATAAAATCGTTGCGTGACTGACTGACTGACTTTCAACGCACAGTCTAAACCGTAAGTCCTAGATACCTGAAATTTGGAAGGTATGTTCTTCTTGTGGTCTCGGGGTGCACTATAAAACAAAAGGAATTCCCGAAATTCAACCCCTAAGAGAGTGCAGCTGGTGTTGAAGTTTGTATGGAAGAACTTCACGTGGACGAAGTCGCGGGCATTCCACTAGTTTGTTATGGAATTAGGTCACAATAGTCCTATTTACCGAAAACCATTGGAAACAAGGTTTCTGGAGTTGGTACCGACTATCAACCGGACGATGCAGTTTAGGAAGGCCTCCCTCTCGATGGAGTAGGTAATGGCATTTAGAAGAATGCAGGAAGTCGGTGGATGGAGCTGGCTCAAGACCAGTCACCTTGGCTTTTTTTTTGCCCACGTCCACTTTTAAAGATTATGATGAATCCTATTTTGATAAAAGTAGGACTTTCAGCTCTTGATCACATTGAAACTGTCAAAAGGAGTTGCTAACGAGTCCCACCCAAGCATCGTCGACAGTTAATCAAAGCACAGAGTACGTAGGCGGCTGATTTTGTGTACAAAGCTTGTTCATTTGGCTTACTTTAAGACGCTATGTTAAAATTTTGGAGTCGTTTCGTTTCATGCTCACTCAGTAACAGTAAAGGTTACAAACTTGATGTTAATACAGTAATTACTTGAGGATGTAATCTAAATAAATTATAGACTAGAAACACGATTCGCGAAACTCTTCTCGATAGCTTTATTTTTTGAAATTGGCTCTTCTAAAGCCCTTTTTAGGTCCCTCCTTCGACTAGAGAAAGTATTAAGCATATTTTTTTATATTATTCAGTAGGTAATCACATTACTTACATTAATTATAGATAATTTATTTTTATATTTGCTACTTTAGAAGCTAAACGAAGTTTTATCATTTGTCCCTTACGTCAGTTACTTCCGAGTGGCAAAAATCTATACCTCACCTTTTCCCGGGTTCAAGTGAGCAATAGCGCTGTCACTGTCTTACAGCTATTGTTTTTTGGCTAGACTCCGCCCATTCGGTGTTTTAACATATCGCCTTAAAGTCCATGACCTAGCTACGCATAATAACAACAATAATAAAATTTCTTAGAGTTCACAGCACTTCATGACCTAAGTCAGTTTAACAATGTAAACAATAGTAATGATAGGGAACTTGATTTGATTCTTAGCAATAAACCTATTCAAAACCTTAAATATTGCAATACTTTTCTTACACCTGCTGAGGACGAAAACCATCCTGCTCTTGAACTAGACGTACCTTTTTTTACAAAGAAATCACTTACTCCGAAAAACGTCCCTAGGCCAAACTATTTTAAAGCTGACTATGATTACATTATAAGTTCTTTGGACTCTGTTGACTGGGAAGGAGAGTTTCAAAATTGTAGATCAGTTAACGAAATGACACACAACTTTTACACAATTCTTCGGAACACAATTAAGGAACACGTACCGTTAAAAATAACACCCTCATACCGCTACCCCATTTGGTTCTCACGGGAGTTAATACGAATGTACAAAGAAAAACATAAATTACACAGAAATTTCAAAAAATACAATAACCCATTAGATTCTGTCCGATTCGAAGAACTGAGAGATGACTGCGCTAGGTTACAAAAAAATTGTTATAGCAAACATATACATAATGTCGAAAATTCCATTAAGAAAAATCCCAAATTCTTTTGGTCTTTTGTGAAGAGCAAAAGACAAGGTGGTGGAACTTACCCTGCCCAAATGCACTTTGCAAATAAAACCGCGTCTAGAGGAGACGACATCTGCAATCTATTTGCTGATAATTTTACTCAGGCCTACAATAAACCCTTGGTAAATCCGAGCCAATCCATCCATGATGAGTCCTCTAATATTCCTACATCTTTATGTAGAATCTCTTTAAACAAAGCTGATGTTAGTAATTGTCTGAGATCGCTAGATGCAAACAAAGGTGCAGGCAACGACGGGCTAGCACCAATCTTTATCAAAAGATGTGCTAAACCCCTGACGAAACCACTTCAACGTATCTTCAATAAATCACTTGAGGAAGGAGTATTTCCCGACCTATGGAAGGAAGCACTAGTCGTCCCCATTCATAAATCAGGGGATAAAAATGATATTTCAAACTACCGGCCCATCTCGATACTTGTTATTTTCGGCAAAATCCTGGAAAAACTTGTTGCTGAACGCATAACGTGGCACTTGAAACAACATATTACTGACTCTCAGCACGGCTTTATGAAGTCTCGCTCCACTGTTTCCAACCTGGTTTGCTATACCTCTGACTTGATCAAGTCCCTTGATAATCAAATTCCTGTCGACTCCATATACACAGACTTCAGCAAGGCCTTTGACAAAGTAGATCACTCTCTATTATTACATAAGCTTTCCTATCTTGGTATTTCAGGCTCCTTGCTGAAATGGTTTTCTTCATATTTGCTGAACCGATCATCAAGAGTGGCTATTAGTGGTCATTTATCCCGCTCATTTTCAGCTACTTCAGGGGTGCCACAAGGATCACACTTAGGCCCAATACTTTTCAATGTTTTTATAAATGACATTCCAGATTGTTTTAATAATTCTTATGTTTATTTATTTGCCGATGACCTTAAAATAATGCGACCAATAGCATTGCCATCTGACACTGAACTCTTACAGGACGATCTAAATAGATTATCATCTTGGTGTCACCGTAATAACATGTCATTAAATATTAATAAATGCCATCACATACATTTCACTCGAAGTACTGTCAGTAAACTACCCAACAGTTATTCTATAAACGGACAGATATTGCAAAATGTAGATAAAGTTAAGGATTTAGGAGTTACTATAGATCCAAAAATTTGTTTCGATACACATATTTTAACTACAGTGTCAAAATGTCTCAGGCTTCTAGGATTCGTTATACGCAACAGCAAGGATTTCAAACATCCTGCTACCAGAATAAAACTATTTGAAACATTAGTCCGACCTACAATAGAATACTGCTCTGTCGTTTGGAACCCCCAATATGAAGTTTACTCAAAATGAATAGAAATCATTCAACGGCGATTTATTTACCATTTAACTTATAAAGATCACCTAGCCAAGAAGATACCTAGCTACAGTAACAGACTAAAACATTATAAGATGACCACACTATATAACCGTAGAAAAGAGATCGATCTGGTTTTCTTACATAAAGTTTTTAATAGTAACGTAGACTGTATTGATCTAACAAATAGCTTAAGTATTACCTAGAATAAGAGCATATAACTTGTTTAGTTTGCCGTACTCTAGAACGAATCTCGGTCAGCACTCCGTTATGCCAAGGCTCTGTAAGCAGTATAATACTATTTCAAAAACAAGTGATTTGGACATATCTGACCCATTACCTAAATTTAGGAAACATTTAAAAGAACTCATGTCTTGATTAATTTGTGAAATTTTTAACACATTTTTGTAACCTTCTTGTTTGACAAATAGTTCAATTTTATACCGCAACATTCGATATCTATAATTTAAGTAAAATTCTAGCCTAAACTAAGTATTATTTCTATAAATTATTATCCTTTGTATTATGTAATAAGTATTTTTATATTTCTTATAGTTTAATTTACTATGTATCCCTGCAATAAGCTGTTAATTGTTGTATTTCTTGCGCACGCTGTGATACCCTATAATTACGGGAACACTAAGATTAAGACCTTGTTTTGTTTTGTTTTTTGAATTTGTTAGTGTAAACCTGTGTTGGGTGTCCTATTTAATAAAATAAAAAATAAAAATAAAATAAAACACCATTTAACTCTTTATAAGCATTGAGGGATAATATTACTTTCAACAAAGGTTCAAATTCCAAGATTTAATACTTCAGGGCCGCCATATTTTATTTAAACAACATTAATTTGGAGCCTGTCAAGAGTCAAATAGGCTTATCTTAAACGTATTTTTAGTAAAAAAATAAAACTTCATAATATTTTCAAGGGCACGATAGAACCCAAAACACGATTACAATAACTTTTCTCGATAAAACAAAAATTGTGAACAAGCTTCTACAATGAGCTTATAACGTAAATATCTCTCTTACCTATCAACGTAATGTATAAAATTAATAATAGTAACAAATAATATTATTTTAGAGAGCATAGCAGATTTATTTTTAAGATAACGCAACAAATGTTTTTTTATATTGTTTTTAATTCCCTTTCGTTGCGCGAGTGCTTTCTGTCATATTCTTTCTTACCTATACCTACTTTACTGAGTCAGATAGTGACTGAATTTGGCTGCTGTCTGCCTCTTAATATTGTTACTCATTATATTATGTCCATCCAAAGATTGTCTGGGAGAGATCGCTTTTAGCGATAAGACCGCCCATTGTACGTAGTTAATTAGTTTGTTATTTGTCACTTTGTTTTGTTTGATTTTTCTTAGGTGTACAATAAAAAGTTTATCTATCTATCTATCTATCTATCTATCTATATATCTATCTATCTCTACTTACCTGCTTATTGCTAACCAAAGAAGTAAGAAGTAAACTATACGTTTACTTCTTTGGTTTACTTCTTTTTTTTAACAGGGATAAGTATAATATGTAAAATATATTTCTTAATTCCATTTTAAAAAGTCAGTGTTCTATCAGGAGTTCTAAATATCCATACAATTCTTGCATCTAATTCGGCCATTGACCATACATACCTATTAACATACAGATCTCATTGTTAGTACAGTTTCAGTTCCATACAATTCTATACAAACCCATACAATTACCGCGACGTGTCGCAAAACGGGTTATTCAGCTATATGTTATAACTACATAGTGAAACGCCCGCGACTTTGTCCACGTGGAGTTTATGCCATGAGTTTATGAGTTTTTAAAAACTTCAATAACTCGCCACTATGCTTGCGGTGACTTTTGGTAATTCCTATCTTAGAGGAATGAAGGGATCCGTACCAGCAAGTAACATAGTATAAAAGTTCTTGGATGGATTACGATTTATGACGTATTCAAAAAAAACTACTTACTAGATCTCGTTCAAACCAATTTTCGTTGGAAGTTTACATGGTAATGTACATCATATTTTTTTTTTAGTTTTATCATTCTCTTATTTTAGAAGTTATGGGGGGGGGGACTTTTTTACCACTTTGGAAGAGTCTCTCGCGCAAACTATTCATTTTCATTCATTCATAGACACACGCCTTTTTCCCCGAAAGGGTAGGCAGAGCCTCAAATGGGCCTCTTTTCACCTTGGGTCACACCATCGTGGGATATAGACGTGATAAGTGGTGAACTTATCGCCGCCATTGCTTCCCACGACTGACTCAGCTAACGCTTTCTTCCATTAATATAATACATTCCTTAAATGAGCTAGCAGCCAGGACAAATCTTATACCAACGAATCTTACAAACAAGTCCGGGTAATCCCTTAGTCGGCTTTTACGACATCCACGGGAGGAGATGGAGGGGTCTATTCTTGGGCCGGACACACCACGAACTATTCAGTTTAGAAAAAAAGGATATTAGAAACCTCAATATCATTTTTGAACACCCATCTAATTACACCACACGTATGGGTTTGATGTTTTTTTTTTTAGTTTCATTTCTATGTATGGGGAACCCCAAAAATTTACAGATTTTTTTCTATTTTTTTGTAAAATTCTTAATGCGGTTCACAGAATACATCTACTTACCAAATTTCAACAGCCTAGCTATTATAGTTTCGGAAAAAAGTGGCTGTGACATACACGGACAGACAGACAGACATGACGAATCTATAAAGGTTCCGTAATTTTTGGTTACGGAACCCTAAAAATGTACTCTCCTAATTTCAGGTGTCTAGGACTTACGGCTCAGGATCGTCAGTCGGTCAGTCGCGCAACGATTTTATGTATATTGAGGTGGATTGATTTGAATGGCGACCCTTGAAGGGTGACAAAATTTTTGATTAAATTATCAAGGAGCTTAAATAATCATCAGGGCCCGATTGTGCTAATTCAAAACTTATTTATAGTCATGCATATCAAAACACTTTGTCAAAGTTTCAAGATTCATGATTAACTAGATATAACTATTAGATAGATATTTATTTGTATAAATAGGTGTAACAATTTGGTGTTATAAACTAGTGAGCACCTATGACTTATATGCTCTCTGCAGGCATCGCAAATTTTTATGGACGCTTTTTTAATAATAATTAAACTGCAACTTATTTTCTTACTTAGATACTACAACTAAAACAACTAACTACTAAATTTTAAATATTATAATACAAAGTTTGGTGACATTCATCAAGTTGGAAATTGAAACATAGTATAAAAGACAAATTAGCTAAAGTTGGTTGGTACAAGTGGGCATTAATCTACCAAATATTCATCAACAATAAATAAACACTTTTGGATCAGGAATGTTGTTAGCTTTCCGGTAAACAACGTAATTTTAGTGTAATTGTTTATAATAATTGGTATATATCTTGTTAAAAAAGTTGGACCGTGTAAACTACTAAGTACTTACCTACTTATATGGGCGTCAGTAATATTGTGTCAACAACTTTGATAATATTTTTCCCAACATGTAGCTGCATGGCTGCGACATGGCTATTTGAATGATACCACAGTTTCAATCTGAGCTAAATGTTCAGTGCTACATAAGCTGAGGTCTTGAGAGCCATGGTCACCCTACCCTGAGGGTTCGAAATAACCCGGATCCATTGTTGTGCGGTGAGAAGGGAACTAAACACCACGTGTTCGACTCGAAGGGCCATGTTTGTTTACTCGAACGCAAGGAGTCTTGTTACATACAGGGGTGTAAGTCCCAACTCGACGTATTGAAATATCAGTACTTAGGAATGGCTTTAGAAGTTTTAGTTTATACTAAAACATAACTCAAACATCATTCATAAAACTATATAAAGTAGATAGGCTACACTATCTACACAAATATTATAAAGAGGAAAGATTTGTATTTTTGTGTGTGTGTATGTTTGTAATGAATAAACTAAAAAACTACTGTGCCGATTTCAAAAATTCTTTCACCATTGGAAAGCTACATTCACCTTGAGTGACATAGGCTACCATTTAGGAGAGAGGGTGGGGGCTGTTTTTCATCCTGAAACTACCCGTGCGACGCCGGGACGAGTCGCTAGTACCAAATAAAGATGTATAGCAAAGTTCAACACACGCTTCTAAAGAACCTACCTAGTAGATAGATAGATAAAAAATTCTTTATTGCACATAAAACAAAGAAGTACAAAGGTGAACTTAATGCTAGAAAGCACATGGTACATGGTAGGTGTTGAACTTTGCGTTGAATTCGAAAGTTTAAAGAAATCAACACGATGACATTTCCATGTCAGTATGTATGTTCTCACCATGGACTATACTAAGTCTATGGTTCTCACCATGTCAGTGTGTAGGTTCTCCAAAATACACGGGCCTATAATTATATATACGCTAGATAACGCAAGTGCACCTTCTTTGCGTGTCACTTTGCCTGTCCGATATAGCGATGCACCTATTAGCAAACCTCAAAACAGTTCGCTCTCAACCGTCTTCTCATTGAAACATGCCTAATCGAGCCATAGTAAACTGTAAAACTTTTTTTTTTAAATTTAGGTACAAAATAAAACAGCATGTTTGGTTTAATAAAAATTTACATGTTGCTGTGTCTATCTTGATATTATGGTCTGAGCAAAAACATACTTGATTACTAAAAACAGCGACAGTGGTAATGTAAAATTTTTGAAACAAAGATAAAGTAGCTGGTCTCATTGTTAGGTTTAGGCTCGATAAAGTTAGTAAATCGTTTACAGGGCAATGTGAATGCTTATTTATCAAGATCCCAAGCGACTTTCTATTAGCAAATTTAGTAGTAGTAGAGCTTTTTTGTGAAAGAGTTCATCCGGGGAAATACTTCCACTATACCTATTTCTGCCGCAAAGCAGTAGTGCTCGCATTGCTGTGCTCCGGTTTAAAGGGTAAGGGTGCCGGTGAAATTACAGGCACATGAGACTTATGTCTCAGGGTGGCGGGCGCAGTGCAATGCCACATAGGGCTTTGAATTTATGTGGTAATGCACTGTTCATAGGCAGAGGTTACCGCTTAACATCAGGTGGGCCATCTGCTTGTTCCGTCATTAAAATAGTATACAAAAAAAAAAAAACTAAATATCGAACTAAAACTAATTTCGAGAAAAACATATCAAAAAATCTCAAATTACTTTGATGTTATTAGCATGGGACTAAATTTGCACCAACACGGTTCAAACAAATGTTAATTTATATCAAAAGTTCAAACTATATTTTTTTTTAGAAAAATGTTAAGTCAAAGAAATTTTAAAATATTTCATTTTATTTATCATGTTGAATCGCTGTTACTATTACATAGATAGGTAGTTATGTTTCACGTAACAGAACATATCCTTAGGATGGAGCTTCGACTCGATATTTATGATTTTAGAAGGATCTTGTAGAATTCATATTGGCTAGTTTCTGCAGTGCTTCGCTTAGATTATCAAGAAAACAGCGCGCGCTGGTTTTGTTCCCCTGGTTTTGGTCGTATTGGTTAAAACTGGTTTCACGCTTTGCTTCCTTCATGTTTCATGCTACCAAACGTCCCCTAGTATCTTCTTACTGTTTTTTATAAGCAACGTGCAAGTATCACGTGGTGTTTGACCCATAATTCACACAAAAAAGTCACGATGTCAAACAATACAAGGAAGTTACACCATTCGAAAACTTGGCCTTAAATTACTTTTCAAGGCAATAAAAACTTGGAAAATCAAAAGTTTCTGACATTTCCTTGCCTTTGAAGCTTATTATGCTTTTGTTCATGGAGTAGGTAAATGCACGCTTAGTTGTACATTTGCATAATATTTATGAAGATATTTACCAAATGGTTGTTATAGTTTACCTACTGTGCTGTGGTGTGTCTGGGCTAAAAATACCCTTCCGTCGTCTCCCGTGGATGTCGTAAAAGCTGGTCTATAAGGGATTACGGTGGGATGAACAGCAACATCCACCTGAGTACAACAACATTACTGTGTGTCTGGCCTAAAAATACCCTTCCGTCTGGCCTAAAAATACCCTTCCGTCGTCTCCCGTGGATGTCGTAAAAGCTGGTCTATAAGGGATTACGGTGGGATGAACAGCAACATCCACCTGAGTACAACAACATTACTGCGATCACCAATCCGTCTGCCAGGCGTGGGGATTATGGCGAATTGCATGCATTCCCTTGCATTCTATGGGAGAGGCCTCGTCCGATGGTTGATGGTGATGATAAACTTATCTACGTATTGACTATCTTCACTTTACCTGACAAACAAACAACAATACACAATTCAGCAGGGTAAAAACAACTTTGAGAAGGAGGCCAAGCGAAGAATTCAGCTAGGCTGGGCAGCTTTTGGTAAATTACGTCGAGTCTTTTCATCCCCTATACAAGAATGCCTGAAAACGAAAGTCTTCAATCAGTGCGTCCTACCCGTTTTGACCTACGGTGCCGAGACGTGGACACTCACGGTGCGCCTGGTTCATCAGTACAAGGTCGCTCAGCGTGCTATGGAACGAGCTATGCTCAGAGTTTCTCTGAAGGATAAAATCAGCAGCGAAGTTATCCGAACTAAGGTCATCGACAAAGAATTAGCAAGCTGAAATGGCAATGGGCTGGGCATATATGCCGAGGAACTGACAAACGCTGGGGTAACTGTGTTCTAGAATGGAGACCACGTCTTGGTAAACGTGGTGTGGGGCGCCCCCTGGCTAGGTGGAGCGACGATCTGCGTAAGGCGGCTGGTAGAAAGTGGATGGGATGAGCTGGAAATCAGTCTAAATGGTGCGCATCGGAAGAGGCCTTTGTCCAGCAGTGGACTGATATAGGCTGATGATGACTGTCTCTTTGCATCTTAATTATTGTGGACAAGTGAGAAAGAGATACAAATTACCTTCAAAGAATGGAACAAAAATTTACAAAAAAAATGGTCCGATGGTGAAATGCCTCTACCCATAACATAAGGGACTGATAACTTTTTTTGGGTGCATCCGTATTGATCCTATGGATTTATACCACGAATATTTATATCCGGATACATACCAAAATGTAGGCCGTATTCATCCCACGAATAATAAAATTGTATTTTTGCCCGTATTAATCCCAAAATGTAGTCTGGATTCATTTCTGGGCCTAGGGTTGGTCAATGTGTGTACTTGGAACTTGCTATCAGGTATATAGGGTTAGATACAGTGGTGCGTAGGTTATTGTGAAAAAGTACGGTGTACATTAAGTGAAGTGGACGTTTTGCGACTGAGATGTTCTATGGCTTGATGGCAAATTACGATTTTTGTTTGTTACTCCATCATACCTAAACGGCTGAAACGATTTCAATGAAATTTTGAACACAGATAGATTATGACCTACTTGTTGTCCCGGTAAAACACGAGCAAAACCGAGGGTGGACACTAGTAATGTATAAAAATAAAGCATATAGAATCTTTCACGTAGAATTAAAATTGATAAAACTGCTTTTAATGAATACATACGCATACATACACACGCCTCTTCCGAAGGGGTAGGCAGAACTTCAATGGGCTTCTTTTCACAGTAGGTTGCACCATCGTGGAATACAGACGTGACAAGTGATGAGCTCATCGCCGCCGTTGCTTCCCACGACTGACTCAGCTAACGCTTTCTTCCAGTAATAACACATTCTATAAGCTAGCAACCAGGACAAAACTTATACCTACGAATCTTATCAACAAGTCCAGGTAATCCCTTAGTCGGTTTTTACGAGATCCACGGGAGGAGACGGAGGGGTCTATTCTTAGGCTGGACACACCACGGCTTTTATTGAATATTTCTCACAATTTAATCTAAAAACTAAAATCGTCCCGGTCAAGGTCGAATCCACATGCCAGACAAACAAGTCTCGTAAAACTTTAAATTTCACGACCAAAACCATTTAAATCCTAACTTCTGAGTCCGCACATAAAGTCAAACTTTCGACGCATATTCAAAAAGGCCAAATAAAATTTCATCTCATGAACCGTCACGTGAATAGTGTACCACCAGATACAGAGGCCAAGCTTCATGCAGTCACGTTGGGGTTGTGTTTGATGGTGCTAGGTAAGTTGTGTTACGTTACTGCAAAATACTTTATGATCAGGGGGCTTTGTACGGGAGTTTGTTAGTATTCGAAAAACTAAACTAAAAACTACCTATCAGGTCAGCAAGCCGTCACCCGACGGCAGCGTGCCCAGAATGCTGGCTGCATTGTCATGCTGAATGGCCGGGAAGTACTACCACCATACTATTTCTGCCGCAAAGCAATAGTGCTCGCATTGCTGTATTCCGGTTTGAAGAGTATGGTTGCCGGTGAAGTTACAGGCACAGGAGACTTTCATCTTTATGTCTCAGGGTGGCGGGCGCAGTGCAATACCACATAGGCCGCGTCCTAGATGATTTGACCTATGTGGTAATGCATTGTGTATATAAAGTTTCGTTTCCTTCAATACATTTACTGACAGCGTCCTTAGTTTTCTCCACGTTTCCGCTAGGGGCGCTGCACCTAACGAAACGAAACTTCAAACCGAAACTTACTTCAGCTTCTAGCCGTAACACATACCTATATGAATAGAGTATTACAAACAAAAATATTCTCTAACTTACTGCCATGTAAACACTAAATATCAATTACTTATTATAAGTTAACTTGAAACTGGCAGAAGAAAACACTTAATTATTTTACTACTGCTATCATCACCATTCAGGTTCGATCCATAAGCGTTTGTTCTAACCGATTAAATCTAGTTTAGGAAGCTAACCCTCTGTTTAGAAACTGTAAACTGTGATGAGACTGCAAAACTTAAAGTTCTGCGACTTGTATAAAGTGCCAGCAACATCTGTTGTATGGAGACTGGTACAACGTTCACTCTATGCTTCCTTACAACCTAAACTCCACTCAATAAGGCCTAAAATTCCATGATTTTCAGAAGGGGTATCATGGTATTAGTTGAGGTTGGTTTGTACTTTCCGATAGACTAGACGTTGTTCATAAAACACGTACTGCCTTATTAATAAAAATTGTTACACGGGTATAAACAGACGCAACGACGGCGTTATATTTATATTCCATCCGCGTCGTTTTAATACCGATATAATTTATAAACATACATATAAACATCGACACACGCCTTTTTCCCCGGTAGGGGATTGGTTGGCAGAGTCCTCTTTTCACGGTGGGTTGCACTATCGTGGAATATAGAAGTGACAAGTGGTGAGCTCATCGCTGCCTTTGCTTCCCACTACTGATTCGGCTAACGCTTTCTTCCAGTAATAACACATTTCATATTGAGCTTGCAGCCAGGACAAATCTTATACCAACGAATCATATCAACAAGTCCGGGTAATCTCTTAGTCGGCTTGTACGACATCCACGGGAGGAGACGGAGGGGTCTATTATTAGGCCGGACATACCACAGTATAGGCAAGCAGTATCGTTCACGTTAACCTGTGAAATTGTTTCGAGAAAGAAGGAGAGTGCTATTCCAAGCTGATTATTAAGGGCTGGGATGTAAATATCGGCCATGATAGAAAATAATTTGGTTAATTCGGAATTGTCTTGTAACAAGCTTTTGTGCGTATTTGTTTAGAGTTTCTAACACAAGGATAGTTAGTTGTTATTTGAAATTGTAAAGAAAATTAATGTAGCTTTGCAAAGTTCTTAAACTCCTTTGGGCTCTTTTTGGAGTTTTGAAGTCCTTTGGACTCGAGCTCGAACCAGGTATATAAAGGCTAAAGTGTAGAACTCCTTTTGTTCTTTGATTATGGCCTTGTGATTGTGACCGATGGTGGATGAACCAGTGTGGTGAAAGGAAAATGTTCACCATGTTCAAAAGTTCCATGTTCACAAAAGCGATTTAGGTTCGCTTTCGTGAACATGTTACATGTTTTCATAGTTCTTAGATTTATCAGTTGCCTTCATCATTTGAGAGCACCTGACTGTATTGCGCAAGTTTTGTTTATGAGAAAAATCTTTTGGTGCACGTTTTGGACTCAAACCCACGACCATATAGGACTGGAGGTCGGGGTCACTCACTACACCTCCAGTGCTTCTATCCTAGAATGAAATGCTTTCATCATCATCATCATACCTCATCACCATCATCATCATGTTTCATCGTCGACCTCTGTGGCGCGGCGGGCGAAGGTTCGCCTGCGACGCAGGTGATTGCGGGTTCGATTCCCGCCTCAGAACAAATATTTATGCGATCTGCAGATATTTGTTCAGGGTTTTCTGTGTATTTTCTGTGTATATAAAAAAAACTATCTATGTATTGTATTAAGTATATCAGTTATCTAGTACCACAGAATATATACAGTACTAGTACCCATAACACAAGCTCTGCTTAGCTTGGGGATTGATAATGTTGTGTGAACTGTCCAGCATTATTTATTTATTAATTATTTATTAGCATAATCAATCCGTAGAAGTCTAATGCTGGAAATAGGCCTTCCTCATAGACGACGAATTCACTGACTTTCTTATACCAAGAAAGCATTTAAATTACTAAAACACTCATTCCAAAGCAATCAACTGCGTTAAGCCTTAAAAAAAAGGATGTTCCCGATATCCAATATTGATTTATGAGTTTTCGACCCATTTAAATGATCTACACATTTTATTTCATTTCTTCCCTTATTTCTTAATTGCCACGCAAAACTCGATTTTATCCCATCGACATAAGATTTACTGATGTAACGACGATTTGGGAAAAAAGATTTTGTACAAAAAAGTTGTATAAAAACACTTTGTATGGTAGCAGGTAGTTCTAAGAATTTCGATGTGATTTCTAAGAAGTTTTTTGGCCGAGGGCCATCCCTTTAGGGGAGGTATAAATTGGTTTGTGGATTTGAAAAGCCTTGGAATAAATTATAGTATTGTTAAAGGTGATTTTACTAGTTTAGGTAGATGGACAGTGCCTTACGCGTTTGAAGAAGCAAGGGTATATATACTAGCTGATGAAGAAAACAGGGTATTAAAAGCAAAGGACAGGGTGAATGACGTGGTATAATGGCAACAATTCATCAAAATCGGATGCGAGACATAAACGACAACCAGTCTGTCTTGGTTTGGATGCCATCGGTCATGTTTGGTATTAACAAAATGCAATGGTCACAAGGCCATATGCAAAGAACAACAACAGTTCAACACTTTATTATTACCCTTTATAGAGGTACCTGGCCTGATTCCAAAGGACTTCAGAAACTTTGCAAAGCTATATTAGTTTCCTTTACAATTTCAAATAACAACTAACAATCTTTGTGTTAGAAACTCTAAAAAATACGAACAAAAGCTTGTTACAAGACAATTCCGAATTAACCAAAATATTTTCAATCATGGCCGATATATATTTACATCCCAGCCTTTTGAAATTTTGAAATAAAGGAACCCCCTTACGAACTAATTGGCATGTGACATTAAACTTAGAATAGCTGAACTAATCCGCTGCAGGGAGACTGCACTCGTTTACAAGTTAAATGGACGGGGAGGACATTAATTAATTGAGGCAGTGGGGAGTTGGACAAACACTAGAGTCGCTTCCGACAACGAGTAAAACATTTGTGAAGGAGGTAGTTTTACCAAGGAGGCAACAAGTCATCATCATGATCATTTCAGCTGGTGATGGTGACCACCATATACCACCGTACGTATATGTCCACCGTATCAATCATAGACACACGCCTTTTCCTCGAAAAGGTAGGAAAATCCTCAATGGCCTCTTTTTCCTCGTGGGTTGCAACTTGCACCATCGTGGGAATATAGACGTGATAAGGAGTGAGCTCATCGCCGTCATTGCTTCCCACGACTGACTCGGCTAACATTTTCCTCCAGTAATAACGCGCCAGGACAAATCTTATACCAACGAACCTTACTAACAAGTGCTACATTAAGTGGGAGGGGTATAACAAAACAGCGAAGAGGCCTCGCCTAGCAGGGCATCAAAAAGCAGTATCAAAACTTAGTGAAAGCTCATAAAAATACTTATTGTTACCCATAATTAAATAAAAATAACTACCTAGAAAAAAACAGTTTTCGTAGCTCGATGTATTGTAATGTCTAGGACAAAACTGTGCAACGGCTGTGCTTGTATTCGTACGACTGTGAATAATATAAAGATTTTCTCATACACTGGATCCTGGACCACGAGAATTTAATGTTGAAAACATATGTATTCCAGGATTTTGAGCACGTTGGTCATAGCACAGATAAAATAATACTATATACGTCATTCTATAGCTGTTTTGACGTGTGTCGCCCGGTCGTAGGAACATATTGCTTTTCGCAACCAACTTGGCTAAAAGTTTATTTGACCAATAACATATTCTTAAGTAAATCAGCCGAGACGAGCATAGGCTTACGGCACTGAGAGTGGTCGCTAGCTACTAGCCTCATACAATAGCTCAAAGTTGCAAGCGGAAGAGAGAACTATGCTAGCAGTTACAATACGGGACAGAATCCGAAATGAGGAGACCTGTCTGTAGAAGAACCAAGATCACTGACATAGCTCTCAGAATTAGCAAGTTGAAGTGGCAACTTCAACAAAGCAAGTGGCAAGTGGGGAACTTCTGAGTAAGCTTGATCGTCTTCTCAACACTTGTATCCGCTTTATATATAATCTGCGTAAGTACGATCACGTCAGTCTTTTTCGTGCAAAACTTAAATGGCTCCCTATTCGAGAGCGTAGGAATTTGAGAATCCTTTGTTTACTCTTCTCAGTTCTAAAGGATCCGCACACCCCTTGCTATCTAAAGGATCGTTTCCAATTCCTTGATGACGCTCATGACAGGGTACTTAGGTCTGCTGACAATCTTCTTCTTGACATCCCGTTACATAGGACTTCTTTCCGATCAAACTCTTTTTCCGTTGTGGCTGTTCGGCTTTGGAACGATTTGCCGGTAGATATTAAAAGGGCTGACTCGAGGGAGTCGTTTAAGAGACTGGTACGTGAACTGTATAAGAAGAGGCTAAATTATTAGTTTCCAATTCAGTGTCAGTGTTTCACAATCTATGTTACTGCAGCCTGTATTAGGTATATACCTTTGTACTTTCCCTACTAAGTATGTGTTTTATTGTCACGGTAGTTTATTTATGTATATTATTATTATTTTGTGAAACTGTTTTTATTATTGTTTATGTTTTTGTTTGGGTATTTATCAATATAATAGTATTTGTATTTATTAGTATATTATATTTAGGTATCCTTTTAGTTTTATATTTTAACTTGTATTGTTATTATTATTTTCTGTGGTACTTGTTTGTAAGGCACGCCTCACCATCTTTCTGCACGTCCAGGATGACTGGCAGATAATGCTGTTAGCATTAAGTCCTCCTTGCACTATTGTCTTGTGTGAAAGTTTTTAAATCAATAAATAAATAAATAAGTGGCAATGGGCAGGTCATTTAGCTTGCAGAACTGACAATCGTTGCGGAATAAAGGTTCTCGATTGGCGACCACAAACCAGATGACGTAGTAGAGAAATGCCCCTCAATGGACGAGATATTATAAAGGACGCATGAAGACGTTCCGTAAAGCTAAGGCAGAACATAAGCATTTCTACTGCAGAACATAAGCTTCCTTCATAGAACGCCACGACTAAAGCTAAGGTCAAACCAACGCGTTCAGCCCGCGTCCGCGGTGGCGTGCACGGTGGCTATGTCATATGTTCTATGAAAGAGGCCTATGTTCTGTAGTAGAAAACCGTAGGATAACAAGATGATGCACTAGATGATGATGATGAAATAAGCCAGAAACCAGGACAAATCTTATAAAAACGGGGATCAACGTAGTTTTTTTTATGTAGAATCAAATTGGGATCCACCAACTTGCATTTTCTATCACTTCTGGTTGATGATGATGAAGGGTAGGTACGGAAATGGAAGAAATAACAATATAACTCATCGAAGAAAGCCTTTTAGAGAGATGGACGCAAAATCACATCAAAGATAGCTATCAAAGTGTTTGTTCCATGTTGTTTTAATGTCATTCTACAATTCAAAAGAAGCTTTTTCTTTCTTTCCGCCCGCTTTTAATTGAACGTACTCGAACGAGCCATTAGTTTGAATCTCCTTAACCGGTTTAAACCAGACTTAGCCGGTTCACAGGATACATTCATTGTGAATTAGTACTTGCAGGGAATTACACGTATTTGTTACTAGTTTGGCTGATTTATGGAATGTGTACACTGGACGTGCTTTGGCTTGGCGCTTTCACCACCAACATAAGCGAGTGCATGCCGCAAAAATTACAAGTCGATTATATTTTATTTTAAACTGAGTAATTTACAAAAATACATTTACTTACAGAAAGAATAATACAACTAATACAAGAGGGTATGTAAAAATAAAAAATAAACATATGAAACACCTTGTTGTACTACCTGAAAACCGCTGCTAACGATCTAAAGGTAGCTAACTGATCCAAATGACTACCAAACGGAAGCGTTCCTAATATGCTGGGTGAATTGCCACACTGAATGGCAATATTAATGCGTTGAGCCCGATAAGAGTCAGATAGCTGAGTAATTTACGTACAATATTCAAATTAAAAATATGCATGGATTCAACATTATTATTATTAATTCCGAGGTATTAAAAATCGTGAAAATACCGCCAATGCTGGGCAAGGTCATCCCTTTGCCATAACCTCCACGGTTGGTAATCAGATTGGTGATTGCGTCGTGGGTCGTGGTGTGTTAGGCCTATGAATAGACTCCTCCGTCTCCTTGCGTGGATGTCGTAAAAGCTGACTAAGAAAACGATATTTATCGAAAAAATTGTGTATGTATGTAGTGCTTACGCAAGTTAGAGATTTTGTACAAGCATTTTTTAGGTATATTTCATAGATACTAGTCCTGATTGTAAACTGTGCAGGCCATGGGTATCAACAAGTACCATGCAAGGCTTAGGTACTTCGATTGATTATCTTAAGCCATTCTCGCTATGGACCAGGATTAGTGGTAGTCTAGCTGAATTCACCATTAAAACAAACTTAATGGACATTTATTTACAGAAAGAATAATACTACTAATACAAGCAGGTATATATAAAAATATATATGAAACAGTTGTGCTACTTGAAGACCGCTACTAACGATCTAAAGTTAGCTCAACTGATCCAAATCACTACCAGATGGAAGATGATGAAGATGCTGCCTGCATTGCCACGCTGAATGGCAATAATAATGCGTTGAGCCAGATAAGAGCCAGCTCTCGGGTCACACTACACACTAAAATAAACTCCATTCATGTGTGCGAGTATGTTCCATTTTATCTCACGAAATATTCCCATCTAACCACGTCATTAGGTATGACAGCAAAATAATTTATTTTTGCTCATCTGATAACAGTTTTGCACTTAAGTTTATCAGCAAATAATGCTCGTTGAATATCAAATCACTCATGGGAAATCTCAAATGAAAAATCACCGAAGAAAAATCATGCTCAGAACGAAAATACAATCCTAAGATAGAATCCACTTCGGAAAACATAAGTATTCCATCCCCTAAACAGTTCCGTAAGTTTTCCTGTTGAAGTGACGCATAAGTTTCATTGATACGTCATTTATCATCATTATCCGGCAGTTTTCTCGGATAAGTTATCCGTGAGTCTGTCAGTCCGTCCATTTGCAGACCGGTCTCTTTATGTTACTGTTTGTTTCTGGGAATTGAAAGTAGCATTCAGTTTGAGAAGATCAGAGGCACTTGTTACAATTGTCACTGTTTATGCCACTATTTTTAACCGCCGACCAAAAAGTGAGGTGTTGTTAGTTTGACGAGGGTGTGGTATACGTTTTTCTGTAGGTAGCATCGTTACTTTTTTTTTGCGTTTGATAGATGACTTGATCGAGAGTGTTCTGAGCTATGTTTGGTGGACATTGGTGCAGCCATTTCCAGGAGGAAAACCAATAGTTTTTTGAAGGGAACTTAGGTATTGGAGTGGCAGCTGATAGCGCGTTCTGTTTAAATAAGATAACATAAATTTATTTCACTTAGAATACAACAAATCGTAATTAACAAAACAGGTGCACTTATTATTAGATGAAAAAAAATATGTTACAGGAAGTTTTGCATTAATTTCAAAGATGGTCGTAAGTACCTATATGAAATTAAGAGAATTGCCTTCCGTGCTATTTAAAAAACTGTATAACGGTAAGGTAAGAAACAAGTATGTGTGTATGTATGTATGTAGTGTATGTAGGCAGAGCTGCAATGGACCACTTTAACAAACAATTGTTCATATTTAAAGGATCGCCTACTTGTATAGATAGACGAAAATAGATCAAACTGACATGCTAAGTTATAAAACAAGAAAAATAATTGATATTTTTTCCCGTGGCATCGCAACATCTTGTCGTGAATACAGTAACTTAGCTTCGGGGCCCTAAATTATGCGTGCTAGACACCGATGTGCTTCCAAAAGTGTTAATTTTGTTAACGGGACTGAAAATAAAATTATCATGTTCCGTGAAAATCTATCGATTTCATGAGCTTTAAGCGTTGGCATAGATACCTACAACGTACGGCGTTGGGTGTCCTTTAGTTGGGTTGTGAATAATAAGGAAAACAGGGCTGACAAGGATCTAGTGACATCCTTGATATAGGTAGTTTTTTTGTTTACATTCGAGTTTCAATCAACCGTTCATACATATTTCTGCCGCAAAGTAGTAGTTGTGTTCCGCGTTGAAGAGTATATCATATAGGTATGGCTGCCGGTGAAATTACAGGCACATGTGAATTTTCATCTTTATGTCTCAGGGTGGCGGGCGCTGTGCAATGGATACAACAATACAATAGGGCGGGTGGATGTGATCTGTGAGGTAATGCATTGCTACAGGCAAAGTTTACCGCTTATTATGAGGTGGGTCATCTGCTTGTTCCGCCATACGAATCATGTAAAAAACACTACGAATTACCATAATCCCTTATAATCCATAGTAATCCCTTATTGGGCTTTTACGACATCCATGGGAGGAGATGGAGGATTTTATTCTGGGGCAGGACACACCACAGCATATTTTATTATGTAATTTTATGTGTTAATTATGTATTTTCTTTGTCGCTGCTCCATAACCCTCTTCACTCTGGTTTCAGCTGAAAATCAGCGTTGGCGGTAACACACCCAGCATTTATACTGAGCTGAATGCCTTTTTTTCATACAGACACATGAGCCGATTTATACTGCCGATATGTACTAGTTTTAAGGTGCTTGTTTATTTTCATTTTGTGTAACCTACTTTTGTATTTACGGCGTTGAATGTTTTATTTGTGTCTGATTAAAGTTTTTTCCATTTAGTTACCTAGTTTAACTCCCTAGCTTATAGAGCATAATGATCTACGTGGCTTTAGCTATCCCTAGCGGCGTTCCCAGTGAAATTTGAATTCTGAGCGTACCTAGTAATTTCATAAATCTTTTTAGATATGCGAATTTACAAATCATGACTTATAATGAAGACGAGAGCTATACTTATGGTGTAGGACGTATTCATGGTATTTGAATCACATGAATATATTACTACCCCTAGCCCGACTATTCAATTTATGCCATCAAAACCCACCCTATTGTTGAGTTTAATAAGGCTTGCTTGGATTAATGGTGGCTTAACAAATAATTATATAAAGCAGCCACCTCAGTTCGCGATGCTAATAAACCTATAGAATCACAGTATAATGAAGAAACAGCTAGGACACTTGATTACGTTGTCTCTACTCACACGCACAGAACTGTCTCTCAAGTGACAGTCCCTTCAGAACACAGTTTGAAAATGATTTATTTACTTTTCACTAGAAACGGGATATTTACCATGATTTTTGAGTTTTTATACGCGTCCGTTAGTGTTCTGTGTCGAGGTGGAGTGAAGTGTGACAATGAAACCGATGGTAGTGGTATCGTTAGTAATAAAAGAGTGAAAAAGAGGGTAGATCGGTATATCTGCCAATAACATCTACTAACGAATCTATTGGAATGAAATTCATCGACGACAGTGCCCTGTTGCAGGTATCATTAATTGCAGGTAACCTTTGATAGCCGACACGTTACGGGCCGTAAGTAAGCCTGTATATCTAGCCAAAAAAATTACTAAGGATCCGGAAATACCGGATTTCCAAAGCAAAAATGAGGTAAACTTCTACTAATTCAATAGTCCCACATGGATAAGGTTTACAAAAACAGGTGGTGTGTCCGGAAAAATAATATAGATCCTTCCGTCTCCTAACATGGATTTCGTAAAAGCCGACTACAGTATTACACCAGGGGATGAGCAGTAGCTTTCACTTGAGTACTCTACTACTGCGATCACCAATCTGCCTGCCAAGCGCGGTGATCATGACAAATCCCCCCATTGCATTCTATGGGGGGGTCACCTCCAGCTGTGGATTTATAATGAAGTATATCAAACTTGCATGAATGAATTAAGTGAATCAAAGTTGTGCTGAAAATCAGCGTTGTAAATTTGTTAACAGCACATGCTGAGCTCAGAGCTTTTTGTACAACTCTGTATATGGCAGCGTTCCTCATGCGCATACGCTCGTTTTTCACTTGTATTTTCTGTGTATTTTTGTAACTAGTCCATGTGTTTTTATGTTGTTGTGCACAGGTTGTATAAATAAATATAATTGTTGTTGTTGTTGTTGACGTAATAAAGCTATGATAATCTGTGGTGCTTTAAAATACTCCCTAAATTTTCATATTGTGTTAGAGCACCTCTGACTAGAATTCTGTTTTGCTCGTCCGCTGTCTTATTATGGAGAAGCCTAGCTGCCTCGAGATAAGCTGCGACTATAGAGATGCGAGGCTGGCTGCCACACAAATTAATCAAAGAGAAATATTCATGCCGACACATGCCATGAAATGATAATGAACCCGTATTGGAGGTTGGTGTTTGGGGGGAGAGTCAGCGGTGCTTCACGAAAAGTACCTACTGTAGTTACGGTTTGACGGCCGTAGCATTATTCTATGCTGCAGCAGCGATGGAAGCGTACAAACAAGAAGTAGTAGAGCTTTTTTGTGATAGAGTTCGTCCAGGGAAGTACTACCACCATACCTATTTCTGCCGCAAAGCAGTAGTGCTCGCATTGCTGTGTTCCGGTTTGAAGGGTGCCGGTGAAATTACAGGCACATGAGACTTTTCATCTTTATATCTCAGGGTGGCGGGCGCAGTGCAATGTCACATAGGGTGCGTCCTAGGTGGACGTGACCTATGAGGTAATGCACTGTTCATAGGCAGAGGTTACCGCTTAACATCAGGTGGGTCATCTGCTTGTTCCGTCATTCAAGTAGTATAAAAAAAACACATACATACATACATAGACATATGCCTTTTTCCTGAAGGGGGGTAGGCAGAGCCTCAATGGGCCTCTTTTCTCAGTCGGTTGCACCATCGTGGAATATAGACTAACAAGTCATGAGCTTATCGCCGCCATTGCTTCCTTCGACTGACTCGGCTAACGCTTTCTTTCAGTAATAGCACATGCCATAATTAAGCTAGCAGCCAGGACAAATGTTATATCGACGTATCTTATCAACAAGTCCGGGTAATCCCTTAGTCGGCTCTTACGACATCCACGAGAGGAGACGGAGGGGTCTATTCTTAGGCCGGACACACCACCAGGCATCACCTCCTTGGTAATAAATAAGCAACATGGCTGATAGTACCAACCTCTCAGAAAAATGCGCGCTTGCTGACATCTCACCTCCTTGGTAATAAGCAACATGGCTGATGCCTCATGCTGAGGCAGAGCCATTTTGTTACTTGAGTTACACCTTGTACCTTCATATCTGTTTCTTCTTAGTTGAATACGTGTTTCTGTGTAGCTCATGTATACAAATAAATATATATTCTTTCTTCTTCTTTCTTCTTTATTTACCAACCTTTCGGAAAATTGCGCGCTTCCTGTTACACACTGGCGTCCCTTTTCACGAAATGACCACGAATTGCAGGTAAGCGAGAGGAAAGATGTTACACAAAAATACCGACCCGGTGGGTACGGGATGAGGTTGGTAATTTTTGTGCCTGTAATTTCACTAACTGTTTATTACTTACTTTCAAATCAAAGAGTTTTTTTTTGCCGCGGCCCGGCTCACCATGGTCCGACTCGCTCGGCTCGGATTAATTAAAAAAATACCTAACGGAAAAGCCCGACTGGCCCGGCATCCTTTCTTGGACTGTTATAGCGAAAAGAGCTCGGCTGTTTTGATTTTATTTTACAGTATTATTTAACTTTCACAATACCTGAAATCTTTAGATAATATAGATCAACAATTCCGTATCTGATAATATAGAATACCTACCTGAGAGGGAAGTAACTTCAATACCGGGGTGATACTTCGTCCTTTTCACTCACAGATTGCAAGAAAGTGTTTTATGCTTTCGTGGAGTAATTATTACCAAAATGCCAGTTATCGTAAAACAATAAACTTTTACTGAGGATCATGTTCTGTCCACGTAACGTAATATGAGCTTCATGCATGCTAAATATATGGTTCATTTTATAAAAACAAAATAGGTTGTTTACGTCTTGCGATAAGCTTGAGTTATGCGCAAATACGACGTTGCGGCTCTGTGGGAACCAAACGTACACTAAGTACTTACTTACGTCGACAATAGGATAGGCCTTAGTCTATCCCGTTGCGATGGCGAGTGCAGGTGGGTCCCAAGGGACTGAAAAACATTTTAAAATAGTGGCAAATCAACGAGGTGAAACTCTACTACACGGTGGACATAAGTATCTCAGGCTACGAATAAATAAATCCTCAGTGATTTATCTACCCAATTTGCAACCACTAAAATTCACCTTTGATTTTGAGACTGGAGCAATAAATGACACTCAGAAGATTTTTCCCGGAGTTGAAATACAAGGATGCTTTGTACACTTTCAGAGAAGTGTATACAAAAAAGCAAAATCGTTGAAGCTTATGAACCACGGAGAAATGACAAAACACGTGAAGCTATGTATCAGCTTGGCTCTTCTTCCAAAAACAGATATTGAGGACGGCTGGCTGCACATAATGAAAAATAGGTAACAATATATAGGTATTCTTATAACAGAACTGTTACATTTATTTAAATAACACTTCTTGGTAGCTCAGCTCAATATTAAATATTGAAACAAGCAAAACACTTTTCTTTCTGACATTACCATCCATTGTCTTGCACCGCTCTCATGGATGCCGGGCCAGTCGGGCCTTTCCGTTAGGTATTTTTTTAATTAATCCGAGCCGACTGAATCGGACCATGGTGAGCCGGGCCGCGGCCTGGTGAGCCGGGCCGCGGCCTTTTTTTCGTATCATGTTTGTCTTCTGAGCGATAAGACCACCTTGTACATATAGAATTATTACCTATATCAATTGTTGTTTATTTTATGTTACGGTATATTTATTTCTACTCTATTCTATTTCGTTAATTTACAAGTATATAACTGTTTACAGAAAAACAACCGACTTAAAAGCTTCAAAGGAACAAAAAAAAGTTTACAAATCACTTCAAGTGTGGCAAAGTTTGAAGAATTTTCTCGGTTTCTCCAGGATTCCATCATCAGATCCTGACCTGATGATCATGGGACCATCTGGAAAGTATACCTTTTCAAACAAAAAAGATTTTTCCAGGTGTCTTTGAGTAATCGCCGGGGAACGTACATACAAATCAATAAAAAACAGATTCCGACGATATGAGAACCTCCTCCTTTTTTGAAGTCGGTTAAAAAGTGGCATTTCTTGCTACTGATTATGTGTAGCGGTTAGAATACAGGATGCGTAAGTCCAGGCACGTGAGTTCAGTTACCAGATTGTCCAACATAGTACCTATGTTTTTTTATTTTTTTACCTCTGCGCTGTGCCTGTGTCTTTCAGAGATATACATACAAACTAAAAATTAATCAATACCTCGCTTGACTTAACCCACACCCCTGTAAGCAGGGTTAGACCGTGTAAAACAATACGCGTTGCGTTGAAACGCCTCCGTCAGAACAATTATACAGATATTCCCTTTGACCCGCTCAATATGCGAAGATTCAACTGAAATTCCAAGAATTGGACTTTAGTAATAATAATTACAATATTAGCTTATCCACGGTATAGTTTTCCGTCATCTCCACTGTCTTTCTCAATGACAGACTGGGAGATGACAACTAAATATGAATTAAACTATATGAAGACAACCATGTCATTGGCAAACTCTTGTGGCAACACTACCGGTCCGCCGAACACGCCAAAAAAAAAGAAGAAGAAGAAGACAACCATGTTCATAAATAAGCAGGTGTATGTATAGAGTATGGCGTTTACTTTTTTTTGACCACGGTTACACCTGTTGGTGAGTGACCGAAGATGGAGCGCAAAGATCTAGACGACACCCTATTCACTCTTGCCTCACCCAGGTTATTGTTTTCAGAGAATATAGACGATGGTGCACGCTTTAACTTAAAAGGAAGGAATGATCTTTGGATCAGCAAATGGAATAGGTGGTTGTTCCGTTCTTTATGAATTTTGCTTTCATTGTAATGCTTATAACCGCGAAAACCTAGAACTAAGTAAACAAAACTATAACCCCGCCGTAAACGCTCAACTACCCAATATAACTAAACCATGGCACTAAATTTAACACGTAACAGAATTTAATCTAGGATGCAGAGAGCATTAAATAGCCTGCCAGTACATCTAGAGACACCCTCATAAAAACTTAATCATTCAGTGTGAATAGAAGTTTTGAAAAAGTCCGTAGTCTATCCGTCTGTTGGTATGTGATTCACTTGTTTGTTTGTGATTCACATGTTAGTATCCGGTTTACCTGTTAGTATGTGATCCATCTGTTAGAATACGGTTCACCTGTTAGTATGCGGTTCGCATATTAGTATCTGGTTTACCTGTTAGTATGAGGTTCACCTGTTGGTATGCGGTTCACCTGTCAGTATTCGGTTCACCTATTAGTATGCGGTTCACCTGTTAAACATATTATCATACTCTTATTTAAACTTATTATTTAACATCATCATAATTAGTAACACATTTATTAAAGGTAAGCGCTTCACCTATTGGTGTTAGACGTTTTGCATTATATAATTTACTCATAATTTCCTAATGTTTTGTGTATTTTTAATTATTACATGCGAGAAACCCTGATTATGGTTGTACATTAGGTAACTGTTTCAATAACCATCCTGTAACAAACCCATATTCCGCCATAAATGATTTTGATTTGATTGGCTTAGGAATTGGAATATCTATCTATTGAAGCGTGTGTTCATAAAAACATAAGAGCTTGATTAATTTAGTCATCTCTGCGTCTGAAGGAGTGATTATATTCTCAGTTCCTGTAACTACTAGTAGAATCTACAACAGCGTGCTCAATAAAATAAATTAATTAAAAAGTGTTTGTTAGTTCCTGACAAATTGGTGCCGAAACCAGGGACCTTCAGATTGTTAAACAGCGTGATTTAACCCAATGTAAGAATTACTAATAACGTTCGTCTCTATCTGAATGAGCAGCGCGCAAACCTCTGCTCTCTTCCTACAGGAATACGAAGCCTCGTAGTTAATTGAAAATTGCTGTCAAGTGTTCCACCTAGGAAATGAGCATCTGCTACTTAGCGGAATGCAATTTAGCATCCAGTTTAGCATTTAGCATTGCTACAATTGTGGGGGATTTCCAGGTAATTACGGTGAGGGGTATAAACGGCAGAAAATTGGTACAACATTGCCATTTCTCATTATGAACTGTAAAAAATGACAGTCAACACTTTATTTTATAAACAAATTCCTTTCTGGTCAGTCATTTGAAAACCCAATACTTGTTGGGTTTTTAAATGACTGACCAGAAAGGGTTCATAATGAAGTTTTACGGCATTTTGAACAGATATCTTCATCCAGACATAAGCTTCCCCAATGCAACGAATTGTCTTGAGCCGCCTCCATACAACCGACTTTATGTGACATTTAAAACTTCTGTCCATTGAGAGTTGGGCGTACCCTGCGTCACTGGTAATGAGGAGCCACAGGCAAAACTAATCTCAGATGGCGCCACCATCGCTGGTGCTTGTCGTCTAGTGGTCTTGTATTTTTCTCATCTGAAAGGAAACGGTGTGTACCTACCTTTATTTTTACACTGAAATGCACTAAACAGAGGCATGTTTTATACCAGACTATTATTTAATGTTTATTTACTAAAATTATCCATTGATATTTGACACTTTTGTCAATTTTTTTTGTAACATTGATAGACCTACGTTTGGCTACGGAAAAACACCAGCGATAAAGCGCCACCTAGCGGGATAAATAAGCAGTGGTTCTCCCCATTGTAACAGATTCAAGTTATATTTTTTTATTCATCGATTTCTCTGGAATATTTTTTAATCGCCTTATAAGTAACGTATATTTACAGAAATAATAATACAACTAAAACAAACAGCATGTAAAAAAAAACCGTTGATTTACCGTAACAATCTAAAGGTAGCTCAACTGATCCAAATCAAACCAGACGGTAGCATCCCTAAGATGCAGTCTGTAACGGTATATTAGTTAAGTAATATAAACTAAATTGACCCCTGTCCCATCGTGACCAAACCTAAAATAAATTGATCTGTTTTTTTGGGCGAGTTTCAATAAATCAAAGTATTAGCTGAATAGATTTCTAATTTTTCAAAGTTACTTGACTAAAACATATGGCTACCTACTTCGCTGGCCATATTATCTTCATTCACCATACTTCCACCCATCTTCCACCCTGCGATTGAGAATTAATTCTCAACTTCACCCGTTGCAGGAAAACTTTGAAATCAGTCATTAAAGTTCTTTACAATAGAGCTCTATTAGCTCTTTACCTCCGCTAATTGAATTGGCCTGTCAGCTGCAGAGCACACGTAGTTTGCAGAGCTCTGCTCAAGTTCAATTGAAGGGCATAGTAAATGTTTGTATAACGAGGATTTCAAAAGTTTATAACTCATAGTTCTGAATTAGGCTGCGTTTCCACCAGAGATGAGAGAGGGTACGTAGCGGAGGATGTGTTTGTTAAGAACTAATAGAATCACTTCATTTACCTAGCCTCGCTCAGCGCAGCTCTTGTGGAAACGGCTTAGCAGAACGAGGTTTTTATACGTACAAAACAAGTGGTGTGCCCGGCCCAAGAATAGACCCCTCCATTGCCTCCCGAGGATGTCGTAAAAGCCGACTAAGGAATTACCCGGACTTGTTTGTAAGATTTAATAGTATAAGATTTTTCCTGGCTGCTAGCATGCTTAAGGAATGTATTAAAGAAAGTTAAAGTTAAAGTTAAACACTGGAAGAAAGCGTTAGCAGAGTCTGTCGTGAGAGGCTATAGCGGCAACGAACTCATCACTTGTCGCTAAATCACACGGTGAAAAGGGGCCCATTCGAGGCTCTGCCTACCCTTTCAGACGAACTTTACCCGATTTGGATGAACTTTGGTACAGACTGAGATAGTGACCTAGATTGTGATAAAGTTTACTTTTTATCCTGGAACCACGTTAGCTAAGCTGCGGGCGGGCACTAGTGCATTTATAAAGTAAAATGTAATGTTGAAAATATATTTAACCACTAGCTGTGAAGGTGATTGCTTTTACATACTGAAGTTTTTTTTCCAAATATGGTCGAATGGAGTATTTTTTTACACTGAAATGACTTTGGCTTTTATACATACATACATAGACACACAACATTTTCCCCGAAGGTGTAAGCAGAGCCCCAACGGGCCCCTTTTCACTGTGGGTTGCACCATCGTGCAATATAGACGTGACAAGAGGTGAGCTCATCGCCGTGTAATAAATAAAATAAATAAATAAATAAATAAATATTTCTGGACAGTTCACACAACATTATCTAGCCCCAAGCTAAGCAGAGCTTGTGTTATGGGTACTAGACAACTGATATACTTAATACAATATATTAAATAGATAGATATTTTTATTATATATAGAAAATACCCAGAACACCCTGAACAAATATCTGCAGATCGCACAAATATTTGTTCTGAGGCAGGAATCGAACCCGCAACCTCCTGCGTCGCAGGCGAACGTTCGCCCGCTGCGCCACAGAGGTCGTCAAATGACTTGTATGGACTAAAATAGTGACGTTATTTCTATTAATCGACTGTTTTCTTCAACCTAATATAATTTGCCGCAAATAATGACCAATATAACAGCCAACAATAGGGATTTCAGTGTAAAATTATACTCGGGTCGCGCATACTTGGTAAAATACGTTAGTATGAAAATGCAACCACCTTAAGTGGTTGTACCTATACATTAATATTAGAGATAAATCCAAAGGTCGTCTCGAAAATGTATTTTTCTAGCGATTAGACTACTCATTATACATATGCATTATTTTATTGCTATAATGCAATTTCTTATCTAGTTTTTAAGTGTAGGCTATAATGTGTGTACGATGAATTAAATCAATCGATAGTGTCAAGTCTATCAAATAGCTTCGGTTCAGCTATCAGCCGCAATAAATAGATTATGATACCAAAACATCAACAGCCAACCTCTAAAGATAATTCTGAAATCAGTATTTTGTTACTATCTGCTTTCAAACCTAAAAACGCTCATCATTTTCGACAATAAATGCCAAAAACGTTCCCGCATCCCGTTTACAGTATTTTTTTGTTTGTTTGTCACGTATCACCGAGCATTCGCTTTGATATCCATGTAGGTATCGTTCACGCAAACTCCGCTTGTGACGGTCTATTCCCGTTGTCCACGTTACGCAAACCGCTGTCTCCATAGTCTTCAACTACACAAAACTTAAATAAGACATACACAACATACAAATCTATGACTCATGACTATTTATCAAAACAACAAGATGTTATAAAATTATAAGAAACAGTGTTTTTTTTCTTTTTGTTATGGCTCGACAAACTTGCTTACGGCTCGCCTGATGGTAAGCGGTTACCGTCGCCTATTGACATCTGCAACACCAGAGGTATTGCCAATGTGTTGCCAAATTTTTTTTTGAAGCGGCTTATGTTGTAGTTTAGCGGAAACACCTCAGGAGGGAGCCCATTCCACAACTTGCACGTAAGGGAGAGAAATGATAATTAATTAAAGATAAGAAATTGATTCAAAGTAGTGTCCGACCGAACCGTTATGATTTAGTTACGGATTTAACAAACTGTACCATTTATTGTGAGGTCACAATATATTCGTGGTGGTAATATGCCGTGGTGTGTCCGACCTAAGAATAGACCCCTCCGTCTCCACCCGTGGATATCGTAAGAGCCGACTACCCGGACTTGTTGATAAGATTCGTTGGTATAAGATTTGACCTGGCTGCTAGCTTATTATGGAATGTGTTTGTACTGAAAGAAAGCGTTAGCTGAGTCAGTCGTGGGAAGCAATTTTGGCGATGAGCTCACCACCTGTCACGTCTATTTTCCCACAATGGTGGAACCCACGGGGAAAAAACCCCATTGAGGATTTGCCTACCTTTTCGAGGAAAAGGCGTGTGTATATTACGTATGTACTTATATATTATGCCTGGTATCCAGTATCCTGATTATTTATTCCGATATGTAATTGGACTGACGAGACTTTTTTGCCTCAGTAGTCTGGTGTTATAGACAGTCGGAGTACTGCAAAGCGTTAGCAGAGTCAGTGGTGGGAAGCAATGGCGTCGATGAGTTCACCACTTGTCACGTCTATATTCCACGATAGTGCAAACCCACTGTGAAAAGAGGCCCATTGAGGCTACCACCTCGGGGAAAAAGGCGTGTCTATGTATGTATCTATATATAATAAATAATGCTGGACAGTTCACATAACATTATCTAGCCTGAAGCTAAGCAGAGTTTGTGTTATGGGTACTAGATAACTGATATACTTAATACAATATATTACATAGATATTTTTATTATACTTAGAAAATACCCAGAACACCCTGAACAAATATCTGCGATCGCACAAATATTTGTTCCGAGGCGGGAATCGAACCCGCAACCTCCTCCGTCGCAGGCCAACCTTCGCCCGCCGCGCCACAGAGGTCGTCATAATATATTCGTTTAGCTACTAAATAGCTATGTTTAGCTAAAGTTGATGCAGAACTGTGTAACTATTCCCTTTGCCAATCGCTCACGCAAACTTGCCTTGCTCGTCAATGTTTGAGGTATCCGGGTTACTTGCTGTTGGTTTATTTTGCTGCATCAACGGTTCAGGTGTTTGTATATTCGGTGTCTGGCTATTATACGGATCGACTCTCGTATTCCATAAACAGAACAATCATTAAGCTTGTTCCCCTCAGGGGTAGCCACGGCTTTACTTGTTTACGCTCCTGCCACATTTTCTTACTTTATAAAGTTTCATCGAAACCCACCATAAACTATTGCGTTTCGGTATACGTGTCAGGCATTTCTACAAAATGTCAGTGATTAAGACAAAGTGTTTTTTTAAAACATTTTTCAATAGAAAATAAGCTAAGTAGAATTGAAGAGAGGATCTATTCGTAAAAAAAAACTCTGCGTGTATATATTATTAATAAATAATAAATAAATAATGCTGGACAGTTAACACAACATTATCTATCCCCAAGCTTAGCAGAGTTTGTGTTATGGGTACTAGATAATTAATATACTTAATACAATATATTACATAGATATATATTTTTTTATACATAGAAAATACCCTGAACACCCTCAACAAATATCTGCGATCGCACAAATATTTGTTCCGAGGCAGAAGTCGAACCCGCAACCTCCTGCGTCGCAGGCCAACCTTCGCCGGCCGCGTCACATATGTCGTAAACTATCAGAGTTCTACGTTTTGTTCTTGTTAATAAAAATGTATTTCTCTCATTATTTCTGAAATGTGGTTTTTGTATTGTGAAAATGATGAGTGACGCTACGAATTAACAATACATACAAAAAACAAAATATCGATTTGCAATTCAGTAGTCAGGAAGACGAGTGCAACTCAGGACCGTAATATAAATAAACTTTAAGAACAGTCTTGAGTGTGTTTTAATTTATAAAAATGAGTAGTTCCTGTTGGATCCCTTGGCGATGATCCTGTGGACTTCGATCGTCCTGTTCGATCCCTTAAAATGTTCAGGCAACTTTAAAATTCCTGGTAACCTTAGTTCCTGCGAAATACAGTCAGCCTAAAAAAAAACTCTAAAAATCCCCTTCAAACATTAAATTTTTGGGGAATTCAAGATCTTTCTCGGAGATGGTTCGATCTGTTACGAGCTTAAACACTTGAAGTGCAGATTTTTATAAAGTAAATGTGCTCTGTGTCCCTATTCTAAATACCTATCTTTTTTATACAATTTGGTATGACGGATCAAGCTGATGGCCCACTTGATGTTAAGCGGTACCCTCTGCCTACGAACAGTGCATTATCACATAGGTCACATCGACCTAGGTCGCACCCTATGTGGCATTGCACTGCGCCCGCCACCCTGAGACATAAAGATGAAAAGTCTCATGTGCCTGTAATTTCACCGGCCCCATTCCCTTCAAACGGAACACAGCAATGCGAGTACTACTGGTTTGCGGCAGAAAAAGGTATGGTAGTAGTACTTCCCCGGACGAATTCTTTCACAAAAAAAGCTCTACTACTAACAAAAATTTACTACTATAACCTTACAATCTAGCCGTAAGGCAGGCTAATAAGTACCTAGGTAATTTAACATTGGCCTAGATTTATAAGATAAACTATACCTAATATGAATGTGTCCATTGACACTTTTCAACATGAATAAGCAAGTCATGGAAAAAGCGTTGTCAAATACCAACTCTCATTTTAAGAGGTTTAGTTTTCCAGTACTTCTAAAGTGTTTACAAAAAGCAGCTGTATCTAAAGGTCAAGGGGCTTACCACACCAACAAATCAAATATTCTCCAACGAATACTGCCATCAAACAGCATAAGCTATCAACTTTAGCTTCGGCGGATATTCCAGTCGCCATATTGATTTATGAATGTGTAAATTTACTTTATTCCCATTAAAAGTAAATCAGAGTCGGTTGTAAATCGTCAAAGCTCATGAACGGCCAGAATTGTATGACCCCCAAAATAAACAATCCTCTCTCCTGTGACTGGGAGTTCGTTGGTGAAAAGGAGGGTGGGGTGGGTCTGTGTATATTAGTGGTTGTTGGAATAAAGCTTAGTGCGGTCCACACAAGCCACGTTATGTGCAGTCAGCGTTTTGTGCATTGGCGATAGCGGTAATAAATAGCATAGTTCTTATGTAAAATATTAGTAATACACACGACATGGGCGCGGTAATAAATATGTAGTTTTTTATGTAAATTAGGGGAATTAACACATAATGGTGGAGGTGTGTGTGCAGAGACGTTTGAAGCTGACATTTTTATAGGCAGAGGGAAAGCGAAGACCTGGGCAAACGTATTCAGACCAGATCGGAGACGTTCTGGAAAAAGGCTAGTTTAGGAGTACCCTTAACCGACGAGCATGTATGAAGAATGTGATGAGAGACGAAGCATGAATAAGCAAAAGAGAATTTTATGAAGCAAAAGAGTTGTGGCAGGATCGTAGCAAGTGGAAATCCGCTGTTTCTGTCTATGCCTCCGGGAAACAGGCGTGAGTTTATGTATGTATGTATTTTTACAGGCGTAACTTAAGAGCAGTCAATTCCAGTACTTTCGATAAAAACGCTGGTGCTCAGCTCGTACGTGATTATAAAGTTGTAACAATTTTTTCGTCAGATGTTTTGCACAAATATATATCTTGAAGAATATATCTACGTACGTGATCTTTTTTTGTTTTTTTTTGTTTACCTTTAAATTCTGTATAAGCCTTCAAAAATCAGCTTATTTGCACAATTTTACCTGAACTTTGTATGTTCATAATGTTCTTACAAACTGTAAAAGTAAAAAAAAAAAAAGATCAGGTATCTAGCCCATGTTGTGTAGAATCTAAATTACTAACATTTATTTCACAAACTTGAAAGACTTTTTCAAAAAAACGTACGTGCTGGAACAAGTTTTAGAATATTTTGCGCGTTTCTTGCCGTTTCGCAAAAAAGTAGCGGAATTTTCCGAATTCCAACCACAGGATCTGGCACTAGCTATCATTTTACACAGTGCCTCTCTTTCAAAAATTGAATTGTACGAACCTACAAGATATTCGTTCAAATCGAATTGGGGCGCCTTAATACAGAATATTGCAACGAAACCATCGTAATTACAAGGCACATTTAATTTCATATACAAGTAGGTATGTACAAAATTCTAAAAAATACAAATGAAACAGTTGAGCTACCTGAAGACCGCTGCTAACGATCTAAAGGTAGCTCAACTGATACAAATCACTACCACACGTATTAATTATTTGTAAAGTTTACAAATATGCATGTATATTCGATTGTTATATAAATCACTTTTGAGATAAATCGAACTTGTAGTCGTGGTGTTAAACACACGGGCAGCGACCGGCAACGTTAGTATCTATAAAATGATGTCGTATTATTCAATAATTATTAATTATTTACTATGAAAATCCATAACAATAGCGCAACTAGAAAGTTTTTAGGTTTGTTGAGATTTTTTTGGGTGTGTTCAAAAGAATAAGATTCACGTTATAACAAAAAAATGCGTGCAAAGTGTGAATTATGTATAATAATAAGATTGTTATTTTATTGGAATTGATTTATCGAAGCAAACTCAAGCGAAAGAGTCACCGGTGCATATACTTTTTGACTTTGACGCCATCTGTATTCAAAAGCAAAAGCGTGGAACTCTCTTCCGGCTTCTTTATTCCCATTATCATACAACTTGGGCATCTTCAAACGAAGAGTTAATAGGCATCTTCTAGGCGAGCGTGCTTAAATAAGCCTCATCGTCACTTCCCGTCGGGTGAGATGTAGCCTAACGCAAGCCTATTTTAGATAAAAAAAGGCAGCAAGCGTCGTAATAGAAAAAATTGTACCACCAAAATTAAAAGATAAATAGACATTTAAAAAACATGAGAACTTTAATTAATAGAATTAAAGAAAATTAACTTGGCTGAATAACCACGCTCTATCCACGTAGATGGATAGATAGAGAAAGATTTATAGCACAAAACAAAACACAAGTAGGTACTTTAACAAACTTACCTAATGATAATTAGCATTTTCTTCCAGCTAACCTTTGTGTGATGTAGAGTGTATAGTATTGCTGTATATCAAAATCATTTATTTCAAAGTAATGTCATGTAGGTAGTTATTACAGCGGTTATGTTATCGGAATACACAATTAACAAAATCAATTACTAGTGCGCGTGTGAGGTAGGGCTGCACCATCATCGAAACCGAATAACTTGGCTATTGGCTTATATTTATGGCTTGTGCCATAAATATAATTGTGTATAGTATTGCTCACGTGAGTCCTCGGCTACGCCTCACCACACATTAGAATCACATCCGTCCATCAACGCCTGATTTGCTGGCTGCTGCAGTAATGTGCTATTATGACAACTAAAATAACCAGTTTAACTACTATCTAGTCACATGATACAAAGAGTTTAACAATTATCGAGTCACATGATACAAAGAGTTTAACAATTATCGAGTCACATGATACAAAGTGTTTAACAATTATCGAGTCATATGATACAAAGAGTTTTACAATTATAGAGTCACATGATACAAATAATTTAACTATTATCGAGTCACATAGTCACATGATACAAATAATTTATTTGTATTCCTGTGAAAGTATCTAGCTCTCGCGGAAACTTTTTCATTGAATGCGTCGCTGAACCCTTTTGTTTCTTGGTAATTGTAGAAATCGGATATTTACCTATATATTAAAAACATATAATATAATGTAGAATAATATCACCAATACGTAGAGTATTACGTCAGTACGTAGCGATCAAACTCCAACGCAGCAAAAATACCTACATGGGCTGAAAGAAGAACTGGCTCGCCGTCAGAAGGATGGCGAAAATGATCTTACAATAAAGTATGTCAATGGAACTCCCACCATTGTAAGTTCCATTCCAAAAAACTTATAGGTATAACCAGCACCTCGGAAATAACTACCAATAATATGACCTATCAAACATGCGACAACTATTCTAATCTAACTATCAGCAAATCTCGATTGACTTTTTTCTATCTGAATGCTCGGAGTATCCGCAAGTTAGGTAAGTTTGACGAACTGAAATGCATTATACAATCTATATCAACAACGATTCACGTCATCCTATTAACTGAAACCTGGATTGCGAACGAATCACAGGCTCAAGAATTCCAACTGCCTAACTATACACACTATTATAATTTTCGAACGGATAAAAGAGGAGGCGGTGTGTCAGCTTTTGTCCATAACAACCTAAAACATAACATATCAGAATCTATCTACTTGGACGGCAATAACTACTTATGGATAAGCCTAGAAAAGTATGCGCTGGAAGTAGGTGTAATCTATCACCCAGGAGACACCAACTACAAGAAGTTTGTCGAAGTGTATGATGGTCAACTTCAACAAAGAAAACGATCGATAGTATTTGGAGATTTTAATATTGATCTATTAACGAAAGAAAATCAATCCAAACAATATAAAGAACTTTTAAATGAAGCTGGCTATAGACTACTCAACAAAATTAATAAAAAGTATAGCACCCGGGATTCTACTACAAGAAAGTCTATTTTAGACCATGTATGCTCAAACTTGAAAAACAATGATTTCCACATGGCTATCATCAATTCTCCCATGACTGATCATAAACAAATATATATTGAGATGAAGAAATTCAAACCGGCACCAAAGATAAGAAAAAAATTTGACGCTATTGATTACTCGAAATTATACACCTCAATAGAAACTGCAAAACTTGACCCAATGAACTCGGATTACACAATTTTTGAAAATACAATAAAACACCATATTACTAAATGTAAAGTAACGAAGAATAAAATCCTTAATCTCCCCCAAGATGAGTGGATACACAATGAGATTATATCCGAAATAAACAAAAGGAACCAGCTATGGACAGAACTTAAAAAACAACCGGATAATGAAGCTCTAAAGATAGACTTCAAAGAAAAAAGAGACTATACAGCAAAACTTATTCAGACTACAAAAAATACCTTTTACTATAAAGAATTTATAAAATGCACTAAAAAACCTAAAAAAATGTGGAAACTAATTAACAATTTGGCAAATAATAAAGTTAAACAAAGCTGTGCTCCTTCTAAGCTCAATAATCGAATCTAAAGAAATAACTGACTCAAAAATAGTATGCAATGAATTTAATAAATATTTTTCTACCATTGGCCCTATTCTTGCTAATCAAATACCGAAAGCTTTTCATGAGAACTGCGTTCCTGCTTTACCACTAACAACCAACCTTAGCGGGCTAATTAAGTTTGACCCATGTACAACTGAAGAAGTTGACAAAATAATTAACAACCTGGATTCTAATTCTAGTGCAGGTCTAGACGGAATTAATACTAAAATTATAAAATCTATAAAAAACTTAATCCTAGTAAACTTAACTAACTGTCTGAATCAACTCTTAAATAAAGGTGAATTCCCTAATACACTAAAAATAGCAAAAGTATCTCCCATTTACAAGTCAGGACCAAAAACAGACCCAGGCAACTATCGTCCTATTTCTGTATTGCCTATCCTATCGAAAATTCTTGAAAAAATTATACAAGAGCGACTCGAAAAATACCTTACTTCTATAACTTTCATTTATGAGCAACAGTATGGATTTCGACCTAAAAGTAATACTTTAGGAGCTACAATTGACCTTGTCACTAAAATAAAATCTAATATAGATAAGAAAAACGTAGTCCTCGGAATATTTATCGACCTAAAAAAGGCCTTTGACACCGTCAGTCACAAATTGCTATTTAAAAAGCTAGAATGTATTGGTGACAAAGAAACAGCCCTAAATATGTTTCAATCATACCTACTAAACAGGTTCCAAATAGTACAAATTAATGAAATTCAAAGCGAATCGGCACCTATATCCTGCGGGGTCCCTCAAGGATCAATTCTAGGCCCATTGTTATTCTTAATTTACATAAATAACATCCATCAGTTAGGTCTACATGGAAACATCACACTGTACGCGGATGATACATGTCTGTTCTACTTTGGAGCCTCCATCCACGATGTAATACCACGCGCTCAAGAAGATTTGAACACACTTTATGACTGGTTCCAATATAATCTCTTAACCATTAATATGTCAAAAACATGTTTCACGATTTTCAAGGCAAAAAACAAACATGTCCCGTCCTATGACCCCCTTAAAATGAACAATGTAGCTTTACAAGAGAAAAACAATGAAAAATACCTAGGCTTGCATTTGGATAGCTATTTGACATGGAACACACATATAGACCATATTAAAACTAAACTTTCATCACGTATTGGATCTCTACGTAACATTGTCCGGTGTGTTCCGCGTCAATTACGCTACACCATTTACAACTCACTCGTAAAACCGCATCTATTAATACCTAATAGAAATTTGGGGCAACGCCGCTAAAACTAGATTATCTGAACTGCAAATTCTACAAAACAAAATTATCAAATTGCTTTTTAACTATCCATATTTAACATCAACTAAAAAAATCTACAAAGAAACTAAAATTATGAACTTAAAACAGCTATTCATTTATAATACATGTATTCTCGTGCGAAAAATCCTCAAGAAATCGATCCACACTAATCTAACGTTTACTAAAACACGGGAAGTGTCAAAGCAAAGTACGCGTCGCGCTAGCTTTCTTGTCTTGCCCAAGTGTCGTACGAACTACGGGAAAAAAACGGTAGTTTACGAAGGCGCACAGCTTTACAATAACTTACCCTCAGATATAAAAAAATTAAATACATTTAACGCATTCAAAACTAAACTTTCTCATCATATTATATCAAATGTTTACTAATAATTTTATGCGTCATAATGTGTTGATTGAGTTCCTATTGATATTAACTTGAACGACTTAAACTATTTTTAATATGTATAATTGATTCTCATGTAAGTGATAATAATTATCTTTTTGAGAATAAATGATTATTAAACTGAATAATGTTATTCTAATATTCCGACAACTGTAATAATGTGGTAATACGAAACCTTGATTTCTACGTAGAAATTATTTTTTGTTGTATAAATTCAGTTCCTACCATTGGTTCTCGAAATTCATGAATTGTTAACAGAAGCCTTAGACAAAGTAACATAGCGATGACGCTAGTAGAAAAGCCAACAATGTATGAGATTGACGTAAGCTATCGAAATGTCACGTGTTCTATTTTATTGTATACGAATGTAGAAATTGAATCACTTCATAGCGAATGCCATTTGGCTAGGCCGGCGGTTCTAGATCGTACGTACCTAGTCCGAATTGTGGTTGCCATGTACCTCATATCATATCATATCATATCAACAGCCTTTACGTCCTCTGCTGGACGAGACCTTCTCCCATAGAATGCAATATTTGCTGTATTCACCAACGCAGGCAGGCGGATTGGTGCTCAGGGATGCTGCAGTAACCTGGTGTAACCACTTAGTCGGTTTATACGACATCCACGGGAGAAGAAGTTGTGGTATATTCTTCTGCCGTACACGCACGAAAATACGTCAAACGCACGGGTTAACATTTCAGTCGAGTTCAGTTCTGGAATATAGCTTTGCATTCTTCGACCAAAGTTAATACGTCGATGTTTGCATTGAGTAAAAAGAACAGAGGATATTTTTTATGATTTGTACGTACACCCAACTGTCACATACATAGTAGAATAGAATACAATAGAATAGAAAATGCTTTATTGTACACCTTGATAAATAAAAATACAAGACTACATAATTAAAAGTACAATGGGCGGTCTTATCGCTTACTACTGACCCTACACTAGAATTCCTTGTGTCGTGGGTATCAGGAACTACGATCACCATGCTACCTAACACCCATACTCCGTACAAATATTTGAACAAACATTTGTTCCACCGCGGGAATCTAACCCGCAACCTTTCGCATCTGAACCGGCTACTTGCCCGTCGTGCCACAGAGGTCGTCTCAAAATATTAATTCACTCGTATGATAATTTGAAAACGCTGTACGGAAATCCACGCATGGACGACAATTAACTTATACCTCGACCAAAACACACTTTTCCGCTACTAAATGCAGTTATTGTAGCAGAAAAGCAATAAGTAAATAGCTCATCTACTAATACCACGTAAATTGATTTGTGAGTGACTTATAAAGTAATAATCGAGTTGTAATAGTACCGCGGTCAAACTATCGAAACTTCCTCATTATTGTATACCTACTCAACCTAATGGTAACACCATTGTCCTGTTTTGTTATAATTCAGTTTTTGCGTCGTATCCCTCTCCTAACCTAACCTACGCATCTACGAATAGGTACCTATTTATTTAGTAGGTACTTACCTTGTTTGTTGAACTTTGTTCTATATTACCTATTGTCTGCAATTTTTTGTTATGTAACAAACATGCTTACGTGCTAATAAGAACGTGTGCATTTTCTTTTGTTGTCATTAGTATAGGTACGTGACGATTTGCTACTTGAACTCCGAGACAAAGTGGCAGACATAATGACATATTGTACCTACTTATGCATGAATAGGTAGCATAGGTAGAATTTATTGATAACTAGCTGTGCCCCGCGGTGTTACCCGCATTGGTCTCGATCCCGTAGGAATATCAACACGTGTATGGAAATTGAGGTCCACAAAGTATACGCTCATCTGTGTCTACATACCAAATCTGTGTACATATACCTACACCATACGTCCGTTTTAAATGGTTGTTAATTTTTTTTTTCATCTATTAATTACATTTATTAATATAAATAACTATACCACTCTGTATAAGAATATATAGCGTAACATGACAGAAGAATACTCGTTCTAGGATACATAAACGATACTAATAACAGACCAATTTGCAGCTAATTGTCCGTCAAATATTCAAGCACTTAATTATCACCCGGCTCCGCTCGCATCGATCGGCACTACGCTCGTAAAAAATTCACGACAATTAGGTATGTACACTGATCGACGATTCAAATAGGTGTGACTTGTCATTATGTAATGGGTGTTGAATGTCGAGTTTTGTGTTGTTTTTTACGTAACTATAACTAGCTGAATAGTGAATATCAGTGCTTTGGTACGCATCACATCACAAAAAGAAAAACGTTGTCACCCCATTTTACCCTTTTGATGAGTTCAAACACCCCATTGAACCCGCTTTTAGGTTGTTCGAGGAAAAACGACTTTACCCTTATAAAATTTGTATTGATGCACACTTATTGCAAAGTAAAAAAAAAACATTGTCCTGCATTATTTATTTATTTTTCAGTAAGTTCAAGAATTACGGTTTTTAACCCCCGAAGAAAAACGAAGGGGTGTTATAAGTTTGATGTGTATGTTTGTGTGTGTGTGTGTGTGTGTGTGTTTGTCTGTCCCATCGTAGCTCCCGAACGGATAAACAGTTTTCTTTTTTTTGAAAGGTGTATTTGTCGGGATTGTTTGCACAAAATCGGTTCAGCCGTTCAGCGTTGGGGGTTTTTTAAATTTTTACAAAATTAATCGGTTGTTTTTCATACAATAGTTTTCACCCCTTTTCACCCCCTTAGGGGTTGAATTTTCCAAAATCCCTTCTTAGTGGGTGTGGTATGAAATAGTCGTTTGCTATAAAAGGAACCTACGCTCAAAGATTCAGCTTTCGTCTTGCGGTTTCGGCTCGGCGATGATGAATCAATAAGTCAGTCAGTCAGCCAGACAGTCTGTCAGTCAGGTTAAGCTCTTATAAATGTATAGATTATAGATGACTAACTTTTTGTTTGTACATTGATAGACCTTTGTTTGACCACTATCTCACCTGTTGGTAAATGACGATGTGGTCGAAGATGGAGCACAAAGGTCTATAGAAGGCACCTATTCACTCTAGCCTTGAAGAGACCCAGATTATAGTATTCAGGAAAGACAGACGACGGTAGTATATTCCACTTCTTAGCAGTTCGCATTATAAAGATAGAACTGAAACGTTTAATACGAATACAAATAAAAATACAAATATATTTATTTCGTCAGAATTTTCGGTAGGTACAAGACAGTTCTTATTTTAAAGGCGTAACACTAAAATTCTACCAATACAGGCATACTAATACTAATATAGGTACTAATGAGGCAAGGGTGGTATCGACCCGTGCGCCTGCCCGTCCTATGATGAAAACGAAATGGTGGGATCAGATTATGATGTTCCTGGGAGCATTCCCCAAAATCTAACCTATAGAAGATCGAAAGGCAAGCGACCTTACGGCGGTGCTCGAGACTTTAAACTATAATTAGTTTTTTCAGAGAAAATACAATCTCTGCACTTCTACACATATTAACAGACGTATGCCAGCGACTGTGAAAAACACCGGGTACTAAACAGGGGGTCAAAATTGAGGCGAAGTATTGTTAAACTATTATTTTGTCGTATACGCAATAAGTTTTTAGTCACAAAATATTGACAGTACTTTTATGCATAAAAAAACAGTTTATTTTGTTTCCAAAAGAACAAGTAGTTTGGTCACTAGCTCGCTTCTTAGTGAGCGTCGACCGCGCCTCCACTTTTCAAAGCAATCTTCCAGAAGGGTGACGTCATTGATTATTAATATTATTCATTGAAGACACATTGAAGAGCATATTTTGAGTAGACGTCGGATGAATTTTTACCATAGAATTTTCGCTACGCTCTAGATCAATGATCTTTACTATGTTATAATGGTTACTTTTGTAACTTATAAAAAACTTTAGTAGCACAAAGCTTTTAAAAGTAAGTTCATGTTTTTCCTGTCGTAGTTTTTCTGGAAAGACCCCCAACCAAACTTCAAGACGTTTATTGAATTCACACAAATTCACATCAATATTCTGCTGAAATAAAAGAAGAAAACGCATTTAGGGATATGTCATTTACCTACTATGTTTAAAAGCAAGCTGACGAAATGGCTAGCCGATCATTGTTTATATAATATTAATGAATTTATGAACTTTTCCAATAATTTTTGACATGACATTTTGTATTTTAATGAAAAATTTAAGTGTATTTTTTTTATGAAATCACACTAACATTTGCACACCATCTAGGTGGTAGAATATTAAGGGACATGATTGTACTGTAACACCTCTTTGAAATAAGTTACCTACCTATATTCGATCAAATAAAATATTCTTATTCTATTAATAAAATATGTTTGACAAGTGTGACGAAAAGAAAACTTGATGAACAGTGGAAAACTTAAAAAAACATGTACTTACAGTATTTCCATAGTTTCAGGAATAATAAACCATCCCATTCAATTTTTAACCCCCGACGCAAAAACGACGGGGTGTTATAAGTTTGACGTGTCTGTGTGTGTGTGTGTGTGTGTGTGTATCTGTCTGTCACATCGTAGCTCCCGAACGAATGAACCGATTTAATTTTTTTTTGTTTGAATGGTGAATTTGTCGGGGCTGTTCCTAGCTATGTTTGATCAAAACCGGTTCAGCCGTTTCATTGCGTTGAGGGTTTATTTAATTTTTACAAAATTAATTACTTTTATACTGCATCCGATACATACATAAGGACATACTTTTGACAGACAACCAACCACAATCAATACAACTATCAAATGGGTTGAAGAAATTTCAGCACTATTCTATTATTTCGTAGAAGAGAATATAAAAGCACATTCATTATTGCACAAAAACAAAAGCATTCTCTACTAGGTAACCTTTATCTAATGTGGATACATTTATTTAGTTGGCGTAAAGTACGTAACGTTTGGAGAAGAATTGGTACTTTGGAAGATGACTTTGACTTTTGACTCTGACTATGTACGAGTAGTTATGTATAATATGCCCTAACCTAGAACCCAAGTTAGTTAGATATTATGTATGATCTTATGTGTTATATTGATGTCTATATTACTAAAGGAAATATCTTCAGTTTGATCGTGAAAGTCGAACATGTTATTATACGAGTATGTCATATATGAAAGTGACGGCTGCATACGACCTATATATTCTACCAGATAGGTATGTGAAAAAGCTTACATACTTAGTTATTCTATCACGAAATGATTTCCCTATTCCCACCCCATATTGCTTGTGTGATTGATGAAAGTGAAATACAGGGAACAGCTTCATAACAGAGCGAAACCCAAAAACTTTCCTCGTGTACCTATAATTATTGTCAGAACTGGCGTGGAAACACGTGCACCACAACACAACACGAGGGCTCTGTTACTTGTTATTGGGAGCGGGAATAACATTTAGAAATCTACATCAGTTACACAGTCCCCGAAAACAAATGATTTACCAATAAACTTACCTACCACTTTATATTACAACTATAAATCTCCTCAACCTGTCATGTGCTACGAAAAGGATGGACCATACCTAACTAAAGCTAAGGCCAAACCGGCACGATCTGCCCGCGTCCGCGGTGGCGTGCACGGTGGCGACCAATGGTAAGACAATGGATCGCCACCGTGCACGCCACCGTCGCGTCACTGAACGCGTCGGTTTGGCTTTAGCTTTATACATACATACATACATAGACACACGCCTCTTTCCCTGAAGGGGTAGACAGAGCCTCAATGGGCCTAACCTATGCCACTGATTAATTAATAGTTACTTAGTTTTAAAAGGAGTCTATTATGACGCCACTTTCACTTTGACAGTCGTAGCCATAATTCAGAGTTTGCAATTGAAAGCAGCCGACATTTTTCACTGCTATTCTAACGTGCTGGAGGGCAATTCTCGTGCTTTAGAGATTAGTCGAATTCGACATATGTTGAAAAAAGGTGGCGAATGTCGAATAAAATCCTAATTTGCTATTCTCGTGATGTCACAAATAGACATATGTCGACCACAGTCATTCAAATTGAATACGATTTGATGGTTATTGTAACAATTTCGTGACATTTTTTGTAGACATTCATGCTTCGACATTTTCTCTAATTTAGAGATAATCTCTACAATCCGAGAATTGGCCTCCTGCTACAACTCTACACGTTTGCACTTTACAGCATACTTTTTAGGGTTCCGTACCCAAAGGGTAAAACGGGACCCTATTACTAAGGCTCGGCTGTCCGTCTGTCCGTCCGTCTGTCACCAGGCTGTATCCCATGAACCGTGATAGTTAGACAGTTGAAATTTTCACAGATGATGTATTTCTGTTGCCGCTATGAAAACAAACACAAAAAAAACAGAATTAAATAAATATTTAAGGGGGCTCCCATACAGCAAGCGTGATTTTTTTCAAATGTAGTTTAAGCGATGCTCTGCCAGGTCTGTTTTTGGAAGGGTGAACGCTTTTTTTACGGAACCCTTCGTGGGCAAGTCCGACTTGCACAGGGCCAGTTTAAAAAAAAACTAAATTGTCTTTGGAGCTAGAGGCAGGTACTTTCGACATGCGATAATTATGGTATCTCAGAATTAATAGTCAGTAGTAGTTTTTTTTACATTTATAGACCCTCGTTTGACCGCGATCTCACCTGTTGGTATAACGATGCGGCCGGCATTGGAGCACGAAGGTCTAGAAGGCACCTATATTAGAGGCCTATTTTATAATTTTCAGGAAAGACAGACGACGGTAACGAGTTCCATTCCTAGCAGTTCGCATTATAGGTGAAACCGAAACGCTTAGGGCGAATTGCTGCATTGAGCCGTGCGTCTGCTTGTCTTATGAGGTAAAGAAGGTATGGTGGGATGAATCGGGGAACATTTCCCGAAATGTACCGTATAGATGATCGAATGGCATGAAGTAGTAGTGAATAGCCGCATCCCGCCGCCCGCCGCCCGCCCCGCAGATATGGCCGCGGCCCGACTCACCACGGACCGACTCGCTCGGCTCGGATTAATTAAAAAAATACCTAACGGAAAGGCCCGACTGGCCAGGCATCCCTTTCTTGGACTTTTATAGCGAAAAGTGCTTTTGGCAGATATAGCGGCTTAGAATCATGCAATCGTCGTTTTTCAAACGTTTAGGTCCTTCACAACTTGTGCAAACTGCAGGGTTATAGCCCACGACCGATACGCGGTGAGACCTTCCCAGTGTGTGTACGAAGGTCATTCTCATTTTTTTTACCCCCAACGCAAAAACGACGGTGTGTTATAAATTTGACGTGTGTGTGTGTGTGTGTGTGTGTGTGTGTTTGTCTGTCCCAAAGTAGCTCCCGAACGGATTAACCGATTTAGTTTTTTTTTGTTTGAAAGTTGAATTTGTCGGGAGTGTTCTTAGCTATGTTTGATCAAAATCGGTTCAGCCGTTTCATTGCGTTGAGGGTTTTTTCAAAATTAATTACTTGTTTATTTTATTTTATACAACTTGGTATGACGGTACAAGCAGATGACCCATCTTATGTTAAGCGGTACCCTCTGCCTATAAACAGTGCATTATCACATAGGTCACGTCCACCTAGGACGAACCCTATGTGGCATTGCACTGCGCCTGCCACCCTGAGACATAAATATGAAAAGTCTAATGTGCCTGTAATTTTACCGGCACCCTTACCCTTCAAACCGAAACACGGCAATACTGCCACTACTGCGTTGCGGCAGAAATAGGTACGGTGTTTTCGTTTCGTTTCGTATGAGGTAGTGCTGGCCTCTGGTGTCGGAGTTTGTCAAGCCGCCCGAGGGCCTCTGACATGGTGGTACGGTGTTAGTACTTCCCCGGACGAATTCTTTCACATTAAAAGTTTTACTACCAGCAAAAGGTATACCAGTAGGTAGCCAGTTGGTGGCCAGGTAGGTCATAGTAGGTATACCTATAAATATATAAAAATAATGAGACCACACCTCAAAACAGCTCGGCTTACCCTTTTCTTGGTTTAAGATAGTTCATATTTTAGGAGGTTCAAATTATAATTTACAAGATCCATCAGCCATTTAATATTCACCCTTCACCCCTTTCAAGGGTATTAGGTTTAAAGTCAACGTTCTTTTTTTAATGAAAATTTAACGCAAGAGCTATGACCTAAGTCAGTTAGTAAAATGTATAAAGTGTGAGATAGGATTTGGATCGTTATCTGATATTTATCATTATAATATAAATAATATAAATTATAATATTTCAGCGCCCTAACGGGGTTTATGTGTATGTACCTAACTAACAAAAAGTATAATTAAGAACAATACTAACATATATGTACCTACATATTACATAATAAGCAATAAATGAATATGAATATCTTGTTGCACTACCCTTGCTCAGGAAGCAAGAATCGAAGTAATCTTTATGTGTCATGGCACTTTCTACTTAAACCACTAAACTAGATATTTCCAGTATAAGGTACAGTTATTTTTTAACTGGTCGAAGCGACGCGTGACCCGAGAGCTGGCTCTTATCTGGCTCAACGCCAGTGGTATTAGTATTAACATTCAGCGTGGCAATGCAGCTAGCATCAAAGGGACGCTTCCGTCTGGTAGTGATTTGGATCAGTTGAGCTACCTTTAGATCGCTAGCAGCGGTCTTCAGGTAGCACAACTGTTTCATATGTATTTGTACGTACCTTGTATTAGTTGCATTATTCTTTCTGTATTAAATGTATTTACAGAAAGAATAATACAATTGATACAAGAAGGTTTAAACAAAATTAAAAAAAAAACATTTGGAACAGTTGTGTTACCTGAAGACCACTGCTAACGATCTAACGGTAGCTCAACTCGGTAACTCTCCTATATAAGTAAACCTATAATATTCGGCTTACACATATACCGTAAACAAAACTTCGTTTAATATTTCCACTCCTACCCAAGGTGTTTCCTCGCGGGCAAAAAATACACGCAAAACGAACGCTCTGCGTGTGAAACAAGGATTACTAGATAAATCAAATGGAGGTGGCATAGACTGATTTATTTTGACTCAGTGACTGGCGTCAGTCTCGCTTCTGAAACAGTCGCGTCATGAAAATGCAAATCAAAAGTATTTTATTAATTGAAATCACAAGAATGATTTTGAATAGTCTTGTAAACTAAATGTAATCCTGAACAAACGTGACCAAAACTAGAAAAATCAGGGCAATAACACGGCTTTGCTTAATTTGATTATCTTTTTTACAACAAGGAGAAGCTGCATAATAGAAAATGATCAAATACTACCCTACCTAGGTAGACAGCACACTATTTCCAATATGACCACTTCGAAAAACGTGCACTTCGCAAAATGCACTCTAGATTTTTACGCAAAATATACAGTGGACGGTTTCTCAAAATTAATTTGAGAAACCGTAAAATGTGCACTGCATTTTTTCGCAAAATGTAAGGAACGAAAAAAATAAAGAAAGAAAAATTATTTATTTGGAACGGAACACATGGATAGAAATAAAACACTCGACAAATAAAAATATAAAGATAAAACATAATAGGTAAAACAAGAGGCAAAAACTAAGCTGGTATATGTAACTTAACTACAATTAATTGAATGTCTCTCACTGCCATTCAAGCTGTGACGTCACAAATTGGAGTCCGACTCAAAATGATGTTGCGTCCAGTTACACAACGCTGTACACAAGTTTTTTCGCAAAACTTATTTTAACTTTTTAACATTTTCACGTTTTTTACTTCTTACTTTTTAACCCCCGACGTAAAAACGAAGGGGTGCTATGAGTTCGACGTGTCTGTGTGTGTGTGTGTGTGTGTGTAGTCTGTCCCATCATAGATCCCGAACGGATGAACCGATTTCGTTTTTTTTTTGTTTGAAATGTGTATTTGTCGGGAGTGTTCTTAGCTATGTTTGATCAAAGTAGGTTCATTCGTTTTTTGTTGGGGTTTTTTTAAAAAATAAACTACTGTAAGTGCAAGCTCCACAGAAAAGCCGCATCCATTTCTATGATTCTTTGAAACGCGGATGGAAGATTACAGTCGGCTTTGACCGCGGTGTATTAGGGAAATTGAAAAAAAAAACGAATTGAAACAAACGTGAAGGGATACGAAAAATGGATTATGATTGGTGCAAATCCATGCTTTCGGAGAATTGAGATTTGTACAGGAAACGAATGAACTGGGGGAAAATAAACAACAACTGCAGAGTGGTGATAGCTCAGAGGTGCAAATTGTCAGAGTCTAGAGTTGCGTCTAGAGAAGAAAGTAAGAAAGAAAAAGGAGAAAGAAAAAAACATTGATTTGTGTCAACAACCGCAGATACTAAACGACACACAAAACCGAAACAAAGATTAACAAAGAAAGATAAAACTAATTAAACGACCTTTGTGGCGTGTCGGGCGAAGGTTTGCCTGCAACGCAGGAGGTTGCGGGTTCAATTCCCGCCTCAGAACAAATATTTATACGATCTTCAGATATTTGTTCAGGATGTTCTGGGTATTTTCTATGTATAATTAAAAAAAAAACTATGTAGGTTATGTATTGTATCAAGAATATCAGTTATCTAGTACTACATAACACAACCACATGACACAAGCTCTGCTTAGCTTGGGGCTAGATAATGTGTGTCCAGCAATATTTATTTATATTTAAATTTTAATTTGAGCCTCTTAGTTATTAGTCACGCGTCACTGACACAAATGGCGTCCAGCATTTGTTGACAGAGACAGACGTATGCTTCTTGTTTCATCATGAACCAACATACAATAGCCTTGGTTCAACACATTTTATTTTATATCTATTAATTTTTCATCCCTGTACCGGTTTCTTGCTAAATGTTATGATCCTATATGTTTAGTAATCCTCCATTCAAAGGTTTTTTGAATTGCTTTTTAGCAATATAACGCCCATTATACTTTTAGTTTTATTTATTTGATACTTTTAACTAGTTTGTTAGTTGTGCAATAATGTATTTTCTTTAACTAATTCATTTTGTGCTTATATCGAAATCAGTTGGTTAGGTAAGGCTTGAAGGCAAGTGAGCAAGTTTTATTTTTGTATTTATTTTAGCAATCGTATTTGCTTGAATTAAAGTTCGATAAAATAGTTATTTTGCTGTGAATAACTTCATCAAACAAGACCTTAAAAGAATACATACATACATAGGCACACATCTTTTTCCCTGCAGGGATTGGCAGAGCCTCAATGGGCCTTTATTATTATAATAATAAAATATTTTAATATGAATAATTTTTCAAATAGAAATCGAAATATTGAAAAATAGAATAGAAATAGAAACTCCTCATTTCAAATAGAAATGAGGAGTATGAGCAACCTTATCCATGAGGGGAGCGGAGTGGGTGCTTCGAAACAAAAAACTCGAGAAGTTAATATTACACTTCTCATACTGCTGCAAATACCGCAGAGGTTACCACTTAACATATAAGCGGGCCATCTCCTTGTTCAGTCATTCTTGCAGTTAAAAATAAATTAATACAATGTGAGTCGTAGGAGTAGGTAAGTGCTACCTACTCAGTGCTGATTTTCAGCTGACACCAGTGACGACACCAACGCCAGAACCCCGCACCACACTTTGAGGTAGTTTATTATATTAGGCATTTAGAAAGGATGGACGGTAGTAGATTGACAAAACGCGTACATAAGTCGAGAGTGAATGGGACAGTGGGAAGGGGAAGACCTCGGCGAACGTATTCAGACCAAATCGGAGACGTTCTGGATAAAAGACCAGGTCAAGAGTACCCTTAACCGACGGGCATGTATGAAGAATGTGATGAGAGTACATGAAGCAAAAGGCCAGGTCAAGAGTACCCTTAACCGACGAGCATGTATGAAGAATGTGATGAGAGTGAATGAAGCAAAAGGCCAGGTCAAGAGTACCCTTAACCGACGAGCATGTAAGAAGAATGTGATGAGAGTGAATGAAGCAAAAGGCCAGGTCAAGAGTACCCTTAACCGACGATTATGTATGAAGAATGTGATTAGAGTAAATGAAGCAAAAGGCCAGGTGAAGAGTACCCTTAACCGACGAGCATGTATGAAGAATGTGATTAGAGTAAATGAAGCAAAAGGCCAGGTCAAGAGTACCCTTAACCGATGAGCATGTATGAAGAATGTGATAAGAGTAAATGAAGCAAAAGGCCAGGTCAAGAGTACCCTTAACCGACGAGCATGTATGAAGAATGTAATGAGAGTGAATGAAGCAAAAGGTCAGGTCAAGAGTACCCTTAACCGACGAGCATGTATGAAGAAAGTGATTAGAGTAAATGAAGCACAACGCCAGTTCAAGAGTACCCTCCTTTGTGGTGTGACTTTGAGAGATAGAATGAGAAATAGTGTGATAAGAGAGCGTTTTGAAATTAAAGAAGAAATATGATGGTTATTATAGATGGCTTGGGCATTTAGAAAGGATGGACGATAGTTGATTAACGAAACGGGTACATAAGACGAGCGTGAATGGGACAGTGGGCAGTGACCTTGGCGAACGTATTCAAACCAGATCGGAGACGTTCTGGAAAAAGGCCAGGTCAAGAGTACCCTTAACCGAAGAGATGTATGAAGAATGTGATGAGATTGAATGAAGCAAAAGATGTGTGTCAGGATCATAGCAAGTGGAAATCCGTGGTCTCTGCCTACCTCTCCGGGAAACAGGCGTGAATTTATGTATATATGTATTATGTATGTACTATATGACCAAAGGTAAATCGAAACCATGTCAACAGTTCGTACTCTAAGATGTGAGTCACTGATTGTTGACCGTTGAACACCGGACATCTTATCAGCAGTTATGGGGGTCATTTCTGTTCCGGATAGATACCACAAATGAAAACCTGCCTTTACTAGTAGAATGATTTTGACGTTAGTCATTATTGTCATCTAGTGATGACAATAATGACTAACGTCAAAATCATCTTGTACACATCCACCGCTGGACGAGGCTTTTCCCACTGAATATGATGGGTGAGATTTGTTGTAATCACCACGCTTAGTTGGCAGATTGACGATCGTAAGTTGGTGTTAGACGTCGACACTCACGGTAGGGCTAATCCACCAGTTCAAGGTTAGCGAGCTATGGAACGGGCTATACTCGGAGTTTCTCTGTAAGATAAAATCCGAAATGAGATTATCCGACAGAGAACTAAAGTCATTGTCATGGCCGACCGGATTAGCAAGCTGAAGTGGCAATGGGCTGGTCATATATGCCGAAGAACCGACAACCGTTGGGGTAAGCGAGTTCTTGAGTGGGGACCGCGTCTTGGCAAACGTAGCGTGGGGCGCCCTCTGGCTAGGTGGAGCGATGACCTACAAAATGCGGCGGCAGAAAGTGCATGAGAAGAGCCGAACACCGGGCTCATATTGGTGCGTATTTGGAGAGGCCTATGTCCAGCAGTGGACTAGTGTGGGCTGATGATGATGATGAGGTTAGTGTTACAAACTCAGGTGGTCGCTGCTAGTTTAAGTACTATAAAAAATAAGATCCCTAACTAAAATATTGGCATCTAAATAAATAAAAAATATATGGAGCTAACCAGAAACTTATATCAGGACCTTCTTTCCTTTGCTTTCTTCATCCACGTCTTTCCTGCTACGTTGTCGATCTCAACCTGCCGGCTTTCCAGTGGTCCTTGGGTCTAATAGTACAGTGATTATTAATCACTGTAATTCCTTAGTCTGCTTTTACATCATCCACGGGAGGAATCGTGGTCTATTTTTAGACCGGGTACACCATGGCTAAGTATAAGAATATTTTTATATTTATATATTTATGTTGCCTGATGAGCTGTGGGCCAAAATAACCACTATGTGGAGCCCTGAAACAGCGAGTCGGCGTCGCGGCAGACCACGCAGTAGATGGCGCGATTAAATAGACACTTTTAACACAGATTGGCAAACAATAGCACAGGATCATAGTGACTGGAGGATATGGGGGGAGGCCTTTGCCCAACAATGGGATGATTCAGGCTAACAGTAGCAAGTGCACGCCCGTGGCTTCGCTCGCTGTTTACCAAGATAAAATAAACCTATTAGCCATAATCTATCTGTGTACCTACCAAATTTCATCGAAATCGGTATAGTACAAACATCCTAACTTTGTTTTTTTAACCTCCCGCATAATTCTCTATTTAATTGCTAGGAAGAAATAATGATAAAAGCATTTTCTACCATTCATCCTTGTACCTTGCAAAAATATTGTATGGCGTGCCACAGGGCCTGTTTGTATAAAACCCACAGCACGCGTACTTATGCACGAGTAGCTTCATCTCCCGACTTTAATCTACATAGAGGAAACCCTTAGATCTCTTCAACAGGTTCACTGTCCCCATACATACCTTTTGATGCTTCTTTTTTATCTTGATGTTATGCCTCCCACGTAACATACCACGTAAAAATAAAAATTACTATTGGCAAACAAAAAATGCCAAACGAATTTACACCTGAGTTTCATAAAACGTGATTCATGGACATGGGGAAACATTAAAACTCGTGTGAAGATCCTATATACTGGTGGGTAAAGGAAAGCACTTTATATATTTAGGGACATGGCAAACTATTATTTCGAACATAGTTTTTCTATAAGGTCGTATAAGCTTTTATTCCTTTAAATTAAAAAAAGAAACTACTATTCAATAGTAGTTTCTTTTTTTCGTTTCTTTATGCGTGTTTGGACAAATCTACCCCGAAGAGAAAATAAATAAATTCCAAGCAGTACTGTGGTGTGTCCAGCCTAAGAATATACCCCTCCATCTCCTCCCGTGGATGTCGTAAAAGCCGACTAAGGGATTACCCGGACTTGTTGATAAGATTCGTTGGTATAACATTTGTCCTGGTTACTAGCTTATTATGGAATGTGTTATTACTGGAAGAAAGCGTTAGCAGAGTCAGTCGTGGGAAGCAATGGCGGCGATGAGCTTACCACTTGTCACGTCTATATTCCACGATGGTGGTGGTGGTGGTGGTGGTGGTGGTGTGGTGGTGGTGTATTTTCCCACTGTGAAAAGAGGCTCATTGAGGCTCTGCCTATCCCTTCGTGGAAAAAGGCATGTGTCTATGTACATTGAGTGATATCTGCTATGGAGAGAGAGCTGTCGTGCTATATATCAGGGCTCATCATCACCATCAGATAACAGTAGTCCACTACTGGATCTGGACCTCTCCTAATGAGCGAAGACTTCTGTGGCGTGGCAGGAGAGTAACCGGCTGAGATGCGAGAGGTTGCGGGTTCGATTCCCGCTGCAGGATAAATGTTTGTATGAAATGTAATCAAATATTTGTTCCGGCTCTGCGTGTTGTGGTAGCATGGTACTCGTAGTTCCTGATACCCGCGACACAAGATTCTAGTGTGGGATCAGGACTATGTGTGTAACTGTTGGGTGTTATATTATATTATGTTATCTAGTATATGAATATGTATATGACAAATACACATATATATTTTTTCATCAAAATATCCTATCATGTCGCATAGTCTTGGGACGTCCTAGGATGTATGGTTTGTAGGCTGTGCGTTGATAGTCAGTAAGTCAGTCAGTCTGTCAACGATTTGATAATAGGTATATTTATTGCATGAAACCTAACGAGCCTATCACCATTCATAAGCAATTAAACAATGTTTAAAAACAGTTAAGTAACTATTGCATTCTAAGTTCATTTCAAATCCAATTTAATTAAATCTCTTACATTTTCCACCAAGGGAAAATATACTGTAAAGTCTTATGTTTACGGGTAGTTTTTGAGTGAACTTTGAAGAATTGTAGTTGCTGTTTGGTAGCTATATTTGATTACAAGCTCACCGAAAACCTACGCTGCGTTAAATCTAAGCCCAGCCATTCAGGTTGAAGATAGATAAACTCAATTTAAGGGTGTGACTTTATTGATGATGGAGGTTGCTATAGTATACTACTATGTCGTATCACTTGCTCTTTCTCAGTCACTGTTGCATTTATATCAAAGACCATCGACGCATGGTGACCTGAAAATGGCCTAGTGACGTTGTCTAGAGCCTTCCATACGATCTGGTGACATGCTTACTGAGAATTTGTATCGTTCGACGCCTGCGCCAGCCATCAAATGCAGTGTTTGCCGGCATGAGTGCAGAATCTCATCCTATTTTTCCTCGTCATGACTATGTTCAGAGATATTAAAAAAAACTTTCTAAGATTATTTCTGAACTTACAAGTAAATTACCAGCAGTTCGCTCCGAACTTTAACCTCGCGTATTGAACGAATCCTTTACCGATGAAGCTCATATACGAACTAGCTAATTCTATTGGTATCACCAACCTTCTACATTACATAAATAAATAAATAATGCTGGACAGTTCACACAACATTATTAGTAACATCGTGAAATTATATGGGGAAATCTTATGTCCAGCAGTGAAAAACCATAGGCTTGATGATGATAACGTCTATTTTGGTTTAAAGATCTCGGTTTTAAGTTTCAAAAACACATGTCATGAGAAAATATTGAACATCTAAAAGTAGGTAGGTAGGTCGGTCTAGTAGGTAGGTATGAGTAGAGGCACAGAATAAATAGTAGGGGTATATAATTTGAGCAAATTATACTCATCTGATTGCATATAGAAACCTAATAAGAGTCAAAGTTTATCATGAACATGCTCCATAAGTTTTCTTTTAAAAACATTGAATGAGCTTACGTTTTTTATTATTGCGGGTATTTGATTATAAAGGCTATGTGCCTTCAAAAGTGAACATTTCTTTACCGTTATTAGTTTGTCGGTAGCACCAGTTATTAATTATTCTATTTGGAAATGGTATTATCTGGAAATTGTGTTCTTCCGTAGTTAAGCGAAGCTGGCTTTCCGCTAACCGCTCTTCTCATGTGTTTAATCTCACCCCAGACTAGTGATAGGCAGTGATAGTGACGCGAACACAGACAGATTAATCGGAGCCGCTCATACAATCTCACATCGAGATCTAAATGAGTGCAAGTGGAGCCGTAGACTGGTCAGGCTTACTCAGATGTGGGCTCATTTACATTATCTTAGTGTTTAGTTTCGAGTGGGTTTGAAACTAGATCTACTAAGCTATCTATAAGGACTTATTGATACATGTCACAAGGTGATGTAACGAATGTCTAAGCAATGGTTTAGGCTCGAGCCAGATAGAAGAGACGTAAGGCGAGGACGCATCGCGGACGGGGCGCGGAGACGAGCCACGGATGCAACTTTTTAAATTATATAGAAGAGACGGGGCGCAGACGCGACGGTACACGTTGACTGTGCCAGCGAGTGAGACCCGCCCGGCAGGCATGCCATTCCGCGCCCCGTCCTCGCCCCCGCCGAGTCTGCGCCCCGTCTCTCCTGTGAGTTTTGAACAAAAGGCGTGGACGTAAAAGCGTCGCGCCCGCACACATCTATTCTGTATGTTTTGCGCCGCGACGCTTCTATACATTTGTATGCATTTTGTTTGACGCGGAAGAGACAAATGTCCGCGACGCGTCTTCGCCTTACGTCTCTACTACTCGTATCTGGCTTGTGCCTTATGCATGAAGATGATTAGTTACCTTAAATTCTGTCACTATCTAGCTCATTAAAGTTTAAGTGAGTTAGAAAGTGACATGAATCACGAAACGAAAAGTGAGTGAAAATCACAAAAACGGCAACTGCCAAAATAAATACTGCAAATAATAATTTAATATCATTATTTCCAAAAACCAAAACTTATGCTTTGATAAACCTATAAATTGCCTTTAATATTGTGACAGAATCATTAAAATGGCATGAGGCATTTGGAAGTAGAAGCCTTTTTTTGTGTAAACCATGGGAAGTTTTGTGGAAAAAACTATCTGCCATTTTTGAAAGAAACGTCGTCATTTTTATTTCATTTCATTTTAATGTGTTTTTTCGAGTTATTTCGTGTAATTTTAGTGGCATTTTAACCGGTTTAACTTGGACAAATGGCACATGTGTGATGTAGTGAAATTTAAGTGTATTGCGAGTCTTTTCGAAATGGTGGATTTTTTCCTGTAAAAACTCAGTTTTTCTGCCACTGTTTAAACTGGGTTAGGACTTGACGGTTACTCTTGACGACTTGACTATAAAACTATAATAAATTAATCACTTGACATTGGCTAAATTGTTGCAAATAATGCACAGAAGCCATTACCGAAGCTAAGAAGAAGAAGGGAAGTTTTGTTTTTTTTTACTGTCAAAAGTAACAGCACTTTTAAAACAAAAGGTAAACCTTAGTTTCTATTCTTGACTATGTTATGCATATTATATGTTTTTTTAAATTATTTGCGCCATCCGTTTCGGAGAAGTAGGTTTTCTAAGATAATACTATATTGCAATTTTGGGTCTATCGCCTTTAGCAAAAAGACGTTGTATTTACAACAAAAAGCTACCAACATCAATCCATACAAAAATTTGCATGCCAGCGCGTGTAAGACTCTGTATACATAACTAATTTTATTCTAATTATATTAATGAAAATGATTATAGGTAGGTAGGTAATGACAATAAATGACACGTGTTTATTGTGCAATTCGATAACAGTTCCGATGGAGAATGAATCATGGTTATCACTGCGCCGTACGTGATCGGGGTTTGGAACAACACGTGTACCTATCAGTTTGTGCTAATTATTTGAAAAGTATATCCGAGTATTCAAAACGAATCTTGATCTTGCCAAAACACAGAGAATCCTATTGTAAATAACCTACATCATCATCATCATCATCATTGTCTTGCCCTTTTCCCAATTTATTTGGGGTCGTCGCAGTACATCTTTTTCTTCCACTCTCTACTGTCAGCCGTCGCCTCATCATTCACTCCCTTCTCATTCATATCATCCCTTTCTTAAGTATTTCTCTTCCCTTCCATCCACTAATATTCGTATTCATAACTTTCTTAATTACATGCGTTTTAACCTTCCTCATAACATGCCCATACCAAGCTAAACGATTTACTTTCAGTGCAATTTTCAAACTTCCTCTTATATACTCATTCCTTTTTTATCCATTATTGTCAGTCCACGCATCCTGTTGATCCGATGCGGTACATCCCGGTCAATCTCACTATCCCCTGGCCCTATTGGTGTATTACCTCACCATTAATGTCACTTAAATATTATAATATGAAACGTTGATTCATACATTTCTCAAAATTTACATAAAGTAAGGGTTTTTTTCCAAAAACGTATATGTAATTGAACGCAAAGCCTGGCATATTACTTCTAATTTCAGCTCTATTTTACAAAACTTTGAAACTTTGTCTTTGTATAATAAGCTATATGTAATCATTTGTATATTAAACTAGTGACTCGCCCCGGCTTCGCACGGGTAGCCCCCGGTGACCCCCCCCCCCCCATCCTACCCTCCCCCCTATGTCTAATCCCCTATCTTCTTGTTCTAAGCTGCCTCCCCACCAATTTTCAGCCAAATCGGTTCACCCGTTCTTGAGTTATTAAGTGGTGTAACTAACACGACTTTGTTTTATATATATAGATATAGTAATTGTAATAGATACCTTTAAAAATAAAACAGTATCTATAGATTGGCACAGTATCCATGTATGGTATTAGTATTACATTTATTTTACATTATTCCGGAGAAAGTGGGTCATCAAAGGGACGATCAGACAGACAGGACAACAAAGTGATTCTATAATAGATTCATGGGTACTTTTTGAGAAAGAAATTGAAACTGAAATGTTTACATAGGTTTAGTCTATTATTTCATGATATGAGGACACATAACTATGATTAAAGATTCATTCAGTAGGTCGGCGCTGATAGGAAACCGTAATGTAATTATCCAAGCAATAAATCTCAAAGGCCCTAGATTAAATTCTCCTGAACCACACAACTATAAACTAATCTTAACAATAAAGTATATTACAGACGTAACTATAATTTAATTTGTAAGCCCCTAACCCGCTTTAGAACCGCTTTGATTGCTGGCAGTAAACCGGGGACTGATGAGGTACTGCATGGAAGGTCTTTGTCTGGTAATAGAACGACTATGAAGACGTTATTGGGTGAAAGCCATAAAGAGTCCTCAGTCACATTCAAATATCAACTTTAATTAATTGCTTTTAAGCCTGTAACTTCACTAACCTAAATATAACCCGTTTCGGTATCAACAAATTTACTCTTGTTGGAAGTGGATTCCAAATAATAATTATAAATGAGAAAGTTCTGTTATTTGTTTGTTATTCAATCACGCCTGACGGCTGAATTGATATCGATGCAATTTTAAAATTATGTCACCGATTGACCACTTGAGTGACGTCAGAGGTGTTACAGATCGATAAGAATATCTCTCAAAATGTTAAAACAAGGTTTTTTCATTTATCATCATCAGACTAAGAGAAGTCCACTTCTGGACATAGCCTTCCCCCGTAGAATGCCACGACGAACGGCTTTGAGCCACTTCCACTTACTGACTTCCTGAGAATATCTTTGGTCCATTGAGAAAAGGGATTTTCTGTACTGCGTCGTCCAGTTTGTGATCGCCACTCGAGAACCTTTATTCCCCAACGGTTGTCAATTCTGCCAGATATATGGCCTACCATTGCCAATTCAAGTTGCTAATTTTGAGAGCTATGTCGGTGTTCTTCGTTCTTATATGGATAGGATATCCCTATAATATATCAACCTACACAATAAAACCAAAAGGTATATACTAGCTCAGTCAAATTTTCACACACTACCCTACAGAGCGTTCACCGTATGATGCCTTGGGAATAGCGTCATCTAAACGGCGGGACATCTTACGGTGAACGGTCTGTAATGCAACGGTTCTGCAGATAACCGCAGTGCTAAATTTTTAGCCGAACAAAGGCAGACGCACAAATCTCTATAAAAGTTGTTTTAGCATTACTAACCACGTTTAAGCATCTATAGAAGAGCTAGCATCTATATAATCCCATAAAACGAACAAATTCCTCGTAAAAAACGTCCACTTCTCATTAGGAACTCGCGTGATTTTAATATATAAAAGCGTGGAGTGTCGGTCGGCAATTAACTGGAATTGCTTCCTAGGTGCCAGTGTAGCCTCGTCAGAACAGCTGGTTGGCCGTTCATCTAATGCTGTATCGACAGGCTATGTTGTGGTGAGGAGCAGTTGGTACAAAGCTGTCAATGTAAATTTCACACACTCTAAAACTTGCATCCTTTAAATTAATACATGACACCTATTTTTGTGTCGCTAACGTCCAATGTAAAAGCACCTGGATCAATGGTTTTGCCGTTATCTTTGGACAAACAAACTTACCTACAAACATATATAAGGTAATTAATACAAACGACGATTCGTCAAAGTTGACTCAGAGAAATTGCTTCGCTCGTTCAATAAGTATTAAGGTCATATAAAAGCCTACCAATCTACCTTTCTTGGACAGCAGAGACTACAGATATTTCAAGTTAATGAGCTATCTTCTTTGGGCTATACCAGTGTGGCAGTGGCAGTCAATTTACATATTTTTATTGTGTTGCCAACGGTATACTGAACGAATTAAATAAATGTATGTTTGATTTAGTGGCGAATAATGTTATGGATGGGAGCACGAAGTTTTGTTGACTCTGTCAGGGGAATAGTAGCCGGATATAACACCTGTAAAAGAAAGCCAGCGGCCCCATTCGTAGAAAAACTCTACTTAATATCTGATCGCTAAAACTTTTTCTATTGTTAATTAAAGCGTGAGGACCAACGGTGCAGATGAAGAACTGGATACATAAGTTGCCACTTTGCCACTTTTTTCATCGAATGGATCAAATACGGCGAATGGAGTTCTCTGTGTCAACTTGGACGAATCGCCGTTTGTAAGTATGTGTGTTTGTCTGATGATAACCGCAGAATCGTTGATCCAATCTGGATGTAACTTGGCAGGTAGGTAGGTTATGTGAATTTATTTTATTAGTTCTAACGTGAGATTGGTCGGTAAGGGGGTTTTTGCGCTAAGAGGGTCCAAGAACCCTCTAAAATAGGTGTCATAAATAAGTCACGTCATATATTATTTGAAAGGGAAAATAATCATGAATATATTTTTTTTGGCTTTTTAATAAATAAGTAATTTAAATTTTAGTCTAAATTAGAGATGTTGTTGGTTTCTGCGGGCAAATGTCACAAATGTTTTTTTTTTGTTAATTAAAACAGCAATTTATCGAAAAACTAATGTCACGTTCATTACCTTTGTCGAAATTAGCAAATATTCTAAGAAAAACATTACTATCCATGCCATAGTAAATTAACAATAATATTTTAATGCAGAACCCCCGTTTTTTTGGGTCGGTAAAAACTAGAAAGTGTATATTAAACATTAGACAAACCCAAATTATCATTAACAAAATTGCGTGTAACAATTTGTCTAAAAGCTAAACTTCACCCATTCAGCTCAAGAATTGTTTTATTTTTAAACGCGTATTTACTTTTCGTCAATGGTGACACGGAGACAGATATGGGGCGGTATCACGCTACCTTAGGAACTGGTGAAAAGTGAACTTGGCGCAAATAATATACCGTAAAATTTCACCCTTTAAAACCTATGACAATTTACATATCTCTCAGAATTAGCAGTGGCAATGGGCATGCCATTTACAGTCAGAATCGACGGAAAATTGGGGGCCTGATGGAGAGCAGTCACCGCCGCCTATGGACATGCCGCTGCCTTCCATAATGAGTTGACACCTGTTGACATTTTTCTTAAATTTTACCATAGCCCTGTGGGAAGACATCCAACGGGAGCTCATTCCGCGCTCTGCAAATGCGCGGGAGAAACGAGCGCGTGAAACGTACTGTGTGAAACCTCATCCACAATGTGCGGGTGAGCTTATAGCTGACGATGGCGGGATGTGCGGTTATAAATCTCAAAAGCAGGATTAGCTCAAACAACTCCTCAGAGCATTCATAAAATACAGCTCTGCGTTGACGAATTTTTGGTCAGTTCATTATTTTATTGTTTCCATACCTAATTATACACCTAATTGACTAGTTAGACTAAATGTTTATGCTATGGACCTACTTACTTAGTTATTTATATCTATTGAATAAAAATAGTTATTAATTAAGTAATAATAATAATAACTACCGGTCGGTACGCCGGGCGATACTTGTTGATGTCACCATCCCGCATGATGCTAATCTCGTGAAGGCCGAGAAGGACAAGTTTAGCAAATACCTTGACTTGAATGAATGTATTTTAATAATAAATTTATAAATTTATAATTATAATTTATAATTAATTTATAATTTATTTATTTAATTTGCGATTACTTTAACATTTTAAAGGTAGCGAGAAGTTGGTAAAGAGAAAGGAGTAATGAAATCCATGAGCCGAGTGTGTAATCCTTGAAAGTTATATCATCAACGCCATGTTATTTTTTGCCAATGTTTAATATTGAAATCTAAGTGTGCAATGGAATTTTATCCTCAATTAATAGCCATTCAAGGGTCGTAGTTGTGCCCTTTTGAATTGTATTTACATCTTCTTAGTAGAGACTGATATTGTTAGGTATTGGTATAAAATCCTTTAAAAAAAAGACTTCCTCCTTTTTTCCGTCTTATAAAATCTCATAAAACGAGAAAAGGCCTATCCCAGCAATGGGACCAAGTCATGCTAATTAAATGAACACCCAAGTTCATGCTTTTCGTAGTCGTAGCACAAGGTAAAGGACATTAAAAAGTTTAACTGCTAATTTTCGGGTCACATCGTCTTTCGTGACCGAATTGATGGGAAAATGGATTTCCGGCCAGAGTAGGTACTGCCATTTTGAAGTTATATTCGTTTTCAAGGATACCTCGAAATACATAAACTTAACCAGCAAACGTGTTAGCGTGATTTTGTTGTAGAGAACGCTGAGGATTGAAGCTTCAAGTGGCGACGATGAATCGAACGACCCGGCGTTGGACGCCCCCCTTTGATAGAACGAATACATTGAAGAAAGTCCGTGTATGAATGCCAGTTACCGTGGCAAGGAGGGGATAGGAGAAGCCTGTTCAGAGGTGGACTTATGTTGTTGATGATGATGATGACGATGATGATGACAACTTTGGAAAATTACTCAAACCGTAAGATGATGAATAATTTGACCTTCGATTGACCGCGATCTCACCTGTTGGTAAGTGACGATGCGGCCGACGTTGGAGCACGAAGGTCTAGAAGGAACCTATTCACTTTTGCCTAATGAGACAATTATAGTTTTCAGGAAAGAAAGACGACGGCAACTTGTTCCATTCCTTAGCTGTTCGCATTAAAAGGGTGGAACCGACACGCTTAGTCCAAATTGCGAGTTCAATCCAATATTCTAGTTTAAATCCACCTTCCCTTACATACCTACAGCATTTTTAATATAGAAAATGGTATGGTGGCCATTATATTCTCATCGGAACTAGACAGTTTTGCCAAACAGCTCTATATCGGGAAGTGCTCAAAAATTCAGGCGTCAGAATTATTCCAGGAAACTAACAAACCAACAAACATATTTGAAAAGTTACTCCTAAACCAATTCCAATTCGTAGAACCCAATTTATGTTGTATTGCGTTGACATTTATATTTACTGCTGTGGTGTGTCCGGCCTAAGAATATACCCCTCCGTCTCCACCCGTGGACGTCGCAAAAGTCGAGTAAGGGATTACCCGGACTTGTTGATAAGATTTTTCCTGGCTGCTAGATTATTATGGAATGTCTTTACTGGAAGAAAGCATTAGCCGAGTCAGTTGTGGGAAGCAATGGCAGCGATGAGCTCACCACTTGTCACGTCTATATCCACATTCCAATGATGCAACCCACTGTGAAAATAGGTCCACTGAGGTCCTTCGGGGAAAAAGGCGTGTCATGTATGTGTACAAAACCGAGTTATGTAGCTATATCTTAACTTCAATTCGAAACGTCGCTATTTCTATCCATTTCGTACGGAATTAATACACACTGGTGTCTCCTGGGCCTCATCCGTCACGATCCAGGCATTGATCGAGGCAGGCCATTGGAGGTTTTCAACGACATTGTCAAAATATTTGATCAAAAGAAAAACAAATCCATTATCTTTGGATTATTATTGCGTTAGCAGAGAAGGTTTTGTATAGTGAGCTGGTAACATCACTTCACGTAGTTTTAAAGCTTCTGGTACAAATATTTTACCTATTTACTACTGCCAGTCGTAATTTAATAAGGGCAAGTAGTTAGATTTTGCTCGATAGATGGCGCTGGCTCAACTGTGGTTGTCAAAATTAACAAATGCATTATCTGTGCGGTGTACGCGTATATTAAATACTTCGTAGTAATCCTATTTTAAGTAGTATATTCTTTACTCGTAAACGTCATACGAACAATTTTATAGCTATTTGTTTGTTCTGTGATAGCAGGGAATAAATAATAGTACAATAGATCTAGTTTCAGTGTAGCGAACATTCTACGTCTATGAATCACATCACATCACATCACAATACATCACATCACACTAATATTATAAAGGCGAAAGTTTGTGTGTGTGTGTGTGTGTAGTGCGTTTCTTACTTCTTCACGCTGAAACGGCTGGACGGATTTGGATGAAAATTGGAATGGAGATAACTGGACTCCCGGAATAACACATGGGCACATTTTTATCCCGATATTCTCACGGGATCGAGACTGACGCGGGTGAAACCGCGGGGCGCTGCTAGTAGTACAATAAGTGATGGGAACAAAATACCACAAAAATATATCTCTACGTTGTTGACGTTGACATTTCACTTTATTTTGACAGTTAAGTACAGAGCAGCGCTATCTATTTTCAAAGCTAAAGTATGCATGATTTGAAACTGTAATGAAACTCCCCATCATAAAATGCACCCGCGGAAAGAAGGTATAAAATCGGATTGACAATTACCTGTCCCAATTCATTATAAAGGCTAATAAAAAAATCGCCAAACATAAGAAAATCACATTAACAAACCATAACCGAAAACCCCATTACCGAGAGTTACCTGATTTTTGCTTAAAATATTTTATTACACACGAAACATTCAATGGAAATAAAAAAATCCATTTACGATGCCTCGCGGACGTGTAAAAGGCATCAATTTATATATGAACCACCAGGTTTAAAGGGACTGCCGCCATTTTACCCGGGTTTATTGATGACGCGCGCGGCGCGGGGGGCCCGGGTGAAATGGGCGCGCTGCATATACATTATGCTTCACGTTATATGTTTGAGCGATCGTGAGTGCATACCCGGAGGCAATGCAGCCCGTTCATTTTTATTTTTATTTATAACCCGGCACCGTTGAGAGGCGGGCGTTAATCAATACTTTGTACATCGTGTAGCCAAAACAAAAAAATATGTTTGTGTGCACGGTTAACAATTTTTATCCAGATCCGCTGGCGGATATTGGAAAAATGAGAGCTGTATTAAATCGATCGTGAAAAATTTGTTTACACATGGCAGTGTAGCGATAGCTATTGGGGTAATATCCGGTTTATAGACGAATAACCGGTTATTCATGTGCGCTTTATTAGCCTTAATAATTTACATGATTAGATGGGATTGTTGGTTCACACGGTGCTATATTTAATGTTTTTTGTGCGAAAATAGCTTGAGGGTTTATCCTAACTCTACCGAGTTTTGGTACAATTTAAATCTGGTTATTATATCCTACATATTTTTACAATAATAAGTACTTTAGTTAAGCATTTATCACACTCATCCATAAAACTATAATTACTTGCAACTTCAAAATGCATGAACTATATAGTACCTACCTACTCATGATTTCTTAATTGATATCAAATATACGGTAACGAGTGTAAGGGTCGATTCACATAACCGCGCAACAGAAGCGTTAATTTCACCCAAATACATAACATTTTTAACTTTATTTCCATTGTGTTACGTACAAATTGATATGCGAAAATAGGTTAGTGCGTTTTTCCGAGAATTCTCGCGATTTCCATCGACGACAACTTTAATCAATGGAGATAAAGTTCAAAGTGCTATGTGTGTGCGATATTGACGCTTCCGTTTCGCAGCAATGTGAATTGAGCGTTATTATCTGTTCAATAAGTACGCTTCACGGGCGAGGAAAGCTTAGCCTGTTAGAAAAGAGCCTTGAAATAAAAAAAAACCTTAGAAGCAGACACTTAATTCTCAGAATGACTATGACAATGATAAAGGCAAACGCGGTATAGGCACTTCCATTTTTGTTTTGTTATTTAATTTATTTTTACCGTACCATACTATACCATTTAAACCATACTAAATTTCATAAACTACATTTTACTCTTTCTGTGCTTCAGGAACAAAACACTTGTACTATTATTTATTCTGTGACCAAAGGTGTGTAGGTACTAAATTTGAGCATGACCTGATATCGGGAAGTGGTCAAAAATTCGATCGCCAGGTTTATCCCCACAGGCATACAGGAAAACAAATTAAATAAAAGCTTGTAAAAATCCTGACGATAAAAACCAGTGCGTGGCCATACAAATTGGGCAGAAACAACGTTGGTAAATTTTCAAATTCTTTTCATTGGACTACTCTGCAATTTCTTCCTTTCAAACGAAAAACTGAAAACCTGAATATTTTTCGCTAAAACGTATGCACTAATGGCTCACCGTTTAGCTTTTTGCTATGAGTGGAAAACTTTTCCCAAAGGGCCGGCCACTCAGAGTGAAAATAAGAACGATATAAGTAAGCTATATAAGAAGTAGGTATAAAGTAGGTACTTACGTAGGTACGAACAATGAAAATAATCACAATCCCACGTAGAAAAAACATAGCGTTACCCTAGTGCCACAGAATAAATACTAATACAAGTTTAGTACAAAAAGCCAACTTCGTGAACAAAAAATATATAAATAGCGACTTTAGCTAGGACGCAACAAAGCGTAATTCAGCTCACATAAGCGTTTAGTGTAACGCGATATTCCCCTAAACATTGCCGCTCACTTCTAACGCGTAACTTTGTCGCTGTCTGGCGATACTTCGTGCCGTAACATAGGTCGGACACATTGAAATGAATTAATAAAAGTACTTTTATCTCATTTATTATATTTGGTCGTCAAAATGTTTGTCGATTAAAACATCAGTAGATTTATCAAAACAAATTATTATAAACTGAATTGTATCGCTCTCAATAATCTACATAATTAGTATTTCATACATACCTATGTAAGTACATCATTCGTATGTAAGTAAAAGAATTACTTTTTTGTTAGCGTCAGGCGCGCACCAGGCCGAGCGCGCGCGAAACCGATCATTTAAATCCGTGATAAAGTGACTTGTTGATGCTGAACGATAAAAACCTACGCATTATAAGCACGGCTTTTCGAGTCAATGCGCCACTTTGGATTCTATGGTTTTTTTTGTTGGTTTACTTTTTGTTCTTACTTTGGCCACGTACTCTGGCTGTGAGCTAATATTAACATGATTAAGTTAACTTATATAACTTAGCTCGTTCAAGTTCTACAGCTTGCTCACTTTACTCCGAGACTGGCCACTTGAACCCATCGGGCCACTTTGACCCTTTGCTGTTAAAGGCTAAGTTTGTGAAGAGCTTTTAGAAAAACTTGAGATTACTTATTCATAACTTAGGATAAGTTTTCCATATAAAATAAAACGAAAGTGCTTAAAGTTTCATGTGTTATTAAAAATTTAATAGATCCAGATTTTTCTTCATTTAAACCACTATAAGCTATAGAGAGAGCTACGTTAAGAGTTTAATTATATGACAATTAGGATTTAACTGCATCCAAATCGGTTAAAACACCAATAAACACATAGTAAAATAAAATAAAATAAATATATAAAATATAATGCTGGACAGATCACACAAAATTATCTAGCCCCAAGCTTAGCAGAGCTTGTGTTATGGGTAGGTACTAGATAACTGCTATACTTCAAACAATACATAACATAGTTTTATTTAAACTATACATAGAAAATACCCAGAACACCCTGAACAAATATCTGCAGATCGTACAAATATTTGTTCCGAGGCAGGAATTGAACCCGCAACCTCCTGCGTCGCAGCGAACCTTCGCCTGCCGCGCCACAGAGGTTATGAATTAAAATTGGTTGTGCCATTTTGGAGGTACATACATAGATGAATAAAATACACAAATTTAATTAAATTAAAACACACGTAAGAAGTAATTAATTACAAAAAGAAAAACTCGATAGACGTTTTTCTTTTTGTAATTAATTACTTCTTACGTGTCAAATATTGATTGCATACGAAAAATAATATTAATTAATTATTAATAATTAATCAAAGAAATTAAGAACTAGTACTAAATTAAGAACTATTGACATCAAAATCGCTTTTGTAAAAACCCAATTTATATAATATTACTTAGACGACAGATATACCGTGCCCATTTTAAGCTTACCCAGCACAACAAATCCCAGTATATTTCCCGATTTTTCCCGAAAAACTCCACTGTCATCGACAAAAAAACTACCTGAATATTTTCCTTTGATGTTGCATCAATGTGTAAAATAAAAACTATATACTGAATTTGATAACGGATCAAAATCCCTGAAATATCCCCATACGCGATGGATGTGGGCAACAAAGAGCTAAATTTCAACATTGGTACGCGTATAGGGTGTCCCAGAATAATTACCCTAACCCAAAAGGGGGTACCTATACAACTTTTCTAACTACAGCTCTGGGTCCGTGGAGTAACGGAATACATCGCGTTTTCAAAATTCTTTCAGGGCGTCTTGTCGAAGCGACGCGTGACCCGAGAGCTGGCTCTTATCTGACTCAACGCATTAGTACTGCCATTCAGCGTGGCAAACCACCCAGCATCTGGGGGACGCTTCCTTGTGGTGGTGATTTGGATCAGTTGAGCTACTTTTCGATCGTTAGCAGCGGTCTTGAAGTAGCACAAATGTTTAACGTTTTTTTTTATATTTTGTACATTCCTACTTGTATCAGTTGTATTATTTTTTCTGTAAATAAATTTATTATACATTCTAAATATAACTTTTCTAAAGAATTAAATAGAAAATCAAGTATTATAAAAAAAACATATCAATTGCGTATGTATATCAACTGTTGATTTGGCTTTGTAAATAGTTTAAGACAAGTAAGTACCTAAAGTACAAGTATGACAATCATTTAAAGTACACTGATAAGGACTAAGATATACACGCATCAGCTCCGAGTGCTGCCTGTGTATTATAAATAAATAAATAAATAAATGACTTTATAATTAGTAAAACAGCTGACCACTGGTTTGCTGGAAGAAAACTCAACTGCTGCCTTTGTACATGTTCTTTATGTAAGATTTTTGTCCATTATTTTGTATACAATAAACGATAAAGACAGAAAGAAGAAAGAAATGTTTATATTTACAGCATCAACAAAATTGGTTACATATAAAACTAAAAACGAATTACATTTATTAATAAAAGTTACAATAGAAACCAGACAATGCAAATGCGGACTGCTTATTCTAAATTTAAGTATTATCGACGAAATAGTGTGATTAATTTGCGTTATTTAATGATTTTTAGCTAAAATACCTTATTTTTACGATATCTTTTCTAAGTCGAAATCGTAAATTTTAGGGACAATATTTTCCCTTATTAAGCACAGAATCACCATTTTGGGATAACATAGGTAGGTACTGTATATTCCGGGAAGGCAGCGACAACTTGTGGCAAGTTGTCGCTGTGAGCACCAGCGTGGGTGTTGGGCGTGACTATGGAAGTCATGCCCGGGACTGTGCTCTAGAGGCAAATGCGAGAGGGGCACCGGTGCGTTCCGTATGGAGATCGCGGAGCCCCTTGACATGCATAGAGGCCGGCCACCGGGGTGTTTTTAGTGAGTCCACGAGAAAGTGAACCTCACATAACCCTACCACACCCTCAATGTGGTAGGGTATCTGTTAGCAGATTTTCAACTCGTCACAAAAAAAAAAAAAAAGGTAGGTACTGTATGTTCTGGAACAACCTGTAGACATTTTTTTTGTATTTCTACGAGTACAACACATTTTTTCCAGCAAATCAAGGCTTTGTAAAGCCAGAACGAACTGAGAGCATTAGGGCTGAATGAAAACAATGCTGTGATTTGGTGATGGTGGATTTGCTTACACTGTTGGGAGATTTGTTTATTTTGTGGAAATACCTTTTGAAAATCAGGAGATTTGGTATTTACGTATTGTTTTGCACATGTTCGTAAAAGGATCAATGAGAAATCTGAATTAAAATAGTTTTTAACATTGATAGACGTTTGTTTGACCAAGATATCGCCTGTTAGTAAGTGACGATGTGGCCGATGATGGAGCATGTAAATATTTTTGTCAAATAATCTTTATACATTTTTTCGAGTACCTTCTTCGGTATAAATTTGGCTTGCCGGTCTAGGCTGGCATCATAAATCTATTTCTCTCGTGTTATCATAAAATAAATTTCCTATGAAGATCATCATATTCCAAGCATATTTGTAGCGCCTAAGTTACCCATGCTTGAGAAAAAATGTATACACGCCTTGGCCGCAACTCTGTTATGATTACACATGTATGTAGGCCTCTCGTAAAATAGAAATAATTTTACAAAACCCCTACAGTAAACCCTCGGCTTTGTTGGTTGATTTTACTTATCTATTTTCTTACCCAATAATATGCACTATTTTAATAAAAAAACTAATCTAGCTAAAAGTTAGAGGTAACCTTGGTTTTTTTTCTACAGATTAAAGATTGTCCTATCGTGTTTCTGGTACAGTGATCCCTCGGAATCATAATGTAGTATCCATGCATATTTTTAGAATAAATAGTGTACTTGATTTTGTCTGTTAAGAATCAAATTTAAGATTAGGAATTTTTCGGCATACTTAAGACGAACAATATGTTATGTAGAAATGCAAACGTTTGAAAAAGAAATATCATATTCTATTTGAGCCGCATGTCACCTTGTGAGCTAGCGCAGCGTGACCTGCCCGCGGGCCCTCAACTACATATGAACTTACCGCATAATGTGTCATAGACGTACATCGCTGCTTTTACAAGAGCTACATTATGACATGCCCAATATTTAGATTAATGTTTAACCTCAGAACTATAACTAATGCAATGTTTAACAGCTTTTTTTTCATGTCAAAACATTTTGGTTTATAACTTTTGAAACTATCATGGTTATGTACATAATTTTCACTAGAAACTCAAAAATCATGGTAAATATCCCGTTTCTAGTGAAAATTATTTTGGTTTATATTATGTACTTCGCAAATTGATTAATTTAGTTAAATTGTACTTTCATTGCATTGACATACCTATTTAATAACGTGTATTTACCGTGTTTTTAGTATTATATTAAATTCAATTAATTTAAATACACGAAATGATTTACATATTAACAGAATTTAGTATGTTTAGTGCTAAAACTAAAATTAAATAATTGCACTTCAATCTAGTGGAGTACAGTGATACCAAAAATAGAGTATGAACCAAACTACCTGTATTCAAGCAAATAAATTTTCATTTAATTTCATTTACATAGTAAATAAATATTAAGAATGTTCGATACCTACAAAAACATTAACTTAATTTGTTATAGGATAAACAAAATCCTCATAATTATGTGCTATTTTTGTGTGGTACCAATATTTGTTTAAGTTATAATGAAAACAGCATGGATGAAATTATGAAAGCATTGCGAAGTATGAAATCAGGGAAGTCTGCAGGGTATGATAGGATAACAGTTGAGATGCTGAAGGCTGGACATGGCATCGTAGCGAGTCAGCTGTACCGCCTTTTCAATTTGTGCTGGAACACCGGTCAAGTACCAAAGGATTGGAGCAAAGCTGTCATCGTACCTCTTTACAAGGGAAAAGGTGCAAGACTGCAAAAACTACAGAGGTATTAGCCTACTCAGCATCGTCGGCAAACTGTATGCAAAGGTGTTGATTGAAATAGTTGTGAAAGAAACCGATGAGAAAATATGGGACGTACAAGCGGGATTTCGAAAGGGTATGGGATGTACGAATCAGGTCTTTTCCTTGCGATGCATAACCGTTTTTTTTAGCTAAGGGTCGAAAAGTCTATTGCGCTTTCTTGGATTTGGAAAAGGCCTACGATAAAGTGATGAGGAATGAACTATGGTCGGTACTGTCGATGTATGGGGTAGACAGGAACCTCATTCGAACTCTGAAATCTCTCTACGAGGATTCCAGTGCTTGCGTAAGAATACACGGGTCATACACTGAATGGTTTAGCATCGAAAAGGGTGTTAGACAGAGATGTGTAGCGTCACCGTGGCTGTTTAACCTATTCATGGACATTTGTTTGCAAGATTTGAAAGATAGTGAATGTGGGTTAAGAATGAATGAGTTACTCGTCAAATGTCTTCTTTACGCCGACGAGTAAGTAATACTTGCGCCGTCCGCGGATGAGTTACAAGAGATGGTAACAATTGCGCATGAATGTTTTGAGAGGAAAGGAATGAAAGTAAACGTAAGTAAGACGAAAGTAATGGTTTTTGAAAGAGACGAACTAATGACAATATGTGATGTTTTGATTGGTGGAGAAAGAGTGGAACAAGTAGAAAAGTTTGTATATTTGGGAACTTTGTTTACAAGAGACGGCAAGCATGAAGATGATATTGAAAGGAGAGTGAATGCTGGAAACCAAGTGAATGTGGCACTTCACGCCTTTATGAGCAGTCGGAATGTGTCCAAAAAGGCACAACTGGCCGTGCATAGAGGGGTGTTAGTACCGACACTAATGTATGGTAGTGAAAGTTGGGTATGGCAGAAGATACATGAAAGTAGAATAAATGCAGTGGAGATGAGAGCTTTGAGAAGTATGTGTGATGTGACTTTGAGAGATAGAATAAGGAATAGTGTGATAAGAGAGCGTTGTGAAATTAAAGAAGACGTAGTGACTAGGATTGAGAAAGGTATGTTCAGATGGTTTGGGCATTTAGAAAGGATGGACGATAGTAGATTGACGAAACGAGTACATAAGACGAGCGTGAATGGGACAGTGGGAAGGGGAAGACCTCGGCGAACATATTCAGACCAGATCGGAGACGTTCTGGAAAAAGGCCAGGTCAAGAGTACCCTTAACCGACGAGCATGTATGAAGAATGTGATGAGAGTGAATGAAGCAAAAGAGGTGTGTCAGGATCGTAGCAAATGGAAATCCGTGGTCTCTGCCTACCCCTCCGGAAAACAGGCGTGAGTTTATGTATGTATGTATAATGAAAACACTAGGTATGTAATTGTAGTAATAAAAATAACACTGTAACAAGGAATTAATAAGAAATGATTTGAACGCTGAACATAGTGCAGTAGAAAATCTGCCTATCCAATATCGAGTTTCAATAAAATTAAAAGTGGGCAACCATTTTCCTTTACAAATATGGTAACCACACACAGTAAGTTAATTTAAAACTCAGTCTCAGTTTAACCCAGCTCGGTTTTCATTGAAAAAACGAGAGTTTAAAATTTCCCCTGAATTTCCTGCACAGTATTTGAATAGTTCGCTTCGGGCGCTCGCTAGAAATATGTATTTCGGAATTTTCCATTTTGCCCCAAAGGGGTAACGGTTACCTATGTGGGGTAACTTTAGGTACCGCCGCAATTTCGTAATTGAACTTTCATCGCCCATAAAATGTAATGAATTGAACTTGTACTTATGACTACGTTGTTTTTTTGTGTAGTTTGCGAGTTTCTCCTGTAATTCCCATTTGTTCTATAGGCCGGCTTATTTAATAGTTTTTGAAGTTGTTCAGAGTAAAATATATTTGTCTAGATTTGTAAGTTTGTTGTTGTTGTTGCTGTTTAGTGAAATTTAGCCGTGGATGCTACATAAACTAGTATTTTGACGATAATTGCACTCTAGCTATAATACCAAGATTGCCGATCGCCGTTCAAATAATTTCAAAATACCTTAAGTATTTTCATAAAATGTTGAAATAAACCGGAGTTCAGTTGTCCACCTTCCGTGTTCATCATAAGATCAGCTCGCTGTCTCCACATTATTGTATTGTCATGAGAACTTGTCAGGTAGGTGTGCCAAATTTCAGCTCAATCGGATATCGGATAACTCACCCTTGTCAACACCCGTGAAATACTTATCATTGATGAGTTCCAATGGTCATCTCTGGTCTTCTTCGTCAGTTTCACTTCACCAAATGTTACTTTCTGAATGCACATGCTTGACTATTGTTGCTGAAAATACGTGTGCCTATAATGTTTGTGGAGTTCCCTCAATTCCTCATGGATCCTATTCTAATTCTAATTCTAATTCTAGGTGGGGGTGCTAAGACCTGCACTGACATCCCGCTGTGGGGTGTATTGTGCATTATCCCCCTTTTTTTTTTTTTTTTTTTTTTGTCGAGGTGAAATCTGCAAACAGATACCGTATTGCATTGAGGGTGCAATACGGTTATGTGAGGTTCACGGACTCGTGGACTCACTAAAACACCCCGGTGGCCATCCTCTGCGCATGTCGATGGGCTCCGGGATCTCCTACGGAACGCACCGGTGCCCATCTCGCGCGACGCCCAACAGGGCCCATCCCGTGGTTGGCCAAAAAGCCAACCACAAACACTCCCTCCAAATGTGGCAGCACAGGGTCCACTCTGTGCTGCCACCATCCAAAGGCTCGTAGGAGGGTGGCCAGAGCCCTCACTCCGACCACCACGCGAGCCCAGTGACATTTCTCTCCTCCACCACGAAAACGTGCTCGTGTCATCGTGGCGAAAGAGGGAGATGTCACTTCCTACCTGGCCATCATCTATCTTCCGAACATAGCTCGGCGGGAGTGGCACCAGCTACGCCCGGAAGGTAGAGAGGGCAAACTACCTTTTCGCCGTTTATTCCCACATTTGAGTTTGGATTAACCCAAAGTCAAACAAGGGAATAAACAGCCCTTCCCTGCTGTCTCATCATCCAGGCATAGTAGGGAGCCACTCTGCCTGGGTGATGAGAGGGCAGCTCCTCCCCGTTGCGAGTGGCGTCACGCTCGATGGATCGAATGTGCCGCCAGTCACAAACAAGGGTACTCCACCTTACCCATCGGGCACCTCTGAGCGGCCCTCTCACTGTGCCCTCTGCTAATCAGAGGGACACGCGGAGGGCCAGCTGCCTTCCCACCCCAAATATGGGGGGAACGCCTAAGGTTGGGGTCAGGGCGATAGTCGGCCCACTCTCCAACTCCTCGCAAGTTAGAGAGCCAACACACCACCACCCTAACCCCAACACTCCATCCCGTTGGCGGTCTCTTTCCCTTTCACTGCAGAGATCTGCCATGCAGTGATCTGGAGAGAGACCGCCTGTCTTCCCTCCGTCGTATCATCCAGATGAACCTCGAGTACACCTAGAGGATACGAAGGAAACGCCTCCCTGTTTGCAAGTGGAAGCAAACTCACGAGGGTTATGAGTTCACTGCCAGTCTCAAACAGGGGTACCTACCTACCTACCCACCAAACCACCGACGAGGCGCCACCCCACCCAGAATCCCACAAGAAAACTGACCCATACAGCCGGCTCGCGGGAACTGAGCGAAACGACACCTTATCAACAGTTCAGTGGGCACCTACACCAACACGGTCCCTAGTGGACCGTGAAGGCGCCTGATGGTTTCAGTTACATCTATTTCAGAAAATATAGACCAAAAACAGGCAGCAACCACGTGAAGGATGACCACCAGACTTGCCTTGGGGATCTCAGCGACCCGCGCTCCTCCCAAGACCATTCGCCTCCTTGCCAACTCACTCTTGAGCGGGCAAGGAAGGCCTGCATTTATCCAAAACCGGAGTTAGGCCGCAGCAACTATTAATGGATAAACACAGACCCGCCCGTGCATTATCCCCCTGTGCTAACCCTACCCCAGCCAGCCCAGCTCCTTAAAGTAACGGAGCAGGACTTTGGGTTGATGGCAACACTGTTGAAGTGTGTCCGAAGGCATCGATGATGGAGAGCAGGATCCAAGTAGCTCCTGCAAACCTGTCTTGGCCCTGGCGTCTTTTGTGGCCGCACAATTTAGGATGACGTGCTCCACCGTCTCTTCTTCCTGCAAGCAGCCCCGACACAGCCCGCTGTCAGTGGCTCCAATTTTGTGCAGGTGATGGTTGAGGCCGCAGTGTCCTGTTATGATGCCCACCACCATACGCATGGATCCTATTATCAGAACCAGATTTTGATAAAAATTGGACCAATCTGGAGATATAACCATACAAATAAAAAAACTTTCCAAATCAGTCCAGAAATGACGGAGATATATGAGGTAACAAACATAAAAACATTTATAAAAAAACAAGAATTTTAGATTATTTGAGAATTTTAAAATAAAGGAGGAGCCTTTATTTAAAGTCGGCTAAAAATATGATTTTGAATAAAAACTGGACGACATTAACTGGAAAATAATAAATAAGCAGTTTATGGGTGTAATTTTCTATTATATCTGCATTGAATAAACCTGGTAAAATACTCGAACAGCTCCCCATTGACGGAGCAAAACATAAAATTGAAATCGCTACCAGTACTCTTGAACAATTGACCGAGTCTGGAGTATGGCGTATGTTATAAACGTCAGCAGATAATTATATATTATTTTAGTCTTTTTTTAACCCGCGACGCAAAACGACGGGGTGTTATAGTTTTGACGTATCTGTGTGTGTCTGTGGCATCGTAGCTCCCGAACGGATGAACTGATTTCGATTTGTTTGGCTTGAAAGGTGAATTTGTCGGGTGTGTTCTTAGCTATTTTTGATCAAAATCGGTTCAGCCGTTTCATTGCGTTGAGGTTTTCTTTTAATTTTAAGAAAATTAATTACTTGTTTATCTATATAAAATGCATTTATTACCAGAAATAATAATACAACTTATAGACAAGAACGTATGTACATTTAAAAAATACAAATTAATCAGTTGAGCTATCTCAGCAAGTCTCGACAGAGCTTATTTCTTTGAGCCTTTCGGGGTTGAGACTCTGGGTCCGTGGGGTACCGGGGCCCATCGCGTTTCCAAAATTCTTTCAGCGTGTTTAGCGACGCGTGATCCAAGAGCTGGCTCTTATCTGGCTCAACGCATTTGTATTGCCATTCAGAGTAGCAATGCAGCCAGCATATTAGGGACGCTTCCGTCTGGTAGTGATTTGGATCAGTTGACCTATCTTTAGATCGTTTGCAACAGTCTTCAGATAGGTCAATATAATATATTTATATGTATTAAATTGATGAAATTAGTCAATTTCAGTACTGACTGCTCACTGACTGGCTGGCTTACTAATTCACTGTTTGACTATCAACGCACAACGTAAACCGCAAGAAATTTAAAGAAAACATTCCTTTTGAAAGGAATTTATGAATTTTTCCCTTTAGGTGACGCAGCGTGGAGTTGACGTTTGTATGGACAAAACTCCATGCGCAGGAAGCCACGAAGACTCTATACCCAGTAAGTAAGAGCCCATGTCCCAAATGCTCAATAGAGTGGTGGGTGAAGTCGGGACGAAGAAATCCGGGTCATCCGAAAGCGAGTTGTGTCTATGACATTGTTCACACAGGCTCACTGCAGGAAAGAGGAGGTTGGCAGAAAATAAAAGAAGCCTATACCACATATACATAAAGCGGAGACTAGGATCCAGTGTCTCAAGCACCGCCGTAAAGTTGCATGCCTTTCGATCATCTATACGTTACATTTCAGGGAATGTGCCCAAGAGCTGTAGCTCTCTGGTCTGATCCCATTCTCCTTTTCATCTTACGACTAGCAGGCGCATGGCTCGGTACCATCCTTACCTCATCAGTATACCTGCAATTCTCACTAAGCGTTTCGGTTCCTTTGTAATGTGAACTGCTAAGGAATGGAACTAGTTGGCGTCGTCTGACTTTCCTGAAAACTATGATATGGGTCTCTTTAAGGCAAGAGTGAATTGGTGCCTTCTAGACCTTCGTATGCTCCATCGTCACTTACCATCAGGTGAGATCACGGTCAAACGAGAGTCTATATACTAATACTGTCTATTTCTGCCGCAAAGCAGTAGTGCTCGCATTGCTGTGTTCCGGTTTGAAGGGTAAGGGTGCCGGTGAAATTACAGGCACATGAGACTTTTCATCTTTATGTCTCAGGGTGGCGGGCGCAGTGCAATGCCACTTATGGTGGACGTGACCTATGAGGTAATGCACTGTTCATAGGCAGAGGTTACCGCTTAACATCAGGTGGGCCATCTGCTTGCTCCGCCATTCCATTAGTATAAAAAAAAAAAAAAAAAAAAAAAAAAACCTATATTTTTTTGCCAAACTCGCCAAGTGCAAGTCGGACTCGCGCACGAAGGGTTCCGTACCATTATATATAAAAACGGCAAAAAAAACACGTTTGTTGTATGGGAGCCCCCTTAAATATTTATTTTATTCTGTTTTTTAGTATTTATTTATTGTTATAGTGACAAGAGAAATAGGTAAATCATCTGTAAAAATTTAAACTGTCTAACTATCACGGTTCATGAGAACTTGTCTCGTCATCCCGGTACAGCCTGGTGACAGAATTAGTAATATGGTCCCGTTTTACCCTTTGGGTACAGAACCCTAAAAACCCAGGAGTGTGTGATTTCTGGTTCAGATGATGATGATGATGATGATGATGATGATGATGATGATTATGAAACGCTCCATACTATGCCTTGTCCCATCTAAGTTAATACCATCGGGCGCACTCCGACGGCCGCTTCGATACAGTACATTGTAAGCGCGGCTTGTGAAGCCCAAAGCTATTGTTTCATTCTGTATCGATAGCTCTGCTGTCTTACTACCTAACTATGTACTGAGATACTATCCGTGTACTATTCTACTAAGAATTTAGAGGCTAGTGTAGCGTTGGTTGTAGAAACATTATTTAGAGGCTAGTGTAGCGTTGGTTGTAGAAACATTATTTGAAGTTTGTACGTGAACTAGTGAAATATTGCAATGATTATGAGTGCACTCATAGATATCTGAAGCAAGGAGAAGTGTTATCCGGGCTGTTTTGTATTGAAACTGATGTCGCTTTTTGTGCCCCACTAGTTTTTGCAAGCTTTGTATTAACTTGCAATGTATGTCCGGGTGGAATCTTGCAACAATTTTAAAGGCAGTTATCCTCAACCGATTGAGATGATATTTTGCACACCTGTCAAGTTCCGATGACAATGCAATATTATGGTAACAGTGAGCTGATCTGATGATGCAGACAACGGACAACGGAACTTCTCGATGGATAATAGTAGACTGGCCGTGTTTAGGCTCATTTTGATCAGCACACGGTTACGATCACTAATTTTATTAAAGCTTGTATTGTAAATAAATTTTTCATAAAAAAACTTGTTTTGTCATCAAATTTGTTGATTGATTTATGATTGAATATCGTAAATACTTTATAATAAATCCACTACACTGCTAGTGAAAGAGTATGATGCTCCCTATACGTCTTCGTCGGGATACGCATATTCTTTCTCTTCTTTACTCTGTTCTATTCAATCCTTTCTCCCCTTGCTATCTTAAGGCAAGGTTTGAGTATCTTCATTCCTCCAATTCTTATTCTCTTAGGTCATCAGAAAACTTTTCGCTCAGAATGCATATGCACAGCAGTTCCTTTTATGGGAATTCTTTCACAGTCAAAGCTGTGCGTCTGTGGAATGCTTTGCTGGTGGAAATCAGACAAGCATCTGCCCTGCACGCATTCAAGCTAAAGCTCAAAAATCATTATCTGTCGGACCTGTCCACGTTTTAAGTTTATTGGTAGAAATAGTAGGGCACATAATGTAGTATTTAACGTCATCGCTATGTAGTAGTGTATTTTACTATAGTATATTATGTATTCGAGTTTTCTTATTCATCTATCATTATTATTGTTGTTATTATTTATTTATTTTACTCTGTGCACCGTCGTTCGTTATTACTTCACTCATTACTGTCCATCCAAAGGTTGCTTGGAAGAAATCGCTTTCAGGGATAAGGCCGCCCATTGTACTATAATTTGATTTAGTTAATCCTTGTATTATTGTGTTTTTTATTATTATTTTTTGGTGTACAATACACCAAGCTTAAAGTAAGCTTAAGCTTTAAGTGTTAATCTATCTATCTATCTATCTCTATCTATGAGCAGTTTGTTCCTTCATGAGATAGACTAGAATGTTTCCAACATCTGTGTAAGTAGTTAGTTTGTTCCTTCATGAGATAGACTAGAATGTTTCCAACATCTGTGTAAGTAGTTAGTTTGTTCTTTCATGAGATAGACTAGAATGTTTCCAACAACTGTGTAAGTAGTTAGTTTGTTCCTTCATGAGATAGACTAGAATGTTTCCAACATCTGTGTAAGTAGTTAGTTTGTTCCTTCATGAGATAGACTAGAATGTTTCCAACATCTGTGTAAGTAGTTAGTTTGTTCCTTCATGAGATAGACTAGAATGTTTCCAACATCTGTGTAAGTAGTTAGTTTGTTCCTTCATGAGATAGACTAGAATGTTTCCAACATCTGTGTAAGTAGTTAGTTTGTTCCTTCATGAGATAGACTAGAATGTTTCCAACATCTGTGTAAGTAGTTAGTTTCTCGTTTAGATCTTCTTATCTTATTTAAATTTCCATACTGCAACTAAAACTCAAGGCATGTTGCTCCCTAAAGGTTTATAACTCAAGGCATGTTGCTCCCTAAAGGTTTATAACTCAAGGTATGTTGCTCCCTAAAGGTTTATAACTCAAGGCATGTTGCTCCCTAAAGGTTTATAACTCAAGGCATGTTGCTCCCTAAAGGTTTATAACTCAAGGCATGTTGCTCCCTAAAGGTTTATAACTCAAGGCATGTTGCTCCCTAAAGGTTTATAACTCAAGGCATGTTGCTCCCTAAAGGTTTATAACTCAAGGCATGTTGCTCCCTAAAGGTTTATAACTCAAGGCATGTTGCTCCCTAAAGGTTTGTAACTCAAGGCATGTTGCTCCCTAAAGGTTTATAACTCAAGGCATGTTGCTCCCTAAAGGTTTATAACTCAAGGCATGTTGCTCCCTAAAGGTTTTCTCAGAACACCTCTATTTACCTCGTCAACTTCACTGCTATCATTTAAAAACTTTTAAATTTGCCCTCCCAAAGGAAATGAAGCAAAACTTAGCACTCCAAATAAAAGTTATTAATATCAAAAATCATCGCGTTTCAACGGCCAACTTTGACCGAGATGGTTGTACACGTAACTTTACTTAGCCTCAACTTAACTCCAACTTAGCTCTAACTTAGAAAGTTACTGCATAATTTACTGGGAATAAGCTCAGTTCGCCCTTGGCTCCGATTCCGTTTGCCGTCATAGAGTGCGGGATGCTAATCTATTTCAGATAGACCACACAAGTATAACATCATTTTTATGTTCTTGCCGTGATGTCCGGGTAAGAATAGACCCCTTCGTCTCCTCCCGTGGATATCATAAAAGCCGACTAAGGGATTCCCCGGCCTTGTCAGATTCGTTGGTATAAGATTTGTACCGGATTACTGGAGGAAAGCATTAACCCAGTCAGTCGTGAGAAGCAATGGCGGCGATAAACTCACCACTTATCACGTCTATATTCCCACAACAACCCATGATGAAAAGAGGCCCATTACGGCTCTGTCTACCCTTTCGTGGAAAAAGTTGTGTGTCTGATGTATGTATTGGGACACTTGCGCGTGCAAGGTCGCAGGAAGTCGGTGAATGGATGCGGATTAAGATCATTCATCCTGGCGTTATAATGTTGATGATATTAGCTTTAAATTAATGACATCAGTGAAATACAACTTTTAATCATTCATTAGATTTTTCGTTGTACTCGTAGAATCTATTGACGTCTAAAGGTGTAAGGAGTATACACTAGAGCATTATCCCGAGTATTTCCATTACGAATGTAACATTCCTGAAAATGCTCGACGCTGTGTTCGACGTAATGCTCAAGGCGAGTGAGTATTTACCTGTAACATTCCTTTCTATTTTACATCTCCCTTGCGCACCTCATACCGCGCAGCACGTTGTCTTTGCTCGAAGAAATGTTACACAAATTCTCTTTGGTTTGTAAAATCAAGCTGTAACAAAGCGTTGTTTCGTTTCGTTTCGTTTCGTATGAAGTAGTGCTGGCCTCTGGTGTCGAAGTGATAGTTTCGTGAAAGGGTAACACAATATAGCGGTTCGCTGTTCTGTTACAAGCAAATGCTCTAGTGTTTACTCACCTTTAAATAGAGATAAACCGTTCGTAGAACCGCATAGGTGCCTACAAACAGTGACGATATACGGACATGTACTCGTTTAATTTGAATTAATAATATACGTGTTAATAGAATAATACAACACCCAGGTGCATTGTTTATCTACTCGTGTGATAACATTCATATAACGCGTACAACTCTATGGAAGTTTTTATTGATACTATCATTTGACACGTGTATTTATTCAGATTGTGGGTGTGACGTACAAAATATTAGTACTACTCATAGCAGATCTTTACTAAATAACTAGCTAATTAACCGTGCTTCGCTGCAGTGTGAAAGAAAAGCAGTAGTGCTTGCATTGCTGTGTTCTGTTTTTTGTTTTTTTTTTGTTTATACTACTGGCCCTCTTGTTGGTAAGCGGTTACCGTAGCCTATGGACGCCTGCAATACCAGAGAAATCACACGCACGTTGCCGACCCTTTCAAAATTTACAAACACCCTTTTTGAAGAACTCCATACTGTAGTCACTTGGAAAAACCTCAGCAGGAAGATCATTCCACAACCTGAGTATTCGCGGGAGGAAGTTCCTCTGAAACCGTACAGTCCGGGACCACCCTGGCTCTAAGGTGTCTAAGGTGGGAATGAATCCTCCGCCGATGGCGAGCGGTGCGGTGAAAAAGGTTGCTGTAGGCATCATGTGCTAATTAGCATTAAGTTCGCCTATGTACTGCTTTTTGTCTTGTGCAATAAAGAACTTTTTATCTATCTATATATGTCAAACAATTCCTCAGAACAAAACCCATTATATAAACGGTAGAACACGCAAATAGAGGTAAAGTCTCTCCTCAGACTATCGGGTATGATTGCCGTTGAAATGACAGGCACATTGTGAGACTTTTCATCTTTATATCACGGGATGGCGGGCGCAGTGTAATGCCACATAGGGTGGATCAACAAGTCCGAATGACCTTTATTTTACAAAAAATAAAGTCATGACAAATTGGGCATTGTAACACGGTTCAAGGCTGTGGCATTTTGGCCTACATCCATAATTCATAATTCATTTATTAGCTGTAAATCTAGGTGCATAGTGATTAGGTGTATTTATGTATAAATCACTAGATTTTGCTAGATCACTAGATTTTGCCTTTCAGCGCACAAACATTTAGAAAAACTAGTCTAATATAATTTAATTTAATCTAATAATTTTCAATAAGTAGGTAAATTCAAAATATATCAGTTTGCATTACACTAAAACACAAAATTATTTACGTATGCCGGTATTATGTCAAAAATTCAGAATCAATTACAATAAAAAGCAGTGGAGTTCTATACTGGCTGCTAATAAAGTTGACATTTTTTATTTTTTTTTACATTGATAGACCTTTGTTTTACCACGATCTCACCTGTTGGTAAGTGACGATGTGGCCGAAGATGAAGCACAAAGGTCTAGAAGGCACCTATTCACTCTTGACTTGAAGAGACCCAGATTATAGTTTTCAGGAAAGACAGACGACGGTAGTGTATTCCACTCCTTAGCAGTTCGCATTATAAAGGTTGAACTGAAACGTTTTGTGCGAATAGAAGGTATACCAATGAGGTAAGGACGGTACTGAGCCGTACGCCTGCTCGTCCTGTGATGAAAAGGAGATGGTGGGATCAGATCGTGCAGTTCCTGGGAGCATTCACCGAAATGTAACCTATAGAAGATCGCAAGGCATGCAACCTTACGGCGGTGCTCGAGACTCTGGATCTTAGTCTTCGCCATATGTTGCTCACCTATAAGCCTGAATGCTCTACGTTCGATCGCGTCCAAGGCAGCAAGCTGGTGTTTGGCCGAGCCATCCCAAACATGGCAGCAGTACTCCATACCAGCTCGGACTTGTGCTTTATATAAACTGAGAAGCTGTCCTGGTGTGAAGTAACGCTTTACCTTATTCAGGATGCCTAGCTTCATGGCAGCTGTTTTTGCCTTAGACTCGATGTAGGAGCCAAAGTTGAGAGTAGGCGTGAGCGAAACACCTAAGAGCTCGAGGTGATCTCCTATAGCTACAGGTACATCTCGGAATACAGGAACTTGGAGAAATGGACTTTTTTTCGCCGAGAAGAGACAAGCCTGCGTTTTAGAGGCGTTGAACTTGACTAGATTGGCATCGCCCCAGTCGGATACGGCCTTGAGAGTCAAATTCAGACGCTGCAGCATCTCATCTCTTAACTCCTGAATTTCATTCTGCCTAGCTCGCGCAGTGGAAACATATCTCTCCACAACTGTGCTGTCGTCTGCATACCCAATGATACCGGGCATTAGCAGATCATTAATGTGCAGCAGATAGCACTGAACCTTGAGGTACCCCGGCGTTAATAGCCAATTGATCCGACGAGCAGCCGTCAATAACTACTCGAATGGATCTTTCCCTCAGAAAGTCTGCGAGCCAGGAGCAGAATTGAACTGGCAGTCCGTAGGCAGGAAGCTTGCCAATAAGGCTAGCGTGCTAAACCCTATCAAAAGCCTTCGAGACGTCTAATGAAACAGCCAGTGCTTCACCATATTTCTCGATGGTCTCGCTCCAAATGTGCGATGCATACACAAGAAGGTCCCCAAATTAAATTAAATTAATTAAAGTGTCTCATCTTCTCCCTTTTTCTTTGCCACTAACACAAACGCAAGATTACTAATAATCAGAGATTTTGCATATCCACCGATAGATACTGAGATCAACTTGGCAATCTGTCGATTCAGTTTGGGCATTCAGAGAAATTGCCGGTAAAATAACTGTACATAGAACTGGTTCACTTCCTTGTTCCAAACGAGTATAATTAATTGTTTTACTAGGTAATTTAAGGTATAAGGCAGTGTAGGTAACCTGGGCTTACCATCTGGAGGACTATTAATAAAACAAAGCCAAGACCAAGACTAGTTTCCAAATTAAAATGGTATGAAGTAATGCTGTCACATTTGGGATAACTCCGCCTAACACTAGCTTGCTGTCCTAGACTCAATCGAACGCAGTTTATGCTTATATAAGAAACTAGCATATGACGTAGGAAGACTAAGATCTAGAGTCTCGACTGCCGTAAAGTTGCATGCATTTTGACATTCTGATCTTCTATAGGCTACATTTCGGGGTATGTGCCCAGTAAATTAATATGAAGTCAAAATAGTGTTTTGTTCATTGATATCACCAGGGATTATTTTCGAACTACTTTTAATCTATATATATTACAAACTACCCAAGAGACCAAATCTATTTTACCTCCTCTATTTTTAGTACTTTTATTTTTTGACGATCCTTCTTAATATCAGAAAACGCCTGTTTGACAGTTTTTGTATGAAGAAATATAAGGGTTCAATTCACCCCGCGTTTCATCTGAGGTGACGCCATACATAAAATTGGTCTACACACAGTAAAATCTTATATTATTCAACTGTTGTTTCAACGTTATTCAACTAAAGCGAAGGCTTGTCTATTCTCGGCGGAAAAAAAAAGTCCGTTTCTCCAAGTTGCTTTATTCCGAGATGTACCTATATAGCTAGAGATGTAGCTATAGGTAGCTATAGGAGATCACCTCAAGCTCTTAGGTGTTTTGCTTTCGCCTACTCTCAACTTTGGCTCCTATATCGAGTCTAAGGCAAAAACAGCTGCCATGAAGCTAGGCATCCTGAATAAGGTAAAGCGTTAGTTCACACTAGGACAGCTTCTCAGTTTATATAAAGCACAAGTCCGGGCTAGTATGGAGTACTGCTGCCATGTTTGAGATGGCTCGGCCAAACACTAGCTTGCTGCCTTGGACTCAATCGAACATAGAGCTTTCAGGCTTGTAGATGAGCAACTTATGGCGGTGACTAAGATCCAGAGTCTCGAGTACCGCCGTAAGGTTGCATGCCTTTCGATCTTCTATAGGTTACATTTTGGAGAATGCTCCCAGGAACTGCACGATCTGATCCCAGCATCTCCTTTTCACCATAGGACGAGCAGGCGTACGGCTCAGTACCATCCTTACCTCAATAGTATACCTTCTATTCGCACTAAACGTTTCAGTTCTACCTTTAAAATGCGAACTGCTAAGGAGTGGAAAACACTACCGTCGTCTGTCTTTCCTGAAAACTATAATCTGGGTCCCTTCAAGTCTAGATTTAATAGGTGCCTTCTAGACCTTTGTGCTCCATCTTCGGCCACATCGTCGCTTACCAACAGGTGAGATCGTGGTCAAACAAAGGTCTATCAAAGTTAAAAAAAAAATAAAAAAACTTTTATCTCGCCGACCACAGCAAAGCAGAAGGAGAGTTATAATTTCAGTCTATTTTTCAAAAAATCAATACTGTGTATACAGACCATTCACCGTAAGTTGGCACCTGCCATGGAGTATTTACAGGTGCCATCTTACGGTGAACGAGCTGTAGCTACTTAAATTTGTAGGATTGTCACCGGTGCAAGGTGACTGTCCTATTTTAGAGTCTTGATTATGACCCTTTGTAGATAGAACCAGTGTGATGAAAGGATTATGGTGTTTTTTATCTAAAATAGGCTTGCGTTTGGCTACATCTCACCTGATGTGAAGCGACGATGAGGCCTATTTAAGCACGCTCGCCTAGCAAATGCCTAATCACTCTTCGTTTGAAGATACCCAAGTTGTATGATAAAGGGAATAAAGAAGCCGGAAGAAAGTTCCACGCCTTTGATGTGCGCATGATGTAAGAGCACGAGAAACGGTACGTACGCGACGGTGGTATGTCGACAAAAAAAGGGTGAAACGGCTCCCCACGTCTGGTTGTTAGGTGGCGGAATGGAGACGAGGGCATTAAATCGTGCAGCTCCTGAGCACAATCACTGAAATTTATGCGTTAGAAGATACACAAACACCGAACTTTTCAAATACAAATCCAAAAATATTTATTTTGCCAACACGAACTTACACAGAAACTAACAATTAAAACATATACTCGTACATATCAGCAAAAAGGGTTGCCACTCAGCGTATGCTGCGATAATGTAAACGCTGCTGCAGCGCTGGTTTAACGTGACGCCAGTGATGACGACGATGTTCTAAGCTTTGCAACCTTTTCGAAACCATCAGTGCCTCGTTTTTAGCACGGCGCTCTATTGAGTCCAAAGCAGCAAGCTGATATTTTGCTGAACCATCCCATAGGTGGCTGCAGTATTCCATGCACTACCTCACTTGAGCTTGGTACATTGCAAGTTACTGCTGAGGTGAGAAGTAGTATCTTACGTTAGACAGAATACCAAGCTTTCTGGCCGCGGACTTTGCCTTAGACTGAAATGAAACGAAACGAAACGAAACTTGAAGGGCTACTATCAGGCACAATTATCATCTGATGGTAGCCGGTTCACAGCTGGATGAAGCCTCCATAGAATGCAATCGAGGGTCTTGCCGTTATCACCACGCTTGGCATATGAGGATTGGTGATTGCAGTATTGATGATAAATAATCAAAGTATTGATGTTGAGTAGATACCTACTCAGGTAAATGCTGTTGCCAACCCTTGTTTCAATTTTAGTTGTAGCTTTTTTGTGAAAGTGTTCGTCCGAGGAAGTACTACCAACATAACTATTTCAGCCGCAAAGCAGTAGTGCTCGCATTAATGTGTTCTGGTTTGAAGAATAGGGGTTGCCGGTGAAATCACAGGTACATGAGACTTTTCATATTTGTCTCAGTATAGCGGGTGCAGTGCAATGCCTCGTAGGGCGCTTCCTAGATCGACGTGACCTATGAGGTCATACACTGTTCTACGGCAGAGTGTACCGCTTAACATCAGGTGGGTCATCTGGTTGTTTCGTCATTTCGATATGTATAAAAAAACCTTAGTCAGCTTTTACGACATTCATGGGAGGCGACGGAGGGTTCTATTCCTGGGCCAAAAGTCATTCGTAATTTATGAATTCCAACAATTGAAATGTTATATTGTCTTTTGTTAAACTAATTATAAAACCTCTAAATACCCTAGCGGCATTCCAAGACACACAATTATCCCTAATATAGCAACGACTAACTCAATAAGCAACACGCCAAAAAAGTACACACGTACACAGGTTTAACGATGTTCATATTATTAAAGTGTTTACGGGTATTAGCCTGTGTACAGACACACGAAGAAGCCGAATAAAATAAAATAAATGCAACTTGGCTGTGTGTTTTAATTTGTGATCTTCCAAAATTATGTAATTAAACACAACAAATACCTACCGATATAAAAAACCAGCCAAGTGCGATTCGGACTAGCGCACGAAGGGTTCCATATCATTATCTATAAAGACTGCAAAAAACGATCCCCATAAACATAAAAAAACACTGTGAAAACGAGTTTAGGGGGATCTTTGCTAAACTGATGATATTAATTAGATACTATCAATTAAAACATGTGTGTTAAGTCGCCTAGTTAAAAACACCAAAAATTTGAATTTCGCGGATATATAATTGAAAAACATATAACAACAAGCTTCATGTCTAATCATCACGGAAAGGGAAGAAACCAGATCCTTAGATGACATAGATATATAGAACCTACGAGTGGTATCGTTTAATCCATCCATAGATTAGATTATAAGGCGCTAATTTTAAAACTTCGCACTTGCTCTTTGCAACTTACACTTTCTTAGTTCAACCACATTATTTTGGGTTACATTTCTTGTAAATAAATAATCTTGAATTAAATTTTGCATTTATTTAAAGGGAAGGTCCACCAGGTCTAGAAGAGACGAGCACTTCTAGATACCCAGGAAGATTAAGGCGTCCACAGAGACACATAATGATGATGACGGGATGTGACCCCCAATTTGAGTCCCAAATGTTTGATACGACATTGTGGCCTCCATTTTTATCTTCCTGACAATTTGTCCCACTTACGCTTCGTCTATGCTTCGGCCTTGATGTAAAAACCGGGTGTATTTGTATTTGTTGAGCCGCTCTTGATAACTCAGAAACTTTCTGGTATCAGTACTTTTGTCGGTGTTTGTACTAAAGTGCTGAGTTTATAGTCTGTGCCCTTCGCCTGAAGGTTGTTAACTATTTATTGTAATTTGCTTATGAAATTGTGAGCGATGGACTGTGTGTGCCAGACAAGACTGGATCCAATCAGAATGTGCTAATGAGTCTATGTCTATAAGCTAAGTTGTGGCTAGGCAAGGCTGTTCTATCTATTTATTCTATAACGAACATCTTAGAAATTAATGCTAATGTTAATTATGTTTTGTTGTACCTATTCTAAGTGAAATAAACTTATCCTATCTTTTCTTATAATATCTTATTTATATCTACTTACATTCCATCTATTTTGATCTATGTCTAGGCAAAGATCTATAACGTGTAATCAAATAAAAATCCGCATACAAAATAAAACGTTCCGTGCCAGATAAAAAACTAATATTTTGTTTATATCTGTTATCTCATATTAATGTTCATTCATGTGCTTAAAACAATAGTTGTTGGACTAGGCAAGTCACATAGTATTTAATAAATTATCATCATTACAAAAATAAAAATAAATAATATTTAAAAATGTCGAGCAATAAACATCAATTATCAAATAACAAGCTGAGTCTGCATTTAACTTATACCTAAAATTACGATCCTATACAATTTGCAAATTCAGTATGAAAGTCGATTATTAATTTTAAAATATGTAGCGGGCAAATAATATCACTAGGAAAATTTACATAGCAAATACAGAATTCGCGTATGTTGTATATTAGTAATTCCTTGAAGTATTTGATTTTCCTACTGCAATTTATCTGGACATTAGCGACAGAAAGAGGGGTTTTCACGGCCGTTTCAAATCATGCATACAGCCATCGACGTAAATAAAATGAATGGACGGGCCTTAGGGAACGATAGTTTTGAAGCTTCTAAACAGACCTAGCTAGTATACTTCGCTTTAGTCAGTCTTTGTCACGGCAACGAGTGACAGCTATGCTGAAAAATACCAAAATTAGATACCTTGGTGATACAATGCCTTCCTGTGCTTTTCTGCAAGTGCAAACAACACAAGAAATACAAATAAAGCTTCAGGCATCGCATTTCATTCGTAAGTAAAGGTTTTGTAATATAATTTTCATCAATTGATAAAAAACTTATAAATTGTCGTGTAGTAGGAAAACTACATAAGTAACACATTTTGCGAAATAGACTTTATTGCATGGTTATGATGGCCCATACATGTCGATGGACACGTCTTGCTCTAGAGGACGAGCGACAAGGAGGACTACGCCCCAGGACATTATCTCAATGTTCCCCACTCTGAATGAAAGTTAACAGACACAAGTTTATACTCGTAGATAGTTTTAATTTTAGTCGACATACCTTTTTCTTTTTGATACTTAGAATTATTGTGTTCCACAAATTGATTTCATTTTGTTGATTTTATAAGCAATAGTCGTATGATAAGTTTGTTATGTCACTTACTTTGAATTTAAAAGTCTGCTAAAATAATGTAGGTGTATTTTTCTAATATTCAGTCTTGATAAAAAAAAAATATTATGAAGACGACCTCTGTGGCGCGGCGGGCGAACGTTCGCCTGCGACGCAGGAGGTTGCGGGTTCGATTCCCGCCTCGGAACAAATACTTGTGCGATCCGCAGATATTTGTTCAGGGTGTTCTGGGTATTTTCTATATATAATAAAAAATATCTATCTATGTTAATATTGTATTAAGTGTATCAGTTGTCTAGTACCCATAACACAAGCTCTGCTTAGCTTGGGGCTAGATAATGTTGTGTGAACTGTCCAGATATATTTATTTATTAATATAAGTTGGTTTTATTTTAAAATGTATTTTAATATTATTTTTAATCTATACCCATGGATAGGATTGTCATATTCAAATAAGTAAATAATAGATCATTTCATGATTTCACTATTATGGGAAAATTAAATAATGGCACTTATCATTAGCTTTTTGAACCTCAGTGGAGATCATTGACGAAGGAAAACTAAACAATTGACATGCAAAAATAAATAACTGCATCAATTATTCAAAACTTTGGCGAGGGAAAAATACATAGTCGTTTTTTTTTTTTCTCTTAATCAAAAGAACTAAAATGTATTATCATTAAATTCGAAAATAGATACAGTACCAATCTATAACATATCAAAACACGGACTGCAAAATTAGTTACTATAAAAAAGTTATTGCCATTTTTGACGCAATAAAACAGTAAATCGCGTTTTTCTCGCGATGTTGGTTTTGTTGTTGTTATTACTTATTTAGTTTTCCAACTACAGCGACGAAATATTTGACAAGACTTCACGCATGACGGATGGTCCGGTACAGACTGCAAAAAAATCTGATGCCTAAGGGGTATCGTATTGATTTAGAATTGTAATTTGCATTATTTACGTCAAAACATTGCTAAGCACGTCGCTTTAGGTAATTGCATATAATATGTAAATGGCATGTTAATTAACCTTATAGCTTTCCAAAAAAAATCTAAGGTAAACAAAAATGGATAGAAGTCATAAGACGAGCAAGAACAGACGACTTTTGGAAGTGGAATACATTTTCCCGTATTTGCTCTGATAATTTTCTACACAATGAATTGAATACGCCAAAAAACGGTTAGTAGTAGTAGAGCTTTTTTGTGAAAGAGTTCATCCGGGGAAGTACTACCACCATACCTGTTTCTGCCGCAAAGCAGTAGTGCTCGCATTGCTGTGTTCCGGTTTGAAGGGTAAGGGTGCCGATGAAATTACGGCCACATGGGACTTTTCATCTTTATGTTTCAGGGTGGCGGGCGCAGTGGAATTCCATATAGGGCGCGTCCTAGGTGGACGTGACCTGAGGTAATGCACTGTTCATAGGCAGAGGGTACCACTTAACATCAGGTGGGCCATCTTCATGATCTGTCATTCCAAGTAGTATAAAAAAACTCATTGTGCAAAAGTCTTAAAACTGCACTCTGCAGTTTCTTCAATACTGGAATTTTTATACATTTATGTTTCCGTACGATTTTTATGATATTTTCTTAGTTTATTGAGTGATGAAAAATATATTTTTCACAAATTGATTGAGCTGAAGACCTTAGGTGGACTTGCTTTTCTATTGATTTATATTGTGTATGTTTGAGAGCTGAAAAATAGATACGTAACTACATAAAACAGATGGGAACCATGTATTTTTGTAAAAGCTTCATTCAATAATTGCATTTTTTCGGCGATTTTTTGTACTATAAACCTACTGAAATAACTTTAGAAAACACATTGCATCTGTTAAAGTATTAAGTATTAAAAAAAATACAGTTTTTAAGAAGTTCAATAATTTAATTTCACCTAGTTTATTTACAAGACCGCCAGGAGTGGCGCTATAGAGAAGAGGCCTTTACTCAGCAGTGGCTGGATAGATAGATAGATAGATAGTTTATTTGTTGACCGTACCCTAAATCCGAATTGTCTTATTTTTCACGGACGTTTTGTATGGGTAAGGCCAGTCCATTTATTTTACTTTGGTCGAAGCATACAGCCTTGAAAATAGATGGCGCTGCTCTGTACTTAACTGTTAAAATAAAGTGAAACGTCAACGTCAAGAATGTGGAGATATATTTTCGTGGTATTTTGTTACTATCGAACAAAACAAACAAATCACTATTAGTTAAAAATCGTTTTTATAACGTTTACGAGCAAAGAACATCCTAACATAGGATCACTACGAAGTAAGGTATAGTACGCGTACACCGCACAGGTAATGCATTTGTTAATTTTGACAACCACAGTTGAGTCAACGCCATCTTTCGAGCCCAATCGAACTACTTTTTTTTTTCGACAATGAAAATCCCTCTTTAGATAAGGAAGCACCATTTATAGCCTACAAAGGTCCACTGCTGGACATAGGCCTCCTTCAGGAATGTCACAACGAATGGTCTTGAGCCACCTCCATCCACCTACTTCCTAAAAATGTCACTACTGTTTATATAGCTTGTTGTAATAACAGGTGGACTACTGCTACATAAAGCAAGCTTATTCCATTAAAATTAAATATAACTCGTATTCTTCGTCGAGATACGAAGTAGAACGAAGCACAAAAATTTTGGGAATCGTATAGCGGAACTAAAATGGAGTTGATCAGGACACCTGGCAAGGCGAGGTGACGATATATGGAGTAAGGCGCTAACTGAATGGCGCCTAACTGGGTACAACAACGTTGGTCGTCCAGCAGCGAAATGGGCAGACGATATCGCATGCGTCGCGGCCCGAACCTGGATGAGACTGGCACGGGACCATGAGGAATGTCACAGACAAAGAGAGGCCCATACTCAGCAGTGAGTGAAGTTAGGATGTGGATGATGATGATAACTAATGACAAAAATTATATTAATAACTCCTTTGTTTATTAAATACAATAAGGAAGAATATTTCACACGTAAGCGACACTAAACTTTGTTTTAGTCCGACCGTAAAACCGAAAGTTACAAAGAAATCCTAAATCCCTTGCACAAAAGAACAAACGATTCCGAAAATATTATTTTATGTCCAAAAAATATGCAAGTGCATATTGCATATTCTCCTGTCGGACATAAGGAGGAATTACAGTAATTTACGGTTTTGGCGTTTATCGCTCTATGTCAACTCGCGTCGATCCGTTTTTACGAGTGCGCGGACGCATTGTGAATCATTTCAGACGCCAAAGAGTAGGTAGGTTGCTATGTAGTTTGCAGATGCGAAGCGAGTACTTTATTTGGTAGAATGTAGGTACCTTTTACTCATCTCCGTTTTTCTCCTGACCATCTATCTCGATCCTCTCAACATCTTTTACTCATGACCCCTGTCCATAAGACCTCTTTTTACACCTACTCTTTTAAGGTCACTTCGATTCACTTATGGAACTCTCTTCCAGTAGAAGTCAGGAAAGCCGCTTCCATGGGAGTCTTCAAGTCCAAACTGAACCAATACTTTTTGTCATTGCAAAATGTCCAACAAAATTGAGCGCTTATGTTATTTGTTGAATTATTTTTGTATATTATATAATGTTTGGTATTTATATAGTTATTTAGAGTAGGTATTTAATTATTTTAATCATTTAATCTCGACTTATAACTTTTCTAAATAGCACTACCACCCACTACATTACAGAAAGGTTAGCCGGAAGAAAATCCTAATTAGCATTAAGTTCACCATGTACTGCTATTTTGTCTTGTGCAACAATGAATTTTCTATCTATCTATCTATCTCCAAACATAATACATTTAAAAAAAAATTATTTATTTATGTTTATCCATCGAGCAACACGGAATGGAGACGCCATCAAAGGCATTCCCCGCTGTAGTTCCCCTCTAAATTTAATGCCCTTGAGGGCATACAGCTTATAAAAAACTAGCTGTCGCCGATCGCTCTGTCAGACTGAATCGACTCGCGTGGGAGATAGTGCTCCAAGAAAAATGCCGAATTGTTCAGTTTTATGCTGTAAAAAAATTATTGGATCATCAAATTTACAAAAAGATAGTGTCTCCTTTCACATGTACCTGAATTTCAATTAAATTATTATAACTTATTGCATGAAAATTGACGAAGTAAAATTAAGCCGTATAAAAACAAAAGTGGCCATCTCAGATTTTGTAATTTTTGAGTTCGTGTTCGGGGTAAAATAATAAAACTGAACGGTTTAACAAAACAAACCGTGAATATTTTATTCAATAACACTGGTTCACTCTTCACTGCGACTGCACTTCAGTACACTGGTCATTCATTACTCTAAAATCACTGCCAAGTTACGTGACTAATTCGCAATGAAAGCCAATTCCCTTACGACTGCCCTGCTCGCTCTTCAATCGAGCTCCACTTAATCGTGTGACACAGGGGCGACATAAAAGTGACCAAAAGCGTAGATATAAATGTGTATAATACATCAATGTGCATTTCAGGATTTATTCTGCGTAAACATGTATATAACGTGTAATGTCAGTAAGCCAGGATGTGGATGATTACTTAATATCCTTGATTACTAAATACTATTCATTAAACACGTTCGACATCATGTGACATGTGGAATAACGTGTATTTGTATTTGATGGCTATGTAACCATTAACTAACCGGTAACTACTAACTACTACTACTTCGTGTCACGGGCTCTTTCTTGGTTCACTGACCAGCTTGAGATATAGTGTCCCTGAAAGGGGCCTAGTGACCAATGGTGAAAGAACCAGTATGGTAAAAGGATGAATTGTGCCTCGCAGAGGTGTATGATGATATGTCAACGTAAATGTCATGTGCAACTATATTTAAAGAAAAAGAATTAAATCACACTACTATTAACAACAAGTGTAACATTAAAAAGTTTGTACATTTGGGAACTTTGATTACAAGAGATGGCAAGTAAGAAGATGATATTTAAATGAGAGTAAATTCTGGAAACCAGGTGAACTTAACGCCTTATTATCAGCCGGAACGTATCCAAAAAGGCACGACTGGATGTGCATAGAGGAGTGTTAGTGCCAAAACTAATGTATGGTGGTAGCGAAAGTTGCTAAGGCAGAATAAACATGAAAGTAAAATAAATGCACTGAAGATGAGAGGTTTGAGAAGTATGTATGGTGGACTTTGAGAGATAGAATAAGAAACTGTGTGTGTTAAGAAAGCATTATAAAATGAAAGAGCACGTGTATAGTGACAAGGATTGAGAAAGATTTGCTTGGATGGTTTGGGTTATTGGTTAAAGGATGAATGATAGTAGATTGACGAAACTAGTTCATAAGATGAGCATGAATGGGACAGTTGGAAGGGGGAGACCTCGGTGAAGGTATTCAGACTAGATCAGGGTCAATCTGGAGCATGGCGAGGCCAAGAGCGCCCTTAACCAATGAGCATATATGAAAAATGTGATGTGAGTGAATCAAGCAAAACAGGTATGCCAGGATCGTAGCAAGTGGAAATACATGGTCTCTGCCTACTTCTCTAGGAAACAGGCGTGAGTTTACGTATGTGTGTATGTATGTAATATTATAAATGCAAAATTTTCTAAGGGTTGGATGAAATTTAAGAACGGCGATAGCTGGACCACTGGAATAGTTTTAAATTTTATTTAGATGTTCCCACAGGATCAAGACTTATGCGAGTGAAACCGCGGGTTGCTTCTAGTTTATAACAAGAATAAAACTGCGTGCTTAATTTGATCAAAATCGGTTATATTGATCATACTTAAATAACTTTACTCTTTTCAGTTAAAAGTAAATAAAGATGCTTTAAAAAAATCGTTGATCGCCAATTGTTAGGTTACTGTACAATCTTCGCACGTTGTGTTTGCCTATAATGAGGGGTTTTTACGGTCATATCAAATCATCTATAAACCCTTGAAAATAGATGTCGCTGCTGTGTACTTAACTGTATAAATAAAGTGACATGTAAAAGTCTACAACGTAGTGATATATTTTTGTGGTATTTTGTTACTATCACACAAAATAACACACGATGCATTTGTTAATTTTGACAACCACCACAGTTGAGTCAGGGCCATCAATTGACCCAAATCAAACTACATTTTTTTTATTTGAAAATGAAAGGCCCTTATTGGTTTCTCCTGTAGCTAAAGATAGGTATATAGTTTGTACCTTATATATACATGTGTAGACTGTTGGTAACCATAATACAAAATAATTAAATAAGCAACTGCTAACAATAACAATAACGTTAGCTGAGTCAGTCGTGGGAAGCAATGGCAGGGATGAGCTCACTATTTGTCACGTCTATCTCCCACGATGGTGCAACCCACTGTGAAAAGAGGCCTATTAAGGCTCTGCCTACCCCTTCGGGGAAAGAGGCGTGTGTCTATGTATGTATGTATAACAGCCTCAATGCACACTGAAATAGCTTTGTGCTCATTTAACAGTTTTTTTTATTTCTCAAAATTTCCTGAAAGAAAGTTGCCCGTGTTTTCTTATATACTACTAAATTAGTGATGTGCCTCAATAATAAAGTAGATTTTTTATCGATAAAATAAATGCTCGTTTATTATGTTTTACAAACTATTGAAATTTGATTTATGTTATTCGGGAGACGCCATAGCCTAATCTAACCTAACTTTCTAACCGTTAATCCAATCACCATGAAGGTATTGGTATGTAACAAGGTAGGTAACTGTTATGATTTTAATTTGAAATTAATCATTTTATGCCATAAATTGACGACCTCTGTGGCGCGGTGGACGAAGGTTCGCCTGTAACGCAGGAGGTTGCGGGTTTAATTCCCGCCTCAGAACAAATATTTGTACGATCTGCAGATATTTGTTCAGGGTGTTATGGATATTTTCTATGTTAATACAAAATAAATATCTATGTAATGTACTTTATTAGGGATATCAGTTATCTAGTCCATAACACAAGCTCTGCTTGGCTTGGGGCTAGATAATAATGTGTAAACTGTGTCCAACATCAAAAAATAAAACAAAAATAAATATTTATTTTTGTTTTATTTTTTGATGTTGGACACAAACATCACCAGTTCTCAATAATATATATATATTATTGAGAACTGGTGAAAACCAAGGTGAAAAGAAGCCCATTTAAGGCTCTGTCTACCCTTTCGGGAAAAGGCGTGTGTCTATGTATGTATGTATGTATGTATATATATATATATATATAATGAAATTCACTCAGGTACAATGTGAAAGAAAGCACCATCTTTTGATAAAATAATATAATATTTTTTTTATTTTAATAATATAAATTGTATAAATACTTAGGTAGGTATATATAAATTTGTGTAATCATAGTATAAATTTATAAATTAGGTAGTAATTTGTTATATTTATTTATTTTTAATTTAAGAGATTGTATTCCAGATTTTAAGCCACCGTTCTATGTCGTGCAAATAATTCCAGTCCATCCCAAGGTTGTCTGGCAGAGATCGCTTATAGCGATAAGACCGCCCATTGTACTTCCGTGTTTAGTTTAATATTAATTCTTAATTAGCTTATTTTCTGTGTTGTGCAATAAAGTGTTTTCTATCTATCTATCTATCTATCTTTTCGTAAATTCGGTGTTCCAGACCTTGATTTACAGCAGAAAATGTAACGATTCGGCATTTTAGTATTTGTAGCACTGTCACACTTTTTACTCTATGCGTCACACGATCGATTCAGTCTGACAGAGCAATCGGCCCATCATGATACAATTTGATTACTAGCAAAAGCAAAACATGCTTGGTGAGGGCTAGCAAGCTTCTTTTCCTTGATTTTTTATATTTAAACACAGACATGAATTTAAATTATTATGTTAAATTACAACGGATAGTTTTTAAAACAGTTAGTAAAACAGTTTTACTAACGCGTATGCCCAAATGAAATTGTGCATAGCCAGAGGGGAACGCCTTTACTTGATGTCGCCCCCCGCCGCGACCTCCTCGTGTATCTCTCGTGTGACCTCCAGCGACGGCCGTGTTGCTCCAAGATATTACTAGCTAGGCTTCCAAGTTATTTTTACTAGTTTTTTCATGTGTGAACTTATCTAGACATGAATTTAAATTACTATGTGATATTACAAATCTAGAGGTGTGATAGTTTTTCGTAAAAAGTTGCATGCCTACCTAGGTTGTGGGATACGTGATCACGATAAATTAACAAAAGCATTTCCCAGTTTGAACTCGTTTACTCATTTTCAAGAAAAGTCGTGTCATGAGTGTCCGTCCTGTGTCGTGGGATTTTCCTATTCAAATACTATTTGATTGTCAAAAGAATGAAAAAAAAAATATAGCTAGGTATAATTTTTTCAACGCGATATTCTGTTCACTATATATAGCGCTAAGTATTACTTTACCTACCATCGTTTAGCATCAACATAACTTAACACCCAACACATACCTACATAGTTCTGATCCCACACTAGGATCCCCTGTGTCGTGGGATAAAAATGGCTGAAATAAAAAAAAAACTATTTATAAATTTTAATGACTAATCTAGTTTTTTGGCACTTAGGATCATGGTTTTTGGTTTTTGACAATAACAGTGAATGACAGATATATATAATACATTGTATATTTCGAGGCCAGAACCGTCATGGATTATGTAGGTTAGTAGGAAGACGGGAGCTAAGTAAAGCGTTTTTTCCTTTTCTTTCCTTTCGTCTCTTTTGACTTGCCAGCCCATAGTTTTATGAAATTATTTTAAGCTTTGAACAAAATTCTAATTCAATTTTCCCAAGAACTAATCATCTCATGAGTTGTTGTAAAGTAAGGTTGTACCTGGGGTACTCATTTTTTTTTTTATTTTTCTCTATACTCTAAGTTTCCGCGTTTACCCCCTCTCTCTCCAGCCTACTACTACCTTTTACTAATCTAAAATATCATAGTTATCCACAAAATGATCTCAATGCTATCCTCGAAAAGTGGGGCGGTTCCGCAATTCCCCCTTCACAGAGAGCGTTCAACCCCTCCCCTCATCCCTAGCCGCCCTTAAATCCTTTAAATGACCCTTGGTGGTAGGCAAAGTAAGTTCTTACCAAAAAGTTATCGATACTATTCATTTATCGACTAGAGTGCTAGAAGTCCCTAGAACGGATGTTACTGTCAATTTTGTGACATAACATGATGTTTGTACACAGAAAGCATATATGTGTGTATAAAGATTTTTGATGTGTTGCTGTTTATAGATGTGTGCGTTTATAGCGATAGAACGACTGGTTACAAAAGTGTGCATTAAAGTGTAAGTGAGTGCATGAAGCCCCCCCCAAATATTTCTGAATAAATATGTATCGGTTGACAGCTCTATGGCGTCTCCCCTCCGGTACGGAGGCCTGCGTTGCTCGATGTGTTTATCTTTACACTTTTGGCTTGAAGGAAAGATAAGGAATTGTTTGAATGCCAATAGAGAAAACAAATGGCAATCGTTAAATTGATAATAAAATAAATTTAAAAAACCCAATATTTAGGCGTTATTTTATAGCCATATTTGATGCATGCGTATCACGCAATCTTTGGTAAAAACCTTTCAAAGTGCGATGAGAGTGCGGCATTAATCCGCTCGTTTTTACAATGTGACCCATCGGGATATTTTACGATGACATTGTCAGGAAAAAGTATAATTTATACACAAATATACACAAATTGTGTATGGAATTGGCATTTACGACTATCTACTGTATCCACCCTTTTGTCGATTAGACAAGACTTTAACGACAGACCTTTTTGTCATATAAGATAATTTATTAATTGTGGGGTAGAACGGGCACAATTAGATTTTATTACTGCAGTTCACACGTGGATTTTTATATAATCTTTGTGAACTATTGTGCGGTTTTATATTTGCAAATATATTTGCAATAAATACTAGAGATTTCCGTCAACATCATCATTTGTTATGTGTAAGGCTGACTAGCAGTGTAGTAAATTCCAGCATTCGTTTTCACTAGAGATGTAACGATACATACTTTATAACTTTTGAAACTATCATGGCTATGTACATAATTTTCACTAGAAACGGGATATTTACCATGATTTTTGAGTTTGCAATGTTCCCGATATTTCGGCACAGTTGCATGCGCCATGATCACGGGTGAACTAACTAAAAGTCTTTGCGAGTAGATGTTATTGGCAGATATATCGATCTACCCTCTTTCTCACTCTTTTATTACGAACGGTACCACTACCATCGGTTTCATTGTCACACTTCACACCAACTCGACACACAACACTTATGTTATCCGGACGCGTAGCAGGTACCACACTTTTTTGATTCTTACACATTCTCACCACAGGCTTCCATACTCCAGATAATTGAAAACCATCTTCTCTATTGAAATTTCTGTACTTAGTAATCTCAATTGCCTCTTGTACCATTCTTGGTATGTAATGTCGCTCTGTTGAGATTACCTGCGGACTATGTTGCTCGATCCAATGATTTCAGCCAGATTTCAAAAGGTGTTCTGCTATGGCTGACTTATGTATGTCCCTGTTCTTGACCGCTCGTATGTGCTCCTTAACCCGACACGCTATCGTACGTTTCGTTTGGCCAATGTACGAACTCCCACAGCTACAATCAATTTTATACAACCCTGGTTTTTCAAGTGGATAACTGTCTTTTGGTGAACGCAAGTAGTGCGACATTTTCTTTACGAAAAACTTTTGCAGGACTTTCGCAATTTTGTCCGTCACCCCCTTAAAATATGGCAGAAACGCTGGCTTACGTTCTACTCTGCATCTGTGGGGTCTTGGCCTAGGTCGGGATGGTTATGACCGAAGTTTATATCCATTCTTACTTAACACATGCTGGACATGAGCTAGCTCACTTTCAATGTGATTCTCATCACACAGGTCAACTGCTCAGTTGGTGAGAGATGTTACCACTGAATTGAGCTGCCGAAGATGGTGGTGTGAATCAGCATGAAGATATCGGTCCGTGTGTGTAGGTTTTCTGTAAACACAGTGGCTTAACCCACCATCTTCTCGGACCTGTACCAATACGTCTAGGAAAGCCAAACGTCGATCACATTCCATTTCATACGTAAACCTCATCTTCGTATGTACTCCATTAAGATGTGCCAAAAGTAGTTCTATTTCTTCTTTCCTTCCTTTCAAAATACAGAAAATGTCATCAACATACCTCTTCCACAATTTAACCGGTAAGGGGGCAGTCGAGATAGCCATATTCTCGAAATACTCCATCCAAATATTTGCCACTACGGGAGCAACTGGACTTCCCATAGCTACCCCATCTATTTGGAGATAGAAATTTCCCTTGTATACAAAATAATTTGCGGAGAGTATATGATGCACAAGCTTGGCGTACTCTGCAGGGATGTCGTTTTCCTATATGCTCTTCTCAATCACCTTCATACGGTCAGCTAAGGGGACGTTTGTGAAGAGGGATTCCACATCGAAACTCACCATCTTCTCGCTGTCATCCACCTTTGTCTGCTTCAGAATATCTATGAAATGACGCGAATCCTTCACGAAAGGAGAAGTGTTTCCCACCGTATGTTGCAGTACTCCCGCTACATGCTTTGCTAACTCATATGTCGGAGAGTAAATTTGTTTCACCATGGGTCTCACCGGAGCATGCTGCTTATGCACTTTAGGTAGACCATATAGTTTAGGTGGCTGGATGTTTCTGGGACGCAACTCACGCAACAGGTATTTCGTTACTGCCTCTCCCATAGCATATTATCAAATATCGAAATATCGGGAACATTGCAAACTTAAAAATCATGGTAAATATCCCGTTTCTAGTGAAACTTAGATACATAATTTGGCCGATACGATAGCGATACCGATTATTGTAGTGTTCGATGTTTCGGAGAAAGATATAAACTTTACTGGCAAATAAATGTTACTACACTAAATGAATTTATGAGCGAAAAACATTTTCAATTTATTCATTTATATACTTAACTTGAATTTGTTAATATTCATTACTTATCTTTTTATTTGTATTTTGATTAATTAATTATTATGTAATAGTAGAGGTTATAATTATTGTTTTTGTTATGAATGAATTGTTAATAAAAATATTGCATGCCACAGGTAGGAATACATTGATACTAATAATAATATTTGACGTCCTTTGTAACTTAAGCAATAAAAATACTTTGACTTTGACTTTAGTCGATTGGCGTTACCGATACCGATATCGATGGCTTAGTAGGTAGGTACATAATAAATAAAATAAATAATGAAGTATGTACCTCGTGCATAAAACTTACATATATTTTACTTGACTTTATCTCGAGAAGTGTAAAAGTAAATAAATATTAAAGTTAAATGAAAAATCAAATAAAATATTTTTTTATGAATCAAGTTATCAAATTTGTAATTAAGAAATAAAATATCATTACAGAAAGTAATAAAGCGATACATAAATAGTTTCCTTTGACAGATTTTTGGTAAAAAAGCAAAGTTTTTTCAAATTATTTGTTGCTGATAATCTGTTACGCAAATAATTTTGTACGCCATTGACCTGCTGTTGAAAATAGAGGCAAAGTCACGCACGCGTTGTTTTTCGCGAGCTTTTTGATCTGTTTTATATCGGTTGTATATAAATCGGTGTTGTTTATATCGGTTCTATATAAATCGATATATTTTTATCGCCATTCTTATCAGTATCGTTACGTCCCAAGTTTTGACTTTACCGTAAAGAAAAACATGAAAGGTTCTTAAGAAAATACTAATAACAATATTGGTGTTATGTACTCAGGATGCTGCTGCCCATCCCTTGGCGTAATCCATAAGTCGGATTTTACAACATCCACGGGAGAAGATGGAGGAGTCTACTCTAGCTCGGACACACTAGCGCATTACTATTAAAGGCGTGGATATATATATTAAAAAAAAAAGAACTTTTTATTTATTTTACTTCCAAAAATATTTATGTGAAATGTGGTGAAAATTTATCGAAAAATCTACTAAAAAATAATAATATCTTCATCATTATTATAAATAATGTTGAATTGTTTTTTTTTTTTTAAATAGCTTAAAATTTGAGGAATAAATTTGCAAAGTAGCCTCTGTTTTCGTAGTTACAATTTTTTTTCTTTAAACTATCAATCATAATAGTAGTTTATGCAACTGTCGTATAAGAAGGGGTATTCAAACACGAGACTATAATAGGTTGACTCGAGTGTTTTAATACCTAAGTATATGCAGTTTCATACACTACTTTATCTTCAATCATAGGAAAAATTGAAATTACGAAAGAAAAACACGATCGGCAAAAAATGTATGGGAAGCGCGCGAAATTAAGTTCAAACTACGCATGCGTGCGCCATTTTTTCACAGTTCGAACTGGGCATGCGTGCGCCTTTTTTTTCATATTCAGGCTATAACCATAGACTAGTTTAAAGAACTAATAAAAAAAAAGATAGCGGTACTATAATGAGTTTTATTCTTAATTTTATGTATATGCGTCTATAAAGTGCGTCTGTATTTGAATTAGTAAATCAAATTTTTCGATTTGCGTGTAGATAAAATGTTTTTATTGCCTTCAGTATGTTAATAACACAACGCCAAGAAGACCTAGTTTTTATTATTGAAAATTTATTTTATAATTATTTTTAAATAAAAAAAAACGTGATTTTCGATCTCTTTTTGTTTCGCGGGTGCTGTTCTGTCACTTCCTAACTTATCTGGACTTTAATGAGTTAGACAGTGACATAAGTTGGCGTCCATCGACACCGTAATTGAACTTAGTCAGTTACTTAGCTGCTAAGACTAATTAGATACAGCTTGATAAATTGGACATAATAAAAGACTTTAAAGTTATGAACCTGACAAAAGCAATATCTCACAGGAAAAACAACACTTGTCATCGCATGCGGGGTCCGTGGCAAAAAAGGACGTTAGAACCATCTGTGCACCGTTACCTATCACTAATGGCTACACTATAGCAAGTTATCTAAACGACCGGGTGCGAATTAGAATGTAAAATAGTTTCCTTAAATAGAGTCGGATATCAGCAGCCCGTATTAAATATAATGAATTTACCTAAATGTATATAATTTACCGATAATCTAAAGTTATTTTTGATTTCAGCTCCCCTTTTTGCTTTAGATATTTTTTATGCATAAAACTTTGATGAGTTTGTCAATATGTTGGCATGTATTTTTATAATCTTTTGTATTTACGCATTTTTTTTGACACTTGTTTTCTTACTTTAAATATTTGTTCCGGTAATCGCCCATTTATTTGTTCGTGAATTGGGCCTTCATTTATTTTATTCACTATGTAGGAGTGATTCTGGAATGGTACAATATTTTTTTCATTTCAATCAAATAATAACCGCAGTATTTAAAACAAAAAATAAACACTTACACCCAACACCATAACACCCAACAGTCACATACATAGTCCTTGATCCCAAACTAGGATTCCCTGTGTCGTGGGTATCAGAAACTACAAGTACCATGGTACCATTACACCCAGACCCGGAACAAATATTTGCAGATCATACAAACATTTGTCCAGCAGCGGGAATCGAACCCGCAACCTTTCGCGTCTCAGACGGCTACTCGCCCGACGCGCTACAGAGGTCGTCAAACACAGGAACGCCAAGCGCGTTCAGAAAATGATGGATGAATACAAACCAACGCGTTCAGCCCGCGTCTGCGGTGGCGTACACGGTGGCGATCCATTGTCTTATACCATTGATCGCCACCGTGGACGCGGGCTGAATGCGTTGGTCCGACCTTAGCCTTAGTTATATTATCGTGTATTTTATTTCTAATTTATTTGCTACTAATAAAACATTCCCCTATAGCCGAATTCAAAAGCGGATGTCCATGTTTTAGTTGAAAAGTTATTCCAGTATTTGACCCGCAATGGAAGTTTATTTGTTTTTATATTTAGTTTATCAGTGTGTGTAGTAGCGAGCCGGGAGAAGAGGGACGGATCGCAGCCACATGTGCGAGAGATGACCCGACTGCGCGCAACTTGCTTTTAATGTCGTGACGTTATAGAGCTATGCAAATTATAGAACTGAAACAGAAAGCCTTTAATATGGCCTAGTGGAAAGCCCGTGACTTCGTCTGTGTGTATTTTTCAATACTCTGCTGCATACACAGGACGCAGGAGGTTGCGGGTTCGATTCCCGCCTCGGAATAAATATTTTTACGATCTGCAGACATTTGTTCAGAGTGTTCAGGGTATTTCCTATGTATAAAACAAGTAATAAATATTGTAAAAATTAAAAGACCCTCAACGCAATGAAACGGCTGAACTGATTTTGATAAAACATAGCTAAGAACACTCCCGACTAATTAAACTTTCAAACTAAAAAAAACACGGTTCATCCGTTCTGGAGCTACGATGCCACAAACAGACACACACACAGGCACACACACAGACACACCGCTTAAAAACACCGTCGTTTTAGCGTCGGGGGTTAAAAATATCTATTTGTGTAATGTGTTGTTAAGTAAAGTTAAAGATAAAGATCAATTTATTTGCTTGAACATAATGATATATGTGAAAGGTCTTAAGTATATCAGTAATCTAGTACCCATAACACAAGCTCTGCTTAGCTTGGTGCTAGATAATGTTGTGTAAACTGTCCAGCATTATTTATTTATTTTATTTATTTATAGTGGGTAAATTTCGGAAATTCCTTCGTTAGTGCCCCCATAGACCAACATTTAAATATACCCACCATTCAAGTCTCTAGGACTTACGGTTTAGGCTGTACGTTGATGCGTTGCGCTGCACGCTTTAAATATTTCTGCTCTTTAAAAAAAACTAAAACACGCAGCGCAATGAACAGCAAACTGGTAATCGACAGCAGCAGCTGGTCATACCAAATCTCATCGAAATCAGTTCAGTCATTGCGACGTGATTGAGTAACAAAACATCGAAACATTCGCATTTATAAATCTTGCCATTTTGCGTTTTATCACGCGGCTCAAAATGCAATATGTGCTGCGATGCTCTCAATCCAAATCCGAGTGATGAGAACTGCTAAAGAATGGATCTCGTTGCCATCGTCTGTCTTTCCTGAAAACTATAATATGGGTCTCTTTAAGACAAGAGTGAATATGTGCCTTCTAGACCTACGTGCTGCATCGTCGGCCGCATCGTCACTTACCAACAGGTGAGATCGCGGTCAAACGAGGGTATATCTATGTTAAACGAAAATGAGTGCAAACATGTCTAGTCGTTCGGTCTCACTATACTGCTTCATAAAATAAGCGCTTTGCCAGGTCTAACAGACTATGATGTCTACAAGAGCACCCCAAGTTTCTGGCTACACGCAATAATAATAAACAAAACGCATGTCTGCACTCTATAGTTCATATCCTCCCCAACATGTATCATAACTGATACCGTGAACTGCCAATAAGTATTTCATGTTTTTTTTTTTTTTGTGGCAGTGTTCTTTTTATGTAATCTCCGCGCTGTCTGTTTCTGCCTTCAAGCCAAGATATTGCGATTTTATTTTGTGGTTTGAAGAGAAAGTCGTGATTACCGTGTAGCCTTCGGACACATTCGTACAATTTACACATTTGTACACTTCCATATTCGTACGAACTGCACATTTGTACAATTCCATATTTGAACAAACTACTCATTTGTACAATTCCGAATTGACGACCTCTGTGACGCGGCGGGCGAACGTTAGCCTGCGACGCAGGAGGTTGCGGGTTCGATTCCCGCCTCGGAACAAATATTTGTGCGATCTGCAGATATTTGTTCCGGGTGTTCTGGCTATTTTAACATATAATAAAAAATATCTATCTATGTAATATATTGTATTAAGTATATCAGTTGTCTAGTACCCATAACTCTGCTTAGCTTGGGGCTAGACAATGTTGTGTGAACTGTCCAGAATTATTTATTTATTTATTATTTATTTATTATTTTATTTATCTGTAAATATTTGATGCTGGGTCTGGGTGTAATGGTACCAAAGTATCGTAGTTCCTGTTACCCACGACACAGGGAATCCTAGTGCAGAATCAGGACTATGTATGTGACTGTTGGGTGTTATGTTATGTTATAAATATGTAAAAGTTCATAGGGGTCGAGACTATGGGTCCGTTGGGTACCGGGGTTCTTAGCGTTTTCAAAATTATTTCAGGCGGTCTGGTCGAAGCGACGCGTGACCCGAGAGCTGGCTCTTATCTGGCTCAACACATTAGTATTGCCATTCAGCGTGGCAATACAGCCAGCATCTTAGGAATACTTCCGTCTAGTAGTGATTTGGATCAGTTGAGCTTCCTTTAAATCGTTAGCAGCGGTCTTTAGGTAGCACAACTGTTTATTAAATGTATTTTTTGAAATTTTGTATATACCTTGTATTAGTTGTATTATTCTTTCTGTAAATAAATGTACCGTACCTTATACAAAAATCATTATTCATTGTTAAAAAGTAATTTAATTGGGCAATAAGCTTGTTTTGTCCAAGCGTGTTCGTCAGAAGTAACGAAATTATAGAAACCCAAATGAACTTGGACAATTATGTCGCAAGTCATGCTAAAGAAATATCGACAAGAAAATTGGAGCATTCTTTCACAATACCTCAATTTGGTATTCCTTTCATAAAAATAAATCGTGGGCTGTAGACATTTTTGGGGAATTTTAAACAGGGCACAGGCCTTACGGAATGCGGACAAAATGTAAAATTTGCATGAATTACGTAATTTATACCTTGGCCATTTTCATTGTCATTCGGGAACTGTACATTATTTGCAGTAACGAGGCGGTTTGTTAAGAAATATAAAATAAAAGGCATTTACAGGTGCGTATTGGAATATGCTTTTGGTGATGTGAAAAATAACTGAGCTACATTTTGTTAAATATTTGTTTATCGGTTTCAGTTTAAAGATATTTTATTCTCAAAAAGTCACATGTCACTTACATGAGAAAATATTTATCATACATATAAAAGTAGGTAGGTATTTATTGCATTTTTATTGCAGCATAAATACCTCTGTTCCAAGAGGTCACTGGCTGTTTGTTTGAGATATTTCTTTAAGGGCCGATTTTTCAATTCCCTGATAAAATTATCTGTCAGATAAATGTTAGCGCTGTCATTTTCTTTCATACGACTTAAGAAAAAGGTGGTGATATTTTTAACTGACGTATACTTTTAACTAGAGATTGTAAAATTGACACTAAATAAAACAAAGTCCGTTGGCTTTGTTGAATCAACATTTCGTCAGGGGAAGTACTACCATCGTACCTGTTTCTACTTCAAATCTGTAGTGCTCACATTGCTCCCGGTTACATTACAGGCACATGAGATTTTTCATCTTTATGTTTCAGGGCGCAATGAAATGCCACATACGACCCGGCCTAGGTGCACGTGACCTATGTGATAATGCACTGTTCATAGGCGGAGGGTACCGCTCAACATCAGGTGGGCCATCTGCATGTTTCGTCATTTCAAGTTATACAAAAAAACAGAATTAGTATGAACCAGAACTAACAACCATGCGAATAAATGTTCTCGAGTAGCGACCATCAACCGGGCGACGCAGGGGAGAACGGCTGGCCCACCTACGTCGCAGGAAGGCATTGGTAGAGGTTCGTCGTGGTGACATTGTACGGGAAGGCCTATATCCAGCAGAAAACATCTATTACTAGACTAGAGGAATCCGCGTGATCATACGGTCGCGTGAAAAATATTTTAATCTCAACAACCATATCATAAAACGACCTTTGAAACGACACCACATCCATGTTTTTGAACTACCCCTTAGTTCAAAAACATCAATCTAAATTCATTCATTCGTTCATTTTAATCTTAAGTTCCTGGATTTACTTTTATTAGGAAAATCTGGATTTGCTTCCATCTGAGGTTTTCCCGCTTGGTTACGTTACGACATGTGTCGCTTCAAGAAAAATGTTCATAAATTCCTTCAGGGTAGGCAACGCATCGACAAAGCCCCCGGTGTTGCCGGTGTCTATAAGCGACGGTGACCACTTTACATTAGGTGGGCCGTAAGCTAGTTTGCCTATTAGTTTCATTAAAAAAAAAAAAAAAAAAACTCAACAACGCCATCGTGGTGCTAATTTTAACTATGTCAAAATACATTGAAAACTGGCTAAAACCTAAAGTGAATTTTTAACAAAGAAAACTTTCCCGTCCCTCTTGTCAGAAAAGATTCGGGTACCGCTGAAACATTTAATTGTTCATTTTATTTGAGGAATATCCATGTAAAATTACAAGGTTCTACTACCAACGGTTTCCAAAATACAGAGCATTTTTGTTATGCATTAGAACACCATTTGGAACCCTTTAGGATGAGAATTTCCAAAATTCCTTTCTTAATACATCTCCTCGCATCAAGGAAAACACACCCTCCAGATTTTAAGTGTCTACAACCAGCAGTTTAGGTTGTGCGTTGTCTCTCGATCAGTCAGTCAAGACTTTGCCTTCAAGACGTTGATGACGATGGAAACAAAATGGCGTTTGCCATCAGTCGTAGAATAGAATAGAATAGAATAGAAATAATTTATTTTGAACAGCAAATAGTTAGCAGCTAGTTTAATTCCCACGAGGTTGAAAGGCATGGAAGTACTACCTACTGTCGTGAAAGATGTGGTATGAACGATAATCCCAATGCCGACGATCAGTTATAAAGTAGAGCAAACTATAAAACCATATCTTGATCATGTTGTGTGGCAACAAAATAATTTACCTACAAGATTGTCTGCGTACTGATTGAACCTACAGATAATTTGACAATGTGACCTTTGCTTAATGACTTAATAATATTGCAGAGTTGATGGTATCTGTTCCTTGATGTTGTACTGATAATTAGGTATACAATGGGACCACATTACGGGACTTAAAATGTGTGGAGTCTTTGTATTTTTCTAAACATTCATTTTAATCTTAACCTCCTCTCCACCCAGATGTTGACTGGAAGATGTAGCTGTTTAGCGATAATATTATACATTTAGCCGCCGTGGTGTGTCCGGCCTAAGATTCCTCCGTCTCCTCCCGTGGATTTCGTAGAAGCCGACTAAGGGATAACCCGGCCTTGTTGATAAGATTTGTTGGTTAAGATTTGTCCTGGTTGCTAGCTTATTATGGAATGATTTCAGTGAAAAGTATATTAAGGAATGTGTTATTACTGGAAGAAAGCGTTAGCTGAGTCAGTCATGGGAAGTAATGGCGGCGATGAGCTAACCACTTATCACATCTATATTTCACTATGGTGCAACCCACTGTGAAAAGACGAACATTGAGGCTCTGGCTACCCCTTTGGGTAAAAAGGCGTGTGTCTGTATGTATGTTATACATTTAGTCCATTGGCCCATTGTAATTTTTTGTTTTACTTGCTCTTAATTCCTTGTCTGTACCATCAACAGCCAGTAAAAGCCCACTGCAGCACTGGCCAATGGGGACAGTCCCTATTGAATGTCAGGACGAACGGTCTTAAACCAAAATATTATAAAAACGGGAAATTTTCACGTACCGTTAAATCGATGAAAGCACCGACAAACCACCTGGTGGTCTAAAACCACCTCCATCCACGGAACTTGTCTTCAACACTTTCGTCCATCTACCAATACCTACACTGATACATAGATTTCTCTAAACAGGGAGGTAGATGGTATCTCTTGTTTTAGATAATTACATGGCAAAGATAATTGCGTGCTCCGGTTTAGAAATAATGGAGAAGGTTCTGATGAAGACATCGAGATCGTATCGAGTAGTTCTAACCTCATCACTCATTATCATCAGGTACTCATGGTGACGGTCTTGTTATTCTTACCAGAGGGCTAAGTACAGGTTTGTAATTTGGAACAACGAAAACGGAATTGAGAGTCAAAATGTCATTTTTGTATGCAGAACATGATAAGATTGCGGAGAAACTCATTAAAACCGTACGTAAAAAAAAACGACTCGCATCTCGACAGTCGGGATACCAAATGCAAAACTTAGACAAACCTGGGGACCAATTTTACTAGTTTTTAAAGAAAACCCATTTGTACTATGCAATTACAATTAAATAAAAAAATAAATAATGCTGGACAGTTCACACAACATTATCTAGCCCCAAGCTAAGCAGAGCTTGTGTTATGGGTACTAGATAACTGATATACTTAATACAATATATTACATAGATAGATATTTTTTATTATACATAGAAAATACCCAGAACACCCTGAACAAATATCTGCGATCGCACAAATATTTGTTCCGAGGAGGGAATCGAACCCGCAACCTCCTGCGTCGCAGGCCAAGCTTCGCCCGCCGCGCCACAGAGGTCGTCAATTCAATAACAATTGTCATTAATACTTTAAGCTCGTGGGATGAATTTCTGGGATCAATACGGATGCACCCTAAAAATGGTAGTCTGCTAAATTTATGATTTTACGAATTTTTACGTAGAAAGATTTTACGATTGTTTCTAAATGGTCACAATTATAATCCAATTGAAAAACCATTGATTTTAGTAGAATACCAAAAGTTTCAAAAGTGACAAGTATGAGACAATTCATTAACAATTTTAATACAATTGGTTTAGTAGAATTTGGCCCCTGTAGGTACTCTTTTTGAATATCGAGTAAGCGGTTCTCAGGCAGTTCGTAAATAAGTACAATTACTATTTGATAATTATACTGATTTCCTAATTTATTTGATAATTATAGGACTCTTCATGACCTCGTGAATAATGGTAGATAGAATATTCACAATACTGGTATGTTAGAAATTGTGGGAATAAGCTAAATAAAGCAAACACACTTTAAATGAGTCAGGAACGGGTCACGGCGCATTTAAAGAGACTAAATTGTCTTAGATGATCACGTGTACAGACGTGAATAGACGACACAACAACTTTATGCAATAGCACAGAATAATACAACAGAGAAGGCCGGCTCCATACAACGAGCACTAACAGACGCACGCAAACATAGATGCGTACACACGACGATCTCGGGGACCGAGTTTCCCGAAATCGTCACGCCAGTCGCGATTACCCGAAAGATATCTTAGTAATTATAGCAGAGCTTTTTGTGAAAAAGTTCGTCTGGGGAAGTACTAAATAAATAAATCAACAATGCTGGATAGTTCACACAACATTATCTAGCCCCAAGCTAAGCAGAGCTTGTGTTATGTGTACTAGGTAACCAATATACTTAATACAATGTATTAAATAGATTGATATGTACATAGAAAATACCCAGAACACCCTGAACAAAGTACTACTTCCATACCTATTTCTTCCGCAAAGCCAGTAGTGCTTGCATTGCTTTGTTGTATGGGTGCCGGTGAAATAACAGGTACATGAGACTTTTCATCTTTATGTCTCAGGGTGACGGGCGCAGTGCAATGCCACATAGGGTGCGTCCTAGGTCGTACCTATGTCGTAATGAGTTGTTGAAGGCAGAGGTTATCGCTTGACATAAGGTGGGCAATATGCTTGATCCGTCATTCAGGTCGTTAAAAGAAAAAGAAAAAAAACTTGTTTGATTATTGTTTGTGACTTACGATAATTTTAAAGTGTCCAGTATGATCGTCAATGTATTCTACTCTCTAGCATTCGCCCGCGACGTCGCTCGGGTGGTACTGTATTTTTACGCAGTGTATGTGCTTATCTAACAACTAGCATCTGCCCGCGAACTCCCTCGCATGATAGCTCATCTATAAATAGTGGACACTGTTTAAAATAAAATATAAAAAAATATTTTCACTGAATTAATGAATGAATGAATGAAAATACTTTATTGCACACCTTACAAACTAGATAAAAACAAGACATAACAATTAAACAAAAAACTAAATGTACAATGGGCGGTCTTATCGCTAAAGAGCGATCTCTTCCAGACAACCTTTGGATGGAGAGGAGCTGAACTTATATGGAAGATTGGGAATATTGTAGGTACTAGCCCTAGCGAAAGGGTCGAGCGCAGGTAATTCAAATGAAGGTCAGCTGGAGCTGGCCTTCTGTACTTATATATTTTGTGGAAATAGTGTGCATTATAACCAGAGTGCACGTGCGATGCGTGAGCAGCTCCGTGACCTGACGATTTGAAACTGGACCAAACACAGATTTGTTCTACAGATTATCTTGGTAAGGACAGCTCATTGTATTGTGTAGGGCTTTAGACTAACACTCCAAAGGCTTAGCGAAAGATTTAAATATAATTATTTAAGGTGGATGCTGTAGCTTGTGGCGTGAGATCTTTTCTCCCCCATACGTGCAAGTTGTGGAATGGGCTCCCTCCTGAGGTGTTTCTACTAAAATACAAAATGAGCCGCTTCAAAAAAAACAAGTAAAAAGAGTTTTTCAGGCCAGGCAACGCATTGGCAATGCCCCTGGTCTTGCAAATATCAATAGGCGACGGTAACCGCTTACCATCAGGCGGGCCGTGCGCCAGTTTGTCGAACCATTACAACAACAACAAAATGCATTTGTTTGCTCATTTCATCTTATGAACACTTCTTCAGATAGCGAAAGTTGATTTAGCGAGAACTAGGAGACTTAACACACGTCTTTTAATTGAAAGTTGATTTAGCGAGAACTAGGAGACTTAACACACGTCTTTTAATTGATAGTATCTCATCTTATCAGTTAGCTACGATCACACTAAACACATTTTTACAGTGTTTTTTGTTTTGGGTGATCGTAGCTAAACTAATGATATTTATGAGATACTATCAATTACCTAAAATATGTGTGTTAAGTCTCCTAGTTCTCGCAAAATCAACCTTCGCTTTCTGAAGAAGAGTTCATGAGCTGTAATGAGCAAAAACACAAAAAAAAAAGAATTTTGCTCCACAAGCGAAAGCGTCCACCTTAAAGAGCTTTTACCTACTTACGTAATAATATAACAATGTACTGCGAGTTTGTTTTTAAGAATTTAAAAGTGGCCTGATTCCTTTAAGGGTTCTAACAGGACGATCAACTTCCAAGGGATCATAGCCAATGGATAAATCAGGGGATGGATGGATCGTCAATCAATTGAAGAGTTGACGACTTGTACTTGTAGCGCAGACTCTTCTCTGCAACTAGGCCCCCAGTGGCCCTATTAGCGTCGAGTTGACGAACAACGAAATGTGTTGTACACACACAGTACACAGACCATATAATTATCAAAATAGACACCGAAAACACGTAAATTTTTACAAGTAATTAATTTTGTAAAAATTAAAAAAAACCCAACGCTGAACGGCTGAACCGATTTTGATGAAATAAAGCTAAGAACACTCCCGACATATAAACCTTTCACACAAAAAAAAACGAAATCGGTTCATCCGTTCGGGAGCTACGATGGGACTGACAGACACACACACACAGACACGTCAAACTTATACCACCCCTTCGTTTTTCGTCGGGGGTTAATAAAACCAAGCGTGCTGTTTTATTTTGTACCTACTATGCTACGAAATATCCCCATTCGCACGGGTAGCTAATTTAGAAGTATTTTTACAGAAAAAAAAAAGAAGCAAAGTTAAAGAAAAAGAAGCATTCGTTCATGAGAAAAATAAAATGCTGGATGACAATGTTGTGCGAACTGGCAAAACATTGTCTAGCCTCAAGCTAAGCAGAGCTTTGTTATGGGTACTAGATAACTGATACACTTAATACAATACATTACATAGATATATATATTTTATTATACATAGAAAATACCCAGAACACCCCGAACAAATATCTGCAGATCGTACAAATATTTGTTCCGAGGCGGGAATCGAACCCGCAACCTCCTGCATCGCCGGCGAACCGTCGCCCGCTGCGCCACAGAGATTGTCAAAATGCCACCGACAGATACACAGATACACACGCTATGCAATTACACCCCTCTGTTTGCGTCGGGGTCCTAGTACAGTATTATTTGATCTGTGGTCGGGGTTACCTATCCCAATGAGACCACAGTTTTGAACAATAAGTGTGTGATCATGATCAGACCAACCATCGATTAGAATAGGCATACCACGACTGTGCATTAACATCCATTGCGCTTAGAAATCTCCATGATTAATCTACCGCCGGAATCTTCTAAACTCGATCATTGATATCAAGGTCGACCGATTTTGAATCGATTCTTTGAAATCGATAGATGTGATCGCAGATAAGCTTCGGAGATCACGACTTCGACCCGCGGTTCAATTGATTACGTATTTAGAAAAATCGTGGGTTTGTAGAATGATACAAGGGCAACACACTTTTTTATCTAACAAGTAATTAATTTTGTAAAAAACAAAAAAACACTCACCTCAATGAAGCGGCTGAACCGATTTTGATCAAACATAGCTAAGAACACTCCCGACAAATTCACCTTTCAAACAAAAAAAAAACGAAATCTGTTCATCCGTTGGGGAGGTATATACGATGCCACAGACACACACTCAGTTACACACACAGCCACACACACAGACACACACACAGACACGTCAAACTTATAACACCCCGTCGTTTTGGCGTCGAGGGTTAAAAAACTAGTATGTTGTACCTACGTGGATCTCATAGATGTTTCCTTTGTTGTCTTTCTTGTCCACTAGCATGACGTTCCCTACGTAGATCTTGTCCACTAGCATGACGTTCCCTACGTAGATCTTGTCCACTAGCATGACGTTCCCTACGTAGATCTTGTCCACTAGCATGACGTTCCCTACGTAGATCTTGTCCACTAGCATGACGTTCCCTGCGTAGATCTTGTCCACTAGCATGACGTTCCCTACGTAGATCTCTTCTTTTTGTAAGCTTTTATTTAACTTGCAATGTTATGTTTGTCGAGGTGGAATCCGGGTGGAATCTTGCAACTGAATTTTAAAACAGTTATCCTGAATCGATTGAGCTGAAATTTGGCATACCTGTCCAGTTCGGATGACAATAAAATATGATGGTGACAGCACGCTGATCTGTTTATAGAGATGGAAGGTGGACAATGAAACTCCTCGATGGATAATAGTAGACTGGCCGTGTTTAGGCTCATTTTGATCAGCACACGGTTACGATCACTAATTTTATAACAGCTTTATTGAAAAATATATTTTTCACAAAAAAATCTTATGAATTATGATTGTTCCCGATATTTCAGCACAGTTGCATGCTATTAAAACTCTATCAAAACTGAACTATCAAAACGCAAAACAAATGATGATTTACGATAAAAACTTAAATCAATGTAAAAATCAAAATCAATCTCAAAATCATATGGTAAATATCCCGATTCTGAAAAATACGTTAATTCAAGTTTAGTATAGCTCCAGCAGTGTATCATTGCACTTAAATAGACAAGGTTAATTTAAAGTTTAGGTCATAATAGAGAATCCATATTAAGAAAGCTTATTAAATATTATATCCTGACCAGGAAAATTATTCAATTATTTCCTTCTAAATAAGAATAAGGATAGAAAAATAGATTATGAAAGAGAGGCTTATCATAAATTTTTACCTTAGTAACATCCCAAATAGCTAAGCGACTGTTGCCAAGCGTGGGGTCCGCAAAAACTCACATAATAAGGCATACCTTACGGGTAGATAAGTGCGGTCAACATTGGGACGAGCCGTACAGATTGCATAAAAGTTGGAACCAACGAGATAGGGGCACATCCAACAATATCACATATTTATTATTAGTAGATTATGCACTTTGGGAATAAAGCATTGTCTTACGTCGCGGGCGGCATATTGAACCCTGAGTGTAACGAGAGACTCTAGAGTCCTGAGTGAAACGAGGGGTTTAAGCTGCCCAAGACGAAGACAGGCTTTATTCCAGAGTAGCATACTCTGCTTTTCACGCCTGCAAGACAATAAAAAATCACTGAAAATCACAGCACCAACACCGTCTTATGTTTCACATTCTTTGTAAACGCACCTTTTTTTTTGAGTTCTCCTTATGGTGGCCATCTCGATTTTCAACAAACCTCTTTACAATGCCATATGCCATATGCCATCGTTAAGCTGTTGGTCCCGGCTGTTATTGATTAATAGCAGTCGATAAGCCATGTCAGAGGCCCTCGGGCGGCTTGACAAACTCTGACACCAGAGGCCAGCACTACCTCATACGAAATGAAACGATGACGAATGCCATATGGGCATTTTTAAACTTACGAGTTTCCACTCGAATCTGTCGTTAACTTAAATAACTTTATTCCCTATGGAGTTTCATGCAACTTTATATCCCTAAGAGATAATGATTTACTTTACGTTGAGGTTGCATGATATGTATTTGCAGGTGGCGTGAAAAAGCTTTTATTGTTAGTTTGTTATTACGTTCGGGACATCTTGCAACTTAATTTTGAAACATTGCCCCCTAACCAATGTCTGTACGAACAACACATCTTTCTTTAATCCGCTAGTTAGAATGATTCGCAATTATAACGTTTTTATAATCGGCAATAGCAGCTCGATTATTATTATTATTTATAAGCCGGAAGCTTCCCACTGCAGGGCAAGGCCTCCCTTCTCTCTTTCCAAACATTTATATTTCTAGATCGATTGATGTTTTAAATATTAATTTATTTAAATTTAAAAGAGCTAGGTACTACTTTAGCCGCTCTAGCAAAAGTATGACTTTTCTAAACTTATTGTGTTTTTTAATGTAAAATGTTCGTTGATATGTTATTTTATAATTTTCTTTATTGTTTTTATATAAACGTGAAGTGTTCAAATGTTTTGGAATATAACCTGGTTAAAAAACTCTGTAATGTACTTATATATATAATTTATGCGGTTGTATTATGATGTTGCATGATAACATGTTAACATGTTATAGCATGTTATTTATAACATAATAATGTTATAAATAACATGCTCCCTGATAATGTTGTGTGTATCGACGGATCAAGCATATGGCCCTGATGTTAAGCTGATCTTAACCTGATGTTAAGCGGTACTCTCTGCCTATGAACAGTGCATTTTGACTTCCTGGGTCACGCCCACCTAGGACGCACCCTATGTGGCATTACGCCGCGCCCGCCACCCTGAGACATAAAGATGAAAAGTCTCATGTGCCTGTAATTTATACCCTTCAATCCGGAATACAGCAATGCGAGCACTACTGCTTTACGGCAGAAATAGGTATTGTGGTAGAAATTCCCCGACAGAACTCTTTCACAAAAAATCTCTTCTACTACTTCTTGACAGGAATGCAAAGTTTCAGCTCAATCGGTTTATTTATTTTTATTGCAACTTAAATAAAATCTTTTAAAATATCTTATCCTTTGTCTTGTTAGCTGTATAACCAATGTGTACTGACTGCCCACAATGACGTACTGCGCCGGAACATGGACGCTCACTAAGGAAGCTGTGCATAGAATGAGAGTCGCCCAAAGGGCTATGGAGCGTACCATGCTTGGAAAATCTTTACTCCAGTAAAGATCCACCGCGTCCGTAACACGGAAAACCGATGGAGGACAAAATTGGCAGATTTTGGAGACCGTATTGCAAGACTAATATGGCGCTGGGCAGGAAACTTGGCCAGATTTGGTGACGACAGCTGATGTAAGGCCCTGACCGAGTGGTGGCCGAGAGGGAGCACTAGAGGCCGTTGCAGACCATCAGCCAGGTGGGCGGATGATGTAGAGGCCGTAGAGGGAAATACCTGGATGCAAATCGCACAGAACAATATGGAGTGGCGTTTGAGGGTGGCTTATAGATAGATAGATAGATAGATAACACTTTATTGCACACCACAAAAATAAAAATAACATTAAAAACAATCAGAAAAATAAGTACCTATGGAAGTACAATGGGCGGTCTTATCTTGTCTTATCTTCCAGACAAGTTCTTGGCTTATAGCCAGCAGTGGGATATTATTTGAGCTGCCAATGATAATGATGATGTCTTGTCAGCTAGAAAAACAAATATTTTTAGTATAAAACAGATAGAGCCTCAGTGTCAAATATATCGCGTACTTACTTAATAGATTCTGGGTGGCATCCCATAAACTCTTTTACTTACTTTCATAGTATCAAGGCTTGGTCCCAACGTGAATTTATGTGGCAGCTGCATGTATTTTTTTCTAAAACTAGGTTTTTTGCCGACCCTACCACGCACAGTATACGTAACAGTGCCACAGTCCCCAATGACCGCGTTCAGCTGATCTAAAATAAGATATCCATCGACCTGCGGCCGGCACACATAAATTCACGAAATATGATGCCGGGACCCTCTATTGTACCACCATCAGTAGACACACGTATGGTTCTACTTTATGCACAAATATGTAAACTTGCTTTCCTAATCCTACTAATACTAATAAAAAACTTAAAGGGGCAATTAGCTGCCACCTTCCATCACTATCTAACTCAGTAAAGTTCAGGTAAGTTAGAAAGTAACAGAATTACAGTCACGTTACGAAAAATCAAAAAATTGCTTACCTAAACAAGAAAACTATACATACATACATACATAGACACACGCCTTTTTCTCCGAAAGGGTAGGCAGAGCCTCAAATGGGCCTTTTTTCGCTGTGGGTTGCACCATCTTGGGAAATAGAAGTGACAAGTGGTGAGCTCATCGCCGCCATTCCGACCCACGACTGGCTCTGCTAATGCTTTCCAATAATAACACATTCCTTAAATAAGCTAGCAGACGTGACAAATCTTATACCTACCAACGAATCTTACAAAAAAGTACTTAGTTATTACCTAGGTACTTACTTGCTGTACTTTTAGTAGTAGTAGAGCTTTTTTGTGAAAGAGTTCGTTCGGGGAAGTACTACCACCATAACTATTTCTGCCGTAAAGCAGTAGCGCTCGCATTGCTGTGTTCCGGTTTGAAGGGTAAGGGTGCCGGTGAAATTACAGGCACATGAGACTTTTTATCTTTATGTCTCAAGGTGGCGGGCGCAGTGCAATGCCACATAGGGTGCGTCCTAGGTGGACATGACCTATGAGGTAATGCACTGTTCATAGGCAGAGGTTACCGCTTAACATCAGGTGGGCCATCTGCTTGTTCCGTCACTCAAGTAGTACAAAAAAAAAACTAAAAGTAAGTCATAGGCCTATATTTATTCAAAAAAATTAGGGATACTTAATAAAACTCCAATAATGTAAACCAAGGTGTAAAAAAATTTAATATAGGGGAAATAATTTTAACAAGTTTTTGTATCTGGTGTGTGGATAGATGGGGGTTGGGAAGGGGAGAGGGTTAGGGGGACTGGAGGGAGGGGGGATCCCGAAACTACTCGTGCGAAGCCGGGCGAGTTTCTAGTATAACATAAAATAGCCGAAGAGTCTTCAGAATACAACAGCCCACAAAAGTAAAGTATATGCGTGGTAAAAATAAAATCACACTTTAGCCAAAGTTATAGGCAATAAATAAGAAAATATCCGACTCTAGCCGCGTCCGATCACTCAGCAAATCAATAAAATCTATGTTCAATAAAAAATAGACATAATTTGTTCCATAATACCACATAAATCTTTTTGACGAAGTTCAATACAGCCTACAAATTTTACTACATCATATTAAACCAAGAAAACATTCAAGTTTCAACTCTGTTTTTAAAGCACTAAAGTTTATATACATTTCGAGGGCAGAAAAGTTAGTTTGCTTAAAATAGTTTTATGAAAACAGCGCATTTTTATGACTACATACGAAACGCTGAGTTAATGGTAAGTAAATAGAGCAGCCAGTTAATGCAATTTCAGCTTTGAATTCTAAGATGCAAGAGTTAGTTTGGGTTATGAATGACAAAGCTTTTTTCATGCAATATCAATCAATAATGAAATTACAGCGTAAAAAGTAAGACATTTTTACGTTGATGTCAAAGGTAGTTCATCACGAGGTACCGAAGTAAATCTTTCTAAAATTGCTTTCTTTAAATAGGATTAGGAAGGTACGGTACTGGTAAATGTCCACTGTGCTCCTTTAATGTCTTAAGCAATACGAAAAGATAGGGAATCAATCTGAAAAAAAAAACTTTACCTACTTTTCTTCAGCAGCCTTTAGACTGCTGGACGAGATCTGAGAGGGTAAGGGGGTTTTTGCCATAACCACCACGCTTGGCAGGCGGATTGCTGATCGCAGTATTGGTGTTGTACTCATCTGGATGCTGCTGCCCATCCCCTGGTGTAATTCCTTAGTCAACTTTTACGTGATCCATGGGAGAAGACAGAGGGTCTTTTCTTAAGCTGGACACAGTCACTTTAATACTACAAAATATTGATTATGAAATAAAGCTTTCAATGTAGGTCAATTGTATACGTTTTACATCATTTTACAATAAAATGACATTAAATTTCAATCTTTTTCTAAACAATTTTCGCCATATTCCCAACATCATTTCAGAATCTCACCGTAATCCTTTAATTTTCTAAACCGAGACAGAATACAGTCTTCATCTGAATGACATTGCCCAAAACCCCTTGAGCCTCAAGTCACTAAGACCGCAGCATCCTAAAACCTGATTTTGGTACAAAAGAGGGGGGTGATGAAGCTTATGTTATAATGGTTATAGTGTATGCAAGCGGTCCTTGCGTCCAGTACTATCTGATCCATGGGTTGCTAGTAATTTCCCCGCACGCTCCAGATTTTGCAGGCTCATACGAGGGTGGGGAAGGTCAGTTAGTGTGGTTAGGCAAGGATCCTTGTAATGCAATTCATCGTACAATGAATTGCATAAAGCGACAGGCCTGTACGAGCTATGAATGTTCTTAATGTATGGATACGATTTGATCGCCCGAGGCGTTTAGTGATGGGCAGGAATTGTCGATAAACTTGTTTTAAACGATAACTTGTAAGATAACACGGTAAAACCATTAATCCATATTATATATCGAATGGTTATCGGTGAATATAATAAGTATGATCTAAACAAGTAATTAATTTCGTAAAAATACAAAAAATACCTCAACGCAATGAAACGGCTGAACCGATTTTGATCAAACATAGCTAAAAACATTTCCGACTAAATCACCATTTAAAAAAACGGTTCATCCGTTCGGGAGCTACGATGCCACAGACGCACCCACACACACATACACGTCAAACTTATAACACCCCGTCGTTTTTGCATTGGGGATTAAAAATAACATGTTTTTAATTCAAATGTACCTACCTATTTTATTCATTGAAATCACAAGGTTCATGTTAAATCATCTTATTAACTAAATTTACTCATGTTCCAACGCGACCAAATCTAGAAAAATCAGGGCAGCACACAGCTTGGCTTTATTTGATGATCCCTCTTACTCCTAGGTAAGAAACAGTCAAAGTGAAAGTCAATATGTGAAACTCAAACACAGTGGCCTGCCCATAGCCTCGATGACATGACAATGGGCAGGCCACACAGCTCACAGAACCGCAACCGTTAGGGAATAAAATATGTTCTCAAAAGCTGGAGACTACGACGCAGTGTAGAACGGCCTGAATTCGATAGACCAGCATGAGAAGTTGGTGTATAGAGGCGGATCAATCTTGATCATGGCATACTATGCAGAGGTATATATTGTCCAGCAGTGAATTTCGACCAACTGATGGCAATCTCAAGGATTAAAAATCGCACCGTCAGGAGCTATAGTAAATCTAAGGGTGCTCTTATACCCTTGACTTTACGTGGAATAAAGCATCGTATGCAAAGAACTAACAGGTACTAAGTTTAAGTCGATAAACAGCTAACTCCCTTCACTAGCACGGCGAAAGCTTCAAGTCACGACTGGTTAGCTTTACACAGGAATCTTATTATTTCTTGATATTTCGCTTCGTCGAGTCATTTTTCAATCTTAATACACCATGCGAGTAGTTTATGGTGGATATTATTTTCTATTGAAGCGATAACCCTGTAGGTAATGGGGAAAATGCTGGGAAATTAGAGATTGTTCAAATTTCATATATTTGGGGTTGAATAAAATCAATACTAGCACAAAAGGCATGCCAGAATTTAGTTTTTTATAGAAACCACTTCTCTTTTATTGCAATTTTTCTTCTTTAAGCAAGTACCCGGTAAAATGTAAATCCTAAAAACATACACATGGTTTGTGAAATCGTGAGTGGATCTTTCATGGGGTACTTATAGATCTCGTGTTTTAAACGTGACGAGTGGCGGACCTAATTGCAGCCATTGCTTTCTTATATTAGTCGTAATGTGTCCTGTCTAGCCTAAGAAAATACCCATCCGTTTGCTATACCCTAGAGATCGTAGCAGTAGACTAGGAGAGGGCACCACAAGTGGATGGACGGCAGCATCCATCTGAGTACTTATCAGCGTATCAAGCATGATGCACTTGGTAAATCTCCCATTGCACTATATGGGGGAGAGTCCAGCAGTGGTTCTCTATCAGCTGATTATGCTGATGATGATATTGGTACACAAATCTCTATCTAAACTCAATCGAATTGTCTCTGCGAAGAAGAGATACAAGCCCCGTTAGCAGCAATATTCAATTCACTGAAAATGCCATAACTCACAGTCCCTACAAGAAGTAACAGCTAACATCGCTCCATTGTGCTCAGCAAGAAACAGAATCACTACAAAACTGGCCTTTAATCTAAACAGATTGTGTTAGATACAATATGATAGATTAACGCAGGGTTACACTGCGGAAACTAGGAACTTTGAGGATAGCAGGAAATTTTGCGGTATTTCTGGTAATGATAATAGAAGTTTAATTACTTTGGGTGTTTAAATTCAAAGTAGAAGCGTAATAACCAACCAAGTAATAACTATTATTTCTCAGATATGCTTGGATGTTTATACAATTTTGCGAGCATGTTCTTCGAGATATATCTAACTTGCCGGTGTAGCAGCAATGTTAAAAACCATCATGAAAATCCAGTTTAACTAAATCTAAACACCACCATGAAACGTGTCTGACGTTGGATATACTAGCTTTGGTCGCAACTAGGCGATGATGTACACACGAAGGTATGTGTGCCTAGGCTGCGCCTCGCTCCACAATATCAAAAATAAATCATGGCAGCATGGCAGAAGTAGATAATGACGTTAGGTTAAAAAAAAATGGCTTGGTGTCTTTATCCAGAGAGGAAACAGGTATTTTAGTTTGTATGGAATAAACAACGCCCGCATTTTCTCAATACTTTACGGATATGGAAAATTCAAATTATCAAATGTTGGTGGACATAAACACTTTTTAGAGTTATCACGCGTTTGTACGTGTCGTTTAAGTAAGTTGTTTTATCTATAGGTTTTTTCTAAATCATAAATCATTTATTTGTTTATGAATCTAGGTACAATACAAAATGCATTAGATGTTCGGTTGTAGGTAAGATCGCTAGATTCTGCTTTTCAGCGTACAAACATTATACAGATAACTTGAATTGGCCAATTTATACAAACAGATCGGCAAATTTATAATTAAGAGCATGCACGAATTTCAAAAAAATGTAACAATCTACTCAGTTTCCTACTTACTAAAGATAATCAAACATGTCAACAAATAAAAGTAACTAATTAAAAATAAAAATAAAATTCACACATGTCGAGTCTGAAATACTCAGAAATTATTTGTATAAAACCTACCTACCCAGAAATTAAGTTGAAATACTGGTGTCACACAAAAACTCACACTTTCTCATTATAGAATAGATAGATTTTGCCTTCAAACTGCCTGATGCAACCATATTACTATTTTTGAAGTAGCCTTTTGCACCACCGTATTGCTGAACTAATATTGAGGAAAAGCTTGATTTTATTACAAGTCACTGGACTAAGTGGTCTAACCCCAGCGGAGTTCGTATTCGTATCTATCTCGTATACCATTCATCATAAATGAGAGGTACGTTCGGGTATTCTGTTACCCGTTTACCCGTAGTACCCGAAGGTTGTACCGGTTTTAGTTATGGAACAAGATCTGTTTCAAACTAGTAGGTATTTCTGTTAAATTACTGTTCTCCTTCATTTCTCACAACTAATTTATACTTAGCTTTTTTTAATTATGTGTAGTTTTATCTTGGCCTGTCTAGAAGTATGTGAAGTTCTGAATAGAGCCTTCGATTGTTACCGTTGGTTTTCAGAAAAAACTATACGTTTAGGTTAATATTCCTTACAAACACTTCAAATGAGAAGATTTTTCCTAATATATCTAATGTACTAACATTATATCAAATATGTGATTATATTAAGCTTTTTAACCTAATATTTTCGTATGCCCGAGAGAGTAATTTTTCATACTTCTTGTAAATCTCATACGGGTCAGCGTGTTCCATTGATTATTATGAAATTGTTCAACACCCTTAACAAGTGCATTGAATTCTTAGCAACCTAACCCAGCTTGTTCAGAAATAATGTTATCAACATTATGTCTGAGTTACATAATGTAGTTTCAATTTTATTATAATTATACAATTAAGTTTTATAATCTCAATTATGTGAACTGTAGGTACCTTTTTATGAGTTCTTATGAGAATACATTCTTTAAACAGATTGTGAACTATGTTTCGTTTATATAACAAAACAAACATCCTTTCTTCTTTTTTTATCAAGAAATTTTACACTATCCGTAGTTAATATTTTTTATAGATATATTTATGTGTAACTGATTATTGTTCTTAAAGTTTAAATAAAAACTGTATAGTGAAAGGATTCATGGTGTAACCCGCAGGGAGGCTCTTTAATGCACTTCTTTCGAAGCGTTTGAATTGTTGGCTCTAAGATAGGCCAGTTTTCTAACAATGTTTTCCTTCATAATTAAAGCACTTAGTTAATTAATAGTAGTTTTCTTCCCCGATTGCAGTTTTCAAACACTACGCTGGAAATTAATGCGACTGGAAAATCATGGATCAAATATTTCAAATATTATCCCAAAATCACTCGGGAAACCTCCCAAATATTAATAATAATGAAAAACAATCCATCAATATAAACCCTTATTCCCTCCGGGTAAGATACATTAGAGATAGTTCATTACGCGCTGAACATAAATCTAAATCAGCCAAAAAGCCGCTGCTTCATAATCTGCTAAAGAGCTGACGTTTTTGTACAAGATCTTTACATTTTACGACGCGAAGAAAGTATTTTATTTTTACTGCTCTTACAAATATAATTAATGACTTATTTAGTTTATCAAACGAGCGAAAAGCTACGCTCGAAGGCTCTTCTTACCCTTATCAAAAGCTGCGATGACTTAATTTATTTGCAGTAGGTATACTAGCAGAATGTTAGTGTTTTTCTATACAAACTAAATTCTCGTTATATTCCATAAGGGTTAAAGTCCAGCACTATACTTATAACCATATAAAACTGAAGTAAAGAGAAGTGTTATCGAGCTGTTTTGTTTTGAAACCAATGTCGCCGTTATTTGCCCCACTACTTTTTACACTTACAACCTTTATCAGTTAAATTCTGTTACTTACGTATGCTAAGTGATTTCAGACATACATACATACATACATAAACGCCACGCCTGTTTCCCGGAGGGGTAGGCAGAACGGATTTCCATTTGCTACGATCCTGACACACCTCTTTTGCTTCATTCACTCTCATCACATTCTTTATACATGCTCGTCTGTTAAGGATACTCTTGACCTGGCCTTTTTCCATAACGTCTCCGATCTGGTCAGAATAAGTTCGTCGAGGTCTTCCCCTTCCCACTGTTCCACTCACGCTCGACTTATGTACCCGTTTCGTCAATCTAATATCGTCCATCCTTTCTAAATGCCCAAACCATCTAAGCATATCTTTCTCAATCCTAGTCACTACGTCTTCTTTAATTTCACAACGGTCTCTTATCACACTATTCCTTATTCTATCTCTCAAAGTCACACCACACATACTTCTTAAAGCCCTCCTTTCCACTGCATTTATTCTACTTTCATGTTTCTTCTGTCATACCCAACTTTCGGTACCATACATTAGTGTCGGTACTAATACCCCTCTATGCACGGCCAGTCGTGCCTTTTTGGACACGTTCCGACTGCTCATAAAGGCGTGAAGTGATTTCATTTGTCCTCTATTTCATGTTTTGACTTCGATTTTTGCAACGATTTCTACACAAGATGGCATTAAGCCACTACCCTGACAAATTGCGGTACCAAGCTATTTTTCCCGTTTTAAGCTGCTTTCTCCTAATTAAATAAAGGAACTGGAAAATAACTAAAAAGTCACCATGTACTTTTTGTCATTTTAGCACCATATTTTGTGTTTGATTTAATGATTTGACGTCATAATATTTAAACATAAACACGTTTCTAGACAGTGAGTGAGTGAGTTTGAGCAATTTGCTTAAACCCTGGCGACAAGTGCTACACCTCCTATATAATTCTATTTACTTCCAATTTCAATGCTCATAACAAATCCATGGTCCATAAATTTCAGGTTTATTGTTTTGGTGGGCTTAAATTGAGCTACCTACTTATAACGTCGACACTCGCAATAGGAATAATGTTTGTTTTCAATAGTAATCGATCCCAAGGCTTTGCAGAAATCCCAAATTTGATAAGATTCATCCAAATTTTATGATTTTTATGTTTCATAATAGGCAATGCATCCGTGCGTCAACCGAGGTCCGTGCTGAAAATCAGCGCTGCAGTTTACTGCAGCATTATTCTGAGCAGAGGCCTTTTTTGACGGCACTATACACGCAGCAAAAAATATGTGTTCTGTCTGTGTTATTATTGTATTGTGTTCCCAAGCTGTGTGTATTTGCTGTTCAAAATAAACTATTTCTATTCTATTCTATTCACTGTCCTGACTGACTGACTGACTGACCGAGTGTAAACGCACAGCCTAACCCACTGGTCGTTGAGACTTGAAATTTGGAGTGTATTTGTCTCGATGCGACGGGTTGAACTAAGAAATAAATTTTGAAAATTTATAATTGTGTAATGTCGCGAAGAATGGTCTTGAGCCACTCACATCCACCGACCTCCGAATCTCACAATGTCATCAGGCCGTCTTAAACTGAGTCTTCCAGATCATGCACGCTGTTATGCACGTTATATTATGGGGTCTGTGGCATTGTAATTTCAACATGCTTCCTCTTAGAGCTATGTCGTCTTACAATCGTATCGGATCATACAAAGCTCACGTATTTTATAGTCATTTTTCTTATTCGAAGAGTTATAAATCACCGCACTATCCATCGGTACATTAGTTCGATTGAGTGATTCCATTAGTTTTTGCATATCTATTATTTTATTGAAAGGGATTATTGGTTTCGTGTACATAAGTAGTGTACTCAGTTAGTGTACTCAGTCTTATCTAAAGGGTCTTATATCCATATCCACCAACATTTAATAAAGCATGTTCATGGAAAGGTGTCTATGAAAAACTGACAAATATGACATTCGATAAGTGTCTCGATTGTCTATAAGTGATTTGGTGAAAGCTTTGATCAGATAAAAAAAAAATATAAGGGTGAAAGTGAGTTATTAGCATTAGTGACGTAAAATAACCATGTTTCTGAGTGAGTATGATACTTATGAGTAAGTTCAGATGTTAGAAAAAGCTAAAGTATAGTAGTATTTTTTTTTAAATGCTGGACAGTTCACACAACATTATCTATCCCCAAGCTAAGCAAAGCTTATGTTATGGTTACTAGATAACTGATATACTTAATACAATACATTACATAGATAGTTTTTTTTTTGTAGTTCTTTGAGATTACCCAGATCACCCTAAACAAATATATGCAGATCTTACAAATATTTGGTCCGAGGCGGAACCAATAATTAGTAATTAATAGTAATTGTATCGTTTGGTTTAAAAGTTTCCATGGATTTTCATATAATAAATAATCTGGTTATCTTTTATGCATTGCACCATAATATTTCCTTGTCATAAAGTGTCTTATTGTTTCCAGAATGCAACAATCATAAAATAGGTACTAACGGTTTACAGCGCAAACACACGTTTTCGCTACTTCATAAACGATGACGTTTTACATCAGCTTTTAGCTTGCTTTTAGCGTCTTGTAAAAATTTATATCCTTTCAAAGTTATGAGGTCGCTCGATATGGTCTTTGATTGCTTGCACCGTGGAGTCGAGAGCTGATGGATAAGACAACTCTTTAGGTTCATATGAGGCAACAAAAAAAAATTATTAGTAAGTATAATATTTTATAGTCCGTAAAATAAACTAACGCTAAAATAAAAATAATCTAACCCATAGTAAAAAGTGGCCCATTTGAGGTTCTGCCTACCCTTTCGGGGAAAAAAGCGTGTGTATGTATGTATCTATGAAACAAGAAATCTGGTTGAAATATTTTTATGTCTGAATTTAACGAGGCCTACGCAGTAAAAACAGATTTTAACTAAAGGCTAAGGTAAAAACTTATTTACTTAGGTACAGCTAAATGTAGTAATCAAAGGTAGTCAGACACAGGTGGTAGGTAAACTTATTTACTTAGGTACAGCTTAATGTAGTAATCAAAGGTAGTCAGACACAGGTGGTAGGTAAACTTATTTACTTAGGTACAGCTAAATGTAGTAATCAAAGGTAGTCAGACACAGGTGGTAGGTAAACTTATTTACTTAGGTACAGCTAAATGTAGTAATCAAAGGTAGTCGGACACAGGTGGTAGGTAAACTTATTTACTTAGGTACAGCTAAATGTAGTAATCAAAGGTAGTCAGACACAGGTGGTAGGTAAACTTATTTACTTAGGTACAGCTAAATGTAGTAATCAAAGGTAGTCAGACACAGGTGGTAGGTAAACTTATTTACTTAGGTACAGCTAAATGTAGTAATCAAAGGTAGTCAGACACAGGTGGTAGGTAAACTTATTTACTTAGGTACAGCTAAATGTAGTAATCAAAGGTAGTCAGACACAGGTGGTAGGTAAACTTATTTACTTAGGTACAGCTAAATGTAGTAATCAAAGGTAGTCAGACACAGGTGGTAGGTAAACAGTATTCAGTTTGCCAGATTCCATCTCAGCTTAAGTTTTTCCAAGCAGAAAATGTTAGGCATTCTAGTACTGTGTTTCTGTTTTTCAAGAATTGAAGTAGCAGATGGCCCTTGAAAAATCTGCGTACGTAAATCAACTCCTGATTTTCATATGTGTACCAACATATTCAATTCAACGACTCTTACCACTTTTGTGGTATCTCAGTATTGAAAACTATCTTGAATATCCATTTGTATGGACTGCGACGATACCGACTGCACTCCGTATCGTACATTTAAAATGTTTATGACAACAGTATAATATCTAAAGTTACGAGGTTGTATCTCACGTTAGAAAGTGAATAAACAAATGCATTATATTTGGAAGTTGCTCATTCAATTTATGTGCACTGGCTGTATTGTGGCATAACGTGTTGGTATATTTACAACAACAAACAAACTTCGACAAAAAAAAAACAACAATTTCAACATCCTATGCTATTAAATGAGCAGTATTTGTATATTCTATATATAAAATATTATACTTATATTTACGAGTATCTCGGAGATGGCCCTAACGATTTCGACGAAATTTGCTACATGGGGGGTTATTGGAAAGATAAAATTGATTCTCAATATTTTGCAGATTATTTGGGCAAAAACTAGTAATTATCAATACAATACAAACGAAAGATTACTGTGATAGTTGTATAAAGTCCTACTAATATTATAAATGCGAAAGTTTGTAAGTGTGTGCGTGTGTTTGTTACTTCTTCATGCTGAAACGGCTCGATAGATTTGGATGAAATTTAGCTAGACTCCCGAAAAAACACATAGGCACATTTTTATCTCGATATTCCCACGGGATCGAGACCTATGCTGGTAACACCGCGGGGCGCTGCTGGTTAATTATATTTGTCGAGATATTAAATATTGGCTTTTCAAGCGACGCAAAGCTATATTTTGAATGCTTTTTAATCAGAAAATATATACGAATGTGTATCTACGTAGGATTGCACAAACATAAAACACAGTAAACTAGAGTGTTAGAACAAATCAATGCTGTTTTTACTATGAAGAAGAATATGTATCAAGTAGTTTTTTTTTTTAGTTACTTGAATGACTGAACTAGCAAATGGCCCACCTGATGTTAAGCGGTAACATCTGCCTATAACAATGCATTAACTCATAGGTCACGTCCACCTAGGACGCACCCTATGTGGCATTGCACTGCGCCCGCCACCCTGAGACATAAAGATGAAAAGTCTCATGTGCCTGTAATTTCACCAGCAACCATACTCTTCAAACTGGAACACAGCAATGCGAGCACTACTGCTTTGCGGCAGAAACAGGTATGGTAGTAGTACTTACCCGGACGAACACTTTTATAAAAAAAGCTCTATTACTATTACTATTATCTTACTAGATATGATCTTGCTAGATTAACTTTTTATGCAGGTGTTGTGACATGCAAGTATTTACGCATACTATAGACGCAGGATCCCTTGCACGAAGGATCAGATACGTCACAACAATGCCTTTGAAGACGCAAATCCTCTTAGTGTGACGAGCCTGAAGCCATTAGGCTAGAGAATGGTCTTAAGCTAAGATACAGTTTGGCTTATAGTTACCACGCTTATTGTGGCACGTAGGGTACAAAGCTAGACTCGTCATCATCATGAGCATCATTTGCTGATAGCTAGAACTAGGTTTTTTTTTTGACTGTTCTTTGAAAATTACATCCAACGATTGATTTTTGAATGATCTGGCCAATTACATCATATTTAGGCTTCCGTATTTTGCGATGAATCGCTACATGAACCAGTCTGGTTTTGACTCTTGAAATTGTTTGTATGGCTTGTTCACTTACGTATTGGTGCACTATTTTGATACAAATCATCAAAACTTCGATGATTGAAATAATACTTGTGATTTTCAATAAGTAGTAATATCTACACCTTAACTTTGGCGTTGTCTAAAAGATGCCTAACGCAAATTTCGAAATCATAGAACTAGTTTTAAACTGAGTAAATACAACAATATTGAGTGACAATATTTAGATTAGAAATATGCATGGATACTATGTTATAATTCCGAGTGATCACTGTACCAGAAACACGGTGGTATAATTTTTCTCTAACTTTTGGCTAGATTCGATTGTGTCTCAATATAGTGCAGATTATTGAATAAATAATTAGATAGATAAAATCAATACAATAAAAACAAAGGCTTAGGTACCTACTGTGTGCGTTTTGTGCAATTATACATATTCAATTAAAATTGCTTTTTCAACGGCGTTTTTTTGTATGAAGATATCTGTCTGGGATCGGCGCAGCCATCAAGAGGTGTTGTGTGGTGTAGTGCGCAGCAAGTGGTGTTATATTGTTAAAGTACTAACAGTACATAAAATGACTGCTGAACCAAAATAATCAAATGATTATTTAGTAGGTACAGACCTAGGTAGGTATATCATTTTCCATTTCCGCCAGCTTTATCATATAAGCTCACTCACGTTTCTCGTGCCAATTTTCACTTTTCACACATGCCATAAAATCTTACCCACCGCGTATCAAATTAAAGTATACACCACTTTCCTTTTGAATTACAGTACAGTGCAATACCCTATCGCACCGGTGCCTTATATGGGTTTATCATTGCTGGCTTATTTTGAAAGCAAGTGTAATTTAGCTTCTCTGTGTTTTATGGGCATTATGCCATATTTGTAAGTGACATTAAAAGTTGCAACTTTGTAGAAAAGCCGCAGTTTTCTATTGGGCAATCGTTAAGATAGGTAATATTAGAATTCACACCAGGAGTGGACGGACGAGGAGACGTGGGTACTCACGGTAGGGCTAATCCACCAGTTCAAGGTTGTACAGCGAGCTATGGAACAGACTATGTTAAACTGAGATTATCCGACAGAGAACTAAAGTCATTGACATAGCCCACCGGATTAGCAAGCTGAAGTGGCAATGGGCTGGTTAATTTGCCGAAGCACCGACAACCGTTGGGGTAAGCGAGTTCTTGAGTGGAGACCGCGTCTTGGCAAACGTAGCATGGGGCGCCCTCTAGCTAGGTGGAGCGATGACCTACGAAAGGCGGCGCCGGCGGGCAGAAAGTGGATGAGAAGAGCCGAACACTGGGCTCAGTGGCGCGTATTGGGAGAGGCCTATGTCCAGCAGTGGACTGGTGTGGGCTGATGATGATGATGCTGACACCAGGAATGCCTGTCTTATAATGTCTTAAAACTATTGTATATTTCGGCTATTTTAACGATAAAACAGCCGAAGTCATGTTAGTTACACCACTTGTAACTCAAGAACGGGAGAACCGATTTGGCTGAAAATTGGTGGGGAGGTAGCTTAAAACCAGGAGATTGACATAGGGGGAGGGATAGGAGGGGAGGGGGTAAGGAGGGGGGGGGGGGGGGTCACCGGGGGCTACCCGTGCGAAGCCGGGGCGAGTCGCTAGTAATATATATAATAGCCATCACGAGATAGCAATCTATACCTTTTTCATCATCATAAAGGTCTATCATCACTCTGTTGTACGAGGCTTCCCCCAAATAATACAATGGAGGGATCTGCCATATTCACCATGGTTGGCAGGCGGATTGGTGATCGGAGGATTGGTGTAGAATACTCGGTGGATGCTGCCGCCTTTAACCTGGTGTAATCCCTCAGTCAGCGTTAACGACATCCATTGGAAGAAACTGAGGAGTCTACTCTTAGAGCGGACAAACCATGGCACCGGACACAACACGGCAAAAACTTAAGTTCAAGCACATCATAAATCAATAATACAAAAAATGATTTTTCTTTATTTTGCAGGACAGTTCACACAACATTATCTAGCCACAAGCTAAGCAGAGCTTGTGTTATGGGTACTACTAGATAACCGATATACTTAATACAATACATTACATAGATAGATATATTTGATTATACATAGAAAATACCCAGAACACCCTGAAAAATATCTGCAGATAGTACGAATATTTGTTCCGAGGCGGGCATCGAACCTGCAACCTCCTGCGTCGCAGGTGAACCTCCTCCCGCCGCGCCACAGAGGTCACCAATTAGTTAAATTAAATAAATACATAAATAAATAAATAATGCTGGACAGTTCACACAACATTATCTAGCCCCAAGCAAAGCAGAGCTTGTGTTATGGGAACTTGACAACTGATAAACTTAATACAATAAATAGATAGATATTTTTTATTATATATAGAAAATACCCAGAACACCCTGAACAAATATCTGCAGATCACACAAATATTTGTTCCGAGGCGGGAATGGAACCCTCAACCTCCTGCGTCGCAGGCGAACGTTCGCAGGCCGCGCCACAGTGGTCGTCAAAATTGTGAGTATAGACAACGCAAAAACGCTCGTGTTTGTAAAACGTACAGCTTCTCTGTACTATATGTGGTTTATTCCTACCTGCAAACGGAAGGCTAGTCTAAGTTAGCCTAGTCTAAGTTTTGCATTCGATATCCAAACTTTGGAATTGCTAGTCGAAATGTCGTTTATGTATGGTGAAAATGATGAAGGGGCTTGTTGACAATACCATACCAAAAAATTAAAATTGAATTGCATTTTGGTAGACGATTAACGATTAACTAACTTAGCCTAGGCCATCAGTGCAGTAGAATGGGATCCATTCCTCTTTGAACTTGTCTTAACTTGACATTTGAGAGTAAAAGGACTTTGTTCGATTCTTGTTATTTTGCTTTGAAGTTGCTCGTCAAACGGCGATATGGATACCTACTCAAAGTCAAGCAAACTTGGCGTTACCTTTAAGGCTGCCCATATTTCATATTTCATATATTTATTAATACCTTAGGATCGCAGGGAACACTTAGTCACGTCAATTTAAACTTTAAAGTAACAAAAATAAAACAATTTGGTACACACACAAGGAAGATGCAGCTGTATAGAGGCTTTGTCAAATTATAAGGTAAATTCACAGGGTAAATCATTTGGAATAATGTCAAACATAATATTAAAATTAATTAAAAATAGGAAATAAAAGCGGTTGTAAAAGGCCATTTCAGGAAATAAACTAAAGAAGAACAAAATTAATAATAAATAAGCAGCTGAACAGGGTCTTTGTCAAACTTATTACTACCTACCTTATTTTATTTCATTCCAAGCGGCTGTGTCAGTTAAATACTCACTTGTTGAATAATATGCCTTTTTTAAAAGATGACCCTTAACAATTTTTTTAAATGCATTTTCTTTTAAATCTACTACATGTTTCGGAAGTTTATTGTAAAATGTCACAGAATTGCCTATGAAGCTTTTATTAGATTTTTGTAGCCTAAATGCAGAGTTTATCACCTTCCTTTATTGCGCGTGTTGATATTATGGACATCAGCGCGTTTTTTGTAGTGGCACATATTTTTACGAATGTACATAATGTTTTCGTAGATATACAAAGAAGGTACCGTGAGAATATTGATTTTCTTGTACACTTCTCTCAGAGTCTCTCTACATTTGAGATTGTAAATTGCCCGAATTGCTCTCTTCTGGAGAATAAATATGACACTGATGTCAGCACCAGCACCCCATAACAAAATTCCATAGCTCATGAGGCTATGGAAATAGGCAAAGTAGACAAGCCTTGCAGTGGCCGCGTCCGTGAGTTTCCTTACCTCACGGACCGCATAGACTGCTGAACTTAACCTATTTCCAAGGCTATAAATATGGGGACCCCATTGCTATCTAGAGTTATTCCTAAGAACTTAGTAAAATTAACATTTTCAATTTCACTACACATCTTTACATTCGTTTGGACCTGCGTAACATTCTGTAGGGAAAACTTTAAACACTTTGTTTTTGCAGGGTTCAAAACTAAATTATTTACAGCGAACCATTTTGATATTATATCTAATGCATTATTTACAAAACTAAGGTCGGACTCCCCTCTTCGAGTTTTAAATAGTATCGAAGTGTCATCGGCAAATAAGACAACTTCACTGCTGGTTTGCCTTTTTATCACATAAGGCAAGTCATTGACGTATACGAGAAATAAGAAAGGACCTAATATAGACCCCTGGGGTACCCCTAGCCTTACGAGAGAACCTGATGACTTGACGTCAGATACTGAAACTCGCTGTCTTCTGTCAGTAAGATATGATGCTATCAGGCTTAATGCTTGTGCCGTAACACCGTAGTGTTTAAGTTTCATTATAAGCGTATCATGGTAAACGCAGTCAAATGCCTTCGAAAGATCGCAGAAAATTCCCAAAGCATCATGCTTTTCTTCCCAAGCTTGAAGTACAAATTACATTAATGTTAATCCTGCATCAAGAGTAGAACGCCCTTTTGTGAAGCCGTACTGACGATCATGTAATAGTTTGTTTAAATTAAAATGAGTCACTAATTGGTCATTGATCATTTTCTCGAAAACTTTGCTTAGAGCGGGTTGAATTGAAATCGGTCGGTAATTTGATGGATCCTCTTCGCATCCCGATTTAAACAAAGGTATAACTTTACTTTCCTTCATAAAGCTAGGAAATATACCCTTGTCAATACACGAGTTAAAAATAGCTGCTAGATGAGGAGATATTACGCTGATTATACCACCTAACACCTTTACGGACAATCCCCAAAGATCCTCTGTTTTTTTAACCCTAAGAGTCTTAAAGGTTTTAACCACCGTTTGTGCCGTTACATATTGAAAAGTAAACGTAGAAGGGGATACCTGTACATTATCCTTTAGAAATGATTCCGTAATGATCAAGGATCTGTCTAGGTCTTTCGTTAGACGAACTGGGATATCTGCGAAAAACTTTTCGAAAGCATTTGCTACATAAAGTTTGTTACTTATCAACTTACAGTCAATTCGTAAACTATCTAGACTTTCTTTAACTGTGCTATTACCAGTTTCTTTCTTTATTATATCCCAAGTAGTTTTAATTTTATTATCAGCGTTGAAAATTTTCCTTTTGATGTATTATGATTTGGCCTGACAACAAACTTGTTTAAAAATCTTTGAGTACTTTTTAACATATTCAATAAAAATTGTATCTGTAATCCAGTTCTTTTTTTCATAGAGACTATAAAGTGTATCCCTGCTCAAAATTATGCCTTAGGTAGCCCAGTCAGCAAATTTAGGCTTTTTATTGAATTTATTTTCAGTGTTTTTGAAAATGGATTGAAATGCGGTAGTAACTTTCATAAATAGGGTATTAAATGATGAATCCGGGTTTTCGCTATCCCATGCAAAGTATTCCAATTGCTGTGTAATGGCAGTTAAGAATGTTTCTTGCCTTTTTTGGGTGATTGGCCTGCATACTATTGCCTTATTTAATGTCTGTCTGGCTGGACCTTGCAGCATAACAGCTTGCCCTCTGTGGTCTGACCGTAAACAGTCAATCAGAGCCTTATCTATATAGTCACAGTTTAGAAATATATTATCCAAACATGTGGCAGTTGATGTGGTAATTCGTGTAGGTTCATTAAATAGTTCTTTTATATTGAACGATTTGCACAATAAAATGAATTGACGCTTTTGTGGAGTGTCTTCAAGCAGGTCTATGTTAAAATCTCCGCACATTATCAAACGTTTACTTGTATTTGACACTTTCCTTAAAGCTTCATCGAGGGTATTAAGAAATATATCAAAGTTAGCTGATGGTGGGCTATACACACAAAGAATTACCAGACTATCTAGCTCTGCACAAGAAACCTCACAATGGCATTCTACAGAAACAGACACAATATCTTTACGTTCTTTAGCTTGAATTTTTTTATTTATTAGGATTAAGCTACCTCCACCGCCTGCAGTTCTCCTAACAAACGAACTGATTTTGTTAAATGAACACAGGGAAAATGAAATTGAATCAGGTTTCAAGAAAGTCTCTGTGAAGCAGAGGATGTCATAGTAATTTGTTCTCAAAAATACTTCTATTTCGATCAATTTACCTAATAATCTATTAATATTCTGATGCAAAATTTTGATTAACCCTGTAGATGCACTATTAACTAAGATGCTAGGAGGGCCCTGTATGTTTTGTTCAATAGAAACAACTGTACAAGGCTCTCTTGTTGTCGTATCTAGATGTTTAAAGACACAGCAGGTTCATTATTAGCTAGATTGCTAAGAGAAGCTTGTTGTAAATTCGGTTCCGAACAACTTACTTCACAAGGCCCTCCTGCTGTTGTTAAATGTCTAATTAATTTGAGTCCATTTTTCCCATTTTCATTTTGAATGTCAAATTTTTATATAAAAGTCAAAAAAAAACCCAAGTCATGCTTTTGCCTTTTCGAAAGACTCAATGTTGTCGGAGTCAATATAAAATTATGTATATATTTATTAATATCGAAAAATGACAATTCACTTTCATAGCTATTGAAGGCTATCAAGTTACACAAAATATTATTGAGTTTATATATCCTTTGATTTTGAGCAACACTTAGTCTTTTCGAATAAGGAAAAGCACTAATTACAATTTTATTTATATTCCCCGATGATCGCAATTTTATCAACTTCTCAATACTATGTATTAATTGTACTTTAGTCACACTGGTACTATCCCCCATCATTATTAATATATCAGTGCCTTTTTTATGTTTCTCATTCACCACTTTGTCTATTAAATGGCTATAGGAGGCATTTGACATGCAATTGTTAATCACCAAGGTATTGGTATGATTTATTAAAATAGACCCAAAGTCCACTCCGATAGAATCACAAAAGATCTTGAAGATTCCATTAGTAACGTGCAAAGCAACTTTATGATTTTTCGTTGGGATGAGTTTAGCCTGGGTTGACGGGCAGAAGCCAGTCGAGTTCAGTTGAAGTGGCTGAGGGTTATCTAGACTTAGATCCTCAGCTATAGATTCAACTAGTTCAAGATTATATGAACTGACACGTAGTAGCTCATCAATGGCTGCAATCCGTTCTTTAATTTCACTTTGAGCCAAATAATACTTGTAATGCATGTTTTGTAAGTCTGATTCCAATTTCTTAATTTTTTCCATATTTTCTGTGTAATCTTGTGCATAATTAACCATTAAATATTCATAATTACTTATTTCATTATTTAGTTTTAATCTCACTTTTCTTAGACCTAAAATAATGATTTTATTATTGTTGTTTTGCTTTCTGATTTTTCTGCGTTTATGTTTCCTTTTATTACGCTTTTTGGCAGCTTTTCTACTGTAGGTAGGTGTATCTTCACAGAAGGAAGTGAGATCGATGGTCACAACCGATTTCTGAGTAACTAGCTGATCATAAAGTTCTAGGGACTTTATTTGGTCTCGTTGATTAATAATTTTTTGCATTTGGTATATATTAACTTGGGATTCAGCTAGTTGTTTTTGAAGTGCCTGGATTTGTTCAAAAGTACTTTCCAAAGTATCCTCACACTGGGTGTGAGAGTCGGCGATTGTCTTTAGGCGTTGATGCTGGTCTCGAAGATCATTTAGTTCAGTGTCCTTGCCCAAAAGTTGGGATTTTAGTTGCGTGTTTTTATCAATTACTTTGCTGATTTCCAGCTCGCTTTCTTCCCTTTCAAGCAGTAAATTACTATTTATTTCCATTGTTTGTTCAAGTTGCTGTAGTGTTAATTTTAATTTTGCCTCTAATTCACGTTTACTTCCTTGTCTAGTATTCATTGTGAAACTCCCAGAAAATAAAATAAAAAGTATATGGAAATGCAAAAACTTTACTACAGCGCAGGATTTGAACTCTGTACCGCTTGAACGTCAGTTTAGGGTACCCAACGCTACAAAATTATCTGATGTTATAGCGAGTCAGTCTTTTTTTTTTTTTTTGGAGAAAGACGGTGCGCAGAAATCTTTCCTAGTTTTATTGTTTGTGTTCACAATTCAATAAAGACAATCAAAGTATGGAATAAATTGTTATAATGTCCAGCTTCTTGTGCAGTGTAGGAAGTGTTTGTAAATAACTCACAGTTTGTATGCACTTAGGTCCAAGCGACTCAATCACAATCTTCGTTACAATAACTTATAAACAAAGTTTGGTCAGTAACTTTGTTTGTCTTCAATTCATTTTAAACTTTTATTTTGTGCAATCCCTATCACATGTTAATCACTTGGTTTTACACGTATATATGTGTTTAGAACGTTGAAATACTTAAATTAGACATTTTAACGAATTAAGTTACGCGGAGCTATACGTTTGCGTGACGCAGCCCAGTGTGCCCGTCCACCAAAGCAGGGCTTGATAATGAAGGCTTTTCATTTTCGAATAATAAAAAAAGTTGTTTTGTTTGGCTCGATAGATGGCGCTGAGTCAAGTATGCATGTCAAAATTAAAAAATGCATTGTCTGTGCTTTTGTGTGATGGTAACAAAATACCACGAAAATATATCACTACGTTGTTGACTTTGACATTTCACTTTATTTTGAAAGCTAGGTTCAAAGCAGCGCCATCTTAAACGTATTTAAAACGTCCGTGAAAACCCCTCATTTTAGTCGATTACCTTATCCCTGGAGCAGGCATTATATTGATGGATTCAATAGAAATGGCTGCTATATTGCTGTTTTTTTTACTTTGATAGACCTTTGTTTGACCGATCCCACCTTTTGGTAAGAGACGATGTGGCCGAAGATGGAGCACAAAGGTCTAGAAGATACCTATTACACTCTAGCCTTGAAGAGACTCAGATTATAATTTTCAGGAAAGACGGACGAAGGCAGTTTATTTCACTCCTTAGCAGTTCGCATTATAAAGGTAGAACAGAAATGTTTAGCACGAATAGAGGGTATACTAATGAGGTAAGGATGGGACCGAGCCGTGCTTCTGCTAGTCCTATGATGAAAAGGAGATGGTGGGATCATATCGTGAAGTTCCTGGGAGCATTCCCCGAAATGTAACCTTTTGTGTTGTGTTGTGTTCTGTGTTGTGTTCTTCAACCGCTTTTGTAAACAAGCTGCCGAATGTACATGCCCAAGATCTAAACTAAACCTATAAACCATAGTTCTCGCACGTAGCTCGTAGTTCTCGGAACACTATTGTCAATATATATTGTATAGTGGTCGACGCATTGTATAAGCGGCATCATTACAATAGTTCATTATAATAACAGGTGCAGGCGGAGTCCGGTCAGATCGGCCTCGGGCGATTCGGACGTGCGTACTCGCTCTGTTGTTCATTGCGGGCCCTTACAAGGTATAAGAGTAAGCGAAACAGAAGAAGTTTTTTTTATACTACCAAAGTAGCAAGCAAGCATGCGGCCCACCTGTTGGTAAGCGGTTACCGTAGCCTATGGATCTCTTCATACCAGAGGAATCAAACGCGCGTTGCCGACCCTTTAAAAATTTCCAAACACCCCTTTGAAGAACCCCATACTGTAGTCGCTTGGGTAAACCTCAGCAGGGGGGAGATCATTCCACAACCTGAGCGTTCCCGGGTGGAAGTTCCTCTGAAACCACACAGTCCGGGACCACCCTGGCTCTAAGGTGTGTGGATGAATCCTCTGCTGATGGCGAGCGGTGAGGTGATTGTTACACCGACCTATTGGCGTAAACACATTTAGAGCCTCATAGCGCCATCTGGGAATCATTTCAGGGAATCCTCCCAGGAACTTCAAGATCTGATCCCACCATCTCTTTTTCATCATAGAACGAGCAGACGCATGGCCCGGTACCTCATTAGTATACCCTCTATTCGTACTAAGCCTTTCAGTTCTACCTTTACAATGCGTACTGCTAAGGAGTGGAATACACTGCCGCCATCTGTCTTACCTGATAATCTGGGTCTCTTCAAGCCTTCTAGCTGGGCCTGGTCCTTTGTGCTTCATCTTCGGCCACATCGTCACTTACCAACAGGTGAGATCGTGGTCAAACAATGGTCTAAGTAGAAAAAAAAACTGTTGACGAATAGACGCGACGTAATAAATTAGTATGTGTGATGATTCTCTATAGGTGCTACAAATTTACAACAAAACCATAGCATAAGATATGAGTTAGCTTTGTCCAATAGGTACTCGGTATACATTTTGCGAAATGGACATATTGAGAAAATATGCGGTGTAAACTTTGCGAAAAAGTCTGGTGTAGATAAGTACATTTTTAAAAGTGGACATATTTAGAAAAACCGGCCAATTGCGAGTCGGACTCATACACGAAGGGTTCTGTACCAATGTAGGTACATTATGTTTGTATGTATCTCTAAAAATGGCAATAAAATCACGTTTGTTGTAACGGAAGAACCCCCTGAAATATTTATTTTATTCTGTTGTTTTTTTGCTGTTGTCTGTATTTGTTGTTATAGCGGCAACATAAATACATCATTTGTGCTAATTTCAACTGTCTAACTAACACGGTTCATGTGATACAGCCTGGTGACAGACGGACAGATGGACAACGAAGTCTTAGTAATAGTATCCCGTTTTACCCTTTGGGTACGGAACCCTAAAAAGCCTGTTGTCATTCTGCGAAGTGGACGTTTTGTGCCTGAGCTTTTCAAATTACCCTTCACAGTTAAAGTCAAAGTCAAAGTCAAAAATATTTTATTCATTGAAATCACAAGGATCATTTTGAATCGTCTTAAAAAATAAATTTACATTTACTCCTGTTCCAACGCAACCAGACCTAGAAGAATCAGGCAACAAACACGGTCTGTTTTTTTTTTGATGATCCTTCTTACTACTAGGTGGAGAGCGCCTGTGTGGTGCCTCGAGAACAAGTGGAAGCTGATTCAAGGAAAAAAGGAAAACCAACTTAAAAGCCTTACTTAGGTAGGCAGTAAAAAGTAAGATGATAGAGAGAATTAGCAAAAGTTCATAAGGCAGCACACTCTACGCTTGATATACTCATAAATAATACATCAATAATAAATCATATGCAGGTACAGACATTGCGAATTGTCAAATTAGGTGTCGAGGGGCAGAGCCACATCAGGCCACGCGGCTTTATCTTTAACATAGTCATGTAGTGTGTAATACGCTTTCTTAATTAAATTATTCTTTATGTAAGATTTAAATCTTCGAATCGAAAGTTTAGAAGCACTTTCTGGAAGTTTATTATAGAACCGAACAGAATTCCCCATAAAAGACCCACTTACTTCTTTTAATCTAAATTTGGGAATACACAGTTTATTTTTATTTCTCGTGTTAAAACAATGCACGTCACTTTTTTTCATAAACCTATCTAAGTGTTTATGTGTATATAATAAGGTTTCGTAGATGTATTGCGATATTACCGTGAGAATGTTAATTTCCTTAAAACGCTCCCTCAAGGAGTCACGTGGCTTCATTTTATAAATGGCACGTATTGCCCGTTTTTGTAAAACAATCATTACTTGGATGTCTGCTGATTACTGGAAGCTCTTAACTTAGCCCACAAACATGCTTTAACGGGGTTTAATACAGTACGTAGGCAAAGTGGTACAGGTTTGCTTCACTAGCCCTGCCAGATTGGCTCAATTTATGTCAGTAATTGAAGATACGGGGATTACCTCAGATATACAATTTTGAACTACGAACTTTGATCAGGTAAAATAGAAACACAACAGCGTAAATAAAAACGTGTTTTTTTTTTTTTATTTTAACATTGTTAGACCTTTTTTTGACCACGATCTCACCTGTTGGTAAGTGACGATGTGGCCGAAGATGGAAGGGTGGGCCTAAGGGTGAACTTAATCAAAACTAATCAAAAAGCTAAGCCGAATTAGTTGACATGACTCATAATTCTGAACTTCGGTCTTGAGTCTTGACTTATAATCTACCCATAATGGTGCCTTTCCATACTTGCCAAGGCTCGGCAAGTGTACACAAGCACAAGCGTGTAAAGAGGGCGTTTGGCTTGGCTTGCGTACTCTTGTAGACGCTTGTCGCCGATCAGGTCTAGTGTTGGTTTTTTAACACAGATCAAAGGGCGCTTGCGGCAAGCACTTGCGACGCGTTCACACGGCAGCGCGCGCTTAGTAGCCGCTGTGATCTCGCGACGCCAAACGCAATAGCCGATACAAGTTCGGTGTCCGCCGTGCTTAGTTGGATGTACGTAGCACACGGACGCATTACAATACAAGCGTGTAAGCGACTTCCAAATGACCAAGCAAGATTTGTGGACGTTTGGAGCTTGTGGACCATTGCGGAGCCTTGGCAAGCATGGAAATGCACCATTACGTGTCCACTGCCAGGACTTTCGGCTTACTCCAACGAGATTGAATGTAATAAATTTGCGTGATTGGTTGGTGAAAGTCAAATGCAGGGGTGATTTTGAAGATCGTCTTATTCGAGATAATCCTACGGCAGTTAGAAGAAAAAATCAACCAGGCTTATTGCAATAATCTTTGGCAGATTGGCTCAATTTACGATGGTAATTGAAGATTACCTAATGCTGCTTGTACACGGCGCGAGTGAAATGCGCGGGCTGCCTGTGCGGGTTATTCACATAGGCTACGTGTGTGGATTACTGCTCGTTTTGTTATGAAGGTTGCGGTCTACATGCACAAGCTACTAGCGCACTAATTTTATTTTATTTTTTTATTTTGAATGTAATGTCTCTACAAACTGACATACGGCCCGTCTGATGGTAGGCGGTTACCGTCGCCTAGTGACATCTGCAACACCAGAGGCATTGCCGATGCGTTGCCTGCCCTGAAGGACTCTTTTTACATACAACATTATTTACACGTCGCATGTAACCCGCGCAAGTGGCTCAACATGCGCATGTTACCTGCACCGTGTATAAGCCCCATTGTGTATTGCTTCATAGCTCTGAACGGATTTCGGTCAGAAAGTCATAAGTAAATCGTTTTCTGATTAGTACCTAGTACCTATAGTTCACTGATGTTTAATTTATTCAAGGTACTTGCGGTATTGTTTTTTTTTATTGACATTGTATTTTTTTTATTTTTTATTTTTGTATTCTGGACTAATTTTTGTGATATTGTATATAACCTACCTATATATAATTATTGTTTTTTTTTGATAATTGATTAGTGATTTTTATGTTGTTTTCCTCGCATATAACTTATAATTATTATAACAAGCTTTTAAGATTTGTTTTGCACGCTTAACGCCAGAATACCTATACCAATATACCTACCATCTATGTTTTTACTACTTATACCTAAATTCTAAGCAAATAAATAATTCATTCATTCATTCATTAAGTAAGGCCTGACCGTTAGCTAAACATCACATTAGTAATATTGTAAACAAGCTCAAATATGGAAGGATGTAATTGGACTGGCTAATATCATTGCATTATGTTGTTTAATACCACGGCATAGATGTATACACAATTTTGTGTATAACCAACTAATATTTATTCTGTGGTATTACGTTATGATTCTACTAAATAAATCTTTAGTAGTTAATAACATACATACCAACGCTTTATTTCCCGGAAGGGTAGGCAGAGCATAGATACCTATAGGATATAAATAGAGGAATAGAGATAGATAGAATAGAGGATAGGAGGCGGCTGCGAGGGCGGCACAAAACAACGACACGGCAGGGCTGGCATGTGGTGCTGTGTTGGAAGCTGGTGTAAAGCGAGCTGCCGGCGGGCCCGCGCTCTCCGGCACCTCGTCGGTAGGTAATCTTCCTACAGGCGGCCCGGGACGTACTAAGAAATCCCGACAGGAGCGCAGGCGACGTACCGCTGAGCTTGTACACCTATACAAGCAGCGACTCCTGGACGGCGTGATTTATCCACCCGATATAGCGGCCATCGCACCGGCCACTGGTGCGGTCATGGCACGCCCTACACACTACGCGATCCCGTCCCCCACGGTCGCTAGGCCCTCGGACCCAGTTGGGGGTGCGACTCCACCCGCACAGGTGTGTCGAGAAGTACCCACGGCGGCACGCGGCCTAGACGTCCCTGGACAAGGGAGCTCTCGTCTGTCGGAGCAGTGTGAAGACGGCTGGATGACTGTGTGCAGGGGCGGGACCCATTCTAAAGCTGGCGCTAATGCGCCAGAAACCAAAATAGGCAAATCCGAAGGAGCTGCAGGAGAGGATCCTGTTGCGCCGGGGACTAAGGCCAATCCCCGTCCCAGTACCTCTAGAGGGAAGGGTATTGGGAAAGACCGTAAAGTTGAGGAGCACGGTACCGCTCCTGCAGCCCCGAAGGTGGCCCAAGGAACGCAAGAGAATGTGGCAGGGGGTGAAAGCGCTAGAAACGCCAAGCGGCAGCGGAGCACTGATCAGGTGTCACCTTCTACTGCAGCTGCGGAGAAAAAGGTGTGCCTGGGCACTGGAACTGCGGCCACTTGCGTGGTAACGAGCGCGGGCCACATAAACACAGCGGGCAATGGAGCGGAGGAAAGACATGCGTCGTATGCTGGAGCTGCCAAATCGCACCTAAGGGTGATCGTTTTGGATAGGTCTGGCCCGAACATGGATGAAATCCGTGGCATTGCTCTAAGAACGGCCTTAGAGGACTGCCATATGCGGCACTTCTTGGAGAATAAAGATGATCCTGATAGTTGTGGACCAGTATTCAGATCTATGCCTAGGGTGTATCGTGGAGGACTCAGAATGGAGCCTAGTGACGACTTCTCTCTGTCGTGGCTCACCTCGACCGTTGAGAGCCTCCCACCCCTTTGGCATGGATCTGCGGGTTACAAGGTGGTCCCTGTAAGCCAGATGCCACGGTATGTGACAGGGAGGGTGTTTGCACCGGATTGGAGCGGGGATGCAAACACGCTAAAGGCCTACTTGGGACACACCAATAAACGCATCGGCATAAGTGTGGGAAATTGGCCTATTTTCGCACACGAGACGTCGCACGGCATAAAAGAGTACCAGACCGACCATTCCATTGTGTTTGGGATACCGGTGGAAGAGGTAGATCTATTGAAAAACGTGGACTGTCGCCTCGGTTACAAAACGGCATCAGTCCACGTCGACATACGCAAGCCCAGGGCAGGAGACGTCCGGGCGGCGGCCAAAGGCCCAGAGTCCAGCGTTGTGGACGTTCCTACTCTGGGAAAAGGCGATGGTGAGTGGGAGGTGTCACAGGACGACATAGACCGACTCCTGTACGTGGATGACGAGGGTGTTGAGATTGCTGGAGGACTTTCAGTCCTCAATCTCTCTTTGCCTGCACCGTCCATGGACGTGGAGCGCTCTGTGGCGTCACCCGGCAGCTCCCATCCACAGTCGCATTAGGACAGTCGGTTACGAATGTCCCACAAAGCCCCCCCCTTCCTTAACTTTTCATCATGATGGTCCATATGGAATCTCGGGCAAGTAAACATAATTCCAACACTCCCAAGCAGAGCGGAAATTTAACAAGGCCTTTTGCACAAACGCGTAGTAAAATTGATATCATTCAGGCCAACATCCAACATAGCATCACAGGATTTGCTGCCCTGAGAAGAGCTCTGGAAGAGCAACCGAACACTATAGCACTGGTCCAAGAGCCCTACATCGCCCGAGGAAGAGTAAGTTTTACTGCTCTCCGAGGCAATGTATTTACACCGCCGGTGCAAAACAAAACACGGTCATTGATTTATGTGCCGAATTCATTTACAGCATCACTGGTTACTCATCTATGCACAGATGACCTCACCGTGGTGAAGCTAGAAACGGGACTAGAAGGTAAGCTTAAAACCATTCTTTTAGCCTCGGCATATATGGACGGCGCAGCAGACGCACCTCCCCAAGCACTTGAGGAGCTGCTACTATACTGTGAAATGCACAAAATGGAATGTATAGTTGGCTGTGATGCCAATGCTCACAGTACTGTTTGGGGGTGCCCCGATACGAACGAAAGAGGTAAGGACCTACTAGAATTCATACTGAGACACAACCTTAACATTCTGAACAGAGGATCGGAACCCACTTTTGTAACATCTTGGGCCCAGACCATAGTAGACATCACAATAGCTACGGACACTATTGCGGAATACATAGACGACTGGCACGTCGCCTGCAATGAAGTATCCTGTGCAGACCACAGGAGGATAAGATTCGGCCTTGAGTCAGGTGAAATCAAACCGCGCACATACCGAAATCCGAAGAAAACAAACAGGGAACTGTTTGTAGAAACCCTTGACATTGAATTGAGTGGGTGTCCGGGTGTGGAATGCACAGCGGAGCTTTCGCCACCAGAAATAGAAAGGACACTCGCGTTACTGGTCAACAGTCTCAAATCTAGTTACGAAAAATCGTGTCCACTAACAAAAGAATACAATCAGATTGCACATCGCAAGGACAGATGGTGGAACAAGGAACTTGCGAAACTGAGGAAGATAACACGACATCACTTTAATAGAGCGATGAACACAAAGCGCGATGAAGACTGGATTGACTACAATGTAGCAAGACAGAACTTCAAACGTGAGATAAAGCACAGTCGCAGTAACTCTTGGAGAAAATACAGCAGCTCCATTGCATCTCAGAGCGAAACGGCGCGTCTCAACAAAATACTGTCAAAGGACAAGAAAATAAAACTAGGCTCTCTTAAGAAGCCAGATGGGACCTACACAATAACAGAGCGTGAACAATGCGAACTGCTACTAAACACGCACTTCCCGGACTGCACTCTGAGTGATCACATCAGCTGGGAAACCAATGAAGGTCACACACCTCAGAAAGCTGACTGGAAACTAGCAGACTCTATAGTCTCAGAAGAAGCATTGGTTTGGTCAGTGAGAACTTTTCAGCCATTTAAAGCGGCGGGCACTGATGGAATATTTCCTGCCCTACTACAATGGCATCTCACGAAAATCGAGGCCATGCTAATCGCGATCTACAGGGGCTGCATTGCCTGGAAATATATACCACCTACGTGGAGAGAGGTAAAGGTAGTTTTTCTTCCTAAGCCAGGTAAGTCGGACTACACTCAACCAAAGTCATTCAGACCAATCAGTTTGAGCTCCTTTTTGCTTAAAACTCTGGAAAGACTTTGTGACAGACACATACGCAGTGGGCCACTAGTCGAAAATCCTGTGAACAAAAACCAACACGCCTATCAATCAGGAAAATCAACCGAAACAGCACTACATCAGGTGGTTCATAAGATTGAAAGTGCTTCACTGGACAAGCAGTCATGTCTAGTCACATTCATAGACATTGAAGGCGCATTTGACAAAACTACCTTTCTAAGCATTGAAAAGGGCTTAAGAAATCAAGGGGTCGATGAGAACCTAAAAGAATGGATAACGAAAATGCTGGCCAACAGGGCAGCTCTCATAGATAATTCAGAGGTGACACGCTGTCTAGTTACGAAAGGCTGCCCACAGGGAGGAGTACTGTCTCCACTTCTCTGGGTACTAGTAGCTAATGAACTTCTAGAATCACTCAACAAAGATGGAATTAACACAATTGGATATGCTGATGATCTTGCAATCATGATATCGGGACTTTTTGAATCAACTCTGTGTGAGAAGATGCAAAAAGCACTCAAGGTCGTGGAAGCATGGTGCCATAGACATAGCCTGTGTGTGAATCCTAACAAAACAGAACTGGTGCTCTTCACTCGCAAGACGAAGATGCCAAAACTGGAACTCCCATGCTTATTTGGAAGGACTCTGACTCTGAGTAAAGAGGTAAAATATCTTGGAATATGGTTGGATAGCAAACTCATATGGGGCAAGCAATTAGACCATGTAACGACAAAAGCCACAAATGTGTTATGGCAGTGTACACGAGCCGTGGGTAAAGACTGGGGTCTAAAACCCAAGTTATGCCTATGGATGTATAAAGTCATGGTTCGACCTGTGCTAACTTATGGTGCCGTAGTTTGGTGGCCGAGAACAAACCTAGTGACAGCAATAAACAGGCTACAACAGGTTCAAAGACTGGCATGCTCGCTCATAAGTGGATGCACAAAATCTACACCATCAGCAGCGCTAGACATCCTATTAGGACTGACGCCGCTCCATATACACATACAGCAGGAGGCAATGGCGGCAGCACTGAGAATAAAATCCACGGACCAGTGGAAGGGACACAACAGAATAACAAATCACTGTAAGATACTGGAAAAGGCGACCAACATAATCCCAGAAGCCTTGGAGGGTACGGATAGAATAACCACCACATATCTTAACAACAAAGGGTACGAAGTGGCGACTGAAGACACGGAGGTGACTCTTCCTTCCGCCCCGCCCGTCTACCACATATATACAGATGGGGCCAAACAGAGTAAAGGTGCGGGCTGCGGTTTTTACTGCCCTGAAACTGGACTCTCAAGGGCACAACCTCTGAATAAATCCACCACCGCTTTTCAAGCAGAAACCCTGGGGCTTCAGCTAGCGGCAACTGATATATCATCATCAATAGTGTCCACCAGTATAGGGACCATTGATAGACAAATACAACTTATTTTCGTAACAGACAGTGCAGCACTCACAAATGCGCTGAAGAGACCGGACACCAGGTCAAAATCGGTCGCGGAGTGTCACACTGCACTTCAGAGACTGACTGAGAAGTATAATGTCACAATCAAATGGACGGAAAGCCATGGCCATTGTCTTGGAAATGACAGGGCTGACTCCCTAGCTAGGGAAGGGGCTAAACTTATCCCGACTCAAGCTGACATCAGCCTATCGAAACCACCAACAGTGGAAATCAAAAACAAGCTAAGATTGCATTCAGAAATGGATCACCAAAAGCTATGGGAACGAAGGTCGGACTGTAAGCACACAAAACATATGCTCCCAAAACCTGACAAGAAAATGACGAATACACTGCTTAAAATGAAACGCGAGGACCTGCGTATGGTGGTGGGCATCATAACAGGACACTGCGACCTCAACCATCACCTGCACAAAATTGGAGCCACTGACAGCGGGCTGTGTCGGGGCTGCTTGCTGGAAGAAGAAACGGTGGAGCACGTCATCCTAAATTGTGCGGCCACAAAAGACGCCAGGGCCAAGACGGGTTTGCAGGAGCTACTTGGATCCTGCTCTCCATCATCGACGCCTTCGGACACACTTCAACAGTGTTGCCATCAACCCAAAGTCCTGCTCCGTTACTTTAAGGAGCTGGGCTGGCTGGGGTAGGGTTAGCACAGGGGGATAATGCACAATACACCCCACAGCGGGATGTCAGTGCAGGTCTTAGCACCCCCACCTAGAATTAGAATTAGAATTAGAGGATAGGACAGAGATAGGAAAATTTCATCTTTAAATCAGAAGGGATATTGTTGACGTTATTTGCCCAATATATCTTACAACAGGGTCTAAACTGGAATAGGAAGGAACGGAAGAAAAACCCGAACTTTTACTTAAACTTGTTTACAATATTCATTGGCGTAGCTCATAAGATGCTCTCAGAAAGGTCCATACAAAAAATACAAATACAAATGTTTATTTCATTAACTTAAAGTCTACAATTTAACAGGGTTTGGACACTCCTCAACAACAAACTCGCATAACTCTTATATTTCGGCTTGTAAGTAACTACAAGCAAATTTATTTAATAACATTCATATAAATAAGAAAGTATGAATCCACTTACGATACTACTAACGTTATAACGCAAGTACAACCTGACAAAACGTAATAAAATAATAACCGTTTTTACCATCTGCCATTTCACATATCAAAATCAACTACACGTAGTAATTTACAGCAAACTAATGAGATTGCCTCGGGCTCAATCGTGAATTTATCTGGCAACACTATCACGAACATCATCGAATACGATACAGTAATAAAGTACCTATGTAACATAATTAAGTATGACCTTATAAAAACTACTTTTCACTATTTATTTACACCACAGACTTTCTTTTTAAGCTTTTTTTTACAGATAACGAACATCTGCGCGTCTCACGCAAACAGTTGTTTATTGAATGCGATTTTTTACATGGCTACATTTAATGCAGCTGTCACAATTTGCATGTCAAATTCCACTAAAAAATATTGCAATAAGGTTCTCTTGGCTGAATAGCTATGCCTGCAATAACCAAAATGTTTTTTGATATTATTATTCATTGTTCTAACGAAGTTGATTAAACACATTCCAATGTACATGTTCAGTAGGTATATTTTATAAAAATGTCTAAAGGTTGATAGATTGGTATGTTTACTCAGGCTTGTGTGTTTTAATATCAATCTTATAATGATCTTAACACAAAATAAAATATTTTGCGACGGGAATTTTGTAATTTATACGTAATTTTTTAGGTAATTGTGATTGAATTTTCAGTAGACATTATTTAAGATTTTGACGGGCAGACTGAAGGTTATTTTGTTTTCTTATGCTGAGTTCACACCGAAACAGCAGCGGCCAGCACCGCACTAAATTGCAGGGGTGCGTTCAAAGGGTACTCTGAGTGTTCGGTTGTTCCGTTCACAGGCTCGGTTAGAACGTTCGGTTAGCATCACGTGACCATAACCGAACAACCACGTTTGGGGTGGTGATTTAAAATTGTATTTTAATTATGCCTCTTCCATACTTACATGCTGAAGCTTCGACTACCTACTTATCGCGGTATAATTGACGTCCACAGTTATCGCAATAATGGCATAGCTCAATCGCTCCAACACCTGCATGAACGAAGCTTCGACTACAAAGCCTTATTTTAAATATGAATGATTCCAATGCTCTAATGATATACTTACTTCACATTACTATTGCACATTTTAGAACTTAAAAAACCTAACTCAGCAGAGATTGAGGTAGGTACACGCAAGTCCATCTCATATAGATTACGTACACTGAATGACGCTAATGTTGGAGGGAACTAGAATTTAGCATAACTAATTTATATTGATGCGTACTGAGAAACCGCCAGTTCAGCTATCGTGATGCGTCTATCGTCACATCGTCATAGTTTTCAACGCATGGCGATAATGCCCCCCACATCTACGATTATCGCGATAATAGACGATCATCGTGGCAATAGACGCAAGTTTGGGAGAGGCATTACGCGGTTAGTCAATGTAGTGTCACGTAATGTCACTGTCGATGCCGGCCGGCACACATCTTGGTGTGAATTGAGCCAAAGGATTCCTTTCTTTCACCATGGCAAAAAATATGGCATTGCAACTTCAAATTTAAATGTTTATTAAAAGTTGTGGCAGTTCAATTAATTATACTGAAATGATAACCAACTTTATAGTTTTACCACAGATTAATTAATAGTGTTTAACCTCCAGCGTTTAGTAATACCGCAACAAAATAAGTACCTAAAGCCAGCATGTTTTATTGTATTGATACCTACTATTATTTGTTCTGTGGTATTGAAGGCTAATTCAATGCTTGTATTTTACTTGCAATGTAGCTATAACGTATAGTAATAACGCTATATAACGCTATATATATAATAGTATAACGCTAGCTTATAACGTATCTTGCAATATCAATGCGATAGCAAGAAATGCGCGAGAATTGCGCGATTATCGCATCAAAATTGCAAATCAGTATCGCTGATACGTAATACGAATTTGCAAATTGGATGCGATAATCGCGCAATTCTTGCTATCGCATTGCTATTGTAAGATACGTAATAAGCTAGCCGGTCAAATCTTGCGAGCTGAATAAGAACCACTTCTTGGTATGCCAAGTTAAGCTATTGCTATGGGCATAGACAATTGGCCTGAAATTTTGCTAACTGCCAAGTTCCGATGAAAATACAATATTATGATGACAGTAAGCTGATGTGATGTTAGAGACGGAAGGTAGACAACGGAACTCCTCGATGGATAATAGTAGACTGGCCGTGTTTAGGCTCATTTTGATCAGCACACTGTTCTGCTTAATAATTTCATCATAATCATCATCAGTCGGATGTACCTACACTTCTTAAAAGCTTGTATTGAAAAAAAATAACAACAAAAACTTACAAAGATTAGGTATTAGTAAGATTTAGTTATGTTTCCGTATTTTTGTTTTTGATACTTAAAGCCGATCTAGGGACCCGATTGTGACTACAACTTTTGATTTGACACATCACACAGTAATGTATTGTACCTAAACTAGTTGCACACCGCGGTATTAGGTACGTGCACACATGATTGGCCTTTATTAAATGTTGTGTGGTATTCCTGAGGTCCAACTATCTTCATTCCCATGATGCGGTTTCAGTGTAAAGAAGTAAAAACACATACACAACACACACACATACACACGAAACTTTCTCATTTATAATTGCTATTAGTGTGATTCAAATAGTGTTTTATTATACTCTAAAAACAAATTAAGTGAATGTAGATCGCAAACCTAAGACCGACTATAATTATAAGGCTCTGCCTAACCTTTCGGGAAAAAGTCGTATGTCACCAACTTCTATGTAATTCCCTAAACCAAACAAAGTTCACAAAACACGATTGCAAAAAGGACTAAATTCATTCAGGAGCCAAGTGTGTGACTACCGGCATTTCTTATGCTAATTATTTAGTTATTTACGAGCAAGGGGTTGGTCATAGACTAATAAAATAAATTAAACAGACACGGCACGCCGGTTTTTAATTTAAGAGCTCTTTACGAGGGTATTGGGGGCTTCATTTCAGTCAGTAGGTATTCCGTTTTACGATGGAGCGCAAATGAAGGGGACATGACGACTTTTATTGCGGGTTTAAGGTCTTTTTGAATCGCGGGACAGGCACGGGACGGGCATGAAGGGCCCCAATCTTAAAATAATCTTTACTACGACTAGATGGAGAAAAGAGACATGTAACGCGAGATATGGCTCATATCTGGTTCAACGCATTGGCATTGCCATTCAGCGTCGCAAAATAATAAAGAACATCGGATCAGCAGAGATTTAGGCAGGTACACGCAAGTCCATCTGTTATAGATTACGTGTACTGAATGATGCAAATGTTGGCGGATACTCGAATTAAGCGGAGGGGTTTTGTAAAATTGTGTATAGGTACCTATTTTACGAGATATTCAATGAAAACCGACTTCAAAAAAAGGATGAGGTTCTCGGTACCTCATTTCTCCGTCATATATATGAACCGATATGTAATTATTTTTTTTACTTGACTCGATATTCTTCCAGGTTGGTCCCATTTTCAACAAAATCTAGTTCTGATGATGAGATCCATGAGGAATTGAGGGAATTCCTTAAATATTATAGGCACACATATAGCGATTTTGGTATTTTCAGCAACAAGCATGTGCATTCAGAAAGTTCCATTTGGTGAAGTGGAACTGATGAAGAAGACCAGAGATGGCCATTGGAACCACTCAATGATAAGTATTTCACGGGTGGCGATAAGGGTGACTTTCCGATATCCGACTGAGCTGAAATTTGGCATACCTGTCAATTTCCGATGATAATACATATGATCGTGACAGCGAGCTGATCTCATTCGCTGACGGAAGGTGAACAACGTAACTCCTCGATGGATAATAGAAGAATGGCCGTGTTTAGGCTCATTGTGATCAGCACACGGTTCCGATCTTGTATTGGGGAAAAAACCATAGCTCGGTTTTTTTCGAAAATAATTATTTGTATGTTGCTTTCAGCCTGGGGTTGATAAAATCGGTTAAAACACCACGTGCCATTTCTAGACACACTACACTCGCCAGCCGGCGTGTTATGTGACCACCAATGCGGCTTCTAGCTTGAATAATTGCTCTGTGCTGGAGTTTTTGTGCCAGTTCTACTTTGTTTATACCTCGGGCACTTATAAACAGTTCTACGACCTCTGAGGGCAAGTAGCCGCTTGATGAAGAGATAATTGTGGGTTTGATTCCCGATATAAAAGTTTACATGATTTGCACCAAGTTGAAGTTCACTGTGTACCTATACGAAATGATAGTACAGCGGCGCTAGAAAGCCTTTGCTGGTGGGTGACTAACGCAAAATAACCAATCTTAGATTTGATTGTTAATGGACTAAATCAAGTATAATATTCAAATTATAAATATGCATGGATACTACATTACATACAACATACATATTTACAAAGGGATCACTGTAACAGAAACATGATAGGACAATATTTTCTCGATAGAAAAAAAAACAAAGTAACAATTGGATAGATTCGTTTGTTTATTAAAATGGAGCATAAATGGGTAAATTCATTACCACAAAGCCGAAGTTTCGCTGCAGGGGTTTTGTAAATTATTTATATTCTATGAGATATTCAATAAAAACTGTTTTTCGCGCGGCGCGAGGTTTTTTTTTTTGTAAGAAGATTTCTGCCTGGGCTTTTTTTTTTTTTTATCGGTACCAAGGTATCAAACAAGCATACGGCCCACCTGTTGGTAAGCGGTTACCGTAGCCTATGAACGCCTGCAATACCAGAAGCACCACAAGCGCGTTGCCGACCCTTTAAAAATTTCCAAACACCCCTTTTAAAGAACCCCATACTGTAGTCGCTCGGGAAAACCTCAGCAGGGAGATCATTCTACAACCTGAGCGTTCGCGGGAGGAAGTTTCTCTGAAACCGCACAGTCCGGGACCACTCTGGCTCTAAGGTACGCGGATGAATCCCCTGCCGATGGCGAGCGGTGCGGTGAAAAAAGGTTGCTGTAGGCATCATGTCAAACAATTCCTCGGAACAAAACCCATTATATAAACGGTAGAACACGCAGAGAGAGGCAAAGTCTCTCCTCAGACTTAAGGGCTCAATACCTTTCGTGAGCTTGGGATTGTCGACAATTCTCATTGCACGCCTTTGAACCGAGTCAAAAGGTCCAAGCTGGTAGCCAGGTGCTCCTGCCCAGAGGTGACAGCAGTACTCCATGTGGGGCCGGACTTGCGACTTATAGAAAAGCAGCATTTGCCCCGCAAAGCAAAAAAAAAGAAAAAATGGAAAGTAATGAATGTGAAGCAGTGGCTTGCGGTAAACGGTACGTAAGTGAGAGTAGATAGGTACCTTGATATTATTTGCTATTCGTATGATATAATTATGTCGTTTGCTGCCGTTGTCGGCTACGCTCGCGTTATGTGTAGTTCGGTTGAGCTAATTTGAGGACGGAGGGGAACTGATTTTGATCCTGACACCACGCGTGTGAAGCCGTGGGGCAAAGGCTAGTGTACGTATCTATCTGTCTATCTATCCATCTATTTAGCCTGAGTGCACCCACTGCTGCTGGGTATAGGCCTCCTCTCTAATACGCCACTCTCTCCGGTCCTGTGCTGTTCTCATCCATTATGAATGATGTCATCCGACCATCGGGCGGGTGGTCTGCCCCTTGGTCGCCTAGCATATCTTGGCCACCATTTCTTTATATCCGTGGTCCATCCTCCGTCATTCCTTATAGCCAAGTGTCCCGTCCATCGTCACTTAAGACTTGTGATCCGCATACCTACGTTGTCGATTTTCGTACGTCGACATATATCGACGTTGGGTATATGTGATCAAGGAGGGATATACCGAGCATGGCGCGCTCCATTGCCCTTTGTGCTACTCTTATCTTGTGCATGAATTCTTTTGTGAGTGGCCACGTTTTGGTTGCATATATTAGTATTGGCAGAACACATTGATTATAAACCTTGGTCTTCAGGGTTTGTGGAATTTTCGACTTGAAGATGTCTTCTGATGCTTTCTGAAGACAGCCCACCCTAGCTGGATACGTCTAGCAATCTCCTTTACCTGAGAGTGTACCTGCTATAAATTAAACAGGCTGAGGTAAAAAACAGTCACATGCGAACCCTTTCTACATATAGTGGGAAGATTGAATATGACCGCTTGTTATCTGTAAAATAGAATTAAATCGGTCGTTCCTCCATTCGTTATGCATTTACGTATTAGATACCAAACACAATAGGATTATAATGTCTGGAGACACAATAAAATCAACCTGACTGGCTCTTCAAATTCTTTTGAAACGTTGTCAAACCAATTTAGACTCCAATACTCAGGTTATAAAGAGCTAGAAGGAGAGGCACAGGGCTATCGAAGTTGTTGGTGCATTTTGATAGAAAAGTCGACCGTAATGCATTGATCTGAAGGATTATAGTTGAGACCTTAGAATCTTTTAAGCACAACGTTTTTGTTGATTTTTGTTTCATTCAAATTTCAGCCCTAATACAAGGGAGTTAAAGAGCTATGTACTGTTAAGGATTCGTCCAGAAATCAGAAATCAGTGTAAAATATGACAAAATAAAGTTGCAGCAGAAAATAAGGGTGCTGTTTAACATTCATATTGAATGAGTGCCCTTTAAAAGAGTTAGAAATTTGACGTTTTATATTGCTATGTTATTGCTTGGTTGGACCTATTGTTTTATATTGCTATGTTATTGCTTGGTTGGACCTATTGTTTTTTTAAAGATACTTACGTAATATTCTTTTTACCAGAATAAAGGTATGGTTCTATTTATTTTGGCTATGATAGGTTTTGAGAGCGTAATGAACTTCAAACTGGGGCCCAATTCTACTATTTTTTAAAGAAAAACCATTCATAAACTATGCAATTACAATTCAATTACAATTTTCATTAAAAATGGTAGTCGGCTAAATTTATGATTTTACGAATTTTTACGAAGAAAGATTTTACGATTGTTTCTAAATGGTCACAATTATAATGCAATTAAGAAATCATTGAAGTTAGTGGAACACCAAGAGTGTCAAAAGTGACAAGTATGAGACAATTCATTACCAATTTAAATACAATTGGTTTAGTAGAATTGGGCCCCGGTATGTTTTTTTTTTCGTAAGTTAGGAAGTTTTACATACATAGTTAGACATTCCTTTAATACTTTAAAGTTAGTTATATTCTTACTAACTTCAGTATTTAAAGTACTTGTACTCGCATATATATTATAATGAAGTTCCTATATGACAAACATTATTTACACAAACTAGTAGGTATATAAGGCTTTATCAGAAACACGTACCTACAGGGTTGAAAATACTAGGTGCACAAAAATTTTGCGTAGGTATTTCGTAAGTGAGCAGCTGGGTTTCGAAGCGTTCAACGAAGAGCACCAATTTAAAGAGCACCGTTTCGGAGAGGAACTCCAACTAAGATCTCTGGCGCTGTTTGAAAAATGTGCTGGAAGAACTAATAAGCTTTTAGCCCAAACTGGAAACCTCCTAAGCCCTATTTTCGGCTCTTCTCATCCAGTTTCTACCAGCTGCTTTACGCAGATTGCTGCGCTACATAGCTCGGGAGGCGTCCCATATTACCTTTGCCAATACCTACGTGGTCTCCACTCAAGCACACGTTTACACTAGTGGTATCTTGGGCATATGCACAGCCCTTTACCACTTCAGCTTACTAATTAATGAGTAACGTCTTGGTAATGATTTAGTGGTAATGATACGTCACGTTAATTGAACGTAGTAACATCATAGTAACACACTGATGCAATAAAAACGCCTTACGGCAGTGACTCATTACTGAACAGTGTCCACAGAATAAACATCATGTGCTGTAACGCAACACCTATTACTATTACGTACGTAGAATAAGACTGAGACAGAATAGTCATCATATTTTTACAAGCTTTTATTTAATTTTTTTGATCTGTTGATAGAGACGAAAGGTGGACAAGGGAACTCGTTGATGGATAGACAGATCGTATATTGGCAGTGATTGGGCTCATTTTGATCATCATACTGTTTCAATAACTAATATCATAAAAGTGTAATTATCCAGGGAGGAAACAGGGGAATTGGTTTGTATGGAATAAACACCGCCCGCTTTTCCTCTAATAGCAATGTTTTAAGATTTGATGGGCGAAATACTATTTAAAGACCATAGTCTGAAATGTGGCTCTCAGGAAATAAGTAACATAAAAAACATGGGCGACTCCCAATACATTGATTGACCCAACTTTTTTGACTAACGTCGTACTTTTGGTTATTGATAAAATATGTTAAGATAATGAAACAGCAAATTTAATTTCTTGCGTAGAAGTTGTGGGAAAGTAATGAAGCTTGTTGCGTTTTGTTTTACGCAAATGCAACGAAAAATTTGGGAAACATAAGTTGTATTTCGACATAATTAGATAAATCAATAATTATGTAGAAATACAACTTATGTTTCCCAAATTTTTAACATATACAAGTTAAAATTGGACATCATCATCATCAGCCCACACTAGTCCACTGCTGGACATAGCCCTCTCCCAATACGCGCCACTAAAAATTGGACAAAAACAACATTTAGAACCGTACTAATTACTTCCAGGAAAAGGCCCTGTTCATTTATTTTTGACCTGGGTCAGCGGTTGCCCACCTCCTTTCACGATGTATTCAACTATTGTAGGTATTTCCTATCTATTTATGTTATACTCTGTGACCACACATCGTCACTTTAACGCATCTCTGGGCACTGACTCATCATCGGTCCACTCTGTTGATTTACATTACAAAAAACTATCCACCGCAACGTGATAGAGGGAAGAGGTGTGGGGGGGGGGGGGGGGGGAGCGGGAAATGCTCGCGTGAATCATTCTTCATCGACATTTAAAAAAAGGATTTCAACATGAATTTGTTACTCATAAAGTCACGTTTTGTAGATAGGTCCTAAGGTTTCGTTTTGGTGACCTTACATAAACCACGTTTCAGGATCATTACACAGTAAAATCAGTGACTTAAGCAGATTACAATTTATTTAATTTAATGTAGCTCTGAAAGCTGGAAATCTTAAGCGGGACTGAGATGGACACGCTAGCCACATGTCGGGGGACCACTGGGCTAAGATAGCCACCTAGTGGATTTCAAACGTGCGGCAGCCAGTAGACCCAGACGATGATGGCAGGATGATCTTGACTCCCACAATAAGGCACAAACAGCAAAGGATATAGATGATTGGAAAGAGGGAAGCAGGCCTTTGCCCTGAAGTGGAAAACATATGGGACATAATCAATGAAACATAATCCATTATTGGCTGTCATGTAATGTGTCCTCCCTAAGAATAAATCTCTCAGTCTCTTTCCCTGGATATCCTAAAAGCCCACTTAGAATTAACACCAAGAAGTGGACAGCAGATTCCACCTGAGTACCAACAATAGTACTGCGATTATGAAGCGTGGTGATTATGTCAATTTTTTCCAATTTCAATTTGTAATTGCATTAGGTACATATACCTAAGACTGGACGAGATCTTCCCCATAAGGAAGAGCAGGCAGCAGGAGGTCTAAAGGCTGCTGATATCGTTAAACATGTTTTCATACTCAACTTGATTGGACCGTGCATATACACGCCGTAACTAATTCATGGGGGTAAGATGCCCATCCAAGTTCTGACCGCCCGGAACCCGTCCACTTCCTATACAAATATCGCTCTAGCTAGCGCATTAAACAAACTTGAAACATGATTGCAACTTTTGAAACTACCATGGTTAGTAGGATAGATGATAAAGATACCCGATACAACAGTAAAACCGACCTTAGCAGTTTTAGCACTCTCAAGCTTGGGAATTAATTTGCTCTAACACCGTCCAAATATAGGTATGTGAAATTACTATAAAAAGTGCATACTATATTGTATTTTATAAGAAAATAGGCGTGTCAAGAAGTTTTTAAAAATTAGTTTTTTTTAAATGTGATTTCATCAAGATCCCTGGGTTTCCCGTACGACTCGTTTCTCGAGATCATTTTTTCCCTATACCTGCACACTAATGGAATGAACTTCCATCTGAGGTTTTCCCGCTTGGTTAAGATTACGACATGTGTACCGCTTCAAGAAAAATGCAGAGCGCTTCTCGAAAAAGACATTTTATCAGAAATTAATACAAAAACCTCACTGTCTTCAGTTTTATAATACTGAGTTTATTTGTGTATTTTTTGACACAATAATCTGCACCATATAGATAAAAAATCGAATCTAGCTAAAAGTTACACGTAACTTTGTGGTTTTTTTTCTATCAAAAAATATTGTTTTATTGTGTTTTGGCTACAGTGCTCGTAATTTGAATTCAGTAACCCTGCATATATTTTATCAGAATATTTTACTTGATTCACTTAAGTAAAAATCGTATACACGATCAGCATTTTCCTCATGTTTAAGTGCACATACAGACAGTTCTTACTATATTGGCTTTCCTTTTTCAGAACCCTACAATTTCCAACGATTGGTCGCAATAAACACTGAGATTACTTACGATTAGTAACTGCCTATCTGATCACAAACCAGTAGCTGACTCAGTTAGCTACTATTAACGGCTGTGGTGGCCCTGCTACGACTTTCACCCAGTTTCTGAGTTCAATGTTGTGTTTATGTACTAACTACTTATTTACTTACTGAGCCGAGACATCTGATATCTCTACGTGTTCTACCGCCTCTATAACGGGAATGCTCTGACGAGCCTTTGAACCTCTTCCCGGCACCGTGACAAAGCTCATGCACACATCGTAGAGCCCTGGGTTTCCCGAACGAGTCGCTTCTCGAGATCATTTCTTACCCACACCTATAAATTTGGAAATGAGCTGGGTTTTCCCCTTCGACATGGGCAGCTTTAAGAAAAAATATAAAAACGTCTTCAGTATTAGGCAACTCAACGACAATGCCATTGGCATTGCCGGTCCCTACCTACTCCTACTAATCGACAGTTTTCTTCAAACAAATAATGATTTGCTGCAAATAATGACCAATAAAAAGCCAACAACAGTAATGTCCATGTAAAATTATACTCTATTCGCCCATGATTGGTAAAATACGTTTGTATGAAAAAGCAACCACCTTAAGGGGGTACACGGGGTTGTTGAAGTTCCTATAAAAAAAACTCCACGTGGACGATGTCGCGGGCATCCCACTAGTATCAACATAAGAATATCTTAAACCACAAAAACAGAGGTTTATTACACCATAATCATGTGAATCAGACCAAAATCGCGTCTCACAGTAACTCCAAACACGATTAACAGAGCAACTCGGAGTAAAAAGGTGATTTCGAACGGTCACCAATCACCCAATAATCGAGTAACGGCCCTCTTCTTACAGCCGTATTCACAAACGACTCGTTTATATGGAAATTAAGAAAATTGCAGCGTGTTCTTCCTACAGATCGTTCGCCGTAAGTTGGTACTTCCATGGAGTATTTACAGGTGCCATCTTACGGTGAACGAGCTGGACCGTTCACCGTAAGTTGGCACCTGCCATGGAGTATTTACAGGTGCCATCTTACGGTGAACGTGCCGGACCGTTCACCGTAAGTTGGCACCTGCCATGGAGTATTTACAGGTGCCATCTTACGGTGAACGAGCTGTAGTCGATTTCCACTAGAAAAACGTATGTGCGTACGTGATCTCAAAGGTTGAAAGATAACATCGTGAGGAAATATATCCCTTCTGACGCATATCCTAGAACCAATGATTAGAAAGGAGTCCCTACTAGGCGCAGTCAATCCTTTCACCTCACTGGTTCCTTTCCCTTTGGTCACTAGGCCCTTTCTGGGACTAACACTCCTCAAACTGGTCCCTGTTCTAACACAGGGTGACCCCAGGAAAGAACTGGTTATACTAAGTAGCAGTAGAGTGAACTCGGATGCAAGTCACCTCGTGCGAGTGTTCTCTGATCATGTCATCATCATCATCATCATCATCATCATCATCATTCTAAACAAGTCCACTACTCGACATAGGCATTTAACCTTATTAGTATACCCTCTATTCGTACTAAACGTTTCAGTTCTACCTTTATAAAGCGAACTGCTAAGGAGTGGAATAAACTACCGTCGTCTGTCTTTCCTAAAAACTATAATCTGGGTCTCTTCAAGGCTAGAGTGAATACGTGCCTTCTAGACCTTTGTGCTTCATCTTCGGCCACATCGTCACTTACCAACGGGTGAGATCGTGGTCAAACAAAGGTCTATCAAAGTTAAAAAAAGAGCCCTGACACAGCGAGACGCCGCGGCGTCGCGGCAGACCACGCAGCAGATGGCGCGATGAAATGGACACTTCTAACAAAGATTGGCAAGCAATAACACAGGATCGTAGTGACTGGAGAATATGAAGGGGAGGCCTTTGCCCAACAATGGGATGATTCAGGCTAACAGTTAAGCTAGGGCCAAACCGGCGCAATCAGCCTGCGTCCGCGTTTGGCGTGCACGGTGGCGATCCATTGTCTGACCGCCACCGTGCACGCCACCGCGGACGCGGGCTGTTCGTGCCGGTTTGGCCCTAGCTTAACAGTATGAGGTCGATATAGTTAGCGATCACATCACAGTGACGTACGTCATCACAATCACTAATAATTGACTTTCGTGTTGAGGCTCTACAATCTTGAGACTGATCGTGTCACCGCGGCTTTATTATTGTTTGTTAATACGTGGTTCTACTTAATTAATTCTGGTTATAGGCCATAACTTGTTCCGTACGGCCGATCGCGCCGTTTAGGCCGATTATGATGTTATTTCTAAAGAAATATAGATTTTATTCTCTGATTATAAGTACTATAATAACGTTATTATGGCCACTGTCACACTTATACTACTTTGTGTCGAAGGGTATTTGTTCTTCATACTGCGTTAGCTCAGTTTAATGGGTACAGGTTGAGGTATGATGTCCCTGAAAGCAGTCAGACCACGATGTTTTCCTTCACTGTTTATGCACACATATGTTTGTCGAGTGGAATAAACCCTGTCCGCGATTTGGACTTGCAGCCTTAGATTCTAAATAGCCACCTGCCAACTGCCTGGGTCAACTCACAACGATTTGTTCATGTTCTACCTACACCTACGAATATTTAATGTCCCCACTAACCACGATTTTTCAAATGGAGGTTTTACGACTTGCCATGATTATTTTAAATATCCTAAAATGCCACGATTGTTTCATGTCCTACAACTCTCTACAATTTTTAACCCCCGACGCAAAAACGACGAGGTGTTATAAGTTTGACGTATCTGTGTGACTGTGTGTGTGTGTCTGTCTGTGGCATCGTAGCTCCCGAACGGATGAAACGATTTCTTTGTTTTTTGTTTGAATTTGTCGGGAGTGTTTTTAGCTATGTTTATCTTAATCGGTTCAGCCGTTTCATTGCATTGAGGGTTTTTTTAATTTTCACAAAATTTATTACTTGTATAATCCCTACAACTCGTCACGATTATTTCATGTCCTACAATATGCCACCATTTGTTTTATGTCCTACCTTTATTTTTTCACGTAGGTTCGAGTCGAGAAAAGTTAGAGGAATGACTAAGAATACCAGTGAGACTTTAGAATTAGAGTCGAAACCTGTCGGTGCCTACACCGATATACGTGAAAAAATATTTTGGTTGTGTGTGGACACTAATAAGTAACGTAATCAACCAACATCATACAAACTTCTATAAGAGTAATTATATTTAAAACCATCAAGGTTTTGGTGCAAATCCTATCGTGGTACTAATGTTATAAATACGAAAGTTTGGGTATTTCTTTCTTTCTGTTTTAGTGGTGTATAATTTTTCCAAAATTTTTCAAGCCAAGGTAATATAATTTCGATATATTTTTTTAAAATAAATAATGCCGTAACGGCTAATCCAATGCTAACACACACATAGATTATGATCTGAAACCCAAATCTCGTAATAAATAGTCAAAATAAAGTTCGTAAATATATTACATGTTGCAAATGGTATTTACATCAACTAAACAAAAAAAACAAAACAACAAACTAACTAAACATGGAAACATGATTTTATTGAAATGAAACCGAAACTTTAAGGCATCAAAGTTTTTTCGAGTTTTTTAGCTACAGTTTTAGCTTATAGACGCGTCTTTCTTCACTCTTTCCAATGATTAATAACACCATCCTACTCCATCTATGGTCGCCACGACTAGAAAGAAGACTATTGTTATTATGAGAGTGTAGAATACTAATTTTCAGTTCCAAATTCAGTCTTGATTCAGTCAACATTTAAACTGAAACATCTACTTTCTAGAGAGAGTCTACTTTTTTTTTAACTACTTGATTGACGGAACAAGCATATGGCCCACCTGTGCCTTTAACAACGCATTACGACGTAGGTCACGTCCACCTAGGACGCACCCTATGTGGCATTACACTGCGCGCCACCCTGAGATATTAAGATGAAAAGTCTCATGTGCCTGTAATTTCACCGGCAACCATACCCTTCCGAAATTTGTACTATTATTTATTATGTGCCGGAACACAGCAATGCGAGCACTACTGCTTTTCGGCAGAATCAAGATTTTGTCTTGGTATAATGCAAGCGAAGCCGCGTGCTGACACTGGTACATAATAACAGCGTTACAAGCGTCGAAAAATCAAAAGCATGTTTAAGACACCATATTTAAAAGATCGTTTGTGTTTTATCTTTGTGGTAATTTTGGTGTCTGACCCATACAAGATTCTTAAAAGTTACGACCTCATAATGAGGGATTTCAACCGATGCCTTCATTCCTGGACACGTTTTACAGACTGCAGACTGCGAATGTGAATCCGCGAATTTTACGAGCGAGTATGGACCATAGCTCGTAAAACTCAAAACTTTCATCTCAATTTCAAAACCACAGCGTCTAAATAAACCGACGGTACAGTTACCTTCGTCCTCATGCCCTTTACGACGAGAACTCGAGATCGCCACCAGCATTACCACCAGAAAATCAAGCTAAAACAAGCCTTATAGTTCTAGATATAAGAAGTACGTGATGGCAAAAAAACGAAGCCGGTTTTGTGACCGGTTTTATAAGAGCGGCCGTTCTACTACCGAACTACGCAAAGCTTCGTTTATACTTACTTAATATACGTATATTAACAATATGCTACTTTGTTTGGGATATAATAAATAATTTATAGCAACTTATAATCAATTACCAGCATAACTGTGTCCATATGAGGCTGTACTTTGCAAGGAAGTTAAAGGTCTCAGATAAATGGAGAAAATGATGAAAAAAAAAAGACAAAAGACTTGGATGTATTAATCGTTATTATTTGGTGTTTCTTAGGGTTCCGTACCAAAGGGTAAAAAGGGACCCTACTACTAAGACTTCGCTGTGCGTCCGTCTGTCAGCAGGCTGTATCTTATGAACCGTGAGTTGAGTTGTAGCCAGTTGAAGTTTTCACAAATGATGTAATTCTGTTGCCGCTATAACAACAAATACTAAAAAACAGAATAAAATAAATATTCAAGGGGGCTTTCATACAACAAACTTGTATTTTTTGCCGTTTTTATAGATAATGGTACGGAACCCTTCGTACGCCAGTCGGACCCGCACTTGGTTGTTTTTTTTTTCCTTTTTTATAGATAATGGTACTTATACGGAACCCTACGTGCGCGAGTCCGGCTCGCAATTGGCCGGTTTTATTATAGATAATGCTACGGAACCCTTCGTGCGTGAGTCCGACTCGCACTTGGCCGTTTGCTTTTTTATAGATTTGTTACGAAATAACGAAATACCATCATTGAACAAAAAATTTAAAAAAACTGGTACAAATAATTACAAGCGGCTTGAAAATAAAATAAACAAATAAATAATACACCGACTGTTTTCAATGTTCCAGCAAAATTTAAAAAATGGAACACTTATGGAAGCACATCAATATCTAGCACGCATCGTGTAGGGCCCCGAAGTCAATTACTCTATTCACGAGTAGATGTCGCCACTGGAAAAATAGAACGCGCTATCAGCGGTCATCGAGCTGATGATCTTGGAAAAGAAACAGCTGCACCAATTTCCACCGATCATAGCTAAGAACCATTTTGCAAACACCATCTTTCTTATAAATAAAACCGTATTTAGATTGGGCAAACCGTTTTTAAAATAAATGGGAACATTCATAGGCACATATAAACACCACAATGCCATATACCTACCCTGTCCCGTAGGGGGTAAAAAAATAAATGTTTTTTTTCATAAAGATGAAAAGTCTCACGTGCCTGTAATTTCACCGGCACTCTTACCCTTCAAACCGGAACACAGCAATGCGACACTACTGCTTTGCGGCAGAGATAGGTATGGTGGTAGCACTTCCCCGGACGAACTCTTTTACAAAAAAGCACTACTACTACTGAACTGATTGTTGTTAAATTGAGTTTTTTTACCCCTAATTTTATCTGGAACCTTAGATCAACGTAATAATAATAATAATAATGCATAAAAATAACTCTTTTCTACACAGAAACCCTCCGCAATTATAGCTTGATACACTCCACCGGTTTTTTACTTTAAACATAGTTGGGCATTAAGCTCCACATTTTTCTTTTTTGACATTAGTCGAGCAAATCAACATGTATAAGATTGACGTAAGCTATCGAAATGTCACGTGATCAATGTACCTATTGTATTACGACTGTAGAAATGGAATTGCTTCGAAGCAAATGCCGTTTGGCTAGGCCGGAAGGTACTTCATGTTTATCCATTACCGTGTCTAGTCCATTTCCTACGCTGTTTGGCATTCAAAGGAAGTGTTTTGTTGTGTCGTTTGGATATACATATATCGAGACAGCAGCTAGCCTACGTATTTCATTTATGATTTTACAAGCTATATTTAGATTTCAACTTCACTTGTTAGTTTGATAGTACGTTGGGACAAATCTTGGAACTGAATTTTGAACCATTTCCTCCCAAACAATTTAATAAAAAATTTGCATTCTTCTTTAACTGGTTTTTTTTTTTTAATTAAACTAATTGGCAAACTAGCTTACGACCCACCTGATGTAAAGTGGTCACCGTCGCTTATAGACACTGGCAACACCGGGGGTATTGTCGATGCGCTGCCTACCCTGAAGGAATTTATGAACATTTTTCTTGAAGCGACACATTTCGTAACCAAGCGGGAAAGCCTCAGATGGAAGCTCATTCCATAGTTTGTAGGTATGGGGAAGAAATGATCTCGAGACACAAGTCGTACGAGAAACCCAGGGATCTATGATGTGTGGATGAGCTTTGTCACAGTGTCGGGAAGAGTGATGGTAAAATATCGATGCGGGGATGAGATCGAAAAGCTCGTCAGAGCGTTCTGATGACAATAGAGTATTAAATAATAAATAAATAATGCTAGACAGTTCACACAACGTTATCTAGCCCCAAGCTATGCAGAGCTTGTGTTATGGCACAGTTATGGGTACTAGATAACTGATATACTTAATACAATACATTACATAGATAGATATTTTTTATTATACATTGAAAATCCCGAGAACACCCTGAACAAATATCTGCAGATAGTACAAATATTTGTTCCGAGGCGGGAATCAAACCCGCAATCTGCTGCGTCGCAGGCGAACCTTAATCCGCCATGCCACAGAGGTCGTCGTAATGGTGACAACGAGCTGATCTGATGATGGAGAACGTAACTCGTTGAAGGAGAATGAGGCCGTGTTCGGTCTCATTTTGATCATCACACGTTTCTGATCACTAATTTCATGAATGAAAAATAGTTGAGGCGTAGAGCACAAAATGTTCCATAATACAAACTATGTCCTACCTGCTCAACTGGTCAACAAGTTGAGCAATTTATTTGACCAGTGGGTATGAAGAAAAACCGACAAGCAGACACCATGAGCGAGCGTTTTGACGCAAAATTTAAAGTTTGTTTTAGGTTGTGCCAACCCAAGGCAGAAAACTTCATACAAAAAAATGCCTCGAAGTTCTACTACCAACATAGATTCTTACAGATTATATCATGGTATATATATTTGAAACACGATGGTGAGGCCGCAGGAAACATCTAGTTGTAACAAAAAGCGCCACGGTTTCCCAAACATTGCCCATCCAAATTCCCAAACAGCAGACAGTGGTAGCACTGGGAGTATCTACATGCATTTCCAATTATCGGCGCCGCGCATACTTGTCAACAGATACGATATTACCCGGATTACGGTACATCCGCAGCAGCTAGCTCAGTGCTATTCCGCTAGCCACCCACGTATGAACAGGTCTAGCGCTTAACTGAGTCAGTCCCTGAAGTATGGGAGCGGTACTGGAGGGGTTTTTTCGCTTACATTATGCCACATGTCACCTGATAATTTGAGAGACGAATATCATAAGCGCTAGACCTGTAGCTACCATTCGTTTCTGAAACTAGAAAAACATGGAGTCAACACCAATGGTGCCTTAGTGTGGCTAAGTGGAAACATCTTGCCTGACGCCATTCTGTACAAACGTGTCATATTTGAATTTTTGTAGCCCACAGACTTTTAAAAAACTATATTGGATACTTTTCCGTAGGTATCTAGATATTGCCCGTACCGTTACAATCTCTTTCGTTTTCTGGTTCGTTACTTCGTTCGTCGTGTCTGCTTTAGATCAGTGACCAGCTTTAGGTATGGTTGCATTGTAAGGCTTTGTGATTGTATCCGATCATAAAACCACTCTGATGAAAGGCACCAGAGCACTGGTAGATTCCTTTCGTACACAATATGCACGTGTGCCAAATGTCAGAATTATTATACTGTAAGGTTTTTTAGGGTTCCGTAAAAAAACTACGGAACCCTTATAGATTCGTCATGTCTGTCTGTCTGTCCGTGTATGTCACAGCCTTTTTTTTCCGAAACTATAAGAGCTATACTGTTGAAACTTGATAGGTAGATGTATTCTGTGAACCGCATTAAGATTTTTACACAAAAATTGACAAAAAACAATTATTTTTGGGGTTCCCCATACTTAGAACTGAAACTCAAAAAAAAAAAACATCAAACCTATACGTGTAGGGTATCTATGGATAGGTCTTCAAAAATAATGTTGAGGTTTCTAATATATTTTTTTTCTAAACTGAATAGTTTGCGCGAGAAACACTTCCAAAGTGGTAAAAAGTGTGTCCCGCCCCCCGTAACTTCTAAAATAAGAGAAAGATAAAACTAAAAAATATAAATGATGTACATTACTATACAAACTTTCACTCAAAATTGGTTTAAACGAGATCTAGTAAGTAGTTTTTTATTTTTGGGGTTCCCCATACTTAGAAATGAAACTCTAATTTTTTTTTTCATCAAACCTGTACATGTGGGTATCTATGGATAGGTCTTCAAAAATGATATTGAGGTTTTTAATATCATTTTTTTCTAAACTTAATAGTTTGCGCGAGAGACGCTTCCAAAGTGGTAAAAAGTGTGTGCCCCCCCCCCCCCCCCCCCATTACTTCTAAAATAAGAGAATGATAAAACTAAAAAAAATATATAATGTACATTAAAACCATGTAAACTTTCACTCAAAATTGGTTTGAACGAGATCTAGTAAGTAGTTTTTTTTAATACGTCATTAATCTTATTCCATCCAAGAACTTTTATATTATGTTACTTGCTGCTACGGAACCCTTCATGGGCGAGTCCGACACGCACTTGGCTACTTTTTTTAAAGAGCCTAGCGTTTACTCAGGATTTATTTGCCCAAAGTTGTATTTTGATAGATTGATTCTGATTTTATTCATTACACAGCACCTTCAACCAATTCAAAATAAAAAATAAAAAAAGGCGGTCTTCTTCATAAAATTAATAATTTCCAGGTATCCATTGAAGGTAAAATAAAAATATAAGACAGTGGGTGCCTAAATCTCCTGAATCGCAAAATAATATCTATAAATGGTGAGTGGTGACTAGTACATGCCATTTCACATTTTTGTATAACATTTGACTTGACAGATTGAAAAGTAGGACAAATTGGGTAACGAAAATAATTCAATTTTGCAATCCCCCAACAAGTCTACTAGTTTGACTCGCAAAAATGCAAGTCACACAAACTACCAGCCACGGTTTGAGGGTGCACACTAACTCACTATCTCCCTTCTTGTGCACTACCTATACATATTTTTCTCTACAATACCACCAGGGTTATCTGGAAGAGAATGCTTTCTAGCATTAAGTTCGCCTTTGTACTTCTTTTATATGTGCAATAAAGAATTTTCTATCTATCTATCTAAAGAGTGAACTAGCTGCACAGGTCATCATACTCTGCCTGGATCGTTTTGTCAAGCATCCCGAGAAGCACCTTTGTGATATGATACGGAGTACGGATATTGTTGTGAGCCGGTTGATTAAATTCTGCAAAAACTAACATAGCAACGCTATATAAGCCCAAAAGTGGAAATGCAATGTTTCGTTAGTGTAAGGGAGTGAAATGCTGGTTTGATGGATCATCGTCGATTTTATAATTTTACTAGCAGTCACCCATTCACATAAGTAATCCTCCCGAGGGAACTGAATTTAGACTTTTTAACCCTAAATTGGTTTGTTGAAGTATGTTGGAAAAAGTGGTCTAAATTGGGAAAAGGGGTCCGACGATACCAGAATACAGCAATGTTAGCATAGCGAGTAGTTCCTGACAAATCCCTTGACTTTGATCCCTTGTCCTGCCTGATAGATCCATTATACCTATAATATTGTTCCTGATAGATCCTGTCTCCAAGAAAGTCTGTGGCGCAGAAAATAGAGGAGGTGGTAGTACTTGCCTGGAACAACTTTTTCACAAAAAAGGTCTTCTACTCTAGTATAATAATGGTGTGGGACGCTACATTCGTTGATACCCTTGCGCCATCTCATCTGTCCGGGACATCAGTTAGGGCCGGTGCGGCGGCAGATTCCGCTGAGGACCTCAATATACGCAAATATGCAAGTCTCGACCGAGCTTACTTATTTGAGCCTTTCGGGGTCGAGACTCTGGGTCTGTGGGGTACCGGGGCCTTTGGCATTTTCAAAATTATTTCAGGGCGTCTGGTCAAAGCGACGCGTGACCCAAGAGTTGGCTCTTATCTGGCTCAACGCATTGGTATTGCCATCCAGCGTGGCAATGCAGCCAGCATCTTAGGGATGCTTTCGTCTGGTAGTGATTTGGATCAGTTGAGCTACCTTTAGATCGTTAGCAGCGGCCTTAAGGTAGCCCAACTGTTTCATAGTATTTTTTTCATTTTTTTACTTACCTACTTGTATGTGTTCTATTATTATTTGTGTAAATAAATGTAGGTAATTAGTATAATAATATAGTTCACCCCGAACTTGATCTAGCGTGGATCCCCGTAGCTCAACCCCGTAACAATCAAGCTTATGAACTCAAAAATTATATTCACATACCTAACCTACCTACATGCGCTTAAACTAACTTCTGTAACTTCTGTAGGTCATTGAACCTAGCTCAGAAGACAGGGAATTTATAAAATATGTACAACATTATTTTTATGTCAATATACTATTTCACTATTATTATACAACTGCAGTCATCGTCTTACAAACATTCATACAAACGCCGCATCCCCTATGACCTCGCTTCGCTCGTTCAACTTGGAGCTCCCTCCATCCACTGACTTATTTTATGAGGTTCAAATATGATTCATTTCAAGAGGTTGATTAGCTAGCCTTATCTTTACGACTGCACGCCGCAGGTACATAGCCTTAGATTTTTACGATGCCGTGAATCATACGCTTTCTAGAACGTTGTGGATAGCAGTTACCTTGCCGGTGGAATTACAGGCACAAAGAGACGCATGCGTTTGTCTTTGGGTGCGTTAATTAAGCAATGCTAGCTCGTGCCTTTAACGTTTCGCTTGAGGAGCAAAATTCAAATTTTATACAACTAATCACAGCTCATCGACACATTTTGAGATAGCGAGATTGCGTAAACTAGGATACATAACATGCATATTTTGCGTAAACTAGGATACATAACATGCATATTATGCGTAAACTAGGATACATAACATGCCTATTTTGCGTAAACTAGGATACATAACATGCATATTTTGTGTAAACTAGGATACATAACATGCATATTTTGCGTAAACTAGGATACATAACATGCATATTTTGCGTAAACTAGGATACATAACATGCATACTTTGATTGAAAATGTCTCATAATTATCATTAGTTTATACTACCAAGGTCATTCAATGATTTTTATAGTGATTTTGGTTCATTGGTATTCGTAGCTAAACTAATGATAACATCAAAACATGGGATAAAAAGTAGCTTATAGCCAGGTTATAATCTATCTGTGTACCAAACTTCATCGAAATCTGTTTAGCCGTTTCGACATCTTTGAGTAACATACATCCAAACATTCTAACTTTGACAACAACGTTAAGTAGGAGGCCAAGCAAATAATTCAGCTGGGCTAGGCAGCTTTTGGTAATTACGTAGAGTCTTTTCATCCCCTATATGCCACGTTGCCTGAAAACGAGAGTCTTCAATCAGTGCGTCCTACCCGTAATGACCTACGGTCCCGAGACGTGGACACTCACGGTACGCCTGGTCCATCAGTTCAAGATCGCTCAGCGTGCTATGGAACGAGCTATGCTCGAAGTTTCTCTGAGGTATAAAATCCACAACGAATATCTTGCAATCATGCAAGTTTTTCTTATAATCAATAATGTTGGATCATATATATTCACTTATTTATGTTTTTATTTTATAAAAGTTTTTTTAATTTTTTTGTCACCACAACAAAATTAATAAGTTTATTTTTGTTTTAAATTTTATAAATAATATTAAACAAAATTATTTATAAAACTACTATATAGGGTCTTCTCGTCTTTTTAAAATATTTCAACTTTTTGAACCCGTATACGTATACGTATGTTGTAGGTCATCGACATAGCTCAGTGAATTAGCAAGCTGAAATGGCAATGGGCTGGGCATATATTCCGTAGAACCAACAACCGATGGGGTAAACGTATTCTAGAGTGGAGACCACGTCTTGGTAAACGTAGTGTAGGGCGCCCCCTGGCTAAGTGGAGCGACGATCTGTGTAAGGTGGCTGGTAGAAAGTGGATGGGAAGAGCTGTAAATCAGCCTATATGGCGAGCATTGGGAGAGGCTTATGTCCAGCAGTGGACTGATACAGGCTGATGCTGATGATGATGATGATGGAGTATTCACAATTGCCATCTTACTTTAAACGAGCTGTAGTAGGCACTACACAGCTTAGATTGTGTTTATTATCTGTGGCGGTGACTAGAGAATAGATCTACTCGTATGGTGACATTCCTACGCGGCCCAGTACTAGTAGCACTCTATAATACTATTCTTGTTGAAGTCACGGAGCTGGATACGAACTAACATGCCATGAAAAAATAGAGACTTTATTTGCAGCAAAGAGACAAGTCCACAATATCAAAAAGAAACAAGTGTCTCTACTGTACTCCGACTGGAAATGCTCAAGAACTAAACGAGTGCAGGCAAAAAATAAGAACCAACGAGTCCCGAGTCAAAGTTCCCAACACGGAGCTCTAATACCTTCATTGTAGATAAGGCAGTATTAAAAACCTGGGAGTCACTCTATGCAACCAGTTTCTTCTCGTGAGCAGTGCTCGTGACAATCTATGGTGGAGGCAGTTATTGGCTGATGCTGATGGCGAATGATGATGCACGGACTGTTATTATTAACTCTCTTTGTGCATCATTTCCTCAAGGCAGAGGGTCTTTTTGCACGATCTTTTCTCTTATTATCTTCTTCTACTGATCTCAGGTCTCAACTTATCTGGAGGGCAATTCTCGTGCTTTAGAGATTAAGTCGAATTAGACATATGTAGAAAAAAGATGGCGAATGTCGACTAAAATCTCAATTTGCCATTCTCGTGATGTCGCAAATAGACATAAGTCGACCAAAATCATTCAAATCGAATACGATTTGATGGTTATTGTGAAATTTTCGTGACATTTTTTGTAGACATTCATGCTTCGACATTATCTCTAATTTAGAGATAATCTCTACATTGACAGCGTCGCTATCAATCAACGCTATTATCAATCGCTATCAAGTTAATTTCGCTATTTTGCCATTATGCAAAAAAGGGGAGCTAAAATACAGGATAGAATCATGTAAGACATTTGCACTTGTTGGACCATTGACTTTACTTTTGCTATAGGTACGCTCCTTACTACATTCCGTACTAACTTAGCCAAAGCAATTATCATCGTAAAAAAATCGTTTTCTAATATAGAATATGAATATGAATATTTTTAGAATATGAATTAGTTGGCCGAATATAAATCGTCCCTGACTGCCATAGCTTCATGGTACCCACATACTCGAAGTGCGAGTTGTGTAAAGTTACTATATCGCGCCCGGCGCGTGTAATCGGCCGCTCGCGGGAAGCACGCTTAGACATGGCATTACATTTGCTCTGTGTTACTTTTATGTCCTTCACTTTATAATAGTCTATACAGTCCAGTCAGGTTAAACATGAAAAAGGGGTCCTGAATTCGAACATTTTAGAAGAACTCTATCTTGGGAATCAATGGAAGAAGAAGAAGAAGAAGAATATTATTTTTATACATCAGCTACACAGAAACACGTATAAGAAGAAATAGATATGAAGGTACGAGGTGTAACTCAAGTAAACAAAATGGTTGTATAGAGCTCGCCCTAGTCTCAAGTTGTAGTACTGTTATTTATTGTATGGTTGTAGCAAATTTAGCTTTAAAAGTATGCATAGTGACTATACCGGTCAGATCCTTCTTTAACAAAGAGCAAAAACTGAAAAAAAATATGGTTTCTTGGGCACACCGCTGCGCCGCTCGCTCAGCACTTTGAAAATTGCAAATCTGTTTTTATTTATGTTGGATAAGGTCTGAACAACATATTAAAAATTCAGAGTGACGGGAACTTTTGCAAGCACGGATGTATATCTTGACTGTACTAATATTTCATTTACAGGTGCAAGGTTTCGCTTGTGGCGCGAGATTAACATTTTATTGTGTTTTTGCTCATCAAAGCTCATCAACACATCTTGAGATATCGAAACCGGATTATGCGAAAATTAGGAGAACTAACGCATTTGTTTTGATTGATTGTGCGATCTACAGATATTTGTTCAGGGTGTTCTGGGTGTTTTCTATGTATAATAAAAAATATCTATCTATGTAATATATTGTATTAAGTATATCAGTTGTCTAGTACCCATAACACAAGCTCTGGCTTACCTTGCGGCTAGATAATGTTGTGTGAACTTTGTCCAGCATTATTTATTTATTTTTATTGTCTTATAAATATTATAAGTGTAGCTACGAATGTCATATAATGATTTTTACAGTGATTTTTTGGTTTAAAAACTGTGACAAAGCAGATTTAAATAAATTATCCTGATTAAAGTGGTATCTTCGAACTGATCTGATGTTGAAACTGGTAGGAACCAGATCTTCGTCATTAAACAATGTATCCTAGCCGTGTTTGGGATTATTGTAATTGTCATTACAGCATATTTGTTAGCTTTTATTGTTTTTGGTTCGATACGCACAACACAAGCGCTTCCCACTTAGTAGTAAATAAAAACATTTTGCAAACCCTGATTCTTCAAGTTTTAGTTATTTGTAGTTTTTAATACGATAATCCTAATGAATTTAATGAATAAAATAGGTACATTAGATTACGATATTACACGATGATGATGATTCATGCTATTAATAATGCATTTATTCACAGAAAGAATTATACAACTAATACAAGGTTACAAGGTACGTACAAAATTAAAAAAAAACATATGAAACAGTTGTACTACCAGAAGACCGCTCTGCTAATGATCTAAAGGTAAATATGTATCTATTTAATATATTGTATTATGTATATCAGTTATCTAGTACCCATAACACAAGCTCTGCTTAGCTTGGGGCTAGATAATGTTGTGTGAACTGTGTCCAGCATTATTTATTTATTTATTATTTATTTAAAGGTAGCCCAACTTATCCAATTCACAACCAGACGGAAGCGTCCCAAAGATCTGCCTGCATTGCCACGCTGAATGGCAATACTAATGCGTCGAGCCAGATAAGAGCCAGCTCTCGGATCACGCGTCGCTTCGCCATTAAATAATTTTGAAAACGTGAAGGGCCCCGTAATTTTAATAATTCATGTTATTAGATGACAGTTGCTCAAATCAGTAATATTTCACAGTAATCCATAAAAATACCAAAGATAATATCAACACAGAAGCGTCAATGACATCATCTAACATTACGAAACTATCAATAACTGGTCGTTTAACGAGAAAGCTACAAGCTTCCGTAACGATAAAGCTATCTAAAACGCGCTTTACTGCTACTTGGGTTTAGTCATAGATTATGAGACGAACAGACATGACACATTTTATTTTACCTAGTAGAGCTTTTTTGTGAAAGAGTTCGTCCGGGGAAGTACTCCACCATACCTTTTTCTGCCGCAAAGCATAGTGCTCGCATTGCTGTTTCCGGTTTGAAGGTAAACTGGGGTGCCGGTGAAATTACATGCACATAAGACTATTCATCTTTATGACTCAGAGTAGCGGGCGCAGTGCAATGCCACATAGAGTGCGTCCTAGGTGGACGTGACCTATGTGATAATGCATTGTTCATAAGGCAGAGGGTACCGCTTAACACCAGGTGGGCCATCAGCTTGACCCGTCATTCCAAGTTGTATTAATTAAAAACCTTACCAAATATTTATTTTTATATTTCTGTAAGGTATTGTATTATTTTATTTATTATTATTTGTAATAAAAGGACGACTTTTGGTTTCGTTGAAGACCACTAAACTGATATTATACAATCAAATGACTAACAAACTACTTTGTTTAATAAAAGACAACTGAGACAAGTAGGTATAATAATTAACTTGTATTTCAAGGAAACTTCACTGAGAAACAATCTATTCAGTATTTTTTATTCATTGAACTAAGGGGTGCATGTTTAAAACGAAACGCAACTTATGTTCCGGCGTTAAAAAGCCTATTAACCCATTTTATTTGAAAGTTTCTGGGCGTCCAGTCTATTGACCATCAACTAGTTTTAATTTTCTACCTTATCACTCAAGAAATAGGAATTGATTTGCAGTGATACAAGAATAACGACGTATTTAACGTTCCTAACTCGAGTGACATTTCTGTGTATAGAAAGAAATGATAAACAATTTAAACAAAATAACACCACACATATAAGAATGTAAATAGATTTATAAAACAAAAATTAATAATCATTAAAATAAATTAGAAAACTTTACGAACAAAATTAAAGTGTTGTTACAAGTGGAACAAAAATTAAAAGTTAAAAGTTCTCGAGTCTGACTTACTTATTTACGTATCTTCAATGTTTCGTAGTGAAAGTTGGGTATGACAGAAGAAACATTAAAGTAGAATAAATACAGTGGAGATGAGAGCTTTGAGAAAAACGTGTGTTGTGACTTTAATAGATAAGAGAGGAACAGTATGATAAGAGAACGTTGTGGAACGAAAGAAGACGTAGTGAAAAGGATTGATAAAGATGTGATTTTAATGTAGGAAGGATGGACGAAAGGAGATTGACGAAACAAGTACAAAACACAAGTGGAGTGACAGTTGGAAGAGAAAGACCTCGGCAAATGTATTCAGACCACCAAATAACGAAAAAAAAGGAGAAATTCTAGGTCAAGAGTACCCTTAAATTGCGAGCATTTTATGAATCACAGTGAATGAAGCAATACAGTTATGTCAAGATTGTAGCATATGGAAATCCGTGGTCTCTGCCTGCCCCTCCGGGAAACAGGCGTGAGTTTGTGTATGCTTGTATGTTTCAATAACCAAGACTTACAATAAGCAATAAAGCTAAGTAATAAAACTGACATAGGTATAAACCTCCTGCATTCTTACGATATTTGAATCAAATCGAGTAATAAACATTGATAATAATATTTATTGTTAACCAATGGTTCTTAAACTATAAGAACTTTTAGGTAGGTCTTTACATTCGATAAGGATAAAGATAAATATAAAGATAAAGATAAAGATAAAGATAAAGATAAAGATAAAGATAGAGATAAATTTGTTGTTCGGTGGATCTATTAAAACAAATTCATCAAATTCGCAATCAGTTAGTGGATTAAGCGTATAAGTGGATAGTTATTATTGATTTGGTGTGTCCGGCCTAAGAATAGATCCGTCTCCTCCCGTGGATGTCGCAAAAGCCGAATATAGGATTACCCGGACTTGTTGATAAGATTAGTTGGTATAAGATTTACCCTGGCTGCTAGCTCATTATGGAATGTGTTGTTACTGGAAGAAAGCGTTAACCGAGTCAGTCGAGGGAGGCAATGGCGGCGATGAGCTCACCACTTGTCACGTCTATATTTCACGATGGTTCAACCCACTGTGAAAAGAGGCCCATTGAGGCTCTTTCGGGGAAAAACGCGTATGTCTATGTATGTATGTATGCATGAGTGGATGGTTTCTAGCCGCTTGGGATCCAGACTCAGCAATACTTCTTTCCTCATTTTAACAGGTTCTACGGGATATGGCTTATCTTCGACAGCTTTGATTCGCTTCTTGGCAGCACGTTAGCGTGTTTTTTGAGGCGTTGCAAGTAACTGTTTCCTGTAAGATACTATTTAAATTAAACTCTTTTTATATTTAGATGCATAATTACACTATATGAGCATAATTTAGTACTTTCGGAAAACTACTAAACTGTTTTAGTATTTAACCCCACTAAAATCATTGTCAAAGTTACGATGTTTGGATTTTTGGATGTTTGTATGTTTGTTATTAAATCACGTCGAAACGGGAAAACCGATTGCGATGCAATTTGGTACATTGATAGATTATGACCTGGGTTAAGCTATAGGTAACACTTTGTCCTGCTAAAATGCGAGAAAAACCGCGGACAGAAGTAATTTCATAAACTAGCTTTATTGATGTGGTTCATGATAAGGCCGTACTCTATGGGCCACATCCAGAACTACAAATAATGCAGTTACGGCCATAACATAATGGGCCATATCGTTGAAGCCACATCAAATGTAAGCCTTTCGTTGTAAAGCTCAATTATTTTTTGGTGGCTGAAATAAAAACTAATTAAAATAATCATTTTAAATTGATCCATTGGAGAGAGGATCGAACAGGAACTACTCGAAACTTTCCTTTATAAATTGTTAGTACCCACACTTATTTTTATTCACAGTGAAAAAGTAAAACCAAAGTTTTAGAACCTTCTATGTAACTAAGAAATAATGTTTATTATGACCTCGCGTTAGATATAGATAAGAAGCACTAGGTATAGTTAATATATAATACTATACTACTCAAATCAATCATTTAGACCTAAGATATCAGTTAAGTACTCAGGTGAACGCTACTGTCCATCCACTAGTGTAATCCCTCAGAGTCATAGACTGGTTGTGGTTGGAGTCTCGTACCCGATATTGACACCAAAAAAATATCTGTTATTTTATCTCGTCATCCGCCATATCCTTATGCATGGACCTTTAAAAAAAACGGACCTAACCTATGAAGCCTGGTGTTGGGTTTAGCACCTAGACACTTGGTTTTGAGGAAGGTGTGCGTGCAGGAGGTTTTTTGAGGGACTCCAAAAACACCCCAGACAGTTATTTTTCTTAGAAAACGCGAATTGAATTAGTTACAGTCACGTAAAACCATAATTTATGTAGGTAGTGGACTCGTCTCTGTTAAAAAATCACCAAATATGATAAAATAAGTGACAGAACCAACACGGAGCACCCCGACTTCACATGGTCTTGTGCGTCACGCCCCTATAGTGTATTTATAAACACAGAGCCAGTAGCTCGCATGGGAGGTCCTGAGCGGAGCAAGGTGAGCGACACTAAGGGGCAACCTCGCGAGGGTACTGGCGAGAGCCCATACCAGAGTCCGACACTTCCAAATGTAAATAACTTTTGAACTATTCATTTCCTAAGGGTGGGAATGGTTGTAGGGGACATCCCCCGTCCCCGTCCCCTATCCCCTTCACCTCCCCCAAAATCAGGTGTATTTTTGCTAAACTTTAACAGAAGCCTGTAAATGGCCGGTCACTAAATTCGTGGTGCAGGTGCATGTCATAGGAGGTGACGCGAGTTGGATATCGGTATACCCGTTTGAAGTAGTAGAGCTTTTTTGTGAAAGAGTTCGTCCAGGGAAGATTACCACCATACCTATTTCTGCCGCAAAGCAGTAGTGCTCGCATTGCTGTGTTCCGGTTTGAAGGGTAAGGGTGCCGGTGAAATTACAGGCACATGAGACTTTTCATCTTTATGTCTCAGGGTGGCGGGCGCAGTGCAATGCCACATAGGGTGCGTCCTAGGTGGATGTGACCTATGAGGTAATGCAATGTTCATAGGCAGAGGTTACCGCTTAATATCAGGTGGGCCACCAGCTTGTTCCGTCATTCAAGTAGTATAAAAAATAAAAAATAAATACCCATAGACATAGAATTTTCGATCTATGGGTATACCTGTCGCCGATTATCGGAATCTCTCGTGTAATCGCGTGTGTGTGTAAGCGACATTGTTGGACCTAGTAGGCTTCACTTAACTTAGTAACTTTTTTTTTTAACAATGATAGGCCCTCTGTCGGCCGCGATCTAACCTCTCGACGTTGGAGCACGAAGGTCTAAAAGGCATCTTTTTAATCTTGCCTTAAAGAGGCCTATATTATAGTTTTCAGGAAAGACAGACGTCGGTAACTTTTTCCATTCCTTAGCTGCTCGCATTACAAAGGTGGAACCGAAACCGTATGATGCAAAGGAGATGGTGGGATCAGATCATGTAGCTCCAGAGCACATTCCCATAAATGTAACCTATAGAAGATCGAAAGGCATGTGTGTTTACGGCGGTGCTCTAGACTCTGGATTCTAGTCTCCTAGGATCCAGAGTCTCGAGCACCGCCGATTTTACAACCGTGGAGATAGAATTTATCATTTTGTACAAGTAGAATAGTACAAAATTAATAAAACTCATATAATGACTTAATTTCACGGCAGATACTATTAGCCTAAAATTATTATTATAATCACACCATAATAAAGTCATTAAACCGTAATTAATTACTGTGAAAATGTAAGTAGTTTCGTTTCGTACCAAAACACCTGTGATGTCAAACGAAGCGTGTTTACATATTGTTTTTGGGGTCTGTGGTTGATGTTAAAAATCCATTAAAAATTAAGGTGCATTTTTTTTGACGTTTCATACGTCTGTTGTCTCAGGTAAATTTTTGATGCAAATTATTATAGTATGACGTAGAAAATGACGAATCTATGCACGAAATCTATGCTCGGAGACTCTAAGCCCATTTATTTTTCATAAAATATATGTTGTGTGCGTAGGAAGGCCCACTCGATGAACTGACGAAATTCAGTGGATGGAGGCTGTGCATGGCCATGTATCGTGGCATTATATAAGGGGGGGGGGGAAAGGTTCTACGTACAGCCTATTTACAATCGTTGCTTAATTTGTGCGGTTTACAGCAGCCTAAGTTTTTAGTAAATAGTTGTCACGGGAGTATGGTGTAGTGTAAGTAACATGGATTTTGTGTAGATTTACCGACCGCTGGTCTAGACCAGTCCTAGGACTCATAGCGCAGTGTATGGATGCGCTAATAAGCGCCTCTAGTGGAGAGCGTGAGAACCTCAGTTTGCATGCAAAAATCCGTGTTGCACTACATTTAAGGAACAGCTAAGGACAAGTGGCCATCGTCTATCTTTCCTGAAAACTATAATGTGGGTATCTTTAAGGCAAGAGTGAATAGGTGCCTTCTAGTCCTTCGTGCTCCAACTTCGGCCGGATTGTCACTTACCAACAGGTGAGATCGCGGTCAATCGAGGGTCTATAATAGTAATTAAAAAAAAACTTTATTTTTAGGTATTATACCGTAGATAACATGGATTTTCCAAATGTATGCACTGATGAATGCAAAAATCATAGGTCTAAAAATCAAATCATATTTAGCGGAATTTCAATCCAAAAAAACCGTGTTTTACTACATATACTTCCAAATCTGGAAACTAAGGTTCTCAAAGTGGTCGCTAAGGGCTCATCAGTATCTCGATACACGGCGCTGTAGGTCCTACACCGTTCATGTAATTTGCTAGTCTCCATAAAATTACATGTAATACGGATTTCTGTGTTGATTGAGGTTCCCAAAGTATCCGCTAGAGGATGGAGGCGGTACAAGGCGGTACAAGCGATAAGACCGCCCATTGTACAACATAGTTAGTTTTAGTTTTATTATTTGTAAATTGTTTTGTATTATGGTGTGCAATAAAGTATTTTCTATCTATCTATCTACAAGGCCATGTATCGTGGTATTATATGTGTGTGGGGGGGTCTATACAAGCCTGTTTACAATCGTTGCTTAATTTATGCGGTTTACAGAAGCCGCTCATAAGTTTTCTCATACAAAATCCGTTTGGAACTGAGTAACTAAACCCTAGTCAATTCGTTCGTGTCAATTGCTTAATATGAACTTAGACTCGGGGCTCGTTCAGTTATTGCCACGGGTGGCTTGTTTCCTGGAAAGCCGTGTGGATACATCGGCACTAGTATTGCGTGCGACGCACTGCCGTATACAATAGATTTCCCACCGCGATCGCCACTACCTATTAAAATATTCGCCGACAAAGCATTCATCCATCAGTCGGATGGGGCACGGAGCATGTCAGGTTTTTGCAAATCAACACTGAAACAATATAAGTCTAAACTTAGAGACGTCAAAATATTAAATGAGCTGTTACTTAAAGGTGGTTGCTTTTTCATACTTATGTATTTTACCAAATATGGGGAACAGAATATAATTTTACACTGAAATGACTATTGTTGGCTTTAATTGTAGTCAATATTTGCGGTAAATCATATCAGGTGAGAGAAAACAGTGGATTAATAGCAAAAATAACATCGAAATGACTTGCATGGACTAAAATTTCAGACTTCCGTACGAATTGAGGACTTCGAATTTGCGGCAAATCATATTTGGTTTAAAGAAACATCGAAATTACTTGCATGGACTAAAATTTCAGACTTGCGTACGAATTGAGGACATTCGAATTCGCGGCAAATCATATTTGGTTTAAAGAAACATCGAAATTATTTGCATGGATAAAAATTTCAGACTTGCGTACGAATTGAGGACATTCGAATTTGCGGCAAATCATATTTGGTTTAAGAAAGCACTGGATTAATAGCGAAATTAACATCAAAATTACTTGCATGCACTAACATTTTAGACTTGCGTACGAATTGAGGAGTTTCGAATTTGCGGCAAATCATATATGGTTTAAAGAAACATCGACATTACTTGCATGGTCTAAAATTTTAGACTTACGTACGAATTGAGGACTTTTGAATTTGCGGCAATCATATTTGGTTAATGAAAGAACTGGATCAATAGCGAAAATAACATCAAAATGACTTGCATGGACTAAAATTTCGATGTTATTTTCGCTATTAATCCAGTGTTTTCTTCAACCTTATATGTGACTCATGAGTGCGATCGGTACAAAATTTATACACATCCATACATACATAGATAGGTACACGCCCTTTTTCTCCGAAGGCAGAACCTTAATGAGCCTATTTTCACGGTGGATTGCACCATCTTGGAATATAGATGTGACAAGTGGTGAGCTCAGCACCGCCATTGCTTCCTTCGAGTGACTTTTCTTTCAGTAATAACACATTCCATAGCTTCCCGCTATCCCGCGATTTTTTGATTTTCCGCTGTCCGCGTTGACGTGGACAAATGGACAAGATAACGTGGACATCGGGAATAAACCATAATAAATAACCTAGCAGCCAGGACAAATCTTAGACCATTGAATCTTATCAACAAGTCCGAGTAATCCCTTAGTCGGCTTTTACAACATCCACGGGAAGAGACGGTGAGACTTTATACCTACAGGCCTTTAAGTATACGAGAAAAATTCAATCATTTGGGTTTCTTGCTCTGTTAACCCTCTCATGCTATGGGTCATTAATGGCACCATTACCATAACATGTTTAATCTGTGATATCGCTGCTTTAAAACTTCATGTAGTAGGTATTATACAATTTTATAAGTATTTAAACGAACACAAGCTAATTGTATTAATACTAACATTAAACAAAATGTTTTGTTAAAAGAAAATAAGTTGTATAGAAGAAAATGTCTTAGTTTGTTTAAAAAATGTTATTTTGATAAAATCATCTAGAGTAAACCTGGTTATTTCTTGTAATTTTAGGGTTCCTTATTTGTTGATTTTAGACATGATTTGTAAAAAGCTTTGCGTGAGGAGCAGCAATTTGTGTAGTTAAAGTTAGCTAAATTCTGTACTTTTGTAATACTTAAATAAATATAATTAAATAATGCTGGACAGTTCACACATTATCTAGCCCCCAAGCTACGCAGAGCTTGTTTTATGGGTACTAGATAACTGATATACCTACTTAATACATTTAATTACATAGACAGATATCTTTTTATTTATTTAGGTTTTTTTTTTTATTTATTTATTTATTTATTTATTTTTTTTATTATACATAGAAAATACCCAAAACACCCTGAATCTGCAGATCACACAAATATTTATAATACCTCAAATTGTTAGTAATACTTGTTTGTTTTTATTAAGTTATTTCACATAACTTTGAAACAAAACTATTTGATACTTAAAATTTTCAAAGTCAGTTTAATAGCTATTTAAGATCAATCTATAATATCAACAAGTTTATCACACGCTTATTAACCAGAACAGCTTTACGGTGCGTAGTATTAACACATTAGAATAAATGTAACACATTTGTAATTTAGATCAAGAAATTCGGCTGACTCGCTGTTTCGGAAATCGGTGGGGTCACGCGAGACCCGAGAGCGGGTTGGGGTTAAATTTTCAACCACATTTTTAGTACTGTTTATTTATGATCTATAAATTAAAAAAATTGATTACTCAATTGCTTTGTACTTGAGCAACAAATATTATATATATTTTTGATATAAAAATTACATTCAAAGACATACAAATATTTAAAAACATATTCAGTGGAATTCAGTGAATAGCGCTTTTGACAATTTTTTTGGGGTTCGTACCTCAAAAGTTAACAACGAAACCTTTATAGGGTCACTGTCGTGTCTGTATGTCTGTCACACCCTATTTTCTCCGAAACTACTGGACGAAAAATGGATTGAAATTTAGTACATAATACAAAGTGATCCAATCACGGATGTATTAATAACGTAAATAAATGATAGGGTGTGAGAAAAAATAAAAGTAAAAAAGCTTGTGTCAAGTGACTTATTAAATGAAAAAAGCACGTTATGTGGAATAAAAATTATTTATTTTCTTAAAAACTTAATTTTAATTAAAAAAAACATAAATAAAATATACGAAAATCGATGACCTAACTCCAAAATTTGAAAGTTTAAAAAAAAACGGCCCAGTAAGTTCTAATAAGTAACTGGTCTAGTTTACTATGGCATATCTGGTACAGAATTCTCCACACGAGCACAACTGGTTATTTTTCTTCTTTGGTCCTGGTAACCTAACTGATCACTAGATAGGAGGTACTCATCCCAAGTTTATTCGCAAATTTTTTGGAGAAAAATAAGGATGTTATAAAGAACACTCTCTTCATGGCATTAGCAGCATTTTTTTCCAAAAAGCATTATTTTTGAACCGGTTCGTTAAACAACAACCTTGTTTGGTGTTTAATTTGAACGGAGGGACTCTAATAATTTCAGAAAGGGTTCCGGACCCTCTTGTTTACGTATTTGCGAATGAATGAGAAAAAAGTTATTTCTTCCGATCAAACAAAAAGGGATAATTGGGAATTATTATTAGCCTTTGTTTTGTTTCGGATGTTTATTGTCAATAAATTGGGAGATTCAAAAGCTGGGAAGGTAATCCCTTTTCGTAGGTACTTATGGCATAAAATGCTATGTTCTCAATGACTTTTGAAGACTTACAAAATATAAAATGAAGGAAAATCAATGAATTGTTAACATAACACATACCGAACGGGCTTCCGAGAACTGTAACGTATCCCCTGATAGGTTGAGCTACGGCGTTTGAGCCGAGAATACTATCCCTTGGTGGAACGTTTCGCTTGAAGCGCCAAATTCAAATTTTATTGTGTTTTTTGCTAATCACAGCTCATCAAACTATTTTGAGGTAGGGAAACCTAATTTTGCGGAAATTTGGAGACCTAACTCACATATTTTGATTTAAAGTTTCTCAAATATCATTAGTTTAGCTATAGGTACGCATACTAATGCTAACTAATGCGTACACATGTAATCGTATTTATTGTTTTTTTTTGTAACTTTGGTAATGATGGAACATACAGGTGGCCTACCTGATGTAAAGCGATAACCTCTGCCTCAGTCACCTCCACATAGGACGCGCCCTAATGTGGCATTGCACTGCGCCAGCCACCCTGAGACATAAAGATGAAAATTCTCATGTGCCTGTAATTTTTCACCGGCACCCATAAACTGGAACACAGCAATGCGAGCACTACTGCTTTGTGGCAGAAATAGGTATGGAGGTAGTACTTCCCCGCACGGACCCTTGCACAAAAAAGCTTTTTTATGCGATATTCTGTCATTTTCCTGAACTAAACACGCTGGTTACAGCTGATTGCCAGTATGTATGGTGAACTTTTGCTATCTCGCCTATCCTACCCTACAGTTTTCAGTGTAGATTTCAGAAGTTATTGTCAGAAAAGAACCCTTTTTACCCCATCGTAAATAAGTCGCGAGCCACTGATAAAGCTTTGCTTATCACAATCGCTTACAAAAAGTTCACCCGATCCCAAGCGTAAGGGTTAATCAACAGTAAAATATACTTCTTCTATTTAAAATATTTATAACAAAAATCTATACAATTTAAGGTAGCGAAGAGAAAAACAAACATCACATTTTGGTGCAAGAGGCCAAAACGGTGTCCGCCATTTGCTTTTGCTTTTCGATTTTCTGCTGCTAAAATCTGTATGTTTACACAACATGTTCTTGTGTTTTTTTATATATTGATATCACAAGGTTCATTTTGAATAGTCTTATAAAATAAATTCTAGTCTACTGTTCCTATGCGACCAAGCCTAGAAGAAGAATCAGGCAACAAACACGGCACCGGTTTTTTTTTATGATCCTTCTAACTACTGTGTGGGGAGCGCCTGTGAACACGCCACGGCTGTGGCTGGTGCCACGTGAACAAGTGGAGCTGATGCAAAGAAAAAAGGAAAACCAACTTAAAAGTAAGATGTAGAGAGATTCAGCAAAAGTTCGTAAGACAGCACACACGCTACGCTTGATATACCTACTCATAAATTAAACTTCAATAATTAATGATTTATGTAGGTACAGACATTGCACATTGACAAATTACGGTGGATGGTCCAAAAACCTTTGTACAAACCTTGAAGTACCAATGACGATTATGTTGAAATTTTGGGATGAGTTCCTGAAATCAATACGGATGCACCCCAAGATTTCTTCCTTCACAAGGACACAAATTTATTCCATGAAAAACAGCAAATACAACTTATTTTATTTATTTGTGCAGCATTCACACGCCCCCTATATTCAATTTGACAAAACTCAGCTCAACGCATTCTACCACAAGAAATAGGTTAGATAATTTATTACAAAGGTATTTTTTTAATAGATGATTAAATAATATAATTTTATCTCTAGTGTTTTATTTTAAGCAAAATTAATGACCAAAATTAAATAGCAATTACCCAGATTTATAACAAAAATACGTTTTAATATTAGAGCTAAAATGTATGCATCTATGAAAAAATACATTTAAATAACAAATTACAATAACATTACAATTTATTTTTTGTAATAAAACTGACTGGTTACCTAATTGCCATTTTGTAATTAGTTTTTGCTTAAAATTAAACACTAGTGATTAAATGATATCTTTTCTAACACTGACATTGGTTCCTCAAAGTTTGTATGGGAAACGGTTTTGGTCGTTTTTATAAACTATCTGATAATATAGTAAGGGTACACAATTACCTCATACGCACAGTAAATATATAAGCTAAAGTTATACGTATGTAAGAATAAGAATACATAATATAATATAATATAATATTTCTGGACAGTTCACACAACATTATTTAGCCCCAAGCTAAGCAGAGCTTGTGTTATGGGTACTAGACAACTGATATACTTAATACAATATATTACATAGATAGATATTTTTTATGATATATAGAAAATACCCAGAGCACCCTGAGCAAATATCTGCGGATCACACAAATATTTGTTCCGAGGCGGGAATCGAACCAGCAACCTCCTGCGTCGCAATATAACCCTCTGTCTCCTCCCGTAAATGTCATAAAAGGGATTAACCGGACTTGTTGATAAGATTCGTTGGTATAAGATTTGTCCTGGCTACTAGCTTACTTAATATGGAATGTGTTATTACTGGAAGAAAGCGTTAGCCGAGTCAGTCGTGGGAAGCAATGGCGGCGATGAGCTCACCACACATCACGTGTATATTCCACGATGGTGCAACTCACTGTGAAAAGAGGCACATTGAGGCTTTGCCTACCCTTTCGGGGAGTATGTATGTATGTATGTATACGAATGTAAAACATTTAACTTTGAACTGAGGTGCCGTCACGCCTCGCCTATTAACTAGTACAATTAAACAGACCGAATATTCAGAACAAACTATCGGCCAGTCGCGGTCAATAACGACTATTAAAATTATTCGGATTATAAAGTTTACGGCTATTAACGAGTTTATACCATTGTCTAGTTCGCTATTAAGATGAAGTGGCAAGATTAAATGTTAAATAGATACGTGTTAAAAGGTCGTTCACACATATTTTACGATTACGTTTAGGTGATCCCTTAAGTTAACGTTCATTGCAAGGTTCAAGATACGATCTGTAATCGAGTTAAGTAGCTTAATAATCGTATTACTTATATTAAAAGGCAAAAACAGAAAGAAATAGACGTAAAATCGTATCTAACTAATATTAATCTTAATCGTAAATTGGTTACGTTATGACCTGTATTTTTATTTAAATTAAGGCTCCTAGATTTTTAACCCCGATGGAACAGAGGCTGGTATAAAAAACCAGCCAAGTGCGAGTGGGACTTGCGCACGAAGGGTGCCGTACCATTATCTATAAAAACGGCAAAAAAAAACGTTTGTTGTTTGGGAGAACCCTTAAATATATTTATTTTATTCTGTTTTTTAGTATTTTTTGTTATAGCGGCAACAGAAATACATCATCTGGTGAAAATTTCAACTGTCTAACTATCACGGTCCATGAGATACAGTCTGGTAACAGACGGACAGACACCTGATTTTTAGTAATAGGTTCCCGTTTTACCCTTTGGGTACGGAACCCTAAAACTGCGTTTAAGATGATATGAGATAAGATTTTGGGTGCATCCGTATTGATCCCAGAAATTCATCCCACGAGCTAAAAGTAATAATTATTATTCCGGATTCATACCATTCACGTTCATGTCATTTTAAGAGTCCGTATTTATCCCACCTAGAAGTACCTACATCTAAAACGAGTGGAAGTAACGTCAGCAAAAAAAAATACGTTACTATGGAACAACTATTTAATTCACAAAATTATCGGTATAAAATCTTAGAGCATTGCAGGCCTCCGTACCGGAGTTGCTCGATGTATAAAATAATCAACAAAGTAATCAAATATATAAACTATAGAGTTAAACTCGAAAAATCACATTGTTTGCATAATTTCAAACTTATAAATTGACATTTTTTATTCTAGTCTTATAAATGCTTTTTACCAAACAAACGGTCGCTCAATATTAAATTATTTTTAATAATAGCAGTTATTACTGTTACTGGATCGATTACTTTAAAAATTTATATCTGTTGTTCACTGTCATAACAGAACAAAATTATGGTTACAAAATTGAAAAAAAAGTGGATGCCATTTTTAAATATTTTTTCCGTAAAATCACGGACTGGTGTAGCCATCGTTTCAGAGAATCAGATTACAATTAATTTACAATTATTTATAACATAAGCTTTTAGATAACATCAATATCCTATACAACGAGCAAAGATTCGTAAATTATATAAATATTTGTTATCAAGTTCTCGAAAACAGCTCTAACGATTTTGAAGAAAGTTGCTATAGGGGATTATTGTGGGTAAAAAATCTAGTTAGGTATCATCTCTAGGAAAATGAGATTGATTGTTTTTTTACGATTAGCTATTCGCTTATCTATGTCAGTCACAGAATATTGAATATTATTTTTTATTTATTTATTCCTCGGCGGTTCCTCCAAATTTCAAGTCTCTGGGTCTGGCAGTTTCAGCTCGGTAGTTTTTTTAAAATCAAAACATTCCTGTGCCTTTTTTCAGAAACATTTCAGGAAACGCTGAAACGTGTTTTGTTGTGTTTATTTCAGAAGTCTACATGTACAATTTCATGTATCTACTAACAATGGTTTACGAGATGCAGAGCTATTTTGTCTTAGTTAAAAAGCTGTTTTTGGACCCCTTACAGGGCGACTATTCCAAATTTATTTCTTAGTACACCGCTACGTCCTAAAAAGAATACACCTTCCAAATTACAAGTCTCTGGGTCCAGCTGTTTCGGCTCGGAAGTTTATTTCAATCAAAACATTCCTGTGCCCTATTTCAGAAAAAAATCAGGAAATGGTAAAACACATATTGATAATATTATTTGAGGAATCACCATGAAAAATGTCAAGTGTCTACTACAGTTCCGAAATACAGAACTATTTTGTTTTGCTTTATAAGCCCAAACAAAACATTCCTGTGCATTTTTTCAGTGAAATTTCAGAAAATGCTGAAACTCGTTTTGTTTATTTAGTTGAGGAATCTACATACCAAATTTCAAGTGTCTAATACCAAGGGTTTCCGAAATGCAGAGCTATTTCGTTTTACTTTAAAAACCCTTTTTGGACCCCTTAGAGGGCGAATTTTTCAAATTACTTTCGAAGTGCGTCCCTACGCCCTTAAATGAATACACCCTGCAAGTAACAAATCTCTACATCCAGCTGTTTGGGCTCGGCGATAATGAATCAGTCATTCAGTCAGTCCGTCAATCAGGCTAAGCTTTTATTATAGATGTAGATAGATAGAAGATGATTGAAACTTCATTTTACATCGAGCTGATCTGATGATGTAGTCGGAAGGTGGGCAACTGAACTCCTCAATAGATGATAGTAGATTACTGGAAGAACCCTAGAGGTTATTTATTTTTACTTCTTTTCTTATATCCCAAAAGTTACACTGTCTAAAATAAAATTAAAACTAGTTTTGAAACGTCTACGATTGTTTAACTTTTTTACCCTTTCTTGGGCCCCAATATCTTCTACAACCCTTGAACCAATTTAGCTCATAGCCTTAGACAAATCATACTAATATTATATACCTACCCATCTACCAAATTTTATAAAGAATATATCAACAGGCCGCAAGTTATCCTTAGACAAACATACATACATACAAACGCTAATTATTAATAATTTGCATCCAACAAAAATATATGAAAATGATAGCAAGGATCTTGCATTTTTCTGTCTGACCGTATTAATATCCATTGTTATATTATAGGCCGTGGTAAAAAACTCGCACATGTCAATGCACATCCAAGATGAATGTTACAAGGTTAATGTCGCATCCGGACTACATTTTGGGTTTAGTACGGACAATAATACAATTTTATTGTTCGTGGGATGAACACGGCCTACATTTTGGTAAGAATCCGGAAATAAATATTCGTGGGATGAATCCATGGGATCAATACGGTTGCTCCCGAGATTTTGGATGAGAGGTTGTATAACCTGTCTAAGAAATATGGTGTTTGCGAGATGGTTCTTAGAATATGGAAATTGATGCGACCATTTCCACTCCAGAATCAACAGGAATGAAAGATGCAAGGAATGACAGATGATAGCGTGTTAATTTTTTCCCTATGTGGCGACATCTAGTTTTGAATGGAGTAATTGTCTTCTACCCTAGTCATGCATTCTAGACACCAATGTGCTTCCATAAGAGTTCCTTTTTGGCTCTTTGCGCTATTTTCGAAAAGAGACGTCGTCTACTTTTATTTTATTTTATTTTGTAGTGTTTTTTTTAGTTATTTTGTGTTATTTTGGTGTAATTTTAACCATTGTAGCTCGTTTAAAGAGTACAAGTGTAGGGAAATTAAATGGAAGTGAATTGGGAATAAAACGGGTGGAAGTTGTCTACCGTTTTACTAAAACATGACTTGACTGTGCAGACTTTGACGACTTGGAAGGAGTGTCACGTTGCAAATTATATTAAAAATACAATAAAATTATATTAAAAATACAATAAAATTATATAAAAAATACAATAAAATTATATTAAAAATACAATAAAATTATATTAAATATACCAAAAAATGGTAAATGCACAGGCCGTGCGACGCCAATTATAAAAAAAGTGTCCATTTTTCCAATTTTAATGAAACAAATGTTTTTTTTATAAATTTGACATTTCAGACATTGTTAGTAAATATTGTAATGGTTAAATAAGTTCCTGCCCCACTCAGAATATAGCCCAGTTAATTACTCCATCCCCCACGGAAACGATCGTATCTTTCAAATAACAACATAAATATTTGTGTGTAGATATGAATGTGTTGATTGATTCTCTGATTATGCGCCAGGTAGTGTTTAGGGTTTATCCGATTTAGAAAAAAGAGGTTCTCAATATCATTGCACTAGATACTTGCAAAACAGGCAAACGAGCAATCGCACTAATATTATAAATGTCAAAGTTGTTATTCTTGGGTGTTTGGATGTTTGTATGTGTGTTACTCAATCACGCAAAAACGGCGCAACCGAATTCGATGAAATTTGGTACACAGATAGATTCCGACCTGATTTGATTTCCTATATTTTATCAAGGCAAAACGTGAACGAAGCCGCGTGCGGGAACTTGTGATCTACTGATCTATCAGGCACCAGCTTGCTGCCTTGGACTCTATAGAACGCAGAGCTTTCAGGCTTATTAGGCGAGCAACATATTATGGCGGAGACTAAGATCCAGAGTCTCGAGGACCGCCGTAAAGTCGCATGCCTTTCGATCTTCTATAGGTTACATTTCGGGGAATGCTCCCAGGAACTTCATGATCTTATCCCACCATCTCTTCATCATAGGAAGAGCAGGCGCACGGCTCGGTACCACCCTTACCTCATTAGTATACCCTCTATTCGTACTAAACGTTTCAGTTCTATCTTCAAAATGCGAACTGCTAAGGAGTGGAATACACTACGGCACAGACTACGGTCGTCTGTCTTTCCTGAAAACTATAATGTGGGTCTCTTCAAGGCTAGAGTGAATAGGTGCCTTCTAGAACTTTGTGCTCCATCTTCGGCCACATCGTCACACTTACCAAGGTGAGATCGTGGTCAAACAAATGTCTATTGATGTTAAAAAAAGCTATCTTTCTACCTATAGCCTTCCTCAATCTCTCTCAAGGTTTATTCCAAAATGATGTAGTTTCTACTAAAGGGCTACTGACTTCTATAATAATACAATATTGTAAATGTAATGTGTTGACATTTACCAGGAAATTAATTTCTATAATTTGATCAACTTCAAAAGAAGAAATATCAATGCGTTTTCATTCCTATATCCCTAAAAATAATACAAAAGTAAAATAAACGATGGTAATGGTTTGACATTGGTCGTGCTAAAGTGGCTTGGCCAATTTTGATGTTTTTTTTCCACAGGTAGATGGAAGGATGATTAAGAATACAGAATACATTATACCAAAATGAAGAAAACTCTCGTAAACTTTTGCTCTATAGAATAAGTAACTACAATACAGCCTAACCATTTATTTTAACGGACTATTTTTTTTAAACATGTTACCGGCAAACCCCTATTTCAGGCCAAACTAGTTTGTCCTTGGCCAAACCGGTTTATCCTACGTGTGTTAGGATAAACTAAATCTGTAGAAGGAAGGACTTTCGGAAGAAGGATCGGACTCCGGTTTCGGCTCTTATCAGTACCCTCGTGAGGTCGCCCCAGGGTCTCCCACGCGAGCTTCTGGCTCCACCCTATTTATATAACCTCTAGAGGCGTGACGCATAAGTCCACGAGGTACTCCGTCTTGGCTCTGTCATTCGTTTACATCGAGTAACATGGATACGGAGGCCTGCAATGCTCTAAGCTCATTTAGAACCTAACTGATGTTGAAGTGCGCTCTGCCCAAACTCAGTTTCAAACCCAAGAAGTTTGACCTAGACCAAACCGGATTATCCTACGCGTGACTGATAAACTAGTTTGGCCTGTAATCAGGCTTGGCCGGTAACATATACAAAAATATAACACAAACGTTAATTAAAACGCTTACCAAGTGCGTTATGTTCTAGCGGTTAGCAAGGGTCGTTGGAGACGTGATTTATTTATAATGACTTCATACAGTTTGTACCTTAGAGTAGAAATATACATTAGTGTAACCGTGTGCCAGCTTACACACGCATCTTCAGAGTAGGTAAAATTTTGTATACCTAGAATGCGCAAAGCGTTCAAAAGCTTAGAACGAATCGGTAAAGGAGGATTTTAGGAATATGGAGCAAAGATCTACGAACATAACTTAACACCCAACAGTCACATACATAGTCCTGATCCCACACTAGGATCCCCCGTGTTGTGTGTCAGGAACTACGGGTACCACCATTGTAGCTCTTTTTTGCGAAAGTGTTCGTCCGGGGAAGCACTACCAGCATACCTATTTCAGCCGCAAAGCAGTAGCGCGTGGGTGAATTTACAGGCACAGACTTTCATCTTTATGACTCAGGGTGGCGGGCGCAGTGTAGTGCCACATAGGGCGCGTCCTAGCGAGACATGAACTATGATGTAATGCATCTTTATGGGCAGAGGTTACCGCTTAGGTTTGGTGAGCCATCTGCTTCACGCAGTTATAAAATAAAAAGGAACCTACCTAAGAACTGTGTGAGAAGATCTTGATTGATAACATACCTCGGAATAGATTGATCCATGCAGTACCTACCTATGTCAAGCAGTTCAATAGTTTGTGTCAATTTAACACTACCTATGTCAAGCAGTTCAATAGTTTGTGTCAATTTAACACTACCTATGTCAAGCAGTTCAATAGTTTGTGTCAATTTAACACTACCTATGTCAAGCAGTGGGCTGCAATAGTTTGTGTCAATTTAACAATAACTTATTTATTTTCTCAGTAATTTCACGGGCCATTGGATGTAAGAGGTTATAAGACCTATTGGTATAAGACTTATGAATTAGTTTAGTGTTCAAACGGTGAATTTTGACAAATAATTTATGTAATAAAAATTCATCACAAAAGACTAGCGAGACTATTTGATCAGGAAATATACGAGTAGTTCCTGTTTGTCCCCGAAGTAGCATTTTGGGACATAAAACAATTGACAATTCCTGTCTGTCCGTGATGTTGCATTTGGGGACAAAGAGGAATTGGCAATTCCTGTTTGTCCCGAAGTTGCATTCGGGGACAAAAATTAAAAATGCCTGTCTGTCCCCGAATTTGGATTGAAGTGTAGACATGCCATATCTGTCACCATGACCTGTTTACAATGCTATAATGAAGACTTACAGACTGATGATTCACTGAGTTTTCTGTGCAAGGGTTGCGAGTGCAATATTTAATTTAGTTTTTCACTGAAGACCATTTCGTTTTGTACGTGAGCCTACGTTCGTATGTGCGTTGCGCTCTAGCTATCATATTTTGACTCTGATAATAATACACATTCATAATGACTGCATAGAGACGTGTTTGTGTAAAAATAACATTAATAATGAGTTTTTGTGCCTCGCCATTATGGTGCTCTACTTTTGTTTATGGTCATGAAATGGATATGTATCGGAATACAATAGTCAACTTGTATTTAAAAATATTATAATCATTTAAATAAGCAAGTTGAAGTGGCATTTTTTATTTGAATGAACGGCTGACGGAACAAGCATAATGGTCCTCCTACCTATCTGCCTATAACGATGTATTACCTCACAGGTCACGTTACCTAGGACGCGCCCTACGGCATTGCACTGCACTCGCCAGCACCCTAGACATCACGATGAGAGGTCTGATTGCTTGTAATTTCTCCGGCACCCCTTGTAACTGGAACACAGCAATACGAGCAATACTGCTTTGCAGAAGAAATAGGTATGGCAATGGCAGGAAATTATAGCTCGCAGAAACTACAACCGTTTGGAAATAATAGGTTCTCCAGTGAGTATCGGAAGTATTCGGTGGCTGGAGGCGTCCCAAGGCCGTTTGTCGTGTGTGGCATTCTATGATGGAGGCCTACGTCCAGCAGTGGACTTCTTTAGGCTTATCCACTTCTATAGATAGATAAACCATCCTCATCATCATCATCATCATCCTAAAGAAGTCCACTGCAGGACATAGGCTCCTTCATAGAATGCTACGACAAACGGCCTTGAGCCGCCTCCATCCACCGCCTTCCCTCTTTGGTTCCTCTTTTACGTCAGTATTATTTGATGCTGGAAGTAGGAAAAACTAAAGATAAGCAATCTTTGTCAGGGTCGTTGCGTAGCGTAGGTACTTGGACTCGTTTCGTTTTGTACTTGTTTTTGTTTTACGTTTCCCCGTACTTGGGTGGGTTACCACCGGGCTTAGCTACTATTTAGATGAATTTTCTTTAAAATGTTAATGGTTTTTGATTTGATGTTCATTATCATGTAGGTAATTTAACGAGGAATGTTATAGTTTCCAGAAAATTCGATGTGTTCTGCGGTCATTGGGCCAGTTTCTTACCCACTGTCCACCTCCCTGAGACCACCGGCCCTTCAGATCAGGTAGAGGCAGTGAGTCAACTGCTATGTCCAACTAATTGGACTACGAGCCTCTACTCTAGGGGTCGTGTTACAACTATCAGATATCGATTTAAAGCAATCGTCCAATACCTAACTAATTTTTTTAAAATGGTGGCCAATTTTTACTTTTTGACATTTGTATTCAGGGATCACTTGTACCTTCAGATATTCATTTTAAAAACAATCGCTAAAGAACAAAAAGTGCAGGGAAATAAAATAAACGAGGACTACTTATTATCGAAATAGTTAAGCAAAATAATGCAACTTTCTTAGGTCACTGAATTACTTGACACATTGCAATTTGCAGTGCCTATTCATCCAGCCCATGTAATCGAAATTACAAAGGGTCTTAAACTTGAACTCTTTCAAAGCCCACTTAAGGTCCATAAAGATTTCAACGAGCAATAAAACGAAAGCATTCGCAAAGTTATTTCGAAAATCATTCGAGCTTTAGAATTTGCTCACAAAATAAAATTATTATAGACTATAATGGGTACACATAACAAGCGGACATTTGGCTTGTACAGTCAGCAACACAAATTATTTCGTCGGCCGCTGACTGTATTGCGCAATTCGCGTGTAAATACGCTTTTTCAAATTGAAACGCAGTCATTTGTCTGAGAGCTGTAGTGCCAAGTTAAACACACACGTCTACGTATCGCCGCACAAGGACAACATTCGCTCGAACGAAACAAGCACTATAAAAGAAAAGAGGCTAAAAATACGTAGTTGTCTATAAAACAAAAACAATTATCTTGTATTCTTCAAAATAAAGCTATTAGTATTAGTTTGACAAACATCTAAAGGTAGATATTTCATTCAGATATTTGTAGGCTAAGACGCAATTTTACCAACACATTAACGGACGTTTAAACGGCTGTTTAGCTTAAAACAACTCTTTTTGACAGATGTTTTCATACGTTAACTGTCACTTTGACGATTGGTCACGGTAACCACCGATTTATTTGTTCGTGAACTTGGGCCATAGACGCGTGTTATAAAACGAACAATTAATATTTATTGTAATTGTAATTTTAATACATGTTACCTAAGGGGTTACCAATTCGTATTACTGTTGACCGTTAGCATCAGAATCTCCGCTTATAAGATAGTGGGCGAATGTTTTCACTCCTTTCCTCTCGCTGAAAGGGTTAGGTTACAAGCAATAATGTAAAACGCCGCCTGATGACAGTTAATGAACAGAGTTTAGCGGACTTTCCGCTTAGCTTTGTCCGCTTGATATACACATATAAAATTCAACGTACTTTATCAAACGCTTCTCGTAAATCATCCCAAGGTCCATATTTATAGATTCACTTTGAGACCCTCAGAATCGTTTATTCAGTTAAGAAATGTTTGGAATGAATAAGTTATGCTCCTTTTGATGTGCAATTAGGACGTTAAAATTAATGTCCGCTTCATGAGCGTTTTAGCTGTGAATTTTGTACATTTGCTTGGACTTCCGGATCAAATAAGTTAAGATTTTAACTACAAACAAATCCATACATAATTTAATACGCTTTTTCAGTGTAATTTATATGATTTATGTGTTGGGAAGTTTGTCGCGTTTGTTTGTCGAAGCTAAAGCTATAGCCAAAACGGTAACGCTAATTTTGATGTAATTCTATACACAGTTATACTAAACATTCATGCATGCATATACATAAACACACGCCTTTTGCCCCGAAGGGGTAGGCGGAACCTCAATGGGCCTCTTTTCACAGTGGGTTGCCACATCATAGCGTAGAATATAGACGTGACAATTGGTGAGCTCATCGCCGCGATTGCTTCCCACGACTCAATCGGCTATCGCTTTCTTCCAGTAATAACACAATCCACAATAAGCTAGCAAGCCAGTACAAATCTTATACCAACGAATCCTATCAACAAGTCCAGATAAATATAAAAGATAAATTAAAACCTGAATAAAAACAAGAAGTTGGGGGATTGAGGGGCCTTTTGTCGTGGCATTCTAAGAGGAAGTGTAAATGTTAAGCAAAGGACTTTATAATCTGATGATGATGATTATATCCCAATAAACCTATTTAGTTGAGTTGAGACGTTTCAGGTATAAAAAAGTAGGTATAGTAAAAGTATAATATTTGTGAACTTATTAAGGTGGTTGTTTTTATATCTAACGTATTTTACCAAATATGGGCGAACAGAGTATAATTTAAATTTAAATGTAATCCATAAATTTCGTTCCAGCGGGACTCGAACCCGCAACCTCGCCTGTGATCAGCGATGCCTTTACCAATACGGCCATAGAACGACTGTTGTTGGATTTTAAACGGGTAATTATTTGCGGAAAACTAAATAAACATCGAAATTATAGTCCATGCAAGTCATTTCGATGTTATTTTCGCTATTAATCCAGTGTTTTCTTCAACCAAACATGATTTACTGCAAATAATGACCAACATAAAAGCCAAAAAATGTAATTTCTCTGTAAAATTATACTCTGTTCACCCATATTTGGTAAAATACGTAAATATGAAAAAGCAACTACCTTAAGTAAGTTTTTCTCAAAATCTTGAGCAAAAATATTTATCTGTAATTGAATACTGGACGTTATTTTTTGCGATAACGAGTCATTTGAACTTGAACTCCTAGAACTTTTACCCTGAAGCCAGCGAAATCAAGCAATTTACGCAAAATAAATTATATTCTACAGTACATTATGTTTACGGACTTCTAGGTAACTTTAAATTAGCCGAGTTCAAAGCGTCCAGAAAATTTGTTTCGACAACTTCAATTGACGCGAAAAAATCAGCGGCAATTCATGTTGTTGGCCTCGTCCTTACTGCGAAGTTCTTGATTCGTCTAGTGTATTTTAATATCTTGCTTTTGTACCCATGTAAATTAGTTCATATAAATCTGTACGCTAGGTAGTTTTTAATGGTTGTGTACCAAAAGGGTGCCAAACGGTTTTTAGTAGTAAATCCATACATATATACATAGACACACGCCTTTTTCCCCGAAGGGGTAGGCAGAGCCTCAATGGGCTTCTTTGCACAGTGGGTTGCACCATCGTGAAATATAGACGTGACGAGTGGTGAGCTCATCGCCGCCATTGCTTCCCACGACTGACTCAGCTAACGCTTTCTTTCAGTATTATCACATTTCATAAATAAGCTAGCAGCCAGGACAAATCTTATACCAACGAATCTTACAAACAATTCCGGGTAATCCCTAATCCGGCTTTTACGACATCCACGGGAGGAGACAGAGGGGTCTATTCTTAGGCCAGACACTCCATAGTAGTAAAAAGTTTAGTAGTAAAAAGAGACTTTAAACTAAAAACCTTAGTAGTAGAGCCTTTTTGTGAAAAAGTTCGTCAGGGGAAGTACATCTTTCTGGAAATTCAACTTATGCTATCTCTTCTGAAGTCCAAGAAAGGCCGCGTCGCGTTGACAAATCGACTGAATTATTATATACAAGCAGCGCCCCACGGTTTCACCCACGTAAGCCGTGATTCCGTGGGAATATCGGAATAAAAATGTGCCTATGTGTTATTCCGGGAATCCAGTTATCTCCATTGCAAATTTCATCCAAATCCATCCAGTAGTTTTTACGTGAAAGACTAACAAAGATACATCCTTACAAACTTTCGCGTTTATAATATTAATAGGATAGGATAGGATAGAATAAAACTTTTTTGAGTAATGTTACGGATTCAGGTTACGTGGGCATCGGCTTTACTTACACTGACCAAGAACTAAAAATGACAAAGTCAAAAATATTTTCGTATTTAATCATTTTGAATCGTCTATAAAGTCGTTACTATTTTAGGCGTGTACCTATAAACACTCACAGGGATTTCGTTCGATTATTAAAATGTAAAAAGAGTCCTTCAGGTCAGGCAACGCATTGGAAATGTCTCTGGTGTTGCAGATATCAATAGGCGACGGTAACCACTTACCAACAGGCGGGCCGTATGCCAGTTTGTCAAGCAAAAAGAAAAAACTTTTGTTGTATACTAATAGGTGGCTTTTAGGTTTGCCGTACCTACTATTAATTAACGTGTGACCGTAATCATGAGACAAAATTTTGCCACTGTTATAGGAAAAATAATATTAGTATTAGAGCATCAAGCTACCTTTAGCTAAAACTATGCGAACGAAACAGTACTTATTTATGTATATATATACATATGTTTATACGAGAATAACTCCCGAACCTCCCATTTTCATGAAATTTTGGTAGGTGGGTAGATAGTAGGGTATTGGTATTTTTTTTAGGTTATAAGCTAAATCGGTCTGGGGGTTGGTAAGATATTGGAGTCAAAGGTATAAAAAAAAAGTGAGACACTCGGGTCAAGTGGGGCGTCATAAAAAAGGGCTTGGTTTGGAATGTTTGTTACCTACAAGCCTTTTTCCCGAGGCTTCGCACGAGTGTAGTCAGGATATAAAGTAGTATACGTCTCCCTCTGCTAGGGAACCTTTTCAAACGCTTGAAAGATTTCGGGTTCATCAACAAGAGAACTCTTATGAGAAATCATCTCCCACCCTAACCATACACAACAAAGAATGAATTCGTTGAACGCAAACACAATTTGTTACGTTTATGTATTTTACGTTATAACTAGTTTTAAGTTTTGATAGACCTTATAGGTTATGAAATAGAGTTTATCTTTGAATGTGAGGGGAGAAAGTGGAAGAGCAAGCCTACAACATTGATGAGCAAACACAGATAGCTCACTCAACGAGTTATCGGAGCTAAATGCTAGAGAAAAATAATATTTTATCTTAACCCTAGCTCACTAACCTTAATTTCGAGTGAGGTTGTCACTAACAACATAGATTATTGTCGTAGATAGTCGTACCTTTAACGTAGGAATAATGAGTATACCTAAAAAAATAACTATTTACATAGCCTACCAACGTATTAAGTTTCATCAAGATTGAATCGACGGTTCAGCAGTTATCATCAGACAAAAACACATACGTATACACAGCATATATCCACAAACACCGCATCTTCCGATTAGAATCTGAGATCTCGTTTTGCTCTTTCAAAAATACTCCTAGTTTTACGTTGGTAAAACTATCATTGAATTAGATATTTCAGTAAATTTTATAAAGAGTGCTCTTCTTCTCTTGGAATAACAACAACTGTATTAAGAGAGTCGAATATGATAATAGATTGGTTTAGCAATATACTACAAAAGTCAGCGATAAAAGCCACATTAAATCCCACTGAGGAATTAGTTCACCAAAATTTAGATGAGCAACTACTACTAGATTGGCAAGAGTGAATAAGTCTTTTCTAGACCTTTGGGACAGGAATTCATTGGCTAGGCTGTCAACATCCCCTTCGTGCTCCATCATCGGCCGCAGCTTTACTACCTACAGATCAGAATCATAATCAGAATAAGATAATGACAGTAACAATAGACTCATACAGTGAGGTAACCAATAGGTGCTAAGGTCAGGGCAACAATCTTTAACTCGTCAATAATATAAATATACATGTCACACACAATCTACATGATCGCGGTCAAATGAAGGACTCACCGGTTCATTATTCACCTTGCGTACTTAAATACCATAAAGATACGTTAGAATACAATCATGAGATATGGTGGCCATAAAGAGTCCAGTGACCAATGATGAAAGAACCATTCTCGTAATAGGATTCGCAGATTCCCTTAAAATCTTTATTATATAGCCATGGACCTAAGTCAGAAATGACGTGAAGTTTGCTATGTGAGTGAGTTAGCTGTTCCCTCGACTGGATGCCTACAAGGAATGAGGTGAGCTCGCCAAATATTGACACAAGACTTAGTGGATGCGTCGAGAAATGTGTCCAAACATCTAGGTGTCAGTGTTTATTTGAGAAGCAATAGAGACCGCAATAAGATGAGACGGTTCTAGAGTTGTTTGCGTACGAGCTGGTATTAATGGTAGGGATATCACTTAATAGGACGAGGATGCTTTTGTCCTGAAGAATAATTCAGATATAACTAAGTGGCATATGAGATTAGATAGAGCTGTCCTCGAGCAGACGACGCAGTGTAGGAACGCAGGGCACTCGACTGGACTAGCGACATTGTTATGATTGCAGTTCGGTCGATGGATGCGCCTCTAAACCGTTCGTTGTGGTATTTTGGACTTTAGTCCAGCAGTGGACTTCCACGGGCCGATGATTATGATAGAATGGCGACCCTCCGGTCGACGCAGTCCTAAGCAGTGTAGCAAGGCCCTTTAACCGACTGGTTACGGGCGCAGGAAGTCGATAGCTGGAGGCGGCTCAAGACCTTTTTTTTTCAAGACCAAGGCTAAGGCTTTTTTTTATTTTATTTATAAGTATCTTATTATTTCATATTGTATGTCTGAAATGTGGAACAAATAAAGGAAATCATTAATAATGTATCAATTATAGTTATTATTATCAGGTTGCCGCGAAATTAACGGATGTTTCATAAGACTGCTTAGCGGGTACAATACCGGGGAAAGTTCCACCACTGAAACAAGAGACCTCCACAAAGAATCATTAAAAAAATATTAAGGTACTAATAATTAAGGGGCAGATTCGCCGTCATACGTCCTTGAAGTTGAAACAAGATCCTAGAATGTCAAACACGTTTTTTATTACTAACCCAACAGTCCAAATGAGTCCTTCAGGGCAGGCAACGCATTGGCATTGCCTCTGGTGTCGCAGATGTCAATAGTCGACGGTAACCGCTTACCATCAGGCGGGCCGTATGCCAGTTTGTCGAGCCATTACATAAAAAAGTCACTTCTTTTAATTTTGTACATACCTACTTGTATTTGTTTTATTCTTTCTGTAAATAAATAAGTATATATTGCAATGCTTACCCCACTTTGCAACACTTCATAATCCCCCTAAAACCACCCCATAATCTAAATTCAAACTTGTGATCGAACAACCCAGAGACGTAGATGATCCCGTCTGGCAATCTTTGGGCAAGGAACCCTAAAAAGGTAAAAGTCAATAAAAACGTGACGAATAAGGAGTACTTAAAAAAAACAATTAAATTCATAACAGCCTCAGACTGAATGCATTTCACCTGTCGTTTTAAAAACGTTCACCAAATGTCCCACGTTGATACAGTACCGATACATCGCACCTTTTCAGACCAATATCTGAGCAGATGTCCTAATTAAGGGGACGAGACTTGGGCGGGAGCAGCTATATTGCGACCTTTCAATAATGAACACTGGGGGGAAGCTTTGGGGGCTGTGCAAGGGGTAAGAGATAGAGGGTAAAGCTTGACAATTTTGATAACCTGACACGACTTTAATAAATTATTTAATCCCTTCTTAAGATAACTATAATATTTATAATAGACTACCCTCCAATATGAAAAGTGTAAGCTCTTAGCGTCTACATAAACTAGCTGATAATATTATTGCTAATCATTCTCTGCTGGAGATTCAGAGACCGTCAAGTGTCAAATAAGCTCATCTTAAACGTAGTTTTAGCAGAATATATACACCTTATGATACCAAAAAATATATATGTAAATCTTCGTCATATTTCCAAGGGCATGATAGAGCACAACTGCACAAGCGAAAAAATAATACGCTAAAAAAATCGAGAACTAACCTTTACAATGCGCTTATAACAGAAATATCTATATTACCTATCAACGTACATTGGCATTTTATATGAGTAATATTATGGCGATAAAAGACCCAAAACTACAATATAGACCTATCTTAGAAAGCCTACTTCTCCTAAACGGATGACCCAAATCTATATATATAAAAATCAACCCCTATTTTTTCTGGTCCCGCTATAACTCGAGAATGGCCGGACTGATTTGGCTAATTTTGGTTTTGAAATATTTGTGCAAGTTCAGGGAAGGTTTTTAAGGTGAGAAAATGTGGAAAAACTGCGAGGAAAGTACTTAAATTACAATGTAATTAATTGTATTTAATTCCATAGTTACGGCATTTTGACATGCAAACAATTCTATAGTTACTCCATTTTGACATGCAAACATGTCAAGCGTTCAGGATTCACGCGTACTTCTTCTTCTCTTCTTATAATGGCTTCTGAGGAGTGCTCCAAACAATTTCGTCAATGTACCGTTCTTCTTCTTCTTCTTTATATAATAGCTTAGTGCCATCGAGCAACGCAGGCCTCCGTACCGCTTAGTGCATTAAATGGTGGCAGAGAAACCGAGTTTTAATCCACCATATCGAAAAGACACGCATTACTCTTCTTCTTCTTTTCTTATGATGGCTTCTGAGTGTCTTAATTTTCCAATACAAACTGTTCCATAGTAACGCTATTTTGACATGAAAAAATCTCAATATTTCAAATAATTTTATTGTAAACTTCTTTTTTTAAATATTTTTTATGAGGTGACATTTAAACAGACGGCCCTCCTGGTGTCACCGCCGCCTATGGACATCTGCAACACCCACGGTATTGCAAACGCGCTGCCTACCACTATGAGCCCTATTGATATTTCTCTTGAATTTACCCATATTGTAGCCCTGTGGGAAGACATCCAACGGGAGCTCATTCCACGTCTTGCAGGTGCGCGGAAGAAACGAGCGCGTGAAACGCACTGTGCGAGACCTCCACGCATCCAAAATGTGCGGGTGAGCTCGCTGACGATAGCGGGATGTGCGGTTATAAAAGTGCGAAGCAGGGATTAGTTCAAACAGCTTCTCAGAGCATTCCCCGTTAAAAATCTTATAAAAGACGCTAAGCGAGCCAATATTTCGGCGCACGCTCAACGGCACAAGAGCCGTCTCGAGACGTAGAGGGATCTAGGTCGCTGGGTGTGTCGACAATCCTAACTTACTTTACTTACTTACTTGACTTTATTCGAGAGTTCTGAAAATTTTGATCGGTTGGTGATATATCGATAAATCTGATGGAGAAAACCAGGCGTGCTGTTAGAAGGACTTGCATATTTTACATCGAAATTAGAATGTGTATCAATGCGTTCGAGCAGCGTAGTTACTTATATAATTGATTTGTTTCTTTGTCTGTCTGTCTGTCTTTGACAAATTATCTAGAAATACTGCAAATAAAATTTTGACGAAATAGTATAGGGTAGGTAGTTTGAGGCCGAGAAAACCGTTCAAACTTAGTCAAACACCAGGAAAAGTAAAATCCCAAATAATGAGAAAAGTCCTTTGTTCTATAACGTTTAAAATGGGGTCGTATGGGTTTGTGAAGGTTAATAGGGTTCGTAGGTGTTGTAAAAAAAAAAGGAGTCTCACAAGGAGTTTTAAGGCAGAGAAAACGTTCTATCTTGGTTCCCGCCTCAGCTGGTAAAAATCCCGACTCCCAAGCATGACTCCTGAGCAAGGTCCGTCGTAATGGGGTTGTATGGGTTCGTACGAGGTTTTAAGGGTTTCTCAGAGTTTAAGGCATTGTATGAAATCTAAGGAGTTAGGGATGGGTATAAACCCTGTGTTGTTATGAGTTTGAACGGCTGTTTTGAGGTTTGTAAGGCTTCTTAGGTTGTGAGAGTTTTAAGAATAATTATTTTAATTTTGAGTATCTGTATTTTTTGGCTGTTTTTGGGGGTTAGTTAGTATCTTGCCAATGTTCATTTGGGATTCTGCTATGATGCTTTAGACCAGTATTACTTGGGTAAATGATTCAACTAAGAAGGTGTTGGACCTTCTATGATGAGGTTAGCCGACGAATCCAACTCAGATGAGCAGCTTTCAGGAAACTACGCTGTACAGGGTGTAGCATAATATCCCTATAAGCCCGGGGAGGGGGTATTCTACACATCAAGGCGAATAACTTTAGTTCTACGACTTTTTAAATTTCGCAGTTTTTAATTCATTAAATGTCACGTAAACATTCTGAAATTCCTGAAGAAATGTTTGTAACACAGCATAAGGATGTTACGGTACGTTATGGTACCTTACGTAGGGCTGCCTCACGTTGTGTTAGGATCATTTCTGGAGGAGTTTCAGGAATTTATTGCGGAATTTCAGGGTTTTTACGAAGCATTTCATGAATTAAAAACTTCGAATTTTAAAAAGTCCTAGAACTAAAGTTATTCGCCATTATGTGTAGAATACCCCCTCCCCGGGCTTATAGGGATATTATGTTACACCCTGTATATTGACATCAAAGGCACTGGAGAGCCTCCAGATGAAAGTCTGTTATCGGTGCATGTTGCCAGTGATGACTTACGGTAGTGAGATGTGATTATCAACTATAAGCATGATAAAAGTTCAAAATCGTGCAGTGGGCTATGGAAAGAGCTGTGTTCGGAGATTCTGTACATGTACCTGAATCCGAAACGAAGAGATGCGTAGAAGAATCGGGACCACTGACAAGCTCTCGAAATTAGCAAGTTGAAGTTGCAATGGGCAGATCATATACCATTATTTATTCTATGGCAGAACCAACAACCGTTGTGTCGTTTAGGAATAATTGCTCTCGAGTGACAACCTTGAACTGGACGAGAAAAAAGCCTCCTCGACGGGCCGACGACATGTTTAAAGTAGCAGGAAGTCGTTGCATGGAGGCAGCTTAGGACGTTCGTTGTGGCATTCTATATGGGTGGCCCATGGCCAGCAGTGAACTTATATCTACAGGCAGATATATTTACCTACAACTATTCACAGAATGCATAGTACGTGTAGGTAGGTACTACCTAATCTACGCGCGGACGAAGTCGCGAGCGGGTCAGCTAGTAATTAATAAAAAACCTACAATAGGTATGACGGAACAGCAGAGTCAGGAACATGTTCGGACATGTTTTCCAGCGGATTTCTGATAAGTGGTAGAAATCAAGGTCCGATAATTAGTTCACTTAGTATGTAGGTAGGTATTTGAAAATGATTAAATTACAGTTCTGGACAAATCAAATAACTTTTATTACGTTATCAATAATCACAGTATCGGTGTGAAGTTACAAAGAAACGCGGTACAGTTCCCACGAGACCAGCGCACGCGACCACCTTTCAATCACTATTCTTCCGTCCTCCCAGCGCGCGCCGCTCGTAGACTCTGAATAACGTCACTAGATGGCGCTTACGTTTCATTACAACTTCAGACTGCGCATAACTGCATCCGTGCTTATGACCAGGATACGACAGGTATAATATACTAGTCAAGAATAGAAAATTATATTTTAATTTGCTGTTGTTTTTGGCAAGAAAAAAAACAAAGTTTCTATGTATTACAGAAAAGAAGCTTACTGCTTCTAAACGCCTGAAGCGATTTTAATGATTCTTTCACAATATTGAACGCAATTTATTGTTTTTTTTTTAAATAGTCATTTACTTGAGACAGTTGCGGTTTTTCACGATTTTCGCTCACTATTTATTTCGCGTGCTCTGTTCTGCCCTGTTCTCACTTACCTGAACTTTACTGAGTTATATAGTGACAGAATTTGGAATGACTAATCATTTTAAGGAAAATAAAATGTATACCAAAATAAATGTTATAGAAAATGTGAATTAAAACGGCCGTCATAATGTGAGTTTTGAAAAAGCCATCCCTCCGAATCCAGAGCAATCGCTTCCTCTTGTATCGAACCACTCTTGCGGATAAAGGAAAATATTTGGTAATGAAATCCTGAGATCCTTTGTAATTGTGGGCATCTGCACTCTGATTCGGATACAATTCTATGTCTTTCAGGAGATCCCGATAAACTCAATTGTTTACTGTAACGAGTACACGGAGTTGAGTAGACTCAGCCGTTGAATGAATGGATGAAAAGAATTGTTTTCTACCACATTGAATCAGTATTCTTTTATCTTCATAATTAGTTCGTAGCTACCTTACCCACTGATGTGTGTGTAGGTAACTATAATCCACCCAACAGTCAAAATGATCCTTGTGATTTCAATGAATAAAATACTTGTCTTTTTTTGAGTTAAATATTCGTAATCAGTCTTCCTGCGACCTCTATAATGTTTTTGTTCCGTCGAAAGAGGGGCATTCCTCTTTTCAGTCGTCTGGCTTGTAGTCGCCACTCGAGAATCTTTCTTTTTCATCGGTTAACGGTTCTGCGAGCTATATGGCCTGCCCATTGCCACTTCAACTTGCTGATTCTGAGAGCTATGTCGGTAATCTTCACCACCTAATGTAACAGTCACTTAGGTACGTAAGTCCTGATCCCATACAGATGGGATTCTATTTAAAAGTATCAGGAACTAAGAGCACCACCATGTTACCACAACACCTAGCCCCTGAATTATTTGGAAATCATGCAAACATTTATACTAGCAATAAGTTTTTTTGTGAAAATAAAACTATTCTTCAATACAAGCTTTTATAAAATTAGTGATCGTAACCTGATCAAAATGAGCCCAAACACGGCCTGTCTACCATTATCCATCGAGGAGTTCCGTTGTCCACCAACGGACAACGGACGTTCTGTTGTTGTTTCCATCATGAGATCAGCTCGCTGTCACCATCATATTGTATTGTCATCGGAACTTGCCGAATTTCAGAGATTCTACCCGGATTCCACCCAGACAAACATATAAAAGCTTGTAATAAAAAGCAAAGCTTTGTAAGGGCTCGCAAGTTTTTGTTCTTGTTTATAATAATGAAAATAGTGCTAATGATTTCTAATAAAGACGGATAATAAATCTAGACATTAATTTAAATTACCTACTATGTTAAATTACAAATCTACAGGTGTGTGATAGATTTTTCGTAAAGTGTACCACAAAATGCATACGTTGTGGGTAGTAGAGAAATCCCCTGCCCTGAATCTTTTTCCTAAAAGTTTCTCATAAAGTCTACTCAATAAGTAGATATAGGTGTCCAAACTTACGAATTAGAATGATTAGCAACATCTCAAAAGAGATGTGAAGATTTCTTTTCTGATTAACATCGTGTGAAACAGTATAATTTGTAGAACTAAGGTTATCTGCGTAGCAGTTCAATGAAACCGTTGCAATTTATGGACAAAAATGAAACGATATCCACATTTTATTTATATCGTGTAATATATAAGTTTTAAAATGTTCAAATAGCATCACTTCATCATCAACTAGTTACCGCAGAGCTTCAAGAAGAAAGTCTTTAATCAAATACAAAAATATTTATTTTGCTAAATATATGTCGCAGTGATAGAGGATTCACCAGCAGCTCACCTTCGTGATAACAAGATACGTGATGGCAAGGACCTGCTTCCGCCTATTTCTAAGTCGTAATGCATAAACCGGACCACGGTTAAGAAGGGTAATAAACGAACTCGGTAAACGTAATGCAGCCTCACTGCATTGATGTAGTCAGTGTGAGGTACGAAACTATTTTCGAAGGTCAAACCTTAATTTGAATGATGTGAGATACTATGTGGTAGCAAGCTAGTATGCCTATAGATTATCTGTGAGTTGGTTGCTACTCTGTGATAGCACGGTGGCATCCCTAGAGATTATCGGTGGGTTGGTTGGAGAGCTGTTCGGTGCGTGACTTTGCGTTAAGGTTATAATTATTACGGGGTTTTCGAATAGTAAGCTTATTTTGCGTGTAGTTTATCAAATCTGGAGAATAAACGCTGGATAATGTACGCTCACACTGAATTCATCTCATTTATCGAGCCGTCGTGCTAATGTTTGCCTACACAATTACTGTGAGTCTTGAAACCAATACACCGTGTTAAACTTGGAGATCGATGTATAATACGATGTTACTGACGAATCCACCTTACCAGAAAACAGTATCTATATCCCTGGACGGGGTTAAAATGTTTCAGACGTCATAACCTATATCTCATAATCTACTCTATCTGTAAAAGTAATGAGAATGGAAAGAGTATCCCACTGATGTCGAGGCTGTCCTGGTAGACCCCTCCTACATATACATACAATTAAAACACAAACAGCAAAAACGTCGCGCCTCAGCGTATGCTGAGCTCGTGCGTATGCTCGTGACGCGAGTGCGTGTTGCCAGCGACGACTTACAGAACTGAGACATAGTAGCTAACTAATAGCCACAAGTTCAAAAGCAGTGGGTTAAGGAAAGAGCTATGTTCAGAGTTTCGCTACGTGATATAATCCGAAATGAGGTGATCCGTAAAAGAACCAAGATCACCGACACAGCTCTCAGAATTCGCAATGTTGAACTATGTTCCATATACATACATACATACATAGACACGCGCCTTTTCCCCCGAAGGGGGGTAGGCAGAGCCTCAGTGGGCCTCTTTTCACAGTGGGTGGCACCATCGTGGAATATAGACGTGACAAGTGGTGAGCTCATCGCCGCTATTGCTTCCCACGACTGACTCGGCTAACGCTTTCTTCCACATTCCATAATAAGCTAGCAGTCAGTACAAATCTTATATCAACGAATCTTATCAAAAAGTCGTGGTAATCGCATAGTCGGCTTTTGCGACATCCACGTGAGGAAACGAAGGGGTTTATTCTTAAGCTGGACAACTACAGCATATAGAATCCATAATGTTCTAGAGATTGAGCTCAAATCGTTTATTTTCGATAACATCAGGCTACAGGGCCTGATGATAACCAGCGTAGGATGAACAGGATCTAGAGTACTACTGAAGGTGTATCTTCAAGGCTGAGTTGAAACTTCAAAATATGATGACGTGTCATGTCTTTTGCCCGCAGATTCCAGGGTCTGATGATGATCAGCACACGATGGACAGGATCTATGGTGCAACGCTAGATCCGATTTCAATGCGATTTCAATTGTATGAAAACTGGTGATGAATAACTGAAAATGGGCAGTCAAAAATATTTCTAATAACTTTACTATGGACTTAACATTCCATACACTAGATCAAGGCCAAAATATGTCACCTTTGGAAATTCGAATGAAAACAAATATGTGTGGTGTAGTTAAATTAAGTTTATTGCGTGTCTTTTCGACATTGCAGAAACTCTGTTTTTCTGCCACCATATACTTGACAAAGGCGAAATTGTTTGGAGCACCTCAGAAGCCATTATATAAAGAAGAAGAAGAGTTCGATACACTGCCGGTTCACACTCTAGTCCTTCAAATGTAATAATAATGAAGCAGCAACTGACGGATAAAACTTGATAGAATTTATCCTTATTTAAGCGTATTGTCTCTCTTTTGGTTTGGACACTTGCTCAACGCTGACCCGAAGTCCATTTACTTTGAGGTCTTTGGTTACATCCGATTTTGTATTCTTTTTGTAAAATAGGGACCTACAACACTGTCTTAAAACCACTATATGACTTAGTACAAAAGGTGGGTCACCATAAATTGCCCTAAGATTCCCTCCGCGTTATTTACGCGCAAACTTTCTACCAGGGGGCGACACGGAACATTGTTATAGAGGATTAAAGTACGAATTGTTTTCTTTTGTTGTTTCACGATTGTTGGATTGTTGGATTCAGTTTGTTTAGAGTTAATTTATTGTTTTTAGGGTTCCTTACCTTATAAAGCAAAAACAAAACCCAACAGGATAACTTTGTTGACTGTAGGCCCTTGAGGCTCTGCTTACCCTTTCGGGAAAAAAGCGTGTGTCTATGTATATAGGTCGTATATTTGCATCCATAAAATTAATATTATTTGTACGAAAATTAACCCACAATTTTGAAATTTGGCTGTGTGACACAAATCGAGAGAATACCTACTAAAATTTAGGAATTTTGACATTATTACAAAATATGGAAGAGATTGCACATCGCGATAAGACCGCATATTGTACTTCCACGTTTGCATTTTGTTTTGTTAATTATACTATTATAGTCTAAAATATATTAGTTTTAATAATTAAGTGTTAAAATAACACAACACCCAATATACATACTCTTGATTCGAGACTCTGATTCCTTGTGTTAAGGGTATCAGGAACTACGAGTACCATGTACAGCGCAACATCCAGACCCAGAACAAATATTTTCAAACATTTGTCCCGCAGCGGGAATCAAACCAACAACCTCTCGCATCATCGGCTACACGCCCGCTGCGCCTCACAGGTTGTCTTATGAGGTTGTAGTGTAGTGTGATTATGTATTTTTGGTATAGTTGTTATAATTTTAATTTTATGTATTACTATAGTATACTACGGCGGATACACTCGCGTTTAAAAAAACCTAGATAGCTTCATCGAAATCGGTCCAGCTGTTTCGGCGTGTGAGTAACAAACATTGGATCTATCAGGGGGCTTAGTACGAGTTTTGATGGTATTCGAAACTATTATGAAGTTTCGTTTCCTTCAATACAATTACTGACAGCGTCCTTAGTTCCTTGACGTTTCCACTAGGGATGCTGCAAGTAAAGCGCCTTATTAATTATACATCTTGCTGTACGTCTCGCCAAGGTCATCTCAAGGCCGCGGCGCTGGATGTAGCATACACACTATCGTGTGCGGATCAAGCAGATTGCATCAAGCGTGAGCAGCGTTAGAGAGAGGATAAACTACGGTAGTGAGAGGACGGGTAATTTATTTAAAATGCCACCTGTTTTGTCAAACAGCCAAAAAATGGGAGTTCTTCTGATGTTGTCAGCAGCAGCAGAAGAGAGGAAAACGTTCAGCACGACGTTCGCTGTGGTTGGGGCCCCCCTGGATGCAAAATGGGTCGTACAAGTCCAGCAAACAATTAATAATAATTATTCACGTACGTCAAGCCTGTTCACGATACTTTTGCATCGTGCACCGGGCATAACCTTGGCAGGACGAACAACAAGATGGATAATGAATAAAGCGCTTAAATGTATGGAAGGAAACGAAACTTCATATAGTTTCGAAAACTATTAAAACTCGTACTAAGCCCCCATAGATACCGCAGAGCCTCGTCGAAATATTCTATAAATAGCGCGTGATGACTTACGGAACTGAGACTAATTGGCCACAAACATAAGCTCTTAGTCATGCAGCGGGTTATGGACAGGGCTATGCTCGGAGTTTCAGTACGTAATTGAATACAACATGAGGAAATCCGTAGAAGAACCGTGGTGTTCGTAGTGGAATTACATGCGGCAGGAATATGATGATCTATGATCGGCTATGATCGGAATATGTCCTACAGGCAGGCGGGCTATAGAGAAATAGCCGTGGTGTGTCCGGCCTAAGAATAGACCTTTAATAAGACGACTTTTTACGAAGACGGCCTTAGAATAGAATAGTCCTATAATATAACCCTTCGTAGGCCAGTCGGACCCGCACTTGGCTGGTTTTTTAAGTTTCGTTTCGCCTGTAAATGACAAGGGTTGTTAGTAACTTAGATTTAGTTCGGATTTGGTTGTTTGAAGACTTAGGAATGATTAGTTGATATAATCGTCTCGGAACTCGTCTGGAAACTACCCTACAAACTAACACCACGGACTTGACAGCGAGAGTTGCTGTCAAACATTGTTCAGTCAGATTAACAAGATTTCAAGAAACGCTACTGTTACAGACATAGAATATAATAAGTTTAGTAGTGGTAGTTACTTTGAATAGAAGCTGGCAATAGTAATATCACAGATAAAATAATACTGCATAACATCAGTTCAGGTCACTTTCAAATATAACTGAAATACACCAACCAGCTGAGCAAGCAGGTTTCAGGAAAGGTTTTTCGACCAGTGACCACATACAGGTGTTGGATCAAATTATTGAAAAATATGAAGAACTTCAGCGCCCCCTATATCTAGGTTTCATTGATTATGCCAAGGCATTTGATTCAATTTCACATGATAGTATGTGGCTGGCTCTATAAGAAAGCGGAACACCTTTGAAACTTATAGAACTGATTCAAGACATATACAGTAAGAGCGTGAGTAGAGTCAAGCTAGACAGAAAAGGACCGGAGATAAGGATATGCAGAGGTGTGAGACAAGGTGATCCATTATCGCCAAGAATTTTTATAATCGTCCTTCAAAACATCATGAAACACTTGGATTGGTCACAAAAAGGAATATTCATTAACATAAATTATCTGAGCAATTTAAGATTTGCCGACGACATCATACTTTTCTCTGAAACAGCGCATCAACTCGAGACGATGATTAACGACTTGAACTCTACTAGTCTCAAAATAGGCCTTGAACTGAACTCAACAAAAACCAAAATAATGACCAACAGCATTGAAAAATCTGGGCAAATCCAGGGATCTCTATTGGAATATGTTTCAAACTATATATACCTTGGCAAGCAAATTTCTTTTGGAAAATCACGTCATCGAGACGAAGTTGAGAGACGAGTAAAAATCACATGGAACAAGTTCTGGGCCTACAAAGAATTACTGAAATCAGACCTACCACTTATTTTCAAGAAAAAAATAATGGACTCATGCCTGCTGCCTTGTCTGTCATACGCTAGCCAAACATGGATCTTCAATAAATTTACCAATAACAAGATTCAAACAACCCAACGAGCAATGGAAAGGAGCATTCTGAACATTAAAAGAAAACACAGGCAAAGAAACATAAATATCAGAAAAAAGACAAAGGTTATAGATACTCTACATCATTGCCGAAAACTAAAATGGAAATGGGCAGGCCACGTAGCCAGAATGAGCAACAAAAAATGGACGAAAATTGTAACAACTTGCCGCGGCCCAGCCGGCAAACGAAAACAAGGTAGACCACTAAAAAGGTGGGAAGACGAACTCAAAGAAACTGCAGGAACGGACTGGACAAAGATGGCAACAGACAGGGAGACTTGGCACAAACTGGAGGAGGCCTTTACTCGGATAGAGATCCTTGAATGAAATGAAATAAAATATAAATACCTATAATAAACTATGTAATCTATATATTGTGTACAAATACAGTATAAATGCTAAGAAAGAAAAAAAAAAAGAAAAAAACAAAAAAAAAATACTTTAGATAAATGTGCATGAATATTTCTTTTATATGTAATTTTTTTTTTAGTCATGATGATTCTTTTTTTAATTAAGTTTGTTGTACTCTCATACAATTGTTGTTAAGATAATTTTGTACCTATTCAATGGATTAATAAAGGTTTTCATATAACATCAGTTTATCAGTAATATCAATTTCATGTTTTTTTTATACTAGCAAGCAACATACTACTAAGGTAGCAAACTAGCATACCTCTTGGTAAGCGGTTACCGTAGCCTATGGACGCCTGCAATATAGGTACCTACCAGACGCATCATACGCGAGTTACTTCCAAACACCCTTTTGAAGAACCCCATACTATATAATGTATGTGGTAATACTACGGTAAAATGTCATGTATTTGCATCTATATACTATAAAAAAAGAAAGTCTTGTTAGTTACACTTTACTTATAGCTCAAGAAAGGCTGAACCGATTTGGCTGAAAATTGGTGGGGAGGTATCTTAGAACCAGGAGACGGACATAAGGAGGGGAGGTAGGGGGGGTAGATGGGAAAGGGAGCGCGAAGCCGGGGCGAGTCGCTAGTTTATAATAAAGAAAATTCAGTGATCATATACAAGTATTTAATTCGTGATCACACCAGGTACGAGAGATCATTGTTGAAGCATCTGACTCGCGGTCAATTCGATTGCGCAAAAACTTTGGCTATTTTTTTTAACTATCCCATAATATTCTCCCGGTCTTGGAGGTAGCTAGTGGTGGAAGGGATGTTGACAGCCTGGCCCACGAATTTCTGTCCCACGGCTGAGGGTGGTGGAGCAGTAAACGCATCTCCGTTGCAAGGAGACTGTCGCGGGTTCGAATCCTGTCTGGTTGGTTATTTTTGGGATTTATATCAAAATATTCTTCAAATTCTGTTTAAATGTTTTTAAGAGATACATTTTTAGTAAAACATTACTTACTATGTGTTTATATTTCCGTTTTTATCAGGATTTCTATTGGAAAAAAATCTATATTCAATTACAGAAAGAATAATATAACTAATACAAAAATTAATAAACGTAGGTATTATAGATTAAAAAATACAAATTATACAGTTGAGCTACTTATACAAATACTTGTATAAAGATCGTTGCAAGCGATCTAAAGATAGTTCAATTGGTAGGTAGTTGTCCGCAATTTTCAGTAAACCCTTACACATCCTGACTCAGCAGTCATTTACACAAGCAACATAAAAATCACGGCCAGTAGACAAAGGAACCATGCGCAAGATTGCGTACTGCAAAATCGTTAAGGTTTTTAGGTGACTAAGCAATAGACGAATGCTGCAAACTATCCCTTTATTTTCCACTAGCGACTCGTTCCGGCTTTGCACGGGTAGTTTTAGAATTAAAAACAGCCCCCCTATCCCCCTCCCCCCCCCTCGAAGCCTATGTCATTCAGGGTGAATGTAACTTTCCAATGGTGAAAGAATTTTTGAAATCGGCACATTCGTTTTTGAGTTTATTCATTACAAACATACAAAAATACAAATCTTTCCTTTTTATAATATTATTACTAGCGACTCGTCCTGACTTGGCACGGGTAGTTTCAGGATGAAAAACAGCCCCCCCTCTTATCCCCCCCCTGGTAGCCTATGTCACTCAGGGTGAAAGTAGCTTTCCAATGGTGAAATAATTTTTGAAATCGGCACAGTATTTTTTGAGTTTATTCATTACAAACATACAAAAATACAAATATTTCCTCTTTATAATATTAGTGTAGATGTAGTGTAGATTTAGATAAAGACTGCGTGGTGGGCAATTCACCGGCTGAGATGCGAGAGGTCCATATTCGATTCCCTGCAACAATACTCGACTACGACAAAGGTAACCCTAGGTTGGGGCAGGACTAAGTAACAGGTTGTCATTGTTAGGTAGCTTTTAAAGCCGACCCTTTTTTCGCTAATGTGCTGAACAAATGTCTATCGGCACTGGTCTTATTTAGCACCACACTGCCAAATACGTCTACCACCAAACCGCTATGAAAAATGAACGATAGTTTTCAATGACAATCTTACCGTGTCCTTTTAAAACCTCCCTAACGTTAGAATTGAACTTTATTTTTTAGAAAATAAGGATAAAGAATGTTGTGTAAATTTTAGGAGCGTCGAAGTAAGTTGGTACTTACGCACCCTTCAGTAGAATTCCGACGTTGTATTTTGAATTGTATAGCACATGAAATAAAGGTTATACGAATAAGGATGAAGAAATAAGGTGGTAACATGCGAAGGAAAAACTCTTAACAGCCTTCAGATTTTTTGTGAAAGATCTAATTTCTTGGAAAATATGCTACGTGATGTAACTCAGCAAAATAATTATTTGAATCATTGGTACACACGCTGTAGTGGCGTGATGAAAAAGCTGGATATTGACGGAGCGTCTTAGGATAGCGACAAATGACTTCACAGCACGTTAGTGAAAGAGCTGTAATGAAAATTGTCTGTAAAATTACGGTAAAAACGAGAGGTATCATGGGTTCGTATAACCGAAATACATTTTAGTACTAATGATTTTTTGATACTGAATGTCATAGATTTTATTATAAACTAGCGACTCGCCCCGACTTCGCACGGGTAGCTCCTGGTGAAAAACAGCCCCCCCCCCCCCCCCCCCGATATTTTATTACTTTTTCTGCTATTCGGAGCGGAAAAGAATCAACCAAAAGAGACAACTAACATCGGTCCAGCCGATCTTGAGTTATAAGTGGTGTAACTAACATGACTTTGTTTTATATTTAAAGATTTATAAAGGTCTGATTGTTTCAAATAACTTTTTTAGAAAGATAAGTATCGCATTTGAGTACTTTGACGCGCTTTATTTATTTATTTAAGATGAAAATATGCATCTTAAATATTGATTGAAAATGTCTTGGTCACACTTGTTTGTTAAAATGGTTAAAATGGTCTTTATTACTTATAGAATAATTAAAATTATCAGAACTAAACACAGTTTAGTAAAACTAAAGCTTAAAATTAAAAGTAACTCGGCAGGCTAAGGTGCATAAATAAGCTTTTTAACTAAATTACTATTTATGTAAATATTGGGCACTTAATAATTGAGATATGCAATTAACATATTATGAGGTAAGGTGGTAAACCAAAACAGTTATATATATATATATATATATATATATATATATATATATATATATATATATATATATATATATATTATATATGCGCACTTTGAATAGCGCGCATTTTAAAGATCCAAATGTAAGGTCTCCCTCTGTACATGTTCGCTACCTCTTACTCTTTATTTCGTGTTTTCTTGTGTGCGATAAAGAATACGTTTCATCTTGGTCGCACTGTGAATAGCTAGCTTCAGTTAAAACCTGCACCACAATGATAATCGTGATCGAGATCTTGGTATACAACGTCCTCTCGAAAATATCCCAAGAATTTCTACCAGATAACGTTTACTAGAAAACCATATCAGAAATATTCCAAATGTAAATAGCAAGTCATAGTAAATGATACAATTTTGTCAGTCGCAGGCAGTTTCGCGATTTCGTCTTTTAATTAAATTCCCGGGCGCCTTTATGTTAATGTAATTTTGCGAAGAAATTATTTGAATTTCGAAGAATAATTTAAATTTGAAGTAACTTGTGATGGTTGTGATCATTTAGATTAATAAATTATTTTAACCGCCTGTTTCTTCTACTTTCATTCGGCGCTGGCTCTAAATCATAATATATACCAAGTTTTCTAGGAAAACAATTTAAGATTCATACTGTAAACCAGATTTTCTAATAACTCTACAATGGACTTACATACACTTTCAACGCAGAGACATGCAATTTGATGCAATACAAGAAATCGTTGTTTCAACGCCATATCATGGCACCATTCAAAATTCGAACGATGACAAATGAGTTCGATACTCTGCCGGTTCACACTTAGTCCTTCAAATGTGTCCAAGTACAGAATAATGCAGAAATCAATTAGTGCGTTAATGTCGCAGTCATTTATGATGTAAAGCCCAGTCATTAATCAAACTGCCTGATTATCTTATCTGGCCGTTGCATAGTTATGAGATCATTGTGGGCCGCAATGTATGACCTTATATGGCGATCTGTAATCAGGTAGCTGATAAAATATCGAAATTAATTTTGCATTGTTTTATAATTAGTAAGTATTTGCTTATGTGACTCAAGAGATTAAACTGTTGGTAAATATGTTGAATAGGGACAGCCAACATTTATGCTCTGAGCTGAACGCCATTTTGGCGCACAGACACATGAGCTGCACTATACTGGTGTCGATTCTGTGCAGCATTCTCTAATTTTAAAGCGCGTTATAGTTGTCGCGCGCCCTTTCTAATAGACTGAAATAAAAGAGACCGCGATAATTTTAATGCGGTTTAAAATTAGAGAATGCTGCACAGAATCGACACTATTGCCTACTTTAGTTAGGCACTAGTATTTAGGTGCTAGTTTTTCTTATCGTTTTTGTTTTGTGTTTGTCCAGCCCAAGAATAGTGCCCTCCATCTCCTCCCGTGGATGTCGTAAAATCCGACTAAGGGATTACCCGGACTTCTTTTTCCGGTTTTTCTTTTCGTTGGTATAAGATTTGTCCTGGCTGCTAGCTTATGTAAGGAATGTGTTATAAGGTACGGGTCAAGCGTTTACGAGTCAGTCGTGGGAAGCAATGGCGGCCATGAGCTCACACCTTGTCACATCTATTTCCCACAATGGTGCAACCAACAGTGAAAAGAGTCCTATTTGAGGCTCTGCTTACCCTTTCGGGGAAAAAGGCATGAGCCAAAGTATGTTTTTTTTTTCGTTTCTTTCTTTTGTTTTAACGGTCTTGTATTTATGTGTTACTCAATAGGGTATCTGCGTTGAGAACTATATTGAGAAACAACCGAATATAGCCTAAAGTTAGAGGTAACTTAGTGGTTTTTTTCTATAGAGAAAATATTGTATCTATCGTGTTTTTGGTACGGTGATCCCTTGGAATTATAATGTAGTATCCATTTATATTTTTAATTTGAATATTCATTCAAATTAAAATTCATTCATTAGTTCATTCATTATTCAGTCAAAGTCAGTCAAAAATCAAATCTATGATTTGGAATTTTGCAGTATACTCCACCTCTAAAGTTTTAAGGGGTTAGGGTTCTTTCGTCACTACACCATTTTTTGTTAAGATCATAATAACATATTATTTATGTTTTTGATATTTTTATTTCTATTAATATACTATTATTTATTACTCAGCCAAAACTTTACGTAGGGTATCATATTATAGTTACTTATTATCACATATTATTTTCCCCTGGTAACAAAAGCATTCACTCAAGCTAAGTCCATACATCCTGCGTTGCAGGAGGATCGCAGGATGTTGCGGGTTAGATTCCCGCCTTGGAACAATTATTTGTGCGATTGCAGATATTTGTTCAGGGTGTTCTGGGTATTTTCTATGTATAATAAAAAATATCTAACTATTTAATGTATTTTATTAAGTATATCAGTTATCTAGTACCCATAACACAAGCTCTGCTTAGCTTGAGGCTAGATAATGTTGTGTGAACACTCGAGAAATATTTATTTATTTATTTGTACATTGATGTGACTTGGTAACACATTCATAACCTATTAAAATTCCGGTCCAAGCCGCAACATGAAACGAAACTTGAAACTTTAACAAACATATTCGGAACTTTCAAGGCCCACTTGAAAGGGGTAGTTCCTGTATGTCCCCGAATCTGTCCCCGAATTCGGATTAAAGGATAAACAAGAATTAAAATTGAATTTAAGTCAATAGTAGGTAAGAGTTATATGATCGAAAATAAGAAAATAAAACATTTTTATTTATTATTTATTTATTTATAATACACAGGGCAGCTCTCGGAGCTGATGCGTGTATATCTTAGTCCTTATCAGTGCACTTTAAATGTTTGTCAAGTCTATTTTTGAAAGAATTCACTGAGGGGGCACTTATCATTGAGACTGGTAGCCGGTACCAAGTGCGCACGACGCGATTAGGCAATATGTGCATCCTCGGATTGCTGGTTTTTGGCCCGCGTTGCAGTTTCAGCGAGTGTCCTCTGAGTCCTATATTATTGATCATGGTATATAGTGTCAGTGATAAATCTGGTATACTGTAGTGGTTGTTTAGGATTTTGTAGGTCTCTATTAGGTCTCCACGCTCTCTACGTTGCTGAAGGGTAGTAAATCCAAGTTCGTGAAGTCGTTCCTCATATGTAAGTGCTTTCAGACTAGGCACCATTTTCCTACGAATGTGATGGTTATGTAATTTGTACAACGTAGGGCTACCCCTACGTTGTACCACCTCGATCGAGAAGGTTAATTATATCTTTTTTGAAGCACGGGCTCCAAATCTGGAATGCATACTATAATAATGGCCTCAGATATGTCTTGTAAAGTTTTATAAACAACTCCGTGTTAATGCATGTGAAAGCCTTCCTTATTAGGTACATTATAGAGTTTGCTCTTTTCACAATCGCCACTATATGTTCATCCCATTTCAAGTTGCATGTGATCAAAACTCCAAGATCTCTCTGTCTGTCCACCTTCTCAAGTGAACTTTATCCTTGTTATATCTGAGAATCTTTTCCAAATTTGATTGTGTCCTTGTAATGTTGTGTGAAAAACACGTTTCAATTCCAGTTCCGTCTTGGGAATATCACACTCAATACTCTAGGTTTTTTTCTTTCAACCATTGCAGTCCAGTCCACCATATTCCAGAATCAGCTAGATCGCTGGCGTGAATGCCTCTTGTGGCAATATCTATTGACCTAAATTCTGTGGCAACAGGAAATTTTAATTGTTGTTTTCCTTCAATCCAAATTCGGGGACAGATTCAGGGACAGTTAGGAACTACCCCTTGAAATGAATGACACAGTATTGATAAGCACTTGGTCGATAATATTTTGCTGGTCAAACGAAAATTAGTAGACTTAAGATTAGACTTGTGTGGAGCATTTCTACGAAAACATACTTATCTACAATCTACAGTTTTCACTGTGATTTTATTTGTAGGTAACATGTAATAATGTGTGTGTTTTTCGATGCACAAAAGTAGGATGCTTATGATAATTTAGCGAAATATCGAATAACATAACACCCAACAGTCACATACATAGTCATGATCTCACACGATTACGATTCCCTGTGTCGTGGGTATCAGAAACTACAAGTGCCATGGCACCATTACACCCAAACCCGGAACAAATATTTACAGCTCATACAAACATTTGTCCCGCAGCGGGAATCGATCCTGCCATGCTTTTGCGTCTTAGCCGGCTACTTACCCGACGCACTAGGTACAGAGGTCGGCAATAATCTGTTCAGTGAATAAATATTTAGAGTTACTTGGAACTAAATAAAAAATACATTCATTATGATCATGATTTCCAGTCGGCTTTTACAGCATCCAAGGGAGGAGACGGAGGTATCTATTTTTAGATCGGAAAAGTCATAGTTGATCATAAAACATAATATTACAATCTAAATTATGAACATCAAATTAAATATCGCAAAAAACAAACTATATTTTAGATCTTGCACCTTTCGTTGAGCTTAGCTGCAGAATTTTGTACTCGAACTCAAAGGGATGAGTTAAAATCATTGAAGTGTAGATAACTAACGGGATTCAAAAAACTCAATTAGTAGGTGCAATTAGTAGGTAGGAAATTGGTAGGTGCGTAGTTATTGATGGAGATACAATTATTTTTCTAATAGATTTTGAACACTTCTTTCACTCTGCTGTGGTGTATCCGGCCTAAGAATAGACAGCTCAGTCTCCTCCCGTGGATGTCGTAAAAGCCGACTAAGGGATTACCCGAACTTGTTGATAAGATTCGTTGGTATAATTGTTGTCCTGGCTGCTAGCTTATTATGGAATGTGTTATTTATTACTGGAAGAAAGCGTTAGCCAAGTCAGTCATGGGAGGCAATGGCGGCGATGAGCTCACCACTTGTCACGTCTATATTCCACGATGGTGCAACCAACTGTGAAAAGAGGCCCATTGAGGCTCTGCCTACCCTTTCGGGGAAAAAGGCGTGTGTCTATGTAAATATGTATGTAGATTTTCAACCCAAAAAAAAAGATGGGTTAATTTTGTAGAATGTACTATTATTTATTCTGTGGTAAAATACGTATGTTATAAGTTATAAATTATAAAACTCTCTGCCTGTTGACATGAAAACAATTGATTGTTCAAGTATTATTCAAAAGTAGCCAAAAAAGCCCTTTTTCTGGAAGGGTGCTATTATTCTTTAGATAACCTCATTTTATCTAATGTTAATACTGATAACACCTGACATTATATTTTAATTATTATTCTAACTTTTACTGAATGTGAATTTATATTCAACTCAATTCAATTCAATATATTTATTTAAGGCTTATTGGGAACTGTACAAAACCTAAACAATAAGCCCATATCAACATAAATACCTTAAAAACTAATATACATATAAAAAAACACTTTATTCTACTTTAATGCACACGTGTAGACGGCGACGTATGACGCAACTGCGCGGTGTCTCGTGTCAAGCGTAAGAAGAACCTTCTGAACTTGACACCTCTCGGCCAGAACTCTCCATTCATGAAGGTCGATAGACGGTCAGTCGGCACCCTCACCATAAAGGAAATATCATGGCGAGACTACAACTGCTCGACCCTCTTGGTTAGCCCTGTCTTCTGCTTGAGGTACTCCACCACCGCTTCGGGCTTCACGGCGTAGTGAACCCGGGACACGTTCAGTGGACACGTACCTCCGCACGCAGCAAGCACGGCTGGTACAGCTCAGTCAATACGGCATAGATCCGCACAGTTTTTTTTTTTTTGTAACTATGATGAACCTTTGTTTGACCACGATTACGGGAAGTGGACTTCCTCTTCTTTCGTTCCACCTTGGTGAAACCCTCCTTGTCCCTAGAAGGACCCGCAGGCACTTGCTGTCGCTCAGAGGGCTGAGTCGCAGTTTTGCACACGATGACACCAATCGTCCGTCGTACTTACACTACGCTTACACCATACACCGGTGTGTGCGGGACATAAGTGAGTCTTAGTGGTTCAACACCGTCGTATACCACCCATCGTAGGGACACGATCGTATAACACCGGAAGACGCCAAAATTGGCTATGATATGTTGTCGAAATGAATTTAAAACTGATAAAAAGGTATTTGTCTATGGAATTTGATTGTTGAATGTGTCAGTTGTCACTGTAAAGATGTCAAAGTCAAATTGTATTTTGATTTTTGAAGTTGAAGTTGAAGTTGGTTTTCGCCATTATGAAGAAGAAGAAGGTGTAGTAGTCAAATTCAAGTATTTTCATTAATTTCCAAACAAAGAAAGTATTCAAAGATTTATAAGTAACAAACCTCTTCGTGCAAACATGGATGCAACTCCGCAACACTAATAAACACAATGAACGCTGGGCACGGACCACGGGCTGCATACAGTCAAGAGCTGCCCTACCGGCTGGCTTGGCTTACCTACAACAACTGATACGTCGCCTGCTCAACTTTCAAAGAATAACCCTTCGCACCATCGTGGGTTCGTGGGGACACTCATAGGACACAGTCTCAACGCCTCTTCAACATCGGAGCCACATACAGCCCACTCTGCAGAGGGTGTCTGACCGAAGAAGAATCGGCTGCCCACTTAATCCTGGAATGTGTGGAAATAGCAGCTCAACGTAAACAAATCCTCAACAACCCGAGAAGCCTGCGAAGACCCCAGTAAACTTCTGTGCTTGTGGAGTGATTGTACCTTGTGATTTCAATGAATAAAATACTTTTGACCTACTTTGGTGGTAATTTCAATGACTGAATTTTTCGTATTGGGCAGGAGCGCATAACTTTCTAGTATCACTTATGATTTCCCCCCTAGTTTAGGCCATTGGGAGAAGTGTTGTTTTTTAAGAATATTTTTGGTAAACACATTCATAAAAGGCCCGAAACCAAAAATCATTTAGATAAATCTATAAAATATAAATATAGATATATATATATAGATCTAGTAAAGTCATGGTAGCAGCGACCTAACTGACAAGTCCAAGAAATTAGATCTTGTTATTTACACAGGGTAACAGGACAGGTAAGTTGCCTATATTATTTCACTATGATCATAATCGCAGATACCTTAAACCTTACCGACCTTACCTTACTGAGACCATTAACTTTTTTCATCCGGTTCCTAAGAATAAAAATATTTTACTAGCTCGAATACAGGTAACTTATTTCTAAGAGGTGTTACAATACAATTATAACACCTCTTTCGCTAGCTTGCTTTTAAACATAAGAACATAAATAAATAAATAATGCTGGACAGTTCACACAACATTATCTAGCCCCAAGCTAAGCAGAGCTTGTGTTATGGGTACTAGATAACTGATATACTTAATGGCAAATCCATGAATTTGGTATTTTATTATAGACCCGTATGGCATTTACATTTATTATATATATTTCTCTTATAAGTCTGCAGTTTAAGTTTGGGTAAATAAAGTATAAATGGATTTCTAGGCTCAACATTTTTTACAACTAGGTAGGTATATCTGATTGCTATGAAGCAATCAGATAAAGTATTCTGGGTGTTGTTTCACAAGAATACACAATTCTCTTATGTACAGGTACATGCAAGCCAAGGGTAAGATAATTGTAGTCCTATATTCTCTTGATTTAGTTATGTATCTACCTATCAGCAATGAAACCACGTTTTGGACAACCAGATGTTTATTTTTATGCAAAGAATTTAGAATTTGTATGATATCTTATCCTCTACTAGTTGTATCCGTAGGGTTTGATGACTGATGTGAGGCTTACGGCCACCTTTTCTCCGGAGTCCTTCGTGATTTTCTGAAACAAGAAATACATACCTAAGTTATAAACATTGCTAAAGTAAAATTTTCTAGGAATGATTTTTGATCTAACATGACTCCCAAGTACTTAGTTGAGGAGACTTTGTTAATTATGAGACAGTTACACTGGTCGTCATGTATGTTTTCATAATTATGTATCCGTATGTTGAAATCCCTTCCAGGTTGGGTTCTATTATATATTGTATAGCACATATAGTTAGTTTTTTGAGCATTAAGTACCTAAGTAGGTAATTTGTATCATCAAAGAAGAATCTTTCACGACGCTAGGTCTTCGAAACGAACCAGAGACAGGGGTAAAGAAAGAAACCACAATCTACAAGCAAAATAAGGCCTAGAGCAGGTAAATCGTAGAGCGTACCTCTATACTCTGTCTACGAGGTAAATTATTGACAAAAGTAATATAGGTGCTCACTTTTACTTCAAGGCTCACACGCTGCTTAGGCCTTTGGTCGGTCGGTCGGTACGCTGTCGCAGCTCTTCGCATAGGAATACGAAGGCTTCTTTCGACAGCCGGTATTCCTAAATTCGGTCTCCGGGAGATCTTATACAGGATCAAAGGATGCCCGAAGACTGTCTCGCATTTCCCGTAGCTCACGAGCCCGTTCTTCTTCATCAACATCCATGCAAGAAAATATGTCGCAGACATCCTCAATAACAAAGAACCCCACAAAAGTCCACAATTACACAGAAAAATTAACACTACCGTGTAGCGCTCACCTCTCACCGCCAAAAACACAAGTGTTGATCGTAACGCTCATCGTCGCCGTCGTGTCATCGTATTCCAAGCGTGAAGCTGTCAAATTTGGCACTCAGACTCAGAAATAAATGAAAAACCGTTAAAAACGGTACGTAAGTGCTTGCGATACGACGGCCGTGGCTCGGCTTATACGATCGGTGTATAGTGTAACGACGATGATCGTAAGCATGGCAGCTGGGACTCAGAATATAAGTTCTCAAAGTGTACGCTAGGGGCGCTTATCATATTCCCATACAAAAATGCGTGTTACACTACACCATACACCAGTGTCAAATGTTTGGTAAAAGCCAGACTCAGCACACAGGTTTCGATACACGAGCGGCAGCTGCAGCGGCGTACTCGAGTCGCTGCGGCGGCGGTGCTGCCGTGACACGTGACGTCACAACCATTGCAGCGGTTAGAGGCGACGAGGCGGTGGCCGCGGGGGCAACGAGGTCTGCGGGGTGCGGGGCGTCACACGGTGAAACATTTTGAATACAATACTTACATATCTTTGAAAATGAATGTATACAGTCTTGTTAGATTCTTCTGTACTATTACTTATGTAATTTCTTAGTGTTGTTTTAATTGTATGTTATTTTAGCACCATTACACACATAACATACAATAACATACCACCTAGGGAATCCAATCCCGCAAACGCGGGATCCCGCAAAAGCTGGATCCCGCATGTATTTTGCGGGATTGCTTATGCGGGACTATACATGCGGGTTCCGCGGGACTTGCGGGACTGAAAAAATATCCGATTTTTTTAAATATTTACGAACTCGTATCCAAACACTAGAAATATCTACGTCTGTGTATCCAAATGAGAGCACCGTCAATCCATAACAGGGTAATTCCCTAGTAATCAAAACATCATTGATTCTAGTGTTGACGACCACTGTGGCGCGGCGGGCGAACGTTCGCCTGCGACGCAGGAGGTTGCGGGTTCGATTCCCGCCTCGGAACAAATATTTGTGCGATCCGCAGATATTTGTTCAGGGTGTTCTGGGTATTTTCTATATATAATAAAAAATATCTATCTATGTAATATATTGTATTAAGTATATCAGTTGTCTAGTACCCATAACACAAGCACTGCTTAGCTTGGGGCTAGATAATGTTGTGTGAACTGTCCAGCAATATTTATTTATTTATTTATTTATTAGTAGAAGAAAGAAATATTGTTTGAGAAATAAATACGCACGAATATTACAAAATTTCATTGGAACTTTCTTGTTTGCAGTGTTTATTAAATAGTGACCTGTATTTCTATTAAAAAAACAGTAAAATGAGTGTGAGTGTAGTTTGGAACCCTCCTCTTGTACTTTGGAATACGAACTAGAACGTAGTCTTCGCACTGACTGGGTGACATCTTCATCAATACCTATACCAGCTGTATCAAATTCATTAGATCTCATATTAAAACGTGAAAAATTTGAAAGCTGCTTATAACTTTTTATAATCAATTCCACCAACGAGTGTCGAGGCAGAGCACATTTTCTGCAGCAGGATACCTGTGTAATACAATAAGATCTAATTTAAATGATGAAACTATGAATACATTGAGTTTTCTGCGTAAATATTATCAAAATAGGCTAATTCATAATAATTTATGTGGTGTTGAAATTACTTGAAATTTTAATGTTAGATCGCTTGTTTTGCTACTAATAAATATTATATTATTTGAAAAGTTAAGGTTTTATTTTAAATACAAATAATTCGCCTTACTTTATAGTAGTCTAAAAGAAGTAAAGTTTTTATTTTGCAATCCCGCAAATCCCGCGGATCCGCGGGATTGTTGACATCAGTCCCGCATATCTGCGGGATTCATATTTCAGTGCGGGATTGGATTCTCTAATACCACCCAACAGTCACAAACGTAGTCCTGATCCCACACTAGGAGTCCCTGTGTCGTGGGTATCAGACTATGGTACCATAACACCCAGACCATGAACAAATATTTAGTACAGATCATACAAACATTTGTCTCGCAACGGGAATCGAACCCGCAACCTTTCGCATCAGCCGGCTACTCGCCCGACGCGCTACAGAAGTCGTCATTCAAACAAGATTGTAAATTGTACCTTTATGAATAAAAAAATAAATACCGGCCAAGTGCGAGTCGGACTCGCGCACCGAGGGTTCCATACAAATGTGTAGGTATATAAGTATAACTTATGGTATTTTTATTGCTAAATGAAATCATCATGAGGAAAGGGGTCGTAAGTTTAAAATTATTAAAAATATTTTGATTATATTATGTAACTAAAAATAAATGCTTTTTGCAATTTTTCCTTTATTTGTGCTATAAGACATTGCTTCGTACCAAATTTGAAGATTCTGAGTTCACGGGTTCCCTATAGGTTTTGATTCCCTTGCGATTGCGAGTGTCGAAAATTTGCAGCATAAACGGCTGTATCTTTTGATTGCGTTAGCTTAGAAGTTTTTTTTTTTCACCGCTCCAAGGGACAGTAGATTTGAGTATTTGATATAAATTTCAGCTTGATACCTCCACGCGTTCCTGAAAAAAGGGTCTTGACAGACAGACAGACAGACAACAAAGTGATCTTGTAATGGTTCCGTTTTTCTTCTTGAGGTACGGAACTCTAAAAATGAAATGAAACACGTGCAATTAATATAGTTATCATTGTATGTATTAAGTCGGTGCGTGAATTGATGATAATGCGTAGAGCGCTGATGTAGGAGCTAATGTACCGTAAATAAAACATTTTGTAGAACATGAAAGCCTTCGCTGAGTGTTGTGAGTAGATCTTTATGTTTCCTTTGTAATGGGATGAGATAAGCTCTGAAGGGGGTTTGTTTGGATTAAATTACAAAAACAGGCTCATAAATACAAAAGCAACTAGTATGTACCAAGGTGGGTACACGCAACATTATTTTGGTAGACACGTGTGTAAGAATACATCGTAAAACAATGTAAAGCAATGACCTGCGAAGTCAGTATTTGGATGGGTGACCACTTCTTGCGTGTAATTTTATTTACTATTTAGAAAATGGAATAAAATCTACAACATTCATACCACGCTACGTTGCGTACCTATATATATATATATTTGTTTCTGCGTTCCCACAACACACAAAGACAAAATAATCAATTATTTGTTGTAGATATCAGACATGGAGCTTGTTTTGTTTTTATAGGGCTGCCCGCGCATTATGGTTTTTGACCATCTTTGTAGAGCGGCTGACGATTAGCTGGCTGAGATGCGAAAGGTTGCAGATTCGAATCCCGCGATTATTCGATTACGGTGCGGCAGCCGTACCTGCGTCTTTGAGTTCGTGGTCGCTATTACTGAAGACCACCTTGATTCCCCAGTGATTGTCGGCTCGGAAAGACACCTGCGCAAGTTATAATACCGTAACTATAAATAGAAATGAATCTATACTAACATAAGAGCTTCACCTGACTGACTAATTTATTGATTTGGATTTATCATCGCCGAGACGAAACCGCTGGATCTAGAAAGCTAAAACTTGAAGTGTAGGTTGTTTTTATAGCAAAACCATCCACTAATAAGGGATTTTTGTAATGTCAACCCCTAAAGGGGTAAAAACCATTGCATGAAAAACCGTATTGCTTGAACTTACATACTTGAAACTTTGCATAAGTATGCTTCAATACAAATCATAATAAGGTAAACATTTTTTTTCCCGAACTACTCCCAAAAGCGGGTGCAATGGGGTGCTATGAGGTGTTAAAGTTTGTATGGGATCTTTGTATTCCGTGGTGCCTTTTACTTGAAACTTGGTACTTCAAATACAGAATAATTGAGTACATATATCAGGATTTTTCAAAATAGCCCTTAAAACGGGGTGACAAAGTTTTAGTGATGCGTAGCAAAGCACGGGTATTGAACTAGTTTGTATAAATAAGTACTAATTTAAAAGTGGCTGTGAGGGACTGATTAGGTAATTAACAACAATCTACACAAACGCAAGCATTTACTAGTTTAATGAACACTGTATAACTTAGATTGCTACGGACGACAGACGACTGATCAAATTATTATTTGTTAAAAATAGGTCATAATAATTGATAAAGTGGGTGAATGGTGAGTAAATTAAATGAGTTTTGAGTTGTGTGCAGACCTAGTGATCTATTTAGGCACGTTCTTGATACCAAAGCAGTGTTGCTAGGTATTTTGAGTTGTGTGCAGACCTAGTGATCTATTTAGGCACGTTCTTGATACCAAAGCAGTGTTGCTAGGTATTTTGAGTTGTGTGCTGACCTAGTGATCTATTTAGGCACGTTCTTGATACCAAAGCAGTGTTGCTAGGTATTTTGAGTTGTGTGCAGACCTAGTGATCTATTTAGGCACGTTCTTGATACCAAAGCAGTGTTGCTAGGTATTTTGAGTTGTGTGCAGACCTAGTGATCTATTTAGGCACGTTCTTGATACCAAAGCAGTGTTGCTAGGTATTTTGAGTTGTGTGCAGACCTAGTGATCTATTTAGGCACGTTCTTGATACCAAAGCAGTGTTGCTAGGTATTTTGAGTTGTGTGCAGACCTAGTGATCTATTTAGGCACGTTATTGATACCAAAGCAGTGTTGGTAGGTATTTTGAGTTGTGTGCAGACCTAGTGATCTATTTAGGCACGTTCTTGATACCAAAGCAGTGTTGCTAGGTATTTTGAGTTGTGTGCAGACCTAGTGATCTATGTAGGCACGTTCTTGATACCAAAGCAGTGTTGCTAGGTATTTTGAGTTGTGTGCAGACCTAGTGATCTATTTAGGCACGTTCTTGATACCAAAGCAGTGTTGCTAGGTATTTTGAGTTGTGTGCAGACCTAGTGATCTATTTAGGCACGTTCTTGATACCAAAGCAGTGTTGCTAGGTATTTTGAGTTGTGTGCAGACCTAGTGATCTATTTAGGCACGTTCTTGATACCAAAGCAGTGTTGCTAGGTATTTTGAGTTGTGTGCAGACCTAGTGATCTATTTAGGCACGTTCTTGATACCAAAGCAGTGTTGCTAGGTATTTTGAGTTGTGTGCAGACCTAGTGATCTATTTAGGCACGTTCTTGATACCAACGCAGTGTTGCTAGGTATTTTGAGTTGTGTGCAGACCTAGTGATCTATTTAGGCACGTTCTTGATACCAAAGCAGTGTTGCTAGGTATTTTTAACGAGCTAGTAAGTTAAAATCGTATTCCTGAGGAAGAAGATAATAACAAAACCGTACATATTTTTTTACAAGCAACTCATTTTACTATGTACTTATTTTTACTAAGTTGCATCCAGTTTTTCCCACTCAGAACTCAACACTCAGTGCTGTTCCTTCGATAGCTCATTACGCCTATTACGTCTTCAAGAGCCAGCTACAAGATGATGATTGTCCAGCCATTTTGAGATAATAAATGAAATTATTCCGCAAACATAGGCACACTTTCTCTGGTCTTGTATCACCGCAAGTAAGTAAAATCTCAAAATTGTAAATACCGTGTAATATCTCTTTTTTCAAACTAGAAAATGATTCATAAATCGGTTGAATAATAATAATTGAACTGATTGATTGAACTTCCCTAAAGGGTAATCCCCGATATATTGAGTGAGTACCTACTCGTGAGAAATGATGGGCAATGTACATTTTGTACTTACGGTGGTTTTTTGTTTCCAAAATCTTTAAAAAAATCATACAAATTACCCAGGATTTTGGTGTTCTATAATAGTCATAATAGTCGGCTACTAAGGCATGATAGCCTGAGTAACATCGAAATACTGAAAAGATTTCAAAGCAAGACCATCCAAAATATGCTAAATATACCTCCGCATATGACTAACAAGTATGTGTACATGGATATCAAACTGAAAACAGTAAAACAAGAAATATAATCCTAGAGCAAAAACTATCAACTAAGACTAGATAGTCATAGAAACGAACTAGCTGCACAGTTACAAGGAACGGAATAAGGCTATTGCAGCTCCACTAGTAAATATAAAAAAAAAACTTATTCTGTGATCTTCAAATGTGTTGCCAATAAATTCACAGTCCGTAGCATTTATTATTTTCTCACTTCAATAAATTAGAATATTATAGATACATTTTGGATAACATATTAATATTAGACGTAGATACTACGTGTACCTACATGTTGAATACATAAAGTCGAGGTTAAAGCTGTAACGTAGACTTGTAGTCGCAGCTGGGTTCACCCGTGTTCCTGGGAAGGACACGTTTTCTAGCAGGTAGCAAGTGTAGCATTATCGTCACTTCAGTTCAGCTGTGTTACAGTGTAATATAGTAGTATAGCTTTTTTGTGAAACAGTTCGTCCGGGGAAATACTACCTCAAAAGGTATTTTTTTTAACTACGTTAATGACGGAACAAGCTGGTGGCCCAACTGATTATATCGTCAATTTCTGCCGCAAAGCAGTGGTAGTCGCATTGCTGTGTTCCTGTGTTGTAATTGTTCCGGTGCCAGTGAAATTACAAGCACATGAGAATTTTCATCTTTTTTGTCTCAGGGTGGCGGGCGCAGTGCCCAACACTGCATACTGCGCTCCAAAACCAAAGTCGCCGATGTTGGAATAAAGGCCGCGAGGCTGAAGTGGGATTGGGCCGGTTGTATTTGCCGCATGCCCGACAAACTAACTTTGGACCAAAATTACAACGGCATGGATCCCTGTAACAGCCCAGCCAGGCGGCGCGTCGCGGCAGACCACGCTTGAGGCGGCGGGATGAACTGGACGCCTGAGAGAGGGAATGGGAAACAATTGCACAAAACCTTAGTGACTGGCGGAGATGGGGGAGGCCTATGCCCAACAATGGGACAGTATGGGCTAATAGTAATAATACCAGGTAATCAGCCAGCTGAACACGATTTGTCACAAAACAGTATTTTGTACAGACTTTTCGAACTTAAATAATTTTATGTGTAGATATTTACCAGCAAGGTCGATCCTTGACCAAACTTGTAAACTTGCAACCCTGAGAAAGGCTTTCAATTCGACCTCTGCATCAACTTTTTACAAATACAACCTTAATGCTATGAAGTTAAGAGCTGAATTTCGTCTGCTGCTATTTTTATATTTATTTTACCGAGCAAATATTGAAAATATAAATGTTTGCGATTACTCAGGATTTATATGAATGTTTAATGATATTCAAGGATTTATCCATTAATTGCTAAGTAACTGGGAAATGTTGGCTCACCGGGACCGATCCCATTTATGTTTGATTCGTTTTTTATTAGGGTTCCGTACCCAAAGGGAAAACGGGACCCTATTACTAAGACTCCGCTGTCCGTCCGTCTGTCCATCTGTCACCAGGCTGTATCTCATGAACCATGATTTTGATGAGTTTTCACAGATGATGTATTTCTGGTGCCGCTATAACAAAAAATACTAAAAAACAGAATAAAATAATTATTTAAGGGGGCTCCCATACAAAAAACGTGTTTTTTTTTGCCGTTTTTATAGATACGGTACCATACGGAACCCGTCGTGCGCGAGTCTGACTCGCACTTGGCCGATTCTTTATTACGTTTATGAATACTGTGGTGTGTCTGGCCTAAGAACAGACCCCTCCGTTCCTCCCTTGGATGTCATAAAAGCCGACTAAGTGATTACCCGGACTTGTTGAAAAGATTCGTTGGTATAAGATTTGTCCTGGCTGCTAGCTTAGGAATGTGTTATTACTGGAAGAAAGCGTTAGCAGAGTCAGTTGTGGGAAGCAATGGCAGCGATGAGCTCACCACTCGTCATGTCTATATTCCAACGTCTGTGGCGTGGCGGGCGAAGGTTCACCTGCGACTCAGGAGCTATGTTTAAATGTTTATGTGCAATGTTATTATAAATTATAATTAAGAACTGACCTGTAACCCAAAACGTTATGAATAAATAAACTGAGATAACTAATAACTAATAATAGTTCTTCAAACTATTAAAATTATGTTGCTATTAATAATTTTAATATCTTAGTTAATCTAGTTTAATCTAGTTTTGTGTTTTGTACGACTAATATGTTAAATTTAAGTTTATATTATGTGTGTTCTCATGCAAGTGAATTTATTCTTGTGAGAAATACATAATCTTAAACCATAATAATACTACTAATAACTACCGATAAGATTGATTTTAGTTATTTTCGTTGATACCTATCGATAATAACGATGCATTTTAAAATTATAAAAAAGTACCTATGTAAGTATAAGACCCATAAGACCTTTGAAACGACGCAATGCTGCACCGGACCAAAGTCGTTTTTGATGTGTAACATCTTTCCTCTGCAATCTGTGGGAGTGATTTTGTGAAAAGGGACGGAAGTCTGTAACATGACGCAGTATTTTTCCGAGAGGTTGGTATCATCAGCCATGTTGTTACCTTAGATAGTTTATAGATTATCTAAGCTTGTTACCAAGGAGGGTGAGATGTTAAATGTTACACATCATATGAGATCACTGTAAGGCTTGCTCTTATTTTTTCTAGATTGCCGTCTAAAATTAACTCCCTAAAAATAGGTTGGGTAATTACGCTATACGTTTGGCTCTTAGTGATCTTTCAATAGACAGACACGAGAGTGTTCCTATAAGGTTTTTCTTTTGATAACTTTTTAGGTACCCAACAAAGTAGTAGCCTAACAATCGTTGCCGTAACATTTCATTACCCGCCTGACTTCAAACGTTGTCAAGGTAATTAGCAAAACTCTCATTCACAACCCCTAAATACACATTAAATCCCTAAGTACACCCTCAATATTAAAATTCTGTCCGCGCAGATGAAACGTCACGACAGAAAGATTCAATTAGCATAAAGATTAGCGAAAACAGAAAAATACCAACCGAAATACGACATTTATAAGGTAGTTTCTAACCGCGGCTTCTCTCGCATAGGTATATATACTGAGTAAAAATATAGCCTTGCTATATACCTAGTTCTTTTGACGATCTCTGTGGCACGGCTGGCGAAGGTTCGCCTGCAACGCAGGATGTTGCGGGTTCAATTCCTGCCTCGGAACAAATATTTGTACGATCTGAATATATTTGTTCAGGGTGTTCTGGGTACTTTTTATATATAATAAAAAAATATCTATCTATGTAATGTATTGTACTAAGTATATTAGTTATCTAGTACCCATAACACAAGCTCTGCTTAGCTTGGGGCTAGATAATGTTGTGTGAACTGTCCAGCATTATTTATTTATATAATCCAGGTCATAATCTGTGTGCAATATTTCATATAAATCGGTTCAGTTACGGCCCGATTAAGTAAGAAACAAATACCCAATGGGCGCTTTCCCATTAGACGATAACAACAAGACAGACACAATATCGTCGGCGATACCGGGCGACAAGACGCGCCGCACCATAGGACACGGTTTCATGAAAATATCGTGTGGCGCACAGACATATGCCTAGAAGTCTGTGGTGAGGTTACACCAGGGGATTGTGTAGCGTCCACCTGAGTACTCAACACCAATACTACGATCACCAATCCGCCTGCCAAGCGTGGTGATTATAGCATTCCTCCATTACATTCTAATGGTGAGCCCTCGTCCAGCAGACGACGTCTAATAGCTGTTAATGATGATGATGAAGTCATGATAATAAAAATAGTAGCTCGCAAAACCAACATTCGTTGGGGAATAAAGGATCTTGGGTGGTGAGCGCGAACCCGACGACGCAGTGCAGGGAAATTGCCCCAACGAAGGGATGACATATTTGAGCTCGCAGGGAGTTGGTGGGTGGAGGGGACTCAAAACCATACGTCGTGCCATTCTACGGGGGAGGTCTAGAAGCTGATCATTATCATGATGATGATTATGATAATGATGATGCGAAATAGATACCTACTTCCCACTGACATGATATATGACAAAGTTTGGATGTTTGGTTTGAATGTTTGTATGTTGGATGTTTGGAGGTTTATAACTCAATCACGCCAATGACGCTGAACCGATTTCTACGAATATTGATATTATTATGAGCCTGTGGTGTCCCACTGCAGGGCAAAGGCCTTCCTTCCTTTCTTCCATTCGTCTCTATAGTTGGCTATTTGGGACTAATCCTTCAAGTATAGGAGTCTAGCTCATCCAGTCATCTCAGTCTGGGCCTTCCACGTGGCCGTCGTCTGTTTGGAATCCTATCTGTCGTGGTCTTCGCCCATAGTTCTTCTGATATACGGCATATATGTCCAGCCTGGTGCCACTTAAGTTTAGCAGCTTTTTTAGCGACGTCACCTATCTGTAATTTCGACGAAAGGTACAGCAATTTATTATAACCTGGATTGAGCTAAAGGCTACTTTTTATCCTGGTAAAAAGCAAGCAAAGCCACGGGCAGACATTAGTACGAGTAATAAAGTGAAGTCTCATGCCAGTTCCAAATCTCTATTTCCGTGACGCAGTCCTGTAAAACCGGGTCGCTTTTAATTCCATTGGGGGCGACAAATTTGTCACAGTCTAGTGCGAACAGATCGCGCTGCCCAGAGGTACTGTTACTAGGACATGTACCGTACCTACTTGCATATAATGTACAAACGGTGCTCCATTTGTTTATCGCTGTTTACTTACTCAGTGCCGAAATTCAACATCGCAGCGAACTAGCAGACATTGTTTGTCTAACCTGGAAGAAGGGAGATATAGGATGGCGGTTAATTAGCAAAATATATATGACGGGGACTAAGATTCAGAGTCTCGAGCACCGCCGTGAAGTTCCTTGTCTTTCGATCTTCTAATGGCTACATTTCGGGAATGCGCCCAGGTGCTTTTAGAAAGAGAGACTTCGATAGACGCAACCTTGTCTCCTCTCGGTCCAAGTGCCTGTCTTCCGTGATGTACTAGTAGCTATAGGAGATCACCTCGAGCTCTTAGGTGTTTCACTCACACTTACTCTCAACTTTGGCTGTTAGACCGAGTCTAAAGCAAAAATAGCAGCCATGAACCCAGGCATCCTGATTATGGTAAAGCGTTACTTCACACCAGGACAGCTTCTCAGTTTATATAAATTACAAATCCGGCGAGTATGGAGTACTGCTGCCACGTTTAGGATGGCTCGGCCAAACATCAGCTTGCTGCATTGAACTCGATCGAACGCAGAGCTTTCAGGCTTATAGGTGAGCAACATATGTCGGAGAGCAAGAGAGCTCAAGCTGGGCATTCAAGTAAAGAATGCCGAAGCAACATGCAAAGAGAATCGACGAAAAACCAAATGAGGAGGAAGTAAGAAATTCGGAAAGTAAACCAAAGTACATGAAGAACTATGACCCAGAAAAATGCTGCTGGAATTGCCGAAGAACCATGGGAAATAGTCTCGACAGAGTTCATTGGACCTTTACCCCGGTCATCGCAAGGTTATAACTGGATAATAGTGTTCCAGGACAAGTTCTCAAAATGGACGGAGATACAACCACATACGAAACGCCGCAGCAAGACTGCCCCCAGGCACACCGTTATATCTCGAGCACCGCCGTAAAGTTGCTTGTCTTTCGATCTTCTATAGGGAATACGCCTAGGAACTTCACGATCTGATCACACCATCTCCTTTTCATCACAGGGCGAGCAGACGCAATAACAGCCTTATCTCATCAGTATACCCTTTATTCGTACTAAGCGTTTCAGTTCCACCTTTATAATGGGATTTGCTAAAAGAGTGCAACTCGCTACCAACTCGCTAGTGCAACCGTCGTCTGTCTTTTCTGAAAACTATAATCTGGGTACATTCAAGGAGAGAGTGAATAGATACCTTCTAGACTTTCGTGCTCCATCGTAGGCTACATCGTCACATACCAGCAGGAGAGATGGATGAATTTATGGTGAAGGAAGTTGGGTAAAAGGCTGTAAAGAGTCAAATGGCTTCTGTTAACCGTATTTTATGCAAAATCTGCATATTTTATGACAATAAAAAATATGATATTTCCAAGGGCACGACAGCGCCAAAACACGATTTCGATTTAAAAAAAAAACGTAAACTAACGTATAAGTTAAATATCTTGTGATAAAGTTAGTAAGTGAAGTAATATTATTTTAGAGAGCATAAGATTTTTTTGTTTAAATAGTGTTTTTCGTGATTTTCATTCACTTTTCGTACGCAAGCTATTCTTTCACTTTCCTTACCTAAACGTTACTGAGTTAGTTATTGACGGGATTTAGCTGTTGTCTGCCTCTTACGTATACTATTAGAGGAGGCCTAAATGTAATAGCAGAGTGTCTCTTTGTTAGTTTGTTGTATAACTATCCTTTCCTGTTTATGGGCACTAAGTATCTCAGGTTCAGTTCTATGGAAACATTACAGTCTAACTGGAACCCTTTTAATTAATATTGCATTCGCTTATCAAACACTATAATACTACTATATCTAACATTATTAACGTACGCGTCAAAGTACATAAATGATAAGTAAATTAATACAATAAACTACTGATACAAGCAGCATGGCTCCACACGTGCCGGCCATTCGTCAGAAAGACTGCGTCTAATTATAATATAGTACCATAGTACCACTTTACTGTAGAAATAGTCATACTTCATTTTGTATGTGTTAGGGTTCTATTACCTCAATTGGAAAAACAAAAGCCTTATAAGATCGGATCTTATCTTACTACGTCGGTGCTTACATCGATTTAACGGTACGTGAAAATTTCCCGTTTTTATAAAATAATTCCTTATAGGATCACTTTGTTGTCCGTCTATCTGTCTATCAAGACCGTTTTTCCACAGAGGCTAGAGGTATTAATTTGAAATTTATACCAAATATAGATTATGAGCTTATCACTATAAGTCTAAATTTCAGGAATTTTGACTCTCATATTATGTATGCCTAAAATGCGCGATAGTGAAATTTGTAGATAAAAGTCTATATTTCAGTACGGTAGGACATGCTATGCCAGAACCATTGGTACGGAAGCCTGAGGGCGAGAGTTACTCTCACTTGACCGTGTTTTTCCTTAGCGCTACGGCGTAGCTGGTACAAACAAGGTGGTGGGCATAAACGCTGTACAAATAAACTTTGCAAAAACAAATGCCAAGAGGGGCCCGGTACTGACCAAGGAATTACACCAATAGCTTATTCTATTCTACTACATAGTTCTATCTAGTTTTCACTATAGTATACTTCGAAAACTACGCCCCTACATGCAGGGTTCGAAAGGATTGCATTTCTGGCTAAAAAAACTGGTCAACCATGATACAATTTCTCACAACATAAGGTGGGATATGCCGCAAAATTCCTAATTTTAGTTCCTAATTTGATTTTGAACAGACCAAATCAAGTGCAATTTAAAACATGCATGGATACTTCATTTTGGAGGGATCACTGTACCAGAAATACGGTAGGACAATATTTTCTCGATAGAAAAGAAATCCATAGTTAAGTCTATTCTTTGCTTAGATTCGATTGTTTATTAAAATGGTGCATTGCATATTATTGGGTAACAATTAGATAAATAATATCAATACAACAAAGCCGAGGGTAAGGTAAGGGTAAGGGGTTTGTAAAATTATCTAAATTTTACGAGATATTCAATAAAAACCGCGACGCGAGGCGTTTTTTTATGTTTTTTCTGCCTGTTGTTGGCGCAGTCTTAAGTCAAGTTTACCTCAGTTTCATATTGTTAGTAAACAAACTTATCGGACAGTTTCCTCATAGCAATGTCGTACGTCCACGAGACTGCTTGTAGCGAGGTTATTATTATAACCATAAATTAACATAATTGTAATTCTAACAGATACATAAATACGGACTTCAAAAATTACGTGGTATGAATACGGAATAATTATTATTACATTTAGCTTGTGGGATGAATTTCTGGGATCAATACGGATGCAACCATCATGGTACCTACATTATGTCGCATAATGATGGACCAACGACTGGAAGTCAGTGGATGGAGGTAGCTCAAGAGTCATGGCATTCTTGGAGGAGGGCAATGGACTTTCTAGGATCCTGAAGATCATGTTCAATCATACATACATACATACAAAGACACTCGCCTTTTCAAGGCCTTGGGGGAAGGGACAACGGTTGGCAGAGCCTAAATGGGCCGCTTGTCAAAGTGGGTTGCACCATCGTGGAATATAGACGTGACGTGTGGTGAGCTCATCGCCGCCATCGCCGACTGATTTGGCGGTCGCCTTCTTCCAGTAATAACACATTCCCTAATAAGCTAGCAGCCAGGACAAATATTAATACCAAGGAATCTTATCAACAAGTCTGGGTAACATTTTATTTAAAAAAAAAAACAATTATGTTACAACTGCTTTCAACTTGGACACGTTTACCCCATTTAGTATAGTTAGTAAACATACTTATCGGACAGCTTCCTCTTATCATTGCTGTTCTATCGGTAACTACGAATGTACGGCACAGCTTGCAACGAGCTGAATTATAATTATTAATACTATTTGCTTATCAACATTATTGTAATTCCAACAGATTATGTTGTTTATAATAAATTGTGGTGTGGTGTGTCCCGCCTAAGAATAGATCCCTCTGTCTTCTTCCGTGGATGTCCGTGGAGGGATTACCCGGACTGTTAGTAAAATTTGTTGGTATAATATTTGTCCTGGCTGCTAGTGAAGAAATGTGTTATCACTGGAGGAAAGCGTTAGCCGAGTCAGTCGTGGGAAGCAACGGCGGCGAAGAGCTCATCACTTGTCACGGCTTTTCTCCCACGATGGTGCAACCCACAATGAAAAGAGGCCTATTGAGGCTCTGACCACCCTTTCGGGAAAAAGGCGTGTGTATGTATGTATGTAGTATGTATGTAAATAATTTATTGTAAGGATTGCAAAGTTTTTTGTATTGGACTTGTTCAGTTTTTTTTTGCTATAAGATTTGTCTAGGTTTTTGCGTTTATCATCAGCCGTACGAAAGTCTCCATATATAAAACTTCCTAACTTCAATGTCTGAAGTACTCGGCTTCCATGTTTTATTTTTTTGGGTAAAACTAATAGGCTAACTAGTTTACGGCCCACCTGATGTAAAGTGGTCACCGTCGCTTAAAAACACCGGCAACACCGGGGGTATTGTCGATGCGCTGCCTACCATGAAGGAATTTATGAAAAAAAATCTTGAAGCGACACATGTCGTAACCAAGCGGGAAAGCCTCAGATGGAAGCTCATTCCATAGTTTGTAGGTATGGGGAAGAAATGATCTGAGAATCGAGTCGTATGAGAAACCTAAGGATCTATGATGTGTGGATGAGCTTTGTCACGGTGCCTGGAAGAGCGATGGTAAAAACTCGATGCGGGGATGAGATCGAAAAGCTTGTCATAGCATTCCTCATTGTACTGGCGGTAGAACATGCAAAGAGATCCAATGGCTCTGCGTTGGCTAAGCGGTTCAGCAGTATCTTAGTGCTTGGAGTCGCTGATGATTATAATGGCTCTTCTCTGTAGAAAGTCAAAGCAAAGCAGCTGGTATTATGGTACCATGTAGCATGGCCTTGGGACACACTGTGTACCTTTCATCGAAATCGGTTCAGTCGTTACGGTGCGGCGAGTAGTTCCTGGTATCTACCAGGTATCAGGTATCATGCTGTAACAAACAAACATCCTAACAATAATTTTTCATTTGTAAAAAGTTGAGTAATAAACAGAATTAAATGATTGAGGATTGTTAGTTTTCCATTTTGGAACTATCCATAGAGTCCTTTATTCTAACACGTCTTCCAGCAATTTTAAACCAGCTATTTTATTGGTCCTCTCACAGATGTCGATCACATGCACTCCGCCCGCCCTCTACCGATATTGAACGTATTTTGAATAAGGTGAGACGTCTTTCACTTTGCGACCATAGCCTTCCTTGGATCCCACTTTAGAAACAAATTCTTTGAACATTTGGTAACAACAGAACTATTTGTAATTTGCATCTTACCGGGATTAGAAGTAGCCTAACCATACATACATAGACACATGCCTTTTTCCATGAAAGGGTAGGCAGAACCTCAAAGGGCATGGACTCGCCCTAATCAAGTGGTGAGCTTGTCGCCGCAATTGCTTTCCTACGCCCAATTCAGCCTACTTTTTATTCCATTAATAGAAAAATCCTAAATAAGTCATTAATCCAGGTATAGTCATACGGTCAGGTATGGCCATTAGCCATTATCTATATTTCTGTTCAGCCGGTAACAAACATACAATAAATTGTTGAAACGAGCGGAAAGTGATTTCTTGGTTCTATATTTGTTGATATTATCACGGCTAATACCTTATTATTTATTTTGCAGACGTTTCAAATGTATTACAATAATTGCGACGGGCTGATTGGAGGTACTGTCGAGAAGCGGTGGCAGCTGCGGGAGCTAATCTCACTTGGTCATCCGAATTAGAAATGTCTGTGGTAATACTCTGACACATCACACTAACTGTGTACGTACTGGGATGATAAATCACGACACGCACACCGCTGATGATGATCCAAGAAGGTAGTCTAAAACCGGCCTTGCGGTTAAAATTTAGGTACCTACTTCTTGATTTCAATAGCCTCCCAAACATAAAAACATCCAAACACTTGTATACAGAGTGTCCCAAGACTATGCGACATGAAGGGAAATTACATTAAAGATTGTAGATAGGATAATTTGCGCAAAGGAGAATTTATTTAATTTTTGAAAGTTAGTAATACTGCATTCAAAGATTTTATAAAAATTACTTGCTTCATCTGGGAATCGAACCGACTTAAATGTGAAAAAAAAAACATCCCGTATGTTTATGATGCCAATCAAAATAATGGACAAAAAATAATAATTCCTCTTAAGTAACATGGTATCTTATAACAAAAAAATAACGTAAAATTCATCATTTTTATTTTAATTTTCTTTTAAGTTGGTGCGGTTCCTAGACGAAGCAAGTAATTTTAAGAAAATCTTTGAATGCAGTGTTACTAAGTTTTAAAAATAAAATAAAGTCTCCTTTCAGAAAAATATACTATGTACAATATTTAAGGAACTTTCCCTTCATGTCGCATAATCTTGGGATGCCCTGTATACATTTACACACAATATCAAAATAGATGACAAAGACGTTTTTACGACCTCTGGTAGCGCGTCGGGCGAGTAGCCTGCTGAGATGCGAAAGGTTGCGGGTTCGATTTCCGCTGCGGACAAATATTTGTATGATCTGCAAATATTTGTTCCGGGTCTGGGTGTTATGGTACCATTGTACTCGTAGTTTCTGATATCCACGACACGGGATCCTAGAGTGGGGTCAAGACTATGTATGTAACTGTTGGATGTTATAATATAATATTTGCAGATCATACAAATATTTGTCCGCGTTATGTAGTTATCATCTAAACATGACTTAGTTATAGGTTCGTCGTGTTAGTGATATTGTGTTATTACACAATATCACTAAGTATCTATCATAGCAACGAGTGTAAAATAGTGCTGCCAAAAAAGGTCCGCCATGCAGTAAGTATCAGCTGATTTTCAACACAGATTAAAACAATAATTATATTATCTAATATTATCATTAAATAACATGTTAGTATTGCCATTCAGCGTGGCAATGCAGCCAGCATCTTAGGGACGCTTCCGTCTGGTAGTGATTTGGATCAGTTGAGCTACCTTTAGATCGCTTACAGCGGTCTTCAGGTGGCACAACTGTTTCATATGTATTTTGTACATACCTTGTATTATTCTTTCTGTAAATAAATGCATATTTGTTTGAAAAAAAAAACATGTTCAAATAAAATTAAACTTATTACCAAACAAATATATAGGTAGGTACTTACCTACTTATATAGCTAAATAACCTAAGTACTCTGAAGAGTATTGGTTATCAGCAGGAAAGACGAAAGTCCAAGGTGGACAACACAATTCAGTCATTGGAGTGTTATGTGAAGTGGTACTACACTGTAATTAATCAAGTTTGACGCATCTAAGTAGGTAGTTATGTAGTTTATAAAACTAAAAAATATTATAAACTTACAAACTACATAAGACTAGATGACCCACTAGCGATTTCGTCTGCGCGTATATAGTCGGAAAACTTCCCCGGCGTTTTTCGTATTTCTTTCGCGTTTCGACCTTAGAAAGTACACTACACTCAAGTTTTTCGAATTAGAATTTCCCATTTTAACCTTGAGTTCCTGAATATATTATAATCTTAACATTTATACCGTGAAGCTAACTTTTACAACTGTCGAAATACGTTGAAGTCTGGCCAAAACGTAAAGTGTATTTTTTTTAGAAATACTTGTAAATCGCTCCCTTGCCATTTTTCAGGACAATTTCAGGTATCGCTGAAACATGTATTTGATAGTTTTATTTGAGGAATCTCCTTGTAAAATTTCAAATGTCTGCGGTTCCCGAAATACAGAACATTTTTGTTTTACGTTAGAACCCCATTTTGAAACACTTAGTATTCAAAATTCCTTTCTTAGTACCTACATAACCCTTCGCATCAAGACAAACACATCCTCCAAATTTCAAGTCTCAACAACCAGCTGTTTAGGCTGTGCGTTGTCACTCGGTCAGTCAGTCAGTCAGTCAGTCAGTCAGTCAGTCAGTCAGTCAGTCAGTCAGTCAGTCAGTCAGTCAGTCAGTCAGGCAGTCTGTCAGTCAGTCAGTCAGTCAGTCAGCACATTGATTTTTATATATGAGATGAATGCATGTCGTGTTTTAGTTACTCGTATCTCAGGATGAATCAATGACGAATCGCCTCCGTGGCAGCTGGTGTGATCGCAACTAGACGGATTCTCAACTAGACGAATTCACAACTGGACGGATCTTTAAGGTGAGTATATGATATTAACATATCATAGAGCGGCCCGTTGTTCTGTTACAAGTAAATGCTCTAGTCTATAGTATAGTACAGTATATATACTTTAACTAGACGGATTCACAACAGGACAGATTTACAACTGGACGGATTCTTAACTGGAAGTAATCACAACTGGTCGGATTTGGAACTGGACAGATTAGGTACTTATTTACTTACATAATATATAGTCAGGAGAAACAAAAACATGGAGAGGATGCGCATGAAATTACACCTTGAGGTAATCAACTGGATAGAGGAGGTCAACTTTAACAGGAAATATGTTATACAAATTACACCTTGAGGTAATCAACTGGATAGAGGAGGTCAACTTTAACAGGAAATATGTTATACAAATTACACCTTGAGGTAATCAACTGGATAGAGGAGGTCAACTTTAACAGGAAATATGTTATACAAATTACACCTTGAGGTAATCAACTGGATAGAGGAGGTCAACTTTAACAGGAAATATGTTATACAAATTACACCTTGAGGTAATCAACTGGATAGAGGAGGTCAACTTTAACAGGAAATATGTTATACAAATTACACCTTGAAGTAATCAACTGGATAGAGGAGGTCAACTTTAACAGGAAATATGTTATACAAATTACACCTTGAGGTAATCAACTGGATAGAGGAGGTCAACTTTAACAGGAAATATGTTATACAAATTTATTTATTCTCCATGTAGTTTCATGACCGTTTTCCCCTGTTTTTTCCTCCAAAACTGAACGTTGAACTATTTTTAAAAATATTATTCAAGAAGGACTTTTTTATGCATGTGTGTTTTTCTTTTATTTGATATGCTATTTATTATTTTTATTTGTTTATTTAATTAACATAGGGTAAAAATAACACTCAGAAACTTGGCAGCAGTAGTGTAGTATCCAGGGGACAGGGAACCAGGGGAATTCGTTTGTATGGAATAAACACCACCTGCATTTCCTCTTCATCATTTCAATTATCAGCCGGTAGAAATTCCACTGCTGGAAATAAGCTCCCTCCTCCATAAAATGTCACAATTCAAATTCAAAATCTTTATTTCAGGCTTACTTCTTCTTCTTTTCGTATGAGGTAAGTGCTGGCCTCTGGTGTCAGAGTTTGTCAAGCCGCCCGAGGGCCTCTGACATGGCTTATCGACTGCTATTAATCAATAACAGCCGGGACCGACAGCTTAACGTGCCCTCCGAAGCACAGAGCGATGGAAATCCACACATAACTTAGAAAAGTCATTGGTGCGGAGCCTAGGAACGAACCCGGTATCGTTGGATTCTGAGTTGCACTATTGAACCGTTAGGCTACCATCGCTACTGAGAAATGCTCTTAACCTGAACAGTAAGCCCATATCAACATATATACTTTAGAAACTAACATACACACAAAAACACTTTATTGATTACTTAATCTAACACACGTGTGATCCCCGACGCGTCGCGGCTCGGGGGATCACATGACAGGCGGCCCTTGAACCGCTGGAAATTCACCCCTTTCGGCCAGAAGTCAGGGCTCAAGTAAGTCTTCACATTTTCCGTAGGGGCCCACACCATAAATGAGCTAAAGCTCACATTATGACGAGAGTCCAACTTCATGACAATGAACGGTCTTAAGCTGCCTCTGTCCATCGACTTCTTGCAACTATTAATAACGCCGGAACATCGAGAGGGGGCCTTTCTATGCCTCGGCGTTCAGTTCGTAGTTGCTATTGAATCACTTTTATTCCCAAACGGTAGCCAGTTCTGCGAGCTAATATGACCTACCTAGCTATATCTCCTATATAGCTATATAGGCTAGCTATAGCTCATCCAGAGCCTAGTCTTTTCTATATTCCTGTACGGCGCAAAAACCTGGCCTAGCCAAACGGCATTCGCTATTAAAAGATTCCATTTCTACAGTCGTAATACAATACAATAGGTACCACGTGACATTTCGATAGCTTACGTCAATCTTATACATTGATTGCTTTTCTACTAGCGTCATCGCCAATAGAATGTTACTTTGTCAGGCGTCAGCCGGCCAAGCCACACGGCATTCGCTACAAAGCGATTCCATTTCTACAGTCGTATCACAGATAAAATAATACTATGTCGTATATACTCGTACAATACAAAAGACCACGTGACTTTTCGATAGCATATGTGCTGGATTGTCTACTAGTTGCGTCATCGCTAAAAGAATGTTACTTTGTCTAAAGCCTCTGGAGTTCAGGGACTCTCAAAGCGAAGGATCGCAGACGTGTAGACGCTTTCGAGATGTGGTGTTGGAGACGTTCACTTGAATCGTTAATCGTGCGCCATGCTTGATTTTCTGAGCTTCAACTTCTCTATTTGTCTAAGACTTACATAATGGCAATCCAAATAACACACTGAACGACGCAGACAATGCTACAACTCCTTACAAAATGACTCATCCTAAGTAGGTCAAAACATCACCAGCTACCTATTACCTCCCCTTGCATTTATTTGTCTGTCTGTTTGTGAGTCATGTTTTGAGTAAAGTTCAGTAGCGTTGGATTTCAGTCAATGAGTCAATTATGGCGTATTGCAATTTGATAGAACTGCAATTATGGCTTTGTTAGGCTGTTGAGTAGCTACTTAGCTAGTCTGTTTGTGAAACTAGACACTGTTTGGTATGAAGACGAAACATAGCTCAATAACTAGAGTGCCTCTTTAGCTATATTACTTAACGTCATACTTAATGAAATAAATAAACATTCCTTCTTCCCCGAAACGGTAGGTAGAGCCTCAATGGGCCACTTTTCACTGTGCCTCTTTTACTCTTTTCACTCTCTGCACCATCGTGGGAATATAGACGTGACAAGTGGTGAGCTCAACGCCACCATTGCTTCCCAACACTGACTATACTTTCTTCCATTAAATTGATTAACACTTTCTTTATTAGGCTAGCAGCCAGGAAAAATCTTGTACCAACGAATCTTACACATCTATATGTCTGTGCGCCGCACATTTAGGTACCCGAAGTGCTGCGGTCGTATGTGTGGTGTGATGCATCGTTTCGCCCCTGGTATAATCGACGACATCGTCACGAAATTGTGTCATGTCGTATTGTCTGATGTAAAAACGCCCTATAATCATAATATAGGTAGTATCTACGTCATGACAGTCAATGTGGAAGTGTGGTATGACGGTAGCCAAGCTCAGCTAATGCCATATACGTATATATTTATATCGTAGCTAACGCCCAGCAATTTCCTTCCCACCTAGTTATTTGTGATTTTGTTCCGAAGCTCAGTATCAGATCAATGGGCATGACATTTATTATTTTAAAGCCCGTGATACACAATGCCGCGTACTATAATTGTACATTTGTAGTATACTAGGTGGGCACTCATTCATTGCATAGGTATACATCTCTTAAATAAGTAGAAAAGTAAGTAATCTCTTAAAAGGAACGCTGGAACGCCTGAAGAAGCTTGACCGCCAGCGTTATTTTTACATGACGCGCATTATACATTGTATGCTAATAATTAGTATGCTAGGAGACGACAAGGAACAATGAAGATAATGAGAGACAAGACAAGAGAGCAATGGAACGCAGCATTCTCGACCTAAACGCATCGACCGAGTGCGGAACATCATGCTGCGTTCTATAACTGGCATTGCCGATGTGGGGAGCAGAACAGCAAAGCTCAAGTGGGAATGGGCTGGCCACGTCAGTCGGATGCACCCCGAGAAGTGGGCGCACATCGTTAATCCTTGGGTGCCTGAAGACGGAAGACGACGACGGGGCCGGCCGAGAAGGCGTTGGTTAATTAGAAAACCGGCCAAGTGCGAGTCGGACTCGCGCATGAAGGGTTTCGTACCATATCCGTTTCCGTACCATCTATAAAAACGGCAAAAAAATCACGTTTGTTGTATGGAAGCCCCCTTAAAGACTTATTTTATTCTGTTTTTAAGTATTTGTTGTAACGGCGGCAACAGAAATGCATTATATGTGAATTTCAACTGTCTCACTATCACGGTTCATGAGATACAGCCTAGTGAAAGACGGACAGACGGACGGACAGCGGAGTCTTAATATTAGGGTTCCGTTTTACCCTTTGGGTACGGTACCCTAATAGGGAGACAACAAGCTGTTTGATTTACCCCCTGTGAGGAAACAGGGTGGAAAACTTGCATGGCTTCGTGAAGCGTTTCTGTAAACTAGAATGTAGTTTCAAACATTGCGAGTGCATGGTGGCTTGCTAGTGTCTGGTATTCCCCCTGCAAGCACGTGGATCATAGCCTTATAGCCGTGGTTGCTCAATCAGAACCAACTATGCCTTTAGAAGCAAAGTTACTTGGTTCCAACCTGTAGGGCGTGCACCGTTCCACCAGAAACATACTATGTGCCTAATTGCGCATATTATGTTATTGATCAAAATGGAGAAAACTTAATGTGTAGTTTTTTTTATACATCTTGGTTATTGGTATGACAGATCAAGCAGATGGCCCACCTGATGTTAAGCGGTAACCTCTGCCTATGAACAGTGCGTTACCTCATAGATCACGTCCACCTAGGACGCACCCTATGTGGCATTGCAATACACCCGCCAGCCACCATGAGACATAAAAAATGAATCATCTCATGTGCCTGTAATTTCACCGGCAACCATACCCTTCAAACCGGAACACAGCAATGCGAGCAGTACTGCTTTGCGGCAGAAATTAGGTATGGTGATTGTACTTCCCCGGACAAACTCTTTCACAAAAAAGCTCTACTACTACTGCCTATTCGTGCTTGTCTCTTTTTCAATCACTTGTAATCAAATTTCTGTTTCAATAAGCCGATGATTGCCGAAGCCCTTTACTTTCGTAGTAGTACTTACCGGTACCGAAAGAATTAGATAAAATGGCCAGGCCGTGGTAAAAGCTATTTTAAAAACAAAATGGGTTTCTAATTATATAATCAATAATTGCCCAAATAAAAACAACAAGCACAAGCACAGCCCCAAAATAACAAAGTCATAAATTATTCCCCTAAAAGCCAGAATTAAAACTTCCAAAATTGCCTGAAAGATTCTCTCTAATAATTTCTCATTACGCTTCAAGACTCCGCACCGTCCAAATTTACGTTTTCATACAAAAACAATTAAATCAAAATTAAATTACATCGGCGATTTGGGAACGAAACGCTTTTATTACGAGTTAATAACATGGTTTTTGAATGTTTTTTTATGAATTCCATTCGAATGAAGAACCTAATAAAAGTAAAGCTTGTTTGTATGAAATTGGAATATGTGATCATTCATCATGAACTGGCTTTTATTTTAAGTGACAGTTACCTACGAAACTGTCCATGTTTATTCATCATAATATACAAGATTAGATACATTTATTTGCATAAAGAATTATACAACTAATACAAGGTATGTACAAAATACATATGAAACAGTTGTGCTACCTGAAGACCGCTGCTAGCAATCTAAAGGTAGCTCAACTGATCCAAATCACTACCAGACGGAAGCGTCTATATACAATAAATATAACCACAGAATAAATAATAGATTTATTTCAAGGTAATCGGCGTATAGTTCTAAAAAAATATTAATTTGAATACAGCAAATTACATTAGGTATCCAAACAATATTCACAATTTAACACAGTTTAAGAGCCTAGGTATTCATCAATTGGGCACAAGTATTTCGCAGACAACTAATGCCCATTTTTTTGTATAGGTACCTACTAGCGGCCCGCTCGCGACTTCGTTCGCGCGGTCCAGGAGATTTAGCTGCAACGCCACCTGCTGGGTTTAAAAAAAATATTGTTTATTATCCTTGCCCTGAGAATAACGAACACAATAAAAAAATATCCAATTTGGTGCAGTCATTCTCAAGTTATGGCGTGACCAATAAATACCTAAGTGCATCAAATAAAGCCGAGCCGTGTTAGTTGCTTAATTCTTCTCTACGTTTGGTCGCGTTGGAAGTTGGAACAGGAGTACATTTATTTTATAAGACGTTTCAAAATGATCCTTGTGATTTCACTGTATAATATACTTTTGACTTTGACTTTAATATCTAAGCACAGAACAAATAATAGTACAAGTAATCTATCTCAGTGTCGAATTGCCAAAAATTCAGGGCGCCATTTTGGAGCCGCCATTTTCTTATTTTGAATCCCCGACGAAAAACGAAGGGGTGTTATAAGTTTGACAAGTCTGTGTGTGTGTGTGTGTGTGTGTGTCTGTCTGTCCCATCGTAGCTCCTGAACGGCTGGACCGATTTCTTTTTTCATTTTTTTGTTTGAAAGGTGTATTTGTCGGGAGTGTTCTTAGCTTTGTTTGATCAAAATCGGTTGTGCCGTTCAGCATTGGGGATTTTTTTAATTTTTACAAAATTAATTACTTGTTTCTTAAATTACTTACCTGCAGACCGTTCACCGTGACATGTCCTTGGGAATAGTGCAATTTACCATTCACAATGTTCCTATAGCTATATTGTAAGCATTTAAAAAAACTTTAATAAAAACGTAAGCTAGATATAATTAGTTCCACAAACTCAAACTAAGTACCAACCCACCTGCTCAAGGATGCGGGCCAACGGTAGACGACACCAGATGGCAGTTTCACATTGAATTCCCCGGACCCACATGAATGGACCAAGAAACAATTATGCCCCAGCTACCATGCAGTAACTTACTTATTATTAATCCGCTGTCGAATATTGTAGGCAAAATAATAAAACATTTTTGATGTTGAGTAAAACTTTGTGGTTCAGCATTGTACTTTAATACCGGCCTCACTAATAATTACTAAAAAGGTAGTTATAAGGATACTATGACATCTTTAATATTTTGAACTTCAGCTCCTACATCGAGGCAAAAACAGCTGCCATGAAGCTAGGTATCCTGAATAAGGTAAAGCGTTAGGTACTTAACACGCCAGGACAGCTACTTAGTTGGTATAAGTACTGCTGCCACGTTTAGGATGACTCGGCCAAACACGAGCTCGCTGCCTTAGACGGAAACAGGTTGTTTTTTGAATATGTAATAGCTCGACATACTGTCATACTGCCCGCCTGATGATCGCTCGTCGCCCATTGATATCTGCAACACCAGAGGCATTGCCAATGCGTGGCTTGCCCTGAAGGACTCTTTTTAAATTTTTTATGAAGAGGCTTATGTTTTAGTTTTGCGGAAACAGCTCAGGCTCGTTTCACAACTTGCACGTGCCCAGGAACTACATGATCTGATCCCACCATCTCCATTTTATCATAGGACAAGCAGGCGCTCGGCTCGGTACCATCCTAACCACATTAGTATACCCTATAATATGCGAAGGTACTAAGCCTTTCGGTTCCACCTTTAGAATGCGAACTGCTAAGGAGTGAACTAGCTGCCGTCGTCTGTCTTTCCTGAAAACTATAATCTGGGTCTCTTCAAGGCTAGAGTGGATAGATGACTTCTAGACCTTCGTGCTCCATCTTCTGTCAAATCTTCACTTACCAACAAGTGAGATCGCGGTTAAATCAGTTAAATGAAGGTCAGCCAGAGTAAAATAAAATAACAGTGTTAAAGGTACTTAACCTTCAAATATTGAAAACTAATACTAGTAATATCTACACGCATGTTAGTGCTTGGATAACAACATCTTAATTACAATAGGATGAAATACAGGGGTAATAAATAAGCCGTTATTTATTTAAAGTGATTCCCAACCACGATAGTTTCAATTCTATAACAACATCTTGTTCTGAATTTGATACATAATTAATTGAATTTCAGATAAAATAAGAAATTAACATTTACTTATATAAGTATACTTACGTATTACCTACCTTTATATTATTTCATGGAATTACCAAGAGTACTAACGCCTCATTGTCACTTTATCTTCTTTTTAAATAAGTAGATGATTAATTTTAAAATAAGCACCTATCTAAATGATGATTAAAACTTCATTACTAAACTTTTTTATATTATCAATATTTAATATTAGAATAAACAACTAAACAAACATCATTTAAATGCTATCTAATCGCATGTGAACACATAAATTAATACCTAATGACTCAAGAATGGCCTGATGAGATAAACATGGTCCATATCATTATGCACAGCATACCTACAGTCGTAATGATATATTATCTAGAAAGATTATGGCAAGACTGCATTTTAGTAGTTGGCATAACTAGCCAAGTTTAGACGGAATCTGAACAATATACCTTCTAAATCTGGAAGCCAGCTCACATTTTCTGCATATTTAAATGTAAATTAATTGTGCGTTTATTTACTTATTTACCATTATTTACTCATACAGGAAAACAAATCCAATATATAATAAAAGTAGGTAAGTATCAATGTTTACAATGTTCATATTATAAAATACTAGCATTCGCCCCCGACCCCACTCACGTGCATAAATTGTCTACACATAGGTATTATGTAACCCTTTGCTACTCAACAAGATCATAATCTATCTCCAACAATTTCATTGAATTTAGTTTCAGTTACGGTGTAATTGATTACTTTAAAAAAAACATCCTACCTATTTATAATTTTAAAAGGGTTAGTTTTTAATGATTAGTACGTAAAGATAATGTTAGAGTTTCTCTCAACAACACGCAAAGGCGACCACATACACGCACTAGTCAAGCCAATACAAGAAGTTTAGTCTAGAAACAAACTTCGAGCTCAGTAAATATATCGGTCTAGACGTCTCGAAGAAAAAACCTTGCAAGATCCACAGGATGGCTTGCATTGGCATGAAATCTAAGCTCTTGAATTTTTAACGACAGTTACTTCCTAGGTAGTTCAGTTTCGAAAAAGGATTAAACATATAAAAATTGGTTCATTATTCTTCAAATTATAAAATAAGTTTTGAAATTATTATTAAAAGTTATTAATTTGAGGTAATGGGTACCTACCTACTTTGTAAAACTTCCGTTGATGGCATAAAGTTCTGACTGCAGCCGTAAAACATTATTTAAATTTTACAAAGTCTGAGGGGGGCGCTGTGACTTTAAGCCATTATTTTAACGTTAATTTTAAAGTTGGCAAAACTAAGAGCATCAAAAGAACAAGAACAAGACAGCTTCATGAAAAGTTCAAAAAACTTGGGGCTGCAAAGCGCACGGTCATAAACGTCAGCGCACCCGTGCGCTTGCATCGAGCGTCTGTTTGCGAATGTAGGGGGAGGGGGGCGGGTGGCGCGGCGCGGGGCAGGGACCGCACAGCTGACCGCGCGGGTATATTGACAGCGTGTTGCCGCTCCGGCTGCCGTCAGTACGCTCGCTGACATCGCGGAGTGCGCACGTAGCCGCCGAAACAATTAACAAAACAAACGCGCCCGATTGATTATGACCACGATCGCCCCGCAGTGCTAACTGAACTGCGGTCGGGACCCCGCTAAAATTATGACTTTTGGACTGATCGTAAACGAAGAAGATAGTAGCAGACCCGTCCTAGAGGAGAAAGCTCTGAGGATAGTTTCCAGGTACTGGGAAGTCTCCGGTGATTCGCTAGCCGAGAGGCTACAGTACGGAAGCAAACAGAGGCTGCTCGCCGAACCGTTCGGACTGCTGTAAAAAAAAAACTTTTTTAAGACCAACTGAATTTTTTTGTGAATTTATAAGTGCACTGTGTACAGTGTTTTTTGTGCTATTACTTTGGATAACTAAATGAAAATGGTGCCACAGCAAGTTTCGGATGTGAGGTCGATATCGCCCACATCCAACGGAGTGCCCTTGTTTGGGTCCCAACTCGTCGATAAAAATTCTTCGACCCCTTACACGGATGCCACACAGGTAAGTCAATTTTATTAATCAGGGAAACATTTTTGGCTGGTAGGTAGCAGTGTTATAAAATATTAGAAGTAATAATAATAAAATTTCATAATTCATAGAAATAAACAAATACTTAAGTAAGTAAATATTTTGTTTCGGATAACTATAAAATCCACATTATGATCAAAAACTTAAATTAAAAATGAATATTTAGAAAATTTAAAACCATATGAAATCAATTACAATTTTGAATTAAATAGATATTATAAATTATAAAATACAAATAAAATACATAAAATATATAATAAAAATAATTCAAACTTCTAAAATAAGGAAAAAAGTTGTTTAAATATCTTAAATATAGTAAATCTTTTCAATTGAGTAAAATAATATCACCAAAATTTTGGAAATAGGAATTTAAAATATAGCTAACCACAACGCTAACCTACGGTAAAAAAAAAACGATGATGTCAATTAAATTACAGAATAGTTACATAACGATCTGCTAGGTATTTATTTGTTTACAAACACAGAAAACGAACTTACCTGAGCACAAAATAAAACTGTGCTAACTGTAAATGAAGATGATCGGAATATAAATAAAATTAACTATTTAAGATCACACTTAATCATTCTCCAGAAAACAAATAAAACCAAAAATAAAAATTACATGGGCGTAATATAATTTTATCGCTTGTAAAACGATCAACACATGGCTAAAACTGTTTTATTTTGTAAACATGTTGTGTAGTGACGTTTTCGATAACGAACTTGTAAAACATTTTCTAAATCAACATCATTTTGAAACTGGAACGCACTTTCGAGTAAGGAAACAGAATAGTGTTTTTTTTATTTATTTAAGAATTCGAAATTTTCAACAATTCTGTTTCTTTACTTAAAAGGAACTAAAATTAAACGTAACTAATATTAAGTAAAACTTGTCCAAAAAGATTCAGTTCATAGAAAGCTATAAATTTTAAATTCAAAATGATTTTCCTTGATTAACCTTTCAATTTTCGTACAAAACTGGTAAGTAAAGATAATAAAATAATGATGCACTAACATGCAATCAGGAACTTAGCGGTCCTTGTACCCACTTTACCCATAGTATTTTATTTAGAAGATAAAAGTACTCATTAGCTGTGCATATAACAACTTCTCAGTACTCTACATACTTTGTTGTACAATATTTGTAAGTTGCTAATGTTTCAACCCAATAAAACATTAGGATAATAAGTACCAACACAAATTCATAACGCAAACGATGAAAATAAAAAATAATAAAAAAAACTATGATAATAATCAACAAACTAAGTCAAATGTCTATATTGTAAAATTGTTAGCGTTCCTGTCTGTTAATAAATAAATTGATAAAATATGATTTGGTAAGAATAAAATAAACCTTTAAAATGAAGGCGATAAAACAGGGACGGTTCTTCACAAAATAAGACCACTCGAAGCATAACAAGTCTAGACATGTAAAACTAATCGTTCTTGAAACATATAGGTATTATTGACGACCACAAAATGAAATCAAGCAAAATATTGTGCAACAAAAACTAAACGAGTGCGTTAGATCACGTAGCACATTTCAGCGAAACAGATGAGATTAGTAAAAAACTGCTCGAAAATAAATAGCTAAGCAATAAATTTACCGGTCGTAAAATAAGAAGGATCAGCACTTATGTAGTTAACGTACCATAAAATGTGGAAGCAGACAATATAGAATAAAATTTACTAGCAAATTTCTATGCGGAGATAAATCGGCTGCACAGTCAGAGTGACGCGGTCACGGCTGACGCGTCTACGCAAATCATCTCAGGGCAATGACACCGAAAACATTTTTTACGCATTATCACATTAAATACTCTCTCCGGGCGATATAGCGTAAAGCGAAGCTATAACAGTCAAAACATTCGATAAAATAAGAAGAGTTATGATTTTATTGCCGCCATTCGAGCGAATATCCATGAAACGAACCCAGAGTGCATTAACATTTCAATGTCAACTCGTAATATATATAACATATCTTTAGTCATCCTCGTGTGAGTGGCCTTTCTCGTGCACTCGGCGGCTGCGGCTGTGTGTCTTACTAGGAAATTATCTTCGGGCGTTTGCACACAGTTTCAGCTCCCAGGAAAATATGCAGTCATGATCTTCATTTTTAATTAGAGCTAGGAAATAAACGTTTTCCTTCAAGTTAACCTTGACTAGCGTATCGGCTGAAAAAATGGAAAATATAAGGAAACAATTAGAATAGTATCGTTTGCAATTTAACAACTTATTAATACAATAGCCTCTGTAATTATAAACTGTTTCATCACGTTATAAAATTAAAATATCGGTAGGCGAACAAGTCAGCGAGGAACGTGTAGTAGATTTAGTTAAAACAGAGCGGACGTTTAAATATTTGGTTCGCGTACAAAAAACTTGGAAAACCAAGGGCGGAGTTTGGATCGTTATAATCTGAACGGCGAGCGAATTGTGGACTTGCCTTCGCTTGTTTTTTGTTAGGTTTTTTCACCGAGTTCTAAACATGTAGTCTCAGAGCGACGGTGGCAACTGTTCATTTCGTCCAAGGTTATCCGTGCTTTCGCTTCGCTACAATTGTAATCGGCTCTGAGCCCTGTTTCATAATTCTTCACAATCGCTTCCTAGAAAACTGTAAAGTTTTCCTTCGTGTATGTGAACCATGAAGATATCTCTTACTACGTCGAATCACGAACCTTCGCCATATTTTGGAATTCCTCAGATTTCAGAATAATAAGTCCACGCGAAGTCAATACGGCTCCAGTATGTAACAAAACAATTCCATAGCAATAAATTAACATTCAAGACTGGTGGTTACCTCTAAACAATCGTGTTAGCTTTCCTGGCATAAGTTTATCGTTTAAGTAAGGAAATTTATGTACCCTAATGCAGCGGTGGCAGGTCTGGGCGAATCAACATTTTGATTGTAAAATACGAATTCACGTCGGTAATGGCAATTTACCCAGCCTACACCTTGTGGGTGTTGTTTTAATAGCATTATAGAGAACGGCGAGTGTTGTCCAAGAAAATTACTCTTATGTACAGACAAACATTGCCTACCGCGTGTATATTTACTATGAGAATTAGAGTTGCAGTAGCGACTAAAAGTCGAGTCACTATCTGGAATTCACACTGACACTACAAAAACCTGTTTTTTCACTCAAATATTAAATTGTAAAAATATTAAATTTATGTCTGAATTGTGGATGAATTATACATAATTCCAAAGCTTATAGATATATCATCATCCCTGAAAGAATTGCTGATGTTCCAGAAAAGGATTATGTCACTAATACCCCTTTAGTTTCTATGAGTTATTTTAACGGTAGCAGATTTTATTTAAGAACATAATTTTGCCGTGTTTATGTAGCAAATTTTAAAGACGTTATGGATTTAACGTCTTCTGTTAAAGTTGCCGCAAATATACCAGCAACTTGCAAAACTGAGGCATGACATGTGAAAACAGAAAGTCTGCAACTGCAAATAGCCATAAATTTGGTCTGGCCACGTTGACGCGTGCTGGAAACGGAACGAACAACTTCCAATGTGGGAACAACAAAAATACACCATATATCTTTCACTTGAATTTTCCGCATAAGGTTTTGTTTTTTGCTTTTTGTTTTATCGACACTGAAACCTGAAACGCACTGGTCGGTTGCAACTTGCAGTGCTGGATTGAAACATTATGACACGGATATGATGCTTCACATCAGGATTCTTGATAGGATGATGTAAAGGCCCTCCGTTTTTTATAAATTTAAAAGTTTTTTTTTGTTTTCACAAAAATTATAACAGATTGAACGAATAACAAACTCCACAGTCTGCTTTTATTTTAACATTTAAAATCTCTTTTAGGGAAAGGTTTCTGTCTTTATTATTGTTCAAACTGATTCATTGAAATTCAAAGTTCTATATAAGTTAAGTTGTTGCCTGTTGTTTTCAGGTAACTTCTGTATATATAATTTTATCTACAAGTCATTGACTTCCATTTTTCAACCTTATCATTTGTTATTCTTATAAAATCGTTTATCATGCTATATTATTTGAACGAAGGTTAGCAGTTGCACTTGATTTTTATTAAAATTTGTTTTATCAGATGGTGCGTGATGCAATTAATTTTGTCATTTTGACGAATTCATAACGATTGCTTGAGTTTGTGTGTATAGTAACTACATTTTTAATTTCAAAATTCCCGAGTATAAAACATTCTATAACATACAATTAAAATGTCGACTCCAGTCGTGGTACTCAGGGCTCGGTGAACTCGCTGAGCGAGTCACGGGGTGAAGTCACGCGTTGCGTAGTAAGATAATATTTGACTTTGGTAAAATTCGGTGAGTCAAAAATTCATGCTAAAAAGATAAACTAGGAAGATGTACTACATGGATATAGGGCTTTAAACAAACTGGATTCGATTATACCTGTCTCATTCTTTTATATGAATGTATTCATGTGTTGGAGTGAGACAAGCATATATCTATCTGTTATTATTTGTGTAACTTGTACCAGGCCAAATGTCAAACTTGGTACCATTACGTCATTGGTACCAATTTTAAACACCAAAATATAGATGTCCAGCTAACTAGAATACTCCACTTCCTCCTCGTGCACTCTCCTTGTGATATATGTCATCTTTGTGTATTCGGGTTACGTTTACATGCAAATGACTCTTTGTTATGAGTGAAAAAATAGTAAATTTAGATAATGGCTTCATTCTTCTATGTAACTATTATTTCTGGTATTCTTATACCGATGAAGACCAACCTTTGGCATCGACACGCGCAAGTTGACACTTCACTTCACTTAACCACCTTGTACCCCGAATACCTAGGCTGAGATCATAAAATCAGATGCCTTAGACATCGATTTGTCTATAAGACATTTTTATTTTTTTTATTTTTAAATACAAATACATTATAAAATACAATTAAAAAATCATTTTTCTGATTTATCTATTAGTAATATTTACTACATCATTTGTATGAAAACTTCTTAATCTATTTAAGATGTTATCCCGTCTGAGATTTATGTATGCTGATTGGATACGAAAAGTTTTGCAAGATCAGTTTGGCTGATTAGGTGCGGCAAAGTTTATTGTACAAGTTTGATTAGAAAACGATGGTGGAATGTGAGACTATCACCTTTCATTATCATCCTGAGATGCGTAATTTGGCCAAATCTATTGGATACTGTGTAATCAAAGTTTCTTTTTTTTATTTGTTTGCCTTTGAAGTAAGGTTTTAGACTTCTTGGTTCTTTGCCTAAATGTCTATATTATGCCAAATACGCAAATTGCTTTTATGGTAATCATTGATGTACTGTTCCAGAAACTGAAGGCCTTGCAAACTTCATAATCAAAATCTTGTTTTATTTTAATTTTAATAATCATAAAATTCATACCTTCATTTGTTTCCTGGTCCATGATCTATCAGATAGACAAATAACCAGTGTATCATCAATTTCGATCTATAATTTATAGCGTAATACAATAAATCACTGATTTCTGTTATTTTAATATTAAATTGATTTATAATAGCATCTTTGCCCATCGTTATGATTTCTTCTACGATTCCTATTTCCAGTTACATGTAAGGAGTTTAAAAACGTATTATTATAGCCCTCTAAGTCTTTTGTACCCAATTCCATTCCACTGACTAATATGAACTTTATTACCCAGCTTAGAGTCAAATAGGTCAGCTTAAAGCTAAGGACCGAAAGTGCTTTAAAAAGTCTCTTTATAAAGAGAGTGAGCATTTCATCATGGAGTCATAAAAAGGTGACCCTCGAACAAGAATGAATAGATAGGTATCAGTGACGGAGCGTTTTCTCATTTCTCCTGCGGAACACTAAAAACGATAAACTTTACGACTGGCCTTTAAAAAGGTACGACACTCGATCCCGGTACTTTCAAAAAGAATTTCTCTTTTGCCAAAGCTTGGCTGTTCCCCTCATATATATTTTATATCAGTCTTCATATGTTAAGTCTTTATTTTTGATTTCTTTTATCTTTTATTAAATGTTAGATTTAGATGTTGTACGTTTTATTCGTGTTCTACAACCCTACAACCTACTAAAATCCAACGAGAACTGTTCCGTTTTTTTATTTGAAATTTCATAGCACAGTTTTTCAACTTATAAAATAAAACTTGTAAAAAACATTATTTTCTAACTTAATTACAAAATTCACCGAACAGAAATGAAGCCTGAATTGTAAATCGTAATTGAACAAAGTCAAATAAATTAAATAGGTAATTATTGTTGGCGAAGCCTTGCCAAGTAAAGTAACTACTATTATTTATTCTATTTTCTAATTAGGGTTCAGATCCCGACTCCGTCTAGAATAATCAATTAAACCCTAAAACGAATGTAATTTGTAAGTATTTTTTTATTAATTGCTTCTATGTGCTTTTGATTGAAAATTACAAATATTTTCAGAGTAATTACTTCATCCATTTTATTCAAGTAATCGTATGACAGAAGTCAGAACACAAATAGTTTTTGGAACAATTCTTAATACTTTTTTTTTTTTTTATCTCGAAACAAGACCTATTTAGTGCCTCTTTATGCCAGACAATGTAGATAGCGAATAACATGATTTACAGGCTTTCTACCCTATAAAATGTGTGTTCCAATTGTATACCTGTATATATATAAAGAACGTAGTTTCATCTGACGGACGCCCCTATTTCATTCTTAACTTCATTTATTACTTAGACTTGTTGGTACCTTATACTAAACAGTATCTCATTATTATCTATCTATTATTATTTTCTAAACCAATTTTCACTCAAAGTCAATTTTAAGTAACACCTATAATTTGAGAAGCATTATGTCGAAACTGGTCGTGCATTATCGGCAATGACCTTTGGGTACTTTTATTTTGTTCAATTGGAACCGGTTTGAGAACTGGCTTACATACGGCTTTTACTGGGTCCACAGAATAGTGTATAGATAGGACATTGAGACGCGAGTATAATGCCTAGGATAATCCTCTGGTACTCGTACAACGGTGATGTAATGTGTGTGAGATGGAATAAACACTATCTTCTTACCAAATTTGTTTTTGATCAATTTAATGTTATTCACTGCACCATTCAATCAGGGTATGGCCAGCAACGTGTTTGGGTCATTTTTAAAACTTTAATGTTTAAACAAAATCAACATGCAATATAATTTCCTGTCATGTAAAACTCCTGATCCTCATATTTCAATATCAGGAGTGAAATTATACTTACCTATTTACAACGTCTTGTCTTATCTGAGGCCATAATAACATACTGTATTCTAAATACGTTCTCCTGATGCTGGTATACTCATTGCCACGGCAAAGATGCTCGTGTTACCACTATTAGACACTTTCATAGGTTATCAGTGTGCCCTATCTTTCCCTAATAGGTTTACCAACCTACTCTTTGCTGCTCGCAAAAACAAATTCGTGACCAGGTAGAAGAGACGCGATCGTGTCGTGTCGTGTGCTTTAACTGGCCTTGCCTTCTAACTTTTCTTGTTCAGAAACTTCGATATTTACTTGCCACTCAGTAATCTTATTATACCAACTTGTGGACAGGTTTCTTATACAATTAGCTACTTGGACAGAAAAAAACTTTGTCAGTAACTTTGGCAGGAAGTATGCTTTTTGATCTAGCTTTTGGACATATGTAGGTATAGTAAACTTTTTTGTTTTGATGACTCGTTTGAATTGAATAATCTTACTGTGCACGCCACAATATTCATCCTACATCAGTGTTAGAGAGAAAAGCTGTTTTACATTTCAATATTTAAACAAAAATAAGGCATTCATGTCAAATATACAAAATCATTGCTGCACTCCAAAACTCTACAACCAGTTGTCCCCGGTTGAGCCAGAATACTGGCTTATCTAAAATTGGCCCTCTGGTTATCCATCTTTTAAATACATATATATTATTCCAACTAATTATTTTTGTGAGTAACTGTCTCCTGAAAACTCAATTTTCTACAAAATCTTAAATTACAAAGCCTCAATATTATCTTAGGATTAAGCTTGTTTGTCTGGATGCTGGGCTTAGCAGTGTCAGTGTGAGATTACGTTGCCCCCACTGCATTGCTTGATCGAGTTTTGACCCAGTTTCAAGCAAACATTGTGTTTGTTCCATCAATTTTGTCGGATAGATTGGTGGGGTTTTTCGGAATTGAAACTTTGAACCAACAGCGTAATATCTCATTTATTTTTAAATGTGAGTAGTCCCTCAGTTCAGCAAATATCTTAACCATACTCATTTACTTATTTCACTTTTTGAGACGTTTGATCACACTAACTAAAGGGTTATTTTCATAATGTAACCAGTTATTCAAAGGTTTATCTGTATTTGAAAATGTCTCCGACTCTTAAAATTATTCCCCACAGATTTCAGCGTAGTCCAAATGATTTATATTACCCATACGGCTACCGGGAATCCACGTTCAATACCCAGCAAGGCTAATAAATTGCCTAATATTGAACTCTGTTCTCAAAGCAATAAGGGCAATACCATTCGTATTGCCAGTTCCTCCAATGCCAGTTAAATTAATCAGTCGTTTTATCCGATACGTCTATTGGCATTCCTTTCGGGGTAACATTTTATTTCGTAAAGTGAATTGTGAATCTTTGGAGTTTTTGTTGTTTTGTGACGTCGATATGAAAGCACCAAAAATATAAAAACCAAGAAAATTAAAGTAAATGAAGCAAAGCTATCTTAATAAATTGACACACCAATGACTCAAAAACACATCAACCTTCAAAGCACTCAGGAACACATATAGTTATAAAATAACCAAACGCTGATTCAAACAGTTAATCAAATCCCTAATTGGACGAACCCTATCAAAATAAACATAAGATTACTAACGTAAGCAAATTAAATTGGTTTGGAGAAAAAACATTGGATGATTTTATTTCAATTTGGTAGATTTAAATTAGATTACCTTTTAGCGTTATGGGTTTTTGGGATACATTAACACATATGGAACGCCCGCAACTTCGTCCACGTGGAGTATTTTACAAACTAACATGAACACCTGAAAGTCAATTTCGAAAAACCCCCCTAGCTAGACAACAAAAGGAACGTTACCTTTTAAATTTAAAGTCTCTGGAATTAATGGGCTTGGGCTGTACGTTGATAGTCACACATTCAGGAGGCGGCACATAAAGATTTGAAAAACACTCGGTTTTTATATACATGAAAAAAATTAAGGATAGTTGCTGGTTATATATGTACGTATGTTATATGCTCTAACAGGATTTATTCGAGCTATTGAAGTTATCGAGGTTCACGTTGCAAAAAAGCGCCTCATCACAATCAAATCAGTATTGACGCGAGTTTGCCGACACTTATCAATGAAAACTATTTCTAAGAACCAACTGACGCGAGGCGCGGTTCTACTCGCGTAGAAAATGATCGTCAAAACCGTTTGACGTGGCATTATGTGGGGGAAGCCTATGTCCAGCCCTGGAATTCTACAGGCTGATGATGATGACGATGGCAAAAAACTGTTTCTTCAACCGGATATTACGCATTTGCAGATAAGCGTAAACACTTATCACTTCTACTAAAACCTTAAAAGATGCAGGATGAAGATAAAATATCTAAGATTGTGGAGTCGAAAGTTACGGTACCTATAATACCTATTCACATAGAAAGGCATATGATAATGTACTAGACATCTTATTGCATTATGTGTTTTGTGAATCTTATAGGTACCTGCTATAAGATTCACAAGAAACAGATTTACACTCTGCGTCTCGCAACCAGTTTTACCTGCGACTAATTACGCATAGACCAACGAAAAATTTCTCAATTCATACGACGATACATTTGACAATTCTTCTAAAAATACCAGTGTCACAGTTGTCACCTTGTGCCTGTCAATTATTATTATTGTAATTGTCTGAGGATTGCGCACGAGACCCTGAACTTTAGTGGCCAATCCGATTGGATTAACAATAGTGAACGATGAAAATATCGAGGTCTTTTGTTTGTTTGTAGAATGAAGACATTTCTCTATATTTACTACCGTATTATTTTTATAGTAGTATTTTTTTTAAATAATATTATGATTATTTTTTCTTTACTATAAAACGGGTCGACATAATTAAGATTATACTTAGATCAAAACTTCGCAGAACTTGTAATCTAAGAAGTAATGTTTGTTTTTATTTTAATTCGATCTATTTTACCAGAATGTTTTTTCATCATAAAATACTATCATCTTTGGCGTTTCGGAATTCGTTTCTCGATGCGTGACAAATGTTTGTATAATCTGCAAATATTTTTCCGGCTCTGGGTATTGTGGCGCCATGGCAGGTACTCATAGTTCCTGATGCCCACGACCAGGAAATCGAAGTGTGGGATTAAGACTATGTCTGTGACTGTTGGATGTTTTGTGTTATCCACCAGCAAAAAATCTCCCACCTATCTAAATACATCAGCAGTATTCCACGTTACTCGTACACCGACTTAATCACTGATATTAAATCAATATTAAGGCCCAGTGGAACCGGTCCTGCTTGATTACACTCTGAATTAGTTCGATGCACTTTGTCTTTGACATTTAAACTGGTAAAGTTGTTGATTGACTTTGGATCCGTTTAGTAACATTGATGATGAAAGTGGAAATATTAACGTCATCATATTGTTTTAATAGTATATCTCAAGTGCCTTAGCAAAATCCGGATAGAGATAGGTAGACTGAATAAGTTCTCGTAGATAGTTTTCCAGGTAACTTCTGACCTAAATAATAAAGATTAGATTGCCGAGGATGTGCCAGATAAGGTTCGCGGAAATCCTTCTTCGTTCTACAAAATTGTATGCTCAGTTTTAGAAATCTCTTAGTAGAATGTATCGTTTTGGGTTACCTAGAAATATACAATGCACGTTTTTTGTAGTTTGAACCACTCTGCTAAAAAATAATATCCTGGCCGCATCAATTCATCAAATTCTGTAGTTAGAGATGAAATAAAAAAGTTATATTTATTACCTTTGTTTCATGTAGTTACATTAATAACGCATGGCCACAGATTAGTTATGATCCACGGAACCCTATAATAAGCATGAACAGTTTTTGGTTACCACCTCAATACCTGTGAAAGTAGGATTTTAAATAGTTATATGTCACGTGCAAGCACTGTATCCCTTGTTTCATTGAAAGCAAACAAAAAAAATTTCACCAATAAAACAAAATGAAAACATTGAAGAATGAAACAATCAATAATAGACGCTGTAGCTAACAAAATAAAAGCCAAAATACAAAGCGTAAAAATTGCTGACCAAAACCGGCACAAGGAAGCTGAAGAACATGTATTTTTAAATACAATTACTGTCCTTGAACTTCAATCGAGGTAAGCAGCTCGATGAAGCAGCTCTTGACGTAGCTACTGTTGAATGGTCTGTGATCCAAGTCTCACCGAATATGGAAATCTGTAAGTGGTCAACATGTTTCACGTTAACGTATATGACGACATTTTTCATGGGTTTAATGTACTTTCGGCTTAACTTTCTTTGGTAATGACATTTTAATTTCCATTCAAGCAAGTACTACCTTACTTTATTTCATGATTCATATTATATATATCTTACTAGGTTTCTTTTTCTTTTTATGTGTATTATATGTATAATTCTCACATACACATATATATTTTCTCTTATATTCGTATTTTCGTTGGCCACTGAACTCCTCCTAAACTGCAGGAAAAAAATGATGTTTTTTTTTGTGTGTGTTTGTGTAGGTCTCTGGATGGTTTAGATTCACATCTGGACCCAAACTGCAGTCGAGTCACCGGGACTACGCAAATGAAGTTGTGAGCGGGCTGTTAGTATATTATAAATCTATTGAATTAAACAGTTATTACGGTACTTATCAACAATAACATATAGAAGCAACAAAATAATTGAAATCCACTTTTCAGAACTTGCAATGGTAATAGCAACAAAGCTTTAATTGCACATTCACGAGCCGCCGACGAATTTCGCTTTTAATTGACGTCTTACGATCCTATTTTACAATTGCCTGTCAATGAAAATAATGTTAAACGCTTTCGCTTGAACCTTAATTGATATATTTAATGTATATTAACTTACTGGCTAGTTGTTTTAGGGTTTTCTTATAGAAAAGTAAAATAAAAACATACTTACCGTTATGGTGTGACTTTGGTGTCTGATTTCTTATGTAATATTCTGCCCAGTGTGTGTGGTTCTCAGCGCCTATTATTATATAACTTTCTAGTTTAGTCCTGAAAATCAAGTAGTTTGATCCTAGCCCCGTTAAATTTAAAATTTAACCACGGCTCGTTCTGAACATCTCTAGGTATCATGTGAATATTTTTCGGTTTCATAGTTTAAGAACGTAATTTTTCAGTAGTCGGCTTTTAGTTTTTGAGCTAAAACAACACATTATTGACACGGTTTATTTATATTTGTATGGGAGACCCCTTAAATATTTATTTTATTCTGTTTTTTAGTATTTTTGGTATAGCGGCAACAGAAATAAATCATCTGTGAAAATTTCAACTATCTGACTATCACGGTTCATGAGATACAGCCATGGTGACAGGCGGACAGACAGACAGACAGATGTACAGCGGAGCCTTAGTAATAGAGTCCCGTTTTACCCCTGGGCTACGGAACCCTAAAAATACAATTGTCAGTAATATAAAAACTAAAACATTAAAACAAACTTATAAATCAGGTGAAAAACATTGAAAATTAAAGTGGACACAATCACCAAAATAACAGTTATCGTCATTCGAAATCGCTTTGATGTCTTGAACTCTGCCCCTTTCAGGAAGTCGTGCAAAACTTCCAAATCTAAATTCGGAAGATCTCCTAGATATGCAGATGAGCCTCAATTCTGACGATTTATGAAGAAAGCTGAGTGAAATATGGCGGCGGGACGACTGTTTTTATAGAAAACTTTTTAGTGCCTCCCCTTTAGATGGAAGATAAATTTGCAAAAGACCGCGAAGGAAAGCTGAATTGAAATGTAAATATGAAGGAAATTATTAAGTGGAAATTCAATGTGGAGTGAAAACTGATAGGCATCTTGATTGTTACTGATTTAAGTTTTGAATCGCACATATCCTTTATGAATTTAGAAACATTCAACATTTAACAAACTTTTACGTCGGGGTGGAATCCAGGTGGAATCTTGAAACTGAATTTAAAAGCAGTTATCCTCAACCGATTCAGCAGAAATTTAGCATACCTGTCAAGTTCTGATGACAATACAATATGATGGTGACAGCGAACTAATCTGATGATGGAGACGGAAGGTGGAAAACGAAACTCTTCGATGGATAATAGTAAACTGGTCATGTTTAGGCTCATTTTGATCAGCACACGGTTACGATCACTAATTTTATAAAAGCTTGTATTGAAAAATATATTTATCACAAAAAACTTATTTTGATAATGATAATTCTGAATACGTTCAAAAGAAGACAAATTGATATACACACTTTATCAGAATAAAGTAACTTTTGAATATATCTAGAAACAAGTCATTGTAAAACAAGTAACTCGTTACAGCCTTACAGGGCTACCTAATATCCTTGGCACTATTTCCCGCGGGATAGCTTCGTTCCGTGTTGTCTTTGGAAACATTCCTGCCTCGCCCCCCGGAGTGACTAATGGCGTTAGGCTATTGTGGTAATTTTTGGTTTTACATGACCATGCCCAGTCTAAACATGACTGTGCTGCAAAATTCTTGGTTGAACGATCTGGAATAGCTGAAAGACTGCAAAGAAGTTTATAACAACCTATTTTGGTTCCTAGGTCGTTGTTCTTTACAAAAACTTTAGCTGATAATGTAACCTACTTTCTGAACTTTAATAACTGTAGTGTTATGAAACTTTCAAAACAAAATAAAAATACTACGAACAAAAGCAATTTCACAAATACTTTATGATTCTCTCACATTTCAAGACTTGAAAACTAAGCAATAAACTAAGTAATAATTCCTTTCGTTAAATCTTACATTAATGGTAAGAGTCAAAGGACCCCTGCAACAGAGTAGCGTTCAGAAGCCAACCAAGCCTTATACAATCGATAGGTACAACTACATAGCTCGGCAGTATATGCGTAAGGTCTCAACTCAACGAAGATACGTGTAGACCTCTGTGGATGGGTCGGTTTGTCCACCGGGTCATTAGTAAGAATATTTCAATACTGACTGGTTTAAATTTGTTAAACTGGCTAAAATAATACTATACATACATACATAGACACACGCCTTTTTACCCGAAGGGGGTAAGCAGAGCCTCAATGGGCTTCTTTTCACAGTGGGTTACACCATCGTGGAATATAGACGTGGCAAGTGGTGAGCTCATCGCGGCCATTGCTTCCCACGACTGACTCGGCTAGCGCTTTCTTCCAGTAATAACACATTCCATAATAAGCTAGCACCCAGGACAAATATTATCAATAAGCCCGGGTAATCTATTAGTCGGCTTTTACAACATCCACGGTAGGAGACGGAGGGGTATATTCTTAGGCCAGAGACACCACGGCATAATTCATTTGAAAATTATGGCATACACTGAATTAAACATTTTTTGGAAAAGATTTTTCCTACATGTTGCTCGTTATGACAGCTAACTTGGCCTCTATTTGGGTAATTGCTCTGTGCTTTATTATGCACTTGAAAGCGCGGGTAATATACTAGTTTTTTGTTTTATCAAGTATGCGAGCAATAAATTTAACTTTACTACGTCGAAAAAACAACCACTTGGTTCACGGTAGCTAAAGTTCAATTTAAACAGCAAAGTATCGAGATCACATCTGCGTCTGTTCGGACAAGCATAACTTGTATTGATTGGGAGCATCTGGCCGATGGATCTACGTGCAACGATGCATCGTCAAAATATTCAAGTATTTCATGGAACAAGACAAGTACTGCCTTCGGGGACCGCTGTACAACCAACTTTGCCTTCGTAAAGAATGGTCTTGCCTTTCCGTGCTCGCGTTTCAGAAGTTTCGACAGATTCTGTTTGAATATCAAGTCGACTGTCTACTTTTTATCAATAAAATGTTTCTAAAGTCGTACGTTTTCCGACTTTCTGAAAATCAAACAGAGTGTTTTCATCAGTTTAACAGTAACAGTACCTACCAGACGTAGCTTCATTGTTTTTAAGAGCATCAGGATCTCTACGAGGACAAAATTCGCTTCCAATGCCAATTAACTAAACCATTCTCAAAGCCTTCAATAATTCGCTCGCTTGTGAATAATATTAACATAACTCACTCAGGGTATTACGTCCTTCCGAATGTCAGGCATCAGCCGTTTGACATTTGGAATAACCCTTTTTTTCTAGCTTCTATTTTATATCAAGCGGGGCCTTTTATGCACAAATTGCACAAGTCAGACTGTCCCAAACGTATTGTTAAAAATACAAGTTTTGCCTATGAACAGTGGCAGTTTAGTTCAATATGGAATTGAGGTCACTAAAACCCTAAAGCGATAACTCCCGGCGGTACCATTACCGCTTCATGCCATAATTGCTTTGGGAATACATCTGAGTTCCAACGCAGCTCATGACTATCAAAAACCTATCTACTATGACACTTTGCTGGTAGTATGTACTTCACAGATCAAAAGATAAGCATTAATTGAAATGACGCAATCGATAGTCTACAAACCTAAGTGGGCTACTTGCGGATTCGTGCCACGTCTTCGACCAGAAGTTAGGTTAAACAAGGACTCTAAAGCGAGAATCTTATTGACTCAACTGTTCGGTTTGGTTTATACCGAGCGTCTATTGACTCTGTAATGTCTCCCATTTCCCGAACACCAGCTTCGGGGAATAAGAAAAGTTCCGATGCCAGGGAAATGAAAGAATAGGGGCCTTTTCGAGAGCGTATAGGTACCTCTTGATCTAAGGCGAAAGTTCGGATTAACCAAACACAAAAGGCTGCCGGCCATCTGTTTACGGGTCCGAATCGAACTAATTTCAAGTTATAATTGAGAATTGTCCTTAAGAGTTATAATTCAATTTCCTGTCGTCAAATTGTTGGGTTTTTGATCTACGGACCGAATGGTAATTCGCGTCCCTTCTTCATGTAAATGAACATTAGAGAGTGCTATAACTGTTATCAAGTTCTCCCTTGCCGTCATTAGAGTAATTGCTTTGCCCGAAGTTTCGTCATCGTCTTTACACGTTTGTTGTCATGTTAGAAAATCAAACAATTTTCTTTTATATGAGTAATTCTTACATCTTGTATCCCATTGTCCGCCGGCACTCGGTCCTTCTTAGAACATTCTTTCTATCTTGTGAGATAAGGATATTATATTGAATTTACAAACATAGGGTTTCCCTTTTCTGTATCAGCGGGATTTGTTTATTTACAAACGAAAAGTGATTCGAGAGCTCTACATGGAATTGTTATTTGTATTTTCTGGGTAAAATATTATTCGAGTAGCAATGGCAATATATAGTATGTATAGTGTGGGTATAATTCGAGGATGGAAAGAATAGCGTTTCAGTTTTCTCGCGGCCGGCATAAAGCACTTACGATAATGTATTTATAATTACATTTCTGGCAGTTTGTCGTGACAGTAGTACCTTGCACAATACAGTATTCTACAGCTAGGTTATGTGAAGTGCATACACAAGGTTTTATTATTTCTTGTATATTATTAATGATTATTACGTTATATGAAGACATTTAAAATATTAATACCTGAGTACGAAGTACCTAAGACAGGAAATGATACCTAGGCATTAGCTATTAATTTGAATTTATTAGTCTTAAAACTATATGAGTTAGGGTAAAAAGATTATGTAAATGAAACTTTGTTGTCATATATTTTACGTTAAAAATGTTGAAATAATTAAATACACTGCTTATGGGCTTAGAAGTTATGCGGTAATCTATGGAACTTTAAATTTTGTTTAAGAAAATAGTATTCAAATCATTAGTTAATTGTTTATGTAATCTATCCGAATTTTTACGGTCGAATGATAAGGAGATCCATCAAATAGCCTCAACAACTGCGTAATAATAGCTATTTCGTACCATCGTACGTACTTAAATCCCTTTTATCTATACCGTATTCTACCACAACCATGAGAATATTAACTTTATGTTATGGTAGTAAGGCATCTATTTAATCGTTTGAAAGGTCCAGTGACAAGTTCCCATGCCAGATCCACACATTCAGGTCCGTTAGCACAAATATAGTGCATTGCTGTGAAATTATTCCAAACGATACATGGAAAATTACTGTGCGCTTTTTGTTCCCATGGCGGTTGTTATTGGTTTGTATTGGCGGGTTCAATACCTTACAAGTTACAAGTTACAATACCTTATAAGTTTATGGTGATTTTTCCGTCTGTGATCTACTTATAAGTTTAGTTTGACCCACTTCTCGGTAAGCCGAAATTTGGCATACCTGTCAAGTTCCAAGGACAATATAATATTATGCTGACAGCGAGCTGATCTGATGATGGAGAGGGAAGGTGGACAACGGCACTCCCTGATGGATAATAGTAGACTGGCAGTGTTTGTGCTCATTTTGTTAAGCACACCGTTCCAATCACAATTTCATAAAAGCCTGTTTTTAAATAGATATTTTCAACTAAAACTTGTTTTATACCTTTGATATGTTAAGATCTTTTTCCACCAAATCAAGTTATTTAACATTGCCAAAGTTAATATTATTATATATATATATTCTATATTCTTATTATTAAATCTATGTATATAAAATTAAGTCGTGTTAGTTACACCAATTATAACTGAAGATCGGCTGGACCGATGTTAGTTATTTATTTTTTGGTGGATTCTTCTTCGCTCCGAATAGCAGAATAAGTAATAAGGAGGGGGGGGGTTAACGGGGGCTACCCGTGCGGAGCCGGGGCGAGTCGCTAGTATTTTATAAAAGGCAACGCACTTTCTGCCTGTCTGTATGTGCACTTTTAACACGAATTTTAAGAGACTGATCGGAATGCAGTTTTGCTGTTGCGTAGGGTATTTATCAAGGAAGGTTCACGTAGATAATAAATGACGTCTGACTTAAAACTCTCAATCCACGCAAGTGGAGCCACGAGCAAATACTTCTCTAATATTAAACCTAATATGTAATTTAAATCTTTATAATTAGGTAATTAACACTAATTTTAGGACAATCAAATATGTAATATATTACAGTTACCATGACCACAACAGCCTTACATAAAATTATTTTGAAAATGGGGAAAAAACTCTTACACATTATATCGTATAATGCGCGTCATGTAAAAAGAACGCTGGCGGTCAAGCTTCTTCAGGCGTTCCAGCGTTCTTTTTACATGACGCGTACAATACGCGCCCAAACAAGGTATGTTTTGAAAATACTTTTTGAATTATTAGAAAATGACTGTCTGAAATGTGTAATATATTGTTGGAACCGACTCGTGAATCCCCATTTGATACACTGAAAAAAAAAACTCGGCAGAAAAAACTTAACATAACTTTTCTTAGCATCTACATCTTTAATCTGTCGTAGGTGCATGAATGTGACTCAAATAGCTCTAATATTTCTACGGAAGAAGTGTATGAAGTAGCTCAATTCTAATACGAAATGCCGAATGCACTAACCGCTCCCACTTTATGGATTTCTGTTATGGCTTTATAACGCCTTCGTGATGACCTATGTAAGTATATTATTTATAATGTACTACACACTTATTTATAATGTGTGTAATGTACATTGGATAAATTAGTCAAAACCAATAAAATGTACCTGTACCTACGCTGTATATTATTGCAGTGATCATTATTGTTCTAATTATTAATATTATTCTAATTGTTTAACAATATTTTTGAAATCAAAGGTATAGGTACTATATATATTCTGTGGTATAGGTAGAACTAGTTAGGTACAATTTGGATTATTGTATAGTTACTGTGGTTTTAGTTCTACTAGTTTTCCTTTTAATCCTGCGGTTTAACCTCAATTATCAATGCAAATAACATAGCAAATAGCATCATTTAATTATTCACTATTATTTCATAAAAAAATATTGGTTCTACTAAGGATTTAATTAAACACCAATTTAGGTATGTATCTATTTATTTGGGTATATTATGAACAATTTACTCCTTAAATTTAAATGTAACCCAAAAATTTCCTTCCAGCGGGACTCGAACCCGCAACTTCGCCTGTGATCGGCGATGCTGATGCTGTGTGTGGTTTATACTTGAAAAATAATAAACTATAATTTACTTCTTGTTCTTTCTATAAATCTTTTACAAACCTGGTTGATCGTATGACGTTAAAAAAAAACATATTTACTAACAATTACTAGCATTATTAGATGTGTGTGGTGTGTCCGGCCCAAGAATTCCGTGGTTTGTCCGGCCCAAGAATAGACCCCTCCATCTCCTCCCGTGGATGTCGTAAAAGCCGACTAAGGGATTACCTGGACTTGTTTGTAAGATTCGTTGGTATAAGATTTGTCCTGGCTGCTAGCTTATGAGGAATGTGTTATTACTGGAAGAAAGCGTTAGCCGAGTCAGTCGTGGAAAGCAATGGCGGCGATGAGCTCACCACTTGTCATGTCTATATTTCTACGATGGTGCAACCCACGGTGAAAAGAGGCCGATTGAGGCTCTGGCTACCCTTATGGGGAAAAAGGCGTGTGTCTAATGCATGTATGTATTACTAACAAATTGATTATGCGACTCAGTATAGTGTAGTAGTTTATTTTGTTTTTATTACTCGTAAAGTATTTAGCGGGTTACGTTACCTATCACTCAATAAACTCAATCTTCGCTACACAAATTGGTCCCGTGGTATATAAATAGACTGCGCGTGGAACTTACACGTGTTTGATTTGATTACATAGTGCAGGTACATACCTACACGATATTTATGTAGTTTTGGCATGCTTGCTTCCACATGTACCGAACTGAAGGCAATCATTTCGTGAATTACAATGAGGTAAGAAAATGACACTTCATAGTGCATTGTTGCCTTCTTTGATGAAACCACCCAACTAATGTAGTGAAATACAAATCAAAATGTCTGTCATTCTTCCAATCTTATTTTATCTCTATCCAAATATTGTCTGGAAGTAATTGCTCAAGCGATAACACCGCCCTTTGTTCTTTCAATTATTATGTTAAGTTTTGTTTAGTTGTTTTTTTTAACTTGGTGTGTACAATATAGTATTTACTATTCTATTCTGTTAAATAATTGAATACTACGAAATCGTCTTCCATATAATGTATCACTAATAACATAATTATCGGTATGATCTTTAACACTTATAAAGCAAATGACACAATACTATTGAAATAACCTGAGACGGGACTTTCTAGTCACAAATTACGTAAATTACTCACCTAATGTGGTCGCAAAAACAACAAGTTTCGATTTATTTTCAATGCCTTTAGCTACACAGTAACTAAGACTTGTATCACATTTCCCAAATCTTGTGATGAAAATTATATATATACTATATATTAAGTAGCGCCTAAATTATTTGCAACAAGCCTTTTGGCAGTGCCTTCCCACGCGTGGTGTTGGGTAAAAAGCATTATATTTTTTGGAATCGGATCAGTAAGTCCGGAATTAGGTACCCCTACATCCAAGGCAAATTGCAAACTTCCTCTTTTTATTATTAAGGTGGTTTCTATCGTTTGTGCCGCAAAATTCAATTTTTTTCGTGTTTTTTTGCTCTCCACTGCTCATCTACACTTTTTCACATAGCGAAAACTATGTTGCCGGTAATTATATAACCTAATACATAAGTTTTAATTTATAGTATCACATAAATATGATAAGTTTAGCTACGATTGTGCTACAATGGTTTTTACACTGTTTTTTTATTTCAAGCACATTCATAGCCAAACTAATGATATTTATGTGATACTATAAATTAAAACTTATGTATTAGGTCATATAATTACCGGCAACATAGTTTTCGCTATCTGAAGAAGTGTAATGTTGATGAGCAGTGGTGAGCAAAAAACACAAAAGAATTTGATTTTCGTGCCACAAGCGAAAGCAACCACCTTAATGTAGATGTGCAAATTGTTCCTGTTAGCTTCAATAGCTAACAAACTCCATTCACCCAAAAATCCTCAGCACATTCGGTCTCGACTTTGTCTCAATAAATTTGAGTTTTGGCACGGCCCTCATGTAGCATCGACGTGAGATCGTGCTATTTCGCCTTGCCACCGTTCTTTTACCAAGATAAGTAGAAATTGGATCTGGAGAGAATAATGTAGACTTTATAGGATTTAACGGCACCACGATATCTTTTTGGCCATCTTTGTTGGCAGTCCTCCTTGTGTTTTGGCGTGAGATGGTTTTACGCTTGGCTTGATTAGAATCATATTTTTCGCTGTTTGAATTGTTGGGAAGCAATGAAAATAATATGATTTATGGTGTCTATAAATTAATTCAATAATATAGTTTATATACTTGATAAACAGAATGTAAAGACTGAAAGTGAGCCAAATGTTAAAAAATGCTACAAGTACCTAATTTCTGGCTCTGCCTAACCCTTTGGGGAAAGAATGTGTATATTTATGTATGTATCACATACTTCGGTGATTCCCTAACAAAACAACATTACTATCAAGTGGAATAATGAAATCACATGTCATTATTATTGGACATACATTATAATAAACATACTGACTATTTTCTTACTTATCACCCAACCCACTATAGTCACACAAATTGTATAGGTAACCTAGGTCCGTATCTTACGATATCCCAGTTGCATACAACCAATTAATACAATATTAAAAGTAACTGCAATACATTATTATTACAGACAGTTCATATAATGCAAATTCAAGTTAAAGAATTCGGGTCACTCGGCTTCGAGTGTCAAGTAATTTACATGCTGCTTTAAAGAAAATATAGGTGAGACGAATAAATTATATAATTAACCTATTTGCCACCATGAACTATACAGTTTCTAATGGCAAGTTGTAAATTTCTTAAATGAGCGGTGACCGTTGTAATGACGCTCGTATACTAGCGGTGATGTGCCGGGCGTTAGTTATTGCTATAACTAAGGTTGATAATCGCACAAGACTATCGCCACTTCTATGGATACCACAGAACTTTAGAATCATTGCAACATTGATGGACCATCACATGGAGTACGGAACTATCAATAATGGAAGGTTGGTCCTTAGATATTTAGAAGGGCAATTAAGTAGAAATTGTGTGTTAGGTACATAAATCTTTCTATAGTCTGCTCTGGCTTCGTTGAAATTAGTCATGCATTCATACATTCATAGACACACACCTTTCTCCCCGAAAAAGTAGGCAGAGCTTAAAATGGGCCTCTTTTCACTGTGGATGACAAGTGGTGAGCTCAACGTCGCCATTGCTTCCCACGACTGACTCTGCTAACACTTTCTTCCAGTTATAACACATTCGTCAATAAATAAGCTAGCAGCCATCAGGACAAATCTTATACCAACGAATCCCACAAACAAGTCCGGGTAATATTGTATAATAATTATTTATTCTTTTAAACTAGTGGGTTAAAATAGTATCTATCACCCCCTTATCCCGACTTCACTTACATTACAACTTAGGATTAGGTACCTACTGGTAACAAAACAAAATAGAACAAAATTATATTATAGATTTCCAAATGATAATCGAAGATAACAAGACGACACACTATTGAACTGCGCATTAACGTAAGCCGATGTTTGTTAGACAATTATCTACTTTCGCTATACTTTGTTTTGAATATAGGTAGGTATAGCACATAATTGAAAGTTTACATGTATTATGTTATCGTTTGAAAACTACCAGTATAGTGTAAAATCCATAACAGACTTCGCAGTTACATCACTGCACGAGCGCACTCTTGCGCAGGGTTTATTAATAACGACCACGTGTGAGGTAGGTATATGCGATATTGGCAGGCTGTGAGCGCTGTGATACGAACAAGCGTAGCGATTTTTACATGTAGCACGACTGCTACTGAAATATTTAGGTGTGTCATGTATATAATGCATGATAATGATACATTATATTGTTGAAGAAGTTTCAAATTAATAAGACTTAATAATTTTCAGCTCAAAATTAATAAGCGACAATATTTTAAAATACAATTCCCGTGATCTTATATAGTGATACCATCCCAGAATATAAGATAATAATATATTGTTATTGCCACTAGAAATATCTTTATTTACGGAAAGACAACCTAATACAACTAATACAAGTAAATACAAGTAGGTATGTACAAATGAAACAGCTGTGCTACCTTAAGACCGCTGCTAACGATCTAAAGGAAGCTCAACTGATCTAAATCACTACTAGACGGAAGCGTCCCTAAGATAATAATACTTAATTATAAACAATACAGGATTATATTAATTTAATATTGCAATATGAATATTGCTTAGATTTGTCGTCTGCCGCCATTTTAAATTCAATAAATGCATTCTTATTTGCACTCAGTTCATATCTCATCCGCATTATACGATAGCAACACATGCACTTGCACGTTATAATTAAATAAACATTACACAGTTTATACAGAGAATACGTATTTATATGCATAGTATAACGTACTTGATTAGTTTCTACGCGTTATATATGACGTACTGAAGTAGCGTAGGTATAATAGTTTGTTATTATCTAAAATGATGATAACGTCAAGTCTAATTGACGACAGTTATAATATTCTTTGATTCAGGCCATTTCTCAGCAAAGGATTAGTGTACGGGCTCAATATAATATACGAATAAAATGAACTGACAAATTATATACGAAGTAGGTATAATATACAGCTATACAAAGCACATTGTTAGCAACACTATCAATAAACAGGCCATTTCTGCAATTATAAAGAAGTATCGGCCGTCCACAGCAGATGTTCGACCTATTATGTGTAATTAGCAACCATTCATTTTACTAGTTCTTCATTAAAACTAAGTATGTTGTCTTTGAATCAGTGTGAAATATTTTGTCTTATTAGTTTTTATACTTAGGTTGTTGTCTTTTATTTAATTATCTAATGGAACTTGCTGGTGAGCCTACATGCTGACTGTTCCATTCAAAATGCAATACCTCGGAGGTCACCTAGGACCTAGGGCGCGCTCTAGGGCGAGACATACTCGTAAATATGAAAATTCTCATGTGCCTATAATTTCACCGGCACCTTTAAAATCGTTGTACTACCAACCTTTTTTATGAAAGAGGTCATCTGAGGAAGTACTACTATAGCTTTTTCTGCCACAAAGCAGTAGTGCTCGCATTGCTTTGTTCAGGTCTCAAGGTGACGGCCGCAGTGCAGTGGCGCATAGGGCGCGTCCTAGGTGGACGTGGCCTATGGGATAATGCATTGTTACCGGCAGAGGTTACCGATTAAAACTAGGTGGGCCATCTTGGCCTTGTTTTACCATTAAAATAAAAAATAACAACAATAATGAAACAATTTATGGGTGTATATCTTCTGTTTAGTTAACAAGTAGTTTACCTTCTTACGCAGCTGTAACAAGTCCAGGTAGGGAACGAGCAGTTCAGTTTATCACGTCAGAAACCCGTCCTCCATTGAAAAGGGAAGAACACCAGACTATCTCCGTGTCCAGGGACCAGTTTATCACGAGACGGTCACTATATTATAGTCACATATTTCCATCCATTGTTCTCCATTTGATAGTATCCTGTCTCGTAATGAAATCTGTCATCAATAACTTATTTTGTAATGGTAAATTGCTAACGTAGGTTCAAGGTTACCTAAAGTAGCTCCTCATGTTTATGGAATTTCGGTTAACGTCTAGACTTTCAGCAAATATATTTTGCACCAAACACCCAATATTGTGCATCTTACTCGTGCCACAATCGTCAGTAGCTACATTGTTATGTGTTTACTAATGGCAAGCACACGTGAAGCTTTATCTTTTTGGCTTGGCTACTTCAATTTTATTTTAGTTTTTAGTTTTAGATTCTTAAATAAACCTTATTCAACATCTGCTTTAGCCGAGGCATTCAATGAGCTGCTTGCTCTTACAGAATAGAATAGAATATTTATTTATTCAGACCACAAGAGTCCAACTTTTTAATAACAGAACTTAAAACAAGGTTAGTATTTAATAATTAACAATGATTTAGTAGTAGTAGAGCTTTTTTTTGAAAGAGTTCGTCCGGGGAAGTACTACCTCCATACCTATTTCTGCCGCAAAGCAGTAGTGCTCGCATTGCTGTGTTCCGGTTTGAAGGGTAAGGGTGCCGGTGAAATTATAGGCACATGAGACTTTTCATCTTTATGTCTCAGGTTGGCGGGCGCAGTGCAATGCCACATAGGGCGCGTCCTAGGTGGACGTGACCTATGAGGTAATGCACTGTTCATAGGCAGAGCTTACCGCTTAACATCAGGTGGGCCATCTGCTTGTTCGGTTATTCCAGTAGTATAAAAAAAAAAAAAAAAAAAACTCTTGACGAGCTTCTGTATGTGTTCTTTATGTAATTTGTACCGACAAGAAGACCGTACTAGTCTTCTTACTAAAGGGGTCTTAGTGCACAATCCAAGTAGTTCTAGCAGCTCCCTGGTAGTCCACCGCGCTATTTGAGAAATCTCAAAAGATACGATAAATCAGCTATTTTGCTGCGTTCGATATAAACTGTCAATCTTTTACCCACTATGCTGTAAGCGACTAGCTATTCATTTCCAACAACGTTACCATCAAATTCAAAGCTTCATACAAAGATTACGATCACTTAGTAAATGAAACGTAAAAAGCTACTTTAATATTCAACATTAAACTGGCAAATAGTGGTTCAAGCTATTACAGAGCTCGTAACATTCTGTCATACGACAAATGCAGTTTTATAAAACTATTCCGTGTTTGGTAGTTATAAATTAACTAGTGTTTAAGAAGTTGCATCCATCATGCTGTTTCTTTTGGAAGCGCTGGAAGTGTATGCAAATATTTTACAACTATTGTAGATATATTTTCTTTATTATTTTATGTGTTTTTGAATGTTTATGAAAAGTTCTGCTTTCATATGCTAAGGATTTAGTGCTGTGCTATCTTTATGACATTCATTTGTTGGCATGCTAGTCATTTCAAAGTAAAACGTTAGGTATCATATTGTAGAGTTTATGAAGAATAACTGCCTGGATTTCATACTAGAAATAAATTCCATACATAACATTAGTATTATTATTTATGGATCATTATACAGTTTACTTACCGTTTGTCGTATCTATTATCAAAATATTATAGGTCACACAATAGAAAGTGATATCATAAAAAGCGAAGTCATCATCTTCATAATTTTTATTAGAAATTTTAATAAGTTAACTGCATAATAATATGACTAACACGATACACCCTATCTATTGCACACCACACCTATCTCGACAAATTATTGCCCTTTACTACGAAATATTTACAATGTGTGCACGAGAAAGTTTGTGTTGGTCATAATATTTCTTTTTTTTATTGTGCCATAATATAGTATGTTAAGGGACTGTTTATGTTCGGTGTTTGTTCGCATGTTTTGGAGTAGTAAAGCTAAGTAGTGTTTTAAATGCGGCAGGTATTTGTGATAGTGGCGTAATACACCAAAAAAACTGTTTGTACAATAGACAGCTGTTTAGGTTTAGTATTATAAAATGTGAATTTCTGTGACTCACTATGTTATTATTCATATTTTTCTCAAACTTTCTTGCCTGACTTGCAGGCCGCGTCCGTTATGTTATACTAGCATTATGATCTACGTGTTCCAAAAGAGGTACCAGTAGTTTCCTTAAAATTTTCATCTCATTTTTCAAGTCTTCGACATTGCTCAGAATAAAATATTTCATCCCCAACTTCGGGAAGATTAAGAAGTTTCGAAAGACTTTAAGTTTCTTAATTTCGAACAAAGTCGCCATACTTTATTGAATAAAATTGAAATTGTTTTCTTTAAGGTTTCTACCTGCGTTGGTAAATATGAGATTGTGCAGATAAAATGTCGAGAGGAAGAAAATGTTTAGCTTTAGTTTATTTCTAGAAAAGGCTTTTGAAAGACAAGACGGTGTTTGAAGCAAAGATAGCAGTAAACATATTTACTAAGAGAATACAGTCCTATCTCCACCGAGAAAGAAATAAGCTTTGATAAAGCACAATAAGAATTGTATTAAAAAAGACATGCTTGTAAAATTTGTACTTAATGTATTTTTAAATTCAAGCAATTTCATTAAGTACTTTTTTGTGCCATCATAAAGTTAGTGGAAATTCGTTGTTTTGACCTACACTTTCGATAAATAGCGTGATTAAGAACACTTTTCACAATATAGGTAGGCACATGTATCTGTTTATTTAAATTAAAAAAGTACAGTTAAGCAAGTTCTATGAATAAATTATTATCTAACCCGAAATCAGCTTTCAATATAATTCAATACACGCAACAATTGGTTTCAATCAAAGTCAGTGTATAATGCAAATCTGTAATAATAGGATTATCCTTTAACCATTATTGACTATCTGGATGCCACAGATTATATACGCAGCCACAGAGTTAACGTTACTTCGGGATGGAGATTATGTCGAGAGGTTATCGATCGATGTAACAAGCTGTGTTGCTTGCAGTGACGCAAAGCAAGGTATTGCTAAAAGACGTCTTTTATGAATTACCTCTTTATTTTTCTATATATATTGAATAGTACTTTAGTTTGTTTTGTGACGACGGATTCCTTGCTGATCCTTGTTTATCTTCAGTTATTATTATTTTCGCTTCAAGTATTTGAGACAATTTCTTAGTCGTTATTTATTTATTTTTATCAGCTTTTCAGCTGTTTCAATAACTTTATTTACAGTTTTATTTTTAGAACCATCGTCCAGCTCTTACAATCAAAGTTACACCACTTGACGTATTTGCAGAGAGATAAAGCGATGCAAGGCTGCCACACAAATGTTAGTTCAAACAATATTTCTCTTACACTCGATGTCGACATCAAATTAAACAACTCTAAGCCGAGAAATCGCTTTAAGTGCAGGGCCGTAGCTAGGAAGAGAGTTAAAGAGTTGACTCCTCTAGACAGTAGTAATCGAAGCGTAAGCTTAAAGTAAACACGAATAATCAACCTATAAACAATAATTCAAAAATCAACTGCAAAAATTAACTTGAGAGCGGACCCGACGAGAAACATGGGCGATTAAAAAAAACTCAAAATCACTGAGAATTCCCACATCCCGATCAACTCCTTCTTTATACATAATCTTAAACTACCCAGCCCTAAAACTTTGACCTTGAAGCTCTTGAAGTTAAGAACGATGCTGGAAAATAATTGGTCCCTACCCCCTCTTGCACTAGTCCAAGCACCATACCTGTTTCAGTAACCAGATTAAGTTTTATTATGTCTTATAATCAAAATTACCGCCGCTTCCTTTGACTTTAATGTTTTTCCTGCTCTAATCTTTCTAGTTTCTTTACTTGGACTGATTTTGAAATCTTAGACTATTTTCGCTGGTTTTGCAATGTTGGTGATTCCGCGATGATGCGGATTTTATTTATTAAAAGGAGTTAAGGGCCGTCGGTTGCACTCACAGTCCATAAATTAAAGTAATGGGTTCGTTTACTTGTTCCACAACACATCTAATACAAAATGTGCACAATGAATGAACCATTAGCTGAATCTTAGTGAAGGCTCCATTGTTCAGAGTCAAATTGGGGCTTCCAGAAATATTAAACTTTTTAATAAAATATATGACAGCAGGAAAGCACATTACAAACCTAACCATTATGAGTCACTACCTCCAAATTGTGGGTCGCCCGGCCACCTGTCACAACTTACCACATTTTTGCACCACTGCCACATTTTTTCAACACCAATTATTGCCATATGCCATTCAGATACGGAAATACACACTTCACAATTATTTTTGTACCTGTTTTTAACAACTGACTAAATAAAAACTGGCCTAATATTTGATTTTTAGTTGTAATTCCGTTTCTTGGTTTGAGTTTTGTGAATTACTCAATAGTTATTAATTTATGAAAATAACTGAATATTTTCGCTCTCTGAAATGTTAATTTGTAATGTAAATTAATTAATTATGACAAAACAAACAATAGGTATGACAACATTAAAAACTAAACTAGTCACAACACGTTTGCGGACTCTAAAAATGAAATGAATATGAATGGTATGAATCCGGAATAATTATTATTACTTTTAACTCGTAGGATTATTTTCTGGGATCAATACGGATGCACCCGTTTGATAATGTTCTAAAAATAGAGCATAATGCTAAAATAATAGCGTAACTCATTATGTGGGCTAGGTGCCTTGGTATAATATAAAAAGATAGGTCTGGTACCTAATGGAAGTAATGATAATGATAATAAACTAATTTCTTGAATCGATCTATACTTTATGATTCGATTGACCGAAGATCAATAAGTGCGTGGTTATACAATTTTATGAATTGATTTTCATGAATATGATATAGTTTAGTTATGGTATAGTTTGCTATAGCCGAGTTGATAGTGCCCACAAATTTCGTCTTCAGCGTCATAGTGTTCTATGGCCGAACTGGTAAAGGCATTGCCGATCACAGGCAATGTTGCGGGTTCGAGTCCCGCTGGAACGGAATTTTTGGGTTACATTCAAATTTAGAATATGATAATATCATATTCTAAATACATATTATGTTTATTTTATTGTTTGGTTACAATATTTACTTTCGATATTGTTATTATGACGTTTGAAATATATATTTTCCACAACTTTCGCATTATTTTCTACTTGTATTTCTAATTTTAAGTCACAAAATTCTACATCTACATTTACGATCATATCTACTGAACATCATAGATCAATTGCCATGTCTAACATTACAAAACAAAAAAGAAACAAAACTGAACGAAACCCCGCGACAACACGATACGTATCTCAAAGAACAATATATCATACACCCTGTATACTCTACCTGTCTCCATCAATTATATTTTTTATCGTAAGTCGCTCGAAGTTGCGTCTGGGTTTGATCGATGTATATTAAATACTTGGATCTACTATTTGATGAGCCTCCTAATATAGCTTGACAGGCAGTGATGGTATTATGTCGAGTTTTTAATCGACTTTAGATTATATCAATACGAAGAAAAGTCAAACAAGATACTACTTTACGTTACAAAGATTTTTAAAGGCCTGGCTTTGGTACAGTTACATAATATGTGAGTTTTATTAAGAAACGTCTAGGCACTCTGGAGCCCTGCTTTATATTTTTCGTCGTGGAATACTTGATTTCGGGAATAAACGTGTACCAGCTGATTATATTGTGTTGTATGTAATTTAAAATTATAATCAAATACATTTTTTAAACATTCAAAAGCCAGTAATTTTAAAAAATAGTAAATTATAATTTAATGGACAACAGAAAACAAGCTTCTAGATTAATACGCATTGCGATTTCTAGTATTTGTCCTAACACAAACTGAAAAGTGAATTTGGAAAACACTCTCGGAAAAAAAGACGAATTGTTCGCACAATCTCGATAAAATTATGTAAGAGGATTAAAAGATTTATTGTATAAGCCTACACATAGCAGATTTCGTAACTTATTTTATTTTGTTTCATTTCCCGTCTGGTGCAATACGTGATGTAGCATAACTTAGTGTTGATGCTAAGCGAGACCTGGAGAGATAGAGGATAAGAGCGTAGCGTTGAGCGAAGCGATGGAATCCCTATTGGTTTATAGAGTCAGAAAAATGGTACTTCCACATTTGGTTATCTGCATGGATCACATTTTTTGGTATTTAAGCCTGATCATAAACTATTTTCGCTTCTTTGTACCAATCTGTCGGTATTGTATTTATTTGAACTAAAATATCCTTAAATATTCTGCTATTCGAAAGATCCATACAACATCGCATTTGATTCAATTCAAACAACTTTTACATCAACTTTTCGAAACCCTTCAATGCGTCTGCACAGTTCATCACTCACCAGTCATCGCTATGCATAGGTTATCGCTATTGTCAAAACTTTCAACGCTCATCGCATACATAGCTACCAAAAACAAGCCCCTCAAGCGTTTGTTTATTTGCGATGTAAATGTGTACTTGGGTTTATCGTTTTATTATGGCCTTTTCCAATTACAGCGTTTTCTTAAGGTCGACACAAAAGGTTTAAAGAAGGTTTATGATTGCGGAAGGCGGAAGAGTGTGAAGGATGAATTGGTGATCATTTAATGTGAATGCGAAAAGTGAATCTGTAAAAGTTACAAAAAAAAGAAACTTAAACATTTTAACAATGACGTATTTTTGAACCATGTCTTAAGATGTACCGATATAGAAAACAAATAAAAACATTGACTGACAAAGACGTTTTAGGAACAAATTCGTAATAATAGGATCCTAGTTTAAGTAACGACAATCATTATAACGTTTTTAAGAAACATAAATTAAACTTTTACCACCACTTTAAAGTCTTTACCACATTACTTAAAACAATAAAAAATACCCAGACAACCATTAGCTCACCGTATAATAGCTACTCGTGTATAATTAGCTAGTAGCACTTAACCTGTAATGTCTTATCATAAATTTTCTATTTACAGGTAAGAGAACAAGCATTCTTCGGTGGCCAGATATACAAATAGGTAATTTTGGCTGTAGTTAGTAGTATTTAAGACAGATACCTAACTCCTTTATTAGGATAAAGGCTTGTTTTGACAGATCCAGTGTTTGGATGTGTGGTTCGCTTACAGGAGGCTTGCTTCACATCTGCACGTCCAGGAGATTGGCTCGATGTTTGTAGAATAAAAATACGTTCGTATTGATTAGCATATTCACTATTGTAATCACAATAATATAGAATTAGTAATGTGTTAAATTAAAACAAATTAATGAAATGATTTACATGAAGAACGGTATCAAAGCGTACGACGGAATTGCAAAGACACAGACTACCTAGAGATTGTGTAGGTATAATAGCTACAGATAGTAAAACACATTGAAATAATGTCGTAGATGCCACAGATGTATTTCGTACATATTTTAAATCCAGTGACAGTGTTTTGTAACCTACAAGATCAAAATACTGTAAATACTCGTAATAATTAGTCAGACTCTACTAACGATTAAACCATAGCATCCTTTTCGCCAGTTTGTTTGGGTGGTGATAAACATAATAGCGAATCCTCAAACGTTATCCAACGAAAGATATCTTTGCAATTTCAAATCTACACTGAGGTCTTAGCAGAGTATTTTTATATAATTTATAGAAGTCCTAAATTGCTTTTTCTGCCAATAGTCAGGCAAAGAAAAAACCAATGAGACGAAATAAGAATTTTCACTGGCTTTCAGTTTGGTTTTTACTGCAGCGTATGTAGCTAAATTCAATTGGCTGCTTGGATTGAATGTAAACTTGTCTGTTGAACATTTTCTTATAGCGATAGACTTCTAACTAAACTATAACAATAAATTTACAAGAACTTTGTTCATTCCACAACATACCGTGGTTCTTAACAACTCGTCCTTTATGGCTCAGAGTTACGACTCTTTTGAGTTGTGCTTTTAATTAGATGAATAATTAATACTAACACGTTCACCTTTATCCTTATCTTAAAACCGTTGTAGTGAAAATTCTAATCAAATATATTAATAAAGTTTTACAGGTTTTATAAAGGTGGACAGCAAGAATTATTCGAGTTAAAGTTAGCATTTAATATTCAGTTTAAGCATTTCATAGAGAATAAAGTTAGGTTATTCTCTATGAAATGCTGCATTAGATTATGAAAGCTTTCTGAAAGAGAATACAATTATCAGGTGGCTCGAAATTAACTAAACAATTAACTTGCTCTATATGAAGCTAACTGTATAGTTAGTTTCAGACGTTAACATTTACTACTCCACCGCTCAAGGAAAATGTTTTAATTCCGCCAAGAATTTCAGCAGACTCCAGCCTTTATTAAATTAGTCTAGAAAAATTCTTCCGAAACACTTTTAAGTTTATTTTTTATTTTATTGCGCGATGTTCAGACGTTGAGGGAACAAAGTAATTAAAAAGTTCTCGGCAATAGTTTGAGAAAGTTTCCATTGAATCCACTGTAGTAGATACTAGGTAGATTAATACGGCTATCGCGTGTGTGCACGAGGATTTGTGTTTTAATAGTATACTTTATTATTTATACTTCACGTCTGTATAAAAAATGCATGGTCATGTCCTTAAAATAATGATTATGTGTCATGATATTGGTTTCTCGTCTAGCTAGATACATTTGTGTCAGTTTTGTAATTATTTTCCTTTTACATCATCGCTTGAGTCATGACTCGTATTTTAAAGGGGTTATGTTTCTAACGAGACCATTCTAGTAAATTATAATATAATGCACTAATACGATTGTTATTAATGACATATTACTGTATAATAACATAACTAGTGTGTAGTAGAGGGTGGCCAAAATATATTTTTTTGTTCTTATATCCTTTGTTTGTTAGTAATAATAGTGTAAGGAATGAATGTTTTTTTTAGTATAACATAAATGATTAATATATAACATTAATAATATACACTTTTTCTAAAGCACTTATGGTTCATGACCCCAATTTATGATCATTAACGCCAATAAATTATCTTAACTTAAGCGATCGTAAATCGTTAATTTAACACGAAGACGATTACATTGTAACTAGTTTTATAACTAGTTCCAAAAATAGCAAGCTTAATTTCTTCTAATTCAGAGGTCACAAGTTCAGTCTGATTGAAACCCAGCCATAACGAGTAGTAATCTAGAGTTAGCATTTAAAATATCGCTCGTTTCCTGTTCTGAGTCTTTTAAAGTGACATTATTAAAACGACTCTAAGTAGGGACTTCCTCATTAACTGTTTTGTTATCATCTACGATATACTTACCTCAATTTTAATGTGCCAGTTAATCTCTATTGTAGCTATTATTATTCTCATTTGTATCATAGTCCGTTCAATTTGCGTCTCTAATTAACGTTGGTTTTAAATTAGTGGTGTTATCTTTTTGCTCGTACAAAATCTCTACAGGTTTTCGGGGCACTCATTTCGGTGTTATGTTTCCCAATTTGTTTGAGAGGCAACGCCGCTATCGTAAACTTTTATAGACGTTATATCAGGGGTACTCGTGAATCTTAATTATAATAAAATCTGGTTTCAGTGCCTTTATACACATAAAACTTGAGTTTAAATCTTGGATGGAACTATCTCCCTGAGTGTGTACTAAAACTTACCCGTCTTCATTTCAAAAATCTTCATCTTGGCGGTTTCCAAAATTTAAACTGAAATTTTATACCGCCAAAATGTATTAAGAATTCAGTAAAACAAGATATTCTAATTGGCTTAATTTGTCATTATTGTCTTCTTATAGAAGGAATAAAACAAGACCTCATTGTTAACCATTGAATTTTCATCAGAACAAATCGAAACAAACCGGAAAGTCGAGTTTTAAAGTTAGCAATGTGAATGGGAGCAAATCCATTAATTTAAAGAACTTGAATTAAATCATCCAAACTTAAAGTTGGGAATTGGGTTGTCCCGGAGCCATTCCCTAACGAACTGTTAAGTTAATAATTTGTTAAATTGAAAAACATAAACCCAAATTTCCAATTTCGTCTAGTTCAATTGTCTTGCGAGTTTTAATTTAGAGACTTTTATTACTTCTGGTATAGTCTGTGTTACAGCTGATATTAATATCCGGTACACGATTAGTCCCAGCTTTTTATTTCATTTTTCATGACTCAATTGAATTAGCTATCTAAATCATCTTATAATCTATTTATAGAGCTGTACGTTTTCTGTTATCGACTTAGTAAAAAAGCATTACGGCTATAGATCACATCGCTAGGCTATAAAAACATGATTTAAACGCGTTACCCAACCCTTTAGATATACATTTTTCCCAAAAAAATTATGAAGTATAATGAACCAGAGGGAAGTAAGTTAGCATTAAGTATTCGTATTTCCAGAGCTGTCTCTGTCGAGGCAGTTAAAATTTCACTTGGCTAAGCAAAATTTTCTGTCCGTTGCAAGAATCCTCCCCTTTTAGGGAGAGGGAAGAGCCGAGCGAATTCTTGCATAAAATTTACATCGAGCGGTCCATACAAATTACCATTTCACTTCTTACTCTGATTAAATGTTGTAGAAAAAATATTGCTCCCTAAATGGAAGGGAAAATTCTCGGTTTTAGACTCATTAAAATTGATGTTTTGTTTATTTCAATGTCGCTGAGTTTACTAATAGATTCTCTTTGGTTTTACTTTTGACTTTTTAAGCTCGTCCTAAAGGAAATTTAATGAGTGTTTTTTTTCCTAGTTGATGCTGTTTACAATTTGTTTTCGATTACCAAAATAATTACACTTTTGAAAAATATACTAAAACAAATCACCGCCGCAAAGCAGACTTGTAAATTCTATAAATTCTTCTAGTAGTAATAATAATATTGCAAGACAAAACTTGTAAATGGTCAAAAAGAATCACCAATTTTTAATTTGTTGTTTAGTTTGTTTTCAAAACAAGCTTCCATGAAAGATACTTTAATCCAGTTCATGATGATGATACTAGTAGGTAAATCAAGCAATTTTTGTACATCCATCATTATATCAGCTTGCTCGAGAATTGAACCATACAAAGAAATATGCAAAATAAAAGTATGTTAAATAGAAGCTTGTTGGTTTGTTACATGGCTTCTTTCACGCAAGAGCGTGTGAATACTAGTCGAGATATTTGGCAGGCTTTTACAAGCTAATGATCCAGTTGATTGCGGATAAGTGTCGCAAAAATGTGTAGATGCTGCCAAGTAAACAGCCAGTACTGTTAAGTGACTATTTTTCCTGGCTCTGGATGGATACAAAGGCACAATTGGCATCAGGAACACAGTGAACTTTTTGATAGTAGCTGGTCCCCTTATTATTAAACAAGTTGTTGCTAAGTAATATTTCCACAAACATTTTATTATAATTTCAACAAAGTAAAAAACTTCACAGGTGAATAATAAAAGGCTATGATAAAAGGCATGTCAGGATCAAAGCAAAACAAAATTTTCCGTCTCTGACGACCCCAAGAAACAGGCATCATTCAAATATCATTTTGTTGTGAATATTTCATAGGTTTATTATTTCAGATACCTACTTACAAATTAAAAACTATACCATCTTTGTTACCAAGTTTGCACTATACGAGTATAATGAAATATCTTAGAAACTCTACTCTCAAATGCTTAGATTGATATTTTCAAGTTCACACAATATCGAATTCATAGATATAAAATTATAATACTCGATGCGAATAGACCCACCGGTTATACAAGTTATGCCTACGCCTTTGCGTAGAGCCTCCATTTTATGGCATGTAAACAAACTCTTTCTCGCGTAAAATGGAACTTTCGATAATATGCTCAGATCAAAAAGTTTCACTTTCATTTAAACTGCACCTTGTGTCGTTGGAACAACGCTCTTTTTACGAAGAGTAGGTAACTAGTTATGCTAGGCTTTATTATTTTCCATATTTTTTGGATATGGTTGAGAAATTCGCAATAATATCGAAGTTCCATTTATAACACAGTTCGATTTCAATGTTATAAAATGAATAGTAGTCAAGTTAATAGATTTTAGTTATTATTATAACCTGTATCGTCCCAATGTAGGGCAAAGGCCTCCCTGCCTCTTTCCACTCCTTTCTATTGAGTGCGTATCCAGCCAGTATTCAGCTAATATTCAGCCAGTATTCAGCTAATATTCAGCCAGTATTCAGCTAATATTCAGCCAGTATTCAGCCTGTATTCAGCCAGTATTCAGCCAGTATTCAGCCAGTATTCAGCCTGTATTCAGCCTGTATTCAGCCAGTATTCAGCCAGTATTCAGCCTGTATTCAGCCAGTATTCAGCCAGTATTCAGCCAGTAGAGTGAGCTCCGATATTCCTAGCACTGGGTAAAGTTTTGATAGTACGAGTTTTGATAGTTTTCGAAACTACATGAAGTTTCCTTTCCTTCCATACATTTACTTGCAGTGCCCCTAGCGACAATGAGGAGAAAACAAAGAACGCTGTCAGTAAATGTAATGAAGGATACGAAACTTTATATAGTTTCGAATACTTTCAAATTCTCCTACTAAGCCTCCTGATATCAGCCACGAAAAGTTGTAAGAAGTCAGTGGCTGGAGGCGGCTTACCAAACTTTATGGCATTCTATGGGGGACGCTTATATCCAACAGTGGACTTCTACAGCCTGATCATGGTGAGATTTGGTCCAGCGTTTCATATTCATAGTCTTGTTCGTCTCTCCAACGTCACTGTGGATTGACAGGTTGTTTCCTGTCCCGTAGGATTATGTAGGTGGTTTTCCCACAATCCATTCGAATGAAATGCAGTAGTTTGCACAGACCCTCTGTAAAATGGCCGCTTGTAGTTCCATGTCTTCGATTGGTGTTTTTGACTTGTTCAATCAATCTGACTCCTAGGATGCTATATCCATAGTTTGGGCAAACCCTGAGTCATATTAATCAGTTCCCGAGTTTGGACTTTCGCTGAGCAAGTAGTGACCAGATTAATTTAATTAATAGGATTAAGTTAATTAATATTGATCATAATAAGAAATACATATAAGTACACTGTAATAGAAAGCCTTGTTGAAGCCGATGTACAAACAAGGCTTTTTAAATTGTCATTTTACCCTCCAATTAGCAACAATACAAATTGCTTTGAATGATTTAATCATAAAATTACTGCTCATAAACGGGTAATAAAACATTAATATTTTATTACCAACCGGGTACGCGATTATACATTTTATTGTTATTATCATAAACACCAATATTGTTCGAGCGATTTTCCAACCTTGTAGGTATATTCAGCGTGGGTGCAGGCCTATACATACAAAGGCAGGATTTTGAAATAATTTTCGCAATCGTTGGCTCAAGTAATGACTATTACTCAACTGACAGAACCGTTATATTTGATTATAATCCTTAATAATGCACTTGGTATTGCCACATATTGTAAGATGATTACTGGTCAAATTATCTTCAATTTTTGAGAGTGACAGAGAAATAACTAATTAAAAAAAAATGTATACGTAATATTAAGAATAATGCTATTAAGAGTAATATAAGAATATGTGCGGAAAGAGAATAGTTAAGGTGAAAAACGATAGGTACTTACATTATTTTAATTAGATTTTCACATGGCATGGCAACCAAAACCCCAGTTGTCTTAGCTTATTGTATTGTTTTTTTTTTTTTTTTTATTGTATTGGTAGCTGAGCACTGCAGCGCTCTCATCTCTAACGCCCATTTTCTTTTCGAACAGACTCTATTTTTATCCATCAATGCCATCACCATTTTTTTTGTATTACTTTTTAAACCTCTAAAAACTTTAATGATTAACCTTACCCCTCGAAATCCATAATAAAACGAAATCAATCATAATGTCCAATCAAAATTCGATTTAATAAACGATAAAATCGCCTTCGGTGCGTAAACTTCGAGAAAAGGCACTCAATACGCAAAACTTTCTTACCGAGGCTCGAAAGGCGAAAGTTAATAAAAATCGCTCCCAGATGACTGGAGCAACTTCCTAGTAAACAAACCGATACTGAAGTTTTTACAAAAGAGAGTGGAATAAATTAATTTTTAGGAAAATATTTGATGTATTATATTATTTTGGGCTCGGAAACAGCTACCTATAACATATTAGTAGGCTTAATTATTTTAGATACAGTTTTTTATTAAATATTCAAAGGTAAGTTATCTTCCTTGAGAGACTGTTCAAGATAGAATCAAGCCAGACGGAAAAAATAATTGTTGTTGCATAAATTAGACATCTATATTCGATATTGGATCTTACTTCAATATTTAAACAGAGCCAACTTCTGAAGCGGCAAAATCGCTATTTCAGTTCTACTTTGTGTGAAGGAAAATGCGTTAAAAATTTAAGAAGACCTACTCGAAATAACTACATATTAGCATCGGTAATATTATGTTTAATAAAAATAGTGAATACAAGAGTAAGCCTCTATGCGCTGGCAATCATTGTAATATTATGTTTAATAAAAATAGTGAATACAAGAGTAAGCCTCTATGCGCTGGCAATCATTGTAATATTATGTTTAATAAAAATAGTGAATACAAGAGTAAGCCTCTATGCGCTGGCAATCATTGTAATATTATGTTTAATAAAAATAGTGAATACAAGAGTAAGCCTCTATGCGCTGGCAATCATTGTAATATTATGTTTAATAAAAATAGTGAATACAAGAGTAAGCCTCTATGCGCTGGCAATCATTGTAATATTATGTTTAATAAAAATAGTGAATACAAGAGTAAGCCTCTATGCGCTGGCAATCATTGTAATATTATGTTTAATAAAAATAGTGAATACAAGAGTAAGCCTCTATGCGCTGGCAATCATTGTAATATTATGTTTAATAAAAATAGTGAATACAAGAGTAAGCCTCTATGCGCTGGCAATCATTGTAATATTATGTTTAATAAAAATAGTGAATACAAGAGTAAGCCTCTATGCGCTGGCAATCATTGTAATATTATGTTTAATAAAAATAGTGAATACAAGAGTAAGCCTCTATGCGCTGGCAATAATTGTAATTTTTTTGTTTTCCTGCTATCATTGCTACTTACAACCTATGAAAAAGGGAAATCATCTCCCATCCTAACCCTCTCTTATAAACAGGCTGAGCGAGAAAGTAATTTGTCAAGTAAATCCTCGGTTGCCTTCGGAATGAAGACGAAGTTAGAGAGGGATAGACAATTCTAATCCTTACTGATTCATGATTAATCGACTGGTATATTAATATTGTATCTAGGTGATATTAATAGTGGAAGTGAGAACATGCACATGCCTACCTAAGGTTTAGTTACCGACGGAGTTACTTTCAGTAAACAACGGAAAATAAAAATACGATTGAAAGTGACTAGTCAAAGATTAGGTCATTATTATTAACATACAAAATAGAAATTAAACTGTAAGTGACGAGTAGTTCCAATAGATAAAACATCAATAATAAGCTAATTGAAATTTAAGGTAATAAAGTAACACTCGTTGTTCAAAATATAACGTAGATAGTTTAATTTGGGTGCAGATAAAATAATACTATACATTTGAGGTTCATGAATCTAAAGTATCCCACAATATTCGGTAATCAGCAAGGATAATAAGCATCTCAAATTTTAGAACATTATCCAAAACGTAATTAGCAACTAGTCTAAAGATATAAAACGAATTATCACAACCGTGGAGCTAAATCCCCAATTGGTAGCAAGTCTTAATAACTCTATCACAAACTTTGTGTAAGCGAAGCCGTGGACGAAAGTTAGTTCGTAAATTGCTTTAGCTTTTCGCCCTACGTTATTAATGCTTCGGATAAGCATAACCGATCAAACAGAAAACTTTGAATCATTAGTGAAATAAGTTCTCGGTTTGGCAACATTGGTGTGCTTAGCTATTCTACAGAGAGGTGCTTTATTTCTATCATAAGATGAATTCAACCAATGAGCATCAAATATAATATAAAATCTTAAATAGTGTATTTAACATTTCACCCAACTGCTGACATTAAAACTACCAATTATTATTTTCATCACAGATACAAAAACTTCCCTTCTTGTCATTTTAATGAGTTTCACTTAATACACCTATTAATATAAATAAATAAACAAATATATAATGCTGGACAAGTTCACACAACATTATCTAGCCCCAAGCTAAGCCAGAGCTTGTGTTATGGGTACTAGATAACTGATATACTTAATATAAGACATTACATAGATTGATATTTTTGATTATACATATAAAACACCCAGAACACCCTTAACAAATATCTGCAGAACGCACAAATATTTGTTCCGAGGCGGGAATCGAACCCACAACCAACTGCGTCGCAGGCGAACCATCGCCAGCCGCGCCACAGAGGTCGTCGTATTAAGCGATACTGCATGCAATTTTTAATGGATGTAGCATCCAGACCGACCTTTGATAATTTTCTTCGTCAGTCGTATTCAAGTTCAATCTTGGTCAACCTGTGAAAGAGTGATTTCAATAAATTCATTTGTTTGTGACAGTTGCAAGAACCTGTGTGGTCAAAGGATTAAATTGTACCCTGCAAGAAGTGTCCTTTCGTATACATCAGTTGCACTACTTTCACAATTAAAATATACTATTGTAGAAAATTCATCACAATTTTGCATTTACCAGAAATTAATCCCGTTCGTTTCGTTTCGTATGAGGTAGTGCTGGCCTCTGGTGTCAGAGTTTGTCAAGTCAAATTAATCCCAAAGACTTTGTGTACTCATTTTGACTTTTAGATATTCATTTCCTTTCCCAGCAGTCATAAATCAAGGCCAACCAAACACCTATCTAGTCTAGACGACAAATATATCTGCAAGAGCTCTGAATAATAGAGATCTCACGCTAACTGTACTTTAACCTTAGCTATTTGTCCGGTGGATAAATGTATCTCCTGAGGCCTTAGAGAACTGACTAAAAGGAATCTCGAGATAGGAAGGAGATTTTGTATCGTTATTATTCGATGCAAAATCTACATACAGATCCGCCCCAGCCATCACACAGGTATCCTACTATCTACATCTAAATAATCGAAACCAACAAGGGGTCACTCATCCTCAGATCTACAAAACTATATTCATATTGGCTTCTGAGTGCTCATTATGAAAAGATTTTACGAAATTAAACCCCTCAAAATCAAGAAAAGGGGATATTTAAAGTTTGTTTGAAAGAAGTTATCGAGCCAAGTTGAATTATACGATGACGTGTTTTAGCATTTTTATTGAAATTCGATTTCAAAGCATATGCAATTTTGAAAACTTGGGTGACTGTCAAACTTTAATTTAATAGAACAGTATGTTCGTTGAAAAAAAAACTATATAGACTTGGGAAAAGTTTGTTTTATTGTTTATGGGACTTTCGAACAATACTTGCAGACTAAGTCGCGGTCTAAGCTTGATCTTTACTCATATATTTCTTAATCAAACACAATTTCAATAAAGTAAAAAATATATGACCTCGTGCATAGAGGCTTGTAACATTTGTTCCAGTTCCACGCAAGCAAAGCCACGGACAGATGCTAGATACATAGAACTTACTCGGGAAATGATGTATCAATTAGTGGAAATTGTAAGATACTTGGATGAATGTCATCTAGAACAAACAAATTCTTCTTCTCTTTTCATTGTTAATTCTTGGTTATTCTACCTGAGAATTGTGGCAAAAAATAATTGTTTTTCAAAGATGAAGTTAGGAAATTGTTTTGTAACAATCATAATCAGTATAAACAAAATCATACTTTAGCGAGGGAGAGAAAGACTGGGTACAAGTCGCCCCTTCCTGTCAATTACTGTGATTAATGAACCTCTCGAATATTGAAACGTTTATTCGACCGGCGCAAAGTATTATATTACTTTGTAAAGTGACGTAACACGCCTTGGCTATATTAACTTTTAATAAAGTTGGCCCGAAAATCACTCCCTGTGTAAAACCCGCAATTTTATTATTTTTGGTTTTTTTTACTTATCCATCAAAAGAATAAGACCAATGCCTACTCATAGCTATCGCTTGTACGAACGCTGCAAAAATTAAATTATTCATATTGATTAAAATGTCGTTCAAACGTTTGCAGTCCCATGAGAAATCAGCATCAGTTTGAAACAGCAAACCCAATGTATTCAGTAAACTTCGACATCGAAGTTGTACAAAACGATAGTCTCTCGTGTATCGAAATTAAACTTTTCAAGCAGCCGCTACTAAATTAAATTATGAAGACTATTATTGCTGTGTTCTGAATTCCGAAATTGATTCAACAACTCACCCGCTGTGAGTTATATTGAAAGGAAAATCAAATCCAATCGCAATACGTTACAGAATAGCACTAGCTATAGATCAAAGTTTCGTAAAACAGTAATTTAATGAGCTTCCAACAGTTTATGTAATAAAAATAGACGTGTCTATTGAAGGTGTAAGATACTTAGGATTATTCTGTTTTATACAGTATCCTTGGCGTATGATACTGGTGTAGGAATATCACCTAGGACCTAGGTGATCTAATGTGACCCAGGGGTCACATCGATATCGGGCCCCAAGCAGGCTAATATTGAACGAAAATACCAAAATAAAACTACAAAACCGTTACTTTATCCACAATATGCAAATTTCATATCGCGCTAATCATTTGAACGTAAACGTTTTGGATTTGTTTTGGAAAATAAGTTAGTTTAGATAATGATGGAGCTTTGACTACTTATGGATCGCGAGATCCTTGCTTGAATTGGCCTGACAATTCAAGAACTTCAAGGATTCATTAAAAAAATAAAACAGTTTTGAAGCTATCCCATTAATTAAATCACCAATTATTTTTATAGTAATATAACTAATTCACCCATCTCCTCAATATTAAAATTTCAGGGCAATTAAAGCAAAGTTGATTATTTACTGTGGTGTGACATATGCTGTGGTTTTAGTAACGTCGACAGAAAATGACACCATAGGTACTTGTACTAATATTTTTTATGTGCCATAGGTACAATGTTTTACATCTGCTACAACCCTTTCAATTTTTCAAAACAATAGTTTATTTCGTTCCATTATATTAACTAATGTGATTATACAGCTTTGTACTGTACTTGTGCCTTGTAATTATTTACTGACTTGTAGTTTTTAAATTAAAACTATTAAACTAAGTTTATTTCATATAAAGTTGTTCTAGTTTCGTTTTAATTTAAAAATTAGAAGTTAATTCATCAAATTTTTACATGGTATCGGATAAAATTTATTTAAGCAATAAAAATATTTTCGTTTTAGAGCAATGAACCAGAAAAAAATATAGAAAGTTTAACAGTGATTCATCTGAAAAGTTCGTCAATCCGTACGGGTGCCCCATAGAAAAGGAAAATGTCTAAAACTGGCGCCATACCACAGAATAAGAACCACTTTTAAAATGCGTGGGTAGATCTTGCATAACCATCGTCGCATGATTACGATGGCAATTTCGACGTTTGCCGTCATATTAATTGCGGTTTTATGCGACACCGCGGCTCAAGGTTTATTTATGCACGGATTGGTTCAACATTCGCTTGCCCTTCTTCTTTATTATAACACTAGCTTTTTAACCGCGGCTTCGCATACGTGGCGTCTGGATAAATATCTATCCTATTCCCTAAAGCGTTCATCCACAAACCAAATATCATCAAAATCCACTCAACCGTTACTTAGTTGACATACCTCTACATACCTCGAGCGTAGCCGGAACCTAACAAAACATAGCCCTCTGAGATAATGTACCTAATGTAGCTTTTTAAATTTGCAGAATCAGATCAGTAGTTCCACAGCCTACATCCAAACTCACAAACAAACCTGAGTCTCATTCTTTATAATATAAAGATGTAGAGATAAAGTTTTATGTATTATGTTTTACAAAACGAATTTTGAAATAGTTTTGACCACCATTTCAGGATAGTGAATCAGGACTTATAGCATTTCAAGTGATTATTTATGCCTCAAAGGATCAAACTGATGATTTTATTAAAGTAAAAAACTTACTTAGTACGCAACTCTAAAACTCATAAGATTTAAATAATCAGCACGATCCTAATATTGGTTTTGTTTAGGTCAATGCTTTGCGGTTTCGTTTCAATGTGGTGTCAGATTTCAATGTGGTGTTCTATTTACCTCCTAAACTAATAGAAGAAGGTCGAGCTCAGAGAGTTTACCTACAGTCTTACAGAGCTTCCAAGAGCACCTTGGATTCTATATGTAGCAAAGAGTTTTACTAGTGTTTGTTTTTTACTGAGTTTTGTGGTTCTGTAAGTACGTAGTACCTCAAATGTTGATGGTTCATACGTTGTTTACATTCCCAAGAACTTTACCAGAATCAGATGTAAAATCATGAATCAGGCCCCTATAGTTTTATCTGTAGATTCTACGTTATCTCCAATAGTGGATGCTTGTTCAAACGCTAGCTAATTCGTACTTGTAAAGACTTGGATCGCTCTATAGCTTCATAATATTACCCAAAAAAAGGTCAAGTTTTTGAGCCGTGATAATGACGAACCAGGTAATTTTGAGCACGTGATTTTGAATTGACTTTGCGATTATGATGTTGGTAAATAATATGTAAATGTAATCTGATATGTTTTTATTTTGGATTGCGATATGGTATATGGTTACATAAATATTTTATTGTTATTGTGGATTAAGATGCGGTATTTTTTTACTTCATTTTGGTGACCTCTGTGGCGCGGCGGGTGCGTTACCGGCTGAGACACAAGAAGCGTTCGATTCCCACTGCGGAGCAAATACATGCATTGCATGATCTACAAATATTTGTTCCGGGTCTATGTGTTGTGGTACTTTGGTACTCGTAGTTCCTGATACCCACGACACAGGAGATCCTAGTGTGGGGTCAGGACTATGTATGACTGTTGTGTTACGTTATGTATGTTTTGATATAAGGTAATACATCTATTATACAGAACTAATACTGCAACTAATACATGTACCTATAACATTTCAAGTTTATCTCTCTAAAAAAATTCACTATAATCGGTTCAGCTGTTACGGCGTGATTAACAAGTATACATAACTTTTTAGCATTTGTAATTTCAGCTATAGTTTTTTTATAAATTCTGTATAAGGTCTACGAAAGACACACACCACAAACAGTAGTAATTAACAATTATGTTTATGGAATATATTTACATAAAATAACTCTATTATTCACGGAACTGTAATCAAATGGTGGAATCAAGATGGAAGTAATTGTATACTTGTTAAGTTAAATTCAGGTAAATACAACATTTTTCGAATGATCTTCATTACGACAATCACGCAGCGAGCGAGGTCTGATGTGAGTTAAACACTTTAGCGATTTTTTTAACAGAAACCATGTTTAAACATTTAAACATAATATTTTCGCGAGCTGACAATTCAATGCTAAGCAGACTAGGTGACAATAATGTTAATTTCAATAAAACACGGCTGACATTTTCGTCAGAATCCGGAAATAAATATTCGTGAGATGAATCTATGGGATCAATACGGACGCGCCCAAACTAGTTCCTGTCATAAAAACTGAGGTAAGTTGTCCTTGTTTGGGTGTTATAGTGTCGTATACTTATTACGACGCATATATTTTGGGAAAGTAACCCTTTTCCCCTAAGTTTCTATGAATAAAAAACATTATCAACAAAATACGCTCCCTAACTTACCGAATCGTATTTCAACTTAACTGTATAACCATCCATTGAACAGATAACATCTGGACTGTACTTTGCGTGATACCACAATCACAGTATAAGTTATAGTAACTACTGTGTTCTAATTTTAGTAACGATACCCGCGACCCATGGAAAACTTACGTAATAAGGTGTTAACCACGGAAATAGGACATGAAAGAGCTGTTTATAATCTTGATTCTTAAGCTTATTACTATTTAAACGCTTTTTGCATCTTTCTCAGTATAAGTTGGTTGGTAATAATGAGAATTTATGAAAAATTTGATAACGCAAGTTTTCATTATTAATACCAGAAAAGACTAGGTTACAATTATTTATTTAAGTCTACAATCACAAATCCTACTAAATACCAAGTTATCAGTCATTCAACCAACTTATTTTTTTTTTCCCTAGAATGACTTTCAGATAATCCTATTAGCTTTAAGTACCTAGGTACTAAAAGTAAGATAAGATACTCGCAAAGTTATGTTTTGTATTTCTCTGTGTTATTCTATTATAAATCTATCTATCTATCTATCTGCTATTATTATTTGAAAGTTTAAAATAATTTTACCGTGCTGAAAATAGCACATTACTGCTGCGGCCTACAAGTCAGGAGTAGATGGACGAACGTGAGAATCAATGAATGTTGTGTAGGCCAAGGCACAGCCGCTCACATACCCCTAGTTTCGCTCAAGGCTCTACAAAACTAAAAAAAAACTGAATTATATATTTTTTCTCAAACTTGCGGCCATCGCTCCTGCCATTGATGTTCAAAGTGAATCCCTTTGAGATAATACGACTCGACAGTTATGGATTTTCATACTAACTTTTTCGGCATGGACAGGTAAAGGTCGGTCGATTTATCTCGAAAAAAGATTTCGGAACAATTTGTTTTTATAATACATAATATTACACCCAACAGTCACAAACAGTCCTAACCCCACACTAGGATTCCCTGTGTCGCGGGAATCAGAAGCTACGAGTACGATGGTACCATAACACCCAGAAATACTACATAATTTTTAAGATGCGTTGTTTTACATTTTTAAACAATTCTATCTTGCCCTATTGCTTTGAACAGTGAATGTTCGTTTTTTAGTAACAACGGGTGCGTGAACAATTATTTCCTCGCTATTTAGTTGTCAAGAGAGACTTTAATGTTTAATCCAGTTGTTAAGATACTATGCTATGATAAGGTTTTTCTCAATTTAATGTAGGAAACACATTGGTTTAAATTTAACATGTTTAGAAGTAGGTTATACTTATGGCCAGTCGAGGTTTACATATTTGATTCCCTACAGTTAAGCTGTTTTTTTTTATTTCTACCTAAAGTACCTTTAATTAGTACCTAAAGTTAGTACCTTTTTAGTGCCTTTAATTAGTACCTAAAGTTTCCTAGCAAAAACAAAGCTTGTTTTAAAAAAAGAGTAAAACCAATTCCTCAAATTGGGACGCGTTTAATAAATAAGTTTTTTTAAATATCACAGAAAAAAAAACAATATCGTAACTTAAGAAAGGACTCAAGTTACGATCCCAGAAAAAACTCCCAGTTTATTTAAGCACATTTCGTCTACGTATTACAATTTGTGCACGCACTCGACTTTTATTGGCCGTTACACTGATATTGGGAGAGAAGCGTTGCCATGGCAACCACTTTAATAAGCTTGGTAATGCGAGCTTGCAATAATAATGAGATTTTTCATACGGTTACAATGTTTTTACCCACTCCATACTTTTCTCGTAACTTTTTAATTTGAAATTCAAAAACTTAAACTTATTAGAAAATATATAAATGGCTGTACCAAGCCCCTACTTAAAGTTAAGGCCTCATTTCAGTTTTACAAATCCATTTAAAAAGGCGTAAAAATTAAAAAACGGTGTAAGCTAACTTGAAGTTATCAATATGGATTTTCCAGCTCCATTGAAATCGTGATCTAATTATTATTAAATTTTCTTAGGTTTAGTCTATTTCAATAATAACTTTTTGTTGAGATTCTTACAAATAATACTTAATTTCCCTAACAACGTATGTTAAAAACAACTTCTACTTTTACAAAAAAACAGGAATAAAAGGTAGGATTTAATATCAAGCAGAAGTCGTAGTCAACAAAATATATCACTTTATCATAAAACGCATTATAAATCTAATACAACATGAAGGCAACAACAAGGAAGTACCAACTGGTTGGAAGCCTAACGACCCTGCAGGCCTTGAAATACAAGAATAAGTGAAAGTCACCTTATGTTATGATACTGAAGGTATTACAGTCATGGTAGGTAATATAATGGCGGCGAAAATCGTTAGAGGTGTTGACATTGGAAATGAAATAAATAAAGCAATAATATTTGAGTAGTTCCTGTTTGTCCCGAATGGAATCAATTAGTGAAGTATTAAAAAACTGAATTGAAAAATTATTTCTAAGTCGCATAAACTTGGCCTTAAAAAAAACATTTTTAATTCTAAGTTATATGTTATAGTATCAATGTTAATAACCAAAGAACCATACAAAACTAAAACTTTATCGAAATGAAAAGTCAAAAATAAAAGTAAAAAAATAAAATAAATAAAAATATATAAATATATAATAATATAAATAGTCAATTCAATAAAAGTCAAAAAGACAAATCCAGAAGATCAACGAACGATCCCGATTAATCTTTTCCAGTTCAATCATACAATACCGACTATTTTCGATACAATAGATCCTATCCGATCTAACGAGCCAAGGTCTTCGAAATATGATCCACGGAGCGTTCACTAATCGTAGTTTCCACTCCAGTGATCAGCGTTTCACGTATCACTTGGTAACCGATAGATGGAGGGATATATAGATTTTACAATTTATTGCCTCCAGAATGGAAAATGTAATGTTTTAAGAATTGATGTCAGTATCCTTTGCTTATGCCTACCCCCGATAGAAGCATATGTAGTTTTACACCACGAAAACGACATCGATTTATTTATAAGCCAACACATAAAATATGGAGAAAAACATTAATGAAAGAAAAATAAAGAAAATTCTAGAAATAAAAAGAGGAAGAAGTCCTTACGAGTGTAAATGAGTAAGGTAGGTCATTCAAGTTTGGATGAAATTAATGTATGGAACGCGCTTCAACATGGATATAGTCGCGGGCATTCCACTAGTACAATTTTCATCAACATGTTTTCTGAATGACATTCGTATCAATTTGCATTTCAGAGCATCAGTGATACAAACATGTTCCGACTGAAACGAATCGCAACGTAAAAATAACAAATGAGTTTGCAAAAGCAATCATAACTTTTGTCCCTGCAGGGTGGAATACCATTACGGCGAGGGCATCGCAGGTCACTTTAGCATTATTCATTAATGTTTGTTTTCGGATTATTCATATTGAGTAACTTGGTGGTTTACTAACTTCTGAAGCTTTTATCCAGGCTTTTCCTCTTAGAGTCGAGCGTAGTTATGAAGAAAAAAAGTTAATTTGTCAATCTGCAATCTTGTATCCACCAAATGGCATACCCCTTCACCCTACTCGTTTATTTCACTGTTTCACTAAGTAGAGACAGATAAATCAATTACACCATAAAAAATCGAACAAGCATAAAGTTACGCTAATGTTATTAAATTCGATTGTACACAATATATTATTTTACTTAAATAATCATAAAGGAACATAACTCAACAGTCACAAACATTGTCCGTATCCCACATTAAGATACCCTGTATCGTGGGTATTAGAAACTAAGAGTACCATGGTACCATCAGTATGTCATAAACATACTGACAGCTTATCGTATTTTTTTAAATAACAAAATATCTGCTGTTTCTCTTTTTATAGGTTGGTAGTATTTTTGATCCAATGCGATGTAATAACAGCCACAGAGACGAGTCCATCTTTTTAAAGAAATTTTATATGCATTAAAGTCGTCAGAAATAGCTCAGCAATATTTCCAAACCACTTTATGCACACTTTATACCCACTGCTCTTTAATTTTATCGTTTTTCTTGAACGTAATCCACATTTTTACTATCTACTTTGAAAGTTCTGTGGGTGTCAAAGTTTTGAAGAGCCCCTGAAAAGCAATGCTATTATTTTTTTATGGTAAAACATTATATATTTGTAATAAAAAATCCTTTGGGTTATAAAGTTTATAAGATGATCACAAATTATCAAAATACTACTTTTTACTATTGTTCTAGTGTTGATGACATTTTGAATAGTTGCTTTTACGTTTTCGTAAATAGATTCTCGAAATATTTGGAAATTTAATGTGAACAATTAGGACGGCCAAATGATCTGTCCCAACCTTAAAAAGCCCATTTTTTAACTAATAAAAAGGTATTGTTGAGTAACCGTATAATATACCAATCAACATGAAATATGTTCAATATACAAAGGTTAAAAAGGTCTAATGAAATCCTAAAAAGGATTCGCATAATGCAATATAATAATAAAGCTAAAGAGAAAAAAGGCGGAGAGCTAACGTACTGTAACCAAGGAAACATTTAAGGGATTTATGAGAACATCTCAAAAACACACTTGTACCTACACACAAACATATCTGCAGGAAAATCCAAAAGTTCCAGAAGACAGAGGAAGTAATAAAGGTACAATGTCTTACAATATTTTTTTACGAAGGATATTTTTCTTTATGTTCTCTCCGCCATAGAATTCGAAAATGTTTTTAATAAAAATGATTATTTTACTTGCTTATGTTTTTATCAACAAAGTAACAAAGTAAGTTTAAATTTGTTATTTTTTTGTGATCCATAAAGATTTAAAACGTTACCAGTTGAATTCAAATATGCAAGATGTTTTAAGTTCAAATTATAAATGCATAAATATTATATATTTGACCATGTACGACACAACAAGCTTTATACGGCAACTTGCAGCCCATCCGTGGGTGTAAAATTATTAATCAACATAACATTATGCCGTCAAAGTGAATGCCAGTTTCAAATGAAGGTTTTATAGTACCTAATAATATAGTAATAGGATTACTTGTTGATTAAAATTCATGAGCTTCATTGCCAGATGGAGAGTAATTTTTGTTTAAAAATTTGAGGTACTCCTGTCATTCATTTAATATAAATTTATTTTGATTACGAGTAAGTAGTATTATTGTAGTACGCCACGTAAGTAGGCAGCCTAGAGAGCAATGACCAAGACGTCGAACTTCAAACTTACGTATTTTTTCAAATGAGTAGCTATCACTGTAATTTAGAGTAATAGGGGACGCAAGTAGCCACTGGGGTGGCAACTTCCCTCAGGCGGGGTGGTCAGCCAACCATGGTATAGACACAGCAATATAAAATAGATAGATATATAGTAAGGAAGCGACGCAAGTCTTGACTGAACCGTATTCATGAATCGCTAATCTTAATCTTATACACCATAGAGTGTCATAAACGGGTAATTTAAATATCTAGATCGGATATATCGGAATATATGAATGCTATACACATGAAAATAGTCTTGAACAAAACGTTTGGACGGTAAACTATAAATAATTCAATAAAGACATATGTTATTATCATTTTTTCATTCGAAATCTGGGTAAAGAATTAAGATTTTGGCCGGTCGTTCAACTTGTACAGAGTAACAATAGATTTTTTGTTGATGTTTCTCATGTAACGAAAACCGTTAATGCGAAAATATTAATGTTTGGTTTCAGGTGAGTTGGAGATAAATCATATAAAAAACAAAGTAATATAAAAATCTGCATAATCACTTTCCCTGTCCCTGATATATTATGGCAGACGATAAACGAGCGACACTTATTCGTCGCGTCTAAAAATCTTGTACGTTTTTTGGGGCTTCGATTGTATCTATATATCGGGTTGAATGCCCTCATTATCGTTCTTTGCTGAATAATATGTGGGCCGATTTTGACGCGTGATTCTGCGAGTGATTTTCGTCACAATATTGCGTCGGTTGATCGAAATTCTGAATATTTTTTCATGCGAAATTGGAAAAGGAATAGGTTAACGCCGAGTGAGTCAAGTGAGTTATAAAAAATATTTATAGAATTATAAACACCAATTCGAAGGTTTTCAATTCCATGATAGTTCAGGTTAACGACCCTGTTTATTGAAATATCATGTACAATGTCAGTAAAAACTATACCGAACAAAACAACGACAACAAGAATTTAATGTACTTTAAAAAAAACAGAAATACTGCCCGTGTTCAAAATTGAAATGCAAAAGCAATACATTGTAACTGAACTAAAGCAGTCACACTAATCGTAAACAATGTAATTAATGATTATTTGAGCTCTTATTAGCTTAATTGAAATTCTAGAGTAGTTAGATTCACGAATTCAGCTGTTTGTGTTAAATGTGAGGTCAAAGGCAAATAACCGAGTGACATTTACAGTTTAAGGTAGACCGTTTTGATTTAAGCTTGTCTTTTTGGTGTCATTTAATTTCAAGTTTATTTACGTTGATTAGCAACTTTGCAAAAAGCAATGAACATGAATGATATTCATGAATATTCCATAAACTAACCTATTTCACATCGACTTTTCTATCACAGGCGCCTACTTTGAAGCGTCCTCTTCATCCGTTCCTTTGGTCGGCAAAATAATTCAAAAGTAATCTTAAGTACAATAGGCTATTAAATCAAAACCAGAAGCGTCATCGGTTTATAACCTACTAACAATTAAAATGGTGACACTGAGTTCACTGACCACATTATCTGAGTCACGTGACAGATGTAACTATTGGTGCGAATATAATTCGCAGCTGTTTTATGAAATCGCGTAGTATTTTATGTTGTGTCTACGCGTAATTTGAATTCTAGTTTTCTGAGCCATTATGGTTCTTTGCACTTTGTTTATTTTTGATTTGTCACGATGATTACCCAGTTTGTTGTAAGCCAGGGAATAAATAATTATAATCTGTATTTTGTAAGTATTTTAGCTATGGATGTAAATAATATGAGACAACTACTAATTTACTTTAAACAGTTTGAATAATGATACTAAAACATTAAAATTTTATGAAACTTTTCTCTTGAATATTAGTTTTTTTTTATAAAGTACCAATTAGTGCAATGGCATTTCATAATATCTACAACATCTTTTTTTTTATAAAGCTTGTTATGACGGATCAAGCAGATGGCCCACCTGATGTGATGGTACCCTCTGCCTATGAACAGTGCATTACCTCACAGGTCACGTCCACCTAGGACGCACCCTAAGTGGCATTGCACTGCGCCCGCCAACCCTGAGAAATAAAGATAAAAAGTGTCATGTGCCTGTAATTTCACCGGCACCCATACCCTTCAAACCGAAACAGTACAGCTTCGCGGCAGAAATAGGTATAGTGGTAGTTCTTCCCCAGACGAACTCTTTTAACAACAAATAAATTAACCAAAAATACATATCTTTCCAGATTCTATATTAAAATATGTACGCGTATCAAACCTTACTTTTTAATTGTCAATAAATTCTTATGTCCAGACACATAAATGTGTGTATTTTAATTTAAGAAAAAAGTTAAAAACCTTTTTATTATATAGGTAAGACCGTTTTCAATCAGGCCATGTGTGTGATTAAATACCAATTAATATACTGTTTAAGTGTTAATTGCCCTGTGATTTGCTTTAAATGGACATCAAATAGCCGTATAATTAAGCCACGAGATTAGAAGGTTATATAATTTGGAAATACAGTAGTTACGTTAATAAATTTGGGTGTAGTAAGTTTAACTTGCGAAACACATATTTCTTGAAGACAAGGGCATTAGGTTGACACTATTATTAATGAACTTGTATCCATTGATACGAGTCATTTTGTTCGTCGTTAAGTTTAACGGTACAAGTTGTCATTTATTTCTAAAAGTTTTTTTGGCAACACTACTTACTGAGCTGCCATAGGTTATACTCTTATTTTATTTATCATTTGAAGTTGTACAATATATTTATTGTTGTGAACAAATTCCAAAAAACTTACATTTATTAATTCCCAAAATAAAGTCTACAATCGAATATGTACCGATAAGCTAAACAATTTAAATTTAGCGTTAAATCGGCTTGTTTTATTGGAAAGTGTTAGACTGACATAGCGATAACGCGGACTGTAGGTTATCTAGCCAATATTACGAATGTAGGTCGCAAATAAGTACTAATAAACTGAAAGTTGTAACGCTGTGCGGTTTGCTATAAACTACGGTATATAACTGCCGTAAATTAGTTGAAAATACGAGTGAGCTTGGGCTTAATATAACGTTAGTTTAGGTAGGTTCTGGGCACAATAGTCTTAGAGTTGGGATATGGTACGTTTATAATTCATCAATTTTTGGTAACATTGACGTTTCGATGACATAATAAAGGTCGCAGAGGGGTGGTGGATGGAGGCGTCTCAAGACGTTTATAATTCATCCATTTTTGGTAACATTGACGTTTCGATGACATAATAAAGGTCGCAGAGGGGTGGTGGATGGAGGCGTCTCATGACCGTTAGTCGTGGCATTCTATGCGGGAGGCCTATATGTACTTGCATAACCTGTTGTCTTCTATAAGCTGATGGTGATGATGATGTTGAGAAAATAATGCAACTAAAACTGATCACAAAAATTATCTCATTTCAAACTGGCTCATTTCCTGAAAACGCCGTAGCTTCGGTATTAAAACATCGAAAAAACTGAAGGGTCGAGATTAAAAAGCGGATTCAAAAATATGCTGCTATAAATGACGTTAAACCGTGTTTAATCTTCGGTTATCGCCGCTTGCAGCCGTCGATGTAACGTAAAACCGATGGACAGCGTAAGCCCTGAGCCAAATATTGTTTATAGCCAATGAGAATGAGAGGCTTTGGATTCAAAACTGAAGACACGCTACCTACCTGCCTACCCTGTATGTGATCAATAATCATAAAATGTAATGCCCTTCCAACAGAGGCAAAAATGGTATCTAAAATTTATTTACGAGTGAAAAACTAATAAAACTCTATCTTTGAATAATATTGATTAAAAAACACTTGATAACGCAGTTTTAGGAAAGAAAAGTTGACAATACGTCACTAAAGAATAAAACAAAAAGAAACTCACGCAAACTAAACTCTTTCGAGGCTTGTCCAACTTCGCAACTCTACGTCTTGCCAAAACACATTTCAGATCAGTGTTACTGAAGTTGCTACGAATTTCGAAAAGATCATATTTAACTTTTTCTTTCCACTTCTCACGTTAACAGCTGCCAAAAATCTTATCTTTCTTCTCCAATTCTGTATTCTTCAAGTATTTTCTAGAGATAACTTATCTATCGCTTCATTTATTCCAAGTATTCTGCCAGACCCTCTTAATATTTACTATATCATTAACCTTTTAGACCCATAATAATGCCAGCTTACAGAGTAAATTACCCATCACCGTTCCCATCGAGGCCCTAAAACCGTCATATTTATTAGAAATCACATCTACATCAGAATTAGAAGACCCCCAATTTCGCTCAAAATTGCGTAGCGTAGACGATGTTTAATCCTACGTTATCGGTAAACGCAGTCGCTCGATAAATGTCCTACGCCCTGACAATGATAAGTTTCTCAATCCCCCGAAAACGATCACCCATATGGCGAAAGGAATTAGGGCCCATTTAGATTTGTGCAAACGCAAAAGTGATTTCGGCCGTCATTATTTGGGCCGCGATGAATGATATTCTGATCCCTATTTTGTTGATAAATGTCTCTTGTGTGAACTAGTTTTTCCAACATGACAGTTTTAAGTGCAGCCGATACGTCTTCTCAAATATTAATGCTGAGGAAGTTGTGTCAATACCAAGAGTATTCAAACACGAAGCCAAAATGTATTTTCAACAATCGATAAAAGCTCCGGTTACCTGTTTCAGCTGTAATGTTTTTAACAGGAGATTTATTATAACTTAAGCAGTCGAACAGGGCAACATTAATCTTCTTGAGCGCCCCGGTTCAATTGTTTTAAGGCAAGACTGACAATCCATTTAGGAAGAGAGTTCTAACAAAATAAAAAACAAGTTATTGGTAATGAACTGTAAATAATCGAAGCAACCGTTGTTATCCAAATGTCAAAAGCTGAACCGATTCAAGTGGTTCATTCAATTCGAGTGATTCCTTCGTCTGGCAGTATTTCAAAAGAGCACTTAACGAATTTTGACATTAGGTACACTCAACGAGCAGTTAAGAATGAGATGGAAATTAAACATTACCATTTTGTATTTGGATTAAAAATATGTATAAATATGTATTTGTATTATTCAAGAACTTGTAGTTTTATTGAAAAGTTAATTACCTATGTTTTCAACTCTGTACTCAGTCTCTATTGAATTAAACATAATTGAAAAAAAGTTTTACAGTAATTTTCTGTTACATCTACATTGTTTATTATTTCTACATCTTGTTACCATCATCGATTGTTTATCTTTTTGGAAAAGTTATTTAAATTTTTATATGATTGATTAGAGCCGAAACGGTTTAGCTATATTGTAGGGGGATTGCTAGAATCAAAACATAGGAAATGCTACTTCGTTTTCTGGGATTGCAAAACATTCCATCCAACTCCTCAAATTCAATCGAAAAAATGTTTCTGTTTACACGAGGAAACGTACGTGCACCATTTACAGCGACACAGCTAGTGCTGCTAGCTATCCTCGCATACGCGGCAGTTTCTTACGAATACCAAAATATTGGCTTCATAGAGATAAAACATACAACAAAGTGCAAATAGAAAGGCTATTTAAAAAAAATGCTTTACTCTTTGATTTCTTTGTACAGAGTCCTACCGGAGGACCACCACAGCTTCTTTTTTTTTTACTCAAATTACTGAACAAGCAGATAGCCCACCTGATGTTAAGCGGTAACCTCTGCCTATGAACAGTGCATTACCTCATAGGTCACGTCAACCTAGGAATTGCGTTGCGCCCGCCACCCTGAGACATAAATATGAACAGTCTCATGTGCCTGTAATTTCACCGCACAATTCATTCCCGTCATCAAAGTTGATATTGCTTATACGCATGCATTGGCCTATAATGCTGGTTGAATGACTAGGTTTTGTCATCGCAGGCCCAAAAGAATTCAGAGTGACAGTCCAAGATGGTATTTCAGCTGCGTTACCGTTACCGTTAGTACGGCATCTCTGTCAGTACAGATACTCGTAATTGCATGACAGTAAGTTTGTCATTTTTTTTTTTTTCTTAGTTTGAAATATATATTCGGTTAATTTAAGGGCATAGCTTGCTTTAGTATTTCTTCTCCAAGATTGACATCGGAACAAAAATGGGCGGATGGACGTGTAATATATCGCTGTGTATCTCGATCTCCGAAACCCCTATTTGCAGGTATCGAAATATTGAGAGGGTTTTTTTACCTTTCGCTGTAAGTGTCGAATTCAGCGCAGGTGTTACTTGGAGTGCTTTTGTTGGTTATGTTTTGTTTATTATTATTGCATGAATGCACTGTACCTTATTATTTAGTTTAATTCAAGAGTTTTATGTTTTTAAAGTAACTGTTTTGATAGTGTAAATTAAACTTTTATTTTATGGTATGTTATTGATATATACATACCATATAAAATCAAATATTTATACCTCTACTTTTATCAACTTGCAAGTCGTGGTATCTTAAAATATCAAAACCGTATTTTAAAAGCATTTTCATAACTTGATATTTCATCTACAACTAATAGGTGCATTATCAAAAGCTATGTAACAAAAGCGTATTCCGGCGTGAATACAGGCAGGCGTATTGTGGCAACATAACCTGATCGGACTGACGCGTTGGGGTGATTTAATTTTGCAAAGTAACCCCTTAGATCCACGACAGTCAGCTGTCGGGGAGAGTTTCTATATAATTTGAGTTATAGCTAAGAACACTATGCGATATTAAATTTTAATGAAATTGTTTACCTTTGATACGAAAGCTTCTGGAGTAGAAGTAGGTAGGGTATGTTTTGAATTGTATTGTTTCCTACAAAAACATTTGTCTGCAAAAGTTATCGAATGTATAGGTTCTCAGAGCACTTATTATATTTATATATATTTAAATGTAATTAGTTTCGAGCTGTTTCATTTATTTACGAGGTTGGACAAGACATGTTTTTTCTTGTCTCATTTTAAAAGCTCCAATATAAATTCATCACCCGATCGATGACTGCGCGATGCAACAGTTTCCACAACAATATTAGTGTTTTCAATTTCTAAATATAACCCTCATATATTTTTTACGATTTACGCTATAACGCTTGATAAAGACAAGGTTGTTGGTTGAACGAACTGCTGTTATTATGCCTATCAGGTCATATCTGTAAATACTTATAGTTCTACACTATATTGTTTGTACTTGAATAAAGTTTATGTTATTAACAACTTTTTAAAATTATTTTAACATATTTGACGGGCGTACTATGCATTATTGTATGTATGTATATGAGTCTGCTCCTTTGTCCGTCCTGTAGCTAAAACAGCATAGCGCTGGTTTTAAAAATGAGGTGTCTTTGGATTCATCTCGCGCGTAGGCATTGTAGTCAGAAGTTGTAATTATATATCCGACGTCCGTCATAATGCGCTAGTAGACTGTATATCATAATGCGTTGGTTTGGTTGGTCGGCTGAGGACACAAAAGTTTCATAATATTATGGTATTGAATATTGTCCTCGTGGGCAATAATATATGTATTTTAATAAAGCTTGTTTACTACTTTTGAGGTCAATTTCAAAACCAGGTTTAAAAAAAACCTGGTTATGAAATTATTTTTATTGACGCATGAAAATGATATTTCGTACCAAATATAATAAACTTTGATATCTTTTTAGTGGTTCTCTTAAAGTTAGACGTCAAAGTCAGTGCAATGATAACAGCATGTTGGTGAGTAAAGTTTATCGTTGTAATAAATTATCCCCATGTGTCTAGCAAACTTTATGTAAAGAAGAGTCTGCTAGTAGTAGGTAGGTACAGCATATACAAATGTAGAGATTCACACACATCAAGCTCACATGTGCTCAGCCACAGAGTAAACGCTGTTCTCTGCATGCGAAGCGATAAGTTTGTGGAGCATTAACATCGGTGTTATGTTACGTTCTATCATCTGACTCTTCGTCTATCGCTTGATATAATTTCTGTAAATGTACCAACTTTTAAATTGGGAGAAAAGAAATTGTGACTCCAATTTGTTTACTTAACTTAAATGCTGATTTGTGCACTATTTGTATGAAAACAAATACTCAGACTGTATTTGTTTTCTTGTTTTCATATTACGTATGTCAAATAATCCAATAGATGGTTAGTTAATCCTGCAATAATTATAAAATAGTCCACATAAAGTACTGGTTAGGTTAGAAACAAGCGAAAATTATGGTGATAAACCAACTTGAAACATAAGAAAATAACAAAAATTCAATCATTGATTAATAAAAACTAACCTATCTAAATCAAAGTAATTCAAAAATTCCTGGTAAATAATGAGAGTACGATCCACTTAAACTCAATTCACTTAACGTTTCAACATCAATCTACCGCAGGAATCCAGTAGAAGCTTATTACCATAGATTATTATAAAAGTATACTTACCACAGAAGAAATATCTGTCTAACCTTACAGTTGTTTCATTAATACCGTCTGTAAGAATAAAAAAAACTGATTTAATCCTGCCAGGAAGTATCACGCAATCAGTAGCAAACAAATTCTGAAACGAAAAATTGCGTTACATCAATTGAAGAACTCCATTTACGTAATTATGTAATAAGCACTCTAATCCCTCAAAATTAGAATTGCTTGCATACATTGCCACAATGAATTTATGGACATTGGAATGAGGCTGATTTTGCATTGAATGCTGTTTCAAAGTGGCACATGCTATAATAGTTACTGAAATCGTGAATGAATTCAGATTTATATTTGAAAATAGTACAAAGATGTAATTAATAAAATGGCTTTGAATAAGTACTAGATTTGAACAAGTTTAACTATGCAAGAGATAGTTTGTAGCATTTGCAAATAAATGCTATAAGCTGCATCAGCATGCTCAGAATGGAGACCACGTCTTGGTAAACGTAGTGTGGGGCGACCCCTGGCTAGGTGGAGCGACGATCTGCGTAAGGCGGCTGGTATAAAGTGGATGGGAAGAGCTGGAAATCGGTCTAAGTGGCGCGCATTGGGAGAGGCCTATGTCCAGCAGTGGACTGATACAGGCTGATGATGATGATGATGATGATGATGATTTGCTAATAATTGGTATGGTTGTTTATGTTACAGCTTTAAATTAGATTCTTCAATACTCGTTATTAAGAAAATATAAGGATCTTCTTGACACATCAAGATTTTCTATTTTCTTAGTTTTAATTATAATTTTACAGTTTATACTTCCGCAATGTTCAGTCCTATTTTTTGTATCTTGTTTCTTTGTAATAAATACAATTTCCCGAAATTAACTAAATTCAAACTTCTAGTAATTGCCATCGTCATCAGCAAAAGGAATCTTACTTCTATCATCAGTATTTTCGTAATTGAAACAAGCAGATCGAATATTAACCAGTTTGTCATGTCCCATCATTCCAACTCCAGCAGTTATTATTCACTTCGCAATCCAAGCTCCTAGCGATGCCCGTTCTTGTAATATTAAATTATAGTGCTTCGAGTAAGGAATTTCGAAATTGAAAATTGTGTACAGCTGTTCTGTTACCGCTTCTCGTAATACTTTAAGTATTCGCAGACATAATTTTGTTAGGCTCAGATAAAGTTGTTTATGGCTTAAACTTTCGTTTGGGTTTCGCTGCCTTTTTGGATACTTTTTCACTAACAATGGTTTAGACTATCCTTGAAATTTTTGTAAATATACATAGCTCAATATAGAATAAAGAAAAGAATAAAAACAATAGGCGCAATATGATGCAGAGTTTAATTTCGAATTGACACTTGTTATAAATACTTTGTGTAGTCTATATATTTAAATATCTGGTACAAAATTATATTTTATATTTTATTGTTCTTAATGCACCCAAAATTTCCCATCTGTCATAGAATATTAAGCAGCAAAGTAATTGACCGTAGTTATCCAGAATGAGACAGTGACGAAAAAACTGGTTTTGAGTTATTGAGGTATACTTGGTGTTAAATTGCAGTAAATTAGTAGGGTATGCCAGATATCAATACAATTTGTTAGAAATTAACTATTGTTTGAATTGTTAAAAACTTAATTTCATAATTACGAGTATTGGACGTTTTTTGCAGCACCCATTTTTCAAATTCCAATACATTACACATATATTAACACGTTGTCTTTTAAAGTTCAGGATATAGTTATGCGTGTTCCAAGATATTCATGTGAAAACGCTCTGATATTGTGAAATACGAGGGGCTCACGGTGTCATTCCCTTGCCCGTCCGAGGATATATCACGATTCTGTCATTTGATGTGGACAAGCAAAATGGCTTTGTACAGATAGCAAATTGACGTTCAAATTAAGGTGCGCTCAGTATATTTGACGGGCAAATAGTAAAGATGTTTACACAATACGACACTTTGATTCACCCATAGGCCACAAAAAAGCGGAGTGCAAAAATTAACAATAGACCAAAACCTTACATTTAATTTATTCTCTTTGCTCTTTAAACTGGACGTCATTTCATTATGTGTTGAAACAACTCGCTTATGCTTTTATTTCTCTGTTGGGACTCCAGAATATTTTTGCTTTTAATCATTAAGTACCGTCTCCTCCCCAACCGAGTTGATCTTTAAATTTGTTTGGCTTTCTTTAACTGTTAGTTGTTTGCATAAAGTTTCAGACAGGTTCTGGATCCGAGATAAGGTCTGAATTTAAGTGAATTTCGAGTTGGTAAGATACCATCTACTGAAGGTGTTATATATTGTTATATTTTGCTTTAATTAAAGTTGCAAAAGTTTGAAATTTAATACAAAATTGTTGTAATAAAGCGTATCCGTTGTTTATGCACCATCAGCCGAGATAGCGAATTTACATCTCGACTTTAACTTGGTGTCATTGTTTCGTAAAATACAAGTATAAGCGACATTTCACAACAACACTTCGCTTCAACATTCATGAATAGTATTATAGCCTCCCTGGTTTGAATATGAACCTCCGTCCCCGGGTTATGTTTATTGCCTTTTAGGGCTGCTTTAACCATTACAATATTCACAAGTAAACAATGGCGAACGACGAAAGTCGCTAAAAGAACAAACCGACGACGTTGAGAAGCAATAAGCTTCTATTTGAAAGCATCCCAAAAGGTTTCCTCTTAAAACCGTAGTCTGTCTCGATTGTGACCGACATGCAAAGCGCCGCATTCAAAAAGGAGGAATAAAATAGGAGCTGAAAGCGAACGAGAAAGTTCACCTTGAGCGGGACTCCGCGACACAAGTTCTATGGACATTATTTAAGTTGCTCGCAGCAGGCACTATATTAAACGTATCAGAGTCGAGTTTTTAAAGTCAGCATGGCAAGCTGGTCGACCGCAAAACAGCCACAACTTAGAACACTTGGCAACATCCGCCTATTGGGGAAATAAAATGCAGTCAACAGTTGCTAAACTTGCATGCTCCAATAAAAAGATATTAGAGCATGTTGAATTTTCCTTTTTGAATAAACAGTAGATCGGATGAATTGGATTTCATTTTAAAGTTTGATTGAAAATCCTTACATTTTCGTGAGTCGAATCGTTAAGGTCCTCTTTACAAATTGGCCGTTCAACTCTGATATTTGGTGAATTCCGTCGACCCGAACCCTTTGGGACAATTTTGACAAATAGTTTGTAGGGCTTATAAATTTCCATTGAAACCCCGATAACTTCCGACCGTCAGCTGAGTTTGAAATTGGGGCATTTTGCAAGTAACACTTAACTTAATTAAGAGTTGAATTAGTCCCGGCTTAAGTATGATTATAACTTCTTAAGATGTCTCTGTGAGTTGCTCTTTGGCTCTATTAACGGTATCGTATCTTGTGTATTTGGGGTCGTGTTTAATTTTGTTTATCTTAATGGTGCTTTCATTTTAATTCAAATGTCTGTTTGCTTTGATATGAGGTACGATTGTGAACACAGTTTTAATATTATTTTGCTTATCTTATTGTCCATGCTAATACAGTAAGCTTTGAATGTAATTTAGCTGTGCATTTTTTCATCTTGAACTTAGAGTTCGTTAACTTTGTTTCAAATTAAAACAGAGTCGCTTACCTTTGGCAAGGTAAATTAAATATCACCGGAACATCAGAATTACCATCCTTAATGTTTTGCATAAAATGCAGTAAACAGTGAAGTTATGACTGACTCTATCTGGCTAATCGTAGCAATTATTACTTTAATAAGTTCAAGGTTTGCCTTAAAAATGTGCATAATTACTCAGAACTCACGTGCTAATGTAATATTTTGCATGCCACTGATCATATCAACTGTTTTTATAACACTTTGTATTGTACCCAATTATTAGGAGATTCCATCAGTGGCGTGTATGGAAAATAGTTTTTTCTTCACCTCATTTACGTTTAAAGCCTTGCAGGTGTGTAATACTTGAAGGAACTTCATTATGAATCAATTCTTATACCTTTTGTATTACCTAGTGTTCACATCCATTTAAATGTAAAACTAGCTATACAGAAACACTCTAGAAGAAATTTCATCTAAAACTCGAAGCGAAGGTGTTATTCTAGAGTTAGTATAAGTTTCCAACTCAGAGACTGCGATTGAAATGTGATTCACTGACTGGAAGCATTCTGTATATTTTTGATACTAAACTAGTTTATTTTTACTGTTGTGAGATTTAGGATTCCATCTACAAACTATCAATGAACTGTAACTTAATTAGCATATTTCATACTCATGCTGACTTTGATTTACTTAGTTACCCAAGTAGATGAAGTTGATACAAAATAGATTAAGTAATGAACAGTATCAATCGAAATATAGCTAAATCTAGATATAGCTAAGGCATTTAATTGAGTCTGGCACAAAAAAAATTTTTTGTTTCTTTTTTATATTTATCAACTGTTAGATATCCTCTGCTGTACGAGGCCTCCCCATACAATAAGGTATTTGCCATAATTACCGCACTTGGCACACGGATTGGTGATCGCAGTATCGCTGTTAAGTAATCGGATGCTGCTGCACATCCTCTGGCGTAATCCCTTAACCGTCTTTTACGACATCCACGAGATGAGGTGGAGGAGTCCTAATCTTAGGCCCAGAACACCGCGGCCAATCATACTAATGCTATAAATGAGGTAGTTTGGAACTACGAAGAAGACTATAAGTGTAGTGATTATGAAAGTGATAAAGATGTTTGGGTTATGTCGGTCTCGCGCTCGAAAAGCACAAAAACATATGTTACCTCATCATACTTCCCTACCTTCATAAATTTTGACATAATAGATAATAGGTATACTAATTATGTTTTTCTCACCCTTGACGTTTTATGAAATTACATTCTTAATTTTTATTAATATTATTATTTATTTGTTTTTTATTGAATTTAAACAGTGTTTGGAAAGTCCCCTTTACAGCCGCAAAATACTCGTAGTTATAACAATTTTGTTGTAGATATTTTAATCATAGAATTGAAACTATCGTGATTGGGAATCATTTTAAAATGGACATATGGCTAATAAGCTCCGCATTTTTCGGTGAGGTTGGTACTATCAGCCATTTTGCTTGTTACCAAGGAGGTGAGATGTCAAATGTTACACATCATATGCGACTACTGTGAGGCTTGCTTGTTTTTTTTTTTACTTCAATTAGTTCAAAGTAGGTAAAACAAAGTTTAAAAGTCAGGCGAGAGTAGTAAAAACAGAGTTATTAACGGCGGTTGTAACACGATTTGCAACTTGGGCTGCAGGAAGAAGTTTCTTGTTTCTTTAATTTTAAACAATGAGATTTTTGCCCTACCTGGGCTACGCGAAACTAAAAGAACTTTTTCTGTTTATTTTAGTAGTAGTAGAGCTTTTTTGTGAAAGATTTTTTACTACCTATTCCTCCTACCTACCTAACTACTCCATACCTATTTCTGCCGCAAAGCAGTAGTACTCGCATTGCTGTGTTCCGGTTTGAAGGGTAAGGGGGCCGGTGAAATCTCAGGCACATGAGACTTTTCATATTTATGTTTCAGGGTGGCGTGCGCAGTGCATTGCCACATAGGGTGCGTCCTAGGTGGACGTGACCTATGTGATAATACACTGTTCATAGGCACACAGGGTACCACTTAACATCAGGTGGGCCGTCTGCTTGATCAGTCATTACAAGTTGTATACAAAAAAAAAAACCGTACACTGCACGTCGGAGTGTCAATTTATGGAATGTAAAAGATAATAGGTTACTAATAGTTGTTAGCTATTTTGGTAGGTGTTTGCCGTATCACAAAATATATGTATGTTATAAATGTGTGGAAAGTGTAAAGTTAAAAGAGACGAAACCTTCAACTTTCACAAAAGATCATAACGGTAAAAATGACAGTTTACTTGACGTTTCTAAACGTCACCAAGTCACTTGCAAGCGATAAGATCAGGAATCGTGACAAATCAGCTCAAAGTCGGGACTGAAACCACAGAGAACTTTAAAGTTATTACGTCAATAGCCACAGACAACTAGTCAGTAAGTAGTAAGAAAGATAGTGATCAGGTCCAGTAATGAGGAGGAATAGAATTTTTGTAGGTACGTGTTAGAAATATTTTTCTTCTAAGAAATAAGTGGAAGATGGCCCTGTGTGACTGTGATGAGTGGAATATCGTGGTCTACGTGCTTATGTGTCTTTATGAGGCATCACAGTTGGCTATATTCACCTACACTTCGTAAAAAAGTAAACATAAATTTTTTCACGTCTGTTTATAATCGTGATAAATATACACGGCAAAGGAAGGGATGTATGTATGTTTGTATATTTGTATGTGCCACCGTAGCACTAAACTACTCATCCGCTTTTGATGAATGAGGTGTCAATCGATTCGTTGTTATGGTCCGGGTGACATAGGCTACAACAAAATCAATATGAATGCTTTTTTGCTGTCGTATCGAGTGGGATTACAAATATAAGAGCATAAAAATCTGAGTTCATTGAGGTTTTGATTTATATTTTACATAAATAAAAACACGTATTAAAACTAAAATATTTAACCTATAACAGCTTTACGTTTACACAACATGCATCCTGGTAAAAGAGATATTGACTGGCAAAATACACACACAAAAAACATTTACAAAAAGGTAAATCATCATAATCATCATTATGCTAAGAAATACAAACAAACTTAAAATAAGAAAACATAGAACCAATTATGGAAAAATAAACATTATGTACGAGGGTGCACAATTATTCAACAACTTACCTGATGATATTAAAACTTGTGAATCTTTACCTTTATTTAAAAAGAAGTTAAGAAAATATGTATATGATACGATTTTTTAAGAAACCACCATATCTGTGGAATATTAATACATATAACTAATACCTAGTTAGTTATGATTCTAGTTTTTAAGCTCATTATAAAAATAAAAATAATAAAATGCTGGACAGTTCCACACAACATTATCTAGGCCCCAAGCTAAGCAGAGCTTGTGTTATGGGTACTAGATAACTGATATACTTAATACATTACATCATAGATAAATAAATAAATAAATAATGCTGGACAAGTTCACACAACATTATCTAGCCCCAAGCTAAGCTAGAGCTTGTGTTATGGGTACTAGTTAACTGATATACTTAATACAATATATTACATAGATAGATATTTTTTTATTATACATAGAAAACACCCAGAACACCCTGAACAAATATCTGCAGATCGCACAAATATTTGTTTCGAGGCTGGAATCGAACCCGCAACCTCCTGCGTTGCAGGCGAACTATCGCCAGCCGCGCCACAGAGGTCGTCTATTATTATTATTTATTATATTTAATTATTATTTATATTTATTATTACACATAAAATACCCAGAACACCCTGAACAAATATACTTCATATTTACATAAGTACCTAATGTTGTGTTTCACTGTAAGTAGTCGGGCTATAGTTTTTATAACATTATTACTTGTTGTTTTCGTTTTACAGGAAAAAATAAAAGAGACTCGTAGTGCCTACATACTAAAAATCCAATTTTCGAGTACCTAATTGGTCATTGCGTCGGAATTACTCTTTTAAATCTATTTTCGAATGCACTTAATACCATTTTAAATTAAATCGGGCATTTGGCATTGTTACAACGAAAACAATACAAAAATGTTGACGGAGCATAATTTAGTGATTTAATTAAGATTACATAATTCCTCGAACTATATTAAGCAGCCCTGATTTTAAATTGAATATAGGGGGTTGAAAATATTTGCAGTATTTACTTTACAAGATTTATAGTTTAGGTAAGCAACTACGAAAACAGAGGCTACATTGCAAATTGATTTTTTACATTTTTGTTATTTTTTTTGTAGATTTTTCGATAATGGTTGTCGATAAAAAAGGTTTTAATGCACCACAATTCACATATATCCACGCATAATTATTTTTTTAGGTTTCATAATGATATTATAGAACTGCCTGTATATGAACTAAATCCGGAGCTCATCGCAGCTATATCTCAACTCCCGTAAATTGAGTGCTGTCAATGTTTGAAGTTTCTGAGAGGAAATTTTGCAGGAAAACACCCACCCACAGACTCACTATGAAACTTTAAAGGAAACGAGAGGATATAAGTTTTAAACTGCGTTCGCGATTTAGTCAAGAATTTTCGTTTAAAAATTAAATTTGCAGGAAGTATTTAATTTATCAGACTTTTGAGGAATGCTCATAACTTAGAAGTATTTTTAGTTTACAGGTACATCATGCTTTTATTAAGTACACATCTGTCTAGTAAAAAAAAATATGATGATTTTTCCTTATTTTTATCTGTTTATACTCTACATCGCAGTGGGATTAAACACAAAAAAGCTTGTTTTGAGATAAATATTTTAAAATAAAATTCTTATTTACCTAACTGTATATCCAGAAGTAAAATATTTATTTTCATAGGAATTACATACAAAAAAAATCCTTGAATATGAATCGCTTGATTCAAATTAAGCTGGTTAATAGGAAAGTACAGGTATAATTTACCCACTTAAAAAAAAACATTTTAGAGATTTTATAAAAAAATATAATTATCATCAAATCTCATACATAGCTCTCGGCAGCGGGCGGGCATCAACCGTCCGATGATAATAATTATGAATCACTGGCCTAACGAAGGATTACCAAGAAAGTTGCTGTTTTATTAGCATTTGATTATTCTGTTATAAGAATTCACTTTCATTAAAATGCTAAACAAACAACACCATACAAAAAACATAAAAGACATGACTAGATCGATGCTCTGGTGCACTGCTCTCATAAACCATACGGACTGTATAAAACACAGTACTGCACAGCTCAGAGTGTCCCTAGAAGTTCAACGAGAAGTCAAACTGAAACTTCTCGAACAAAATGAGTTTTGCAAGCCAAAAAGAAAACGAACAATCAAGCATTCTTTCAAATCAATAAAGTCAATTCAATACCTATGGTACAGGTCTAGCTCTTAACTGAGGCAGTCCCTGAAGTGTGGGGGCCGTACGGGAGGGGTGTTTTCGTCGTCTTCGTTGTCATTATGTCACATGTCATCTGATACATTTCATGTCATTTGCGAGACGAAAACACCCCTGCTGTACCGCTCTCATACCTCAGGGACTGCCTCAGTTAAGCGCCTCTGCTTAAGCTCTACATCAGTTAATAACCTGTAATATGTGGTGTCATATCGCCAAATCATTATAATATAGTACGTGGATTTTGAACCAGTTCCCGATGTCTGATTCAGCATATTTGTTAAATTGCGACAATAATGTAATATTGTGCCGTTAACCATCTCATCTGATGAAGGTGATGGAAGGTGGGCCATGAGTCTCCGCAATAGTTAATTGAGGAGGTTTAACTTAATAGTTTGTTTAATATAATTGTATAACGGGCAGATCAATTTCTTTAAAAAAATTGTTCCATAGCAGTATTGTAAATAACTAAAAACCTGTTATTTATTTTCTCCTGGACAATCAGCAAAACTAGGATAAGCTAACCCGCTAAGACTTCATAGAAAAAAAAGGTGTATGTCAGCTTCAACACGCGACCTGGAGTTTACTTTGAACGTTGACATACGTGATTATATCTGACGGATGAAAACATAACGGCTTCACTGTTTTTTAACGCTCAATTTTTAGATTTTACCCTGCATCTATTTGCGTACCGATGGGCCTATATGAACATCGATTCTTAAGGTGGTTGCTTTTTGCTCATTGCGAATGTATTGACTAAAATTTTGATGTTATTTCCCCTATTAATCCAGTGTTTTATCAACCAAATATGATTTGCCGCTAATAATGAACAATATAAAAGCCAGCAACAGTTATTTCAGTGTAAAATTATACTCTGTTCGCCCATATTTGGTAGAATACGTTAGTATGAAAAAGTAACCACCATGTCAACAAGCATGGTGTAAACTCCATAAAATAGAAAAAGCGAGTAACCGATGCAGCTTTGAGTTGCGTAGCACTGTATACGAATATAAAATGTATGAACTACACCGACAATGCACCGAGGGAAATTGAATTTCGATACCGCTATAAAATTTAAGATGAAATATTCCAATGCTAAATGACGCAGAAATTGTATACAAATATCTATCATTCACTTTTGCCAAACTGTATTAAAGTTTCTTCAAATTTATCTCGACTCATGATAAACATGTGCAGGTAGATTAGTATCAACGCGTTAGGTTATTTATTATCTTGCATGTTTTAATAACTATCATCCGCCTACGGCTTCGCTTACATGTTACTGGGACAAGTCTAGTAGTGGAGCTATATGTGAAAGATTTTCTTTGTGGAAGTACTACCACCAAGCAGTTTACTGAAATAATTATATACCTACCGGTTTGAAAGGTACGGCTGCCGGTAAAATTATATGCATAAGAGTCTTTTGATCGTCATGTCTCAGGTTGCCACCTACGCAATAAAATTAGAAGTCCTAGGTAGATAAGACACAATTTTAACCGACTTCAAAAAAAAAGAGGGGGTTCTCAAGTAGTTTTTTTTGTTATTTTTAATGTTTGTTACTTCATATCTCCTTCATTTATGAAATGACTTGTTTTTTTTGTTGATATGCTTCCAGATTGGTCCCATTTTTATCAAAATAAGGTTCTGATGATGGGATCCATGAGGAATTGAGGGAACTCCTCAAATATTATAGGCAGACATATAGCGATTTCGGTATTTTCAGATACAAGTCAATCATGTGCATTCAGAAAGATCCATTTGGTGAAGCGAAATAGTTTTTTTTCGAAAAGAACTATTAGGCAGAATGCGGGACATAGCTGTGTCTCTAAATTAAATAAAGTTAAAAAGTTTCAGGTCAGTCGCTATAGCGTGATTGAGTAACATAACTTAAACATGGCCAACTTCGCATTTGTACTTGAATCTTATCAACAGCAAACAATATGTTAGTCAATAATCACTTCCCACTACATACAAAAGAAACCGTTACTGTAATAGAACCAACACTCATACTCCATATAAACTACGAGCTCACTCTCAGATGTAATCTTACCCAACGCGTACACTATTTCAAAACATCCATTTTTCAAAGTAGCTCCGAAATAATGAGCTTTTGTCCGGAACTTTTCCCATACATTTAAGGTCATACATTTGATCCATACAACCGATGGCTGTTTCAATAAACACATAAAAACATGCGTTAGTAGGCAGCGCGCGTCATACAACACGAACGTGAGGCACTTACTAATCTATGATAATACAGATAGGGTAACGGTCCCATTATGCCTACAACAGCTGTGACTTATTGAAGTACCTAATTGTAAATTGGTTTTGATAACCGTTGATTGTTCTTCATTTTCTATTGTACTTTTATATATTTTAAACACGTTGTTTGAGAGAAAACGCTTTCATTATTTGCTTTTACATTTTTTTCCAACTAATACCTAGTTTAGCTCTAGTATAAAATACATAATAAACTATAAACTGGCGTAAAGTGGTCTTCTTGTTGGCTGTAGATTCATTTTTGTTTTTATAGCTTCAATAAACTACACCAAAGCAATTCTCAAGAACTTAATAAGCTGCAGCATCAACACTGCACAATAGACACAAAATATTCCGTAGACGTACCGCCTCTACCGGCGTTTACTGTCGATTCTGCGTCAATTTCCTTCTCTATGACAGCCTTCGGAGCTCCAATGGAATACATTATATCCAGGAAATCACGAGTAAGTCCAGCATTCAATTTATCTTCGAAATTCATAAATTCTGCCGTATAATGATATTTTGCATCCGCTGTGCTGATATGTATATTTGGTCTGTCCTTTGGGTCAGTCTGATTTATATGATACTCTAGCTAGTTGACTACTATCTGTTTTAGATAACTGTTTTAATAAATTGTTTCATTGAATTTAAACGACAACAGCTTACTAATTCTAGTGTTACGATAAACCTAATATAGGTTTTTAAACACTAAATGTAAGAAACATTATGTTGTAAATCATGTTCAAAAAAATAAAAAAAAATATTAAATTACTTAATTCTAAACGCGAGATAGCTAATTAACTTACAAGGAATACAATTATTGTAAATGCTCTATTTACCAGTAGCGTTTAAATTTGACGAATTATATAGGTAGTTTAAGCTGCACCTTATATTACAAACACATCTGCGAAATTGAAACGATATAACACCACGTACTATTTAGGTAGCCTATTAAACAGACACACAAACTTAAACGAATAATACTAGTTCTACGGTTGCGTTGGCGTAAAAGCAAGTTATTAACCACTGGGTCAGGTTAGAAACTAGTGAAAAGGAATAGGATATTAAACATGACAATTATCGATAATTAACCACTTACCTTGGATGCGAAACTCGGCGATTAGCAAAACTGCATTACTAGTTCATTATAATTTTCTTATTAGTTAGGTTAGACGTAGGTTATGATGTAGATTTGTATCTTGACATGGTTTAGACAAAGTTTAAATACTAATTGTAGGAAATATAGTTTTTTTACTGCCCGAAACTTAAGCGTATTTTTGCCAACATTAGAAAATAATTGCGGTTATATTATTTATATAATAATTTTGTTAACAACATTATTGTTAATATATATTCAAATAATAGGTAACATAAAAGATAAATATTACAATGCCCCGAGGCTTTGGAAGCATACGGTCGTTATAACAAGGTCACGTCATTACAGCTATCATAGATGTAATATAAAAATAACATACTGGTGTTAGGTACGGCAATGATACTGCAACGTACAGTTTGCAAAATAAAATAATTGTGTAACATCATTTATGATAAAGAATAATATAAAAAAGCTATAAAAAGGTATTTTCTTAAATAATTACGCAAGTGTCTCTACGTTCAATAAAAATAAAACAATGTGAGGATAATTTAAAAATAATACATACATTTGAATTAATTAAACGTCTTTTTAATTTTTACCAGCAAAAAGCACAGCTTCATTAAGGCTCTTAAGTTTTTTATGTTTATTCACGTCTAGACTTGAATTAAAATTACTAAGTTGAATAACAAATTTATAGGTCTAATAGTTTTTTCGTAAAGTGCACCACAAAATGCAAAAGTTGTGGGAATAGAGAGGACTAGGTTCGCTCGCTCAAATAACACTTATAAAGAAAAAGAACGAAGCTTGTTTTTCTGCGAAATTTTGACAAAACTAGTTTTTTTTGGAAACGGTACACAACTCTAATCACGTCCAAGAGTAATCACAGTCAGATTATTTTATTTTTGACACGAATGTGCAATAATAGCTTGTTTATATTGTAACTTGAGAATTACTACAGGCAGCAGTAACTCTAGAACCTCTAGAACCTTGCTTTAATAAAGTAGATTAGACTCGCTTTGTTGGAAACAGTGTTCTTTCTAATAACAAAAAACTTAAACTTCCTAACTGTTAATAATTTGAACAAAAGTTGATCCCTTTTATGGGTAATTACCCCGTTTTGCGATAACATAGTTAGTTTGACACCCTGTATTAGAGTCAAATAGAAGGAACATTTAAGGTTAAACGCATTAACGGCTTAACCGTCTTACTTGGTTAGAACCCCTAGTTGTCTCAAACTTAATCTATATGTTAGGTTTTTAGGCTTTACTATGGTTAAAACACATGTTATAATGAATTTGAGTTTGCAGCTCGTATATTGTATGTTTTAATATAAATCGTTAAGGTCCAAGCTTTAGCACAGATTGATAAGTTAATGACGACTGTGCTAGAAACAGAAGAAGATTTGATTGTTTTAATATATTTTTATTATCAATCTTAGTTTTTAGGTTACATTGTACCGACAACTTTTAGTGAACTGACTGAATGTGTGCCTAAATGAACCTGATAGACACACCGTTCGGATATTTTACTTACATCTTTGTTAGTATTAAACAGACTGCGTATTGATAAGGGGTATTAATAAGTTTATATACTGAAGGTTGTAGTTCTTTAAATAAAGTACCCTGTCATGATTTACAACATGCAAGCCATCGTCATCATCATTCATCATTATCATCTTTATCTAGTTGGTATTATTAGAGCTTTTTTGTGAGAGTTTGTTCGGGGAAGTACTACCACCATACCTATTTCTGCTGCAAAGCAGTAGTGCTCACATTGCTGTGTTCCGCTTTGAAGGGTATGGTTGCCGGTGAAATTACAGGCACATGAGACTTTTCATCTTTATGTCTCAGGGTGGCGGGCGCAGTGCAATGTCACATAGGGTGCTTCCTAGGTGGACGTGACCTATGTCATAATGCACTGCTCATAGGCAGAGGGTACCGCTTAACATCAGGTGGGCCGTCTGCTTGAACCGTCATTACAAGTTGTTTCATACAAAAAAAAACATCTTTAATCAATTGATTCAAACTAAGCAGACTGAATTGAGTGGGTAGGTAAATACATACTTGTAAATCTCAAAGTCAAACAAAATTACCTCGTTCCAATCGAATTAAAAGCCTTTAGAATAGACGAGCAATTTGAGAACATGTAAGTCTTGAGAAGTAAATTCGTACGTGTTACATACAATTATTTGGCAACCTTGCCCCGATTGTTGCGCTCCACGATCTCAGAGGTGACTCCAAATTTTTGATAACTCAGAGAACAATGATAAAAAACCGATTGTAAGCTAAAAAGGGAGTTCGGTCACGTTTTGCTTACAATTTGATGAAAAAAACAACCTTTAGTTTTTATTCCGGTGCATAAACGATTCATTTTTAAACACTTCAATGTAATTTTGTTCCTTAAAACGTGATATTTAGATTTAAAATACAAAATACGTGACAAATGGAAGATGATTAATTTAAGTTTACCCAATTCGAATACATATTATAATATACAAGCAATAATAAAAGTAATCTCACTTAACTTGATTTATTCAATTAGTAGTTTTACTTAATTCAACCTATTTATACCTAATCGTTAACAGTGTGGTAATTACACTGGGTGTCGACTAGGTTTGGTCTTAACATATTTGAAATGACAGTCTAGATTTTGTTCCTAGGACTACCGGACTAAGGACATAGTGGGGTCACAATATGTAATAACTTTAAAAGTCACATTTCAAAAAAGTTGTTGAAAATGTATGTATGTACTAATAAACCAGTTTGCTATCTACCAAAAGCAACACAAATAAACTTCCGCAGCCGAACAAACAAGTACGAAGTACTTAATTTATCGATCATATATCATGGACTTGGTAACACTATTGTAACATTAAAACAACAATCCCACACTCTGTTTGGGCATCCCAAATTAGTAGGCAAACATACAAAATGGTTATCGACCTGTATAATACAAATGTATGTTTGTTCGTCATTGATTGGTTATTGACAGAGTTGGCACTTGATAATGATATTTGTCTATTCTATGCTTAACGTCTATATGTACCTATAGACGTATGATAAAAAAATACAGTATTCTGTACCTTGTATTTTTTTCTGAGTTTAATGTCAAAAAATACGAGTTTATATAAATCAAATGCAAATTCGGGGACAAACAGGAACTACTGAGTGTTATGTGCTGATTAAAACAAATTTCTTTAAATAGAAAATATTTCCATATTTCTAAACTCAAAAATCATAGTAAATATCCCATTTCTAGTGAAAAGTTGTAAAATTTATTTATTTTTCATATCAAAATTTACATAGGTACGTCGTTATTCATCTTAGCTTCTGTTTTGTTATTGTCCACATAAATATTAATTGAACGGCGGCGTGTCGCGTCTATATGCGGACTAATCTATGCAAAATCAGGTACATATACGTATAAAACATAAATAGGACAAAGAAAATTCAAATTCACATCTTGCGTGACTTTGAATAGGTGATTGTGGAAGAATGGGGTCAAAACAAATCTTTTAAAAATGTATAATGAATTTAAAATAGAATAGGTAAGAGTTTTGTGTAAACAAGTGCACATTTTTTTAATAGGTATGTAATAGTTGTTTTTGAAATTGTTTTGTATAATAGCATATTTTTTTTTATGGAACTCAGAGTTTTGACCGTTTCACATCCGTAAAGCATTTTATGTTATTGCCAATATATGTTATTTCATGAAAATATATATTATAGTACAAATTATATATTATTCTATGTATAATAAACTAGTGGTTCGTTTCGAACTGAGACCTCGCGAATACACGCGATTTAGGTAGGTTACCTGTGGTTTGAAAAGTTAGACAAATATCTATCTATGCAATGTATTGTATTAAGTATATCAGTTATCTAGTACCCATAACATGAACTCTGCTTAGCTTGGGCTAGATAATATTGTGTAAACTGTCCATTTATATTACAAAATAAAGTTCAACACACTGGTTCTTTCACCATTGGTCACTACTTTTCAGGGCCACCGTAACTGAAACTGATCTCACGTAACAGGGTGACCAAGAAAGAACCGATGACACAAACAAGTACAGGTATCAGTACTGGAAAAACTCTTGGACCTTAACAAACGTCTACCAAAACGCTGTTATCGTAACGAAAACATGGAGCTCTATTACAAGAAGTTTTTTTAGCTACTCAAATTATAAAACTTACTCTATTTATTAGAATCAAAGCCACGACTTTAGGATCAAAAGGTGAGCTTAGCTCCCGCAGGGCTGCTGAGGCTCCAGTTTCATCTCGATGTCGTAAAATTTTAAGCTTTCTCATAATTAAAAGTAGACTTAGCTTTTATGGCTCTGTCAGATTTGGCAAATAAAATATATTTTTTATGGCCTGTAACCGGATGGATCTGTTCAGAGTAATATAAACTTAGAGCTCACGCAACTCTGGCATTTTATCTTGTTATGTTTTTATTATAGCGGTATTCTAAACTGTCTGAATGTGATTTCCACTAGCTGATGAGATATAAGCATTGCACAAGCTGTTCATACTTTATAAGCTAGGGTTTGGTAACTATCAGTCTGTGATTCATACTTTATTTATAAGCTAAGGTGTTAAAGCAGTTATACCTATAAAATAAATTAATTAATAATTGAAAACAAATAAATATGTTTATGTTTTATTTCCGGTAACATGACTAGATGCCCCTATGTCCCTTTTAGAATTTCATTGATTTGTTGATTCATAGGAAACAAGCATTGCTGCTGAATAAAAACTTTTATTTGGCAGAAATTGTCTACCAAAATTGACTTGACTGTGACTTTGAAGACTTACAAGGAGTAACGTGTAACGTTGAAAATTATATTGGAAATACTATAAATAAACTTGAAAATAGCAAATGCACAAGCCAAGCGACGACAATTACATGTTATAAGTAAAAAAAACTGCTTTGAAGATGCTTATGCCACCGATTATGTTCGTAAAAGCAAAATGAAAAACAAAACTGCCACATTCCCCATCTTATTAAAAACAGATTATTGTAAATGCTCGCGAGAAACATCATATCTTTGAAAATCAATTTATAAAACATCACTGAGAGTTGCGCTTGGGTTAAACCACTGCCAATATCCAACGAGACGACATCGGGAAATCCTAGACAAAATATTCGACTTTTAAATTTATATCTCTCGGTGCTGACGCGATATAATGCTAAGCAGTGAGCCCAGAAAATTCAAGTACAGCCAACAAGGAAGTGAATATAAATCTGGTATAAAACTGGGAAATAGCGTATTACAGCAAACCAGACAAATCACCGTTTTTGTCACGGAAAATAAACAATCGGAAAATTAATCACAATCTTTGTTGTAGCGAAATTGAGTAATGATGAAAATGATTGACTGGTCATTAAGAAAACTAATATATGATTATATTTAGTAGATTTAATATTAAAGCAGTTTAAAAATTATGATCTACTAAAAAACATATTGTCATGTTTTTTACTACTGATGCTAGTTATTATGTGAACTATAACAAATAACTATATTTTAATGTAGGTTATCTAACGAGATCAGTACCCATATATTTTTTAATTTTACATTTTAAAAGCTGGAATATAATATATTATTCCGGGTGGAATATATATGCCCGGGTGGAGTCTTGCAACTGAATTTTAAAGCAGTTATCCTCAACCGATTGAGCTGAAGTTTGGCATACCTGTCAAGTTTCGATGACAATATAATATAATGCTAACAGCGAGATGATCTGATGATGGAAACGGAAGGTGAACAACGATGGATAATAGTAGACTGGACGTTTTTAGGCTCATTTTGATCAGCACACGGTTACGATCACTAATTTTATAAAGCTAGTATTGAAAAATATATTTTTCACAAAAACTTATTTGAAGTATATTCCGAAGTATACTGCCGGCATGGTTCTTTAGGAAGTTAATATAAATAGAGTATAAGTAAAGAGTGTAACGTGGGACGTATTTGGCTTATTTACGACGTTTTGTTTACTGTTTGGGCTGTGATTGAATAAAATATATTTAACCTGTGCCCGGAGGTAGGACACGGCCCAGTTATTTTGTACATATTTTCATGAAATAACATATATTGGCAATAACGAAAAATGCTTTACGGATGTGAAACGGTCAAAACTCTGAGTTCCATAAAAAAAAATATACTATTATACAAAACAATTTCAAAAACAACTATTACATACCTATTAAAAAAATGTGCACTTGTTTACACAAAACTCTTACCTATTCTATTTTAAATTCATTATACATTTTTAAAAGATTTGTTTTGACCCCATTCTTCCACAATCACCTATTCAAAGTCACGCAAGATGTGAATTTGAATTTTCTTTGTCCTATTTATGTTTTATACGTATATGTACCTGATTTTGCATAGATTAGTCCGCATATAGACGCGACACGCCGCCGTTCAATTAATATTTATGTGGACAATAACAAAACAGAAGCTAAGATGAATAACGACGTACCTATGTAAATTTTGATGTGAAAAATAAATAAATTTTACAACTTTTCACTAGAAATGGGATATTTACTATGATTTTTGAGTTAAGAAATATCGAAATATTTTCTATTTAAAGAAATTTGTTTTAATCAGCACATAACACTCAGTAGTTCCTGTTTGTCCCCGAATTTGCATTTGATTTATATAAACTCGTATTTTTTGACATTAAACTCAGAAAAAAATACAAGGTACAGAATACTGTATTTTTTTATCATACGTCTATAGGTACATATAGACGTTAAGCATAGAATAGACAAATATCATTATCAAGTGCCAACTCTGTCAATAATTTCGCCCACCGCGCCACAGAGGTCGTCAAAATTTCCTATGTAATGATGGTGTGAAAGGTTTCACAGGAAATGTAACCATGTTCACAATACTATTTCTCGATTGTATTTAAACTATGTGTTGTTTTTTAATAATGGCAGAGGAAGTCCATGTCACATTATTTTTAAATATGTGTGTTATCTGGGATTTGCATATTCATTTGGGTTTATTACTTATTTATCATAACATTTTTGCATATATAGTGATTAGCTACTTACTAGACTGGTAATATTTAGACTGCAATTTCAAATAACACTTGTGGGGATAATACTAAGATTTTAATAGTAGGTATCCCAAAAAAAGGCAAGGGACTGGCGCATTTTTTTGGATACAATTAAAATCTTTACCCTCGATTAAGCCGTTGATAGATACGAATATATTTTAATTTTTTTTTTTTTTTAGTGTACCATACTACTATGTTTTAATTTTTGATTTAGAGTTTCCTTTAAGGAAGTCATTATAAATCATCCACATGTAATCTAAAGCCTTGGCTCGTAAAATTCCGGAACAGAATTAGAGTTATACGTTTCGCTAACGCGGAAACCGAACCACCTTCGAAGCCTTCGCCGAGCCATCTACCAGTTAGTTTCTGACCTTAAAGCCGTTTATTTAATACATACGGCAAAATACTTAAACGGTCTAGTTTAATCCACTGACTTTAATACCCGGTTTGGATGACGTTTGGTTGTAATGGAATTAAAACGTTGTAAACTAAATAACTCTCGACCTCTGTGGCGCGGTGGGCGACGGTTCGCCTGCGATGCAGGAGGTTGCGGGTTCGATTCCCACCTCAGAACAAATATTTGTGCAACCTGCAGATCAGCGTGTTTCAGGATTTGTTAAGGGTGTTCTGGGTATTTTCTATGAATAATATAAAAAAACTATCTATGTAATGTATTTTATTAAGTATATCAGTTATCTAGTACCCATAACACAAGCTCTGCTTAGCTTGGGGCTAGATAATGATGTGTGAACTGTCCAGCATTATTTACTTTTAATTTATTTATTAACTAGGCGTACTCTTAATTTGTAATGTAACTTATTAATTGTAATTTTCTAATGTTTTACACACTCTATCATAATTTTCTATACCAGCGTCTATAAATAAAATATACAGAAAAGGAAACAGTTAAATTGCATACTCCATTATAATAATAAAGTGATATAAATGCACAGTATTCACAAAACGGCAAACTTAGATCGTTAGGTAGAACGATAGGGCCAATCTCAATATCCAGGAAACAAAGTTGATACCCTTGTAGAGTCGAGTACATACTCTAGACTTCACCGCCACCACAGGAGAAATAATAGTGTTAACATACAGATGTTTCACTCTAGACGAATGACGCCACCTTACTGCTAAACAATCTAAAACTTACTATATAAAATATCATTTGACAATTAGATGAGCGTTGAAAACACCCACGTATATCAAGATTTGAATTGTTTGTGTTAGACGCACAGTGAATCGTATATAAAAGACGCAACAGTGACACAGACCTGCGTACTCTAGACTCTACCAGCGACGCGGGCGCAATAATAATCGTATTATAGACATTCGATCCTTAAATGGAAGGTTAGAGAAACACCTTAATCTTTAGCACGTGTGCGAAGTACGTGCTTATTCATGACTCCACAGCTTTACATTGGGCAGTAATATGGCAATTATTTCTTGAAGCCATTTTAAAGGAATATAGCAACTACCATAGTGGAAAGTTTACTGCGCTTATATAACCTGTTTTTTTATGTATTCATGAAACAGTAACTGCTTAATAAAAATACAGGATGAAATCGCACTGTTGGGTAAGGATAAGACAAAAATATAAATAACGACAGTTTCAAAAGTTATGAGCTACGTATAAAAATATGAATAAGAATGAATGTACGTAATTTCTCATTCCCAATACGAAATCTTCGCGTCACCTTGTTTATGAAAAGTCATTAATTTGCGCGAACTTATTTTCGCGCAAAAAGTGTTGGTGTCAAAAATAAATAAGTAAATTTTGACAACTTCCAAAAATAATAAAAAAATAACGTTCGTCCTTTATCATGTGTTTACTCATTTCGTAAGTTAATGTGGAGTTAAACCTGTGAATGTTCTTTAGTACTTAATTTCTTTGAATGATTTTTTGAGTTACTTACCTTCTTTGATTTTATTTAACTTCGTTAAACATTTTTATGTTTAATATTGTGACAGTGTTTTTGATTTGAAAATATGATGATTACGTATGATTATGCATCTGTTTGACAATGTTTTGTACCAAACTGTCGCTTTTAGGCAAATGTTCTTTTATATTTAACGAAAACTCAGTAATTACAATTTCGTAACAGTTACAAAATTGTTATTAATGAGTTTTCGTTTATTACTGTGTTTTTACAAACTTTTATTTAACTTGAAATGTAATTTTATTGAGGTCAAATCTTGAATGCTGAATTAGGACCACTTCTAGACATCCAATTGAACTGAAATTTTGCATACATGTCAAGTTCCGATGACAACATAATACAATGTGACATCGAGCTGATCTGATGATGGAGACGGAAGGTGGACAACATAAATCCTCAATAGGATAATAGTAGGCTGCCTGTAGATCATTTTGCTCAGCACATGGTTTCGATCACTAATTGTGTAAAGCTTGTACTGAAAAATCTATTTTTCAACAAAAAAATATTTTACGCATAAAAATCTTCTTCAACATTTTCACCCCACCATCCTTTTCAACTATTTTATGCTTATAGCCTTTCAATCATTATAGCTCTAGGGTAACAATTGGAAAACTTTGATGTTTTTCTCTATTGAGAAACTCAGCTTAATAACTATAAGTCTTCCTGTCTGCACAGTTTACGATTTGGCGTTTTTATATTGTAATGTTTGCCGTAAAATTTTATGGGTGTATAGAAAAGTCTATTTTTATGCTAAATAAACGTAGTACTATTGTATAATTTATAAAGAACATTTTTATGGTTTCGGTCTTCTATAGACCGGTTCTTCTTACCTTTACAAAAATAACTAAGTTTATCATTATTCATCTCTATAATAAACCAGAAACGAATGTTAGAAATTAGGAACATTTCGGTAGCACTCAAATACACTAGTCATGCCACATCAAAACCTTACAAAAAATGACCTAGCAACCAGTCTACAATTAGACCCCAGCAAAAAACACACGCGGACGTAATCGACTCAGCCGTTGCATTCTAGATCGTGTCCGAATAACAAAAAATACATAGTAATAATAACAGCTAACCTGGATATAATACGGGCAAAAAAACTGCTTACCTGTACCGTTCACCTTGGAACTGTTGTAGTGGGCGTACCGAACTTGATTTAGTTGCCATCTGACAAACCCTTTTTGTCCTGAATATAAATAAAGAAGAACAAAAAATATAAAGTCGGTCTGGTTTTTTCCCCTACTGTGAACGTCTGAGTGAAGTTTAGCGAAAGTAACATTTGAATAATAAAAGGGAATATTCGCTTATGTTCTTACTATGCGGCGTTGTTTTTATGTATCCGTGAGCCATGGATAGTGTCGTAAAGTTCGGCCGTGACCGATCCGAACAAATATGCTCCCCGGCTTCCCCTTTAACAAGCTCTTTTCGCTCGAAGGAAAACCGAGCCCGCACAGATACGACCGTCGTCCTCCGAACGCTTCCTACATCATTTGATAATGACTTCCTGCGTCCTTAAACATCCTATTTAGTCAATGTTTATAACATTCGATCAAGACGCGGAAACATTTAATGCACTTGAAAAGAATAATACAGCTTTATTACCCTAGTTCTTGTATAAAAACAGCATTCGAATTAGGTCATGCTTAGCGTAAACTACTATATAATCATCACACATTCTACATGGGTATCGTAAAATTTTCCGTTGCGGAGCTATGGAACTGTTAGTTTCATATTTCGAGCCGTCGTAATAATAATAACTCCTGTGATAACAATATCATTAATAGTAAGGACACAGAGTTAATGCCACGTCGTCGCGCATACTGATCGGCGGCTCTCGGCGCGGACATGCCTGAAATAACAATCACAAGCTGACAATTAAGCAGATAGCGCCGATTTCCAACCTCGAACGTAAACCTTGTAATGTGGCGTCAATCGACCGTGAACCACTACCAACTTCTATTTCAACTACCTCAACAACCCGTATTAAACAGTGTCTCTCTTGTTACAGACAAAGAAGAACAACCCGAACCACATCAAAAGGCCAATGAACGCGTTCATGGTGTGGTCGCAGATTGAGCGCAGGAAAATCTGCGAGCAGACCCCTGATATGCACAACGCGGAGATCTCAAAGAACCTCGGCCGCGTATGGAAGACACTCAACGATGACGAGCGCCAGCCCTTCATCGACGAAGCGGAACGCCTGAGGCAGCTGCATATGAGGGAATACCCTGATTACAAGTACAGGCCACGCAAGAAGACGACGAAACCAGAGAGGAGCGGGCCAAGATCAGGGTCTGTCCAGAAGCCAAAGCGCAAACAACGCGCTGACTCAAATAATAACAGAGGAGTTACTCGGCGGAGGAGAACGGTGTCAAGTATACCTAGCGTTTCAGTAGAGACCCCAGCGCCACCGCCGCTGCCGGCCTCTCCGGCTGGCTCGCCTGATTCCCCCGAATCCGCCTGCTTCTATGAAGACCACAACAGTCGGTCGCAAGTGACGACGGACCTCACAGACCTCGACTCCATCCATCCCCTGGATTTGCTTTCCCTTCCGGCGGACTGCGAGGTGGATCTCGATGCGCTGACGACGGACATCGACTCTTTCGAGAGCGCATCGTCATCGTCTGGCTCGTACTTCGAGTTCTCGTGCACGCCCGACGTGTCGGACATGCTGAGCGAGATCGGCGTGGCTGGAGACTGCTTCGACCACACGTTCTACAACCTGACGTCGTGCTAGAGCGGCGAGTCTCGGCCGCGGCCGGTTCCTTGATCTCATGCGGTCGGCCACTGGGCCGCCGACGGAAGCCGACGATGCGGCGACCGCTCGCCGCCCCGCCTAGAGAGTGCCTATCCAAACCGACGCGTCGACTTTTGGATTTAATGTACAAAGTTATTATTAAGAATCGAGGGTAGCAACTGTCCAGGTCTGTCCGGTCGCATTATATTCGGTTCCATTATGTTGTTAGTTTAGAATGACCGTCACACAGGGCGCTTCGGCGAAGCGCGCCGGGTTTTAAACTAGGCTGTGAGTTGGTTATCATTTCGTGTCGTTAATTTCGTGTTCTCGATTTTGTTTTACGGGGGATGGTTTCCAAAAGGCACGTCTCGTTCTCAGTAACAATCCGTCTACTGTCCGTCGCCGGTGCTGGGTCGCCAGGTCGCTCGCGCTCGCATCGCGTTGTCGCGTCCGTATTCTCGTGTACAAACACGACTTGGCTTCTAGTTTTACGAATAGTTTCGCAATTATTGTCACACTCTTTATTTTACTTTATTAACATTTGTACTGTAAGGCATATGAACCTTTTTTTACTGTATCGATAAAACTAGGTTATAGTCGTTTGCGTTTAACTGTACGTAAGTTCACTTTGTACTTTTATGCACGAGTAGGTGATAGTATGTTATTTTTATCAGAAGCTAATCGTTATTGTCGGAAGAGTTTCGGAGTGCAGAGTGACGAAGTGGGTCGTTGGATGAGCCTTTACCGTGGCCAGTTAAAGGATGTAAGCTGCGCGTATTTACGATTGCCTTTCACTTCTGTCCTCAAACTTTTTTCCGCTATACGCGTACCTTATTCCTTTTGTTCTATTGGCGCTAAGGGTTCATCGGTTAAAGTGTTTCGAGTCGGTCTTGATGTAATGTAGGATTGTAGCATAAGATAAATCTTTGTTCAATGGTAAGGTATGGATTTAATGTATGACGGCACCTATGGTTGGATACGAAGGGACACTTCAACTCTCTCCTTACATTTCTTTGGAATATTCGCAACAGAAACGTCTATAGAAAATACATATCAATAAACGGAATGTATTCGCGGGACGGTGGGAAACATGGTATTGGACCGTGTTCAGTGAACAGTCAACAGTCGCCTGGTTTCAACTCAAATGTTTTGCTATTTCAAACTCTGTGATTTACTTTACGGATTTTATAAATTTTAAGGTTCTAGTGGAGACTGATATCGCATAGATTAGTTTTAGCAATGCTAGCTTCTCTAACTTTTTAATTTAAAAAATCTGAGGATAATTTTTATACCTTGAAATTCAATGATTAAACTTATTTTTGATATACTGTATCATTGTGGTATTTAGTTTTGCAAATCTAGAATAAAACCGTAGCTGTCTATAAGTCACAGTAAGTACAAACTTAACCCAAAAGAATCTAATGCGATATTACAATTGATAAAATACTGCATACATATTTTGTAATCGAGACATAAATCTTAAATTCCACAATGATTCACAATACTAATTAAATTTGTATTAAAAATAAGTTTTTGCTAAAATCTGTCAATTCAGTGAAAATGGTGTCAGTTAGTTAGAAGTTAATCTTATTAAAACTATTGCCACTGTCGTAGGTATCTTCTTAAACTATATTTCAAAATAAAATCATATTTGTAATCTGTGTCCCTAAATTTTAAGGTAGAGGGTGCGCTGTGTTCTATATTATAAGAAACAAAATGCTTTACCTACATTATATTCTTATAAATTATATATGTATAAAACATAAAGACGAACATGTATATCTTAGAGAGTGTCTACTAAAAAATAATAAAAAAATCTTAAAACGTACTTTAAATTGTATTTTAAAATATATTAACGTCTTGTGTGTAGTAGGCGATGTATCTTAAATCTAAAGGAGTAAGTATAAAAATAAATTTGTGCCTATAATATTAACTCTGTAACTTTTGTCTATGTATTAGTGAAGCTCAAGGAATACTTATAAGCGCGTAGTTTAGATGCTGATAAATAAAAATATGGTAATAATAATCTAACATTTAAGAATACATTAGACACCAGGTTATGCATTTTAATTATTTTTGCTTCATAAGAAGTTATCTAATGATATTAATATTTTTTACTGCATTATAAACGTCATTGTCTATTTCTTACTAGAATCAGTCTATAAATATATAAAGTTTATGATATCATTAGATTTGCTTCGTTTTCAGTTTTTTAATAAAACTTTTTTTATATCAGTTTGTTATTTAGTGGCTTTTATTATTTGTTTTTAAAATACATCGATAAAAATATAAAAACAGAATCAACGACTAAAAGCAATACGAATAAAATTTATTAAAATTAAAGCTCAAATTAGTGTAAAACTACTGCTACAAAAAGTTGAATGCATTTCACTAGAAAAAAAAACTTTTACTGGTAGAGAGTATAAACTAGTATTTACCCGAAAATATGGTTAAAGCAACATCGAATTTAAATGTTGTAAAAAGAAATGCTTCTTGTTGTGGTTCATCAATAATTGGAATTATCAGGGTTAAATGTTTCGTTCAAAATTTGTAAAGTCATTTAAGGTACTCTATAAATTGGAAGATGACCTTTGTCTATTGATGTTCTACTATTCTCCTTTGCTTAAATAGGCTTTCTTACTTCTTAGTGTGAACATCTATCGCTGCCTTTCCAGGGCCGTATGTTAAATAAAATAAGTATTGGAAAATGTTTATAATAAGAAAGTCAAAATAAAGCATACTGTGAGAAAAGTAGATGATATTATTAAACGTCTCAAAAATATATCATAGACGTCGTAGAATCTAGTTGTTGTAGTTATACATGTATATCGAATATGTACCTATAATATAATATGTAATGAATATTAAAGTTATATTGTTTGTCATATATTCAGATCGCATGCAAGCTTATTAAATTGCTTATGACTGGTAGATGATCCATTATATTTATAAAAGCGACCGATAACTCTCCTTGTATATTTAAAACATCTTTATAAATATATTGTAAAAAGGCGAATCATGAAAGATGTTAGTGATTTATTCACAGAACTGAAAGTTGTGTCGTTACATTGTTTGAATAAAAAACGTAATTATGTCCGTGTATATACGATAATGTATCTATCTTGTTGATTTATTTGATAAGCGGTATATATTATAAGGCTTCAGAATTTTACTGTCTTTAGATACAACGAAACATTATTGCCCTTCACTCCCGCACATAATTATTACTTAAATACAACCATGTAATTGAATAACTATTGGTGTCTATTATAATAACCCATATATTGTGTCTGTCGAAATGTAGTTGGTCATTTATACATTGACGTAGTTATGTCAAGTATTGGTAATTATAATGTTGTTTAATAAACGAAAACTTCGCACAATTTGAATCGATAACTAACTTAGCTGTAACAGTAATAATAATATTGTTAATGAGTAAGAGAATAATGTAAGTTCTGATTTTAGTTGAATTTTTTTGTGTTCTTCTTTTAATACTATTCTAAAGAAAACTGAAAAACTACATCAATTTCTTTAGTTATATATTTCATCCTTTCCCAAAGTTTGCCAACAATCAAATAAAGTAGAAATCAGAGTAGTATTACAGCTCATTATGTTTACATTATTCCAATATTTATAAGACTAAGTATTCGTTTGATCAAAATTAGGAACAAAAGTTTAATAAAAAATGGTCCACTATTTTGTCGATAATGTTAAGGTATACCTTATATAGAAGCATAATGTATACTTATTGTGCTTACATTTGGTAAAATTAATAATGCCAAACTTATAACATTAAAGCTAAGAGCATGGCTTTAAGATTAAATTTGACTGATGACATTCAGGTTGCTTTATCGTTGTTTTGCCATTGAACATTGTAAATATCTCGTACTCATAGGCCACATTTATTTAGAAATTCAGATTATATAACACTCACCACGTGCTCCGAACCAATCTAGTCTTTCAGAAACATTCGGACAATGTCTTTGTGATCTACTTTGCCACAGTTCCCCTCTTTGCCTTGGTTTACAATATATGTGGCCTTCTTATCATCATCGATACCTGATTTAAGTGTTTTTCTTTCAATATATACCAAAAAATATGAAGCTATGGACACCGTTACCGATGGATCTCTTTTTTAAGTAGCACTAAACAGCTTCAAAATTATTAATTTACCAAATAATGAAAACGTCGTTTTCAGTGTTGTAATTGGTTCAAAAAATGTAAATATTAGATATTTTGACAGATATAGACATTTTGGTTTAAGTGAAAAAACGAATTCGACAAATTGATGATTGTGATTGTGAATTGGGACGTGAAAACATGTTTTGTCCAGCAATAGTTTTACCGCTGTATTCAAGAAAGTAATTGTGTCATGTTACTCCTTTCTCGTATTTGAAATTCGCAGAGATAGAAAGGGAGAATAAGGAAGAGTAGATCTTGAATACGGCTGTTTGTTTTTTAACTTGTATACAATTAGTTACTGTTCGAGGTTTGTCTTGGTTTTTGAACCAATATTTTATTTCTCCTCGTCCATTGTATAAATTATTTACGTATGTTTTAAGATACCATAATATACATTAAATGTATGTAGTCTTTTTTAATTGTTAAGTATAAAGTAACAATACTGTAGTTATGGAATAAAAAGTAAATGTGTACATTTTATAATGTAATTTGTTTCAAAATATATATTATATTATTATGGTAAAATAAAATCATCCAGTTTTTAAAAAATAAACCTGATTTTTATTCAAACCCTATCTAAAGTCTTATCTAAATTCCTTCAGTCGAATTAATAATTTAAGATACTAAATAAGTACAAAACAGAGACGCAGTGCCTAAGAGTAGGCAACTTACATAGTGATATAGATAGTGATCTAGATCAATAAGCATACATCTGTCATGCATCCGTCTGTCTGTCAAGACCCTATTTCTTAGAAACTGCTGATATTAAATTGTGCCCTAAAAAAAACAAGCGTGTAGCTGAATGCAATATAGAGTATTGCAATAAATGATACATTTTTGTGGAACTGATCTTATGATTGATGGAATTCGCTAAATTGAAAAACTTCTAGGGTATTTCCAGTCTGACATCTGGAATCCTAGGAGGTTTTATAGGCTCGAAAAGAGCTCTGATGATTTCAAAATAACTTACAGATTGGAACATTCAGGGCGAGAGGCTCGATAGGAAATACTAAAATTTTATAATATTTGAAGAGAGTGAGAATAGACACCGAGATGCGCTGACCGCTACTACTAATTTTTGGGATGATAACGACTCAAATCACGTACGCTTAACATACCTACACCACAGTTAACGAAGCCACTTCGATGACCAAATTGAGTTAGAGTTCACTTGATCTGGAGCGTTCTATAGAGTATATTTACTAAGTAGCGCAGCAGTTAGTAGGTACACCTCCGTATCTAGGAGAGGGTTGCAGGTTCGATCCCCGCCTGGTCAATTTTGTTTGGGTAATCATAAAATCAAACATTTAGCCATACCTCAATAAAGGGAAAAATTCTGGCAGATTCATCATCAGAACTAAAGAGAAACAAGTGAATGGTTTAAAAAACATAGCTCAACTACTAAAAACTACAACAGTAAGTATAGAAGTAGCTACTGTATTTTTAAGTACATCCTAGTTCAATACGAAAAAAAAATTAAGAGATACTAGGAGAAAAAATCTTACTAATAAAACTTTCGGGAATCATATGATTAATTTTTTAAAAACGGGAAAAAAGACTCTTAAAATAGAAGCATTTTTTTTGGTCAGTTAACGATTCTGAAATCAGTCGGCGAGTAAGTTATAAAAACAAATGTTGGCCACTTATTTCATTTTTGACAACAGATGCGTGTGGTCTCTGATCACAGGGATCCTCGGAGATCAATTTTGAAAGAAATTAGCCCACAAGGATTTATTTTGAAATCTCGCGTAAGACTCGCTCTTCGCTACTCGCATTTAAACATTGTTCCACTCAGGGAGTCAGTGACTTACTACACTCGCCATTACCCCTCTCGCTTCACACCGGTCTCGTGAGTTGGTTTCGCTGCAGGATCGCCACACGAGCTGCTTTTCCATGCTGATTTATAAACTCATTAGTCATGGATGTTTTTAATTTTAATTTATTCCGCTAATCCCCCTTAATTGCAAAATCACCACGGAACCTCCTTTATATTTAATAAATAAATAAATAAATATATAATTCTGGACAGTTCACACAACATTATCTAGCCCTAAGCTAAGCAGAGCTTGTGTTATGGGTACTAGATAACTGATATACTTTAATACAATACATTACATGGATAGATATTTTTTATTATGCATAGAATATACCCAGAACACCCTGAACAAATATCTGCGATCGCACAAATATTTGTTCCGAGGCGGGAATCGAACCCGCAATCTCCTGCGTCGCAGGCCAAGCTTCGCCCACCGCGCCACAGAGGTCGTCATTTAAAAAGACCTTTCCAACTATATCTCAATTGAAAGTGTAAGTGTAATAAAACAGGCCCATTCATCACGGACGCAATTTGTCTAAATTCAAGAACCTCCCATTAGTGAAGACGAAGCGATTGGCAGATCATTTGTCAAAATTGGGTTAGTGGTATTCGTGTTCTGAAGGTTCTTATCATACATATCTTCGCTATCTCTACCAAAGTTGTCGGGCAACAACCATTATCAATCGAAGTACTTCGAAGTAATTCCATTTGGCCAGCTACACTTCTATAACGTAGCCACCCAACAGTCACACCAACATCAGCTGCATTCAGATGTCAATTAAGGACAAGGCCATTTGACTGGCTGCAGGATAAAAAAATTGTTGCCAAGCGCGGTGATTGTGGCACATTTACCTCTCTTAGCAGTCGGATATGTGCTCGCAGTATTGACGTTGAGTATTCAGGTGAATTTTGCTGCCCATACAGAATTACCTGCCCTATAATCGGCTTTTACAAGATCCACGGGAGGAGAAAGATGGGTCTTTTAGATTGTTCTTGTCAAAATCTTGTCAATAGAGAGATATAAGAAAAATGTAAGTATAAGCGTTCATGTAGCTCACAATACCGTCATAAGCCGAATTGAATCCTTATGGCACCATCGAGCTGAACTATATAAAGGAGTTTTTTATTTACAGAATGAATAATAGAATTAAAACAAGGTATGTACAAAAATACTTAAATATAGAAAAGAAAAGAAAAAAAGAAGCTAACACAATAAATTTGGTTCATAGGGCAAGGTGGCAAGAGCACTGGCTGCATTCCCACGTTGAATGGCCAAAGAAATTCTTTGCGCCAGGAAGGAGCCAGCCCTCTTGTCACCAGCGGCGTCGATGAGCATCGGTGATATTTTTTTAAAAAAGGTCTTAGTACTAGGGCCCCATGGTCCCAAAGTCTCTACACCAAGCGGCGCAAAAATGTAGTCATCGGAGAGGACTACATATTTGCGCCGCTTAGCATTTTCTGCTGCCTCCGCCGCGGCTCCAGCCTTGGTGATTGTCCCACTGAGATGAGAGGGGGCCAATGTGTCAACGCAAGTGACGTCCCACACTAGGGCTCGCCCCCGCTCCCAGGGAACCAAGGTCATACCGTCGGGCCTTTTGCCATCATTACGGGCTAAGCCGACTGGTTCAAGGACACTGGGTAAATTGACAGTGTCAAGGGCCCGTCTCACGATATCATTTAAGGAGCCGTGACGGAAAAACCTGCCAGCACTCTTTTGACAGGAGAGACCATGGGTCCCATACTTATCGACGTCGCTGCCACATGAACAACGATGGGGCTCACATATAGGGGCACCTAGTCTGAGCCCCAACGCTACCCGAAAAGTCCTATTATCAAGCAGTGTTCCGATGGATTTCGATGGAATGGCATTGAGCCATTGTCCAGATTCATGTTGCGAGACAGCTAGAAGGCGGGCTTTGTCGCGATCACTGAATAAATTTTGAACCAAACTATATAATATATCTATATACAAAATTCAAGAGATCAATCTGAGTAACAACTGGAAATGATTGTTGCCGGAGGTGCAGTCTTATTTGTGAGGGAATTCTAAGGGTTCCCGGAGTCATTGACGAATATTACAAAAGAATCACGCTGCAACACAAAAAAACTGGTTCATTGATATCTGAAGGGCCATGTAGCACAGAAATTCACTTTTATTGAAAGAGCATTGTTTATCACACAGGTCACGTCCACCTAGGATGCACCCTATGTGGCATTGCACTACGCTCGCCACCCTTACACATAAAAATGAGAAGTATTATGTGCCTGTAATTACACCAGCACCCATACCCTTCAAACCGGTACACAGCAATGCAAGCACTACTGCTTTGCGACAGAAATAGGTATGGTGGTGGTAGTACTTCCTCGAACGACCTCTTTCACAAAAAAGCTCTACTACTACTAAAAATATCCAGTAGATTACTGTTTTCGATGTACCTATTTGTGCACAATGCGTGTACGTCCAAACGCACGGGTAGTCCAGCAAACGTAGCGCACCTTCCGATAAGAGCCTGTCCGAGCTGATAAGACCCTCCAGAAACCCAGCTTCATATAATTAACTCAAATTCAGGCTTATATTACTACCTCCATATTTATACCACGTCCGAAGCACAGCTCACAAAGATAGCAGCTTGTTCTTTTTGTTTTTTTCTTAATTGGCCGTGATTTTTGATCAGGAGACGTCAATGATTAAGCTTAAGTTTGAGTTTCCTCTGCTTCGACATATGCATGAAAAAAAAGTTAGGTTTCTCGTTTTTGCGTTACTGCTTTAGTGTAGCATAGCGAAGCTGTCTCGCTTCAAACAAGAAGGGTAGTGAGTCCAGCGTCTATGTATTTTTATATGAATGTGCCTTCGAAATCTACTTGACCAGTTATGTTAAATGAAGTGCGATTCATATTACTAATGGATTTCAATATTTCCAAAATATCTAAATGGTGGCTATGACCTTATTTACTTTGACGCGTGATAAGTCATTTGAAAGGTCTTTTAAAATCAAAATGAGGTTTCTTTGGTGATTTTGCAACTAAGAGAGGGAAAAATAAGGAGAAGAAGAAGAAGAAGAATCTATTAGTAACAAAACGATAGGTAGGTATACGGGATCTTTGACGACCTCTGTGGCGCGGCGGGCGAAGGTTCGCCTGTGACGCAGGAGGTTGCGGGTTCGATTCCTGCCTTGGTTGTTCTGGGTATTTTCTATGTATAATCAAAAATATCTATCATCATTGTGGCATACCTTGTATTATTTGTATTATTGTTTCTGTAAATAAATGTATTAAAAATATATATCTATGTAATATATTGTTTTAAGTATATCAGTTACCTAGTACTCGTAAAAAAAACTGCGTAGCTCTGGGCTAGATAACGTTGTGTGAACCTAGTATTATTTATTTATTAGTACAATGGATCAAGCCCAGGGATCTACAAGTAACTACTCCAAAATATAAATTAAACATAATGATTCTGAGAGGATAGAAAAAGCAAGCATAGTACTGATAACATTGGAATGTTATGGTTTCACAAACACCTGCGGCGGTCCCGCTGTTGCGTGGACGGGCTGTGACGAACGCATATCAGATCGCCTATGTATATTCATGAACTATGTCTAGCGAAACCGCCCCAAACAAGAACATCCAAATTAATTTGGGCGGGACTATTCTACATTCAGTGGCAACCCTGAAATGCATCACTGAATTAATAGGTTTGTGGTGAATAGGACAGATTACAATGTAGTGTAAGTATGGGAGTTGGAACCACAGAATTAGACCTATACAACATTTTGTCTGCCGTGTGGTCTTATAGCTCTAATAGTGTAACTTATTTTCAATAAAAATCAGCGCGCAGCATTTTCTAAAGAACATGGGCAACTCCATACATTGTTTGACACATCATTTTTGACTAACGTAACGTACAGATGAGACACCTTTGGTTATTGATAGGATAATGAAAAAAACAATTTAATTTTTTGCGTAGAAGTTGTGGGAAATTAATAAAGCTTGTTGCGTTTTGTTTCACGCAAATGCAATGAGTTGATTTATTGAATTTTTTAGACATACAACTTTTGCTTCCCAACTTCATAGGTACAAGTTCTTTCGAAAAATTGGACAAAAAAACAACATTTACAATCGTACTAATTAGTTCAATGAAGTAGTTCATTTAGTTTTGACCTGGGTCAGCGGTTGCCCACCTCCTTTAAACCGCTTTAAAACTTTCATAGTTCTCTTCCAAATGTTTCAAATTAAAGGGACCACCACGATTTTAGCGCGATTTAGCTTGCACGGAATCAAAATCATTTTTATGGTGCTTATCCACCACTTGCATTCGTTCATTCACTAGTTCTGTCGTTCAATCTGCTCAACAACACGATGCGTACCTATATATACCTAGTTGTCGTGTCATCGGTCGTCTTCACAGAATACGCGGAATACCGTATAATATTTTTCGTATCTATTTCACATCTCCTGAAATTCAATCCTTTTTTAAACGACAGTGGATAGAGACCTATGTTTGATTGCTTATCACTGTTACACAAATATAATGGCCCAAAAAACACCTAAAAAATTATTCTAGGTGATATTTTACCACTTTGTCCATGCGAGTAATATGCCATGCCAAATTAAAGCTTTCTGGTACTAAGAGTGTCTGAGCTAAGCCGCGGATAGACAGAGAGGGAGGCAGACAGACATACAGACGGATGGACATGGCGAAACTATGGTTCCTTGCTGACTACGGAACCCTAAAAGCCTACATCCACCGCTGGACCAAACAAATTGAAATCAGTTTCCTGCGATGCCTCATCACGTATACGCCACGGGCGGAATCCTAATACTCACTCACTTGTTATTCTGGGTTCGATTCCCGGTTCTTATCTACTGTACTGCTTAATATTTTCTCTGGTGTATATTAATTGGAAGGTTGGTCTATTTTTGGTGTACCTTACATACCTATTAAACGAAGATTATACGCATTGAGCCTATTTCGAAATCACAGCCTACATTCATGGACTCTTCGCAAATGTTAAATGTTTTTACTACGAATCTTAGTATTATATTCATAGCTTGACAGAAACCGCAGAGTTAGATAAATAGATAGATAGAAAATTATTTATTATGCATATATATGATAACATAACACCCAATTCTCATACATCGATAGTCCTTATCCCACACTAGGATTCCCTGTGCCGGGGTATCAGAAAGTACCATGCTACCATAACCCACAGACACGAAACAAATATTTGCAGATCATACAAACATTTTGACGACCTCTGAGGCGCGGCTGGCGATGGTTCGCCTGCGACGCAGGAGGTTGCGGGTTCGATTCCCGCCTCGGAACAAATAATTTGTGCGTTCTGCAGATATTTGTTCAGGGTGTTCTGGGTGTTTTCTATGCATTATAAAAATATCTATCTATGTATTGTATTATATTAAGTATATCAGTTATCTAGTACCCATAACACAAGCTCTGGCTTAGCTTGGGGCTAGATAATGTTGTGTGAACTGTCCAGCATTATTTATTATTTTATTTATTTATTTATTTGTCCCGCAGCGAGAATCGAATCTGCAACCTTTCGCATCTCAGCAGGCTGACAGACAGGCCCGACGCCCTACATTAAGTCGTCAACACACTAACACAACAACTTAAAAGTACTGTGCATAGGCAAACTTAAAGCTAGATAGCATTCTCTTTAAGGTAACTGTTGTGCATTGCGGAAAAAAAATTAGATGTAGAGCACAAATTTTGATATATAAATGGGTTATTGTTTATATATTTTATACAAGTACAGAAACAAATAAATAAAAACATACACATATTTGATAGATTAATAGATATATCGTAGGTACTTACTTCATGGACGTAGTATACTATACGTCCATGACTTACTTAGACAATAAATGTCACGGAAACAAATCATTTGTAGGATTCGATCATGAGAGTGAGATAATGATTATAATATACTTTGGACCTGAATACTTGAACTGCGGCTATCCCAGGATTTTCGCTGCGTCCACTTGGATCTAGTGAATGGCTCTATTTATGGATAGTGACGAGTACTATTCCAGAGTCAAATAGCAGTAATTGTGAAGGAGTCTGCGTAATGAGCTGCATCGCTGAGGGGTTTTAGGCGCAAGCCAGACACAAGCGGCGCGGGCGCGGGCGTGCCATAAGCGCACCTCTTCTATCTGTTTTGCACCACGTCCTTCTTCTACATTTTGTATGAAAGAATATTGGAAAGGCGTCGAGACGGCACGCCATGGTTGCGCCACGGTTGCGCCGCAGGCGCACCGAAGGCGTACCGCAGGCGCGCACCCCCCCGCCACTTCGCCCACACCCGCCGGTTGTATTTGAATACCACCGATACACTGTCCCGTCGTGAGCGTGCCACGGGCGCACCCGATGCGCGCCCGTAGCGCACCCGATGCGCGCCCGATGCGCGCCGGCAGTGCGCCCGGTAGCGCGCCCGATGCGCGCCGCGCCGCTTGTGTCTGACTTGCGCCTTTGCCGGATATGTTGTGACGAACGTGCAGGAGCCTTCACACAGCCTTCAGAGAGGTGGAACGTTCTCATTAGGTACGGTCCACGCGGCCAGCTCATGAAGGCGAACCGTAGGCTACAAGTTATTTAAGCATAAGGATATTTATGAATTGTAAAACTAGATTTTGAGAGATATATGGGTTCCAGCGGACGATCGGATTCCGGCAGATGGTCCAACTAGCCATTAGGTATGCCATTATGTAGCCAGAGTTGGACCAACTCTGGCTGAGAGTCCTATTTTGGCAGGTGGTCTAATTCCAGTCAGGTGGGGTAACTCCGGACAGGAGGGGTAGCTTCATCAGACTGCCCGTCTCGTATCCACTGGCCTTGAGGCGCAGGGATCCAAAAGTGTATACCACGGGCACATGAGATGGTGTAACTTCGTACAGGTAAATCTGAGGTTTGAGGAATGTTGTATACATGGTCTACCAAATAAATGATTTGCATTAGCAAGTCTCCACACACAGTCATGATGTGGCTAAAATACAACAGCAGAATTTTTTATCGAGGTTGAATTTTTATTTAGCAAAGGCGATCTTGGTTCGCCTTCTCTTTGAAAATTACTATTAAACTAGAATCTCCCCTTAGAATATAGAGTAAACACTCCCCTTATGTTCCGTATTTTGGTTCGACTTACTGAAAGTTATATTATTTTTATTTCATTGGCAAACCCATAGATTTTAAGAAGGATTTTTTTTTAACTATGTATTTGTTTTATTTTTCCACATAAATACAATATTTTATATAAAAAATCTAATTTTCTGTGTTTCTTAGCCAGATCCCAAGTCATACTATATTTCAAATAGAGAAAAAAAAAATACTCTGCGCTAAGAAAAAACTAAGAGGGTTAAAAGACATTTTAATAAAACAGTTACGGCATAAGTTATCGGAAATGCAAGATCCCTCTGGACGGCAAAATAAAAAAAATAAAAACCTGTCCTTACCACGTAAGTACTAACACCTAGTAAAAGAGAATACTACAAGGTAGTTGGCCAAGAGCTGATAGAAAACTCTTAAAACTCGAGAATAAAAGTTATGAAGTTGCAAACTCGTTCATAAATGTTATAGATTTTTTAGTACTTGACGAAACTGTTGTTTCCTGGTATCTTATCTCGCTATCTATCTTCATTAGCCTATTACAAATGCAGTCACTTACTAGTCTACCTAGGATTAATTCAGAATTTGACACAAAACTGCGCAAACCTGGGACGTAAGAAAACTCCCTAAGTATCGGTAATTTCTCCATGTCTGCAAAACACGTATAATAGAACGAATAGAGACCTATTCGTCCTGGCTGGCCGATACCACCCAACCCTGACTAATCTAAAGAAAGTACATGCCTAACTAAAACAACAATGACGAAATGATACATCTTATCAGCAGACTGATAGTCTGCTGCGGCGATTAGCAAGTAAATGTCACCTGATGAGCTGATAAGGGAACCTTTACTTACAAACTTATAGGAAAGAGGAAATAATAGTGAAGTGAGCTGAGGGAATGGTACTATCATCATCATTAACAGCTTGTAGAAGTCTGATGTTGTACAAGGCAATAATACGCCACGACAAACAATCTTGATATGCCTCCATCAACCGATTTCCTGCAAAAATGACGTCGGCTCATCAATACGGCTTATTCCCCAACGACTAGTAGTAGATCTTTTTTGTGAGAGTTCGTCCGCGGTAGTACTACAACCATACCTATTTCTGCCACAAACCAGTAGTGCTCGAATTGCTGTGTTCCAGTTTGAAGGGGGGGGGGGGGGACACATTTTACCACTTTAGAAGTGTCCCTCGCGCAAACTATTCAGTTTAGTTTTTTTTTTTATCAGAAACCTCAATATCCCACACGTATGGGTAAGATGAAAAAAAGTTTTTTGAGTTTCAGTTCTAAGTATGGGGAACCCCAAAAATTTATTGCTTTTTTTCTATTTTTGTTTGAAAATCTTATTGCGGTTCACAGAATACATCCACTTACCAAGTTTTAACAGCATAGCACTTATAGTTTCGGAAAAAAGTGGCTGTGACATACACGGACAGACAGACAGACAGACATGACGAATCCATAAAGGTTCCGTAATTTTTGTTACGGAACCCTAAAAAACAGTTCTGCGAACTACATTGCCTACCGATTTGCCACTTCAAATTGCGAATTAGTCGAGGATCTTGGTTCTTTTTCGGATCTCCAGTTTCGGACCAACGACTTATGAAACCTTCGTTTGTTCGTCGTGTCTACTGTTTCTGTCTTGTGTTAGGTGACTGAGCAGGTTGAGGTACGGTGGCCCTTTTGACCAGTTGATGAAAAAACAATTATGGTGAATGGATTCAGTGCGCCTTGGACAGGCTGCGATCAGCCGCTCTACACTAAAGCCACTTCTGCTGGATAACACATAACACATACGTCACATTCATAGTCCTAATCCACACTAGGATAACACTAGGTATCAGAACACGAGTACTATGGTACCACAACACCTAGACCAGGAACACATATTTGCAGATCATGCAGGTCGCGCCACGTGTTATGAGCGCTGACCTTCAATGCGCAGTAGTAATTTTTTGGGTCTTTATAGCGAATGCACGAATGTACACATGCGCAATCAACCCCACTACTTTCGCCAAGCGCTCATAACTCATTGCGCGACCTATATTATTATTATTATTGTTATTGTCCCGCAACAGGAATCGAACCCGCACCTCGCACATCTCAGCCGGCTACTCACCCGCCGCACCACAGAGGTCGTCGCTTCATTGCGATTGCTTCTAGAAACCTATGAGCTGTCACACAATGTTTTTGAGTCTGGGAGTCATCATCTCAAGCTCGTGACCTGATGATGATAAGAGCCACAGCACTCCTTGAGTTATTAGACAAAAAAGTACATACGGCTTTTTATTGAAAAAAAAGAGCTTTTAATATTTTTTTCCGTAGTTGACCAGACCGGTTGACCGGACAACTGAACCGTTACTATACGGGTAAAAAACGCTTGGTTGTTTTACTTTAAAAATGTATACTTGTAATTTCTGTCCATCCAAAAGTTGCCTGTGAGAAATCGCTCTCAGCGATAAGGCCGCCCTTCGTAGTGTACTAATTGTATATGTCTATTTTGTTATATTCTCGTTCGTTTCGTAGTGTTCATCTATCTATATATCTATCTTGTTTTTACTATACATATAACGACCTCTGTGCGAACGCCGTTGGCGAAGGTTCGCTTGCGACGCAGGAGGATTCGGGTTCGATTCCTGCCTCGGAACAAATATTTGTACGATCTGCAGATATTTGTTCAGGGTGTTCTGGGTATTTCCTACGCATTTTAAAAAAATTATATCTATGTAATGTATTGTATTAAGTATATCAGTTATCTAGTACCCATAACACAAGCTCTGCTTAGCTTGGAGCTAGATAAGGTTGTGTGAACTGTGCAGCATTATTTATTATTATTGTATTTATTTATTATATACGGGCTTGACAGAAGTTACAAAATTTAGCGTACAGCGAATCTCAGAAAGATAGGTATATGCGATTCCACTCATGCTGGGTTTAGCGATATCACTTCGGTGATAATCCCTCGAGGTGACAACGTGAAGAGCAACATTAGGAGCAATCATCAGGATGCATTTCACATCATCATTTTAACGAAATGCATTACTAATACGAGCATACGTAATTTTAATGAGGAAATGAAACCCGGAACTACGTATTCGGAAACGCTTCACCTCGGATGTTCTCAAAGACATGCACTTGTAATATATCCTCAATTAAAGCAATAAAGACCTTAGCTGCTTAATTATTTTGCCTGTAATCCTACTATATAAGTAAATAAGTTGTAATATTCTATGTAGTAAAAAGTTTAAGAAACACGATAGGACATTGTTTTCTCTTATTTCATCATACCTTAAAATGGACAATAAAATAAAATATAGTGACCCTAGGCTACCAGTGACCCTAGCCTACTGGTAGCCTAGTTGCGCCACCTAATGTTAAGCGGTACCCTCTGCCTATGAACAGTGCATTATCAAATAGGTCACGTCTACCTATGTGGCATTGCTCCGCGCCCGCCACCCTGAGACATAAAGATGAAAAGTCTCATGTGCTTGTAATTTCACCGGCAACCCATACCTTTTACACAGCAATGCGAATACTACTGCTTTGTGGCAGAAATAGATATGGTGGTAGTAGTTCCCCGGAAGAACTCTTTCACAAAAAAGCTCTAGGTACTACTAGTCTGCGCTACAAGTACGATGCAAGTGTCCCATAAAGAACCATGTCGATTCGAGAACACAGGTCTTGTTGAGATATCCAAGACTAGTAACGCGACACAAAGTGTTCCGGAAAATTGATATTCGAAACATGTCCGACGCACTCAAGCAGGGAAACATGTTCGATTGTTTTGACTTCAACGGTTTTCTTTGTGGCTTTGAAAAGCGTGTGACTTTTGACCCTAGACGTGATGAAACTAACTTTTTTGACGTTTGTTGTGCATGACATTCCCCTTTTGTTAGCATAATAATAAATAAATAATAATATAATTATAATGCTGGACAGTACACACAATATTATCTATCCCCAAGCTATAAGCAGAGCTTGTGTTATGGGTACTAGATAACTGATATACTTCATACAATACATTACATAGATAGATATTTTTTATCATACATAGAAAATACCCAGAACACCCTGAACAAATATCTGCAGATCGTAAAAATATTTGTTCCGGGGCGGGAATTGAACCTGCAACACTCTGCGTCGCAGGGATTCTTATTGGAATATTGCGTTGTTAATACGGAAACTAATCCGTCGAAGAGTCGTAAGTATATTTTTTCTGAAATCAACGATCTTTAGAAAACTGAATTGTGTTTTTGTTATTGACCGAGCAAGCGAAGAGAGCGAAGCGTCTCTGCATCAGCTTGGGCAAAAACTCTTTTATATGTCCGGCTGTCTGTCTGGCTGTTCAACTCTACTGGTCGCATTTCTCAACCATCTTGTCTCGCAGCGGGAATTGAACCCCCACCGCATTGTCAGCTACTTGCCCATGACCGTACAGAGGTCCTCAAATCTTCAACCATTCCTCAAACACTTTGAGTACTGGTTACTAAATTATCCTGTAAAGCTAGAGTGTACAACTTAAAATCGACTGACACTGCAAACAAAACTGATTGTTCGAATAATATTTGTATGACGTACATACAACGTAATTTTGACGACCTCTGTGGCACGGCGGGTGAAGGTTCGCCTGCGACGCAGGAGGTTGCGGGTTCGATTCCTGCCTCAGAACAAATATTTTTACGATCTGCAGATATTTGTTCTGGGTGTTTTCTATGTATAATAAAAAAAATATATCTATGTAATGTATTGTATTAAGTATTCAGTTATCTAGTACCCATAACACAAGCTTTGCTTAGCTTGGGGCTAGATAATGTTGCGTGAACTGTCCAGCATTATTTTTTTATTTATTGCTGATTTTATTGATATCTTTTATTTATAAAGCTCTTCAGTAAATTAAGTACATAAAACGTCTCATCACTAGAAGTCACGCATAAGTACCCTTTGTATATATAGTCATCGACGTAAATAAAATGAATGGACGGGCCTTAGGGAACGATAGTTTTGAAGCTTCTAAACAGACCTAGCTAGTACAGCCATGTTGTTTAGAAAATCCTTGTCATCAAACACCTTTCCTGACATCTGGAAATCGGCCTTTGTTACACCTATTCATAAAAAAGGCTCTAGGACAGAGGTTAGTAATTACAGGCCGATCTCTAAATTATGTATTATTGCTAAAGTCTTCGAAAGAATCATTTATGACCAAGTTTACTCAGCGCTTCGTAGCTCATTTAACCTATCTCAACACGGGTTTCTCAAGGGCCGTTCTACGGTATCCAACCTGGTCTTATTTGATGAATACATAACGAAGGCTATGGATACGGGAAGCCAGGTTGATGTCATCTATACAGATTATAGTAAGGCCTTTGACAGAATTGATCATAAGCTTCTTCTATCTAAGCTACAACTCATTGGCATAAGAGGAGACCTGTATAGATGGTTTTCTTCATATGTCGTTAACAGAACCCAAGCAGTGGTAATTAGTAACTATATTTCTGGGTGGGTACGCATACCTAGTGGGGTTCCTCAAGGCTCCTTACTAGGACCTTTGCTGTTTCTGGTATTCATAAACGACATCTCGGAGTGTTTTTGTAGTAGTCAACTGCTTTGTTTTGCAGATGACATGAAAATATTTAGTAAAATCAATTCATCTAGTGATATTGAAAAGCTTCAAGCGGACCTGACACGGTTGGATGATTACTGTCGTTCCAATAAACTAGAGTTGAATCCCTCCAAATGCTCTGTAGTTACCTTCACCCGCAAAAAACTTATAATTCCGTCAGCGTATACTTTAAGATGTCAGCTACTAGAAAGGAGCAAAGTAGTGAGAGACCTTGGGGTACTACACGACTCCAAACTACTATTTGATGACCATATCGAGTCAATTGTATCTAAAGCTTCAAGGGCTCTTGGTTTCATTAAGCGATCTTCAAGCGACTTCAAGAGAGCCAAGACATTTAAAATACTGTACTGCACGTTTGTCCGGAGTAATCTCGAATACGCATCGCAACTCTGGAGGCCACGCTATGACAAATACATCTCACGAATCGAGCGGATTCAGGCTAAGTTTTTGAAATATCTGTGTTATCGTCTAAGAGTTCCCTATATATCAAACGATTACGTTAATCTTTGCAAAAAATTTCATTTCCTCCCTCTCTCCAAAAGACGGGAAATTGCTGACATTACCTTCCTTCTCAAAATAACCAGTGGCCTTATTGATTGTCCTGATCTTTTAAACCAGATAAACCTAAGTGTTCCTTCTCGACCAACTAGATTTAACAAGCCGCTACATGTTCCAATAGTTTCAACCAATTATAGGCAGAATTCTTACTTATGGCGAGCAAGCAATAACTATAACAGGTTAAGTAGGCACTTTGACTTGGATCTATTCTACACCAGCGTCAGCTCGGCGCGGCAGCGACTGAGCAAAGACTTCTTCTCATAGCATACTGTTTGTAAATGCAAAATCATATATACATATATCTCTTTTCTTTAGTTCTTTAATAATAATAATAATAATAATAAATAAATAATGCTGGACAGTTCACACAACATTATCTAGCCCCAAGCTAAGCAGAGCTTGTGTTATGGTATATTTAGTTTTTAAATAGTTAGGTATAACTGCTACTGTTATCTTTTTTTCTTTTTAAGCAGTAAGCGAAGTAATTGTAAATTTTCTCCAAAGTAATGTTTGCACCCTGTTCATTACCTACTCAAACTCTATTCGTGGGAACCTTTTATTGGCTCTCTATTGTTATCCTACTGTATTATTATGTTTAAGTAAGCTGTTGGTTCTCCTTATAATAAAATAATAATAATAATAATACACTTCGCTTCAGTCAGTCTTTGTCACGGCAACGAGTGACAGCTATGCTGAAAAATACCAAAATTAGATACCTTGGTGATACAATGCCTTCCTTTGCTTTTCTGCAAGTGCAAACAACACAAGAAATACAAATAAAGCTTCAGGCATCGCATTTCATTCGTAAGTAAAGGTTTTGTAATATAATTTTCATCAATTGATAAAAAACTTATAAATCGTCGTGTAGTAGGAAAACTACATAAGTAACACATTTTGCGAAATCGACTTTATTGCATGGTTATGATGGCCCCATACATGTCGATGGACACGTCTTGCTCTAGAGGACGAGCGACAAGGAGGACTACGCCCCAGGACATTATCTCAATGTTCCCCACTCTGAATGAAAGTTAACAGACACAAGTTTATACTCGTAGATAGTTTTAATTTTAGTCGACATACCTCTTTCTTTTTGATACTTAGAATTATTGTGTTCCACAAATTGATTTCATTTTGTTGATTTTATAAGCATTAGTCGTATGATAAGTTTGTTATGTCACTTACTTTGAATTTATAAGTCTGCTAAAATAATGTAGGTGTTTCAGTAGTTTTCTAATATACAGTCTTGATAAAAAGAAATGATTATGAAGACGACCTCTGTGGCGCGGCGGGCGAACGTTCGCCTGCGACGCAGGAGGTTTCGGGTTCGATTCCCGCCACGGAACAAATACTTGTGCGATCCGCAGATATTTGTTCAGGGTGTTCTGGGTATTTTCTATGAATAATAAAAAATATCTATCTATGTTAATATTGTATTAAGTGTATCAGTTGTCTAGTACCCATAACACAAGCTCTGCTTAGCTTGGGGCTAGATAATGTTGTGTGAACTGTCCAGAAATATTTATTTATTTATTTATTTATTATAAGTTGGTTTTATTTTAAAATGTATTTTAATATTATTTTAATCTATACCCATGGGTAGGATTGTCATATTCAAATAAGTAAATAATAGATCATTTCATGATTTCACTATTATGGGAAAATTAAAAGGAAGTAGTAGTTGTAAAATATTCCATGTCATTTGTTATCGCTCGTGTGTTGTATTGTAAGAGAACCTCGTATTTAGACAAACCTAACATAGGTTTTAAGATACTACTAACCAAAATATATTTAGATCAGTTTGTATGATAAATAAATAAATAAATAATGGCACTTATCATTAGCTTTTTGAACCTTAGTGGAGATCATTGACGAAGGAAAACTAAACAATTGACATGCAAAAATAAATAACTGCATCAATTATTCAAAACTTTGGCGAGGGAAAAATACATAGTCATTTTTTTATTTTTTTCTCTTAATCAAAAGAACTAAAATGTATTATAATTAAATTCAAAAATAGATACAGTACCAATCTATAACATATCAAAACACGGACTGCAAAATTAGTTACGATAAAAAAGTTATTGCCATTTTTGACGCAATAAAACAGTAAATCGCGTTTTTCTCGCGATTTTGGTTTTGTTGTTGTTATTAGTTATTTAGTTTTCCAACTACAGCGACGAAATATTTGACAAGACTTCACGTATGACGGATGGTCCAGTACAGACTGCAAAAAAAACTGATGCCTATCGATGGGTATCGTATTGATTTAGAATTGTAATTTGCATTATTTACGTCAAAACATTGCTAAGCACGTCGCTTTAGGTAATTGCATATAATATGTAATGGCATGTTAATTAACCTTATAGCTTTCCAAAAGAAATCTAAGGTAAACAAAAATGGATAGAAGTCATAAGACGAGAAAGAACAGACGACTTTTGGAAGTGGAATACATTTTCCCGTATTTGCTCTGATAATTTTCTACACAATGAATTTTATACGCCAAAAAACGGTTAGTAGTAGTAGAGCTTTTTTGTGAAAGAGTTCGTCCGGGGAAGTACTACCACCATACCTGTTTCTGCCGCAAAGCAGTAGTGCTCGCATTGCTGTGTTCCGGTTTGAAGGGTAAGGGTGCCGATTAAATTACGGCCACATGGGACTTTTCATCTTTATGTTTCAGGGTGGCGGGCGCAGTGGAATGCCACATAGGGCGCGTCCTAGGTGGACGTGACCTGAGGTAATGCACTGTTCATAGGCAGAGGGTACCACTTAACATCAGGTGGGGCCATCTTCTTGATCTGTCATTCCAAGTAGTATAAAAAAACTCATTGTGCAAAAGTCTTAAAACTGCACTCTGCAGTTTCTTAAATACTGGAATTTTTATACATTTATGTTTCCGTACGATTTTTATGATATTTTCTTAGTTTATTGAGTGATGAAAAATATATTTTTCACAAATTGATTGAGCTGAAGACCTTAGGTGGACTTGCTTTTCTATTCATTTATATTGTGTATGTTTGAGAGCTGAAAAATAGATACGTAACTACATAAAACAGAAGGGAACCATGTATTTTTGTAAAAGCTTCATTCAATAATTGCATTTTTTTCGGCGATTTTTTGTACTATAAACCTACTGAAATAACTTTAGAAAACACATTGCATCTGTTAAAGTATTAAGTATTAAAAAAATACAGTTTTTAAGAAGTTCAATAATTTAATTTCACCTAGTTTATTTACAAGACCGCCAGGAGTGGCGCTATAGAGAAGAGGCCTTTACTCAGCAGTGGCTGGATAGATAGATAGGTAGATAGATAGATAGATAGTTTATTTGTTGACGGTACCCTAAATCCGAATTGTCTTATTTTTCACGGACGTTTTGTATGGGTAAGGCCCGTCCATTTATTTTACTTTGGTCGAAGTATATAGTATTATTTTATCTGTGCCTTCGTAGACACATTTTAATATTTTCTACTATTCCACGAATAAAGCCAAGCACTGATAGGTGGAATACTGTGTACTCTTCAAATTAGTGCGTGAAATGCTTCCGGCTGACTGAGCTCTCTCTTGCATGTAAGGGAAAGTACCAACGGGCACATAATATTACCTACTCTTATGTTATTACCAAAAACTGCAGTGTTTTGACCTACGCTACACGTCCTCACTAATCAGTTCATTGCCTCAACAAACAATACATTAGCCTAGGTTGTAGATGACGTGATATGAAGGAGTGGCGACTGTTCAGATTATCGTTTACTTACGCCAGGAAGAAAAACAATCGATCTTTGTCCTTTAAACACTGTGTTTTGCACTTGTGTGTTGTGTAAAGATGGCATGTCTTAGATGGCTCGTATTCCAGAAATAAACTCAACAGTAGCGAGACTTATGCCCGTTTGCACTAAACATAAGGTTAGGCTTGTCCTAGTTAAGATCACCTAAGCCTAAAAACCGAACCGATAACCGATGGAGTAAACGAGTTCTTGAGTGAAGACCGCGTCTTGGCAAACGTAGTGTAGGGCACCCTCTAGGTGGAGCGACGACTTGCGCGGGGTGGCTGGCAGAAACTGGATGAGGAGAGCCGAAAACCGGGCTCAGTGGCGTGCCATGGGAGAGAGCTATGTCCAGCAGTGCACTGCAGTAGGTTGATTATGAGCCTAACAACAGCCCAGCCTAAGTGGACTAGGGAATGGCTTAGGGTTAGTGCTAGCAAGAACTTAGGCGATTCTTATGTTTAGTGCAAACGGGTTTTAGTCATAGATTTTTTGTCAAATTCCATCGTAAAACAGTTACCAAATAAATGGTCAAAACAATTCTTGCTTGAAAATAAAGCCATTAATCACCGCCTTCCAATAGTTAGCATATTGTTTTCAATTAGTTGGTGTCTAACATTTACATACTTACCCATTACGGAGGCCTGCAATGCTCTAAGTACTTACCCATTACGGAGGCCTGCAATGCTCTAAGTACTTACCCATTACGGAGGCCTGCAATGCTCTAAGTACTTACCCATTACGGAGGCCTGCAATGCTCTAAGTACTTACCCATTACGGAGGCCTGCAATGCTCTAAGTACTTACCCATTACGGAGGCCTGCAATGCTCTTAGTACTTACCCATTACGGAGGCCTGCAATGCTCTAAGTACTTACCCATTACGGAGGCCTGCAATGCTCTAAGTACTTACCCATTACGGAGGCCTGCAATGCTCTAAGTACTTACCCATTACGGAGGCCTGCAATGCTCTAAGTACTTACCCATTACGGAGGCCTGCAATGCTCTAAGTACTTACCCATTACGGAGGCCTGCAATGCTCTAAGTACTTACCCATTACGGAGGCCTGCAATGCTCTAAGTACTTACCCATTACGGAGGCCTGCAATGCTCTAAGTACTTACCCATTACGGAGGCCTGCAATGCTCTTAGTACTTACCCATTACGGAGGCCTGCAATGCTCTAAGTACTTACCCATTACGGAGGCCTGCAATGCTCTAAGTACTTACCCATTACGGAGGCCTGCAATGCTCTAAGTACTTACCCATTACGGAGGCCTGCAATGCTCTAAGTACTTACCCATTACGGAGGCCTGCAATGCTCTAAGTACTTACCCATTACGGAGGCCTGCAATGCTCTAAGTACTTACCCATTACGGAGGCCTGCAATGCTCTAAGTACTTACCCATTACGGAGGCCTGCAATGCTCTAAGTACTTACCCATTACGGAGGCCTGCAATGCTCTAAGTACTTACCCATTACGGAGGCCTGCAATGCTCTAAGTACTTACCCATTACGGAGGCCTGCAATGCTCTAAGTACTTACCCATTACGGAGGCCTGCAATGCTCTAAGTACTTACCCATTACGGAGGCCTGCAATGCTCTAAGTACTTACCCATTACGGAGGCCTGCAATGCTCTAAGTACTTACCCATTACGGAGGCCTGCAATGCTCTAAGTACTTACCCATTACGGAGGCCTGCAATGCTCTAAGTACTTACCCATTACGGAGGCCTGCAATGCTCTAAGTACTTACCCATTACGGAGGCCTGCAATGCTCTAAGTACTTACCCATTACGGAGGCCTGCAATGCTCTAAGTACTTACCCATTACGGAGGCCTGCAATGCTCTAAGTACTTACCCATTACGGAGGCCTGCAATGCTCTAAGTACTTACCCATTACGGAGGCCTGCAATGCTCTAAGTACTTACCCATTACGGAGGCCTGCAATGCTCTTAGTACTTACCCATTACGGAGGCCTGCAATGCTCTAAGTACTTATCCATTACGGAGGCCTGCAATGCTCTAAGTACTTACCCATTACGGAGGCCTGCAATGCTCTAAGTACTTACCCATTACGGAGGCCTGCAATGCTCTAAGTACTTACCCATTACGGAGGCCTGCAATGCTCTAAGTACTTACCCATTACGGAGGCCTGCAATGCTCTAAGTACTTACCATACTAGCAATATTATACCCAACACTCGTACCCCCAAAGGGGATCTTAAAGAAAGTCATCATCCATAAGTTTGTAAAGGTACCACAAAGTCCTGTTTGCAGTATAGAGATGACCAAAAAAATGGCCCAGAATAAGTGTCACTTTTATTTATAGAGTTATATATATATATATATTTTTATACTACTTGGATGACGGAACTAGCAAGAGGCCCACCCGATGTTAAGCGGTAACCTCTGCCTATGAACAGTGCATTACCTCATAGGTCACGTCCACCTAGGACGCACCCTATGAGTGGCATTGCACTGCGCCGGCCACACTGAGACATAGATGAAAAGTCTCATGTGCCTGTAATTTCACCGGCACCCTTACCCTTCAAACCGCAACACAGCAATGCGAGCACTACTGCTTTGCGGCAGAAATAGATATGGTGGTAGTACTTCCCCGGACGAACTCTTTCACAAAAAAGCTCTACTACTACTCTTAAGGCATACCTTCTAAATTTTAACTTAGATATTTAGATCTATAATTTATGGACATGATCACATTTCCGTTGCATGCGCATTTGCGCATACCTAGAGTGCATAGTGACGTCACGTTACAAAATGATATTGATAACAACAACACGAGTCGTCAGTTATCGATGACCTTGACAAATCAGGAAGCGATCATCGACCTTAAAGAAAGGACGATCAAGTGATAATAAGATAAGCATGACCCTTATGTTGATGGAATAAGGTTCACTTTATGCGTGATGGTGCAACATAAAAATGTCAACGGCCTGATGCAACTGAAAAACGATTATAGCCTTTATGTCCATGGAATAAGATGCATTAGATTTCCACTGGCGGCCAAAATGGCAAATGGTGTAAAGCCACGAATATAATGTTTATGTCGATGAACTTAAGGTGCATGAAGCTGACAAAATGCCAATAGGTTGATGACTTCAAGGGAAAGTAAACATGTTTTGGAGGATTTTATGTAAATTTACAATTTCCTGATGTTGTCTCATCACATATTTTTTTTTTCAGACGTGGTCGCGTTACGTCTAAGTAAAACCCTTCACAACTATCAATCGGAGTGATAATTTTAAAGTGCTAAGCAAATGTTGAGTTTTAGTGACGTCATATTCAAACGTTTGCTCAGGGTTTTCGTGCAACAGCTTGTAGAATATTCACTGCTGCAAATAGGCCCCCTCACCCCATAAAAAGCTACGACGAACGGTCTTGAGCCTAATCCATCCACTGACTTCCTGCGACCTCTATAATGTCCTTGGCCCTTCGAGTGGGGGCCCCCTACACTACGACGTCTTATTTGTGGTCGCCCCTCCAGACCAAGACAACTATTATAGGTCTGTCATAAAAAAAGCCATGATTAAACAAAAGAAAAAAGAACTACTTGCAGTAAAATTTTATATAAATAAATAAATAAATAATAAATAAATAAAGCTGGACAGCTCACACAACATTATCTAGCCCCAAGCTAAGCAGAGCTTGTGTTATGAGTACTAGACAACTGATATACTTAAAATATTATATATATTATGTAGGTATATATTTTTTATTACGTATAGAAAATTCCCAGAACACCCTGAACAAATATCTGCAAATTGCACAAATATTTGTTCCGAGGCAAGAATCGAACCCGTAACCTACTGCGCCGCAGGCGAACGTTCGCCCGCCGCGCCACGGGAACAGGAACAGGAATAATAAAACCATTTAGGTAGTATGCATATGGCTATATGTTAAAACACCGAATGGGCGGAGTCTATCAAGAAAACAATAGCTGCAAGAAAGTTACAGCGCTATTGCTCACTTGAACGCGGGAGGTATAGATTTCTTCAGCTCGGAAGTAACTGTCGTATGCGACTTAATGATAAAACTTCGTTCGCTTCTAAAGCAGCTAATATAAAAATAAACTTTATTAATCTTAGTAATATGATTACCTACTGAATGTACGCTTAATATTTTCTCTAATCGAAGGAGGGACCTAAACGGGTTTTAGGAGGGTCACTTTCAAAATATAAAGCTATTGATAAAAGTTTCTCCAAATTTAGATTACATCCTCAAGTAATTACTGTATTAACATCAAGTTTGTAACCTTTACTGTTACTGAGTGAGCATGTAACGCAAGGACTCCAAAATTTAAAAATGCTTACTACCTAGTACCTACATAAATAGTTTGCAGTCTTAGAGCATTGCGGCCTCCATTTGCAGTACACTATCATTTATCTGTATACATTATACCTACCGTGTTATCTAATCCCTTGGCATTATTATAATAATTTAGCCATTTAGCAATGACCCACAAAGTGTTTTCGTAGTTATTATCCAGTTAATGCCGTCTAACATTGAAACCGACACGATACTCGAAGGGCGAGTGGAATTAACTAGAGCTGATGCATCTGTAGGTATGTATACCTACTTACTATGCTACACTGACTCACTTTCAGATAAACTGCAAGGCCAGAATGTGTGACCTACGAAAACTATAGACTGCGGCTAAATTAGCCACCATTTTCATTTTAGATCAATTTTCTCTTAATAGTTTTTAGATCGTTAGCAGCGGTCTTCGGGTAGCACAACTGTTTCATATGTTTTTTAAATTTTGTACATACCGATATGTTATTAAGTAATTATATCAGTCAGTTTTTTAAAAATTTAGCTTACTTTACCCGTGAGCAGGCTCTTACATGGCTCAACGCATTAGTATTGCCATTCAGCGTGGCAATGCAGCCAGTATCTTAGGGACGCTTCCGTCTGGTGGATCAGTCGAGCTACCTTTAGATCGTTAGCAGCGGTCTTCAGGTAGCACAGCTCACTCTGCAGCAGAAGGTTGTTGTTTCATTTGTACATACTTGTATTCACGTTTATTAGTTAAAAGAGTATTATTCTCCGTAAATAAAGATTCGTATAATAATCAAGATGTATAGATGAATAGGTTCATAGTATAAATACATTAAGCTGTTATCTAAAGTTATCTAAACCAATATAATAAAATTTAATTATTAAGGTGGTTGTTTGTTCGTACTAACGTATTTTACCAAATATGAGCGAAAAGAGTATAATTTTACACTGAAATGACTGTTGTTGGCTTTTTTATTGGTCATTATTTGCGGTAAATCATATTTGGTTGAAGAAAACACTGGAATAATAGCGAAAATAACATCGAAATTACTTGTATGGACCAAAATTTCGATGTAATTTTTGCTAATAATAGACTGTTTTCTTCAACCAAATATGAGTTGCCGCAAATAATGACCAATATAAAAGCCAACTACAGGCACTTCAATGTAAAATTATACTCTGTTCGCACATAATTGGTAAAATAAGTTTGTATGAATAAGCAACCAATTTAACTGCTATTTATACGATACCTATTCAAAAATGATCGTTTTTAGGGTTCCGTACCCAAAGGGTAAAATGGGACCCTATTACTAAGACTCCGCTGTGCGTCCGTCTGTCTGTCCGTCTGTCACCAGGCGGTATCTCATGAACCGTGATAGTTAGGCAGTTAAAATTCTCACGGATAATGTATTTCTGTTGCCGCTATGACAACAAACATTAAAAAAAAAAAAAAAAATTAAGGGGGCTCCTATACCACAAACGTGATTTTTAGGGTTCCGTACCCCAAGGGTAAAACGGGACCCTATTACTAAGGCCCTATTGTTATATTAAAATAAAACAAACATTTAAGGGGGCTCCCATACAACAAACGTGTTTTTTTGGCGTTTTTATAGATAATGGTAAGGAACCCTTCGTGCGCGAATCCGACTAGCATTTAGCCGGTTTTTTGAATTTTTGTTTCTGTCTGAAAGTTGCTCTCGAACAGGCTCCGAAACGGCTGTGTGGATATCAATTAAAATTTTAGAAATTAAATCAATAACATTCATTGAAATTTCTGTGTGTGTTTTATTTCCATATCTTGCAGGGTTCAGAATATAGGTATGTACCGCGCGAACGAAGTCGCTGGCACACCTAGTAAAGTAAATACGCTCATGGACACACATATCATAACACTCCATCTGCAGTCAGGTAACTAACAATCTTATGATAATTACTTCACAGGTCATCTAATCATCATCATCATCAACCAATATACGTTCACTGCTAGATTATAGACACCTCACCTTTATTGTAATGAAATGGATCTATCTAAAATTTGCATTCGTTATCCTGACTCTCAAATTACCAGTCGAAACGTCGTTTTTGTATAGAGATGATGAGCGCCCCCTAGGGGACATAGTGAGAAACACAGTAACACCATACCAAAAATAACTATCGATTCGCAATTCGGTAGTAGAGAGAATGAAAAACCAAGACGAGGCCCTTAGGGGCCCAATAGCGCTCGTTTACCAAAACAAACCCACAACAAAAACCGTTTATTTATTTATTCGTATGGCCGTGTACAATCGCACTAGAGACTATATTTCTATTTTAATTTCTTTATCCATTAGATAGCGTCGTTTTCAAGGGCGAACAAGTCCGCTGGGTTGCCGATTTTTTTTTTTAATACTAATTGAATGACGGAACAAGCAGATGGCCCACCTGATGTTAAGCGGTAACCTCTGCCTATGAACGACATATTTGGTGAGTGGACAGTCTTTGATGATGTGCGCGACGTCATGCACTGAGGCTCCACAATCGCGACTCTCTCTCTCAGCTCCAAATATTCACTACACGCACCGCGAGCCGAGCCCTGAGCCGTACCCATTCGTGGACAAATCCATCATCGTCCACACACTAAACAAGCGCCGAGTTGCAGTACAGTCGCTTGTGTAGGTACTTTGGTTAGCCTTGCACATATACCGTTGTTAGTTGCATACTGTGGTACCGATGCTTTTAAAACGCACAAAAGTCGCTTTAGTAGGCTGTGCAATACTTTTAACGGAGAAAAAAATAAGAAGCGCGTATGGACAAAGGCATGACAAAAAGAGCTAATTATTGGCGAATGAGTGACAAGTTCACCGATAAACCCGTGCACGCACACACATGTACGGACTTGTCCAGCGCCGCCGCGCCGAGCCGTGAGCCGCGCACCGAACCGAGAACCAAACCAATACATTCACACGCAGATTTTTCTGCGGACTTGTCGCCATCGACAAGTCTTGCGGATGGACGCGCCTGTGAATGGTAGCCTGCGACTGCAGCCGGTTCTTAGTCTGTTGAGCTGGCACCATTATCTTCTCGGCATTGAGAAGCCAGGAGGTTTTGCAGTGGGGTTGATGGTAGCTTCCATAATATAATGTTTGGAGGGTTTGTGAACTCAGCGTGGATAGGCAGGTCAGGGTTTTCAATGATGTTGCCATCTCAAATGGGTAGGGGCTACGATCGATTACTTTGATTATTTTAGTTAGTAGAGCTTTTTTGTGAAAGTGTTTGTCCGGGGAAGTACTACCACCATACCTATTTCTGCCGCAAAGCAGTAGTGCTCGCATTGCTGTGTTCCGGTTTGAAGGGTTAAGGGTGCCGGTGAAATTACAGGCACATGAGATTTTTCATCTTTATGTCTCAGAGTGGCGGGCGCAGGGCAATGCAACATAGGGTGCGTCCTAGGTGGGCGTGACCTATGAGGTAATGCACTGTTCATAGGCAGAGGTTACCGCTTATCACCAGGTGGGCCATCAGCTTGTTAAGTTTATTTTTATTTTTTATACTACTGAATGCAGTAGTATAAAAAATAAAAATAAACTTCTCACTATATTTAAAGACGAGAGCGCGATGCCATTCTTTACATCAGCTAAATCAAATCTAAACCTGAACCAAAAACGTTTACATACATACATACACGCCTCTTTCAAAATAGCGCGATTGAACACAGGGGGCTAATGGGTAGAAAATTATTGGGAAAAAACAAGAAGATCTCAATGTTCCCATTTCAATTAGCTAATTCAACCAGTTCATTGAAAATTGCATTCGATTACGATTTTACAATACATCGCGGTGAATATTCCATAGATTTAGTATATGTACTAGATCTAAAATCAGAGATCGAAGATGGAACCAAAAAAAATATGTGCACGTGTTGGTGAAAGTCTATGTCCGAGTTAAAAATAGTGTTGTCCTCGACCAACACTTTTACATTGTCGATAGAATTCATCATCCATCCGTGATGTGTATGGTAGATAAATACATCTTAATGCAAATTAAGTCTTTCATGAATAACACAGTTTGGCAGATTTGACGTCATAAAGAGAATTTTGAATACAGTTAATAAATAAACCTTTATTATTTATTGACCCCTAAATATTACAGTTTTATTTATAGGTGGGATCTTAGAGTTTCCCTTTTAAATTTAAACTTAAAATGTTTGCTGTATATACCTAGTGGAGTTCTTATTTGAGTCCATCCCACTCTTCTTATAACCGATAACCATTTTTCTCGTAGCAAAGGATTACTTGGAAATCTGAAAGCACAAAAACATTTTATATCAGCCGTGCTACGCCCATATAATTTTTCACTCTGTTACTTTATCTATAGACAATTTGTTACCCCAAAGTTTATTATTTTTCAAGTGTAAACCACGCTTTATGGATAACATTAAATTTAAATGTAACCCAAAAATTCCGTTCCAGTGGGACTCGAACCCGCACCCTCGCCTGTCATCGGCGATGCCTTAAACAATTTAGCCATAGATCGAGCTATGACGCTGGAGACGAAATTTGTGGGCACTATCAACTCGGCTATAGCGCCAAGTTGATAGTGCTGTATCTACAGGTGTTTCATTGGAAACCTTCTGTTCAAAGTTCGAAAGTAAAGGCATCGCTGATCACAGGCGAGGGTGCAGGTTCGAGTCCCGCTGGAACGGAATTTCTGGGGTATATTTAAATTTAATTTGTTACCTATTATTTTATTAAGCAGAAATAAACAATATTTATTTATAAAAAATAAAAAATAAATATACCCTTTCGGGAAAAAGGCGTGTGTACAACAACGTAAATATTTACTCCAAAATATCTACTACACAAACTGCAATAAAACACCCGTGGTGCTTTAAAGTTACCTTTTAAATAGTCAATACAAAAACACACACCTCAATGTCCACCTGGTTATTATAGATTTTTTTTAAAACGGTAAAATGTTAACAGAGCACACATATTTACTCCAAACAAAGTAAACCTCCATTCTAGGATGGACAAAAATTTAATTTATAGTTAGGTATAGTGCGCTTCATGTAAAAAGTAGTAAACTAGGTAGGCACTCATTGAATGCATAGGTATACATCTCTTAAATAAGTAGAAAAGTAAGTAATCTCTTAAAACGAACGCTGGAACGCCTGAAGAAGCTTGACCGCCAGCGTTCTTTTTACATGATGCACATTATACTACGATATAGACTGCAACAGGACTATCGATATTTCTGACGTCATCACTTGGTCAAGCCCTATCGTAATCAAACATTTTTATATTTTACATAAAATATTGTTTATTTCAAGGTGCAGCAACGAAATATTATTAAAAAATATAAGGGAAAGTCCTAATCTACGAATGAAACTGGTTTTTAGACCATTTACTAAAGCAGAATTGATAAAATAAGCAATACAATCGAACTACCAATAATCTCTTATTTACCTGTGAAACGTGTATTTTCCCGGATAATTACGTCTTGTATATTCACAGTCACAAACTGAACATGACACCATTGTCATACAAAGTAATATTTGTTAATTAATAGTAAGATTACTAAAAAAATTACGAAATTAGTTAAACTGCACAAGAGACCGTCCGGTATGGGCATGTACTCGAGCAAAACATGTCAAATTCAATACATTGTTGCTGTCACTTTTCTTCTTGCACGGGGTACATTTAAAAATGACTTCTCTCTCCCACGCTTCGTTTGTCTATTTAGCGTAGCGAAAAAATTCTACGTCTATGGAATATTCTGAATTTTACTATTGCTCCTGAAATACACTAAAATATGCTGCGCAATGTATTGCGAAATCGTGATCAAAAGCGATTGTCAGTTCGTTAGACAATAGGGCTAGTCATATATGCAAATAGAAGTATATAATTGCGCAAATTATTCCAGTGAATCAAAAAATCTATTGTAATCCGTGAACTTAGGGTCGAAAGTCGGGGTCACTTACTACACCCCTAGCGTCCTCTAATCAATTATTTACATAAATACTTTTGGCAAGTCCATCGTTTCAAAGGTCGCTACATCCAATCCTGCACGCAAGTTGAATCACAGTATTTCCTACATAATTTATAATTTCATGGAGCTTTATTTGATGCAGTATAGGTACCTATCTGGGTTAAACGCTGTACGTACCTACTACCTACCTATGATTCACGGTCAGACCGTAACTGTACTAGTTAGTTGTTGATTGTATTTCCGAACTACAGAGTAGAGTATGTACTTGAATCATAGTTATTAGAAATTGATTTCGAGTATACGCAATGCCTGCTACAGACATAATCCCTACCAATAATGCACATTCAGGCCATTAGAGCGTTGCTGACAAGCTGTAGCCAGACACGGAGTAGAGAAATGTTAATGTTGTTTTGTATTGTATGTATGAGTTGATGGTATAAGATTTGTTTTGACTGCTGGCTTACTATCGTACCGCAAGAAAGCTTTAGCCGAGTCAGCCGTGGGAAGCAATGGCGGCCATGAGCTCACTTGTTACGTCTTTTCTACGATGGTGCAACCCACTGTGAAAAGAGGCCCAGCCACTGTGAAAAGTGGCTCTGCCTACCCCCCTTCGGGGAAAAAAGCGTGTCTATTATGTGTTTTTAAATGAATATTTTAGTAATCATCATACCCAATTAGGTCATGGAATGCCACAACGAACGTTCTTGAGCCACCTCCATCCACTGATTTCCTCCTTATAATTTATTTAGTCCATCGAGGCCTTTCCCTCTACATTCTTTGGTACGTGGTTGCCACTTGAGAAGAATTATTCCCCAACGGTTGTCAGAGACCTGCCATTTTGTGCTATAGAGCACCAGCTAATTACATCGATGTCCACAGCTGGACGAGGCCACCCCCATATAATTCTATTGGAATTTTCCATAATCACTTTGTTTGGCAGGCGAATTGGTGAACGCAGTATTGGTGTTAAGCACTCAGGTGGATGCTTCTACTCATCCCCTGGGTAATTCCTTAGTCGGCTTTTATCATCCCCATCCACAGGAGGAAACGGAGGGATCTATTCACCCCACGATAATTTATAATTCCGAGCGGGAGGGATCACTGTACCAGAAACACGATAGGACAGTAATTTTCTCGATAGTCATTTTTTTGCCTAGATTCGATTGTTTATTAAAATGGTGCATAATGGGTAAAAAAATACATAAATAAAATTAATACAACAAAGCCGAGGGTTTACCGAAGGGTTTTTATAAAATTATTTATATTTAACGAGATATTTGATAAAAACCGCTTTTTTGAGCGCCGTGTGGCGTTTTCTTTTTGTAAGATGATTTCTGCCTGGTGTTGGCGCAGTCTTAAGACTATCCTAAATCCTTCCTTTTTTCTGTATTGGGCAATGGCTCTCTATAAATAGATTTTTTGTACTTATCATTAATCCTGCCAAATCCCGCAAGATTGTGGAACACTTGTCTCACGTGGGTACCACTACATGTAAAGGTGAATTTCTTAACTCCATGCTCAACCAGATATGGCTGTAGCTGCTCAGTTATGGCTACTGGCCAGGATTAGCTAATGCATTGCAAGCAAGCCTACAATACGTGAATCAATGGATTTTCATAGGTGATGATTTGAATCCCTAACATAATAACAAACATCAGCAGCCGCTGACGTCCACCGATAGACTGGGGGCTTAGTACGAGAATTTGATAGTATTCGAAACCATAAATGAAGTTTCGTTTCCTTCAATACTGACAGTGTCCTTAGTTTTCTCCTCGTAATCGCTAGGGGCGCTGCAAGTAAATGTATGGAAGGTATGTATGTATGTATGTATGTTTGTCCGAGCATAACTTCCGAATCGTTAATTCGATCTTCATGAAATGGTTTTGGGGGTAGATAGTATTAGTACAATTTGTTGGTAAGGTTATGACTATATCAGTCGGGGGGTTGTTGAGATATAGTGGTCCAAGAGGAGGTAAAAAATATATGATAATATCAGATCAAATAGGATGTCATATGAAAGCCCCTCACTTCGAAATTTCAAAACGATTTTTTATAATTTTTTTATGTAGTTTTTGAGATATTAGGGTAAATCGTAAAGGTAAAAACCTAAAACCTCTAGAGTACTTCCACTAATCCGAAAACGCTAATTAGGAATGTTTGTAGCTTTTATGACACAAATGCTGGAAAAGTCTAAAATTTAAGAATTTCGAAACTTGTACTCTATAAAAATATAACCAGTATAACATCCATTGTTGACCTCCCGTTTCTAGAAATTTGAATGACGTTGTAGGTCGAACTTTTCGAACCACTCGTACGTATATTTTTTCGAAAGAAATAAGGTAACCTACCTAAACCGCGTGTATTCGCGAGGGGGTTCGAGGCGAACCACTAGTAGTAATTAAAATGAAACGCGAGGACCTGCGTATGGTGGTGGGCATCATAACAGGACACCGCGACCTCAACCATCACCTGCACAAAATTGGAGCCACTGACAGCGGGCTGTGTCGGGGCTGCTTGCAGGAAGAAGAGACGGTGGAGCACGTCATCTTAAATTGTGCGGCCACAAAAGAGGCCAGGACCAAGAAGGGTTTGCAGGAGCTATACTTGGATCCTGCTCTCCATCATCGACGCCTTCGGACACACTTCAACAGTGTTGCCATCAACCCAAAGTTCTGCTCCGTTACTTTAAGGAGCTGGGCTGGCTGGGGTAGGGTTAGCACAGGGGGATAATGCACAATACACCCCACAGCGGGATGTCAGTGCAGGTCTTAGCACCTCCACCTAGAATTAGAATTAGAATTAGAACCACTAGTACTATAGTAGATTAGAAAACTATCCAAACTAGTACTAAGCCCCCAGAACTCTCCACACAGAATACCATGACGTTTTGAACCGTATAGCAGCCAACGTTTTTCCTTCTGCAAGTTTTATGGCCAGCCCATTGCCACTTCAATTTGTTAATATTAGAAATTATGTCAGTGACCTAAAATGAAGAAATCCAAATGGCTAACCATTTGGATTTCTTCATTTTAGATTCGATCACGTGGTGAAGCTCCAAGGATAGCTCTCTCCATAGCCAGTTATAACACACAAAAGTTGAGTTATGCTATCATTGAGGGAATCTACTCTTCTATACAAAATTAGATTGTATTATTTATACCTTTGTACATTATACACAAAAACCAAGATAAGTTTTATCGGTGATACTGAGGTTATTCTGATAAAAGGTTCGATGAACTTTGATTTTTTTTTTTATCTTTATATCGTGTCACCTTCATTGCATATTATCTAATAGGAGTTTGATTCGATCGTCACGTTGCAACACATCATAAAATGCACAATATGTCTTGACAGGCCATTTTCTACTGAAAAAATCAACTAGAGGACATTCTTAGTAGTCTTGAATAATTGAGGAAACACGATGTGGCTGTACCTACCTCCTGTCATTACATCGATATTACATTAACATTTTGACTTTCAACTAGCAGCGACTCTGAGGACAAGTTCAGGGCAACTGACTCATTTTGTTTCTACCGCGATTATTGCGTAGAGCCTCAATAACACCGGCAAGCTTATTACGTATCTTGCAATAGCAATGCGATAGCAAGAATCGCGCGAGAATTGCGCGATCATCGCTTCCAAATTGCAAATTCGTATTACGGATCGATGATACGTAATACGAATTTGGATGCGATAATCGCGCAATTATTGCTATCGCATTGCTATTGCAAGATACGTAATAAGCTAGCGGGTACATGGCATGCATGCGCCTAGTTGGATACCTATCGTTTACGAAGTAACTATTAAGTAATCTGTGCTATCGTGTTATTTTGGTTTAGCTAAGAAAACAAACTTTTAACATTTAACATTTGAAGTTTGTTACAAACCAGTGACGTGCAACTTGTGTCAATCGAAAATAAACTGTCTTCTTATGACTTTGTGCTGACTTTCAAATGACTTTAATAATGACTTTGTACTGACTTTGTAATGACTTTAGTAATGACTTTTTACTAACTTTTATGTTTTTAACTTTAAACACGCATAGGGTTCATAAGTAAGAGTGCTGGGTTCAAAATAAAACGGGTTGAAATCATTAAAAACGTTTGTAGGTAGTGAAGCTAAGGCCAAACCAACGCGTTCAGCCCGCGTCCGCGGTGGCGTGCACGGTGGCGATCCATTGTCTTACCATTGATTGCCACCATGCACGCTGAGGACGCGGGCTGAAAGCGTTGATAGCTTAGTACCGTTATAAGTAAAATCAAGACAAGTTCGAATTAATTTTGGATCCACAGTTACTTTTCAACCCGGGTTCAAATGTTAGATTTTGTCAGGGTTCAAAATCTGTGATCAGAAGTAGGTAAGTACCTACAAAAATCACACTGTCACACTAATATCATAAATGTAAAAAATACTATGTTTGGGTGTTTGGATGTTTGTCAACCACACCGAAACGGCTGAATCGATTTCGATAAAATTTGGTACACAGATAGATTCTGACCTAGATTAAGCTATAGGCTACTTTTATGTCGGTAAAACGCGAGCGAAGCCGCGGGCGTACACTAATTATTGATAAGTGTTTTTAAAGGGTCGGCAACGCGCGTGTGATGCCTCTGGTATTGTAGGCGTCCATAGGCTTAATACTGGTTAGTACTGGTAATACCTACGGTAATTACCAACAGGTAGGGCGTATACGAGTTTGCTACTTAAGTAAGTTTGCTATAAGTAGTAAAAAAAACAGCTGATGATGATGATGATAATGCGGTATTAAAATCATGATATATCATGGACTGGTTAGCGATGCGGACGTGCTCTTAAAAAACATTGACTTACATTTTCCTTCATCGCGTGATTGTAATGTAAACACGAACCTCGTAAGGTTTTCCTCTATGTAGGTGTCGGTAGGTATGTGAGGGTTTTAAGATCATTGGCCGTGGTTTTATAGGTCGGTAGGTTTATTACGATCAGATTCATTTTATATTGGTGTGTCAGTATCGTACCTTTAGGTAGATATCCTCAGGGAGCGTCATGTGAAAACAGTTATGACAATGATTCGAATACCATCAGTTTATCTGTGGGAAACGGGCGTCGGTGAGTATAAAATCCTCCTTAAGGTGGGGTAAAATCACCAATCTTAGATTAGATTTTTAACTGACTAAATCAAGTTAAGTATAATATTCAAATTATAAATATGTATGGATACTACATTATAATTCCGAGGGATCACTGTACCAGAAACACGATAGGACAATATTATTTTATCGATAGAAAAGAAAAACAAGGTTACCTCTAACATTTGGCTAGATTCCATTGGTTATCTTCTTCGTCGTGTCGATGGTGGATCTTTTTCTATTTCATATCTTGTTTTGCCAGAATTTTGCCACTTCTACGGCGTTGTCAGATGCAGTTGCAGTAGGTATATGTATCACACAAGGTACAGGTGTTGGGGCACATTGGGCAAGTCATTAGGTGTGCCATTGTTTGAGGATCAGTTCCACAGTAAGGACAAGTTGTAGCTGTCTCTTCTGAGTAGCCCCATTTACTCATAATGAGCCTGCAGCGGCCCACCTGTGTCTAAAATTGAACCCCAATTGATCTAAAAATAGTGGCCACTAACATTTTCACGTAACAACCATTAGGTAGAAATTAAAAAATTAGGCCGGTAGTTTTAAGCATTTTTTGATTTGGTTTTTATCTTTCCATAGATGGCCCTAATTCAGCAAGCCGCCTGCGTGAATACGCCTCTCACTCCCACTATATAGTAACGAGAAGTCCAGCAGTGAGTTTGAAGGCTGACGAAGATAAGACTGGCCTCTCATCTAAGTACAATGTAAATGTTGTTAGGTGCCATTTATCGGGCGGGAGGTCAGCGATAGGGGGTCAATGATCGCGTCGTTTTTATCAGCTTTATCAAAGTCTGCTGTTTTCCCTGTTAATCTATAACTAGGTATTCTAGGCTAGAAAAATCAACAACACTAATGGCACTATCATAATTTTTTATTTTACCCAAACGCCGACTCGAAGCGTTCTAATGAAGGAATTCTAATTTCATTGTTTGTGCTTTTGTGAGGTAGTAACAAAAAACCACAAAAATATGTCACTACGTTGTTGACTTTGACATCTCACTTTATTTTGAAAGCTAGGTTCAAAACAGCGCCATCTATTAGCGCATGATTTAAAACTTCCGTGAAAACCCCTCATTGCCAGGGATATGCTGTGAACACCGGACCCAAATACCTATAGAGATTTATTATTTTACGCCGGCTGTACTTCATTAACAAAATCGACAAGGGATCCATCAGGAATTTTAAAGTTGTCTAAAAATTATAATTGATCGAACAGCACGATCAAAGTCCACAGGATCATTCTCAATGGATCGAACAGGAACTATTCGACCCCGAGGGCAAGTCTGAACACGAGGACTCTTCCCACCATTTTCAAAAAGAGACGTCGTCTACTTTTATTTTTTATTTTCCTAGTGTTTTGTTGAGTTATTTTGTGTTATTTTGGTGGCATTTTAACTAAAAAGTGAAATGAAATGGAAGTGAATTTGCGTGACTTTTAAAATTGGTAGAAATTGTCTGCCAAAGTTTTAGTAAAACGGCCACCGTTTTTCTAAAACATGACTCAACTTTGAGTTTGACTATTTGGAAGGTGTGTAACGTTGCAAATTATATTGAAAATACAATAATGAAAATGAAAAATAACTTGAAAATGGGAAATACACAAGCCGTGCGGCGCCAATGAGGGCTTTTCATTATCGAATAAATAAATAAAAAGTAGTTCGATTTGGCTCGATAGATGGCGCTGATTCAAATATACTTGTCAAAATAACAAATGCATTGTCTGTGCTTTTGTGTGAATATCACTAAAATATATGACTATGTTGTTGACTTGACATTTCACTTTATTTTGATACAGCTACTTTAGCTGGCGCCATCTATTTTCAAGGCTATAAACATGAGGTGAACTGGCCGTGAAAACCCCTCAATGAAGGGTTTTCAAGCCAGTTTCACATAAAAAAAGTCTGAACACATTTTCTGAAGTACCTACTGGATTCTATGAAAGCGATCATCAGGCAACTATGCAGGCCTCCAAAGAAACTAGTATGTACCTACTTCTGGTTCCGTCCACCAATCAAAAGCTTTTTCTAAGCCCTTTATTTCTGACACGTGCCCATGAAACCATGATACAGTTTGACACGAAAGAAAGGGTATCGAAGAGTATATGGGCTGGTGAAGCCACCATCATCATCAGCTGATGTTAGACATAGAGCGCCATAGAATGCCGCAGTACGATGAACGTTCCATCTACCGACTCCCTGCGTCTTTTTCAACGTCATCATCTATAGAGTCATCTCGGTATCTACGTCATATATACGAGCCTTCACACAAGTTTATAAGTCAGGTAATTCAGATATCCTTCGACAATACCTAACTTTTGAGCTCTTTTTTAGGGTTCCGTACCCAAAGGGTAAAACGGGACCCTATAACTATGGCTCGGCTGTCCGTCTGTCTGAATGTCTGTCTGTCTTTCTGTCTGTCTATCCGCCTGTCACCAGGCTGTATCTCATGAACCGTGATAGTTAGACAATTTAAATTTTCAGTTTAGATGATGTAATTCTGTTGCCGCTATAACAAAAAATACATACCTACTAAAAAACAGAATAAAATAAAAATTTAAGGGGGCTCCCATACAATAAACGTGTTTTTTTGCCGTTTTATTTTATTTTTATTTTTTATTTTATTTTTTATAGATACTGGTACGGAACCCTTCATGCGAGAGTCCGACTCGCACTTGGCCGGTTTTATTTAATAAAAATTACCATATATTTTTTCTTATAGCAACAAAACTATCTTGCCGACTGAGAAGGCGGAACATTATCTAGTGAGATTCTCGCAAATAAACAACCGTAAAACCTAACAATTAATTCGGTAAATAGCCAAAGTACGAACAGAAACTACTTGAAATTCTATGTAAAAAATCGGATTTGTTAGTTTTTATCCATATTGCGCTAATTTATATTTCAGAATAGATAGGTACATGTATTTACAGAAATAATAAAACAATACAAGTAGGTATGCACAACAAAAAAAACATTTGTACTAAGTACCTGAAGGCCGCTACTAAAGATCTAAAGGAAGCTCCACTGATCAAAAAATTCGTTGAGCCAGATAACAGCCAGCTCTCGGGTCACGCGTTGCTTCGACCAGACGCCCTGAAAGAATAGATTGTATTTCGTCTGACCCAATATGACTTACCTATTCGATGAGACATATATGTCAGCTGACAGCTATTATCTAAATCCAGCATTCGTACTCGAATCATTGATGTCATGAAGTCATTGACTTGAGGACTAATCGGACAAATAGCTATCTAATTCAAAGATAACTTGTCGTTGAGTACTTAATATTAGAAATTGTGGATTGTTGATAGACTCGTGACCCGCCCTAGATTTGTAAGTAAATTATTACACGGCTAAACTTTACAGAAAACAATCTTCCCATTCATTATAATGATGTCACTCTGCTGGTTGCGCCCGCGACTAATTCTGCTTTAATAAGAATGAAAGAGCTTCGTTGGTATCTTACGAACAACATTCACTATCATGCTCATCTGGAATCAGCCACCGTTGGGTAGGTATAAGTAGTAGTAGAGTTTCATAAAAAACCGGCCAAGTGTGAATCGGACTCGCGCACGAAAGGTTCCGCATACCATTATCTACAAAAACGAAAAATAATCAGGTTTGTTAAATAATAAAAATTAAAATTGCACGCAGAAACTGGTCACCCATCCAGCCCGCAGAGCATCGCTTAACTAACATTTGGAGAAATTACGTTTGTTGTATGGGAGCCCCTTAAATATTTATTTAATTCTGTTTTTTAGTATTTGTTGTTATAACGGCAACAGAAATACATCATCTGTAAAAATTTCAACATCACGGTTCATCAGATACAGCCTGGTGACAGACGGACATACAGACAGAGAGGCAGACAGACAGACAAACAGACAGACAGATATACAGACAGACAGACAGACATACAGACAGACAGACAGACATACAGACAGACAGATATACAGACAGACAGACAGACAGACGGACAGCCGGGCCTTAGTCATAGGGTCCCGTTTTACCCTTTGGGTATGGAACTCTAAAAAGAGTACTACTACTACTATAACACCTATTTCTGCCGCAAAGCAGTAGTGCTCGCATTGCTGTGTTCCTGTTTGAAGGGTATGGTTGCCGGTGAAATTAAAGGCACATGAGACTTTTCATCTTTATATCTCAGGGTGGCGGCGGGCACAGTGTAATTCCACATAGGGCGCGTCCTAGGCGGACGTGACCTATGAGGCCTATGAGGGCATTGGTTACCGCTTAACATCAGGTGGGCTATCTGCTTGTTCTACCAGGAAGAAAAAAAGAAAAAAAAAGTAGCTGATTTCCTATAGTACTTTACATAGTACTTTACAGACTTTGGTCTACAAGGGACAAGTTAAAAAAAACGTTCTAAAAATAGTTAATTTTTATTCGATAATAATATATTAAATAGATTACATTATTACAAAAATAAAAATAATTACCTATTCAGATGGTGTACAATAATAATCTGAAAACGTATTTAATTATTTACGGGTGAATAATACAACTTATACATTTAGGTATATACATACAAAATTTATAAAATACAAATTAAACAGATGAGCTACCTGAACACCTTTGCTAACGATTTAAAGGTAGCTCAACTGACACAAATCACTACCAGAGGGAAGCGTCCCTAAGATGCTGACTGCATTGCCACGCTGAATGGCAATACTAATGCATTAAGCCAGATAAGAGCCAGCTCTTGGGTCACGCGTCGCTTCGACCAAACGCCCTGTATTGTATGTTATTCCATACATACATAAATACATACATACGCCTTTTTTCCCGAAAGGGTAGTCAGAACTTCAAATTGGCCTCTTTTCACCGTGGGTGGGCACCATTGTGAGTTATAGACGTGACAAGTGGTGAGCTCATCGGCGCTATTGCCTCCCACGCGCTGACTCGTCTAACGTTTTCTTCCAGTAATAATATATACATTCCTCAAGTAAGCTAGCAGCCAGGATAAATCTTATACCATCAAATCTTACAAACATACATACATACATATGCCACATGCCTTTTTCACTGAAAGGGTAGGCAGAGCCTCAATGGGCCTCTTCTCACTGTGGGTTGCACCATCCTGGGACAAGTCCGGGTAACCCCTTAGTCGGCTGTTACGACATCCACAGGAGGAGATGGAGGGGTCTTTTCTTAGGCCGGACACACCAAAGCTTCATTCCATGTTATTAGTTTCATGTTACAAGCATGTTATTCATAGTTTATATTTATTGGAGTATTTCACTGGCTGTTTTATAAATTAATTTATGCAAACATCTTTCTATAACAGTTCGACATCAAAGGAAGTTCTCCATTTATGAACCCAACCATGAGTTACATAAAAGGGCAATATTCTCCAGGTTATTGACGTAACGGAACAGGAAAAATATATTAAATTACAAACAGAATGTTTGACTATTTACTTATAGCTATTTTCCATAATATTACGAGCTTGATCGACGGAGGTACAGCCATCCGAAATAGCTGAGCAACTCTTGATATCACGTAAAGTTTAACTCTCAAAATTGAGTACATACCAAAGTCAAAGTCAAAGTCAAAAGTATTTTATTCATTGAAATCACAAGGATCATTTTGAATCGTCTTAAAAAATAAATTTACAGTTACTCCTGTTCCAACGCAAACAGACCTAGAAGAATCAGGCAACAAACACGGTCTGTTTTTCTTTTGATGATCCTTCTTACTACTAGGTGCAGAGCGCCTGTGTGGTGCCTCGAGAACAAGTTGAAGCTGATTCAAGGAAAAAAGGAAAACCAAATTAAAAGCCTTACTTAGGTAGGCAGTCAAAAGTAAGATGATAGAGAGAATCAGCAAAAGTTCATAAGGCAGCACACACTACGCTTGATATACACATAAATAACACATCAGTAATAAATTATATGCAGGTACAGACATTGCAAATTGACAAATTAGGTGTCGAGGGGCAGAGCGACATCAGGCCACGCGGCTTTATCATTAACATAGTCATGTAGTGTGTAATACGCTTTCTTAATTAAATTATTCTTTATGTAAGATTTAAATCTTCGAATCGAAAGTTTAGAAGCACTTTCTGGAAGTTTATTATAGAACCGAACAGAATTCCCCATAAAAGACCCACTTACTTTTTTTAATCTAAATTTGGGAATACTCAGTTTTTTTTTATTTCTCGTGTTAAAACAATGCACGTCACTTTTTTTCATAAATCTATCTAAGTGTTTATGTGTATATAATAAGGTTTCGTAGATGTATTGCGATATTACGGTGAGAATGTTAATTTCCTTAAAACGCTCCCTCAAGGAGTCACGTGGCTTCATTTTATAAATGGCACGTATTGCCCGTTTTTGTAAAACAAATATTGCTTGGATGTCTGCTGCTTTCCCCCACAGAATGATGCCATATGACATAACACTATGGAAGTAGCCAAAATAAACTAGCCTAGCTGTAGCTTCATCAGTAAGCTGCCTTATCGTACGAACTGCATATGCAGCGGAACTAAGTCTACCCGCAAGTGCCTCAATTTGTGGTCCCCACTGCAAACTTGCATCAATATTAAGTCCTAAGAAAACAGTAGAGTTTACAAGATTGAGTGTCTCGCCATTTACTTTAATATTAGTTGGGTAATGTTTTACATTTGGCAAAGTGAATTTAATGCATTTAGTTTTTTTAGCATTAAGCAACAGATTATTTACTGTGAACCAATCAAGAACTCGCGATAGTGATTTATTTAGATCATCGTAATTAGCTTTTGACCTATCAACTTTGAAAATTAAAGACGTATCGTCAGCAAATAAAACTATATCACATATGTCTTTTACATAAAAAGGGAGATCGTTAATGTATACTAAAAATAGAAATGGGCCTAGTATTGAACCCTGGGGCACTCCCATAACAATAGACGATCCTGAAGACCTTTCACCACCAACGTCAACTTTTTGTACTCTATTGGATAAGTAAGAATTTACAAGGTTAATTGCCTGATTTTGGATGCCATAATGTTTTAACTTCAAAATTAGAGTAGCATGACTCACGCAGTCGAATGCTTTGGATAGATCGCAGAATACTCCGATCGCGTCTTGCGAGTTTTCCCATGCTTGAAATATGTGTTCCAAAAGCATGGTACCAGCATCAGCTGTTGATCGACCCTTGGTAAATCCAAATTGATGACTATGAAGTAGTCTGTGGAAGTTAAAGTGTGACAATAATTGAGTAAGAATAAGTTTTTCAAAGATTTTACTTAACGCGGGCAATATAGAAATCGGCCTATAATTAGCTGGATCTTTTGCATTTCCAGACTTGAACAAAGGAATTAATTTACTATGTTTCATAAGATCTGGAAAGATTCCGTCGTCAACACATCTATTAAAAATGTAGGCTAAGCATGGAGCAATATCAATAATTATAATACCTAACACCTTTGTGGATATTCCCCAAAGATCTTCAGTATTTTTAATATTAAGTGACATAAATGTCTTAACAATACTATCGGCATTTACGTATCTAAAGCTAAACGCGATCTCACATTTAGCAACACTTAGTTCCAATAAAGTAGATGCTCCAGAGGCAGATGATTGTAATGACTGGGTTACAATAACTGGTATATTAGAGAAAAAATTGTCAAAGGCATTCGCGACATCAATCTTTTTTGTCAATATTGTATTGTTTATGTTTAATTTGATCTGCTTATTGCGTGGCTTAGATTTACCTGTTTCATTATTAATTAATTTCCAAGTTGCCTTAATTTTATTCGATGATTTTTCTATTTTTTTTTCTCAAATGTAATGATTTAGCTGCACGACAAACTTTTTTAAAAGTATTTGAATAGTTCTTTATATACAAAATAAACTTTGGGTCATGCAACATTGATTCCCTAGCCGCATAGAGATCATATAATTTATTCCTACTTCTATAGATACCGGGTGTCGCCCAATCAGCTAACCCGACATTAGATTTAGCTATACATGTTTTTAACTGAAATATCTCAGTATGTTGCTCATTTATCAAATTAGACAAGGAGGTAAAAAGGTCATTTGGATCATCTACGCATGGTAAAAGGGGTATTTTAAGTTCAATACTGCTCTGAAACTTCATAATTCGACTTCCTGTGATAGGCCGATAAGTGAATTCCTTAGGTTCATCTACCAAATTACAAGTAAATATACCGGAACGATACAGTTTAGTAGTAGTAGAGCTTTTTTATGAAAGATTTCGTCTGGGGAAGTACTACCTCCATAGCTATTTCTGCCGCAAAGCAATACTAATGCAAGTGCTCGCATTGCTGTTTTCCAGTTTGAAGAGTGGGTGCCGGTGAAATGCCAGGCACATGAGACTTTTCGTCATTATATCTCAGAATGGCGGCGGGCGCAATTGTCTTCCAAAAGCACTTTTGGAAGCAGATAAATAAATAAATAATAAAACCCGCAAACACCATTTTTCATATAAAGCAAATTTTAACTAAATCAGTCAAACTATTTTGGAGATAAATTGGAACCTGTCACTGTAAACACATACAATTTATCCGTTCCATCGGGGGTTAAAATGATGTAGATAACTGTTCAATGATGTTGGTTTATTAAGGATGATTATTTTGACAAACTGGGTGCTTGTACTGGGTGCTGGTTGTTTGGACGTGTAAGAGTCAAACTGCTAACATTCATTTTTAGCGCGTAGGGTGATCTGAGTTGCGAAGCTGTCTCATAGCGACTGTGCATAGAAAACAAACTTGTTTTATTTCCAATGTTAAGACACGCATGAAACTCAAAAGGCTTCGTCTAAAACGGTCCGTGCGTCTGTCAGTCATACCTGAGAATATGAAGAATGCATGTGTAATTTTATTGGCATTTTTGTTTGAAATATTTGTATCGGAATCTGACAGACGAACACGAAGTTCTCGATGCGAGGTTAGAGGTAAATTTATTTTTATTATTTTGTCTCTTTTTAAAAAACCTTTGTTTTCCTCTTTTAAATATTTGCAGGAAAGCGTCTTCGAGTTTCCACAATAAATTGCTCCCTCAGTTGACATGACAGCAATTATCATGCATTAATTTTATTTTTACTTTATTTACGTAATCCTTTATCGTTACAATATGATTAATAGTATATATAAAATGATAGGGCCAAAAAATGGTCACACAAAATAGGACAAATTATACAGCTTAGTTACAAAAATGCTAATGATTCATTAATCAATGAAAAGAAATAATAAAAAATGAATATCGTTATTAACGAATATTACAGTATGTGTTTAAGTAGGGAAAGTAATACAGTATTACTTCCCGACTCCTTATTGATAAGGAGTGCCGTGGCTTTCATCATCAGCTCACGAGCATGATTTGATGACTCCCAGACGCAAACACCTGAATAAGTTAAGAAAAATTAACAGACACACAAAAAAAAAACCTCGATTTCTCTGAGACTCCATCATCTGATCCCGACTTGGTGATAGGGACCACCTCGGGAAAATATCCATTCAAATAAGATATATTCATACAAACAAGATTTTTTCAGACTTTATAACACAAATTATACATTTGTTTTGTTTATTTAAATATATATTTGTTAATTTACATTGATCTGATTAAAATAACATAATGTATGATGACGATAAATCACTAATATGACTATTTTTACTAAGAAATGTTCGAGATCCAAGTCAATTCCAAATTGAGGCTGTTAGGTAAGCAACATATATCGGAGACTAAAATCCAGAGTCTCGAGCTCCAACGTAACGTTGCATGCCTTTCATTTTGGGGAATATGCCCAGTAAATTCACAATCCAATCCCACTGTCTCCTTTTCATCATAGATCAGGGAGGTGCACAGCTCAGTACCATCCTAACTCATTAGTATACCCTCTATTCGTACCGAGCGTTTTGGTTCCTCTTTCTTTTACTGGGAACTATAATCTGGGTCTCTTCAAGGCAATAGTAAATAGGTACCTTCTAGAGATAGAGAGATCATTGTCAAACATATATACTAAAACTTATACTAGGTACTACATTCTTAAACTTAAAATTATACGACGACCTCTGTGACGCGGCAGGCGAACGTTATTGTATTAACGTGTATTTGTTCAGAGTGTTCTGGGTATCTATATATATAAAAGAAAGAAAGAAAGAAAGAAAGAAAGAAAGAAAGAAAGAAAGAAATAAACATTTATTTCTGACTATACAAACACACACCAAGAAGAAAGCAAACAAGATATGAACTATATAAAAACTAAAACAAAAACAAATAACACAGATATAATAAAGGCAATTTGTATGTACGCCTGACGCAAGCCACAAAAGGGTCCTCAACTCAGCGTTAAAAAAAAAAAAAAAGTAAAAGAGAAGTCCACACACTCATTCATCACTCACTCACTGACCACTCATCACGAAAGCTCGGAAACTACTGGGCCGAGAGGTCTGAAATATTAAGGGGTGTAGGCGCGCACTAAGAAACCATTTTTGAAAATTCGCACCCTAAGCGGTTGAAAAAGGGTGTTAAAGTTTGTATGAAAGTCGACGAAGTCACGAGCGGGTCAGCTAGTTTTCTATATATAATAAAAAAATACCTATCTATGTAATATATTGTATTAAGTATATCAGTTGTCTAGTACCTATAACACAAGCTCTGCTTAGCTTGGGGCTTGACAATGTTGTGTGAACTGTCCAGCATTATTTATTATTTATTTATTTATACTGGTCGGGAAATTTTGATTGATAGGACCTTGAGCATTTATCCTGGCTGATCGCTTGTTTTAGTTAGTGTCACTACTGAAAAAAGCGCTAGCCGAGTTGGTCGTAGAATAGCAATGGCGACGATGAGCTCATCACTTGTCACGTCTTTATTCCTGCGATTATGCGACTCATTGTGAAAAGATACCCTTTGTGACTTCGCCTTCCCCTTCAGGGAAAAAGGCATGTGTCCTATGTGTCTTTCTTTGGGCCGTTTTCAAACAGACGTAAATATTGTTTCAGGCATGCTTATTATACGAATTTCGAAACAACACACTGCCTGGGGGAGATCATCCCTTACTTCGTATATGCAGTATTATACAGGGTCTGTTCAAATATGCACAAACTGGTTTAGGCCCGAATTTATATCATTAAAATAAACAACTTTAATAATACGATTTTTGTAAGCTTTCTTTAAATCTTAGCCGTATTCAATCATATACCTACCATGCGAGCTACTGGCTCTGCGTTTTTATGTATACACTAGGGGCGTGACGCACAAGACCAAGGGATGTTGGGGTACTCCGTGTCGGTTCTGTCACTCTTTTTAAGACTAATTACTCAAGTCGGAGTGCTCTCTATCGGTTCTACCATTCATTCTACCTCCGTTCTAATATTGGCTAATTTATTGTGCGAGTCAGTAATATTGTTGTTGCATTAGGTTAATTAGTGGAGAACTTCAACTTCGTGAGCATAAATTGTAAATATAGGTGCAGTTAAATAATTCCCTTTATAATTAGGCTTTAAATTAGCTGGTTACCCATTAAAGCAGCTGATTCTTGAATAAAAGTCACAAACCTTGACGTCAAAGACATTTCAGAAGAAACAGCTGTTTTTTAACCCCCGACGCAAAAACGACGAGGTGTTATAAGTTTGACGTGTCTGTGTGTGTTTCTGTCTGTGGCATCGTAGCTCCCGAACGGATGAACCGATTTTGATTTTGTTTTTTTGTCTGAAAGGTGAATTAGTTGGGAATATTCTTAGCTATGTTTGATCAAAATCGGTTCAGCCGTTTCATTGCGTTGAGTTTATTTTTAATTTTTGCTAAATTTATTACTTGTTAGTTACTAGATTAACCTGAAAGTTATCAGAAGAAAACCAAAATCCCAAAAATTGTAGAGCAAAAGTTATTTATTATAATGATACCAATTTGTGTCTAGAACATGCGCATTTTTAATTGACCCTGTATATTCAAATGTGTATAAGAATCCCATAGATGTTTTTATTGAAAATGTAAAAAACTTTTACGACATTTTTGTTCACTAATTATTGCCTGAGGCGGCGCTCCACACCGAAAAAACAATTTTTTCTTTGCATAAAGTAAAAACGGCCTAAATGAACAGGTATGCATCTGTACTCCCCAAAATAAATCTTCATGTTGTTACTGGAAAAAAGCATATAAATGCTGAATCAGCCGTAGAAAGCAATGTGGTGATGAGCTCACCACTTGTCAGCTTGGTGCAACCCACGGTAAAAAGATTCCCATTGAGGCTCTGCCTATATCCTGTCGGGGAAAAAGGCGTATGTCCATGTATGTATGTAAGGTGCATCCTGTTTTATCACCTGAAAACAATAGGGCCTCAATTTCCACGTCCTCCCGACAGGTACCTCCATACGAATGTACTCCACCTATTTACTTTTTAAAGGCTCATACATCCGAACGTCGGACCTTCGCTCAATGAAACACTCATAAACACTGTTCCCTGAAGGTTACGTTATTTGTATTTAAAGGGACCTCGGGGTTTCTGCTGCTACTCTTACAACTCGATTTCAAAGCTTTTGGTTCTTAATTCTCATTGTTTTGTGTAGGTTCTTTTGCATGGGGCCTCATTCTCGCGCTAATAGATATTCTGAATTCATTAGCATACAAGGTGGATTGCAGCTGTCCATCTCCTGATGTAATTACTTGTAAAGCTTTTACTATATTCACGGATAAAGACGGAGGGGGTGTATTCTTACTGCGATCACCAATCAGCCCGCCGAGCGTAGTGAATGATTATGGTTTTGTTTTTAATGAGGGAGGCAGTGGACTTCTACCTTCTGATGATAATACAATATAGTATGTCAAAAGTTCTGTCAAAACTCACAGATAATGTATGAAAATATCGAGTTTGATCGGTCTTTGGTGCTTGAATTGCATCTGCCCGGCGGAAGATTATTGGAAAATAAACAAGACGACATTTTCTACACTGAAAAAATGGTTTGTCAGCCCCTTCGCACGACTGGAGTTTAATCCAGTGCAGTTCGTATAAGATGCGCGAATATGTTGTGGAGAGGGAAAACTTAGTGTGGTTTTACAGTGAAGCTTCCCGTGCGCGCGCGTGGTAAGCGCGTTTTGATTAAACTATGTAACGATACAAGAGACGCAAAGCTCTTGACCCGCGATGGTTACCAACCGCGCTGGCGAAAGCGTCACTGTGAAACCAGCCTAAACAGACTGCACTTGTTATTAAGGCGATATGTCAAAATGCCGAATGGGCGGAGTCTAACAAGAAAATAATAGCTGCAAGACAGTGACAGCGCTATTGCTCACTTGAACCCGGGAAGAGGTGAGGTATAGATTTCTGCCGCTCGGAAGTAACTATTGTAAGCGACAAATGATAAAACTTCGTTTTGCTTCTAAAGTAGCAAATATAAAAATAAATTATCTATAATTAATCTAAGTAATGTGATTACCTAATACTGAATAGTATAAAAAAATATGCATTATATTTTCAATAGTCGAAGGTGGTACCTAAAACAGGCTTTAGGAGGGCCCATTTCAAAAAATAAAACTGTCGAGAAAAGTTTCTCCAATCGTGTTTCTAGTATATGATTTATTTAGATTACATCCTCAACTAATTACTGTATTAACATCAAGATTGTAACCTCTACTGTTAGTGAGTGAGCATGTAACGCAACGACTCCAAAATTTTAACATAATCTTTTACGCCCTATCTACCCGTAACGTGGGCCTAATATGAAAATCGATCCAACTCCAAAAAACTACAATATCACACTACGGAAAATTTTAGTAAATTAAGTTTAGATTCGAAAGGGGTCTCGTGAGAACAGTTGGTAGTAGCTACAGTGACCCAACGTCCCAACCCTTCTAAAGGACAGGGATGAATAAATAAGTACTGTCAATCATGCCGATCCCTCGACCTCGGGACACGGCGAGAATTGCCGTTAGTACGTTGTACTGTGAACTAGCACCCGCCCGAGGCTTCTTTTGCCTGGTACCTTGTTATAAAGTAACCTATAATAATACTTCATACATACTACAGTGCTACTAGGAAAATAATGTCCCTCGGCAATTGTCGATCGTGTGTCTGACTGTCGCTTTTTCAATCACTTGCAACCATATTACTATTTCGAAAAGCCGATGACTGCTGAGGTCCATTACTTTCGTGGTAGTACTGTACCTACATAGACACACAAGATAGTATGCCCGGGGAAGTACTACCACCATACCTATTTATGTCGCAAAGCAGTAGTGCTCGCATTACTGTGTTCCGGTTTGAAGGGTATGGGTGCCGGTGAATTTACTGGCACATGAGACTTTTCATCTTTATGTCTCAGGGTGGCGGGCGCAGTGCAATGCCACATAGGGGGGTGGACGTGACCTATGAGTTAATGCACTGTTCATAGGCAGAGGTTACCGCTTAACATCAGGTGAGCCATCTGCTTGTTCCGTCATTCAAGTAGAATAAAAAAAAAATGCTTGTTTGTCAACTTATAATATTTAAAAAAAAGTTAACAATTCCAGGTATATAGGTTTATTAGGTACATGTATATAATACTCACCATAAAAGTTGTAAATAGTATATTATGCAATTAGTGAATAAATGACGGATTTAAAGCGCGGGTCATAGATGAATCACGCGCAAGGGAAGGATTGTAACCTTCGACCAAAGTAAAATATATGTAACGACTGAATCACGACCGTAGGGAGTGATTCATGATTCAAGTGTTAGAATCCTGAGCGACGCGAGTGATCATGGCCCTCGATATAAATCCGTTTTATTCAAGAGTTGTATACTATACTTTATACCATGACTACGAGAAAAAGAAAGATTTAAGCGAAAATAGACATCAACTTCATCAGTTGAATACATTTTCAATCGATTTATTAATAAGTACCACTACCTTTGTGTTCGTACAATTATAGGTGTAGTATTCACAATACCGCCGCAATTACTAATCACAGCAAAGAACGCAAAACAGTATTTATTTTAATGCTAAACTCCTTGTCGAAAATTTCAACCAATCAAATCTCGAGGAGATATTTGCACAAAAAGTTTGTATGTCGAGTTTTCTTTGCACGAGGATTTTGTATCGAGTATTTTTTGCGCAAGGAGGTTGTTTAGTTGTTATTGAAGGGTGTTGTATTGAGATAGAGGCTCGAGTATATTGGTGTGTTCTAAATTCAAACACCAAAATCGTGATTAAACGTGCTTTTTATTCACTGTTTTCAGTGAATAAATTAAGCTTTTTAGAGGGAGAATGGTATAAACAACTTTAAATAGTTATTTAAATGCGAAGCTGTATTTGATCAGCTAGGTAAAGCTAGGTAGGTTTGTTGCCTGTTAAATTACGGTCAAAAAGGCTTGTTTTTTCGTTGTGAATAAAATACTTCCAAAGTTGTAAAATTTAATTCCCAAGGTTAGTCTCCAGTTTACAAAAAGGCCGTAAAACTCCTAAAATGCTTCCCGGACAATAAAACAGTTAACAGTCCCAAAGATGAACGTAATCACGTTTAATTAAAAACGTTTATATCTTACCTTTAACATAGTAAATAATAAAATCAGTACATCACAATATTAAGTAGACATAAATTAACAGACATTTTTAGTCGATGGACTCTCGATAATATATAAAAGTAGCAGGAAGTCGGTGATGAAAGGCGGGTCAAGACCGTTCTTCGTGCCATTTTAAGAAGGAGTTCAATGTTCAGCATTGGACTTCTAACGGCTTCTGATGATGAAAGTTTTAGTAGCTTATTAGTAGTTTTATAGAACTTTTGTGCTGTCTTTCTCAGATATTTTAACACTTTCAAAAAACGAATTAAAATAATCAATTTAAACTGATCCCTTGCGGAGACAGGATCGAATAGGAACAAAATTATTGGTATGAGGGATCAAACAGGACAAGGGATCGAGCTCAAGGGATCGAACAGGGACTACTCTTTTTATCCGTCATCAGTCTAAAAGCCGTATAAAATAAGTAACATTTTTACGGTACGGCCTGCAATGCTCTAAGATGCGGATGGATCTTTTTCAATCAATTGGTTTTTTTTAATGATAAAAGCTACGATAGCAGGCTTTTGGGGGTCTGCAATTTTGATGTTATTGTTTGTGTATTTCTTCCAAAGGGTCCTACTATTTTTAATTTGGAAAAAAAAATATAAAATGAAAAATTTGGATTATTTTGTCAAACATCAAATACAATTAAAATTGATTCATTAGTTGCGTTTCACAAAAATATGCTGTAGTATGTCCGGCGTATAAGAATAGATCCCCTTGGATATCGTAAAAGCAGACTAAGCGATTTCATCTTGGACTGGATAGCATCAGCATCAACCTGAGTACTCAACGCCAACACTGAAAGCCATAGTGTTGAAAACCTGTGCCCCTGAGTTGTCTCCAGTATTAACGCGACTTTTCCGCCTTTCTTTGAAAACTGGTGAAGTCCCTAAATCTTGGAAGCTCGCTAACGTGCAGCCTGTACCCAAGAAAGGCAGTCGTGCTGACCCTTCTAACTATCGCCCTATTTCAGTCACCTCCCTACTTTGTAAATGTATGGAGCGTGTACTGAATAGGAAGCTCCTTGCATACCTCGAAGGTAACGACCTCCTCAGTGATCGCCAATACGGGTTTCGCCAAAACCGGTCTACTGGGGACCTTCTTGTGTATGCAACGCACATTTGGAGCGAGGCCATCGAGAAATATGGTGAAGCACTGGCTGTTTCATTAGACGTCTCGAAGGCTTTTGATAGGGTTTGGCACGCTAGCCTTATTGGCAAGCTTCCTGCCTACGGACTGCCAGTTCAATTCTGCTCCTGGCTCGCAGACTTTCTGAGGGAAAGATCCATTCGAGTAGTTATTGACGGCTGCTCGTCGGATCAATTGGCTATTAATGCCGGGGTACCTCAGGGGTCAGTGCTATCTGCCACAATGTTTCTGCTGCACATTAATGATCTGCTAATGCCCGGTATCATTGGGTATGCAGACGACAGCACAGTTGTGGAGAGATATGTTTCCACTGCGCGAGCTAGGCAGAATGAAATTCAGGAGTTAAGAGATGAGATGCTGCAGCGTCTGAATTTGACTCTCAAGGCTGTATCCGACTGGGGCGATGCCAATCTAGTCAAGTTCAACGCCTCTAAAACGCAGGCTTGTCTCTTCTCGGCGAAAAAAAGTCCGTTTCTCCAAGTTCCTGTATTCCGAGATGTACCTGTAGCTATAGGAGATCACCTCGAGCTCTTAGGTGTTTCGCTCACGCCTACTCTCAACTTTGGCTCCTACATCGAGTCTAAGGCAAAAACAGCTGCCATGAAGCTAGGCATCCTGAATAAGGTAAAGCGTTACTTCACACCAGGACAGCTTCTCAGTTTATATAAAGCACAAGTCCGGGCTGGTATGGAGTACTGCTGCCATGTTTGGGATGGCTCGGCCAAACACCAGCTTCCTGCCTTGGACTCGATCGAACGTAGAGCTTTCAGGCTTATAGGTGAGCAACATATGGCGGAGACTAAGATCCAGAGTCTCGAGCACCGCCGTAAGGTTGCATGCCTTGCGATCTTCTATAGGTTACATTTCGGTGAATGTTCCCAGGAACTGCACGATCTGATCCCACCATCTCCTTTTCATCATAGGACGAGCAGGCGTACGGCTCAGTACCATCCTTACCTCATTGGTATACCTTCTATTCGCACAAAACGTTTCAGTTCTACCTTTATAATGCGAACTGCTAAGGAGTGGAATACACTACCGTCGTCTGTCTTTCCTGAAAACTATAATCTGGGTCTCTTCAAGTCAAGAGTGAATAGGTGCCTTCTAGACCTTTGTGCTTCATCTTCGGCCACATCGTCACTTACCAACAGGTGAGATCGTGGTCAAACTAAGGTCTATCAATGTTAAAAAAAAAAAAAAAAAAAAAAAAAAAAATACTGCAGTAGTAGTAGAGCTTTTTTGTGAAAGAGTTCATTCGGGGAAGTACTACCACCATATCTATTTCTGCCGCAAAGCAGTAGTGCTCACATTGAAAGAAAGAAAGAAAGAAATAGCATTTATTTGTGTCAACAACATGAGTACAACAATATTGCACACTAAAAGACACACACACACACACAGAGAAACAAAGAAAAATAAAACTAATTTGTGCCTCATTGCTGTGTTCCAGTTTGAAGGGTAAGGTTGCCGGTGAAATTACAGGCACATGAGACTTTTCATCTTAATGTCTCAGGGTGGCGGGCGCAGTGCAATGCTACATAGGGTGCGTCATATAGGTTGACGTGACCTATGAGGTAATGCACTGTTCATAGGCAGAGGGTACCCTTAATATCAGGTGGGCCATATGCTTGATCCGCCATTACAAGTAGTATAAAAAAAAATGCTGTCACCAATCCACCTGCCAAGCGTGGTGATTATGGCAAATGCCCCATTGCATTCTATGGGAAGGCTTCGTCCAGCATGGACTTACCGGTGATGACGATGATGATGATGATGATGACTAAGATGAGTTACTGTATAATAATTGACGGTGCTCGAGTACGCCTGATTAACTTAGCAATTCGCACTTGGATCGTAAAAAAACGGATGACGGACGCACCTCAGAGATGCCTTAAGATAAAGGCCGGCATATTAAGGTGTTTTACTGTATATCATTATAATATGGCGGGTTATATGACTAGAAAATAAAATAAAAAAAACATAGTTCCTTCTAAGTTAAATCTAAGTGCGAGTCGGACTTGCCTACGAAAGGTTCCCAACCATTATCTATAAAAACGGCAAAAAAAACACATTCGTTGATTCGGAACCCCCTTAAATATTTATTTTATTCTGTTTTTAGGGTTCTGTAGCCTAATGACAAAAGACGGAACCCTTATGGATTAGTCATGTTTGTCTGTTTGTCTGTCAGTACTTATGTCACATTCACTTTTTTCCGAAACTCTAAGAACTATGCTGTTGAAACGTATTCTGTGAACAGCATTAAGATTTAAACACAAAAATATAAAAAAAAACAATAATTTTTTGGGGGTCCATACTTAGAACTGAAACTCAAAATTTTGTTTTCGTCAAACCCATACGTGTATGGTATCTATGGATAGGTCTTCAAAAATGATATTGAGGTTTCTAATGTTATTTTTTTCTAAACTGAATAGTTTGCGCGAGAGACCCTTCCAAAGTGGTAAAACGTGTCCCCCCCTCTGTAACTTCTGAAATAAGAGAATGATAAAACTAAAAAAAAAAATATGATGTACTTCCATGTAAACTTCCACCAAAAATTGGTTTGAACGAGCCCTAGTAAGTTTTTTTTTAATACGTTATAAATCGTAAACTTATGAACTTTTATATTATGTTACTTACTACTACGGAACCCTTCATGGGCGAGTCTGACTCGCACTTGGCCGCTTTTTAGTATTTGTTGTCATAGCGGCAACAAAAATACATCATCTGTGTAAATTTCAACTGTCTAACACGGTTCATGAGATACAGCCTGGTGACAGACGGACAGACGGACATACAGAAGGACGGACAGCGGAGCTTTAAAAATAAAAATAAATAAATATTGCTTGACAGTTCACACAACATTATCTAGCCCGAAGCTAAGCAGAGCTTGTGTTATGGGTACTAGACAACTCATATACTTAATACAATATATTACATAGATAGATATTTTTTATTATGTATAGAAAATACCCAGAACACCCTGAACAAATATCACAAGGAGTAGCATGCACAAATATTTGTTCCGAGGCGGGAATCGAACCCGCAACCTCCTGCGTCGCAGGCGAACGTTCACTCGCTGCGCACAGAGGTCGTCCTTAGTAATAGGGTCCCGTTTTACCCTTTGTGTACGGAACCCTAAAAAGATAAATATGGTGCTCTGTAAAAATCCCGTGGTTTTTTGTAGTTGGTACACAGAACCAATGTGGTGATGGGTTTGGGGTGCGCCCTTTAAGGAAGTTATTTTCATGCCAGTTTCATCACGCACGATGCTTTTCGGCATAGTTTTAAGCACAAATATGCAAATATTTTTCCCGCAGCGGGAATCGAACCCACTCTCTCGTATCCCAGCTACCTACCTACTTACGCGTGACATCGTGCCTCATAAGCCGCAAGGCACTTGTTCAGTCACCACCATACCTTTTTCTGTCGCAAAGCAGTAGTGCTCGCATTGCTGTGTTCCGGTTTGAAGGGTATGGGGTGCCGGTGAAATTACAGGCACATGAGACTTTTCATCATTATGTCTCAGGGTGGCAGACGTAGTGCAATGCCACAAAGGGCGTGTCCTAGGTGGACGTGACCTATGTGGTATTGTATTGTTAAAGACAGAGGTTACCGCTTAACATCAGTTGGGCCATCTAGATTGTTCCGTCATTCACGAAGTTAATAAAAGTTGGTCACAGATAAAGGCCAACAAAGCACCACCAAAGAACCAGCAAAAAACCAACGACACATTGGCATCATTATCAGCTAGAGACGAGTCTCCCAAAAGAACCAGAAAAGAACCAATGACACATTGGCATCATTATCAGCTAGAGACGAGACCTCCCCAAAGAACCAGCAAAGAACCAATGACACATTGGCATCATTATCAGCTAGAGACGAGTCTTCCAAAAGAACCAGAAAAGAACCAATGACACATTGGCATCATTATCAGCTAGAGATGAGGCTCCCCAAAGAACCAGAAAAGAACCAATGACACATTGGTTTCATTATCAGCTAGAGATGAGGCCTCCCCAAAGAACCAGAAAAGAACCAATGACACATTGGCATCATTATCAGCTAGAGACGAGGCTCCCCAAAGAACCAGAAAAGAACCAATGACACATTGGTTTCATTATCAGCTAGAGATGAGGCCTCCCCAAAGAACCAGAAAAGAACCAATGACACATTGGCATCATTATCAGCTAGAGACGAGGCTCCCCAAAGAACCAGCAAAGAACCAATGACACATTGGCATCATTATCAGCTAGAGATGAGGCCTCCCCAAAGAACCAGCAAAGAACCAATTACACATTGGCATCATTATCAGCTAGAGACGAGGCCTCCCAAAAAACCAGCAAAGAACCAATGACACATTGGCATCATTATCAGCTAGAGACGAGGCCTCCCAAAGAACCAGCAAAGAACCAATGACACATTGGCATCATTATCAGCTAGACACTTGGCCTTCCCAAAGAACCAGCAAAGAACCAATCACACATTGGCATCATTATCAGCTAGAGACGAGGCCTCCCCAAAGAACCAGAAAAGAACCAATGACACATTGGCATAATTATCAGCTAGAGACGAGGCCTCCCCAAAGAACCAGAAAAGAACCAATGACACATTGGCATCATTATAAGCTAGAGACGAGGCCTCCCCAAAGAACCAGCAAAGAACCAATAACACATTGGCATCATTATCAGCTAGAGACGAGGCTCCTCAAAGAACCAGAAGAGAACCAATGACACATTGCACAATAAGGGTGCATCCGTATTGATCCCATGGAATAGAGTGCATACGAATAATCAGCACCTTTGTCCAGGCGGATTAGTGATCGTCTTATTAGTGTTAAATACTCAGGTGGATGCTGCTGCCTATATCATCATCAGCCCACACTAGTCCACTGCTGGACATAGGCCTCTCCCAATACGCACCACTGAGCCCGGTGTTCGGCTCTTCTCATCCACTTTCTGCCCGGCAGCGCCGCCTTTCGTAGGTCATCGCTCCACCTAGCCAGAGGGCGCCCCACGCTACGTTTGCCAAGACGCGGTCTCCACTCAAGAACTCGCTTACCCCAGTGGCCTTGCTACCTATATCCTCTGGTGTAATATATTTATAGTCTTTTACGAGATCCATGGGAGGAGACGGAGGGGTTTTTCTCAGGCTGGATGGATACACCACGACACTGGTGAAGTATCAGTAGAACACGACGAAAAATGTACCCTTACTGTTGAGCCTGGAGCTAAACCATAAAACACGGCCATATTATGATATTTTTATATTAAAATGCGAAACCACCCCAAAATACGTCACGCATTTTAAACAAATACTTGCGACATCTCTTGGAGAAAATTAACTTGCAAAGAAGTTTGTGCTTTATTACTGAACGTATATACCACGGTCACACTGAAACCGGCACGGGTGCGGACTGAAAACGCGGTAAGGTGCGACACAACAGAACATACTTTATCATTGTCTTGCCTTTAACCCAATATGCATAGTCAGTGTGACTCATATTTTGGGATACAAAATATCGTGTATGAAGTGGGGTTGTGAGTTGAAACAAGAATACAAAAGTAAAATTAAGTAGCGCTTTCAAAATTATTTCAGGGCGTAGTGATGCGTGACCCGAGAGCTGGCTCTTATCTGGATCAACGCATTCGTATGTAATGCTATTCGGCGTGGAAATGCAGCCAGCATCTTAAGGACGCTTCCGTCTGGTAGTGATTTGGATCATTTGAGCTTTTTAGATCGTTAACAGCAGTCTTCAGGTAGCACAACAATTTTTTTTTTTTGTTTAATTTAGTACATTCCTATTTGTATTGTTTGTATTATTATTTCTGTAAAATGGGTTGAAACGGTATAATACCTAAATGGGTTGAACGTTATTCGATAGAAACAAGAAGCAGTTAATTTATTTGGGGTCATCGCAGTACGTATTTTTCTTTCAACACAATATACTTACACTTTTTAAAATCGGTCTATTCCCATTGTCTAGGTTGAACTTATCCACATTAACGTGTCTTGCAGCCATTACGAATTCAAAAATATGTACAAGATAAATTAAACTACCATTCTATCGTAATATTTAAGTATAACAACCTTTTTGTTTTAAAACTTCCGTATCATTCGATATGTTCAACACTGGTTTTACTGCGGTTATGTAATGTTATAATGAGAACTTTTAATTTTAGATTAGTTCCAACTGATACGATGCGATAGAGGGCGCTGACTCAAAATCTACTGTCAAAAGTTATTATTGCAGCTATGTCACTATGTCATAAAGTTAAACTTTCTTCTGACATTTTATCCACAGCGCAGCGCCATCTATTTTCATCATTGAAATCATATCATCCGTGAAAACCCCTCACCCAAAAAGGTAATTTTAAAATGGTTTCATATATGAAGGTCGTTTTGTCTCGTAGCTAACTCCTAATTCCATCGTTCGGTGTAACTGTGGCGTAAATATAATGTTGATCTGCCCGCAAACTTTCCGTGAAAATGCAAATTTGTATTTATGCAGATAGTGACTTTGTGTACTTAGCGAGAGAGATTATATTCCTTCGCCCACGTTTTTGAGCATTCTGTATTCAGTGCTTATACGAAAATGTCACAAATGTTTTGTGTCTAGCTTTTGTGATGAAGAAGTCTATTCTCATTATTTTTTACGTTTCTTTTTTCCTGTTTGTGTTTATACATGTACCTGGGCTTTCAGGTAAAGGTATACGTCTACTGGCCCGCAGCGGCAGCAACGCACCGACACGAAACGGTTTTTTTTTTTTCTTATTTTATTATATTACTATGCTCGGAGTTTTACTACGAGTCCGCAATGAGGAGATCCGTTAGAACCAAGATTACCGCTAGCTCACAGAATTAGTAAGTTGAAGTGGCAATGGGCAAGCCATATAACTCGCAGGACTCATAACTAGATGGGGGAAGAAAGGTTATTGAGTGGCGACCACAAACCAGACGACGCAAAAGAGGAAAACCCCCCTTTCGATACACTAAAGTCATAAAGGTCGCAGGAAGGCGGTGGATGGAGGCAGCTCAAGACGTTCGTCGTGGCATTATATGGGGAGGCTTATATCCAGCAGTGGACTTCTGTTAGCTGTTTTTTTTTACACTACTTAGAATGACGGAAGAAGCAGATGGCCCACCTGATGATAAGTGGTACCCTCTGCCTTAGATGTCTATAAATAATCAAAGCCCTCTGCCTATGAACAGTGCATTATCACATAGGTCACGTCCACCTAGGACACGCCCTATGTGGCATTGCACTACGCCCGCCATCCTGAGACATAAAGATGAAAAGTCTCATGTGCCTGTAATTTCACCGGCAACCATAACCTTCAAACCGGAACACAGCAATGCGAGCACTACTTCTTTGCGGCACAAATAGGTATGGTGGTTGTACTTCCCGGACGAACTCTTTCACATAAAAGCTCTACTACTACTAAATGATTACGATGGTGAAGCTAATTGATATAGCACTCCTTCGACTATCGGTACCAGCTACATCGAGTGCCGGCATTTATGAACATGAAATACGTTGGTGTTAGTGCCGTGGTCATGCGGCGCGGTCGTGGTGTTCGTGCCGTGGTCATGCGGCGCGGTCGTGGTGTTAGTGCCGTGGTCATGCGGCGCGGTCGTGGTGTTCGTGCCGTGGTCATGCGGCGCGGTCGTGATGTTCGTGCCGTGGTCATGCGGGGCGGTCGTGGTGTTCGTGCCGTGGTCATGCGAGGCGGCGCGGTCGGTAGCGCAGTCGACACATTGCGATAATCTGAAACAGTAGAAACTTTTTGTTATGATATGAAACCTTTTTTTTTAAATTAGTAGTGCTGAAGAAAATTACTGGCCGCTGATAAAAAACAAACTTTCAAACTGGTATTCTTCTTGTTCTGTCAATTATTTTCACAATTATTAGAACAATTTTATTGGAAGTTTTTTTGCGATGAAACACCTATTTTTTGTGGTTTTTTGTATTGCTGTTATATATTATGTGTTCGAATATAGTAAATAGTGTCGCATTGAGGCTGCAGGCATTCTTATCAAGTAACATTCTGTTCAAAAATGCGAAAATTTGTTGTCAAGGGTTATAAGTTCTTGTAAAGTTGAATGGCGTGGGTAATTTCGTATGAACGCCTGTTTCGCATTGAGTTTTCGTAATGTCAAAAAACAGTACTCCTAAAAAGCCTTGGCGGTTGTAGTTCGTCTTTCAATCACTTGTAACCATATTTGTTTCGAAAAGGCGATGCCTGAAGTTCTTTATTTTCCTAGTGTAGGTACATCAATGCTGTGTGGTATCTCACTGTTGGACAAAAGCCTATCGATTGTCTCTTGCTGGAATCGCTTTCTTTGGTCCATAACTATCGTCTCTTTTTCTTTACCTTCCTTCGTATTTTGTTGTTTCTCGTTGGTTCTGTTTATATTGTAATTGTATAATCTAAAACACGGGTCTGATGGTACCATGTTAGTTGTAGTTTCTGATACCCACGTCACAGGGAATCCTAGTGTGGGATCAGGAGTATCCATGTGACTGCTGGGTGTAAAAAAACTCGTAGCTACGAGATGACGTCACATCTTTTATGACACTCGTACAAAAGTATGGGTTTCATGCGAGAATTGTGTCATCTCGTGTATACGAGGTGCTTTGGTAAACAATAAACTTCAATCATCACGCTCCGTTCATTTCGATCCACAATCAAGCTCCACGTGTGGACCCAAATGCATTTTCCGCTTCGACCCAATGTGGTTACTATTGATATTATTTTTCCTTTTTGATCCACATGTAAAAATATCATGATAAAGACCGTCAGAGAGAGAGAGAGAGAGAGAGAGAGAGAGAGAGAGAGAGAGAGAGAGAGAGAGAGAGAGAGAGAGAGAGAGGTATCCATGTTCAATTCCCGACTCTTCGATTCATATGGTTTCAGTTTTCCTAAACGGGTGACAACGGGATCGTTTTACTAAGACTATGTTTTCTTCCGGGGTTAAGCAGCCGTAAAAGATGGTCATTTAAAATTTCCACAGATTATATTACAGGACATGATTCTTACAAATAATCAAGAATACGACAAAACCACATCCCAAAGTGGTACATATACCACAGAATAAATAATATGCTAATATGTTCATAGGCAGAGGTTACCGCTTAACATCAGGCATTTCAGACCCACGGTACCCCTGGCCATACCCCTGGCGGTACCGTAGGTCTTTTAAAGTTAAACGGTACCACCGAGTAAGTGACCCTAGTGATGTGTTGACCTAGCCCCGCGGTTACGTTTGCGCCATTGATTTGCCCCATTAATGGTGCAGACGTAACTGGTTAGTTACGTTTGCACCATTCAATTTGATACAACATACTAACCTTGCTTTTCTCGCTATAAAAATTTGTTTATTTAGCGTTTGTTTTTGACATGGTTTTTTGAATAGAATGTTCACCAAAAAACAAGTTCCTTTAGGAACATTCGGTTGACTTTGCAAAATTTTGAAATTCCAAAATGTATAATTTCCCGCAATGTTGTTTCTTTTTAGTGTTGTATTATTTTAAAGTTGTGTTCCTATAATGTTGACTTTTTTGGGATCACATAGTTTTATCAATCTATAAGGCGCTCAGAACACGACAAAATTTTTAACTCTCAGTTGTGGTAACCGGCAAATCGCAACTATAGCCGTTTTTTTGGATGACAGCTGTCAAAATTGATTCAGTCATATTTCGGAAACTACTCGTGCTAGAGTTTCGTTGTATGGCTCAAATGAAAACTGATGAAAAAATCTACATTTTGGATGACAGCTGTCAAAATTGAAACAGTCATATTTCGGAAACTACTCTTGCTAGAGATTCGTTGTATGGCTCAAATGAAAGCTGATGACAAAATCTACATTTTGGATGACAGCTGTCAAAATTGAAACAGTCATATTTCGGAAACTACTCGTGCTAGAGTTTCGTTGTATGGCTCAAATGAAAGCTGATGACAAAATCTACATTTTGGATGACAGCTGTCAAAATTGAAACAGTCATATTTCGGAAACTACTCGTGCTAGAGTTTCGTTGTATGGCTTAAATGAAAGCTGATGACAAAATCTACATTTTGGATGACAGCTGTCAAAATGTTATTTGTTATATCTGTAGGCTACGGACTAGAGAAATTGCGTTAGTTAGTAGTCTGATATAATTGTTTGTTTTTGAGGGAGTGGTTTCAAAAATTTACTATTTTCCGTTTTGGTTCATTTTATTTACCGCCAAGTTGTGCTTTGATTTCATAGACAAAATGTATTTTTAGTCATTTAGAATAATAAAAAATATAGTAGGAGTTGGTACCTAAGGTGGAGAACTTAGGTGAAGCACGGGTCCGGACTCATTACATCACTATTAATCGGTGGTACCGTTTAACTTTAAAAGACCTACGGTACCGCCAGGGGTATGGCCAGGGGTACCGTGGGTCTGAAATGACATCAGGTGGGCCTCTTGCTTGTTCCATCACTCAAGTAGCATATAAAAAAAAAAAATGTAAAAAGTATGACCCCAAAATAAGTTAAAAAAAAAAATTGGTATCATGCATGCGCATTCGACTAGCACTTTATATTTTTGTTGTCTTTCCTACCACTTGCCTATTGGAACCACTAAACAATTTCGTTGAGAAGTTCTTGCTTTATTCGGCTTTATTCCAGAGGAGCATACTCTACTTTTCATGCCTTCTGCGAGACAATAAAAATTCACTGAAAATCGCAGCACCAAACACCGTCTTTTCAAGTATCACATTCTTTGTAGTACACTCTTGGTCTGTGTTCTTTGTAAACATTTTTTTTTTGGGTTCTCCTTATTATGGCCATTTCGATTTTTCGAACAAAACTCTTTACAATGCCATCTTGTTCAGTTATTTCCCAGGTTGTCAGCGTCGTCTTTTTTTGAAAAGATGAAATAATGTATGTTTTTATAATGGTTTTCGTAATGTTTGTAACCTATTGTGTTTTGAGCGGTTGTGGTAGAAGCAATTTTTTTTATACAACCTTCTTTCTCCTACATTGTCCAGATAGTACAGGCAAATTAAGTGATTTTTAGCAAAAGTGTGGAAGTAATTAGATGTAGTCACAAAACCTTTTCTAATTGTTTTGTTTGGCTTGAAAATCACCTCTAATATAACTTTCAGCAAATTCACCCCCCCGGAACAGGGTGAAATAGGGTGAAAACCTTATAATACCTGTAACTTAATGGGGAAAATAGATGTAGTCGGTACAATTTGGCACACACTTAAGACCGTTATGATCAACATTTGCACCAAGTATTTTTTTAATTCGACTTACGGAACATACGAAAAAAAAAACATTTCTAAAAAAATATTTTTTTGAGTATTGCGGCTCGGGGGAAATTGAAGTAGTCGGTGCAAATTGACAGAATTACCAGAAAAATTGGCCAAATAAATTACCAGGTTTGCACCTGGGTACCTCACACGGAAGTCACTTTTTCCATATTTTATTGTCGCTCTTCTTCGGGGAAATTTCAGGCAATTCTGAAATTTCACTTTTATATACGGAACATGCATTTTTGAAGTATTATATATGTAAGTTCAGTGCGGTGCTAAGTAACTAATATATATACTGTGGCGTTGCACTGCTTACACTGGCCCCCAACCGCGGGGTGCATCCGTATTGATCCCAGAAAATCATCCCACGAGCTGAAAGTAATAATAATTATTCCGGATTCATACCAATAATATTCATTTCATTTTAGAGTCCGTATTTATCCCACCTAGAAATACCTACATCTAAAACGAGTGAAAGTAACGTCAGCAAAAAAATATGTTATTATGGTAGTATAAAATAATCAACAAAGTAATAATATATACAGTGTGTCCGAAAAAGTAGTGTCAAGACGAAGTCCAAAGAAAGGTTACCCCCAGAGGTACCCGAATCACCCCTATGTATGCTCCGCGATTTTTAGTAGTTTTCGAGTTATGTGTTTTTAAAACAATCGGAGCTCTTACACTTTTTTGGCCATTGTGACTCGATTCGTTGAGGTAGAGGCCTGTTTTTTTTGTTGTAAATAAGCTGAAACTAGGGCTACCTTGTCTTTTTTTTTATATTACTTGGATGACGGATCATGCAAGAGGCCCACCTGATGTTAAGTGGTAACCTCTGCCTATGAACAGTGCATAACCTCATAGATCACGTCCACCTAGGACGCAACCTATGTGGCATTGCACTGCGCCCGCTACCCTGAGACATAAAGATGAAAAGTCTCATGTGCCTGTAATTTCACCGGCACACTTACCCTTCAAACCGGAACACAGCAATGCGAGCACTACTGCTATGCGGCAGAAATAGGTATGGTGGTAGTACTTCCCCAGACGAACTCTTTCACAAAAAAGCTCTACTACTACTTGTCTGATAGCATTTAAATCAAGAGCATCTACTATTGCATTAAAATAAAAATAATAATATGAAGATATAATTTTTTTTGTTTAATCTCTTACTTCAATGAACGTTTAAAAAGAAAAGTCACATAATCTTTTTCATCCAAACCTATCTTAATAACATGGCTGATGTGTCAGCTGATCATGTAACTTTGTTCAAGATTATTGCACAGGATCATAAAAAACACTCAATTTAATAAAAAATAGTTCAAAAACGAGTTTTTGAAAATGTTCTGCAAGTCGGGATTAAAAAAAAATCTGGCAGTCTGAAGATTGTATTACACATAAGCAATAGTAAAATAACCCATATTTGTTGTTCAAGGACATTATTTTCTACCTACGAGGCAGAAACCTGCGACAGATGGTGGGCCCATTCCAACTGCCAGATCGTCTAAATGGCGAGTCATACTTGAACTTTTAAAGAGAAGATTTAAATGGATAATCCACAGACATCATTTTACTAACACGCCGAAACATGATTTTTCAAAACGACGGCGCACCATGTCGCTTTGCGTCAGTAGTTACACAACATCTTAATGACAGGTTTTTTTTATATACAACTTAGAATGACTGAATAAGCAGATGGTCCACCTGATGATAAGCGGTACTCTCTTCCTATGAACAGTGCATTATCACATAGGTCACGCCCTCCTAGGACGCGCCCTATGTGACATTGTACTGCGCCCGCCACCCTGAGACATAAAGATGAAAAGTCTCATGTGACTGTAATTTCACCGGCACCCATACCCTTCAAACCGGAACACAGCAATGTAAAGGACTAAACAGATTTTTTAATTTTTCAATATTTTTAATTTTATTTTAATGCAATGGTTCGTGCTGTGGATGTAAATGCATTTTTTTGTTACTGTTTCGGTTGCTTTAAAAATCAATATCTGAGGTTTACTGTCATCACAGAACAAAAATAAGTATACAACATTTAAAAAGAAAGTGGAAGCCATTTTTAAAATATTTTTTCCGTAAAATCGCGGACTAGTGTAGAAATCTTTTCAGAGAATCAGAATTTTACAATTATTTATATCACAAGCTTTTAGATAACATCAATATCCTATACTTCGAGCAAAGATTCGTATTTTATATAAATATTTGTAATGGCACAAGAGGCAATTGAGATTACTAAATACAGAAATTTGAATAGAGAAGGTGGTTTTCAATTATCTGGAGTATGGAAGCCTGTGGTGAGAATGTGTAAGAATCACAAAAGTGTGGTACCTGCTACGCGACCGGATACCGATAGTGTTGTGTGTCGAGTTGGGGTGAAGTGTGACAATTAAACCGATGATAGTGGTATCGTTCATAATAAAAGAGTGAGAAAGAGGGTAGATCGATATATCTGCCAGTAACATCTACTCGCAAAGACATTAGTTAGTTCTCCCATGGTCAGATACGATTAGAATACGATTTAAAAATATTTTTTATTGCACTTAATCCAACCTCATACCGAATTTGTGCAATTTATAAATAAAATGTGCAATTACTAAATAAATAACGAAATTCCGATATTAATATCGGAATTCCAATATTTAATATCGGAAACCAGTATAGGAATTGAAAACCTTCCGATATTACATGCCCTAAACGTGACAAACAAGCAGACGGCCCGCCTGATGTAAAGCAGTCACCGCCACCTATGGACAACACCCACGGTAATGCAAATGCGCTGCCTACCATTAAGAGCCCTATTGATATTTCTCTTGAATTTACCCATATTGTATAATTTATAAATATTTGTACTTTCTGCAGATATTTGTTCAGGATGTTATTTATGTTATGCTATATGTTTTCGTTGGGTATTTTCTATGTATAATAAAAAATATCTATCTATGTAATGTATTTTATTAAAGTATATCAGTTATCTAGAACCTATAACACAAGCTCTGCTAAGCTTGGGGCTAGTGAACTCTCCAGCATTATTTATTTATTAAATATTTATTTATGATGGTGACAGCGAGCTGATCTGAGTATGGAGACGGAAGGTGGACAACGGAACTCCTCGATAGATGATAGTAGATTACTGGAAAAACTCTAGAGGTTATTTATTTTTACTTCTTTGCTTATATCCCAAAAGTTACACAGTCTAAAATAAAATTAAAACTATGTTGGAAACGTCTATGATTGTTTCACTTTTTTACCCTTTCTTTGTACTAATACTATATACCCATAAACCAAATTGTATAAAGAATACTAGTTTTATAAAGAATATATCAACAGTTCGCAAGTTATCTTCGGACAAACATACATACATACGAACGCCAATTAGTAATAATTTGCATCCAACAAAAATATATGAAAATGATAGTAAGGATCTTGCATTTTTCTGTCTGACCGTACTAATATCCATTGTTAAAGGCCGTGGCGTGGTATGAATCCGGACTACATTTTGCGATTAATACGGACAAATATACAATTTTATTATTCGTGGGATGAATACGGCCTACATTTTGGTATGAATCTGCACCCCACCCACGCCGTTGATTTCTTATTGAGATTTATTATTAAGAAGTACTTCCGGTACGAAATTTGTGTTTTTTTTTACGTGCGAATGTGGTAAACTGATAGTATATACCATAGTAAAATTTGCACGACTACATAAATCTCCCCCGAAGTACAATTTACAAAAAAAAAAAAAAACTATGTTCTGTAATTCGCTGAGGTGTGCAAAACTAATATAGTGTTTATAATACTTATAGAAACCTTATGTAAGTTTGCACCGAGTACATAAATTTCCCCCGAGCCACAAACTAAAAAAAACAAATTCTCAGTGTTTCCCACTATGCACGTAGTTTTAATTAAAATCTATAACGCACTACGACTGTCTCTACAAGTAATTAAACTTGCACTTAACACTTTTTTGTTTATTCAAAAGATAAAAATTTTCAAAGTTTGTACCTAATATTTCAAAGGCTTCCGTATGCGCCAGAAACGGTGCAAACCTGGGATAAGCTTCTATTCGTGTCATCTATCGATTCCATAAGAATCCACGACTACTCGACTTAGGGCCACACTTTTTGCTAATTTGCCTGTACTAAGAAGGGGGAACAGGTATTGTACAGGTTTGGGAACCACTCTGTAAAACGAAAAACGTACAGCGAGTCGAAATGTCCGTTTTTGTATTTAGAAAATAATAAGCGCCCCAAGCGGACTTGTTGAGAAACTTATAAAAACCACACACGCATGTTTTTTTTCTTAGTGTAAATAATAAATGTACAATAACATTAAAATAATCAATTAAGGCAGGCAAATTAGTAATTTAAAATTGACCTACATTTCTAACATAAATCATACCTAAAGAATATGTCCATTGACACTTTTCTTACTTTCTCTATTTAAGGGAAGGGCACTATCAATTCAATTCAATTCAATTCATTTATTTCAGGCAACAGTGATAAATTTACATTGTACCTACACAAAGGCCCATAGTAATAAATACCTTACAACTAACATACATATAAATATATTTATAACTTAATCTAACACACGTGTGATCGGCGACGCGTCGCGGCCCGGGGGATCACGTGACAGAAGGTCCTTGAACCGCCGGAACTTCACCCCTTTCGGCCAGAAGTCAGGGCTCAAGTAGTAGTAGTAGTCAAGATCTACTTTGTTCTTGTTCTTATTGTCTTGCTATATGAGTGTTGTTTGCTAGGATGCATCTATGCAGTTACAATCGGAAATCTATTATTATGTTAAAGAGGCGACTACCGTTTTTGTTCTCCAGCTGTAAACAAGCCGAGTGTCGCTTGCATAGCCCCTCGAACAGGCTGCAGTTTAAATAATACAGAAAGCAAATTTATATATTTTCAAAATACCGTGGTGTGTCTGGCCTAAGAATAGGCCCCTTCCGTCTCCTCCCATGGATGTCGTAAAAGCTGACTAAGCGATTTCCCGGACTTGTTACTAAGATTCGTTGGTTTAAGATTTGTCCTGCCTGCTAGCTTATTATGGAATGTGTTATTACTGGAAGAAAGCATTAGCCGAGTCAGTCGTGAGAAGCAATGGCGGCGATGAGCTCACCTCTTGTCACGTCTATATTCTACGATGGTGCAACCCACTGTGAAAAGCGGCCCATTGAGGCACTGCCTACCCCTTCGGTGAAAAAGGCGTGTGTTTATGTATATGTATGTATGAAACAGTTTGCTTTGCACATTATCTTGTTTTCTCCATTAAATTATATATATGTTTCGCTAATCTCAGTCCCGGCATCGATACAAGCTAGGCATAGGTAATACACGGTTACTTTTTCGTCAGTTTGAACCACGTAACCTACTTACAAATCCGAAATGTTAATAAAAAAAAGTTGGGTTATTTTTTTGTATGGTTTCCTAATAGTACATCTAAACAGTCGATTTGTCCAGATCTTATAGCATAGTAAAAAAGAGTTAAGTTTTTTTTATGGTTTTCTAATAGAACTTCGAAACAGTCGATCTGTCGAGATCTTACAGCAAGACGGGCTGTAAGATCTCGACAGACGGACGTGGTCTTCATTGGCAGTCGGCACTTCAGAGAACGATGAACATGGACTTCAGGCCAATACAAACGTCCAAGCAGAGTAAGTGGGTACCGGATTTAAACTGACCAAACAGTGACCGTATACCTGATGCCACATAGAGCGCGTCCTATGTAGACGTGACCTATGAGATAACTGGAACATTCCGTTCTGCTATTTCCACTATCCTTGCCCTGGCAATGTGCATCTCTACATCGGAATTCTCGTTACACATTCGAGATAAAGTTAAAATATTATCGCATAGGATCGAAGCTGGATGCTCGGATGCTCTAATACATTTCCGGTACAACAGTTCAATTTTACCAGTGTAAGGTAGTGTCTTATAGGGTTGCCAAGTTGAAGGAGCTTATATTATAAAAACGGGAAATTTTCACGTACCGTTAAATCGTTAAATGTTTCGACCCGTTTCGAGAGTCTTTCTCAAGGTGAGTGAACGCGACGCACTCCACCCGCGTCTCGCTTAGCACTAATCCGCTCAGTGCGAGCTGCAGCCCGCTCGGCTCGTGTAGTGGGGCGCGCGGGTAGGAATATAGCTTGTGTTCGTTTCGTCATCGTCGTCGGCGCAGTGGATTGTGGTGTCTCATCGCTCTCACTACTACTACCATCAACACCGTATGGCATTCCAGAGAGACAGGCAACACTCACTGTGTCTCTATCAGCTTCGTCTCTCGCACTAACGTGAGCACCATGCAGACATGATGAATAATAATATAATTAAATAATATAATTGATATGATTCACGAAAGTTTTTATAGTAAAATTGAAGGAGCTTCTTGTGATGGTAGTTAAATCAGTGTTGTATGGGTTGATGGGAGCTGTGCCTGTCTGTCAAACACTGCGTTTAGGTAATGTTGGAATTGTTATTAATTAGCTTAGTTATTTATCATTGCAAAACATAAAACTAAAATCACAAATTATTGGAATCACTAGTCAAATTAGGTACCTGAAAATTTCAATAAGGGTAGTGATCTTGAATTTCACTAAAATAGCTAGGGTTTCGTAACTACATAGAAACTACTAGTACGTAGGATACAATATTTTTTATTTGTCCATCCCTTGTTGCTGGCTGTTTGTCACTTTCTATTTCATCTGTTTTTTGTACATAGAATGTCATGACGAATGCTCTTGAATCACCTCCATACACCGAACTCTTTCATCCTTTTAAACGGGGCACCCTCTTACTCTTGTCTCAATCGGTTTGTGATCACCAATCGAGAGCTTTTATTTCCCAGCAGTTGCTCCATTTCCTGAGCTACTCTCTGAGACCGTTTGTCTGCACGCATGAGCTCAACGAGGTGACTGGGGTCGTGGTTGTGGCCAATTATCGGGCAAAATAAATATAGATTAAACTGAGTCATTGACACGGAATAAATGACCACCAAGGAATGGCTGCCATGTTTGAGATGGCTCGGCCATACACCAGCTTGCTGCCTTGGACTCGATCGATTGCAGAGCTTTCAGGCTTATTGGTGAGCAACATATGGCAAAGACTAAGATCCAGAGTCTCGAGCATCACCGTAAAGTCGCATGCCTTTCGTGCTTCTATAGGTTACATTTCAGGGAATACTCCCAGGAACTTCACGATCTGATCCCACCATCTCCTTTTCATCATAGGACGAGCTGATGTACGGCTCGGTACCTCGTTACCTCCTTATTTTACACTCTATTTGTACTATACGTTTCAGTTCTACTTTTATTACACGAACTGCTAAGGAGTGGAATAGACAACCGTCGTCTGTCGTTCCTGAAAACTATAACCTGGGTCTCTTCAAAGCTAGAGTGAATAGGTGCCTTCTAGAGCTATGTGCTTCATCTTCAGCCACATTGTCACTTACCAACAGGTGAGGCGTGGTCAACAAAGGTCTATCAATGTTAAAAAAAAAGAATCAACCAGCGGTTGTCGATTCTTCAAGCAATGTGGCCTGCCCTAGCATTTTTAACTTGCTTCACCTCGTTTTGAGGCTCTGCGGTATCTCGCCGAGAAAATTAGCGTTTTCTCGAACGCTGCCCGTCCAAGATTCCTTTGACTGACCTTTTATAAGTTGGGATAACTGGTTGAATCATGGTAAAATATAGTTTAAGTTTTCTTCAAACCGCACAGCCCTAGACCCGGTATTTAACCGGAACATGGAAAAGCGTCTAGTGCGATATTAGAATGTCGGATCGGTTTAGCGGGTAGATCCACGATCTCAACTGCCTTATCCTTTGACTTCACCTGGAGTTGGTAAGTTGACATTACTCTCATATAAAATACATTCTGTGATGTGTTGGAGCTTCAAATAACATTATTGACTATTTAACCTATCTATATTATTTGGTTTGTTGTTTGAATTAAACTGAGTAGGTACGACAAAATTTGTATCAATAGGTACATATGAACCCTACGAATATGTTGATATGATTATATACGTTTAGTAGTATTAGAGCTATTTTGTGAGAGTTCAGCTGGGGAAGTAATACCTCCATACCTATTTCTAACGCAAAGTAGTAGTGCTCGCATTGTTCCAGTCTGAAGGGTAAGGGTGCCGGTGAAATTACAGGCATATGAGTCTTTTCATCTTTGTGTTAGGATAGAGGGCGCAGTGCAATGCCACATATGGTGCGTGACCTATGGTGGACGTGACCTATAATAAGGTAATGAGGTTTCCGAATTAGCATCAGGTAGGCCATCTGTTTGTTCGGTCAATCACGCAGTTAAAAAAAACCTATCCTATATTTATAGTATATTTACAAGGTGTATAATATAGATGTATTTTATGGTGAAGCTCTTACCCATTCTCATAGCGGTTATGGAAATCATTATTATTTGTTTCAACACGTCAGATGTGTTCAACTTGTTGATTCAACATTATGGTTTTGACCTTAACGTTAGTGCTAAAACATTATTGCGCATTACGCCTCACTACCCTAGAGGAAAGACGTCTGCGTGGCGACCTCATTGTGACCTTCAAGATCCTCTCTGGTACTTACAATTTGCCTGAATTTCATGAAATCTATATTTTAAAAGAAAGCCCAATGTCGTTCAGGTGGCATAGTGTAACATTACAAAATTATTATAAAACTTCTAGAAGCTTCCTTACTCACACAAGTAGCTTGTTGACAAAAAACTAACGGACAATCGTTACCCACACAGCCATCAGCCATCAGTTACATCTCACGCACACATAGAAACTATTTACGCTAGACTCACCTATAAATTGGCATGCGCCCTACGCACAGGCACACATTCCACACTTAGACGGAGCAATCAATAATACCTCTATATACTTCCACTACGCCCAATTTTGGGTCCAACTCTACGGGTCGAACCTTACGGTTGGTGGCTTCACAGCCACCAACCGGACTCACCAGCTACCTGCTGTCTACCAGCTGTCTCCAGCCCTACCTGCTGCTACCAGCCTGCCACGAGCCACCTCGCAGACAAGGGGCGCGCTCTTCACCATGACGCCTAGACCACGTGCTTCGGATCTGCAGCTCACAGGACAGTACCGTGGAGAGTCCACACCTGTTCTTGGGTTCCGTACTACGCGTGTCCAAGTGTTCTTTTCTACAAGCGTGACCTTTTGAGACCTATTCTACTGCTGAGATTGAGACCCTTGATCAAACCCCGGCCCATAGCCGTCTGGCCTTCTGCCTGCTACTCTGGCCCTCTGCCTGCACTCTGCCTGCTACTCTGGCCTTCTGCCTGCTACTTCTGCCTTCAGCATAATACTAAAGACTCTAAGTTAAACAATCTATTCAGTGATCTTATTGTTAGCATTTTAAGTTTAATATATGTATAAAAATGTCCTAATCGTTTTTCTACCTATCCCTAGCTCTTCTATCAGGTAGGATAGGAACCTAAAACCTAGACTACCTACCTGTCCACGGCTGCACCGTGACAATAGTTGTAAAATATCCCGTAGACCATCCAATACAAACACTGCACAGCACTTCCTTAGTAACAGAGTGGTCCATAATTGGAATGATTTGCCAGAAGATGTTGTTACTGCCACATCAATAAATGCTTTCAAAAACAAATTGGATAACTGGTTGCGAACTAAAAAACTGTTAAGGCGCGATAGGTTCTCAAATGTCTCTAGAATTTTAAAGTTTTTGATAAGAATTTTCATAGTTTTTTATTAAGAAAAAAATATATGATATTCTTGAGCTTTTTATCTAGTAAAATCAATAATTCAACACTATATTTAAATTACTTCACTCGATAAAAAAAAATAACAAATATACCTCCTTTTTAAAATTTAAATGCTATTTTTCACTCACTTCTCTCACGTTTTTATTTTTGAAACATTTGGTTACATGTTAGTTATTATTTGAGTTAGTGAATTCATCAGCAAAATTAAACAAAACTTTGAACGACATTTATATATAATTTTTTTATACATAAAAACACGATATCAGAGCGTGCGCTCGCCTTCTTCGCCTCATACAAAAATGTTCGTTGAACCTATAGCGCCTTAACATTAAAATACATTAAAGTGTAATCAGTGCAGGGAGTGAAACTAAAATATTTCAACATTCTGAAATAGTCACATCAGCGAAAGCTGCTCGTCTATAGATTATATAATAATAATAATAATAAAATCATAAATAGTTCATGCGCTTTTATTTTTAAAAATAATGTAGTTCTTCCTTCTGCTCTTGCACCTTCGCATTTTTAATTCTTGGAGCGTTTCAAACGTTCCCAACACCTGACAGGAATTGAACCAGCTCTTTTGAGACATTTCCAATTCGAAGACCTGTCATGCACCGTAAAGCGAAAAGCTCAATTGTTCTTGGTTTTTCACACAGAATTTTCTATTTTAGCATGTAAAACAGAATTCTCGTATTTTGGATTCTCGGAGATGCTGTTTGTGACGGGATTTGAGGAGGGTGACCGTGGTGTTTGTGTATCTCGGGACTTCAGTTTTGTATTAAAAAGCTTTTCTGTTTTTTCTGTGATATCGAAAAATACTACGAATTAGGTTTCATATCTCCGGACTTCAGTGTTGTAATAAAAAGTTTTTTGTGTTTTTTCTGTGATACCGGAAACTACTACGACTTAGGAATGTATATCTCCGGACTTCATTGTTGTATTAAAAAGTTTTTTCTGTTTTTTCTGTGAAACCGAAAAATAATAAGAATTGGGTTTGTTTATCTCCGGACTTCAGTGTTGTAATAAAGTTTTTTCTGTTTTTCTGTGTTACCAAAAAATACTACGACTTACGTTTGTTTATCTCCGGACTTCAGTATTGTAATAAAAAGTTTTTTCTGTTTTTTCTGTGATACCGAAAAATTCTACGAATTGGGCTTGTTTATCTCCGGACTTCAGTATTGTAATAACAAGTTTTTTCAGTTTTTTCTGTGTTACCGAAAATACTACGACTTGGGTTTGTATATCTTGGGACTTCAGTATTGTAATATTTTTTTTTTTCTGTTTTTCTGTGATACCGAAAAATACTACGAATTGGGTTTGTTGATCTCCGGACTTCAGTATTGTAATAAAAAGTTTTTTTCTGATTTCCTGTGATACTGAAAAATACTACGAATTGGGTTTGTTTATCTCCGGACATCAGTATTTTAATAAAACGTTTTTTCTGTTTTTTCTGTGATACCAAAAAGGGTTAGGTTCGTAAGGACTAGATTGCATAACGACTATAAAAGCAAAACGACTTAGTTTCATAAGATCTTGGTAGCTAAATGTCTAATTGTGCAAACGTCTTAATAGTAGAATGCTTGGGTTTAAGATTGGACTTAGTTCTATAACGTTTTGTTTGTATAACGCCCAAATATCAAAATGCCCCAGTAGAAAAATGGCAACGTATTCAGAACGTACTGATAGTAAAAGGACTAGGTAGGCATATCGTCAAAAATGTTTCAACTTTTTGTTAAAAATTACCATGAATTCGGGATATGAATAAATACTTTTTTTGATGTAACAGCTCGACAAACTGACTTACGGCTCGCCTGATGGTAAGCGGTTACCGTCACCTATTGACATCTGAAACACCAGAGGTATTACCAATGCGTTGCCTGCCCTGACGGACTCTTTTTTTTTTTGGAATCGGCTCATGTTGTAATTTAGCGGAAACACCGCAGGAGCCCATTCCATAACTTGCACGTATGGGGGAGAAAAGATCTCGTAAAGCGAGCTGTACGAGATACCCACGGATCGATAATGTGAGGATGAGCTCTCTTGCGTTGTCGAGAAGTGCAATGATAGAACCTGGAAGCGGGTATGAAATTGAACAGCTCCTCAGAGCACTCCCCATTGTAGAGCCGATAGAACACACAGAGCGAGCCGATGTCTCTGCGCAGGCTCAGCGGCTCTAGTGAAATTGAGAGCTTGGGGTCGTTGACGATTCTAACGGCTCTTCTCTGTAGGGAGTCAAATCTTACCCCCTAAGCCTGGGGGAATTATAATTTGATTTAAAAAAATCTGTGGTTTTGATGATGATGATGACGATGTTTTCATGATGTTTTCTGTCAAGACCATATGCTATCGAGACTCTTTGCCTTATGCGTCATTTTACAACCAAAACTTTCTATAATTTGGTCGTAAACTCTATTAGTCATTTCGCAACTTCGGCGTTATGCCTTAGTTGTCGATCGTACAACTAAGACATTCTACTAACTAGGGCATTCTGCAAAAAAGGCATTATGCTTACTAAGGCACTATGAATCTAAGTCGTTTTGCTTTTATAGTCGTTATGCAATCTAGTCCTTACGAACCTAACCCCCGAAAAATTCTACGAATTAGGTTTGTTTATCTCCGGACTTCAGTGTTGTAATAAAAAGTTTTTTCTGTTTTTTCTGTGATACCGAAAATACTACGACTTAGGTTTGTATATCTTGGGATTTCAGTATTGTAATACAAAAAAAAAACTGATTTTCTGTAATACCGAAAAATACTACGAATTGGGTTTGTTTATCTCCGGACTTCAGTATTGTAATAAAAAGTTTTTTCTGTTTTTTCTGTGATACCGAAAATACTACGACTTAGGTTTGTATGTCTTGGGACTTCAGTATTGTAATACAAAAAAAAAACTGATTTTCTGTGATACCGAAAAATACTACGAATTGGGTTTGTTTATCTCCGGACTTCAGTATTGTAATAAAAAGTTTTTCTGTTTTTTCTGTGATACCAAAAAATACTATGAATTAAATTTGTATATCTTGGGACTACAGTTTTGTCAAAAAAAGTTTTTCATGTTTTTTCTGTGATACCGACAAATACTACAAATGAATATTTTGTATGTGAGGCTTCGCTGCTTTCATTGTGGTTTAGTTCCGTGTTGATAATGTGGCTCCAAATTGTGTTTATAATTGCATCAACCATTACTTAGTTAACTAGGTTTTCTTTCAACTGTCAATTTTACATAATTTTCGCTTAATTGGTTGGTAAATTCGGGCATTAGAGCCTCATATCTGCAAATAATTTTCGGGTAACTTCTTTCACAGGAAACTTTCACGAAAATAAGTTTTGTATTAGGTAATAGTTAACCCTAATTTTCTTACCAAGGATATTCAGTATTTCAAAAAGCCGAAATACCCTTTCCTGTTTTAGTTTGTAGTGCTATAATCCTCCTTTAAACTGTATTCCACAAGCAACGTTTTGACGACCTCTGTGGCGCGGCGGGCGAAGCTGCTTGACCTGCGACGCTTTATTTTTTAAGACGATTCAAAATGATCCTTGTGATTTCAATGAATAAAATACTTTTTGACTATGACTTTGACTTTAACACAAGCTCTGCTTAGCTTGGGGCTAGATAATGTTGTGAGAACTGTCCAGCATTATTTATTTATTTATTTACGAATGTGTACCAGCCTCCAAGAATAAACCAGCGATATCCAGAAAGAAATATGGTTTCAAGTATAGTCTCGCCCAAAATGTGGCCACAATCTCGCCGTCGTCGAATAGTTTCGCGTCTGTCAGTCGGCTTTGAAGGGGATTTATTATTTTTATTATTGTTTTGCTGAGGGTGTACCGTTCTCGCCTTATTCTTCAACATTTTCAGACGCGACTTTAAGTTGCTACAAACATCTATTGTTATCGATGCATTGCAAAGCTTTTGATTCTTTAGCCCGAATTTCACCCATCACCAATAGCGGCTAAACGCCGATTTATAATAAATACCCACCTATCACTTACGGTTTTCAGGGTAGCGTGTGCGCGCTAATTCACGGTGATTGAATGGACACATGGGGGTTCACATGTCATTTAATTCACACGTTGCACGATGGTGTGTGCCGATTTCAACTAGCTCTAACATCTTATATTTATTTTATATCCAATACAATGCAACTGAGCTCTTCGATTATCAAACGTTACGATTGGTTTCATCTTCCGAGTCGCGCCTGTGCATACATACTACTGTATACATCTAGTGGTTCGCCCAGAACATAATAGTTTAGTGCAAGCAGCTTCTAAGATTAATTCAGATTAATTTAGAGGCAGCTTTGAAAGCGATAGCAACTGAATTACATTATTGCGCCACTGGAACGCTGTCTTGACTATATACAGCGTAAAGTCTGTTCAAAAAGAGAAGCGTCATGGTATTAGAGGGCGCAGCTGTGCTTATTAACCTTTTTTGTTTAGCGGGCAATACAATAGCGCGTCTGTTCCATTTTGATCACTTTTACAACTGTAACTATTTATTTACTATAAAATTCCAAATGCCGACAGTTTGAATCCTAGGCTAATAAAATAGTTAAATATACTAAATAAAACATTAGTTCACAATTTGGCCACGACGCTTCTCTTTTTGAATAGACTCTATTCACTTGCTTGAGGTAACTCACAAATCAAATATCTCAATTTGTAACAAATTATTAATAATAATAGGTTTCCATTTCTTCATCACGAGTTCTTTAGCAACCGCTATACAGGCCTTCCAGGACTTGGGAATGAGCCCTGATGCAATTATATTGATAATCTCTCTAATATTTACTTCCTCTCTCTGAATGTATTGGAGAATGACGTTGTTGCTTTGACGCGGAGGTGCGCTGGGGAAGAATCCATGCTCAAATTCAAATTCAAAATTATATACTCCGTCTTGATACCAATTATTTTACACTAGGAAAAGTCATATTTTACATAATTGTTACATAATATTCTAAGAATAACAGATAATTGAACAAAAATTTAAACATTCAAACACTATAGGTATTCATTGAGTTCAGCTGTGGTCTGTGAGCCTGCATATCGTATTCGTATGGCCAATGTTCCCTGCCAGGTATAATTGATTTATCCGACAGTAAATCTGCAGTGAACACTTGGAAGTCAAAAGCCAAGGTTGTGGTGAATAAAAACAGTAGACTCTATAGCAATATTATGTAGCTTTCGGTCAAGACCTTTGTGCTTAATTTTTCAACTCCACTCATAGACTTATTCAGTCTGTTTCGTTTTAACAGATTTTAAAATAACCAAAATAAGTTCTTCATATTCATATTCATTCGCAATGGTTTGGTTGGGACATAAAGTCGCGCTTGAATAAGGCGTTTTTCTTGGCTAAGTTATGACTGGAGTAGCGCCCGAGGCGTTATTAAACCTGTTTTCTTTACCCTCTTTGTGTTCAACAATGAGGTGACTCTAAGGGTGTTAGGATGATTGTTGGTGATGGTTTATAAGAACATCTGATAAATTAAATGTCTTTTTCCATGAATTTGTAAAGAATATCTTATTAATATGGTTAAATTTAAAATTGTGCTTATTGTTGATGTTTACAGATCGGCACAAATTATTATCAGAAAGGTAGCAACGTAGCATGAACACCTTGTAAAAATAATACTACAATCTTATAGTTGCTTATAAATTTATAAAAAAAAACTCTAAATAGAGCCTTCTTTCTGGTTATGCAACAACACAACCCTCCATGTGGTGCTACATTTTCTGTCAATTAACATAAAATGTTTTATCGAAAGTTGCTGCGTTCAACAAGGACTTTTTTGGAGGCGCTTCTGTGTTTTTTTGGTTTATGACGTCATTTACTGTAATCTTGTTGCGAATTTAACGCGTCGTTTACGCGAATTCATCTTAATGCACAGTCCTCCGTAGGCAATAAAATAGCACATTTTGCCTTTGCAATAAAGTTCAAATATTGAGCAGTCTCTATAGAGATTGGTGGACTGTACAATGTATACCTTCCTACTATGCTATTAGGAGTAGCTTTTGGTTATCTATGCAACCTTTTTTTTTTCAGAACATACTTCATATTATGGAAAAAATTATGTGCTAGAGATAAAATAAATTTGGTTTGTATTTTGTTGGCTCTAGATCTAGGCAAACAGCCTGACGGCCCCTCAGTTAGATGGTTACCGTCACCTTATTAAGTTCTTGGGTTGTCTGGGCTGGTAGGAGTGTGTACTGCTGCCATGTTTGGGATGGCTCGGCCAAACACCAGCTTGATATAGTCTTTATACATTTTTCTATGGAACTTAAACATTTCTTCTCATTGCGGGCACTTCTAGTTTCGATTTTATTTAAAAACCCAATTGACGTAATAAAGTTTTGTAGATAGAATATAAATTTTTGACGAATACATTTCTGAAGAAATGAATTCGGACGAGTTGGGAACTACTCTTTTAAAACAATAAAAAAATGGTACTTTGGAGCTTGATTTGGCGCGGATTTTCCTTACGGGAGTTAATTTTTATAATTTACAACATTATTCACAGCAAAATAAAAATAGTTTATTTGAATATCATTAGCCGTGACATGCTTGACGAGGCAAACAGTAAGAACGAGTACGAGCTCAGCTCAGAAGTTCCTACAGACTGCAATCTAAACATGCCTGAATATTCTGCTTATGCTAAAATTTTGTACACTGGATAATTTTACATGTTTGACGATTTCTATAGCGCGACAGGCGAGTAGCCGGCTGAGATGCGAGAGGTTGGGGGTTTGATTCCCACTGCGGGTTTTTTTTTTGTTAAATCTGCAAATACATTGGCCTTCAAAACTTCCCTACTACACTTTTAAAATTGCAATTTTTCCTAAACGAAGTGATTTGAAATAATAAACATTATATACGTAACAAATTTCGTCAACTTTCTTTGACGCCATAGTTTCAAACATTATATCGTTTTTGACTAATCAAAGATAAAAACAAAAAAATAGTAATTTTAAACTTACTGGCAAAAAACTATCAATTGAGGATATTTTTAGTTACAGGACTTATCGTAGTTGCAGCATTTGAGATTGAAGTGACGTAATTTAAAATTATTTCATCATGCATGTGCCTCAAATATTAAGTTTAACATTACAAAATGAAAGGCGATAACTTTGTAATATTTTGTTATTTATATTTTGAACAACTTTCTCCTGTGTCCTTCATGTTGTGAGTTCGTTGAACGATACTGTGTTAATAAATAGTGTGGAGCAAGCGATGACCGGAAGCGTTGACCCTTGTAAATGTGCGGAACCCTAAAAATTATCAAAATAATACATTAATTGATAATACATAAGGTACCAAAAGGGATATCTGATCACTTAACTTAAATTTGACTTTATTTTGTTAGATTTGATTTTTAACAGACTAAATCAAGTACAAAATTCTAATAAAAAAAATGTATTATAATTCCGAGGGATTACTGCTGTACCAGGAACTCGGAGTAGTTCCTGATGGGCCCTTGTCTATGATCGTGGACTTTGATCGTCCTGTACGATAGGACAATACTCTATAGAAAAAAAAACAAAGCTGCCTTTTTATTGTTTATTAAAATGTTTTATACTTTTGGGTTCAAAATAAAATAAATAAAATCAATACAACAAGGCCAAGGGTTTACTAAAAAGGGTTTTTGTAACATTATCTATGTTTTAAGAGATATAAACCGCTTTTTCGAGCGGCGCGATGAGTTTTTTTTTTATTAATATTTCTGCCTGGTGTTGGCGCAGTCCAATCTATAGTACAACAAAAATACACTCTCTAACAGAGCTTTACGATTAAGAACTATGCATGGCTTTTAAATTATTGTAATCATGAGGTATTTACTTATAAGATTTTATTAACGCCTTCGCCCGTAGCTTATAACTGGCGTTACTCACCAGTTATCTCCGACTCTATCTAGATCAGCTGTCAAGGTGCAAGTAGACTCTGCGACGACGGACTCACGATAACGCACTACTTATACTTTTTGCGTAGTTGTAGGATTGCATGAAATTGGAAGATAAATGATTGACATCAATTTTCGCGATAGATCCCCATCATTGAAATGAAAATGAAATGATAAACATTTATTTGGCACGCAAATACAAAAATAAACAGAAAGAACAGAATACATGGAATACAGTAGGACAAAAGCAGAAAAATAAAAAAAAATAACAACTACATAAAAACTGATACAAAAACATAATTTAGACTCAATCTTTTTTAGTGACGGAACTCTTGATGGAAAGCGAAATACTTTATGGAACCCTACAATAAAACAATAGTTTTATTGAAAATGTTTCTTCTAGATTTAAATATGGGTACACCCCAACCAATCTTCCATATAAGTTTAACTCCTCTCCATCCAAAGGTTGTCTGGAAGAGATAGCTTCTTAGCGATAAGAACGTCCATTGTACATTTAGTTTTTTGTTAATTTTTTGTGTGTTTATTTAACTAGTTTGTAAGGTGTGCAATAAAGTATTTTCATTGATGCATTAATTCATTCATTCATAGTTTTTAAAAGTGTATTTTATATTAATAAGCATAATTAAAGTAACATGTAACAGTTACTTATTACTTACTTACATAACAAGTATAGTAAGAGAAGATATTGAAAAAGAAAAAAAAACGAACTAATGGGTGGTATGAAACTGTTTTTATTTTTCATCAATGGGGAGACACACTGCTTATATATCACGCTAGGTGGCGCATAATCGCTGGTGTTGTTTCGTAGACAAACAAAGGTCTATCAATGTTAAAAAAAACTGTCATAAGTGTCAAATACCAATGGATAATTTTAGTAAATAAAAATTAAATAATAGTCTGGTGTAAAACATGCCTCTGTGTAGTGCATTTCAGTGTAAAAATAAAGGTACACACCGTTTCACTTCTGATGAGAAAAAAACAAAACCACTAAATGACAAGCACCAGCGATGGTGGCGCCATCTGAGATTAGTTTTGCCTGTGGCTCCCCATTGGTTGATATCAGGTTTGATAGAGGACAGTTGAAGTCTCATCAACGTCAGCAGGAGAATAGTAAAGTACGTGGTATATACATATACATCCATATACATGTATATGTATACATATACATACTAATGGAAACTTAGTATTACAGATGAAACAATAATAAATCTTTCGAATATGTGAAGACACTTTTCAATCCAAAGGTACTCTGTGTTTCAATCAAAAACTACAATATTATTATATACTTTCAATCCGTATAGAAATTACTAATACTGACTGGATATATTTTCTTCTACCTATGTTTTATTTGCTGACAAATTAATGTCGTTTCTGTCTCGTCTGTTTTTTTTTTGTTTTTATTTTAGATGTCAGAGGTAGTTCTAAATTTTAAATTCACGTAGGTAAAAGTAGGTTGCTATGGTACTATGATAATGAGGTAGGAATATTTTATTACTGAAAGAAAGCGTTAGCCAAGTCAGACGTAAGAAGCAATGGCGGCGGTGAGCTCACCAGTTGTCTCGTCTTCATTCCCACGATGATGCTACCCGCAGTTAAGAGGCCTGTGGTGTGCATGTCATGTTATTCTTTTAACATTTGACGTTGTCATTCATACCACAATTTTTATTGGAATAAAACCAAATATTCATTGGTTTTGCTTTTCTTTATACAAATTTATTCCAATAATAAAAACGTGATGAATAATGGCCTCGTTAACGCGATTGCTAAGGCCAGATAAATTCGACGTCGATCCCTGGACTTCAGCCGCCGACTTGAAGTACCAGCATTGGAAAGAAACGTTCACGAATTACATTGCCGTTGAAAATGATTCGACTAAGGTAACTGATGATGTAAAATTAAAAATATTACTAAACAACGTATCAGCCAACGTATATTCGTACATACGTGAATCTAAAAATTACGCGGCTGCTGTGAGTATTTTAGATAAAATCTATCTTAAATCTAAAAATGAAATTCATGCTCGGTACATGCTGACATCAACTAAACAGAAGCCAGACGAGACAGTGGCAGAATATCTACGCAAGCTACAACAACTAGCGTTTGAGTGCACCTTTAAAACTGTCAGTGCTGAAGAATACAGAAACGAATACGTACGTGATGCTTTCATTGCGGGCATATATTCCCAAAAGATTAGACAAAGACTTCTTGAAAACCTTGAAACAAGTCTAGAGGAGGCTTGTAATCAGGCAATATCACTTGAAATGGCCGAAAATAATTCAAAAGACCAATCATCCTAAGATGGAACTAAATCAAATTGAAGATCTCAATCATGCCGGAAACTCCAACCTGGCTGCAACCCTGTCACGTAGGCACTGCTTCTTCTGTGGTGGAAACGTACACCAAAGAATAAAATGCCCAGCTTTTCACGCTAATTGTCAAAACTGCGAGAGGAAAGGCCATTTTGCCAAAGTTTGTAGAAGCAAAAACGCCGATATCAAGAAAAGTAGTAATGCAGTAGTACCTATGGAGCAACAGGTCGGAGCAAGTTTGGCAGCGTCTCCCGCTAGTTTACGCAAAACTACGGTCACCATCACCATAAACAATTACAAAGCTGATGCCTTGATTGATAGCGGTAGTTCAACGAGTTTCATCGACAAAAAATTTGCACACATGCTGAATCTGAAACTCTTCCCTTGGAAGGAAACTGTAACATTGGCTTCTAAGAACCGTATTTCATCAGTAGATGGATTTTGCTATGCGACAATTCAACTAAACGAGCATATCTACAACCGAAAACCTCTCTACGTACTAGATGATCTTTGTGCAGGCGTTATCATTGGGCATGATATTTTAAACGACCACGCCTATCTGGAAGTTAAATTTGGAGGTTCTAAAAAACCCCTTAAGATTTGTAACGTCATGGAGGCATCAGTACCTGCAGTCTCACTCTTTACTAACTTGTCAAATAACGTGAAACCAATTGCTATGAAATCGAGAAGGCATACCGAAGCTGATAGCCAATTTATCAAGGAGGAGATAGATAAGCTTTTGAAAGATAAGGTCATCGAAATAAGTAACTCACCATGGCGAGCGCAAGTCTTGGTCACAGGAGGTACAACACATCGCAAACGTCTTGTCATTGACTACTCTTTAACGATCAACAAATTTACTGAGCTAGATGCGTACCCTTTGCCCAATATAGAATCTAATGTATCAAAAGTAGCAGAACACAAATTTTTCAGTCAAATTGATCTAAAAAGTGCATACCATCAAGTCCCAATCTTGGAAAGCGAGAAAATATACACTGCTTTCGAAGCATGTGGAAATTTGTATCAGTTTGCTCGCATACCTTTTGGAGTAACTAACGGAGTTGCGGCTTTCCAAAGAACGCTAAATCATGTTATATCTAAAGAGGAACTGACGGGCGCTTATGCGTATCTAGATGATGTAACGGTGTGTGGTAAAACAATTGAAGAACATGATCGAAATTTAAGACGATTTAAAGAGGCTGTCGCAAAATATAACCTGACCCTGAATGAGGAAAAGTGCGTGTACAGGCAAGAATCTATTAAATTATTAGGTTACACTATTGAAAGCAATGTTATCCGACCAGATGAAGACCGTCTCAACCCATTAATGAAGCTGCCTGTTCCTACGGACCAAAAATCTCTCAAAAGAGCTCTAGGCATGTTCGCCCATTATTCTAAATGGATCAGAAATTTCTCTGAAAAGATCAGCTCCCTGACAAAAGTATCTGAATTTCCCTTGGAACAAAATTCAGTAGATTGTTTTCAAAAATTAAAAAATGACATAAAGCAATCAGCTCTGACTGTAGTTGATCAAAATGAGACATTCACCCCTGGTCACGGTCTAAAAATTTACCATACTCTGTAGATGATATTAAAAAGATGACATCAGGATGTCGTATTTGCGCAGAAATCAAACCTAGATTTGCAAAGTTTCAAGGAAAACTCATAAAAGCGATTGCTCCATTTGAGAGACTCAACGTTGATTTCAAAGGACCTCTGCCTACCAATACGCGGAATCGCTACATCTTGACAATTATTGATGAATATTCTAGATTCCCGTTTGCTTACCCATGCAAAGATGGTCTGCTGGCTCAGTTATAAAATGCTTTAAGGATTTATTCTCCACTTATGGTACTCCACAATATATACATTCTGATCGTGGAACTGCTTTCATGTCTAATGATTTACGAAACTTCTTGGTATCAAATGGAATTGCATGTAGTCGGACCACGCCATATAATCCACAAGGAAATGGCCAAGTGGAGCGCCTCAATGGTACATTATGGAAAACAGTAAAGTTGTGCCTCAGAACAAAGGAACTAGACACAGCTTGCTGGGAGGAAGTCCTGCCTATCGCCCTGCACTCAATTCGTTCATTGTTGTGCACGTCTACTAACGCCACTCCCCATGAAAGATTTTTTAACCATCCACGGCGGACAGCAAATGGAGAGTCTTTGCCAACGTGGCTCTTGGAGCCAGGCCCTATATTGATGCGAAACAATCTAAGACGTTCGAAATATGATTCCGAGGTCTTTGCCAACGTGGCTCTTGGAGCCAGGCCCTATATTGATGCGAAACAATCTAAGACGTTCGAAATATGATTCCGAGGTGGAAGAAGTGGAGCTTTTAGAAGCTAATCCATCATATTCCCATGTAAGGTTACCGGATGGCCGTGAAACCACCGTATCGAACAGACAGTTGGCTCCTCTTCCACCGCTTCAACTAGAGATAGATCAACCTGAATCTGGAGAAGATCAAGATGACTTTGAGGATGCTCAGGGTGAAGGGCAAATAACCAGTGAACCACCGGAATTACCAACAGAGGACGTTCAAAACGAACGAGAAAACGAAGAACCAGCACCACGACGCTCTACTAGAGAGACACGAGCTCCAGTCCGTTTTCAGGACTACCAACGTGACTGATTCTGACCAGGGGTGAATGTGGTGTGCATGTCATGTTATTCTTTGAACATTTGACGTTGTCATTCATACCACAATTTTTATTGGAATAAAACCAAATATTCATTGGTTTTGCTTTTCTTTATATCAAGGCCTATGAGGATCTGCCTACCCTTTAGGAGAAAAATTCGAGTAGACACACGTCTGTTAGTCTGGTTATGCTTATTGAGTCTCGGTACAATTTAATGGCCTATGGTAATAACAAACGAGCTGATTTTTTCAAGGGCCTTGCATTCTGTCGCTACGATACCGCTTAAGTGCGGCAAAGATATAGCCTAAACTTAGACACTTAGATTATAAATAAATATACATGCAAAAATAAAAAATAAATGTTTACAAAGTGAAAAAAGTACCACGCATCCATTATGTCGAAACAAACTGACAAAGAAAAAAAACAATCGCGCCAAAATGGCATACAGCTCAGCATAATGCGGAGTACCTAAATTACTAAATGAAATTATGAAATCAGTTTATTTGCTAGAACAAAAAGAAGGAAGGGATACATGGAAGGCCTTATGCTAAAGTGAGGAGCACATGTTCTTGCTTCACAAGCATGCAAATGTTTTAAAATAGGTACGTCTCTATTACATGCATTGGATAAAATAAATACTTATCAATTCATTAATACTACTAATCAATTACAATATTGTGGTATATGTACAAACAAAAACAACTTAGTCCAAATTTACCAACTTTAAATTCACAGATAACAATAATTAATAATTAATTTAATTTAATTTAATTTGCAATAGTCAAGTCCCATTCCCTCTCATAGGCGTCCAGTTCATCCCGCCACCTCATGCGAGGTCTGACGCGACGCCGCCTGGCTGTATCAGGGCTCCATTCCGTGGTGATTTTCATTCATGAAATGGTTGCACAGGACCGTGGTGACTGGCGGAAGTGGGGGGAGGCCTTTGCCCAACAATGGGACAGTATGGGCTAATAGTAGTAGTAGTAGTAGTAGTAGTAGTAGTAGTCAAGTCATTTTTCAAATTCAAAAATAGGTAGATAATCCTATCTACTCAGTGCTGATTTTCAGCTCACATGACACCAAGCAGTCATTATCAATGCGATCAGGGCGGTGGGCTGCGCTGCTACTGTTGCGCATCGGGGATGTTTGCGGCGGCACCGGTCGACTGTTATTTTCATGCCACCATGCGCAAGCGTGCCTCGTCTCTGGTGCGCAGATTGCGAACCAGCTCTCCAACACCGTGCTGGCAATGAGCGCTGCTAGAGTGGAATGCCCTTAGACAAGGCACTGCTGCGATCGACACCTGCCCAGCAGTCTAATTAGTTTTTAAATCTTTTTTTGTATAAGTACCTACCTAGAGAGTTTTTCTCGAAATAAATGTATTTAATTTGATTTGATTTGATAAGTATATCGTCAGCCCACAGGAATCCACTGCTAGATATGCTTTTTCCATGGAATACCACAACAAACGGTCTTGAACCGCCTCAATCCACCGTTTTCTTGCGACCTTCCTCATTCACTTCATACAGTTGGTATTTGCCACTAGATAACTTTTATTCCCCAACGGTTATCAGTTCTGCGAGCTTTGTGGTTGGCGATTTCAACTTGCTAATTCTGAGAGATAATATTATAGGCTAATAATAAAGCCTCCGAAAAACAAATTAAATCCCAGCGAACTGCTTGCACACTACGAGTATACTATCTGAGCTGCGGTAAAATTAGGTACCGAAAACAATAATAATTTAACTGTGTTATATCTACCGACAAAATAAATCAAAAATAGCATAATAAAATTAATCATGACCACCTGGTTTAAATAATGAACCTATGAATAAATTACTGAACTTCCGAAAGAAATGGTTTAAATAATGAACCTCTGAATAAATTACTAAACTTCCGAAAGAAATACTTACTTTCCGAAAACTAGCGAAATCATAGGTACTTCTGACAAATAAAACAAATTTAACGTACTATAGGTATCTGCTTTAATAATTAATAATGGTTATTGAAATATTTTTTGAACTCTCAGTTTAACTGAAAAGGTTTAAATAATGAACCTATGAATAAATTACTGAACTTCCGAAAGAAATGGTTTAAATAATGAACCTCTGAATAAATTACTAAACTTCCGAAAGAAATACTTACTTTCCGAAAACTAGCGAAATCATAGGTACTTCTGACAAATAAAACAAATTTAACGTACTATAGGTATCTGCTTTAATAATTAATAATGGTTATTGAAATATTTTTTGAACTCTCAGTTTAACTGAAAATAACGACATCAAACGCCCGAAGTTTGCACTTCGGGTAATGACGGCTGTTTTGTGATTGGTCATTGCGCTCAACGCTCCACTCATATGTTCATTCAGTCAGTGTGGGTGTACCCACAGTGCAATACTGCACGCCAATATACTAGCCTATGTAATATTGATGTCTCATACTTCAAAATGAGTGACCGACATGGATTTGGTCCAACATGGATTGATTTAAAACACTAGTGAAAAATGAATACCACGTAGGCTGCAAACGAGCCAAAGGCAAGTGTGGCCCGGCAGGAAATTATAGCTAAATTCTAGCAAGGATCCCTCAATCCAGACGTACGAAATAACATGAACGCTTCTGGTTCTGCTTGGGCCTTTATCAATGTCTTTATAAATTTCTGCTGCCTTTATCAGTTTCTGCAATTGGGGCCCTGCTAACAAGATATTATTTATTTCTGACAACTGCAAGTTGTCGTGTATGACAGACAAAATAGATAGTTTTATATCGTTGTATCTAATCTTTTTAATCTACCTACCGGTTGAAAAATCTTAACGCGGTCGAAGTCGCAGGCGTTCCAATGTATTGAATATTACATAGCTGCGACATTAAACTGCACCAGGAACTTCTATGAAAATTTGAGGTGAAACCAGTTCATCGTAAACAATATGCATGAAACCGGTTGCATGCGGATTGCACCAACTAATGTGAAAAACCTTTTTTTGTTTGCCCAGCCGCGCGCCGCGCCGCGATTATGCGAGGCGAGCAAACCCTTGGGTTTATTAAACTTTGTTTATTTTTGCTCAGTTCTATGCTCTTTACATTTAACCTTCTTCAGGTGTTTCTTGGTCGGCTAATGTGTGTTTTAACTTCCTGGTTCAGGCGGGTTGGTTTCATGTAGCCAGGATTGTAGACTGTCTGTGAGCAACATTTCTTGGTTGAATATGAATAGTATTTATAGATGAAACGTAGTATTTGCATATTTTTTTTTTAAATGTCAATATAAGCAAATCGTCGTGGTTGCAAATGTTTTTTTTGTAAAAACTACAGGTTGCGAAATTAATGAATTTAATTATAACTAACTTTTATTCAAATAACACTTAACAGAACTTATAATCTTCAAATTATATTCAATTTAAAAAAACTCTTTAATTCAAAAATAATTATAATTGCAAAAATCTACGATTTCAAAAAGATTTATCAAGAAGGACTAGAAGTTCTAGATTAAATAAATAATGTGAAAATTTGTACCAACGGTATAGGTACAGCAAGGTTACAGAGATTCGCCACAGTCTCTCTTTCGGTATTTATAGTTTTATTTAGATTTTTTTAAATTCTACCCTGCTGACCGTTCATTGCGAATTTGAAAACAATTTAGCCTAGAAGGCTGGTTCAGAGTTGTCCTTTAAGACGGGCTGACCGAGCTAACGGTCCATCTCCCCAGAATATATTTATAACTATAGCACAAATTGCAAACAGATTGGTCCTGAATTCATATAGTAAGCTCCAATTTAGATGAACCGTGAATTGCCATAATTTTTTAACGTTTTTTCTCATGGTTTTCATTTACCTATTATCTTACTCATTTATTCAAAATCTCGTATTTTTTTTTAATTTTCACTGTATGCTAAGGAATACTATCTACAAAATATAAATATTATAAAAAAGAGTGAAGATAATGCTCTTTATTTGAGTCGCACATGTGCAGCTTTGTCTTCAGTACTCTGTTTTTCCGCCTCCCATGAGCTTGCAGACCTTTTCCAACTATTAGTCCGTATGCGGTTATCAAAGCCTTCAAGCATTTCACTTTCTTATCTTCGTCTAGCACCATGCTAGGTCGCTTTGGGTCTGAGATCTCTTGTTTCGTGTCCGGGTCAACAATAATGTAATTTCTCTTCCTCTTTAAACCCGCATTTCCATGAGCTGCATCAGTGTCCATGCGCTCTTGTTTATTACTGGGTTGTGCCTTTTTTTTTGAATTATTATAAGTGAGGTTTGGTTATAGGATTGTGTATCGAGATAGCAGGAGATGAATGCTATCTCATTCTTTCTTATGAAGCTAAACTAAGTACCTACGAGTGAGATGAATCATAGCGAGGCTACTACAAGTAAACAAATTAAATCTTCGAAGACCGAAGACGGGAAAATTATTATATTATTTAAAATCCCTTTTTTTTTACTATAAAAGAACTCTGTCTACAAACAGAAATAGTATGAAAAACACATTATAGTAAAAAAAAACGGGAAACTTTCAACCGCGGAGCAAAGGCCCATACGGTCGGAGGCTAGAGCTGCATGAGAGAGGAACCCCCTGACGATGCGTGCTTAGTCCAGAAGTACCTACGAGTAGGAGTAGTGGACTCGGTACACGGTCAGGTAGGTTCCTGTCTCTGTAGCCCTGTAGAATGCGCGCATGTCGTTTTCGTTTGATGTTTGTTGTCCACTACATGCGTCGCATCGCACTATACCATCAGCGGCGGAGGCAGGCGCGGGGCAGAAGGCCCCGCAGGCCCCAAGTGAGCCGACAGCTTTGGTCGCCCAGGTGGTCCCAGCGACGGAGGGCCGGCGACCGTCGCTCGACACGCAGCTTGTGTCCGGGGGGTCCCATAATCCTCATCCCCGGACGATGTGGAGCTTGGTGAGGTGTGCGTTGTTGGAATCCGCTTTTTTTCTTGTCTGATACCTTGTTTGCATCAGTAATTTGCCTAATTTGCTTGTGTAGAGTGACAGGTGGCTATCATAGAGCAGATTTGTACAGATTTGTTTGTATTAGAAAGGTAAAATAAAGCAGTTTTTTACAAAGTTGGTGACCAGGGTGTTTAGTTTGATTAATTGCACAGGTAAATACTTCTATAAAATGAATATTGTAATAAAAAATTCAAATGATTTCTGAAAAAGAGTGTGACAGAAGCGGTGTTGTTTTTTATATTTTTTATTACTAATTTATTTTTATTTTTACAATTTTAGAGAAACTCAGCTATGCACAATCTATGGTATTTAAATATAAAATTACATGTTTAAACATGTTAAAAAGCAGGAGGCTAATTATAAGTTTCTATATTTTAGTTATCATCTGACAACTTAATCCATTTGTAACTATAGCACAAATTTTAAACAGAGTTGTTTTCGATCCTTAGTGTAGCTGTTTTGATTCTAATTTACCGATCGTTTTGTATTTCTCATCATGTGGCAACCCTAACCAAATTCAAATTCGACATTTTCATATTAAATCTGCAAGTTTCAACAGTCATGAAAACTTCGCATTCGACAATATCTACGATATGATAATTGTCCCCTGATCGGAGCCAGTTCTAAGGTCGCCGCCCGTGACCACCTGGCCTAAATTATATTATGACTGGAGTAATTGCAAGCTTTCTATCATAACATTGGCTTAGTTTTCAATCCCTTATCTCCAACCTAAAAAGGGCTATCGACACCAAACCAACGAGTGCACTAACCGATCGTTTAGCAATCCGCGATTACTGAGCCGATATTATCTCTGTACGATTAATGGTGGCCCTTTATCCAATGTCGATAACCACCATACACTGAAACGCACCAACCGCCTTTCAATTTCACGGAGCATTGAACCATAATGCAATATCCAAACGGGTTGTAATCGACTGTTTATTGAAAAGCTCTCGCCTGGAACGTGGTATCGAGCTAAGTTGCAACGTATTCTGTTATAACGAAGGCTAATTATCGTTTGAAGGGGTATATTTTCTAAATAATAGGCTATGTGCAGAGTCGGTAGTAAGTCCTTGGGGGACAATAGGTAGGTCTGCAACAGATATATCTTCAGAACGAGACAATTGAAGAATAACAGGAATAATAATCGGTAGCAGTGAGCTCTTTGCGGGCAACATTTTGTAGTAGGTACCTAACCATAATTTAATTCAAAAATAAGGTTGTGATGGAGGATGTTAGGTTTGCATCAATGAAGTGCAATAAATACAACTTTAAAAGAACCTAAAATTGAGATTTATTAGGCAGATATATTAAGGCGAGGGTTTACCGTTGCAAAAGATATGGAAACAAAGATATCTCAATACTATATCCAAATAAATATAAGTCAATAGGTTTTTCTTAATTGAAAACACTAGGATCAATTTTAATCGTCATATAAGTAGCTAGTGAGTTTATGATTAATCCAATCATGCCAAAGAGATGCTGTCTAATTTTGCTAGTGTCATTCTGAAAGTCTTTTTGTTGGAGATTAGTGTATCATCAAAAAACTAGATTCCACATGATTTCGCTGTAGACCATGAGCTGATGGAAGAGCTGGAACGTTCAAACAAAATGACCATCTCTGTGGTGTGGCGGGCGAGTAACCGGCTGAGATGCGAGAGGTTGCGGTTTGATTCCCATTGCGGGACAAATTAGCTCATGGTTTTGTGCAATTATTGTGTTACGGCAATTATTGTGTTATTGTTATATAATATATTCTTTATTTCAGGTAAAAAACCCATAAATTACAAAAAGTTACAAAAAAAGTTAAATTACAATGCAGTCACATTAAAATTAATATAGGCACTACATAAACAAATAAAAAATACTAATACAATAAAAAATACCTATTATTTCCTGTTCCCGCTCTGATGCACAGAGATCCAAAATCTGTACATGGGGCTATATATGGGGCTATATAAGCCTTCAGTTATTGTGTTCGGGAAGGGATTAAGGGCTTTTAGTCATCAGAGGGCCTAGTCTAGAAATCCAAGAACTACACAGGCGTGTGGTTTACACTACACGGATTTTCGTATAGAAATTGAGGTTCTCAAGGTGTTGTTAGGGGTGATTTTTAGTCTTTCAATAAAAACTGTGTAGTGTACACACACGCTCGTGATGCTCGAGACTTGAGGTTCTGACCTTATTTTAAGTTCCATACTCTAATGGTAATTTCATCATGTTAAAATTTATTATGATCTCCTTTACTTCTGTATTAAGATTAAACGTTGCTTAGAATTTGTCGTGTCTCTATTTCATATTACCAAATTCTCAGAGGATGGTAATATTTTAAGCATTGCATAACTTTTGATATATTTTATAAGTAATCCCATTATTTTTTAGAAAAACTCGTCAACTGTAACCTATGAAGAATATTGTTTAGTTTGTTAGCTATGAGCGTACATCATGTGTACGTAACGAAACCTACTTTCGTACTTAAAACACATAGTTCACCAGTAAGACAAAAAAAACTGGATCTTCCTTATATTATTGTGTTGTTTTGTGTTGTTTGTGTTTTGTGTTGTTTGTGTTTTGTTGTGTTGATTTGTGCCTTGTTATAATTTTAATAATGTGTCTTTATTATTCTGTGTGTAATTATGAGTTATCAGCCTGAAATAAATGAATTAGAATTTGAATTATATATTTTTTCACCAGTTCCTTGTTTATTTATAGCAGTTATACTTTTGCCATTATCTTCTTTAAGCAAGTAAGTAATTTGTTGTTTTTCTCGATGTCTCAACAACGCTTGGGCCATCTATTGGATTAATTTTTTAACTCACCATGAACGTGTTGCTGACAATGCACGGGAATGAAGAGAAATCTTTTTTTTTTTTTATTTATTGGATTTTCTCATTTTTCTAAAGTAAGACACTTCACTATTTTAGTGCCCACATTTAGAGTTTTTGCTTTTCCTTCCTTGAAACTTGGTGTCTGGAAACATGCACTAAAAATATAACACTAGCATAATACGCTCGATGCAGACAAAGTCTAGACCGAACTAAAGTCAACGTTCATAACTTAAATCGATATTGCCAAAGACTTATTGAAACTTACTTGAACAGGACAGTCCCAAGTGGAACTTCTCAATTTTCAGTTTAAGCAAATTGAAGTTGCTTGAATATGACGTTAAGTTGGTTAGAACTTAATTTTTAAGTTCAGTAAAAAGTTGAATCTTATTTAAAGCTTGATAAAAGCTTTGAGGAATATGGTCTGGCTGTTTCGCAAGGATATTTTTCTGGCGTTCGTTAAAACCAATTCTAATTATTTTAATTATTATGAATCCAAATATTTAGATGTTTGGATATTTATTTTTTAATCTGAGAGCACCAACACGTGATTTCGTCGGTTAAATTTTTCCCGGTGATGGTTTTTTCAGAGTCCGTTACTGCGATTTCAGTGTACAAACTAATTGCATTGGAGAACTGGTTTTGGTGACAGCACGTTTTTTTTTTTAAACTACTTAGAATGGTGCAAGCGGTACCCTCTGCCTATGAACAGTACATTATCACATAGGTCACGTCCACCTTGGACGTGCCTTATGTGGCATTGCACTGCGCCCGCGCCACCCTGAGACGTATATTATGAAAAGTCTCATGTTCCTGTAATTATCCAATCTCAATAATTTTTGAGTAGGTTATTGATACAATAAAATACTAGGATCATAGGTCTTCCTTTTTTAAAAAAAAATAAGGGGTAGGCAGTGACCACGGATTTCCACTTGCTACGATCCTGACATACCTCCTACACACACTACACACGCTGTATACAGCAAATCTACGTACCAATTACCTAAGTGTGTGAGTTATTTTTATTGATGCTGTGTACAGTTTTGGTCAAAATTAATTTATTTTATTTTTCTTCTTTCTTTTGCTTCATTCACTCTAACCACATTCTTCATACATGCTCGTCGGTTGAGGGTACCTACTCTTTACCTGGCCTTTTTCCAGAACGTCTCCAATCTGGTCTGAATGACCGCTTCCAAAAATAAGTTTGTTAAAAAAAAACTTCTGCTGTTGTGCGGTGGCCATCTGACTAGCGTTACTTACCACCACATTTCCGCGCCAGTATCCACCAAAATTCAGATTAATCGCAGAGATTATAATTGCCGTGCGAAAATAACTTATAGGACATGGATATTCCCACATCTCTCCGCTCAGCTTTAGTTGAAAAGTTTAAACGGCGATCTCTTATTTCCCACAGTTAAATCCCAGCGAAGTTGAAAGCACTGAGCGCGTAAAAAAGGAGATGAGAAGCGAACCTACGCGTTTGTAGGTTCGGGCCTTTTGTGATTTATTATCGAATAGTAGGTAGTTATTTTCTTATTTTAGTGTCTTTTTTTGTGAAAGAGTTCGTCCGAGGAAGTACTACCAAAATACCTATTTGTGCTGCAAAGCAGTAGTGCTCGCATGACTGTGTTCCAGTTTGAAGGGTATGGGAGCCGGTGAAATTACAGGCACATAAGACTTTCCATCTTTGTCTCAGGGTGACGGGCGCAGTGCGGTGCCACATAAGGCGCGTACTTGGTGAACGTGACCTTAGTGATAATGCACTGTTCATAGGCAGAGGGTGCCGCTTAACATCAGCTGGGCCATCTGCTTGTTCCGTCATCTAAAGTTGTATAAAAAAAAATAAAAAAAAATAAATACGTTTGGAGAAACCACCGTTTGATTGTCTTCAGTTTATTAAGAAAAGTTCTACTTCACGCTGCGATCGTATCTGTGATCGAAGACTTCACGGTTAGAGTTCACCAATTAAGATGACGCATTGTAAATTTTACGGGCAGGGATTTTAATTTTTTTCATTCAGTGATATTTGGTGACCTGATTCTTCTTTTCACTGGCTTTCATTTCACGATTGGTTAACTTTTATAGCAGATAAAAAATTATCAAAGACACCTCGGTTTGCATTTTACAGAGAAACGGGACCAATTCAGCCCTCTAAATTTTCTAGGATTTATCCAAATATACACTTCAATATTTTAGTAGGTATTTTAAAATTTAATCGCAGTTAAAAACCGTTTTTAGCTAATATGACCTTATACGAAATCCTTTAATTTCATGAAGGATTCCGTTCGAAAATGCCCAGTCCTTATTTTTTTTTGAGAATTGCTTGGCTGAAATTATTTGATGTCGATAAGTGTTTTACGATATTTATTACACTTTTGGTTTACACAACAAATGAGCAACTGGACGGCGTTAAACGCTCATGCAATTCATTGTTGATCTATTCTTCAGAACTTGCTAATTCTGAGAGCTATGTTGATCTTGGTTCTTCTACAGATCTCCTCATTCCAGATTTTATCGCATAGTGAAACTCCAAGCACAGCTCTCTCCATAGCCCGCTGCGCGCTTTCCTGTGCGGCCAATAGTTGCGGCGGGTTTAAGTGGCAATGGGTAGGCCATATAGCTCCGCAGAACTGACAACCGTTGGGGAAGAATGGTTCTGTGGCGACCACAAACCTTACGACGCAAAAGTGGAATGCCCCCCTTTCAATGGACTAAAGACATTATTAGAGAGTCGCAAGAAAGTGGTGGATGGTGGCGGCTCAAGACCATTGGTCGTGGCATTCTATGGGGAGTCATAATTATGTCCAGTATTGGACTTCTGTAGGCTGAGGATGATGATTCTTCAGAAATGTTTAATAAGCTTGGTTTTGAATCAAAAGCATACCTACATTTCTACCTGTTTCAATGCAAACAGGTAGGTACAGGTAGATATACCGCCGTCGGTTCACGGGTGTTGTTCGCTCGTGCATCGAACCTTGTGTCCTAGGCCCCGGTGCAACGTACAGCCTACGTATAGAGCCTGTACACTGACTTAAGGAATATGGAAGTCTCAAGGACACTTGATTGTTCCTTTAGTTTCGTTTATGCCCATAAAATTCTAAGTAAGGTTATAAGACCTGTTTGACGTCTCTGGGGTGTATTGTGAACCTTGTGTTTTTTTTTTGGTGACTATGGGGAATCTGTTACCAGATACCCCACCACATTGAGGGTGTGGTAGAGTTATTTTATTTATTTTTTATTGTATTTAAGAAAAAATAACACTTCATACGTAAATTACACATTCAAAAAATTACAAGAAAAAAAATAATTCTGATATGTACAAAAATATCGGTGTTCTATAATATTTACCACAAACATTGTACACACAAAAGGGAAAATAAAATAACAGAAAGAAACAAAAATATGAACGAATAACAAAAGCTAAAAATTACAAAAACATAAAAAAATTATCACATTTTAATGACTTGCGATTGAGCCAAAGTGGCTCAAAATCTTATTTTTAAAGGTTCGTTGGGGGTCGCAAAGTATGTCAATTGCTGGGTTTTTGTTGTTTAAATAAATAAATAATGCTGGACAGTTCACATAATATTATCTAGCCCCAAGCTAAGCAGAGCTTGTGTTATGGTTACTAGATAACTGAAACTCAAAATACCCAGAACATCCTGAATATCTCAAATATCTGCAGATCCCACAAATATTTGTTCCGAGGCGGGAATCAAACCCGCAACCTCCTGCGTCGCAGGCGAAACTTCGCCCGCCGCGCCATAGAGGTCGGCGAAATCATTGTATTGGTAACACATTCGCGTGGAAGGTAAGCCCATATTAGTTCTTGATCGAGGCGTATTAAATATATTCTGTATTGGTTTATGGGGATCTCCATACGGAACGCACCGGTGCCCCCCCACTCGTATTTGCCTATGGAACCCTGTCCCGAGTATGACTCCCTTAGTCACGCCCAACAACCCCTTCCCCTGCCCTATTTAGCCAGCTCCTTAGAACGGAGAAGGCCTTCGTCGAGAAGGATCCAAGTACCTCCTAAAACGTAGATAACCTTTATAGTGAGAACACGTTGTCTGTCCGCAGCGTGTATTTCACGGCAACTGCACCATTGCTGTAGACTTTAAATTTGGCACCATTTTTAAATTGGTCTGCCTATAAGACTATCCACAAACATCCCGGACGTAGCTGGGCAGTGCTGCGCCTGGAGTCAAACAGCCTGTTATTATTTTTGTCACTTCCAGTAAACTTTAGGTCGCAACCTGACGTCTGGGAAAAGGTTGTGAGCGATGAACCTTCTCTAGCAGATTTGTTCTTATTGTGTGAATTGTACCTATTCTGAGGTGGCCCAGTATGTATTCTGTTTGTTTTTACACCACAAATATATGAGGAGGTCATTGATCCAGGTCCCAGGAAAAGCTGAGGTTTCTAGGCTTGGAAGGACTTTTGGATCCTTGGTCAACAGAGTTCTGGGTTGGAACCGCGTCACATCGGAGCCCTACTGCTCGAGGTAGATAAGATAAGATAATTTATTAATTTCCAAAAAACAAAAAAAACTGTATATGACATAACATTTAGATTATATTCAAGGTAGGACATTTATGGTTAATAATTATTTATTTGTTATTCAAATGTATCCAAAAAGTTCAAAAATCATGAATTTGATTTGTTTTGATTAGTTTTTTTTTGTATGATCATCATTTAATAAAGTTAGGTATTTTAATAGTTATGGCTACATAATACTAAGTCCCTGGGAGGTAAGCAGAACCTACAACACAAGTCGACAAGTCGACTCGACTTAGTGTAGGTTCTGTCTAACATACTTTAATAGTATACATACATACATACATAGACACACGCCTTTTTCCCCGAAGGGGTAGGCAGAGCCTCAATGGGCCTCTTTTCACAGTGGGTTACACCATCGTGGAATATAGACGTGACGAGTGGTGAGCTCATCGCCGCCATTGCTTCCACGACTGACTCAGCTAACGCTTTCTTCCAGTATTATCACATTTCATAAATAAGCTAGCAGCCAGGACAAATCTTATACCAACGAATCTTACAAACAAGTCCGGGTAATCCCTAAGTCGGCTTTTACGACATCCACGGGAAGAGATGGAGGGGTCTATTCTTGGGCCGGACACACCACGGACAGCCAGTATACAAGCCATTAATTTACGATTTATTATCTGTAATTTTTATAATTTGTGTGTGCTTGAAATTAAAATAAATTACTATTCTACTATTCTATTATATTCATACCTACTTTACTGTTTTTTTCCGAGATGGGAATTCTGACTGAACCTCAAAGGCCCCTATAGGTATCTACACAGGTCCCCTAACTGCAGTTTAGAATGCAATTAAACTAAGTACTGAAAAATCATTCCCGTTCCTTTAGTAGCACCAACAAGAGCAGACTTTTTATGATGACTAATAATAAAGAACTTTATTAAACCTAAACAGGTATAAAGAGGAATATTCTGCTTTTAGATACATACATACATAGACACATTTTTCCCCGAAAGGGTAGGCAGAGCCTCAAATGTGCCTATTTTCACTGTGGGTCACACAATTGTAGGAATATAGTTGTGACCAGTGGTGACCTCATCACCACCATTGTTTTCCAACAACCAACTAGGCTAACAAATTCTTCCAGTATATTTTTTTTTGTATCTGGCAGTATCTTATGCTAACGAAAACTGCTTAACATGCAAGCGCTATTTTTGTTTACTTATTACCTTTTTCTCCCACTGTTGGTGTAGATATCTTAGTAATATGTTTGTTTTTTCTGTCACAATTACTGTCAATAAAAACACACATTTAATAAGGACACATTTTACAAACTTCAAAAATATTACAGATAATTATAGGTATTATCATTATCAGCAGTCTTTAGCCGTCCGCTACTGATTGAGGTCATTAATGCATTGGGGAATATGCCATTTTCACCACGCTTGGCAGGCGGATTGGTGATCGCAGTATTGCTGTTGCATACTCAGGTAGACGCTGCTGCCCATCCCCTGGTGTAATCCCTTAGTCGGCATTTACGACATCCACGGGAGTAGGAGGGGTCTATTCTTAGACCACACTCACTACAGACAATAAGTAGGTGAAAACTTGAACCTAAACAAACATAGAAACAGAGTCATAGAGGAACATTTGATAAATTAAAAGATCCAAACCATTAATGGTAAAACTCATTAATAAATAAATAAATAAATAATAAATAAATAATGCTGGACAACTTCACACAACATTATCTAGCCCCAAGCTAAGCCAGAGCTTGTGTTATGGGTACTAGATAACTGATATACTTAATATAATACGATACATAGATAGATATTTTTTATTATACATAGAAAACACCCAGAACACTCTGAACAAATATCTGCAGAACGCACAAATATTTGTTCCGAGGCGGGAATCGAACCCGCAACCTCCTGCGGCGCAGGCGAACCATCGCCAGCCGCGCCACAGAGGTCGTCACTTGTAAAGTATACTCAACTCTGCTCCGAAGGTATGTCTTCAGTAGGCAGGTATATCGACGGCCTTTTCGAACAGTTTCTGATGCTATGGTCTATGGTCAGTTTGAAGTTGTGTTCGTCGTAAGACGGCAGATCCTTCATGAACTGCACCACCGACTGCAATAAATTCACATTTTTCAATGAAGACTTCCACGACGAATGACGCAGGGAGATGTTTTGGATGGTGTCGAAATCCCATCTCTGGGGATGTTATTATGGGACTGTGAATGCTAACTAGAACATATTTCTCATGAGTGTAAGTGGCTCGCTACCTTAGAACTTGTGGCGCCAAAGAGAGAGAGACGTCTGCTGAAGACCGCTAGGCAGGATCTGCTGATGAACCTCTCGGCTAGACGTTGACACGTACTTGTCCATTAGTGTGTGTACTCGTCACATGTTCCATCTGTATATTAAACGTATACATGAATCTCTATCACTAAGTATTCCCGTCCAGCAGGCCTGCAACCCTACTCTCATGACCACATAAATGCATGGGCCAGTCTCCCTTGACACCCAGGAAACTGCCCTCACCACATTCTCATCCACCATCCCGTCTGCAGACATCCTAGGGTCCCGCCGAGCCCAGAGCCCTATCCATGGCACCACTGTGTATACGTGGCCACTGCTCTAGATCCCACTGGGACCGCGAAGCCCAGTGTCCACTTCAAGCAACTCTGTTTACTGTAGCCGATACTACGCTGACCACAGGTGATGTGGGGCGTGTGCCATGAGACGCTGGTCGCATAAGTACTTAGAAACCTTATGTACCTAGGCTAAACTAGACGGAAAATCCCTTAGGCGCGGGGTATCGATCCCCGTACTTTTCGCACGCTAAGCGAACGCTCTACCATCTGAGCTACACCCTGGATGGCAAATCACTTAGCTTTCATATCCTGGAGGCTGAAGCAATGTAGACCTCTCCTGATTCAGACAATGGCCTCCAATCCTCGCCAAGCCACTATGGGCTCCAACCCTTGGCGGAATACCCTGGACCTCACATAGCTTTTGATCTTCAATGCGATTACTCGTAATTTGTTCTACAAGACTTCTGTCAGCCAGAACATGAAATTCAGATTTATGGTTTTGAGTTTATATTTCACAAATAAGTTTTTTACCCCAAAACAAGTTTGAAAGTATTATTTAGCTATATACAATTTTTTCGTGATGTACATAAATCACGACAGATGGTGTGAGGTTTACATATTTTTAACAAATTCAAACATCAAAGTCACATACCATATTTATTGATCTTCCCTCATAGAGTCTATTTTTTACCTTTTACTAAGGATCTATCGTCATCGGATATATAATTATACTGTCACAAGTCACGGGGATAGGGTCTATTTTTGGCCTAAATGTTATACATTTGGACGAACTTTTTTTTTTATTCTTATGTTACTTGATAGCGACCTCTGTGTTGCGGCGGGCGAGCAACTTGAGATGCGATGCGAGAGGTGCGAGATCGATTCCTGCTGCGGGACAAATATTTGCATGATCAGCAAATATTTGTTCTGGATCTTGGTGTTTTAGTAACCACATGGTACTCGTAGTTCCTGATACCAACGGCACAAATAATCCAGGACGTTGAGTGTTACTGTCATGTTAGGTGTACTCGTAGTTCCTGATACCAACGGCACAAATAATCCAGCACGTTGAGTGTTACTGTCATGTTAGGTGTACTAGTAGTTCCTGATACCAACGGCACAAATAATCCAGGACGTTGAGTGTTACTGTCATGTTAGGTGTACTCGTAGTTCCTGATACCAACGGCACAAATAATCCAGGACGTTGAGTGTTACTGTCATGTTAGGTGTACTCGTAGTTCCTGATACCAACGGCACAAATAATCCAGGACGTTGAGTGTTACTATCATGTTAGGTGTACTCGTAGTTCCTGATACCAACGGCACAAATAATCCAGCACGTTGAGTGTTACTGTCATGTTAGGTGTACTCGTAGTTCCTGATACCAACGGCACAAATAATCCAGGACGTTGAGTGTTACTGTCATGTTAGGTGTACTCGTAGTTCCTGATACCAACGGCACAAATAATCCAGGACGTTGAGTGTTACTGTCATGTTAGGTGTATACAAAACAAATGACTTCGTGTTTTTCAACCTATTTAGGTAGTTAGGTACATTAGATTGGTTCTGCTGTGCTCTCTTTTGAAAACTATAATTCTGATTTGAACTAAAAGAAGATAATGCAGTGTATTGATTGAGTAGATTAGTCCCAAACAGAGGGAAGCAACGACGGAGATCCGTTTACCGCTCGGTCTTTCATCTTGTGTGTGACATAAAAGCTTAGTTTTTATCTTATCACGTATAATTAAAGAGCTCCCTCCTGAGGTGTTTCCGCTAAATTACAACACGAGCCGCTTCAAGAAAAATGTAAAAAGAGTCCTTCAGGGCAGGCAACGCATTGGCAATGACTCTGGTATTGCAGATGTCAATAGGCGACGGTAACCGCTCACCATCAGGCGGGCCGTGAGCCAGTTTGTCGAACAACTATTATGTGTATTTCATACCTATTGCTATTTAACGGTCAACTTAACGTATCTAGGTAGATACTTTTCGTTAGTAAAATATTTTTTTGTGAGAATTGGTCCGGGGAAGTAGGTACTAATCACTACATTTTCTGCAGCAAAGCAATAGCACCAATACTCGGTGGCAGTAGTGCTCGCATTGCTGTGTACCGGTTTATTAAATTTGAAGGGTATGGGTTGGTGTTTGTTGCCTGATTCTTCTAGGTTTGGTCGCGTTGGAACAGGAGTAAATCTATACTAATATTATAAAGCTGAAGAGTTTGTTTGTTTGTTTGTTTGAACGCGCTAATCTCCAAAACTACTGGTTCGAATTGAATAATTCTTTTTGTGTTGGATAGTCCAGTTATCGAGGAAGGCTATAGGCTATATAACATCACGCTACGACCAATAGGAGCAAAGATATAGTGGTAAATGTGTAAAAAACGGGAGAAATTATAAGTAATAAAATATCGCGGGCGGGCTGTTTTTCACCGGGGGCTACCCGTGCGAAGCCGGGGCGAGCCGCTAGTTTAGTATATAAGACGATTCAAAATGACTTTCATCTATACCTATGTCTCAGGGTGACGGGAATAGTTTAATGCCGCATAGCGCGCGTCCTAGGTACCTAGACGTGGCCCATGAAGTAATACATTGTTTTAGGCAGAGGTTACCATGCGTACTGCTTGTTAAAAATTACAAAATATCCGACTGCCCGTTCCTAAAGGAACATTTGTAATGACTTTGCGGGTCATCACCTACCTACCAAGGTTAAATTGGTTATCAAGGTTTTGTGGTCATTAGCATAAATGCAATGCCAGCATCGCTGCTTAAGTAAGACTTACACCCTCTAGAGAAATATAAGGCAACATAAAGAGGCTGATAAAGTTGCCTATAGCACAGAAGTATAGGTACCTATGCACCATCGACCAAGACCAGCCAGCCCGCAGCGGACAAGTCACGACTTGTTTCAGCCGTCACGTTGAACTGCACACATACATAGCACACATCCTATACAAAGTAGGTACCTATATCTGCAATTGGTATGGTACCTATATCTGCAATACCTATGGGTATTTTGTAGGTATTGCTGCTACGTTTGTGATTTGTACAGGCTGTGTCATATAAAGCGCTTTCTTTTGAGGGTGAAGTTTTTTAGATTTCATAGATTTTTGTGAATGACGGAACAAGCTGATGGCCCACCTGATGTTAAGCGGTAACCTCTGCCTTTAACAATGTATTGCCTCCTAGGTCACTTCCACCTAGGACGCACCCTATGTGGCATTGCACTGCGCCCGCCACCCTGAGACATAAAGATGGAAGTCTCAAGTGCTTGTAATTTCACCGGCACCCATACCCCCTTCAAACCGGAACACAGCAATGCGAGCACTACTCCTTTGCGGCAGGTATAGGTGATGGTACTTCTCCGGACTAACTCTTTCACAAAAAAGCTCTACTTACTACTAACAAAAACCACTATTAAACGACTTTTTTGAAACATTTGGGCGCTCGCCTTCTTCGCGTCATAACAATTTTCGTTGAATATATAACGCCCTACGCGACAACAGCTTGCCTCACACCTGAGACTGGCCGACATTGGCGCAAACAGCTTGCCTCACACCTGAGACTGGCCGACATTGGCGCAAACAGCTTGCCTCACACCTGAGACTGGCCGACATTGGCGCAAACAGCTTGCCTCACACCTGGGGTGCGTTCAGTGGGTACACTCTGAGTGTTGGTTGTCACCAGAGTGTACGGTTGTTCCGTTCACAGGCTCGGTTAGAGCGTTCGGTTAGCGTCACGTGACCCTAACCGAACAACGACCTCTGACAATTCTGACGTCTGTCAAAGTCAAATCATGTGCTTGTCACCAAAGCGTATGGGTTGTTCCGTTCGGAGGCTCGGTTAGAGCGTTCGGTTAGTGTCACGTGACCCTAACTGAACAACCACCGTTTTGGGTGGGTGTTCGGTTGTTACGATTTTGACGTTAGATTGCTGTCAAAATAGAGTCGATCCCACCCTACCTCCCCAAAAATCCTGTTCCATCCATAGATGGAGAAATATTTTATGTAAGCCCAACAAGTAATATAGTAACTGCGAAAGTTCCAGATTCCACGAGAGGATTTTTTTTATAAAGTGAAACAGTACTTGTTATCAGCTCCTGAATTACTTTGCTATTAAATGCTCTAAGACTTTGTTAATCAATCACGCTGTACCGATATTAATGAAATTACATCCACAGATATGTTCAGATGTCCAGTAGCGGTTTATGTTGGCTGATTGATGATGATGTTGCAAACATCGCCAATATTTTTTCTGTGAAATATCAAGGCTAGCTTTTGTCAAATTTGTCAGTACCTATCAAGGCTGGAAGGATCTTTGTTGTCAAGTGCACGTCGGATCACACACATTCAGGGTTCCGTACCAAATGTACCAGAAAATTCTCGAAATGTTTCGAAAGTTTTTTGTATATATTGGTAAAATATAAATAGACACTTAAATATGCTTTCAGCGATAATGCCGCACATTTTACTGTTTTTTTTTTGATATTACGTTTAATTCTTGGTGTAGGTACAATAGAATGTTAGTAGTTATATCGATCTAAATACATAACAAGTACAATATTTACAAAACAAGTTCCTAGGTCAAATGCAAAATAAAAAAACTTGGTAACAAAATTTTGGAAAAAAACTGACTTTGGCGGCTTTATTTTCTATAACTACTGAAAATAAAAATAAAATCTACTTCATGAGATCTAAAAATGATAAACCACATGAAAAAATAAATGAAAAGCTAATGGGAAAAAAAGAGTTCAAATAAGGCTAATTGTTTCAGTAAAGAGGAGCTAAATAAACAATGCAGGTAATAAGATTCAACAAATCATTCTAATTCACTACACAGATACAATAACAATAAGGCTTTGGTTTTGTCGTTCATTCATTCATACTATCTACTAACTTCTTTGAAAAAAAGTGGAGCTGACAATGTTGAAATAGAGCTGAATTTAGCTCTAAAAGAGCTAAATTGGCAACACCGGGTGAAAAAGCGTTTGTTTACATCAAAAATTTACAGTGGCATTGACATTCCGTGTCAATCCAAGTCGTTCAGAGCCTCAGAGCGTGGTTAAAAAAACAACTACACCCTTGGAGTGTACCCATTGAACGCACCCCTGAAACTGGCCGGCATTGGCGCGAACAAGACCGAACTTATTGGAAAATAGGAAGGTAGTCTGCCCAGCGGACACAGGCTAATACCTAATCATTATTATAACAACATGGGTGGCAGACGGTGAAGTTCCCACGACTTATTACTGTTATATTGGTCTCCACAGCACAGGTAATCCTAGTGTGGAGGCCAAGGTACCTACTGCTTGTAAATGTAATAAGCTACATACCTATTTTAGTTTTAAAGTATATTGTAAGATCTTCACTTTATGTAAATGGTGCAAATAAATGATTTATTATTATTATTATCTCACTTATTTATTCTAAATCTCGTAAAAAAATATATATTTTTCACTATAAAGGAATACTATCTACAAAAAATAAATAGTATAAAAAACATTATAGTAAAAAATATAAATCTAAACGGGGAACCACCGACCGCGGAGCGAGGCCCAAACGGTCGGGGGCTAGGGCTGCAGAGAGAGGAACCTCCTGACTATGCGTGCCGAGTCCAGGAGTACCGCCTTCTGGATCTGACCCTTGATCCAACCATTTAGCGAGAGCTTCTTAAGATATTGGTCGAAGCTCTTCGCTATCAGTCCATTTACTGAAACGACTATCGGGACGATAATTGTTGAATCCACATCCCACATGGCGGTAATCTCATAAGCCAAGTCAAGGTACTTGCTTAACTTGTCTTTCTCGGCCTTCACGAGATTAGCATCATGCGGGATAGTGACATCAACAAGTATTGCCCGGCGTTCCGACCGATCTACCACCACGATATCAGGCTTATTGGCAACAATAGTCCTGTCCGTGATGATAGACCGGTCCCAGTAGAGCGTGGCACGGCCATTTTCAAGAACCGGCTGAGGCATGTACTTATAGTACGGCACCTCAGGTCCGAAGAGGCCATATCGGAGAGCAAGTTGCTGGTGGATGATCCTGGTTACTTGGTTGTGTCTGTGCAGATACTCTGAGTTAGCAAGATGCGAACAACCCGAAAGTACATGTCTGAGGGACTCTCCGGGACGGTGACATGCTCTACAGATATCAACCGTCCCATCCTTCATGATGTACTTTCGATAGTTGTTCGTCTTGATAACCTCATCCATAATCGCACAGACAAAACCCTCGGTTTCCCCAAAGAGGTCACCGAAACGTAGCCAGTTCACTGAAGCGAGCAGATCTACATCGGGCCCTGTGAGGGCCTTGTAAAACCGCCCATGCAGTTCCTTGCTCTCCCATTGCGGTCCTGAGTGCTCAGGGCTAATGGTTTACGCCAGTTCTCGTTTGCTAAGGAGAGCGGGGTAAAGTTCTTGTCAACTGCAACTACATCGTGATGCATCCCGTACTCAGCGTCGAGGAAGTATTCCCTGAGACTGCACACCTCGCGGTTGTGTAGAGTCTTAGCATTTAAAAAGCCTCGACCTCCACACTTCCGCGGGATGTACATTCTCATTACTGACGAACGCGGGTGTCGCATGCGATGGGTCGTTAACAGTTGACGAACTCTACAATCCACGGCATCTAACTCTGTCTGGGTCCACCTTAATATGCCGAAGGTGTATATGAGCAGGGGCATAACCCAGCCGTTAAAGGCGCGAACCTTGTTGCCACCCGACAAAAGACTGTTAAGTACTTTTGTCAAGCGGCAAAAGAAACGCTCCTTCACCGACTGCTTTATGTCCCTATCTACCAAACCTAACGATATAACTTTTGAAACTATCATGGTTATGTACATAATTTTCACTAGAAACGGGATATTTACCATGATTTTTGAGTTTTATATGTTCCCGATATTTCGGCACAGTTGCATGCGCCATGATCACGGGAGAACTGACTAAAGTCTTTGCGAGTAGATGTTATTGGCAGATATATCGATCTACCCTCTTTCTCACTCTTTTATTACGAACGATACCACTACCATCGGTTTCATTGTCACAATTCACACCAACTCGACACACAACACTAACGGTGTCCGGACGCGTAGCAGGTACCACACTTTTTTGATTCTTACACATTCTTACCACAGGCTTCCATACTCCAGATAATTGAAAACCATCTTCTCTATTGAAGTTTCTGTACTTAGTAATCTCAATTGCCTCTTGTACCATTCTCGGTATGTAATGTCGCTCTGTCGAGATTACCTGCGGACTGTGTAGCTCGATCCAATGATTTGAGCCAGATTCCAAAAGGTGTTCTGCTATGGCTGACTTATGTATGTCCCTGTTCTTGACCGCTCGTATGTGCTCCTTAACCCGACACGCTATCGTACGTTTCGTTTGGCCAATGTACGAACTCCCACAGCTACAATCAATTTTATACACCCCTGGCTTTTCAAGTGGAAAACTGTCTTTTGGTGAACGCAAGTAGTGCGATATCTTCTTTAAGGGAGTGAAGATGGTCTTTACGGAAAACTTTTGCAGGACTTTCGCAATTTTGTCCGTCACCCCCTTAACATATGGCAGAAACGCTGGCCTACGTTCTACTCTACATCTGCGGGGTCTTGGCCTAGGTCGGGATGGTAATGACCGAAGCTTATATCCATTCTTACGCAACACATGCTGGACATGAGCTAGCTCACTTTCAATGTGATTCTCATCACACAGGTCAACTGCTCGGTTGGTGAGAGATGTTACCACTGAATTGAGCTGCCGAGGGTGGTGGTGCGAATCAGCATGAAGATATCGGTCCGTGTGTGTAGGTTTTCTGTAAACAGAGTGGCCTAACCCACCATCTTCTCGGACCTGTACCAATACGTCTAGGAAAGCCAAACGTCGATCACATTCCATCTCATACGTAAACCTCATCTTCGTATGTACTCCATTAAGATGTGCCAAAAGTAGTTCTATTTCTTCATTCCTTCCTTCCAAAATACAGAAAATGTCATCAACATACCTCTTCCACAATTTAATCGGTAAGGGGGCAGTCGAGATAGCCATATTCTCGAAATACTCCATCCAAATATTTGCCACTACGGGAGCAACTGGACTTCCCATAGCTACCCCATCTATTTGGAGATAGTAATTTCCCTTGTATACAAAATAATTTGTGGAGAGTATATGATGCACAAGCTTGGCGTACTCTGCAGGGATGTCATTTTCCTGTATGCTCTTCTCAATCACCTTCATACAGTCAGCTAAGGGGACGTTTGTGAAGAGGGATTCCACATCGAAACTCACCATCTTCTCGCTGTCATCCACCTTGGTCTGCTTCAGAATATCTATGAAGTGACGCGAATCCTTCACGAAAGAAGAAGTGTTTCCCACCGTTTGTTGCAGTACTCCTGCTACATGCTTAGCTAACTCATAAGTCATTGCAGGAGTACTGCAACAAACGGTGGGAAACACTTCTTCTTTCGTGAAGGATTCGCGTCACTTCATAGATATTCTGAAGCAGACAAAGGTGGATGACAGCGAGAAGATGGTGAGTTTCGATGTGGAATCCCTCTTCACAAACGTCCCCTTAGCTGACTGTATGAAGGTGATTGAGAAGAGCATACAGGAAAATGACATCCCTGCAGAGTAAGCCAAGCTTGTGCATCATATACTCTCCACAAATTATTTTGTATACAAGGGAAATTACTATCTCCAAATAGATGGGGTAGCTATGGGAAGTCCAGTTGCTCCCGTAGTGGCAAATATTTGGATGGAGTATTTCGAGAATATGGCTATCTCGACTGCCCCCTTACCGATTAAATTGTGGAAGAGGTATGTTGATGACATTTTCTGTATTTTGGAAGGAAGGAATGAAGAAATAGAACTACTTTTGGCACATCTTAATGGAGTACATACGAAGATGAGGTTTACGTATGAGATGGAATGTGATCGGCGTTTGGCTTTCCTAGACGTATTGGTACAGGTCCGAGAAGATGGTGGGTTAGGCCACTCTGTTTACAGAAAACCTACACACACGGACCGATATCTTCATGCTGATTCGCACCACCACCCTCGGCAGCTCAATTCAGTGGTAACATCTCTCACCAACCGAGCAGTTGACCTGTGTGATGAGAATCACATTGAAAGTGAGCTAGCTCATGTCCAGCATGTGTTGCGTAAGAATGGATATAAGCTTCGGTCATTACCATCCCGACCTAGGCCAAGACCCCGCAGATGTAGAGTAGAACGTAGGCCAGCGTTTCTGCCATATGTTAAGGGGGTGACGGACAAAATTGCGAAAGTCCTGCAAAAGTTTTCCGTAAAGACCATCTTCACTCCCTTAAAGAAGATATCGCACTACTTGCGTTCACCAAAAGACAGTTTTCCACTTGAAAAGCCAGGGGTGTATAAAATTGATTGTAGCTGTGGGAGTTCGTACATTGGCCAAACGAAACGTACGATAGCGTGTCGGGTTAAGGAGCACATACGAGCGGTCAAGAACAGGGACATACATAAGTCAGCCATAGCAGAACACCTTTTGGAATCTGGCTCAAATCATTGGATCGAGCTACACAGTCCGCAGGTAATCTCGACAGAGCGACATTACATACCGAGAATGGTACAAGAGGCAATTGAGATTACTAAGTACAGAAACTTCAATAGAGAAGATGGTTTTCAATTATCTGGAGTATGGAAGCCTGTGGTAAGAATGTGTAAGAATCAAAAAAGTGTGGTACCTGCTACGCGTCCGGACACCGTTAGTGTTGTGTGTCGAGTTGGTGTGAATTGTGACAATGAAACCGATGGTAGTGGTATCGTTCGTAATAAAAGAGTGAGAAAGAGGGTAGATCGATATATCTGCCAATAACATCTACTCGCAAAGACTTTAGTCAGTTCTCCCGTGATCATGGCGCATGCAACTGTGCCGAAATATCGGGAACATATAAAACTCAAAAATCATGGTAAATATCCCGTTTCTAGTGAAAATTACATACCTAACGACTCCGACATACCAAGGTATTTGAAGGTTTCGACTTCGGAGAGAGATCTGAGTGACATTGTCTCAGAAAGCTGCAAGTTCGTGGAATTTACAACTTTCCCCCGCTGTACTTGCATGACCGCACACTTATCTACACCAAACTCCATACTGATAGCGTTGCTGAATACCTGTGTGATATTCAATAAAGCTACCAATTCTGTTTTTTTTGGTGCAAAAAGCTTGAGGTCATCCATGTACAGCAGGTGAGAAATGATCTCACCCTCTCTTCGGAGTCGGTAGCCTAGACCTGAATCCTTCAGTAGAGTGCTGAGAGGATTCAGTGCTAGGCAAAACCACAAAGGACTCAGACTATCGCCCTGGAATATACCCCGCTCAATCCTTATTAGGTCTTGCGGAGCAGAAGGATCCCATCGGCTACCTGGATGACTAAGGACTGTTGTCCACTGCCTCATACACGATCCAAGGAAGAATCTTAACGTTGCATCAACTTTATACAACTCCAAGACCCTCTCTAGCCATGTATGAGGCACCGAATCGTAGGCCTTCTTATAGTCAATCCAGGCAGCCGAAAGGTTCCCCTTGTTCCTTCTGACCTGCTGGCTAATGGCCATGTCAATGAGGAGGAGTTCCTTAGTACCGCGGGACCCAACCCTACATCCATTCTGAGCAGGAGCCAAAATATTATTCGCAACAATATGCGAGTTAATTTTAACAGTCAGAATGGATGTAAGTAGCTTGTAGATGGTAGGCAAGCATGTGATGGGTCTATAGTTCTTAGCTTCCGCGGTACTACCGGACTTATGGAGAAGGAAAGTGACACCTGTAGTTAGAAAACTTGGGAGCGATCCAACCTCGAGGGCTTCTTGGAATTGCTTAGCGAGCACCGAGTGTGAACATCGAAACCACTTTAGCCAGAAGTTGTGTAGTCCATCCGGCCCAGGACTTTTCCAGTTCTGAGCCGAGCGGATCGCACAACTTACGTCCAAGGGGCAGATGGTAATAGCCTCCATGGCTTCAATCGGTTCACACTCGGCACTCACCACACTCATCCAGTCACCCTCCGTGTGTTCGACGGGCGCAGACCAGATACCACGCCAGAAGTTATTCGCGACTTCAGCATCTGGCACTCGCCCGTCGTGCACACTTTGGCCGGGTTTCTCCCAACTTCGGTACACTTTCCTTTGGTCACTTTGGAAGTAGCGATTCTGCCAGTATCTATCCACACGCTCTCTATAGCGACGGATACGGTTTGCCCACGCAGAGACTTTCTGCTTCAGAAAGTCGATACGCTCTGTCACACAGGCCAAGTAGTCCTGGGGCCGTGTTTCGGTCCCTGCAAAAGCCTGTGTCACAAAGCGCATCACTCGGGGGCGATGGTTGCCCCCTCTGAAGCAGATTAGTTTTGCAATGAGGGTCCTGAACTTACTGATACGTCTCTCGATCCGTACTTGCCAGGCGGGTGTACTAGAGGCGGGTCGCGGCGCTCGGTCAGTGTCCGGGAACTTGACACGAGCGACGCGGCACGCCGCAATGGCCCCGCAGTACAGGATCGAGTGGGTATCAGCTAAGTCTTTGCTAGCTATTAAATATGGTACTAGCAAAGGGTTCAGGGCCCCCATTAACATCAAATTCCGTCTATGAGTGGGTAAGCGAGGTAGACGTGGCTTATCCTCGAGAGGTGCGGACCGATACGACGAAATCGCATCCTCCAAAGCCCTCCTCATTTGCTCATTCTCCTGGGTACTCACGCTGGTGTTCTCGCAATCGACGTCGTCAGCTACGGGGTCCGCCTGTGTGATCGCCGATGCCGGAGGTGTCGTAACCGGCGATGTGGCAGTCGGGTCCCGTGGTGAGCATGAACCATCAACACCCGATCTCCTGCTCACTAAAAATGTTAACACGATTGAGGACATTAAAACAATTCACGCGCTTTCCTCAAATCACTTGCCTGTCTTAGTTCGATTTGCTTTTAAAATACATCGAAAACTAATCCATAAACTCAACTACGCGAAAGCTAAATGGAACGACTACCGCAGTTTTCTAAATGATAATATTATTTTGTCTAACCATTTTTACAAATCAGAAGATGAAATTGAGTCGGCTATCTCACACCTTCAGCATACCATCATTTTAGCAAGGGACACTAGTGTACCGACCTCAGCCCTTAAGCCTTGGGAATACTCAATACCAAGGAGCATCAAAAGAAAAATAAAAAATAAAAACAAACTCCGTCGATATTCTGTTAAAGAAACAGATGTCACCATCCGTAAAGCCTTATATCACGATGTAAAGCAAATCCAAATTGATATTAATACTGCCTTGATATCACACCGTGACAAGCAATGGAACTGCAAATTGAGTAAGGTTGATAATCCTGGAACAGACCTTTGGCGTATAGCTAAAGGTCTGAAATCCTCATCCTCCTCCACCATTCCACCACTCAAAGCTAAGGATGGCACCAAAAGATCAAACGCTAAAGAGCAGTGTAATATACTAGCAAATACATTCTCTGATAATATGCTACTGACCCATTACTGGGATATTAATGCACAGCCGTTGGTTGAAACCTCCCTATGCTCACTAGACACCCTTCCATCTGTCAGTCTTCAAATCCCGCTGGTTCGCCCTGCTGAAATCATTAAGTGCATAAGCAGTCTTAAGGTTCGCAAAGCACCTGGGCCGGACCAAATTTCTAATCACCTCATAAAACATCTGCCGCAAAAGTGCATTGTCTTGCTTACAAAAGTATTCAACGCTTGCTTCCTGCTGAACTACTTCCCTAAATCTTGGAAAATAGCTAAAGTTATAGCGATACATAAACCGGGTAAAGACCCTACTGATCCTTCTGGTTACCGCCCAATCAGCCTTTTGCCGTGCTTAGGTAAATTATTCGAAAAAATAATATTTCACCGCCTTTGTCGTGCATCTGATGACAGACTAATAGACGAGCAGTTTGGCTTTCGTGTAGCCCATTCAACTACACAGCAGTTGGCTAGAGTAGCGGAGACTGTCTCACATGGTCTTAACATGCAGGAATCAACAGGTTTGTTCCTTCTTGACATCGAGAAAGCTTTTGATACGGTCTGGCATCAAGCCCTCATACATAAACTGGCTAAACTGGACATCCCTATATCCTTGATCAATATTATCAGATCCTACCTATCCCATCGCTTTTTTCAGGTACATATAGGCGACTTTTCCTCAGCACCGAAATCAGTTCTCGCTGGAGTGCCTCAAGGTTCGATCCTAGGACCTCAGCTATTCCTGCTATACCTTAACGATATACCTATCCAGCCACGCACGAACTTAGCCTGCTTCGCTGATGACACAGCTTCGTTTACTACTTCTAATGACATTGATCTAATTATTTCTCGCCTGCAATTATCCCTTGATACTCTGTCTACCTACTTCAACAAGTGGAAATTAAAAATAAATGCCTCAAAAACACAGGCGATTATGTTCACGAGGCATCGAACTTTTTCTGCCCGAACTCTTAAAATTGATGGCTATGAAATCCGATGGAGTCCCACAGTCAAATATCTTGGTGTTGTCCTGGATAACAAACTTAACTGGAGCGAAAATACGTTAAAACTCAGACTAAAAGGCACAAAAGCTCTGAACGTATTGAGCCCTATACTAAACAGAAGTTCTTGCCTCAGCAGCAGTACTAAATTAAATATATACCGCACCTTAGTACGGCCCTGCATTACATACGCTTGCCCAGTGTGGGGAAGTACCTGTCCAACTAACATAAATAAACTACAAGTCGTGCAAAACAAAGCGTTAAAATACGCCTTTAACACCCCCTTTCGCACGAATCTACATAAATTACATAGCAAGATTAATTTTCCCACCTTAAATCAATTTATTTACAAATTGTCTAAGAAATTATATTTACACAGTAACCCAAATAGTAAAAATAAACACATTAAAAATATCTGTACAACTCGTAAGAAAAACTTACCTTACATCGACAAGTATAATCGCTTCAAATTACCCCATCACTTGTTTCTCGAGTGCTATGAGTAAACATGCACACTGGTCCTAACAAGCGTGCGCGCAAGTTTTGCCGCGGTGCGCGCGGCTCTTGACCTTATTATCAAGGTATATAGGTCGGGTGCCGCGTGCGCGGTGCATGCAGGCGCTGCGCGAGCTTGTTTGGGTGACTGTCACGGTTACGATGAGCTGCGGGCACTATTGTTCCTGCTGCTAGCTACATTTTGTTTGTCAACTAAATAGTGCTACAAGTACCCTCCGGTACTTATTATTTTGTTAGCAATTGTTTTCGGTTTAGTCCATCTCTTTAAAACTTTCACGCTGCTAAATGTAATGCTCAATCAAAAGCTTGCATGTTTATTCTGCTCATATCTTTTAGTTAAACTCTTTTCAATTAATCTATGTTTCTTAATAAGTAGTAGTTATATTTTATTTTACATGTTTTGATAAGCGCTTTGGCTTAATTTACGTTTTTATTATTTATGTTTGTTACACCCTAGGATTAAATTTACACTGGGAATGTTCTAGGTTAAGTCTTATTTGGAAATAAATGAACTTTGAAAATTGAAAAATTGAGTCGGGTCCCGTTGCGAGTGGTCGATCACTAGAGCACTCGGCGTTTCAGAGCGTAGCCGATCAAGCACAGTGTCATCCAACAGTTTCAACCGTTGGACGGCACGTACCTGATCCGACAGCCGCTGTGCAGTAACGGACACAGTTGGTTCAAGGGCCTGAAACAAAGGAAGCATCCAGACTCGATACGCGGTCAGGTAGGTTCCTGCCTGTGTAGCCCTATAAAATGCGCGCATGACGTTTTCATTGTTTTGTGTAGTCCATTTCATGCGACGCACTATGCCGTCGACTGCGGAGGCCGGGCGCGGGGCAGAACGCCCCACAGGCCCCAAGCTAGCCGACAGCGGTGGCCGCCCTCGTCGCGCAGGTGGTCGCGGCGGCGAAGGCGACGGCGGCGACCCACTCTCGTCGCTCGACACACAGCTAGTGTCCGGGGGGGTTGCATACACCTCGTCCCCGGACGACGATGTGGAGCTCGGCGAGGCAGGCTGCGGTGGTGTTGGGCGTGCGTTTTTTGTAGATTCCGCTTCTGTTTTCGTCTTTCTCAATGAGATTTTCTTTGATTGAGATCTTGTAATCATTTTTCATTTTGTGTTCATCTGACATCGTTTGTCACTTTTGGGAAACTTTTGATATTATCACAAAGGTAAATAATATTGTAGCAAATAGCGTAATAATTTGTTTCACCAAAATTCGGGATAAATTTGTATTGTGTGGTATATTAATAAGTACTTGGATGTAAAAAGTAAATAAAATAAGAATTTAAAATCTCCAGAGAAAAATTTGAAACGTCCTGTCACAGCGGTTTTTTTTTTTTTTTTTTTTTTTATTATTATTATTATAGTTATAGAGATTCTTAGAAATTCGGAAAGAGAGTACCTATTTGTGGAATTTTGCAACAATTCATGCGCGCGCTTCGGTTATTATTTGAACTTATTTTTGTTTCTTTCTTCACTGTTCTGTGTGCCTGTAGTTTGTCATTTGCGCCACTAAAAAGTACATCAGTTCACTCGAATATGCAAAGGCAATAACAGGGGGCGGCAGGCGGTGAAATTCCCGCGCAATCTGCATATCTTGCATTGCATTATCGCGTCGGAAAATGGACGACAAGCGTGCACAGAAAATACATGGAAGGGTATGAAAATTTTGCTTTTTATTCAATAATCTGTAGAAGACTTTGCTCGAGAGCTATCTTTAATTTAAAAAAATGTGATATTTCACGTACCTTTATGTACGCCGATGTAGGCACCAGGTTTCGACTGATGATAATGGTAACAGCAAAAACCAAGTATCTATCAGGTTTTGAATGCAACATTGGAAGGATACACATTGTAATGCTGAGAACTTATATCTAGAAAGAGTTATTGTCGGCTTCCTCACTAGGCCAAGCCTGTATCGAGGCAGCCTGAATTATTATTTTGATATTTCACTTAAATCTACAAAGAGTTATTGTCGGCTTCCGCACTAGGCCAAGCCATTGTCGAGGGAGCCTGAATATTTTTTTATTATTTTGATATTTCACTTATATCTACAGAATTATTGTCGGCTTCCTCACTAGGCCAAGCCTGTTTCGAAGAAGCCTAAATATTTTATTATTATTTTGATATTACACTTATATCTACAAAGAGTTATTGTTGGCTTCCTCACTAGGTCAAGCCTGTGTCGAGGAAGCCTGAATATTTTATTATTATTTTGATATTTCACTTATATCTACAGAATTATTGTCGGCTTCCTCACTAGGCCAAGCCTGTTTCGAGGAAGCCTAAATATTTTATTATTATTTTGATATTTCACTTATATCTACAAAGAGTTATTGTCGGCTTCCTCACTAGGCCAAGCCTATGTCGAGGAAGCCTGAATATTTTATTATTATTTTGATATTTCACTTATATCTACAAAGAGTTATTGTCGGCTTCCTCACTAGGCCAAGCCTGTGTCGAGGAAGCCTGAATATTTTATTATTATTTTGATATTTCACTTATATCTACAGAATTATTGTCGGCTTCCTCACTAGGCCAAGCCTGTTTCGAGGAAGCCTAAATATTTTATTATTATTTTGATATTTCACTTATATCTACAAAGAGTTATTGTCGGCTTCCTCACTAGGCCAAGCCTATGTCGAGGAAGCCTGAATATTTTATTATTATTTTGATATTTCTCGTCTTTGTCCATGTTAGTAAATAAATGCGAAACTCTCCCGAGTCTCGGTTAGCACGTTGTGGACAGATACGATATGTGTGCTCCACAGATAAGATCTATGAAAATGTAAATCAATCTTTGAATAGTTTCATTTCCTTGGACGGTTTAGTAGAAGTGGTATATTTTGTGCTTTTTAGTAGTAGTTGAGATTATTTGTAAAAAAGTTCATCCGGGGAAGTACTACCACCATACCTATTTCTGCCGCAAAGCAGTAGTGCTCGCATTGCTGTGTTCCAGTTTTAAGGGTATGGTTGCCGGTGAAATTACAGGCACATGATACCTTTCATATTTATGTCTCAGGGTAGCGGGCGTTATGTCTCAGGGTGGCAGTGCAATGCCACATAAGGCGCGTTCTAGGTGGACGTGACCTATGTGATAATGCATTGATCATAGGCAGAGGGTACCGCTTATCATCAGGTGGGCCATCTGCTTGTTCCGTCATTCTAAGTAGTAAAAGGTGAAGTAGTAGTAGCTTAAGATGTATTATGTTCCATTTAAAACCTGATAATTTGCTATGGGTGTAATATTTTATTTTTATAAAAAAAAAAATACAATTGGTTTGCGCTAGCTCATCTGGGGGTGGTTGGCTGTGCTGTTGGGGTATTAAAGGTTTTACTCTGTGCGACGACGTTCTGTAACAAAGTTTTTTTATTAACAAAGTAGGTATAATACTATGATTAAAAGTATATTATGTAAACGAAATTAAATAAACACAAATGAGATAACTCCTTCGACTTTTATATATTCTGTGGTTTCATTCATGTCTTCGGCGTTTTTGTGCCGGGCTCCCTGGCTCCTGCGCAGTAGCTGGGAGGGGGCAGGTCCGCGGGGTCGTCTTCCACGGGGGCCGCGTCTTCCTCCGACGTTCCTTCCTGCACCTGTGCCTGCACGGCCCAAGGGGGTGCCTGCGCGGCCAGGCCCGGGCCGACGTCGTCCGCGAATACATCATGTTTAAAATAACTGCATGTTAATTGTATAATCACTTTCTTATATTTTTCTATTCATGTCGACGACGTTCTGTAACAATGTTTTTTTATTAACTAAGTAATAAAGGGGATGTTGACAGCCTGGCCCACGGTACGCGGACCATTGACAGCGCGTCCCATTTTTTAATACTATGATTATAAGTATATGTAAACGAAACTAAATAAAAACAAATGAGATTACTCCTTGGACGAAAGTACCTACTGCGGGACGGGACACGTAACCACCATAGGTAGGTAATGTCAAGTGTCAAAGTTCCACTACGTTGGTTCTACATCTAACTTTGATACTGATTTCCACGGGGAATTCGTGGTGTGTTTTATTTGAACCCGAATATACCTATAGACTCACTCATCGACATGGTTGTCCTCCCAGAAGGAGTCATTTTAGTGATGCGACATGTTCACGAAAAAAGAAGTTAGCGGCCCCTAAATGGCATCGGCCAGGATTCTCGAAAACAACCTCTTTTTGATTCAACTTTAAACCATCAAATATGATTTGTTTTAATCGGATAAAAATATATGTTGTAGTCTGAAAACCATTCTAGATTATTCTACGGTTCAAAACACGATACGTACAATTTCACTCGATCAAAAAAAAATAAGAAAACACTTAAATCTTAATCGTTTTTTGAGTTGTACTCAAAGAATATCAGACTCATACTCACAAAAATTCGTCAAAAAATAGGAAATAAGTATATCTAGATTATTCTACGGTTAGTTTTTCTCAAAAGGTTTTTTTTTGTTGTAATGAGCTATTATATAACAATGCGGCCCGCGCGCCTCGACTCAGTAGCCCGCCGGGCGTCTCCGAGGTAGGACCTGTGTCGTTTTTTGCTGGCTCGCTACCTTCCCCCGCTAATCGATCGGAACACCTATCCGTTAGATTACCAATTGTTTTCATGTATTGTTTTTAGGTAGTGCTTTGTGTAATAGGGAAAAAATGGGGAATAAAAACAGAAAATATAAAAAAAAACCCATAAAAGAACTCCGGAAGATTTTAAAAGAAAGAAGGTGAGTTCCATTTTACCTGTTTGTAATTAGTTAGTTACAAATCTCATTTAGTTAGTAATCCTCATTTATCAATTGGTAGGTAATTACACCTATCTGCTTGAAATCTATAGTACCTACCTATATACTGTGACGAAAGCAAGTTGGCATAATACTGGTATGTCGTATCGTCGTGTCGTATGTAACTACGACGGTAGAACGATCGTACCTACTTGCACGTCATAGGTATCGGTAATATTAGTACTGCACATTGATTCCTAGGGTAGCTACATTTAGTAGTTAGGTACTTACCAACTACCAACTGCTTTCGCACGGGTAGCTAGGTGCATTAGCTGTAGTCAGGAACAGTACCTAGGTTACAGAAGCTAGTAGGTAAGTACCATCTACCTACCTACTACTTTTGCGTAGACAGCTAGGTGCATTATCTGTAGTCGGGAACAGTACATAGGTAACAGAAGCTAGTAGGTAAGTACCATCTACCTACCTACTACTTTTGCGTAGACAGCTAGGTGCATTAGCTGTAGTCGGGAACAGTACATAGGTAACAGAAGCTAGTAGGTAAGTACAATCTACCTACCTACTACTTTTGCGTAGACAGCTAGGTGCATTAGCTGTAGTCAGGAACAGTATATAGGTAACAGAAGCTAGTAGGTAAGTACCATCTACCTACCTACTACTTTTGCGTAGACAGCTAGGTGCATTAGCTATAGTCAGGAACAGTACATAGGTAACAGAAGCTAGTAGGTAAGTACCATCTACCTACCTAATACTTTTGCGTAAACAGCTAGGTGCATTAGCTGTAGTCAGAAACAGTACATAGGTAACAGAAGCTAGTAGGTAAGTACCATCTACCTACCTACTACTTTTGCGTAGACAGCTAGGTGCATTAGCTGTAGTCGGGAACAGTACATAGGTAACAGAAGCTAGTAGGTAAGTACCATCTACCTACCTACTACTTTTGCGTAGACAGCTAGGTGCATTAGCTGTAGTCGGGAACAGTACATAGGTAACAGAAGCTAGTAGGTAAGTACAATCTACCTACCTACTACTTTTGCGTAGACAGCTAGGTGCATTAGCTGTAGTCGGGAACAGTACATAGGTAACCGAAGCTAGTAGGTAAGTACCATCTACCATCTAGAAAGATAATTTTTACTATGTTACTTTTTTTTTGCAGTTCATCGATACCAAGATCTAAAGGCAAATTTACAAAAAAATGCACAAGTGGACAGTAAGTACATAACCTTTAACGCGATTTTTAGAGAATAGGATTTGCTTCACGCTCCAGTGCAATGCTACGTGAGTGACAGATATAATATGTACTGCGTCATTCTCAGTCTCATTCAAAGTTGCAGGCTATATGTTTTAGCTTTCGGCATCAAAAAAGGAGGAGGTTCTAATTTGGTTCACAATTGGCGTAGTTATCGCGTGCATAAAATAACATACACTCGAAACGAGAACCGCGTCACGTTTGTGACTTTATAGACCTTAGTATTAGTATATAATTGCTCAAATTTTGTTCGGTTGCGGCTTTTCAAACAGTGATTGATATTTCAGATACTCTGTAGTAACGGCAAGCACCAGTGGAGAAAGAGCTGGCGAATGTGGCTTATCTATTGCTACACTAGATCCTGTTGACTTGCAAATGGCTAGGACTGATGAGTAAGTTTAGTATATATCTAGTAACATGCATAACACGAAATACACTGGAAATGAGAAATGCGTCACGTTTGTGACTTTATAGATCTTAGTATATAATAGCTCAAATTTTATTCGGTTGGGGCTTTTCAAGCAGTGATTGATATTTCAGATACTCTGTAGTAACGGCAAGCACCAGTGGAGAAGGAGCTGGCGAATGTGGTTTATCCCCTTCTTAACCGTGGTCCGGTTGTGTAGTCCGGCCAGCCGGATCGTGGAAAATTTCTTTTTTCGATTGTCCGGTGGCGATACTGTTTGGTTGGTTGTACATCTGTACACTGTACCTTGGTCCGGTAATATCGCCACCGAACAATCGAAAAATACAAATTTTCCATAGTCCGGCTGGCGAACAAATCCCCCGTTAAATTGTCTCGACGTCTAAACGACACAATACATATAAATATGTCTCCATCTATCTATTGATTTAAAATTAATACAACCAACGCAATGCGATTTGATAAACAGTAAAGTCAGATCACTGTCAATATTGATGTTGACGGTTGAGGTTGACATGATCTACACTGATTTTGAAAAAGCGTTTGATCGTGTTGATCACGTCATCCTGATTCGCAAGCTTAATGAACTTGGCATACAGGGTGATCTCTTACGCTGGGTCAAATCTTATATCAGCAATAGAATGCAGGCAGTTGTTATAGGTGGAGCAAGATCTGACTTCATATCTATACCTTCGGGTGTCCCACAAGGATCTTTGCTTGGACCTCTTCTTTACCTGGCTTACTTGTATGACATTGGTTCCTGCTTCAGGCATCCGAATTTTTCATTATTCGCTGACGATAAAAAAGTCTACTATAACGTTCGATCAGTTGATGATTGCATGCGACTGCAGGAGGACATCAGTTAATGAATGCATGCGACTGCAGGAGGACTTAGATAGGCTTACCGTTTATTATCTGAATAACCGAATTGGCGTTAACGTGAGTAAATGCATGCATATTTGTTTTACGCGAAGTAGCAACCCTATATATTATGATTATAAGCTTAGCAACTACTCAATTGATAAAACGCAATGCGTCTGAGACTTAGGTGTACTTCTAGATCATATTCTGATAGTAACAAAGCCTTTTACAAACATTGCTTGCTTAAAAGTACTTTATTATGCTTACATACGTAGTGTGCTGGAATACTGCAGCTCCGTCTGGAACCCACAGTATGTCACTTATGACCACGCTATAGCGTGGTCATGAAAGCGGCTGGCGTGGCTGTAGCGTGGTGGTGTGATTCTATAGAATCGATACAAAGGAAGTTTGTAAAACACTTAAACTTCCGTAAAAATTCAATTCAGAGCAGCTGTGGTGCATCACACCGTGAGCACGAACTGATGTCACTACGTGGCAGAAGAATTATGCAGGATATGTCATTGTTGCATGATGTATGTTCTGGCATCATGGACTTTACCTATGTAACTGATATTCCTTATCCGGCTTTCCTGCCGTTTTTGTTTTTTGTTGACCTTGCATGCGTACCTACCTGCTTTTTAAACGAACTGTATACAAAATGTGGATTTAAATTAGTTTCAGAATAGCATATAGTGCATATAATAAATATGTATTATAGCATAGCATATAATAAATAGCATATAACTAACTATAAGATAAATGTAAATCCTGGATTAATAAATTTAAAAAAATATGAATGTTTCGTGTTTTATCTTTGAATAATTATACATACTTCACTACAAGTGACAGTCGAGCAAAAAGATTACATTCTGCATTTATTACAAGTGGTTAAGATTTTCAATGGTCCGGTTGACCGGACAGCTGAAATGTTATTTCTTTCCTTGGTGCGGTTAACCGTATCACAGAAAAAATAAATTTTCCACAGTCCGGCTGGCCGGACTACACAACCGGACCACGGTTAAGAAGGGGGTTTATCTTTTGCAACACTGGATCCTGCTGATTTGCAAATGGCTGGGACTGATGAGTAAGTTTAGTTTATTTTAGTACCTATTATGGTAGTGTAGTACAATTGTACAAATTTTATAATTATATTAATTTTGAAATGTCATAAGAAAAACTGTTTCAGGATTTCAGGCCAAAGTAACTCCTTTTATTGTTTCAGTGACAGTGATGATTCATTTGAATTGATTACCGAAGTAAAAAACAAGGAAGATGACTTTCAACCTGTTTCAGGACGGAGAATCGTAGACATAAATTTTTTTATGCGAGAATTACTAGAAAAAGCCCTTCACAGTAATTTATTCGATTGCAAAACCAGTCACTTTCGCTTAATTGGCGAAAAAAGAGTAGGGCTAACTTCTGTTTTTAAATTTCAATGCGATATGTGTCAAGAAATATGTCTAATCTATTCTGAAGACACTAAGAATACGCAACGAATAAATTTAAACATAGCTGCAACTACTGGCATAATTGCTTCTGGCATTGGATTGGCACAATTTGAAGAACTGTGCTCTTCCATGGATGTTCCGGTATTTTCTCCAAACTACTACAGCAAATTACAAAATGAAGTCTATGAAAAATGGGAACAAACTGCAAGAATATCTATGGAGGCCGCTGCTAAAAAAGAAAGAGATATGGCTATCACAGAAGGCCGAATCAAAGATGGTTACCCTGTAATTGATGTTTTCGTAGATGGCTCGTGGTGTGCGAGATCGTACGGCACTAATTACAAAGCTCCTTCCGGTACTGCGGCAATAATTGGAAGGAAAACTAAAGAGGTACTTTATATTGGAGTCAAAAATAAATATTGTTTGGTGTGTGCCAGAGCAAAAAATAAAAATATTACTCCAAACGAACATTCTTGTTTCAAAAACTTTGAGGGCTCTTCGAGTTCAATGGAAACCGCGATTATATTAGAAGGGTTCAAATCTTCAGTTTCAACGTACGGTCTCATATACAACAGAATGATAGGGGATGGTGATGCGTCGACATATGCAAAAATCCTCAATGCAAAACCATATGAAGCTCAAAATGTGACCGTAGAGAAAATTGAGTGTCGCAACCATATATTGCGTAATTTCTGTAAAAAATTGCGTGGGATGACATCAGAAACCAAATATTTGCTGCAATATCGAAAAACGCTTACTAACGTGAAAATATTGACAATGAGGAAAGCTATTGTGAAATGCATAAAACATCACAAAGCTTCTGAGAACCCTAGAAATGTTGCCATATCGGTTCTACACAATGACATTATAAACTCAATGCCACACGCTTACGGCGATCACAAAATGTGCCAGAGCTACTACTGTGATAAAAAATACAATGACCAAGAGGAACTAAAAAAGATACAAAACTCAACATTTGCATTTCGAATCAATGCAATTGTTTCAAGTGTAGCAGCGAAATCACGAAGTTTAATTGAAGATGTGGATACCAATACTGTGGAATGTTTTAATAGCGTTATAGCAAAATTTATTGGAGGGAAAAGGACAAATTTTGCACAAAAACGAGGCTACCAAAGTAGGTGCTCAGCAGCAGTAGTCTCATTCAACACAAAATCTGCTATTTCAACCATCCAAAAAGAAATCACAGGCAAAAATCCAGGTGGAAAAATTGAAGAAATGGAAAAAAAAAGAGCAGTAAAACGGAAGTATTTTGTAGAACACCAAGTGAAGAAAAAAAGAGCATTGAAAGAGACAAACAAAAAACAACACGACTATGGCACTGCCAGTTCTGCCCCAGATATGACACACGAAGAACTACAAATGGCGCAAGAAGAGTTTATAAAAAATTTAAAAACACTTACCGCAGACAAAAAGGCAATAGAGCGAGCAACTATATTACAAAGGGAAAGTAGTGAGTGGTTGGAGATACGACAAAAACTAATAACAGCATCAAACTTTGGCCCAATATGCAAACGAAAATCGTCATCGAATACAGCAAATTTGGTGAAAAATATATTGTATAAGAAAAATTTGGCTCATGTGACCTCAATTGCTCATGGAATTGAGAACGAAAAACAGGCGCTGTTGCAATTGCAGCGACAGGAGAATGTCGAGATCTTGCCCTGCGGATTATTTATTGACCCCATACATCCATTTATTGGGGCCACTCCTGACGGGTTGATAGATGATGACATGATAGTGGAAATTAAGTGTCCTATCACAGCTTCCAAAAAAGGAATGTCGAAAGCAATTGAAGAAAATAAAATTCAAATTTTAAAATATAACAAAAATACGAAGACCTGTACCATAAATAAAAAGAGCAATTGGTACTACCAAATACAAGGCCAACTACATGTTACAGGACGGCGGGTATGCGTTCTTGGAATCTGGGCAGGTGAGAATGAGCCTTTATACACAGAACGCATTGAAAAAGATGATATTTTCTGGGTAAGAAAAATGGAGCCAAAGCTGTTACAATTTTACCTCAAATGTTTACTGCCTGAAATCGTTGATAGTAGGTATGAACGTGGCATGCCAATCAGAAATCTTTCATTGCAAGACAAGGAAAATGAGCAGCCTGATAAGTCCGCATCCAATACAAACACTCTGCCGCAACCAGATTTACAGCAACCAGATTTGCAGCAACCAGGCCCAAGCACGCGCGTGATTCAAATTAGTGAGTTTTAATTTTTTGTGCTAGCCGTTGTATTTTCGGGCTGTGAGTGAATAAATGTTTCTAATATTACTGTTTTTCACCTTTATGTTGACGCTTCGAGACGTTCAGAAGCCTTTTCATCATGAGCACCACCCGCATTCATTCGCATACATAGTTCTGATCCCATACTAGAATTCCCTGTGTTCGAGTTCTGAAGGGCCAACAATACATCCATGCAGACATAAAAACATACATAGATGCCAAACTCACTACCCTTCCTACTAGCTTCTGTTACCTATGTACTGTTCCAGAATACAGCTAATGCACCTAGCTGTTTACGCTAAAGTAGTAGGTAGGTAGATGGTACTTACCTGCTCGCTTCTGTAACTTATGTACTGTTCCAGACTACAGCTAATGCACCTAGCTGTTTACGCTAAAGTAGTAGGTAGGTAGATTGTACTTACCTACTAGCTTCTGTTACCTATGTACTGTTCCAGACTACAGCTAATGCACCTAGCTGTTTACGCAAAAGTATTAGGTAGGTAGATGGTACTTACCTACTAGCTTCTGTAACCTAGGTACTGTTCCCGACTACAGCTAATGCACCTAGCTGTCTACGCTAAAGTAGTAGGTAGGTAGATGGTACTTACCTACTAGCTTCTGTTACCTATGTACTGTTCCAGACTACAGCTAATGCACCTAGCTGTCTACGCTAAAGTAGTAGGTAGGTAGATGGTACTTACCTACTAGCTTCTGAAACCTATGTACTGTTCCAGACTACAGCGAATGCACCTAGCTGTTTACGCTAAAGTAGTAGGTAGGTAGATGGTACTTACCTGCTCGCTTCTGTGACTTATGTACTGTTCCAGACTACAGCTAATGCACCTAGCTGTTTACGCTAAAGTAGTAGGTAGGTAGATTGTACTTACCTACTAGCTTCTGTTACCTATGTACTGCTCCAGACTACAGCTAATGCACCTAGCTGTTTACGCAAAAGTATTAGGTAGGTAGATGGTACTTACCTACTAGCTTCTGTAACCTATGTACTGTTCCAGACTACAGCTAATGCACCTAGCTGTTTACGCTAAAGTAGTAGGTAGGTAGATGGTACTTACCTGCTCGCTTCTGTAACCTATGTACTGTTCCAGACTACAGCTAATGCAAGCTGTCTACGCAAAAGTAGTAGGTAGGTACTTACCTACTAGCTTCTGTTAGGTACCTATGTACTGTTGCAGACTACAGCTAATGCACCTACCTACCTGCGCGAAAGCAATAGGAAGGTAGATGGTACTTACCTACTAGCTTCTGTTACCTATGTACCATTCCCGACTACAACTAATGCACCTACCTGTCTACGCAAAAGTGTAGGTAGTTACCTACCACACCTGGCTACTGTTCTTGACTACTTCACTTAGTTACTGCATTCGCTCCTCGTATCATCGACGATATCGTCGTAGTCTTTATCGTCCAATGTGAAAGCGCCCATTCAAAGTAGTAGGTAGGTAACTATCTTCGAAATCGCAACACTAATATTACCGATACACAAAAATAAATAACGAATTTTGTACAACAAACTAAATTATAGCGTTACTACTGTTGCAATATATACTGTGACGCACAAAATATGCACAATAGGGTCAGAGAGTTCATTTGAACTGCGAGTCCGCGCGACTCGCCTCGCGGGGAGGGAAGTAGCACTAAATGCCTACTGCTCCCGGATAAGAAAGCCTTAAATTGACTTGTCGGACTAGATGGTGAATAAAATCTTCAACCAAAGTTAGCAATCTAAAATTTTGTAGTATTTTCAGTAATAATTGTAAAAAACTCACTTTTTAGAGGCTCACCCTCTCCCGAGGGCTCAGTCTCACCGGAGAGCCCGGCTGCGGCAACAGGGGGCTCAGCCTCACCGGAGGGCCCGGCTGCGGCAACAGGGGGCTCAGCCTCATCAGAGGGCCCGGCTGCGGCAACAGGGGGCTCAGCCTCACCAGAGGGCCCAGCTGCGGCAACAGGGGGCTCAGCCTCACCGGAGGAGCCGAGGGCTCGGCAACAGGGGCGGGCGCAGCCTCGCCAGAGGGCTTGGGAACAGGGGTGGGCGCAGCCTCGCCAGAGGGCTCGGCAACAGGGGCGGGCGCAGCCTCGCCAGAGGGCTCGGCAACAGGGGCGGGCGCAGCCTCGCCAGAGGGCTCGGCAACAGGGGCGGGCGCAGCCTCGCCAGAGGGCTCGGCAACAGGGGCGGGCGCAGCCTCGCCAGAGGGATCGGCAACAGGGGCGGGCGCAGCCTCGCCAGAGGGCTCGGCAACAGGGGCGGGCGCAGCCTCGCCAGAGGGCTCGGCAACAGGGGCGGGCGCAGCCTCGCCAGAGGGCTCGGCAACAGGGGCGGGCGCAGCCTCGCCAGAGGGCTCGGCAACAGGGGCGGGCGCAGCCTCGCCAGAGGGCTCGGCAACAGGGGCGGGCGCAGCCTCGCCAGAGGGCTTGGCAACAGGGGCAGGCTCATCTACTTGGGTCGCCACCACCACCCCTGCGGCCACGGGGTTTTCATTCGGGGCCGCCGGTGTACTAACAGCTGCATCCTGTTTAAAATAACTGCAGTTAAGTATTCGGTACAAATTCAATATGTGTAATTTTTGTCTTTTTTCGCACTCAAAAAAAAATCGGAATTCGGAATTAAAAAAGTTATTTAACATTTGATTTCTTGACAAAATCCGACTTCGTGGACTTCCTCAAAGTTAAAGTGTCGTGAAACTTACCCGCATGTAAGGGAGACCCAGCTGTTCCCCGGAAATAATACAGTTTGGTATTAGTGAAGTGTACTTTACGAATCACCTAGTCTAGTAATAGACTGTAAGGTACAAAACTACCATCTTACCTGAATCACCTAGTCTAGTACTAGACTGTAAGGTACAAAACTATCAGCTTACCTGAATCACCTAGTCTAGTACTAGACTGTAAGGTACAAAACTACCAGCTTACCTGAATCACCTAGCCTAGTACTAGACTGTAAGGTACAAAACTACCAGCTTACCTGAATCACCTAGTCTAGTACTAGACTGTAAGATACAAAACTACCAGCTTACCTGAATCACCTAGCCTAGTACTAGACTGTAAGGTACAAAACTACCAGCTTACCTGAATCACCTAGCCTAGTACTGGAGGTAAGGTACAAATCTATCGGCCTACCTGAATCACCTAGACTAGTACTAGACTGTAAGGTATAAAATCACTAAGTACCTATGATGTTTAGTACCTTACCAACGTAAGTCTCCCCAGTTTTTGTTTTGCTTCCTATCAATTTTTGTGAGCTGTGTGTCTACATAAATATAAATAACTTGGTTGTTTTATCAATGATTGTGGAGTTGGTACTGGTGGTGAATGGTTGGTGGTGGTGGTGTACATTCTATGCAGTATTCTCTGCCGCTAAACCACACTAAACTTATCATGGATTGTTTCTGATATGCTCAAATTAAAATAAATAAATATTTTTTGCACTGTTTTGGATATAGGAAGGAAACCTCAGGAAAAAGTATGATATGTAGGTACTTACATAACCTACTTCAGGATAAGTTATTCAACATAATTAATACCTAAACATGCAGATATGTACAATTATTGCAATACTTGTGTTAATTTGGTAGGTACCTAGTTAAATTCAAAACACAATGAGGTTTTACTAAGCTGCATTCTTACGATAGGGAATGAGGGAATGTTCTGAATAAACAAGAATGTCTCTGAAACATTTCTTTATTGCATTGAAATGTTACAAGAGTAGGTACAACTACTTACTAGCTAGATATAGGTACAAGTTACACAACACAACAAGTAAGTACATAAGTACAAACAGCGAATACCCAGAATAATATAACCTTTACAAATATACCATTCCTTCAACCAATGTACATAACACATAGGTGCAGTGCTTCTTACATCAACTAACTCAATACCTAACTGAACACAATGGCTTGCAAGTACTGATGCTGGCCTGAATAGCTTATGATCTAGAGTTACTAATATCTAACTCAGAACGACGCTATACATTATTTGACTAGGCCGCCGTGTGGGCGTCACCACGACCCAGTACCTAGGCGGTGCACATGCAGCCTCTTACATAATGGCAGACTAGATCGATAAAACAGCTGATTGTCGCATAATGAAATCAGCTGTTTTAGAATACCTGGTACACGGCGGCTGGGGGCAGGTCTAAGCACACGGCGCAGCAAAGGATGCCCCCGAGCCTGAACTCGAGCCTGTCGCTCAGGCCCTCGCTCATTCTAGGCCTCTTGGTTAACGGCTCGTCGTCCTCGTCCGCGGGCCTGGGTGGCGGCGGCAGCGGCGCTAACAAGGGATTTGCGGGCCCGGCCACGCTCTCATTTAATGGTCGGCACTGGCTCAGCTTCCGGGGCTTCCGCCATCGCGTCTATTGTAAATAACTCCGTGCGTGAACTCGCGAAACTCCAGAGTAATTACAACAAACTAGGTGTGATGTATTTTTAATTGACTTTGTCTTTGACGTTGGGCAAACGTTGACTTTGACGCCTCTAGGGTACGACGCCTAAGCAGATACCTACCGTACGTTAAATTTGTTTTATTTGACAGAAGTATGATTTCGCTAACTCAGTTTAGTTTTCGGAAAGTAAGTATTTCTTTCGGAAATTCAGTAATTTATTCGGAGGTTCATTATTTAAACCAGGTAGGTAGTCGTGATAAATTTTATTATGCTACTTTTGATTTATTTTGTCGGTAGATATTACACATACACAGTTAAATTAGTGTTTTTTTCGGTCGTGATAAATTTTAGTATGCTACTTTTGATTTATTTTGTCGGGGAATATTACACATACACAGTTAAATTAGTATATTTTCGGTAACTAATTTTACCGCAGCTCAGATAGTATTACAGTGTGCATGCAGTTCGCTGGGATTTAATTTGTTTTTCGGAGGCTTTATTATTACCCTGTACCAATCAGCGGCGATATTAAATCTTGTATGTTGAATCAGAATTAACACCAAATCGATACGATAGTTAAAAGTAGGTAAAATTATAGGTAAAGCTTGCGCTAATCGAGATAGGTAGTTGAGATAAGAACCAACATTATGATTTTTGGGTGTTGGGTCTTGGACTATTAGCGTCGTATGTCATTCCATATTTGATACGCATATTTGATACCTAACCTAAACACTTATAGAGATATTTAGTTTAATTGATAAGGTACAGGCTAACGTACCTTTGCCATTAGATAATTATGTTAAAGTAAGCGACTAGTCGTCAACCTCCGCGTCACTCCGCGTCAGACAGCGACAGAGAGTTACGCGTTAGAAGAGAGCGGGAATGTTTAGGTAGATATCTTGATAGGCATTGAGCGCTAATGCGACCTGAATTGCACTTTAAATACCCTGAAAACAAAAATACCTTTGCTGTAGTTTTATCTTTCAGAGAAACTCCGAGTATTTATATAAATATGTTCGTGAAGTGAGCCTTCTTTTTCTTTAAGCGAGAAATGTTTAAAATTACTTATGAACTCTCTAGGATGGGTGGGTAGCCATGTGGCATCTTCTTACCGATGCCCTTGTACCCTGAAAATAAAAATACCTTTGCTGTATTTTTTATCTTTCAGAGAAACTCCGAGTATTTATATAAATTTGTTCGTGAAGTGAGCCTTAATTCTTTTTTTTAAAGCGTGAAATGTTCAAGACTTACTTATGAACTCTCTAGGATGGTGGGTAGCCATGTGGCACCTTCTTACCGATGCCCTTGTACCCTGAAAATAAAAAAACCTTTGCTGTAGTTTTATCTTTCAGAGAAACTCCGAGTATTTATATAAATTTGTTCGTGAAGTGAGCCTTAATTCTTTTTCTTGAAGCGAGAAATGTATAAAACTTACTAATGAACTCTCTAGGATGGTGGGTAGCCATGTGGCACCTTCTGACTGATGCCCTTGTATCCTGAAAATAAAAATACCTTTTCTGTAGTTTTATCTTTCAGAGAAACTCCGAGTATTTATAAAAAATTTTTCGAGAAGTGAGCCTTCTTTTTTTTAAGCGAGAAATGTTTAAAACTTACTTATGAAGTCTCGCGGGTGATATTTTGCCATATGCCATCTTCGAACTGAAGCCTTCGTACCCTGAAAATAAAAATACCTTTGCTGTTGTTATATCTTTCAGAGAAACTCCGAGTATTTATAAAAATTTGTTCGAGAAGTGAGCCTTCTTTTTCTATAAGCGAGAACTGTTTAAAACTTACTTATGAAGTCTCTGGGGTGGTAATTAGCCATGTGCCATCGACGCACAGAAGCCCTCGTACCTTGAAAATAAAAATACCTTTGCTGTAGTTTTATCTTTCATATCTTTCCCGATAACATACAGCTGGTAGAAATATGTATTGTTTCGTTTTAACAAAGTTCAGTATGGAACAGTTTCTGGCATCACTGTATCTTAATGAATTGACCTCAATTATTGTTTCTGGCCTCAAAAGTCCATCAGGAGAAGCTCCCAGATAGGGGCGCTCTGCCGATATGAACAGCCCACACTCAATCACATTCAGGTGTGTCATCTCCATGTATTTTTTAATTGCCAGTTTTTCATTAACCTGGCCATGTGCTATAGCTGTGGTCTTGATGTGTTCTATTGATTATTTGATGAGAATAGGTTTTTTGGGTCTCCGGTCTTAAATGGTACATAGTATGAAAAATGCTTGCTGTTATATGCGTCCTTCTGATAACATGCCAATTGTTATTGGCATGTTATCGGTGGGTTCATTACAATTTAGGCTATGCTAGGCGTTTGAACCTTTAGTTAGATAAACTTAGATAGGCATAGAAGAATTGAACATGGATAAATAATAACAAAACCACTTGGGGGCACTCATAGGAGCGGAACAAAATAGTGACGTGGGTAGCCCGTGCGAACGCTTGGGCCGGATTTAGGTCCGCGGCCGAACCGCTCGTGACAGCTCGTTTCACAGTTTTTGTTTTACTGTTACAAAATGAGAATTAATTTTGAAAATGTAAACTTATATTTATATAAAGTCTGGAAATTGTCTATAATTTTGTGAAAGAATCATTAAAATAGCTGCAGGAGTTTGGAAGGAGTAGGAATTCTTGCGTAATTTATTGGGTAGGTACATTGTTTTAATTTTCCTGTCAAAACCAACAGCAATTTAAAATATGTAAACTTACCTATTTTTGTAGGAGGAGTAGGCTTTCTAATATAGTCTATATTGCGTTTCTGGAAAACTAATCGCCTTAACCAGAACGCCGCGCTGCGGATGTGTACGGGAGCTGCAAGCTTATTAAGTATCTTGCAATAGCAATGTGATAGCAATAGGTAAATGCGCGATTATCGCATCCAAATTGCAAATTCGTAATAAAAAAGACAGCATGAAGATCACAACTACTTTAAACTAGAAGTTGTGGAGAACCATTCAAAAACTGTCACATGGTAAGTTTCCACTCAATTCTGATTTGTTGCAGTAAATAAAAAAGTTATCATTATGTTAACTTTAGACATTGGTAACACAGGTCCGAACTGGCCCAATGGTTCAGAAGATAGGGTAACATCTCGAAGCTGGGAACTTTATTGCAGTATACTAGCGAAGCGAGCTCTGAGTCAACATGAACAAATCGGCGTTTGTATTTATGTGTACGTTTGTATGTGTGTTTGTCCGAAGTTCACTGCAGACCTGTTCATCCAATCTTGATGAAGCTTGGTAGGTACTACAGTACTACTAGGTAAATTCTGGGCCTCGGCAATCGTCGTTCGTGTCAAAAGAACGCTTTTTACATCTCTTGCAATCATTTTTCTCTTTTTAATAACCGATGATTGCCGAGATAACGAAGTTATCTTTCTAACTCTGTGTCCGGCATTATTTATTTATTTAATTATTTATTAATTATATAAATAAATAAATAATATAAATAATGCTGGACAAATAAATAATGCTGGACAGTTCACACAACATTATCTAGCCCCAAGCTGAGCAGAGCTTGTGTTATGGGTACTAGATAACTGATATAATTAATACAATATATTACATAGATAGATATTTTTTATTATACATAGAAAATACCCAGAACACCCTGAACAAATATCTGCGATCACACAAATATTTTTTCCGAGTGCGGGAATCGAACCCGCAACCTCCTGCGTCGCAGGCCGAGCTTCGCCCGCCGCGCCACAGAGGTCGTCAATCCTTGGTCAAAGGCCAACTTTGACAACCATACAGCAGTAGTGATGGAAATATTGTGTTATCCATCAGTTTCTTTTTAAGGTGTATAGGTAGTTTTCTTTTGAAGATATCTTTATGCGACCAATATTTCTTCCATGATATTGCGACTCTCCTATCCACCTCTTTCGCAATGGGGTCCTGGAAGGATATTAAATGTCCGAGGTACACTCGCTCACGTATTTCACTGTGTAGCTTTCAAGTATGGTGTCCATTTGACATAGCCTTTGTCTTACACAAGTTCATGCATAAACCTATTTTACGGCTCTCTGTTTCCAATGGGCTAAGCATTTTTTCGACATGGTATTGTTTTTCAGCCAGAATAGCGATATCGTCTGCGAAACGAAGATGGGTAATTTGTTAGCCGTTTATGTGCCATAATGTGTCGCGCAATTTCAACATAGGTACGCCAGGGTAATCACAAAAAGGTGATCTTCCCTTGCGACAAAATAATCATGGGGTTGAGATTATGGATCGACCATTGACATTCTTATATACTGCTTCGCAAATGAGTTTACAGCCCTAAGCTGGCTGAAGGCCGGGGGGTCTGACACGCAGGCAGACCCCCTGTGGTCGACCTTGGTCCCATACACAACCACGCGAGGATCATCCAAGCGTCTCCTTGATTGTGCCCAGATTTTCCAGCCCCACAGGGGCAACCGGACCTTGGGCTTGGTACGTTAATACCAAGTGCTCACACCTTCCTTCCCCAAGAGCAACCCCTCTTCCTCTCAGTAGGCTCGACCACGCCCTAAGGGCTATCAAGTGGACTCACGCAGGTTTGAGAACACTTCCATTCGGCTATGCCAGGAGCCCTGAGTTACGCTGTACCTCAGACCCCCTATCTTCGAGCATTACTCGATGGGTTCTGAACTACATCAGAACCCCAGGTCAACCAGTGCAACAAGCACTATCCCAGTCGATCGAACTAGTCCGTTGTACATCTGTACACAAGTGGACTTTATAATTAACATCGCGGAGGCAAGATTTTATCGCGAAGGTCATACATCCAATATCTCATACCCCATCAAAGAAAGATAGTTAATTATCATCTAGCACTTACCACGTGACTGTAAGCCCCTCGATCACGAGGCCAAACCTTCCCTCTCACCGTCCAAGCTCCGTCAGGCGACGGCTCAACAACCAATGCCGCGTAACACGCGGCTCGCAGCCAAGTACTTTTTTCTATAGCTTTTCTAGGGTAGGCATATTTAGGGTAGACACAAAAAATATGGTGTCAATGTTTATAGCAGACAACGAATTATCACCGTTAATATTTTACACAGAACACAGCGCAAAACTGACCTACAAAAACAGGTAGTTCAATAAGACTTACTTATTGTCTATAACCTCGCGCTTTGCGCGACAATATGATCAATCCAGTGTTCTGAACATCATTTCCAGGATAGTTGTGAATAATTTTGGAGATATAGGGTCCCCTTGTTTTACGCCACGTTTTATTTTGAATGGTGGACCAATAGTTTCTAATTTAATTTTAGCACTGCACTTTTTGTAAATTGTCTTTAAAATGTTGATATATTTGATTTCTACTCCCTGCTCTTCCAGGCTTTTCCAAAGGTGGTTATGTAGGATAGATTCAAACGCCTTTGTGTAATCTACGAATGCTATGACTATATGATAACTGTATTGTATTCTGTGCTTCATTCTATACATTGTGTCAGTGTGAAGATGTGATCCACTGTAGAGTAGCCCTTTCTAAACCCGGCTTGTTCTCGAGGCTGTTGTTCATCCAGGGCCTTGGTTATTCGGTAGAGTATTACTGATGAAAAGAGTTTATATAATGTTGGTAGCAGGCTTATTGGTCTGTCGTTATCAATCAAATTTGGGTCGTCTTTCTTATAACGTAGGGTTATTAATGAGTTGTTCAGTCATCAGGAATCTTATCTCTTACTAAAATTGTGTTAAATAATTTAGTCAGGTATGGCGCTAAGGGCTCTACGATAGCGTTGATAGCATCCGTAGTTATTCCATCTTCTCCAGGGGACTTGTCTTTCTTTAGTTTCGATATAGCGAGTTCCAACTCAATTGGTAGTAGATGTGGAATAGATATCATGGATTGAGTTGATCGCAAAGATGGCATGGAGTTATCATCACTGAAATACAGATTTCCATAGAATTTTGTAGCTTCCTGTAAAATTTCCTGCCTGTTTGTTGTTTTTTGCCCGGTGTGTGTAGCGATTGAGTGAATCCATTATTTTCTACTGTCAACATTTCGGTTATATAAAAAATTTCTTCATTATGTCGGTTCATATACGAAAACACTACTAATGCGACTTGTGCGAAACAAAATTCGCACTGGTAAGTACCTATAAATAGAATTTAAATTACCGAGGCTTGGTATCATTTAAAAAAATGACGTCTATAATTAGGTACCTGCGGTCACTACCTTCGGACTTTGGTACTTCGAACTGTCCACTGTCCGAGACATGTACAGTCACGGTAGGGCTAATTAATCCATACAAGTTCAAGGTTGCACAGCGAGCTATGAAACGGGCTATGCACGGAGTTTCTCTGAAAGAGATCCGCAAGAATTCATTAGTAAGTTTTAAACATTCTCGAAAAAGACTCATTGAAATCTCATCATCAGTGACCTTCTTGTAACTCCTTGGGGATGTTAGGATAGGGCCTTGAAACTCCATTCTCTACCCTGGCTTCAACTCCAGGGGCGGCCGCCCCTGGGTTAGTGGGTTTGGCCGTAACGCGGCGGTACGCGCTAAATGTTTCGGGTTCTTCTCCACACATCAATCAAACTGCACCCAGGCCGTTGTCAGGGATCACAATCTTAGGTTTTTGGAATATATTATATGTTCCCATACTTTTTAAACTAGGGAGATCACGTTCGAAGCGTTTTCTTTTTACACTACTTGGAATGACGGGTCAAGCTGTTGGCCCACCTGATGTTAAGTGGTACCCTCTGCCTATGAACAGTGCATCACAGGTCACGCCCACCTAGGACGCACCCTATGTGGCATTGCACTGCGCCCGCCACCTTGAGACATAAAGATAAAAAGTCTCATGTGTCTGTAATTTCACCGGCACCCTTCAAACCGGAACACAGCAATGCTAGCACTACAGCTTTGCGGCAGAAATGGGTATGGTGGTAGTACTTCCCCGGACGAACAATTTCACAAAGACGTTCTACTACTACTAGAATTACTAGTTTATTAGAAGAAAATATGAGGGCTTAGGTATTCCAAACCTAAAATATACATAGTTAATCTTCAGAACCTTTGTTAACAATTTTATTAACAAGTTACAACCGTACACAATATTAAAAAGTCCGTGCAATATAGAAAACAAACAATACATTAAAATATTTACATAATACACATAACTGGCCGAAGCGCATAATCAAACGAAAACAATGGGTTTAATATAGTTTTTTCTGTTATATAACAGAATAAATAATAGTATAGTGGTTATATACAGAGGTCGACAGCCAGTTCATCAGTCAGTGACCTCTGGTCTGGTCAGTTGGCGAATAATGGTTTATGTTTTTATAAATGCAAAGTTATATTACGAGTACTTTCTCATCACTTGGTACAACATAAATTTTATAAGATAAATGTACTGCAGAAATTTTTACTTATAAAGCCATTAATACATATATCAATTTTCAACTCTTATGTAACTAGCATCCATCCGTGGCTTAAGATGTGTGGTTCTGGTAATCAAATAAAAAAAAATTACAAGGGTCATTTTAAATCGTCTTATAAGCTTAATTAACTCCTGTTCCAACGTAGAAGAATCAGACAGTAAACACTGTTTGAATTTGATCGACCTCTGTGGCGCGGTGGGTGAAGTTCGCCTGCGACGCAGGAGGTTGCGGGTTCAATTCCCGCCTCAGAACAAATATTTGTACGATCTGCAGATAATTGTTCAGGGGGTCCTGGGTATTTTCTGTTTTTTTTTTTACTAACAAGGTAGCACTCAAGCATTTGGCCCACCTGTTGGTAAGCGGTTACTTGTAGCCTATGGACGCCTGCAATACCAAAAAATACACATATAATATATTAGTACAATACAAAAATATAGATCTATGTAATATATTGTACTTTGGACCCGATAATACAAGCTCTGCTTAGCTTGGAGCTAGATAATGTTGTGTGAACTGTGTCCAGCATTATTTATTTATTTATTTTTAAACATTTTATTTTAGTGCACACGTGTAGACGGCGACGTATGACGCAACTGCATGGTGTTTTATGTCATGCGTCCGAAGAACCTCCTGAACTTGACACCTTCCGGCCAGAACTCTCCACTCATGAAGGTCGATGTCATCTGAACTCCTGTGTAGACACTAGCAGTCCCATCTCTGTCGGTGGTCCCTTTATTTTACTCCAGGTGTCTGTCATCACAGTAGCCTTTATTTTTATAAGGCAGTAGCTAGGTATACCTCCAGAGTTAGAGAAACCTACTTAAAAACAGATCGTTTACTCGAAAACCTTGGTACTAAAAATGAGTCAGTCGCTCGAGATTGTACACAAAATTATTAAGATAATAAGCGGATACGTACATTTTGGTCACGAACCAATTGACAATGATCGGTAAGCCGCGATGCTAGTGATGTGCATAAAAATCGATAAAATCTTAGATTATCGATATAAGATATGGAGACGTGATGTAAATATTCTATAGCTAATTTGTAATGTGCGGTGAATTATTAATTTAGTTTTTTTAAATAATCGACTTATAATTAATGCGTACAGCATATTAACAATACCTATGCAAAGTGTTGTTGCTGTTGAAAGATTACCTTAGCTGTTTGGAGAAGATAGTATATTATAAGATGTCTATTAATATGTACTATATAGAAAATGTAAGAATGCAAAGTTTCTAACTAAAAGAGAATTGAGCTGTACCTGGGAATGGACCCGTAACCGACCCATTTTTTTAATTAATTAAAGTTAATTATTTTGATCTCGTTACCAATACAGAGGTGTTTCCGCAAAACTAAAACATGAGCCGCTTCAAAAAAAATTTTGTTATAGTCCTTCAGGCCAGGCAACGCATTGGCAATACCTCTGGTGTTGCAGATGTCAATAGGCGACGGTAACCGCTTACCATCAGGCGGGCTGAAAACCAGTTTGTCGAGCCATCACAACAAAAAAAAAAAAACAGGAACATAATTATGCACAAAAATAGGTTTCTGTTAGATTCCTTTCTTGTGGATAGTCAAGTTGTCACGAAACTAAAGTGGAAAGTTAACTAGAGGGGAGTCAAAAAAACTGCTAAACATAGCCTGAATAAATTCGATAAGACTTGAACCCCATCCCTAGCCACCGACTAACCTTTACTTGACTGTACTTTGCTTTTGCAAGTTTAATCATGCTCCGAGGCTGGCTCGTGATGCAACGTTTCGCAAGCTTAATCATTATTTTATCTTACAAATTGTATTCATGTCGGCCACTGTCGATGTCGGACTTATCAATAGCGTATATCGACGCGTGTGTCATCACTATACTTGCATTCAGTTATTTTGTACATTGATATTCTTGGTTTTGTTTTGATGCTGCAAATCTATGTTTACTTTTGTTTTAAACTGTGTAGTGAGTACTACTTTAGTACAGCTTAAATGACACAAAAAAGTGAAAAGATTAAATATTTTTACCCTATAAAATTAAAAACTAGTTCTGTTGTGCTCCCAATTCTTGAGTTGAATGACGTTGTAGTTCAATAGTTTGGAAAATTTCTTTGATACAAAAACAATAGTGTTTTTGATGTAATTACGCTATAGCGAATCTTTATAATATTGCCTTTAGTTTTTCAGCAATATTTACCATCATGATACACTTTCTAGATTGATAATTAATGAATTCGCCAGCAACGTACTTCTTGTTTACGTCTCTTTGGTTAATCCCATTCAAATGTGTGCTGTGTCGGGAACGATCACGAGGTAGTCCCGTTAATGTTTTAGCTTCTTACTTGTTATTTGAGGTTCGACAGAAACGTAAGGAAAGTACATAGCGTGCATTCGCGAGGTCTCAGTTCGGGGTGCTAACTTATGTATATTTTTTGCACAGTATGCCATACAATCATAAAAGCTCCGTACTCAGCATAACTAGGGCCACCAAGATACAGGCTTCGCCTAGTTTGTGACGCTAAATGAACCCGCTCATCATTACTCATCATCATAATTTCAGCTAGTTGACGGCTTCTCTGGTCACAAGCCTCGGCTAAAGTAGATATATCCATTCGGTACAAACTATTGTAATATCCAAAAATAAAAAATAAAAATCCAACTGCTAAGGAGGATGGCCTTGAGCCGCCTCCATCCAGCGACTTCTTGTCAGTCCAGATTATTCAAGTGCATAGCTGGGAGAGTCTGGTCAAGAAGAGCAAGAGTTAAGGAATATTGGCGATCCTTGGAGGAAGCTTACCTATATCGCCAAGGGCGGTCTATACTTAAAAACATAATTTTTGTGTGAATAAATTTCTATTTATTTTAAATTATTGTCAGTCCATCGTGTTTGGGGGGTATACGGGATCTATACGGGATCTATCAGTACAATGGACCTATTAGCAAGGGTATACGGGATCTATACGGGATCTATCAGTACAATGGACCTATACGGGATCTATACGGGATCTATCAGTACAATGGACCTATTAGCAAGGGTATACGGGATCTATACGGGATCTATCAGTACAATGGACCTATTAGCAAGGGTATACGGGATCTATAAGGGATATATCAGTACAATGGATCAATTAGCAACTACTCCGTCCTAACACTGATGCGTGTCGTTCTATTCTTGGTCGCCCCTCTAGATTCATTATAGCCCAATATTTATTGAATAATGAACCTAGAGGTATATATGAATAAGTTACCTACTTATTTCATAATTATTTCTATTATTCTTCTTATCTATAACTAGCGACTCGTCCCGGCTTCGCACGGGTAGTTTCAGGATGAAAAACAGCCCCCCCCCCTGCTATCCCCCCCTGATAGCCTATGTCACTCAAGGTGAACGTAGCTTTCCAATAATGAAAGAATTTTTGAAATCGGCACAGTAGTTTTTGAGTTTATTCATTACAAACATACAAAAATACAAATCTTTCCTCTTTATAATATTAGTGTAGATAATGTAGACTAGTGTAGATGTAGATGTAGATTTGCAACATTATATTGGTTCTACAGTTTTAATGACCTATAAGTGATTTCAGTCTTATTACCAGTCCTCTAAAACACATAAGGAGATGGCAACAAAAAACGCAATGTGTTGAAATAATAGGCAAAATGCGTTCATCAAGTTATTGGTAGGTACCGGATGCTAGGGCCTACCTGTCCGGACTTGCTCCAGTCAAGACCGTAGCTTTCATAGTAGTATGTACTGGTCAAAATAAATAATAAGTAGGTATTGAATGAGTCTCACGTGACACATAGAACGAGGATTTTAATATGTGGTGTCACCTCCCTGAATTAATAAGATAAAATGTTATAACCGCAGAAAAAATATTCTCATTTGCTAATAGGTAATATTTTAATAATGTAAGTATAAATGATGGCGGCGATGAGCTCACCACTTGAAACGTCTATATTCCCTTATTCTTGACTGTGTGGTCGCTTACTGTTGTTGGTATGACTGCAGCCTTTGCACTAGCTGCAACGTCGTGAGTTGGGTTCTTGGCGGAATTTTGAAGAAAACTATCCTGTCTATGGGTGGGTAACATGTTTTTTTCCAGAGTGGCGCTCTGCTACATCCTCAGTAATATGATAACGTAACCACAATCGAGAAATCCCGCTTTGATTGCTGTTAAGGCTTGGGTATCGGCAACCCGCGTTGGATAGCATGGACTTCTAAAATGCCTATCGCTCTTAATATTTTTTCTCTGCTTAAATGTCAACGTTCCATGACATTATAAAGATCAAATGACCAGTTAAAATAAAACAACACTTGTTATATTAATTAATTAAGGTGGGGTAGGCCGCAAAGTTCTAATCTTAGATTTGATTTTTAAATCTTCTTCGCTTCTTTAAGTGACCAATAGAGATCGAGAACATCACAGAACTAACGGGCCATTTAGTATAAATATCTCGAAACTTCCAAAGAGTACAGATGTTACATGCGTCTCGCTCTAACAACAGATAGAGCTAGCAATTCAACTCTACTTGCCAACAGATTGCGCTAGCAATTCAACGCTACTTGCGAACAGATTGCGGTAGCAATTCAAGGCTACTTGCGAACAGATTGCGCTAGCAATTCAACGCTACTTGCCAACAGATTGCGCTAGCAATTCAACGCTACTTGCCAACAGATTGCGTTAGCAATTCAACGCTACTTGCCAACAGATTGCGCTAGCAATTCAACGCTACTTGCCATCATTTGGCGCTAGCAACTATACATTGACTATAGCACGTCCATTCGTTAACAGATGGCGTTACGAAGCTGTAAATGCATTTACACCTCTCAGCCGGCGTAAAACTATCTTAGATTTGTGGTTCCTTTAAACTAAGTGAGAGTGATATATAAACAACTAAGTACCTACTTCGTATATACGTAAAAGATCATCATCGTCATCATGCCCAAAAGACCCTTAAGATTTATGACAGTAAATAAAATTATTCTCACAATAAAATTAACACTACAAGCACTCTAAGTCATTGAACGGGTACTGACTCATCGATGTCCGTTACCAATGAGTAAGAATTAATTAAAATGAAAACCGATAGGTATCCTAACTCATAATAACACAATAAACCTTATTCTCAGACTAATAAAGTCAAAATTAAATTAAGCTTAATCTTACCGTTACGATCGCGCGAGGATTCGACGAAAATCACGCCAATTTAGGAATATTTAAAAAAAAAATATGTTTCCTTTGTTTTAGGGTTCTGTAATCGATCAATTAAAAAAAAGTAGCCAAAAATGTATTTGTATAGACGTGATTTCTGTGGATCAGCGAGCAAGTAGCTGGCTGAGATGCGAGAAGTTGCGGGTTCGGTTCCCACCGAGGGGCAAATATTTGTATGATCTGCAAATACTTTGTTCTGGGTCTGGAGGTTATGGTGCCATGGTACGCATAGTTCCTGTACGGCAAGCACAGGCTGACTATCGGAATCGTTTCATTGGCGTAATTTTTACGTAGCGAATTGATTTCGATACCATTTCGCAAGCTCGCGGCAGCACAGGGTTTTGTTGTATGCGAATCGACCGCGGAGTGAGTTACGCGAGTGTGCGGGCAACATGCGACTAGAAGAATGAAAATGTGTCCATGGTGTGTTCCGTAACCTAACACATCATAATAAATCGCATGAAACGTAAACTTCCGAAAAATAATTCAATTAAATTTTTAGAACTTTACTTGGTACATTATAGAGTAAAATAGTACATAAACTATTGTTTAGTACTTTAAGTTACTAAGTAGCTATTAGAGTTAATATTTTTTCGTATTAAAGTTAGATTTTCTGAGGACGAATTGTCCTTTGACACAACTTTCTGTATATTCCGAACGTCGCAGGTACAACAATCAATCAAGCTGTCATTACCAAAGACATGCTATACAAGTAGACATGTTACACTCATTCAAAATCCACTGAGAGAGTGGCGTTTTATGTAGGTACTACCTATAGCTACTTACTTTGTTTTTATATTGACGAAAAAGACCATAAAATCACAGCGCTATATGGAAACCCTGTTGTTAGAAAGAAAAAAACATAATATGTCTATGCAGTAGCATCCATCTGGGTACTCGACACCAATACTGCAATCACCAATCCGCCTCTTAAGCATGTTGATTAGCAAATCCCCTCCATTGCATTTTATGGGGGAGGCATCGACAAAATACATTGATAAAATCATTTTGAGTCAGTGTAGTATGTACTAGCTACCTACATAATTTATACAATTAAACCGAATAATTTTAAATAATTAAGATTAATAAAATTAATAAAATTGTTGATGTGATTGTTGACTGTCCTAACTACACCATTCTATCCTAATATCGCAGCCGGCCACGTGTGATCGTGTCTCTCTGTCGTACCTCGGCGAATTGTATATTACCCATCACGTACGTGTAGGTGTCAGAGCAGCAACGAAACAAATGGTTTTAATGAAATAATTTTTTAAATAAACAAATTTAAATACCTAGTATTTTGTACAAAATGAAATATTTTTTTCTTCTTTTGTGTTTGCCGTAGAATGTTTGTATTGGGCTGGCTTTTAGTATTAGATCCTCGGCGAATTGTATATTACCCATCACGTACGTGTAGGTGTCAGAGCAGCAACGAAACAAATGGTTTTAATGAAATAATTTTTTAAATAAACAAATTTAAATACCTAGTATTTTGTACAAAATGAAATATTTTTTTCTTCTTTTGTGGTTGCCGTAGAATGTTTGTATTGGGCTGGCTTTTAGTATTAGGTTTATCTATTAGTAGTGGCGTGCGTCCTAGTTCACAGAGCGACTGAGTGAACTTGCGATAATTACCTCACTTTCTTGTCACCATTCTGAGCGCGGAATAGCGTATCTAATGTATAACACATCATTGGTCATTACAAATAAAAGCACAGAATAAATTATAGTACAACCAGAGACAGGTTTGTATACCAATTTATAGATAGCGTATGTTTAAATTACGAGAATTTTACGAAGTTCGTAGGTATATAATTTATTATTTTCTTTGTATGTCTGTCTGTACAAAATATCAGGAAAAACTGGTCCAACTATTTTGATGAAATAGCATAGAGTAGGACAGGCAGTTTAGAAGCCGAGAAAACTATCTAAGTCCCACAGCTGGGACAAAAAAAAACCCTGAGCAAAGTCCTTTGTTCTATCTATACCGTCTAAAATGGGGTTGTATGGGTTTGTGAGGGTTTTGTTAAAGTTGTTGACAATGCTAGTTGTTGCTTTATGTCTATTTGCCTAAACGATTCATTCAACTAAGAAGGCGTTGGACCTCCTATGGTGAGATTAGTCGACGAATCCAACTCAGATGGGCAGCGTTCAGGAAACTACGCTATATCTTCATATCACAGACAGAGCCTCAACATGATCAAAGTCTAAGTCTGGTATCGGTGCAGTGATGACTTACGGTACTGAGACATGATCGCCTACTATTGGCCTCATACACAAGCTCAAAATCTCACGGCGGGCAATGAAAAGAGCTATGCCCGGAGATTCTGTACCTGAATCCAAAAAGAAGATACCTATCCGTAGAAGAACCGGGATCACTGACTAGCTCTAAAACTTAGCAAGTTGAAGTGGCAATGGGCAGGTCATCGTTGCATGGAGGCGACACAGGACGTTCATTGTGGCATTCTATGGGGGAATCCTTATGTCCAGCAGTGGACTTCTACCTACAGACTGATGTTTGTACCATCATCTATTTAGAATGCGTAGAACGAGGAGGTACGTACTACCTAGTCTACGCGCGGATGAAGTCGCGAACGTCAGCTAGTCAGTAGCCGCTAATAGTTTGCTGTGGAACTTCTAGCCGCTAATAGTTTGCTGTAGAACTTCTTGCAGCGAAAAGCATCGTTCTCATCATATTGAGAACGAATAAACATAAAAATATTTTTACACAAATTATTTTTACGACGATTTCACTGTAAAAATGGCCGTAAGAATCAATTCGAAAGCCAGCTATCGAATTCAAGGATTCGATACATCAAAATGCAACTTGTGCTATCATTTTCTATGCAATTTCCGTTCGTTCATTCACAAAACTACACGAAACTTAGACGTCATCGATTCGGAGTCGAAACCCAGTTCTGTCAAAAAGTCGTGCTTCGAACTATCGAGAATTTCACTATCGAAGGGGGCGTTGCTTAAATCTAGCTAATTTGATTGGTCAAAACATGATACAATAGTTTCAAACGCTAGCTGCAAACTACTCGATACCAACCTGTGCTAGGCCTACTGATAACTACGACACAGGTTATCCTTATGTGGGATCAGGATTATGCAAATTAAACTGTACATCTGTATATTATGTATCTAATCGTAGGTATTTAGTTCATTTATTATTTAAAATAATTGGTGGTAAAATAAGACCATAACCGAAAATTTAACTTAAAACCTGCTTACCAGATCAGCAAGCCGTCACCCGACTGCAGCGTGCCCAGAATGCTGGCTGCATTGCCACGCTGAATGGCAATGCTTATTCGTTGACCAAAATAAAAGCCAGCATTCCGGTCACGCGGGACTCAAAAAGTAGCTCCGCAAGTTCTTTGAAAATTTGATGTGGGGCAAACTGGTCACCACGGGCCTAGAGTTTCCACGTCAAACGGCTCAAATATGTACCCTCTGTCAAGTAATGCATACTTGCGCCGTTTGAGGGACTCCGCTGATGTTGCTGCGGAGTCAGCCCGCACTGATGTACCCAGAAGATGGGACGGCTCCAAAGTATCGACGCAGATAGCATCCCACACCAGAGGTCGTCCCATGTCGTCAGTGTTATGTTATGTTTGAATTAATCATCATCATTATCAGCCTATAGAAGTCCACTGCTGGAAATAGGCCTCCCCATAGAATGCCACGATGAGCGGTGTTTAGCCGCTTCCATCCACCGCCTTCCTGCGATACTACTTTGTATTTGTCATTAAAAGGGACCATTCATTTGACATGTCACAATAAGGTACTTGTTTTTTTTTTTCTGGATTATTCTTCTTTGTCCTCGTACATTCCCGTTACTCGGGCTCGGCTTTCCAATTTTTGTTTTGTTTTTTGCTGCCCATTATTTCCTAAAACCTGATTTAGTTTACTTACGCTATCCTAAAACTAAAGTTTTCGAGCCCTGAAATTTGGAGGCTAGACTAGAAAATAATTTGCGATTTTCACCCCTTAAGTGAGTGCAGCAGGCCATTGAAGATTGTTTGGAAAAACTCCCCGTAGATCAAGTCACGGGCATTCCACTAGTAAGAGCAAGAGTAGAGTAGAGTTGAGTAGTGGGAGTGAGTAGTAGTAGTATTTAAGAGCTGTTTCTTAGTAATGATAGTTCTTGTTCGTAATATATAATAAAATTAACAAGATTGCATGTCAAAAAATCAAATGCGGTAAAATTAAATTAATCTGCAAATTAAAGAAAAAACTGGGTCGACTGCATTTTTATCTGTAGGTACATGCTGTTATTATCCAGATGTATATTATTTTCATAGATTTTATGTGGCGGTTAAAAAACACTATCAGAAATATATGTAATAAGTATGGGGTAACATTTTATTTATTTTTAGGACAAAACAAAAAAAAATATGAGGAAAAGGGTAGTGTTCTGAAAAACCGAACAAAGAACTGAAACACAAATGCTGCTAAAAAAAACAAAGTCAAAGTTGTTTATCCCAGGGGATCAAATCACCCCAAATTTATTCTTGGGCATAGTTTCATACTACTACTACCTACTAAATCTACGTCTCAGGAAATCAGATCTAGTAGTTGAATGAAAATAAGAGTTTTGGATAACTATTTTGACTGTTGAAACCCTCGAGTGTTGTTGACTTACAAATTTCCGTGTAAATCAATTCAGATTTAAATACCCTACCTTATTATCATGATTGAGACCCACGCGCTGGCTTAAATAAGGACAGTTTGAGAAACTTGTTTTTTTAGTGTAATGACTGTATGTATAATTTGGTTTTGTTTCCCAATATAGTTAAAAGCTTTGACGAATGCTTTGCTTTTAAGAAAAATTACGACTCCACGCGGTTTTTTTTAACTTTCATACTGTATTCACTTAGATAGATAGATAGATAGATTAACACTTTATTGTACACCAAAAAATAATAATAAAAAACACAATAATACAAGGATTAACTAAATCAAATTATAGTACAATGGGCGGCCTTATCGCTGAAAGCGATTTCTTCCAGGCAACCTTTGGATGGACAGTAATGAGTGAAGTAATAACGAAAGACGGTGCACAGAGTAAAATAAATAAATAATAACAACAATAATAATGATAGATGAATAAGAAAACGTTAACATAATTCGAATACATAATATACTATAATAAAATACACTACTACATAGCGATGAAGTTAAATACTACATTATGTGCCCTACCATTTCTACCAATAAACTTAAAACGTGGACAGGTCCGACAGATAATGATTTTTGAGCTTTAGCTTGAATGCGTGCAGGGAAGATGCTTGTCTGATTTCCACCGGCAAAGCATTCCACAGACGCACAGCTTTGACTGTGAAAGAATTCCCATAAAAGGAACTGCTGTGCATAGGCATTCTGAGCGAAAAGTTTTCTGATGACCTAAGAGAATAAGAATTGTAGGAATTAAGATACTCAAACCTTGCCTTAAGATAGCAAGGGGAGAAAGGATTGAATAGAACAGAGTAAAGAAGAGAAAGAATATGCGTATCCCGACGAAGACGTATAGGGAGCCATTTGAGCATAGAGCGAAAAGACTTGTGTCACTTGTGACTTTGTTCGCTTGTCTGTTTTCATCTTTTATCTCTGTTCCTTTTATGTATTAATTTTAACTTTATCTCCTTCAAGTTTTTTTTTTCATGGCACACTTACTATATGTTTCTTTGGTTTTTTTTAAGGCTTTTTATATTATGTTGTGACTTGTGACTCCGTGACGCACCCACTTGGATCTGGCGGAAGATCAGCTTTATGTAACTATACGCAACATCACTCTGAGTCGGACTCCAATTTGTGACGTCAGTGCTTGGATGACAGTGAGTGTCAATTAATTGTAGTTAAGTTAGATATAAGTATTCAGTTTTTGCCTTTTGTAGGTATTACCTATTATGTTTTATCTTTTTTTATTTTATATTTCGAGTGCCATTTCTTCTATCCATGTGTGCCGTTCCAAATAAAGAATTTTTCTATCTTTATTTCTTTCTTACTTTACTATTCTCCTGCTGACGTTTCGTTGACCATTTAGAGGTCCTTCTTCATGAGCAACGAACGCGACCACACTTGAAGGACGTGAGACGGGAACTAGCTGGGGTTCGCCCACGCTCAGCCCGTCTGGATACAGTGGCAGGCAGCGAGGGCGGCAGTAACCCGTTCTTTGTCGCTCGCGTCGTCTGTATTTATGTATATGGATGGACCATTGAAACAACACTGACAACATAGACTGATCTTTATTCGCCAACCTCTACCCACAGATACACATCTCTCCTCTTTAATAAAAGATATAAATTAAGTTAAATTCAACAACATAAGTTGCCAGTTTAAACAAAATTTATAATTAAGAAACAATAAGTGAATTTTGAGTAACCTCTATAGGTAAGCCCTGAGCTGCCCTCTGTTCCTCTAATATAATCTCTTGCGCTCCTCCTAATATCTTCATGTGCTCAAGTATGATGTCTATCTTCTACTCTGTATGTCTACTCCTGGAAGAGGGGCTGTTGACTGACTTGGATAGATCTGGTTAATTAAGCCATCTCTTCTAGCTGTCTGTAGTCAGCTTAGTGTTATAGGAGGCCAGCTTTGACGCAACTGTGGTTGACAGATTGTCAAATCCTGTAGCCAGATCCCTCTGTTTCTTTCATATAAGCTCTTGCGCTCCTCCTAATACCTTCATGCGTTCAAGTATGATGTCTATCTTCTCGGAGAGTCTAGCAACTGTGGCCATGTGATCCCTCTCTTTGGGCTGGGTTCTGGATCTTTCTTCTTCAGTGCACTTGACCTAGTTGATCTTGAGTCTCGTGGGGGCGGAGCTTGGTTTCCTATGGCTTTTACCCCCGTGTCCTGAACCAGTGTTAGGGATGGTGTCTTGAAAAGAATGTCTTCTAGAGCTCTCTCGTCCTCCATATCAGACAGCTCGACACGGTCTGTAAAACTAGGAATTCCAGGTGATGAGTGAAGCGCGCTCATGGTCCTGTGGAGATGTTTTGAATGGTTTAAACGCGGCAGACCTTCGCAAAATTATTTAATTTATTGCACTTTGCGCATCTCTGCCCATACGCCGGGCACTGACCCCTGTCATGAGATCTTCCAGAATAACTGCACGAATATCCACTGGCACGGGTCTGCCCGCCCGCTTCTCGCGAAGTAGCTACATTCTGCCAAGGTGCGGGCGCCGCCTGGCCGGCTCGACTAGTGCTGGCGGAGTGAATTGTGTGATAATATATTATTTTATTAAGTTTTGACATGCCAATGTTATGAAAAAAAAACGCCACCGTTAAATAAATGAATATCTGAATATCCCTGTCTTTATGTGATCTCCGGAATTGTCTGATCTGGCTTGGTGGTCTTGGTCCAATCATATGCTTTGCTTTTTGTCATTTTAATAATGTCTATCGTTGTTTAGGTTTTATAAGTTTAACCGTGTTGTGTGCGAATTGCTTAGATAATAATATCTAGCACTCTTAGCTCAGACAGGTTATCTCTGACCACCTCAAAGGTACTTTGTACACCGATATAAAGTTTATCACTGCATCGTTCGCTATCTTATCGAAGGTTGTGGTAGTCCATGGATTACTCAACTGCATTTCTCTACGATTACTCAGTATCTACTGTTATATTACGCGGGCCTTATGTAATTTCTATAAAGTATTGTCGTAGATCTTATATTTCTGATGTAATATAAATTTGGCTTTTAAGAATTATACCATTTAATTAGAAAATGTTTAGTATGATCAGTTTTTTTTGTTTATACACTATTATTTATTTTGTAGTACATACAAGCTCCCTTAGGTAACCCTCAGGAGTTTGAATTTTGAGAAATCCTTTCTTACTAAGCACCTAGAAGCCAAAAGTAACAAATTTGCCAAATATAGCATAAATAAATAATAAATAAATTAATAAATAATGCTGGACAGTTCACACAATATTATCTAGCCTCAAGCTAAGTAGAGCTTGTGTTATGGGTAGTAAATAACTGATATACTTAATACAATACATTACATGCATAAATAAATTAAAAAATAATGCTGGACAGTTCACACAATATTATCTAGCCTCAAGCTAAGTAGAGCTTGTGTTATGGGTAGTAAATAACTGATATACTTAATACAATACATTACATGCATAGATATTTTTGATTATACATAGACAATATCCAGAACACTCTGAACAAATATCTGCAGATCGTACAAATATTTGTTCCGAGGCGGGAATCGAACCCGAAACCTTCTGCGTCGCAGGCGAACCTTCGCTCACCGCGCCATAGAGGTCGTCAAAATAGATGAATCAATTTCAAGTCTAAGACATATTTCAAGTTTGTAAGTAAGACATATTTCTGGGTTTCAGACATGTTTCATAATTGGAAATTGTCTACCTTTATACGATTTAATTAAAATCATGGGACCTACCATTTCAAGCATTTTGTCATGACTGGTTCTCTTTGGCGTCTCGCATTCAATTTTGACAGCAAAAAATTATCAGTCAGCTTATCAGCCCTGTCCTTACGCTAGCAATATTGTCTATGCTGGGATTATTCCCTAGTAATCAAACAAAACTACGGGTTCTAGATACCTTTATGCGATTTAATTAAAATCGTGGGATCGTTGGTCTCAGGGTGGCGGGCGCGGTGCAATGCCACATAGGGTGCGTCCTAGGTGGACGTGACCTATGAGGTAATGCACTGTTCATAGGCAGAGGTTACCGCTTAACATCAGGTGGGCCTCTTGCTTGTTCCGTCATCCAAGTAGTATATAAAATCTACCATTTCAAGCATTTTGTCATGGCTGGTTCTCGTTGAGGTCTCGCATTCAATTTTGACAGCGAAAAATTGACAGTCAGCTTATCATGTCATCCTTCCTGTCCTTACGCCAGTAATATTGTCTATGCTGGAAATATTCCCTACTTATCAATGAAAAACTATGGGTGATAGTAACTATTGAATGATCTGTACTGTTTCTATGGCCGCGCGGCACAGAACGATCAATAGCTACTACGTGAGTCACGGCGAACGCTCACGCCTCGCAAAGCGATAGTTGCCTTCAGCAGGACTCTTATGCCGCCATTTTTGAAAAGAGACGTCGTCTACTTTCATTTTATTTTATTTCCTATTTTTTTATTATTATTTTGTATAACTTTGGTGGCATTTTAACCAATGTACGTCGTCTATAGAGCACCAGTGTAGTGAAATGAAATGGTAGTGTATTGCGTGACTTTTCGAATTGGTGGAAATTGTCTACCAATATTTTTGTAAAACGACCACTGTTTTACTAAAACATGACTTGACAGTGACTTTGACGATTTGAAAACTTCTAAATGGTTGATAATTTTGAGAAATTTTAGTTGCACTATTATTACCGAAATCCGGAATTAGGAGATCCGTAGAATAACCAAGATAACTGACATAGCTCTCAGGGTTAGCAAAGTAAAGTGACAATAGGCAGGCCTATATGGCCTATATGGCTTGCAAAACTGATAACCGCACTGGGGAAGAAAGGTTCTAAAGTGGCAACCACAAACCGGACGGTGCAAAAAAATAATGTCCTAGTTTCGGTGGATCTAAGATATTATAGAGGTTGCAGGAAGGCGGTGGATTGAGGTGGCTCAAGACCGTTCGTCGTGGCATTCTATGGGGTCGCCTATGCCCAGCAGTGGACTTCCGTAGATTGATGATGGTGATGATAAGTACTATTATTAATTTTGTTTTCTTATGAGATAAAATAAATATGTAATGGTTTCAAGACATACTAGCTGTCAATTTGGAAGTATAACATAAATTCATACACAGACACACCTTTTTCCCCGAACGGGTCGGCAGAGCCTCAATAGGCCTCTTTTCATAAGGGGTTACATTATTGTGGAAATAAAGAAGAATAAATAAAAACAAGTATTAATTGTGGGAAAATAAAAACAGCAACCTTTTTCAAATCTTATATTATTGACATCAGTCGTGAAACTATCTTTTTCAGGGTTTACCCGACGGGTAAAACGGGACCCTATTACTAAGGCTCGGCTGTCGGTCTATCTATCTGTTCGCCTGTGACCAGGCGAACTGTCGTCATGAACTGTAATAGTAAGACAGTTGAAATTATCACAGATGATGTATTTCTGTTGTCGCTATAACAAAAAAAACTATACTAAAAACTAAAAAACAGAATAAGATAAATAATTAAGGGGGCTCCCAAACAACAAACGTGATTTCTTTGCCGTTTTTATAGATACTGGTACGTGCGCCCTTCGTGCGCGAGTCCAACTCGCACTTGGCCGGTTTTTTTCTTTCTGACCACACGGCACCGCATCAAAAAAGTCTACAAAGGTCCGCCGCACATCTTCGCTACCGCTCTCAATTCCGATTTAGAGCACGACTAAAGTACAGTTAAAGATTACTATATCCATTCTGAACAGTTAACTTTACGTGTCAAGGGCGTAACAGATGCGATTTGGACCACAGATTAAAAGGCGATAGCTGGTTCATTAGAAGAAGCCATATTGGTTTTTATTTTGACCATTTTAACAAAATTGACGTAGCAGTTCTAAAACACCAATAAAGTTTGTAAGGTACCTGATGCCATTAGCAAGTCTTTTTGCCTTACAACCGTTACAATTAGCTCTGAACCGCGTGCCAGTGGTATGGGACCGTATCGGCTGATAATAGGTATAATCTGTTGGATATAATTACATCGAATAGATATTTGTGTGGGATTAACGATGGCCCCACAAGGCCGGGGCCTTACCCTGTGCCTGCCTTGTGGAGACCACTGCGCTAACTGCTTCACGTTAAGGCACCCACACGTCTTTCTCAGTTTTGTACCTACCTACATTAATTGTTGTCAACAACGTCGTTCATAGGCAGAGGTTACCGCTTAACATCAGGTGGGCCTCTTGCCTGTTCCGTCATTCAAGTAGTATAAAAAAAAAAACTTACGTTTGCATGAATAAAGTCGTAAGCTTTGTAAATAACATCATACGCTGGTTTCTATACATAACACCTGGCGAGGAGCCACACTACCCGCTCCCTAGGCCTGCTAAAAGTCCCGCTACGGTTGGTTGCCCGAAAAAGATCGACAAGGACCAAAGCAGGCAGTTTGAATCTCGTCTTTTCCACAGTCTAGCCAAGATGTGTGGTATCAAACTTGCGAGAACTGCGGCTTATGACCCAGTGTGCAACGGCATGATCGATCTAAATAACATTATACGCTGGTTTCTAATACATAACACACGGCGAGGAGCCACACTACCCGCTCCCTGGCCTGCTAAAGGTTTTACTTAGCTGCTTTATTGATGAGCTGTGCCTCCTAGCCGTGCTTAATAATAACATGGTTAAAGAGCCATTAAAGTACAACTTGGGACATTAGGCTCCTAACGATGATTACCTACTGACAATAGGACCTACATATTTATTGCTGTACCCTTTTGATTTATACTACAAGTAATTTGTGGAGATCTTAATTTGTGGTGTGAAATACTTTCTCTTATTATATTACTGATGTGATAATGCAAAATAAATATAATTCTCATAAGTATTATTGTTGATTTTACACAGTCACTGAACATAATCTTCATTAGCTTGCAATATAATGTTGTGCTCACGTTACCGCAAAATTCCTAATCTATATTTGGTACTGGTAGAATAGTGGTTTTTTTTAAGCTTATTCATTTGACGCCATTTATATTTCATGTGCATTTATTTTCATAAGCATTAATTTTCGATCAGGTGCTTTGTTGGTCAAATAAAAGTTAAGTTTATTGCATAAGTTAGATACAATAGTGTATGAAACTGCTTAAAACTAGGTATTAAAACACTCGTGTAGAACTACCAGTCGCCAAGGCTCGGTTTTTAATCTCACACTCGTTTTGTAATAGCCCCTGAAGAAACAGTTTCTTATACTTCAATTTATCTGCTCTAAGTCATCTAGATTTTGCTAAAAACAAGTTTATGTGAAGCATATTTGACTCCCTTGTCAACGTCTTATTATTAATACCACAAATAATTTTTGTTGATTTGATAAACATGAGTTTGCTGATCAAATATTTTTGAAGAACAATTTAACTTTTATAGCATTTAAATTTATATAGCAATGTATGACGAAAAAGTGAGGTAAAAAACAAATTTTTGAAAATCTACCGTTTTTCGGAACTAGCTTGGCAACGATTGAGAAATGGTAAAAAGTGTATAGAATCGAAATTTCAAATGACGCATCGTTTTTCAGATGTAAGCAAAAAAACAAAAAACGGGACCTACTATAAGTGAAAACTGTACCTATAAGGCTTCATTATTCGAAAGGTTAGAAGGCTTGAAGTGTGCTTCAGCGGCGATTATTTAATTAAAATGTGTAAGATGTGTTCGTGCCCCTGTCATGTGTCTACATAATAGAGCAAAAAAAAACCTACGTGACTACAGTACCGTACCTATGCCTAGTTTTGCATCTAAGTTGCGTATTCTTTCTCATTATTGAGCTCTGATAAACTTTGTTGGGGTCGATTTGGGTCGAACCAACGCTGATTATGATGTATTTATCGATGGAGTTACGTGACTTAGGTCTCGTGGGGCCTAATGATGACCTAAGTTGTTGAACCTATGTTTGGGATGTTATCGTCTATTCTGGAATTGATTATAATTATTTTTAAAAGTTAAATATTTAAGAATTCAGCCATGGATTATGCTGAAACTGGTGGGATTAAAGCACCGATGGATGCTCAGGCCTCGCTCGAGTAGCCAGCTGAAATGCGAGAGGTTGCGAGTTCGATTCCCGCTGCGGAACAAATGGTTGTATAATCTGCAAATATTTGTTCCGGTTCTGGGTGTATCATGGACCATGGTACTCATAGATCCTGATATCCACGACACAGTGAAATGTGTAAAACACATTGTACAGAATTAGAATTTAAGAGAGGCTGAATGTGAGAGAATCCCTTTCCAGAATTCTTAAAATTAAAAAAATATTTCTTAATTTCTAAAGGCTTTATTTTTTCAGTTCTACAAAAAAGGTTTTTACCAAGCAGTTCTTTAAAATAAGTATAAAATAAAGAAAAATTAACCTTGAGATAGGTGCAAAACGTCGGATGAAACGCATGTGCATTGGTCATTACAGCTCTCGGCTCCATTACACCTCGACTCGGGGTGCACTCCCGCCTAGACTGTAATGATCAACTAAGCTCTAATTTAAAGCTAGTTTTAAAATAAATCACTGTCGTAAACATAACACCAAACAGTCAAATTCGTATGGTCCCAGACTAGGATCCTCTGTGTCGTGGGTGCCAGGAACTATGAGTACCATGTTACCACATCACGGAACCAATTATTGGGCGAACATAAATTTGTATCTCAGTCGGCTACTGGCGCGCCGCGCCGCAGAAGTCGTCAAATTGATGCTCGCTTTATATTTTCACATTTTATAATGTCGGGGTGGATGGCCGGAGTGCAATACCACGTAGGTCATGATCATTATTTCGGCGCGGTCGACGTCAGGGCAATGCACTGCGACCTTCACCCGGCGGACTACAAGGCCTTTTCTTGGTGCTTCCAGGAAAAGACACTACTACATAATGATTCATATATTTATATACATACATAGGCACACGCCTTTTTGCACGTGTAGGCAACCTCAATGGGCCTCTTTTGACTGTGGGTTGCACCATCGTGGCAATATAGACATGCGACAAGGGGTGAGCTCATCGCCGCCTTTGCTTTCCACGACTAACTCAGCTAACGCTTTCCTCCAGGTAATTTATTTTACAATACGAGTATAATGACAAACATGACATTGAAAAATAACATAGCCAATTAGTCATGGTACTTATTTTTTTTTTTTTTTTTTTGAGTATGTCTAAACTTGACAGGGGTACATGAATAGGCACTCAAAGTAAGTTCTGATATCTCCCCTGGGCTAGGGGAGACACCAGGACTAAAAAATCCTGATGTCTCCCTAAGAGGGGCAATCAGGGGGACACGAGCCTCCCTAATGTTAATTTCAACTATATTACATAGGTACATATGGTACATTTTGTACATATGGGTCAAAACGATACCCTCATTTTTATGAAGCCGCTTAAAAAAACCTGGAATGTTGTGCATGAAACCAAATACTATGTTTGAACATTATCTGCCTTTTGCACTACTTCACGCATTCATGAGATATATTCATTACTTTGACTTTGTAAGTGATTCTGGGAACTCGATTTGGCTCTCATTCAAATATTGAGCAATTGCGTGAAGTGAAATCTTCAAGAAATTTACAATTATCTGTCTACAAATACCTGTGTTTACGTCATTTTACCTTTCGTTGAAAATTAGAGGGATTTACTTTTTACAAATATTAGTTTTTGTCATTTGTAAAAATACCTTGCTGTATTGAAAATTAAAATGCAGTCAAGGTGACAGTTACATTTGGTTATTTTATTAACTTACTTCATTATACTTAATTGAGGTGTTATTTGTAATGTTGTATTAACTCTAATATGTATGCCAGATTATCAAAATTGTTTATTTCTCGACCGTACTCCCATTATTTGCTATTTCTATGTACTAATCGAAAGTCTACAGAATATTTAGCTTGACCCCACTGCCAAGTTTTATTTAATTAAAATAGACGTACGTAAGACGTCAAAACTACTTCCTCGGACATCTTGACATAATTTGACTTCAAACTGACACTGGCAGGCGTCCAGAAATTTTACGCACACGTAGATTTTTTCAATAGCCCGTGTTGCCATTATGGTCACCATTACTGGCAACAGTTGGCAGTTGCCATGGTCGGTGTGACCTTGTGCTAGACCACCCAGACACTCTGACCTAGGTGCCAAGGTCACTGTCAGTTAATGACGTGATACTTGGCCGCGGGAGAGTAGAGCAAAACCCTCCAACCAAACCAAATTTTAAAATAAAAATAAATTTAAAAAGTACTAGATGATGTATACAAATAAATATGTATATAAAGAGAACGTAGGTTAGAGGGCGGCCGATTCCAAGGACATTACAAAAAAATTTTTTTTTATAAATCCCACTAATAGTATTTAAATACCAATAATTGTAGTTTTAGTAGTAGTAGAGCTTTTTTGTGAAAGATTTCGTCCGGGGAAGTACTACCATCATACCTATTTCTGCCGCAAAGCAGTAGTGCTCGCATTGCTATGTTCCGGATTGAAGGGTATGGTTGCCGGTGAAATTACAGGCACATGAGACTTTTCATGTTTACCCGGCGGGCGCCGTGCAATGCCACATAGTGTGCATAGGTGCATGGTGTGACCTATGTGATAATGCACTGTTCGGAGCCAGAGGGACATCAGGTGGGCCATCTGCTCGATCCGACATTACAAGCTGTATAAATAAAAAAATAAATAAAAAAACTTACCTGTTTGGATGTTCGGATGTGTGGATGTTTGTAGCTCACTCACGCGGAAACGGCCAATTTCGATGAAATTTTCTACATAGATAGATAAGACCTGATTGGATTGGGCTGAGCTATAGTGATTTTTAGTGTTCACCATTCATTTTGTTTCATAGTTTTTTTGAACAACTTACACACTAAACAATATTGTATTAATCAATTTTATTATTATTCGTGAGTTAAACAAATTAAAATCGGTCCAAAAGCATTTTCAGTTTTAGGTTTTTGGAATTTTCGGAGTCACTCGTGAAGGATGTTCTCTTCTCGCCAAGTTCATGGCTTGCTATTGTTTTCTGGGAAAAAATTGTATTCCTGTCGCTTTGGTGAACCGCCTCAAACGCGAAGACAAATTAGTTTTGTGAATTTTCGTCGACTTTGATGTTTTGCTCTTACGTTTTTTACTTACCGGTAATTGAGGAATATTGTAAAAGCTATTTTGTCAACATTTGTAATTATTGAAAATGGTATCAATGGTGTATAGGTACCTATGTAGCTATGTAGTATATCGGTAACTGGTTTATTAACTAACTATGGCCGCATAGGAAAGCTCAAAGTTACACAGCGGGCTATGGAGAGAGCTATGCTCGCAGTTAAACTATGTTAAATAATCCGGAATGAGAAGATCCGTAGAAGGGCATAGCGTTCAGAATTAGCAAGTTTTTTTTATACTACTTGGTATGAAGATTCAAGCAGATGGCGCCCACCTGATTGGACGACGCAAAAGAGGAATGCCCCCCATTCCCTTTCGATGGATCTAAGACATTATAGAGGTCACAGAAAGGCGGTCTCCATTCGTGGTATTCTATGGAGGGAGGGGGGCTTATATGGACAGCAGCAGAATTCTGTAGGCTGATGATGATGATGATGATTACGGGTTTATTTTGAGCACGTAGCAATAAGAATTAATTATAAAAATAATACATGTGGACGCGTTTTATTCATTTAGTGATTAAACTCTGCGGTTAGTGAGTCAACGAAGCCTCCTAATATGGACTATGCGTTGCTACGTCCTTAATCCGGAATGTGTTGTTGTAGAGACGATAATAATCATCTATTGAAAATGAAAAATGAAAAATATATTTATTTGCTGTACGAACACACTGGAATGACGTTATTAAATAAAACGAGGTATGACAAAAAATGTGTGTGAATACAGAGGTGCTATAGTCCAATTAAATCTGTTTCTAGTGATCTCCATATTCTAGGCACGCCTGTAGGTATCGTGGAGATTTGTTACCGGTTTACAGAAACATTTGGGTAGGTGTTTTAATCGTCTGATGATAGGTACAAATACAGAGTCACTTATATTATGGGTTACTTGGTACTTAAATTAAGTGAAAATTTAAAAAGTTAAAACTAAACTGAACTATATTAGACGAGCAAGAATGAGCCCAGAACTTTGTACAGAAGTAATCAAAGAACCTTTTCATAACGGAATCACACTATTACTGATGTTAGTTAGGTCGGTTTGACAGAAAGGTATGGAAGTCTTATTAATATTTACCAGATGTGAAATACGTCACTATTCTGTAATACAGTTTAGTAAAATACTGCATAAATTAGAAGTAACTCGGCAGGCTAGGCTAAAGCGGGTGATCGACGTATGAGCCATTAGGGATACTGCGGTTTTACAGCGACGGTTTTACTCGCGACTTGTTAATGCTGATCGCCTAGCAAGCAAAACAGTCGTGTGACAGCGGTCGGTTCCACCACTGAAGCCATATGTCGTGTTCAAAGTATGAAGTTTTGTGTTAACTCGATATAGCATACAGTGAGGTGGTGACCAAACTTCCGCACCAACCACGCCAGCCTCCTTCAAAACTTAAGGGCGGCTGGCTGTTGAATATATTTTAAATTTGTTCTTTTGTGATGTTAGAAAAATGATTTTGCTTTTAAGTACCTATGTTGTTAATTTTGAGAGAGAATGGTAATGCGGTTTTATTTGGTCCACAACACAACGAAGTCAGAAAAAGTAAGCGTAGACGCCCTGACGTTCCTTTCGGGGAGCTGAAAACTGCCGGCTCGGCTCGCTGGCCGTGATCGATATGCGGTATTAAACGGCAAGCCGAGTAAAAAATGAAGCAAACATGACGAGCCACGAGCCAGGCTCGTCAACTCACAAAACCGCGGTATTGCAATGATACACCGGCGAGCTTTACCGACGAGCTATAAGACCGCGGTTTTACTTGCTCGTCGATCAGGGCCTTAAGACGCCTTAATAAGTTTTTAGACAAAATTAATATTTCTGTATTGAATACTTCATATATCTACGTTTCGTGATCCTATGCAATTAATATATAAGGTAAGTTAATAAACCATTAGGAGCATTGACCACTTTGTGTAGCGTCCATTTTTAAGGTAGGTTAGGTCGCGCAACGAGTAATGAGCGCTCGGCGAAAGTGGTGGGGTTGACTGCGCATGTTTACAGTCGCGTATTAGCTATACAGACCCAAAAAATTACTACTGCGCATTTGAAGGTCAGCGCTCATTACTCATTGCGCGACCTATATCTAGTAACTTCCATTTCTTCTTCTTTATCCTCGCCACTTCCCGTAATGCGGGTTCGGCTTTTTTAACTTTGAGGCATAACTTTCTTAACTTTATTAACTTTTTTCTTAACCTAGTAACTTCCATTTGCTACCAACTATTGAAACATTAGAACTGTACTTACCTACGTAGAAAGCGATCGAATTCACCCCCGAGTGTTATATTTATATTTCATATTTATTTGAGGGAAAACCAAAGGCTTAAAATTAACAGGATTACAAATTGATAAATACCAGGAAAGGTTTCACGGATAGGTAGCGGAATAGTAGAATAAAAAAAGACTATGAACTTAATGTGACTAGTCCGCATGCATCATCTATACACAAACATAGCTAGTTAAGTACAAAATAAAAAAATAACTAAACATTTATCATCAACATTACCATCATTGGCTCCTAAAATTTCTGCTGAGCAGCCGCCTAGCTGAGCTGACAGTTGTGTTATGGTGTAATGTTACATTTAAATTGGCAAGGATTTGATCAGCAACATCCACATGGTTTAATCCTAACTGAGAGCTTGCTTCTCAGTAGCCAACGCTGTCTAAACAATTGTATAGTTAGAATTACATTGTACGGCAAACCCATTCAAGGCCTTCTGGCCCAATGAACAGCTGACTGTCCAATTGGTTAAAGCAGCATTTACTGCATTGTGAACTCATGTTAGATATATCTTCCTCAAAGGTGTCTTCTTAGAATACGATTTAAATTACTATTTTTTGGCCATCAACAAAAAACGTACCAGAATACACGTCGCTCAACTAATGCCAAAACAATAGACTTGATTGAATTTGTTACGTTTTTTACGAGTTACTAGGTAGTTTATTTTAGACTGTGACTATGATCTACGGCGCGAATCGCTAAATACTAAACTGTTTCAAAGTGCTTTATGTTTTATCAACGTAATAACACAAAATACTTGTTCAATTTCATATTTTTTTAGTAACATCAGTTTTTTCATTGCTGGGAAAAGACCTAAAACGGCTTGTTTATATCATTAAAATTGTGTAATTCTGTATTGTTTCTTGGAGTAAAGGAGCTACAGTGGTAGCTCTCTATCATTCTTTCACTTGCCCACACTCTCAATTGTTTAATTATACTTATACTAAGGTTAACAGTCGTAACACCCTTCAGATCCACCGTACTCCTGATCATACCACATACCTGTAACTGTAAGTATAGGTCTTAGGAGACACCCGTATTATGCAAAGGTGCAACACTCAGGCAAATCTTTTACCCTTCCCGTCCTTTAGCTGACAGTACTCAATACGGAAACACTTAAAAATACTCAGAACAATACAACCCACCTATAAATATTTTCACCCGTAGGTACCTACGAAAAATTATAATCCACACAAACTTTGTTTTCAGTACTCCACATTTTACGAAACAAACAAAACTACCATAAAATGGCTACGCTCATTTATGGATGTTATAAATCAATGGGAGTATTAACTTTACCATTATCTAGTTGGTCGCTATTGATTGTAAAATTCAGCCGTTGTATATAGCCATTTGATCCTTAATAGGTAGGCTCGTAAACCCGGTTCCATCGGTGTAGTAATAGAGGCGGGCGTGAAGGGCTTGGTATAAGTTAACCATTTGAAATAACATGTTCGAATTACTAAATTTATAATCCAATGTTTTCAGAAAGAACTATATCTTTCAACCAAAAAATCCTATTGAAATCGGAGCGTCCCTAGGGAAATAATATCTTAATTTAAACTGTTCCGATATTATGCCACTTGGGTGAGACGAACAGGGCACTGAATAGCTCATTCCAAAGTAATAAATGAAGTAAAGACAGACAGCAACGTTGTCAGACACTCAAGTCATGATATCTTCTTTTCTATTGGAAGTTGAAATGATTAGGTCTTAGCGATAACTTATAATCATCATCATCATCATCATTGGCGGCTCAAACAATAGCCCACAGCTGCCTCCTTCCTCAAACGCCACTCCAAACGGTTAAGTGCGATTCGCATCCAGGTTTCCATATACCATAAGCCCACCTGGCTGATGGTCTGCCACGGCCTCTAGTGCTTCCTCTTGGCCACCACTTAGTCAGGGCTTTACACCACCTGCCGTCACCAAATTTGGCTAAGTGTCCTGCCCAGCCCCACTTTAGTTTCGCAATACGGTCCCCAATATCTGCCACTTTTTTCCTATTTCCTGTAACATTTAATATCATATTTAAAAAAATCGGAACTCTTAACTTTGGCTGAAGACCTGAACGATGAAATAACTGGGGTATTAAAATTATAAGGACCTGCTTTGAAAAAATAATTAAAAAATTATACGCAATAATTGTACTGTACTACTAGGAAAGTCATGTGCTTCGGCAATCTTCGTTCGTGACTGACTGTCGCTTTTTCACTCACAATCATATTAATCATATTCCTGTTTCAAAAAGACGAAGATTGCCGAGGCACATTCCTTTCCTAGTATGTAACCTAGGTATTTTTTGCGTAATCGTATCACGCCATTTGCTTATAACTTAGAAATGTTATAGGAACACTGTTTATTTAGCAAGGATAATTTTATTGTTTTATTGTAAATTACAGTCAACGTTTGCATTAAGCTGATTGTTTAAAAGCCCGTCAAGTCACGAACTATTTTGTGTTATTTTGCTGTTTCACGAATACTGATCCGTTACGGGAAATAAATACAAAAACAAAAGAGGAATTGATGAAAATGGTTTTGTGTCCTATCGAATTAATCCTAAGTGTTTATCGATTTGTTATTGTATTTGATACACCTAAAAGGATGTATTTTAACCGACTTCAGAATAAGAGAAGTGATAGGTACATAGGTTTATTTTGTTGCTCGCCGAGGCCCTCACAAAAGGGGTATAGGTACTTCAGATTCTTCAGAGCTTCTTGGCCATCTCCGCCATACAGAGCAATTAAAAATGCCTCGCCTGCACTCTCGATCTCTTCTGGAAGGGAATCTGGCTGCAAGAACACTTCCAGCTGGTGAACAAGGTTGGGGTTTTTTATAAAAATAGAGATTATTGGGAAGCCTGTATTCTGGGAGCTATTAGACCTATTTTACAGGAATTTTAACAACTTAAAAAAAGTAGTGATGACCTTTCTCGTCAATGCCTTCCTATGTCGTTTTTTTTGCACAGAAATAAATTTAGTGAAAAAATATTGCGGTTTTTCAGCAATAACTCAGCGCGCTTTCATTTTAGAATGCTGCAAATCTGGATAAATTCCCAAACAATTATTGCAATTTCGAATGTAACATATGACTGGCCTATAAACATATATTGAAAATACAACCTAGATATGAAATGGAGGTTCTATGTCCATCTGTATGTTGTTTAAGAGGTATACGTACATTTTATCGTGTCTCCTTAGTGACTGGATTATCTCAAAGTACCTGAGTGATTTATTCTTATTAGTGGAGTTGTCCTTACAGTAACGTAAACTTAAACTTAAAGTAAGTAGCATAAGTGTTCCATTTTTTTATGTGCTTTATGTGTCTTTATAGTTACATTTACACATATTTTTCACTAGAAACGGGATATTTACCATGATTTTTGAGTTTTGGTTCTTCCCGATATTTCGGCACAGTTGCATGCGCCATGATCACGGGAGAACTAACTAGTCTTTGCGAGTAGATTTTATCATCAGATATATTTAACTACCCTCTTTCTCATTATTTTAGTAATACTTTTTTTTTTGTATAGTGTATATTTTACATTATATCAATTGTCTGCAGTCTCCGATAGACTGGGTTACTTTTGTGGTGACTCTGTAGACATTCTGAGTGCTTCTTGTTTCTAGGTAACTCCTCAGTCCTATATAATATAAAAAATGTGTTTAGTGTTTAATAAAACCGATACTCCTTTTTAGGGTTCCGTACTCAAAGGGTGCCATTACTAAGTATCCGCTGTCCGTCTGTCTGTCTGTGTGTCAGCGGGCTGTATCTCATGTATGTAATAGGTAGGCAGTGTAAATTATCACAAAGTGTGTAAATATAACAACAAATAACGCTGTAATACAAGTATTATTGATTTTTCCGGTTAATCTTACGTCGTATTAATCAAGTACCTATACGACGCGAGGTTTTGAGCAGTTTAGTATGTGGAAGCAACCAACCTCTGTCTCGTTTTCTTTGGCCTCTTTGTCTGTTTTGAGTATGTAGCCGTATTTTCAAGGCTTTTCAAGGATGCTATTTTACACCATGGTACATTGTGGTAAAGCGATTCATATCTTGGTGACAATTCTTACATTACATTTATGGGACCTTTTTTCTCAACCAGTTTTAACTGATAAAAATGTGCAAGCGTTTGTGCACTACCTATTTTCCAAAAGGTAAAAATCTTGGAATTTTCGTTTTGAAAACATTCTTTATTTAAGTTTTATTGTTTGGAAAGTTATTACTTTCGGTTACTTTCTCTTATGCTCTTTTTTAGGCAATTTTTCCACCTCTGTGTCGGTATAAAGTAGATAACGGTAACAGTCAGGTAACGGTATAACAGTCTCCCTCTTTCACTTCTGCGCCACCCCCCTCCCCACTAAGCACCCATCCTCGATCCAAATACCATCAAAATCCGTCAGTGCCAATTGTACCATAAATGATACTGTCCAATGGGACAGTATCATTGATTTTATTTATTTTATTTTACAGTTTTAGGAAAACTTACAGCTAGTACTAGAGTTGATCAAAAAACTAATTGGTAACTTAAGGCTAATTATAAGTTTCCACAAAAAATATATAAATTTACTCTTTAAAAATAAAAGTCATGCATAATTATACAAAAAAAAACTTACTTTCTAAATTTAAATCTACCCATTTATCAAAGAATTGATTACTCATCCAGCGTTTAAGACGCTTGGAGGAGGTATTAAACAAGTCTAACTCGACATCCACATTGTTACTATCTGTGAACACAATATTCGCTAACACATCATCAAAGGATTTGCTTGCCCTTAAGACAAACGAGTTCTGCCTGTAATTCGTCCTCACCAGTGGTACATACAGAAGACTAGGTTTACGGAGAGAGGCCATGTTCGTGCGCAAACCAATCAGTTCCAGGAGCTCCGGACAATCTACTGTCCCATTTGCTAAGTTCATTAGGTAGCACAAGTCAGCAATATCCCTTCGTTCTTTAAGCGGTAGGAAGTGGAACTTTTTACACCGTTCAGTGTAATCTGCGAGGTAAATTTTCGCTCTAAACTGTAGGTAGCGTAAAAATCGTTTCTGAATACCCTCGATTCGAGAGATGTAGGTGTCGTAACGCGGGTTCCATAACTGTGAGGCGTACTCCAAGTGGCTGCGCACATAGGCACAGTAAATAATTTTAAAGGTCTTAACACTGGTAAACTCTGATGACATCCTAAAAACAAAACCCAATAAACGAGAGGCCTTCTTCACAGTATTATCCATGTGATGATCAAATAAAAGTTTATTGTCAAAATTTACACCCAAGTCACGGATGGTATTTACCCTGGTTAAGATTGTGTTACTAAACGTGTAGTCAAAATTCAGCACAATTGTCACTGATGATACAATGATGGTACAATTGTCACTGTTTTATTCCACTAGTTCCATGACAGATACCTAATACAAGTTTTTCACCAAGTTATTATTAATTACTTCATTTTGCATTTTACATCTTCATCAATTTTTCTATGCTAGTATCAGTGGCAATATGTTACAGAGCCCCACAACCTATTTGAAGTGAATAAAATAAAATAGCCTTTTATTTCTCAATAGGTATATCTTAGGAACTTAATTTATTTAATTAATAATAAATCCATTATTGAGTTTTGTTATTGAGAGCCTCTCTTTGGGTGAAGGCCTCCTCAAGAGCTTGCCATACTTCCCGGCCTTGCGCTATCTCAAGCCAATTGTTTCCTGCTACTGCTTCTATTTCATCTTTCCACCTTTCTTGGGGCCTGCCTTGGGCACGGATTCCTCTGGGTGCTCTCCACTGCGTTACTAATTTGGTCCATCTCTGGTCGGTAGTACCATTTAAGCTTCCGTGAGTTTTGAAGTATGTCTATGGCCTCTGTCTTGGAGCGTATTTCAGTGCTTTCTTACTTACCTATTTCAAGTAGGTATCCTTCTCGCCTAATTGTTTTGTACTTCTCCGTTACTTCCCTTGGAAGTGGAAGTAACAACCTAGATGGTTAATTTTCTGAAATGTGGCCTTAATTGCACATAAATCAGTACCAGTTTCAATGGTACCTACTATAGTGCTAATTGTACCATATATGGTAATAGTGGGATAAATCACTGCCGATTGTAACATCAATGATACTGTGTAATGGTAGAAGTGGTCCTGAGGCCCAAATCCGCCGTTATGGAGTTACCCTCGGCTACGCTCGCGCTGTGTAGATCCATTATCTACAAAAAAAAGATAGTTTAAAGTTGCATAATTTATCTGTATAGGTACCAAATCTTATCGAAATCAGTTTTACCGTTTCTATGACATTTATGATATTTGTGGGGTTTGCTTAGGTACATATTCCACAAGTAGGAACGTACCATTGAAGACGGGAAAAACTTTTGAAAATGTAACGTTTTCATCAGAACAAGTCTGTTCAACCTTTTGTCTGTACAAATTTCAGTTCAGTTGTTGAAAAATACGGTGGGTTTCCAAAATACCGTATACTTTGTATATTATTAGTTGTGATTTAAATTTTACCGTACTTTTCTCATACTGTACTATAATTTACTACCGTACGGGGCATGAAATTACCGTACAAATACGGTAATTACCGTACGTACGAAACTTTTTTTTGTCGCAACGAACGCTGTTAGGTACAGATGTACAACGACACATAACACACACAAAAACAAAGAACAACAAACATTGAAAAAACTATTTAGAAACTAGCATTAAATACCAAAAACGAAAAAAATTGTGTACCCACCTCTCAGTACCAGTCACGCATCACTGACAAAAATTGGAGATTTTTCCACTTGTTATTTGTAGTATTTCTAACCTTAAGGATGTTACTCAGTAGTCACATCCACATTGCTATTGCTATAGTCATATTTGAAGCCCTGATCGCACACCAAGGGCGTAGCGAAGTACGGCCACCAGGGAGGGGCAGCTGGGCGCTAGAAGACTGGTCGTTCGCTGTTAACCTGTAAGAATTCTTACAAGACCTAAGAAACTAATAGTCTTGTAGGCTGGCTTGTAAAATCCAACAAAACGGGATGTCATCACATTTTTTTTACATCATTTTCTTACTCTACAAAATATCACTTATAACGACAAGGGTGGCGTAGTTTTTTTGTTATAGAAACAGAAACTGCTCATTTGAAACTCATATGTTTAAAACAACAATCAAATCAATATAATCTGGGATTTTCTTTGCATGCCAACCACATATTCAATCCTGGCTTATCAGGATATACGAATACCATGGTATCACACGCACAGACCTGAAACAAATATTTCAAGATCATGTTTCAAAGTTTTCTTTTTCTTATATAGGATTCATATTTTGAAATAAAAACGGTCGCGTATATGTTGCAATATAGGAAATCTTAAAAAATACTGTAACTCTAAAAAAATACTGCAAATCCCTGCAAGAGAATGCCAGCTAGAAAAGCTACGTTAAAAACAGAATGTCGTACTACGGCAATGTTGAGCAGAGAACCCAAATTAGGTACTAAAAATATGAATTTATCACATCCCGTGAACCGGAGTCATTTTTCTGTCATATTCATGTATTCAATTTGTTTTTGTGGTCGATAGACACGCGGAAATAGTGATTTTTCCTTAATTTACTGTTATTTATTTGAATGGTATGCTGTTAAATGGCTTGTGAAGGTTTTTTGTTCAGAAAAAGTTAATGAAATCTGTTTCTGACAAAATGTGTAATATTTTTTGTGATTCGTTTCAGCATTTTTTATTGTATTTTCTTGTAGTTGGTACCTAATTCACCTTTCATTTTCTTAGGGTTCCATGCTCCGACGAAGAACCCTTATAAGATCGTTCAGACCGTTGTCCGTCATTCCTATTTCTAACCCTATTTCTAACCGACTTAAAAAAAGGAGGAGGTTCGTGATTGAATTGGCGATTTCAGAATTCGTTTGTTACCTCATATTATCTTCGTCATTTGTAAACCGATTTGGAAAATATTTTTTTACATGACATGATATACTTCCAAATTGGTCCTATTTACATCAAAATCTGGTTTCTGATGATGGAATCCAAGAGGAATTGAGGGAACTCCTCAAATATTAAAGGCAATTTAAAGCGATTTCGGTATTTTCAGCGACAAGTCAAGCATGCCATCGAAAATGCCATTTGATGAAGTGGAACTGATAAAGAAGACCAGAGATGGCTATTGGAACTCCTCAAGTATTTCATGGGTAGCGATATGGGGGATTTTCCGATATCAGTAGATTTTTAGCAGTAGTAGAGCTTCTTTGTGAAAGAGTTCGTCCGGGGAAGTACTAACACCATACCTATTTCTGCCGCAAAACACTAGTGCTCGCATTGTTGTGTTCCAGTTTGAAGGGTAAGGGGTGCCCGTGAAATTACAGACACATGAGACTTTTCATCTTTGTCTCAGGGTGGCGGGCGCAGTGCAATGCCACATAGGGTGCGTCCTAGGTGGACGTGACCTATGAGGTAATGCATTGTTCATAGGCAGAGGTTACCGCTTAACATCAGGTGGGCCATAAGCTTGTTCCGTCATTCAAGTAGTATAAAAAAAACTATTGAGATGAAATTTGGCATACCTGTCTAGTTCCGATGACAATACAATATGATGGTGACAGCGAGCTGATCTGATGATGGAGACGGAAGGTGGACAACGGAACTCCTCGATGGATAATAGTAGACTGGCCGTGTTTAGGCTCAAATACAAATACAATATGCTCATTGTGATCAGCACACGGTTCCGATCACTAATATTATAAAATCTTGTATTGGGGAAAAACTCCTAGCTCGAAGTCGTTTTTTTCTTTTTTGAAAATAATTATTTAATATCTTAGTTTATTTTACCTCATGACGACCTCCGTAGAAAGTGTTGCAGGTCCGTTCAGCACAGCGCCTCGTCCCGCACTGACCTATTGGGAGAGAGAGGGGCTGCGTAAGCCATTTGCGAGCATCAATTACGTAAAAAAATAATTAAAAATGTTTAGCAAAGTTATTTGAAAAAGTAAGCAGAAGGCTCCATCGGTGTTGTATTACTTAATATACTGATGGTAACACCAAAAAATTACAAACTACTTACTTACTTAATTACTTTAGGAGAAAAAAGGTTTAAACGAAATAAACAGAGGGAACTTTGCGCATTTTTATCTGACATTTTAAATTGTTTCCTCAAAAATGTGAGCAGAAGAGGACATGCTCTATATAAAATAGATAAACATAATTTCGATAAAGATTACAGAGAAAAAAGGTTACGAATATACCCCAATTCACATCTATCGACGCCTTAATGTCAAACTTATCGAAGGAGAGACTACACTTGGTACCCCGCTTTTAAACGGAACCTACTCTTAATAAACCCAACCGAACCTACTTTAATATTTTAATCTTTTCTGATTGTTTTTTGTGTATTTTTCTGATTAATATCTTACTTTTCGAGAATTGGCCTCGTCTTGATATGTTTCTAGTCAGATGAAATCGAGATTCGTGATTGTGATATTATTGTACTCGTAGAATGTTAGACATGATATTCATATATGATGATATTGGATCACTGTTCTATATGAATAAATATATAAAAATCAATTGATGTGCGTTAAACTCAAAAATGGATTGTACGATTTTTTTAGGTTCGCTTCATTTAAGCTGGTTTAAAAAAAATAGGGATCACCCAAAAAAACAACTGAAAAATAATTATAGGGGATGCGAAGTTCACCGAATCATCTTATAGTATACAATAATAATGAAAGTTTGTCAATGATCAATGATTTGATCGCAAAAACTAAACAGTTACTTTTTATGTATTTTCTGAAGTAACGGGACGATATACCAATGAGCGATACTTTTTGGTATTTACGTTATTTTGTATGTATTATGCAAGATAATTTGTGGGTATTTAAGCAAACTACCTAATTCTAATTCATGATTAGAACTACCGTACCTAACTAGATACGTGAAAGTAATGCCAGCGAGTAAGTGTCCAGCGCCAGATATTGTGGCTCTCGCCAGTGTTCGAAGCAGCTCGAGACGCAGCGGCACAGCTCTGCTTGCTTCAGAGGCAGCTTTCGCTATGCAGCCTCAAAGTGCTGGAACAATATCCCGCCACCGATAAGGGACCTGCAAAGCTTATATTATTTTAGATCTAAATTAAAGAAATTTTTGTTTGACCATCAAAAGGATCAGGAAAGTCTAAGACACGACACAAGTGCTCTGTTAAAGTTTCCTTTTCGGAACGTTATTTTTTTTTCATTGGTATGATTATTGTAAAAAAAAACTTTCTTACCTTTTCTAAAAGTATGTCAGTGGTTTTTTTTAGAAATTTGAGCATACCTTACTTTTCTTTACCTTATTCTTATTATTAGTTTTCTTTATGTTAGTTGTGTGTATAGTCGTTGCGAGTGGTTAGCCGTAACGCCAACAAGTGGTTCTGCCGGAAGACCAGCGTTGGTTGCTAGCTTGCTGTCAACCAACTCATGCTGAGGCAGAACCATTTTGTTACTTGAGTTACACCTAGTACCTTCATATCTGTTTCTTCTTAGTGTGTTCTGTGTTTCTGTGTAGCTCTTGTATACAAATAAATATATATTCTTTCTTTCTTTTTTTTTTTTTTTTTAATGTAGCAGCAAGAAAACTCTGAACATTTTAACTGAAAATATTGGTTTCACGACTCTTTAGAACTAGTCTGATTAGTTCGATGCAACTCATTTGTATGAACAAGCTCACCTCGACTCTGTCCGCTAAAATGAATGAAATTAAAACAGCTTACAATTTACAAGTTCCTCACTAATCTCGCGCTACTTCGCGCGAACCGCATCTGATGTGCAAATATTTACAGGGACACCCCGACTGAGGTCAATTTTTATTTACACCACACCAAAAAAGACCTTAAAACCCTTCAAATCCCAAACAAATCACAACTCTAAAACCTTTAACTAGAGCTCAAATTCAAAAGGCGCTGCGCGGTCGTAAAACCGAAGAAGCATTGCGCGTTCTGAAATTGCAGTTTAAACGCGAGGAGTTAAAGTTTAATTTGAAATAAAGTTGTTGGAAGGTATAATCCAAATCAAATGACGTATATCTTTAATATTTTACACAAATCTCGACCATGTTGCGTTAGAGTTAGAGTACGATTTTGTGTGAAAATTTATTGTTTTAAGAGCACTGCACTTTGCTTTCGATGCACCTCGGAGCAGCCTGATTTATAGTTATAATAAATATATGGCTGTTTAATGTATAGGATTATCTATAGTGAGTAATAAAATGTAGGTATAGAGTATCCACCCAAATGAGGCAAAGTCAACATGAAAGCTCCTACAATGTGATGAATTACAGACAGTTCGTCATCGGAACAACTACTCATAGTTGTCGAGATTCTATTCTCGTTTGTATCCACACACAATTGTTGTAGGTACCTATCTTCTTTATTATATCAACAGAAGTATTATCGTAAAAAGTGCTAGGTAAATTCGTATCGAGTATCAAATTTCGCTCTTTCTTACACGAGAATATAAGCTCCTGTCAAAAGGATTTTTCCAAGATGTGTTTTCAGCTGCGTGACAGTTGCTCAATGTGAACAATACTGTCAAAATGTGCGGCTCAAGATGACCTTTGATCAGAGAAAAATGCCAACGTGTGCACACCGTGTGTCTCGGATTGGAACCTTTGATCAGAGAAAAATGCCAACGTGTGCACACCGTGTGTCTCGGATTGAGCGGCTCTCGAACCGCTCGACTTGAGCCCGCTCCGAGCCGCTCAACATGAATTTCATGTTTGATAAAACTGTGAACTCAAAACTAGTTCAGAATAAATTTTATCGTTCTCAAGATATAAAGGGCGCTCTTATGAGGCTCGTTTGTGAATACGGCTTTGAATACTTTGAATCTTCGCACAGCATAATGTAATCTAAACTGCTAATACTCGTAGTTAAACTATGTGCCTTTGGAAGGCCCAAGCCTTCACACATGGGCCATGCCTTCACACATCCTTCACATCATTGTTAATTTACATGCAAGGAAACGTCAATCAACAAGTAGTCTCTAAATGTTAGTAACGAGTAGTTTTCAAGGTCTTGAAAATTAGGTCAGCAGGTACTTTTCCTTTTTTTGTCTCCGTCTTTTTCCGTGGAAGTAGTAAAAACAAACTAGGGGAATAAATCAAGGGATTGGCGGCAACCCCTGTATACTCAGCACCAAATACTGTTACAACTATCAATCTGCGTGCATTGATTATGACAAATTTCCCCTTTCCATTTTATGGAGAAGCCTAGGCCTCGTCCAGCAGCGGACATCTACTCTGCGGCTTCTGATAAAAAGAGACCTACGTTTTGCCATGATCTTACCTGAAGGTAACCGACAATATTGAATCAAGAAGATCACCTTATGAACTTTGTATGCCATCTAGTAACCTAGATCTTAGAACCAGGAGCGTTTGATTGGGCAAGCTATGGTTATAGTAGTTGCGGACCAGGCAAGCCATGGTTATAGTAGTTACCTCTAGATATTAGAACAGGAACGGTGGACCAGGTAAGCCGTGGTTATAGTAGTTGCCTCTAGATATTAGAACAGGAACGGTGGACCAGGCAAGCCATGGTTATAGTAGTTGCCTCTAGATATTAGAACAGGAACGGTGGACCAGGCAAGCCTTGGTTATAGTAGTTGCCTCTAGATATAAGAACAAGAACGGTGGACCAGGCAAGCCTTGGTTATAGTTGTTGCCTCTAGATATTAGAACAGGAACGGTGGACCAGGCAAGCCTTGGTTATAGTAGTTGCCTCTAGATATTAGAACAGAAACGGTGGACCAGGCAAGCCATGGTTATAGTAGTTTCCTTTAGATATTAGAACAGGAACGGTGGACCAGGCAAGCCATAGTTATAGTAGTTGCCTCTAGATATTAGAACAGGAACGGTGGACCAGGCAAGCCTTGGTTATAGTAGTTGCCTCTAGATATTAGAACAGGAACGGTAGACCAGGCAAGCCATGGTTATAGTAGTTGCCTCTAGATATTAGAACTGGAACGGTGGACCAGGCAAGCCATGGTTATAGTAGTTGCCTCTAGATCTTAGAACAGGAACTGTAGACCAGGCAAGCCATGGTTATAGTAGTTGCCTCTAGATCTTAGAACAGGAACGGTGGACCAGGCAAGCCATGTTTAGAGTAGTTGCCTCTAGATCTTAGAACAGGAACGGTGGACCAGGCAAGCCATGTTTAGAGAAGTTGCCTCTAGATCTTAGAACAGGAGCGTTGGATTGGGCAAGCCATGGTTAGAGTAGTTGCCTCTATATCTTCGAACAAGAGCGATAAATTGGGCAAGCCATGGCTATAGTAGTTGCCTCTAGATCTTAGAACAGGAACGGTGGACCAGGCAAGCCATGATTATAGTAGTTGCCTCTATATCTTAGAACGTGGACAAGACAAGCTATGTTTACAGTAGTTGCCTCTAGATCTTAGAACAGGAACAGTGAACTGGGCAAACCCTGTTAAAAAGTAGTTGCCTCAGAGATTTAAACGGGAGTGAGGGACTAGGCAAACCCATGTTTACAGTAATTGCCTCTAGATCTTAGAACAGGAACGGTGAACCAGGCAAGCTATGTTTATAGTAGTTGCCTCTAGATAATTAGAACAGGAACGGTGGACCAAGCAAGCCATGTTTATAGTAGGTGCCTCTATATCTTAGAACGTGGACAAAACAAGCTATGTTTACAGTAGTTGCCTCTAGATCTTAGAACAGGAACAGTGAACTGGGAAAACCCTGTTAAAAAGTAGTTTCCTCAGAGATTTAAACGGGAGTGAGGGACTAGGCAAACCATGTTTACAGTAATTGCCTCTAGATCTTAGAACAGGAACGGTGAACCAGGCAAGCCATGTTTATAGTAGTTGCCTCTAGATAATTAGAACAGGAACGGTGGACCAAGCAAGCCATGTTTATAGTAGTTGCCTCTATATCTTAGAACATGGACAAGACAATCTATGTTTATAGTATTTGCCTCTAGGTCTTAGAACAGGAACAGTGGACTGGGCAAACCCTGTTAAATAGTAGTTGCCTCATAGATCTTACACGGTAGTGGTGGACCAGGCAAACCATGTTTACAGATTTGGCTCTAGATCTTAGAACAGGAACGGTGGACCAGGCAAGCCATGTTTAATAGTAGTTACTGTAGTTGCCTCTAGATCTTAGAACAGGAAACGGTAAACCAGGAAAACCTTGTTTAATAATAGGTGCCTCAGAGATCTTAAAAAAAACTTTTCTGTTTATATTTCTTTTCAATTTCTTTTCTAGATCTTTTCTATTTCTTTTCTATTTCTTTTCTATTTCTTTTCTATTTCTTTTCTATTTCTTTTCTATTTCTTTTCTATTTCTTTTCTATTTCTTTTCTATTTCTTTTCTATTTCTTTTCTATTTCTTTTCTATTTCTTTTCTATTTCTTTTCTATTTCTTTTCTATTTCTTTTCTATTTCTTTTCTATTTCTTTTCTATTTCTTTTCTATTTCTTTTCTATTTCTTTTCTATTTCTTTTCTATTTCTTTTCTATTTCTTTTCTATTTCTTTTCTATTTCTTTTCTATTTCTTTTCTATTTCTTTTCTATTTCTTTTCTATTTCTTTTCTATTTCTTTTCTATTTCTTTTCTATTTCTTTTCTATTTCTTTTCTATTTCTTTTCTATTTCTTTTCTATTTCTTTTCTATTTCTTTTCTATTTCTTTTCTATTTCTTTACTATTTCTTTTCTATTTCTTTTCTATTTCTTTTCTATTTCTTAAAATAAGGAACGGTGGACCAGGCAAACCATGTTTATAGGTAGTTGCCTCTAGATCTCAGAACAGGAACGGTAGACCAGAGAATCCATGTTTACAGTATTGTCTCTATTAGCTTACTTCTGACCTCGTATAGCTCTGGCATTACGCACAAATAATAACATTGCATGAATTTAATAGTTCACAAGCGTTTTAAACATAAAGTTGTATGCTCAATCGTAAAGTTTTGTTTATTCTAGCGATGGTTCTGGAATCACGTCGCTGCCGCCCATTCATTTCGAAATTAACGTAAACAGATATTGGCGTTGCCACAGAATAAATAATAGTACGCTTTGCATTGAACACAAACTTTGATATAGAGACATTATACGATAACATAGCTCGACAATTATTATAACACTAGATGACCCGCGCGCGACTTCGTCCGCGCGTAGTTTGAAAACATCTCCGACGCGACGTGCAGACAACAAATTAAACATCAACAACCACCCCGTGAAACGACTTTTGAAACAACACCACACTCAAGTTTTTCAATTTAGGGGTCACATTTTACCCTTGAGGTCCTGTAAATATTTGAATCTCAACAACGACACCGTGAAACGACCTTTGAAACGAAAACATACTCAAGTTTTTAAATTTAGGAGTCCCATTTTAACCTTGATGTACAAAAAATAGTTTAATCTTAAAAACGTCACAGTGAAACGACCTTTGAAATTACACCGCACTCAAGTTTTTCTATTTAGGGGTCCCATTTTAACCCTGAGGTCCTTAAAATATTTCGATCTCAACAATGACACCATGAAACGACCTTTGAAACGACACCATACTCAAGTTTTTCAATTTAGGGTTCCCATTTTAACCATGAGGTCCCGAAATTATCTTGATTTCAACCGAAACCGTGAAACGACCTCTGAAACGACACCATACTCAAGTTTTTCAATTTAGGGGTCCCATTTGAACCTTGAGGTCCTGAAAATATTTTGATCTCAATGACTACACTGTGAAACTAACTTTTAAATCGTCAAAATACGCTGAAATCTGGCTATAACATAAAGTGTATTTATTTACAAACAAAACGTTCCCGTGGATTTTTTCAGCAAAATTTCAGGTACTGAAGAAACATATTTTTACTATTTTTATATAAGGAATCTACCTGTGAATTTTGAAGTATCTACTACCAACGGTTTCCGAAATACGAAGCATTAAAGTTTAACGTTAAAAGCCGATTTCGACCCCTTACATGGTGAATTTTCCAAAATCCTTTCTTAGTACACCCCTACACCCAAAAATGAATACATCCTCCATATTTCATGCATCTAGGTCTAGCGGTTTAGGCTGTGCGCTGCAAAACACAAAGTGTATACATTAAAAGCCCTTTATGGACCCCTAAGGGAGCGAATTTTCCAAATTCCTTTTTAAGTACACTTTTACACCCTAAAAGGACTACACTCTCCAAATTTCAAGTCTCTACGAACAGCGGTTTAGGCTGTGAGTTGTAAAAACTAAAGATTTTTTATTTTTTTACAAAGAAAACGTACCCTTGTAATTTTTCAGGAAAATTTCAGGAATCGCTGAAATACGTGTTTGTTAATTTTATTTGAGGAATCTCCATGTAAAATTTCATGGTTCTACTATTAACGGTTTCCGAAATACAGAGCATTTTTGTTTTACGTTAGAACCCCATTTTGAACGCCTTAGCATGCGAATTTTCAAAATTCCTTTCTTAGTACAACCCTACGCATCGAGACGAACACACCCTGTAAATTTCAAGTCTCTACGATTAGCGGTTTAGGCTGTGCGTTGGACCTCGTTCAGTCAGTCAGTCAGTCAGGACATTGCCTTTTATATATTAGATTGACTACAATTTTTAACATAGCCCGACAATTATTATAACATTGACTACAATTTGTAACATAGCCCGACAATTATTATAACATTGACTACAATTTTTAACATAGCCCGACAATTATTATAACATTGACTACAATTTTTAACCGTTGACAGTGGAGTAGGTACACTTCAACAATGTTTAAAATATACCTAATAGTTAGTGGTGGGGCCGTTCATGTATATCTTTACTAACATACAAATACAAAATACAAATGTTTTATTTAAAATTTATAGATAAATAAATAAATAAATAAATAAATAATGCTGGACAGTTCACGGAACATTATCAAGCCCCAAGCTAAGCAGAGCTTGTGTTATGAGTAATAGATAACTGATATACTTAATATAATACATTACATAGATAGCTATATTTTATTGTACATAAAAAATACCCGGAACACCCTGAACAAATATCTGCAGATCATACAAATATTTGTTCCGAGGCGGGAATCGAACCCGCAACCTCCTGCGTCGCAGGCGAACATTAGCCCACCGCGCCACAGAGGTCGTCATGATAGAGATAAACATGTACCTACATAATACATAAACATGTACTTTATTAAAAAACGCGGGTTACTGATGTACACTGCAAAAAAAATCGCACGCCGTTTCGTTATGTCAATTTTATTTTAAGCGTTTTTATTGTTTGAAAAGTGTATAATTTATTTCACCAAAACAATAATAATGTAATAGGAAGTAATATTAGTACTGCTGTTTTTATATTAAAACGATTTCAATTTATTTTCCTAAAATACCTACTGTCTGTTTTTCGACCCGGATGCCCTTTGAATAACGTTTACGTAAACGAAAGCGAAAATAACTTTATTACTCGAAGTCTGTTTGAATGATCGAATGCATCGAATTTAATTTTATTTATTTAATTCTTGTGAACCAAGGCTTGCAATGGTAAAGATCATGTAAACTAAAATCACGCGCCTTACTGTGAACCGCCTAATACGGTGCGTACCTAGAGATTATATGCTACGATTAGATGAACACCCCCGATTAATCCCAGCATTGAATCCCCTCGTCTCCATTCCGCTTCCTGACGACCAGACGTGGAGAGTTGTTTCACCCTTTTGTTGTCGACATACCACCGTCGCGTACAAACCGTTCCTCGAGCTCTTTCATCATGCGGACAGCAGAGGCCTAGAACTCTATTCCGGCTTTTTTATTCCCTTTATCGTATAACTTGGGTATCTTCAAAGTTCAAATGAAGAGTAAATAAGCATCTTCTGGGTGAGCGTGTTTAAATAGGCCTCATCCTCACTTCCTATCAGATGAGATGAAGCCAAACGCAAGACTATTCTGACAAAAAAAACCGCGGTCCTGCGCGTGTGTATTTAAATGGATTTGGCAGCGTTGCAGAAACTACGCCATATCTTCCCATAGCCATATCGATCCCACCAAACGTAGGTCGGTGACGAAGTAGGCCCAGATGGACATGGCGGGACGAGCTTGACACGGATCTAAGATCTTGGCCTGTAGAAGCGTCAAATCGCGAGGAGTGGAAGCAGGGAAGGGAGGCCTTTGCCTTGAAGTGGGACGATCATGGCTAAAAAATTAATTAAAATAACAAACCCGGATTTGTTTATAAACCCGGACTTGTTGATATAATTCGTTGGTATAAGATTTGTCCTGGCTGCTAGCTTAATATGGAATGTGTTATTACTGGAAGAAAGCGTTAGCAGAGTTATTCGTGAAAGCAATGGCGGCGATGAGCTCACCACTTGTCACGTCTATATTCCATGGTGCAACCCACTGTGAAAAGAGGCCCATTGAGGCTCTGCCTACCTCTACCTACCCCTCTTCGGGGAAAAAGGTGTGTGTATGTAAATGTATGTATGTATGTATGTTACAACCTCATAAAAATCGAAGTTGTCTGATATCTCTTCATTTGTTCGTCGTGTCTCTGGTCATTTCTTGGTCATCCTCCTTTAGGTTAGTGACCAGCTTGATGTATGCTCTAATATCTCTAAAAACACATGTCATTTTGCATTTTTTTTTTCTTTGGCCTCGTAAATAGTCAGCCGTGAACTTGGCCGCTCACCAAATCACCGGCATCTTAACTAATGACGAACTTCCTGTCATAGTGCGCGCCACGTTTAGATGGACAGTGCGTTCTGTGTCGTTTTTTAAACGAAAGACACTCTAATTATTATTTGTAGAGTATTAGCCTAGCCCGTAACATATTAGGGTGAATTATCCTGTTCACTTGCAAAAAATTCAAATCTTTTGGTGTTTTTTGCTCATTACATTTCATCAACACTTCTTCAGATAGCGAAAGTCGATTTCGCGAAAACTACTACTACACACATATTAAAACATAACTGGTAGTATCTCATAAAAACCATAAGTTTAGCTACGAATACAAACAAACAAAATAAAAAATAAAATAAAAAATAAAACACCAAAAATTTTTATTTCGCGCCACAAGCGAGAGCTAGGTCTTAGGGAGAACAATGGTTGGAAATATGTACCTACTCCATTGAAAAGGGACGAACCTCCACCGGACTATCTCTATACTTATCCGGGGTCGCATGACTAATAATGTTGCTGAGAATGTTGAATTTGGGACAGGAGTTCGTGAGCCAGGCTGTCAACATCCCTGTTTTAAGACCACAAACTCCACTGCACCTTTAAATATGGATACCTTTAAAATTTATTTATATTCTCAATTTTTTTCCTTCACAGACACAACGCAAGCAAAAACTGTAAAGAAGATAAAGATAAAGATAAAGATATATTTATTTGCTTGAACATAATGTCATACAGGTCTTAAAAATAAGTAGGTAAGTTCCAATTATGTGCTACCTTATCTAGCATGCAAATTATAAAAATACAAAATAATGTCAGAATTAAATAGAAACACAAAAACAAATCAAAGAAAAAAACAACACTTCACATTACATCAAATTAAAATTAAGTCATAAGTAGCCCTAAAATCATAAAGTGATTCCCCTGAAAAAAAAAAGAGAGTAAAAAGAGAAATAAAAAAAAAGTGAGTAGCCCGTCGTCCTTTTTCTTCTTAAATCAAACTCAACCACTAAAGAAGTCTACTCCTTCTTAACAAATAGGTTTGTAGGTATGTGTCGCTAACATAGAGAGGTTTTATATACGCTTATACTCTATTATTTCGCTTGCGCGATTCAGAACTTTTGAGTTTTCTTCAAATCGCAAACTCTTAGAAGAGCGCTGTGTTACTACGTGACAGCATCTCCTTGTGGTAAGTACTTCTGGAATGTGGTGATATGTGTCACCTACACAAGTTTTGTGAAACTCTCTGTCACGGGGCTTCACTATCACCGTCTTCTTTTTGGGCACACTGCTTTATGCCAGTAACTAGCTTGATGTATTTGTCCCTGAACGATACTTTGTAACTCTGTATATCTAATGATTAATTATGCAAACTATTTAACCATTTCTACATTAGCTTTTTTGATTACTTCGCGCCGACGCCGCGACGCTCCAAACGCGGCGTTTTTCGTTTGGAACGTCAACGGTTAGAGAATTTTAGTGTGCGTATACCCTTAGCCTTGCCAATGATAAATGAAATGTAATTTTTTTACTTGTATTTTCTATGGAATTTCGAATGTCAGCTTTGATGATGTTGATGGATTATGAAATTAAATTTTCCAGTGATTTAAAGTTTATTTTAGCTGATGATGATTAATGAGGAATGATGCTGTTCCTGTTAAAAAAAGGATAATTTTAATTAGTACTCATTTTTATAACAAGCCTTGAAGCGTACCCCTAAATTTAATTATTGACTCCACAGCAATTTAATTTAATCGAACCTACAAGAAATAATGTACCTAATGGATATTGCATACGTAACACACCTATACATAGACCGTTCACCGTAAGTTGGCACCTGCCATGGAGTATTTACAGGTGCCATCTTACGGTGAACGAGCTGGGCCGTTCTTGGCACCTGCCATGGAGTATTTACAGGTACCATCTTACGATGAACGAGCCGGACCGTTCGCCGTAATTTGGTACCTGCCATCCTGACTTTCGATCCTAAAGTTTGGGTTAAAATCCCGATCGTACACCAATGGATGTTGCCACTCAAAAATTGTTGTGTGTAATATTACGTGCTCTCAAACGGTGAAGGAGAACTTGTTGATGAAACCGGCATATCCTAGAACCAAAATTAAGAAGAAATGCACACTGATTCCTCTCACCTTCAACATTGGGCACTATGCCCTTTCAGGGCCTCCATAGCTCAAGCTGATCTCTGACCTAACGCAGGGTGAGCATGACAGAACCAGTAGCATGAAGTAAGTAGTATTAAGAACATACACATATTGTGAAAAAAGCCGCAGATTGAAGGCTGTAAGTTTTCCACGAATGGGGAACTTATACTATAACCTTGGGTACTATAATTAGGAAGGTACGTTGTTTTAAGTACCTAATTTGAATACAACTCTTCAACAGCTCGTAATACAACAGGAAGTGTACTCCGCTGTGTAAATGGTAACAAATTATCAGCCATAAAATCAGGCGAATAGTTCAAGTCCGGTGCAAGCTATTGTGTTGAGTTAATTTGATTTAGTTTACGACCGACAAACCATCGGGTGTATCTATCGCTTTATCTTTGTATTGTTGCTAGCGGTCATTCCAGAGACTCTTAGTATCAGCCGTATATATGTGAGAAACGCAGTCGAAAATTACGGCTGCTCTTAAAACTCCTATTAAATGCATTGAGTAACAACGCAATTAATTATTTTCCACAAAAGCTCTCAAAATAGTTCAATGTTATACATAAATACATAAAGGCAGAACTTCAAATTAACGGGCCTCTTTTCACAGTGGATTGCACCATCGTGGAATATTTATAGACGTAACAAGTGGTGAGCTCGTCGCCGCCATTGCTTCCCACGCCTGACTCGGCTAACGCTTTCTTCCAGTAATAACACATTCCATAATAAGCTAGTTTTTGTTGAATATCTCTTAAAATATAGATAATTTTACAAAACCTCTACAGTAAACCCTAGACTTAGTTGTATTTATTTTATTTATGAATTTTTTTAACCAATGATTTGCACCATTTTAATAAATAATTGAATCTAGGCAAAATATAGACGTAACTTTGTTTTTTTTCTTTCGAGAAATTTTTGTCCTATCATGTTTCTGGTACAGTGATCCCTCGGAAGTTTCCATGCATATTTTTAATTTATACAAATGCATATTATACAAAAATGAAAAAATATGCATTAGGTTAGAATAGTTTTTACCAAAATGGGGGCTGGTACTTTCACACTAGTTCCGGAACACGCTAACACTAGTCCTGTGTAAAAACTGACTAGCCCTAGTAATGACGTAGAATAGTTTTCACCAAAATGGGGGTTGGTACTTTCACACTAGTTCCGGAACACGCCGACAATAGTCCTGTGTAAAAACTGACGGGCCCTAGCAATGACGTAGAATAGTTTTCACCAAAATGGGGGCTGGTACTTTCACACTAGTTCCGGAACATGCCGAAACTAGTCCTGTGTAGAAACTGACGGGCCCTAGTAATGACGTAGAATAGTTTTCACCAAAATGGGGGCTGGTACTTTCACACTAGTTTCGGAACACACCAACACTAGTCCTGCGTAAAAACTGACGGGTCCTAGTAATGACGTAGAATAGTTTTCACCGAAATGGGGGCTGGTACTTTCACACTAGTTTCGGAACACGCCGACACCGTTCCGTACCACCGTTCCGTTCCGTACCGTTTCGGACCATCGGCATTTGGCAAAATACTCTAGCAGAAGGGTGGTAGCAACCGGGGCGGACCCCTTGCGGGGAGCCCTACCACCACATTGGACCTAGTTAGTCGGCTCTTACGACACGCTAGGTACTCGGAGGCTCAGGGGATAAATAAGTATTATGACTATTATGACTATTACTGGTGCCCTGAGGGTTCCAATCTATAATTATTACGAAATAAAAACTACTTTTTACTTTTTTGCGTCTTAAAACCTTCTAACATTCAAAATTTTCTAATTTTGAGGTTACGTACTGGAAGACCCTAAGAAGTTTTTCATTTTAGCAATTTCCTTACAAAAATTAGATATATTTATTGATTTTATCACGGGTATATATCGCGTGGTACCTTATTATTTATTATTTATTTTCCCCGACGTTTCGACTGTGTTGTAACAATCGTGGTCATGGACTGACTCTTATTTCAATAAATAAGTGTTAACATCGCGATGTTAAAAAAATATATATATTAGCTCTTCTTTTGTTTATTGTTATATTATGGTACCTACCTATTAAACGTATTGGTAAAAAATATGTTAACAATTAGCTAATATCAATCTAAGTAGGTAAGTTAACGACCTCTTCTCGACCGTTTGGTTTTCTGACCCAATAATTGTCAAGCATAGTAAACTTAAGTAATGATTACCTACTACCTGATGGTCAACGTTTGTTGAAGGTTGAAAATTTCAGTGCACTGGACGTAACTACTTTCGACATAAATAGCTCGCGATAATCTGAATTCTAAAGCTTGTAGCACTTCATTCTGGGTTTACTTTGTTTTCACGACAACTACTGCTGCCATCTGTTGGTACATAAACAAACAGATAAACGCTGTCTGACCGAGTCGATGGATCGATCCGAGCGTCGAACTCTCACCGTCGCTCGCACATCCATAGACGCAATTTTGCGCTGATTTGAGTTTTAGTGAAAATTGGTGATTATTTTTGGATAATTTCCGTGTACAATTCAGAGTCTGTAGGATGAAGATTTAGGCTCGTTATTCAAAACAGGCGGTATCCCGCGCGCTTTGCCGTCTCGCTTGCACTAGCGGACAGATTTTTATTACTTGTTCAATTATCATGCAAAGTCTCATCATTTTATTGTATGTATTAATTGAATACTGTTTATTGTACAATTTGGAGACAACTTTGTGATTTTAATATCGTGAAAATTTGATGGAATCATGTTTTTACTAAACATAATTCTTTAACTTTACCATAAATTTATTACATGTGAATGCTGCAGTTATTATTCATGTAACAGAGGATTGTGCTAAGCAATTTGAGGTAGTTTAGATTCTTAAGAACGGGGTTAATCAATTCATAATGAGTTTTGAAACCTTTGTTATATAAAATAGCTTTTGTCTTTATTAAATAGTTATGTCATTTTACATCAGAACGAAGAAAACAAATGCTATTCTAACTAAAATAGATTTAGATTTGGTCAACCGACCGTGTACAGGTACCTACACACTAAAGAACAAACTTCTGACGATATTTATGAAAATTCAATGAAAAGCACCTTGACGACCTTCGAGGTCCGGTGGACCAGTTTCTGGCTGAGACACTGAGGTGCGGGTTCCACTCCCGCTACGGGGCAAATGTTTCCACGATCACCATGGTATTGAAACCCACGGCTCATATGAAGGTTATGGAGCCTTTGTATGTTTTGTTTTGCTAAGAAAGTTGTAACTAAAGTTATTTTTATTATCCCCCGACGAAAAACGAAGGGGTGTTATAAGTTTGACGTGTCTGTCTGTGTGTTTGTGTGTCTGTCTGTCTGTCCCAACGTAGCTCCCGAACGGCTGAACCGATTTAGTTTTTTTTTTGTTTGAAAGGTGTATTTGTCGGGAGTGTTCTTAGCTTTGTTTGATCAAAATCGGTTCAGCCGTTCAGCGTTGGGGGTTTTTTTAATTTTTACAAAATTAGTTACTTGTATTGAGCTTGACTAGCATAATATTGTTTTTTGAAGACAGTGACTATTTGAAAGCAATTGGATAATAAAAGCGCTTTGCTAATTCCCCATTTCCCATTTTCCCCTATCAATATTCGAGTTCCGTATCCGGAGCGCTGTAAAAGACACACGAAATAAAGATAGGGTAAATATTTGCCAAAGAAACAATATTATTTTCTTTGGTACGGGACGGAGTCCGCGCAATTTGTAGTCGATATGGGTCTGTTTGACATAGAGTAAATATAATAGATAACAGATGTACCGTTACTGCTTAATCGTTCACTGAGCGGAGCGTTCCGTACTAGTACAATCAATAAAAAGTATCTCCTAGTTCAGTCTTATAGTTCTATTAGTACTGTTAGTTTAGTGGTAAAAGAGTCTTGGTTCAGGTTCGTTCGTTCGTTTGTACGCAGTCTTCGTCGGAGACGCATCGAATGATCGGTCAGACGGTGTGCGTGCTCGCGCGCTCACTGTTTTGCGAAAGGAACGAATGGTAATATTGAACTATTAGGGATGATCTCGGGAAATAGTTTGTTTTCGTTCAATAGTGGGAAATAATTCCTTATCATTCCCCTTACGTGAACTACACAATCCTACATAAAATCAATAAGAAGAACCGTAGGCGACAAGTTATGAATTGTAAAACTAGCTTCCGAGAGGTATATAGGGGTTCACGCAGATGGTCAGATTCCAGCCGATGATCCTACTCCGGTCCGGTAACCCTGCACAAGTTCTAGCTCCGTATAGGTTGTGTAACTCCGGACAGTTGGTGTAGTTCCTTTCGTACCCACTGGCGCAGATAACCTATAGTATACCACAGGCACTCATTACTTCGGAGAAGTAAACCTGAGATTTGAGGAATTTTGTATAGGTACCTGGTCCGCTAGGCTCCGCATACAGTCGTGATGTGGCCAAAAACACACCTTCAGATAGTGCTTCATATACTTCCGGGCGTCTTTTTTTTTTCGTGCATTGTAAATAAAGGTAGGTACGATGGCCGCTTGCGTTCCAGTATTCTATTCAGCAATGGCGCTTACCGCAGCAGCTTTCGTTATGATGGTAACGATGTGGGCTTCGGTGATGTTCATTTCGACTGCGAAATGCGGACTGCTTTCGAGTGGCCCTCGAATTTGGCTGCCATCTTGTTCTCCTAAACGGGAGACACACTATGTGCGATTTATGCGCAATAAATTTAATCCTTTCTTTTTCTAAGAACCCTTGCGCATTTCTTTGCTCCTAGATAACATCTAATAGGGCGCAACTCCTGTGTTTTTGCCTCTAACACGAACGTGTCTCGATCCCTTTTGCCTCTAGAATGAAAATCTCTGATAGAAGAGTTTTTTTGATATATTTTCTGTAACTTTTGAAACTATCGTGGTTTTGTACATACTTTTCACTAGAAACGGGATATTTACCATGATTTTAAAATTGTGATTGTTCCCGATTTTTCGGCACAGTTGTATGCGCCATGATCACGGGTGAACTAACTAGGTACATAAAGTCTTTGCGAGTAGATGTTATTAGCAGATGTTTTAATCCCCACCTTCTCACTCTTTTATACCGGGAAATATCGGCAACAATCAAAACTCAAAAATCATATATCACTGGTCACCAAACATCACTTTCATATTTTGTAATTGCTAAGTAAAATCTAGATCCTGCAAAATTTAGAATGTACCTATGGTTTATATTTGCAGATCAGCTTTATCCATCTTCAGATGAAGTGTCCCTTCTACCCAGTCTTCAAATCTTTGCGTATTTGTCAACGAGTCAGGTCACGTTCCCCACCGACCACCGTAAGCTCAGTTAGAGCGATGCATAAAAACTAAGCTTCGGCTTGAACTTTGAAATTCAAATACATCGATACTGTACGTCAATATGTCTGCCATTTTGATAGGTTTTTTATGACTGGCAATGCAGCCCGTGATTGGAGATAAGCTAACTATAAAAAGACTCGAAGCGTTTGCAGGTTTAACTTTTCAGCTGATGTCGAAAATTGTAGGATTTGGAGGTACTTATTGGGGCTTTTCTAATGGGTTTTTTGAATATGGTACCTTTGCTGGATTTGTAACATTATTTGAGTAATAATATGACTTTTTGCACTTGGCATTATTCCGAGATAATTGTATTACACAGTTATTTTGTACTGCGTTATAGTTGAGCCAGTTTCAACTTATATAGACACGCGCCTTTTTCCACGAAGGGGGGAACGCAGAGCCTCAATGGGCATCTTTTCACAGGGTCACACCATCCTGGCATATAGACGTGACAAGTGGTGAACTCATCGCCGCCATTGCTTTCTACGACTGACTCGGCTAACGCATTTTCCAGTAATTGGATGTATCTTCCAAGCAAGCTAGATAATGACAATCTGTGGATTAATAGACGATAGGCCACTATGGTTGGCTCGCCTTTTAAATATATTCTACATTCACGCTTAGTACTGGGACTTACCAGAGTATATTCTAATCTATAAAAACTAATCACAACATCATAATCCTATAATTAATCCTAATCTAGCCTTAATAATCTTCAGGATCGTCTATTGTTATGGGAGTGCCCCAGGGTTCAATACTAGGCCCATTTCTATTTTTAGTATACATTAACGATCTCCCTTTTTATGTAAAAGACATATGTGATATAGTTTTATTTGCTGACGATACGACTTTAATTTTCAAAGTTGATAGGTCAAAAGCTAATTACGATGATGTAAATAAATAACTATCGCGAGTTCTTGATTGGTTCACTGTAAATAATCTGTTGCTTAATGTTAAAAAAACTAAATGCATTAAATGCCAAATGTAAAACATTACCCAACTAATATTAAAGTAAATGGCGAGACACTCAATCTTGTAAACTCTTTTGTTTTCTTAGGACTTAATATTGCGTCGTTGCGCATGCAAATTCCGCTATGTGTTTTTTTTGAAAATCTGTTTTTAATGCCATTTTGTTCAATTTTCAAAGGCGCGTGTGCCTGCAAACCCCGATTTTTAGCATCTCTGTTGGTTTAGGAGATAGCATTTTCAGCTATGTGAATTTAATACAAATGTAGTAATGCAAATGGCTCTATGTGCGCAATAGACACATAGCGCAATTTTACTTCTGAGTGAGTCTAATGGAATTGCGCCCGGCACTGGCACATAGCGGGTTTCTCAAACAGACGCCGCGTGAGTGAGACAACAATGATATAGTGATATAGTAGGTATCTTTAAAGAACAAGAGAAAGTATAACAAAGTTCTATAAGTATGTAGATGGCAAAGAATATGATGGTATGAATAAGAATATGAGGCAGGGGGAACTATGATCCGACTTAGAAGACTCAAAGGCAGCTAAAAGCAGTTCCTTGTAATCATGGTGCTGTCGGCGTTTCTTTAAGGTACTTTATATGCGGTTCTGTCAATGAGCAAGGGCGAAGAGACATTTTCGATTCATTTTTGGTCTCCGTCATCTTGGGAAGCCAAAAAAGCCCACGTTTTGGGTTTGGTGGCAGTTAGACAAATGATAAAAAGACGTAAAGCCATTGAAAATGATATATCGACACGAAAAGGTGCTGGAGTTGACTGCTCTTTGCCAAGAGAAGGTGGTATTAAAGTTAGAGTTTGCAGAGATATGTTTTAGCTGGATGCGAATTTCATGCATTGAACCTACGCAACGAGGAACGAGGTGGAGTTTCGCCAGAAGTGTCTAGACGCGAAGCTTCCGCAAATTGAGTTGCAAATAAACTTGCTTTCTCAACCGCAACGTGAGCTAGGGAACCATCTGGTTTCAGTAATGGGGGGAGTGAAGGGTGGCTGAAGTTCGCTTTCACCGACATAGCCAGAGACCAGAAAGCTTTACTTCCCGCAGGATATGCAGCAAGGTTAGCCCCCAGACGGCCAATTCGATCGAAGCGAGCCTTCCGTATCACCTCCTTGCAGGACTTGGCGGCTTTGTTATAGGCTTTCTTCTTAATCCGTGCATCCGAGGTTTAACCGTTTCTTGCGTTAACCCAGGCTAGGTATGCCACATATTTTTGCGTTTCTGGCGCTAGCACACGTGGAAATAAACCTTGGGTGAGCATTGCCTGAAGGTGAAGCATCGGAGAATAAAATAAAATACTCCATTGCTCTTTTGATCACCTCCAAAACGACATCAGAACAGATCGTCGGGTCACAAGAAGAAAAGCAGGCTTACTGCTAAGGATAAGAAGCGAAGAAATGTCGCATCTCATCCCAATCTGCTGACTTGTAACGCCACACTCGCCTACTACCTCAGGGCAACGGATCAGGTGGCGAGTATGAAGATACAGATCTCACCACACAGTGATCTGACGTTCCCAAAGAAGACATGACTGATTCTGAGTGGTGATCTGGCTCGTTCGTCAGCAGAAGGTCCAGGCAGTTGGCTGTGTGGTCCTCAACGTCAGGAATTCTGGTTGCCTCATAGCTAAGTGAGATTTAGCGTGAGTGCAAGTTTGCACGCCTCTCTCCCAGCAAGGTTAGTGACTTAGTGATCTGGTATGGGGACAGCCACTATTGATGGTGGGCGTTAAAGTCCCCCAGTTGCACCAGTTGGGCATCAGAGTACCGTTTTTCAGCCACATCCGCTGCCTCACAGATGTAGTTAAACAACTTGGTTTTCTCGAGATCTCCAGAATGTGATCGATATAGACCGGCGTAGATAATCTTATCTGAGCCGGTGTCCACCAAAATCCATAAAACGGAGAAATTGGGTTAAGGTCACGCAGACGCAGACGCAGACAGCAAATGTCGTTCCGGGCATAAATATAGATACCAGATTTGGGTTTAAAATAGTGCTCCAGTACATAGCCTGGGTATGTGAGGTATGCTGTATCGGGAGGAGAGTGGATCTGCGTCTCCGTGAGGAATTATAAGTGCGGCTTAGTGGTCTCTAGATGGTGATGGACCGGATCGAGATTGGAGTGCAATCCTCGAATGTTAGAGAGGTGCACTTGAAGCGCGAGAACGTGCTTCCGCTGTGATCACAACTTATTGATTTTAGCCTTTTTCATGGTTTTTTGAGTGAGTTAAGGTTTGTGGGAAAAGCTGTTGAACAAGGCACTTGTCAGCGAGCCAAAAGACATAAAACAGGCTCCTGCGCCTGTGGAGGACTACACTGGAGACTGCGGGGATGCTCGAACCCCCCCCCCCCCCCCCCCAGGAATGGTTATCAGGTCCTCTCATCCGGTCGCCAACTGGCACGATGGAGCATTCTGGGATTTTTGCGAGGCGGCGGGGCATCCTTTCATGAGTGACTATCATCATGGCGTCATGCCTTTGACTCACTAGTTGGGCCCCCTAGAACCTGCATTCGGCCAGCGAAGAACGGTGCTTCGGATCCCGCTACCCTTTAAGCCTAGCCACTCGCACCAGTGCGGTCTCTAACGCACTCATGCTGAGTCCAGTGCAAGTACTGCTCAGACCCGTCCCACGATGGCTGCACCGGACATCAATCCGAAACACGACATTGTCACTTCCGGACTGGCTTTGTACGGTGGGTGGTGACAAGCCGCGGCTGAAGCCTACCACCAGAAATGTTGATGCCCTTTTAGCACCACCCAGGATCACGTGTAGGGTCGCGAGGGTGTTTCCCTACAGACGCCGGTAACTTTCATCCTCAAAAAACTAGTTTAAACTAGTTTAACTATTTACAAATCATGGTAAATATCCCGTTTCTAGTGAAAATTATTTACAAATCGTTTGGTAAATACGCTATGTGTTTTAAGTAGGCCCAATTAAATAAATATCTAGTAGAAGAATAATTCCGTTATGTGACGAAAAGTCACAAAGCGGTATTTAGGGCGCAAAAAAAAACAGCTATGTGGCAAAATCGGATGAAAAAAATTCCAGCACCTAGAGTGTTGTATTAAAAAGAAAAAAATCACTGTTTTTTAATGTATCTACACCAAGTCTAATTATTTGCATACCTAGTTTTTAAATTTTATGACTCGTTTGTGAAAAAAACAGTTTTTGGCTTCTCCTGAAAAGTTAGGTTTTTTTACATAGCGGAATTTGCATGCGCAGCGACGATTGATGCAAGTTTGCAGTGGGGACCACAAATTGAGGCACTACCGGGTAGACTTAGTTCCGCTGCATATGCAGTTCGTACGATAAGGCAGCTTACTGATGAAGCTACAGCTAGGCTAGTTTATTTTGGCTACTTCCATAGTGTTATGTCATATGGCATCATTCTGTGGGGGAAAGCAGCAGACATCCAAGCAATATTTGTTTTACAAAAACGGGCAATACGTGCCATTTATAAAATGAAGCCACGTGATTCCTTGAGGGGGAGCGTTTTAAGGAAATTAACATTCTCACGGTAATATCGCAATACATCTACGAAACCTTATTATTTACACATAAACAATTAGATAGATTTATGAAAAAAAGTGACGTGCATTGTTTTAACACGAGAAATAAAAGTAAACTGAGTATTCCCAAATTTAGATTAAAAAAAGTAAGTGGATCTTTTATGGGGAATTCTGTTCGGTTCTATAATAAACTTCCAGAAAGTGCTTCTAAACTTTCGATTCGAAGATTTAAATCTTACATAAAGAATAATTTAATTAAGAAAGCGTTTTACACACTACATGACTATGTTAATGATAAAGCCGCGTGGCCTGATGTCGCTCTGCCCCTCGACACCTAATTTGACAATTTGCATTGTCTGTACCTGCATATAATTTATTACTGATGTGTTATTTATGAGTATATCAAGCGTAGTGTGTGCTGCCTTATGAACTTTTGCTGATTCTCTCTATCATCTTACTTTTGACTGCTAAATTTAAGGCTTTAAATTTGGTTTTCCTTTTTTCCTTGAATCAGCTTCCACTTGTTCTCGAGGCACCACACAGGCGCTCCCCACCTAGTAGTAAGAAGGATCATCAAAAGAAAAACAGACCGTGTTTGTTGCCTGATTCTAGGTCTGGTTGCGTTGGAACAGGAATAAATGTAAATTTATTTTTTAAGACGATTTAAAATGATCCTTGTGATTTCATTGAATAAAATACTTTTGACTTTGACTTTGACTTTGAATAATATATCTGCAAGAGTAAGGCCAACAGGATCCCCTAACCTGATCCCCCAGGGGATCCCAGTGAACTCATCGGTTCCCCAGAATCCCCTTGAAATAAAATTTATAAAGGTGTTATCAGACAAGGTGTTCACACAAATTCAGTTGCAAGATTCCACCCGGACTAACATACATATTAAAGGGTTGTAATGGCTATTTGTGTGAAACCGACGAAAAAGGGCGTTGGTAGGTAAGGACCGGTTCTATCATCAGCCTTTAGACATCCACTGCCGGACGAGGCCCTATAAAATAGAGGGAATTCACCATGCTTGGCAGGTGGATTGGTTATCGCAGTATTGGTGTTGAGTACTCTTTAATTTTCCCTTTTTTTTTATGACATCAGGCTCCAGGGTGTGAAGAACAGGATCTAGGGTGCAACGGAAGCTCTGATTTCAATGCAGTTTTATTTGTATGAAAATCTACATTTTTAATCAAATTAACTTGTTAGATTTATTGCTTTGTTAGCAATAAATATATAAAAGTAATCGCTTCGTAGCAACTGGAGAGATTCTCAATAGAATACCATTTGTTTCATTTAGAGACATCGTCCTTATGAAGTTTTAGCAAAAATACACATGAAAATCATTTACTGTTGCATGTACCGACTCTGTACGTACATGGCATTTACCCAAACTTTCCTCGCGACCTAATAAATTTTCATTACCTACAGCAAAGAACAAAAATAAGAGCAAGTAATAATTCCGACGGCATTCACTGTAAATATTGTAATACTTAAATTTGGTTTGATTTTTGGAGTATAAAATCTTGTATGTCTTGTCAACGGCTTATAAGAGCAACGCCGTAAAGAAGTTGCGCTAATTTGTTGAGTGATTTTGTATTTCTGGTTCTCAAAGAAAGGATTTTAAGGCGACGATATTCTGAGAAATATGGATTTGCACGACTAATGTGCTTGAGTTTCAGAACTAATCTGAAATGAAATATAGACCCTAGCATAGAGATATAGACAGATTTTCATTAAAAATATGAGTCCGAATTCAATAATAATTTGATTTTTAATGAACGAATGCCTGCACAACTTTACATACAAGTTTGATACATTTAATATACCTACCTACTAGATAGGTTTTTTAATTTTTCTCTGCATATATATTCAGAAACGAAACTGAAATGAATGAATCTGTAAATACATTTCTCCAGAAAAAAACATGGCCGTACACGAACCATGCCCTTCAAAATTAAAATAAAACAAATTTCAGATTCCTGTCACGCGCTCGCTGTCGACTGCAAATATACGACGATATTTTAATAATATCTCTATAAGTACAGAATAACTTATTAACTTTAAGAGGCAGTAGAGCCACAAAATAAATATTAGTACAAGTAGTAGAGCCACTAGAAGCATTCTTTCAATTTTGAGCCCAGAGGCCCAAGTCCGAGTTTTGCAGCAACCATCGTAACGATGATCGTGACGACGAACGTCCGTGTATTACATCCGTGTGCTAAAAACGGCACAGAACTATGTAATACACGGACGATCGTCGTCAAGATCATCGTTACGATGCACACAACTGATTATGGTTTCCTCAACTGCGTCCGCCTGTTAGACCACCAAAGCCAAAGGCCTTAATTTTTTTTAATGACATCCATGCAACCGTCATGTCATTCGTATTGGAAGTGCTTGTCGATAACTGGGCCCCAACCGCTTATTCCTTATTGGCTTTGTTTTGGAAAATACATTGGTGTAATGATCAATCGAACCTTACTTACATATAAAATAGCGCGATAGATATCAATTCTTACATGAGCTAAACCAAATCTAAACCATAACCAACATCGTTACGTTTGAACGTTTGAAACGTTCTTGCAATTTTAAACCATCTTATTAATACTGGTAAAAATTCTAGTATGATGTGCCAGTACTTCTGCAAACTCTACTATGGACACTACTACTCAAGGCCGAACATACTAGAACACGACTAAATTAGTAAACACAATAAACATAACAAACTGTCAAATTTCGCAAACGTCCAACATTGGAGTGCCACAAGGCGACGTGTTTGGACTGTAATGTCAATGCCACTACAATTTGGGTCGGCACGCGCGAAAAGGTGTAAATTCAACAATTTTAATCTACATGATATTTTTATAATACAATATACAGTTCCCACTGTATTGTGTTTTGGCGTAGGTATACGCAGTATTTTGTCGTAAATTGCCGAGTAGATTTAGGTCAATTTGTTTATGATCTCAGAAAATACGAGGATCTCTGTAATAAATATAGTCACAAGAACATTAAATGCAATATTTTATTTTACATTGAGAAACGGATAATTAAATGTTGTGTCGTAGGTATACTGTATAATAGAACGGGAGCCAGCAAAAAAAAACATACAGTATAATTAGCTCAAAGCTAAAACTTGATGAGAAGTTAGCCAGTGTTATAAAAAACAGGGCAGCGCAAGTATGGCGGCCAGTAGGTTTCGGTGTTGCCCTGCGCAATATATTTTATGTGAAAAGAAACAAAACAGACACTATATGGTTATATACTCCTACGATGATGCAACCCACGGTAAAAAGAGTCCCATTGAGGTCCTGCCCACCCTTTCGGGGGGGGGGGGGGGGGGGGGGGGGGTAATGGCGTATATCTATCTATGTATTGAATGTCTGGAATATGAATAAGTGCCATACCCATACCATGTCTCTAAAAGGGGTGATAGACGTACGAGTTTAAAAATCGCGACTTTAAATTTCTCGTACTTACTCTGCTTGACGTCGGTGACACACGTGAAGCTTGCTCACACTGTATGGTGATTTCGTCGACAGAGGAAGCTTTGTGCTATATATGAATTACGTATATCATATTACTTTGAAAAACCAAAAAAAGAAGACTACATCGGCGACTGTGGGTGAAGAACTGGCTTACGAAAAGAGCTAAATATTTAATTTATACAAACCTGTTGAATCGCCAACGAACTTATTCGGCGGCTTTAAAGTACGCGTACTTAGGGTAGCACACGCGAATAAGCTCGGCGAGCCACAAGTATGCGTACTTACTCGCACGTCTATCACCCCTTTAAGTAATGTTATTAACCTCCAACCTCGAAGAACCTATAAAATAATAAAAAATTGCGCAGGGCAACACGACACCTATGGGTCGCCATACTTGCGCTGCCCTGTTTTTATACACTGGCTAACTTCTTATAAAGTTTTAGCTATGAGCTAATCATACGTGTTTATTGTGCTGACTCCCGGACTATAACTTTCACCACTTGGTTTAGAACATTGAGCTCTAAGATCTTCGATTAATTTATCGTACCTTATACGATATACACACGAAGGTGTGTTCGACATTATAATATATAAAAAAATTGGCCAGATCAGATAAAAGTATTCAATTAAATTGTAAGGGACTGTACCTAAAGAATAGCCATTTTCTTCTATTTATAAAAGGAAGTAGGTAATGGCTCGTGCCCCCCCCCCCCCCCCCCCCCCCCCCCCTTAGATTGCCCTTGTAGACATTGTTAGTTTTTCAACAAAACACGGCTTCCATGATGTGCACTAGAGCTTAGTAGTAGGTATAGGTGACCATTTTAAACCTCACCGAACGTAATTATGTCACGGACCGTTGGCAGACAGACTGAGAATATTAGTTATATTGATCATAGTAGTTTCGGGAACTTCATAATACGCAGTAATCAGACATTCGCCTCGTGTTCTAGATTATCTATTTACCGTCCTATTTTTACCCCACAACTGCATTGCCAAAATAATCAATTAGTTTATTATAAGGAATTGAGCTAAATAAGAATTGTTACACCTAGATATTTTGTCTTCACTCATTTGATCTTATAAATGTACAGAATGTGGCTGGATAATGGGACGTCCAGACCGGTATTACATCCCATAGATAACAAATATTAAAAATGATTATAAAAATGAGATTCAATTTTCCCACAATGCATTTCAAGTTAAAAAAAACAAAGTCAAAGTTATTTATTGCATAACCATGGGTACACTCTTATTTATTACATTATGCTCATTTTCATTTACGTCTATTTATTTATAGTTTAACGACATAAATTCATTATAATACAAAAAAAAAAAAAAAAATGTCCGCCCTCGGCGGGATGTACAGTAGGTAGCCTATGGCTAAATCCAGGTCATAATATATATATATATACAAGCAGCGCCCCACGGTTTCACCCGCGTAAGTCTCGATCCCGTGGGAATATCGGGATAAAAATGTGTCTATGTGTTATTCCGGGAGTCCAGTTATCTCCATTCCAAATTTCATCCAAATCCATCCAGTAGTTTTTACGTGAAAGAGTAACAAACATCCATCCATCCATCCATACTTACAAACTTTCGCGTTTATAATATTAGTATATAGTATGTATAAATTTTGGGTTATAAGAACATAAACAAAAAAAAACGGTAAAAAGAAATGGTCGGACTTCGTCTAACATAACTATGGCCTAAATGGTTCTAAATGGTCTAGACTACCTTCCTCTTACAGCTTTGCACCCTTCGTCCTATCACCCTGTATGTGTGTGTACGAAATTTCATTGAAATCCGTTTAGCCGTTTCGGCGTGATTGAGTAACTATATGATATTAGTGGGAAGTGGGATAGTGGAATAATACAAATTCTTACTACAGTACCTTACTACCTTACTAAGTTTATTGGCATATAGTATTAGTGTAGGTTTCCGCTGGTTTAAGGTTTGCCTCTCCCCAGGGGGTGCTGATTCCCCTCAAATGAAAGCTAGTGCACAGTTCATGAGAAAACGAATACAATGCGCCTGCCACTCGCGCTTTTCTTGTCGGTCACTTGTATTATGTGACTGGTTGGAGTCACCAGTATTTTACCACCTTTATAATTATTTATTATAATTAATAAAAGCCAGCATTCTGGTCACGCGTGGCCTCGGAAACACGCACAGCCAGTCGGTTTTTAAAAATCTTTCGTGCCCCTGGTCTCCACGGACCTGGAGTCTCCACCCCAAATGGCTCAAATATGTACCCTATGTCGTGCATACTTTCGCTGTTTGAGGGACTCCGCTGATGTTGCTAGAGAGATATTACATGCAAAAAATTGAGGAACAACGCTTTTTAACCCCCTGGCTCAGAGTAGCGTTGTAGCGAGTATTTTATTCTATAGATAAATAAAACCGGCCAAGTGCGGGTCAGACTCGCGCACCGAGAGTTCCGTATAAACCTGTAGGTATGTAAGTAAAAGTAATGGTATTTTTTTTTTGTTAAAGTAATCATCATGAGGGAAGGGGTAGTAAGTTTAAAATTATTAAAAATATTTTTAAAATATTATGTAATAAAAAAATATGCTTTTCGCAATGTTTCCTTTATCTGTGCTATAATCAGTTGCTACATACCAAATTTCAAGATTCTGAGTTCACGGGAAGTACGAGTATCCTGTAGGTACTGAGAGTGTCGAAAATTTGCAGCATAAACAAATGGCTGTATCTTTTGATTGCGTTGGCTTAGAAGTTTGATTTTTTTCACAACTCTAAGGGACAGTAGACCTGAGTATTTGTAGATTTGATAGGGACAACAAAATGATCCCATAATGGTTCCGTTTTACCTCTTGAGATACGGAACCCTAAAAAGAACAAATGGTTGTTCTTTTAAAACTTCTTGATTTATTTCCTACATTCACTATTTATATGTCTAATTTTACTGGGGCTTTTACTCAACAAGATATTGGTTTTATTAGTAGTGCAGAAATTGTTGATTATCGGTTATGGTATTTTCAGGTAGTTACTTCTAAACTATGGCAAACCACTTTAATCGAATGGAAACATTAACAACATAATGGAACATTTTAAAAATCAGATAGCCAATTTAGTTATCCTTTTTAAGTAACTAGTCGGTTAAAAACGAATGCTTAGTTTTTTTTCTTAACCATTGTTGTCCCATTGCTGGGCAAAAGTCTCCCCCAAATTCTTCCACTTGTCCCTGTTATTGGCAGTCACCACTCCTATTCAAAATTAACAAGATCGTCCCGCCAACGCTTTCTCGGCTTATTCCAATGTCTTTATTTATTATTTTTCCAATATTACTTTATTTATTCTTTGTCTTACTGCTGGGCAAAGGTCTCTTCCGAAATTTTCCACTTGCCCCTGTCATTGGCAGTCTCCCACCACTCCTTTTCATAATTAACAAGATCGTCCCGCCACCGCTTTCTCGGCTTATTCCAATGTCTCTATTTATTATTTTTCCAGTGCTTATTCTAATCGTCTAATATCTAAATCCAATATTATTACCCCTTAAATACCTAGCACTACCACTAGTGACACTTACAGTACTATCGCGGTATCATCACTAATTATTCAGTTCCAGTCTTGCATTGACTAAAGTCGATTCCATAGAACTATATGTACGTATTGTAATTTTATCCTTTTCTTGGACCACGATTTACTTCCAACTTTATCACTAACTTTTACGGTTGATTTTACAGCGATAAGTTTTTCAACTGTTTTCCGATATTCAATTATGGTATCACCCCTTATCACGTCATTTTAAGGTATATTTTGCATTGGTCCCGTGTTTCCTATTAATGGCTTACTCTTGTGAATATTGCACCGGCATCAAGTGTACAATTTCCCTCGCTCAATGCAACTGACGTGTCATTGGTGATATATTTTCAAAGATGTGTCAAGCCCATCAAAATGAAGATAGGATTCCGTTCCAGCTCGCAAAACGGCTCGTCCCATTTTAATCGAATATTCTAGCCACCCATTATGTAATTGAATTGGTTAAAAAAAACGCTCATAGTATCTCCTTTTTTTTTGCGAGAAATATTGGCTGCGAGGCGACGATACGAGTATGTTGTAACAACCGCAATAACTCTGATTCCTTCGTCTTTTTTATTTAAAGCGTGTTGCGGACCGAACTACAAGGACTGAACCTTCCACCAAGCACTATTATTTATTCTGTGCTATTACGCCCTAATCCAATAAAAACAGCACAATCATTCTTCATTCAAAATGTATACTAGACTAACTCAAAAAACAAAATAATTACCAAAACGTCACAAAAAGAACAAATTTAAAATATATACTATATATATGTCACCAGCCAGCCTCCCTTAAGTTTTGAAGGAAGCTGGCGTGGTTGGTGCAGAAGTTTGGTCGTCAACAAAGCGCATAAATTGGCGTTTTATAGAACTTCAATAACATTTTGGTTTACTTTCCCTGATGACATGGAATGTTGTATGTAATAGCCCCGAGGAGATTTTCACCTACGTATTTAACTCGACATAACCTCCAGCGGAGCCACTCTGAAAAGACAAAATTGCATATCCTCTCCATAGTACCTATAAGTGCGGTATGGTGTCATCGGGTGGTGGAAGGTGCAAGCCAAGTGCTGAGGGTGGATGTTTAGCCTGAATCGTCGTAAGTGTTTCTGTTGAATTTCAAACCACTATGTCACTTGAAAATAGTAGTCTCGGTGCATCCCTGATGTCTCCATCACCTGGACGGGTCCGACCATGCGACAGGAGAAATAAGTTTGAGACCTGGCGTGCCTGATTTTGGGATGAAAATTAAGAAAAGAAAATATCGGGGTGTTTGTAATCCAGTTCCGTTTAATTTTAGCTGTAAGAGAAGTTTTGTCATTAGGATTGCCCGGACGAAACATGTAATGCTCCCAGGCACGTTTTATGCTATTGCTGCCCTTCAATATCTGTTGCCAGAGACTGGGTAAATTGGGAAATAGATATCCGGGCACCTCTAGGAATGCGTTTGATGACTGTAAAGTTTTTTTTTACAGTAATCTTAGCGTTTGCATGAAATGTTGATGATGACGATGATGATGCACCACGAGTGATGTTTCTACTGAGAAGATGTGTTTGCTGAGTTTACAATATTAGAATGTTGTTGATCAACCTCTGATGCCTTTAAAAAACCGTGTCTGGAAACGTTGCATGGTAAAATATTATTTTCGATTGACGCAGTGCTGTTTTGTAAAACATTTCGGTCAGTCACTTAGTCCACTGACGCCATACATAGGCGACGGCACTCAAGACTCTTCAAAATAAATAGAAATATAGAAAAAAATGAAAACAAAATAATTATAGCAAATATATATCATGCACATAAATTTTCGTCTTTTTCATTTCGGTTCTTGATTAGGTTGCCTTGCATTTTAAAATATTAGACTTATTGTTTCTGCTGATTGGTTCTGGTTATATCATATTAATGTCGTGTACATAAATAGCTTTATGTTATGTGTTGTTATTCTTTCAATGGACGTGAAAGTAAAACTGATTTACCAAGGACACCGGAAGATTTTTGACTTCAATTATTGTTTTCTCGAATTGAATATGCTCGCGAACCTTGCCGCGAACAAATATTTATAAATAATTAAAAGAAGAAAGGAAAACACTTTGTTGTTGATATGTAATAGTGAAACGAAAGGAAAACTTTATTATTTAAAAAAAAACTTTGTCATTTTTGAAGACAATCATTAGATAACCTCTAAAATTCAAAATATGTATGGAGTTCATCCGTTGTCAACACGTTAATTGGGCCCTAGGCGTCTTTCCGCCGTTACCGAGGTTTTTTACTTATCTTCGTTAATTATAATAATATGGTTAAAAGGAACACTTCGGATCTAAAAATAAAATATCATCGGCATACGAGTTAGGTATGCTACCTACTTTTATAAGTGACATGCATTTCGCTTTGAAATATTTAGTCTGTCTGGATCTGGTGTTGGAATCAATTATGCATTTGGCAATGCCGTAGGTAAGTTACTAATTACTGGCATGGTATATATACTTGGTGTTTGTACTTCAATAACATTTCATCATAGTATAAGCCCGTCTTTTTTTTAACATTGATAGGCTTTGGTTTGTCCATGATCTCATCTGTTGGTAAGTGACGATGTGGCCAAAGATGGAGCACAAAGGTCTAGAAGGCAGGCGTCTTCACCCACTGTTGGGTATTAGACAATACGTTATTGTTTTCAGTCGTCGCGAGTTTCCATTGGTTACGTAACCGGGTGTCTTACAATCATCGGGCGGGTGCTGTGCACCTGGATGTCGAGCATCTTGGCCACCATCCCTTCATCCATCTCCCATCGTCCCTTCTACTGAGTGCCCACCGCCCATCTCCGCTACATTCTTGCGATCGACATACATGTCTATAACCTATGTGCGACGTCAAATTTTGGCATTGGATATCAGAAGTAATATTCTGAGCATAGCGCGCACCATTGCCCGTTGTGCTATTGATCTTATGCCTGTACTCCTTTGTGAGTGGCCATTTCTCGTATTCGTATAAGTGTGTATGGGCAAAACATATTGGGGCTTCTGGCTAGGTCTTCAGAACGTCTTCCAGCTTACTGGAAGCGACTCATCCTAGCCGGATTCACCTCGAAACCTCCTTTAAATGCATGGTAAGAGGGGCCGAAGGTTAAACTGTCCAAAGTAATGTAGCTGTTCACTGCACTGCCTCTTTTTGGCTGGCAACTTTGATTATGTTAGGTTTGGGACCCGGAAGTTTGGTCATTACCTTGGCTTTGCATTCTCTGGGATCATCAATGTTCTCGAAGCTGTTGTATTAGGTAGCTGTGCTCGGGACGTGCTGCAGTCACGATGATTTCTTCCAGGCCTGGCCAAATTTTTATGAATAATTCTAGATTGAGTGTACCTATCTGTAGTAGTAGGTAGTATTATCTAGTAGCTAATCTATCTAGTATCTATCTTTTTAAAACTCAAAAATCATGGTAAATATCCCGTTTCTAGTGAAAATTATGTACATAACCATGATAGTTTCAAAAGTTAATCTATCTAAATTTAAAAGTACGCATAATAATTGGTGCATGACTAGGATTCGATCCCATGTCCTCAGGATAGGAAGTCAGGGTCACTAGTTACTACACCAGCAGTGTCTGCAGTAATTATGCACATAATGTTATGTCAGCGTGACGAATAGACGCAATTGTTTACAACACTCTGTTTAGACTAGTATTTTCCGATGGTTTCACTTGGTTTAGCAAAGTAATTTATTAAGTACGTCTATAAATTCACTGATAAACGCAATACACCGATGACGTACATTGTAGTGGTCGCAGTCGGTGGAAGGAAGCTGCGCAATACTGTTTGACGTGGCATTCTAAGAGAGGACTTAATTACCCAACAGTCTGATTAGTTTACTAGTTAATTATTTTACTAGTGTCCGTGGTGTTTCCGGCATAAGAATAGATCCTTCCGTATCCTTCCGTGGATGTCGTTAAAACCGACTAACGGATTACCCGGACTTGTTGATAAGATTCGTTGGTATAAGATTTGTCCTGGTTGCTAGCTTATTATAGAATGTGTTATTACTGGAAGAAAGCGTTCGCTGAGTTAGTCGTGGGAAGCAATGGCGGCGATGAGCTCACCAATTGTCACGTCTATATTGCACGATGGTGCAACCCACTGTGAAACGAGGCACATTGAGGCTCTGCCTACCTCTTCGGGGAAAGAGGCGTATGTATGTATGTAGTACGACCTGCAGGCAGCTAAAAATCTCAGTGTAACAGACAATCTGTCGTGAGGACACAATTGTCCTCACGATAATAATAATGTACTACATACATGCATACATACATACATACATACTACCCCTTCGGGGAAACAAGGCGTGTGCCTATATTATGTATGTATGTATTTTACTAGAATGACCTTGACCAATTACATTCATCAACATCATCAGACCACAAGGTGTCCAATGCTGGAGGTTTCCCATAGAATAATAAGACGAATGGTCATGAGCCGCCTCCTTTTACCGACAATGTTGCCTGCGACAACATACTCGTACACGACCAAGTGCATCTTTTTCTAAGTGTGTTTTTCGCAAGTGACTACAGTTTTATGTTCTTCAAAAGGGGTGTTTGGAAATTTTTAAAGGGTTAGCAACTCGCGTGTCTGGTCCTCTGGTCTCTGTCTGTAGGCGTCCATAGGCTACGGTAACCGCTCACCAACAGGTGGGCCGTATGCTTGTTTGCTACCTTGGTGGTATAACTAAAAAACACACTCGCGTTACTTGTATATAAATACAGACATATTATATAATACTAGCGTAAGGACAGAGCGGAAGACGTGTAAAATTACAGTCAGTATTTCGGAGTCAAAATCGGATTTTAGACACCAATGACAGCCAATCTATGACTTTGTTAACACGCAAGCGGGTTGTGTTTGGTATTACGACGAAATTCAAATTCTGTAGATCAACCGCATCTTGATATTTAAAGATATTTAAATCTATAATTAATAGTTCTCTGCCCTCGTGGCTTCGACCAAATACTTTTTACTTTGGTCGAAGCCTCGTGGGAAGTTTTACCAAACGTAACTAGCACTTTGCGAATTGTCTCTGTGGTAAGATAATGACTTTGTTTCTTTTCACTAGAAAAAAATGAGTCAGTTAAAACAGACGGACGGCGCAAATACCGGGTACAGCGATAGAACATTGACAATGAACCTCAATGCCATGCGGGCTGGAATTCCGCTGTACGTAACTATGATCCGGAAGACCAATTCATAGCTTTTGTTGAATAGCTGGCTTAATCTGATGATGACGAAGCGTATATATCGAATCCACTGCATCGAGACGCATGACTCGGTGTATGGTTTCCGTATTAGGTTTTCAGATCAGGAATTCAGATTCGAAATTCCGTAATACTATAATTCCGCGTGTTCGGGTTGCAAAAGCTGAACTTCTACGCTAGTCTCACGGAATTCCGAATCTGAATTCCTGATCTGAAAACCTAATCAGGAAACCGTTACATTTGCGGCCAGCTTAAGAATCGATTTTTGAATAGGGCGTACAGTACGCAAATAGATGGGGAAACCTTTACACGGCGGCGAACCACAGACAATCGAACTATTAATAAACTCCTTGCTCCACTGAAGTTATTATTGTAGTGAAGTATCTTACATTTATATTTTTATTATTAAGAGCCTGTGGTGCCCCACCTGCAGGGCAAAGGCCTCCCTTCCTTCTCTCCAGTCCTCTCTGTTTTGGGCCACAGTGGACCAATAATTCTTTAAATAGGTATCTATTTCGTCTCTCCATCTTCGCCACGGTCTGCCACGAGATTGTTTTCCATTCAGAGGCGTCGACTCTGTTATGGCTTTAGCTCATAACCCGTCTGACATGCGACAGACGTGGCCCGCCCAACCACACTTCAATTTACCCGCTTTCTGTCCGACTTCCACGATTTGCGTTTTAGAGCGCAGTATTCTTTTGCGAACGCGGTCTATCAGTCTGACTCCTAGAATACTGCGCTCCATGGCTCTTACATTCATAAATCCGCAATAAAACGCGCGGTGTTAATTTTTGCTAGATGAAAATCTATTGGTTTCATCTTAAGGAATGAGTTTTGAAATTACTCTTTCATTATATAACTTCAGCGTAGTCTTCTTTCGGAGTAATTTTCAAATGTTTTTGAGGTTTCCAAATCCTGTTCCACTATTTCAAGGGGCTTACCTAGAGTAAATAAACCAGGCCTGTATGAAACTAAAGTGCATGGTACATGCTACTCTATATGATGTACTACACCAGCTGCCGTCTCCATAGCCTGTGATCCATACAAGCATGCGCAAGCTCATGTTTTATGTTAATCAGTGTGTGTATGACAGAAAGCATTTCTATGTACAGCAGTGGATTGGCGGTGTGCCAGTTAGGCTTGCTTCCTGGTGGTACAGGATTTAAATTGATGTGTCAGCCCTGTCTAAGAGAGTGCAAATATGGGAGCTGTAATTGAGTATCTCATACTGGGATCGCTGTAAAAGATTTTTTGCAAATTATAGACTGTGAGCGTCATGAGCAGAAAGCTGATGTCTGAAGTACCTATGGTTGGGTAATTTTGATTTAGGACACATCCGCTATTCCATTTTATCATATATTTCTTCCGCATTCGTCAGATATTTAGAGTACCGTACCTCAATAATAAAAAAACGGGACCTGATGATTTCACTTAGCAAACTTCAGCTGCGTGCGGCTGTTTTACCTCCGATTATTCCTCTGACGTAACGATAATCTTCACGATTCCTCATTTCCGCGTTTGTCATAAAATGACATATTCGATTTATATTGAGATTCATATATTTTTGAGTTTGAAGATGTTTCCAGCACAAGTAGCTCTCACTACATTGAGATATTATAAATAATGCATTTCTAAAGGTAAATAGTAATACATAATAATAACCATCTCGACAGTTTTTAAGGATATGAGAGATAGTTATGCTTTATTATTAAAGAATACCTATTCTTTTGTTCTCTTGTGTTAGGTACTGGTTTATTCTTTGTTACCCTATCAGTAAAAGAGCCCTCAAAAAGCCTACTGTGACTGGTTAAAGTGCCAGTGTGGTGAATGGATTCCGTGCGAATCGGCATAAACATTGTACCCAAAGACTTGGCAAACAGATAGTTGATCGCTTATAAAACTCTCTCTCTCTCTCGCCACTTTCAAATAATCTCAGTTCTTCTCGCTATATTTGAATCAACAAGCCCTGTTTATAGCACTCTAAACAATGTCACTAATTTGACAAATGTCAAAAACGAAGAACACTCGTCGAAAACACGCGGTAACCTTGGCAAGCGCAGTTTACGCTCATCCAAATATAGCGTGCACTTCCTTTTAATGTCAGTAGGGATTTCAAGAATAGCCGGTAACTTTCTTATCAAATTGTAATTGACATCACAGAAATCGACGTACTAGCTTAATTATCTACTAACGAATTACACGACTAAGCAATTAGGTACCCGGACTTATTAGTAAGATAAGTTGGTATGCGATTTGTCCTGAATGCTAGCTAATTACTGGAAGAAAGCGTTAGCCGAGTCAGTCGTGGGAAGCAATGGCATTGATGAGTTCACCACTTGTCATATCTTTATTCCCACTATGGTGCAATCCACAGAGAATAGAGGCCCGTTGAGGCTCTGCCTACCCTTTCGGGGAAAAAAGCCTTTGTATGTAATGTTTCGATATTTTTGTTTTCCTGTCGTGTGCTTCTTTAAAACTGTTATTTTTTTCCGGACAAAAATCTGATATTTATCTCCGTCTAAAGCCGGAAAGCGTTACAACTCTAAAGATGAGATCAGTAATCCACCATTTTGAAAACCTTGAGATGTTTCAACGAATTTGGTGCGTATTTCAGATGTTAAATTTGGTAAGTTATTTGAAAATTTCTGAGTGTGGGTCTCGATTAATTGAGTGTCATTGCGAATTAGTGAAGGAATAAACTTCAAATGAATATGACTCTTGACTGACTGACGCTGGATTTTATTTTACATGACTGATCAAATGCAAACTGATACAAATGCAATAAGTAACATTAGTAATGCATACATAGTAAATAGATAGATTGACTAAAAACGACTTATTTTGGCTACTGAAATATTGTCCCAACTGTTTGGGCCACAACGTCAATAACAGTTATGCAATAGTGGGGCGCAGTGTCAGTGGACCACAAATCTTGGGCCCCAAAGTCAACATCCTATTATTTTGCTGGACTAGGTTCTACGGGTTTTATTGTACAAGTATTTTGTCAATTTTTCACAACCAATAGATAATGTATGGGATATGTAATAACGCATTCTCAACGGAAGATCAACGCTGGGTCCAGCAAACGCTGAGGTGGGGACCCTTTTGTAGCTTGCGTCAGGCACACACACAAATTGTCATAGTTTTGTTTCTGTAGGTATATAGTTTTGTTTTATATTTTAGGCAGTAATTTAAGTATTTATTATTATTGTTTGTTAATTTTCTTAATCTTATTCACTTTCTTGTGCACTACCGATACATCTTTTTTTCGCAATACCCCAAGGTTCTTGCTTGTCTTACTTGCCTAGTTCTTACTTGCCTTTTTTTGACGTGTGTCTTTGCACACAAAAAACAAGCAAAAAAAGTTGCAAATAAACGTTTTCTTTCTTTCATTGACGCGCTCAAACTAACATTAGACAAGTTATGTGTAAATGGTTTGGTGAAAATTACCATTTTTATTACTTTATAACTAAAAATGTGTCAGTGAAAACGTTGTTTACCTCATTTCTCCAACCCTGGACCGGTCGACACCCCGGCCGCACAAGGTCGCTTCACTCATTGTTGTCCGTATTGTGTCTGCTGAATTTCCTGCTTTATCCATCATTTTGTGTGCAGTTTGCACTCTGGTGACGACTGCAACATACACCGTAACTTAGTCACGCCACAACGGCTGAAAGAATTTAGATGAAATTTGGTAGGTAAGTATAGGTACATAGATGATAATGTTTTTTTAATGTAATGGTTCGACAACCTGATGTCCCGCCTGATGGTAAGCGGCTACCGTCGCCTATTGCCATCTGCAACACCAGGGTCATTGCCAATGTGTTGCCTGCCCTGAAGGACTCTTTTTTTTTTTTAAGCGGCTCTTGTTGCCCATTTAATTATACTTTTACATTTTACATTTAATTATTAATTATACATTTAATAGACACAATATATACTAGTAGTGCAGCGAACATAGACCTCGTCAGCACAAACTTGTATATAACTATGTGTCATGTCAATCTTTAATCTACCTATATCTTGACAACCTCTTGCTGTCAAATTTTTGGGTCAACTTGTACCGAATATTTCTGTTAAATACTATCAAAATCGGCCGGTAAAAGGGACTCGGTAGACTTAATTCACCAGACTACTATTATATATTCTGTGACCTGGCTTAAATCACCCAGGTGTACTTATTTGTGTAATTAATGCACCTTGCCTAGGTGATCCAATTCCGCATTATATAATTATTTAATTTTGGCGCCCCCGCTAACTTCCTCCTATTTTTTCTTCAAGTCATAACTATGAATTGAAGAAGCTTTATATCAAGTTTCGTCAAGATAAGTTGGAAAATACGACCTGTACCAAGATACATACTCCGGTTTTTTTTTTTTTTTCCATCGTTTGCAAAAATCACTCGCTTCTCTCGCTCGCTCAACAACTAGAGTAAGGGCAGGGCAACTGACGTCCTAAAATGACTGCCAAATTTTCGGTGTTGAAATCAGATGCGAGACACCATCGACAACCAGTTTATGACTTAGTTCGCACGCGATCGTGTTCGTGTTATGATAAAATGCAAATTTTGAAAATCGACCCCATCTTGTTATATAAATCTATTATTACGCAGGCTATTTTTATCCCAATACGACGCGAGCAAAGTCGCGAGCGGATACAAAGTTACCTATGGGCGTAATTTCTGATACCCCGGCACCTAGTGTGGGTTATTATTATTCTCCTTCTTCGTCGTCGGTACACTCTTATTGGCATTCATGGTGCACACTTCAGGGGTCGCCACTCGTCTCGCACCGCAGCCTTCCTGGTGTACTCATACAGTGGACCGTCCAAAGCTGTTTTGATTGGTTGTGTCCATCTCATGGGTGATCTGTCCCGTGCTCGTGTGCCTTAGATAACATGGCGATAAGACCGCACATTGTGCATTTCTGTTATTTTTGTTTTAGTTAAGTTTTGTATTTCTGTATGTAATTATAACTGTTATCCTTCTGACGCATAATGACCAACACGCTTTTAGACTAATTTTAAATACGCATCTTGACATTTACGCAATTTGAGTTATACCTACTAAGCTTAGCCTAATAATGATTGTTGTGAATAAGAAAAATACGTTCTGGATAAAACCAACATTTCATTTTAATAAATAATAGGTAGCCTAATAACCAATAATTAATAACCAAGATCTACGTACCTGCCTACTTTGATACCTAGTTATGCAATATGTGCAATAAAGGTTTGTTTCTAAACTATGGTCAGACCTTTGATTGACCGCGATTTCACCTGTTGGTATGTGACGATGCTGCTGACGTTGGAGCATGAAGGTCTAGAAGACACCTATTCACTCTTGCCTTTAAGATACCTAAAGTTTTCAGGAAAGACAGACTACGGCAACTTGTTCCATTCGTTAGCAGTTCGCATTACAAAGGTGGAACCGAAACGCTTTTTTTTTTCTTTTATCCTACTTTTTGGCGATCTGTTTTAATAACAATAATCCAATTTGCTGTCCGATTTGATCCGTTTTTTGTGTTGAATGGAGGGAGATAAGTCCAGTGAGTCATCTCTCAATCTTTCTCTGTGAATCTTTCCACTAGACTTGGTATACTGTGTCTTTTCAGTCTTGAAAATGTAAGGCTACCCGTTCCTTGTTGTAACTGAGCATCAAGTTCGTTCTTATGACTATCTAGTCTTAGTTTTTGCTGTAGGATTCTATGTCTTGTTTTACTGTTTTTAGCAGTTTGATATACATGTACACATACTTGTTACTCATATGCGGAGGTATGTCTTATAAACCGACATTTTGTAAACGCTTATTAAAGAGTTAATCCATTAACCTATCTTAGAGGAGTGTACCGGTACAGGTCGCTTACGCCCTTTTGCACGCGAAATCTATCGTGACGTACCACGGTTGTGTAGTGATATTATGTGTGTAGTGATCATGTGTACAACATTTCGATGGGAGTTGATGAGATAATACCCAAAATAGAAGCGAAGTTCATTCGCGTACAAAAGGGCTTAAGGGGCGCCCTACAACAACACTTTTCTTAAAACTCTACCCTGCACCACAATTCGTTCATTTACCCCTTTTTATTCAATTCGAATGCATCTTAATAATCCTGTTTTTAATCTTAATAACAGCAATCCTTAAAATGTACCATTCTTTATCTCCATAAAAACTGATAATTAAAAGAATTGCACCGTAACATATTAATTAAAAGAGTACAATTTCAGCCATTTAACGGTACGTTGAGCAATATCTCTGTACAGTCGCGTGGAAATGTGAAAGAGATTAATATGACCCGCAGTGAGACTGTCACTAGGAATCCATTCTCAACACAAAATGAGCTTTATCACCCTCAGTGTAGATTCAATATGAGTTGCATGGGAATAATTATAATCTCGAAATTATTGGGTTCCAGTACCATACATGACTGACTTTATCAAATCAACTTGAGGTGACGCACACATTACAAATTGACTATTATTAATTAATACGCTTTAACTAAGATAAGAGAGATAAGAGATAAGTTTATTTCACTTAAAATAAGTACAACAAGTCATATTTAACATCGGCATTAATTTCAAAGATGTTCGTAAGTATATGATATAAGAAAAACTTGCCTTCCGTGCTAGTTAACTGCAAAGTTTAGGGCCTCTTTCACAATCTTCAAGTAAAGTGTTGATTAGTTACTTCCTAGAGTACCCTACTCAGCAAGTAAAAGTAACGATTAACTTTTATCAGTTTCACAAAAGAAAACAAAGTTCCGATTAGCAACTCGCTGGTTAACTGAATGATTTACAAAATTTGACGTTGTCAAATATCACGTTAGAAGTTACTAGTTGTCAGTTTTGCGTCATCTGTGAGTATTTAGCTAAGCATAGGTACTGTTTACATACCAAAAGCTGGTAGTAATTTTCTTTTCAAGTTATAATATGTTATATTTTTTGTAAATAATAGAATGCATTTTTAGATAGGTGGAAGTTGGCTAAAATATCATTGGTATTCATCAAGTTCAGCATAAAAATCAACACGAACAATAAATATACCTTACATAAATATAACTACTGAAAACACAAACTCTCAAAAATCTTTGTACTGGAGCATATAATGCCACTGTCGCGCAACAGGGACAAACTTGCTGGCCAAGTCAAAGCTGGCCCACATGGGGCCTACTGTGTACAAAAATCTACCTGAGACTGTCATATAGCATCTGCCATCAATTTGCTTTGTTTCAAATCATGGCCAGTCGATCAGACTTTGTACAGTCTCAAAGAATTTATTGAGGCATACCTACTCATCATCATTAGTTATTTTTTATTTGCTTTGACAATTTATGTTGTTAATTTACTATGATATCTAAAATTAATGTTATTGCTCTAACGTCATTTATACACACATTTACACACATTTTATTACATATTTATGCGATACAACAAAATATAATTGCGTAACTTTTTTTACCAATAAAATACGACTGATAAATCAAATGAAATATAACTATTTTAAACTATTTATATTTGTTTATTTTGAAACAGTTAAATAATTATAAACAAAATCAGACGAAATTTTACTTTACTCGTCAATTAAACGTGCTAATCGGCAGATGAAGTGACAAGTAAGTTACATGCTACTTTAATTCCTGGTTAGTGCTACTCAGCGGTGGTGAAACCTGTTTGCACAGTTACTGGGGAGTTTAACTGGCAGTTAGCCTACTCAAGACTTTTCTTGAAGGTCGTGAAAGAGACCCTTATAATAATAAAGTTTATAAGGTCCAACACAATTTTAATTTTAATTTTAACTTTGTGAAATAGACTATGTTTTTTTTTTATTTATTAGTTATTTTTTAGATAAACAGTAAAAGTATTATATATAACTAGCATTCAATTATATTATATAACAATATTGCTATTTTTTAATAAATTGGACCAAAGTACTGTGAAGCGAGGTTGTTAGTCCAGCTACATAAATAGTTGGACATGGCCCCTGTGTAAAGTCCCGTACTCCAATTACTTGAACTGAGAAGAAGGACCACTGCTCTGGACAGGCTCTGCCACGACGAACGGGCATCTTTGGTTATACCTACTTATTTCTGTGGTGTCGCTCGGAATGAAACTTCTGTAGGTTGTGTCTATTATTTATTCTGTGTCACTTGGGTAGGAATGCTATAGGATGGAAGGATTGTGCAGCAGTGGAAAACACGCGACAACTATTTTTACATCGCATTTTATCAGTCGCTCGTAGTGGCGTTAGAAGGCACTTTTTACTTAATTTTATTCTGGGATTTTATAAAAGAAAATACGGACAGTACACAAAAAGAATGTTGTTTATTTTAATAAGCAGAATAGTAGACTTTGCAAACTCAATATTTAATTATAGCATTAGTGAAAAATCAATCGTCATCGAAATCTTCATGTCTTTTTTCTTCTTTTAAAACTAACGTCAAAACACGTCTACAGAGGTTCGTCGCCACATCGTTACTGAAGAATTATCAGGTTTAGGTTGCTGAAGCTCACATAATTGATTTTGAAGACATTTTTATTAATTTGTATCAGCTAGACGGTTATGTAGCTTTGTTGCTATAATTTTAATGATGTTTCTATCTTGAATTGCTTTTTTGAAAATAAGATAATCACGCGTCTTGCTGCAAAAAAGCTTTGTAGGCAAACTGCATACGTTTGGTAATTGTAAAAACGACAATTCTAATAGAAAAAAACATTGAAACTGATGGAAACTGATATCAACAGCTAATTAATTCCTCCTATTTTGCTACACTGCAGTTGGGCTTCATATCGGTCTTCTGCGAAGAAGCTGCACCATGACAAAACGGCATGCGATGACCTATATAGTTTGAGCTGTCTTCTTTGGTTTGTTATTTGACTCTGTATAAAGGAAAAGGTTATCTTCTTCGTCATTGCACTATTGGCAGAATGATTGGGCAATCACTTCGGGGGTATGTGGTTCGTTTTACAATCCTTCGCCACTCGTCTCGCACCGCAGCCTTCCTGGTGCATTCATGCAGTGGACTGTGCAAAAAAACCCTTGCAAAGGGTGCAAAGGTACCCTTTATTCGTACTTTAGGTTTTAAAATCCTTCGCTTAGGTTTTACTTCCTTCAGTGGAACATCGTTATCTGTCTTTCCTGATAACTATAATCTTGGTATATTTTGATTGTTCCCGATATTTCGGCACAGGTGCATGCGCCACGATCACGGGAAATTTTACAAAACCCCAACAGTAAGCCCTGCTTTATTGTAATAATTTCATTTAACAAACCCGATAATATGCACCATGTTGAGAAATTATCCAATTTAGCCAAGAGTTAGTGATCATTGTGTGATTCATTTACACCGAGAAAATATTGTCCTTTCTTGTTTTCGGTACCCATGGAATTATAATGTAGTATCCATGCATATTTTTAATCTGAAAGTGCAAGGAAGGTTGGTGGCAATCTTGAACAGCTGGTGGTCACTGGTAAATTGGAAGGGAAGAGACCTCGGGGGCGGAGCCCCATGCGCTGGAGCGATCAAATTCGCTCTGCGCTCGATTCCAGCGTGAGCGACGCCATCCGCTCCGTTGAGGATAGAAGCCAGCCACACATCATCAAAACCAAGGTCCTGCATAAAGGTCACGACTCTCAGCAGTGAGGTTGCAGACGCAAGGAGATATAGGAATCCCATCGCAATTCGCATCGCGTCCGTTCAGTTATAGAAAAGATTTGACGATGTGGCATCATCATCATCATCATCAGCCTATATTAGTCCACTGCTGGACATAGGCCTCTAACAATGCGCGCTATTTAGACCGATTTCCAGCTCTTACCATCCACTTTCTACCAGCCGCCTTACGCAGATCGTCGATCCACCTAGCCACGATGTGGCATATTTTAATATATTATTTCTGTATAGTGTGTCTATCAGTGGTAGATGGACCTATATCGCCCCTTGCGCGCACGATGCGTGTGACAGTTGAGAGTTTGCCAAAAACGTTGCGAGAGAACTCGACGCATTAGCAGCGAGACCATCCGACTGTTACGGTTACGAACCTCCCTACTGAATGTAGCTACTACATAAACTGCGCTAGTATTTGTTCTTACTAAATGTAAGTAAGTAAGTAAGTAATATCTTTATTTCAGGCTTATTGAGAAATGTACTAAACCTAAAGCAACATAAATACCTACCTTAAAAACTAACAAACATAATATAAAAAAACTTTATTTTAATGCACACGTGTAGAGATGGTTACGCAATTGACGCAACAGCGCGGTGTCTCGTGTCAGGCAAGACAGGTGTGTAAGGTGTGTATAGACATACGCCTTTTTCCCCGAAAGGGTAGGCAGAGCCTCAATAGACCTCTTTTCACTGTGGGTTGTACCGTCGTGGTATATAGACGTGACAAGTGGTAAGCTCATCGCCGCCATTGCTTCCTATGACTGACTCTGCTAACGCTTTCTTTCAGTAATAACATTCCTTATATAAGCTAGCAGCCAGGACAAATATTATAGTAGCGAACCTTACCAACAAGTCCAGGTGACTTAACTAGATATTCAATATAACTTAGCTGCGGCGTATCCGGCCCATGAATATACCCTCTGTGTCCTCCCATGGATATAGGAAAAGGGGTTCGCCAGCTGCATATCCATCTTAGTCATCATCATCATCACCAGCCTTTAGTTAGACGTCCACTGCTAATTAGGCCTTATGTCCATTGAACCACAGCAACATAACTGTTAAGATCACGACTAACTTCTTGCTTTTCCATACACCTCGCAAATTACACAATAAAATGGTTTCCTGGAAATTTTATTTGAATTCCACATTTTTTCCCTTGACAGACATATCAAGTCTTGAAAAAAAAAGGTTCCTGTGAGTCGCTAATTTATTTCTGCTGCAAAGCAGTAGTGCTCGCATTGCTGTGTTCCGGTTTGAAGGGTAAGGGTGCCGGTGAAATTACAGGCACATGAGACTTTTCATCTTAATGTCTCAGGGTGGCGGGAGCAGTGCAATGTCACATAGGGCGCGTCCTAGGTGGACGTGTCCTATGAGGTACTGCACTGTTCATAGGCAGAGGCTACCGCTTAACATCAGGTGGGCCATAAGCTTGTTCCTTCATTCAGTAGTATAAAAAAAAAAAAAAACTATCAACCCTTTATGTCACAGATTGCTCACATGGTTCAATTTATATTCCCCGTATTCTAATTAATCGGAGTTACCACTGATTTTAAAGGTTTCCTGCAAAATAGAGAATCAAAATGGTGTGCGTGTCTCGTAGGAAACTGTTGGACACGCTATCGGAGTGTCACTCAACGTGTTGAAGTCGGATAGAGATAGTCCACTCCAATTACTTGAATCCTAAGTGTTAAACATATTAAAAACATTATTAGTTTGTTAGTAGACTTTAATTCATTGAATATGACATGTGTTGACTTGTGTTTTATATAATAATTTGTATCATCATCATCATCAGCCCACACTAGTCCACTGCTGGACATAGGGCTCTCCCAATACGCGCCACTGAGCCCAGTGTTCGGGTCTTCTCATCCACTTTCTGCCCGCCGCCTTTCGTAAGTCATCGCTCCACCTAGCCAGAGGGCGCCCCACGGTACGTTTGCCAAGACGCGGTCTCCAATCAAGAACCCACTTACCCCAACGGCTGTCGGCTCTTCGGCATATATGACCAGCACAATGCCACTTTCATAATTTGTATGAATTAATTGAATTAGACAGGTAACTCATATTCAAATTTTCAAGTTCAACGGCATTTTGTGAGCCATTTTGGCAACGTGACTTTTCCGTTGTAAAAAAGCCTGCTGAATTCGGTTCTGAATGTTGCCAAACCGAATTTTACCTCCCCTCCCCCCTATCCCCCTTTTTTCCTCGAAATATGTCTCTAACCGAGGTTTTTCCGACTTTAACCAAAAAGTATTGCTGTTAGAAAAAAAGTGTCAAGGACAAAAAGAATCTCCATAAAGTTTTCTATAGCATGGTGCATAAACTTTTTTGGTAGGTTATATGGTTTGTGAGCAATATCTTCCGGAACTTCATGTTTTTTTTTATAATTTTCAGAAACAAAAACATTTTAAAGTTCAGAAACGAAGGATACGTTCAGAGCTGCATGTTCATTTCTGTATCTTTGAGAGCCATTGATCTAAAAATTGACCTCAAAGTAAATGGACTTCAGGCCAGTGCTCAAAAAGTATTAAAACCAAAAGAGAGACAAAACGCATAAAGAGTGTCCATTGATGCTTGATTATTGATACTATTTTCACATCTATAATTCCTTTTCAATCTTTTCTTAGTCACACAAAGTTCTCGAAAGTTCAAAATCTCGTCACGCACCTCGTCGTTCATTAAATTCACATCTTAGATCATTAACATTTGTCCTGCAGCGGAATTGAACACTCAACTTCTTGCGTCCCAGCCAGGTAAACGCCCGATGCACCACAGAGGTTGTCGAAGATTTATTTTCCGGATATCTTTATTTTTTCTGACAAATGGGCATTGTACAGCAAAGGTTGTATTAAATTAAGACAAAATCAAAATGTTAATTGGGTAGCGTTTTTGAATGAATTATTACAGCAATTATGTTATTATCCAGAACTCTTCAAAACAAGGTTGAAGAATGCTTTTTTTATCTTGTTGAAGGTATTTTACCTGAATGTACCGGACTAGCTCTTCGATAAATGCTTCTTGGCATATCTCACCTTGTCTTTGCTCGTTCTGGGGCTTCGCATGTGACGGTGGTGACCGCAAATCCCTCACTTCCAGACTTTAATTCCGTAAAACACCCCCATTTCAGCCGAAATAATCCTGAAAACACCCTGTTTCGGTCGAAATTCAATCTATTTGGACAATATGCGAAATAGTTTTGTGGTCGCGTATTTCTGATTGGCGAAATTTGGGGTTGATTTGATTAGGAACTGCTTTTTGGGAATTGTTACTTTATTTCCAATGTTGGGATGAAGTTTTTGTGGTTCTATTGTACGGATTAGCGGGATTTTCATTGCTTATTTGAACAAAAACTTTTTTAAATGGTTCTTGTATTAACGATTAGTTCGCCTGGGGCGGAGGAGGTTGCGGGTTCGATTCCCGCCTCGGAACAAATATTTGTACGATCTGCAGATATTTGTTCAGGGTGTTAAATGTGTATAATAAAAAATATCTATCTGCGTAATGTATTGTATTAAGTATATCAGTTATCTAGTACCCATAAAACAAGCTCTGCTTAGCTTGGGGCTAGATAATGTTCTGTGAACTGTCCAGCATTATTTATTTATTTTAACTTCGGCCTCAGTTGGTAACGTCTCTAGTGCTTTGCCATTTATTCACCAACATTTTCCTCAAAACATTCATTTCTTAAATTCTGCTGAAAAACCTCGTATCTCAACATAACTAACCTAACCAACGATTCTAAGAAATAAAAACAATGTATAATGTTAAGCGGTTTCGGAGTAGCGTGAATCAGCGCTGATAATAGGTAGCAGAGGTCATTGCCACTGAATTACAAGATTTGAATAAAATTATAAAAATTCCCTGATTACATTTTGGTATATTGGTGATATTCATACTTTTAGGCAGGTATTTAGGTAGAGTACGTAGATCATTCTTACTGAAGTAGGTATAAACTTAATCTATTAATAGGTACGTATAGACAAACAATTAGGAAGGTAAATTTACATACAGTACACACGCCTTTTTCCCCGAAAGGGTAGACGGAGCCTCAGATGGGCCTCCTTTCACCGTGGGTTGCACCATTGTGGGATATAGACGTGACAAGTGTTGAGTTCATCGCCGCCATTGCTTCCCACGACTGACTCTGCTAACGCTATCTTCCAGTAATCACACATTTCTTAAATAAGCTAGCAGCCAGGACAAATCTTATACAACGAATCTTACAAACAATAATTTAAACTAGTGGAATGCCCACGACTTCGTCCACGAGTAGCGGATGATATCTCTGTATCATCCTTCGTCCCACATTTGAATTGAACCGATGCACTCGTAAATTCGTGTAACAGATTTTCCGCTAATTTGCAAACTCACTCGCCAATCAGCGCAGTGCAACTTTAGTGATGAGAAAAACACAACTAAGTCCTTGAATTTGTAGAAAGAAACCGGCTCGGTCGCGCCAGGTACTAAAAGAGCAAAAGACCAACATATTTAAAAAAAAACTGTCTAAAAAATATTTGTTGGGTCTCGTTCGACAAAGAATAGACCCCTTCGTCTCCTCCCGTGAATGTCGTAGGGATTACACCAGGGGATGGGCAGCAGCATCCATCTGAGTATTCAACACCAATACTGTGATCACCAATCAGCTTGCAAGGCGTGGTGATTATGGCAGATCCCCCATGGCATTCCTTGGGGGAGGCCTAGTCCAACAGTGGGCGTAAACGGATGATGATAGTTATAGTTCTTGGGGCGAGATAATGTTGTGTGTATTGTCCAGCATTATTTATTTTATTTATTTATTTAGTTCTGGAATACGCACGTGCCTTAGATTGGAATACACAAAGCAGAAAGGTTGTTAATGCAGTTACAAAATTGTTCTCACAAGTTATTCTAAACGATGTGTACCTATCGGTATACCATCTATTAGTTTCAAGAACATTTTCAGACTAATTGATGCGAAATTACTGTATCGTTGTTCTATACGCTTCATTAATATGCATTACCTACGTTCGTAGTTACTCATAAGCGAATTCAGTTTGAGAGAAACAGTTATGTAATTATAACTTTTGAAACTATCATGGTTATGTACATACTTTTCACTAGAAACGGGATATTTACCATGATTCTTGAGTTTGAGTGAACATGTTCTCGCGTGATCATGGCGCTTGCAACTGTGCCGAAATATCGGAAACAAATAAAACTCAGAATCATGGTAAATATCCCTTTATAAACATGTTTTTATGAATTTCAAAGAATTTTAATTTCTTGGTCAATTGCATTGAAAATGTGGATTCCCTGAAACTTTTTCCAAGACAAGAAAAACATGAAGTGTAACAGCTCTCTGGATGAAGTATGGGTTTCACGTCTCTGGATGAAGTATGGGTTTCAGGTCTTTGGATGAAATATGGGTTTCATGTCTCTGGATGAAGTATGGGTTTCTCGTCTATGGGTGAAGTATGGGTTTCACGTCTCTGGATGAAGTATGGGTTTCTCGTCTCTGGATGAAGTAGGTATTATGGGTTTCACGTCTCTGGATGAAGTATGGGTTTCATGTCTATGGATGAAGTAGGTATTATGGGTTTCACGTCTCTGGATGAAGTATGGGTTTCATGTCTCTGGATAAAGTATGGGTTTCTTGTCTCTGGATGAAGTAGGTATTTATGGGTTTCACGTCTCTGGATGGAGTATGGGTTTGAGGTCTCTGAATGAAGCATGGATTTTCAGCAGTTTTTGTAATAACAAGCAAGACATTAGGTACATACACAAAATTGCAAAGAAAAACTTTTTTTAAATTGTAAGGTTTATTGATTCCGGTACTATTACAATGTTCTTTCATAGATTACATGATATTGTTGGCAGGAAGTTTATGGAAGTTTATGACGACCTCTGTGGCGCGGCGGGCGAACGTTCGCCTGCGACGCAGGAGGTTGCGGGTTCGATTCCCGCCTCGGAACAAATATTTGTGCAATCCGCAGATATTTGTTCAGGGTGTTCTGGGTATTTTCTATATATAATAAAAAATATCTATGTATGTAATATATTGTATTAATTATATCAGTTATCTAGTACCCATGACACAAGCTCTGCTTAGCTTGGGACTAGATAATGTTGTGTCAACTGTCCAGCAATATTTATATTTATTTATATTTATTTATGGATGGAGGCGGCTCAAGACCATTTCTATGCTAGATGTAATGGCCAGTAGTGGACGTATTTGTGTTAAATATGAAGACGATTTATTGAAATTATAATAACGCCGAACAAAAACACATACTAACAAACATACATTCAAACGCCACATACTGCAATTAGACTCTGAGGCCTCGCTTTACTCAAGTCTAATATTATTCTGTATAATGATTAAAGACTAAGATTAATGTTTAAGACTGTTTGCGCCCATCACTTAGGAACAGCCACAATTTAGAAGTATGTCGTTTTCAATACCAAACGGTATCCGAACATAAATGTATAATTATTTGGCATCCTGCATTTTGCCCGAGTAACGGTGTCCATTGTACTTGATGGACAAATGATTGCAATTTTTTTCCTCTCTTGTTACGTTTTTTTGTCTTCACAAAAGAGCCGTTTCAACGACAAGCAGTGGTTCGGGGTAATATTACTAAAGTGTTTGGTGCAGATACTTTCGGGCAAATATTCGGCTTTCGTTAAATTCAGAGGATGGAAAGTAGCCAGGGTTTTTAAAAATATTATATCGATCTTATTTCGAAATAATAATAGTATGTTTAAAATAAACGTGGTAAATTAAATATATAATTCAACTAGGCTCTTTAAAGGCTGGTCCAAGTAAATTTCCTATACACACTTTGAGGAACTAATGTTGGTAATAGAATAGATATAATTTCATAACTATTGTTGTATTTGAAGTAAAAACTAATTACAAAATGGCAATTACCCAATATTCAGAGCACAGGGTTCCCGTGTTTGTTAGAACATATATCAATAACAAGTAAACTTGTTTTGCCAAAACCATTTGTACAAATTATTAGGCAGCGATCAATATTTAAATTATTGTTATGTGAATAGGCGTAAACGCATTTAGATGCTCTTAGTGCCATCTGTTGACGAATGGATGCGCTATGAGATATGTGGAGTTGCTAGTTATAGGATAGGATTGAGCTTAAAAGAAGCAATGTTCGATTTAGACCCGTATAAAAACACCAATGGAACTCACAAAATTAGACATAATGTTACTAAAAGTTAAGAATAGATGTATATTATTAGGTCGCGCAATGAGATAAAACTCGTTGCGCGACCTGTGCATAAGCGCGGTCGCGGCACGCCCCGGTTTCCAGAAGCCGCACTACAGCGCCGCACTATGTGATTAGAGCACTGCATGATTAGAGCATGGTTCCAGGGAGTTCTATAGAATTATTGATAGTGATAAGAACCCTCTGGGTTTCTATCACTCGTATATAAGTAGATTTCGCTCGAAGAGCAGTCAGTCGTAAATTGGTTTTCAGTGCAAATTAATCAAGTGACTTGAGATAAATTTCAGAGTACTTAGTAAAAAGTGTAGTGAAGTACAGGCGTAGTGAAAAGTGAATCAGTGTTTTTGGATAATTTTGCTCAAATAATAATTTCGGTTAAAGTACCGAACCGAATAAACTGACTAATTATTAAAGTTGTCAATATAAAAGCCGAAGCTATCCTAGTTTTCGGCCTCAATTATTGACATTCATTCCAACACTAGTTGGGTTCCGAGAGTTTGAACATTATACATAGTTATCTTTGAAAGGCATGACAGATAACTAGTGATTTCTTTTAATTTGGCTAATTGCGTGTGTAGGGATAACGATTTGATATGTCCCTACATGGATCTTTCACATTCTATAGATCTATAGATCTTTTGTAGTGTGTGACTAACAAGAGTGGTGTATTTTCTTTTTGAAGTAGATAGATAGATAGATAGATAGATTAACACTTTATTGCACACCAAATAGGTACCTACTTAACTCTGAGATTATGTTATTTGATTGTTTTTCCCCTTAACACTTTATTGCACACCAAATAGGTACCTACTTAACTCTGAGATTATGTTATTTGATTGTTTTTCCCCTTAGTTCGTTCGACATCTCACAGGTTCTGTTTTGGTCCTTTAGGTCAGTAACCAACTTGCGTAATTGAGGATTTTGTGACTAAAATCAATAGTAAACCTACGGGTTTGAAGTGTACGGGTGCCGGTGAAATTACAGGCACATGAGACTTCATCTTTATGTCTATGGGTGGCGGGTGCAGTGCAATGCAATGCCACATAGAGTGCGTCCTAGGTGAACGTGACCTATGTGATAATGCACTGTTCATAGGCAGAGGGTACCGCTTAACATCAGGTGGGCCATCTGCTTGTTCCGCCATTCCAAGTTGTAGGTACTAACATAGCATAACATCCAACAGACACATAAAAAGTCCATCCCACGCTAGAATTCACTGTGTCGTGGGTATCAGCCTACAATGGCACTATAACACCCAGATTCGGAACAAATATTTGCAGATCATACCAACATTTGTCCCGCAGCGGGAATCGAACCTGCGACCTCTCTTTTCTCAGCCGGCAGACCACACTATTGGCCTTGACTTTGTGTCGCTTGTGGCGTTAAAATCAAAGTTTTTACAAAAGGTCTAACTACTTTCAAAAATCTGTCATTGCTGTCATTGATTTCTCTATTTTGTTTTGTTTAATCTATGCGTTTTTAAATTCCTAAATAATCGTCTATAATCGTCGTTCCTTTCAGTGTGTTATCTCTCGATTTACGATTTCCCGACCCGCCTCAATGACATTACTCTGTCTGTTTGTACCTATATTATCTGTACATAGCACGCGTCTGAAAGCAGCTTAAATTACGCCAACTATAGACATACAAACATTACTATAATATATCCATTTGATAACATATATCGGTGTTAGGGATGTGTTGCAAGTATCAGGTATCAATGAAGATTTTATTCCGAAAATGCGGAGTAAGATGCCATGCCTTTTTCTGCAATCTCAATCTTCTGTAGCTCTAGTCAACTGCGGATGTCATGTGTGTTACTGAACACGTGTATGAGTGAAGATTTTATTCCGAAATTGCAGAGTAAAATGCATGCCATTTTCTGCAATCTCAATCTTCTGTAGCTCTAGTTAACTGTAGATATCACGTGTGTTACTGAACACGTGTATGAGTGAAGATTTTATTCCGAAAATGCGGAGTAAAATGCATGCCATTTTCTGCAATCTCAATCTTCTGTAGCTCTAGTTAACTGTAGATATCACGTGTGTTACTGAACACGTGTATGAGTGAAGATTTTATTCCGAAAATGCGGAGTAAAAGGCATGCCATTTTCTGCAATCTCAATCTTCTGTAGCTCTAGTTAACTGTAGATATCACGTGTGTTACTGAACACGTGTATGAGTGAAGATTTTATTCTGAAAATTCGGAGTAAGATGCATGCCATTTTCTGCAATCTCAATCTTCTGTAGCTCTAGTTAACTGTAGATATCACGTGTGTTACTGAACACGTGTATGAGTGAAGATTTTATTCCGAAAATGCGGAGTAAAATGCATGCCATTTTCTGCAATCTCAATCTTCTGTAGCTCTAGTTAACTGTAGATATCACGTGTGTTACTGAAGACGTGTATGAGTGAAGATTTTATTCCGAAAATTCGGAGTAAGATGCATGCCATTTTCTGCAATCTCAATCTTCTGTATAGCTCTAATTAACTGTGATATGTGTTACTGAACATGTGTTACTTGAACTTTTGCTGATTCTCTCTAGCATCTTACTTTTGACTGCCTACCTGAGGCTTTTTAGTTGGTTTTCCTTTTTTTTTATTCAGCTTCCACTTGTTCTCGAGGCACCACACAGACACTCCCCACCTAGTAGCTTACTACTGGGATCATCAAATAAAGCCAAGCCGTGTTGTTTGCCTGATTCATCTAGGTTTGGTCGCGTTAAAACAGCAGTAAATTTATTTTATAAGACCATTCAAAATTATCCTTGTATTTCAATTAATAAAATACTTTAAACTTCGACTTTGTAGCCGCTTCTGTGATTCCCAAGATACAAGCGAGTCAATAGTACAGAATCTCGTGTGTCGTTGAATGGACATTTTGCCCTGTCTGTAATAGAATATCTCCGAAGCGTAGCATCTTCTACTCTTCTGCAGATATCGAACAGACGACCTCTGTGGCGCAGTGAGTGAGCCAGCTGAGATACGAGAGGTTGGGGGTTCGATTCCCTCTGCGGGACAATTGTTTGTATAATATGCAAATATTTGTTCCAGGTCTGGGTGATGTGGTACCATGGTACTTGTAGTTCCTGGTACCCACGACACAGGGGATCCTAGTGGGGGATCAGGACTATAAAACAAGTTCTTGCTACAGATTTTTACTTTTTCCAGATCCTATTATAATTCAAAAACATAAAAAAAAAAACAGAAGAAACGTTCTTGGAGTTTATGTTTGTTTCCGAATTCGGAGTTGAGGCTTGTGCGGGTAAACTCCAGTACGGTACATCTCTATGTCAATAGAATTCGTAATTTAGATGTTAACTGTCGTAGAGGTAATTGGGTAAATAATGTCTGATGTTGCTAAAACGTACATAATTACCTTAGAATATACAATAAGCCAGAACACGTGTCACGCGTAAAAACGGTCACCACGCAAACTAGTCTCAATGAGAATTATCCGAGTCTCTTTGTTATCTCTATCAGAAGTTTGTATAAATTTGGTGTTTTTTGAGCAACGATCTGATTTATTTTAGAGTGCCAACCAACCTTCAAGGCAGTTCGTTGTACGGATACGTTCCCCGTAGATTGTCCACTTTGCGATAAAATCATTATATATACGTTCACAGCCAAGAATTGTTAGTTTGAATGAATTGTTATCCGGACTTGTTGATAAGATTCGTTGGTATAAGATTTGTCCTAGCTGCTAGCTTACTAAGGAATGTGTTATAACGGAAGAAAGCGTTAGCCGAGTTAGTCGTGGGAAGTTATGGCGGCGATGAGCTTACCACTTGCCACGTCTATGTTCCCACGGTAAAAAGAGGCCCTTTGAGGCTCTGCCTACCCTTTCAGGAAATAGGCGTGTGTCTGTCGGTCTGTCAAGAATCAGAATAAGTTGTTTTATTAACGAGTCCGAGGGCTGCTCTCGCATATAATTCTTTACAAAAAAATCGACTTCAGCAAGGATCCCACAAGAATGTAAATTTAATAAAATGGGTCGAAACGTGTTGAAATAAGAAGCACTCCCTCAATGTCGACTTATGTAATAAAGTGGAAAGTTCACAGTTTTTTTTTGTACTACTGAATGACAGAACAAGCTGATGGCCCACCTGGTATTAAGCGGTAACCTCTGCCTATGAACACTGCATTACCTCATAGGTCACGTCCACCTAGGACGCACCCTATGTTGCGTTGCCCTGCGCCCGCCACCCTGAGTATTGTTCTGGTATTGGACGACCTCTATGGCGCGGCGGGCAAGGTTCGCCTGCGATGCAGGAGGTTGCGGGTTGCATTGCCACGCTGAATGGCAATACTAATGTGTTGAGCCGGATAAGAGCCAGCTCTCGGGTCACGCGTCTTTTTTTTTGCATTTTCTTAACAAAAATGCCAGCTGGTTGCGTGATTCTATTTCACATTTGGTCGAATTTATTATTCTATGAAACGAAAGTCACTGCACCAGAGAGACGTAAAAGGAGGACGTTCTCGGCAGTGGGCGCATAATTGGCGAAGATGTTGAACTGATTGCTTTAATCTAAGCGCAGTGCGCGTGCGCGGGGGCGGGGGCTGCTCATTGCACTCTTCATTAGATAATTCGAGCTAACTGCGCGTGCTCATACCTACCTACCTACCTACCCGGAGTGAGGGGTTCGCTGAACTGCTGATGAGTTGATTGAGGTCTGTTAGCGCGATGTTTAGCCTTCTTGTCAATGTAACTGGCTGCAGGGTCCTAATCGCTAACTTTTATCGATATTACCAAAGCTAATAAATAATACTGGAAAGTTCACATATACAACATTATTACCAGACAGACCGCCCATTGTACTTTAATTATGTAGTTACGTTCTTTTTCGTTTTTTTTCTATTTTTATTTATTAAAGTGTACAATAAAGCATTTTTTATTCTATTCTATCCATTATCTAGCCCCAAGTAAAGCAGAGCTTGAGTTATGGGTACTAGATAACTGATATACTTAATACAATACATTACATAGATAGATATTTTTATTATATATATAAAATACCTAGAACACCCTGAAAAAATATCTGCAGATCGTACAAATATTTGTTCCGATGCGGGAATCGAACCCGCAACCTCTTGCGTCGCAGGCCAACCTTCGCCCGCCGCGCCACAGAGGTATGGCGCAGTCTTAAACCTAATTTGAGTACTCCCTACGAGTACTACCGAGTACTACCTAGGAATAATCATTTATTTCGCCTATAGTTCATTCCTAATGCTAATAATCGCACTGCACATAGGCACATAGCAGAGCGATAAATAATGATAAGTGCGAGAGAACAAACGCGCTGCGTTACGTTCAACGTAAACAGTATCAAAACGCTGATTTATATACGTTTGCGAAACGTAAATGTTAACCTGCATACGAGTTTACTTTGGCTAGTGGTGGCCTGAAATTAGTCATATACATACAATATATTTATAAGTAACAAGCTGTGTGTTTCTATATTTGTTTGAATGTGTGCCTAAAACAAGATGCCGCCCGCGAACACGCAATTTTTGAAAGTCCCATTATGCCGTGATATGTGAAATGTGTTTTCTCCACATTTACCGATAAATCTACAAAAAAGTATATGTTAATATATATCACACAAAGCATGCGCCCCTGTTTTTTTTTTTTAATTGAACTAAAATTTTATAAATAAATTTGAATATTAGCCTCTGTTTTCGTAGTTACAACCATTTTTCTCCAAAACTATCAACGATAAAATGTTTTTATTGCCTTCAATATATTAATCAAGACCACGCCGAGAGGCCCTTATTGTTTTCATTTTTGAAAATTACTTTCCTGATTATTTTTAAATGAAAAAAACTTTGTTTTCGTTTCGCGAGTGTTCTGTTACTATCTAACTTGAATTAACTAACGGAATTGACTTATTTACATTCAGTACTTTTTTTTTTCTTCATTAATGTTTTTTTTTTTTTTTTTTTTTTATACTACTTGGATGACGGAACAAGCTAGAGGCCCACCTGATGTTAAGCGGTAACCTCTGCCTAAACGGCGCATTACCTCATAGGTCACGTCCACCTAGGACGCACCCTATGTGGCATTGCACTGCGCCCGCCACCCTGAGACATAAAGATGAAAAGTCTCATGTGCCTGTAATTTCACCGGCACCCTTACCCTTCAAACCGGAACACAGCAATGCGAGCACTACTGCTTTGCGGCAGAAATAGGTATGGTGGTAGTACTTCCCCGGACGAACTCTTTCACAAAAAAGCTCCACTACTACTAAAACTCTACTCTACTGCTTCTGAGGAGTGCTCCAAACAATTTCGCAAATGTCAATAGATTTTTAATTATATTTTTTTAATCAAGTCGTCAAGAGTCTCCGTCCAGTCATAACCCAGTTTAAATAATGGCAAAAAAACTGAGTTTTTACAGGGAAAATCTATCATTTCGAAAAGACACGCAATACACTTAAATTTCACTACATCACACATGTGCTATTTATCCAAGTTATACCGGATAAAATGCCAATAAAATTACACGAAATAACTCGAAAAAACACACTAAAATGTAATTAAATAAAAATGACGAGGTTTCTTTTAAAAATGGCAGCTTTAATTCCGACATTCAGCACAAAAAAAAACTGTTTTACGTTTGACCGACTCCGGCCTACGGTCGACAATGGTACCTGTACTATTATTTATTCTGTGACAATGGAGAGTGGTGGAGAGGCTTGCGTTATACCTGATCACACTGCAAAGGTGCAAAGGTGTGCAATAAAGTATTTTCATTAATTCGTTCATTCACACTTTCAGCAAAACAGAAAATAGTGGGTGGTCCATTGGAAATTGCTCCTGCGTATTTTTAACCCCTGACGAAACATTGGGTGTTATAAGTTTGTAGTGTGAATCTGTGTGTCTGTATTTGGCATTATAGCTCTTGCACTTGAAATTGTCTACCAAAGTTTTTTGTAAAACAGCCACCAGTTTACTAAAACATGAATGACTGTGACTTTAACGAAATGGAAGGATTGTTACGTTGCTTATAAAATAAAATAAATTATACCTACTTAAAAATGTCAAACGCACAAGTCGTACGACGCCAATTATAAAGAAGAAAAAAATGTATTTCATTAGAAGGTGTTATTAGTCCATCCGGGCTTATATGTGTTATAAATACCTACAAACTACACAATGTTACATTATTAGGTTTAGCCGCACCGTTCACCACAGCTTGTAATATCCCCACTGTTAAGACAGGCGTTAGGTAGATACTCTCATTTACTCAGAAATCAATTTTGAACCACGTGTAGGCACAAATGTATGGATTTTTAACGCCTTCTAATATCATTACCTGGATCATTTTCATTCGGGTATCCATCGATGGGGATTGACCTTACGCTGCGTCGATAGGTTCATGGTCGCCACTCGACATTAACAATTGTGGTTATCAGTTCTGCAATTCAATTTGCTAAGAGGAAGAGAACAAACAAATTCCGTCACTGTCTAACTCATTAAAGTTCAGGTAAGTTAGAAAGTGACACAATAGCGTTCACACTACGAAAAGTGACCACCACCAGCCTTTAGACGTCCACTGCTGGACAATCACCACGCTTGTCAGGCAGATTAGCGATTGCAGTATTTTGTTGAGTACACAGGTGGATGCTGTATCCCATCCCCTAGTGTAATCCCTTAGTTGGCTTTTACGATATCCAAGGGAGGAGAAGGAAGGGTTTATTCTTAGACCGGGCACACCACAGCACTAAATATATATAAGTTTTATAAAAATAAAAAAAACATTTTAGAAATAAGTTGATGGTAGATACCTATTTACGTAGAAACCGAATTCCCAGATAAATTTAGCAAACTTAGCTCCTGTTTAGTGAAATTCCGTGAGTTAGAATGAAATTCCTTGTGTAAAAATGCACACTGTACGGAACCCCGTTAAATTGGCCGTACAGTTTGGTATTCCGCGGCGCAGCACTATTTGTTTACGTTGTTATTTTTGGCTGCACCGGTGCACCCGTTCGACGGAATTTAATTTCGACCGGTCGCTTACAGCCAGGGATGTAGCTAGGGAGTACGTAAGGGGAATCCTTAACTTTTGTTTACAACTTCTTGAATAACAGAACAAGCAGATGGCACCTGAGCGGTAAGGCGGTGTTAGGCGGTGTCTGCCTTTAACAACGCATTATCGCATAGGTCACGTCCACTTAGGACGCACCCCATGTGGCAGTGCACGGCGCCCGCCACCCTGTGACATAAAGATGAAAAGTCGCATGTGCCTGTAATTTCACCGGCTCCCTTCAAACCGGAACACAGCAATGCGAGCACTACTGCTTTGCAAAAGAATTAGGAATGGATATTGGAATATCTGTTTATCCATTTTATTCAAATGTCATTCAATAATTGGTGTTTTTTGCTTGTCAACTAAAGTGTCAAAAACATGGACAAACTAATTATACCAAACAGTTTGTATACCTACTTAGGAGAGAGGCTCGGATACCTCCATGGAGAGAGGCCACTACTCAAAAAAGCGGCCAAGTGCGAGTCGGACTCGCCCATGAAGGGTTCCGATGGTTTACGATTTATGACGTATTAAAAAAAACTACTTACTAGATCTCGTTCAAACCAATTTTCGTTGGAAGTTTACATGGTAATGTATGTCATATATTTTTTGTAGTTTTATCATTCTCTTATTTTAGAAGTTACGGGGGGGGGGGGACACAGATTTTACCACTTTGGAAGTGTCTCTCGCGCAAACTATTCAGTTAAGTTTTTTTTTTTATTAGAAACCTCTATATCATTTTTGAAGACCTATCCATTAGATACCCCACACGTATGGGAATGAGTTCTATGTAACCCCAAAAATAATTGTTTTTTTTTCTATTTTTGTGCAAAAATCATAATGCGGTTTGAAGAATACATCTATCTAAGAATACCTACCAAGTTTCATCAGTATAGCTCTTATAGTTTCGGGAAAAAGTGGCTGTGACATACACGGATAGACAGACAGACAGACATGACGAATCCATAAGGATTCCTTGTCTTTGACTACGGAAAAATGGTCGAATGGCGATTCCCGTTGGACAGACGAGTCCGCGCCGACAACCAGAATAACTGTGTTCAACACATGGACTTAGTATACAAGGCTTTGTATACTACTAAGTCCATGGTTCAACATGATCTCCTAAACAAGAATAGACCGGTTGTCGCATTCTAAAGTGGTGGACGGCGGTGAGAGGGGAGGGGAAAGATGCAAAACCGGGTATAAAGTTTAGATATTATCTCAAGAACCGCTAACAAAATATATTACATAATTACAGCAGGGTTTTTTTTTCTTATCTGTTTAATTTCTTATTCTATACACATACGAATAATCTGATAGATGTGTGATTGAGCATCTACCCTTATTCACAATAAGCTTAAAACAAAATATATTACAAAATTCCAGTAGGGTTTTTAAACAGCCCTATTTTGAAAGAATTTTTAAATCGGCACAGTAGTTTTTGAGTTTATTCATTACAAACAAACATACACACAAAAATACAAATATTTCCTCCTTATAATATTAGTGTAGATGTAGAAGTGTAGATAGTGTAGATAAAATCGATGAGGGTGTATATTGCGTTTTAACTAATGTTCCGCATGATTATCATACTTATAAAGTGGACTTGCTAAGGACTAAGAGCACCAGAGGATATATTATATGTCTTCAAGTCAAGGCATGTCGCATGCCTTTCGATCTTCTATAGGTCATATTTCGGGGAATGCTCCCAGGAACTTGACGATCTGATCTCACCATCTTCTTTTTAATAAAGGACGAGCTCAGCACCATCCTTTACCTCATAGTGTACCCTATATTCGTACTAAACGTTTCAGTTCTACCTTTATAATGTGAACTGCTAAGGAGTGGAATTTACTACCGTCGTCTGTCTTTCCTGAAAACTATAATCTGGGTATCTTCAAGGCTAGAGTGAATAGGTGCCTATAGGTGATCTTTATGCTCCATCTTCGGCCACATCGTCACTTACTAACTCGTGAGATCATGGTCAAACAAAGGTCTATCAACGTTAAAAAGAAGAAAAAAGTCTTCTGACCAACAAAAGTGCGCTCGACAACGCTTCTGAGGTCACTGCAATATAGGTAGGGCCAACTTATATTCAGATAAAAAAAACTGGAAAGGTACCAATAAATGCTCAAATTTAACTCAAAACTAAATTAAAGAAACTAAAGCTATTGATTTTTATTTAGGGAGTGCGGGTTCTGGGACCATCTATTTTTTTGCTAACGAAGTGAATGACGGTACAAGTAGATGTAGCCCAACTTATGTTAAGCGGTACCCTCTGCCTTTAACAATACATTACCTCATAGGTCACGTCACGTCCATCTAGTACACGCCCTATGTGGTATTGCACTGCGCCCGCCACCCTGAGACATAAAGATGAAAGTCTCATGTGCCTGTAATTTCACCGGCATCCATACCCTTCAAGCCGGAACACAGCAATGTGAGCCCTACTGTTTGCGGCAGAAATAAGTATGGAGGTAGAACTTCCCTTGACGAAATCTTTCACAAAAATGCTCTACTACTACTAAAAAACCTCCACCTGATTACGGCCCTGTAACTGCAGATTATATCGTAGTTGCTACATGTACACTGTACAGATTCCGTACACGCTAATGTGTTTTGTAGACGGGACGATCTGGTTCGATTGGACTGATTTATTGAGGCTTCGTGTCATCACTGAGATGTAAACGGGCTGCTTATCAGTGAAAATTGTACCTATAATTTTCACAAACACAATTGCTCAATCGGTTTCTGCTGCGTTTTACCGGGATAAAAGTAGCATAAAGCTCAATCTAGATAATAATCCTGTCTGTGTACCAAATTTCATATAAATCGCTATCAGCTGTTTCGGTGTGATTTAGTAACAAACATCCAAACATCGTCACTTTGACATTTATTGGTGTGATTAGAGTAATGTGATAATACTAGAGAACGTGAGCTACGTGAGCTGCGGAGACAGACAAAAATCGCCATTTTTTAAGTGGCTCTTGATCCCAAACTATTCATAGGAGAAAGAAACCTATTTAATTTTATTAACATTTTATGAACTTTCATTTCGTGAAAGAAGGTTACGCATAAAAGTCAATAGTTTCCGAGTTATAAACAAAACTCCGCCGGGTTTTTTATTTTAATTTTCAGTTTTTTTTAATGTTCTGTCACGGAATGTTGTTTAGAAACCTCAGATTCGGATTCAGCACCCCAAAATACATATTATAGAATGAAAGAAATCAAAACTACACAGACTTTTACCCAGAATTTTCCACCTAAAACTCAATTTCACTGGACTAGTATATTTTTGAGATAATGAGTGAAAGTAAGCTCAGTCAAACTAACTTAAAATGAAAATCCTCGAGACAGGAACTTGAGTACAAAGTTCCAAACGCTTAACATTATCCGCTCAGACTAAGTTGGCTATCCAGACGAACCAGGTTGAGCCGTCTGCAACACCTAATGATTTTCTCTAACCACTCGGCACAGTATCTAAACAAAAAGAGGCGTATGTCTTTCTATGTGTCCTATGTAAATATAATTTATTTTTCAACCTATTCAATATTATCAGTTCAAAACCTAACTGCATTTATTTTAGCAAGCTAAAAAAAGCCTGGCTAATAAAGTTATATGATGGTCCTAGTTATTATGGCTGTTGTTCATAAGCAGAATTTAGAATTTAAAAACCTATCATTTATTTTGTTCAGAGTATTCTAACGGTAATGTGTCCAGCCTCAGAATATGGACCCCTGTTTTCTAACGTAACTGTCATAAAAGCCGATTACACCAGGAGAGGGCAGCAGTATCCACCTAAGTACTTAACGTCAATGCTGCGATCTCCAATCCATCTATCATGTGGTGGTCACCAAGGCAAGTCACCCATTGCTTTTTATTGGTGAGGTCTCGTCCAGCAGTGGACGAAGGCTGCTGAGTATCCTTACTGTTTAATATTTATCTACTGTGCACTTAGCAACTTTGGTCGGTCATTTTGTCTAAAATACCTATCTCTTTCCACGACCGTTCCAGTGTTAATTTTGATAACGCAAGCTAAAGTTAATTTTCGGGAATTTTCAAGTTGGAGTTTTTAAGTGGTTTTTCGAAAGTTTTGTAATATTATGTACTCACTAGTTTCTGGCGTATATGTAGCGAGCATTCAGCAATATGAGAACTTTGAAATTATATCACGTAATATACTTTTTACTAAAAACGGAATATTTACCAATTTCCCGTGTTTAGTGAAAAGTATGTACATAAACATGGTAGTTTCAAAAGTTAAATCACCTAATGCTTGCATTTTCACATAATATTATGGAATACAAATAGCGGGTCGGTTTTAGAATCAAGGCACCTGTTTTTGGGGAAGAAGAAACCCCTTGCCTTGTATGTTCATAAACTATAATCTGGGTCTCTTCAAGGCTAGAGTGAATAGGTGCCTTCTAGACCTTTGTGCTTCATCTTCGGCCACATCGTCACTTACCAACAGGTGAGATCGTGGTCAAACAAAGGTCTAACCTAGCTAAAAAAAAAAAAAACATGCAGATAGTTTATTTCTTATGAAACGCGAATGGAATTAACTATAGTCAAATTAACGAAACGTAATGCCGTACTTTTGTAAATAGCGATCAATTATCGTCAAAAAAGCACAAAATATGCGTGTAACGAAACGATAATTGCTTTTTCTCATAAAAAGTAGTCTGTGCTCATTCTGAGTGGCAGATCCGACAAAGGGCACCGACATGAGTAGATTAGGTTGTTTGAAAGAGCCAAGCATGAACCGAGCGAAGCGTGCCGCGGAAGTGGCCGGCGGGTGCCAGAAATCCCGAACACCCTTAGATAAACCTACTTTTCGGCGAGGTGTGCCGCGTAAGTGGCCGGCGGGTGCCAGAAATCCTGAACACCCTTTGATAAACCTACTTTTCTACGAAGCGTGCCGCGGAAGTGGCTGGCGCGTGCCAGAAATCCCGAACACCCGTTTAATAAACCTACTTTTCTGCGAGGCGTGCCGCGGAAGTGGCCAGCGGGTGCCAGAAATCCCGAACACCCTTTGATAAACCTACTTTTCTGCGAGGCGTGCCGTGGAAGTGGCCGGCGGGTGCCAGAAATCCCAAACACCCTTTGATAAACCCACTTTTCTGCGAGGCGTGCCGTGACTGCCACGGAAGTGGCCGGCAGGTGCCAGAAATCCCGAACACCCTTTGATAAACCTACTTTTCTGCGAGGCGTGCCGTGACTGCCACGGAAGTGGCCGGCAGGTGCCCGAAATCCCGAACACCCTTTAATAAACCTACTTTTCAAAAAAAAATACTTAAACATTTTTGTTCTTCTCGAAATCCATTTGTTTCTTCTTTCCCCCCTCTCGAGCCTTGTACGAAAAAGTACTGTACAGCCTTCTAAACCGATAGTGTAGGTGTATCAAAAATAAAACCAGCGTGTTCTGTTTCAATAATACGAAATAATAAATAATAAAAATAGTACTACGTAGTAAAAATACTGAGCCACTTTTTAAAACCCCGTGAGTTTTCGTCAGCGCGTTCTAGCGGCCGGACATTTTTACTAGCTCCCCCTAGTTATGAACGACCAAAACTGACGGCGCATGCTTATTGCATTGAACAAGCCTAATACTAAGATGTAATAATAATAATATAACAATAGTCGATATTGAAAAATCCTTCTATAATTTTCGAAAAATATAAATATCATAGAATTGAAATTACCGTGGCTTGGTATCATTTTAGAAAAAATACGACTATACGCCACGTACTTTACTATACTCCTGCTGACGTTTCGTTGACCATTTAGAGGTACTTCTTCATGAGCACCGACCGCGACCACACTCGAAGTTCGTGAGACGGGAACGTACGACGGGGAGTACTTGGTGTATTATCGTAATTTTTCTAATATCTTTGGAACTAGTCAATTCCTTAGGAAGGGAGTGGTCTTATGGAACAAGCCCCTCCGCCTTCCCCCCACTTATAAACTTTGACCCAAATAACTTCTAGTTTAGTCTAGTTATAAGCTGTACCGTGAAATCAAGAATTTTAAAATGCAAGTAATCCTACTTTATACGTACAACAGGAACATCCTGTCAATAATTTGCGAGTATATTTGTGTTAACAGTATTTAAAAAATATTGTATTCTAACAACTAACTGCGTTTTTTGATCTGAAAATTTTTTGCGAGGTTCAGTTTCATATTTTCGTACTCGCTTTGATAAATGAGTACAAAACAACATAACTCGAGACTTCAGATGTTCGTCAGCTTAATCGGAAACGAAACAAAAGCTGACATTTACGACGCGGCTCGCACGTGGCCTGGAATCAATTGTTTGCGAAAAATTATCGAGTTATTTTACTGCGTTTTTAGAGTTCCGCACCCAAAGGGTAAAACGGGACCCTATTACTAAGACTCCGCTGTCCGTCTGTCCGTCTGTCACCAGGCTGTATCTCATGAACCGTGACAGTTAGACAGTTGACATTTTCACAGATGATGTAATTATGCTGCCGCTATAACAACAAATACTAAAAAACAATAAAATAAATATTTAAGGGGGCTCCATTCAACAAACGTGTTTTTTTGGCGTTTTTATAGATAATGGTATACGGGAACCCTTCGTGCGCGAGTCCGACTCGCACTTGGCTGGTTTTTATTGTTAGTTTCTAATATTTTACCCGAGACCCGACTCGGGCTTGATCTATTCTCCGTTAGAGTACTCTATTGTTTTTAGAAAAATTACGGCCATAGGTACACCACGTACTTTACTGTTAATTCTCCTGATGACTTTTCGCTGACCATTAGAGGTCCTTCTTCATGAGCACCGACCGCGACCACGCTCGAAGGTCGTGAGACGGGAAACCAATTCTATGATTATTATTAACTGTATGGTTTGACTGGATGTCATTATAATGCTGAATCCATGCATAGATCTGTTACCACTTCTTTCACTTGTCAAATTTCCCACCTTGTCATTTAAAGGTTTTACTTTCAGAACATTGCAAATTCAAAGGAAAACATGTATATTTTTAGCCAAAAAAAAGACTTGTATCACTCTCCAGGAGCTTACGTTTGACTTGTAAAAACATTTGACAACGGCGAATGTAAAACTTGACAGGAATGCATAATAAGTGTCACTCTCTCGTCAAAGAAACAATGCGACAGTCATTCTTTCTCGAATTCAGTATGAATTTATTTCGGTTTGAATCTTTTGTTTCGTTTTCAGTCGTCGCTAAATGAGCATAACTGGTCATTAAAAATATTCAAGCAAGTTTATTTTATTTTATTTTTTATTTTATTTTTCTTTATTTTCATGGAAAACAAACAGCTTATTAAACTAGGAAGGATACATAATGGAAATGTAAAACAATTAAGCCTTAAACAGTTTTCACTTATAGATCGAGAAAGATATTTATATATACTTAACATAAAAAGTACAACAGATAGATACATTAAGCAAAGAGACAAAAACAAAATCAAAATGCCAAAAAGAAAAGATAAACGATGAACAGTGAACAGTGAACCATATGAATCATCAGATAAAATATACGAAACAGTAAAAAAAAAAGTTAATAATAAATAGATAGGTAAATACACAATAACTACATATATATGTACTAATACACAGTACATATACAGGTATAGGAAGAATAGGAAATAGGAAATAATCAGGAAGCAAAAAAGTCCCTGTTAATAAGTGTACTAAATAAATTCCCCCTTGAGTCGAATAGGTCAATGTTTTTCGAGTAGGCAGTGTTAAACACATGCATAGTGCGCAAAATATAAGAGTTCTTACGGTAGTTAGTTCAACAAAATGGAACGTGTAATTTAAGGTAATTTTTACGCGAAGTGCTACTTGTTGGGACTATAAGGTCGACTTGAGAAAGAAGTGAAGAGGAATCAATTAGGTTTAATAAGATTTTGTGTAGAAGTGTAAGGTCAGCCGCTTCTCTCCTCTTACTAAGCGGCAATAAATGGTGATGTTTACAACTATCCTCATAATCAGGAAAATAGGTTTTATGTTTAAAGTTGATAAACTTAAGAAACTTCTTCTGTGGCTTTTCAAGTAAGTTAACATACTTATCATAATGCGGGTTCCAAGCTTGAGAAGCGTTTATTAATAAACGTATTGAAATAAATATTAAAGTACTTGGTGTCGTGATTTTAACAAAAGATTTTGTCTCCTTTGGCAGATTGGTGAGTAATATGTTGTATTAAGGCGTGGATATAGATATGTGAAATGTGGTGCATTAAAGCCTTTTTTCTCCAAGAACTTTATCATCGAAAACTCTATAAAAAAATATATGTTAATCGACGTCACATAAAAAAAACCTCTTTTTTTTCAAAAACTCGAAAAAAAGACTGAATGGTTTTTAAATTAAAAAAATACGTAATTTTCGCTTACTTTTTGTTTCGCGAGTGCGCTATCCTGTCACTTTCTAACTTACCTGAACTTGAATGAGTTAGATAGTGACATAATTTGGCGCCCATCGACGCCTTAATACACAAGTTACAGATTTCCACAAAATATAGTAAATAAGTTCTTAAATATATAATTAACACATTATATTTATCAATCTTCCCTTTATCATTTCCGTGTTGAAAAAAAACAATTTCTATATGCGTTGACTAAATCATTAAAAACGCCATAAAAAACGCTTTATCACAAAAACATTGTCATTGCAATATTTGTGTGTTGAGTCGAATCTAACTTTGTCATCGAAACGCTATTTTTGACCAGCAAACTACTTAAATAAAACAAATGAAAAAATCATTAATGTAAATTTAATAGACTTGCGCCTTTTTCCACGAAAGGGTTGGCAGAGCCTCAATGGGCCCGTTTTCACCGTGGGTTGCAACATCGTGGGAATATAGACGTGACAAGTGTTGAGCTCATCGTCGCCATTGCTTCCCACGACTGACTCGACTAACGTTTTCTACCAGTAATAACACAAGCGCCAGGACGAATCTTAGGTATACCAACGAATATTACTAACAAGTCCGTAATAATCCTTTAGTCAGCTTTTACGACATCCACGGGAGGAGACGCAGGGGTTCATTCTCAGGGTGGATTACACCACAGCAGCTTATCTACTCTGGTATATAAATTTTACATAATAATTGTACTTACATTATAAAGTAGGTAGCTACTACCATGTTAACTGCTATTCAAAAATAAAGATTTTTACTCCGATCCTTAAACTAACCCAACTTGAAACAATGATTGGATACTGAAGGGAAAATAATGACTTACCTAGCATAAAAACCTAATAGTAATAGGTATAATATGATACTGTCACCAGTTTTTGCTTCTGAGAATATAAAACACGATTTTCCTGTTTCTGTAAACTATGGGGAAGTGAAAAGATAAGTACTTCTGAGTCAGTCATTATGTGTAAATGTATCTCTGTAATCCTTACATCAGATCTTGTATTTTCTATTCAGAGGTTTTCCTCTTCTGATAAACTGAATTTCATGGAATTTTGTTCATTAATTTATAGGGCACTTTTATGTTTTTATTTTTTTAAATTTGAACTCTTTGAGTAGCCGGCCAAGGGCGAGAGGTTGCGGTTTCGATACCCGCTAATCGGCTAATATTTGTTCTGGGTCTGGGTGTGAGATGTTTAACTGAGCTGAAAATATAGTTAATAATTAAATTGTTGTAATGCAGTTGCTGTCATGAAATGAAGCGCAGTTTCCCTTGTCTCAGCGCTAATTATAATCTGTGGTTAATGCGCACAATCGGACACGTGCACAAAGGTATCGAAAACATGTTTACCATTTACCATTGCTTAGATTTAGGTATTACCTATTGTTTAGGTGCGATCAGTTTGCGGTTATGATGGCAGAAAATATCTGTGATGCATTTTCATAAAAATAGGTACCCTACTTCATAATATTTGTATTACTTAACACAGTTATTTCATTTTATTTATTCACATCACTAACAATGTATAATACTGTTGACATAAATTAACGACACATTTTGAGATAGCGAAAACTCATTTTACGAAAACTAGGAGGTCTAACACATACATACATACATAGACACATGCCTTTTTCCCCGAAAAGGTAGGCAGAGCTTCAAATGGGCCTCTTTTCACCGTGGGTTGCATAACACTAAGACCTAACTAACACGCATGCTACAAATATCATTAGTTTAAGTACGAAACTCACTGAATAAAAAAAAAGCACTGAAAAAAACCATTAATATTTGAAGGATCTTTGACACTATCTAACTCATTAAAGTTCGAGTAAGTTTGAAAATGACAGAGTAGCGCTCGCGAAACTAAAAGTGAGTGAAAATCATAAAAAATATTGTTACAACTAATATTTGTTGCGTGGTTAACAATGTGGCTGTATAAAATAATATCATTTGTTACTCGTATTAAGTTTATTTCTTGCATTAGAAGCGCATATTAAAGGATAGTTTAAGATTTTTTTTATTGAGATATTTTATCGATATCGTGTTTCGGACTCTGTATCCCCCTCTGTATACCCCTTGGGAAATATTATGAAGATTAACAATATTTTTATCGTTGTTTACTGTAGTTTTGGTAAAAATACTTTATTTAACCTATATTTGACTCATTTCATAGATCATTGGATTTTGGTAGCAAAACCTCACATTATAATAGGTAATGTACTTACCTCATAGTCCACTAAAAGGAGGACAAATGATTGCGTAATACAATGCGTACTACCTATTAGGTATATTATGTAAGTAGGTATATAGCTAGGTACTATGAGGTTGATAAACTGCAGGTCAATAACTGTGTTTGCGATAATTATTAAGTGTTAATCGTTATTTATAACATGTGAAGGAATCAAGGATATATCTGTTGATAACAGTAAATATAGTTTACGTTATCAAGGGTCATACAGAGATAAAGGAGCTCCAGGTTCCATACGGTTTTGTCTGTACCTAGATATAAGTGAAAAAGTATATATTATGAGTGTATTTTGTGCACATAGGCCGTTGCGGTCGCGACCGATATGGATGGCAGAGGCCTAGTGGTGACAGAGGCCTAGGGGTGGCAAGAGGCCTAGGGGTGGCAGAGGCCTATGGGTGGTGGAGGCCTAGGGGTGGTAGATTTTAGAGAGCACTCGCTCACCATAAATTTCAAGTGTGATTATTAGAAAAAAATTATGGTAATATTTTTTTTTATGTGTATATAAGGTTTTTTTATGTGTTTCTAAGGTATTTATGATGATATGGGCTTACTGTTTAAGTTTAGTGCATTTCTCAGTAAGCCTGAAATAAAGATTTTGAATTTGAATTAATGTAAATTTACAATAGGTACCTAATACATTCTGATGCATCACACAATATATTGTTATCTTAGTTTAGGTATCAGTTGCGAAACTAAAACTTTTACTGAAGTTTCCTTAAAGCCATGTCCTATATATTGTGAAAAATGTTAGGGTAAGGTGCAAATTTTTTTTTTGTTTTTTTTTTATACTACTTGGATGACGGAACAAGCAAGAGGCCCACCTGATGTTAAGCGGTAACCTCTGCCTATGAACAGTGCATTACCTCATAGGTCACGTCCACCTAGGACGCACCCTATGTGGCATTGCACTGCGCCCGCCACCCTGAGACATAAAGATGAAAAGTTTCATGTGCCTGTAATTTCACCGGCACCCTTACCCTTCAAACCGGAACACAGCAATGCGAGCACTACTGCTTTGCGGCAGAAATAGGTATGGTGGTAGAACTTCCCCGGACGAACTCTTTCACAAAAAAGCTCTACTACTACTACATATATTTCATATTTCATAATACATAATATTCAAGCAAGACAAGAAGTTATTTTCTTCGAAAACCTTTATTCCCTAACGGTTTTTGGTTCTATGATCTATATGGCCAGCCCTCTGCCACTTCTACTTTCTAACTCTCATTCGTTTCAGATATCATCACTCGTAAGTATTCAGCGATTAACTTATTCCATTTCAATAAACATGTCAAGTAGCAAATTGTACCCGCCGCCGAGTCTAGCGCGTCATATACAGAGCTTGTCCCACTGCATGGCACTTTCAACTTTATAATGAAAGTCATTTGGTTTAGATTGGCTGCTAGTGTTGCGTTCCGCGCAATAATACTTGCAATTAGTGTGAATAGCAGTGGCAAGTGTCATCGCCTGTCTCTAGACGCGAGTCGAGAGCGCCGAGCGGTGTCACTTGCAATGGGGTAGTTTCAGGGGGTTTTAGACAAAAATTACAAAAAACAATTTTTTATACCCGCACGCATCACCAGATGAAGTCCACACCTGGACATAGGCTCCCTCATTGAATACCACGACGACCATTCTTGAGCCGCCTCCATCCACCGACTTCCTGCTACCTTTTAAATATACCTAATTTATTAAAAAACTGGCAAAAAAATATTTAATTCTGCAGTAACAGCAAAAGCCACCGGATCATGCTCATGAACTACCTACTCAGAAGTACGCAAATACAGCCGAAAGGCAAAGGCTTTATCAATATGACACATATGTATAACTGGCATGATGCTTGCTAGACAAGCAAGCTCAAATTTTGGCATTCAAATTAATACTTATATGAATTTCTGCCACCAAGCAGATGCTTGCATTGTTGTGCTCTGGTTAAATGCCGGTGAAATTACGGGCACATTCGATTTTCTAACTTTATCTCAGGGTGGCGAGCGGTGTGCAATGCTACAAAGGGCGTTTTCTAGGGGCTCTGCAATATTAGAGACAATTCCGTCATTCAATAAAGAAACCTTTGTGCAATAAAATAGGACCGTTCTCACTAGTATAAGTTCTTTCTTGCTTGTAATGCACATTTGACATGACAGCGACACTGTTACGAGCTGCTAGGGTTGGGTTAGTTATGAGAAAACACCAATGCACTCTTCACTAAGACTGTACTTCACTACACTGTTCACAATTTATCACTCTCGAGACACTTGAAGCCTATTCCCACTGAAAACCAATTTACGCCTGACTCCTCTTCGAGTGAGTTCCACATATATAAATGAGCAATAGAGGTATCGAACATTCTGGTACGAACGAGCATTCAGTAGACTTCCCTCGAAACATCCAAAGACGACAGATGACACATGCGTCCTGCTCTTATCAACAAATAGAGCAAATCTACGCAATTCTTCGTTCACTCGCCAACAGAGGGCGCTAGCAACTTTACGTTTCCTATAGTGTCACTACTCGTCAAGAGATGGCGTTAACAGACTCTAAATGTGTTTACGAAAATAGGTCAGCGTAACAATACCTACTCGCATCAGAAAGATCGTTCACGCTCGTGAATTATAAGAACAATATTCAAGGACTAAAAAGTATGGAGATAGCATAGACATATTTACATAGTACCTACTAGCATTGGGGGGATAGGTACAAGGTAAGAGTAGAGTTGTGCAGCCATACTCGCTTTGGCTGTTAGCAAGTAAATGCAGCCAATTTGCGTGGTTTAATCTACGTGAAAGGTCCCGCGTTGCTCTTTTTGCTGACAGCCGCGAGCATGAGTAATCCATGGTAGGTGCTTGACCGAGTTTGCATTTATCGTCTATAATAAGAAGAAGGCAGATACCACGGCCTTCCACGTCTAACGAATGTATTTGACGGACTTCCACGTAATATAACTAAAGTAACCAACTATTTAGGATGCACAAGGTCACGTAGGTACGTAATAGACATTTAAGAATGCAAAGAATTCATAGAATGCAATAGAATGTTCGGGCGAATTACTAGTTATTTTAAATCACAGAGTGAAGACAGATGCTAAAATCTAGAAAAACCTTTGAAGTTTTCCAGTTTCAATCATAGCGACCTTAGGGATCGGAAGTCAGGGTCACAAAACCACCCGTACTCCTTATAATACACTAATAAAATAACAATCACCATAAACTTCGTGGTGATACAAAATGATTATCAAATTCGTCACAATATAACAAGGATCATAAATAATTTTGATTTAGATCCAAGTGCGCAGAAAAATTGTAGAATTATTCATGCGTACTATGTACTTCCGCATGTCTCTATGACACATCAAAAACGCTACAGCAATGTTGTCTTTCCATGAAACTGTTTTAGTCCTATTTTGATATAACTACGTATCATAAATGGAATTTAACAGCGGCTACAATACAGCAGTAAATAAGTACCTACATACAACTCTTAATATTTATTGTGCTTTAAAAACCTTATTTATGCTCGTTACGATGCGTCTTTGAATCAAACATCATCGATTCATCATTGATTCGTCTGGAATTACTGTGAATTAGATGACCTAATGGTTACTATGATAAAATATCTTTAAAAATATTGTATTATTACGCTTATATTGTATCTATACTTACTTTATTTCTTTTCAGCGTGGCAATGCAGCCAGCATCCTATGGATCTTACCACCTCTTGGTAGTGATTTGGATCAGTTGGGCTACCTTGAGATCGTTTTCAACGGTATTTGGCTAACTCAACTGTTTCATTTGTATTTGTTTTGTATTCTAAATACCTACTTGTTATTAGTTGTAGGTATTATTTTTCTGTAAATAAAGGCTTTCTCACTTTCTATTTTTCTTCAACATAAATATAAATAATATTTGTACCTACTCGTACTATACAAAAGTACTAATTCTGTAGGCCAACTTTACATTTGAACACCTAACCTATCTATTTAATTTACCAAACCAAGATTCTGTAAAACAAAGTTGACGAAAACCGAATGCTACGCTAGTTCAATGACGAAAAGTTTATATTCGATGCTGTATTAAAAGCAAAAAAAGAGAGTTGAACTAGGGTCATGAACCAGACTCATTATCATTAGGACCCCACGTCTGCACGCCTTCCTCCATCAATAAAAAAGTAAATTTTATAACGACCCCAGCAGGCTAAATGGAAACCGAGGTAACAGCGGGCAAAGACTCTACCAAACAAATATAGTGCGCACGAGTTGAACACTCGCGAATATTTATTATCTGTAAACATTCACGCACACATGCGAGAGGAACGCGTGAGGTGTTGTGGTGTGAGAGTTGAAGTGTGACCGAATCTTTTGATGCTTGTGAACGTATTTTAATAAATTAACATCCTTAATAATTTGATGACCTCTGTAGCGCATCGGGCGAGTAGGCGGCTGAGATGCGAAAGGTTGCGGGGTCGATCCCCGCGGCGGGACAAATGTTACTGATATGCAAATATTATATATTTGTTTCAGGTTTATTGGAAAATGTACAAAAACCTAAACAATAAGCCCATAGCAAGATAAATACCATAAAAAAACTAACATACATCTAAAATACACTTTTAGACTTTAATGCATACGTTTAGACGATGACGTTACGTGCGTACGTTTAGGTTGGTATAATATACTTATACATTTTTTATTTATTTTATACGTGCAAGGTAGCAAAGAAGCATACGGAAAATTTCAGGTACCACTAATAAACGTGTTCGTTTATTTAACTTGTGGAATCTCCACGTAAAATTTCAAGGTTCTACTACCAAAAGTTTCCGAAATACAGATCATTTATTTTTTCTACGGCATTGTGAGGTCAGGCTACTTTTTCTTTATTTGTTTCATTTTCAGGTATTTCTTCCATGTATCTTAGTGTTAAATCTTCTTTCATAACTTTCTTGTAATCTTCCTTTAGCTGTGGTGTTCTTTTATAATATCTTATTTCTAAATGTAGTAGTCTAGTTCTTGCTATATATTTTGTGTTACCTTTGCTATATCTTTCGTGTTTGGTGACTTTGTATTTTCTATCTTGAAAGGTAACTTGAACACGCTTCTTCCTTCCTCTGTTCGTGTGTGTTTGTTTGTAGTTTTTTTTGTATAGTGTTTCATCTTTTGTTAGTTTCCTATTCTAATCTGTGTTTAATCTTCCACAGTGATTTTGGCATATTATCCATATCTACTTGATGGTGAAGGACCAGAAATGTTTTTTCTTGCAAGTTCATTGAATTGATTTCTCCGAACTAGTTGCATCCAAGGTTTGATAAATGATAAGGAGGACCTTTGATAAGTGGTTGTTGCACTATTAGTGCGTACTCTTTGACGCCTAGAAGCAACTTTACGTGTGCACTCAATTGCGTTTATTTGCGAATGATCTACCTAGCTGCGAGCGTATAGTTATAAATATAAGATTTGAAAATAATGCAAATTAGGAGGAACAGCATAACAATAAGTTGTGTGTTATTTTTGCAATACCTACAAGCTTTTAATAAAATTATTATTAAAATATTTATTGAACACTGGTCAAGAGAGCACAATATACGCTCTTGTCCAGTGTTCCATAAATAGACAGTCAGTGTCCAACCTCTGTGCAATCAGGTGTAGGTAGCTGTTGGAGCTGTCGCGCACCCAGCGCATCAGGGACGCAGATCTTTTGCGCACTATCGCCTTGAATCCGTCTACTCATGCGTCAGCAAACACTTTCGATGCCCTGCAGAAGCGCAGCAGCCCCATCAGCACCCTGAATGAGTTGTTGTACTGGATCCTTAGGACATTCCAAGATTTTTTGGTTTGCTTGACCCGTATAAAACGTTGGGCAGTAAGCTCTGAGAAGCGTAGTTTTAACCTGCCTGGTGCAACGAACAAACCTACGGGCCATATTATGTAAAGTAATGTAAAGTCTGTATATTGCCTATAATACACGTATTGTGAAAGAATCATGAAAATAGCTGCAGGCGTTTGGAAGGAGTAGGAATTCTTGCGTAAATTATAGTGTACATTGTTTTACTTTTTCCGTTCAAAAACAGCAGCAATTTAAAAAAAAAAAACTTGCGGCGTCGTGGCGTCCAGCACTAAGTAACGCGCGGGCAGCAGTTATTTCTGTTCTTGACTATATTATACCTATTATATGTTTTTTTAATTATTTGGTCCATTTTTGTAGGAGGAGTAGTCTTTCTAATATAGTCTATACAAGAACACTAAAGATCAAAATTTTAGAGGAAGAATGTTCGAGACCTCAAGCAAAAACTAATGACAAAGCCATGAGGGCAAGTTCTTCACGTCATAAGCCAGAAAACAAGCAGAAAGGTGGAAAATCTTTCCAGAAGGAGTTTAAGTTCAAATGATTTCGATGTCATGAACTTGGACACAAGTCATCCGAATGTCCGAAAAAGAAACAAAACGAAGCAGTGAAGTGTGTGTCACATAATAATACAAGTGATGGTGATACGGATATGTCTATTTTGGATAGTTTTCAAAGTTTTCATTGTGTTTCAGATTGTAGGGCTGTAATGAACTTGGAAATGGAAAACTGGATCATAGACAGTGGGTGCACATCACATCTGTGTAATGATGCAAGTAAATTCTTAGATGATATGTTGCCTGCTAGAGGTTTGTTGAATCTAGCTTCGAACACTACAATAGATGTTCAAGGTAAGGGTATTGTTGTTACATTATCTGCATGTAAAGATGATTCAAATGTAGTTGTTACACTGTCGGACACGTTGTTTGTACCTGATTTGCGAAGTAACCTGATTTCAGTGGCAAAAATTACAGATAAAGGTTGCGACGTTACTTTTACCAAAGATAGGGCTGTAATTACTAATAACGGTAAAGTTCAGTTGACAGGGGTACGAAGAGGCGATTTATATTATTTAAAAAAGGGAAATGAATCAGTCTCCGTAGTATCTGATAATGACACGTGGTTGTGGCATGAACGTTTAGGTCATCTTAATGCGCGAGATTTATCAAAAGTATTAGCCCATAGTGGAATCAAAACAAAGTCTGTAGATATGCGTGAACTTCACGACTGTGACATTTGTGCGAAAGGGAAAATGAGTGCGTTACCATTTTCGAGAAGCGTGACGAGATTTTGAGAATCGTTTATTCTGACGTTGTTGGACCTATGCAAACCGAAGCAATAGGCGGCGCAAAATATTTTGTTACTTTTATTGACGATTGTACACGTTGGTGTGAAGTGTACTTGTTGAGTAAAAAGAGTAGTGTTTTTACGGTTTTTAAAATGTACAAAAGTTTTGTCGCGAATTTAACGGGAAAGAAAATTAAATATTTACGGATAACGGAGGTGAATACTGTAACAGTGATTTTGACGATTTTTTGAAGAAAGAGGGTATACAAAGAAGGTTGACTGTTCCTCGAACTCCTCAGCAAAACGGAGTGGCAGAAAGGATGAATAGGACATTAGTCGAAATGGCAAGATGCATGCTAATATCATCCGGCCTTTCACGAGGTTTTTGGGCTGATGCTGTAGTGACAGCTTGTCATGTCAGAAACCGTTGTCCATCAAGTACTCTTGGAGGAAAAATACCTTATGAGAAGTGGTTTGGAACATTTGCGAAGCTACATTACTTACAGAAGTTTGGTACCAAGGTACATGTTCTGGACAAAGAAAAGAGTAAGGGAAAGTTTGCTGCTCGAAGTATTGAAGGTATCTTCATTGGTTATCCAAGAGATGTCAAAGGTTACAGAATTTGGATTCCTCAAGAAAGAAAGATAGTAGTATTATTATTTTTTATTTGTTATTTCTCTTAAGTGTGTGTGCTACAAATAAATCTTTCTTTCTTCTTTCTTTCTTTCTAGTATCACGAGATGTCAAGTTTCACGAAAATAAGGTTTCGATGGACATAAATATTGAAAAAGATCCATTTAAAATTGATCAGATGCAGTCAGTAGTAAAGAGTGATGAACCTGAAATCAGCGACGAATTGAAAGCCGTGGAAATAGAAGTTATTTCGGGGCAGCTTCCTGGTGATTCGGACATGCCATCCATTGTAGACGATCGAGAGCATGTAGATGTGAATCGCGAGCCAATATTGAAGCGAGCTCCTGGTAGACCCCGCCTCGATAGAAGTGGTGCTGGCCGTCCAAGGAAAATCTATCGTACGGTAGAGATAGAATCGGATATTGAAGCAGAGGAAGAAACTGATCAAGTTTTGGATGATTTTACAGACTGCCAAGATTTTTTGGTGTAGCAGAAGAAAGTTTAAAACAAGTTCTCTCAGGTAATGAAAGGTATGGATGGGAACAGGCCATTTTATCTGAAGTTCGAAGTTTACTGAAGAACGAAACTTGGGAAGTTGTAAAGAAACCTGCACATCGTGACGTCGTAGGTTGTCGTTACGTTTTGACGACAAAGGTGTGTGTAGATAAAACCGAAAAGAAGAAAGCAAGATTGGTAGCTCAAGGTTTTAGTCAGCGATATGGTATTGACTACCATAAAACTTTTTCTCCGGTTGCGAGACTTGATACTGTCCGATGACTGAGTGCTCTCGCAGTTGAATTGGACATGGAAATTCATCAACTGGATATAAATTCAGCTTATTTAAATGGTATTTTAGAGGAAGAGATTTACATGAAAATACCACAGTTGCTGAAACACTGCCTGCAGAAACTTGAATCTACAGAGACTGAAGATCCTGGTGTTAGGATCAAAGCTAAAAAGATGCTACATGATCTGGAATCAGGAGCTGATGTTTGTCGATTAAAAAAATCATTGTATGGTTTGAAGCAAGCTGGACGTCAATGGAACACATTGTTGGATGAAAAGCTGAGGAAAATGAAATTGAAACCTACTGTGAATGAACCATGTCTTTATTTCAAGGACATTGATGAACATGGGACAAAAAATGATTTATTGAAGAAATTCGATATGGAGAATTGTAAAGAAACTGTTTCAACTCCAATGGAGGTTGGACAGAAATTCACAAATAAAACGGAGGATTGTAAAGATAATACAGCAAGGCCATATCGAGAGCTGATCGGTAGTCTGATGTATTTGTCCACTGGAACCAGACCTGATATCTCCAATAGTGTGGTGAAGTTGGCGCAATTTTCGAATGCTCCTAATGAAACGTGCTGGAAGGCGGCTAAACGCGTATTACGTTATTTGAAAAGAACACAAGGGTACGGACTTGTTTTCAAGAAAACTGGTAAGTCAGTTATCGGTTACTGTGATGCGGATTGGGGGAACTGTACTACTGATAGGTGTTCTTTTTCCGGTTATGCTTTCATTCTAGGCGGTGCGTGCATTTCATGGAAATCACAAAAACAAAAATGCGTAGCAACTTCAACGTGTGAGGCGGAATATGCGAGTCTTTCACAGGCAATGAAAGAAGCCATATATTTGCATAGTTTACTCACTGAAATCGGGTTACATCAGTATGTAAAGATTTCGTTACATGCAGATAATCAAGGTGCAATATCCCTGGCTAGTGATCCAGTTTTCCATTGCCGATGTAAGCACATAGATATTAAATATCATTTTATCAGAAGTGTACTGAGGAATAACAATAATATTGAGTTGAAATATGTGTCAACGAAAAAAAATTTGGCAGATGTGTTAACGAAATCGTTGCCGAAACAAGAACATTATATGTGTATGATAGGCTTAGGTCTAGACAGTTTTTAAGTTAGTAACATATATTCTGTTATTCAGTAGGTACATTGTTGTGATAGTTATTTAATATTTTGGGGCATAAATTAAGGGGGCGTGTGAGTAATTCGAACTTTTTGATGAATTAATTTATGAACCAAAAGTAGCTTTGAGAGTTTCCTATAGCAACCGTGTTATTAGGATTTGACTTTTCAATAAACCACTGAACTGGCTGGAGGTGTTTATTTTATCCACACCATATTTTCTGCTTCAATCGCTAGAACACTACGTAGGGATCCGATATACCCTCACATTTACATCCTTACAAACTTTCGCGTTTATAATATTAATAGGATTGCGTTTCTGGAAAACTAATCGCCTTAACCAGGACGCCACGTTGCGGATGTGTACGGGAGCGGGCCGTTACATCCGCATAGATGTGATCGCGCGCGACGTGAGGATGGAGAGCGTTGAGGACTTCGTGGTGAGTGATGTCGGCGCATCGGATGTTGTCGGATGTAAACGACGCTCCCCCACCCCTCACAGAGAATCTCCGCACTTAGTGCGTACCGCCGCGTTACGGCCAAACCCACTGACCCAGGGGCAGCCGCCCCTGGAGTTACACCCCGAAGGGGGTGCAAGAAGATCATTGATGATGAGATTCCAATGAGTCTTTTTCTTTAAGCGAGAAATATTTAAAACTCTCTAATGAATTTGCGAGGTTGTTTCGCTGCCATGTGGCGACGCCTCGTAACCGCATTTGTGTTCTGAAAATAAAAATACCTTTGCTGTAGTTTTATCTATCAGATTTTATCTCTCGGAGAAACTCCGAGTATAGCCCGTTTCATAGCTCGCTGTGCAACCTTGAACTGGTGGATTAGCCCTACCGTGAGTGTCCACGTCTCGGCACCATTTAGTTTTCACAAAACAGGTCTACCTGCTACTAAATATATTTATTTTAATTTCTTTTTCTATAAGCGAGAAATGTTTAAAACTCTCTAATAAATCATTTTGGGTGATGCGCCGCCATGTGGCTACGCCTTCTTGCCGCATTTATGGTATGAAAATAAAAATACCTTTTAAATTTTTCAAAGTTTGTACCTAATATTTAAAAGCCGTATGTGCCAGAAACGGTGCAATCCTGGGATAAGCTCCTATTCGTGTCATCTAACGATTCCATAAAAATCCACGACTACTCGACTTAGATCCACACTTTTTGCTAATTTGCCTGTACTAGTGAAATAATTTTTCAAATCGGTTCAGTAGTTTCAGAGCCTATTCAATGCAAACAAACAAACAAACAATCAAACCTTTCCTCTTTATAATTAGTATATAATCAGAAGATTGAAATTTAATACAAGTATCAAAGCCACTCCGACGCGCTACTCGTTTGGATGTGTTGATGTAAACAAGCCTTCAGCGCTTATCCGTGCAGTTCGCACTGGCGGCGGCTGTGTGCGCTTGCACATGGGCACGTAGCATTGAGACAGGTCATGGCACCCGCGCGTGCGGTTTGTTAGTACGATCATCCACGCCTATGTATACCTAACTTTTGATTGGGCCTTGTGGATGCACAGGAAAAAAAGGTATTTCAAGTCTGGCGGAAGTCGCATCAGATTCAAGGTCTCGAATTCAATTGAAGGTGTCATGGAACTTGTGACGAAAATAAATTTATTACCCAACTACTTTAATCATGGGAGGACCAACTTATTTTTAAACATTGATAGACCTTTGTTTGGCCACAATCTCACCTGTTGGTAAGTAACGATGTGGCCGAAGATGGAGCACTAAGGTCTAGAAGGCACCTATTTACATTGCCTTGAAGAGACCCAGATTATAGTTTTCAGGAAAGACAGACGACGGTAGTGTATTCCATTCCTTAGCAGTTCGCAAGTAGTTCGCTTAGCTGTTCTAAGGTAGAACTGAAATGTTTAGTACGAATAGAGAGTATACTAATGAGATAAGTATGGTACCGAGCCGTGCGTCTACTCGACCTATGATGGAAAGGCGATCTGGATAAACGATCATCCTGGTTACAATAGGTATTACAGCTCTGTTTTTTAGGGTTGTGTACTTCCGTGTCTCTCGCCTCTGTTACTGTCTATTTTCCTCGAATCTAGTGGATGAAAATGGTTATAGTATAAATTATAAAGTTTTTTTTATTAATAAGGGAAACTAATAGATAAAATTAATTTCCCTCTTAACTTAAAATAGCTACAGAGAGCCAATTATAGGTTGCCACTAATATACCCTTCAATGCGAACTACTTAAGCTAAATAGTACCCACTTTTTAAAAATACCTCTCCGGATGTAATTAATAAACAAAATGAAACTAAAGGCAATAATAAAGATCTTAGGGACGCTTGCGTCTGGTAGTAATTTGGATCAGTTGAGCTACCTTCAGATCGTTAGCAGCTGTCTTTAGGTAGCACAACAGATTAAGACAGACACAAGAGATTTTTAATTTTGTGCATATCATGAATCTGTAATTATTTATTTACAGAAATAATAATACAACTAATACAAGGTATGTACAAAATACTTATGAAACAGCTGTGCTACCTGAAGACAGTTGCTAACGATCTAAAGGTAGCTCAACTGATTCAAATCACTACCAGACAGAAGCGTCCCTAAAATGCTGGCGTTGAGCCAGATAAGAGCCAGCTCTCGGGTCATTATAATTATTTAAAAATATTTTGCGACCCACAGTGAAAAGAGACCCATTGGGGCGCTACCATCCCTTCGAGGAAAAAAGCGTGAGTCTATATACTCGTATGTATTTTAAATGTCAGCAAGACGTCTTCACGTGGAAGGTCGGCGATTTGAAGGTCGGGCCCATTATAATGATTATGCACATAAGGAAATGCTGGAGGTCGAACCTACGACGCTTGCTGTTGTTGACATTGTACACTCATCATAATGATATCAGCCAGCTGAAGTCCACTGCTGGACACGCCTCTCTCATGGAATGTCACAACGAATGGTCTTGAACCGCCTCCGTCCACCGACTTCAGTATATCGAGAGCGAGGCTGTCCTAAACTGCGTCGTTCGGTTTGTTTAATTGGACATCGGCATAATGTTAAAGTTCGTCCGGATTATAATCATGAATTTATGGATCGTATGATTATGCATAATAGCAACATTGAAGATTTACAAATAATACATACATAATGAGGTAGGTAAATACTCTTTACTCTTTTTTTAACTTGGACAGTATTGGCATATCCGAAACCTTAAGATTTACGGGAAAACTGTTAGCTGTTTTGTTAACTTAGCTGTTCGATAAAAAAAATAGCGTGTTTCGACTTAGTTTCATGTAAGGATTGTTTCATTGTACTCGTATTGTAAGAAAAAATAACGAAGCAGTAGAAGATATTCATATTTTATGAAATGTTTTCTCATACAATTTGTAAGTAATCTGGTACCTACGTTGATAAAACTATCGCAATAAATGTTCAATATGGCCTCGCTCTTGCTGTATACCGGTACGGGCACGTTTCAGAACACCTCTAGTGGCCTTAGACAAAGTGAAACCACGCGAGAAATCCTGGTTTTTCAGGCGCGCGGGCCTCGGAAAACCTACACAGTGTTTTGTCTTTTTCATTGATATGCAGTTTCAAATTCGATCGAAAGATACAAAACACGGCGTAACTTTTCCAAGGATATAACGCGTTTATTGGTGGCACGGTTAGAAATTTAAGAACCTTTTAAATGATATGTGCTTATTTAAAAGCGTTCTTCATGACAGCACAAATCGGCTCGTGACTTCTAGGTTATTTTCCATCGTGTTTCATCGCTCTGAGAGTTCAACCACACCTCACAACTACGGATGCACCTGCTGAATGCATACAAGACAAGCAAGACGAGATTAATAATTCCTGTTAAATCACAAAATCAATACCTATTTATTTTGAACAACGGTTTTTAGCCCTTCGGAGTTTTCCAACCACAATCAAACTTTTATATTGCTGTAACTATTGTATTATTTATATTTTGGCATTTCATTGCTATTCAAAAACCCAGCCAGGGTCCACTAGTTTCACAAGAATAAAGTTGACACTCTGCATCCGTTAGGCGAAGACTACACGTATAAAGTATTTGGATTAAGATATCGTGGGATCGCATACCACTATCTCACGAACCGCTCAACCAATACCAGAAAATCAGGTGGCAGGTGATTAAATCACTCGGACCCTTACACCAACAGTTCTACGAATTTGGACAACTGACTTTAGTCTTTAGTTTAGGCTTTGTATGCGTGGGGGTGTTTTTTCTCTGAAAATTTCCAAGTTGCTCCACTAAAACCTTAATATCTCGGGAACAACAAGTCAGATCGCAAAATTACAAAATGCGCTGTGATCCTCAGAAATAAATCTCTCCAATAGCACCAATACAATAAATCTCTACAATAATTCAGATCCATTTGAAGATTGACGAAACCCCGTCAACTCTTCTTTCCTTCCCAAAGCACAACTCTGCCCAAGATTTCTGGTAGTCCCACGACCACTAGATTTTTTTTATGATCTTTTACTTAAGCTTTTTTTATTGTTTCAAGGGTAATCAAGTTAAGTTAGTTGACTCCAGAGAATCCTTTTAAAGAACTTTGTTTTTACTTTCAGTTAAAATGTTCAACAAGATTGAGCATTGTCCCTCATGAGCTATACATTTTTTTGAGCAAAAGCTGATGCTTACGATATAATTCAAGCATTTACAACAACTTGTAGGATGCCTAAGTTTAGGGGATGACTTACGCCATTTATTGACCGCTTTTTTGGCAAATAATCACATAACTACAAAGCTAGAGTATACATACACCAAGGTACAGTAATATATTATTCGACGACCTCTTCGGCGCGGCGGGCGAAAGTTCGCCTGCGACGCAGGAGGTTGCGGGTTCAATTCCTAATCAATATCTATCTATGTAATATATTGTATTAAGTATATCAGTTATATAGTACCCATAACACAAGCTTTGCTTAGTTTGGGGCTAGATAATGTTGCGACAACTGTCCAGCATTATTTATTTATTTATTTATATATCTTAACAATTAAGTTCAGAAACTATAAAAGCGCTTATAATACACAAGATATTTTAACTATATACATAGCAGAACTGAACAAAGTGGCACTCTGGTGTAGGTAGCTACCACCGAGTGCATGGCCCATCCAGTGCCGTATGAGGCTGCCATCAAACCTATCGGCTACAACGGCCTGGAGGCTAATGCGACGACTCTCTTGTTGTTGTTGATATATGATACGTACGGTTCTAGACATTCAGTGGATTGTTAAATTATTACTAAGTTGAAAGTACTAAGTCTTTGCTCTGCCTAGCCCAAACGAAAAGCAGTCATTCATTCATTTCGCATCAATGACTTGATTTTGCCCAATAAGTGGGCACCTCCACGGCCCGTCTGTCGCCTTGTTGAGTTCGTACAGGAGAGCGGGCAAAGCAGGCAGTACAGCAAATGCAGCATGTTCTGTGTGTGGGCTCCGCACTCACACTGAACATGAGTTGCGTCGATTACACCCCATTTGGCCAGGTTGCTTCTGCAGCGGCCAACTTGGGTGCGGAGTCTATTAAGTGACTTCCAAATCAGCCACTGCAGTTTGTGTCTCGGAGGCAGGTGTTCTGCCGGGGTAATAAAGTCCAGTGGAGGAGGGTATTTGCTGTTCCACAATTCGCACCTGGCTTCTGTCGCACTCTTGTACGAAGAAGCAGTGACTTTCAGGAAGCTTTTCAGGCTCTCCAGGCAGACAGGTGGTGATCGGTATTCAAGGCGGGGGGGGGGGGGGCGGTTAACTGTTTCTTGTTTGATTTTTTTCAATCGAACAAACCACTTCTCGTTGATACATGCCAAGGGGTACAACATCAAAGTTAAAGCAAAAAAAAAACAAAAAGTAAAAGCAGTTACTATTTGGGATAACTTATTCCAGCAATTATTTTCCTCAGATTGTTAATTTATCGTGTAGTACGAAGAAAACTGGTTTTCTCCATCATGAAAAGGAAATTAAGAAAAACCTGCAAAAGTAGGAAAGTTATAACAATAACAAGACAATTAGTTGAAGGTAAACATGTGAAACATAATAATTCTTCGAAGTCACTTACTGAACCGGAAAAACTGGACTTCCTCACGCTGTGGAAAAATCTGTTATCTGCAGAAGTCTACGCAGAATCAGGAAATAATTTAATCATCACGATATAAAATAAAATACCTAATTTATCTTTTTTAACCCCCGACGCAAAAACGACGGGTTTGACGTGTCTGTGTGTGTGTGTGTGTGTGTGTGTGTGTGAGAGAGAGAGAGTGTGTGTGTCTGTGTGTGTGTCTGTCTGTGGTATCGTAGCTCCCGAACGGATGAACCGATTTATTTATTTATTTTGTTAGAAAGGTGAATTTGTCGGGAGTTTTCTTAGCTATGTTTGATCAAAATCGGTTCACCCGTTTCATTGCGTTGAGGGTTTTTTTTAATTTTTACAAAATTAATTACTTGTTTATTACACGACTGCCCCAAAAAAGGAGTGTGTTGTTTTCAGGGTTCATCTATGTATGTTTTTAATTCCACCATATCGCTTCAACCGATTTAGATGATTGAGTTATCATTAGAATTTGCATGGTACCCCGCCAGTGAAAAATAAAAGAAATAGAGTGACCATGAAAATGTCCAAATTAAAAATTATTTGAATCTGATCGTGTTTCTAATCAATGTGTAGAAATTGGGGAGTAGGTTCTAAAAATATATAACACTTAGGTATGTTCTGCACATTGTTCACAAGAAATGACTTCAATCATGGCATTAGTTTTTTTTTTTTATAAAAGTACTACTTCATAGAGTTTTTACCTCGTTCCAACTTTCATTTGATACGTCACAGTCATGATGTACCTACCATTTGGAATACGAATCCCTAAAAACGATGTATTGCCAGCAATCCCTTTAAAATCGTAATAAAAAATGACTCTTCGACTTCACTCGGAAACAACATTAGACCAGTATTTTTTATTTGTATTCCTTCGACTGCTTGATACCTTTATTTCTCAGTATTTTTAATTTATTAGTATGTCCTCCTTTTCCTGCTTTCTAGACATTGCCATGCCCCTCTAATTAGTTGAATTATTTATTATTGCAGACAAGCTCATTCTCCTTTTCCTATTATATTACAGATACATGTATGTATGTCTAGACACACGCCTTTTACCCGTAAGGGTAGGGCAGAACCTCAATGGGCCCCTTTCACCGTGTGTTGCATCATCGTGCAATATAGACGTGACAAGTGGTGATCTCATCTCCGCCATTGCTTTACACGAGTCGTGGGAAGCAATGATGGCACTGCTGACTTCCAGTAACAGATTCCCTAATAAGCCAGCTACTTAACTTTGGTGACTTGAGTCTGTTCATCATCGCATTCAATAGGGAGGCCTATTAGACTTCTATAGGCTGATGATGATGATGATGATGATGATGATGATGATGATGATGAATAAGGGATTAACCGGAATTGTTGATAAAATTCGTTGGTATAGGCCGTGAGCAAGTTTGGACACGTTTTCGTACGAATGATGAGATTTTCAAATTGGTATAATGACTGGGGTTTCCTCGGCTTATGGGAAAACAATTACAAAGGAAAATGCATAAAAAACCCATAAAAAGAACAATATGTATACACTTGCCAAGAACTTGACTGGCGGGTCCTCAATTGCAACGCAATGGTTAGGTACTCATGTCAAGTTTACACGTGCATTGTACACGTACAAGATACGAAAGGCTGACAATGGGTTTCTGGTCAGGCGATTAGTTTTAGGGTTCCGTACCCAAAGGGTAAAACGGAACTCCTTATTACTAAGACTCCGCTTTCCGTACGTCTCTCACCAGGCTTCTATCTCTTCTTATCTCATGAACCGTGGTAGTCAGACAGTTGAAATTTTCACAGAGAATGTATTTCTGTAGCCGCTATAACAGCACTAAAACAGAATAAAATAAATATTTAAGGGGGCTCTCATACAACAAACATGTTTTTCTTGCTCGTTTTTGCTCGATATTGATAACGGCAACAGGTAGACGCTTGAAATATTCACAGAATATTTAGTTATTATATCCATAAAAATACCGTTTTGCCGTTTTTATAGATAATGGTACGAAACACTTCGTGCGCGAGTCCGACTCGCACTTGGCCGGTTTTTTAACGATTCTTTTCCACTAAATGGGAATTCACATATCTCGGTAGATTTAATTTGACCTCAAAAAACAGCCGTTGGTCGTTTATCTGTCCTTAGCCTTTATCATGCCAAAGAACAAGACCGGGTGATTGGCGATAGCTCCTTGAACCGTCAATCGCAGTTCACCGAGATAGGTTATATACGCCCTCCCCTTGATAACCAGGTGTCCAGAATAAAGCCGAGCCTGTGGCAACCAGGAAGCAGAATATTCTAGTAATAATCAAGTAAAAAGATATCAAAACTATACACCGCACAGACCACGAATCAAGATAGATACTGTTGGGGCAAGCTCGGCTTCGCAGGTTACAAATGAAACAGCGTCTTGATATTAGATATGCTATTTTAATTATTTCACGAGAAACGTGAGTGAGCGCGAGTACAATTTCAGTGTTACTATTTTTATAGTTCCTTTTTTTTGTCGGATGATGACAGAAGAAGCCAACTTTGACAGCTGCCACAGACGTAAAGCGAATGTAGCTCGAGTCTGAACCATAGAGGTATCGAGGAGTCACGGCGAGGAGAAACAGTAACTCGCGTACACGTTCATGTGCTGTTGGGTGCTTGTGTGCGTTAACAGATACCACAAGTGCACCTACTTTGCGTGTTACTTTACATATCCGAATGTTTGCGTAGTGTACCTAGATACCTATTAGCAATCTTCAAATCATTCGCTCTCGGCCGTCTTCGCGGTAAAGCACGTCGGATGATAATAGAAAAATGCCTAATTGCGTCATAGTGAACTGTAAAAATTCTTTAAATTCAGCTACCCGTGCGAATGGAGGTATTTCATAGCAAAGTAGGTGCAAAATAAAACAACACGCTTGGTTTCATACAAATTTGCGTTGTCTATCTTGATATGGCCTGTGATAGACTGACTACGGTGAATAACATAGCAAAGTAAAAATAAAAATCTCAATGAACTCGAAGTAGTAGTAGCAGAGCTTCTTTGTGAAAGAGTTCGTCCGGGAAAGTACTACCTTCATACCTATTTCTGCCGCAAAGCAGTAGTGCTCGCATTGCTGTGTTCCGGTTTGAAGGTTCCGGTGAAATTACAGCCACATGAGACTTTTCATCTTTATGTCTGAGGGTGGCGGGCGCAGTGCAATGCCACATGGGGTGCGTCCTAGGTGGGCGTGACCTGTGAGGTAATGCACTGTTCATAGGCAGGGGGTACCACTTAACATCAGGTGGGCCATCTGCGTGAACAGTCATTCAAATTAGTTGTCTCCTCTTTTGTTTAACTCCCTCTATGTTTGGTCGCGTTTGTACAGTAGTACGGACACCTACTCCTTTTGGCGTCTTTTAACTACGTAACGTAGTTTAAAAGACGCCAAAACCGACCGGCTGTTTATCCTGTTTATAATTCAGTTTGATAGATGATTCGATACAGTTTTTTTGTATCACAATATCGGAACTGGCATTTGGCCTGAAAGATGCACCTGGTGCATTACGATCTGACATTATAACCAATGACAACCAATGGTTATAATGGATATATGGCTGACAGTCCGTTTATTATGTTGTTGCACTTTGGCCTATTGCTGGGAACACACCTATACATTTTTAATACCTACACTTAAATGACAGAGATAACTCAGGCTATTTCGACCTAGTATCATGTAGTTATGTTTTACTTCATTCCTTGAATAATAAGCATTTGACAGTTTTCATCGATTAGGTAATCGATTACATAATGTTTACTTTACCAGAATGACTACTTCCCCAAATGTCTACTTTCCCATAATGACCACTTTTTTATGAGTAAATACTCCCTTCGCTGTTATAAGGTTCTATCTGACGAAGCGATCAATTATTCTATTATTCTAATATTTATTGTTGACTTTCTTTGCTCTTAGTTCCATTGCAGAAGGTATTATTATTTATTCTGTGGTTGAAGGTACCTACTCGCTGCCAAAATCTGCGCTGACCCGGACCGCGTCACGGTTGAGACTAATTTGCTCCTGTGCTTACGCTCGCTAAAACAATGTGCATGTGCATGCACTATAACAAACATAGACAAACGGGCTTCGTGTAATAGAATATCTGTAGGTATCTATCAGCATGCCCTGAATACAAAATAATCGTATACGAAGGCATAAAATTCTTTCACATTTTGTCGCCTCACACTCAACACAGTAATGGGAGTAATTAAATTAATAAATATTAATTAAGGCTTAGTATGGAAACTAGGGGTGCACGCGAGGCATTGCACGCGAACAAACAGCCCTTACCAGGGATATTATATCCAAGATGCGCTGCGCTTACTCCCTATAAAATAAGCCAAGCATGTTGGTTGCCTCGATTTTCCTGCTATTATTATTTCATAATACCTTTAACATGTCCTTAATTACCCTCAGTAATTCACTGAGTCAGTACAGTTCGTTCACCTGTAAATACTCCATGGCAGGTGTCAACTTACGGTGAACGGTTTGTAGGTAACTATTGGGGGGCAATATTATATACAACCTATAAATAAATAAAATAAATAAATAATGCTGGACAGTTCACACAAGATTGTCTAGCCCCAAGCTAAGCAGAGCTTGTGTTATGGGTACTAGACAACTGATATACTTAATACAATATACTACATAGATAGATATTTTTTATTATATATAGAAAATACCCAGAACACCCGGAACAAATATCTGCAGATCGCACAAATATTTCTTCCGAGGCGGGAATAGAACCCGCAACCTCCTGCGTCGCAGGCGAACGTTCGCCCGCCGCGTCACAGAGGTCGTCAAACCTGTACCTAGGTACCTATACTTGGTGCAACATAATTTTATATTCTTGAAAAATCAGAAGCCGTAGTTTGATTTCTAGCAAGCAATTGTCTTGGGTGTACTGTAACTGACTGGTACGTACGGTGGCTGTAGGATACGGATATCTGTATTGAGGTTCCCAAGCTCATCAGATAAATGGAAAATAATGCTTGTTAAAAACGTAACTCGCCAAAGTCTACGAAATTTGCATTATTTTTATAGTGTGTGCCAAGCTAGATGCTATAACAAGTTCTAATCTAACTAGAATTTTCTTTATTTTCAAAATCGGATTTTGTTTTACAATACAATTATTTTCTTGCGTAAGTGAGCGCGTAGGCGGATCCGCCCAATAGAGAACGAGCGCACTTAGGGCTCTAACTCACGGAGCTGCCATTATTACTCATTTACGAGACATACCAGTTTATTATATTATTTTATATTATTATTTTTGACCTGTAACTATAATCAGTTATTAAAAAAGAATCTATGAACTATGAACTATGGCGACTTCGCCGGCTACGTATCCATGGCTACCTCTGGCTACCTTCTGTTACCAAATGGAGTAACCACAATAAATCTTTCAATAGCAAACTTATTTTTTTCCACAAACCACGTGTGCGCTGTGCGTCCGTCTTTGTGATTGGTTGGACACCGAGTGAGTGACACGCAGCTTGCTCGTGTACATTGTATTGGCTACGTCGCCCGTCTTGGCGACCGGTTGGACACCGAGTGAGTGACACGCAGCTTGCTCGTGTACATTGTATTGGCTACGTCGCCCGTCTTGGCGACCGGTTGGACACCGAGTGAGTGACACGCAGCCTGCTCGTGTACATTGTATTGGCCACGTCGCTCGTCTTGGCGACTGGTTGGACACCGAGTGAGTGACACGCAGCTTGCTCGTGTACATTGTATTGGCTACGTCGCCAGCGTACCAGGTACCCAGTATCCACAAAGTGACCCGTTCGTTGTGGCTATATACGCTTCCAAATTGGCGACGTTACTAAACTTAAACTCAACTACCATAAATTTCAAAATGAATTATTTGGATACGTAGCCAGCCACGGCGCCATGGTATCTCGGTGATTTAGGGCCCTTTGGGTGTTTTCGTCGACGTGAGACTGATCAGCCGAGTGGTGAGTTGACGGGCAGACGCACCTATGCAGTTTGCATCAAAATACGCTACTCGCTAGCGACTTAGTAAAACAATGGTAGCGCAGGCTTCGTGGGGCTTGAAGCTTCAATGACAGGAGATTATTTTTCAGGACTTTAATATTCAGCTGGTAATTAATGGTGATACAATCCGAAAATCGCTGAAATGGATTATGTTTAGCGCTACTGATATGGAGAGTAGCTTGAACGTGTTGGATCATATAATGAGTAGGTATAGTCCGTTGTACTGTATGATACCGTATACCTATAATTATGGTACCCACCTACTGAATCTCAGTCATAAAAGGATCCATAGTTGTTTATTTTTAACCCTCGACGAAAAACGAAGGGGTGTTATAAGTTTGACGTGTCTGTGTGTGTGTGTGTCTGTCTGTCCCATCGTAGCTCCCGAACGCATGAAACGATTTCGTTTTATTTTTTTGTTTGAAAGGTGTATTTGTCGGGAAGAACACTCCCGACAAATACACCTTTCAAACAAAAAAATAAAACGAAATAGCGTATAGCTTTGTTTGATCAAAATCGGTTCAGCCGTTCAGCATCGGGGGTTTTTTTAATTTTTACAAAACGAATTACTCGTTTAAATTTACTTTGTATGAAATGTTATACCAAACACAGGTTAATTTTATAAAAAAATTAAACCCACGCCCGTTTTCAGCGTTCCACCACCAGTTTTTTAATATGAAAACTGGTGGTGGAACGCTAAAGACACCAGGTAACGCGGAAAGCAAAAAATATTTATAGCAGCGCGCCCTGGTGAGCTAACACCAATCTAAGAACCAGCGCCGATTCAGTACCTAATATAAATATTTATAGCAGCGCGCCCTGGTGAGCTAACACCAATCTAAGAACCAGCGCCGATTCAGTACCTAATATAAATATTTATAGCAGCGCGCCCTGGTGAGCTAACACCAATCTAAGAACCAGCGCCGATTCAGTACCTAATATAAATATTTATAGCAGCGCGCCCTGGTGAGCTAACACCAATCTAAGAACCAGCGCCGATTCAGTACCTAATATAAATATTTATAGCAGCGCGCCCTGGTGAGCTAACACCAATCTAAGAACCAGCGCCGATTCAGTACCTAATATAAATATTTATAGCAGCGCGCCCTGGTGAGCTAACACCAATCTAAGAACCAGCGCCGATTCAGTACCTAATATAAATATTTATAGCAGCGCGCCCTGGTGAGCTAACACCAATCTAAGAACCAGCGCCGATTCAGTACCTAATATAAATCGGTCAGCCAGTTTTCGAGATAAATGTGAATATTCGTTTTGAACACACAAACAAACCCTCACCCTAATTATATAGATTAGTTCCTACTCGATCAATTGAGATCGATATACATACTATACATACGTTTCGTCGTGGGTAAGAATGAAAACTATTTCGCTCTGTGGTACGCAGCATCGCACATATTTTAAACAGAATGGGATGTCTCGCAAGATTTACCTCAACTAACAAACAAACCGTACCTATGAGGATATAGAAACAAAAACCTTGTAAGTAGGGTTGTAAATCGCTAAACATACCGTAACATTTTATGAAGCAAAGTAACGATGGGAAAGTTGGTTGGTAAAAACAAACGTATGCGTATTATTAAATGCATTAATATTAGATACAATCTAAAGGTACAACTGATTTAGATCGTTAGCAGCGGTCTTCAGATAGCACAACTGTTTCATATGTATTTTTTATAAAATTCTGTACATTATCTTGTATTAGTTGTATTATTATTTCTGTAAATAAATTTATTTAATTAAGTTTGTGACAAAACAAGTAAATTAAAAAAAAACGTCTATTTACAGTTTTAACGCAGCTGACGGTTCTACGGACTGAAGATTCTAGAGGCAAAAATACCTGAGTTCCCTTAAAAAAAATTGTTTATCTGCTACTGCGTGCTGGATTATCTTTGAAAAAGCTGCTTCAATTGTCACCAAAGATACTCGTAGCTAATAAGAACCATCTTTCGTACAAAAAAGTTTATGAAATCAGAGCACCTGTTCAGAAGCTACCTGGCAACAAAGAAATACGCATTCATAAAGACAGACCATACATAGGTTACGGTTTAAGGTGGGTATAACGTAAAATTACCAATCTTAGACAAAACTAGTCGTCATCTACGATGACTTGATTTAGTCAGTATCTAAATACTGACTAAATCAAGTACAATACTCCAGTTATAAATATGTATGTATACTACATTATACATACATAATCTGCCCCCCCCCCCCCGAAACACCTGCATCGGGTCAATATTTCCTATCACCCCTTGGTTTGCCACGTATGGCATTGGTTTGGCCATACGGTCCGAGTTGACCAAAAGGTTTTGAATGAATGAATGAATGAAAATACTTTATTGTACACCTTACAAACTAGTTAAAAACAAGACATAACAATTAAACAAAAAAAACTAAATGTACAATGGGCGGTCTTATCGCTAAAGAGCGATCTCTTCCATCGATGGATGGAATTCGATGGTTTTCTGGAGTATGTCGGAGCTTGTTGACGTGAGGCAACAGTTTGTGATCTAAATTTTGGCCGAAAGAAACGTTCATTGTTCCCATAGGATGGAAAATAATTGTATGCAACTGGGTAAGAAGACCGCACTCCAGGCGGCGGCGGGTACCTATTAATGCTAAACGGTGCCATGAAGCGACCGGTTTGATTATAACCACTAGGTCCAGGATGCGCAGCCTGGGACCCAGATGTTACTCTCTTCTCTTGCGCAGAGAAGAAGGATCTTTGAGTAGAAAAGATTTTACTGACTCCCCCATTAGTTTTTACGAACTCTATAAACGGTTCCGTATAAAACAAATACTCGCAAGAAGGCGGTATCTTTTATCAAACGAATAAAAGCGTCTCGTCTTTGTTCAATAATATCGGCCCTGCGGCCACATACTAACTGCAAGCAATCAAGAACACTAGATTTATGTAACTTTAGAATTATATGTTTGCACGATTGTGCTTCTTTCGTTGGTGATCCAAATAAATATAAATAAATAAAAGAGAAAATCGCCAGAAAAAGTTTCTTTAATTTTTGATTTAAAGGCCTCATTATTAAGGTTACTGGCTCTTGTGACCATTGGAGTAAAACTGACACGCCCTTTTTTTTTTTTTTTTAACAGCATCCCTTTGCATGATGATTTCCCGTTGCCCGGGTAAATAGCACTCAAGGACTTATCGGTCGCAGATAGACTACCCGGTTTCTCAAACTGTTTACTTTCATTTTTAACCTCTAAATCAACAAACCCCGGCCGTGCAGTGTATGATTTGTGGAAGTCGGAATAACGGACATATATCCAATTTTCGGTTTTAAAAAGTTGCAACGTACTCAGCAAGTGCAGATGCTCAGAAGAGGCATTTGCAACCGTTGGCTCTTTTAAGTTTGTAGCCAGTTCAAAATCAAATCTAAGGGCCGGCTCGACGGGCTCCTCTGTTTGTACCTCCGGTTCACATGGAGTGCCGTTATAATCCGGCGGATACCAACCCATAGGCGGGAAGGCAAGGTTCGATAAGTAATTTTCGATACCACTTACTTGTTCGGTAAGGCGTTCGAGTACCTTACCGATCCTGCGTGATCTTTTCACCTTGTGCGTGTCGACTGCCTTACGCTTACGTTTGCGCCTTATAGTCCCTTCGTTACCGCTACCACCATTTTCGAAAGGCGAATCCCGATCACGCACATTAATCTTGTCACTACTATCATTCGACATTGCATTCGAAACCACAACCCTACAATTTATTTATTTTAAACTCAAACGAACGCTAACAGCGTTTTATAACTAAAATATGTTTTATAATCGAATAATAAAAAACGTTACTCGCTGAAAATCAGGACGCCAATGATGACAAATGCGCGCGCACTACTGGTGAACATGCTGCCTGATCTAAGCACCCCCTAGTGCTGGAGAGTGGAACTACAACAAGAAGAAGAAGGAGAAAGCTCGATAATTAGGAGGACCAGATCTCATAATAATGTTTAAGGCTTCGAAGAACGGCGGAAGGACATAATAAGAGTTTTAATGGTAGGTAAAACTCTGCTTATTCCGAGGAGTCACTGTACCAGAAACACGATAAGGCAATATTTTCAAGATAGATAAAAATAAACAAGTTACGTCTAACTTTTGGCTAGATTCGATTGTTTATTAAAATGGTGCATACCTATTATTGGGTAAAAAAATTAGATAAATAAAATCAATACAACAAAGCCGAGGGTTATTAGTAGGGGTAAAATTATCTATATTTTACGAGGTATTTCATACTGCTTTTTCGTGATGCGCGAGGCTTTTATTTTGTACGAAGATTTCTGCCAGGCGTTGGAGCAACCTTAAAAACAGTACAGTAATACGCCTTCGGCCGCATACGAAACAGGAGGTTGGTAACTAGACTAGTCGGACTAGCGCAAAACTGACCTCGCAGAACATTGCTTAACCTACATTTGGAAAAATCACGTTTGTTGTATAGGCAAAAAATATTAAATATAGTAAAAATATAAAAATAAATATTTAAATAGCCCTTAAATATTTTTTTTTTCTATTTTTTTTGTATTTGTTGTTATAGCAGCAACATAAATACATCATCTGTGGAAATTTCAACTGTCTAACTATCAGCCTGGTGACACCGTTATCTATAAATACGGCAAAAAAAACACGTTTTTTTATGGGAGCCCCCCTTAAATATTTATTTTAATCTGTTTTTTAGTATTTTTTGTTATAACGGCAACAGAAATACATCGTCTGTGAAAATTTTAACTGTCTAACTATCACGGTTCATGAGATACATCCTGATGACAGACGGACAGACAGACAGACGGACAGCCAAGCCTTAGTAATAGGGTCCCGTTTTACCCTTTGGGTACGGGACCCTAAAAAGCGTGAGTTAGTCACAAACGACGATTGCCGAGGCACAATTTTTTCCTAGATATACCGTATGTTGTATTTAGATAATTCAATTAGATAAACAGATAAAACAGTAAACAATTGTGTGCAGTCCAGTGGGTAATTGCTTATTCGCTATGCAGATACATGAAAGTAATTGTAATTGCTTATTCGCTATGCAGATACATGAAAGTAATTGTAATTGCTTATTCGCTATGCAGATACATGAAAGTAATTGTAATTGCTTATTCGCTATGCAGATACATGAAAGTAATTGTAATTGCTTATTCGCTATGCAGATACGTGAAAGTAATTGTAATTGCTTATTCGCTATGCAGATACATGAAAGTTTTTTTACTGAGTATAAAGAGGGGCTTTAAAAGTCGACGACCTCTGTCGCGATTAGCCGGCTGAGATGAGAGAGGTTGCGGGTTCGATTTCCGCTGCGGGACAAAATGTTTGTAATATCTGCAAATAAATGTTCCGGGTCAGAGTGTTATGGTACCTGGTACTCGTAGTTTCTGATACCCACGACACAGGGAATCTTTGTGTGGGATCAGGACTATGTATGTGACTGTTGGGTGTTTGTTAAGTTTGAGGTCGTATGTTTGTTTGTCTGTCTGCATGTTTATTTGTTACCTCGTAGCTCCGGAATGATGAATGCTCTTATTTCAAAGGTGTTTTTTTAATTAAAGATGTTGTTTGAGAGATGGTTTTTAACCCCCGACGCAAAAACAACGGGGTGTTAAGTTTGACGTGTCTGTGTTTGTGTCTTTGTGTGTATCTGTGTGTGTGTGTCTGTGTGTATCTGTGTGTGTCTGTCTGTGGCATGGTAGCACCCGAACGGATGAACCGTTTTTTTTTGTTTGAAATGTTTGTTGGGAGTGTTCTTAGCTATGTTTGATCAAAACCGGTTCAGCCGTTTCATTGCGATGAAGGTTTTTTTAATTTTTACAAAATTAATTACTTAGATAAGTACCTTGACAACCTACCAAGTTTTTATATCAACGGTTCTTATCGTAGGACAAACACATACCTACTTACAAACATCCATACAAACACCGCATCCTGCAAAATTAGGCTCTGGAGACCTGGGGCCCAATTCTACTATTTTTTAAAGAAAAACCATTATTGTACTTTGCAATTAGAATTCAATTACAATTGTCATTGTTGGTAGTCTGCTAAATTTACGAATTTTTACGAAGAAAGATTTTACGATTGTTTCTTAATGGTCACAATTATAATGCAATTGAAAAACCATTGATGTTAGTAGAATACCAAAAGTGTCAAAAGTAACAAGTATGAGACAAATTTAATACAATTGGTTTAGTAGAATGGGGCCCTGCTATGGCTTCATGTACACAAAAAAATTGAATAACGGAGTAGAATAACCTAGTACCTAGTAGGTACTTTATCATTGTATCAGATTCCACGCGGGCGGAACTACGAACAAAAACTAGTAGGTACTTAGTGTTTTCCTTTTAGCTAGATTGCGCATGATTGCATACGTGACGGCAGACAGCGAGGCGACGACACGCGCGGCAGCCGGCAACCAATCATCGGCCGCGCGTGTAGATAGCGACACCGTCATTATCAGCGGCTTCTTGGCTTGAGTGCGCACTTTGCCACGTGGAATAGTTTCACGGTTAGTAGCTATCTAGATAATAATATATTTTTCTTAAACATTCTTAAGGTGGATGTTCTCGCTTGAGGCTCGAAATTATTATTTTTTGGTGTTTTTTTGCCCATTACAGCTCATCAACACTTCTTCAGATAGCGAAAGTTGATTTCGCGAGAACTAGGTGACTTAATCTTTTTAATTAATAGTATCTCATAATATCATCAATTAAACTGCGATACACCAAAACAAAAAAAAACACTGTTATAATGTGTTTAGGGTTATCGTAGCTAAACTGATGATATTTATTAGATACTATCAATTAAAACATGTGCTAGTTCTCGCGAAATCAACTTTCGCTATCTGAAAAAGTGTTAATGAGAAAAAGAAACGCCTAATAATTTTAATTTTCTGTTCTCATCTATGGCACGAGGTCCCGGGGCACGGGGTTTAGTAGTAGTAGAGCTTTTTTGTGAAAGAGTTCGTCCGGGGAAGTACTACCACCATACCTATTTCTGCCGCAAAGCAGTAGTGCTCGCATTGCTGTGTTCCGGTTTGAAGGGTAAGGGTGCCGGTGAAATTACAGGCACATGAGACTTTTCATCTTTATGTCTCAGGGTGGCGGGTGCAGGGCAATGCAACATAGGGTGAGGCAATGCACTGTTCATAGGCAGAGGTTACTGCTTAACATCAGGTGGGCCTTCTGCTTGTTCCGTCATTCAGTAGTAAAAAAAAAAAAAAAAAAAAAAAAAAAGTACCTGCTTCTTTGCTTTGACTCCCTACAGAGAAGAGCCGTTAGAATCGTCAACGACCCCAAGCTCTCCAGTTCACTAGAGCCGCTGAGCCTGCGCCGAGACATCGGCTCGCTCTGTGTGTTCTACCGGCTTTACAATGGGGAGTGCTCTGAGGAGCTGTTTAATCTCATACCCGCTTCCAGGTTCTATCATCGCACATCTCGACTAACGCAAGGGAGCTCATCGACACATCATCGACACGTGAGTATCTCGTACAGCTCGCTTTACGAGATCTTTTCTCCCCCATACGTGCAAATTGTGGAATGGGCTCCCACCTGAGGTGTTCCCGCTAAACAACAACATAAGCCGCTTAAAAAAATAAAAAAAAAACCCTCAGGGCCGGCAACGCATTGGCAATACCTCTGGTGTTGCAAATGTCAATAGGCGACGGTAACCGCTTACCACCAAGCCAGTTTGTCGAGCCATTACATAAAAAAAAAAAAAAAAAACGCGCCACTAGCGAGAGTATGCTGGATACAGTTCACACAACATTATCTAGCCCCAAGCTAAGCAGATCTTGTGTTATGGGTACTAGATAACTGATATACTTAACACAATACATAACATAGAAATATATTTTTATTATGCATAGAAAATACACAGAGGTCGTCAAGGTGCTTGGATCTTCGTTACATTTTTCGTGAACCTTCTTAGTGATAAATCCGTACTAGGCCGCCGAAGTAATTATGAAAACTCATATCTTTATGTAGATAATAGATAAATAGTTCCTGTTCAATCCCTTGTCCTGTTCGATCCCTTTACACCTGTAATTTTGTTCCTATTCGATCCTATCTCCAAGGGATCAGTTTGTTGAGAAGTTTGGTTGTATACAGTAGAATATTACAGGGTAATTCCCGCGATTCGCACTAAGAATTTCGGTTCCACCTTTGTAATGCGAACGCTAAGGAATAGAACAAGCTGCCGACGTCTGTCTTTCCTGAAAACTGTATGTGAATCTGGTGCCTTCTAAACTTTCGTGCTCCATCACTTACCGACAGGTGAGATCTTGTTCAAAAGAGGATCAATGTAAAAAAAGAGGTACTTGACAGAAAATAAACTAAGTAAGCGTGATGAGTTTATTCTTGTTATTTTATGGATTGGAGCTCAAGTGAAGAAATGAGAGTCCGATGAACACTATGACACGCCGCCTGAAATACAAGAAGCAGCAAGAGCCGTAATAGAAATCGTGTTGCCGCCAAAATCAATAGACAAATAATTTAAATTATGAGAACTTTGTTCCATGGAATCCACGCACTGTTTCTGAAAAGCACTATACAAACCTTGGTTGTTACGGGTAAAATTTTCGAACGAGCGGTGCAAATGGGAATTTCTTTTCATAAGGTCCCAATAAAAGTGTTTTCATCAAAACAATCGAAGATTTGGCACATGTTTTAATATCTTCAAGGCTTTCTGAAATACTTAACAATTTTAGTTTACGCCATTATAAGTAAATATTATGTGGTCTTAAAATTTAACTGTAAGCTATTTTAAAGGGATTCAGCGATGTGGCGAGCCGGGGACCGCGCAGACAGCTCACGTCAAAAACTTGTATAATTTATATGCTCGGTGTAACTTGGGTCTAACAAGCTATGGGAGAAATACTAAAACAACAGCGAAGTAAAGGAAAATGTGTAAGGAATATGCTTAAAATTGAAGTCTCCTAAGGCTTAATTATTTACGAATAAAGACCTTCTTTTCAAAACTACAGGTCAAGCGCTTAACTGAGTCAGTCCTTGAGGTACGGGAGTGGTACGAAGGGGTGTTTTTGTACACATTATGTCAAATATCATCTGATAATTTGTGAGACGAAAACACCACTCCCGTACCGCTCCCATACCTCAGGGACTGACTCACTTAAGCGCTAGACCTGTAGAGCCATATATACAAAATTTACTGCTGGCTAGCCATGATGCTCTGACCATTGTCACTGCGTGCCTTCTACTAAATCCTGAGCTGATGGTTCCACCGCACTGGTTTTGGTGCTCCGTAATAAAGTAGCTATCTCAGGCCGAAGTCTATCTGCAAATCAAGTTATCTGCCATCTGGTGAAATCAAACGTCAACAATTAGCAATGCGCACGCTAAGCGCAGTTTATATTGTTACGGCGGTAGCGCGCTCATTATCTGTGGAGCCATCTGTGGGCTTAAGAAGGTGTTTTGAAGAGTTTTTTTTTAATTATTATCTCCATCTCGGCTTGGAATCACCCACTGCTGGATATAGGCCTCCTTTCTCTTCTGCCTGCCTCTTTTGTCTTGTGCGTTCCTCTAGCAGGTATTACCCGCGTCTATTTTTATGTGATTTTGCTATTTGATGTGTGAGAAGTTTTCTCAGATTCTGCCACTGCTTCTTCATCTCCGGCAGGTGCTTTTAGATTAATAACAGTTTATCGAGTGGTTGGTCCTCGATTTCCCTCTTTATGGTCAGTGACAGCTTTCGTTTTTTAGTCGCTCTGCGATCGCTTACTTCCTTCTAATAAGTTGTTGATCATTAATTGAGGAGTTTTGTAGTAGTTTCAATGTTTTTTTGCTCTACGATCATAAATCCATTCAATTTACTTCGTTATATTTTTGTCATACTTTAGTTGTTGATCATCATGCATGTTGACAATGAGTAACAGCGTCGTAGCTAGGGGCTGGCCGCGGGGGCTGCTAGGGGTATAAACCTCAAGGGGGTGCACTTCCAGACCTACAGCCTGCAGGCCAATAACTTCTTTAGCAATATTTGCTAGTCCTGCTAGCTTGAAACGTCTTTTTTTTAAACTTGAGTGAATACAGGTACATACATATTATAGTTTTTAGGAAAGACAGATGATGGTATTGAGTTCCATTCCGTAGCAGTTTGCATTACAAAGGTGGAACTGAAACGCTTAAGCTAAGGGCAAACCAACGCATTCAGCCCGCGTCTTCACTGGCGTGCACGGTAGTGATTAATGGTAAGACAATGGATCACCACCGTGCACGCCACCGCGGACGCGAGCTAAATGCGTTGGTTTGACCTTACCTTAGTGAGAATTGCGGGTATACTAATACTACTGTTGCAATATATACTCTCGCTCTTAAAAACACACAATTTTCACGGCTTGCTCCGCTCGCCACTAACTACTGTTACGGTGTTGTCAGTTTGCGTTCCTAAAAACCTTGAACCTTTTACCTTTCTTAGTATTGTTTATTTTATACATACCTAAATAGTTTTCGGACGCAAAATTTAATCACTTATCGCCTTTTCTTTTTGAAATACATCATCACTTGCGGTTATTAGACCAGTCACGCTGGATTGCAAGGGGACAAATAGGATTTTATTGTCATGTTTCTCTCCCTGTGGGGACAGGGGCATATAAGGAGAAATAAATAAAAAACTGGAGAAAAATTTCATTGTTTTTGTCTATTTATTCTCCTGGACCTGGGCAGATTAATGTGGAAACCTACTCACACTACCAAACGTTTATTGTATCAATTTTATTCGTCGCCATTTTAGGCACCCAAGCTTACATAGACCCACCACGGGTGGTATTCAGTTTTATTTTATTCGAATGACCACCATTAAGGATTGTTCAGTTTTATGGCATAACAATACAGAAATGGCTGTTCTGCTGCCGTCTTGATTTCTCGGATATGCTTCGGTGATTGGTTGAACAACGAAATGTGTTTTTCCTTAGCTGAGTTATATAGGCTTCGCTGGCTTAGGCCGTATTATTTATAGTCCGTTGATTAGGTAATAGTTCTGTATTATTAGTAACATACTTATTTATTGAAAATCTCGTTAAAAATACATTTTTCACTATAAAGGAATACTTTCTACAAACACAAATAGTATAAAAACGGGGAACCACCAACCGCCGAGTAAGGCCCAAAACGGCCGGAGGCTAGGGTTGCATAGAGAGGAACCTCCTGACTATGCGTGCCGAGTGCAGGAGTACCGCCTTCTGAATCTGACCCTTGATCCAACCATTTAATGAGAGCCTGAACAATACCTTAAGTAAGAGGTAGTCGAGGCTCTTCGCTATCAGTCCATTCACTGAAACGACTATCGGGACGATAATCGTTGAATCCACATCCCATATGGCGGTGATCTCGTGAGCCAAGACAGGGTACTTACTTAACTTGTCTTTCTCGGCCTTCACGAGATTAGCATGATGCGGGATAGTGACATGTAGCTCTATAAAACGCGCGCTTGACGTTTTCTTTGTTATTGCTTCTGTTTTCGTCTGTCTCAATGAAATAACTTTTGAAAATTTCACGAAAGTAATATAGTGAATAGTGTAAGTAGTAAGTTGTTTCACGAAAATTCGGTATAAATTTGTATTGTGTAGTAGGAATATTATTATGTAACTGGATGTAAAAAGGAATTAAAAATCTCCCGATACAAATTTAAAACGTCCTGAAATAGCGTTTTTTTTAAATATTAATAATAAATTATAATTATTAATAATAAAAAAATAACATGAACACAAAAATACAATAACGCTGAATACTATATAAAAATCAGTCACTTTTAAGAGCAAAATCAATTGTTGGTACCAAAGAATTTCAGGCTTCCTTCCACCGGCACGAAGTTTGATGGAACCCATTTATCCACTTGGTACTCTTCCCATCACTTAGTGCCTGCTTCTTTCAATTTTGGGATTGTCTTTATCTTCCATGAGTAAGTCTCTAGTCTTCTTTAAAGAAAATTGCAACTGCATTAGTCCGCAGAACACAATAATAGTTTGATTACATGAATATACTTATGATAATGAGTACAGGAGTTATATTTATATGATCATTATTTAAAAAAAAACTATTACGAGTTTGTCCTACAGTTTATCATGTTGGACTGTTTGTGGCCGCACAATTGTGTCCACAGTCTCCTTCATAATCCATTTTATAAGCTTGTTGTAAAAAAAAAGTGTCTAATTCTCTATTACAGTTGAAGTATTTATATTCTAACTAACTTTAATTTGTTTCATTCATTTTGTATGCTTATGTTTAATTAATTATGTGTGTTGTTTTGTATGTGTGACATGTGTTATTATTGTAATTGAATGTGTTTTTACCTTTTTTTTACGAGTCTTAGTTATTTGAATTACATAAATCAATTAAATTGACAAAAAGTAGCTTATTTAGTAAAAGCCCCACTAGGAAGTACCAATTTCTAGACAAATGGCTTCTATTGGTTTAGCCCTTTAGTTTTCGCCCCACCTCGTATATTTTTCTTAGACGCTTTCCTCTTAGCGCGGTCTTTGTTACCAAGATTCGTTACTACCAGGTCCCGCTGAGGTTTTTTTGGGTGCAGCCGTATTGATCCCATGGATTCATCCCACGAATATTTAATTCCGGATTCATACCAAAATGTAGGCCGTATTCATCCCAAAAATAATAAAATTAAATTTTTGTCCGTATTAATCCCAAAATGTAGTCCGGATTCATACCACGGCCTATAACAATGGATATTGGTACGATCAGACAAAAAAATGCAAGATCCTTACTATCATTTTCATATCTTTTTGTTGGATGCAAATTATTTATAATTGACGTTTGTATGTATGTATGTTTGTCCGCGGATAACTTGCAAACTGTTGATATATTCTTTATAAAACTAGTATTCTTTATACAATTTGGTAGATGAGTATATAGTATTAGTACAATTTGTGTAAGGTTATGAGCTAAATTGGTTCGGGGGTTAAAGGGTAAAAAAGTGAAACAATCATAGACGTTTGAAAACTAGTTTTAACTTTATTTTAGACTGCGTAACTTTTGGGTATATCCCAAAAGTTACGCAGTCTAAAATAAAGTAGTAAAGTAAGTAAGCAAAGAAGTAAAAATAAATAACCTCTAGAGTTCTTCCAGTAATCTACTATTATCCATCGAGGAGTTCAGTTGTCCACCTTCCGTCTCCATCATCAGATCAGCTCGATGTAAAATTAGTGATGGGAACCGTATGCTGATCAAAATGAGCATAAACACGGCCAGTCTACTATTATCCGTCAAGGAGTTCCGTTGTCCACCTTCCGTCTCCATCATCAGATCAGCTCGCTGTCAACATCATAAATAAATATTTAATAAATAAATAATGCTGGACAGTTCACACAACATTATATAGCCCCAAGCTAGGCAGAGCTTGTGTTATGGGTACTAGATAACTGATATACTTTAATACAATACATTTCACAGATAGATATTTTTTATTTTACATACTAGAAAATACTCAGAACATCCTGAACAAATATCTGCAGATAGTATAAATATTTATTCCGAGGCGGGAATCGAACCCGCAACCTCCTGCGTCGCAGGCGAACTTTCGTCCGCCGCGCCACAGAGGTCGTCAAATGATGTTGAATCAGTCAGTCAGTCAGTCTGGATATTTTCTATGTATAATAAAAAATATCTATCTATTATTATATTGTATTAAGTATATCAGTTATCTAGTACCCATAACACAAGCTCTGCTTAGCTTGGTGCTAGATAATGCTGTGTGAACTGTCCAGCATTTTGTTTTATTATCATCTCCGAGGCCTATCAGCTGGACGTAAAGACTTGATACTTGAAGGGTTTATTCTTTTTAGGGTTTAGGGACGCACTAAGAAAGGAATTTGAAAAATTCGTCCTCTAAATGGTCCAAAAAGGGCTTTTACACGCTAGCTGCGGCAAAAAAATCACAAACTTTCATCTGGTGCGGTGGCGGTCGAAATGCGCATCCATCTATCTATCTATCTTAACGACAGTGCGTAGCAGTCCTTTTTGACCTGCCACCACAAGGAAAGATTAATGCACTATAACTTTGCGAATACATCGTTTACACTGCTTTTCCTATACTGTTAAAATGAACCCTAATCCTAATCTATATTTATTTTAGTTCGTTTCGCCCCTGAATCTGCCTAACAGGAAATCAGCAGGTCCAACAGGTGAGATCGTGGTCTAACAAAGGTCTATCAATGTAAAAAAAGAAAAAAAGAAAAAGAGAAATCAACCAAGGAACATGCCAGGCCGATAACGACCACTACCGCACTAGAAAGTACTTTTTTATAGTTATGGGAGAGACAAAAATAAAGGGTTATCGATAATAAAACAGAATGATTACAAAATAAATAAAAAAGTGTGTATTACTGTATGTGTTTGTGTGTGTAACTTGTTTTCCAAGATAGAAACCTTGCTGGTCAAGGGCATTTGTTTTTTTTACAGGTGGAAATCTTTGAGCATTTTCATCCAAATCATCTTCACTAGTATCATAGTTCAGCGTTAGTTTCCTCTTGCATTTACGTTGCGCCATACTTAAATACTTGTCGATAAAATAACGACAATCACACGTACTGTCATGAAGAGAGTACAACACTACTGGCGGCTCGACGCTTGCGCGCGTGTTCAGCGCGGCAACAGGTCGGCATCGGTCATATGCCATAACAAGCCCGCCACAGCAGGGAGTAGGTGTTTTTCACCGTCAGTGCGATGGCGGTCAATAAGTGCCCGCTGAAATATTTGAATGCCAAATACTTACAATTCTAACCACGAGCCGAAATCTATATTTGTCTATCTCGAACTCCTACATATACCGAAGATAATCGTTCCACACCAGCGGGAAAGATATAGTTCTCACCGTGCGCACCAGTGGCGTGCTGATTTTGGGTGATCCGCAGTGAACGTGTTAAAGTAAAACGAAATAGCTCTGTATCTCGGAAACTGTAAGTAGCAGACACTTGAAATTATACAAGCAGATTCCTCAAATAAAAAAAATTAAACTTGTTTTAACATTTCCTGAAATTTTGCTGAAAAAAGGTACAGGGATGATTTAACTGGGTTTTTAACGTAAAACAACATAGCTTTGTATTTCGGAAACCCTTGGTATTAGACACTTGAAATTAGATATGTAGTTTCCTCATATAAAACTAACAAAACAAGTTTTAGAATTTCCAGAAATTTTCCTGAAATAAGGCACAGGAATGTTTTGATTGTAATAAACTTCCGAGCCGAAACCGCTGGACCCAGAGACTTGTTATTTGGAAGGTGTATTCTTTTTAAGACGTAGTGGAGTAGGTTCTAAGTTTTTTTTTAGAAAATTCGCCCTCTAAGGGGTCCAAAAATCCTTTTAAACTAAAAAAAAATAGCTCTGTATCTCGGAAACAATTTAGACTGGTAACTCATATTAAAATTTTCAAGTTCAACGGCATTTTGTGAGCCATTTTGGCAACATGGCTTTACCGATGTAAAAAAGCCTGCTTAATTCGATTCTTAATATTGAAAAAAAATAGCTCTGTATCTCGGAAACAATTTAGACTGGTAACTCATATTAAAATTTTCAAGTTCAACGGCATTTTGTGAGCCATTTTGGCAACATGACTTTACCGATGTAAAAAATCCTGCTTAATTCGATTCTTAATATTGACAATCACAATTTTGTCCCCTTTGCTCAAAATTCAAGATGGCGGCCAAAATGAAACCCTTGCTTAAAAGCCATATTATAACTCGATTCTAGTCGTGAAAGGTGTCCAGGAATAGGCTTTGAGGGTAGCTGAACTCAATTTTGACAACCGGAAGTCCGTCCGGGTACCGGAAGTGGACAAAATCAAGATGGCGGCAATTTAGGAAATTTAAATAATTTTCTTTTACGACTGAATTCCATGGAGTCGTGTCAACTGCAATCGACACCATTTTATAGAGATCCTTGCGGTTATTGACACTTTTTTTCTAACAGCAATACTTTTGGGTTAAAATCGTAAAAACCACGGTTAGAGACATATTTCGAGAAAAAAAGGGGGGGGGGAGGGGAGCCAAAATTCGGCTTGGCAACATTCAGAACCGCATTCAGCAAACTTTTTTACATCGGAAAAGTCATGTTGCCGAAATGGCTCACAAAATGCCGTTGAAACGAAAACGAAGCCGATTTTTAGAATTTTTGACTAGTCGGTAGTAGATACTTGAAATTGTACATGTAGATTTCTGAAATAAACATAACAAAACACGTTTCAGCATTTCCTGAAATGTTACTGAAAAAAACCACAGGAATGTTTTGATTTTCAAAACTACCGAGCTAAAACCGCCGGACCCAGAGACTTGAAATGTGGAGGAACTGCCGAGGAATATAAAACTATTCAATATTCTGTGACTGACATAGATAAGCGAATTTTTAATCTAAAAAAACAATCAATCGCGTTTTCGTAGAGATGAGACCTAACCAGATTTTTCACCCCCAATAAATAAACTTTCATCAAAATCGTTAGAGCCGTTTTTGAGAACTTGATTACAAATATTTATATAATATACGAATCTTTGCTCGTTGTTTAGGATATTGATGTTATCTAAAAGCTGATGTTATAAATAATTGTAAAATTCAGATTCTCTGAAACGATTTCTACACTAATCCGTGATTTTCCGGAAAAATGTTTCAAAAATGTCTTACACTTTTTTGAATTTTGTAAACATATTTTTGTTCTGTGATGACAGTAAACCGCAGATATCGTTTTTTAAAGTAATCGATACAGTAACAAAAAAAACTACTATTATTAAAAATAATTTAAATTTAGTGTTTGTTAGGTAAAAAGCATTTATAAGTTAAAAAAAAAAAGTAAAAAAAGGAGTAAAGTTAGCATAAAAAGGTTAATTAATAAGTCTGAAATAATGCAACCAATGTGATTTTTCGAGTTTAATTCCATAGTTTATATTATATGATTACTTTGTTGATTATTTTATACCGTCAATTTTATGAAATTAATAGATGTTCCTTAATAACATATTTTTGTGCTGACGTTACTTCCACTCGTTTTAGATGTAAGTACTTCTAGGTGGGATTAATACGGACTCTCAAAATGAAATGAATATGAATGGTATGAATCCGGAATAATTATTATTACTTTTAGCTCGTGGGATGAATTTCTGGGATCAAAACGGATGCACCCGTTTTTTTACCTTTATTTAACTTGCAATGTATGTATGTTTGTCTGGGTGGAATCTTGCATATGCTTGTCCGGGTGGAATCTTGCAACTGAATTTTAAAGCAGTTGTCCTCAACCGATTGAGCTGAAATTCGGCATCCCTGTCAAGTTCCGATGACAATACAATATGATGGTGACAGCGAGCTGATCTGATGATAGAGACGGAAGGTGGACAACGGAACTCCTCGATCGATAATAGTAGACTAGCCGTGCTCATTTTGATCAGCACTTTTATATAAGCTTGTATTGTATTAAAAAAAATATTTATCATTTTAAAGTCCCTTGATTGAACTTTTTGTAATTTATATAAACGACAGTTTTATTTATTTTTATATTGACTCATCATACTTGTGTATTGTATTTTGAAGGAGAGAGTCTTGCCTCAACATTCGACAGCAAAATACGACTCTGTACAAATACAGGTTCTTTAAAAACCTCCGCACGAGCTTTGTTCGGGAACAATCATGGCGCTTCCGGTGTGTAATTAAAAACTAATTCCAACGTGTTCAACTCAACAAAAGCCCATTAATAATGCCCGATAGGTAAGAACATGGCGATTTTTAAAAGAAAAAATAAATTAAATGTAGAAAAACAGGAACAAAGGATAATGCGCGAATTTTGACAGAACATGGGTCTTATCGCTTCACGCTCCTATAATCGCAATTAACCAGACTAATTTTTATTTCTACCTTTTCGTTTTTATATATATTTAAATTTTAAAAATGTCAAGCTCCTGTACTGAAATGTAACATTGATCGAAAGGAACAAATCCAAAGATACTATGCATAAACTTACCGACAGATTCTGATATGAAAAAAGTTCAAAGAGACCTAGTCTTTGGAGGGAGAATCTGATACCTACATAAAATAAGACAAATAACATTTGGAAACAACTTCATTACGATACAAAACGAACTTTAGAAAAAAAACATAAAATAAATATTATGTTTTTGGGGGTTTTATATGGGGGGTTTTTATATTGTTTTCTAAATAATAAAACGTGGGTCCTAAACTAGGTTGAGCCTGTATCTTGATGGTATCTGATAGCTGTTTTGCTGCTCGTTCGTTTACCTACCTCAGTAGGTATATTAATAACTCATTAATAATATACTTCATGCGTGTGTGAAAGAAATGGGTACAAGTAGAAAAATAAAAAAGTTACATTCGGATGGTTTTTCAAACTTACTTTTCTGTATCAGGACGACACCTCTTAGGGTATCGATTTATTTAGCAAGTACATTCGAATTAACGATTTCCAAGATATACTTATTTGCACTCTGCACTGTCGCGGATACATTTAGAGGGCAGAGCTTTCTTTATACGTGAGTAAGGTGCATCATTATTGTAACAAAAGGTATATTCCAAATTGCTTTTTACAAGTTATATGGGCTCTTATTGCATGTTTTGCATAACACAGTCGAATTGTTTTGTCGTAAGCCTTTTTTAATTAAGCTTTAAACTAAGTTAATTGCATTTTGTGCTTTTAAATACAAAGGTAATGCGTCGTCATACATGACAAATGGAGTGCTTGCCGTGATTTTAAACAAAAGATTATGATCTGATAGTGGGCTCTGTAATTTTTAGAATTTTTATATTAGACTAGGTCCGGTCCGCGTTTTCACTCGCATTGTACCAGGATAAAAAGTAGCTTGTAGCTCAATAAAGCTTATAATCCATCTTTCTATCAAATTTCATCGAAATCCGTTCAACCGTTTCAGCGTGATTGAGTAACCAACATACAAACATCCAAATATCGTAACTTAGATATTTATGCTATATAAATGGGTAGTTCAACCGTTTCAGCGTGATTGAGTAACCAACATACAAACATCCAAATATCGTAACTTAGATATTTATGCTATATAAATGGGTAGTTCAACCGTTTCAGCGTGATTGAGTAACCAACATACAAACATCCAAATATCGTAACTTAGATATTTATGCTATATAAATGGGTAGTTCAACCGTTTCAGCGTGATTGAGTAACCAACATACAAACATCCAAATATCGTAACTTAGATATTTATGCTATATAAATGGGTAGTTCAACCGTTTCAGCGTGATTGAGTAACCAACATACAAACATCCAAATATCGTAACTTAGATATTTATGCTATATAAATGGGTAGTTCAACCGTTTCAGCGTGATTGAGTAACCAACATACAAACATCCAAATATCGTAACTTAGATATTTATGCTATATAAATGGGTAGTTCAACCGTTTCAGCGTGATTGAGTAACCAACATACAAACATCCAAATATCGTAACTTAGATGTTTATGCTATATAAATGGGTAGTTCAACCGTTTCAGCGTGATTGAGTAACCAACATACAAACATCCAAATATCGTAACTTAGATGTTTATGCTATATAAATGGGTAGTTCAACCGTTTCAGCGTGATTGAGTAACCAACATACAAACATCCAAATATCGTAACTTAGATATTTATGCTATATAAATGGGTAGTTCAACCGTTTCAGCGTGATTGAGTAACCAACATACAAACATCCAAATATCGTAACTTAGATGTTTATGCTATATAAATGGGTAGTTCAACCGTTTCAGCGTGATTGAGTAACCAACATACAAACATCCAAATATCGTAACTTAGATGTTTATGCTATATAAATGGGTAGTTCAACCGTTTCAGCGTGATTGAGTAACCAACATACAAACATCCAAATATCGTAACTTAGATGTTTATGCTATATAAATGGGTAGTTCAACCGTTTCAGCGTGATTGAGTAACCAACATACAAACATCCAAATATCGTAACTTAGATGTTTATGCTATATAAATGGGTATAACTGGCTGGTATATTTGTTTCGCAATTTATAACCCTCACTTCTGGGATCAATACGGATGCACCCGAAAAGTTGTTTGCTGTCTTCTATTCGCTATATCTTTCTTGTTCTTTTGTAATGAGTTGAAAACACTCGTAAAGTACGAGTAACTAAGGCAGTAATTTTTTGCACGGTACTTTATTAGTAGTTGTATGTTAAGGTCGAAAAATCGTGCGGGGAATCGTAAATGTACTTTAATCCACCATATCTTCTAAACGCCTTAACTGATTTTGATGATAGAGGTATCATTGGAATTTGCACGTTATCCAGATACGCACTGATTATCTGTTTTTTTTGTAATAACTAGGCTGAACATTATGACCAAATTAAAAAGTTTTTTTTTTTTTTTTTTCTGTGTTTGTAATAATTGTGGTATTTACTACTCCGCTGTCCATCTGTCTGTCTGTTCGTCTGTCACCAGGCTGTATCTCATTAACCGTGATAGTTAGACAGTTGAAATTTTTACAGATGATGTATTACTGTTGCCGCTATAATAATAAATACTAAAAAACAGCATAAAATATTTTTAAGGGGGCTCCCATACAACTTACTTGTTTTTTTTTTTGCCGTTTTTATAGAGTAAGTACGGAACCCTTCGTGCGCGAGTCCGACTCGCACTTGGCCGGTTTTTCCACATATTAGTTGACTTCAGTCATGGCAGTCATGTTTTTTATATTTTTTCTCAGAACCCGAAAAACCTTTTGATATAAAAAAAAGTATTTTGAAAGCACCGCAAAAACAAGCCATTTTATCAAAATTGCGGATAATCTTGATACGGAAGTCGTTTCTCAAACAACTGCATTTAACTAAACTTAGTAAGTTTTATGTAAACTTATAAATTATGCTGAAAGAATTCATCTCGGAGCCATAAATTTATGGTAAAGCCGCCTTTAGGGGACGAACACACGATTTTAGTGCACTAGTTTAGGAGAAGTAACTATTATTTAGTAACACTACATCTCGGAAAAATATAACGCTGTAATCTGTGGATCTTTCATCATCGTCATCATCGGCCCACTGTATAGCATCATCAGTTCATCACACAATAAACTTGGTGTCTCATGTTAATGTTCAAAAATCTGCAATACGAGTAAAAACATTTATTACTTTTTTAAATTGTTATGTCATTTATAGTATAATGATAATATTAATACTATGACATTAAATTTTCTGTCATGTTATGTTGTTCTTACTAGATGGTAAATTAATCAATGGTACTTACTGTGATTTGGTTGATACTTAACTACTACTTAACTAATTAATTATTATTGTATTTTGCATAGCACAAATTGCATGCTGTGAAGCGGAATATGATGGGACATAATTCTTGTACCCATACATACATAGACACACACCTTTTTCCCCCGAAAGGGAAGGCAGAGCCTCAATTGGCTTCTTTTCACCATCGTGGGAGTATATTTATACGTGATAAGTGGCCAGCTCATCGCCGCCATTGCTTCTTACGATTGACTCGACTAACGCTTTCTTCCACTTCTTATCCAATAAATAACCATTCAAATTAAAACATCTCCGACATGATTTATTAAAGCAGTTAATATTCTTGCATTGTAAGATTTAAAATTATAATAATAAATCACTTGACAGTAAGAAACAAATCCTTTCCTTAGTAAGCTAGCAGCCAGGAAAAACTTATACCAACGAATCTTACTAACAACTAATGACGACCTCTGTGGCGCGGCGGGCGAAGGTTGGCCTGCGACGCAGGAGGTTGCGGGTTCGATTCCTGCCTCGGAACAAATATTTGTGCGATCGCAGATATTTGTTCAGGGTGTTCTGGGTATTTTTCTATGTATAATAAAAAATATCTATCTATGTAATATAATTGTATTAAGTATATCAGTTATCTAGTACCCATAACACAAGCTCTGCTTAGCTTGGGGCTAGATAATGTTGTGTGAATTGTCCAGCATTATTTATTTATTTATTTATTTAACAACTCTGGGTAATGCCTTAGTAGGATTTTAATATATCCCCGGGAGGAGACGGAGTACTTTGTATTAGGACACAGCTGCTAAGCAAGTCTGCCGCAGCCCTAAATCTGGCAGTAGGTACGTTATCAATTTCAGTAGAACTTTAATACTTTATGCCGACTTCCACCAACTTTATGCTAATAGAAGATGGCCAAGAACTTTAGCTTAGCCAACGGTTTAAGTAAAACAAAGTGCTCTGGGCTCTCTTAAGTTTAAGTTGGGTTTTTTTTTGCAGTAATCCTTTAAGGTGATTAGTTTTGCCGAAACTCAAAATAGACCTTTTTAGAAAGCCTACTCCTCCTACAAAAATGGCCCAAATAATTAAAAAAAAAACATTTTTTAAGTATAATATAGTCAAGAATAGAACTATATGTTTACATTTTTTAAATTGCTGTTGCTTTTGACAGGAAAAAATAAAACATTGTTCCCTATAATTTACGCAAGAATTCCTACTCCTTCCAAACGCCTGCAGCTATTTTAATGATTCTTTCACAATATTATAGACAATTTACAGACTTTACACATGATATGTTTACATTTTCAAAAATAATTATCATTTTTAAACAATAAAACAAAAACTGTAAAACGAGCTGCCACGGGCGGTTCGGCCGCGGAAGTCAGTCCGGCCCAAGCGTTCGCACGGGGTACCCGCGTCACTTTTTTGCTCCGCTCCTATGAGTGCCACCGACTGGTTCGGGCACAATAAGACACGATAGCAGTTAGTGTACTCATCGTAATTTTTTATATGTGCTTTGTGTTCCTTGAACAAAATATTGTAAATATTTATCGTTATCGTTTAGATATCTTGTTTGCGCGAGGACGCTTGTTGATTTATTATCTTTGACGACCTCTGTAGCGCGTCGGCGAGTAGCCGGCTGAGATGCGAATGGTTGCGGGTTCGATTCCCGCTGCGGGACAAATGTTTATATGATCTGCAAATATTTGTTCCGGGTCTGGGTGCTATGGTACCATGGTACTCGTAGTTTCTGATACCTACAACAAAGGGATGCCTTGTGTGGGATCAGGACTATGTATGTGACTGTTAGGTGTAATGTTATGTTATCTACTATAAGAATTAGTACGTATATGAAAAAACACGAATCAAAAATCTCGTAAGAAAAACCTTGGTTGAAAAATCTCGAATGAAAATCTCGAACGAAAAATCTCGAATGAAAAATCTCGAATGATAAATCTCGGATGAAAAATCTTGGAATGAAAAATCTTGAATGAAAAATTTCGGATGAAAAATCTCGAATGAAAAATCTCAAATGTAAAATCTCGACTGAAAAACCTCGAATAAAGAATTTCGAACGAAAAATCTCCAATAATATTATTATTATACCACTCATTTATAAAAATCTCTTAAAAAAATCTATTTTGCACTATAAAGGAATACTATCTACAAAAAATAAATAGTAAAAAACATTATAGTCAAAAATATAAATCAAAATGGGGAACCACCGACCGCGGAGCGAGGCCCAATCGGTCGGGGGCTAGGGCTGCAGAGAGAGGAACCTCCTGACTATACGTGCCAAGTCCAGGAGTACCGCCTTCTGAATCTGACCCTTGATCCAACTATTTAGCGAGAGCTTCTTAAGGTACTGGTCGAAGCTCTTCGCAATCAGTCCATTCACTGAAACGACTATCGGGACGATAATCGTTGAATCCACATCCCACATGGCGGTAATCTCGTGAGCCAAGTCAAGGTACTTGCTTAACTTGTCTTTCTCGGCCTTCACGAGATTAGCATCATGCGGGATAGTGACATCAACAAGTATCGCCCGGCGTTCCGACTGGTCTACCAGCACGATATCAAGCTTATTGGCAACGATAGTCCTATCCGTGATGATAGACCGGTCCCAGTAGAGCGTGGCACGGCCATTTTCAAGAACCGGCTGAGGCACGTACTTATAGTACGGCACCTCAGGTCCCACAAGGTCGTATCGGAGGGCAAGTTGCTGGTGAATGATCCTGGCTACTTGGTTGTGTCTGTGCAGATACTCAGAGTTAGCAAGATGCGAACAACCCGAAAGCACATGCCTGAGGGATTCTCCGGGACGGTGACATGCTCTACATATATCAACCGTCCCATCCTTCATGATGTACTTTCGATAGTTGTTCGTCTTGATGACCTCATCCATAATCGCATAGACAAAACCCTCGGTTTCCCCAAAGAGGTCACCGAAACGTAACCAGTTTACTGAAGCGAGCAGATCTACATCGGGCCCTGTGAGGGCCTTGTAAAACCGCCCGTGCAGTTCCTTGCTCTCCCATACGGTCTTGCGTTCCTGAGTGCTCAGGGCTGATGGTTTACGCCAGTTCTCTTTTGCTAAGGAGAGCGGGGTAAAGTTCTTATCAACTGCAACGACATCGTGATGCATCCCGTACTCGGCATGGAGGAAGTACTCCCTGAGATTGCACACCTCACGGTCGTGGAGAGTCTTGGCATTTAAAAAGCCTCGACCTCCATCCTTCCGCGGGATTTACATTCTCATAACCGACGAACGATATGATGATATATGTGCGAATGATATGTGTCGCATGCGATGGGTCGTTAATAGTTGACGAACTCTACAATCCAGGGCATCTAACTCTGTCTGTGTCCACCTTAATATGCCGAAGGTGTATATGAGAAGAGGCATAACCCAGCATAAACGCGCGAACCTTTTCGTTCAAGATTTTTTATTCGACATTTTAATTCGAGATTTTTCAGTAGAGATTTTTCGTTCGACATTTTTAATTCAAGATTTTTCATTTGATAATTTTCATCCGAGATTTTTCGTTCGTGATTTAACATTCGAGATTTTTCATTCAAGATTTTTCATATACTTACTTATTCTTATAGTAGATAACATAACATAACACCCAACAGTCGCATACGTAGTCCTGATCCCACACAAGGCATCCCTGTGTTGTGGGTATCAGAAACTATGAGTACCATGGTACCATAACACCCAGACCCGGAACAAATATTTGGTCCATTGGTGTTTTCCTGGTTGGGTATTCAGGAATAAACCGTTATGAACCAATAAAACTACTAGGTATGTAAAAAATAGGTACTATTATTTATATTTATATTTATGGGCTCTGTCTACACTTTCGGAAAAAAGGCGTGTGTCGTCTATGTTTGTATGTATGTATGTATATTTATTAGTTCATTCGTCCATAATGGTTTTGTCTGACTTATAGTAAATTTATTTTATTGTATATATTTTGATTTTTCTCCCAAAAACCTGTTGTCTTTATTTATTAATCCAAGGGACAGTGTACCTTTTTAATTATCTACCATACTAGGTCTAGACAGGACTAACAAACAAAGCTAAGGAAAATCAACAATGCCGCCAGGCATATACTATACAATAGCGCATAATTTCCGATGCTCTAAATCAAAAGTGCGCGAGTTCTCAAATACAACGAACTAGACAACAGATATGACTGCATGACTAGAGCACCTCGTGCCAAACCGCGGCTGCCGCCTGCCGCGCGCCGCGGTCTGCATGACTAGCGCGACGCGCTCCACGCCGCGGCCGGCGCCCGCTACCGCGCGCGCCGATCGCCGCGATTATTCATTGTTTCTGAATATTGTGCCAATGTTTATGCATAGCGTGTGGTGCGGGCTCGGGATGCAACATTTCCTAGGCTCCGCCCAGATGCCCAAGGTCGTTCAAGGCTATAATCACCTTAATGGACTGTTCCGATACTTAGGTACTAGTTTTTAGTAAATGCGGCAAGGTATTCATTTCATATACCCCAGTGCTCTTTCTAATACCTACCATTTAATTCCTTTTTTCTTTGAATCAGCTCCTACTTGTTCTCGAGGCACAACACAGGCGCTCCCCACCTATTAGTAAGAAGGATCATCAAGTAAAGCCGAGCCGTGTTTGTTGCCTGATTCTTCTAGGTTTGCCTGCGTTGGCATAGGAGTAAATTTATTTTATAAGACGATTCAAAATGATCCTTGTGGATTCAATGAATAAAATACTTTTGACTTTGACTTTGACCTAAGTATTATACGAAATAACCGAAAAAAGTGTACTGAGCTTACCTTTAATATCCCTATAAGCCCAGGGATATTGGAGAGGTGTTCTACTCGTCATGGCGAATAAATTTATTTGTACGTCTTTTTATTGTTCGAAGTTTTTCATTCATAGAATGCTTCATGCCACTTTCCGCAAGAAATGAACACAGCTTGTTTATCACCAATTCTCTGGTTCACCGAAGTAATTTGATAAGAAATGACAAATAAAAATAGTACGCTGTGATAAAAGGGTCGTAAATAGGTTATTACAAACGAGTTGACGTTTTGGTTTACCATCGTGACGAGTTTGTAATAACCTTTACGTCCGTGTTTCACACGACGTTGTGATAAAACTGATAAGTAAAGAGATCAGAGATCTTTATATTAGGACTGAAAAAATATACTGCCAAAGAAATTATTAAGGAGTTTTTAATTGTAAGGAAATTGGCAAAGAGAGCCTTGTAAATTCAGCATTTAAGTTTATTTAAAATATAAAATGTAGAAATCTTAAATTCTGCGGTAATTAAGGCGGAAGCCAGCTTGTTCTAGAATCACAAACTTTTTTGTAATATTTCTACGCGAAATACCACTTGTTTCAATTATTTTCGTCCTCTAACTAAAAACTCGTCGAAACTTCACTCACTTTTATATTCTAATGGCAGCATCTACAGCTCTGTAGATAATTTTCATAAATAAAGCCAGCCAAGTGTGAGTCGGACTCGCGCACGAAGGGTTCCGTACCGTTATCTATAAAAACGGCAAAAAAACACGTTTGTTGTATGGGAGCCCCCTTAAATAGTTACTTTATTCTGTTTTTTAGTATTTTTGTTATAGCGACAACAAAAATACATCATCTGTGAAAATTTCAACTGTGTAACCATCACGGTTCATGAGATACAGCCTAGTGACAGACGGACAGAGAGACGGACGGACAGCGGAATCGTAGTAGGTAATAGCGTCCCATTTTACCCTTTGGATACGTAACCCTAAAAAAACGTGAGTAGGTATATCGTACAATGCAATGAACACGACCAGGTAAAATCACTGTATTTCGAAGGTTCTGCGCCTGCTTTTGTGATTGTAATAAGTTTTCTTATGACATCAAACACAAAATATATTGTAGATAGATATCAGTGTTGTTTTAAAATGTCGCATCGTTTTTCTTCGAGAAGCCCCGTCTAGCATGAAAAATAACCCCATCCAAATCACCTTCCAAAACACTCATTACCGCTCAAAATTTCTTAATTAAGTGCCAAGAAAACTCAAAATTAATTTTGATAAAACTTTTCCGAGAACCCTTTGATAATTATCCCTTATTTTTTGGCCAAGACGGAAATTTAATTAATTGCTCATTATAACCTTAAGCTTAGTTTCCATGGTAACGGATTAGCCTTCGAAGGCTTTAAGCTCTGTTTACATGCTCCGTTTTACCTGTACAGGCAAGTCTCTGCAGGCAGGCGGAAGCTACGAAACGTTTCCATGGTAACGGGTTTAGCTCAGATTACACGCTCCGTTTTACCTGCACAGGCAAGTCTCTGCAGGCAGGCGGAAGCTACGAAACGTTTCCATGGTAACGGGTTAAGCTCAGATTACACGCTCCGTTTTACCTGCACAGACAAGTCTCTGCAGGCAGGCGGAAGCTACGAAACGTTTCCATGGTAACGGGTTAAGCTCAAATTACACGCTCCGTTTTACCTGCACAGACAAGTCTCTGCAGGCAGGCGGAAGCTACGAAACGCGATCATCTTCATTCTTTACTCAAACTCGCGTGGACGCCAATTCCATTCAGCTGTAGGCTTGTAGGTAAATCGCTGTCTAACGAAACTTCCACCTAAAAAATGTTCTATGAACATGCGCTAATTTCTATGGTGGATACTCTGTATGCGCTGGCAGATATTACCTCTATGTATCATTACTTGTCGCCCGTGTGTGTCCGTGTCTCGGTGACAATTTCTATGCAATTTCTTTCCATGTACAGTGGTACAAGGATCATTTGGCACGTGGCCGAAATCATAACTAACACCGCCATCTTGTATTTGAATACCTATCAAACAGCGCTACAGTGTCGGCCACAAGACATGCCAAATGATCCATGTAGCTGGTACAAGTAGCACTGTATTTATGTGTATTGTATTATACAATTTTTGATTACACCCGGTGTTACGTTTACTAGAAAAACTGACTTCAACAAATGGTACTTTCGGAGTGCAAATGCTTGACTTGTTGCTGAAACTACTAAAATCGCTACATATATGCCGATATTAATTGAGGAGTTCCCTCAATTCCTCCTGGATCGCATTATCAGAACCGAATACAAATGAACCAATCAAGTGAGCCTTCAACTTCTACTGCAGAAACAACAGCCGCAATAGGGAGTGGTCAGAGGTCACGCACAGTATAAAACGTAGTATTTTTTCCTCTATAGGTAAAGCTAAGGCCAAACCAATTTTATAGAATCAAAGTTGTTTAGATCGCCACCGAGCACGCCACCGCGGACGTGGTTGAACGCGTCGCTTTGGCCTTAGCTTTAAACGTTACAGTATTCCGCCCACTTGTACGTTTCTACCTGCGGAATAATATTTTTTTAAAGACAGCGCAGGAAAATACAGAAAGCCTGTAGACGGAACTATATCTATATTCATAGCTATAGATAATACCAGGCGTGGATATTTGTGAAATGATAGGTGCATTAAAACATCTATATCATATACCGAAAGCATGCCCTCTCGTTATTTTTATATAACATAAAATGTAAGAAATAAATTTGCATAATAGCCTCTGTTTTCGTAGTTACAACCATTTTCCTAAACTATCAATCCTAAGATGTTTTTATTGCCTTCAGTATATTAAATAACACAACGCCGAGGGAACCTTGTTTTTATTTATGAAAGTACTTTCCTAATGGTATTTAAATTAAGAAACACGTGATTTATGCTTACTTTTCGTTTCAAGAGCGCTATTCTGTCGCTTTATAACTTACCTAGGTAAGTTAGATAGTGACAAAATTTGGCGTCCATCGACGCCTTAAGAATATTACACGAAATACGATAACCCATCCAACACACACACCCAATTCAGATCGTGGATGTCACATAATTTGTATGTCTTGTCCTTTTGCTCGAACCAAGGGGCAAGCAGCCCCCTTATTCGCTATGACCAAACGTGACATAACGCGGGCTCGTTACGATATCTGCGTGGAATCATCGTTCAGAATACATTGTGACGTCACACGTTATTGTCACGTAATCTCCGATGGTCATAGCGAAGAACAGCTCTGGAATGTTAGCTCGTGTTAGTCCCCCCTAAGGGGATATGACAGAAATCATTCAAATGGAAAATACTTCATATATCTATCTATAGAGCTTAAGCAATCCGCTTAATATAAAAACGTGACGCTTAAAATGCAAAGACTATAAAAATACAGAAGCGGCAAACAGAGATATAAAGGCGGAGGTGCATTTACATACAAATGAGGTCCATGCGAAATTATTTCAGTCGGCGAATAGGGTGCATTGGTCGCATGAAAAAAGTGGGTAAGCGGGAGTCAGTTGTCTGGAATAAAGAGTTCTAACGTGATTTTAAATCTATACTTGTTCGTTTTTTGATAATAGCAACAAGAATTTGTTATTATATAGTTGATGTCGTATGTGTACCTATGTCTGTTTGTCCGCATCATCATCGAAACGAATGTTCATACTAAAATGGGATTTTTCAATAGGTCTGAAAATATAAAAATTTAAATACAGGTTAATCCATTTCAGACCCACGGTACCCCTGGCCATACCCCTGGCGGTACCGTAGGTCTTTTAAAGTTAAACGGTACCACCGAGTAAGTGACCCTAGTGATGTGTTGACCTAGCCCCGCGGTTACGTTTGCACCATTGATTTGCCCCATTAATGGTGCAGACGTAACTGGTTAGTTACGTTTGCACCATTCAATTTGATACAACATACTAACCTTGCTTTTCTCGCCATAAAAATTTGTTTATTTAGCGTTTGTTTTTAACATGGTTTTTTGGATAGAATGTTTACCAAAAAACAAGGTCCTTTAGGAACATTCGGTTGACTTTGCAAAATTTTGAAATTCCAAAATGTATAATTTCCCGCAATGTTGTTTCTTTTTAGTGTTGTATTATTTTAAAGTTGTGTTCCTATAATGTTGTCTCATTTGGGATCACATAGTTTTATCAATCTATAAGGCGCTCAGAACACGACAAAATTTTGAACTCTCAGTTGCGGCAACCGGCAAATCGCAACTATAGCCGTTTTTTAGGATGACAGGTGTCAAAATTGATTCAGTCATATTTCGGAAACTACTCGTGCTAGAGTTTCGTTGCTACGGTACCGCCAGGGGTATGGCCAGGGGTACCGTGGGTCTGAAATGGGTTAATCGGCAATCGTAGATTTGATTTTTACCTAAGTTAATAAATACCGTACAATATGCAGATCATTTTCAGCAACTTATAGAAGTCCACTGCTGGACCTTAGAAATATTCTAAGTGCTGGACATGAGCCTCCCGTAAAATACCATGACGGACGGACTTGAGCCGCCTCCATCCACGACTCCTTCCTGTGACCTTTATAATGTGTTTGATCCATCCAGCATCGTCCGGTTTGTGGTCGCCACTCGAGAACCCATATTCCCCTTATGCTCCTTATTGCTTATTATTCTTATTCGTAATCAGTTCTGCAAGCTATATGGCCGGCCCATTGCCATTTCAATTTTCTAATTTTTATTGCTATGTCGGTTATCGATTATCGAATTTTCTCATGTCATAGAAACTGCATTATATGTAATTCTGAGGTCTGACTGTAATCAAATCAACAGTAGAATGATATTTTGTTGTTAGAAAAAAATATTATAAATTTAATTCCGGTATCATTATCATCATCCATAGCCTGACTTTACCCACTGCTGAGTATAGGCCTCTCTTTGCCTGTGCCATTCCTTCCGGTCCCATGCCAGTCTCATCCAGGTTCGGCCGCGACGCATGCGACATCATCTGCCCATCTCGCTGTTGGACGACCAACGTTTCTGTACCCAGTTCTTGGGCACTATTCAGTTAGCGCCTTACTCCACCTATCGTTACTTTGCCTTGCCAGGTGTCCTGTCAAATTCCATTTTAGTACTGTTAATTTATTAAAATTATCTATAAAGTCAAAGTCAAGTATTTTTATTACTTGAAATAGATACATGTAATAAAAGATGTCAAATATTATTATTAGTATCAATGTATTCCTACCAATATTTTTATTAACAGTACAATCATAAAAATCAAGAATTAATGAATTATTAAAATGTCAAAATACAAATATATACAAATATAGTAACGAGATGCCATTTAGGAACGGCGCATGTGTAGGTATTTATGTATGAAGATGGTTCGCTTTAAATACAAATACAAACAAATACAAATGTTTATTTCATTAACTTAAGGTCTACAATTTAACAGGGTTTGGACACTCCTTAATATGCTTGTGTTTGGAGATACCGCTCTTCTATATACATCGTTTTTTTTTTTTTTTTTATGTAGTAATTGTACATAGTCATAAAAATAAAAAATTTTAGGAACAAAACAGAGACAAGAAACAGACAGCGCAGAGAAAAAGTTTGATAATTATTGTAACCTAATGAAACACACCTTGGTACTGTTTAATTAACTCTCACATTTATTTATTTAAACAACTATTAGCACTTATAAGTACAAATATAAATATATTGTCTTGCAAATGTTTTGTACAGAGTTTGGGCATAAGTTACCCCTAGCTATGTTGTCACAAGACTGGCCCGTTCCGAGTGCAACAGCTGCCTTTTATAACGATTTACCCTCATTACAGACTGGTACCACGCTACTCGAGTCAAGTCAGTACTACGATAGTTTATAATGAATACCTCACCGAAATGATAATGTTACAGTCGGCCATCAGACTCAAAACGAGTCCCCGCGTTTTCAGAGAGGTAATCATTTAACAATATTCTCAGTACCATTACGTAACAATTCAATGAAATATAAAAATCAAGTTAACTAAAGCTTAAAACAACAATATACAATAATAATAACGTTAAATAACATTAATGTTTTTGAGATATGATTTGCTAATCATATAATTTATAACAATTCAATTATTTACACAAATAGGTAGATTCAATTTATCTTGAAGCTAAGATATTAAAGATTATTTTTTCTAAATTTATCTTCGTCATGAACACCGACCGCGGCCACGCTCGAAGGCGGGAACTAGCTTGGCTCCGGCGCTTCGCTCGCTCTGCACGTCTTGACACTGGCGCAGGTAGCGGGCGGCGGGGAGAAGCAGTAACCCGTTCTTCGTCGCTCGCGTCGTCGCCGACGTAAGGCTCATCAACTCACATGCAGTCATGATTTTGATCAATCATGCTCAAGTTAGGTATCCATACAACATCTAATTTCATTTTCGTAATTTGGATTGATGGAATAACTATTTAGACCGTGTCTGAACAATGTGTCTTCGGATGAGTCGTTATCACTCAAGGTAGAATCACTAATAGGGTCATTATTAAAATTTAGCCACGGAAATATTTTACAGTAGATGTTGGATCGTACCTGGACCTTTCGGTCTCAAAGCTGTCCCTCTAAGGGCTCTGTCTCCGCACGCGGAGCTCGGTACCTTTCGGTCTCAAAGCTGTCCCACTGAGGGCTCTGTCTCCGCACGCGGAGCTCGGACCTTTCGGTCTCAAAGCTGTCCCTCTCAGGGCTCAGTCTCCGTACGCGGAGCTCCAATTCTCTGTATCGTTCTCGCTCCTGAAGATCCCGGTGATCACGATAGTGTGAATATCTCCGTTACCACCAACTAGCAGACACTGGTATCTCAGGAACAAACTTCATGCTGCTCAGAATACTGTCTCTCCTCTTCCTTGACATCATGTATCTAACGCGATGACCAACGTTAATCTGCAAAACAAAACAAACCAGCACAGAACACGCTCGGCCATTCCTAACCCAACCAAGGTCACCATTAGCAAATATTCTCAACTAAAAGGGAATACTTCTTACGCTTTGATAATTGAAATCAATAGGGAATACTTCTTACGCTTTGATAATTGAAATCAATAGCATCCAAGAAAGAAGCCTCCCCGCGGCACTCCCTGGAAAGAGCTAACGCAGTGTCAGTGTCTAGGCTGGCCAATTCTTTCAACATGATGATGGATCAAACAAAAAAGTCCTTCAAAGGACTCCCCTAATATTGTGACGACCGAACCTGCTTTGAGCGTGATTTCCGTAAATATTGAAGGATTCTCAGAGGAAAAAGCTTTACTATTATCGAAGCTATGTAACAAGACCAACTGCGACATACTATGTGTCCAAGAGACACACCGTAACCATGAACAACTAGACCACTAACTCCAGATCTGACACTTGTTGCGGAGATACCGCACTCAAAACATGGAAGCGCTATATTTGCTAAGCCCAACTTAGCAATCATTTCAACCTCTTATAATTGTCTTGACTCAATAGAGACCCTTACAGTCGACACTGGACAATGTACCATCACCTCTGTCTATAAGCCACCCTCACAACCTTTCAAGTTTAACCAACTGACCTTTTTTTTTTATGATCGTGACACGAGAATCGTCATTGGCGATTTTAATAGCCATAATATTGCATGGGACTACCAAATACCAATTCTGATGGTCACGCGGTCGAGCAGTGGTTAGAAGTCGACAACTTTTCGCTTATACATGATGCCAAATTGCCAAAATCTTTCAACAGTGGCCGCTGGAAACGGGGATATTATTCCGACCTCATTTTTACAAGTGAAAACATAAGTCGTCTCTGCACATAAACTGTATGTACACCAATCCCTCGAACACAGCACAGACCAATAGCGTGCCTGGTACAAACGGCCCATAAACCAACTGAAGTTCCGTTTAGACGCTGGTTTAATTTTCATAAAGCAGACGAGAAGTGTTTCTCTGAGGATCTGGACGCAAAGCTGTATAACATACAACCAACGCCACAGAAATATGACCAATTCGTCGACGCTGTCTGGACGGTCTCGCGTCTACTTCGCGTCCTTGCGACAGTCAACATCGAAATAACTTCATCAAAAAGATGAAAACTAAATAGAGGTACCAACGTTTATAATTTTCCAATCATACAATTTATTACTATCAAGATAATTAACCAAATAATTAAATTAAACTGATTGAATTGTACAGTTAACGCTAAATTATTCGTCAGTATCATTAATTGGCTTATAAACAAAAAACCGAAAATCATTTAAATAATCCGAAACTATATTGTTACTATCTCTCGTATAGGTATATACACACACACCATTCACCCTCACACCCACACACATTCACTTTTTAAACCTACACACGACACACACAACTCACGCATACTCACACACGGGAAATCCCTGCAATACCCAGACTCTTTAGAGGCTGGTAGTTTTGCAGGGATAACCCCTTACACTCACACAATACACCTTCTATTACACAAACCCCACGCACACCTTCACGCTTTACACACATGTTTACATACACCCTCGCTTATTTAATCTACTTTAAATTGCCTTAGCCTTCTACCTTAGGCTGGGTTGAAATATATTATAATATATATATACTCATACATACACACAGTTAAAGTTAATAACGTACTATTAAAAATTTACTTTTTTTGTATCATTAAGGAAGGAGGTCCACAAGATACAGGTTAACCTAGTTTGGGGACCAACGATGTCATGTTTTTGTTATTGTAATTTTCCTGTTCAATAAACGTTATTGTATTGTATTGTATTGTATTGTATTATCTATGATAAATGATTCATTTTAAGCTTAACAAAATAAAGCAAAGCACGAGCAAGTTAAAATATTCAAGTTAACATATTCAAGTAAACATATTCAAGTAAACATATTCAAGTAAACATATTCAAGTAAACATATTCAAGTAAAAATATTCAAGTAAAAATATTCAAGTTAAAAATATTCAAGTTAAAAATATTCAAGTTAAAAATATTCAAGATAAAAATATTCAAATTAAAAATATTCAAGTTAAAAATATTCAAGCTTAACAAAATAAAGCAAAGCACGAGCAAGTTAAAATATTCAAGTTAAAATATTCAAGTTAAAATATTCAAGTTAAAATATTCAAGTTAAAATATTCAAGTTAAAATATTCAAGTTAAATTATTCAAGTTAAATTATTCAAGTTAAATTATTAAAGTTAAATTATTAAAGTTAAATTATTAAAGTTAAATTATTCAAGTTAAATTATTCAAGTAAAATTATTCAAGTTAAATTATTCAAGTTATATTATTCAAGTTAAATTATTCAAGTTAAATTATTCGAGTTAAATTATTCAAGTTAAATTATTCAAGTTAAATTATTCAAGTTCAATTATTCAAGTTAAAATATTCAATCTAAATTATTCAAGTTAAAATATTCAAGTTAAAATATTCAAGTTAAAATATTCAAGTTAAAATATTCAAGTTAAAATATTCAAGTTAAAATATTCAAGTTAAAATATTCAAGTTAAAATATTCAAGTTAAAATATTCAAGTTAAAATATTCAAGTTAAAATATTCAAGTTAAAATATTCAAGTTAAAATATTCAAGTTAAAATATTCAAGTTAAAATATTCAAGTTAAAATATTCAAGTTAAAATATTCAAGTTAAAATATTAAATTCAAAATATTAAATTCAAAATATTAAATTCAAAATATTCATCAATAATATACCGGCAATCGCTGCATGGCCGTTACTTTGTAACGCTCGTCTATTTATTTGTGGCACCAGGCATTACAACCTCAGTTCAGACCCACCATCAACCACACGACTCAGTGCTATGGGCATCAGTTTATTTATAATCATCAGAAGACAGACGTCGCCAATATGTTTCACTCCTAGGCAGTTAGCATTACAAAGATGGAACCGGAATGTATATTATGAATATAGAGTACTCGCAATAATGAACGACTCCAGTGACTGCAGCAGTCGGGGCTTTGGCGTCACTTATATATGCGGTCACGTACACAAGCATCATAAATACTTAATTCTACTACGATACCATGTACTCTGTCGCTACGTATGCACTTGCCAACAGTTACGCAATATTCTTGCTTCGCGAATGCCTACTGCGTAAGCACCTTCCCCGCGGGCTTCGTTAGCTTTTCTCACTCGATCGGGATGGCGGCCATCGACAGACACGTCACAACACGCATTATTTCACTTAGCTAGAACAGAAAACACAGCAGAGAAACACGAACGGAATCCCGAACGTATTAAACAGAAAGATGAGGGTATCTGAACGCTCTTGAAAATCACCATGGAATTTCATAATTTATTTAGACCAGCCAGTACAAGCAACTGGCACACTCAAACCTGTCTCCTTGGTCATGCCATGCATGGCCAACCATGTTCAATAAAGTGGGTAGGCATTTTGAATTATCTCCACATGATAGTTGGAGGCACAAAGATTATTACACCATAACAAAACTAAACGAGATCGTGGGTAGCTCTAATAATGATTATTTCTCATTGTCATTACCAAGCAAGTCCTCTCATGTAATAAAAACAATCTAGCATGAAAACTGATAAACCTCCGTTTGGGAACAATTTTTACGTCTGACCACGAGACAACGGCATGTGGATGATACCACCCCTTATTTTCCACAATCATCCAATACTTGGAAGACCTGCCTTAATAGGTGGATAACTCTTATTTGGATCAAGTGACAACTGTCGAACACGTCAAGAGTAACTTCCGTCTAATTGTTCTGCCAAGGTCACCTTTATCCGATAATAAAACTAAATTATTCAGTTTACGAATACCAGCACGTGGTAAAAGTAAAACACAAAGCACATGGGACTACCCTCAAAAATAAACGGTTTGAAAGGCTACGGTAAACATGACACTGGTTTCACGATGAACATTGACCCCGCAGTACACCATGAAAATAATTTTCATTGTGGCTTTACCACTACCACTGTAACGAACTTACGGGAATTCTCAATAATGGAACTCGTAGCGTTCTCCGTGTTTAAACAGTGATTTCAAAAATGATTTACAAATAACACCCAAAAGCTATTCTTTTACCCAATAAAAATGGTTGGACTCACCGGATTATTCGTTTAGTACTTGAAGAACTCACACAAAATCAAAAACTCAACGGACTTTCAAAAATCCTTACCGTGATTACGTCACCACAGTGTTTTCTCATATGCACGATTTAATCCAACACTTCTAATGTCGGAATATTTAGTTATCCATGATAATCGCAAACTTTTGTGGGGATTTGTGGTTTCCGATCCTGCTTCTGAAAGTTGAAACACACCTTGGTACTGTTTAATTAACTCTCACATTTATTTTTCACATTATTCACTTCATTTTTAAACCAAGAATCCATAATATCAGTAAAACAACATGGTTTTGTCATAAGAAGATCAACTGTTACAAACCTGCTGACTTGTGTCCATAGTTGGAGCAAAGAACTTGATAATAAGAACCCTATTGACATAGTATACTTTATACTTTATACTTTATACTTTATTTATTTAAAAAAACACACACATCATACATATTACACATTCAAAAAAATTACAAGGACAAAATAAGTTCTGATATGTACAACAATAATGGTGTTCTATAACATTTACCACAAACATTGTACACAAAGGGAAAATAAAATAAAATAACAGTAAGAAACACTAAATTAAAATAGGAACTAAAAACTAAAGCTAAAAATTACTAAAACATAAAAAAAAACAATTACATTTTAAAAACTTGTGATTGAGCCTAAGTGGCTCAAAATCTTATTTTTAAAGATTCGTAGGGGGTCGCAAAATATGTCTATGTCTGGGTTTTTGTTGTTCAAATCATTGTATTGGTTACACATTCGCGTGGTAGGTACTTGTAAGCCCATATTAGTTCTTGATCGAGGCGTATTAAATATATTCTGTATTGGTTGACGGGGATAGTTGAATGGCACGTATAGCGGGAACCGCTCTAATAGCTCACTGCAGTGTATTTTTCCATTGATAATACTATGTAACAAGCACAGGTCTGATAATTTACGCCGATTTCGCAGGGAGATCATTTTAAACTTAACTAGTCGTTGGTCATACAGGTTACGATGAGAAAACCCTGGGGTAAGAAAAGCAAGATGTCTAGTTAGAGCTCGTTGTATGCTCTCAATGCGTTGTGATTGTATGCTATAAAATGGACTCCAAACAGTGGAAGCATAATCTAATTGGCTGCGGACTAATGCATTATATAGTAATAGTTTGGTGTGTGCTTTAAACCCTTTACTATTGCGTTTTATGAATCCTAACATTTTGGCTGCTTTTGCCACAACATGATTGGTTTGAGGCACAAATGTTAGTTGGCTGTCAATTAGAATGCCTAGATCGCGAACTTCATCAACCTGTTTAAGTAGTTCGCCGCCAAGTTTGTACGAAGACACAAGTGGTTTTTTCTTCCGGGTGAATTTAATGTGAAAGCATTTGTTTACATTGAGAGTCATACGATTAAGAACACACCAGTTTTCTACTGCATTGAGATCGTTTTGTATTAAATTTGAATCTGATGGACTCCTAACCTGTCTATATAGTTTAACGTCATCGGCAAATAAAGATAGTTTACAGTAGTTAACATGTTTTGGTAAATCATTAATGAATATAAGAAATAGCACAGGTCCCAGGTGTGATCCTTGAGGAACACCAGATTGAGTCAAATAAATGTCAGATTCAGATCCATTTACTGAGACTATTTGAGGTCTTTTGAACAGGTAAGATTGGAGCCACTTTAGAAGTGAGCCACTGATACCATAAGCATCTAACTTTTGCAGTAAAATAGAGTGGTCTACCTTGTCAAATGCGCTTGAAAAATCAAGGTAGATAGCATCCGTTTGAATGTTATTATCAAGATTTTGTGATAACTCAGAAACGAAAGAAAGAAGATTGGTGTGCACTGAATGACCGTTCCTAAAACCGTGTTGGACATCTGTTATGTAATTCTCGACATGCTTGGAAATGAGAGGACAAATTAGGGATTCAAACATATATACCTTAACTTTGAACGCGCTTTTGACAAGGTTTCGCATCAACGTCTTCTACTAAAGCTGGAGCACTTTGGAATACGTGGGCCGCTACTCAAGTGGATTGAGAACTATCTTCTAGGCAGAACATTTCAAGTTCGTGTTGGCAATTGTCTGTCTCAGCAAAAACCTGTTGTAAGCGGTGTGCCACAGGGGTCTGTGCTCGCTCCCCACCTTTTTGGAATATTCATAACGGATCTAGCAGAACTCTTGGTCTCAGAGTGTGCCTTTTTTTGCTGGTGATGGAAAGTTCTTTGCCAACCCACTTATTAAATCAGGGCAGTTACAAGAAGATTTAATTTTCATACAAGACTGGACAAAGGATTGGATAATCAAACTAAACGCATCCAAATGCAACATTCTCCATTTAGGCAACAATAACCCCAGAGTCACTTACACACTGGATGGAAACATTTTGTCCCCAATCGGCCTTCAGCGAGATCTAGGGGTTAATATCTCATCTAATCTGAAGTGGGGAGAACACGTTACTATCATAGTCAAGAAGGCGAATTCATTTCTGTATGTCATACGAAGGTCCTTTCTAGCAATGACTGTTGATGTTTTTTGCAAGATTTATAAAACATATATAAGGCCACTACTGGAGTACGGATTTCAGATATGGCACCCCTACTTCAAAAAAGACATAGACCTTCTTGAAAGTGTCCAAAGGAGGGCCACTAAGATACCGCAGGCTCTACGTCGAAAATCCTATGAGGACAGATTACTCACACTACGTCTCACTACTCTTGAGGATAGACGCCTTCGAGGAGATCTTATCGAAACTTACAAGATTATGACCCATCATTACAACCTGCCAAACTTTCATGACATTTTTATTAAAAAAGAAGATCTAAGATCCACACGTGGTCACCAGCTGAAGTTAAACCGTGATCCCGCCGTCTCACTTGCCGCTCATCACTTCTTCAGCAATAGAGTGGTTCACAATTGGAACAAGCTATCAGATGACGTCGTTACTGCTACTTCCGTCAATGCATTCAAAAATAAACTCGAAATCTGGCTTCGAACAAATAAATCAGTGCTCAAAAAAATCTACCATAACTAAGTGACAATATTTCGACTAAATTTTAAATTCTAATACTGTGACGTAGACACATCAGCGAAAGCTGCTCGTCTATAAATTAATAATAATAATAATAATAATAATAGTTTTACATTTGCTCAGTCATGTTTTACGTGTGTTCTGCTACGTAGCTCAATAAACCTCTTTACCGAAATATGGTGTTTTACTGGACATATTAGCATACATAATCAAATACATTTGTATCTCATAGACGTGCATGGTGCATATCTTCTTTTACTCAACATGCTTCACAATCAGGACTATCCACTAGTGATTTATAAACATCTCTTACCTCCGGCGCCTGAATTTCCCGAGAACGCACACAGTCCACAAAGTTGTATGAAGTTGATAATATCTTGTGCTGCTGTGTCGGGGTTTCCTCTTCACTATCACTATCGGAGTAGCACACAAAATCCTCCGGTTTTTCAAGCTTGCGCTGTTGTTCTGCCCTGTAAATGAGTTTTAGACTTATTCTGAGTCCCTAAGGTAATGAAATTGTTGAAATTTGTATTGCAATTTAAAGGAAAAATAATACTTGAGGTGTGAGAATTTTATTTATGAGTGACAAACAAATTGACAACGTTTATATTCTTCATAAACTCAATATATTTGGAGAGTTTTAATTACCATCAAAAAGTTACATTACAACATCCGCCCTCAATGAAAACTCTCTTACAAATAAGAAACACAATACATGACCTATGCTAAATTTAACCCAGCTACACATCTCTTAAGTGCAATACGCCCTAATGGTTTTGTAAACATATCAGCAAAGTTCAAATCTGACCTAACGAATTTAATAACTATAATGCCGTCAGATACTTTTTCCCGTATAAAGTGATATCTCGTATCTATATGCTTCGTTCGCTCGTGATGGACTGGATTGTGCACTAAGCTATGTGCACTCTGACTGTCGTTAAACAAAGTAACAGTATCGGACTTACCGATTATTTCCGAAATGAATCGTTTTAAGTAGCACGCCTCCTTAGCTGCCGCTGTTAAAGCCATGTACTCTGCCTCAGTAGATGACAGAGCTATCGTTTGCTGCTTTTTAGCCTGCCACGTAACTGGACCTCCAGCCAACGTAAAGTAGTAGCCAGTATACGATTTTCTGTCTATGCTACAGTTAGCCCAATCTGCATCCGTATATCCCTTAAGAAACTCTCCAGTCTTTCTGTAAGTAAGAGCATAATCAATAGTGCCTCTTAAATATTGCAATACTCTTTTTGCCGCAAGCTAGTGTTCTTTATCGAATTTTGTGTTGAACTGACTGAGATAGCTCGTCACAAAAGCTATATCAGGGCGAGTATTTACTGCCAGAAACATAAGGGATCCAATCAGGCTTTGAAATGGATACTCGTTTTCTCCATTTCCAGTACTCAATTTCTTAAGGCTTGATGGTGTCTCGACCATCTTGCACATATCCATATCGAATTTTCTCAGCAAATATAAAATAAACGTTCTTTGACTTACTTTTACTTCACCATCATCGCTTCTATGGATATTTAAGCCAAGATAATATTTTAATTCACCCAGATCTTTCATGGAAAATATGTTTCCCAGATCACGTTTGACAATTTCAAATGTCATGTCATTTTGGTAAAAGACAATAATATCGTCTACGTAAACCGCCATTATTACCAACTCTTTACCACAAAACTTCTTATACACGCATGGTTCCGAAGGAGTTTGTTCAAAACCTAATTTCAACAGAGTCTTGTTTAACATCCTGTTCCATGCTCGTGGTGCTTGTTTGAGCCCATATAAAGATTTTTTCAGTAGACAAACTTGTGATGGGTTTTCTTTGTTCACGAAACCTTGAGGTTGTTCCATATACACTTCTTCTTCCAGATCTCCATTTAGAAAAGCTGTATCCACATCCAAGTGTCTCATTTTTAGGTCCATTTCAACAGCTAAAGCAAACAATGTACGGAGTGAAGAATGACGAACTACAGGTGCAAACGTTTCATTGTAATCAACTCCTTCTATTTGTCTGAAACCTTTGGCCACTAATCTTGCTTTATACTTCAAAATATTACCATCAGCATCCATCTTTAACTTATAGACCCATTTGCAAGGTATTACCTTTTTATTTCCATTGGGTCGGTCAACAAGCTTCCAGGTTTGTAATTTCAATAAAGAATTATGTTCATCGGCCATAGCTAAATGCCACCTATTAGCATCATCTGCATTCACGGCCTCTATATAACTCTTTGGTTCAATTATATCTTCAGCAGATACCTTAGAGGTAAAGTAATCCGGTTGTCTACGAGTCCTGCTAGGATATCTACTTACTTGCTGATCAACAGCTGGCTCTTCCCATTCAGAACTTGTAGTCTCCTCTGATTCTGCTGAATTATAATAATTTTCATCATCACTGCATATTGAATTATTTTCTTGATGAACTACAGTCTCATCCTGCTTGTGCTCATCAAACAAAATGATAGGTTCCTGTTTTACAGATTCAACAGCATTACCTTTTAATTGTGAAAAATTCTCTTCGAAAAATGTCACATCTCTCGACTTCTGTACGCTTCTTGGATTTGAAGAATAATAATAATAATAATAATATAATATAATAATAATACTGGACACAGTTCACACAACATTATCTAGCCCCAAGCTAAGCAGAGCTTGTGTTATGGGTACTAACTAACTGAATCCCTGAAGTAATAGCCATTTGGATCTTCTGAATAGAATAGAATAGAATAGAATAGAATTTTTTATTGCCATAGGTGAAAACACATAACAAAAATATAAATTCTTAAATTAGGTGCACAGGCTATGACTCGTCAAAAATTTGATCAACAATGCTCTAAAAACTTATAATTAATAGGTACATTTTTTAATTATTTTTATCGCTGTATAGGGGCGATTGTCATATTTTTAATAAATTAATAATTTTCAACACTGAAATAATACAAAAAACGGAAAAAAAACAATAAACAAAACAAAACAGGTAGGTATATTGGTAGGCACAGAACTAGGAGCACCCCCACCATCATGTGAAAATTGGTGGTTCCACCAGTTTGACATTAAAGTGGCTGTAATCGCTTTGTAAAAACTCTTTGACGCTGTATAACGTTTTGTCAAGCAAAAGTTTCTTAACTTCCATAAAAAACCTATTATCACTTTTTATTAATTTTATATTTTGGGGAAGTTTGTTATAAACTTGCTGTCCCATTAGTTTGGGCAGTTTTGCTGACATGTTCAGACGGTGGTGGATTGGCTCAAGAATCATCTTGTTTCGGACACTACGTTTGCCACAGTTCCCCCTTATCGTATACTCACTAAAATTAAACCTAACAAATTTTATAACCTCGAGTATATAAACTGATACAGATGTTAGGATTTTTAATGTTTTCAAATGATTACGACATGATTCCCTATATTCGGCCCTTATTAACACCCGTATGGCACGCTTTTGCAACTTTAGGACTCTCTCATAGTCTGATGAGCACCCCCATAAAATTATACCATACGACATGATTGAGTGAATATATGCATAGTATACTTCTTTTAGGGATTTTTCTGAAGATATAGATCTGAGCTGTTTAAGTGCATATATTCCTCTCGCCATTTTCCTGCATATTGTATCTATATGGTGCTTCCACGACAGCACAGGATCCAATTCTAAACCTAACAACTTAACTAGATTTGAAGTCATTATGGTACTTCCGTTCATTAAATGTATCGGAAAACTAATCTGATGAGGTGATACTGCATTAAAAACGATTACATTAGTTTTGTCCGCATTTAGTTTCAGCCCGTTCATCTCGAACCAGGTGTTTACTGTAGCTATTGTATTCCTTATTCCATCCAGAAGTTCTTCACTAGATTCTGCTGACAATATAATAGTGGTATCATCAGCATATTGTATAATATCACCCTTGATGTTAAGGTATGCTATGTCATTCAAAAACACCAAGAAAAGTGTGTTTCCCAATGATGATCCTTGAGGGACACCTATCTTACAGCTCTGTGGAGCCGATCTTAAACATTTTTCTTCTATTTTGATTTCTACAGTCTGTTCCCTTTCTTCTAGAAAAGATTTCACAAGATCTAAGCTGGCCCCAGATAATCCGTACACTTTAAGTTTTTCTAGCAGGAGCTCATGATTTACAGAATCAAAGGCTTTTGATAGGTCCAAGAAAACCCCTGCCACTTTTTTCTTTCCCTCCAAATGATCCATCACTCTTTCCACAAACCGCTGAGTGGCTGATATAGTAGATCTACCTGGCCGATATGCATGTTGACAATCCGATAGATTTTTATTGTTTATTAAATGTTCCATAATATCCAACAAAGGTTACTTCTTTAGTCTTCAGATCAAGTTTCTTCCGTTGACAAGCAGGAACTTGTATAAGCGCTCTACACCCAAACACACGCAAATGGCTCAAATCACTCTTACAGCCGTTCCATTTTTCATACGGTGTTTTTATTTTAAGGGCCCTATGAGGTGACCTATTCTTCAAGTACACAGCAGTCTTGAATGCATCTTCCCAGTATGCTTTGGATAGTGAGCTCTGAGCTAGCATAGACCGAGCTTTTTCTACAATGGAACGATTTGTTCTCTCTGCGATTCCATTCGTCTCATACGTTACTCCTTTTGTAGATAAGAACTCCGCAAGTTCTTTATTTACGTACTTCTTTCCACAGTCAGTTCTCAGTATTTTGATTTTAGCATCAGTTTGTCTTTCCACTAGTGCTTGGAAAGCACAAAACTTTTCCATGACTTGTGCTTTTGAAGCAATAAAGTAAGGAAATATCATTCGCGAAAAATCATCAATGAATAGTAGAACATATTTATTACCTTGGAATGATGTCTCAGACATTGGTCCACATAAATCTGAGTGGATCAATTCTAGCTTTGAGGTAGCTTTCTTGTATGCAATCGTCTTGAAAGGTTTTCTCGCTTGCTTGCCTTCAACACATGCAATACAACTCGATTGATCAACTTCTGTATAATCTATACCTACGTGAGAGTTCTTCAGTTGGTTCATACCAATGCGACATAAGTGACCTAACCGTTTGTGCCATAATTGGTACCTGCTTAACGAGTCAGAGTGCACATCGTACGCCACATTTTGGAGGGAATTAGTAGTACAATCAAGAGTGTACAGTCCACCACTAACCGAACCATGTAGAACAGCCTCACCTTCAAACAAAAAATCAGTACCTTTATAAAAACTACAACCATTCTTATCAAAAAGTACTACAAAACCTTTAGCTACGACTTTCTTGACAGAAATCAGATTACTAGTAAGTTCAGGTACATACGCTACATCTTTGATGCTGTCTACCACATTACACGCAGTGTTGATTGATATGTCACCAATACCACCACAGACGATCTTCTCACCATTGGCAACTGTAACAGTGCTACCTTCTAATGGTTTGATGTCCTTGAACCAATCCCGTCTTGGAGTCATGTGTTTTGATGCACCGGAATCAATAAACCACTTATTCTTCCCCAAACACGTAGACACACCAAGAGCACTAAACAAAGTAGTCTCCTTGTCTGATAAAGTACCGCCTTTCTTTTCTTTATTGCGTAAAGGGCAGTCAGGACGTTTGTGTCCAGGTTTGTTACATTCATAGCATACAATTGGTTTCTTTTTCTTAAGTTTATGAACATTAGATCGATTTTTCAGTTGAAAAGCTGCATCACTTTCTGTAGAGTCAATTTTTGACATTTCATTCTAGAGTCAATTTTTGACATTTCATTCAATAGCTTCCTTTTAACCAACTCGGTACTTACTTCTACATTGCTATTCTCTAATGCCATTATTAGAGGCTCATATCTCGAAGTGAGACCTCCTAATAAGATTGCAGCAATCGAAGAATCTTCAATTACCTTGCCAATGTCAGCCAAATCTTGTGCTGTGCTCAAAACAGCGTTTATGTACATTTCAATGTTTTGAAAATCATTCAGTGCGAGCCTATACAGCTTTCTCTCTAAAGTCAACCTTCTGCCCATGCCTTTATCTTCATAAGCATTCCAAGCTTCTAAAGCAGACTTAGCACTTCTAATGTGGGTCATTGCAGAGCCATCTACTGTTAAGCATATTTTTGCTAGTGCTCTCTTATCGTTTCTAGATTTTACCTGTTCTGAGGTAGTATCTCCTTCATTGTACCCATCTATTGTGCTCCATAAATCTTCATGTATTAAGTAGTTCCTCATTTTGAACATCCACGAAGAGTACCCGTCTCTAGTAGATAGGAGGAGCGAGGGTATAGGTGATGAAGGCCATCTCATTGAAACTAAATCACCACACTTGAACATCCTTTTTTTTTAATCTTCAAGATAGTCCACGACTCAAAATATATTTTCTACACACTATTGGTAACAAAATTTACTTTTATTTCCCATAAGAGCTTCGTGCTGATAACGTGTTGAAATTTGTATTGCAATTTAAAGGAAAAATAATACTTGCGGTGTGAAAATTTGATTTTTTCCTTTAAATTACAATACAAATTACAACAGAAATACAACACATAATTTAGCATGAGGGATAACCAGGAAGTGAGGGGCATGATAGGTATGTTTGGAAACAGAAAATAACATTAGTATTACTTTTGAAACTATCAGTATGTACATACTTTTCACAAAAAAATTGAGTTTTTTTTGTTCCCGATGTTTCCACACAGTCGCAAACACAGTTGTCTACTCGCAAAGACTTTAGTTAGTTCTCCTGTGATCAAAGGCAGGCAACTGTGCCGAAATAATGGGATCAAACAAAACTCAAAAATCATGTTATAAAAAGTAATAAGATTAATGTTTAAAAACTTCTTGCAACAAGAGAGATTTTATAATAACCTCTTTTGCAATAATATTTTAGTTTGCATATTTATTGTTTACTGACAGAACAGACACGAGGGTTCAATGACCTCAGAACTTTTTTGCCAGTGTGACCTACATTCAACCAGCTTTACTGGTTTTGTTCTGTGGAAAATTGCAATACACTTTCAAGTGATGTGTAGGAATGCCCCCCTCGATGGACCAACTACTATTTGAAGATTGCAGGAGGTTAGGGGGTGGAGACTGCTCAAGACTCATCGTGGCATTCTATGGGGAGGCCTTCGGCCAGCAATGGACTTCTAGGGTGATGATGATGATCAACATTATGAGTGTAAATAGATGTTTAATTTGAGAATTATGTTTTGGCTTGAAATATGATAAGAATTCGTTAGCACGAGTTGAAAACATAAATATAAAATAAAGCAAAGCACGAGCAAGTTAAAATATTCAAGTTAACATATTCAAGTAAACATATTCAAGTAAACATATTCAAGTAAACATATTCAAGTAAACATATTCAAGTAAACATATTCAAGTAAACATATTCAAGTAAACATATTCAAGTAAACATATTCAAGTAAAAATATTCAAGTTAAAATATTCAAGTTAAAAATATTCAAGTTAAAAATATTCAAGTTAAAAATATTCAAGTTAAAAATATTCAAGTTAAAAATATTCAAGTTAAAAATATTCAAGTTAAAAATATTCAAGTTAAAATATTCAAGTTAAAATATTCAAGTTAAAAATATTCAAGTTAAAAATATTCAAGTTAAATTATTCAAGTAAAATTATTCAAGTAAAATTATTCAAGTAAAATTATTCAAGTTAAAAATATTAAAGTTAAAAATATTCAAGTTAAAAATATTCAAGTTAAAAATATTCAAGTTAAATTATTCAAGTAAAATTATTCAAGTTAAATTATTCAAGTTAAATTATTCAAGTTAAATTATTCAAGTTAAATTATTCAAGTTAAATTATTCAAGTTAAATTATTCAAGTTAAATTATTCAAGTTAAATTATTCAAGTTAAATTATTCAAGTTAAATTATTCAAGTTAAATTATTCAAGTTAAAATATTCAAGTTAAAATATTCAAGTTAAAATATTCAAGTTAAAATATTCAAGTTAAAATATTCAAGTTTATTCAAGTTAAAATATTCAAGTTAAATTATACAAGTTAAAATATTCAAGTTAAATTATACAAGTTAAAATATTCAAGTTAAATTATTCAAGTTAAATTATTCAAGTTAAAATATTCAAGTTAAAATATTCAAGTTAAAATATTCAAGTTAAAATATTAAATTTAAAATATTTAAGTTAAAAATATTCAAGTTAAAAATATTCAAGTTAAAAATATTCAGTCAAAAATATTCAAGTTAAAAATATTCAAGCTTAACAAAATAAAGCAAAGCACGAGCAAGTTAAAATATTCAAGTTAAAATATTCAAGTTAAAATATTCAAGTTAAAATATTCAAGTTAAAATATTCAAGTTAAAATATTCAAGTTAAAATATTCAAGTTAAAATATTAAATTCAAAATATTAAATTCAAAATATTAAATTCAAAATATTAAATTCAAAATATTAAATTCAAAATATTAAATTCAAAATATTAAATTTATACCTTTATTCAAATTTAAAACAAAACTCATTTTTTATTTACAGAATGAATAATAGAATTAAAACAAGGTATGTACAAAAATACTTAAATATAGAAAAGAAAAGAAAAAAAAGAAGCTAACACAATAAATTTGGTTCATAGGGCAAGGTGGCAAGAGCACTGGCTGCATTCCCACGTTGAATGGCCAAAGAAATTCTTTGCGCCAGGAAGGAGCCAGCCCTCTTGTCACCAGCGGCGTCGATGAGCATCGGTGATATTTTTTTAAAAAAGGTCTTAGTACTAGGGCCCCATGGTCCCAAAGTCTCTACACCAAGCGGCGCAAAAATGTAGTCATCGGAGAGGACTACATATTTGCGCCGCTTAGCATTTTCTGCTGCCTCCGCCGCGGCTCCAGCCTTGGTGATTGTCCCACTGAGATGAGAGGGGGCCAATGTGTCAACGCAAGTGACGTCCCACACTAGGGCTCGACCCCGCTCCCAGGGAACCAAGGTCATACCGTCGGGCCTTTTGCCATCATTACGGGCTAAGCCGACTGGTTCAAGGACACTGGGTAAATTGACAGTGTCAAGGGCCCGTCTCACGATATCATTAAATATTAAATTCAAAATATTAAATTCAAAATATTCATCAATAATATACCGGCAATCGCTGCATGGCCGTTACTCTGTAACGCTCGTCTATTTATTTGTGGCACCAGGCATTACAACCTCAGTTCAGAACCACCATCAACCACACGACTCAGTGCTATGGGCATCAGTTTATTTATAATCATCAGAAGACAGACGTCGCCAATATGTTTCACTCCTAGGCAGTTAGCATTACAAAGATGGAACCGGAATGTCTATTATGAATATAGAGTACTCGCAATAATGAACGACTCCAGTGACTGCAGCAGTCGGGGCTTTGGCGTCACTTATATATGCGGTCACGTACACAAGCATCATGAATACTTAATTCTACTACGATACCATGTATTCTGTCGCTACGTATGCCAACAGTTACGCAATATTCTTGCTTCGCGAATGCCTACTGCGCAAGCACCTTCCCCGCGGGCTTCGTTAGCTTTTCTCACTCGATCGGGATGGCGGCCATCGACAGACACGTCACAACACGCATTATTTCACTTAGCTAGAACAGAAAACACAGCAGAGAAACACGAACGGAATCCCGAACGTATTAAACAGAAAGATGAGGGTATCTGAACACACTTGAAAATCACCATGGAATTTCATAATTTATTTAGACCAGCCAGTACAAGCAACTGGCGCACTCAAACCTGTCTCCTTGGTCATGCCATGCATGGCCAACCATGTTCAATAAAGTGGGTAGGCATTTTGAATTATCTCCACATGATAGTTGGAGGCACAATTATTTTTACACCATAACAAAACTAAACGAGATCGTGGGTAGCTCTAATAATGATTATTTCTCATTGTCATTACCAAGCAAGTCCTCTCATGTAATAAAAACTCTAGTTTGGATCAAGTGACAACTGTCGAACACGTCAAGAGTAACTTCCGTCTAATTGTTCTGCCAAGGTCACCTTTATCCGATAATAAAACTAAATTATTCAGTTTACGAATACCAGCACGTGGTAAAAGTAAAACAAAGCACATGGGACTACCCTCAAAAATAAACGGTTTGGAAGGCTACGGTAAACATGACACTGGTTTCACGATGAACATTGACCCCGCAGTACACCATGAAAATAATTTTCATTGTGGCTTTACCACTACCACTGTAACGAACTTACGGGAATTCTCAATAATGGAACTCGCAGCGTTCTCCGTGTTTAAACAGTGATTTCAAAAATGATTTACAAATAACACCCAAAAGCTATTCTTTTACCCAATAAAAATGGTTGGACTCACCGGATTATTCGTTTAGTACTTGAAGAACTCACACAAAATCCTCACGGACTTTCAAAAATCCTTACCGTGATTACGTCACCACTGTGTTTTCTCATATGCACGATTTAATCCAACACTTCTAATGTCGGAATATTTAGTTATCCATGATAATCGCAAACTTTTGTGGGGATTTGTGGTTTCCGATCCTGCTTCTGAAAGTTGAAACACACCTTGGTACTGTTTAATTAACTCTCTCATTTATTTATTTAAACAACTATTAGCACTTATAAGTACAAATATAAATATATTGTCTTGCAAATGTTTTGTACAGAGTTTGGGCATAAGTTACCCCTAGCTATGTTGTCACAAGACTGGCCCGTTCCGAGTGCGACAGCTGCCTTTTATAACGATTTACCCTCATTACAGACTGGTACCACGCTACTCGAGTCAAGTCAGTACTACGATAATTTATAATGAATACCTCACCGAAATGATAATGTTACACTAATAATTGTAACCAAGTATGAGGAAGTGTATGTGGGTGTGTGGTGTGTGGTGTGTGAGGCAGTGTGGGTAAATGCAGCCTAGTTTAACCTTTCTTTCACAAAGGTCGAAGTAAATGCTTGATTTAAATGAATTACTTAGTAACTAACCAATAGTAGAGCTGATCTCGCACGGATCCCTGCAAACCTATGCTTTTTTTCGCAGGCCATTTGGTGCGGGGAATGGCCACTCCTATTTACCGTGTTTGTTTTGGCCCGTTTTATACACTTCTCTTTTTATCCAATTCAATTGGAAACAGCGCTGGCAATGGGAACCGTCAAGAATATTTTTTTAGGGTAAAAATATTTAAAAACGCAGAATTGAAACTATCGTTGGGAATCATTTTAAAATTCAAAACACAGTTACAAACCAGAGGGGAAAAAACTTGTTTGAAAGTTCTGTTCCAGTTGTTAAGATAAATATTTACTAATAATTATGGTATTGAAAGAGCCAGAACTAATAAAAATTGAGACATGAGATGAATTTTACTCTCCCGAGACGAATAATGAGAACAATTTCTAAAAGGTAGCACAGATAATATCTGTGAAATTTCCCACAACAAAACATTGCTCTCTTGTGATAACGCTTTACGGCACACTGATGCAAACTAACAATCTCGGTATATCTACGATCGAGTCACCACCAAAATAGCTTTTACGTTGAATTGGTTTTTCTCCCAAAAGTAACTTACCTTTTTTTCAATATTCGTCAGCGACAAGTAATTTTTTAGCCGAACTCATAAAACCAACATCTCCAAAATTATTAATCTGTCCGACCCCAAAGGTCCAAAACACTCATTCATAAAACATACCCTCTAAAGCCAGTCCATTCACCGCCTAGCATTATAATCATTCATTCATTCACGACTCGTCCGCGCACAATACGAAGGCTGTCATTTTCCGCTTGCCATTTTTCAACACGTCAAAAAATCGATAGCACTATGTGTTTCCCTGAGCTGGCAAAGATTTTGTGCATAATTTTGCACAGAACGGCCTAACTCCATAATTTTTTGAAGAAAAGAATGCCTAATCATTTTAAATTATACTTTTTAAACTGAAAGCTACGATCTGGCAAATGACCCATCAGATGTCAAAACAAACCTTCAACAAAAAAAAAACAAACAAAACCATCCTAGAAATTGGTAGTAAAGTATTTTTAGTCGTTGAACTCTCTTGTGGGCATATTGCTTTAATATTGATGACCTTTGTGGCGCGACGGGCGATGGTTCGCCTACGACGCAGGAGGTTGCGGTTTCGATTCCCGCCTCGGAACAAATGTTTGTACGATTTGCAGATATTTGTTCAGGGTGTCCTGGGTATTTTCTATGCATAATAATGTAATGTATTTTATTAAGTATATCAGTTATCTAGTACCCCAAGCAAGTAACACAAGCTCTGCTTAGCTTGGGGCTAGATAATGTTGTGTGCAGTGTGTGAACTGTCCAGCATTAGTTATTTATTTATATAAGCTGTACCATTCTTACTTAGTCTGCTGTTACATACATACATGCATACATTACACACGCCCTTTTTCCTTGAAGGGGTAGGCAGAGCCACAATGGGGCTTTAAACAGTATTTAAAATAAATTTCAATGTAATGAATTCGTTTCAGATTACGGAAGTTAGGCTGCTGATGCATTTTCAGCTATTACGACATGTTCTTATTCTGTGTGGTCAAGAAAAACATATTAGTAGAAAACCAGTCAAGACTATCACATAGAATTGAAATTACCGTAATTAACTATAGGTACACCACGTACTGTTCCCGTCTCACGGCCTTCGAGCGTGGTCGCGGTCGGTGCTCATGAAGAAGGACCTCTAAATGGTCAACGAAACGTCAGCAGTAAAATAGCAATGTACGTGGTGTATAGTCGTCATTTTTCTAAAAAGACTAACACATCTGTCACTTCTGTACGCCACTAATATCTATACTCTACACTGTAACTACGACTACCCCTGGCCACTGCAAATGGATTAGGCGATGATGGGGCTAAAAGAGCCTTGACTGAATCAATTTCTATGCTAATTCTATTTGGTTCAGTTTAACGTCCAAGGGTTAAGACTCCGTCTGAGCGAGGATTTGTCAGGATAACCAACCGGAGTGATGTTTGGAAAATAAGTCACGTTTGGGCTGACTGGAAGCTTAAAATGAGTGTTGGAGTTTCCGTGCTCTCGTTGTTTTTCTATTCTAGATGGTCAATGTTAATGTTAAATGTTAATGTTAAAGAACGCCCTTTTCCGCATTCTAACTCTATGGATTCTAGATAGATAATCTTTCTTTTTTTATACAACAACAAGCGGAACAAGCGGATGGCCCACCTGATGTTAAGTGGTACCCTCTGCCTATGAACAGTGCATTATTTCATAGATCACGTCCACCGAGTACGCGTCCTATGTGGCATTGCACTGCGCCCTGAGACATAAAGATGGAAAGTCTGTGCCTGTAATTTCACCGGCACCCATACCATTAAACCGGAATACAGTAATGCGAGCACTACTGCTTTGCGGCAGAAATAGGTATGGTGTTAGTACTTCCCCAAGGACGAACTCTTTCACAAAAAAGCTCTACTACTAATATTTTATATGACTGATATTATACTGTATTTTTTTGGTATGAGTGTACGACTACTATTTATGTATGACTACTTTTTATTTATTTGCTTCAAAATTTAATTGGAAAATTCTCAAAAAAAGAAGTTATGACAATATTTATTTGGAAATTTTGATTGCAGTAGTTTAGAATAATGCTCATATCATAACCATAAGCAAAAGTAGTTATTATTTGATTAATTTTAGTATAAAGTTAATAAAAACAACATAAACTTATTAAAGGAAACCTAAATTGTAAGAAACAACATGCGAAATTTTAAATTACATATTTTTACGATTATTTAACTGCACATAAACATAGCCATTTAAAAACTAATTATATTACACCGATTCCAACAAAGGTGATCTTATTTAAAATGTCTTTATGACACTTTGAATCATAAAATATAACGGGAATATCATACTCGAAGAAAAACATTAAAAACTTTGGACAAAGAGGTTTCCGATATAACAAAGTGTACGGATTGCATAACAAAACGATTATGTGAGGTTTTTTTAATTATCTTTTTAGTTTTTTTTAACTATGATAGACTCTCTATTGTATTGACCGCGGTCTCACCTGTTGGTAAGTGACGATGCGGCCGACGATGGAGCACGAAGTGGGCACCTATTCACTCTTGCCTTAAAGAGACCCATATTATAGTTTCCAGGGAAGACAGATGACGGCAACTTGTTCCATTCCTTAGCTGTTCGCATTACAAATGTGGAACCGAAACGCTTAGTGCGAATTGCGGGTATACTGATGAGGTAAGAATAGTACAGAGCCATGCGCCTGCTTGTCGTATGATGAAAAGGAGATGGTGTGATCAGATCATGTAGCTCCAGGCACATTCCCCGAAATCTTACCAATATAAGTTTGCCTATCTATAGATAAACCACGCGCCAGGACAAGAGTTCATCCTAGAGAGCTGTAATTTTCTTGATGCGATGTTTTTCGGGAGAATTCAAGCAAGGATCCCTCAATCCAGGCGTACGAAATAACGTGACCGGTTCTGGTTTTGTTCTGGTATTAACGTTTTTTGCGCGATTGGGACCCATGTAAGGATCTATCTCTATATATACCTACTGATAGAAAACAGTATGATTTTATATCCACGCTGAAACGTTACCGAATCGGGACTGAAATGTGGATAGACATAAAATTAGTCGAATTAGTTTAGTTAGTTTTCTGCATCATAAAAACAACTTAGACTAAGTTGTTTTTATGATTTTCGATTCATGGCAACCGTAGATTACCGTTAACCGTAGAGTAGGATAGTGCTATATACTATATTATAAAGAGCGATGAGAGATGCATCTATTAAGATTAAAATTCTGGATAAACCTCTTTGAAAAACTTTGAAGCATTCAAGTTTCGGTCACATTTCGATAAAATCACATTTCCGTGTTGAGTTGTATACGGGGGCTTAGTACGAGTTTTGATAGTTTTCGAAACTATATGAAGTTTCGTTTCCTTCCATACATTTACTGACAGCGTCCTTAGTTTTCTCCTCGTTTTCGCCAGGGGGCGCTGCAAGTAAAATGTTGGAAGGAAACGAAACATCATTATCGTTTCGGAAACTATCAAATCTCGTACTAAGCCCGCTGTTGGTTAGAATACCGTTGGTAACATTCATGACATGGCTACTAGATGGGAACATGATCCGGACTATATTTTAACTAAGGACTATTTCCGCATAAAGAGACTTTGATATTTTTTTTAATTTAGTAAAAAAAACGAGAATGGAGCTTCAGCTTAGCCGTTACGACGACGGCGGCGGCGGCAGCGTGATTGAGTAACAATTAACTGCTGTCATGAAACTAACACAGTGGAAGCGTGCTGGGCCCATAACCTGATGTTATGGTAAACATTGACAACTAACTATAAAAGTTTTTACTCATAAACAATAGCGTCTATGTTCCAACACAAACAAACATCAAAAAATTGTCATCACATTACATCACATCATACTATACATAATTGCGAAAGTTTATGAGTGTGTGAGGGTGTGTGTGTGTATGTTTGTGTGTGTTTGTGTGGCTGCGTGTGTTTTTTACTTCTTCACGCTGTAACGGCTGGACGGATTTGGGTGAAATTTGGAATGGAGATAACTGGACTCCCGGAATAATACACAGGCACATTTTTATCCCGATATTCCCAAAGGATCGAGACTTATGCGGGTAAAACCGCGGGGCGCTGCTAGATTATAATATTAGTGAGACATCACGAGTCTTCTCTACCAACAGCCTATTTCTTTCAGAAACATAAAACATTTGTATTTTTTGGTCCGTTTGTTTTTTTCTGTAGTAAAATTCTTTTGAAATCAGTACAGTCAGGCTGACAATACACCGTCACAGGTGGGCCGGAAATCCTCTGGCACGTACAAATTCGGATTAAGGCTGTAAAAATTAGCCAGCGGCTGTATAATTACCCGCGGATGCATATTTTATTTCAAATTGTACGTTGCGCGCTTCGCATAATGGAGATTCGGATTTTTTCATGGAATTTGTTGGATTTATTTTAGGCTCAAGATCGTTCGTTGCGGTTTTCTATCGAGGTCAAATCTAAGCCCAAAATATTGAAATTTAAAGAAAATAAGATCGACATTGTTGTCCATATAAGTAATTTCGATCTTATTTTCGCAATAATCCACTGTTTTCTTCAACCAAATATGATTTACCGCAAATAAAGCCAACAGTCATTTCAGTGTAAAATTATACTCTCTTCGGCCATATTTGGAAAAATACAATAGTATGGAAAAGCAACCACCTTAATGGATAAAATTATCGAGCAATATAAATAGAAAACCATACCTATTCTACAAACGGCAAACAAAAACAGTGATTCTCCCCAATTACGCCATACAGCCGCCATAACACTAAACATGACACCAAATTATTATCCACTGTTTCCCATTCTCTGAACATTTACAAACATTTAACTTTCATTCTACCCGGTATCCTTGTTTTTGAACACCCAATAATAGCACGTCCACGAAACCAACATCAGCGTTAAAAACAAATTACACAAAATACACCTACACCTTACACCTACCTACCTTATACACCTATAAGCTATAATTTAACTCACACATGCCTAATAAATCGTGTTCTCGCCACACTTCACCAACACAAACAGACCTTCTAACACAAGTATTTTGCTACTTACAAGAAGGTTCCAACCATATTTAAAACAAGTGTAAACCTGTTACAGAAATAAATAACTTTCTAATTTTTTTAATTTTAACAGAGTGTTCATAAACACGAAGAAGGGAAAACCTTGCACTAAGTGTTAATGTTTCGTTTAAAACTAGATGGCGCTGCTAAATAATGTAAAAGCATGCATGCGTTTTGGTGTTTTCGATATAGTCTAAGAAAATTGTATGCCAATAAACTCACTTAGATCAAGAAGGTTTTTAATTGCACACCTCCCCCCTCTCACAGGACATCTCCCTACCTACTAACTATGTGGCAGTACATAGTTTTACACTGAGCGAAGTCGCGCTTTTAAACCAAGAAAATATCTCTACGAGTGTATGATTGACCGTTTTTCAGTATCACCGAACTTTTTGTGGCCTAACAGTGGGCCATTAAGTACATAGTTTTACACTCCGTGAAGTCGCGCTTTTAAACCAAGAAAATATCTCTACGAGCGTATGATTCAGCGTTTTTCAGTATCACCGAAATTTTCGTGGCCTAACAGTGGGCCATAAAAAATAATGGTACGATTTGAACTGCGCTTGATGGCTCGCTGTGACATGGAAAACGAATTTTCGTGAGTTTTTTACGTAATGACCACTCTGCGTTACCGCAAATTTTCGATGATGGGATTAATATTTTAACTTATGACTCTTTTATGGTATTGTGTGATATTTTGGTTGTAATTTGGTATGAAATTGGGTCGTTATAAGATCGTATGCGCTGGCTTACGATGATTTCTTGCACAGTTCAATTTAGAGTTCAAACGAAAAATGCTCCCATTTTTCCCCGAAAGGGTAGGCAGAGCCTCAAATGGGCCTCTTTTCACTCCTTCGTGGAAAATAGACATGACAAGTGGGGAGCTCATCGCTACCAATGCTTCCCACGACTGACTCTGATAACGCTTTCTTCCAGTAATAAAACATTCCAGCAGCCAGGACAAATCTTATACCAACGAATCTTACAAACAACTCCGGGTTATATAACCCTACCATAATACCCAAGTTGGCTTTTATGAGATCCACGAGAGGAGACGAAGGGGTCTATTCTGAGGCAGGACACACCACGGTACTGTATTGTGGTTTGTGGGCTTTTAAACTCTGTAATGTAGTTAAAAGCCCACAAACCGCAATACAGATGCAAACAATTTGAAATTTCATCTCATGTATTCAATAAGCCATCATTCTAATGGAAAATTGGCGTATTCGGAGCAATACTAATGTCGGTGGCACACTGTGAAGCATGCTGCAAGGAGAGAGCATGCATGCTGAGAGGCGCACTATTCACCAAAGTGTTTTCTTATCCAGGCTGAAGTCCTGAAAAGGGAATTCAGTCTGGATAAGCGGCTTTATACTAATCTTTTAGGCCTGAAACTGCAATAACGGTATCTCTTTAAAAGCCTACTTCTCATACGCTGATTATCGAAATACCTACTCTAAAAAAATATACAATAGGTACACGTCTATAATATACTCTGGGTACATGTTTATTTTTTAAGTTTTTGTTACTTTTGACAGGGAAAGTTCCAATGTTTCCTATATGATTTACGTAAAAAAGTCCCAAAGAAATACTATACCTGATGGTTTTTAACGCCTGAAACTATTGTTAAGATCCTTTCGCAATTTTTAGATTTATAAAATACTATTTAGATTTTTGAAAATAATCATTTACACAGACAGTTACGGGTTTTCATAATTTTCGCTCAATTTTCGTTTGGCGTGTGCTATTCTGTCACTTTCTTACTTACCTGCAGCCTTACCCTTGAATCCAATCCAAATTATTGTCCAAAGGCAATTTTAATCCAATTAGCACAATGTTGACAACTCCCGTACTCTTGAAAACAATTCTGTTCACATTGGATTGAATTTGGAATTGAGCTTGAATTGGCTAAAAATTGTGTCACTACCTACTATGAAGTTTATTTGGGTCTATGAAGGTCTTTGGGATTGGCTATGAATTGTATCAGTACCAACTATGAAGTAAGCTGTTCTCTGCTTTTGGTCAATTTCAATGTCAATCCCAATTAGTTCATTAAATATCCGCACAATATTAAATTAATTTGGCGCTAGGTTGGCGTTCAAGATTACTAAATGACACTAATTGTCCAATACCGATTGATCTGAATTGTGTTCAAGAGTAAACCTGCTGAACTTTAATGAGTTGTCACAGAATGTGTAGTGACTAATCACCTTCGTTGCGTTGCCGCAATTGTTATACTTCCAACTGATAGAATTTGATTGATCTACCCAGACTGACAGTGTGCGCCGTCGAAATGCACAAAGGTAATACTCGATCCATTATGTCGGTGCATTAACCGCGTTGGAGTGATGAATGCGCTCCAAAATGAAGATTTAGCGAATATTTGATTATTTGGTGATAGAGAGAATGGTGTGTTTCTATCCAATAGGAAGACGTATTGCCAATACGCCGTTGAAGTTAATGTGTTTCAACAACAAATGTGATTTAAATCAAGCGTTTAATTAAGCCTTGTAGTTATTATTTGGCGTATTTAAGTACCTAATGTTATGTGTTCTAAATCTGGCAAAACTATTTTGACTCCGTTCCTGGTATTATGTGCTTTAAATCCGGCAAGACTATTTTGACTCAGTTTATTATGCGTTTTAAGTCCGGCAAGGCATTTTTGTCTCATTTCGTGTTATACGTTAAGTTGCCATGTTACTTTTGATAATGAAATGAGCCCTAACCCTTTTTTCGTTTTATTATCACTGATAGATATTCCTTTGACCGCTTCGTTGGACGCCAAATTATGTCACTATCTAACTCATTTAAGTTCAGGTAAGTAAGAAAGTGCCAGAATAGCAACCGCAAAACGAAATATGAGCGAAATTAACTTTTTTTTTAATTTAAATAACTATCATAAGGAAAATAAATGTCAAAAAAAACAAGGTTCCCTTGGCGTTTTGCTTTTGAATATACTTATACATCTTAGAATTGATAGTTTAGGAGATAAATTATTGTAACTACGAAAACAGAGGCTACTTTACAAAGTTATTTCTTACACATTAAGTTGTTTAAAAAAAATATCAGGACAATCTTTGTATGATGTTATTAACATACGCAGATTCTATAAAACCAACAAATCTTGCGGTCTCATCCGCGTACTGGTTTTGGTTTGTATGAAAATAGCTGCGACTAAGCGCCTTCTAGTATTCTCCAGGCACTCCATTGAGCTAATTTGCTTTGCATAATAATTCCATTTTAGAAACTAAGCTTTTACTTAAACTGCGTCCATAAAAGAATAAATTGTTAGACAAAGAAAACCGCAAATATTTGGAGAATTATATATCCAACAAATATTATAAATGCGAAACTTTGGATGTATAAATGTCTGTTTGTTACTCGATCACGCCGTAATAATTGAACCTTTTTCGATGATGTATTTTCGAGATATTATGACTAGAATTGAGACATAGTAAAACTAGTTTTCAGGGCAAAGCTGCGGGCAAAAACTAGTTTTTCAATATAAAATCAATGTGCAAGCAACGGCGTGGGAGACGTTAGCAAGCGATAATATTGTATTAGTGGCTATTCAGATAAAACAAGCTACGGTATTATGTTGTAGAGAACAAAACAGACGTATTCTAGATGAGGTTGGTGATGCTATGCGAGGGCGTCTAAATCTAGCGATACGATTGCGAGTGAAACTCGAACGAAAAATCCTTGACAATGCGACATATAAAGAAACACTTAGGAACACGTAGGAGATACTTGTACATCAATAGCAATAAAACAGAACCAATTGGTAAACAGCATCAAGATCACGCATGACAAAGAATATCAATCAGACAGGTAAATACACGACTGTGGAACATTTTTGCCTCTTCTCTTGATACCTACAGAACCATAATAAATTCGTCGCAAAGAACGTGGCCTCGCGTGGATCTCCGTAGCTCAAAAACCTTAACCGATCAAGCTCATGTTCGAACTTAAAAATTATAATCACATAACATACCTACTTACCAAGTTTCATCAAGATAGTATTAACGGTTCTGCAGTTATCGTCGGACAAACACACATACTTACAAACGCCGCATCCTAAGACTGAGACTTCGCCACCGTGACTTCGCTTCGTAACGTCACGGAGTGAATATTCTTAGATTACTGCTTGCTGAATGGTTGTGTGAGTGCGTGTGTGTGTCTGTGTCTATTTGTGTGGTTTTTAGTTCTTGTGTTTAGTTTATGATGTTTATACTTTTATATTTACAGAAAGAATAAAACATATAATACAAGTAGGTATGCATAAAATTAAAAAAAACAAGGAAAAAACATATGAAACATCTATGCTACCTGAAGACCGCTGTTAGCGATCTAAAGGTAGCTTAACTGATCCAAATCACTACCAGACGGAAGCGTCCCTAAGATGCTGGCTGCATTGCCACGCTGAATGTCAATACTAATGCATTATATTTAATTATTCTAACCCTGTTCTTGAATTTGTGAAAAAAAACCTTTATGGTCCGTGATTGACAGAAAGTCTCCGTCATTGACTTCATTGTGAAATTCACAGAGAACTTTTTGAGTAAATATAAGCCGGAGAAAAGGTAAATATAGCCGTAAATATAAGGTAAATATAATCCGCAGAAAAGGTAAATATAGGCAAATTTTCGAAGAGATAGATAGGTAAATGAATCGTTTGTTATTTTTTTTTATATTGTACAGGGATAAACTGAATAAAATAAATCGTAATAATAATTTAGTTTATAAATTTAATCTAAAGGCACACCATGATATCTTAAGCATAAAAACAAATCGTCAGTATTTCTTAAAAAAAAAAACAGTTAATAGGTATACCCAGAATAGGTGCGCCAAACGACGCTTTAACTGGATGCAATGGCGTATACTCTTGGAAATTGTCTTAAGAGAGCAAAGACGTTCTCTACGAGACGACGAGTTACTATTAACTACTAGTGATGTGCTTTTACTGTACGTATTTTGCTAGTATCGATATAGTTTCTTGTAGGTACAGGTTCCGCGGGTCAGTTATTGCACAAGTTTTAGTCAAGAAAAGGTGGTTTTACTGCTTGTGCTGTGCTTTTATTTTAGGTATTTTGCTAGTATTGTTTTTAACGCAAAACTGTGTTGTTATTTATGCCGACGTTAATTAAAACGATTTTAAAACGAATATACAAATTTAATTAATGCGTGTTTTTTTTTTACATCTTTCCATTGTGATGGGAAAAAAACTACCTATTATAGTTTTAGCCAGCCTTCTTGCTCCATGCAGCCTCCATGATGATTTTATTTGAGGCCGTAACAAGTATCGACAGAGTTTCTAGTAGGTACAGTTACCGTGTGTCAGTTTTTGCACCATCGTTAGTCAAGAAAAGGCAGTTATAGCACTTTGCTAACAGTTACAACTTCACATCTTACGGACATGACGTCATGCTGTAGACTGCTGTGTAGGCACAGTGTATAATAGTAATTAATAATACCAATATAGTTTAATATACCAGCCTACACATGACCACTGCTGGACATAGATCTCCCTCATAGAATGCCACGGCGTACGGTCTTGAGCAGCCTCCATCCACCGCCTTCCTGCAATCTCTATTATGTCTTTGGTTTGTCGAAAGTTTGTCTTTTGCATCGTCTGGTTTGTGGTCGCCACCCGTAAACCTTTTTTCCCCTAAGGTTATCAGTTCTGCAAACTATATGGCCTGACTATTTCCACTTTTACTTACTAATTATGAGAGCTATGTCGGTAATCTTAGTTCTTCTACGGATCTCCTTACTTCGCATTCTATAACGTAGTGAAACTTCGAGCATAGCTCTTTCCATAGCCCGCTGCGCAAGTGGCCTATCGGTTATCTATACAGTGTATTATGTAAATTTTCACGCATTGTTCCAACGGCCACCTACTTGTACGAAATAATATTTTTTATTACAATTTACTTATTTTCTGTCTGTTTGGGATAAATCTTGCGATCGAATTTTCGACTACTTCCTGAGATCCTATTGAACTGAATTTTGGCATACCTGTCTAGTTCCAAATCTAATGTTGGATATGGAAGGTGGACAACGAAACTCCTCGATAATTAAAGTAGCATATTAGAAAAGCTTGTTTTTTTTTGTCATCGAAAAACTTAATATACGCATGTATTTATTAAAGTTTAAATAGCTACATACTTTAATGTATCGATAAAGTACCACCCCATCACTAGTACGTATCACCCAGCGTCTCAAACTTAACGCATTACCTCAAACTGCATACACCTAGACGGAAACTTAGCTGGCAGTTACACCTTATACCTACATTATCCCACGTAATTGCTTTCCACTTTCAAATGTAGCGGAGCTGATGTATCAAAACTATACCAGGAATCAGTGCACTTCCAAAATGCAAGATGCACAGGCCCTTACTACGCAGAATGCAATTAATAAATACGTAATAAGGCACAAAATGTAATACGTTTAACGCAATTGTAAGTTGAATTGCAGGTACCTATGTTACCTTTAAAAAATCTGTTGGAAAACTAACCTATCTTTCTATCTATTTAGCCTATTTGCACCCACTGCTGGGTAAAGGACAGGCCTCCTCTCTAATACGCCACTCTCTCTGGTCCTGTGCTATTCTTATCCAATCTCGTCCGATGTCATCCGACCATCTGGCGGGTGGTCTGCCTCTTGGTCGCCGAGCATCTCTTGGCCACCACTCCGTTATAGCCGTGGACCATCTTCCGTCATTCCTTCTAGCCAAGTGTCCCACCCATTGTCACTTAAGACTTGTGATCTGCATACCTACGTCTACGACTTTCGTACGTCGACGTATCTTGACGTTGGGTATGTGATCAAGGAGGGATATACCGAGCATGGTGCGCTCCATTACCCTTTGTACTACTCTTATCTTGTGCATGCACTCCTTTATGAGTGGCCAAAATTTTGTTATCAGTATTAGTGGAAAAGCTCATACTGATAACAATATAAGTATTTTATTGATACGATAGGTATACTAGAATATCTTTATAGTCTCGGGGAGGCAATTTACCTGAAAATGCACTACGTGAATGTGAATATTTTTTAGGATTTATTTCATGAATGCAGAATTGAATTTGAGAGTGAATGGGTTGGTAAATTTGAACTCAAACAACGACCGAAAACTGGAAATATAGTAGTTTGTCTCTGGACTTTCATTCAATGGTTAACTGTTAATTATTTATAATATAATTGGGTAGAACACTGCAATAGTTCAACAACTAGACACAAAACGGGGATCAGAATCTAATTGTAAAAGCTGTATCTACAGGAAAGGCAATATTATAAGCTTTTATTTAACTTGCATTGTGTGTATGTTTGTCTGGGTGGAATCCGGGTTGCAACTGAATTTTAAAGCAGTTATCCTTAACCGATTGAGCTGATATTTGGCAAACCTGTCAAGTTCTGATGACAATACAATATGATGGTAACAGCGAGCTGACCTAATGATGGAGACGGAAGGTGGACGATGGAACTCCTCGATGGATAATAGTAGACTAGCCGTGTTTAGGCTCATTCTGATCAGCAAACGGATACGATCACTAATTTTATAAAAGTTTCAAAATTTATTTTTCACAAATAACTTATATATGTTTATACCAGTCTTGATTAGTACTGAGATAGCAGCACCAACTTGTTTGTTGTATCCAAAACAACGCCAGTCTCTATTACGATAGAAACTGGCGTTGTTTTCAGCAGGGGTTGTTGAAGATTGACTTCTCTTATGAGAACGGTGTATTTTCTGCTACAAAGATATGCTGATAATATGCACACTATCTCAAACTAGCTTGGTCCAGTAAACAATTCTAATTTCCCTTAGGAAAACATAAGTGGCCACTTCCACTAATGCCGAGAAAACGCAGATTCAGAGCGAATAGAAATTGTAGGTATTTGAAGTTGAAACAGGATGCTATAAGATGATTAGTCACCCTAAATTCTGTCAATAGCTAACTCAGTTAAGGTGAGGTAAGTAAGTCAGCGACAGAATACAGCACGCGAAACAAAAAGTGAGCAAAAATCACGAAAAACCGCAACTGTCTCAAGTAAATAGTTATTTTCAAAAATCTAAACATAAAGTTTATAAATCTATAAATTGACATTAATATTGTGAAAGAATCATTTAAATCGCTTCAGACGTTTGGAAGCAGTAGGTTTTTTTTAGTAAATCATAGGAAACTTTGGGTTTTTTCCTGCCAAATGTACCAAATAAAAAAATAAACCAGGCAAGTGCGAGTCGGACTCGCACACGAAGAGTTCCGTTCCGTACCATTATCTATAAAAATGGCAAACAAAACACGTTTGTTGTATGGGCAGCGGCAAAAGAAATAAATAATCTGTGAAAATTTCATCTGTCTAACCTTAGATAATTTATAGTCTAATCAAAGTGTCTAACTATCACGGTTCATGAGATACAGCCTGGTGACAGACGGATAGAAGAATAGCCGAGCCTTAGTAATAGGGTCCCGTTTTACCCTTTGGGTACGGAAACCTAAAAAGGAAACAAAGGAATATTTTGATTATATTAGACTTCCATTGTATATTTTTTATAGTATTTAGATATTCCGTTTGTGTAAAGTTGGCTTTCAGAGAGATATCTTTATTGCAGTTTGGGTCTATTATTGCCTATAAAGCCCTTCTCCCATTGCGATACGCACAGAAGACTCAACTACACACTAGCCTGCATTCAAATGTATGTGAGATACTTCGCAGCGACTAGTCTCCGAGATAATTTTCACTAGAAACGGGATATTTACCATGATTTTTGAGTTTTATATGTTCCCGATATTTCGGCACAGTTGCATGCGCCATGATCACGGGAGAACTGACTAAAGAAAAAAAAAAACGCGTTCTAGCGTTTCTAGTGAAAATTATGTACATAACCATGATAGTTTCAAAAGTTAGTCTCCGAGACTTTCAGGATACTTGAATCGCCTGTGCGTATCGTAATGGGAGAAGGGCCTTAGTCTTTCGAAGCGCAGTCTCTACTGAAGAACGTCTCACGAAAGCGTCGCAACCAAATTTACTAAAGAGAAACCGTTGATAGCACTGCTGGTTAAATCTGTTCATAATCATCATCAGCCGACAGAAGTCCTCTGCTGTAAATAGGCCTCAAATAGCCAAAAATAGGAGCAACCTTCGTATGCAGAAGGCTCAAGCGCCCTAGCAGGACTCAGTTGTATGCTACTTCACATTCCCTGGTGTTCTCTTAGTCGGATTTTATGAAATCCACGGGAGGAGACGGAGGGTAGATCCCTCCCCCACTTCTTAGGACTGAACCACCTTGAGCTTATAAAATTCTGAGCACGATGCCTAAAATTAATATTTATGTGGTCTAATCTTGCGTCCAGACGTGGAAGATCCAAGTAGCCTGAGGCGGCCAACGATTGGTTAAATGAAACACAATACCTATTCAACGCGGTTTGATTGTCAAACGAACTTCAAACAAATATATATTATTGAAAAAGATTACAATCGAAATACATTATTGTAAAACTGGATTTGTTTTAAGGATTCCATTTTGGCTGTTTTAGGTACTATTGGTTTATTGCTTTTTGATTTTGATAGAACTGAACAAAATACCAAACAACATTAGATAGATAGATAACACTATATTGCACACCACGAAAAAATAACACATTAAAACAATCCGAAAAATAAGCATGCAAGTAGAATGGGCGGTCTTATCGCTGAGAGCGATCTCTTCCAGACATTATTATTTCGTTATAACATCCAACTGTGCTGTGGTGTGTCCGGCGTAAGAATAGACCCCTCCGTCTCCTCCCGTGGATTTCGTAAAAGCCGACTAAGGGATTACCCGGACTTGTTGATAAGATTCGTTGGTATAAGATTTGTCCTGGCTGCTAGCTTATTATGGAATGTGTTATTACTGGAAGAAAGCGTTAGCCGAGTCAGTCGTGGGAAGCAATGGCGGCGATAAGCTCACCACTTGTCACGTCTATATTCCACGATGGTGCAACCCACTGTCACATAATATATAGCACTGAAAAGAGGCCCATTGAGGCTCTGCCTACCCCCTTCGGGGAAAAAGACGTGTGTCTATGTATGTCTGTATGTATTTTGATCAATTTCAAACGATCTACAGAGACGATTCAGTTGTAGAATGCTCGCCTGCCAGGTGGACTGCCCGGGTTCGATTCCCAGCTGATGCAATATCTTGCTTTTGCAGTCTACTAAAATAACGATACATTTTTATACAATTCCGAAAACGTGACTTTGTTCACGTTATTTTGTTCATGCTATTATTAACCAATACCAGAATCGTATCATTAGCCTGCCTACCCTCTAATGAAACGGTTAGTCATGGATAAGACTATAATTACGTATCGCATCGCGAGAGGACAAGTGTCGGTCGGTCCGATATGATCTCATCGGATCTCGATTAGGTATAGTCAGAGGTTTAACTCAAATATTACTAAAAATCAGGACAATTGAGGTACCTACTTTATGTGTGCGTTAGACGGGACATACACACCGAATTTAGTTTAGTTAGTTTGTTAGTAGTAGAGCTTTTTTGTGTAAGAGTTCGCCCGGGGAAGTACTACCACCATATTTCTGGCGCAAAGCAGTAGTGCGCGCATTTGTGTGTTCCGGTTTGAAGGGTATGGGTGCCGATGAAATTACAGGCACATGAGACTTTCCATCTTTATGTCTCAGGGTAACGGGTGCAGTGCAATGCCACATAGGGTGCGTACTTGAACGACGTGATCTATGAGATAATGCACTGTTCATAGGCAGAGGGTACCACTTTACATCTGATAGGCCATCTGCTTGTTCGGTTATCTAAAGTTGTATCAAAATAAACATTTAATTCAATGATATTAATTAATTAAAAGGAGGCTATGATGCTCTTCTGCAACTCCTTAATAGAATCTGAAATAAGGACCCGTAAAATAACCAAGATCACCGAAATAGCTCTCAGAAATTAAAAAATTCGTTTTCTAATTATAAAAAAAAACTTGTTGCAATTACCTTTGATTTTTTTATTTTAGTTTCATCCCGGTTGTTTGAAATACTAACTTCATACTAAGTAGGCACCTACAGAATAAAAATACTAACTTCATACTAAGTAGGCACCTACAGAATAAAAAAAAGAATACTTCGTCGTAAAGAACCTTCTTCTCACGTTAACTTTATCGGCCGCTGGGCGTCACAGAGTTTCAACAGACTGAAAAGAAATTATCGCATTACAGCCCGTGAAGTCACCGATAAGGATCTGTAGCCTAACGACTGGTTTCCGAGAATTTATGATTTGTGAGTTATGACCCCTTTGACCAAGCACTACAAAATGTATACTTACCTACTGCTAAATGACGATGAAGTTTTTGTTGCATTTTTTTGCGTGACTGCATAAATTTTCCTTAAAAGATAAAATATAATTAATTATAGATCTGAAACGCGTAAAAAGTTTTGCGTCGTTTTTTGCGAGTATTCGTTACAACATACAAAAAGTTATTTAAATCGCTCAATTAAGTTAGTATCAATAGCAATGCATATAAATCGGCTACTGCTTTTTTTATGTTGACAGCTCTTTGTAAAGATTTATTATTTTGTCATGTTTTTTTATCAATGGTCAAATTTAGGTCACCTCTGCTCGTAAACCTGTTCTAGATTTGCCTGAAGGGCTGTGATGCCTACATGCGGAATCACTTGGATCTTGCTCTCCATCGACGCATAGATGTAGTAGAGCTTTTTTGTGATAGTGTTCGTCCGGGGAAGTACTACCACAATACATATTTGTTCCGCAAAGCAGTAGTGATCGCATTTTTATCTTCCGGTTTGAAGGGTATGGTTGCCGGTGAAATTACAGGCACATGAGACTTTTCATCTTTATGTCTCAGGGTGGCGGGTGCAGTGCAATGCAATATAGGATGCGTCCTAGGTGGACGTGACCTATGTGGTAATGCACTGTTCATAGGCAGAGGGTATCGCTTAACATGAGGTGGGCCATCTGCTTGATCCGTCAGTTATATAATCTGTGGTCAAGCCAAGTTGTATAAAAAAAAAGATGGAGACGCTTCCACAATGTTAAAATCAACTCAGAGCCAAAGGGGATGGACAACTAGACGCCACAGTGAAGGGACCCCCCAGTGAAGGGACCCCCCCTAATGTTAATAATTCAAATTCGAAAGTATTTCTTTGAAATCACAAATACCATTGTGAATCATCAGTAGTAGGTAGAGCTTTTTTGTGAAAGAGTTCGTCCGGGGAAGTACTACCACCATACCTATTTCTGCCGCGAAGCAGTAGTGCTCGCATTGCTGTATTCCGGTTTGAAGGGTAAGGGTGCCGGTGCAATTACGCAATTACAGGCACATGAGACTTCTGTTCATAGGCAGAGGTTACTTAACATCAGGTAGGCCATCTCCATGATCCGCCAATCCAAGAGTACAAACAAAAACTTATGAACTAAAATTTCGTACTCCTGACTACCAAACTCGGTCTTATATTTCAAATTTCGTACTCCTGACTATACCAAACTCGGTCTTATATTTCAAATTTCGTACTCCTGACTATACCAAACTCGGTCTTATATTTCAAATTTCGTACTCCTGACTACCAAACTCGGTCTTATATTTCAAACATCGTACTCCTGACTATACCAAACTCGGTCTTATATTTCAAATTTCGTACTCCTGACTATACCAAGCTCGGTCTTATATTTCAAATTTCGTACTCCTGACTATACCAAACTCGGTCTTATATTTCAAAGTCATGAGTCTGATAGATCTTGATCAGCCAAAGAGTCGTATAACTCATTAAAATGTTTTTTATGCTCATGACGTCATTAAATACCAGTGTCATATTACTCGATGTGGGTATTCTCACGATCGCTTCCCGGCTCATTAGCTTTCCATGTAAGTATCGTTTGTACATAGTCTACATACGTGTTTGTATGAGACTAACATTTCATGGTCGCCTGTCTGTCTGTCAAAGGCAGAAGTCGCCTTGTTTATATGATAATTAATTGATATAAAATATTGTATGAGTAAAGTCGTGTAAGTCGTGTGATGATTCCGTAGAAAAACTACATTTATATGTAGTTTATTAATTTTTAAGTCAAATCCAAATTAATGGGATAATTATTTATAATGTTATTAATCCTGCAGAAATAAAAGAAAAGAGCCTCTTAATGAGATACTATCAATTAAAACATGTGTATTAAGTCTCCTAGTTCTCGCGAAATCAACTTTTGCTATCTGAAGAAGTTTTCTTGCGCTGTAAACGGCAAAAAACAACAAAAAAAAATTGCGCACCACAAGCGACAGCAACCACCTTAAAAATTACAAATAACACTAAACAGAATTTTCGTAAAAAAATTGACAGTTACGTTTTTTTTAATTAAATTTATGCATAGATTTTCACTATGATGACGCCGCTTGAAGTTTTTAGAAATTATATTGCGGACCCCTAAAATTATCACCATTTTGGTCACAAAATAACATTCTTAGTAGTATAACCTATAATGACAGAATGCCGCATTACACATTGAATGAATGTAGCATAATTGACTTCTATGGCACCTGTCGACATTAATGGAGAACTATTTAAACAATGTCTTACGTTAAAGACCTTTTAACTGATACCTACTCCTTAATGATTGAGCTTATATATAACTGATCATCATCATTTCGGATAAGAGTACTTACCCTTAAGACTGTGCCAACACCAGGCAAAAATCTTCACAATTTTACACTAAGATAGCACTAAAAATTAGGCTGGTTGTGTTTTATTATATAGTAAAAGGTTCGTAACACGTCTGCCCACTATGATGTCTAGCACAGTCATTCTAAGTAGGTATCACAAAGCACTTCAGAGTTTCGATGCAAAGAATCTCTATCCTCTGTCCGGGACATCAGAAGCCCAATTCTCTTAATTATTTTATAACCACACTGAAAATTGACCGAATCGAGACTGTATTTGTGAATTGACAAAAAAATTGGTATTCAGCTCCCTACAACATAACAACAAATAGTGTAATGTTGCCTTAGCCGAGTTACTTTTAATTTAAAGTTTTTTTTTCTTAACTGTGTTTAGCTCTAATAATTTGAATTATTATATAAGTACCTACCTTTTAAAACAAACAAAGTTAAACCCATAGAATGAGGTAACGGTCCAATTATATCCGGATGAACGTGCAAGAATTGTTTCGAATGCCAAACGTAACCGTCAGTCACTAAGCAAGTGGGGTAGCCCGCGCTCCTGGGTGACCGAGGTTGTGACATCTATCAAATGCAGCTCGTCGAAACGGCGGCGTCAGATAAGGACGCAGCCGGCCAGTAGAAGTGTCATAAATAACAGTAACATTTGTACCTGAAACGTGGATAGGCTCTGACTTCTAAGACGAGTCATGGCGAATATGAGCTAACTCCTCATCAGAATCCTGCGGCATAATCCTCTTCAAAAGAAATACTCTCGATGCGAGACGTAGCATCTGCAACTATATTGTCAACAACTTTTATGAGGACAATGTCAGTTGTAAATTGGCTAATAAAAGATAACTGATTTAATTGAACAGGTGGCATCTTTGCACGTCGTTGCTTAAAAGTGTAAACCAATGGCTTGTGATCCATGAATATAGTGCTAAGGAGTGGAATAAACTACCGTCGTCTGTCTTTCCTGAAAACTATAATGTGGGTCTCTTCAAGGTTAGAATGAATAGGTGCCTTCTAGACCTTTGTGCTCCATCTTCGGCCACATCGTCACTTACCAACAGGTGAGACCGTGGTCAAACAAAGGTTGTGGTAAAAAAAAAAAGTCTTGTGCTGTAGGTACTTCACATAATATTTGCCTGAAATTCTGAATGCTTTCATAAACTGCATAAAGTTCCCTATAATAAGCGAGCCACTGTGCCTGTTTAGAATTGAGTTTTTTATTAAAATAGGCTAGTAGCCAATCATCCTGTTCATTGACGCACTGCTAAAGGCATGAACCCACATGAGTGCCAGAAAGAAGTAGTAGTAGAGCTTTTTTGTGAAAGAGTTCGTCCGGGGAAGTACTACCACCATACCTATTTCTGCCGCAAAGCAGTAGTGCTCGCATTGCTGTGTTCCGGTTTGAAGGGTAAGGGTGCCGGTGAAATTACAGGCACATGAGACTTTTCATCATTATGTCTCAGGGTGGCGGGCGCAGTGCAATGCCACATAGGTTGCGTCGTAGGTGGACGTGATCTATGAGGTAATGCACTGTTAATAGGCAGAGGTTACCGCTTAACATCTGGTGGGCCTCTTGCTTGATCCGTCATACAAGTAGTATATAAAAAAAAAAAAAAAAGTTCAGTAAATAGCCCAAGAATAGCACATGAGTTTGGATGAGCTAAAATCGTAGCTGACGACAAATTCTTTTTGCACTTCTCAAAGCACTCCTTCAATACAGGAGTCCAAACAAAAGGTTTTGCCTTGAATAGAAGTCACTGCGTCGGTCAAAGGGGCTTGAAATTTCTCAATAATTGAGCATACCTATAAATCTACGCATGCCTTGCATAGTCTTAGGTGGTGGATATTCCATCAAGGAACTAATTCTGTCCTCAGGGGGACGTGTTCCAGCCGCATTTAACATAACTCCCAACAGTCACATAGTCCTGATCCTACACTAGGATACCCTGTGTCGTGGGTACCAGGAACTACGAGTACTATGGTACCATAATACCCAGACCTGGAACAAATATTTGCAGTTCATACAAAAATTTGTACCGCAGTGGGAATCGGACAAGCAACCTTTCGCATCTCAGCCGGCTACTCGCCCGACGCGCTACAGAGGTTATCAAAACGATTGCAAACTGCTGGTTCGAACTGTAGTCCTTTAAATGTGTTCAATAATCAAGCAGCAATGGACAGATAAAACTTGACACAATTGTTTCTCTATATTCGTTTTGGTTCGGACACTTTCGCTGACCCGAAGTCCAATTACTTAGAGGTCATTGTTAGCAATGTAAGATTTAATCACATAATAATCTTTTCGGCACCGTCACAGTCTAGTACAAAGGAACTATTTCGAGAACAGTAATAAATATCTAAGTACAACTTTTAAAGAATGAATAACTAAATAGGTTAAGTCTCGTTTATCTGTAGGTACACAGACTGAACAGTAGTACGTGCACATACTGCGCCGCATTTTATTATTTATCGTCCTTGCGCTCCTAGCGTTGACAGATAACATGGACGGTGTTATGCATACAAATACGAAGTAAGGAGAAGTTTTATCCTGGCTGTTTTTTGTAGTTTTTAACCCCCGACGCAATAACGACGGGGTCTGACGTGTCTGTGTGTGTGTGTGTGTCTGTGGCATCGTAGCTCCCGAACGGATGAACCGATTTAGTTTTTTTTTTTGTTTCAATGGTGAATTTGTTGGGAGTGTTCATAGCTATGTTTGATCAAAATCGGTTCAGCCTTTTATTGCGTTTGTCCCACTACTTTTAAACTTACAAACCATGCTACTAATAAACACGAGTTAACCTTGGCCTCGTTACACCGTGTTTTGTCTCTTTCGATCGAATTTGAAACTGCCTGTCAATGTAAAAGACAAAACATTGTGTACCTATTCCAAGTATGAAATCGCTTTTTATATTATGGTACGGTTATTTTACTGGGTGCATCCGTATTGATCCCATGGATTCAGCCCACGAACATTTATATCCGGATTCTGACCAAAATATTCATCCCACGAAAACTAAAATTGTATTTTTGTCCATAAGTCCGTATTCATACCAAAGCATAACAATGGATATTGGTACGGTTAGACAGAAAAATGCAAGATCCTTACTATCATTTTCATATATTTTTGCTGCATGAAAATGATTAATAAGTTATTGAACGACTAACTTGTGTTACGTGATTCAATGTATCCTGAATTTTATAAGGAGAAAATGTACAAAAAACAGTTTCACAAATATCGGAAATTTTATAAAATAAATTAGTTCATGTTATTTTCATAATATTCTTACGTGTAAAGGATGGTTTCACGCAAAGTTTTATTGATATAAAACTATATCTTCCTATTATATCTATAGCTAATTTATATTTAATATATTGGGTACAAAATATTCCTGCTTCTTTTTTGAATGAAACCATCTACAACCGCGCACTGGTGCAAGCAGACGTTATCGTAGTTTCACTTTTAATTACAATTAAACAACATAATTGATTATTTAAACACAATTTTGTTTTATAAATTTGTAGTCTCGGTTCTTTTTTGCTAGAAACTTCTAAAACTTTTGATTGATACCAGATATGTGCCTAATCGGCAGCGGCAGCCACGTGCCCTGTTACAAGTTTTAAAAAAAAACCCAACGCAATGAAAAGGCTGAACCGATTTTGATAAAACATGTCTAGGAACCATCGCTAGAACACCTGCTTTAAAAACCGCATTCAAATCGGGTCACCCGTATAAGAACTACGGTACCACAGACAGAAACACAAGTAGACAGACAGACACGTATAGTGTGGTCAAACTTATAACACCCCTCGCTTTGCGTCGTCGGGCGAGTGGCGAGAAGACCCGACGAACAGTCCGTGCCACACTAGGAGAAAATAGTGTAATGACCAGCTAAGCAGGTGAACCTGATGAGTGGTAACCTCTGCCTATGAACAGTGCATTATCACATAGGTCACGTCCACCTAGGACGCACCCTATGTAGCATTGCACTGCGCCCGCCACCCTGAGACATAAACATGAAAAGTCTCATGTGTCTGTTATTTCACCGGCAACCATACCATACCCGGAACACAGCAATGCGAGCACTACTGCTTTGCGGCAGAAATAGGTATGGTGGTAGTACTTCCCCGGACGAACTATTTCACAAAAAAGCTCTACTACTACTATGGTGATGGTATGGTATATGAGTATGGTGGCTTTAAGAGATTAAATAAGCAGTGAGTATGGTGGCCTTGAAGTATTAAATAAGCAGTGAGTATGGTGGCCTTGAAGTATTAAATAAACAGTGAGCAAGGTGGCCTTGAGGGATTAAATAAACTGTGAGTATAGTGACCTTGAGTGATTAAATAAACAGTGAGTATGGTGGCCTTGAGTGATTAAATAAACAGTGAGTATGGTGGCCTAGAGGGATTAAAACTTGCATCGTACTCGATATTAAGTAATCTAATTAGTCACTACACATAACTCATCATCGTAAGACAATTAATTACTATAACACCAATAAATCTCACTTTTCATAACATTACAATTATCCAGATATAATTAGACACAGCTGCATTAGGTCAGAGGGCGAACGAAACACAAACCACTGTGATAACATAATCTAACTCTAAATGTAATTTAATTATTATAAACCTATTGATTAGATAAGTTGTAAAGTGCGTAATAAACTGAGCGTTTTCCACTACAGCATCTGCGAAAGGTTAAGATTGTATACGCATGTAATCGCCCTATGATCCCACAGCTGGGAGAGATTAAAAACAAAATTATACACAGAAAATCACATGTTTCCAGCATAGGTAGAATAAACGATTATTTAATTATATCTGACAATGTCCATAGAAAACTTTAAACAAGTACAAACAACCAGGAAACGCACAAGTATATTATAATGAACACATTAAAATACAAATTAAACAATATCAAGCCTAACCAAATGGTATGAGGTAGATATCTGTTGCTTGACTGTATCAAACTAAATGGTATGAGGTAGATATCTGTTGCTTGACTGTACCAAACTAAATGGTATGAGGTAGATATCTGTTGCTTGACTGTACCAAACTAAATGGTATGAGGTAGATATCTGTTGCTTGACTGTACCAAACTAAATGGTATGAGGTAGATATCTGTTGCTTGACTGTACCAAACTTCTTTGAAAAATCCTTAAGGGATCCCTCAGGAACAAAAAACTACCTAAAATAATCATTTTAAAATTGGTAGAACATGTTGTTTTTTTTTGAACGTTCACTTACCTGATTAAAGTTCAATAAATGACATATATTTTTTTCCGCACGTAACGTTGTCTCGTCTGTGAGGAGATAGCCTCCAAATAATGCCAATCAGCTGCTGTATACGTACTTAATAAATAAAATAAAAATAAATAAATAAATAATGCTGGACAGTTCACACAACATTATCTAGCCCCAAACTAAGCAGAGCTTGTGTTATGGGTACTAGATAACTGATACACTTAATACAATATATTACATAGATGAAATACATTTATTTACAGAAAGAATAATACAAGGTATGTACAAAATACATATGAAACAGTTGTGCTACCTGAAGACCGCTGCAAGCGATCTAAAGGTAGCTCAACTGATCCAAATCACTACCAGACGGAAGCGTCCCTAAGATGCTGGCTGCATTGCTACGCTGAATGGCAATACTAATGCGTTGAGCCAGATAAGAGCCAGCACTCGGGTCACGCGTCGCTTCGACCAGATGCCCTGAAAGAATTTTGAAAACGCGAAGTGCCCCGGAACCCCACGGACCCAGAGTCTCGACCCCGAAAGGCTCAAATAAGTAAGCTCTGTCGAGACTTCCATATTTGCGTCTTTTGAGGTCCTCAGCGGAATCTGCCGCCGCACCGGCCCTAACTGATGTCCACGACAGATGAGATGGCGCAAGGGTATCACGCATGTAGCGTCTCACACCAAAGGCCTACCCTTCTCCCACGGAACAAGAGTCATGCCGTCAGGCCGCTTACCATCGTCACGTAGCAGACCATTCGGTTCTAGAATGGCTGGAATGTTAACGCTGGTAAGGGCCTGGCGAATGATATCATTAAGGCTAGCGTGGCGGGAAATCCCGTGGTGACCAAGCTGATCAACAGCAGTACCGCACTGGCAGTGATGAGGGGCATAGCACCCTGCACCCAACCGTAAAGAAGTTGCAATACGGAAAGAAACTGGATCCATTAAAGTACCAGTATTGTGTGATGGAAGTGCTTGCAACCAAAACCCTGATTCCCATTTGGAAACGGCCAGGAGACGAGCACGATCTGTGGAGCTTGAGCACGTTTGTAACAGACAATTCCGCGTCAGCTCGCACAGAGGCCCGTCCCATTGCCGTTGAGACGAAAGAGATTTGGGGGGAGTAGTATTGGGGCAAGCACTATGCCAAGCATTTCGAGCCTCGTCTAAGTATGAAATTTTGAGAGTGTTGCCAGAAAGAACCACAAAAGAAGGAGGTATAATTTTGTTAGCCAAATAACAAGTGCTATAGACGGATGACAAGAACGCTGGTAGGGCTACACTTGAAATTTTACGAATACCTAAGCCTCCTAATTTAACAGGCAAGGAGGCTTGCGACCACGCCCTGTCATCTAAATCGATATTCAAAACCGACGATAACGTGTTCTTTATTATGTTGTCCAAGCCTTCCACCAGCTCACTGTGTTTCCACAGTTGACAACATCTTAAAGCATATGTAAATTTTGGCACAAAAAGGCAAAATTTTATAATTGTAAAAGCCATATGGGCGTTAATTCAGAGCAATCGGTCGGCTCTCATAAAATTTTGAATTTTCTCGTCTACAAATGCCGGTAAAGACTCGTCAAGAAAAGGTAAACCAAGGAGGCGAAGCGAACATTCATCTACAACTGTAATGTTTGAGGCCAAACTTTGAAATTTTTCAATGACTGAATTTATATCCATACTATAGTCGGATACAAAAAGTTCGCACTTAGAAAAATTTAGATCTAAACCTATTCGCCGAAATTCATCAATGATGAGTTTTAGATCGCCAAGAACAGTGTCCACGTCGCCACCTAAGGTTCCGTCATCCAAATACCAAACGTTTAGTTTGGATTGGATACGTTGAATAATCGGATGGATGGCAAGGCTAAAAATGGCCGGACCTAGAGGGTCACCCTGCTGACAGCCAACAGCAGACCAAATAATATTGTTCTGATAGATTAATTTAGAAGGTGAGCTGCCAGAGAAATGGGTAAATTTCAGGAATTTTAGTCTTTAATTTCTTTTAGCAGAGTGCCCCTATCTACAGAATTAAAGGCGTTTTTTATATCCACCTTTAAAACTACCTCCCCCAAATTTTTGTCCAAAAACGTACGTAAAGAATGTACTGCGGCTTCACAGTCACCTCGCGAACCAAAGCCTAGCTGAATGGGTCGGAAATAGTCGCCTAGATAGGCGGCTTCTTTCCGACAGCAGACTTTAGCTGCCAGGCGACGGTAGGTGGTGCCCACGGCTATGGGTCTTATCCCGCCGTCCTTTTTTTTTAAAGCGCATTGGTTCGCACCATACAGGAGCTCCGTGATCTCGCTGTTGACTCGACCAGACAACATCAGGTTGATCAGGGTCGTCAAATCTCCCAGAAGGACTTCACCTGCATGGCCAGAACCGCCAGACAGCAGGTCTTTTAGATGCTGTGGAGTCACAGCATCCAGGCCGCCGGCAGAGCCACTCTGAAAAGACATGACGGCAGCGAGCAAATCCTGGCTGGTCGTCTCGACAGCGCCATCACTCTCTTGCGGTGGATCTGGGAGGAGGGAATCTGGCCCTGGGGACGGATGTTTACTCTCAAGAGAATTGAGAGTATCATCAGAATTTTGGGCTATCGTGTCACTAGAAAATAGGATACGAGAGGCACCCTTAATGTCACCATCGCTAAGTTTACTCTTTACAAGTTTGTAAACAGTAGACTCAGCGACTGGCTTCACAGTTTTTGAATTTGTTGTTGTGTCCTGGTCATTGTACGAAAAAGGCATGCGCTCATCGCGTGCAGTGTATATACCTCACACAATTTCGTTTAATCCGAATAGTGAGTGAAGATTTGTTGCCTAATTCTTTTTTTACGTGAAGTACACTGTAGGAAAATACTAATAAATGTTCCCAATCCTGCTTTGTATTTTTAGATACAACATTCCTGATGGCCTGTGATAGAGCATTAGCAAAAGAGAGGCGGGCACCTCGGGGAATACGTTTCAAAATAGGGGTTGAAGTTTTATACTGGCTAATCACTTTCCAAAAAGGATGTAAATCTGCACTAAAATCCGAATTTGGCACCGAAACATCTACCGCTCCTGTGACCGGAGCAGACAGCGGGATAATAGGGTTGCTGTGGCACCTTTTTTGGTGAATTTTGAGACCTCTCTGCCCCTTGAACAAGCGTGGCTGGGAACATAGCGTGCACTCTACTAAATTCGGCACAAACACGACAGCATGGATCTCGCATTCCTGTTTGCAATCAACGGCTGAGTGCATAGTGCCATCACCAACAATATTAGTTTTATAAATAATTATTTAAAATAAAATAAACCTAGACTTCAGGCAGGCAGGCGAAACGCTCGCCTCGTGGACCGGCGGGCACCACGGCAACCGCGCTCCTGCAAAATAACAAAGTCTGAGCTTGCTGTCAAAATAAGCGTAATCAAACTACAAAGAATGAAACCACCTTTTGATTTTGTGATGCGATGAGGCTGGCCCAGGTCTTGAAAACAATACCTGATACCTCCCGGGGGTGGTCTCCCGGCCCCAGGGCTCGATGCTCCCGGAGAAGCCGCAGAAAATTTATTTCTGAAACAATAAAAACAGAGATAAATTAGGCAGTTGACAGTTTTTTTATTTTTTTTCATAGATGTCTTTTATTATACATAGAAAATACCCAAAACACCCTGAACAAATATCTGCAGATCGCACAAACATTTGTTCCCAGGCGGGAATCGAACCCGCAACCTCCTGCGTCGCAGGCGAACCGTCGCCCGCCGCGCCACAGAGGTCGTCAATGTCAATGTCAATGTCCATTAGGTACATAATGTTTATTATACCGTTGAGGAAGAATGTTTGTATATAAATGAAATCACGGAATAAAACTAGTGCAAAATGATAAACGGCAAGTGTTAAATCAATCACATCCTAGATAACCTTCGTGTCAATTGCTTACACGAGTTAATAGTTAATGACGTAATTTAATCCTCGATTTTCTATTATTCCGACTATAATTAAAGTTATCTGGAGCTAATTATAATTACACGCATGTTGTAACTTAATGTAGCTTCAAGGTGACTAATGTGTGACAGGCATCATCCTTTTATCTCAAGTCTTAGGACCCCCTCACACTGAACGCAGTGCGGGACGCGCGCGTCGTTTTTATAACACTTGTGTTTTAAGAACCCCTATTATGCAACAGTTTCAACATAATACAATAATGAAATGTACAGTTTGGTGGTGGTTTTTATAAAAAATTATAGCTATTCTATTCTATTCACTTTATACCAAGATTCACGAAGGAATATAGTTACCAACATTTCATTTCAAAACATCGTTTTATCTATATTGAGAGAAAAATAACTGAATATCTTATGCGAAACCCGATTATTTCCATTTAGTTCTTATAATAGATTAGTTCTTAGTAGTTCTTATAATAGTGTTTTCAACTTCGCATTCTCAAGTACCTACACGTCTTATTTTGTAATAGGTATAGGCAATACACAATGGCTTTACTTTGTGTAGGGAGTACCTACTGTACCTACTTAATAAGTAGGTTTGTTCGAATAGAACTTTGACTTAAATCCAAATTTTCATAGAAATAGGTTGTCAAAGGATATCTAATAATACAAAAATTATAATAACCCTAGTTTTAGCACACACGGCCCGCGCTAAGAATACAACGTCTTTCGAAAATACCTATTCAACCTTTGACCAATGATTATAATATCGTCCAATCTACTGAGGTAAGTATTATAATTCTAAGTAGGGAATAATAACCTAAGTACAAAGTATTTCAAAAACAAACATAGGTATTTTATATACTTATAAGCTAATGTTAACAAAAACTGCAAGAACATCTGTTTGCGTTTTAAAATGCTGCAATGTCTGTTTCATTCCAAGTTTGGGCCATAAAGGCGAGTTTAAACTATAAAAACGGATTTATCGTGTGTGAGCCCCTAAACACTGCATCAAACCGCGAATTTTTATTTGCCTGTTGATCTCCTTATTGCCCAAAATTATGGGCCATTATCATGTATCCGAACGGTTAAGTATACCTACACTAATACAGAGTGTTTTTTTTGTGGGCCATTTCAAGGAACCTCTCTAGTAAAGCTAGGATGGCTACCACAAACCAGACGACGCGACACTTTGAAAGGCTAGGGTCTCGCTGGACCTCGCTGAATGTCTTTTTGGAGGCGGCTCAAGGCCTGTCGTCGAAGCATCTTATTATGTGGGAAGCCTTTGTCTAGCGGTGAACGATACGTTAAAATTTTGGAGTCATTGCGTTAGACGCTCACTCAATAACGGTAAAGGATACAAACTTGATATTAACACAGTAATTACTTGTGGATGTAATCTAAATAAATCAAGAACAGAGACATGATTGGTAAACCTTTTCTTGATAGATTTATTTTTTTAAATTGGCCCTCCTAAATTCCGGTTTTGATCCCTCCCTTCGAATATATGTAAATCTAGTATATATAAAGCGTTATTTTTTATACTATTCAGTAGGTAATCACATTACTGAAACTAATGGAGAAGGATTTATTTGTATATTTGCTACTTTAGAAGCAAAACGAAGTTTCATCATTTGTCGCTCACGTCAGTTACTTCCGAGCGGCAGAAAGCTGTACCTTTCTCTTTCCGGGTTCAAGTGAATAATAGCGCTGTCATTTTCTAAAAGCTATTGTTTTCTTGCTTGCCCATTCGATAATTTAAGATATCGCCATATGTATAGGTACTACACATAATATTTTTAATCTTTCTTCTTCAGTTTCATGTTAAAAACTAACTAATAGGTTACACCATGGGATAGAAAGCAGCATCATCTACTTGGTACTCATTACCAATACTGCGGTAACCCAATCCAGCTGCCAAGCGTGGCGACTGTAGCAAAAATACCCATTGCATTCTATGGGAAACCTCGTCCAGCAAACGCATCAAGCACTCCGGTACGGAGGCTTGCATTGCTCTAAGAGGAAACGTCTTACGGTTGATGATGATGATGATTCTGTTTCACCATTGAAATGACCTGAAGTTGTTCCTTTTACTGACTGCAAGCGCTTAGCGTATCACCATATTTTAATGGCAGAATAGTTGGGCCATAAAGTCGTTTGATTTATTTTATGACCGCTATAGCGTCGGGTGCGAATAATAGCGGGCTGTAATGTTCATTACTGTCCAGGCCCGAAATAAAGCAATTGACGAGCGAGTAATATTGGAAGGAAGCCGAAGGCGAAGCCGAGTTTTTACGAAGTAATTCTTAAAGGACTAGGCGAAGCATAGAGTAACACAGACCGTTTTTTTTTTTTTTTTTATGTAATGGCTTGACAAACTGGCTTACGGCCCGCCTGATGGTAAGCGGTGCACCGTGCACTATATGCGCCTTTACAATGATATTCCAAGATGGATCCTGGCTTGGGTTCAGGAATTCAGAGCTTATTATGACGTCTACATCGTTTGGATGAATTTTTCTTGCAGCCATAAAAGGATGTATGTGCATGCGGCAAGGCCTTTTCCTGTATTTAAAGCAAAGCGTTGCACCATTTTTTTTTGTGGCAGGGTCTTTCATCAACTTGAGTTTCAGGTGAAACACCCTACCGACAATATCGAGCCTATAGTGGGAAGCTTGTCCTTAAAAATTGTGTGATCTCAATCCATTTGGGGTTGGTACTGAACGCGATGAAGAGATCAGGACGCCCATATTTCCTCACGTATGTAAATGAAATCAAATGAATGGAAGAATCAGTCCGCCTAAAACTTTGCTATTTCTAGCTTGATACATAGCATCTCGCAGATCTGCATAATTATCAGTCTTCTCTGATTTATTCTGATGTAACCAAACGCTCCGTTTCAATTTTGGCGTAAAAATCCACCAGAAACTGGTTGAACAAACCTCAAAACCTTTGCAGGTGAGCAATGCGAACCTCTCTTATTTCTAAAATGTAGGCGTAGAATTGCATTGCGGAAACATTGTATTGTCATTAGTCTCGCCAGTTGTCGGAAGACCAAAGTTGTAGCCGTCTTCACCACGACAGTATATAAGCGGGTACTGAAGAACATCCTAAGACCGTGCGTTTCGCTAATGCGTTTTAAGCGGTCGTCCCAGGTAGGCAGTACTAGATCCCGTTTGTCACACTTCTGATGCAATTTCATTGGTAGTGGGAGCGTTGTACCGACCCGAATTATCTCCAGCAGGTCCTTAGTCAGCGCTGATTCCAATTTTGTATTGATTTTGTTGGCTTTGGTGTATAGACTCCAAAGCAGCTTTAAAATCCCTGACAAATGGGTTTGTTTCTTGTAAGTATACTTTGGAGTACAGACCTTCACTGTGCTTGGGAGTCTGAAAACCAAACCCGATTTCAGATTATCAAAGTTCCGATTTCTTATTTCTTATTTCCGCTTGCTCGTTTTGGTCTGAAATAAAATAAATTTGTAGAAAGATTGGTTAGTTTATCAGCAAAAGAGAACCTACTAGATGGTAGACCCTGAATATTGAAAGTCGGAATAAACACTCCCTCGACAATTTGGATTGCGCCAAAGGACGTCGTCTGAAACGCACTATTGTATGTACGAATTTGTTTCAGAAAGTGAGCTGTTAGTTAACGCTCTCCGCTCAAGAGTATCTTCAGTGGCTCCGGAGGTTCTCGAAAAACATCTAGTTGATTTTTTCCACTTGAACAATACATTCCCTTCGGCTCTTTTCTCCATTTCAATGCTTGGTAATGGGAGCAAAATTCTCATATGGCAGCGTACTCTATCCACTCCTTTCTTTATCAGTTCACGGCAGCGCGTCTTCGACAGAGTCTTCAGATTAAATCGACCTTCTGTTCAAATAATGCCACAGGCGGTCATCGGACTCATGCCACTCTTGTGTCTCCGTTTCATGAGTTTCTGATATTTTATATCTCTCTAACAACAAAACAATGCTATAGTGTCTGGTTCTGGCTGTCGTAATCATCCCTAGCCGTGACCAAACGCTCCTGGCGCTGAGTGGATATCTCGGATGCTCGAGACTGAGCCTGATGCTGACTGTCAGCTGTCAACCACATATCACGCTGGGTTTACCTATGTCTCATAGGCGTTAGGCGTGAGGGTGAGACTCAGCGTGACGCTGTGCCCCCGGACCCGCGTACAAAAATGTTTCCCGGCTGTTGCAACGCTACATGAGCGCACTTTCATACAAACTCATAGCCTTGATGTAAATTACAAAACTGTCTGGTAGACAACAGTTGTTCGTGGGCGTCTGCTCGAGACTGAGCCTGATGCTGACTGTCAGCTGTCAACCACATATCACGCTGGGTTTACCTATGTCTCATAGGCGTTAGGCGTGAGGGTGAGACTTAGCGTGACGCTGTGCCCCCGGACCCGCGTACAAAAATGTTTCCCGGCTGTTGTGACGCCACATGAGCGCACTTTCATACAAACCCATAGCCTTGATGTAAATTACAAAACTGTCTGGTAGACAACAGTTGTTCGTGGGCGTCTGCAGATCGTTCACCGTAAGATGGCTCCTGTAAATACTCCATGGCAGGTGCCAACTTACGGTGAATGGTACGGCTTGTTCACCGTAATATTGCACCTGTAAATACTCCATAGCAGGTGCCATATTACGGTGAACGGTACGGCTCGTTCACTGTAATATGGCACCTGTAAATACACCATGGCAGATGCCAACTTACGGTGAACGGTACGGCTTCTTCACCGTAACATGGCACCTGTAAATACTCCATGGCAGGTGCCAACTTACGGTGAACGGTACGGCTTGTTCACCGTAATATTGCATCTGTAAATACTCCATGGCAGGTGCCAACTTACGGTGAACGGTACGGCTCGTTCACCGTAATATGGCACCTATAAATACTCCATGGTAGGTGCCAACTTATGGTGAACGGTCTGTAGATGTTTTCCGCTGTCACTGGGGCCACCAGTACAAGCAGCATGCTCATTGAACACGCCCGACTCGCGTAGGATTAGATAATGGATGTTTTTAAGTATGCCGAATTTAACGCGCTTTTAACGATGTTGTGACGGCTTTGTAATTAATGTGGAACTTTTTTTACTTAATTTCAACCCCTTCTGAAATATCACGCATTGTTACATAAAGTCATTCTAATCGGTTCAATAGCTTCACCAAACCGCGTTGGTTGATAAATTAGTCTTTTCTATTATTAGTTAAATATGTATTTTGGAGATAAATATTTTGAAAAAAAAAGGTTAACAGTTTTAAATTAATTTTATGAAAAAGTTATAAACCAATTTATTGACGACCTCTGTAGCGCGGCGGGCGATGGTTCGCCTGCGACGCAGGAGGTTGCGGGTTCTATTCCCGCCTCAGAACAAATATTTGTGCGGTCTGTAGATATTTGTTCAGGGTGTTCTGGGTATTTTCTACGTATATTATAAAAATATCTATCTATATGTATTGTATGTATGTATATCAGTTATCTAGTATCCATAACACAAGCTCTGCTTAGCTTTGGGCTAGATAACGTTGTGTGAACTGTCCAGCATTATTTATGATATTTATTATTATTATTATTTTTAGGGTTTCTTTATTTTTAGACGTTTTTATAGATAATGGTACGGAACCCTTCGTGCGTGAGTCTGACTCGCACTTGGCCGGTATTTTTTTTTTCATTTGAATCTTTGACATATGCGGCCTACTCAAATGCATTTTAAGTCATATCCACCTAGGACGCGTCCTACGTGGGATTGTACTGCGCCGGCACATCTAGATATTTGGATGAAAGTGCCTGTAATATCATCGGCACCCATACTCTTCAAACCGGAACACAGCATTGCGAGCACTACTGCATTGCGGAATAAAAAATCTTGAAAATGGCAAATGCACAAGCCAAGAGGCGCCAATTACAAAGAGAGAAAAAAAAAACACCGTGTAGAGACTAATAATAAAGTAAATACTTCAGTCGGTTTTCGAGTTCAAAAGTTATCCAAATTCACCCTATAGATACCTAGTTAAATCTCAAGTCGTGACTGCAAAGCTATTAGCCTTACGGCGTACGGTTATAGTCGCGAAGCCAGTACAATCGCCGGTCTAATTAGTTAATCAAGCCAGCTACCTACTGAGTTCAGCTACTATCAGTATTCAGACAACTTGTGCAGAGTTAAACAGGTACGGTTGGTCCACAGTGTACAAAATGAAGAAGGCAAAAGGATTATTTACAAAGATAAAGATAAATTTATTTGAACATAAAAACATAATGTCATATATGAAAGGTCTTAAAATAAGTTTAGTAGTAGTAGACCTTTTTTGTGAAAGAGTTCGTCTGGTGGGGAAGTACTATCACCATAACTATTTCTGCCGAAAAGCAGTAGTGCTCGCATTGCTGTGTTCCGGTTTGAAGGGTAAGGGTGCCGGTGAAATTACAGGCACAGGAGACTTCATCTTTATGTCTCAGGGTGGCAGGCGCAGTGCAATGCCACATAGGTTGCGTCCTAGGTGGACGTGACCTATGAGGTAATGCACTGTTCATAGGCAGAGGTTACCGCTTAACATCAGATGGGCCATCTGCTTGTTCCGTCATTCAAGTAGTATAAAAAAAAAGTATGTAAGTTCCAATTATGTTCTATATATCTAGCATGCAAATTTCAAAAATACAAAAGAATGTCAAGATTGAACACATCAAATTAAAGTCAGAAGTAGCCCTAAAATCACAAAGTGTCCTGCATAAATTCATGAATATTGTAATAACATTTACTTATTAATAATTGTTTCAACTTAGATTTAAATAAATTATCATTTAGGATTTTAAACGTGTTTGGTATTGAATCAAAGAGATTTAATCAGTTGCAGTTTTGGCTGGTTCATTGGACTAAAAGTTTGATCCAGTTAAAAAGTCTGTAAATAACGCGGTAAACGGTTCATCCAACCACACTTAAAATGTTTTCAGGAAAAAACATAGTTCCATCTAGAGACCGCAGATGCATGAATAATGACAAACCGTTGTCTGTCACCTATCTGTACCTTCTCTAATAAACACCGTATTTTCTGTTCGTGAAAACTGTGAAATGGTTGCATCGCGCAAATTGAAGTCAGGATCATTCTCAGGAGGCTGTAATATTATATCCTCAACTTCGCGGGTCAAGGTGTATCTAAATGTGCCACTGCGTAATCAAATTTAGTTCTTACACTCTGCGTTACATTGCCAAAAATTATAAACTTGCGAAAGATTATAAATAAATAAATATTGCTGGACAGTTCACACAACATCATCTAGCCACAAGCTAAGCAGAGCTTGTGTTATGGGTACTAGACAACTGATATACTGAATACAATTCAAATTTGTTTTTACTTTAAATTTTTATTTAAATTTTAATTTTTGGTAACAGGCTGTCTTCTCTATTCTATATTATATAAAGCTCTATACTTTAATATCTATATATTAAAGAATAGGAAGAAACCCATACCAACTACATCTCGCAGCATCTCTAGTGTAAATGCGTTTACTCTTTCCTTTCAATTCTACTAGGTATAGGTATTGTTAGCTATGCGGAATATTTACCGAGTAAGATCAAAACAACCAGGTGAATTTATTGTACTAACGTTCATTGACTTTTTTTTTCCCTGTCTCAACTGGCACAATCTTTTTTAAATTAGAAAAAGGTTTTGACTGAATCCTCCGAAGAGGTACGTCGTCTACATTCTCCCCCCTAGTGCTGGGAGGAGTCTCAGCACTCACTCTCTTAGTCAGCAGCCAGAGGAATGACTGCCAGCCGTGCGACTGGTCGGGTAAGGAGCACACCATTCTTGAAGGCTACTTCTACGGTCCGTATGCGCCCATCAGACCTAGGGAGACCTCTCTTAACAATTCCCTTTGTCCACAAAGTTCGCCGAGCATCAGGGTCTATCATGACCACTAAGTCTCCCAGCTTCATTTGGCCCCCTTTGTTATACCATTTCTGCCTTGTAAAAACGGTAGGCAGCATAACCCAACGCCACCAGAATAGGTCAGTCAATCGCTGCGAAGTTCTCCTCATCTTTCTCCTGGTCAGATCTCCATCATTAAAGACTCCTGGTACAGGTAAGTTTGAACTAGATGAGTTACTCATTTCTTCCTGGATCTTGATGTTATCCAGTTCTTGGAAAGATTTTCTCAACTCAACTTCAGCTCCACGTAGGTTTGTATCGTTGTCTGAGTACATCTGCTGTGGCCATCCTCGTCTGGATGCCATCTTTCTCAACACCATTATAAAAGAATCAGTAGTTAGTGATGGCGCTACTTCAATATGCACAGCTCTTACTATCATGCAAGTAAACATTGCCCCGTAGCGACTTTCAAGGCTGCCACCAACCGTTATTTCCATGGGACCGAATAGGTCGACTTCGCAGTGAGTAAATTCACGTTGATGATGCGAGAGTCTTGCTTCAGATAAATCTTTAGTTGTACCAATTCTTGCTAACATGGTCTCAGTTTTAGCATCAGTCGCTGCCACTTTCAGGGCGTCTTTCAATGCGGATGCTAGCTGTTGGTTATCGAAAGGCGCTGGCGGGTTAATAACGACCGTCGCATTCTGTTCTAGCCCGTTGTCATCATCTCGTAGCTGTCCATTTGCATGTATGCTGAAGTCCATCCAGTTTGATACTTTCTTCCTTGAGCCCACAGTACAATGGCTGCGTGCCTCTTCATCCAGGTCAGCAATACTTGCAGCTAGCTCGAGTTCAGCGAGTTGCAACTTGTAGTCCCGCTCTATTGCTGCCTTCTTCTGAGCGAGTCTTAATTCAAGTTTTCGCCGCTTTACTGACATATGACTCGCATGTCTAGACTTGGATTTATGGCTATGACGTGAGTTCAGCTCTTGCTCAGTTGGTGCTGCTGGCTGTACCTGTTGTGCTCTTGCAACGCTCCTCGTCCTTATAGGCGACCGTGTAGGCGAAGCACTGTTCGCCTGTGTACGCTTCTGTGCGGGCGGGGAGTGAAACATGTTCTCACGAACTTATTCCTTGTTGTGCTAACAAACACACAAAACGTTGGCTCGGTATAATCCGGGCTCGAAGAACCAAATGTTAGCTATGCGGAATATTTACAGAGTAAGATCAAAACAACCAGGTGAATTTATTGTACTAACGTTCATTGACTTTTTTTTCTCTGTCTCAACTGGCACAATCTTTTTTAAATTAGAAAAATGTTTTGACTGAATCCTCCGAAGAAAGAAAGAAAAAAAGAAAGAAATAAACGTTTATTTATGACTATACAAACACACACCAAGAAGAAAGCAAACAAGATATGAACTATATAAAAACTAAAACAAAATAGTAGATTGTATCATAAGGGAGCAACATAATATTTTTACGGCGAGGGCGCTTTTTTGAATCCAGAGCGAAGTGAGAGATTCTATAGTAGAATCCTGAACGTAGCGAGGGATTCAAAGTACGTCGCCCGAGCCAAAAATATATGTTGCGCCCGTGTGATACACTCTGCTTTTCATCACCCACTATGAGAAAATAAAAGGCGCCTCATATGTTATTGTAATATTATTATTTAATAAAACAAATGGTTGTTTTTTTGTGTTTTTGTGTTTTTTTTGTTGTGTTTTTTTGGGTGTTTTTTTGTATTTTGTGCTTTTTTGTGTTTTTTTTGTTTTTTTTTTGTTTTGTGTTTTTTGTGTGTATTATGCTTTTTTGTTTTTTTTGTATTTTTTTTTGTGTTGTTTTTTTTTTTTTGTGTTTTTGTGTTTTTTTTGTGTTTTGTGTTTTTTGTGTTTTTTGTGTTTTTTTTGTGTTTTGTGATTTTTTGTGTTTTGTATTTTTGTGTTTTGTGTTTTTTTGTGTTTTTTTTGTGTTTTAGTGTTTTTTTTGTGTTTTGTGTTTTTTGTGTGTTTTGGTTTTTTTTTTTTTTTTTTTGTGTTTTTGTGTCTTTTTTTGTGTTTTGTGTTTTTTGTGTGTATTGTGTTTTTTGTGTTTTTTGAGTTTTGTGTTTTTTTGTGTTTTTTTTTGTGTTTTGTGTTTTTTGTGTGTTTTGGGTTTTTTGATTTGGGTTTTGGGCCGTCGTACCAGCCAGTATTTATTCAAACAATATTTGCATTCGAATTATTTGGCGCTGGTTCCAAATTCAATAAGTGCGCCGCAATTATCTTTGCCGCGCACTTTTTGAATTAGGAACTTAATAAGTGCGCCGGAAAACTCATTACTGCCCGCTAAAAGTTTCTCATAGAAAACACCACCGTTGGGTGCACTTAAAGGCGAACCCAGTCGTCTTTTTCGAATAGATGGGATGAAAACAAATAACACAGATATAATAAAGGCAATTTGTATGTGCGCCTGACGCAAGCCACAAAAGGGCTAAGAGCACAAGAGGTACGTCGTCTACAGGTATTGTATTTGTTTTTATATATTATTTTATTTATGGACGTTTACTTTATTACTTTTGTTATTTTTTTTATTGTTACTTCACCTCCCCTCACGCTCTTTACAATCCTGTCCATCCAAAGGTTGCCTGGAAGAGATCGCTCTTAGCGATGAGGCCGCCCATTGTACCACCGTGAACTAGTTTGTAAGATAATATAATTATGCTGTTATTTTATTTTAAGGTGAGTACAATAGACAGTTATCTATCTATCTATATAACTCGGGTGATAATTTTCCGCATCATCAGTTTTTAATTTTTTCACTCGGCGATAGACTTTTCAACATTGAATGGCAGTTTTGTTTTTCCTAATTTTTTCCTTACCGCAGTGGCCAATGAGGCTCGCCACCATACGTACGCAACAGATTATGTTGAAGTCAGTTACTTGATCTACTGGGTTTTTTTCACTGCGAGTCATAGCATTAGGACACAGAGCAGCGGTGACCATTCAGTAAGTTCACTTCGTCTTGTCGTTTTGCAACTGTTTTCAAAAGCTTCAGAGATCCAAGTGAAGTTGCGGTGCATTGAATGTCACTCTTCAATGTTTTTCGTTTTGATACTGAAACTCTGCTTTGGAATACGATTTAATTAAGATAAGTATTTTGAATGTAGCGTGTCTGACTTATGAATAGGCTCCTCTATCTCCTCTCATGGATGTCGTAAAAATCGATTATACCAGGGGATAGCATTACTCCGATCACCACCTGCGATGCGTGAGCATGGCAAATCCATGTTGTTAGCAGTAGAGCTTTTTAGTGAAAAAGTTAATCCAGGGAAGTACTAAGACCATAGCTTTTTCTGCCGCAAAACAGTAGTGCTCGAATTGCTGTGTTCCGGTTTGAAAGGTGCCGGTGAAATTACAGGCACATGAGACTTTTCATCTTTATGTCTCAGGGTGGCGGGTGTAGTGCAAGGCCACATAGGGTGCTTCCTAGGTGGACGTTACCTATGCACTGTTAAAGGCAGAGGTTACCGCTCAACATCAGGTGGGCCATAATTTTATTTTAATTTTTTTTATACTACTTTAGAAGACGTAACAAGCACATGGCCGAGTGCCCTCTGCCTATGAACAGTGCATTATCACATAGGTCATGACCACCAAGTACGCGCCCGTCCCAATCTGCTTATACTTGTCATTCACATATTTCAAAAACAATAACACATTGTCACTCTATGGGGGAGGCCTCGTCCAACCGTGGACGTCTAAAACCTGCTGATGAATAGTCTTAGGTTTTTTCAAAAATTTACGAATGTATGCATTAATTTATTATGGACGGGTATAACCCGTAGGCAGAGCCTCAATGGGCCAATTGCACAATCGTTGGAATATATGTGACTAGTGATGAGCTCATCGCCGCCATTACTTTCCCACGAAGAACTCGGCTATAACACTTTTATACGCCAGCTTTAATACCGACATCAAAAAAAAGGAGGAGGTTCTCAAATCGTGTTTTTTTTAAAATGTTTGTTATCTCATATCTCCATCGTGTATAACCGATGAAACGTTATACTTCCAGGTTGGTCCCATTTCATCAAAATCTGGTTCTGATGATGGGATCCATGAGGAATTGAGGAAACTCCTCAAATATTATAGGCAAACATATAGCGATTTCGGTCTTTTCAGCAACAAGTCTAGCAAGTGATTTCAGAAAGTGCCATTTGGTGGTGTAACTGATGAAGAAGACCAGAGATCGCCATTGGAACTCCTCAATTATAAGTATTTCACGGGTGGCGATAAGAATGACTATACGATTTCTGATTGAGCTTAAATTTGCCATACGTGTCTAGTTCTGATGACAATACAATATGATGGTGACAGCGAGCTGATCTGATGATGGAGATGGATGATGGATGAAGGTAGACAACGGAACTCCTCGATGGATAATTAGTAGACTGGCCGTGATTAGGCTCGTTGTGATCAGCACGCGGTTCCGAACACTTATATTATAAAATCTTGTATTAGTGATAAATTCCTAGCTTTGAAGTCGTTTTTTTTTCGTAAATAATTTTGAACAAACCCACAAAAATGTCTCAACAAAATCGTATATTAAAATAAGTTATTTAAAAATATACCTAATAGCTCTTTTCTGAAGCATATGTACCTCAGATGAAGGTTGTTGAAGGCCTACTTCTTAATACTATTGGCACTTCCACGGAGGTCGTAAGTACCTACACGAAGCAAGTATATAAACCCCGCTCGACGCATAAAGCTGTAAGTGAGCAGATACGATCGTATCTTGAATTTTATTTATCTGTGCACACGCGCCGCGGCGCGCGTTAGCGTCGAAAAATGTTGGTTGGGGAATTTTATAGATGACTAGCATTCGCCTGCAACTTCACACGCGTTATTCTTAATTATACTCTGTTTTTATGTTCACAATCCTAATCCTTAAGTACTCTCCAAATCTAGGATAATGCATCCAGGCTAAGCTCATCACTCCTTAGTCTTTGTCTGTGGTTAGTGTAGGGTGTGAATGAATGAATGAAAATACTTTAATGCCCACCTTACAAACTAGTTAAAATAAAATGTTTAATGATAATCTCATCTAAATCCTTGTATTCTTCTTCTTCTTCTTTCGTGTCGATGTCTCAAAGCCATTTTGACCAATAGGTTGCCACACCCACGGCATTGTCGGAGCAGATAATTAAATCCTCCATCGTGCAAGAGTCAGGGCAGGATGGGCATGCAAGGACATGTGGCATGGTTTGGGACTTGGCACCACAGTCGCATTGCGTCGCGGAGGCTGCAATCATACCCCACTTACTGAGATTGCACCTGCAGCGGCCGACTTGAGTGCGCAATCTGTTAAGGGTCTTCCACACTGGCCAGGGTAGTTGGTGACCAGGGGGTAATTCCTCTGCAGGTGTTATATAGCCAGGTGGAGGTGCTTTTTTTAACGTCCATAGGTCTAGACGAGCATCACTTGCATTAGTTGCATTACTTGAGGTGGCTGAAGTGGAGCGTAAAAAACCTTTACGGCTTATTAAGCTTTTTTTTGGTAGAACAGCGCCATACAGAGAATGTCGGTCATCAGAGGCTTGTTTTTCTTTTTCTGTTCCACAAGTAATTTCTCGCTGGACGTCAGGTGGTGCTATACCCGTTAAAGAGTAGAGCTTGTTTAATGGGGTTGGCTTTAGACACCCGGTTATTATTCGGCAGGTCACTTTTAGGGCAACGTCTACCTCTCGGGCGTGGCACGAACGATGCCACACTGGACATGCGTACTCACCAGCAGAGAAGCTAAGGGAGAGACCTGTAGTCCGAAGGACTGATGGTGATGCACCCCAGGATGTAGTGGTGAGCCGACGGAGGACATTATTTCGAGAGCTGACTTTGGCTTTTGTTTTCTGGCAGTGGCTTTTGAAAGTAAGTGTTCTGTCCAGAGTGACTCCAAGGTATACTGGGTTTGGACAGTGTTTTATGGCCATGCCACGCCATTTTAGCTGAAGTGGACGGTTGGCTTGATGGTTCCGCAAATGGAAGACGCAGGACTGCGTCTTTATAGGGTTTGGCCTCAAGGCGTTGACTTCATAGTATTTGCCTAAGTCTTCCAAAGCGTGCGTCAGATGTTTTTCAGCTTCATCAAAGGTATCTGTTTGCGTAGTCAAAGCCAGGTCATCCGCATACAAAAATCTCTGTGTGTTAGGAGGACAGGGCTGGTCGTTTGTATATATATTAAATAGCATCGGAGCTAGTACACTTCCTTGCGGTAGTCCATTTTTTTGGCGTCGCTATCTACTATTGTCTGTGTGCAGGTGAACTTGGAAGCGCCGGTTTCAAAGAATCTGTTCTACAATTTGTACCAACCTGAAATCATTTGTCATTGGGTGCAACTTATGGAGAAGCCTTTTAATGTTAACAGTGTTGTACGCTGCTGTTAAATCCACTAGGAATAGAATAGAATAGAATAGAATATTTTTTTATTTGTAACAACACAGGTATACACAAAATAAAACATGAAAATACACAAAACTATAGTTACATTTGCTGTTACAAAAAGGTCTCTAACTCAGCATATGCAGGTTGTAAACAACCTGCGCTGGTCTTCCGTTAGAGCCTTTTTCTAACCAAGAGAAACACAAAAAATAGCAACAAACAACAACAAGGACAACTCCAGTAATCTTTTTAACTTCGTATCCCGATTCTATGTGTTCAGTAAGGTTCAAAATCTGCCCTGCACGTGATTTACCAGGCCTGAAACCTGCCTGAAGAGGAATTAGACTAGGCTCAATAAGTGGTGTAAGACGGTTTAATAACATCCTTTCAAAGAGTTTGAACGTGTGTCAGAGAAGCGAGATTGGGCGGTAACTTTTGGGGTCTTCTGCAGGTTTTCCAGGTTTAAGTAGGGCAATGACTTTAGCCCGTCTCCACATTTTGGGTATTTGCGTGGTATTAAGACATGAGTTGAAGAGGGCCAAGAGCCAAGATACTGCTACTGGGCCAAGGTTTTTTAGTTGTTCCACTGTAAGGTCATCGACCCCAGCAGCTTTACCGTTTTTAAGTTACTTGATGGACAGGATTATGTCAGCTAGCGTAAACGGTTGGCATATTTTTGAAGAATTTCCAGGAATAGTTTTCATTTTAGGGACCTTTGGGAGCTTTTGTTTAGCTTTCCCATTGAGGAGTAGTTGGTGGGCTACTTTGTTAGCGGTAACTTTCCCAGGATTCATTGGTGGAGGGGGATCCCCCGTAAGTTTCCTCAGAGAGGACCAAGCTTTTTTGCTGTTATGAGTCATGTCAATTTCAGTAACAGTTTTTATCCATTGCTCATTGTAATCCTTGTATTTATTCCAATGTTATCTTAGTTTCTTTAATTAAATCATCATGAAATCAGACATTGCACACGTAACAGTAGAAATACATTGAATCATGCTAATACCTAAACCACCTTTGTACACATGTATTTTACGCAATAAATAATACTTTACTTTACTTTAAACTCACAACATCGTTCGTGTGTTAGCTGTGTAACACTTTTTTTTCCTCTTCCCACTACTGGGCAAAGGGTCTACCCCAAATTCTTCCACTTTTCCCTGTCTTTGGCAGTCTCCCACCACTCCTTCTCAAAATTAACAAGAACATCCCGCCAACGCTTTCTCGGCTGACCCCGAGGTCGCCGTCTTTCAGCTGGTATTCGCCCACCTGTTGGGAAGCATTCGACTGACGTGCCCATTCCCATTTAAGCCTGGCTGTTTTGTCTCCTACGTCGGCAATACCAGTCAGGGAGCGCAGCGTGGTGTTCCTAACATGGTTGGTTATCTTATAACCCAAAATGCTGCGTTCCATTGCCCTCTGACAAATGTTGAGTCTCGACTTCTGTAACTCGGTCAGCGACCATGTCTGCGCACCGTCGGTTAGGGCATGTGTAACACTCACACATGCACAAAAACTGGCGTCAGTTTGCTATAGGGCAATGGTCTCCTTAACTTCTATTTGTCTGACCATCTATCTATAAATATCTTGTCGACGAGATACAGTCTCAAACTAGTTCGGAGGGGAGGTTTTTCGAACATGTTACCTTTCATAATCGTTACAAGCATTATCAATCTATTCATACAGCTGATTGATACTCAATGTTGTAAGCTTCCTTTTGTTCTAGCATGTACCTGTCATCAATATCAATATATATAAAATCGTTGCGTGACTGACTGACTTATTTTCAACGCATAACCTAAAACGTAAGTCCTAGACACCTGATATTTGGAGGGTACGTTCCTTTTGTAGTCTAAGGGTGCACTAAGAAAGGAATTCCAGAAACTCAACCCCTAAGGGGGTGCAGCGGGGTATTGAAGTTTGTATGGACAAGTACACGTGGACAAAGTCGCGGGCATTCCACTAGTTGACCATTATTTAATTTAGTTCGAGCGAAACCTGTGTATACACACTTACACAACTACACACATACTTCTTAAGCAATAAATTATTTTTTACTTTACCTTATTTTATCGATTTCCTTGGAGATATTTAAACTACGTAGGTTACATACAAGGACAGCTCTTTACCTTGACATTCGCAAGTCCTTCTGGCAAGGTCTAGAGGCGACCTTTATGAAAATAGTTCAGATAAAATGGGCGACTTCATAGCTACTATTAGGTACGTTCGTTCGATACGAACTTATTTAAAAAGGATTCTTCATTCACTGCTAAATCCACCCCCATAGAATGCCACGTTGAATGAGCTTGAACCACCTCCATCCACCAACTATCCACAACATTGATTTGTAAAGTTATTTTGCGAAATATTTATTACACTTAGTACCGTTTATGAAACCGTTTAGAGTGTGAGTTAAAAAATTGAGTCTTGACGAGATTTTTAATAGTTTCACACGAGTGTGAATGTGAGTGTGAGTGTACCTGCCTAGCTATGCGCAGTTGCATACACTACTTTATCTTAACTCCTGCAATCAAGCTTTTGTTTAACCAACAAAGCACATGAAAAATAATGTAAATGGCATCAAATGACACCATTCTACCGCAAATGCGCTGTACCGCGCGCGCCATAGGCCATAGACTATGTAACGAACAAGTAATTAATTTTGTTAAAATTAAAAACAACTCCCAACGCTGAACGGCTGAACCGATTTTGATCAAACAAAGCTAAGAACACTCCCGACAAATACACCTTTCAAACAAAAAAAACGAAATCGGTCCAGCCGTTCGGGAGCTTCGTTGGGACAGACAGACACACACACACACACACACACAGACAGACACGTCAAACTTATAACACCCCTTCGTTTTTCGTCGAGGGTTAAAAAGAGTATTTTTTTTATGAAAACCACAGATAAAAGAATACTATGAAAACAAAGCTTTATTTTTTTGATTACAATCCTAGTTAGTATAAAATTTGTCATAAAATCACCGTTTTTGAATTCATAATCAGGATTTTAATAAATAACAGACTTTTAACTTTGACTTTGACTTTGTAGAAGTCCACTGCTGGACATTAATCTCTCCATAAAATTGCCACGTCTTGCGCCGCCTCCAAGATTAAATCACAGAAGAAGCAAGTAATTTAAAAAAAAACTTTAAATGCAATATTAGTAAGGTTTAAAAATGAAACAAAGTCTCCTTTAAACAAAATATCCTATCTTTAATATTAAGGTACTTTCCCTTCATGTCGCATAGACTTGCGACGCCCTGTAGGTATATTATCTTGTACTATTATTTATTCTGTGGTATAACTCACATCTATTCCCAAGATGCCTCATGTAACCCACAGTGAAAAGAGGCACATTGAGGCTCTGCGGGGGAAAAGGTGTGTCTCTTTGTGTATGTATATAAAACAAATATATTCCAAGAACGAAACAACTAGATAATAGTAGGTCTGTATATTACCTACTGTTTCATAAATAATCGCGTTGCATCTCTTCCGTATGGTGTAGATAAAACTTGCAATATGAAGATATGCAAAAATAACCTTTAACTTGATCATTTTAAGGATGAAAAAGGTGTGGGTTTTAGTGTCATGTGTATGTAATCAGGCGAGGACAAGAAGGACGTCACTTTACGCGGGAAACGTATATTAAAATTTTCCATCTCACCCGCTGCTCGAATGTGACATGGAATAGAAACGACAATCGAAATACTTGAGCTTTAAGAAGTCGATGGACGCAAAACTCTACTCTTTAAAGTTCAGGTAAGTTAGAAAGTAATAGAAAAGCACTCGAGAAACGAAAAGTGAACGAAAATCACGTTTTTTTTAAGAATTTTTGAGAATTCGTTGGAAAGTAATTTTAAAAATAAAAACAAGGTCCACGGCAATTTGTTATTTAATATTTACTGATGGTTGTACTATTATTTATTCTGTGCTGAAAAAACAAAAACAGTAAAAACATCTTATGATTGATAGTTTAAAAGAAACTACTACTTTGCAAATTTATTTCTTACATCTTAAATTATTTAAAAAAAAAACAGTGCTCAGCTTTATATGATTATATGGCGTTGATTAACCTTTCTTTTTAGATGTTTCTTTAAAGATCGTGAAAAAAAGGGCTGAACTACATTTCACATAAGAAAGTACCCACCTAGGTTGGCGGATGGTATGATCTTTTAATAATTTAGGAATGTGTATGTTGTGGTACAGTCGCGTAGTTCCTGATACCCACGCGAATCCTATAAATGGTATAAGACTATGTGTGATTGGAGTGTTAATGTTCTGTTCAGTATGTTATTATACTACGGCACAGATAAAATAATTCTATACTACCGTATTCTTATCGTAGGTAAGTACCCAAAAAAGACAAAATATACTATTACAATATTTAGTTTATAAATTTATGCTGAGTCGACAGATTAGTGGGCCTTGTCTGCAAATTAACCCAGTAGAAATGGGACATTAAAATCACAAAATGTAGTTCTGTTTTTTTACTATGTTGTATTGTTGTTATAGCTAATCCAAATATGTAATTTAAAAAAGCTCGCTGCCACGAAAAATCAGAAATTTTGGGACTTTTTTCACTATTTGGTCTATAAGTGCAAAAATCTATTATGTGTCTCTATTTTTTTGTAATATTTGTGTAACCCTTTTTTGGCCTTATTGTTGTGTATTTTGTTATTTGGACTATATATATTGTAACGCTGTTGGTTTAACTCAATAAAAAAAAAAACATAAACTATGCGTTTATCGACTAACAAGACTCTGTACTTTTTTACAGGTAATTAAATTTGCAACAACCTAAGTTCAACCTCAGCTCTATAAACTTTATAGGGATCAGACTATGGCCCTTCGGAGATGGTCCATATACTTCGCCAGTTAATTCCTGGAAACGATGGCCACGTTGTAAAACACCAGCATACGTCATCACCAATGAGAATTTATACCGAATGTGAAGGCAGAGCTTCAAATGTGCCTCTTTTCACTGTGGGTTGCACCATCGTGGGAAATAGAGGTGACAAGTGGTGAGCTCATCGCCGCCATTGCTTCCCACGACTGACTCTGCTAAAGCTTTCTTCCAGTAATAACACATAAGCTAGCAGCCCGGGTAACACCTTAATCAGCGTTTACGACATCCACAGGAGGAGATGGAGGGGTATATTCTTAGGCCAGGCACACCACGGGGAGTTTCGGTTATGTTGCAATCTTCTTCTTCTTCGTGTCGTTGGTTCCCATAGATTATTAAATTGTTTTAAACCAAAAATTAGCCACGTCGACAGCATTTTCAGTGGCTTCGTACAGGTCATTTAGGCGGCAGGTGCACAATGTACAGGACAGCAAGTGAGGCATCGTCTGAGGAGTGAACCAACAGTCACATTGTGCCTCGTCGGAATACCCCCATTTAACGCTGCAGCGGCCCACCTGACTCCGGAGTCGGTTCAGATATGTCCGGTCGGTTATGTTGCAATAAAATGGCAACTGACGTCTCTAGTGTTATTCTGTTGTTACTCTCGGAGTAGCAGATCTAGTTTTCTTGGATCATGATCCTATCGTGAGATTAAAAACGAAGTAGGTATTCATACTACGTATTAGTACGGCCTTCACATTGAAATCGTAAGTGCTATGTGTGGTAAAATTCAAATGGAGGCTGTCGCGCGTCAGAGGATACCATTTACATCGCCCGTAATTGATTGCTTGTATTTTAATCTATGAATTATTTATTTACTTGCGCCGCAAGTTATAAGAACCCCGTAAGCAATGGCGCTACGATAAACTTATTTATTTATTTAATTATTAACTTATTACAGCAAATAGACACCAAATCAACGAAGAAAAACAGAACTTAAAGATAAACCTACTTTCTAAGATATTTTACAGTTTGTATTATATTGTGTCATTCAAGAGTGTGTGTGTCTCTGTATTTTTCTTTTTTTCTTTGTACAACATAGCTCTGGAACGCCGTCTTTTGTAGAAGAGATGGTGTTTTCGAGATGGTAGATAGGTGGTGATTTTTCGTTTCGTTCTTCAGAAGGCTCAGTATTTCTGTTTCTAAGTCGTCTATTCTGATGATCAAAACTGTCTCTGAATTAACTCCCGTGATCATGGCGCATGCAACTGTGCCGAAATATCGGGAACAAATAAAACTCAAGAATCATGGTAAAATATCCCGTTTCTAGTGAAAAGTATGTCTCTGAATTCTCTGAATGAATGAGTATGTATCTACCCTTCAAACTCAATAAATTCAAAATTCAAATTCATTTATTGCGATGTATGGTAAGAGGTGGTTAGTGCTACAGTTAAATGCCATAATCGGCGTTTAATGCATGCAAAATATTAGTAGTATATAAAATACTTAAAAATTAAAAATCACAGAACTCTGGTTAATTATAATTGATAGACAGTAATTTGTCTCGCTTGACGATAACTTGGAGACTTTTGTCGTGAGGCAATAGCATATTAGTGCATTGTAATACGAGTATCGTAAATAGGTTATTGTAAACGAGTTGACCTTTTGTAAGCCCGAGCCGAACGGCGAGGTTTACCATCGGCACGAGTTTACAATAACCTTTAAGTCCGTGTATTATGCGATGATTTTTAATACACTTGTGAGAAAACAGAAATACCTATACCGAGTTTAATTTTTCGGAAATTGGTAAACACAGTCTCGTATATTCAGCATTAGATTCTGAGAAAATAGTCTGTAATAGACGATATTGACAAGCACGACATTGATCCTATACGGTTTCGTTGGTATCTTTTGAAATAAAATAGTAAGGTACCCAATTGACAGACCTGTGCTGTTCTCCAATGTGGTGAAAGGCACCTTAAGGTGGAGCGTTTCGCTTGTGGCGCGAAACTGAAATTTTATTGTGTTTTTGCTGATCACAGCTCACTCATCAACACTTCTTGAGATAGCGAAACCTAATTTTTCGAAATCTAGGAGACCCTATTTTGATTAAAAGTGTTTCATAAATATCATCAGTTTATCTACGAATGTCAATGAACGAAAAATCACTTTCAAAATCATTGAATGAATTCGCCGCTAAACTAATAATATTTATGAGACACTATCAATCTAAACATGTGTGTTAGTTCTTATAGTTTTCGCAAAATCAAGTTTCGCTATCTCAAGATGACATCTTGAGATCATCACAGTTCATCAACACAATGTGTTGATGAACTGTAATTAGCAAAAAAACACAATACAATTTTTAATTTCGCGCCAAACCCCAAACGTTGCACCTACCTTAACACATCGTTGTCGCGGTTCATTTATAACTTGGACCAATCCTCACCTTAAAATACGCAAATGGCTCTTAGATACCACCTGTGTATTTACCAAGGAAACAGTTTCAATTACAACTTACAAGCAAATACATTTACACAATTTCCAATGAGACGGTCGGTTCGTTAAATTGGGGTTACGTCTAGAGGTTAAACAAATCTAGACCTTGCAAAAATGTACTTATCATTAAATTTACGAGTCGTAACCCGCGGTTTCAACTACATTCTTTTTTTATACCAACATACATTTATAGACACACGTCTTTCTCCCCGAAAGTGTAGGCAGAGCCCCAAATGGGCCTCGTTTTACTGTGGGTTCCACCATCGTGGGAAATTGACGTGACAAGTGATGAGCTCACCGCCGCCATTGCTTCCCACGACTGACTCTGCTAGCGCTTTCTTCCAGTACTAACACATTCCATAATAAGCTAGCAGCCAGGACAAATCTTATACCAACGGATCTCACTAACAAATCTGTTTTTTTTATTATTTATGTTCATTGTCATGAAGGAAGTGATTTTGTAGATATAAAGAGATTCTATGTTTTAAACCAAGTTTTAATAAATCTGTGTTAAATTGAATCAAACGAGGCTTATTTTTTATCACTCTTCGGTTTTTTGTTGTCTCTTAGCTAGTAATTTTATTCGTCACTAGCGGCCCGCGTGCGACTTCATTCGCGTGGTCCCGGTGACTCGATTGTAGCGCAACCTACCGGCTTTTTAAATTTTAAAAGAAGAATTAACGAAATCGGTCCAGCCGTTCACGCGTGATACCGTCAGCAAAGGAAATAATTTTTATATCAAAGCAAAAGTATTTTATTCATTGAAATCACTCGGACCGTTTTGAATGGTCTTATAAAAACAAATTTACTCCTGTTCCAACGCGACCAAACCTACAAACACGGCTCTGCTTTATTTGATAATCCTTCTTACTACTAGGTGGCAATAGGTGGTACCTAATATACAGATAATTATCGAACTCAAATATTAATTTCAGTATAACAGACAAACTTATAACAGACACTCACAAGACACTGTCTCCTGAACAAACACCTCTTCAACATCGGAGCCACAGACAGCCCACACTGCAGAGGGTGTCTGACCGAAGAAGAATCGGCTGCCCACGTAGTCCTGGAATGTGTGGGAGTAGCAGCTCAACGAAAACAAATCCTCAACAACCCGAGGTCACTCGGCCAAGCCTGCGAAGACCCCAGGAAACTTAATGGACGCATAATGGACCGCCCATAGAGTTCGAATGCGGAAAAGGGAATTCTTTAACATTAACATTAACATTAACATTAACAGACAAACTTGACCGATACAAATAAAAACTATTGTTTATAGAGCTTTTTCATCGTCAAAAAACCTTAAATATAGCCGTGAGGCTGGCGGTGGTATATTGGATCGCCTCCTTCAACCGACTGCCAGTGCCACTGCTGCAAATGTTGAGTAAGAAGACGTAATAAACAAGAATATTCTACCATCTACCATCATTTCATGATACCCCCAAGGATTTCGTGAAATCCCTTATATCCTCATCTCCCTACGACATATACATACATATAGACCATTACTACCTCACCAGAGGCACAGAATATATAATAGTACACAGAGGTTGACGACCTCTGTAGCGCGTCGGGCGAATATATAGCCGGTTGATATGCAAAAGGTTGCGGGTTCGATTCCCGCTGTGGGACAACTGTTTGTATGATCTGCAAATATTTATCCGTGTCTGGGTGTTATGGTACCATGGGACTATAGTTTCTGATACCCACGACACAGGGAATCCCAGAGTGGGGTCAGGACTATGTATGTGACTGTTGGGTGTTATGTAAAGTTGGAGTTACCTACATTGTTACGAAAATTAAAGTTACGAGTTTCCAAGAAAAAACCAGTATCCCAACAAACGTAACACAGAAATCAGGTTGTTTACAATGTAATCTAAAACACAAAGAGACCGCCGATACATTTAATTGTTAATTCGAACGTTAACTAATTAATGATTTTAAATTAGTTTCACGTCACATAAAAACAAATTTATTGGTATTGTTTCGTAAAGTTTTGTAGTTTCCTTGAATTTAGACTTTTATTCGTGGAGAAACATGTGCTCGGAATACAAGATGAGTATGTATGTGACTAGTGTCCGCTAGCGGCTTCGTTCACGTGGTACCTGGATAAAAAGTGGCCTTTATCTCAATCTATCTGCCTTATTCTGCCTATCCTTTATTCGATATGACCAAATGTAAAGTAACACAAGCTCGTTACTATATCTGCGTGGAATCATTTTTTAGAATGCATTATGACGTCACACGTTATTGGCAAGGAATCTCTTATGGTCATAGCGAATAAGGGCCCAGGTCTATCTGTGTAATAAATACCAATACCAATAATCTAATCTAATCTAATTAATAGCAGTCGATAAGCCATGTCAGAGGCCCTCGGGCGGCTTGACAAACTCTGACACCAGAGGCCAGCACTTACCACTGAGGCCACTTATACGAAAAGAAGAAGAAGATCCTATCTTCAAAAAGCTATTGCTCAATCAGTTTTTGTCCATCTCTTAAAGCTGTTAATTCTTGTAATATGTTCTGATGTTTTATTGATTTATTTAGTATATTTTGTGTAGTTATATTATGTATTTATGTATTATAAGTTAGATTGTATGTATACTTTTATTTATTTATTTGATCTACACCACCGTCCTTTATCGTTCTCGTCAATTCCAGTCCATCCCAAGGTTGTCTGGAAGAGATCGCTCTCAGCGATTAGAACACCCATTGTACTTCCATAATTATTTTTGGATTGTTTTTATTGTGTTTATTTTATGTGGTGTGCAATAAAATGGTATCTATCTATCTATCTAAATTTAATATAAATTGATTTAGGTTTATATGAGTAGCAAAAAAATTGTGATATTATTGATATAAAATTAAAACAGTTAAAAATATTTCCAAAATGTGTTATGCGGAACGCCAATCACAGCCTGTCGCAGGACCTAAAGTATCGTACCGGCACAGATTAAATAATAGCTACTACGCTGGCTTATATTTGTTTACAAAATCGGGACGTCACAAGGAGACGCCATGACACCTGCGACTGGCGTGTCCTTGTGATGTCCCGATTTTGTAATGCTGTAATTGTAATGCCTAAACCCTAAACTAAATACTTACATGCTGTAACAATGGTAAGTACCAAAAGATACCAAATATTTATAAATTGTGTGATTGTAGCTCATACTTGTATTGTGTTATTTTAATTTAGCATGTAATATTGAATTGTAAATGGGTCTATATACCCTATTTATGTTTAACCATTTGACGTGTAAGAATATTTCTTATAAAAAAAAAACTTCTATTTGGCTTGTATGACATTCACGGGAGGAGACTAAGGGGTGTATTCTTAGGCCTAGCAAAAATATGTTTTTTTTACCAATTTTGAACTTCAGGTTAATTCTCAAAAGAAATTACATTTCACTTAATGAGAAATTACTAATTTAAACTTAAGTTCTAAAATAAGCAGTGAGCATGCAGAACGTTGTGGGTAAAATTATTAAGTAGGTAAGTAATTATACAACAAAAAACACTATATGTATGACTAACTTCTTGTCAAAACGCTACTCGTTTTGAAGAATACACCCCTAGGTCTCCTCTCGTGAATGTCATACAAACCAACTAAAAGATTACACGGACTCGTTAGTAAGATTTGTTGGTACCTATAAGGTTTCTCCTGACTGCTAGCTTACTAAGGAATGTGTTATTACTGAAAAAAAGCGTTAGCCAAGTCAGTCGTGGGAAGCAATGGTGGCGATCAGCTACCTACACGTCACTACTTCATAGTCATAGCTACTTGTCACGTCTATATTCCCACGATGGTGCAACCCTCGTTGAAACGAGGCCCACTGAGGCTCCACCTCCACCGAAAGGGTTTTGGGGGAAAAGGCGTGTGTCTGTGTATTTAAACGTGAGTTATATGAGCAGAAATATGATTTTTTATGTTTTTGAAAGACAAAATAGTATCGAGATAATTTCGAAAGGTCTTAGGTGCTGCATAGGGGTTTTGGTGGTGCGTTGATAGCCAGGCAGTCAATCAGTCATGCAATGATTTTATATATAACCAGTGTAATGCCCGAGACTTCATCCGCGTGTACTTTTCCATACAAACTTCAGTACCCCTTAACGGGTTTAATTTCTGGAATTCCTTTCTTAGTGCACCCCTAGACCACAAGGAACGTACCCTCCAAATTTCAGCTCTTTAACTCTTTAGCTCCAAACTTCAGCCTAACATACGGTTTAGGCTGTGCGTTGATAGTCAGTCAGTCAGTCTGTCAGTCAGTCAGTCTGTCTGTCAGTCAGTCAGTCTGTCAGTCAGTCAGTCTGTCAGTCACGCAACGATTTTATATATATTGATGACAGCATCAAGGTTCTGTCAAAAATTACCGATTTTATATGAATGTGTCGAATTTGACTGTGTGTCTAAAACGCTTTGAGAATTGGCCCCCAGGCCCCATGTGTATGAGTGTTGGGTGTTACGTATTTGTCTAATTGTACATAAACCTATAATTTATCAAAGTTCAACCTACGACCGTAGGATCTGAAGTAGCACTTCCAACCACAGATTATAAAGCAGGACTGTCCAGATGCTGTACATTAGTAAACAGTTTAGTAGGTACTAATTAGTGGATTCCGATGTGCTTTGTACGAGCCGCCCTTTGATCTTCACGCTCCAAAGATGCGGGAACTCTGGAACTGATATGTAGTTTGTGATAATACATTTAAATATGACCCAAAAATTCCCGAATCTTCGAGTCCCGCTTGAACGGAATTTAGACGATATGTTACAATTTTGGAGTTGTTGCGTTACATGCTCACACAGTAACAGTAAAGGTTACTAACTTGATGTTAATACAGTAATTACCTAGTTGAGGATGTAATCTAAATAAATCATAGACTAGAAACACGAAACTTTTCTCGATACCTTTATTTTCCTACAACCCGTTTTAGAGTATTATATATATATAATTATAATTAGAGTATTTTTTTATACTATTCAGTAGATAATCACATTACTTAGATTAATTATAGATCATTTAGTTTTTATATTTGCTACTTTAGAAGCAAAACGAAGTTTTACCATTTGTCGCTAACGTCAGTTACTTCCGAGCGACAGAAAGCTATAACTTAGCTCTTCCCGGGTTCAAATAAGTTATAGCGCTGTCACGTTCTTGCAGCTATTTTTTACTTGCTAGACTCCACCCATTCGATATTTTAACATATCGCCATAATGGGTCACATTAAAATTTAATTTAATTTATATGGATGGTTTACTCTTGAAAAACCTTTGAAAAATATCAGTGGTGTCATCTCTTGTCAATCGGTCGAACTAAGTCTCGAACATTAAACAGAAGGTTTCCAAATGAAAGACTTTGACGGCTTGGAACGAGTGTAACGTTGCAAATTATATCGAAAATACAATACATCAATAAATAAATAATGCTGGACAGTTCACACAACATTATCTAGCCCCAAGCTAAGCAGAGCTTGTGTTATGGGTACTAGATAACTGATATACTTAATACAATATATTACATAGATATATATTTTTATTATACATATAAAATACCCAGAACACCCGGAACAAATATCTGCGATCACACCAATATTTGTTCCGAGGCGGGAATCGAACCCGCAACCTCCTGCGTTGCAGGCCAAGCTTCGCCCGCCGCGCTACAGAGGTCGTCAAATAAAAATATATTTATTATAAAAAAAACATGAGAATTGCAAACGCACAAACCGTGCGACGCCTATTATAAAGAAAATACAACACATAGTTTACATCCATTGGCGCTTAGCCGAGCTGATAGTGCTCACAAATTTCTACCTCAGCGTCAGTTCGTTGACAAACTGGTCCAAGCATCGCCGATTATAGGCGAAGATGCGGGTTCGAGTCCCAAATTGTTTGGTTAATTGAGACATCGTATCATCGTCCTATAAATCCTTGTCCTTGTGTGCATCTGTAAAAATACGATGTTTTTTACAGTTGGATGTAAATATAAAAACATAGATAATACATAAATAAATAACGGCTTACTACCACTGCCTTTCGTCGCTTTGCTGACGTTTCGAGACTGAATTTAGAAGCCTCTTCATCATGGGCACCACCCGCGACCGCGTTCGACGGTGGACCTGCGAATACTGCGTGCAGCCGCGCGCTCCGCTCGCTGAGACAGCGGCGGCGGCGGCGGCGGCAGGTTCGTTGCGCGTGCGTTGAAAACTAGTTCATTTACGTCACTGCCTGCATCGTCCGTAAGGCTGCGTACACACTGCAATCTCCAGACCAATTACAGTACTAAACACGCACGCACGCACGCACGCACGCACGCACGCACGCAGTATATATTATATACTGGTAGTATTCGCCGGTCCACCGTCGAACGCGGTCGCGGGCGGTGCTCATGATGAAGTGGCTTCTGAATTCATTCTCGAAACGTCAGCAAAGCGACGAAATACAGTGGTAGTAAGCCGTTATTTAGTTATTTAATATGATTCCCAACCACGATAGTTTCAATTCTATAGATTAGGTTCTACTTAAGGTAGGTATTTTTACATGCACCCAATATTATGTATTTCATATTATTATATACCTACAATTAGTAATACAATTTTTCCGTTGGTGTTTAGTGGTCGTTGGCTTATCCAGCACAACTCGACTCTATGCTCCTAGTAACACATTGTCTCGTAATAAAACCAATTAATGACACAAGTTATTAAATCTTGTGATGTAATACGATAATTATGGGAAAACTCTATCATAAACAATCCAGCCGATAAACAAAAACTGGTTTGCTTAGATTTTTAAGTAATTTATTTACTAACTGGCAGATGGAATATACACTACGCGTCAAATATCTTTGCGTCTCTAAATATTGCGTGAATATTGTAGTAGTAGCACCCTGTGTAAGAGTTTGTCCAGGGAAGTAGAATACCTTTTCCTGACAACCTCTGTGGCGCGGCGGCCGAGTAGCCGGCTGTGATGCGAGAGGTTGCCCAGTACAGCTATTCTGTATTGCGGGTTCGATTCCCGCTACAGGACATTTTTTGTATGATTTGCAAAATAATATTTGTTCTGGGGTCTATGTGTTGCGGTGCCATGGTACCAACCTACTTGTAGTTAAGCCGGTGAAATTACAGACACATGGATTCCTTTGTGTGAGTAATACGAATTATTTGGTGATTTAATTAATAAACTAAAAGTACATGTATTTATGAGTTTTCTATACCAACCGTGTTGTTATGACAAGCTATTTGGACTTGTCAATATACCACTGAACTGGGTGGAATTGTTCCTTTTATCCAGATATAGCATCTTATGCTCCAACATGCCTTCACAATTGTTCCTTTTATCCAGATATAGCATCTTATGCTCCAACATGCCTTCACAATTGTTCCTTTTATCCAGATATAGCATCTTATGCTCCAACATGCCTTCACAATTGTTCCTTTTATCCAGATATAGCATCTTATGCTCCAACATGCCTTCACAATTGTTCCTTTTATCCAGATATAGCATCTTATGCTCCAACATGCCTTCACAATTGTTCCTTTTATCCAGATATAGCATCTTATGCTCCAACATGCCTTCACAATTGTTCCTTTTATCCAGATATAGCATCTTATGCTCCAACATGCCTTCACAATTGTTCCTTTTATCCAGATATAGCATCTTATGCTCCAACATGCCTTCACAATTGTTCCTTTTATCCAGATATAGCATCTTATGCTCCAACATGCCTTCACAATTGTTCCTTTTATCCAGATATAGCATCTTATGCTCCAACATGCCTTCACAATTTGAACATTATGTCTTAGGGTGATGGATGCTGTGATGGTATGTGCTGTTCAGGTAAGTTAGAAAGTAAATAAATAAAATAAATAATGCTGGACAGTTTACACAACATTATCTAGCCCCAAGCTAAGCAGAGCTTGTGTTATGGGTACTAGATAACTGATATCCTTAATACAATATATAACATATATAGAGATATTTTTTATGATGCATAGAAAATACCCAGAACACCCTGAACAAATATCTGCATATCGCACAAATATTTGTTCCAGAATAGCGCTCAAAAAACGAGCGGAAATCACGAAACACAATATTTAAACTAATATTTGCTACGTAATTGAATATATAAATCTACTTGGCTATTTCTAGATATATTAAATAAATAAATAAATAATGCTGGACAAGTTCACACAACATTATCTAGCCCCAAGCTAAGCCAGAACTTGTGTTATGGGTACTAGATAACTGATATACTTAATATAATAGATAGATATTTTTTATTAAACATAGAAAACACCCAGAACACCCTGAACAAATATCTGCAGAACACACAAATATTTGTTCCGAGGCGGGAATCGAACCCGCAACCTCCTGCGTCGCAGGCGCACCATCGCCAGCCGCGCCACAGAGGTCGTCTATTAGTAGTTACTATTATACATTTTTATTTCTTTCCTCTCGCGTTCCTGCAACCTGTGGGAGTGATATCGCGAAATGGGGCGGAAGTGTGTAACAGAAGCGCTCATTTATCCGAAAGGTTGGCACTATCTGCCATGTTGCTTATTACCAAGGAGGTGAGGTCAGATGTCACATCATATGCGACTACTATATGGCTCGCATGTTTTTTACTCTTGTATGCCCTTGGAAATATTTTGAAGACAACCATAACATTATTTGCTGGCATAAACTGTGTAGATTTCAGGTTTTTATTTTAAAAATACTTTAAGGTGTAGCCTATTTAGCCTATTTAGCCTATTTTTTTTGTCAGCGTCTTAAACCCCGGATGATAATTTGTCACAGGAACAAACATGGATTTACAACATTCAGGATCTAGGGCACATTAAACAAGGTTCGTTTACAGATCAATAACCTTGTTGGTTTTTTTTTTATTCTACTTGGTTGACGGAACAAGCAAGAGGCCCACCCGATGTTAAGCGGTAACCTCTGCCTATGAACAGTGCATTACCTCATAGGTCACGTCCACCTAGGACGCACCTTATGTGGCATTGCACTGCGCCCGCCACCCTGAGACATAAAGATGAAAAGTCTCATGTGCCTGTAATTTCACCGGCATCCTTACCCTTCAAACCGGAACACAGCAATGCGAGCACTACTGCTTTGCGGCAGAAATAGGTATGGTGGTAGTACTTCCCCGGACGAACTCTTTCACAAAAAAGCTCTACTACTTCTGTATAATCATATACCTATGACAATAGCTTATTTTACTGGATGTAACTCGTAAAATCAAACTGAGGGTGTAAACAGGTACCCAGAGCGTAGGTACAAAGTACCCCTTTTTAATTAAATACGAAAACGGCAATAAACTGTTAATTTTAACATTCCGTGAAACAATACCTGGTAGGCTATTTACGTGTTGTAAATTATATTGCTATTGCTATGATTGAAGTTAATATTAGACTTACGTCGTGGGTTCAAGCAGGTAGAGGGCCCAGTTTTTTTTTTTTTAAAAACTGCACTCTCACACATCTTGAGAAAACTGGCAGTTTTTTTTTAGCTACTTAAATTACGGAACAAGCTAGTGGCCCACCTGATGTTAAACGGTAACCTCTGCCTTTAACAATGCATTACCTCATAGGTCACGTCAACCTAGGACGCACCCTATGTGGCATTGCACTGTACCCGCCACCCTGAGATATATAAATTAAAATTCTCATGTGCCTGTAATTTCACCGGCACTCATACCCTTCAAACCGGAACACAGCAATGCGAGCACTACTGCTTTGCAGCAGAAATAGGTATGGAGGTAGTACTTCCCCGGCCGAACTCTTTCACAAAAAAGCTCGGGTGCAACCGTATTGATCCCATGGATTCATCCCACGAATATTTATTTCCGGATTCAAGCTCTACTACTAGAGTACGCGTCATGTAAAAAGAACGCTGGAACGTATGAAGAAGTATGACCGCCAGCGTTCTTTTTACATGACGAGCATTATACTAGCAGTTATAGAAGCAATATAAAAAACAAAGCCAGGGAAGGCAAATCCTGCATCTTATATGGACAGATACGAGAGCCACGTTTATTTTATCCTATCAAAGACTTTCTAATTTTACGATAGACTTAGCATTCCATACACTACCAACGTCAAAATATGGCACCTTGAAAATTCGAACGATGATAAATGAGTTCTATACACTGCTTGTTCATACTCTAGTCCTTCAAATGTGTTCAATAATCAAGCAGTGATGGACGGTAAAGCTTGTCAGAATTGCTTATTTTTATGCGTTTTGTTTCTCTCTTGGTTCGGACCAGTTTGCATTTTAGATTTAGTTAGCAGATGACAATCGCGACACGCCTTTTTTTTTTTTTTTTTTTTTTATACTACTTTATGACGGAACAAGCAGATGGCCCACCTGATGTAAAGCGGTAACCTCTGCCTATGAACAGTACATTACCTCATAGGTCACGTCCACCTAGGACGCGCCCTATGTGGCATTGCACTGCGCCCGCCACCCTGAGACATAAAGATGAAAAGTCTCATGTGCCTGTAATTTGAACGGATGCTAGTCTTGTCATACAACAAAATATTAGCTGAGATGGCAATAGACACTACTTGCTATGAGGATCCGTAACATACGCACGTTGGTGTAAAATGACTGAAAGACTGGAATTCAGATTGAAATAGGGCGCTGTTAACAATGCTTTGACAGATAAATGCGAATAAATGGTATTGTGTTGATGCCACGGTTTAATTTTATTGTTTTCAGCTGCCAACAACATTTAAACAATTATCCTTTACTTATAAAAGATAATTAAATTTAAAGTCTACCCCTTCCTCAGCTCAGAGGTTATTTCTGGGTCTGATAGTTGTGGATGTGGCCTTGAAGAGTGCTTATGAGCGTAGCTTTGTTAGATCAATTTAATTTTATAAAAAAATTAACACCTCCTGCTTGGACAGTTTTGGAGACAACTTACTTTCATTATATACTAGCACTGCCCCGCGGTTTTACCAGTGTAAGTCTCGCTCCCGTGGGAATATCGGAATAAAAGTATGCCTATGTTTTATTTCGGGAGTCCGGTTATCTCCATTCCAAATTTTATCCAAATCCGTCCAGCCGTTTCAGCGTGAAGAAGTAACAAACACACTCACACACAAACTTTCACATTTATAATATTAGTGTGATGTAATTGTAATAGATTTAGCATTCAAAATTCCGTATTCGAGATGTGGCATTCGGGATTTCATTCGAGATCGTATCGCGCAGGTCTGCTGTAACTTCATCTATCCAGCGATATCTGGAGTGGCCGATTGGGCGGCCTATGTTCAACTGACCCATTTCTTTGTTCAAATAGTCTCCGTGACACTCATTGAACGATGAATAAGGTCCTAGTACACATTCGACATTTTAAATGGTGACTCTGTTGAACTAATGTGTTGTCATATCAACGGACTATATCCGTCTAATCCCGGACTATAAACATTATAAATTACGACCGCTATGTCAGTTAAGTAATCTCGGAAAATTGTGTTAAATCCTACCACAGTCTGAATTAATCGGCTGAAGCACTCCACTCAAAACATACTATCTTATTTCGGAACGCAAAGCCGATATTTTCGGTCTGATAAAGTTTGGCGTGCCGGTGGAAGTATACTTATATAACGGTATACATTATAACGATCTTCCAGTAGTCAATCAACGTCACCTTTAGCCGTGAAAGCCTAGGAACTAATCTCGCTTTCTGACCCGAAAAACGTGGGTTTGGCCCGCGCTAGCTAGCGAGGTACAAAAATGTTATAGCATAGGCGTGGATAGATGTTAAATGTGGAGCAATAAAACCTTTTTTCTCCACGATCTAAATCTAAAAATCTACAAAAAATTATAAAAGCATGTCAACGTGGTTTACAAAATTTGAAAAAATAACTTAAAATGTAAGATATAAATTTGCAAAGTGGCCTCTGTTTTCGTAGTCACAGCCATTTTTCTCCTAAATTATGAATCATAAGATGTTTGTATTGCCTTCGGTATATTAAATAACGCAATGCCGAGGGAACATTGTTTTTATTTTTGAAATATTCTTTCCTAATTATTTTTTATAATAAAAAATAGTTGATTTTCCCTCACTTGTCGTTTCGCGAGCACTTTTCTGTCACTTACTTACTTACCTGAACTTTAATGTGTTAGATAGTGACAGAATTTGAAGTCCATCGTCTTAATTACCCACACTGGGCTTGTGGTAGGGTGTCTTACTAATATTTTACAATTGCTATTCGTGTATGACGACCTTTGCGGCGCGGCAGGCGAAGGTTCGCCTGCGACACAGGAGGTTGCGATTCCCGCCTCAGAAAAATTGTGCGATCTGCAAATATTTGTTCAGGGTGTTCTGGGTATTTTCTATGCATAATAAAAAATATCTATCTGTGTAATATATATTTTATAAAGTATATCAGCTACCCATAACACAAGCCCTGCTTAGCTTGGGGCTAGATAACGTTGTGTGAACTGTCCAGCATTATTTATTTTATTTATTTATTTATTTATGAAAGGTGGATTTACAATTTGAACGCAAACGATGGAAACGGCACAGACTAATTGATAGTTACTACGTAATTTACGGTTCGGGCATGTTCGGGTAACACGATCGTCGTCTGAGCCCGAGGCCACATGACGACGATGATGTTTCTTCTGAGTGACCCAACCGTTCGTATTGGCCTGTTATCCTTGTATGCCTCTAGGGACAGACTGACTTACTGCCGTGGTTTTACAACAAATGACTGTTTTAAGCAGATTAAGGTTTGGAGTCCACATCCCTTTTCTATCATTTAATTAATATTTAATTACATAAGTTGCATTGTGCCTTGGTAATTCATATAAATATGATAATTAAGTTGCCCTTCCCGATTTGAACTAAAATCTTGTAGGTTCGTCTAATTCAATGTTTGAAAGAGAGGCACTGTGAAATAGCTAGATCCCGTAGGAATTTGGAAAATTCCGCTACTTACATGCGAAACGGCTATAAATGCTCAAAATATTCATAAAACTTGTTCGTGTTTTTGAAAAAACCTTACTAGTTTGTGACAAAAATATTTGTCATTTAGAATCTACATAACATGGGCGAGGTCCTTTGGACATCTTTCTTTTACTTTTACAGTTTATGTTCATACAAATTTCATGTTACAATTGTGCAAATAAGCTGATTTTTGAAGGATTATACTGAATGTAGAGGTAAACAAAATATTGTTGTTTCTCCAAGAACCAAGATTATATTCTTCAAGATACATATTTGTACAAAAAAACTAACGAAGAAGTTGTTCCGACTGCATAATCACGTACGAGCTGAGCACGAACGTTTGTATGGAAAGTATTGCGGTTGGCCGCTCCTAGTGAGGTGTTCACGTAGCTACCACAAAAAGCTTTTTTTAAAATTTTAATCCCCATCTATATTCGTACCGTAGGCCTTTTATATAAATCTATTCTTAAGGAGTAAACTCCAAAAAAATTGTTAGCATGAGTTTATAAAGTTGTTACTTAAATTAGAATGGTATAAAAACAAAATTAATGACCCAGGTAGAAAATAATCCTACATCCATGAACTCTAAAAAAACTTCCAATTGGAATCCAGCCAATGCATGAGAGTTATAATAATAATAATAATAATAATAAGCCATTTATTCCCAAATTTAAAATATACATACCTATTGATAAATCTCAATTACTTACAATTATATTCTAAATTATATTAATTAATTTCTTAAATGATTTGCTAAATTCTTAATTATTTGTTAAAATAGTAATTATCAATTAAAATCAAAATTATCACTTCTTCTTAATATTAAAAATGCACATGTTCTTCACTTAGGTTCAGTATTAGGTTCATAAATATTTTTGTGCATTTTCTTTCACTCAATGTAAATTTTATGAAGAAGGACATTCACTTTATTCGGGTACCCATCTTCGGGTAAAGGCCTCCTCCATCCATCGCCACAGTCCCCTGTCTGCGGCCTGTCTCGTCCAGGTAGGGCCAGCGACGTCCACGATGTCGTCACGCCATCGGCGGCGCGGATGACCGCGCGCTCGACGAGCCGCGCGTGGGTACCAATGCAGCACGCGTTCTGTCCATCTACTATCAGATGTCCGTGCCACATGTCCAGCCCACCTCCATTTAAGCTGACAAGCTAGTATTGCTGCATCGGTTATATTTGTTCTTTGTCGTATGTCTTTATTTCTGACGCGGTCTATCAATCTGATGTTAAGCATACTTCTCTCTGTAGCTCGTTGGAAGACTTGTATCTTTGTGATGATTTGTTTGGTTAAAGCCCAATTTTGACAACCATATAGTAGAGTAGGTAATACTGTTGTGTCCATGGCTTTCTTCTTTATTGCAATCGGAACTTTTGCTTTAAAAATGTGTTTTAGCGACCAGTACTTGTTCCAGGCTATCTTTATTCTTCTTTCTACTTCTTTTAATGATTGGTTTTCAAATGAAATACTTTGTCCAAGGTAGACGTATTCATCTACGTATTTGACGATCTGGCCCTGTACTTGTAGAGTTATTCTGTTACTATTTGTTAGGAGGCAAGTTTTGTCCGCGTTCATGTGTAAGCCACAATGACGACTTTCAGTATCTAGAGTCTGAATCATGTGTGTTAGATCATCGTGACTTTCACTTATTATGACGATATCGTCTGCAAAGCGTAGATGGCTTAAGTACTCTCCATTGATGTTGATTGAGAGTTATACGGCAGCCGTAATAATACATCGTTGTATAGAGATACTCTTAATTCCAGGCGTAGGTGGATCCTTTTGTTAAAATGTTGTACGAGCGATTACAAAAATGTCCAGGGGCTTATCACGAGCTCTTACAGCTATTCAGTCCAAAAACTATTCACTAAAAAAATATCTGTTAGTCGTTTACATGCCCCACATCGTTGAGTTAATTTAACCGCAGAAGTATACAGGCCGTCCCAAGACTATGCGACATGAAGGGAAAGTACCTTAAATATTGTAGATAGGATATATTGCGGAAAGGAGACTTTATTTTATATTTCAAAGTTAGTAATACTGCATTCAAAGATTTTCTAAAAATTACTTGCTTTGTCGGGAAATCGAACCGACTTAAATGTGAAAAAAACATCCGTTATTTTGATTTTGTTGGTTTTGATGTCAACCAAAGAATGGACAAAAATGAATGGAATGTCGAGGTCTCGATCTTATAGTATTCTATTCTATTCTATTCTACCCTTAGTCACAGCTTTGCTATTTCTCTTGATCCCTATGCTCCTTTGTTCATTTGTTATCTTCCATTTGTCCCTATCACTTTAAAACTTTAGTTTTTCATGCACGTTTTAGCTAAATATATGTACTTTTCAGTATTTCATTTTACCGTTACCGTTACCGATTTTTGATAATACTATTTTTACGACTACCCACATCCTAACTTAACGTACAATATTAATAATCACGTCTTTTATTTTATTAAATACTTCATTGTTATTATTTGTTCATTAATTATGTATAATTATTAATTGTGAAGCAGACATCCGTGGTTTCACTCAGATGGTTTCAGCGGAAGATCAGCGTTGTGTTGCTACAACACAACAAATGCTGAGCTGGACGCCAATTTGTGTCAATGATGCGTGGCTGGTACTAAGAGGCACAAATTAGTTTTATTTATCTTTGTTTCTGTGTGTGTGTGTATGTCTTTTTGTGTGGAATATTGTTTGTTGACTGTTACTACTACATCCATGTTGTTGACACAAATAAATGTTTTTCTTTCTTTCTTTCTTTCAAAAATTAATAAATACTTTTAAGTAACATGGTATATCTTAAAACAAAGTAATAACGTAAAATTAATCATCTTAATTTAAATTTTTCACTTAAGTCGGTTGGATTCCCAGACGAAGCGAGTAATTTTTAGAAAATCTTTGAATGCAGTATTACTATGTTTTAAAAATAAAATAAAGACTCCTTGTAGACTACAATATTTAAGGTACTTTCCCTTCATGTCACATAGTCTTCGGACGTCCTGTATAGACCTTCTACGACTGTACCTTTTAATATAGTTGAGGACATCACGGAACTGATGTTTTGTTCTGAATCGTTTTGGAAATGAATGGCTATAATGGCTATAATGGCTATAATGAGTGGCTATATATCACGTGGTAATCCAGCAGAGCTAGAGAACGACAAACGTAACTTGCTAGCAGCCGCTTTAATACAAGCTTTATTAAAAGCTTCACTTGATATATACTTAGTAAAAAAAGATAAAGATTGAAAATATATTTTTCAAAACAGGTTTTTAGGGTTTTACCCAAAGGGTAAAACGGGACCCTATTTCTAAGGCTTGGCTGCCCGTCTGTCTGTCTGTCTGTCTGTCCGTTCATCTATCTGTCACCAGGCTGTATCTCATGAACCATGATAGTTAGACAGTTGTCATTTTCACAGATGATGTATTTCTGTTGCCGCTATAACAAACATATACTAAAAAATAGATTTAAATAAATATTTAAGGGGACACCCATACAACAAACGTGATTTCTCCAAATGTAGGTTAAGCGATGCTCTGCGGGGTCATTTTTGGATGGGTGACCACATTTTGCATTAAATTTTTTTTTTACAAACCTGTTTTTTGCCCGTTTTTGTAGTTAATGGTACGGAACCATTCGTGCGCAAGTCCGACTCGCACTTGGCTAGTTTTTAGGGTTCCGTACACAAAGGGTAAAACGGGAACCTATTACTAAGGCTCGGCAGTCCGTCTGCCTGTCTGTTTGTCTGTCTGTCCGTCCGTCTGTCACCAGGCTGTATCTCATGTTAAATTAGTCATTGGATCTGTGTCTGATAATGATCCCTAACACTGCCAGTCTATTATTAATCATCGAGGAAAGCTGTTGTTCACCTTTCCATCTTCATAATCAGATCAGCTCGCTGCCACTTTAAGAGCCGCTATATTTATTTTACACTTCATACGATTGATCCCAAAATACCTCATTTATTAAAATCCATCGAGGCGTGTGTGCTTTTTCACACGTCCACCAAGTACGCCTCCTATGTGGCATTGCACTGCGCTCGCCACCCTGAGACATAAAGATGGAAAGTCTCATGTGCCTGTAATCCACCGGCACCCATGACCTTCAAACCGGAACACAGTAATGCAAGCACTACTGCTTTGCGGCAGAAATAGGTATGGTGGTAGTACTTCCCCGGACGAACTCTTTCACAAAAAAGCTCTACTTCTAACTATCAGGTTAGGATGGTAATCAAGAATCCTACATACCCAAATACAGGTTCACGCGATAGCCCCCTTTTTCAACAGTCGAGCAAAAAGTTTTAATTATTTGAATGCAAATAAAACCTTTATCAATTCCGCTAAACGTTTCCAAAACAATTAACTCTTATCTCCTGAATACTAAAACTCCTGACCCCATCAAAATGGAATGAAAACTTTGAAAGCACTATAACATCGGGGTGTCGTAATAAAACAGAATTAATAGCACATAAAAATCTCACTGGCCGTCACTGTATCAATCAGTGTTCCGGTAATGTATTTGCATTGGTCTCGTTTAGATATGCTACAGCGATTTTGCCTAAATTTTTTGTCAGTACACTGTACAGCACAACTCTCAACACAAAAAACAAAGAACATGGGCAACTCCCGATACATTGTTTGACCCAACATTTTTGATTAACGTAACGTACAGTTACTTTTGCCTATTGATAATATATGTTAAGATACCGAAAAGGCTAATGTAATTTCTTGTATAGAAGTTGTGGGAAAGTAATGATGCTTGTTTCGTTTTGTTTCACGCAAATGCAATGAGTTAATTTATCTAAATATTTAGAAATAAAACTAATGCTTCCCAACGCACAAAATATACAAGTTCTTTAGAAAAATTGGACAAAAAAACAACATTTAGAACCGTACTAATTACTTCCATGAAGGAAAGTTCATTTATTTTTGATCTGGGTCAGCGGTTGCCCACCTCCTTTTCAAATAAAAATAAGTAATGTGAACTACGTGATAAAATCAGATTATTAGAAGAACCAAGATCACCATAGCTCTCAAAATAGCAAGTAGAAGTGGTATTAGGGCAGGCCATATCGAAGAACCGGTAACCGTCGTAGAGGAATAAAGATTATCGAGAAGCGACCACGAACCAGGCGACGCCGTGTATATAGGAAAGCTCTGCTCTCAATGGGCTGACCACATTTGAAAGGACGCAGGAAGTCGGTTAAAGGCAGCTCAAGACTGTTCTGATGGTGATATGAGCTATGATTGATATTCATCATCAAAGATGAGATAGTGTGGCTAGAACTCTATTTATTTTAATTCCATACTACTCGTATATGATGTAGGTACACTAGTGAGTACACCTAGTGATGTACCTAGGGCCGTGCTGAAGATCAGCGCTGCAGTTCACTGCAGCATTATGCTGAGCTTTTGTCCTTTTTTACAGCAAAAAAGACTTAAGCTGTCAGTAGTTTCTGTAGATAATGATTACTGAGAAGTAATTAATTTTGTAAAAATTAAAAAAACCCGCGATGAAACGGCTGAACCGATTTTGATCAAACATAGCTAAGAACACTCCAAACAAATTCACCTTTCAAACAAAACAAAAATCTAAATCGGTTCATCCGTTCGGGACCTACGATGCCACAGACACACGCACACACACACAGACACGTCAAACTTATAACACCCCGTCGTTTTTGCGTCGGGGGTTAAAAAGGCTTACGGGCAAATGATGATCATATGACGATAGTTTTTTGTATCGGTTAATTATAGAGCTGGCTTTCTAGGTGTGGTCTTGTGTGTTTGACTGTACGCATGCATACAATATTATCAAGTGAATGCGTCGGTAGAATTCGTCCGTTCTGCGCGCTGAACACGCGACGAAGCGAGCACATTTTTGTTAATCTTTAGTTTTGGATAAAGCTTCCTCTTTCATGGAGAGAAAATTAACAGCAGCCTCAAGTTTTCAACTTAAATCTGACTTTCTGTCTGTTGTTCTGTGGTCTCAGCTCCAGGCAGTCTTCGATATTTCCAAGACCTGCTTGCGAATTAAATAATTTTGTTTCTATCAGTTTCAAACAGTTTAAATTATATTTCTATTTTTGAAATGACGTTCTTACGATTACCTAATTTACGCAATTTGTCTGAAAAGCTTTATTAACTAAATAAAACATACAAATTTACAAAATAATGAAACACACCTTGGTACTGCTTAATTCACTCTCACATTAATTTATTTAAACAACTATTAGCACTTTATAAGTACAAATATAAATATATTGTCTTGCAAATGTTTTGTACAGAGTTTGGGTATAAGTTACCCCTAGCTATGTTGTCACAAGACTCGCCCGCTCCGAGTGCGACACCTGCCTTTTATAACGATTTACCCTCATTACAGACTGGTACCACGCTACTTGAGTCAAGTCAGTACTACGATAATTTATAATGAATACCTCACCGGAATGATAATGTTACAGTCGGCCATCAGACTCAAAACGAGTCCCCGCGTTTTCATAGAGGTAATCATTTAACAATATTCTCAGTACCATTATGGAACAATTCAATGAAATATAAAAATCAAGTTAACTAAAGCTTAAAACAACAATATACAATAATAATAACGTTAAATAACATTAATGTTTTTGAGATATGATTTGCTAATCATATAATTTATAACAATTCAATTATTTACACAACTAGGTAGATTCAATTTATCTTGAAGCCAAGATATTAGAGATTAATTTTTCTAAATTTATCTTCTTCATGAGCACCGACCGCGGCCACGCTCGAAGGCCGTGAGACGGGAACTAGCTTGGCTCCGGCGCTTCGCTCGCTTTGCACGTCTTGACACTGGCGCAGGTAGCGGGGCGGCGGGGAGAAGCAGTAACCCGTTCTTCGTCGCTCGCGTCGTCGCCGACGTAAGGCTCATCAACTCACATGCAGTCATGATTTTTATCAATCATGCTCAAGTTAGGTATCGATACAACATCTAATTTCATTTTCGTAATTTGGATTGATGGAATAACCATTTAGACCGTGTCTGAACAATTTCTCTTCGGATGAGTCGTTATCACTCAAGGTAGAATCACTAAAAGGATCATTATTAAAATTTAGCCACGAAAATATTTTACAGTAGATGTTGGATCGTACCTGGACCTTTCGGTCTCAAAGCTGTCCCTCTGAGGGCTCTGTCTCCGCACGCGGAGCTCGGTACCTTTCGGTCTCAAAGCTGTCCCTCTGAGGGCTCTGTCTCCGCACGCGGAGCTCGGACCTTTCGGTCTCAAAGCTGTCCCTCTCAGGGCTCAGTCTCCGTACGCGGAGCTCCAATTCTCTGTATCGTTCTCGCTCCTGAAGATCCCGGTGATCACGATAGTGCGAATATCTCCGTAACCACCAACCAGCAGACACTGGTATCTCAGGAACAAACTTCATGCTGCTCAGAATGCTGTCTCTCCTCTTCCTTGACATCATGTATCTAACGCGATGACCAACGTTAATCTGCAAAACAAAACAAACCAGCACAGAACACGCTCGGCCATTCCTAACCCAACCAAGGTCACCATTAGCAAATATTCTCAACTAAAAGGGAATACTTCTTGCGCTTTGATAATTGAAATCAATAGCATCCAAGAAAGAAGCCTCCCCGCGGCGCTCCCTGGAAACAACTAACGCAGTGTCAGTGTCTAGGCTGGCCAATTCTTTCAACACGATGATGGATCAAACAAAAAGTCCTTCAAAGGACTCCCCTAATATTGTGACGACCGAATCTGCTTTGAGCGTGATTTCCGTAAATATTGAAGGATTCAGAGGAAAAAGCTTTACTATTATCGGAGCTATGTAACAAGACCAACTGTGACATACTATGTGTCCAAGAGACACACCGTAACCATGAACAACTAGACCACTAATTCCAGGTCTGACACTTGTTGCGGAGATACCGCACTCAAAACATGGAAGCGCTATATTTGCTAAGCCCAACTTAGCAATCATTTCAACCTCTTGTCTCGACTCAATAGAGACCCTTACAGTCTAATTGTCTTCACTCAATAGAGACTCTTACAGTCGACATTGGACAATATACCATCACCCCTGTCTATAAGCCACCCTCACAACCTTTCAAGTTTAACCAACTGATGTTTTTTTTTTATGATCGTTACTCGAGAATCGTCATTGGCGATTTTAATAGCCATAATATTGCATGGGACTACCAAAATACCAATTCTGATGGTCACGCGGTCGAGCAGTGGGCAGAAGTCGACAGCCTTTCGCTTATACATGATGCCAATTGCCAAAATCTTTCAACAGTGGCCGCTGGAAACGGGGATATAATCCCGACCTCATTTTTACAAGTGAAAACATAAGTCGTCTCTGCACATAAACTGTATGTACACCAATCCCTCGAACACATCACAGACCAATAGCGTGCCTGGTACAAACTGCCCTTAAACCAACTGAAGTTCCCTTTAGACGCCGGTTTAATTTTCATAAAGCAGACTGGAAGTGTTTTTCCGAGAATCTGGACGCAAAGCTGTATAACATACAACCAACGCCACAGAAATATGACCAATTCGTCGACGCTGTCTGGACGGTTTCGCATCAACATCGCGTCCTTGCGACAATCAACATCGAAATAACTTCATCAAAAAGATGAAAACAAAATAGAGGTACCTACGTTTATAATTTTCCAATCATACAAGTTAAAATATTCAAGTTAAAATATTCAAGTTAAGATATTCAAGTTAAAATATTCAAGTTAAAATATTCAAGTTAAAAATATTCAAGTTAAAATATTCAAGTTAAAAATAATCAAGTTAAAAGTATTCAAGTTAAAAGTATTCAAGCTAAAAATATTCAAGTTAAAAATATTCAAGTTAAAAATATTCAAGTTAAAAATATTCAAGTTAAAAATATTCAAGTTAAAAATATTCAAGTTAAAAATATTCAAGTTAAAAATATTCAAGTTAAAAATATTCAAGTTAAAAATATTCAAGTTAAAATATTCAAGTTAAAAATAATCAAGTTAAAAGTATTCAAGTTAAAAGTATTCAAGCTAAAAATATTCAAGTTAAAAATATTCAAGTTAAAAATATTCAAGTTACAATATTCAAGCTTAACAAAATAAAGCAAAGCACGAGCAAGTTAAAATATACAAGTTAAAATATTCAAGTTAAAATATTCAAGTTAAAATATTCAAGTTAAAATATTCAAGTTAAAATATTCAAGTTAAAATATTCAAGTTAAAATATTCAAGTTAAAATATTCAAGTTAAAATATTCAAGTTAAAATATTCAAGTTAAAATATTCAAGTTAAAATATTCAAGTTAAAATATTCAAGTTAAAATATTCAAGTTAAAATATTCAAGTAAAAATATTCAAGTTAAAATATTCAAGTTAAAATATTCAAGTAAAAATATTCAAGTAAAAATATTCAAGTTAAAATATTCAAGTTAAAATATTAAATTCAAAATATTCATCAATAATATACCGGCAATCGCTGCATGGCCGTTACTCTGTAACGCTCGTCTATTTATTTGTGGCACCAGGCATCAGTTCAGATCCACCATCAACCACACGACTCAGCGCTATAGGCATCAGTTTATAATCATCAGAAGACAGACGTCGCCAATATGTTTCACTCCTAGGTAGTTAGCATTACAAAGATGGAACCGGAATTTCTATTACGAATATAGAGTACTCGCAATAATGAACGACTCCAGTGACTGCAGCAGTCGGGGCTTTGGCGTCACTTATATATGCGGTCACGTAAACAAGCATCATGATTACTTAATTCTACTACGATACCATGTATTCTGTCGCTACGTATGCACATGCCAACAGTTACGCAATATTCTTGCTTCGCGAATGCCTACTACGCAAGCACCTTCCCCGCGGGCTTCGTTAGCATTTCTCTCTCGATCGGGATGGCGGCCATCGACAGACACGTCACAACACGCATTATTTCACTTAGCTAGAACAGAAAACACAGCAGAGACACACGAACGGAATCCCGAACGTATTAAACAGAAAGACGAGGGTATCTGAACACACTTGAAAATCACCATGGAATTTCATAATTTCTTTAGACCCGCCAGTACAAGCAACTGGCGCACTCAAACCTGTCTCCTAGGTCATGCCATGCATGGCCAACCATGTTCAATAAAGTGGGTAGGCATTGTGAATTATCTCCACATGATAGTTGGAGGCACAATGATTATTACACCATAACAAAACTAAACGAGATTGTGGGTAGCTCTAATAATGATTATTTCTCATTACCAAGCAAGTCCTCTCATGTAATAAAAACAATCTAGCATGAAAACTGATAAACCTCCGTTTGGGAACAATAGTTACGTCTGACCACGAGACAACGGCATGTGGATGATACCACCCCTTATTTTCCACAATCATCCAATACTTGGAAGACCTGCCTTAAAAGGTGGATAAATCTAGTTTGGATCAAGTGACGACTGTCGAACACGTCAAGAGTAACTTCTGTCTAATTGTTCTGCCAAGGTCACCTTTATCCGATAATAAGACTAAATTATTCAGTTTACGAATAAAACAGTTTACAGTTAAAGTAAAACACAAAGCACATGGGACTACCCTCAAAAATAAACGGTTTGAAAAGGCTACGGTAAACATGACACTGGTTTCACGATGAACATTGACCCCGCAGTACACCATGAAAATAATTTTCATTGTGGCTTTACCACTACCACTGTAACGAACTCACGGGAATTCTCAATAATGGAACTCGTAGCGTTCTCCGTGTTTAAACAGTGATTTCAAAATGATTTACAAATAACACCCAAAAGCTAATCTTTTCCAACGGAATATCCTTTTACCCAATAAAAATGGTTGGACTCACCGGATTATTCGTTTAGTACTTGAAGAACTCACACAAAATCCTCACGGACTTTCAAAAATCCTTACCGTGATTACGTCACCACAGTGTTTTCTCATATGCACGATTTAATCCAACACTTCTAATGTCGGAATATTTAGTTATCCATGATAATCGCAAACTTTTGTGGGGATTTGTGGTTTCCGATCCTGCTTCTGAAAGTTGAAACACACCTTGGTACTGCTTAATTCACTCTCACATTTATTTATTTAAACAACTATTAGCACTTTATAAGTACAAATATAAATATATTGTCTTGCAAATGTTTTGTACAGAGTTTGGGCATAAGTTACCCCTAGCTATGTTGTCACAAGACTCGCCCGCTCCGAGTGCGACTCCTGCCTTTTATAACGATTTACCCTCATTACAGACTGGTACCACGCTACTTGAGTCAAGTCAGTACTACGATAATTTATAATGAATACCTCACCGGAATGATAATGTTACAATAATAGCTAGAATTGCTGTTACAAAAAGGTCTCTATCTAACTCAGCATAATATGCGTGTTGTAAACAACCTGCGCTGGTCTTCCGTTAGAGCATCTTTTTTTTTATTTTGTTTTTATGAAACTAATAGGCAAACTAGCTTACGGCCCACCTGATGTAAAGTGGTCACCGTCGCTTATAGACACCGGCAACACCGGGGGTATTGTCGATGCGCAGCCTACCCTGAAGGAATGTATGAACATTTTTCTTGAAGCGACACATGTCGTAACCAAACGGGAAAACCTCAGATGGAAGCTAATTCCATAGTTTATAGGTATGGGGAAGAAATGATCTCGAGAAACGAGTAGTACGAGAAACCCAGGGATCTAAGATGTGTGGATGAGCTTTGAGCCTTTTTCTAACCAAGAGAACAAAACAAAACAGCAGACGTGTATCTGAATGATAGGAACAATAACACGATCAATCAGTATTAGAGCAACAAAAAAAACTATAGCAGCACAGAAAAATTAATTGGAAAACAAAGATTTTTCGATGAATTTCTTTCTCACGAAAACGTTAAATCCATCCCTATACTTACTATTTAATATTGCCATTATTAATATTGGCTCCACATTGTATAGGTACATATAAAATGACTGCAATAAAGTGTAAATTAACTCAAAACTAGCATTATGAATGAGCCCTAACATCATTGGAAGAGAACAATGCAGCGTTGCAATAAAAAAGCGAAAGACGAGTGTTTGGGCGAAAAAAATATATAATGGGCCAAGCGATCTGAACCACCGACCATGTCCGCAGAGAAAAATCCATGTCACTGCGGACTCGTGTAGCATGCTCACTAAATTTGTATTTGTATGTTCGTTATTCAGTCAAGCTGTGTATAACGGCTGAACCGATTTTGATAGTAGAAAGAAGATCGGGATTGACGTATAGGCTACTTTCTATCCTGACGCCCGCGATCGAGCCGTAAGCAGGTGGAGTGCCTCCATGACGCATGATCTGAGATTTTGCAGTTGTGCAACTTCTTACATCGTTTCCATAGAACAGTCGTATGTTCCATTGAACAGTCTGAATAACTTTGTACAGGTATACCATCCTCCTGACCCAGTTGCGCTGAAGAAATTCAAGCATAGTCTCCTTTTGTCCTCCAGCGTGTCCTTTATAGACTCCAGCTACCAGCTAAGGTCTCGAGCACCGCCGTAAAGTTGGATGCCTTTCAATCTTCTATAGGTTATATTTCGAGGAATGCTCCCAGGAACTTCACGATCTGATCCCACCATCTTCTTTTCATCATAGGACAAGCAGGCGCATGACTCGGTACCATCCTTACCTCATTAGTATACCTTCTATTCGTACTAAACGTTGAAACGTTTAGGACGAATAGAAGGTATACTAAACTATAAAGGTAGAACTGAAGTTCTACCTTTATAATGCGAACTGCTAAGGAGAGGAATTCACTACCGTCGCCTGTCTTTCCGAAAAACTATAATCTGGGTCTCTTCAAGGCTAGAGTAAATAGGTGCCTTCTAGACCTTTATGCTCCATCTTCGGCCACATCGTCACTTACCAACATGTGAGATTGTGGTCAAATAAACATTAATCCAACACGGCATACCTACCTATAGCTTAACAAACTTGAGCAGTTGTTGAATCTCTGCATCAGGTACGTTTATGGTCTACGTAAGTGCGACCACATTTCACACTGTTCGCTCACAGTTAATATGGCTCAAAACTCGATACCGTCGTTAAACACACTTACTCTGTCTCCTTTACAACATCCTCCACAATCGACCTCGAAGACCTTTTTGGCGCGTTGGGCGAAGGTTGGCCTGCGACGCAGGAGGTTGCGGGTTCGATTCCCGCGTCGGAACAAATATTTGTGCGATCGCATATATTTGTTCAGGGTGTTCTGGGTATTTTCTATTTATAATAAAAAATATCTATATGTAATATATTGTATTAATTATATCAGTTAGATAATATTCGCATAAAAAAGCTCCCATAAAACAAGCTCTGCTTAGCTTGGGGCTAGATAATGTTGTGTTGACCTGTCCAGCATTATTTATTTACTTATTTATTTATTTACGAAAGGTGGATTTACAATTTGAACGCAAACGATGGAAACGGCACATACTAATTGATAGTTACTACGTAATTTACGGTTTGGGCATGTTCGGGTAACACGATCGTCGTCTGAGCCCGAGGCCACATGACGACGATATTTTTTCTCCAAACTATTTAAAAGAACGTTTCCCTTCCCGTTTTTCTCCTGACCATCCATCTCGATCCTCTCAACATCTTCTACTCATGACTCCTGCCCATAAGACCTCTTTTTACACCCACTCTTTTACGGTCACTTCAATCCACTTGTGGAACTCTCTTCAAATAGAAGTCAGGAACGCCGCTTTCATGGGAGTCTTCAAGTCCAAACTGTATCAATACTTTTTGTAATTGCAAAATGTCCAACAAAATTGAGCGCTTATGTTATTTATTGAATTATTTTTATATATTATAATATGTAAGGTTTTTTTTTTTTTTTTTAACGACTATTATCGTCTCTAACTAGCCATTAACCGGTGTTGTTTCTAGCACAGATTAATAGGTAATAGCAGGTTAATACGATGGTGTTTGACAAACTCGGACTTGTGGTACTGATGTACATAGAAAACAGTTTCCCCTTAGGAGCCGGAGCCCGTAGACCGTACAGCGCCAGACCTTGGAGCCGATAGCTGCTGAGTGACAGACAGACAGACAATGGGCGATAAGGCAAGCCTGCGGTCGGCGGGGAACCATCACCTTTGTATACACAGCACGCACGTCTTGCAATCACGATCATGGAATATTATGGAGTTGGCATTTTTTAAACCACTACACCATTTAGTGTTCCGTTTTCAAGGATGCTAAGCGAAACCCTATTACTAAGCCTACGTCATCTGTCCATCGGAATTGTAATTATATTAAATGTAATCGAAAATTTACATTGGCTGTACATTCTTCGATTACAGCTTTCAGATTGACAAGGAAAGCAAAACGCAATCATTCAATCAATCATTTATTTTGCTATATACATAAGATTTAAAAAATAAGTACATTGTTACAAGTTACAAGATAAGTCACAGATTTACAATAATTGTAATTTCATAAAAAATAACAATAATATAAAACGATAACACTTCCAGCCAATATGAAATCTTCTAGCCTTCATGCTCCATTGCAGCCTCCAAGAAGATTTTATTTGAGGCCGTAACATGCCTTGAGTAAAATCTTTATATATCTGATTTTCATTATTAGTGTCTTTGATTAGTCAATCCTACGAAAAACCAAGCTATTCAACCAAATTTGCAAGATCAATGCCATATCCATTTTTTCAAAATCTTCGTGCCTCCTAAATTTGTACTCGGCAAAACCTATGATGTGCTGTCAATTATTACTAATCTTTGACAGTCTATTCTGGCAATATGCCAGGTATATGCCAGGCAACAAAATACATTCGCTTATAAGCAATTTATATGCAATCTTTGTTCAGCGGTGTGGTTATACGTGACAGGCTTGTTGACTTATGTGGCATAATCATCATCAACAGCAGCCTAAAGACGTCTACTGATGGACGAGGCCTCCCCCTTGAATGCAAGGGGGGATTTGCCACAGTACACATTTGAGTATTGGTGTTGAGTACCCAGGTGGATATCGCAGGCGCTATCCAAAGTGCGCATATTATGTAACTACACCACCTTACCTTATATGTTACTTGCATATCACAACATTTCAGATTTACCAAGTGCCCATTAACATAAACAGTAATTTTGTTAAAAAGCTCTTAAAGGCGCCTTATCCTGCCGAGTTACGTTTTAGTTTTTATCTTTTATTTTACTAAACTGTGTTTAGTTTTAATAAGTAATTAATTTTTGAGTAATAAAGACCTTTTTAAAAACAAAAACAAACCCAGGTGGATGCTACAGCCCATCCCCTGGTGATTACACAATAGATCGCTATATCGTAAAAGTGGACTAAGGTCATCTTTAGTCGACTTTTACGATATCAACGTGAGGAGACGGAGGGGTCTTAGCACACACCACGGTACATGTTTATGGTATATAACGAACATAGTAGTAGTAGAGCTTTTTTGTGAGTGAGTTCGTTCGGGGAAGTACTACCACCATACCTATTTCTACCACAAATCAGTAGTGCTCGCATTGCTGTGTTCCGGTTTAAAGCGTAAGGGTGCCGGTGAAATTACAGGCACATGAGCCTTTTCATCTTTATGTCTCAGGGTGGCGGGCGCAGTGCAATGCCACATAGGGTGGGTCGTAGGTGGACGTGACCTGTGAGGTAATGCACTGTTCATAGGCAGAGGTTACCTCTTAACATCAGGTGGGCCATATGCTTGATCCGTCATCCCAAGTAGTATAAAAAAACGTAACAATTTTTTTCTGTATAGGCTCATCTTAGAAACTTGTTGGTGCATTTATTAGTAGAGCTTTTTACGAAAGGGTTCGTCCGGGGAAGCACTACCACTTCCGGTAAGGGGATGGGTGCCAGTGAAAGAAGACTTTACAATTTTAGGTCTTTTAGGACGTGACCTACGTGGTATTAGGTAGGGTCTACATCATCAAGAGGGTCAGCTGGCCAATTAATCCATCATCATCATCAGCCTACAGAAGTCCACTGCTGGACATAGGCCTAATGGTGGACTAACTAATGAAGTCGGTTAAAAAGTCTAAATTGCAATATAAATTTGGTCGTCATCGTTTCGCTCACACTTCTGATATCCAGAAGTGCAGAAATTCAAAGCGTTAATGTTTTACGAGAGTCACACTTGCGGCCCCCCATTATCGACGGAGGCTTGATGGCGCATAAACTGGACGCAGCTGTCACGGGTGCAATGCGCCACGCGTCATGAGGCAATCGAGGATTTGAAGGTAAAAGCAAAACATGTAGCCAAGCGTCATGAGGCAGTCGAGTATTTGAAGGTAAAAGCAAATCATGTAGCCAAGCGTCATGAGGCAGTCCAGGATTTGAAGCTAAAATCAAACCACGTAGCCAGGTGGCATGAGGCAGTCGAGGATTTGAAGCTTAAAGCAAACCATGTAGCCAGGTGGTATGAGACAATCGAGCATTTGAAGCTTGAATCAAACCATGTAGCGAGGTGGCATGAGACAGTCGTGGATTTGACGCTAAAATCAAACCATGTAGCCAGGTGGTATGAGACAGTCGAGGATTTGAAGCTAAAATCAAACCAAGCAGCCAGGTGGTATGAGACAATCGAGCATTTGAAGCTAAAATCAAACCATATAGCCAGGTGGCTTGATACAGTCGAGGATTTGAAGCTAAAATCAAACCAAGTAGCCAGGTGTCATGAGACAGTCGAGGATTCAAAGCTAAAATCAAACCATGTAGCCATGTGTCATGAGCCAGTCGAGGATTTGAAGCTAAAAGCAAACCATGTAGCAAAGCCTCATGAGGCAGTCGAGGATTTGAAGGTAAAATCAAACCATGTAGCCAGGTGGCTTCATACAGTCGAGGATTTGAAGCTAAAATCAAACCAAGTAGCCAGGTGTCATGAGACAGTCGAGGATTCAAAGCTAAAATCAAACCATGTAGCCATGTGTCATGAGCCAGTCGAGGATTTGAAGCTAAAATCAAACCATGTAGCCAGGTGGCTTCATACAGTCGAAGATTTGAAGCTAAAATCAAACCATGTAGCCAGGTGGCATGAGGCAGTCGAGGATTTGAAGCTAAAATCAAATCATGTAGCCAGGTGTTGCACTCCGACTGTGTCTACGGTCATGGGCGGCAGAGGGCGCGGTGATGCGGAATTAAAAATAAAACCATTTATCTCAAAGTTACAAGAAGTCATATAAAATTAAAAAAAAAACAGAAGAAAAAAAAAACTGCTGGATGAATAGAAAACTGACAAAGGGTTTTTTTCTTTATAATTGGCGCCGCACGGCTTGTGCGTTTGCCATTTTCAAGTATATTTATTGTAATTTCAATATATTTTTCAACGTTACACTCCTTCCAAGTCGTCAAAGTCACAGTCAAGTAAAACGGTGGCCGTTTTACTAAAACTTTAGTAGACAACTAGATGACCCGCGCGGGACTTCGTCCGCGCGTAGTTTGAAAACATATCCGGCGCGGCGTGCAGACAACAACTTAAAGATCAACAACCACCCCGTGAAACGATTTTTGAAAAAACAGCACACACAAGTTTTTCAATTTAGGGGTCACATTTAAACTTAAGGTCCTGAAAATATTTGAATCTCAACAACGACACCGTGAAACGACCTTTGAAAAGACAACATACTCAAGTTTTTAAATTTAGGGGTTCCATTTGAACCTTGAGGTCATGAAAGTATTTTGTTTTCAACAACGACACCGACCTTTGAAACGACACCATACTCAAGTTTTTCAATTTAGGGTTCCCATTTGAACCTTGAGGTCCTGAAAGTATTTTGATTTCAACAACGACACCGTGGAACGACCTTTGAAACGACACCATACTCAAGTTTTTCAATTTAGGGGTCCCATTTGAACCTTGATGTCCTGAAAATATTTTGATCTCAATTACTACACTGTGAAACTAACTTTTAAATCGTCATAATACGCTGAAATCTGGCTAAAACGTAAAGTGTATTTATTTACAAACAAAACGTTCCCGTGGATTTTTTCAGCAAAATTTCAGGTACTCTGAATCATATTTTTTCTGTTTTTATATAAGAAATCTACCTGTGAATTTTCAAGTATCTACTACCAACGGTTTCCGAAATACGAAGCATTTTAGTTTTACATTAAAAGCCGGTTTGGACCCCTTACAGGGTGAATTTTCCAAAATCCTTTCTTAATACACCTCTACACCCAAAAATTAATACATCCTCCAAATTTCATGTATCTAGGTCCGGCGGTTTAGGCTTTGCGGTGCAAAACGCAAAGTGTATACATTAAAAACCCTTTATGGACCCCTAAGGGAGTGAATTTTCCAAATTCGATTTTAAGTACACTATGAAACCCTAAAAGGACTACACTCTCCAAATTTCAAGTCTCTACGGCCAGCGGTTTAGCCTGTGCGTTGTAAAAACTAAAGTATTTTTTATTTTTGTACATAGAAAACGTTCCCCTGCCATTTTTCAGGAAAATTTCAGGAATCGCTGAAATACTTGTTTGTTAATTTTATTTGAGGAATCTCTATGTCAAATTTCATGGTTCTACTACTAACGGTTCCCCTGCCATTGAAGCTAAAATCAAACCATATAGCCAGGTGGCTTGATACAGTCGAGGATTTGAAGCTTAAATCAAACCAAGTAGCCAGGTGTCATGAGACAGTCGAGGATTCAAAGCTAAAATCAAACCATGTAGCCATGTGTCATGAGCCAGTCGAGGATTTGAAGCTAAAAGCAAACCATGTAGCAAAGCCTCATGAGGCAGTCGAGGATTTGAAGGTAAAATCAAACCATGTAGCCAGGTGGCTTCATACAGTCGAGGATTTGAAGCTAAAATCAAACCAAGTAGCCAGGTGTCATGAGACAGTCGAGGATTCAAAGCTAAAATCAAAGCATGTAGCCATGTGTCATGAGCCAGTCGAGGATTTGAAGCTAAAATCAAACCATGTAGCCAGGTGGCTTCATACAGTCGAAGATTTGAAGCTAAAATCAAACCATGTAGCCAGGTGGCATGAGGCAGTCGAGGATTTGAAGCTAAAATCAAATCATGTAGCCAGGTGGCATGACGCAGTCGAGGATTTAAAGCTAAAAGCAAACCATGTAGCCAGGTGGCATGAGGCAGTCCAGGATTTGAAGCAAAAATCAAACCATGTAGCCAGGTGGTATGAGACAATCGAGCATTTGAAGCTTAAATCAAACCATGTAGCCAGGTGGCATGAGACAGTCATAGATTTGAAGATAAAATCAAACCATATAGCCAGGTGGTATAAGACAGTCGAGGATTTGAAGCTAAAATCAAACCATGTAGCCAAGCGTCATGAGGCAGTCGAGGATTTGAAGCTAAAATCAAACCATGAATAACCGAATAAGAAGAATAATAATAAACGTAATAAGTTTTTTGTGTACAAAAATATTTTTATATTTTTTATAAAATTAGTGGTCGGAACCCTGTGCTGATGAAATTTACCCTAAACACGGCCAGTCTACTATTATCCATCGCGGAGTTCCATTTCTCTGTTGTCCGTTTGTCCACCGTCTCAGATCAGCTCGCTGTCACCATAACATTGTATAGGCATCAGCACTTGACAAGAACCTGTGCAAAATTTCAGCTTCATCTGTCGAGTTTAACTTGGTCAAAGTTAAGTTTCAAGATTTGTCTCACATTAACATACTAACAGGTCATGTTAAATAAAAGCTTGTAAAAACATAGTCACCTGTATCCGCATCTCACAAGCACTAGCTCAACTGCTAACTGAAATGCCCCGTACTGCGATCGTTGTAAGGAAGGCGTTATTCTTATATTCCTAGTTTTACAACCTCGCGCCGGTATCGAGCTACGTACAGCCTTGCCGATAAAACGTGGCGCTTTTGGATAATTACTCAGTAGGTAGGTGAGTACTAACTAAGTATCCGAATCTGGCACATAGAACAGATAGGATTAATGGACCAGCTGTATACATATATGTAGGCACAACACGAAGAGTATAATAGATATTCTATTTAATCTATCATGTAATGAGCCCCGTCTATAGAGTAGAGCTTTTTATTGAAAGAGAGTTCTTCCGTGGAAGTACTACCACCATATATATTTCTACAGAAAACCAATGTGCTTGTATTGCTGAGATATGTGTGTCGGTGAAATTAAAGGTACAAATTCAAAATATGCATGGATACTACAATATAATTCCGAGGGATCACTGTACCAGAAACAAGATAGGACAATATTTTCTCTATAGAAAAAAACCCCCGAGTTACGTCTATTTTTTGCCTAGATTCGATTATTTATTAAAACCTTGCGTATTATTGAGTAAAAAATTAGAATTAAATTAGATAAATGAAAACAATACTACAAAGCCGAGAGTTTTGCAGGGGTTTTGTGAAATTATCTATATTTTACGAGATATTCAATGAAAACGGCGCGAGTTTTTTTTTGTATGAAGATTTCTGCCTGGGGTCGGCTCAGTCATACGCTTAGTAAAATTAATATTAATTTGCATGTTAATCACCACAAGATGCAGCCGGAAGCTACACAATAAAACAAACGCTTTGGCGTCGCAGCTTGCATGCGACGATTATAAACAACTCTCACCTTCGCTCGCTGGCCAAAATTATCGACTAGGAAGCGCGATGAGTCATGAGCGAAGCGGGTACTTGATATACCTATGAAACCTATGGATAGTAATAAAGCCTCCGAAAAACAAATGAAATCCCAGCGAACTGCTTGTACACTGTAATACTATCTGAGCATCGGTAAAATAAGTCACCGAAAAATATACTAATTTAACTGTGTCTACTGACAAAACAAATTTAAATTAGCAAACATTTTTTTTTTATTTCTCATTACCACCTTGTTTGTATAATAAACCTCCGAATAAATTACTAAACTTCCGAAAGAAATACTAGCTTTCCGAAAACTCAACTGAGTTAGCGAAATCATACTTATGACAAATAAAACAAATGTAATGTACTGTGAGTCTAGTACCCATAACACAAGATCTGCTCAGCTTGGAGCTAGACAATGTTGTGTAAACTGTTCAGCATTATTACTATTATTTTCAAATTGGTGGAAATCTCATATATAAAAGGCAATGTCTTGACTGACTGACTGACTGACTGACTGACTGACTGACTGACTGACTGATCGAGGTCCAACGCACAGCCTAAACCGCTGGTCGAAGGGACTTGAAATTTACAGGATGTGTTCGTCTCAATGCGTAGGGTTGTACTAAGAAAGGAATTTTGAAAATTCGCATGCTAAGGGGTTCAAAATGCGGTTCTAACGTAAAACAAAAATGCTCTGTATTTCGGAAACCGTTAGTAGTAGAACCATGAAATTTGACATGGAGATTCCTAAAATAAAATTAACAAACAAGTATTTCAGCGATTCCTGAAATTTTCCTGAAAAATGGCAGGGGAACCGTTAGTAGTAGAACCATGAAATTTGACATGGAGATTCCTCAAATAAAATTAACAAACAAGTATTTCAGCGATTCCTGAAATTTTCCTGAAAAATGGCAGGGGAACGTTTTCTATGTACAAAAATAAAAAATACTTTAGTTTTTACAACGCACAGGCTAAACCGCTGGCCGTAGAGACTTGAAATTTGGAGAGTGTAGTCCTTTTAGGGTTTCATAGTGTACTTAAAATCGAATTTGGAAAATTCACTCCCTTAGGGGTCCATAAAGGGTTTTTAATGTATACACTTTGCGTTTTGCAGCGCAAAGCCTAAACCGCCGGACCTAGATACATGAAATTTGGAGGATGTATTAATTTTTGGGTGTAGAGGTGTATTAAGAAAGGATTTTGGAAAATTCACCCTGTAAGGGGTCCAAACCGGCTTTTAATGTAAAACTAAAATGCTTCGTATTTCGGAAACCGTTGGTAGTAGATACTTGAAAATTCACAGGTAGATTTCTTATATAAAAATAGAAAAAATATGATTCAGAGTACCTGAAATTTTGCTGAAAAAATCCACGGGAACGTTTTGTTTGTAAATAAATACACTTTACGTTTTAGCCAGATTTCAGCGTATTATGACGATTTAAAAGTTAGTTTCACAGTGTAGTAATTGAGATCAAAATATTTTCAGGACATCAAGGTTCAAATGGGACCCCTAAATTGAAAAACTTGAGTATGGTGTCGTTTCAAAGGTCGTTCCACGGTGTCGTTGTTGAAATCAAAATACTTTCAGGACCTCAAGGTTCAAATGGGAACCCTAAATTGAAAAACTTGAGTATGGTGTCGTTTCAAAGGTCGGTGTCGTTGTTGAAAACAAAATACTTTCATGACCTCAAGGTTCAAATGGAACCCCTAAATTTAAAAACTTGAGTATGTTGTCTTTTCAAAGGTCGTTTCACGGTGTCGTTGATGAGATTCAAATATTTTCAGGACCTTAAGTTTAAATGTGACCCCTAAATTGAAAAACTTGTGTGTGCTGTTTTTTCAAAAATCGTTTCACGGGGTGGTTGTTGATCTTTAAGTTGTTGTCTGCACGCCGCGCCGGATATGTTTTCAAACTACGCGCGGACGAAGTCCCGCGCGGGTCATCTAGTTGTCTACTAAAGTTTTAGTAAAACGGCCACCGTTTTACTTGACTGTGACTTTGACGACTTGGAAGGAGTGTAACGTTGAAAAATATATTGAAATTACAATAAATATACTTGAAAATGGCAAACGCACAAGCCGTGCGGCGCCAATTATAAAGAAAAAAACCCCTGTCAGTTTTCTATTCATCCAGCAGTTTTTTTTTTCTTCTGTTTTTTTTTTAATTTTATATGATTTCTTGTAACTTTGAGATAAATGGTTTTATTTTTAATTCCGCATCACCGCGCCCTCTGCCGCCCATGACCGTAGACACAGTCGGAGTGCAACACACTGAGCGTTCGGCCCTGACTGGGCTAAGGCCATTCGCTTGGTTGTACACAATGAATACATAGCAACTCGTAAGTAGCTAGTAGGTTTAAATACATAAATATATTCGCGCAACATACATAGGTAACATGCATTCTAGTTATGTTAGATTCATCGAATTTTCTGCTAATTCAATTGCTAATTAAACTAGTTTTTAACCCCCGACGAAAAACGAAGGGGTGTTATAAGTTTGACGTGTCTGGGTGTGTCTGTCCCATCGTAGCTCCCGAACGGATGAACCGATTTCGTTTTTAGTTTTGTTTGTAAAGTGTATTTGTCGGGATTGTTCTTAGCTTTGTTTGATCAAAATCGGTTCAGCCGTTTCATTGCGTTGGCGGTATTTTATTTTTTACAAAATTAATTACTTGTAAAAATGAAATCAGAAAGATCATACTAATTCGTAAAAGTGACTTTCTTAGAAGGGGAAACCCAAAAGGATCTAAGATACGACACATTTCCATCGAAAAATTACGAGGCATGCCCAATTCTAGTTTTTTTTAATTGAAACCTGTCAATTCGACAATAGATCATTATAATTATAATTAGTAAAATTGGTGAAAATGGGCACAACTCGCTTTACACCTGTTTTTTGCAATAGTTTGCAATCATGTTATTATTTTTGAATACTCCTATAAGTACCTAGGGTACCTTAATTTTGTATCATCTTCTTCTAGACACTCTATTTTATCAGAAAAAGTAAGTATTCGAGAGTAACTCCGGTATTTAAACTAAATAACTTCAGCGACTACATTTATTTTAACGCAATTGTTGGTAACCTCAGTCAATGCGCTACTAATTAGTACTAAAAGGTGCTTGCACTGAGGACCTTGACTGCGCGAATGCGGGCACGCGGCCAAGTCAGCTAGCAATACTTACTGCTAATCTTCAGCTCATGCCGCTTCATGAAGAGGTTAGCTAGCAGGAACCCAGTGCAGTTCAATTACAATTCTACCTGCTCTACAAAACGCCCCGCACTGATGGGGGCAGGTAGGAATATTACTTTTTACATACATACATACATAGACGCACGCCTTTTTCCCCGAAGGGGTAGGCAGAGCCTTAATGGGCCGCTTTTCACAGTGGGTTGCACCATCGTGGAATATAGACGTCACAAGTGGTGAGCTCATCGCCGCCATTGCTTCCCACGACTGACTCAACTAACGCTTTCTTTCAGTCACACATTCCATAATAAGCTAGCAGCCAGGACAAATCTTATACCAACAAATCTTACTAACAAGTCCGGGTAATCCCTTAGTCGGCTTTTACGACATCCATGGGAGGAGATGGAGGGGTCAATTCTTAGGCCGGACACACCAAGGACCACCAACGCAGTGCAGTTCTATTGCAGCTACCTACCTGCTCTCCAAGACGCCCCGCACTGATGGGGCAGGTAGGAATATTACTTGTTGGCATTCTTAATTGCCCCAGTCAACGATAAAACAAGTAGGTACTTACTGTTTCAATTTCAAATGAGGGGTTTTCACGGCCGTCTCGAAACATGATTCACGTGCTAAAAATAGATGGCGCTGCACTATTGATAAACTGTCAGAAGAAAGTTTAACTCATGGACTTAGTATGTTGATAATTTTCACTAGAAACGGGATATTTACCTTGATTTATGAGTTTGATATGTTCCTGATATTTCGGCACAGTTGCATGCGCCATGATCACGGGAGAACTAACTAAAAGTATTTGCGAGTAGATGTTATAGGCAGATATATCGATCTACCCTCTTTCTCACTCTTATTTTCTCTTTTTTTTTGTTTCTGTGCCGAAATATAGGGAACATATCAAACACATAAATCATGGTAAATATCCCGTTTCTAGTGAAAATAATGTACATAACCATGATAGTTTCAAAAGTTAGTATGTTTAACTTTGTGATGTGACAGAACTTTGACAAACAACAAAAATAAAACAGCTAAGAATTTTTGACAAAGGATTTTTAGTCAGCGCCATCTATCGGTCCAATTGGAACTACTTTTTTTACTTCATAATCTAACATGAAAAGCCACGGAAATGGAAATCACGAATACTAAATCTCGACTCAAACGTGTTTTATTAATTTATTTTCACAAGGATCACTTTGAATCGCCTTATAAACTAAATTTCCTCTTCCAACGCAACCATACGTAGAAGAACCAGGCAACAAACACGGCTTTGCTTTTAATTTGATGATCCTACTTACTGCTATGAAGCACCAGTGTGGTGCCTCGAGAACAAGGACAAGCTGATTCATTAGAAACGTAGTTTCATATGTACCATGTGAGTTCAACCAGCACATAGATCACGTCCACCTAGATAGATAGATAGAAAATTCTTTATTGCACATAAAACAAAGAAGTACAAAGGCGAACCACCCGACGACGCGCCCTAGTGGCATTGTCGTTGTGTTGGCGCAGTTGCGTCATATGACGCTGTCTAAACGTGTGCATTAAAGTCTAAAAGTGTTTTTTTTATATGATGGATGTTAGTTTTTAAGGTATTTATGTTGATATGGGCTTATTGTTTGGGTGTTTGTACATTTTCCAATAAGCCTAAAATAAAGTTATTTGATTTGATTTGATTTGATTGCACTGCGCCCGTCACCCTGAGACTTACAGATGAAAAGTCTCATGTCCCTGTAATTTCACCGGCCCATACCCTCCAAACCGGAACACAGCAATGCGCGCACTACTGCTTCACGGCAGAAATAGATACGGAGGTCCTTCCCCGGACGAACTCTTTCACAAAAAACCTCTACCACTTCTACATGTGTAGTGAGTAGTGTGCTGCGGGGAGTGAGGGAGGGACTAGGGGAAGCCGCGCGGAATAGGCTAGTTATTCATAATGTTGAAGAAGCCGCGTTTGTACCCGACAAGAGATGTGTACAGGGAATGTGATGATCTAACTGCCCGTCAGTTATTCGTGCTAAAAATCTTTATTCAAACGCACAGACTACTGTTGTCCTCGGCCGTGTTTAAAGCTGCGTTGAAGCGCAGGGTTTTAAGACTTCCAGTCCCTTCAACTGCTATTAGTTTTGCTCAACGTTTTGGCCTGTACTTGAAAACTCACTTTAACAGTGCACTGTTAAAGAGTACAGTGTTTGGCTACACTGCAGTGTAGCCAAACACTGTAACATAAGTGATAAATCTCCTAGTGAACTAAACTTCACGGTTATAAAGTGGCTGCTGTCACTGTCTTACTCAGAAACTGAGGACATTCTTGCTCGTCTAATATAGTTTAGTTTATTTTACTTTTTCAAAATTCACTAATTTAAGTAGTACTATGTTGTGACTCAGTATCTGTATCATCATACAATTAAAAGTCCAACCAAAAAGTTTTCTGTACTTAATCCGGTAACATATCTCCACGATACAGGCGTGCCTATAGTGTGGAGATTACTAGAAATGGATTTAATTGGACTATAGAACCTCTGTATTCACACACAGTTTTTTGTAGTAGTTTTATTGAGTAACCTTAGTATTCTAGTGTGTTTGTACAGCAAATAAACAATTTTTCATTTTCATTTTTATTATTATTATTGTAAAAAGAAGTCGCTTAGGGCTCTATGGTGACCCTAGACTCTCTTTATTTGCTGTAGGTATATCTGTGGTAGGGTTGAGGAGTTTAAAAGTTTTGTATAAGATGGTAAATGGTTTGTGTTAAGAGTGTACAATATTACTTAACTCACTAATAATGGTATAACCACAGAGTAAGGAATAATACTAACGTACAACAGAGAGACAATCTTAGTACTACGATCGTTGCCACGATAAGTCGCGCAAGAGCAGCGCCCGTGGCGCGCGCTCGGTACTAACGTACTAATATGCATTCTTACTTGTTTTCTTAACAGCGTACTAGATGGAGCTTCTCTCTTGCCTTCTTTACAGCGCACTAGATGATACTTGAGAAATCAAGCGTATTTCATCACATCATATCATAGAGTAACACGTTAGTATTCTTACTACTCTGTGGAGTAACTATCGAAATATTAACATGTTATGTCTAACCGAAACATGGTTTTATTTCAACGCCATCTATGTGTTTCTTGACCAAACTTAGAACCTTAGAACCCAATCAAAATGTTTCGGTTAGAAATTGCTAGATGTCAGTAAAAACATTGAAAAAAAAAACTATTTTATAACGATTTTTGTTATTTTATTAGTTAAAATCACATAAAAAGTCTTCTAGAGGTACTATTTACGCAATGCCGTCAAAAAAAGTGAAAAAATAATCTAATTAATGTGTTCAATATTCCTAGCGATACCAGTACTGCCATCTATCGATATTTTGTGTGAACTAATTCTAAAATGTATGGAATTAACCAGACCTGGTATAACTATGATTTTATGGTATATCATTTCTATAAGGGGTATGGTAGGTAGGTATACCTACTAATGGTATGGTTTTTAGGACACAATGTGCCTCAATGGTACGTGGTCGCGGACTGCTCGGTTTTGGCAAATGCAGACGTTGCATTAATACACATTTGCTGTGTTCGGTTAAAACCTGAACAATTTTATAAAACTCAATAATAATTCAATATCAGAAGAATCTCCCGTAAATCTTCAGTGTTGGCAGTATCGCCGGGATAATGCCAAAACATATGAAAAATCAAACGCAGCTCGCGGAGCCGGCGTCGGATGATATACAACCGCCGCTTATTATTTCCCCCCATTAAAATTACGGATGCCCATATTCAGTGTTGCCAACTCTTAAATACAAATGAAACAGTAGCTCTACTGTTAAGATTGTAATTTTAACCCTCGACGCAAAAACGACGGGGTGTTATAAGTTTGACGTGTCTGTGTGTGTGTATATGTGTCTGTCTGTGGCATCGTAGCTCCCGAACGGTAGAACAGATTTCGTTTTTTTGTTTTTGTTTGATAGGTGAATTTGTTGGGAGTGTTCTTAGCTATGTAAGATCAAAATCGGTTCAGCCGTTGCATTGCGTTAGCGGTTTTTTTAATTTGTATAAAATTAATTACTTTTTTATGATATGCTTTTGTGTTCGGTGTATTAGCATTTTATTTATTCAGAATTAGCAAGTTGGAGAGGTAATGGGTAGGCCATATAGCATGCAGAACAGATAACCGTTGTGGAAGAAAGGTTCTCTAATGGTGACCACAAACCAGACGACGCAAAAGAGGAATACCCCCTTTCGATGTGCCAAAGACTTTATAGAGGTCGCAGGAAGGCGATCGATGGAGGCGGTTCAACACCGTTCGTCGTGGCATTCTTTGAGGAAGGCATATGTTCATCAAGTGGACTTCTGTAGGTTGGTGATGATGATGACGATGATTCGTTGTATTATTCATTCTATAAATAAACTTTGTTATTTTTTTCATTACAGTTAAGTAAATGTCTGAAGACCGTTGCAAACAATCTAAGGATAGCTCGACTGATCCAAATCTTTACCAGATAGAAGCGTCTCTAAAATAAACTTAGCTGAATTGCCACGCTGAATGGCAATACCATTAGCTAGAAGCCAGCTCTCTGGTCAAGCGTCGCTCCGACACCCTGAAAGCATTTGAAAACGCGAAGGGTTCCGGTAATTTATTCACCCAGAGTCTGGACACAGCGAGACTTGCATGTTATTTGCGCCTTTTGGGATATTCAACCGAATCGAATGCATGAAAACTGTCACGCAGCACTAGAGTACCTGGGTACTCTATATAGGTACTTATTTTTGTTATTCAAAATCATAAATTGATAAATGAAGATAGCTGAAAAAGTAGCGACTTGATTTTCGTGAAATTTCATGTATAAAAATGGTCTATTGTCGAAAAAGGTGCTAGATCTGGAGCATACCTTGCTAAGCTGTCAACACTGCCCATATTTTTTTCACAACAGTAGGTTTTTTGGCATAACGCCGATTCTGGCCGCGCTGTATGATTTTATTCCACCAAAACAAGGCATTGGGCTCGTAAATTTGTTTTTGCATTAAGTAATTGAATTTATGAGCTGTTTATTGCTTTTGGAAATTGTTCGTAAGCGACTATTATTTTATTACAATGGTTTTAAAAGCTGTTTGGGACGTTTGGCATGCGATAGACTGCGGGTGAACAGGGTACTATCACAGAATAAATAATAGTACAAGTAGTACTACTAAGCTTAGTAGTACGAGAATTTGATAGTATTCGAAATTAATGACGTTTCAGCGGTGACAGGGGACAACGAGCTGATGATGATGGAACCAACGAAGATGGAAGGTGGACAACGGAACTCCGCGATGGATAATAGTGGACTGACCGTGTTTAGGCTTATTGTGATCAGCACACGGTTCCGATCACTAACAAAATTCCGATAAATACCTAGCTTCGAAGTCGTTTTTTTTTCGAAGAGTTATCTAATGTACTTTTTAACTTTTTGCATTATCCAAAGATGTGACTGATTATAATCTACCCTTGATTTCACCCGCTATCAGACAGGTTTAAACCCTACATAGATCTCTGGATCAAAAGGGACTTTTTCCCTCTAGGCTACTAACAGCTCCTTTTTGTAACGAGTAATGTAATCTAATTAAGGCAGAACAAACAAAATGTCCTACATAAAGGCGGATTAGGACCACCAAAAAATACCGACAAACCCCTCCATCGCACGAGCTCATGACGGACCTAATTTCCTGTACATTAACTTTAATTATGCCATAAAGTCCTATTGTCCATTCCATCCCGCCAATATTACAAAAAGTCACTTTTTTGTAGCCAACTGAGCCAGTTTTGGCTAAATCTAGCCAAGTGTTAGGTTTTAGCTTGGGGATGAGTTATGAATTTCTAAATTACGAATTAAGAGTCATTAATGTTATGTTAAATAGACTATAACTAATTAGATAAATAAGTAAAATAACTTTTTTTTTTAATAAAATATATCTTTTTTTACAGAAATAATAAAACAACTAATGTAAAACGAAGAAGTTTAACTACAAATACAAAAACGTTTAATTGACACAAAAAAAACATAAAAACAAAAATACAAAGCCGATAATACAAAAGACGGAATCACAAAATAAAAAATAGAAAAAAAAGCACCTATACACTAAAGTAGACAGTACACATAAAACACAATCAAAAATTACATACAAGACCGTTGCAAACGATCTTAAGATAGTTCAACTGATCCAATTTTATTTGTTATACTAGGGAAGAATTTTATTTGTTATACTAGGGAAGTAGTTAAGGTACTTACATAATTAAATCTAGCCAAAATTTTAAAGAAGTTGGAAACCTTGTCGTCTGAATGTTGTAACATTCGTAAGGAAATGGCGTTCTTTCATTTTGCAACCGTTTTCCTAGCTATGGAAAACTCTGTTTGGGTTAGGTGCTTAGTATTTCAATTCTGAGAAGCTTCCTGCAGAATCTGCCAACCTATAATAAGATCATGTATTCAGTTAGTAGTAGCGCTTTTTTGTGAACGAGTTCGCCCAAGGAAGTGCTACCACCATAATTATTTCTGCTGCAATGCAGTAGTGCTTGCATTGCTGTGTTCCGGTATGAAAGCTTAGGTTATTGGGTGCCGGTTAAATTACAAGTACTTGCGACTTTCATCTTTGTCTCAGGATGGCGGGCGCAGTGCATTGCCATGCCACTTAGGTTGCGTCCTAAGTGACTAAAGTAAAGTAAGACTAAAGTCGCGCGGGCAGGCTGTAGACTAAATAAGTTCGGTGAGAGGCGACATCGTGTGATCTGCTTTACAAAGATATTTACCCAATTTTCCGCAGATCCCCAAAACTAAGCGTTTACTTTCATAGATTTTGTAACATTACGTGTTACAATAGCTAGATATTGGCGTCTACGTTCTAAAACAACCAGCCTAACCACAACTTCACGCTACATCGAAAAAAATATAAATGCCTTTTCCCATCTGCTTATAACAAACCTGTGGGTTACAATAGGCAATTTCATTACCATAATATTTCACGTTAAACGGCTATTTACTTTTTTAAGTGACTTAAAATGAATATAAATAGAGCAAAACACAAAGCTTTAGACTAGAAAATAAAATCTCTAAATAAGTGAAAATAGGGGAATATGGCCGCCATTTTTTGCATGCTTTAGCACAATAATAAATTAAAATTAAAAAGCGACCGTAAAATGGTCGCACCTTAGTTTATAACTCGGAGTAATGAATAACTGCAGAGGCATTATCTATCCCTGAGTACCTAGGTAGATTGATAGACAATTAGGATTACCAGATGTCGGTTTTTTTAAGACAATTTTTTTATATGCTAAACTTTATTTACTTATTAGTATAGTATTATTTTATCTGTGCTATAGGTAACACATTAACCTACACAACAAGAAGAAAAGAACCAAGTTTGGGCAAAAATGTAAGAACTATTCACCTAAAGAGGTAGAGTCACTGAAAAACTTAATCACTGATCGAGTATCTAGCACGCCATTGAATGACATAAACTTAGCATATAAAAACACTGTCACAGCTATCAAATCCTGTATTGAAAAGCTTCCAATCCAACAAAACCAGTTAAAGAAACATAATATAATAACTGAAGAAATAGAATTAATGATTGAAGAGAGAGAAATATTGAAAGACACATACCCACGAACAACACATCAAAAAAGTCGTTTAAAAACTCTACATAGAAAAATAAAAAACAAAATTATATGTAATAAAAACATAAAAACATAATTAAATTTCAAGCTCTAGAAAATGAACTGGACAAAAGAAGCTCTACAAAACAGACCAGAAAACATTTCGACAGTAGAAAAGAATGGATTCACTCAATCGCCACTCACACCGGACGAAAAACAACAAACAGGCAGGAAATTTTACAGGAAGCTACAAAATTCTATGGAAATCTCTATTTCAGTGATGAGAACTCCATTCCATCTTTGCGGTCAACTCAATCCATGCCATCTATTCCACATCTACTACCAATAGAGTTGGAACGCGCTATATCGAAATTAAAGAAAGACAAGTCCCCTGGAGAAGATGGAATTACTACGGATGCTATCATCGCAATGGTAGAGCCCTTGGCGCCATACCTGACTAAATTATTTAACACAATTTTAGTAAGAGATAAGATTCCTGATGACTGGAACAACTCATTAATAACCTTACTTTATAAGAAAGGTGACCCAAATTTGATTGATAACTACAGGCCAATAAGCCTGCTACCAACGTTATATAAACTTTTTTCATCAGTTATACTCTACCGAATAACCAAGGCCCTGGATGAACAACAGCCTCGGGAACAAGCAGGGTTCAGAAAGGGATACTCTACAGTGGATCACATCTTCACACTGACACAATGCATAGAAAGAAGCACCGAAAACAATAAAGTTATATACATAGCATTCGTAGATTACACAAAGGCATTTGACTCTATCCTACATAACCACCTTTGGAAAAGCTTGGAAGAGCAGGGAATAGAAAGCAAATATATCAACATTCTAAAGACAATTTACAAAAAGTGCAGTGCTAAAATTAAATTAGAGACTATTGGTCCACCATTCAAGATTAAACGAGGCGTAAAACAAGGGGACCCTATATCACCGAAATTATTTACAACTATCCTTGAAACGATGTTCAGAACGCTGGATTGGTCATATTATGGAATTAACATAAACGGCGAACAAATTACCCATCTTCGTTTTGCAGACGATATCGTTATTCTGGCTGAAAAACACGACCACATCCAAAAAATGCTCAGCTCATTGGAAATAGAGAGCCGTAAAATAGGTTTATGCATGAACTTGAGTAAGACTAAAGCTATGTCGAATGGACACCATAAACCTATTATACTTGAAAGCGGCACAGTGGAATACGTGAGCGAGTATAACTACCTTGGACATTTAATATCCTTCCAGGACGCCATTACGAAAGAGGTGGATAGGAGAGTCGCAATATCATGGAAGAAATATTGGTCGCATAAAGATATCTTCAAAAGCAAACTTCCTATCCACCTTAAGAAGAAACTGATGGATAACACAATACTTCCATCACTACTGTATGGTTGTCAAAGTTGGCCTTTGACCAAGGATATAATTAGAAAGATAACTTCGTTTCAAAGAGCAACTGAAAGATCAATGCTAAGTATAAAATTGAAAGATAGTTAGGTGCGACGATATAAGAGCAATAACAAAGGTCACTGACGCAATCGGCATGCTTTGCAAGCTCAAATGGAAATGGGCGGGTCACGTCGCCAGATCACAAGATGGACGTTGGAGTGAGCGGATACTACATTGGTTCCCACGAGACGCCAGAAGGATGAGAGGTAGACCAAGGAGAAGGTGGTGCGACGACATCGTCGAGGTGGCGGGGAAGACCTGGAGTCGACTCGTACAAGATCGAGCACAATGGAACCGTATGGAGGAGGCCTACACCCAATTTTGGGTGCCAAAGTAAATTTACATAGATATAATAATATAATGTGCATAGATAAGTTTGGAAATAAAGGCTTTATTATTATTATTATTATTATAGGTAACACTTTTCTTTCAACTTTCTCTCAAATCAAAACATAAACAAATTAATCCAAAAAAATCGTCCCAATTCTTACAAATGACAGGAAATTTGACGTTTGATGTCGTAAGATCAACGCAGGTTGGGTCGAAAAGACGCATCGTTGGCGTAGGATACTTTGTCTACCAAACCAACTTCGCTATCGCTAAAACAATAACAAACAATGTAGAAATGGAATAGCTTCTAAAGTTAATGCAATTTGGCTAGGCCTGCAGGACTATGTATGTAACTGTTGGGTGTTATATCTATGTTTTGAGTGTTTTATATCTAAATTTAATACGCTATGTTAAAATTTTGGAGTCGTTGCGTTACATGCTCTCTCGGTAACAGTAAAGGTTACAATAGATTTTATTACAGTAATTACTTGAGGATGTAATCTAAATAAATCATAGACTAGAAACACGATTGGTGAAACTTTTCTCGAAAGCTCTATTTTTTGAAATTGGCCCTTCAAAACCCGTTGTATGTCCATAAATTGTCTGTAATTAATCTAAGTAATGTGACTTAGATTAATTACAGACAATTTATTTTTACATTTGCGCTAAACGAAGGTTTATCATTTATCGCTTACATCAGTTACTTCCGAGCGGCAGAAATCTATACCTCATCTCTTCAAGTGAGTAATAACGCTGTCACTATCTTGCATCAGCTATTGTTTTCTTGGTAGACTCCGCCTATGCGATATTTTAACAGAGCAATTTCAATGTTAGAGTTCATGGTGCATACCTTTATTAGGTGTTATATTACTCTTCAGTCGTTACTTCGTAAGCCTCGCGGGTGCAAGCCATAATATCAGCTATAATTTCAATGTTAGAGTTCATGGTGCATACCTTTATTAGGTGTTATATTACTCTTCAGTCGTTACTTCGTAAGCCTCGCGGGTGCAAGCCATAATATCAGCTATAATTTCAATGTTAGAGTTCATGGTGCATACCTTTATTAGGTGTTATATTACTCTTCAGTCGTAACTTCGTAAGCCTCGCGGGTGCAAGCCATAATATCAGCTATAATTTCAATGTTAGAGTTCATGGTGCATACCTTTATTAGGTGTTATATTACTCTTCAGTCGTTACTTCGTAAGCCTCGCGGGTGCAAGCCATAATATCAGCTATAATTTCAATGTTAGAGTTCATGGTGCATACCTTTATTAGGTGTTATATTACTCTTCAGTCGTTACTTCGTAAGCCTCGCGGGTGCAAGCCATAATATCAGCTATAATTTGATGCAACAATGTAAATTTTATTACTCTTCGGTCTCTAAGGCCTAAAGATGAACTAATCCAACTATTTAATTATTGTGAGTCTGAATACAGAAGTTTATTTGAATTAACTTTTGAAACTATCATGGTTATGTACATAGTTTTCACTAGAAACGGGATATTTACCAGAATTATTGAAATATCAGGAACAATAAAAACTCAAAAATCATGGTAAATATCCCGCTTTCCAGTGAAAAGTATTTATTTGAAGTACATTTTTGTAGTATAAAGAGGATGGTTCTCCAGGTTTGATTCCACGTATCCTTTTAAGTAGGACAATGGAACTGAGCAGTTCACCTCATCATAGGACGAGCAGGCGCACGGCTCGGTACCATCCTTAACCTCATTAGTATACCTTCTATTCATACTAAACGTTTCAGTTCTACTTTTATAATGCGAACTGCTAAGAAGTGGAATACACTATCGTCTTTTCAAGGTCTCTTCAAGGCTATAGAGTGAATAGGTGCCTTCTAGACCTTTGTGCCCCATCTTCGGCTACATCGTCACTTACCAACAGGTGAGACGCGGCCAATCGAGGGTCTATCATAGTTAAAAAAAATGAAACTGAGCAGTTCATATATTTAAGAGTCCATCTCCTCCCGTGGATGTTTTGAAATCCAACTAAGTCTTCTTCTTCTTCTTCTTTCGTGTCGATGTCTCAAAGCCATTTTGACCAATAGGTTGCCACACCCACGGCATTGTCGGAGCAGGTCATTAAATCCTCCATCGTGCAGGAGTCAGGGCAGGATGGGCATGCAAGGGCGTGTGGCATGGTTTGGGACTGGGCACCACAGTCGCATTGCATCGCGTATGCTGCGATCATACCCCACTTGCTGAGATTGCACCTGCAGCGGCCGACTTGAGTGCGCAGTCTGTTAAGGGTCTTCCACACTGACCAGGGTAGTTGGTGACCAGGGGGTAGATAGATAGATAGATAGATTAACACTTTATTGATAACCACACAGAAACAATACAAAAAATAATAATAATAATATTTTTTTTTGAAAAACAGGTAAAACAATGGGCGGCCTTATCGCTGAAAGCGATCTCTTCCAGGCAACCTTTGGTAATTCCTCTGCAGGTGTTAAATAGCCAGGAGGAGGGGCTTTTTTTAACGTCCATAGGTCGAGACGAGCATCACTTGCAGTAGTTGCATTACTTGAGGTGGCTGAAGTGGAGCGTAAAAAAAGCCAACTAAGTGATGGGTAGCAGCGTACAACCGGGTAGGTATTGCGATCTCCAATCCATCTGCCAATCGTGGTGATTGGCAAATCCCACTCCCATTCTTTAGAAGCTTTGTCTAGCAGTGGACGGCTGAAGATTACGCGTGTGACGTGCGCGATACTGCATAGTGCGATGCCAACGTAATGTGTAGTGTGGTCCAACTTTAACGTCACAAAAATACTTAAATGTAAATCTTATTTGAATCTGTGTGTTGGCACTATCGTGGGAGATAGACGTGACAAGTGGTGGGTTCATCGCCACCATTGCATCCCACGACTGACTCTGCTAACGCTTTCTTCCAGTAATAACATATTCCTTAAATAAGCTAGTAGCCAGGACAAATCTTATACCAACGAATCTTGGTATGGCACTCTTGGTATCAACGAAGGGTATATAATATTTTATAAAAAGAAACTAAAGACTTGGCAAATTTCTAAATTACTACTAAGTTACTATAAAGAATAATACAAGGTATGCACAATATACATATGAAACAGTTGTGTTGCCTCAAGACCGCTGCAAGCGATCTAAAGGTAGCTCAACTCTGATCCAAATCACTACCAGACGGAAGCGTCCCTAAGATGCTGGCTGCATTGCTACGCTGAATGGCAATACTAATGCGTTAAGCCAGTTAAGAGCCAGCTCTCTTGTTTGTCTGTCGATAAACTCAAGGCCCTTCGCGTCGGCGCGCGTCCGTCGCGCCGCCCGCGCCTTTGAAGTTTACTGATTCTCGATGGATTCAGCGCGCCGGCATAGGCGTGCACAGGCGTGGTCCCACGGCCCGTGGTCTGTGCCAGCGGGTACAAGAGTGCGGGGAGGGAGAGCGCGGACTCATGCTGATTGGACGATGACTACCAGACATCGGCAGGCGTCTGCCGGCGGGATGGTCCCACGGCGTGTTCCCTGTGACCTTGCGTCTGTGCCTGTGAGAAAAAGGGCCGTGGAATTGCACCATCACGCGTCGCTTCGACCAGATGCCCTGAAAGAATTTTAAAAACGCGTTGGGCCCTGGAACCCCACGGACCCAGAGTTTCGACCCTGAAAGGCTCAATTAAGTAAGCTCTGTCGAGACTTGCATATTTGCGTCTTTTGAGGTCCTCAGCGGAATCTGCCGCCGCACCGGCCCTAACTGATGTCCTGGACAGATTAGATGGTGCAAGGGTATCAACGCATGTAGCGTCCCACACCAAAGTTACTATAAAAGAACATTTTGAAGATCGCAAATTAATTGTTTTCAACTTAATTAGTCGATAGGTACCTAGTTTAAGATTAAAACTTTATCTAATAATTGTTTTAATTAAACTTCACACTTTTGTAGTACGCTTGAAATGGGCAGGCTATTGGACTTATTTAGTTTGAAACATCTCAATGTACACAGCTGAGCAATAAAGATTTTCTTATTCGTTTTCTTATTTTTATCAACAAGTCCGAGTACAAACAACAATCTCTTTTCCCACAGTGAAAAGCGGCCCATTCGAGGCTCTGTCTACCCTTTCGGGGAAAAGGGCGTGTGTCTATGTATGTATGTATGTATATTTTTAAAACTCCTTTAATTAACTCTAAAATCATGGCATTCAAATGAAACAACGTAGAAGTCCTATGAATAATTAAAACACATTACTCCTTCCGCAAAAACATCGAACACAGTGCAAGCTCCGCTGAAAATACTTCAGTTTTTCACCAGTGCACGCTTTGGTGCTTGTGTACACGAATTCACTCGGAAAACAGGCCGGCGCCGGTGCCTATACTTATACGAACCCGCGCACCAACATCATAGTAACATGGCTATCGCTTTCTCACGATATGGAGAAGGGAGTCATTTCGGAAATAGAACGGTCGCGGCGAAAAATAAAACGCTTATCAAAATTAATTTGATTTTCACATGTGTGCTACCAAGATTGTTTTTTTTTAGGGTTCCGTACTCGAATGGTAAAACGGCACCCTATTACTAAGACTCCGCTGTCCGTCTGTCCGTCTGTCATCAGGCTGTATCTCATGAATCGTGATAGTTAATATAATATTACAGTTGAAATGTACCATTATCGGCAAAAAAACACGTTTGTTGTATGGGAGCACCCCTTAAATATTTGTTTTATTTTAATTTAATTATTTATTTTTAAAGAGAATATATAACTAATTATTCTGTGAATATTTCAAGCGTCTTCCGGTTGCCGTTATCAAAATAGAGCAAAACGAGCAAAAAAAAAACACGTCTGTGTTTGGGAGCCCCCATAAATCTTTTTTTTATTCTGTTTTTTAGTATTTGGTGTTATAACGGCAACAGAAATACATCATCTGTAAAAATTTCAACTGTCTAACTGTCACGAATCATGAGATACAGCCTGGTGACAGGCGGACAGACAGGCAGACAGATAGACAGACAGAATCTAGTTCAGTCTTGTAAAGTGTTTACTCTTCTTCTGTTACATTTCAGACGTTCACTGCACGAAAAGGACGCATCCTCGATAGACACGCACCGTCTAGAATATGCCACCAAGGTAACCTGTACCTCTTCTTGAAGGCCGATACCTGTGAAACGTGGACAGGCGTTGGAAACCGGCTTTCTTCGTGAATGTAGCCACTGAAAGGGGTGATACATTGTCTGGTTGCGCTGGGCTAATTTATTATTTACCGACGGACGACGGACCGTCACGCAAGCGACACAGGCGAGAAATTGTCGAGCGGTTTTAGAATAGGACTTTATGTCAGTTTAGTTACTCGTATATGGTTAATAAACTGTCAATCATGGTAATACAGCATAAAACTGGTGGTGTAGTGGCTAGTGAACCTGACTATTCGATCCTAAGGTCGCTGGTTCAAACAGGGATGTACACAAAAACATAAATTAAAAAAAATAACCAGCCAAGTACGAGTCAGACTTGCACACGAAGAGCAACAAGACAAGACAAGACAGACTTGACATCATAAAAGATTTAAAAACAATTAGAATTTTTATGGTTGAGCGAAAAACGCCGAAAAAGCACGTTCGTAGTTAAGCATTTTTTATTTTATTTGATTTTTATTATTTTATGTACTCACTGAAAATTGCAACTGTCTACCTATTACAGCTCATAAGATACAGCCTGCTGACACACAGACAGACGGACAGACGAGCCGCGGAGGCTTAGAAATAGGGTCCCGTTGGTGCTCTATGAGTGCGGTACCCGAAAAAATGAGAGGTGTCGTGGGACAACTGGTTGGAATGAAGTTCCTTTCACAATATATTATGTATTAAGCAACAACCGGTGTGGACCTTTGAAAGCTCCCCAAGAGTATCGTGACGGTGCAAGTCTTACACTTTTTTCGGCCTAGCGCTCATTCGCCGTATCTAGAACGTAACGTGCGCTAAGGACCTTTGCAATAAGAGAAAACACTAGCTTCGATATTCAGAGTTATTTATTACAAGCTTTATATTAACTTGCAATATATGTCCGGGTGGAATATGTTTGTCGGGGTGGAATCTTGCAACTGCATTTTAAAGCAGTTATCCTCAACCGCTTGAGCTGAAATTTGGCATACCTGTCAAGTTCCGATGACAATACAATATGATGATGACAGCAAGCTGATCTGATGATGAAGACATGATGTCTGATGCTGGACAATGGAACTCCTCGATGGATAATAGTAGACTGGCCGTGTTTAGGCTCATTTTGATCAGCACATGGTTACGATCACTAATTTTATAAAAGCTTGTATTGAAAAAAAAACACAAAAAAAAAATTTGTCCGTTATATAGTACAAAGGTAAAAGTATAGCAGTCCTTATCGAGCGAGTCCTTGAGCCGCCTCCATCCACTGCTACCTTCCTGCTACCTTAATATGTACCTGTAATTACTATTTATTTTCACAGTTACTTGTTTGTTTTTGCTAATTCGCTTGTGAATGCCAAATATAAAATCAACAGATTAAAATGTATTTGCAGTTGAATTCACGTAATTGGACAGTCGTGTTCAAAGGACTTAACGTTTGAAAATGAAATACCTGTATTTGGTTACGATTCATGGAAATACGAGTTAAATATTGGTTTTGTATTGACTAAAGCTCGGTAGAGCGGCATCAAAATGTATTGTATTGACTAAAGCTCGGTAGAGCGGCATCAAAATGTATTGTATTGACTAAAGCTCGGTAGAGCGGCATCAAAATGTATTGTATTGACTAAAGCTCGGTAGAGCGGCATCAAAATGTATTGTATTGACTAAAGCTCGGTAGAGCGGCATCAAAATGTATTGTATTGACTAAAGCTCGGTAGAGCGGCATCAAAATGTATTGTATTGACTAAAGCTCGGTAGAGCGGCATCAAAATGTATTGTATTGACTAAAGCTCGGTAGAGCGGCATCAAAATGTATTGTATTGACTAAAGCTCGGTAGAGCGGCATCAAAATGTATTGTATTGACTAAAGCTCGGTTGAGCGGCATCAAAATGTATTGTATTGACTAAAGCTCGGTAGAGCGGCATCAAAATGTATTGTATTGACTAAAGCTCGGTAGAGCGGCATCAAAATGTATTGTATTGACTAAAGCTCGGTAGAGCGGCATCAAAATGTATTGTATTGACTAAAGCTCGGTAGAGCGGCATCAAAATGTATTGTATTGACTAAAGCTCGGTAGAGCGGCATCAAAATGTATTGCTGTTGTATAGTTGGAAATTTATCAGGAAAAAAATCGGATGAATTGGGTTGAAAAATAATATTTATTTTGAAGGTTAAATATATCTTCTAGTCTAAAACCATAAAGAAATTCAAGGCAAGAAAAAATATACCAATTTAAAAAAACTTCAACGCATAGTTGAACTCGGCTGAACCGATTCCGATAAAACGTGTCTAAGAACCATCGCTAGTAAACCTGCTTTCAAATAAAAATCGCATTCAATTGGGTTCACCCGTTTAAGAGCTATGATGCCTGACACCACAGAATATATAGCGGTCAAACTTATAACACCCCTATTTTTGCGTGGGGAGTCAAAAAATAAGATTATCTTACTAATCTATTATAAATAAATAAATAAATAAATAATGCTGGATAGTTCACACAACATTATCTAGGCCCAAGCTAAGCATGGCTTTTGTTATGGGTACTAGATAACTGATATACAATACAACACAATACATAGTTTTTTTTCTTTTTCTTAACCTATATTGTCCCACTGCCAAAAGGTCTACCCAAAATTCCTCCACTTGTCCCTGTCCCTGGCAGTCTCCAACCACTCCTTTACAATTTTTTTTTTTCAATATACATAGAAAATACCCAGAACACCATGAACAAATATCTGCAAATCGCCTAAATATTTGTTCCGACGCGGGAATCGAACTCTCAACCTCCTGCGTCCCAGGTGAACATTCGCCCGCTGCGCCACAGAGGTCGTCCAACAAAGGTCGTCGTCGTAATCAATAAATTCCCAGTAGTTCTGCCGACAGAACTACTCAACAGAACAGGAGGGAATAGACGATAACTTCCCCTATTAAATTTAAAGAATGTAACACTGAAACATTCAAATCCAGTTTATTTTATTATATTTTTGTCAGAGACATGTCTCACTGGCCGTTTTGGTTACATAATATGAATTCCGTTATTGAATTCCGCTGTATGAGGCCGGCCTAAGATTTGTTTGCAAGATATTGGTGTGAATGTACTCATCGTAATACAACGACCTAACAATAAAGTTCCTTTACGTCCAAATGACCGCAGAGATGAATCTTCCGAGACAATATCAAAGGCATTTCTGAAAGTTGGAGGAAACTCATTTTTTAAGTTCAAAAACCGCGATAATTAGGAAAAAGATCGTTACGGTAATGTTGCAACATGAATATGTATTGTCACGAGTTCCAGGAAAAGGATATGTTCCGCCAAGAGTGACAGAGTGCAATTTAGACATTGTGTTGTCTGTATTTAGAGCAAAGAGTGAAGATTGATGACTTTAGGCTAATGACTCTTGCGTATGGATTGCGAACTTCAAATGTTGACATGGTGTCAATTATGTTGCAGTATCTAAACTATACTTTAGAATACTAACATTATTATAATATCCCGACAATTACCAATCAGGAGGGATTTGAACCCCACAACAAAAACAAATAATCATTAATTAAAGCAATGTGACACCTCTCATCGATCAACGGGGTTAACGCAAAATTACCAATCTTAGATTACATTTTGAACTGACTAAATCAAGTACAATATTCAAATTAAAAATATGCATGGATACTGCATTATAAGACCGAGGGATCACCTAGACAGGACACGATAGGACAAAATTTTCTCTATAAAAAAAATTACAAAGCCACTTCTAACTTTTGGCTAGATTCTATTGTTTGTCAATATGGTAAAGATTATTGGGTCAAAAATTGGATAAATAACGGGACACATCCACGGGGTTTTTTAAAATTATCTATATTTCACGAGATATTCAATAAAAACCGCTTTTTCGAGCGGCGCGTGGCGATTTTTTGTATGAAGATTTCTGCCTGGCGATGGCGCAGTCTTAACAAAATTCAGTATTGAACATGTTTGGATAACTGTTTGTAAACGTTTCCCCTGTAGATGGAGCTACAGAAGAACTATTTGAATTTAGAATTCGATTCTTCTTCTTCGGGTGCATCCGGATTGATCTCAATTCGATACCAATTGTATTTTTGTCGAATTTTTAGAGGTTTTTTCTGAATTCAAATAGTCAATACCACCTAAAGAAGAACATAGAAATTGTAAAGGTAAGGACACACTTAGTAAAAACGACTTTAAAAAAAAAGTTGTGCTAAGCTTGGTCTCCGTCTGATGTTTAATATGGTATAAGGTTGGAAGCAATACACATAATATCAGGGGTTCCCAATCTTTTTTATACTGCGACTCCCTTAAGGTTGCTCTTTCATACATATTATACCAAATATGGGCGAACAGAGTATGGTTTGTCTGAAATAATGACTAATACAAAAGCCAACAACAGTCATTTCAGTGTAAAATAGCAGACATATTTGTTGATTATTATTATTTCCTAAAAAATATAACAGTAAAATGATTGTGCTACAATCAATGGATAAAGAATTGCGCTTGCTTTTCTGAGCATAATTCTCAAATTGAGGCTGTAGTTTTGAAATTGCTACTTTTTTATTTTGCTTTTTAAAGATAGGTACCTACTCATTATGTCGCATGTAGGTGACCTGTGCGTACCGGCTCGTGACGCGCTCTGGATAACGTTGCGACGACCCAACGCAAAGTTAGGGAACCCCTGAGTTATGTTATGTATGTTAAATTTCTCCCCTGAGTATGTTCTAAGTAAGTCAAAGTCTAAAATATTTAATTCATTAAAATCACAAGGATCATTTTGAATCGTCTTATAAACTAAATTTACTTCTGTTCCAACGCGACCATACCTAGAAGAATCAGGTAACAAACACGTCTTCAGCCGGGTTCAGCTATAATTGGCTTATTATCAGCTATGATCCAATGCAACCGTGGCATATCCATCAACGTCGCAGTCTGCTCAGCTCTGGCATTTCCTCCAGATTCACTAAGTGTGTTGAAGTATATCATTTTACGTCTGCCTTATTCCTCGGCTTATTATCAGCTAAGATCCAATACAACCGTGGCATATGCATCAACGTCTGAGTCTACTCAGCTCTGGCATTTCCTCCGGCCACCGATAAATGGTTGTGTTGAAATATTGATATACTTCAACACAATTGTAGACGTAAGATGATTCTTACGTCTGCCTTATTGCAAACGTTATTGAGTTTTCGTCTGTCAATAAAGTTAACAAAGCAAAGCTTGTTTCCCACTTTCAGTGATGTTTTCTTTGAGCTGAAATGTAGAAGATGAATAATTTTCTAGTTTATCCCATCACTTATTATCCAATGCAACCGTGGCATATGCATCAACGTCCCAGTCTGCTTAGTTCTGGAATTTCCTTCAGCCTTGGATAAATTGTTGTGTTGAAGTAAGTCATCTTACGTCTGCCTTAGTCAATTCTCCCATTACGATACGCATAGGCGATTCAAGTATCCTGCAAGTCTCGGAGACTAGTCGCCGCCAAGTATCTCACATACATTTGAATACAGGCTAGTGTGCGAGCCTTCATTCCAATGTATGTGAGATACTTGGCGGCGACTAGTATTCTGCAAGTCTCCGAGGCTTGCAGGATACTTGAATCACCTGTGCGTATTATAACGGGAGAAGGGCCTTAATGTAAACGTTATTGGGGTTTCGTCTGTCAATTAAGTTAACAAAGCAAAGCTTGTTTCTCACTTTCAGTGATGTTTTCTTTGAGCTGAAATGTAGAAGATGAAGAGGTTTCTAGTTTATCTCATCATTTATTATCTAATGCAACTATGGCATATGCATCAACGTCCCAGTCTGCTTAGTTCTGGCATTTCCTCCAGCCTCGAATAAATCGTTGTGTTGAAGTAAGTCATCTTACGTCTGCCTTAATGTAAACGTTATTAGGTTTTCGTCTGTCAATAAAGTTAAGAAAGCAAAGCTTGTTTCTCACTTTCAGTGACGTTTTCTTTGAGCTGAAATGTAGAAGATGAAGAGGTTTCTAGTTTATCCCATCAGTTATTATCCAATGCAGCCATGGCATAAGCATCAACGTCCCAGTCTGCTTAGTTCTGGCATTTCCTCCAGCCTTGGATAAAACGTTATGATGAAGTATATTGTCTTACGTCTGCCTTATTGTAAACGTTATTGGGTTTTCGTCTGTCAATTAAGTTAACAAAGCAAAGCTTGTTTCTCACTTTCAGTGATGTTTTCTTTGAGCTGAAATGTAGAAGATGAAGAGGTTTCTAGTTTATCTCATCAGTTATTATCCAATGCAACTATGGCATATGCACCAACGTCCCAGTCTGCTTAGTTCTGGCATTTCCTCCAGCTTCGAATAAATCGTTGTGTTGAAGTAAGTCATCTTACGTCTGCCTTAATGTAAACGTTATTAGGTTTTCGTCTGTCAATAAAGTTAACAAAGCAAAGCTTGTTTCTTACTTTCAGTGATGTTTTCTTTGAGCTGAAATGTAGAAGATGAAGAGGTTTCTAGTTTATCCTATCATTTATTATCCAATGCAGCCATGGTATAAGCATCAACGTCCCAGTCTGCTTAGTTCTGGCATTTCCTCCAGCCTTGGATAAAACGTTATGATGAAGTATATTGTCTTACGTCTGCCTTATTGTAAGGGTTATTGGGTTTTCTTCTGTCAATTAAGTTAACAAAGCAAAGCTTGTTTCTCACTTTCAGTGATGTTTTCTTTGAGCTGAAATGTAGAAGATGAAGAGGTTTCTAGTTTATCTCATCAGTTATTATCCAATGCAACTATGGCATATGCATCAACGTCCCAGTCTGCTTAGTTCAGGCATTTCCTCCAGCCTCGAATAAATCGTTGTGTTGAAGTAAGTCATCTTACGTCTGCCTTAATGTAAACGTTATTAGGTTTTCGTCTGTCAATAAAGTTAACAAAGCAAAGCTTGTTTCTCACTTTCAGTGATGTTTTCTTTGAGCTGAAATGTAGAAGATGAAGAGGTTTCTAGTTTATCCCATCAGTTATTATCCAATGCAGCCATGGTATAAGCATCAACGTCCCAGTCTGCTTAGTTCTGGCATTTCCTCCAGCCTTGGATAAAACGTTATGATGAAGTATATTGTCTTACGTCTGCCTTATTGTAAGGGTTATTTGGGTTTCGTCTGTCAATTAAGTTAACAAAGCAAAGCTTGTTTCTCACTTTCAGTGATGTTTTCTTTGAGCTGAAATGTAGAAGATGAAGAGGTTTCTAGTTTATCTCATCAGTTATTATCCAATGCAACTATGGCATATGCATCAACGTCCCAGTCTGCTTAGTTCTGGCATTTCCTCCAGCCTCGAATAAATCGTTGTGTTGAAGTAAGTCATCTTACGTCTGCCTTAATGTAAACGTTATTAGGTTTTCGTCTGTCAATAAAGTTAAGAAAGCAAAGCTTGTTTCTCACTTTCAGTGATGTTTTCTTTGAGCTGAAATGTAGAAGATGAAGAGGTTTCTAGTTTATCTCATCAGTTATTATCCAATGCAACTATGGCATATGCATCAACGTCCCAGTCTGCTTAGTTCTGGCATTTCCTCCAGCTTCGAATAAATCGTTGTGTTGAAGTAAGTCATCTTACGTCTGCCTTAATGTAAACGTTATTAGGTTTTCGTCTGTCAATAAAGTTAACAAAGCAAAGCTTGTTTCTTATTTTCAGTGATGTTTTCTTTGAGCTGAAATGTAGAAGATGAAGAGGTTTCTAGTTTATCCTATCATTTATTATCCAATGCAGCCATGGTATAAGCATCAACGTCCCAGTCTGCTTAGTTCTGGCATTTCCTCCAGCCTTGGATAAAACGTTATGATGAAGTATATTGTCTTACGTCTGCCTTATTGTAAACGTTATTGGATTTTCGTCTGTCAATTAAGTTAACAAAGCAAAGCTTGTTTCTCACTTTCAGTGATGTTTTCTTTGAGCTGAAATGTAGAAGATGAAGAGGTTTCTAGTTTATCTCATCAGTTATTATCCAATGCAACTATGGCATATGCATCAACGTCCCAGTCTGCTTAGTTCAGGCATTTCCTCCAGCCTCGAATAAATCGTTGTGTTGTAGTAAGTCATCTTACGTCTGCCTTAATGTAAACGTTACTAGGTTTTCGTCTGTCAATAAAGTTAACAAAGCAAAGCTTGTTTCTCACTTTCAATGATGTTTTCTTTGAGCTGAAATGTAGAAGATGAAGAGGTTTCTAGTTTATCTCATCAGTTATTATCCAATGCAACTATGGCATATGCATCAACGTCCCAGTCTGCTTAGTTCAGGCATTTCCTCCAGCCTCGAATAAATCGTTGTGTTGAAGTAAGTCATCTTACGTCTGCCTTAATGTAAACGTTATTAGGTTTTCGTCTGTCAATAAAGTTAAGAAAGCAAAGCTTGTTTCTCACTTTCAGTGATGTTTTCTTTGAGCTGAAATGTAGAAGATGAAGAGGTTTCTAGTTTATCCCATCATTTATTATCCAATGCAGCCATGGCATAAGCATCAACGTCCCAGTCTGCTTAGTTCTGGCATTTTCTCCAGCCTTGGATAAAACGTTATGATGAAGTATATTGTCTTACGTCTGCCTTATTGTAAACGTTATTGGGTTTTCGTCTGTCAATAAATTTAACAAAGCAAAGCTTGTTTCTCACTTTCAGTGATGTTTTCTTTGAGCTGAAATGTAGAAGATGATGAATTTTCTAGTTCATTCCCCAAAATCAGCATTCCTTAATTAACGCTGTACCACTTACGTGTTTGGGTCACCTAACTCTGTATCTGATAAGGCCGCCCATTGTTTTGCCTCTTTTTTTTAATGTTATTATTATTTTTGTATTGATTCTATGTGGTGATCAATAAAGAGATAATCTATCTATCTATCTGTACCAATCTTTTACAAAACATCCAGTAGACCATTCCAGGGAACCATTAGGCATAGCATAATTCTGATGTTAGAAAGACACAAGAGTGATCCTGACATTATTTCCATTACAAACTACCAGAAGATTCGGAGTAATTAGATTTTTGAAACTATCATGGGGACCAGGGCACATCAAATTTTCAAAGAACTTGCGGGGCGACTTTTCGAGTCCACGCGTGACCGGAATGCTGGCTTTTATTTTGGTCAACGAATAAGCATTGCCTCTCAGCTTGGCAATGCAGCCAGCATTCTGGGAACGCTACCGTCTGTTGACGGCTTGCTGATCTGGTCGGTAGGTTTTTAGTTTAGTTTTGGTTTATTGTCTTATTTTAACACTAATTATTTTAAATAATAAATGATATTAATACAAAAAAAGAAGAACAAAGTTTCTTAATTCTTATAACTTTTAGTCCATCCTGATATTTTCCAATCTCAGAACTCGGAAGTCGATTGATATTGATCGCCCGCAGAGATCCAGAACTGACACCCGTGTACTGTTCAGGACTACTGAGCCCCAAGAGGAAATAAATATGAATAGCTTGATGATACAGATGACTCGGTAGTGATGCGCAGACGACATTTTAATGGCGCAGGAAGTCGGTGGATGGAGACGGCTGACGACCGTTCGTTGTGCCGTTCTATGGTCGGAGGCCTATGTTATGCAGTGGACGTCATATGGCTGATGATGATGAATGAAAAATACGCAATCCTTCTAATTTATTCGTCGATTTGACCCATTTAGTACCTACCAGCAATTACGGTAAATAAATTCATAATTGTGTAATGTCATTAATATGCATGTGTGAGTGTAATGTCCTTTGGCATATTTCCCTTTGTTGTTTGCTTCCGCGAATGCCACAAAGTGAAGCTGAGCTACTTAATTAGAGGTGAAACTGTACGGGCGACCATTTTGTGCGCGCCTGCAACGAGACATTGTACCCAATTCTGGAACTTCGGTTCACTAAAACTCTTCGATCGAGATGATCGAAGCTAAAACTACTTACTCTGTACAGACCACTGGTTAATTAATAAGGGGCATGACGCAAAATCACCAATCTTAGTTTTGATTTTTCACTGGTTAAATCAAGTACAATATTCAAATTATAAATACTACATTATAATTCCGAGGAATCACTGTACCAAAAACACAATAGGACAATATTTATTCGATAGAAAAAAAAAACAAAGTTACGTCTATTTTTTGCCCAGATTCGATTGTTTAAAATGGTTCATACGTAAAAATAATAACTGGGTAAAAATTTATATAATTAAAATCAATACAACAATGCCGAAGGTTACTGTAGGGGTTTTGTATAATTATCCAATTTTTTTATGATATATTCAATTTAAACCGTTTTTTCGAGCGGCGCAAGGCGTTTTTTTTTATAGATATGAGTAGGCTGGATAACCTGGGGTAGGCGCAGAAACTAGACGCAACAAGTGCAAATGATTAACGCCGTACAAAATGTGTACAACGTAACGGTTTTGGCTATCGTTTTGTTTTGGAAATTAGTGCAATTGGGCCTAGGAGAGCGATAGTGAGCAATTTACAAAAGTTTGTGTTTTTGAAAGTTATTAGTGACTAAAAATTGGTGAGTGAGAGTTTCTCATTTATGTGATGTCAATACGAGTGCCTGGGATGTTGATAGCCTGGCCCACGGTACGCGGCTCATTGCCTGCGCGTCCCATTTTTCATTATTTTTGTTGACGACGTGATCCACGTCGCTTGGACAGGATAGCCAAAATAAGTAGTTATTGGTTGACTACGTGGCCCATTCAATTTTGTGGGTACAAACGTCTCCCTACCCGATTTGAAATCACTCTGTGACTATTTTTGACTTTTTTTTTTTACCTATTATGTATAATATATATATATTATGTATATATATATTAAACATATTTTACCACTGCATAGATACCCAGAAGAAGCTCGACTTTCTTGAAAAAAACATCTTGGTTTGATGGCACGTAATATTATTATTTTTTGGGACCATTCGCCATCAGTCTTTTCGTATGTTATTTAGGTATTCTCTAGTATTCTCATAATATTATCTAGTATTATTAGTATTCTTATAACGGTTTTGTTCAAAATATATCCCCGTACGTCGGTCGCCGGCGCTGTGTCACTGGTATAATATTCAAGATATGACAATGCGCTTTCGAGACATTCATACGTCCCATTTGACACAACTGGTTCGTGAAATCGATGATTTGCTACGCTCTCTGCGATTTATAATATCGCGAAACCCAGCCTACTTATCTCTACCTTTGTAAGTATAAGTACCGTTGAACATACCAATCATTTGTATGAAAGGCTCGAAGAAAAAAATACATAATAATAAACATTTTGCAATTCGTCAACTCGTTATAGGTATTCTGAGTTTTTGTATGACAGTTGACGAAGGACTCAGTGTAACACATCAGCGTGAAGAAGTAAGAAACACGCTCACGCTTCGCATTTATAAGTGCCATGTGAAAACTAATACGAACAAGAACTAGAAATAACTTAAGCACTGTTTTTAATTTTTTGATATTTACAATGCAGTGTTGGAGCGACAACCTTTTACGGCTCTTATAAAGCTACCTGGCGGGGTCCGAGTGGTGGAACGTTTCGCTTGAGGCGCGGAATTCAAACTTTATTGTGTATCTTGCTAACCACAGCTCATCAACACAGTTTGAGTTAGCGAAACTTAATTTTGCGAAAATTAGGAGAACTAACACACATATTTTGGTTGAAAAAGTCTCATACCTATCATTAGTTTAGTACGAATGTCAATCAACAAAAAAATCTACTAATAATATTTATGATCTTCGGTCACAGATACAGAACTGAGACACTATCAATCAAAACACGTGTTAGTTCTCCTAGTTTTGCAAAATCAGGTTTTGATATCTCAAGATGTGTTGAAGTGCTAAGTATATGAATTTCGCGCTACAAGCGAAACGCTGCGCCAAACCTATAGGCTGAAATCTTCAAACAAAAAAACAAGCAAAAATCGTTATTTCTATCTATTTAGCCTGTGTGTACCCACTGCTGGGTATAGGCCTCTCTAATACGCCACTCTCTCCGGTCCTGTGCTGTTCTCATCCATTCTCGTCCAAATACTTTAACGATGTCATCCGACCATCGGGCGAGTGGTCTGCCTCTTGTTCGTCGAGCATCTCTTGGCCACCATTCCGTAATAGCCGTGGTCCATCTTCCGTCATTCCTTCCAGCCAAGTGGCCTGCCCATCGCCACTTAAGGTGGTTGCTTTCGCTTGTGGCGCGAAATTGTGGTACTTTAAATTAAAACTTGTGTGTTAGGTCATATAATTACCGGCAACATAGTTTTCGCTATCTGAAGAAGTGTTGATGAGCTGTGATGAACAAAAAACACAAAAAAAAGACTAAGATTTTTCGATCTATAGTCCATTTTATCCCAATCGGATTATGTACTTATCCCATCTCATTAATATCATAAATGACAAAGTCCGATGTTCGGATGTTTGAATGTTTGTTACTCAATCACGCCGAAACGGCTGAACACATTTCAATGAAATTTTGCACCCAGATAGATTATGACTTGGATTGAGATATAGGCTACTTTTTATCCTGTTAAAACGCGAGTGGAGCCACGGGTTATCACTAGTTATTAATAAAAACTTTATAGACAGCTGAATAAACTTTTTCACAATTTTATTTTGATTGTTTTACTGTCTCGGGTTTCTTTCATAATTGTTTTTTTTTTCATATATATTTATTTCACCTTATAACAATGGCTGTCACACTAGGCAAGTCACTTTTATAAAATATCATCATTTAAAAAAAACATACATTAATTATATTAAAATAATTAGTTAACATAATTCAGTTAAAAACTGAGGGCCTAGTTTGTTTAAGTTTTGCATTCGGTATCCCGAAAATTGAATTGCGAGTCGATATTTGTTTTTATGTATGGTTTTAATGAGTTTCTCAACAAGTCCGCTAGGGGCACTTATCCTTTTCTGCATACAATAACGACATTTCGACTCGCAATTCGGTTTTCGTTATTCCGAGTTCTAACAAATTACGAACCTGTGGTAGGCCCTCGGAAATTTGTTTTTATGATGTAAAGCTATTAATTTTAATATCATTTCTTGATGAGCGAGTGAGTAATGTTTGAGTTGCAGTATCTGCACACGTTGAGGCAAGTCATACGCGGAAGCCGCCCACGCAGAGGATCATTGCACGACGCGCGTCGCACGTCGCCCAGACAAGGTTACAGACACTCGTGTTAAATAAACACTTCATAGTGAACAATCCATTTTATACAAATTAAATAATTATTTTTAAAAAAACCGACTACGAAGCTAGGAATTTATCTATTATTATCAATTATTATCAAGATTTAGCCATCTCTGGTCTTCTCATCAGTTTCACTTCAACAAATGGCACTTTTTTTAAGACTTTCAGCGCCTATTAAATTTTGAATAACAGAACACTGGATGCATGTCGGTGTCTAGTACGCATAATGCAAAAACTTAAGCTATGACGCTAATTACTCTATTCACGACTAGGCCACAAGAAAAAATAGAACGTCCTATCAGCTGCCCAGCAAACACCCGAGTTCCCTTCAAAAAAATATTGTGAGCTGATTGATTTTCTTGGAAACTGCTGCACCAATTTCCACCAAACATAGAAAGAAAGATACATACATATAAATAAATAAAATTAATAATGCTGGACAGTTCACACAACATTATCTAGCCCCAAGCTAAGCAGAGCTTGTGTTATGGGTGCTAGATAACTAATATACTTAATACAATATATTACTTAGATAGATATTATTATTATACATAGAAAAAACCCAGAACACCCTGAAAAAATATCTGCGATCGCACAAATATTTGTTCCGAGGCGGGAATCGAACCCACAACCTCCTGCGTCGCAGGCCAACCTTCGTCCAACCTTTTTTTATATACTAATAAAAATAAACAAATACCTACTAGAATATACACAGACCTTATATCAAGTTAGATACCGCAAGTGCTCCTACTTTGCGTGTCACTTTGCCTGTATGAAACCTTGCGCAATGTACCTATTAGCAACCCTCAAATCAGTTCTCTCTCGGCTGTCTTCTTTATAGCACGTCGGATGTTAATAGAAAATTAACACCTCATTAACATTTGACGACCTCTGTGGCGCGGCGGGCGAAGCTTGGCCTGCGACGCAGCAGGTTGCGGGTTCGATTCCCGCCTCGGAACAAATATTTGGGCGATCGCAGATATTTGATCAGGGTGTTCTGGGTATTTTCTATGTATAATAAAAAATATCTATCTATGTAATATATTGTATTAAGTATATCAGTTATCTAGTACCCATAACACAAGCTCTGCTTAGCTTGGGGCTAGATAATGTTGTGTGAACTGTCCAGCATTATTTATTATTTATTTATTTATTTAAATGGCCTTATTGCTGCACAGTGAACTGTAAAAATTCTTCTTTATTCTTTATTGCAAACAAGAAAACACAAAATAAACAGTAAGAGGTAGCGAACATGCACAGAGGCGAGCTTAGGTAACCCTAAAAAGTATTTCGAAATCAGCTAGCCCTGCGAATGAAGATATTTTGTAGCAAAAGAGGTGCAAAATATAACGGCACGCTTGGTTTCTTACAAATTTACTTGTTTGCGGTGTCTATCTTGATATCTTATCTGTGATATACACACCACATACAGGTACCACAATACCTAAACGCAGAACGAACATTAACAGATTATGCAAACATTTGTTCCTAAATTGAACCCACACCGCACCACTCGCAACTCAGGCGTATACCCACCACGCCAAGGAGGTTGCTGATGTTAATGTTAATGTTAATGTTAAAGAACTCCCTTTTCCGCATTCGAACTCTATGGGCGGTCCATTATGCGTGAGAGTTGTCTGACTAGGTAGTTAGCCAGCCTAACTCCGTCCAGAAGCACAGAAGTTTCCTGGGCTCTTCGCAGGCTTGGCGGAGTGACCTCGGGTTGTTGAGGATTTGTTTTCGTTGCGCTGCTACTCCCACACATTCCAGGACTACGTGGGCAGCCGATTCTTCTTCGGTCAGACACCCTCTGCAGAGTGGGCTGTCCGTAGCTCCGATGTTGAAGAGGTGTTTGTTCAGGAGACTGTGTCCAGTGAGTGTCGCCACGATGGTGCGAAGGTCTATTCTTTGAAGGTTGAGCAGGCGACGTGTCAGTCGTGGTAAGGCAGCCGGTAGGGCTGCTCTTGACTGTCTGCAGTCCGTAATCCGTGCCCAGCGTTCGTTATGTTGGTTAATGGTGCGGAGCCGCATCCATGTGCGTAGCTGAGAGAAGGGCAGAGGGAGGAATGGAGATGGGCCCTCTGTGGTTGTTCCCGACCCTCTTCTAGCTAGCTCATCTGCGGCGTCGTTACCCAGTGATCCGCTATGCCCCTTTATCCATTGCAGAGTCATCTTGTTTCCCAAGGCGATCCTCTCCAGGGCTAGGTGACATTCGTAAACGAGCTTGGAGTTGCAGCTGTGGCTCTCCAGAGCTCTGAGTGTTGCTGAGCTGTCGGAGAGGATCCTTATGTTGTAGTCTGTGATCCCTGTCCTGATTATTGCGGTGGCGGCCTCAGTGATGGCCACGCATTCACATTGAAAAATGGAACTGTGTATGCCTAGTGTCATTGATATGTTAATGTTGAGATCCAGCGAGTGTATACCAGCGCCTGTTCCCTGTTTAGTTTTAGAGTCATCAGTGTAGACCCGGACCTCACCGTTTCCTGATTGATCACTGGTCCTCACATAGTTGTATGTGGTAGTGTTTTTGGAATATGTATTGTTTAGGGATTTTATCACACGGTGCGGCTATTAGTGGTTCGTAGGTTATCGCTCGCTCTAGGATGGATGCATGCAAGCTCCTAGTGTTTCCCCACAGGCCCAGGTGTTTTAGCCTAATAGCGGCCATTGTCGCTGCCTGTTGTATAAAGAAGTCGAGCGGAGGTAAGCCCAGAATGATCTCACGGGCCGCTGTTGGTGTTGATCTCATGCAGCCTGTTATTGCAGAGCATGCGAGTCTCTGGAATCGCTGTAGTTTAGTGATTACGGTATTTAGTTCAGTTCTGGTCCACCATACAATTGCTCCGTATGTAAGCGCTGGCCTTATTATGGCGGTGTATAGCCACAGTGTTATTTTTGGAGAAAGCCCCCAAGTTTTACCGAGCATTCTGCTACATTGAAAGAAAGTTGCACATGCTCGTTGTAGTTTATAGTCAAGATGCTTATTCCAAAGCAGCTTGTTATCCAGTATGACCCCTAGATACTTGACTTCGTTAGTTAATATAATTTCAGTGTTGAAAAGCTTCGGGAGTCTCAGATTCCCTAGGTTTCTCTTGTGTGTAATAGTAGATTGTATCATAAGGGAGCAACATAATATTTTTACGGCGAGGGCGCTTTTTTGAATCCAGAGCGAAGTGAGGGATTCTAGAGTAGAATCCCGAGCGTAGCGAGGGATTCTTTAGTAGAATCCTGAACGTAGCGAGGGATTCAAAGTACGTCGCCCGAGCCAAAAATATATGTTGCGCCCGTGTGATACACTCTGCTTTTCATCACCCACTATGAGAAAATAAAAGGCGCCTCATATGTTATTGTAATATTATTATTTAATAAAACAAATGGTTGTTTTTTGTGTTTTTTTTTGGTTTTGTGTTTTGTGTTTTTTGTGTGTATTGTGTTTTTTTAATTTTGTGTTTTTGAGTTTTGTGTTTTTTTGTGTTTTTTTTTTATGTTTTGGGTTTTTTGTGTGTTTTGGGATTTTTTGTTTTGGGTTTTGGGCCGTCGTACCAGCCAGTATTTATTCAAACAATATTTGCGTTCGAATTATTTGGCGCTGGTTCCAAATTCAATAAGTGCGCCGCAATTATCATTGCCGCGCACTTTTTGAATTAGGAACTTAATAAGTGCGCCGCAAAACTCATTACTGCCCGCTAAAAGTTTCTCATAGAAAACACCACCGTTGGGTGCACTTAAAGGCGAACCCAGTCGTCCTTTTCGAATAGATGGGATGAAAACATAATGTCGCTGATGTTGTTCTTGCTCAAAGAAAATGCTAGGTACCTAACAACCAAATCCTTGGATTTGTTTGATAGGTATTTTGTGTGCAGGGAATAGGTATCTTGATGCAGCTGCAATGTTCGTAAATCCGGAAACTCCTGCGCACGTTTATTTCACTCGTAAATATAAAAGCTCGTGATTTAGAGTTAATTGAAAAGACAGGTGTAATTGTTAAAATAATATGAGTTTTGGTCGAAGTCCATTTATTTATTTATATCGGCCACAACCACTTATTAATTCAAAGTAATAATCTACTTATACAGGGTGTAACATAATATCCCTATAAGCCCGGGGACGGGGTATTCTACACATCAGTGCGAATAACTTTAATTCTACGAGTTTTAAAATTTCTAAGTTTTTTATTCATGAAATGCCTTGTAAGAATCCTGAAATTCCTCCAAAAACGTACGTAAAACAACATGAGGACGTTACGGTACGCTAGGGTACCTTGCGTGGGGCTGCCTCATGTTCTGTCAGGTACATTTTCTGGAGGAATTTCAGGAATTCGTAGAGGAATTTCAGGATTTTTACGAGGCACTTCATGAATGAAAAATTTCGAAATTTAAAAAGTCACAGAACTAAAGTTATTCGCCATGATGTGTAGAATACCCCCTCCCCGGGCTTATAGGGATATTATGTTACACCCTGTATATTAAAAACAAATTACAAATATATTGAAAACTATAGTTAATTTACTAACAAATTATAATTAGTTAAACACTGCATTACAAATTTGATAAAATTTACAAAATATTATTTTATTATACTCGTAAGTGTGACAGGTATAACCTACCTACATACATACAAACACGCATACTATACATAGACACACGCCTTTTTCCTCGAAGGGGTAGGCAGAGCCTCAATGGCATCTTTTTACAGTGGGTTTCACCATCGTGGAATATAGACATTACGAGTGGTGAGCTCATCGCCGCCATTGCTTTCCACGACTGTCTCTGCTAACGCTTTCTTCCAGTAATAACACATTCCATAATAAGCTAGCAGCCAGGACAAGTCTTATACCAACGAATCTTATCAACAAGTCTGGGTAATCCCTTAGTTGGCTTTTACGACATCCACGGGAGGAGACGAAGGGGTCTATTCTTAGGACGGATACAACACAGCCATTATTTATTATTGGTTTATTTCCACTAAAAACGGGATATTTACCATTATTGTTGAGTATTATATTGAATACGAGTAGTATCATGATTTAGTGAAAAGAATATAGTTGAAAAGTGTGATAGTATCAAAAGTCATTATTGGTTTGTTATTCATAAAGAGGTATATCAAGCATAGCGTAGCGTGTCTTATGAACTTTTGCTGATTCTCTGCATCTTACTTTTGACTGCCTACCTAAGGTTTTTAAGTTGGTTTTCTTTTTCTTCGACACAGCCGCTCCCCACCTAGTTGTAAGAAACATCATCAAATAAAGCCAAGCCGTGTTTGTTGTCTGATTCTTCTAGGTTTGATCGTGTTGGAACAGGAGTCAATTTAGTTTATAAGACGCAAAATGGTCCTTGAAATATAAATGAATAAAATACGTTTGACTTTGACTTTATTTATTAGGGTTCCGTACACAAAGGGTAAAACGGGACCCTATTACTAAGACTCCACTGTCCGTCCATCCGTTCGTCACCAGGCTGTCTTATGAACCGTGATAGTTAGACAGTTGAAATTTTCACAGATGATGTATTTCTGTTGCTTCTATAACAACAAATACTAAAAAACAGAATAAAATAAATATTTAAGGGGGCTCCAGTTTAAACGTGTTTTTTGCCGTTTTTATAGATAACTAGCAGCGCCCCGCGGTTTCACCCGCGTAAGTCTCGAACCCGTGGGAATATCGGGATAAAAATGCTTCTGTGTATTATTCCGGGAGTCCAGTTATCTCCATTCCAAATTTCATCCAAATCCGTTCAGCCGTTTCAGCGTGAAGAAGTAACAAACACACGCACTCACAAACTTTCGAATTTATAATATTAGTGTGATGGTACGGCACCCATCGTGCGCAAGTCCGACTCGCACTCGGCCGTTTTTTTTTTGTAAGCACAATGCCGCCACTTCCATAAACTGATCATCTCTGGTTGAGCCCTCTTAGTGAAGCACTTCCATAAACTGATCATCTCTGGTTGAGCCCTCTTAGTGAAGCACTTCCATAAACTGATCATCTCTGGTTGAGCCCTCTTAGTGAAGCACTTCCATAAACTGATCATCTCTGGTTGAGCCCTCTTAGTGAAGCACTTCCATAAACTGATCATCTCTGGTTGAGCCCTCTTAGTGAAGCACTTCCATAAACTGATCATCTCTGGTTGAGCCCTCTTAGTGAAGCACTTCCATAAACTGATCATCTCTGGTTGAGCCCTCTTAGTGAAGCACTTCCATAAACTGATCATCTCTGGTTGAGCCCTCTTAGTGAAGCACTTCCATAAACTGATCATCTCTGGTTGAGCCCTCTTAGTGAAGCACTTCCATAAACTGATCATCTCTGGTTGAGCCCTCTTAGTGAAGCACTTCCATAAACTGATCATCTCTGGTTGAGCCCTCTTAGTGAAGCAATTCAGTTTTATTGCATTAATATGGTGTTATTATAGTGCTTTATGACCGTCCGTAATTGCGTTTAATATTCTCGATTTGTTTTCATAGCTATCTTTAGTATGAAAATACTTTGAAGGTCTCGCCCGAATACGAATTCTGAGTAATACTTAGGTAGTACTAATTTAGTCCAGTATCGTATTTTATCCCGAATTTTGGAAACAGACGTAGAGTTATGAAGTAAGAAGAAATGTTATCCGGGCTCTTTAGTATTTTATCTAAAAAGTAGTAGTAGAGCTTTTTTGTGAAAGAGTTCGTCCGGAGAAGTACTACCACGATACCTATTTCTGCAGCAAAGCAGTAGTGCTCGCATTGCTGTGTTCCGGATTGAAGGGTATGGTTGCCGGTGAAATTACAGGCACATGAGACTTTTCATCTTTATGTCTCAGGGTGGAGGGCACAGTGCAATGCCACATAGGGCGCGTGCTTAGTGGACGTGACCTATGTGGTAATGCACTGTTCATAGGCAGAGGGTACCGCTTAACATCACGTGGTCCATTTGCTTGATCGGTCATTCCAAGTTGTATAAAAAAAATCTTTTACGCCTTTTTTTCCCACTGCTTTTAAGTTACGAGTTTAGTTTTTTTAGTTATTTTACTTATGAGCGTAATGTGATTCAATTAGTCTTTTTTTTTTTATACTTCTCTATTTTTCGGCTCCCCGTATTCCAGAACTAAGCTCATGCGATGAATAGAGGGTAGAGCATAGTTTTTTTTCTTTATAATTGGCGTCGCATGGCTTTTGCATTTACAATTTTCAAGTATAATTATTGTATTTTTAATATAATTTGCAACGTTACAATATTTCTAAGTCGTCAAAGTCACAGTCAACATTTTCTGATAGTTTGGGCGTTTGACAGGGTGTTGAAATAAATTTTGTCTTAATACAAGCTTATTTCACTGTGGTGTGTTCAGCCTGAGAAAGACCACTACGTCTCCTCCCGTGGATGTCGTAAAAGCCAACTAAGGGATTACCCGGACATGTTAGTAAGATTCGTTGGTATAAGATGGCTGCGCTAGCTTACTAAGGAATGTTTTATTACTGGAAGAAAGCGTTAGCCGAGTCAATCGTGGAAAGCTATGGTGGCGATGAGCTCACCACTTGTCACTTCTATATTTCCACAATGGTGCAACCTATACGGTTAAAAGAGGCCCATTGAGGACCTGCCTCCCCTTTTGGGAAAAAAGCGTGTATATAATATTATGTTGTTGTTGTTTTTTTATTAAGAAAAATATATTTTAATCAAATTAAAATAACTTACTAAACACTACCATCACTCATAATGTGCCATAGTAAAAGCCGGGAACTGTGTCCCTATTTTGCATTAATATAGCAAAATACACACAATAATAAATTAATACAAAGAAACAAAGGGACATGAAAGTGTGAATCACGCACTTTAATTATGAGAACGCAATTTACTTTGTATTGTGTTAGCAGACAGACAGACAGACAAATTAGGGTTCAATGTATAAATATTCTAATTGATGTAAATTAGCTTGTTGGATTTAACAGCATATTTTCCAGAAAACTTTGCGAAAAACATTTTAACTTAGGTAGGTACACAATTTTTTTTATTCGTATTCTTTGCATTTTGACATTCATCATCATCATCATCATCAGCCTACAGAAGTCCACTGCTCGACATACACCTCCCCCACAGAATGCCACGACAAATTGTCTTGAGCCGTCTCCATTCACCGCCTTTCTGCGACCTCTATAATGTATCTGGTCCACACCATTTGATTTAATTTGCATTTTGGCAATAATGATGTTGATTTAAAAATTTGCCGTGGTGTGTCCGTCCCAAGAATAGACCCCTTCATCTCCTCCCGTGGATGTCGTAAAAGCCATCTAAGGGATTACCTGGACTTGTTTTTAAGATTCGTTGGTATAACATTTGTCCAGGCTGCAGCTTATTTAAGGAATGGGAGGAAAGCGTTAGCAGCGTCAGTCGTGAGAAGCAATGACGGCGATGAGCTCACCACTCACTTCTATTTCCCACGATGGTAAAACACACAGTGAAAAAAGGCCCATTTGAGGTTCTGCCTACCCTTTCGGGGAAAAAGGCGTGTGTCTATGTATGTATTTAAAAAACCTAGTTTCATCGTAACTACTATTAAAAAAAGTGCAAAGGCAGTTTTGTTTTTATAAATGCCTTAAATAATCATCATCTTCCGTATATAGAAGTCCATTACGCAGGCGTATTGGATCGAAGTATTAGTATTGAGTACTCAGGTGGATGCTGCTGCCCATCACCCATCCCCTGATGACCTTAGTCAGCTTTTACGGCATCTACGAGAGGAGACCGGCGTCTATTTTTACGCTGAAAACAATACAACACTTTTTTACACTCTTATTTTTGAGTGGAAAATACATTTATTTACAGAAATAATAATACAAGGTATGTACAAAATACATATGAAACAGTTGTGCTACCTGAAGACCGCTGCAAGCGATCTAAAGGTAGCTCAACTGATCCAAATCACTAAGTTTTTAAGTTGTTATGTTTTTAACCCCCAACGCAAAAACGACGGGGTGTTATAAGTTTGACGTGCCTGTTTGTGTGTGTGTGTGTGTGTGTGCGTGTATCTGTCTGTGGCATCGTAGCTCCCGAACGGATGAGCCAATTCCGTTTTTTTTTGGTTGGGAATGTGAATTTGTCTGTAGTGTTCTTAGCTATGTTTGATTAAAATTTCATTTTTCATTGATTTATTTACTTGCAAAATAACAAACATGCTACAAAAATTACTTAAATACTACTTAAACAAAAACAAACAACAATAGATACATAGGGACAATAGATAGATACGTAGATAAAAACAAACAACAATAGATACATAGGGACAATAGATAGATACGTAGATAAAAACAAACAACAATAGATACATAGGGACAATAGATAGATACGTAGATAAAAACAAACAACAATAGATACATAGGGACAATAGATAGATACGTAGATAAAAACAAACAACAATAGATACATAGGGACAATAGATAGATACGTAGATAAAAACAAACAACAATAGATACATAGGGACAATAGATAGATACGTAGATAAAAACAAACAACAATAGATACATAGGGACAATAGATAGATACGTAGATAAAAATTAAATCGGTTCAGACGTTTCATTGCGTTGAGGGTTTTTTTAATTTTTACAAAATTAATTACTTGTTTAAATATATTTGCTGAATGAATGAATGAATGAAAATACTTTATTGCACACCTTACAAACTAGTTAAAATCAACACATAACAATTAAACAAAAAACTAAATGTACAATGGGCCGTCTTATCGCTAAAAAGCGAAAGCTGAATTGTTAATACGGAACCCTGTAATACAATAGGAACTAATTAGTAAGCGCGTGACCTGATTCCGTTCCAAAAGCTGCGCAGAAGCCTGCTTCAGTTTACACATCGACATTTTGCGTATTAGTAATTATTTCCTTTTATAGCTCTTGGCGTTAGTCATTATGTATATTAGTCATAATTATACCACTAATTCTTCTTATTTTTATTTCTATTTATGACGAAACAAGCACAAACAATAAAACCTCTTTTATATATTTGATGGCACAAGCTGATGGCCCAGCGGTAACCTCTGCCTATAACAATGCTTATAGGTCACGTCCACCTCGGATGAGCCCTCATAGGTCACGTCCACCTAGGACGCGGCCTATGCGGAATTGCACTGCGCTCGCCACCCTGAGACACAATATGAAAAGTCTCATTTGCACGTAATTTCACCGGCATCTTCACCGGATACACGTTAACCTGTCCAATGGTCTTGAGTTTATACAAAAATCCCGCATATAAAAAAGCATGATATATAAAAAGATGTTAGGTACACATCATATGCGACTATTGTAAGACGTGTTGTTCAACTCATGTTATGTTTGAAATACACAAAAGCTTCTAAATAGTTAATTTAAACGTCATTATTCTAAAAACCGATTGAAAATCATAATAAAAGATTCAACTTAAGACCTTGTATTGTCAGGATTTATACCGCTACATATTCCACAAACACTAATTTCACTTGTCGCATTAAATTGAAAACGTCCACATAAACTAAACGTATGTCAAGTGCGTTTGTTTATTCGATATACTCAAAAATATACTTTATTGCAAACAAAAAAGATCCATTATTCGAGTGCGATCAGAAAATAAGACGTAATGATACCAAGGCCGAAAGAGAAATTGAAGTGAAATAATTTCACAATAACTTAAAAGCGATGGCATTTAAAGCTATACATGAAAGAGTTATATTTGCGTAGCAGAACATTATGTATTTATTCTGCAGTAAATGTTTTCAACAATGAAATACTTTTGCAAGACCTTTAACCTTTTTATAAAAAGCAGATTGAATATTTATAGATAGATGTCGCTGCCAACTGGTTGAATGCAGCAGTTTTTTAAAACTAAAATATGTATTTATGAATGATTAAAAAATACATAAAAAATCATAAACAAAAAATTTACATATATTTTCCTCGAGAAAATAGCTATTTCTAATAGTATCACCAGGTAAGGTAGTTTCTTTTTCTATTTAATTAGCTTCATATAAACCTTGGGTTGTATTGGCGTTATTTATTGAATGGCAAGTCGTCCAATTCAACCACTTGACTATCTATGTATATATTCAAGCTGCTATATATTATACTAGCAGCGCCCCGAGGTTACAACCGCGTAAGTGTCGATCCCGTGGGAATATCGGTATAAAAATGTGCCTATGTGTTATTCCAGGAGTCCAGTTATCTCCATTCCAAATTTCATCCAAATCCGTCCAACCGTTTCAGTGTGAAGAAGTAACAAACACACTAACACACTCACACACTAACACACAAACTTTCGCACTTATAATATTAGTATCATTCTTCTTCTCAGTCGTTGCACTCTTGACAGAGCGGTCGTGGTCGTCATGTTGTACTATTATTAGGGGCTGATGTTGCTCGCCTCACGATATCCTTGTGCATTCATACAGGTTGCCACCCACTGCAGACTTGATCTGGTCGGTCCAACGCATGGGCGACCTTCCGCGCGGTCTGGTGCCCTCTACTCGTCCTTGTACGACAAGACGCTCAATGGAGTCAGTGTTCCGTCTCGAGACGTGTCCGAAAAACTTAAGGATGCGAGTTTGAACTAGATCGGATAGACGCTGCTTAATGCCAAGTTCTTGAAGTATCGACACATTAGTACGAAACTCTGTCCACGATACCCCAAGCAGTCTCCTCCAGCACCACATTTCCAGAGCATCTATCTTTTTCTTCTCGACTTCTCGCAGCTTCCACGTCTCTGCTGCATACAAAAATATAGGGAAAACAAGTATTCGCACGAGCCGGATTTTAGTGGATGCTACGATTTTTCCAAATTTTCTTCAGCTTGTCCTTTGCGGTCCTAGTTATCGCCATACGTCGTTTAATTTCATCTACGCAACCACCATTGTTAGAGATTAAAGTTCCAAGGTATATGTAGGAATGGAGTACTGTGCAGTTTGCAATCTGAGTCACCTCCGGCGAGTTGTTATTAGCGCGGTCCACAATCATCATTTTAGTCTTGCTGCGATTGATCTTTAACCCGAATTCAAGGCTCACACGCTCCATTTTGAGAAATAGCTCCTCCATATGGCTAGCACTAGTCGCAAATAAAGTTGTATCATCTGTGTAGCGATTTGCAGTTCTATAGTCACCAACCGTAACACCGTCTGTCCAATTTTCCAGAGTGATTCGCATCAAAAGTTCAGTATATTCGTTGAACAAGAGAGGTGATATTATACATCCTTGGCGGACGCCTGCACTGGGGTGGAAACTGCTTGACAAGATGTCGTCTGTCCGTACTGAAGCAGTTCCTTCTTCATAAAGACGCCTCAGAAGGTGTGCAAGATGTGTCGGAGTGCCCATTTCCAGCAATGTATTCCACATCATAGGCCATTTCACCGAGTCAAACGCTTCTGAGAAGTCCGCAAAGCATATATAAGTCGGCTTGTTAAATTCTCGAGCCTTCTCGATGATCTGGCGGACAATTAAAATTTGTTCTCGAGTGCTCTTTCCCTTCACAAATCCAGCCTGCTCTGGTGCAATCTCCCGGAATAGATTGGCATTCAGTTGCTCGTTAAGAATATGTAACATGATTTTGCTTGCGTGAGAGATAAGTGCAATAAGGCGGTAGTTGCTACATTTCTTTGTTGAACCCTTCTTATGTAAAGGAGTGAAGACTGTATGAGTCCACTCCATTAGTATGATTAAATGGCTGGAAATAGCTAGCCGTCCAATTAAACGGCTGATTCAACCAGTTTTTTCTTTAATTCTAGCTGTAATTATACTAAAAAATTAATGCGCATCGGCAATTTTCGTTTTTCCGTAACAGAAATATGATTGCAAGTGAGTGAAAAAGCGACAGACAGTCACGAACAAAGGTTGTCGAGGCGCATTACTTTCCTAGTAGTACTTACTGAACTGCCCGAGCCTTTATTGTGTACAATTCGTATTTCGGTGTATGGTCTGTCTGTCTGTCAGACCTAAAACTAGAATTCTACTGATTAGATCACGAGATATTTATCGAGAACATTTATCGAAAAAGTATTTTGGGCTCTATCTTGCCCTTGGAAATATGATAAGTTCAATTCAATTCAATTTATTTATTTCAGACATTGTCCATATTTTGTTAGTTGCTCTTATAATAAATAATGTTAGTAGGGAGGCACATTTACAAATAAATAAAATTATTTTTAGCAAACCCAACGTGCAGGTGCGTCCAGTGGTTTGCTATAGGACAGTCCCACCTGTCTAACAATGCCTTCAAGATGCTGTTCGGGCTTCCACGGACCCTTTCCCTCATTGACGCACACCTCTTGCGCATGATGCTATGAAAGCCATCCACTTTACTTTCCGCAAACATGCGAGAGGCGCTGCAGAAACGAGGCCTCCCCACCAGTACCCTTAATGCGTTGTTGTACTGAGCGCGTAAGGCATTGTATGCTGTCTGCGTATGGTTGCTCCAGAGGCTGCAAGTAGGGCTTGCAATCTGGATATCCGAATTATCCGGATATCCGCCAATTTTCAAATCCGGATAATGACGTCTGCTAAATCCAGATAATTCGGATAATTCGGATAGTGAAATTCATCAAAAAATTACGATGAGAATTTAAATTTAAAATACAGATCCTTTCATTTACATGTTTGCCACATATACATAAAGTATAATACCTGGGAGACCCAGCTTACCTAGGTTTTTGCAAAATGCATGAAAACTTGGAAAACCACGTTTTACTTGAGATGAGACTTAACTAGCAAGATGTTAAATGCAAGTTTTGCTTTATTGAAAGAAATATACAGTTATTTCGAGAAGATACGTGTTAACTTGAATATAAGAAAAAAGTTTTGTCATTTTCAATTTTTTTATGATGATTTTTGATATTTTATGATAACATTATTATAATTCAAATTCAAATTCAAATTCAAAATCTTTATTTCAGGCTTACTGAGAAATGCACTAAACATAAACAGTAAGCCCATATCAACATAAATACCTAAGAAACTAACATACACATAAAAAAACACTTTATTTATTACTTAATCTAACACACGTGTGATCGCCGACGCGTCGCGGCCCGGGGGATCACGTGACAGGCGTCCCTTGAACCGCCGGAACTTCACACCTTTCGGCCAGAAGTAATGATAGAAGTTTTAATTTTACTATAATCAGCTACCGAATTGGTTAAAGTGATTCATATTTTAATGGTGGGTGAATGTTGGTTTAATTTAAACATTAATAAAGCTATAACCATCATTTTCTTTATTTTAAATTTTGTTAAGCTCTTCCGAAATTATCTGCATTATCCGAATACAAAAGTTCACTACTATCCTTATTATCCGGATAGTAAAAGTTTACTGATAATGCAATCCCTAGATGCAAGTGTAAAAGGACTGGCAATACGCTCCAAACAGCGTTACCTTCACCATAAAGATTAACACAATACGCTCCAAACAGCGTTACCTTCACCATAAAGATTAACACAATACGCTCCAAACAGCGTTACCTTCACCATAAAGATTAACACAATACGCTCCAAACAGCGTTACCTTCACCATAAAGATTAACACAATTTTGTTGTTGTCATAAACTGTGTAGATTTTGCTAAAAATACGTTTGAGAGAAGCCTATTTGACTCTTGACAGCCTCTTAATGATGCCGTTGTCTGTCTTGGGTGTGAAATACCTAAAACACGTTCCGAAAATATTTCAATTCTTTTCTTAAAGTTTATCTAAAACTGTTTACGATTCCATAACGGTTTATCATGCGCTTAAAAATGTATTAAACTCTATCTGAGTGTCGGGTATAAGATAGAATATCCTGTTTCCAGTCGGATGAAGTCGTTAAACAAAAGACAAATACGCGACACTCTCCTGGAAAATAGGAGAGATTAAAAGTAAAGATGCGACGGGAAGGAGATCACAGGGCTGCCACAAAAAAACTGAAAATCTGCGTGACTTAACCAGGGATCCATCATGTAAAGGTCGCCTTACTCCAACTTAGGCCACGTTTATTTGAAAATTTCAATATAACGGTGGTGCAACACAATACGTGCCACTGAGCCCGGAGTTCGGCTCTTCTCATCCACTTTCTGCAGCCGCCTTTCGTAGGTCATCGCTCCACCTAGCCAGAGGGCGCCCCACGCTACGTTTTCAAGACGCGGTCTCTACTCAAGAACTCGCTAACCCCAACGGTTGTCGGATGCATATTGGGAGAGGCCTATGTCCAGCAGTGGACTAGTGTGGGCTAGTGATGATGATGGTGGTGCAACCCACGGTGAAAAGAGGCCCATTGAGGCTCTGCCTATATAGGTATACGCTTTCGGGGAAAAAGTATGTATGGCGTGCAAAACTAACCACAAATTCTGAACAAAATAAAATCGAAGAATCATCATCCTCATCATCGCCAGCATGTCTACGTCCTCTGCTGGACGAGGCCTCTCCCATTTAAAGCAGTGGGGGGAATTGCCATAATCACCACGCTTGGCAGGCGGATTGGTGATCGCTGTTTGGTGAAGTATCTACTCAGATGGATGCTGCTACCTAGCCCTTGATGATTAGCCCTTAGCAAAGCTATTAATACATCCACGGGAGGAGACGTAAGGTTATTCTTAGGCCGGACAGCCTACGGTCACTCGAAGAATACTTGGGGGTGATTCGGGTTGCCTAAAACACAGCCTCTCTGCTCCCAGCTTGACTTACTTGTTATTTTTATTTTTATTTAATTTTTATGAGACAACCTGCATGTAGCCCTTATTTCTAGGGTTGGGTTCTGTTGGTACCTCAAAAGGTACCAACAGAACCATTGTAGAATCACTATCGTGTCTGTCTGTCTGATCTTGTCACCTTTGGTCAGAGCCTATTAATTATTCTGTGTCAGAGCGGTCATGTTGGCACAAGGCCGATATATTATATGTAGAGATCAATGGGAGGCATTAGAACACTGCAGACTAGTCGTAAACGAAGTGTTCATGTGTAAGGAGTGAATGACAACCCTAGCAACAGGCAAGCAAGGCTTGAAGTAAACTAACCTTCAAGCTATATACAGTGCGATTATCGAGACATATTGCCACAAACGAAACAGACGGGTCTTTTGTAATTAAGTGTTTACTTGAATCTCTCCTAACAGTTAGTAGGCGGATAGTCAGTTTATTCTTGGTACCTCTCTCTCTCTCTCTCTCTGTCTGTCTATTTCTCTGTGCGTCGATTCCTCACTGCAGAGGCTTGCGACTCTCGTTATGATTTTCTCTCTTATAAGGTCTTCATACTTCTGATCCTCGGCTACACGAATGGTAATGAAAGTGCGGTGCGTATTTGGTCCGACCACCGTATAGGGCTCTCCTCTTGGGCTTGGTACTTCAATTCTTCCAGCGAAGCTTAGCCTTTCGAGGATATCTGCAATGTTACCAGAGTACTCAAGGGCGTGGCTGGAACAGATTGTCAAGAGCCTCTAGGAGACTACCTGAGTTTTTTTTTGTTAACCGGTCGAGTCGCGCGATTTTGCTTGTATACCTTGAGTCGCGGGCAGATCACGGCAAAAATGATGGATGGGCGGACTCATCACTAAATCATTAATTGTGGCCTAATGAATGAACGGATAATAAAACTAATACCACTAAAAGAATCCTCTTGAAATTTCTTATTGGTTTCTTTACAAGCAACTATTATATGAAAACTTACCGTTTTGTTGAAACAAAATTAAAATAAACATTTCCTCACTGTGGCTAAATTGTCAGCGCAACTGACCACTAACTTTGAGATCACAATAAACATCTTCACAAAGCACTTTCTAGTAGTTTATTGGCAATAACACATGGTCTATATCCTAAAAAACATTATTATTGCAGTCATTTACACTCAAATAACCAGAAAACACACAATTTTGTTTATTTCATAAAAACTGATGACCGCGTCAACAAAATGGCTGCCGATGTCGATCGAATATTATTTGTTTACTAACTTAATTTTAATCGAAAAAAGTGGGTATTGCCTCTTTGTCAGTCTACCATCATGCCTCTATGGAATAGTGTTGCAATATCTAGCATCCGTTTCCTAAATAATGATTGATAGACAATATAATAAACCGTCTATGGACTGTGTCAGCCGACACATGTAGGATTCCAAGGTATGCGGAAAATAGTGTGTCGGCCGACACATGTGCACGCCAAGCGGTTAACATGGAATAAATCAAGCCCACTGGACTTGTTGATAAGATTCGTTGGTATAAGATTTGTCCTGGTTGCTAGCTTATTATGAAATGTGTTATTACTGGAAGAAAGTGTTAGCCGAGTCAGTCGTGGAAAGCAATGGCGGCGGTAAGCTTACCACTCGTCACGTCTATATTCTACGATGGTGCAACCCACTGGAAAAAGTCCATTGAGGCTCTGCCTACCTATTCGGGTAAAAAGGCGTGTGTCTATGTATGTAAATATGCGTGTAAGTATTCCACAAATCTGCCTTTAAAAAATAGGAGCCATTCGATGAAGAACAATACAAAAAGACCATATGTTGAAGCCGTACAAATATGGAAAATAAAATCAAGTATAAACAGGCCCTAAACACGTGCTAATCTTTAGATTAACTGTTGAAAGAAAAGTTGGTAGCAGCTTACCATAATCAGTGCAGGCGATGCCCTCTCTCACGCGCGAATTAGCCGGCAAACAGTCATTTTTCACCCCGAGGCAGACGGTAATACGACTAGGTATCCGTGGTATTGCATATCATGGCGGCTGGCGGGTCACTCACCGCGTCTGAGCACTGCGATCCACGAAAATGTAGAAGGCTATTTTCAACAGGACTTCTAACTAAACCCAAATAGTCATAGAATCAGCAGAGGAAGTAAGCACAAAATTACAAGGAGTGGAATACACTACCGTCGTCTGTCTTTCCTGAAAACTATAATCTGGGTCTCTTCAAGGCTAGAGTAAACAGATGCCTTCTAGACCTATGAGCACCATCTCCGGCCGCAAGCAACTTACCAACAGGTGAGATCGTGGTCAAACAAAGGTCTCCAAAATCAAAGGTAACCCATTGCTGTCGAGCGATGGGACAACCCGTTTCGTTGGGTGCTCAAGACTCTGGATCTTAGTCTCCGCCATATGTTGCTGTAGTTGTCCAGATTCGAACATTAGGTACTTATGGTAGTTTGATAAATCATGAATGCCTTATCTATTCACCGGGCATTCACACTCCAGAGCCTGTCTCGGCATTTAGTATAGTACCTATCAGACTACTCGCTCGAGTTGCCGCCCATAGGACACTGTCGTATGATATTTGAATTTAACTTGAAAGGCTAGATGTATTTTGACACTTGCATTTTGACCAAAGATGTTATTCTACTTGACTCTTCACCAAAAATATGAACAGGATTTCTATAAATTTGCCATAGTGTCTAGGTCTGTCTGTGGCATATCGGCGACTGAAGAAAGTGCAGCTTTTTTTTGTTTTTATCTCTTATTAGAACGTGGATTTTAATAAATACCGATTTTTCAGGCTCTATATTTCCTCCCGTGGACGTCATAAAACCTGACTAAAGGATTACACGAGGGGATAGGCAAGCTATTATTCTCATAGTTACAGGCAGGGTTTCCAGAAACGAACAAACGACCCGAAAGAATGGATCTTGGCGATCGCAGTATTGGTGTCGAATTCTTAGGCGGACGCTGCTGATATCCCATAGTTGGTATTGCAACATCCACAGGAGGAGATAGAGGGGTTCTTGGCAAGGCAATCCACAGCCATACGTTAGATTTTATTACACTTATGCCACAGCGAAGCTGCCTGCATGTAAACATACAAACATTGCGCAATCCGGGTCAATGCAAAGGTTTCCAAATTAAAAGCAACGCTCATATAGATTAATTCCGTTTCATTGTGCATTATTGTAAATTATTCCCCAATTTTCACTTCACTCACTAATTTATTTGCTGAATTACGTACCAATAATTAAATTCAATATAGAAGCAAGGTCTCTGGTTACCAATTAATATGTTGTTATTAAATTCAGCAGGATATAATTATGTCATTCAATTTTCGGGAGCTGATTGGTAATGGGAGTTGTAACGCTTCAGTTAATGTTTCAGCGAGCTTTTCGGGTGTTAAATATAAATACGTAGTTAATGGTAAAGACGCTGAGTGTTTATTATTTATTTAGTGTGATATTTAATGAGTAAGACATTTAACTTAAAAATATAATCAATACAAGGTCGCTTTCACATTGGACGATAACGACACGATACGATATCGCCGATGATACCAGGGGTGAAACGATGCACGAGACACGTGGTGCGTTGCGACGTCCCATCGCTTTCATTAGTAAATTGTTAGTAAATAGTATTTTCTTGGTTTGTCATCCACATAAACTGTATTTTTAGCATAAGACTCAACCCATCCGTAGAAGTTTGTAATTGCCTTCAGAATACATCAAGTATTTTGCATGTAAGTACTAACTGCTTACTTAGTGTTTGCTGCTATGGAGTGGAATACACTACCGTCGTCTGTCTTTCCTGAAAACTACAGAGGGTCCGAAATCTGGGTCTCATCAAGGTTAGAGTGAATAGGTGCCTTTGTGCTTCATCTTCGGCCACATCGTCACTTACCAACACGTGAGATCGCGGCCAAAGAAAGGTGTATCAAAGTTAAAAAAAAAAATATATTAAATAACAATAAAATATGCTGTGTTAGCTCTCTATTTTTGCGCTGTGACGTCGTATCGCTTAGATGTGAACGCCTACCAAATTGTTGTCTTGGTACCACGCGGTTGAATCCGCCGGCAAACGTTAATCTCATACCTACACATTAAACTCACAGAAGCATTTCATTCTCTCGTATAAGGTTCACCGTGATCTTGATATCTTGGTACTTCCGGAACCGTCAGATCGTTCCAGGCTTTTGTCCCTGTTTCCTGTCACCTAGAGATAAACTCCATAAACTCGGTAATAAAAACGCAAAAAGCTGTTACAAACTTTATATGACGTAACAAACTAAACCGAATCTATGTAGGTAGTAAAGGAGCACAATACGTCGCGATAAATGAAAATGGTAGCGGATTCGGTGCCGGCCGACGACAAAAGGCTAGTCGTAAAACAAACGGATTAGGGGGTGGTCACAGTGGGTAAGTGGGGGCCACGAAATACCCGTCTGTACACTTTTTTATATGGAAGTTATGTAAGAAAAGTTATGCTGTCTCGACAGAGCTTACTTATTTGAGCGTTTGGGTCGAGACTCTGGATCCGAGTGGACCGGGCCATACGCGTTTCCAAAATTATTTCAGGACGTCTGTTCGAAGCTTTGCTTGACCCGAGAGCTGGCTCTCATCTGGCTCAACGCATTAGTATTACCATTCAGCGTGGCAATGCAGCCAGCACCTTTGGGACGCTTTGGTCCGGTAGTTGGATTAGTTGAGCTACCTTTAGATCGTCGGTATTCACTCTTCAGACAACTCAACTGTTTTTTTTTGTATTTTTTAACTATTTACTTGTATTAGTTGTAAATAACTCTATTAATTTTTGGAGTAGCATTAAAGGAAATGGCCTATCTTTTGCAGGATCTAAAATAATATCTTCTACCTCACGAGTGTAAGTCGTGTCTAAAGATAAAGATATCAAACGGTCACTCGAATGAATGTTTACTCGAGTGAATGCTTAATTTTTATTTAATTCCAGGTTCACACGGAATGATTTAGAAAAGAACATTCACCTCCTCTTTTCATTCAAGATGTAGTCAAATGAAGTTGTGCGTCTTGGAATTCGTTTAATATGTGTTTGATCGTTCCACTTGAGCACAATTTTACCGCGACGCTTGACCTGACGTTCGTCTGCTACAGGACTCAATACAAAATGGCCGAATGCGAGTGAACATTCACTCTGTGTTCAGATTGTATATATTTCGTTTATTCGGAGTGGGAGTAAAATATGGGAATGAAAATATCCAACATCGTTGGATCGGTTCATTAATGAATTCATTCGGCACTATTGTTTCATTTTATGTACAAACGTTTCATTTCGAGTGAAAGGTGCCGAATGAAAGACGAAAATGAACGAAAAATTACCCATCTGATAGGTATCACCTTAAGTGCGCCACGGCGTCATTATATTTCGTGATCTCCTCTGATATATTATTTATCGCAAACTGCGCCCCTAAACTGGCGAACCACAGGGCAGGGCGATCATTACAAAAAGGTTTCCAGCACCGTCGTCGCCGCCTGAGCCATCCAAATGAGACTATACGCCACCAGCACCAGACAACGCCTGTACAAATTCACTCCTACTCATTGCTATACGCCAGCAAAAAGCTAAAATCCACCGGTACAACTAAAATCAAATAAAAATAATAACAATTTAGACAATTTCGATCCGTGGATGTGAGACGAGGCGACGCCCTTTTACACGTTTTTCACACTCATTAACATAGAGACTTATAAAGTTTATAAAACACAGCACACAGTTTACTATTTGCCTGTGGCATAACCTATCCACGGTACACAATGATTGCTTGGCGGTAATAAGTCTAAAAATACATTATCACATATGTACAGCACAGCAGCAAAAATCACAGAGCAACGCCGGAACGGGGCATGACGGTAAGATATTTTGTAAGCAACGTTGTTTTACTATACCTACCTAGTATATTCATACATACATAGACACATGGGTTTTTCCCGAATGGGTAGGCAGAGCTTCAATGAGCCTTTTTTCACCGTGGGTTGCACCGTCATGGGAATATAGACGTGCCAAGCTCATCGGCGCCATAGCTTCCCCGTAAAACAATTTCTTCCCGTCTTTACTAACAAGTCCGGGTAACTTCTTAGTCGGCTTTTACAACATCCGCGGGAGAAGACGGAGGGGTATATTCTTAGTCCGGACACCAAAATGGTTCAAATTATATTGATTGAAACCAAACTAAGAAAAAAAACAAGAAATTGTATTGTTATTTTTACTTGATTTGTTTTTGTTTTTATTTTAAAGAGATTTTATTAGAGAGAGAAAGAGAGACTTATTTCAATGCAGTTTTCACAAAATTATGGACTTTCAAGAAACTTTTTTGCGTTTTTTTTCTCTTAATAAATTAATTTTACTGATACTGACAGGTTTTATTCTGGTACGTATCGTGGGTATCAAGAAATACGAGTACCATGGTACCACAACAACTAAGCCCAGAACTAATGTTCAGATCATACAAACATTTGTCCCGCAGCAGTAATTTAACCCGCAACCTCTAGCATCTCATCCGGCTACTCGCCCGCCAACCAACTGAGGTCGTTTTCGTGCAATTTTACATCTTCCTTTTTTACTTTTGTTTTTATATATTTATTATAGACAGACATTGAGGCTCTGTCTACCCTTTCGGGGAAAAAGGCGTGTGTCTATGCATGTATGTATATATAAATTAGTTCGCTATAGCGCTTAGTGTCACAAGCCGTGCTTGCTCACTTGTCAAACCACTTTAGGGGATGAATTTCGGGAAATCTTTAATAGTGTACGCCTAGACCACCAAAGAACTACTTATATTGGCTATTGAAATCGCCGTGGGCCACGTCATCAACAAAATTAATAAAAAATGGGATGAGCTGTCAATGGGCCGCGTACCGTGGGCCAGGCTGTCAACATCCCGAAATACCCTCCACAGGTCTCTCAGTCAGTCACGCAACGATTTTATATACATTGTTTTTATCATCCGCTAATCGCTGCTGCTATCGTCGCTTACTTCATAGCCCTACAAAATTTCCTAAACTTGCAGCGCCCATCGGAACTATAAAACCAGGCCGTAATAAAAACGCCCCGCGTGCATACATCACTAATGATATTAACCGTGCATTGACGGCTCCCTAACAGCTTCAATTTAAAATGGGCTTTGGACCAGGCATGTACACAAGCGTAAAATATAATGCTTTTTTTAATGGGTTTTAAGAGTTATGCAATACAAAGCAGCTAAGTAGGAACGTTCAAAAATCTTGATTTAAACGTTAATTTTATTTAAAAAAACTCGACTTTTCAGTGTTCCAACACCAGTTTGAATACAAATAAAACTGCATTTAAATTGGAGCACCAGCTGCACCCTAGATCCTGTACATCGTGTGCTGGTACCATCAGACCCTGAAATCTGCGAGAGGAAGACATGACATTTCATCATATGTTGAAGTTTGAGCTAAAACTCTTTGACGACCTCTGTGGCGCGGCGGGGAAGGTTCGCCTGCGACGCAGTAAGTTGCAATACCCGCCGCCTCCGAACAAATATTTGTACGATCTGCAGATATTTGTTCAGGGTGTTCTGGGTATTCTCTATGCATAATAAAAAATATCTATCTATGAAATGTATTGTATTAAGTACCTATATCAGTTACCTAGTACCCATAACACAAGCTCTGCTTAGCTTGGGGCTTGATAATGTTGTGTGAACTGTCCAGTATTATTTATTTATTTATTATTTAAACTTGTAGATACAGCTTCAGCAGTACCCTAGATCACGTTCATCCTGTGCTGTTTATAATCAGACCCTGGAGCCTAATATCATAGAAAATTGAGCTGAAACTGAAGGTTCTGGCAGTAAAAAGGAACACGCATAAATTCTCTTCAAAAAACTCACTACTACAGCTCGTTCACCGTAAGATGGCACCTGCCTTGGTTGGCCGCCAACCGAGCTGTATCAATAGTCCCGTTGTCAGAGCCATCCCCACTGGATTGACGACCCCTTTTGATTTCTCCCTGCTGTGGCAGGGCTTGATTGCAGAACCTTTACTAATTGTTGCTTCTCGAGAGGATGATCTGAGAGCCTAACTCTCTTGAGAATAATTTGTTGAGTTTATAGCATTGGATCTAAATAATGTATTGTTTGGGTCTTTTTATCATCTCTTCTTGTTGGAGGTGAACAAGAGGCGGAATCACTGGCACTCTTATTGTCATCAAGCTGTTCTTGATAACTCCAACAGAATTACATCACGCTGTCTAGTTTTTTGTTAGTATCTCCCTGGCTGGTTACTTCTCTGAGGTTGCTTAGCTCCTCAATATCCTTTTTTAAGTCTGAATATTTATCATCTATGTTAAGAACTCTCTCTTCAATCTCGTGTAATTTTCCGAGAGTCATTTCGTTTTGGTTGAAAAGGATCTGCATCCAACTTTCTGGTTTTATCACATGGGGATGTTTACACATTGCTCCTAACATATAACACTCATATTATGTTTAATCGGGGCACTGCCATTTTTCTACCAAGGAGCTTTATAGAATGGGAGTATCAGATAGAATTCTGAAATAGCAGAGGCCTCCTTTTATGTCTCTGATTTTTCTTTCTTAACTAAGATGATCTTGGCTCACCTGTGATATATCATTATAATATCTGAAGAGACCGTATTGCGAGACTAAAGTGGCGCTGGGCAGGACACCTGGCCAGATTTGGTGACGGCATATTGTGGAAGGCCCTGACCGAGTGGTGGTCGAAAGGGAGCACTAGAGGCCGTGGCAGACCACCATCCAGGTGGGCGGATGATATAGAGGCCGTAGAGGGAAAGACCTGGATGCGAATCGCACAGAACCGTTTGGAGTGGCGTTTGAAGGAGGAGGCTTATACCCAGCAGTGGGCTATTATTTGAGCTGCCAATGATGATGATGATGATGATGATGATCTAAAGAGATTGTTGCTCTCTTGTCTGTGTCCAGGGTTAAGATTTGAGAGTAGTCTACCAGTAGACAGAGAGAGTAGTTAGGCAGGTTTACATTGAGTCATTCAATGGTATCAGTCTCAATGGTCTCAGCTCTGCCTCACTATAGCATCTTGTAAATTGCAACTAAACTAACTTGAAAGCAATATTCTCTCGATTCGCTAATTGCTAATAGTCGGCAGCACTGATGTCTCTATTGCATAAAGTAACTAGATTACCAAAGCCAAAGCACAAGGTACTAGTTTGTACCAAAGCGGTCTCAAACTAAGAGAAGTCCGCAGACCAATATCACGTTCATGCTATTCAGTGACGTGTTACGTCAAACAAACATCCAGACTTACAAAATAGGTAAATGTGTTGGGAAACACTGTGATTTTCGATCATAAAAACAAACAAAAAATGCCTGGTTAAAATTTACAAGTAAGATTATTAACCATAATAATTTACGTAAAAAAAAAATAACTTATAAATCCTGATTTACAAAAAAGTGTCACCAGTGCAGCTCAGTGCGCGTTCAGTTTTCCCGGTATACGAGACTTTTGCGAACAAAGAGGATACAATAACTACGTAAGATTTGCGAATTAATAAAATGAACTCGTTTGTCATCAAAATATGTCAAGTATAAGTCAAACTTGGGAACATTTTTCATTAGTGGCAACACAACCAATGTCACTAGAAATAACATAGCTGTCACTATCAAATCGACACTATGCGCGAAGTGTAGGAGGAGCAAGAGAGATAAACATATGTTTGCTTAAAATTGATTAATAATTTCAAAGCTACGTCGTCAAATAACGTCAAGTAACACGTACTTTGCATCTCTAGTAGGTAGTTTTAACTCTATGGTCGGCAGTCACTGGCTCATATAAACCTGCTTTAACTTTAGACTTATGTTCCATGCTATTTTCCAAACAATATTAATATTCACACCAAGCGTTTACCGCCTCAAATAGCCCATCCACGTAGGCCACAGAATTATTTATCCTAAGGTTATGAGAACTTTTTTATAGTCCACGCCCTAGGTGCAAAATATTTGATAGCCGTATAGTGGAGTTTTTACGAGTTTCTCCGGCATAATTATGCGGTCTATTGTTTTCAATGGAGGATGGTTTTATACCTTTTTTATGTGTCCCACTTCAGAGCTACTTTCAGTTTGATGCGAGTTGCTCTTGTAAATTTAAGTGGGCGTTTTTATTATTGCAGAATAGGCAAGTTGACCGTTATTCTTTTTAAGAGGGGTGGTAACATGGGTTTTTACAACCAAGTGTTCAACCGCCCTTACCTGATGGGCATGGTACACGCTGGTGATACTGTTTATACGTTGGCTAGTGACTTGGCAAACGTTGACCAAGGATTGTTTTACCTTACCTGATGGGCATGGTACACGCTGATGATACTGTTTATACGTTGGCTAGTGACTTGGCAAACGTTGACCAAGGATTGTTTTACCTTACCTGATGGGCATGGTACACGCTGATGATACTGTTTATACGTTGGCTAGTGACTTGGCAAACGTTGACCAAGGATTGTTTTACCTTACCTGATGCTCAGAAGCCCAATTCTCTTAAATATTTTAAAACCAAATCAAAATCAAATCAAACTGAAAGCACACTGAAAGTTAACCGAATCGAGACTGTTTGGTGAATTGACTGCAAAATTAGTGTTCTGCTTCGACAGTACAACAATATGATTTGCACGACTAATGTCAAAACAGAAAAATGTCTAAAGATCTACAGTGCTACACTTATCATTTCGCAAGTGGCGCTTTTGTGGAACTAAATCTTTAATCATCATACTCTGTATCATACAGCGCCACATCGACGGTGGCCACAAGTCGCGCCAAGTTATACTGGTCGGATTGTACTTCCGATTCTTGCGACCATATATTAGACTAGGATAGTGCTATATAATAACTGTAAAGAGTGAAAGAGAGAATTCTCAGAACTTTGAAACATTCTAGTTACAGTCACATTTCTTTTTTTTATTATCAATTTATTTATTTATACAACTTAGTACGGCCTGGGCCAGTTACACTAAATTAATTTATAATTTATACCACTTATTTCAACAGAATACATAATACATTGAAGATAGAGAAAAACATAATCAAAAATAATAATTAATTAAACAAACAAAATCCCATCAAAAAAAAACACATGTCGCACTTATAAGTGAAAAAAGTCATAAAATTAATTAATAAATCAATCACATAAAATGTCAAAAATAAATAATAGTAAGTAATAATAAAACCTGAACAATAACAACAATAAAAGCAAGCAATAGATAAATAAATGTCAAAATGTCAGACATCCCTCTCACACATTCACCTCGCAGAAGCCCAAGCACTCCGACAGGATCATCTTCCATCCATCCGCAAACACATCGCAATCACGATTAGCGTCCAGGAGGGCATTGAGCGCAGTGAGTGTACGTGGGATCGGAGAATGGGCGCGCGCCACCGTGCGGGAAACCGGCACCGAGAACAACTTATGTCTCCTGCCGCTGCAATAGTTGCTGGGGACATAGAACCGCGCCAGCTCATCATGGAGTACAGGGGCATCTATCTTTCCATGAAGAACCTTAAACATGGTTATCATTTGGTCTTTTGCCCTTCTTACCTCTAAACTATTATAACCTAAGCAGCCCAGGAGAAACTTTGTTGTATACATGTATGGGTAATACCCATACAAGCGCTTATAGAGAAAGCGGAGAAAAGCTTTATAATCACATTCCGCATTGTATTGTCAGGTGCGCAGAATACCATTTTTGACGTTTGTAACATCGCTAGTGTCAATATCGACATCAACACTAGATCGTAATATGATCCGAATTTTCATTTGACTATTTTTTATTAGGTACGAGTATTGGGCTTCAGACCGTGCCCGCGATCTGAACGCTTGGCCAACGTCTATAAAATCTTAAATGTAGGTACTAACATGCAAGGTCAGTATCATAGTGGTTACCATTCCACAGGGCACTCCATTTCTAGCGATCAAACGTGGGTTCAACGTTATCCCAAACTCTGGACCCTCCCATCAACTAATAGATAGCGTGGTCCAAGTTTGAAGATATTGGTGTAGGCAGGTACTTGATTGCTTACTTGATGAAGTTCTGCTGCTACTAAACGTTTAAAACGCTGTCAAACAATAATGAAAGCTTGATCGATCGCCACGCCAATGTAACTTCCAGAAAAAACTTTTTTTTACCGAATCGCTTAGCGCGAATTGCGGGTATACTGATGAGGTAAGGATGGTACCAAGCCGTGCGCCTGCAATGGTGGGATCAGATCATGTAGTTTCTGGGCACATTCCCCAAAATGTAACCTATAGAAGACCGAAATGCATGCTACTTTACGGCGGTGCTCGAGACTCTGGATCTTAGTCTCCGCCATATATTGCTAATTCTTGTTTACGCAATGCGCATAACGTAGGTGGTATAGGTGACCGTGTTGGTTTTGTTTTGGTATCAAAGTTAGCGCGATGTCCTCCTGGTCTCCAACGCTCGCAGACGGTGTCCGGGAGCCTTTGTAACCGCGTCAGTTCATCCCTCACAGCGCCGCTACAGGGAATCCCTCTTACTAATGGGGCATGGTCGAGAGCGCCCGTGTTTACTTTTATTGTCAAGATAAATCTGTCTTAACTGTCCCGATAATCGCTACTAACTGCCCCGGGATAAATATGGCCCCATTTTAATGGTCAATTGTTAGCCAAGGAAAAATTGAATGTAATCTCTTTATCTACCAAATTCAATATTGTTAAAAGAAAATGTATAGTGCGTACTTTTTATTGTGATAGAAGAGTCGGGATGAGAACAATCAAAGTTTATCTCTTCATCAACTCGCAATACATGATGCAAGTCCTTCTAATGAGTTGGCGAAAGACTGTATTTTAAGCCAGGGTTTTGTAGGGTTTCAGCACGGTATCATTGGGTATGCAAACTAAAGCACAGTTGTGGAGAGATATGTTTCCACCGCTCGTGCCAGTCTAGATAAAATTCAGGAGCTGAGAGACGAGATGCTGTAGCATTTGAAATTGACACTTAAGAGGCTGTCAAAAGTCAAATAGGCTTTTTTAATCGTATTTTTAGCAAAATCTACACAGTTTAGACAACAAAAAATATACCTATATGTTAATCTTCATCATACTTCCAAGGGCATGATCGAACTCAAAACACGATTTCGAGAAATTTTATTAAAAAACAAATCGTGGACTACAATGCGCTTATAACGTAAATATCTCTATTACCTATCAGCTTGCATTGATAAAATTAATAATTCTTTTAGAGGGCATGGTCGATTTATATTTTCGATTACGCAGCAAATATTTGTTTAAATACCGTTTTTCGTGAGTTTCGGTCACTTTTCGTAGCGTGTGCGCTATTCTGTCACTTTCTAACTAACCTGAACTTTACTGTGTTAGATGGTGATGGAATTTAGCTGTTGTCTGCCTCTTAAGGCTGTGTCCGACTGGGGAGATGCCAATCTTGTCAAAACGCCTGCGTTAAACGCAGATTTGTCTTTTCTCGGCAACGAAAAGTCGATTTCTCCAAGTTCCCATCTTCCGGGATGTACCTACCTGTAACTAAATAGCCATGAAGCTAGGTATCCTGAATAAGGTAAAGCAATACTTCACATTAGGCCAGCTGCTTAGTTTATATAAAGCACAAGTCCGGTCTGGACGTTTGGGATGGCTCGGCCAAACACCAGCTCGCTGCCTTAGACTTGATCGAACGCAGAGCTTTCAGGCTTATAGGTGAGCAATATATGGCAGAGACTAAGATCCAGAGTCTCGAGCACCGCCGTAAAGTTGCATGCCTTGTGATCTTATATAGGCTACATTTCCAAATATGCCCAGGAACACATGATCTGATTCCACCATCTCCTTTTCATCATAGGACAAACAGGCGTACGGCTCAGTACCATCTTTACCTCGAAGCCTCTTTCCTGAAATCTTTCATATTTCATTTCATTTAATTTATTCATAAAACAATTTATAATCATGTTTGAATGGTACATAATAAAATAAGAATTGTCTGTTACAAACGTGCTCAAGCTCCACAGATCGTGCTCGTCTCCTGGCCGTTTCCAAATGGGAGTCAGCGTTTTGGTTGCAAGCACTTCCATCACACAATACTGGTACTTTAATGGATCCAGTTTCTTTCCGTATTGCAACTTCTTTACGGTTGGGTGCAGAGTGCTGTGCCCCTCATCACTGCCAGTGCGGTACTGCTGTTGATCAGCTTGGTCACCACGGATTATCGTGCACCAGGAATGCCGGTAGGATTTCCCGCCACGCTAGCCTTAATGATATCATTCGCCGGGCCCTTACCAGCGTTAACATTCCAGCCATTCTAGAACCGAATGGTCTGTTACGTGACGATGGTAAGCGGCCTGACGGCATGACTCTTGTTCCGTGGGAGAAGGGTAGGCCTTTGGTATGGGACACTACATGCGTTGATACCCTTGCGCCATCTCATCTGTCCGGGACATCAGTTAGGGCCGGTGCGGCGGCAGATTCCGCTGAGGACCTCAAAAGACGCAAATATGCCAGTCTCGACAGAGCTTACTTATTTGAGCCTTTCGGGGTCGAGACTCTGGGTCCGTGGGGTACCGGGGCCCTTCGCGTTTTCAAAATTCTTTCAGGGCATCTGGTCGAAGCGACGCGTGACCCGAGAGCTGGCTCTTATCTGGCTCAACGCATTAGAATTGCCATTCAGCGTGGCAATGCAGCCAGCATCTTAGGGACGCTTCCGTCTGGTAGTGATTTGGATCAGTTGAGCTACCTTTAGATCGCTTGCAGCGGTCTTCAGGTGGCACAACTGTTTCATATGTATTTTGTACATACCTTGTATTATTCTTTCTGTAAATAAATAATTTATTTTAGATACTATTAAAAAAAGAAATTAAGTAAGAAATTATTTATGAAATTAGCACATAGAATCTAAGAAGACCTCATACAATTCATTTTCAAAGATAAGTAAGTATTTTATTCAAAATGTCGTATAAAATCCAAACAGTGGTGTCGATTCTGTGCAGCATTCTCTAATTTTAAACCGCATTAAAATTATCGCGGTCTCTTTTATTTCAGTCTATTAGAAAGGGCGCGCGACAACTTTAACGCGGTTTAAAATTAGAGAATGGTGCACAGAATCGACACCAACATATGTCAGAATAATAATTAATATATAAGGGGGGGATTCAATCTGCCATTTTTGAAAGATTTTCATCTATTAAAGCAACGTTTTTTTTTTCTTATCTTATCTTATTATGTCTCAGGGTGGCGGGCGCAGTGCAATGCCACTTTGGGTGCGTCCTAGGTGGACGTGACATATGAGGTAATGCTAAAGGCAGAGGTTACCGCTTAACATCAGGTGGGCCATCTGCTTGTTCCGTCATTATAGAAGCTGTTTGACGGACATTATGGGGCACCATGCCGTATTGGTCGCAGGATGCTAGGAAGCAATACTACATATCGAAACGTTGTTCAAATAAGACCACAACATAGCAGCGGAACATGTCATAATGCAGTTCACTCATACATGGTACCAGGACTGGGTGTGCTAGACTGCTGTCTTGGAGATCGCTGTAATTACTATGTTATTGTAAGTAGACACCAAAAAATGATAAACTTCACTGAACAAATACTAAATAAATAAAACAAAATTATAATAGCCTTGATTCCTCTTACCTTTATGCTACAAATCTAAGACAATTACCTAAAAGTATTGTACAACTAAATTCTTAACCAAAACATCGGTTCAATTCAATTTCACACCAACTCACTTCTTCCTACCATCTCTATGCAGACGATCTCCAAATTTACACTCACGCTCCACATGATGATCTGGCAGATGCATTCGCCCGCACTAATAACGACCTTATTCGTATTCATGACTGGAGTAAGGCCTATGGTCTCGCATAAATCCTAGTAAAACGCAAGTTATCGTAGTAGGCAGCTCACGTACTGCTGCTAAAATTGATTGGTCTACTCTCCCTCAAGTTGGATTTGACGGTGTGGCTATTCCTATTAGTAATCATGTAAAAAGCCTGGGGGTGTTTATAGACAGTGACATGTCCTGGGGCCCACAGCTGGAGGCTGTAAGTCGGAGGTTTTTTGCAACTGCGGGATCGCTTAGGAGGCTGCGTAATTTTCTACCTACCGCTACCAAAATTGCGCTTGCACAATCTCTTCTTCTTCCTGTTCTTGATTATGCTGATGCCTGCTATCCTGACCTCACGGAAGACCAGCTGAATAAACTTGAGCGTCTCCAAAATGTCTGCATCAGATTTATCTTCGGGTTACGTAAGTTTGACCACATCTCTGAATTTCGTGTAAAGCTCAAGTGGCTCCCTATCCGTCTTCGCCGGTATACTCACATCCTTTCCCTGCTTTATAACATTCTTCATAACCCTTTGACTCCCTCCTATCTGTAGGAACGATTTGAGTTCCTTCATAGTTCCCATTCCCGACCTCTTCGATCATTAGAAAATCTCTTGCTCAGTATTCCTTTACACAGAACTGGCTTCTACGGTAGTTCCTTTTCGATTCAGGCAGCACGCCTGTGGAATTTGTTGCCGGTCTCGATTAGGAAAGCCCCATCCCTGGTCACATTTAAAGCCCGAGTTAAAATCTTCTACTTGTCAGAAATGTCGTAGGTAGTAATCGCTTCTTCTTATAATATTATTTCCCTTCACTTCAGTATAAGTACGTATGTATATATATATATATATATATATATATATATATTTATTTATGTATCTATGTATCTGTATGTATTATTTTACTGTAGTGTAAGTTTTTATGGTATGTATGTGTAATATTGTAATATTTTAAGTAGTTTTTACAAGTTGATGTTCTTAGTTAGTAGATAGGTATTTTGTCTTTAATTATTTCTTCCCTGCTTTTGTACCTATAATATACATACACCCCCGGCCATTCTTCCTAACTTATAAATTTATCTCCATCCAAAGGTTGTCTGGAAGAAATCGCTGCTAAGCTATAAGACCGCCCATTGTACGTTTAATTATATAGTTAAGTTTGTTTCTTTTTGTTTGTATTATTAGCTATTAAGGTGTACAATAAAGTATTGTGATGATGGTGATGATCGGTAATCTACATTTCATTCACTCTTTTGGTTAGGTCGTCATTTGACATAGGACTCCTCCTGATTGTGCTATGCAACGCGATTCATACATAATCTACGCCATCCCTTGGGTAAATAATCCTCCCATCTCATAATTTGTCTCCCTCTTCTTCGTATAGTATTCGTTCCCAAACAAATAAAACGGGAACAAATACTAGATAGCAATAAGAAGAAGAAAGTTTTTCAACCGCTTTTAAACTATTTCTTAGCGCCGCTTTTACCTCCGTCTTATTAAAGACTGTTGATACCTAAAACTTGGCCTCAGGGACAAAGCCAGGGTTCAAAGCAGTCTTATTAGCAGTCAGTATTATAGGGACCCCGCATCAAAGGTTCCCATCAAACTTATAACACAATTACCTAATTAAATTTGCATATTTTGAACCACAAAGGGAACCCTAGTAAATTATAGGCAATATCCAAACTACGCATTGAGAATTAGCGGTAACTTGTACTAAGGGCCCGTCCACGTGAAACGCGATATCTCACTTTGAGACGAATTGTTATTATGCCTTCAATCTATAGAAATATTGAAGACTTCTTGTTTATTCCTGATACTTGTGAGACAGGTAATTCTAGTGTGGGATATAATATGTGACTATAGGTGTTATGTTATTTTATATTTTTGTTTTTTCTCTCCTCAGACAAAAGACAGAAAGAAGAATAGAATAGAAATGAAAAAAAAATACAAAAAAAAAATATGCAGTTGTTATAGTATATTACTACCCACGAGGCCCATGATGTATACGTGAGACTCACGATGTACTCACGATCAGATGATGTACTGATCTGTGATGTACTGTGAATTAGCAGCTAATATGTCAATCTAAACTGATTTTCATATCGAAATTCCCTTTGCGATAACATGATAGATATGGATTTTGTTACTAACCATGCCGGCCTAGACCGGTGGATTTAAAATAAAGGTCGTCGAAAAAATGTTTCAGGACACAAAAGTGTATCAGAAAAACAAATTGGTCTAGTTTTTCTAGAGTTTTCTAATTTGCTTTCATCAATGAGCTTAATCAAAGTAGCTGTACGAAAATATTCGATGATGCTCACTTTTATGCATTGCAATGCAACGTCGTTGCGTCGCGTCGCATAAAGTGAACAGGTACTTAAGGTAGCTATATTGAATTGAAGTAGAATTCGAGGAAGCCACTGACTTTCAGCAAATTTGTGTATTAGTTGAACAATTTGGTTGAGTAAAACTTGGTTGTTATGTTATGGACCGATAATAGAACGATATTGTTCGAAGCTCAAAGCGCACATAGACAAGTTGATTGCAAACAGAGACCACAATCTTAAAATATATCAAAACATGCCGCTAGATCATTTTATTCAAGTTTCATCAAGTATAAAAAACATGCATCTACCTTTTTACATAACATAACATAACATAGCACCCCACAGTCACATACATAGTCCTGATCCCACTCTGTGTTATGGGTATCAGGAACTACGAGTACCATGGTACCACAACACAAAGACACGGAAACAATATCATACAAACAGTTGTCCCACAGTGAAAATTGAATCTGTAACCTGTCGCATCTCATCCGCCTACTCACCCACTGTGCCACAGTGGTCATAAAACCCTTTCAAGTCATTTATTTTCTCAAAAACATCAATGTAATCATATATTTTTTGGTATATCTATTTTGATTAAAAACTAGTGTGGTGGTAGAATTCAGTGAGTTCCATGCATGTGGTATGAAAATAAACTCAATCCAGATTTGATCTTAGTATTATAAGATGGCCTATACCCAAAAGGGGCTTGACCTTAATGTAACTAATAAGAATGTCTGTTTTTTTATATAAAACTAGCAGCGCCCCGCGGATTAACCCGCATAGGTTTCGATCCCGTGTGTATATCGGGATAAAAATGTGCCTCTGTGCTATTCGGAAGTCTCCATATCTCCAAACATGTGTGTTAAGTCTCCTAGTTCTCACAAAATCAACTTTCGCTATCTGAGGAAGTGTTGATGAGCTGTAATGAGCAAAAAACACAAAAAAAATGAATTTCGTGCCTCAAGCGAGAGAATCCACCTTAATAGTCATATAAATTAAAAGGCTATACATAAAGAACATTACAATAAATTAGTCTTCGCCTAAATGACCAATTCTTCTTTTCTTGTCTTTAACCTGTTACCATCCAATGCTCAGATAAGTTCTCTTCCTTAGAACTTACTGATCCCTTCGTTCCTTTAAAACCGTTTTCATACCGTTCTCATCTCGCCCCTCAAACAACTTGTAAGCCAAGATCCCCAATTTCTCAATACAGACCGCGACTCTCAAAGGATACGAGTTGGGAACTACCGTTTTATCGTATTTGCAACCCTTGAAGTTGCCCAATGTGGCCTTAAGTGAAATAGTTGAGGTGTAGCCAGTTCCTTGGAGCATTTGCATATAATTAGTTTAGAGGAGTTATTGAGGACAGCCTTAATATGACTTCACAATGATCCTACAGCCAAGAAACTGACTCAAGATAGCAGCCATTAGAGCTGAATTCTTGCAAGAACCCTCAGAATTCCATTTCGTAATCATGCGTTTGACCATCTTCTTCATTTCAGAGTTACAAATTTGAATTTTTTGCTGTTTTACAATTTACAGCTTCCGTCTGGTAGTGTTTTAAATCAGTTGAGCTACCTTTAGATCGTTAGCAGCGGTCTTCAGGTAACAAAACTATTTAATATGTATTTTTTTTATTTTGTACATACCTACTTGTATTATTTGTATATAAATAATTTGTAAATAAATGTATTTACAGTAAAAAAAACCGCTTTCTATTTTCAGTATTCCATGAAAATTGTAAAAACGGAACACTTCTGGAAGCACATCGGTGTCTATATAGCACGCATGATGTAGGACCTCGAAGCTAATTACTCTATTCACGGCTAGATGTCGCCACAGGAAAAAATAGAACACGCTAACAGTCTTCAAAAAATCTTTCGATCAAATGTCTGGACTAATTTCCACCAAGACCTCTTCCAAAGGAAAAAAATAAACCAAAATCGGTTCATCCGTTTAGGAGCTACGATGCCACAGACAGGTTAAAGATACACACACAAGTAAAACTTTTTGATCGAGGGCTACAAGTTTATTTAATAAATAGAACTGACTATTTTCAGCTATGAACACTCTTGACCAAGTCACCTTTCAAACAAGAAAAACTAAGTTTATTATTTTTCAAGACCACACTTTATGGATAACATTAAATTTATCTCGAACCCACATCCTAGCCTGTGATCGCCACGAATAATTCAGTCATCAAAATATTTTTTAAACGCTCTTTCAGAATTGAGTTCAGTTCTCGCCGCGAATGAGGGGTTTTCACGGACGTTTCAAATCATGCGCTAATAGATGGCGCTGCTTTGAACCTAGCTTTCAAAATAAAGTAAAATGTCAAAGTCAACAACGTAGTGATATATTTTCGTGGTATTTTGTTACTATCACACAAAAGCACAGACAATGCATTTGACAAGCATACTTGAGTCAGAGCCATCTATCGAGCCAAACTGAACCATTTTTTTTTTATTTGAAAATTAAAAGCCCTCATTCTCTTTTATGTCTTCTACCGAATGAGAACGGATGCCACGAAGTGGTCATTTGAGTCTAGGAAAAAGAAAAACCTCGGCTGAAACCACACGATACCATCGAGCAACCACCTTATTCACCAGATATGTCTGGTGAATAAGGTGGTTGCTCGATGGTATTTGTTGAGTTTTTGCCTCGTCCTAGCATGTCTTAATCGACTCTTATTCTATTGAGTTTTCGGAGAAAACTCAGGTCTTTTGTGACTAGTCGAGCGTCTAAGTCTAAGTCTCCTAGTTCTCGCGAACTCAGCTTTCGCTATCTGAAGAAGCGATGAGCTGTTACGGGCAAAAAACACCAAACAAAATTAATTTCGCGCCGCAAGCGTAAGCATCCACCTTAATGGTACGGATCAACTCGTGAGACACAAAGAGTTCAGCGGCTATCTCTCTCCAACTTGAATGAGGATTTTCAGTCACTATTTTCTTTACTTTTGCGATGTTAACTTCAGTTGAAGACGTTGATGGCCTACCAGAGCGAGGCAAATCTTCCATCACATCTTGAACGCATTGTATACCACTCATAAGCACGTGTTTTTAATAAAGTTGATTCACTGTAAGCCTTCTGAAACATTTTCAGCGACTCCGTACAAATTCCATTTGCGATGCAAAATTTGAGACAAACTCTTTGTGTGATGTTTTTGTCCATTACGAAATTCGCAACACACGCTAGAGATGATCCAACAAAAAACAGTACCTACCGAAACTACTAGTTTAGTATTATTTTATCTGTGACCGAAACTAATCTAAATGACAGATGCAGCTCAAACTTCGCGCCGAAATTTAAAACAGTTGTGCCAAACTAGCAACAACAAAAAAAGATAAAAAAATATTTGGAACCGTAAGCAAATTATCAATTCCCGATACTTTTATGACAGAATGTATATACAAACACTATGCAAATAATAAAAATGCAAAAAAAACTAATTCTAAGGAACATACAGAGTTCTCCAACTATAATGACACGGATAGCATGTTCTATTCTACTAGTGGCGGCATCTAGTTTTGACTTGAGTAAAATTCGGAAATTTACACTATGCGTGGTTTGAGAGCTAAAGATAAAAACTGTCTGAGACATAAAGATAAAAACTCTGGTGTACCTGTAATTTCACCGACACCCTTATTCAACAATTACTGAATCGTTTTTTTTTTCTTCTGTTCAGCCTACAATTTGACTTTTTGAAATGAAAATGAAATTAAATGAAATTTATTTATTGCATAAAATGTGGTTAAATTAAAGATATCAAATAATTATATTATGTCCGACTTTATTATTATGATATTAACTGAATATAAAAATAGATACCTAGTTTAAGTCACATTAAACGCTGTGAACAAATTAGTAATTAATAAAGCATCAGGCCATCCAACCACTACGCAAGAGGAGCCACAATTTCCCCAGTTCAGTAAGCCGAAACCATAAATAAGCTTTATTCCAATAATGTACAGTCAACAAAAGAAACCAGTGAACAATCCTATTACAGCCACGTGGCTCCGGGCGTCAATATCAAAATTCAAAGGCTTTTAAAGTCAACGCGAGTGTAAAATTAGTTGCCCATTGAAACGTTCCAAATAGTGTCAGAGCTAAATACAAAGTTTTACACAACTTTAGTAATTATTTACACATTGATTAATGACTGTAGGTAAATGACAAAAATGGGTCACCTGAGGGCTTATGACAGATTTCTAACTATTCCAGATACAGAACTACTTAGGAAAACGAAAATTGAATTGAGAGGTAAAATTTCGTTTTTGTATGCAGAAAGTTATAGCGGACTTTTTGAGAAGTTAACTAATACCATACACAAAAACAAACATCGACTCACAATTCGATAGTCGGTATACCGAATTCAAAACTTAGATAAACTTGTAATAAGCCATGATGAAAAACTTTATTTTAGAAAAAAAAAACGTAAGGAGACCTGTGTAGGTGTATCTAATCCAGTTAACCTTAGTAACCATGTCAAGTGAACACAGATGTCCATCCTTATGGGTGAATAGAATAGAATATAATTATTTTTATTTGTAGCAACACACATAGGTTTATACAAATAAAACATGAAAAAACATACACTGATAGTTAGATTTGATGTTACAGAAAGGTCTCTAATGAGTCAGCGTGTGTGTGTTCATGTCTTGTTGTTTACAACCTGCATATTTGCTGTTACAGAAAGGTCTGTAACAGCAAATATGCAGGTTGTAAACAACCTGCGCTGGTCTTTCGTTACAGCCTTTTTCTATCCAAGGTAACATAAAAAACAGCAGACGTGTATCTGAAACTTTATTCTGAAACTTATCACCTCATTGAAGAACTAAGAACGCATGTGTTAGATTGTGATTGCATTTCAACATGATTAAATATGAAATGTCATATTTAAAAGTACCACCACGTTGGATGTCTGTCAAGTAAGATACTCTTACATTAAATTATAGCTACCAATAAATGTATTTTGAAGTTGTAAGAATCATCTCTGAAATGTACATGTTGGTATGTACATTTCAATCATGTTTTATAATTGAAAACAGTTTGTTTACAAGTAACACGTGGTCGGGCGTCTACCCGTTTACTTGTAGGTATAAATAATTGAAGACCGGTTTAGATATTATGATAATAATTGATGATTTAATTTATAATTTATACCTACAATATTAGATCGTATAGTTTCCATTGCAATTAAACAGAGGACGTGATTTGATTATTGTTTAAACTTGAACTTGAATAATCTTAATCTCTAAAATCATACGTAAATTCAATAGTAATTATTTGAAACGTATATCACTATAGTAATTAGTTTTCCAACGATCGATTACCAGAATTGTACATAATTAAAGACGGAACATTGATTCCCGTACTTGTCCGACTGTGGGCTTTATAAAGAGCTGCTATTCGTTGCAATGGGCAGTCTTGTATCGACAGTGCTGGCCATAACATGAGAAACTGGTATGTTGTTATTTCATTTTATTTGTGTAACTATGTAGGTAACTTGATGTGTATATTATATTGACCAGTAAATACGAACCAAGCAGTGTTTCTATTTAAATATGATCAATGGTAAGTAAAATGGAAAATACAAAGCCAAAACGAATTCTTATCTGTTATTTGATTTGACAAACCCATTAATTGATTGGATCCGGCACCGTGATACTCTTGCCAAGAGTCTCTTGGTCATTTACCTGGTGCTTATGCTGTTACATGCATGTTACGAAATGACGCAGCGCTCTTTCAGGAGATTGTTAGATTATCGCCAAAAAATCACGAAACTTCTGAATCGCGCAAACAAAATAATTCTGGAGTTTTTGACCATATAAAACCTCCCAACAATACCTATCGATCGTATGATCCCGGACATGTGGACAGTCCGGCGAAAGATCTCTTTTAAATGGCGGTCAGATCCAACCGTTGTTCTCCATGTCTTTTGGTAAAAGGCTTCTTTCCATATAACATTTCCATTCGAGAGTTTATTCTCATGGTCACCTTTATACAAAAGAACATATCCTGGATTAATTACAATGTTTAATATTTAAGTAAAAATTCACATGCCTCTTGAAAAGGCTTAGTAAATGGATTAAAACGTAATAGGTATAAGTAAGACTTGTAATGAACATTTATCATTTACCCAGAATTAATTATCCATCTAGTTTATCAATCTGTTTTCAAATGCGTCAAATGTAGCAGACTAATAGGTATCCGGCTCTTGTTCTACAAAGCATGACGAAGCAATATTTCCGCTGGCAGGCTCGTCAGCCAACAGCGTTATTCAAATTTCGATTAAATAACTTCGGATTATGGAGTGATCTTTCATCAGCGGTATTATACGGCTGACTGTACAAATTAGTCCTTTATTAACCTTGTGTTTGTTAATAGGCTTTATTAAGGAATCAAATCTCGAAGGAGATCCGTAGAATATAGCTCTCAGGATTAGCAAGTTGAAGTGGCAATGGGCAGGCCATCTAGCTTGCAGAACTGATAACTATTGGGGTGCCCGAGTGGTGACTATGAACCGGAAGACCGACGGGTTTAGGAAGACCCCCTCTCGGTGATCTCGCTTCCAAGATCTGTGTTGGGTACCTACCTATTAGGCACCTTCCTATTAGGTACCCTCATATAAATCTGAAATAAGGAGAAGTGTCATATATACGTACATACATAGACACACGCCTCTTTTCCCCAAGGGGTAGGCAGAGCCTCAATGGGCCTCTTTCTACAGTGAGTTGCACCATTGTGGAATAAAGACATGACGAGTGGTGAGCTCATAGCCGCCATTGCTTCCCACGACTGACTCAGCTAACGCTTTCATCCAGTAATTACACATTCTATACGAGTAATACGAACCTCTGTGGCGCGGCGGGCGAAGCTTGGCTTGCGACGCAGGAGGTTGCGGGTTCGATTCCCGCCTCGGAACATATATTTGTTCAGGGTGTTCTGGGTATTTTCTATGTATAATAAAAAATATTTATCTATGTAATATATTGTATTAAGTATATCAATTATCTAGTACCCATAACACAAGCTCTGCTTAGCTTGGGGCTAGATTATGTTGTGTGCACTGTCCAGCAAAAAAAAAAAGTTATACACAGTAGATATAGTAGATACCTTTACCTAAACCTACCTACTGCGCATGCAAATTGGAAAATGTACACCCCATGTACTCGTTACTATGGTAAAATTAATATTTTTACCTTCTGCCACTTGTACTATTATTTATTCTGTGCTTCTGCTCAAAAGTCACTTATCTTTGACATTTTATCATCAAATTCTGTGATTGTTTTTATGATTAACGTCGTAAATACTTGACAAATAATCCCACTAGACCGTTACTGAAAGGGTATGAGCAATATGCTCATACTCTACACACGCCACGCCACGCTTTCTTACCAATTCTACTTAGTTCAAATTCACCCCAAAAGATACCTGTCTCAGAGTCAGAATAAAAATAATAAAAATTCTCTATCCAGAAAAAACGGATAAAGAATTGGCATTCTTATCTTAACAACCTGTACTTCCTAGTAACGCTATACTTTACAAAGGGGAGCGTACTCTATCTTTCAAAAACACACTGCAAATTCAACCATACCTCCTAGCTATAAGACCTAAAGTTGCAAATTAATGGGCACGGTCAGCAAATAAATTCGGCGGTGGTCTCTGACCGCTTCCTGCCTGGAGCTCGCCGCTGCCATTAGATGGACTGTCCACACACACACGGGACGGGACAGGGCCGCCACCGATCTCACAATCCGTAGCAGGAGAGTGGGGAGTCTGAGAAGGCTCTGCCTTGCTCTCCTGAATAAACAGCGTTTTGTCTTGTGTTTAGAAATGGTAAAACATGAGAGTTTACATTTTGAAAAAAATATATTTCAATAATTTTCACTAGAAACGGGATATTTACCATGATTTTTGAGTTGAACATCTACTCGCAAAGACTTTAGTTAGTTCTCCCGTCATCATGGCGCATGCAACTGTGCCGAAATATCGGGAACATTTAAAACTCATAAATCATGGTAAATATCCCGTTTCTAGTGAAAATTAATATTTGTCAATTTTCTCTCATTGACGTTAAAAATACAAGATTTAGCTTTTAACATTTTGCTGCATCAAAAAAAATCGCAAAGATAGGTCTAAATTGCGATTTAAATGGTGTTATATTTGAGTTTTATTCAGTTTTGGACGATAAAACTTAAACCAAAATAAATGCTGTCGAAAATGCGATATAAAACGGTGGTTACAATGTGAATTTAAAAAAGCCACGCCCTTCCATTCTAAAATTTAATGTGTTTATGCCCTAGGAACGTGCTTGCCGCGTATTCAGTCCAAAGCGGAACGTATTGGAGGCGCAACATGCCTAAAATTCTTGAATAGGAGCGCCGCCGTAAAAGAGCACTATATATTTATATTTCAGCCTTTTTATTTCCTGATAAATTTAATAATAGTGATTACTTTAAGTGTATTAAGATAAGGTTTAAACTATGTATGTAATTAATAACTAATAATCACTAATCATTAATAACTTGTAATACATACATAGTTTAAACTTAATCTTAATACAATTTAACTAATCACAATCATTCATAACTTTACACGTTATACTATATAATATTTGATATTAGCATGTAAACAGGAACCACTCTCAGGTGAAGGACTCCTCCTAAAAATCCTCCTCGAACTATCACTCTATAATCTATATTTATTGTAGGTTTATTTATTTATTATTTATTTAAGCAGGTACATTTAGTAATGATGTACGTATGTAAGTATATTTTACTTTTAATATTTAGTAGCATGTTTTTTTCTGTTTGTTTCCTGTATTTGTACACTTTCCTACCATCTTTTCATCTCTATAGCCTCAAAGGTTTGCTGGAAGAAAACTCTTTAGGGTTAAGCTTGACTTTGTACACATACATCTTTTGTTATATATTATTTGTATTTATTTTTGCGTGTACAATAAAGAATTATAAGAGTTATATAAGCGCCTTAACCACTGCGCTTCTATGGGCATTTGTTGAACTTATTGGGCTTTTTACCCATTTTAAAATCAAAAAGAACTCTAGCATACAAATTATCTTTTATGATGAGAGCCAACAGTAGGATGTAAATTGAAAATAAAACACTTCATACAAACATTAGTGCAGACATTATTTTCCAACCTTTTCCACTTTGTAGCTTGCAGGCATAGCCGAGGAGGACGGCTGAAACATTCCTTAGAAAGTCGCACGAAAAATACTACGTATTACTTGCGCACTGTATAGGCCGGCCCTTCAACCTATGGATCAGCGGCATTCACAGGAAATCAGTGAATGGAGGCGTTTTGTTTAACAACGGATCAGGGATGGCTCACTTGATGTTAAGCGGTACGGTACCCTGTGCCTATGAACAGTGCACTATCACATAGGTCACGTCCACCTAGGACGAACCCTATGGGCATTGCACTGCGCCCGCCACCCTGAGACATAAAGATGAAAAGTCTCATGTGCCTGTACAAATATTTGCAGATCACACAAATATTTATTCCGCAGCGGTAATCAAACCCGCAACCTCTCACATTTCAGGCTGCTACTACAGTTACACAGCTGCAGTTACAGTTTATTTGTTTATAACTTGAGCCAATGACAACGAGTACAGGCTCCTCAATGGACCAAAGTAGGTAGGTCTAGTTTAGAGTACTTTAGAGAATGGACACAAAATATTATAGTACTTCGTAATGTTTCCGAAAAATGGGACTCATTGTCAGTGGTCCACAAACCTGGGGCCACAAAGTCAACATCTCTAGCTGTTTGCGTTTTGCTGTGTCAAAAGCTAATTCGATATACCTACCCCATCGCGTCTGCTCATTTTATCATTCCATGCTTTTACAATGGCTACAAAGATGATAAAAGCTTTTCAGTTGTTTTTATGTGCAGTCGCCATCATAAGTTGCTGAGCAACTCTGGTGTCCAGGACATTAGCACACAAAGCTATGCGGCCTATACACGCTGGTCCGACTTGCTGGGCCCATTGAACTATTATTACTAGAGTTATTAGAACTCGGCTGGGCTAGCATTTACAATGGTTCTTGGCGTCATTTTGGCGTTGGTAGCCAACGTTGGTGCAACCTGCCGTGTCAGCTTTTCATCCACACTTTTTTTTTTATTTATTTAGGTCTAGGTTGATACATGAAAATGTATCAATATGAAAATGCTATGAATCTTATGCGACATGCACAACCTCTTACAGATAAACAAAGCATGCAAAAAAAACGGCCAAGTGCGAGTCGAAATCGTGCATGAAGGGTTCCGTACCATTATCTATAAAACGGCAAAAAAAACACGTTTGTTGTATCGGAGCCCCCCTTAAATATTTGTTTTATTTTAATTTAATTATTTATTTTTAAAGTGAATATATAACTAAATATTCTGTGAATATTTCAAGTGGCTACCTATTGCCGTTATCAATATCGAGCAAAAACGAGCAAGGAAATCACGTTTGTTGTATGGAAGCACCGTTAAATATTTATTTTATTCTGTTTTTTAGTATTTTTGTTTTAGCGGCTACAAAAATACATCATCTGTAAAAATTTCAACTACCTAATTATCACTGTTAATGAGATACAGGCTGTATGCAAATATGTTTTTATAAATATATTTTTTAACTAGATTTTTCTCTAATTTTAATTATTTTATGTTTTTGATAAAAAATTAAACTCAATTTGCTTACCCAATTACTGTTTGTTAGTGTATTCACAAACTTACCATACATTTTACTTCTTATTTTGTTTCACAAATCTGGAATATGTTTTTTTTTTTTTTACTTCGTTACTGTAGTAATATTATTTAGCGTACGTTCTCCTCAGTTACGAACACGGTTGTCGACTAGCTACCCACAACTCAGATTTTCCTAAGGCACTAGGCACTAGTGGGTAGTGCACTTACAAATGTTTGTCAACTTACAACTTACTGTTACAGCTTATTTAATACATACATAGTACTTAATTAGTTTTCGACAATATTTGTAAAACACTTATTTCATATTTTTTGTACCAATTTAATAAACTTCACTTTATGTAGGCAAGTTACAGACGGACAGACAGACAGACAGACCGACGGACATCGCAGTCTTATTATTATGTAGGCGTTTTACCCTTCGGGTACGGAACCCTAAAAACTATGTTAAGGTGAGGTAACAAAGCACGTTAAGATTTTCTAAACAAAAGCGAAAAGAAAACATTGCTAACAATTACATAGAATTTAAGGGAGAGAGTGGAACAATAATAGCTATTGTGGTGGAAATGGACTCAACATTACACACTAAGCCGCAAAATTCGAAATCATATCTGTGATAGACTATGAAAGTTAATGTCAAGTTCGATATGGGAGTTTAATAGCTTACAGAGACGTTGTATCTGAGAGTTAGCACCTGAGACAGTCTTCTGAAAGGAACATACAGTTGTGGCAACATGCGACAATGATAACGAGAGGGAACTTTATAGCGTATTCTTCTAACAAATTGAGAACATTTTATCTGGTTTCTCAAAAGTTAAAACAAGAATTGAATATGTTGTAAGTTTCTTCAATTGTCAAGTGACTCATCAAAGGATATTGGCGCCAATGCGCCAAGTGCGCTCACACGTAAGCGGTCCAAATACGGACGAGCTTTGATGGTGCAGGTGTGTTTTACCCTTAGAGCATTGCAGGCCTCCGCGTGTTGCTCGATTGTTTTACCTTGGCAAAAGTTTGCTTGGCCCAGCCACTGGCCCAAGAGTTGGGCGTGTACCGCCTTTACATTATTTGAGTAGGTACTGTTCTTGTCGTTGGCTCATATAAACATTCACTTGCAACAATTACCTACATTAATAAGGCGTGGTGTGTTTGGCCTACCTTTTCAGGGATAAAGACGTGACGTATAGAGAGATTACAGACCAACATAAATTTTACGTAGGTACCTATATACGAGTATATCAATCCGGCGCGGTGGCGACTGATCAAAGCATTGTATTCCCTATAATATAGTCAATTTTGCAAGGTCAAAAAACTGAGTGAAACGATGAGTTTGTATGTTAGCATCGCCCGCTTATTTACTTATTAGTATGAGTTATGGCTTATTTGTTGGCCTCAGATGTATGTTATGGATGTTTAGACACTTTACAGCCTTTTGAAGTATCGTTGAATCAGAGCGTCCTGTGTTCTTTTCGAACGCTTTGAATGAATAGCTTATGGTAATTTTAAGTGACTACCTATATTTGCAAACCTGTATTGCTCAGCTCATTTCAACGGCGACTGCACGAATAAAAACTACCTCTATTCGTTGTAAAAGAATATTTATTTTATGCAAAGGGAATTGTTAAATACTCTAATGGACGGACATGGCTTTATTCTGAGCTTTGAAGCTCGTCTACTCATTAATAAATCAAAATGAACAAACTTATGAAAATAAATAGTACCAACTTACTAATTTTTTTTTTTTTTTGGGTCATTTTTAAATCAAGATTTTATTTAACTAGTGCCCGGAACCGTGAGTTCACAAACAATGCCAGGCCACGATAAGTTCCAGTTTCCGTCTCCATCATCAGATCAGCTCGCTGTTACCATAATATTGCATTGTCATCGAAATTTGACAGATAAGAACATGGGTAACTTCCCATACATTGTTTGACCCAACATTTTTTGTCTAATGTAACGTACAGTTGAGATACTTTTGGTTATTGATATGAAAAAGCTTATTTAATTTCTTACGTAGAAATTATGGGAAAGTAATGAAGCTTGTTGCGTTTTGTTCCACGCAAATGCAATGAGTTGATTTATCTTTTGCTTAAAGAAATACAACTTTAGCTTCCCAACTTCTAAAAATATACAAGTTCTTCAGAAAAATTGGACAAAAACAATAATTAGAACCGTACTAGTTACTTCCATGAAGGGGTTCATTTATTTTTGACCTGGGTCAGGAGTTGCCCACCTCCTTTCAGTACAATATCGGATGTCAGATGATTTTTGGTGCTTGAAAATTTTATTTTAATTTTATTACATTTTTTTTATCGAAATTGTGTTTTGGGCTCTATTATGCCCTTGTAAATATGATGAAGATTAACAATATAATTTTTGTTATTTAAATGTATATGGTATATACATGTATATACGGTGTATATTTTTATAAAAATACGTTTTAAAAAGCCTATTTAACTCTTGACAGCTTTTTAAATAGCTAAAAGCTTTAAAACAAAATTATAAAATGTCACATAAAAATATAATAGCGTCTCGTTTGCCGGTTAAGGTGTTAAATCTTCGGTACGGAGGCCTGCTATGCTCTAAGGTACGTACCTACCGCCCGCCCGCGAGGCCACTTTTATGAGCTAACTTTTGCCGGTGACGTGAAATTAAAACGCAATGAGAATAAACATTTTGACCTCAAAAGAAGTCAATTGAACAAATGTATCTTTGTGTAAACAGGGAGTTATTTAGTTGATAATTCGTGAACATTTCGGCACCGCACTCCGTTCTCGGAGAGCTAATGAAAATGTATGAGGACGTTGACAGTTTTACACTTGCATTGTCTTGTATTGTGATTGCTTACCTCCCGCTGAAGAGCGCAGAGGAAACTCACGAAAAGAAGGTTATTCATTCGCCAGTCACTAGCTTGACAGTTACTCTACTGCATGTAGGTACTAGTATGTTTTTTACGGACTTGTCGATGGTTTTCATGCCATAATAAGTAAACAGCTTCTTTGCTCAGTAGTGTACGGAGGTAGCACCAGAAGCATTCTCCAGGTCATACCTAACAGATATAATCTGCCTGTGATGAAGTCTTTCATTCGGGTCCTGATCAGATAGTCTCATTAGAGTCTATTGTATCAGAGCAAGACTAAACGTTTTTAACTTAACTAATTATCATCATCATCATCAACTGCCTCTCTTAGCCTGTGCCATTCCTCACGGTCATCCATCCCATCCATCCCATCACATCCCATCTCGCTGCTGGACGACCAACGTTTCTATACACAGTTTTTTTTTATAAATAATAATAATAAGTACCTTGACTTGGCTCACGAGATTACCGCCATGTGGGATGTGGATTCAACGATTATCGTCCCGATAGTCGTTTCAGTGAATGGACTGATAGCGAAGAGCTTCGACCAATACCTTAAGAAGCTCTCGCTGAATGGTTGGGTTAAGGGTCAGATTCAGAAGGCGGTACTCCTGGACTCGGCACGCATAGTCAGGAGGTTCCTCTCTCTGCAGCCCTAGCCCCCGACCGTTTGGGCCTTGCTCCGCGGTCGGTGGTTCCCCGTTTAAATATATATTTTTACTATACTGTTTTTCATACTATTTATTTCTTATACGAGTAGATAGTATACCTTTATAGTGAAAAATATTATTTTTTACGAGATTTTGAATAAATGAGTGAGATAATAATTATACATTATGTAGTCAGGAGGTTCCTTTCTCTGCAGCCCTAGCCCCCGACCGTTTGGGCCTCGCTCCGCGGTCAGTGGTTCCCTGTTTAGATTTATATTTTTTATACTATTTTTTTTTGTAGATAGTATTTCTTTCTAGTGAAAAATATATTTTTTTACGAGATTTTGAATAAATAGATAATAATTATAAATAATATTAATTATATAATCATTTATTATTATACAACTAATTATATAACTGTGTAAATAATAACCTAATTCTTAAGTCTTATTAACAAACGGACTTTGTGTTGTCTGAATAAATGAAATGAATTTACGCGTGTTTGTCGCGTAAACGTGTTTTTTGGTGACATCGAGATGAGTTATGAGAGTATTTTTGTATCTTAAAGAAGATGTCACGACGTTCGTACAATATTTTAATGTACCTAATGAATTATAAATAGTAGCTAAAGTTGGGTATGGCAGAAGAAACATGAAAGTAGAATAAATGCAGAGGAGATGAGAGCTTTGAGAAGTATTTGTGGTGTGACTTAGAGATAATAAGGAATAGTGTGATAAGAGAGCGTTTCACGTAGTGACTATAGGATTGAGAAAGGTATGCTCAGATGGTTTTGACATTTACAATATCTATATTTTTGTTACTATTATGGCCATTTAAATCACAACATTGGGACATTGTCAATCGCTTACCAAAATTAAAACATTACCTATTCTACTCAATAAATATGTTTATTTTATTATTGTATTCTAAAGGTGAAATACATATATAGGGTTTACTGCATAAAATGCACAAAAAACTTAAACACGAAAAAAGGACCTTTTATGTAAAAAGTGTCCTAGTGTGCCTCCTTCTCTTCAACTAGTGTCTGCCCGAGGGTTCGCTCTCGTTTTTTCAAAACAAAAACTAGCCTATAGCTCAATCCGGGTTGTAATCTATCTGTACTAAATTTCATCAAAATTGGTTTAGCTGTTTCGGCGTGATTGAGTTACAAACATCCAAACATCGTAATTTATTAGTAGCATAGCTATTGTAAAGTCAAGGGCAAAAAAACATAATAGGTATTTAAGCTAGCTATTAAACTCTAATCACTAATAACCTACGAATAATAGAGGAACAGTTTCACAATAATTCTTCGGTAACAATTTTCTCGCGTAATCGTTATAATTGCGCTGTGGCAAAAAGAGTATACCTTTAGCTACGTAGACAACTGTCCATGAGAACAGTTAGCGCATTCGCAAAACAACAAACACCAAACTCGATTTGGCCCATTATCCCATTGGTCCCTACGGAAAGTGTGAAGACTTACTTCCCACTTACTCATGAGCCCTGACTTCTGGCCGAAAGGGGTGAAGTTCCGAAGTTCCGGCGGTTCAAGGCCCGCCTGTCACGTGATCCCCGGGCCGCGACGCGTCGGCGATCACACGTGTGTTAGATTAAGATATAAATGAAGTGTTTTTATATGTTTGTTAGTTTCTAAGGTATTTATGTTGATATGGGCTTATTGTTTAGGTTTAGTGCATTTCTCAGTAAGGTTGAAATAACAATTTTGAATTTGAATTTGATTTATTTAACGTACAATGCTCAGGGGTTTTCCCAGTTACCGCGTACTTGCACCCAGGAAAATGTATGTCTATAAGGCCTGCCCTCATCCAATTTTTTTTATACATCTTAAAATTACGTGTAAAGCAGTTGGCCCACTTGTTTTTTTTGAATTTATTTGAATACTACTTGGAATGATGGATCTAGCAGATGGCCCACATGATGTTAAGCGGTACCCTCTGCCTATGAACAGTGCATTGTCATATAGGTCACACCTACTAAGTACGCGCCCTATGTGGCATTGCACTGTGCCCTGAGATATAAAGATGAAAAGTCTCAAGTGCCTGTAATTTCAACGGCAACCATACCCTTCAAACCGAAACACAGCAATGCGAGCACAACTGCTTTGCGGCAGATATAGGTATGGCGGTTGTACTTCCCTGGACGAACTGTTTCACAAAAAAGCTCTCCTACTACTATAACATACTTATGTAATAAAAATACTACCAAATGAACGAGAAAAAGGTTGAGCATAACAACTTTTTTTTGTATGCTTCCAAGGTAGTAAAAAGCTTCCAGCCTACCTGTTGGTAAGCGGGTACCGTAGCCTATGGACGCCTGCAAAACCAGAGGCATCACACGCGCGTTGCCAACCACTTAAAACATTTCCAAACACCCCTTTTGAAGAACCCCATTACTGATCTCACTTGGAAAAACCTCAGCAAGGAGATCATTCCATATCTTGAGTGTTCGCGGGAGGAAGTTCCTCTGAAACCGCACAGTGCGAGACCAACCTGGGTCTAAGGTGTGGGTATGAATCCTCTGCCGATGGCGAGCACTTATTATTATTATTATCCTTTTATTATTATTAATATTTATTATTATTATTTTTCATTTATTATTATTAATATTTATTATTATTATTTACACCCATATAACATTAAATCCATAAAACACATTAAAACACAAAGACTTAAAACTAATAATTAAAACATAAATCAGAGATATTATAAAATTATATAAATTAATGTCATAAAATATTACAAATTAAAATAAAATTAAACAAAATAGACAACACGAAATTAAAATATGAATTGAATTGAATTGAATTGTATTGAATTGTGAATTAAAATATGGAATGAAATTAGATCAGATGGAGCCCATCATTATTTGCATCCACCTGTTTTGGATGGGGCAGTCTGGCTACAATCATCTTCAGGATGCCGTTGCCGATACCTCGCGCATGCTGGAGTAAGGAAGCGACTCTCTTGCGAATAATCGCTTGAGAGCCGTCCATGCGTGCCTCCGCGAACATCCCCGATGCGCTGCAAAAGCGAGGCAGGACTTATGTCATCTCCACGTTTTCTTAGCGTGGCATGACGCTAGCACTTGTATGGCTACTTGTCTCAGGGGGCTGCTCCTACATAAAGTATGGTGACAGGCTAACGGGCGTCGCGTGCCCTACATGGCTCGCGTGTGAGGGCTCTATCGAAATGTGTAGTGTACATTGACGGTTTTTTTTCTTACTTTGGCGGTGAGGTGACTTTTTGAATGTATGTTTTAATTACTCTCCTTGTTCAAACAAAATCTAATAAAAAAAACACGTAAAACTCGTTGTCCCTCTTTTTCAGACTCACTGTAACTTTTCAAAACTTGCGTAACTTACCCCGTAAGGTGACAACGATACAATTTTTACTTATTAGTTACTAGTGTCCGCCCGCGGCTTCGCTTGCATTTTACCGGGATAAAAAGTAGCCTTTAGCTCAATCCAGGTCATAATCTATGTGTATACCAAATTTCACCGAAATCGGTTTAGCCGTTTTGGCGGCATTGAGTAACAAACATCCAAATATCGTAACTTTGACATTTATGATATCAGTAGGATATTAGTGGGAGTTTGGCCCTTTTATTTACAAAATTACTGCAAGTCTGTCCAGTTGATCACAAAACACTCTTGTAAACATAAAAGAAAACCCAGTCAAGTGCGAGTCGGAGTCGCGCACGAAATCTATAAAAACAGAAAAAGAAAACTCCCTCTTAAATATTTATTTTATTCTGTTTTTAACCCCCGACGCAAAAACGACGGGGTGTTATAAGTTTGTCGTGTCTGTGTGTGTGTGTGTGTTTGTCTGTGGCATCGTAGCTCCCGAATGGATGAACCGATTTAGTTTTTTTTTATTGTTTGAAAGGCGAATTTGTCGGGAGTGTTCTTACCTATGTTTGATCAAAATCGGTTCAGCCGTTTCATTTTCATTGTGTATAATTCGTTACTTGTTTTGTACTTGTTGTTATAGCGGCAACAGTAATACATCATCTGTGAAAATTTCAACTGTCTAACTATCACGGTACATGAGATTCAGCCTGGTGACAGACGGACAAACGGATGGACAGCGGAGTCTTAGTAATAGGGTCCCGTTTTACCCTTTGGGTACGGATCCCTAAAAACGGTCGCCATTTTAAACTATTTTGTTATTGGACTGCTTACTTTTATTATCGACATCTGAGGACGCCGTCAGAACACTCAAACAATGTGCATAATATTTACAATTGTTCGATAGTTATCTATCACTGGTTTGCTAGCGCAAGGAAATGCATTTTATATGTTACTTAGCCTTTTGCCCGCAGCTTCACTTGCGTGATGTTGGGATAAAAACCAGTAATTTACAACGTCATATCCCAGCATCTGTTGCTTTAAAATTTTTGGCTTGGCACCATGGAGGTATAATAGTAGTAATGGAGTGAGTGCTAAAAATAGCATAGAGTGTTCCTTCTTACTTCTATACTAGAAGATAGCTTGCTATCCTATGTTAGAGAGAAACAAATATATTGTCACACGACGACAGTCGTCTTTCCGTTCCGTACCCTGAATTTTGGTATCATGCATATACATCTCCCTAGATTGTTACCATGTATGTACTAGTAATTTGACATTTGGCCTGGTACGACTACCACAAATAAGAACCGATAGATTTATGCTTGTCTCATTCTAACCCATGAATACATTCATATAAAAGAATGAGACTGGTATAATCGCTAACGCTTCGTTTTTAGCCTTAGTTCCATGCCTTTAGTACATCTTCCTAGCTTGGCACCAACCCGAAATGACAGACGATTAAAATGTCAAAACAGCTATTTAAGGCGTATACACCAGCTGATTGGTCTTATTTGGAGGCTTTCTCCTCACAGACGAGACAATATTATGTGCTGAAAATAATATATGTCATTCATAGACATTTTATCTATAAAGTGAACGTACAAAAATCACCTACCCGTTCATTAACCATGTGAAAAAACTAAGAAAGTGCAGTTGTTTTCGGCTGGAAATTTGATTTTAGAATTTCGTACTTTTTGTTTCACCTAAATGTCGGCAAAGATTTTATATTCAAGTTGAACGTATGATTCTGTGATGCGACGGTTTTTCACGTGGCAAATCATTGTTTTTCGTGATTTTGACTTACTTTTCGTTCCGCGAGGGCTGTTCTGTCACTATCTAACTTACCTGAACTTTAATGAGTTAGAAAGTGATGGAATTTGGCTCTGGTATTAAACTAAAATTACTAAAACGAAAATTTTACTAGATACTTATTCAATATTAACTCACCCAGTTAGGGGAGAGTTGGATATTACCGAGCCCCTAAGAGAAGATGCCTAAAACTAAGCGTAGGTTAGGGTTATAAAAATAAAAGATATTATATATTAGTTCCGGCAGCTGTTATTATTATCCTGCCATTTACATATGGCTTTCATTATTTATGTCTTCATGTCATCCAGATGCCACGACTTCTTCTTTTTCGGAGTTTTCCCGTTGTCCCCTTTTTTCGGCATTGGATATTTCATCCTATAAAGTCAATATAATTTTACTAAAGGTAGGTAGTAGTACTTTTTCGTACATGATAATACCGCGCCCTTGGCACGGAATTATCAAACACGGTCTTTTTTTTTGTAACCCCTAAACAATAAACATAAGGAAAGAATATTTGCTTAAACTACTTCACACATGCAATTTTAAGTATGTTTGCCTTCTAAATGCATATAATAAATGATGCAACATTAATAAGTAAAGGGCTCACCTCTTTTTTTTTTTTTTTTTATTTGGTTCACAACTCGTGTTATACACATAACAACTTCTTACAGTACTTCGTTTTACTGGCATTTCCGGTGTAAACTCTAATACTAGTGAACACAACATGCAATCATGTGTGTACATGGCAATTATAACTCTACAAAGAAAAAGGAAACTAATATACAAAAATAAACATAAAAACTAAGTAACTAAAAATTATTAAGTAAACATTATTCAGTAAATAATTTATAAATGTTCACTTTTGCGGAGGCCAGAGAACCAGAAAAAATATCATAGGAGGGTCGGATTCCATTATAATAGGAAAACACCTGTACAATGGAGAATGTTGCATGACGTTCGTTCGACAATGCGGTAACCTAAAAGACTTTCTATTTGCTAGCCAGCTGCTTTGCCGGGGGACCTCTAAATTGATGTGTGCTAAGACTTCAGGACAGTCCACGAAGCCATGTATTAGTTTATACAAGAATAAAACATCGGACACCTTACGGCGAACACAAAGAGATTTCATGCCATAAAATTACATCCCATGTTCGTAGGAAGGCAGTTTCTTACAATTATTATTAACATAAGATAGGTGATATAAAAACCTCTTCTGGATACGTTCCAACCTTGCGGAGTGAACAGCATAGCCTGGAGACCATACGCAACTATAACATTCCAAAATACTACGAACAATACAATTGTATATGGGTATTACAACCCTCGGATCTTTAAAGGACTTTATTTGCCTCGAAACAAAACCTGACAGCTGTGAAGCTTTTTTTATTGTTTTGTCCAAGTGGTCTCTGAAGTTTAGCGAGCTGTCAACTGTGACTCCTAGGTCTCTAACACTCTGAACTTAATTTAATGTAATGTTCCTTGGCAAATAAGTCGCAGTAAAAGGTTTTAGCATTTTGGTAAACTTAATATGATAGCATTTCTTCATATTCAGTACCATTTTATTATCAGAACACCAGTTATCAACTCTGTCCAATTCATGTTGCAAGGTTATTATATCAGCACCACCGCGAACCCGTATATATAACTTTAGGTCGTCAGCATACATTTTAAAACTACACCGAAGATCATGAGAAAGATCATTAATAAATATGACAAAAAACAGTGGACCGAGGTGCGATCCTTGGGGGACACCAGTCGGTATCTCTTTTACTCGAGATGTGTACCCATGTATTTTTACAAGCTGTGACCGATTCTGCAGATATGGCTCGCACCATCGTAACAATGAACCGTGAATACTCATCTCTGAGATCTTTCTCAGCAGCAAGGTGTGATCGATCAAATCAAACGCCTTGCTGAAATCTGTATATATAGCATGGACTTCTTCTCCATCATCCACGGCTTGAGAGACATCATTAACAAAACCAACCAGATTAGTAGTCGTAGATTTTTTGGGTAAAAACCCATCGCCTCTTAGGGAAGATAGTCTCAAAATAATAGTCGAAGTGCCGAACATTTTAAAACAATTGTGGACTTTCTCTGGTGGCTCGGAACGGACTGACGATGCGCGCGGGGAGGGTCGTCTGCCTCGAGCTTCGATATTATTAGCACAAAAGACACTCGCTATTCGTAGTTTTTGATATATGCAGGGGCGCGGAGATATCAGGCGTGCGGTAATATCCAATTCTCCCCTACTAACTGCCTAATGTAAAACAAGCAATGTACATGACACACCGCGCTTTAACCGCCGTGTCACTTGTGGCGGTACCTCCGCGGGCACAGACGATCTAATGATCGCCGGCGCCACCTAGCGGCGAGTAACGGTCGCCTGATTGGATAATTTATGTTTACACCATCATTCGAGATTTTGATCATGATCGGAAGCTGGGTTCATGACTGATTTACTCAAGACTTAGCTATCTTATTCACGTCAGGATAGGAAGAGACATCATCATCACCAGCCTCTGGAATTCCAAATTTTTTTTCTCTTTTTTTCGGCTAAGATTTGGTATGTGTACAATATTACCATCGTCTGTCTTTCCTGAAAACTATAATCTGGGTCTCTTCAGGGCTAGAGTGAATAGGTGCCTTCTAGACCTTTGTGCTCCATCTTCGGCCCCATCGTCACTTATACCAACAGGTGCGATCGCGGTCAAACAAAGGTCTTAAAAAATGCCTCCCCGTGGAATGCCACGACAAACGTTCTCGGGTTTATATAAAGCTTTTATGTGAAAACATTTGTCCATGGAAGTAATACCCCATAGCTTTGTCTGCCGCAAAGCAGTAGTGCTCGCATTGCTGTGTTCCGGTTTGTGAGTATGGGTGCGGCTAGGAAGCACACTATGTAGCATTGCACTGCGCCCGCCACCCTGAGACTGTACCGTATGGCCCCCCTAGTCCTATTCCTAAAAGTCTGGAGCAGAAGGGCGGAATAAAACCAGAGTGTGGCCAAATGGGATTTTAATTGGTCTATTTGACCACGACAGCTTATGAACAGCACACAGAGTTTGTAGAGCGTGGGTGTCCGCAAAATCTGTTCCTACTTCTCCCTTCGAGAAGTACTTCCCTTTGTTGTGGTGATCCGGCCGAAGGTGGTGGGTGGCCTCTGAGACAGTAAGTGGTAGATTGGCTTCTTCCCCTGGTACTAAAGCGCACACAGCAGAAGTGGGCGAGCGGCCCTAGAAAGGTCCAGGCGCTCCGCCTTAGTCCGGCCGTGGGCGGTCTTCCACCCGACAGGGGATGAACTCGTACCTGGTTCCTGGAAGCGAGAATACCGAATGTTTAGTATTCGGTACCTCTAACTTCCGTTCTGGGGGCCCACCAAGGCTTCACGAAGAAAGAATAAGTACTTCCCGCGTAGCGTAGTTTTGCCGTGGTGGTACTTCCAGAACGGAGTTTACATGTATAGGGAAAAAAAGCAGAAGGCCAAGATGTATGAACAATGACAATATATTTAAATTAGATATATATGGAAGAATTAACGATAAATTTAAAAGAATGAAAGTTTAAGGTAGATACAAAAGAATAAAGATGACAAAGAAGTGATAGCTGTTTATGTGCCATTTAAAACTCACCCTAGTTCGGGAACCACTTCCTTGAAATAAATATATAATTTACTTTCCGACTTTTGTCGAAAACAACTGGCTACAATGCCCGCACTGCTGAGTAAAAGTGACGTGGGCTGCCTTGAAGTTGGTCTAGCTGCGACTGACTCGTGCGACGCGCATCTGCTAGGTGGGTTCCCCCACCGCACGTAATGCTGCGCCGGTCTGCAAACCGGTTACACCGCAACTCATGCAACGCTTCGTTACAAGACAAAGATGAAAAGTCTCATGTGTCTGTAATTTCACCGGCTCCCATACCCTTCAAACCGGAACACAGCAATGCGAGCACTAATACTTTGCGGCAGAAATGGGTATGGCAGGGTAGGTACTTCCCCGGACGAACTCTCACAAAAAAACTCTAATACTACTAAAAATATGTTGAGCCATGGCCTTCTGTAGACTGGTGATGAATGAAAGAGGCAAAGACAAAATAACAAAATAGACGCGATGCCTTTCCCATCAACATTCAAACACAAAATGTAAATAAGTATAACTTTATCAATAAATTACATTCGCAAATCAGAGTCGAACAAGATAGGCCACGATTCAGAAAATCTCGAATACTCGAATTACTACGTGACATGACTTAATAGAATTTTAACAAAGCTTGCTGCTAGCGATCAGATGTGGCTCAGCATCTAAGGCACAAAATACATAGGACAGAATGTCCGTTCTGGCCGAATTTGATTTTAATTACCTACGCTCGGCCGTAGCGCTAGGGCTGGCAAAGGCTAACATTTAGATTTCGGAGTCATTTCAGCTCCGGCCGATTATGGTTTTATTTACCTATAAGGTCAACCGTACCACTAGGGCTGGCAAAAAAAACCAATTGTTTTGTGTTCAGTGTTGTGTTTAGACAACCAAACACATTAATTTGGTAGAGAAAAAGTGTTATAATATGTTTTAATATGATTCAAATTTTTGAATTTCGGTATTTTGTTTATAAATTATGTCAATATAAAATCGTTTTGAACTTAATAATTGGAATTTTATAATATGAGAGTAGATAAATTACTATAACTTCTGCTGTTAATCTTAGACACTCTTTATGCACGCATAGGTACCACAGCGTTGCAGAACCTCATGTCAGCTACTCTGTGTTCCACAGAGGAAGCAATAAACACCATGTGGCCATATTTTCCGTTCAGTGCTTGTTTATTTTATTTACGAATAACAAAAAACTTTCTTTAGAAGTCTGTTACTTGCTCATGACAACCTCAAAATATGATAAATTATCTGTTGATTTACCCACAACACGCATCACAATAACCCAATCTTCAAACTCAAAATTTGCCGGAATGCCGTATTTGTAAAAAAGTTATAAACAAAACGTCAAACTCCGTCAGAAACAAAGTTTTCAAGCTGTCAAAATGATGACGGTAAAGCGGTTGCGAAATACAGTCCTACAAGGATCATTTGGCACGTATTGTGGCCGCTGTTGTGGCGTTGTTTAAATCCGGATCTGGTCCAATGACTTTGTAACATTTGCTTGGTTGTATATGGGCTATTTGTAAAAGTGGTATATTTCCGACATTACTTTGTGAAATTTGAAGAAGTGACCCTTATCCAATTAATTAAATTGGGAGGCCTCATCTTGTACTTTTCGGGCTAGTTAATTCGGTCTACTCATTGCCAGCTCTGTTGAAATTAGAACTTCATTAAGAATTACAAACTAACATTTCCTGCTCACAAAAGAGTAACAAACATCACAGATTAAAATGAAATAAAAATGTATCTTGAGAATATGTATTTGGTGAGACATAATTTACCTTTTTCCTTGCAAGTGTGTTGAAAATCGTCGTATGAAACGCGTGACTATTGGTCATTACAGCTCTCGGCTCCATAATTTACTATTATTGCACACCATCAACAACAAGTCAATAGGTAATTACAAAATCTTAATATGATGGGCAGACTTATCGAAGAGTACCATACAAACTTTGAGGTGATAATAATATAATAGGTATAATTTATTCACTAGTGTTTTATTTCAAGTAATAATTAATTACAAAATGGCCATTACGCAGTTTTATTGCCAAAATATATTACATAGTGTTAAAATGTATGTTTGTATGAAAAAAACGGACGGAAGTACGATCGGGTCGTGCCTCAATGTTTTTAACCCCCGACGCAAAAACGACGGGGTGTTATAAGTTTGACGTGTCTGTGTGTGTGTCTGTGTGTGTATTTGTGTGTGTGTCTGTCTGTGGCATCGTAGCTCCCGAACGGATGAAAAACGGTATGTTTGATCAAAAACGGTTCAGCCATTTCATTTTTGAATTTTTACAAAATTATTTTTTGTTAAACAGAGAATCCTTCTACTTTTTAACGTAAATTAGATGAACGGATTCGGATTCTTGATTCGGAGGTCTGGTTAGGTGGGTTCCCGTAAGCCGATTGCAATGATTTTTGACTTAATCGACGCCTCTTAGCCTATTCTCTGTTTATAACTTTATTTGCTTCGATTTTTTATGCATCCCTCTTAGTATTCTTCTATTTTCGGCGCACATATTTGGTTTTCATCAGCGCTATCCGGCTGACCGAGCGTGGAAGACAGGGTTCCCTGTCAAAAACTAATTTTAATACCATTAGTGCTTACATTGATTTTTAGTTATAACTAATTGTAATTTTTTTATTAGTTTTTACTTTAATTATAACACTAGTAACTTTAAACATGTCTAGTACATAGCATTATCATTCTATCACCGATATTGGTTCCTCAAAGTATGTATAAGGTAAACTGCTTGAACCATCCATCTTAAATAAATAGGCAAAGGAATTCTTAATCGTATCTGATAAGCGATGAGAATCGCTCGATTCAGCTGAATCAAAGAGTTACAGCGAAATTTAGTTCCATAGTCAAGATTAATCAGTAGGCGACTTACGCACAGTTTTACCCAAAATATAAATCCGATCGACTGTTTTCTTTTGCGCAGAAAAGCGCAGACTGATATCCGGCAGTAGCCGAACGTATAGCTCTGTCCCGCTCACATCTAAGAGTCAACTGGATGAACAAGATGCCGCGATTTTGCCGTGAAATCGATTAACGAATATTAGTGCAAGATTTTAACGCGCGATTCTATTGGTAGATAGGTTCCCGCTCAATAGAAATTGGTCTAAGGCGCAGGTACATCAGGGCGACTTATATTTTGGGTAAAACTGTAACTGTGTTCTGGTTTATTATATACTCTAAGCCAATGCTAAATATTTCAGTGTACGTCCCTAACCATTGGGTGCGATTTTGGAATGACATCGATTGACTAATTATGATCAATATGGCCGCTAATCACACTATTACCAGGAGACCAACTAAGGAGGCACTTGTATTGATACTATATATGTAACAATTTTATTCATCAATAAGTTTCAAAAGGCAAATTCTTAAACACTAAGACGGACAAAACAGACAGATGAAAGGAAAGTGTCGATTACAAACAACACAAACACTTCAAACCTATTTACTTTACTACAAATAGCGCTTATTAGTCCGCTCTGTGCGATGGTGTGTGAAGCCAAACAGACCCTGTGTCAGCTGTTCCGCATGCCTAAAACATATGGAGCGCTGGTTTTCAGACAGAGCCCCAGAAACGGCGACTTCACGGAAAGATTCCGAATCCCATGTAAGTGCCAAATAAAAAAAAAAAAAAAAAAAAAAAACATACCAATCCAAATATTCAAAATTCAGAACTTAAATACATAATTGTACCATGACGACCTCTGTGGCGCGGCGGGCGATGGTTCGCTTGCGACGCATGAGGTTGCAGGTTCGATTCCCGCCTCGGAACAAATATTTGTGCTATTTGCAGATATTTGTTCAGGGTGTTCTGGGTATTTTATATGTATAATATAAAATATCTATCTATATAATAAGTATGTATTAAGTATATCAGTTATCTAATACCCATAACATAAGCTCTGCTTAGCTTGGGGCTAGATAATGTTGTGTGAACTGTCCACCGTTATTTATTTTATTTATATGTATACAAGAGTACAAAAATTCACGCAGTTAGAAGTAGAGTACGTAAGCGAGGGAGCTGCTGCGCGCCCAATGTGCCTTGAAAATGGTATCGGTTTTTACAATCTTTAAAGCTTGCAATGTACGGTCTTGTACTAATATTTATTCTGTGGTACGTATGTCCGGGTGGAATCTTGCAACAGAACTTTAAAGCAGTAATCCTCAACCGATTGAGCAGAAATTTGGCAGAACCTGTCAAGTTCCTATGACAATACAATATAATGGTGACAGCGAGCTGATCTGATGATGGAGACGTAAGGTGGACAACGGAACTCCTCGATGGATAATAGTAGACTGGCCGTGTTTAGGCTCATTTTGATCAGCTCACGGCTAATTTTATACAAGTTTGATTTGTACAAATATTTTTCACAAAAAACTTACTCTGACATAGCTTCTCGATTACGTTTAAAAAAACGTACTTCTGGACTCAAACTCATGTCCTCGCTATTATGTTCCGATCCCTTCTAACCTCGCTCAAAGCACTGAGCCTCTACGAGTCTCTACGAGGCTCTAAGAGCCTCTACAAAGAGAGTATCCTACTGCTCTCAATACACTGTACCCTGTCAGTTTATGATTCAAGGCACGCGCCGTCAGAGGTTGGCATGACAGGTACAGACTCCAAAATTGAATTGATTTTATCAAGCGAACGAGGGCTAAGACTGCTATTTTTTAGCTGATTCCCTTTTTTATTATTTGTCATGGAAAGGGTAATTTTCTTTAGAGACGGGGGGAATATTAAAGAGGAAAATGAAAAATAAGTGGCTTTTTGGCTGCCAAGGTGATTTACATAGATCTATACCGATTTAATGTTCCTGACGAGAGTGAACAGGCTGCAATCGACACCGGGCCTTTGCCGATTGATTAATTTGCATTTCGTATACATATACGCTAACGCTCGGATAGACTTCGAAGTTGCTTTCGATGTTGAAAATCGTCTCACAAGACTCCAAACCAGCTCAATATTCCTCCCGCCCCGGGATGACTCGATAGCTGACCAGTGATCAGCCAATAAGGAGCACCAGGAGATGGGTAGCAGCATCCACCTGAAAACAAACTGATTTTGACTGATTAAATCAAGTACAATATTCAAATTAAAAATATGCATGGATACAACATTATAATTGCGAGGGATCACTGTACCAGAAACACGATAGGACAATATTTTCTCGATAGAAAAAACCCCTCACTACCTCACTCACTCTAAAGTTACCTCTAACTTTTGGCTAGATTCCATTGTTTATTAAAATATTGCATATTATTGGGTAAAAAGTTAGATAAATAAAATCACTACAACAAAGCCGTGGGTTTACTGTAGGGGTTTTGTAAAATGATCTATAATTTACGAGAAATAAAAACGTTTTTTTTGTATGAAGATTTCTGCCTGGTCTTGGCGCAGTCTTAAGAGTTCTACAATCAATTTTTAACCACGGTGATAGCAAACTGTACTGGTAATGTAGCCTTTATGTCTACTGTGTTAGGGTGCAGATTAGGGGGTGCAGTTGATGACGGGTGGCGATGCACGGTCTGTGCGGCGGGCGTGGATTGATGGTTGTGGATCGTGGAGCTAGGTGGTTCGCCGCAAGACTTGCACTCTTATACTGTACGATTTAACAATATTTATGAATTATTTATTTTATAAGGTGTAAAAGGAACGGTTAGCATTAGCACGGAATGCTATTAGTGCCGGATTTAGGGGGGGGATATCTATCGATCACCTCTATCGATATAACTATAGTATTTAGCATAATATTTATGTCACTTATTTCTCTCACTTGCTAATATAGAACGAAAAAGACGCACTAAACAACAGGCGAGAAATTCAACTCGTATTAGATCTCCTATATTACACTTTACCTACTTTCTTCACTAGAAAAATAACATAATATACGCAATGTCAATAAACATTTATAATAAGCTTCCATTACAAATAAAAGACATACAAAGGGATCAACTATTTATAAAAACACTCTAGTCCTTCTTATTGGAAAAATGCTATTATAACATTAAAGATTTTTTAGAGTAGGCTGGACTAGGCACTTATATGTAAATAAATGTAAACCAAATGACATTAAAACTTATAAAATAAATAAATAATCAGCTGACATCAATAATACTAATAAACTACTTGATAAATATAATAATACTTACCTACAAAAGGGGCCCGAGAACCTCGGTCCACCTCTCCATTGCTATGCCCTAAACACAGGGTTCATGTGCGAGACTACCTAAGTATATGTAACAACTAATAAGTAACCATGTGAAAGTAATAATAGTAGATTAGTAGCCAAGGGCTGTAAGGCATCAATTGCAGCCCGAGATATTTAGGCGCACGAGCGCAGCGAGGGCGCCTATAGTTCGAGGGTGCCATTGATGCTTACACCCGAGCTAACTACTCTGCTTTACATCTCGATTGTGAGGTAAGTAGAAAAAAACCGGCATTACAAGAATAAAACATTTTACGTACCTTAACAGCTAAATATATGTCATCAGGGGCTTCATTTATAAATGTTTTCACGTCTTGCGCTGTAAAAACCTTTGACTTTTTGCTTTTGTGCCCAGCTGATTGTCTTTTTAGAAAAGATGATAATTTTGAAAAGTTCTTGATATTGATGTCGTGTTTAGTACTCATAGTTGCTTTTAACATTGAATAAATGCACCACAAACTAGATGGCTGCAGCTTTTTTGATAGCTCACTAAAGTATGTTAAGAATACAGTCTCAGATAAAGACTTTACTCGTTTTTCTTTTCGCCACTTCATGAACTCGTCGTAAGTTTTCAAATATCTCTCTTTAGAACTTTCAGGCAAAATATTAATAATTGCTGCTTCAGCTTCCATTTTCATTGAATCGGGAGCGCAGCTTATATCTTCATCACTTGCAGAACTCATGTTTTTTTTCTAATTAGCACGTAATTATAAAAAAATCCCAAAAACAAACAATATTTAAAGTAAAAGTTTTCTAATACCGCCTTTTTTCATCTTTTTTAAAATTATTTTTTTCGAACACAAAATTGAGCTTCGCCGTTCGATATTTAAAATTGACGACTATTATACTCATACGAAGACAAGGCTGAATAGCGAAGCGACCTCTTTTGTCATTGGGCTGAATGCATGATGTCTATTGCCAGTATGATGGTTAGATGTACGCGAACTTTTTGAAAGAGTGAAGTTTTTTTTTTAGTTACTTACCGCCCTAGGGCTTTTCTAGCTACATTATTACCCTAGAGCGCTAATTGGTCACCTACAAGCCCCATTTGGGGGTAATAAGGACCTACTTACCGAATATGAGAGATGTAAATATTATTGAGTATTGAGTATTGAATAAGGTTTTAGTTGTGTTAAATTGATTTTTTGATTATATGTTTCGTGACTAACTGACTGACAATATAGGTAATTGTTAAGATAATGAATGTATAAAATATGTTGTTATTAATAATCCCCCTAATATAAAAATAAATATTACCTCTCGCCGTTATATGTTCTTATAATGGGTATTTTTAACCCCTGACGCAAAAACGACGGGGTGTTATAAGTTTGACATGTCTGTGTGTGTGTCTGTGTGTGTGTCTGTGTGTGTGTATGTCTGTGGCATCGTAGCTCCCGAAGGGATGAACCGATTTTGATTTTGTTTTTTTTTGTTTGAAAGGTGAATTGGTCGGGAGTGTTCGTAGCTATGTTTAATCAAAATCGGTTCAGCCGTGTCATTGCGTTAAGGTTTTTTTTAATTATTAGCAAAATTAATTACTTGTTACTACTGCACTCCCATCGAGATCAAAATACAAAAAATTTCGCGGCTCGCTCCGACGCCTTTATATACTCTGATGCTGGGTATCTTTATTACTGCACTCTCCTAGAGCTAAAAATACAGAATCAATGGATGTAGCGTCCACACCAATGGTCTACCCTTCTCCCACGGAACAAGAGTACACGCTTACCATCGTCACGTAGCAGACTGTACGGCTCTACAAAGGCTGGGACGTTGACGCTGGTAAAGGCCCGGCGAATTATAACTTAATGGCTAACGTGGCGGGAAACCCTGACGGTGGCCCTGTTGTACGATAATCCGTGGTGACTAAGCTGTTCAATCGCTGTACAACACTAGCACTGATAAGGGTCACGTTTTATAGCACAGTGGTTCAGCTAAAGTAACTAGCCATCGTAGAACATGGGGGTGATTCGTAAGGGCTATGGGTCCTCTCATAGCCTCGAGGTCAGTTTGTTTCATGGTTGGTTAACCATGATAAAACCACCACCTCGTTTTCCATCTTTCTGCACGTCCAGGATGACTGGCAGATAATGCTGTTAGCATTAATTCCTCCTTGCACTATTGTCTTGTGTGAAAGTTTTTAAATAAATAAATAATAAAATTATTTTATTTTCATAATATTCTTCAAAATCGTGTCGGATAGTTTAAACGCCCAGAGAGCTTAGTACATATCACAAGGTGGAACTAAAGTTGATGTATAGGAGTGTTCCAAAGAAATTTAGGTGAAATAGTGGTCTTTAGGAGGAGAGATTTGGCTGCAGTCTGACTGAACTATTCAGATGGATGCTTCAGCTCTTTATGTGAATGTTGGGAGTTGAAAAGTTGATTTAGTTGATTTAAAAGAATGAATACTACTTTCCTGATATCATCATCATCAAGAACTGGTAAACGTCCCTTAAACATAGGCCTGTATCCAGTCCCCCATAGAATGTCTCAACGGTCATGTGCCGCCTCCATCCACTGACGTGCTGAGACCTCCTGTCCTAAACTGCGCCCACCTTTATTCCCCTCAGTGGTTGTCGGCCCGCTGCATGATCAATATGAGTACATTAGGCTACTCAGAAGAGACAGCGACAACTTGTCCTTGCAACAATGGCACACCTAATGACTTGCCCAATGTGCCCCAACACCTTTACCCTGAGCGACTCATATACTGCATCTGACAACGCCTAGGGCGTGGCAAAATTCTGGCAAACAAGATATAAAAATAGCAGAACCAATAATCAACCACTCACACGACGAAGAAGTTGTCGGTTCTGCAAGCTATGTGGCATGCCCATTGCCACTTCTACTTCTTTTGAGAAACGACCAATATAAAGTATATAGTTGACGACCTCTGTGGCGCGGCTGTTGATGATTCGCCTGCGACGTAGGAGGTTGCGGGTTCGATTCCCGCCTCGGAACAAATATTTGTGCGATCTGCAGATATTTGTTCAGGGTGTTCTGGGTGTTTTCTATATATAATAAAAAATATCTATCTATGTAATGTATTGTATTAAGTATATCAGTTAACTAGTACCCATAACACAAGCTCTGGCTTAGCTTGGAGCTAGATAATGTTGTGTGAACTTGTCCTGCATTATTTATTATTATTTATAGTTAAAAAGGTACACAGAACTCACCAAAACATTAAAACGCAAACTAACTCCACCAACAATTTGGCTCTCATACAAAAACTTCACAATAATGTATGATAACAATTTAAACGAAGAACTGTTACTATTAACACTGTCCAGTTTTGAATGTAACTCTGGAACAAACTTTTCAACTACCCTTGCTATCCGTAGACTCTATTACTTTCACAATAAGGCAGAAATTGGCGTGATAGTTGGTTTGGTGGTAGTGAACATGGATTGGTTTGGTAGACAAAAAGTTGCAAGCTTGGCAGGGCTGCCAACGCTGGTGGTCATTGGAGAATTGTTTAGTTGGCTGGCTTGTAGGCGGTACCAACCCTGCTGGTTACTTCGTTCCATTAAGGCGTCGATAGACGCCAAATTCTTACACTATCTAACTTTTTAAAGTTCAGGTAAGTAAAAAAGTGACAGAATAGCACTCGCGAAACGAAAAGTGAGCGAAAATCACGTTTTTATTAATTCAAAAATAATTAGGAATGTAATTTTCAAAAATTAAAACAAGGTTCTCTCTGCTTTGTGTTATTTAATAAAAACATGTTATGATTGACAGTTTAGGCGAAAAATGGTTTTAACAACATAAGGCTACTTTGCAAATTTATTTCTTAGTATGACTATTACATGCTTTGTATTATGTAGATTAACATTTCTTTTTTTTACTTAGATTTTTCGATAAAGGTCGTGGAGATAAAAGGTCGTAAGGTCTCTTGCCTTTCGATCTTCTATCGTTTACATTTCAGGGAATGCTCCCCGGAACTTCATGATCTGATCCCACCATCTCTTTTTCATCATAGGACGAGCAGGCGCACGGCTCAGTACCACCCTCACCTCATTAGTATACCCTCTATTCGATCGTTTCAGTTCTACCTTTATAATGCGAACTGCTAAGAAGTGGAATACACTACCGTCGTCTGTCTTTCCTGAAAACTATAATCTGGGTCTCTTCTAGTCTAGAGTGAATAGGTGCCTTCTAGACCTTTGTGCTTCATCTTCGGCCACATCGTCACTTACCAACAGGTGAGATCGTGGTCAAATAAAGGTCTATCAATTAACTTACGTTAAATTAGAGACAACTGTTTACAGGTAGTATCAGTTAGTGGTAGAAGAGCTTTTTTCCAACTGACTGACAGGTCAGCCCAGCCGGCCTAGCTAAGTGGCATTCACTTCGAAGCGATTTCATTTCTACAGTCGTAGGTAATACAATACATATGAGCACGTGATATTTCGATAGCTTACGTAAATCTCATACATTGTTGGCTTTTCTACAAGTGACATCGCTAATAGAATGTTACTTTGTCTACGGCCTCAGGTATGTGTCACACGTTAGCTTTGTATGTATGAATATAGGTGGGAAAAATCTATATTATCGCGTTGTAGTACCCAAACCGGCTGGATGTATTTTGATGTGTAAGGTATTATTAGAGTCGTCTTGCCCCGGTCAGTGCTACAGGATACATTTTTTTTTAAATATCTATTGTAGTGTCTGCAAAAGGCAAAAATAACACCCTGACCAATACCCGTTATCAAAATCAAGAGATTGTTATTGGGGTTTCAAAATGTACATTTTAGGTGAATAATCAGATGGACAAAGTCATTTAAAAAAAAAAAAAAAAAAAAAAAAAAAAAACTTGGTTTCCTGCATAATAGGTATGTGACTGTGTGTAATCATATTAGAGATCACACCATCGCACTTTTAGATCATACATGTAGTATTTTCAATCTTCTATCTAACTATCTATGTATTGATAGATAGAAAATACTTTACATACATACATAGATACACGCCTTTTTCCCCGAAAGGGTAGGCAGAGCCTCACTCAGAGTAGGCACTGTGGGTTGGACCGTCGTGGAATATAGACGTGACAAGTGGTGAGCACATCGGCGCCATTGCCTCCCACGACTGACTCGCCTAACGCTTTCTTCCAGTAATAACACATTCCATAGCCAGGACAAATCTTATACCAACGAATCTTATCAACAAGTCCCGGTGATCCCTTCCCTTCTACGACATCCAGGAGAGGAGAAGGAGGGGTATATTCTTAGGCCGGACACACATTCACACTTTTGGACCAATAAACACATAATCAAAATTGGTTGAACCATTTATGTTTGTATATGGTCAGCAAATATTTGTTCCGGGTCTGAGTGCTGTGGTACGATGGTACTTGTAGTTTCTGATACCCACAACTCAGGGAATCCTAGGGGGACGATGGTGTCAGCACGAGGACCTAGGTACCTCATGTTCCACCCAGGTGGAGATCCCAGATGGTACGGGTCATGACCTAAATAAATGAAAGTTCTCTATGAAACGAAGCGAGTTCAACTTTTGTAAAAATCTTTCGAGCAGTATTTTATGTAAATTGTTTCTATAACAGCGGGGTGCAGAAGCCATTTTCCTAAAAAAGCGAATACCCGTCGAAAAACTCAGTGCCTTATGGAGGATTTACACGGGTTGAATTTCGCCGCGCAACTAGTCACCAAGAAAAGCCTGTATTTCAAAGCCAAGGGATCTATTTGTATGTCTGGATACAAACAGACAAATAAAATTCATATATATATATATATACATATATATAATGCAGGAATATTAACTGCTTTATCTAATCGATATTGGATTTTTGGAGATGTTTTAATTTTAATTATTATTTGTTGAATAAAAAATTATGGAAGGTGAAATTATATTTTTAATTAAGAATTTTAAAAAAATGATTATTCAATGAGTTTTGTTACATTAATAGTAATTCTAGCTGCTATAACAAAAAGAGCTCAAATTCCTTTAAGTTCTAGATTTCTCTGTTCTTAAAGATTATGGAAATAAAAGTACTTATTATTAATATATTTGACCGTGGTGTGTCCGGTTTACACCTCGCCTCCTCCCGTGGATATTTTAAAAGTCGACAAAGGGATTCTATCTAGGGGATAGGTCGCCGCCTATACGGTACGTATAGTTTTAGTTTCGTTTTAGATTTACTTCAGGTTTTTATTATAAGTATGTATATTTTGGTAGTAGGTTTCAATAACAAAATTAAAATAAATAAGATAAATATACCGATATTTAAAGCTAATCTAGAGATTTAAGGAATAAAGAAATTTGCATGCTGTATAAGATTTAATGATAAATGTTAATTTACTATATTATGTGTCTCTGAGTAGTTAATTTTGTGTTAAAATGTTGAGCCAAACGGCTGGCTAGCTTATTACGTATCTTGCAATAGCAATGCGATAGCAAGAATTGTGTGATTATCGCATCCAATACGTAATACGAATTTGCAATTTGGATGCGATAATCGCGCAATTCTCTTGCAATTCTTGCTATCGCATTGCTATTGCAATATACGTAATAAGCTAGCGGCTTTGCCAATCTTCTATTACTGGTGTCTTCACTTTTAACGGTTGTCCTGCAACTGATCGATTTCCGCTGGATTTGTGCTACCCGCCACGCTGGCCGGCAGCCTGTGACAAGTCGAAAGCTAGTTCTAGTCTACCTTGGCGTTGGCGATTTTAATCACATGCGGCCTAGTCGAATTGCTATTTACTTGAACACACGTGATTGGGACCACGTATTAGGACCGCGGTCCCAGTTGCCTGATACAGTTGATATTCACCGGCGAGAATGGACCCGTGTAAACCCGCATTAGCTCCAATATTGCTCAGTGATTCGGCAGAAATTGGCACCTTCATTCGCACGGACTGACATTGTAGGTGCAGGCGATTTTCCCTTATTGTTTTGTGTACATTGCCAGTTTTTAGAAGACCATTAGTTTCGATTTATAGTTACAAAGGGAGATTACCCCGCACTCTGCGGACTAGGATACTAGGTTTTTTTTTTAATTGCTTGTTCAATATCTAGTGTGTAGAATGAATTCGAAGGCACGTTTTAAAAGTCCATGAAAGTTGGTGGACGGACGGGGAACATTTTTTTTTTTTACTTTAGTAGCCTTTACTCTCGATTGCCCTCGATCTCACCTGATGGTAAAAAAAATTAAAAAAATAAAAAGCAGCAGCAGCTCGCATTACATAGACTATGAATGACTGTCCATTTCCTTAAAGCGTCGAGAATCATAAATGAACGAATATGAACTAGTAGACTTGTTGTTGTCAAGTGCCGCCGGCACTGAACCTGCTAATTTTACACCCTGACTCATTGACACAGAGCACACATATATAGTAATAGCAATGACTAACGCGACTGAATCTCGCTTTAACCTAATTTAAACTTCAACTGTTTCGGGAAAACACCGTTTCTAGGGTTCCGAAGTCCGACAAGGAACCCTTATAGCCTTGTCCGTCTCTTTGTCTGTCCGTCCATAGTTAGAGCCATTTTACTCGTAGACAATTAAGTAGCATAATGCTGCAATTTTGCACCGTATTACTAATTAAGGACGCCTACAACGTTAGGAATTAAAAAACATGATTTTTCGTGGTATTGGTGGGGCTGCTCTAAACGTAATGTGGGTTTTATTTTTAATAAAATGCATAGCCTATCATGTTGTTTATATGATTGAATAGGTTTGAGGTGCTTAACTTGGGGCTTGATAATGTTGTGTGAACTGTCCAGAATTATTTATTTATTTAATTTAATAAGAGCTAGTGTCATCATCATCAGCCCATACTTGTCCACTGCTGGACATAGGCCTCTCCTATACTCGCCACTGAGTCCGGTGTTCGGCTCTTCTCATCCACTTTCGGCCCGTCGTAGCCTATAGAAAGATCCAGTGTGATGAAAGGAATTAGCGCTTACATTCAGCAGATACCTATAAGGAGTTAAGTTATTGTCCTTCGATATGCGCTGCACTCGCTAAGCATCTGTGCTAATATTTGCAGCGCTTTGTGCTGCGTGCCATGTTGCACCACATTTTAGCACACCTTGTTTGCCGAGGGCTTCTGATAACGGAGCATTTTGTGATTCACTGAATTTTGTTGTTCGGCCTAAGGCAAAGACTGGACGACATCTGTAGCTCAGTAGACGAGTAGCCGGCTGAGATGATTGAGGCCTTTTTCGTCAGATTCTTTGTTGGACGGATCCCGTTTTGAACAGATTCTTTTTTGGACAGATTCCTTTATGCGAGCGAGATGCGGGACAAGTTCATTGTCATATTTGTAATAAAATAATAAACAAATAATGCTGGACAGTCCACACAACATTATCTAGCCCCAAGCTAAGCAGAGCTTGTGTTATGGGTACTAGATAACTGATATACTTAATACAATACATTAAATAGATAGATATTTTTATTATACACATAGAAAATACCCAGAACACCCTGTACAAATATCAGCAGGTCGCACAAATATTTGTTCAGAGGCGGGAATCGAACCCGCAACCTCCTGCGTCGCAGGCGAACCTACGCCCTCCGCGCCACAGAGGTACAATATAGATATAGTCAAAATAGATATCCAAAAAATAATAATTACATTCATGCTTTTGAGAAAAGAAATGACTCGAAATGTTTTGACGACCTCTGTGGCACAGTGAGTGAGTAGCCAGCTGAGATGCGAGAGGTTGCAAATTCGATTCTCTGCGTGACAAGTTTTTGTATGATCTTCTAATATTTGTTCCTTGTCTGGGTGTTATGGTTCCATGGTACTCGTAGTTCTTGGTTCCCACAACACACTTAATTTTATTATGGTGTAAAATACACCGTTTTTTCGGATAGTGAAACCACATTCTAAAATCCGTTTAGTTTAGTCAGACAGACGCGAGGGTCCTAACCCCCGACGCAAACAGTCTGTACTCATATCTGTGTGTGTTGAACAGATCCTCTGATTTCAATGTGGTTTATTTTGTATGAAAGATGGCGTTTTCAAGATGGTTTTTAGGTATGTCTGATGGAAATTGGTACTGCTGTTTCCAGGACCATCAGCTCGCAACAATTTATTCAAAGGGAACTCAGTTATTTTTGCAGCTAAAACCATCAGTTTGACCTCAAAGGGGTTAGGTCCAGTCAAGAGTCTGATGATGTCAAAGTCAAAAATATTTTATTCATTGAAATCACAACGGTCATTTTGAAACATCTTATAAACTAAATTTACTCGTGTTCCAACGCGACCAAACCTAGAAGAATCAGGCAACAAACACGGCTCGGCTATATTTGATGATGTCCAGCACACGCTGGATAGTATCTAGCTGCAAAGGGTGCTCCGATTTCAATGCAGTTTTATTGTGTAAACTGGTGTTGGAACACTGAAAATAGTCTGGGGTTTTGAAAGAACATGGGCAACTCCCCATACCTACATTGTTTGACCAAACTTTTTTGACTAACGTAACGTACAGTTGAGATACTTTTGGGTATTGATAATATATGTTAAGATAATGAAAAAGCTAATATAATTTCTTGCGTTGAAGTAGTGGGAAAATTAATAAAGCTTGTTGCGTTTTGTTTCACGCAAATTTAATGAGTTGATTTATCTAATTATTTAGAAATACAACTTTTGCTTCCCAACTTCTAAAAATATACAAGTTCTTTAGCAAAATTGGACAAAAAAACAACATATAGAACCGTACTAATTATTTCCATGCAGGGTTCATTATTTTTGACCTGGGTCAGCGGTTGCCCACCTCCTTTATATAATACAAGCAGCGCCCCGCGGTTTTACCCGCGTAAGTCTTGATCCCGTGGGAATATCGGGATAAACATGTGCTTATGTCCGGGTGTCCAGTTATCTCCATTCCAAATTTCATCCAAATCCATCCAGTAGTTTTTACGTGAAAGAGTAACAAAGATACATCCATCCATCCATCCATTCTTACAAACTTTCGCATTTATATTATTAATAGGATACGACGTATATTGTACTCATTGGTTTCCGCTGCGTCGTTTCACTTGGGGCACCGCGCAGCGAGGTGTACTAATTAGTTCTGTGCGATCAGCAAAACAAAGCTACTTCACAATTATTGTTCAGCTGAACCCGATTCAAATATTTGAAATATTTTCAACTAGGTATATTGTTTGATGCCCGATTTGTGTACTAAGCTAAAACTTTGATTCTATTGGGTTTGCAAATACAATAAATATTGACTTACCAAATAAAGAACATGATAGTTAAATAATAGTTTCAATTCACTTGGCCAGGGCCCACTCACTCCGTATTGCCAGTGACCCACTCATTTCAGTTTACCAGGGGTCCACTCTTTTTGCATCACCAGTGACCCACTCACTTAGTGGTCCAAGCACGAATAATTAACGTTAGTTGTTTATTTGTTTGTGTCCATTGAATAGGCTCCGAAACTACTGAACCGATTTGAAAAAATATTTCGCTGTTGAGAAGCTATACTATCCCCGGGCACAGATAAAATAATATTATACCCTGGGTGACATAGGCTATATTATACATACATAGACACACGCCTTTTTCCCCGAAAGGATAGGCAGAGCCTCAAATGGGCCTCTTTTCACTGAGGGTTGCACCATCGTGGGAATATAATATATTATATTATTAAAAAAAATAGGGATCCTTACTAAAACTCCAATAATGTAACCCAAGGTGTAAAAAAATGTAACATAGGGGGAATAACTTTAGCAGGTGTTTGTATCTGGTGTGTGGATAGAGGGGGGGGTTGGGAAAGGGGGGGTTAGGGGGGACGGGAGGGAGGGGGGATCCTGTCACTACTCGTGCGAAGCCGGGGCGAGTTTCTAGTTACGAATATAGGTAGAAATGGAATCGCTTCGTAGCGAATGCCGTTTGGCTAAGTCCGGCTGATGTTTCTGCGCACCCTACAGACAGTTTGCACAAAGAATGATCGATGATATTAGACCAGCTGCATCCACCTGACTCATTAGCTTATCATTATGCATTATCAAGTAGAAAACAAAGGCTTTATGTTTAACTCATCGCGTGTCGTTCACATCCATTTTAGTGGAATAAAAATATTTTTTACCAGACTACGGAAAAACTAAAAGGAAGGGTTATTTTTTAGAAGTCTACGTATAGTATATTATTTTTCAAGTGTAAACCACACTTTATGGATAACATTAAATTTAAATGTAACCCAAAAAATCCGTTCCAGCGGGACTCGAACCCGCAACCTTGCCTGTAATCGGCAATGCCTTTACCAGTTCGGCCATAGAACACTATGACGCTGAAGACGAAATTTGTTGGTACTATCAAAAACGATCGATCTATCTAGGTTGCGGCATCGAGTCCCGCTGGAACGGAATTTTTGGGTTACATTTAAATTTAAGTCTACGTATGTTTGTATTTACGTATGTTCCACCGTAGTGCATAAACTATTAATCAGATTTTAATGAATGAGGTGTCAATCGATTCGTTATTATGGTCTGGGTGATATTTATAAGAACAAAATCAATTTGACGGACGTTAAAACCATTAATTATTTACACGAAAAATCGTCTAAGCTAAGAATTTATCCCCAATACAAGATTTTATAATATGAGCGATTGGAACGGTGCGCTGATCAAAATGTGCCTAAAGACGGCCAGTCTACTATTACCCATCGAGGAGTTCTGTTGTCTACGTTCCCGTCTCCATCATCAGGTCTGCTCGCTCACCATCATATTATATTGTCATTAGAACTAGACAGGTGCGGCAAATTTCAGCTCAATCGGATATCAGAAAGTCACCCTTATCGCCACCCGTGAAATACTTATCATTGAAGAGTTCCAGTGGTCTTCTTCATCAGTTCCACTTCACCAAATGATACTTTCTGAATTCACATGAACTACTTGTTGCTGAAAATACCAAAATCGCTAAATATGTGTGCCTATAACATTTGAGGAGTTCCCTTAATTTCACAGTGATCATCAGAACCAGAGTTTGATTAAAATGGGACAAATCTGGAAGTATATCGTGTCAAATAAACTAAATATTTTCCAAATCGGTTCATAAATGACGGAGATATGAGGTATGATGCATGATATTCACTTCCTTTTCGTTCGAACTGTCCAGCATTATTTATTTATAAATTGGCCCTGAACAAAGTACTATTTTTCATTTTTAGTTAGATAGTTTGTTATTCATTTATTCGCTTAAAAATATGGTAATTGCAATGTTCTTAATATATATTTAGTTTCACATATTTTTACTAGTTACTGCTAGCGTGCAAATATTTAGTACAAATTTAAAAATGAAAACAATATAATTATGTCAATAGGTACTAGGTATCAAATTAATCAATTATTTATTACATTTATGTCACATTCATGTTTTATAATTGTAAAAACGACACGGACCCTTTTTCAGAGAGTCAGATATTGAGTAAAAGCTTTCCGTGAACAGCCACTTTTCCAACTCCACACAAAAAAAATTGTAAGGTAGATCGACAATCGGTTTTGGAAGGGAGTTGAAAATAAGAGGTGCAATATACACGCAATTTTTCCTAAAGGTTTCAAGCTCAGGCACTGGCATTTTAAGATTTGTGTTAGTTGCTAGCCTTCTATTTAAATTACAGTGTTTTTCAAAGGTCGAGTCATTATTTTTTATAAATTTAGCAACCTCATAAATATAAAGGCACGGGACTGCCAAGAGTTTTTGGTCCTTAAATATAGTACTTAAAGAGGCTCTTAGGACGTGTGATGGTATCGATGTAACACAGTATAGGTAGGTACATACAATTAGTTGCTAGCCTAAATCTTCGAACAAAAAATTACTCATAATTTTACACAGACATTTCCGTAAATTAACACCTGTTATACTTTTTGCTGTTACCTATTGTTAAGCTATGATTTCAATCTCACAAGAATGCAATTATAAAGAAGCAAAAACATGAAGTTGTTTTAACATGGGTTAAGAGCGAAACCTCAGTTTTGTTCACATCAGCTGAACCAAATCCAAATCATTACGTTCGAGGGTTTAAAAACGTTTAAAAATAGCACGATAGCCTTTGGGTGTTAAATTTTTAGCCACGCAAATGTATTTCTGGGAGGCTGCACTTTTTTCTTTTTTTTTTTGACTACTTGAATTACGGAACGTGCAGATGGCCCACCTGATGTTAAGCGGTAACCTCTGCCTTTAACAATGCATTACCTCATAGGTCACGTCCACCTAGGGCGCGCCCTATATGGCATTGCACTGCGCCGACCACCCTGAGAAATAAAGATGAAAAGTCTCATGTGCCTGTAATTTCACCAGCACCCAGAAATTCGTGCACTACTGCTTTGCGGCAGAAATAGGTATGACGGTAGCTTCCCCGGATGAACTCTTTTTCAAAAAAGCTCTACTACTACTAAAAGCTCCTATAGCTCCTACTACTAGCTCATCGTGCAGGTATTGCACAATGAGCAGATTATCAGATATAATATGGTGAGGGTCCATGCCACGTTATCAGCGTGTCGGTCTCTCCAATATAGACCCATTTGCTCATGTTGAGGATGCACCGGGCCACTTGGCTTCGGAGTCGATTGAGTGACTTCCAAGTCGACCAAGGGAGTTCATGTCCTGCTGGGAGCTCTTCAGCAGGTTCGATGTAGCTTGCTGGTATTGTGGGGGGTTTTAATCGAGCCAGAGATCTCGGCGAGCCTTTTACGGGTCAACGGTCAGTAGAGCTCTTGTTGTTGCGAGGAAACTGGTGACTCTGCAAGCGTTACTTAGTTGTTCTCTTTTGAGTATATCTAATTTAATTCGTGTCATTCTTGTTATGAAGACTTATGTGCCTGTTAAGATATTTCAAAATCTACACTGTTTTGACAACAAAAACAATATTTCCAAGGGCATTATAGAACCCAAAAACGTCTTCAATATATTTTCTCGATAAAAATAATTGTGAACTAACCTCTACAATGCGTTTTTCACGTAAATATATCTCATACATATCCAAGTACTTTTCTTCTTGTCCCTGTTTTTCGTGATTTTCTTTAACTTTTAGTTGCACGAGCGCTATTTGTCACTTTCTAACCTACCTGAACTTTCCTGAGTTAGATAGAGACGGGATTTGACTGTTGTCTGCCTCTTAAAATCCAAATTACTGCAGACTTATCTGAGACTACTACGGTTCATCTAATATAAGTTTTAACATAATTAAAGCCGAATGAGACAGTATGTAAATAATTCACGCAACTCCAAAATTGGTTGAACCTTCGCAAACGTAATTAAAAGGATCCCTAAAGTTAACCGTTTGACCTCAAAACCCAAACATTTTTACTTCATTCAGCTCAAACTAACCGTGAAATTAGAGTCCGATTCTCAGAAAACTATTATGAACGATTACATGTGCATTTTCCTGCTCGACCTTTTTTGGTTTTTGTAGTTAATTTGGTTACTGTGAAATCAAATTGTTACTGTGAAATCAAATTGTTAGTTTTATTGCTTACTGTAGTTTCAACTTCCTCTTTTTATTTTATTTTTTTGGATTTATTAGTAACATTTGTTGGTATAAGATTTGTTCTGCCTGCAGCTGACTGGAAGAAAGCGTTAGCCAAGTCAGCCTTTCGAAGCAATAGCGGCGGTGAGCTCACCAAGAATATCAGTTAGGGCCGGTGCGGCGATAGATCCTGCTAGGACCGCAAAAGATGCAAATATGCAAGTCTCGACAGAGCCTAATTATTTGAGCCTTTTGGGGTCGAGACTCTGGGTCCGTGGGGTACCGGGGCCCTTCGCGTTTTCAAAATTCTTTCAGGGCGTCTGATCGAAGCGACGCGTGACCCGAGAGCTGACTCTTATCTGGCTCAATGCATTAGTATTGCCATTCAGCGTGGCAATTCAGCCAGCATCTTAGGGACGCTTCGGTCTGGTAGTGATTTATTTATTTTATTTATTTTATTTTTACAATTTTAGAGAAACTAACAGCTAAACACAAACTATGGTATGTATATATATATAAAATAACATGTTTAAACATGTTAAAAACCAGAAGGCTAATTATAAGTTTCTACAAATAAACTACTAAATGGATAAACTAGAACTAAAAATCAGTAGACGACAAAAGAAAAATAAACCATAAAGATATTAGACAATAATAAATACTTACACAGATATTAAACAATAATAATACTTACATAGTTACATTGTTGAGTTGAATTTAGATAAAAATAAATAAATAAGTACCTACACACTACGCTGACTAGACACATTGCAGCCCAAAAAGAAATGATCATTAAGCATACGTTTTAACTTAACCACAGAGGTGTTGAAAATATCAACATCGACATTCACTTTCGCCAATGTGTTGAACGAATTACATGCTCTGATAATAAAAGCGTTCTGACGGTAGTTCGTTCTGACACGCGGTACGTACAGCAAGTTAGGGTTCCTCAACGCTGTTCCGCTAGTGCGCAATCCCAACAGTTCCAGTAGCTCAGGACAGTCCACAGAGCCATTCACTATGCCGAAGAGGAAGGATAGATCAGAAATATTCCTTCTTTCATATAGGGGGAGGAAGTGAAACTTACGACATCTCGTCAGATAGTCGGGAAGGAAAACTTTAGCACGAAACTGCAAATACCGCAAAAACCTTTTCTGAATGCCTTCAAGCCTTCAATCCTTAGATCAGTTGAGCTACCTTTAGATCGTTAGCAGCGGTCTTCAGGTAGCACAACTGTTTCATATATATTTTATACATACCTTGTATTTGTTGTATTGTTCTTTCTGTAAATAATATGTTAAAAACGGGATCAGTCGAACAAGGAATCTGGCGAAAAAGGCCTCAGTCGAAAAAACGCATGGTTGAGAGGACTGTTGAAAGCTTTGGGCCGTGTCGTTGTTGAAAGAATATGACAAAGTTTCAACGTCTTAACATAAGTCTGAACGATACATCAGATTCTCTCGGCGGTGAAGATCAAAGTGATTGTTTTGGTTTTTTTCTCGGTGATTTACACCACTGACGCGGAACCATTAATAAAACGTTGTTTTGCGCGAGCGTGGAAAGAGTTATGGCTTGTATTGCAATATTACGCTTATTTATTTGTGAAACGCGGGAATGTAAGCCATGCCTGTAACTACCTAATACCTATACGAGTATAGAGGGCTAGACCAAACCCTAGCTTGCAGCCTTGGACTCGATCGAACGCAAAGCTTTCAGGCTTATTATAGGTGAGCAACATATGGCGGAGACTAAGATCCAGAGTCTCAAGCACCGTCGTAAAGTTGCATGCCTTTCAATCTTCTATAGGTTTCATTTCGGGGAATACTCCCAGGAACTTCACGATCTGATCCCACCATCTCCTTTTCATCATAGGACGAGCAGGCGCACGGCTCATCCATACCTCATTAGTATACTTAATTATTAGTATACTGTACTAAACGTTTCAGTTCTACCTTTATAATGCTAACTACTAAGGAGTGGAATACACTACCGTCGTCTGTCTTTCCTGAAAACTATAATCTGGGTCTATCAAGGCTAGAGTAAATAGGTGCCTTCTAGACCTTTGTGCTCCATCTTCGGTCACATCGTCACATATACCAGTGAGATCGTGGTCAAACAAAGGTCTATCAATCTATTAAAAAAATACATTAAAGACCCATTTGCTCACTCCACCAATCACGAAGTTAAAAAAAACAGTTGATCTAATATCCTAGGTACAGTTAGGAATCCATTTCCAAGTAAATATTTACTAAATAATTTCCCTTTAGCCCCGGCTTAGTTCGCGGTAGACGAGTACGGTAATCGGCTTACTCCTAACGTTGGAGACAAAGAGTATTCAAAATTTGCATCAGATGCGATAATCGACTAACTGTACCAATAGTAGTGTTACGCCGACCGATTGACATAATACAAGGTTATGCTCTAAGGGAATAAACTACAGTGTATTACGTCGCGTGCGGCATATTGAACCCTGAGTGTAACGAGGGACTCTAGAGTCTTTTTTTTCATTTAGGTACTGAATAAAAAGAATTGATCAAAAGCCAGATATAGTTGATATAGGTCTGTTGGCCTAAAACTAGACTCCTCCGTCTACTCCTTTGAATGATGCATATTGAACCCTGAGCGTAACTCTAGAGTTAACTCCCGAGCGTAGAGAGCCTTTTTTTTTCATTTACTGTATAAAAATAGTTGAACAAAAGCCAGATATAGTAGATATAGGTATGTGGGCCTAAAACTAGACTCCTCCGTCTATTCCTTTGGATGATGACGATGATTATTGGTTCCTTAGTAGATAAAGAACAACTGCCCTATTTCTAGGTATTAAATCTTGGTGGCAGACTGAGTGGCCCCTCTATTTAGTGTTGACTCTCTCCCTTCAGAGATTGACTAGCGTGGAAGTTTCAAATAGTGGTTGATAGTGTACGAATATGGCTTTATATTTACCTGGGAAGTTCAGCAGACGGTTTTACCTGTCTCTTCTACTAATTAAGTGTTTGTCATGTTGTTTTCTTCCTATTTCTTAAACGACAAGTCTGCCTATCATCCGTTCTCTAATACGACAAACTGCTTGCTTCAAATAAGTGACTAAGCTACATCTAACATATATTACTCACTCATATTATAATCGCAAACTGTGATGTGGTTTAATCATACATTTACCTCGGATCTTTGATCACAAACAATGGTGGATGCTTTGACGAAATCAAGCGGCGTATGGCGATTTCTAGGTCTGCCATGGATAGCCGTAGCATAACAAAATCCACTAAGATCCGTCTCGTTAGAGCGTTAGTGTTTCCCATATTTCTTTATACTGCAGAAACATGGACTGTTAGGGAGAGCGAGAAAAAGAGGATAGATGCTCTCAAGATGTGGTGCTGGAGAAAAATGCTTAGGGTTTCGTGGACTGAGTTTCGTATCAATCAGTCCATACTCCAAGAACTCGGCATCAAGCAGCGACTATCAGCTACTGTGCAATCTCGCATCCTCACTTTCTTCGGACACGTGTCGCGACGCGGAGAGGTGTCCTTTGAACGCCTTGTGGTACAGGGTAGAGGTGAGGGCACACGAACACGGGGCAGGTCCCTAAAGGGCTCATGAGATGGACTGACCAAATCAAGGCAGCTTTGGGCGGTCCACTGCATGACTGCACCAGGAAACCTGCGGTGCGAGATGAGTGACGAAGGATTGTGAAGCGAGCCACAGACCCTGAAGTGACGATCACGACCACTCTGCCAAGAGTGTAACTACGAACAAGAACATATTAAAAGATAAACGGCTAATTACCACTATTATTCGTCACTTTGCTGACGTTTCGAGACTGAGTTCAGAAGCCTCTTCATCATGAGCACCGCCCGCGACCGCGTTCGACGGTGGACCAGCGAATACGAAAACAGCAACGAACGAACAAAACGAACGTCAGCAAAGTGACGAATAATAGTGGTAATTAGCCGTTTATCTTTTAATATGATTCCCAACCACGATAGTTTCAATTCTAAGAACATATTATTGCAAATACATAGCATAGTGTTACCCGAGTCAGTCGTGGGAAGCAATGGCGGCCATAAGCTCGTCACAGTTGTAAGTCACGTCTATATTTCCACGATGAAAAGCGGCCCATTGAGAGTTTGCCTACCCTTTCTGGAAAAAGACCCCTTTATTTAATTCAAAAGGATGTTTTATAAAAAATATTTTAAACAATTAATAATGCATATATTTTTCAAATAATTGTCATATCAGGTTAAATATCTACTAATTACATTAAATCATAATTAACGAATTAATTTCCTCTTGAAGACAACCTCTGTGGCGCGGCAGGTGAGTAGCCGGCTGAGACACGAGATGCTATTTCGATTTCCGCTGTAGAAGATATCATGATTTTATTATCTGGACACATTTGTTCCGAGTCTGGGTGTTGTGTTGTGTTGTGTTGTGGGTTACCACACCGGTAGGTAGTGTTGAATCAGGACTATGTTTTTGACTGTTGCGTGTTATGTTAATGAACGAACCAACCAACGGAACCAAGAATGTGCCTGCATGTTGTGAATTTGAATTTTATCACAAACTTTCAGTTATAAAAACCTTCATTTAAAATGTAATGCACCCACACTGAGAAATGAAATAAAAAGTGCTAAATACCTTTTACAATAAAGCGGTAAAACATCGCTGTCAGATGCTGACCACGTAGCGACGTTACTCATTTGGGCGGGCGGTGACGAGGGCGGGCGGCAGGGCTGGGCTCAGGGCGGTCGTTGTTCAGACCCTTCTAGCGTGTGCCCTTTTTTCTCTGCTTCAATAATCAATTCATAAATTTCGAAGGATAGGTTTTGTGACTAAACTGAAAATCTTAACTATTTTTTTTTAACTGACTTCATAAAAAGAAGGAGGTTCTCACTCAATATCTCCGTCATTTATGAACCGTTTTTTTTTAATTTGTCTCAGTATTCTTCCAGATTGTTCCCATTTTCATCAAAATTTGGTTCTGATGATGGAATCCATGAGGAATTGAGGGAACTCCTCAAACATTATAGGCACACATAGCGATTTCAATATTTTCAGCAACAAGTCAAGCATGTGCATTCAGAAAGTGCCATTTGGTGAAGTGGAACTGATGAAGAAGACCAGAGATGGCAAAATCTTGTATTGGGGATAAACTCCTAGCTTCGAAGTCGTTTTTTTTTTTCAAAAAGAATTATGTTTATTGCTACCCCTAGAATCGGGCAGTAAAGATTGTAGGAAAAGTGTCTGAAACTCGAAAAAGGCTTTGACGATTACGCTTATACAATAAGGAACCCTCAGGTCACAAGTGTCATTCCCAATTAACCGGTTATTTTTAGTTATCTATCTATCTAAATGACGAGTAACGCTGCCCTACGTACCCGAGGGCGGCCCTGGGCGGCGGCAGGGGCGGGCGGTTTTTATCGTTTTGCCGTCACGTGCTATTGCGGCAGTTCTGAACGTTTAAATTGCTGAGTGATTTAGTATTGGGAAACGATATGGGGTTTTTTGAGGTAATATTAATATTTGTACCAACTCCAAGAAAAATAAGCAAAAATTGCCACAAAAAAAACTTTTTCATATTCAAAAGTATTTGTATTGATTGAAATCTTATATGGATCATTTTGAATCATTATAACATATTGAGTGTAACATAATATCCCTATAAGCCCGGAGAGGGGGCATGAAATGAATACCTTCACACATCATAGCGAATAACTTTAATACTACGACTTTTTAAAATTCGAAGCTTTTCATTTATGAAATGTCTTGTAAAAATCCTGAAATTCCTCGAGAAATTCCTGAAATTCCTACGGAAATGTACCAAACACAATAATAGGTAGCCCTATGAATGTAAGGCTATGTATTTTACACCCTGTATAATCAATGTTACTCCTGTTCCAACGCGACCAAACCTAGAATAATTCCAATCTCATTACGAAAGATTGTTTAAATCTGAGTTAAGGACCTACCTAGTCTAAGCTTATTTACTCGTATCAATCTTTGGTATATACGACTTTAATGCAAAAGCAGAAGGTTTGTTTTCCGACATCCATTCTCGCGTTACTACATATCAACGTGTCAAACTGACAGATCTTGTATTGAATGTGTCTCATCACAATCGAGATGCCGAAATTCTAACCTCTGACAAGTAATCAATCACTTATATAAAGAGCACATGTGTGGTATAGTTACCTAAATATAAGTGAATTGGGCGTCTTTTCAGATTGGTGGATTTTCGCCTCCAAAAACTTGTTTTTTCTGACTCCTTTATATACTGGGTTATGACTGTTGACGACTTGACTTATTTTATTACAATTATATTACTTGGCATTGGCGAAATCGTTTGGAGTATTCCTCAGAAGCCATTAAAATAAGAGAAGAAGAAGGAATCAACTGTCAATTTGTAAAACATTGTTAAGCTACCCCCCTGCCGCTTAACAATGTTTTAGAGGAAAACACGAGGTTTTGTCATTTTTGACATAGCTTCGGACAATCTAGCTCGAGAGTTGATTTTGTAAAACAAACCATCTGCAGTTAGATAGATAGATAGAAGATAGAAAACACTTTATTGCACAACACAGAAAATAAGCTAATTAAGAATTAATATTAAACTAAACACGGAAGTACAATGGGCGGTCTTATCGCTATAAGCGATCTCTCTTTGTTTCAGCAGTTGTATATACCTAAGGCTAATATTTGAACCTGGACTGCTGGTAGGTCTGGTTTAAGCCCAAGTGCAATGCCACATAGGGCGCGTCCTAGGTGGACGTGATCTATGAGGTAATGCACTGCTCATAAGCAGAGGTTACCGCTTAACATCAGGTGGGCCATCTGCTTGTTCCGTCATTCAAGTAGTAAATAATTAAAATAAAAAATTAAAGGTTTAAACCTCCTTTCGCAACTAGTTGTACTTAATTTTAATTGTACTCTCCTTATAGTCCGTATAGCTAGCTCTAGACAACTATAAGGAGACTACAATCGCGGACTCTGATGTATGGGTCATACAAATTAATTATTTAAATAAATGACAGTAGGTTTTGCAAGTAATTACTCCAATAATGCGCATATCTAAGTCTCTAAACTGGAAACAATGCCAAACAAAACCGAATTACCTACTTTGTCAATTAAAGTTAGGTTTGCAAAACAAGATAATTACTTGATTTCAAAATTCAAAGACAATGTCGTGCTGTGCACTTGTGCATAGTACATGATGTTGGTTTAAGTTGCACTTATAGTGATGGGGTCACGTCGCTATCTGGGGTACGGGTAAAGATTTAAAAAAACTTGTTTTAGTAGTAGTAGAGCTTTTTTGTGAAAAGAGTTCGCCGCGCCAAAGGGGTCGTCAAAACTGGCTAAAACTCAAAACGTAGGTATACCCTCTTACCACAAAAAACATAGACACACCTTAGACACGTGTTTAACAGTTGTTTAGCAAAAGTAATAGGTACCACAAAACCATATTTAACCGTTGTTTAGGGTTAGATATGGCTTACGTTGTTTAAGTTTCAACAATAAACCCCTGTTAACACGCGTTAAACATTCGCCATATTGCTTTCACTTGCATATTTTAAGCATGTATTTATAGTAAGAGTCAGTAAGAAGCCGAGTCAGCCGTAGGAAGCAATGGCAGCGATGAGCTCACCACTTGTCACGTCTATATTCCACGATGGTGCAACCCACTGTGAAAAGAGGCCCATTGACGCTCTGCCTACGTCCCTTCGGAGAAAAAGGCGTGTGTCTATGTATGTATGTATTTGTGGTAAAAAAAACACTTGTTTAAGCAGTGTTTATCGCTCAGACACTGTTAACTAAACACGTGTTTAAACGTTGTTTTATTTATTTTTGTGGTAAGACAGTTTCTGTCTTGTTTCATGACCTGATTTCAAGGCACATCCCTAGCACATTTCCAAAGCAAACATAATAAATTGGTTGAAAAACACGAGTAACCATGCACTGTTTAGCTGTGGCCTCTTTGACAGGTCATTTTATATTTTATCAGATGTAAACAAAGCATTATTAATAAGTATGGGATAGCATGCAAGTGTCATGCTCTATAGTGGCACAAAACAAGGGGGTACTTACCTATAACATGCACATGTAAGTAGGTGGGAAAAGCGCCCCTAGCGGACACCTTGAGAACCTCCATTTTCATACAAAAAGCCGTGTAGCATCACACGCCTGTGCAGATACCCTACTTTAATGAAGTACTTGTATTAGTTGTATCTTTCTTTCTGTCAATGTAAAAGTAATGGTTAATGTGCAAATAAAAGTTTTTTACGAAACTTTGGTTGCTTGGGGTTTTTGGTTGCTCCATCAAGTAATCGTAAGAAACATTCCAAAAATTATCAAAAATAAAAAGTATTACTTTATACCTACTTTATATACCTAATTGATGTATAGGCTCAAGGTAGCACCAGCTCAAACCTTTGCGGTTTTTATGTGCTATTCGATGGCAAACATTATGTAAAAAGAATGTATATGGTAGGATAATAAAAAAAAAGAAAGAAAAAGTAGCTTGTTACATTCCTAGACTAGGCCCTCAGTGATCCTGATCACCATCATCATCATCAACCGTTAGATATCCACTGTTCTTGTAGACCTCTGTAGCGCGTCGGGCGAGTAGCCGGCAGAGATGCGAAAGGTTGCGGGTTCGATTCCCGCTGCGGCACAAATGTTTGTGTGATCTGCAAATATTTGTTCCGGTTCTGTGTGTTATAGTTATAGTACCATGATACTGGTAGTTTCTGATACCTACGACACAGGGAATCCTAGTGTGGGATCAGGACTATGTATGTGATTGTTGGGTGTTATGTTATGTTGCTGGACGAGGCTACCCCCATAGAATGCATCAATTGGGGGATTTTCCGTATACACCACGCTTGGCTGGCGTATTGGTGATCGCAGTTTCAGTGCTAAGTTTAGGTACTCAGGTGGATGCTGATGCCTATACCAATTCTATACAATTTTAGGACATCCACAGGAGGAGACGGAGTTATATATTCTAAAGCCGACTGTACACATTGGGCCAAGGTGTTGGGCCAATGTGTTGAGCCAATGTGTAGAGAGCTACTTGGCGGTATGCTAAGCTAATTGGTCTAGTTGGCGCCAACATTGGCAGGCCAACCGAATAGTGTCGGTTTTTTGTGCATACATCAAAGGATCTTGGCGCGCTCCGCAAACAGCGTTCACACGTTGGCGTCTTGTTCAGTTCGTTGTTACTCTTTTGCGCCATTTCTTTTTTGTCACTCTACTTTGGTGCACATTTACGTAATAATTAAACGCACTGTATAAATAAATAGCCGCGGCTGCAAGAACTTCTACGTCCATCTTTCATCGAAGCGCCAATGCAGAATGATCAGTAAGCCAATGTGTAAACAGCAACGTTTGGGATGCATCATTTTGGCCCGACATGTTGGCCCAACACCTTGGCCCAATGTGTACGGCCGGCTTTAGGACGAACACACCACGGCCAGTACTCCTACAGATCTGATATTACGTCATGTCAGCAAATCATGTTTCGAATGATATGGATATCATTCGAAACAGAGCGTGGGAATAATATTTTGCATGTATATAAGACAACTTAAAAAACTCCAACAATGCAATCATTTGATTGATAAATAGGTACAGAATTTAATTTCATAAAATTGGAAGTTTTTTTTTAATACTACTTTAGTGACGGAACAAGCAGATGGCCCACCTGATGTTAAGCGGTAACCTCTGCCTATGAACAGTGCATTACCTCATATGTCACGTCCACCTAGGACGCGCCCTATGTGGCATTGCACTGCGCCCGCCACCCTGAGACATGAAGATGAAAAGTCGCATGTGCCTTTAATTTCACCGGCACCCTTACCCTTCAAACCGGAACACATCAATGCGAGCACTATTGCTTTGCGGCAGAAATAGGTATGGTGGTAGTACTTCCCCGGACGAACAATTCACAAAAAAGCTCTACTACTACTAGGAAGTCTGGGCCTATCTGAAGATATAAATCTTTGACTAGACTTTTCTAGTACGTATATAGGTAGGTAGGTAGTAACCTAGCAGCAAGCTCATTGCAAAAAGAAGTTTCGATCTTGCGCCTACTAAACATCCGAAGCAAAGTTGTATCATTCAATTACCTTGCGACGTGAAAAACATCAGGCGCTTTCTTAAAAGAACGATTTAATTTCTTTCACAGATAATAAAAGATTATCAATATCAATTAAATCCATCCGAACAGCTCAACGTCTCAGACAAATCGAATAAATCACGGTAGAGTCAGCGGAATAGCGCTTAGTAATTTAAAAACGTAGGTCCTTAGATTGCGGACGGTAGCGTCAGCAAATATATTCGTCTTGCTATTGGCTACTCGCCGCTGTGGATTTGTCAGACTGCAGCCACCAGCCGTTACGGTACCGTCAGCAAAACAGCGTACTTATTACCATAACTACAAACGACAGGGACTATACCTCGATAGATACTTAAATGATTATTCTAGAAAAGACACATTGGACAAATTACCTCAGAACAAGGACAAATATCATTTTAAATGAATAACGGCTTATTACCATGTGTGTTAAGTCTCCTAGTTGTCGCAAACTCAACTTTCGTTATCTGAAGAAGTGTTGATGAGCTGTAATGGGCAAAAAACACTAAAAAAGTTGAATTTCACGCCGCAAGCGTGCGCATCCACCTTAACCAATAAAACATTGTTGAGGTCCCATTTCTAAGAATTTGTGTGACATTGTACTTCAGTTAGGTTGGACACTAATTTATTCGATACACTAAACTTTACAATGATGCCTATGGTTTTCTTGCAATACTGCCACCATGATACACTTGCTAGATTATTTTTGAGATGCTAATTGACTTTCTAAAAGAGGGTGTGACAACTCCACAGTTTTGTGGCAGTGTCATCACATGGGTCAGTAAACGTATTGATTTATATAGAATTACTGCCGAGAGATTATTCCGTATCGTTTGGTTCAGTGACATTGACGAACAAAGATCCACTCTAACAATCCACTTACCTTATCACGAAGATGCGGCCACACACTGTACCCGGGCACTTGTCCACTTCTGTAGATAGGTTTTCGCTAATCTTCCAATGAAATAAATAGTTTTCCGATTGTTTTTACATTAATAAGTACAAAACTTTCTTCTGGTCATGTATACAACAAACTTGCGCAGATAATGAATGCCGGCTGACTGGGACCAAGTGAGTGAGCGAACGTCTCTAATCACGCACAGATAGTGTAACTTTATTGAGTGAATGGCTCGTGGATTGAAATGAAGATGAAGATAAGATTTATGCAACGAACCAACCATTTCCACGGAATAATTTCAGCAAGTAAGGAAATAAGAGTTGAAGACGAAACAGAGGGTTAGCAATGAATTCATCAGAGCCTGCATGTTACTAATGTATATTATGAACGCGCGTTGCTTAATTAATATAATATATTTATTTTATTTATTTATTTTCAGGCCATATTGTCCAATAAAATATAATATACATTTTTATTTCAGACGAATGATCCATTTTCGGTTAGTAACAGAAAAAATAACTAAAATTATGTTAGTACAATTAATTACTTATAAATAAATTACTTAAAACAACATTTTACTAAAATCTACTTGGACACTAATTTAGATATCAGCCCAGACACTTCCATCCAGGGTCTCATATGTCTTCAGCAACAACGGTCAGAAGGCTGTAGGTGTTCCCGCTCATGTGGCTCATCAGGGATGCAGTTCTTCTACGCAAGATTGCAAAGAAGTCATCAGGGAGTGTGTCAGTCCTATCCTATTCAATGGTTCTTTCGATGATGAGTAGGAAACGATCTCGAGGTTGTCTCGTGTTTTTTTTAATCACAGTAAATGTTTTTTAGAAAGGTAATTAATTTAGGTTAACTAAATGTCGTGTAATAACGAGGTCTCAGTTCGGGGCGAACGAGCAGGTAGGGGAAGGTAAAACCACCGACCCATACTCCCGACACCCTATTAGCTAACGCTTCGATGGATGCTCGCTTATCTAACGGCCTTATCATTATTATTTGACTAACGGGAAAGGTAAATAACTTTAAAATAGGGATCTCACTGCCTGTTTTTCCAGCAGTACCCGCGGGATCCTACGCTCCTCTCGCCAGGAAATTGAGTGAATGTTTTCGAATCTAATCGCATCTACTTGATACTCTAACTAGACCAGACTGTGTGTTTTGGCCGAGAGCTAAATGACTAGGGTGTACCAACCTCTAAAAGCTTATTTAATTAAATACAGTGATAGCCGTGGTCTGTCCGGCTCAAGAATAGACCCCTCCTCTGTCTCCTCGCGCGGATGTTATAAAAGCCGACACCCGGACTTAAAAAAAACCTTCTTCCCTGTTGAACTGCCAAAAATCTAGGCTAGATACATTTTTACTTGTCTTTATGTATAACTTTACTAGCACACAATTCCACGTGTGCACAGCGAGGCAGCTTACCTCGCATTATCCAATAAAGATGCCTTTGGAACGTGTCGCTGTATGGCCCACGTAAGGCCATTCACAAAACAGCTGAGCTGTGGAGCGTCGGTACCTTCTGAATCATAGTGATGTACCAGATCTAGGTCCTCATGTGATGTGCGTGCTACTAATAAACGCTGATTACTTGGAATAGATACACCGTATTTTGTCTCTTTCGATCGAATTTGAAACTGCCTATCAATACAAAAGACAAATCACTGTGTAACTATTTCAAGGATAATTCAAATTCTATATATTCGGGATTATATACTAGAGATTTTTAATTCGAGACTTTTAAATCGAGATTTTTCATTCGAGACTTTTAATACGAGATATTTCATTCAAGATTTTACATTCGAGTTTTTTCGTTTGAGATTTTTATTCAAGACTTTTTATTCCCCTTTTTTTATTCGAGATTTTTAATTCGAGACTTTTTATTCGGCAGTTTTCATTCGAGATTAAATTCATAACACTTTTTTCTTTGACTGTCCTTGTAAGCAGTGTATGAAATGGAGTTAAATTTCAAAAATTTGCATAACAATAGAGTGTACCAGTACAGATAACCCATAGTAGCACAGTAAGGATTCATAGAATGATGGTGGAACGTTTCGCATGTGGCGCGAAATTCAAAATTTATTGTGTTTTAGCTGATCACAGCTCATCAACACATTTAGAAATAGCGAAACCTGATTTTGCGGAAACTAGGATACCTAACACGCATATTTTAAGTGAAAGTGTCTCATAAATATCATAAGTTTAGCTACAAATGTCAATGAACAAAAAATCACTCTAAAAATCCTTGAATGACATTCGCAGCTAAACTACTATTTATAAGACACTATCAATTAAAATACATATACATTAAAATTCATTTATTGATTCTGAGGCGGTACAAAGTTCGCCGGTCAGCTAGTAGGTAAATAAATAAACTATACTACAACGCGAGGTTTTACACTGGCAAACAAAGCCCAAGACTAGTATAAGTATTTCTTGTTTTTTTTTTTCAAAAAGCTGCGTACAAGTTTAGTAAGCACATCACTAAGAATCCAGCAGGGATTTGCCACGTAGTCAGACGGCAGCCAAAGGAGCGTAGGTACTAGGTGTGAAAATACTTATCTGCAGTATTCAGCACGCCAAATTACTGGACATTTGAATCAGACCATTCCATGAACTTAGGTATTTGAAAGCTTATGATTGTTTTATTTTTTTTGGTAGCTATCTAGGATTCCTGACTGAAGCCTATCACCACGATGGTTCTTTCACAAAGCCCGTTTTAGTGAAAAACTGGTCGCTAACCTAGCACGGGGTGACGAAGAAAGAACCAGGAAAGCCGGATTTACACGGTACGAGTGCATTCAGACCGAGTCTACTCGGACGCTACTCGTATCATGTAAATACGTGATATAAGTACGGCCTTGAACCGCCTTCATCCACCGACTTCTTCGTCTACAATGTCTTTGGTCCACCGAGAGGGCCTTCCCATACTGCGCCGTCGGGTTCGTGGTCCACTGTAGAACCATTATTCCCCAACGGTTGTCAGTTCTGGGCCATTTCAACTTGCTTCTGAGAGTTATTTCGGTGATCTTGGCTCTCCTACAGATCTTCTGTGGCGCGGTGGGTGAAGGTTCGCTGCGACGGAGGAGGTTGCGGGTTCGATTCCCGCCTCGGAACAAATATTTGTACGATCTGCAGATATTTGTTCAGGGCGTTCTTTCTATGTATAATAAAAAATATCTATCTATATATATCAGTTATCTATTACCCATAACTAGGGCTTGCAATCTGGATATCCGGATATCCAAATTATTCGGATATCCGCCAGTTTTAAAATCCGGATAATGACGTCCGCTAAATCCGGATAATTCAGATTGTGAAATTCATCAAAAAAGAACGATAAGAATCTAAATTTAAAATACTGATCCTTTCTTTTACATGTTTTTCACATATACTAAAATACCTGGGGGACCTAGCTTACCTAGGTGTTTGCAAAATGCGTGAAAACTCGGAAAACCGCGTTTTACCAGAGACGAGACCTAGCCAGCAAGATTTGAAAAACAAGTTTTGCTTTATTGAACGAAAAATATAGTTATTTCGAGAAGATAAGTAACTTGAATATGAGAAAAAAGTTTGCCATTTTTAATTCGTTTGTGATGTTTTTTGTTTTTTATGATCACAGTATTATTATGATAGCAGTTTTAATTTTACCATAAAGAGCTACCGAATTGGTTAAAATTATTCATATTTTAATGTGGTGGGTGAATGTTGGTTTAGTTTAGACATGAATAAAGCTATTAAGCTAAATTAAGCTATAACCATCATTTTCTTTGGTTTTTTTTAAAGCTTTTCCGAAATTATCCGTATTATCCGGATAGCCGAATACTAAAGTTCACTGCTATCCATTTTATCCGGATAGTAAAAGTTTACGGATAATGCGAGCCTTACCCATAACACAAGCTCTGCTTAGCTTGGGGCTAGATAATGTTGTCTGAACTGTCCACCATAATTTATTCATTTATTAATTGCCAAAAAAAAAACATCAGCTTATATAAAACAAATCGTAACACTTGTAGAGTAAATCACGACAACACACTACAGCCCCGTTACAATATTCAAGTTCGGTGGAGAATAATAGAGCATGGCGGCGGCTCGGTCAGCGTTAGTTATGATCGCATTATGCGGCGGCCTGTAATGCATGAACGTCAAAATATATGGCAAATATATGTAAATGTACAGTCAAAAACTCAATTCTCGTAAGTTATTGACATAGCCCACCGGATTAGCAAGCTGAAATGGAAATGGGCTGGTCAATATGCCGAAGAACCGACAACCGCCGGGGTAAGGTGAAGACCGCGTCTTGGCAAACGTAGCGTAGGGCGCCCTCTGGCTAGGTGGAGCGATGACCTACGAAAGGCGACGGCAGATAGTGGATGAGAAGAGCCGAACACCGGGCTTAGTGTAGCGTATTGGGAGAGGACTATATCCAGCAGTGGACTAGTGTGGACTGATGATGATGATGAATAGAGTATAGTCTAAATATAGTTCGGATAATGCTCCTTTTTTTTTTTACTGTTTAAATTACTTAATAAACTGATGGCCCACCTGATGTAAAGCGGTAACCTCTGCCTTTAACAATGCATTGCCTCATAGGTCACGTCCACCTAGGACGCACCCTATGTGGCATTGCACTGCGCCCGCCACCCTGAGTCACAAAGATGAAAAGTCTCATGTGCCTGTAATTTCACCGCACCCATACCCTTCAAACCGGAACACAGCAATGCGCGCACTAATGCTTTGTGGTAGTTTGTTTTTTCTTTTCCATAAGGGTTCCTTATCTTTGACTACGGAACCCTTATGGATTCGTCATGTATGTCTGTCTGTCTGTCCGTGTATGTCATAGCCTTTTTTTTCCGAAACTATAACAGCCGAAACTTGAAACCTGAAACTGAAACTTGAAACTTGAAACTGAAACTACTACTGAACTACTTTCTTGTATCCTGTTGAAACTTGGTAGGTAGATGTATTCTGTGAACCGCATTAAGATTTTTACACAAAAATTGAAAAAAACAATTATTTTTGGGATTCCCGATGCTTAGAACTGAAACTCAAAAAAAAATAAAAACATCATACCTATACGTGTGGGATATCTATGGATAGGTCTTCAAAAATTATGTTTAGGTTTCTAATATCATTTTATTCTAAACTGAATAGTTTGCGCGAGAGACACTTCCAAAGTGGTAAAAAGTGTGTCGTCCCCCCCCCCCCCCCCCCCCCCGGAACTTCTATAATAAGAGAATGATAAAACTAAAAACAATATATGATGTACATTACCATGTAAACTTCCACTGAAAATGAGTTTGAACGAGATCTAGTAAGTAGTTTTTTTTTGAATACGTCATAAATCGTAATCCATCCAAGAACTTTTATATTATGTTACTTGCTGCTACGGAACCTTTCATGGGCGAGTCCGACTCGCACTTGGCCGCTTTTTTTAAATGTTAGCACAATATTTGATACTTATATAAAAAATATAAACACATTTATTACAAATAAGACCAGCTTCAGATAAATTGTAAACCTTTGTTCTTTTTAATTTGGATTCCATTTCTAATTTGCCACACAAAAAATAAATAATCTAATCTTGAACACTTTTGTGCTCGATTGTAAGTAAATGATGTCGGACAAAAATGCAGGCGAAGGGAGGTGCTTAGCACTAGTTAAATCATCGCAGAGACACTTTACGGATGCACGTACTACGCCCGGCGTCTCTCGGATAAGCTTAGTTTACGATGACTCTTTTAAATTGAATTATTATTTTAATTTTCGCGGATGCATTTACAGTGTCCTCTGAAATTTAAACAAGGTGTCTCGGAATTGGTATTCAATTCAATTCAATTCAATTCATTTATTTCAGGCAACAGTGAAATATGTACAATGTACCTAGACAAAGGCCCATAGTAATATATACCTTACAACTAACATACATATAAAGATATTTATAACTTAATCTAATACAAGTGTGATCGCTGACGCGTCGCGGCCCAGGGGATCACGTGACAGACTGCCCTTGAACCGCCGGAACTTCACCCCTTTCGGCCAGAAGTCAGGGCTCAAGTAGATCTTCAGATCTTCCGTAGGAACCCTCACCATAAATGAGCTAAAGCCCACATTATGACGAGATTCCAACTTCATGACCCTCAAGCCCACTCCGACTTTCTTCTTGATGTACTCCACCACCTCTCCTTCGCCTTCACGTCTAAGTAGACGCGGGGCACGTAGATCCACGTAGTTGGTATGCTAGACCGAAAATTAGTGACAGCACCAGCGTGAACACTTTAAGGCGCATACAACAGCCAAATTCCGTCACTTTATAACTCATTAAAGTTCAGGTAAGTTAGGAAGCAACAGAATAGAGCTCGCGGAACGAAAAGTAGGTGAACATCACGAAAAATAATTATTTGCCACGTGAACAGCTTTCGATGTCTTCATAGTTCTTGACTTCAGAATCATACGTACAACTTGAAGATAAAGTCTTTACCGACATTTAGGTGAAAGAAAAAGTACAAAATTCTAAGTCGTTAATAAGTTGAATCAAATTTTAAGACAAAAACAGCTGCACTTTGTATTTTTTTTTCACATGTTAATTCAATTCAATTCAATTCATTTATTTATTTCAGGCAACAGTGAAAAATGTACATTGTACCTAGACAAAGGCCCATAGCAATATATACCTTACAACTAACATACATATAAAGATAAAGATATACTTAAAACTATCACTTAACGACAAGGGGATTTGGTTTTGAAAACGCTTCCCTATAGCGTCGGTAAACAATGCCAGCTGGCCAGAACTCCGGATCTAGGAGCACATCCCTGTACTTCGCCTGGACCTGGAGAGCATATGACTTGAAGCCAGTGGCCAGCAGTTAATGAACAGGTAGAGTGTTTTTGTACATTCACTTTACAGATTAAAGGTCACATATTTTATTAACAAATCTGGTGATCTGTATTAGTCCCTTTGTGCTCCATCTTCGGCCACATCGTCACTTACCAACAGGTGAGATCGTGGTCAAACAAAGATGCTTGACTTTTGCTGAAAATGAGGAGTTCCCTCAATTCCTCATGGATCCCATCATCAGACCCAGATTTTGATGAAAATGGGACCAATCTGGAAGTATATTGAGTCAAATAAAAAAAAGACAAATCGGTTTATAAATAACCGAGATATAAGGAAATGTTAAAAAAAAACATGGAGAACCTCCTTTTTTTGAAGTCAGTTCAAAATATATACTTAAAGTACAAAGTCGTAGACATTGACATATTCAATGGGTCTTAGACCTTACTTTAGCCATGCCTGATAAAATCTATCTTGGCAGACAGACAGACAACGATGTCTGTTTTCTCTTTACGGAAGTATTTACCAGCTGTTTTTAAGTTAAATGACAATTTAAACTTGATAGTTAAGTTAAGACCATCTTAATCATATCTTAATTAACCGAAAACAAATCTTTCGGGGCAATAAAGTTGATTCATTAAACAATTTTAATTTGCAGTATTTCATCGAAACTGTTCTTAGGTTTTGTCTCAAGTCATGGGCGGATGACTAAAATAATTTATATCACATGACATAGACATACCTACATAGACTCACGCTTTTTTCCCAAAGGGGTTGGCAGAACCTCTTTACATCGTGGATCGCGTAATCGTAAACGTATAACTATTATTGCATTTGTATTGTTATTCTTTGTAGGAAGGCAGTGGATGAAGGCGGCTTAAGACCGTTCCTCGTGGCGTTCTTTGAGGGAGGCCTATGTCCAGCAGTGAACTGATGGTGATGATGATGATGATGATGAACTATGTAGTATGAGCTCAGCGCTGCCATTGCTTCTCCACTATATACCTGCTCGGCTAACGCTTACTGGGAAAATTGCCCAACAAGATTAGGTACTTAAGACTCGCGTGGCTTGATCGGGAAGATAGAGGGGAAAAAACCTGGTGGCTGATCACCTACTGGTCTGACCAAGTCAAGGCATTAACAGGCCCCCCTGTCACTACCACGATAAGGCGCAATAGGTCCACAGCATGTCTATAATGAGCTATAGTATTTTTAAGTTTTTGATAATTTCTTATAGTTTTCAAGAAGAAAAAAATATATGGTATTCTTAAGCTTTTTATCTAGTGAAATCATAAATTCAATACACTATTTGAATTACTTCACTCGATAAAAAAATATACCAGAAACACCTCCTTTTTAAAATTGAAATACCATTTTAGACTTACTTCTTAAATGTTTTAATTTTTAAAACATTTGGTAACTTTTATTGAAGTCATCAACAAAATTTAACAAAACTCTAAAGGGCATTTTTATATTATTTTTGATACACAAAAACACGGTAACAGAGCGTGCGCTCGCCTTCTTCGCCTCATACAAAAATGTCCGTTGAAACTGGTTGAACCTATAGCGCCTTAAGACGAGCCGAAGGCAGACTGGCATGGAAGCAGCTCGTCAATTCCTCTACCAAAGCATTTCAAGACGGGCACGACCTTCAGTAATGAAGAAAACGACAAAGAAGAGAAGAGAATAACTCGCTCGCAGCGTGTTGCTCCGCCCGCGTCGGAGTGCCTTGAGTTACATCATCAGAATATTAATTCTTGCCCTGGGAAACGTTTCATGATGAATTTTATTATCTGGCCGGTCCCGGCTGAATCCAAATTGGGCCATTACGCCAAATTGATAACACACTAGAAGAATGAACCATCATTTTTGCTCTGCAGAAGATTTTCGGTGATTAACGGCGGCCACGTTTCGATTAGAGGAGGTTTAATAAGAATTTAATGGGGTGCTTTGATTGCTAATGGCTCTTTCACGGTTATGGAATGATTGTTATTGTTACATGACATGCATATGCGTTACATCAGCAGTCTGTGCATGGTGTCATGCTGAAATGTTGTACAGATCCACTAACTTATCTGTTTAATGAAATGTATGTATATGATACTACATACATTTCATTCTACAGATAAGTTGGTGGATCTGTAGGACATTTTTTTATTTTTTTTTCCTTTTTTAAACCCCGACGCAAAAACGACGAGGTGTTATAAGTTTGACGTGTCTGTGTGAGTGTGTGTGTGCGTGTGAGTGTGTGTGTGCGTGTGTGTGTCTGTCTATGGCATCGTAGCTCCCGGACGGATGAACTGATTTTGATTTTGTTTTTTTTGTTTGAATGGTGAATTTGTCGGGAGTGTTCTTAGCTATGTTTAATCAAAATCCGTTCAGCCATTTCATTACGGTGAGGGTTTTTCTAATTTTTACAAAATTAATTACTTTTTATAATTGGCGTCGGACGGTTTGTGCAAATAAATGTATTTTCAATATAATTTGCAACGTTACAAATACAATCCTTACAAGTCCTGAAAGTCACAGTCAAGTCATGTTTTAGTAAGATGGTGGCCGTTTTACAAAAACTTTGGTAGTCAATTTCCACCAATATGAAAAGTCACGCAATACACTTCCATTTCATTTCACTACACTTGTGCTCTTTAAACGAGCGACTTTGGTTAAAATGCCACCAAAATAACACAAAAAACACTAGGAAAAGAAACAAAACAAAAGTAGACGACGTCTTTTTTTAAAAATGGCGGAAAGAGTCGGAATTTTTTGTTATTGTTATATGACATGCAATTCTGCTGTCATGCAGGGGCCTAATTCTACTAAACCAATTGTATTAAAATTGTAAATGAATCGTCTCATACTTGTCACTTTTGACACTTTTGGTATTCTACTAACATCAATGGTTTTTTGGGTTTTTCAATTGCATTATAATTGTGACCATTTAGATACAATCGTAAAATCTTTCTACGTAAAAATTCTTAAAATCATAAATTTAACAGACTATCATTTTTAATGACAATTGTAATTGAATTTTAATTGAATAGTAATGGTTTTTCTTTAAAAAATAGTAGAATTGGGCCCCTGAAATTTATGTAAGACATACATATTTCTTGTTGTTTTTCTTCTTTTATTGATGGTGTACTATTAACGAGCCCAACTTTAGACACATTCAAAGCTTACCTCAAATTCCCAGAACATTTTTTGCCACCGCAGGAGTTCTGCCGGCAGCGAACACAGTCCGAACTTTGTATCGCATAACGAGCCAACTTTGGCCCGCGGGCCCTAACAAAGAAAAGTTGTCGAAACGAAACTGTCAGTGGCAGGTATCGGGACGTAGGCTCCAGGGCACGGCAGTTGAGGATACCTGGAAAAACCTTTTACACAAGTCTACATTAGATGTATCGTGGTGTATCGGTCCGGTCTGCCATAAGAACTGTGCATTTTTGAAACCAACTTTGATTTTTGCATTAAATACTCGCAGGTGTCATGGCGTCACGATTTTGAAAACAAGGAAAGCCAGCTGCTCTGCGAGTACGCGGTTACTGAATTAGTGCGTCTGGCGACGTGGGAGTGAAGATCTTGGCCGTCGGTTCATCGACATTGTGATTCACACCTTTCGGGCTTGTCCAAGTTTCCTCATCACTCACCTGCTCACAAGAAGGCCCTGCCAACGCATCGTCACCGGCAGGCAACTTAAGCAGATGCAGCCTGTTTCGCCTGAACTGTCTGCCGGAACTGTCCGCAACAAAATACGAACGAGGCTGAGCAGCGTGCCTTATATACGCGCGCATTTACGTTTACCTTCGTCAGTCATAAGAACTGGCTGCCCAGGCGATAGAATAGAAGAATAGAATAGAAATAGTTTATTTTGAATAGCAAATACACACACAATAATGGAATACAATACAATAATAACACAAACAGAACACGTTTTTTGCTGCGTGTATAGTGCCGTCAAAAAAAGGCCCGTGCTCAGCATAATGCTGCAGTAAACTGCAGCGCTGATTTTCAGCACGGACCTCGGTTGACGCACGGACACGGCACACACACTGTAAAATACATCAATAGGTAATAGAAAAATATAAAAATAGAAATAAAATAGATATAAAAATTATACAATCTAAGACGCAACTATACTCGTTTACTCGTTACAATTTTAAAACTACATATTATATCCTACCAACTCGCTGGCTAGGGGAACAATCAAAAATCATGGTAAAATCCCTTTTCCAGTGAAAAGTAATCGGGAAGCTGTTTTGCCCGCCTGTCATAGTACGTCTTATCTTTCTGTTGATTACGTAACATTCCATTGTAATCGTTCTCCTTGTCTCTACTCGGCTTTAATTTGCTGACATGAGATGATAGTCTCGTATTGAGGCGACGCCCCATCAGAAGCTCTGAGGGTGAACTGATTCCACTAAGTGGCGTTGCCCTATAATTTAAAAGACCCAAATAAAAATCAGTGCCCGAATTTATGGATTTAATCAAAATATTTTTAATGGTCTGTACGCTTGTCTCGCTCTGTCCGTTTGATTGAGCATAATTTGGCGAACTAGTACTATGTTCGAAGCCCCACATTTTACTGAACTCACTAAACTCCTTGGAAGCATAGGCGGGTCCGTTGTCTGTTACTAACATCTGCGGAACGCCATGTCTTGCAAACTGATCTCTCATGGCAGTCACCACTGCTCTCGAGCCTATGATGGTCAACGGATTCACTTCAATAAAATTCGAGAAATAGTCTACGAGAATCAAAAAGTACCTGCTGCTATACTGAAATATGTCCAAGCCCACTTTAGCCCAGGGCAGGGGCGGTATGCGATGCGGCATGAGCGGGTCACGCGCAGGCCGTGCCGCGCGCTCTGCACAGGCTCGGCAACGACGCACCATGGCTTCCACGTCCCGTGACATGCTCGGCCAGAACATCAACTCGCGAGCGTGACGCTTGCATTTGTCTATGCCCATATGACCGTCGTGTAACCGCTTCAGCATTTCGGATCGAACATATTTCGGAATGTAAACTAAATTATCCTTAAATAAAAGGCCATCAACGAATTCAAAACTGTCCCTGTAAGACCATTGTCCCCTGATTCGTTCGTCGACTTCATGCTTATTATCCGGCCATCCTTCTTGGATATACTTTATAAGCAGCTAACATTCTTCATCGTTAATCATAGCATCTGTAATAAGATCTACCTTGCTAGCACTAAAACGAACATTTTCTATTAAGAAACACGACTGTTCTGCGACTTCTTCAGATACCTTATCTGTCAACAGTTCCGGTAACGCTGCCCGCGATAGCGCATCAGCTACGTACATGTACTTACCTGGTTTGTATATCACGCTAAATTCATAGCCCTGTATGCGCAGCATAATACGTTGTAGACGTGCAGGGATGGAATCCAGCGGTTTTTTGAAGAGCGCCTCCAATCGTTTGTGGTCCGATTCCACAGTTACATCGCGATGACCGTACACGTACTGGTGGAACCGTTCAAGACCGTAAACGATGGCCAGGAGCTCTTTCTCTATCTGTGCATACCTACATTGCGTATCGGTGAGGGTGGCGGAAGCGAACTCAACCGGTCGGCCCGCCTGTATCAGCACGGCGCCGAGCGCGCGTGAGCTGGCGTCGATCGACAGCAGCACGGGCTCGCGTGCCGAGTACAGCGCCAGCACGGGCGCCGCGCACACCGCGCGCTGCAGCGCACGTGCCGCAGACTCCTGCGCCGACTCCCAAACCCACTCGTTATCTTTTTTCAGCAGATTTCGAAGGGGGAGCGCTATCTCGGAGTAATTCGCTATGAATTTCGACAAATAGTTGATCATGCCTAAAAATCTTTCGAGTGAGGGTCTATCCTTGGGGATGGGCATATCTTCTACCGCTCTTAGTTTGTTCCTATCTATTGACATGCCCTCCGCGCTAAAAACATGCCCTAAATAAAAATTTTTTTAACTTGAAATTCACATTTCTCCTCGCTGAATTTTATTCCTACCTCCCGCGCCCTATCTAACAACTTTTTGAGGCGTTCATCGTGCTGAGATTTACTGGAGCCCCAGATGATGACGTCATCAATGAAGGCATCAACTCCATCTAAATCTTCCAGAATCTCACGAATTTTTGAGTGGAACACCTCACTTGCGCAGTTTATTCCATAGGGTTTTAGTAGTAGTAGAGCTTTTTTGTGAAAGAGCTCGTCCGGGGAAGTACTACCACCATACCTATTTCTGCCGCAAAGCAGTAGTGCTCGCATTGCTGTGTTCCGGTTTGAAGGGTAAGGGTGCCGGTGAAATTACAGGCACATGAGACTTTTCATCTTTATGTCTCAGGGTGGCGGGCGCAGTGCAATGCCACATAGGGTGCGTCCTAGGTGGGCGTGACCTTTGAGGTAATGCACTGTTCATAGGCAGAGGTTACCGCTTAACATCAGGTGGGGATCTTGCTTGTTCCGTAAACCAAGTAGTATAAAAAAAAAAAAAAAAGGGTAAACGTAAAAATTGGTACCTCCCAAATGGAGTCCCAAAAGTACAGAGGTCAGCACTTGCGTCATCCAGCTGCACCATCCAGAAACCAGAGCGAGCGCCCAGCTTGCTGAAATAGAATAGAATAGAATAGAATAGAAATAGTTTATTTTGAACAGCAAATACACAGCATGGGAACACAATACAATAATAGACAGACAGAAAACGTTAAACGAAATATTGCGCTCCCTCGAGCTTGGTGGCGATCTCTGTAAGCGTCGGCAGCGGGTAGTGCGCGCGCCGCACGACGCAGTTGAGAGGCCGCGGGTCGAGGCAAACGCGGATGGTGCCATCCTTCTTGGCCGCCACAACGATGGCGTTCACCCATGGCGTTGGATGCGATACCTTTCTGATCACTCCCATGTTCTCCATTCGCACTAATTCTAGCAACAATTTGTCACGCACACCTATTGTAATTTTTCTAACAGGACAGACCGACGGCTGGGTTGACTTATATACAACGATACTGTATTTACCAGGTAACTTACCTAATCCTTTAAAAAGATCACTGTACCTATCAACATCTAGAGAAAAAATACGCTTTACCATTCCTAATTCTTCACATGCATATTTCCTTAGCACGCTTTGGCCAACGATTTCAATACCGTAGATATGCCCTTACCGTTGAGTGACCGCGCCGAAATGTTTCCACGTGAAATAAGATAGCTCGCTCATTTGGACTCAGTGCACATCTAGACACAGTGCCAGCTGGTCGTGTTGTAATGTTGACGATTTTCTATGAGATGTGTCACAAAATGCCATCGTGTGCATTTCGCAAGTGCAACAACAACTCCAAAAACACAAATAAAGCCAAAGGTGTAACATTTCACTTCTTAGTTTTGTGATTTAATTAAATAACTATTTTTTCTTTCCGGTTTGTAAATTATTCAAGTTAATATGGCGATTGCACGCAAATTGCATGAAAGAGACAGTAGTATGAACAACCACTTCAGGAGAAAAAGATACGACACTATTTTCTCGGTGCATTCTAAAACAGACACAGTGCGATATAAAACCAATATATACAGACACGCGGGTGTACTGAGGCTGCGCTTTATAAGGGATCATCTACCAATGGATATAAAGATATGCTCGGTAGCGTCAGCCGATTCAAGAGCGTAGTCACCGCCTGCGCCGCTTCCGCGTCCGCGTCATTGAGTTTTAATTTATTGCATGCAATATTGGTAGTGGTAACCACTAAATAAATGAATAATACATTTTAAAAAAAATATTTCTCATATTTTAGAATATAAATAATTTAAATATTTTATACATTTGTTTTAATTTAATATTTTAGATTTCCGCTAGATAATTTTACTAAAGGCGGCGTGTCTTTTTTTCTTTTTTTTTTCTAATGGATTTAAATTCAGTTGACCTTCTGGGGTCATGACTGAGTTACCGGGCTTTTGGTGAGCGCAGAAGGCGCTTGAGGAAATTTTTTTTTTTGCTATCTTTGCTGGTACCTACATAGTTAGTATAGGGCAACTAGCACAAAGACAATAAATAGGCATTATTTGTAAATAACGTGTTTTAATTTATTTAGGCACGGAGGTAGCGTGTCTTACTGCTATTCTCTCATTTATATATTTTTCTTTGAGCGCAAAAAGTTTAACCTCTTAGAGATTGGAACTAGGGGCCCAAGATCGACATACAATTATTTATTTTTTAATGTAGGTAGGTATTTGCGCGCCGTCAACAGTATTTTTAAGCACAACAAAAATATTGTTATCTTTTAATTTGATGCACTTTTTCACTGATATAAAGTTTATGTATATTTACCACACTATTTACTTTGTTCACTGTCTTTTGTGTTAAGAAGACTGTAATCAAATAACTTTTTCATTGTTCAACATCACTTTGTTGTCTTTATCTGTACAAAATCTTTGTTTATCAGTAAAGTTAGTATAAAATAACGTTTGTACACTCGATACACGTTACTATTTCTCGATTATAATGAGTTTAATGGTAAAAAAGGCATTTTTTATATTTATTTGTAACGAAAATAACGGAGCTCAATGTTTACACGTATGGCTGCGTCATCTCTCTGCCAATTAATAGGCATTATTTGTAAATAACGTGTTTTAATTTATTTACCACTCCACAACTTTTAACAGTTTAATTACCATTATTTTGCTTGTAATCTGATGAGTTTGCTGACCGTACATAGATTGCACACTTTCTAGACAACAACACATATTTTCAATTTCAGGACTTAGAGGACGTTTATTTGTTCTCAAAAGATAAGATAAGATCATTTATTTGTCCGAAACACAGGTTCACATAAAGATGTCATAATAGCTATAGTATCACCATGTTTCGCCTTGTCAAGGCATACAAATTTTAAAATAAAATAAAAAACAACAATTAATTTTTTCATAGTGAATAAGTCTGGTAGTAACATAGTAATTAATTAATTGATTAATTAGAATTGTTAATGTTATAAAAATCAAACAATTATTAAAATACCGTAGAGCGAGAAATAATTTACCTACCTACTCTGTCTTAAATACAGTCGTCTAGAAATTCGTCCACAGAGTAGTAAGCCTTTTCCACCAGTAGTTTCGTCAGGGAGTTTTTAAATATATTTAAATTATTAATGGTTAATTTGAGTAATTTGTGTTCTATTAGATAGATAAGATTGTATAAAACTGTGTGCATTCCCTCTTACGCCATACCTGTGTAGTTTATATAATAGAAGACCGTGATTGACATGATCAAAAGCTTTTGTCATGTCCATGTACATGGCTATCGTATTTTTCCGTCTATCTACATTTGTGGTCACCTTATAAAGAAAATCATAAATTGCCATATTAATTGTTTTACTCTTTCTAAAGCCATACTGATGATTTGAAAATACATTATTAGATTCCAAAAAACTATTGAGCTTATTGTAGAATATTTTCTCAAACACCTTTGAAAGCACTGGAATTAGTGCCACAGGTCGATAATTATTGATGTCTTCCTTATTGCCTTTTTTAAATAAGGGTTTTACAATCGACAACTTCAGCTTATCTGGAAAAACTCCTTGTTCCAGGCATAAATTTACAATGTGACTAATGATTGGTGCCATCATCATTGCAACTTCTTTCACAATTTTCGTTGATATCCCATCGTAGCCTACACTGTTTGTGTTTTTCAATGAGGTTATAGTTTTTAAAATGTCAAACGGGGCAGTTGGTGATAGAAATAACGAATTTATAATGTCAAGTTTCATACTACTGTTAATGTCAGGATTCACAGCAATACCATTAGAATGATTTACTGTAACCATGTCGTCGGTAAAATAATTATTAAATATATTTGCTAATTCAGTAGGATCCGTTATATGAGCATTATTCACTATCAATTTTGAGATGTTCTCTTTAGGGTAATTGTTTGCTACCTTATTAATAATATTCCATGTAGCTTTTGATTTGTTGCTTGCAACCTTGATCTGATAATTATTTTGCGCTCTTTGTGTGAGTCTTACAATTTTCTTATATCTCTTCGCATATTCCCTAAATTTATTTTTGCTTTCCGCACTTGGCGCACATCTGTATTTCCACAATAGCGTCCTTTTCATCTTGCTACATTTTTTTATACCTTTGGATATCCATTTTGGCTTTTTGTGTGCAGTTATTTTGTGTTTCGTAAAAGGAAAGCACAAATCATATATTAAATCAAATATTTGTGCGATCGCAGATATTTGTTCAGGGTGTTCTGGGTATTTTCTATGCATAATAAAAATATCTATCTATGTAATATGTTGTATTAAGTATATCAGTTATCTAGTACCCATAACACAAGCTCTGCTTAGCTTGGGGCTAGATAATGTTGTGTGAACTGTCCAGGATTACTATTTTTTTTTTTTTTTTTTTTTTTTATATAAAAGTTTAAAGAAATCAAAGAAAATATTAAACGACTCATTAGCATCTTTACTTTGAAAGGCCTCCAAGAATGTAAGTTCACTTATGTACTTTTTAAATATATTTATATTATCCGTGCTATAATTCCGTTTAAGAATAAACCAATGTTTGAGCTTTAGGCATTTCCTAACTGGTATTTTTATAATCTGAGCTGTATGGTCAGACATGGCAAAGTCGATTATTTCCCCTGTGCTACCACGTATATTGTGTAAAATATTGTCTATCCCAAACTTAAGGTTGAATCCCATAACAAGGTTCCTAAAATCTATTGAACGTTTATTACTTTTCAGGATATTTATATTAAAATCTCCACAGATTAGTACTTTGTAATTGCTTTTGCTACAGATGCGGGTTAAGATTTTATCAAGTTTGTCAAAAAATAAACCTATAACTTGCGAGCTATCTCTAGGAGGTCTATATATGCAGACAATGTAAATTTTGTGGAGGATCAGTTTGTGCAATATGATTGCACATTAAATGGTAATATCAACAGTTAAGTTAATAGACAAAATAACGATTTTTAAGTATGTGTGCGTCTACTAGTGCATCAGCCGCACCGCTGACCCGCGCGCCGCTCCAGCCGGCGCGGACGCCTCGCGCGTTCATCGCGTCCACTGACACTACCTGTCCTCCTGTCATCTTGCTGCCCTCGATCTGCCTCTACTTCTCCGTGGACATTTCATTTGCCTGACATATCTAGACCGCTCGCGTCAGAGTGAGGTCATCGGCTCTGAGAAGTCTATCACGCAGCTTGCCGTCTCGGACTCCGCACACGATTCTGTCACGCCCAGGCCCTCCTCGAGGTGCTCGAACTCACACCGCTGAGTGAGGAGCTTCAATGCAGTAACGTACTCGTCGATGGACTCGCCCTCCTCTTGAAGTCTCGAAAAAAAATTAAAGCGAGCCATTGTTGTATTTTGCTTAGTATCAAAATGGCCATTGAATTTACTTACGAGGATGTCAAAACTTTCTTTGTCCTCAACTTTAGTGAATTTAAAAGTTGTGTAGACATCGTACCCCTCCGATCCAATCAAATTCACCAATAAACTAGCTTTCATATCAGACGACTCCTTGTCGACGCCGGAGGATTTCAGAAACACAGTAAACTGCCGCAGCCATTTTTCCCACGCCTCGGCCCGACCACCTTCGAGGATCAATTCCGATGGAGGACGCGCGTGCTCCATTATTTACCATTTACTTTTATCGTCACTATCACTCTAACTATTGTTTTTAACACTAAACGGAACCTTCCATGGGTTATTTCTTATTATTTCTTAGCACCGCTGTCACCATCTAGTAATTGAAAGACGAGTTGACCAAGACTGATTTATTAATCTACCCACATAGTAAGTACTTATTACATATACGATAGTATCTATTATTTAATCTGTGCCAGGGTTGCCGTACGATATCTATTCTTTAATCTGTGGCGGTACTTTTGACTTTTGGTTCACATTTGGTACTTTCTTGAGCTTCATATTGAATATGAACACCATAATTCCTAATTTACATATTGCTATTGCGGGGAACTGATCACGAATTTTGTTTCAGTATTATTTTATCAACAAAACTATTGGTTTTAATTGTAATTCATATGGAATAAAAAATTCGTGGTCCTTCAAAAGCAATCTGCAATTTAGGCATTTTTATTTTTGTTTGTACAGTATAGGTAAAATTTTGTACTCGATAGGAGGATTATTAAATCAAAGATTGAACCTAAGTATTGGAAATGATTAAGCTGAATTCTATAAATTAGTAATAGAAAAAAAAAACAATTTTACAGTACAAATAAACGCATTGTATTAGGTTAAAGGTTAAGGTTAAGGTAGATTTATTAGAAATTAAATGGCTTCAACAAAACCTAAACCAGCTCATTTTTATCGGATGTTGAAAAGAAAGCTTCCATTGTTGTACCGTGCTATGCCTAAGATACTCTGGTAGTTGAGGGAACTCCTGCGATTTGTTTAAAGTTCTTCAAAGGTGCAAGCCTCGGCCGGGTAAATTGTTTCGCGACTAATATAAACTTAGTTTCGATACAGTGCTGCACTTTCTAATGAAAAAAGGTGTTGTAGTTATTTTTACCAACGCAAACGAGGCTAGTTCTGGTAGTATGAACGGCTGACCAGAGTAAACGCAATTTAGAGTATAGTGCCATGTGTTGATGAATAGACGTGCAACAGTTAATGAAGCTGGTGCCATCTGTTGACGAGTAGCATAGAATTGATATCTCTATCTGTTGTAGAGCGGGACGCATGTATCATCTTGAAACATACAGGGTTTAAAACGACGTTTTAGTACCGGCCTTTTTAGAGGGGATTATGACAATATAAAAATAAAATACTTGCCAGTTTATTTTTATATAGAATATACACAAGATAGTATCGACCACTAGTAGTAGTGACCACGTCTCCGAAGCTCAAGTAGTTGCCTATACGTCATCGCAGGAATACTCACATTTTGTGTCCCTTGTACTGTTTGCGTTTTTGACAATATGCATCAGAAACGTATAATGGTATATCTATTAAAACCACGCTGTCAATGTCGTAGATTTTGGGATCCCTACAGAAATAAATTTTTTGAAAGAAACGTCGTAATTTTTATTTAATTGCATTTTAATGTGTTTTTCGAGTTATTTCGTGTAATTTCAGAGGCATTTTAACCGGTGTAACCGATTAATAGCGCAGTGTGATGTAGTTAAATTTAATTGTATTGCGTGTCTTTTCGAAATGTTGGATTTATCCCCGTAAAAACTCGGTTTATCTGCCACTATTTGAACTTAGTTGTGACTTGACGGAGACTTTTGACGACTTGACTAATTTTATTACCAACAAATGAATTTCACTTGACATTGGCGAAATTCCTTAGAAGCCATTATATAAAGAAGAGAAAGGAAATCATTAGACAATATATACCAATATATACGACACTAATGTATGGTAGCGAAAGTTGGGTATGGCAGAAGAAACATGAAAGTAGAATAAATGCAGTGGAGATGAGAGCTTTGAGAAGTATGTGTGGTGTGACTTTGAGAGATAGAATAAGGAATAGTGTGATAAGAGAGCGTTGTGAAATTAAAGAAGACGTAGTGACTAGGATTGAGAAAGGTATGCTTAGATGGTTTGGGCATTTAGAAAGGATGGACGATAGGAGATTGACGAAACGGGTACACAAGACGAGCGTGAATGGGACAGTGGGACGGGGAAGACATCGGCGAACGTATTCAGACCAGATCGGTGACGTTCTGGAAAAAGGCCAGGTCAAGAGTACCCTTAACCGACGAGCATGTATGAAGAATGTGATGAGAGTGAATGAAGCAAAAGAGGTGTGTCAGGATCGTAGCAAGTGGAAATCCGTGGTCTCTGCCTACCCCTCCGGGAAACAGGCGTGAGTTTATGTATGTATGTATATATTGTAAATGTGTTTTGATTAAATACTTCATACTTTATACTTTAATACCAATCACTATACCTATCACAGTAGATACCTACACACAGCTCCGCTAAGTAGCCGCCACTCAGCGAGCTCTACACGACTCACCGCTAAGCTCATTTCGCCCGCTTTGCTTTTATAAAACTGGCTAAATTCCTAATACAAAATACACTGGTGTTTATTGGTGTGGATGCGGTATTAATATGAACATTTCTTTATAATGCTAGATTTAGAAAATAAAGAACGACGACGACTCGTGGTCCCATAATTGGGACAAAATAATGGGACCACGAAAAAACAGCGACGAAAGTTTCAACGGTATTAATATTAAAATATTTAAGGCGATAAGTACCTAATCCAAAATTAGCAGGCCAATGCGTTTTGAAAGAAACCGACGTTCCAACTTCAATGTGGCGCTTACAACAAAGGCACAGCGCCTGATTTCAAATTTTGATTGGTTTTTAATTTTTATTTCGCATCCTAGTAACAATAAATCAAATGTGGCTCGTTGATTCACATGTAGGTGCCAAATAAACAAGTAATTGAATTTATAAAAAACAAATAAAACTCAACGCAATGAAATGCCTGAACCGATTTTGATCAAACATAGCTAAAAATGCTCCCGGCAAACTCACATTTTAAACAAAATAAAATCGAAATCGGTTCATCCGTTCAGGAGCTACGAGCGGACAGACAGACACACACAGAGACACGTCAAACTTATAACACCCCGTCGTTTTTGCGTCGGGGGTTAAAAATACAAAATAATAACTAAAGAGTCACCTCTTTTGTCATTTTATCATCAAATTCATTGTTTGCGTCGTTCAATAAACCCACTACACCGCGAGTGAAACAGTATGAGCGAATTGCTCCTACTCTGGCAACATGCGCCCACCTCGATACCAATACACCTTCTCACTTCAAATTGATGTGTCCTTTACCACGTGGATTTGTGGCGTAAGGGACATTATTTCTACCGTGTTCCTTAACTTACAACCGCTATACCAAAATTCCCACAGACAGCATTTTCACTATCTCATAATACTTATACTTACCTAATTCTTACTCCATGCTTCCCCTCTATATCGGTATATGTTCTTGCATTCCTAGAATCCCTTGAATCACACATACATATTCCTTGTTCCACTTCCAATCTTCCACGCTTCTGCGTCCCTTTCTGCGTTCTTCCGTAGCTAAAAGCCACATCCAAATCTCATCGACTTGCTTCGTACCTTCACCGTTTCTCTCTCCAGTCCGCAAGCTGAATGAAATTTCAGTAATTTGGTAAAGCGATGCAAGGTACACGGCACCCGAGCGGGATTTTCTTACAATCCTTGCTTTGTTCAGTTCGACCGGAACGTCCACTTACGTCTGACCCCTCAACTTTCAATACTCCTGTATACTTTCTTCCGCGTCAACGGTTTTTCACCAGCTCAACATGATTGGTCCAAAATTTACAGTGCCTTGACACTTATTGCAATGGTATTAGAAGCTGGTATCGCTCAGCTGCGCAGTATCGCTAAGCTGAGATATTTAGAAGGATTATAGGATGTTGTTTTTGTTTTGATTATTACCTTTTGTAAGGGCAGTTTACATTGTGGTTACCTACTTGTAGTCTATAAATATCATACGCTATATTGTGTTCAGAAATTTATTTCTCAATATAATATACATTCGCTTATAGAGAAATACAAGATAAACTTAAAGAGTACGGTGGGTTGGTTAACAGTGCAGAACGAAATTTTTGTGTAGGCAGGTAGGTATTATTTTTAGACATCAATAAGCACATATTTCTTCTTTTTTTTTTCTTTTTATTTATTTATCTTAATAAATAAATAAATAATAATAAATATTATAATCTAATTTATTCTATAAGTAGCTACAACAATAACAATAAGTACCTACATAGGTATAGGTACCTTAGATCCTCAACAATGAGCTTTAGATAATTTTAATCCGTATAAACTATTATGTCCTTTTATAGATAACTAGCAAGAAATCAAATAAACACACAGGTAAGTAGGTACTTATAGAAGATAAATGTTGCAATATTATTAGGAAAGGTATTTAATCTAACAAACTTTAGTATACCTACTTATATTCTCACTTTCACCATACCAAACGATGCTGAAACAGTTAATAATGTAAAATTTTACAGTTTTTAAAATGGCATAAGTATAAAAACCACTTATTAACCTCATCAAAGCAATGCAAGCGAAATTTATATGTATATTCTTATATTTTTATTATTTACTTTCACTTAGTCATATTTTTCCTTTCTTTGAAATTAGGATAAGCATTTTTGTTAGTATCCATAATTTTTGTAATATTTGTGTAACCCTTTTTTGCCCTTATTGTTGTGTATTTTGTTATTTGGACTATATATATTGTAACGCTGTTGGTTTACCTCAATAAAATAAAATAAAATAAAAAGAATGATACAACTATTAATACAAATACCTATTTACAAAATGTAAAAAGTGCAAATTAAACAGTTTAGCTATCTGAAGACAGTTGCAAACGATCTGAAGATAGCTCAACTGATCCAATTAACTACCAGGCGAAAGCGTCTGTAAGACGCTGACTGCATTGCCACGCTGAAGGGCAATACTAATGTGTTGAGCCAGATGAGAGCCAGCTCTCGGGTCACGCGTCGCTTTGACCAGACGCACTCAAAGAATTTTAAAAACGCGTAGGTTTCACAGGCCCAGTAAAATCATCATCATCATCATCATCAACAGCCTTTCAACTAAAGAATAGAGCAGAGTGTTCCTCGATAATGACCACGCATAGCAGGCGAATTGGTGATCGCAATATTGGTACTCAGGGGAAGCTGCTGCCCATCCCTTGGTACAACTTTTACTACATCCAAGGGAGGAGACGGAGGGATATATTCTTAGGCCGGATACATCACAGCAAAGTTCAATATAAAATACGTGGGCATAAAGTTCGATACTTTTTTTTGTGTAAGATTCTTTGGTACAAGATTTGTCCTGGCTGTTAGCTTATAAAAGAATGTGTTATTACTGGAAGAAAGCGTTAGCCGAGTCAGTCGTGGGAAGCAATGGAGGCGATGAGCTCACCACTTGTCACGTCTATATTCCCGCGATGGTGCAAACCAACGGTGAAAAGACGCCATTTGGGGTTCTGCTTTATTCCCCTGAAAGGGTTTTTGGGGGAAAAAGCATGTAAAGAAAGTAGGTATGTTCGGCTCAAAGCGCCTTGGCTCCACCTACAGGTGAAACGTTACGCGGGTTCGAATCCCGTCTTGTTTGTAATTTTTGGTGTGTAATCTGCTTTATGCATGCAGTATGTGTAGTGGAGTTTCGGTAAGCTGACGACGATGCTGAAGTGTGTATAGTAGGTAAGTAGACGTAGATACCTCGTGCATAGTACGTTACTATGGTAGCCCTAAGGGATAAGGAACTCGATATTTTGCGGAGCAGACCCTCTACACTCGAGGGAGGGATTTAAACTCGGAGATATTCGACCTCCAGACCTTCGGGATAAAAGGCCCAATTTCCTGATAACTCTCTAATATTATTTGATGAATTTTCCTAGCTTTTTGATAAATTCCAGTTTTAATAAATTTACTGTGAGACTACCTACGTCTTTTAGTACCCTCTGTATGTTTCGCCCTGAAACGTTTCACGACACTGGTTTTTTCACAAGGCCACCTCGCGAGCTGTTCACTGATCAATACTGGGTGTTGTGGTACCACGGTTACTCGTAGTTCCACGACACAGAAAATCCTGAAGAGTAGCAGGTGATCTAAAGCCCAATTCTCGTAATAAAGAATAGTCAAAATAAAGTTGAGTTCATAACAAATGTGTTACGATCTAAAGTCCAGCCATTTTGGATGTGGATTTTTTGTAAACAAAGAACCCTAGGTAACCTCAAAATTGTACACCAGTGTGTACGTTCATACTCAAAAGCTTTATATATTATAGATTTTATAATATATCTCAGAATAATTTATTATAATTCAATATTTTAAAATGAATTATTTTTCATAGTTTTGTTTATTATGTATATATAAATATTAGTGCGTTCTGCAGATATTTGTTCAGGGTGTTCTGGGTGTTTTAAATGTATAATAAAAAATATCTATCTATCTAATGTATGTTATATATATATATATATATGTTATCTGGTCGAGTCAACAGCGAGATCACGGAGCTCCTGTAAGGTGCGAACCTATGCGCTTTAAAAAAAAAGGACGGCGGGATAAGACCCATAGCCGTGGGCACCACCTACCACCGCCTGGCAGCTAAAGTCTGCTGTCGGAAAGAAGCCGCCTATCTAGGCGACTATTTCGGACCCATTCAGCTAGGCTTTGGTTCGCGAGGTGGCTGTGAAGCCGCAGTACATTCTTTACGTACATTTTTGGCCAAAAATTTGGGGGAGGTAGTTTTAAAGGTGGATATAAAAAACGCCTTTAATTCTGTAGATAGGGGCACTCTGCTAAAATAAATTAAAGACAAAATCCCTGAAATTTACCCATTTCTCTGGCAGTGTTACGGCTCACCTTCTAAATTAATCTATCAGAACAATATTATTTGGTCTGCTGTTGGCTGTCAGCAGACCAAATAGGACCTCTAGGTCCGGCCATTTTTAGCCTTGCCATCCATCCGATTATTCAACGTATCCAATCCAAACTAAACGTTTGGTATTTGGATGACGGAACCTTAGGTGGCGACGTGGACACTGTTCTTGGCGATCTAAAACTCATCATTGATGAATTTCGGCAAATAGGTTTAGATTTAAATTTTTCTAAGTGCGAACTTTTTGTTTCCGACACTTGTATAGATAGAAATTCAGCCATTGATAAATTTCAAAGTTTTGCCTCAAACATTACAGTTGTAGATGAATGTTCGCTTCGCCTCCTTGGTTCACCTATTCTTGACGAGTCTTTTCCGGCTTTTGTAGACGAGAAAATTCAAAATTTTATGAGAACTTCTGACCGATTGCTCAAAATTAACGCCCATATGGCTTTTATAATTATAAAGTTTTGCCTTTTTGTGCCAAAATTTACATATGCTTTAAGATGTTGTCAACTGTGGAAACACAGTGAGCTGGTGGAAGGCTTGGACAACATAATAAAGAACACGTTATCGTCGGTTTTGAATATCGATTTAGATGACAGGGCTTGGTCGCAAGCCTCCTTGCCTGTTAAATTAGGAGGCTTAGGTATTCGTAAAATTTCAAGTGTAGCCCTACCAGCGTTCTTGTCTTCCGTCTACAGCACTTGTTCTTTGGTTAATAAAATTCTATCACCTTCTCTTGTGGCTCTTTCTGGCAACACACTCAAAATTTCATACTTAGACGAGGCTCAAAATGCTTGGCATAGTGCTTGCCCCAATACTACTCCCCCCAAATCTCTTTCGTCTCAACGGCAATGGGACGGGCCTCTGTGCGAGCTGACGCGGAATTGTCTGTTACAAACGTGCTCAAGCTCCACAGATCGTGCTCGTCTCCTGGCCGTTTCCAAATGGGAGTCAGGGTTTTGGTTGCAAGCACTTCCATCACAAAATACTGGTACTTTAATGGATCCAGTTTCTTTCCGTATTGCAACTTCTTTCCGGTTGGGTGTAGGGTGCTGTGCCCCTCATCACTGCCAGTGCGGTACTGCTGTTGATCAGCTTGGTCACCACGGATTATCGTGCACCAGGGCTGCCGGTAGGATTTCCCGCCACGCTAGCCTTAATGATATCATTCGCCGGGCCCTTACCAGCGTTAACATTCCAGCCATTCTAGAACCGAATGGTCTGTTTCGTGACGATGGTAAGCGGCCTGACGGCATGACTCTTGTTCCTTGGGAGATGGGTAGGCCTTTGGTGTGGGACGCTACATGCGTTGATACCCTTGCGCCATCTCATCTGTCCGGGACATCAGTTAGGGCCGGTGCGGCGGCAGATTCCGCTGAGGACCTCAAAAGACGCAAATATGCAAGTCTCGACAGAGCTTACTTATTTGAGCCTTTCGGGGTCGAGACTCTGGGTCCGTGGGGTTCCGGGGCCCATCGCGTTTTCAAAATTCTTTCAGGGCATCTGGTCGAAGCGACGCGTGACCCGAGAGCTGGCTCTTATCTGGCTCAACGCATTAGTATTGCCATTCAACGTGGCAATGCAGCCAGCATCTTAGGGACGCTTCCGTCTGGTAGTGATTTGGATCAGTTGAGCTACCTTTAGATCGCTTGTAGCGGTCTTCAGGTAGCACAACTGTTTCATATGTATTTTGTACATACCTTGTATTATTCTTTCTGTAAATAAATGTATGCATAAATTCTAATGTATTATATTAAGTATATCTATTATCTAGTACCCATAACACAAGCTCTGGCTTAGCTTGGGGCTAGATAATGTTGTGTGAACTTGTCCAGCATTTATTATTATTATATATAAATTATCTATAATAATTATATAAATAATTATATATAAATACATAATAAACACAACTATCAAAAATAATTCAATAATATTTTTGATAGTTTTGTTTATTATGTATGTATACAACTATCAAAAATAATTCATTTTAAAATATTTAATTAATTAGTTAGTCGAGGAAAGCAATGGCGGTGATGAGCACACCACTTGTCACGTCTTTATTCCACGATGGTGCAACCTACTGTGAAAAGAGGCCCATTGAAGCTCTGCCTACCCCTTCGTGCACAGAGGCGTGTGTCTTTGTATGTATGTATGTAATTAATAATTACAAAAAAATACTGTCAAATATTCACACTACTTAACTAACGTAAAGGAAATACTGCATGGCCTTCTCTCGATAGGGTATATGTACAGTCGCAAAGGTACATAAGGGTGGCGAGTTTATATAGGTTAGGTAGAAGCTGGCACGAGCCAGAAGCTAGCATAACCCTGGTAAATGTAAGATCTTAATACTGTAACAAAGCTTGCATTTCCTTGAAATGCCGGCCTTGAGTCGAGCCAAGGTGTCCCACTGTGCAATACCCACGCGAACGGACAAAGAATAGTTCAAGAAAAACTGTATTTTTAATTAAAAATAATTTGTTACTGTTAGAACATAACATAACATTGGGAGGGCTGTGGCGTGAAACAAAAACCACGTAAAGCGCTGGTTTTACGTGAAACCTTGTTTTACTATGGGATTACACCGGGAAAGGACAGCAGCATCTACCTGGTTACTCAATACCAAGTCATCAACAAACTTGTGGTGGCCAAGCCACATCGTATTATATGGGGGAGCCCTCGTCCAATACTGGACGTCTTGATGGTGATGATGTATGTTTGTATGGATGGACATTCACACCTCGAAACAGTGAAGCGATTTTGAGAAATGAGGTATTTATGGTGGTCATTGATCAAAGCGAACCATTATAATAATTAAAAAAACAGTAACTTTTCATAAGTTACGTTTACTACAATTTAACAGATAGTAAAACTCACAAAAAAAACATGAACCATTTCTGAGGAAGGTTTTTTTTTGCTTTTGAAGTTTCGGGATCAGAATACGAAACTGTTGTCAGAATTTTAAAAAGTAGCCATGACTCCGCCATTTTTTAAAAGAGACTTCGTCTACTTTTGTTTTGTTTATTTTCCTAGTGTTTTTTTTTTGTGTTATTTTGGTGGCATTTTAACCAATGTAGCGTTTAAAGAGCACAACTTTAGGAAATTAAATGGAAGTGAATTGCGTTACTTTTCAAATTGGTGGAAATTGTCTAGGTACCAAAGTTATAGTAAAACGGTCACTGTTTTACTAAAACACGACTTGACTGTTACATTTACGACTTGGAAGGAGTGTTACGTTGCAAATTATATTGAAAATACAATAAAATATACTTGAATGGCAAATTCAAAAGCCGTGCGAAACCAATAATAAAAATACAAAAAAGTGGCCATCGTTATATTACTTAGAGCAGGGGTTCCCAAAGTGGGCGATAACGCCCCCTTGTGGGCGCTGTAGGCCTAAAGGTAAGAGATCCAGAAAAAAAATGAGGGTGACAAATCAGACACACTTTCGCATTTTAATAGTTATTAGTATTCCTAGATAGGTCATTTTCGTAGATGATAGACCGCGGGCAATCATGTTTTAACAATAAATAACCCAATTTGTGCATATTTAATTTGAAGTTATAGTGGTTTTTAAGTACCTAGGTGAAAAAATGGGGGCGTTAAAAATAATTATGGGGCGCTAAAATAGTAGTTTATGCAACTGTCATATAAGAAGGGGTATTAAAACACGAGAGTGCTTATCGCATGAGGCGAAGCGTTTTTTCGACTCGTTGACTCGAGTGTTTTAATACCGAAGTTATATGCAGTTTCATACACTACTTTATCTTCACTCATAGGAAAAATTGAAATGAAACAAAGAAAAACACAATCGGCAAAAAAATTAATGGGAAGCGCGGGAAATTAAGTTCAAGCTACGCATGCGTGCGCCATTTTTTCACAGTTCGAACTGCGCATGCGTGCGCCTGTTTTTTCATATTCAGGCTATAACCATAGACTAGTTTAATGAATTAATAAAAAAAAGATAGACAAAAGATAAACAGACTCTCGTGTTTTAATACCCCTTCTTATATGACAGTTGTATAAACTACTATTATGATACAGTTGGCGGTACTATAATGAGTTTTATTCTTAATTTTATGTATATGCGTCTATAAAGTGCGTCTGTATAGAACCGTCTTTGAATTCGTAATTCGAATTTTTCGATTTGAGTGTAGATAAAATAATTTATTCTCAAAGTGGGCAGTAGACAAAATAAGTTTGGGATCCCCTGACTTAGAGCATTGCAGGCCTGCGAACACGCGATGTTATATTATTAATACTGTGATGTCATTCCTTGTACCCAGTCGGGCTATATACTAAGACCAAGATTAATAGACGCTACTTAGCACGTTCTAATGCTTAGCTCATTCCGTGTCACTGTCACACAAATGTTAAAATACGCGTGCTAGAGAGTGACAAGAACAATGCCAAGCATTAAGTATAAGTATAGTATTAGTATTAAGTATAGTATAAATAATAATAATAAATAATGCTGGACAGTTCACACAACATTATCTAGCCCCAAGCTAAGCAGAGCTTGTGTTATTGGTACTAGACAACTGATATACTTAATACAATATATTACAAAGATAAATATTGTTTATTATACATAGAAAATACCCAGAACACCCTGAACAAATATGTGCAGATTGCACAAATATTTGTTCCGAGGCGGGAATCGAACACGCAACCTCCTGCGTCGCAGGCGAACGTAAACCACGTATACCACGTGCGTAACACGTAACTAAGTATAGTTACGTGTTACGCACGTGTTATACGTGGTTTAAGTATATCACGGCCTTACTGATTTTTTGATTGGTATTGGCTGGTATTGGGGACATTCAACGGTCGTCGCGTCGCATCTATACAGCGACTCTTTGGATTAAAACGAGCCAATTATTGAGTGAGATCACTGGTTCGGGACCTTGGGCTTTTCCTCCAAAGGCCAAGGATAACGCGAGGATGTTTGCCATGCGCCACTTTCTACAAACACGTTTGGTGATCCACATAATATCCCAGAAGGGGGTGATTTTATACGAAAGACGAGTTTTCTCCACGAATTTTATAAATACAATTTTTCCTTGGGAACAGTGAAAGCAGTTTTATACCGCTTAAGGTTTTTATGAATGCCACCTCAGAGGTAAAAATCTACTATGCCATTTTCATCAGGCTCATTTTTACTCCGGAAAAACGCGAAAGCCACGGATGGCCCCTGGTATTATACACCACTATTCCAAATATACCTTAAAAAAACCTGGATAATCAGTATTAGATAAAGATTCAATCCAAACTAATTCGAATTAAAATAATTTCCAGGAATATCCATAAAAAATGGGAACAATTGTTCAAAATTATGTAATAGTGCAAGCGCCATAGATTACTAAGTACCAAGTTCTTATTTCGACGCGTACCTAACTAGTTTTCATTTGTAATTTTTTTCGTCAAACTCAACTCAAGCACAAGTTATTTGGAATTTGCCAAGAAAGCAAATGTTATTATCTATTTAATTCCATTCGAAAAAATAAATTACGCAGATTAAATTTGTACCGAACATAATATCCAGTAAAAAAATATATTGTATATTTGGAAAAGTAGTTTTTTTAATCATTTTAATTTGCTGTCGTTATGCGAATCCTGTCAAAACAAAATTTCTTCTTTTTAATTCCATTCGAAAAAATTAATTACGCCGATTAAATTTGTACCGAACATAATATCCAGTAAAAAATATATTGTATATTTGGAAAAGTGTTTATTTAATCATTTTAATTTGCTGTCGTTATGCGAATCCTGTCAAAACAAAATGTCTTCTTTTGATCGTGTTCACGCGCGGCGCGGGCTCGTGAGCCCTCAGCTTTTACTCTCAAGTACAAATTAAAAATGCTCTGGTGACTATTATGCAAGCAAATGATACTTATTTTTTAAAGATCTCTGTTTTTTATGTGCGATCTTTCATCTCGCTTTCCTGCAATCTGTAGAGTGATTTCGTGAAGAAACGGTAGTGTGTAACATTTTACGCGCATTTTTCCGAGAGGCTGCTACTATCTGCCATGTTGCTTATTACCAAGGAGGTGAGATATCAGATGTTACACATCATATGCGACTACTGTAAGAGTCACTCTTTTTTTTCAAGAGCTTTACACGTCTTCATTTGGACGAGGCCTCCCCGATGAATGTACGAGGGGGTTTGCACTTGGCAGGCAGATTATATAAGTTTTGAGTACTCCGGTGGATGCTGCTGCGTGGTTCCTGGTGTAATCAAGGGATTACACCACGGGACACTAAGTAGTCGACTTTTACGACTTCCAGAAGAGGAGCTGGAGGGGTCTATTCTTAAACCAGACACACGACGGCCAACAAGTTCACGGTTACCTACAGATATTGGACGCTATCATCACTTTTAAATTTATTTCAATTATCTACTGGATTGTTAATTATATATATTCATAGCAGGGTGCGATTTTTTAATATCATCGATGAACGAAATATCAGCAAAATGGCCGCAAATCACTGATTTCCATCAACTTAAAGATGGACTTGTTTTGATATCATGGATGACGTGCTGGGCGATTAGCTGGCTGTGACCGTAAGAGATTTGGTTCTAATTCCTGCTGCGGGACTAATCGGGCAGATTTTGGTACGGGTACGCACCATGCGTAGTTTCTGATGCCCACAACACAGGGGATCCTAGTGTGGGTCACGACTAGTATGTGACGATGGTGTTATGTTATGTCATAGGCCGGGTTGCTCACTTATGTTTTACTGTGCTGAACACGAGCATGTTAAACGAAAATGTCTGCTTCGATACCATAGCGTTTGGCTCAGAAGGATCCCTTATTAGGGACCCTACCCCTACAACGACCTCTGTAGCGCGCCGGGCGAGTAGCCGGCTGAGATGCAAAAGGTTGCGGGTTCGATTCCCTTTGCGGGACAAATGTATGATCTGCAAGTATTTATTGTTCTGGGTCTGGGTATTATGGTACGGTACTTCGTAGTTTCTGATACTCACGACACAAGGAATCCTAGTGTGGGATCAGGACTATGTATGTGACTGTTGAGTACTATGTTATGTTATGTTGCAACGGCTGTTCTCAATATCGCATACGAAAAAAACCGCACGACGCGACATTTAGAATAGCACCTCCATCAGCGTGTCGTAGACGTACGCTGTCGTCACTAATGAACGCCAGATTCTTTTTCGATTTTCATCTAAAACAAAGGGTATATTTTGGCAGACAGGTATTATGCGAAGTCAGGACGTTTTTGTGTGTGTTTAACTCACTGTTTATACCAATATACAAGATGTCTGGTTAACAGCGCCAAAAATATCGCCATACTTTTAATGTATTTTTTCAGTTTTATTATCCCCCTATGGTGCAACCCACGGTGAAAAGAGGCCCATTGAGGCTATGCCCACCCTTTCGGGGAAAGAGGCATGTGTGTGTATGTATTATGTGATAAATAATTATACCCCAACATCCGATCCTAATGTGGGTAACCCGATCTCCGTGGGAAGTGCATAAAAGTAGGAATATAGACGTGACCAGTGGTGAGCTTATCTCCGCCATTGCTGTCCAATGACATATACTCGGCTAACGATTTCTTCCAACACTCCTAAATAAGCCAGCAGCCAGGACAAACGTATAGTAGTACCTTCTTACCAACGAAAATCGCCCCAACTTGACGACCTCTATGGCGCGGCTGGCGATGGTTCGCCTGCGACGCAGGAGGTTGCGGGTTCGATTCCCGCCCCGGAACAAATAGTTGTGCGTTCTGCAGATATTTTTTCAGGGTGTTCTGGTTGTTTTCTATATGTATAATAAAAAATATCTATGTATTGTATTATATTAAGTATACCAGTTATCTAGTACCCATAACACAAGCTCTGGCTTAGCTTGGGGCTAGATAATGTTGTGTGAACTTGTCCAGCATTATTTATTTATTATTTATTTATTTATATATTTAGGATAAAATTGTCATCAGTACCTACCAAACAACATTTTCTTACGATTTGTACAGTCAGAGTGAGATTATTCTACAGCTTTTGGTGATTTTCGTTCACTTTTTTGCGCGAGCTCTATGCTGTCACTTTCTAACTTATCTGAATTTTACTGAGTTAGATAGTGACGGAATTTGGCTGTTGTCTGCCTCTTTAGGAGTAAACTTCAAAAACCTCGAATTTTAGTATAGTGTCCTACTACTAGGTATGCGTAGTGTTTCCCCCAACTGAAATCTAGCTTATCTTAACGAAAACTTTTATCGGTTAAGCTCATATAACATGTCAAATGTATTATTGTCACTAACCTACGTCCACCTAGGACGCACCCTATGTGGCATTACACTGCGCCACCCTGGGACATAAACATGAAAAGTCCCATGTGCCTGTGATTTCACAGGCACCCATAGCCTTCAAACCGGAACACAGCAATGCGAGCACTACTGCTTTGCGGCAGGAATAGGTACCTATGGTGGTAGTGCCTACGTCCACGGACGAACTCTTTCACAAAAATGTTCTACAAGTAACAAAAACATACATACATAATGTACCTATATTACGAAAGCCTTGCCTCTTTAGTTAACACCTAGAACACACTGCACTCGTTAAATTACTAAAATGTGAGCTGTTATCGATACCAGCCTTAGAGAAAGCAAAGGGAAATGGAATAGAAACATCGAATAGTGTCGTGGAAGCATAACTGTCATTCCAATGTATTGATTTCTCATTTTTCCCCATCTTTATGAAACTTATCGTGGTATCTAATACCGTCGTTATATTATATTGACTCGTAAAACGTAACAGTTTACAATTTAACCTGTCAGTATAGAGTTTTGACATGCCACATGGCGATTTGAGGCTGAGACTTGGAGGTGCAAGCGTTAGCGTTACACCAGTTATACGAAATCGCTTCGTAAAAGCATGTAGCGATTGACAGCACTGTCAAGATCAACACTACCAGTATTCTCAGACGTTTGCTTAGCTTTTAACGCTGCGCCAACCCAAGACAGAAATCTTCATACAAAAAAAACACCTCGCGTCGCTCGAAAAAGCAGATTTTTAATATGTCGTAAAACAGATAATTTTACAAAACCCCTACAGTAAACCCTCGGCTTTGCTGTATTGATTTTATTTATAATTTTTACCCAATAATATGCACCATTTTAATAAAGAATAGAACCTAGGTAAAAAATAATAGGCACTCGTTTATAGTATAAACGTAACTTTGGGTTTTTTTTCTATCGAGAAAACATGGTCCTATCGTGTTTCTGGTACAGTGATCCCTCGAAATCCATGCTTATTTATAATTTGAATATTGTATTGTCAGTTAAAAATGAAATCTAAGATTTGTAATTTTGCGATAACTTTTGAATGGCCGTTTGCTTCAGTTCAAGTTGCAATTTGTATTACTTACTGTTCTAAAGTGGGCTACGTAGCTTAACACTGAAAATAGTCGGTGGTTTTAATTTTTTTATAAAATTATCTTGTTTATTATTTATTTTTGATGTGTAACATCTTACCTCTCGGTTTCCTGCAACCTGTGGGAGTGGTTTCGTGAATAGGTACGGCAGAACCACCGCCCCCCCAAAAAAAAAAAACAAAAAAAAAAAAAAAATGGAAAGCGCTCATTTTTCCGAGAGGTTGGTACTATCAGCCATGATGCTTATTACCAAGGAGGTGAGATGTCACATGTTACCTACGAATTACAAGGCTCACTCGTTATTTTATTTTATTTTTATTTTCTCTTTTATTAGAAAGAAAGTTACCAATACATGTTCCTGTATTGTTTATTTGCTGATAACAATTAACGATAACGGCTTAAACTAACGCGTATCGTTTTTAGGTTAAAGGTGAATTGTGTTTTATTTTGTTTAGTGTTGTGGGTCACGCAAGTATTACCCATGCTGTTCGTGGGTAACTAATGCCACGACGAGCGGTCTTGAGCCGCCTTCATCCACCGACCTCCTGCGACTGCCACTATATCATCCATCCATCGATCAATGTAACAATAGGTGTCTACCTGAGGTAGATATCTGAGTAAAAGATTTTTAATTTTGTATATAAACTAAATAAAATATGATATTATAATAATGATATACAGGGCGTTCCAAGGCTATGCGACATTAAGGGAAAGTACGTTAAATATTGTAAAAAGGATATTTCGCTGAAAGGAGACTTATATTATATTTAAAACATAGTAAAACTGCATACCAAAGATTTTCTAAAAAAATACATAAGTAAACTGAACCGGTTTGGGAACCGAGCTGACTTAAAATTAAAATGATTAATTTTACGTAATTCCTTTGTTTTAAGATACTATGTTACTCAAAAGGTTTTTTGTTCTTACTTTCGATTGGCATCATAAAAATACGGGAAGTTTTTTTTTCACATTTATGTCGGTTCGATTCCCACAAGAAGCAAGTAGTTTTTAGAAAATCATTGAATACAGTATTAATAACTATTAAAATTAAAATAAAGTCTCCTTTCCGCAAAATATCCTATTACAAGTCCCTTCTGTCGCATAGTGTTGAGACGCCTTGTTTATTACTTACATAGAGTACCTAAGTACCAAGATTAGGTAAAATACAAAGCCAAATAATGAAGAAAAGGATGAGGGAATGGGAAAAACAACACAAAATTATTAATACCACAGAGTAAGGAATAATACTAACGTACAACAGAGAGACAATCTTAGTACTACGATCGTTGCCACGATAAGTCGCGCAAGAGCAGCGCCCGTGGCGCGCGCTCGGTACTAACGTACTAATATGCATTCTTACTTGTTTTCTTAACAGCGTACTAGATGGCGCTTCTCTCTTGCCTTCTTTACAGCGCACTAGATGATACTTGAGAAATCAAGCGTATTTCATCACATCATATCATAGAGTAACACGTTAGTATTCTTACTAATGTTGTGTAAACTGTCCAGCATTATTTATTTATTATTTATTTACTACTCTGTGGAGTAACTATCGAAATATTATCGTATAATTTTATTCTTTTTTTCCGCTCCGAAACATGGTTTTATTTCAACGCCATCTATGTGTTTCTTGACCAAACTTAGAACCTTAGAACCCAATCAAAATGTTTCGGTTAGAAATTGCTAGATGTCAGTAAAAACATTGAAAAAAAAAACTATTTTATAACGATTTTTGTTATTTTATTAGTTAAAATCACATAAAAAGTCTTCTAGAGGTACTATTTACGCAATGCCGTCAAAAAAAGTGAAAAAATAATCTAATTAATGTGTTCAATATTCCTAGCGATACCAGTACTGCCATCTATCGATATTTTGTGTGAACTAATTCTAAAATGTATGGAATTAACCAGACCTTTAATACTAACATAGTATGGTGTAAAAACCCGAAATAAATGATATAATAATTAATCTCAACAAGATTTATAACGAGTAGTAAGAAAATTATAGGTATACGGTATCTATTAGCACAAAGGATCAAAACCAATGGTATATAATAATAATATTATAGGTATACGGTATCTATCAGCACAAAGGATCAAAACCAATGGTATATAATAATAATATTATAGGTATACGGTATCTATCAGCACAAAGGATCAAAACCAATGGTATATAATAATAATATTATAGGTATACGGTATCTATCAGCACAAAGGATCAAAACCTATGGTATATAATAATAAATATTAGAAACACTCAAAACACTTCTTTCTGTATTTAAGAGTTTTTTTTTAGTAGTAGTAGAGCTTTTTTGTGAAAGAGTTCGTCCGGGCAAAAACTACCACCATACCTATTTCTGTCGCAAATCAGTAGTGCTCGCATTGCTGTGTTCCGGTTTGAAGGGTATGAGTACCGGTGAAATTACAGGCACATGAGACTTTTCATCTTTATGTCTCAGGGTGGCGGGCGCAGTGCAATGCCACATAGGGTGCGTCCTAGGTGGGCGTGACCTATGAGGTTATGCACTGTTCATAGGCAGAGGGTACCGCTTAACATCAGGTGAGCCACCTGCTTGATCAGACATTACAAGTTGTATAAAAAAAACATTTTGTATTCTAATCAAGATCATTTATTTCCGCTTTTATAGTGTTTTTGGATACTCCTTTTTAATGTCGGACGCTAGCATTAATGTTGGCCCATGAGAGGCTAATCAAAATAAGTGCAGATCATAAATAGTCGCGATGACATTGAACCGTCCCAGCCGGGGAAGCCCTGGAATGTCTGAACGAAAGCGTTGATTACGCTAAAGTAAATCACGCGGAGACATATTGCTAAGTGTGGCTGGCGGGCCACAGAACACGCGACCAAAAATCCTGCATAGATTATAATGAGAGTGTTTTTTACTCAACCACGACGCGTTTTTTTTATGTGTAAACATCTTTCTAGTAGAATCAAAAAAAGATTTGCAAATAACTCTAGTTACTGTTACTGTAACTGTTACTGTTAGCCTGAACCATCCCATTGTTGGGCAAAGGCCTCCCCCCATATCCTCCAGTCACACGATCCTGTGCTATTGTTTGTCAATCTATGTTAAAAGTGTCTATTTCATCGCGCCATCTCCTGCGTCACTTGTGTGGTCTGCCACGACGCCGTCTATCTAGCTGTGTCAGGGCTCCATATAGTGTTTTTTTTGGCCCCACCGCCCATCAGGCATGCGACTGACATGTCCAGCCCAATTCCACTTCAGCTGGACGGGTTTTTTTTCTACGTCGGCGATTTTAGTTTTGGAGCGTATGGTGTTTCGAATCCGGTCGGTTTAACTCCCAGAATACTGCGCTCCATCGCCCATTGGCAAACCATGAGTCAAAGACCAAGTTTGCGAACTCTAGTAAATATCTAATTTTTTTAAAGTACATGTGTTTTGATATCGCTGCAAAGGCAAAGGCCTACAGCTTTATAAAATAACACATTATTACACATAGACTTACAACTACTACATACAATAACAAATCAGAAATACTACAAAATTAAATAAAAGTATGTCACAAAATTTACAAATTAAAATTTCTTTATGATGACTGAATTTGAATTAATATAATGCTTAATTTGAAATAATATAATGCTTAATTTAATAATTGTAACTTTGTATAATAACTTACATTAATTATAAGATTTAATTTATTAACAAAATGCATGACATGTGATTTTTTTTAATGTGTGAAATCTGAAATAAACAATTATCTTATCATATCTTTATACCCTACCTTTTTAGATAAATTCGTTAACTGACAGCACCTAACCATCTGTTGGGTAATTGTGGCGATTTATAACAAATATTCAAAAACAAAAAAGCTGATTCTGTGGCCGCCCCGGGGGAATCCGTGCCCGCACGCGGGACGCAGCGGATCCCTGATTTATTATGTGGTACCCATATAAATGCAATCTGCTTAATTGCTGTTGCCGGCTAGCGATAGTCGTGTCGCGCTGTTCGATTAGGTACCTACACTGTTTGCGCGACAACTCGAATGATTTCCATTTCACTTTTAAAGTCAAAGTCAGCGTCAAAAATATTTAACTTTGATAAATAGCACATGTGTGCTGCAGTTAAATAAAAGTGTATTGCGTGTCTTTTTGAAATGGTGGATTTTTTCTTGCAAAAACTCGGTTTTTCTGCGAATGTTTAAACTGGGTTATATAATGACTTGACGGAGACTCCTGGATGACTTGACTAATTTTATTACAAATTAATATGACTTTGACGATTTTATTGGCACTCCTCAGAAACCATTATATGAAGAAGAAGAAGAAGACAAGGATCATTTTGAATCGTCTTACTAATTATAATATACTCCTGTTCCAACGCGACCAAACCTAGAAAAATCAGGCAACACACACGGCGATCTTTATTTGATCTTTTTTCTTTATAATTGGCACTGCACGGCTTGTGCATTTGCCATTTTCAGTAGGTATTTGTATTTTCAACATATTTTGCAACACTCCTTCCAAGCCTACTTCTTCCTTCCACGCACGAGTACCCAATCACGCGACTGGTCGAGGCCGCGCGCGGTTGCAACACGGCGCTGCACGGCAAGCCCCTTACCTGTTTATGTTATTTGTTATTTGTAAGGGCCCTAACTCACCCAGATGGCGTCATCCGTGGCTACTTCTGGCTACCTTCGGTTGCCAAATGGAGTAGCCACAATAAATCTTTCGGTATCAAAAAGATTTCCACAAAACACGTGAACGCTGTGCGACCTTTCTTGGCGACCAGTTGGACACCGAGTGAGTGAGACGCAGCTTGCTCGTGTCGTGTACATTGTATTAGCTACGTCGCCAGCGTACCAGGTATCCAGTCTCCACAAAGTGACCTGTTAGTTGTGGCTACGCTTCCAAATTGGCCACGTTGCCAAACTGTTGCCAAGTGAGTTAACTGCCATAAATTGCAATATGAATTGTTTGGATACATAGCCGGCGACGTCACCATGGCATCTCGGTGAGTAAGGCCCTAAGAAACCATCCGTCGGTCATCACGCTGCCGGCCGCTGCCAGCCGCTAAATCAGCATCGTAGTGTGGCAAAATATTGAAGAAGAAGTAATACGAGCTATAGTTTATTTCGATTGATATTTTCGTGATATTTTCCCTCGATTGGACCCAACTCCCAACCCTATCGTATCGAACAATGCTCTAGTTAGATAAGTACCTATTTCAGCCGTTTGGGTCTTAGCGCTGAAAGTAATAGCTTCAATTTGATTCTTAGCCTGATATACTGCGAAGTGGGGGTAGGTATTACTACCACGAAAGGTGCACTTTGGTACATAGCTTCAACTTCTTTATAAACTAGGTATTATCACAGACTATCAGTTACCTATATCTAGATTAGATATTATAATTGGTTAAACGAGCGAAGTGTGATCTCTGAGTAAACTTGGACGAATTGGCGAAACGAATCTATATCCGTATTCCGTATACGTATCATAAAATTACTCGTATGTATGGGTATTAGGTATATGTATTTAAGAGTAAACGCGATTTATCAATACATATAAAATCGTTGCGTGACTGACTGACTGACTGACTGACTGACTGACTGACTGACTATCAACGCATTGCCATAAGTCCTAGTGACCTGTACTTTAGAGGGTACGTTCCTTTAGTGATCTAGGGTGCACTAAGAAAGGAATTCCAGAAATTCAACCCCTAAGGGGGTGCTGCGGGGTGTTTAAGTTTGTATGGACGCAAGTAGTCAAGTCTCGACAGAGCTTACTTATTTGAGCCTTTCGGGGTCGAGACTCTGGGTCGGTGGGGTCACGGGGCCCTTCGCGTTTTCAAAATTATTTCAGGGCGTCTGGTTGAACCGACGCGTGACCCGAGAGCTGGCACTTATCTGGCTCAACGCAACCCCTTTTATTTTGTATTGCCATAGAGCATGGCAATGTAGCCAGCGTCTTAGGGACGCTTCTATCTGGTAGTGATTTGGATCAGTTGAGCTACCTTTAGATCGTTAGCAGCGGTCTTCAGGTAGCACAACTGTTTCATATGTAGGGTATTTCTTTAATTTTGTACTACCTACGTAGGTATGCATAGCCGTAAGTACCTACATGATATTAGGTACTTGTTATTAGCTGCAAATAAAATATTATTTGAAATAGGCAGTAAAGTTCCGGATATAATCAGAAGGAGATATAGCAGGATTCGAGCTGCTTAAATATAAACTGCACCGATCTGTATTGTACGATGGACCAAAGCAGAAGATACTCGAGGCTAGATCTTATAGGTTGTATTTTAGTTGAGTATAATTGGTATAGGTAGTAAATATTTTTTTAATTGATTTCATGTACAATAATATATTACAAAGTTAATTAAGATTGTATTTTACCTTTTTGTACCGTTTTTGTATTGTACCTTGAAAAACTCCAAAGCCACAGAATAAATATTCAACCAAAGGTAGGTACTGATCTTGCCTTGTGGATCAACAGTTGTCCAACAGATGGCTCTGAGGTCAATAATTTGAGTATGATATGACTGAACGATATGATAATGATAAATGGACCACCTGGTGATAGGCGGTAACCTCTGCATAAAACAACTGCAAGAAAGCTTATTAGATGCTAGATCACTATAGTAGACTCGCCTTTCGCCTGCGGCTTGGCACGCGTGGTTTCGGGATAGAAAGATATCAATGAATAGAATGGCCATCCAATGACCATCTGACCGCAATTAAAATCAGTCTATGGAAGGAAAAGCATCCACCACGGCCCGGGTTTATATCTCCCGAAGACATCTACCCCAGGACATGATCTCCCGTGGCCAATCTGGAAGTCAATCAACATACTCCGAGCTCAAGTTGGCCGCTGTCGATAGAATCTCTGTAAATGGGGAATGATAGATCACTCCCTGATTTTATGAAATTGCGGTGAGCCTATTCAATGTATGCGCCATTTGCTCACCTGCCCCTTTTGCCCTACCAGCTGCACAAAGGACGACCTCAATAAAGCCACAGAGAACGCAGTGACAGTGGCCAAGATTTATTCAAATAGGTTATCTTAAAAATTAAAAAGGTGAATCTTTGACACGAAAGATGAAGAATGAATAGAATAGAATACTTATAGTTTGAATTTGCAATACTTCGAGGTCTCGTCTACCGAGAACGTGTAATGCGGGACAATGCCCAGCGTCCGCCATCTGAGACAAAATTCTCCCTTTCCTACACCTTTTCTATCACATCTCCTTTTCTCTCTCTTTCTCTCTCATTAGATTATCTCTACATTCCTAAGCTCTTATAACTTGAGCCGCAGAGAGCTCAGTTTGCGTCGCGACTCCTGGGAAATCTTTTGGACGCCGACGAGGGTAGGGACTCAGGATTAACTTTAGTTTAATACGTCAATGTGGTATAGTGTGGCTTTACAACTATCTATAGACCGCGTTTGGGTGTACGTACGTGTGTAACAAGTACAGTTATATTGAAAAAAAACTAAAAAACCCGACTGAGTGTATAATTTTGGTATATGTACCTACGCGTGTCATTCTAGCAAATCTAAATACTTCTTTTCGAACAGAATTCGTAGCTAGCTACTATAATATTAGTGATCGGATCACAATGAGCCTCAACACGGCCAGTCTACTATTATATATCGAGGAGTCCGTCTCTATCATCAGATCAGCACCCTGTCACCATCATATTGTATTGACATCGTAACTTGACAGATATGCCAAATTTCAGCTCAATCGGATATCGGAAGGTAACCCTTATCGCGACCCGTGAAATACTTATCATTGAGTAGTTCCAATGGCCATCTCTGGTTTTCTTCATCAGTTTGACTTCACCAAATGGAACTTTTGAATGCAGTTGCTTAAATTGTTGCTGAAAATACTGAAATCGCTATATGTGTGCGTATAATATTTGAGGAGTTCCCTCAATTAATCATGGATCCTATCATTATGTGCCCAGCGCATTATGTGCCATTGCTTCTTCGCACAAAAAAGATCAAAAGATCGTCCAAACTTAACTAAATTAAGAATAAAAATTATAGTCCAAACATGAACGATGCATTTTAAAATATTTAATTAATCTGTTCACAACAAAGACTTCAAAGTTAATATGCTCTTCGGGTCTGCGCTCAAAAAGTATCCAAACCAAATGAGAGACAAAACGCATAAAGAGACAAATCTGACAAGTTTTATCCGTCCATTGCTGCTTGATTATTTAAACACATTTGAAGGACTACAGTGTGAACCAGCAGTGTATCGAAATCATTTGACATCGTTCGAATTCTCAAAGGTGCCATATTTTGGCATTCAGAGTGTATGGAATGCAAGTCCAAAGTAGAGTTATTAGAAAGTCTTTGGTTTACAACAAAGTAATTATAAACTAAAAGTATTGACATACTTTTACCTACCCAATAATTATAATTTTTTTCTCATATTTTTTTTAATAAATTGGACCTATTTTATTCGGAACTGGCACAAAAAAACTGTTGATTCGTTTGCTACCAAACTTCACAGAATCACCCGCTGGGCTAATCAGAAAATTGCTTTAAAATTTCATCAAAATCGGTCCCGCTATTTTAAAGTCCATAGGGAACATACATACACACATCGATTTATAACCATGTTTATAGGTTAACGGTTCGTGAATTCTTAAACCTCTCTGGGCCCATAACTAATTTTATTTTATATCTTTTAAAATAGGTATGAATATACTCATAATTTTCACTAGAAACGGGATATTTACCGTGATTTTTGAGTTTAAATGTTCCCGATATTTCGATGCGCATGATGCATGTGCTCATGTCCAGCATGTGTTACGTAAGAATGGATATAAACTTCGGTCATTACCATCCCGACCTAGGCCAAGACCCCACAGATGCAGAGTAGAACGTAAGCCAGCGTTTCTGCCATATGTTAAGGGGGTGACGGACAAAATTGCGAAAGTCCTGCAAAAGTTTTCCGTAAAGACCATCTTCACTCCCTTAAAGAAGATTTCGCACTACTTGCGTTCACCAAAAGACAGTTTTCCACTTGAAAAGCCAGGGGTGTATAAAATTGATTGTAGCTGTGGGAGTTCGTACATTGGCCAAACGAAACGTACGATAGCGTGTCGGGTTAAGGAGCACATACGAGCGGTCAAGAACAGGGACATACATAAGTCAGCCATAGCAGGACACCTTTTGGAATCTGGCTCAAATCATTTGATCGAGCTACACAGTCCGCAGGTAATCTCGACAGAGCGACATTACATACCAAGAATGGTACAAGAGGCAATTGAGATTACTATGTACAGAAATGTCAATAGAGAAGATGGTTTTCAATTATCTGGAGTATGGAAGCCTGTGGTGAGAATGTGTAAGAATAAAAAAGTGTGGTACCTGCTACGCGTCCGGACACCGTTAGTGTTGTGTATCGAGTTGGTGTGAATTGTGACAATGAAACCGATGGTAGTGGTATCGTTCGTAATAAAAGAGTGAGAAAGAGGGTAGATCGATATATCTGCAAATAACATCTACTCGCAAAGACTTTAGTTAGTTCTCCCGTGATCATGGCGCATGCAACTGTGCCGAAATATCGGGAACATTTAAAACTAAAAAATCATGGTAAATATCCCGTTTCTAGTGAAAATGATGTACATAACCATGATAGTTTCAAAAGTTATATCAAAATACTCATGTTCTAAATATTATGTCCTGTTAATACTCGTCCCACTTATAATTTTAGTGAGAAACATGGGAGCATTTTGGGGTTGGGTTTAGAATCGTTTGGCAGGAGGAGGAGAGTAGGAGTAGGGGGAGAGGAAGGGGAGGGGTACCCCTTTGCCCCTGGTACCAGTCCCATAACAAGGTAACTTACAGTTTTCGAGAAAAAAAAATAAAGAAATTTTTGAGTTTAAGTATGAAATTTTTGAATTGGAAGTGTCGAATGTTACGGGAGTCATCGCCAACTTGCAGGAAGGATGCAGAAAATTCCAGCCTCGGCCACGTTGTCCAGGAAACTTGTGCTTTTAGAGAAAAATAATAAAGAAAATTTTACAAAATCGGAACATAAAATGATAATATTAATGATTTAATTTATGAGTACCTCTATCTGTGGAGGAGGGATGTTGAAAGAAATAAGAGAGATCCTTTTGAGGAATTAATTAATGTTATAAATTATGGATTTTATAAATGAAAAATGAATGTAACTACCTGAGTTTTTTTATTGTTGACTGACTGTGTGACTCGACACAGAGCACCCCGACAATAGCTGGTTAGGTCCGAAAAGAGTGGCAGACCCGATACGGAGCACCCCGACTCCACGTGGTACTGTGCGTCACGCCCCTAGAGTGTATATAAAAACGCGGAGCCAGTAGCTCGCGTGGGAGATCTTGAGTGGAGCAAGCCCGCGAGGCCGAGCGGAGTGAAGGGGGGAGCTGGCGAGCGAAGCGAGCCGGTGACCTCCGTAGCGTAGCAAAGGTCGAGTGGGTGAAGCGACACTCAAGGGCGACCTCGCGAGAGTACTGGCGGGAGCACATACCGGAGTCTGACATTTAAAATATCATACTTAACCAAAAAAAAAACTTTATTTTTTTCTCGAAAACTGTAAGTTACCTTTGCATAGGAGTCATACCAGGGGCGAGGGGGTACAAATCCCCCACTCCCCCCCCCCCCCCCTCTCCCATCCTCCTCCTGCCAAACGATTGTAAATTTTTACCAAAATATCATACTTAACCTCAAAATTTTCTTTATTTTTTTTCTCGAAAACTATAAGTTACCTTGTTATGGGAGTGGTACCAGGGGTGAAGGGGTACCCCTCCCCCTCCTCCGCCCCCCTCTCACCCTCCTCCTCCTGCCAAACGATTCTAAATTTTTACCGCATTTTGGCTAGCTTTTTTATTTGGTTGGTACTGTTACCAAACCTGGCTATGAAGCTTCGCAATGAAGTGCCTTCCCGAGGGAATCCTGAATCCTTTAAACCACTTCATATATTTTATTCCTCTATATTCTGTTTGAAAGTGTTGACCTCCTTCCACGAGCCCTGCGCTACGCATTCTCAAGCGCTCTTCAAAACTAGTTCACGCAACAGTTAGCGACATGAGAACTGCGCTGTTGAGGGCTGCAGCCTCTTTGGACGGCCTGTGTCACTCCTGTCGACCAATTCTCTTATTGTAGACTTAATAAATAAGTTTTTTTGTGAAAAATATATTTTTCAATACAAGCTTTTATAAAATTAGTGATAGTAACCGTGTGCAACCATAATGAGCCTAAACGCGGCTAATCTACTATTATCCATCGAGGAGTTCCGTTATCCACCTTCCGTATCCACCATCAGATCAGCTCGTTGTCACCATCCTATTGTATTGTTATCGGAACTTGACAGGTATGCCTAAGGTCCCGTTTTACCCTTTGGGGTAAAAAATGGTCAAACTATAACATATGGAATGCTACCAAAGATAACCCACCCTGCATTTGGAACCCGAAGGACTAATTCTACAAGAAGTTTACGTTTGCTACATGTGGAGGCTCTATTTAATGTCATATTTTATTTTGTCATATAATAGAGTCTATTATATGACAAAATAATTATGCTCCCTTGTTGCGTGTCACAGTTGTCTCGTAGTCAGTGTGTGTGAAACTTCTGTAGGTATTATAGTACAATTGCTTATTCTGTACACTCTCAGAGACGTCTCCAGGCCTCCAAGGGCCGGGAGAGAGCCTCGAGAGGCACAGCCCTTGCGCACACATGCTCGTTGCATGTAATCGCTTGATGTTACAGCTTTACTTTTCCATGTGTAGGGGATTCACCTACCTACGCTAAATGCTATATTTAGATGCAGTACAGTATCATCTGCAGATATAACTAGGCCGCCCTGACGTTTTACGCCCCTTTGCAATTAGCAAGTTGAAATGGAAATGGGCATGCCATGCCGCTCGCAGAACCCACTACCGCTGGGAATAAAGGTTCCACGAACTGCATGATGCGCTGTGGAACAGCTGACTCAATGGACCAATGACGTTTTTTCTAGGCGGTTGAAGCTGTTTCGTGGAAGCTTTCTCTAGAGGAGGCTTATTTCCAGCTGTGGACTTGTATCGGCTGATGGTGATATTTTTTTGTAACTAAAATGTCCTAAGGTGAAACGCTTCGCTTGTGTCGCGAAATTAAAATTTGATTGTGCTTTTGCTCATCACAGCTCATCAACACATTTTGAGATAGCAAAACCTGATTTTGCGGGAACAAGGAGACCTATGTTTTGATTGAAAATTGTCATTAGTTTAGCTACGAATGTCATTCAATGATTTTTACAGTGATATTTTCGGTAATTGACATTCGTAGCTAATCTAATGATAATTATGAGTCACTTTCAATCAAAATATGTGTGTTAGGTCTCCTAGTTTCCGCAAAACCTGAGAGATGAGCTGTGGATGAGCAAAAACACAATAAAATTTGAATTTCGCTCCACAAGCGAAACGTTCCACCTATATTTATTCCGTGGCGAAACGGCTAGGTTCATGGCGTTATGTTATTGTAGAATTCAGAAAAAGTATTAGTAGTTCGCCCCGAACGACCTCGCGTGGACCCCCTCGTAGCTCAAAATCCCCTGTACCGATCAAGCTCTTGTTCGAACTTAAAGATTATATTCACATACCTACCTATAATCTAAAAATCTAAAAAAACTATTCAAAGTACTACGTTACTTACCCCTTCTTAACCGTGGTCCGGTTGTGTAGTCCGGCCAGCCGGACTGTGGAAAATTTACTATTGATGGTACTGCTTAACATCAGGTGGGCCTCTTGCTTGTTCTGCCATCCAAGTAGTAAATAAAAAAAAAAAAAGGTGGGCCATCTGCTTGATCCGTCATCTAAAGTTGTATAAAATAAAAACATAACCGACCTACCTTGCGTTTTATCAAGATTCTCTAGAACAACTGTTCTGCAGTAATCGTCGGACAGACACACATACATACATATATCATATAAAAACACCAAATCCTGCAATTAGACTCTGAGAACTCGCTTTTCTCGGTCAATTACTCAGTGCGCTTGGTCTGCAAAAGCCGATCTTACTGCTCTATATCGGAGAGTCACAGCTCCATAAATACTCAGTGGCGCTAAGTACCACCATGAAGGCAGCATTTTCCGAAATATGTTCGCCTCGGCGACACAGCTAACAAGACACCACACGGGAGCTCATTACTCCAGCCCCGGGATCAAAAGGGCGTGTCTACACTGTTTATTTGTGAACTGCAATGTGAACTATTTTTATTTCAGCGTCTCGCCGCTAACGACCACAGTACCGGCAACTTGTGAAGCCACTTTTGACAGCTGCTCGATCAAGTAAGCTCGGGAAATACATACATACACATACATAGACACACGCCTTTTTCCCCGAAAGGTTAGGCAGAGCCTCGATGGGCCTCTTTTCACCGTGGATTGCACCATCGTGATGTAGACGTGACAAGTACTGAAATCATCATTGCTTCAAATCAAATCAAATCAAATTCATTTATTTCAGGCTTATAGCTCATAATAAAAGTAGACACATTAATACATTTTCAATAAAGTGGGTACATTTATAATCAAGCTAAGATAATAAATCAAATTGTCAAATTATACATACAAATTATTATTTAAGTCAAATTACAACATGGAGGCACAAAACAACACAACAAAACAAAATAAATGCATACGCAGACACAAGGGACCCTCAGATACCGGGGCAGATGCAGGCTTATCCAGTGCCCCATAATCGGAGAGTCCCACTTATCTGCCAAGGTGTTTAGAATGGTGTTAGGGCTGCCACGCAGGCGTTCCATGAGAGACCATGTTTAAAGTCCTTATTGGAATGTTGCTGCGAAATAATGTCCATTTTGAGTTGTTGCTGATTGTTTTGACACCATTTCAACTTAGACTTAAAAACTCTTCTCAATTTAAAATCTCTTCTCGACTCGACCATCTCATTGTAAACTTGCACAACCCTAGGTTTACCATAAAGCTGCCACATCTGATAACAAAGGCGAGACCTCCCGTGCAGGCCGTTGTGGCACTGTTTGATACAGATTATTATCATTATAGATTTATGCCCGTTTGCAATAAACATAAGTTAGGCTTGTCCTAGTTAAGATACACCTAAGCCTAAGAACAGCCTAGCCTAAGTGGACTAAGGAATGGCTTAGGGTTATTGCAAGCAAATTTATCGTTAGGAGTAGTCTAAACAAGTTATGAAAAACATAGGCGATTTTTATGTTTAGTGCAAACGGGTGTTAGTTTCTCAAAAACGACACGTGCCAAATGAACCTTGTAGCACTGTACTCGGCTGGCTATGGCGTCTATACAAGTTAACGATTGTTTATAAAACACATTTAAGTAAAATAAAGAAACAATAAAATATATACAAACTCAGGAGGCTACGGCGCGGCGCCTTAAAAGATATTCAACGTACAGCTGGCAAAAGTGCCTTTATAGCTTGCTGGTACTGTATACTCCCATAATGACTAACAAAAAATATAATATCAACTCGTCTTAGAATATTATGAAAGAATTTTGAACAGTTTATCTTAGTCTGAATCTTTTTCAGCTTTGTACGGAGATCTTGATCCTACCTACCTCCATGAGGTCGTTCTACTTTTTAGCGAGAAAGACTCTCTATCTTGCCTTGACTTGAGTACGTAGCTGCTGTAACATCAAGAGAGCAACATTTTTTTTTAGATTTGGCGCCGCATTGCTTCTGCGTTTGCCGTTTTCAAGTTATTTTTCATTAAATTAGTGTATTTTCAATATAATTTGCAATGTTACACTCCTTCCAAGTCGTCATAGTCACAGTCAAGTCATGTTTTAGTAAACCGGTGGCCGTTTTATAAAAACTTTGTTAGACTTTACCAATTTGATAAGTCACTCAATACACTTCCATTTTATATCACTACTTACACTTGTGCTCTATATACGAGCTACATTAAAATGTCACCAAAATTACACAAAATAAATCAAAAAACACTAGGAAATTAAATAAAATAAAAACAGCGACGTTTCTTTTCGAAAATGGCGGGAAGAGTCTTTAACCAAGTATTTGTTAACTCGAAAAAGAGTAAAATAATGTTTCTAAGTGAATTTACCGCAGCACGAATAGCACAGAAGGTATACCAACATTGTGATTAATCGACCAGACGTACATAGTTGTATCTACAGCGTGTTTCGTTCTGCACTCAACAATGATGGATCACCCTGTGCAATCCTCTAGTTAACTCGAATTGTAAGTCTGTCACAGACTGTTCTAGAGCATTTCGAAAAGTTCATTATGTTACCTCGAAAAGGTTCACGGTTTTTTTTTAAGGTTCCGGTTTTTTTTTTATACTACTTGGATGACGGAACAAGCAAGAGGCTCACCTGATGTTAAGCGGTAACCTCTGCCTATGAACAGAAGGAAGGAACCAGAAGGAAGACCTCAGAAGGTAATACGGAACCATTAGCTTGGGGCTAGATAATGTTGTGTGAACTGTCCAGTATTATTTATTTATTCATTATAGGACCAATTCTTTGTCAGTCTGTCTGTCAAGACCCTTTTTTCAGGAACGCGTGGAGGTATCAAGCTGAAATTCAAATCAAATACTCAAGTCTACTGTCCCTTGGAGCTGCGAAAAAATCAAACTTCTAAGCCAACGCAATCAAAAGATACAGCCGTTTATGCTGCAAATTTTCGACACCCGCAAGGGAATCAAAACATACAGGGTACTTCCCGTGAACTCAGAATCTTGAAATTTGGTACGACACAACATCTTATAGCACAGATAAAGGAAAAATTGCGAAAAGTATAATTTTGTAGTACATCATATAACCAAAATAATTTAAATAACTTTAAACTTACTACCCCTTTCCTCATGATGATTTCATTTAGCAATAAAAATACCATAACTTTTACTTATATACCTACAGGTTTGTAGGGAACCCTCGGTGCGCGAGTCTGACTCGCACTTGGCCACTTTTTATTTTAAAATTGAATTAAACCTGTTGGTAAGCGAAGATCTAGAAGGCACCTATTTACCCCGCTATGTAATTATTTTGCAGTCGTTGCGTTACATACACACTCAGTAACAGTAAAGGTTACAAACTTGATGTTAATACAGTAATTAATTGAGGATGTAATCTAAATAAATCATAGACTAGAAACATGATTGGTGAAACTTTTCTCTGTTGCTTTATTTTTTGATATTGGCCCTCCTAAAACCCGTTTTAGGTCCCTCCTTCGACTAGACAAAATATTAAGCCTAAACTTTTATACTATTCAGTAAGTAATCACATTACTTAGATTATTTATAGATAATTTATTGTTATATTTGCTACTTTAGAAGCAAAATTAAGTTTTATCATTTGTCGCTTACGCCAATTACTTCCGAGCGGCAGAAATCTATACCTCATCTCTTCCCGGGTTCATATGAGCAATAGCGCTGTCACTGTCTTGCAACTATTGTTTTCTTGATAGACTCGGCCCATTCGATATTTTAACATATGGCCTTAAAGGTACCCAGATCGGTCGCACCAGATATTTTACATAAAATAACTTTAAAGGATCTGGATATGGCTGTTAGTCTTCGGACACTATTAAGTTTATTAGAGTCAGCTGAAGGCGGTGTACACTAACCGTAATAAATCAGAGGGATGATTTAAGCGGTGTTCACACTATCCCTATTTTTATTCTCCGCCATATCAAGCGCACACATCTACATATTTAGTATGTTTGGAAGAGAGTACGCGGATATATAAAAACGTTGATGTGGCACTTGACTACTTTATTTATTAGCAACTCACCCCGGTTTCACACGGGTACCTAGTGTCGGGATCCCCCCCCCACCCCTCCCTCTATCCACATACCAAATACCATCAAAATCTGCTTAAGCAGTTTTCCCACAGTAGACTCACAGCTCTCGAAAGAACTGTGATAGATTTAAATTGTCCCCTATGACTGTATAACGAGAAAAACTCGCCAGTGATATTGCTAGACCTAAATCAGGATAGAACTAATAATGCTAGTTCCAAATCACAATAAAGCTAATCATGCTAGACCTAAATCACGATAGAACTAATAACGCTAGGTCTAAATCACGATAGAACTAATAACTTAACTAGCTTATCCTAGCTAGGTCTAAACCAGGATAGGATGTAGGGGGGATAGAAAGAATGAGGGACTACAAAGGAGTAAGGATTTTCCAGTGCACAAATCCCGGAGACGCAACGGTCAAATCAGCCATCGCCGTATTCGACGATGACATTGACGTCATTCAACGCCCAGACTTGACCACTACAAATATTGTAGTGGTCAAACTGAGAACCAGTGCCTGGGAAATTGTAATCGCCTCGTTTTACTTTGAACCCGACCAGCCAATCGAGCCATACTTGGAACAGCTGAAGGAAGTCAAGCGCAAAGCGGGGACCAACAAGGTCGTTATAGGGGGGGACTCAAACGCAAAAAGCACCTGGTGGGGTAGCCTGAAGGTCGACCACAGAGGAGAGGAGATGGCGGGAGCATTGGAAGAGATGGATATGCAAGTGCTGAACGTAGGATACACCCCAACCTTTGACACAATAAGGGGAGACAAGATATACTCCAGCTTTATCGATGTCACAGCCTGCTCAGTGGAAATGCTGCCTCTCGTGGAAGATTGGAGGGTGGACGACAGCGTGACGAGTTCAGACCACAATACGGTAATTTTTAAAGTTAGGTTAACAAAATCAAAAGGGATAAATATAAGCAAAACCATTGCATTTGCATTGTATTTCCTACAAGAATTTACAATAGCAACAAAGCAAACTGGAGCCAGTTTCATGAGAAACTGGACCAGTTTCTATTAGATGAAAACATTAACTTAGTAAACATAGAAAGCATAGAGACCAAAGCAAGTTTAGAAAACACTGTAGAAGCATATATAAATATAATTTCAAAAACATGTAATAGCACCATACCTAAAAAGAAAAAAGATAACAAACTTACCTTTCCGTGGATGTCGGATGAACTCGCCATGCTGAAGAAGGAGGTCACCACCAAGAGGCGCAGGATTCGGTGCGCAGCTCCAATCCGAAGACCAATGGTGGTGAAAAAGTACCTGGAAGCAAAAGATAAATATGAGTCAGAAGTTAAAAACGCTCAAACAACAAGCTGGAAGGAGTTCTGTGGAAGACAGGATAGGGAGGGAATGTGGGAGTCTATCTACAGGGTTATAGGTAGGACACTAAAGAGGCAAGAAGATCTGCCACTCGTTAACGAGGGACTATTGTTGGGGCTTGAAGAGTCCGCAAAACTGCTTGCGGACACTTTTTACCCAGAGGACAAGAAGGAAGACGATAATGAGGAACACATGCGGATAAGGGAAATGGCTGAAACCGTAAATGGGCCGCGTCATGATGTTCATGACCCGCCATTTACCTTAGAAGAGCTAAAATTCGCAGTTGGCACCTTTAACCCTAAAAAAGCTCCAGGGTCAGACGGTCTGACGTCGGATATATGCGAACATGCAATCAACCAGGACCCCAGGATTTTCCTATCACTGGCAAACAAATGTCTGGAGCTAGGATATTTTCCCAGAATATGGAAAGAGGCGACCGTGGTAGTACTCAGGAAACCTGCAAAGGAAAACTACACGGAAGCCAAATCCTACCGACCAATAGGTTTGCTGCCGGTGATGGGAAAGGTCTTGGAGAAGATGTTGGTGAACCGGATCAAGTGGCATGTTCTCCCACGGATCAGTACCCGTCAGTATGGGTTCATGCCCCAGAAGAGCACCGAAGACTCCTTCTATGACTTAATACAGTATATACGCGGAAAGCTGAAACTTAAGAAACTTGTCACATTGATATCGCTAGACATAGAGGGAGCCTTCGACAGCGCCTGGTGGCCCGCAATCAGAACTAGACTGGCTGAGGAAAACTGTCCCGTGAACATTAGGAGGGTAGTGGATAGTTACCTCAGAGATAGAATGGTACGAGTCCGATACGCTGGAGAGGAGGTAACAAAGACCATGACGAAAGGATGCGTTCAGGGCTCTATAGGGGGGCCAATCCTTTGGAATGTGCTACTTGATCCGCTTCTCCGAGACTTGGAGAAAAGAGGAGATTATTGCCAGGCGTTCGCGGACGATATAGTCCTGGTTTTCGATGCAGACATGGCAGTAGGTATTCAAAGACAGGCGAATGCCGCCCTCGCCTTTGTCCGAGATTGGGGAATCAGGAACAAATTGAGATTCGCACCGCATAAGACTAATGCGATGGTGTTGACGCGCAAACTCAAATACGATACCCCAATCCTGAGCATGGGCGGGGTCGGCATAAGCATGTCAAATGAATTTAAAATCCTGGGACTCACAATAGACAGTAAGCTTACGTTTAATAGTCACATTGCAAAAACTTGCAAAAAGGCGGTGAACATTTATAAGCAGCTGTCTAGGGCCGCCAAGATAAGCTGGGGATTGCATCCCGACGTCATCCATAACATTTACAATGCAGTGGTTGAGCCAGTCATCATGTACGGTTCTAGTGTGTGGGCACCAGCTGCTAAGAAACTTGGAGCACAAAAAATGCTCAATGCGGTCCAGAGAGGATTTGCACAAAAGTTGTGCAAATCCTATCGAACTACCTCCCTCAACTCGGCACTGGTGTTGGCTGGACTACTACCCCTCGACCTCAGAATACAGGAGGCAGCAGCCCTGTATGAGGTAAAGAGAGGAGTAGACCGGCCAACCACAGGAGACGGAGAGGTGGAAAGAATGACCAAATTCGCGGAAATTCCCCACCCGGCTGAACATATAGACCTCCAGTTCATATGCTTGGAAGATCAACAAGAAGTTGACACTCACAACACACAGGCGGTACGTATATTCACGGATGGCAGCAAAATTGATGGCAAAGTTGGAGCATCATTGTCTTTTTGGAGCAATGATGCCGAAACTAAGAGCCAGAAATTGAAACTGTCGTCCTACTGCACGGTTTTCCAAGCGGAACTGCTGGCTATATGCAGGTCCACTGGGGAAATTATAAAGCTCCCCGGCTCCAGTTTCGGAATTTATAGTGATATAGGGTATTACATCGAACCTTCGAAGAAGAGAAATAGAGAGGATAGAAATAAAAGGCACCTCAATTGTGAAATTGTAAAGTAAACTTTAGGAACTAAACCCCAATCCCCAAGATTAGAAAAATAAGACTAAAAAATTGTAAAATAGGCAAATAAAAGCTCTGATCAGAATCAGAGGAATGTAGGGAAAAAAAAAAAAAAAAAAAAAAAAAAAACAGGATAGGGCTAAAAAAAGCTCATATGAAATTACGATAGTTCTAGAATTTTTAGGTCTAATCTAAATCAGAATAAAGCTATTATTGTTTGTTTAAAATTAGAATAATAAAGCTAGTTCTAAATCAGGATAGGGCTAAAAAGATACAATTTAAATCATAATAATATCTTAAACTGGTAGGTTAAATCTAAATCATGATTGAGATAAAAACGCTAGTTCTAAATCATGATAAATGTAAAATTAGTTTTTTTTATCATAATATTAGTAAGTTCTAAAATAATGTGGCTATACAGTTGCCACTAGAAGTGCGGAGCAATGTTCGTAGTGTATTGGACACCTGCCCCCTTATTCACTATTACCAAACGTAACATAACGCGGGCTCGTTATGATATCCCCACCATCTCCTTTTCATCATAGGACGAGCAGGCGTACGGCTCAGTACCATCCGTACCTCATTAGTAGTACCTTCTATTCGCATTTCGGTTCTACCTTTATAATGCGAGCTGCTAAGGAGTGGAGTACACTACCGTCGTCTGTCTTTCCTGAAAACTATAATCTGGGTTTCTTCAAGTCTAGAGTGAATAGGTGCCTTCTAGACCTTTGCGCTCTATCTTCGGCCACATCGTCACTTACCAACAGGTGAGATCGTGGTCAAACAAAGGTCTATAATTGTTAAAAAATAAAATAAAAATAAAACCGATAAGCGATAAGACCGCCCATAGTACGTTTAATTATATAGTTAAGTTTGTTTCTTTTTGTTTGTATTATTAGCTATTAAGGTGTAAAATAAAGTATTTTCTATCTATCTATCTATCTAAAACTGAATGGAATCATCGTTTAGAATACATTATGACGTTACACGTTATTGACAAGGAATCAAGGACCAAATGTTAGCTATGTGGAATATTTTTTTTGAAAAACAACCAGGACGGTTATTCGCTATGACCATAGGAGATTACTTGACAATAACGTGTGACGTCACAATGTATTCTGAACGATGATTCCACGCAGCCATCGTAACGAGCCCACGTTATGTCACGTTTGGTCATAGCGAAAAAGAGGGCAAGTAACGTTCGTAGCCTGTTATTTTGCACTGTCACATTGACTCAATGTTTTTTAAATTACAAAAAGGTGCGTTCGTTTTCGAAGAGGTACGTCGTCTACATAAAATCATAGCGACTAAAACTCCTGAGTTATTCAGCTACTTGGCGACTATACCACCTCCGATCTATTCTAGATCTGCCCACATTATTTACTACCAAAATATAATGTTCCCTCTCACGAATAATATAGCGATAAGTAACTGCCGATGTCAACCGGTCAAGCTATAATGTTGGGCCGCATTTATTTACCACGACGCGACTACGTTTTTATTTTATTTGAGTAAGTTATCGAACAAGCAGATGACCCTCCTGATTTATTTATTATTTAGTTTAATTAGAACGGCTTACAGCTACCCTATACAAAGTTACTCAAAGTGGAAACTGTTCATTGCAGATTCCACTGAGGACCTCAAAAGACGCAAATATGCAAGTCTCGACAAAGCTTACTTATTTAAGCCTTTCGGGGTCGATACTTTGGGTACGTGGGGTACCGGGGCCCTTCGCGTTATCAAAATTATTTCAGGGTGTCTGGTCGAAGCGACGCGTGACCCGAGAGCTGGCTCTTATCTGGCTCAACGCATTAGTATTGCCATTCAGCGTGGCAATGCAGCCAGTATCTTAGGGACGCCTCCGTCTGGTAGTGATTTGAACCAGTTGTGCTACCTTTAGATCGTTAGCAGCGGTTTTCAGGTAGCAAAACTGTTTCATATGTAATTTTTTTGTACATACCTTATAATTGTTGTAGTATTATTTCTGAAAATATATGTTTTTTTTTCACCCTGCTTCTTCTTTTACTTTACAATATTGGCTAACGCTAAGTCGTTCTACCATGCCGAGTCACTCGAACGACCTCAGACGACTGCCGACTCAAAACGGCAGCCGTCCGTGCGCCGGCGACTAACAACTCGACTAAAAACTGAATAAATAAAAAAAACTTATTTATCTAGACAACTTCTTGACCGATGTTCCTCATATTCAAAGTTGTTGTTTAGCTAGCTTGTTTGTTCTTGTTCTTGACCGATGTTCCTCATATTCAAAGTTGTTGTTTAGCTAGCTTGTTTGTTCTTGTTCTTGACCAATGTTCCTCATATTCAAAGTTGTTGTTTAGCTAGCTTGTTTGTTCTTGTTCTTGACCGATGTTCCTCATATTCAAAGTTGTTGTTTAGCTAGCTTGTTTGTTCTTGTTCTTGACCGATGTTCCTCATATTCAAAGTTGTTGTTTAGCTAGCTTGTTTGTTCTTGTTCTTGACCGATGTTCCTCATATTCAAAGTTGTTGTTTAGCTAGCTTGTTTGTTCTTGTTCTTGACCGATGTTCCTCATATTCAAAGTTGTTGTTTAGCTAGCTTGTTTGTTCTTGTTCTTGACCGATGTTCCTCATATTCAAAGTTGTTGTTTAGCTAGCTTGTTTGTTCTTGTTCTTGACCGATGTTCCTCATATTCAAAGTTGTTGTTTAGCTAGCTTGTTTGTTCTTGTTCTTGTTTACATTTGACTACCAAATGTTTCTGCCAAATATTATCAAAATCGGTCGGTAAATGGCACCGCAGCAAACTTCACCCTTTTTGGGAGAAATAAAATCCAATCCCTCCAATCAAAAATCCCCGACAATTAAAAAACTATGAAGTTTTAGAACCCGTATACCAAGTTTCGTCAAGATTGGTTGTGAAATGCTACCTGTGTAGTCCTAACAGCCGGACAGCCGGACATACGAGATAATTTTTGCCCAAGCTGATGCACAGACGCTTTGCTCGCACGGTCAATAATGGGAAGCCACAGGCATAACTAATCTCAGATGGCGCCACCATCGCTGGTGCTTGTCATTTTGTGGTCTTGACTTTTTCTAATCAGAAGGGAAACGGTGTGTACCTTTATTTTTACACTGAAATGCACTACACAGGGGCATGTTTTATATCAGATTATTATTTAATGTTTATTTACTAAAATTTACCATTGATATTTGACACTTTTGACAGTTTTTTTTAAAACATTTTATACCTTTGTTTGGCTACAAAACAGCACCAGCGATTATGCTTGATAAATAAGCAGTGTTTCTCCCCATTGGCGCAATACAGAGCACGTACCAGCTTCGTCCTACATGACTCGAAAACTGAAAAAACCTCATGAGCCTGTAATTTTATCTGTCTTTTCTATCCGGAATACCACAATGCACATTACTGCTTTGCGGCAGTAATTGGTATGGAGGTAGTACTTCCCCGAACAAACTCTTTCACGTACTATGTACTATGTACTACAAAAAAATATTATCTCTCTATTCAGAACGCCGCGAAAGTACTCTCTCCGTGTAGAGAAATTCCAGGCACATGAGACTTTTCATCTTTATGTCTCAGGGTGGCGGGCGCTGTGCAATGCCACATAGGGCGCGCCCTAGGTGGACGTGACCTATGAGGTAATGCACTGTTCATAGGCAGAGATTACCGCTTAACATCAGGTGGGACATCTGCTTGCTACGCCATTCCAGTAGTATAAAAAAAAAAAAGAGAGCGATTGATAGCCTCAATAGTTATTAATATTTTCATACTCTGCTTACATTTGATACCGCTGGGCTTAATTTTAAAATGTATGATAATGTGTGCAAATATTAATAAATACGCTATTAAAAATACTTTGGACCTGTTATTAATGGCATACTGGCGTTCCCTGACGAATATTTTATCGTTTTATTTAAATACTAGCAGCGTAATCATTTTTCAATAATAAAAACAAGGTCCTCTCGGCGTTGTGTTATTGATTATACTGACGGCAATGAAAACATCTTATGATTGACAGTTTATTAGGAGAAAAATGGTTGTAACTACGAAAACAGAGGCTACTTTGCAAATTTATTTCAAACAATTCAAGTTATTTTTCAACAACAAGACCACATGCTCTATGTGATACAAATTAACATATATATTTTTTGTAGATTTTTCGATAAAGATCGTTGAGAAAAAAGTTACAATGCACTACATTTCAGATATATCCACGCCTTAACGAAATAAAGATAGCTCAACTGATCCAAATCATTACCAGCCGTAAGCGTGCCCAAAATGCTAGCTGCATTGCCACGCTGTATAGCAATACCAATACTAATGCGTTGAGCCAGATAAGAGCCAGCTCTCGGGTCAACCGTCGCGTCGAACACAACCCCTGAAATAATTTTGAAAACGTGAAGGGCCCCGCTGCCTCACGGACCCTGAGTCCGGACCCCGAAAGGCTCAATATTACGCTCTTTCGAGACTTGCATAGTTGCGCCGTTTGAGATCCTCAGCCGATACGGCCTCTGTACCGCCGCAAGAGTTGTTCAACGCACGTAGTTTCTTGTTGTAAAAGTTATTTTTAAAACAAGCTTTTAACTGTGAGTTGGTCAACACTCAGGCTCGTAGGAGTTCCGTTGTCCACATAATATTTTCTATAATAAGCTAGCAGCCAGGACAAATCTTATATCAACGAATCTTATCAACAAGTCCAGGTAATCCCTTAGTCCACTTTAAGACATCCAGGGGAGGAGACGGAGGGGTCTATTCTAAGGCCGGACACACCACGGTTTCATAATATTATTATTCAAATACTACTAACGAGCCAAAATTGAACTTTAGGTACTTATTTGCACTCGTATAGCTCAGAATTTGTACCCCATAGCTGGCCGTGTTGTAAAGAAATCGAATTTCATTTATTCATGCAAGGTATATTATACCTTGAGTTACACCCAAGGATTTAACAGAAGTGAGTAAAGCTAGTAGTTTTAGTAGTAGTAGAGCTTTTTTGTGAAAGAGCTCGTCCGGGGAAGTACTACCACCATACCTATTTCTGCCGCAGAGCAGTAGTGCTCGCATTGCTGTGTTCCGGTTTGAAGGGTAAGGGTGCCGATGAAATTACAGGCACATGAGACTTTTCATCTTTATGTCTCAGGGTGGCGGGCGCAGTGCAATGCCACATAGGGTGCGTCCTAGGTGGACGTGACCTATGAGGTAATGCACTGTTCATAGGCAGAGGTTACCGCTTAACATCTGGTGGGCCTCTTGCTTGTTCCGTCATCCAAGTAGTATAAAAAAAAGAAAAAAAACAAGCTACAGACTTCATTTTATATCTTAAAACACTTACCGCTAAGTAACGATAACCAACATTATGCATTTTGCTAAATCAAGTACTTAAATTGTCTAGTTAGCTCATATGAGTAAAACAATTTCCACCTACGCATTAACAATGAAATAATCGTGAAGCCATCAGATTTTGTTTATAGGAATATAGGTACTACCTAACCGCGCGTAGCGGGTAGGGGTGTCGCAAATCCTCCCTACCACTATTTCCACAAAGCGATTCCTAGTCTAAGTTGCCACTTACGTAGGTAACATTTTGTCATTGACCTGTGGTGGAGCATAGCGCAAAACTACCAATTTTATATTTGATCTTTAACTGACTAAATCAAGTAGAATATTCAAATTATAAATATGCACGGATACTACATTATAATTCCGAGGGATCACTGTACCAGAAACAAGATAGGACCATTTCTCGATAGAAAAAAAACAAAGTTAGATTCCTACAACCTCCTAGATTCGATTGTTTATTGTTCAGTACGTCGCGTCCTCCATCAATATGTTAAAATTTTGGAGTCGTTGCGTTACACGCTCACTCAGTAACAGCTATAGTATTATTTTATCTGTGGTAACAGTAAAGTACTTGTACTAAGATTTATTCTGTGGTAAAGGTTACAAACTTGATGTTAATACAGTAATTACTTGAGGATGTAATCTAATAGACTAGAAACACGATTGTTGAAACTTTTGCCGGCAGCTATATTTTTTGAAATATATGGGTTTATATTCTTTTAGGTTCCTCCTTCGATTAGAGAAAACATTAAGCGTAATTTTTTATACTATTCAGCAGGTAATCACATTACTTAGATTAATTATAGATCAAATTTAAATGATTTCCAAACATTTGCGGGACTCGAACCCGCATTAAGTATGGTTTACGCTTGGAAAATAATAAACTGTAATTACAGATCATTTATTTTTTATTTTTGCTACTTTAGAAGCAAATCTATTTTTTACATTTGTCCCTTACATCAGTTACTTCCGGGCAGCAGAAATCTATACCTCATCCCTTCCCGGGTTCAAGTGAGAAATCGCGCTGTCACTTTCTTGCAGCGATTGTTTTGCTAGACTCCGCCTATTCGGTATTTTAACATAGCCCCTACGCTAAGTGTTGATGTGTCAAAACAGGGTCGAAAGGGATCTATTATATAGTCCTTAGCCATTTTCTCAATGTTTTTGCCACGTGACACCCCGAGCCGTTAAGGGTGCGTCAGGTCGCTGCCTCACCACTATTTATGGGTCAATTACCGCTCCTTAATTAAGACCATACCTCAACTAGATCTCAGCTTTTGCCAAGATTGCTTAAATAAATTTAAACTCGAGATTTCGGTAAAGCACTCCAAACGTCGCGGTATCCGGCGATTTCTCTTTAAATAGCAAACAAAATGGTCAACAATGGGTTTTAATAGAGGTTGTCCTTTTTTTATATAACTTAAGATGATGGTACAAACAGTTGGCCCACCTGATGTTAAGTGGTACCATCTGCCTATGAACAGTGCATTATCACATAGTTCACGTCCACCAAGAACACGCTCTTTGTGGCATTGCACTGCGCCCGTCACCCTGAGACATAAAGATGGAAAGTCTCATGTGCCTGTAATTTCACCGGCACCCATACCCTTCAAACCGGAACACAGTAATGCGAGCACTACTGCTTTGCGGCAGTAATAGGTATGATGGTAGTACTTCCCCGGACGAACTCAGTCACAAAAAAGCAAAACTACTAACAAAACGAACGAAAAAAAAAAACTTACATTTTATCAGTTCCATGGTGTGTGCGGCCCAAGAATAGACCCCTCCATCTCCTCCCGTGGATGACGTTAAAGCCGACTAAGGGAACCGGACTTGTTTGTATGATTCGTTGGTATAAGATATAATCTAGGCCGTACGTGGATGTAGAAGGTAGGTCTACTGATGCTAGTACAGTTGGTCCTCAGTAGCAGTGAACGCGTAGTACAAAGGTTGTTCACCTTTTTTTCTTTTTTTTCACCACTACTTGAATGACGGATCAAGCAGATGGCCCTCCTGATGTTAAGCGGTAACCTCTGCCTATGAAAAGTACATTACCTGATAGGTCACGTTCACCTAGGACGTACCCTATGTGGCATTCCACTGCGCCCGCCACCCTGAGACATAAAGATGAAAAGTCTCATGTGCCTGTAATTTCCTTCTTATAACTATAACTCTTTTCTGAATAAAAAACTTGTGGGTACCATTTGAAGCACCCTGTACAGATGATATCATCATAACTCTTGGAAAACGAGTGTCGCCACTGTCCTGAGGCACACCGCGTCTAGAGATTTATCTAGGAAAGAATGTCTTTCGGGACATTCGGAGACAATAATCTGGATAAGACAATAGTAAAAATTAATTCACTTCATCTTCATTTAAATAAAGAATAATAAGATATGGAGTAGATATACATATAATATAAAAAAAATCAACAAGTAATTAATAAAAAAAAATACGCAACTGTAAAACTAAAAATTTGTGTATCAAATGAACCAATTCTAATTATGTTTATTTACATTACATACACACGCCTTATTTCCCGAAAGGGTAGGCAATGGCGGCGATGAGCTCACCACTTGTCACGTCTATATTTTACGAGGCCCATTGAGGCTCTGCCTACGCGTATTTATTTATATATGTTTGTTTATTTATGTCTAAAAGTGCATAACGGATTTGGATGCAGTTTTATGTAAACCGACCTTAAAGAAGGTTTTTAAATATATATTATATACAAGCAGCGCCCCGCGGTTTCACTCGCGTAAGTCGCGATCCCGTGGGAATATCGGGATAAAAATGTGCCTATGTGTTATTCCGGGAGTCCAGTTATCTCCTTTTCAAATTTCATCCAAATCCATTCAGTAGTTTTTACGTGAAAGAGTAACAAAGATACATCCTTACAAACTTTTGCGTTTATAATATTAATAGGATTATTCAGAACATATTATTGTCCTCTGATTATTTACTCTTACCTATTTACATAATATATTTGAAACCTCCCTATCAATCTCTTGATCATGATATCCCCCCCCCCCCCCCCCCCCCCCCCCATGTTGATGTAAAAGATAAAAATAAATAACAATAAAAAAACTTTATTGACATAATACAATGTTTCATATGTTATTGAATCCATAGGCTCCAAAACTAGTTAAAAGCTGTATTTCAGGAGCCACAACCCAACATGATGATGGTGATGATGATTTTGTTCGTGGATGGATCATTTGTCCTTTTATCCTGTCCATATTAGCCTAGCCTGTTTCAACGAATGGTAACTAATTGACAAGTGTTTTCCAGGATTTATGGTAGACAGAGCTGACTGGACGTGGACCTACCACCATACACCGGAGCACGACCTCTAGAAAATCGTTGAGCCGTATTTGTCGGAATAGGGTCACTTACGAAGCTAAACGCTTAACGTGAAGTTCTCTTAGACCCAAGCCAGGCAGGGGCTTTATTTGATAAGAGCTTATACGCTGCGTGCTAGGCATTAATGGGGCATGCCCCAATATTGCTAATCGTAGATTTGATTTTTTACAGACTAAATCAAGTACAATAATCAAATTAAACATATGAAAGAAAGAAAGAAAGAAAGAAAGAAAGAAAGAAAGAAACGTTTATTTATGACTAAACAATCAATGCATGCATGCATCTCAGCCGGCTACTCATCCGACGCACTATAGAGGTCGTCAAAGACCGACGAGGTCGAGGTGGAGAGCTACAGACCGTTCACCGTAAGTTGGCACCTGCCATGGAGAATTTACAGGTGCCATCTTACGGTGAACGAGCCGGACCGTTCACCGTAAGTTGGCACCTGCCATGGAGTATTTACAGGTGCCATCTTACGGTGAACGAGCCGGACCGTTCACCGTAAGTTGGCACCTGCCATGGAGTATTTACAGGTGCCATCTTACGGTGAACGAGCCGGACCGTTCACCGTAAGTTGGCACCTGCTATGGAGTATTTACAGGTGCGATCTTACGGTGAACGAGTTTTATGTGATCTTCTACGGTGTATCTCTACAAACCGAGACGCAATCATTATCTAGCCAAAAGGATTCAATTCAGAGTAAACAAACTTTTCCTCTTAGCATTAACACACACTGTGTTTGTCCGTATGTAAACAGCGGTTCCGTACGTAATTAATTAACGTGGGCTTCCTGTCGCTACACTTTTTAGGGTACCGTAATGTTTGGTTAATGTTTAAATAATGTTTCCTAGTTCTAATGTGTTAATGCTATCACAGTTAGCGGCTGTTACTTTGGCGCATCGTGGAAAAGAGAGAGATTTTCGACAAGATCTTCTAGTTTCGATCTTTAGATTGGGAATGTTGGTAGCAGGGATCTAGAATTTTCTCCGCAATTATAAAACATGTTAAAGTGATATTTGGTAACCTGCTAGCGGATTACATAACTCTGTTGCTATCAGTTTTAACTTCAGACTTGACTGTGACTTTAACGACTTGAACGATTGTAACGTTGCAAAATACAATAATAAAATTATACTTGAAAATGGTAAATTCACAAGTAGTGCGACGCAAAATAAAAAGAAAGAAAAAAAGCACTAGTGACCTGGATCGCGTCACGGTCGAGACTAGTTGCTCCTGAGCTTACGCACACTAAAACATACAATCAACAAACATAACCAAAGGGACTTGGTGACATTATTCAATGTCACGAAGTTCGTTTGGTTATGTTTGCAAGCAATTCTCTCATCATCAGCCTATAACAGCCCCGTCTGTGTATAAACTTAGTTCTAGTGGAAATATTTAAATGCCGTTTTCACTTTCGTACACAAGATGTTTTATTAAGGCACTAGTGGTTCAACCAGTTTCAACGAGCATTTTTGTATGAAACGAAGAAGGTGAGCGCACGCTCTGGAGGGCAATTCTCGTGCTTTAGAGATTGAGTTGAATTCGACATATGTCGAAACAAGATGGCGAATGTCGAATAAAATCTTAATTTGCTATTCTCGTGATGTCTCAAATAGACATAAGTCGACCAAAATCATTCAAATTGAGTACGATTTGATGGTTATTGTGACATTTTCGTGCCATTTTTTGTTGGCTTCGACATTATCTCTAATTTAGTGATAATCTCTACAGTCCGAGAGTTGGCCTCCTGATACCGTGTTTTTGTGTATACAAAAATAATTTAAAAATTACCTTTATAGTCTTGTTAAATTTTGTTGATGCCTTCACTAACTGAAATAATAATTAATAAGTTACCAAATAATTCAAAAATTAAAACGTGTAAGAAGTCTAAAATGGTATTTCAATTTTAAAAAGGTGGTATCTTTGAAATAAAAAAATATCAAGTGAAGTAATTCAAATAGTGTATTAAATTTGTAATTTCGCTAGATAAAAAGCTTAAGAATACCATATATATATATTTTTTCTTGAAAACTGTAAGAACCCTTATCAAAAACTTAAAAATTCTAGAGCTCATTATAGACATGCTGTAAGCCTATTGCGCCAGAACCTAGAACACAGTTACAGATGTAACTGTGAGCCGCTGAGAGACAGCAAGTATTTTGATACATACAGAACCATTATCTTCCATTGCGACTCCATCCCGACCACATCGCTATTGTTTTGAATGCACTCAAAATATCCTTTGTTCGCGTGATTACTCCAATAGGTACATTGTGGGTATTATGTTTTCTGGTTAGCATCTCAATGCCCCGCTGCTTTTATGCACCGGGAATTAACGGGACTCATTATATACAGTACTATATAGGACCTATTTAATAAATACTATCTATCAAAACTCTTTATTAAATAAAGTAAACAAAAGAGGTACATTTTGGAATGTTTTTATTACACGCATACATTAAATTACTGTATAATTGACTTCTGTTGCTGCAGGGTAGATGACAAATAATTTATGTTAGGGTTGTAAGATGTTACTTTTAGCAAAATGCATGCTGATCTGGATTCATCTGTCAAACGGTTTCTAACCGAGTTTTTAATGTTATTCATCTCTGAAAATAATGACTCACAGGCATAGGTAGATGAAAACATTGTCAAAATAGCATGAGCCAGCTTCTTCAAACAGTTAAATGTGTCTGGTAACGCATTCCATGTTTCCAGAATATATCTTTCAGTTTCAATTAAATCCAACTCTTTCCTTGTTTCAATAAATTTTTGAATCCATATTGAGCTAGATTGGAAATCAATCAAATGCATTCCAAATTCTTCAATTTCCAACCAATCGAATTGAGAGAAGTTCAGTTAATGAAATGACGTCACATCAGCGTACATAGTTTTGAGTATTTCCGACAATTCTTTGAACTAAGAAAATCTCCCTGAAAATTACTTAACACATTTTTTATACATGTTTTATGATCGGTGACGTGCCCAAAATATTGTGCCATTGGTGCCATTGGTTCGCCTACCCTGATATAGGTTGTACAATAATATCCCTTGTTGTATCTTGCACTGGTGCCCTCGAGACGCGACACGAACGCGAGGTAGACCGAGGAGATGGTGGTGCGATGACGTGATAGAGGTTGCAGGGAGGACCTGGACTCGACTCGCTCAGGATCGTAAGGATTGAAATCGCATTGAGGAGGCCTACACTCATTTTTGGGTGCCCAAGTTTTAGTATTAGTTTTAGTGTTATTTTAGTTTTAGTTTGTTTGATAAGTACCTAGATTATAGAATAATAATAATTTATATAATGAATACTGCAATTGAAAAGTTTAATTAATTTTATATATATATGTTAATTTGGGAAATAAAGGCTATTGTATTTTATTTACTTATCATAATGTCCCTTTAAGCCCGGGGAGGGGGTCAATAACTTTAATTCAATGACTTTTAAATTTCTAATCTTTTCATTCATGAAATACCTCAAAAAATCCTGAAATTCCTCCAGAAATGTACCTAACACAACAAGGACGTTACGTCCTGTCCTTTGGACATGGTATTTACCTACCCCTGTGGAATACGGGCATGAGTTTACTATCTGTGTAAGTAACTATCTGATGCTACCGAAGTTTTATCCATATTCGTAACAAAGCTCGTAGCCAGTTCGTAGAGGTGCCTACGATTTAATTCGAGAGCGTGCTACGTCATTATACACTATACATTATGTGTGCACTTTTTTTTAGTAGTTGAATACGGTTGTTGCCTCTTAGTAACAAAATTCAAAATGGTGAATTAATACATCGTGAAAAAACTGACATACTAGAACTAAAAATACACACACTAGTAATCAGGTTGTTTGAATCACGCAGTGCAAAAGCCTTTAAAAAACTGGGCATGTGCGCGTCGGACCTCGTACATTCAGGGTTTCGTACCAAATTTAGAAGTTACAAATTGTATATATTTTGTTAATCCATACGCAAAATTAAGTTTGTTGTTATTAGCAAAATGAGAAAATTATCGAAATGTTTTAACTTTTCTAAAATATTATTATTTATTGCTAAAATATACATAATAAGTAGCGAATTTACAACAATTTTTTCCTAGGACAAATGAAAGCTTAAAAAACTAATGACGGTCTCTCATTTAATTCACATTTTAAAAATATGGTTGTTATTATTTTGGGAATGGGTCAGTAATATACATAAATAGTGCATATAATTATTAAGACAATCCGGACATGTTTGTAAGATTCGTTGGTATAAGATTTGTACTGGCTGCTAGCTTATTTAAGGAATGTGTTATTACTGGAAGAAAGTTTTAGCAGAGTCAGTCGTGGGAAGCAATGGCGGCGATGAGCTCACCACTTGTCATGTCTATTTCCCGCGATGGTGCAACCCACAGTGAAAAGAGGCCCATTTAAGGCTCTGCCTACCCTTTCGGGGAAAAAGGCGTGTGTCTATGTATGTATGTATGTATTTATTAAGACTGTAGCTTCATCGGTTAGCCGCTAGACTTATGTGACAGAAGGACGGACGGACGGATGAGCGATAGGGCTCCGTTTGGACCCTTTGGGTGCGGATCCCTAAAACTGGGTTCTCTATTTACCAGCAGTAAAAGCGCATCAAGAAATTATTGTTCAGTCCTTGTTAAAAATTCATGCATTCGTTTTGAAACAGCGTAGACTTGGATATATTCTTTTAACTAAAAGCTTTGAAACAGAAGAAAAATCTAGCTTTGTTGCACCCGACTGTCGACTGTTTACTAATTAATGTAGCCCGCATGGCAACACAGCGGGCGACCATCATTTGGTTAATGTGGATACACTTTTGTACATTTACAAAAAACTAGGAGAACAGTATCACTGCTTTGAAACGAATTTCTACATCCCCCTGAAAAAATGGGAAAACTCACCAGCTTTCGTCGTCTTCTGGGGTTTTACTGGGACCATGTAACAGGGATCGGTGTATTTTCCACAGTACTAGTTCTATAAATCCTCCATTCTTCGAGCAAACAGGAACTCACTTCACCTTTTGTCTTTATATTGAAATTTATAATGATAATTGCTAATACAATTTTACTATTTTTATGTTGATTCCTTTGATTTCCCAGTGAGATGCCCTTTTTTCATAGACAGTGCTGCCACCTGCTTTGGTTAAGCTACCCAATTGACAAGGAGAAAATAGCGTTCCATTTTATAAATATCAATAGCAGTTTAAGATGGTGGCTTTCGCTTGTGGCGCGAAATTCATTTTTTTCCTGTTTTTTCTCATCACAGCTCATCAACACTTATTCAGAAATTGAAAACTAATTTGACGGTAATTATATGACCTAACACACAAGTTTTAATTTATAGTATCACATAAATATCATTAGTTTTTCGCTACCTGAAGAAGTGTTGATGAGCTGTGATGAGCAAAAAACACGAACAAATTTTAATTTCACGCCACAAGCCAAACCTCGGAAATGGTTTAAACTTAGAATCATAGATAAAACTTCTATTGATATTACGGGCCTAAGAGAAGCCTATTTGAGTCTTGACAGCCTCTTGAATTATTTATTTTGTCCGTAACTCATGGTCACCTCTCTGCTCTCCCGCACTTGTCGCGCGGCGTTACTGCTTTTTATTTGTAATTACTTGATGCGTTTCAGATTGGAATTAAATCTGTTTCCGCGCTCAGCCCCCATTAGGACGGCGTGAACATAACTGAAATGAAATGAAATGAAAAATTAAATTAAATTAAATTAATAACTGGTAGGTAATTGTCGAGTTTGAGGTATGTGTACCTGCCTGCCTAGATACTGTGTGATTATATAGGCTAGGTAATACTACCGTACCTAACTAATTAAGTACGTTTAATAATAGAGATATTCATTTCAGGGAATCATGCAGTATTACCCGGACTTGTTGATAAGATTCGTTGGTATAAGATTTGTCCTGGCTGCTAGCTTATTGTGGAATGTGTTATTACTGGATGAAAGCGTTAGCCGAGTCAGACGTGTAAAGCAATGGCGGCGATGAGCTCACCACTTGTCACTATATTACACGACCGTGCTACCCACTGTCAAAAGAGGCTTCTTGAGGTTCTGCCTACCCCTTCGGGGAAAAAGGCGTGTGTCTATGTATGTATGCAGTATTTTGCGCTTGTTCTATTATAATGTATTATATGCCTCACTTCAGAAAAATTATATTGTGTAGTGCCATGCCTTCTGAGAAGATAGGCACGTAGCGGTACGAAGCTGTGGAGAACAGATATTACTTACCTACGATACGTACGTGCAAGCGTACGCATAGGTATTTTACCTAGTACAGGTACAATGGTAGTCAGTACAGAAAGATAGCCGTCGTGCCTGCTTTTAAACGGGAACAAAAGTAGCCTTCAGCTCAATCCAGGTCGTAATCTATCTGTGTACCAGATATCATTGAAATCCGTTTTTTTTTTACATTGATAGATCTTTGTTTGACCACGATCTCACCTGTTGGCCGTTGACCGTTCAGCCGTTTTGGCGTGATTGAGTAATAAACACCCAAACATCGTAAGTATAAATGATAATTTAGGAAGGATGGGATAGCGGAACGTGATAAATAAAAAAATAAAAAATAAAACTGGACTGTTCACACAGTGGGCGCAGTGCAATGCTACAAAGGGTGCATCCTAAGTGGGCGTGAACTATGTGGTAATGCGTTGTTAAAGGCAGAGCATCCATGGGCCATCTGCTTGTTCCGTCATTCAAGTAGTAAAATAAATCAGTAAAAAAAAACAATATCTAGCCCCAAGCTAAGCAGAGCTTGTGTTAGTGTAGGTAGATAACCGATATACCTACTTAATACAAAACATTAGTACATAGATAATATATTTTTTATTATACATAGAAAGAATACCGAGAACACCCAGAAAGACATTCTGCAGATCGTACAAATATTTGTCAACAGGCGGGAATCGAACCCGCAACCTCCTGCGTCACAGGCGAACCTTCGCCCACCGCGCTACAAAGGTCGTCAAAACAGATGTAGTATCTTACATAAGTACGTATGATTTTATTTAATGAACCATGAAATAGCTGTGCTAATATTATAATGTTAGTGTGTAAGTTCAAACACCGTTGACCACACATCCGCACGTTATAGGATAAACTTCAGCAATAAACGGGAACTAATCTTACGGATAATAACACAGATAGTAACGTCCGGCAGTCTGTTTGTACAAAGCTAATGTTGTGGAAATCACTAACAATAGTATAACTTAGCAGTGTAATCTATTTATTAGGGTTTCGTACCCAAAGGGTAAAACGGGACCCTATTACTAAGACTCCGCTGACCGTCTGTCCGTCTGTCACCAGGCTAGGCTGTATCTCATGAAAAAATACTAAAAACAGAATAAAATAAATATTTAAGGGGGCTCCCATACAACAAACGTGGTTTTTTGCCGTTTTTATAGATAATGGTACGGACTTACTCTTGGCCGGTTTTTATTTGTCCGGTTTTCATTTCGTGCATAGAAACTATTTGGTAATCTTTTTCGGGGTGAACCGAATATGGGGTGAATTGAACCTAACCCACAAATTCATTGAAGTCATAGGCACCCTAGTTACAGCGTTGCACGTATTTAATCAAACAATAACACTATCAGTAATGTGCTAGTGGGGTACCTACTAGCTATTACAAAATAAGCTCAAACAGATGTTCTCTGCACTGAAAATTGAGGTTCTCAAAGTGTCCGCAAGAGGCGCTTTTAGAGTTTCCATACAATAGAATTAGAATTAGAATTATTTATTTTCAGAAAGATAGTACGCTAACAGTTACACGAAAATGCTAACTACCTAAAATAATAACTTAAAAATACTTTTCATCATCATCATCATTGGCAGCTCAAATAATAGCCCACTGCTGGGTATAAGCCTCCTCCCTCAAACGCCACTCAAAACTGTTCTGTGCGATTCGCATCCAGGTCTTTCTCTCACGGCCTCTATATCATCCGCCCACCTGGCTGATGGTCTGCCACGGCCTCTAGTGATCCTCTCGGCCACCACTCGGTCAGCGCCTTACACCACCTGCCGTCATCAAATCTGGCCAAGTGTCCTGCCCAACGCCACTTTAGTCTCGCAATACGGTCTCCAATATCTGCCTCCTTCGGATTTCCGTATTACGGACACGGTCCAGAAAAGATATTCCAAGCATGGCACGCTCCATAGCCCTTTGGCCGACAATCATTCTATGCACCTAAAATACTCTTAATAACACTTAAATACTCTTAATGAGTGGCAGTGGGCCGGTCATGTCTGCAGAAGAACCGATAACCGGTGGAATAAACAAGTTCTTGAGTTTAGGCCGCGCCTTAGCAAACGTAGTTTAGGGCACCCTCTGGCTAGGTGGAGCGACGACTTGCGCAAGGTGGCTGGCAGAAACTGGATGAGGAGTGCGGAAGCCCGGGCTCAGTGGCGTGCCATGGATACCTATGTCCAGCTGACGACTGCAGTAGGTAGATGATGATGATGATGATGATGACCCTTAATGTGTTAAAAATATAAGAAAGGCTTTCATTCAACTCACTCAGCCACTTGCCACCTCACTCAGCACTGGATCAAGATGCATTCAGTTATGGCCAATTACACATATTACTGAGTGCATTTTGGCCTAGTAGTTAGAATAAAAATTAAACTGTGTTACTGTAGGTATTAGTAATATTTTCATAAGTGCTGTATTTTGTTACTAACCAAATTATGGATCTGTGAGTCTGAAAAAGTATTTTTAATTTTGTATTTAAACTCGTTTTTTGAAACTGGTGTAAGAATGCGTACATTACACGTGCGTAATGTACATATGCGTGTCGGTACACCTCGGGAATCAGAAATGATTCTGCGGTGGCTTCATCAGTGACAAAAGCACAGGAAGGGAGGAGAGGGGATGGAGAGGGGTAGGAGGGGAATTCAAGTGAAAGCAGTGATTTGATTGCATGTGGTGCGCAGATCTCAGGGGTGTATGTGGGTCACCTAAATACACCCTAAGTGTAGGGTAAGGCGCACAGTTCGACTCTCTCGAAGGACATTTTTGTAATCTTTATTTTTAACCCCCGACGCAAAAACGACGGGGTGTTATAAGTTTGACGTGTGTGTGTGTGTGTTCGTGTGTGTGTGTGTGTGTGTGTGTGTGTGTGTGTGTGTGTGTGTGTGTGTGTGTGTATGTGTCTGTCGCCTCGTAGCTCCCGAACGGATGAAACGATTTCGTTTTTTTTTTTTTGTTTGAAAGGTGAATTTGTCGTGAGTGTTCTTAGCTTTGTTTGATCAAAATTGGTTCAGCCGTTTCATTGCGTTGAGGGTTTTTTTAATATTTACAAAATGAATTACTTGTTATATATAATTATTTTCGAAAAAAAACAGCATTATTTATTTATTTATTTCGAGGGTGGTCCAGTCCTCCCATTTCAATTGAAAGAAAATATTCCAAAATACTAGCTATAAGACCCTGCGCATACTGCAGACTTTCTATCGGCTGATAGTTCAGTCGGGTACTTTTTTTTTTTTTTTTTTATCTGTTTTTTTTTTCGGAACTTTTGTCGATTGACGACTATGCCAGTTCCATTGGTCTCTCTCCTAAATCACTCATCAAATTTATTGAACCAGCCCATATATGGACTGATAGAGCATGATGGCTGCGTCTGATGTTTGCGCAGACAACATGCTCTGAAACAGACCCACATCGAGCTGTACAACATCTTTACACTGGTACATTATCAGTATGAAAATGTATGCGCACATTATAACGATCCGATATCGGCCGATAATGCCTTCACCATGAAACAAGAACAGAAATTTGGTAAAGTGGGTTGAAACGATATAATACGTAAATGTATGCGCACATTATAACGATCCGATATCGGCCGATAATGCCTTCACCATGAAACAAGAACAGAAATTTGGTAAAGTGGGTTGAAACGATATAATACGTAAATGTATGCGCACATTATAACGATCCGATATCGGCCGATAATGCCTTCACCATGAAACAAGAACAGAAATTTGGTAAAGTGGGTTGAAACGATATAATACGTAAATGTATGCGCACATTATAACGATCCGATATCGGCCGATAATGCCTTCACCATGAAACAAGAACAGAAATTTGGTAAAGTGGGTTGAAACGATATAATACGTAAATGTATGCGCACATTATAACGATCCGATATCGGCCGATAATGCCTTCACCATGAAACAAGAACAGAAATTTGGTAAAGTGGGTTGAAACGATATAATACGTAAATGTATGCGCACATTATAACGATCCGATATCGGCCGATAATGCCTTCACCATGAAACAAGAACAGAAATTTGGTAAAGTGGGTTGAAACGATATAATACGTAAATGTATGCGCACATTATAACGATCCGATATCGGCCGATAATGCCTTCACCATGAAACAAGAACAGAAATTTGGTAAAGTGGGTTGAAACGATATAATACGTAAATGTATGCGCACATTATAACGATCCGATATCGGCCGATAATGCCTTCACCATGAAACAAGAACAGAAATTTGGTAAAGTGGGTTGAAACGATATAATACGTAAATGTATGCGCACATTATAACGATCCGATATCGGCCGATAATGCCTTCACCATGAAACAAGAACAGAAATTTGGTAAAGTGGGTTGAAACGATATAATACGTAAATGTATGCGCACATTATAACGATCCGATATCGGCCGATAATGCCTTCACCATGAAACAAGAACAGAAATTTGGTAAAGTGGGTTGAAACGATATAATACGTAAATGTATGCGCACATTATAACGATCCGATATCGGCCGATAATGCCTTCACCATGAAACAAGAACAGAAATTTGGTAAAGTGGGTTGAAACGATATAATACGTAAATGTATGCGCACATTATAACGATCCGATATCGGCCGATAATGCCTTCACCATGAAACAAGAACAGAAATTTGGTAAAGTGGGTTGAAACGATATAATACGTAAATGTATGCGCACATTATAACGATCCGATATCGGCCGATAATGCCTTCACCATGAAACAAGAACAGAAATTTGGTAAAGTGGGTTGAAACGATATAATACGTAAATGGGTAGAAAATTATTGGGTAGAAACAAGAAGCACTCCTTCAAACTGGTCAGTGGGCGAACATTTTTTTTTTTTTTTTTTTAACTTTGATAGACCTTTGTTTGACCACGATCTCAACTGTTGGTAAGTGACGATGTGGCCGAAGATGAAGCACAAAGGTCTAGAAGGCACCTATTCACTCTTGACTTGAAGAGACCCAGATTATAGTTTTCAGGAAAGACAGACGACGGTAGTGTATTCCACTCCTTAGCAGTTCGCATTATAAAGGTAGAACTGAAACGTTTTGTGCGAATAGAAGGTATACCAATGAGGTAAGGATGGTACTGAGCCGTACGCCTGCTCGTCCTATGATGAAAAGGAGATGGTGGGATCAGATCGTGCAGTTCCTGGGAGCATTCACCGAAATGTCGAAATGAACTATCGGCGGATTAAAAGTCTGTAGTTTGCGTGGGCTCTGGGATGAATCCCATTTATTGAAAGCTCTGAAGTCGGTATTTTTTAATAATTATTTTGTTGTCGTTTACCCGGACTTGTTGATAAGATTCGTTGGTATATGATTTGTCCTGGCAGCTAGCTTACTAATAAATGTGTTATTACTGGAAGAAAGCGTTAGCCGAGTCAGTCGTGGGAAGCAATGGCGGTGGTGAGCTCACCAATCGTCACGTCTATATTCCACGATGTTGTAACCCACTGGTGAAAAGAGGCCCATTGAGGCCTACCCCTTCGGAGAAAAAGGTGCGTGTATGTTTGTTTTTTGTCATATCGAGTGGGATATCAATAAAAAGAGAAAATTCTGAGAGTTCATTGAGATTATTATTTACAAAAAGTTATTATAAAATACATTTTATAAAAATATTATTAATCTAATATTGCGGTTAGAGCACAGTTTTTATAACTTTTTACTCGTAATTCGTTTTGGGCACCCACGATGGGGGTGTAGAGCCTAGTGTGGCAATCTTATTGTTAACCCAACATTCCTAATTCTCCATGTATATTTTTGTACTGTACTCTCTGGTGCCTATTAAATTATTTATCTTATCTTAAGTACTCAGGTCCCACGCAGGCGGAGCCACGGGCTAGTTACTAGTAGGTAAGTAAGCATACAGCAATAAACATAAAACATTTATTTTATTTTATTTAGTATAGTATAGTAAAGTATATTTTTTTATACATTTATTTACAGAAAGAATAATACAAGGTATGTACAAAATACATATGAAACAGTTGTGCCACCTGAAGACCGCTGCAAGCGATCTAAAGGTAGCTCAACTGATCCAAATCACGTAAAGTATATTAGATTTTAGTATAACATAGTTATAGTTGGATAATTTTACGTAATTTCACACCACCTGCTCGACAAAATCTGTTTACATATCATGCAACCATTAAAGTAAAGTAAAGCATTATTTCTCTAGGATAAAAAGTTGTATGAAACTCCCTAGGGAATAAAGTGATTTGAATTTGGACCGTCAAATTTGTGTGGAAACTCGTGGAAAACTCTCAGTAAAAAAATACCCATATGGCATTGTAAAGAGGTTTGTTCGAAAAACGAACTGGCCAACATAATCAGAAATCAAAAAAAAGTGCGTTTACAAAGAATGTGAAACAAAAGACGGTGTTTGGAGCTGTGATTTTCAGTGCCTTTTTATTGTCTCGCAGAAGGTGTGAAAAGTAGAGTATGCTCCTCTGGAATAAAGCCTGTCTTCGTCTCGGGCAGCTTGAACCTCGCTTCACTCAGGACTCTATATAACTCTAGAGTCCCTCGTTACGTTCAGAGTTAAATATGCCGCCCGCGACGTAAGACACTGCTTTATTCCCTTAGAGCCCAATCTATTATTATGTTAGTTATTTAATGGCATCGTGTACCGCAGCAGTCATTAAGCGCTCGCGTGCGACCACGGAAGACCAGCGCTATGGCACTAACTCTGACATAGCACATGGATGCCTTGTTTGTAACCGATTATTACACTTAAAATATTCCGATTTGTTGCTTATAAAAAATAAAAATAAAAAAGTTTTTATTCAGACTACATAGTCCATAGTGTTAGTAAGCTTAAGATTAGGGGTTAGTAATTAACAACTAACACAGATTTCGTCCTCTGGGAGAGTTTCCAAACCAGAGGACATGCGTAATTGTTTAAATTTCTTTCAGGATGCTGTATTATGTGGTTACATAATAAATATATTTTTATCTTTATCTTTTATTTAGCATACGGACTGGTGCTCTTACCCTACCCTATGGCTTAGTAAGAGTAGATGAAGTACCTGCCTACGACGTTGCAGGGGCTGCCAGGGGTCCTGCACAAACTGCGTATTGCAAGGGCCACGAGGCAGGTTCATTCACCCCTAGCACCCTGCCAACAATTGCTATTTTCAATCTTAAACCTATAGCATTAAGACTTTACAAACAACATTTCCAATTTTGGCGAACTCGTTCCCAACAAAAACTGCAGTCAGATAAATAATTCTCAACCTTCGTTTGTAAGATACAAGGTTTGTTTTCAACGCATTATAAGTTTGCCTTGAAAGGGTTTTGGTGCTATGTCAATATGTGTTCTATTTCAAGTTTCTATAGATTTGTAATTGATTGATGGTACTTTAGAAACTGCGTATGGGATTGAGGATGTAGGTCAGAACGAAGTTTCGTGGGTCAGCTGAGCTGAGACACGTGGTAGTAGAGAAACAAAGGAACAAACTTACATAGACTGATCAACACATAACCGTCCTTTACAAGGTGCAGTCGAAGTTTCGTGGGTCAGCTGAGCTGAGACACGTGGTAGTAGAGAAACAAAGGAACAAACTTACATAGACTGATCAACACATAACCGTCCTTTACAAGGTGCAGTCGAAGTTTCGTGGGTCAGCTGAGCTGAGACACGTGGTAGTAGAGAAACAAAGGAACAAACTTACATAGACTGATCAACACATAACCGTCCTTTACAAGGTGCAGTCGAAGTTTCGTGGGTCAGCTGAGCTGAGACACGTGGTAGTAGAGAAACAAAGGAACAAACTTACATAGACTGATCAACACATAACCGTCCTTTACAAGGTGCAGTCGGGAGGTAACTCATATCATAATCATTTGTTGTGTAATACGGGTTTGATAATGAATTAATGAATAAATTAAAATACTTTATTGCACACCTTACAAACTACATAGTTAAAATAAAAATTACAAACAAAAATAAAAATAAAAATCTGCCAAGTGCGAGTCGGACTCTCGCACGAAGAGTTAAATCAGTCAAATCAAATCAGTTTATCTATTAAAAAATCAGAGGTTGCAGGATTGCACGGTTATGAGAGATCTGGGCGTGCTGCATGATTCTAAACTTCTCTTTGACTCTCATATCGATTCCATCATTGCTAAAGCGTCCAAAGCTTTAGGCTTTATAATGAGAAGCTCCGTTAGTTTTAGTAGATGTAAAACATTTAAAATTTTATATTGCACTTACGTGCGCAGCATACTTGAATATGCTTCTCAAATTTGGAGTCCACGTTATGATACCTATATCAACAGAATTGAGCGTATTCAAACTAAATTTATTAAGTTTATTTGCTTTCGCCTATAATTCTGCTAATTATGTTGACCTTTGTCGTAAATTCCACCTTCAACCACTCAAAAAAAGGCGTGAAATTGGTGACCTGCTTTTCTTGCTCAAAATCACTAATAATCATATTAATTGTCCCGATCTTCTTAGTAAAATAACACTCGTTGATCCCCGTACAATAATTAGATATAACGAGATTATTCATGTACCAATAGTTAGAACTAATTATCGCCAGAACTCCTATTTATGGCGAGTTGGTAACCAATTTAATAAATTATCTAAGCAAATAGGTTTAGACCTATTCTACTCCAGTGTCGGTTCCGTGAGGCGAAATCAATGAAACAAACCATTACTTATTTTATGTCATTTTTCTTCTTGTGTTTTTACATACTGCCTTGGTGAATCTCGCCATAATATTTCCTGCTTAAAAATATATACCTATCTAATGTGAACAAGTAATTAATTTTGTAAAAATTAAAAAAACTCAATGCAATGCTGGAGGCCAATTCTCGGATTGTAGAGAGATTATCTCTAAATTAGAGATAATTTCGAAGCTTGAATGTCTACAAATAATGTCACGAAAATGTCACAATAACCATCAAATCGTATTCGATTTGAATGATTTTGGTCGACTCATGTCTATTTGCGACATCACGAGAATAGCAAATTGAGATTTTATTCGACATTCGCCATCTTTTTTCTACGTATGTCTAATTCGACTTAATCTCTAAGGCACGAGAATTGCCCTCCTGTTCTGACTTTTTCTCGCCCACCGCGGAGGATGATGCAATTTCGTCATGAGATCGGTGCGGTTTACTTTTTTGGTTCTTATTCTTATTTTTTTTATTTTTTTTTACTATTATTTCTATCCATTTATACTGTTTGTTATAGCTTTTACTGTTATAGTTATACTGTTGTCTTCTGTTTTGTATGTATTCATCATTTGTATCCCTAATTTTTTATTCTATTTTTCTGCTATGTGTTTTGTATAATACCAGTTTGTAGTTTATAGTAGGTTTTTAGTCCACTCAGCCTGTTCTCTCTTTTTATGTATCTATTATTATTTCTAAACGTGAAAACCTTTTAATAGCCTTCTGCTTTAACTTCTTTTATTTATTTTGTATGCATGTGCTGCTAGTTTTTCTTATAATAAATATAAATAATATATATAAAGAGTTCCGTACCATTATAAAACCATACCATCCATAAAAACGGCAAAAATTCATGTCTGTTTTATGTCCTTAAATATTTATTATATTCTAGTTTTTAGTACTTGTTGTTATAGCGGCAACAGAAATACATCATCTGTGAACATTTCAACTGACTAACTATCACGGTTCATGAGATACAGCCTGGTGACAGATGGACGGACAGCGAAGTTTTAGTAATAGGGTGCAGTTTGACCGTTTGGTTCCTCCTCCTCGCGTCGTATTCCTCAATGCTGAGGGTCGTGACCCCCTCCATGAATCACTTTCTGCCGGACGATGTTGCGCCAATGAGATCTGTTGCCAGCGAGCTGCAAGGCTTCGTGGAATTTTGAATCGAGAGTGATCTGACCAACGTAATGGGCTACGGCCTCGTGGCCTCTTTCTCTCAATTTTTCCAGTGATAATCAGCTTCTCTAAGTTGTCACTGCCTTACCGTTTGGGTACGGCCCCATAAAAATAAAAAAACACATAATAGCATACGTTGTGGGATAGTAAAGGACTCGCTTCGCTCGCCCTAATTACTAGCTTTTGTGAAGTATTTAGGTACTGGTTTTTTTGGAGACGTGCATACAGGCCCTATACGTGGTCTCTCGTGTTCGCAGTGTGCACGCCTCTTTAGAGCCTAGTAGGTAGGTACTTCAGAATAAATGTTCTGACGTATTCTCGGGTTGTGTTCGCAGTTTATCCCTGGCGGACGTTTGTTTGTGAATACGGACATAAGTATCCCTTGCTATATTATACAAACAGTACCCGCTGTGGATGCTGTAGTCGTGGTGAAGTGCCGGAGACGTCCTCTCGCAATTAGGGTTACCACACCATTTGAAAAGTCCGGGCAAATACAAACAAGTAATACATTTTGTAAAAATTAAAAAAAACGCAATGAAAAGGCTGAACCGATTTTGACCAAACATAGCTAAAAACACAACCGACAAATTGACCTTTCAAACAAAAAAAACGAAATCGGTTCATCCGTTCGGGAGCTACGATGCCACAGACACACACACACACACACACGGGGGGGAATTGAACCCGCAACCTCCTGCGTCGCAGGCGAAGCTTCGCCCGTCGTGCCACAGAGGTCGTTATAAGATTTGCCCTGGCTGCTTGCTTATTATGGAATGTGTTATTACTGGAAGAAAGCGTTAGCCGAAACAGTCGTGGAAAGCAATAGCGGCGATGAGCTCACCACTTGTCACGTCTATATTCCACGATGGTGCAACCCACTGTGAAAAGAGGATCATTGAGGATCTGCCTACCCCTTCGGGGAAAAAGGCGCGTGTTTATGTATGTATGTATTTGCTGCGTAATTGAAAATATAACCGATCTCATACGATATTTACGTTATAAGCGCACTGTAGAGGTGAAATCACGTTTTCTTTTTATCGAGAAAATTTATCGTAATCGTGTTTTGGGCTCGATCATGCCTTGGAAATATGATGAATATTAAGATGATATAGGTATTTTTTTTGTCTTAAACTGTGTAGATTTTGCTAAAAATTCGTTTAAAAAAGCCTACAGCCGTAAGATGGCACCTGTAAATACTCCATGGCAGGTGCCAACTTACAGTGAACGGTCTGTATTTGACTCTTGTCAGCCTCCAAAGCAAAAAAGGCCAGACAAAGTCCAGTCCAAACTTAAAACGCCACTCATGTCCGGACGTGTCGTATGGTAGCCCTACTCCCAATCCAAGTCTTCCATTCAAGCTGCCATGTTTGCTCTGCCTGTCGTGGACGTGTTTTCCGATACCTACATAGGTAGCAAATGTTTACTTATTTTATTTACCTACGTGACAAATTCTTACTTAGGCAGAGTTCGCCAGAGTTTCAAATCTGGGCAGATTATCCCATATTGTAAGACAGAATTTGCAACAAGGATTGTGAACCATGTTCTTTATGAGTAATAAATTTTACCATATTTTCGCTTCAATCTTTCTTAGATCTTTTTTAGTCATTGTACAAAGTATAGGTAGGTATTAGGTACGAAACTCTTGAATAAAACGGATTTATATCTATGGCCCTCACTTTAAATCCGTCCTTTATTAACTAATTGCATAATATAGGTACTATAACATAACATACATAAAAAAACACACGCCTTATTCTCCGAAAGGGTAGGTAGAGCCTCGATGGGCTTCTTTTCATCTAACTGATGTTTCGTAGGTACTATTATTTATTCTGTGCTGATGTTGAAAACCGTATCAAAATCCGTTGCGTGGTCTAAAAGGCCTTTTTAATTATTTATATTATTAAGTAGCACCTTAATGAAATCTTGTTTTTAGTGTTTTATCTTTCTATTCAATTTTGACGACCTCTGTGGCGCGGCGGGCGAAGCTTGGCCTGCGACGCAGAAGGTTGCGGGTTCGATTCCCGCCTCATAACAAATATTTGTGCGATCGCAGATATTTGTTCAGGGTGTTCTGGGTATTTTCTATGTATAATAAAAAATATCTATCTATGTAATATATTGTATTAAGTATATCAGTTATCTAGTACCCATAACACAAGCTCTGCTTAGCTTGGGGCTAGATGTTGTATGAACTGTCCAGCATTATTTATTTATGTATTTATTTTTTATTGTACTGACATAATTTAAGTTATTTTCCTGTTACTAACCCAATATGGATCATTGGTCTGAAATAAAAATGTAGGTATATCTACTATTATTCCACTGATTTATTCTTAAAATTTCTTACTATAAAGAAATACTACCTATAAAAAAAACAAATGGTATAAAAAACATTATAGTAAAAGATATATGTATATCTAAAATTATATTTTATCGAAGATCTAAACGGAAAACCACCGACCGCGGAGCAAGGCCCAAACGGTCGGAGGCTAGGGCTGCAGAGAGAGGAACCTCCTGACTATGCGTGCCGAGTCCAGGAGTACCGCCTTCTGAATCTGACCCTTGATCCAACCATTTAGCGAGTATTGGTATTGGTCGAAGCTCTTCGCTATCAGTTCATTCACTGAAACGACTAACGGGACGATAATCTTTAAATCCACATCCCACATGGCAGTAATCTCGTGAGCCAAGTCAAGGTACTTGTTTTTCTCGGCCTTCGCGAGATTAGCGTCATGTGGGATAGTGACGTCAACAAGTATCGCGCGGCGTTCCGATCGGTCTACCAGCACGATATCAGGCTTATTGGCAACAATAGTCCTGTCCGTGATGATAGACCGGACCCAGTAGAGCGTTGCACGGCCATTTTCAAGAACCGGCTGAAGCACGTACTTAGTACGGCACCTCAGGTCCGACAAGGTCATAGCGAAGAGCAAGTTGCTGGTGGATGATTCTGGCTACTTGGTTGTGTCTGTGCAAATACTCTGAGTTAGCAAGATGCGAACAACCCGAAAGCACATGCCTGAGGGACTCTCCGGGACGGTGACACGCTCTACAGATATCAACCGTCCCATCCTTCATGATGTACTTTCGATAGTTGTTCGTCTTGATCAACTCATCCATAATCGCACAGACAAAACCCTCGGTCTCCCCAAAGAGGTCACCGAAACGTAGCCAGTTCACTGAAGCGAGCAGATCTACATCGGGCCCTGTGAGGGCCTTGTAAAACCGCCCGTGCAGTTCCTTGCTCTCCCATACGGTCTTGCGGTCCTATTATTATTAAGCTACTTTGTTTTATACTATGTAAGGATAAGGAAGAATGGGAAGTATACCGCTAGCCCGCTCCGTACAAAACGAAGTTTTATTTTCATTTGGTTATTGGGAACGTTTAGCTTGAGGCGCAAAATTCTATTTTTTTTTTGCGTTTTTTGCTCATCACAGTTCATCAGCTTGAGATAGCGAAACCTGATTTTGTGAAAACTAAAGAGACCTAGCACATTTGTTTTGATTGATATAATTTAAATACGATTTGGTGTCTGTGAAATATCATTAGTTTAGCTACGAATTTTATTCAATGTTTTTTATAATGTTTTTTTGTCCATTGACATTCGTAGCAACGGAAAACCAAACTATATGATATTTTTGAGACACTATCAATCAAAACATGTGTGCTAGGTCTCTTAGTTTTTGCAAAATCAGGTTTAGTTATCTCAAGAAGTGTTAATGAGCAAAAAAATTTGAATTTTGCGCCTCAAGCTAAATGTTCCACCTTAAGTCAATGAAACTGAGTTAACACAATCTAGAGACTAATATTTTTTTTTTTTTTTACTATAATCTTTTTTTGATCTTTTTTTAGTTTTCTTTATAGTAAAAAATGTATTTTGTAAAGAGTTTTAAATAAATCAGTGGAATAATATACATTTTTATTTCAGACTAATGAGTTATATTGGGTTAGTAACATAAAAATAAATTATGTTAAATTGCTTATAAATAAAACACTAAAACCAAAATGTAATTAAGGTGCTACATAATAATATAAATAATAAAAAATGACCTATGGTTTGTCAGTATACCATTTTGATATAATTAATCGTAGCATAGGTTATAAGATTTCCTTCAAAATATTTATGTGTAATTTAGAAACCTATATAAAAATAAATTGTTGTTTCGTTAGTTGTAAAACTCAGAAACGTCTTGACCAATTTTGATGTTTTTTTTGAGTGGGTCCCTGATTGGTTTAGATTCACAACTGGACCCGGTAGGTGGCGCTGGAGTCGGGTCATCGGGACCACGCGAACGAAGTCGCGAGCGGGCCGCTAGTAATTTATAGGAATCTGACAAACCACCGGTCTAGATAATATTGTATTGGTCATGTGTACAAAGTATAATGGAGTTTGATGATATAATACCTAAACTGGGAACAAACTACGGTTGTATAGAGAGGGCTTAAGTGCCCTGTCAGTAGGTACCTAGTATGAAGAATGAATAAATGAAAATACTTTATTTTGCATACCTTACAAACTAGTTAAAAGAAATACAACAATGACAACCTCTGTGGCGCGGCGGGCGAATGTTTGCCTGTGACGCAGGAGGTTGCGGGTTCTATTCCCGCTTCGGAACAAATATTTGTGCGATCGCAGACATTTGTTCAGGGTGTTCTGGGTATTTTCTATACATAATAAAAAATATCTATCTATGTTATATATTGTATTAAGTATATCAGTTGTCTAGTACCCATAACACAAGCTCTGCTTAGCTTGGGGCTAGATAATGTTGTATGAACTGTCCAGCAATATTTATTTATTTATTTTTAATGAAACAAAAACTAAATGTACAATGGGCGGTCTTATCGCTAAGAAGCGTTTTCTTCCAGACAACCTTTGGATGGAGAGGAGCTTAACTTATATGGAAGATTGGTTGGGGTGTACCCATATTTAAATGTAGATGAAAAAACAACAAATAAACTTACCTACAAATTATACAAAATATTACAAAATTAGGTATTTAACCTAGATAAGCATATATACACATAAATAGTACCTTCAGTTAGCTTCGTGCGTTCAGATACACTCAAGAGATACACACACACACAGAGTATTTCGATACCTACGCTACACAGTCATCTCTGTTCTCTTAGAGCAACACCAGTCACCGGCCTCGTACCTACCTACTAGGTACTATGAATAAAATATACTGTCAAGTGCGTTTGATGTCGTCTTATCAGTGCTTGACCACAGAATAAATAATAGTACAAGCTTGACTCGGTAGTGGCCGTGTTGCTCTAAGCGTTAACTGAGTTTTGATTACAAAAATAGTTCAATCGAAATGTCAAATAGTCGATCAATCGATCACGGACAGCGCCGCAGTTGTTCTAATTTCAAATGCGTACCAAAGTTGACAACAGCCATTTATTATGACGTTCACGGACAAAATATATAATTTGGGAAAATAAGTAGTGATAGCTCAATACGATTACATTATGCTTCTAAATTGAATGAATCGAGCGTCCAACATGAAGACATCGATAACGAGAAACAAGGGGCAGGTGTATAGTGTTGGGAACTACCTGATGAACGGCAAAGTGCTAGGGAAGGGGCACTTCGCCAGGGTTGAGGAAGCCACGCACAGAATTATTGGAAAGAAAGTAAGTCATTTTATTTCTAACCATTGTACCACAAGCAAACTATTAAGTAATCTGTGCTATAGCGCCTTAAGTAGTTCTTTGATGTTTGTATGCTTGTCTGTTACCATTCGGCTTAACCGTTTTTAATGCGATTTTTTGCTTTAATTGTGTGACATTTAAGAAGTTTTAATCAAAAAAGTTACGATGCCATGGCTCAAACCAAGTATGATAACCAGACAAACAGACGTGGAGAGTTGTTTCACCCTTTTGTTGTCGACATACCACCGTCGCGTACAAACCGTTTCTCGAGCTCTTTCATCATGCGGACAGCAAAGGCCGGAACTCTCTTCCAGCTTCTTTTTTTCCTTTATCGTCTATCTTGGGTATCTTCAAACGAAGAGTGAATAAGCATCATCAAGGCAAGCGTGCTTAAAAAAAATATTAATGAAAATGTGCGTGATAAATAAATCTTCATTCCAAAGGTTGTCGGAAAGAAATCGCTTCTGAGCGATAAGACCGCCCATTGTTGTTACGAATACGATGCTAAGTTTTTTTTTTTTAACTGGAAAAAAAATCACCTAACTACATCTCACCCAGCTATAAAAGACGCATAGTCACTTATCCACACACACACGCTAGCACATGCATGGTCGGAGCCGACGATACAATACAAAATTGCTACGCACGCTGCGCTAGGCCAATGGACGCCTACCATTTCATTGATCGCCTCTTGCTTGACCAATGAAAACCGCGCGTCACCAAGAACCAATGGCACAAGGGGATCCCCCTCCTCCCCCTCAAATCAGGTAGATGATAACTGAAGCCAATCCGACTGTTCAATTGGTAGGTGTCAAGCCGGACGATCGTTCCTCTTATCACCAGCTAAAGACACCACCATGTCATGGGGAATCACTATATATGTATAGGTATTTGCTGATAAATTTGATAACTCAATAGATTCAACATAATATAAGATTGTTCAAATGTTCTTTGGGCACGTAGTATTGTCATTTCTACCTATAGGATAACGTTAAACAATGAAAAAAAGGAAACAATCCCTAGAGCATCCTAGGCATCCCTAGGGTAGTTTCACGGGGAATAGTGATTCCCCATGATAACCCATGGTGTTGGCTTTTGGTTGGACGAAGCCGGCATTACACAGAATTCAAGACAAACCTTGAGTTTTTTTAATTTTGCGGAGTACCACTTATCGGTCCAAAAATTTGCATATTCGAGTAGTTTTTGCTGTGCCATTGATAGCTATAGCTAGGTGCTTTAACGGCCCGCAGGTGGCCATCAAGATAATCGACCTGACGTGCATCAAGGAGGAGTACGCGCGGCGGAACTTGCATCGCGAGCCCAAGGTCATGGCGAGACTGCGCCATCCTTGCATCGCCGCGCTCTACGAGACCATGATGGTAACAGGTTTTTATCACGCTTTTATATTTATCTGTTTAGCTTGTGTGCACCTGTTTTTTTTATACCACTTGAAATGTCAGTTTATTTTATTGTAAATCTATTATAGACCTTTGTTTGACTACTATCTCACCTGTTGGTAAGTGACGATGTGGCCGAAGATGAAGCACAAAGGTCTAGAAGGTACCTATTCACTCTAGCCTTGAAGAGACCCAGATTATAGTTTTCAGGAAAAGACGACGGTAGTGTATTCCACTCCTTAGCAGTTCGCATTATAAAGGTAAGTAGAACTGAAACGTTTAGAACGAATATAGGGTAGGTATACTAATGAGGTAAGGATGGTACCGAGCCGTGCGTTCCGCTCGTCTTATGATGAAAAGGAGATGGTGGAATCAGATCATGTAGTTCCTGGGAGCATTCCCCGAAATGTAACCTATAGAAGATCGAACGGCATGCAACCTTACGACGGTGCTCGAGACTCTGGATCTTAGATGCAAGTCAGTGACTTAACATGCTGATGGTAAGTCATCATCATCATCCCACACTAATCTCCTTTGCCTGAGAATATCACCCATATATTATAAGCTCGGCATTCTATTCATCTTTTCCTGTTTTTACAAGCTTTATCCATCTGTTTTATAGCCTTGATTTGTCCGGCCTAAGAATATACCCCTCCGTCTCCTCCCGTGGATGTCAACCGCAACACCAATCTGCCTGTTAAGCGTCGTGATTATGGCAAATCTCGTCATTGCGCCGTATTGCTGGACGAGGCCTCGCCCAGCAATAGACGTCTAAAGGCTGATGATGATGTTGATGACAAGCTTCATAGTTAGCTTATCTTGTGTTTGTTGGCGTATGATGATGCAGTACTGTTCATCATCATCAGTCAGACATCCAATGCTGAAGGAAGCCTCCCCCTGTAAAAAACAATGGGAGGATTTGCCATAATCACCTCGCTTAGCAGGGGGGTTGGTGATCGCAGTATTGGTGTAAGTACTCAGGTGGATGCTGGGCAGCTGGTGAAATCCCTTAGACTATTACGACATCCACGGGAAACGGAAGGGTCTATTAGGCCAAACAGTGGACACACCACGGCAGTTCCCGTTATAAGAATGGATGGTGTTGGACAGCACGGGCCCCGGCTGTACGTGGTGATGGAGGCGGCCGGCGGAGGGGATCTGTGCGCGCACGTACTGACGGCGCGCACGGGCGGCGGCGCGCGCGGGCTGCCCGAGAGCCGCGCGCGCGCGCTCAGCGCACAGCTCGTGTCCGCCGTGCGACACATGCACGCGCGCGGCGTCGTGCATCGGTGAGTGTTGGCACGGCCCCCGTGTAATCTAGTAAGATGAGTTTCAAAAGTATTCAGCCAGCAACTTGGGAGAAGCCACCTGACTAAGCTCAAAACGTCCAATGGCAGAACCGTACTTTCAAAGCCGAAATCCGCCGAAATCGAGGGTTTCTATTGCTGGTTGTATGCTACGTTGTATGGGCTAAGCATATATGCCTAAAGGTTCTGCAAGAACTGACAACCGCTGGGGTAAACGTGTTCTAGAGTGGAGACCACGTCTTGGTAAACGTAGTGGGGCGACCCTTGGCTAGGTGGAGCTACGATCTGCGTAAGGCGGCTGGTAGAAAGTGGATGGGAGCTGGAAATCGGTCTAAATGGCGCGCTGGGAGAGGCCTATGTCCAGCCGGACTGATGCAGGCAGATGATGATGATGAAGATAAAGAGATATTCGGAATAGGAGCAAATTTCGTTTGTATGCAGAGGGTTCGAGCGCCCACGCGTTTCGACGCGAAACAGGCTAAGAGTTTTTTTTTTTATGCTAATTGAATGGCGGAACAAGCTGATGGCCCACCTGATGTGAAGCGGTAACCTCTGCCTATGAACAGTGCATTACCTCATAGGTCTCGTCCACCTTGGACGCGCCCTATTTGGCATTGCACTGCGCCCGCCACCCTGAGACATAAAGATGAAGTCTCATGTGCCTGTAATTTCACCGGCACCCTTACCCTTGAAACCGGAACACAGCAATGCGAGCACTACTGCTTTGCAGCAGAAATAGGTATGGTGGTAGTACTTCCCCGAACGAACTCTTTCACAAAAAAGCTCTACTACTACTAAAATTAAACATATACATACATACATACATAGACACACGCCTTTTTCCCCGAAGGGTCAATTATTATAAATTGTTTTGTTATAAATTGTTATGGTACCATTGTACTCGTAGTTCCTGATACCCACGACACAGGGAATCCTAGTGTGGTATCAGGACAATGTATGTGACTGTTGGGTGTTATGTCATGTTATTTTATGTATCTAAAAGCTAATATTTAATTGACAGGGATCTAAAAATGGAGAACATCATGTTGGACAGCACTAAACAGTTCATCAAAATTGTTGGTAAGTCGACTCCCGTGATTTTTGTCTTCGTATTTCAATGCAATCATGTACCTACTAGGAAGGATGCTAGGTACCATGGCGTTTTCAGCCTAAGAATATACCACTCCGTCTCCTCCCGTGGATGTGGTTAAAGGGATTAGACCAGGGAATGGGCAGCAGCATCCACCTATGTAATCAAAACCAATTACTGCGATCACCAATCCGCCTGCAGAGCGTGGTGATTATGTCAAATACTCTCATTGCATCCTATGGTGAGGCCTCGTCTAGCAGTGGACGTGATATTATATGATTACAATGCATAGACCAGATTAGGGACTAAGTAGCTACGTTCCAATGCAGGTAGTACATCTAAGGGCTGATCGCGAATTGGCTTTGAATGTATTTTCAGGTAAAGTGACAGAAGAACAATATTATAGACGTGTGTCTATGTATTTTTTAAAGTAGATCGTTTCGCATGTTTTGTTCATCACAGTTCATTAACACTTCTCGAGATAGCGTAAACTAGGAGACTTAACCCATTCTTTAAATTATAGTAGGTATCACATAAATATAATTCGTTTATATTTCATTTATTTATTCAATCAACAAGGATCATTGGGTTAGTAAAATACATTGTCTATCTACACTACGGTTAGTAATTATAATTACAATTGAATACTACAAACTAACATTGAAAATATGACATCATCATCATCCACCTGTGGAAGTCCACTGCTGGACATAACAAATCACTTAATTATTTAAGCAACAACACAGGTTAAATTTAATAAAAAAATATTACAAAAAAAAAATAAAAAATGTCACAAAGTTATTAAAATTATTTATAAAAGTTACATTTAAAGTGATTGTCATTAGTGAGAGCATGCATCATAGTGCAGTGATACATGACGTATACGCAGTCAAACCTATTTGCGAATATGCTCAGAATACCATTGGAGCTGGCCCGGACCCTGCGCACCAGAGATGTTCCCCGCTTGCGCATGATGCTGTAAAAACAGTCCACGCGCCCCTCAGCAAACATCCCCGAAGCTTTACAGAACCGAGGCAGCCCCATCAGCACTCTGAACGCATTATTGTACTGCACACGAAGGGCGCTGTACTGTTTTCGCGTATGATTCACCCACAGGCTGCATGTGTGAAAACTCGAACAGTAAGCCTTAAAAAGCGTTGTTTTTACCTCCTTAGAGCAGCGTGCGATGGCGGGCTTCATGTTCGCTCTTACAGCCAGCGCCCTCCGTTTAGTTACGAAGGTCCCTGAATCATAAAACCGATCAATTACAATTATGTGTGTTCTTTTTCGCTATCTCTTGAAGTGTTGACGAGCTGTGATGAGTAAAAACACAGAATTTTAACTCCGCACCACTTTCAAACTGTTCCACCTCTAACCCTTGAATTTGTAATCTTATAGCTGTGGGTGTGTTTGGTGGTGAAAGGGCCTTCAGCTCAGCAACTTGTAGTAATATCTTAGATTAGGGCGTAACGCGGGATAAATCAATCTATTTTTGTAAGCCCTCACTGGTTTGCAGACTTCGGACTGTCGAACGTGTGGAGTGCGAGCGGGGGCCTGCGCACGCCTTGCGGCTCGCTCGAGTACGCGGCGCCCGAGCTGTTCGTGGACGGACGACGCTACGGGCCCGAGGTCGACCTGTGGAGCGTGTGAGCGAGCCAACCCTCTAATACCGTAACCTGCTGGGGCTCTCTGTGAGTGTTCGTGGACGGACGACGCTACGGGCCCGAGGTCAACCTGTGGAGCGTGTGAGCGAGCCAACCCTCTAATACCGTAACCTGCTGGGGCTCTCTGTGAGAGTGTTCGTGGACGGACGACGCTACCGGCCCGAGGTCGACCTGTGGAGCGTGTGAGCGAGCCAACCCTCTAATACCGTAACCTGCTGGGGCTCTCTGTGAGAGTGTTCGTGGACGGACGACGCTACGGGCCCGAGGTCGACCTGTGGAGCGTGTGAGCGAGCCAACCCTCTAATACCGTAACCTGCTGGGGCTCTCTGTGAGAGTGTTCGTGGACGGACGACGCTACGGGCCCGAGGTCGACCTGTGGAGCGTGTGAGCGAGCCAACCCTCTAATACCGTAACCTGCTGGGGCTCTCTGTGAGTGTTCGTGGACGGACGACGCTACGGGCCCGAGGTCGACCTGTGGAGCGTGTGAGCGAGCCAACCCTCTAATACCGTAACCTGCTGGGGCTCTCTGTGAGTGTTCGTGGACGGACGACGCTACGGGCCCGAGGTCGACCTGTGGAGCGTGTGAGCGAGCCAACCCTCTAATACCGTAACCTGCTGGGGCTCTCTGTGAGAGTGTTCGTGGACGGATGACGCTACGGGCCCGAGGTCGACCTGTGGAGCGTGTGAGCGAGCCAACCCTCTAATACCGTAACCTGCTGGGGCTCTCTGTGAGTGTTCGTGGACGGACGACGCTACGGGCCCGAGGTCGACCTGTGGAGCGTGTGAGCGAGCCAACCCTCTAATACCGTAACCTGCTGGGGCTCTCTGTGAGTGTTCGTGGACGGACGACGCTACGGGCCCGAGGTCGACCTGTGGAGCGTGTGAGCGAGCCAACCCTCTACTCTAATACCGTAACCTGCTGGGGCTGTCTGTAAGAGTGTTAGATAGATAGATAGATAGATTAACACTTTATTGTACACCAAAAAATAAAATAAAAGAACACAATAATAAAAGGATTAACTAAATCAAATTATAGAACAATGGGCGGCCTTATCGCTGAAAGCTATTTCTTCCAGGCAACCTTTGGATGGACAGTAATGAGCGAAGTAATAACGAAAGGCGGTGCACAGAGTAAAAAATAATAATAATAACAACAATTATAATGATAGATGAATAAGAAAACGTTTACATAATTCGAATACATAATATAGGTACTATAGTTGTAGAAAGAAGGGAGAAGCTTGTCTTTGGACTGCTATGGTGAATCTAGACCACTCCTCCTTCTTTCGGTAGTATATGGTTTGGTGGTGTTAAATGTAGTTAAAAGTCTTGTATAAGATGGTAAATGGTTTGTATTAAGAAAGTCTATACAATTACACTGAATCGGTATGACTATGAATCTATGGTATATTATTGGTATGGTTTTATGAGAGTACGCGATGCCTGTAAGGCTGGTGATCGCTAACTGCGCTCAATTTGGGGTAATCCGAGCAAATGCGTATTTTGTGCATACAATGCTGAAACACACATTTGCAGCGTGTTCGTTTATATGCTTATAACTCGAACATATTCCCGAGAGCGAGATGAAGATGAAATCGCATGAAATGAAATGATGGTACAATTATAAAATCAATTCAAGCGAAACAATAGAAGCAAACAACAATTCTTACTGGTTAATGGTTGACGTTACTTATAAAACATTATAAAAATAAGATAAAATAAGCAAAATATTAAAGCAAATGGGTAGCATAAAATATCTAATAAAAACGTGTAAATGTTTCTAAACTTAACTAAACTATCGAGTTTTCGAGAGCCATATTGTCATTTGGTACACCCGGGTCCGTCTTTTTTATGTACTTGTATCATTCTATACATTTTTTCAATGTCAGATGTATATACAAATTGATATTGTCGCCATTTCAGAATAAGCTCTTGAAGATGTTTTTGTATATTAGGACCTCTGTACATTACATCATTCAGACTGTATCCTGATGATGATTTTGCCGAGGCGTTGAAAACCACTCTCAGTTTGGTGGTAGTTGATTCAGCTCGAGTGACTGAATGGTGAGGTAGATAGCACTCAGGCGTCTGATTATTGGTTGATGGTATCATATGATTTAAAGTTATATATTCATTCATGAACTTTTGGTAATCTACTTTAAATTCACTGTTCTTCTCCAACTTTTTCTCCAAGTTTCTGAATTGAGCTAGAGCTTGGGGTTTGGTGGCACCCAATTTTTCTTTGAGGGCCGGCTTAAACGGTAGCCGCAACTGGTACCGGCCGCTATCAAGTCTTTTAGTCGTTTCTAGGAAGTATTGAAGACACTCATGGTCATCGTTAGACATCTCTATTTTCTGGTTTATGTCTTCGTTTTCCCAAAATTTTAGTAACTCTTCTGTGTTGTTGAGCACAACGTTACAATGGTAGAATGGTTTCATAGATCCAACGAGCAGCCACCCTAATTGCGTCTGCTGCGCGATGGGCTGCTCATCCTTGTCTCCTCTCAAGATACCTCCTAACATTATCTTGCTATAAACATCCGCCCCGAGGAGCAAGTCTACTGGTCGGCTTACGTTAAATTCCGGATCAGCCAGGTTAATACCTTGGATGTGATCCCATGATGATGGTTTGGTAAATGTTTTGTTCGGCAGGCGTTTAATTAGATTATTTATAATAATAACGTTGGTCGCGAAGGAAAACTTGCTATGCGTCGATTGTATAGCTATCTCTATCATGCCTTTAGAACTGTTTTCTTTCCCTCCTACGCCGTAAATTTGACCCATAAAATGAGCCCTCTTCAATCCTAAGATCTGGGCCGCATTCTCATTGATCAACGACAGTTGAGAACCCTGGTCGACCAAAGCTCTCATGGTGTGCTGAGTGCCATCAGACCCCGTGACCTTGACTACGGCAGTAGCTAAAAGTATCTCCGACCTGTCATCCCAGGACACGTGTGATGACCTGAATGTTTTTTCTTTTGTTGCTTCGCTATTGGTTTGCTTAGCGTTTCGTTTTGCAGACGTAGTTGTACTTTGATCCACTAAAGCGTCATGAAGTAAAGTATTATGTTTGCCTAAGCATTTACGACATCGTTTGACCGATATGCACGGTTTCTTGAAATGATTGCATAAACAGTTTTGACAAAAGTTTAATTGCTCAATCTTTTTTGATTTTTGCAAAGGCGTCATTTCTAAAAATGTAGGGCATCGCCACAATGCATGCTCAGTATTGCACAATGCACAGGTTATCGACTGCGAAACATGATATGCACTCATGTTAGGCTTCGAATAATCTTTTTTAAATAATTGGTTATTTCGTTGAAAACTTTTCTTTTGGTTTTGGTTGTATTGGTTAGATTTTGATGGTTGAGGTAGCATGGTTTTCTGGTTATTTGGTTCTTGTTTACGCCGGGACGCTTCTAATGCTGTAAATTTTCTCTCTAAGTATTCCAGGAACTCCTGTAGAGAGGGTAGCTCTCTGGGCTTCTTGACGGATTCTATATATTCAGTAAAAGTCTCCTTATCGAGCTTTTGCGCTAGTAGGTGTACTAAGAGTGGATCCCATGTTGAAATATCGACTCCCAGGTTTTGTATAGCGTAAAGCGTCTCTTTCGCTACGTCATGCAGCTTTTTAATCATGATCAGCGATTGGTGCTGTATGTTGGGAAGATCTAGTAAAATGCTGATATGGGACGTAAAAATTAGTTTCTTGTTTCCATACCGATGGTTAAGAATCTCCCAACATACCTTATAGTTATCAGAGCTTATTTGTAAATGGTGAATGAGGAGCTCTGCCTCTCCTGCTACCTTACTCTTCAGAAATTGCATTTTTTGCGCATTGGATATCGAAGGGTTTTTGTCAATAGCCTCGCTGAACAAATCCTTAAACGAAACCCAATTGTCATAGGTTCCATGGAACACAGGGATATCCATCTGAGGAGCTGACCTCTCTCGATGCTTCACCGACCACATCTTAGTGTTGATGGTCTCCGTCAACTCGATGTACGTTTCCTCGTGCTCGCAGAATAGTTCTTGGTAGTTGATATCTTCACTTCCATTTTCGCCTTCAATTTCCCAATGAAGTTTGTCAATCTCTCTCCAGCGGCTGTCCAGTGATCTTAAAGCATTCTCAAATTGCCAATGGTTCTCGAACTTGTCGACTTGTGTTTTACTCACAGTTCGCAGGAGGGCTTTAAAATTGAGGTTCTGCTTTTTCATCAACTCGTCTAGCTTGCTGGACCCGCCCGCTGATGGTAAAAAATCATCTCGCTGCGGGGTTACATCGTTAACAAATGCTGGGCCTGGTTGTGGTTGCGTAGCCCCTGCTTCTAACCTACGTTGGCTAACGCTCAGCTGCTGCTTAGTGCGGATATCTGGTGATGGTTGGGCTTCCCCCGCTTCTGGTCTGCGGGGACTAACGCCTAACAGCTGCTTTATGGTCTTATCAATGATCTCTTTGATATTGGAGTAGACCTCCTCTACTGTATCAAAACATCCCTTTTTGAAGTAGACATGGTCGAGCTCTGCAAACTCACACATTTTTCTATGGTTCTCCTGGTATTCTCGCCAGTAAACTTCCAGCATATCTGCCTTCCATTTGTAATTATCGATGGTTCTCCGTTCGGACCCATCTTTCTTGATATTGGTTAAAAATTTGGTCAGAGTCTCATAAAGCTCTGTCTGGTTTATAAACATGGAGTCAGTATCCATGTTTAGTGCTTTTATGATTGATTGTTAATAGATAATAAATGGTTCGCTCTGACCTGGTATGCTCCAAAAACGACAGCCACTGCAGTCCAACTTAATTAAAATCACTGCAATCCTCTGGTTATGGTGTCACTGTATCACATGGTAGGCACTGGTAGGTAGTTTTTCGAAGGACCATGTAGAAAGAAGGGAGAAGCTTGTCTTTGGACTGCTATGGTGAATCTAGACCACTCCTCCTTCTTTCGGTAGTATATGGTTTGGTGGTGTTAAATGTAGTTAAAAGTCTTGTATAAGATGGTAAATGGTTTGTATTAAGAAAGTCTATACAATTACACTGAATCGGTATGACTATGAATCTATGGTATATTTGGTATGGTTTTATGAGAGTACGCGATGCCTGTAAGGCTGGTGATCGCTAACTGCGCTCAATTTGGGGTAATCCGAGCAAATGCGTATTTTGTGCATACAATGCTGAAACACACATTTGCAGCGTGTTCGTTTATATGCTTATAACTCGAACAATAGTAAAATATACTACTACATAGCGATGAAGTCAAATACTACATTATGTGCCCTACTATTTCTACTAATAAACTTAAAACGTGGACAGGTCCGACAGATAATGATTTTTGAGCTTTAGCTTGAATGTGTGCAGGGAAGATGCTTGCCTGATTTCCACTGGCAAAGCATTCCACAGACGCACAGCTTGGACTGTGAAAGAATTCCCATAAAAGGAACTACTGTGCATAGGCATTCTGAACGAAAAGTTTTCTGATGACCTAAGAGAATAAGAATTGTAGGAATGAAGATACTCAAACCTTGCCTTAAGATAGCAAGGGGAGAAAGGATTGAATAGAACAGAGTAAAGAAGAGAAAGAGTATGCGTATCCCGACGAAGACGTATGGGGAGCCATTTGAGCATAGAGCGAAAAGGAGAAACATGGTCATATTTGCGCAATCCATATATGAACCTAATGCAGAAGTTTTGCAGGCGCTCAAGCTTATTTAGCTGTTCTTCTGTAAGGTCCAGATAGCATGCGTCGACACACGAAGAAGCAGGGATTGTGCAAGTGCAATTTTGGAGTCTGTTGGCAGGAAGTTTCGCAGTCTTCTCAGAGAGCCTGCCGAGGCAAAAAGCTTCTGACTGGTGATTTGTAGCTGAGACCCCCAGGATAAGTTGCGGTCGATCATTATCCCAAGAATCTTCACAGTGACACTATAAGGAATAGGTATGCCGTCGAAGATGACTTAGGGTACGGTAGACCAATCGAGATTGCACATTGTTCTGGAGCTGCCCACGATAATAGTCTGAGTTTTGATTGGGTTGATTTTTAGCCCATGTGCTTTGCTCCACTCGGTGATACGACGTAAATCAGCGTTAGTGTCATTCACAGCATCAGCTATATCATTGAGGGGGGGGCTTGTGCATAAATCTGAAGATCGTCTGCATAGAGGTGATAGGATAAAGTAACATTTAGAAGAGAACAAATAGAATTAATGAAAATAGCGAAAAGAAGAGGAGATAATACGCCACCTTGAGGTACGCCAGCTGACGTATCACACCACGATAAGAAGGACTCCTCAAGGCGAGCACTCTGCCGGCGCCCGTAGAAATAACTGGAAAACCAGCCAATCACCGTCGGAGATACTATGGTAAGCGAGTGGAGTATGGCAAGGAGAATGTCGAAGTTAACAGTATTGAAAGCATTGCTGAAGTCAAGCAGGTAAGCACAGTGAGTTGCCTGCTCTCCATGCCCAAACGAATATCATCCGTAATTTTGACAAGAGCATTGACTGTGCTGTGGCCTTTACGAAAGCCGGACTGCATAGGATTCAGAAGGTTATGAGAGGTAAGAAATGAGTTTAATTGATTATGAACGAGACGTTCGAGAACTTTCGACAGGAATGGAAGAATGGATATTGGACGATATTCGGAGAAGGATTTAGGATTCGGTTTCTTTGGTAGTGTAATAATTTGCGCTTCTTTCTAAATTGATGGAAAATCACCGTTCAGCAAGGAGTGATTCAGGAGATAGGAAAGGATCGGAAGAATATGATCAAGGATAGGAATGAGCATGTTGCGGCTGATGCCGTCAAGCCCAACAGCATTTGAAGTGATGGAAAGGACACTTTTCTTAATATCCCCAGCGGTGACTTGACTAAAGATAAACTGAGAATGATCAGGAGTTGGAAGAGAAGAAAGATTATGAAGAGTGTTGACTTTATCGTAGCCACTAATAGAAGAAGCAGAAGAAACATGTTGATTAAGAGAGTCGATGTTAAGATCGCTCGGGATAGAATCCTGCCTGGATTTACCAACTCCTAGAGATCTAAGAAATTTCCAGACTTTAGCTGGATCTTCCTCAGAAACAGATTCATGGATATAGCTACGTTGAGCGTCCCTACACACTCTATTGCAGCGATTTCGCGAGTCAGCATATTTGGTCTTATTGGCGTCACTAGGATTAATTTTGTACTTGGCTTTAGCTTTGGTTTAGTGTTCGTGGACGGACGACGCTACGGGCCCGAGGTCGACTTGTGTAGTGTGTGAGCGAGCCAACCCTCTAATACCGTAACCTGCTGGGGCTCTCTGTTTTTGTTTGTTTTTTTCGTATGAGGTAGTGCTGGCCTCTGGTGTCGGAGTTTGTCAAGCCGCCCGAGGGCCTCTGACATGGGGCTCTCTGTGAGAGTGATCTTCCTTAGAAGCACAATATACCACCCACCATGCACCATGCTTATTTTTGCTAATAACGCAGTAAAGTGGTAACAATTTTGATTCCTTTTTTCTTATTATACTAGCCATAAATTAACTGGGTTAATAGACAGATACGCGTCATTTCTCGTGGAAGGCCCTCAATGGTAGGTGTATAGTACTAAGGTACGCGTCATCTCTCCTGCTGGGCCCTCAGTAGTACAGATACAAGGTGGTAGTGCAGTTGCAATGGGACGAAGTTACCGTGGACCATTGGCCAGTTGCCCTTCAGATAACGTTACCGTCATGTTCTTGGAACGGTAAGTGGTGGCTAACGTAGTGATGTCCACAGGGGCGTGATCGTTTACGGGATGGTGACGGGCGCGCTGCCATTCGGCGGCACCGCGGGCTGCACCGGCGGCGGCGAGGGCGCGGGCGGCTCGCGCACGCAGCTGCGCGCCGCCATCGCGCGCGGCTTCTCGCGCAAGCACCGCGCCGCGCTCTCTGCGCTCTCACCAGGTATTCACTGCACCCACCGCGCGCTGCGCCGGCGGCGGCGAGGGCGCGGGCGGCTCGAGCACACAGCTGCGCGCCGCCATCTCGCGCGGCTTCTCGCGCAAACACCGCGCCGCGCTCTCTGCGCTCTCACCAGGTACTCACTGCACCGCGCCGCGCTCTCTGCGCTCTCACCAGGTATTCACTGCACCCACCGCGCGCTGCGCCGGCGGCGGCGAGGGCGCGGGCGGCTCGCGCACACAGCTGCGCACCACCATCGCGCGCGGCTTCTCGCGCAAGCACCGCGCCGCGCTTTCTGCGCTCTCACAAGGTACTCACTGCACCGCGCCGCGCTCTCTGCGCTCTCACCAGGTACTCACTGCACCGCGCCGCGCTCTCTGCACTCTCACCAGGTACTCACTGCACCGGCGGCGGCGAGGGTGCGTGTCTTGATTTAGTGAATTGATCATGTGTACTAAATATCTTGGAGTTTAATGAGCCAATATCCAAAAAAGGAAATCTTTATATGCAGAGGGCTCGAGCACGCAGCGGTACCTCATCTTAACAGAACATGTTACCGAAATTCAAATAATGTTATATAAAAAATTCTTTATTTTATTTCAACCCATTCTTATTTTCATTATTATGTAAAAAATAACAAAACAGCGGGTTTAAGATGTTCACAGCATTATTGTTTCATTGATTTGCTGATTTCACTCACTCATTCACCACACCACGACGCGTTGCGTTGTCAGCGCAACCCTGAAAGTACAAAAAATATTGTTGAAGCTGGTGACCGTGGGTCAAATATGCTTTACAGTCGAGCGATTACTGATACAAAATGATGTTCAGGTAAGGTTCAGTTCTGGCCATGTTGTGGCCATGTGAAAGTTTACTTAACGTTAAAGCTACCTAAAACAGGTCGACCAACCGCGGCTTTCCTTTCGCCTCATTTTTTCGCTTTCAAGCCGTACCTTTATTTTGCATTGCCAAATTTGAAGGGTTATGGGTGTCGGTGAAATTACAAACACATGAAACTTTTCACTTTATAATACTCTGTTCATAGGCAGAGGGTACCGCTTAACATGAGGTGGGTCATGTGCTTGGTCCGTCATTTAAAGTTGTATAAAAAAGACTATGTTTTTATCAGAATGCAAGGTGTTCGTGCAACAGCTGTTGGAGCCTAATGTCGAGAGCCGGATGAAGATCGAGGAGGCGGCTCGGCACCGCTGGTTGCGCAAGCCGGGCATGCGTCTGCAGGTGAACCCGCTGCAAGAACTCGAGCTTAAGAGCAGTCGCGCGGTGAGTCGCGAAGTCAATCGACGACCATGATAGGTCGGCTTGTAATGGGCATTCGGTCACTGGTGTGACGTCACATCATTAGAGCGTTTCTAATTTCGAATGCATGCAGTAATCTCCCCGTGGCTCAGCCGTATAAGCTTTGCCTGTGGCGCCACCGACACCGATTTCTAATCCAGTCAAATTAAACTTTTTCCATTTATAAATATGTGTTTCTTGATTATATGCATTCCAAAGTTAGGCCTCACTGTGTAGTGGTTAGTTTCGTTAGACTATGGGCCAATATTCAAATTTGTCGTTTACATCCAGATTGCCAGACAAATATCGGAGTTCTCCGGGCAGAGCCTCACCGACGTGGTCGCCGAACTGAAAGCGGACCCCTACGGCAGCGTCGGGGGCATGTACAACATCAAAACGCACACCACTCAACTCCAAAACGCAGGCTCTGACATGCTCTGGACTAACTCTTCAGAGGCGCAATCGAGACCTGTGTCCCCCCCTGTCTATCACCCCCACTCGACCGCCTTCTTCAAACATTCCTCCTCCATCCAAACAACTACGAACCCCACTACCATCTACAGACAAGATTCTCCCTCTACGTATACCAACTCACCTACCATATATAAGCAAAATCCTACACACCCTACGAACTCGACTGTTACCTACAATCTAAACTCTCCTTCAACGCAATTAAATAGTTCTCCTGCTATCTACAAATATAACCATACCACCCAATCTACAAACGCCCCCGTCATCTACAAACAGAACACCTCCACGCAACCTACGGAATCCCCTGCCGTGTACAAACACCCCTCGAGTCAATCAACGAACTCTCCTGCCGTGTACAAAAACCCCTCGAGTCAATCAACGAACTCTCCTGCCGTGTACAAACACCCCTCGAATCAATCAACGAACTCTCCTGCTATATATAAACACCCTTCCACTCAATCAACGAACTCTCCTGCCGTATACAAACACTCCGCCAGTCAATTTACGAATTCCCATGCCATCTGCCAACAGAATCTCTTAACTATAACAAATAGCTTTAAAAATGTGCCCCCCTACAATCCTCAATCGCCGAGCTCGCAACGGCCAGCGTCCTCCAAACTGCGCTGCCCAGCGCCGGCGATGCGCACGCTGACACTCCGGAAGCCGCTGTACAAAGTGCACGATAGCGGCGACGGAGGCGAGCCGCGCCTGCCGAGCATCGACGAGCACTGCAAGCTCGACATGCACGACAAGAACACGAGGGGGAAGGGACGCGTGGAGGAAGAAAGGCTGTGGCTTCACAGCTGCCCCGAGCGCGCGGAGCGCAGGGCTGAGTTCTACAGGAAGGCCGGAGACGGCTTTCCTAGGTGAGTACATGTGTCGACTGTATAGCATAGTATGAACATAGTGGTAATTAACCGTAATCAATTTAGGTAGGACCGGAACGGACAACACTAGCAAGACGGCGGCAATTAATAAAAGTAAATTGCGTTTCAGCCTGCCCTGTTGAGTAGGTGAAAAACTCTTGGCATTCGAAAAAAATTCTTTGTGAGTGATGCAAATCAGATGATCCAACTGATGCTAAGCGATAACCTCTGCCAACTCTTCCTCGTAGGTCACGTCAGCCTCAGCCTGAGACATAAAGCAGAAAGTCTCATGTGCCTGTAATTTCTTCGACACGCATACTCTTCAAACCGGAACACTGAGTAAATTAGGTATAGTTGTCCCCGCTACTTTTTGTTTTCTATTGCCAACCCTATCGAGCTGTTGAAAGACAGCTTGGTATCAAGAAACGAATCCATTTCGTCTTTCTGTGCCATTTTAGAAGCCCTCATTGTAGGTACGCGTTGGCAACATAAAATGGCGTCCTAGGTATCGCTCCTATTTAGGAACGTTATCTGTCAAGTTAGCAACGAGACTGTTTGCAGTTGGCGAGCTTCAGGAGTGACGAACAATGCGGCTGCGCGAATCCTACTGCAGAGTAACGCTACGACCATCAAACGGGCGTCTTTAGGGTAAGAGCGTTGATGTTGTCTGTAGATGTTACATAATAAATAAATAAATATGCCCGCAACCTTTGCTAATACGGCCTGATGATTATTTTACCTTGTTTTTACTCGTAATTTCCGGAGGCCCCATAAAACTTGGCGTCCATCGTCGATATTGCGAGAATTTCATTACCATACCAAATTGTATTCAATAGCAAAGTGTCACGTTATTTCGTCTTTCAACTTTATATAATTTTTCAGGAATATAGTGAGTCCACATTCATCTTCAAACAGCCATTGCAAAAGCGAAAGAGCGGTACCGGTAAGTCTACATTAATTCCCTCGTGTACAGATACGATCTGTATGATCTGCTGGCCTATTCCGGCCATCGCAGATCAGCGGCTCGCGATCTTACTATTCAGCTTGATAACTATTTAGCTTATTGATAGTTTTGACTACTTTCTAATAGGATTGCTATTAGAATAGTGAAGACAAGCAAAAAAGAAAAAAAACACATGTCTCCGATTCCAGTTATTTGAATGTTCCCAAATACGGCAAAATATGACACGTAAATGATTCTGGAGTCGTGAGCAGTTCACCAGGGGCCCAATTCTACTATTTTTTCGAGAAAATCCATTCTTATACTATGCAATAACAATTCAATTACAGTTGTCATTAAAAAAGAAATTTGATGAGGCGTTTTTGGGTTGGGGTAATTTAAGGAAAATTGTGTTCGAAATGAGAAAAAAGTAATTGTATATAGAGAAATGTGAAGGTCGGAGTAAGCGAGCTGGTGTCATATCTAATTGTGGTAATCAACAAATAAAATTCTGCCATAGGTTGGGTGGTATTCCAAGAGGAACATCAACAAGGAGGCGATGCCACTGCAAAGGCTCAGACGCACCGCACCAATTAAATAAGCACTTTTTGATACCACTTTTATTTGTATTGTATTTATTAGGTCAGTTACTCACTGTACCGCATGGGCGAAAATCTTTTGTGTATTTTAACTAAGTTTTTTATGTTAAGTCTAGATTTAGTTAGCTACGATCAAAGTGAGTTTTGTTGGAAATTAGTTATTGTATAAAAGTTTTCGTTTAAAGAAAGCGTCATTTTATTTCTACTTCAAACCAATTGTATCGCCTTGGTAGCTAAACATTTTTACTATAAAGTAGAATAAGACATTTTGAAAAAATATTTGTGCCCAGTGTGTGACTGGCCCGATTATATGTTTATAAATTTATACGTGCCATTTTAAACTTTAATTTTAAGTGAATAATGTTAACATTTTGATATTATTATATGTGCATTGATAATGGGAAGAGGGTGCGAAGTGGCCGGAGGGACGAATATCTGTCGTTCTCGGGTACCTTTTGAAACTCGAAAAAAGTCCGGCAAAATTACACAGCAAAATTGCTTTTTAAGTCAGGTAGATCTGCGCTGCTAGCGGATTACGTAACTCTTGTTGCTATCAGTTTCAATCAGTTTGAATGCTGTTTCTATCTGAATGGACGCTCTTGCGCTTAACCAATTTACGCAGTTTACCTACAAAGCTTAATTGCAACTAGACTGCATAAATTAGGTAATCGCAAAAACGTCATTTTAAAAATAAACAGCATTGAAATCGATTGATACTAATAGAAACAGTGTAACGTAATTGCGCCTGATTCTAAGTTTTAACTATTTCTGTCAATGGATGAAAATGATTTAAACTGAGAATTGCAGATTTAACTGCTATTTATATTACGGGCCTTAGACCGGACATACCACGGCTTTTAATTTATATTAGAAAAGGACCACTATAATTTAAGAGCGGTTTATCTTTAGAGAAGGGTGGATGTCCCATTTTGCACAGATAATTATGTCAATATGTGCTTACAGTTAAATGGCGAGGATTTATTAGATTTTGTATTACTATTTGGAATAGTACTGGAGTCCCTCGCATTAAATTTACAAGCCTACCTGAGGTGTGTTGTCAGTGGAAATAGATATTCAATTGTGACAGGATTCAACGTTCTTTTATTAGACTTTATCAAGTGATGTCTCCAGGTAGTTTATTTGCAGGGAGTCCAGTATTAATGCATTTCGTATTTGTTGTGTTTTTAGTACAAAATAATAGAGTGTATTATGTTTAACAAGTATTTTATTTCAAAACATTAGTTCTAATTAATAATTCTAGGAGTAGGTTTCCTAATTTATATTGAGTTGTTATCAAAATGACTTACTAATACTTGATATAAATATTGATGTTGGTGATATAAATATGCATTAAAAGAATACAATTATATAGGATTAGTGCTGAAAAATTTGCTACTTTCCTTTTTTGGACCGCGATACTTGTGTTATACATATTTGCATTATGTGACATAATTGAAATTCTCTCGTAATTGTCCATTATCATATAGTTACACTTATATTAACTATATAAAGGTTATTCGCGATTCTTTCCACCAACATTCACAATGCCCCAGAATTTATATTTCCAGAATGACACTTTTCCTGAATGTCTCTCACACAGAACGTCTGTATCCAAGACTGTAAATCTCAAGCCCTAGGCCGAGTTTTGCGCGTAGCTTAAACTCACACTTGTGAGCGTGATAAGCTATGTCCACACCAGTGCGCTTTCACGTTCATCTAGCGTTTTCCTTACACGCATCCGCGAGCAACCATAGCGCATGACTCAAAATTAGTTGAACAGCAGCGCATGCCGCCAGCGCACGTCTAGCCAACCCCGGTGGATTGGCGTGCAGCATTTCGTGCAATTTAGTAAATGCACCCAAGAAAATGGCGAAAGACAAAGTATTTTTTTTATACTACCAAGGTAGCAAACAAGCTTACGGCCCACCAGTTGGTTAGCGGTTACCGTAGCCTAGGTTGCTGTAGGCATCATGTCAAACAATTTCTCGGAAAAAAACCCATTATACAAACGGTAGAACACGCAGAGAGATGCAATGTCTCTCCTCAGACTTAAGGGCTCAATACCGTTCGTGAGCTTGGTATTGTCGACAATTCTCATTGCACGCCTTTGAACCGAGTCCAAAGGTCCAAGCTGGTAGCCAGGTGCTCCTGCCCAGAGGTGACAGCAGTACTCCATGTGGGGCCGGACTTGCGACTTATAGAGAAGCAGCCTTTGCCCCGCAGTGAAGTACAGCTTTGCTCTGTTAAGTACACCAAGCTTTTTGGCAGCCAGTTTGACCTTATGTTCTATCTAAGTGACTACGGTACTGGACGTAGAGATGGTGAGGGGAATGTACTGGAGTTGCGGAGCCACAGTAAACGGTTTTTTTTTTGGCTTGGTCTTTGATTATTATACGTTATCGATGATTATCGAACATAGATAGATAGATAGACAGATAACACTTTATTGCACACCACAAAAATAAAAATAACATTAAAAACAATCAGAAAAATAAGTACCTATGGAAGTACAATGGGCGGTCTTATCGCTGAGAGCGATCTCTTCCAGACAACCTTGGGATGGACTGGAATTGACGAGAACGATAAAGGACGGTGGTGTAGATCAAATAAATAAATAAATAAAAGTATACGTATACATACAATCTAACTTATAATAACATAAATATATAATATAACTACACAAAATATACTAAATAAATAAATAAAAATATCTGAACATATTACTAGAATTTACAGCCTTTAGACATGGACAAAAAATGATTAAACAATAGCTTTTTGAAGATAGGAAGAGATTTAGCGGTTCTGATAACCAGAGGAAGATCACACGAAGTATTGTGGCACCATAGATTACACAAATACCATAAAAAGAAACGACGCCTTGATTTAATTGACTTATTATGTCGTCTTTTTAAACTACCTATGTTTATGCAACATGTTTATTGCACGATGTGTTCATCTGTATTTGGAATTGCATGTAAAGTAGATCTTAAACTAGCAACAGTAAGCACTCAACCATAAAAATTCTGTTGATGTTCCATAAGAAAATAAATAAATAAATTGAGCCAAAAATATCATTATTATGTAAAAACGGTTAAAAACAAGATAAAGAGCTTAAGGTTTCTCAAAAGAACACCAAAAAGTTACGATGAAAAGGACTGGTTCTGGAACAGAAGATAACCAGGAATGTTCGCGCGTGAGGTAGGCGAGTTGTATGCGACATGTGCACTGATGTGGACGCTAAGCTGCATGCGTCTTGGCGCAGCGCTTGATGCAACACGAACTGAAAGTTGAAACGCAAGTTAATATGAAAGCGAAATGGAAAGCGTACTGGTGTGGACATAGCTATACAGGTGTATGGAAACAGAAAAAGCGCCTCTAGTGGAAGCTTTCCAAAACCCGTGTAACGCGCTCACTAGTGTAAGTTACGCCCAAAAGGCCCGAGGCCCTAGTCTAAGTTTTGCAGCAACTAGTGCTGTGGTGTGCCCGGCCTAAGTAAGTGTATATGTGCGGTTGACGATCTCTGTGGCGCGGCGGGCGACGATTCGCCTGCGACACAGGAGGTTGCGGTTTCGATTCCCGCCTCGGAACAAATATTTGTGCGATCTGCAGATATTTATTCAGGGTGTTCTGGGTATTTTCTATGTATAATCAAAAATATCTATCTAAGTATTATATTGTATTAAGTATATCAGTTATCTAGTACCCATAACACAAGCTCTGCTTAGCTTGGGGCTAGATAATGTTGTGTGAACCATCCAGCATTATTATTTATTTATTTATGTATGTATGTATGTAGGAGTGGAATACCCACCGTCGTCTGTCTTTCCTGAAAACTATAATCTGGGTCTTTTCAAGGCTAGAGTGAATAGGTGCCTTCTAGACCTTTGTGCTCCATCTTCAGCCACATCGTCACTTACCAACAGGTGAGATCGTGGTCAAACAAAGGTCTATCAATGTTAAAAAAAACGTAATGGTGCCGATTACGACGATCGTCCGTGTATAACGTAGTAACTGGCGGTCGACGAACCTTGAGGCGCAGGCGTGCCGAGGGGTGGGGTGGGGGGGGGTCAGTGCTTGGGCACGTGGGTGGGGTGCGCCATGGGCGCGAGGCGCACGTGCGCCGTGTGCGCGCGCGCAGCCGCCGGCGCGTCGCCCGCCGCGCCGCCCGCGCGGAACACGCCCACGCACTTCCACTGGTTCAGGTATTGCACTGAAACGAACACACACTTTAAAGGGTCTCTTCTCTTTAGATGACGGAACAAGCAGTTGGCCCTCCTGATGTTAAGCGTTAATCCTCTGCCTATGAACAGGGCATCATCACATAGGTCACGTCCACCAAGTACGCGACCTATGTGGCATTGCACTACGCCAATCACACTGAGACATAAAGATGGAAAGCCTCGTGTGCCTGAAATTTCACCGGCACCCATACCCTTCAAAGCGGAACACAGTAATGCGAGCACTATACAGCTTTGCGGCTGAAATAGGTATGGTGGTAGTACTTCCCCGGCCGAACTCTTTCACAAAAAAGCTCTACTTCTAACAAAATTTATTGAACTGCTGATACTTTTTACAAGGTTTTATTTAACATCACCTGTTGGTTTGTTAGCATGTTTGAGACAACTAAATTTTGAACCATTTCTTCCAAACCGATTGAGCTGAAATTTGGCATACTGGCAAGTTCCGATGACGATACAATATTATGGTGACAGCAACTGATCTGATGATGGCAACGGAAGGTGCACAACGGAACTCCTCGGTGAGTAGTAGTAAGTAGCCTAGCCGGTTTTGGGCTCATTTTGATTAGCTCACGGTTCCGATCACTCATTTTATAAAAGCTTGATTTTAAAAAGATATTCTTCAACAAAAAACCTATTAGTCTCGTTAGTTCAATACAGTTATTTAATTAAACTAATGCTACTCAATAGTTTAAGTAGTTCAAACGCAGGATTTTTTCAGGTGGGTATTCAATGAGTAATATCGCGTGACACGACACTCAACATCTATACGTGAATGTCCCGCGGACACACTGGACATTCACGTGGGATCACTTGGAGTCACGTGCAGTCTCCTTGACCTCCAGTAACATGTACTCACTGCTCCAGGTGCGCACGGCCGCGTCGTCACAAGGAGGCGAGCAGCGTGCCGCACGTGTTCCACGCGACGCGCCACACGCACGACGCGTGCTCCTCGAAGGGCGCCATCACCTCGCAGCGGAAGTATGTATGTATGTACTCACTGCTCCAGGTGCGCACGGCCGCGTCGTCGCAAGGAGGCGAGCAGCGTGCCGCACGTGTTCCACGCGACGCGCCACACGCACGACGCGTGCTCCTCGAAGGCCGCCATCACCTCGCAGCGGAAGTATGTATGTATGTATGTACTCACTGCTCCAGGTGCGCACGGCCGCGTCGTCGCCCGAGGAGGCGAGCAGCGTGCCGCACGTGTTCCACGCGACGCGCCACACGCACGACGCGTGCTCCTCGAAGGGCGCCATCACCTCGCAGCGGAAGTATGTATGTATGTACTCACTGCTCCAGGTGCGCACGGCCGCGTCGTCGCAAGGAGGCGAGCAGCGTGCCGCACGTGTTCCACGCGACGCGCCACACGCACGACGTGTGCTCCTCGAAGGCCGCCATCACCTCGCAGCGGAAGTATGTATGTATGTACTCAATGCTCCAGGTGCGCACGGCCGCGTCGTCGCCCGAGGAGGCGAGCAGCGTGCCGCACGTGTTCCACGCGACGCGCCACACGCACGACGCGTGCTCCTCGAAGGCCGCCATCATCTCGCAGCGGAAGTATGTATGTATGCACTCACTGCTCCAGGTGCGCACGGCCGCGTCGTCGCCCGAGGAGGCGAGCAGCGTGCCGCACGTGTTCCACGCGACGCGCCACACGCACGACGCGTGCTCCTCGAAGGCCGCCATCACCTCGCAGCGGAAGCGCACGCCGCCGCCGTTCGCGCATTCACTGAAAACAAAGCGCGATATGTTTGTTGGGCTCGACAATTAAGAGAACATTGATGTGGTGACCGAAGTAAACAGTTTGACATCATTAACCCGTCACATAGTGTCACGTAGGGTGTCCACGCCTTGTTGTACAGGGTAGAGTTGAGTGAGGGCACACGAGCACGGGGCAGATCGCCCGTAACATGGACTGACCAAATCTAGGCAGCTTTGGACGGTCCACTGCATCGCGACGGCGAGCAGGTGGAAGGCGCGCCCGAGGTTGGGTAAGAACGCTATGTCGTTGTGCTAATAAGGGGGGGTGTCTGATGAGGCTCACGGTAAGGGCTCCAGCTTGATGACGCGCACGTCGAGCGATGCGACGGCGAGCAGGTGGAAGGCGCACCCGAGGTTGGGTACGAACGCTATGTTGTTGTGCTAATAAGGGGGAAGTGTCTGATGAGGCACACGGTAAGGGCTCCAGCTTGATGATGCGCACGTCGCGCGACGCGACGGCGAGCAGGTGGAAGGCGCGCCCGAGGTTGGGTACGAACGCTATGTCGTTGTGCTAATAAGAGGGAAGTGTCTGATGAGGCTCACGGTAAGGGCTCCAGCTTGATGACGCGCACGTCGAGCGATGCGACGGCGAGCAGGTGGAAGGCGCACCCGAGGTTGGGTACGAACGCTATGTTGTTGTGCTAATAAGGGGGAAGTGTCTGATGAGGCACACGGTAAGGGCTCCAGCTTGATGATGCGCACGTCGCGCGACGCGACGGCGAGCAGGTGGAAGGCGCGCCCGAGGTTGGGTACGAACGCTATGTCGTTGTGCTAATAAGAGGGAAGTGTCTGATGAGGCTCACGGTAAAGGCTCCAGCTTGATGATGCGCACGTCGCGCGACGCGACGGCGAGCAGGTGGAAGGCGCGCCCGAGGTTGGGCGCGAACGCTATGTCGTTGACGGGCTCCTGCACAGACGAGAGGCACTCCGTGCGCGTCCAGCGTCGCGACGGCTCGCTGTATCTGAATAGACAGACATACATTTAAGACAATTAAGACACATCATCATCATCATCACAGGCACGCCTTTTTCTTCGAAGGGGCAGGCAGAGCCTCAATGGGCCTCTTTTCACAGTGGGTTGCACCATCGTGAAATATAAACGTGACGAGTGGTGAGCTCATCGCCGCCATTGTTTCCCACGACTGACTCAGCTAACACTTTATTCGAGTAATAACACATTCTATAATAATCTAGCAGCCAGGACAAATTTTATACCAACGAATCTTATCAAAAAGTCCGGGTAATCCCTTAGTAGGCTTTTACGACATCCACGGGCGGAGACGGAGGGGTATATTCTTAGGCTGGACACACCACAGCATAGACAAGCATATATTAAGGCGACAATATACCCAATGGGCAGTCTAGTAAAAAAACAATAGCTGCAAGATAGTGATACCGCTATTGCTCACTTGAACCTGGGAAGAGATGAGGTATACATTTCTTCAGCTCGGAAGTAACTGACGTAAGCGACAAATTATAAAACTTCGTTTTGTTTCTACAGTAGCAAACATAAAAATAAATCCGTCTACTTTAGTCATGTGATACCCTACCGAATAGTATAAAAAATAACGCTTAATATTGTGTCTAATCGAAGGAGGCACCTATTGTTGTTAGGGGTCATCGGGCTTATTGTGAGATAGCTTACTCATATATGAACACCTTCCCGTTGTTCGCGGTGGTCTTGTCCGTGTGTATGGTGGCCACTGCATTGGTTGTGTTTGGTTCGTCACTGCCGACTGCCAGCATGGGCGGATTGTTTACTCTGAAAACATCAATAAAATCATCTGTAGGAAATTCAATTGTTTGTGTTATTCATCAGACCACATTTAGTCCACGCAAAGTCAAATGTATTTTATTCATTGAAATTCGAAGGATCATTTTGAATCGTCTTATAAAATAAATTTACTCCTGTTCTCACGCGACCAAACCTTTTAGAATCAGGCAACAAACGCGGCTTGGCTTTATTTGATGATCCTTCTTACTACTAGGTGGGGAGCGCCTGTGTGGTGCCTCCAGAACAAGTGGAAGATGATTCAAAGAAAAAAAGGAAAACCAACTTAAAAGCCTTAGGGCGGCAGTCAAAAGTAAGATGCTAGAGAGAATCAGCAAAAGCCTCTGAGCAAAGATCACTGCTGAAAGGCATCTCCCAATACGCTCCACTGAGCCCGTGTGCGGGTCTTCTCATCCACTTTCTGCCCGCCGTGGTCTCGTGGGAAAAACCAGTCTACTTCATCACCAATCCACCAATGAGAATAGAGGTAAACTGTTTCTGTGCTACCAGTAGAGTGTAATATAACTCCCCCCCCTCCCCCTCCCCCCCTCTTATATTACCTGTCCGAATCAGATAAAACCACGAGGTTTTTTAAAAAAAATAAGGCTTAATCTCTACTAATAATAATAAGTACATGCCGATAGACCTTTGTTTGTCCACGATCTCACGGTTGGTAAGAGACGATGTGGCCGAAGATGAAGCACAAAAGTCTAGAAGGCACCTATTCACTCTAGCCTTGAAGAGACCCAGATTATATTATTCAGGAAAGACAGACGACGGTAGTGTATTCCACTCCTTAGCAGTTCGAATTATAAATGTAGAACTGAAACGTTTAGTACGAATAGAGGGTATACTAATGAGGTAAGGGTGGTACCGAGCCGTGCGTCTGCACGTCCTATGGTGAAAAGGAGATGGTGGGATCAGATCGTGAAGTTCCTGGGAGCATTCCCCGCAATGTAACATAAAAGATCGAATCGTAATTCAATTAAAATGGCATTTCGAGCGGCGCGGGCTTCTTTTTTAAAGAATTCTGCGCTTGAGTTTACTATTTTACTCCTCATCTATTTGCGTACCGTGGGCGATCTACCTACTATACTGTACCATCTATACGAACATCGATTATTAAGGAGTAAACTCCTAAATAACAATGTGCTCATTTCGGCCATAGACTTAAAGTCAGAAATGATCATGTAGAAAGTCAGCTAAATGATCTGATCCCACCATCTCCTTTTCGTCATAGGACAAGCCGGTGCACGGCTTAGTACCATCCTTACCTCATCAGTATACCCGTAATTCGCACTAAGCCTTTCGGTTCCACCTTTGTAAAGGGAACAGCTAAGGAATGGAACAAGTTGCCGTGGTCTGTCTTTCCCGAACACTGTAATATAAGTCTCTTTAAGGCAAGAGTGAATAGGTGCCTTCTAGACCTTCGTGCTCCAACGTCGGCCGCATCGTCACTTACCAACAGGAGAAATCGCGGTCAAACGAGGGTATATAATAGTTAAAAAAAAAGATGTGTACGGACCTGGATAGCGAGGGATTCCAAGATAAACAGCTGATGGAGACTTTAGTCGGGATCTCGTGCTGCAGCGTCCACTGGGCGAGATTCATCACGTCCGGCGCTTCGTATATCCTGAAACGACACGTCGACCGCGCTACAGACACAGGACACCACTGCAGCGGCCGGCAACTCACGCATTGATGGACGAACGTGATGCTGAGGGTCAGGAAGCGTAGCCGAGGCGTACATACGCTAGTCCATTAATGCCCAATTGCGGACAATACTTGTATAGCCATTTAAATTAGAAATTAAATACAAATAAATAACCTAAGGTGCAACGATAGACAACTGACGCGAAATTTAAATTAAATTGTGGTTTTCGACGACCTCTGTGGCGCGGCGGGCGAAGGTACGCCTGCGACGCAGGAGGTTGCGGGTTCGATTCCCGCCTCGGAACAAATATTTGTACGATCTGCAGATATTTGTTCAGGGTGTTCTGGGTATTATCTATGCATAATAAAAAATATCTATGTATGTTATGTATTGTATTAAGTATATCAGTTATCTAGTACCCATAAGACAAACTCTGCTTAGCTTGGGGCTAGATAATGTTGTGTTAACTGTCCAGCATTTTTTTTATTGATTGACGAACGTGATAATGAGGGCCACGAAGCGTAGCCGAGGCGTACATACGTGAGCCATCATATATTTTGTTAGTAGTAGAGCTTTTCTGTGAAAGAGTTCGTCCGGGGAAGTACTACTAAGTACTAGAAGTTACAGGCGCATGAGACTTTCCATCAATGCGGAAAGTGAAAAATATCATTTGAAGTTATACAATCAATTATAGATCTCTCAGTATTCAATCCAGTAAAAGGCGTATGTTTGTGTAAGTTTTACAAGTTTTTACCTGATAATGCCATCAGCAGAACATGTGACCAGCAAAAGGCCTAGATGTTTGGGGCCGAACTTCACATCTGTCACTGAAGTCCTCGAGTCCACTAGATTTGATCGTTTCAGCCACTGACGCAGACCCTTCTCGGAGCCCGACGCTGTTGTGTCACCTTTCAATTAAAATATAAATTATTAAAATTTTACAAACTAAAGAATAGTTTATGCCTCACTCCGTCCCGGACGTGTCAATCAAACATGCTTCGCTACGTCCCGGCTGGGCCCTGCCTAGCTACGTCCCGGCTGGGCCAAACAGGCCTTGCTACTTCCAAGCCAGGCCAAACAGGCCTAGCTACGTCCCGCCCGGGAGAAATAGGCCTAGCCACGTCCCGTCCGGGCCTTACATGCCTCGCTAGGTCCCGGCCGAGTCACACATACCTCGCTACGCCAGCCGGGTCAAACATGGGATGTTGAAACTATGGGTCTATTGTTTTTCAAGACCAAGGGTCTTATACCCACTTTCATAAACCAATTCTTATTTTACGGGAAATTTAACAGTAATTAAATTAGTGCTCTGAAGAAACAATAACTTAAAAATAAACAAAAAACAAATAGTCTTTGAATTTACCATGGACAGTTCTGACCCCACACTAGGATTCGCTGAGTCGTGGGTACTACGAGTATTATGTCACAACACCAGGTCCCAGAGCGGAGAACATGCAAACATTTGTCTCGCGACGTAGTCGAACCCACACCTCTCGCCTCTCAGTCGGCTACTCAGCCGCCACGCCACCGAAGTCGTCATTTAATACCTACCTACTTCTTCCCATATGGCAGCAGTGCGGTCAAACGAGCAAGTAGCTATGACTTGTCCAAACTCAGGGTGTGCCCATGTGACCTTCCACACGGAGCCATGGTGGGCCTTCCAGCTGCCTGTCATCCGCCAGCCTCCATGCCCATCGGAATCCCATATCTGTATAACCAAAAAAAAACAACAAAATGTTTTTAGTCACGTAAAAAAAAACTATAAACACACTAGCAGTTCTTTTCTTTTGATTTCAATGACACACAAGCAGATGGCCCACCTGATGTTAAGCGGTAATCTCTGCCTTTAACAATGTATTACCTCACAGGTCACGTTCAGCTAGGACGCGCCCTATACGGGATTGCACTGCGCCCGCCACTCTGAGACATAAAGATGAAATCTCATTTGCCTATAATTTCCCAGGCACCCATACCCTTCAAACCGGAAACCAGCAATGCGAGCACTACTGGTTTGTGGCAGAAATAGGTATGGTGGTAGTACTTCCCCAGACAAACTCTCTCACAAAAAAGCTCCACTACTACTAAACCTACTACTGCCAATACATGAGGGTGAGGGATGTGGATGAGGGCTCAGGAATGAATCAGTGAATATGCAATGTTATTCCCATACTCATCTACAAATTGTGTCCTTACTGTACAATAGACTTATTGTTAATCATTTGCCATTAACTAAGCATAAAAAAGGACCGCTTTATGTGAATGAAAGCGATGGTTGCTGCATTAGATGATTCATATATCACTCTATACTCTTGCACATGATCACTTTGGCTATCAGCCTTTGCTTATGTTACCTTTTATTTTTATGATTAATACATTTATTTACAGAAAGAATAATACAAGGTATGTACAAAATACATATGAAACAGTTATGTTACCTGAAGACCGCTGCTAGCGATCTAAAGGTAGCTCAACTGATCCAAATCACTGATCCATCACTGTTTGCTAATTGCTGCAAATATTTATACAAATATTAACAGCACAAACCTACCAGTTTTTCCTGTACTGACTGGCTTTATGCTCATTTATGAAGCAAACCCATAAATTTATGAAACTAAATTTCTGAATTACCAAAAAGCCCGATAGATTCCTGCCAGAAGAAGGACCCTGTATAGGTAGGAACAAGGAGACCTGTTTCGCAATATTGGCTAGTGGTCAAATGTATGGTTGTTCAGGTTTTCACCCAACACAGTCTATTACTGCAAAGTTTGCATTTAATATGCAATTGCCTAAACCAGAGCAGTCCGCAACCATCTACCATTAAGGCACCATGAGTCGAAAACCTATATCATTAAATTACCATAAATTGACTAGTTAAATAGATTAGTGCTAGTTATAGCAATTTAAATGACTATTTTATCGTTCAGTGTGATTGTACAAAGACTTGCTTATTAATTATAAACCATTCACTTGTGAACTCAAGACTTAACCATTCCAACCCTTTATTTATTTTTTACCAGGGTTTGAAATTATCAAGATAAATATGCCCTTTGATAATTATCGCGATAATTTTCATGATAATTATCTGATAATTATCCAATAATTATCAAACAGATATTAAGCCTAGGAAACCTTTTTAACTGATATTACATATCAACATTTATGTTAGAAGCATGTAGTTTAGTAAATAAATTATACTCATTTTCCAATAAAGGTAATCTTTTATTATTATTTTGTTTATAATTGCGTGAATAAAAACTTGCAAACCAAAATACGAGAAGTTAAGCAACTACATACTACTTAAATAAATTGATGAGTGGAATATCATCATCATCAACAACCTCAACTGCATTAACTGGATGGGGGTTGTCTGTATCTGAAGAATCGAAATTCAAAATCCAACTTGAACTTAAATAATATTTTCGATTATACTTATCTTGATAATTATCATTTCGAACCCTGTTTTTTACTCTGGGAAAATTCATTTTGCATGTCCATCAACTCGGGTAGAGCTGTCTGTCGGGCTCTCTGTAGGCTAGCACCCAGCGGCATACCGACTAAAAACCCATCGATATTTCTTCCTTCACCTTAATGCTAATGCATCATCAAACAACTCATCATCTGACGAGTGGTTTAGAGATGCGCTAACACTTGACAGGGTCACGGGGTCCCGATCGGATTCTACCGCAGCCCTGTCGGTAACCATTTCAACCCTACCTATCACAAACTATATAGCTAAAAAGTAATGCGTAAGGTCACCATAGCTCCCGTAAGCGCCTCCTTTTAACAACGGTTGTGACTCCTCCATAGCAGATTGTTGTCACAATTTGTATATTAGCTTGTATAGTAGCTTTGAATTGAAGTTATCCAACGTTTATAAATAATTATACGCACAGAGAATAGAGTTTGGTGTCTAGGGGACAAAGATGTAAGCAATAATTCGAGTTACATGATAAAACCGGCGGGATCCAAACCTTTACGTATTGGTCGCTGGAACATGTAGCCATTCTTTCTCCGTAGAAGTCGTAAGCGACATCGTGAATGAGGTCCTTGTGGTCAGCGAATATAGTTTGCGATTCAAACAAATTTGAAGCAGTTAGGTCAGTCATTTTACTGTGAAAGATTTATTTTCGAAATTTGTTTTGGTTCTTCTTTGGTTTCAAACAAAACTCCACCACATGACCATGACATACATGACAATGACAACACATAACACATTTAAAATGTCAGTCAATTGTTTATCAAAGCTACAAAAAGAAGCCAAAAACCAAGAAGTCAAACCAAGGATGCTTTTTAGGGTTCCGTAGTCAAAGACAAGGAATCCTTATGGATTCGTCATGTCTGTCTGTCCGTGTATGTCACAGCCACTTTTTCCGAAACTATAAGAGCTATGCTGTTGAAACTTGGTAAGTAGATGTATTCTGTGAACCGCATTTAGATTTTCACACAAACATAGAAAAATAACAATAAATATTTGGGGTTCCACATACTTTAGAACAGAAACTAAAAAACAAAAAAAAACCTCGAACCCATACGTGTGGGGTATAGAATGACCTATGAATAGGTATTCAAAAATGATATTGAGGTTCCTAGTATAATTTTTTTCTAAACTTAATAGTTTGCGCGAGAGACACTTCCAAAGTGGTAAAATGAGTGTGTGTGTGTGTCCCCCCAGTAACTTCTAAAATAAGAGAAAGATAAAACTAAAAAAATATATGATGAACATTACCATGTAAACTTCCACCGAAAATTGGTTTGAACAAGATCTAGTTAGTAGTTTTTCTTTAATACGTCATAAATCGTAAACCATCCAAGAACTTTTATATTATGTTACTTGCTGCTACGGAACCCTTCATGGGCGAGTCTGACTCGCACTTGGCCGCTTTTTATGTATGGTTATGGCTAAAGGCTAACGCAATTAACGTTTATTCTTCGAAGGATGTTCCAGGATTTCAAGGGAAGTAAAAGTTAATCTAATTTTGCTAAAAGTAAAACATCAACATCAAATCAACATCGTTTTAGTAGTAGTAGAGCTTTTTTGTGAAAGAGTTCGTCCGGGGAAGTACTACCACCATACCTATTTCTGCCGCAAAGCAGTAGTGCTCGCATTGCTGTGTTCCGGTTTGAAGGGTAAGGGTGCCGGTGAAATTACAGGCACATGAGACTTTTCATCTTTGTCTCAGGGTGGCGGGCGCAGTGCAATGCCACATAGGTTGCGTCCTAGGTGGACGTGATCTATGAGGTAATGCACTGTTCATTGGCAGAGGTTACCGCTTAACATCAGGTGGGCCTCTTGCTTGATCCGTCATCCAAGTAGTATAAAAAATAAAAAAAACATCACAGCTAGCAAAAGCAAACTGCAGATATGAATAAAAACAGATAGGACGATCAATTTAGATTTAAGGCAATAATTTGATGATGAGGAACGGAATTACAACTAATTAAAAATGTATATAATAATTACTTACATTTAAAGAATAATTTATTGAAATCACACTGCTTATGAACAAGGAATTACCAATAACAACATGAGAAACTCATAACTGAAACTTATCAATGTTAATAAAATTGATAATATTGTACTCAATTGGAACATTAAGTATTCTATGGCACCATTTGAGAAAAAGCTTCAGTAACATATATATTTGGTACATAATTGAAGATTGTTTATGTGCACATTCCTGTTAATGTAGACCCAATTAGCATATTGGTGAATAAGACCATGCAGGACCAACCTAACCAAGCTAAGCCCCAGAATCAGATTCCTCAGACATTTACTTTATAATACTAACAAACACACAAGGCTTGGTCTGTCTGTACTGTACACATAGAACCCACAAAACATATCGAATAAAAATTAGATTCCAGACTTAACTAATAATTCATTATTGGGGCTTTAGTACTGTGTAGATATGAGTAAAGATCTAATTTTGAAAACTTATATTAATTTTGGTCTTGTTTTCAGCTGATCAATTTCCAAGGCAAGTTGCCTGTTACGTTCCAACAATGCAGTTTGGTTATCCATCAACTCATTCACATTTCTGTTCATATTTGCCAACTGTTTCTCTAAATACAGTTTTTGCTTGGTCAAAGCCATCATAATGTGGAGAAAGTAATTCCGGTTGTTGTCAGCTACATCTGCTACAGTTAGTTTTATAAAGTCTTTGAGATCTTCAAATGTTTTGGTATCAATATCTGAGACGCACGGTTTAGAAACAGAGGCACACCGCTCATCATCTACAGTTTTTTTTGCCAATGGTGTTGTGTCTATACCATTGATGATCAAAGGAGAGGGAAATGACAAGTTTTCTGCAGTCCTGCTGTTCAATGGAGTGGACATCTTGCTGATATTCTTCTCCGCGTCCAGCTGACGGTACCGAGCTTCATGTCTATCGCTTTTTCTGTCATATTCAGAGGTTTTGTTACCATCATCATCATCTAGATCATTATTTGATTTATCTAAGCCCATCATGACAAGGAATGAGTCGGCTTTGTTATCTGTTTCTGGAGGTGAAACTTCAAAATTGCATTTGGCTGGTGATTCTGTGATAAAGAACATGTCTGATGTCCTGGTTCTCACCGGAGAAGTCAGCTTCATTGGAGAAAGACTTTCTGTATCTTCTTTCAGACTGATGTCCCCTGACCCCTTTTTCCGGATGGGCTGGAAGGCAACTCTGTGGACTTCTTCATCATGGCCTTTGAGAACTTTGAATGGATTGCTCAGATCTCTCAAATCATATACCAATAATAATCCATTTTTGGTTCCTAGTGCAACATGGTAGTCGAGATTGATTGCCAGAGATGTTAAAGTATACGGAGTCTTAAGAGTAGTGACAACATTTTGTAACCTTACATCGTAAACATGCATGGCCTTATCATATCCACAGGACAGCATGACATCACGGTTCACAAGAGAGAACGCTATGTCGCTGACAGGAGACGCATGTACATTCTCAAAGAATACTTTGTCCTTGTTTGTTAATATATCTCGGATCAACACATGCCCTTCGTCAGTGGCGAGACCGAGTAATGATCTTGATTCATGATGGAATTTCATTGAAGATATGCTTCTAGAGTGGGCAAGCTTGACGGTCAGCACTGGAATATTTGACACAAGGCTATAGATTACGGTCTCTCCATTCTGCATGGTGGCAGCGAGGCTGGTGTTCTTGGCATTGTAACTAATGTAGTTAACACTGCACTGTTGTGATGGACTAGGGAATGTTTTAGTGATGCTTTTGTTTTTAGTATCCCAAATCATGACATTGCCATTTCTAGTACCGATAGCTACATTGCGGTGGCCGTCGCGATGGAAGCTGGCCGACCACGAGTCTTTGACGGGAATATGCTGCAAACTTCGGACGTCATGATCCACTGCACTCAAAATTTCTATGATCCCTTTTGAATTGACCTAAAAAGAACAATCGATTAGATTAATGGTGGTGTATCGTCTGGAAACGGGTCATTAGCTGTGAACAATGCATCTCTTACAGTCAATAGCGTGAACAGAAATCAAATTAATATTAGATTGGTATAAAAATAGATTCAGACGTGTTCGAAGCTTTAGCGTTAATACCTGCAATATGTATTTGCTGTCGTCACTCCACGAAATATCTCTGAGAATCCCATCGTAACACCCGTAAGACTTTTTCAAATCCCAACTGTTTGTGTCGTACAATAAAAGTCGAGAACTGACTGATGAAATATACATTTAAACAAATTCGAAGACAGCCGTGCTACTTGGAGTTGATGAAATTTCTGCACGCTTTCACTTCCGAAGTAATTTCACGGCTATTAGATGTATCTGAATTATCAAAAATGCTGAAACAACAATGCAGCGGATAAAAAATAATTTTGACGGCTCGAAAACGAAAACAAAACAAAGTTTTTTTCTTTACGTAATTGCACATTGGTTCAATGGTGTCTGGCTATTTGGAATAAAGTTACTGTACTGCCAACGTCATGTAAGTATATATATTTCAATAGTTTGTCTCTGTCACTGTCTTTCTGGGTAAATTGACAGGTTTGCGAAGCGACGACGTGTCCTTTTGTTTTGTTGGTTGTCCGGCATCGGCATTTCGGTAATTTAGAAAGATATCCGATAGAAAATGTAAGCCCTATTTCTTTATTTCATTGACTTATCCCATCCAGACTTGACTTCGGTCTCCACGATTCTCAACCTACCACGACAAGTAAAACATTATTTTTCTAAACTTAGTAACAATAAATCGTTGTTTTCGTATAAATTTCAGTATATCAATCAACATGATCACCGACATCCAACTGGCTGTGTTCTCCAACATTCTGGGAGTGTCCATCTTTCTGCTGGTTATTCTATACCACTACATCAGCGCGAACAGCATGAAATAGAAGAGGTAGGTATTCAACTGCAACCCATTTACAAAACGGCTATTCTCCGCCCCGCGCGATCCGCATCCGATTCGCGGTTCTTCATACTAGCAGAGATCACTGATACCTTTAACAAATACTTCACATCGCATCTTATGACACCCATGACTTTATTTATTATCCTATTCCGGTTGGGGTGTAGGTACATAAGGGGGCACTGAGGAAAAAAACCCTTTTTTTTTCTTTTTTTTAGCCTATTGTGTAGCCTTTTTGCATTATAGCTCTTTTTTTGCATTTAACAATAAATGATGGAAAAGAAAAAAGCTACACAATAGGCTAAAAAAAAAATGTTTTTTAAGTCTTTTTTCATCAGTGCCCCCTTATGTACACTCTGACCCGTATTCCTATGACACTAAGGTCTATTATAAATATAGTAGGTATAATAATATAAAATACATACATTATAATACACATATACATTATAATGTATACATTATATACATTATAATTTTGTTAGTAGTAGAGCTTTTTTGTGAAAGAGTTCATCTGGGGAAGGATTACCACCATACCTATTTCTGCCGCAAAGCAGTAGTGCTCGCATTGCTGTGTTCCGGTTTGAAGGGTAAAGTTGCCGGTGAAATTACAGGCACATGAGACTTTTCATCTATGTCTCAGGGTGGCGGGCACAGTGCAATGCCACATAGGGTGCGTCCTAGGTGGACGTGTCCTATGAGGTAATGCACTGTTCATAGGCAGAGGTTACCACTTAACATCAGGTGGGCCTCTTGCTAACTCCGTCATACATGTAGTATAAAAATAAAAATAAAATAAAGGTCAGTGTTTTTATCCAAAGGGGTGTGGGTCCTGTTATAACGGGTTCAATCTAACCATAGTACTTCAGACTAAGTGCACCAATGGACAGACTTTTTAGCTTTTGTAATTGACTGAGCGAGTGAAGCGTGCAAAGTCCTTGCATCAACTGGCAAAATTTGCTTTCATCTGTATGGGTGTATGTATGTTGGTACTTGTGAACAGGTTGTCTTAAAAATAATCTTGAAAACTAAATAAGTAGAGCTTGTGTTATGGGTACTAGATAACTGATATACCTATTACAATGGTAGTGATTTGAGATTGTATTCTCTAAAGTTAAAACTAGAAATAGCCTCCCTGTCCTTTGCTTTTTAGATACAAAAAAAAAGGATGGCGATACGTTTAGCTTTAGCTAATGCTACTTCAGATTGCTACCAATACACTAAATATAATACACAATAGATATTTTTACTATACATTAAAAATACCCAGAACACCCTGGACAATTATCTGCAGACCATTGTATTTTATGTTTATTTTATTTATTTAACAAATACAAACAAATACATCATACAAATATTTGTTCCGAGGTGGGAATTAAACCTGCAACCTCCTGCGTCGCAAGCGAACCTTCGCCCGCCGCGCCACAGAGGTCGTCAAAAAACTAAAACTTGATATAAATGTTCTAAAATGTAATGTATTTTTTTCCAGGTAGTGTGGCTACATAGTCAAGGTTGCTACTAAGTGCAAAGGCATGTAGCCAGTCAACCACACTACCTAGTACCACTAAATGTGCATACAGGCTGACTTCCTAGGACTATGTAGTCAATGTGTAAAGAGTGTGCTTCGCTGTTCATCTTCAGAGTAAGACACACTACCCAGTCAAGGTGTAACGGGCCTTATCTCCTTACTCCAAATCTATAAGGAGTGCAGTGGCTTTCATCATCAGCTCACAATCATGATATGACGATTCCCAGATGAATAAGCTATGAAAAATTAACAAACACACTATATGCCATTAATTTTTGAGTATTGCCCTTGATTTCTCTGAGATTCCATCATCAGATCCGGACTTGGTGAAAATGGGACCACCTCGGGAATATACCCATTAAAACAAAAAGTGTTTTTTTTTTCAAATTGGTTCATTATTGTCTATATTGGTTAGACAAAACATTATTTATTATTATTATTTATTTATAAGCCGCAAGTTTCCCACTGCAGGGCAAAGGCCTCCCTTCCCGCTTTCCAATCATTTCTACCCTGGACATAACTTACATTGAAAAAATACAGACAAAAGTAGAACCTCCTCCTTTTCTGAAGTCGGTTAAGAACACAATTTTGCTGGCAGACTACCTATACAAATATTACAAAAAAAAGCGACTAAGTAGCAAACTTTTGTATATCCTTCATTAATAGGATGAACTACAATAATGTTTTTTGTTTATTTACAGATTGGTTCCAGCATCTCGAGTCTATAATTCCCATCACTGTATTAATTATAAAATGTAAATAAAATAAGTTCTATATAAAATTATTTTTTCCTATTCAACTTGCCCTTGAACTTAAGTTGGATGCTCACGCTTGAAGCGCGAAATTCATATTTTTTTGGAGTTTTTTGCCCATTACAGCTTATGAACACTTCTTCAGATAGTGAAAGTTGATTACGCGAGAACTAGGAGATGTAACAAACATGTTTTATTGATTTTAAATTAATAAAAATTAATTAATTAGATTTGAAAGTGGTAATCTCAAATCGCTACCAGTATCTCATAAATATCATCAGTTTAGCTATGATACCCCAAGCACATTTTTAGTGTTTTTGTTTGTTTAGTGGTATCGTAGCTAAACTGATGATATTAGGATGATATGATGATAAAACTCCTTAATCGATATGATGGCCTCTATGGCGTGGCGGGTGAGTAGGGGCGACGAATACACAGAACAGCTCTACTGTACGTACCTCAGAAGAAAAACTTCATCTGTGGTACGTACACTAGACTTTTATAAGCGCATTGAAACAAATTAGCAGCGCCATCTAGGCGTAATATAGGTACTATAACTTCCTTCTGTTTATTTGACAGCGCTAGAGGAGCCATTCATTGTAGAGTCATGTAGTATTTTGTATATACATACCTATACCTAATAAAAAAGTTAAAAGTATAAATTTGTAATTTTATGTCCTACTGATCAGATTAGTTGGTGTGACAGTGGTGTCGATTCTGTGCAGCATACTCTAATTTTAAACCGCATTAAAATTATCGCGGTCTCTTTTATTTTAGTCTATTAGAAAGGCCGCACGACAACTTAAACGCGGTTTAAAATTAGAGAATGTTGCACAGAATCGACACCACTGTCGTAGACTTATTCAAGGTAAAAAATGCGAACCTAAAAAGTGTGGTTTACGTTTGAAAAATAATAAACTTTTATATACGGTAGTCTAGTCCCTTTCATATCGAAGCGAACTTTGACTTACGAACACTTTTTTTTTTATTCGAATAGATTTATATGCTGTTGGCCTCCTGTGGTCATGACTGCGTTACCGGGCTTTTGGTAAGCGCAGATGGCGCTCAACCTGCAAAGTTAGGATGGCAACAAGCACAAGGGCACCACTTAGGTACGGTCCTCGGCTTGGGCTGTTGCCGGTTGGGGAGGAACGGTCAAAACGCCCCTGAACATGCTTGTACCGGTTTAGGCGTAAGGTACAGAAGGTACTTAGAAGGTTCGTCGACCTCGCCGGCGAGGTCGGTGCAAAGGTAGAGTGTTGTCTCTTTCTTGACTGCTTGACGTCACTACCGCATTAGCGGTAGTGATAGGGTCATCGGGATCACCAAGAACATGTCTTGGGCTACGGGGGGACTTTACGAACACTAATACCAAATTACCTACCTATAGGTACCTACTAATAATAGTTTCACTCTATTGACGTTAGATGGCGGTACCTGTCCGTAAATGTTATAAAAATTATCTATGCTAAAACAGGTACAACCTACGTTATTTGAACTTAGACAATTTTTTGAATTCTCTTATTATTTATGACTCAGCTGGTTATATTTCTTGACCACAAAAACCTAGGGTGGTAGGAGGTTTGCGGGACAACTTTTCATCCCGACCCGACACCGACACTACCCGTGCGAAGTTGGGGTGAGTGGCTATAACTGTACCATAACTGGGCCGAATCTGCGAAGTAAGCTCCGGGTATAGAGGCACAGAATAAATAATAGTAGATAGAGGCCAAACCAGTTTTTTTTACCTATGTCTTGTAAAATCATCACGCTGAAACTTGGTATAGTTTAGGGGTTTTCACGGCCGTTTCACATCATGCTTAAAGCCTTGAAAATAGATGGCGCCAGCTCTGTACTTAACTGTCAAAATAAAGTGAGATGTCAAAGTCAACAACGTAGTGATATATTTTCGTGGTATTTTGTTACTGTCACACAAAAGCACAGACAATGCATTTGTTAATTTTGGCCACCACATTTGAGTCAGCGCACATTTGAGTCTTGTGTGAACACAACATTATCTAGCCCCAAGCTAAGCAGAGCTTGTGTTATGGGTACCTACTAGACAAATGATATACTTAATAAAATATATTACATAGATAGATATTTTTTATGAAATTATATTTTTTATTTGGAATTTATAAAAAAATATTATTCAATAAGTTTTGTTACAGTAATAGTTATTTTAGCCGCTATAACAAAAAGAGCTCAAATTCCTTTTATAGAAAATACCCAGAACACCCTGAAGTGAACAAATATCTACAGATCGCACAAATATTTGTTCCGAGGCGGGAATCGAACCCGCAACCTCCTGCGTCGCAGGCGAACCCTCGCCCGCCGCGCCACAGAGGTGACAGAGGTCGTTTGGGCAGCACTCCGATCCGATCATGTTACTTAATATTTTATTAACCTGTTTTTAGTGATGCAACGAATACGAATACGAATATTCGTATTCGCCGAATAGCAGATATTTACCGAATATTCGTATTCGGCGAATACTAATACGAATATTTAAAAAACTAATATTATACGTACAAACGCAAATCTAATTACTGACAGACTTGGAAAACGCGCGTCGTTGGCACGTAATAATACGTGTGCAAGACGACGACGCGACGGGGGACTCCCCGGCCATAGTTTATACAGTACCGCGGCTCCGGGAGTTTCCCTATCATTACAATTACGAACCATTGATTGACTTGTGTCAGTCGAAATCACAAGTCAAGCAGAGAGTATTGTTTTATTTATTTTCTTTCTGAGGTTGCTGCGAAGTGAAAGAAGAAAATGTCTGATCCACTGGCCTTTTGGCGAGAAGATGTCCATTTTCCAAGTCTGAAAAAACTAACCCAAAAATATTTTTCACTGAAGCCATGTACAGTCGCCTAGGAAAGACTTTTTTCAACGGCTGGGAACATCCAGACTGAAAATAAAATCGCCTTAAACCAGAAAATGTTCAAATTTTATGTTTTTTTAATAAAAATTTGCCTATTGTACATTTTAATTATTAAAAGAATAGAAATTTATCAAAATAAAATAGTCTTTTATTATCATGGCATGATATTCGTATTCGTATTCGTATTCGCCGAATTGTAGGTTTGATATACGTATCGTATTCGTAAAAGTACTATTCGTTGCATCACTACCTGTTTTCTGTTGGCAGGGCTGGCAAAACGCCACAGGCCCCCGACCCAAGAGGGCCCCGGCCCAAGAGGCCGCGAGCTCAAAAATATTTTTTTACATTGTACCTGAGTGTTTTATTTTATTTGAAAAGTATATTTTTATAAGTAATTCTGCTTAAAATCCAAAGTGAGACAACTAAATTTAAAAAAAAAACGAGTTTGCCACGGGCTCCAGATGGTTTAGTTACGCCACTGCCTGTTTTAATTTATAATTGCATGGTTAGATTGTTAATCTGATTTTATACTGAAACTAATTAATCTACCTAGGTAGGTAGGTACCTACTCAAAAGCTTCCTAGTTCTTAATTACCATTTCACCAAAATAAACGAAACACATAACAGAAACACTCGTCACAAAGACAGACTTTTTCTGCCATATTCTAGAATAAGTATGCTAAACAAAAGTCCTTATTATATGGCAGTAAAAATTTTTAACAAGCTACCAATTAATATAAAAAATGAAACTAAAATAAGGTTGTTTATCGGAAAGCTAAAAACATTCCTTATTCAAAGGTGTTTCTATACTGTTGACGAATATTTAATAGAATAAAAATGACCATTTGCCAACTTTAGCTACCTAAATTACCTTTTATACCTATTTTTAAATTTCCAAATTGATGAATGTACCTAATAACTCTGTAATGTTAGTAACTATGGATGTTTTATTTGTTGTATTAGTTAACATTTTAGTAGTTAGTTGTTTTACCTATAGGTAAAACAAAGGTAAACTAGATATACTTAGTAAACTAAGTAGCAGTTTACGCCCTCGAAAAATTTGCGATGCCTGCAGAGGGCAAATAAGTCATAAGTGCTCACTATTTTATAAGACCAAATTGTAACACTTTTTATGCAAATAAATATCTTGTATCTTGTATCTTGTACCTACGTCAATTTAATCGGTATATCAAAACTCGTAGGTTCGTAGTACCTATTTTCCACTGGTAGGTAAAAGCATTAAGTAGGTAGGTACCTACTCCACTAGCTGGTAACCTAGATTCCTTGGCTATACACCCATGAAAATAGTACTTACCTAGGTAGTACTATTACCTATTATTACTATTACTACCTAGCTTTATCAGCAGCACATTTCCTCAATGTCAGCTAATTTTAATAGATACGGTATAGGTACCTAGCTACCTACCTGTATTTATTTTGATGACACGCAGAATTGTCAATTTTGCTTATTCACGCCTACTTGTGTTAGTTTATTTTTTTTGCTTTTAATTAACTTGCAATTTATGTCCGGGTGGAATCTTGCAACTGAATTTTAAAGCAGTTATCCTCAACCGATTGAACTGAAATTTGGCATACCTACCTGTCAAGTTCCGATGACAATACAATAGGATGGTGACAGGGAGCTGATTTGATGATGGAGACGGAAGGTGGACAACGGAACTCCTCGATAGATAGGTACTAGTAGACTGGCCGTGTTTAGGCTCATTTTGATCAGCACACGATTACGATACATATTATAAAATCATGTACTGGGGAAAAAATCCTATAGCTGCGAATGTCGTTTTTTTTTTCGAATAGAATTATTCACAATGAGAACGCATAGCGTAGGGTTGCGTTTACAACTCAACGTTTTCACTACCTACGTATCTACCTATGCAGGCAACTCTAAAAGTTTTCATCAGCGGATAGGTATCTTTATTAGGTATTTACCTACTGGTTCGTGCCCTAACAACACAAACTCGTAATAAGTAGGTATGTGTAAATTTCTACTGGCTACCTCTAGGTTGCCTCTAGGCTGTATATATTCTGTGCTCTAGGACAGAATACAGACAAATGGACGGCCGACGGATGGACGGATATAGGGTCGCGTTGGCATTGGCACCCTTTGGATACGGAACCTTCAAAAAAGAGTACCTACCTACTAGTTCCTGATAGCCACAACTGATCAAAGAGTACCTACCTACTAGTTCCTGATAGCCACAACCACAACTGATCAAAGAGTACCTACCTACTAGTTCCTGATAGCCACAACTGATCAAAGAGTACCTACCTACTAGTTCCTGATAGCCACAACTGATCAAAGAGTACCTACCTACTAGTTCCTGATAGCCACAACTGATCAAAGAGTACCTCCCTACTAGTTCCTGATAGCCACAATTGATCAAAAGATTCCTCCCTAGTTCATGCATGGGATGGGGGGGGGGGGTAGGTAGGTATAGGATTTTACTTTGGTCGAAGGGTATAGGTACACCCCTAGGGCTTACTTCTAAAGTCTAGACTTCCGTTTGACACTATATTTAATAGGAAAGCTTGTATATAAGTACGTACATGTGAATAAAATCTCAAGTTCCGAGTTACCTACATTACAGTCAAAGAAGTAGGAACATAGCAGTTAAAAGAAAGTTAAAAGTTTTCTAAGTCGTTTGTACACTAACACTTTGAAGTCCTTAGCCCACAGGAAATCCAAGTGATTGAACTGCTGATAGGGAATTTTGTGAATGTCGATAGCACTATCCAGTTTATTGTACAATTTGTCGACGTCTGTGGGGTGCGCCAGCCAGTCCGCATCGCTGTAGAACAGGGATATAGGGGCCACGATCTTCTCCAACGCGTAACTGGGAGGCGTTTCTGTTCCGTACCTCTCGAGGTTACCCGCCGTTCCGTAGTCGAAGTGCCTGAACTCCCCCGTCAGCACGCCTTGCCCGTAGTGCGCCACTTGCTTGGCCGACGCTCCAGCGGGCGTGTGGCCCATCAGCACCGGCAGATTGGTGAAGTTGAACTGTGCGTACCCCACGCCAGCCATCATGAACATGATGTTGCTGCACATGATGTCCGAAACAACCCCAGCTCCGCACATCAGAAGCTTTAGCGTCCGCATCAAGCTGCTATCCGGCAGGAACTCGTACACTCCGATTGCCTTGAGGAAGCCGTGGATGAAGGGGGTCCCTGCCGCCAGCAGTCGCACCACTGGCGACCGCACGTTCGTCATGAAAGCGACGGGGGACAATGCCACCATCAGGGAAACCTTCTCGTTGTACTCCGGCCTCACAGACGTCAGCACGAAAAAGGTGGTTGTGCCCTGCGAATGTCCGATATATTTGAGCGATTTCGCAGTAGTTTCTTCGAGCACGGAGTCTATCATCGCTGGAAGGTCCAAGGTTCCTATTTCATGCCAGGAGAAGTCCCAGAATTTGGCTTCGGATGGTTTCAGGTGGACGTGTCGACGCGAGTGCTTAGTGCCCCGTGCGTTGCCCATCCACACGTCATACCCTTCATCTGCTAGGAGGTAGGCGAGACCATTTTCAGGCCCGGCCACCACGTAGTCGTCGGCGCTACCCAGCAACCCGTGCATGAGGAAGACGGCAGAACCGTTGCTTGGTATCCTGAACACAGATAGGATGTAATCGTCCTCTGTGACAACCTCATGCTCCTCTAAGGTGTAGCCGTATTTGCGGACGATGTCGCGGATGTCCAGGGTCGCGTCTTCGTTGCCGAGACCGGCGTCGTAGTCGGGAAGGAAGTTGTCGAGCGCTCCGAAGATGTTGGTGTGGCTGTCAGGCAGCAGACCGGGCAGCTGGGTGCCGACGCCGAGCGCGCGGGTCGCGGCCTCGGGGAGCAGCGTTAGGACCCGCACGCCCGCGGATAGCAGGTCCCCGGACGACTGCGACCCGCGACTCACCAACGGCGTCTTCGTAAGTTCGTCCACCACCCCGCGGGTCGCCTGCGTGAGCTCTGGGAAGAGATATTCCGCTATCTGGCCGTCGCAGAGCAATGCGGCCGCGGAAATTATAATAAAACAGTGTAGTATCATGGCTACACGAGTGTGCCGAGATCGCTCGGATGCTGAACTGATTGTGCTCACATCACCGACCTTGGTCCGGTTGGGTGGCTTTTTGTGTCTTTGAGTTTTCCGCTTGTTTGCAATGGCGTCAGAGTCCAACCCATTATAAATTAGGTAGGTACCTACATAGGTAGGTGCCTAAAGGTGCGTCAACTTACCTACCTACTTGCTTACATTACGTAGAGATAGAAGGAATCCAGTAAATTTACATATTATTTTATTATGAACTTATGTTCGCCCGCGGTGTCGCTCGCGTTATACCGGGATCAAAAGTAGTAGCATACCTATAATCTATCAGTAAGTACCTACTTATACCAAATTTCAACGAAATCTGGTTAATCGTTTCGGCGTGATTGAGCAACAAACATAAAAACACCTAAATATCCAAATACAACCTACACACACACACACGCATTACATACATTACCTTCATTTGGCATGTAGGTAGGTATGATATACTAGTGTCCACAAGCGGCTTCACCATCCAAGAGACAATTATGGCACTTATATGCTTATACCGGGAGAAAAAGTATCGTATAGGTAGGTACCTACCTAGCTCAATTCAGGTCATATTCTATTCTTTCTACGAAATCGGTTCAGTCGTTTTGGCGTGATTGAGTAACAAACATCCAAATATCGACATTTATGATACCTACTTATTATTGGGATTCGTTTTATGAAGCTTTCCCAGCATTCGCGCGTGGTGGACTAGACGACTTCTGTAGCGCGCCGCGCCCGCGCCACCGCGCCGGTCGAGTAACCGGCAGATGCGAGAGGTTGCGGGTTTGATACCCGCTGCGGGACAACTGTTTGTACCTACCTATGTTCTGAAAAAAATTGTTCAGGGTGTTCTGGGTATTTTATGAAGCCTTCCCAGCATTCGCTAGACGACTTCTGTAGCGCGCCGCGCCACCGCGCCGGTCGAGTAAACGGCAGATGCGAGAGGTTGCGGGTTCTATACCCGCTGCGGGACAACTGTTACAAATATTTGTTCAGGGTGTTCTGGATATTTTCTATGTATTATCTGTGTTTTTTTTTTGTTTTTTTAAACTATGATGTACCTATATTCTAGTGCAGGGGTTCCCAAAGTGGGCGATAACGCCCCCTTGTAGGCGCTGCAGCCCTAAAGGGGGGCGGTAGGAGACACATAAAAAAATGGGAGCGTCAAATCAAACACACTTTCGCATTTTAATAGTTATAAGTACCTATTCCAAGATAGGTCATTTTCGTAGATAATAGACCGCGGGGAATCATGTTAAATAACCCGATTTGTGCATGTTTAATCTCCGCTAATATAGCTCACAATAATTAATTTAATTTGAAGTTAAAGTGGTTTTTAAGTAGGTGAAAAAATGGGGGCGCTAAAAATAATTATGGGGGCGCTAATTATTATAATATAATATATTTTTATGCTATAATTTATTCTCAAAGTGGGCAGTAGACTAAATAAGTTTGGGAACCCCTGTTCTAGTGTGTTGTGTTGTATTTTTATATCACTTATCTAGTACCCATAACACAAGCTCTGCTTAGCTTGGGGCTAGATAATGTTGTGTGAACTGTCCAGCATTATTTATTTACAGACTCAGTTTTTTAAGATTTTATTATATGTATAGATAGATTAGGTAAGTAGTAGGTATTGAAATGGACATGATCAATGTTTTTGCCTACCAAGCAATGTACACTTACTTGTTTACCTTGCCTGATATTATAAATGTATTATAAGGCATTTTTAGGAATTCTGCACAGGTAGTGTTTAAACGGAGGCGACCTTTGGACTTCTAGTTCATGCATCTGGGGGCGCGGTAGCGACCCCGCCAAGCCGAGCGGGCGCCAAGCCGTACCGTAACCTTTTGCTTGGAGCACTTGGACACTTTTCAGGCTCCACGTACGGATTAGAACAACACGCTGAAAAAACAGAGAATTCATAATGCCCATAATTCAATTATTTCAAGCAGTTGTAGTTTTAATGCCTCAAGACGAAATTCTATAATCTTGGGCCCCGATCGCGTTCGAACTTTACTGCATCTGGATTGATCAAGCCGCTAAACTTCAACCAATCGTGTGGCCCAGTGCGTGTTGCCGACTAGAGCCACTAGAGGTGTTCTGAAACGTGCCCGTACCTGTATACAGCAAGAGGGAGGTCATATTGAATATTTATTGGGATAGTTTTATCAACGTAGGTACCAGATTACTTACAAATTGTATGAGAAAACATTTTATAACATTTTACTAACTTTTACTGCTTCGTTTTTTTCTTCCGGTACAATTAAACAATCCTAACATGAAACTGAGTCGATAAGCATTTAAAAAATACTTGTTCAAAACAACTCATTTTTATGGAGAACTCACGGTTGACCAAAAAAATTACAACGCCAAAATCTTTTCCATACAAAATGAGAAAATGGTTTCAAAGACAGTTTCCCGTATCTCTTAAGGATTCAGATATGCCCATACTGTCCAAGTTAAAAAAAAACACTCTGTATAAGTAGCCACATTCTACCGCCAATATGCACTCATTACTCATAAGACGAATGCGTTAGGAAGCAACAATAAATGTTTACTAACCCATTTCAGTCACTTCTACGTACTGCAATGTATGTGTTATGGAACTATGCCCGGAGTTACACTACGTGATAGAATACGAAGTGAGGAGATCCGTTGAAGAACCAAGATAACAGACATAACTCTTAAAAGCAGCTAGTTGCAGTGGCAATGAGCAAGCCATATAGCTCGCAGTGGTGACCACAAACTAGACGGCGCAGTGGAAGCCCCCCCCCCCCCCCCTCTCTCGAGCAACCGCGACCACAAAGATATTATAGAGGTCGCAGCAAATCGTTAGATACGAGGCGGCTCAAGAATTTTCATCGTGGCATTTTATAGGGGAAGCTTATGTCCAACAGTGGGCTTCTGTAGGCTGATGATGAATGTTTTTATAAAGATTGATCATCAAGATGATTAGATATCGAGGGCATCATAACATAGGGGCGTATTGTTTTTTTTTAAATTTTACAGGAGGAAGAAAAAACTGCGTAAATGTTATAGTATTTAACTTAATAGTATGATATTTTGTTTGATGGTATATTATTAAGCTGTTTAATGAAATTTGCGTTTTTTTTTTTTTTTTCAAATGTCCTTTATAAAAATGGCGGTTACGTCCTTATGTTTTGTCTAAATTACCCTGTAATACTTCAAACTATCCTAAGAAAGTGCGGGCGTAAAGGTTGTTTCATCAAACAAATTCAATAAATTTTAATAAAACTGTATTAAGTTACTTAAAATACAACAATAAAACTTTTATCGACCTCTTATCGCCAAGGTCTTCTTCTTATGCAGGAAGCCCTCGATGCGGCCAGGGCAATGTCTTCATAAATACACTGACTAAATACACGGGCTGTAAATGTATAAAACGCTTGCATAGCACACACTTCAGCAAAATAATGACAGCGTTTTAACTTACAATAAAACGCTTATTAAGATACTTACCTGATTCAAAGCCTCATTATACCTATAGGTATAATATATATATGAGAATAGCGTGTAGTTCTAACCCGTGGCAGTCATGTATATACCCATAGCTTCTTAGCTCGTACAGCAGTGGTAAGTCACTAGGCAGCGCGCGATGCTATATAAAGCGTCGCCAGTTGTGTCTTGGGCTCATTAAGTCTCATTATTTACATAATATTTATGTACCAGGCAGATTTCGACTTTGAGGCTTTGAATCAGGTAAGTATCTTAATAAGCGTTTTATTGTAAGTTAAAACGCTGTCATTAAGAGACTGTACCGTGATTCAAAGCCTCATTATACCTATAGGTATAATATATATATGAGACCTGTTTGTTATCGCCTGGTGACTATAGCTAGGTTTAATATTATATTTGTATATATAAGTAACGCCAATGTGAAAATATAGTGGAAAATAAATTTATCGCTTTCAATTATACAAGTAAGTTTGCTTAAATTGGATTCTTTGAGGGTTATGTAATGAAAATAAATATGTTAAAGTAATATAATCTTGTTTTAATTCGTATTCACTTATACACAACGTAACAGAAAATAAATATAATTTCTTATGAAATAATCATTAACATCATTAAATATAATCATGATACTGCTGAAAATAATCTTGTAACACATGTTGTTGTTGTTGCCTCATGTCCAACAATTTGTCTTCTGTAGAATTTACTGAACGTGTTTCGTGATCGCCAATTTCCTCTTGATAATATGTCATCGATTGAGTAGTTTAACATCCAGTTCTTGGAGGCAACTGCAGATCGTACACTCCCTGGACTTGCTTTTATTCCAGCCTCCTTTAGTAATGATTTTATCCATGTCCCAATGCATGTTCTGGACGCAGGTTTGGTTGTTCCACGTACTGTCAGAAAAAGATTCTTGTAGGATGTACCATCTCGTCGTGATTTTGTCATTTCTATAAGAGATTTAACCCAAAATACGGGATCTAATGCTTGAGTTTCTGTATTTGTGGTTAAGAGCCAACCGGACTGTCTATGATCAGAACTGTCTGTTTTCGAACCGAAAATTGGCCTAAATATGATGTCATTATTATTTACAATGTAATCGTTTTTGTCAATATGAAGAAGAGTAAGGTCATGGACCCTTCTTCCAGAGCAAAGGAGAAGTATGCAAGCTGTTCTTCTTGAACATTCATAGAGAGTAAAGTTATTCTTGTATGATTGTGTAAGCCATGTCGATAGGGTATCTATATCCCAAATAGGTGGTTTCTCGCTTTTGGTCTTCTTCAAAACAGCTATCGATTTCATGACCTGTGCTACAAGAGGATGAGAGTGATGACTTATGAAGAGAAATTGTACTGTATGCTAGGTTATGTATTTGATGTAAATCGCTGAGAAACCTAGCGACATCTGATCCAGATGGAGAGGAAAAGTTAACATTATTTTCTCTTGCCCACTGGCACCATCTACGCCATGCAGGCCTGTAGGTATTTCTTGTCGATTCACGCCAGCTTGACTTTATGAGATCAATTTGATTTGAGGACCAGTCTTTTAGGGCTTCACTCCACCCCCACATTTCCAAATCTCCAGCGTCATCGCGTGGACTTGAGGTGGAGGTTGACAAGTAGTCGTGTCTATCAGAACTTTGTCTAATCTGGGAATTTCTAGAGGTCCCGCTAGGGCTCTGCGTTTGAGGTCCGCACGCCAAAATGCTTTGTCCCATTTTGGTACAACCAGTATATAAAGACCCGTTGCTTGGTTGAGGTGAGCGAGGGCACGTGCTATCAGAAATGGTGGAGGAAACACCCATGCTAGTTGATAATTCCAGGGCTGACTTAGCGCGTCGTGGAATTCTGCACGATTGTCTGTGTGATCCAGAGTCACATACTGAGGCACTACGTGGGCGGCTCGTGAGGCAAATAGATCTATTTGTGGTGTTCCCCACAAAGAAAAAATTTTGAAGGTTATGTTTTGAAAGAAGATGCCATTCTGCCACTCTTTTTTGTCGTGATAAATGATCGACCTCTGCATTGTAACGACCAGGAATGTAGTGAAGTTGGAGGTAAATATTCTGTTGGGTCAGAATTTTGAATATTTGGGTCGTCAGTATGAACAGACTTTGAGACTTCGTCCCCCCCTCGTTTTTTAGATAAGACAGTACAGTGCGATTGTCTGATTGGACTGCTACCGTGGAATGCGAAATTGTGTGCGCATATTTCTGAAGGGCTTTGTAAATGGCTAGCATTTCTTTCATATTCGAATGAAGATGAAGTTCTTTTTGCTTTCAAGGCCCATTCATCATATGGTTGTCGAGTTGCGCACCCCAACCTGACCCTGATGCATCTGTCGTTAGGTGATGAGTAACAGGAGCTAAGTGAATTAGAGACCTCTGCGTGAGGTTCTTCATCCACCAGCTTATTTCTTTCAAGGCTTGGCTTGGAATACAATCTTTGGCTTGATAGTTGGTTTTTAAAAGTTTCAGAGAAAACATTAGTATATGCCGGTGATTGAGTCGGCCATTTTTGATGCAAAAGCTTGCAAAATTTAACATTCCAATCAAACTTTGAATTTCTTTCAAAGATGCCCGTCGTTTGGTTAGCAGTTGCCCTAACTTTTTGTGTAAGACCATACATTTGTCTGTTGGAAGCCATTTTTGGTTGTTGAATGGGCTCCACATTATTCCGAGGAACTGTATTACCCTTTGTGGTACCAGAATGGACTTTGAAAGATTTACTTGCCAACCTAGGTAAATTAGAGTGTTTACTGCAATATGTATTTGCGTTTGTAAAACATTCTTGTCTTGATTTACAATTAAAAAGTCGTCTAAATACACTATCATTCGCATATTGTACTGATCGCGTAGTGTTTGGGCCACCCAATTGGTCAGAGTGGCGAACATTTTTGGTGCTGAGGCAAGGCCGAACGGGAGGCATGTCATTTGCAGAAGTTGACCGTGATATATCAACCGAAGAAAGCATCTGTGCGGTTGAGCAATCGGTAAATGGAAGTAGGCATTTGATAAATCGATTTTGGCCATCCAATCTGACTTTTGCAGAAAACTTGGGATCTTTTGCATGTTGATAAGCTTGAATTTTGCTACATGTACATATTTGTTTAGGTTGCGCAGATTGAAAATCGGTCGGAAAGTGCCATCTGGTTTCGTAATGTGAAACATTCTTGATTTGAAACTGGGTGTATGAGGAGCTATCTCCAATACCTTCATTTTCATGAGATCTTTTAACTGTTGTAGTCATTTCTTTTGACTCTGGTGTTTGCAGGGACTGATCCACAGAGTTTGGAAAGTACAGAGGGGGTTTTTTCATGAACGGTATGCGATACCCTTGAATTACGTTTAATAAAGTACAATTTGCCCCATCTCCTTCCATTCTTTTGTAAAATGTACTAGTTGACCAGCCTGGAAGTAGTCAGAACTTCCTGCCTCTGCTGTTTTTATTTGCCGTGTCATGAAACAACGGTTTATTAGAGCTTTGTGCACCGGGGTGTCCTGCTCGCAGACCACCTCTTGAGGTTCTTGGTCGATATGGGTGATAACCTTGCGCAGGTTGTCTATAGGGTCGTGCATAGCCCTGAAAACCCGCTTGCAGCATTGGAGCGTGCATGTGCTGTTGAAATGAAGGATAGGCACCTTGCGCAGGTGGTATGCCATATGATATGCCAGTGGTATGCGGCAATGCGTTATAGTGCTGAAAACCCTGCGCGGGCATAGCTTGCTTTGAGGAACTTTGATTGGAGTTTTCAAAAGCATTTGGCTTTTTTGAGCGAGAATCCCTTTCGTTACGGCTGGGCCAAAAGGTTTTGTTTACACCTCCGTTTTTCTCTAGTAACGTGGAAAAGTCTTGCTTTTGAAAAAGGTTTTCGCATGTAGGAGGAATTTTTCTCAAGGAGTCTTTCAAAAATGTATTTTTAACTGATTTAAGGACTGCATCACGTCTTTGTTGGATTAAATCTGCTCGATGTCCACAAGTCATTTGCAATATATCACTAGAAATTTTGCTGTATTCACTTTCGGAGAAAATTTCAGATACTTTATCTTTGATGCCTTTCATTTCTATAACTTCGTTTTCACCTATCCAAGCGAAAAGTGACCGAAAACCTTTTTCCAGGGCTGTGTTTTGTTTTATTAAACCCATCGTTATAGCGGCGAAACCGCGTTCAGTGTGTGACAAGTGGGGAAAGTTGTCATAAGGCTTGATTTCATCGTTAGATTCTAAATCTACATACCCCGGGGTGAAACAATAATTCTTTTGAACTTCCGCGTACCTTACGTCGGACCAGTTATTGGTTTCGAACCGTTGTAAATCTTTGAGTTTTATTACATGCTCAGGTGAGGTCTTGGGAACAGATGGTTCCTTTGTTAGCGTGCTGAAGGACAAGGAGAAGTCTTTTGGCACAGGAACGCTTTCGTTTTGAGTGATTTCTGATGAAAAGTCACTAAATAAATTATTTGCATCCAGATCAATGCTAAGAATATCTTTTTCATTATCATTTTGATTAGTGGACGGAGCTGGCTCCGATGGAATTTTTTGGAATAAAAAGCTTTGTATCTGATCAACCTGTTGGGACAGGTTAGACAATACTTCTTCGTATTTTTTGCGCTTAGAGGAGCGTGTTGACGAAGCCTTTCGTTTTTCACTATCAGTATTCACTTGATCATCCATGATCCACTTGATAAAAAGAAAACTTTAAATATCGAGCAAAAATTTATAGAATTTAAGTGGGTATTTTTATAATAATGTTTTTAAAAACTCACCGACCGCACGGGACGAGAACTAAAACGCCAATGAGCCCAAGACACAACTGGCGACGCTTTATATAGCATCGCGCGCTGCCTAGTGACTTACCACTGCTGTACGAGCTAAGAAGCTATGGGTATATACATGACTGCCACGGGTTAGAACTACACGCTATTCTCATATATATATTATACCTATAGGTATAATGAGGCTTTGAATCACGGTACAGTCTCTTAATAATAGTATTTGTTAATAGTTTTCACTTACCTTGATCATTGGTTAAAACTAAGTTCAACAACTTTCTTCCCCATCCCATTTCACACATGCAGTACGTACAAGGGAGTTTCGATATAAAATATCCAAACTGGCTTACGAAATTCGGATGCTCAATTATTCGGATGCTCAATTTCGAAAGTTCGAAGTTCAGACTGAAAATATAACTTTTATTCTCGAGATCTGCGCGTCCTCTACAGATAGAGTTAGAGTCAGATAAGTGATTTACCTAATCCAAAACATACGAAAATACGTTGATTACCTACCACATTATCACTGTCACCAACGCGCTTGCACTGCATGGACGTATAGCAGCGAAGAAGCGCCCTTCCGGTTCGTATCACTGAAGCCGGGCAGTGAACCGGTATACCTACTTCTTTAATTTTACGTTGTCGAATTTCAGCCACCAGAACGGGCCGGGTTTCGAAGCGGCTATGGCACCGTAGACCACATTCACACAGTACGGCAGATTGTATAGAAGTCTGAGGAGTATAATCGGCAACTGTGCTTAGCGGTTGTGGACTACGAGAAGACTTTTGACTCCATTGAAATCTGGGTTGTTCTGGAATCCTTGCAGCGATGCCAAGTGGACTACCGTTATATCGAAGTGTTGAGATGCCTTTATGAAAATGCAACAATGAGCGTTCTAGTACAGGACTGGCAGTCTTACCCTATCCAATTGCATAGGGGAGTCAGGCAGGAGGATGTTATCATCTAAATTCTAAACTGTTCACCAATACATTGGAAGATCTGCTCAAGACGATGGACTGGAATAAAATGGGCATCAACAATAATGGCGAGTATATCTCACACTTGCGATTCGCAAATGACATCGTTCTGATGGCGGAGTTGTTGCAGGAGCTGCAGTACATGCTAGATAGCCTAGCTATCTCCTCTCAACAAGTTGGTCTCCGGATGGACATGGATAAAACCAAGGTGATATTCAATTGTCACGTACACCCAGAACCAGTCGTCGTTAGTAAAAGGTGGTCTATTCGAAGTTGTTCACAATTACGTATACCTCGGGCGAATATTGCAATTAGGTAGACACAACTTTGAGAAGGAGGCAAAGTCTTCTCGTCGCCTATACCACAATGCCTGTAGACTAAACTCTTCAATCAGTGCGTCTTACCAGTAATTACCTATGGTGCCGAGACGTTGACACTCACGGTAGGGCTAATCCACCAGTTCAAGGTTGTACAGTGAGCTATGGAACAGGCTATGCTCGGAGTTTCTCTGAAAGATAAAATCCGAAATGAGATTATCCGACAGAGAACTAAAGTTTTTGACATAGCCCACCGGATTAACAAGCTGAAGTGGCAATGTGCTGGTCATCACTTCACATTGGCAACCGTTGGGGTAAGCGAGTTCTTGAGTGGAGACCACGTCTTGGCAAACGCAGCGTGGGGCGCCCTCTGGCTAGGTGGAGCGATGACCTACGAAAGGCGGCGGGCAGAAAGTGGATGAGAACAGCCGAACACCGGGCTCCTCAGGTGGTACAAATGTAGCCAGCCGCTGAGAAAGCTCTCTCAGCTTCAACACTGGTCGACGGTATTGAAATGAGGTGTTGGTATACGTAAGATGCCTTATTTGCGTGGGTAAATCATGGAAACAAAAAAAGTCGAAACTTTGAATTTGTGCCCACTAATTTCGAACTGTAAACATGGTCAAAAAAGCCTATGAATTTCGTAGGTATTTACGAAACTTCGAAGTTTCGAAAACCTACACGTACGCCCCTCGTTGCCAAACAAGCGTCAACTGAGGTATGCGGCGGGAGGAGAGAGACGATATAACAAATAGTAGTATGTGCATACGCGTTCAAAAATGTTAAAATCAACGGGCGTATGCACATACGACCATTTGTTATAACAAAAACCATCTTGAAAAGGGGCGTAAGTTAGTATACAGCTCTTTGTTACAACTCTTTGTAAACATTTTGACAATACGCCTATTTTTTATTTTGTTTTCATTGTTTTGTTTCTTATCAGAGTTTAACGACCTTTTGCTATAACATGGAAGAAGGTTAGAAGTAAGCGATGGCATAGAGATCAAAATCTGACCAATTTGGCGGATACGCCCCTTTGTTATGATGCCCTCGATATGGAAAGTTCCTTGAGAATAATAATGAATAAATAAATAATGCTGAACAGTTAACACGACATTATCTAGCCCCAAGCTAAGCAGAGCTTGTGTTATGGGTACTAAATAACTGATATACCTACTTAATACAATACATAACACAGATAGATATTTTGTATTATACATAAAAAGTACCCTTAACACTCTGAACAAACATGCAGATCTTACAAATATTCGTTCCGAGGCGGGAATCGAACCCGCAACCTCCTGCGTCGCAGGTGAACCTTCACCCGCCATGCAACAGAGGTCGTCCTCTGTTAATGTGATTTTAAATGGGAATGTGTGATTAAATAAAGAAAGTTCCTTGAGAATGCGTGACTTGGTAGTACTACATGAGATCTCAAAACTTTTTTGTGCTATAAGTTAGAAAGCGCGAGCGCGACTTGGCATTATTTTTACATCGATGTTTTTGTTGGGATTCTGCTTTCCCAAGCCGTGATTTTGATGAGATGCGGGAGCGGAAGCTGATGAGCGGAAATGCTGCTGTTCCTACAGTGTCCGCTACCTGGAGGCGATTAGGAGCCAGTCACAGAAAAAGAAAAAAAAGATATTTATTTATTTTTATTTATTATCTTTCTCCGTGAACCTTAGAGCCGTATGTTGGTAGAAGCTTAGAGCATTGCAGGCCTCCGATGGGTAGAATTGTATAAAACTCTGTTTTTTGTCTTTTGCATTGACAATCAAGCAGTATAAATCACTGAATATTATAATAGTACTCTCTATTAGAAAGAGACAAATCACGGTGTAACTATTCCAAGGATATTCCGCGTTTATAAGTAACGCAGATAACGCTTTCCTCGCACTTCTTACTGCCTTCCTTTCCTAATAGAAAGAAAGATAGAAAATTATTTACTGCACACAATGAGTTTTTTGTGAAAAATGTATTTTTCAATACAAGCTTTTATAAAATTAGTGATCGTAAGCGTGTGCTGATCAAAATGAACCTAAACACGGCCAGTCTACTATTATCCCTCGAGGAGTTCCGTTGTCCACCTTCCGTCTCCATCATCAGATCAGCTCGCTGTCACCATAATATTGCGTTGTCATTGGAACTTGACAGGTATGCAAAATATCGTCTCTATTGGTTGAGGATAACTGCTTTCAAATTCAGTTGCAAGATTCCACCCAGACATAGATACCTGTAAGGTGTACCTTCTAGGTACATTGCTTGTAAAAAAAGAAGTACAAAGGCGAACTTAATGCTAGAAATAATTCTCTTCCAGATAACCTTGGTGTATTGCTGGAAAAAGATGTATCGGTAGTGCATAAAAAGAGAAATAGTGAATAACTTTAAGAAAAATAACAAAATATAATAATAATAACAAGTAGGTACTAAAATTACATATCATTAATATCCTTACATAGTAGGTATAAAAGATTCACGATTCTGCATACCTACTTCTCGAGTAGCCGGTTCAATCCAGGTCATAATCTATCTGTGTGCCAAATTTCACCCAAATCAGTTCTGCCGTTTCGGCGTGATTGAATAACAAACATCCAAACATCGAAACATCCCAGCATCTAAAATTTAACATTTTTATTTTTTAACCCCCGACGAAAAACGAAGGGGTGTTATAAGTCTGACGTGTCTGTGTGTGTAGCTGTGTCTGTCTGTCCCATCGTAGCTCCCGAACGTATGGACCGTTTTTTTTTTTTCTTTTTTAAATGTGTTTTTGTCGGGATTGTTCTTAGCTTTGTTTGATCAAAATCGGTTCAGCCGTTCAGCGTTGGGGGTTTTTTTAATTTTTACAAAATTTATTACTTGTTATACAACTTGGATGACGGATCAAGCAGGTGGCCACAGTCTGGTGATGAACAGTGCATTATCTCATACCTAGGTCACGTCCACCTAGGACGCACCCTATGTGACATTGCACCGCGCCCGTCACACTGAGACATAAAGATGAAAGTCTCATGTGCCTGTAATTTCACCGGCACCCATACCCCGAACCGGAACACAGCAATGCAAACACTACTGCTTTATGATATTAGTGCTGTTGTTGATAGTAACCTACCAGCAACAGGTAGGTAGGTATGTTGTTGTCTCACAAAACCTACGAAAATCTTTAAAAAGCTGCTGGTTACTTATTACTTATTAATTTTCACTAGAAACGGGATATTTACCAAGATTTTTGAGTTTTAAAAATTGAGTACATAACCATGATAGTTTCAAAAGTTTTATTACTTATTGTTGCTTTTTAGGGTTCCTTACAAAAACGGGACCCTATTACCTACTAAGACTCTGCTGTCCGTCCTTCCGTCTGTCACCACAGTCACCAGGTTGTATCTCATGAACCGTAATAGTTAGACAGTTGAAATTTTCACAGATGATGTATTTCTGTTGCGGCTATAACAACAAATACTAAAACACAGAATAAAATAAATATTAAAGGGGGCTCCTGTACAACAAACGTTTTTTTTTTGCTCGTTTTTGCTCGATATTGATGTTGGCAACAGATAGACTCTTGAAATATTCACAGAATATTTATATATTCACTTTAAAAATAAATAATTAAATTAAAATAAAACAAATATTTAAGGGGGCTTCCCATACAATAAACGTGTTTTATTGCCGATTTTATAGATAATGATACGGAACCCTAAGTGCGCGAGTCCGACTCGCACTTGGCCGGTTTTTTTGTAGGCGTTCATATCGGACTACGGCTTGCTAGGATTTGTCTTTCAAAAGTACGTAAGTACCTACATACTTTTTTTATCCATTTCATAAGATTTTTAACCCTGTAGGTACCTACTTTACATCAAAACATGTTCTAAAATAATACAAAGTTTCAAGTAAAACGCGGCGCGCGCTGACTCCGCATTTCGCTGCAGTCGCCGCATCCCCGCCCTGCCGCCGACGTTTAGCTGACTCCACAAACTGACTCTTATAAAACCTGAGCGTGCAACCGAAACATCACAAACCACAACATGAAGGCGGTCTGCGCACTGGTCTGCTTCGCCCTGGCTCACGGCGCCTCCGCCAACATCTTCAAGCGCTCGCACCGCCCGGACCCTGAGAGCCTCATCGTGCAGCCCCTGGACTACATCAGCCAGTACCAGCTGCCGCTGTACCGGCCGCAGGAGCAGACCTACCGCCAGTATATCCGCGCCCAGCAAAAGCAGAAGCAACAACAGCAGCAACAGCAGCAACAGCAGCCCGAGTCCGCATCCCACGAGAGCTCGCAGGAAACTATCGAGAGGATCCAGGATGACACGCAGCAGTACGTGGCCAGTGAGTGGAGCGCGCCGCTCTTCTCCGCCGTCATGAAGGTGCATACTGACGTGGAACCCTCCCTCGGCAAGTCTATGACCTGGCGCGGCCTGAAGAAGGTTGCCAATCCCGACGCGCCCGTCCAGAAGGAGTTACAGATGATCTTCGCTGACGCTCAGAAGGCGATGAAGCACCCGACCGCCGTGGAGAAGGCCCGCTTCCACGAGGCTTACACCATCGCCGCCGAGAAGACTGACGAGGACGCACACCTCAACGCGACCGAGATGCTCAAGAAGTACGAATACCCTGTCGAGGAACACACCGTCCAAACCGACGACGGATACTTCCTCACCCTGTTCCGCATTAAGAAGCAGCAGATCAGCGACGAGACCGCTAAGCCAGTCGTGTTCCTGATGCACGGCCTGCTCGGCAGCGCTGACGACTGGCTGCTGATGGGGCCCGGCAAATCCCTCGCCTACTTGCTGGCCGATGCCGGCTATGACGTCTGGCTCGGCAACGCGCGCGGCAACAAGTACTCGCGCCGCCACGCCAGCAAGCACCCCGCGATGAACGACTATTGGCTTTTCAGCACCGACCAGATCGCGCTGCATGACGTGCCCGCTATGATGGACTACGCGCTCACAACCTCGGGACAAGAGAAGCTGCACTATGTGGGGCACGCGCTGGGCACGACCGCCTTCTTCGCGCTGGCAGCCTCCTACCCCGCTTACAACGAGAAGATCATCTCCATGCACGCGCTCTCTCCCATGGCCTACATGACGCACGCGCGCAGCCCGCTGATGCGCATGGTCGCGCCTACGAGCTACTTCGAGGCGCGCCTGCGTCACCTCGTCGGACACGGCGCGTTCGAGCCGAGCAAGGAGCTGATCGCGTCCATCGGCGGAGACATGTGCTTGGCTGAGATCGGCTGTAAGAACGTGTGCTCCAACGTGAACTTCGTGATGTCCGGCATCAGCATCGAGGGCGTGGATGCCGCGCAGGCCGCTGTCGTCGTGGCGCATCTGCCAGCGGGTGGCTCTATCAGGACCATCAAGCAGTACGGACAGGCAGTTGCGAGCGGCGAGTTCAGGAAGTACGACTACGGACCAACGGTCAATAGCCAAGTTTACGGGACCGTGGAGCCTCCTAAGTACAACATGTCGCGAGTGACCGCTCCTGTGACGCTGTACTCCGCTGCCGAGGACTGGCTGGCGCACCCTGCTGACGTCACACGCCTGCAGGCTGAGCTGCCCCACTCTGAGTACTACGAGGTCCCGGAGCCCCACTTCGCCCACATGGACTTCCAGTTCTCGCCGCAAGCCACCGAGCTCGTCTACAAGAAACTCATTAACTCCTTAAGCTCCTATTAATTAAGTTAATTGTAAATAAAATCGTTGTTATTAGTTATCGTGCTTGTCATAGGTTTTTAAAATTGATCGACGAATTAATAAATCCGTCCATTGAAAATTGTATTTCATTAATTATGTATCTCACTGGTAGGTTACGTAGGTAGATCTCCATAGATACCTATATCAGTCCTACCTATCTATCCTACTTATCTATCCTACTATCTGTCCTACCTATCTAAGTCCTAAGTAGTTCTAGCGAGGTTCTCCTGTATCAGTAGCCTACCTACCAATCATACCTACTATCCAATACCTATACATACTCTTTGCCTCTTGGTAGTTGATGATGGTAGATAGGAAGAACAGGCAAACCTAATTCAATATGACACTTACCTCAAAGTGCCTAACTGCCTACCAATGAATGGCCCGACTCACCACGGTCCGACTGGACAGGCTCGAATCGAATTAAAATACTTTATAGCAAACCTTACAAAATAAAAATTACCAACACAAAACTCTAGGCACAGAATAAATAATAGTACAAAAAATACCTATTAAATAATAGGGGGCAGGGCTGTTTTTCATCCTGAAACTACCCGTGTGAAGCCGGGACGACTCGCTAGTATTTAATAAACTGTCACTGGACATCAAATCTCTCATTCATAAGAAGACTAAGTACTTGTCTACTTTGGATCCTACATCGAGCCTAAGGAAAAAACTGCTTCCATGAAGCTGGGTATCCTGAATAAGGTAAAGCGTTACTTCACACCAGGATAGATTCTAAGTCTGTACAAAGCACAAGTCCGGGCTGATATGGAGTAGGTACTGCTGGCACGTTTGGGATGGCTCGGCCAAACACCAGCTTGCTGCCTTGGACTCGATCGAACGCAGAGCTTTAGGTGAGCAACATATGGCGGAGACTAAGATACAGAGTCTCAAGCACCGCCGTAAGGTCGCGTGCCTTTCGATCTTCTATAGGTTACATTTCGGGGAATGCTCCCAGGAACTACATGATCTGATCCCACCATCTCCTTTTCATCATAGGACGAGCAGGCGCACGGCTCGGTACCACCCTTACCTCATACGTATTCCTTCTATTCGTATTAAACGTTTCAGTTCTACCTTCATAATGCGAACTGCTAAGGAGTGGAATACACTACCGTCGTCTGTCTTTCCTAAAAACTATAATCTGGGTCTCTTCAAGGCTAGAGTGAATAGGTGCCTTCTAGACCTTTGTGCTCCATCTTCGGCCACATCGTCACTTACCAACAGGTGAGATCGTGGTCAAACAAAGGTCTATCAAAGTAAAAAAAAAGTAATAATTAATTTTGTAAAAATTAAAAAACCCCTTACGCTGAACGGCTGAACCGATTTTGATCAAACAAAGCTAAGAACACTCCCGACAAATACACCTATCAAACAAACAAACAAAAATGAAATCGGTTCATCCGTTCGGGAGCTACGATGGGACAGACAGACACACACACAGACAGACACACACACACACACACACAGACACGTCAAACTTATAACACCCCTTCGTTTTTCGTCGGGGGTTAAAAACAAATTAAAGTGTTTCCTTCTGGACAAGTGCCTCTATTCTATTGATGAATTGTAAATATTAAATTAGGGACATCATTATTATAATTTTGTATAAAATCTAATTTTTGTTGTGTCTCCAGTGTTGCATTGTATTTTTTATTGTTTTTTTTAATTGATTTTTATTGGATTTCACTATGGATCTTAGACTTATTGACATGTTATTTTTTTATTATGTAATTATTTGTGTTTGTTGTAAGTTTTAAGTTATAATTTATTAATAGTAAGTATGAATATTTTGGTTTTTAGATTTAAGATTAATTACCTAATTATTACCGCACACAATAAATTTTGTTTAAGAATTAAATAAACGAAATGAAATAAACTTAATATACCTAGGTGGTAACTAAATTGACGATGCTGCTCGATTTATTCGCCGGTCGATATTACCTTAGGTAGGTAGGTAGGTACCTAGTCGTTAGGTCGTTAGCGTGAGTGAGTTTTGTAGTCTAGAATCCTTAAGCCGTCAACTATTTAGGAGGTCCTATTTATCACCATTATCATCACATCAGCCAAATGCAGTCAATTGCTGGACAATTATCCACATCCTAGGTCTCCCATGGTGCGCCGCGCCGCTGCCTGCGCTGAGTCTTATCATTTGTCTTCGGCGCTCCCTCACAATGAAGATGAATGATGAACCTGTCTGTGCACAATGAAGCTACGGCCACAGATTAGATAATAGTTGCTACGTAACTGACTTAACTACGGCCCAAACATTGAGCATCACAGTTCATCAATAGATGGCGTGGTTCACAAAATGGGAAGTTGACAGAATTGCCCACGCTTTGTTATGACATTTTATTTTAGCTATATTAGCTGTATTTCGTCACCGAAGCGTTGTTAAATGAGCGAGACCAATATGTAGACAACCCCATGTTAGAAAAGGACAAATGCGCGGCGGCGCTGTCGTTTCTCCCGCGCCCCGTCCCGAAACAACAAGCTGCTAGCTGTCAGTCGCGCGTTCCGATCGGTTTGCTTGCTGTGCGTAGTTGAAACTCAATATTTTTGTTTGGACGTTTATGGTGATAATAAAAGATTCGGTTCTCTGTGTAAAATACTTTTATGCGTTATTGACTCGGACCAAAGATTAGTGCTCGCTGTGCTCGCATGGATTTAGTGTGAACGAGATGTTACCTCCCACGGCCGGTCTATCACAAGAATACCGTGACCGGCCTGAAATGGCGTTCCAACAGAGACGAGACGTGAGAGAAATAGCGAGGGAGATCATCCGGGATGCTCGCGTCGTAAATAGACAATCAACATCGCCTGGTGCTGGAGGTAAGCCGGTTCAAATACAAAACGACGCCACGTTTCCGCCATGCTTGTCAAATTGACATATTATGTCAAGGTGACACAAAAACAATGCATAGCTCGGTGGGAAATAATAAAATAAAACTAAATATTTCTACCGTTACCTTAGATAAACCATTGGAGCTAGAAATTGGGCATGTTACGTCACCCGAGTGTGCGATCTCGTGAAAGGAAAATGGCGCCAATGCACCACATAAAATGCTTATCACTGTATGCTATTTGTAAGATTGCCTTGAGACGAGCTCTGGAGCCTCTAGAATGCCTGATTATTGCCAGAAATTACATAACTTAGGCTGCTACATTCAGGCCTGGTGAATTTGGCAAGTGTGATAGTTATTTTTAGACCTGAGACCGTTCATTTAGGTCATGTCGCCCTGCGTTATAACCTCGATCGATATTTGTAATGTTTGTCATCTATAGGTCCGCTGAGTATAATCTCGAGGATATTAAATTTCAATAATTTGCTTGTTGTCATTATTTGTTGTTGTTATTGGGAATCCTGTTGACTGGTGGTAAAATGTCTTTATGACAGAAAATTGACAGCGTTCAAGGCAAACAAAATGGCCGTGTCCAGGTCCATTCTTAGTACAATCACGCGCTTCACTAGGTGGCAGCACCGCGCCGAATAATGATATTTCAAAAGGTTTGTTCCGTTTGTTTGTTGTAAATTGTTTTTCGTACATACACAAAAAAAAAAATATATAAAATAAATTAAAAACCGGCCAAGTGCGAGTCGGACTCGTGCACGAAGGGTTCCGTACCGTTATCTGTAAAAACGGTAAAAAAATCTCTTTGGTTGTATGGGAGCCCCCTTAAATATTTATTTTATTCTTTTTTTTAGTATTTTTTGTTACAGCGGCAACAGAAATACATCATCTGTGAAAATTTCAACTGTCTAACTATCACGGTTCATGAGATACAGCCTGGTGGCAGACGGACGGATGGACAGGGGAGTCTTAGTAATAGGGTCCCGTTTTACCCTTTGGGTCGAAACCCTAAAAAAGTAGGTACCTAGCTACATTCTAAGTGAATCAGCAATTTCGAAAACAGTTCTATAATCGAGATAGGTATTGTAAGTGTTGTATGAACATTCATGCTCAGCTCAAGCTCAAATATTCTGTTATTTAGTACCTACCACAGTAGTACAAAACTAATTATGTATACCTAGTACATTTTGGTTAATTTCTGTCTTTCATTTCTCCATTTATCTTCATTCTTTGTAAAGAACCACTTAAACACAAAATGAAATAAACAGAAGTGCTGAATGAATTCAACGTTCAAATAATGTTGAATAATATAATTCAGCATCATTCATTCGCTTTTAATGAAAGAAAATTGAAATAAATAAATAATGCTGGACAGTTCACACAGCATTATCTATCCCCAAGCTAAGCAGACCTTGTGCTATGGGTACTAGATAACTGGTATACTCAATACCATGTGGCGATCACAATAGGCCTAACTGGTTGCAGTGATATAATAGCGACAATCAGCTAATAAAAAAAATTACTCAATACCATTCCATTTGTTTCCATTTCCATCTGGCCACTTTCAAAAAACATGAAAAAATGGTAGAATGCCCTTTTCAAAAAAAATTTAACAATGTTACTGCCCATTTCATAAAAAATTAAACCTTGATACTGCCCATAAAAAAATATTGTTAAACAAAAGACTTCTTAGCTGTGAATCTGAGAAGTCTAGAACTGTTAATCTGGTTGCATGGGCAGTTAACCTTACTTAGAAATTTGAGAATGTAGTTGCATGGGCAGTAAATCTTAATTAGAAATATGAGATTGTAGTTGCGTGAACGTGTGAGTTACATAGATAGATATTTTTTATTATACATAGAAAATACCCAGAACACCTTGAACAAATATCTGCAGATCTTCCAAATATTTGTTCAAAGGCGGTAATTGAACCCGCAACCTCCTGCTTCGCAGGCGTACATCTGGCTAGATGTAAAGAAAATTTTGAGGTTCAAGCTGTTTTGAACTTCATAAATCATAATAATTCATCCCACTAATAATATTATAAATGCGACAGTTTGTGTGTGTGTTTGTTACTTCTTCACGCTGAAACAGCTGGACGAATTTGCATGACATTTGGAATGGAGATAACTGGACTCCCGGAATAACACAGGCACCTTTTTATCCCGATATTCCCACGGGATCGAGACTTACGCGGGTGAAACCGCGGGGCGCTGCTAGTAGTTCATATATTCAAAAATACATTTATATAGGTACAAGGTATGTACAAAATTACATGTGAAACAGTTGTGCTTCGTGAAGACTGCATATATTCATAATTCTTCATATTGTTTCGAATATCATAAATGGGGAATTAGTGGGTTGGGATTATGGCTGCCTGCATCAGTAAAGACAGTTCATTCTGGAGAGTGTTCACTCGTGTTATACCATTATTTTGTTGTTTTATTCAACAAGTATTCAACAATCAAACGGGACTTGCAGAATGATGACAAAATGAAAGTTCATCTGAACATTGTCAAGGCAAGATGCAATAACCAAGCCTGACTCAGTGTTCATATATTTCACATTTCTTTCATTACAATCGAATTAATGATGCTGAATGATAATAGAAGCTTGAACCGGGGGTTGGCGCCCTCCCCTCCCCACCCCCAAAATCGGGAGGCCTGATTCTAATGTAATCCCTTTGTACTTGCAATCCATTCCATGTTAAGAATCCGATTGAGACTGATAAAGCTAGGAAGTCTAGAGTTTTTATTATTTATAATTAATTAAATTAACATAACATAACACACCCAACAGCCACATACATAGTCCTGATCCCACACTAGGATCCCCTGTGTCGTGGGTATCAGGAACGAGTACCATGGTACTACAACACCCAAGACCTGGAACAAATACTCAGATCATACAAACATTTGTCCCGCAGCGGGAATCGAACCCGAAACCTCTAGCATCTCAGCCGGCGGCTACTCGCCTGCCGCGCCACAGAGATTGATCTGATTATTAAAAAGTAATTAATTTTGTAAAAATTAAAAAAACCCTCAACGCAATGAAACGGCTGAACCGATTTTGATCAAACATAGCTAATTCCCGACAAATTCAACTTTCAAACAAATAAAATGAAATCGGTTCATCCGTTCGGGAGCTACGATCACACACATACACAGACAAGTCAAACTTATAACACCCGTCGTTTTTGCGTCGGGGTTAAAAACAGAACTGATTCACAAAACAGCTAATATTTCGTTTTCAACTATCTATCATATGTGGCCCTGAAAAGAGCCTAGTGACCGATAGCGAACCAGTGTGGTGAAAGGATTAGTGCTCCTTGGATTAGAGGCTCCTTTCTCGACCATGTCACATGTCTTGGAATTATTGGCTGTAAGACATGCCGATCGATGTTTCCTTCACAGTTTGAGAGCACAATATGGCGCCTTAGAATATAGAATAATCTAGGTATTCTAAGTATGGCGCATATTTTTCGATGGAATAATCCATTGGTCTAGCCGGAATTTGAACCCGCGACCTTAGGATCGGAAGTCGGGTCCAGTTGCGACGAGGGAAGGCGATGCATTATCTTGACCCCGCCCGCCATTGTTTAGTTGACACAGATTGTTTTACATACAAAACCATTCATAATGTTTTGTAAGACTTTTACAAGAGAATAGTAGTAAGGTGCCGGTTTTTCTTCCCGCTGCGTGACAAGGATTTTTGTTCTTAAACTCGTTTCAGCAAGCCTAATATCCCACCATCTCCTTTTCATCACACGACAAGCAGGCGCCCGGCTCGGTACCATCCTTACCTCATCAGTATAGCCGCAATTAGCACTAAGCGTTTCGGATCCACCTATGTAATGCGAACAGCTAAGGAATGTAACAAGTTGCCATCGTCTGTCTTACCTGAAAATGGGTCTCTTTAAGGCAAGAGAAAATAGATAATAATAGAGAAGAATAGATGCCTTGTAGACCTTTGTGCTTCATCTTCGGCCACATCGTCACTTACCAACAGGTGAGATCGTGGTCAAACAAAGGTCTATAAGTATATTGTTAGATCTCATCACAGAAAAAGTAGGATCCCATTGATTAATTTGACAGCTGGCTTGTACTATTATTTATTCTGTGCTGCTGGGTGCAATGATTTTAAACCTACTTATATCATACTAGCGACTCGTCCCGGCTTCGCACGGGTAGTTTCAGGATGAAAAACAGCCCCCCCCCCTTTCCTATCCCCTCCCCTGGTAGCCTATGTCACTCAGGGTGAATGTAGCTTTCCAATGGTGAAAGAATTTTTTAAATCGGCCCGTTTCAGGATGAAAAACAGCCCCCCCCCTTTCCTATCCCCTCCCCTGGTAGCCTATGTCACTCAGGGTATAGTATTCTTTTATCTGTGCTCAGGGTGAATGTAGCTTTCCAATGGTGAAAGAATTTTTTAAATCGGCCCAGTACTTTTTGAGCCTATTCATTACAAACATACACACTTCCTCATTATAATATTAGTGTAGAAATGTCAAAGTTACGATGTTTGGATGGTTGTATATTTGTTACTCAATAGCGCCGAAACGGCTGAACCGATATCGATTAAATTTGGTAAACAGAAAGATTATGACCTGGATTGAGCTATAGGCTACTTTTTATCCTGGTAAAACGCGAGCGAATCCGCGGGACACCCACCAGTGTTCTATAAAATAGGCTCCCCATGGTGGGCATCCTCAGATCTAAAACGAATCAAATTCATGAGGATGAATATACCTATTATCCTCTGAGTCAAAGTCAACAATATTTTATTTAAATTGAACGATCAGAACGATCATTAGCAACATCAAATAGCGTATTTAATACACGAAAGATATCTCATATCCCGTGTTTTTTTTTTATACTTAGAATGACGGAACAAGCATATGGCCCACCTGATGATAAGCGGTACCCTCTGCCTATGAACAGTGCATTATCACATAGGTCACGTCCACCTAGGACGCGTCCTATGTGGCATTGCACTGCGCCCGCCACCCTGAGACATAAAGATGAAAAGTCTCATGTGCCTGTAATTTCACCGGCAACCATACCCTTCAAACCGGAACACGGCAATGTGAGCACTACTGCTTTGCGGCATAAATAGGTATGGTGGTAGTACTTCCCCGGACGAACTCTTTCACAAAAAAGCTCTACTACTACTAAAGAGGTGTATAGAGGGGTGTTAGTACCGACACTAATGTACCTGTGTAGCGAAAGTTGGGTATACCAGAAGAAACATGAAAGTAGAATAAATGCAGTGGAGATGAGAGCTTCGAGAAGTATGTGTGGTGTGACTTTGAGAGATAGAATGAGGAATAGTGTGATAAGAGAGCGTTATGAAATTAAAGAAGACGTAGTGACTAGGATTGAGAAAGGTATGCTTAGATGCTTTGGGCATTTAGAAAGGATGGATGATAGGAGATTGGTGAAACGGGTACATAAGACGAGCGTGAATGGGACAGTGAGAAGGGGAAGACCTCGGCGAACGTATTCAGACTCAGATCGGAGACGTTCTGGAAAAAGGCCAGGTCAAGAGTACCCTTAACCACAGAATAAATAATAGTACGCCGAATGTGATGAGAGTGAATGAAGCAAAAGAGGTGTGCCAGAATCGTAGCAAGTGGAAATCTGTGGTCTCTACCTACCCCTCCGGGAAACAGGCGTGAGTTTATGTATGTATAGATATCTCAGGAGATATCTTCCGTGTAGCGTATTGTCACGGTTATGACTACGTACGTAATACGTAGTAAGGTAACAAGCGTGAGCGTCCTAGGTTGCGTCATAGATAAGGTGATAGTTGCATCACCCCCGAGCGTTCAACCCGATCGATCGCCACCCTCCACCCTCCCTCCTTCCTCTACAAACACAATGTTTACGGAAACGCGCGCCCAAGCTTTGACAGCTGCTGTAAGTATACATAAACATGGCAGCTTTATAGGCAGCCACAGTGAACGATGTTTTGATTCGTTCAATGGGTAGCCACATTTAGGCAGGTGCTCGGTTTACCCCTAAATGGAATTAATGAAAGGATTGATAATTGAGAGCTTAGGTGGCTTAGGTTGATCAGCGGCCGTCATTATATCAACATCTACACTAATATTATAAAGAGGAAAGATTTGTGTATTTTTGTGTGTGTGTATGTTTGTAATGAATAAACTCAAAAACTACTGTGCCGATTTCAAAAATTCTTTCACCATTGGAAAGCTACATTCCCCCTGAGTGTCATAGGCTACCGGGGGGGGGGGGGGGGCTGTTTTTCATACTGAAACTTCCCGTGCGAGTCGCTAGTCTCCCATACATACATAATCACACGCCTTTCCTCCGAAGGGGGGTAGGCAGAGACTTAATGGGCCTCTTTTCATAGTGGGTTGCACCATCGTGGAATATAGACGTGACAAGTGGTGAGCTCATCGCCGCCATTGCTTCCCACGACTGACTCTGCTAACGCTTTCTTCCAGTAAAAACACATTCCCTATTAATCTAGCGTCCCAAATCTTAAACCAACGAATCTCATCAACAAGTCCGAGCAATCCCTTAGTCGGCTTTTTCGACATCCACGGGAGGAGACGGAGGGGTGTATTCTTAGGCCGGACACACCACGACAAAGTTTTCATGGAAAGTTCAAACTGCTTGTACATTCACAATAATAATTGCGAAATTTACGATCGCAGGAATCAGGTCACACATGTCTACGCTTTCAATTTCATTACAATTATCATCATCGTCAGCCGTAGAAGTCCATTGCTGAACATAGAGGCCTCCTATGCCACGGTTTAGAGCCGCCTTCATCCAACGACTTCCTACTACCTACCTTTTAAATGAATGTCGTCAGTCCATCAAGAGGCTTTTAGTGCTTTTAGTGACGTGAACCTCCCCCCTCCTTTAGTGATGAGAATGGTCTCATGTGAAGGAGGGAGTCTCACGAGGTCTTACAATTTTCTTGTAGAAGCACCTATTCGGAGATGTGAAATAAGTCTAAAAATCTATCTCTATGATGAAGATGAAGGAAACTGGCATGTCCTAACATTTTTTTTTATTTTTTTTTTTATTTGAGAAAACTTAAATTTAACATTTCTAAAATGCTTAGCTTTCAACTAACGTAATTCAATTAAATTTTTTAATGAACGGCTTGGAGTGGTGTTGCCACTAGTTCGCCAAAACTAATGTAGGTAGCCTAAATGTAAACATGGAAACTGCTTTTGCAGATTTTGATGGTATTTGGCATGTGGATACATGGGGGGGTTGGGAAGGGGTGGGGGATACCGACACTACTCGTGCGAAGCCGGGGCTAGTTCACGATTAGATGAAGCGATTTTGTCTCATCTCAGCTCAGGAGATGATAATAATCTCCTGAAGATAAAATAATAGTTTTCTAAGGGGCATAAAATATTCACCGACGCGAAGCCTCACGACGTGGACCGACTGAGAGTTTATTATGATTTTTAGGGTTCCGTACCCAAAGGGTAAAAGGGGACCCTATATTACTAAGACTTCTCTGTCCGTCTGTCACCAGGCTGTATCTCATGAACCGTGATAGTTAGATAGTTGAAATTTTCACAGATTATGTATTTATGTATTCTATATAACACCAAATACTAAAAAAAAACAACAAAATCAATATCAACAAACGTTACTTTTTTGCCGTTTTTATAGATAATGGTACGGAACCCCTCGTGCGCGAGTCCGACTCGCACTTGGCCGGTTTTTACCCTGTTATTTGCAAGCCACGGTAAAGTTTACCTTCATTGCATTGTCTCTCCTTTCTGTAATTTGAGAGAGAAAAACAGCTAAACCAAGCGCCATATTTTAACACGGTTAGCGTTTTGTTCTTGTGATAACTGAATTAATTATTAATGTAGTTATAATACAGTATTTGTAGTGTTTTTTATATGTCTGTTAGTTTTTAAGGTATTTATGTTGCTATGGGCTTATTGTTTAGGTTTTTACATTTTCCAATAAGCCTGAAATAAAGATATTTAATTTGATTTGATTTGAATACATAACTTAATATATTTAGTCAATGTCTTCAAAACTGAAGACACATACGTAGACACACGCCTTTTTCCCCAAAGTAAGTCGGTAAGTCGAGCCTCAATATGACGACCTCTGTGGCGCGGCGGGCGAAGGTTGGCCTGCGACGCAGGAGGTTGGGGGTTCGATTCCCGCCTCGTAACAAATATTTGCGCGATCGCAGATATTTGTTCAGGGTGTTCTGGGTATTTTCTATGTACCTATAATAAAAAATATCTATCTATGTATTATATTGTATTAAGTTTATCAGTTATCTAGTACCCATAACACAAGCTCTGCTTAGCTTGGGGCCAGATAATGTTCTGTGAACTGTCCAGCATTATTTATTAATATTAAAAGGCCTCTTTTCACAGTGGGTTTCCACGATGGTGCACATCGTGGAATATAGACGTGAATTGAATAGAATTTAATTTAATTCATTATTTTATTATTTTATTTTATTATTGACATAGATGGTACTCGTACACATTAACACACATATTATAGTTATGCTAAGCGTAACAAACTATGTCTTGTCAATGTTTTGTGCATACAGTGGTATTTACGTAGAAACTATTAAGTAATCTGTGGTGGTATATCTATTTTAGTACCTACTTTATTAATTTAATTGCTTTAAATGATAAGCTATTATTAAATATATTATTATTAAGAATTCTAATAAGAAAATATATTAAAAATGATACGCTGTAAAGAGGCGATATTAAATTGTCAGTACAAATTTAAACATACAAAATAATTATAATATCAGGTAAGTACAGTAGGTATTCAATTATTTAGGTAGAATCACATGTCAAATAGTCATACATAAAATAGCAAATAGTAAATATTTGTGAGCTGTTTAACTTCACAAACTTTTGTTGTTTGTGTTTTCACTTTTATTTGTCAGTATTTTTTCTATTATATTATTGTAGTCATTTTCTAAAAACTCTTTGACAGTATTATAATGTTTTACTGAGTAGAAGAGCTTTAAGAGAGTGGTCTGTGAAAATGACACATCGAGTTTTGACACTATTCCATTACCTGTGACCTCCACCTTGCGGTGGGATTTGGAACTAATTAGGTAAACAAACCTCTCAACCGTACAATTGTGTAGAAAACACATTACTTGTTTTGTCAATTACTTCATTGAATTTTTGTTCTGTACGTAATCAGATAAATGTGAAAATAAAATCAATGTATACCACCTATACAATCGTTGCGTGACTGACTGACTCAGTCACTGACTATCAACGCGAAGTCTAAACCCTAGGTCATAGGACCTGAAATTCACATAGGTACATTTCTTTTGTGGTATAGCGGTGCACTAAGAAAGGAATTTCCTAAATACACACCCTAAAGTGGTGCAGCGGGATGTTGAAGTTTGTATAGCAAAAACTGCACGCGGGCGAAGTCCCAGGCGTTCCACTACTGGATACTTGAGAAATCTCTGTGCACATGTTGTGTTTTACATATTATGCTGTGTGCTTCAGGTTTCGTTATATTTTATAACAGTTTTATTCGTTTTATTTTACCCCAAATAGACAAAGTGGTCAACAACTTCAATAACTGTACCAATATGGGTGCAAAGTTAGTATATAAAAACCATCATAACCGAATCGCAAATGAACATGGGCAAGAAATGAACAAACCCACAAAAATAACCAAAAAATACAGGACCAAAAAAAACAAAATTAAATCAAAAACGCCCTAAAAACTCTCACAACCTAAGAAGCCCTACAAACCTTTAAAAAAACCCTTCCAACTCCTAAAAACAGAGGGTTTAGCCTACCCTACCTCCCTAGAGTTCATACAAGTCTTAAACTTTAAGAATCAATTAAAACCTCGTACAAACCCATACAACCCAATTTAAACCGGTATTGAACGACGGACCTTGCTCAGAAAAATATCTTGGGAATCAGGATTTTTCCCAGCAGGGCCCAAATTAGATCATTTTCTCCGCCTCAAAACTCACTATTCTGCCAAACTTCCTGCTGATGTTTTTTTTTCCATTAACTTTCATCCACTAATATACCTACCTTGTTTGTTTATATTAATTTGAATGTGTATGTGCGCCTACTTTTTGGCGATTGTACCTAGTCAACCTTTGGAGGTTTTTAAGGTACAATATTATACCTAATTAAATGTGTAAAATATATTGTGTATGAAATAAATAAAAACAAAAAAAACCTACACGTGTAGGGCTGTTTAAAAAAACGCTCATACAGTGATTTTATTATTTAAAACTATTAATTTAATCCTATTTCGTCAAAATAGTAACAGTTTTTCGAGTTATTTTGTACAGAAAGACGGATAAAGAAACAAATAAATTATATAGGTACCTACAAACTATGTTGGAAGAAATTCACGTAATTGAAACATACTGACCACAAATTTGCATAAAAAAACGGCGCGGCGAGGACGTTGCATTTGCCATGACTAGTAAGACATTTTCAAACATTTATCGGCTTCTAAATTCTAATTTCCATGTACAACCACAGAATAAATAATAGTACCTGCTTCTTGAAACATGCCATGAATTGGTTTGGCGTCTTTATGAAAGGATTATAGGAAATTCAAACCCTAAAATCAATTGTGTTGAAGACCTCTGTAGTGCGGCGGGCGAAGGTTGGCCTGCGACGCAGGAGGTTGCGGGTTCGATTCCCGCCTCGGAACAAATATTTGTGCGATCGCAGATATTTGTTCAGGTGTTCTGGGTATTTTCTGTGTATAATAAAAAATATCTATCTATGTATTATATTGTATTAAGTATATCAATTATCTAGTACCCATAACACAAGCTCTGCTTAGCTTGGGGCTAGATAATGAAATGTCCAACATTATTATTATTATTTATTATTAATTAGGGTCATAAAGTTTGGACGTATTGTTTGTTATTCTATTAATATTAAAAATTAAAGCGGGCCCCCATACAAAAAAAGTGATTTTGACAAACGCTGTATCTCTTGATCCGCAATAGCTAGACACAACAAAAAATAAAAAAAGTGAGTTATAAGTAGGTATGTACCTACCTAGGGGAAAACAAACATGTTTATATTTACTTGCCTTATTTTTATTAATTATCATCATCCGCCCAGCTGGAAATATAACATTTCCATAGAATGCCACGACGACTGGTCTTGAGCCGCCTCCGTCCACAGACTTCCCGCGACCTTTATAAAGTTTGGTACATTGGAAGTTCCCCTCCCACACTGCGTCGTCCGGTTGTTGGTCGCCACTCGAGGACTTTATTTCAGTCATCTTAATAAGTGCGTGTTGCCAGAGATGACTTACGTGACTGAGACGTGATCGCTAACTATCACACACACAAAAGCTCAAAGTATCACAGCGGGCTATGCATGGAGAGAGCTATGCTATTACCATCAGTGTACAAATACGTAGTCTGCGACAACCGTAACTACAAGAAATATTGTTACGAGATATTCGCGCCTAAAGTTTTTTATCTTATATTAGTGATCAATGTCTTTGTAAATATTTATCTGTTATGATTTTGATCTGTACGATCGCTACGATCATTCCCTTTAAAACTGTGTTTATTATATCGTGATAACATTAATGCTTTTTTATTATTTAGTAAATAATACTTGTTTAGTGTAACATTATTTTAGAACGTGCTTTACCTAAGCATGTGCGCCGTATGTAACATAGTTACTGTTCGCATGTCTAGGGATTTTGTTATGGTGTTCAACAAACGGAATATGCTCAAGATTTACTAGTCTTATGTGCGGTAACATAACTACTAACTCAGTTATACACTTTATTGAGCTGGGAGAAAAAAAAAAAAACTGTAAGTAAGACCACAGAATAAATAATAGCAAGAACAAAAGGCTCACATCGTGAAAAAAAAATAACGAACCTTGCTGGGACGCAACAAAGTGCATTTCAGTTCGCATAAGTGCTTAGTGCCTAGCACCAAAACCACCTTAACACCCTAAACACCCACCACCTTTATTCACCTAAACATTGGCGCTCTCTTGTAAATGTTTGAATCTTTTTATTTGTGTATTATATTTTTCTTTAGTACTCAATTTATAATTTTACTAGCTGTAACCTGCGACTTCGTCTGCGCAGGATTATTAAGTAGCGGAGTATTATAAAGCTAGTATTATTAGACTTACGCTGGTGAAGTAAGTTTCACCCGCGTAAGTCTCGATCCCGTGGGAATATCGGGATAAAAATGTGCCTGTGTTATTCCGCGAGTCTAGTTATCTTTATTCCAAATTTCATCCAAATCCATCCCGTAGTTTTTACGTGAAAGAGTAATTAGGATAGGATATTCGGTTACCAAATTACTCCTGCATTCTGCTGCTCGCCTGGTACATTGAAAAGAAAGAAATAAAGAAAGAAAAACATTTATTTGTGTCACCAACATGGATGTAGTAGTAACAGTCAACAAACAATATTCCACACAAAAATACACACACACACACACACACACACACACACACAGAAACAAAGATAAATAAAACATTGGATGAAAAGTATTCGCATTGCTGCTGCGCCCTGCGGTGTTTTCCGCATAGGTCTCGATTCCGTGGGAATATCGGGATAAAAATGTGCCTATATGTTATTCCGGGAGTCCAGTTATCTCCGTTCCAAGATTCATCCAAATCCATCAAGCAATTTTTACGTGAAAGAGTAACAAAGATACATCCATCCATCCATCCATCCTTCCATCCATCCATACTTACAAACTTTCACGTTTATAATATTAGTAAGATACCTTTTAACATTCTTTGTATTTTTGAATTTAAACACAAATAAAATTTAAATTAAATGACTATTCCAAGTATATTCGGTACAAATTTAATCTGCGTAGTGTTTTTTTTTCGAATGGAATTAAAAAGATTTAAACTTTTGTTTTCTTGACAAAATCCGAATAAATTTATGGATATAATACTTGTTTTTGACTTTGTACGATGACACGTGACGCGTAGAAATAATAACTTGGTAGCTTTCCATGGCGCATGCACTATTAAATTGTTTTGACCAAATGTTCCCATTTTTAGGGTTCCATACTCAAAGACAAGGAACCCTTATGGATTCCCTTTGGATTTTCATATTGTGTCCTACTAATATTTATACCATCAATTTGTACATATGTTTAAGCAAATAAATTATCTTTATCTTTATCTTTTATTTTTCGTCATGTTTGTCTGTCTGTCTGTCTGTCCGTGTATGTCACAGCCTTTTTTTCCGAAACTATAAGAGCTATACTGTTGAAACTTGGTAGGTAGATGTATTCAGTGAACCGCATTTAGAATTTTACACAAAAATTAAAAAAAAAACAATTATTTTTGGGGTTCCCCATACTTAGAACTGAAACTCAAATTTATTTTTTCATCAATGTGGGTTATCTGTGGATAGGTCTTCAAAAATGATGTTGAGGTTTCTAATATAATTTTTTTCTAAACTGAATAGTTTGCGCGAGAGACACTTCCAAAGTGGTAAAAAGTGTGCCCCCCCCCCCCCCCCCATAACTTCTAAAATAAGAGAATTATAAAACTAAAGAAAATATATGATGTACATTACCATGTAAACATTCACTCAAAATTGGTTTAAATGAGATCTAGTAAGTAGTTTTTTTTGAATACGTCATTAATCGTAATCCATCCAAGAACTTTTATATTATGTTACTTGCTGCTACGGAACCCTTCATGGGCGAGTCCGACTCGCACTTGGCCGCTTTTTTATGGTTATTTTTGGAAATTGTTATTTTGTACCTTTTTTTTGCATAGAGTCAATCTTTATAGAATACTGACTATCCATGTTTTTTTTGTTGTATTTGGAATAGTGGTGTATACCTTATTTTATAGCAGTCAGTTAAATCATCCTAACGATGAAGTTATACGTTGGTAAATATTGCTACAAGTATCTCCTATTTTTTTTTTTTTTTTTTTAACTAATGAATGACGGAACAAGCAGATGGCCCACCTGATGTTAAGCGGTAACCTCTGCCTATGAACAGTGCATTACCTCATAGGACACGTTCACCTAGGACGCACCCTATGTGGCATTGCAATGCGCCCGCCACCCTGCGACATAAAGATGAAAAGTCTCATGTGCCTGTAATTTCACCGGCACCTTCAAACCGGAACACAGCAATGCGAGCACTACTACTTTGCGGCAGAAATAGGTATGGTGGTAGTACTTCCCCGGACGAACTCTTTCACAAAAAAGCTCTACTACTACTACTTTCTGGTATAAATAGCACTAATTATGATTTCTTCTTTTATTTCTGCAGTTATACATCTTGCCATAACTTTTGGTACGGCTTCTAGAAAACAATGTTTGTGTTGAAAAAAACTAGTTAATATATTGTGATTTTAACTCAACACCGTGACTAGTTTATATTTTGGGGTTCAATCCTCCCTATCTACTTTTACAGCAAAATCTCTCTCAGGTACGTTTGATGTAAAAAAACTGGAGCATGTGTGTGATTCGTGATCTCGATAATTATAAAAATCCCATGTTTCCAGAACCTTTACACAGGTATTGTTTGAATTGACACAATTTATAAAATCCTGAAAATCATAGATTTGATTTGCTGATTTTGTTATCTTGTAGGCAACCAGTCCTTTTTTTCAGAATCCCCTTCAGTCTTGTTAGGCCAGTCACCGTAGACACAAAAATCGTGTAAGATCGCAAAAAGTTGCAAGGTTCTGTTTTTTTGGGATGTTGTTAGGATAAATACCAATTGTGTAAAACCAAGTTTGCAACTTCGATAGAGCTGTGCGAACTTTGCAATTTTTTTACGACCTGGAATGTTTAAGATGACTGGTCTATGTGTCGTTTGTAGGTTAACAGCTAATATTTGTAAGGAAAAAGGTTATACACACCTCAGTTTGTTCAAAATTACTAGGTATAACTAAGTAGTTGGAAGAAACTTTTCTTTTGGGTACTTATTTACTTTGTTTTAGCCATTTTGCATTTTCTAGAGCGTTCACATGCGTACTTTTCGTCGCGAGTATCGCCTTTGCATAACTCGCCACACACGACCTACCCACTTTTCAGCTTTGGTGAGTCACTGTTTGTTGAGCTCCCACTGACTGACTGGCACCAATCCCCCACTTTTTATCTTCGTGAATGACGTGGAACAATCAGATGGCCCACCTGATCATGAGCGGTAACGTCTGCCTTTAATAATCCATTACCTCATATGTCACGTCCACCCCTTGTGGCATTGCACTGCATTCACCGGCAACTATACCTTTCATACTAAAACACAGTAATACAAGCACTAGTGCTTTGCGGCAGAAATACTACTGGTAGTAGTTGTGGTTGGTAGTAAATTCCTGAACGAACTCTTTCACAAAAAAAAACTCTACTACTACTAAATTACGATATAATGCGATTGTAATGTCTAGGATTACTTTTTCGTACAGTTTTCGTTTACTAAGCAAGACGATGACACAGAATAAATAATAGTACAAGCACGACGATAAGAAGCGACGATGATAAGATTCGATTCCTTTGTTTTCAGAAGTAGTTAAGTGCAATAAAGAATATCAACACTAGTCTTAAGCACCGTATATGTAATGTATGATGTTACTATTCATATGTGTAGTATTTAGTACCACATAATAAAAAAAAATTGTTCAGATATCCACCGTATAATATGTTACGGTGATTATATTTAGGATACATTTTTGTTACATGATCAAGCTCATACAAACACGTCAACCTCATACCTCATACCTAACTTACAATAAAATTAATATTGATCAACTGGATTATCTATGAGGAACTAGTATGTCACAGATAACCCAGTTATTATAGTTGTACCTACTACAAATAATATAACGCGTCCAAATTAAGTCGCGGGTGACAGTAGGTACCTATACCTAGCTTGTATTTTATATTATAAATTTCGTCCAAAATTAGTAGGTACCCAAAATCTGAATTCGTTTATTTTTAACCCCTGACGAAAAACGAAGAGGGTGTTATAAGTTTGGCGTGTCTGTGTGTCTGTCCCATCGTAGCTCCCGAAAGGATCAACCGTTTTTTTTCTTTTTTTATTGTTTTTGTGGGGAGTTTTCTTAGCTTTGTTTGATTAAAATCAGTCCAGCCGTTCAACGTTGGAGGTTATTTAAATTTTTACAAAATTAATTACTTTGTGCTATACGTTTTTAAATTCCGACGGGAAACGAAAATATGTACAAAATGTGTGGCTACGTTTCACCGAGGACTTATCGAGGACTATACTAAGTTCCATTGGTCTAGTTGTTACTATGTTGACAGAGTTATTTATATGGTAGCATACTTGTACGGAGCACTCTACACGCGAGTCCGACTCGCACTTGACCAGTTTATTCATCTTCCGCCTCCAATAAAGCATGGACTTTAATGGAGATTTTTTGAATAGCAGCATTGTATCAGCAAAGTATCTATCTATGTAATATATTGTATTTAGTATATCAGTTATCTAGTACCCATAACACAAGCTCTGCTTAGCTTGGGGCTAGATAATGTTGTGCGAACTGTCCAGCATTATTTATTTATTTATTGTTTCGATATCAAAATTTGAAGTACCAGTATTATTATTAGTAACAAACAGTCAAACATAGATAAAAATTGAATGATAGTATAAATAAAATAAAAAAAAACATATCGTTTCTCACTAGTAAGTCGGGAAATAAGCAAGTACATTTTTGTAAAAAAACGATAATCACTTAGTATAAAGAGCTAGGCATATTCTAAGGAAAATCGCTAAGCGAAACTCTTTTGGTCACAATATAAACTCCTTCGTGAGTATGCTACCGTAGAATTGCATCGAGCGACTACGGAGGCCTGCAATGTTATAAGTATAGATCCACCAACTTATCTCTAGAACCATTTACCTACATTTTTCTATCAGCTACATACATTTCATTCTGCAGATAAGTTGGTGGATCTCTAGAATTGGTTTGTGTTCACGACTGTATGATTAAACTGTCAAACCATGTCAGTCCGGTAAATTTTCACAAACCTCAAATAAATAAGAATTTGCATTGGTTTCTTATTACCCGAATTACAATTATAACAACGAAAACCAACAATTTTCAGTAAAATAATACAAGTTTTTGTAATGATATATCGAAGTAACCGGTTGTCCGTTTTCACCTGTGAATAAAAAAGTGAACGAGGGCCTTCCTTCCAGTGCCGTGGATAACCACGGAATGACAGAAAATGGCGTAGAAATCGTGTAGATACGGCGAATTGAAAATGTTTTCGTGTTTTTACACATCTTTTATATGAAAAGATTAAAAACCCCAACATACTTTTAAAACTATGTGTATAGACATGATACTAAAGTGTTTTATTTCTCAGAAATAGCTGTAATTCCGTAGATTTAGGCTCATATGTAGATGCTCTATTTTGATCAATTTCGTGAAAATGGGTAGGTAGTTTTTCAATTTACACAAAATCTAGAAATAACTTTAGAAAACCCCAACGTATTTTTATTCAGCCTGAAGTGTTCTTTCTTCTGATCTAAATATTGTTAAGAATAAAGCTAAATTTGGAAAGTTCTAGGCTTTTCAAAACACCACTTTTCAAGGGTTTTCACAGACTAGCCCCTTAACTTTATTGTTGAAGGAAGCGTCACTCTTAATAGACTTTATACTAACTGGAAGTTTATTATACAGTTTTTGTCCCATTAACTTCGGCAATTTGTTTGACATATTTAGTCTGTGATATATTGGTTCCAGACACATTTGATTCCTAACACTTCTACAACTGTTATCTCCTCTAATTCGATATTCTTTTAAATTCACTCTTAAAGAATTATTTCCAGAATGTATACAGACACGTATACATACACTTGTCACGTATACGTGACAAGTGGTGAGCTCATCGCCGCCATTGCTTCCCACGACTGACTCGGCTACCGCTTTCTACCAGTAATAACACATTCCATAATAAGCTAGCAGCCAGGACAAATCTTATACCAATGAATCTTATCAACAAGTGTGGGTAATCCCTTAAGCGGCTTTTACGACATCCACGGGAGGAGACGGAGGGTCTATTTTAGGCCGGACACAACTAAATAAATAAATAATAATATACATAATAATGCTGTACAGTTCACACATTATCTAGCCCCAAGCTAAGCAGAGCTTGTGTTATGGGTACTAGATAACTGATATACTTAATACAATACATTACATAGATAGATATTTTTTATTATAAGTACATAGAAAATACCCAGAACACCCTTAACAAATATTTGCAGATCGTACATATATTTGTTCCGAGGCGGGAATCGAACCCGCAACCTCCTGTGTCGCAGGCGAACCTTCTCCCGCCGCGCCACAGAGTTCCTCAAAAGACTTAATCTTCGTAATTTGCAGTGTCGGTCCGCGAACGCTTCAACTCCACGTCATCGACGGACGAGAACGAGAGCGGCACCGATGGCGAGGGCACCCACCACCGGCGCTCCAGCCTCGCCGGGCACCCCAGCCCGCCGCTCGGGCTCGTCGCCATCCGCAAGCGGCGCGGCAACCTGCCCAAGCACTCCGTCAAGATCCTCAAGCGGTGGCTGTACGAACACCGGTACAACGCGTACCCGAGCGACGCGGAGAAGATCACTCTCAGCCAGGAGGCCAACCTTACGGTCCTGCAAGTAAGTCCCATAGTTAGCTGCGGCGAGCGGCGACGCGGCAACCTGCCCCAACGCATCTCAATGCTCCAGCGGATACTGTATACCAGTCTCCAGCCTGTACTGTTCTCTTGGCTAGGAAAAGGCTCGATAACGGAAGACCAGCGCAGGTTGTCTGCATATGCTGAGTTAGGGACCTTTTTGTAACAGCAATTCTTGCTATTATTTTGTATATTCGTATGTTTTATTAGGGTTCCGTAGTCAAAGACAAGGAACCCTTATAGATTCGTCATGTCTGTCTGTCTGTCTGTCTGTCTGTCTGTCCGTGTATGTCACAGCCTTTTTTTTCCGAAACTATAAGAGCTATACTGTTGAAACTTGGTAGGTAGATGTATTCTGTGAACCGCATTAAGATTTTTACACAAAAATTGAAAAAAAATAATTATTTTTGGGGTTCCCCATACTTAGAACTGAAACTCAAATAGTTTTTTCATTAAACCTATACGTGTGAGGTATCTATGGATAGGTCTTCAAAAATGATGTTGAGGTTTCTAATATATATTTTTTCTAAACTTAATAGTTTGCGCGAGAGACACTTCCAAAGTGGTAAAAAGTGTGCCCCCCCCATAACTTCTAAAATAAGAGAATGATAAAACTAAAAAAAATATATGATGTACATTACCATGTAAACTTTCACTCAAAATTGGTTTGAACGAGATCTAGTAAGTAGTGTTTTTTAATACGTCATTAATCGTAATCTATCCAAGAACTTTTATATTATGTTACTTGCTGCTACGGAACCCTTCATGGGCGAGTCCGACTCGCACTTGGCCGCTTTTTTTTGTTTAAATCTGTGTTGTTACAAATAAAAAACACGATTCTATTCTATAAGCACACTGGTAATAATACGCGTACCAGTGCTGCAAAAAAGTTGTACTCCTGTGAGTTCCTTCTCATAAATATTGCAAAGAACTCCGACCCAGCAACCTGCCCATTAGGACCTCTAATGAGAGGTACTCGAGCATCGCCAAGGTACGCTTGAAGTGTATGCAACATGCAAGCAAATGCGAAGCTTTTAGTGCACACAATTGGTGAAGATGACCAACTGGTGTTAACAGGGTAATGTGGTTCCTATGGGCCTGCCCGTAACAATCTGAGCATTAGTCTCATTTTCCAGTAGTATGTGAAATAACTGCTAAGCTGCTGAAAATATATGAAAATTCCCTACTTCCCCGGACGAACTGTTTTCACAAGAAGGTCTAAGTAAGTAATAAGTTACAAGTAGTAAAAGATTTAATTTCCTTTGCAGGTGTGTAACTGGTTCATAAACGCACGTCGTCGCATCCTGCCCGAGATGATCCGCAGCGAGGGGCATGACCCCCTGCACTACACTATATCGCGGCGCGGGCGCAAGCAGCCGGGCGCGGCGGGCGGCGGCGGCGGCGTCGTGGTCGCCGAGTGGGACGGAGTGGACGCAGAGGTCAGTGTGTGTGTGTGTGTGTGAGATGGTCGGTAAATTTTTGTATTTTATAAGTTCTCAACTGTTTGACTGAAGGGCCCTAAACTGAGTCTCGGGTCAGATGTCTAGCCCGAGGTGGAACTCGAACTGTGATAGTTATTAATTTCTTGTCTTTTGGTCTTCGGATCGTCTCTTGGGTCCATTCGGTAGGTGCAGCTCTGAAAAGAGGCCTTAACTGTGTGGCCATAGCTAGAAAGGACCTGTCTGGTAAATGTAATTTTAGTATGTTGCTGTATTCTGGTTTGAAGGGTATGGTTGCCGGTGAAATTTCAGGCACATGAGACTTCATCTTTATGTCTCAGGGTGGCGGGCGCGGTCAATGCCATATAGGGTGCGTCCTAGGTGGACGTGACCTATGTGAGAATGCACTGTTCATAGTCAGAGGGTACCGCTTTACATCAGGTGGGCCATCTGCTTAATCCGTCAATCACAAAGTAAAAAAAAAAACCTACCTATTCGGGGAAAAGGCGTGTGTCTATGTATGTATGTAATTATTGAGGGTGATAGTATTTATGTAATCCACAGGAGGGTAATGCGGCCAGTGCCGAGTTCTCTGAAGGGCTGCTAGTGTACCCCAGCGGAGACGAGCTGAACGACACGGAGGAGGGCTACTCGTCCAGCGCCGTCAGCGAGGAGGAGCTCAAGTACGACCCCGCCATGTGGCAGTCCGTCATACGGTACGTACCGCACCGCTAGACAGCCGACAAACTGAACCACTCAACTGTTTGTGTTTGTGAACTTAGGAGCTACTATGGAGCACTGGAGAAACATCGTCCACTCACCCAACAGTCACATACATAGTCCTGATCCCGCACTAGAATCCCTTGTGTCGCTGATACCCACTAATAAATAATAATTATAAATAATGCTGGACAGTTCACAAAACATATAAAAAAATAAAACATTTTCTAGCCCCAAGCTAAGCAGAGCTTGTGTTATGGGTACTAAATAATTGATATATAATACATTATATAGATAGATATTTTTTATTATACAGTGGTGGCCATATAATTAAGAACGCTGATATAAAGAGAAGATTTTTTCCAACTAAGATGCAAAACTAATTGTATGCATTTGTTTTTATTTCTCTCGGTATCGTAAAACATTTCCATATTACCACTGTATTCATTGATACACATGATTGGCTAAAAATCAATAGGCAAACTTTTTACACTACTTTTAAACAAAGTATTCCTTATTACTGGCTGGTCACGTAATTAAGAACGCTAAGTAGTTTATACCTTTATTCAAATTTAAATAGAGTACTCTCAGTCGATTTGTTACTTTTTGTATAATTTTGGCGCCATTACGTGCTGTAAAAGATTAAAGGTGATTGCTTCTTTAGAAAAAACAATGGGAAAAAATAAAAGTTGTGATAAATCTACAAGGGAAGTAATAATAAAACTTCGCCGGAAGAATTGGTCTTATAAAAAGATAGCCGACCATCTGCAATGTTCAAAAACGATGGTTTTCCACGCTGTAAAGCATTTTGCTACGTATCAAACTACTTCGAATGTTCCACGTGTACCTAAACAGAGAAAAACAACTCCTCGAGATGACCGAAACATCGTTCGTATGGCAAAACAAAATCCTTTTAAAGGGTCCAATGAGCTTAGAAAAGAATATTTTGGTGAAAACAACCCTTCAGCAATCTCAGCACGCACTATTCGAAGACGTTTGGTAGAAGGAAAATTGCACGGTAGGATAGCAAGAAAGGTACCCATGTTAAAACTTTGCCACAGGCAAGCCCGGCTTGCATTTGCGAGAAAGTATGAAAACTGGACTGTGCAACAGTGGAAAAATGTACTTTTTTCTGACGAGACGAAAATAAACAGAGTATGTTCTGATGGAAAACGATATGTACGACGTCCCCCGAATACAGCATTCGACCCAAAGTACACGAACGTTACATTAAAGCACGGTGGTGGAAATGTGAAAATTTGGGGTTGCTTTTCTGGACATGGTGATAACCTGTAAAGTTGATAGAAGGTAACATGGATCAGTTCCAATACAAAAATATACTGGAAGAAACAATGTTACCATACGCTGAAGACGTTCTACCGGTCATTTGGACATTCCAGCATGACAATGATCCAAAGCACAATGCACGCACCGTAAAGGAATTTCTTACAGCGCAATTAGTTTCTGTCTTAGACTGGCCTGCTAACAGTCCAGATCTAAACCCAATAGAGAATCTGTGGTTTGAAGTAAAGAAAAAGGTTTCAAATACAAAGTGTGGAAATTTAAGAGAGCTGTATGATGTTTTTTTAGAAGAATGGAACTCTATTTCTCTTGCGAAATGTCAAAAATTAATAGAGTCAATGCCTCGCCGGTGTAAAGCTGTAATTAAAAGCTGTGGATATGCTATTAACTATTAATTTTAGTTAAATATTTATTAAATTTCTTTTTATGTTTCCTGTGCTACATAATATTGTGATTTTTTAAATCTTAGTGTCATACAAAACGATTCCCGAGCAGTTAAATAAATCGTTCTTAATTATTTGTCCAGTTTCAGTACTATTTGAATGTGTTACTTTGATAAAATCAATAAAATGTGCAAAAAATAGTTAGCGATTTCATACTTTATTCTTAAGTCAGGTTGCTCAATTAATGTGACTATTATATAACATAACTAGTTGCTTCTCAGAAGGTACACATCTCTGTGTATGATACGATTTAAATAAAAAACTTCTAGAACTTCAAATCGTTCTTAATTATATGACCACAACTGTACATAGAAAATACCCAGAACACCCTGAACTAATATCTGCATATCGTACAACGATTTGTTCCGAGGCGGGAATCAACCCGCCTCGCAGGCGAACCTTCGCCCGCCGCGCCACAGATGTCGTCAAAGTAGTTTTATCATTCTTTGTTAATCTTTATTTCTGTGTGTGTCGTTTTGTATCTGTACCTATCTGCGTTCGTGTCACAAATAAATCATTTTTCTTTCTTTTCTTTCTTTAATGTGTAGTTTTTTGTGTGTGCAGCGGTGGCACGGCCGTGGTGGCGGTGCGCACGCGCGATCCCGACGCGCACGCGCTCCCGCACGCCGGCGTGGCGACCCCGCGCTCGCGCGCTCGCACCGTGCAGGTCAGTACACCACACATGCTTCACGTTACACCTCATAGCCTCAGCGCACATTCTAGCCTCAGGAGCCTAAGCGCTCAATTCGTCTTTCGTGACAGATAAACAAAACTTAAATACAATAAGTTTTTAGTGAAAAATATAGTTTTCAATACAAGCTTTTATAAAATTAGTGATTGTAATCGTGTGCTGATAAAATGAGCCTAAACACGGCCAGTCTACTATTATCCATCGAGTAGTTCCGTTGTCCACCTGGATTCCGTCTCGATTCCAGCTCGCTGTCACCATAATATTGCATTGTTATTGTAACTTGACAGGTATGCAAAATCTCATATCAATCGTTTGAGGATAACTGCTTTAAAATTCAGTTGCATGATTCCACCCGGACAATCATACATTGCAAGTTAAATAAAAGCTTGTAAAAAGACGTATTTAATAGGATTGAGAAAGGTATGCTTAGATGGTTTGGGCATTTAGAAAGAATGGACAATAGTAGATTGACGTGACGTGTACATAAGACGAGCGTGAATGCGACAGTGGGAAGGGGAAGACCTCGGCGAACATATTCAGACAAGGGTGGCTACCCTTGACACTCGATCGCAATCCTAATTTGTAATTTGCTGTCAAATTGTGCCGTTTGGTACTCTTGAATCCTATCCTACTACAAGTTTGGATGCAAACCTGGTGGAATTTTAAGGAACTAAACGAAATGGACTATACTCCCAAGATATTAGGGAAAATAAGTAATAATTCGGTGAAATAATAACGATTATGCAAGTTATTTTCAAATGTAACGGTAGTTTTATTACGTTGTGTGTAGCCACACCTATGTCATTGTTTTCTCAAGAGTCATCAAGCGAAATCGGTCGCGTACACGATTTCAATTTAAATCTCCATTTTGATCAATATCAACACAGTAATTCCTTGGGGATATAATCTAAATAAATCAAGAAAAGAAACACGATTGGTATACCATTTCTCGATAATTTTTACTTTTAAATTGGCCCTCTTAAAACCCATTTTACGTCCTTCAAATAGACAAAATATTAAGCGTTAATTTGTATACTATTCAGTAGGTAATCACATTACTTATATAAAAGGAGAAGGATTTATTTTTATATTTGCTACATTAGAAGCAAAACGAAGTTTTATAATTTGTCGCTTACGTCAGTTACTTTCGAGCTGAAGAAATCTATACCTTATAGATAAATATTGAACTTCCCGGGTTCAAGTGAGTGAATAAATAAATAAATGATGTTTTGTGTGCGTAGGTGGTGGAGCGTTCCGGCGAAGGCGAGCGCGACAAGTTCAAGTGCCTGTACTTGCTGGTGGAGACGGCCGTCGCCGTGCGCCAGCGAGAGAAGGAGACGGAGCCAGACGCAGAGGAGGTGCCTGTCTAGTGGCTCACGGTCACCATATATTATAATGTAAGTTCAACAAAGATCTTGGGCACCGTTAGCTCTACCTACAGATAGCCAGTCAGACTAAAGTCATTGACATTGCCCACCGGATTAGCAAGCTGAAGTGGTAATGGGCTGGTCATATATGCCGAAGAACCGACAACCGTTGGGATAAGCGAGTTCTTGAGTGGAGACCGCGCCTTGGCAAACGTAGCGTGGGGCGCCCTCTGGCTAGGTGGAGCGATGACCTACGAAGGACCTGCAGAAATTGGATAAGAAGAGCCGAACACCGGGCTCAGTGGCGCGTATTGGGAGAGGCCTATGTCCAGCAGTGAACTAGTGTGGGCTGATGATGATGACAGACAGCCAGTGTGGAAGACCCTTAACAGACTGCGCACTTAAGATGGCCGCTGCAGGTGTAATCTCAGCAAGTGGGGTATGATCGCAGCCTCCGCTACGCAATGCGACTGTGGTGCCCAGTCCCAAACCATGCCACTCGCCCTTGTATGCCCATCCTGCACGAAAAAACGACGCACGATGCACACGAAGCACGATGGAAGGTTTAATGACCTGCTCCGAAAATTCCGTGGGTGTGGCAACCTATTCGTCAAAATGGCTTTGAGTGAGACATCGATACGAAAGAAGAAGTTTGTAGTAGTAGTAGAGCTTTTTTGTGAATGAGTTCGTCCGGGGAAGTACTACCTCCGTACCTATTTCTGCCGCAAAGCAGTAGTGCTCGCATTGCTGTGTTCCGGTTTGAAGGGTATATATAGGTGCCGGTGAAATTACAGGCACATGAGACTTTTCATCTTTATGTCTGAGGGCGGCGGGCGCAAAGCCACATAGGGTGCGTCCTAGGTGGACGTGACCTATGTATGAGGTAATGCATATGGTTACCCCTTAACATCAGGTGGGGCAATAGCTTGTTACGTCATTTAGCACAGTTAAAAAAAAAACCTGTTCAATGTGCAATAGGTTTAAACCACTTTAGTAAAAAAAAACTTATTATTTTTTCAGGTAAAATCAAACAAGGGTGTTTGAACGCGTAGGCTACAGCTCTACCAACGACTTCCATTACAACTAGGCGACTTTCCTGACCTGTTTGGTTGGATCGATCTTGGTGGCAGTTAGCTTAAGTTTTATCTAATGGCCGTGTGAGTAGGCAACCTGACATACATTTGTGCAATACACTCAAACGTTAGGTTCACTACTATTAAGCGCTCCCATTTTGCAAACAGTCATTGCTGAATGGTAACTACCCGTTAGCAGGCAAACTGCTTCAAAGAACTTAACGCGAACCAATACATAAAGAGCATGATGCATGTCTAATTGATAGTATCTATGAAATACTTTCACATGAGTAAATGAGAATAAAACTGACCAACCTAATGACTATGATGACAAGAAAAAAAAAAGAAAAAAACGTTTCATATTTTTTTCAAATCATGACTTCCATATCTATGCATATCTTTGATTGGTAGTGTCTAATATCATTAGTTTAGCTACGAATGTTCTTTAATCCTTTTACTTAAAGTGGTTGCTTTTTCATACTAACGTAATTTATTATACTAATACCGTATTAGTAACGTAATATGATTTGCCGCAAATAATAACCAATATAAAGTCATTTCAGTGTAAAATTATACTCTGTTCGCCCATATTTGGTAAAATACGTTAGTATGAAAAGCAACCACCGTAATTTTGTTGTTTAGTGACATGCGTAGCTGAACTAATGGTATAGGTATAAGAGTGTCTCATAAATATTAAAGCAGTGCAACTTATAAATACAATAAGGTCTCAGCAAAACCAGTTTTCGATATCACTGTTGATGAGATATGATGAGCAAAAAGCACAATTTGATTTTTGCGCCACTTGTCTTAACTGTCCACCATAATTAATTTCTTCAATAGTATCCTCACTTCTTGACCAAGTTTTTGTCGAGAAGTTCACTTCTTGACCAAGTTTTTGTCAAGAAGTGATGGTGGGATGCAAGAAATTACTTATGGTGCAACGTTAGACAAGAACGCAAAAATAAAATTGTGGTTTTTGCTCATCATATCTCATCAACACTTCTTGAGATAGCGAAAACTGATTTTGCTAAGAATTTATTATATTTATAAGTTGCATGTTGCAAAATGCGTGATATTTATGAGACCATCATATATATCACATTAGTCAATTAACAAAAAAGATTAAAGGAAATTCGTAGCTAAGCAAATGATATTAGTCACTTTCAATCAACACATGTGTGTTAGGTTAGGTTGGTCAGCTAGTTCGCTATATCAAGAAATGTTGATGAGCAAAAAATAATAAAATCCTGATTTTCGCGCCTTTTGTATAACGTTTCACGTTAGTTCTACATCTCCATTAGTTTATGGTGATATACAATCATGTATAATGGTGGTACAAACATCGTTCATGATCGCGAATTTGCCTTATTCCTCTTCCTCCTCACATCGTAATTTTTGGGTGAATACTAGGATATAGACTATATGTCGACTTATCCGTCTATATTCGCCTTATTTGCACGAACAAGACTAATTAGGCAAATACACAAGGACCCGCCCGCTTGTCTGTTTTTGGTCACATATCAATGGATCAAATATGTCACATAGGTTCGTTTACCGTCCACACACCGCTCGCTCGGTTCTGTGCGCGACAGCGACACGACAGAAGACTAGGTGCGCCTACAAACACATATTCGCAAGTATTTTGCATATTTGCTGCGTGCTAGGTGTCGTGTTCGTCATATTTGGGCAAACACGACGAATATGCATGTGAAGTGCGGCCATGAGATTCATATTGAATTCGGCTCTATCTTTGCATTAGTGCGTTGTGTTTTAAGTTTTTGTAATAAATAGTAATAGTATGACTTATTGTGTTTAGGATTTTATTATATTTTAAGAGATATCAGGAGTATTTACCTAAATCAACATACAGACTTTACCTCTTATTAACGTGTATATGAAACTATTGTTTTTAAAATAACTTTATATGTAGAAATGGAGGCTTTATTTTACAAGACAGTAATATATATCATGACGAATATTTCCAAAAACATTTATATTAGAAAGTCTTGGGTTAATATAAATCTAATTACACAACGGAAAACTTATTTATACTTATCAAGTATTTGATATTATCTTAGTAAACTAAATTACCGCAGTAATATTCTACCGCGATATTAATATAAATAACCGCAATAATATACCTACTACAGTACCGCAGTAATATACTACCGCGATAATAATATAAATTACCGCAGTAATATACTACCGCGATATTATAAATTACCGCTGTAATATACTACCGCGATATTATAAATTACCGCAGTTATATACACCCGCGATATTAATATAAATTACCGCAGTTATATACTTAGCTATGATATCGGCTCGTAGCGCGTACCTATCGTGTAGTCCAGTTTAAGGGGCTACTCATTTTATAAAATTGCAATAAAATATACCTACATTACATTAAAAATATCATGTATGCAACTGTAATATATTTATACTCTGGTTCAGAATTCGAGATATTTTTTGTAAACAAACAAATGTCACCGTCAAAGAGACAAGCCACTGGTAAAAACGTTTTTTTGCGTGGATCATGTTTTACTAGTACTGACCCGCGGCTTTTCCTACGGTATTAAATTTTTGTAATATCCGCCAGCGGGTTCGCTCGCGCGGTATGTACAGTGGTGTGAAAATGTTCGTCACCTTAGAGCCTATTTTTGATTGTTCAATGCAAAAAGCATAGGTACTGTTTTACCGACATAGTATTTCATATGGACTGTTTTACCGACATAGTACTGTATCGGAACTGCCAATGTGTCAATATTACGAAAATAAACTTCAGTTACCATGGCAACGGATATAAGCAGCAATCCACCAAACAAACAATTTTTCTGTGTTGTCGATAGACTGTAATTATTTTTAGGGTTCCGTACCCAAAGCGTGCTAACAACGGGACCCTATCGCTAACCCTACGCTGTCGTCGGTCGGTCTGACTGCCCGTCTGTTCATCAGATTACAGATAATATTACACTGCAGATAATAACAAAAACAACTAAGTATATAATATTTTTAATAACGGGTATAACCTCCGTTAGCGTTAATTACACTCTGCAATCGCTCCCGCATAGAACCCACAAGCCGAGAGAATAGGTCCGTTCCTCTTGTCTCTTCCCAAATGGTTTGGCAGTGGTTTTCTATGGCCTCTTTTGTCCTTTCATTGTTATTAACCCACCGCTGGACCATTAAACCCCATAGATTCTCTTGGGGTCTCTCTATCTGCAGATCTTGCTGGCCAGGGAATAACCTCAACCTCCCGATGTCGATTGAACCACTCATTCACAATACGAGCAGTGTGTATGCGGGAATTGTCGTGGATATAATTGAACTGCGGCAATTCGTTTGCTGGAAATACGTTACGGACAGTTGGTAGCATACTTTCTTCCAGAGCCGATAGATAATTTTCTGCGTTTGCCCTCGATGGAAGAAGAACGAGCTCGCCTACACCATGTGATGACATCCATCCCCACCTGTTGGTAGAGATCCGTCCAGAATTGAAATTGGGCACTACATGTTCTTCCGTATATCTTGTGCCATTATATCTCCACAAATTAAGTCTTCCATGCTGGCTAGATTTAAAGCATTTTTCATCCGTAAATATAGTGGTACTCCAATCGAAGTTTAAATACGTTTGAGCAAATCTTAAGCGTGCCTCCTTATGAGCTCTCGTCAGAGCAACTTTTTGGACGTGTCGTCTGTGATGAAGGCCCATAGAGTGTAACGCATTTCTGATCACTCTGGGACAAACTTCAAACATTTGAGCAAACCTATTTGTTGATATGAAACCGTTTTCTTCATATTGTTGTATCATAAAATCTTTTTGTGCACCGGTAAGAAGCGGGCGGCGTCCAGAATTGGTATGACGATGATCTGTTAAAACCCCCTCCTCGCCATGTCTCCTGATCCAGAACCTTACACTGTCTCTAGTAATATTAAGGCGAGCCGATATGTTGCTAATATTGTAGCCAGATTCATGTTCAGCAATAATTTCTGCCCTTTGCTCTATTGTTAAACTTCTGGGCATTACGACAAATAGAGAATGAGAATAATTATTAAGAATATTTTGATATTACTGAAAATAACAATGGAGACAAATGACATACACTGTCAATGAATAATACTAAAAAAGTTCTCTGTGGAATTAAATTTCAAAACTTCTGGTCAACTCAATAAAAAAGGTTTCGTATCAAAACATAAACAAGCAACTGATTAAAGGTTTGCAAATTTGATCTTTGTTAGTAAACAATTAAATTATGATTTTCCATACAGCAGTCTGCGCAGTAGTATAGTTGGAAAAGGTAATATGTGCTCGCGACAAGCTAAGGGGATTTCTTTGAAAATTGACGAACCTTTTCATTCCGCCACTGTACCTTCAATTTGCGGCAAATAAACACAAACCCACTACCTACCCAAGTTTATCTGACGAGTCAATGTGTAAACGGCAAAATGTTATATATAACTCTTACCTACTGATACAGTATGACCATTCCATTGTAAAACTGTGCGAAAAGCACATTCGTATTCAGCAAATGAGGAGAAACGAATGAAATTAACAAAATGGGGACCGGCTTTCAAAACAAAGCCTATTGTTTAGAATCTCTGCAGTGTTCCAAGTAACATGAAATATTTTCTACTCACAAATATATTTTTGCTTGATAACTTTGTTAATAACCGAAATAACTCAAAAATATATACGACAAAATATTGATTACTTTATAGTTTATCAGATCTGAGTTAGAATAACATACCCTATCCTGTTTATTGGCCTAATTAAACTACCATAGAGCACCTATTTATTTGCTATGGTAACCCCTTTGTTTACAAAAAATATCTCGAATTCTGAACCAGGGTATAGTGTAGTTATATGTATACCAAAATATCCTATATCACTTATACTATTATACATTTCTCAGTAATAATAGCATAGATTTTTATTAAAAATGCGTAAAATAAATATTGTTCTTTATGGTTATTTCCATTTAGGTAATTTTTTATCAACTGGACTTATATTATCAAATATATATTATTTACTCTACTTGTACATAAACACGCTTGGTTTTTAAGGGGTAGTTATACGCTCGCGGCCTCGAGAAAATTTTGGATTTAAAATGGTGTCAATGGGGAGATATTCCTGAAAAATGGTAACATAGCAAAGTAGTTTTTTTTTTAAATATAATTGGGTGTCATCAAAATATACAATGCTACAGTCATAGCGCTTAACTGAGTATGTTCATGCGGTAGTGGAGCGGTGCGCGAGGGGCGTGGTTTCATTGTCGGGAGACTTCGGCGGGCGTCGGTATCGCTGTCAAATCGTGTTACTGTGTGACCACGAGTCCGCAACGGTTATTTGAACCGAGCCCTTATCACCGCTCCACTAACCTAGTAGGTTCCTGCGGTAGAAGAGCATAGCGCTTAACTGGGTAGGTTCAACCGCTATGCCTGTACCCAGTGTAGTATTATGTTATCTGTGCCTGTACCTAACACGTAAATATATATTATGACTGGATTTTTGTTCCTGGTATGTCAAATATTCTCTTCCAATAATACCAATTTGTATTTATTGGAGTAGCTACATTAGTACTACATAATATCCTTGTAAATAAGACTATTTAGTTTTAATTTATTATATTAGCGCATTGATATCTTACCTAATTTTAATGCTTACTTTCACCAACCACTTATGGGCCAACTCGGAGACACACAAATGTCAAATTTGACAGTTCATATAATGTCAATTCGATGTGCGTCCCGTAGAATAAGTATTGGTTGGTGTAAATGGGAATAGGTCCCATATTACAGAACTAATCTTGACCGAATCAAGACTCGGAGCATAGATTTTTTGGAAGATTTATATGAAAACCTATCAAAAATATTGGAGATTAGTTTTGGAATATGGAATATGGTTTTTAAACAAAACTTGAGTAATTTAGTGTAGCGGCTTTGGTCCTTGTCGTAAAATATTTAAGACTATTATAGGTATGTTAGTAAAGTTTTGCTTTATACACGAAATGTAAACTGAAAGAGAGTATATATCTTCAAAGAATATCATACTCTTGTTGCATTGAGATAAATCATAATATTCTTTGTACATGCTTAATTAATAATCTGGTTCATCGATTTTATCAAAAAGGTATTTTCACTGTAAGTACCGCTTACCGTACTTAATAGTAAAACCGACGATTAATAGCAAAAATAACATCGAAATTTTAGTTCATACAAGACATTTCGATATTATTTTCGCTATTAATCCACTGTTTTTTCAACTTATTTTTTTTATTTTTATTTGGGTGGCATCTGAATATACAATGCTACAGTCATAGCGCTTAACTGAGTATGTTCATGCGGTAGTGGAGCGGTGGAGGAGAATAAGTGGAGCGGTGCGGGAGGGGCGTGGTTTCATTGTCGGGATTTAATTTGCGCAAATAAATACTAATATAAAAGCCAACAACAGTCATTTCGGTGCAAAATTATACTCTGTTCGCCCATATTTGGTCAAATAGGTTAGTATTCAAAAGCAAATGCCAGTTAGATAAAATCTTACCATAAATAGTTCACATCACAGAACCAGTCTAATTATTAATAAATAGTATTGTTCCTCATTGATTCTTAGATGTTTGTCAAATTATTTTAGTTTTAAGCTATGTTTAATTTTATTTTAAAAAAACCAGTATTTTTTTACATACCGTTGTATCTGTGTAAGTAAGCACCGACAGGTTTCGACTCAAACTCGAGATTCTTTCAAGGTGAGCGAGCGCGACGCACTCCCTCCGCGTCCCATTTAGCACTTTCACTTATCTTGATAGTCTCGAAATTGAGTCGAAACTTGTCGGAGACACCGATATAAAGGTACGTAAAAAATTACCGTTTTGATGTTAAGACGCCATAGGTTCTCAAATGTGTCTAGAATTTTAAAGTTTTTGATAAGAATTCTTATAGTTTTCTATGAAGAAAAAAATATATGATATTCTTGATCATTTTATCTAGTGAAATCATTAATTCAATACACTATTTGAATTACTTCACTCAATAAAAAAAAAACACAAAGATACCACCTTTTTAAAATTGAAATCATGTTTTTGACTTACTTCTTTCACGTTTTAACTTATGAAACACTTGGTGTCATGTTCATTTTTATTTAAATTAGTGAAGTCAATAACAAAATTTAGCAAAACTAAAAGGGATTTTTTTATATAATTTTTTAAACACAGATATAAGTACCAGAGCGTGCGCTCGGCTTGCTCAGACCGGTCGCAGACCGCATCGAGGCAGGATCTGTGTCAATTTTCCCGCCATCGGTCACGTGACTACGGATGAAATGGAAACTATCAAGTCAGGCTACTCGCAAATCATAATTATGAAAAGAGCCAACATAGGTACTTGTACTATTATTTATTCTGTGACAAAGGTAAGTAAAAGTAAACCTAGGTAACAAATACATTATCCGATTTGTTTTGCAAATAAACTCTGACTTCATACTGTTACTTTAGATAGCTACATACCTAGTAGGAGTAGAGATCTGGCCAAAGAAATTACCTCTCCGTCCCCTCTAGTGGATGTGGGATGTGCTGTGGTCTGTCTGACCAAAGAGTTGACCCTCCGTTTCTTCCCGTGGAAGAGAGCTGTGGTGTTTGTCTGGTCTAAGAAAATACCTCTCCGTCTCCTCAAGTGGATGTGTGAAGTGGTATGTCTGGCCTAAGAGTAACCCTCCGTTTTTTCCAATGGAAGAGTGTTGTGGTGTTTTTCTGACCTAAGAAAATACCTCTCCGTCTCCTCAAGTGGATGTGTGAAGTGGTATGTCCGGCCTAAGAGTAACCCTCCGTTTTTTCCTATGGAAGAGTGCTGTGGTGTTTGTCTGGCCAAAGAAAATACCTCTCCGTCTCCTCAAGTGGATGTGTGAAGTGGTATGTCCGGCCTAAGAGTAACCCTCCGTTTTTTCCTATGGAAGAGTATTGTGGTGTTTGTCCGGCCTAAGAAAATACCTGTCCGTCACCTCACGTGGATATGTAACGTGGTATGTCCGGCCTAAGAGTAACCCTCCGTTTTTTCCTATGGAAGAGTGCTGTGTTGTTTGTCCAGCCTAAGAAAATACCTGTGCGTCACCTCACGTGGATGTGTGAAGTGGTCTATCTGGCCTAGGAGTAGACCCTCCGTCTGTTCCCGTGGAAGAGTGCCGTGATGTGTGTCCGGCCTAAGAAAATACCTCTCCGTCTCCTCAAGTGGATGTGTGAAGTGGTATGTCTGGCCTAAGAGTAACCCTCCGTTTTTTCCTATGGAAGAGTGTTGTGGTGTTTGTCTGGCCTAAGAAAATACCTCTCCGTCTCCTCAAGTGGATGTGTGAAGTGGTATGTCTGGCCTAAGAGTAACCCTCCGTTTTTTCCTATGGAAGAGTGTTGTGGTGTTTGTCTGGCCTAAGAAAATACCTCTCCGTCTCCTCAAGTGGATGTGTGAAGTGGTATGTCTGGCCTAAGAGTAACCCTCCGTTTTTTCCTATGGAAGAGTGCTGTGGTGTTTGTCTGGCCAAAGAAAATACCTCTCCGTCTCCTCAAGTGGATGTGTGAAGTGGTATGTCCGGCCTAAGAGTAACCCTCCGTTTTTTCCTATGGAAGAGTATTGTGGTGTTTGTCTGGCCTAAGAAAATACCTCTCCGTCTCCTCAAGTGGATGTGTGAAGTGGTATGTCCGGCCTAAGAGTAACCCTCCGTTTTTTCCTATGGAAGAGTGCTGTGTTGTTTGTCCAGCCTAAGAAAATACCTGTGCGTCACCTCACGTGGATGTGTGAAGTGGTCTATCTGGCCTAGGAGTAGACCCTCCGTCTGTTCCCGTGGAAGAGTGCCGTGATGTGTGTCCGGCCTAAGAAAATACCTCTCCGTCTCCTCAAGTGGATGTGTGAAGTGGTATGTCTGGCCTAAGAGTAACCCTCCGTTTTTTCCTATGGAAGAGTGTTGTGGTGTTTGTCTGGCCTAAGAAAATACCTCTCCGTCTCCTCAAGTGGATGTGTGAAGTGGTATGTCTGGCCTAAGAGTAACCCTCCGTTTTTTCCTATGGAAGAGTGCTGTGGTGTTTGTCTGGCCAAAGAAAATACCTCTCCGTCTCCTCAAGTGGATGTGTCAAGTGGTATGTCCGGCCTAAGAGTAACCCTCCGTTTTTTCCTATGGAAGAGTGCTGTGGTGTTTGTCTGGCCAAAGAAAATACCTCTCCGTCTCCTCAAGTGGATGTGTGAAGTGGTATGTCCGGACTAAGAGTAACCCTCCGTTTTTTCCTATGGAAGAGTATTGTGGTGTTTGTCTGGCCTAAGAAAATACCTCTCCGTCTCCTCAAGTGGATGTGTGAAGTGGTATGTCCGGCCTAAGAGTAACCCTCCGTTTTTTCCTATGGAAGAGTGCTGTGTTGTTTGTCCAGCCTAAGAAAATACCTGTGCGTCACCTCACGTGGATGTGTGCAATGGTCTATCTGGCCTAGGAGTAGACCCTCCGTCTGTTCCTATGGAAGAGTGTTGTGGTGTTTGTCTGGCCTAAGAAAATACCTCTCCGTCTCCTCAAGTGGATGTGTGAAGTGGTATGTCTGGCCTAAGAGTAACCCTCCGTTTTTTCCTATGGAAGAGTGCTGTGGTGTTTGTCTGGCCAAAGAAAATACCTCTCCGTCTCCTCAAGTGGATGTGTGAAGTGGTATGTCCGGCCTAAGAGTAACCCTCCGTTTTTTCCTATGGAAGAGTGCTGTGGTGTTTGTCTGGCCAAAGAAAATACCTCTCCGTCTCCTCAAGTGGATGTGTGAAGTGGTATGTCCGGACTAAGAGTAACCCTCCGTTTTTTCCTATGGAAGAGTATTGTGGTGTTTGTCTGGCCTAAGAAAATACCTCTCCGTCTCCTCAAGTGGATGTGTGAAGTGGTATGTCCGGCCTAAGAGTAACCCTCCGTTTTTTCCTATGGAAGAGTGCTGTGTTGTTTGTCCAGCCTAAGAAAATACCTGTGCGTCACCTCACGTGGATGTGTGCAATGGTCTATCTGGCCTAGGAGTAGACCCTCCGTCTGTTCCCGTGGAAGAGTGCCGTGATGTGTGTCCGGCCTAAGAAAATACCTGTCCGTCACCTCACGTGGATATGTAACGTGGTATGTCCGGCCTAAGAGTAACCCTCCGTTTTTTCCTATGGAAGAGTGCTGTGTTGTTTGTCCAGCCTAAGAAAATACCTGTGCGTCACCTCACGTGGATATATGCAGTGGTATATCTGGCCTAAGAGTAGACCCTCCGTCTGTTCCCGTGGAAGAGTGCCGTGATGTGTGTCCGGCCTAAGAAAATACCTCTCCGTCTCCTCAAGTGGATGTGTGAAGTGGTATGTCCGGCCTAAGAGTAACCCTCCGTTTTTTCCTATGGAAGAGTGTTGTGGTGTTTGTCTGGCCTAAGAAATAACCTCTCCGTCTCCTCAAGTGGATGTGTGAAGTGGTATGTCCAGCCTAAGATTAACCCTCCGTTTTTTCCCATGGAAGAGGGCTGTGGTGTGTGTCCAGCAAAAAAAAAACCTCTACGTCTCCTCCCGTGGATGCAATGAGCATCACTTCAATGTACTAATTCCACCTATTGCATTAGGATACGATTTTCAATGTTAACTACATTTTGATTACTAGGACAGAAAATGTATGGTAGTAAATGTGTTACCGGCTACCACCATCCAAAGGGCGTCGACGATTTTGGCATAGTCGTCAGCCACCATTTAGTTTTATTTTCAAGTTAGTGGCGCACTTTGAAAACTGTACATAAATGGCATACGGCTTATTCGCAAAACGTCCACTTTTCATAATGTACACCGCACTTTTGGTCCTGACCAAAACAGTTCTTTGAAACGGTGACCGATCGGATCCGTTCAAACGACGCGTCCAACTGTTTTATGGGAAAGATTAAAGAAAAATGTTACAAACAAAAAAAAATAGAAGGCTGCTCTATAATGGCTTTTTTAAACAGACTTGTCCGACTAGACTTTGGTTAATTAAAGTCTTTTACCAAAGTTAACACTCGAAAATTTTGTTTATGCAGAAATGTTGCCAGCATCTCGGTGAATATACGAAAATCCTAACTTTTTTCAAAACCAAGATGGCAGATGGTGTGGCGGCCATTTTGTTAAATGGTGGAATATAAAATTTACAAATTGAAAAAAAGAGACTGTGTGCAACACTTAGCTTGATGACTTGTATAGGGCTGTTGTGTGGGAGGACAAGTGGTGTTGCCAGGTGGAAATATTTTCCCCGTTTTTAGGGCAATTTCTTAGATTTTCTCCAAATATATATAATTAATTAAGTTTTTGATAATAAAATGTATGTGGTATTATGAAGGAAGCCCTTAAAAATAACCTTTGACTATATAAATTTGTATATTGTTGGTAACCCTGGGAGGAAACGGTGCTTGTATAATCGAGAGACTGAAAAAAACGATAGTAACGTTCGATTGCGAATAAATCATCAAATTTGCAGTCAGGTACGTATGTAAGTGAGTAGGAAGATAACCTGGCAACCCTGCGTAAAGGTAATATAAGAAAAAACTAATATGGGTGTCGTTTTTGAGTAATTTGTAGTTGCTGATTACGAATATTACTTAAATTTTTTGGTTACGTGGGTAAGTTAGTAGGTAAGCTGGTAACCCTATAAAATGGTAAGATCAGAAAAAACTAATATGGGTGTCGTTTTCAAGTAATTTGTGGGTGCTGATTACGAATATTACGTTAGTTTTCTCTCTTCAAATTAACTTTGCTGTAGCTTATCGAGCTAACGAGACCAGCGTGACACGAAGTGGATCGATTCCACTGAGTGGAACGATGGTCGAGTGAGTGAGATAAACGAAGAGGCGACATTCGTATTAATTAGTGCAGGAGCATGTACAGGTACAGGTATAATTACAGGTACAGGTACAGGTACAGGTACAGGTACAGGTACAGGTACAGGTCAAGGTCAAGGTTAAGGGTCAAAATCAAAGTAGATTTATAGAGGTTCGTAGGCGTTGGAAGGAGTTTGTAGGGTTTGTAGGATTTTGTAGGGGTTTGTAGTGTTGGTAGGGTTTGCAGGGGTTTGTAGAGGTTTGTGCATACACGCGAGTAAGCGGCAAAGGAAAACTGTACGCCAGCTGCAGCACCTCACGCACCACCGACCCACTAGTTATTGTGCTATGGCTAGAGGATACAACTCATTCGCAAAACGTCCACTTCTTGTAATGTACATCGCACTTATTCTCAATATGACCACTTCGCATAACCTCCACTTCGCAAAATATACACTCAATTTTTTTGCTCAAATAGACTAAAGGAGATGTCCAAAAAATATATATGAAGGCCGGTATAAAAATAACTAGAAATTCTAAGCAACATAATAGTTATTTACGGAGAAAGGGCATTAATTATTTGGCTATTTTGCAGCTAATGAAAAATAATAAATGTACCTCAGTTTTTTTAAACTTGATTCAAATGTTGTTTTTTTTTCAAAATAAAGTTAGAACTTGTAACACTCCCAAAAGGTGAACTTGACGCTCTTTGGCAGGCAGACTAAGGAATTTTGATACTCTCTAGCTAGCGAGACAGGCCGCAGACAGACAACCACAAAGAACTTTTCATACGACTATCCTACCTTCGTTCCATGTTGTCGCGTTATTACTAATACTTCACTTATTAGTTTATCTGTTCTGTGTAGGTTCAGGATACATTCTAAGTAGATACCTACCTACACTGTTGTAGAGTTCACTAATAGATAGGAGCTGCCTGTAATGATAATAGTACCTTTAGCAATATGCATAGGTACCTACATTCCTCGCCTCCTTATAAACATATGTATTTTTCAGGTAGCTCAGGGCACAGATAAATTTATTGTAAATTGTGTGTTAGCACGTATTCCATTCAAGAAGAATATTTTAGTCATCATATCTTTGGGCACAGGCAGAAGAAGACGAAATAGCATATTTATTTTATGTGCGATCGCAGATATTTGTTTAGGGTGTTCTGGGTATTTTTATGTATAATAAAAAATATCTATCTATGTAATATATTGTATTAAGTATATCAGTTATCTAGTACACATAACACAAGCTCTGCTTAGCTTGGGGCTAGATAAAAAATGTGAAATGTGTTATGTGAACTGTCCAGCATTATTTATTTATTTATTTATTACACACGTGTGGTTTTGGCATGTTTGTTTCATTATGTTTTCCCTTCAAGAACAATTTTATTATTTTCTCGGAAACGGAGGTTTTATAATATATAAAATTTATATAATCGAGTAGCCCAATAAATAAGCTTTTTTTACATATATTTCATAACTTCTGAAATTTTCTCAGAATATTATACTACTTCTGGACATCTCCTTTATTCGCAATATGTACACTGGACTTTTCATAAAATGACTTCAATTTTATTTTTTTTGAGTTTTTTTATTTTAGACTTTTTACTTTTTTCATATGATTACATTTTTACTATAAAAACTTTCGTGAATCATATCAATTATATTATAAAAACGGGAAATTTTCACGTACCGTTAAATCGATGTAAGCACCGACATTGTTTCGACCCGTTTCGAGAGTCTTTCTCAAGGTGAGTGAACGCGACGCACTACACCCGCGTTTCGCTTAGCACTAATCCGCTCAGTGCGAGCTGCAGCCCGCTCGGCTCGTGTAGTGGGGCGCGCGGGTAGGAATATAGCTTGTGTTCGTTTCGTCATCGTCGCCGGCGCAGTGGATTGTGGTGTCTCATCGCTGTCACTACTACTACCATCAACACCGTATGGCATTCCAGAGAGACAGGCAACACTCACTGTGTCTCTATCAGCTTCGTCTCTCGTACTAACGTGAGCACCATGCAGACATGATTTCCAGGCAGGTGGTAGAGCCCATCCCCGGTCCCTGTTAAAATTCGGCAGACGACCAATCTCGATTGCCTCACGGATCTTGCGAGGACCGTAAAACTTCTCTCTGGCCAAGACCCGGGCCTTGTCGAACCGAATGTAGTGCGTCGAACCGGCAATCAGCGAATGTTCAGCTATTGCAGAACTATCCACATCGACATTCTTCACGGCGCGTATATGCTCCTTAAGCCTAGTAGAGACATTCCTCTTCGTCTCGCCAACGTAAAAAAACATCGTCGTGCCAGAGAGAAGTTTTACGGTCCTCGCAAGATCCGTGAGGCAATCGAGATTGGTCGTCTGCCGAATTTTAACAGGGACCGGGGATGGGCTCTACCACCTGCCTGGAAATCATGTCTGCATGGTGCTCACGTTAGTACGAGAGACGAAGCTGATAGAGACACAGTGAGTGTTGCCTGTCTCTCTGGAATGCCATACGGTGTTGATGGTAGTAGTAGTGACAGCGATGAGACACCACAATCCACTGCGCCGGCGACGATGACGAAACGAACACAAGCTATATTCCTACCCGCGCGCCCCACTACACGAGCCGAGCGGGCTGCAGCTCGCACTGAGCGGATTAGTGCTAAGCGAAACGCGGGTGTAGTGCGTCGCGTTCACTCACCTTGAGAAAGACTCTCGAAACGGGTCGAAACAATGTCGGTGCTTACATCGATTTAACGGTACGTGAAAATTTCCCGTTTTTATAATATAATTGATTACATTTTTACTTCTTGGTTTTAAAAGTAAAATATAAATACAAGTAAAATGTAACGAAAAGTAAAAAAGTTGCAATTTCCACCAGGCAACACCACTTGTTCTCCCACACGATAGCCCTTTACTAGTCATCAAGCTCCGGTGTTGCCCGCAGTCTCTTTTTTCAATTTGAAAATTGAAAACTTTACGATTCTACAAAATTACCACCAAACAATCCGCCATGCGCCATCATGGTTTTTAAAAAAGTTGTGATTTTGCACCCTATATACACCAAGATGCTTACAACATTTCAATATAAACCAAATTTTCGAGTGTTAACTTTAGTAAAAAACTTTAATTCACCAAAGTCTAGTCGGACAAGTCTGTTTGAAAAACCCATTTTAGAGCAGTAATCTATTTTTTTATTTTTTTTATTTTTTTCTTCTATCTTTCCCAAAAAACAGTAGGATGCGTCGTTTGAACGGATCCGATCGGTCACCATTTCGAAGAAAGGTTTTGGTCAGCTTGGATTTTTGAAATGACAGATTTTACAGACGGACTAAACACTTTCCTAGAACATGACCCATCACTAAAACGACTCCTTCTAGGAGAATAACGATGTCAATGAGTCAGTGAGCCAGTAACCCATATCCAGCTTTTTTGAAAAAAAAAATAGTTTGAAAAGTGCGGTGTACATTATGAGGAGTGGATGTTTTGCGAATGACCCGTACCCTCTAGAAAATGTAATTTTTTTAAAGTGCGCCTCTAACTTAAAAATAAAAGTAAATGGCGGCTGACGACTATGCCAAAATCGTCGACGCCCTTTGGATGGTGGTATGGTATGTATGTTATGTATGGTAGTAACACATTTACTACCATACATTATCTGTGCTAGAAATCAAAATGAGTAGTTATTACATTGAAAATTGTAGAATTATATAGGTAGAATTTGTAGATTGATGTGATGCTCAATGCATCCACGGAAGGAGACGGACAGGTATTTTCTTAGGCCGGACACACATCACGGCACTATTCCACGGGAACAGACGGAGGGTCTACTCTTAGGCAAGACAGACCACTGCACACATCCACGTGAGGTGACGCACAGGTATTTTCTTAGGTCGGACACACACCACGACACTCTTCCACGGGAAGACACGAAGGGTCTTCCCTTAGGCCAGACAGACCACTGTACACATCCACGTGAGGTGACGGACAGGTATTTTCTTAGGCCGGACACACACCTCGGCACACTTTCATGGAAAGACACGGAGAGTCTTCCCTTAGGCCAGACAGACCACTGCACACATCCACGTGAGGTGACGCACAGGTATTTTCTTAGGCCGGACAAACACCACAGCACTCTTCCATAGGAAAAAACGGAGGGTTACTCTTAGGCCGGACATACCACTTCACACATCCACTTGAGGAGACGGACAGGTATTTTCTTAGGGCGGACACACATCACGGCACTCTTCCACGGGAACTAATGGAGGGTCTACTCTTAGGCCAGACAGACCATTGCACACATCCACGTGAGGTGACGCACAGGTATCTTCTTAGGCCCGACAAACACCACAGCACTCTTCCATAGGAAAAACTGGAGGGTAACTCTTAGGCCGGACATACCACTTCACACATCCACGTGAGGAGACGGAGAAGTATTTTCTGAGGCCGGAAACACATCACGGCATTCTTTCACAGGAAGAGACGTAGGTGCTACTCTTTGTTCGGACAGACCACTGTAAACATCCACTGGAGGAGACGGAGAGGTAATTTTTTGGCCAGACACCACGACACTCTTCCACGGGAAGAGATAGAGGGTATACTGTTAGGTCGGACAGACCACTGTAAACATCCACTGGAGGAGACGGAGAGGTAATTTTTTAGGCCAGACACACCACGACACTCTTCCACGGGAAGAGACGGAGGGGCTACTCTTTTTTCGGACAGACCACTGTAAACATCCACTGGAGGAGACGGAGAGGTAATTTTTTAAGCTAGACACACACCACGACACTCTTCCACGGGAAGAAACGGAGGGTATACTGTTAGGTCGGACAGACCACTGCACACATCCACTGGAGGAGACGGAGAGGTAATTTCTTAGGCTGGACACACACCTCTGCACTCTTCCTCAGAAAGAGACGGAGGGCCTACTCTTAGGTCGGACAGACCACTGCACACATCCACTGGAGTAGACGTAGAGGTAATTTCTTAGGCCGGACACACACCTCTGCACTCTTCCTCAGAAAGAGACGGAGGGCCTACTCTTAGGTCGGACAGACCACTGCACACATCCACTGGAGGAGACGGAGAGGTAATTTCTTAGGCTGGACACACACCTCTGCACTCTTCCTCAGAAAGAGACGGAGGGCCTACTCTTAGGTCGGACAGACCACTGCACACATCCACTGGAGTAGACGGAGAGGTAATTTCTTAGGCCGGACACACACCTCTGCACTCTTCCTCAGAAAGAGTCGGAGGGCCTAGTCTTAGGTCGGACAGACCACTGCACACATCCACTGGAGGAGACGGAGAGGTAATTTCTTAGGATCGAATCATGAGGTACTTATTTTGTTTATGGAACATCTGATTTTCTGCCACAATTAGATACCTTCCTTACGATCTATTTTTATAGGTAATGTGATTATCCAAATATCCAACAGAAATAATAAAAAAACTTACGTAAAAATTCTTTATTATTTATTTATTACTAGCACTAAAACTTATTATTTTTTGTGCGCATATTGTACTACTTTATGACCGTATGTGCGAAAATAATAGCAAGGCGCCTTAGAGAGTTTCCACACTATCCGATGCGATACCGTTATCGGCCGTAATTTTCATACATTTTATCGGTCTCCAATATCAGATACCGACAAAATGTATGGAAACGTGTTCCGATAAGGATATCGGATCGGAAAGTGTGAAAACGCTCTTACCCGCCGATAGAATTCGGGTCATTGAACTCGGCGCATCCTGCGTCCCGCTCAGTGGGCGGGGCGACCCCGCGTGCTTCACACCCTGACATAAAAATTTTCGTTGGCCCTATAGCGCCTTAATTATAACCTAAGTGAGGGTTTCTGTTCTTACCTGAGTACAATAACAATTGATATTTTAGTAATTTTCCCTTGTGTAAATATATTTTCGTTTAAGATCATAACTTGTTAGTGATTAATAAAATTGATTTCGCTAAATGTTGGTTTCATTTGAATGCATATTTTATTCTGATTCTGTCAAGCATCTTACTTTTGACTGCCTACCCTGAGGCTTTAAGTTGGTTTTCCTTTTTTAGGGTTCCGTACCCAAAGGGTAAAACGGGACCCTATTACTAAGACTCCGTTGTCCGTCCGTCTGTCACCAGGCTATTGAACCAGCAACCAGTATCTCATGAACCGTGATAGGATGATGTATTTCTGTTGCCGCTATAACAACAAATACTAAACAATAGAATAAAATAAAATATTTAAAGGGGCTCCCATACAGCAAATGTGTTTTTTTGTCTTTTTTTATAGATAATGGTACGGAACCCTTCGTGCGAGAGTCCGATTCGCACTTGGCCGGTTTTTCTTTTAATCGTCATCAGTGAATAGAGTAATTAGCTTCGGAGCCCTACATCATGTGTGCTAGACACCGACGTGCTTCCCTGTTGTTCTGCTAATCCCAGTTTAATGGAACTCTGAAAATAGTCGGGGGGAGGGGGGGGGGGGGGGTTTAAGGTGGATGCTTGCGGCGCCAAATTCAATTTTTCTGGTGTTTTTGCCCTGTAATGGATGGAAGATACTATCAATTAAAACATGTGTGTTAAGTCTCTTAGTTATCGTGAACTCAACTTTCGCTATCTGAAGAAGTGTTGATGAGCTGTAATCGGCAAAAAACACTTAAAAATTTGAATCTCGCGCCGCAAGCGTGACCATTCGCCTTAATATATTATTTATAAATAAACTTTAAGTATACAAAGTACATTTAGATTCACATTGCAAAATTATGGTGTTTATTCGAGATTTGGCGTCATCTCGTACGCGGGATTTTTCCAAGAATCACACCGACCGTATGCTCGGACAAATCTCGTCCACGTGACGATTTTGCATCTCGTATGACGCATAATACCACATGGTTTTCATCCGAGATTTGCCTTCATCTCGTGAACGAGATTACAAAACGAGAATCATCGGAGCTGAGGGCAAAAGTTACTTATCTCGATAACATTTATTACAATACTTTGAATTGAATAGGTAGGTACCTACATAAGAAAATTGATTCCTCTTTGTAACTGAGTCGCCGCGCGCGGTGTTCAGCTGTAATGTGATGATTGGTCGGTCATTTCGTAAGACTAGCGTTTCCTTTAACCTTCAAGAAACACATTTACTTCTTACAATGTCATAACAGGAAATAAACACCAAATCGACGAAGAAAAACAGATAAATCTACTTGCTAAGATACCTACGGTACTGTTGTGAATTTCGACTATGAAATTATAAATAAAAAAAAACAGGACAGTTTACACAACATTATCTAGCCCCAAGCTAAGCAGAGCTTGTGTTATGGGTACTAGATAACTGTTATAGGTACTTAATACAATAGATTACCTAAATAGATACTTTTGTATTATACATAGAAAATACCCAGAGCACCCTGAACAAATATCTGCAGATCGTACAAACATTTGTTCCGAGGCGGGAATCGAACCCGCAACCTCCTGCGTTTCAGGCGAACCTTCGCCCGCCGCGCCACAGAGGTCGTCGAATAAATCAACATCGTTCTGCTTAAAATAAGATTGCTGGCGGTCAGTATTTTTTTAAATTTTCGATTTTCCCTAAAGTATGAAAAATCATTCAAAATAGTTTTGAAATGTCCAAGCAAAGCGCTTTCATGACGCCCCACTTGATCAAACTGTTTCACTTTTGTTTCCCCTCTCCGATATAGCTCATAACCATTCCTACAAACTGTACCAATACTATCTACCCCCCTAACCTGAAGATTGAATTAACGATACGGAAGTTTTCATCGGACAAACATACATAGGTACATAGACACACGCCTTTTTCCCCGAAGGGGTTAGGCAGAGCCTCAATAGTCTCTTCACAGTGGGTTGCACCATCATGGAATATAGACGTGACAAGTAGTGAGCTCATCGCCGCCATTGCTTCCCACGACTGAATCGGCTAACCCTTTCTTCCAGTAATAACACATTCATTATATAATTAGCTAGCAGCCAGGACAAATCTTATCAACAAGTCCGGGTAATCCTTCCAATTCATTTATTTATTTATCTTTTGGTACAATATAATGCACTTAGACCAACACACCAACAACACGGAGGCCTGCAATGCTCTAAGACTTAGACATGACAAAAAACTATAAATCACGGTTCCTGCATTATCAATCACCTATATAGGTACCTACATTAAACTTACGGACTTACATTTAAAATACGGGAATGTCAATGAAAAATGCAAATAGTGATTGTGAAATAGTAAAATTAAAATAGTAAGCCTTAGTCGGCTTTCCCGACATCCACGGGAGGAGACGGGGGATTCTTAGGCCGGGCACAGATGCATGCAAAGGTACATACAAACGCCTAGCCCTAATCGTGTAAGATATCCAGTTTGCTGACGCCAGCGCGTCGCTTGGCGCTGACGTCGAGCGCGGGCGACTTCCTCTTGGAGGCGCCTGTCTCCTCTATCACTATGTCCTGCGTGGGGATCTCCATCAGAAGGTGCTCCAAGGTTCTCATGGAGCCGTCTTGCTTCTCATCTGAAGACAACATGGCGGACGAGTTAGGTTACGTTACAATTGAGTCCCGAATCCCCTTTGAACCGATTCAGGAGCATTCGTTAGTAGTAGAGCTTTTTCGTCGTTCGTCCAGGGAAGTACTACCGCCATACCTATTTCTGCCGCAAAGCAGTAGTGCTCGCATTGCTGTGTTCCGGTTTGAAGGGTATGGGTGCCGGTGAAATTACAGGCACATGAGACTTTCCATCTTTATGTCTCAGGGTGACGGGCGCAGTGCAATGCCAGGGCGCGTCTTAGGTGGACGTGACCTATGAGATAATGCATTGTTCATAGGCAGAGGGTACCGCTTAACATCAGGTGGGCCATCTGCTTAATTGGTCCGTCAAGTTGTATAAAAAAACAAAAACATTCTGAAGGGGACTCATCATCAGCCTATCCACTGCTAGTTTTACTATATATAGAGGAAATCAGAAGAACCAAGATCACCGACATAACTCTCAGGATTAACAAGTTGAAGTGGCAATGGGCATGCCATATAGCTCGCAGAACTGAAAACCGTTGCGGAATAAAGGTTCTCGAGGTGACCACGAACCGGACGACGCAGCAGAGAAAGGCCCCTCGATGGACCTAAGATATTAAGGTTGTAGCAAGTCGGTAAATGGAGGCAGCTCAAGACTCAAGACGATTGTCAGTTCTGGGAGCTATATGGCCTGCCCATTGCCACTTCAACTTGCTAATCCTGAGTTATTATGAGTTCTTAAGATAATATTCGCAATAGGAAAAACTTATTTTATATACAGAGGGCTTAACCGCCTAGAGGTAGGTACCTACACTCCTCATAACAACACAACTAAATTGTGTCAATTCGATATTATTTCGTAATAGTTTATTTGTCCTACATTTTGGAAACCACAAAATTAAAATAGCAAGATAGCATTTACCCAGTTAGCATAAATTAGTTACCTACGCTCTTTTGCAATAAATGTAGGTAAACAAGTAGGTACCTACCAGGTAAACTTTAACATGGATTGGTATCTCAATAATTAAGGTGATATAAGGAAATAAGATAAATAATTTATTCAAATGTTTAATTAAAAAAAACAGCACAAACACCTATACATAAAAATTAAAAACAAAGTAGGTAAACTTTGTAATTTCTACCAATAGCTAACTTTTTAGACATTAGATAAAGATTTATAAAGATGCTCTGTGTGTGTAATGTTCGGTAGTTTTACAATTTATTTTGGACCCTTAATCAACAGTTAGGTACACACCACCTTATCTATGTTTATCTACATACATTAATAAGAACAGCCATCATAGTTACTAGAACATTTCACAGCATTCACAACCCCATTCCTGAGTTATCCTTATTTTAAAACTATGAGATTTTATGTACTTATTAAATTACCAAGCCTGCTGGTCTATTGTCACAATTTTGAATGGCAAGAGAAGTACGACTTGGAAGTCTACCCCCTTCCCGAAAGCTTAGGAAGGGGGGTCTGTATACTTAAATCATAAGCCCAAATGATAATACACACTCAATTTAGTTCGATTCGTAACTTTTTCATGACCATTTCAAAAGCTCAGTAGATCTAAGTTAAAACAAACTTGTAGCCGTTTTGAATACAGGTGATTTCGTTACCAGTACGTACCATATGAATATCTAATAACCAAGTAGAAGTGCTACTTACGTACTTCTCTCACGCTCTCTAATTCTCCGCGCTCACCTTTATTTATTTTATTACTTTGTGGTTAAACAATTAAACATTGCCGTGAATACATATTTTGAGAAGTTGGATTTTCAACTTGAATATTACATGAAGCAAACTGATTATTTTTCAAGATCACAGATCACGGTTTGTGTAGGTAGGTACTGATAGCGAAAATGCCCCTGTTGAGGCACACTGCGGCGACGCGGCCGACTCTATGTTCAGGTCGCGCGACTCGAATCTATGTAGTTTATAGTGTTGCTAACCTACTGGGCCCTGTTTCACGAGCTGCTTCAGTCGGAACTCTTCCTGCGCGAGTCTCTGCCGCCGCTTGCGTTCCGCGCGCGTCTCCTCCTCAGTCATACCCTCGAACTTGGCGGGATCCTGTTCGGTACCAAATAATAATATAACGCATCAGACCAACAATGTTATCATAATATGATAACGTGGACATCGGGAACGTTTTTTATTATTTTATTCATTCCTGTTGTCCACGTCAACGTGGACAAGCTCAACGTGGAGAACGGGAATAAACCGACATTTATCTTCAGAGAACATTTAACTTCTTTATTTCGTCTTAGGAAATGATCAAGAAGACTAAAGAGAACTCCATACCCGTCTGTCACATCTATATTCCCACTAGGGAGATGGCCTGCCTTTTCCATACCAGAAAATTAAAACATTTAATTTTAAATGGGACATTTTCAGAGCAATTTTGAGTGCGCTTCAATTTCGATATTTTCAACGGAAAATGTCGTAAATGGCGAACTCAAGATCGCTATTTCAAAAATTGTTAGGTGCTTCATTCTGTGTCCCGGGCAGATCAGACAGACAGACAGAACAATATAAATGATTAGTAGTAACATAAGACAGACAAACTATTTTACCAATAATATTACTAGGTAGTAGGTACATCAGTTATAGTATGGTTTGAGCTAAGGTACAAAACCTAGATTGCCTAGCCAATGTCTAACAAATAGCAAGGTCAATACGGGAATCAAACCCGGGATTCTTAGCGCCTTAGCTCACTAGTGAAATGCACACGACATCGTCCGTGTGGAGTTTTTTCCATACAAACTTCAATACCCCGCTGAATTTTCACAATATAAATGTACCCGCCTAATTTCAAGTCTCTAGGACTTACGGTTTAGGATGTGTGGGTTGCGGCAGTCAGTCAGTCACGCAACGATTTTATACATATTAATTCTTAGTCTTACATATATAACAAAACTCAAAAAGGGCAAACTTAATTGAATTAAACATTTCTAAAGTTTTCAAACAATTTATTACTTATCGGTACGAATTCACACAACTACTTCTTCACTTTAATCTAGGTAGATCTTAATAAATACATATGCAAATCCTTATTGACATAACATTACACCCAACAGTCACATACATAGTCCAGGAGGGCAATTCTCGTGCTTTAGAGATTAAGTCGAATTAGACATGTCGAAAAAAGATGGCGAATGTCGAATAAAATCTTAATTGAATTGCCCTCTCACTAGGCAATAAATTAAGAAAACAATTTTTAATTAAATTTCTAAGAAAGATCATCTCGTGACCACCAATTTAAACTGGCACGAGATCCTGCCAACGCACTTGTTGCACATCACTTCGTCAGTAACAGAGTCCACAATCGGAACATACTACCAGACGATGTTGTTTCTGCCACGTCTGTAAATGCATTCAAAAACAAGCTCGACAACTGGCTACGAAAGGACAATTCAGAACTTAAAAGTGACCCAAAATTAGACATTCCACACTGTGACGATGTAGACATATCAGCGAAAGCTGCTCGTCTATAAATTAATAAATAATGTCATACAATAATAATTGTGTACTGTGTACCTATAGAGTAGCATAGATCTCTGATTTTGTTTATAATTACGTATTTAACTCCTTTGTGCTATGCGAGATGCTCAAACTGCAGACATTTCAGTCTTTGACAGACAGTATAAGAACAAGGAAAGCTTTATTGAATGCTGTCTGTGCTCTGTACATAATGAAGTTCCTGATACATACAGGTTTAGGATACATCCAATAGATTCCACTTATTTGAGCCTTTCGGGGTCTAGACTCTGGGTTCACGGGGTACCAGGCCCTTCGCGTTTTCAAAATTCTTTTCTGGGCGTTTGGTCGAAGTACGCTTGACCCGAAAGCTGGCTCTTATCTGGCTCAACGCATTAGTACAGCGTGGCAATGCAGCCAGCGTCTTAGGGACGCTTTCGGTAGTGATTTGGATCAGTTGAGCTACATACATTTAGATCGATTGCAACGGTCTTTAGAAAGATCAAACGATTAATCTGTATTTTAAAATTTTGTAGATACTTAACTGTATTATTATTTCTGTAAACAAAGGTCTGAGTCCACGTTCGCCATAAATAAAAAAAATTGATCACGTTGTCATGAATGTCGAAATGTTATAGCTCGTTTTTTAAGGGAATATCCAAACTAGCGTTAGCAGAGTCAGTCGTGGGAAGCAGTGGCGGCGATGAGCTCACCACTTGTAACGTCTATTTCCCACAATGATGCAACCCACGTGAAATGTCGCCCATTTGAGGCTCTGACCACCGTTTCGGGGAAAGAGGCGTGTGCCTATGTACGTATTAAAAAAAAAATGGTTAAACAACATTATCTAGCCCCAAGCTAAGCAGAGCTTGTGTATGGGTACGAGATAACTGATATACCTAATACAATACATCACACACGTAGATATTCTTTGGTATACATAGATAATACCCAGAACACCCTGAACAAATATCTGCAGATCGTACTAATATTTGTTCCGAGGCGGGAATCGACCCCGCAACCTCCAGGTCGCACCTTCGCCCTCCGCACCACAGAGATCATCTAGCTAGATGTATGTAGTATTATGTATTATCCTGAGATCAGCTGTGTAACCAAGATTCTTGGTTTAAAATGTCTCGTCTTTCGTCATTTTATGCCAAACGCGGAATTTGTCTAATTATTTAGGAAGATTATTGTTACCTACGTCAGAGGATAAAAACTCTGACGAATACTGAAGAAATGATCTGATGAAAGTATTGGCGGATGTGGCCTAAAACGGTTTTTACATAATGTTTTTACCTATAAAATGGTGTCGCAATCAGTTTGACAAATAGGTACCTACTAGGTGTAAAATTTAGGTACGTGCGAATATTTCACTTGAATCAGCTCTACATAGTCAGCTAAAATTACAATGAAACTTCGATCAAGAATACAACAAGATTTCGGGTCACGTACAAAATCAAAGCTAAATACCGTCCGCGTGGGTATATAATATACTTATAGAGCTATATTTGTTTACTAACGAACTGAAACAAAAGTTAAAACAGTTCTAAGTTCAACCTAATTACAACCATGACACCTAGCAATAAAGTAGCAAATCTTTAAAACATTATCTTATACTTACGATCATTCGTCAAAAAAACGAGCAAAGCAATAAATTACTCTTGTCACTTATAAATTAAAAGACATAACTTAAATAACACTGACTGAAATCAACATTAAAGGGCTACAAATAAAGTTCTCACAAATACAAATAAATAAAAGGAGCTTACTTTTAATGTGAGCTGTTATTCACCGAGACGTATTTTTTGCGCCGACCTGACATCTAGTTGTATTCTTGATCGAAGCAATGAAATAAACAATCTGTCTTATTACGAAATGCACGATGTCTTTCGCTGACATGCAGGTATTGATGTAAGGTAACCGAACGAACTTCATACATAATAGATGGACAAATTTAAAAATCAAAAACCCTCGACTCTGTGAAACGGCTAAACCGATTTTGATAAAACATTACTAAGAACCATCGCTAGAAAACCTGCTTTCAAATAAAATAACCGCATTCAAATCGGTTCTTCCTTTTTGTTTCTATGTTGTATGTGAAGGATGAAAAAGGACAGCATTATATTAGTTCAAAAAGCCATGAAATTATTCTACTGTCCTTTTTGTTTCTGTTGTATGTGAATAATTAAAAAGGACATCATTATATTAGTTCAAAAAGCCATGAATTTATTTTACTGTCCTTATAGTTTCTATGTTGTATGTGAAAGATGCCATTATATTAGTTAGACATTTAGACCGTTTTTCCTATACTAATTCCAATATACTTGAGCCAACACAACCGCTTAGTCGCGAACACTTACAAATAATCACGGAAAAATACGTATAAAATAGTGGACCTACCGATTAGAGATTTCTAACAGATTTCATACCCATAAAACTATTAATACAACCCGTACCTATCTACATCTAAAAGGCTATGTCTAAATAACTTCGCAAAATTGCATTGGCCGATAGGTAGAAGCCCAAAATGCCCAATGCAATGAGGCCCAATGGGGCCAATCTACATTGATCGCTAACCGAAATTAAGTCAATCAAATAAAAAAATACAAAATTAAAATATTTTGACGTAATAAAGGCGAGGCATTGATAAACTATTATTTTGTATAGGATTTCGATTAAAGGTCGTATACGAAAAAAAACTTGTACCTTGTACGCTACGGGCCTATGACACTATCCCGGGGTAACTTTACTTGACAGATTACCTCTCCCATTCTGTTTGCACGTTAAAAACAAAGTTAGGTTGTTATCTGTCCAGGCCGTCGTTATTACCAAAGCAAAACCAGAACCAATAGTATCTTTTAAACATTCGCGCTCAGAGCACACATATACAAGAAATTTAAAAAGCCCCTAACGCAATTAAACGGCTGAACCGATTTTGATAAAACATGTCTAAGAAACATCGCTAGAAAACTAGCTTTCTTATTAAAAAAAACGCATTCAAACAGGTTCACCCGTTTAAGAGCTACGGTGCCATAGACATACACATAGACATACACATAGACATACACATAGCTTTCAACTTATAACACCCCTCTTTTTGCGTCAGGGGATACAAATAAGAACTGTTCATGTTTTTTTAAATGTCTGGATTGAGGGATCCTTACTTGAATTGGAAAACCTCCTGCGTCGCAGGCCAACCTTCGCCCGCCGCGCCACAGAGGTCGTCAAATGACAGGTTACCAAAAATTTACCAATTTTTAAAAATGAGATCTTTAATTTGTATCTCGCAGCATCTCTAGAGTGAATGCGTTTACTCTTTCCTTTCAATTCTACTAGGTATATAGTATTTGTTTTATATATTATTTATTTAGAGACATTTATTTTATTATATTATTTTATTTTATTGTTACTTCACCCTCCCCTCACGTTCTTTACAATCCTGTCCATCCAAAGGTTGCCTGGAAGAGATCGCTCTTAGCGATAAGGCCGCCCATTGTAACACCGTGAACTATAGTTTATTATTTTTCAAGTGTAAACCACACTTTATGGATAACATTAAATTTAAATGCAACCCAAAAAATGTCCCGCAGGAACGAAATTTTTGGGTTACATTTAAATTCACCGTGAACAAGTAATTAATTTTGTAAAAATTAAAAAACCCCCAACGCTGAACGGCAGAACCGATTTTGATCAAACAAAGCTAAGAACACTCCTGAAAAATACACCATTCAAACAAAAAAAATGAAATCGTTTATTCCGTTCGGGAGCTACGATGGGACTGACAGACAGACACACACACACAGACAGACAAGTCAAACTTATAACACTCCTTCGTTTTTCGTCAGTGGTTAACTAGTTTGTAAGATAATATAAATATGTTGTTATTTTATTATTTTAAGGTGAGTACAATAAAGCGTTATCTATCTATCTACCTACAATAATAAACAGGATTTTGAAAGTCACGAATTGTACATATGTGTTACTTATTTGAAAAACTAAATAATTTATTTAGGGATTTTGATCAGGGAAATTACAGCTCAATTCAAACAAGGATCCCTCAAACGAGAACATAACATACATACATAGACACACGCCTCTTAGACATCATAGACATCTTATCAACAGTTCCGGGTAATTCCTTAATAGGCTTTTACGACATCCACGGGAGGAGACGGAGGGGTTTATTCTTAGGGCAGACACACCACGGCTCGAGAAGTACGGAATAATATGAACGGTTCTGTTTGTTTTGGTAATAACGTGTAAACTTAGCGCAATTGGGGCCCGGTACAGTTACCAAAAGATATTCAACTAGCTAAATTATATTTGGTAATCCCTAGCCACCGGTTCCTCGGTTAACTCTACTGCTTAACATCATGTTTGCCCGGCGAGGGGGCTTTCTGCTCATCGGGGAACTGCTTCTCCACCTGCTCCGCAACCCATTTCTTGACCTTCTGCTCGGTCCAGAATCCATCGTAGAAGATGGTCGGCTTAATCCAGCATCCTCGGTTCGGCTGCGGCGCGTACTGCAGCGTCTCGCCCTCCCGGCACGCGTTCTTACACTCCACCGAGCCGGCGCGGGAGTTCACAACCAGATTCTTGGGCGGGATATTGAAGTTTAAGTTTACGTTACCGTGAGGCTCGTAGAAATGCCACGGCCCGTACTCGTAGTAGTTCGGGTAGACGGGGGGGAGCGGTGGCGCGGCGAGGCGTGGGGGGGCATACATGGGAGGGACAACGCCCCCCATGACAGGTTGCAGCACGTAACTTACGTTGGAGTTTGGGCGTGGTTGGACCGGATGGATGGTCGGTGGCGGGCGCTGGTTCGCCGGCACGCGCGGCAGCGGCACGGCAGCCGCCGGCATGGGGTGAGTCTTGGCGATCGGCGCCACGTTTTTGACCGGGACAGACACGTTGACCAGTGGTGTGTCGATTGAGTCCTTTCTTAGGTTCTTGACGAGGGGTGAGCCTTCTAGCAGGGGTTTGGTGTGATTACTGGTGCGGTTGGTATTAACGAGGTTGGTAGTGACGAGGTTTGTAGCGGCAAGGTTGGTGTTGACGATGTTGGTAGCGGTGAGGTTGGTAGCGGCGAGGTTGGTAGCGGCGAGGTTGGTAGTGACGAGGTTGGTAGCGGCGAGGTTGGTATTGGCGATGTCCTGGTTGTTTTCTGTCAGCGGCTCAGTGACGATGTCCTTGCTGGTCTCCAGCAGTTCGCTCAGCTCTGTGGCCACCGCGCCGCCGAAGCTGAGCAGCGTCTCGCGCAGGGCGTTAGTTACAGCTACCTGTAACGAGAGGGAGCTGTTATAACATAACTGCTAGAATTTACTTGAATAAATAAATAAATAAATAATACTGGACAGTTCACACAACATTATCTAGCCCCAAGCTAAGCAGAGCTTGTGTAATGAGTACTAGATAACTGATATACTTAATACAATATATTACATAGATAGATATTTTTTATTATACATAGAAAATACCCAGAACACCCTGAACAAATATCTGCGATCGCACAAATATTTGCTCCGTGGCGGGAATCGAACCCGCAACCTCCTGCGTCGCAGGCCAACCTTCGCCCGCCGGAATAGGAAGTGTAACATGTGTGCAGTATGTGTGCAAATAGATGGGGAGTAAAATATCTGCAGATCGCGCATATATTTGTTCCGAGGCGGGAATCGAACCCGCATCCTCCTGCGTCGCAGGCGAACCATAGCCCGCCACGCCACAGAGGTCGTCCTGAATGTGTACATAGTTTATTTATTTATAACTCACTATTGTTACATGTCAGGTAGGTTTACAAAGCATTTTAGGTCAAAAGTATAGGTGCATACTGACAAATAAAAATTGATATTGAGACTAAGATCACAAGTTCGTCAATTATAAAATTCAATCAATGAGGAGACACACTGCTTATTTATCTCGCTAGGTGGCGCATTATCTCTGGGTTCTTTCGTGGCCAAACAAAAGGTTTATCAAATTTAAAAAAAAATATAAAATATATCAATTGATAATTTTAGTAAATAAGCATTATAATAGTCTGGTATAAAACACGCTTCTGCGTAGTGCATTTCAGTGTACAAATAAAGATACACGCCGTTTCCCTTCTGACGAGAAAAAGAAAACTAATCTCAAATGGCGCCACCATCGCTGGTGCTTGTCATTTAGTGACAAGCACCAGCGATGGTGGCGCCATTTGAGATTAGTTTTGCCTGTGGCTTCCCATTCATACAAATTATTAATATAAAATACACAAGTCACTAGAAGTATAGAACTCAACCTACCTTCCTCGACTTGTAGATAGCAAATCCCTTATTGTTGGCCAGGGAGGTTGCATACCCAATGTTCTCCCGGTGAATGTCGATGTTCTTGACGGAGATGGACACAAACGCCACCACGCCGGCGCAGTATTTACCATTGGTTAGGTCTACAAAGTCTGAAATTAACAAGTATGATGTTTATACAATCGATGAATAAGCATTAGACCTTCACTGCAATCCTTATAGCTGAAATTGAAGTAGCATTATCTAAATAAGCATTAGACCTTCACTGCAATCCTTATAGCTGAAACTGAAGTAGCATTATCTAAATAAGCATTAGACCTTCACTGCAATCCTTATAGCTGAAACTGAAGTAGCATTATCTAAATAAGCATTAGACCTTCACTGCAATCCTTATAGCTGAAACTGAAGTAGCATTATCTAAATAAGCATTAGACCTTCACTGCAATCCTTATAGCTGAAACTGAAGTAGCATTATCTAAATAAGCATTAGACCTTCACTGCAATCCTTATAGCTGAAACTGAAGTAGCATTATCTAAATAAGCATTAGACCTTCACTGCAATCCTTATAGCTGAAACTGAAGTAGCATTATCTAAATAAGCATTAGACCTTCACTGCAATCCTTATAGCTGAAACTGAAGTAGCATTATCTAAATTAAAAACTTTTTCGCGATTTCTGACTTTTCTAGTACTCAAACCTCAGTCGGTCCAGTAGAGACTTTTGATCCTTAAAATAAACAGGATAGATTGGCATTCAAAAAAGTTTTTGTGTAAAATTACCATTTTCTTGCAAACTGTAAATTTTTTCCAAAATCTGTGAATGCAGATCAGAATATCTCAAAAAGTTATGGATGGTCTCGGAGGAATGTTTTCCTGTAACTATAGCGGTTAAGGTACCTGCCCTTACTGTCCCGTCTCAACAATCCATCCTGTATATTATACGGTTTTGTATTTTTTTTTAATTTGAAAAATAATTTGTATACGCTACTCATCCATATCATCATGGAGCTAATCGCATAATCATCATTAGTCATATCAATTTTAGTGAGACTTCATCAGAGGAAGTTCTCCCTCCATACCTAGTTCTGCCGCAAAGCAGTAGTGCTTGCATTGCTGTGTTCCGGTTTGAATGGTATGGAAGCCGGTGAAATTACGGGCACATGAGATGTTGGGCTGGCTGGCTTGGAGGCTGGTTGCATCTTACCGAGCTCCTGTTTAGTAACGGCCCAGTTCCAGTTGTTGAAGCCCCACTGCGCGTGCCCGAAGTTAATCAGCTGCTGGCGCCGCTGTTGCTGGTCGCCATCTTCCTCGCATGTCGGCTCCATAACCGACATGCAGTCAGGCTGGAATACGACATGCTCCATTAAAATAACTCCATTATAAGTTTGCTCCCTTCTTAACCGTGGTCCGGTTGTGTAGTCCGGCCAGCCGGACTGTGGAAAATTTATTTTTTCTGTGATTCGGTTAACCGCACCAAGGAAAGAATTAACATTTCAGCTGTCCGGTCAACCGGACCATTGAAAATCTTAACCACTTGTAATAAATGCAGAATGTAATCTTTTTGCTCGAGTGTCACTTGTAGTGAAGTATGTATAATTATTCAAAGATAAAACACGAAACATTCATATTTTTTTTAAATTTATTAATCCAGGATTTACATTTATCTTATAGTTAGTTATAAGCTATACACTATATGCTATTCTGAAACCAATTTAAATCCACATTTTGTATACAGTTTGTTTAAAAAGCAGGTACGCATGCAAGGTCAACAAAAAACAAAAACGGCAGGAAAGCCGGATAAGGAATATCAGTTACATAGGTAAAGTCCATGATGCCAGAACATACATCATGCAACAATGACATATCCTGCATAATTCTTCTGCCACGTAGTGCCATCAGTTCGTGCTCACGGTGTGATGCACCACAGCTGCTCTGAATTGAATATTTACGGAAATTTAAGTGTTTTACAAACTTCCTTTGTATCGATTCTATAGAATCACACCCCCACGCTACAGCCACGCCAGCCGCTTTCATGACCACGCTATAGCGTGGTCATAAGTGACATACTGTGGGTTCCAGACGGAGCTGCAGTATTCCAGCACACTACGTATGTAAGCATAATAAAGTACTTTTAAGCAAGCAATGTTTGTAAAAGGCTTTGTTACTATCAGAATATGATCTAGAAGTACACCTAAGTCTCGGACGCATTGCGTTTTATCAATTGAGTAGTTGCTAAGCTTATAATCATAATATATAGGGTTGCTACTTCGCGTAAAACAAATATGCATGCATTTACTCACGTTAACGCCAATTCGGTTATTCAGATAATAAACGGTAAGCCTATCTAAGTCCTCCTGCAGTCGCATGCATTTTTAACTGATGGGTATCCTTTATTAGGATATGACAGTTACTTCGACCTATTTGTGAATTTGGTTTAAATAAAATAAACACTGAATTTAAAATGTCTTATTATTTCACTGATAGGTATATAATTCACAAATTTGATAGGTGGGTAATGTTAAACAATACGACTTTATTAGGGCGCGGTGGAGTGACGACTGACGTAAGTACATACATGTACTAACCTCGTAAAGTCAAACTGCAAGTATGCAATTTCATTAGTGTGCGTGATGACGCTACATCAACCTCCCCCTTTTTGAAAATTTTGAACATAAAAGTTATACAAAACAATTCAAAATTAAAAACTAATAAATCAAATATTACCAAGTCCTGAGTACATTCCTGTTAATAACAGTAAGAATCGCTGACTAGCGTTCTCAGTAAGTTGAGCGCTTGGTTTATCGCCCGGACGCAGGTTGGATAAACAAAGGCTGGATACTATTACAATTACAAGGTAATGCTAACTAAGTACCTACTCAAGCTGTTTACAATATTTCTCAGAACTATGTTCCTTGAATGTAATTTATGAAGACAATGAATTATAATTTGAATACCAAATTGATATCGGTCTGTAATAAAAATGAATTATATTGTTAAATTTAAAACTAAATTTAATTAAAAAAACTGTTACAATATTTATGATAAGTAACATGTTAAAAAGTAGCTTATAATTACGTATGATATAAAAACAGTACGTAGGAATAACTATGTTATTTAGAGATATTTATTTGAACATAGCAGCGTCAAACGTCCTTCATACCTTAAGTTAAGCTATCGTTCCTACGGAACTATGTGTCTGCATGGGTACTGGCTGCTGGTTATTCATCTCCTGACGCAACCATGAGCGAAGCGTCGAGCGACAGCGATTTCCCGCAAGATACAAGAAAACTAATAACGCTATCACGAAAATTACAATTAATGCGTAAGTGTGTAAACTAATTTGGTTGTCGACATTACCACCACTCTGTGCAATTATTATCTCCTCGCTCTTTCCCATAACTGATGAATGACACATTTTGAAAAAAAAAAAACAACTTTAAAAGAACTGTAAGTAGATAAGTGGTGCTTTAGCGAAAGCCGATAAGTAAATGATAATTGAAATTCAATGAATGTATTACATTACTTAAGTAGGTACTCACAAAACTGCTTATTACTCTATTTACTCACTCCTTTATAAGTATGAGCGGTACATATAAAAGTTAACAGATTGTTAAACTTATATAAAGTAATTTTCACTAGAAACGGGATATTTACCATGATTTTTGAGTTTTATATGTTCCCGATATATCTTCATGCTGATTCGCACCACCACCCTCGGCAGCTCAATTCAGTGGTAACATCTCTCACCAACCGAGCAGTTGACCTGTGTGATGAGAATCACATTGAAAGTGAGCTAGCTCATGTCCAGCATGTGTTGCGTAAGAATGGATATAAGCTTCGGTCATTACCATCCCGACCTAGGCCAAGACCCCACAGATGCAGAGTAGAACGTAGGCCAGCGTTTCTGCCATATGTTAAGGGGGTGACGGACAAAATTGCGAAAGTCCTGCAAAAGTTTTCCGTAAAGACCATCTTCACTCCCTTAAAGAAGATATCGCACTACTTGCGTTCACCAAAAGACAGTTTTCCACTTGAAAAGCCAGGGGTGTATAAAATTGATTGTAGCTGTGGGAGTTCGTACATTGGCCAAACGAAACGTACGATAGCGTGTCGGGTTAAGGAGCACATACGAGCGGTCAAGAACAGGGACATACATAAGTCAGCCATAGCAGAACACCTTTTGGAATCTGGCTCAAATCATTGGATCGAGCTACACAGTCCGCAGGTAATCTCGACAGAGTGACATTACATACCGAGAATGGTACAAGAGGCAATTGAGATTACTAAGTACAGAAACTTCAATAGAGAAGATGGTTTTCAATTATCTGGAGTATGGAAGCCTGTGGTAAGAATGTGTAAGAATCAAAAAAGTGTGGTACCTGCTACGCGTCCGGACACCGTTAGTGTTGTGTGTCGAGTTGGTGTGAATTGTGACAATGAAACCGATGGTAGTGGTATCGTTCGTAATAAAAGAGTGAGAAAGAGGGTAGATCGATATATCTGCCAATAACATCTACTCGCAAAGACTTTAGTCAGTTCTCCCGTGATCATGGCGCATGCAACTGTGCCGAAATATCGGGAACATATAAAACTCAAAAATCATGGTAAATATCCCGTTTCTAGTGAAAATTATGTACATAACCATGATAGTTTCAAAAGTTATATAAAGTAATTAAAAATACCATAATATGTAAAAATATGATTGTATGCACATTGCAAAAAAATATACAATTCTATGAATTGCAAGGCCATCTTAATATTAATTGCGTAAATGCAAGCTCGCTATGTAAAAATAAAGCTACACTGCACTGAATTTACACGCAAAAATATTATCACCGTGATAACTTTAAAACCACACTATGTAGAGTAGAAACTTCAATGAAGTAGAACCCTGCTGGAAAGACAACAGCTAGGCTACCGCTACGATGTAGGTTGATTTCCTTTGACTAGAAAATCATCATCACGTAATGATGATCGGCTGCTCCAATGGGCTTCCGAAGATGGATAAGACCTGGCTGTACCCGACGCGCCACCCGTATAGTAACGCGTCGCAACCGTACCATATAGGTGTTCTATTGTTACCTCCCGAGGCGTGGACTTCGTCAGGAGGGAGTCGCCACCTGATGCTGGAACTATGTTTCTGCTCACGAAGTGTGGGCGAAGTCGCGAGCGGTTAAGCTAGTTAAGACGGACCAAGTCGCTAGCGGGCCACTACTATGCGACCTTATGTGCGCACAGCTATGCGAGGACTTCATCAGATCCTTACCTACATAATGTAGCTTCACTACACTCAATGAGTGGGTAAATTATGACGGGATGACTTTTGTTGGGCGTCTGTACAAGACCGCGGTGGTGTGACGACTTTTAACACACAAAAAAAATAAGTCCAAAATTATTTTTCACCGCCCCGTCGTATGTTTATGAGCCGCCACAATTTTAGAGTTCGGGGTCACCAATTTAACTGGTGACTTATCCTGATTAGTATTATTAAACAATACGACTTTATTAGGGCGCGGTGGAGTGACGACTGACGTAAGTACATACATGTACTAACCTCGTAAAGTCAAACTGCCAGTACCTATGCAATTTCATTAGTGTGCGTAATGACGCTACACATTCATCAACTGATGTCCTCCTGCAGTCGCATGCAATCATCAACTGATCGAACGTTATAGTAGACTTTTTTATCGTCAGCGAATAATGAAAAATTCGCATGCCTGAAGCAGGAACCAATGCCATACAAGTAAGCCAGGTAAAGAAGAGGTCCAAGCAAAGATCCTTGTGGGACACCCGAAGGTATAGATATGAATTCAGATCTTGCTCCACCTATAACAACTGCCTGCATTCTATTGCTGATATAAGATTTGACCCAGCGTAAGAGATCACCCTGTATGCCAAGTTCATTAAGCTTGCGAATCAGGATGACGTGATCAACACGATCAAACGCTTTTTCAAAATCAGTGTAGATCATGTCAACCTCAACCGTCAACATCAATATTGACAGTGATCTGACTTTACTGTTTATCAAATCGCATTGCGTTGGTTGTATTAATTTTAAATCAATACATAGATAGAGACATATTTATATGTATTGTGTCGTTTAGGCGTCGAGACAATTTAACGGGGGATTTGTTCGCCAGCCGGACTATGGAAAATTTGTATTTTTCGATTGTTCGGTGGCGATATTACCGGACCAAGGTACAGTGTACAGATGTACAACCAACCAAACAGTATCGCCACCGGACAATCGAAAAAAGAAATTTTCCACGGTCCGGCTGGCCGGACTACACAACCGGACCACGGTTAAGAAGGGAGTTTGCTCTTGTTTAATTTAATATTACGTAGGTATGTTTGCTGCTCTTGGGACGTTACTGTTCCAACGGACGGTATGACGTACCTACTTAATGTGCAGTATATTTAACAACTAGCTAGTTACAGACTTAGTGTAGATGCTGTATTTATATTTATATATAAATATTTTTATATAAACCAAGCCATTAGGTATGTATTTTTAAAACCCTTTGATTGTTAAATTATTTGTAACTTGTTTGCTTGAAAGATAATAAATAAATAATAAATAATTTAGTAGTAGTAGAGCTTTTTTTGTGAAAGAGTTCGTCCGGGGAAGTACTACCACCATACCTATTTCTGCCGCAAAGCAGTAGTGCTCGCATTGCTGTGTTCCGGTTCGAAGGGTAAGAGTGCCGGTGAAATTACAGGCACATGAGACTTTTCATCTTTACGTCTCAGGGTGGCGGGCGCAGGGCAATGCCACATAGGGTGCGTCCTAGGTGGACGTGACCTATGAGGTAATGCACTGTTCATAGGCAGAGGTTACCGCTTATCATCAGGTGGGCCCTCTGATTGTACCGTCATTTAGTAGTATAAAAAAATAAATAAAAAAAATGAAACTTAGCAACGTTAAAATTGTTTTGTATTTAATTATGTTTTTTAAGTGTTTGTTTGTTAGATTCCAGCCTTGTTTAATTATACTTACCAAAACATGGATTTATGGAAGAGCCTAGCTACCTACAACACAGGGAATCTTAGTGTGGGAGCTAGTGCTCAAATATAGTGTAATATGTTGTCAACATATTGTAACTTCACTGTATATTTATTTTGATTCTGGTTCAATAAAGATTATTATTATTTAACATTTTATCCTGGCTGACCCAGTTGCGACATCATCCGCACATAAAGGTAGACTCCTCACAGAAGAATTAAGCTATATAACAGTGAAAACCCTATTCAAATTCATTCAGTGGTTTTGGAGAAGAGTAAGAAATTCGTATTATTCCGAACCGCGGCGGTGATAATTTGTAAATTTAACTGCGATTAACGATTCGAATTCATGCAAACGTTAACTTAGGACAGAAAGTTCAAGGTCAAAGCCTTGGGCGATAGATGAAGGATATATCAGGACAGAAACGCAGATCTTTACCATTTTGATGCTGCAGTTCGACACAGGAAACCCTGGCTTCCTCTGCATCATAGCGGCCAGACTATCAATCAGCCACTTTTTATACTCGAAGTGCCATGCAATTGTTTGAAAATGTTATTGCTCAGCTTTTATTACAGCCTAAATATTATTCTGATTGGCAATATTTTGTGAAATTTGCCAAATACAAATTCCCACAAACAACACAACAAACAGACACAGACAGTTTGTTCGTTCCTTTGAAATTGAATGGCAGAGGATATTTTCAACAATTTAGTTTTTATATATTATTGACTTTCATTCATGCCAAGCCATTATATGAAGAGAAGAAGAAGACCACGATCTCACACACCTCTCATCTTACTAAGTGTCTAAGTATGGCAAAAGCAAAAGCCGTGCGGCGCCAATTATAAAGAAAAAAAAAAAAAGTGTCAAAGTGAGGCGGCCTGCGAAAATTCTGAAATTTTTATGTCTATGGAAAAATCTAAGTCTATGGATGCGGCCGACTATAGAGCACGAATATCGGGAGCACTAAAGCGTAGAAGGCACCTATCACTCTCGTAAGTATCTCCTATTGGTCTGTGTCACTCTCTTAAAATGCTCGTTTCATGCAATCATACTCCTAACTCAGTATATATTTCATACTATTTCATACATACATTGGATTGACGAATCAAGCAGATGGCCCTCCTGATGTTTAGCGGTAACCCCTGCGAACGCTGCGTTACCTCATAGGTCACGTCCACCTAGGTCTCACCCTATTTTGCGTTGCCCTGCGCCCGCCACCCTGAGACATAAAGATGAAAGTCTCATTGGCCTGTAATTTCACCGGCACCCTTATCCTTCAAACCGGAACACAGCAATGCGTGCGAGCACTACTGCTTTGCGGCAGAAATATGTATGGTGGTAGTAATTCCCCGGACGAATTCTTTCTTTCACTAAAAAGCTCTACTAGTACCACAGAATAAATAATAGTATAACCTTTTACTATTTGTGGTGTATATTAACTCATATTTGCAGAGGCGCCATCTAGTGAAGAGTAGTGCACTCAATTATGTGATGTATATTACCGCTTGTAAGGGTGAGCGATTGCGTAAAGGTGCACGGTGCAAAATATACGTAGTACATTCACTGCAATGCAGATGGCGCTGTAAGAGGGTGTAAACCAAAGACTTCTATGGTGTAAACAAGAACAAAAACAAATTTCCGCCATTTTCGAAGAGAGTCTTCCGTCGTCCTTTTTTATTTTATTTAAATAGTTTTGAGTTGCTTTGTGTAATTTTGGTGGCGTCCGCGACGCGTCCTCGTCTTACGTCTCTTCTGTCTGGCTTCCCTTAAAATGGACTTAGCATTCCATACACACCTTCCATTATTATACTCTGCCTACGCCTTCCATACATTAGGAACGCCAAAATATGGCACCTTTGACGATGCAAATGAGTTTGATACACTGCTTAGATCATAGACTTAGAATTTTTGACATTCTAGATCTATGGCTTAGATAGAGCACTCAGAGCATTGCAGGCTTCCAATACACTGCCAATGCACTGCCGGTACACACTCTAGTCCTTCAAATGTGTTAATGCGCATACAACCAACGATATATTAAATTACATGTCTCTGCATACAACAGCCAAATTCCGTCACTTTCAACTAACTCATTTGAGTAGAGTTTAGGTAACTTAGAAAGTTACAGAATAGCGCTCATGGAATTAAAAGTAAGTGATAATCACAAACTAATTACCTACCTATTTGCCACGTGAAAAACCGTCTCATAGCAAAATCGTACGTCCAACTTGAAGACAGTGACATAGAGTAGGTACCTACCTACGCATTAGTTAATCAACACGTCCCACGTCCTTATAAGACAGACCCAAATTCTTTGCCAATATTACCAAATATTACTTATACTAAAGTGAAAAAAAAGTCGTTTATTACAGTCAAAAACAGCTGCACTTTGTTATTTAATTTATTAAATAAAACCCAATTCTAAAACAGGCAATTCTGTATTAACATATATTTTTCTCAATGTAGGTATTCTAAACAAGAATTTATCGAGGAACACATCCATTTTAGTTTTTGTAAAGAAATGGCTACGAAAATCAGAAGCAGAAGACTTATTAAACATATATTATAAAACTATGTATTAAAAGGCCTACAAGAACAACCTAGGTATAGTAATCGCAAAGTTATTCAATGATTTCAATTTTCGGTTTAACTCAAGCAAGTAGGTAGATTCTCCGCTGCGAACATAGACGACTTATCCGCTTTTATTGAAAATTATTTGTTTCACAAAATACTTATTTTAGAGTGGTTTCTATGAAAACCTGTATTATTTGCTAATTGGTTGGTCAAAATAAGAATCATTCATTCATTTACCATCATAGTAATTAGGTAGGTAGGCAGATATAGGTTGCACAACGATTTATGAGACCTCGGCGAAAATGGTGGGGTTGATTGCGCATATGTAGATTCGCTCATTCGCTCTATAGACCCAAAAAATTACTACTGCGCATTGAAGGTCAGCGCTCATAACTCATTGCGTGACCTATATACTGGTTTTTGTAACAGTTCTATTTAACTCTCTATCAAATTATCAGTAAACGGTTTGGAGTCGTCCGCGCCGGCGTCCTCCTCGACCCTCAGGAGTACATCCAGCACCTGCCTCTTCACCACGCCCTGGTATCTCCTCGGAAGCCGCTTGGTGCTCTGGCAGACGCTCGCGAAGAACAGGTCTAACGCATCGTGCTCCCCACGCTCAGGACCCGGCTCCCACTCCGTCTCCTTGTTCAGCTCCGGGTCTGAATGCTCTTCCGGCTCGTCTAGCTTGATGTGCTGTTTTACTTCTCGCCTTCTGAAATGGGAAAATAAGGGTTAGCTCTTTCACTAAGCACTATGCTCCTCAGTCCTTGGTAGAAGTTTTGCACTCACTACTCGTTCTCATGAATTCCAAATCGCATGTTGAAATATGGTTTTATGTGTTATAATGAGAGTGAGATTCTTAAATAAATGTACTTATGCTAATTTATATTTAAAGAAGTCCAGAAAATGAATGATTTTTAATTATTTCAAGGATCGCTGTTTATTGACCTAATTCAGAAGCTAAGACATAAATGAGCATGTAAAGCATGCTGAGTTAGATTAACAAAATCGCTTTTTGATAGAATTTTATCGCTCAAAAAGTATTTAGTCACTGACTTAGTAAATCGCTCAAAAAATCTCACTCTGTATTCAGCATCCGTAGTTATGTAAGTAACATACAAACATCCTAACATTCATAACATCCAAACGTACATAATATTAGTAGGTTTGCGTACCTCCTGACGGTGACGTAGGGCAGTATAAACGCCATCCTGTTCTGGAAGCGCCATTTCTTGCACGGCTCCCCGGACTTGGTGATGGCGCCCTCCTTGCTGCGCTTGAGGGCCTGGCGCATGGAGTCGCGCAGGATCTTCCATTCACGCTTGAGGACCTCACCTGGACACACAGTAAACAACCCAGTGAGCGAGAAACCCAAGCATATAAATAATATATTACATTTATTTACAGAAAGACAAATACAACTAATACAAGGTAGGTATGTACAAAATACATATGATACAGTTGTGCTACCTGAAGACCGCTGCTAGCGATCTAAAGGTAGCTCAACTGATCCAAATCACTACCAGACGGTAGCGTCCCTAAGATGCTGGCTGAATTACCACGCTGAATGGCAATAATAATGCGTTGAAATAAAAAATAAATAAATAAATTAAGCATACATATAGTCGGTTATAGTCCAGTGATGGGCTTAGGGACCTAAGCTTACCTACTATTAGTAACTACTATGTAGTTTTCGTTCAAAATTAGCAGGTAAATGTTGGATAGTGGGTGTTTAGCTTCGATAAAAGATACAAAACGTGTTTAGTCCAAAACCGGGTATCGGGGTAGAATCGAAACCCAGCCTCATCCAAACTGCTGTAAAACTACGCTTGGTTTTGCATGGTTTAATCTTGCCATGAATGTATAGTAGTACATCTTCCTAGAATCTTGCCTAACTTCATCAGCTGTCAACGACTCTCTTCGAAAATGGCAAAGAGTCAAGAAATTCAAGTCACATGCAGGTCAAGAAAGGCTCTGTTAGGACATTGTAAAACGACTTTTATTATTATTTGATTTAGACCTTTGAATTTTTGGAATAAGGCAAAATAAAAAGAAACCTCTTCTTGTAATCCTACAATGCTGATATTTGGCATCGTAGGTACTAGCTAGTATAGTATTATTTTATCTGTGGTAGGTATTAGCTTCTGTGATAGAAAAGCCTAAAATTTAAGAATTTCAAGATTTTTACCCTACAATAGAATGCAAATTAACTTATTTGGTACCCAAAATAACCAATTCGGCGATAACCACTGAGAAATATAAAGTAAATTTTCGGGCAATAGAATATTAGCAAAGCGAGCCTTTGTTACATACCTACCTAATATAACTGAGCATGCTTATTTATATTTGAGCTTCTGAATTTATTTTTTGTTAAGTAATAAATAATTTTCAACAATAACTTTTTAGTAGTAGTAGAGCTTTTTTGTGAAAGAGTTCGTCTGGGGAAGTACTACCACCATACCTATTTCTGCCGCAAAGCAGTAGAGCTCGCATTGCTGTGTTCCGGTTTGAAGGGTAACAGGCACATGAGACTTTTCATCTTTATGTCTCAGGGTGGCGGGCGCAGTGCAATGCCACATAGGGCGCGTCCTAGGTGGACGTGACCTATGAGGTAATGCATTGTTCATAGGCAGAGGTTACCGCTTAACATCAGCTCGTTCCGTCATTCAAGTAGTATAAAAAAAAAAAATGCGAGTCTTATAATAACTCAAACCGGGCAATATTTAATTCATTTTCTGGGCTTCTGAAAATATGAATCAGCATACGTTTCTGAGCATGACCTCTTGTACTATTATACTATTACTTGTACTCTTATGTATTGTATTCTGTGGCATGACTAATAATTACTAACTAGAACCATTTGAACTGATCACTAATTTAATTGTTTTTTATAAGGTTGCTGCTGTTAAATGAGGGTCCTAGAGACCGTTCACCGTAAGTTGGCACCTGCCATGGAGTATTTAGGTACAGGTGCCATCTTACGGTGAACCTGTATATATTCTGTGGCTGTACCTACTCCTGATACTACATTTGTACCTCAGTGAAAAAATTCACGGCAGTTATTATAGTATGCAAGTAGCGATTTGAGATTGTATTCTCTGAAGTTAGAGCTAAAAATAGAATCCCTGTCCTTTGTTTTTTACATATAAAAGAAAAGGATGGCGAAACGTTTAGTTAGCTTTAGCTTTAGATAATGCAACTTCAAATCGGTGTAAGTTGTAACTATCACAGCGTCGATCAACTTATAAAATGTACTCGGAGAAGTATAAAGGGAAATTGCGTAAAAAAACTATTAAAATTACTTAGATGGAATTTAATTAATTATTAATTGTAATTAAATTGATTTTCGATGAAATTGGTTGTGTGTCATATTATTTATTCAGTGGTTGTGTACAACAGGAAAGCCTCTTCTAAGTCCGCCTATTGTGACAGGACCTACGGAACTCTACAATGCGCGTGTCCCCACACGCACTTGGTTGCTTTTTTTGTTGCACTTTGCGAAGTAACGGTCTCTGTTTACGAAGTGGTTTCTGCACCCGTTCACAACACAATGGCATTTTGTCCCGACACGATCACGTGCGAACTAGGTAGGTACGTCACCGCCATGCCATGCCAGTTACATCTCTAACTACGTCACGCACAGACTGGTTATGATGGGGTCACTCAGCTGATTTTGACACCTATTGGGTTAGTATTACAGCACGTAGTAGTATTACAGTAGGTATTATAGCACGCGTCCATCCTGTTCTTTAGTAATATACATAAAAGTATATAGGTAGATAGGCTTCGACCAAAGTAACTATTATGTTTACAGATAAATTTATCCCATAGGTAAGGTAGGTACGCTTTTATAACAAAATCCCAAGCGACGTGCTAAAATTGTCGATTAACAAATTTTAATTATACGTACATAGTAAACTTTCTAGAAAAGCGTAGGTAGGTAAGTAGGTTATGGTAGGTTAGTAGGTATGGTAGGTACCATACCTACTATAGGTACCTACTTACCTACTATAAGATTATCGTCTATGCTTGGGAGTCTTGGGACTTAATTTGCTCCAACACGGTCCAAACAAATGTAAAATTATAAATAAATGTGTAATTTATATTTTATTTTATTAAAACAGGCGTGTTAATTTAATTCTTAAAATAAACTTAACATGTAACACTCCCTAGAGTCATAGGTACACATAGTCCTGCCTTACAGACCCCAAACTAGGATTCTCTGTGTAGTGTGTATCAGGATAACGAGTAGGTAGGTAGGTACCTACATGATACCACAACACACGCAATAAATATTTGCAGAACATACAAACATTTGTCCGGCAGCGGGAATCGAACCCGCAACCTCGCATCTCAGCCGGCTCCGCCCGCTGTGCCGCTCCACAAAGGTCGTCAAAAAATCCTATCAAAAAATAGGTAATTCAGCCCGTTATGAACCCAGGCAATTCCTACATCCATGCCTCACTCCTCAATGTAATGCCAAAACACACGCTATCCCAACTTTGTAGAGTGGACAATCGCTCGCACTGTAAGCTGCACTTACTGTTAGCGCCGAGTCGCTCCGATATCTCCAGCCAGCAACGGTCCCTCACGTCGATGTCTCTATGGTGCTCGTGCTTCGTGTCGTAAAGAACCGGGTATTTCTTCACCTCATCTATCAGCCTTTCTCTGTATCTGTGGGAACTCAACGCCATTAGTTAGGTTAGGTAACAAAAAGTATTTATTCAAGGCTGTCGTGATCGCGACCGTGACGCGGCCGCCACAAGCGAGGCGCTAGCGATACTGAGCGAGACGGAGCGATGCGGGGCGTTGCCGCTTGGACTTGCTACTATCGCCCGTGGTGTGCGCCGTGGTTTAATGTAGGTACCGACATAGATGATAATTTAGAGGCAACAGATGGGACAGACTCTTCCCGCCGTATTCGAAAAGAGACGTTTTCTTTTACCAGTGTTTTTTAGTTATTTTGTGTTAATTTAGCTGGTATAAAGAGCACAAGTGTAGTGAAATTAAATAGAAGTGAATTGCGTGACTTTTCAAATTGGTGGAAGGTGGTCTCAGGGAGGTGGACAGTGGGTAAGAACCCGAAAATGTTTATCAAAGTTTTAGTAAAACGGCCACGACTTTGACTTAGTCGACTTGGAAGGAGTGTAACTTTGCAAATTATATTGAAAATACACGAATGAAAATGAAAAATATGTACCTACCTATTTGCCATTTTCAAGTTATTTTTCATTTTCATTCGTGTATTTTGGATATAATAGCACAGAATAAATATTAGTTGATAATAGGTTCAACTGCGTAGGCACGTAGGTAGGTACCTATATGTTTCTAAATAGGTATTTAATGGAGTAGGTACCCATTGCCATAGTCAACTTCTGAGAGCTATTGCATGTCATTATTTCGTCCCATCAGTTTTTTTTTTCATTATAATTGGCGCCGCACGGCATGTGCATTCATATGTCCAGCTGTGGATTTCCACAGGCTGATGATGATGATGTGATATTTTTCAATGTTAGTTGAACTAACCATAGTGTAGATAGACAATATGTATTTTACTAACCCAATGATCCTTGTTGATCGAATAAATAAATGAAATATATATATATCGCAAAAATTATGCATAGGTATAAAAATCTCGTCAAGCGTCCAGATAAAACGTAGTAATCTGCCCCCCTATTCCCTATCTTGAAAGTCACTCAGTGACCAACGTTTGACAAGTAAAATTACCATCAATTGACAATTCTTAATAGTATTTTTTTTTAATTGATGATCATTCTTCTTGTCAAACGTTTAGTCACTGAGTGACTTTCAGTTAGGGAATAGGGGGGCTGATCAGTGCGTCCAGCCCATAGATTTAGTATATGCGAAAAAATTCTACGTCTATGGTCCAGCCACGGATTAAGAACTTCCAGAGCCGAGCCCACAGACAAACAATGTGCCGCTGACGCAACGTCCAATATTTCCTCTATGGATCACATCAGCTGGCTGTGCCTGTGCCTGCCATATTTTATTTATTTATTTACGTTTGTGTGAAAGAGCGCCGATTTTCGGAGTTTGATTTGAATTTCGACAATTTATAAAGTTAAATCATGTCAGAATTGCTAGAAATAGACGGAAGTATTTTAGAAGGGGTAGGTATTCAAACAATATACCCAGCGGCATTATTTCTAATTATTATTTTCCGTGACACAGTTTTCAAATATATATTTCTGTGTAGGGTGGTCAAATACTGAGAAATGCTATATCGCTGAGTGCTATCCTGGGTATTCCGGTGAAGGTTACGAAGATAAGAGCTGGCCGCAGCAAGCCGGGACTCGCCGCTCAGCACATGAAAGGTATGGTCCTACTATCTTGCTCCTAACCTGCCATCATAGCTGAATGCATCCCCTGAAAGTGAGGTAACGAGTTCCGTGGCAAGTCTTATTTCTAAATAAAGTTTAGTTTATTTTCAAGTATTATGTAATAATTAAAATAATGATGGACAGTTCACACAACATTATTTAGCCCCAAGCTTGTGTTATGGGTACAAACAAGATAACTGATATACATACATAAACTCACGCCTGTTTCCCGGAGGGGTAGGCAGAGACCACGGATACCCACTGATAGCATATAGTATATTTTTTTTTTTTTTTTTTTTTTTTTTTGTTCTATTTTCATCTGCGATCAGTTCTCAGACTATGAGCAGATTTGGTGCGGGTAGTCGTGCTTGTAGCAGAAGTGGTCCAGCGACCACCTCTCCTTTTCTTATGTGTCATGTGTCAGAGTTCCATGATATGTTGTCTTTTAAGCCTCTTCGGGTAGTTGATAGTAGTTAGCTGTGAGGCCAAGTGGTTCGGATGTACATTCAGACGTTCTTTGTATTTCGATGAATATAGTTTTATTTCGTCGACGACTGTGTTGACCTTCAGTTCGCTATGCAGCTCAGTAATCATTAAGAACCACGGTGCATTGGATACATTTCTTAAGATGCCATTTTGTGCTCTTTGTATGATTGAAATATTTGATTTGCAGGCTGATCCCCACAGTTGTATGCCATACGTCCAGATAGGCTTCAGTACAACCTGGTAAATCAGGAGTTTGTTGTCAGTACTCAGGACCGAGTTTCTACCCATTAGCCAATGGAGGTTCCGGTACCGGAAGTTGAGTTCGTCTCTTTTTTTTTGTAGGTGCTTTCTCCAGGTCAGTCTACGATCCAGGTGCATCCCTAGATACTTCACTGAGTCGTTATGTGGTAATATGTTTTCTCCAAGGTTAACGGGCGGACAATCTCCCTTGCGGAGTGCGAATGTAGCATGAGTTGATTTAGAGGCACTGGCTTTGATTTTCCACTTTCTCAACCACTGCTCTATCTTATCGAGTTCAATTTGTAGGAATTGCGATGCTTCGTTTGGGTCCTTACTACTAGCAAGAATAGCAGTATCGTCTGCAAATGTGGCAGTAACTACACCTGGTGTCTCGGGTAGGTCTGATGTAAAGATGGTATATAGGATAGGTCCCAGCACCGATCCCTGAGGTACTCCTGCTTGTATGTCATGGAAACTCGACGTGTATTCGTCATCCTTTACTTGGAATATTCTTTCCGAGAGGTACGAGTTCAATATTCCAAAGAACGAGTGTGGTAATAAGTTTTTAATTTTGCAGAGGAGCCCCTTGTGCCAAACTTTATCAAAAGCCTGTTGTATATCTAGGAAGGCCGCTGAGCAGTACTCTTTAAGTTCAAGGGATCTTCTTATTTGATCCACAACTCTATGCACTTGTTCTACGGTGCCGTGTTCTTGTCGGAATCCAAATTGGTGGTCGGGAATTAACGATTTTTCAGCTAATGTTTTTAGCATTCGTGTGAGCAGAATTTTTTCGAAGAGCTTGGAAATTACCGGTAGCAAGCTAATCGGCCTATATGAGCCGAGCTCGTTTGCTGGTTTCCCGTCTTTGTGGATCATAATTATTTGTGAGATCTTCCAAACACCTGGATAGTGACCGACTCGCAGGATTCCGTTGAATAGTGTTGAAAGGAATACTATTCCCTTCTTTGGTAGCTGAGTTAAGATCTCTTTCGTTATTTGGTCAAAACCTGGTGCTTTTTTGTTGTCTAGTTTGAGTAGATGTCTATAGACCTCTCTAGGGTTGGTTGGTTTCAGGGGTACATCTAACTGAAAGACTTGGTTTAGCACCCCCTCGATATTGGGGTCTTCGTAACCTGTGCCATCATTGGGCTTGAATACTTCCGCTAGGTGGTTGGCGAAGGCATCCACTCTCTGTTGTGCTGTTCTAGCCCATTTAGCGTCAGCCAGTCTCAGGGGTGGTCGAGTTCTCTTAGGCTGGTTGAAGTTTGACGTAGCCTTCCATAAGGAGTAGTTTGTCGATTTTGTTTCTGTTAATGATTCTAGGTGCAGAGTGAGAGTTGCATTTTTAGCGTTGTTTATAAGTTCTTTGAGCTCGACTATAGCTTTGTTAAGTGCTTTTTTGTCTTCATTATGTCGGCCGCAGTGCCACACTCTACGAAGTCTTCTTTTCTCTTGGATTTTGGACCTTATTTCCAAGGGAACACAATTGTGCCTGGGTGTTTTTGGCGGTTTATCAGGAGTAGTCAACCAGCATGCAACTTGTATAAGGTTCGTAAAATGGGTAGCAGCCACCTCTATGTCTTCAGGGGTCTTAAGAGCGATTTGCAGCTTGAGTCTCCTTTCGATAACTTCTCTAAAAGAGTCCCAATCCGTGCATTTACTATACATTTTCGGGGTTGTCTCGTACTCTAAAAGCGTTGTGCCAATCGTTAGCAGTACAGGGGTGTGTGCTGAGGAGCCATCTAGGCATGAGTTGACCATGGCAGAATATTGTGACATTCCTTTGGAAACAAAGAAGTCAATAACATCCGGGAGTCTATTTCTATCAGTAGGCCAGTGTGTCGGTTCTCGTGTTGATAGCGTTGAGAGGTTATTATTGTCAATTGATATAATAATAATATATATATAGTTTATTATTGATATAGTATAATATAATAAATAATATATTTATCTATTTAGCCTGTGTGCACCCACGGATGGGTATAGGCCTCCTCTCTAATACGCCACTCTTTATATAGATAGATATTTTTAAATATACATAGAAAATACCCAGAACACCCTGAACAAATATATGCAGATCGTAAAAAAAATTGTTCCGAGGCGGGAATTGAACCAGCAACCTGCTGCGTCGCAGGCAAACCTTCGTCCGCCGCGCCACAGAGGTCGACAAAAATGTAATGTGTAGTAGTTATATAATTGTCGCCAGAGGTTTCACCACCATTACCACAGAATAAATAATACTACACGTTACTCTAATTTTGAATACATCTATCTTTGCGCAATACACCCCACAGCGGGATGTCAGTGCAGGTCTTAGAACCCCCACCTAGAATTAGAATATACCTATCAAATTTTATGAATAAATATTTTATTTATATTTTAGTTTAGCCTGCACGTAATGTAGCATGGCCTGCTTTGTTCGCAACTTAATTGGTTAAACAAGTGATATTATTGCAGGTATTGAGCTTGTAGCGGCAATGTGCAACGCTAAACTCAAAGGAGTATCAATTGGTTCTACCGAGATAGAGTTCACTCCTGGGAAGTTGCAAAGCGGTCACTATACAGCCGACACCAAGACTGCCGGGTAAATAATAAAGATAACGATGTTTTTTGACATCATAAAACTATCTTAAATCATCAGCAGCCGGCTGAGATGCGAGGGGTTATGGGTTCCATACCTGCTGTGGGATAATTTACAAATATTTTTTCCGGTTCTTTGTAACACGGTGATGTGTGGTACCATGGTACTCTTAGTTCCTCTTACATAACATAACATCCAACAGTCACATACATAGTTGATCCCACACTAGAATCCCCTGAGTCGTGGGTATCAGGAACTACGAGTACCATAAACTTCGAGTACCATAAACTTGCAAACAGTCTCATGAAAAAGTCCACAACTTTCAGAAGGATAAAGAGGAGAGCCCCTCAAGACCTCATCTAGTATCTAAAAGAATATGTACTGAATATTAGAGTCGTGGATATGCCACTGGGCGTATACCATTCATGTCAAGCACGAAAGAAGCACAAAACTCTTGTTCAATGCCCAGAAAGGCAGATTACAAGAAATAAAGGAGACTTTATTTTAAGTTTTAAGTAGTAGTAGAGCTTTTTTGTGAAAGAGTTTGTCCGAAGAAGTACTACCACCATACCTATTTTTGCCGCAAAGCAGTAGTGCTCGCATTGCTGTGTTCCGGTTTGAAGGGTAAGGGTGCCGGTGAAATTACAGGCACATGAGACTTTTCATCTTTATGTCTCAGGGTGGCGGGCGCAGGGCAATGCAACATAGGGTGCGTCCTAGGTGGACGTGACCTATGAGGTAATGCAGTGTTCATAGGCAGGGGTTACCGCTTAAAATCAGGTGGGCCATCTGCTTGTTCCGTCATTCAGTAGTATAAAAAATAAATAAAAAAAAAACCTAAAAATAAAGAAAACCGTTGGTTCCAGGTCTATAAGCCTTCTTCTGCAAGTGTCCCTCCCGTGCGCTCTGTTCGCTGCGGGCCCCTGCGTGTCCCTGGAGCTCCGAGGCGGCACCAACGCGGACATGGCTCCACAGATCGACTACCTCACCGAGGTATTCGCGTACGTCCTGAAGCGGTTCCAGGCTGACTTCCACCTGACTATCCATAGAAGGGGGTAAGACATTCATCGTCGAACAAAGTCAAAGTTAATACTCTAACTAAACTAAGAAAGAAAAGAAGTGAACTTTGTTTGTTTGTAATGGATAAACTCAAAAACCACTGACCAAATTTTAAAAACTCTCACCTATCGATAGCTTAATTATCAGCAAGTAACATATGGGGGGGGGGGGGGGGGGGGATTTAGCAGATGACTTAGACTGCTTTAGCAGATTTTGACGAAGAAAATTTTAAAGTTTGGTCTTTTTAGGACATCATGGTCATTATAGTTATATTTTTTTAAAACACATATCCTGTGCGTATCTGGATAACGTGCAGATTCTAGTGATACCTCAATCATCAAAATCGGTTAAGGCGTTTAGAAGATATGGCAGAATAAAGAAACAAACATACATAGAAGAACCTTGAAAACACTAATTTTTTGAGCAGTCGTCTAAAAAAGCTGATCTTAGCCCCTAATACTAATATCAGATACTAATATCTGCAGATAGTAAGACAAGTTACACAGTAGTAGACAGTTAGTAGTTCAAGGTAGTTTCTATGTTTAATAAAAAATATCTATCTATGTAATGTATATCAGTTACTAGTATCCATAGCACAAGCTCTGCTTAGCTTGGGGCTAGATAATGTTGTGTGAACTGTCCAGCATTATTTATTTATTTATTTATCTAATGCGAACATTACTGCTTGACTCGTCATACAATCTGCTGTCTTTGCTTACCTGTGTAATATTCTGTGGTTTCAGATACTTCCCGAAAGGTGGCGGGCGCGTCACAGTGGAGGTGAAACCAGTAGCTCAGCTACACAGCGTCGAGCTCACGGAGCGCGGGCACGTCGCCGCTGTGCAGGTCTGGAGCTTTGTCGCCGGCAGTCTGCCAGTCAAGGCATGTCATTACAGCTAAGGCCAGACCAACGCATTCAGCCCGCGTCCTCAGTGGCGTGCACGGTGGCGATCAATGGTAACACAATGGATCGCCACCGTGCACGCCACCGCGGATGCGGGCTGAACGCTTTGGTCTGGCCTTAGCCTTACACTATCACCGCGGTATAAAGTTTTTTTTTTACTTTCTGTATAACGGGACAAGCCTTTGGACCACCTGATGTTAAGCGGTTACCTCTGCCTTTAACATTGCATTACCTCATAGATCACGTCCTAGATCGCGCCCTATGTAGCATTGCACTGCGCCCACCACCCCGAAACATAAAGATGAATAGTCTCATGTGCCTGTAATTTCACCGGCACCCATACACTTCAAAATGGAACACAGCAATGCGAGCTCTACTGCTTTGCGGCAGAAATAGGTATGGAGGTAGTACTTTCGCGCTGATGGGAGCCATCTACAGGTGTTTCATTTGGAATATAGCCGATTATATCGCTATAGCCGAGTTGATAGTGCCCACAGATTTCGTCTCCAGCGTCATAGCTTGTTCTATGGCCGAAATGGTAAAAACAGCGCCGATCACAGGCGAGGATGCGGGTTCGAGTCCCTTATAGTTTTCAGGAAATACAGACGACGGTAGTGTATTCCGCTCCTTAGCAGTTCGCATTATTAAGGTAGAACTGAAACGTTTAGTAGTGCTTATGAGATTGTTTGTTTTTCGTATGAGGTAGTGTTGGCCTCGTCTGGTGTCGCTTTAGGGCGTCAGGTTACCGCTTACGAGATGCTGAGCCGTTTTTGATGGTGCTTGCAGATGGCGCATGATATGGCGGACGGCGCCAGACGGGCGCTGCGAGATTATGAAGTGAACATCGACAGTTACAAGGAGGACAGAAACATGGCGCCTGACAACTGCAACGGCATCATGTAAGGCTTCCACATTACATTTCAGCCACTTGTATATATAGGGTCTTAACCCTACTATGCGTAGTATCGTATTAGTCTGTGACCCTACTACTACGAAAACTGACCAAACGACGTAACTAACGAACTAACTAGTTATAAACTGACGAAAATGTAAGTGTTTATTTTGTTATCAAATAAGTTTGTCAAATGTTTATCATGATAAGTTTTTTGTGAAAATATTAGTTTACTAGAAACTCGCCCCGGCTTCGCACGGGTAGTGCCGGATAAACCCCCCTTCCTCCCGTCCCCCATTCCCAACTCCCCATCTATCCACACACCAGATACAAAAACCTGCTAAAGTTATTCCACCTCTTAAGTGCTTATTTATAGAACTTAGCGATAATGTAGTGAAAAAAAAAGGTAAATAAAGGAAATTTATAATTATTATTCCGAGCGATACCACAACGATAGGACAATATTTATAATTATAATTCCGAGCGATACCACAACGATAGGACAATATTTATAATTATTATTCCGAGCGATACCACAACGATAGGACAATATTTATAATTATTATTCCGAGCGATACCACAACGATAGGACAATATTTATAATTATTATTCCGAGCGATACCACAACGATAGGACAATATTTATAATTATTATTCCGAGCGATACCACAACGATAGGACAATATTTATAATTATTATTCCGAGCGATACCACAACGATAGGACAATATTTATAATTATTATTCCGAGCGATACCACAACGATAGGACAATATTTAAAATTATTATTCCGAGCGATACCACAACGATAGGACAATATTTATAATTATTATTCCGAGCGATACCACAACGATAGGACAATATTTATAATTATTATTCCGAGCGATACCACAACGATAGGACAATATTTATAATTATTATTCCGAGCGATACCACAACGATAGGACAATATTTATAATTATTATTCCGAGCGATACCACAACGATAGGACAATATTTATAATTATTATTCCGAGCGATACCACAACGATAGGACAATATTTTCTCGATTGACAAAAATGACTATTTTTGCCTAGATTCGATTGTTTATTAAAATGGTGCATATTATATCATACAAAATTAGATAACTAAAATAAATACAGCAAAGTCGAGGGTTTACTGTAGGGGTTTTGTAAAATTATCTAATTTACGAGATATTCAATAAAAACCAGCCAAGTGCGAGTCGGACTCGCGTACGAAGGGTTCCGTACCATTATCTATAAAAACGGCAAACAATCACGTTTTTTGTATGGTTTAATCCCTTAAATAAATATTTATTTATAAATTTTATTCTGTTTTTTAGTATTTGTTGTTATAGCGGCAACATAAATACATCATCTGTCAAAATTTCAACTGTCTAACTAACTATTACGGTTCCTGAGATACAGCCTGGTGACAGACGGACAGACGGACGGACAGCGGAGTCTTAGTAATAGGGTCCCGTTTTACCCTTTGCAGCCTTTGGGTACGGAACTCTAAAAACCGCTTTTTCAAGCTGTAAGAGGCGTTTTTTTTGTATGAAGATTTCTGCCTGGGGTTGGCGCAACCTTACCTCCATTTCATCTGAGTATTTGTCCGTCTGAACTGTGCTGTATGTTCGTCCAGTTTAGTATGCGAGTCCTCGACGGGCTGCGTGCTCGGTAGCGACGGGCTCGGCCGGCGCGGCGCGGCGCCCGGCGACGTCGGCGCCGCGGCAGGGGCCGCGCTCAGCGAGGCGCTGGCGAGTGGCGCCTGCGTGGACACACACGCGCAGGTTGGTAACTTTATGCCTCTGGTTTTTATAGCATCATTCTAAGCGTATGAAGAGTATTTATCTTTATCTCCGAACAGACTTTATTCACAAAAACTATGTATTTATTTCGCCGAACCACTCTGCTATCTCACGTATATCCTCGTTATAACCCTCAATAGATAGGTGCTCAATGATATTCATCCAATTCTTGCTTAAAATTTAGCAAGTTAAAATGGCGATCTATGGGATAAGGTTCTCGAGTGGCGATCACGAACTTAGGAAGGCCCCCCTCTCGTTGGACCGACGTCATATTAAAGGTCGCGGGAAGTCAGTGGATGGAGGCAACTGAGGACCAGACGCAAAGTTAAAAAAATATTTGTTTAAAAAATATATGATACACTAGCGACTCGCCCCGGCTTCGCACGGGTAGCACCCGGTGAACCCCCCCCCCTAAGACAATCTCCTGGTTCTAAGCTACCTCCCCACCAATTTTCAGCCAAATCGGTTCGTGCGTTCTGGAGTTATAGCGTCAGGAAGGAAAACCCGACTTATTTTTATATAGTAGAAGATAGGTTTAACTCGAACTAAATTAAATTATAGTTCAAAGGTACATAACTACATACTAGAACAAAAGGAAGTTTACAGCATTGAGTATATAATAATTTGACAATGCTATTGCAGCTACGGAGTTTGATTGTTTTATTTTGTATAATTTGAGTTTTGTGTTTTGTTTGACTTGACTAAGTGTTCCAAGTGAGCCTATAGTATGAATAAATGAATTGAATTGAATTGAATTGAATTGAATTGAAGCTGTATGAACCGAGTGATAATGCCTGTAATGGCTATGAAGTTCGAAAACCCCTCCTCCGAACTTGTTTGAGACTATCTCGTCGGGCAGTGCGCCTCTCACTCGTGACATTCCAGAAGAGAGAACTATGTCCGACTTCTACAGACTAATGTTAGGCCACAGATAAAATAATACTATACTAGTAGTTAGGCATACAAGGTAGGTTGGTTAGGACTATCAATGTTTAAAAAAAAAAAAAAAAAAACAGGTAACCACCGGTTTATTTGTTCGTGAACTTGGGCCTTAGTTAGTAATGTACAATAGATGTAAATGTCATACTATGTACGCTATGGTTAGGGTTGGTTAGGAATAATACAAAAACATGTGTAAGTAAAGGCAATACGTGGTGTGACCCGCCTAAGAATAGACCCCTCCGTCTCCTCCCGTGGATGTCGTAAAGCCAAATAAGATTTGTTCTGGCTGCTAGCTTATTACTGGAAAAAAGCGTTAGCTGAGTCAGTCGTGGGGAGCAAAAGCGGCACCACTTTTCACGTCTATCTTCACACGATGGTGCAACCCACGGTGTAGAGGCCCATTGAGCCTCTGCCTACCCTTTGGGTAAAAAGACGCGTGTCTATGTATGTATGTAGTATGTCGATAGTCGGTACACGTGTAGGTACCACACGCGTAGGCGTAGGCGTCGTCTGTCTTTCCTGAAAACTATAATCTGGGTCTCTTCAAGTCAAGAGTGAATAGGTGCCTTCTAGACCTTTGTGCTTCATCGTCACTTACCAACAGGTGAGATCGTGGTCAAACAAAGGTCTATCAATGTTAAAAAAAAAAAAAAGCAGCAGTATTGCTCGCATTGCTGTGTTCCGGTTTGAAGGGTAAGGGTGCCAGTGAAATTACAGGCACATGAGACTTTTCATCTTCATGTCTCAGGGTGGCGGGCGCAGTGCAATGACACATAGTGTGCGTCCTAGGTGGACGTGAACTATGAGGTAATGAACTGTTCATAGGTAGAGGTTACCGCTTAACATCAGTTGGGCCATCTGCTTGTTCCGTCATCCCAAGTAGTATAAAAAAATAAAAATAAAATAAAGATTTTCGTGTAACATTTCAGGACCAGATTATAATATACATGGCCTTGGCGAAAGGGCGCTCCGTCGTGAGGACAGGCGAGGTCACCCTGCACACCAAGACTGCTATACACATAGCTGAACTTATAGCCAAGGTAAACAGACTCCGAATCACCCAACAATAACTTATAGGCCGGGTAAACAGACCCCGAATCACGATTCGCTATTTATTTAAATGATTTTGCGGAGTCAACCTTCTCTATCTGTACTATTATGTATTCTGTGGCCAGGGTAAACAGACCCTGACTTACATAACTTATAGCCAGGGAACAGATCCTGATTCACCCAACAATAACCTGTAACAGTGTAAACAGACCCTGACTTACATAACTTATAGCCAGGGAACAGATCCTGATTCACCCAACAATAACTTGTAACAGTGTAAACAGACCCTGACTTACATAACTTATAGCCAGGGAACAGATCCTGATTCACCCAACAATAACTTGTAACAGTGTTAACAGACCCTGACTTACATAACGTATAGCCAGGGAACAGATCCTGATTCACCCAACAATAACTTGTAACAGTGTAAACAGACCCTGACTTACATAACGTATAGCCAGGGAACAGATCCTGATTCACCCAACAATAACTTGTAACAGTGTAAACAGACCCTGACTTACATAACTTATAGCCAGGGAAGAGATCCTGATTCACCCAACAATAACTTGTAACAGTGTAAACAGACCCTGACTTACATAACTTATAGCCAGGGAACAGATCTTGATTCACCCAACAATAACTTGTAACAGTGTAAACAGACCCTGACTTACATAACTTATAGCCAGGGAACAGATCCTGATTCACCCAACAATAACTTGTAACAGTGTAAACAGACCCTGACTTACATAACTTATAGCCAGGGAACAGATCCTGATTCACCCAACAATAACTTGTAACAGTGTAAACAGACCCTGACTTACATAACTTATAGCCAGGGAACAGATCCTGATTCACCCAACAATAACTTGTAACAGTGTAAACAGACCCTGACTTACATAACTTATAGCCAGGGAACAGATCCTGATTCACCCAACAATAACTTGTAACAGTGTAAACAGACCCTGACTTACATAACTTATAGCCAGGGAACAGATCCTGATTCACCCAACAATAACCTGTAACAGTGTAATTTTATCTGTGACGCGATTTATATAGGTACTTACGGATACGGTCCCGGATCTGTTTTTACCCTGAAATGCGAATGTCAGTTTGTCCGCTCGGAACTTCGAGTTTATGGAAAATGCTGTTCCGGCCAGACAGAAAGATTGAGCCAAACATTTAAGGCAGATTTTTCAATGTCAGTCAATCAATCTAGGTTTGTAAGATGTTTATTTCATGTTTCAGGCAAAATTCACCATACAACCGGATGGCGATCAGAACCTGATTTCTTGCACTGGACTGGGAATTGTAAATACTACGTAACGCTACATGACGTATGATCGTGAACTATGCCATTCTGCGAACCACTGCTTAGAAGTGAAAAATATTGTTTATAATACCATATTAATACGTATCTCAGCTTGGTTGAAGAGCTAGTGTTACTGTATTAACCCTACTATCTTAGCCGCGTATTTAACTATTGTAAAATCTCTGCGACGCAGGAGGTTGCGGGTTCGATTCCCACCTCGGAACAAATATTAATGCGATCTGCAGATATTTGTTCAGTGTTCTGGGTATTTTCTATGTATAATAAAAAATATCTATCTATGTAATGTAATGTATTAGGGAAATCAGTTATCTAGCACCCATAACACAAGCTCTGCTTAGTTAGATAATGTTTTGTGAACAGTCCAGCATTATTTATTTATTATTTTATTGTGTTACCTGTGATTGGCCGGCCAAGGGGTGTAAGGCACTTAGCCTTATCACCCCAGTGTAGGAAAATCGTAAGTTCATTGCATTGTTTTGGCATTTTTAAATTGTAACTAGTGAATCGCCCGCGACTTAGTAGTTAGTAGAGCTTTTTTGTGAAAGAGTTCGTCCGGGGAAGTACTAACACCATACTTATTTCTGCCGCAAAAGCAAAGCAGTAGTGCCCGCATTGCTGTGTTCCGGTTTGAAGGGTATGGTTGCCGGTGAAATTACAGGCACATGAGACTTTTCATCTTTATGTCTCAGGCTGGCGGGCGCAGTGCAATGCCACATAGGGCATGTAGGCCACACTAGTCCACCTAGGCCACATGTCCTAGGTGGACTTGACCTATGTGATAATGCCCTGTTCATAGGCAGAGGGGGTACCACTTAACATCAGGTGGGCCATCTGCTTGTTCCGTCATTACAAGTAGTATAAATAATAAATCTTATACGAATTGAGACCGGACTTGCCAATGTTAGAACAAACCTGAGCCTGATCAAAGTTCAGGTATATTGAAGATATGGTATACTAATCAGTGTAGGGCTTTAGAGTTATGTATACCTAGTACTATTTAGGTCTGGTCGAGAAGAGACCGCCCATTGTATAACATACTCAAGATTGTTTATTGAATTGAATACAGTCCTCTATTTATAAGATAATAAAGGTTATTTCTTAGTAACTTACAAACTAGTTTTATTGAAACGGGCCTCATTATCCTGTTTACAAATCATTTACCAGTGTGAGATCGTGAATAACAATCCAGGTTTTGGACATTAGTTTTAACAGCTTTATTAAATAACATGTAGGAGCACTTTTCACCACAACGGAGACAACGTCATTATCGACAGTACTTCACACAGCTCACGACCTTCGCTATTACTAACAACCTGTGGCCCAGTGGGTCACTGCCTGAGATGATAAAACGGCAAATCATTCTCGCCTACTGTCTCTCCCTCAGTATCGTCTCGTAGGCACAGAATAAATAATAGTACGTGGGTCTCGTCGTCGTTTGCGTAGGTACACTCTAAGTTTGTCAATCTGGGAAAAACTCGAGAAATACAATGCTGCCGAATTAAAATAACAATAATTTTTTGGCACACAGTCAAATGCAAAAACTACAATATATACTGGGTCAAATGCTTATGACAAGTCATAGAAAAGGCCGTATTTTACGATACACTTGGGTGTATAGTTGTGTACTGCCTTACGCTTTCACTTGGGTGCATAGTAGTGTACTGCCTTACGCTTTCACTTGTGTGTATAGTTGTGTACTGCCTTACGCTTTCACTTGGGTGTATAGTTGTGTACTGCCTTACGCTTTGACTTGGGTGCATAGTAGTGTACTGCCTTACGCTTTCACTTGTGTGTATAGTTGTGTACTGCCTTACGCTTTCACTTGTGTGTATAGTTGTGTACTGCCTTACGCTTTCACTTGGGTGTATAGTTGTGTACTGGCTTACGCTTTCACTTGGGTGCATAGTAGTGTACTGCCTTACGCTTTCACTTGTGTGTATAGTTGTGTACTGCCTTACGCTTTCACTTGTGTGTATAGTTGTGTACTGCCTTACGCTTTCACTTGGGTGTATAGTTGTGTACTGCCTTACGCTTTCACTTGGGTGCATAGTAGTGTACTGCCTTACGCTTTCACTTGTGTGTATAGTTGTGTACTGCCTTACGCTTTCACTTGTGTGTATAGTTGTGTACTGCCTTACGCTTTCACTTGGGTGTATAGTTGTGTACTGCCTTACGCTTTCACTTGGGTGCATAGTAGTGTACTGCCTTACGCTTTCACTTGTGTGTATAGTTGTGTACTGCCTTACGCTTTCACTTCGGTGCATAGTAGTGTACTGCCTTACGCTTTCACTTGTGTGTATAGTTGTGTACTGCCTTACGCTTTCACTTGGGTGCATAGTAGTGTACTGCCTTACGCTTTCACTTGGGTGTATAGTTGTGTACTGCCTTATGCTTTCACTTGGGTGTATAGTTGTGTACTGCTTTACGCTTTCACTTGGGTGCATAGTAGTGTACTGCCTTACGCTTTCACTTGGGTGTATAGTTGTGTACTGTCTTATGCTTTCACTTGGGTGTATAGTTGTGTACTGCCTTACGCTTTCACTTGGGTCTATAGTTGTGTACTGCCTTACGCTTTCACTTGGGTGTATAGTTGTGTACTGCCTTACGCTTTCACTTGGGTGTATAGTTGTGTACTGCCTTACGCTTTCACTTGGGTGTATAGTTGTGTACTGTCTTATGCTTTCACTTGGGTGTATAGTTGTGTACTGCCTTACGCTTTCACTTGGGTCTATAGTTGTGTACTGCCTTACGCTTTCACTTGGGTGTATAGTTGTGTACTGCCTTACGCTTTCACTTGGGTGTATAGTTGTGTACTGCCTTACGCTTTCACTTGGGTGTATAGTTGTATACTGCCTTATGCTTTGACTTGGGTGTATAGTTGTGTACTGCCTTACGCTTTCACTTGTGTGTATAGTTGTGTACTGCCTTACGCTTTCACTTGGGTCTATAGTTGTGTACTGCCTTACGCTTTCACTTGGGTGTATAGTTGTGTACTGCCTTACGCTTTCACTTGGGTGTATAGTTGTGTACTGCCTTACGCTTTCACTTGGGTGTATAGTTGTATACTGCCTTATGCTTTGACTTGGGTGTATAGTTGTGTACTGCCTTACGCTTTCACTTGTGTGTATAGTTGTGTACTGCCTTACGCTTTCACTTGGGTGTATAGTTGTGTACTGCCTTACGCTTTGACTTGGGTGCATAGTAGTGTACTGCCTTACGCTTTCACTTGTGTGTATAGTTGTGTACTGCCTTACGCTTTCACTTGTGTGTATAGTTGTGTACTGCCTTACGCTTTCACTTGGGTGTATAGTTGTGTACTGCCTTACGCTTTCACTTGGGTGCATAGTAGTGTACTGCCTTACGCTTTCACTTGTGTGTATAGTTGTGTACTGCCTTACGCTTTCACTTGTGTGTATAGTTGTGTACTGCCTTACGCTTTCACTTGGGTGTATAGTTGTGTACTGCCTTACGCTTTCACTTGGGTGCATAGTAGTGTACTGCCTTACGCTTTCACTTGTGTGTATAGTTGTGTACTGCCTTACGCTTTCACTTGTGTGTATAGTTGTGTACTGCCTTACGCTTTCACTTGGGTGTATAGTTGTGTACTGCCTTACGCTTTCACTTGGGTGCATAGTAGTGTACTGCCTTACGCTTTCACTTGTGTGTATAGTTGTGTACTGCCTTACGCTTTCACTTGGGTGCATAGTAGTGTACTGCCTTACGCTTTCACTTGTGTGTATAGTTGTGTACTGCCTTACGCTTTCACTTGGGTGCATAGTAGTGTACTGCCTTACGCTTTCACTTGGGTGTATAGTTGTGTACTGCCTTATGCTTTCACTTGGGTGTATAGTTGTGTACTGCCTTACGCTTTCACTTGGGTGCATAGTAGTGTACTGCCTTACGCTTTCACTTGGGTGTATAGTTGTGTACTGTCTTATGCTTTCACTTGGGTGTATAGTTGTGTACTGCCTTACGCTTTCACTTGGGTCTATAGTTGTGTACTGCCTTACGCTTTCACTTGGGTGTATAGTTGTGTACTGCCTTACGCTTTCACTTGGGTGTATAGTTGTGTACTGCCTTACGCTTTCACTTGGGTGTATAGTTGTATACTGCCTTATGCTTTGACTTGGGTGTATAGTTGTGTACTGCCTTACGCTTTCACTTGTGTGTATAGTTGTGTACTGCCTTACGCTTTCACTTGGGTCTATAGTTGTGTACTGCCTTACGCTTTCACTTGGGTGTATAGTTGTGTACTGCCTTACGCTTTCACTTGGGTGTATAGTTGTGTACTGCCTTACGCTTTCACTTGGGTGTATAGTTGTATACTGCCTTATGCTTTGACTTGGGTGTATAGTTGTGTACTGCCTTACGCTTTCACTTGTGTGTATAGTTGTGTACTGCCTTACGCTTTCACTTGTGTGTATAGTTGTGTACTGCCTTACGCTTTCACTTGGGTCTATAGTTGTGTACTGCCTTACGCTTTCACTTGGGTGTATAGTTGTGTACTGCCTTACGCTTTCACTTGGGTGTATAGTTGTGTACTGCCTTACGCTTTCACTTGGGTGTATAGTTGTGTACTGCCTTACGCTTTCACTTGGGTGTATAGTTGTATACTGCCTTACGCTTTCACTTGGGTGTATAGTTGTATACTGCCTTATGCTTTGACTTGGGTGTATAGTTGTGTACTGCCTTACGCTTTCACTTGTGTGTATAGTTGTGTACTGCCTTACGCTTTCACTTGGGTGTATAGTTGTGTACTGCCTTACGCTTTCACTTGGGTGTATAGTTGTCTACTAACACAGGAATCACATAAAACGAATACGGCTGGATATTTAAATAAAACTAAATGTTACATCGACATCATTTATTAGTTTTTATGGTTCAGGAAGTGTTTGGCACAGAACAAATGTTGCCCAATACGATGTTTTTTTACCATTACAGACCAAAGCATCAGTTAGATGAGTTTTCATAATGAAATGCTACGTTTTTTTAAGTGAAATATAATTGATTTTCATTAATTATTAGCACATACTCGTTACAATTAACCTTTTATTCGAAATTTTATAAAAATCCTTTATATTTATGTAACTTTACACTAAATTACTTTTTATCTAACTCCATCTTATTAACAAAAGCGGTATATTTAACTAGGAAGGTACCCTTGAATTTTGAAAAGCTCTAGTTTTATCGAAAACAGTCCATCATGTCGAATTTAATTATTATTAGGTATCTGAAATAATTACATTTGTGCATTTTCATGTTACAAAAATCAGTACATAAAAGTGAGGTCGCCACAGCTAAGTACCTACCTTCTATTTAATGAAATTAATTTACCGAGAAAGATAACGCTCACTCGACTTGGCGGGCGCGCTGCCGTGGCCTCCAGACCATAGGCAATAAGTACAAATGTACCATATTTCAAAGCTAGTAAAGAATTTTCTTTATTGACACCAAATAAAAAGATTATGGTAACTTTAGATAATAGAAAAAATATAAATAAACTTAAACTAAATATAAAAGCGATTGTAGAACAGAACATTTATTTACAGCGATTTTATTAACAAAAAATGTGTTAGATAATTTAAAAAAATGCTTAATTTTGCCCTAACACCTATACAATTAGTGCCACTTTATTTTTGATGAGATTGTAGTGGTCAGTGGACAATTCTCGTGTCAGCTCCAACGCGCGACTGGAGTTTACTCCAGTCCGTGCGAATATGTTGCGCCGAGGGAAAACATAACGGACTTAACTTTAAGTTAACGCTCGGTTTTACTCCATATCTATTTGAGTAGGGCCTTAATATGAAATTGTATTCTTTAGGCACAACTCCTAAAATAGTTCAAATAAAGTTGGATCATGTTCCGATCTAATGTCGATGTCATTATCCCAAATGATATTCTATACGCTGACAATACAACGGGGAAAAGTACTTACATATCGAAATAAGACCGAATTTGGGCGTAATGAGGGGTTTTCACGGCCGTTTCACATCTTGTTTATAGCCTTGAAAATAGATGGCGCCAGCTCTGTACAAGCTAAAGTAGCTCTGTCAAAATAAAGTGAAATGTCAACTTCGTCAACGTATATTTGAGTCAGCGCCATCTATCGAGCCAAATCGAACTACTTTTTTTTAATTCGAAAATGAAAAGCCCTCATTGACACGGGATTTCACTCTTTCCAATGGTACATAACACTACCCTACTCTAATCTATGGTTGCTTCGAACAAGAATACAACTTCTTGATCAAAGTATGGTTGCGTTGAATCAAAAGTAGACTAAATTGTTGCTAAGAGAGAGCAGAATACCAATTTTCAGTCAATTCACAATTCCGTTTATTACTAACGGGCCACCCAAACCATCTACCTGGATGGTCGGTTAGGAAAACTTGTTCTTAACAGACCACCAGGTGTCCACCTGGGTGGTCGGTTAGGAAAACTTGTTCTTAACAGACCACCAGCTGTCCACTTGGGTGGTGGGTTAGAAAAACTTGTTCTTAACAGACCACCAGTCCACAATACAGTACAATTCAGTCTCGATTCAGTAACTTTTAGTGTGTCTTTAAAATAACTACGAGAATTGGCCTTCTGTTATTAATATATGTGCATGAAAGGTGCATTGAATCCCTTTGACCACACTGGTTCATTCTTGTCTGTGACCTAACGCAGAGTGACCAAGCAAGAACCGGTGAGTACAAGTATTAGAATCGAGCGAAAGTACACAAAAAACACGCAAATGAAACATAAATTGAACTAAATTTATAAAAATATTTACCTTTACAATAAAACAGTATATATTATAATTCGGAACAAACCATGTTGCCTCAATACAATTTAAATCATGCGTGTCAGGCCAGATATAGATTCACAACTCAAGTGACCAAATATACCTATACACTGTAACTGAACATCAATTGTGACATGAACTAAGATTTTACTATTACCACAGATTATATATTCTATTAATACTACTTCTAGACACTGGTTCTTTCTTGGTCTACGTTAGGTCAGTGACCAGCTTGAGGTACGGTGGCCCTAAAAAGGGCCTAGTGACCAATTGGTTAAAGGATTTGGTGCGCCTCACACAAGCTCCTCTCATGCACATGTTCTTCGAATTTTTGATTCTAGAACATGCCGTTTTCCTTCACCGTTTGAATTGCGCGCACATAATTTTTTCGAGTGAAAATGCATTGGTTTACGATCGGGATTTGGAACCACGACCGTATGATTGGAAGATGTGGTCCCTTCCACTAGACCGATTCTAGTCCTTCCTGTGGTCCTTCCTTATACTATTTAATGTACCTAGTGCCCTAGTTACAGTTTTGTTATGCATAAATTAAGTCACATGAGTTGTAAACCCACTTCAACAAGGGACTTTACAATAAACACGCTCTCACATGGAAGATATTTCGGAAGTAATACTTACAAAGTATTATTACAACGTACAATTTGAACGCGTGTCATAAAATAAAATGGCTACGTCACTAACCATGGTCCCTCACCATTAAATAAACATAAATACACAATATTCGGAATGGCTCGTCCACACTGATTTAATATCTTTGTAGTTTTGACACTCATTGCATAAACACCTGTGTTTGAGAAGAGTTCTGCTAACAGCTTAATACAGTTGCTCAGCCATTTTTGTTTTTTAGAAAATAACTTCACGTTCCTATGCAACGAAATTATTAAGAGGATTATTAGGCCAAAGTTCACCAACAAAAAAAGAGTTTTCAATGACAGGTAATGCATAAAAACATCTGTCAAATAAGAATTGGCCAGGATAAACGACCGTTAACTGTTAACCTTCACAGCAAGGAATTTAATCCTCCATTTTTGAAAATTTGAATTACTTTTAATGAGTTTTTAGAGTTATTTCGTGTAATTTTGGTGGCATTTTAACCAGTGTATCGTAGATAAAGAGCACATGTGTGGTGTAATTAAATATAAGTGTATTGTGAGTTTTCGGATTGGTGGATTTTGTCCTCCAAAAACTTGGTTTTAATGCCACCATCTAAATTAGACCGTATGGAGGCCTGCAATGCTCTAAGAAATTGGATTATGACTTGACGGGGACTCTTGACGACTTGGACTAATTTTATTACAATAATATTACTTTACATTGGCGAAATTGTATGGAGTATTACTTAGAAGCCATTAAAAGAAGAGAAGAACCTTCACAGTGTTTGTGAACTTGGGGCTTAGCAACCTTGATGAGTTTATATTTAGGTCTACGGACCATGGCAACAATTTAACTAAGATATAAAAAAGTAAATCGTACACTTGGCAAAGTTATAGTAAACCTAAAAAGTGGACCATTTTTGTGCACTCTGTGTGTGTCAAGTGTGGTTTCTGTATCGTGCGGACGAGCTTAGTGTACTTACAAGTAGTGTGTGTGTGCTATAGCCTACTCCTTCTTGGCCTTGTCAGCCTCGGTGCCTTCCACCGCCGCCGGAACCGAGGGCTGGTCTTCATAGCTGAAGGATATGTCTTTGTTAACAAGTGGTACTTAAATAAACATAAATAAGTTTTTTGTGAAAAATATAAATTTTCAATACAAGCTTTTATAAAATTAGTGATTGTAACTGTGTGCTTATCGAATTGTGCCTAAACACGGCCAGTCACTATTATTGAGGAGTTCCGTTGTCCACCTTCCGTCTCCATCATCAGATCAGCTCGCTGTCACTATCATATTGTATTGTCATCAGAACGTGTGCTGCGCATGCGCATGCTGCGCGTGCTTGAACACGTGCATCACGAAGATGTATACTCACTGGAAGAGCGCCGAGAGGTCGCCTCTCAGCAGCGCGAGGAGGAGCGGCGTGCCGAGGCAGGCCGGCACGAGGTACAGCAGCGCGGGCTGCGCGTGCTTGAACACGTGCATCACGAGGATGGTGGCCAGCAGGCCGAGCACGTACGCGGAGAAGGTGGCCCTGGAAATAACAAATACTCCATTAACTTGAGCGCTAACCAATTTAAGTACGCGACGGTGTCTGTTACACACCCGTCAAGCGCGACTCACAAATGAGCTGAAAATAAAATGAAGCCCTCGCTGCTCCATAGTAGTGCTGCGTTAGGTGAGTCCGCTTCCGGGCTAGTTGAGTCTACTGCTGCTGGATCAGTCGAGTCCGTTGCGTAACTAGTTGCGGCCGCTGCTGGTGCAGTTGAGTCCACTGCTGGTACAGTTGAGTCCACTGCTGGTACAGTTGAGTCCACTGCTGCTTTTCCTTCACAAAAGCATGACCACATATCTTGCTACTATACCCAGTACAAACACTATTCTCAAAAAACTATCAATCGAGTCTGATTGAATATCGGAATAGATTGACGCGAGCTTTTGTTACCGTGGTGGTCGCTGCCCTGTCGCCATTTTATGGTATCAAGTATATATTGTACCGACCTTGCTTTCAGAGGTCATTGCTTATGTGCTTACACATAATTATGGTCAGAGTCCATTGCTTAGCTAGTTACGTCCGGTGCTGGGCTGGTTGAGTCCACTGCTGGTGCAGTTGAGTCCGTTGCTTAGCTAGTTACTTCCGCTGCTGGGCTAGTTGAGTCCACTGCTAGTGCAGTTGAGTCCGTTGCTTAGCTAGTTACGTCTCGCTACTGGATTAGTTTATTACCTGAAGTAGAACTCAGAGTTACGCTTGAGGGACTTGTCGAAGCGCAGAAGGAGCGCGATGAATATCCCGGGCACCACTATGTCACCTAGGCCAAGCATCGCAAAGTTGCTGGCGTTTAGTCCATTTACCAGTAGGTCTTGAGGGAACACCACTGAAACAAACATTACCACAACATCAGTCAGTATCTTTCTGTCCTATCTATATCTATGTAATGTACTTTTTGGCCTCTAGGTGCACAAAAATAAATAGTTTTATGAAATTCAACCCGGGTTTAAGGCGATGTTAAAATACCGAATGGGCGGAGTCTAGCAAGAAAACAATAGCTGTATGTTTTTTTTTAATTTTGTACATACCTCCTTGTATTAGTTGTATTTTTTTATTTTTTTTTATACTACTTGGATGACGGAACAAGCAAGAGGCCCACTTGATGTTAAGCGGTAACCTCTGCCTATGAACGGTGCATTACCTAATAGGTCACGTCCACCAAGGACGCGCACTATGTGGCATTGCACTGCGCCCGCCACCCTGAGACATAAAGATGAAAAGTCTCATGTGCCTGTAATTTCACCGTCACCCTTACCCTTCAAACCGGAACACAGCAATGCAAGCACTACTGCTTTGCGGCAGAAATAGGTATGGTGGTAGTACTTCCCCGGACGAACTCTTTCACAAAAAAGCTCTACTACTACTATATATTGTATATATTGTATTATTACTACTGTAAATAAATTTAATAAATAGCTTCAAGTGACAGGCGCTATTGCTCACTTGAACCCGGTAAGTGATGAAGTATAGATTTCTGCAGCTCGGAAGTAACTTACGTAAGGGACAAATGATAAAGCTCCGTTTTGCTTCTAAAGTAGCAAAAATTAAAAATAAGTTCTCTTATATTAATCTAAGTAATGCGAGTACCTACTGAATAGTATACAAAATTACGCTAAATATTTTCTCTAATCGAAGGAGGGACCTAAAACGGGTTTTCGGAGGGCCAACTTCAAAAAACCACAACCAGCATATATGGACCGGTAGAGTATGTTGGCTGCGTCTGATGTTTGCACAGCCAACATGCTCTGAAACAGAACCACATCGAGCTGGATAAACATTTTAAACTGATGAAGAACATGGGCATTTATTATTTTTCAAGTGTAAACCACACTTTATGGATAACATTAAATTTAAATGTAACCTCATTTTAATGTGTTTTTTTTTGTCCCGCTGGAACGGAATTTTTTGGATACATTTAAATTTAACATTACAAACATTTAAAGTGCACTGATAAGGACTAAGATATACACGCATCAGCTCCGAGAGCTGCCTGTGTATTATAAATAAATAAATATATTAAGAAAATGAAAAAGCTAATTTAATTTCTTGCGTAGAAGTTGTGGGAAAGCAATGCTTGTTACGTTTTGTTTCACGTAATCAATGAGTTGATTTATCTAATTATTTAGAAACACAACTTTTGCTTCCCAACATCTAAAAATATGCAAGTTCTTTAGAAAAATTGGACAAAAAACAACATTTAGAACCGAACTTATTACTTCCATGAAGGGTTCATTTATTTTTGACCTGGGTCAGCGGTTGCCCACCTCGTTTTCTCTTAAGGTTGATTATGGAATGGATTGAATATATAGTGACCGAGGGACACTCACGTTTGATGGGCGCCTCGAAGGACTTGGCGACGGTGACCATGACGTTGGTCCCGAAGACCCAGAAGATGTCGTAGAGGAAGAGGCCGCAGAGTAGGATGCAGCCCGTCACCACGTTGTTGAGGTGCAACAACTCCACGCCGTTGATGGCGAACGCGATGCCGAACAGGTTGTTCGCTATCCAGTGCTGGAATGTTCAATATCATGAGGTTCATTGGTGAACTGATAAGGTGTAGGTACGGAATCACAGAATACATAATAGTACACGTACAGAAGGTTGACTCCGCAAAATCATATCATATAAAATCCTGACCTACCAATACAACCTGCCAAACCTACATGATACCTTTGTGAAGAAAGAAACATCATCTCGTGGCCACCAATTTAAACTGGCTCGAGATCCTGCCAACGTACTTGTTGCACATCACTTCTTCAGTGACAGAGTGGTCCACAATTGGAACATACTAAAAGTGATTATACTAAAAGTGTTTTATTTCGTACCTACTAATATGTATAACCATACAGAATTTCAGCATGATACTGCCTGATGTTATAGTCTGAGAGTAAAAAGACTCTGAATATGGACGGACAGACAGATCAATATGGTGAGACTATAAGGGTTCCTAGTCTGATTTCAGAGTCCTAAATATCGAGTTGTAAATACCTTCATTGCAACACTTTACAATTGGGTCCGGCCTAAAAATATACCCATCGGTCTCCTCCCGTGGATGTCGTAAAAGCCGACTAAGAGATTACCCGGACTTGTTGATAAGATTTGTTGCTATACTATTTGTCCTGGCTGCTAGCTTATTATGGAATGTGTTATTACTGGAAGAAAGCATTAGCCGAGTCAGTCGTGGGAAGCATGGCGGCGATGAGCTCACCACTTGTCACGTCTCTTTTCTATGATGGTGCAACCCACTGCGAAAAGAGGCCCATTGAGGCTCTACCTACCCCCTTCGGGGAAAAGGCGTGTGTCTATGTGTATGTATATTTATTATTATCACACTAATTTATTTAAAATCTCGTTAAAATTACGTTTTTCACTATAGAGTAATACTATCTACACAACATAAATAGTATAAAAAAACATTGTATTAAAAATATAAATCAAAACGGGAAACCACCGACCGCGGAGCAAGGCCCAAACGATCGGAGGCTAGGGCTGCAGAGAGAGGAACCTCCTGACGATGCGTGCCGAGTCCAGGAGTACTCGAATCTGACCCTTGTTAATATTATACAGTATAATAGAAGGATCATACGTTACCTTCTTGAAGAGATACCAGGCGCCGAGACAGAGCGAGATGAGCAGGCAGATGACGTCATAGGACGTGAACTTGTAGTTGATGATGTCCTCGCGACTGTCCCGCGTGAAGTGGATGTGGTACGACACGTTGGGGACCGACGCCGGGACCATGAACGAGATCACTGGGCTAAGGGACCAACAAATAGCTTATAAAAGTGTGTTTATAGACCATTTTTGAAAAGAGACGTCTTTTTTTTATTTCTTATTCACTAGGAAAATTGTAGCACTTTTAAACGAGCTACATTGGTTAAAATGCCCTAGAGTTATTTTGTGTTTTTTTGGTAGTATTTTAACGAATGTAGCTCGTTTATATAAAGAGCACAAGTGTAGTGAAATAAAATGGATGTGAATTGCGTGTCTTTTCAAATTGGTGCAAATTGTCTATCAAAGTTGTAGTAAAACGGCCACCGTTTTACTAAAACATGACTTGACTGTTACTTTGACGACTTGGAAGGAGTGTAACGTTGGGAATTATAATGAAAATTCAATTTTATGAAAATGGCAAATGCTAATCAAAAAGAGAAAAGATGTTTATAAAGCAAAATAACAAAATCTAGACAACATCCATGGCGCGGCGGGCTAGTAACTGGCTGAGAGGCAAGAGGTTTGATTCCCACTGCAGAACAAAATGTTTGTATGACCTGTAAGTACCTATTTGGTTGGGTCTGTGTGTTGTGACACCAAGGGACTCCTACTTCCTTTCCTGATACCCACAACATGGGAAATCCTAATGTGGGATCAGGATTGTATGAGACTGTTGCACTATACGCTATACAGTGTTTTTTTTTACTTGGACAGTATGGGAATATTCAAATTCTTAAGAGATATGGGAAAACTGTCTTTGAAAGCATTTACTCATTTTGTATGAAAACGATTATGGCGTAGTTAAATGAGTTGTTTTGATAAAAAAAAAAAAAAATGCATTTCGACTCAATTTCTTGTACCTAAGGATTGTTTCATTATATATAAAAAAAAAACGGATCAGTAGAAGTTAGTAAAATTTAATAAAATGTTTTCTCATACAATTTGTAAGTAATCCGGTACCTACGTTAATAAAACTATCGCAATAAATGTTCAATATGGCCTCCCTCTTGCTGTAAACAGGTACGGGCACGTTTCAGAACACCCACTAGCCTTAGACAAAGATGTTAGTTTTTTTTATTTAATTTTACTACTTAGTATGACAGTTCAAGCAGATGTTTCACCTGATGATAAGCGGTACCCCTCCTATGAACAGTGCATTATCACATAGGTAGAACAGTGCATTATCACATAGGTCACGAGGTCATGAGTTTATGATAGGGATCGAAATTATCAAGATAATAACGCTTCTTGATAATTATCCGATAATTATCTGATAATTATCTGATAATTATCGGATAATTATCACCAGTGTAAGAAATTCATTTGTTATATTCTTTTGTAACAAAATATGCATTATAATTTGAGTAATTCTAACAACAAAAAATAAAAACAAATAAATTTTACAATTTTTATTATACAAATTAACATAATTCTGGTTCTGCAGTGTGCACTTGAGGCTGACATACTTTTACGTGAGATTTCATTCTATTTACTATTCCTTGCATCTCTTTGCTACATTTTTTGCACCGAGCCCATAGCCCAGTATTTTTCGTTTTAATGCAAATAAAGTATGACCATCTTTCTCACGAGGCATTTTATAAATCCAACTCAATAAACAATATTTAACAAACCAATGAAGCTGGAGTTCACTCAACTTTGCGTAATTCGAACTGAATTTTTCTTGTAAGGGGAATTCCCTTGGCCGTTGACACTTTGTGCGTTCGGATAGACGCAAGTGCGGCCATACACGTTCGAATACAGTTTTTTCACGTGCGCAATGTTTTGTTATTATCAATCGATAATTATCAATCTGTTATTATCACGATAGTTATCGTGATAATTATCAGGATAATTATCATTGATAATTATCCTTTCGAACCCTGGTTTATGAGTCTCGATAGTTTGAAGCATTCCAACAAGATACACCTACTAGTCCGGGCAAGAAACCACACACATTAACAACATTTCAAAAATAAAAATTAAATTTACCATAACTCTAATAATACCAGTTACTAAATACCTGCCTTTAAAATGAAATGAAAACAGTTTATTTGCTAAAACATGGATATCATATTAAATATCCATAAAATTCTATAATTAGTAATTATTTACATCAACCAGCTGATTATGAGGAGTTTACCTGAGTAGGTGGCTCAGAGCCAACACGCCGAGGAAGAAGAAGTAACCAGTGAGGAGCATGTTAATGTACTCCTTGGAGAAGAACTGGAAGAACACGTAGAGACCAAAGAGTGCACACGATGCAATCAGCGGGAACATCAGTGCGTCTCGATTGGACATTGTCTCGTGCGGGGTGCCTGATTCCTATATAAATAACACTTTTGTGAATTAAGGTGCAACGTTTCAAATTTTATTGTGTTTTTGCTTATCACAACATCTCATGAATACATTTTGAGATATCAAAACCTGATTTTGCAAAAACTAGGAGACCTAAGATGCATATATTGATTGATTGTATCTCATAAATATAATTAGTTTAGCTACGACTAACATTCAATGTTTTTTATAGTGATTTTTACATTTTTAGCTAAACTAATAATATTTGAGACACTTTCAATGAAAACATGCGTGTTAGGACTCCTAGTTTTCGCAAAGTTAGGTTTCACTATCTCGAGATGTGATGATGAGCTGTGATTAGCAAAAAACACAATTAAATTTGAATTTCGAGCCTCAAGCAAAAAGATCCACCTTAAGATCTATAATAGGTAGATCTTACATTCAGAAGTACTCGGATTTCATAGCAATAAAAGTCTGTCTCTTAAATTATTGTTTATCTTTTGCTTTAAGTTTGCCGAACTATGTTGGCAGGACTAGATCCTAGCAACATAGTGATAAAGTCAAAAGTATTTTATTCATTAAAACCACAAGGATCATTTTGAATCACCTTATAAAATAAATTTACTCCTGTTCCATCGCAACCAAACCTAGAAGAAAACAGGCAACAAACACTGCTAAAGAATAGCTTTTTTTTATTTTTTTATGTTCCTTTTTATCTGCAATCGGGTATTTAGCCATAATCAGATGTTTTCTGGGTTGACGTGGTTTGGGTGTGATTCCAATGAATAACACCATTTAATTTGATGAACTGGTTAGGTTCTCTGGTCTAGGTCAAGTATTTGCCATCTCTTTAGGCGTTTTACATTCTCTTGTGTGTTTAACAGGTTCTTAGCAAGTTCATTTGAGTGGTTTTCAAGTCTTTCCTTGTATTTTATGCAGTATTTGCTAACTTCCTCCTTGACAGTCGGCATTTCCAAGTATTCATGTATTTCTGTGTTCCTCACAAACCAGTGTGCGCTTGAGACAGTTCTAAGGGCAATGTTTTGAAATCTTTGGAGGATTTCGATATTGGAGTTCGATATTGCTAAAGAATAGCTTAAAAAAAACATTATGTATGAGACTGGCATTAAAATAACCCTTGATTAGGTACCATGTCTACTTCATATTTTCCACTAGACTTCATACATACTATATATAATACACTATACACAATATAAACACAATAATATATATATATATATATTTTTTTTTAAGTCTCCTTTGTTTCTTGTAATCTGCCCTTCCGGGCATTGAGCAAGAGTTTTGTGCTTCTTTCGTGCTTGACATGAATGGTATACGCCCAGTGGCATATCCACGACTCTAATTCAGTACATATTCTTTTAGATACTAGATGAGGTCTTGAGGGGCTCTCCTCTTTATCCTTCTGAAAGTTGTGGACTTTTTCATGAGACTATTTGCAAGCTGGTTAGGGTGTTGCTCCATACGTTTGGCATAGGATTTGAGCTTGTTGCAAATATCTTGTTTGACTGTTGGCATCTCTAGGTCGCGATGTAGTTGACAGTTTGTAATGTACCATGGTGCATTCGTTATCATGCGTAGCATTTTAGATTGAAAGCGTTGCAGAATTTCCAGGTTAGAGTTTGCTGCTGTACCCCACAGCTCAGCTCCATAGGACCATACTGTTTTTAAAATGCATTTGTAGAGGAGGTGTTTGTTGTCCAAGGATAATTTGGATTTCCGAGCCATTAGCCAGTACAACTTCTTGAGTTGCAGGCTAAGAGCCTTTCTTTTTGTGAAAATGTGCTTCTTCCAAGTGAGGCGTCTATCCAAATATATACCCAGGTAACGCACATCATCGCATTGTGGTATCTGGATTTCATTCAGCTTGACTACGGGGCATGAACCGTGTCTAAGAGCAAATGTCACATGCACAGATTTGGTTTCATTTGCTCTAATACGCCAGTCCCTTAGCCAGATAGAGACTTCGTTTAGGCTTTTTTGTAGCATGGCCGATGCAACAACTGGGTTTTCGTGAGTGGCAATGAGAGCTGTGTCATCAGCGAATGTTCCCACAAGGACGTTTTCTGTTGTTGGTAGGTCAAAGGTGTATATGAGGTACAAAACTGGGCCCATAACGCTACCTTGGGGGACACCAGCATTTATACAATGGAGTCCAGTTAGATCCTCTCCATGCTTCACATAAAAATGCCGTTGATTTAGGTAGGATTTTATCAGAAGATAATAATTTATAGGTAGGTCTTTCAGTATCTTGTAAAGCAGGCCCTCATGCCATACACGGTCAAAGGCCTGAGAAATATCCAAAAAAGCGGCCGAGCTGTATTGTTTGTGTTCAAACGCATAGTTTATCTTAGCAACCAAACGATGGACTTGTTCGATTGTTCCGTGGGCTGCACGGAAACCAAATTGATGTGAATAATAATATATACACAAGGATTTTTTCCTCTCCAGTTTAAATTCCACACAAAATGCAATATTAGAAGGTATTGAGTCGCTTGATAGCTGGTGTTTGATTAAAATGTTATAACGTTGAGAAGAAGGCTGGTATAACTCGATTTGTTGATGGACTATGAAAACAGTTATTGTAATCTTAGAAATCCTTGTAATACTTTAGAATGATGTCCAAATTTTTTTGGTAATTTTTTTTTTTCGTTTCTGTATTTCACCAGCAACCAGCCCTCGTAAACCCTCATCAATTTGATCTACATTCTCAATCTTGACCAGTTTATTATTAAATGATAACGACTTATTCAATATCTTTGGCGCCAAGAAATAATAATTTTGCGTAAAATAGCAACAGGTTTTTGTATCTGCATTGCATCTAAAACAACACACGATGTGCAGGATTGCTGGTGACGAGACAAAAATATGCCACGGAGGTCGAACGTGCGCCATTCCTATTGGAGCCAAGGAAACTCTCAAAACATGTGATAAAACTGATATCGTACCACTTAAAACTATCAAATAACTCACCTTTTGTTCCTTTAGATACTTCACAGACCTAAAAGACCCGAAAAATATGGGCAATATAGCCATGATCACTAAACTCAAATAGGCAATCGCGAGGCCCTCAATCGTGGCTGGAACCCTTTCCGTGCCATTTTTGACTGCTTCTATAACACTCTCCTCGATGTTTATCGGGACTTCTGCAGCCGTATCTGCCATTTCTACAGAAAAATTTCAAAAACGCCTAAAATCCCGTATTTCCAACTCGCGATCCCATTGACAAGAAATAAAGAAAATGACACTCTTCAAAGCAAAGTTTTCTGTGATGACAGCCAGGATGACAGACGAGCGTGCGAAAGAGAAAGGTAGAGGCTGGTCATTAATGTTAGAGGCTGGTAGAGGAAGAAAGGAGACTGAAAAACAGACGTGTACAGTTTATTTCTCTATGTTGGTAGCAAATATAGAGTCGCACCAAAAAAATCGGTAGCTTCCGAAAAATAGTCCATTGCAAAATATTTTTCTTGTTTCATGAGATGTTTGCTAAACACTTCAAATCCTATAACTACTGTGTGCATATCGAGGTGCATGTGGATAGCAAATGTTGATTATTGGAAGAGACTATGTACGACCCTGTTGGACCAGTCGGACCACCGGACTCGTAGAATATCATTTACAGCTTGTTCACCGTAAGATACCACCTGTAAATACTCCATGACAGGTGCCAACTTACGGTCGGGTGAACGGTCCGGCTCGTTCACCGTAAGATGGCATTAAACACTCCATGGCAGGTGCCAACTTACGGTGAACGGTCTGTACTTGAAGTACCTTATTGATCTGTGCTACTCTGTCATGTCTGTCTGTATGTCAAAATCACAGTCATAATGTGTGCGTAGTATCTCTTCCTTCTTTCACTTTTTTACCCCATCACCTTTTACCTGGCTGTCAAACAAAAATTAACTAAATATTTCTCGGATACGGATGGAGGTCGCGATTTGCATATTTTCATTTATTAATATTATCACTAGGAGACAGGGTTTAGTCTAGTGCTCTAAAAGTACCTAATGATTGTGCTGATCTCTTGCTATAAACTACAATGGAAGTTGCAGGGGGTGCTGAAGAGGGTTTCATCAGAGAATGGATGCCTTGCTCTTATATTTTGAATCTGATTCCTCCTAGAATCCAGACTGGTATTTTCTCGAGCGAGTTGTGTTTAACGTGTGTGGACGCGGTCAGCGAATACATTGCTCTGGGCACAAATGTGGGCCTGGTTTATTGGTACGATAGAAAAAAGGGAAACATCCAAAGGCTACGATGCGAGGTGAGTACGCAATTGCTATCTATAACTAGGGGATTTCTCAAGACTCCTTGAGTAAAATGTGCATGTGCGTCCCTATTCCTCGTTATTCATATTCGTAGCTCCTTATATGCTTAGGTTTATTAAATAAATAAAAAACACTGACCCAAATTATACCACAGATAAATAAACAAAGTTAGATATTGGTGGTGCCCTGTAATATTGGTTCACATCCAATTTTACGTGCTCAAGCGAGATGAAATGTATTTTTTTTGGAGTTGTTGCATTACACCCTCACTCAATAATGGTAAGGTTAAAAACTTGATACTAACACAGTAATTACTTGAGGATATAATCTGGTTGGGGTGTACGGCATCAATTAATGTTAAATGCATTTTTTCCATAGGACTTACCGTTTTAGAGATATGAAGTTTGAAAAAATTATCTGTTGTTTGTACCATGTTGACAGTCCGACATGGATTTATAACACTAGAGAACAGTGATCACACGTGCCCCCTTATGTACACTCTGACCTGTAATCTAAATAAATCAAGAACAGAAACACAACTGGTATACCGTTTCTTGATATTTTTTTTTTAAAAAAATTGCCCTCTTATAACCCTTATTATGATCGTAGTGTGGGATCAGGAATATGTATATAACTGTTGAGCAGTATGTTATACATGTTATTTCGGATATTACATTCATTCATTAGACATCATTCAAGTAGGAAATATATAAATATAATATATAATAATATATATATGATATATATATATATATATATATATATATATATATATATATATATATATATATATATATCAGGCCTGCAATTACCTATTTTCGTTACAATCAGTTTAAATTGGTTGCTTTTTGCTAACAGAATTCAGTTTCTATCAATAAGTTGCAATGTGAAGTTAATACCAAATCACAATAACCCAAACCAATAAGATATATATATATATATATATAAAAAGCAACCAATTTAAACTGATTGTAACGAAAATAGGTAATTGCAGGCCTGATTATTACATAATTGAGGACCAACAGCCATACAGCAGTAAAATATTCACATTCTCTCTTACACAACCACAACCTATTCAATTATTGAAGGCATGATTTGAACAGTGCCAAGCATTATGTAACTACCCAATCTCTTTAACCTTGCTGTGGCACCAGAAACATTTGTGTCAATAAGCCAAGACCAAGGCAAAGTGTTACTCAAATAATAGGTACCTAACATAGATAATATTTAATTTAATAACTTCAGTTAACTTTAAAATCATTCGTAATTCCTACCTAGTATTACAATTGCACTCGCAATGGTAAATTAACATCAAAAAATATATCTGTAAATACTTAGGAACCATAATGAGACATACTTTTCACTAGAAACGGGATATTTACGGACGGCGACCTCTATAGGCGGCCGTAGGTTCGCCTGCGACGCAGGAGGTTGCGGGTTCGATTCCCGTCTCTGAACAAATATTTGAGCGATCTGGGTGTTTCAGGGTGTTCTGGATATTTTCTATGTATAATAAAAAATATGTATCTATGTAATGTATTGTATTAAGTATATCAGTTATCTAGTACCCATAACACAAGCTCTGCTTAGCGTGGGGCTAGTTAATGTTGTGTGAACTGAACTTGAGTTTTGCGATACAATGAGCATAATAAGACACCTTGCATAAGGCTTGTATATCAATAGCAGTTTTACTCTTGATTCTAGTTTAAATAGATTATGGCGAATGCTACACGCTCGATATTATCGTAATATTTGGATCGTAATCCAGGATCACAATATTTATCGAGTGTCTAGTATAGCGTATCACGTATCGTGATACGGATCGCTGGATTTCTAGAAATACAAAAATCCATGATCTGTTTATAGTATCGTCGATAAATATCGAGCGTCTACACTCTAATCGATATTTATTGCGTCAGTATTTATTCTGTCAGCGATGGAAGAGGACGCGCATATTGTGAAAATAATTTTCATAGTCATCCATTTCTTAGTATTCCCGAATCTTGAAAGATGTGTATATTTTTCTCTATTTTGAAACCAATATTTCGCCCATTTTTTTCGCTTTGTACGTCTTTTCAACGACCTCTGTGGCGCGGCGGGCGTTGGGCGCGGTACGACGCAGGAGGTTGCGGGTTCGATTCCCGCATCTGAACAAATATTTGTGCGATCTGCAGATATTTGTTCAGGGTGTTCTGGGTATTTTCTATGCATAATAAAAAAAAACTATGTAATGTATTGTGTTAAGTATATCAGTTATCTAGTACCCATAACACAAGCTCTGCTTAGCTTGGGGCTAGTTAATGTTGTGTGAACTATCCAGCTTTACTTTTCAATGCTATCGCTAATATAAATAAATAAATAATAAATAAATAATGCTGGACAACTTCACACAACATTATCTAGCCCCAAGCTAAGCCAGAGCTTGTGTTATGGGTACTAGATAACTGATATACTTAATATAATACGATACATAGATAGATATTTTTTATTATACATAGAATTATAATATAATAGCAACATTGCTATATAATAGCAACATTGCTATATAATAGCAACGCAAGCTTTATTTATATTGTCACTTACAGCTATATTTATTGTAATACGAAACGTACGAGTGTACTCAACGAAATTTACCGTCGTCGTACTGACGCGATTCGTTCCAAAATATTACTAGATAAATGTTATGTCAGCTCTGGTTTAAATACAAGTGAAAATCGTATAGTACTATAAGGGTGCAATACAATGACGCTTATCGCATCCTTATGAAAAAGCCACGATTCTGTAGCGCGTTGAGCATGTTCGCTGGTGCACGGGTTCCGGATTACTTCTCCATCATAAGATCACGAATAGCGTCCTTCTGGAGTGGGTTGAGGAGTTCCAAAAACGGCATTCTGCAGTGCATGGCTGAAGGCTTATATAGCCCCATGTACAGATTTTGGATCTCTGTGCACCAGAGCGGGAACAGGAAATAATAGGTATTTTTTATTGTATTAGTATTTTTTTATTTGTTTATGTAGTACCTATTTTAATTTTAATTTGACTGCATTGTAATTTAACTTTTTTTGTATATTTTTGTAATTTATGGGTTTTTTTACCTGAATTAAAGAATATATTATATATATTATTATTATATTATATTATTATAAATACCACGTTAAATATCGCGATACATATCGAGCGTGTAGCATTCGCCAATGAGCTTGCATTAGTAGAGCTTGTGTTATGGGTACTAGATAATTAATATACTCGTTCGTTTCGTATGAGGTAGTGCTGGCCTCTGGTGTCAGAGTTTGTCAAGCCGCCCGTGACATGGCTTATATTAATATACTTAATACAATACATTACATAGATAGATATTTTTGATTATACAAAGAAAATACTCAGAACACCCTAAACAAATGTCTGCAGACTGTACAAATATTTGTTCCGATTCGGGAATCGAACCCGCAAGCTCCTGCCTCGCAGGCGAACCTTCGCCCGCTGCGCCACAGAGGTCGTCAGAATCCTCTACTCAAATATGTTCAACTACCTATCTGTTCAACTAGTTGAACATATTGGATGACTTATCTCCAATTTTTTGAATGCCACGGCGAACGGTCGTAGCCGACTTTTTAAATGTTGTTGGTTCATCGAAATTATCCAGTTGGTTATACCCCAGCCAGCAGGCAATGTGACGTCATCTAGTGGACGATGTTTACTCGAGATCACGGGCACTGGCTTTTTATTTAAAAAAAACTGCTTGAATGACGGAACAAGCAGATGTGTTAAGCGGTTATAAGCTCTGCTTTTAACAATGCATTACCACATATAGGTCACGTCCACCTATGTGGTATATTGCACTGCGCGTCTGCGCCCGCCATCCGGAGACAAAGATGAAGTCTTATGTGACCGTTTTTTTTTTTTTTTTTTCACGTTCCCTTCCAACCGGAACACAGCAATGTGAGCAGAAATAGGTACGGTGGTAGTACTTCCCTAGACTTACTCTTTCACAAAAAATCTTTACTACTACTAAAAAAACAGGCCAAGTGCGAAGGGTTCTGTACCATTATCTATAAAAACGACAAAATATCGCATTTGTTGTATGGGAGCCCCATTAAATATATTTTATTCTGTTTTTTTAGTATTTGTTGTTATAGCGGCAACAGAAATACATCATCTGTGAAAATTTCAACTGTGTTACTATCACCGTTCATGAGATACAGCATGGTGACACCATTATAATTATAAAAAAAAACTATAAAAACGGCACGTTTTTTGTAATAGGGTCCGTTTTACCTTTTGGGTACGGAACCCTAAAAATTCCTGATCTGATTTCTAGTAACATGGACAAAGGCCCAATTAAACTTATGGAACCTTTATTAAAGGACATTTTATTTAGCACCAGCGGTACTTTCCGCGATAAGAGCTGAGATAAGTACTGTAAACAGATAGCTGTTTAACAACTACACTGGGTAAATAAGTTCTTCCTACTAAAGACTCTTGTACATAAATAATTTGTTTTTTGATGTTTTTTTTTTTTTTCAATATAAGTATTTTCATAAAATTAGTGATCAGTACTGTGCTGAACAAAATGAGCATAAGCACGGCCAGACACCTATCGAGGAGTTCCGTTGTTCCATCGTCATCATCAGATCAATTTTCTGTCACCTTAATATTGTATTGTCATCGGAACTTGACAGGTATGCAAAATTTCAGCTCAATCCAATGTCAAGATGTGGTTCTTACAATCCAACATACAAACATTGCAAGTTAAACAAAAGCTTGTTAAAACAGAAACAGTGGCAGCCCATTGGACACCAACTTCCGATCCAAAGATTTAGGCACCAAAATGAACAAAAAAATCACTAAAAGTTATTGAATGACATTCGCAGCTAGACTAATGATATTTTATGAGACACTTTCAATCACTAAAAGTTATTGAATGACATTCGCAGCTAGACTAATGATATTTTATGAGACACTTTCAATCACTAAAAGTTATTGAATGACATTCGCAGCTAGACTAATGATATTTTATGAGACACTTTCAATCACTAAAAGTTATTGAATGACATTCGCAGCTAGACTAATGATATTTTATGAGACACTTTCAATCACTAAAAGTTATTGAATGACATTCGCAGCTAGACTAATGATATTTTATGAGACACTTTCAATCAAGACTTGTGTTTTAGTTCTGCTAGTTTCATGACTTGTGATTAGCAAAAATATTGAATTTTGCGCCACAAGCGAAACATGTGTAATCCCTTAGCCGGCTTTTACGTCATCCACGGAAGTAGACAGAGGGGTCTATTCTTGGGCCGGACACACCACGGATATTAGAGAAATTGTGATCTATTCAGCAAAAAACACTTATTGAAGAACTGTACTGAAACAGTACAATAAAAAAACCACTCTCCATATACCGAAATCTCCTTGGAAAAGCGGAACTGGCTTTCTACGTGTCATTGGCGAAATTTTTGTATATTATATTTCGCAAAAGTCGACCAAAAAGTCGGACCAAGTTAATTTAGGGTAACTATTTCAGGCGTCAAATTCCCCCATCACGTACGTGAAGATCGTGAGCACGGTGGACTACATGGTCGGCGCAGGCAACGCCGCGGGACAGGTCACCGTGTTCCAGATACCTAAGGAGCACCCCGACAATATACCAGACAACTTCAAGCCCAAGGTCGAACCGAAAGTGGAAAGGTAATCCAATAGTCACAGTCATAGGCAGAGGGTACCGATTAACATCAGGTGGGGTATCTGCTTGATCCGTCATTCCAAGTTGTATAAAAAAAAACATACGTAATAGGCCTTTTGCAACTTCAGCTCGTTCACCGTAAGATGTTGTGTGTTGTTGGCATGCCAACCAAGGCAGAACTAAGCGCTTGTTCGGCGTAGGACAGATTCTGGATTGGACATAAATCTATACCTCATCGCTTCCCGGGTTCAAGTGAGTAATAGCGCTGTCTGGCGCTGTCACTTTCTTGCAGCTATTGTTTTAATGCTAGACTCCGCCCACTCGCCTTAAAAGCCGAATGTTTTTAATTGCAGGTACACAATAGGTGACCTCCACAAAAGCAAGATCACGGCGATCGAATGGTCCAAAAACGGCATGCGGCTGTTTTCCGGTGATAAAAATGGCGTTATCATCATGACTGAAATAGATTTTTACATGGTTTGTAATTTCACATTAAATAAATTACTATATAATTACACGTTACCATGTCAGATTACACATAATTTTTTATATCTGTTTTGCTCTCCCTAACTGGTAATAGTGAGTGAGAGGGAGATAAAAATGGATTCTTTCGTGTTATCATCCGGAACGAATAGTCAAATGTTACATGTTGTTTTACCAAGGTCTTTAAGGTGGAATGGTTCGCTTGAGGCGCGAAATTCAAATTTTATTTAAATTTTTATAATTTTATTCGTAGCTAAACTAATGATTATTTATAAGACATTTTCAATCAAAATATGCGTGCTAGGTCTCCTAGTTTTAGCATAATCAGGTTTTGCTATCTCAAAATATGTTGATGAGCTGTGATGAGCAAAAAACACAATACTATTTGAATTTCGTGCCATAAGTGAACGTTGCACCTTAATGATTAAATTATATCTATTATCATCAGTGGTGTCTATGGGAAACAGTTTTAGATCATTCACCAAGTATCATCATCATCATTATTTCAGTAGTAGTAGAGCTTTTTTGTGAAAGAGTTCGTCCGAGGAAGTACTACCACCATACCTATTTCTGTCGCAAAGCAGTAGTGCTCGCATTGCTGTGTTCCGGTTTGAAGGGTAAGTGTGCCGGTGAAATTACAGGCACATGAGACTTTTCATCTATGTCTCAGGGTGGCGGGCGCAGTGCAATGCCACATAGGTCGCGTGCTAGCTGGACGTGACCTATGAGGTAATGCACTGTTCATAGGCAGAGGTTAGCGCTTAACATCAGGTGGGCCATCTGCTTGTTCCGTCATTCAAGTAGTATAAAAAAAAAGTACAGGTTGGGTGTCGTAAAAAAAAAGTTTTTTTTTGTCGTTATAAGTGATCTCATGTATGTGCAGGATGTCAAATTATTACTCATAAACATATCACATAACTCTTTCTGTATCACATAATGAAACATTGTCTCCGCTATCTTAGCGATAGCAAAGGTAAATAGTTATGTTAGATATAAGCAAATGAGTTACTGTTGTTTTAAAAGCCCGTGTTATCTGAGTGCAATGTCCTACGTGCGTTTTGTTGTGCTGTTTTTTGTCATCTATCCGATTTCGCGTTTTAAATAAACATAAGGAAAAAAAAACAAGACAAGCTTTTCTATAATTAGTAATCGGAACCGTGAACTAATCAAAATGAGCACAAACACTGCCAGGCTACTATTAATCATCGAGGAGTTCCGTTGTGCACCTTCCGTCTCCATCATCAGATCAGCTTGCTGTCATAATATTGTATTGTCATCGGAACTTAACACCTGTTAAGTTCCGATGACAATACCAAAATGACGAAATGTCAAATTTCGTGCTAATAAATTCTACTTAGTTTAAGCTTAGAAAAATCCACTCTGAGTTCCGAGACCGGCCTTAAAGCTTGGCGCGCCCTAAATGTTATTGTTTTAACTTCCAGCACCTGTGCAAATCCATTGAGATAGTGAACGAACAACATGAAATAGTTCAGATGAGCTACTACCAGAACACGTTGCTGGTGTCGAGTGTGTACCGCAGCATCATGTGCGAGCGCCGCGACGGGCGGTGGCGCGTCAACCAGCTCGGCAAGCGCGAGCGGAAGACGTGAGTACACACCCAGATGAGCTACTACCAGAACACGTTGCTGGTGTCGAGCGTGTACCGCAGCATCATGTGCGAGCGCCGCGACGGGCGGTGGCGCGTCAACCAGCTCGGCAAGCGCGAGCGGAAGACGTGAGTACCACTGGAGATAGCACACTGTAATCTGAATAGGTGCCTTCTAGACCATTGTGCTCCATCGTCGGCCACATCGTCACTTACCAACAGGTGAGATCGTGGTAAAACAAAGGTCCATAAATGTATTAAAAAAACACTATTAGGATGAGAACAACATAACATAACACCCAACAGTCACATGCATAGTCCTGCCCAATCACACTAGGATTCCCTGTATCGTGGGTATCAGGAAGCACGAGGGCCATGTTATCACAACACTATCAGTAATAGATACTATCAGTAGGAGATAGCACACTATCAGTAAGAGATTGCACACTGTTAGTAGGAGATCACACTGATATTAGAAGATAGCACACCATCAGTAGAAGATAGCTCACTATCAGTAAGAGAAGCGCACTCTATTTGAATCTTCTCCTGTTGCAGTTTATGTGCAGTGGGGGCCGTGTGGCAGTACTCTTATGCATCGGGCGGCGCGCCCCGTGCGTACTGCGCGCGTCCCGGCCTGCGGCTGTGGCGCGCCGACGCCGCGGGCGAGGTGCTGCAGACACTGCTGTTCAAGGTACACTCGTACTCGTATGCATCGAGCGGCGCGCCCCGTGCGTACTGCGCGCGTCCCGGCCTGCGTTTGTGGCGCGCCGACGCCGCGGGCGAGGTGCTGCAGACACTGCTGTTCAAGGTACACTCGTACTCGTATGCATCGGGCGGCGCGCCCCGAGCGTACTGCGCGCGCCCCGGCCTGCGGCTGTGGCGCGCCGACGCCGCGGGCGAGGTGCTGCAGACACTGCTGTTCAAGGTACACTCGTACGCGTCGGGCAAAATGAGCCTAAACACGCCCAGTCTACTACTATCAATCGAGGAGTTCCGTTGTCCACCTTCCGTCTCCATCATCAGATCAGCTCGCTGTCACCATCATATTGTATTGTCATAGGAACTTGTCAGGTATGCCAATTTTCAGCTCAATCGGTTGAGGATAACTGCTTTAAAATTCAGTTGCAAGATTCCACCAGGAAATACATACATACATTGCAAGTTACATAAAAGCTTGTAAAAAAAATGATTTGTCTCTTTGTTGTAGGACGCGATATCGAACCCGCTGACGGTAGCGGAGCTGCTGAACCCGCCGGCGGCGCGGCACTCCCCCGCCGCCGCGGAGTACAACCTGGGGCCGCTGCACGTGTTCCGCGAGCACTTCCTGTGCGCGCACGACGAGCGCGTGCTCGTGGTGCTGGACCCGCGCGTGCAGCAGTGCGTCGCGTGCGTCGACCAGCTGCGCAGGTACGTGTGACACGTGCTGCGCGCGTGCACAGAGCTCTAAGGCTAAGGACAGACCAACGCGTTCAGCCCGCGTCCGCGGTGGCGTGCACGGTGGCGATCCAGTGTCTTACCATTGATCGCCACCGTGCACGCCACTGAGGTCGCGTGCTGAACGCGATGGTTTGGCCTTTGCTTTAGGGCTGGGCCCGGGCGAGCAGTGACTATCATCCCCCTTCACACAGGTCTCATAAGCTCGCTTCACTGCAACTTACTTCCGAGGTTTTATTGTTTTTACCAAAATGAAAGTGGCCGCCATTTTGAACTTTTTAGAATGTAATAGAATCATTTATTGGCATAGAAGTAACATAAGCCGTGGTGTGTCCGGCCTAAGAATAGACCCCTCCGTCTCCTCCCGTGGATGTCGTAAAAGCCGACTAAGGGATTACGCGGACTTGTTGATAAGATTCGTTGGTATAAGATTTGTCCTGGCTGCTAGATTATTATTGAATGTGTTATTACTGGAAGAAAGCGTTAGCCGAGTCAGTCGTGGGAAGCAATGGCGGCGATGAGCTCACCCCTTGTCACGTCTATATTTTACGATGGTGCAACCTACTGTGAAAAGAGGCCCATTGATGCTCTGCCTAACCCTTCGGGGAAAAAGGAGTCTGTCTATGTATGTATGTATGTAATAGAATCATTTATTGGCATAGAAGTAACACATCAACAAGATTTATAAAGTTATAAGAGCTTCCGTCTCTGGTCCAGGATACTATCTGTCTCCGTGAACAAGGACGAGATCTTCGTGCTGGAAGGGCCGCGCTCGCTCGTCCGCCTGGCGCATGCGCCCGAACCCGCCGCACTCTCACCAGGTCTGTTTCAAAAGAAGTAGTAGCTCACAGGTCACGCGAAACTTCATGGCCGGTCCGAACATGTGTCACAGTTGTTAAGTCTTGGTCCAGTGAAACATGCCTATATTCAGACATCCCGTCACGTTTAGCGCGACCTCCACACGTATTTATTATAAACAATCTGGTTTTAGTTAAAGATACACGTCCACTAATCAGTAACGGACCGCACGCACAGGTCGATACGGCTTCCGATTTGCTGTTTTTGTATATAAAACAAATATTAAAAATTCAGGGACGTCTGGTCGCCTGGTTTTGAAGTTATTTGTCTCTTATGTGCGTGATAGTTACGAGATCCGGCCTAAGAGTTGTGTATAACAGCACTCATTTGGACTTTGATGAGACAGGGCATAAAATAAAGTCTACGCGATATAAACGGGTTATCAGCTCCAAAGCTGGTCTTATCATCAGCCAGGGATTAACTCTTCAAAAGTGGCTACCGCTGGCCGATACTTCATCTGAATTTTGATCGTCATATTGTCAATGACAGCAGTATTTTCTACATGATATAATTATTTTGCCGGTTTCTTCCCAACTCCCAGGGTTGGACTTTTCCTTGGCTGCTTGTAAATCCAGCACCTTTTGTGCAGGCAACTCAATTGTGTAGTGTAGACCAAATACTTTAAGCTTTCTTTTCAGACGAGCCTCATCAAAATCCAAATGTGCAGTTATCTCTTAGGCCGGATCTCGTACTATGAGGGGCCTGTTACCTTTTAGTGGACGAGTACCTTACAGTATTTATATTATTGATTGCTCATGTTGCATGTACTTATGACTTAAAACTCGACTTTTTGAATTGAAAATTATTATTTTGTGATCCAATCAGTACTTAAAACAGTATTTAGAAAAAGCTTGAAATGTAGTTTGTTATACAGGGTGTGATTAGTTTGTAAGCTTATGTGTTTTGTTTTGTTATTTCTTTATTATTATTTATTGTAAGAATGTATGGTTGTTCATTTAATTGTTGTGAATATCCGTCCTTTATGCACAAGTATGTGTAGTTTTTTTTAATCATGCAAGGTTTATTAATTATTGGTAAGGAATTTTCATTAAAAACGGGATTTTTACCATGATTATTGAGTTTTGTTTGTTCCTGATATTTTGGCACACACTTAAGTTAGTTCTCCCGTGATCATGGCGCATGCAACGCCATGATCACGGGAGAACTAACTTAAGTCTTTGCGAGTAGGTGTTATTGGCAGATATATCGATCTACCCTCTTTCTCACTCTTTATTACGAACGATACCACTACCATCGGTTTCATTGTCACACTTAACAATAATCATGGGTAATATCCCTTTTTTAGTGAAAAGTATGTAGTTTCAAAAGTTATATTGGTAAGGAAACTGCTTAGTGTAAGTAGGTTGTTACAAATTAATTAAGAATTGGTGCTTTTTACACAATGTTGTGATATACAGGGTGGCCTAGAATTGGTTTGCTTACCCGCAATTTCATATTCGAATTCTGCACATGCCGGAGAATAATCACTTTAATCTAAAAAATTTGTGATTTAACTTACATAAAAAAAATATGTTTTTTTTATTCGAATATGCTTATTATTTTTGCTAAAAAAATATACTTTGGTGAGTAAATTAAATTTTTGGGTAAGCATGCAAATCTCGGGATACCTGTATAACTAAACAACTTGTGCCTTATCCTATGAACCAAATCATTGCCATATTTAAAATAATAACAAAATCAAACAGGTGGTAGATAATAACTTAATCTAAAACAAGTCTAAATATAAATATGTTAATATACAGGGTGTTGATCTGTACACGCGCCATATTTACGGACGTTACTCTCGCCGACATCCTGAACAATAACTTGTGATTATTTTAATCCAATATTCAAGTTAAAAACTTTCTCGGTTCAGCATCTCTGGCAGTGACCTCAGTAAAGGCGCGTTCAGATGCCTAATACTCGTAATGAAAAATAGACAAAAGTCTGGATCATGACGATTCATGCCACAAATGGTTATTCTACTCAAGTGACAATATAAAACTAAAATGTAAAATATCGATATGTGACCAAAACTTGAACGCTTCAAAGTTTTTCCTACAATTTTGGCTAGTATTTTAGCATAATAGACGCGTCTCTCTTAACTCTTTCCAAGTATATATAACACTATCCTACTCTAATCCTTGGTTGCCACGAATTGAAAGTAGACGAAATTCTTATAATGAAGGAGCTGAATACCAATTTTCAGTCTGTTGACAACTCAATGAGGGGTTTTCACGGCCGTCTCGAATCATGATCTTAATGTTGAATATAGATGGCGCTGTGGATAAACTGTCCAAAGAAAGTTAAATTTGTGACATATTGACTTTGACAAACAACAAAAATAAACCATTTGGGGACTTCAATCTGCCATTTTTGTATGAAACGTCATAATTTTAATGTGTTTTTCGAGTTATTTCGTGTAATTTTGGTGGCAGTTTAACCTGTGTAACTTGGATAAATAGCACATGTGTGATGTAGTTAAATTTAAATGTATTGCGTATCTTTTCGAAATGGTGGATTTTTCCCTGTAAAAACTCTGTTTTTCTGCCACCATTTAAACTGGGTTATGACTTGACGGAGACTCTTGACGACTTGACTTTAACAAATATAATCATATAACTTGAAATTGGCGAAATTGTTTGGAGCTCTCCTCAGAAGCCATTATTATAAGAAGAGAACGGGAGAAAGAATTTCTGACAGGATGGATTTAGCGCCATCTATCGAGCCAGTTGGAACTACTTTTTAACTTTAATCTGAGATGAAAACCCCTCATTCTCGATTCCATCAACTTTAAATATGGCTTTATAATAATTAAGAGAATTAGGCTTCAGATCAACACTCTGTACATCGAAGTAGTTTTTTTTTTTTTTTTTAACATTAATAGACCTTTGTTTAACCACGATCTCACCTGTTGGTAAGTGACGATGTGGCCGAAGATGGAGCACAAAGGTCTAGAAGGCACCTATTCACTCTTGACTTGAAGAGACCCAGATTATAGTCATATATATAGTAGTAATGTAGTTGTAGTCATACCGTGCTTATAAAACGCGAATCATCTTTGAATAGTTACACAGTGTTTTGCCTTTTGCATTGACTGTTTTTTTTTATAATTGGCGTCGCACGGCTCTTGCATTTGCCATTTTGGAGTATAATCATTGTATTTTCAATATAATTTGCAACGTTAAAATTCTTCCAAGTTGTCAAAGTCACGGACAAGTCATGTTTTAGTAAAACGGTGGCCGTATTACTAAAACTTTGGTAGACAATTTCCACCAATTTGAAAAGTCACGCAATTCATTCCCATTTCATTTCCCTTGTGCTTTATAGACTAGCTACATTGGTTAAAATGGCACCAAAATAACACAAAATAACTAAAACACTACTAAAACACTTACAAGAAATAAAACAAAAGTAGACGACGTCTCTTTTTTGAAAATGGTGAAACAGTTTCAAATTCGATCGCATTAGACAAAACACGGTGTATCGATTCTAAGCATAATTTGTGGTTATTAGTAATGAATAAGCTTCGATCAAGAATACAACTAGATGTCAGGTCGGCGCAAAAAATACGTCTCGGTGAATAACAGCTCACTTGAAAAGTGAGTTCTTATTTCTTATTTGTATTTGTAAGAACTTTATTTGTAGCACTTTAAGGTTGATTTCACAGTAAATCTTTGTCTATGTCTATGTCTTTATATTTCACCTATGTCTGTTCATTTCTACGTGACAGGAGTAATTAATTGCGTTGCTCGTTTTTTGTGACGAATGATCGTAAGTATACGATAATATTTTGAATATTTGCTACTTTATTGCTAGGTGCCATGGTTGTAATTAGGTTGAACTTAGAACGGTTTTAAAACTTTTTTTTTCAGTTCGTTAGTAAAGAAATATAGCTGTATAAGTATATTATACCCACGCGTACGGTATTTAGCTGTGGTTTTGTACGTGACCCGAAATTTAGTTGTATTCTTGATCCAAGTGAATAACGATAGGAAAATCTCATACATATAGATGGTGCATCTCAATGATGAGATTATAGAATTTAATATTGACTTACATAGCGTAAGCGTAATTTTAGTTTTAGGACTATAGTCACGTACCTTAAAAACTAATACCAAATTAGGACCAATGTATTTAAGTAATTTTTTAGGGATGTGATGCGTTTTGTTTTGGCCACCTTAAAGTTGGCCGTTATGCGTCGCAGTAGAGTTTAAGGAACTAAATTGTAGTATATGTGATCCGTATACAGCGTGGAGTGACAATGACGACAATATATGAACACACACTACTTATCAATCATCATTATTATTATTGTGAGCCTGTGGTGTCCCACTGCAGGGCAAAGGCCTTCTATCTCCCTTCCTTCTCTACAGTCCTCTGTTTATTTTGGGCCACTGTGGACCAATCCTTTACGGTGTTTGCTTTCGCTTGTGGCGCGAAATTATTATTTTTTTGTGTTTTTTGCTCATCACAGCTCATCAACACTTCTTCAGATAGCAAAAACTATGTTACCGGTAATTATATGACCTAAAACACAAGTTTTAGCTATCTGAAGAAGTGTTGATGAGCAGAGATGAGCAAAAAACACGAAAAAAAAAGAATTTCGCGCCACAAGCGAAAGCAAACACCGTAAAGGATTGGTCCACAGTGGCCCAAAATAGAGGACTGTAGAGAAGGAAGGGAGGCCTTTGCCCTGCAGTCGGACACCACAGGCTAAAGCAAGACAAGACAAGGCAAGCGAAAGCAATAACCTTAAACAGGTATCTATTTCGTCTCCCCATCTTCGCTGCGGTCTGCCATAAAATCGTTTTCCGTTCAGAGGCGTCCACTCTGCTATGGCTGTAGCCCATAACCCGTCTGGCATGCGGCAGACGTGGCCCGCCCAATCCCACTTCAATTTACCCGCTTTCTGTCCGACATCCGCGATTTGAGTTTTGGAGCGCAGTATACTGTTGCGAACGCGGTCTATCAGTCTGACTCCTAGAATACTGCGCTCCATGGCTCGCTGGCAAACCCCAAGTTTAAGTTGATCAACCAAACACCAGGTCTGTTTGCCGTAGGTGAAGATGGGAAGAATGTACACGTCCATAAGCTTCCGTTTCAATGTAAAAGGAAGTATAAAATTTGAATTTTGCACCACAAGTGCCTGCACATAATTGTAGCTAAGTTTTATGTAGTTAGTTACCCAATGTAGTGAGATGTTTTTACAACGAATTTTATGTATATACACTAGCTTGAAGAAAAACATGCTGTATTCGAAGTTTCTTTGCACGGTAGTGTATTTCTGATCTCATGTTTGATGAGTCAGTGAAAGGCTCTAGAACCAAAATGATGTTCTATTTAAAAGGCACATAAACATTTAAGGCATTTTATAGAACTTAAATTCCAGTGTTCTAAAACCTTGCACTGTTAAATTGCCGTCCTGGGCACGATTCGAACCACTGCTACAGGTCTAGCGTTTAAATGAGTCAGTCCCTGAGGTATGGGAGCGGTACGGGAGGGGTGTTTTCTTCTCTGAAATTATCAGATGACATGAAGCCACGCTTCATTTTGATGTAACGAAAACACCCCTCCCGTACCGTAAACTGGTATCGTAGCTAAACTGATGATATTTATGAGATACTATCAATTAAAACATGTGTGTTAACTCTCTTAGTTCTCGCGAAATCAACTTTCGCTATCTGAAGAAGTGTTCATGAGCTGTAATGAGCAAAAAAACACCAAAAAATAATAATTTTGCGTCACAAGCGAGAGCATCCACCTTAATAATGTGTTCTGTGGTTCGATTCGTCCAAGTCACGTGACGTCCCATTCCATTTACAACGTAGATGTGTCATAGCATGGCCATTGTACTTATATATGAATATACGCTTTGATCAGATCCGCATTTTTATTTACTGACCAATAACCTTCTGCTTTGGCTTCGTATATTTGTGTATTGTGGCAATGGCACTGGTATGCCTGATGCATGATTGTGTCACTGAATTGCTTGCTAAGACCTGTGCTGTTTATCTAGGCTTTTGTCGTAATATCTTTTCATAGATTTAATGTACAAAACTTATTGATTAATTATTTGAAAAGGGACACTGAAAAAGCTGTACTTAAAATAGGGTTTGGCAAAAAAAAAGAATGTGTAGTTAAGGAGGCTTTCCAACAAGTTACATTCAAAGGAGACACACTGTTACTCGTGGGATTTCGTTACCGAGCAGTTTTCCACTAAGCATTGTCAGTTAAGTTATTTCATCTTCATTAATTCTTTTAGATCTTTCTTTCATAGATATTAAGAGGCAGACAACAGCTAAATACCGTCACTATCTAACTCAGTAAAATTTAGGTAACGAAATCTCAACGAGTAACAGAGTGACTCCTTTAGATTTACTTGTTGGAAAGCATCTTTAACTACACATTCTGTTATTTTTTTGCCAAAAGCAATCCTAAGAACAACATCTTCAGTGTCCCTTTTCAAATAATTTACATCTTTTTATAGATTTAATGTACAAAACTTATTGATAAATTATTTGAAAAGGGACACTGAAAAAGCTGTTCTTAGGATTGCTTTTGGCAAAAAAAAAAACAGAATGTGTAGTTAAGGAGGCTTTCCAACGAGTAACATCCAAAGGAGTCACACTGTTACTCGTTGAGATTTCGTTCTCATCGAGTAACATTGTTATAATGGGTGTTACTCATTGAGAATACTCCAGGAAAACAGTAACACTCATATATATAATATTATCAGTGTTTATGATATTTAAACCCGAGATGAAACGAGCAACAGTTTTACTTTTCTCACGCGCCGATCTGATTCGTTTTTAAGAATGCAACTGGTGTCAATTGTTAAAGATATACAGGCGGGTGTGGGCCTCGAAATTAGTGATCCCATGGCTGCAAGTATGAACAATAAGTTTGACATTCATATAAAACTTAATTTTAGTGACTATTATATACTTACCCCAGAGATTTTAAGGCCCCGCACATTAAATTAAATTCAATTCATTTATTTATTTCAGGCAACAGTGAAAAATGTACATTGTACCTAAACAAAGGCCCATAGTAATATATACCTTACAACTAACATATATATAAAGATAAAGATTTACTTAAAACTATCACTTAAAGACAAGTGGATTTGGTTTCAAAAACGCTTCCCTATAGCGTCGGTAAACAATGCCAGCTGGCCAGAACTCCGGATCAAAGAGCACATCCCTGTACTTCGCCTGGACCTGGAGAGCATATGACTTGAAGTCAGTGGCTCTGTTGGTCTGCAGGCGCTGAAGAGACAGTCGAATCTCCGCCCCCTGAATCCGGCCCTGGCACCTCTCCTTCGCGAACTGGAGTACATCATCTCCTGATGTTCTCTCGCTTATTCGGGAGAGGTAGATCTTGATAGTCGGCTCAACTGCATGCAATGTTGCCGACTCAGCCAGTATCTGACCGGTGCCGCGTTGATTGCGGCACGATCTTGGTCGTCGTCTCTTCTCCACGATGGTGAAGCCGTCCACGTTGACTGTCTGCGTTTTTAGAACGGATTTATCTTGTGCCACATTCCTCAGCCGAGGCTCGGCGCAAGGCGCCGGGTTCAGCGGCTGAGACTGGCGGGACACTTGTGCATAACTCTTCTTCTGCTGGCGAGGACGTGAAGCAGTAGAAGGCACAATCTTCACAGGGTGCGTCATTGACATCCCAGATATTTTTGCTATTGCGTAATTCCTCGACTTCAGTTTTTAACTCGGCGACAATTTGCTCCGAATTTTCCAATTTGGTCTGAAGATTTGTTATATCGGCCGTTAATAACATTACCGGGTTATTAATTATGTTCTATATATGTAGGTAATTACAACATAAGGAACAATTTTGTCGTAAGTAATTTATTTTGTTTACTTTCTTATTCTATAGTGAAGACCCGGCCACTCATTCCAGGTGGGGGAACCTGTATGATCCCACTGGAGGACGTTTGGAAAAAGTGCCATCCGTCCCCACTCGAGACAAAGCCAGTTTTTTTTTATACTACTTAGAATGGCGGACCAAGTTTTATTTTACAATACTTTATTTGAGTAGTAGTAGAGCTTTTTTGTGAAAGAGTTAGTCCGGGTAAGTAATACCACCATATCGGTTTCTTCCGCAAAGTAGTAGTGAACGCAATGCTGTGTTCCGGTTTGAAAGGTATGGTTGCCGGTAAAATTACAGACACATGAGACTTTTCGCATATAGGTATATGTCTCAGGGAGGCGGGCCTAGTGCAATGCCGCATAGGGTGCGTCCTAAGCGGATGTGACCTATGAGGTAATGCATTGTTAAAGACAGAGGTTACTTCTTAAAATCAGAAGGGCCATCTGCTTGTTACGTCATCAAAAAAAAAGTACCTTTATGTCTATGTGATCTGAAACGACTCTGTATCTGATTTTGAATCCTTCACAACGGCAAGGTCTTTAGCAAGGCCCACCATACCTCAACGTGGTCACTGATCTGTCACGGGGTGACCATGAAAGAAACAGTGACACAAGAAACCAGCTTTATCTCATTTTCAATTTCTTTTCCGCACAGAGGACCCGCTCAACTTGATGACGAAATCACTGACGTCATCGTTGCAACACGCCGTCAATACCACATCAATACTTATCGACCAAACCGTGCCCTACATATCCAGCGTCTTAGAGCAACCCATATCCATGTTCACGAAGAACGAGCTGCTAGAGACTGCCGTCTCTGGTGAAGAGTGCTTCGAACTGCCCCCTATAAAGCACCTGCCGATGGACATATCAGAAGATGTCCTCGAGTCCATAATCAACGAGTTTAAGGACGTCTCCAGAGACGCGGAAGAAATTCGACGCGCGAAGTCCGAAGAGTTGCAAAAGAAATTGAATTTGTATAACAGTTATATGCATAGAAGGAATGATGAGGAGTTGATTCATTGCAGTAGGAGGAGTAGGAGGAGGGAGGGCGGGTCAGGAGGGAGCACGCCGCGGAAATCCACGCCCGTCAGGAAAGACGGCGTTACGACAGCCCCGTGTGTCATGCACGTAAGCGTCTACAGGTGAGTGTGCAGTTATAATTATAATTCATATTTTAACCGACTTCAAAAAAAGGAGGAGTTCCTCAGTTCGTGTTTTTTTTTATATTTGTCGTATCTCCGTCATTTATGAACCGATTTAGAAAACGGTGGTCACGATATACTTCCAGATTGGTCCCATTTTCATCAAAATCTGGTTCTTATGATGGGGTCCATGAGGAATTGAGGGAACTCCTCAAATATTTAGGCACATATAATACCGATTTCGGTATTTTCAGCAACAAGTCAAGCAAACAGAAAGTGCTATTTGCTGAATTAAAACTGACGACCAAAAATGATAAGTATTTCACCGGGCTTTAAAAGTGACTTTCCGATATCAGATTGAGCTGAAATTTGGCATACTTGTCAAGTTTCGATGACAATACAATATGATGGTGTCAGCGAGCTGATCTGATGATGGAGACGGAAGGTGGACAATGGAACTCCTCGATGGATAACAGTAGCGTGTTTAGGCTCATTGTGATCAGCACACGGTGCCGATCACTAATATTACAAAATCTTGTATTGAGGATAAATTCCTAGCTACGAAGACGGTTTTTTTTCCGGCTTTCTTATTGCGCAACCTTTATAACATAACACCCAACAGTCACATAATAGTCGTGATCCCACACTAGGATCCCTTGTGTCGTGTGTTTCAGGAACTACGGGTACCATGGTAAAACAACTGCCCATAACAGCCACAAACAAATATTTACAGACCATACAAATATGAGTCCCGCATTGGGAATCGAACCCACAACCTTCCGCATAACAGCCGGCTACTCGCATGCCGCGCTATCGAGGTGGTCAATTTCATATTTTTCCTAAGCCTTGCGTTGTTTTGAACTAAGTGCGCGTCCACAGTGCGGGCCTAGCGCGGTTGCGACGACGGACGCGAAATATCAAACATATGCAACCGCCGCGCCGTTTACGTCCATAGTGTAGAGGCTAAGGCGGGCGCCTAGCGCGACGGGCATGAGCGAGAGAGCGCGCGTTGTTTCAAACGTTCCTATCCGCGCCTTATGGACACACTATAAATATACATAAATATATATATATATATATAGTTTATATTATAAATAGTACCGTGTATGGTTTTTATCAAAATAAACTTTTACTTTACTTTTACTTTACTTTACTTTACTTTACTACGGGCCTAGTAGGCAAACGTCTCAATGCGCGGGTGGAGGGGATATCAAACCAGTTGGGTCTTGTCGCTCGGTGTAGGCGCGTTTACAACCCCTGAAATACGTCTTAAGCACTACAACAGCTCGCGCGTCACTGTGGCCACCCGCACGCCCCCGTCTCCGCGCATTCAGTGTGGACGCACACTAAGAGTAATTTTACATTCTCTCTTATTTCAGTGACATCCCGCAACCGAACGACAAGCTTCTAGAACAAGAGATCGAAGAGAAAGAGAGAATCCTCGCCAAGATGTTGAACCTCGAGTCTCTCGGCATCGCCCCACCCACTCCGAACCCTGCTGACGTCACTGGTGCTAGTGACGTCACTTACAAACATATAGACAGTTCTGACCTGACTTACAAACACTTAGACAGTGCTGATCTCGCTTACAAACACTTAGACAGCTCAGACGTGACTTACAAATATATAGACAACTCTGACCTGACTTACAAACACTTGGATAGCTCTGACCTCTCATACAAACGCGGCGTACAACATGATTATACAACTAACATAAATGGCACACATTTTGACCAAACAAAAACTAACTCTGATCTAAATAATTTAAAATTGAAGGTGTCAGGATCGAATCTCACAGATAAAGCTATAACTCCACCAAACTCTGGAGATTTAGTTCCAAAGGTGATGGAGCTCCCAAACAATTGGAACTTAGAACTGAAGTTGGATATGAAGAACGGGTTCAAAGATAGGTTGGTATCGCCTGATGATCAACTGGATAGCGAATGGGAGATCATCTGATATAAGGCTCGGAAGTAAATGCTATGCTGCGTTTGGTTCTTCAATCAGGTCTAGAGGGCCTAGTCTGAGTTTGGCATTCGTTATCCCGGCTTATTTTATTATATAATTATTGGATTCACAAAACAGATAACAATCAACTTAGCTTACACTTAAACATTGCTTATTTTATAACTTTTGAAAAACTTTTTGGCGCATGCAACTGTGCCGAAATATCGGGAACATATAAAACTCAAAAATCATGGTAAATATCCCGTTTCTAGTGAAAATTATTGCTTATTTTGTTCTGATCTAGATTCGTAATCAATTATTTAAACACGACTGAGTCACAGTGTTGCATAGTTATAAACTAAATTACCCTAAAACTCGGGAACTAAAACCGGGATCGAATTAAGAGTCAAAAAGTAATTTTTTTAAACTCAGTAATATACGTAAAACAAATATCGACTCTTAATTCGTAAGTCGAGAGAACGAATGGAAAACCTAGACTAGGCCATATATAGCCCTGAATCAGGCCTTGTGACCGATGGTTAAAAAGTCATTGTGGTTATAGCATGCTTTCCATCGGGTGTGGGGCCTTTGGACCCTTCCATCCACTTGGCTACCCTAACATCCCTTGGGGCATTTGGAAGTTTTGTCCATACGAATCCCCTGCGCGGGATTCATTTGGAAGTTTTGTCCATACGGATCCCCTGGGGAATTCATTTAAAAGTTTTGTCCATACGGATCCCCTAGGGGATTCGTTTGAAAGTTTTGTCCATACGGATCCCCTGGGGGAAGTTATGTTCACACAAATATTCTGGGGGATCTATTTTAGACACCGTCGTCCGTATTCACAAACAATACAGTGCTAAAGAGATTGAAAGATATTTGTTGTTTCTGAATACTTCTGTTTTTTAATAGCCTTATTGTTTAAGCTTATGAACACTAGCCGCTGGCTACGGTACTGTTAAGAGACACTGAACTATAAAGTTTTTCCTCCATTTTCACCAACTATATCTATGGAACACCAGCTTACGAGATACATAACGCATGCCAAATATATATAGCACAGGTTAAGTATCCCGTAACTAGTAAAAAATAGCATCTTCCCTTGCCTGGTGGTAGCAGGAGAGCCTGCGCACACATTCACTTTTCACACACGCTACACTCACACACCACACACAACACACCCACACACTACACTAACATAATACACCCTAACTTTTACACTCACGTAGTAACATACTACCACCCATTTTTATCAAATTTCAAAAGTAAATATTGTGTTATTTTAATTGAGAGAGAACTGTTTCCTGGGCCACAGCTTACGCTTTTCCGGGAGTCAGGGCTTCAACTTTATCTGTGTAACTTTATTTGGTCAAATAAATGATTTATGATGATTAATGACCAGTCACAGTGGATGCATACTCCGTACATAGCTGTAGTTATTAGAAGCGTTTTACCTTACAATAAAACGCATATTAATTTACTTACCATATTCGAACCTTGTTATATTTGAGAGATACGTACTACTACTTATTCTGGATTGAGTTAAAGTCTTGACAGATGGTCTGCGTGACCGCTGTATATTCCGCACATGTGATAAATATTTAAAGGAATTTGATATTCTTCTAGTATCTGATAGACCTTGGTACTTCAAGTCCATGAGTGGCACAGACCTCGTACCTCTCGTGACGTTCGTTCGTTTCGTATGAGGTAGTGCTGGCCTCTGGTGTCGGAGTTTGTCAAGCCGCCCGAGGGCCTCTGACATGGCTTATCGACTGCTATTAATCAATAACAGCCGGGACCGACAGCTTAACGTGCCCTCCGAAGCACAGAGCGATGGAAATCCGTGACGAAAGTATGCTATCATAGTTTGTATTATCGAATTGAATTAAAACAGTTCTCTGTCTCAGGAGATGACAATTACCGCTTAAAACCTTTAGAATGGCCAGCATTTATTTCTGTTTACAGAGAAAATATTTTTCGCGATTTGTCCAAAAACCTGTTAGTGAACAATTGTTTAGCCGAGCTCCCGGTGCAATATCTCATCAATCATCAGTCGAAATAACACATTTTTATAAAAAAAAACTTTGCCATAAACGTGTTTGCGCTACGCAAGCACGTCCGTACTCGGCGGGAAACAAGACGCCAATGAGGAATAAAGATGGCGATGCTACTTATAAATCGCACGCCACTCTGCCATGGTGGTGGGGAGTGACAGAGACAGGAATATGACCGGAAGTCATGGATAGAGTGAGGCGGGAAACGTAGTACGTATCTCTCAAATATAACAAGGTTCGAATATGGATCAAGTCAAATTAATAGATAGATTAAGTACGCAATAATCACAAATCAATGCTTCAAATTCAATACTTGATCGTTCTCTGATCCAAGTTCAGAAGCCCAATTCGTGTAATAAAATAGTCAAGTTATAGTTCGGATCATGTTACGATCTAGTGTCGGTGTCACAAACATCAACTAAATTATTTTGCTCCCCTGATTTTATACGCGGAATGTGATTATATCGAATTGTGACTGTAACTTGAATGTTCCAAAGTTCTGATAATTATCTAATTCACTCTTTACAATTATTATATAGCACTATCCCACTCTAATATATGGTCGCATGAATCGAAAGTAGATTATATTGTTGTAATGAGGGAGCAGAACACCAATTTTTCAGTCAATTTACAATACAGTCTCGATTTGGTCAACTTGCAAGTGTGCCTTTAAAATAAATAAGAGAATTGCTTTACTTACATCATGATGGGACTGCAGGCTGAGACCCTAACAAACTTGAAACTTTGCATAAGTATGCTTCAATACAAATCATAAAAGGGTAAAATATTTTTTCCCCAAACCACCCCCAAAAGCGGGTGCAATGGGGTGTTAAAGTTTGTATGGGAACTTTTTATCGCGTGGTGCCTTTTGCTTGAAACTTGGTATGGGTACTTGAACACATATTTCAGGATTTTCCAAAATACTTAACCCATAAAAATGGGTAAAAAGGGGTGACAAAGTTTTAGTTTTTTTGTGATGTGATGCGTATGCGTAGCAAAGCTCGGGTATTCAGAAAGTAAATAATATAGACAGACTAACACGACACGAACAAACACGCGTTTCCTATAAGAGTTAACTGTAGTTATTTACCGTAAATATTATTATGTAGTTGAGAAAGGAAATACAGGCGGGAGGTATACTGTATAAGATCTGGTTAAAGATTTGTGTGATAAAATGTGGTCTGTGCAACATTCTCTAAAGCCGCGAACTCACTGGGGACAAATGTCCTGATGAAAAATCCGTGAAGTGTACACCACACGCCTGTGTAAGTTGCTTGTTACATTTGCAGACTAGCCCTTCAGGCAAATTTCCAACGTCCGGCTGGCGTGGATCAGAAACGGACGTTCGGTTCTGCGAATTACTGACGGTGTGCGGGGTCTAGTACAAAACGTACTTAAGCGCATAGTTCCTTCGCGGCGAATTTTACTAACAGATATTTCTGTTAATGTGTGGCCTGGCCTGCCTGTATTGAAACTGTACAATGAAGTGCTGGGTTTAATACCGAGTTACATGGTCTTCTTTGTCGTTACACGGTGTAACGCCTAGTGTAACCACGTGGCAAGAGCGCATATGTGTGGCGACACGCGTCCCGGGATTTGTCCCCTAGTGAATACGCGGCTTAAAGTTTAGCCGCGCTAAAATATCGCGGTCCTTATAATTTCAGTCTATTAGAAGAGGACCCCGATAACTTCAGAGAATGTGCACTGAATCGACACCAATACTTTGTCAGTGATAAAAGTGATTTTGGTTCAAGAATGCATTTATTTTTAGGTTCCTTTTGGTTCAGTTTAATTTAGAAATATATATTTATAAATAAGAATAAGCACTGCTCTCTAAATCAATACAAAGATTTTTTGATATCTACAAGCCACACTACAATTACCTACTACTAATAATAATATCATGATTTGCTAGTTTTAGGTACTTGTGTTGTAAGGGAAACAATAAACCCCAAATTATGGTAAAAATCCTGTTTCTTATGTTAAAAATTATGTTATTTAGAGGACCTCTGTGGCGTGGTGGCCGAGTAGTCCGCTGAGACTCAAGAGATTGCGGGTTCGATTCACTCTGCGGGGCAAATAACATAACATAGCTAAATCGTGATACCCACGACACAGGGGATCCTAGTGTGGGATCAGGAGTATGTATGTGACTGTTGGATGTTATGTTATGGGTTTTAGACTAGTCGATTTTTTTAATAGTTCAAAGGTTTCGAACAGGATTGTAATCGTGTTATTTTATAGCTTAGATAAAAACTAAGAATTTGTAAATTAATTAAAATCCAAAAGTATCTCTGAGGAGCGGACTGTAATGGCGGCACTTCACTTGGTGTATTGGCGCAAATGTTCTCGTTATTTTTCCAAGGCAAAATCAACCATGTGTCCTACATCACATGGTACTACTTAGCTTGACAAAATAAATAAAATGTTTGCCCTAATATGCAAAGTGAAGTGCTAGCATAATATTTATAAATTTTGAAGACGCTGTTTTGAAAGGTCAGTATTAAAGTTTTGGATCTCGTCTCGACGCACATTCTGCTATATTCGACACACATTATAATATGACATACCGATTAGTTTGTAAGTGCAATAATAAAATATTCATGGAGCCACTTACGCATATTATTGAGAGACCCCTCCCACTCCGTATACCTCGTCGAACTTTTCGGCTGAATTATGCTAACTTTCTATAAACTTTTTATGGCTAATTTTTTCAAAAATATACCTAGTACACGTTTTTTACGATCATTCTCAGTCTTAGAGAATTGCAGGCCTTACCGGAGTTCTCAGTAAATACATTGGTTAGATTCATCATGGATCTAGTTTTTTTTTTATAGATCTATTCCCGTCATAATAATCGGTCAGCCGATTATTACCTACAAAATATAATTAAGATCTTGTAGTTTTGTTTTATGTATGGGTTCGACAAACGATCATTCGGCTCGCCTGATGGTATGAAGCGGGTCATATTGCAGAAGGGAGCTCGTTCCACAACTTGCACGTATCCACTATAACACGTGGGTTAACCTCTATACGCCATTTGCGGAACCATGCACCTAGTGCTGTGAGAGCTGATTGCAATCTTATACACACCCGATTCGGATTCCGATCCGATGCGTAGGTATAGGGCTGTGTCGTCCGCTAAAAGGGCGATTTCCACTTGGTGGTGGGTGCGGGGCATATCGCTAGTATACAGAGTGAATAGGAGGGGGGCGAGGACGGAGCCCTGGGGGACACCGGCTCTTATGAGATGCGGGTCGGAGAGCGTACCTTCCACGCGATAGCGATAGCTACGATTTTGGAGATAGTCTCGTAGGATAAGTACGAGTCTATCTGGCACTCCGAATTTGGAAAGCTTGTAAATCAAGCCGTTGTGCCAGACTTTGTCGAAGGTTTTCGCCACATCGAGGAAGACAGCTCCCGTACCCGCAGGCCAGGTATGCTTGAATTTGGATAGGACATCATCCGTGATGCGAAGCACTTGTTGGGGACATGAGTGTCTGGCTCGAAAACCAAACTGTTCATTTGGGAGGAGCTTAAGCTCATTGACAATGGACCAGAGACGGTTGAGGAGACGCTCATATATGTTCACCAGGGAGCTGAGGATACTAATGGGGCGATAGCTCGAAGGCTGTGACTGATTGCAATGCAAAACCTAGCCGACTTCCTATTAGTAGCGAGCACTCGTTACCGAATGGAGTCATTTAAATCGATAGGTACATCTTTCACCTTACCTTAAGTGTTCGGCGTACTCGTAAAACGGTCGATCGAGCGCTCACCCATAACTTCTGAGTTAATCGTAACTTGCTAGTTTTTAGTATAAGATGGCGCATTGGATTTAAAAAAAAACGTGAAATGCTAGCAAATACCTATCTACGGAATTTGATTTTCGAAGCTGTCCCTTAAAGCATTCATTCCTCCAAGGAAAAACGTTTAAATTCCGAAAAAGAAAACAAAGAAAAAACGTATCACAACCAAATCTCTTTTAAGAAATAGAAAAGCGAAGCTACTACAAAATGTGGACAAGCCCGCTGTCTATAAATAAATAAATAAATAATGCCGGACACAGTTCACACAACATTATCTAGCCCCAAGCTAAGCAGAGCTTGTGTTATGGGTACTAGATAACTGATATACTTAATACAATACATTAAATAGATAGATATTTTTTATTATATATAGAAAATACCCAGAACACCCTGAACAAATATCTGCGATCGCACAAATATTTGTTCCGAGGCGGGAATCGAACCCGCAACCTCCTGCGTCGCAGGCCAACCTACGCCCGCCGCGCCACAGAGGTCTATGTATATAGGTAGAGCTGTTCTGTGGCCCGCTGTAATTGCAGATTATGATAAAGTTTATGGAAATGTTAGTAAATATTTTCTTCACATTATAAGGAGATTGTTTTTACAATTCTACTAGCATTTGCTGTTTTCGCTAAAGGTTATCTCGGTTCCCTATACAATTTAGACGATTCATAAAATACTACCAATGCTATGTAATGCATAAAATTAGAAAATATCTAAAAGACCTATATATATTAAGTACTTAATTGAATTCAAAAAGAAAATAAAATCGTTTCAAAACATTCCATGATTTGATCAGATTAGATCTGGAGATAACGAAAACAAGCTTCTCACCTAGCATCCTAGTAGTCTGTGTTCTCACCGTTCAAAACCCAAGTGAAAGGTGAGAGTGAAACACGAAACGATTATCGTATTTCGAGTGATCACGATCATAGTACTGTCAATTTGGGAACTCATCATCGCATTTTGCAGAAAAACCGTTGTAATCGTGAGTTGGTCTCACGAAACGATCGCAGTACCTATGTGGATTTCAGACTCGTTTTTCGGTAGTCGGTTTTCTTTTCTTTTTCGGAAGGATTTATATGCAGTTGACCGCCTGGGGCCATGACTGCTTTACCGGGCTTTTGGTGAGCGCAGATGGCGCTCAACCTGTAAAGTTAGGTTTTGGGCAACGAGCACAAGGGCACCAATTAGGTACGAACCTCGGCTTGGGCTGTTGCCAGGTTGGGAGGATCGGACAGAACGCCCCGGAACATGCTTGTACCAGTTTAGGCGAAGGTACAGAAGGTACTTAGAAGGTTCTTCGACCTCGCCGGCGAGGTCGGTGCAAAGGTGGAGTGTTTTCTCTCTCTTGACTGGATGACGTCACTACCGCATTAACGGCAGTGATAGGGTCATCGGGATCACCAAGAACATGTCTTGGTCTACGGAGGGACTTCGGTAGTCGGTATAACCAAAGAAACCTATATATACCACCCTATACTGAAGTAACTATTAAGTAATCTGTGCCTATACTAGCAAATAAGTTCCGTAACTTATCCGCTAGGGGTGCTCATCGGTGACTCCCACGGAGGTGCTTTAGTTCTTAATCCGAGGTGACTCCATACGAATTTTCAAATTTCGAGTCGCAATTCGGTTTTCGTTATTCCGAGTTGTAACAAATTACGAACCTAGCATAGGCCCTCTGATCGTTCACCATAGCAAGCTAACTAGCGTCGCTAGCTAGTGTAGTGCAATGAGCGAGCTCTTTTTATATCGCACTAGGGCACTAAATCTAGCGCTCTGCAAATTGGTTAACATCTTTCTAGGATAATTGCGTAGTATCTCTTTTATTTGTTAGTTTCAAAAACTACAATTACCAAAGTGAATAGGGGGTTAGGGGGCTCTTCCCGCCATTTTCAAAAAGAGACGTTGTCTACTTTTATTTTATTTCTTTTCCTAGTGTTTTCTTGAGTTATTTTGTGTTATTTTGGTGGCATTTTAACTAATGTAGTTCGTTTAAAAAGCACAAGTGTAGTGAAATGAAATGGAAGTGAATTGCGTGACTTTTTGAAATTGGTGGAAATTGTCTACCAAAGTTTTAGTAAAATTGGCCACCGTTTTACTAAAACATGACTCGACTGTGACTTTGACGACTTGGAAGGAGTGTAACGTTGCAAAATATATTGAAAATACAATAAAGTGAAAATACAGATACTTGAAAATGGCAAATGCCCAAGCCGAGCGGAGCCAATTATAAAGAAAAAAAAAAAAGAGCTCTGTACTCTGTGACTACAATATTATAGTCAAAGACTACAATATATTACTGGGGATATAGTTTGATATATACTGATTATAGTTTGTGGTACCTAACTTATCTTTATTTATTTTTATAAATACGGTAGGTTTATTTAGGTTGTGTGGTTTAATTAAATAGGTAGGCAGTTTCAGAGATGTTCCATGCTGTTCTGTGAACTTCTGTGATACTATACTACGTAAGATAACTACTTTGGAAGCGGGCAAATGCGACTTTCTTGCATGAAATTAACTTAACTGAAATATATGGATGAGCGAGTGTTTGTCATGAATGCGTTGGTGAACTCTGAAAGCAATACACATATTCATCAGGTGAGACTTTGTATTATTTACCATTATCAGCAGCCTATGTCCAGCAATATACTTCTAACTTTTGAAACTATGGGTAAAACTTGAACTTTTACTTGGTACCTTTGAACTTTTGGTTATGTACATAATTTTCACTAGAAACGGGATATTTACCATGATCCAGAGTCTCGAGCACCGCCGTAAGGTTGCATGCCTTTCGATCTTCTATAGGTTACATTTATTTTATTTATTTATTTATTTATAATACACAGGCAGCTCTCAGAGCTGATGCGTGTATATCTTAGTTCTTCGGACATTAATCCTTAGTACATTTCGGGGAATGCTCCCAGGAACTGCACGATCTGATCCCACCATCTCCTTTTCATCATAGGACGAGCAGGCGTACGGCTCAGTACCATCCTTACCTCATTGGTATACCTTCTATTCGCACAAAACGCTTCGGTTCTACCTTTATAATGCGAACTGCTAAGGTGTGGAATGCACTACCGTTGTCTGTCTTTCCTGAAAACTATAATCTGGGTCTCTTCAAGTCTAGAGTGAATAGGTGCCTTCTAGACCTTTGTGCTCCATCTTCGGCCACATCGTCACTTACCAGCAGGTGAGATCGTGGTCAAACAAAGGTATATTAATGTTAAAAAAAAAAGAAAAAAAAAGAAAAGATTATTGAGTTTTAAATGTTCTGTTTTAATGTGTAAACCTCAAAAATCATGGTAAATATCCCGTTTCTAGTGAAAATTGTGTAGTTCTTGTACTAGTATATTGCTGGACAAAGGCATCTCCCCTCAATGCCACGACGTACAGTCTTGAGCCGCCTCCATCCACCGACTTCTTGCGATCTATCTGGTATCTTTTATCCATCGATCATCAAGATCCATCTTCATATATAGCGTCACCCGGTTTGTTTACCTACCTACGCATACGCAGTCTTAACAAATAATGTTTTCCCACAACACATGGAAATAATATGTATTCTCTTCTGTATTATGTTTTTTTTAATAATATGTATTCTCTGTTGGTTTTATTTATTTTATTTTATTAATCGTAGATTCACAGAACTTATCTTCCAGTTAGTTAATAAGCTATACAAGATTGCTGTTCTGAAACCAATTTTAATCCACATTTTGTATTCGGTATTTTGTATTGCTGTTTATATTAAACGTCTTGTCCAATTGTTTCAGAACAAAACCAGCAAAATATTCAGAGGCATGGCACTTAACAGCATCAAACATGTCTTCCTCATTTTCCGGACAATTCTGGACTCAATTATAGACTTCATATTCTCATTGGTTTGGGAAGGTTAGTTATTTGGTGATGCTTAAAAAGCTTAGCTAAGTTCAGATACTCCTTTTCTGTGAAGCAACTTCTTGTTCTCAAGGCACCACACAGGCGTTTCACACCTAGTAGTATTGCCATTCAGCTTGGCAATACAGCCAACATCTTAGTGACGCTTCCGTCTGGTAGAGTTGGATCAGTTGAGCTACTTTTAGATCGCTAGCAGCGGTCTTCAGGTAGCACCACTGTTTCATATGTATTTTGTACATACCTTATAATTATATTAAATAATTACATTAATAATTAATTAATTTTAATAAATATAAAAAAAAAAAAACTTTTAATATTTTTTTTTTTTTTTTTTAATTTTGGATTTAAATGAAAAGGTTATGTTTCTAGGGCTATATTGACCTAACGGAGAGCCAAAAAGTTTCTAAATCCCTATATATAAATTATTCCTTAAACAATTCAAGGGGCTAAGAAAGACATCCCACCGCTGAGCAAAAGGCACTCAATCCTGGCTCTGAGTGCGGTGGAGCTGGCCGCCAGGATCCGGAGACAGGAGCTCAAGTCCACAGAACTAGTCGCTGCATGTATCGAAAGGATTCAAGCTGTGAGTACTAATACCCAGTTATCTTCTGTTTGAAAATGTTGTAGAAAGACAAAGACGGGATACAGGAAAAGTCATGTAAGAAGAGTGCTAGCGTTGAACCTGTGCAGTAGACGATTAAAGAATTATTTAATATGCTAGTCCGAGCCGAGCACGTCCGGGGTGCGGACGAGGCATGGGTATTAATATTCTATACTATTGTCCGCCCGCGGCTTCGCTCGCGTCTTACTGGGATAAAAGTAGCCTATAGCTCAATCTAGGTCATAATCTATCTGTGTACCTAATTTCATTGAAATCGGTCCAGCCGTTTCAGCGTGATTGAGTTACAAACATCCAAATATCGTAACTTTGTCATAATGAAGGCGCACGTCTACTACACATAAAGGTGCACAAATATGTTCTTTTGTCCGTACCATACCTCCGTTCCGTATCCTCGTCGCGATCTAAGAACGCTAGTTACGGACGTTCGGTACGGCACCATAACGTACATAACATACAACAGTCAAATACATAGTCCTGATCCCGCACTAGGATCCCTGTGTCGTGGGTATCAGTAACCACGAGTACCATGCTACCACAACATCCAGACCGGAATCAATAAATTAGCCGGAATAGTAGCCTTTTTTGTGAAAGAGTTTGTCAGGCGAACTACTACTTCCATACCTATTTCTGCCGCAAAGCAGTAGTGCTCGCATTGCTGTTCCGGTTCGAAAGGTATGGGTGCCGGTGAAATTACAGGCACATGAGACTTTTCATCTTTATGTCTCAGGGTGGCGGGCGCAGTGCATTGCCACATAGGGTACGGTCCTAGGTGGGCGTGACCTGTGTAGTGTTCCCTACGTTCGTTCTACTAGGTACTACTGCGTTTTCAGCCAAACCCCTAATTTGTACATACTCTCTTCAAATCATACTTACAAGCATGTTCTCTTAATGACTGACCCGTTTCTCTCACATCCTTTCACACTGCACACATCCTATTTCTAATAAACTCGCTCACAGACTCATAAACCAAACATCTTCATCATACAAATCAAATTCAACGTTTTTGTTTTGTTTTTGTTACGGAATGTACCTAATTAGTTTAAATTATGTAGTTGATTTATATTATGATTAGTTTTATTTATTTATAATTATTTAACCAATTATGTCTGCTTGTTGAAATTGTACCTAATGACGTTCCTTGTATAATCCGCGGAGTGGGGCACTGGTGACCTGTAATACGGGTTTTTTCTAAAACCTATCTCAGGCACCAGGCTCTCGCAAAACAGGTTTTCTTGGTTCATCACGCTTACCTACAATGTAATATTATGCACGAGTTATGTTAATTGATGTCAATGAAACCTTTTGTGAAGAGCTAAATAAACTTTATACTTATACTTATACTTATACTTATACTTATACTTAGTTATGCGTTGTTAAAGGCAGAGGTTACCGCTTAACATCAGGTGGGCCATCTGCTTGTTCCGAAGTTCAAGTAGTTAAAAAAAACAGATCACACAATAATTTGTCCTGCAGCGGCAATCTAACCCGTAACGTCTCTCATCTCAGCCGGCTACTCACCCGCCGCACCACAGAGGTCTACAAGTTGTTTAATACCATAAATGATTGATATCGACAGGTGAATCCCATTCTAAATGCTGTAACGGACGAGAGATATGAGGCGGCCATGTTTGAAGCCGACCACGTCGATCAACTCATCGCCAATCGACAATCTGATGACCTTTTCAAGGATAAGCCATTCTTAGGTAAACAGATGTTGAAATCCGTATCCGAGACTGACACAGCTCACAGAATTCACCATTTTACCATACTAATGAGTACATGGAGTGTTCATTTTCCGATTTGCATCCGCAATAGGAGGTACCTAGTTAAATAAATGAATTAGCAAGTTGAAGTGGCAACGGCCGGACCATATAGCTCACAGAACTGATAAGTGTTTGGGAATAAAGCAAAAACTACATTAGGCCGACGTAAGTACACGTCTGAGACGTAGAACTACACTATGCGCACGCAATCAGGAAGTCCGACGAATGTCTCTGATCCCAGCACAGAGGCGGATCCCTAAGGCAAACTATAGGCGCGTGCCTAAGGGCACTAGAATTTAACCAACTTCAAAAAAAAGAGGAGGTTCTCAATTCGTGTGTAGTTTTTTTAATGTTTGATACCTCATGTCTCCGTCATTTATGAACCGATTTGTATTTTTTTGTTTAGTTGACACAATATATTTCCAGATTGGTCCCATTTTCATCAAAATCTGGTTGTGGTGATTGGATCCAGGAGTTATTGAAATTATAACTCCTCAAATATTATAGGCACACATTTAGCAATTTCGGTATTTTCAGCAACAAATCAAGCATGAGCATTCAAAAGGTGCCATTTGGTGAGGTGGAACTGATGAAGATGGACATTGGATGTCTGGCCATTGGCCGTTCCATTGGCCAGAGATGGCCATTGGAACTACTCAATGATAAGTATTTCTGGTTCTGATCACTAATATTATAAAATCTTGTATTGGGGATAAATACATAGCTTCGTTTTTTTTTTTTTTTCGAAAAGAATTGTTGAAGTCAATGAATTCACTTGACAGGGCTTCAAGAACAGAAAGCTTACCACCAGAAAGTTTATTTTGGTCACTCTCCATAAGCTTCATTCTGACGTCAAACGTACCAGCCATCTCTTCTAGTTTTCCATAGAGGTCCATGTTGTCAATTTTGCAATGTTGAAAGTGGGCAAGTATGGGAGGGACTTGCGCTTAAAGGTGAACGTTTACTTGGTACAGAACATCGAGCCGCTCTAATGTGTCACCCTTTCACGAAACGAACATTTCGGCGCTTTGTTACAACTTGATTTTACAAACCAAAGAGCGAATTTGTGTCTCATTTCATGGAGCAAAGACAACGCGAGCGAGACGTAATATAGAAAGGAATGTTACTGGTAAATGCACACTTACCTTGAGCATTACGTCGAACACGGCGTCGATCATTCGCAGGAACGTTACATTACATGGAAATGCTCGGGAAAATGCTCTAGTGTTCTAATATATTGTAGTGTATATGTGTACCTTAAGGCGATAATAGACCTAAAACTGCAATATATACCTAACTTAGAAAGTCTAATTCTCCTAAACGGATGGCCCAAATAATTTAAAAAAAACGTAGGTATAATAGGTTTTTGGCCATAGTAGAGCCTCTTGTACATTATACAATAACTTTTCATAATGCCTGTTATAATTAAAGCTATTCTTGTTGTAATATTTCAGGTGTTCCGTTTACCGCTAAGGAGAGCCATGCGGTGCTCGGCATGCTGCACACTCTCGGCATCAGCGCGCGGCGAGCGACGCGCGCCGGCGAGGACGCAGAATGCGTGCGCCTCATGCGGGCCGCCGGCGCCATACCCGTCGCCGTCACCAACGTGCCAGAAATTAACAAATGGTCAGTGATGTAACGGTGGCTGTGTCACCCACGTGGCACACTCTCGGCATCAGCGCGCGGCGAGCGAAGCGCGCCGGCGAGGACGCAGAGTGCGTGCGCCTCATGCGGGCCGCCGGCGCCATACCCGTCGCCGTCACCAACATGCCAGAAATTAACAAATGGTCAGTGATGTAACGGGGCTGTGTCACCGACGTGGCACACTCTCGGCATCAGCGCGCGGCGAGCGACGCGCGCCGGCGAGGGCGCAGAGTGTGCGCGCCTCATGCGGGCCGCCGGCCCATTTTTAAAATACGTTTAAAAAAGCCTATTTGACTCTTGACAGCCTCTTAACTCTCACAGAGACCTGTTCTACGTTTCAGGCAAGAAACACGGAACATGGTGTTTGGACTGACGAATAACCCATACCACACCGGGCGCACTACTGGCGGCTCCAGCGGGGGAGAAGTGGCGTTGGCAGCTGCTATGGCGTCACCCATCTCACTTTGTGAGTGAACCCTCTCCCTCAGACATGTGTGTCTTTTAGTAGTATCCTCAACATCTAAAAGGTGTTTAAGGCTGCGCCAACACCAGGCAGAAAACTCCATACAAACAAAAACGCTTCACGCCTTTCGAAAAAGCCCTTTTAAATCGAATACCTCGTAACATACCTATATACTAATATTGATGTATTATACATACATAATAGACACAGTAATAACATATTCCATAATAAGCTAGCAGCCTGGACAAATCTTATACCAACGAATCTTATAAACAAGTCCGGGTAATCCCTTAGTCTGCTTTTACGACATTAATATCTCGTAAAATATTGAGAATTTTAGAAAACCCCTACAGTAAGCCCTCGGCTTTGCTGTATTGATTTTATTTATCGATTTTTTGACCTAATAATATGTACCATATTGAAAACACAACATTTTCTCTATAGAAAAAAAACACAGAGTGTTCGATATACATCGATCACCTAGATTATAATATAATAGCAGCCATCAGCAATCTTACCAAAGTGGGTCACTCGTGTACTTGTGTCCACTAGGCCAGTGCAGCAACGCATTCAGCCAGTGTACCTACAGCCGCCAGGCGCATAACACTCATTCATCATCATTACTAGTCATAGGTTACGTATAAGGGATTACAACCTTTTACCAACAAACTTGGCCTTTATATCAACTACCCAGGATTAGCTAGCGGTTAATTCCTACATGGTCCTTCGAGCAACCGTTCGAGGATTCATAGCGCGATCGTGAAAAGTCGTACCGTGAGCTTCGGACGTACCAGCAACCTGTGGATAGCAGCGATCTGAGCTTTACCAACGAGCTGACGAGAGCTAGCATCCGCATCTGACGGGGGGAGCTACCCAGTCAGAGCACCAGCAGAAGTGAGCGTACCGCTCGCGACCCAGCAGCAGTGAGCGTACCGCTCGCGACCCAGCAGCAGTGAGCGTACCGCTCGCGACCCAGCAGCAGTGAGCGTACCGCTCGCGACCCAGCAGCAGTGAGCGTACCGCTCGCGACCCAGCAGCAGCAGTGAGCGTACCGCTCGCGACCCAGCAGCAGTGAGCGTACCGCTCGCGACCCAGCAGGAGCAGTGAGCCTACCGCTCGCGACCCAGCAGCAGCAGTGAGCGTACCGCTCGCGAACAGCACGGATAGCAGCAGCGGCCTGCGAGGGACGAGCCGCCCCGCGACCAACCAGCAGCAGCAGTCGCACGGAGTGAGCCGCCCCCGCCCCGAATCATCAACAGAAACAAATACAAATACAAATACAAATACAAATACAAATATATTTATTTTGCCAATGACACAAAAACTTACAACTAAAACATTATCCAATTAATTAAATTAGCAAAAATGGTCGTCACTCAGCGTATGCTGCGACAGCGCAAACGCTGTGCAGCGCTGGTTTTACGTGACGCCAGTGTGTTGGGCAGCACTGCGACACACGTTTTACACAGAAAAGAAAAGATGAAATATTATTAAATGCAATCGTGGTAGAGCTATGATTCTATAACTATTATATTATATAAAATAAACAAATAACAAAACAAACAAAAGAGAAGAGAGACCATTGTGAAACTTATGCTGTATTAAACTAAACTAAATTTAGGCCCAGAACGACTACCTGTGGATGGTAAAAATTGTGAATGTAATAAATGTTTCTTAAGTGTGTTTTTAAAGGAGTGAATAGATTTTGAATTTCTAATTGGTGGCGGCAAATTGTTCCAACATTTCGTGGCAGCATACCGGAAGCTGCCACGAAAGGCAGTCGTTCTGTGGTGTGGACAAATTAAGCGAGTGGCATAACGTATATGTCACACACACAGGCGTTTTGTATACGCTGAGTTAATTTTAGTGAACGAGCTAGCAAGCACTCACCAAATACGTTGTCAACATAATTAAGTTTAGACAAAATGAGCGAATCACACAACTTGATACGTAGATCAGTGCTGAGGAACTCCTGCATCCGATACAAAACAGATAACCTATAGAAACAGTTACGAACTGTTTCTTGCACGTATTTTTCAAATTTAAGTGAGCCATCCATGAGCAAACCTAAATTGCGGGCTTCAGTAACGCGATTAATCAATGCCCCTGTGATGTATACTTTGGGATCGTTAGAAAGAACCTTATCAATTTGATGTTTAGATCCCAGGATCAGAAATTTTGATTTGTCAGGATTTAAAACTAAGCCATTTGCTTCACTCCATCTGACTATACGATCCAAATCCTTATTTAACCCACTGATAGCAACTTTGATCTCGTCAGGCTTGGAAGACACATATAACTGAAGGTCATCAGCGTAAAGGTGGTACTTACAATTTTCTATTTGTGAGGTTATATCTGCGCAATATAAAACAAAAAGTATTGGGCCAAGAATGGAACCTTGGGGAACTCCACGAGTCACGGACATGGCAGCCGAAACAGAGCCTGAGCCGTCTGCATTTTTAAGTTCGACATATTGAGATCGTTCACCGAGATAGCTCGCAAACCATCTAGTCACTACGCTATTAAGCCCGTAATAAGTAAGCTTTGAAAGTAAACGAGTGGTATTAATTGTATCGAATGCACGTGAGAAGTCTAGGAGTGTCAAAATAGTTCCTTCGCCAGCATCTTGAGCAGCCAGAACATCATCAACAACATCCAGTAGAGCCGTTGCTGTGCTGTGCCCTTTTCTAAAACCTGATTGCTTTTTAGGCATAATTTTGTTCTCTTCCATATAACTAGTGAGCTGTAGACATACAACCTTCTCAATGATTTTGGACAGAAATGGTAAAATACTAATCGGGCGCAAATCTTTTAAGTTGATTGGGTGATCGGTTTTGGGAAGTGGTCTTACTATGGCTGTTTTCCATGACGAAGGAAAAATTCCCGTATCAATACTACAGTTAACTATGGTTGTTATTACAGTGAGCGTTTGAGGTAGAGTTAACAAAATCATATCCATAGAAATACCGTCGACACCTATCGCATTTGTGGAGAAAGATCTTATGATTTTACCTACTACAGTTTCGCTTACGGAATGAAGGCTAAAAACAGATGGACCATGTCTATGAAACTCGAAATAAGTCAAATCTGAGATGTTTATAGCATTATTCCCAGGTAGCGACAGAAAATTTATATTTATAGCATTTGGATCCTGAAAATGTGATGGTAGATCGGTTTTTATTGGTTTAAATTTAGCCACATTTCGTTTAATGTTTTTCCACAAAGTACGCGGTTTATTCGAGTTTAAGTTTATGCTGTATTGAAAATATGACTTTTTTTCGGCATATAGGGCCATATTTACTTGATGTCTTAAATCTTTATAATATCTTTTATGCGACTCAGTGTCAGACAGGCGGCTCCGAGTGTGAGCTTTGTCGCGAGTCTTCATCATTTCCTTGATATTGTATGTTATCCAGGGATACGACTGGTCCTTAATTAAAACTCTTTTATATGGTGCATGTCTTTCAAATAAATCCAAGACAGCTGAACTAAAATCTTCTACCATTTTATTTACGTCGCTAGAAATTATACTGTAGGGCAAGCACAGGCTGACTATCGGAATCGTTTCATTTGCGTTATTTTTACGTAGCGAATTGATTTCGATACCATTTCGCAAGCTCGCGGCAGCACAGGATTTTGTTGTATGCGTATCGACCGCGGAGTGAGTTACGAGAGTGTGCGGGCAACATGCGACTAGAAGAATGAAAATTTGTCCAAGGTGTGTTCCGCAACCTAAAACATCGCAATAAATTGCATGAATCGTAAACTTCCGAAAAATATTTAAATTATATTTTTAGAAGTTTATATTGTACATTATAGATTAAAATGGTGCATAAACTATAGAAAAGTATTTTAAGTTACTTAGTAGCTATAAGAGTTCATAATTTTTCGTATTAAAGTTAGATTTTCTGAGGCCAAATTGTCGTATGACACAACTTTCTGTATATTCCGAACGTCGCAGGTACAACAATCATTCAAGCTGTCATTACCAAAGACATACTATACAAGTAGACATGTTACACTCATTCAAACTCCACTGAGAAAGTGGTGTTTTATGTAGGTACTACCTATAGCTACTTACTTTGTTTTTATATTGACGAAACAGACCATAAAATCACAGCGCTATACGGAAACCTTGTTGCGAGAAAGAAGAAAACGCAATATGTCTATGCAGTACCTAGCGTCCATCTGGGTACTCGACACTAATACTGCAATCACCAATCCGCCTGTTAAGCATGGTGATTAGCAAATCCCCTCCATTGCATTTTAGGGGAGGCATCGACAAAATACATTGATAAAATTATTTTGAGTCAGTGTAGTATGTACATATTATAATATTACATATGCTACCTACATATTATACAATTAAACCGAATAATTTTAAATAATTAAGATTTCCAATAAGAACAGTGTTATTAAACAAAATTGTTGATATGAATCTTGGCTGTCCTAACCACACCATTCTATCCTAATATCGCAGTCGGCCGCGTGTGATCGTGTTTGTCTGTCGTACCTCGGCGAATTGTATATTACCCATCACGTTCGTGTAGGTGTCAGAGCAGCAACGCCGCAAATAAATGGTTTTAATTAAATAAATTGTCAAATAAACAAATTTAAATAGTATTTTGTAATACTTACAAATTTAATGAAATAAATTTCTCCCCTTTTGTGGTTGCCGTATAATTTTTGTACCGGGATGGCTTTTTGTATTGGGTTTATCTATTAGTAGTGGCATGCGTCGTTCACAGAGCGACTAAGTGAACTTGCGATAATTACCTCACTTTCTTGTTACCATTCTGAGTGCGGAATAGCGTATCTAATGTATAATACATCATTGGTCATTGCAAATAAAACCACAGAATAAATTATAGTACAACCAGAGACAGGTTTGTATGCTAATTTATAGATGGCGTTTCAATTACGAGAATTTTACGAAGTTCGTAGGTATATAATTTATTAGTTTCTTTGTCTGTCTGTCTGTACAAAATATCAGGAAAAACTGGTCCGACTATTTTGATGAAATAGCATAGAGTAAGACAGGCAGTTTAGAAGCAGAGAAAACTAGATTAGTCCCACAACTGGGACAAAAAAAAAAAACCCTGAGCAAAGTCCTTTGTTCTATCTATACCGTCTAAAATGGGGTTGTATGGATTTGTGAAGGTTTTGTTAAAGTTGTTGCCTATGCTATTTGTTGCTCTATGTCTATTTGCGGAAACGATTCAACTAGGAAGGTGTTGGACCTCCGATGGTGAGATTAGCCGACGAATCAAACTCAGATGGGCAGCGTTCAGGAAACTACGCTATATCTTCATATCACAGACAGAGCCTCAACATGATCAAAGTCAAAGTCTCAAAGTCTGTTATCGGTGCACGTTGCCATGGATGACTTACGGGACTGAGACATGATCGCATACTATTGGCCTCATACACAAGCTAAAAATCGCACGGCGGGCTGTGAAAAGAGCTATTCCCAGAGATTCCGTACCTGAATCCGAAAAGAAGATACCTATCCATAGAAGAACCGGGATCACTGACTAGCTCTAAAACTTAGCAAGTTGAAGTGGCAATGGGCAAGGTCATCGTTGCATGGAGGCGACTCAGGACGTTCATTGTGGAATTATATGGGGGAATCCTTATGTCCAGCAGTGGACTTCTACCTACAGACTGATGTTTGTACCATCATCTATTTAGAATGCGTAGAACGAGGAGGTACGTACTACCTACCTACCTACTACGCGCGGATGAAGTCGCGAACGTCAGCTAGTCAGTAGCCGCTAATAGTTTGCTGTGGAACTTCTAGCCGCTAATAGTTTGCTGTGGAACTTCTTGCAGCGAAAAGCATCGTTCTCATCATATTGAGAACGAATAAACATTAAAATATTTCTACACAAATTATTTTTACGACGATGTCACTGTAAAAATGGCCGTGAGAATCAATTCGAAAGCCAGCTATCGAATTCAAGGATTCGATACATCAAAATGCAACTTGTGCTATCATTTTCTATACAATTTCCGTTCGTTCATTCACAAAACTACACGAAACTTAGACGTCATCGATTCGGAGTCGAAACCCAGCTCTGTCAAAAAGTCGTGCTTCGAACTATCGAGAATTTCACTATCGAAGGGGGCGTTGCTTAAATCTAGCTAATTTGATTGGTCAAAACATGATACAATAGTTTCAAACGCTAGCTGCAAACTACTCGATACCAACCTGTGCTAGGCCTACTGTTCCAGTTAATATCATTAAGGTCATGGTTAAATTTTTCAGAATCAATGTCTTTGATCGGTCTGTAAACAATCCATTTAGGTACAGGTTTGTCTTTCTTAATACGAAGTTTACAAGATATTAAAGAATGGCGGCTCAGGTCAGGTGTATGGTCCACATCGATATCCGTTATTTTAATATTTGAACACAATAAGTCAATTAGTGTTTCACTGTGGTCCGTGAAATGAGTCGGAACAGTGACATACTGGTCAAGACCCGCACATTTTAAAAAGTCCAAGAGTTTTTTTGTTTTAGGAGCGTTAAGTTCTAGAAGATCTATATTGAAATCCCCTGTTAGCACAATATAGTCAAACGCATGGAGTGAAGTTACAGATTCCGTAAGCGCATCTAAAAAAGTATCTACATTCTGCCACGGTGGACGATAAGCGGTACCGATGGCCAGCTTTAGCCCATTTAGAGTGAGACTGAGCCACATCTGGTCGATTGGAGCCTGAGGATGAGCGATCAGGCGCGCGTTCACGCCGCGCTTGAGATAGAAACCAACGCCGCCGCCACGATCGCGGCCTCCGCCGCTGCCGGCCGAGTCTCGCGGCGCGTGCCTCAGCCGATAGCCGGGCAGTACGGGCGCGCGCGCCTCCCCGCCCTCGCGCAGCCATGTCTCATTTATCGCCATTATTTCCACCGGATGCCGCATCATTGCTACCACGAATTCATCATGTTTATTACCTAGAGACCCAGGATTCAAGAGACCGAGCGATAGATATTTATCCTTAATAAATTGTATGACGAACGAATAAATTATCTGATCATACTTACAATTTAACAAAACCAGTCTGAGGAGAGAGACGTGGCGTTCTTCCGTTAGAATAAATAATATCATAGATAGCCTTACTATGTGTATATAACGGCAGCTTTGCTTCTTCGTACTATTACGCCACTTTGGATGTAAAACACGATAATTAATAAAATCAAACAGTAATATTACCTGAACATTATTTAAGTAATCTGAGAAAAAGATACCTACAAAAAACCTATCAAAGTAAAATATATGTGCAATAATGGAAGTAAAGTAGTTTCTGAGATCAATGTGTAACAAAGTTACAAAGATAACTGAGATATTATAACATTTTAGAATTATACTCAATAAATTTAAAGCTATTGTGTTATGTAGAGATAGGTGAAAATTAATAACCACTAACAATTTAAGCACCAAAAACCTTCTCGAAGTCGTTCTCTGAACGAATTCGTTTCGCAGGCTCCCTATGCTCGCGACGTACGAGAATCGTACCGTCCCTGGTCCACACGAACTTCCACTCCAGCTGACGAGTCTTCTCCCGCGCAAGGCGGAAGAGCAGCCGATTAGCGCGAGTGAGTCGCTCGTTCACGTAGAACCGGCGCACGGGGCCGGGCAGGCCGAACCCCGCAGTGTCGGCACCGCGGCGGACGCGCGCCGCTCGCAGGAGCTCGTCCCGCTGGACGCGGCGGAGGAGGCGCACCACGAGCAGGCGCGGCCCGGTCTCGTCCCCGGCGGCGGTAGCGCTCACGGGCCCGGTGTCGGTGGCCGCGGCGCCGGCGGGTGCGCGCGGCGGATTGCGATCGAGGGGGGCGCGGGTGCCGGGCCCGGTGTCGGTGGGCGCGGCGCCGGCGGGTGCGCGCGGCGCATTGCGACCGAGGGGGGCGCGGGTGCCCGCCACGGGCTCGCGGCGGGCGCCCCCCACCCGCACCGCGCTGACCACGTCGCTCTCCGCGATCTTCACTCCAAGCTTGTTGGCGACGACTGACACGATATGGATGGGATTTTCACCGTTAATCTCGGGAATACCGGAAATCTCTACTTCGTTTACAAGCAACTCCTGTTCCTTGTCGTTGAGTTCAGTTCTCAGCTGATCTACGGTTACCACGAGCTCATTGACCTTTTTGTCCTTATTATCGAGGCGCATTTCAAGTGTAGATACCCTCTGTTCGATTTCCTCACATCTACTAGTAAACTTCTCAATGGACAAAGCGAGGGTATCTATTTTGCTCAGCAACTGATGGGTTAAAGTTGACATCTGCTTTGTGATGTACTCTTTTAGAGCAGTGGTTATTTCAAGTGCCGAATCACCTTGAATAGATGAAATATCATCGGAACAGACATTATCGCATTTTCGAGAATTTCCTCGCAGTGTTACATTTTGAAAGGGATCAATGACCTGATCATCGCCTTCAGGGGGGCTAAAAGGTGGAATTACCTTGGAGTCAACGGGCGCCTTACAGTTTTCAGGTCTTTGTGCTGGCTTCGATGTGGAACTAGGTAGTACTGACGACGATCCTAGTGCAGTATTTTTATTTTTGGCTAAATAATTTTTCCTGAGACATGTCTCGCATTTCCATTTCGCCTTTCGGTCAGCATCTAGGAGATGATAGCGGTTCTCATAGCCTTGGCACTCAATGTGGAAGTGTAAATTGCAATCCGTGCAGAATAGGAAAGCTCTGCCTTTCACCATTTGTTTACATTTGGCGCAAATTTTGTTAGCACGTGACGACATCTTGCATACGCAGCGCAAAGCTCATTCAAGTTGTAAAGGCAAAGAAGTGACGAAAGCGAGTTGTTGCGTCTAACAGACACGCGCTTCGATGAAGCTTTAAAGCGCTGACTGTGTTGAGGAAGCTCCTTGCTGCCTTCGCGCCGGTATGCGCCGTACACGCGCGACCGTGGTTTGTTAGTGTGCGTGCGAGTCAAAAATTAATGATTGAAAATGTTTAGTTTGATAACTCACTGGTAATGAATGTCCCAGAATGTCACATGCACTAAAACACAGTATTAGTTTTGTAATACACAATTACACTTAGCACAGCACTTAAAAGTTACTATTTACATTAAAATTCGATTAAAATATTCGGAGCAAATAACAACGCGCACGCATGCCTACAGTGCCGCCGCCAATATAATAGAAACAGCCGTAGGACAAGCGGCTTTCAAGTAAGAGCGTTCCTTTTTCGTTCCTACTTCACTATGGAGGCTCTTTACGTGAAGCAAACAGAATTAGCGGAGAAGATTCGGAGAGTCCTTGTTAATTTTAACAAGGATGGTGACGAGCGTAAGACGATCGAATACGGTAAAAGGCGAATAGACGCCCTAGATACATATTGGAGAGAGTATGAATTGAACCACGAAAAGCTTTCGCCCATCGGAGGTCGGAGTCATAAGTACTATACCGATTCTGAGTTTGAGCGAACTAACAAGTCATATTTAGCAGCGAGAACGGCTATAGATAGGTATTTCTTAGATCTAGAGCAGGAAGTAGGTGACTCTGAATCTGGCGAGAGCCAGCCAGAAGCAGGCCTTTCCGGCGGCAGAAGTCAGAGGCCGCAGACCCCGGCACCCGCACCTCCGACCCGTGAACGCCGGGAAAATGAGGTAGGTACCCGTAGCCAGACAGATGTTATGCTTCATAGACAGTTAATTAATTTTAAAGCCTTTACAAAAACAGTAGACAGTATCGACGTAGACTCATTTCAAGAAAGATGGGAATTCGAAGACGCCCTGCGAGCTTTACAAACTCGTTGGACGGTGGTGGATAACTGTCATTGGGAGATAATGTTAGAGTTAGGCGAGGACGAAGCGTACGAGTTCAACTATAACAAGCATGAACGTACCTACAATGGCCTGAGAAAAGCTTTAAGCTCGAGGATGTGGTCAACATCGTATCGCGATAAAACCACACCTCAGATGGAGATTCCCGTTTTCTCAGGCAGTTTCCAGCAGTGGGTGTCGTTTAAGGATCTGTTCGATGAAGCTATCCACAAGAATCCATCGCTGTCAAACGCTCAGAAAATGCAGTTTCTCAAGAGCAAAGTTAAGGGGGAAGCTGAGCGTTTGATACAACATCTTCCGATATGTGCGAGCAACTACGTAACCTGTTGGGATATTTTAAACCACAGGTTTAATAACCGGCGACACATCTTTACGTCGTACGTAAACACTTTCTATAACCTGAGCAATATACAGCAGCAGTCGGCCGCAGCTATCAAGCGGCTGCACGACGTCACATTAGAGAGTCTCCACGGTATTAGGAACCTTGGTGTTGAAACTAAGTCGTGGGACCCTCTTCTTGTGTATATACTGTCTCAAAAGCTAGATAATGAATCCTTTGCCGATTATATAGAATCCTTGAAGAATTCGCGGGAGCTACCGGTTCTTCAAGATTTTATGGACTTCCTAGAGAAAAAAATTACCACCTTAGAGTCATCACGTCGACGTCAAGATGTAACGCCTAAAAGCTCATCATCACAGCAGCATACATTAAATTTTCACAACCGCAACAACAAGCCTTTTTTTAACAATAATAAAAGTAGAGCGCACGAAATTGCGAAATCATTACATGCGTCAGCGTCAGCAGTTAATTGTCCTCAATGTAATTCGGATCATAGGTTAATTTATTGCAAAACATTTTTAGATTTAGCTAACGAACAAAAAATTGTGTTTTTAAATAAATTAAATTTTTGCCTTAACTGCATTTTTGATCACGAAGGCGCAAAATGCCACTCATCGAAAAGATGTTACAAATGCAATGGTAATCATCATACAATTTTGCATGATTATTTCGTAACTCAGTCTAAATCTAGTTCATCAACTAATAATAAAAAGCATAGTAGAGAGCAACAGCAGCATGGCAACTACAACGTTCAGTCATCAGAGAAAGATGAATCTTGCCAAATTTTATTAGCTACTGCTCTGGTCAAAGTTACCGCAGCAGATGGCAGCAAACATATAATGCGAGCACTGATTGACCAGGGCTCACAGGTCTCGGTTATAACCGAGAGAGCAGCACAGCAGTTAGGTTTAAAGCGCGAGCAATGCAGAGGGGTTATTTTCGGGGTAGGAGAGCGAGAGAGTAACTGCAAGGGAAAACTTAAAATTACGTGCCAATCTACTCATACCGATTTTCAGTTTACTACGGATGCTTTAATAATGAGCAGCTTGATAAAAAATCTGCCTAATAAGACATTTGCAAAACCATCTTGGAAATATCTAGCACACATCGAACTAGCGGACCCCGATTATAATATCGGTCGCCCGGTTGACCTCCTTCTGGGAGCAGAGGTTTACTCAAACATTCTAAAGGAGGGGCTCATCCGTGGCCAAGCACAATCGGAACCCGTAGCGCAGTACACTCAGCTAGGATGGCTTCTATGCGGCAGTATAAAAACTTCCTCCCATTGCAATGTTATCCTTAAGAGCAGTCAATTCCAGTACTTTCGATAAAAACGCTGGTGCTCAGCTCGTACGTGATTATAAAGTTGTAAAAATTTTTTCGTCAGATGTTTTGTACAAATATGTATCTTGAAGAATATATCTACGTACTTGATCTTTTTTTGTTTTTTTTTGTTTACCTCTAAATTCTGTATAAGCCTTCAAAAATCAGCTTATTTGCACAATTTTACCTGAACTTTGTATGTTCATAATGTTCTTACAAACTGTAAAAGTAAAAAAAAAAAGATCAGGTATCTAGCCCATGTTGTGTAGAATCTAAATTACAAACATTTTTTTCACAAACTTGAAAGACTTTTTCAAAAAAACGTACGTGCTGGAACAAGTTTTAGAATATTTTGCGCGTTTATTGCCGTTTCGCAAGTAAGTAGCGGAATTTTCCGAATTCCAACCACAGGATCTGGCACTAGCTCTCATTTTACACAGTGCCTCTCTTTCAAAAATTGAATTGTACGAACCTACAAGATTTTAGTTCAAATCGAATTGGGGCCCCTTAACAGCAACGAGCATATACATCAGTTTTGGAAAATTGAAGATATTGAAGAGCAAAATGAGATGTCCGTAGAGGACCAAGCCTGCTTAGATTACTATAACGCCACCACTAAACGCTTTGAAAGCGAGCGTTATCAAGTTAGATTACCAATGAAATCGGAAATAAAGGAGAAATTGGGATCATCTAAGGAAATGGCTATAGCACAATTTAGGAACTTAGAATGTAAGTTAGGTAGGCAAGAAAATTTAGCAAAGCAATATAAACAGTTTATTACTGAATATGAGCAGCTAAATAATATGAAGTTAGCGACTTCAAGCAGCCAGCAGAGGGAGGAACTCGAATGTTTCCTGCCTCTTCGTGCGGTGATAAGACAAGGCTCGAGCACTACAAAGCTACGAGTGGTCTTTAATGCATCCGCTAAAACTTCATCGGGTTATAGCCTCAACGACCTGATGGACAAGGGTCCGAACCGACAGCAGGACCTACCAGAGATAATTCTCAAGTGGAGGCAATATCGTTATGCATACACAGCAGATATTGAAAAAGCAGATATTGAGCTGTGTAGTGCGGAATTACTAACTAGACTTATAGCAAAAATCGTCAAAATCATGAACAACTTCAAAGTCGTAGTTTATGGTTGGAGCGATTCCCAAGTAACGCTTAGCTGGATTCAAGGCTCCCCAGAGCGTTGGAAGCCTTTTGTAGCAAACAGGGTGAGAAAGATCACCACGCCAGATGGTTGGCATTATGTTAACACCAAAGAGAATCCAGCTGACGCAGCAAGTAGAGGTCTGACGTCATCGCAACTGAAAAAACATGAGTTGTGGTGGAAAGGCCCTACATTCTTATCATCACTTAATTTCAAACCTAAACAGCAAAGCTTGAATTTTTGTACGAACGAAGAAGTTAAAAAGCATGTGAATTTAGTTAGCAATATCTCCGAAAACAGCAGCATCGAGTATTTGCTTAACCGTCATAGTTCATTTAGTAAAATTACTCGAATTTTAGCGTGGATACTAAGGGTATTAACTCCGATTGTTAGTAAACAAAACCGGCCGAGCTATCTCACGTTACACGAGCTTAGAGCAGCGAAATGGATTGTTATAAAGCAAATACAGTTTAATATAGATATAGAAAACCTATTACGTCACAGCAAGGTCATATCTGACAGCAAATTAGCAAACTTAAACCCATACATGGATGAAAACGGGCTCATGAGAGTAAAAGGAAGACTCAGCAAAGCTAACATCAGCGCAGAAATGAGATTTCCAATTATCATTCCATACAGCAGCAGATTAACGGAACTTCTCATCCAACAAGCTCACGAGCTCATCTTCCACTGTGGTCCTCGGCTTACAATGGCCGTTATTAGACAAAGGTATTGGATAGTCAAGGGCAACCGAGCAGTCATAAAACAGCTACTTATGTGTGTTACCAACAGAAAACAAGAGCCTAATAAATCACAGCAGACTATGGGCGAATATCCTGATTTTAGAACAAACTCAGCACCAACGTTAGTGTACAGCACTGTGTGCACTGCGCCAGCACATTTTCGAGCCATTTACGTGGGCCTGACAGTTATTGAGACAGCCAATGACGGCAGGAACCGATGGCACCTAACCAACAAGATTTTCCAAGACCTATGGAAAAGATGGAAAGCAGAATATCTCAGTCAGTTATCTGTCCGCAGTAAGTGGCTTAAATCAAAGAAAAACATTGAAGTCGGCGAAATGGTGACCATCCACGATGACAACTACTCTTCGGGCAGGTTTCCGGTTGGGAGAGTGATAGAAGTGCACAAAGGAAATGATGGGTTTGATAGGGTGGTGACTTTAAAAACTAAAAACGGCATTATAAAGCGCCCTACAATAAAACCATCCATCTTACCTATAGAACAAAGCAAACTACAACAAGATGAGGTGAGCAAGCAAAACGTAGCACATTTATCAAAACATAGTCATCAAGTAGGTAGAAATCAACGTCCTAATTTTATTAAAGTTGCATTTGCATGGATGTTTTTTATGAGTGTTATTGGCTTGAACGTGTCAGCCAATGTAACACAATTTACTAGCAATCAGTCCTTATACTACGATCCGGTAGGAAAAATGCAATTAATCCGTGACCAGTGGAAAATCGTATGCTATTATGACATGCGACCTTACTGGCAAGGAGATAAAGCAGTGAATTCGTTCACAAAATATTTAGAACAAACATGTGATAAGGTCAAGGAGGCGAGCCATTGTAACATGATTCTATTACAAGTGAAACATGATTACAGCGAGCTACAGTACTACAATCAGCTGTTTCTCAATCAGCATTTTGGCGAGCGGTCGAGAACCCGACGCGGCCTTATCAACGCAGTAGGCTCTATAGCAAACACACTGTTTGGAGTACTCGACCAAAGCTTTGCAGACAAATATCAGCAAGATATTGAACTCGTAAACAGCAACGAGAAGCACTTGCTGAAGCTCTGGAAGAACCAAACATCTGTGGTAGAAGCAGAGTACAACGTCCTTAAGCGAACGGAGCAAGCAATCGAATCCCAGCATAAACTATTAAACAGACATTTGAATTTCATATCTCAATCGACCAAGCAGCTACAGAAAGAGTATGAAAGCATGTCTATTCTACAAGAGTTTACTTTAGCAGCAATGGCAACCACTAACATGGTGCAAAATTTGAGGCGTATCCAAGATACAATCCTGGACACGTTAACAGATATTTATCACGGTAAGATAAACCTCCATCTGTTAACACCAAAGCAGCTTAGTGAAGAACTGCAAGTAGTTTCAAGCCAAATATCTAAAGAACTAACATTACCTATTGACAATATACAGACAAATTTATACAAAATATATCAGTTATTAAAAATAAAAGCAAGAATGACCAAAGACTACGTCATATTCGAAATCAGCTTACCTTTGATCAGTAGAGACAGCTTCCAACTGTACCACTTGATACCAGTTCCTCTTCAAATCAGCAGCGACATGATTAGTATCAATCTAGTAACAGATTACATAGCAACTAATCTGATGAGGGACTCCTATCTACCGGTTACAAGCATTGACTTTCTAAGTTGTGAATACCAAGACGAAGCATACATCTGTCAGCCACAGGTTCCTATCCAGCATCTAAGTCTTGAAGAAAGGTTTTGTCAAACAGATAGGAATAACACATGTAAGATAAAGAGAGAAAGTTGTCAAAATAAATGGGTACAGTTACACGACCCATCATTTTATTTATATTTCGCTTGCATTACTTACTCACTTACTATCGTATGTGACCGTGAAACACGAGTCCGTCAAATCAGCAAGGCCGGGCTCATTAATTTATCAAAACAATGCACAGCTAAAGGTCGTGACGTAACTCTCCATTCGTATCCACAACAAAGTAGGCTCAATCTCAAATCTGATTTAGCACTTATCAACATAGCTCCAATACACCACCACACCTTCAACTTTACCTTACCGTTCACCGAAACAACTGAAGATCGCAATCTGAATACCTCGCTACAGCAGCTCGCCGAACAAATCAGCGCGATGAAAGAAGCAGCGCAACAGGAGGTGACACTAACAACGCATGATATTCACCAGTATGTAATCTCATACAGTGTACTAGCAGCAAGCGTCGCAGCATTCCTCGCATTCCTGTGGAGACGAGCCATCCGCGCGTCTACCGCGCACGCTGCGGAGCCAGCGCCGGCACTAGACCGTGCGTCTGCGCCTCCGCCGGCCCCCGTTCCTCTCCTGCCAAGGGAGACGCCCTCCAGCAGAGCAAGTGGTGCTTGTTCGCGTAATCAGTCCGTGCCCGAGCTAGGGCATGGCAGCAGTGGGACCGTGCGGTGGTCCAGTTTACGTGATAAAGACACAATTACTGCACTCAGCAGCAGTGAGCAATCAAAACAATCAGTGTTTACTATAGAATAGGGATAACATAGTTTTGTAATCGTCATCAACAATCTCTTAGATTACCCAACATTAAAGAAGTTGTACTAACATTCACCTAGCTTAAGCAAAGATTGATCACCGATGTAAAACTAACACTACATTTGTAGCGCCTCATCTCATCCTCATCTCGGACCTCGCCCTTGGGAGTATGTTCGATATACATCGATCACCTAGATTATAATATAATAGCAGCCATCAGCAATCTTACCAAAGTGGGTCACTCGTGTACTTGTGTCCACTAGGCCAGTGCAGCAACGCATTCAGCCAGTGTACCTACAGCCGCCAGGCGCATAACACTCATTCATCATCATTACTAGTCATAGGTTACGTATAAGGGATTACAACCTTTTACCAACAAACTTGGCCTTTATATCAACTACCCAGGATTAGCTAGCGGTTAATTCCTACACAGAGTTACCTCTAACCCAATATGGTACATATTATTGGATCAAAAAATCGATATATAAAATCAATACAATAAAGCCGAACCTTATTATAGGGGTTTTCTCAAGTTATCTATATTTTACGTATCATAATGCACATAATGAACATTACTGCTGTTGTGCAATTTATTTATTATTCGCTGTGAGAATAAATTGATATCGAATTTAGTGAACAAAAAATTGTAAACAGATAAGACTAAGCTATTATTTTCCAAAATGATTAAAATTATTACAAACAAAGTATATTCAAAATGTTTTTTCTTTTTTAAATCGCTCATATGCTTGGTTTGGAAAAGCGCCTCCGACGCCTCCGAGAAACACGTGAGTGTATGTTACAAGCTTTTTTCAATCCTCAACCGATTGAGCTGAAATTTGGCATAGCTGTTAAGTTTCGATGACAATACAATATGATGGTGACAGCGAGCTGATCTGATGATGGAGACGGAAGGTGGACAACGGAATTCCTCGATGGATAATAGTAGACTAGTCACTAATATCACACACGTACTTTTAGTTATAGTTTTTATATGGTTTTTAATTTTAGTGCATTGCTTTGTTTTTGTGTAACGATGGTTGTATTATCTAGTTTTTAGTGCACTGTCTTTTATATGTTTAGAATGTACGTGTGTGATTGGAGATGCAAATAAACGTTTTATCTATCTATCTATCTATCTATAATATTATTAAAGCTTGTATTGAAAAATATATTTTTCACAAAAAACTTATTGTATGTATAATCTTAGAAATAGAAATAGAAATAGAAAATTATTTATTTCTGTAACAGATTTACACTTGTTTGAAATATGGTTTGAACCTTCTTGTAAGTAGAAAAATACTTGTGTTAGAAGGTCCCACTCTTCCATAGCGTAGGTATGGTTACAGATTAGTAAGTAGGTACAATTATATACCTACTACTAGAAACTAAGAGATACTATTATATAATTTTAACACATTACTACCATAATTGCATAGAAACATGCATGTTAGATAAAAACTAAACTATAACTAACTATAAATCTTACTGTTGAATTGCAGGCTCTGACATTGGTGGCTCTACTCGTATGCCTGCGTTCTACTGCGGACTGTTTGGCCACAATCCCACCGCTGAACACACCAGCTTGAAAGGTTAATTTATATCACTACCATATATTTTATTAACAGCTTTTAATTAACTTAACCTGTTAATTAGTATGTTATTGTGGGACGAACCTTTAAACTGAATTTTGAAAGTGCCTCTGTGGCTGTTATAAAAAAATTCCCCACTTCCCGGTGTTCGATTGAGCTTTAATTTGTCATACCTGTCAAGTTCCGATGACAATACAATAATCTGGAGACAGCGAGCTGATTTGATGATGGTGACGGAAAGTGGAGAAATGCACTCTTCGATCGATAATAGACTGACAGTGTTGGGCTCAGTTTGATCAGCACACCGTTCCGACCACATATTTCATAAAAGCTTGTTAAAATAGTTTTTCCACAAAAAAAATGCAAACTGACCTTATTACTAAGCCTGTGCCCCTCACCCCTCCGTCTGTCTAAGCTAGGTTCATATTGCTGTGTCGGGGTGTGTCGTGGCGCGCCAGAACGCAATCGGTCATGTATATTACCTATGACTAGATTCACATTAGTAGGGTGTGTTGTGTTGTGGCGCGTGAACCTACTAATGAGAATCAAGTCATAGGTAATAAACGTAACCAATATGAACCAATATGAACCTGGCTAATTCTGTGTTGTTTTATGAGGGTTGTACATATCTCGGCAACCGTAAGAGGTAGCTAGCAGATTGCTTGTGTTTTTCAAAAAGCTGTACCACTTATGGACCTTATTACTTTCAGGATCTGCTCTGCGCACTGGCAAGGACCCCACCATGGCGTCCATAGGGTTCGCAGCCAAACACTGCGAGGACCTGGCACCGCTCACCGCGGTCGTGGCCGGTGACAAAGCCCCGCTCTTAGACCTCGATGGAGAGGTCGACCTCAGGGTAACCTACGTCATCATTAGCCTGTACAAGGACCCCACCATGGCGTCCATAGGGTTCGCAGCCAAACACTGCGAGGACCTGGCACCGCTCACTGCGGTCGTGGCCGGTGACAAAGCCCCGCTCTTAGACCTCGATGGAGAGGTCGACCTCAGGGTAACCTACATCATCATTATCCTGTACAACTCCACTGCTGGACATAGCCTGCCTCCTTAGAATGCATGAACGGTCTCAGGACGGCTTCAAAGGCTGTTTTTAGATCCAACCCAAGGGTCAAAGTGGTCTCAGGACCAAGAAAGAAACAGTGACCAGAAAAAAAAGGTTTACATGAATTTTGTCTACATATTTTTATTGAGTTTAACGCCTTAGAGTTCGTTCGGGAGTTTTGTCCATATGAACGTCAAGAACCCGCTGTACCCCTTAAGGGGTTGAATATCGGAAATTCCTTTTAGTGCACTGCTGGACCATCAAATAAATAAATAAATAATGCTGGACAGTTCACACAACATTATCTAGCCCCAAGCTAAGCAGAGCTTGTGTTATGGGTACTAGATAACTGATATACTTAATACAATATATTACATAGATAAATATTTTTGATTATACATAGAAAATACCCAGAAGGTTCAGGGAGGAACAAATATCTGCAGATCGTACAAATATTTGTTCCGAGGCGGGAATTGAACCCACAACCTCCTGCGTCGCAGGTGAACCTACGCCCGCCACGCCACAGAGGTCGTCAATCAGATTCGTCAAAATGAATCTACCCCCCAAATTGCAGGTCTCTAGGACTTGCGGTTTAGGCTGTGCGTTGATAGTAGACAGTCACGCAACGATTTTATACAATATTGATTTTATATTACAGAAAATAAAGTATTACTACGTGGAAACGGCGAAGGATCTGCGCGTAAGCCCCATCTGCAAAGAGCTCAGAGACGTTATGAAGAAGTGAGTGACAGCACAGGTTGGCTGGTAGAAATCCCAGTTACCGATAGAGTCGCCCCTTGTACTGCCCTTATGAGGGAACACGCCTACGTAACATAACACCCAACAGTCACACACACAGTCCTGTCCCCACCCTAGGATTCCCTGTGTCGTGGGTATCAGAAATTACGAGTACCATAGTACCATAACACCCAGACCCGTAACAAATATTTGCAGATCTTACAAACATTTGTCCCGCAGCGGGAATCGAAACAGCATCTCAGCCGGCTACTCGCCCGACGCGCTACAGAGGTCGTCAAATACTTGACAGCTTGGCAGCGTCAAATACTTGAGGCTTTGTAATATATTTATTTATTCTCCATACAGTTTTCATGATTGTATTCACCTATTTGCTCCTTGAGTTTTGGCTTTTATTCTGGCTCTTAACCTGGCTATGTTTTATAAATAGACCCTCAAAAAACAGTAAAACAAATACCTAAAAATAAAAATAAGAACTCTGTAAAAAATACAAATCCAGAAAGGACTAAGTATTTTTGGAAAAGTCTGCAAACTTTGTCGAAACAACAATAACAACAAACAACAACAACAACAAGCTTCAAAACAAACAAAAAATAGCCCTGCAGGGCAGGCAACGCATTGGCAATTCCTCTGGTTTTGCAGATGTCAATAGGCGACGGTAACCGCTTACCCTCAGGCGGGCTGTATGCCATTACATAAAAAAAGCGGCCAAGTGCAAGCAGGACTCGCCCATGAAGGGTTCCGTAGCAGCAAGTAACATAATATAAAAGTTCTTGGATGGATTACGATTTATGACGTATTCAAAAAAAACTACTTACGTGATCTCGTTCGAACCAATTTTGAGTGAAAGTTTACATGGTAATGTACATCATATATTTTTTTTAGTTTTATCATTCTCTTATTTTAGAAGTTACGGGGGGGGGGGGGGGGGGGGGGGGACACTTTTTACCACTTTGGAAGTGTCCCTCGCGCAAACTATTCAGTTTGGATAAAATGATATTAGAAACCTCAATATCATTTTTGAAGACCTATCCATAGATACCCCACACGTATGGGTATGATGGAAAAACGTTTTTTGAGTTTCAGTTCTAAGTATGGGGAACCCCAACAATTTATTGTTTTTTTTCTATTTTTGTTTTAAAATCTTTTTGCGGTTCACATAGTACATCTACTTACCAAGTTTCAACAGCATAGCTCTTATAGTTTCGGAAAAAAGTGGCTGTGACATACTCGGACAGACAGACAGACATGACAAATCCATAAGGGTTCCGTTTTTTTTTTACGGATCCCTAAAAAGGTAAGCCGCTACTAGAATCGTCTATTACATTAGTGATTGTTATTTTTTTTCCAGAGTTATAAACCATCTCACAAAAGAGGCCACATCGACGGACCTGGCCCCTGAGAGCTACTACCATGGAGGCCTCAACTACATGTACAGTCTGTGGCGTCACGCCATGACCAAGGAAAGCGGTGTGTTTGCGAGACAGATCACCAATAACAACGGAGAGGCTAACGGGATTCTTGAACTCGGGAAAAAGGTACACTCATACGTATAAAAAGTTCAGGCACACTGAAAAACTATGCTCTTAAGGAGATATGTTAAAATATCGAATGGGCGGAGTCTAGTAAGAAAACAATATCTGCAAGAAAGTGACAGTGCTATTTCTCACTTGAACCTGGGAAGAGATGAGGTATAGATTTCTGCCGCTCGGAAGTAACTGACGTAAGCGACAGAGATAATTATATAAAATGTATTTAATAACAATAAAAAAAAAAAAAAAAAAAAAAAAAAATGTTTTGCTTCTAAAGTAGCAAATAAAAAAATAAATCCTAAATAAATAAAGGATTTGTTTTCAGGTCTACGTTAAAAGAAAAAAAACCTATACTTCAGTCATTTGGGAAAACCTCTGCTGGGAGATCATAGAGATAACTCATCATGGAGATAGCTCTCTCCATAGCCCGTTGTCAGACTTTGGTATTCTTGTATTGCAGTTGGTGGGTCAGTCGGAGTACACGCTTGCCGGCATCTTCAAGTTGCTGGACGACCAGGTGTTGCCGGCCGTCAACAAGGAGTGGGCCGAACAACTCACCAAAGAGCTGGAACGCGACCTTCTGGTCAGTATGTTCTTCTTCTTCTCGTCTTATAATGGCTTCTGAGGAGTGCTCCAAACAATTTCGCCAATGTCAAGTTGTAATTATATTTTTTATAGTCAAGTCGTCAAGAGTCTCCGTCAAGTCATAACCCAGTTTTAGTACTAGTTATTTAAATATTCATAAAACGGACAAGTGCGAATCGGCCTATGCTACTGCATTGCAGCAGAAATTGGTATGGTGGCAGTACTTCCCCGGACGAACTCTTCCACAAAATGGTCTACTACTAACACTGACCTCGGTCGGTGCTCAAAAAGGGTCCGACCCATAAGAGAAATAAAACGCATAAAAAGAAACAATTCTGTCAAGTTTTAACCGTCCATTGCTGCTTGATTATTGAAAACATTTGAAGGACTAGAGTGTGAACCAGCTGTGTATCAAACTCATTTGTCATAGTTCGATTTTTCAAAGGGACTATATTTTGGCTTTGATATAATGTATGGAATTCTAAGACTACAGTACAGTTATAAATAATAACATAAATAAATATATAATGCTGAACAAATTCATACTTACAAAATTATCTAGCACCAAGCTAAGCAGAGCTTGTATTATGGGTACTAGATAACTGATATACTGTACTGTATTGTACTGTAATACAATACATAATAACATAACATAACACCGAACAGTCACACTCATAGTCCTGACCCACACTAGGATTCCCTGTGTCGTGGGTATCAGAAACTACGAGTACCATGGTACATAACACCCAGTCCCGGAACAAATATTCGCAGATCATACAAACATTTGTCCCGCAGCGGGAATCGAACCCGCAACCTTTCGCATCTCAGCCGGCTACTCGCCCGACGCGCTACAGAGGTCATAGATGAGAAAGTCTTTGACTGCTAAAAACCTTAGAATATAGAATAAACCAGAAGGTGCGTCGAGGCTATTAGTACGGGGCGCTGTGTCGCCAAAACACAATGTCTCCCCCGCGCCTATCATACTTCCCGCCTGTAGGGGTAATATTTTGGTGATGTTGGCAACAATGTCAAAATGGACGCTTGACTTTTTTCCAAAGAATGAATGGTAAACAAAACTCATTATTTCAAACAAGATAACATATTAAAATGTAATACTTTACGTAAATGAAATGTGATTCTATCCATTTTCTTTTTATGCCTAGCAGAATTCTTACATGTGGGAACGACACACGACGGCATATTCACATGAAAATCATTTGAGTTCGACACGACTAGCCGCACGGTTGACCACAGACTGGGTGAAACTATTCTCATTGAGGTTAGTTTGCGTGGTGACAGTTTTTACGCGTGACACGGTTTTTTTTTATACTACTTGAATGACGGAACAAGCAGATGGCCCACCTGATGTTAAGCGGTAACCTCTGCCTATGAACAGTGCATTACCTCACAGGTCACGTCCACCTAGGACGCGCCCTATGTGGCATTGCACTGCGCCCGCCACCCCGTGACATAAAGATGAAAAGTCTCATGTGCCTGTAATTTCACCGGCACCCATACTCTTCAAACCGGATCACAGCTAAGTGAGCACTGCTGCTTTGCGGCAGATATAGGTATGGTGGTAGTACTTCCCGGGACGAACTCTTTCACAAAAAGCTCTATTACTACTAACGGGTTCTGGTTTATTCTATATTCAAAGCTAACAACATGACTTGTTGCAGAGTAAACTGGGAGATAGCGGCGTGTTGATCTTCCCGTCGGCGCCATCTCCGGCGCCCTACCACTACTCTGCGTTCGTGCGCCCCTTCAACTTCGCGTACTGGGGCGTGCTCAACGTGCTCAAACTACCCGCCACACAGGTATGCCTCAACTAATAGACTACGCTGTGTGTTAGACTATGTTAGACTAAGCCAACGCATGCTGTCTGGACCTTACAGAAGAGCAGCTAAATTAACTTAAGCGCCTTCAAAACTTCTGCATTAGGTTCATATACGGATTGCCCAAATATGACCATGTTTCTCCTTTTCGCTCTAAGCTCAAGTGGCTCCCTTTACGTCTTCGTACGCGGGATACGCATATTCTTTCTCTTCTCTACTCTGTTCTATTCAATCCTTTCTCCCCTTGCTATCTTAAGGCAAGGTTTGAGTATCCTCATTCCTCCAATTATTATTCAATTAGGTCGTCAGAAAACTTTTCGCTCAAAATGCCTATGCACAGCAGATCCTTTCGTGGGAATTCTTTCACAGTCCAAGCTGTGCTTCTGTGGAACGCTTTGCCGGTGGAAATCATGCAAGCGTCTTCCTTGCACGCTTTCAAGCTAAAGATCAAAAATCATTATCTGTCGGACCTGTCCACGTTTTAAGTTTATTAGTAGAATAAGTCTGTCTCTTTTTTTTCTCTTTTCTTTTAGTAGGGCACATGATGTAGTGTTTAACTTCATAGTTATGTATTAGTATATTATGTATTAGACCTATGTAAACGTTGTATTTTATTCATCTATCATTATTATTGTTGTTATTATTTATTTATTTTTCTCTGTGCACCGCCGTTCGTTATTGCTTCGCTCATTACTGTCCATCCAAAAGTGGCCTGGAAGAAACCGCCCATTGTACTGTAATTTGATTTAGTTAATCCTAAGATGTTTCTTTTAGGTGTACAATAAAGTGTTAATCTATCTATGAAATACTCGCCACTTCGTCGCACGGGTAGCCCCCGGTGAACCTACCCCTCCCCCCCTATGTCAATCTCCTGGTTCTAAGCTACCTCCCCACCAATTTTCAGCCAAATCGGTTCACCCGTTCTTGTGTTATAAGTGGTGTAACTAACACGACTTTGTTTTATATATATAGATGTAGGGCATCCTTCACGAAGCTATTCATTGAATACCTTTTATGGAGGAATTGTATTTCTTAAACTTTTGATCTGATAATGTGCATGATATTGAATAGTATTCAATATAATAACAATATAATTTGAATGAGTTAGAACATGTGTGCCGTATGTCAGAGGAATTATGGGCGAAGACCACGACAGATTGGATCCCAAACAGACGACGGCCACGTGGAAGGAGATGGCGGGATGAGCTAGACTCCTACTTGAAGGATTAATTCCAAATAGCCAACGATAGAGAAGAATGGAAGGAAGGGAGGCCTTTGCCCTGCAGTGGGACACCACAGGCTTTTAAATAAACTAATTATAAAGAGGAAAGATTTGATTGTTGGTTTGCATTGAATAGGCACCGAAACTACTGAATCGATTTGAAAAATTATTTCACTTTTGGGAAGCTACCCTATCCCCGGGTGACAAAAGCAATATTATATTTTCAAAAAAAAAATGGGATTCTTACTAATACTCCAATAATGTAACCGAAGGTGTAAAAAAATGTAACATAGGGGGAATCACTTTAGCAGGTTTTTGTATCTGGTGCGTGGATAGATGGGGAATTGGGAAGAGAGGAGAGTTAGAGGGGACTGGAGGAAGGGGGGATCCCGACACTACCCGTGCGAAGCCGGGGCGAGTTTCTAGTGAGTTAGAAAGTGGTGGAAGTTGTCTGTTGTGTGCGCCCTAAATGTGTTTGTTTGTCCGTTGCAGGTACCTCTAGGGCTGAGTAGCGGCGGTCTGCCGCTCGGCGTGCAGGTGGTGAGCGCGCCGCGCAACGACCGCCTCTGTCTCGCGGTGGCGAAGCACCTCGCCACCACATTCGGGGGCTTCGTGCCACCGTGCCGAATCGACTAGCCACTATAACTAAAGCTAGGTTCATATTGTTATGTCATGGCGCGCTAGAACGCAATCGGTTACGTTTATTACCCTAGATACCTAACGTTTATCGCCCCGGCTTCGCACGGGTAGCCCCCGGTGAACCCCCCCCCCCCCCCCCCTCCTTATTACTTATTCTGCTATTCGGAGCGGAGAAGAATCCACCAAAAAAGAGATAACTAACATCGGTCCAGCCGATCTTGAGTTATAAGTGGTGTAACTAACACAACTTTGTTTTATATATATAGATGACTAGATTCACATCAGTAGGTTGTGTTGTGTTGTGGCGCGTGAACCTACTAATGTGTATCTAGTGATAGGTAATTATAACGTACCCGATTGCGTTCTGGCGCGCCACGACACATTGACCCAATAATATGAACCTTATGCTTAAAGATTATACAGGGTCAGGGGATGTATGTTGGGGTGCCGGTGAAATTACAGGCACATGAGACTTTTCGTATTAATGTCTCAGGGTGGCGGGCGTAGTGCTGTGCTAATTAGGGTGCGTCCTAGGTGGACGTGACCTATGAGGTAATGCTTTGTCAAAGGCAGAGGCTACGGTTTAAGATGGTTGCTTTTTCATACTAATGTACTTTTCCATATAAAGGCGAAGAGAGTATAATTTTAGCGCAAATGACAACGTACAGCTCTAGCGCTTAACTGAGTCAGTCCTTGAGGTATGGGAGCGGTAACCTGTAGTTACAAGTATGCACCAAAATCTCGATGTTATTTTCGCTATTAATCCACTGTTATCTACAACCAAATATGATTCAGGTGATCGCAACGTACCTCTGCCTGGCGTAGACGGATTTTTAGCCCCTCCCATTCTACTCTCGCAAACACATTGTGGACATATCCAGGTACTACATAAATAACTACCAATATAAAAGCCAACAACAGTGTTTGCAGTGTAAAATTATACTCTCTACGTCCATATATGGAAATATACTGTAGTATGAAAAGCAAATACCTTCACATCATCTGGCCGATCTGTTTGTTCTGAAACATGTTGAAATAAAATAAAAAGGTGTATATTCATATATAGTATAGGTATATAGTAAGATAAAGAAGTAACTATTTGGTTATACAGGGTAGAACGTTGAGGCACGAAGTTCAGCTACTAGAACCGTTGTTTTCTCATTTTATTTCAAATGCTCTTATTTTATTCCAAGTGTTCTCATTTTATTTCAAATGTTCTCATTTTATTTCAATTGCTCTCTTTTTATTTCAAGTGCTCTCATTTTATTTCAAGTGTTCTCATTTTATTTCAAGTGTTCTCATTTTATTTCAATTGCTCTCTTTTTATTTCAAGTGCTCTCATTTTATTTCAAGTGTTTTCGTTTTATTTCATGTGTTCTCATTTTATTACAAGTGCTCTCATTTTTTTTTAAGTGTTCTCATTTTATTTCAAGTGATCTATGTTTATTTTTTGTTATATTTTTTATTTACTGTTTTACTTTACTCGTTGTGTAGCGCTTATTACGTCCAATTTTAAGAGCCCTAATAAGACAAGGAGGGTGTGGGGTCAGGACAGGACTGACCTGCACATACACCGCACAGGATGTGACTGTTACAAGGATCATTTGGCACGTCTTGTGGCCACCGTTACGCTGTTTGATATTAGATTACAAGATGGTGGTGTTATAGTACTGAAGTACTATTATCTATTCTGTGGTTCTGATTTCGGCCACGTGTCAAATGATCCTTGTAACACTGTATTTATTAAAATCATTCCAAATGACGAGTCTATATTTTATAGTGTTTTTATTATTTATAATGTTATCTTTTTAAAATTTTAGTTAATTCTTTGCGCATTATTTTATGCAATAAATAGGCTTTGAACAAGAATAAAACTTCTATATTCCAATGCTCTTAACTTATACATGTTAAATATGAAGTGTAATTTAAGGCGCTATAGGTTCACGAAATGTCTATAATGAGCTCAAGTTTTTAATAAAAGTTCTTATACTTACCGTGTAAGAAAATATATGGTATTCTTAACCTTTTTATCTAGTGAAATCATGAATTCAATACACTATTTGAATTACTTCAAAACAAAAAAAGATGCAATCTTTTTAAAATTGAAATCCAATGTTAGACTTACGACTTTTAATATTTGTAACATTTGGTAACTTATTAATTGAGTTAGTGAATTCATCAACAGAACTTTAAAGGGGTTTTTATATTATTTTGTATGCACCAAAACACGGTATCTGAAGCCCAAATTCTCGTTATAAAAAATAGTCAAATTAAAGTTCGGATCGTGTTACAATCATGTGTCGATGTCACAAACGTCAAAAATTGTATTCTGCTCATCTGACAATACAACGCGAAATGCGATTATATCGAAATGTGACTGTAACTTGAATGTTTCAAAGTTCTGAGAATTATCTCTTTCACTCTTTACAATTATTATATAGCACTATCCTACTCTAATAATATGGTCGCAAGAATCGAAAGTAGATAATAGAGCAAAATACCAATTTTTCAGTCAATTCAGAATAGTCTCGATTCGGCCAACTTGCAGTGTGCCTTTAAAATAAATAAGAGAATTGGGCTTACGAGCGTCCGCTCGCCTTCTTCGCCTTATACAGAAAAAAAAAGTTGAACCTATATCGCCTTAAAATTCATAAAATCTTGTTCCAGAATATTACGATTAAGACTGATGTGTGTTGTAATTTTTAAGGACTACCTCGTTTTCTTCATCTACTTTAATACCAGCCGTTAGTCTACTAGGCCGCCCCCGAAGACTACAATGGGGGGGGGGTTTGCTATAAACACCACGCTTGGCAGGCGCATTGGTAATCGCAGTATTGGTGTTGAGTACTCAGGTGGATGCTGTTGTCCGTCCCCTGGTGTAATCCCTTAGTAGTTTTTACGACATCCACTGGAAATGTTGGTGTTTCTCTCTTTTCTCTTATAATAATGGCTTCTGAGGAGTGCTCCAAACAATTTCGCCAATGTCAAGTGATATAATTATATTCTTAGGCCGAATACACTGCGGCACTTGACACATGTCAAATCTGACAGTTTTTTTATAGAATCTGTCAGTTTGATGTGCCTTACCTGTAAAGTCCCTTTGACACAATCTAAATCCACTTTGACAAAGTAACTTCGATTAAAGTTCACTTGGATATCGGTTGACACATATCAGGTTGACTTGGATCAGTTTGTTTAATTCCGCTCACTCCAATTTATTTTATTGCGAAATTACTTTGTTTTTGCACTTGACGCCATTTTGTTTTATCAATTTCATCCAAGTCAACTTTGATTGGAAGTCGATATCCAAGTGCGCTTTGACTAGAGTTCTACGATCGAAGTAGCGTCCAAATAGCAATCAAACTACTTTGTCCAAGTTTACTTTGATTGTGTCAACGCGGCTTCAAGTATGATTGGTTGGTGAAAATGGTCAGCTCAATAAATTTTAAAGATGGTTGGATCATATTTTTGTACGCGGTTAGTTATTAAGGTGAGGGTATTTTGTAGTGGAACTATTTATTTAAAGGGTTAATAAACGGTTTTTAAAATAATAATATTTGTATTTTTTTTAACTTTCTGCAAACTTTCCCATATCTAGGGTATAATATATAGGATATAATATAAGTAATTTAGAAACCCGTCGAAATGTTGGTAAGTCTGCGCGCGGCAGAATTTTATTACTCCTAAAGAACATGGCTCACTAATAATGAGCTTAAAAAACTAGGATTATAACGACTGATCTGTTGGTTATGGGCTGTACAACGGAACAGCGGATAGCTCGGAAGAGTATCATGGCAGCTGTGACGGCAGGAGCATTATAAGGCGAGGCTGAAAAACAGCTTGGCTGAGCCCTCGACCTTTTCTCTTACACTAGCCTAAGTATTATAACTATACTAAGACTATACTTATAACCTTTGTTAGTAATGATAGTGTTTTGGAATAAATGCCCTTTTATTTTATTTTACTTATATCGCACAGATTTCAGGCGTGCATCCTCACTGAAAAGAAGAAATTTGTGTGTTCTCGTCAGAATAAAAAAATAAGCAATTATGTACTGATTTATATATACATAACACACCTGGTTCGTACCTCTCTGACTCTTCGTAACTCATTCAAGAATATACCTAGTTTCTAAAGTTTACCATCCTACCTGTTATGATGTCGTTATGATTTCAATTATTCTGACCAAATGCGTATGAACGCAGTGTATGGTTTCGTTTTCAAGTTACAGTTTTCGCTACGTAACTGTAATAGTTTTCATTACAGGATATCTCTATTTGCATGGGTTATGTCTTAACAACACATGTGAAAATAACTTCTGAGATATCGATAGATAGACATAAGTACTTTATTGAGCTTTATTGTAACAGAAATACAAAACTTAATAACAAAAAAGACAACAGGATATAGACAGACACAAACGCACGACATGGTTTAGTAATACCTAGTCTAGTTGTCACTCTTTGGGTACGGAACCAAGTGTTTGCACACAATAACAGTTGATACTCCTACACTGCAGTTGGCGACAATAATTCGCTGATCATATTTCCAATACACCTACATACATATTATACATCCACCATAATAATACTCGTATAAATCTGAAGTAAGGAGAATTGGTAAAAAGGCGTACCGCGTGTCGCCACAGTATGAGCAAATTGCTCAAACTCTTTCTCCGTCGCTCAGCTTGATCAACACGTCCACACCGCGCTTAAATGATTCGTTGACATAATCAAAGTCCGCTTGGACAAAGTAGCTTTGATAAAATTTCACTTTGATATCGGGTTGACATGGATCATCATTAGTTCACTTGAATTAGTTTGATCACATTTCACGTATTTTTATAGAGAAGACATAGAATTGCCGCCAGTTTTTCCGTCAATTGAGTTTGAAAAGTTGAGTGGACTAGTGAGACTAGTGTTGCTACGATCAAAGTAGCGTCCAAATAGCAATCAAAAATCTACCTATTAACACAGGCTTTGAAAAGTTGAGCTCGGTCCAAGTCAACTTTGATTGGATGTCAATAGGTATCATAACTACTTTGTCCAAGTGTAGGTACTTACTTAGATTGTGTCAACGTATCAGGTATTAACATTATTGCGGTATAGCTTTAGGGATAGATGCAGAGAATCAACACCACTATAGCCTTATAACTAATCGAACATCAGTCCTTGAGCTTGCAAGCCATGACGGCTCCTCCCAACTCTTTCTCCAGATATTTAGCGACAGAGAGGCAGAGCGCGTCCTTGTAGGGCGCGGCCAGGACCTGGATGCCCAGGGGCAGACCGTCGCTGTTCTTGCCGAGGGGTACCTGCAACAGATAAGCATCTTTTAAGAGGAGTGTACCGCTAGGGCGCTTCAGATTTAGACGACCTGTGTGGCGAGGCTGGCGAACGTTCGCCTGCGACGCCGGAGGTTGCGGGTTCGATTCCCGCCTCGGAACAAATATTTGTGCAATCTGCAGATATTTGTTCAGGGTGTTCTGGGTATTTTCTATGTATTATAAAAAATATCTATCTATGGTATAGTTATATTGTATTAAATATAGATAGATAGATAGATAAATAGATTAACTCTTTATTGTACACAAATAACACACAGAAATACAAAACATAACTCAATAACAAAAAAATAACAGAAATGTACAATGGGCGGTCTTATCGCTTATAGCGTATATCTATGTTATATATTGTATTAAGTATATCAGTTATCTAGTACCCATAACACAAGCTCTGCTTAGCTTGAGGCTAGATAATGTTGTGTAAACTGTCCAGCATTATTCATTTATTATTTATTTTATTTAGATATATTATCTTGTGATATTATCTCATGAAATTTAGTACACATGATCAATAGGTAATGCACTAATATCTAGCCTACGCCGTGGTTTGTCATTTTCAATTTGCTAGTAGTAGAACTTTTTTGTCTCCGATCGCTTCGACCAAAATAATTTGAAGAACTCTTTCACCCAATACACCACCACACCAACCATACCTATGTCGGCCGCAAAGCAGTAGTGCTCGCATAACTGTATTCCGGTTTGAAGGCTATGGTGCCGGTGAAATTACAAGCACACGATACTTTTCATTTGTCTCAGGGTGGCGGGCGCAGTGCAATGTCACGTAGGATGCATCATAGGTGGATAAAAATAAAAATAAAGATAGGTATTTATTTGCTTGAACATATTATTATATGTCATATGAACGGTCTTAAAAATAAGTAGGTAAGTTCCAATGATGTTCAACCTTATCTAGCATGCAAATTTCAAAAATACAACGTGACCTATGAGTTATAGGTATTGAGGTATATGAGCATTTTTATAGGCAGAGGTTACCGCTTAACATCAGGTGGCCCAAAATGTTGTTCTAAATCCGTACCTAATTGAAACAGGTCCAGATAGCTTTAACTTATGGTAAACCTAGGTTAACCTAGTGACGTCATGTTTTTGATGCAGTGAACTGTTTCCTTATTCAATAAAAGTTATTTGAATGTAGGTACAATAGCCCGCGGTACTTCGTCCGCATTGAGTTTTCCCAACACCCCGCTGCACCGATTAGTCTTGCTTTGACGCTAAAACGACTCTTAACAATTTTGATTAAATTGGGTAATGAAGTTTTTTTTTATACTACTTGAATGACGGAACAAGCAGATGGCCCACCTGATGTTAAGCGGTAACCTTTGCCTATGAACAGTGCATTACCTCACAGGTCACGTCCACCTAGGACGCGCCCTATGTGGCATTGCACTGCGCCCGCCACCCTGAGACATAAAGATGAAAAATCTCATGTGCCTGTAATTTCACCGGCACCCTTACCCTTCAAACCGGAACACAGCAATGCGAGCACTACTGCTTTGCGGCAGAAATAGGAATGGTGGTAGTACTTCTCCGGACGAACTCTTTCACAAAAAAGCTCTACTACTACTGAATACTGAGATATAGTATAGAGAATACTGAGTGCGTGGGGTACCTGAACTGCCGGGCACTTTAGAACGTTGACAAACGCGAAGTAGGAGAAGTTGTAAGGTCGGAGGAGACAGGAGTGGTGGTAGGGGGCAACGTGGGGGGCGCTCGGGAGAAGGAGGACCCCGTTGTCGCCAAGTTTGCTCTGAAACAACAAAACATCATTAGTGATTGTACCAGCTAGCTGGTCCCGCTAGTGGGGGGGTAGTTTTATAATGGTGCAATATGTCAAATTATAATCAATGACGACCTCTGTGGCGCGGCTCGCGATGGTTCGCCTGCGACGCAGGAGGTTGCGGGTTCGATTCCCGCCCCGGAACAAATATTTGTGCGATCTGCAGATATTTGTCCAGGGTGTTCTGGGTGTTTTCTACGTATAATAAAAAATATATATCTATGTATAATGTATTGTATTAAGTATATCAGTTAACTAGTACCCATAACACAAGCTCTGGCTTAGCTTGGGGCTAGATAATGTTGTGTGAACTTGTCCAGCATTATTTATTTATTTATAATTAAAGAAACTATAGTCAATGTCAAATAAGGATTATACAATGTCATGATAATTAAAATCATACGGTGTTAGTTCAACTAACCACCGTTTTAGCTTATTCTAGGACTGCGCCGAAATAGGTCCACCTAGTGGGCAGCGTAGGGGCCCACCAGGGGGGGGGGCGTTGTACGGGCCCTGTACCAAGTCGCCGAGGAACTCACGCTAATGTCGTCTTTCATCTCCTTGGTGATCTGCTCCGCCCACGCCGGCTCCGGCAGGGGCATCACCTTCAGCTCGATGAGTCGCAGCACGGTGAAGAAGCAGTGCTTGCTTTGCCCGATTATCTGCGGAACAGACAATATACAATCTTAGGCTGATGAAGATGGAATATATCATTAGAAACACGGCCAACGCAATTCACTATCTTTTCTTACTCGCCCCGGCTTCGCAGGGTAGTGTCGGGATGAAAAGCAATCCCCCCTTCCTAACCCCTCCCGCTCCCCCACCCCTCCCGCATCCATCCACACACCAAATACCATCAAAATTAGCTAAACCATTACGGAGTTGAGTGGAACTACACAACACGACCGTAGCCGCGGGCAGAAGCTAATAGACCATACCCTATAGCACTCGACGATAATGTAGCTTTATATACTTAGGTGAAAAAATAAATTTTAAAATCGGTTAGGTATTTTCTGAGTTTATCCATTACAAACAAACATACAAATAAGTATTAAAAAAACTCAAATCTTTTCTCTTTATTTATTACTAAAGACTCGCCCCGGCTTCGCACGGGTAGCCCCGAGTGAAAAACAGCCCCCCCCTATATTCTATTGCCTACTTATTCTGCTATTCGGAGCGGAGAAGAAACCACCAAAAAAGAGATAACTAACATCGGTCAAGCCGATCTTGAGTTATAAGTGGTGTAACTAACACAACTTTGTTTTATATATATTAGATTATAGTGTAGAAAAGCACATTAGGTAGTTCGTAGACCACGTGACTACGTGTACCAACTGAATCAACAATCAGAAAACCTTGACATAAGTAGTTAGGTACTTATTATAGCTTGAATTAGTGGAACTGGATAAATATGAATAAGAACTACATTTGTAAACTCTTTTTCTGCGAAATAATTCATTCATTCATACGTATACCTACTTACTTACGATATAAAAGTGTATAACAAATTAACAAATATTAGCATTACGACTACACTCACAGAATTAGCAAGTTGAAGAGGCAATGGACAGGCCATATAGCTCACAGAACGACAACCGAGGTGGCGACACCGAAACTGGACGACGAAGGTCTCCTGTCTCGATGAACCAACGACGTTTGACGACCTCCATGGCGCGGCGGGCGAAGGGTCGCCTGCCACGCAGGAGGTTGCGGGTTCGATTCCCGCCTCAGAACAAATATTTGTGAGATCTGCAGATATTTGTTGAGGGTGTTCTGGGTATTTACTATCTATAACAAAAAAATATCTATCTATGTAATGTATTATATTAGTTATCTAAAGAAAGAAAAAGAAAGAAAGAATATATATTTATTTGTTTACAAGAGCTACACAGAAACACGTATTAAACTGAGAAGAAACAGATATGAATGTAGGTACGAGGTGTAACTCAAGTAACAAAATGTACCATACGTAACAAAATGTAATCTAGTACCCATAACACAAGCTCTGCTTAGCTTGCGGCTAGATGATGTTGTGAGATATGTCCAGCATTATTTATTTATTTATTGTTTTGATTTTAGAGGTCTCAGGAAGTCAGTTTATTTTTTAACATAGATTTACCTTTGTTTGACCACAATCTCACCTGTTGGCACAGAATATCTGTTGGTAAGTGACGATATGGCCGAAGATGGAGCACAAAGGTCTAGAAGGCACCTATTCACTTTACCCTTGAAGAGACTTAGATTATAGTTTTCAGGAAAGACAGACAATGGTAGTGTATTCCACTCCTTAGCAGTTCGCATTATAAAGGTAGAACTGAAACGTTTAGTACGAACAGAAGATATACTAATGAGGTAAGGATGGTACGTGATGGTGGTGGATGGAGACGGCTCAAGACTGATCATTGTGGTATTTGTAGGGAGGCCTATGTCCAGCATTGGACTACATACAGGCTGATGATGATGATGATGATGATGAGGTAAGTAATACCTTTTTAACAAACTCCACAATACAGTTCGCCTCTCCGTTAAAGTTGGTGAAAATCTCTGCGTAGTTATCGGGCTCCTTCGACATCCAGTAGCTCCAGAGACGGTACATGTGGTTGAAGCCGTCGTGGTAGTAGGGCTGCGGCGCCAGCTCGCTGGAGGCTGTAGCCTGGGTCAGGGTGTTGACAGCCCTGGAATAGTCATAGTCATAAAATGTTAGTGCTTCATGTGGACTAGGTACGTATTCTATGTTCTCAACATGAACCCTGCAAGGGCAGTATAATCTATATATAAAAAACAAAGTCTTGTTAGTTACACCACTTATAACTCAAGATCGGCTGGACATATGTTAGTTATCTCTTTTTTGGTGGATTCTTCTCCGTTTCGAATAGCAGAATAAGTAATGAGGGGGGGGGGGGAGGGGGGTCACCGGGGACTACCCGTGCGAAGCCCGGGCGAGTCGCTATAGTAATTTATAAAATCATATTTTTTAAACTATGTACCTAAAATGAGCGAGCTATCTTATTTCACGTGGAAACATTACGGCGCGGTCACTCAACGGTAAGGGCGTATCTAACCATTTAAATCTTTGCCGGTTACTTGAACATTATGACAGAATTCTTACCTCTTCATAGCGGTCTTCAATTCGGGTCTCACGGTGCTCACCATGTAATCCAAAGAAGAGTCCATGTAGTACACTTTAATATCCTGAAATTATCAAGGCATTCGATATCATATATGACGTAGATTTATCCAATAGAATAGAATAGAATAGAATATTTATTTATTAAGACAAAAAGAGTCCAACTTATTAGAAACACGACTTAAAACTAGGTTAGTACTTAATAATTAACAATGATTTAGTCCTCTGGACGAGCTTCCAAACCAGAGGACAATCGAAACGATCAGAGAACGCGCTTAGGATGCTATTGCTGCTCGCGCGAAGCCTGCTCACCAGTGAGGCCGTCTTTTTGCGCCAGATGGCGTCAAAGGTGTCAGGCCAATGACATCAGGTAAAAAACAATTTTCTTCGATAAAAAGCAGTCCCCAACCCATCAACACCACCAAATATCATCAAAATCCACTAAACCGTTACCGAGTTGTAGAACTGTGGTAGAACTACACACACATAACGCGAGCGTAGCCACGGGCGGAAGCTAATAAAACATAGTCTTTAAAACTCAGGGATAATATACCTAGCTTTTACTTTTAGTGAAATAATTTATGAAATCGGATCATTAGTTAAAAAATCCAAACAAACTCTTTCTAATATTAGTTTTATAACTCGAAAAAAAAACTTTGAAGATCTATACCAATCTACCCGAATACAATTATAACAATCTTAGGGAATGGAGTACCACAAGGGACCATCCTATGGCCTTTAAGATATATCATAGGTATACAAATCTACCGACCTCAGATGTCCCATTTAGGGTAGTCGTTATGTAAATAATCCCAAACAAGGGCAGCCTACAGAAGTCTACCGCTGAACATAGGCCTCCCCATACAATGCCACGACAAACGGTTTTCAGCCGCCTCCATCCACCGCCTTCCTGCGACCTCTATAATGCCTTTGCTCCATCTAAAAAGGCATTCCACTTTTGCGTCGTCGGTTTGTGGTTGCCACTCGCGGAGCTTTCTTCCCCAACGGTTATCAGTTCTGCGGGCTAATGGCCTACCCATTGCCACTTCAACTTGCCACCACAGTCACACATAACTACCTTAATATTGATGTCTTGGTCCATTTTCGATTTAAGTTCGTCAGATGTGGAGATCACTTTAGCCAGTGGAGCCAGGTCTTCGGCGTGTTTGGAGATGAAGCCGAGGGCGAACATACTGTCGACTTCTTCTTTGCGGAAAAACACACCTGAAATTAAATTGCCTTATGATACCAGTTTTCTGATAGATGCATGTGCCTTATTAATTGAAATCATAAGGATTATTTTGAATCGTCATATTAGGTAAATTTAGAAGTTCCTATAACTAGGAAGGAGAACACTTAAATAGGTAGTATCGGCATCAACGTATCTTAAACTAAACGAGATCTCACATTATGCTCCTGAGGCAGATTATTGTAAAGATTGTAAAGACTGGGTATATTAGTAGAGAAATAACTATCAGAGGCATTTGCGACATCAATGTTTTTGAAATGTTGTATGGTTTATGTTTAAATTGATCTGCTTGTTCGGAGGCTTAGATTTACTTGTTTCAATATTAATTAATTTTTCTTTTTTCACTTCAGAAATAAATTATTTGGTACTTATTGGAGTTATTTGTTAATTATTTGGTGCTGGAGGTGTTCTGTTCTCTCTATCAACGATGGTATCAGTACCTTTCATGCTGTTGGTGCACGCAGTAGGGTGGTATCCGAACATTCCGCAGTAGAAGGCCGGCATTCTTGTTGAGCCACCGATGTCTGAGCCTGTAGGTAATCCAAAATGTCATATCATTAGTGCTCGCATTGCTGTGTTCCGATTTGAAGGGTAAGGGTGCCGGTGAAATTACAGACACATGAGACTTTTCATCTTTATGTCTCAGGGTGCCGGGCGCAGTGCAATGCCACGTAGGGCGCGTCCTAGGTGGACGTGACCTATGGATAATGCACTGTTCATAGGCAGAGGGTACCACTTAATATCAGGTGGGCTATCTGCTTGACCCGTCATTCCAAGTAGTATAAAAAAAAACATAACATAACATAACGCCCAAAAATCACATACTTAGTCCTGTCCCGCGATTACGTAACTCTGTTGCTATCGGTTTCAATCGATTTTGACTGATTTTTCAATTTGATTTTGACGACCTCTGTGGCTCGTTGGGCGAAGGTTGGCCTGCGACACAGGAGGTTGCGGGTTCAATTCTCACCTCGGAACAAATATTTGTGCGATCGCAGATATTTGTTGAGGGTGTTCTGGGTATTTTCTATGCATGATAAAAAATATCTATCTATGTATTGTATTGTATTAAGTATATCAGTTGTCTAGTTCCCATAACACAAGCTTTGCTTAGCTTGAGCTAGATAATGTTGTGTTAAATGTCCAGCATTATTTATTATTTTTATTTATTTATGCTATTTGTGTTTGAAATGACGTGCTTGTGATTACCTAGTTTATGCAGTCTAGTTGCAATCAAGCTTTGCAGGTAAACTGCGTAAATTGGGTAATCGCAAGAGCGTCTTTTCGGATAGAAACAGTATTGAAACTGATTGAAATTGATAACAACACAGTTACCTAATCCACTAGCTGATCCCACACTAGGATTCCCTGTGTCGTGGGTATCAGAAACTACGAGTACCATGAGTACCCGGATCAAATATTTGTAGATAATACCTACAAACATTTGTCCCGCAGCGGGAATCGAACCCGCAACCTCTCGCATCTCAGCCGTCTACTTGCCCGGCTTGCTACAGAGGTTGTCAATATCAATTTAAGCAATGTTTTTATTTTGTTAGTTTATTGTCTATAGTCCCATACGAATTATCCTTCGGCAGAATCCATAAATAGAGCAGAGATAAATGTTGTTTCTTGGTTTTATGTAAGTTTTTCCTGCAGCAATAATAATAATCAGGTAAACTCTGGTTATTAATTAACGTAGGAATATTTCCTGAGGCCCAAGGCCGAGTTTTGCACCATCATAATTATATTAGGTACACGCACGTAGGTAGGTACCTACCTGTATGCGCAATACTCCGGTACGGAGGCCGCATTACTGCGCGCTAAGTACCTACGTATTCAGAATATGGCTGTTATAGCCATAGTTCGCAACATCTGCAGCTCGATGTGAAAAAAATATATACCGGGCGTCCCAGGACAATACGACATGAAGGGAAAGTACCTTAAATATTGTAGATAGGATATTTTGCTGAAAGGTGACTTTATTTTATTTATAAAAGTTAGTAATACTGCATTCAAAGATTTTCTAAAAATTTCTTGCTTCGTCTGGGTATCGAACCTAGGTACATAATACATACACAGTAGACACGTCTTTTTCCCTAAAGGGATAGGCAGAGCCTGTGGGTTGCATCGTCGTAAAGATAAAGATTAAGATATATTTAGGTATTTGCTATATATTAGGTATTAGATATATTTAGGTCAGTTGGATTTTGAGCTCTTTGGCTAAAATGCATTAAGTATACTTGTTTTTTGTATATTTATTTTTAAATTATTGTTGTCAAGCCAGGAAATTACTGAATTAAGAGAATCATTTATGTCAGTTTTTTTTTTCGTTGTGTATAGACGTGGTTAGTGGTGAGCTCATCGATGCCATTGCTTCCCACGACTGACTCTGCTAACGCTCTCTTCCAGTAATTATTATTAATATTATTATTTAAACTTTATTGCACATAAAATAATGTTACAAAAAGGTGGGCTTAATGCTAACAGCATTTTGCCCAGCTGTCACCTAAACAGCCAAACGTGGTTGGTGACAGCTGGTGGTTAATAATAAGAACACAGTAATAAGAACAGTAACAGTAATAAGAATAACATATTCCAAAATAAGCTAGCAGCCAGGACAAATGTTATACCAACGAATCTTATCAACAAGTCCGGGTATTCCCTTAGTCGGCTTTTACGACATCCACGGGAGGAGAGGGTGGGGTCTATTCTTAGACCGGACACACCACGGCAATTTAATTATCTTTTTAATTTAGTACTACATATTTTATGTAACTAGGCAGAGACAAAAGAAAAAACAATAAAATATTCTTAAAGCGTATAGGTTCTTACACAAGCTGATGGGTGTGGCGTAGCTGGAGCCTCCAGGGGTCCTCCCAGTGTGGTGAGGGTTCTTAAAGCGTATAGGTTCTTACACAAGCTGATGGGTGTGGCGTAGCTGGAGCCTCCAGGGGTCCTCCCAGTGTGGTGAGGGTTCTTAAAGCGTATAGGTTCTTACACAACCTGATGGGTGTGGCGTAGCTGGAGCCTCCAGGGGTCCTCCCTGTGTGGTGAGGGTTCTTAAAGTGTATAGGTTCTTACACAAGCTGATGGGTGTGGCGTAGCTGGCGGTCAGCGCAGCTTCAGCGCCGCTGGAGCCTCCAGGGGTCCTCCCAGTGTGGTGAGGGTTCTTCGTCATCCCGTACACGTAGTTACTGGTTTCTTGCCTGGAAGTAAAACCAATAGAATTGTAAATAATGGGATGCAACATTTTGCAAAACATACAAAACCAATTCCTTCCACTCCAGTTCTTCTACTGCTAGGCACGAGAGCCATATTTCAGTGTAAGTTTTTTTCAAAACCAATTCCTTCCACTCCAGTTCTTCCACTGCTAGGCACGAGAGCCATATTTCAGTGTAAGTTTTTTTCAAAACCAATTCCTTCCACTCCAGTTCTTCCATCACTGCTAGGCACGAGAGACACATTTCAGTGTAAGTTTTTTTCAAAACCAATTCCTTCCACTCCAGTTCTTCCATCACTGCTAGGCACGAGAGACACATTTCAGTGTAAGTTTTTTTCAAAACCAATTCCTTCCACTCCAGTTCTTCCACTGCTAGGCACGAGAGCCATATTTCAGTGTAAGTTTTTTTCAAAACCAATTCCTTCCACTCCAGTTCTTCCATCACTGCTAGGCACGAGAGACACATTTCAGTGTAAGTTTTTTTCAAAACCAATTCCTTCCACTCCAGTTCTTCCACTGCTAGGCACGAGAGCCATATTTCAGTGTAAGTTTTTTTCAAAACCAATTCCTTCCACTCCAGTTCTTCCATCACTGCTAGGCACGAGAGACACATTTCAGTGTAAGTTTTTTTCAAAACCAATTCCTTCCACTCCAGTTCTTCCACTGCTAGGCACGAGAGCCATATTTCAGTGTAAGTTTTTTTCAAAACCAATTCCTTCCACTCCAGTTCTTCCATCACTGCTAGGCACGAGAGACACATTTCAGTGTAAGTTTTTTTCAAAACCAATTCCTTCCACTCCAGTTCTTCCACTGCTAGGCACGAGAGACACATTTCAGTGTAAGTTTTTTTCAAAACCAATTCCTTCCACTCCAGTTCTTCCACTGCTAGGCACGAGAGCCACATTTCAGTGTAAGTTTTTTTCAAAACCAATTCCTTCCACTCCAGTTCTTCCACAGGCACGAGAGCCATATTTCAGTGTAAGTTTTTTTCAAAACCAATTCCTTCCACTCCAGTTCTTCCACTGCTAGGCACGAGAGCCATATTTCGGTGTAAGTTTTTTTTTTTATTTATTAAGAAACCAGTACAACACCGTTACAAAAAACCCAAAGCGATGTTGTATGCACATAATTATATAACAATCAAAAACAATCAAGCTTATAATAAGTAGGACCTACTGAGGATTGACCTACAATAATACTAACACTACCTACTTACATTAAATATTCTATAAAACAAGCTGCGCTATCTCCATGAGTTTCTGAGTTTCATGAGTTCAAGTCTCGATTTTGGTCAAAATTTTGGTCTAAAACAATTTAATGATATATGGGAACCACGACACGATGAAGAAGAAGTCTCGATTTCTGCAAAGAACCTGGGATTAAGTCCCAAGATGGTAGCCGTGCTTACCAAACTAGCAGCTCGGGTAAATTGCTAGATGCTATGGGAATGGCTCCAGCCTGCTTCAGCATGATGATGGCGGCGCTGTCCTCGTGCGCCACCTCCTTGCGGCGCGACCACAGGCCCATGGTGAGGGGCATGCCCTTCACGGCCTGACTCTCTTTTGTAGTGAATGGGACGCCTGAGGGACAAATTACGTAAAATTCAGAAATAATAGTAGAGCAAGTGAAAGTGAAGTGGGAAGTATAGTGAGTAGAGCTTTTTTGTGAAAGAGTTCGTCCGGGGAAGTACTACCACTATACCTATTTCTAAGGGGGGTTGGGATAAGCGAGTTCTTGAGTGGAGACCGCGTCTTGGCAAACGTAGAGTGGGGCGCCCTCAGGCTAGGTGGAGCGATGACCTACGAAAGGCGGCGGGCAGAAAGTGGATGAGAAGAGCCGAACACCAGTGGCGCGTATTGGGAGAGGCCTATGTCCAGCAGTGGACTAGTGTGGGCTGATAATGATGATGATGACCTATTTCTACAGCAAAGAAGTAGTGCTCGCATTGCTGTGTTCCGGTTTGAAGGGATGCCGGTGAATTTACATGCACACTCAGTGCAATGCCACATAGGTAGGGCACGGCCTAGGTGGACGTGACTTATGTGATAATGCACTATTCATAAGCAGAGGGTACCGCTTATCATCAGGTGGGCCAACAGTATGTTCCGTCATTGTAAGTGGCATTTTTTATTTTTTTTTAAATTGTCACATAAAACTACAGGGATTATTACCACCGGTTAAGGCGTTGATATACGCTAAATTCTGTCACTATCTAACTCATTCAAGTTCAGGTAAGTTAGTAGACAGGATAGCGCTCGCGAAATTAAAAGTGAGCGAAAATCACGTTTTTATTCATTTAAAAATCATAAGGAAAGTAATTTTCAAAAATAAAAACAAGTTCGTCTCAGCTATGTGTTATTTAGGCAATAAAAAAAACTTATGATTCATAGTTTAGGAGAGAAATGGTAGTAAGTATGAAAACAGAGTCTAGAGTCCGCGCCACGACTGAAGTCCGGTGACTGGAGCGCTAGTTTCCATGCCTAAAAGTGCAAGAGCGAAAATCTACCTCTGTTATTCGTTAGTTCCTCAAAAGGCCGTCGGATTTCAGTCGTGGCGCGGACTCTACTTTGCAAAATTTCTTACATTGTTCCCGTTCTGTTGTTTTTTTCAAACTTTCGAAAAGACGAGGACACGCTTAATTTTTTTTTTAGGTTTATCTTTAAAGATTGTGGAGAAAAAAGGTTTGAATGCATCATATTTCACATCCACGCCTTAATGACACCCATAAGCGTTTAGCGTGGGTTTTATGCTTTGTTGGAACGTGGGAATTGGTTGAAGGCTGTGTTCAAGTGTTCCGTAAGAAGATTGTTGCGTACGTGGACACTATGGGAAATAAATATGGACAAGTGCGAGTAGAACTCGCGCCCTGAGGCTTCTGTACCATTAATTTTGGCATAACTTGTCATACCATGCCAAATTATAGTGATTTTGTACAGCTTTTTCCTAGAAACTGCGCCATCCCGGGTAAAAAAGTAGAATTCCCCAACTTTAGACTATTTTATATAATTGTTTACCAAAGCGCATCAAATTTCAGAATTATGTGAGGTTACTGGAAGTACCCCAGAGATTTTTTCTTTTCGCAATTTTCTTGCAAAAACTAAACATCAATTAGTGCATTGAGTAAGAAGCATGATTTTTTATATCAATTTCTATTGATATAAAAAATCATGGTAAACTATTATTTCGAATGGCGACGCATTGGTAAACTATTATTTCGAATGGTTTCGTATAGGATTTCGTATAAGGTTAAGGCATATGCGTTTCCTATATGCTAAAAACGTTTTTTTTTTTCCTTATTAAAAACGACAATTTATTTAAAATAATGCTACTACAATATTGAAGTGTGTTTGGATAAATCTACCTAGATTTAGAGGCACAAATACATAAATTGGTCCCGTTTGCCTGCAAAATACAAATTTCTGTTTTATAAGAGGTTTGATAATTTTTTCTCTGCTATAAATGTTAACCAATCGTGAAATGCTACTACTAAAAGAAGTCAGTGATATGACGAATCAGGTCACTAAATATCACTTTCATAAGTTTTGTCAAGAAAAATCTTGATGCCTGCCACCAAGATTTCTAATGCATCATCTTGTTACCTTTAGCACAGAATATACAGCCTTTAGCTAAAGAATAAGTCTTGACAGACAGACACACAAAAGTTTATACGGCCATCTCCCCCCCACTACCACTTACCTACCCTACCACTTGATTTATATCACATTCAGATTCTTATCAGACTTCCACCGCAGGCCAAAGAGGTCGCCTTCTCTGTTTATTCTTTCTATCCTGAGTTTGTATGCAATACAAATATTATAAAACTATTACCTACCTAGGAATGGCTTCTTCTGCCGTTCTTCATCAGACAGACCCGCCGCAATGAGAGCATCTACCTCTTTGGCTTCAGCCAATGCAGCTTCATACCGGTCTGCGGCCACAGCATTGATGGCTGGATTTACCTGGGAACATATCATTGGTTAGATACATATGTATTGATATTAAAGTCGTTTAAGTTACTACTAAGTATGTATCTAATTAGTATGATTAGTATTTTTTTTTTACTATATGGCGTCTGGTTGTGGCTATATTGAATTTTGATCAGGTACTTAGATCTATTGACGTACATGATCCACCAAATTATCTGTAGAATGAAATGATAAGTTGGTGGATCTGATAAAAACAATTGAATAGCAGATATAGGTAGGTCTACCTACTTATTGTGCTATGTACGTAGGTACGTACTTAAATTATAGTTAGTGAACATTGAACAAACTAGGTACCTAATGAAGCAAAAAACCTGTTTTTGCTGTATATGAGCAATGAGGTAATGCACTGTTCATAGGCAGAGGTTACCGCTTAACATCAGGTGGGCCTCTTGCTTGTTCCGTCATCCAAGTAGTATAAAAAAAAAAAAAAAAATATGATGACGTTTATCCGGCTCATCCTTAATTTCTTTGTAAATACATAATTAACATTTTTGCTGTACTTACCTAAATGTTTTTTGTTTGGATTCAAATAAACTAAATATTATTGGTATAAGATTAGTCCTGCCTGGCTGCTAGCGTTATTTATTACTGGAAGAAAGCGTTAGCCGCGTCAGTCGTGGGAAGCAATGGCGACGATGAGCTCACCACAAATGAGCCTCTTTTCACAGAGGGTTGCATGCACCATCGTGGGAAATAGACGTGACAAGTGGTGAGCTTATCGCCGCCTTTGCTTCCCACGATTGACTGCTAAGCTTTCTTCCAGTGTCAGCCAGGACAAATCTTATACCTATATATACCAACGAATCTCACAAACGAGTCCGGGTAGTCCCTTAGTCGGCTTTTACGACATCCACGGGATGAAAACAAAAATAAGAGGAGGGAGATAGAGCATGGAAGGGTCTATTCTTGTACCGGACACATCAACAAATCTATAGGTACAATAAAACTGAAGACTACTGGGAGTATTTTGTATAAAAAATACCTCTAAAAAATCTATATTTCAAAATGCCTTTTCCGAGGGGCGCGCGCGCAGGTTTGGAGGGTTTTCTTGTGTGAAGATTTACGTTTGCTCTAGACGGATTCAACACCTAGGTAACAGTTTTTATTTTTGCAGTTTGTCTGTTAGGTATTACAAATAGACAAACTACTATAATAATTTTGATGAAATTCACAGGTTTGTTGGGCCGGGAAAACGATCGGCTTGATTCCACAGCTGGTAAAAAACCCGATTCCCGAGAAATGCTCAGGGTGCATCCCTGACCTCCTTCCCATTCATAAAAAAAAGGTCGGTCGTCTACTGATCTGTAAAAAGAGAATAACCAACCTCCTTCATCCGTTCGATCAACGCTCGCACCAAGTCTTCAGACTTCAACTCCTTCTTTTTGATCTTCTGTGCTAAAGAAACCGCGCTCTCCGTCAGCATAGCATGCTTCTTGCTCAGGTCTGGTATGGGTATTACTCGTTTCCTCTTATCCCAGTACAGTCCGAAGAAGAAATCTATCACGTGGTCCAGAATGATCCTGGTGTAGAGCAGAATGGCCTTGATTTTCTCACCCATTTTTGTTTACTGAAAAGACACACATATACTTGATATAGGTACACACATACACACGCCTTTTTCCCCGAAAGGGTAGGCAGAGCAACAAATGGGCCTCTTTTCACCGTGGGTTCCACCATCATGGGAAATAGACGTGACAAGCGGTCAGCTCATCGCCGCCATTGCTTCCGACGACGACTCGGCTAACGCTTTCTTCCAGTTATAACACATTCCATAAAAAGCTAGCAGCCAGGACAAATCTTATACCAACGAATCTTATCAACAAGTACGGGTAAGTCGGCTTTTACAACATCCACGGGAGGAGAAGGAGGGGTCTATTCTTAGGCCGGACACAAAAACTTGATATGGTCACAGATAACATAATAATAAACTAGGCAGTATTATGGAGGGGGAAAAAAACCTTTATCGCAATGAAACAGCTGAACTGATTTTGATAAAACATGTCTAAGAACCATCGCTAGAAAACTTGAGTTCAAATAAAAAACCGCATTCAAACGGGCTGCGCCACAGACAGCCACACAGACAGATAGACACACACACATAGCGGTCAAACTTAGATATAGCAACCAGTGAGTTGTAGGTAATTAGTACGGGAGAGTCGGATATTACCGCGCGCCTGATATCTCCGCGCCCCTGCATATATCAAAAACTACGAATAGCGAGTGCCTATAGTGCTAATAATATCTAAGCACGAGGCAGACGACCCTCCCCGCGCGCATCATCAGTCCGCTCCGAGCCACCAGAGAAAGTCCACAATTGTTTTAAAATGTTCGGCACTTCGATTATTATTTTGAGACTATCTTCCCTAAGAGGTGAGTCCTTTACCTATAAATGTTGCATCATTTATGTTAAAAATATATTCACAAATGAGACATTAAATGTTATACTAAAACTAAGACACTAAAGCAAAACTAAAATAAAATAAAAACCAACCATGCATCATTTATTATATGCATTTAGAAGGCAAAAATACTTGAAATTGCACGTGTGAAGTAGTTTTAGCAATATTCTATCCTTGTACTTATTGTTTAGGGGTTACAAAAAAAATACCGTGTTTGATAATTCCGTGCCAAGGGCGCGGTATTATCATGTATGAAAAAGTACTACTACCTTTAGTAAAATTATATTGACTTTATAGGATGAAATATCCAATGCCAAAAAACGTGGACAACGGGAAACCCCGTTAAAGAAGAATTCATGGGATCTGGATGACATGAAGACATAATGAATGCCATATGTAAATGGCAGGAAAATAATAACAGCTGTCAATAATATTAATTTTAAGCAATTTTGAGACTGATTATTCGATCTGAAGTTACAAATAAGTTTTACCAACCGTAAAGTTTATATTAACACGAATATTTGTAAAAAAAACTTGTAAGAAGCCGTTATTTCTAAAGATGTACATTGTGGCTGGTTAAATTATGATACTGTTGAATATATAACTTTTTGAAATAGAATGTTGTTAGAAGACTATATAATAAATAATGTAAATTTATATTACAATAAATTTAATATACAATATGTAACTAAAAATGGAGTTATTTGTATTAGCACGGTATTATCGAACTGGCACGAATTTGAAGGTCATGGGCACGACATTACCGTACCTGTTTGATAATATCGCGTTTTACAGTTTTTTGGTTTTTCAATAAAATCTTATTTCTATGTTTAATTTTTTAAGTTTTGCGAAGCTATACTTTAAGCCAAATATATTTCCTACTAATATTAATATCTTTTATTTTTATAACCCTAACCTACGCTTAGTTTTAGGCATTTTCTCTTAGGGGCTCGGTAATATCCAACTCTCCCTTACATGATAACAACCCTTTTTTTGCGTCGGGGGTTAAAAATATCGCGGTTGAAACAGCTGGCGACAGCTAGTGCATAATAAAAACATAAAAATAGCTGGACCCTGTCTGAAAACCTGCGCTGCACTATACCACACTATACCTAGGGCTGGTGCAGCTTATCCTGAGATAGGGACCTGTTTGACCCCACGCAACACATATCGATGCCTTCATACCTACCTACATCTACCAGTTTTTATCTTAGTTTTTATTTCATTTGGGTTGGGTTTAAAATCGTTTGGCAGGAGGAGGAGGGTGGGAGTGGGGGGGGAGGAAGGGGAGGGGTACCCCTTCACCCCTGGTACAAGTCCCATAACAAGGTAACTTATAGTTTTCGAGAAAAAAAATAAAGAAATTTTTGAGGTTAAGTATGGAAATTTTGAATTGAAAGTGTCGGATGTTACGGGAGTCATTGCCCACTTGCAGGGAGGGTGCAGGAAATTCCACCCTCGGCCCTCTTGTCAAGGAAACATGTACTTTTAAAGATAAATAATAAAGAATATTTTGCAAAATCGAAATCATACTCATCATACATAAAAATTAAAACATATTTTTTTATTGTTCACTGACTGTGTGACTCGACACAGCACCCCGACAAGAGTAGGTTAGGTCCGAAAAGAGTGGCAGACCCAAAACGGAGCACCCCGACTCCACGTGGTCTTGTGCGTCACGCCCCTAGAGTGTATATAAAAACGCGGAGCCAGTAGCTCGCGTGGGAGATCTTGAGTGGAGCAAGCCCGCGAGGCCGAGCGGAGCGAAGGGGGGAGGTGGCGAGCGAAGCGAGCCGGCGACCTCCGTAGCGTAGCAAAGGTCGAGTGGGTGAAGCGACACTCAAGGGCGACCTCGCGAGAGTACTGGCGGGAGCACATACCGGAGTCCGACATTTAAAATATCATACTTAACCTAAAAAAAATCTTTATTTTTTATCTCGAAAACTGTAAGTTACCTTGTTATGAGAGTGGTACCAGGGGTAAGGGGGCACCTCTCCCCCCCTCCTCCCTTCTCTCCTCCTCCCCCTGCAAAACGATTCTAAATTTTTACCAAAATATCATACTTAACCTCAAAAATTTCTTTATTTTTTTTTCTCGAAAACTATAAGTTACCTTGTTATGGGACTTGTACCAGGGGTGAAGGGGTACCCCTCCCCTTCGTCCCCCCCCACTCCCACCCTCCTCCTCCTGCCAAACGATTCTAAACCTTTACCTTTCATTTTATTTTTGTACCTATACAAGTTGTTCTAAGTACTAAATAAATATAAAATAAATAATGCTGGAAAGTTCACACAACATTATCTAGCCCCAAGCTAAGCAGAGCTTGTGTTATGGGTACCTACTAGATAACTTACATCACATATATAGATATTTTTTATTATGCATAGAAAATACCCAGAACCAGAACACGCTGAAGAAATATATAGTTTTTTTTTTCATGACTTATGTGAGAGTTCCTCTTGGGGGAAAATAAACTAATTTTCTTTTTTTCTTTTTAAAGAATAACGTGCAGGTGAGTTCGCAATAACTGCATTTGGCTGCTTCTTGAAGCATAAACTTTACGTAAGTAGTTCACTGACCGAGAAATGCCTGACTCACTCCGTTTGATTGCAACACGGCGACTGTGTTGTGGCCGTGGCTAGTGAAGCACTGACGGCGCAAACACCTATTTACATCTACCTACGTGAACTTACAATACTTACCTAAATAGCCACCTAATTCATGTAATTTGAGATAGCAATTATGCATTATTTCACCTACTGATAGGTAGTTTATTACCCGACTGCGGCGAACTTTGATTATAATAATATATTGACGCCAGACAAAAAAAAAACTCTAAGGCGGCGAAGCCAAAATAGGAGGGTAATGTGTTTGATCTGTACGGCTGTAGGTACCTATGTAGGTAGTAGGTGCCTACCTTTGTTCCCTCGTAACTACTAAACCACTGAACAGATTTTGATGAATGTTATGTCGTTAGATTTGTCTTTATTGCGTGAGTGTCACTGTGTAGGTAAATAAGAATTATAAATTGTGCCAATTGCGAAAAATTCTGAAATTTATATTTATTTTTCAATAAACGCTTTTACAAAATGTACACTGACTGATGGTGATGATGAAAATAGTAAGCAGACCCGTGAGCTGATTAAACGGAGCCCAAACACGGCCAGTCTACTAGTAACTACAGAGGAGTTCCGTTTTCCACCTTCCGTCTCCATCATCAGATCAGCTCGCTGTCACTATAATATTGTATTGTCATCTAAACTTGATAGGTATGCAAAACTTCAGCTCAATCGAACGAGACTAACATAAAAACTAAATTGCTTCAAAATTAAGTCACAAGATTTGACGGACACACTTAAATTGCAAGCTTTTAAAAAAAGAGATAGGTACCTACCTATCATAAATATCATGTTTGGTCTTGATGGCATTCTAAGGCTACATTATTATTACGCAAACTTAGAGCAATGCATTCCGTACCGGAGGTAGTTAATAATGGTCTCATCTCACTAGCGATATTATGAGATGGCTCAATAATAATAAATAATAATAAATAAATAATGCTGGACAGTTCACACAACATTGTCTAGCCCCATGTACGCGCGCTGCAATCAAGCGACACGACAAAGGGAATATTTTCCGTAGTTTTAGTTTTTTAAACTTTTTACTTAGGTACTCTTTATGGAGTATCTATAAAAGGCAACGTCTCTCTATTTTTAAACACCTACTTACCTACGTAAGTATAGGTACTTCTCTTGAGCTCTACTGGACTGATTCATAATTATATGCAATTTTCATCATCTTGTTTTGTACCAAGTTCAGGGAGAAAGTTTTACCCTACAAAAGGTCCGGATTTTTTGTTAGGTTGCACAATGAACTTTAACATTGGGTCGATAGAGTAATAATGAAATATACAAGTTTTCGTCAGCAAATATAATACGAATATCGAGACAAATGTAATGTCAATATTGAGACAATTGCAATGCTAATATTGAGAAAAATTTAATGTTAATATTGAGACAAACGTAATGTTAATATTGAGACAAATGTAATGTGAATGTTGAGATAAATGTAATGTTAATATTTAGTCAAATGTAATGTTAATATTGAGACAATTGTAATGCTAATATTGAGAAAAATATAATGAAAATATTGAGATCAATGTAATGTTAACATTGAGACAAATGTAATGTGAATATTGATATAAATGTAATGTGAATATTGAGACAAATGACAGGAAATCTCATTTTAGGATCTGGTAACCCTACACGCGGATCAAGCCGTAGGTAATAAAAAAACTACTTAGGTAAGTATCTGTCTTACTTAATAATAGTTCAGAGTTCACTTTGGAGCTAAATGTTAATTATTCTGTTTACCTACCTACTCGTGTACATACGCAGATAATTACATATATCTGATCAAGGTGAGCTACCTACGTTCTAGACTTTCAAAAGCTGACCTATACCACTAAATAGGTACTACTGTAGTCTGTACATACAGATGTGTTTTTTTTTTAACTAGGCAGTCGACTGTTTTTACATATTTTTTGAAACAAGTCGGTGGATAATGGGACTCTCAGGGTAAGCACCTGTAGGGGTTTGCTCTTAGAAAGCACTATATGAATTTTGAAGAAAAATTAAATGTTTTTTTTTAAAAGTCGTCCTGATTAAATGACTTTTCTCAAAACTAAATAAGTTGGACTCAATTGATATTGTTTAATCAACTCAATTATATATTTCTCATCAGGAATAATTTACTAAAAATAACCATACAAATCAAATCATAAGATTTTGAGAAAATTAAAATAATTAAAAGTTTCCTACACATTTTCTATGCAGTGACCTTTGTATCCGTACCAACGTGTTATTCCTCAGTGACACGGCGGGTGAGCAGCTGGCTTAGATGCGAGAGGTTACAGGTTCGACACCCGCTACGGGATCCAGATCCCAATACGTCACATAATAAATAATAGTAATAGTACCTACGTAATTTTTTTGATTTTATTTTATTTATAACTTAAGTGTCTAAATTATGTTTTTGTATCTGTTTTTGTATGTTTTTGGTTGTTATTTTTTTATTTATTATGTTTTTTGTCCTACTGTTTCCTAGTATTCTGTTTGTTCTGTTTGTTTTTTTTGTTTGTGCCAAATAAATGTTTTTCATTTCATTTCATTTTCATTTCTACGTGATAGTAATAGTAATATAGTACCTTAATATTGTATAGGTATTTCAGGCTTTTTTGTGTTAACAATAGGAAACTTTGGGTTTTTGTCCTGCCAAAAGCAACAGCATATTAAAAAAAGTAAACTTATTTTTCTATTTTGGACTACCTACTTATATTATATCTATTACATGTTTTTTTTCATTTTTTGGGCCATCCGTTTAGGTTTTGTAGGTTTTCTAAGATAGGTCTATATTGCAGTTTTGGTTCTATTATCGCCTTTAGAAGATAATATGGCGGAAGGAGGAATAAAATATATACATATATATATTACCTATTTGAAAAAAATATTCACCTGAGTACTACAAATTTATTTATTTTTTAACTACGTGAATGACGGAACAAGCAGATGGCCCACCATCAGTCCACTATCACTTCACCATGGCAGAGGTCAAATGCATTATAGTACGCGTCATGTAAAAAGAACGCTAGAACGTATGAAGAAGTATGACCGCCAGCGTTCTTTTTACATGACGCGCATTATACCTTATAGGTCACGTCCACGGTAGGACGCACCCTATGTGGCATTGCACTGCGCCCGCCACCCCGTGACATAAAGATGAAAACTCTCATGTGCCTGTGATTTCACCGGCACCCATACCCTTCAAACCGGACGGAACACAGCAACACGAGCACTACTGCTTTGCGGCAGAAATAGTTATGGAGGTAGTACTTCCCCGGACGAACTCTTTCACAAAAAAGGTTATTATTTATTCTGTGGGCCTACTGCAACCCTGAAAACAATACACTCCTTTTTTGGGTTATTCCACATGTATGTGTATTTGACGACCTCCGTGGCGCGGCGGGCGACGGTTCGCGTGCGACGCAGGAGTTCGCGGGTTCGATTCACGCCTCGGAAGAAATATTTGTGCGATCTGCAGATATTTGTTCAGGGTGTTCTGGGTATTTTATATGTATAATAAAAAATATCTATCTACGTAATTTATGTATTAAGTATATCAGTTACCTATCTAATACCTATAACACAAGCTCTGCCTACTTGGGGCTAGATAATGTTGTGTGAACTGTCCAGCATTATTTATTTATTTATTTATATCTATATCTGTGGGTCATTCGTTTAAAATCGTGTAATAAGTAGGTCCCTAGCTGAATCTCTCTAAAAATTCCTAATTCGCATTTTCAACATATTTTTCCCCCTTCTTAACCGTGGTCCGGTTGTGTAGTCCGGCCAGCCGGACTGTGGAAAATTTATTTTTTCTGTGATACGGTTAACCGCACCAAGGAAAGAAATAACATTTCAGCTGTCCGGTCAACCGGACCATTGAAAATCTTAACCACTTGTAATAAATGCAGAATGTAATCTTTTTGCTCGACTGTCACTTGTAGTGAAGTATGTATAATTATTCAAAGATAAAACACGAAACATTCATATTTTTTTAAATTTATTAATCCAGGATTTACATTGATCTTATAGTTAGTTATAAGATATACACTATATGCTATTCTGAAACCAATTTAAATCCACATTTTGTATACAGTTCGTTTAAAAAGCAGGTAGGTACGCATGCAAGGTCAACAAAAAACAAAAACGGCAGGAAAGCCGGATAAGGAATATCAGTTACATAGGTAAAGTCCATGATGCCAGAACATACATCATGCAACAATGACATATCCTGCATAATTCTTCTGCCACGTAGTGACATCAGTTCGTGCTCACGGTGTGATGCACCACAGCTGCTCTGAATTGAATTTTTAAGGAAGTTTAAGTGTTTTACAAACTTCCTTTGTATCGATTCTATAGAATCACACCACCACGCTACAGCCACGCTAGCCGCTTTCATGACCACGCTATAGCGTGGTCATAAGTGACATACTGTGGGTTCCAGACGGAGCTGCAGTGTTCCAGCACACTACGTATGTAAGCATAATAAAGTACTTTTAAGCAAGCAATGTTTGTAAAAGGCTTTGTTACTATCAGAATATGATCTAGAAGTACACCTAAGTCTCAGACGCATTGCGTTTTATCAATTGAGTAGTTGCTAAGCTTATAATCATAATATATAGGGTTGCTACTTCGCGTAAAACAAATATGCATGCATTTACTCACGTTAACGCCAATTCGATTATTCAGATACGGTAAGCCTATCTAAGTCCTCCTGCAGTCGCATGCATTCATTAACTGATGTCCTCCTGCAGTCGCATGCAATCATCAACTGATCGAACGTTATAGTAGACTTTTTTATCGTCAGCGAATAATGAAAAATTCGCATGCCTGAAGCAGGAACCAATGTCATACAAGTAAGCCAGGTAAAGAAGAAGTCCAAGCAAAGATCCTTGTGGGACACCCGAAGGTATAGATATGAAGTCAGATCTTGCTCCACCTATAACAACTGCCTGCATTCTATTGCTGATATAAGATTTGACCCAGCGTAAGAGATCACCCTGTATGCCAAGTTCATTAAGCTTGCGAATCAGGATGACGTGATCAACACGATCAAACGCTTTTTCAAAATCAGTGTAGATCATGTCAACCTCAACCGTCAACATCAATATTGACAGTGATCTGACTTTACTGTTTATCAAATCGCATTGCGTTGGTTGTATTAATTTTAAATCAATAGATAGATGGAGACATATTTATATATTGTATTGTGTCGTTTAGGCGTCGAGACAATTTAACGGGGGATTTGTTCGCCAGCCGGACTATGGAAAATTTGTATTTTTCGATTGTTCGGTGGCGATATTACCGGACCAAGGTACAGTGTACAGATGTACAACCAACCAAACAGTATCGCCACCGGACAATCGAAAAAAGAAATTTTCCACGGTCCGGCTGGCCGGACTACACAACCGGACCACGGTTAAGAAGGGATTTTTCCGAGTGAGTGATGGAATCTTGTTGACTTTTAGTGTGGCATTGACAATATTCAAAGTCGACAACTTTCGGTAGCGTTTATTGTTTTGCTCAAAAACCATGCAACGCATGATAATAGGTAGGTAAATAGGTAACACATACATGGTACATATATGTAAAAAACTAGTTAAGTAGGCATTATTGTCGCTTGCTCCAATATTTCCACAAGCAGACGAATATTCAAAAATAAGTAGGTACTTAGTAGCTACTTATTTAGTTACCTACGTAGATAGGTAGGTTTATAAACTACATTACATAACCCATAATATATTATATTATGGACGCGCGGTCTTCAGGTAGCACAACTGTTTCATATGTATCTATTTTTGTTTTAAATTGTACATACCTACTTGTATTAAAATTAATAGTAAGTATTATTCTTTCTGTAAATAAATTTAATATATTATATACTGTTGGAACACATTGTTTTGGATACATATTGGTGCAGGTGAATAGGTAGGTATAGGCTTCAACCAAAGTTAAAAGTATTTAAGTTTGGTCGAAAGGTCGAAGATAATAATCTTTTTTTTACACTCAGTGTGGTGTGTTCTGCCTAAGAATACACCCCTCCGTCTCCTCCCGTGGTTGTAGTAGGTAAAAGCCAACTAAGGGATTACACCAGGCGATGTATAGCAGCATCCACCTGAGTACTCATTCTGCGATCACCAATCCGCCTGCCAAGCGAGTTTTTAATTATCGATAAATTAACTGCATGTAGTGAAATATGGTGCATTAAAACTTTTTTCTCCACAATCTTTATCGAAAAATCTAAAAAAAGAAGTTAATTCTACATCATATAAAGCATGTCCTCTTTTTTGGCATCCACCTGAGTACACACTAAAGCGATCACCAAACCGCCTGCCCCCCCTTGCATTCTATGAGGGAAGCTTCATCCAACAGTGGACGTCTTACGGGTAATGATGACCTGCTAAGAATACCCACTTCCACAGCATTAACACGGTAGGTATGTTTATGGTAAACTAGTGTCCGCCCGTGGCTTCACTCGCTTTTTACCAGGATAAAAAGCAGCCTTATCTCTCAATCCAGATCATAATCTACCTGTGTACCTACCAAATTTCATCGGAATAGGTTCAGCCGTTTCGGCGTGATTGAGTAAGGAACATCCAAATATCGTAACTTTGTCATGGCAGCCAGTATACAGGGGTCTGCCTGACCAGCAAAGCGTAATTACCTACCTACTATCAGCAACAAAAGTTCCTGACCCTGCTAAGGCACAGAATAAATAATAGTACAATTAAGGATGAATTTGGTATGAAAAGTGACTAGTCGTAGTGACGTCAGCCCCACCTTAATGCCTTTTGAACACCAATAGAATCTTACTATTTCGCGGCACACAATATTATTTTATTGAATATTAGTAATTCGTAAAGTCATAAAACAAAGGACTTTCTTAAACAATGGACATCATGTCTCATGGGCAAAAATAAATAACAAAACGGGGCAGAGTTAGTTTACAGTGTACAAAAATGTGTTAATGACTCACATAAATTATTACTTACATAATGAATGCCTCAATCACACCAAAATAATAAAAGATATCAACAACTTATCACTATTGCCGAAGATACGTACCTACTGATAAACTGTACACTCACTGTATAATGAGACGTGCATACACACTCGTCTACCGGTTTGTACTGCCTGCCTCGCGCCGGCCGGCAGACACTCTCCACTCAAAGTACACTACAACAATTATTATGTAGGTACCTACTACAAGTTCTGGCTAGCTGAAAACCCGTGCTTCGCTACGATGAAGCCCAAAATCACAGAAAATCGCTGTCAATAGTCAAATAGGCTTTTTTAAAGTATTTAAGACAGCAAAAAAACATATACTTAAGATAATCTTCATATTTTTCGTGATTTTCTTTCACTTTTCGTAATCTTCATCATATTTTTCGTGATTTTCTTTCACTTTTCATAATCTTCATCATATTTTTCGTGATTTTCTTTCACTTTTCATAATCTTCATCATATTTTTCGTGATTTTCTTTCACTTTTCATAATCTTCATCATATTTTTCGTGATTTTCTTTCACTTTTCATAATCTTCATCATATTTTTCGTGATTTTCTTTCACTTTTCGTAGGGCGAGCGATGTTCTGCCACTTTCTAACTTACCTGAACTTTACTGAGTTAGAACGTTACTTACGGAATTTAGCTGTAGTCAGCATCTTCACACCCATTTTTTTGAAAAATCCTGAAATGATATCAGTTATTCTGTATTTTAAGTACCCATACCAAGTTCCAAGCAAAAGGCACCACGCGATAAATAGTTCCCATACAAACTTTAACACCCCATTGCACCCGCTTTTGGGGTACTTTGCGGGTAAAATATTTTATTTTATCTGATAATTATTTTTTTGTTGATTTGTATTGAAGCATAATATGCAAATAAAACACCAATTAAATCGCAATTTATACCTTTATCAATCTGCGATTTTTTTGAAACGGCAAAATGTTAGTAATCCTGTTAGTAAAGGCCGTTTCTTTAACATCAAAGAGTGCAAAATGACATATTTTTTTCAACATTTAACATCTTATGTTTACGAATAAAACACAAGACAAAACGCTGTTTCTTCTGCCACTCTCGCCATAAGGATGTGGGTAAATAATAGAGATTTTGGTACACATACAAACACTTTATTTGCATAACACAATGCAGGTAATCAACACTTATAGCAAAATCAAACAATTTGGTCCTTTCCAAAAATACTTGGCGAAAAAGTGAACAAAATATGCACGGAGCTAAATACTGACATTAAAAAAATATCACCATTAATCTGAAATCAGTGTCTCTAGACACGCTATGCATTTAAGGTGATTAGTAACCCAAACGTCCATTTTAAAAACAAGTTTTATTTACTAAGTAATGAGAATTAAATTCTAAAAAAAAAATGTGCGAAAGTTCAGTATATTATCTAAAACTTTTAGGTGCCTAAAACACAATTCGTATTATGTCGCTCGATCGAAAATAATCTTAAACATGGGTAATTTTGTGTGTATATAAACAGATTTTATTTGAATAATACCTATTAATGCTATATGAAAAATACCCATAATAATGTACCTAATTGATGCCTGGTGGCCAAGAGATGCTCGGCGATCAAAAGGCAGACCACCCGCCCGATTGTCGGATGACATCGTTAAAGTAGTTGGACGGGAATGGATAAGAACAGCACAGGACCGGAGAGAGTGGCGTATTAGTGAGGAGCCCTATACACAGCAGTAGGTGCACATAGGCAAAATAGATAGATAGAATGTAATTGACACCTGCTAGCGAATCAAGCCCCCCCCCCCCCCAGTCAATAGACCCTAGACCGGTGAAATTACAGGCACATGAGACTTTTAATCTTTACGTCTCAGGGTGGCGGGCGCAATGCAATGACACATAGGGTGTGTCCTAGATGGACGTGATCTATGTGGCAATGCATTGTTAAAGGCAGAGGTTACCGCTTAACATCAGGTGGGCCATCTGCTTGTTACGTCATTCACGACCCTCAATAGTGACCAAGTGTTGAGTATCAAGACAATAGAGACCCTTGAAAAAGACTGTATCCAATCGATAAAAAAACTACTATACAATTATAGTCTCTTGTGCGATTATACAAGGCCATACGTTTAAATAAATAAAGTGAATCAAGGTTCCACATTTTCATTTATGTTACTTGCTACGAAATAAATGTTAAAACACATAACAATCTGAAACCAGGCGCTGCCTTTGTCGCAAGCGCCACACTGAAGTTGTCTTTAAATCTAGGACATTCAGATCGATGTTTCTTTGAAAACGAATTGACCTGTTAATTTTGGGTTACCTATCGCCTTAAATTTACAATTAAGCTGGGTATTGAATAGAACGCGCTGTAAACCCGCGCCGCAGTTTCTTAATAATTAGTCTTGCAGCTTCAGATACAATTGAAACCTCGTTAATAAATTGGGACCGAGGATAGAACCCATCCAGTATTTGTGCCTACAGTAGTCCACCGCTGGACGTAGGCCCCTAGACAATAACCTAGCTACCTACAAATTATAACTACAACTAGATAAATAATAGTCATATGACAAAAGTTTATGCGATCAACATTAATGAGACTTGGTGTACCATATCATCCAATATTAAGAGGAGACGCGTATATATACATATATATATATATACATATTTATATACTATTGTATTTATATACAATTTTCATGATCGTATTCCCCTGTTTTCTCCTCCAAAACCAGACTAAATAATTTCTTTCATTTCTTTTTTTTTTATCTAATAATTTATGGAAAAAATAAAACATAGGAGCATGGTAGTAGAAGATATAGATTTTATGGAAAATATATTCTAGTGTTAATATCCAGGGAGAAAACAGGGGAATTACTTTGTATGGAAAAACATCGTCCGCATTTCCTCTTAACTTCCTCGTACATCCTCTGGTGTCGATCTGTGCAGCATACCCAAAGCTAAACTGCGTCAAATATCGCGGTACCCTTTAGTTTCAGTCTATTAGAAAGGGCTCGTAAATATTGGCGCAGTTTACTTATGTAGGTTACTTAAAGGCTATCGCACACATATCGTCCCGGTACGGATTGGCGTCGCCTCGCCTCATCGCCGCGCCTCGCCTTCGACGTACCGTAGGCACACTCAGTACGGCTGGGTGACTGTGGGCTTACGGCGGGCCGATAATTGTTCTCGGCGATAATACGGGCGTGTGATTGATATGGACACCGTAAAGAAAGCTGCATCATAGCTACACAATTGAAATATCAGCAGAATACTGTTAGTACAACACAATACAAAATTACAAGTAATATAATCAACTAATAACAATTTAATTTGAGAACAAAACGCTTTCTTGCTTTCTTTCCGAGTTTTGCGTCGTTGAGTACGTACAAGTTTTGTAAACTTAAACAGCGCCTCTATCGGGCCGTTTTGGCAACTAATTCCGTGAGGATACGCAGCGTGGCAAAACTCAGACTCGATACACTGCTATCGAATATTATGGTTCCTGCATACATACACCAGGTAGGCAGTGACAGACCTACCACAAAAAGTTCATTCGATTGAATGAACATTAATAATCGCAAGTCACGGTCACACGGGAGGCTAAATGCCTAACAGATGTACGCGTGTTGGAGCCATTAGTTCTAACGCACTAAATAGAAGTCGATAAAATCAACAAAAGCATCGAAGCTTATAAGAAATTTAGATAACAATTAGTATTATATCACAAAACATTAGCAAATTAAGCCTTATACATACGCTTTTAAACTACACACTTCATAAGTTAGTGAATGTCTAATTTTAATGTTCCTAAATAATTTTTAATAACTATAGGCCTTATGAATACTTTCAAACAAAGCTCACGATCGAATACGCCATTTCCATAACAATCTATTAGATGTTTATGAAAATAAAATCTGCCGATGCTAACTCACAGATACTTTAAAACATTTCAAAACCTAGATTACTCTGGCTCTATATTTAAAATACCACCAATACCGTCAATATGTCAGGGATCCGTGACTGTTTGGCCATTGGTCAATTTGAAGATATGACAGAAACAGTTAAAAACTCTGGCTAGTGGCCAATTTGTAGATATGACAGAATAAAAGCTCTATAGCCATTGGTCAATTTGTAGATATGACAGAGACAGATAAAAAGCTCTGCCCATTAGGAAATTTGTAGATATGATACAGACATATAAAAATCTCTGCTCATTGGGAAGATTGTAGATATCACAGAGACGGATAAAATCTCTAGCCATTGAGAAATTTGTAGATACCACTGAGACAGATAAAAACTCTGACCATTGGTCAATTTGTTTGTGATATGACAGACAAAAAGAAACTGGTCAGAGTCTGGCCACTGGTCAATTTGAAGATATGAGAGACATGTAAAAACATTAGCCTTTGATTAATTTGTATGACAAAGACAGATAACAGACCTGGTCATTGTTAAATTTGTAATCCCGTCTGTTTTATTGACGGTATCGGTCGTCAAAACAGCCTATGGGCGCACTCAAGCAAATCACCCGGCGCTTACCGGTAAGACGTTGGCAATCTGCTGTATACACACGTGAATATATATATATATATATATATATACTATTATATATATATATATATATATATATAATAGTAGATATATAATGTAATAAATAAGTGACAGTATATCTGAACACATGTCGTTTCCTTCAGTCTTCGCTACAGAGAAAATACACAAAAGCGCGCACACTTTTGTACAGTAGTACACAGAGACAAAACATAGCGTGTAGAAAAGGAAAGAAAGAGATAAGCGTAAGGTGAGCTCTATTTATTATAATTTTCGCATAATCTTTGACAGATCTTTGATAAAGTTGATATGCGATAAGTAAACTTACCTTACGTGAAAGAGAGCTTATTGATGGCTAGAGCGAAAAAACTTGGACGATTGTCAGTCTTACAAGTTAGGTACGAGTCAGTGATAATTTTCTTAGGTCGAGATTCAGAAGGAACACTTTGCGTCTGCATGAAAATCCGCATCGTCTTTCAGACTACTCCCCGTTCAATATCTCATTAACAAGCAGTTAGCTATTTAGTCAGAGCAATTCCACCCAGGGCTGTTATTCGCTATGACCATAGGAGATTACTTGACAATAACGTGTGACGTTACAATGTTTTCTGAACGATGATTCCACGCAGATATCGTAACGAGCCCGCCTTATGTCACGTTTGGTCATAGCAAATAAGGGCCCAGATGTCATACAGTTTTTTACTAGCACAGAGGGTAGTCACTAAATATTTTGCAACAACCTATCAAATGCTTTTATTAGCTAGATCTTACTTGTTGTACAATTTTATTCTGAATAAATAAATATTATCTTTTCTCTAACTAACAACCAGAAGCCCAATTCCCTTATTTATTTTAAAGGCACACAGAAAGATGACTGAATCGAGACTGTATTGAAAATTTACTGAAAAAATTGTATTCTGCTCCCTCATAACAACAATATAATCTACTTTCGATTCATGCGACCATATATAGAGTAGAATAGTGCTATATAATAACAGAAAAGAGTGAAAGAGAGAATTCCCAGAACTTTGAAACATTCAAATTACATATCACTTTTGAAACTATCATGGTTATGCACATACTTTTCACTAGAAACGGTATATTTACCATGATTTTCGAGTTTTGATTGTTCCCGATATTTCGGCACAGTTGCATGCGAAATATCGGGAACAATAAAAACTCGAAAATCATGGTAAATATGCCGTTTCTAGTGAAAAGTATTAAAATTACAGTCACATTTCGATATAATCACATTCCGCGTTGTATTGTCAGGTGAGCAGAATACCATTTTTGACGTTTGTGACATCGACACTAGATCGTAACATGATCCGAACTTAAATTTGACTATTTTTTATTACGAGACTTGGGCTTCAGTTTATGAGTAACTGAACTTAGGGCTTAAGCTCCGTTAGAGATTTATGTTACTTAATCTACATTTTTGGCAGTGATCCTCTTATCAGTCGGCATACATTCCTATTAAATCTACATTACATTGCTATCCAGCAAAAACTACTTTAATACAAATATTATGCTATATCAATCCTTGGACACCCAAAGCAAAAATCAAACAATCACCATTTTAAGATGAACGCCCACAGTAATAAGCTATACGATTGTTTAAATTCGTTGCGTGCGTTGCGTACAGTGCTAGTGTGCGTTCACCTTTATACTGGCTAGCTGCACACATACTCCAGTTGGAGAGTAATAGAATGAACATTGAATGAAGTAGAGCGAGACAGACAGCCAATGACCACAGGAAGTTTTATGTCTAGTTCATTCGTTGTTCATTCTTTTACTGCCCAACTGGCGTATAGGGCGTGTACAAGGCCCATTATAAATAAGTCAGTTTTTAACTTCCACCTAAACAAAAACAATAAATTAAAATAATTTAATCATGATGTAAGTAAATACAAATTGCCAAAACAATTAAATTCGTTAAAAAAATATATACTATCAAGTCTTAGTAAATTTTTGACCATAAATCAAATGGACGGTCTTACCCCCACATTCACAAACTTGAGAAAATCAAAGACATTAATGCCCGTTTGCACTAAACATAAGTTAGGCTTGTCCTAGTTAAGATACACCTAAGCCTAAGAACAGCCTAGCCTAAGTGGACTAAGGAATGGCTTAGGGTTAATGCAAGCAAATTTATCGTTAGAAGTAGTCTAAACAAGTTAGGAAAGCACTTTGGCGATTCTTATGTTTAGTGCAAACGGGTGTAAGCGTTTCTTTGGTTGACCAGAATCAAGTTTTTAACCAATAATAAGTTTTATTTGTTATGCAGTACTATGAGTTCCGTGTTGTTTGTGAATACGGCCCCAACTCTTCTTTTGAGCAATAAATAAATAACCCAGTCAAACCAGTTCGATTTGTCATAATCAAACCTCGTACGAGAAAGCCTTAGTTACTACAGTACAATACGGTTACTGTGATGGTCTTAGATAAGCCTACGGCGCGGTTTATACAGAAGTGACGTTGGGCGCGGACGTGGCTTGAAAGGACAGCAAAATAAACCTAATAGTTATGATGCATACGGTCGTTTTTGCCGAAGGAGGAGCGTTCGTCCGCGCTCCAAACAACGCCACTGGCACCAGCCGACGCGCGCCCCTGTCCTTATAGTTTACAACGTGACGTAATGTCCGCGCCATGCCACCGCCACGTCACTTCTGTATAAACCGCGCCTAAGATAGTTAAGTAATAGCTAAGTCCACACTGTGCCTTTTTTTGTTCATTACGAGCATGCGTCATAGCGCAGTCAACAGCGCACGTGAGGCATGCCCTTAGCGCATGCGCGATGAGAGTTGAAAGCGAAGCGCGCGCTGTGATTCACGTTTTCCGGCTTCGTGTCCAAAACTTTCTGTTGGTTCTTTTTTTTCTGGAATTTCTTATAACCAAGTAAGCTGCACATATTCCACCAAGTAAAATATTCTCGTCGCACATGTTTCCAAAAAGAAGAAACTACGACTGAACTATGGTGTTGCGTTCATTAACGCATTCAATTATTGAAAGCGTCAAACGAAAGTTGAATAGAAAAATGAAGACGAAAGTTGAAGATGAAAATGCACAGTGTGGACTTAGCTATTTGACGATATTTCCAGCGATGAGTCGTTCTGCCTACCCTGCTACAACTCAGGCGCCGCGCGCAGGTGTGGCTGTGTCGGACCAATTACTGTCATGGTATGGTACGGTGTAGCAGGAAAAGACCTTTAGTTAGTTAGTAACCGTATGTATGTCACAATACATATAGTAATAAATTCTACATGGTTGACAGCTCAATATTAGCTACTTAAGCTACTTACCTACTTAAGTCCACTTTTATCTGATCCCCTTTTCTTCGACATGGAAAAAATGCCGAATTGTCAATACAAATTATTGATGTAACAATATAATGGTCAGTCGAACTTAAGTCTTTGAGTTTAGTATCATTCGCATCCACAGTGGTGTGTCCGGCCTAAGAATAGACCCTTACGTCTCCTCCCGTGGATGTCATAATAAACACATCCGTCTCCTCCCGTGGATGTCGTAAAAGCCAAGCGCAAGCGTGTTACACGCGTCAAGACACTCAAACCCCGTTATTTATAAACATGGGCAAGCCACGGGTCAATTTTGCTTCGGTTAAGACTACTTTCTGTCTGTCATTTGACAAAAATGTTACCAAAACTAAGCAACATGCAGGCTAAGCCACGGTTATGAATAACGCGAACAAAGTATGAAGTATCAAAAGTTAAGCTAAATAAGCAATACTTTATATTAAGTTAATAAACGAATGTTATGTTTATATCAATAAAATGGACACTGATGTACCTACAAAGTGGTCCATGGTGGCCATTATTGGGACAAATCCTGAGACCACAAGAAAACAGAGATATTGGTATTATTTGATAAACAATACTCTCAAAAATAGAAGAGTATAAAAAAAAACATTTCACTATCTTGTGTAATTAGATAGAAGTCATTCTCACAAAACATAAGTGGTAGCCTGTTACTTTGTCACAGGTCTTTTACACATGTGCGAAATGCATCGTTTGGACTTCACCCTGGCCACCCCCAAGGATGTCATCATAGCTCTGAATGAGATTTGAAGATATCCTGTGAGCCTATGCACGTTACACACTGCATACGATGTGTAACCACTAAATTACGGTCATCATTATGTTTGAAAACCTTACCTCAAAATCATTAACTGAACGAAATTATACATTTATTGACTTGACCGGTGGTTCACAAATTAATGACCGTGACTGTATATACATTATGTGTTAGAGTATCCACCACTTAACAGGACTTAGATTTTATGATTATCAGAATAATGAAACATACACATAAGGTACAATTTTAAATGAACGGTACCACTTCAGTGTTCAATCTTACAATACAGAACTTATCCAACGAATTGGATTCAAGCAATATTCGACCTAGGCGACATAACAATATAGTGGTGTTCTATACTAGCAGACGGCGGCACTATAGGCGACATTGGCATATAATCCCCTTCGGCTTCATCCTTCAAATGAATGCTCATTCTGTCACGACCGTTCAGTATTTTATCATGACTGTTAAGGATTAGTTGAACAATCTCTTGTCGTAATGACAGAGCGGCTACATCGCTGAAATCAATGGATAAGTTCGCGTCAAAACCGTCTAAGTAGTCATTGTTGCCTTCCAAACACTCAACGGACTTGGAACAACGGTTTGTGGTCACATGCTCAGTCTCGTCGAGGAATTCACAGCTTTTACTCTCTTTCCCGAGATTGCTGGTTGTTATTTTGAGGTTTTTCATTTTGCGACTGACCTTGAAGCTTTTAAAAATGTCGCGAGGGGGCGGGAAGTCAAATTTCTTCTTTTTGGTTTCAACATCTTTGTCCTTTGAAGTCTCGGATTTGGGAGACACGGCGGTACGCGAGTCGCTTTTCAGTCTTTTTCTGGAACAGATAGAGATAATGTTTGCACTTGTCTATGGAAAAATACGAATGATCTTCTTTTTCTTTTCACTGGTTCTGTCTTGGACACTGTCTGCGGTAGGTAGATCATCATTATGATTTAGCCGGTTGATGTACACTGTTGGACATATGCCTCCCCCATAAAATACCGCAGTGAACGGACCAGAGCCACCTTGCACAGACTTCCTTCTACCTTTAAAATGTCGTCCCTCCATCGAGTGGGAGTTGTCCTTCACTGTTTAGTTTTTTGTTTTATACTACTAGAATGGCGGAACAAGCAAATGGCCCACATGATGTTAAGCGGTAACCTCTGCCTATGAACAGTGCATTAGAAAGAAAGAAAGAAAGAAAGAAAGAAACGTTTATTTATGACTAAACAATAAAAGACACACACATGCAACACGCAAAAGCAAACATCATAAAATAAAAAACTAAAACAAACCATAACCATTACCTCATAGGTCACGTCCACCTAGGACGCGCCCTATGTGGCATTGCACTGCACCCGCCACCCTGATACATAAAGATGAAAAGTCTCATGTGCCTGTAATTTCACCGGCACCCTTACCCTTCAAACCGGAACACAGCAATGTGAGCACTACTGCTTTGCAGCAGAAATAGGTATGGTGGTATTACTTCCCCGGACGAACTCTTTCACAAAAAAGCTCTACTACTACTAACTCGTTTCGTGGTCTCCACTCGATAACCTTAATTCCTCAGCAGTTAACAGTTCTGCAAGCTATGTCTAGGTAGGTAGCTAAGTGATGGTGAACACAAGGCATAAGAAAAACTGGCAGATGCAATTTTTTTATTGCAGTTATAAAAGCATGTCACGGCTAAGTACAATCTATACTGCGATATGGAGTAAGCTTTTGGGGTAAATAGTGGTATCATGAGTACCTGAATGCGCTGAACGCTTGTCGCGAGCGGTCCCAGCGCGGCAGCGTGCGGGTAGCGGGGAGCGGGTCGCGCGGCGCGGGGCGGGGCAGCGAGCCCAGCGAGCTGTGCCGGGTCACGCCGCTCGACTGCCATGATGAATTCATCTTTGAAGCACTGTAACCACAACAAAACGATGCTTTTTACAAGCTTTTATTTAACTTGCTATGCATGTTTGGGTGGAATCTTGCAACTGAATTTTAAAGCAGTTATTTATTTTATTTTTATTTTATTTATTTTATTTGCCCGTGTTTAGGCTCATTTTGATCAGCACGCGGTTACGATCACAAATTTTATAAAAGCTGGTATTGAAAAAAAAACTTATTACTTTACACACCAATCACCTATTTCTAAATCTGCGGAACTGTTTCTTGAACTTATAAGCATAAATATACTTTTCAATAGAAACGGGATATTTACCATGATTTTTGAGTTTTAATTGTTCCCGATATTTCAGCACAGTTGCATGCGCCATGATCACGGGAGAACTAACTAAAGTTGCGAGTTGTGTGGGTTGTTGTTTTTTTTTTTTATTTGCAGATATATCGATCTACCCTCTTTCTCACTCTTTTATTGATATTTTCAAAAGTTTTATAAGCATAAACTTTATTTTTCCAGATCTAACTAAATCCTTTTCTCATCTTAGAATCCTTCTCAGAGGGGGATTTAGGATTTTCTGTAAAAAGAACTAAACGGTTCTATTCCCGCTGCAGTACAAATGTTTGCATCATCTGCAAATATTTGTTTCATGTCTGTGTGTTGTGGTACTATGGTGCTTTTAGTTCGTGAAAAACCACGACAAAGGGAATCCTGTGTGTGATGAGGGATGTGTATGCGAGTGTCTGGTGAGTGACCTGTCGGAGGCGCGCGGCGGGAGGGGCGGCGGCGCGCGGCACGCGGGGCCGTACAAGCACTCCGCCACGCACTCGTACTGCGGCTCCACCTCCGACAGACGCAGCGATATCGAAGACTCCAACTGCATGCACTGCTCACAAACAAAATAATAACATCAAACTTTTATCCTGTCGAGGTTGTTGTTAGTACTACAGCTGGAGTGGCACTCAGCCCATTTAGAGGAACGATTGTGATGTGAGCAGTTGATGTCCAAGGGGGGATATCAGGTCATGATCCCCCCCCCCCCCCCCCTTCCAAAATCATACACGACAACTTGACAAATCTCCTAAAACTTACGAACATTTTAAACAAATACTATGGCTAATGGTTCACTATATACCATGAACAATATAATATAGGACTCTCGCTGAAGCTGCAACGCGGGCCAAGTACCAGCAATCCGAGGATGCACATATTGCCTAACCGCGTCGTGCGCACTTGGAACCGGCTACCAGATTCAGTGATCAGTGCCCCCTCAGTGAATTCTTTCAAAAATAGACTTAACAAACATTTAAAGTGCACTGATAAGGACTAAGATATACACGCATCAGCTCCGATAGCTGCATGTGTATTATTAATAAATAAATAAATTAAATAAATTATTATCTGCCTACTTGTGAGCGCACAGCTCAGCACTTTAGCACTTTTTTTTTCTGCTTTCATTATAGTACTGTGAATTAGACTAAGGCAGTAGTACTCATTACACCGTTGAACAATATACACGTAACACCAAGATACAGTTGTGGTCATATAATTAAGAACGATTTGAAGTTCTAGAAGTTTTTTATTTAAATCGTATCATACACAGAGATGTGTACCTTCTGAGAAGCAACTAGTTATGTTATATAATAGTCACATTAATAGAGCAACCTGACTTAAGAATAAAGTATGAAATCGCTAACTATTTTTTACACATTTTATTGATTTTATCAAAGTAACACATTCAAATAGTACTGAAACTGGACAAATAATTAAGAACGATTTGTTTAACTGCTCGGGAATTGTTTTGTATGACACTTAGATTTAAAAAATCACAATATTATGTAGCACAGGAAACATAAAAAGAAATTTAATAAATATTTAACTAAAATTAATAGTTAATAGCATATCCACGGCTTTTAATTACAGCTTTACACCGGCAAGGCATTGACTCTATTAATTTTTGACATTTCGCAAGAGAAATAGAGTTCCATTCTTCTAAAAAAACGTCATACAGCTCTCTTAAATTTCCACAATTTGTATTTGAAACCTTTATCTTTACTTCAAACCACAGATTCTCTATTGGGTTTGAACTGGACTGTTAGCAGGCCAGTCTAAGACAGAAACTAATTGCGCTGTAAGAAATTCCTTTACGGTGCGTGCAGTGTGCTTTGGATCATTGTCATGCTGGAATGTCCAAATGACCGGTAGAACGTCTTCAGCGTATGGTAACATTGTTTCTTCCAGTATATTTTTGTATTGGAACTGATTCATGTTACCTTCTATCAACTTTATAGGTCCTACACCATGTCCAGAAAAGCAACCCCAAATTTTCACATTTCCACCACCGTGCTTTAATGTAACTTTCGTGTACTTTGGGTCAAATGCTGTGTTCGGGGGACGTCGTACATATCGTTTTCCATCAGAACATACTCTGTTTATTTTCGTCTCGTCAGAAAAAAGTACATTTTTCCACTGTTGCACAGTCCAGTTTTCATACTTTTTGGCAAAGGTAAGCCGGGCTTGCCTGTGGCAAAGTTTTAACATGGGTACCTTTCTTGCTATCCTACCGTGCAATTTTTCTTCTACCAAACGTCTTCGAATAGTGCGTGCTGAGATTGCTGAAGGGTTGTTTTCACCAAAATATTCTTTTCTAAGCTCATTGGACCCTTTAAAAGGATTTTGTTTTGCCATACGAACGATGTTTCGGTCATCTCGAGGAGTTGTTTTTCTCTGTTTAGGTACACGTGGAACATTCGAAGTAGTTTGATACGTAGCAAAATGCTTTACAGCGTGGAAAACCATCGTTTTTGAACATTGCAGATGGTCGGGTATCTTTTTATAAGACCAATTCTTCCGGCGAAGTTGTATTATTACTTCCCTTGTAGATTTATCATAACTTTTATTTTTTCCCATTGTTTTTTCTAAAGAAGCAACCACCTTTAATCTTTTACAGCACGTAATGGCGCCAAAATTATACAAACAGTAACAAATCGACTGAGTGTTCTCTATTTAAATTTGAATAAAGGTATAAACTACTTAGCGTTCTTAATTACGTGACCAGCCAGTAATAAGGAATACTTTGTTTAAAAGTAGTGTAAAAAGTTTGCCTATTGATTTTTAGCCAATCATGTGTATCAATGAATACAGTGGTAATATGGAAATGTTTTACGATACCGAGAGAAATAAAAACAAATGCATACAATTAGTTTTGCATCTTAGTTGGAAAAAATCTTCCCTTTATATCAGCGTTCTTAATTATATGGCCACCACTGTATATCATTTCACGCACCCACCAAATCATACAGAAGACCCCACATTACACGATGGTCGAGTAAGTGATAGTAGCGAAGGGGCGATAAGAGAAAATCGAAGCGAAATTTCAAAGAAAAAAATTGGTACTAGACTGATTGTTTTTTTTAAATCGATATCTAAAGGTCTTTGTGATCAGAGAATATGACTCTGTTTCCAGAATTGAAAAATGTGGCCGCCATTTTGAACTTTTTTGTTGCTGGACTGATTGCTTTCAAAATACATATCTGAGGATTCGTGATCAAAGAACACAAATCTGTTGTCAGTTGTTTGTTTATTTTTTTCTGGACTGTTTAACATGCCACAACATTGTCTAGCCCCAAGCTAAGCAGAGCTTGTGTTATGGGTACTAGATAACTGATATACCATTATGTATTGTATATACTTATATACAATACATTACATAGTTAGATATTTTTTATTATACATAGCAAATACCCAGAACACCCTGAACAAATATCTGAAGATCGTATAAGTATTTGTTCCGAGGCGGGAATCGAACCCGCAACCTCCTGCGTCACAGGCGAACCTTCGCTCGCCGAGCCACAGAGGTCGTCATAATATAAAAAAGTAGTTGCCATTTTGAACTTCTTAGATACAGGACAGATTGTTTTGAAATTTTTTATCTGAGGCCCACTGCAGGAACACTGCATTATCATTGAAAAGGTTGTCCGTTTCCATCATCAGATCAGCTCGCTGTCACCATAATGTTGTAGGTAATAATAGTTCAATCGGTTGGATAGAACTAGTATTTTTTGAGTATATTATAAAAATATTGTACCTACATATGTACCTATCTAATGTGGTGGCTCAAAAGTCGGCTATAGTTTTAAGCAGTAGTGCTCGCGTTGCCGTTCCATTTTGAAAAGTATGGGTGCCGGCGGTGCCGGTGAAATTACAGGCACATGAGACGTTACATTTTTATGTCGCAGGGTGGCGGCCGCTGGGCAATGCCACGCAGGTCGGACATGCTGTTACCTTGAACAAGCCGGCGTCTCGAGTCATCTTGCAGTATATATTGTCGTCCGGCGGCGCGTCCGGGATCTCCTCGTAGATGCCGGACGCTACGGACACCAGCGAGCGTCGGTCGGACATGCTGGAACAAGTTATGTGTTGGTGATCATCAGCCTACAGAAGCGCACTGCACACAGGCCTCCCCCGCAGAATGCCACGAACAACTATCTTGAGTGCTTCCATTCACCGACTTCGGCGAGCTTTAATATGTCGTTGATATTAATATCCATCGAGACTGATCCCTCCTTGGCCTTCCTACACTGATTCTATTTGATATTCTATTTCACGAAGTTCGTTTGGCTATGTTTATCATGCAAAACAGTGCATGCATTGTTTTAGTGAGCGTAAGCTCAGGAGCAATTAGTCTCGACCGTGACGCGGTCTGAGTCACTAGTGCTTATTGAGTTCACGTGAGATTTTGGCAGCGAGTACCGTCAGCATGCAACTAAGCACGAAGAAAGAAAAAAAAGAAAATATAGCGGACTTTGTGGAATACGACATTTACTAGGGATAATACGGCCATACGGAGTTCAAGTATGCCCTCAACAACTTGCTCATTGAAAAGGCATACTACTCTGTTGACGAATTTTTGAAGGATATATTTGCATGACATTGTAATTTAATTTTAACTGATAAGTAGATATTATGTTTTTGCCTTTATGTTTTAAATTCACAATGATTTTCACTTCTATTCTTAATTTAATGGTTAGTACACCATATGTAACTATAGGACTCTATGTCTAAGTGTGACACTAGAACACTATTAACACGCTTTTATTTTACATCTAGTTTCACAATCAATAAATATTTCATATTTATTTATTATTATTTATAAATAATAACTCTACGATAGAAGTGACACTGGTGCTGATACTCAAAGACGTTCGAAATTAGGTCTAAAATCTAGTGGAGCCAAACACAAGGTTAGATGTAATGTACAGCTTGGATTTACCTGTCGTCCATAGAAGCGGGAGCGGGCGCGGACGCGGACGCGGGCGCGGGCGCCAGGTCGCCGGCGCCGCTACAGCGTGACAGCTGGCCGAGCGGGATGCAAGCGCACTCCTGAAATACCGCACATCAAATAGTTTACCCTACAATTACAGGCTTGGTGGAGACCTAGTGTGGGAATAGAGCTTAAATTGGTGCAAACTTAATTTTTGTTAGTAACAGCTGTATGAATTAATGTAAAGCTACTTGATTAAGCTATTTGTATTTGTGTTTTTGTAAACCTTACTAATGTACCGCCAACTATTTGATAAAATAAACATTACTTTACTTTACTTTACATACATACATAGACACACGCCTTTTCCCCCGAAAAAGTAGGCAGAGCCTCAAATGGGCCTCTTTTCACTGTGGGTTGCACCATCATGGGAAATATTTACCCATTTTGTAAGATTGATTTTGACGTAATGTACGTCACTTAATGGCATGAAGGTTGAATTCCGTCTGTGGACTTCTCTTACTTCGAGACCGCTTTGGTTAGGCAATTGCTTGTACTTTATGTAATACTAGTGACCCGCCCGGCTTCGCACCGGTAGATTGAGTAAACCAGTTCCCCCTTCCTGCCAAGCAGTAATGCTCGGATTGCTGTGTTCCAGTTTGAAGAGTGCAAGTGAAATTACAGGCACACTACAGACTTCATGTAAATATACGGTGAGTAAATTGTTGGTATAAGTGAGCATAAGCATTGTAAATGTACGGTGAGTATATTGCAAGTATAAGTGAGCATGAGCATTAGAAATGTACGAGTATATTGCTAGTATAAGTGAGCATGAGCATTAGAAATGTACGTTGAGTATATTGCTAGTATAAGTGAGCATAAACATTGCAAATGTACGGTGAGTATATATATTGTTAGTATAAGCATAAGCATTGCAAATGTACAGTGAGTATATTGCTAGTATAAGTGAGCATAAGCATTGGATATGTACGGTGAGTATATTGCTAGTATAAGTGAGAATAAGCATTGCAAATGTACGGTGAGTATATATATTGCAGTGCAATGCCACATAGGGCGCGTCCTACGTCGACGTGACCTATGAGGTAATGCACTGTTCATAGGCAGAGGTTACCGCTTAACATCAGGTGGGCCATCCGCTTGTACCGTCATTCCAGTAGTACAAAAAAAAAATAGAATTGCAAATGTACGGTGAGTATATTTCTAGTGTAAGTGAGCATAAGCATTGTAAATGTCCTGTGAGTATATTGTTTACATACTCAGGTATGGAAAGCATAACCTACCTTCGACATAAGCAGATCTAGATCATCCAACGACACATCTGACGGCCCGCTGTACCAACTGCTGCGACGCACTTCACCTGCAACCACAAACTCAATACTCAATACTTTTCACTAAAAACGGGATATTTACCATGTTTTTTGATTGTTCCCGATATTTCGGCACAGTTGCATGCGCCATGATCACGGGAGAACAAACTAAAGTCTTCGCGAGTAGATGTTATTGGCAGATATATCGATCTACCCTCTTTCTCACTCTTTTATTACGAACGATATCACTACCATCGGTTTCATTGTCACACTTAACACAACCACCTTAAGCCAGGTTTTTTTGATTAGGGTTTTCGAAGCTAAACTGATGACGTTTATGAAAACCTATCAATCAAAACATGTCTCCTATTTTTCGCGAATTTAACTTTCGCCTTCTGAAGAAGTGTTGACAAGCTGCTATGAGCAAAAAACACCAAAAAAAAATTAGAATTTCGCGCCACAAGCGAGAACATCCAACTTAAAGTGGTTGCTTTCGCTTGAGGCGCGAAATTCAATTTTTTTCGTGTGTTTTGCTCATCACTGCTCATCAACACTTCTTCAAATAGTGAAAACTATGTTGACGGTAATTATATGACCTAACACAAGTTTTAATTTACAATGTCACATAAATATTGCATAATATATTGCTATTTCAATGGTATTTACAGTGTTTTTTCTTTCAAGCACAATCATAATCTTTAACCGGAAATATCATGAGTTTTAGCTACGATCACCCTAAACACATATATAGTGTTTTTTTTTTGTTAACGGGTATCTTAGCTAAACTGATGATATTTATGAGATACTATCAATTAAAATATGTGTGTTAAGTCTACTAGTTCCCGCGAAATCACCTTTCGATATCTGAAGAAGTGTTAATGAGATGAAATGGGTCAAAAACACCAAAAAAAAAGAAGAATTTCACGCCTCAAGCGAGAGCATCCATCTTAAAGTATATCAGTTACCCATAACACAAGCTCTGCTTAGCTTGGGGCTAGATAATGTTGTGTTCACTGTCCAGCATTATTTATTTATTTATGGTTGTAGATCATGTTACCTGAATGAATATCAGTACATTTCGCGGTGTGCAGGTCTCCCTCGCTCCTGCTCAGCCTCTTGGAGACGAGGGCACCGCGGACGGACAGGGCTTGTCTCAGTGCCGCAGTCAGCTCGGGTGCCAGGGGCGACGAGAAGTGGAGCTCGCCACCGCCGTTGGGAAACTCACTGGACCGGACATTGACGAGTTTTCATTGTGTCATTTTAGCATTATTTATTTATCTCTCGCTAGATGGCGTTGTCGACAGTTTTAGTAACAGTACATATATACATACTTCGACCAAAATCCAGCCGTTTCAGCGTGAAGAAGTAACAAACACACACATAAACTTTCGCCTTTATAATATTAGTGTGATAAAACAGAAATAAGAATTGTTTTTTTTATTTCTTATTCTTACTATATATGTTATAAGTAGGTTTTTATTGACAAATTAGACAAAATCAATTATGCTAGCACTCCGACATGAGTAGGTTAGGTTCGAAATGAGAGGCAGAATAGACACGGAGCACCCCGACTCCACGTTGTCTTGTGCGTCACGCCCCTAGAGTGTATATAAAAACGCGGAGCCAGTAGCTCGTGTAGGAGATCTTCAAGGGCGACTTCGCGAGAGTACTGGCGAGAACCCATACCGAAGTCCGACACTTCCTATTTTAAAATTTCATAATTAACATCAAAATTTTCTTTATTTTTTTTCTCGAAAACTATTTTCAGTAAAACTGTTCTGCAAATACCACTAAACAGTATATTTAATTTGATTTATTTAGTGTGCATAATTATTTTTGGTTTAACTTTGAAATATTTTGTACGAAAAAAGAGAATATACAGATATTGATTTAATTACATGCCAAAAACATCTACTTCCTAGATCTCGTTCAAACCAATTTTCGGTGGAAGTTTATATGGTACATCATATTTCTTTTTTAGTTTTATCATTCTCTTATTTTAGAAGTTACAGGGACACGCACATTTTACCACTTTGGAAGTGTCACTCGCGCAAAATATTCAGTTAAAAAAAAAAAAGAAACCTCAATATCATTATTGAAGACCTATCCATGGACACACCAAACGTTTGATAAAAAAAAAATGAGTTTCAGTTCTAAGTAACCCCCAAAATTTATTGTTTTTTTTTCTATTTCTGTGTGAAAATCTTAATGCGGTTCACAGAATACACCTACTTACCAAGTTTCAACAGCATAGTTCTTATAGTTTCGGAAAAAAGTGTCTGTGACATACGGACGGACAGACAGACAGACATGACGAATCCATAAGGGTTCCGTTCTTTGCCATTTGGCTACGGAACCCTAAAAAGTACGGACGGGCCATAGGGGACGATAGTTTTGAAGCTTATAAAGTGAGTGAGCTCACTCACTTAGCTTCAGTCGGTCTTTGTGACGTAACGTACGTGTGTTGTAATTGTGACTTATTTATCACGGACGTTTTATATGAGTAAGGCCCGTCCATACTTTTTATTTTGGTCGAAGCATACATACATAGACGCATACCTTTTTCCCCGAAGGGGTAGTCAGAGCCTCAATGGGCCTCTTTTCACAATGGGTTGCACCATCGTGAAATAAAGACGTGACAAGTGTTGAGCTCATCGCCGCCATTGCTTCCCACGACTGACTCGGCTAACGCTTTCTTCCAGTATAACACATTCCATAACAAACTAGCAGCCAGGACAAATCTTATACGACATCTACAGGAGGAGACGGATTAACGACCCTTCAGCAACGTAGAGAGCGCGTAGACCTAATAGAGACCTACAAGATCCTAAACCGATTTTGGAGATCGAAGTTACCCGCGTCCGTAGGAAAATACCCTTGCGTCCCTACACGTGATCTCTGGGTGGTGCCAAACGGGTAACAACATTTCTGGTGGTAGGCTTCGGCCGTGGCTTGTCACCACCCACTGGACAAAGCCAGTCCGTGAAGCGACATTGTCGTGTTTCGGACTGATGTCCAGTGTAGCCATCGTGGAAGTGACGGGTTTGAGCAGTTCATGCACTTGATTCAGCATGTGCGGTTTAGAGACCGCAGTGGTGCAAGTGTGCCGGAAGGCTAGGCTTGGAGGGTAGCGGGATCCGAAGCACGGTTCTCCGCTGGCCGACCGCAGGTTGTAGGGGGCCCAACTAGTGAGTTAGCCACTCATGAAAGGCTGCCCCGCCGCCTCGCGAAAAATCCCAGAATGCTCCATCGTGCCGGTTGGCGACCGGATGAGAGGACCCGATGGCCATTCCTGGGGGGGTTCGGGCGTCCCCGCAGTCTCCAGTCTAGTCTCCCACTGGCGCAGGAGCCTGCTGTAAGTCTCTAAGTTTTCGCTGGTCAGTGCCTCGCTCAACAGCCGTTTTTCCCACAAACCTAACACTCAAAAACCTATATGAAAAAGTCCAGAAATAATAAGTTGTCTTTACAGCGGAAGCACTTCCTCTCGCTTCAAGTGCACTCCTCCAATATTCGAGGACTGCACTCCAATCTCGATCCGGTCCACCACCACCTAGAGACCACTAAGCCACACTTATTATTCCTCACGGAGACGCAGATTCAATGTCCTCCCGATACAGCTTACCTTACATACCCAGGCTATGCCCTGGAGCACAACTTTAAACCCAAAGCTGGTATTTGTCTATTTGTCCGCGAGGACATTTGCTGTCTGCGTCTTCGTGACCTTGAAGAACCCGATTTTTCCGTTTTATGGACTTTGGTGGACACCGGCTTAGATAAAATTATCTATGCTGGTTTATATCGGTCTCACTCTGGAGACTACGAGACAACCAGGTTGTTCAACTACATCTGTGAAGCGGCGGATGTGGCCCAACAACGTTATCCTGGTGCCCAACTGGTGATTCTGGGGGACTTTAATGCCCACCACCAACAGTGGCTGTTCCCATACCAGTTCACCGACCATGCTGGGAGAGAGGCGTGTAAACTTGCACTCACGCTAAATCTCACTCAGCTGGTCAATGAGGCAACCAGAATTCCAGACGTTGAGGACCACACAGCCAACTGCTTGGACCTTCTGCTGACGAACGTGCCGGATCACCACTCAGTATCAGTGTTGCCTCCTTTGGGTACATCTGATCACTGTGTGGTGAGGTCTGTATCGTCATACTCGCCACCCGATCCCTCGCCCAGAGGTAGTAGACGAGTGTGGCGTTACAAGTCGGCAGATTGGGATGAGATGCGACATTTCTTCGCTTCTTATCCTTGGCGGCAAACCTGCTTTTCTTCTTGTGACCCGACGGTCTGTGCTGATGCCGTTTCGGAGGTGATCAAAAGAGCAATGGAGTATTTTATTCCATTCTCCGATGCTTCACCTTCAGGCAATGCTCGCCCATGGTTTAGTCCCGCGTGTGCTAGCGCAGAAGCGCTTAAACATGCGGCTTACCTAGCCTGGGTCGAAGCAAGAAACGGTAAAACCTCGGATGCACGGATTAAGAAGAAAGCCTTTAACAAAGCCGCCAAGTCTTGCAAGAAGGTGATACGGAAGGCTCGCTTCGATCGGATTGGCCGTCAGGGGGCTAAGCTTGCCGCATACCCTGCGGGAAGTAAAGCTTTCTGGTCTCTGGCTAAGTCGGTGGAAGCGAACTTCAGCCGCCCTTCACTCCCTCCACTACTGAAACCGGACGGGTCCCTAGCTCACGCTGCGGTTGAGAAAGCAAATTTATTTGCCACTCAATTTGCGGAGGCTTCGCGTCTTGACACCTCTGGCGAAACTCCACCCAGCCTTCCTCGGTGCGAAGCTTCAATGCAGGAAATTCGCATCCAGCAAAAGGAAGTGCTCAGAACGCTACGTAGTCTCGACGTGAATAAAGCTAGCGGTCCGGATGGTATCTCGGCCATAGTGTTGAAAACCTGTGCCCCTGAGTTGTCTCCAGTATTAACGCGTCTTTTCCGCCTCTCTTTGAAAATTGGTGAAGTCCCTAAATCTTGGAAGCTCGCTAACGTGCAGCCTGTACCCAAGAAAGGCAGTCGTGCTGACCCTTCAAACTATCGCCCTATTTCAGTCACCTCCCTACTTTGTAAATGTATGGAGCGTGTACTGAATAGGAAGCTCCTTGCATACCTCGAAGGTAACGACCTCCTCAGTGATCGCCAATACGGGTTTCGCCAAAACCGGTCTATTGGGGACCTTCTTGTGTATGCCACGCACATTTGGAGCGAGGCCATCGAGAAATATGGTGAAGCACTGGCTGTTTAATTAGACGTCTCGAAGGCTTTTGATAGGGTTTGGCACGCTAGCCTTATTGGCAAGCTTCCTGCCTACGGACTGCCAGTTCAATTCTGCTCCTGGCTCGCAGACTTTCTGAGGGAAAGATCCATTCGAGTAGTTATTGACGGCTGCTCGTCGGATCAATTGGCTATTAACGCCGGGGTACCTCAGGGGTCAGTGCTATCTGCCACACTGTTTCTGCTGCACATTAATGATCTGCTAATGCCCGGTATCATTGGGTATGCAGACGACAGCACAGTTGTGGAGAGATATGTTTCCACTGCGCGAGCTAGGCAGAATGAAATTCAGGAGTTAAGAGATGAGATGCTGCAGCGTCTGAATTTGACTCTCAAGGCTGTATCCGACTGGGGCGATGCCAATTTAGTCATGTTCAACGCCTCCAAAACGCAGGCTTGTCTCTTCTCGGCGAAAAAAAGTCCGTTTCTCCAAGTTCCTGTATTCCGAGATGTACCTGTTGCTATAGGAGATCACCTCGAGCTCTTAGGTGTTTCGCTCACGCCTACTCTCAACTTTGGCTCCTACATCGAGTCTAAGGCAAAAACAGCTGCCATGAAGCTAGGCATCCTGAATAAGGTAAAGCGTTACTTCACACCAGGACAGCTTCTCAGTTTATATAAAGCACAAGTCCGGGCTGGTATGGAGTACTGCTGCCATGTTTGGGATGGCTCGGCCAAACACCAGCTTGCTGCCTTGAACTCGATCGAACGTAGAGCTTTCAGGCTTATAGGTGAGCAACATATGGCGGAGACTAAGATCCAGAGTCTCGAGCACCGCCGTAAGGTTGCATGCCTTGCGATCTTCTATAGGTTACATTTCGGTGAATGCTCCCAGGAACTGCACGATCTGATCCCTCCATCTCCTTTTCATCATAGGACGAGCAGGCGTACGGCTCAGTACCATCCTTACCTCATTGGTATACCTTCTATTCGCACAAAACGTTTCAGTTCTACCTTTATAATGCGAACTGCTAAGGAGTGGAATACACTACCGTCATCTGTCTTTCCTGAAAACTATAATCTGGGTCTCTTCAAGTCAAGAGTGAATAGGTGCCTTCTAGACCTTTGTGCTTCATCTTCGGCCACATCGTCACTTACCAACAGGTGAGATCGTGGTCAAACAAAGGTCTATCAATGTTAAAAAAAAAAAAAAAAAAAAAAAAAACAAATACTACATAAAGTATACCAGATTTATCATAGACACTATATACCATGAACAATAATATAGGGCTCAGAGGACACTCGCTGAAGCTGCAATGCGGGCCAAGTACCAGCATTCCGAGGATGCACATATTGCCCAGTCACGTCATGCGCACTTGGAACTGGCTACCAGACCCATGAGTGCCCCTCAGTGAATTCTTTTAAAAATAGACTTTTAAAGTGCACTGATAAGGACTAAGATATGCACGCATCAGCTCAGAGTTCTGCCTGTGTATTATAAATAAATAAATATAAAACCAACCAACCTATTAACGGTGAGAATGCATGTGCCATTCCTGTCAGCCTCTGTGAGTGCGGCATCAGACAGGTGTCTCCACTCCAGGAAGACGGCCTGCTTCTGAGTGCGCGACACCAGCACTCCGGAGGGCGAGACGGTGACCGTGCTGTCTGCACTGTTCAGTCCGCATTTACGGGAGAACTCGGTGATTTTAACAGTCACCGAGTAGGAATCTTTGAGGAAGCCATCGGTTTCTGAAAATTATGCATGATTTTATTGATCCATTATTATAAATTTCAAAGTTACTATGTTTGTATGTTTGTTACTCGATTTCGATGAAATTTGGTGCACAGATAGATTATGACCTGGATTAAGTTATTTATTATACTTCCCCCTCCACTGACAACCTCTGTGGCGCAGCGGGACGCTGGAGGTTGCGGGTTCGAGTCCCGTCTCGGAACAAAAATTTGTACAATCAGCAGATATTTATTCAAGGTGTTCTGAGTATTTACTATGTATAATAAAAAATATCTATCTGTGTAATGTTTTGTGTATTAAGTATATCAGTTGTACCCATATCACAAGCTCTGCTTAGCCTAGGGCTAGATAATGTTGTGTGAACTATCCAGCAATATTTATTTATTTATTTTATATTTATATTCCAAACTTATGAATAAAAAAAACCTTTCAGATTTTAATTTTTTATTTAATAATGTTAATCTACAGGAACTACTTTTCCAACCATTTTCTTGAATCAAGTTTGTCAAATTAACCCAAATAAATAAACACATGTGAGAGTTAAGTTAAGTTGCAATGGAGTATTGACCCCGTGCCCACACAGTGGATTATTCTCCCACATTACAGACGGTTAGTGCGTAGTGAGTATATTTGCATTCAATTCAATGTAATGATGTCAAATGTCCATAACTGGAAACAATGGAGCTATACGCATTTTAGTGCATGGTTTTTACAGAGAAATAATGAAGTGATCAATAAATATTCTAAATGAGCAGCAACATTTGGATTTCTTTATTTAGGACAAGTGTCCGCCCATGGTTTCGCTCGCGTTTTACCAGAATAAAAATATAGCCGGTCAATCCAGGTCAAAATCTATATATGTACCTCATCAAAACCTGTTCAGCCGTTTCAGCGTGATTGATTAACAAACATAGAACAAGGCATGTGTCTATGTATGCAGGTACAGCTTCATTAATTCATGTAGCATATACATTTTATTATCTTCCACCCGCGGCTTCGCTAGCGTTTTTGTAGTTTGGTAATGGTTTAGCGGATTTTGATGGTATTTGGAGTGTGGATGGATGCTGAGGTGGGGGGCAGAACACTGTTTAAGGGTCCACACACAGCGGGTAAAGCGGGACCCTATTACTAAGTCTCCGCTGTCCGTCCGTCTGTCACCAGGCTGTATCTCATGAACCGTGATAGTTAGACAGTTGAAATTTTCACAGATGATGTATTTCTGTTGCCGCTAAATAATGAAAGAAATATTTAAGCTTGTTTGTGAATTTTTTGCTGTTTTTATACAGTTGTGGTCATATAATTAAGAACGATTTGAAATTCTAGAAGTTTTTTATTTAAATCGTATCATACACAGAGATGTGTACCTTCTGAGAAGCAACTAGTTATGTTATATAATAGTCACATTAATAGAGCAACCTGACTTAAGAATAAAGTATGAAATCGCTAACTATTTTTTGCACATTTTATTGATTTTATCAAAGTAACACATTCAAATAGTACTGAAACTGGACAAATAATTAAGAACGATTTATTTAATTGCTCGGGAATTGTTTTGTATGACACTTAGATTTAAAAATCACAATGATATGTAGCACAGGAAACATAAAAAGAAATTTAATAAATATTTAACTAAAATTAATAGTTAATAGCATATCCACGGCTTTTAATTACAGCTTTACACCGGCGAGGCATTGACTCTATTAATTTTTGACATTTCGCAAGAGAAATAGAGTTCCATTCTTCTAAAAAAACGTCATACAGCTCTCTTAAATTTCCACATTTTGTATTTGAAACCTTTTTCTTTACTTCAAACCACAGATTCCCTATTGGGTTTAGATCTGGACTGTTAGCAGGCCAGTCTAAGACAGAAACTAATTGCGCTGTAAGAAATTCCTTTACGGTGCGTGCAGTGTGCTTTGGATCATTGTCATGCTGGAATGTCCAAATGACCGGTAGAACGTCTTCAGCGTATGGTAACATTGTTTCTTCCAGTATATTTTTGTATTGGAACTGATCCATGTTACCTTCTATCAACTTTACAGGTCCTACACCATGTCCAGAAAAGCAACCCCAAATTTTCACATTTCCACCACCGTGCTTTAATGTAACTTTCGTGTACTTTGGGTCGAATGCTGTATTCGGGGGACGTCGTACATATCGTTTTCCATCAGAACATACTCTGTTTATTTTCGTCTCGTCAGAAAAAAGTACATTTTTCCACTGTTGCACAGTCCAGTTTTCATACTTTCTCGCAAATGCAAGCCGGGCTTGCCTGTGGCAAAGTTTTAACATGGGTACCTTTCTTGCTATCCTACAGTGCAATTTTTCTTCTACCAAACGTCTTCGAATACTGCGTGCTGAGATTGCTGAAGGGTTGTTTTCACCAAAATATTCTTTTCTAAGCTCATTGGACCCTTTAAAAGGATTTTGTTTTGCCATACGAACAATGTTTTGGTCATCTCGAGGAGTTGTTTTTCTCTGTTTAGGTACACGTGGAACATTCGAAGTAGTTTGATACGTAGCAAAATGCTTTACAGCGTGGAAAACCATCGTTTTTGAACATTGCAGATGGTCGGCTATCTTTTTATAAGACCAATTCTTCCGGCGAAGTTTTATTATTACTTCCCTTGTAGATTTATCACAACTTTTATTTTTTACCATTTTTTTTTCTAAAAAAGCAATCACCTTTAATCTTTTACAGCACGTAATGGCGCCAAAATTATTACAAACAGTAACAAATCGACTGAGTGTTCTCTATTTAAATTTAAATAAAGGTATAAACTACTTAGCGTTCTTAGTTACGTGACCAGCCAGTAATAAGGAATACTTTGTTTAAAAGTAGTGTAAAAAGTTTGTCTATTGATTTTTAGCCAATCATGTGTATCAATGAATACAGTGGTAATATGGAAATGTTTTACGATACCGAGAGAAATAAAAACAAATGCATACAATTAGTTTTGCATTGTAGTTGGAAAAAATCTTCCCTTTATATCAGCGTTCTTAATTATATGGCCACCACTGTAGATAATGGTACGGAACCCTTCGTGCGTGCCTCCAACTCTCACTTGGCCGGTTTTTTATCCTGGCAAAAAACACACACAAACACATGCAAAGCCGCGGGAAAAGGCTATAAGCAATTTGACATCAAACATTGCAGTGTTCAATGAAGAGCTACAATTTTTATAAACCAGCACTTGATTGTGGTGCAGAAAAATATGTTTTAATGACGATTGGGGTTCAGTCTGTAGCGCTTTTTTATAACAGACCAGCCTAGGAAAATCAAAAAATTGCCGTATTTTTTTTAAGAATTCCTTGTATTCCTGGTTATCATGGAAAAGTTTGTTGATTTCAATATTTCAGTAGGACAGTAACCATATTGATAGAAATACCAAAAACTTGGTAGGTGCAAGACCACTGCAAGAATATAATGTTATATTTACAATAACTATAATTAGCATCCTTTTTAACTAATGCTTAAAAAATATAAGAACTGGTAACTAGAGATGACGCGAGTAGTGATTAGGCTGATTATTTGGCATTCCCTATGACAAACAGTCAAATTATTAGGCATAATGTTTTGATGTTAAAAAGAATAGTATTCTTTCTAGAATCAAACAGAGTGATACATCTCCCACAAGTAGGTACCTACTAAGAAAACAAATCTCTAAATCTCAATGTCCATGAATCATCAACAAAAAGATGTTTACTAAACAGTGCATTACTTCATAATAGACTTTGACCTTTCGAATTGAAAATATGTATTTATAAATAACGAAGGTAGTTTTAGTTACCCATCAGGTTGTTCCCATTTATAAGAGATCTGATTTTCTCCATCCAGACATGGGCTTCCTGGAACGTGTTAGCCGCAAGGAGCACCCGGGTCTTCCGAGGCTCGTCCGCGGGAAACACGGCGAAGGCATGAGGCCGCGAGCGGGACTTCGCCCTCCTCACAACGAAGCCAGAAGGCAGTTCGATTGTACCAGCTGATGCTCCGGCCTCGCTGCAGTATACCGCCAAAATTCCACCAGAGAACGTCGGGCTCGGCCGCAAAATGCACCACTGTCGTTTCCACGACTGCCGATAAACAAATTATTACGAAAATTCACAATGCAATTAACTTGTGGTGAAGTAATTAAAAATTACCTTAAATGGACTCAGACCGAGATTAGATTTGAATGGATACTTCACCTCCAAGTATCCGGACATTGTGATGGGTTTTCCTGTATTCACAACACAAGCATGCCCTTTTTTTTAAATAATAAGAATGTTAGGTCCCAATTCCAACGTTCCAACAAAACAATTACTTTGTTTACAAAAAATCCATAACCATGTTGCCAGCTGGGCTTAGCTTCAACTGGCTAGTTGCTTATTTTTGTCCCAATACGTGGCTAGATTAGATCTAGACAGAAGTTGCCTAGGATCTTTATGACGAGCCTCGTCAACTCTCGATCTAAATTACAATAGTTACTCTAATTAATAACACAAAATAAAAAAACTATGTAAAAGGAATAAGTCTAAAATAAAATCATATTTTTGTAATTACTTGCAAGTAGTAAGTTGACATAAGTAACTATAATTTGTTTTTCTTGCTTCTTGAGAATAATAAGGCGTAGGTAAGTTACAAAATTGGTGCATCGTTTTCCAGTTTTTTTATAGGAACCTTTATTAATTTCCAAAGAAACAATATTTTGAGCCATTATAAATTCAAAAACTAGACTAGTAGCTTATTACATTCAGCTAGGTTCTGGCCACTGAGCAGGTAATTACTACGTTCTGGCATGGCAAGCAAGCGAGTGCAGTAATGAACCTGTGGATACACCACCCACCCAGTTATTCGATAGATAGCTGTACTTATTTTTAAAATAAATCATGACAACACTTTCGTAAGCCTATGCATGATTATTGATGCAGTGGGGTAGCTGTCATATTATATTTTATTGCTTTTATAAGGCACACATCCTTTTTAAACTTTAGATAAGCCCAACACTCGTAATAAAAAAAAAAGTCAAATTAAAGTTTGGATCATGTTACAATCTAGTGTCGATGTCACAAACGTCAAAAAAGGTATTCTGCTCACCGGGCAATACAACGCGAAATGTGATAATACCTAAATGTTACTGTAAGTTGAATGTTTCAAAGTTCTGATAATTCTCTCTTTCGCTCTTTACAATTATTATATAGCACTATCCTACTCTAATATACATATGGTCGCAAGAATCAGAAGTAGATTTATTGTTGTTACCAGAATGGCAATTTTTAGTCAATTCACAATACAGTCTCGATTCGGTCAACATGCAGTGTGCCTCTAAAATAAATAAGAGAATTGGGCTTCTGTTATTAGTTGCTAAGCCATCACCAAAAATGGCTAAATTACACCAAAAATTAACGTTGGAAACACTGGACCATAGACAACTGGCAGATCAAAGAAATAGAGTTCAACCGTTGGAGTTCAAATATTGATTTCAAAAACCAGTTCTTCTCGATTCACTGACATATTGTCTATGTCTCCTACCGGCACATCAAGCGAGCCTGCGAGACCATCGATTACTCATTAGTTAATTAAGCCCGATTTCCACCGCGAGCGGAGCCAAGGTACCCGTTAAGGATTCCGTAAAAGTTAAATGCAAACTTGTATTTCTATCAACAAATAGTCGAGAGCGGAAAGGACTGAACGAGCAGAATGAGTTGAATGAAATGAACTCTGTGGCGCGGTGGGCCAAGGTTGGCCTGCGACGCAGGAGGTTGCGGGTTCGATTCCCGCCTCGGAACAAATATTTGTGCGATCGCAGATATTTGTTCAGGGTGTTCTGGGTATTTTCTATGTATAATAAAAAATATCTATCTATGTATTATATTGTATTAAGTATATCAGTTATCTAGTACCCATAACACAAGCTCTGCTTAGCTTGGGGCTAGATAATGTTGTGTAAAACTGTCCAGAATTATTATTATTATCTCACTTATTTATTCTAAATCTCGTAAAAAAATATATATTTTTCACTATAAAGGAATACTATCTACAAAAAATAAATAGTATAAAAAACATTATAATAAAAAATATAAATCTAAACGGGGAACCACCGACCGCGGAGCGAGGCCCAAACGGTCGGGGGCTAGGGCTGCAGAGAGAGGAACCTCCTGACTATGCGTGCCGAGTCCAGGAGTACCGCCTTCTGGATCTGACCCTTGATCCAACCATTTAGCGAGAGCTTATTATTATTATACCACTCATTTATTAAAAATCTCGTAAAAAAATATATTTCTCACTATAAAGCAATACTATCTACAAAAAAATAAATAGTAAAAAACATTATAGTAAAAAATATAAATCAAAACGGGGAACCACCGACCGCGGAGCGAGGCCCAAACGGTCGGGGGCTTGGGCTGCAGAGAGAGGAACCTCCTGACTATACGTGCCGAGTCCAGGAGTACCGCCTTCTGAATCTGACCCTTGATCCAACTATTTAGCGAGAGCTTCTTAAGGTACTGGTCGAAGCTCTTCGCAATCAGTCCATTCACTGAAACGACTATCGGGACGATAATCGTTGAATCCACATCCCACATGGCGGTAATCTCGTGAGCCAAGTCAAGGTACTTGCTTAACTTGTCTTTCTCGGCCTTCACGAGATTAGCATCATGCGGGATAGTGACATCAACAAGTATCGCCCGGCGTTCCGACCGGTCTACCAGCACGATATCAGGCTTATTGGCAACAATAGTCCTATCCGTGATGATAGACCGGTCCAAGTAGAGCGTGGCACGGCCATTTTCAAGAACCGGCTGAGGCACGTACTTATAGTACGGCACCTCAGGTCCCACAAGGTCGTATCGGAGGGCAAGTTGCTGGTGAATGATCCTGGCTACTTGGTTGTGTCTGTGCAGATACGGTTGTGTCTGTGCAGATACTATTATTATTATTATTATTATTATTAACTCGCTCAGTTCTAGGGAGCGGAGCGGAGTCATTACGAAAGTAATATATTGTAGTTTTTGATTACGAAGTTCGTTCAACTCGCAATGACAAATTACTTAGTAGCGTTTCTACAGAGAAGCCCGGTTACCATCGCGAAAGAGTAATGAGCGGACAAAAATTGTTTATTAGTGGAAACGTAAACCTATTTCATTCAAAAGGAGTCCGTTCCGCTCATGTTCCCATGTTCAAGCTCATTACCCGTTCACGGTAAAAACCGGGCTTTAGTGTTGTGTGGTGTGGTGGTTGGCTAGTAGGGTAGGTACTCCTTGGAACACTAGGGTAAAGATCCACATAATTATTATAACACAAAATGAATTCACAAGGACCGTACCAATGAGTAAATTAAGTACGCCGTGTCAATGAATAAACTGAAATTTATTAACCATTAATTTTAATGTTTTAGTTCTGTCGATGTCTATCGATTTGATTGTTTCGGAATCTACCGGTATTTTAGCGAACTCTAGCCGGGCGTGGTGTAGTGCGGCTGCGCGACAGTTTTTTTTATGCAATTTCCAAAAGGTTTGAGTATTGTGTGTTGTCGGTTTGTTTTTATACGAAAAATTTAATTTTTTCAATGAATTCTTTTAAAAACTCGTAATATAATGTAATTGATGGTTGTGTAGATAAATTATCTGCTATCAGCAGAGTGTTTCACGCGCTATTTACCAAAAAATCGGAGTATTTCCATGGGCGTTAACTTCAGGTTAGTCAGTTGCTAACTTATTATTAAATTAAAAATAGGGTTAATAACGACTTAGAACAACATATTCTGTTTACTGTTACCGCAGCAAAACTATTCAAGAGTCATTACCAAGTGTTTATTTGTATATTATTTGAATAAACTCAGTGAATTGTAACTTTGAAAGTCATGCAGGTTCGCCATTTAGCTCATTCCTAGTTCAAAAGTTAAATTTAGACGTTAACTGACCCATATCTGCTCCCAAAGTGAATATAAGTGCACTTATAAAAAATAAAATTTGTTACAGGCCTACCTAAATAAAAAGACTGAACTATGAATCTCATACTGCTGCTGTACTTAGCAGCATCAGTATTCCAGCTGTGCCTGACACAGGACTATGTCCCTTCTACCTATAATCCTGATGCGAGCCAGCCTAGTCCGACCAATGACTACTACAACCCTAACGCACCTCCAGACCCTCGAAATGATCCCTACGACCCGAATAAAAGATTCCAGAGTAACCCAAGCAGTCCAAATCAGTATGATATAAATCGGAATCCATATGATCAAGATCAGAGGTTTAATCAGTTTGAGAACCGAAATGACTTGAAGTATCAGAACCCATACAATCCGGACAACACTCCGAGGCCTACGTGGGATGCCAGTAGGACTTTCAGCACTGGATACAAAGGTGCTGCCTTAGAGACTGAGAGTGTTATTATCTCAGAAGCGTAAGTTGCCTTTTCCAACATATTATAAAATAAAAAATAGCCTTTATTTCACTAACATGATAATAAAACAACTCTTATGTGTGATTATAATTCATTATCCTTCTCATTACTATGAAGAAACTCATACATATCAAAACATATAGCGCGCGCCAAGTTTGTCTTACTTAAAAGACAATTCAAAATGATCCTTGTGATTTCAATGAGCGAAATAATGTTGTCTCTTACTTAACTTCCTCCTTTGACCTTACTTTACCTTGACAACCTCTGTGACGCTGCGGGCGAACGTTTGCCTGTGACGCAAGAGGTTGCGGGTTCGATTCCCGCCTCTGAACAAATACCTATTTAAATGACAGGGCTGACTCCCTAGCTAGGGAAGGGGCTAAACTTATCCCGACTCAAGCTGACATCAGCCTATCGAAACCACCAACAGTGGAAATCAAAAACAAGCTAAGATTGCATTCAGAAATGGATCACCAAAAGCTATGGGAACGAAGGTCGGACTGTAAGCACACAAAACATATGCTCCCAAAACCTGACAAGAAAATGACGAATACACTGCTTAAAATGAAACGCGAGGACCTGCGTATGGTGGTGGGCATCATAACAGGACACTGCGACCTCAACCATCACCTGCACAAAATTGAAGCCACTGACAGCGGGCTGTGTCGGGGCTGCTTGCAGGAAGAAGAGACGGTGGAGCACGTCATCCTAAATTGTGCGGCCACAAAAGACGCCAGGGCCAAGACGGGTTTGCAGGAGCTACTTGGATCCTGCTCTCCATCATCGACGCCTTCGGACACACTTCAACAGTGTTGCCATCAACCCAAAGTCCTGCTCCGTTACTTTAAGGAGCTGGGCTGGCTGGGGTAGGGTTAGCACAGGGGGATAATGCACAATACACCCCACAGCGGGATGTCAGTGCAGGTCTTAGCACCCCCACCTAGAATTAGAATTAGAATTAGAAATACCTATTTGTGCGATCTGCAGATATTTGTTCAGGGTGTTCTGGGTATATTCTCTATGTATAAATAAGTATATCAGTTGGGTAGTACCCATAACACAAGCTCTGCTTAGTTTGGGGCTAAATAACGTTTTGTGAAATGTCCAGCATTATAAAAAAAAACACACAAACAGATTTTAGAAACATTTTAATTTCAGGTCCTACTTCATAGTTGCATCACGCATGGTGCGCCCGGGACAAATCTACAAGATATCAGCCAACATACTGCAAGCTCGCCTGCAGATGACCATCCGCGCCTCCATCTCCTGCAACGGAGTGGAGATTGCAGACGTGATCCAGAGGGTGAAGCAAGGAGTGCCTGAGATATTGAATATGAGGGTAAGTGGCTAAGGACACGCTAATAGTGCGCGCGACGCTTGTTCCCACCGCCTGCGGCCCGCACCAACACCGCGCGGTACGCCCAGACACCGCACGCACTCATGCTGCTTAAGACTGAGCCAACCTTAGGCAGAAATCTTCATACAAAAAAAACGCCTCTCGCCGCTCGAAAAAGGGATTCTTATTGAATGTCTCGTAAAATATAGATAATTTTACAAAACACCTACAGTAAACCCTCGGCTTTGTTGTATTGATTTTATTTATCTCATTTTTAACCCAATAATATGCACCATTTGAATAAATAATTGAATCTAGGCAAAAAAATAGACAACTTTGTTTTTTTTATAGAGGAAATATTATCTTATCGTTTTTCTCGTACAATGATCCCTCGGAATTATAATGTGGTATCCAGGCATATTTTTAATTTCAATATTGTACTTGATTTAGTCTTTAAAAAATCAAATCTAAGATTAGGTATTTTATTTAAGCTTAGGATTAATACCAATGATTACCCAGGTACAAGAGGTAGATGTTTTGCACACATGTCTGCCTAAATTTGTCTATTATGTGTATTAGTTTTTTAAGTCAATTAATGTAGTAATTTCTCAGTGGAGAGTCCAAGATCTCAGAGTCAATTAATTTAGCTTACAGAACGTTTTGGCCTAAGCTGTTAGTTTTGTTAGCAACAGATTGATAGCAACAATACACATGAATTGAGAACCGCCTCCATGTTTTTTGAAGTCTGTTAAAAATAAAATAAAATAATTGTCAACTCCCAAATCCTGAAACCGAACCCAACCCAACTCCTTCAAATGTTTTTCAGTTCATTATCATTATCAGCTGGACAGGCCTCCCATATAGTGTTTCGTGGATAGTCGTGGCGACTCATAAGTCGCCCCTATCCACCGATTTCCTGCGTCCTATATAAAGTCGTTGGTCCAACAAGAGGGGTGCTTTTCTACACTGTGCTAGGCAACTCAATCTTGAAATAGTGAATGTTTTTGAGCCAGTTTTGTTGTTGCGCCTGTTTCAGAGACGTTAGTTGTATGGATATCAGAAGGCATAATTATTTTATAGTCACACTATATTAAGCCTACTAAATAAAAACTAAATTGTACAATTGCTATTCTGTTCCTGCATAATAACCATTAAGTACACTTTCAATCAACTTTCAAACTTATATATTTGATGTTTAAATAAAGAACAGAACACCAACTTTGAAAGGATTGATTGAGTTGTCAGTTGAGGATAATACCATTTATAACATCGACACTAGATCGGATCATGATCTGAATTATATTGTAACTATCCTGTATGATGAGAATTGGTCTACAGATGTGGCTAACATGCTTTACCGGTCCTCATACATTTAATTCTTAGAGTTTTATTTTTTCCGTTAATTGTGTTTGCTAGGGCACAGTTATTTTCTTAAATTCTCATGAAATAATTCGTTAATTTAATGTTCAGGTGCCCCCCACCACCATCCCCGGTGACTACAAGCTGCGTGTGGAAGGGTTGTACCTCGACACTCCATTCGGAGGCAGAGCTTTCGTGAATGAGACACAGCTGTCATTCTCCAAGCGATTTATGACTATCTTCATACAGATGGACAAGCCTGTGTATATGCAGGGCCAGACAGGTGAGATTTACTAGTGTAATTTTATCTTAGAATACAATAACAATTTATTTATTTTGTTATTTATTTATTTATAATACACAGGCATCTCTCGGAGCTGATGCGTGTATATCTTAGTTCTTATCAGTGCACTTTAAATGTTTGTCAAGTCTATTTTTTAAAGAATTCACTGAGGCACTGATCACTGAGTCAAATGTATCAAATGTATGTTTTGCAGTGCGATTCCGAGTGATCCCCATCAACACGGAGTTGAAGGCGTTCGGGCGCGCCATCGACGTGTTCATCCTCGACCCCAACCGACGGATCCTCAAGAGATGGCTGTCCAGACAGGTATGACATTTATAATATATATAAAACCGTTGCGTGACTGACTGACTGACTATCTATCAACGCACAGACTATCACTGTAAGTCTCAGAGATCTGAATTTGGAGCATACGTTCCTTTTGTGGTGTAGGGGTGCACTAATAAAGGAATTCCCGAAATTCAACCCCTAAGGGGGTAGAATAAGGAGTATAAGATAACATAAGGAGACAATATCATCATTAGTACACCTATCGACGCATAAATCTGGGGCCACGGAAGTAAACCCGCCAAGTTGAGCAAAAAAAAAAAAAACAAAGGCACATCCCTACATCCTTTCCTTAAAGAGGACATTTTCGACCCTCCAGTGACTTCGTTATGGATAATGCTAGAAGCCTGAATTTTCAGTGAAGAGGGCATGATATAGCTAGGTATATTCCCAAATAACATTTATTCAAGAAATAAAGTAGTCACTATAAAATGTCGTTAGTTAAATAATTAGGTAACAGTTTATAACAAAGTTCTTGGATAGATACTGAGTAAATGAACAACTGACTTGGCTTTACATTAGATCACACAACTTTTTGTGGTAGAAGAACTGGCGTTGCGATACTTGCATTTTTGTACATGTTATGTTTTTGATGGGAGAAAACCACAGACCTATAATTACACTAGATAACGCAAGTGCACCTACTTAGCATGTCACTTCCCCTGTCCGAAATAGGTGCAATGCACCTATTAGCAAACCTCAAACCAGTTCGCTCTCGGCCGTCTCCGCGATAGCACGTGGGATGTTAATAGAAAAATGTCTAATTGCCCCATAGTGAACTGTAAAAATTCTTCGAAATCAGCTAGCCGTGCGAATGGAGATCTTACGTGGCATAGTAGGTACAAAACAAAACGGCACGCTTAGTTTCATACGGTGGATGAAGGCGGCTCAAGACTGGTCGTCGTGGTATTATATGGGGAGGCCTATTTTAGCAGTGGGCTTCTACAGGCTGATGATGAGTATGAATATAGATAAACTGAAGTAAACAGACACAAAAATCCATTCTCGAACTAAACTAAAGGAAAGAGTAATTGATACTTTCCATAACAATACAGGGACAGTGGGTGTTAAATTGTCATGAAACACATAAGAGTATCACTGTCCTATTGTGTGACTGGAGCCTTATTAAAACACGTACTAACTACATAGAATACATACACATATACATAGTCTAACGACTGGGTAATCTCTTTCGATTACAATTTTAGAGTACATTGAGCTGTAAGCATTGAAAATTTCTGCTCTTTGAAAAGATAAGTATGCTGCGCAATGTACTGCGAAATCATAAATTAAAGCGATTATCAGTTCGTTAGACAGCTCAAACTTGCGTAGCGGGCTATGGAGAGAGCTATGCTCGGAGTTTCACTACGTGATATAATCCGTGTGGCAATAGGCAGGCCATATAGCTCGCAGAACTGATACCTGTTGCGGAAGAAAGGTTCTCGAGTGGCGACCCCAAACCGGACGACGCAATAGACGAATGCCCCCTTTTCGCAGGTCGCAGGAAGACGGTGGACGGAGGCGGCTCAAGATCGATCATCGTGACATTCTATGGGGGAGGCCTATGTCCAGCAGTGGACTTATTTAGGCTGATGATGATGAAGAGTATATTTAAGTTATCATTTAGAAGTTATAATTTTTACGTGTACTGTAAGCTTACTGTTTTTCTGAAATAATTAATGCTAATACTATAGAAGATACGTCTATGTGCTGATGATGAAGCATTTCATACGTGACAGGTTGCAAGCCTAGCGCAGCTTATTGTAATACTAACTGTTAACACATCTGTCTACCCAAAAAACCAAACAAAACCAGCAGCCAGTTTTCGGATCTCAATCGCTGTACAAACCGGACGTTAACAAAATGCTTAATTTCCGCAGAGTAACTTCGGTACCGTCAGCCTGCAGTACCAAATGTCGGACCAGCCTCTGTTCGGAGAGTGGACCATCCGCGTGGAGGCCTTGGGACAGGTTGAAGAGACCAACTTCCTCGTCGAGGAGTACTACCAGACCAGATACGAAGTGAGTATCAAAATGCATCTTCTATCTGAGGAAATCTCCTCAGTTTTGTCTGTGTATGTGCACCCGTGGACGTGTTCCAGCTGATACATATGGATAGGCCCGCATAGGTCTCGATCCCGTGAGAATATCGGGATAAAAATGTCCCCATGTGTTATTGCGGGAGTCAAGCTATCTCCATTCCAAATTTCATTCAAATCCGTCGATCCGTTTCAGCGTGACGAAGTAACAAACACACGCACACACTCACAAACTTTCGCATTTATAATATTAAATTTAGAAGTTGCTGTAAAAAGTACTGGGCATTACTCTTCCAACGTAGAGGATTTTATAAGACAGCTGGGTTGCCAGGTGTAAATCTTATTCCTAGTTGTGCTAGTTCTGTTTTATGTCACGACTTTTAGTTTACCGCACTGACTAATCTATTTAAAAGAGGACCAACGAAATTAAAATTATTTTTTCAGGTGAACGTGACAATGCCCGCGTTCTTCTTCAACACGGAGCCGTTCATACATGGTCGCATCATGGCGAACTACACCTCGGGCGCGCCGGTCCGTGGGAACCTCACGCTGAAGGCCACCATCCGCCCTATCCCGCAGTACCGCCCCAGTTACTACACACAGGTAGCTATTTAACTAAACCTCGGGCGCGCCGGTCCGCGGGAACCTCACGCTGAAGGCCACCATCCGCTCTATCCCGCAGTACCGCCCCAGTTACTACACACAGGTAGCTATTTAACTACACCTCGGGCGCGCCGGTCCGCGGGAACCTCACGCTGAAGGCCACCATCTGCCCTATCCCGCAGTACCGCCCCAGATACTACACACAGGTTGCTATTTAACTACACCTCAGGCGCGCCGGTCCGCGGGAACCTCACGCTGAAGGCCACCATCCGCCCTATCCCGCAGTACCGTCCCAGATACTACACACAGGTTGCTATTTAACTACACCTCGGGCGCGCCGGTCCGCGGGAACCTCACGCTGAAGGCCACCATCCGCCCTATCCCGCAGTACCGCCCCAGATACTACACACAGGTTGCTATTTAACTACACCTCGGGCGTGCCGGTCCGCGGGAACCTCACGCTGAAGGCCACCATCCGCCCTATCCCGCAGTACCGCCCCAGATACTACACACAGGTTGCTATTTAACTACACCTCAGGCGCGCCGGTCCGCGTGAACCTCGCGCTGAAGGCCACCATCCGCCCTATCCCGCAGTACCGCCCCAGATACTACACACAGGTAGCTATTTAACTACACCTCGGGCGCGCCGGTCCGCGGGAACCTCACGCTGAAGGCCACCATCCGCCCTATCCCGCAGTACCGCCCCAGATACTACACACAGGTAGCTATTTAACTACACCTCGGGCGCGCCGGTCCGCGGGAACCTCACGCTGAAGGCCACCATCCGCCCTATCCCGCAGTACCGCCCCAGATACTACACACAGGTTGCTATTTAACTACACCTCGGGCGCGCCGGTCCGCGGGAACCTCACGCTGAAGGCCACCATCCGCTCTATCCCGCAGTACCGTCCCAGATACTACACACAGGTTGCTATTTAACTACACCTCGGGCGCGCCGGTCCGCGGGAACCTCACGCTGAAGGCCACCATCCGCCCTATCCCGCAGTACCGCCCCAGATACTACACACAGGTTGCTATTTAACTACACCTCGGGCGTGCCGGTCCGCGGGAACCTCACGCTGAATGCCACCATCCGCCCTATCCCGCAGTACCGCCCCAGATACTACACACAGGTTGCTATTTAACTACACCTCAGGCGCGCCGGTCCGCGTGAACCTCGCGCTGAAGGCCACCATCCGCCCTATCCCGCAGTACCGCCCCAGATACTACACACAGGTAGCTATTTAACTACACCTCGGGCGCGCCGGTCCGCGGGAACCTCACGCTGAAGGCCACCATCCGCCCTATCCCGCAGTACCGCCCCAGATACTACACACAGGTAGCTATTTAACTACACCTCGGGCGCGCCGGTTCGCGGGAACCTCACGCTGAAGGCCACCATCCGCCCTATCCCGCAGTACCGCCCCAGATACTACACACAGGTTGCTATTTAACTACACCTCAGGCGCGCCGGTCCGCGGGAACCTCACGCTGAAGGCCACCATCCGCCCTATCCCTCAGTACCGTCCCAGATACTACACACAGGTTGCTATTTAACTACACCTCGGGCGCGCCGGTCCGCGGGAACCTCACGCTGAAGGCCACCATCCGCCCTATCCCGCAGTACCGCCCCAGATACTACACACAGGTTGCTATTTAACTACACCTCGGGCGCGCCGGTCCGCGGGAACCTCATGCTGAAGGCCACCATCCGCCCTATCCCGCAGTACCGCCCCAGATACTACACACAGGTAGCTATTTAACTACACCTCGGGCGCGCCGGTCCGCGGGAACCTCATGCTGAAGGCCACCATCCGCCCTATCCCGCAGTACCGCCCCAGATACTACACACAGGTAGCTATTTAACTACACCTCGGGCGCGCCGGTCCGCGGGAACCTCATGCTGAAGGCCACCATCCGCCCTATCCCGCAGTACCGCCCCAGATACTACACACAGGCAGCTATTTAACTACACCTCGGGCGCGCCGGTCCGCGGGAACCTCACGCTGAAGGCCACCATCCGCCCTATCCCGCAGTACCGCCCCAGATACTACACACAGGTTGCTATTTAACTACACCTCGGGCGCGCCGGTCCGCGGGAACCTCATGCTGAAGGCCACCATCCGCCCTATCCCGCAGTACCGCCCCAGATACTACACACAGGTAGCTATTTAACTACACCTCGGGCGCGCCGGTCCGCGGGAACCTCATGCTGAAGGCCACCATCCGCCCTATCCCGCAGTACCGCCCCAGATACTACACACAGGTAGCTATTTAACTACACCTCGGGCGCGCCGGTCCGCGGGAACCTCATGCTGAAGGCCACCATCCGCCCTATCCCGCAGTACCGCCCCAGATACTACACACAGGCAGCTATTTAACTACACCTCGGGCGCGCCGGTCCGCGGGAACCACACGCTGAAGGCCACCTTCCGCCCTATTCCGCAGTACCGCTACAGATTTATCTACGCAGTCCCTTTGCTGTGCGTAGTTTCTCCGTAATTTTTTATCTTCTTAAATCATGTGATAAATGTTACGTAAATTTTTGCAAGCTTCTTAGCAAACTGTTTGATTTTGTGCAGGGCCAGTTCAACAACAAGGGACAAGCTGGAGGGATTGGTTATGGAAACAATCAGTACACAAGAGGTAAGTACCAAAGCAGTTTTTTTTTAAATTTGAAGTACTCTGCTGAGCTCTTCACAGACAACGGATAGGATGTGAAATGAAAAGTCAGTATATATCCATATGCACCATATGTTCTGTAATGGTTTTGTATCAAACCAGAACGCTGCAATGCGAGCATTACTGCTTTGCTCAGAAATAGGTATGGTGGCAGTACATTCCCAGGACGAACTCTTACAAAAAGTTCTACTACTGCTAACCCTAAGGCCTTGATCCGCAGCGCTCAAAGCGAATTCGCTCTGCGTTGTAAGCGCCTGCGTCGAGATCAAAAACAAATGTATGTGTCTTGAAACAGCGCTGCAAATTGTTGCGATTTGCTTTGTTTCCAGTGACGGCGATAATTACGTAGCCCAGAGCCTTGATTCTCCTTTAGCTAGCAACTTATATGGGCGTTTAGTGTACACTACATGGATTTTAGTATGTATTTTAGTATCCAGCAATCCCACAATGCTGAAATTTGGTATGCTTGTAGTTTTTGTGACAGAAATGCAGGGAAAAGTCTAAAATTGAAGAATTTAGAAACATGTACCCTATTAAACGATAACCAATATAAGAATCCATTGTTGATCTTCCATTTCAAGGACATTGAGCGATGGTGTATGTCTAATTTTTCGATACTCGAAACTTTAAAACGATGCATATGGTTTTCTTGCAATACTGCCATCGTGACACACTTGCTAGATTATTTTGAGATGATTACTGACTTCACAAAAGGAGGTTATCAATTAATTCGTCAGCTACTTATACCATATTTATACTAATAGGTATGTTTACGCCCCGCTGGTTAGTCATATTTATACTAATAGGTATGTTTACGCCCCGCTGGTTAGTCATATTGGTCAGTACAAAGGTTCTTTCGAAGATGTGTAGGAAATTATCTCGAGGTGGAAGTGAAGTTTTAATCTCAGTAAATGTTTTCAGAAGTCGGTTAGAAAGGTACATAAAGAGTAACCTGCCCACATCGCGTGTATTGGCGAGGTCTGAGTTCAGGGCGAACCACTAGTTTATTTGTGTTGTCTTCCGCAGTCCGTCCAAACTACAATCCATATATTTACAACGAGACGGGATTCACGTCCGAGTTCGACCCGTCCGGCGCGCACGACCCGCGGCGCCGCCCCGGACAGCCCAGCCAGCTGGACCAGCCCGACTGGTGGTACGACCCGCAGAAAGTGGTCACGAGGATGTTCAACTTCGTGAGTACACTACCCATACATTTACCACGAGAGCGGGTTCCCGTCCCGTCTGAGTAAAGCTAGGCCTAAAAACTGCCTCATTTTAAACCAGTGCAAACTTTAAAAAATGTTCTTTAGTGTACACATAAATACAAAAGGCAGAATGAAAAGTCATGTAGAAAGGCGACCTTAACCCTAAAAAGAGTTTTCTTCCAGCAAACCTTTGAGGCTAAAGGTTGGTGATAGAGGTAGGTTTGTGTACGCATATAAACGACACAAAGCAAAACAAATTAAATAACATTGGTAAACATAACTACGTTAAAATAAACTTCTTAAACACAGATAACTATATATTAAATGAAAAATAAGTAAATAATGCTGGACAGTTCACACAACATTATCTAGCCCCAAGCTAAGCACAGCTTGTGTTATGGGTACTAGATAAGATATACTTAATACAATACATGAAATAGATAGAGATATTTTTTATTATACATAGAAAAAACCCAGAACAACCTGAACAAATATCTGCGATGGCACAAATATTTGTTCCGTGGCGGGAATCGAACCCGCAACCTCCTGCCTCGCAGGCCAACCTTCGCCCGCCGCGCCACAGAGGTCGTCAAATACATACCTACATATCTTATAAATACACTAATGTATGTAGGTATACATAAATAAAAACAATACTTACAAAGTTTATTATTTTTCAAGTGTAAACCACACTGAGTTTTCCGAGTTAGTGCCCACAAATTTCGTCTCTAGCGTCATAGCTCGTTCTATGGCCAAATTGGTAAAGGCATCGCCGATCACAGGCGAGGATGCGGGTTCGAGTCCCGCTGGAACGGAATTTTTGAGTTGCATTTAAATTTATAATACTAACAAACTAAAGATTTACAGTAAAAGATAGTGCTGATTAACTTTGCTCTTTAAGAAACAATCAGATAATATAGCAACAGATAACATAGCAAAATATTGTAATTTGGAAGCATGTCTTAGCGAGAGAGACTTTATCTACACTAATATTATAAAGAGGAAAGATTTGTATTTTTGTTTGTATGTTTGTAATGAATAAACACAAAAACTCCTGTGCCGATTTCAAAAATTCTTTCACCGTTGGAAAAGCTACATTCACCCTGAGTGACATAGGCTACCGGGGGGGGGGGGGGGGGGGGGGCTGTTTTTCATCCTGAAGCTACCCGTGAGAAGCCGGGACGAGTCGCTAGTCTAGTATAAATTGTGTTTCAGGATGAGAAGTACCCATTCTGGATGCGGAAGCCAGACCCCACAGAGTACGGTCTGTACAACAACCAGAACAATCCCAACTACAACACGTACACCACGGCCTCAACCTACTACAACAACCCCAACTACGACCAGCTGCCCTACTTGAGATTCGTAAGTTATTGCCATGACATATTGAAGGTAGCCGCAACATTCCTAATCGTAGATTTGATTTTTAACCCCCGATGCAAAAACGACGGGGTGTTATAAGTTTGACGTGTCTGTGTGTGTGTGTGTCTGCGTGTGTGTCTGTGTGTGTGTGTGTCTGTCTGTGGCATAGTAGTTCCCGAACGGATGAACATTTTTTGTATGTTTTTTTTTTTTAAAGGTGTATTATTCGGGTGTGTTCTTAGCTATGGTTGATCAAAATTGATTCAGCCCTTTCATTGCGACGAGGGTTTTTTTAATTTTTACAAGTTAATTTCTTGTTAACTGAAATTACAGGCACATGATACTTTTCATCTATGTCGGCGGGCGCAGTGCGATGCCGCATAGGGCGCGTCCTAGGTGGACGTGACCTATGTGGTGAAATATGAATTGCTATAGGCAGAGGTTACCGCTTAACATCAGGAGAGACATCTGATAGTTACGTTATTCAAATCAATTTTTTTTTTAAAACTAGCTGTTGTGTTCATTCAATTCCTAGGGGCCTTTTTCTTGGCGTGACAATGTAGAAATATTTGTATGTTTTCTCAGTACTAATTCATGGGCAGATATTGTACATAAAAGCCCATATTCTTTAACAAATTGAATTGAGACTATAGCGTAGGCTGTTTGATAGATTTCAATAAAAAACTGTGACTAAACCTATGCTGGAGTCGCGATTCACGCTTTAACATATCTGTAATACCTAAGATGACTTGTTTAAAAACCTGCTCAGTTCAGTTTTGAGCTTAGTTCTGCCCCCTTATTCGCTATGACCGAACGTGACATAACGCGGGCTCGTTGCGTACGATATCTGCGTGGAATCATCGTTCAGAATACATTGGGATGTCACACTTTTTTTTTACATATCTTGAAAACAAACAGCTCTTGTACATATAAGATAATAGAATACATAATATTATAGAAACATATTGGGCTTGAACAGTTATTGTCAAGTAACCTCCTATGGTTATAGCGAATAGCAGCCCTGAAATGAGTCTTGAGTTCTTTGTGCTACACCAAACTTCTGCTTAAATACTTAGGTATATAAGTAGGTGTAGCAATAGTTTAAATTTATGAAGATATTGTTATAATTATTATTTTTAAATTAAGGTATTGTATATTACTTTTCCAGATAATAAGCCACCATTAAGCCACCATTCTATGTCATACAAATAATTCCAGTCCATCCCAAGGTTGTCTGGCAGAGATCGCTTATAGCGATAAGACCGCCCATTGTACTTCCGTGCTTAGTTTATGTATTAATTCTAAAATAGCTTATTTTCTGTGTTGTATAATAAAGTGTTTTCTATCTATCTATCTATCTGCTGCATCAAAACACTCTCCCTTGCAGTTCAACGGCACTTACGAGTTCAAATACCCGATGTCGGAGCTGGCCCAACTGGTGCCGACCCTGGACGGCGTGGAGGTCATCATCACGGCGTCGGTCGGAGACCCCTTCCTCAACGACGTGATCGAGGGCTACAGCGTGGCGCGGATATTCAACTCTTCGCTCGCGGTCACCTTCCTCGGAGGCACGCCGCAGGTCTTCAAGCCGGCTATGCCTTTCGACGTCTATGTGAGTATGGGCTGCTTTAAACGAAGCCGTGCAGCTCGTTGGCTACAGATCTCATTGGCGCAACATCGTCCAGCAAAAAGTGATCCATGGAGGGGGTCACGACCCTCAGCATTGAGGAATACGACGCGAGGAGGAAGACTATCTAACGTTACATTTGCATAGAAAGTGTCGTCGACAATTCTGATAGCATGCTTCGCGTCCGTTCACTAGGATCCGCATGTGGATACATTTTCCACATCTTTGATCCCTTGATGGAGGGATTCATAGAATAGCAGGCAGCGGATGTGTTGCTCGTGGTGCAGGTGCTTTTCCGCAATTAGACCGCCAGTGTGCACTTTTTGCAGGTGTCGGTATAAAGTTGTCTCTCTGTCGGCAGATGGTGGTGTCGTACCACGACGGGTCGCCGCTGCCGCGCTGGCAGGCGGCGGGCGTATCGCTGACGGTGCAGGTGTCGGTGGAGGGGCGCGGCGGCGCGCTGGAGCCGCAGCAGCCGCAGCTGGTGCCCGGACACGACGCCGTGTGGCACCTCAAACTGGACCTCTACAAACTGCTCAGTGAGTGTGCTGCCGTGCTTGCAGGCGGCGGGCGTGTCGCTGACGGTGCCGGTGTCGGTGGAGGGGCGCGGCGGCGCGCTGGAGCCGCAGCAGCCGCAGCTGATGCCCGGACACGACGCCGTGTGGCACCTCAAGCTGGACCTCTACAAGCTGCTCAGTAAGTGTGCTGCTGCGCTGGCAGTCGGCGGGCGTATCGCTGACGGTGCAGGTGTCGGTGGAGGGGCGCGCTGGAGCCGCAGCAGCCGCAGCTGGTGTCCGGACACGACGCCGTGTGGCACCTTAAGCTGGACCTCTACAAGCTGCTCAGTGAGTGTGCTGCCGCGCTACAGGCGGCGGGCGTGTCGCTGACGGTGCAGGTGTCGGTGGAGGGGCGCGGCGGCGCGCTGGAGCCGCAGCAGCCGCAGCTGGTGCCCGGACACGACGCCGTGTGGCACCTCAAGTTGGACCTCTACAAGCTGCTCAGTAAGTATGCTGCCGCGCTGGCAGGCGGCGGGCGTGTCGCTGCCGGTGCAGGTGTCGGTGGAGGGTCGCGGCGGCGCGCTGGAGCCGCAGCAGCCACAGCTGGTGCCCGGACACGACGCCGTGTGGCACCTCAAGCTGGACCTCTACAAGCTGCTCAGTAAGTGTGCTGCCGCGCTGGCAGGCGGCGGGCATGTCGCTGCCGGTGCAGGTGTCGGAGGAGGGGCGCGGCGGCGCGCTGGAGCCGCAGCAGCCGCAGCTGGTGCCCGGACACGACGCCGTGTGGCACCTCAAGCTGGACCTCTACAAGCTGCTCAGCAAGTGTGCTGCCGCGCTGGCAGGCGGCGGGCGTGTCGCTGCCGGTGCAGGTGTCGGTGGAGGAGCGCGGCGGCGCCCTGGAGCCGCAGCAGCCGCAGCTGGTGCCCGGACACGACGCCGTGTGGCACCTCAAGCTGGACCTCTACAAGCTGCTCAGTAAGTGTGCTGCCGCGCTGGCAGGCGGCGGGCGTGTCGCTGCCGGTGCAGGTGTCGGAGGAGGGGCGCGGCGGCGCGCTGGACCCGCAGCAGACGCAGCTGGTGCCCGGACACGACGCCGTGTGGCACCTCAAGCTGGACCTCTACAAGCTGCTCAGCAAGTGTGCTGCCGCGCTGGCAGGCGGCAGGCGTGTCGCTGCCGGTGCAGGTGTCGGTGGTGACGCTGTGAGCTGCGATACCGCGGTCACACGCGACGCGTGCAGCCCGGCATACAGCCTGGCGCGCACGGCGGTCCAAGCAAGCTGTTCACACGCATGACGAACACAGCGGACATCGATCTTGCAGCGGCCTACTCATTTCTATTGGAAAATAAAAATAAATGATCGACGTCGAGTGGAAAAGATAAGATGAGTTCGTAGAAGGTGGTGGATGATAGAAATACATAGAAATCGCCACGAAGTCGCATGTGATACTAACCGACCGTGCACCTGTGAACAGGCACACGAGCGCATGCACATTCATTCTTTAAAGAGTGTCGAAAAACAGACAGTCGGCCCGATCGGCGCATTTACTAGCACGAACACGGGCGCATGCACAAACAGCCCGTTCACATGATTGCGCCCGTTGAATGTCGCTTTGAACGAGTGAGTCTGAACGTAGCATGAAATTCATTTTGTTTCCAGAGCTGGAGAACGATCCGAACTTCCGCGAGGTGCTGAACGGCGTGACGGGCGTGCGGCTCAGCGCCCAGCTGGTGGACGCGGTGGGGAGTCACGCCAACGCGGACATGCACTTCCTGGCGCACTACAGTGCGAACAAACAGCACATTCGCGTTTCTACGTCCACCACAGACCCCCGGGTGAGTGATACTTAAATAAATAAATAATGCTGGACAGTTCACACAACATTATCTATCCCCAAGATAAACAGAGATTGTGCTATGGGCTTCGACCAAAATAAAAAAGTATGGGGAACGATAGTTTTGAAGCTTATAAAGTGAGTACTGCCAACAGAACTACTCAACAGAAAAGGTGGGAATAGACGTTGCAGGCGACCCTTCGCCCCCCGTGCCACAGAAGTCGTCGGAACACAGACAGACAAACAGTTAATTATATTATTTGTTTTCAAAGCTGGCTGTTACTTCTTGCTCCCAATTTTACACCCATTTAACTAAGTTATACCTGAAGTGGACGTGTTCGTGTTGCGACTGAGCCCTGCAGCGGCCCACCTGACTCCGGAACTAAGTTTAATAACTATGATAATAGCACAGATAAAATAATACTATACTAATATTAATAATAGTTTAATAACTATCTAATAACATGTTCACAGGTTGGCGAGTACATTATATTCCATGTGCAGAGTAATCTATACATGGAGTCGTTCAACTACGTTGTGATGTCCAAAGGCAACATTCTGACAAGCTCCCAAGAAATCATGCAGGTAACCAAGCTTCGTTGAATCAATGGTGTCTCATACAATGGCAGGTTCTATTCTCGAGTAAAGAAACTCTGTTTGATAGCATATTGTCTGTGCTACCATAGACTAACTAAACACAATAGACTGCTAATCTCATACAAGAAAACGTGACTCAAAAATGGTCAATTCCAGGCTATTTCTAGAGGGCGCTGGCAAAATTCCAGGCTATTTCTAGATGACGCTGGCAAATTCATTCAATCAGCATTTTAAACCAATTACCTAATCTCTTTAAAAATAAACATTTAAATTTCTAATTGATTTTTTAATTATGAAACATTATGAAAATTATGTCGCAAAACATGTTTTATCGATCTATTTGAAATACATGTAAAAATGAATTCAATCAGATTCAAAACAGCGACATCTAGCGTAATTGTAGGCAATCATTCATCGATGCACGTTTTCTTGTATGAGATTAGCAGTCTATTGTGTTTAGTTAGTCTATGGTGCTACTAATAAACGCAGAATATCCTTCCTTGACATTACATTTTGAACACATATAAATTGTTATTTGTATTCGATTTTATTCAATGATTTGAATATTCATTTGACCCTTCAAACCGGAACACAGCAATGCAAGTACTACTGCTTTGTGGTAGAAAAAGGTAAGGTGGTACTTGCCCGAACGAACTTTTTCCCAAAAAAGCTCTACTACTACTAAATTGCATTCAGATTCATTGTATTGGTTGCAGGAAGGAGTGCGTACGTTCGCGGTGACGGTGTCGGCGGAGATGGCGCCCGTCGCCACACTGGTTGTGTGGAGCGCGGGCCGGCGCGGGCACGTTATGGCGGACTCGCTCACCTTCCCCGTCAACGGCATCTCACGGAATAACGTGAGTACTAGATAAACTGTTTGGAACAGTGCTACAATATGGTCTATTCCACTACACAATAGGATTCCCTGTGTCGTGGGTATCAGAAACTACGAGTAATATACTCGTAGTACCATACAAATACAAATACAAATACAAATCATTTATTGATAACGCCAAGTTACAGGTCAGAAAAAGGTCAATATAAAAATTCATATATTGACTTAATATAAAGGTTATAATAAATAAAATTAGAATTGCATAATATTAATAGTATTTGATATAAATTAAATAATTGGCAATTCGTAGAACTCTGCTACAGAATAAAATATACTGTCAAGAAGCCATTTCTTCAGTCGATTTTTAAAAACAATTGTGGAATTTGCATCCTTAATCGTGTCCGGCAGCCTGTTGTAGACCGAGGGACCCATTATATAAACGGACCTCTCCGACTTGCGCAGCGCATAACACCCAGACCCGAAACAAATATTTGTCCTGCAGCGGGAATCGAACCCGAAACCTTTCGCATCTCAGCCTCGACAACCCCTCGCTACGCCAGAGGTTCTGAAAATTTTGGGGCGGTATATATAAAAACATGTCTGACCAAATGCATTACGCGTTTGTTTTGGGTTCAACAGTTTCGTCCAACGGGAAGTGACTTCTCGCTGTCCACGTTAACAGGCACAGCCAACGTGGACAACGGGAAGGGATTTTGTTGACTTCCCGCTGTCCCCGTTAACAGGGACAGCCAACGTGGACAACGGGATGGGATTTTGTTGACTTCCCGCTGTCCACGTTAACGTGGACAAAATAACGTAGACAACGGGAATAGACCTAAAATATAGGTAAATTCAAGAGAAATATCAATAGGGCTCTTAATGGTAGCAGCGCGTTTGCAATACCGTGGGTGTTGCAGATGTCCATAGGCGGCGGTGACTGCACTACATCAGGCGGGCCGTCTGCTCGCTTGCCACCTTATAATATTTAAAAAAATCTGTTGAACCCAAAACAAATGTTAATGCATTTGGTCCGACATGTTTTTATTTACACTGCCCCAATATTTTCAGAACTTCTGTGGCGTGGCGTTCGATTAGGCTGAGATGCGAAAGATTGCGGGAAAAATGATTGTATGATCTGCAAATATTTGTACCGGTTCTGGGTGTTATGGTACCATAGTACTGGTAGTTCGTGACACCCACGACACGGGAATCCTAGTGTGGGATCAGGGCTATGTATTTGACTGTTGGGTGTTATATACCATGTTTTTTAAATTCCACAGTTCACGGTGTTCATAAACAACAGAAAGCATCGCACTGGAGAGAGAGTGGAAGTGGCTATATTCGGGGAGCCCGGCGCGTACGTCGGCCTGTCGGGCATAGACAACACCTTCTACACCATGCAGGCCGGCAACGAGCTTACCTACGCCAAGGTAACTTACTCAACTACGTGTCTTGGACAAATGGCAGGCCTGGATCTACATTTTGCAAAAGGGCTAATTTGCCGCCGTCTAGGCAAAAATATTCAACAAATAACCGTCCACCCCGCCCGTACGCTACCCGCGAATCAATCAAATCGCGCGTCTTTTGCTCATAAATTAATTACTACTACAATTATTCGAATAATACAATTTCTCTCGGGGGAGTTTATCGCACATTGTGTGAAAGGAGGGCTTATACTGAGTGGCCCTCTAGTATTTGTCGCCCCCCCCCCCCCCCCCCCCCCTCTAGATCCGGGCCTGACAAATGGAGAAAGTTCAGACAGAACACGGCGTACGTAACAAGTGAAGACGAAAACTACTATGATGGTTTCTATGCTTTACCAAAATATTCTATATGTTTTAGGTAATATCAAAGATGGCGCATTTTGACGAGGCTACGAACGGTACTTTCGCGTACACGTGGCGCTCGCACTTCGGCGACGCGGACGACCTTGTCTACTTCCCTTCGTCTACCTTCGGGATCGACGCTAACAGGACCTTCGAGTGAGTGAACATGACCCCTTGAATGAATGATTGAACGGTGCATTCGCGTACACGCGGCGCTCGCACTATGGCTCTAGCCGAAAGCTACACCTGTGCCAAATGCAGTTAATGAGCTCAAATTGATTGCGGGTCAATTCCAACTCCTTTTTTGAATTTGATTAATTTTGAAAGGCACTAGAAGACTCTAAAGAGTATGGCGGCAGGCGAGTAGCCGGCTGAGATGCGAGAGGTTGCGGGTTCGATTCCCGCTGCAGGACAAATTTTTGTAAGATCTGCAAATATTTGTTTCGGGTCTCCGTATTGTGGTACCTTGGAACTCTTAGTTCCTGATACCCACGACATAGGGGATCCTAGTGTGGGCACAGATTAATTAATTCAGGACTTTGTACGTGTTTGTTAGGTGTTATGTTATTTGTCAGAAAGTTCATTGATGCCCTACTCACAGACCATATATCAAGATAGAGACCGCAAACACCTAAATTTGTATGAAACCAAGCGGGCCGTTTTATTTTGTACCTACAATGATACGAAATATCTCCATTCGCACGGGTAGCTGATTTCGAGGAATTTTTACAGTTCACTGTGGCGCAATTAGGCATTGTTCTATTAACATCCGAAGTGCTATCGCGAAGGCGGCCGCGAGCCAACTGATTTGAGGTTTGCTAATAGGAACATAGCACCTACTTCGGACAGGCAAAGTGACTCGCAAAGTAGGTGCACTTGCGTTATGTAGTGTATAATAGGTCTGTGGCCCTACTTACAGGTTCGCGGGGCTGGTGGTGTTCAGCGACGTGGAGGTGACGCGGCGCGCCAGCCTGTGCAACTCGTCGCTGGGGCTGGGCGAGTGCCTCGAGGGCGGCTGCTACCCGCTCAGCAAGAAGTGCGACGGCGCGTACGACTGCAGCGACCACACGGACGAGTCCAACTGTGAGTGACCAAGGGTCGTCTCATGTCGTCTCTGGGGGGTCGCTAGGTTGGCTCACTGAGAGCCTGTGGCGCCTCCTACTGTGTGAGTAAGAAGCTGGCCAACGACCGGAGTCGTAGACTCCAGGACCTGATGATGACCAGCACGGGATGAATAGGATGTAGGGCGTAAAAAATGCGTTGATTTCAATGTGGTTTTATTAACCCCCGACGCATGCGAGGCTGTAGGAGCTAGTCATTGAACTAGTAAGATCAGCGCTGTGTTGCCAACGCGGTCTAGCATACGCTGAGTTGGGGACCCTTTTGTGGCTTACGTCAGGCACACACACAAATTGCCATATTTTTATTTCTGTGTAATTTGTTTATGTTTTAGTTTTTAGGGTTCCGTACCCAAAGGGTAAAACGGGAGCCTATTCGTGCGCGAGTCCTACTCGTACTTGGCCGGTTTTTTATTTAGTTCCTATCTTGTTTGCTTTTTTGTTGGTGTGTGTCTTTGTTGTGTATAATCACGAATAAACGTTTATTATTTTTTCAAGTGTAAACCACACTTTATGGATAACATTAAATGTAAATGTAACCCAAAAATTCCGTTCCAGCGGGACTCGAACCCGCAACCTCGCCTGTGATCGGCGATGCCTTTACCAATTCGGCCATAGAACACTATGACGCTGAAGACAAAATTTGTGGGCACTATCAACTCGGCGCTATAGCCGAGTTGGTTGCGGGTTCGAGTCCCGCTGGAACGAATAAACGTTTTATTTCTTTCTTTTTATCTTTGATATTGTGACCGTCGGTCGAGCCCCGAGCCCCGCCTCATGCGTTGTGTCCCGCAGGTGAGCACGCGGACGGCTTCGAGCTGGGCCACTTCCGCAAGTTCCGGTTCAACCGCATCCAGCGGCAGTACGACAACGTGTGGCTGTGGCGCGACGTCAACATCGGCCCGCACGGCCGCTACGTTTTCACCGTGGATGTGCCGCAGGTTCGTTATCATACATACATAGATACACGCCTTTTTCCCCGAATGAAATCTTTCAGCGACCTCTGTGGCGTGGCGGGCGAAGGTTCGCCTGCGACGCAAGAGGTTGCGTGTTCGAATCCCGCCTCGGAACAAATATTTGTACAATCTGCAGATATTTGTTCAGGGTGTTCTAGGTTTTTTCTAAAAATATCTATCTACGTAATCTATTGTATTAAGTATATCAGTTGTATAGTACTCATAACAGAAGCTCTGCTTAGTTTGGGGATAGATAATATCGTGTGAACTGTCCAGCATTCTTAATTTATTTATTTAAAAATGGGTACTGTTTTGGGTATAACGATAACAATATAATAACGCATTTCTTTCAAAACGCATTCACATGTTAATTTTAAGCTATCTGGTTTATTTTAAACTAGCGACTCGTCCCGGCTTTGCACGGGTAGTTTCAGGATGTTAAACAGCTCCCCCCCCTCCTGCCCCCCCCCCCCCCCCCCCCCCCCCCCCCCCCTCCCCACCCCTGGTAGCCTATGCCACTCAGGGTGAATGTAGCTTTCCATTGGTGAAATAATTTTTGAAATCGGCTCAGTTGTTTTGATTTTTTCATCACAAACATACACACAAAAATACAAATCTTTCCTCTTTATAATATTAGTGTAGATAAACACTAAATAACAATTTATTACAAAAAATAAATTGAACATCCAAGCATCTTTGTGAAAAATTAGCTACCTACTTTTTATTTTTTATGTGTGAAGCCGTGCGCAAAAGGCAAGTATCTTTGCTTTTTTATTAAACATTGTTTTAACTTGCAATGTTTGTATGTATGTATGTTTGGGTCAAATCTTGCAACTGAGTTTTAAAGCAGTTATCCTCAACCGAATTTTGCATACCTGTCAAGTTCCGATGACAATGCAATATTGTGGTGACTGCGAGCTGATCTGATGATGGAGACGGAAGGTGGACAACGGAACTTATCGATGGATAATAGTAGACTGGCCGTGTTTAGGCTCATTTCGATCAGCACACGGTTCCAATCTTTAATTTTATAATACCTTGGATTGAAAAATAAATTTTACACAAATAAAAAACTTTCAGATACCGGTTCACTGGACAGTGTCAGCGTTCAGTATGTCGCCCTCGCTCGGACTCGGCATGCTGACAGAACCCTTACATGTAAGTTAACTCATTGATCATCTCATTGAAAGCAATCATGGATCAAGCATCAATCAATGAGATTGGCTCATTGAAAGCCCCTCCACCTGGCTATATAACACCTGCAGAGGAATTACCCCCTGGTCACCGACAACCCTGGCCAGTGCTGACTGCGCATTCAAGTCGGTCGCTGCAGGTGTATTCTCAGCAAGTGGGGTATGATCGCAACCTCCACGACGCAATGCGTCTGTGGTGCCCAGTCCCAAGCCATGCCACCCGCCCTTGTATGCCCATCCTGCCCTGACTCCTGCACGATGGAAGGTTTAATGACCTGCTCCGAAAATGCCGTGGGTGTGGCAACCTATTGCTCAAAATGGCTTTGAAGAATAACTCATTGATAAGGATTTTTTTTATGGAATATTGTTTATTTATTTCCGTTTTTATATTTTAATCTCCTTACTAAAACTAAAGTATTGTTAAGTTTGAGGCTATAGTGTGTCTGCTTGTCTATCTGTATTAAATGGTCTTTGTTGCCATGTAGGTCCAGAATGAATGTGCGCTTATTTTAATGTTGTTTTTTTGTATGATCGTGGTTGCGTAATGGTTCTTAGCCGTTTGGTGGGAATAATTGAAGCAGCCGTTTCTAAGTTTATCGCTCTCAAATATTTTTTATAGAGAGTGTAAGTAGAGTATCCTTTTGTGCGGTCAGAACTATGTGTGTGGGTGGCTGTTGGGTGTTATGTTATGTTATGTTATTTGCTTCTAGAACCTTCAGTTTTAGCTCAAAATATTTGTAATAATCAAAGCTTGTTTTGAAAAAGATAGTAGATAGTAGGTTTTTTAGTAGTAGTACAGCTTTTTTTGTGAAAGAGTTCGTAAGGGGAAGTACTACCTCCTTACCTATTTCTGCCGCAAAGCAGTAGTGTTCGCATTGCTGTGTTCCGGTTTAAAGGGCCGGTGAAATTACAGGAAAATTAGATTTTTCATCTTTATGCCTCAGGGTGGCTGGCGCATTGCAATACCACTTAGGGTGCCTCTGTGGTAATGCGCTTGTTACCGCGCATGTGATATTACACAGCACAGAAAAAGACCCGCTTGGAACCTTAGTGCCTACAAGGATTTTCTAAAGACTACACTAGATTTTGTAACGTCTAAGCTTGTTTTATTTGACGGTGAATGCAATAAAGAGTTATCTTGTTATGTGAACTGTCCAGTATTATTTATTATTATTTATTTATTTTCTATCTATCTGACAGTACGTCGGTGTCCTGCCGTTCTTCATAAAAGTGGAAGGTCCTGATCAGTGTCGACAAGGCGAGCAAGTTGGACTGCGGGTTGTAGTGTTCAACTACACGCCGCAGAACCTCGAAGCCGTCGTCGTGCTAGAAGCCTCACCGGACTACAAGTTCGTGCACGTCGAACAGAACGGCATTGTGAGTATTCGCAGAACTTCTCGTTCGAAGAGCAGTAGTATGTAGTATGGGCCTCCCTACACCGTGGGTTGCACCGTGTTAAAAATAAAAAATGCTTTCCACTACTGTCTCTGCTAATTCTTTCTTCCAGTAATAATACGTTCCTTAAGTAAGCTAGCAGCCAGGACAAATCTTATACCATCGAATCTTATAAACAAATCCGGGTAATCCCTTAGTCGGCTTTTACGACATCCGCGGGAGGAGATGGAGGGGTCTATTCTTGGGCCGGACACACAACGGACATATCTTAATATAAATCAACTACTTAAGGTGGATGGTCTCGCTTGAGGCGTGTTTTTTTTTTTGTGTTTTTTGCCAATTACAGCTCATCAACACTTGTTCAGATAGCGAAAGTTGATTTCGCGAGAACTAGGAGACTTAATACACATGTTTTAATTGATAGTATCTCATAAATATCATCAGTTTAGCTACAATACCCAACAAAAAAAAACACTGAAAATTTGTTTAGTGGTATCATAGCTAAACTGATGATTTTTATGAGATACTATAAATTAAAACATGTGTAATATTAAGTCTCCTAGTTCTCGCGAAATCAACTTTCGCTATCTGAAGAAGTGTTGATGAGCTGTAATAGAATAGAATAGAATATTCTTTATTGCACAAAACAAACAATGTACATAGGCGAACCTAATGCTAAGAAGCATTCTCTACCAGCTAACCTTTGTGTATTGTGGATACATTTATGTAGGTAGTGCACAAAAAAACTTAATAAAGAGAAAAAAAAAGACCTTTGTATTCTAACAATACAAGATATGTAAGTAACATAATATTATATTATAAAAATAAATAATAGTAAGTATAGGTAATATGCATAAACGTAAAGCTACGTTACTTGGATATTAAATTATGCATATCAATAAATACATAGGGCAAAAAACACCAAAAAATTCTAATTTCGCGCCGCAAGCGTGAGCATCCACCTTAATATGGACTATTTACAGAGTTGTTAGATAGACTTTGTTTTAAATAGATATATTTCAACAAAATATTTGTTTATGTCCGGCACACCATCGCCTTGCTACAAATACAAATACAAATATTTATTCATAAAATACAAATTTTACAAGTTCCTGTTTTAAACATTATCGCAATTTTTTTAAATTTAATATTACTACAAGAAATATAAATTATAACAATAGACATTTACATTTTCTAGTGACGACGATGAAGAAGACATTCTACAGTTCAGGTAATACGTAGAATTCGTTAACACTGTAGAATGTCTTTTCCAACAGCCACTTTTTCAGTTTATTTTTGTAGATCGCTGTGGAAGATTTCTTTAACTAACTCGTTGGTGTCTCCTTAGGTCCGCTCGTACAACCCCCGCACGTCGTTCGGCGAGCACCAGTTCTTCGTGTACATCCTGTCGGGCGACGCGGCCACCGTGCACGTGCCCGTGGTGGCGGCGCGCCTGGGCACGCTGCACGTGCGGCTGCACGCTGCCACGCTCATGGGCACGCACCGCGCCACCAAGACCATACAAGTCGAGGTACCACGCTACTTCTACAACACCTATTTTTTTCGGTGTTTTTTGCACATTACAGCTCATCAACACTTCATCAGATAGCGAAAGTTGAATTCGCGAGAAATAGGATACTTACACACATGTTTTAATTCATAGTAAACCATAAATCTCATAAATATCAATAGTTTAGCTACGATTATATAACGATTAACGTTAAAAACACATTTTTATAGTGTTTGTTTTGTTCAGGGGTATCGTAGCCAAACTGATGATATTTATAAGATACTGTTACGAGCTAGGGTTCAGGATAAAATAAACTCTTAAAACACCGGTGAACAAATTAACACTTTTTAATAAAACAATCCAAAAAGCACAAATTCACACTTCCGTTAACCGCACTATTCAAAATTATCACTCTCACCACTTTACTTGCACTATACTACGCTGTTCTAAATTATCCCTCTCAGGTCTCTTGATTACTTCACACACTTAGCTAGTAGTCAACTGAACTCCACGAATGAATTTACGACTTTATATACGAGCGTCTTAGAGTCTCGAATATTCTAACAATTACGAGCAATCTGTAGAAACGTCTATCATAGTCTAGAACTATCGGGAACTATATCTATCCTGATCTAACAACAAAATAGCAGGCTCCCGCTACACTTCTCTGACACATCTTTACTCTATGGGTAGAGCCACAGGTTCAGCTATTCGTCAATAGATGGCGTTAAATGTGTTGCCGAATGACTTTATCTGTGGTGCCATATTCATTCTGTGTTGGCGCGTAACATTGCCCCCTCCTTAGACATGCTCGTCCCGAGCATCGTTAGACCCATAATATCGCGCCAATCTATCTACATGTACAATCTTAGGTGTACCTCGCAGCCCCTTCTGAATTCGGTACGTGACATCTTTAATCCTGGTCACAACACGGTATGGTCCGTCCCATATCCGGACCAGGTCTTCCTGGTAGCGCATCCGCGTTACCATCATGGTCTTGTGAGATCAAAATTCTTGGGGCTCTTCTAAAACCGGCCAGCACTCGCCCCGCAGTACTGGCGTTTACTCGTTTCCCTGCTGGTTGTAGGTGGAGGCCAACCACCCGGTCTTCCTGAGATCGAACTTTCCTTTCGATTACCCGTTTGGGGCAACTAGATCTTAGATGACCCTTTTCACCACACTCGTAGCATCTAGGGCTAAATTTCGGACGGCTGTCACGGTTAGGAGATGCCACCATTTCCCTGATGCAGTGCGTTCGATGGTCCTGACGTACGGCTTCCACCTCCAATGCATGGGCCAAAGCGCTCTTCAAAGATTCGTGATGCCCAAGTGTCACAGCAACCCTTACTTCAAGGTCACGTATTCCATCGACAAAGGCCTGGACTAGATTACCGTCGATGAGTGTAGGTGATGATTGATATGCCTTTCGAACCAGCTTTTCTATTTCGAGAGCCCACTGCTGTAGGTTCTCAGAGTGACGCTGCGCTCTCTCCTTTAATTGAGCGCGGAACACGTGCTCCAGATGTGCATCACCATAGCGGGATTCCAATGCTTCGAGCAGCTGTTCGTAGGTGAATTCCTTTCCGAGGGCGTCTAAAATGGTAAGCGCCTGGTCACGAAGGCCTAGAGTAAGGGCAGTCATGGCCTGCGCTGTGGTCCATCCGTTGGCCTTGACAACGGCCTCAAACTGGATCTTGTAGGCTGACCACGAAGAGCTTCCATCAAACGGCGGCACCTTGAAGCCTCGGACTGTAGGTGTAGCAACCACTGAAGCCACGTTCCCATCTCCAGACTTCAGCACACCCAGAGCCTTTTTAACATCGGCGATCTGGGTTTCAGAGATGGAGATGCGACTCTCTTGGTTTTGTACCTGGTCTTTTACATCCCGGAGTTCTTTTCCAATAGTCACGTGCAGGTCCTTTATGAAACGAGTCTGTTCCTCCTTATCACGGCGCAGATGCTCCTCAAGGCGTTGAGCCTGCTCCTCCTGCCGACGAGTCTGCTCTTCTTTATCACGGCGCAGATGCTCCTCAAGGTGTTGAGCCTGCTCCTCCTGCCGACGGGCCTGCTCCTGAAGCATTGCCATTAAAGCAGCAAAATCAATTGAAGCGGGAGCTTGGACCGCTGATGGTGGTGAAACCCCGGATGATCCAGCAGCTGGCTCCACCATTGGGTCAGGAATCTGGCGACGCACTTGTGATGGTGAACCTTCATGTCGCCTGACATCCATTTCCAACTGCCGTTGACTGCGCGTCCTGATACCTTCCGTATCGTCCTTTGGAAGTACCGGCATTATTTTATCCCACTTCTGACACCAATTTGTTCCGAGCTAGGGTTCAGGATAAAATAAACTCTTTAAAACACCGGTGAACAAATTAACACTTTTTAATAAAACAATCCAAAAAGCACAAATTCACACTTCCGTTAACCGCACTATTCAAAATTATCACTCTCACCACTTTACTTGCACTATACTACGCTGTTCTAAATTATCCCTCTCAGGTATCTTGATTACTTCACACACTTAGCTAGTAGTCAACTGAACTCCACGAATGAATTTACGACTTTATATACGAGCGTCTTAGAGTCTCGAATATTCTAACAATTACGAGCAATCTGTAGAAACGTCTACCATAGTCTAGAACTATCAGGAACTATATCTATCCTGCTCTAACAACAGCATAGCAGGCTCCCGCTACACTTCTCTGACACATCTTTACTCTATGGGTAGAGCCACAGGTTCAGCTATTCGTCAATAGATGGCGTTAAATGTGTTGCCGAATGACTTTATATGTGGTGCCATATTCATTCTGTGTTGGCGCGTAACAATACTATCAATTAAAACATATGTGTTAAGTCTCCTAGTTTTCGCGAAATCATCTTTCGGTATCTGAAGAAGTGTTGATAAGCTGCAATAGGCAAAAAACACCAAAAAAATAATAATTTCGTGCCACAAGCGAAAGCATTTACCTAAAACAAATTAGTTTAAGGTATTTGTAGCTAAATGATATTTACTGACTGACGATATTTATTATTAGCTGATGATTTTGACGACCTCTGTGGCGCGGCTGGTGTAGGTTTGCCTGCGACACAGGAGGTTGCGGGTTCGATTCCCGCCTCGGAACAAATATTTGTGCGATCTGCAGATATTTGTTCAGGGCGCCCTGGGTATTTTCTATGTATAATAAAAAATATCTATCTATGTAATGTATTGAACATTTATTTACAGAAAGAATAATACAAGGTATGTACAAAATACATATGAAACAGTTGTGCTACCTGAAGACCGCTACAAGCGATCTAAAGGTAGCTCAACTGATCCAAATCACTACCAGACGGAAGCGTCCCTAAGATGCTGGCTGCATTGCCACGCTGAATGGCAATACTAATGCGTTGAGCCAGATAAGAGCCAGCTCTCGGGTCACGCGTAGCTTCGACCAGATGCCCTGAAAGAATTTTGAAAACGCGATGGGCCCCGGAACCCCACGGACCCAGAGTCTCGACTCCGAAAGGCTCAAATAAGTAAGCTCTGTTGAGACTTGCATATTTGCGTCTTTTGAGGTCTTCAGTGGAATCTGCCGCCGCACCGGCCCTAACTGATGTCCCGGACAGATGAGATGGCGCAAGGGTATCAACGCATGTAGCGTCCCACACCAAAGGCCTACCCTTCTCCCACGGAACAAGAGTCATGCCGTCAGGCCGCTTACCATCGTCACGAAACAGACCATTCGGTTCCAGAATGGCTGGAATGTTAACGCTGGTAAGGGCCCAGCGAATGATATCATTAAGGCTAGCGTGGTGGGAAATCCTACCGGCAGCCCTGGTGCACGATAATCCGTGGTGACCAAGCTGATCAACAGCAGTACCGCACTGGCAGTGATGAGGGGCACAGCACCCTACACCCAACCGCAAAGAAGTTGCAATACGGAAAGAAACTGGATCCATTAAAGTACCAGTATTTTGTGATGGAAGTGCTTGCAACCAAAACCCTGACTCCCATTTTGAAACGGCCAGGAGACGAGCACGATCTGTGGAGCTTGAGCATGTTTGTAACAGACAATTCCGCGTCAGCTCGCACAGAGGCCCGTCCCATTGCCGTTGAGACGAAAGAGATTTGGGGGGAGTAGTATTGGGGCAAGCACTATGCCAAGCATTTCGAGCCTCGTCTAAGTATGAAATTTTGAGTGTGTTGCCAGAAAGAGCCACAAGAGAAGGTGATAGAATTTTATTAACCAAAGAACAAGTGCTATAGACGGAAGACAAGAACGCTGGTAGGGCTACACTTGAAATTTTACGAATACCTAAGCCTCCTAATTTAACAGGCAAGGAGGCTTGCGACCAAGCCCTGTCATCTAAATCGATATTCAAAACCGACGATAACGTGTTCTTTATTATGTTGTCCAAGCCTTCCACCAGCTCACTGTGTTTCCACAGTTGACAACATCTTAAAGCATATGTAAATTTTGGCACAAAAATGCAAAACTTTATAATTGTAAAAGCCATATGGGCGTTAATTTTGAGCAATCGGTCGGAAGTTCTCATAAAATTTTGAATTTTCTCATCTACAAAAGCCGGAAAAGACTCTTCAAGAATAGGTGAACCAAGGAGGCGAAGCGAACATTCATCTACAACTGTAATGTTTGAGGCCAAACTTTGAAATTTTTCAATGGCTGAATTTCTATCCATACAAGTGTTGGAAACAAAAAGTTCGCACTTAGAAAAATTTAGATCTAAACCTATTTGCCGAAATTCATCAATGATGAGTTTTAGATCGCCAAGAACAGTGTCCACGTCACCACCTAAGGTTCCGTCATCCAAATACCAAACGTTTAGTTTGGATTGGATACGTTGAATAATCGGATGGATGGCAAGGCTAAAAATGGCCGGACCTAGAGGGTCACCCTGCTGACAGCCAACAGCAGACCAAATAATATTATTCTGATAGATTAATTTAGAAGGTGAGCCGTAACACTGCCAGAGAAATGGGTAAATTTCAGGGATTAATTCTTCAATTTCTTTAATTTCTTTTAGCAGAGTGCCCCTATCTACAGAATTAAAGGCGTTTTTTATATCCACCTTTAAAACTACCTCCCCCAAATTTTTGGCCAAAAATGTACGTAAAGAATGTACTGCGGCTTCACAGCCACCTCGCGAACCAAAGCCTAGCTGAATGGGTCGGAAATAGTCGCCTAGATAGGCGGCTTCTTTCCGACAGCAGACTTTAGCTGCCAGGCGGCGGTAGGTGGTGCCCACGGCTATGGGTCTTATCCCGCCGTCCTTTTTTTTTAAAGCGCATATGTTCGCACCGTGCAGGAGCTCCGTGATCTCGCTGTTGACTCGACCAGACAACATCAGGTTGATCAGGGTCGTCAAATCTCCCAGAAGGACTTCACCTGCATGGCCAGAACCGCCAGACAGCAGGTCCTTTAGATGCTGTGGAGTCACAGCATCCAGGCCGCCGGCAGAGCCACTCTGAAAAGACATGACGGCAGCGAGCACATCCTGGCTGGTCGTCTCGACAGCGCCATCACTCTCTTGCGGTGGATCGGGGAGGAGGGAATCTGGCCCTGGGGACGGATGTTTACTCTCAAGAGAATTGAGAGTATCATCAGAATTTTGGGCTATCGTGTCACTAGAAAATAGGATACGGGAGGCACCCTTGATGTCACCATCGCTAAGTTTACTCTCTACAAGTTTGTAAACAGTAGACTCAGCGACTGGCTTCACAGTTTTTGAATTTGTTGTTGTGTCCTGGTCATTGTACGAAAAAGGCATGCGCTCATCAAGTGCAGTGTACCTCACACAATTTTGTTTAATCCGAATAGTGAGTGAAGATTTGTTGCCTAATTCTTTTTTTACGTGAAGTACACTGTAGGGAAATACTAATAAATGTACCCAAGCCTGCTTTGTATTTTTAGATACAACATTCCTGATGGCCTGTGATAGAGCATTAGCGACAGAGAGGCGAGCACCTCGGGGAATACGTTTCAAAATAGGGGTTGAAGTTTTATACTGGCTAATCACTTTCCAAAAAGGATGTAAATCTGCACTAAAATTCGAATTTGGCACCGAAACATCTACCGCTCCTGCGACCGGAGCAGTCAGCGGGATAATAGGGTTGTTGTGGCACCATTTTTGGTGAATTTTGAGACCTCTCTGTCCCTTGAACAAGCGTGGCTGGGAACATAGCGTGCACTCTACTAGATTCGGCACAGACACGACAGCATGGATCTCATTCCTGTTTGCAATCAACGGCTGAGTGCATAGTGCCATCACCAACAATAATAGACTTATAAATAATTATTTACAATAAAATAAACCTAGACTTCAGGCAGGCAGGCGAAACGCTCGCCTCGTGGACCGGCGGGCACCACGGCAACCACGCTCCTGGAAAATAACAAAGTCTGAGCTAGCTGTCAAAGTAAGCGTAAACAAACTACCAAGAATGAAACCACCTTTTGATTTTGTGATGCGATGAGGCTGGCCCAGGTCTTGAAAACAATACCTGATACCTCCCGCCAGGTGGTCTCCCGGCCCCAGGGCTCGAAGCTCCCCGAGAAGCCGCAGAAAATTTCTTTCTGAAACAATAAAAACAATGATAAATTGGGCAGTTGACAGTTTTGTAATGTATTGTATTAAGTATATCAGTTATCTAGTACCCATAACACAAGCTCTGCTTAGCTTGGGGCTAGGTAATGTTGTGTGAACTGTCCAGCATTATTTATTTATATTTATGAGATACTATCAATTAAAACATATGTGTTAAGTCTCCTAGTTTTCGCGTAATCAACTTTCACTATCTGAAGAAGTGTTGATGAGCTGCGTGAGAGTGAGCAAGTGAGTGCGTCGACCTTAAGGTAGTGGTCTGATGTCCAGCTAGGTACTAGTTGTGATGTCTGTTTTTGTATATGTTCCAGTCGGACGGCCTGCCCCAATACCGGCACCAGTCGGTCGTGCTCGACCTGTCGAACCGCGCGTACGTGTTCCAGTACATGCACGTGAACGTCACCGAGACGCCCATCATCCCGTACGAGGTGGACCGCTACTACGTGTTCGGCTCTAACAAAGCCAGAGTGTCCGTAGTAGGGGATGTGGTCGGCCCGCTGTTCCCAACCATGCCTGTCAACGCCTCCAGTCTACTTGATCTTCCTATGGTAAGAACAATTTCACATTTCTAGGTCTTACGGATTAGGCTGTTCATTTATGAAAAGCAAATTAATGCAATTTATGAAGTGCGGTGAAATTACAGGAACATGAGACTTTTCATCTTTATGCCTCAGGGTGGCGGGCGCAGTGCAATGCCTCATAGGGCGCGTCCTAGGTGGACGTGACCTATGAGGTAATGCACTGTTAAAGGCAGAGGTTACCGCTTAACATCAGGTGGGCTACCTGCTCGTTACGCAATTTAAGAAGATAAAAAAAAATAGCCAGTCAATCAGTCATGCAATGGTTTTATATACAGGGTGTGGCAAGAGAATGGGACTCTCAGGGTAAGTATCACTTCTGTGTTAGTTAGAAAGGTTTGTTCTTGAGGTGATTTTTGAACAAAACAAGAACGGTTTTTTTTCTGTTTGAAACATTGTACAGTGCAATATTAAAACAAGCTTTTTCCCAACTACCCACGCCAAATCTGCTCATAGTCTGAAGACAAATCGCAGATGAAAATAGAACAAAAAAAAATACCTTTGTTATAATTGTGTATGTGTGTTATATTGTGTATGAAATAGTAAAAAACATACACACACACACACACACCAAACTCCATTCACCCAATTCTAAGATACATAATTCGCTCGCATCGTCTTAACCTTTCATCTTCCACACATTATTCTGAAAAGTGTGCTATGTTTTTATTTATTCGCTCCTTCTGAGTTTCCGTAGTGTTCAATATTTCCTGTCTCGTTCAATTCGCTTATTGTAACTTGTTATTTTTTGTACCAGGACTGTGCAGAACAGAACATGTTCAGTTTCGCGGCGAACATGTACTTGACTCTGTACATGCGACTCATCAATCAAAGAAACCGCACACTGGAGCGCGACGGATTCTATCACATGAACATACTGTACCAGCGGCAACTCTCCTTTATGAAGCCGGACGGATCCTTCAGCCTGTTCCGTAGCGACTGGTAAGATAGCTTGACACTTTTTAATCAGCCTCCTTAAACCCAACACTACTAAGCTTGGAGTTTAGAGTCTCCTCTCGCGTAATACTTTGTCAAATTCAACAGTGCTGCGCCAATTAAATCCACCTGTGCTGCGCCAATCGAATTCATTGATGCCAATGTAATCCAATCCTGGAATGTAATGCTAAGTCTTGTCCCACAGGAACCAATCAGCATCAAGCGTTTGGCTGACGTCATTCTGCGCGAAGATATTCCAGGATGCCTCCTTCAACGAGTGGGAGAACTTCATCTACATTGATCCTGATGTGAGATATTTTACATGTGCTTTAAACTGTTGATTTTAGTTGAACTGGAACTTATTGTTTGAAATTTTCATAGTGAAATTCCCTTTGTGATAACACAACATATCTGTTGTGGATTGTCATACACTATGCCTCGAACGGCAAGCTCGATTAGTATCAAATAACGTCCTCGAAAAAATTTATGAAGAATCTTTGAGGAAAATGTTTATTAAACCAGTTTGTTAATTTTTAGGTGATATCGATGGCAGTTGCGTGGGTGCTGGAGCACCAGAGCCCGGAGGGCGCGTTCTACGAGGTGACCTGGCTGCCGAGCCGCAATGAGAACTCCACCATCGTGGTGCCCAAGAACAGCTCGCTGTACCAGCGCGAGCTCAGCCGCACCGGCTGGAACAACTTGAACTACACCGAGGTGAGTTTATGAGAGAGAGCAATGGCACTCCAACATCGTGGTGCCCAAGAACAGCTTGCTGTACCAGCGCGAGCTCAGCCGCACCGGCTGGAACAACTTGAACTACACCGAGGTGAGTGTAGGAGAGAGCGATGGCACTCCACCATCGTGGAGCCCAAGAACAGCTCGCTGTACCAGCGCGAGCTCAGCCGCACCGGCTGAAACAACTTGAACTACACCGAGGTGAGTGTAGGAGGGAGAGCTATGGCACTCCACCATCGTGGAGCCCAAGAACGCGCGAGCTCAGCCACACCGGCTGGAACAACTTGAACTACACCGAGGTGAGTGTAGGAGAGAGCGATGGCACTCCACCATCGTGGAGCCCAAGAACAGCTCGCTGTACCAGCGCGAGCTCAGCCGCACCGGCTGGAACAACTTGAGCTACACCGAGGTGAGTGTAGGAGAGAGAGCAATGGCACTCCACCATCGTGGTGCCCAAGAACAGCTCGATGTACCAGCGCGAGCTCAGCCGCACCGGCTGGAACAACTTGAGCTACACCGAGGTGAGTGTAGGAGAGAGCGATGGCACTCCAACATCGTGGTGCCCAAGAACAGCTCGCTGTACCAGCGCGAGTTTAGCCGCACCGGCTGGAACAACTTGAGCTACACCGAGGTGAGTGTAGGAGAGAGCGATGGCACTCCAACATCGTGGTGCCCAAGAACAGCTCGCTGTACCAGCGCGAGTTTAGCCGCACCGGCTGGAACAACTTGAATGTCGTAAAAGCCGACTGAGCGATTACCCGGACTTGTTGATAAGATTAGGGAATGTGGTATTACTGGAAGAAAGCGTTAGCCAAGTTAGCCGTGGGAAGTAATGGCGGCGATGAGCTCACCACTTGTCACGTCTATATTCCACGATGGTGCAACCCACTGTGAAAAAAGGCCCATTGAGGCTCTGACTATTAAGGTGTGTCTATGTATGTATGAATGTAATGAATGTTTTTAAGTTGGTGATTTGAATAAGTGCTTCTAATAAGTGCTGCTAATAAGTTTATCTATGCACAGGCCCCTCCCTTCCCTGTACGAGTCAGCGTAGACTAGTACGATATTTGCCGAATTCTTGTTGAGTTTGTATGTATGTATGTGACAAAGGTGACGTGCTCACGAATTCTTTATTTTCAGACAAAGGATTCGATAATAATGCAGAGAAACATCACCCTCACGGCTCAAGTTGTGATCACACTGGAGACCGTCAAGAACCTCAAGGACATCGGAGTGAGAGAGGTGAGCAGAACTATTAGTAAACTGTGCCGTGCTGTGTCCAACCTAACAATAGACCCCGTCTCCTGTGGATGTCGTAAAAGCTTACACATGTCGTTAAGGTGGATGCTCACGCTTGCGGCGCGAAATTCAATTTTTTTGGTGTTTTTTTGCCCATTACAGCTCATCAACACTTCTTCAATTAGCGAAAGTTGAGTTCGCGATAACTAGGAGACTTAACACATGTTGTAATTGATAGTATCTTATAAATATAATCAGTTTAGCTATTCCCCTAAACACATTTTTACAGTGTTTATTTTTAGGGGTATTGTAGCTAAACTGATGATATTTATGAAATACTATCAATTAAAACATATGTGTTAAAGTCTCCTAGTTATCGCGAACTCAACTTTCGCTATCTGAAGAAGTGTTGATGAGCTGTAATGGGCAAAACACTAAAAAAAAAAAAGAATCTCTCTCCGCAAACGTGAGCATTCACCTTAAGCTTTGCTTGCTTTTGCATCTACGGATACGCAGAATATCCACCTAAATACAATAGACAATAGTATTTTATTGATTAAAAAAAATAGATTTTACAAGTCATCAAGTCAAGTAGATATCTATATCTGTGAGTCATAAGTACAATTTTCCTACATTAAGTAGAAAGTAGATTAAGTTTTGTACATTGGATTAGTAGTAACTATTGACTAAAACAGTCGCACAAAACAAAAGTACAAATAGATTACAATGATGTAAAAGATAATTTTAAATAACTACGAATTTATAAATTCTTCTGTAGAAAGTCTGATCGACTAGCCAGCGCCTTGATTTAAAACAAGGTAAATTATTGGCAGATTGAATGGTTTCAGGCAGATTGTTGTACACTGCCGGCCCCATATGGGTCAGCGTTATACTTAAAACCAATACCGCGATCACCAATTCGCCTTTGTGATGCATTGCAGTGAACGTCTACCGATTGATGGAGGATGTTTAGAATGTATTGATGTTTGCAGGGTTTGAGCGCACGCGTGGTGTCGGCTCAGCAGCGTGGCATCTCCTGGCTGGAGCGGCATTTACAGCTGCTCGACGAGTTCGGCGACGTGTTGCCGCTCGCTCTAGTGGCCTACGCGCTCACATTTGCCAAGGCGCCGAGCTCGGAACACGCATACCGGCTACTGAGGAAACGGCAGCGTTCTGAGGGTAAGTTTATGAAATAGTCAGTACGTCTCGTCCGTCTATCATTGTTCTGAAATGACAAGTAAGTGGCGTCTTTCTGACATGTTTTTAAAACAATCAGCAAGTCAAGTTCTACTTACATATGTTTGTGAATAATAATCAGCACATCGCGTCTTTCTGAAGTCTTGCTCCTTTCTCCTTAGCAGTAAACTAGAGTAAGCCTGGCTACTATGTTCCCTATTATAAAAGAAGATAGCCAGCAAATTTGAGAAAATTATAGAATACCAATGCGCCCGCCAGCCGAAACGTAAAGATGTACTACTTCCAGGTGGGCTGGTCTACTGGGGCAAGGAGCCGGTCCCGCAGCCCCCGTACAAGATGGAGAACCAGAAGCCGTTCCTCCTCCCTCGCCTGCCGTACAAGTACGACTCCAACAACATCGCGGCCACCGCGTACGCGCTGCTGACCTGCATGGACCACCAGGACAACAACGAGCCCATCGTGATGTGGCTCAACGCACAGCGCCTGCACGATGGCGGCTGGGCCTCCACGCAGGTAACACTAGTCACCGCCCGCCCATTTCTGTACAATCAGGAAGATTTACCCTTGGAACCCTGACTGCACATGCAATATCTCTACCGCCTTTAATGCCTTACCGTAGGGTAAAGCAGTAGAACTATAGCCTGAACCCTAAGTTCCTAGCGTCCTAGTCTCCTAGTGGCCCTAGATCCCTAGCCATGACCATAGAGTGATGATAGATAAATAGATATAATAAGTGCGGGATATCCACTACCAGGAGACCTGAGGTAGCAGACAGAGTGTTGGTAGGATCCAGGTATATGGATAGATGGTTTTCTCGCGCCAGTCAGGCAGGCTCACAAGACTTATTAAGGGTGTCTTCACCACGTGAGAGGTGTATGGTAAGGTAGCATGCATCAGCCGTAAGGCAGAGCCTCAGCGCTTCAGCAGGGTATGTGGTCCGGCCGTCAGACAGTAGCCCTGACCGTGCCGGTGGAAATGAGACAACCAATTGCTTTGTAACATCTGATGTATTTTCATAATTAACACTTATTTATATTCTTAACTATACAAGGTCTAACACACACTAACGCTAGGTTGCCTATTCCATCTCGTCACGTTCTGCTTAGGTTGAAGGTTGCTGGTAGACATGCGGTAACTGCTGATACCACCGACCTCAATCGCGTTGTTTTACGAATGCATATTCAGCCTTGAACAACAGCTCTGGTTTGGAAATGGGGGTATAGATACTATAATACCCAACACTCACACACACAGTTCTGATCCACACTAGGATTCCCTGTGTCGTTTTTATCCGAAAATCAACACCACATATTGGTATGTTTCAGGACACGTACATATCTCTGCGGGCGCTCATCGAGTACACGAACCGCAAGCGGCTGCGCGACGTGAGCCAGCTGACCGTGACGGTGGACGCGGTGGCGCTCAAGGACTCGCGCACCATCACGCTCAGGAACGACAACTTCGCCGTCATGCAGTACATCGACGTGAGTTCACAATACCACCGCTATCTCACGCTGAGTTTGTCGACGAGGATTGTAACACTTCAATTCAATATATTTATTTCAGGCTTATTGAGAAATGTACTAAACCTAAACAATAAGCCCATAGCAACACAAATACCTTACAAACTTACATACATTGTAGCGTTACGGTTCGTCCATCATGTGATTTTAGGACGAACCGCAAGCCACAAGTTATTTTAAGAGGTTAGAGGTGTTTTGACCTCGAAAAGAGAATAAAAGGTAATATGACCTCGATGAGGGTTGTACAGGTAATATGACCTCCCTAGCCTACGTAATAGATTGATAATAGATTGGTCGTAAACTTGCTACGATCAGCCTAGGTATGTTAATTACCTAATTTGATTCCTAGGGAGTCCACATATTTACCTCTAGTTTGAGCGGCTCGCCCGTCTACAACATATAAAAACACTTTATTTATAACTTAACCTAACCCACGGCTGTCCGTCGTCCCCAGATCCCGGAGGCGTGGGGCACGGTGAAGGTGACGGCGCGCGGCGCCGGGTACGCCATCCTGCAGCTCTCCGTGCAGTACAACGTGGACATACCGCGCTTCCAGACGGATCCGCCCGTGCGCGCCTTCGCGCTGCGCTCCTCGCAGCACTACTACGGGCGGAACCAGTCGCACATCGAGTTCCAGGGCTGCGCCGCGTATGTACAACGTCACGTCAATTGCAACACCTTCAGAGCTGCGATCAACTCTATAGTCTATTTCAAAGTCAGAGCGAAAATAGGTCATTGACTAGCATTATGATAGCGCCGAAAGAAAAGCACAGTATCGCTTTCCATATTGTTAAATATATGGACAGAGAGGGACACAAGGCGAAAGCTGGTTAGTAGTTAGCTGGTTTATTGTACGATGCAATATGAGGGCAGTGAGCGCAACCACGAACACATACATTTAAGTATTGTTTGTTAGTTATTTACGCTTTTACCCCGTTTCGTTGTACGGGGTGGGGTGACAAGCCGGGTAAGCCAGACTATTATACATACATACAGAGGTGCCTTCGTGCTTTGAGTGGTCCAACTTCGCCGTACGGCGAGTCGGCTGCGCACAGAATCTCATAGGCTCCAGCACAGACCAAACCTTTGATCCCACCCACAGCTATCAACATCAGGCCGCCCATCTGGCGCCCTTATTGTGGGTCCCACCTTGTGGGCCCACATTAGATAAGTAGTGGCATTTTACCATAGGCCTTAGGGCCAAATATGAAGACAAAAATGAAAGAGAAGTCGTTACTGGGGGCGGTAGAACTCCGCAGTAAACCCGGAACTGCCTCATTCTGAATTGGCCGGCGAAGCCGGTGTGGGTGAGATGACGAAATCGAAAGCTATGGCATTGTGGTGGCCGTGTAGTACTTTGAATGAATTTTGGATGTGATTGTACAATTGCCAGTATCAATTGTTAGCATTTCAATTGCATTTTGGGAGCTACTTGACGTAGATACAAGTGTGATGTTAGGTTTTGTGTAAATTGCACTACCGTGTTTGGAATGTGGTATTTCAGCAACTAAAGTAAGTCCTGATATTTGCGGCCTGGGTTGATTGTAATCCCGATGGGTCTCTTGGATGCAAAGGACTCGCAATGTGTGTCACGGCATAGTTCCGATACAAATTGCGCCGTATTTGCGGAGAAGCCCTCGATGTTTACTACTAGTAGACGCGTGTGTAACGTGCCCGTGTCGTGTCCCCCAGATGGACGCTCGTGTCGGAGTCGCCGCGCTCCGGCATGGCCGTGCTGGACGTGGGCATCCCGACCGGCTACATGGTGCAGCAGCAGGCGCTTGACGCGTACGTGCTGTCGCGGCGCGTGCCCACGCTGCAGCGCGCCAAGTACACGCCCACCAAGATGCTCTTCTACTTCGACTATGTACGTATACAGCGTTACTAAGCAACATTTACATCTTAGTACGATTATTGACATCTTTGTAAGGTTTAAATCTTAGTAAGATTCACATCTTAGTAATATTGACATCTTATAAGTAATATTGACTCTTAGAAAGATTGTCATCTTAGTAAGATTGGCGTAAGTAAGAAGATCTGACTTCTGCGACGTCTGTAAGATTTGTGTTTTATTCAAACGATTACGATTTCGCGGTACATTACGCCGCGTACATGCCGCAGTACATTTTATTATTCTTGATGATCACCCAACTTTAGTTTTATTTATTTAAAAATTTTCACACAAGACAATAGTGCAAGGAGGACTTAATGCTAACAGCATTATCTGCCAGTCATCCTGGACGTGCAGAAAGATGGTGAGGCGTGTGTGGAGTTTTGGCAAAAATAAAGTATTTCTTTTTTGTTTTTGCTTCTAAATACTATTCGGTCTACTACTTCTACCTCAGGTCACCCTGCGTTAGGTCAGAGGCCAGTTTGAGATGACCTACTATCGTCTTGCTACAGTAACGGTGTTATTAAGGGTATATTTTTGTCCAGCTATCGGAGGAGCCGACGTGCGTGAACTTCACGATCGAGCGCTGGTTCCCGGTCGCCAACATGTCGCGCTACCTGCCCATCCGCGTCTACGACTACTACGCACCAGGTAACCAAGCAGCGGCACGAGCACTACGCACTAACACAGAGTATACAGGGCGTCCCAAGACTATGCGACATGAAGGGAAAGTACCGTTGGGAAATATTGTAGATTTGATTTGTTAGATTGTTGTAATATTTTATTTTTATAATTTAGTAATACTGCATTCTAACATTTTGTAATAATTACTTGCTTGGAATCTGGGAATCGATAGTATGTATTATATTATTATATTTTAAATTTTTAATAACATCAATATCCAATCTGACAACCTCTGTGGCGCGGCTGGCGAAGGTTCGCCTGCGACGCAGCAGGTTGCGGGTTCGATTTCCGCCTCGGAACAAATATTTGTGCAATCTACAGATATATGTTCAGGGTATTTTCTATGTATAATAAAAAATATCTATCTATGTAATGTATTGTATTGAGTATATCAGTTATCTAGTACCCATAACACAAGCTCTGCTTAGCTTAGGGCTAGATAATGTTGTGTGAACTGTCCAGCATTATTTATTTTACAAGCTTTTATGTAACTTGTAATGTATGTATGTTTGTCCGGGAGAATCTTGCAGCTGAATTTAAAAGCAGTTAACCATCAACCGATTGAGATGATATTTTACATACTTTTTTGTTTGAGCTTTTTTGTGAAAGAGTTCGTCCGGGGAAGTACTACCACCTTACCTATTTCTGCCGCAAAGCAGTAGTGCTTGCATTGCTGTGTTCCGGTTTGAAGGGTAAGGGTGCCGATGAAATTACAGGCACATGAGACTTTTCATCTTTGTCTCAGGGTGGCGGGCGCAGTGCAATGCCACATAGGGTGCGTCCTAGGTGGACGTGACCTATGAGGTAATGCACTGTTCATAGGCAGAGGTTACCGCTTAACATCAGGTGGGCCATCTGCTTGGTCCATCATTCAAGTAGTATATTTAAAAAAAAACATATGTGTCAAGTTCTGATGACAATACAATATTATGGTGACAGCGAGCTGATCTGATGATGGAGACGGAAGGTGGACAACGGAAATCCTCGAGTAGACTAGCCGTGTTTAGGATCATTTTGATCAGCACACAGTTACAATCACTTAATTTTATAAAAGCTTGTTACTGTTACTGTTAGCTTGAATCATCCCATTATTGGGCAAAGGCCTCCCCCCATGACTGGAGGATAAAGGCTTGTATTAAAAAATATATTTTGTTTAATATTCAAGAAATATCCAGTGAATGATTGCTGAACCTTGTTGCAGAACGATTCAACGAGAGCATATTCGACGCGCTGCCGACGTACCTCCTCAACATTTGCGAGGTGTGCGGCTCGTCGCAGTGTCCGTACTGCGCCATATACAACGCGGGCCCCACCCTCGCCCTTGCGATACCCCTCCTCCTGGCGACGCTCGTTGTGACACTGGCGCCGTGGAGACAGGCTGTGTGAGGGTACTGCAGTGCGGTATAGCTAATCATGACATAAAAGGACACCGAACACAGCTACGTTTAAGAACTGAGTTGAACTGCCGTAGTCTTCATCGTAACAATGACGATAACGACAAAAACTGTTTTTTTTTTCTTAACGGATTGGAGATAACTCCAGTCGCTCGTAGAAGCTGACTAGCACCAATTTTCTTTTTATGAAAATTGATATTGAAAAAAAAAACAGATTTTGTTTGGGGACGCTAATGAGCGCGGATGAATAATTTGGGATCCTCAATTTCCATACAAAAATCCATGTTGCACTACACCGTAGTACATCTATGTCAGTTGCTTGACAAAACTCGTACTACGGCCACGGCCTCCGGTCACTGGACTCTACATTATATTGATAGTTATATACTAGACAAAAGTATATTTGTTTAGTGAGAATGAAATTTCTAACAAAACTAAAACTACACTTGATTTTTGTTTGATGCTGCGGGCCGGATTCCAACGCTTCACGGGCCATCTCTAGTTTCCCCAACCCTGTACTAGAGCGAGACCGTCTCATTTAATGCAATGGTTTGAACCAAGTCCGAGTATCCTTGTTACTTATTAATGTAATTTTATAAAGAGCCACATTTTCTACCTAGATGTCTCGTGTAGAGACAACTTGCATCAAAAGCATGTGGACCTATATTATCATGAAATGTACATGTCTTGAAAGACATTGCAGGTATAACTTCCCACTATCGTATGTTATAAACATCACATCTTATAACTAATAAGTTAGATTTATGTAGTTGTGCTTGATGAGAGCAAGTATTTAGCGAAATGTACAGATACTTATAGACCGATAAAAAATTATTGTACTTCAAAGATATCACGGTACTTGTTTGTACATATACCGAGAGTTGCTTTTATATTTTTATACAAACGGCTAAAGAAGTGGTTTAAATAAATCTTAACAAAATTATAAAAACGCACACAAATTGTGTGAAAAATTATGAATGAGTGGAATGTTTTAAACAGTTTATTACTAATTAACTAGGTATACCAAGATTAATAATAGATTTTATCAATTTTTTTGTCTTTCTCACTGCTGTTAGGGACTGTAGTCTGCTTATTAATCTGATTCAAAGCTATAAAATTGATTTAATCTCTTAGTTAACATTTTTAAATAGATACTATATTTAAAATCAAAACTATACTAGGTAGTGGGCCAGAAAATTCGTGTGTTAACCACCGTTAGATAGTAGATTTTGTTTATAAAACTGCCTAAATACCTCTGCGCAATATTTCAGTTAACTTCATTCCAATCTGTCCTAGTTTAAGAGTGGTTTCATCATCATCTTTCCATCTTTATTGGATATATGCCTCCCCTAATTTCTTCCAGTCGTCTCTGTTCCGAGTAGTACGACTCCACTGGCGGCCAGCTATGTTTTAATGTCATCGGTCCATCGTGCCTTCGGCCTCCTATCCAAGGTCTCCACTCGTTTTTTTAAACTTATTTTTTCTTATCTTGCGGCTCCATCTATCATCTGTTATCCGTGCAGCGCATGAGGTGTCCTGCCCATTGCCACTTCAATTGTGAGATGCGTTTCCCAATGTACGTGAACTTCTGCGAATCTCCTGTTTTCGCACTTCATCTCGCAGGGATAGCCGTAACATCGACCTCTCCATTGATCTCTGCACTTTACCTTTAACCTATATATGTTAGTGTCAGTAATCGCCCACGTTTCGCAACCGTACGTTAACTTTGATTGGTAGTATGCACTGGTCAAGGGTTCGCTGTTTTAGGTGTGCGGCATGCTTGATTTAAATATGTGCTTCATACTGCCGGAGTTGTTTCAGTAGTATTTATTTGTCCATTCCAGTGTAGTCATAAGTAGTGTTCATGTAGCGTAGTCGAGCTGATACCTTTGATAGGATAAGATTACTTATGTATCAGTTAAGGTAAGTTGCCGAATGAAACAATCAAAAGATGTATTATAATATAGGTTATGTGTTTAATGATTTATTTTTAAAAAACAGCTTTGTTCTCTATTCGCATGTGCAGGAATTAAATGTTTATTTCCTTTTTTAGTTACTCTAAGAAATACTTGTAAACCACGCATTTATGAATCTCAATGTAGTATTTTTGTTTTTTCTTTGGTGCTCTCCGCATTTTGCTTGTACTGTCATTCAATCACATATCAAGAAAAATATTGATATCTTCCAAATTAAGAGAAAATAAATTACTTAATTAATTAATGTAGCATATAATGCATACTTGCCTTAAAATGACAAAATTTAGGGTAAATATGAGTGAACTTCAATTAAACGGTATTTTATTTACATGTAAAACTAAAACTTTCTATGCAGTAGGTACATGTCAATATAAAATTGCCTTACATTATATAAAAAGACAATACTATTTTATATTAATAAATATATGTATGGCTACAATTTGTAAACTAATTATTTGTTATTGGTAAGATCTGTAATTATAACTTAGAGTAGTATAAGTTTCACTATTATCAAGGCAGCTAACTGTATTATGCTTATATTTTATTTACAAGCTACATAAATGTACAAAATTATGAACTTCCCGTCCAAAATAAAATATATTTTCATGAAATTTATTTATAGTTCTGGAAAAATCTCATTCTGATGCCATGTTACTTAAATAGTTTTTCCGTCCAAAATTACGAATGACTGATGTTTTAAACCTTTTACCCTTTTCATGATCATCATGTACTTGTATTATTTATCTTAAGTTGTTACAAAAACTCGTGTGTAGTGTAGAAGAGTGTAGAAGAGTGTAAAAGTCTATATTGACTCTTTATTGATTTATTTCCAAATAAAAACCATTTCAAAACTATGTTTTTTTTGTACAATCGTACCTCTTCGGCCAGACATCTTCACTGGTTGTTTAGTTTAGGTCCTTAATAAGCTTGTTGCCACTTGAGAAAAACCTTTACCCCCTACAGTCGTTGGTTCTACGAGCTATAAACCATTACGTTGCTACTTCAATCACCTGATCACCTTCGTTCAACATATCTCTTCGTTTCGGATTCTAAACCAAACATCAATGGGCTGAGGATATTTAAAGGTCGCAGGAAGTCGGTGGATAGATGCGGCTCAAGACCGGTTGTCGTGGCATTCTGGTTGGGAGGCCTAAGACAAGTTTATTTGCCAGAACATTGCAACAAGGTCTTAAAACTAGGAAAAGTACAATTATGTTCTACCAATAAACAACAATAAAATTTGAAAAGTAATTGAGATTAAGCAATAAAATACCTAAATTAATTAATAAAAAATATAATTGAAAATCGTGTTAATTTAAAGAATAATAAACAAACATCAGGCATTTTTATTTTTTTATGGATTCGTCATGTCTGTCTGTCTGTCTGTCTGTCCGTGTATGTCACAGCCTTTTTTTTTCCGAAACTATACGAGCTATACTGTTGAAACTTGGTAGGTAGATGTATTCTGTGAACCGCATTAAGATTTTTACACAAAAATTTAAAAAAAAACAATTATTTTTGGGGTTCCCCATACTTAGAACTGAAACTCAATTTTTTTTTTCATCTAACCTATGCCTCTGGGGTATCTATGGATAGGTCTTCAAAAATGATTGAGGTTTCTAATATCATTTTTTTTTAAACTGAATCTGTGTCCCACCCCCCCGTTACTTCTTAAATAAGAGAATGATAAAACTAAAAAATATATACGATGTACATTAAATTACCATGTAAACTTCCACTGAAAATTGGTTTGAACGAGATCTAGTAAGTAGTTTTTTTATTTTTGGGGTTCCCCATACTTAGAACTGAAACTCAAAAAAAAAACATCAAACCCATACGTGTGGGGTATTCCAAAGTGGTAAAAAGTGTGTCCCCATAACTTCTAAAATAAGAGAATTATAAAACTAAAAAAATATATGATGTACATTAACATGTAAACTTCCAACCAAAATTGGTTTGAACGAGATCTAGTAAGTAGTTTTTTTTTAATACGTCATAAATCGTAATCCATCCAAGAACTTTTATATTATGTTACTTGCTGCTACGGAACCCTTCATGGGCGAGTCCGACTCGCACTTGGCCGCTTTTTTTAAATTAAATGTTAAACTTTCCAGATAGATTTGTAAGATCCTCTGGCAGATTGTTGAACATTTCAATCGTTATGTAATAGGTCTGATTTTGTGTAATTTTTAAATTATATTTTGGGTTGATCAGTCTATTGTCAGATCAAGGCTGCAACTGTAATTATGCTTATATTTTATTTACAAGCTACATAAATGTACAAAATTATGAACTTTCCGCTAAAATAAAATATGTTTTCCCTAAGTCTACTCGAAATTCGTTATTTTTCCTGAATAGTTCTGGTTGCTGCTTAACAAACTCTGCCGCTTGTTTAATGGAGAGGAAGGAAGAATATTCTATTTCTTGAAAAGAGCCTTACAAGAATCCTGAAAATGAGCTATGCACCTCTTTTGCACCCCATAAAAGTAATCCATACTGAAGAGCAGAGTCAACATGACCATGGTATGCGTTATGAGCCATTTCTCTAGAAGCCATCTCGTGTAGCCTTTTTAGAACGTATGCCTTATCAACATGAATTTTCCAGTTGATATTTGCATCTGAATGTATAGTACCTAGAAATTTTGATTGAAGTAACTTCTTAGATTTTTGAATGATTATGTGGCGTGTCTGGCTTAAGAATAGACCCCTCCGTCTCCTCCCATGGATGCCGTAAAAGCCGACATAGGGATTACTTGGACTTGTTAGTAAGATTTGTCAGGGCTGCTAGATTATTAAGGAATGTGTTATTTACTGGAAGAAAGTGTTAGTCGAGTCAGTCATGGGAAGCAATGGCGGCGATGAGCTCACCACTTGCCACGTCTACATTCCCACGATGGTGTAACCCGCGGTGAAAAGAGGCCTTTCGAGGCTCTGCCTACCCTTTCGAGGCTCTGCCTACCCTTTCGAGGCTCTGCGTACCCTTTCGGTGAGAAAGGCGTGTGTCTATGTAGGTATGTATATTTAATATCAAGGCTTAAAGGATTGTGCTTGTTTCTAGTCCAGGAGTTGTTGTCTACAGGCTAATTAATAATTATGAAATAATCTTTTAAACGCTAATTATACTCAAATGGAGTTACCTGTGAGGTAATGCATTGTTATAGGCAGAGTGGGCCATCTGCTTGATCCGTCATTCCTTCACATGACAAAAAAGTACAATAACATAACACCCAACATACTAGGATTCCCTGTGTCGTGGGTATCAGCAGGAACTACGAGTAGGTACTACGGTACCACGACACCCAGACCCGGAACAAATATTCGCAGATCATACAAACATTTGTCCCGCAGCGGGAATTGAACCCGTGGATCGTCGGGATTGTCACGGGTCACTACTCTGGGTATTACAGATAGCCCCCTATGTAGAGGCTGTCTAGTAGTAGATGAGACGCCAGCGCATGTACTCCTGAAGAGCAGCAGCGTGGCGTCCCAGAGGAAAACAAACTTTGGGACACCGAGGACGCCCAGACAGGCCTGCGCCAGCATTGGCGAGCTGCTAGCCTTCCTAGAGGACATCGGGTGGCTGGACTAGCAGCCCCAACCCAGCACGCAAAAAGGGCCCACTGGTGGGCTAGGTGGAGAAGTCTGATCTACAAGATGCCAAGACGATGGGCATTGAACCCGCATCTCAGCCGGCTACTCGCCCGCCGCGCCACAAAGGTCGCCAACAACGCTAGAATGCGACTTATCAGACTAGCCACCTGCAACAATGAATCCATGACGAAGATTCCAACATTGACAGAATCAGAGATTATTTTGGAACATTACTTTATGCAATACCAGTCAGCTGCGGCTTCGGAGTCGTTAAACCCATATAAAATGTAGCCAATAGCTCGATCTTGTCCCGCTGCCATGAGTTCCATCCTGACTGGCTCTACGTAGGTCTCCCCTAATCCTTTCATTAAACTATAGGGTAGAAGCGGGTAATCCCAGTCAGGCGAGAATGCCGGTCAATATAATATCTCCCATATTACGGTGCCTAAACGCAAGCATCCATACAAAGCGGGTGGCGTGACTAGTCCTGGCGCGGGTGCAGCAACCCCCGATCAGTTCCCGACTTGCGTTGCAGTGGACCGCATGTCAGTTTGTTTCCCAACATTTTGTAGTAATTTTTGGGTGTCGGAACTTAAGAGGTGAGAGTTTGTTTTACAGTGTTTCTTACATTGTTAGTCTTAATTATTGCTGTGTAGCTATTGACCTACTCAAATAATCATAGAATTTGAACACTTTGCATCAAGTTTTAAAGATAAAATATTTTTTCCCATATAGTATCATGTCGGGCAATGACGGTCACGCTGACCGGTATTAACCACATCGTAAGTCTGACGAAGGTTAATTTATTTCAATGCGCAAGATTAAATAATAATAAGATTTTTTTATTAATTTTTAATGCGCGAGCAAGTTAATAAAACCCCGGATGTACTGCAACCGATTAGTACTGACTACGACAAGCCATCAACATCAGGAGTTCAAAAACCGATCACTGCTAAAGATCTTTTCCCGATACCAAAGAATTCAACAAACAAGAAAAAGGTACAGGGACAGTACCTGTAATGGTTATTGTCGAAAACAGCATGCAACAGTTTAAATAGCGACCCTTAACAAGGAAGTTCTAGAACAGAAAGAGAATAAAAAAACTGCAAGAGAGATGAAAAAAGCATCCGGTATCCGGTTAAAGTCGAAAAAAAGAAGACAATTAGGAGAAAGACGAAACTTGTTAATGTTAAAAAGGCAAAGAAGAGAGTTCTTCAAGATACGGAGACGAACGGAAGAACATCAGACTCAAAATTAGATATGGTAGACTTACGGCAAGATGATGATACCGATCTTGACAATGACTTGTAGAACAAGTGTGTAATCTGTGACGACTATGGGCAGAACAATGAACTGTGGTACAGGTGCGTGTTATGTGGTCTTTGGACCCACGCTGAGTGCTCAGGATATGACATCGGCTGAGGGCTATATATGTGATTTGTGCCTCAACCGAGCATGACCGGTATTATCAACCTGGTGACCGCAATTATCCGCCATGTCGTGCAATGCCGGTCAAATCCGTTTTTATTTTAAGTGTTGATTGTAACTAATTTTGGCCAACTATTGATCTCAATGATTGTCATTATCTTAGAAGAATACTTTAAGTTTTGGTTTTAAATACTTCTATTAATAAATGACGATTATTCGCAAATTTATTGTGATTTCTGTTTAAGTGACCGGCAATACCCGTTTCTACCCTACTTGCCCACAGACAATGCTAGCTTACGGGACATTCGGACTCAGGGAAAGCGGGTGAGACTCTTCTGGCTCAGGGCCCATGTGGGTACGCCGGGCAACGAGCGCGCAGATGAACTGGCCAAAAACGCTGCCCTTAAAAAGAAAACGATCGCGGACTACAGCAAGGTGCCGATCTCCTACATTAGGGGCCGCATCGGGGAAGAGTCTATAATCAAATGGCAAGCACGTGACGACGCATCGTCCACGGGATCGGTCACAAGAGCATTCTTACCATGTGTAAGAAGCGCTAAAAAGATCTTGTATGACGGAGGATTTACACCTACTCAGGTCCAAGTCTTGACCGGTCACGGGGGCTTTGCGTCGTACTTACATCGCTTCAAGTTAAAGGACTCTTCCTCTTGCGAGTGTGACCCAAACCTCGAGGAAACGGTGTGGCACCTGTTGTGTGAATGTCCGAGATACGGTCGGGATAGGATGGAGCTGGAGATCGAGATCCAACAAAAATTGGATAAACCAGCTCTCCGAGAAATTCTTGCGCATAAAAAATCACGGAAACCTTTCCTGGCTTTTGCTACCAGGGTGGCCCTCGCCGCTGCAATTAGGAATAGGTGAATTGACCCTATTTAAATTTATTAACACTTAATTTAACTCATTTAAATTTGTTCATTTATTTATTTTCTGATGAATATATATTATCTTAGCTTTTCTGATTCCTAAATAATCCTGTTGTAATGTAATAATTTAATTTAATGTACTTATTTTAATTTAATTTAGTTTTAACTGATTCAATTTAGAAATTTGGTTTTGATTGTGTTTAACTGAGTGTATTGAGTTGGCTAGTGAGTTAGTTGAGTGTAGTGTGTTGAATGGGAATACCATTTAAATTTCAAAAATTTGGCCGAGAATTGATATTTGTATTTGTGTTATGTGAGATATTGTTTTTGTATTCGTTTAAAGCTGTACTATCTTCCGATCCAGCGATTTGTATTTGATGTAATTCGTCTGGATCGTATTTAAAACACAGGAAGCTGCAGATCATATAATCTATATGATCATGCTAGCGCTATATATTGTTTAAGCAAAGATTGAAATGAAAAAATGAAAAACATTTATTTGGCACAAACAAAAAAAACAAACAGAACAAACAGAATACTAGGAAACAGATTGTGGAGTGTCGCGGGCATAAGTCCACAATGCTCTTCAATATTATAAATACCTAAATGTAATTCTATGTAGGAAAAAGGTTAAGAGATGTTTGCATGTTTAATCTTAAGGAATATTGTACCTTATATTGGGCGATTATTAATTAAACAAACTACAGATAAAAGAGCAAATAAGTCTTCGAAGAATATCGAAGCAAAAGCAGCAGACAAAAAATAAAATAAAAAAAATGCTAGCATATGCTGTTTCTGTTTTTATTTGTATGCATGCATTTAGTACACAAAAACAAATATACTTACCTACCTCTGAAATAAATCTATATTTTTCTGCTCTTGTTCACAACCATGATTCAGCAATTACCATCTATAGTATTGGTATACTTACTCGTTGATCTATAATAGGTTAACCTTTACTGGACCTGCATGCCTTTGCATAAAAAACACTTGTTTTAATATAGTGGTATTAAAGAGACTACAATTATGTAGTAACTATTATCTAATCTGACTAGAAATGAAAATGAATTAAGGGACTAGCTATCATGGGATGTGTGGTCCTTGGCAGTATTTCAATTATGGGTGAATTCGATCATATTGTGGTCTCAATGAAAAACATGGTTAATTGAAATATTATGACTTTATTTCCTACAATATTGTATTAACAATAAATACTTAAAAATCACACTACAAATTGATCAGCATTATTGCTTTTTCTTAACTTGCTTCCCTTTAGAAGTGGCAGCCTTGGCAGTGCTGCCTCCGCTTAGCAGCGAAGTTATCATTTCAGACATTTCAGGCATTTCTGTCATCTTAGTCAAGTTGCTGATCTGTTTTAAATCCTCCTTTGTCTCGGGATCATTCATCATTTTTGGCAGAATCATAATCAAGAGCAGCGGCAACACCATCATGATAACCATAGGGTTGAACAAGAAGTCCGTCAGCCTCCATTGCTCGCGGGCTTGGAAATATCTGAATTTCGATATAGCTTTCATTCTCAGCGGGTATGGAACCTGAATCACTTGTGATGTCTGGATATAGTTCACTCGCCGTGCTCTGAATTTTCCTTTCGAGTTAATCTCTACTCTCACTGGCTCGTACATGTAGTCGGGGTGGATAACTTCTACTACATACGAGCCTGAAGGCACGTTATGTATAACGAATGTCCCATCCTCTCTCACAAATCCAATAAATTCTCCACTGTTGACGTGTACTCGTGTTTCTATCTGCCATGGTCCATACTCTAGTTCCTCTGGTGGGGACACTCTTCCTTCAATCACATATCTGCTACTTCCTACTTCTTCTTCGTAATTGATAGCACAAAACACATTCTCAAAAGCGATGATGGCAATGAAACCGAAAACTAGCTGTCTCATATTCAGCCGAAGACTTTCTCTGCTGTTTAAATTCCTGTGAGCTTTGAAGGTCTAGTTTTATACAGTTTGGAGTGAATAAATTAGTTGTAATAATACTTTCCTTCGTTTTTAGCAAAGAAATTATTTGCGAACAAGAAAATAAATCGAAAAAATGCGAGTAAATCGCGAATCACACGATCCAAAATGACATATGGATGACATTGACATCAATGAATGACTTGACAATGACAATTGATTGTTTAATTTCCTCGATATATACACCACCCCGAGATCATCATTCCTCCTCAGATCAGAAGCCATTATTTATATGAAGAAAAGAAGAAGAAGAAAGCGTCCTTCCTAAATCCTATCATAGCTTTGTTACTCCAACCTGCCTTCTCCTCGAGACTGCCGATGCCGCTGATGAGAACGAAGATTCGGGTACACGATACCTTATAGTGTGCTACGTCAGGATCAGGAACGGCTAAGTTTTACTTTACCGTCCGTCAATTTTTGGGGTGGGAGTGGGAGGGGAGGGTTGGGGGAGGGGTAAAACACGTCCTTTGAAGGAAAAGATGCGGAACCACCCACTTTTCGGCTCGCTCGCAGCTCACGTTGTGATCCCTTTTTATAAATTCCATACTTAACCTCAAAATGTTCTTTATTTTTTTTCTCGGGGGGGTTCCGCAAATTTTACTTCAAAGGGGGTGTTTTACCACTCCCCCCCCCCCTTAAATCGATGGCAAGTAAAGTAAATTCCTACATAAAGAAGCTCTTTTTTGTATAAATTCCATACTTAACCTCAAAATAATCCTTATTTTCTTTCTCGAAAAGTGGGGGGTTCCGCAAGTTTTCCTTCAAAGGGGGAGTTTTAAAACTCCCCCCGCAAAAATCGACGGTCGGTAAAGTAAATTCCTACCTCAGAAACGATGTCATCACCTACCTGTGATGTGCAGATCCCCAGCATCTAGGACCTTGTGATGAAGTTGGCGCGTCATAAAGTATGAGTAGTTCCTGTTTGTCCCCATGTATGTATGACTGCGCCAACTGTCGCCACGTCCACTTGAATGCCATATCCCCAGTGCACGCAAGAATATATAGGTAGGTACCTACCTTATGCCAACGCTCTAGTGCAGAGTTCGGTTATACAATAAAAATACAAGACTTCTGGACATAGGCCTCCCTCTCCCAATACGCGCCACTGAGCCCGATGTTCGGCTCTTCTCATCCACTTTCTGCCCATAGTAGGCCTTCGTAGGTCATAGCTCCACCTAGCCACCTAACCTACCCACGCTGTTTGCCAAGACGCGGTCTCCATTTAAGAACGAACTCGCTTACCCTACCCCAACGGTTGTCGGTTCTTCGGCATAACATGACCAGCCCATTGCCACTTCAGCTTGCTAATCTGGTGGGCTATGTTAATGACTTTAGTTCTCTGTCGGATAATTAATCTCATTTCGGATTTCACATTCAGAGAAACTGTGAGCATAGCCCGTTCCATAGCTCGCTGTGCAACCTTGAACTGGTGGATTAGCCCTATAGAATGTGATCTGACCGACCTGCGAAGTACCTACACATACTGGTGAGACAGGCAGTCGACCAACAACGTTGTTCATACCTACATGATGTGTGCTGCGTTCGCTTTGACCGCATCCAGTGTGACAAATCCTGAAGACTCCAATAGAGGCTATTGCAGGGGTTCCCAAAGTGTGCGCCGCGACGCCGCTCCTGATTGGTAGGCTCTCCTACTCCAAGATCTTTGGTTCCGTTGTTCCGTGCCACGATCAAATTGGTTTCGGTTTGTTAGTCAGTGTTGCCAGGCCTACGATTAAATCCGTAGAATAGGTACGAATTAGGTTGTTCACACTTTGATTAGTGCGTGTTGTGCTTGAGGTGCAATTAGTGTCTTTGCAATTAACCTTCATCATACCAGGCTCCCTAGAGGCCACAAAGGGTGACATTAGGAAATGTTCCTGGATCTGCACATATTGCTTTATCCTTAAGTTTCATAGTCCCACTACATTATCATTTGTCATTATATGTAGTACTTTTCCCACCTGTAAAGGGCTGCTGCATTTCCTTTAGTAGGCTATACCTAAGTAGAGTTCCTAATATTTTCCCTGTATGTTGTGATATAAAAAAAATCTGAAGGGATACCTAGGTACACTACAAGCTACGACGTACAGTTTTTATCATTATGCATGGCATTATTATTATTGTGTGGAGTAACAAAATGTAGCTAGCGTTCATGAAAGTCGCGCGCAACCGCCGCTTTAGCCATCTGGCTTCACTGGTCAACCACTTGTTGCCGTCGCTCGGTGACGGTGACGTGTACGGCGTGCCTAACCCCTGTATCTTGCGGGTGAGTAGTCAAAGAGGTGAGGATGGAAACTGTACAATAATAAGGCAAGAGTTTTATTAATTATCTCCCACTGTAGGCTGAATAACTTTAATTACAAGTAAGTATTACAGAGGCACATCGACAAGGATAACAACTTAAAAAAAATGATTGATGAATGGAAAACCACTGGATTCTCCACAAGTAGCAGGATCTAATAAACAAAGGAATTGCTCTAATAAAATTTATCACCAATTGTGACAATATTCATTACAACGTACGCGTCGACAGCAGGGCGACTCAAACTATACTGATGATAATGTACGAGATGAACACCGGGGGTCACTTCAGGGACTCCTCTCTTCATTGAAAACTCATTGTACGCCACCATCCAATTTATCTCTTGACAAAAACATCTGTACAAAATATATTAAATACATCTGCATGCTAATAATATGTAAGTTCGCTTCTTTGTCAACAGCGATCACGATTATTAAATGATTTAAACACAATAACTCCACCTCGTGTGCTAGAACAAACATTAAACTATAAACGAACCTCGCGCCTGAGACCTATATACAAGTCAACATTTAAAACTCATACTCTCATCAGTCACATGTACTCTGCTGCTTCTAATAAGTAATTCATTTGCATCAATTTCCGTGCGGTCTTACGAGACTTACGGTCTGGTGTCGCATATCGCGTCCTTTGCTTATCGTCCGTGCGTGGCATCGTAGTATTAGAATATATAGGCGTGTGCTCGAAGTGGCTGCGACCGGGTCGCTAGTTGTTCCGCTCCTCGTCGCAGTCGCGCGAGATGTGGCCGGGCTTGCCGCACACGTAGCACGTCTTGGTGCCATCGGGGCAGTTGCGCGAGATGTGGCCGGACTTGTTGCAGTTGTAGCAGGTCTGGTTCGAGCTGTCGCGCCCGCCCTCGGGGCAGTTCCGCGCGATGTGCCCCGTCTTGTTGCAGTTGTAGCAGGACGGCTCGTCGGGGCTCTGCGCGCACTCGCGCGCTATGTGCCCCGTGCCGTTACATCTGCAACACAGATAACACGACCAACATCAGTGCCGTCCCTTAGTCCTCGACAACATCACACGACACCCGTTCTCGAGTGTCGGACGATGCATTGTGGGAAGACCATTCTCGATGGACCGACGACATTTTATAGGTCGTGGATACTGACCTCAAAGTAAACAGAATTCAGGTCAGCGTTCAAAAAGTGTCCTAACTAAAATATAATCAATTGCTGCTTGATTGTTGAACACTTTGAAGGAATAGACCAGCAGTGTATCAAACTCATTTGTCTCATTCGAATTTTCAAAGGTACCATATTTTGGCGTTGTAAGTGTATGGAAAACTAAGTCCACTGTAGAGTTATTAGAATGTCTTTAGTCGTAGACTTCCACAGGCTGATGATGATGCCTCCTCAGCATTGCTTTGTTAAACAGAGGGGTGTCATCATTAATTTAGCTTTGAGACAAAAGCCTGAATAGATGAAGAAAACTGGTTGTATTTCTAAACATTAATGAGCAAACAATAAAACTATACTGACGCACTATAACACAACTGAGTAAACACAGGTTTTCAGTTCAATTGGTTACGAAACCTTAATCTGCGTTACACTCTTATCAACAAAGCTTTACCAACCAAGGACTTTTAAAAGTACTTAATATAATACCTACCAGAGTTCGAGACTGGATCAATTAACCTTGAAGTCAGGTTAATGAACAGCTAAGGGTCGCGTTATCATAAAAAAATTGTAGCATTATACTCAGGCAGTTGGCGACATGGTCATTGGCAATAAATAACAGTTAATTTCTTTAGTGAGATAGAGTGGAAGAGGAACGAGAGGAAGGAGAGAGAAAGCGAGATAATTGTGAATAAACTAGATAAGTAATGACTTGTAGCAGCGGTCAGCATCCTCCATGCAGTCCCGTGCGATGTGTCCGGTGCGGGAGAGGAGAGGGAGGGAGAGAGAAAGAGAGGGGGGAGGGGAGAGAGAGAGAGAGATAGCGAGAGAGAGAATTGTGAATAAGCTAGAAATGTAATGACCTGTAGCAGCGGTTGGCCTCCTTGCAAGAGGGGGGAGAGAGAGAATTGTGAATAAGCTAGAAATGTAATGACCTGTAGCAGCGGTTGGCCTCCTTGCAAGAGGGGGGAGAGAGAGAGAATTGTGAATAAGCTAGAAATGTAATGACCTGTAGCAGCGGTCGGCCTTCTCGCAGTCCCGTGCAAAATGTTCGGTGCGGGATGGAGGTGAGAAAGAGAAAATGATGTGAATAAACTAGAGATGTAATGACCTGTAGCAACGGTCGGCTTCCTCCTTGCAGTCCCGTGCGAAGTGTCCGGTGCGGTTGCACTTGAAGCACTTTTCGCGCTGGCGGCTGAAGCCGGAGTCTCCGCGCGGCGCGCCGCCGCCCCCGGCCCCGGTGCCTGCCTGCGTGCACTCCCGGGCGAAGTGCCCTGTCCGGTTACACTTGTAGCATACGCTCGAACTCATCGCTGCAACAAAAACATTCAGTGTTTTAAAAACGTGGCTTGGCCTCGGTATTGTTCTTTTTTCTGTTTTGCTTTATTTTCAAACTAGAAACTCGCCCCGGGTTCGCACGGGTATTTTCGGGATCCCCATCCCTCCGGTCCCCCTAACCCTCTCCCCTTTCCAACCCCCCATATATCCATACACCAGATACAAAAATCTGCTAAAGTGCTAAACCACACATATATGTTATGTTACATTTTACACCCTGGGTTACATTATTGGAGTTTTAGTAGTTTTTTTGCAGTTTTTTTTAGTGCACCCTCACGAAAGTGAAATAATTTTTAAAATCGGTTCTGTAGTTTCGGAGCCTCGTCAATGCAAACAACAATCAAATATTTCCTCTTTATAATTAGTAATTTAGTATAGATATAGATAAAGCCAGAGAGAGAGAACGCTAGCGAAGCTAAACTACCATCGTCATAGCCTGGCATCATAAGCAACTGTGTATAATTCCTTTATTGTTCGCCTGCCACCTAGTTCCTGTGCGTCTAAGTTTTTCCTGCGACGTTTCCAAAGTCGTCGTCACACCTGTTAGACTTTGGGTTAGAATACTATATAATTAGTGCGTATAATAGTATATAGTACAGGAAGAATACTTTATTAGCGAGTATAGCGTGTACATGATAGAGGAAAAATACTTAATTAGTATTGAGCATAGTTCATAGAGGAACAATAGTTTAGTGAGCATGTTGGTTGACGTTTTGATTGCTGATGTGTTGTAATGGCCACCCTGGAGGTTATCCATATGGCCACGCGATAGATATTATAAAACGAAATTTTCTAATACAAAACTGAACAGTCAATAGCCTTGTTATATCGGCACAACAGTATTTTTCTTGCTCTCTATTTATTTTACGCCGTGTCGTGACTCTAGGTAGTCAAACAAAAATAATCAAGGGGTTTCATGCATGACACAACTGTTGAAATTATTCTGAATTGACGCAATTAATAAGACAAAAGACCTACAGTTATGGAAAATCACATGATTTTTCTAACAAATAGGAACCTCTCTGACCCCACTGGGCAGTAGAACTTGTAACCTGACCTTGTACTTATGAACTCGGGTCGTTCCCCTAACTAACCTATCTCGTTCGCACCAATTACTGCGCCGATATGTGTGACAGTCGATCGGTTATTTACGTGAAGATTCGATGACCGTCTCCGATAACATGGCGACTGTCTACGTAGTTAATTAAACGTTGTTATTAGGGCAATATGAACGGTAGGTAGGTACTTTACTCGCGTACTTAAGTACATAGTAAGCCAATTAAAAGATGTCAACTCGTAAGCGTAACTAAATGCTTGAATTAAAAACATTTATCGCCGTAAAATATAGGAAAACCGTTGTTTCAGAAAGAAGTTTGATGCCAATAAGTGCTACTTCTTCATTGCAACCTTGCTTGACAGAACGGTCGTCATATCAGGGTCTGCGCCTCGCTTAAAAAAATATTTTCCATTCGACTCTCTCATCTCAATTTTGTTGTGCATTAATGCAGTGGACCGTCCAAAGAAGTTTTAATTTAAAACTGGTCAATCCAAAAACATTTAAATTGACAAAAAAAATGCGATTTTCGTAAGTAAAAGCTTGGTTTCCCGTGATAAAGACGCAGACGGAAGAAAGAGCCTGCAAACGAAATGAAATTCCAAGAGCGAAACTAGAAATTCCCAGACAGCCACGTCCAGTTGATGTGAATCACGTCAAAGTAGCTATATTTAAAACTCGTAGCAGTTGCAATAGTAAACAATTGAAACACCTAATCGCGAAAAATATACTTGTTTTAGCTCTAGGAGAGTGCATCAATAATTACATCGAATACTGCGCTAGCGATCGGAGCAAGCCGCGAAATAAGCAGTGGAAGCCGCGAAATAGCTGGAAGAGATGACAGCAAAAATTATACCCGTATTTTTATTGAAAGTCCATCGGTTGGGAAACCATGAATAAGAGCGAAGTTAATTTTCAATAAATAGAGTAAAATTCACCCGGTTCCACATATGATAAACAATTTTAATTAAAAAGCTGGAGAACTCCAAACCTCAGTAATATAGTAAACTTCAAAAATAACCAATAATAATTAAAAAACTATCGTAAACTCAGAATAAATCAACAAGTAAGTTAAATATTAAAGACTTTTGGCAATTGATGCCTTCTTAAGGCAGTAGAAATACTTTCAATACCTACATATTTTTTTATACAAGCGGGAGCGGAATTGAGTTGACAGGAAAACTTCTTAAAACCTTCGTCATTTCAGAATAGAGAATTTAACTCCCTTAAGAAGCCATAGAAAGTTGACCAACACTTTGTAAGTGAAGTCTATAATTAATAGCCTCGATGAAAAGCTACACTACGGCGGCCTCGGGATTATTGATTACAGGTTTTAGCGGTTCACTTAACAAGTTTACTGATGTTAAAACCATTTTATTTTTGTTTTCCTTTCGTCACCATCTGGCGCAGACAGCTTCTTTGCATAGCAGACTTCCCACGAGAAGCGACAGCAGCCTGGGCGTGATCTCGATTGTCCCATTGTTTGGAAGCTCATATAAAAGATTCAATCTTAGTTAGTTTTAGTTTAATCACTAAAACGGATAAATATTATTGTGGTACTGATTTATTTGAACACTCGTTAAAACATATTAGGTATTATTGTTATCAGAGAATTTATTTTGTAAGTAAACCTGCATGCCGTAGCTAGAACCAAAACTTCGAAGATGTCTCCAGTTGATCATATAAGAAGTAGACTGGTTCCTCCAAAATAGGTCCATAGGCTCTTTTTATAGGCACCATATCTACACTAAACCTACCGGCTTAATAAAATGGGACGCCAAACCTGCCGGCCTAACAAAATGGGACACTAAACCTGCAATATCTAAATGGGACACTAAACCTACCGGCTTAACAAAATGGGAAACTAAACCTGCAATATCCAAATGGGACACTAAACCTACCGGCTTAACAAAATGGGACACTAAACCTACCAGCCTAACAAAATAGTACATAAAACCTACCAGCCTAACAAAATGGGACACCGAAAAGTAAAGGTACATGTATACCTACGTATCTTAGACACAAAAACAGAAAAATCTGTGCTTTCTGGCTCCTTCCATGGATGTCGCTAAGGGATTAGAATCGGAGATGGGCAGCAGCTTCCATGCGAGTACTCAACACCAATACTGCAATCACCAATCCCCCTGCCAAGAGTGGTGATTATGGCAAACTGCATTCTATGAGGTAGGCTTCATCCAATAATGGACATCACAGCTGATGATGATGATTACTACATATATAACTTGAATCAAAGAAATTCAAATGACACACTAGAGCCGACAGCTTGTGGATGAAAATAACTGTAGTGAAAGCAAGCTATGAAAGTCATAGTAATTATGATAAATAGTGCAGTGAGCATGATAACTTTATTACGTTCATTAGAACCTCGGACCACCACAGATTAGAACCTACTATCTTCGGAGTTAAACTCAGGGTACTACGCTTGGCAATCATGGCTCTCAAGTAAAACTAATGTTATTTTGGTTTAGCCTGTGACTAATGCGTAAGATGTACCTAATGGACCTGGTGACCAAGAAAAAACCAGTGGTAGTTGGATCTCCTTATGGATCTGAAGCTATCTAAGATGATGATTTAAGCCATGGGATATTTATGTATGTAGGTAAGTCAAAAGAGAGTTAGTACTAGTGCTAAGTCAACCAAAGGTATATCAAAAAATATCAAATAAAGGCATCTCCATCATCAATAACCCCCAGATGACATTCCAACAAGTGTTTAGTTTTGTTTTTATGTTAGTAGTAGAGCTTTTTTGTTAGAGTTTGTCCGGGGAAGTACTACAACCAAACCTATGAGATCATGCACTGTTCATAGGCAGAGGGTACCGCTTAACATGAGGAGGGCAAATTGCTTGTTCTGTAATCCAGTTGTATAAAAAAAAAGTGTACCGTGTCAATTCAGCAATTGGTTGGGTTTTGGTGAACAGCAGTGTATCATGGTCAATAAATCAAAATAGGATGAAGGACTCACCAAAAGGCAAGCTCTTATAATAATGTCACAAGAAGAATCAATTCAATTTTGTTAAATTAAAATATTAAAACAAACATTCAAAAAGTAAATTACTGATAAATCTAGTAGGCTTTTGATTTTAAATAATAATGTAACTTGTTGATTTTTTATGACAAAACATGATGTTATGTCGGAACAGAGCCATAATATTGATGTTTGACATAACAAAGTGTACAAATGAGGTCAGGGTTACGACGGGGTTGCAGAGCGACTTGAATCCTGCTCACCATTGTCGATGCCCTCAGATGCACTCCAACTGTGTCCAAAAACTCCGTTCAGTTACTTCGAGGCACTACGTTATAGGCAGCGGAGTAAAATACACTATACAACGCAGATAAATATGAGTAAGAGTTTGACTTATGATAGTAATAGAGCATGAAAGTAGTGGTTACTCCAAATGAAAATAACACAATACTGATGATGATGGACGGAGATATGAGAAGAAAAGGAATGGTAAATCATATTATCTTATCAATAAACATTTGTTTACTTTCTTAGATAAAAGGAGAGTGGAAACATAATAGGCGCCAAGATTACAGATAAAAAATTGTTAGTTTTTTATTTCTCATATAAAGGAGTTAGCTACTTAATCCTTAGTTTCACTTAGTTTCAATACTGGAAGGTTAAATATGTACTAAATATGTACAATCACAACTTGTTCAAGCCACTACAGCACATAACCTATACATAGTATGAACTTTATACCTGCTCCTGCCATTGTCCATGTAGACATGACAAGCCAGTAATGTGTTAGTTCTGGATATGTATTGAGTATAGGTTATTATTTATACATCAATTCCACCTCTTCGTCAGACATAGTACATAGATGCGTCATTGCACAGAGCAAGAAAAAAAGAAAGCTCTTCAAGCAAAGGGATATAAGGCTATGAATCAACTACACATTGCATCTATCAGTTGGCAAAGTTGGTAGGATCACGCTAATGAGTATTTAGACTGTTTTTCCCAGGGAAAAACTCGGGAAAACACATTGAAAGTTATATTTTACCTCAGTGAATGTGTCAGCGAGTCACTGCTGCTTGTCAAGCGACCACGTTCAATACACAACCTATAGCTAATCCTGCCCCTGTTACTAATGTCCGTGTAAATTTCACTTGGCGAAACCGCTGACGAAGGCGTCGGTACTCAATTAAATGGTTATTACATAGAATCACAGCTGTAATACCCGTAGAACAGAAAGAAGATAAACCACGTGTAGAGGTACCGGTAACGCGCGGTTTCACAGACAATGTCGCACTTTACACTTACCGATTAGTTGTGAAACTTCTTGAGCACTTAATTCACTATTTAATTGATCGTTGCACGATCAAAATATTCAGTAACTTAGGAAATAAGTTGTAATTTAGGACGCTTCGTTAGCAAGAACGCCAGCCACCATCTCTACGAAATCGTAAAAGAAATTTTGTCCATAGACAACAAAACAAAAGAGTTTGAAATCAAACGCCATAACGTGACTAGTTCAGAAAATTAAATTTGGTTATTCCAACTTGAACATTCAATTATTATAAAAAGCCAGCAAAATTTTATAATTTTTTCAAACTAAATTATAATTTAACTTCACTTTTTTCATGGTTATTCATGAAATTTTAATATGGTTAGGTAAGCAGCGAGAACGTACTTGGTTTGTCTATGATATTTAAATATGAACCAATAGGAACTAATCAGTAACCAATCAGAACGAATGTCAGATGCTAATCAAAATTACCGAGTTGTGTTAGAGGATCCTGAAATTATTTTAATAAGCGACTGATTTGAGAAGTCTCACATGGAGTAATTGTTTCCCAAAATTTATGATATTTTTATTCAGTCAGGTTATATATGTCATCGACAATCGCGACCGCGTATTCGTCGCGTGTTTATGTTAGTAATAATAAGTAGTCTTTATTTTTTTAGCGATTTGTGATCATAATAATAAATAATGTCTGCTGAAAAAAGACCTAATGATGAAGAGAAGCCTCAAGAAACAGAAGAGGGTGACGACGACGGTTGGATAGGTCCAATGCCTGCTGAGGCGGCTGTACCAAAAACCAAGAAACGAAAAGGTTTCTATTCTGTTTGGCGCTGCTTCTCCTCTCGTTTTCCTAGGCTTCCTAAATTATTATCAAACCTCTGAGTTACACGCTAAACGCAACGTTTTTCTTTCAGTGCTTGAGTTTGAATCTCTGTACCTTGAGAACCTGCCTTCATCGGAAACTTACGAGTTTAGTTATATGCACCGTGATATCGTTACGCACATCGTGGTTACAAAGACGGACTTCGTGGTCACAGCCAGCCAGGATGGTCACTTGAAATTCTGGAAGAAATTGGTAACTATACTTCTGTGGTATGTCAGCCCCCTTGCAGTTATTACCGAGTTTACCGACATCATTTGATTGATTACTTACAACCAGGCAATTTTTAATTCATATGAACTGTTTCAGATAGTTTGAATAATTGATATAACTTTCTAGCATCTAAATGCAGATCCACCCACGTGACACCTATGAAATAAGTACCCTTCACAACATTCATAACTGCATTTGACCCCAGTAGTACTAGAGTTAAAGGTGTACATTCAGATAGACGTTGCTACAACTATACACAGTCCGAGAATAATGTACAAACATACTTTATGGCAACTTAACCCCTAGCACATCTGATCGTACTCACTATTAGTGTACATTGTATGCTGTCGACTTGTAGTGACTCGGATCAGGCCCATATTATGTATATGCGCCAGCGAAAGGCTTCTAAACCCAGTTCCCCACACCTCCCACTCTCCCAGTCGGTGGGCACTAGGGGGTACGTATTAAAATTCATAAATTCAAAATACATACGATTAGAATACATAAGTTCAAAATCCATAAATTTAAAAAACCTAATGGTGAAAATCAATAAGTTTTATAATCGATAAAGTTCTATATGTATAATGGTCGAAATGCCAAAAGCCATAATCTCAAACAAATATGCATGCCAAATTTCAAGTTTGTACTGGAGCCTTCAAATTTGACACTTTGACGTATTTCAAACATTATAAAAACCGTACAATAGGGATATTCGATTTATTTATTTGAACCATACGGTATTTTGATTTTCGGTATTTTAAACGTATACAGTTAGGGTACGTATCAAAACATATAAGTTCAAAACACATAAATTTAAAAAACCTAATAGTGAAAATAAATAAATTTAAAACCCTTAAAGTTTTTTATTTATAAAGGTCGAAATGCCTGAAATCAAAATACATAATGATTACAATGTATACGTTCAGAATACCGAAAATAAATTCAATATCCTTATTGCACGGTTTTTGAAAGTGGGTGAGAAAAACTGGAGGGAGAATATTTTATTTATATCAGAAGTAGGTGAACTATGCAGGTTCTATTCAAACTGTGTCAGAGGTGAGGTTCCAAAATCAACCTTTCGATGGATCAAAGACAAGGAACGCAGTGGATGGATGCGGCTAGAGACGCCAATGAACGCGAATGACGAGGAATGAACGCGTTGTGGCCACTATTATGCTATTTAGCCATTATTAATTACAGCTGTTATGTGTTGTTGACATTATGTTTTTCAAACTTCGGTATTTCGAACTTCGTTATTCTAAACTTATATCAAATGAAATTATAAATTTTAAACCATTACGTTTTTTAAATTTATGTGTTTTGAACTTATGAATTCTAAACGTATGTATTTTGAATTTATACATTTTGATACGTACCCGGCACTAGGACATATAGTATGCATCTATGAAAAAAAATAACATAATTAAGAATGTTAACCAGCGTGATGTGGGTCTGTTTCAGAGCATGTTGGCTGCACAACCATCAGTCGCAGCCAACATGCTCTACCGGTCCATATATGGACTGGTTCATACAATTTAAAGTGTGACTTGTTGGAAAGTTCATGCTTCATATTGGTGCATATGAGGAGCCTCATGTGAGGTGAGGCACACTGAATCCTTTCATCATCCTGGTTTTTGAGAGAACCAGCTAAATTCCGTCACCATCTAACTCAGTAAAGTTCATGTAAGTTAGATAGTGACAGAGCAGAACTCGCACTACGAAAAGCGAACGAAAATCACGAAAAACTGTATATATATAAACAAATATTTGCTGCGTAATCGAAAATATAAATCAACCATGTCCTCTAAAATAATATTATTTGTTACTCTTATTAATTTGATCAATGTAAGAAGATGAAAATGCACAGTGTGGATTTAGCTAATGAACAAGTGAATGACGCAGCAGGCGAGTAGTGCCGGCTTAGATGCGAGAGGTTGTAGGTTTGATTTCCGCTACGGTATAAATGTAAGATCTGAATTTTTTTCTTCCGCGCCTTTCCTTAAACACTTGTGGTTCTTCCGGTTCTTGATACCCATACCACAGAATAAATAATAGTACACATATCCATACAGAAAATCCTAGTGAGGGGTGAGAACTATGTAATGTTGGGTTATTGGTTAATGTTGGTGCAATGTTGTTGACGACCTCTGTGGCGCGGCGGGCGAAGGTTCGGCTGCGACGCAGGAGGTTAGTTGTTCGATTCCCGCCTCGGAACAAATATTTGTATAACCTGCAGATATTTGTTCAGGGTGTTCTGGGTATTTTCTATGTATAATAAAAAATATCTATCTATATATTAAGTATCAAGTACAAGCTACACAAGCTCTGCTTAGCTTGGGGCTAGATAATGATGTGTGAACTGTCCAGCATTATTTATTTATTTACTTATATATGTAATGTTTCAGGAAGAGGGTATAGAGTTTGTAAAACACTTCCGCTGCCACTTAGCTCCGATTAGTCACATAGCAACTAACAGCACTGGGTCCTTGCTCTGCACGGCTTCTTCCGAGAAAACCATTAAGATATTTGATGTGGTTAATTTTGGTGAGTTCCCTTAATTATATTGATACACAAATTACATCCAGTTTGTAGATAGGTAGATAGATCCGATATCTAAGGGTTTAGCACAAATATTGAATGGCCCCCCTACATCTCTGCCATTGTCATGGCCCATCGCGACTTGTATATTATTTTATCAATAAATGACTATCTGATTGTCTATCTATCTGACGTGACCTATGAGATAATGCACTGATAATGTCTGATGTGCCTGTAATTTCACTGGCAACCATACTCTTCAAACCGGAACACAACAATGCAAGCACTACTGCTTTGCGGCAGACTTAGGTATGGTGGTAGTACTTCTCTTTCACAAAAAAGCTCTTCTGCTGCTAAAGGAAATCTGAGGTTTAGTTTGTTTCACTATTCTGGCGATAATATCTCAACCAGATCACCAACCCAATGCTGGGGGACCAATAACACCAGTGTCATGATGAAGGAATGGGATTAAAGCTGTATTATATGTATAAAATAATGCCTGTTATATGTATAAAAAGCGATGGTAGCCTAACGAAAGCGATGGTAGCCTAACGAAAGCGATGGTAGCCTATCGAAAGCGATGGCAGCCTAACGGTTCAATAGTGCAACTCAGAATCCAACGATACCGGGTTCGATCCTAGGCTCCGCACCAATGACTTTTCTAAGTTATGTGCGGATTTCCATCGCTCTGTGCTTCGGAGGGCACGTTAAGCTGTCGGTCCCGGCTGTTATTGATTAATAACAGTCGATAAGCCATGTCAGAAGCCTTCGGGCGGCTTGACAAACTCCTACACCAGAGGCCAGCACTACCTCATACGAAACGAAACAAATGCCTGTTTCTAGCCGATGGAATCTTGAAGCCATGGCACTCATTTGATGTTTTCTTTCAGACATGATCAACATGATATCGATAGACTTTGAGCCCTATTGCATTGAGTGGGTCCATTCTGCTGGGGACCCCATATCGGCTTTAGCTGTGTAAGTATTTTTATGTTTTCTGCATTAAAAGCTGACAACCTAGTCATACTTTCTATGCAAACACTGTGTGGAGCTTGTACGTGATTATGGCGTTGTAACAAATTGTTGTTTAGATGTTTTGTACAAATAGGTGTCTGTGCACTATACCTAGGTTTATATGCATGCAAAAGGCATATCATAATGACAATAATTGATTATATAGAACATGTTGGTATAAGATATGTCCTGGCTGCTAGCTTATTAAGGTATGTATTAATTACTGGAAGAAAGCGTTAGCTGAGTCAGTTGTGGGAAGCAATAGCGCCGATGAGCTCATTACTTGTCACTTCTATATTCCCACGATTGTGCAACCCACAGTGAAAAGAGGCACATTGTGGCTGCCTACCATTTCAGGGAAAAAGGCGAGTGTCTATGTATGTATGTATTATGATTGTTTATGAGTATAAGATTTTGTAAAGGAAGATCGGGAGTATGTTAGAGTGGGAAGATGTGTCATATAATGAATGTCACCTAATACAATAGAGACCATGGTCTGTGCCTAATACCTGTATTTGTGCTGTGGTCTGTGAGACCTAAGCACAGACCTCCTCCCACCCGTAACCCGTTGTGGTTTCCTTTACAGAGTAAGCACAGGGAGCGCATCCAATTAGTTTATTATATTTTTAAGTTATGTGTATTACTCATTGGAAATCCTAATTAATAAAATAAAATAAATAAAAATAACCCTACCCTACTGTAGAGTCATGAAAGCCTGCATCTATCTACATGGAGGAGGCCTCATCCTGCAGTGCATTTCTCTCTCTCTTCTATGTCGTTACACTCTTGGCAGTGTGGTCGTGGTCGTCACTTCAGGGGTTTCTGGCTTGCTTCACAATCCTTTGCCACTCATGTCGCACTGTCAGCACCAGCAGTTGATTTGGTCAGGCCACCTCATGGGCGATCTGCCCCGTGCTTGTGTGCCCTCAACTCTACCCTGTAAAACAAGGTGTTCAATGGACATCTCTACGCTTCGCGACACGTGTCCGAAGGCAGTGAGTGGATGTCTAACGGCTGGCTAATGATGATAGCTGTTTGTAACTCCTTGCAGATCTGAAAAGAACTCTAACAAGATCCACGTATTCGACGGCACACAGTCTTCGGGCACTCCACTGCACACCTTCGAGACGCTGCATCAAAGCATCGTTGCTACCATCAAGTACAACCCCGTGTTCGAAGTGGCAGTCTCCGTTGACAAAGCAGGTAAAACATTGTTTGATTATTTATAGAAGGTAAGGAGTCCCGTGACGTTTTGAACAAGCTGAGGGTCCAGCTGATGTTTAGCGGTAACCTCTGCCTTTAAAAATGTATTACCTCATAGTTCACGTCCACTTAGGACGCATCCTATGTGGCATTGAACTGCACCCGCCACCATGAGACATAAAGATGAAAAGTCTCATGTGCCCGTAATTCCACCGGCAAGCCATACCCTTTAAACCGGAACACAGCAAATAAATCGGAATGCGAGTACATACTAGTTCTTTGCGGCAAAAATATGTATGGAGGTAGTATTTCGACGGACGAAATCTTTTACAAAGAAGCTCTACAACTACTTAAAAACAAGTAATGGCTTTGCGGCATGTCCGGTGTATGTGTAGATGTGTTTATTTGTGTACGTGTATGTTGGTCGAGAACGGGTGGTCGCGTGCCAGTTTATAAAAGCATGAGTAAAACAGGCGTTGGCTACATAACGATGGGAGGGCTTATCTGCAAAATGTCTCAGGCTTACTTACAACCAGGAAATTTTTAATTCCATAAGAACTCTTACAGATAGTTTGAATAATTGATATAACTTACTAGCATCTAAATGCAGATCCACACACGTGAAACCTATGTACTAAATACCCTTCACAACATTAATAAACGCTTTTGACCCCAGTAGATCTAGAGTACTCTATAAGAGTACATTCAGACAGTCAGACGTTGCTACCACTATACACAGTCCAAGAACGATGGGAGGGTTTATCTGCAAAATGTACCTGTTCCAGGTATCGTGGAGTACTGGACCGGGCCCAAGCACGAGTACAAGTTTCCCAGGAACGTGAAGTTCGCGTCCAAGTTGGACACGGACCTGTTTGACTTCGTGAAGAACAAGACATATCCAACGGCGTTGGACTTCTCGCCCGATGGGAAGAAGATGGCTGCGATCAGCTCGGATAGAAAGGTAACATCAGCTATTAGAAACCAATGAAAAAAAACTAATGCTTACTTGCACAAACGAACACATACGAGAAATCCTATGGAAAGGTAACATCAGCTATTAGAAACCAATGAAAAAAACTAATGCATACTTGCACAAACGAACACATACGAGAAATCCTATGGAAAGGTAACATCAGCTATTAGAAACCAATGAAAAAAACTAATGCATACTTGCACAAACGAACACATACGAGAAATCCTATGGAAAGGTAACATCAGCTATTAGAAACTAATGAAAAAAACTAATGCATACTTGCACAAACGAACACATACGAGAAATCCTATGCCTTTCAAAAGTACAGTTTTATATGAAAATTAAATTAAAAAAACTACATTAAATTAATTAAATGAATGTGTAAAAGTCAACTTAGCTTAAAATTCGTTGGTGCAACCCACTGTGAAAAGCGGCCCATTGAAGCTTTGCCTACCCCTTAGGGAAAAAGGTGTGTGTCTATGTATGTATGTATGTATGAATGTGTAAAAGTCAACTTAGCTTAAAATTTGTTGGTGCAAGCCAGCTGTATTCCAGAACTAACCTCAAACTACATTTCTGGCAGATCAATATAAATTTCTGTGAATTAAAAACGGGAAAAAAAACTATGCTTGAGTCTCCATTCATTTTGTAATTAGTTCTGAAATAAGGGCCATAGCCGATAATAATAGATTATGATGTAACACGCGTACTAGAGAGTGACAGTGACAATGCTAAGTGCTAAGCAATAGGCTGCGTTTCCACCAGAGATGAACGAGGATGCGTAGCGAGGTATTTGTTTGTTAAGAACCAATAGAATCACTTCATTTCGCTCAGCAATGCTCTGGTGGAAATGGCTTAGCAGAGCGAGGTTTTTATACGGACAAAACAAGCGAGGGATATGTGCGAGGAATGTACGCGAGGGATGTGTGCAAAGGATGGATGGGAGCTTTCGTGTTTGGAGTTTTCGCTCGCATCTGAAAAGAGCCCGCTACACATCCTCGCACCGCTCATCTGCGCACCGCTCATCTGCGCACCATTTCACAGCGTCGCTACGCATCTTTGAACCGCTCAGCTGTCTAGAACATCTCTGGTCGAAACACTCACATCGTTCCACAGCCTCGCTACGCATCCTCGCACCGCTCATCTACCTCGCACATCTTTGGTGGAAACGCAGCCTTAGCATGTGATAAGTAACGTCTAGTTCTATGTTACTGTTGCAAACGAGGGTCAGGCTTTGTGCACCGGCATGTTCTAGAACCAATATAACTCATTTCATCTCCGAATCTGGAGCCATTGTTTTTCTGTTTATAAAATTATAACATATAAAGAATGTTTGTCTGTTGATATAATAGGTACGTGTGTTCAATTTCGTGTCAGGCAAACTGAGCAAGGTGCTGGACGAGAGCCTCCAGCGGTTCCAGGAGTCGCAGCATCAGACGCAGCAGCTGCCCAACATGGAGTTCGGAAGAAGGTGAGCTCCCGTCATGTCAGTAGTATAGCCCCAGGGTTCAAACTGAGCAAGGTGCTGGACGAGAGCCTCCAGCGGTTCCAGGAGTCGCAGCATCAGACGCAGCAGCTGCCCAACATGGAGTTCGGAAGAAGGTGAGCTCCCGTCGTGCCAGTAGTATAGCCCCAGGGTTCAAACTGAGCAAGGTGCTGGACGAGAGCCTCCAGCGGTTCCAGGAATCGCAGCATCAGACGCAGCAGCTGCACAACATGGAGTTCGGAAGAAGGTGAGCTCCCGTCATGTCAGTCGTTTAGCCCCAGGGTTCAAACTGAGCAAGGTGCTGGACGAGAGCCTCCAGCGGTTCCAGGAGTCGCAGCATCAGACGCAGCAGCTGCCCAATATGGAGTTCGGAAGAAGGTGCGGTTCCATCATGTCACTAGCATAGCTCCAGGGTTCAAACTAAGCAAGGTGCTGGAAGAGAGCCTGGAGCGATCCCAGGATTCGCAGCATCAGACGTAGCGTGGTAAATATGTAAAACGGAAGGGGAATTATAAAGGTTGTGTGTTGTTGGTGGATGGAGGTGGCTCGATACATTCGTCCATTGGCGTCGTGTCATTCTATGGGAAAGACTGTCCGACTGATATTTTATTTCTTAACATTGATAGGACCTTTGTTTGACCACAATCTCACCTGTTGGTAAGTGACGATGTGGCCGAAGATGGAGCACAAAGGTCTAGAAGGCACCTATTCACTCTAGCCTTGAAGAGACCCAGATTACAGTTTATCAGGAAAGACAGACGACGGTAGTGTATTCTACTCCTTGGCAGTTCACATTATAGAGGTAGAACTGAAACGTTTAGAATGAATAGAGGGTATACTAATGAGGTAAGGATGGTAACGAGTATACGTCTGCTCGTTCTATGATGAAAAGGAGATGGTGGGATCAGTTCGTGATGATGAAGCATCCATTATTTCACGTGCCCTGGAATAATCTAGTTGAAATAGATGATGACCTACAAATCAAGTCTTTATCTTCTATCAATTGTGTTTTTAAATTGCAGAATGGCTACAGAACGCGACCTAGACAAGTCAGAGTCGGCCAACTTAGCCAACGTGCTGTTCGACGCGAGCGGTCACTTCCTCCTGTACTGCACGATGCTGGGCGTCAAGATGGTCAACCTGCGGACCAACCGCTGCGTCGCTATGATCGGCAAGCCCGAGAATTTGCGACCCCTGCACCTGGCCTTATTCCAGGTATGTTATACCATATAATGTTAAATTTGCGACCCCTGCACCTGGCCTTATTCCAGGTATGTTATACCATATAATGTTAAATTTGCGACCCCTGCACCTGGCCTTATTCCAGGTATGTTATACCATATAATGTTAAATTTGCGACCCCTGCACCTGGCCTTATTCCAGGTATGTTATACCATATAATGTTAAATTTGCGACCCCTGCACCTGGCCTTATTCCAGGTATGTTATACCATATAATGTTAAATTTGCGACCCCTGCACCTGGCCTTATTCCAGGTATGTTATACCATATAATGTTAAATTTGCGACCCCTGCACCTGGCCTTATTCCAGGTATGTTATATTCATATTTCATGTTCATATTTATTTATTTTAAACCATAGGGACCTTGAGAACACTTAGTTTCGTCAATTTGCTAATACATACATCGAAAAATATAATTAGGCAGGTAGCTAGTACATCTTTAGTTGCAGCTGTATAGAGGCTTTGTCAGATAGGTACTAATCTAAAATAAAAATTATAGTTAAAAAAAAAACTCTACAGATGAGCCAAAATAAGTAAAACCTTTTATACCTTGTCATAATAATAAAGCGGCCGTAAATAAGCCTTTTCAAGAACTAATATACTTACTAACTAATAGCAGCGTTTTACCTGAAATAAAACGCATATTAAAATACTTACCTCACTGGAAGCTTTATATTGAGAAAGCATATCCGTTTCCGTCGTATTTCAACCAGTTTTCGTACTTTTAATCCGAGTATTTCCGATCCAGTGGCGACACCTGGCGGCCGCGCGCCATTTTAGTTTCATAAAATGAAGCGCGCCATCTTGACTTCATTGGCTTAATTCCACCAGGCAGAATTAAAAGTGAAAGCTTCCAGTGAGGTAAGTATTTTAATATGCGTTTTATTTCAGGTAAAACGCTGCTATTAAAAAACTAGACCGTCACTGGAAGCTTTATATTGAGACCTGTTTGTTATCGCCTGGTGACGCCACTTGCAAATTAGTAGAAAACTTAATTTAACGCCAATGTGATAAAACGTCATAAAATAACAACTGTAAGTATCATACTACATGTACATGTAATATTTTACAACCATAAAACTTAAATATATAAGTATTCTATCCAGCAATCAATAACATCCAAAATCAACATTCTTAATTAATTTAGTAACATTTTCAGAATGACTGTTAATTACTTCTCGTCTGTAAAACTACTGGAATGTATTAGCTATTCACCAATTCCCTCGGGACAAGATTTCATGGAAGTTCATCAAGGGGATGATTTTTCCAACCAACTTTTGGAAGCTACAGCAGATCGGACGCTTCCTGGAGCTGCCTGTAATGCCAGCTTCTTTGAAAGGTTTGACCCAGTCTGCTATAACTGTGCGCGAGGCGGGCATTGCCACACCTCTTACTGTTATCATCATCATCATCATCATAATCATCATGCACTTTCCGTTCAACATTACTGTATTTACTGTAATAAACAGATTAAATGATTTAGCCGTGTTACGTCTTTCATTTAATAATGCTTTAGTTTTTTCTATCCATAATATGGGATTTAAATACGATTTACTTGTAATCAAAAGTAGGTTTCAGACTGTCTATAATTACTGCTGACAGTTTTTGAACTGAACTGTGGGCAAAATATTATATTCGTATATCTAACAGACTGGGTAGGATCTAACACTGTATGTAACTAAGTAAGGTCAGGACATGTATGAGTCTTCCTGAACAAAGCAGTAATAACATTGCGGTCTAACGCGATAAATGAAATAATTATTCATATCTACTGTGTAGTTAGTTAGAAATGACGTAAGCTTACTAACTTCCCAGATGGGTGGTTTGGAAATCTTTGGATTTTTTAAGCCAATCGACTTTAAAATTATTATGTTTCACGAGAATGTGAGAACTTAAGCGACTGGATGTTTCAGCGTTACATAGCGTAGAAACGACAAACTCGTGCAAAAGAATATGAAAAGTGATAAATTAAATGTAAATCAAATAGAAATTGAGCTAGTTGCGCACCCGAAGGATTTTCAGAGGTTAAAGTTTTTCGAATTGGACCAAGAAGTCCAACTTTTCCATGCCACCTCGTTTTCAGAGTAGACTTAAGCCAAGAATTTCTAAGCAAGGATAATTGTTCTGTGTTCCACGTTTCTACAACCTCGGACCACCCCCCCCCCCCCCCCTCATTTCCACACTTCAAGGGTGATATTCTCGACCCCCGGAGGTGAGAGTCCCGTCGACGTGTCTATTAGATGTTTCTGTAGGATTTTTAGGGTTAACGGTGCTGTCAGCGAGCAGGCTTTGAGATCCTATCGCCAAAATACCATTTACCATCGGGGTACTACTATTAAGTATATTCCCGTCGACTGATTTAGGTGACTCATACTTTGGAATTAGGAACGGTGGTGGAAAACATCCACGCGAGCGGGTAGTTCCATGGAACACTGAACGCGTTGTAAAATAGAGCTTGACTATCTATCAGGTCTCGAGATACATAATTGAAAACAACATGCGTGGTTTCTGAGGCAAACAAATTTATCATTGGAAACATCACTACACAAACTCACTCACTTCACTTCACTTTGCAAACATTATGTCCACACAGTTGGGTAGAAGGTGCCACTCCGGCGGTCGGCGATGATGCAACAACGGCATGACTATTGTATTTGCCTGGGAGATAGTGTATGCTGAAGTGTATTTGATGGTGATCTAGTAAACTCAGAATTTGACAAGTTATTTCCATCAGGGGTAATGATTTCGTACCTCCTTCTTTCCATAGATGAGCGACTGCGGTCCTGTTGTCGCATTGTATGAGGATCGAACTGTGATGCAGTCGATGAGTTTTGCTCTGACAGGCATGAGTATGGCCAGCATCTCTTTTTGATTGCAGTGTAGTGCTTGCTCTTCTTGTGACCAAGTGCCCAAGAGGGCCAGATCGTTTAGTTTTGCCCCCCAAGCCAAGTCTGATACATCTGTTGACAGTGTGACATTCATTACCCTCCTCCATGGATGTAGCATCGTTGAAAACTGTCAATTTCAAGTCCACCAACTCAGTTCTTCGGAAACACCCTGAGGCAGTTGGTAAGCCTTTGATGAAAGGTCTGGTAGTGAATTCATGAATATTATTAACTTTCGATGACTGAGCCGTCCTCGAGGAACAACAAAGCTGGCGAAAATTAGGAGTGCTATTATTCTTTGTAAATCTTTTAGAATCTAATTTTTCTGATCGAGCACCTGATTTACTTTTGTGATTATTGCCATCGACTTTTCTATTGGCAGGGATTTTAGATTGTCTCACGGTCTCCACAACACTCCCAAATAAATTATGCTTTTTTGAAGTTTGAGAACGGATTTCTCGAAATTTATTTTCCAAACCAGAGTTTGCAACTTATGTACTGTGAGTTAGACATGCTCGCGAAGCACATACACACATGTGTACACTTTAATGTATTATAAGGTAATTGACGAGATAAACAAGGATTTTTACTTTCCATCTTTCTCGTAATGTTTGAGCCACCCAATTTGTCAGTATTGAAAAGGTTTTAGGCGCCGAGCTTAACCCGAATGAGAGCCAAGTCATCTCTAGCAATTCGCGGTACAAGGCGTAGGAACCGCCTGTGCGACTTTGTTATTTTTAGATGAAAATAAGCTTGGGAAAGATCTACTTTGCACAGCCAGTCCTGTGGTTGCAAGAAATCCAGAATACGATACATGTTTATGAGGTGGAAGGGATCTGTCATGACATTGTCGTTTAGCGCTATGAGGTTGAATATAGGGCTGATTTGTCGGATTTTGGCACCAGAAACAGAGGGGATATGAAACTTTGCGAGAGTTGAGATACTTTTAAAATGCCTTGTATTTTAATTTTTTCTACATTTACAGATCTTTCCTCTAATACAGGAGTATGAAAGGGACCTTTGATCACATTTGGGTAAACAAAGCGAGGTTTTTAAAAGAATGGTAGGTATGCGATACCCCAGAATTAACCTTAACACAATATCTGGTGCTCTCATTTCCTTCCACTGCAAGTGGAAGTGCGCTAACTGACCTGCTTAAAATCGTTCAGAGTCATTGTTTGTATCTTTTTTTTATTTCCTCTGAAACCTGTAAGCATTAGAGCGTCCTCGGTTACTTCCACGATCGGGCCGCGAGCCTCGGTTGTGAAATGACCCTCTTTCATTGAAACTGTGGTGCTCATACTGGATATTCGAGGGTTGACCTTTGTATAGGTAGTCGACATGGTGGTATCCACCCCGCGAGGGTGGATTGATACAGGCATGCATGTGCATAAGTTATAGGGTAAGCCTGGTACTTGAAAATAATATCGAATTCCACGCGATGGAACTGCGGGCTTTCGTACGCCTTGCCCCCGCGAGGGGCGGCTGTTAGGTTGATTGGATCTTGCTTGTATCCATCCCTTAGTTTTTGGTGGCCAAAAACTTTGCGGACTCCCCCGGCCTTTTCTAATGTATCTGTGATATGCTCAGACTCAAATATATAAGCATTCTGTTCAATGTCGCTTTTACTAAAGGGGCTCAAACTTGTTCGGCTTGTTATAGTTTCCCCGACGCATTTCGATACTTTCGGCTTGGTGTAGATTATGTAAATTCCCTTTTTGAAAGAACTCATCAAATTTTCGCGCTTAATCTGTCATAATTAATGTCTGTATGCTTAGCCCAAGCAAGAAAGTTATGAATACTTACCTGCAAGCTGCAACGTTTCTTTTTATTTAATTTTGCAGTAGGTTATAGCTGCATAAGATCTATTAGCATGGGCAAGGTGACGTAAGGTTTCATATATTTTTACATTTCGTTTGTTTCCAGGCCCTTCAAGCCTGGAGTATGATTATAATATGCTTTTTGTGTATCAGCGTATCTTACCTCTGACCAAGATGTAATACCTAAACACTGGACTACGTGTAACATTTTAAAAAAGATATCGGATGTTTTGGAATAGCTGTTTCCTTTATTTTAATCTCGATATCAAAGGTGATATACAGATAGAAAACACTTTATTGCACAACACAGAAAATAAGCTATATAAAAAAAAAACATTAGGTCACGATTTAAATTTAAACTTCATCGTCAAGACATTGTTCATCAGCGACATCATGTTGTTCGTATAGCTCTCAGCTAATGTCTGAACAAAATGACGCCCCATCGGGACAAGCGGAATTGTTTGAGGTTATAAAATTGGTTACCGTATTTTAGAGCTCACCCATATCCTGGACTAGTTTATCCAGCCTAGCATCAGCAGGACGATGGGCGCGCTTTGCTTCCTGTCGGTGGCGGCAGCGCTGCCACTTCCTGCCAGTGGCATGTTCCACAGTCGGCGTGGCTCGATGTGCTGCTGCTGGAATTGGTTCGAACACGCTTGCGTGCTTGCAGCCTGCGGCTTGGCAGCAGTGTTGGGCTCATTAGCATTCATTACTATAAGATAAATAACGTTAATCTATTGCATTACAAACTACGTGGTTCTGTAACCTTAAAAAATGCACGACCACTGTACGAATTAAAACTGGTAAATTTAAAACAATGTACGAGATCCGAACGGAAAACCGTTAAAGCAAATGATCAAGTACTAACAAGGTTAAATGTATATAGACGGTACTTACAGTTCCCGGCACAATTTAACCACTTTAAATACTGCAAGCTTTTACTTACGTATTATCAACATCACTTATTCACTTTAGGATTATTATATATATAAGTAGTCATACGCAACAGTGGTAGGGACGGAGCTGCTGCGCACAAGTTGCTTCGACGGAATACGAAACGCCAATGAAGTCAAGATGGCGCGCTTCATTTTATGAAACTAAAATGGCGCGCGGCCGCCAGGTGTCGCCACTGGATCGGAAATACTCTGATTAAAAGTACGAAAACTGGTTGAAATACGACGGAAACGGATATGCTTTCTCAATATAAAGCTTCCAGTGAGGGTCTAGTTTTTTAACATGTAATTTAGTTGCAGCTTCACAGAGCTATATCAAATGGAAGTGTCAGCACATTATGGTGTCTGCCAATCTCTATGGATTGACAAACACCATGCGTTTTTATCGTCCAAGTAATCATTAATACAATAATATGCTTTGTGGATTAAGTTATCTTTAATACAATTCTTAAATTTGGTTTCATTGAGATCTAAAATGTCATTGGGGCGGGTCTAATTATTAGTGTATTGATAACTATTTATATTACATAGTAAAAGCAAAAGCATTTTATTCATTGAAATCACAAGGATCATTTTGAATCCTATTATAATAGTACATTATGGTACTAGTGTGTAATGTTGGTGATTACCGCTGAGGCGCCATTGAGAAACAATAAATTATTTAAGGTGAGGGTCTTAAGAGAGCCGAGGACGGTTATCATCAATACACACGTGTATCATACGACGTTTTTAAACACACTTGTGAAGAAAATAATAATAAAACAGAAATACACACTCTATGTAAATTATCAACTGTCTCAAAATTATCAACTCGCTAGTAAATAATAGCAATGAAAAAGTCACAGATTGATTACAGGTGTAAAACAGAAATACACACTCTGTGTAAATGTTCAACTGTCTCTATAACTCACTAGTGAATAATAGCAATGAAAAAGTCACAGATAGATTACAAGTGTAAAACAGAAATACACACTCTGTGTAAATGTTCAACTGTCTCTATGACTCACTAGGGAATAATAGCAATGAAAAAGTCACAGATTGATTACAGGTGTAAAACAGAAATACACACTCTGTATTAATGTTCAACTGTCTCTATGACTCACTAGTGAATAATAGCAATGAAAAAGTCACAGTTTGATTAGAGGTGTCATTATGTGCCTAATTGCGGTGAAATTAGAGCCACTTTATGAGCAAGTGTGTTAAAAAATAAATTTACTCCGGTTCCAACGCGACCAAACCTAGAAGAATCGGGCAACTACCACGGCGCGCACTTTATTTGATGATCCTTCTGAACCGAGATGAGCCCACAAATGCTTATTGAAACCAAATTCTTCTATTGACGTTAAGGCGCTATAGGTTCAACGAACATTTTTGTATGAGGCGAAGAAGGCAAGCGCACGCTCTGATACCGTGTTTTTATGTATAAAAAAATTATATAAAAATGTCGTTCAAAGTTTTGTTTAATTTTGTTAATGAATTCACTAACTTAAATAATAACTAACATGTAACCAAATGTTTCAAAAATTAAAACGTGAGAGAAGCGAGTTAAAAATAGCATTTCAATTTTAAAAAGGAGGTATCTTTGTTATTTTTTTTTATCGAGTGAAGTAATTCAAATATTGTATTGAATTATTGATTTCACTAGATAAAAAGCTCAAGAATATCATATATTTTTTTCTTCGTAGAAAACTATGAAAATTCTTATCAAAAACTTTAAAATTCTAGAGACATTTGAGAACCTATCGCGGTGTTAGGCAATATGTATAAGGTATATATTTATATGGGCTTAATGTTTAGGTATAATTTTACTGAATAATGTCCAGTATGGACCATTTTAAAAGGGTGAGAAGCGTTACCTTGCCGTAACACAGTTTTTTAACTAGCACGGAAGGCAACATTCTCTTAATTTCATATACTTACGAACATCTTTGAAATTAATGCAAATGTTAATTATGGTTTTTTGTACCTATTCTAAGTGAAATAAAAATTTATCTTATCTAATTGACATCTGTTTACATTCCAGGGCCGAACAAACCAATCTAAAGTAGCCACCACCATGGAAATGGAAGGATCCGAGAACCCCACCCTCCTCAACGTGAAGACAGACCCCACACTGTTCTGCACCGCGTACAAAAAGAACAGATTCTACATGTTCAGTAGACGCAGCCCGGATGATATTAAAAGTCCTGATGCGGACCGGGATATCTTCAACGAGAAGCCTTCTAAGGAGGATATTATATCAGCTACCGAGGGGCAAGGTAGGCTCATTTAGATAGTGTATAACTCCGTGACGCGGCGGGCGAGTAGCCGGCTGTGACGTGACACGGGCGCGGGTTCTATCCCCGGTGCGGTACATGTTTGCATAATCTGCATATATTCGTTCTGTGTATGTGTGTTGTGGTACCATGGTACAACACAACCTACTAATGTGAATCTAGTCATAGGTAATAAACGTAACCGATTGCGTTCAGGCGCACCACGACACAACGATATGAACCTAGCTTTAGGGCGATATGTTCAAATATCGAATAGGCGGAGTCTAGTAAGAAAACAATAGCTGCAAGAAAGTGACAGCGCTATTGCTCACTTGAACCCGGGAAGAGATGATGTATAGATTTCTTTAGCTCGTAAGTAACTGATGTAAGCGACAAATGATAAGATAATGATGATGATAATTGTTTTGCTTCTAAAGTAACAAATATTAAAAATAAATTATCTATTATTAATCTAAGTAATGTGTGTGTAAGTAATCTATAATTCAGCGTGGCAATGCAGCCAGCATCTTAGAGACGCTTCCGTCTGGTAGTGATTTGGATCAGTTGAGCTACCTTTAGATCGCTAGCAGTGGTCTTCAGGTAGCGCAACTGTTTCATATGTATTTTGTACATACCTTGTATTATTCTTTCTGTAAATAAATGTATTCATAGTAATGTGATTACCTAATGAATAGTATACAAATTTACGCTTAATATTTTCTCTAATCGAAGGAGGGACCTAAAACGGGTTTTAAGAGGGCTAATTTAAAAAATAAAGCTATCGAGAATAGTTTCACCAATCGTGTTTCTAGTCTATAATATATTTAGATTACATCCTCAAGTAATTACTGTATTAACATCAAGTTTGTAACCTTTACTGTTACTGAGTGTTACGGTACGTCATTGATACAGATATTACATCATCACCTGAAGCACGACCGGCCCTCCACTATGAGCATGGCCAACGCTGGAACCAACAACTCCAAAATGTTAACATATCGTGTTAAAAGCATATCCCCCCTCCCCCCAGGTGTGCAGCGGCTGTACGAGCAGGCCGTGCTGCACACGTCGCTCGGAGACGTGCACCTGCGTCTGTTCGGCGCCGACGTGCCCAAGACGGTCGAGAACTTCTGCGTGCACGCGCGCAACGGGTACTACAACTCGCACATCTTCCACCGCGTCATCAAGGGCTTCATGATACAGACTGGGGACCCCACTGGTGAGTTTTTCGTATTTTAAATAAAATAAATAAATAAATAATGCTGCACAGTTCACACAACATAATCTACCGCCAAGCTAAGCGAAGCTTGTGTTATGGGTACTAGATAACTGATATACTTAATACAATAATATACATACATAGATATTTTTTATTATGCATAGAAAATACCCAGAACACCCTGAAAAAATATCTGCGATCGCACAAATATTTGTTCCGAGACGGGAATCGAACCCGCATCCTCCTGCGTCGATGGCCAAGCTTCGCCCGTCGCGCCACAGGGGTCGTCAATTTTAAGTTTTTTATACTATTTAGTATTACAGATGGCCCACCTGATAATAAGCGGTACCCTCTGCCTATGAACAGTGCATTACCACACAGGTCACGTCCACCTAGGACGCGCCCTATGTGGCATTGCACTGCGCCCGCCACCCTGAGATATAAAGATGAAAAGTCTCAAAAGTGTGCACTTACAGCCTCTGTGGCGCGGCGGGCGAGTAGCCGGCTGAGATGCGAGAGGTTGCGGGTTAAATTCCCGCTGCGGGATAAATGTTTGTATGATTTGCAAGTATTTGTACCTGGGTGTGTGGTAGTATGTAGTTCCTGATACCCACGTCACAGGGGATCCTAGTGTGGGATCAGGACTGTGTATGTTACTGTTGGATGTTATGTTATGTTATCGTCAGCCGGTACACTCCCACTGTTCCTCGGACAGAGACATGTATCCAGCAGTGGGACTGCAATAATAATTTGAATGAAGAATGGAACAAGCAGATGGTCCACCTCTGCCTCTATAATAATTATTACCTCATAGGTCACGTCCACCTAGGACTCGCCTTTTGTGACGGAAACATGTATAAATATAGCCTTTTCACCGCGGCTTCGCACACGTCCTTCTCCCCCCTATTAAATATTGTATAACAACGAGTGTTCTCCGCAGGCACCGGCACGGGCGGCGAGAGTATATGGGGCGGTGAGTTCGGCGACGAGTTCAAGCCGCACCTCAAGCACGACCGGCCCTACACCATGAGCATGGCCAACGCTGGACCCAACACTAACGGCAGCCAGTTCTTCATCACGCTGGCACCCACGGTACGTCACTGATACAGATATTACATCATCACCTGAAGCACGACCGGCCCTCCACCATGAGCATGGCCAACGCTGGGCCCAACACTGACGGCAGCCAGTTCTTCATCACGCTGGCACCCACGGCACGTCACTGATACAGATATTACATCATCACCTGAAGCACGACCGGCCCTACACCATGAGCATGGTCAAAGCCGTACCCCAACACTAACGGCAGCCAGTTCTTCATCACGCTGGCACCCACGGTACGTCACTGATACAGATATATTTCGGGGAATGCTCCCAGGAACTTCACGATCTGATCCCACCATCTCCTTTTCATCATAGGACGAGCAGACGCGCGGCTCGGTACCACCCTTACCTCATTAGTATACCCTCTATTCGTACTAAACGTTTCAGTTCTACCTTTATAATGCGAACTGCTAAGGAGTGGAATACTCTGCCGTCGTCTGTCTTTCCTGAAAACTATAAGCTGGGTCTCTTCAAGGCTAGAGTGAATAGGTGCCTTCTAGACCTTTGTGCTTCATCTTCGGCTACATCGTCACTTACCAACAGGTGAGATCGTGGTCAAACAAAGCTCTAGCATAGTAAAAAAAAAAAAAATTGTGATTATAACCCTAAAAACCCTTTAAAAGTTATACTTATTTTGCCTGTATGTGGTTTGTTGCAGCCGTGGCTCGACAACAAGCACACGGTGTTCGCGCGCGTGGTGAAGGGCATGGAAGTGGTGCAGAACATCGGCTCTGTCAAGACCAACCCCAAGACGGACAAGCCGTACGACGACGTGCGCGTCATATCCGTCACCGTCAAATAAACGACCATCTATTAAGTGTAAGGGCGGTCACGCCACTACGTACGATCCGACTCCGTGAAAATACGACCCGTAGGCCTAGTGTGGGCATCGCAGTTAAAACGCGTTTACGCGACCACTGTTAACGGCAAAATTAAAGTATACAACAAGTATACTTTACAATAATACGTGACGTGACGTCAAAAATGTCACTTACACTCCCAAAACTGGGGAAACCCTAGAGTAAACGCGCGACTTGGAATAAGCGTTTAATTTACGCGACGCCAAAATTGACGTCACAGAGTACTTTGATTGACGTTAGGAACTAACACTCACACAAAATGATTCATTAACTCGCCGCTAGGGGCTCTGTACATTTCTTCATACAAACTGCGCGTAAAACGCGGTCTTGGTAGAGCGCGTAAACTTGTAGCAAAAAGTCGCACTACGGCTACCGGAGTAGTCGTAGAACTATTTGTATGGTAGTTTATGCACTAGAATGACAATGTAATTTCACGGATGCGGATTGTTTTCGCATTGGACGTAGTGCGACACCGCTCTAAGGCTGCGCCAACCTCTGGCGGAAATCTTCAAATACAAAAAAGCCTCACAATGCTCCAAAAGCAATTCTAATTAAATATCTCGTTAAAATATAGATAATTTTAAAAAACTGTCGCAGTAATGCTTTTGTTTTATTGTATTGTTTTTATTTATGTAATTTTTGACCCAATACTCCACCATATTGAGACTTTTCTAAGTTATGTGCGGATTTCCATCGCTCTGTGCTTCGGAGGGCACGTTAAGCTGTCGGTCCCGGCTGTTATTGATTAATAGCAGTCGATAAGCCATGTCAGAGGCCTTCGGGCGGCTTGTCAAACTCCGACACCAGAGGCCAGCACTACCTCATACGAAACGAAACGAAACGAACCATATTGAGAAACAATCCAATCTGCGAAATGTCGTTCTTGCGATTACCTAATTTATGCAGACTAGTTGCAATCAAGCTTTGTACGTAAACTGCGTAAATTAGGTAATTGTAAGTGTAGTGCATGTATGTGCATATATATAAATGTGAGTCTGGCGGTACGCAGGCCGCTATTCCTATTTCCATGTAGATTGCAGGAATGTCAACAGTCATTCACACAACATTATCTAGTCCCAAGCTAAGCAGAGCTTGTGTTATGGGTACTAGATAACTGATATACTTAATACAATACATTACATAGAAAATACCCAGAACATCTTGAACAAATATCTGCAGATCGTACAAATATTTGTTCTGAGGCGGGAATCGAACCTGCAACCTCCTGCGTCGCAGGCAACCTTCGCCCGCCGCGCCATACAGGTCGTCAAAGAACCGGTCAGAGGGACGTCGTCATATATTTTCAATTTAATTTGCAACGTTACATTCCTTTCAAATTGTCAAAGTCACAGTCAAGTCATGTTGCAACACGGTGGCCGTATTACAAAAACTTTGGTAGACAATTTAAACCAATTTGAAAAGACTCGCAATACACTTCCATTTAATTTTACTACACTCGTGCTCTATAGACGAGCTACGACCCACTAGGAAATGAAACAAAATAAAAGTAGACGACGTCTCTTTTCGAAAATGGCGGGAAGAGCTGTAAAACTACTTTTTGCCTCTCAGTCCCAGTCACGTATCACTGACACACAGACTACTAGGATGCTACACTGACACTAAAAATGAATTGTAAAATATCTGTTGATAATAAAACCAATAATATTTCTTAAAGTAAGTGTTTTTTTAATAGCATCTACGTTTGGGCCAAATCTTGCGAGATTTAGACGACCAATACATTTATTTACAGAAAGAATAATACAACTAATAGGTACATGTAGGTATGCATCGACGTAAATAAAATGAATGGACGGGCCTTAGGGAACGATAGTTTTGAAGCTTCTAAACAGACCTAGCTAGTACACTTCGCTTCAGTCAGTCCATAGAGGAATTTTTTATATATAGAAAAGTCAGTCTTTGTCACGGCAACGAGTGACAGCTATGCTGAAAAATACCAAAATTAGATACCTTGGTGATACAATGCCTTCCTGTGCTTTTCTGCAAATGCAAACAACACAAGAAATACAAATAAAGCTTCAGGCATCGCATTTCATTCGTAAGTAAAGGTTTTGTAATATAATTTTCATCAATTGATAAAAAACTTATAAATCGTCGTGTAGTAGGAAAACTACATAAGTAACACATTTTGCGAAATCGACTTTATTGCATGGTTATGATGGCCCATACATGTCGATGGACACGTCTTGCTCTAGAGGACGAGCGACAAGGAGGACTACGCCCCAGGACATTATCTCAATGTTCCCCACTCTGAATGAAAGTTAACAGACACAAGTTTATACTCGTAGATAGTTTTAATTTTAATCGACATACCTTTTTCTTTTTGATACTTAGAATTATTGTGTTCCACAAATTGATTTCATTTTGTTGATTTTATAAGCATTAGTCGTATGATAAGTTTGTTATGACACTTACTTTGAATTTATAAGTCTGCTAAAATAATGTAGGTGTTTCAGTAGTTTTCTAATATTCAGTCTTGATAAAAAGAAATGATTATGAAGACGACCTCTGTGGCGCGGCGGGCGAACGTACGCCTGCGACGCAGGAGGTTGCGATTCCCGCCTCGGAACAAATACTTGTGCGATCCGCAGATATTTGTTCAGGGTGTTCTGGGTATTTTCTATATATAATAAAAAATATCTATCTATGTTAATATTGTATTAAGTGTATCAGTTGTCTAGTACCCATAACACAAGCTCTGCTTAGCTTGGGGCTAGATAATGTTGTGTGAACTGTCCAGAAATATTTATTTATTTATTATAAGTTGGTTTTATTTTAAAATGTATTTTAATATTACTTAAATCTATACCCATGGATAGGATTGTCATATTCAAATAAGTAAATAATAGATGATTTCATGATTTCACTATTATGGGAAAATTAAATAATGGCACCTATCATTAGCTTTTTGAACCTCAGTGGAGATCATTGACGAAGGAAAACTAAACAATTGACATGCAAAAATAAATAACTGCATCAATTATTCAAAACTTTGGCGAGGGAAAAATACATAGTCGTTTTTTTATTTTTTTCTCTTAATCATAAGAACTAAAATGTATTATCATTAAATTCGAAAATAGATACAGTACCAATCTATAACATATCAAAACACGGACTGCAAAATTAGTTACGATAAAAAAGTTATTGCCATTTTTGACCCAATAAAACAGTAAATCGCGTTTTTCTCGCGATTTTGGTTTTGTTGTTGTTATTAGTTATTTAGTTTTCCAACTACAGCGACGAAATATTTGACAAGACTTCACGCATGACGGATGGTCCGGTACAGACTGCAAAAAAAACTGATGCCTAAGGGGTATCGTATTGATTTAGAATTGTAATTTGCATTATTTACGTCAAAACATTGCTAAGCACGTCGCTTTAGGTGATTGCATATAATATGTAATGGCATGTTAATTAACCTTATAGCTTTCCAAAAGAAATCTAAGGTAAACAAAAATGGATAGAAGTCATAAGACGAGCAAGAACAGACGACTTTTGGAAGTGGAATACATTTTCCCGTATTTGCTCTGATCATTTTCTACACAATGAATTTTATACGCCAAAAAACGGTTAGTAGTAGTAGGTAGAGCTTTTTTGTGAAAGAGTTCGTCCGGGGAAGTACTACCACCGTACCTGTTTCTGCCGCAAAGCAGTAGTGCTCGCATTGTTGTGTTCCGGTTTGAAGGGTAAGGGTGCCGATGAAATTACGGCCACATGGGACTTTTCATCTTTATGTTTCAGGGTGGCGGGCGCAGTGGAATGCCACATAGGGCGCGTCCTAGGTGGAAGTGACCTGAGGTTATGCACTTTTCATAGGCAGAGGGTACCACTTAACATCAGGTGGGCCATCTTCTTGATCTGTCATTACAAGTAGTATAAAAAAACTCATTGCGCAAAATTCTTCAAACTGCACTCTGCAGTTTCTTAAATACTGGAATTTTTATACATTAATGTTTCCGTACGATTTTTATGATATTTTCTTAGTTTATTGAGTGATGAAAAATATATTTTTCACAAATTGATTGAGCTGAAGACCTTAGGTGGACTTGCTTTTCTATTGATTTATATTGTGTATGTTTGAGAGCTGAAAAATAGATACGTAACTACATAAAACAGAAGGGAACCATGTATTTTTGTAATTTTTTTTTTCAATAATTGCATTTTTTTCGGCGATTTTTTGTACTATAAACCTACTGAAATAACTTTAGAAAACACATTGCATCTGTTAAAGTATTAAGTATTAAAAAAATACAGTTTTTAAGAAGTTCAATAATTTAATTTCACCTAGTTTATTTACAAGACCGCCAGGAGTGGCGCTATAGAGAAGAGGCCTTTACTCAGCAGTGGGTGTTACCGGCTGGATAGATAGATAGATAGATAGTTTATTTGTTGACCGTACCCTAAATCCGAATTGTCTTATTTTTCACGGACGTTTTGTATGGGTAAGGCCCGTTCATTTATTTTACTTTGGTCGAAGTAGGTATGTACAAAGTTAAAAAAATACAAATGAAACTGCTACCTAAAGACCGCTGCTAACGATCTAAAGGTAGCTCAACTGATCCAAATCACTACCAGATGGAAGCGTCCCTAAGATGCTGGCTGCATTGCCACGCTGAATTGCCACTAATGCGTTGAGCCAGATAAGAGCCAGCTCTCGGGTCAAGCGTCGCTTCGACCAGACGCCCTGAAATAATTTTGTAAACGCGAAGGGCCCCGGTTCTCCACGGACCCAGAGTAGACCCCGAAAGGCTTAAAATAAGTAAGCGCTGTCATGTCGAGATTTTGACCCAATTCCTGTATTAACATATTGTGATATCTACAACAAGCTGATCTGGTGATGGAGGGATGGTGGACAACGGAACTCCTCGATGGATAAAATAGAAGACTGGTGGTGTTTTAATTACCTACCTGTTTGTCCAACAGGACAACAGGAACTACTCAATTTTGTCAGGCTCACCAATTTCCACCAAACAGTAGCTAAGAAGCATCTCGCAAACATCGTCTTTCACATTAAAAAACCGCATTGAATTCAGAACAGCCGTTCCGGAGCGATGAGGCCACTGACAGACGGACAAACTTGACCCCTCTTTTTAGTCGTGGGTTAAAAACAGTACGGAGGCCTGCAATGCTCTAAGGTTAAAAATGTTTAACCGTCAGAAATTACAAATCAGTCGGAACCTTAGATCATTGCAGGCCTCCGTACTTGGTCGATGGTCGAAACGGATGTGTGGGTGACACCTTCGACCAAAGTAAAATAAATGGACTGGCCTTACCCATACAAAACGTCCGTGAAAAATAAGACAATTCGGATTTAGGGTACGGTCAACAAATAAACTATCTATCTATCTATCTATCTATCCAGCCACTGCTGAGTAAAGGCCTCTTCTCTATAGCGCCACTCCTGGCGGTCTTTTAAATAAACTAGGTGAAATTAAATTATTGAACTTCTTAAAAACTGTATTTTTTTTAATACTTTAACAGATGCAATGTGTTTTCTAAAGTTATTTCAGTAGGTTTATAGTACAAAAAATCGCCGAAAAAAATTCAATTATTGAATGAAACTTTTACAAAAATACATGGTTCCCTTCTGTTTTATGTAGTTACGTATCTATTTTTCAGCTCTCAAACATACACAATATAAATCAATAGAAAAGCAAGTCCACCTTAGGTCTTCAGCTCAATCAATTTGTGAAAAAATATCATAAAAATCGTACGGAAACATAAATGTTAAAAATTCCAGTATTTAAGAAACTGCAGAGTGCAGTTTTAAGAATTTTGCACAATGAGTTTTTTTATACTACTTGGAATGACAGATCAAGAAGATGGCCCACCTGATGTTAAGTGGTACCCTCTGCCTATGAACAGTGCATTACCTCAGGTCACGTCCACCTAGGACGCGCAATATGTGGCATTCCACTGTGCCCGCCACCCTGAAACATAAAGATGAAAAGTCCCATGTGGCCGTAATTTCATCGGCACCCTTACCCTTCAAACCGGAACACAGCAATGCGAGCACTACTGCTTTGCGGCAGAAACAGGTATGGTGGTAGTACTTCCCCAGACGAACTCTTTCACATAAAAGCTCTACTACTACTAACCGTTTTTTGGCGTATAGAATTCATTGTGTAGAAAATGATCAGAGCAAATACGGGAAAATGTATTCCACTTCCAAAAGTCGTCTGTTCTTGCTCGTCTGATGACTTCTATCCATTTTTGTTTACCTTAGTTTTTTTTTGGAAAGCTGTAAGGTTAATTAACATGCCATTACATATTATATGCAATTACCTAAAGCGACGTGCTTAGCAATGTTTTGACGTAAATAATGCAAATTACAATTCTAAATCAATACGATACCCCTTAGGCATCAGATTTTTTTGCAGTCTGTACCGGACCATCCGTCATGCGTGAAGTCTTGTCAAATATTTCGTCGCTGTAGTTGGAAAACTAAATAAGTAATAACAACAACAAAACCAACATCGCGAGAAAAACGCGATTTACTGTTTTATTGCGTCAAAAATGGCAATAACTTTTTTATCGTAACTAATTTTTCAGTCCGTGTTTTGATATGTTATAGATTGGTACTGTATCTATTTTCGAATTTAATGATAATACATTTTAGTTCTTTTGATTAAGAGAAAAAAATAAAAAAACGTCTATGTATTTTTCCCTCGCCAAAGTTTTGAATAATTGAAATGATCTATTATTTACTTATTTGAATATGACAATCCTATCCATGGGTATAGATTTATATAATATTAAAATACATTTTAAAATAAAACCAACTTATAATCATTTCTTTTTATCAAGACTGAATATTAGAAAACTACTGAAACACCTACATTATTTTAGCAGACTTATAAATTCAAAGTAAGTGACATAACAAACTTATCATACGACTAATGCTTATAAAATCAACAAAATTAAAAAAAATTGTGGAACACAATAATTCTAAGTATCAAAAAGAAAAAGGTATGTCGACTAAAATTAAAACTATCTACGAGTATAAACTTGTGTCTGTTAACTTTCATTCAGAGTGGGGAACATTGAGATAATGTCCTGGGGCGTCCTCCTTGTCACTCGTCCTCTAGAGCAAGACGTGTCCATCGACATGTATGGGCCATCATAACCATGCAATAAAGTCGATTTCGCAAAATGTGTTACTTATGTAGTTTTCCTACTACACGACGATTTATAAGTTTTTTATCAATTGATGAAAATTATATTACAAAACCTTTACTTACGAATGAAATGCGATGCCTGAAGCTTTATTTGTATTTCTTGTGTTGTTTGCACTTGCAAAAAAGCACAGGAAGGCATTGTATCACCAAGGTATCTAATTTTGGTATTTTTCAGCATAGCTGTCACTCGTTGCCGTGACAAAGACTGACTGAAGCGAAGTATACTAGCTAGGTCTGTTTAGAAGCTTCAAAACTATCGTTCCCTAAGGCCCGTCCATTCATTTTATTTACGTCGATGGGTGACACCATAGAGTATACCGGATGACACCCATCACCACATTGAAGAACTAAGAACGCGTCTCTTCCCGCCATTTTCGAAAAGAGACGTTGTCTACTTTTATTTTATTTCTTTTCCTAGTGTTTTCTTGAGTTACAATGTGTTATTTTGGTGGCATTTTAACTAATGTAGCTCGTTTAAAAAGCAAAAGTGTAGTGAAATGAAATGGAAGTGAATTGCGTGACTTTTGAAATTGGTGGAAATTGTCTACCAAAGTTTTAGTAAAATTGGCCACCGTTTTACTAAATCATGACTCGACTGTGACTTTGACGACTTGGAAGGAGTGTAACGTTGCAAAATATATTGAAAATACAATATAGTGAAAATACAGATAATTTAATTTAATTTTATTTATTGGATTTACAAAACAGATTACAATCACCTTAGCTTACACTTACATGCATATTTAGTTCTATTCTAGATTCGTAATCAAATATGTAAACACGACAAAGTCACAGTGTTGCATAGTTATAAATTAAACTACCCTAAAAACCGGGAACGAAAAAATAATTAAACATTGTTTTCATTTAAACATAATACCAAGATTCTGTAGATACATCGCTTAAACCTGTTGGTATTGGGGTCAAATACATCTAAGACATCAACAGAGGCCAACTCGTTATACAGACGACACATTCGAGGAAGAGGATTATTAAACGAGGTGTTGTTTTTATATATTTTCAATGCAAAAATCCGAGATTTGCGAGTCACGTAAGTTATATTTATGTTGATTGAAGCCAGCAAAAGGGGGCAATCTATGGCAGAATGAAGAATCTTGTGGAGATAAATGAGGTTGATGTACTCCCTACGAGTAGAAAGTGGAGCACGTTAAAATGATTAAGTCTATTTATGTACCCTGAGAGCGAACGACCCATATTGTGCCGGTACGATAGGATTTTTAGGCATCTATTCTGGACACCCTCAATTCTGTCCACATGAACGCCGTAGTACGGTGACCAAATAGGACTGCCATACTCAAGTACGGACCGGATCATGCTATTGAAAAGGTGTAATACACTGCTGGGTTTTTTAAATTCCTTAGTGATTCTAGTGATAAATCCCAGCAGGCGATAGCTCTTGCCTACTATATAATCATAATGACTTTTAAAAGTAAGCTCTTCATCAAAGTATATACCCAAATCTTTCGCAGTGGATTTACGCAGTAATTGGGTTCCTGTTATTGTGTAATCAAAAATAATTTTATTTAGCTTTTTGGTAAAAGTAGTAACGAAACATTTATCGATATTAAGGTACATACGATTACTAGAGCACCAATCAAATATTGTATTAAGGTCGCTTTGAAGCTTGACGCAATCATTTACGTTAGATATTTTTGTGAAAACCTTTAAATCATCAGCGTATAGGAGGCACGGGCATTCAAGGCTATCAGAAAGATCATTCACAAACATTATAAAGAATAAAGGTCCCAAATGAGACCCCTGAGGGACTCCTGAAGGAATATGCATTGAAGAAGAAGTGTAACCTTTGATTGCTACAAGTTGACTTCTGTTGTTGAGGTACGAACGAACCCAGCGCAGAAGACTACCATGAATACCAAAATGATCTAGTTTTGAGCACAATAAAGAGTGACTGACCTTATCAAAAGCCTTGCGGAAATCGGTGTAGATAGAATCAACCTGACCTGAAGAATCGAATGAATTACAGAGGAAATTGCTATAAACCAAAAGGTTGCTGACTGTCGATCTCTGTCTTACAAACCCATGTTGATTAATGGAGATAAATGGTTTCACATGGGAATAGATATGGTCATAGACCACGGACTCAAATATTTTAGCGAAACAGGAGAGGATGCTGATGGGACGATAATTCTCACATCGAGTCCTGTCACCAGACTTGTGTATCGGAACTACGTGCGCCCTCTTCCACTGTGTGGGGAAAGTGCCAGTGCTTAGGGATTTATTGAATAAAATAGTCAGGGGCTCAGATAGCTCAGGACCACATGAGTTAATGAAAAACGGGGGAATACCATCAGGTCCAGCTCCTTTGTTTCGATCTAGCTGCTTTATTTTAGTGCTAACACACAAATTTGTAACGCTTATAGTCGACAGGACACTAATGCTTGCACAAGTTGAAAGTTGTGGACAGCCTGCTGCGCGCAAGTCATCCCTCTCATATACGGAACCAAAATATTTACTAAAGAGTTCACAAATACCACCGCTATCTGTAGATGACTGACCATTGAAAGACATGACTTGAGGTATGGTGACCGAACCCTTTTTATTTTTAACAAAGCTCCAGAAACCTTTTATGTCATCTACTAGGGCTTCTTCAACTGCAGATCGGTATAGATTATAACATTCATCCAACAATCTTTTACTCCTCGCACGGAGAAGGGAATAAGTATCATAATCCCTGGGGTTTTGATACTTTTTATAGCGTTTATGATATTTCGCTTGCTGTGTGAGGTTTTTTAACAGCCCTTTACTGTACCACGGGGGATGCCTAGTAGAGGATGAACCAGACAAAGGCGCATTCTCTCGAATCAAAGTATTAAGAGTGGAATAAAAAATGTCAACGCAAGAGTCAACATCAATATCCGATGAAAGGATTCCAGACCAATCAACACCTTTCAAAGCAGATTTAACATTAACTAAATTACACTTTTTGATATTTGATTTTGACTTTTTGATTTAGGAATTTGAAAATCCAGATCAATGACTAAAGAGGGGTGTTGTTTGTCTAAACGGCATAATTACTTGAAAATGGCAAATTCACAAGCCGTGCGGCGCCAATTATAAAGAAAAAAACTAAGAACGCAAGCAGATGCTTCATGAAGTGACGCAGCTTTCTTCCAAGAGATGGCGTTATCGCCAATAAATTATGAAAACACTGAATCGCGCAAACGAAATAAATCTGGAGTTTGAATGAATATAGAATTATTATAGACCAAGACATGTAGTCCCTCCGTAGACCAAGCCATGTTCTTGGTGATCCCGATGACCCTATCACTGCCGCTAATGCGGTAGTGACGTCATCCAGTCAAGACAGATAAAACACTCCACCTTTGCACCGACCTCGCCGGCGAGGTCGAAGAACCTTCTAAGTACCTTCTGTACCTTAGCCTAAACCGGTACAAGCATGTTCCGGGGCGTTCTGTCCGATCCTCCCAACCTGGCAACAGCCCAAGCCGAGGTTCGTACCTAAGTGGTGCCCTTGTGCTCGTTGCCCAAAACCTAACTTTACAGATTGAGCGCCATCTGCGCTCACCAAAAGCCCGGTAAAGCAGTCATGGCCCCAGGCGGTCAACTGCATATAACAAAATGTAAATAGGAACACCTGTACGGCAGTCCCTCCGCAGACCAAGACATGTTCTTGGTGATCCTGAATTTCTGATGACCCTATCACTACCGCTAACCGCTAATGCGGTAGTGACGTCATGCAGTCAAGACAGAGACAACACTCTACCTCTGCACCGACCTCGCCGGCGAGTTCGACGAACCTTCTAAGTACCTTCTGTACCTTACGCCTAAACCGGTGCAAGCATGTTCCGGGGCGTTTTGCAACAGCCCGCAAGCCGAGGTCCGTACCTAAGTGGTGCCCTTGTGCTAGTTGCCCCATCCTAACTTTGCAGGTTGAGCGCCATCTGCGCTCACCAAAAGCCCGGTAACGCAGTCATGGCTCCAGGCGGTCCAACGCATTAAATCCATTCGAAAAAAAAAAACACACCTGTACGGCCCCAAGTGGATAGTCTGGCTCTGGACCGAAGATCTTTCCTTTTCAATGGACGACACATTTCCAATCGTTGTTCTCTCTAAGATGTATTTTTAGCATAATTGGATAAGTGAACCATACACGTAGGTAGAAATGTGGTGTTGCTGGCCCACAGTAAAATATCGCTCCACCTTAGACAAAGCGCGACCAAGAACGACATCTCAAGGCTAACCGGTTCTAGCAACGAAGGCTTTAAGACCTCATAGTAAGTAACCCCCGTATTAAAAAAATATGTCAAGTGCGCGTCAAACCTCGCGCATTCAGGGTTCCGTACCAAATATACGAGAAAACTCTCGAAATTTTTCAAATTTTCTAATCACATCAAACTCACTCGAAGCGAAAGTTTGTGTGTGTTTGTTACTTCGTCACGCTGAAACGGCTGGACGGATTTGGATGAAATTTGGAACGGAGATAACTGGCCTCCCGGAATAACAACACAAAGGCACATTTTATCCCGATATTCCCACGGAATCGAGACATACGCGGGTAACACTGCGGGGCGCAGCAGCAATGCGAAGACGTTTTATTCAATGTACCAGGCGAGCAGAAGACTGCAGAAGTGCCTACTTAATCTGGTTACCGAATATCTTGAATACCGGTGAAATGGGGGTGACCGCTATCCAGTATACATTGTAGAAATAAAAGGAATTAATCCAATGTACCAGGCGACCAGCAGAATGCAGGAGTAATTTTATTGATGACATAAAAATTAGCCTAGTTACCAAAGATGAAATTTTCTAGCTCCTTGGTCAAATGGAAGCTAAAAAAAAACAAGATAACATTCATTTTGTAATAGAAGCTGACTTGAAAGCCGCTTATGACTTTGTTTTCAAATATTTACTGGGGTAGGCCAATTTTTTTTCACGCCCCTGTTTACTTGGACGGGAGCCCCGACAGTAAAGTATCAATACATAGTTTTTTTTTTTTTGTCAATTTAATTGTTGGTTTGGCTTTGGGTCAGTAAGATACGATACAAATATGAAGACTGTAGCTTCAGCGGCTTAGCTGCTAGACCCTTGTGACAGTGGGATAGGCTGACGAACGGATGGATGAGCGAGAGCTATAGGGCCTTTGGACCCTTTGGGTACAGCACCTTATAAAAGTCTCAAACACAACGGTCGTCGGTCGGCCCCGGAGGCTTGCAATCCGCATCAATATTGTAGTTTTTGTTTCTTCTTCTTCTCTTCTTATAATGGCATTTGAGGAGAGTTTAATCCAATATCGCCCTTGTCTTTTTAGGATTTTTATTACTCTTCCCGCCATTTTCGAAAAGAGACTTCTAGTTTTATTTTATTTCTTTTCCTAGTGTTTTTTTGAGTTATTTTGTGTTGATTTGGTGGAATTTATACCAATGTAGGTAACTCGTCTAAAGAGCACAAGTGTAGTGAAATTAAATGGAAGTGAATTGCGTCATAGAATAAATAATAGTACTAATTGCGAAACTTTTCAAATTGGTGGAAATTATCTACCAAAGTTTTAGTAAAACGGCCACCGTTTTACTTAAACGGCCACCGTTTTACTAAAACGGTCACTGTTTTACTTAAATATGACTCACTTTGACTTTGACGACTTGGAAGGAGTGCAACGTTGCAAATTATATTGAAAATACACTAATGAAAATGAAAAATAATTTGAAAATGGTAAATGCACAAGCCGTGCGGCGCCAATTATAAAAAAAGAAAAAAATTGTGGTAGAAAAATTTGAAAAACCGGGAATCAAAGATTTTGACTTTGCCGGGGACGTGCGGGGTTTTTTTCTTTATATTTTTTTATTTATTCATAAAAAGGAACGCCAACAGCATAATAGGTATAAACACATTTACAAAAATCATTCACTTAGTTTCGAGCTGATACATACACCAATTACAGGCGAACACAACATTGACACTTTTTATCTTACAAACAAGGCAGACAACATTACTATTAGTACTCGTATTATTATTCTGTAAACTGAAGATTATTACTTTTTAATTATTTAGCTTAGTAAAATATTGGCATTAAAACAGATATATAGCTAGAAATACATGACAAAAAATAAATATAAAAATATAAGCACCTATTGAACATAATTTAACTTTCTTGAATAAACTACTTAATATAAAATATAAAAAATACATATTTATAATTTGCGCTGCACCATGTGCATTTGCCGTTTTCAAGTAGAATAATCCAAAGGTTTCAATTTGTAGTCACCATTTTCCAATGACTAGTCATTGCCATTTTACAACGATAGCTCTGTTACTTCACGGCGATGGTGCAACTAATTTGCTATTTTTATTTTATTTTTATTTTATTTATTACACAAAATCCACAGCTCTTAAATAATAATTACTTAGTCTAATACATAATTCTTAAAGCCAATAACGGATTTACATTTTTTAAGTTTTACTATAAAACTGTCACTAGATGTATAGAATAACTGTGTAGGTAGTATTAATAACAATGTAAGAAAAACAACTGTGACAATAATAGAAAGGTATGTATGTGGTGTGTTTAGTGGGTGTGAAAGTGTGGGTGTGTTTGTGTGGGTGTATTATGTGAAGTGAATGATTAAACCTGTGTGATAAATATATGAGATATGATAAATTATAAATAAATAGATGAGATAATAAAATATAAATAAATAACTTTAAAAAATTATATTGCCGTTGGGTTTTCTCCGAAAGCACCAGTCTCTTAAGAGCCTGGGTAACAGAAAAAGTACCTACGTCAACCTGTAATAGTAATAATAATAATAATAGGTACCTATGGATATTAGACACTCAAGAATCTTCTAGTATTTTAAGAACATCACGTTTAAAGATATCCTTGCTACTGTGAAAGATATCAGCTAGCACAAATCTTTTGTTGTAACTCCTATGTAGCCGATTAACAAGCGAGTTTCGGGTATAGTTAGTGCTGGTATTTTTAACAGCAAATAAGTTAGTATGCCTAGTCCTAGATCTCGGGGCGCAAAAGCGTAAAATTTTTGATAAAAGTTCCGAGCAATCTATATAGTAGTTACAAATGCCGTGCAGAAAAGACATGTCATTAAGAGTCCGACGATTTTCAAGCGTCGTGATGTGGTGATAAACGCACGCTTCCTCATAGTCTCTAAAACTCTTAAAACACCGGTAGTTTAGGTGTTTTACAAATTTACTCTGTATGCATTCCAAACTCTGAACATAGGTTATGTATTGAGGGTTCCAAATGGAGCTACAGTACTCAAGAATGCTTCTTACGTATGCATAGTACAGAACCCTCAGACAACCCACATCAGAGAATGGGCGGCTGACACGAAGTATAAAACCTAAAGACTTGTACGCTTTGCTGACAATTGCTTCAATGTGTTCAGAGAACGTAAGTTTGGAGTCTATTAGTACACCGAGATCCCTAACAGAATTCACTCTAACTATGTTAACATTATTGATAAGATAATCAAACTTAGTGGGGTTTATTTTTCGTGTATAAGAAACAAAGGAACATTTACTAATGTTTATACCAATAGGGTTGTCAGCATAGTAGTGCCCTAGTCTGTCCAGGTCATCTTGAAGTCTCAAGCAATCAACGTGATTGCTTACTTTCATATAAATCTTTGTGTCATCAGCGTACATGAGATACAGTGCATGTTTGAAACATTTACTCACGTCATAAAGATAAGATGCATACAGAAGAGGTCCCAAAATGGACCCTTGTGGGACACCTGAGGGCACTCCAACAAAGTTAGAACAAAAGCCCCCAACCACGACAGCCTGAGAGCGGTTTCGCAGATACGACTCCATCCATCTCAGCAAATTGCCACGGATGCCAAGTTCATAAAGCTTACGCAAGAGTATGAAGTGATCTACACGGTCAAAGGCTTTTTCAAAGTCCGTGTAGATCACATCAACCTGCGAGCCACCGTCCATGCCACTCGCTATATGGTCAATAAAAACTCCAAGATTAGTAGCGGTGGAACGCCCTTTCATAAAACCGTGTTGTTCTTCGGGTATTGACGAGGATATAACGGGGTAAATTCTATTGTGGACTACCCTTTCAAACATTTTACTTAGTACGTTAAGTATAGAGATGGGTCGATAATTCTCAACTGAAGTCTTGGGACCTTTTTTATGAATCGGTACTATGTGGGCTTTCTTCCAGATACTAGGGAAGTATCCATCTTGAAGACATCTATTAAAAACTAAGGATATCGGGACTGACAATGATTCAGCACAATTGATGAAGAAGACCGGTGGTATATTGTCACAACCTGCTCCCTTTGAAATATCAAGATTTTTAATCAAATAAAGAATTTCTTCTTTACTTACCACAATTTGATGTATAATATTTGAATTTAAATTATCATCTGACAAGTCAGAGGTGTAGCGAACAGCAGGTTTACTAAAATTTCTGTCAAAAAAGGAATTAAATGCAGAACATATATCAACTTGAGTATTCAATTGATTATTATCATATGTCATATGCTCAGGGTAAGTAGAACTAATTTGCCTTTTTGATTTTATGTAAGACCAGAAAATTTTTGGATGTGATTTAATTTTTTGTAGTGAAAAATTTATATACGAGCTGTAGCATTCAGCTTGCAGAACCTTTTGTTTAAGTCTAAGGTCAGCAAAATGAGCATAGTCAATAGGATTGCAAAAACGCTTCCAATCTCGGTGAGCCTTAGATTTTTCATTAATAAGTTTATTTAGAGCTTTGCTGTACCAAATAGGGTAAACATATGTACCGTAAACACAGACTCGAGGAACATACACCTGTATAAGATTATTTAAAAGTCGGTACATATGATCTACAACATCTTCAATATGTTTGTTTTGTATTATGAATGACCAATCTTGTTCACCAATTGATTTATTTATACTATCAAAGTCACCGCGGTTAAACTGATATCTTATACGAGATGGAATCAAAATGTCAGTAGCGGTTATGAAGAAAGATGGATGAGCAGAGTCCTCCTTCACAAGCGGCCTCGCAGATTTATAAATAGTGACTGGAGAATCAGTGAATATCAGATCTAATGTATTATTACTCTTATTTAACAATTTGTTATACTGCGAAAACCCAAGGAAGCTAGTTTGGGCAATGAAATTTGATGCAATGTGCTGAACTTCTACGAGTCCTTTCTTCTTGGCTATGGGTTCCTCAGATCTCCAATCAATGCATGGTAGATTAAAGTCACCCGCGATTATAAAATCATCACCTGAGCGAGCACCATGAATTTGCAACAAAGAATCAATGAACGCTTGAGTTCGAGACGGAAGAAGGGTATCCGGAGGTATATAAGCAAGTGCAATGTGCAAATCTCGCTCAGAACCAAGCGCTCGCGAAGATATAGTTACCCACATACATTCAGGATCATGTGACTGCCACTCGGGTCTCAGGCGAGCTTGCAGATGCGGTGCACACAGAACCAATAAACCTCCTCCCAACGATTGCCTATCATTCCGGAATACAACAAATCTACCATCAGTAAGCTCAGAATCAAGTATGCCGTCACATAGCCAAGTCTCCGTTATCAACACAATATCCGCATCCATTAACAATAGGTTATTATAGAACTCAACAGTCTTTGTCCGAAGTCCCCTAACATTTTGATAGAAAAGTTTTAATTGATTAATTTTATCAATCATTATGAATAAAGAAAACATATCCATACTTACAAAGTGAACAATTAATAAACTGCAAGTGAAGTAAACAAGCAGCAAGACTGAAAGAACTTATTAAGTTAAATAAACTTTGTTTTAGTTTATGTTTAATTATTAATGGGTGAGTGTTTAAAGAGTATATAAAATAAGTGTTTGTGTGATAAGTGTTATGTAAACTTTGTTCCAGGTTATAGACATATATAATTATTGTAGGGTGAGTGTGTAAAAAATGTACAAAATAAATGTTTGTGTGATGAGTGCTTAAAAAATAAATAATATTATATAAAGTGTAGAATTGTATTACATTATAAATAGTGTAAATATAACATGTGTAAAGTGTGTGTGTGTTAAGTATGTGACATACATTGTTGTAACATAACTGCATTTTAAGAATATAGGCCATTTTAGAAATCAGGCTATCTTTATAAGGTCCGCCGATGAGTTTATGGGAATAGCAGGGGAAGTCTCGTTTTTTCGAACATAAATTCGGCAGTTTTTTGTCCAAGTATACTTGTAATTGACCTCCTTCGCTTTTTGCTTGCATGAGTTCAGAAGCATCTTACTATCCTTTGTCAGGTGCTCATTTACATATATTTTGTTAGATTCACTGCCGATTCCCATATCCTTGGCCGTGATAGCACGGTGTTTACGCGCGGCGGCGATAATCCGGTCCTTAACGACGCGCTCTCGCAGTCTCACGATGATGGAACGCGCGCGAGCAGCACTCTCGGCGCGCCGCGGCTGGACTCGGTGAGCGAACTCCAGCTCATACGGCTCGATGTTCACTCCGATATGCTTAGTCACTTTCAACACCAGCTCTGAAGTAGACTCATTTTTATCCTCGGGAATACCAGTAATTTCGAGATTTTGCAATCGAACCCATTGCTGTTGCTTCATGTTCTCATCCTCCAGAGCCTTGACACGAGTCATGCAGGCACTTAAATCACCCTTAAGGGTTTTATTTTCAACCTTGAGACATTTCAGCTCAGAAGAGGTACTGCCTAGCAGTTTCTTGAGATCCACAATTTGGTTTCTGAGGTCCTCATATTGAGTGCTGACATACGCAATTGACTCTGTGAAGCCTGTGCACTGATTATGTATGGTCTTAAGTTGATCTGTTATTGTATTCTATTGCCATTTTCAACTATAGTTCTTATTATTTTTTTGTTAATGGTTTTGGTCATTGTAAATGTGTCACTTCATTGCAAATTTATATTTCTAAGCATCTAGAGTTCGTGGTGACTTGACTTCCCCTCAGAAAAAAGGTGCTTCTTCTGAGGACTTCCTAGACAAAAAACCACCCCGCATGACTTCCACAGATGCTATAAACTAAGAAGTGAAGTCTAGAGTGAAGTGAAGTGACTTGACTTCTTGTTATTGGTTCAGTTCTAAGTAGTAGTAGAGCTTTTTTGTGAAAGAGTTCGTCCGGGGAAGTACTACCACCATACCTATTTCTGCCGCAAAGCAGTAGTGTTCGCATTGCTGTGTTCCGGTTTGAAGGGTAAGGGTGCCGGTGAAATTACAGGCACATGAGACTTTTCATCTTTATGTCTCAGGGTGGCGGGCGCAGTGCAATGCCACATAGGTTGCGTCCTAGGTGGACGTGATCTATGAGGTAATGCACTGTTCATAGGCAGAGGTTACCGCTTACCATCAGGTGGGCCTCTTGCTTGAACCGTCATCCAAGTAGTATAAAAAAAAAAAAAAAAAAGTTCTCAGACTAAAGAATTTCAGTTCGTTCAGTTCAGTCAGTTCAGTTCTTGAACAAGCGAGACCCATACGAGACCATGGCGAGCATGAAGTTATAGGATTTAAACTTCATGATGGCGGGACCGATCACCTGCCATAGAGTATTTACAGGTCATAGCATAGAGTCTATATAGGTAGAGCTGTTCTGTGATAGAGTCATAGAGTCTTCATCTTACGGTGAGCCCATAGATTTAGTATATGTACTAGATCTACAATCAGAGATCGAAGATGGAACCAAAAAAAATATGTGCACGTGTTGGTGAAAGTCTATGTCTGAGTTCAAAATAGTGTTGTCCTCGACCAACACTTTTACATTGTCGATAGAATTCATAATCCGTCCGTGATGTGTATGGTAGATAAATACATCTTAATGCAGATTAAGTCTTTCATGAATAACACAGTTTGGCAGATTTGACGTCATAAAGAGAATAAGGTTCTTATTCCAATTTTGAATACAGAGTTTAAATAAACCTTTATTATTTATAGACCCCTAAATATTACGGTTTTATTTATAGGTGGGATCTTAGAGTTTCCCTTTTAAATTTAAACTTAAAAAGTTTGCTGCATATACCTAGTGGAGTTCTTATTTGAGTCCATCCCACTCTTCTTATAACCGATAACCATTTTTCTCGTAGCAAAGGATTACTTGGAAATCTGAAAGCACAAAAACATTTTATATCGGCCGTGCTACGCCCATATAATTTTTCACTCTGTTACTTTATCTATAGACAATTTGTTACCCCAAAGTTTATTATTTTTCAAGTGTAAACCACGCTTTATGGATAACATTAAATTTAAATGTAACCCAAAAATGCCGTTCTAGCGGGACTCGAACCCGCACCCTCGCCTGTCGTCGGCGATGCCTTAAACAATTAATCCATAGATCGAGCTATGACGCTGGAGACGAAATTTGTGGGCACTATCAACTCGGCTATAGCGCAAAGTTGATAGTGCTGTATCTACAGGTGTTTCATTGGAAACCTTCTGTTCAAAGTTCGAAAGTAAAGGCATCGCTGATCACAAGCGAGGGTGCGGGTTCGAGTCCCGCTGGAACGGAATTTTTGGGGTATATTTAAATTTAACATGTTACCTATTATTTTATTAAGCAGAAATAAACAATATTTATTTTTTAATAATCAACAACGTAAATATTTACTCCAAAATATCTACTACACAAACTGCAATAAAAACACCCGTGGTGCTTTAAAGTTACCTTTCAATAGTCAATACAAAAACACACACCTCAATGTCCACCTGGTTATTATAGATTTTAAAAAAAACGGTAAAATGTTAACAGAGCACACATATTTACTCCAAACAAAGTAAACCTCCATTCTACGATGGACAAAAATTTAATTTATAGGTAGGTATAGTGCGCGTCATGTAAAAAGAACGCTGGTGGTCAAGCTTCAACAGGCGTTCCAGCGTTCTTTTTACATGACGCGTACTATAATTGTACATTAATTGTAGTAAACTAGGTAGGCACTCATTCAATGCATAGGTATACATCTCTTAAATAAGTATAAAAGTAAGTAATCTCTTCGTTTCGTTTCGTATGAGGTAGTGCTGGCCTCTGGTGTCGGAGTTTGTCAAGCCGCCCGAGGGCCTCCGACATGGCTTATCGACTGCTATTAATCAATAACAGCCGGGACCGACAGCTTAACGTGCCCTCCGAAGCACAGAGCGATGGAAATCCGCACATAACTTAGAAAAAGTCATTGGTGGCGGAGCCTAGGATCGAACCCGGTATCGTTGGATTCTGAGTTGCACTATTGAACCGTTAGGCTACCATCGCAGTAATCTCTTAAAAAGAACGCTAGAACGCCTGAAGAAGCTTGACCGCCAGCGTTCTTTTTACATGATGCGCATTATACAACGATATAGACTGCAACAGGACTATCGATATTTCTGACGTCATCACTTGGTCAAGCCCTATCGTAATCAAACATTTTTATATTTTACATAAAATATTGTTTATTTCTAGGTGCAGCAACGAAATATTATTAAAAAATATAAGGGAAAGTCCTAATCTTCGAATGAAACTGGTTTTTAGGCCATTTACTAAAGCAGAATTGATAAAATAAGCAATGCAATCGAACTACCAATAATCTCTTATTTACCTGTGAAACGTGTATTTTCCCGGATAATTACGTCTTTTACCTTCACAGTCACAAACTGAACACGACACCATTGTCATACAAAGTAATATTTGTTATTTAATAGTAAGATTACTAAAATAATTACAAAATTAGTTAAACTGCACAAGAGACCGTCCGGTATGCGCATGTACTCAAGCAAAATATGTCACATTCAATACATTGTTGCTGTCACTTTTCTTCTTGCACGGGGTACATTTAAAAATGACTTCTCTCTCCCACGCTTCGTTTGTCTATTTAGCGTAGCGAAAAAATTCTACGTCTATGGGTGAGCCTCGGTGAGCCAAAGACTACAATTTAAACTGCGGTGAACTAGCTGTAGTCCAAAAAATACAGAAAAATACAATATATACATGTAGTCCCATGGACTTCCCACAATTTCGCAAAATATCACTCACGATAAATCAAGTAAGCCTTTGAACGAAGTAGATTTTGGTCATCCTGAGGCCCTAGTCGGAGTTTTGCAAACACCATCGCAACGATGAACGTAACGACGATCGTACCTACGTGTATTACATAATAACTAGCTATTAATCTGTGCCAAAAACGTCACAGATTAATGGCTAGTTAATGATAATGGTGTTAATAATAATAATAAATAATTAATGGTGTATGGGCTCTCGGTGCCGCCAATTTAAAAAATAAATATACCTACCATGCAATTTATACATATGCCAATACCATGCAATACAATGTAAAACTGTGGCAATACCTACCATTTGTTCAATAAAAACGTTGCAGTAATGTATGAAAGCAGGTAAACTTAGAAACATCTGCTTACTTACTGCTTACTTCACTAAGTTTCCGACTTAGGTACCACCTATTTAGGAATTTTAAATATAATTTTAATACTGGTATACCTACTGTATTTAAAATTGCATAGTTAATATGTACATGATTGTCATTTACCTACCTACTTACTTAAACATTTGCCATTAGATAATGTTAAAACAAAATTATATTAATACCTACGTAGTTACTAGAAATCATTAGTAGGTAAGTACTTAAGTCAATTTATTATGTGCCTAGGTAGGTATGAATAATTGTAGGAGTTTGTACTCGTACCTACTACGTAATAGGTACAAAGCTGGTACGGTCTACCTATAAAGGTATTTCATCTAAGTACCTATATGGAATAATCCTGACGTCTAAGTTCCTAGTTCCTACCTACCTAGGTGATAACCTTACCTACTTCAAAGTCACATAGGTACCTAGGTAGGCAAGGTATTATTCATTTAAGCCTAGGTCAGTTATTGAGTATACAAAGTAATATTAATATATTAAAATGCAAAGTAGCTAGGTAGGTAGGTACCTATTACAGACAGCGGTCATGCGGATGTTCTCGGCTTCCTGATAAGATTATGTAGGTACCTAGCCACAGATTACTTAATAGTTACAACGACCTAGCTGAGTAGGTAGGCACTCATTATTGATTGTATATCTCAGTGAAGCTTTGAACGAAACTATATAAATAATTTTTTAAATCTTTTAATTTGAAATCAGTGTTATTTTGTCGAAGACTCTAGACGCTGCTGTAAATACATGTAGCTATGGAGCCTAGTAGGTACCTAGGTATCTATATAGGTAGGTAGATGCACGCAATTAGGTAGGTACCTACAAATATAGGTACCTACACCTACCTACCTACATATCATTACCTAGGTAGGTACCTACCTGGATAAAAAAAAATGTTGTGGGTCAATCGGTACCTACTAGTAACTTGGTTGGTAACTATAACTATGAAGATAAATGTTCACATAAATATTAACATAAGTAGGTACCTACCTAGGTAGGTACCTACACAGTAAGCATTATAATATCAGTTGGTTATTAGTTATTCATAAGAACAGTAGGTAGGTATCAAATGTTGATAGCTTATCGGACACCAGGTGGTTCAGCCAGTTACCTACATAGGTACCTACTTATTTGAAAATGTTGTAGGTAGGTATACCTACCTACGTACCTACCAGCCTTTCAGGCACCACCAAAGGCACCACAATATTTATTGAATCGTCATCCTAAGGCTAGGTAGGTACGTTCAGGCTATCATACATAAGTGTTATCAAGCCAATTTTCCACCTACTGGTTCTTACATTTGCGGCTCAAATAAACCAAGGTCACCTTTAGTAACAACACAAAAAGCAAACAATGAGATTCCTCATAAAACGTAGGAATTTTAGGTGCATTTTATTTTCCTTCTTGGTTATCTCGTTGGGCCTGTGTAAAGGAGCTAAGCTATATTGCTGTCTCGTTTCCACTCCCCTCCCGCGCCTCCCGCATAAATTTCCTTGCACTGTTCGTTCGGCGCGGTGGCTACCCCGCCTCTACGCCTCGCCCGATGTTTGTTTCCATTGAATTATAAATTATTACTTTTTTTTATGTTGCTTTATCGTTAACATTCTAATTTCATAATTGTTTGTTATCTATTTAATAAAAAGTATTACAGCTTTTCATTAGCCTGACTCATACAAATATGCCGATAAAAAAATCGTTTGGATTTGCTTATTTACATTATTAATAAGTTAGGAACTAGTGGAACGCCTGCAACTTCATTCACTTCCATAAACACTTCCTTCATCACCCGCTGCAGCTCATTAGAGTACTTAAACATATCTGAAAATCCTCTCCTAGTGCACCTCTGAATTTTATATGTATTGATAGTTCGTATTATTTGTCCAGTTCCACCGAAAAAATACATGTTTTAAGGTGTAATGCTCACGTTTGCGGCGCGAGATTCAAATTTTTTAGTGTTTTTTGCCCATTACAGGTCATCAACACTTCTTCAGATAACGAAAGTTGAGTTCACGACAACTAGGAGACTTAACACACATGTTTTAATTGATGGTATCTCATAAATATCATCAGTTTAGCTACGATACCCCTAAACAAGCAAAAACACTGTAAAAATGTGTTTAGGGGTATCGTAGCTAAACACATTTTTACAGTGTTTTTGCTTGTTTAGGGGTATCGTAGCTAAACTGATGATATTTGTGAGATACCATCAATTAAAACATGTGTGTTAAGTCTCCTAGTTGTCGTGAACTCAACTTTCGTTATCTGAAGAAGTGTTGATGAGCTGTAATGGGCAAAAAACACCAAAAAATTTGAATTTCGCGCCGCAAGCGTGCGCATCCACCTTAAGTACCTAATATTGTCAAAAAACGATAAGAGCAGTTGGTGTAAGTAATAATAATAATATTTCTTTATTTCAGGCATAAAACCCATAAAATACAAAAAAGAGAAAGAGAATAGGGACATAAAGTTACAATTCAGCCAAATAGGCGCCGCTGAGGTGCTTGCTAAGAGCGCTGTCGACATTTAATCCGCCTCTGATTCAGATAGTTATCATCCCATTACGCACGAGTGAGCATAAAACTAATAATTTTATTGAATTCTAAAAACAGTAGTAAGAAAATATAAAGTCTAACAAAATGAATTTACAGCACACGAGATTATCGTTTAGTACAATGGAAAAGGCCTCGTCGATTCTCGGTAATCGCACGAAGTCGTAAACAGCCCGCTGCGGCCTCGCGATACGCGACGAACCCATTAGCCAATCCCAACAGAGTTCTCCATTGTATCACGTCATTTTCAACCAACCACAGATCGAGAATATCACGCAATTGCTAAAAATAGCTTATCTGAGTCACGGAATATAAGCAATGGTTGTTTCTTGACAATGTTTAGAAACAAGTAGAACGTCAAGGGTAGTGGACGTACGTTGCCGCATGAGAAAGTTTTGAAGTTCGCGCAGTGAGTTCAGTGATACCGGAACGTTAAGTGCATACACATGGTTCGGAACTCCGGCCACGGCATGGAGACTACTTTTTATGACGAGCAGTATCCCATTTGTGGACCCGTGGATAACCTCAAGCGGCCCCTCACCTTGGACGTGGGGCGAGGCGGGAAGCGGGCGCGACTCGGTGCACCAGTTCTCTCCTCTCCTGACCTACAAATGCTAAAGCTCGGTTCGCCTGAGCTTGAGAAACTGATTATCCAAAACGGTATGATAACGACGGCAACCCCTACTCCCGGTGCGCCCGTCCTATTCCCAGCAGCGATTGCGCCCACAGAAGAACAAGAAATGTACGCGCGACCATTCGTTGAGGCGTTGGACAAACTGCATCACAACCAGATCGAACAGCCGATGTCGATCGGCCGACGAGTATACGCTGACTTAGATCGACCTTTGGATCGGTACCCTACACCTATAAAAGATGAGCCACAGACAGTCCCCAGTGCTTCCAGCTCGCCACCTCTCTCCCCCATCGATATGGACTCCCAGGAAAGAATAAAATTGGAACGAAAGAGGCAAAGGAACCGAGTGGCAGCTTCGAAGTGCAGACGGCGTAAGCTCGAGCGGATCTCTAAGCTGGAGGATAAAGTGAAGATCTTGAAGGGCGAGAACGTGGAGTTGGCACAGATGGTAGTGAAACTCAAGGATCACGTGCACCGGCTCAAGGAGAAGGTCCTGGAGCACGCCAACGGCGGCTGCCACATCGACTCGCACTTCTGAGTCGTTGGCTGCCGCTCCTCCACATTCCATGCTAGTCGCGCCCGCTAGGACGCAGCATACAAAGCAATTTGTGATCTTAATTTTACTGTGTAAATTATTAGTTGAAAAATATTAATTATGGTGTTAAAGCGCCGCTATGTCAAGAAGGCCGTGGATGAATCGTTAAGTTTGAGAGATTAGTTTGCCAGTGAATGCGTCGTGTCTGGGACAGAACCTCCGCTCGAGGTGAGCTATCCGGGATGGTTGTTTGTTCTGAACTACTTAGAAGGATGTACTTAGCACGAGTCACAATTAGTAAGCCTTAGCTTCGGTTGTATGTTGCAGAATTATTATTTTGTTTTCCTTGTATCAGTATTGCGTTGTCTCATGTAGGTAGTTGTAGTGTAGAAACTAGAAAGGATAATCAAGCAACGTCACGTCATACGTTTGCAGACTGACTGAACGAGGTTGGTGCGACGTTGCCAGTTTTACGGAAATTTCCCGTTTCAGCGCTGTTGCCATACTTATATTTTTATAATGGGTTTCCCATTGTTCAGTTAAATATTTACTTTAAGCGTACCTATTATTGTTAAGCTGACGTATAAACTTAAAATGTTGAACTTAAGTTCTGTCTTGCTTTAACTTAGCCAAAGCATTGTCTGTTGAAGAGAGAGGGCAAGTAGTAAAACTGGCAACAGCGCGTTGTACCAAGTCACGAGCGGATGTTCTGCTAATTAAAATTCCGCCTGTGCCGCCCTCGCGGAGTGGCGCGGCCATGTGTTCAACAGTCGGACGTTTCGAATCACATTTGTTGCACAAGGTTAAAGATTTTCGGTTATAGGTACGATGGATTTTGACGCCTTTATGAAATGGAACGTCTCTGTTGGCTTATTTCAAAACAAAAACGTGTGTGCAAGAGTTTGTGCTTAGCATTATTAGCATGAAAGAGAGAGCATGCAATACGCATAGGTAGTATTTTCCCCAATTAAAATTTAATTTGTCAGAACTGACCCGGTGCTCTTTATTATAAGTGGACGTGACTTTTGTAACGTTAGGCCGTCCGGATAAAAAACAGTGTGTATGGAAAATAAATCGTAATGCTAGGACAGTCTGAAATGAGATAGAATGCGAGAGATGTATTTATTAGTGAGAATGGTTATCTATTAGGTGAAGTAGCAATCTCGAGTGCCTACGCTTTGTAAACTAAAGCCTTTACATACCTTAATTGTTTTTGTTACCATAATGCTACAGTACATTGTTCTGTATCATTGTCTTATATAGGTTATTATTGTAAGTGATTAAAATACCAATTAACAAGTTGAATTGTTATAGAATATTAATAAAGGAGTTGACCATGTAAAGTTATGTGAGAACTGAAAAACCACTCAAAATCTCGCGGTCAGCAACCCAATTTGTATTATTTTTATATAAAATACGTCAAAATGTTAACAGTAATTTGTAAGTTTATAAAAGATAAAGAACAGTTAGGTATACTAAAATAATATATTTCTATGAATTTAACAAAGAATATTGTTTTATATGAAATACATATTGTATAATAAAAGAAAAGAGAAATTAAATTATGAAGATATTATACCATTTAATATATATTTTCTTTATCCTATTCCTTTATCTTTATTGCGTACCCCGAGCAGACAAAATACAACAGGTAGAGTGCACATAAGTAGTTTTAGCAATTTACTTATGGTAAAACTAGTAACAACGCATATAATCAAGTCAATACGCGATACAGGCATAACACAAAACAATATCAGCCTACAGCTCGGTCCCAGATTGTTTTGCATCGGGAAAGAACTGGACCAAGCTACAGGTTACTTAACTTGCATAGGTCGGTCGGTACATTTGTTTGTTTACACATTTGCAATTTTGAACTAGGTACCTACTAGTGTTTTGGTTCAGTTCATCCATTTACATTACTTGTTTAGTTTACCATCTTATTTATGGTTCAGTGACTTAATGGAGTAGGTACTGGACCTGCTGAAACACAAGTTCTACAAAAATGTTGCATAGTATAATGCAATATTATTAAGATTTAAAAAATGGGTCAAATTAATATTAAGTATATAAAAGATACCTACCATTGAACGTAATACATATTTAGGTACAATCAGTACCTACCTAATCAATAATCATTGATCATGACTTATTACAAACAATAATTGATTTTTAAAACAAATAGATAAGCCAATTAAAAAAGCTTTCTATGTCTTTATTATCAGGAAAATTGTTAAATAGGAAAAAAAATAAAAAAAACACGGGTAGGTTAGGTATCTTAAATGTTACTATACTACCCTACCTACCTATGTAATTTGTGTGTATGGATCGACTGCCTGTGGCGGTAAAAGCATTCTCAAAGTACTTTAACTATTCTTGTTTGGTACCCCATGAATCGAGTATGAACATATCTAATACACATTCAGAATACTATCCTCATATGGGTCAAGATTAACATAAATAATGATGTAGGTAAGTACATAAATATAGTGGTCGTTGAGTCAAAAACATAAAATCAACCCACAGTGATTTTCCTATAAAGTCAACTGTAAACAAGAGATAAAGATTGACAAAATAATGTAGCTTTATGACCGCCTCAAATGTTTTGTTGAAATATTTAATAGGTATAGGTAGGTAGTCACATTGTAATTGTGACTCAACCAACCTGATTACTGTGACGACAAAACTCACAAACTCAGGTCATCGTCGGACATCCGTTGTTACAGATGAATCTGTCTGTACGACATCGTATGTTATTACATTATTATGTAGAACTAGATGACCCGCGCGCGAATTCGTCCGCGCGTAGTTTGAAAAAATCCCCGAAGCGGCGTGCAGACAACAACTAAAACATCAACAACCACCCCGTGAAACGGCTTTTGAAACAACACCACACTCAAGTTTTTTAATTTAGGGGTCACATTTTATTTCCTGAAAATATTTTAATCTTAACAACGACACTGTGAAACGACCTTTGAAATACACCGAACTCAAGTTTTTAAATTTAGGGGTCCCATTTAACCTTGAGGTTCTGAAAATATTTGAATCTCAACAACGACACCGTGAAACGACCTTTGAAACGACAACATACTCAAGTTATTAAATTTAGGAGTCCCATTTTAACCTTGAATTACAGAAAATATTTATATCTTAAAAACGACACCGTGAAATGACCTTTGAAACAACACCATACTCAAGTTTTTCAATTTAGGGGTCCCATTTTAACCCTGAGGTCCTTAAAATATTTTGATCTCAACAATGACCCCGTGAAACGACCTTTGAAACGACACCATACTCAAGTTTTTAAATTTAGGGGTCCCATTTAAACCTTGAGGTCCTGAAAATATTTTGATCTCAATGACTACACTGTGAAACTAACTTTTAAATCGTCAAAATACGCTGAAAGCTGGCTAAAACGTAAATTGTTTTTATTTACAAAGAAAACGTTCCCGTGCCTTTTTTCAGCAAAATTTCAGGTACTGCTGAAACATATTTTTGCTATTTTTATATAAGGAATCTACCTGAGAATTTTCAAGTATCTACTACCAACGGTTTCCGAAATACGAAGCATTTTAGTCTTACATTAAAAGCTGTTTTGGACCCCTTACAGGGTGAATTTTCCAAAATCCTTCCTTAGTACACCCCTACACCCAAAAAGCAATACATCCTCCAAATTTCATGTATCTCGGTCCAGCGGTTTAAGCTGTGCGTTGCAAAACGCAAAGTGTATACATTAAAAGCACTTTTTGTACCCCTAAGGGAGCGAATTTTCCAAATTCCTTTTTAAGTACACCTTTACACCCTAAAAGGACAACACTCTCCAAATTTTAAGTCTCTACGACCAGGGGTTTAGGCTGTGCGTTGTAAAATAATTGTAAGTTTTTTTATTTTTTTACAAAGAAAACGTTCCCCTGCCGTTTTTCAGGAAAATTTCAGGCATCGCTGAAACATGTGTTTGTTAATTTTATTTGAGGAATCTCCTTGTAAAATTTCATGGTTCTACTACTAACGGTTTCCGAAATACAGAGCATTTTTGTTTTACGTTAGAACCCCATTTTGAACCCCTTACCATGCGAATTTTCAAAATTCCTTTCTTAGTACAACCCTACGCATCAAGACGAACACACCCTCCAAATTTCAAGTCTCTACAACCAGCGGTTTAGGCTGTGCGTTGGACCTCGTTCAGTCAGTCAGGACAAAGCCTTTTATATATGAGATTATATCACTTGACATTGACGAAATTGTTTGGAGCGCTCCTGAGAAGCCATTATAAGAAGAGAAGAAGAAGCAGGTTAGCATGATTTGCTTTAACAGCATCGCTAACTAAAGAAATGCATTGTTCTTTTCAAAACATTCACCTATTTACTAACACAACCGTGTTTATAGATATACATTTTTGTATATTATCGCGTTATGTAAACATTTATATGCATATACTTAAGATTTTCATACGACCTGCTTCTTTAAGACATTCTTTGTGTTATAACTTTTGAAACTATCATGGTTATGCACATACTTTTAACTAGAATCGGGATATATACCTACCCTGATTTTTTGTTTTTGATTTTCTAAACTCAAAAATCATGGTAAATATCCCGTTTCTAGTTAAAAGTACCAATTCTTTGTGCTGTTCACTTACATTATATCAAATTGACTGGATTGCAGGTTTCGTATGGACAATCTATTCAGGTAGGTAGTTCAATAATATCTCCACAGTTAATAGTGAAGACTTCAATTTGGAATAGTTCCAAAGAAAGCGTAGTGTGCGGTCGTTTGCCTACCGTGCTCTATTGTAATATCTACATGAGTCATACTACAAGAAAAATGCCTTTAGAACTAATTAAAGAAACAAGACAAGTGAAAAGACCTTTGGCAAGTGAATTGTATAGCGCTTTTGTGGTCCGTTTCTTTGTTCTTATAACGACAGAAGACACAAAACGAACAGTTTTACCTAATTGTCTTCGTTCTTTCTTTTTAGTTAAATTACCTTGGTTTAATTAGTCTTAAACTTAATCATGTTTAACATTCGAGAGCACTAAGCGTACAGTTAGAATAAACAAGAACGTAACAATAACTATAAGTACATGATACATTTTTTTACCAGCTCGCTTTGAGCAAATTATATATTTATGAAAATCAAATCCAAGTCTAGAATTTAAACAAACAAAGAGGAAAATGAGACTTAAATTCGAGCGTCAGGTCACCTTCAACTCTCCGGTTCGAAGATCGTTTAGGTATATGTATATCTCCGTCCGATTAATCAGACAGGTGCCTACCTACCTACTCGTACTCCATGTGTCTAGGTAGTCGTAAAAATAACGTTTATTTATTAATAGAAAGATAAAAGAAACATACATACTTATATACATACATATTAGACATACGCCTTTTCCCCCGAAGGGGTAGGCGGAGCCTCAATGAGCCTCTTTTCACCGTGGGTTGCACTGCACCGCTCCATCGTGGAATATAGACGTGACAAGAATCATAATTTAAGTCCTTTTCACTAAAAACGATTATGATTATTGAGTTTTGTTTGGTACCATAATTTCGGCATAGTTGCATGCACCATGATCACGCGGAACAGGAAAGAAAAAAAAAATAGTGAATAAATGATCTACCTATTTTATTTTCAAGGTCCTCCATTAAACAACCGAGGAAAATGGGCAATAGTCATGTTATGTTGCCACTCAGGAGGATAAACCCAAGCCAACAAGTATGTTTTGGCCACCAAACTGATTCTTTACGGTTATTGGAACATGAAAAGTCTGATTTAAGTTGTAATAATAATTTTTCATTGTTATAGTAAATTTTAATTATTATTTCATTTATCACGGGTATTTATCGTGTTTAGTTAACTTTTTACCGCGATAAATAATAGACCCGTGATAATATTAATGTAATAATAACTGTGTTCTTCACAAAAGTTCTTTTAATATTACCCATTAATTTTTAATAATTTGTGTATAATTTTCCTGATCATAATCAAGTTCATGAACTCAAACGCTCAATTGACTTTCCGGACATTTCTCAACTCGGCTGCTTTGTAACGCAACTGCAGCATCATAGTTCTCTGAACGTCCTGTCGAATATTTTGTGGCCAGGCGGAAAATAATCAGGATCATTCCCAAAAAACCCCACCAGTGAAAGATAAATATAGCCGTATAACAACCACAGAATAAATATTAATAGAAACTACTAAGATTGTAAGTAACGTGCGAATCCTAGTCGAGCAGCTATGGGTTCTTCTGTGCACAAAACTGATAGGTATGTATGTCCCAAACATACTATCGCTCTCAAACGGTGAAGGAACACATCGTTAGGAAACCGATAGGACCAAAATTTAGACGTTCCTACGATCAGTGAATATGGTCCACCTGATGATATGCGGTAACCTCTGCCTCTATGTACTAATATTTATTCTGTGCTCTAGTGGCGTGTGCCTGTCTATTAGGTACCTATTAACAAGAGGGGGATAAGGTTGAGGCACAGATTAATTAATAGTAGGTTGCGGCCCTAATGTGTCTGTCTGTATGTATGTATCTAAGGCATGTTTCTTTGTCGCCACGTAACTCCGAAATGAGTCCTCTGATTTCAATGCAGTTTTTTATATGAAAGATGATGTTTGCGGAAACGTTCTTAGTTCTAGGGACATCAGCTCAGGTATTCTTGCGATAGAACCTTCACTTTGAGCTCAAAATTTTGATTTTCGTCGACATCAGGCTCCAGGGTCTGATGATGACCAGCACACGATGGACAGGATCTAGGGTGCAACGGGGGCCCATGGAAACCGGTGTTGGAGCACTGCCAATAGTCAGGGGGTTTAATCTGTATAAACAAAAATGAATCCCTATTTTTTATTTTTTTATACTGCTTGGAATGACGGATAAAGCAGATGGCCCACCTGATGTCAAGTCGTACCTTCTGCCTATGAACAGTGCATTACCTCATAGGTCCCATCCACCTAGGACGCACCCTATGTGGCAGTGCACTGCGCCCGCCACCCTGAGACATAAAGTCTCATGTGCCAATAATTTCACTGGCACCGTTACCCTTCAAACCGGAACACAGCAATGTGAGCACTACCTACTGCTTTGCGGCAGAAAATAGGTATGGTGGCAGTACTTCCCCGGACGAACTCTTTCTGAAAAAAGCTCTACTATTAGGTACTCTCCCCTACTATTTCCACATGGCATGGCATCACGCGTGAACGGCGGGACCGATTTCGCTAATTCTTTTTTTGTTGTGTTCTTTATTGTCAGTAGAAGGTTCTTATAAAAGTTTTTTTTATAACCGGGTTGTTGGCGCTGCATTCGGGTCACCAGGACCACGCGAACAAAGTCGCGAGCGGGTCGCTCGCTTAGTAGTTTATATAATTAATTTTAAGTAAGTACTAAATATAAAGTCACACTCCTCAAAAATATCAGTTCTATAATTTGACATCCTAACAATGTTTTCATACATAACTACGTATCAATTATCAGGTAGGTATCCGATCGGGCGCACTGCGCAGTCCCTTTGTTAGCAGACAAAGGGCCGGCCAAGCAGCAGCATTATTAAACAACAGACTACGCGAGCTGAACTAGAATGCCTAGGTACCTACCTACCTAACCTACTGCGCGTGCGATACCGCCGGCCGCCGGCGGGCGCCGTGTCCACTCTTAACTTCGCACGTACCTACCTAGGTAGGTACGCGTGTGATGAGGCACGAACACAAACAAATATTCTAGCTCGAGGGTCGTCTGCAAAGACAAGCAACTTACACGGCCGTGTGTGTGGTGTACACTACACGGATTTTTGTACGGGATATGAGGTTCTCAAGGTGCCCACTAGGGGCGCTCTTCGATTTCTCCATTCTAAAATCCGTGTATTGTACACCACACGGCCGTGTAAGTTGCTTGTCTTTGCAGACTAGCCCCTCAGTGCTTTTTGTAGTCACGACGCGACGCGACGGCACATAATATATACAGTTCGTTACCAGAGGGGTGAGTCTGAGTTTTGCAAACACCATCGTAACGGTGAACGTAACACGATCGTACGTGTATAACATAATAACTAGCTATTAATCTGTGCCAAAAACGTCACAGATTAATGGCTAGTTACTACGCAATACACGTACACTCGCCGTTACGATCATCGTTACGATGGTATGTGTAAACTCGGACTTGCCCCTCAGGTCACGGTTCACGGACCACATAATTTGGTTATAATCTATGGCGCATGCACTATACAGGTCGTCCCAAGACTATGCGACATGAAGGGAAAGTACCAGATAGGATATTTTGCTGAAAGGAGACTTTATTTTGTTTTAAAACTTAATAATACTGCATTCAAAGATTTTCTATAAATTACTTGCTTCGTCTGGGTATTTAACCGAACATTTAATGGAATCAAACATTTTTCGTTATTCTTTTGTTATAAGATGCTATGTTACTCAGGAGAAATTACTACTTTTTATCCGTTCTTTCGATAGGCATCATAAAAATACAGGATGTTTATTTTTCACATTTAAATCGGTTGGAATCCCAGACGAAGCAAGTAAAATTTAAAAAAAACTTTGAATGCAGTATTACTAAGATTTAAAAATAAAATAAAGTCTCCTTTCAGCAAAATACACAATCTACAATATTTAAGGTACCTTCCCTTCATGTCGCATATATTCTTGGGACTTCCTGTATAGTTTTGACCAATCGGTAAGCCAGTTTGTCGAGCCATTACATTCAAAAAAAAAGATTATTAGTTACTTTTTTTGCGTAGATTGAATCTTTATCGAATACTGATTATCCAGGTTTTGTTTTCATGGTATATATGGAATAGTGATGTATAGGTCGTAGAAGTGGCATGCGTCGTCAGAGTACGGCGCGGGGACGTCTTCCTCATGCTGATGCCAGCCAACTACGCCAACAGTAAGTGCCCCTTCTATATCATCACCAAGACTTAAACTTCTCTTTCTGTTGCAGTAATAGTTTGTTTGAAAAAAGCCAACCACAGCGCTCCTTTATTCCTTTATTTCCTTTCAGGCTAGAGTGAGTACAGAGGTAGGTTCGTGGTTCCTGTTTGATTCATTGAGATTGATCCATTGTCCTGTTCGATCCGCAAGTCCACGTGTACACTGGCACGTACACACCTGGATTAGGCACTATTACTAGGTTTGCTACCTTATTTACCTTTACCTACGGATTATATACGTGTTACAAGTTAGGTATATAGTACGTTTACCTACATGTGTAGTGTGTTTTAGTAGTAGATCTTTTTTGTGAAAGAGTTCCTCCGGGGAAGTACTACCACCATACCTATTTCTGCCGTAAAGCAGTAGTGCTCGCATTGCTGTGTTCCAGTTTGAAGGGTATGGTTGCCGGTGAAATTACAGGCACTCTGGCAGGCAGGACTTTTCATCTTTATGTCTCAGGGTGGCGGGCGCAGTACCTACTCACATAATTATATATAGCCAAGCCACAGAATATATACAGTAGCCAAGCTTTTATTTAATTTGCAATGTACTTACCTATTTATGTTTGTCGAGGTGGAATCCGGGTGGATTGCAACTGAATTTTAAAGTAGTATCCTCAATCGATTGATCTAAAATTTGTTTCAGTTCCGATGACAATACAATATGATGGTGACAGCAAGCTGATCTGATGATGGAGACGGAATGTGGACAAAGGAACTCCGTAGACCGTATGGATACTAGTAGACTGGCCGTGTTTAGGCTCATTTTGATCAGGTAACGATCACTAATTTTATAAAAGCTTGTATTGAAAAATAGATTTTTCTCAAAAACCTTATTAACGGTTTACTAGAATTTTCAATTTCGACATCAATAGTTATTTTTGAAATAAAACATACCCTGTGCGTCTGGGGATAGCGTGCACATTCTAATGATATCTTTCAGGTGGAATAAACAAATAGGGAGCCATTTTCGAAAAGAGACGTCATCTGCTTATATTTTTTATATTATTTCCTAGTATTTTTTTAGTTACCTATTTTGTGTAGTTTTGGTGGCATTTTTACCAATGTAGCTCGCAAGCAAAGCATGTAAGCAATGTACCTACTATAGAGCACAAGTGTAGCGAAATGAAATGGAAAAGTGTATTGCGTGACTTTTCATGTCTACCAAAATTTTTGAAAAACGGCCACCGTTTTACTAAAACATGAATTGACTGTGACTTTGACGACTTGGAGGCATTGTAGGTAACGTTGCAATATTGCAATATTGTATATTGAAAATATAATAATAAATCACCTATATACCTACTGGAAAATGGCAAATGCACAATACGTGAATAGAATAGACCCCTCCGTCTCCTCCCGTGGATGTCGTAAAAGCCGACTAAGTGAATACACGGACTTGTTTCGAAGATTCGATGGTATAAGATTTGTCCTGGTTTGAGCTAGCGAAATGTATTATTATTGGAAGAAAGCGTTGGCAGAGTCAGTCTTGGGAAGCAATGGCGGCGATGAACTCACCACTTGTCACGTCTATATTCCACGATGGTGCAACCCACTGTGAAAAGAGGCCCATCTGAAGCTCTGCCTATCCTTTCGGGGAAAAAGACGTACAGTATGTCTATGTATGTACTTATGTATGCATGTATGTAACAATACCTACAATATTTTTTTGGGACAGGCGTCACAGAATAAATATTAGTAGCAGGCGTGTAAAAATAAACCACGTAGGTAGGTGGTACCTAGTCTTTATTTGTCTAGTTGGAGTCTAGTTTATCTCAATGCCAGATTATAATTGAAAACATTTACATTTATTTACTCATGCACCGTGACGTTCAGTCGTGAGAGACTATAATTTGGGTTCACGATTTGGGTGTGTTCAAAGTTGTAATCAACCAATCTTGAACCTGCCTACACTTTATGCTAAGTGACCCTCTTTCTGGTCCGCCATTTTAGAAAAAAGACTGTCTATTTTCTTATTGTATTTTATATATTATTTCCTAGTGTTTTTTGAGTTATTTTGTGTTATTTCGGAGGCATTATAACCAATGTAGAGCACAACTGTAGTGAAATGCAAAAGGAAGTGAATTGCGGACTTTTCAAATTGGTGGAAATTGTCTACGGTGGCCGTTTTACTGAAACATGACTTGACTGTGACTCTGACGACTTGGAAGGAGTGTAATGTTGCAAAATACAATACCTAATTAATCTTGAATAAAACAAATGCACAAGTCGTGGTGTGTAACTACGAAAATACTAATAAAATTAAATATTATATCATAAATATCAAAGTTACAGTTCACTCAATCACACCGATATTGCCTGGAGGCTGGATCAATCCAGAAATAAAAAAAAACAAAGAAAATCCGGTTTCTGGTTTCTTTACAATGAAGAATTTCGAGCGAAGCCACAGGAGGGCACTAGTAGATGAAAAACCTGATAATTTAGGGAATTAACAATTGTTTTTTTATTATTCAAGCAATACCACAGAATAAATAATAGTACAAGCAATACATACATATAGGTACATCATAGGCTTACGCCTGTTTCCCCGAAGAGGTAGGCAGAGCCTCAATGCGCCTCTTTTCACAATGGGTTGCACCATCGTGGAATATAGACGTGACAAGTGTTGAGCTCATCGGCGCCATTGCTTCCCACGACTGACTCAGCTAACGCTTTCTTCCAGTAATATAACAAAAAAACAAACAAGAAACAAAAAAAGTGTAATATAGTCAAAAAAAATGCAAATGTAATCTTTAAATTTTCTTAAAATTTACTCCATATATTCGGTTCCTAGCAAATTGTTATTCATTAATTTCATTAAAGCCCATCTGGACCTACGGAATATAACTTTGGGGTTCAGCTAGCAACTCCAATATCGAAATTCTCCAAAGATTTCAAAATATTGCCCTTAGAACTGTCTCAAGCGCACACTGGTTTGTGCGAAATACATGAATACCTGGAAATGCTGACCGTCAAGGAGGAAGTTAGCAAATACTGCATAAAATACAAAGAAAGACTTGAAAACCACTCAAATGAACTTGCTAAGAACCTGTTAAACGCACAAGAAAATGTTAAATGCCTAAAGTGATGGCAAATACTTGACCTAGACCAGAGAACCTAACCAGTGTTCTTCAAAATAAACGGTGTTATTCATTGGAATTGCACCTAAACCACATCAACCCAGAAAACGTCTGATTATGGCTAAACAGCCGATAGCAGCCAAAAAGGAACATTAAAAACAACATTATTTTCAGATAGTATCCCATCTACAACTATACCGTCCAGGGTCCGGGCTTCTGGGAGCCACGAGGGCCCTTCCGGCCCAGTCCGACCCTGATGTAATTTGCCTGCTACAAAAGCAGAAACCAGTAGGTATACAACATTTTCAACATTTTTATTTCGTACACAACTCAGTAAACGACATTGCCTTGAAGTGCCTGTAACAAAGGAATTGAAAAACATGGAAACTCCTTTACGTAACTTTACCTACACAAAGGAGAAGTCAACGACTTTGACCAAAATATTCTGAACTGAAGAATGGGGGGCATCGCTCAGTGTCGACTGTCGACTGTCGACTGTCGGTTCAGCTTCCTAATGTGACAGACACCGGCACACGCCGAACTTATTTATTATGGGATATATATCATGATTCATGACTGAGATGGGGGCAATGTCGATTTAATAATTTTCATGTCAGTTCGAATGTTCCAATGAGAATGTTAATGACCTGTACACATATATTATAATAAAAACCGGCCAAGTGCGAGTCGGACTCGCGCACGAAGGGTTCCATACCATTATCTATAATAAAACCAGCCAAGTGCAAGTCGGACTCGCGCACGAAGGGTTCCGTACCATTACTTATAAAAACTATAGAAGCGGCAACAGAAATACATCATCTGTAAAAATTTCAACTGTCTTACTATCACGGTTCATGAGATACAGCCTGGTGACAGACGGACGGACAGACAGACAGACAGACGGACAGCCAAGCCTTAGTAATAGGGTCCCGGTTTACCCTTTGGGTACGGAACCCTAAAAACGGCAGTGGTACAAAAAAAAAAGAAAGATGATTCTGCCTATAAAATAAACCCTATATAACTGTTCTAGCTGCCTGGCATTACTTTATATTTGATAAAGTCTAAAATTACTTAAAAAAAAAAAAAGTATTCGGTCGATTTGGACAAAAAAATTAAGCTTCCATCTCGTATCCGGTTGAGGGAACTACGATTATAATACCAAGATCTATACATCGTATCATAATCTCGACTACAAGATTTTGATACTTTCATAAAAAAAAGCAGCCAAGTGCGAGTCGGACTCGCCGATGAAGGGTTCCGAAGCAGCAAGTAACATAATATAAAAGTCCTTGTAGTTTGTTGTAACTTTGATCGATGTTTTAATAATAGTGTATAAAAAAAAAATACTTACTAGATCTCATTCAAACCAATTTTCAGTGGAAGTTTACATGGTACATCATATTTTTTTTTTAGTTTTATCTTTCTCTTATTTTAGAAGTTACGGGGGTGGGGGACACACATTTTACCACTTTGGAAGTGTCTCTCGCGCAAACTATTCAGTTTTGAAAAAAATTATATTAGAATCCTCAATATCATTGAAGAATCTTGGTCTTATCTTTTCTGAAAACCTATCCTGGGAGCAGCATATCACTGAAGTCAGCAGGAAAATGTATGGTTCAATGCATGCTCTGAAGCGCATGCAAAATTTTCTACCTTTTTCCGCTAAAGTAACTCTTGTAAACTCTATCCTACTTCCTATCCTAGATTATGCAGACGTGTGTTATCCCGACGCTACCGAAGAACAGCTTAACAAACTTGAGCGGTTGTTGAATCTCTGCATCAGGTACGTTTATGGTCTACGTAAGTACGACCACATTTCACACTACCGCTCACAGTATATTGATACACAAATTACATCCAGTTTGTAGATAGGTAGATAGATCCGATATCTAAGGGGTTAGCACAAATATTGAATGGCCCCCTTACATCTCTGCCATTGTCATGGCCCATCGCGTTTTGTATATTATTTTATCAATAAATGACTATCTGCATCAGGTACATTTATGGTCTACGTAAGTACGACCACATTTCACACTACCGCTCACAGTTAAAATGGCTCAAAATTCGATATCGTCGGGATACACACTTACTCTGTCTCTTTTACAACATCCTCCACAATCCCCTTTCTCCAAACTATTTAAAAGAACGTTTCCCTCCCCTTTTTTCTCCTGACCATCCATCTCGATCCTCTCAACATCTTCTACTCATGACCCCTGCCCATAAGACCTCTTTTTACTCATACTCTTTTACGGTCACTTCGATCCGCTTGTGGAACTCTCTTCCAGTAGAAGTTAGGAAAGCCGCTTCCATGGGAGTCTTCAAGTCCAAACTGTACCAATACTTTTTGTCATTACAAAATGTCCAACAAAATTGAGCTTATGTTATTTATTGAATTATTTTTATATTTTATATTATGTTAAGTATTTATATAGCTAGTTATTTAGAGTAGGTATTTAATTATGTTTATCATTTAATCTCAACCTATAATTAATTTTAATAGCACTACCACCCACTCTACATTACACAAAGGTTAGCTGGAAGAAAATGCTAATTAGCATTAAGTTCGCCTGTGTACCTACTGCTTTTTGTCTTGTGCAATAAAGAATTTTCTATCTATCTATCTATCATTTCTGAAGACCTAGCCATAGATAGGTCAGATAAAAACATCAAACACGTATGGGTTTGATGTTTTTTTTTTAGTTTTAGTTCTAAGTATGGGGAACCCCAAAATTTACTGTTTTTTTCCATTTTGTTGTGAAATTCTTAATGCGGTTCACAGAATACATCTACTTACCAAGTTTCAACAGCCTAGCTCTTATAGTTTCGGATAAAAGTGGCTGTGACATACACGGACAGACAGACAGACAGACATGACGAATCTATAAGGGCTCCGTAATTTTTGGTTACGGAACCCTAATATGTATTTTTCTACATCTGAGTACCTAAGTAATTCAATTAAAATTTTCATTAATTTCATTTTCCTTTAGGGGCTGAATTTATTAGAAATGTGAAACTCAAATACATCATACAGTTCCGTGTCTCGTCTCTCTCTCTCTCCGCATAGACTAGCTAGTGGTTTGAATTGATTGGTCTTCCTGGATAATTTTGAAGAATATGGGATAAAGATATAATATCCTGGCTAATATCCTGATGCCTTTTTTAACATTGATAGACCTTTGTTTGACCACGATCTCGCCTGTTGGTAAGTGACGATGTGGCCAAAGATGGAGCACATAGGTCAAGAAAGCACCTATTCACTTTACAGCCTTGATAGCCTTGAAGCTTAGAGCATTGCAGCCTCCGTACCGTGTTGCTCGATGCCTTGAAGAGACCCAGAGACTCTGGGCCAGAGTATAGTTTACTAGTGGTTTTGGTGCTGGAATGATACTAAATCAATCATGTCATGTGCAATACAAATGGCCTCATAATAAAATGCATATGGTTTTAGTCATACTTTGGTCGAAGGTTCTAGTTACCAATGCTACACGAGACGTTATTTGAACTCGCGTTTCAATATGGTCAAATGTAATATTAGAACGGCCTTACTTTATTTGATAACTAGCTAGCGACTCGTCCCGGCTTCGCACGGGTAGTTTCAGGATGAAAAACAGCCCCCCCCCCCCCCCTCCTCCTACCCCTCCCGCTGGTAGCCTATATCACTCAGGGTGAATGTAGCTTTCCAATGGTGAAAGAATTTTTGAAATCGGCTCAGTAGTTTTTTAGTTTATTCATTACAAACATACACACACATATTAGTGTTTTTTTTTTTTAATTCTACTTGAATGCTGGAACACGCAGATAGCCCACCTGGTGTTAAGCGGTAACCTCTGCCTATGAATAGTGCATTCTCACATAGGTCACGTCCACTTAGGACGCGCCCTATGTGGCATTGCACTGCGCCCGCCACCCTGAGACATAAAGATGAAAAGTCTCATGTGCCTATAATTTCACCGGCACCAATATATACCCTTCAAACAGGAACACAGCAATTCAAGCACTACTGCTTTGCGGCAGAAATAGGCATGGTGGTAGTACTTCCCAGGACGAACTCTTTCACAAAAAAGCTCTACTACTACAAAAAGATCTACTAGTGTAGATGTAGATGTAGACGTGTAGATGTAGATTAGTGTAGATTGAATCAGCATTTGATATAATTATTATCACACGTACAACACAATACCATGTTCAAAATCTACAAAAAGTGTACTGTCCTACAGTTCATTAAACCCAATACAGTCAGCAGCAAGCACATTTCCCCCTTATTGCTGCTAGATAAGGTTCAAAATATGTTTGGGAGTGGTAGCGTCGATCTTCGGAGATTTACGGCGTCTGGAATGACTGGTAATTCGGGCAATAAAGCCTAAGCTCTTGTGGAACTTACTGTAATGAGGTCGATACGGGAAGTCATACGGGTCAAGTGGGTTTTTATGAGGACTTCAGAGGAACCGAAGTAGGTACTTAATGATTATCTGGTTAGCCGTTGGGTTCCCACTAGGGAATAAAGGTTCTCGAGTGGCGACCACGAACCAGATGAAGCTGATGACGCAGTGTAGTTTATATATTCTGTGGCGTAGTGTAGGAAAACCATGATCTTCCTAGAGGAAAACCTACGAAATTTGAAAGTTTTTTTTTTGTTTTTTTTTCGTATTCGGTTCCCACGATACAGGCCGCGAGCCTAGTCTGGGGCCATAGCTATATTATAACTCCGAAAATGTCTTTATCTAAATCTAAATTGTTTAATATCTTTTTCTCGGTGTTTTATGTATTAGTTGTGTTTTTTTTTGTGAATAAAATAAATAAATAAATAAATATAACAACTTGTTATGACGGATCAAGCAGAAGGCCCACCTGATATTAAGGTGGAAGATCTCGCTTGAGGCGCGAAATTCAAATTTTTTGTTTTTTTTTGCCCATCATAACAGCTCATCGACACTTCTTCAGATAGCGAAAGTTGATTTCGCGAGAACTAGGAGACTTAACACACGTGTTTTAATTGAACGACTACGACTACGATACCACTAAACAAAAACAAAACACTTACAAAATGTGTTTAATCGTAGCTAAATTAGACCGACTATCAATTATAACCTCCTCCTAGTCCTATTAGCTATACTATACGTTCGGCTGCTGTCGGATATCAGTTTCCGCCAACACTGCGCAAACGAAAACAGTCGATCGGATATTTTGGGTAAAACTGTAGGTTACAATATAATAATTCTTGGACAGCAGAATGTTCTACTGATAGCCCCGTCTAGATTACAGATAAGACAGGCTGTTATGGGTTGTTTACTTGTTAATCTTATCGTATTGTTATCAGTCCGCTTAGAGTCTGCAAACATACCTACTTCAAAGACCGAGGCTTCAAACATGTTTATGCATGAATTTTTAGTTTATATGGTTTATATATAGCATAATAGTTATCTTTCTAGATTCATCGTCGTTTTCACAGAGAAAATAATATTCTATTTTTTTTCGGTATTCTTAGTTCTTGTTTTTTTAAATCGATTGTTCGAGTAGGTACATAAATTACGAACTTTGGCTTCTCTAGATTCATAAATAAAGTAAAGCCAATATCTTCATCGTCATCATCAGCCCACACTAGTCCACTGCTGGACATAGGTCTCTCCCAATACGCGTCATACTGGGCCCGGTGTTCAGCTCTTCTCATCCACTTTCTGGCCGCTGCTACCTGTACTAATATTTATTCTGTGCCGCTGCCTTTCGTAGGTCCAGTGGCGTAACAATAGGGTGGCAGGGCTGGCAAAATGCCACGGGCCCCCGACCCAAGAGGCCCGGCCCAAGAGGCCGCGAGCTCAAAAATATTTTTTTACATTGTACCTGAGTATTTTGTTTTGTTTGAAAAGTATATTTTTATAAGTTCTGCTTAAAATCCAAAGTGAGACAACTAAATTTTAAAAAAAAATTGAATTTGCCATGGGCCCACAACATTTTTTTTTTAAAATTTGCCACGGGCCCCAGGCAAAGCCCCATATGGTTTGTTACGCCACTGCGTCGTAGGTCATCGCTTCAGAGGGGCAAGTCCGAGTTTACACACACCATCGTAACGATGATCGTAACGGCGAGTGTACGTGTATTGCGTAGTAACTAGCCATTAATCTGTGACGTTTTTGGCACATATTAATAGCTAGTTATTATGTTATACACGTACGATCGTGTTACGTTCACCGTTACGATGGTGTTTGCAAAACTCAGAATCACCCCTCAGTTTCCACCTATAGCAAGAGCTATATAGGTGACTCCACTCAAGAACTCGTTTATACCCCAACTTGTTTCGCCAGCGAGTATAGGTGTAATATCATAAATTACAAAGTTACGATGTTTGGATGTTTGTTACTCAATAACGCCGAAACGACTAAACTGATTTCGATGTACCGGTAGATTATGACCGGAATTGAGCTATAGGCTACTTTTTATCCTGGAAAACGCGAGTGAAGACGCGGGCGGACCCTAGTATACAATAAAATACAATGTAAACGTGCTTCTGCTGCGTGGGCAGAGGTACCCGATAAGGAAACTTGCTAACACTTTGTTTACTGCTTTCTCTACAATCTGCAAATGCTTTGTAAGGAAGTTATTAGCTGTATTTTATAATTTAATGCTTTCCTTAAATAGGCAGCTTTGCAAACTGCTATCTTCCAATTATCTAAATAGAAACCAATGTTCTAAATGTATAAAATAATAATTTCACCGTATGTTTATTTGAGTAGTTCTAAATGTATAAAATAATAATTTCACCGTATGTTTATTTGAGTAGTTCCTGTTTGATCTATTGAGATTGATCCATTGTCCTGTTTGATCCATTATACCTATAATTTTTTTCCTGACTGATCCATTGTCCAGTGGATCAATTTAAAATGATTATGAATTAGTTTTTTAGTCCTGTTTGATCCATTAAGGATTTTTCAAAGAACTTTGGTACAGTCAAGCAACAAATATCTACTTGTATACAGTGTTATTATTATATAGATAGATAGATAGAAAATTCTTTATTGCACATAAAACAAAGAAGTACAAAGAAGCATTCTCTTCCAGATAACCTTGGTGTAATGCGGATAAAATATGTATCGGTAGTGCACAAGAAGGGAAATATTGGATAAGTCTAAGAAAATTAAAAAATTATAATATAAGTACTTAAAACACTGCCTAAAATATAAAATAAACTAATACATATCATTAATAAGTAATTAATGATATATGATATATTTATGTTTTTTTTGATGTATTTATGTATTTTATGTTATTGTATTTATCATTATTTGACGACCTCTGTGGCGCGGCGGGCGAAGCTTGGGCTGCGACGCAGGAGGTTGCGGGTTCGATTCCCGCCTCGGAACAAATATTTGTGCGATCGCAGATATTTGTTCAGGGTGTTCTGGGTATTTTCTATGTATAATAAAAAATATCTATCTATGTAATATATTGTATTAAGTATATCAGTTATCTAGTACCCATAACACAAGCTCTGCTTAGCTTGGGGCTAGATAATGTTGTGTGAACTGTCCAGCATTATTTATTTATTTATTTATTATTTATTTATTTATTAAGTATTTAAACAAAAAAAAACATTGATTCATTGATTTCGAATGAAAAATCTCAAATGAATACCACTCGAATTAAAAATCTCGAATGAATAATTGCGAACCAAAAATGTGGACTAAAAAATTTCGAATAAAAAATCTCAAAAGAAAAAACCCAAACGAAAAAACCCGAACGAAAAATCTCGAATGACAAATCTCACATGAAAAATATCTAATGAAAAATCTCGAACGATATATCTCGAATGAAAAATCTCAAACAAAAAATCGCAATAAAAATCTTAAATGAAAAATCTCGAATAAAAAATCTCAAAAGAAAAATATCAAACGAAAAAACTCGAACGAAAAATCTCGAATGACAAATCTCACATGAAAAATATCTAATGAAAAATCTCGAACGATATATCTCGAATGAAAAATCTCAAACAAAAAATCTCAATAAAAATCTTAAATGAAAAATCTCGGATGTAAAATCTCGAATGAAAAATCTCGAACGAAATATCTTGAACGAAAATTTTTGAATGAATAATCTCGGACGAAAAATCTCTAACGAAAAATTGCCTTGTTATTTTGGTGCGCGTCGTCCACTCCTGACTTCTTTGTGAGGATTGCGAGTAGTTCCTGCCTGTTCGATCCTTGCCTTCTTCTGCCATGCATTGTCGACCTATGTGGTGCGGTGGGCGTAGGTTCGCCTGCGACGCAGGAGGTTGCGGGTTCGATTCCCGCCCCTGCACAAATATTTGTGCGATCTGCAGATATTTGTTCATGGTGTTCTATAAAAAAGATCTATCTATGTAATGTATTGTATTAAGTATATCAATTACCCATAATACAAGCTCTGTCTAGCTTGGGGCTAGATAATGTTGTGTGAACTGTCCAGTATTATTTATTTATTTATTTATTTATTGGGCAGTGTAGTCTTGCTGAAGTTGCTGTAGTTGCTATATGGTAGGCAGGTGGTATAACCACAGAATAAATATTAGTACGTATAACACATTATTGCAACCACTAATTGCTTTATCAGGCATTCTGTCATTATCTAACTCAGTAAGTTAGATACCTAGTCACAGAACAGCGCTCGCGCTACGAAAAGTGAACGAAAATCAAATCACGGAAAACAGATAGCTATACAAATATAATATTTGCTGCGTAATTTATACTAATATTATTTTTGGATCAATGTACTCTGATAGGTAATAGAGATAATTAATATATAAGCGCATTGTAGAGGTAAGTTAGTTCACGATTTTCGTTATCGAGAAAATTTATCGAAATCGTGTTTTGGGCTCGATCATGCCCTTGGAAATATGATGAAGATTATCGTATATTTTTTGTTGTCTTAAACTGCGTACATTTAGCTAAAAATAAGTTTAAAAAAGCCTATTGACTCTTCACGGACTTGTGCATGCATTTAGTTTACACATGATACCATACCCAGTCTGAATGTATATTTGAAGTAAAGCTTTCTCTTTAATCTTTCTTTTAGGTGGGTATTAGAAGATACCTACTCATCCTGATACTGTAAATTACTTCAAGTGAACACGTACCTTATCAGTCTACTTCCACATTATATCATGGAAGTGTTTGTAACAATCGTACGATACATACCTTACCGGAAAGTGTCCACTATCAGATTAAATTGAATTGAAATTTCATGGAAATATTGTGTAACTCCTACCTACTTACAACTTCTTGGTAGGACTTGAGGATGATTATAGTGAGATCGGGCTTCCCAGGATTATAAAAATACTAGCTGAAAACCCGTGCTGTGCTACGCATCACATCCCAAAAAAACTAAAACTTTGTCACCCCTTTTCACACCATTGCACCCGCTTTCGGTAGTTCGGGAAAAAATATTTTACCATTTTATGATTTACAAAAGCATAGGTACTTGTAGTAAGCATACTCGTACTTATGCAAAGTTTTAAGTTTGTAAGTTCAAGAAATAGGTTTTTTCATACAATAGTTTTCACCCCCTTAGGGGTTGAATTTCCAAATACTTATCATAAAATAAAATAAAACATTTATAAAGTACAGAACAGTAACAATAATCTAATGTATGTACAAAATACATAATGAAACAGGTGTGCTACCTGAAGACCACTGCTAGCGATCTAAAGGTAGCTCAACTGATCCAATTAAATCACTACCAGACGGAAGCGTCCCTAAGATGATAATAATCTAATGACGAACTAATGAATAACTAATCAAATTGACGACCTCTGTGGCGCGGCGGGCGATGGTTCGCCTGCGACGCAGGAGGTTGCGGGTTCGATTCCCGACTCGGAACAAATATTTGTGCGATCTGCAGATATTTGTTCAGTGTGTTCTGGGTATTTTCTATGTATAATAAAAAGTATCTATCTATGTAATAAGTATGTATTAATTATAACAGTTATCTAGTAGGTACCTACCCATAACACAAGCTCTGCTTAACTTGGGCTAGATAATGTTTTGTGGACTGTCCAGCCTATTTTTTTTTTAATGAAAAATATGGACGTTTTATTCCAGTACTCCAATCTCGAAACGTAAATACTACCCAATTAACCATATTTAACTGACCTGAATATTAGAGGAAAACAACAAGCTTGTTCTTTGTAAAATGAACCCTATTGAACCGGAATAAGCTTGATCAGTGAAAGCAATTATAATGAGAGAATAGTCAATCGGAAATGACCCCATTTTTGCAGCTGTTGCACAATTAGCACACAAATAGCCTTGGTCCTATGAATCTTGTCAATTTCCTAGAAGAAGTACCTACATATACATACCTATTGAATTTCTATAGAAATGTATTTAACAACCTTCTAATTAACTTCCAATGTAAGTATGTATGTTTGTCTGGGTGGAATCCGGGTGGAATCTTGCAACTGAATTTTAAGCAGTTATCCTCAACCGATTGAGCTGAAATTTGGCATAGGTACCTGTCAAGTTCCGATGACAATACAATATGATGGTGACGTGGACAACGGAACTCCTCGATGGATAATAGTAGACTGGCCGTGTTTAGGCTCATTTTGATCAGCACACGGTAACGATCACTAATTTTATAAAAGCTTGTATTGAAAAATATATGTTTCACAAAAAACTTATTTCTGTTTACACTATTTACCTTCGTCACAGAATATTATAATAGTACAAGTACCTTCGTTTACTTCAGATCAGAAGTAGATTGATAATGGACTAGGTACATTATAAACAAAGTTTTGGTTGATGTAATTTGAGGTGCAGCCGTATTGATCCCATGGATTCATCCCACGAATATTAATTTCCGGATTCATACCAAAATGTAGGCCGTATTCATCCCACGAAGAATAAAATTGTATTTTTTGGAATGTTTAAAAAATAACAAATGATCAGTAAGTAGGCTTATGAAACGAGTATGTAAGCATTGTCCTGACCATCCGAGGAAGTGGGTCAAGGTGTCAGACCAGACGCTGCGCGAGCCCAATGCATTGTCCTGACCATCCGAGGAAGTGGGTCAAGGTGTCAGACCAGACGCTGAGCGAGCCCAATGCATTGTCCTGACCATCCGAGGAAGTGGGTCAAGGTGTCAGACCAGACGCTGAGCGAGCCCAATGCATTGTCCTGACCATCCGAGGAAGTTGGTCAAGGTGTCAGACCAGACGCTGAGCGAGCCCAATGCATTGTCCTGACCATCCGAGGAAGTGGGTCAAGGTGTCAGACCAGACGCTGAGCGAGCCCAATGCATTGTCCTGACCATCCGAGGAAGTGGGTCAAGGTGTCAGACCAGACGCTGAGCGAGCCCAATGCATTGTCCTGACCATCCGAGGAAGTGGGTCAAGGTGTCAGACCAGACGCTGAGCGAGCCCAATGCATTGTCCTGACCATCCGAGGAAGTGGGTCAAGGTGTCAGACCAGACGCTGAGCGAGCCCAATGCATTGTCCTGACCATCCGAGGAAGTGGGTCAAGGTGTCAGACCAGACGCTGAGCGAGCCCAATGCATTGTCCTGACCATCCGAGGAAGTGGGTCAAGGTGTTAGACCAGACGCTGAGCGAGCCCAATGCATTGTCCTGACCATCCGAGGAAGTGGGTCAAGGTGTCAGACCAGACGCTGAGCGAGCCCAATGCATTGTCCTGACCATCCGAGGAAGTGGGTCAAGGTGTCAGACCAGACGCTGAGCGAGCCCAATGCATTGTCCTGACCATCCGACGAAGTGGGTCAAGGTGTCAGACCAGACGCTGAGCGAGCCCAATGCATTGCATGCACAGATTACATAAGAGTTAATTACCCAGTGCTTTCTGCTTTATTACCTACAAACAGCGGCCCGCGGACTGTATATATTCTGTGCCCGCGGTTTCACCCGCGTAAGTCTCGATTTCGTGGGAATATCGGGATAAAAATGTGCCTATGTGTTATTCCGGGTGTCCAGTTATCTCCATTCCAAATTTCATCCAAATCCATCAAGTAGTTTTTACGTGAAAGAGTAAAAAACATCCATCCATCCATCCATACTTACAAACTTTCGCGTTTATAATATTAGTAGGATAGGATAGGATTATGTTTACCTGTAAGTACGACGTGTGTCTAAGTATGTTTTATTTTTTTAACATTGGTAGACCTTTGTTTGACCACGATCTCACCTGTTGGTAAGTGACGATGTGGCTGAAGATGGAGCACAAAGGTCTAGAAGGCACCTATTCACTCTAGCCTTGAAGAGACCCAGATTATAGTTTTCAGGAAAGACAGACGACGACGGTAGTGTGTTCCAGTCCTTAGCAGTTCGCATTATAGAGGTAGAACTTAGAACTTTATGTCTCAGGGTGGCGGGCGCTGTGTAATGCCACATAGGGTGCGTCCTAGGTGGACGTGACCTATGAGGTAATGCACTATACATAGGCAGAGGTTACCGCTTAACATCAGGTGGGCCATCTGCTTGATCCGCCATTCAAGTAGCATAAAAAAAAAAGAACTGAAACGTTTAGTACGAATAGAGGAATACTAATGAGGTAAGGGTGGTACCGAGCCGTGCGTCTGCGGATGTATGTATAAGTATGATAATTTTTTACTACTTATTCCAGTTTTCTTTGTTTGTGAAAGAATTGCAAAAGGCAACTGATAGAAATCCGACGGACTGACGAAACACGAAGTTTGACAAACATTAAAAAAAGAAAAGTAGCACTGTGGATACCTTTAGAAAAACATGTTTTTACTTAACAAATCATAAAGTCCATTAACTAGTAGTAATTAATTTTGTTAATTAAAATTATTATCATACAAAATTATGGTGGTGACTCATTCCAACAAATATACAAATAAATGATAAATGATAAATTAATCTTTATTTGAAAAGGATAGAGTTTAATTTTGAATAGAGTTTGAATTACCAACTGCATGATTTTAGTTTCAAACACAAATTGAATGTTACGTTTGACCTATTTGCCATTACACCCTTGTGTAGTGTCTGTTGATTGTATCATATCCGTTGGTAATGAAAATGTACTTTTGACTAATTAACTCGGCCGAGGGCAGCTGGAGTTTCATATCTACATACTTTTACTCAAAATTGAAAAGCCTACCTATACTTGTTTTTTTTACATTTTTGATTTAGATACCCTAATATCTCAAAAACTACATACTTAAGTTAAAAAATTCTAAAAACTAGTTTTGAAATGTCGAAGCGAGGGGCTTTTATATGATACCCCATTTGATCGATATTCTCACTTTTTAGGGTTCCGTAAAAAAACTACGGAACCCTTATAGATTCGTCATGTCTGTCTGTCTGTCTGTCCGTGTATGTCACAGCCTTTTTTTTCCAAAACTATAAGAGCTATACTGTTGAAACTTGGTAGGTAGATGTATTCTGTAAACCGCATTGAGATTTTTACACAAAAATTTAAAAAAAAACAATTATTTTTGGTGTTCCCCATACTTAGAACTGATCCTCAAAATTTTTTTTTTCATCAAACCTATACGTGTGGGGTATCTATGGATAGGTCTTCAAAAATGATGTTGAGGTTTCTAATATCATTTTTTTCTAAACTGAATACTTTGCGCGAGAGACGCTTCCAAAGTGGTAAAAAGTGTGTCCCCCCCCCCCCCCCCATAACTTCTAAAATAAGAGAATGATAAAACTAAAAAAAAAAAAATGTACATTACCATGTAAACTTTCACTCAAAATTGGTTTGAACGAGATCTAGTAAGTAGTTTTTTTTTTAATACGTCATTAATCGTAATCCATCCAAGAACTTTTATATTATGTTACTTGCTGCTACGGAACCCTTCATGGGCGAGTCCGACACGCACTTGGCCGCTTTTTTACCTCCTGTTGTGCCTCAATATCTCAACAACCCCCCGACTGAACCTCATAACCTTACCAACAAATTTTACCAATACTATCTACCCTAATCAAATTTCATGATCGCAGAACGGTTCGGAAGTTATGCTCGGACAAACATACATATACACATATACATACAAACGCCGATTCTTTGAAGTCGACTCAGAGAACTCGCTTCGCTCGTTCAATAACCTAGGTACCTACCAAGTTTCATCAAGATTGGATCAACGGTTCTGCAGTTATCGTCGGACAAACATACATACATACCTACATACAAACATACATCCTGAAATTAGACTCTGAAACCGCTTCGCTCAGTCAACAAACCGTGTGCGTTGCATGCACCATACATTATACATTTGTATTGAAGAGCAAGGAAGTGAGATAGTAATATTATTCGCAGAACGCCTTCAAGTAAACCTACATAATCAATTCGATTCACCACCGTCGTAAAATAAAATTAATCATTAATAACAATAATATGGAAATAAAGGCACGTCTTGACTATTAATCACAAGGATATAAATAGAAGAGTGTTTACTACAAGTCTCAAGGCGAGGAGGCTGTTTGTTTCATCATGGTAGACCAAGAGCCGGCGGATAAATTAACATATAGTACCTACCAGTCGAACGCTATACGCGTCCTACTTCCTAGTCCTACCTCCTAGAATATAGACCTCCTCTCCTCTCTCCTCTGACGACCTCTGTGGCGCGGCGGGTGAACGTTCGCCTGCGACGCAGGAGGTTGCGGGTTGATTCCCGCCTCGGAACAGATATTTGTGTGATCCGCAGATATTTGTTCAGGGTGTTCTGGGTATTTTATATGTATAATAAAAAATATCTATCTATGTAATATTATATTGTATTAAGTATATCAGTTGTCTAGTACCCATAACACAAGCTCTGTTTAGCTTGGGGCTAGATAATGTTGTGTGAACTGTCCAGCAATATTTATTTATTTATTTATAGAATAAACCAGAAGGTGCGTTCTATACGTAATACATACAGATGTGGCAAGATAATGGGAGATGTGTATTATTTTCTGTTACAGTAGAGAGGTTTGCTCTTAGTCCAGGGGTTCCCAAAGTGGGCGATAACGCCCCCTTGTGGGCGTTGCAGGTCTAAAGGGGGGCGGTAAGAGACCCAGAAAAAAATGAGAGCGTCAAATCAGACACACTTTCGCATTTTAATAGTTACTAGTAATTCCTAGATAGGTCATTTTCGTAGATAATAGACCGCGGTCAATCATGTTTTAACAAGTTTTTGTTGAATAACCCAATTTGTGCATGTTTAACCTCAGCTAATACAGCTCACAAAAAAATGGGGGCGCTTAAAAATAATTTATTCTCAAAGTGGGCAGTAGACAAAATAAGTTTGGGAACCCCTGTATTAGTCGAAGTTTTTGAGTTTAAGAAAAATTATACGATCGCGATGTCGCGTTGCTCTCGACGTCGCCGACCGTGTGGCTCAACGATTACGGCTCCTTCGAGGGCCCTCCACGCACCGCGCTCTCCATCTACCGCAACTCTACCATGCAGCGACAACACTGACGAGAAACTGACCCCCTTGAAGCCGTGGTCGAAGATGCAGTACTTAGGTATTTACAGCGCTTGAATATCACCATCTCAGCGCTTAAGGATAGTGAAAGTGAGCTAGCGCAGCAGTTGCTAGATTTAGTGCAGCGTTTGCGCTCAGGCGATCTCTTACACATCACAGACTATACCATCTGCTTCGGGATACAACAACGCATGCGTATTTTATATAGCTTCTGTCTTGATAAGGAAGATGTAGAGCAACTGTTTCGTGTAGTGAAATGCCTGTTAACGGTGACCGGGACGCGGTGGTGTCCTGGTCGTACAATGCAAGTCTGATGAGGCTGGGCCTGTGGTACAAGACCTGTTTGCGGCGGGTGTCCCGCTCGTACAATGCAAGTCTGATGACGCTGGGGCTGTGGTACAAGACCTGTTTGCGGTGGGTGTCCCGCTCGTACAATGCAAGTCTGATGACGCTGGGGCTGTGGTACAAGACCTGTTTGCGGCGGGTGTCCCGCTCGTACAATGCAAGTCTGATGACGCTGGGGCTGTGGTACAAGACCTGTTTGCGGCGGGTGTCCCGCTCGTACAATGCAAGTCTGATGACGCTGGGGCTGTGGTACAAGACCTGTTTGCGGTGGGTGTCCCGCTCGTACAATGCAAGTCTGATGACGCTGGGGCTGTGGTACAAGACCTGTTTGCGGCGGGTGTCCCGCTCGTACAATGCAAGTCTGATGACGCTGGGGCTGTGGTACAAGACCTGTTTGCGGCGGGTGTCCCGCTCGTACAATGCAAGTCTGATGACGCTGGGGCTGTGGTACAAGACCTGTTTGCGGCGGGTGTCCCGCTCGTACAATGCAAGTCTGATGACGCTGGGGCTGTGGTACAAGACCTGTTTGCGTATAATAACTTGTAAATTTGTATGTATAACTGACAAACCATGGGTCTAGATAGATATTAGTATATTGATCATGTGTACAATATTTTACAGAGTTTGTTGAGATAATAATTAAGTAAAATAGCAGAAAACTTTGTTTGTATGTATGTATGTAGAGAGCTCGAGCGCTCCCTAGCGGCGGTACACAGTAGAACAGGGGCACAATTGAGCTAATGGCCACTTCACATACATCATAATCATCATCATCATCATTGTATTTATCATAATTGCATTCAAGTGTAACAAAGAGGTTTTACCTATCTACCTAAAGAGGATGTACCAGTTATATTGGCCAGTTATTCATCTTTACCCATCGAGCGACGCAGGCCTCCGTTACCAATCTATCTTGATAGATTTTTTGTTCAGGTTAAACCAGCCGGAACAAAAATTCAACATTTTACAAATTCCAAGTAGTCATACACACATGTAGAACTAAACAGAATATTTTTTCCAACTAGTCATATATGTAGAAATACATGTATGACTAGATGGAACAAGCCATAATGATTGTAGTGAATAAGAAAAATGCGTTCTGGACAAAACAAACATTTAATTTTAATAAACAAACAAAACAAATTTTAAACTGCGATTAGGCAAAGCGGCAGGGCTGAGATGACTGACAGACCGGAAGTAAAAACTTGATACTTTTACAATTTATTACGCCAGTTAGTGAAGCCCACCGACCCGTCCGGTGCAAGGGCCGCAAGGGGGGGACGCACATCCCCCAGGCCCGCCGGCCCGTCAGGTGCAGGGGCGCAAGGGGGGGACGCACACCCCCCGGGCCCCCTGGCCATCAGGTGCAGGGGCCGCAAGGGGGGGGGGGGGGGGGCACACCCCCTGGGCCCACAGGCCCGTCAGGATAAGGGCTGCAAGGGGGGACGCACACCCCCTGGGCCCGCCGTTCTGTCAGGTGCAGGGGCCGCAAGGGGGGACGCACACCCCCCGGGCCCGCCGGCCTTTCAGGTGCAGGGGCCGCAAGGGGGGGACGCACACCCCCCGGGCCCGCTGGCCCGTCCGGTTTCAATGAGTCTTTTCTTTAAGCGAGAAATGTTTAAAACTTATCATCAAACTCCCTCGGGTGGTACTTCGGCCCGTCCGGTGCAGGGTCCACACCTACTCGGGCCCGCCAGCCTGTCCGGTGCAGGGGCCACACCCATTGGGCCCGCCGGCCAGTCCAGTGCAGGGGCCGCAAGGGGGGGACGCACACCCCCCCGGGCTAGAAATGTTTAAAACTTAAACTCCCTCGGGTGGTACTTCGCCATATGCCGGCGGCGGGTTGCCAAATTAGCCAACTGAAAATAAAAAAATACCTTTGCTGTACACCACAATGTTAATATACGTTTCCTACCCTTGTTACACTGAATATCAGATTCTGGCGAAACATTGGTGGACAAGCTGGCCTGCTTAACTTTGATCGGCTCGGCTCGCTTTGATCGCGCTTTGATGAGAACTATGTCCTGTCCCATGGCGCACCAGGCACCATTGAGCCTGGCCTTCGGCTCTCCTCATCCAGTTTCTGCCAGCCGCTCCGCGCAAGTCCTACATGCTACGTTTGCCGAGATGCGGTCTCCACTCAACAAATTGTTTACTCCAACTAGGTAACGGTTATTGGTTCTTCGGCAGACATGACCGACCCACTGCCAAGGGGAGGCGAGAGGCGAGCGTCTGGTCCCGATGCACGCACCACCCTATCTTCCGTTGGAGGTTACCGTTAGACTGTCAATGAGACTAAAATGCGCGTGCGCAGCCTTACTTCGCCCCCGCCTCACTCTGGCCAGGCATCTAGGCTTTCCTAGATTTCTTATAAAGCTGATTTCTGTGCCCTGTGCCTATTATTTATTCTGTGACTGTGCTCAAGTAGGTACCTACCTATGATATCAATTGGGATGATACTCTATCAACATCCGATGTTGTCATAGCTGTTCAATCTTTTTATCTTAAGCTCAATAAAAGCTTAGCTGAGCCTGAGAGCTACAACCATGGAGTGTACCCATTAAACGCACCCACGCCGCACCCACGCAGTGAAGGATGCCCCCAACTCATTCGATGGACCGGTGACGGTGACATGGGCGCGCGAGATCGGTGGGTGGATTCTGCTCAACACCGTTCTGCGTAGCGCTGGCGCGCGCGTGCTTTGGGGAAGGCCCTACGAATAACTTCCTCCGACTGATTATTTCGATAAAAATCAATGGTGCAAACGTAACCGCGGGTAATAAAATAGCACAATAGGTTAAATTAATTTATATCAGACATAAAAATGATGTCAGTAGTATCTTGGTCCAGGAACTAGTGGTGGAACAATATAGTTTAGCTAGTTCCGACAAAATGAAAGCACTCGTGCTGTAAACTAATATAATAGCTAGGCTTCTACGGGCAGCGGCCCGCTGAGACCCTTGGTGAAGACGCAGTCTGCAGGCACGCAGGGCGGCGCGCATGCGCGCTGGCGCAGCAGCAGGTACAGCAGCAGCTTGTACTCCAACGTCGCATTCTGCACCAGCTTGAGCTCAGCCTCTAGCTGATCGCACTGGGCGTCCCTCGCGCGCAGCCGCTCCAAGGCCGCGCTCAGCGATTGGTTCAACTGGAACACACGCGCTTGCATGTACCTGGTGCCTCTAGCTACACCAACGCTCAATCAACACGAAGCAAGCAAATCTATGAAGCCACAACTAGGTACCACATCATCATATCAGCAAGCCAGCTCACGCACTTTCCCTCGAAAAAACCGCTGGGTAGGTAGGTAGGTAGGTAGGTAGGTAGGTAGGTAGGTAGGTAGGTAGGTAGGTAGGTAGGTAGGTAGGTAGGTAGGTAGGTAGGTAGGTAGGTAGGTAGGTAGGTAGGTACGTAGGTACCGTGACTACTCTCTTCTCACACAATTTTCTCTGTATCCACTTGCAGAGATGGGTGAGTAGCACTAGCGTCATCAGCGCGAGAGAGATAAACAGGTCAAACAGCGGGAACTCAAACGCGAGGTCGAGTTGCCCGGGCGGGAGCTCGCCGCCGCCGGCACCGGGCGCGTCGTGCGTCGCGCGCGGCGGCGCGGCGTCCGGCATCAAGTTACGCAAGTAATCCGCGGGCAGCAGCACTACTACCGCCACCACGGCCGACATCACCAGCCCGCTCGAGCAGCAAGAGTTCAACGCCCATCGGGCAAGGGGCACAGGCATTACGCAAGCCTAATTATAAAACTGGTTTATAGCAATAAGTATTCTTATTGCAAATATAGACTAGGTAGGTATTGAGTTTATGAACAATCCAAATCAAAAAATATATCTTAGAAAAAAAAATATAGAATGAATCATTGAGGAAGTAATATCCAATGACGAAGGAAAACAAATAAAGCCTATGAAGTCCTAGACAGTACCTGTCAATGTAATACTTTTTTTTGGCGTAATGTCATACTTTATGGGCATGCAGCATCGAGCAACGCAGGCCTCCGTACCGGAGGGGAGACGCCTTAGAGCTGTCAACCGATACATATTTATTCAGAATTTTTTGGGGGGGGGGCTTCACGCACTCACTTACAGTTTAATGCACACTTTTGTAACCAGTCGTTCTATCGCTATAAACGCACACATCTATAAACAGCAACACATCAAAAATCTTTATACACACATAGATGCTTTCTGTGTACAAACATCATGTTATGTCACAAAATTGACAGTAACGCCCGTTCTAGGGACTTCCAGCACTCAAGTCGATAAATTAATAGTATCGATAACTTTTTGGTAGGAACTTACTTTGCCTACTGTATATATTCTGTGCTACCATCAAGGGTCATTGAAGGGATTTAAGGGCGGCTAGGTATGGGGGGAAGGGTTGAACGCTCTCTGTGAAGGAGGAGTTCCGGAGTTGTTATCGAGGATAACATACAGATCATTTTGTGGATCACTATGAAACTTTAGATTAGTAAAAGGTAGTAGTAGGCTGGAGAGAGAGGGGGTAAACGCGGAAACTTAGACTATAGAGAAAAAATCAAGAAAATGTTGAGTACCCCAGGTACAACCACTAGCTCATGAGATTATTAGTTCTTGGGAAAATTTAATTAGAATTTTGTTCAAAGCCTACAATAATTTCATAAAACTATGGGTCGGCAAGTCAAAAGCGACGAAAGGAAAGGAAAGGAAAAAACGCTTTACTTAGCTGCCGTCATCCTTCTAACCTACATAATCCATGTCGGTTCTGGCCACGAAATATACGATGTATTATATCTGTCAGTCACTGTTATTGTCAAAAACCAAAAATCATGATCCTAAGTGCCAAAAAACTACATTAGTCATTAAAATGTAAAATAGTTTTTTTTTTAAATTTCAGGCATAATTATCCCACGTCACCTGGGATCCTAGTGTGGGATCACAACTATGTAGGTATGTGTTGGGTGTGTTAAGTTACGTTAATGTTAAACAATGGTAGGTAAAGTAATACTTAGCGCTTTATCTAGTGAACAGAATATCGCAATTTTTTTTTTAATTCTTTGATCAATCAAAGAATAGTATTTGAATAAGAAAATCCCACGACACAGTACGGACACTCATGACACGACTTTTCTTGAAAATGAGTAAATGAGTTCAAACTGGGAAATGCTTTTGTTAATTTATCGTGATCACGTATCCCACAACCTAGGTAGGCATGCAACTTTTTACGAAAAACTATCACACCTCTAGATTTGTAATATCACATAGTAATTTAAATTCATGTCAAGATGTCGTTCCCCTCTGGCTATGCACAATTTCATTTGGGCATACGCGTTAGTAAAACTGTTTTCGCCCGATCATTAGGGCGAGCGAAGCGAGTCCTCTACTATCCCATGCAATTTTGTGGTACGCTTAACGAAAAAACTATCCGTTGTAATTTAGCATAGTAATTTAAATTCATGTCTTTGTTTAAATATAAATAATCACGGAAAAAAAGCTTGCTAGCCCTCACCAAGCATGTTTTGCTTTTGCTAGTAATAAAATTGTATCATGATGGGCCGATTGCTCTGTCAGACTGAACCGATCGTGTGACGCATAGAGTAAAACAGTGTGACAGTGCTACAAATACTGAAATGCCGAATCGCTACATTTTTAGCTGTAAATCAAGGTCTGGAACATCGAATTTACGAAAAGATGGTGTTTTCTTTCACATTGTACCTAAGTGAATTTCATTATATATATATTTTTTTTTTTTTTTTTTGATGCTGGACACAGTTCACACAAGGTTATCCAGCCCCAAGCCAAGCACAGCTTGTGATATGGACTAGATAACTGATATCCCTAGTACAGTACATTATATAGATATTTATTTTGCATTAACATAGAAAATACCCAGAACACCCTGAACAAATATCTGAAGATCGTACAAATATTTGTTCTGAGGCGGGAATCAAACCCGCAACCTCCTGTGTCACAGGCGAACCTTCGTCCACCGCGCCACAGAGGTCGTCAACTTATGGCATAAAATGAATAATTTCAAATAAAAATCATAACAGTTACCTACCTTGTTACATACCAATACCTTCATGGTGATTGGATTAACGGTTAGAAAGTTAGGTTAGGCTAGGCTATTGGCTCCCGAATAATATAAATACAATTTCAATAGCTTGTAAAACATATTAAACGAGCATTTATTTTATCGATAAAAAATCTACTTTATTATTGAGGCACATCACTAATTTAGTAGTATAAAAGAAAACACGGGCAACTCACATACAGGAATTTTTGAGAAATAAAAAAAACTGTTAAATGAGCACAAAGCTATTTCAGTGTGCATTGAGGCTGTTATTGTTAGCAGTTGCTTATTTAATAAAAAAAATATTAGGTTTACCAACAGTCTACACATGTATGTCGGAGAGAGGAGTCACATGATGAATCTGGAGAATAGATCTACTGAGATTGAAGGCTTATAAACACGACGTGTACGGCTGCGAACAATCGTATTCTGTCGTGTCGCGCCACCCAAACGAATGCGCCCGAGTCTTGGTTACGCAAAGACGCAAAGCGATCGACGCTCAGATATAAAAGGAGCGTACGAAAGCGCCAGAGCTCATTATTACATCGGCGTTGGCAGAGTGCACACGATTTAATCAACAAAATATAAAATCAAGTTCAAAGTCAGTTTGAATAAAATCTTAGTGAAACCTCTTTTGAATTTTCTTCATTTGCACGAGACCCACTGGAAAGCCCCTAAGTTGCCTTTTGCTGCTCGGAGGGATCTTAAGGATCCGACATGCATTTATGAAGAGGTACAAACTATATACCTATCTTTAGCTACAGAAGAAACCAATGGGGGCTTTTCATTTTCGTTTTTTTTTAATTCAATTTGGCTCAATTGATGGCCCTGACTCAACTGTGGTTGTCAAAATCAACAAATGCATCGTACCTATGTTATTTTGTGTGATAGTAACAAAATACCACGAAAATATATCACTTCGTTGTTGACTTTTACATTTCACTTTATTTTTACAGTTAAGTACACAGCAGCGACATCTATTTTCAAGGGTTTATAGATGATTTGGTATGGCCGTGAAAACCCCTCATTATAGGCAAACACAACGTGCAAAGATTGTACAGTAACCTCACAATGGGCGATCAACGATTTTTTTAAAGCATCTTTATTTACATTTAACTGAAAAGAGTAAAGTTATTTAAGTATGATCAATATTGCCGATTTTGATAAAATTAACCACGTAGTTTTATTCTTATTATAAACTAGAAGCAACCCGCGATTTCACTCGCATAAGTTTTGATCCTATGGGAACATCTAAATAAAATTTAAAACTATTCCAGTGGTCCAGCTATCGCCGTTCTAAATTTCATCCAATCCTTAGAAAATTTAGCATTTATAATATTACAAACATACACACATACTCACGCCTGTTTCCCAGAGAAGTAGGCAGAGACCATGAATTTCCACTTGCTACGATCCTGGCATACCTGTTTCGCTTCATTCACTCACATCACATTCTTCATATATGCTCATTGGTTAAGGGCGCTCTTAGCCTGGCCATTCTCCAGATCGACCCTGATCTATTCTGAATACCTTCACCGAGGTCTCCCCCTTCCAACTGTCCCATTCATGCTCATCTTATGAACTAGTTTCGTTAATCTACTATCATTCATCCTTTATACATACCCAAACCATCCAAGCATACCTTTCTCAATCCTTTTCACTATACAAGTGCTCTTTCATTTTACAATGCTCTCTTAACACACAGTTTCTTATTCTCTCTCAAAGTCCACCATACGTACTTCTCAAACCTCATCTTCACTGCATTTATTCTACTTTCATGTTTATTCTGCCTTAGCAACTTTCGCTACCACCAGATACATTAGTGTTGGCACTAACACCCCTCTATGCACATCCAGTCGTCGTGCCTTTTTGGATAAGTTCCGGCTGATAATAAGGCGTTAAGTTCACTTGATTTCCAAAATTTACACTCATTTAAATATCATCTTCATGCTTGCCATCTCTTGTAATCAAAGTTCTCAAATGTACAAACTTTTTGATGTTACACTTGTTGTTAATAGTAGTGTGATTTAATTTTATTTCTTTAAATATAGTTTCACATGACACTTACGTTGACATATCATATAATACACCTCTACCTTTTACCACACTGGTTCTTTCACCATTGGTCACAGGCCACTTTCAGGGACACTATATCTCAAGTTGGTCACTGAACCAAGAAAGAGCCTGTGACACGAAGTAGTAGTAGTTAGTAGTTACCGGTTAGTTAGTGGTTACATAGCCGTCAAATACGATACTCGTTAATGCCACATGTCACATGATGTCGAACGTGTTTAATAAATGATATTTAGTAATCAAGGATATTAAGTAATCATCCACCTCTTGGCTTACTGAAATTACACGTTATATACATGTTTACGTCAGCAGAATACATCCTAACATGCACATTGATGCATATTATACACATTTATATCTATTCTTTTGGTCACTTTTATGTCGCCCCTCTATCACACGCTTAAGTGGAGCTCGGTTTAAGAGTGGGCAGGGTAGTCGTAAGGGAATTGGCTTTCAGTACGAATAAATCAAGTAACTTGGCAGTGATTTTAGAGTAATGAATGACTAGTGTACTGAAGTGCAGTCGTAGTGAAGAGTGAATCAGTGTTATTGAATAAAATATTCACGGTTTTTTTTTGTTAAACCGTTCAGTTTTATTATTTTACCCCGAACACTAACTCAAAAATTACAAAATCTAAGATGGCCACTTTTGTTTTTATACGGCTTAATTTGACTTGGTCAATTTTTATGCAATAAATTATAATAATTTAATTGAAATTCAGGTACATGTGAAAGGAAACACCATCTTCTTGTAAATTTGATGATCCAATCATTTTTTTACAGCATAAAACTGAACAACTCGGCATTTTTCTTGGAGCACTATCTCCCACGCGAGTCGATTCAGTCTGACAGAGCAATCGGCGACAGCTAGTTTTTTATAAGCTGTATGCCCTCGAGGGCATTAAATTTAGAGGGGAACTACAGCGGGGAATGCCTTTGATGGCGTCTCCATTCCGTGTTGCTCGATGGCATGCAGTCCTAATTATAATAGTGATGGAGTCTTCGACGAAAGTAAAATAAATGGACGGGCCTTACCCATACAAAACGTCCGTGAAAAATAAGACAATTCGGATTTAAGGTACGGTCAACAAATAAACTATCTGTCTATCTATCTATCCAGCCGGTAACACCCACTGCTGAGTAAAGGCGTCTTCTCTAGCGCCACTCCTATATTAAATAAACCTATTCGCGGTCTTGTAAATAAACTAGGTGAAATTAAAATATTTAACTTCTTAAAAACTGTATTTTTGAATACTTAATACTTTAACAGATGCAATGTTTTTTTTCTAAAGTGATTTCAGTAGGTTTATAGCACAAAAAATCGCCGAAAAAAATGCAATTATCGAATGAAAGTTTTATTAAAATACACGGTTCCCTTCTGTTTTATGTAGTTACGTATCTATTTTTCAGCTCTCAAACATACACAATATAAATCGATAGAAAAGCAAGTCCACCTAAGGTCTTCAGCTCAATCAATTTGTGAAAAATATATTTTTATCACTCAATAAACTAAGAAAATATCATAAAAATCGTATGTAAACGTAAATGTATAAACATTCCAGTATTTTAGAAACTGCAGAGTGCAGTTTTAAGAATTTTGCACAATGCGTTTTTTTATACTACTTGGAATGACAGATCAAGAAGATGGCCCACCTGATGTTAAGTGGTACCCTCTGCCTATGAACAGTGCATTACCTCAGGTTACGTCCACCTAGGACGCGCCCTATGTGGCATTCCACTGCGCCCGCCACCCTGAGAATAAAGATGAAGTCTCATGTGGTCGTAATTTCACCCACACCCATACCCTTCAAACCGGAACACAGCAATGCGAGCACTACTGCTTTGCAGCAGAAACAGGTATGGTGGTAGTATTTCCCCGGACGAACTCTTTCACAAAAAAGCTTTACTACTACTAACCGTTTTTTGGCGTATAAAATTAATTGTGTAGAAAATGATCAGAGCAAATACGGGAAAATGTATTCCACTTCCAAAAGTCGTCTCTTCTTGCTCGTCTTATGACTTCTATCCATTTTTGTTTACCTTCGATTTCTTTTGGAAAGGAATTATATGCAATTACCTTAGCAATGTTTTGACGTATATAATGCAAACTACAATTCTAAATCAATACGATACCCCTTAGGCATCAGATTTTTTTGCAGTCTGTACCGGGCCATCCGTCATGCGTGAAGTCTTGTCAAATATTTCGTCGCTGTAGTTGGAAAACTAAATAACTAACAAAAAAAAAAAAAAAAAAAACGCGAGAAAAACGCGATTTACTGTTTTATTGCGTCAAAAATGGCAATAACTTTTTCATCGTAAATTATTTTGGTATCCGTGTTTTGATATGTTATAGATTGGTACTGTATCTATTTTCTAATTAAATGATAATACATTTTAGTTCTTTTGATTAACAGAAAAAAATAAAAAAAACGACTATGTATTTTTCCCTCGCTAAAGTTTTGAGTAATTGATGCAGTTATTTATCTTTGCATGTCAATTGTTTAGTTTTCCTTCGTCAATGATCTCCACTGAGGTTCAAAAAGCTAATGATAAGTGCCATTATTTAATTTTCCCATAATAGTGAAATCATGAAATGACCTATTATTATTTACTTGAATGAATATGACAATCCTATATCCATGGGTATAGATTTAAATAATATTAAAAAACATTTTAAAATAAAACCAACTTATAATCATTTCTTTTTATCAAGAGTCGTCGTCGTTTCGTATGAGGTAGTACTGGCCTCTGGTGTCAGAGTTTGTCAAGCCGCCCGAAGGCCTCTGACATGGCTTATATAACAGCCGGGACCGACAGCTTAACGTGCCCTCCGAAGCACAGAGCGAATATTAGAAAACTACTGAAACACCTACATTATTTTAGCAGACTTCTAAATTCAAAGTAAGTGACAAAACAAATTTATCATACGACTAATGCTTATAATATCAACAAAATGAAATCAATTTGTGGAACACAATAATTCTAAGTATCAAAAAGAAATAGGTATGTCGACTAAAATCAAAACTATCTACGAGTATAAACTTGGGTCTGTTAACTTTCATTCAGTCTTAATAATTGAGATCAGTGGGGAATATTGAGATAATGTTCTGGGCACTCCTAGGGCGTAGTCCTCCTTGTCAGTCGTCCTCTAGAGCAAGACGTGTCCATCGACATGTATGGGCCATCATAACCAAGCAATAAAGTCGATTTCGCAAAATGTGTTAGTTATGTAGTTTTCCTACAACACGACGATTTATAAGTTTTTTATCAATTGATGAAAATTATATTACAAAACGTTTACTTACGAATGAAATGCGATGCCTGAAGCTTTATTTGTATTTCTTGTGTTGTTTGCACACTTATGAAAAGCACAGGAAGGCATTGTATCACCAAGGTATCTAATTTGGTATTTTTCAGCATAGCTGTCACTCATTGCCGTGACAAAGACTGACTGAAGCGTAGTGCACTAGCTAGGTCTCTTTAGAAGCTTCAAAACTATCGTTCCCTATATAAGGCCCGTCCATTCATTTTACTTTGATCGAAGGATGGAGCGATGGACGATGAATAATCGAGACCACAACAAAAAAACAAATATCGATAAACTAAATATATTTTTAAAAAAAACAGTTCTGTATAGTTTGTGCGTGGACTTAGTATACAATTCAATTCAACTCAATAAATTTATTTCAGGCAACAGTGTAAAATGTACATTGTACCTGGACAAAGGCCCATAGTAATATATACCTTACAACCAACTAACATACATATAATAGTAGTTTATGCAACTGTCATATAAGAAGGGGTAATAAAACACGAGAGTCTGTCAATGCCTTGTTCTTAATCCGAGACCTACACATTCCCGCTCTCTTCTAACGCGTAACTCTGTCGCTGTCTGGCGCATAGTGACGCGGTTCGTAAGGGTTGACGACTAGTCTCTTACTATAACATAATTATCTAATAGCATAAGTACGTTAGTCTGTACCTTGTCAATTAAACTAGGTAAATATCTCTATAAGTGTTTAGGGTAGGTATCAAATATGCGTATCAAATATGGAATGATATACGACGCTAACAAAATAGTCCAAGACCCAACACCCACCCCATTGAAACTTTCTATGTGTTAGTAATAAGTGTTGTAATTTGAATCAGAATTATTCTGATTCAAATTACAAGATTTTTTATCGACTATTATTGGTACCTACCTACCTACCTACCTACCTGCTGCTAACGGCTATAGGTAATAAGTAGGTACCTACTTAGGAATCAAGGAAACTCTTCTACTTAGATTGAGCTAGGTGCCTACGTGCCTAGGATGAAAAATGAAAAAATGAAAAATGTTTTTATTACAGCAAAATACACATCCAACAAACAATATTCATAATTTAACATAGTTAAGAGGTAGGTATACATAAATTGGACACAAGTATTTCGCTGACAACTAATTAATCCTAGGTGGTAATATCTATCGGTTTCCTCACTAGGCGAGGCCTGTATCGAGGAAACCTGAACACGAGGAAATCATTATTTTATTCAAAAATTGCTCAGCTGACAAAATAAGAAGAAAAAATAAGGAAATTATAGAGGTAAATAAGAAATAAAATTATAATTATATATAGGTATATATGTATATATTTATATATTATGTTGGGTTTTTATAAAAAATATTCGAAAGGGTTTGATTAAAAGTTTATTTTTAGTATATCTTCAGTTTGGTCATAGTTAAGAAGCAAGCCATTTGCTTATTATATGTTTAGCTTCAGAAATTGATTTACTTTTAATGTCGCAATTTCTAACAACATTATTGTAGACATGAAGCTTTACAAAATTTCCAAGTCGTTGCGCAAACCTAGTATTAGCGGATGGAGTGATTACTCTGTAAACTCTTCGATTCATTAACAACTCATAGTCAGGGGAAACAAAGACTGATCTGTGCACCGAAAGAGAAGTTTTTTGAATAAAGAGTTGACGTACTGTGAGTACACCAGCATCTTTATAGACACTTGTGGTAGGGTACCTGTAGGGCTTACGAAGCATGACCTTCAAAACCGAACGTTGTGCTCTCTCAGCCTGAATAATGAAGGATTTCGCAGCACTACCCCAACAAGTTATGCAATACATTATCAGAGACTGACAAAAGGCGTAGTACACTGATAGAAGCGTGTCAGTGCATGCAACATACCGCAGGTTTCGCATAACATTTATAACCTTTCTAATTCGGGCCGAAAGGAACTCAATATGCATTTTGAAGGTCAGGTTTTCGTCAATATGTACGCCAAGATATTTCAAATGTTTTGTGCGTGTTAAAGATTCGCAAACACAGGAGTCACAAGGGTTATTTCATGTATTATTGTGAATTTTAATAAATTGATTTCCAATTGGGGCTGATGCTGAAGTCTTATGAAAACACAAATACATAGTTTTCCTGGTATTGAGCGTGAGGAGATTTTGCTGTAGCCAATGAGAAATTAGTGACATACCGCGCTCAGCAAAAGTACACACTGCGGACCATGTTGGTCCATGAAAAATTACTGCAGTGTCTTCAGCATAACACAAAATGTCGGCGTTTCTTAATGGGACATCATGAATGTCATTGATGTACAAGAGAAATAGTGTAGGTCCGAGGATGCACCCTTGTGGCACTCCAAATCGAATTGGTTGTGAGCTACTTGTAGTCTGGCCAATCCTCACACACTGACTCCGATCCGTTAAGTAGCTTTTAAACCAGTTTAAGGATACTCCTCGGATTCCCGAGCCTTCCAGTTTCTGAAGAAGTATAGGAACGGAGACAGTGTCGAAGGCCTTCGCCAGATCCAGAAAGACGCCAACACAGCATTTACCATCATCGAGATGCGATGACACTACAGTTGTTAAGAGTGTGACTGCGTCTTCAGTACTTTTACCCTTACGAAAGCCAAATTGTTTGGAGGATATCAAATTATGGGATTCCAGGAAGTTAACCAGACGTTTATTAACCAACTTCTCAAGTAGTTTAGAGAAGGTACCTAAAAGCGAGATTGGTCTATAATTGTCTACAGAACTCCTTGATCCAATTTTGTGGATAGGGGATACTGACGCAATTTTCCATTCATTAGGAAAAGTACCAGTAGATAGACTTAGATTCAAAATGTAAATAAGCGGCTTTATGATATCATCTTTAACATATTTAATAAGGGAGTTGCCTAAACCATCCAGTCCTGGAGCTTTATCATTCTGCAAATTAACTATAAATTTTTCGACTTCCTCATAATCTGCAGGACTCATAAAGATTGAATCAACTGGAGAATTTTGGACGCTAACCTCTTTTGCGAGATCCGTTTCACTCTTGTTTAACTTAGTGAGGATTTGATCTGCAAGGCGTTGCCCAATCGTAGAGAAGTGATTGTTAGTAAGATTAATAAATTCTTGCTTGTTTAGGCAACCCTGTAATGACAATAGCTCGTTGGGTTCTTTGTTGAAATGAGATAAGTTACAAATATTCTTAATTGATTTCCAAAGTTTTTTTGTATTATTTTTGTTTGCCCTTAGCTCTCTATTTTCATAATCATGTTTTAATTTACGAAGTAGATTGACAAAGAAATTTTGATATCGCTTATAAGTTATTTGAATGATTATGTTTTTCGGATCATTTCTAGCACGTGAATGTAAGCGGTCACGATTTCTCATACATTTAATTAATCCTGGAGTGATCCAGGGTTTCAGGTTAAATCTAGATCTACTTATTTTAGTTTCTTTTGAGTGTTTGCTTACAATATTAGACAAGAGCTCTGTGAAAACTTCGGTAGCTCTATTTACATCATTGATGTTGGTTACAACTGACCAGTCGATATCTATAAGATCGTTTTTAATAGCACTATAGTCTCTTTTTATAACAAATCTAGTTGGGCGAATAGGTCTTGGCTTGGAGAGATTTATGCCGAGCATGACTGGGTATTGATCCGTTATATCAAGTTGGCAAACAATGCCTACTGCTGCTATATTATTTCTCATATTTTTGACATAAATGTGGTCAAGGCATGAAGATTCTCTAGTGGGTTGTGTTATTTTATTTTATTTTATTGAGGTAAACCAACAGCTTTACAATATATATAGTCCAAATAACAAAATACACAACAATAAGGCCAAAAAAGGGTTACACAAATATTACAAAAATTATGGATACTAACAAAAATGCTTATGCTAATTTCAAAGAAAGGAAAAATATGACTAAGTGAAAGTAAATAATAAAAATATAAGAATATAAATATAAATTTAATTATTATTAAATTAATATTAAAATTATTATATATTTCGGAGTGAGGTATGAAATCAGAGAGTAAGACGGGAGAATGTGGACCTTTATTATCACCGCCTTTATGATTACCGTCTGGTTAGGATTTCTTATCCATAACTCACAAATAACCTGTGTTTAGAATCATTAATGAATTTATAATAACAAGAGTAAAACTAGATATAAAGTGATTCAGTTGTGATCGATGTCACATTTAAAGCGATACGCTCTGGACCGACGCCTCGACCGAAGTGAATGGCTATGATGCACGCCGCGCTTATAAAGGCCAGCTGCTACCCGTTCGCCGTGCTTCGTACTTCGTCGGTGCCCGTCGGCCCGGTCGTCCACTACTGATTCACTGAGCGAGCCACTACGGATGATGTCACCCGATTGCAATAAACACGGCTTGCACCGACCCATCGGACCGGCTGCCCGCTACCTGCTCGTTTCGTTTCGTATGAGGTAGTGCTGGCCTCTGGTGTCAGAGTTTGTCAAGCCGCCCGAGGGCCTCTGACATGGCTTATCGACTGCTATTAATCAATAACAGCCGGGACCGACAGCTTAACGTGCCCTCCGAAGCACAGAGCGATGGAAATCCGCACATAACTTAGAAAAGTCATTGGTGCGGAGCCTAGGATCGAACCCGGTATCGTTGGATTCTGAGTTGCACTATTGAACCGTTAGGCTACCATCGCTCTTACCTCGCTCGCTACCTGCTAATTGTCGACGTCACGTGATCGTATAAATAAGGCAATTATGCTAGCTCGCGCCGACACGGCCATTCTGCACATAGGTCGCCCCCGACCTATTAATAAAACTGTTGCAATGTTCACATATTCCATAATCTGTTCTAAGGGAGGCCCCTGTCCTCAACCAGTCAGTCAATCTTATCTTTTCTTATTGTCATTGAAAGGGAGGCTCCTGTCCTCAACCAGTCAGTCAATCTTATCTTTTCTTATTGTCATTGAAAGGGAGGTCCCTGTCCTCAACCAGTCAATCAATCTTATCTTTTCGTATTGTCATTGAAAGGGAGGCCCCTGTCCTCAACCAGTCAATCAATCTTATCTTTTCTTATTGCATTGAAAGGGAGGCCCTCCTTTATTACTTGACCTCAAACCGACCCAGCACTTATATCACACAAACACCATTGATCGGCGCCGTATCGACGGCTCATCTTACTTTCACTACAATGAGAGCAAGGGTATAACTCAAGGAAACATTTCGTCGCTACAACGACTCATCCCATTTACGCTACTACCTAAATGAGGGTAACCAAACATTTCGTCAATACAACGACTCCATCCCATTTATGCTTCTACGTAAATGAGGGTGACCAAACGCTTCGTCACTACAACGACTCATCGGCATGGCGTGTTGTTGTTGACTCGAACGCGCCGACACGGCCATACTGCACTTGACGCGTCTCTGCGTCATCTCTTGTAAAATAAATTCAGTTTCTCACTCAAGTCCATTACTAAAGATCACAAGGAAACAACCACGTTGGTGTTCCTACTATGACATCAACGACAAAAGATCTAATATATTAATAACTCAGCCTTAACACTGGTATTCTAAGTTAGGCTTCGACACCTAGTTTTGGATCGAATACCAGAACAACACAGCCTCGACACTGGCATTCTAGGTTAGACCCCGACATCTAGTTTTGTATTGAATATTAGAACAACACAGCCTCGACACTGGCATTCCAAGTTAGACCTCAACATCCAATATCAGAAGGCCTCGACACCTAGTTTTGGATCGAATACCAGAACAACACAGCCTCGACACTGGCATTCTAGGTTAGACCCCGACATCTAGTTTTGTATTGAATATTAGAACAACACAGCCTCGACACTGGCATTCTAAGTTAGACCTCAACATCCAATATAAGAACAACACAGCCTCAACACTGCTGCTGCTTAAAATATTTCGTCGCACCAAAGACTCATCTCAGTTATGCCCCCACGTAAATGAGGGTCACACATTATGCCTCCACCGCACCTACGGCTCATCTCATCCAGATCAGATTCAAACAAGGCTCACGCTTCTGTGCGCCACAACGCTAAAACTGATTAGACATCACCATTGTTATTTCAGTCTGATTTCAGATCTAGCTCCACTTCCAATGGAACACTAAGGTCAGCAAGACCACCAATGAAGTGACGATGGCGTCAGCATCATTGCGTTTAATTTAATTTTAATCACGACATTGTGAATATCTCGTAAACATCATCCAGCAGACACTGGTACGCTCAGGAAAAACTTCTAGACTTGATGCCGCTTTGAACTGCTTCCTCTCCTGTTCCTCGACATCATGGATCCAACGCGATACCCAACATTAATCTGCAAACAAAACAAACCAGCACAGAACACGCTCAGCCACTCCTGACCTAACCAAGGTCACCATTAAATAAATCATTTTAACTAAAAGGGAACACTCCTTTCGCTTTGATAATCAAAATGAAGAGCATCAATTGGTCAAGAATTTGTACTACTATTTGTGAACCAGGTTTCAATTACCATAAATAATACCTTTGATTCATACAAACCAGCCCCTCCGATCCAACGTCGACTCCCCGATCCAACCGCCCTGTACCGAACCGTGTGCGTGTCACTCACACGCATGTCTGTTGTTCTCACCAACCTCAGATAACTTAAATTAAAACTCTATCAGCAACCTCCCAGCTCGCCAATTCTGCGGACGCAGAGCCTGCCGACGTGGCGCCAAACAACAAGAGTCACACAATCACTGGATGTCCCAAGCCAATACCCCTCTCAACATGCTACATCCCCTTGGCAGGGACTCCACCACTGTCCACGCGATGGGTTGTTGCCCGCTATACAGAGAAAAACAAACTGGAGAAGGATAAATCCTTTACACGGTCACAAAATCCCTCGAGCTCGTCTTAAAAACCGCAAAAGCTTCCAGCGCACCACACAGGCCAAAATTGACCACCCCTGCATCACCAGATATAAACTGCGGAAGGAAAATCGTTTCCCGTCCCCCGACTTCATCAGCTACCACCCGGACACGACCCGCAAAGGCCCGTGCGGAAGTCGCCAAACCGACTCCGGACTCAAAAGGGCTGCTGCAGACCAAACACGTGCAAATCACGGTTCAGGGACCCCAGTCCAACCCAACGCGACCTCAGTGCTCCAGCACAGTCCACGTCACACGCGTTGGCGCGCCCCCCGTTGCAAGCACCCGTACAAGGAAAAACCTCAACACCGCCACATTTGAATTACTGAATCGGAATCAAGTCATCGACACGAACACAAGAAGTTCGCCAACCTCTCACTTCGCATTGAAAGCTATCCACGGTATCATAACAAACAGTCAGATCCTAGAATCTTTACCAATTTCCAAAAACTGCAATAAACTCTGTCTAGATTAAGACAAAATAGTACACCCGGCTTCTAAACTGCTAATAAACTGTCACCTCAGAACTTAAGTTCAGTATCAGAGCAGCGCTCGACAAACGGCCCTCCATAAATTTACTTCAAACTCTCTCATCGAATCGTTCATTCCACCTGGTCGTTGACTGATGCTGACACTGCAAGTCGCGACGCCAGCTTCAAAGATTACCTTTACTGCATAGCATTAGAATAACTCCGTTACATAAAAAGAAAAGAAAAGTTCAGTCGCTGTTTTTAGCTTACTGATGTCCTCGTATGTAATAAAAACATAATTGAGCATGAAAACTGATAAACCTTCGCTTGGAAACAATTACTATGCCTGACCACGAGACTACGGCATGTGGATTATACCACCTTATTTTCCACAATCATCCAACACTTGGAAGACCTGCCTTAAAAGATAGAAAACATCAGACTCGAGTTCGGACTCGAGATCAAGTGATGACTGTTAAACACGTCAAGAGTAACCTCCGTCCGATTGCCCCGCCAAGGTCACCTTTGTCCGATAACACGTCCAAATTACTCAGACTTGCGACTACCAGCACGTGGTAAAAGTAGAAAACGAAGCTCATGGAGCTACCCTCAAAAATTTAACGGTTTGAACATTGACCCCGCGGTACACTATGAAAATATTTTTCACGAACTCTTGGGAACTCTCAAAAATGGAACTCGTAGCGCTCACAGAGTTAAAACCGTGATTTCAAAAATGTTTTCCCACAACAGCCAATAGCCAATCTTCTCCAAACAGAATATCCCTTTACGCTTTAGAAAAACAACACAATAAAAATGATTGGACTCACTGGATCATTCATCCACCACTTGAAGAACTTACACAAAATCCTCACCGGCTTTCAAAATTCCTTACCGTGATTACGTCACCACAGTGTTTTCTCATATGCACGATTTATTCCCACACTTCTGCGTTTTGAGAGGAACTAGGCTCAGTTCCTTCAGTAAATCCGGGCAATGCTGATGGACTCATTTTTGGGCGATCCCGCTTCTGATTTCGGAGTGAGGTATGAAATCAGAGAGTAAGACGGGAGAATGTGGACCTTTATTATCACCGCCTTTATGATTACCGTCTGGTTAGGATTTCTTATCCATAACTCACAAATAACCTGTGTTTAGAATCATTAATGAATTTATAATAACAAGAGTAAAACTAGATATAAAGTGATTCAGTTGTGATCGATGTCACATTTAAAGCGATACGCTCTGGACCGACGCCTCGACCGAAGTGAATGGCATTTTTTTTTTTTTTTTTCGGAAGGATTTATATGCAGTTTACCGCCTGGGGCCATGACTGCTTTGCCGGGCTTTTGGTGAGCGCAGATGGCGCTCAACCTGCAAAGTTAGGTTGGGGCAACTAGCACAAGGGCACCACTTTTTTTTTGTAAAACCGTATCCATTGGGATAATAAGTGCCTATAAAGGCTAACATCATTCTTATACAATTTAAACAGAAGTCAATTACTACCACTTAGTTTCTATTTTATTACAGAACTTTAGAAGACAGTTTTATATTGGGTACTAAGCGGTCCTAATTTGGGTTACAGGGTACTTATATCTCGTTCATTTTTATATCCTTAAATGTTAGAGTTACTAATTTTATATATTTACAATTTATTAAAGCTATTTATTAATCATAATTTTAACAATTTACAGGGCTTGCAAGTTCTGAAAAAGGTGGTAAATTTTCTTATTCTTATTTCTTATACAATTTTTCATATTTTTCTTATAATAACAGAAAATACATAAAGATACAAAGATAATACACAAAGATACAACATACATTTTATATCTTTATCTATTTGATACATATTTTTTACTGAAATGACTGTTATTGCTGATTCCTTTATATTCTATAATATAAGTGTTCAGCAAATTTATACATCTTTATTTCTTCTTATTACTATATTAGCTATGTCTGTACAGTATTCTATAAAATCGTTCCTTATATATTTATTGCTTATATAATCCTTAACATTTTCTACTTTCAGTTCTATTTCCAATTTTTGCTCAGCCTCATATCTTCGTTTGCCAAAAACTGGGCACTCAAATAAAATGTGCTCCACTGTTTCCATTTTACTACTTTCGCAGATGCACGATGGACTCTCTTTACACCTGAACCGATTCAGGTATTCAGAGAATCCACCGTGCCCTGTCATTATTTGCGTGAGTACACCAGAAGGTTTTAACTTTTTAATAATTTTGTAAGCCTTAATAATGTCGGGAAATAAATTTTTTGTCACGGCTGCATTTTCGCTTTTAATGTATCTCCCGTTCCACTCGTCAAGAGTACCTCTGCGGATTTGTCGCTTGACGAATGAGACAGGACATGCGTCATATACTGGTGAAGTCTTGATTTTCAGAGCAGCGTCCTTTGCCAGCGTATCGGCTCGCTCATTGCCTTCAAGTCCCGCATGTGCTTTGATCCAATACAAATCGATACATTTATTCAGTGCCCCACTTGCTTTCAAGTTTTTACGAACTTTTACAGCAAGAGGGTGAGTGGAACTGTCGTTCGTAATGGTTTGGAGCGAGGACAGTGAGTCGCTGTAGATACCAAAACGGGTTTCTGACATCTTCAATATCTCCTTAGTAGCTTTGTATATAGCCAGTAATTCCGCCTGGTAGAAAGTGCAGTGTGACGAAAGCTTCAGTTTGATGGATTTGGTCTCGGTCTGATTTTTCCATATGGATAAAGCAGCTCCGACCTTATCCTCAATCCTACTACCGTCTGTGAATATCCGCACTGCGTAATCGCTATGGCTGTCCACCTGCTGCTGGTCCTCCAGGCACACGAATTCCAGGCTTATATACTCCGCTGGATGAGGCTTTACCGAGAATGCCGACATCTTCTCTACTTCTCTGTCTCCTAGCATGGGCTGGGTTACCCCCCTCCTTGCCTCGTACAAGGCGGCTGCCTCTTGTACTCTGAGGTCGAGTGGTAGTATTCCAGCCAGCGCCAGTGCCGAGTTCAGAGAAACAGTTCTATATGATCGGCATAGTTTTTGAGCAAACCCGCGTTGGACCGAGTTGAGTACTTTTCGAATGCCCAGCTTTTTGGTTGCTGGGGCCCAGACGCTTGCTGCATACATTACAGTTGGCTCAACAACTGCAGTATATATAGTTCTTACTACATCTGGGTGCAGACCCCAGCTTACCTTTGCTGCTCTGGATAGCTGCTTGAAGATATTGACGGCTTTTCTACAGACGATTGCCGTGTGCTGATTAAAAGTCAGCTTATCGTCAATCGTAAGCCCCAATATCTTCATTTCTTTTGACATGGCAATGTCGATCCCACCCATCCTCAGAAGTGGCACATCATATTTAAGTTTTCTGGTCACTATCATTGCACTTGTTTTCTGCGGCGCAAACTTTAACTTATTTTTGATGCCCCACTCCCGAACATAGGCGAGAGCGGCATTTGCCTGTCTCTGGATATCCAGTGCCGTGTTTCCGTCAAAGACCATCACAACATCATCCGCGAATGCTTGACTGTAATCTCCTCTTTGTTTCAGGCCCTTGAGCAACGGATCGATGAGCAAGTTCCATAGGATAGGCCCGCCAATTGAGCCCTGGACGCATCCCTTGGAGGTGAGTCTGGTAATTTGTTCTCCGGCGTATCTCACTTTCACTATCCTTCCATCCAGGTAGCTGTCCATGAGTTTCCTCACATTGATCGGGCATCCTTCCTCAGCCAGTCGAACTCTGAGCGCTGGCCACCAAGCGCTATCGAAGGCGCCCTCTATGTCCAAAGATACAACTGTGATAAGTTTTTTAAGGTGCAATTTTTGGTGAATATGTTTTATCAGGGTGTAGAGGGCGTCTTCGGTGCTTTTCTGGGGCATGAATCCAAACTGCTTGGAACTGAGCTTTGGGAGGATATGATATTTGATCCTGCCCACAACCATTTTCTCAAAGACCTTACCCATGACCGGGAGTAATCCTATCGGTCTGTATGATTTGGGATCTTGGTAGTTCTTCTTTCCCGGCTTCCTTAATACAACTACCGTCGCTTCTTTCCATACTTTGGGGAAGTGACCATATTCTCATAACACGTCTCATTCGATAACACGTCCAAATTACTCAGACTTGCGACTACCAGCACGTGGTAAAAGTAGAAAACGAAGCTCATGGAGCTACCCTCAAAAATTTAACGGTTTGAACATTGACCCCGCGGTACACTATGAAAATATTTTTCACGAACTCTTGGGAACTCTCAAAAATGAAACTCGTAGCGCTCACAGAGTTAAAACCGTGATTTCAAAAATGTTTTCCCACAACAGCCAATAGCCAATCTTCTCCAAACAGAATATCCCTTTACGCTTTAGAAAAACAACACAATAAAAATGATTGGACTCACTGGATCATTCATCCACCACTTGAAGAACTTACACAAAATCCTCACCGGCTTTCAAAATTCCTTACCGTGATTACGTCACCACAGTGTTTTCTCATATGCACGATTTATTCCCACACTTCTGCGTTTTGAGAGGAACTAGGCTCAGTTCCTTCAGTAAATCCGGGCAATGCTGATGGACTCATTTTTGGGCGATCCCGCTTCTGATTTCGGAGTGAGGTATGAAATCAGAGAGTAAGACGGGAGAATGTGGACCTTTATTATCACCGCCTTTATGATTACCGTCTGGTTAGGATTTCTTATCCATAACTCACAAATAACCTGTGTTTAGAATCATTAATGAATTTATAATAACAAGAGTAAAACTAGATATAAAGTGATTCAGTTGTGATCGATGTCACATTTAAAGCGATACGCTCTGGACCGACGCCTCGACCGAAGTGAATGGCTTTTTTTTTTTTTTTTTTTTCGGTAGGATTTATATGCAGTTGACCGCCTGGGGCCATGACTGCTTTGCCGGGCTTTTGGTGAGCGCAGATGGCGCTCAACCTGCAAAGTTAGGTTGGGGCAACTAGCACAAGGGCACCACTTAGGTACGGACCTCGGCTTGGGCTGTTGCCGGTTGGGTAGGAACGGGCAAAACGCCCCGGAACATGCTTGTACCGGTTTAGGCGTAGGGTACAGAAGGTACTAAGAAGGTTCGTCGACCTCGCCGGCGAGGTCGGTGCAAAGGTAGAGTGTTGTCTCTGTCTTGACTGGATGACGTCACTACCGCATTAGCGGTAGTGATAGGGTCATCAGGATCACCAAGAACATGTCTTGGTCTACGGAGGGACTGATCAGAAGGAGGCTCTGTGGGGTAGTCGGGGATGGAGGATATGAGAGGGTTGGTATGATTTATTGCCAGGTCATAATGCCGCCGGGAGGCGAGCTTCATGAAACTGGCAATCGACTCTAAATCTAGATCGCGGTGGAGGTCTACATTGCGTACGTACCAAGGCGAACCTGTGGCCTTACGCAAGAAACGGTTTTGGACTACTTGGATCTTTCGGACATGTTGGGAATGAGCAAACACCACAGAGGCGTATGTCATGATAGGTCGTATGCAAGTTTTGTAGAGTGTCACCTTATTTCTAAGGGACATTTTACTCTTCTTGCATACGAGAGGAGTAAGACGACCGAGAATGAATTTAGCGTGATTGCTAACTTTTTTGATATGAGGGAGAAAGGTCAAGCGACTATCAAGGATCACTCCCAAGTAACGGGCTGACTTTACCCAGGGAATGGTTTTGTCAAAGAGATGGATCGCACGGGGCGTAGGGCGCCCCCGCGAAAAGTACACTGCTGCACTCTTCGTTGGGTTTACCTCTATACGCCATTTGCGGAACCATTCACCTAGTGCTGTGAGAGCGGTTTGCAGACGTATACACACCCGATTGGGGTTACAATCAGATGTGTACAGGGCTGTGTCATCCGCAGTGAATGGCTATGATGCACGCCGCGCTTATAAAGGCCAACTGCTACCCGTTCGCCGTGCTTCGTACTTCGTCGGTGCCCGTCGGCCCGGTCGTCCACTACTGATTCACTGAGCGAGCCTTTACGGATGATGTCACCCGATTGCAATAAACACGGCTTGCACCGACCCATCGGACCGGCTGCCCGCTACCTGCTAATTGTCGACGTCACGTGATCGTATAAATAAGGCAATTATGCTAGCTCGCGCCGACATATATATTATAATTATTATATTATTTTAATTATTATTAATTTATTTTAATTATTTATTTTTATTTATTTTTTTATTTTTTATAGCCGGTAGAAACCCCTGTTCAGCCATAACGCATTGGTATTCAAGGCTTTGTGGATTCGCTAAAGAGCCAAGGATATTAACATTTATATCGCCCGCAACAATGAATGGTAGCCTATTTATTTGACTAATGTAGGTTTCTAGTGAAGTAAGAAATTTTTCCAAGCTCCTAACAGATGGTGAGCGATAGACACCGATAATATTAACGACTTTAGGAATACAAATAGATAAACTATCAGCATCATCTATGGGGGGTTCCAGCACAGTCGCATTCCAGACATCCTTAACATAAACAACTACTCCGCTGTTTTGATTCGTGTGCTTAGTGGTATTAAATGAGTTGTATCCAGGGATTTGTGGGATAATTAGAGAATCGTTTAACCAACACTCGGTTAAAATCAGAATGTCCATGGATATGTCAAGACACTTTAGGGCTACTAGTAGGGAATCTGAATTTTTACAAATGCTCCTAATATTTAGTGAAAGCAGTTTAAAGTTGTGTTTGGCTGTGAATATTTGTTTGCATCTATTAGAATCACTTATAACCTCGTAATTAATCTTAATAGAGTCTAAATCTGAACCAAAAACGTCGGTGAACAACATTATAGTATGTAAAAATTATCCAAAAACCTGTAAGAGTGCACTAGAGCTCCATCTATATCACATTCTATTAAGCGCAGCTTACTTATTGATATCAACATAACCAAGCAATGGAAATTGTAGGGAGCAAGTTTATAGGCTGAGGAACAGGGTGCGGGCGACAATAAATAATCAATATTATAGTAGCTAACAAGTCTATAGTATAACAAATAAAAAAATCTAAATATAGATTTTAGTTTGAATAGATTGTGTGAGTTTGAGAGGCAGCTATTATCAAGAATTGGTAAATCTGAGGGTATATTTAAAAATATAAGCATTAAAAAAAGTAATGTGACAGTAAGTACTACCCAGTTAGAGTTTCCTATCATAGTTACTGAATTAAAATTAAGAAAAAACTGATTTACCACTAAACAAAAAAAGGAAATATCTGCTTTAGAGTTCAAAAATATTAAGTACAACTTTAACCATACACGGTAGAAGCCATGTAGACCTTGAACATTTAAACCAGGTACAAAAATGTTTCGATAACAGTACTCATCAGTTATCTGTAGATAACGACGGAGGCAGCAGACGATCCAGGTCATTGTGAGACGGTATGGGCATTGCTGCCTTTCCCTCCCGCTGTCTGACGAAGATTGCACCTTGACTACACCAGCAGAAGGCGTATCCGTGCTGCTTGGCTCTGGATCTTGCGTCGCGAAATAAAACCCTGTTCTCCTTCGTCAATCTCTCGTTGAAAAATACTTTTTGATGCATACATATTTCGAATATTTCGAAATATTTCGAAAGTTTTCCCGCGAGCAACTGTAGAGGTACCTAAGTACCCCTTTTATAAATAACATCTTTATGATAGAAAGGCACTCGCTCACTCAGTACAAATCACAGACACAAAAATGCGCACTACATAGATCTACGCGACACTTTTATATTCGACCGATCAGGTGAGTAGGTAGATACCTTAGTAGATATTAGATTCCCTGAGTGATCAGGTACCAACCCATCCTTGTTTAATTTACAGGGTTCATTAGACAGGTAATTTATTCAAAAACGTACCTTCCTAATCACGTAGTTACTCATCAAATTTGACGAAATTACGTACCTACAATTACTAAGTTGACTTTGCTAATGCAGACAGAAATAGGTAGGTAGTGTAGGTACCTACTTACTACTAGACTTTATTTTAAGGCGGATATAGATTGAGGTAAGCAGTTGTGGGTCTAATGCAGCTAGCTAGGTATACATGTTGTAGTCTCATTTTGGTAATAATAAACGGGTACATGGCTGAGCTCTAACTCCTAATCCTAACTAAGTTTCCGTGTTTAGGATAAATAATAAGTATCTTACCTTTCGATATCCGTAGGAAGACTGAAGAATGTAATGGCGACATTGTTGTTGAAATTTAAGCACCCATATGCTATGCAGTACTTTTTGGCCATACTCGAAAATTACTTTTTTGTTAGTGTAAGGCCGTAGTAACTATTAAGTAATCTGTAGTAAGGCGCGCGGGCGCGCGTCAGGTCGAGCGCGCGCGAAACAGAATAGACCCCGTGGCCGGGGCGGCTCGGGTACTTGTAGCTTCATACCTAAAGTGCGGAGTGCGCCACGCCTGGTTATATGCAGTTTCATACACTACTTTATCTTCACTCATAGGAAATATTGAAATTAAACAAAGTAGGTAGGTTACGCTAGCTTCTGAAAATAGGCGAGTAAAACATTTTCCGAAAATGAGGTTGCCTTCTTATCCATTTTCCAATCTATAAATTCTTGGTACATTTTGTCGTACAATTTTTTTGACTTTTCTGGCAGGAGACTAGCGTTATAATTAAGGAGTGGGCAATAGGCACTCTCGCCAGTCGAGAGCAGGCCAGTGTAGGATTATAGATATACAAGAACATATAATTAAGCCCACCTTTTTGATACATTATTTGATGTGCAATAAAGTATAAATAATAATAATAATACATAGGCGATTTGATTCAAAATCCTGAATTGTTATTTTGTAGAGCTTATTGCAGCCGTCTCTTGCACTACTGTAGAGCAGCCTTGTGTATTTCAGCCCGCGCTAATGGATCGCTAACTTCCGTTATTTTGTCTATTAGCACACTACTACCTATTGTTTTTTTTAACTCGACTTGGCTATAACATCCTCGCAAGAACAATAATAATCAGGAAGACTAAGGAGAAAATAAATGGTCTAAAGACAGCCATTTTTTGTGTGCGACACAAGCTTAGAGAATTAATAAATTTTGAAGGGCTGGATATATGTATAATCAAAGGCGACAAGCTAGCGAGACTAGCGATCCCCGTATCGAATTCAGTCAGGGTTTTCTTCTCAGCCAATAAATAGTGCCTAAACAGTGCCATATTACCTCTAGTTAAATAATTAGTGCCTCAATACTTTAGGCACTAATAGCACAGAATAAATATTAGCTAATAGTTATAAGCTAGAGAATGGGGGTCGCTATATACAGTGGTGGCCATATAATTAAGAACGCTGATATAAAGGGAAGATTTTTTCCAACTAAGATGCAAAACTAATTGTATGCATTTGTTTTTATTTCTCTCGGTATCGTACAACATTTCCATATTACCACTGTATTCATTGATACACATGATTGGGTAAAAATCAATAGGCAAACTTTTTACACTACTTTTAAACAAAGTATTCCTTATTCTGGCTGGTCACGTAATTAAGAACGCTAAGTAGTTTATACCTTTATTCAAATTTAAATAGAGAACACTGAGTCGATTTGTTACTGTTTGTATAATTTTGGCGCCATTACGTGCTGTAAAAGATTAAAGGTGATTGCTTCTTTAGAAAAAACAATGGGAAAAAATAAAAGTTGTGATAAATCTACAAGGGAAGTAATAATAAAACTTCGCCGGAAGAATTGGTCTTATAAAAGGATAGCCGACCATCTGCAATGTTCAAAAACGATGGTTTTCCACGCTGTAAAGCATTTTGCTACCTATCAAACTACTTCGAATGTTCCACGTGTACCTAAACAGAGAAAAACAACTCCTCGAGATGACCGAAACATCGTTCGTATGGCAAAACAAAATCCTTTTAAAGGGTCCAATGAGCTTAGAATAGAATATTTTGGTGAAAACAACCCTTCAGCAATCTCAGCACGCACTATTCGAAGACGTTTGGTAGAAGAAAAATTGCACGGTAGGATAGCAAGAAAGGTACCCATGTTAAAACTTTGCCACAGGCAAGCCCGGCTTGCATTTGCGAGAAAGTATGAAAACTGGACTGTGCAACAGTGGAAAAATGTACTTTTTTCTGACGAGACGAAAATAAACAGAGTATGTTCTGATGGAAAAAGATATGTACGACGTCCCCCGAATACAGCATTCGACCCAAAGTACACGAAAGTTACATTAAAGCACGGTGGTGGAAATGTGAAAAATTGGGGTTGCTTTTCTGGACATGGTGTAGGACCTGTAAAGTTGATAGAAGGTAACATGGATCAGTTCCAATACAAAAATATACTGGAAGAAACAATGTTACCATACGCTGAAGACGTTCTACCGGTCATTTGGACATTCCAGCATGACAATGATCCAAAACACTGCACGCACCGTAAAGGAATTTCTTACAGCGCAATTAGTTTCTGTCTGACTGGCCTGCTAACAGTCCAGATCTAAACCCAATAGAGAATCTGTGGTTTGAAGTAAAGAAAAAGGTTTCAAATACAAAGTGTGGACATTTAAGAGAGCTGTATGACGTTTTTTTAGAAGAATGGAACTCTATTTCTCTTGCGAAATGTCAAAAATTAATAGAGTCAATGCCTCGCCGGTGTAACGCTGTAATTAAAAGCCGTGGGGAGTTGAAATCTGCCATTTTTGAAAGAAACGTCGTCATTTTTATTTTATTACATTTTAATGTGTTTTTTCGAGTTATTTCGCGTTATTTTAGTGGCATTTTAACCGGTGTAACTTGGATAAATGGCACATGTGTGATGTAGTGAAATTTGAGTGTATTGCGAGTCTTTTCGAAATGGTGGTTTTTTTCCTGTAAAAACTCAGTTTTTCTGCCACAATTTAAACTGGGTTAGGACTAGACGGAGACTCTTGACGACTTGACTATAAAACTATAATAATTATATCACTTGACATTGGCTAAATTGTTGCTAATAATGCACAGAAGCCATTACCTAAGATAAGAAGAAGAAAAGCCGTGGATATGCTATTAACTATTAATTTTAGTTAAATATTTATTAAATTTCTTTTTATGTTTCCTGTGCAACATAATATTGTGATTTTTTAAATCTAAGTGTCATACAAAACAATTCCCGAGCAGTTAAATAAATCGTTCTTAATTATTTGTCCAGTTTCAGTACTATTTGAATGTGTTACTTTGATAAAATCAATAAAATGTGCAAAAAATAGTTAGCGATTTCATAATTTATTCTTAAGTCAGGTTGCTCTATTAATGCGACTATTATATAACATAACCAGTTGCTTCTCAGAAGGTACACATCTCTGTGTATGATACGATTTAAATAAAAAACTTCTAGAACTTCAAATCGTTCTTAATTATATGACCACAACTGTACATAGCTTGACTACTAGTCTAGTATTATTTTATCTGTGGCTTGACGTTATGATAGCGACCCCTACTTGAAACTCAGCAACCAAAGCACGTATATGACTTAGCTTTAGAGCGCAAAAAATTGTGCCTAATTGGTGCCTAATAAGACCTGCAAAACCCCGCAGCTAAGAGGCTGCATTTGATATTCTTTCTGAGACTATTCACTTCATGGCGTCGTCGACCGTCGCTGCCTTGGAACTGATAAAAAAAAACGCTGCCCTCACGATGAAGTTATACTACCCAAATCCAAACTTCTTGGCCCTCACTGCCGCGCCAATACCGCAACTACCTATGAATCAAAGTCAAAGTGGTCAAAGTCAAAGTCAAAAAGTATTTTATTTATAACTCTGCTTAGCTTGGGGCTAGACAATGTTGTGTGAACTGTCCAGCATTATTTATTTATTTATTATTTATTATAACTTATTTATTATTTACAGAACGAATAATAGAACTAATACAAGGTATGTACAAAAATAATAAAATATAGAAAAGAAAAAAAAAAAAAAAGCTAACACAATAAATTTGGTTCATAGGGCAAGGTGGCAAGAGCACTGGCTGCATTCCCACGTTGAATGGCCAAAGAAATTCTTTGCGCCAGGAAGGAGCCAGCCCTCTTGTCACCAGCGGCGTCGATGAGCAACGGTGATATTTTTTTTAAAAAGGTCTTAGTACTAGGGTCCCATGGTCCCAAAGTCTCTACACCAAGCGGCGCAAAAATGTAGTCATCGGAGAGGACTACATATTTGCGCCGCTTAGCATTTTCTGCTGCCTCCACCGCGGCTCCAGCCTTGGTGATTGTTCCACTGAGATGAGAGGGGGCCAATGTGTCAACGCAAGTGACGTCCCACGATAGGGCTCGCCCCCGCTCCCATGGAACCAAGGTCATACCGTCGGGCCTTTTGCCATCATTACGGGCTAAGCCCACTGGTTCAAGGACACTGGGTAAATTGACAGTGTCGAGGGCCCGTCTCACGATATCATTTAAGGAGCCATGACGGAAAAACCTGCCAGCACTCTTGTGACAGGAGAGACCATGGGTCCCATACTTATCGACGTCGCTGCCACATGAACAACGATGGGGCTCACATATAGGGGCACCTAGTCTGAGCCCCAACGCTACCCGAAAAGTCCTATTATCAAGCAGTGTTCCGATGGATTTCGATGGAATGGCATTGAGCCATTGTCCAGATTCATGTTCATTCATTTATTATTATTGAAATCACAAGGATCATTATTGAATCGTCTTAAAAAATAAATTTACATTTACTCCTGTTCCAACGCAACCAGACCTAGAAGAATCAGGCAACAAACAAGGTCAGTTTTTTTTTTGATGATCCTTCTTACTACTAGTTGGGGAGCGCCTGTGTGGTGCCTCGAGAACAAGTGGAAGCTGATTCAAAGAAAAAAGGAAAATCAAACTATGATTGGCCATTTGTATCGTTTTGAAGTTGCAAATGAGCGCATTGAAAACTCTTAGCCCTTCTAGGCTTGGCGCAGTCGGGTAGACAGCCCGTCCGGTCCATGCCGTCTTTACCATAAGGCCTAAGGGCACACAGGGTCCGTGCCTAGCCCTAAACGGGGGCCCGCGGAAGGCCGATACAACGCTTGTGCTCAATAGCACACTTTTTTCGAGCTGACATAATTTTTTGCGGTTCGCTCCGCTCGCCGTTATAGGTATTAACTATTACTTATTGGTGCACTATTTACGAGCTAAAATCGCGGTTCGCTCCTTTCGCTTATATTGAGACGTTGAATATCATTTTTGCTGCACTCTTTTCGACTGAATACCCTGTAAGTTAAATACCAAAACTTTGCTACGCCAATGCATAGTCTATAAATTATCTAAGTCTCAAGTCTCAGTCATAGGGCCCCTATTACCTATCATAAAGAGACGGCCCTGCCATCTGTGGCCCTGCGTCCGGTAGGCGCGCGGGCGGCGCGGCGCCTATCGTGTTTTGAAACCGCTTGCTAATTTGCTCAGCCCCATTCTGCACACTGGTAAACATTGTTACACAGACCTAACTTCCATGAATATCGCATTTCTAGAAAGCTTAGTGTAGTGTGTACCGATGGTTTTCGTCGTACGTACGTAGTCCACACAGTTTACGCCCGCGTTTACGTTTGCACGTCGTACATATAAGTAGGTACCACCAAGCCACGGTAATTTCAATTTGACGACCTCTGTGGCGCGGCGGGCGATGGTTTGCCTGCGATGCAGGAGGTTGCCGCGTTCGATTCCCGCCTCGGAACAAATATTTGTACGATCTGCAAATATTAATAATAATAATTCAGGGTGTTCTGGGTATTTTCTATGTATAATAAATAATATCTAGGTACATCTATATCTATATCTATATCTATACTAATATTATAAAGAGGAAAGATTTGTACCTATTTTTGTATGTTTGTATGTTTGTAATGAATAGGCTCAAAAAGTACTGACCCGATTTAATAAATTCTTTCACCAATAGAATGCTACATTCTTCCAATTTGACATAGGCTACATTTCATTTTGAAAAAAATTAGGGATCCTTGGTAAAATTTGTACTATATAAAAATAAGTCGGGTTTTCCTTCCTGACGCTATAACTCCAGAACGCACGAACCGATTTGGCTGAAAATTGGTGTGGAGGTAGCTTAGAACCAGGAGATTGTCTTGGGGGGGGGGGGGGGGGGGCTACCCGTGCGAAGCCGGGGCGAGTCGCTAGTTATGTAATGTATTATATTCAGTGTTCTCGTATCAGTTATCTGATACTGTGTTATTATGTATAGGTATAGCTTGTTTTATGGGTCAGGTGTCTGGTAGTACCCATAACACAAGCTCTGCTTAGCTTGGGGCTAGATAATGTTGTGTGAACTATCCAGCATTTTTTTTTTAATTCTATGGTGTTATTGCCTCCCATAAGTTGATTGAGTTCAAGAAGAGAAGCAGCTCAGAACTGTTCGTCGTAGGTGTCATGGCATTCTATGGTGGAGGCCTATGTCCAGCAGAGGACTGATAATGATGAACACTTAGATGTCAAATAAGTTCTTTTTTTTAACATTGATAGGACCTTTGTTTGTCCACGATCTCACCTGTTGGTAAGTGACGATGTGGCCGAAGATGGAGCACAAAGGTCTAGAAGGCACCTATCCTAGCCTTGAAGAGACCCAGATTATAGTTTTCAGGAAAGACAGACAGTAGTTCGTAAAGTAGATGTACTTACCTATACTTACATCATTATTTTGAAAATAGTGAATGTAGGTAACAGAGAAACCATTTCCAGTAACTCTCTCTATATCCTTGCATTTAACATTGAACAGTGCAAATAGCCAATAGCCAAGATAGACCCTCGAAGTATGTTTAGTCTACTGAACTGTAAGAAATACTAGTCTTTATTTCTTAATGTTTAGAGTACAAAATAGCGTAGTATTTGCGTAATCTATGCCTGTGGAGGTGTTCTAATAAACTTGTGTATCGTTGGATGGAATATATGTATAAGAAATGGAAACAAGGTAACATAAATGTATATGTATTATACTAGTGTCCGCCAGCGTCTTCGCTTGTGTTATACCAAGGTAAAAAGTAGCCTATATTTTAGTTTTTTTAATGTACATTGTTCAATGTTATGATCATTGTGTCTGAAATAAAGAATTATTTAATTATATTTTTTTTGTATTCTGTTAATAACTATCATTACCTACAGTTCAAACTAGAGCCCCAAATCGCGCTAAATTCTGAACATTGAACTAACTATTATTGATTCTGTGCTGTACTATTATTTATTCTGTGCTAAAGCTCAAATGTTCTTCGCTTCCGACGTCCGCTAAATCAGGATAATTCGGATAAAGCGGATAGTGAAAATTACGATAAGAATCAAAATTTAAAATACTGATCCTTTCTTTTACATGTTTGTCACATATACCTACAAAGTACCTGGGGGACCTAGCTTAGCTAGGTGCTTGCAAAATGCGTGAAAACTCAGAAAACCGCGTTTTACCAGAGATGAGATTCAAGATCTAGCAAGATTTCAAATGCAAGTTTTGCTTTAAAATATTAAAATATTTAAGTAAAATATTATAATTTCGAGAAGTTATGTGCTAACTTGAATAGAAAAGTAATTTTTTATTTGTTTATGATGTTTTTTTGATATTTTTTTGATCACATTAATACTATAATAGTAGTTTTAATTTTACCATAAAGAGCTATCGAATTGGTTAAAGTGATTCATATTTTAATGGAAAAGAAAATGATGGTTATAGATAGCTATAACCATCATTTTCTTTTATTTTAAACTTTTTAAAGCTTTTCCGAAATTATCCGTTTTATCAGGAAAATCCGGATATCCGAATACTAACGTTCACTACTATCCATATTATCCGGATAGTAAAAGTTTACGGATAATGCACGCCCTGCAGGTACCTACTACGTTGCATTTATGCAGGTACCTATGTAGGTATAATACAGGCGACAGGTGGTTTCAGATGGAAAAAAGTTAATGAAACTTTGGTAGGCTGTTCAGGGCTAGTTTAGCCATGTTAACATTTTCTCAGGTTTTGGACCTCGAGAACCCTGTGCTAAAAGGGGGGGGGGGGGGGTATTGATGCCAATACCCCCAGTATTATGCCAGGTAGTACTTATGCCATTCTCAATACAAATTGAACATTCGGTTGTATGAACGCAAATGTCATTGATTTAGGAATAGTTACTACCTACCTAACAGATTGTTACAGAATAAATTAAAGTTTGTAGGTTTTTGTACCCATTGCGTCGCGCGCTGTGAGTCAGCTTCCTAGAACTCACGATTCGAGAGGAATTCACTCTCGTTCCTCCTACATCCGGTACTTTACGTGTAAATAAATACTAACAAATAAAAGTGCGCGAGTGGGAAAAGTGGGGTTTATGTGATACCTATGTGGTGCATTCAAACTTTATTTGTCCTCTGCGCCTGCGCCCACGTCGTCACTTACCATCAGGAGAGATCGTGGTCAAAAAAGGTCTATCATTGTAAAAAAAAATTACTACTAATTAGCTATTCTAAAATATATGGTTTTTATTTAAAGAACTTTTGTTTTGTTACTTCTTTCATTAATCGAATCCTAAGTTTGTAAATTCATCGTCTAACTCTATCCTATTCTAGCGTTCTTCTACTAATATAGGTAGGTAAGTAGTTTGTAGTCAATTCTCATTTATGAAACTCTAATTTTTTTAAACTCAGGTTAGAGTTGGTGTTCGAACACCAATCCACACCGTGGTGGTTATAGAAAGTTACCCCTTTGCATCCTGGAGAGGCCTCATCCAGCAGTGGACGTCTAACGGCTGATAATGATGATGATGAGGTAGGGAGATGACTTCCAAATACGTAGTAAACTTGAAAGCTCTCCTATTCTTTGTCTTGGCAACTTGAAAATACCTGATGATTATGATAACATACATACCTACTACTTATATACATTAGGTATAGACACACGCATTTTTCCCCGAAAGGGTAGGCAGAGCCTCAATGGGTCTCTTCACAGTGGGTTGCATCTTGCACCATAGTGGGAAAAAGACGTGACTCACTAACGCTTTCTTCCAGTAACAACTAAGCTAGCAGCTGTGCTAGCAGCCAGGACAATTCTTATACCAACGAACGATACAGGTAATACCTTAGTCGGCTTTTACGACATCCACGGGAGGTGACGGAGGGGTCTACCAGGCACGCACATAATGCTGTAAAATGCAGGTAAGCCAAGGCACCTGCGTATGCCATGCTTCCGCGAGCATGCCTTCTAAGGGCCGCGCGATATTTAGTAGGAATCCACAGTCTGCCTTGTATGATATGAACTAGCTGTATAAAGGCATACCTCTTGCATACCTACCTCCCTATTCTGGACTTGCACAACCATTGTCACTGAGTAGGTATTACGTACCTATTTTATGAATAACGTAGGTACAGCTACCATTGAAGTATGGTGTAGACTGTAGACAATAACGTAAGTAAGACCTACAGAAGAATCACTTCACCACGCACGACCGACGACTAGCTTGTCTTGCATTGACTTACAAACCCTTCGACCAAAATAAGAGGTGTGGTCCCTGAGGTATGGGAGCGGTAGGTACCTACGGGAGGGGTGTTTTCGTCTCTCAAATTATCAGATGACATGTGACATATTGTAACATTTGACTCGGAAAACACCCCTCCCGTACCGCTCCCATACTTCAGGGACTGACTCAGACTAGACTGACTCGCTCTAGACATGTAGTTAGAAACCTGGAGTCGATTAAAAGATACCTACTTTTATAATATAGGTACTAGCGACTCGCCCTGGCTTCGCACGGGTAGCCCCCGGTGAACCCCCCTCCCCTCCTACCCCTACCCCCTATGTTAATCTCCTGGTTCTAAGCTCCAACAACCAACAATTTTCAGCCAAATCGGTTTACCCGTTCTTGAGTTATAAGTGGTGTAACTAACACGACTTTGTTTTATATATCAGTTATCTAGTAGGTACCCATAACACAAGCTCTGCTTAGCTTGGGGCTAGATAAGGTAGTGTGAACTGTCCAGCATTATTTATTATTATTTTATTTATTTATTAAAGAAAAGAACAACTACTAGAGTAGGTACTGTATAAATATGTATATATATATATATTACTAGCTGCGACCCGCGGTGTTACCCGCATAAGCCAGCATTAGCCATGAACACGTGGGGAAAAAAATAAATAAAAAAAAGGGATTTCCAAGAGTCCAGCTATCTCTATTCCAAATTCCATCTAAATCCGTCAGCCGTTTCAGCGTGAAGAAGTAACAAACACACAAACTTTCGCACTTATAATATTAGTGCGATATAGAAGTAAGTAGGAAAGAAGTAGATATACCTATCCTGCCAAAAATAACTTTTGATAAACTTCAATGTATTTTCGTGTTAGTGTCACCTGCCCTACCAGAGTTCCTCTTCCTTTGCAACAAACTTTGGTTGGTGGAGCTAATGGGAATTTTGGAGCGTCACGTCACTTCACATCATACAGCGCATGGGATGTTTTGGAGCTCAACTTTAACCTGTTGTGTGCTGGGGGCTGGGGCCCTTGCAAAACATCTTCGTTTGATGGAGCACGAATTAATTATTTGCTGTGTGTTGTGTATGTGTGTGACGGACGGACGATTAACTATTAGGTACCCGTTAATTAATATATAAGTATTACTTATCACAATGTATTAGAAGTGGTATTAATAGGCTGTTTGATGTTTTTATCTAACGAAAATAATATAATAATATGTGGAATGTGTGTACATTCCAGATATTATTTATCTTTGTGGGTACCTACCTACATATGTATAAAGTGCCCACCTATATTATTGTTTAGAAGTATTTTAATAGATAAGCGATTTGTAGATAATTGTCACGAGTTTCTAATCTTCTTGTCAAGTGGTCGTAAGAGCCTATATTATTATATTATCCACCAACTAAGTACCTACCTACTAAGTGTATATAGGTAGAAGATCTAATCTAAGTAAAGGTGGTCTGGGATCTAGAAGAGACCGCATTGTTTCTTGACAGTAGACTGGACATTCGGTGTTGCCAATTATTTTATAGAGCGCCCGCTAGATTCAACTGCCAAACAACAAAACAAAACCTACCAGTACCTACTAATAAGAGTTACGAGAGGCTTGGCTACAAGAACCTCTCCTACAAGATTGGTTAGCTTTAGATAAAATGTCAGGCATTTCAGCTAAAATCACTGGTTCGGTAAATGTATTTAATACTAATTACCTACTACCGACCAACTACCGACTCCATGTGCTATCAGTAGGTAGGTGAAGAGTTATCAAACAAGCTAGTAGCATCGATATAACATTTGAGTGGGTGTGACCGTAACAACAGTTTCAAGGATGTTCACACCAGCTACACGACATGTTGCGTGTTTAAGTTAATTAGTGAATTTATGACACTTCTGACAAATTAAATAAAAAATTATTGTCCTTGCTAAGTAGGTAAGTTCATACAGTCCTACAAGTTTGTAGTAGGTAGGTACTTGGGCTAGTTCGTAAGTGTTAATTATTTCCATGCGTTTTAAGGGTAGTTACCTACCTACCTACATACTTTGTCGTTACATAATAAATCTGAAATTAAATCAATTAAGTTATTCAACTGTCGAAATACTCAAATAATTAAATGTTCAATAGAAAACAGCCCGGATAACATTTATCTTTACCATATTATTTATTCTCTGTCTTTACTTCAGATTGATATGTTTCTTAAACAGATTGTTATGTTTCTTCTGAAATAAACTTTTTAAACTTTTTTAAACTTCTACCTCTTCTCTGTATAGCCTCTCCCTCTTCTATTATAACTATTACTAAGCACTCTTATACCATAAATGTGATGTGAATCAGTGTTTGCTTTACAAATACCTACCTACCTAGCGAACGGCTTCCTGTAGTGCCTAGATAACGCATCTACCTAGATACATGGTTGCACATGCATGACCTTGTTTTCACGTGATATGCACAAACGAGATGGTTAATATACCTAATTATATGTAGGTAGGTAATGTACAAAGTACAAACCACATGCATTTATTGCAAGTACTAAGTTATTGGTAGATAACTCGAAATCTCTCTACCTAGTTGTGTACTTACTTTGTGGACTTGTTTGCTGGGTGCGTTGTAAAACCAGTATCATAAAATGTGGGTGTGGGTCAATTAAACAAAGTAATGCTTACATGTAGTTCTGCCATACAACTAGGCCACCCTGAAGGTACCTAGTAGCCGTTTTACTATGCAATCGTTTTTTTTAGAACCACATTTTTCTGTCTTTGTACTAACATACAAACAGCTAATTTTCAAACCAGTTATAGTAGCTGTACCTGAAGTTACCTGAAGTAATAAGTAGGTACCTACTATAGGTAGGTCAGATATTTGTTGCTTGACTGTACTAAACTTTTGTAGGTACCTACCAAACTTCTTTGAAAAATCCTAAGGGGTCCATTCAGTAAAATTCTGACCCCAACTGACCACATATATACTACTCATACAACAATTCCCTAATAGGTACCATGGCTCAGAGCAGGGTTCCAAACCACGAGGCATGAAATCGGTACCAATATAAAAATTTGCTCCAAAAATTGGTGTTGAAACGCCAATTTTTTCAGCCAGCCATCTCTGTTTTGGATGTTTCCAGGTATCTAAATCAACAAACAAGGAAAATATCAATTAATGCTATCAATCAAGGAAACACTACAGGAAAAAAACTGTGAAATAGTTAACACTCAAAATGTCAAGTGTTTCTGTTGGGACAAAAAACCGTATTATCAAAATTAAACCAGTTCAGGCTAAACACAGTTTTAGGTTTATTTGAATAAGGTACTGGTTCTGTTGTGATTAACAACGAATTCCTCTACTGCGTAGCAGAATGCGTTCCTTCTTCATTCAATAAATCACTAAAAAAAACAAAAGTGCATTCCACTTAACGCCTATAGGGTGTGATGGATGTAGCACCATTTGTGACAGCAGGAATGTGTTAGTGACGTCATCATAGATGGTTTGAAATTTGCCCTCTCTACCTTCCGGGCGTAGCTGGTGCCACTCCCGCCGAGCTATGTTCGGAAGATAGATGATGGCCAGGTAGGAAGTGACATCTCCCTCTTTCGCCACGATGACACGAGCACGTTTTCGTGGTGGAGGAGAGAAATGTCACTGGGCTCGCGTGGTGGTCGGAGTGAGGGCTCTGGCCACCCTCCTACGAGCCTTTGGATGGTGGCAGCACAGAGTGGACCCTGTGCTGCCACATTTGGAGGGAGTGTTTGTGGTTGGCTTTTTGGCCAACCACGGGATGGGCCCTGTTGGGCGTCGCGCGAGATGGGCACCGGTGCGTTCCGTAGGAGATCCCGGAGCCCATCGACATGCGCAGAGGATGGCCACCGGGGTATTTTAGTGAGTCCACGAGTCCGTGAACCTCACATAACCGTATTGCACCCTCAATGCAATACGGAATCTGTTTGAAGATTTCACCTCGACAAAAAAAAACAAAAAGATGGTTTGAAATTAGAACGAAATTTCTTGAGGTTGTTAGAAATCTTGACTGTTTGAGGAAGTTTTCAGAAATAAACATATTTAACCAACACGAAAACAGAATAAACAATAATACACACATCAACACGGTCTAGGGATACTTTTAAAAAAGCGAATTACTATCAATGTGTTAATTATTTATATGACATGTATATATTTAAAAGATACGTTATATGATTCTACCATTTTTTAATAATGGTTAAGGTACTTCGATTAAAATTTCAGGATTTTATGGAAAAAAAATGAAGCATAGACGGAAACCGTATCTTTCCGTATGTAACTTTTAATTTATGAGTAAAAACTGAAAAAAATAGAAAAATCATTTAATTTGGTTTTTATAAACTTGAAGTTAGTAGTCTGAGAAAGCGCCCATGATGTTCATAACACATCGGCAACGATTCAGCATGCTCAGAACAAGGTTGTCAATGTCTTGCTGCGGAATATTGTCCCATGTCCTTCTGAGGTGCGCAAAAAGTTGATCTTCTGTAGCCAAATTTTCAGGAACTTCCTTCAGAGCTCTTCATTGCAGCATATCCCACGCATGCTCAATGGGATTTAGATCTGGCGATTGAGCAGGCCAGTCTAAGGCCCTAACATTGTGTGTATGTAACCAAGCTGCTACCGCCGTGTATGCCCGGGCATTGTCGTGCATGAGCAGGAAATCTTGCCCCATTTGTGTTCTGTGGGGCAAGATTACGGGCCCCAGCACCTGTTGGACGTATCGTTCTGCCGTCATATTGCCCCGCACCCAAACGAGATCCGTCCGTCCTCCAAGACGAATTCCTGCCCAAACCATAATTGTTCCTCCTTGGTATGGGTGAACTTCCTGAGGGTTCTGAAGACGGCTCCATCGTCCAGGAACTCGCCAAACACGCGTCCTTCGTGAATCTGGATGGAAGCCGAACCTGGATTCATCCGTGAACAGCACATTGGACCATTGCTCACGGCCCCAGTCCACGTGGTTCCGAACCCATTCTAATCGTCGTCCACGATTGCCTCTCCGTAAAGGAGAGTGGTCTACGAGAGCGTAGATTGCTTTCATGCAGTCGCCTTCTTACAGTTTGGTCACTCACAAGCACTTGGTGTTCCACTCGCAGCCTTTGGACCAATTGAGTCGCCGTTGCATTTGGTTGAGCTCGCGCAGTAATTTGCAAAAATCGGTCTTGTCTGGGGGTAGTGATGCGACTTGGCCCCCGGTGCCTCTCCGCTACTTTACCTGTGGCACGATAGCGTGTCCACAATCTTGAAATTACATTTTGGTGGGTCCCTATGGCCTCAGCAACATTACGCTGAACAGACCCAGCTTCCAGCATTCCCACAACTCGTAACATCTCCGGCCTCGTCAAATGTTGGCGTTGCATGGCTACAATACCTCAATTTTAACTTTATCTTTCATTTAAAAATGAAAAAAAACTGTAACTAAACGTAATTCGTATTGTTTTCTAAATTTCGCACAAATGAAAATTCCCTCTCCTACACATCAAGACATTTGTATGCCACCGAAACAAAAGAATTTTCAAAAATTTGAATTTGGAATTAGTCTGAGATAAATTACAAACAAATCGGTGTCCAAAAGATTCCAATGCGGCCAGTACTTTTCGATTTATTTAATTGAGTATGAAATATCCCTAGACCGTGTTGATGAGTGTATTATAAGTAAAGGTCAAGGGCTCAGTCAGACACACTGTTTTTCAGCCTCGCCAGAAATTGTCAGAATGTCTGCTGTCATCTGTTATCGGTAGCTATCAACTTTACTGTTCCCAAGCGATAAAGATGCAGATTTTGTGGGTTAAGAAGTTAAGTCTACTTAAATAGACTTACGTTTAAATATAGTAAAAGTAAGAAATTAGGCAAAATAGCTAAGAAAAAAAAACTACTTCTAAATTTTTTTTATATAATTTTAGTGGTTGGAAACATGTAATGTAAATGTAACAACCTAATATAATGTAAGTAAGTTTATTGGTGGTTCTTACAAGTTTCATCTAAATTCTTAGATTTCTTTGTCGTATTTAAATAACATAATATATACATTAATAAAGGGCATTTAATCACTAATCACTTAATCACCATTACCTAATAGGTACACAGACACAGCATATTATATTTCCATTTAACATTAATTTAATCAAAGGAAGAGTGAATTTGAAAAATACTTATAATAAATCAACGAGTGTTGACCGCTGAAAACTAATTATACATATTGATTAATTCACATTTATATAAGTACTTACTTAAGTATGTTTTTTATTTTACTTCACTTTGACTTCTAACTAATTATAATTGCCAATGCTTAGTTTGTTTTTCTTCTTTGAGTAGTAATTAATTAGATGTATTCTTCGACCAAAGTAAAATAAAGATGTATTCATATACCTACTACTATTGGCAACTATTGAATTATTAATTTGGGTTTTAAAATATTTACATTCAGTATTTGAAATATTTTCTCACTTGGAATAAATATTTACTTGCTTGATAGAGAATAATCTGGCAGGAATATTACAATGTATCTATTGACATAACGAATATCGTTAGAGAAAAACAGTACAAGCACAAAATACATCAAGGTCCAAGCAGGTAATAATACCACTGACATACTTGCTCGTATACGGTGTGAGTCTTCATAATGTTCACAAATTAAAATGTCGGTAACTTTGGTTAATTTTATCGACGGAAAAACTATAAAAAAAATATATCATATTTTTTATTATTTTAAGACGCTTTTTAAATTTTTGTTTGCTACAATGGCCTCCATCTAAACAAAACGGTGTAACTTTTTATCTAAACGATTGATTTCAATGAAACAAACTGATTAATGATTAAAAATAACAAAAGCTGCTCATAAAATAAAAATTTATAGGAAAAACAGCCCTCAATTGAAAATTAAGATGTTTTTTCACAAGAATCGGCTTAATTTTCAATAATTTTTCCAGTAATTTAAAATTTTTGCAATAAAAGCCCCACTTTACCTACATTGTTTATTACTTTTAATCATTCTACATTGTATTATCTATCTGATAGTAAAAATCACAAGTTTATAACTAAATCACAACATTTCTTATCAACTGTTAAAGAAAGGCACTCCAGACGCGCCATTCATTATTTTCCTAAGGAGGTTTAATTTGGGGTGATAAAAACAAAAAAAGAAGTCAATAAAAAAACATTTATTCCACGTAAAAGCTAGTGCATAAGGATCTCAAAATGGACATTTTGCAACCTGTTTTTGCAAGCACATAGTCGCGCGAAGCACTATTTGTTGAGCAACCGGTCAGCAAGGCCTTTCTCTAACAGTTGATAAGAAATGTTGTGATTTAGTTATATAAGCTTGCGATTTTTATTATCAGATAGATAATACAATGTAGAATAACTTAAAGTCATAAAAATGTAGGTAAAGTGGGAACTTTATTGCAAAATTTTAAAATTACTGGAAAAATTCTTGAAAATTAAGCTGATTCTTGTGAAAAACCATCTTAATTTTCAATAGAGGGCTATTTTTCCTATAAATTTTTAATTTATAAGCAGTTTCTGTTATTTTTAATCCTTAATGCAGGAAAGAAGCCTCCACGCGGCGCATCTCGGAAACAGCTAGGGCACGGTAACGCAGTGTCCTAGGCTGGCCAATTCTTTCAACACAATGGTTTACCAACAATCCCAACGCCTTCAGGGCCAACACCACCATCTCTTAAACCCGGCCTTGACAGTAGCTTCAATAAACATCGAAGGCTACTCAGATGACAAATCATCACTACTGTCCGAACTTAGCCGAACGACAAAGTGTGACATCCTGTGTGTTCAGGAGACTCACCGTGGTGACGACCATGACGATCATTGCCGAAACCCCACATGATAAGCACGGTAGTGCTATCTTCGTCAAACCTGACGTAAATATCGTATCCGTGTGCTGTAACACCCACAACTCCATATAGAGACTCTAACTATAGATATTGGAACTTGTACAATAACATCAGTCTACAAACCACCTAAACAGCCTTTCGTTTTCACGAAAACATCAAATTTTGATAACCGTGCAACTAAAATAGTAATAGGTGATTTCAATAGTCATAGTCTATCATGGGGCTACCGAGACACGAACACCGATGGAAATGCAGTTGAAGAATGGGCAGAGACCCTGGACTTAACTTTACTGCATGACTCAAAACTTCCTCCATCTTTCAATAGTGGTAGATGGAAAAGAGGCTATAATCCTGACCTAATATTTGTCAGCTCCAGCATCAGTCCTCTCTGCGTTAAGTCAATGTGCATTCCCATCCCTCACACACAACATAGACCTATTGTCTGCCAAGTCCAGGCCGCCTTAAAACCGATAGAAGTTCCATTTAAACGACGGTTCAACTTTTCGAAAGCGAACTGGGAACAATTTTCTCATGATGTTGACAGAGATCTCAACGTTGTGGAGCCTTTACCAGACAACTACGAAATATTCATAGATGTAATTAGGACTGCGTCCCGTCACAACATCCCAAGGGGGTGCCGCAGATCCTACATTTCAGGTTTGAACGCGGAATCTGCTTCCTTACTGGCTGACTACTACCGACTTTATAGCAGTGATCCATTTTCCGAAGAGACAATAATGGCTGGCGACGATTTGATGCATATGGTCAGCGAGAAACGAAGAGAAGAATGGATGACCACAATATCTAGCGTTAATATGACGCAAAATAGCAAAAAAGCCTGGCAAACCGTCCGCAAACTCACCGGAGACCCACCTGCAGCTACAAATCCAGGTCAAGTGACGGCAAACCAGGTTGCCCACCAGCTTATACTCAACGGTAAATCACCCAAACGGATGCTAAAAGTTAAAAAAACCACCCAGACAAGCTAGAACTTCCAACTCCATCAGTAAGCCATTCACACTCTCGGAAATAGTTTATGGCATTAAAGCACTCAAAAGTGGGAAAGCTTCCGGAGTTGATGACTTAACAAATGAGCAAATAAAACATCTTGGCCCACTGGCAGTATCGTGGCTTCTGGCACTATTCAACACCTGCTTAAAAGAAGCGAAGATCCCCAAGCTTTGGAGAAAAAGTAAAGTCATTGCACTTCTCAAGCCTGGTAAGCCGGCCGACAACCCCAAAAGCTACCGGCCTATCTCACTGCTATGCCACACCTATAAACTCTTCGAAAGACTGCTTCTAAACCGCCTTACGCCAGATATTGACTATAAGCTAATACCCGAGCAAGCTGGGTTTCAACCTGGAAAGTCCTGTTCCAGTCAAATTCTAAAGCTGACACAACACATCGAGGATGGATTTGAAACCAACAAGATAACCGGTCTTGCCCTGGTCGATTTATCGGCGGCATATGACACAGTCAATATTAAACGACTCCTCATAAAAGTAGAAACTATGACCAACGACACAGGGTTCGTACGCATACTCGGCGAACTCCTTTACAATCGTCGGTTCCAAGTGTACCTACACTCAGGGAAGAGCAGCTGGCGTTCTCAGAAGAATGGCCTTCCTCAAGGAAGTGTCTTAGCCCCAGCCTTATTTAATATTTACACAAACGACCAACCTTGCGTCTCACATACTAACCGGTTTTTGTATGCGGATGACTTGGCGTTGGCTACACAGACCACTACCTTTGAAGAGGCGGAGACCAACCTTGAGCTAGCTCTCAATGAACTTGGCCAGTACTATGAAGTGAATGGTCTAAAACCCAATCCTACCAAAACCCAGGTCAGCGCATTCCATCTACGTAATCGCCAAGCAACACGAGAGCTCAAGGTGAGCTGGCAAGGCATCATCATCGAACACTGCTCGCATCCAAAGTACCTAGGGGTAACGTTGGATAAGACTTTGAGCTTCAAGTCCCATTGCCACAAAACCAAGCTCAAGGTTGGTACGCGCAACAACCTTCTCCGCCGCCTCACTACCACCAAATGGGGAGCAGCACCAGACGTGCTCCGCACGACCGGTATGGCACTATGCTTCTCTGCAGGCGAATTTGCGTGTCCTGTTTGGCACCGGTCCAAACACGCCAAAGTTGTCGATGTTGCGCTGAACGACACCTGCCGCACGATAACTGGTTGCCTGAAACCGACCCCTCTAAACATGCTTTACCCGTTAGCAGGCATTGCTCCACCTTCCATCCGACGGGATGTCGCTTGTGCAACAGAGAAGGCGAGACAAGCATCTGACAACCAACACCCTCTATTTGGACACCAAATCCCGAGAGCCCGGCTGAAAAGCCGTAAGAGCTTTGTCCGCGTAACTCAAGCAGCACAAGATCACCCGGCTGCCATGAAAGTCAAAGCATGGAAGGAGACGCACCCACCACCGGCTGATTTTATAACCCCGCAGGAACACCTACCCCCAGGTCATGAGCTGCCGTGGCCGGTCTGGAAATCTATGAACAGGCTCCGGACCCAAGTTGGCCGCTGCAGACAGAACCTCTGCAAATGGGGGATGCGAGACTTCGCCCGGACTGAATGCGACTGTGGAGCTACCATTCAGTCCATGAATCACTTGCTCACCTGTTCCTTGTGTCCCACCACCTGCACAAGGGAGGACCTTAACAAAACCACAGACAATGCTGTAGAAGTGGCTACATTTTACTCTAAAATAGTTTAAACAAAAAAAGGTAAACCGTTGATACGATAGAAGAAGAAGAATCCTTAATCAGTTTTTTCATCGAAATAGATCGTTTAGTTTAAAAGTTACACCGTTTTGTTTAGATGGAGGCCATTGTAGAAAACAAAAATTTAAAAAGCGTCTTAAAATAATTAAAAAAAAAAGTTTTTTTTTTGTAGTTTTTTCCGTCGATAAAATTAACCAAAGTTACCTACATTTTAATATGTGCACATTATGAAGACTCACACTGTATAATTGTAAAAACACATCTCCCTACCCTTATCCCACCATCATTGTTATTTTCTTCCATTCTCCCCTATCTCCCGTCATTTCAGTACACACACACACACCTTTTATATGTCACCTTTCCTATACATGTGATCCATCTATTTTTAGGCTTACCTAATCTTGTATCCATCCACATTTATATTCATCACTCTTCTTGTACCATGGCTATCTTCCCTCAGCATAACATACCCATACCACGCTAACCTATTAGGTACTCGGTACTCCGAATCCATTCTGTTACTGTCCCTCAAAGATTTCAATATCGAAATTATCGATATTGAAATCTTTGCTGTCCCTACTTTCAAACTTCCTCTTGCTCTTGTACTCAGTGTAACAACTGTGATTTCTTTTAGAAGTAGCAAATATTCTTCTTCTTCTTCTTCTTCTACTTTGAAACGAAAGAAGAAGAAGAAGTATCAAATAAAATAATTTTATAATTATTCTAGCATTTAATATTTCAGCACCTTTGCAAGTTATTATGTTGACAGTTCAATGTTAAGCTCATCAATCTGTTTACTTAGCCTGTGATTATGTTAACGTGTGGATTGCCTTGACCGATGTTTGTAGCTGGGAGCCTTGTTGGCTGACCTTAGGGCGAAGTACCTACGTAAGTTGTTCTTATTGGTTCTGAGAATCGAAGCAAATTGGCAAACGAATCAGCAGTAGGTAGTAAAGTAAACCTAACAATACAACCTACCTAGAGTTAGAGCATGTGGGTAGACTATAACGGTATCTTGCATTGTATTGCGTTGGAGTCCTTTGTTCCTTCTTGGTAAGTGAAGTTTGAAAAGGCTATCTATCTAAAAATTATTACGGATTGGTGATCGCAGTATAAGCGTACTCAGATAGATGCTACTGCCCATCCCATGGCGTAATCTCTGAGTCGCCTATCACGCAATCCACGGGAGGAGTTCGAGCCGTATTAGACCGAGACCAATAAGGTCATCGAATTTTCAATTCGATAGGATATGCCGGTTTCGTGATTTCCTCACGGTAATGTTTTGATTTTCCTTATTTATTGCACACATTAATTTTTCATGTAAAACATATATTTCTGCACGACCGGTATAGAAACCTATGACCTTTCAGACTTACTCACAAGCCAATACACCACCAGTGATGTAGGTAGTCTAGTAAAGGATTTGGTAAACAACTACACAATTCCAAAACTCGCAATTTCTTGTACTTTCACCAACGTTTGGCAAACTTCACATCCATCATATCTAGACCCTTGAAACCTTCGAATTCCCCCTTCATTCTTCAACTGACCAAAATAAGTCAGAGGGGGAGGTAGCTCCGTTCAAAATGGCTGTCGTGGACGGGTTTTCCCTTGCGCAATAAAATATGTTTTGTTATTGGCAAATGTTCCAACTGAATACAAATTGCGGTCTGGCTGATAAACCAATAATACCTATTGAATATGGGGCAGCTGATTTGACTTTAGTGTGACCACAGACTAAATATAGGTAAGTATTATTTGGCATCGGCTTAGAAACATTTATATTAATAGGTATATTCGTTATCTTCGTTACATTCAACTTTTATGGGGTGTGGTCCAATGTACTCAAAAAAAATTTAATAAACTAAGCCCTACTAAAAGAATACAACCAGTTTGTCGAGATAGTCTGGCTGTCTTTGAGTAATACTAGCAGGTATGACCAAAGTAACTTAGGAAGTTCATTCCCAAAACCGCCACCGCGCGATCGCTGGTATGGTATGTATGGCGTATTATTTTATCTGTGGTATGGCGGTGGGGATTTGAGACTACCTATCCCAATTTGGATCATTCCCAAAAAACCCCACCAGGGTTCCTTTTTAGTGGATGTTGACAGCCTTAGAGCATGAGCATTGAGCTTGAGCATGTTAGATAAGTACTTATGGGATGGAATAAAATTATTGGAGCGGGGCCAGTGGGAATTTTTGGAGCGCACGCTATAGATAATAACCAACTGTGGCACAAAAGGGTTAAATAGTTCGCTTACATTTTGATAAAATAATCAAATTTAAAGATAAATTACTAATATTATAATTACTTACTTACTATATTACAAACACACAAGCTGTGCCCGCGACTTCGTCCGCGCGGTAGGTACATTCATATCTTCTGAACCCTGCAATATCGAAATGGAACGTAGGTACACGCAAATTTCAGTAAAAAATCCTGTTTAAATACCTAAAATTTTCATTGAAATCCGTTGACCAGTTTCGGGGCTTATTCGAGACAAATGAGATAGACTGACAAAAATTCAGTGGCATTTATTTTGAAATCACAGATAGACACTTTACATAGATAGACACACGCTTTTTTCCCCGAAAGGGTAGGTAGAGTAATATTATTTATTCTGTGGCAAAGCCTCAAATGGGCCTCTTTTCACTATGGGTTGCATGTGCATCATCGTGGGAAATAGACGTGACAAGTGGTGAGCTCATCGCCGCCATTGCTTCCCAGGACTTAGGTACTCTGCTAACGCTTTCTTCCAGTACTACCACATTCCTTAAATAAGCAGCCTGAAGAAATCTTATACCAACGAATCTTACAAACAAGTCCGGCTAATCCCTTAGTCGGCTTTTACGACATTCACGATGGAGGGGTCTATTCTTGGGCCGGACACACCACGGCAGACACAACAGACTGACAGAGAAAATTATTCTGAAAATCTGATATATAAATAAATCAAATAAATACCTAAATAAATCGGGTTCTACTGTTTTATAGGGTGCGTCCGTATTGATCTCATGGATTCATATTTCCCGATTCTGACTAAAATGTATTCATCCCACGAAAAATAAAATTGGTTTTTTTAAAGCCTATAACAATGAGTACTTACCTATATAGTTCCTTTCGATTCATTGATAATGATCCATTGGACTTTGATCGTCCTGTTCGATTCATTAACATTTTTGAATTTCAGCAACTTTCAAATTCCTGTTGGATCACTCAATGGATATTGGTAGGTAGGTACCTATACGGTCAGACAGAAAAATGCAAGATCCTTACTATCATTATCGCTAATAATTAATAATAAGTAATAATAATTATCATGCAAGATTATTATAAAAATCAATACCAAATCACCTCCTTCCTTTTTTGATTTCTGAATATGGTAATAGATGGTGTTCTATCCATGTCAAGAGTACATAAGTGTTTATACCCAAACGCACCTATCATCATGGGTACCTACCTATCGCCAAAGATCGATTTAAATCTTTGCCTATCGCTTCGTCGTCGCTTCGCCGTGGTCGCGTCGTCGCGGCGTCTCGCTTCGCTCGGCCATGCGTGATTTCCCACAAATTTAAATACCCATCAGATGCAGTCGATTTATGTCATCATATATATATATATATACCTATCTATGTCATCATATATCTATGTCATAGCACCAAACACGACCACTAGCGCTCGCGTGCGGTTCAATTCATAGATTGGCTGGTGTTGGTGTCTAAAAACCAATTTTGACACCGAAAAACTGGCTGTTTCCCGCCCTGTCCTTACCTAGTATTATATTGATCTCTGCGTTTATTCCCGTTTATTTGCCGCGTCGCCGTCGTGTCGTGTCGCCGCGCCGGACAGGCGCCACCGCCGGCCGCCGCCTGCGAGACGCCTGCACCGGGGCCGATAGACAGAACACCAGGGGAGCGATTCTCGGATTGAAGACATAAATAAATACTTAATGGTAAAATAATGCATAGAGATGTCGAATAGAGATATGTCGAAACAAGATGGCGAACGTCGACATTTTATTCAAGATTCGCCATCGTGTTTCGACGTAACTCTATTTGACATCAGAGCTACTATTATTTATTCTGTGTCAATGTCTACTATCCGAGAATCGCCCTCAGGCCCATGCACAAGTTTGCGGATCGTAAAGTCGCTAGCAACAAGAAGAAATTTTAAATACACCCTTCGCAATTAAACGGCTGAACCGATTATGATAAAACATGTCTAACAAACATAAACATAGCTAGAAAACTTCGCATTCAAACGGTGCCACAGACAGAGACAAAGAAAATCCTAGATTATATTGATTTGATCCACTGACAGTTTCAAAACTGTCAGTGATTTGATCGTTGTTTTTAACATAGGTACCTATATGAGTTTCACATGAGCAGTGGAAGTAGGTAGTAATTAAAATAAGATCACATCCCGTATTGTTGGATTTCACAAGCCAGTCTTCTAGCCTGTTATTTTCTTAGGTCTTATATGAAGCGTCGCAAGCTCGTCAGAATTAGTCTAAATATTGTGTACTAGCTGTCGGTATCTACTAGGCGTACTAGCGACTGGTCCCAGCTTCGCACGGGTAGTTTCAGGTTGAAAAACAGCCCCCCCTTCTATCCCCTCCCCCCCCTGGTAATATGCTGGTATGTCACTCAAGGTGAATGCAGCTTTCCAATGGTGAAATATTTTTTGAAATCAGCACAGTAATTTTTGATTTTATTCATTACAAACATACACACACACAAAAATACAAATCTTTCCTCTTTATAATATTAGTGTAGATGTAGACAGTGTAGATGTAGATGAGCCAGCCAGCGCTTGACGAGTTATTTTAACTACAGGAGTAAAAGGAGTACCAGAAAATACTCGTTTAGAGGCGTAGGTTAGGCGCTAACTAGCAATAGATGTGATTTGACGTGAAATAAAGGGATGGCGTTTTTTGAACGCTTTTCATTACGCTAAACTACGCATGGACAATTTGTCTAGATACGTAGGTAGGTAGGTACATAGATACCCAACCAAGGGTGGCAAGAGGGGTGCGAGCCATAGCGGGAAGAGAGAAGAGAATGGTTTGGGTTTTATTGGGATTCAATAACCGAGCGAAGCGAGCCATCCTTGCAACAACGGGTAAAATTTTCTTTCATGTCCGGATCTTTGTATTCGCGTACAGCTACTTGTACTATTATTTATTCTGTGGCACAGGTCGTATTTTTCAAAGAATCTTGATGTAACTTGATAGGTATACCAAGTTTCGTCACAAATAGTCACATTCACAATTTGTCTTGATATAGGTTCTACAATTTCATAGTTTTTTTGAAATATCGATTATCGATGCATACAAAAAAAAAGTAATTAAATTAAAAAAAATTGACTGGCGCCTAAGTACCTACAATGAAACACACTTATTCCGAAATTGGGTCTGATGCCTTGAATGACTACCATTTTTTTTTTTTTTTGTCGAGGTGAAATCTGCAAACAGATACCGTATTGCATTGAGGGTGCAATACGGTTATGTGAGGTTCACGGACTCGTGGACTCACTAAAACACCCCGGTGGCCATCCTCTGCGCATGTCGATGGGCTCCGGGATCTCCTACGGAACGCACCGGTGCCCATCTCGCGCGAAGCCCAACAGGGCCCATCCCGTGGTTGGCCAAAAAGCCAACCACAATCACTCCCTCCAAATGTGGCAGCACAGGGTCCACTCTGTGCTGCCACCGTCCAAGGGCTCGTATGCCTAACCTAACCTAACCTACCTAACGTTACTTTGACAGCACTTTCTTCCCCAACTTAGTAACTTTACTCTGAAAATAGTCAGGACGAGCTGAAAAACAGTAGATGCCGCCCGCCCCGGCCTTTGCCAAAGCAGCGGAAGGCGCAGGGGCGGGCGGGTACCAAAGCAGCTCTGGTGAATCACGGCGTGGCGCCACCATATTTATGGACGACACTAGATCTTGCAGAAACTAACAGCTTGGAACATTTTTCATTCATTGTGAATCACCGTTTACAAGTGTTGAGTAGGTACTAGCACGGAATATATAATAGTACAAGTACTAGGGTGTCTTCTATCCTTCGACCAAAGTAAAATGAATCTATCTAGGTATACCTATACGGATAACAGCTGCTTAACCTGACTGACTGAAAACCGCTGGACCTAGAAAGCTGAAACTTGGAGCGTAGGTTCCTTTTATAGCAAAACCACCCTCTAAGAAGGGATTTTTGTAAATTGAACCCCTAAGGGGGTGAAAAGGGGTGAAACCCATTGTATGAAAAACAGTAGGTACTTCTTGAACCCCTCCGTCTCCTCTTGCGGATGTCGTAAAAGCCGACTAAGAGATTACACCAGTAGATAAACAGCCTCTACCCAAGTACCTACTCGGCAACACGTCACGAAACCGCCTGCCAAGCGTGGTGGTAGGTACCCCATTGCATTCTATGGGGAGGCTTCGTCCAGCAGTGGACGTCTACAGCTGATAGTGCTGCTTATGATGATGATGATGATGATGATGATGAAGTAGGTAGGTACCTACCTTTTTTTTAACTTCGTGAATTACTGAACAAGCATATGGCCCACCTGATATAAATCAATACAAATATTTGTTCAGAGCCGGGAATCGAACCCGCAACCTCCTGCATCGTAGGCAAACCTTCGCACGCCGGCCCACAGAGGTTTTCATGCCAGGCGTGTATATGTACGATTAGGTAGATATATCTTCATGCGAAAGACAAAAATACTTTTTTTTTATTCTAACAACATATTCGTGTTCTCTGACCACAGCGATCCTCAGATAACGATATAAAATAGGTAGACACTTACTTTACTTACCTAACATAAAAATATACTTCTTTTATTCTAGTGAGAAAGCTAGGGTGCGTTCAATGGGTACACTCCAAGGATGTAGTTGTTTTTTAACCACGCTCTGAGGCTCTGAACGACTTGGATTGACACGCAATGTCAATGTCTGATTTTTGATGTAAACAAACGCTTTCTTCACCCAGTGTTGCCAATTTAGCTCTTTTGGAGCGAAATCCAGCTCTATTTCAACATTGTCAGCCCCCTTTTTTCCAAAGAAGTTAGTAGATAGGATGAATGAATGAACTACAAAACCAAAGCCTAAAAAAGTTGTTATTGTTGCTGTGTAGCGAAGTAGAATGATTTGTTGAATCACATAAACTGCATTGTCCTTTTTACTGAAACAATTAGCCGTATTTTCAACTTAATTTTCCCATTCATTTTTCATTGTTTTTGCTCTCACGTGGCCTATCATTTTTAGATCTCATGAAGTAGAGTAAGACTGTTTCTTTTAAATTTTCAATGGTAATGGAAAATAAAGTCACGAGGCCATCAAAGTCAGTTTTTAATTTCAAAATTTTGTTACTAAGTTTTTGGTTTTCCATTTGACCTAGGAGCTTGTTTTGTAAATATTCTACTTGTTTTGTATTGAGAACGATATACTAACACCCTATTGTACACCAAAAAATAAACATAATAGGATTAACTATAAAATACAGTAAAATGGGTGGCATTATCGCTGAAAGCATAAGTGTGTATTTATATTTTACCAATAAATACTAAAAACTTGAAACATTTCGAAAATTTTCTGGTATTTTGGTACGGAACCCTGAATGCGCGTGATCCGACGTGCACTTGACAGTTTTTTTTACCCTTTTAGGCAGGCTAAAAATACCCCCAACAAAGATCCTTCCAGCCTTGATAGGTACCTACATACTGATAAATTTGACAAAAGCAGTCAAATCTAAACTTGATATTTCACAGAAAAAATATTGGTGATGTTTGCAACATCATCGTCACGTCAGCCTACATCAACCGCTAGGACATCTGAACATATCTGTGGATGTTATTTCATCAATATCGGTTCAGCTGTTACGGCGTGATTGATTAACAAATACTTAGAGCATTTAATAGCAAAGTAATCCAGGAGCTGATAACAATTACTGTTTCACTTTATAAAAAAAACCCCTCGTCGACACTGGAACTCTCACAGTTACTATTTTACTCCTTGGGCTTACCTACATAAAATATTTCTACATCTATGGATGGAACAGGATTTTTTTTTGTTGACATGACTTTAACAGCAATCTTACGTCAAAATCGTAACAACCGAACACCCACCCAAAACGGTGGTTGTTCAGTTAGGGTCACGTGACGCTAATCGAACGCTCTAACCGAGCCTCCGAACGGAACAATCCATACACTCTGGCGACAAGCACATGATTTGACTTTGACAGACGTCAGAATTGTCAGAGGTGGTTGTTCGGTTAGGGTCACGTGACGCTAACCGAACGCTCTAACTGAGCCTGTGAACGGAACAAACGTACACTCCGGTGACAACCAACGCTCAGAGTGTACCCACTGAACGCACCCGTACTCCATGCATTTCCTGAACCCAAAGTTTGGCGCGGCGCAGGCACGTCGTAGTACACTCGTTCAACGTAAGATGGCACCTGCCTTGGTTTCACGATGTTTTGCAGCGATGCGCCCTCCTGATTATGCTAGGCTCCGCCCACTCGCGAGTCGAAATAATTTAACATAATCGTCTTAAGCGGTAACCTCTGCCTATAACAATGCATTACCACACAGGTCACGTCTACCCTATGTGTGGCATTGCATGCACTGCGCTGGCCACCCTGAGACATAAAGATGGAAAGTCTCATGTGCCTGTAATTTCACCGGCACCCATACCCTTCAAATCGGAACACAGCAATGCGAGCACTAGTATTTTGCGGCAGAAATAGGTATGATGGTAGTACTTCCCCGGACGAACTCTTTCACAAAAAAGCTGTACCTACTACCTACTACCATATATTCTGTGCTACTACTAAAAACGAAACCTTGAAACGAAAGGTTATATGATTGGTATCAGCCAATAAACACCCACAACTGACCACGAAGGATGATGCACAGATCAGAATAAGACTTGGCAAGAACACCACCCTCGGGCAAGCACGGTAATTCCGAAACTCTATTTCTGATATCACTTTCGGCGACCCCTCTATCTCCTACAGCCCCTACAGGCTATCCTATGTTTCATGAGTCACTGGATGGAAGTGCTTGGCCCGATCTCTAAATTAGTGTCCAAGTTGTTATTAGTGTTTTATGTATGTTGTTGGTATTTTTCTGTTACTAACCCAACCCGCACTGGACCAGCGTGGTGGGTAACGGTCCAAACCCCTTCCCTCATGAATTACAACAGAAACAATTGTCCCCAAGTGCCCGGCGACTCGGGGGTCAACGCTGATGACAGTAGGCCGATGACCCCTACGGTCAGGGGCGAGGTGAATCTCCGGGCGAGGGTCTTGAACTGTCAAACAACCCAGGCTATGAATATGGACTCCGAGAAGCTAAATATCCTGACCTATAATGTCAAAACTCTACGCACAGAAGAAAAACTGGTAGAGCTCGAGAATGCTCTCGAACATATCAACTGGGACATTATAGGTCTATCGGAAGTAAGACGAGAAGGTGAAAACACTATACAGCGTTGTGACAATATCTTCTTCCACTATGGATCTGGAAGCTACTATGGTGTAGGATTTTTGGTCAATAAACTTTGGAAATCCAATATCAAAGAATTTATAGCATATTCTGACAGAATTGCCGTTCTCAAATTTCACATAAAAGACAAAAAGACCCTTACCATAGTGCAAGTCTACGCCCCAACGTCATCACATCCCGACGAAGAAGTTGAAGAATTTTACGATCTGCTAAATAAAGCATGTGATGACCACAGAGGGACGTGGACTATTGTGATTGGGGACTTTAACGCTAAAGTAGGTAAGACCCAGGACCACGATAACAACACCATTCTTGGCCCCTACGGTCTTGGCGATAGAAATCTCCGCGGTGAATGGCTCCTTAACTTTGCTTTTGGTCAAAGTCTGAGCATAAATAACAGTTTCTTTTACAGAAAACTGCAACGTCGTTGGACTTGGTTTTCTCCGGACAAAGTGACTAAAAACGAGATCGACTATTGTCTCGCGTCCAGTAAGCACATCGTAAAAAACGTAGAGATCATTAATAACATTAAGTTTTCTTCAGACCACCGACCTTTACTTTACAATTTAATCTAAAAATTCATAGACTTCAACTTATCAAACACACAATCAAACAACTAAACAAATCAACGTTGATTACAAACAAGGAACAGTTCTGCTTAGATTTAATAAACAGTTTTGATCTCTTGAACACATTAAGTTACGAGGATCCACAAACACAATACTCGCACATTCTAAAAAGTATAAAAACAGCTAGTAAAAATTTCAAGTTAGATAAAAGTAAAACTAACAAGCTCAGTAACTACAGCAAACTACTATTAGAAGAGAGGCAAAAGCTTACTATTTACACTCCAGAATTTAAAACAAAGGACATAGAAGTCAAACGCAGTATTCGCAGAGACATTAGAAACGCAAACGTAGAGTCAGTTAAACTTGCATTAGAGAAAAACACATCTTTGAAAACAGCCATGAGGGGCATACAGTCAGGTAAAACATCAATAACAGGGATAAAGGACAGTAACGGAATTAAGCAAGGTGATAAAGGCAAGATACTGGATATTTGTACACAATTTTACAAGAATTTATATTCTGATACGACGTCGACCCATAACACCTCGGGCACATACTCTTGTTCTGCGTCTATAACGCCGCCGTTCACAGGGCTTGAAGTACATCGCACACTTCAGTGTATGAAATATGGAAAAAGCCCAGGAGAAGACGGCGTCAGAACGGAAGCTTTAAAAGTAGGAGAACGCGTTTTACTTCCCCACCTAACTAACCTCTACAATTCCATATTAACTACCGGTATATTTCCAAAAAACTTTTGCCATTCGAACATAGTTTTACTTCATAAAAAGGGCGACAAAACAGAAATAGGAAACTATAGACCCATAAGCCTAGTATCCCACGTATACAAAGCCTTCATAAAAACCCCAGAAAGCCGTATTTCAGGCCAATTAGACCAACACCAACCGCCAGAACAAGCTGGATTCCGACGGGGCCTCTCTGCAACGGATCACTTGCACTCTCTTAATCAGATAATAGAGAAATATCACGAGTTTAAACTACCTTTATATTTAGCTTTCGTAGATTACTCCAAAGCCTTCGACAGCATCAAGCACTCTGCCATTTTCGAATCACTAAGTAACCAGGAAATTCCATCTTCCTACATCAATATTTTAAAACAGATTTACCTCAATAGCACTGCAGCAATAAAAATAGACACTGTTGGACCAACCTTTAGTATCCAAAAAGGAGTAAAACAAGGAGACCCATTGATATAAAGAAAAGCAAAACCAATGAATATTTGGTTTTATTCCAATAAAAATTGTGGTATGAATGACAACGTCAAATGTTAAAAGAATAACATGACATGCACACCACATTCACCCCTGGTCAGAATTAGTCTCGTTGGTAGTCCTGAAAACGGACTGGAGCTCGTCTCTCTCTAGTAGAGCGTCGTGGTGCTAGTTCTTCGTTTTCTCGTTCGTTTTGAACCTCCTCTGTTGGTAATTCCGGTGGTTCACTGGTTATTTGCCCTTCACCCTGAGCATCCTCAAAGTCATCTTGATCTTCTCCAGATTCAGGTTGATCTATCTCTAGTTGAAGCGGTGGAAGAGGAGCCAACTGTCTGTTCGATACGGTGGTTTCACGGCCATCCGGTAACCTTACATGGGAATATGATGGATTAGCTTCTAAAAGCTCCACTTCTTCCACCTCGGAATCATATTTCGAACGTCTTAGATTGTTTCGCATCAATATAGGGCCTGGCTCCAAGAGCCACGTTGGCAAAGACTCTCCATTTGCTGTCCGCCGTGGATGGTTAAAAAATCTTTCATGGGGAGTGGCGTTAGTAGACGTGCACAACAATGAACGAATTGAGTGCAGGGCGGTAGGCAGGACTTCCTCCCAGCAAGCTGTGTCTAGTTCCTTTGTTCTGAGGCACAACTTTACTGTTTTCCATAATGTACCATTTAGGCGCTCCACTTGGCCATTTCCTTGTGGATTATATGGCGTGGTCCGACTACATGCAATTCCATTTGATACCAAGAAGTTTCGTAAATCATTAGACATGAAAGCAGTTCCACGATCAGAATGTATGTATTGTGGAGCACCATAAGTGGAAAATAAATCCTTAAAGCATTTTATAACTGAGCCAGCAGACAGATCTTTGCATGGGTAAGCAAACGGGAATCTAGAATATTCATCAATAATTGTCAAGATGTAGCGATTCCGCGTATTGGTAGGCAGAGGTCCTTTGAAATCAACGTTGAGTCTCTCAAATGGAGCAATCGCTTTTATGAGTTTTCCTTTAATCTTTGCAAATCTAGGTTTGATTTCTGCGCAAATACGACATCCTGATGTCATCTTTTTAATATCATCTACAGAGTATGGTAAATTTTTAGACCGTACCCAGTGTGCCATTCGCACGATTCCGGGATGACCCATGATATTGTGTAACTCGTTCAGTCTATTAGTGTCAGTTATATTTGAGCATACACGGGATAGGGCATCAGCCGTTACATTTTCCTTACGAGGGCGGTAAATTATATCATATTTGAAATTTGATAACTCTAGACGCCACCTTTCTATCTTCTCGTTTTTAATCTTACTATTATGACATTGGTTGAACATAAATGAGACAGATCGTTGATCAGTTATCAGTAGAAAATGTCTTCCAACAAGATAGTGTCGCCATTTCTTCAAACATTCAACCACAGTGCTTGCTTCTTTTTCAATTGAAGAATGACGGCGTTCAGAGTCGTTGAGTGATCGAGAGAAAAAAGCTACAGGGCGGCCATTCTGAGAAAGGGAAGCTGCGATAGAATGCTCTGATGCATCTGTCTCCACAGTGAATGTCTCATTTTGATCAACTACAGTCAGAGCTGATTGCTTTATGTCATTTTTTAATTTTTGAAAACAATCTACTGAATTTTGTTCCAAGGGAAATTCAGATACTTTTGTCAGGGAGCTGATCTTTTCAGAGAAATTTCTGATCCATTTAGAATAATGGGCGAACATGCCTAGAGCTCTTTTGAGAGATTTTTGGTCCGTAGGAACAGGCAGCTTCATTAATGGGTTTAGACGGTCTTCATCTGGTCGGATAACATTGCTTTCAATAGTGTAACCTAATAATTTAATAGATTCTTGCCTGTACACGCACTTTTCCTCATTCAGGGTCAGGTTATATTTTGCGACAGCCTCTTTAAATCGTCTTAAATTTCGATCATGTTCTTCAATTGTTTTACCACACACCGTTACATCATCTAGATACGCATAAGCGCCCGTCAGTTCCTCTTTAGATATAACATGATTTAGCGTTCTTTGGAAAGCCGCAACTCCGTTAGTTACTCCAAAAGGTATGCGAGCAAACTGATACAAATTTCCACATGCTTCGAAAGCAGTGTATATTTTCTCGCTTTCCAAGATTGGGACTTGATGGTATGCACTTTTTAGATCAATTTGACTGAAAAATTTGTGTTCTGCTACTTTTGATACAATAGATTCTATATTGGGCAAAGGGTACGCATCTAGCTCAGTAAATTTGTTGATCGTTAAAGAGTAGTCTATGACAAGACGTTTGCGATGCGTTGTACCTCCTGTGACCAAGACTTGCGCTCGCCATGGTGAATTACTAATTTCGATGACCTTATCTTTCAAAAGCTTATCTATCTCCTCCTTGATAAATTGGCTATCAGCTTCGGTATGCCTCCTCGATTTTATAGCAATTGGTTTCACGTTATTTGACAAGTTAGTAAAGAGTGAGACTGCAGGTACTGATGCCTCCATGACGTTACAAATCTTAAGGGGTTTTTTAGAACCTCCAAATTTAACTTCCAGATAGGCGTGGTCGTTTAAAATATCATGCCCAATGATAACGTCTGCACAAAGATCATCTAGTACGTAGAGAGGTTTTCGGTTGTAGATATGCTCGTTTAGTTGAATTGTCGCATAGCAAAATCCATCTACTGATGAAGTACGGTTCTTAGAAGCCAATGTTACAGTTTCCTTCCAAGGGAAGAGTTTCAGATTCAGCATGTGTGCAAATTTTTTGTCGATGAAACTCGTTGAACTGCCGCTATCAATCAAAGCATCAGCTTTGTAATTGTTTATGGTGATGGTGACCGTAGTTTTGCGTAAACTAGCGGGAGACGCTGCCAAAATTGCTCCGACCTCTTGCTCCATAGGTACTACTGCATTACTACTTTTCTTGATATCGGCGTTTTTGCTTCTACAAACTTTGGCTAAATGGCCTTTCCTCTCGCAGTTTTGACAAATAGCGTGAAAAGCTGGGCATTTTATTCTTTGGTGTACGTTTCCACCACAGAAGAAGCAGTGCCTACGTGACAGGGTTGCAGCCAGGTTGGAGTTTCCGGCATGATTGAGATCTTCAATTTGATTTAGTTCCATCGTAGGATGATTGGTATTGAAGTCTTTTGAATTATTTTCGGCCATTTCAAGTGATATTGCCTGATTACAAGCCTCCTCTAGACTTGTTTCAAGGTTTTCAAGAAGTCTTTGTCTAATCTTTTGGGAATATATGCCCGCAATGAAAGCATCACGTACGTATTCGTTTCTGTATTCTTCAGCACTGACAGTTTTAAAGGTGCACTCGAACGCTAGTTGTTGTAGCTTGCGTAGATATTCTGCCACTGTCTCGTCTGGCTTCTGTTTAGTTGATGTCAGCATGTACCGAGCATGAATTTCATTTTTAGATTTAAGATAGATTTTATCTAAAATACTCACAGCAGCCGCGTAATTTTTAGATTCACGTATGTACGAATATACGTTGGCTGATACGTTGTTTAGTAATATTTTTAATTTTACATCATCAGTTACCTTAGTCGAATCATTTTCAACGGCAATGTAATTCGTGAACGTTTCTTTCCAATGCTGGTACTTCAAGTCGGCGGCTGAAGTCCCGGGATCGACGTCGAATTTATCTGGCCTTAGCAATCGCGTTAACGATGCCATTATTCATCACGTTTTTATTATTGAAATAAATTGATATAAAGAAAAGCAAAACCAATGAATATTTGGTTTTATTCCAATAAAAATTGTGGTATGAATGACAACGTCAAATGTTAAAAGAATAACATGACATGCACACCACACCCATTGTCCCCAAAACTCTTCACATCTACCCTACAAGAAGTTTTCAAGAAATTAGCAACAAGCTGGAGGGAAAAGGGCGTTATTATTGGCAAAAAGAGGTTAACTAACCTTCGTTTTGCCGATGATATTGTGCTATTCTCCGCTTCAGCTTCAGAACTTGAAACAATGCTGAACGAATTAAACATGGCAAGCCTCGAAGTTGGACTAAGTATGAACAGATCAAAGACCAAGCTAATGACAAATAGCACCCAGCACGTGGTACAAGTAGGGGGTAGGGATGTGGAATACGTCGAAGAATACCTGTACCTAGGCAAATTAGTATCCTTCCAGGGACGACAAGATCTAGAAGTCGCTAGACGTACTGAGAATGCCTGGAAGGGATACTGGTCAATGAAACACCTGATGAAAGGTACACTTCCTTTAACATTGAAACGGAAGCTTATGGACGTGTGTATTCTCCCCATCCTCACCTACGGCGCACAGACCTGGTCTTTGACTGATCAACAAAAGTCCAAACTCGGGGTTTGCCAGCGAGCCATGGAGCGCAGTATTCTAGGAGTCAGACTGATAGACCGCGTTCGTAACAGTATACTGCGCTCCAAAACTCAAATCGCGGATGTCGGACAGACAGCGGGTAAATTGAAGTGGGATTGGGCGGGCCACGTCTGCCGCATGTCAGACGAGTTATGGGCTAAAGCCATAACAGAGTGGACGCCTCTGAACGGAAAACGATCTCGTGGCAGACCGCGGCGAAGATGGAGAGACGAAATAGATACCTATTTAAAGGATTGGTCTACAGTGGCCAAAAATAGAGAGGACTGGAGAGAAGGAAGGGAGGCCTTTGCCCTGCAGTGGGACACCACAGGCTCTTAATAAACTTAATAAATAAATAACCCAATATGGATCGGCTCATTCGCAAAACGTCCACTTCGCAACATGCGTTGGTCTGAAATAGAAATTTGTAGGTAGGCTTCGACCAAAGTAAAATAAATGGACTGGCCTTACCCGTACAAAACGTCCGTGAAAAATAAGACAATTCGGATTTAGGGTACGGTCAACAAATAAACTATCTATCTATCTATCTATCTATCCAGCCACTGCTGAGTAAAGGCCTCTTCTCTATAGCGCCACTCCTGGCGGTCTTTTAAATAAACTAGGTGAAATTAAATTATTGAAAAAAACTAAAAAATCATGGTAAATATCCCGTTTCTAGTGAAAATTAAATTATTGAACTTCTTAAAAACTGTATTTTTTTAATACTTTAACAGATGCAATGTGTTTTCTAAAGTTATTTCAGTAGGTTTATAGTACAAAAAATCGCCGAAAAAAATGCAATTATTGAATGAAACTTTTACAAAAATACATGGTTCCCTTCTGTTTTATGTAGTTACGTATCTATTTTTCAGCTCTCAAACATACACAATATAAATCAATAGAAAAGCAAGTCCACCTAAGGTCTTCAGCTCAATCAATTTGTGAAAAATATATTTTTCATTACTCAATAAACTAAGAAAATATCATAAAAATCGTACGGAAACATAAATGTATAAAAATTCCAGTATTTAAGAAACTGCAGAGTGCAGTTTTAAGAATTTTGCACAATGAGTTTTTTTATACTACTTGGAATGACAGATCAAGAAGATAGCCCACCTGATGTTAAGTGGTACCCTCTGCCTATGAACAGTTCATTACCTCAGGTCACGTCCACCTAGGACGCGCCCTATGTGGCATTCCACTGCGCCCGCCACCCCGAAACATAAAGATGAAAAGTCCCATGTGGCCGTAATTTCATCGGCACCCTTACCCTTCAAACCGGAACACAGCAATGCGAGCACTACTGCTTTGCGGCAGAAACAGGTATGGTGGTAGTACTTCCCCGGACGAATTCTTTCACAAAAAAGCTCTACTACTACTAACCGTTTTTTGGCGTATAGAATTCATTGTGTAGAAAATGATCAGAGCAAATACGGGAAAATGTATTCCACTTCCAAAAGTCGTCTGTTCTTGCTCGTCTTATGACTTCTATCCATTTTTGTTTACCTTAGTTTTTTTTTGGAAAGCTGTTAGGTTAATTAACATGCCATTACATATTATATGCAATTACCTAAAGCGACGTGCTTAGCAATGTTTTGACGTAAATAATGCAAATTACAATTCTAAATCAATACGATACCCCTTAGGCATCAGATTTTTTTGCAGTCTGTACCGGACCATCCGTCATGCGTGAAGTCTTGTCAAATATTTCGTCGCTGTAGTTGGAAAACTAAATAAGTAATAACAACAACAAAACCAACATCGCGAGAAAAACGCGATTTACTGTTTTATTGCGTCAAAAATGGCAATAACTTTTTTATCGTAACTAATTTTTCAGTCCGTGTTTTGATATGTTATAGATTGGTACTGTATCTATTTTCGAATTTAATGATAATACATTTTAGTTCTTTTGTTTAAGAGAAAAAAATAAAAAAAACGACTATGTATTTTTCCCTCGCCAAAGTTTTGAATAATTGAAATGATCTATTATTTACTTATTTGAATATGACAATCCTATCCATGGGTATAGATTTATATAATATTAAAATACATTTTAAAATAAAACCAACTTATAATCATTTCTTTTTATCAAGACTGAATATTAGAAAACTACTGAAACACCTACATTATTTTAGCAGACTTATAAATTCAAAGTAAGTGACATAACAAACTTATCATACGACTAATGCTTATAAAATCAACAAAATGAAAAAAAATTGTGGAACACAATAATTCTAAGTATCGAAAAGAAAAAGGTATGTCGACTAAAATTAAAACTATCTACGAGTATAAACTTGTGTCTGTTAACTTTCATTCAGAGTGGGGAACATTGAGATAATGTCCTGGGGCGTAGTCCTCCTTGTCGCTCGTCCTCTAGAGCAAGACGTGTCCATCGACATGTATGGGCCATCATAACTATGCAATAAAGTCGATTTCGGAAAATGTGTTAGTTATGTAGTTTTCCTACCACACGACGATTTATAAGTTTTTTATCAATTGATGAAAATTATATTACAAAACCTTTACTTACGAATGAAATGCGATGCCTGAAGCTTTATTTGTATTTCTTGTGTTGTTTGCACTTGCAGAAAAGCACAGGAAGGCATTGTATTACCAAGGTATTTTGGTATTTTTCAGCATAGCTGTCACTCGTTGCCGTGACAAAGACTGACTGAAGCGAAGTATACTAGCTAGGTCTGTTTAGAAGCTTCAAAACTATCGTTCCCTAAGGCCCGTCCATTCATTTTATTTACGTCGATGTAGGTAGGTATATTATGTTTGCATAAATAAGTGTAACAATTTGGTCTTATAAACTAGTGAGCACGTATGTCTTATAGGTTTCCGTATACCTACCGAAGGAATACATCTTGGGAGCGGTTAAGATGTAGCCGTTGAAATTTACACATTTGGGCTTCGACCAAAGAAATTTGGTCGAAGCATTTGGGCATAAATTAACCCAGTGATTCTGTGCCAGTGCAAAACTATTTAGGAGGGAGGTCTCCCTGGATTGGTACCTCCTTGTACAAACCGATCTCCAACCAAGGAAGGACAGAGCGCGTTCTTACTTTTCCAGTGGAAACATTTTGTACTACGTAACGCGCGGTTCGAGAGGAGATATCCTAGATCCTGTCCACTATGGATGCCATAGGCTGGTTATCATCAGATCCTGGGGTCTGTACGAGAAAGACATGTCAGGGTTACCATGAGCTCTTATAGCCGTTAAGTTCAAATACTATTCATTACAAAATATTGGTTTGTCGTTGACATTCTTCAACGTAGTCTGTAGACCCTCTGCGACTGTGCCTTGCGGACATCACGGAACCGATATTTTGTGCTGAATAGTTTTTGTTCTGTAAATATGGATCCTCCTTGATAAATCTTGGATTTATCCTTGGATAAATCTTGTATCTTGCATCTTGTAAATATGGCCCTAACTCTAAGATAAGAGCTCATGGTAACACAGCAGGTCCCTAAAAAAAACAAGACAGAAACGACCTACTGAGTTGGTATTTATTAATTCTGTGCTGATAATTGCATTTGATTACTCACTAGGCGCTAAAAATAATTGGCTAGGTACAACTACTTTTTGTTGATTTTGTGATTAGTCCTCGCCTTAATTTGAAGTAGGTAGGTACCTATCCTGAAATAGCCGGCAACAAGACGACTGACGCCAGATGTGTCGTGCGTACGGAGGATCCAAGTTGATCGTGCTTCTTTTTGTTTCAGCGAGTAGATTGTAGGTTCTTGTTAGCTATTCCACATGTGCAGATACTGCAGGCAGGTAGTTACCTACTGTTCTAGTGAACCAACCTGGGGTGTAGTTACCTACTGTTCTAGGTCTAGTGAACCACCCTGGGGTGCCGAGCAGTCCAGGGTGGTTCACTAGTCCACTTTGGAACCCCCTTGCCCCTGAATTAAGGAATGGTTCCCATGAGAGTATACCTAGTGGAGATTACCCCGTAGAGTAGGTAGGTACCTACCTACCACCGCGTCGCGAATGAAAAACCTGTATCTGGGTCTGATATACTTACTAAGTAGTGTATATACCTAAGTGTTCTTGTCCTCATTTCATTCTATGGGTGGGTACCTATGTGTAAATAGTATATGCTCGTTCGTACGTAGGTACCTACGTGCCAAACGACTTAACAGCGATCGTTCAAGGACCTTTTTATAATTGTCTGAGGAACAGCGTCCGAGAGGCTATCCAGAATGGAGGATTGGAGGCCGTCATGTAACATTTTCGAGAGAATTTAGCGTTTTCTCAAAATAAATAATATTTTTTAGCATCTGTTGACACAATTTCAGACGAGAAACCGCTTGAAACTTTCCGAGTACCTGCAATTTCGAGAATATTCCACGACCCATTGCATCACTGTCTTATTTATTTACTTGTAGGTATAGGTACCTATAATTATATACATCCGTTTTCCGAAACACTGGCAAGAGTCCCAATTTCAATTCCAAATCAATCCCACACGACTTGTTATTCTATTTCAAACGAACTAGCATCTGATATCGTGTGAGGTTCTCGTGAAGGTAGAGCAATGTCAATCTTACACAACATTCTGCGAAACCGACGCGTTCAACGTGGTCTTCATTCATCACTGTTGACTCCATTGAGGCGGGTTCACGCTAAAACTGTTTGTCAACAGATCTTGATGACTGTTGCCTACTGTGCAAGGACAACGGTGCGGTAGGTCCATAGAAATATGAAGCCATAATGTCCCTCTACCTATATACAATTACCTATACATGCATACGAGTACATACATACACACGCCATTTCCCCTGAAAGGGAGGCAGAGCCTCAAATGGGCCTCTTTTCACTGTGGGTTGCACCATCGTGGGAAATAGGCGTGACAAGTGGTGAGCTCATCGCCGCCATTGCTTCCCACGACTGACTAACTTAACTCGGCTAACGCTTTCTTCCAGTAATAACACATTCTTTAATAAGCTAGCAGCCAGGACAAATCTTATACCAACGAATCTACAAACAAGTCCGGGTAATCCCTTAGTCGGCTTTTACGACATCCACGGGAAAATATGGAGGGGTCTATTCTTGGGCCGGACACACCACGACGGCAAGTACCTATATATAAAACCTAGGAATATTGAGTAGACCTAAAGTTTGTTATTTTTTCAAGTACCTAAACCACACTTTTGGTGTGACCCCGGCTTGACCCCGGGCGCTTATAGCCGAGTTGTTAGTGGTCACAAATTTCGTCTCCAGCGCCATAGCTCGTTCCATGGCAAACTGGTCAACGCATCGCCGATTATAAAAATGTGAAAAAATAACTTGAAATGTTAGAAATAAATTTGCAAAGTATAGCGTCTGTTTTCGTAGTTACAACCATTTTTCTCCCAAACTATCAATCATAAGATGTTTATATTGCATATTTATGTGTATATTAAATAACACAACACCGAGAGGATGTTGTTTTTATTTTTGATAATTACCTACTCTACGTAATGATTTTTATATTAAAAAGACATGATTTTCGGTCACTTTTCGTTTCGCGAGTGCTAGTCCGACCTTTCTAACTTACCTGAACTTTAATGAGGTAGATAGTGACAGAATTTGGCGTCCATCTTTTTTGTCATTATTATCATAGACTTACAATTTTCGCTACGTGTAATTATCATCGCTGCCAGCTTGATAAAAGCAGCTGATCTATCTAGGTGAGAGAAGCAAGAGACAAGAGATGACGTCACGCACTTATGAGCGGTGCGTTTTTTTTTTTTTTTTTTTTTTATACTACCTACTTGAATGACGGAACAAACAGATGGCCCACCTGATGTTAAGCGGTAACCTCTGCCTATGAACAGTGCATTACCTCATAGATCACGTCCACCTAGGACGCGCCCTATGTGGCATTGCACTGCGCCCGCCACCCTGAGACATAAAGATGAAAAGTCTCATGTGCCTGCAATTTCACCGGCACCCATACCTACCCTTCAAGCCAGAACACAGCAATGCGAGCACCGCTGCTTTGCGGCAGAAATAGGAATGGTGGTAGGTAGTACTTCCCCGGACGAACTCTTTCACAATAAAGCTCCACTACTACTGGCGTTGGCGCAATTAAGTCTTCGTCACATAGCTAAATTAAAATAATCACTATGTGATTTTACGCCATGAAAAATAACCCATTAAACTCAAGGTCTCTGCCTCGCTGACACTTTGCCAACATCTGGCGAAGACTTAGCCCGTGGCTGCATGTGTCTATCTAGCTGGAAGTCGTAAAATAATAATTTAAAGGCGATCGACGCCAAATTCTGTCAAGGTAAGTTAATAAGTAATAGAATAGCGCTCGCTATACGAAAAGTGAGCGAAAATCACGTTTTTTTTTTAAAATCATTTCGAAAGTAATTTTCAAAAATAAAAACGAGGTTCTCTCGGCGTTGATACGTTATCGTCATCGTTATCGTCGTTACGTTGATCGTTATACTGAAGGCAATAAAAACTTGTTTAGAGAAAAATAGCTGTAACTACGAAAACAGAGGCTACTTTGCAAAATATGTTTTCGTTTCAATAGTCCTACCATTGAACTACAGGGATAAAAAAGTTTTAACAGTTCTATGACGTAACAGTCCTATAGAACAAATGGGAGTTATAATGCGCCTCATGTAAAAAGAACGCTGGCGGTCATACTTCTTCATACGTTCCAGCGTTCTTTTTACATTACGCATACTCTACTGAAATTTCTTACACTTGAAGTTGTTTTTTAAAATTTTTGAAAAGGACATTCTAATTTATTTGTTGATTTTTCGATAAAGATTGTGGAGAAAAGAGGTTTGAATGCACTGCCTTTCACATAATATACCATACCTATATACCCTTTACAATAAGAGGAAGAGGCGTACCTATTCTAAGTTTGTCGTGTATCAGTCTGTAGCATCGTAGCTCCCAATCGGATGAAATTATTTTGTTTTAGTTTATTTTGTTTGAAAGGTGACTAGATCGAGAGTGTTCTCAGATAAGTTCCGCAGAAATTGGTGCAGCCGTGTCCACGATCTTTACCTGCAATTTTTGGAGTTTACTTCTGATGAATAGATTTTCATATAAGGCCCACGGTACGCACATAGTTAGATGGGGAGTAAAATAAAAAAATCGAGCGTTAAGGTGGGGCATGCCGCAAAATTCCTAATCTTAGATGTTCATAGGCAGAGGGTACTCCGCAATGCACCTAAAGTTGTATAAAAAAAAACTCAAAATCAAGAACAATATTCAAATTATAGATATGTAGTAGGTACGACAGTCTTTCTTCTGAGAATACGACGGATCACTGTACCAGAAAAACGATAGGGCAATATTTTATCGATCGAAAAAAAAACCAAAGTTACGACTATTTTGAGGCTAGATTCGAATGTTTATTAAAATGGTGCAACAAACAAAAATTATTAATAAATTATTATTATCAACAAACAATTATTGTGTAATAAAATAAATAAATAAAATCAATACAACAAAGCCGAGGGTTTACTGTGGGGATTTCTAAAATTATCTATATTTTACGAAATATTCAATAAAAATTGCTTTTTCGAGCGGCGCCAGACGTTTTTTTTGTATGAAGATTTCTGTCTTTGTTTGGCGCAGTCTTAGCAAAAAATTAAGTTGTTATATTTTTCCTCTGCGTACCATGTCTGAGCTGACCATGGACGTCCATGGAGCTGACACACACCTTTTTTTTTAAAGGGAACTCTGGCATTTCATGGAATGACAACTGATAGCGCTTTCTATTTTTTCCTGTGGCGACATCTACTCGTGAATAGTGTAGTTAGCTTTGGGGCCACATTATGCGTGCTACAGATCGTTCACAAAAGCAAGGCACTTATTTTGTGTATGACAGGATTGCCTACGCTGCTGCCAACCATATATGTAGCATTTACCCCACTTGGTGATTGGTGGTCACCGACAACATTATCTAATCTTGTATGTACCTACCACCGATTAATATGTTTTACTTGCCTATTTTTAAATAATATACAGTTAAAAGACTAGTAAGGTTGTTAATGATGACACTATTTAAATTATAAACTATATTTTTTTTTCTATCAGTAATTATGGTCGAAGGGAACGATTCCAGACATATCACTGTCACTTGCATAAACGTCATCATCATCTGTCGTATCCGAATCTGTGCTGCTGTCATTTCCTAGTTCAATTATCAGTAATATAATGCAGACATCATGTTCATAAAATTTGTCTTCTTTTGTTACGTGTTCATACGGTTTTTGCCAATCCTCAGGGGTTATAGATGAGATAGCTTCTTCAGTTAACTTCACGATATACCCAGCTTCTTGGCCGACATGTTTGCCAGCTACTCGTCTCTTTAGAATACTCCACATATAAACTCAATTGCATTTAAGTCGCAGTGGTAGGGGGTAGAGTAGAGAGGTAGAGGCAACTTCACCTTTAGATATTCTACTCACGCTTCTCTCCGAAAAGCCTGAAATAGACATAAAATTTGTATCATTTTATAAAATAAATATTTATAAAAACACAAACAAGGAAAATATCATAAAGAAATAAATTAAATTCACTGAGATTAAGTACTTCTTTATTTTAATTCGTTATGTTAGTAAATTCTAATTACCCATACTAAAGACATTGTCTCGGAAGCTGGTATCCCTATTTTACTAACCTGTCATATGATTGTGTGGAATAAACGGGGCTTTGTTTCCCTTTTCACTCTTACAAAAGGCACGCACCTTCAACACAATCTCTCTTGCTTACTTCCAAATGGCTTTGGCATGATTAATGCGAAATATTATCACAAAAACGACCGGAGATAACAAATTTCTCTATGGACCGGACCAGACTATGACCAAAATTTCTCTATGACTATGACCATCTGCCCATTTGACAAACAACAGATTGACAAGCACTCACTAGAGCCAACATCACGGCGAAAAATGGCCTTGCTTTTGTGAACGATCTGTCTGTAGACACCAATGTTCTTCCGTATGTGTAGCCCATGGACTTACTGTGTAGCCGGGGTTTTTTTTTTAAAATAACATTAGCATGTTTCAGATATGTTTTTGAAGCTGTTTAAAGTCATGTACCTACCTAATCATCATGATTCCGAATTTATTAGTTCATTATGCACTGAGGGGATAAAGCAGTGTTTTACGTACGTCGCGAGCAGCATATTGAACTCTGTGTTTGTACTATTATTTATTCTGTGCCAGAGCGTAACGAGGGACTCTCTCTCCCAAGAGATGCGAGGGAGTTAACACCATAAGTATATAGAGTTCTGAGTGAAGCGAGGGGTTCAAGCTGCCCAAGACGAAGACAGGCTTTATACGAGGAGCATACTCTACTTTTCACACCTTCTGCGAGACAATTTACTGAAAATCACAGCACCAAACACAGTCTTTTGTTTTACATTCTTCGAAATAGACTTTGACGGTGGCCTGTTCGATTTTCGAACAAACCCCCTTACTATGCCATATGGGCATTTTTTCCACACGAATTTGACGTTCCAAATTCAAATCACTTGACCTCCCTTGGGAGTTTTATACAACTTTACCTCTCCCTTTACGTTGAGGTTGCATGATATTATATGTAATTGGACATAATAATAAATAAATAATGCTGGACAGTTTACACAACATTGTCTAGCCCCAAGCTAAGCAGAGCTTGTGTTATGGGTACTAGATAACTGATATACTTAATACAATATATAACATAGATAGATATTTTTTATTATAAGTACATAGAAAATACCCAGAACACCCTGAACAAATGTCTGCATATCGCACAAATATTTGTTCCGAGGCGGGAATCCAACCCGCAACCTCCGGCGTCGCAGGCGAACGTTCGCCCGCCCCACCACAGAGGTCGCCGACATGTGACAGGTGGTGTGAAATAATTTTTTCCGCAGCGGGAATCGAACCCGCTCCCTCTCACATCTCAGCTGGCTACTCGCCCGCCGCGACTCTAGATCGTCTTTGTCTGAGATAAATAAAATAAATAAATAAATAATGCTGGACAAGTTCATACAACATTATCTAGCCCCAAGCTAAGCCAGAGCTTGTGTTATGGATACTAAAAAAAAAAAAGTTTTACTTACTTAATTACTATATAAAACAACCCTGAACAAATATCTGTAGATTGCACAAATATTTGTTTCGAGGCGGGAATCCAACCCGCAACCTCCTGCATCGCAGGCGATCCATCGCCAGCCGCGCCACAGAGGTCGTCAGATATGTAGTAGTAGTAGAACAGACGTCCCGGTGGCTGACCCTCAAAATGAAACCCATGGTGGGCGGGTCGCTATACGACAATATTTACTATCCACGGAAGTTACTCTAGCTCCCGAGTTCCGTTCACCATCGTGTCACTTTCTGGCTCCGTTCCAACCAGCCAATTACATTTAGCAGTTTTTTTGTGAAGCACGTTGGCTGTTGCTATCGGCGAAGCTATCGCGTGCGTTGACTCATCCAATGAGAGTAATAAGAGAGTGTTTAGTTAGGTACCTATAGGGTTATCTAGAGTCGTGACTTACTACTTACTTACAGACATTTGATAAGACGAAATAATTTTGTAAAAAAAAATGACAATATTCCAGGCGTATCCAGCAGCTGATTTGTCTTATTTCTCCTCATAGAGGAGCAAAAGTTACGTGCTGAAAAAGAAATGTCATTCATTGTAAAGTGAACGTACAAAACTGTTCTACCTGTTTAAAAAAATAACAATGAGCACCTTTTTCAACAATTTATTCAACTTCTAATCAACTTAAAATATTTGTACTTTTTCTCTCACCTAAAATAACGGCAAAGACTTTATCTTCAAGTTGAACGTGTGATTCTGTGATGCGACGGTTTTACACGCGGCAAGGCAAATAAATAATTGTTTTTCGTGATTTTCACTTACTTTTCATTCTGCGAGCACTATTCTGTCACTTTCTAAATGACCTGAACTTTAATGAGTTACAAAACGACGTAATTTGGCTGTTGTATGCGCCTTAAAACTTTAAAAAACGGAACACCTATGGAAGCACATCGGTGTCTAGCACGCATAATGTAGTGCCATTATGTTTATGAAGATTATGCTCTAGGGGAATAAAGCAGTGTCTTACTTCGCGGGCAGCATATTGAACCCTGAGCGTAACGAGGGACTCTATAGAGCGTAGCGAGAGAGTTATATATATAGAGTCCTGAATGAAGCGAGGGGTTCAAGCTGCCCAAGACGAAGACAGGCTTTATTCCAGAGGAGCATACTCTACTTTTCACACCTTCTGCGCAACAATGAAAATTCACTGAAAATCACAGCACTAAACACAGTCTATTGTTTCACATTCTTTGTAAACGTGCATTTTATTTTTTAGTTCTCTTTACAATACCATTAAAGGGCATTTTTTTACTTAGGGTTTTCCACGAGTTTCCTCACTAATTTGACGTTCCAAATTCAAATCACTTTATTCCCTAGGGAGTTTCATACAACAATCCCTTAAGAGATAATGCTTTACTTTACGTTAAGGTTGCATGATATGTAAATGTAATTGGACATTGGCATCATCGCCGTAGCTTGTACGTCCTCTGTTAGTTGCGAATGAGCCATCCCCCATCTAACTGTTAGACGAGGCCTCCCATTGAATGCACTGGGGGGATGGCTCATTCGCAAAACGTCCACTTCTTCTTCACCGCACTTTTTCTCAATATGATCTCTACGCAAAATGTACACCCAGTTTTTTCGCAAATTGTACCTACACTGCGTTTTCTCAAAATCACCACTTCGTAAAATGAACACTGGATTTTTTCTCAAAATGTAAACTAAATTTATTCGCATACAATGGACTTTTCAAAAACGATTTTTTTAAAATATTTTACTTCTTTTTTGCGTATCACCTCGCTTGAAAGACGGATTGGTGATCGCTCAGTTGGAATTGGGCAGGACATAGGTAGGTACCATACGAGGTAAAAAGAAATGGAGCAAAGCACTTGGTATCCGAAATTATTGAACTATTATTACTAGTAATTACAACTCACTGTCCGAAATACAATATTAAAAAGGAAGAAGGCAATTCAGAAGATGGGAGGATGAAGTGAAAACTACGGGGAAAACTTGGACCCGGACGCATGGCGCACTCCGCGTATAGGCATAGAAATGTACCTACGCCGCGCCGCCCCTCGCGCGGGGCTTTTCAGTAAGGTGTTACGCGCGTTTGAATTGACGCGTGACATACTATTATTTATTCTGTGCCCAAACAGCACGGGAAAGGGGGGAGTAAGATGGGGGGAGGCCAAACAAACAGACACAGTAGTCGATTGTCGACTAAACCTAGGTAAAGTAAATTCGTTTAAAAAATAGTATTGTCCCGGGTTCGACGCCAGCAAATCTGGCAACCCTAGTACCTACCTACCTAACTAGACCGTAATAATAATCCTACTAATATTATGTGTACTAAATTATATTAAAGTTTGTGTGTTTTTGAGTGTGTTTGTTACTTCTTCACGCTGAAACGGCTGGACAGATTTGCATGAAATTTGGAATGGAGATAACTGGACTCCCGGGATAACACATAGGCACATTTTTATCCCGATATTCCCACGGGATCGAGCCTTACGCGGGTGAAACCGCGGGGCGCTGCTAGTAATTAATAATCTAACTACGGGAGACTTATGCATAACAAAAGCCAACATTTGAATGGTAGCTACCTACCTAATTAAGTATTATGTAGACGAGCATTTATTTCTATAGGTATTGGTTTCTTACCTCTCGATGTCCCTTGGAAGTGTGAAAAACGTGAGGTTCCGATCCTTCTTGTTATTTAAGCAGCCGAATGCGATGCAATATACTTTTGCCTTCATTGCGGAACGGAAGACGCGACGCGGCGAATGCGATCCGGCTGCTGGTTGCGGTAACACTGAATTGACTCGACAAGTCGCGCCCGCCAGGTACTTGTAGCTTATGGAGGGAGTGCACCACGCCATGGCCACGACTACTACAATTAGTTCACAGACCAAAAGAGAGTACTACATCTGGTTCACCGTAAGATGGCACCTGCGTTATACTTTTCCCCTGCCTTGGGAATAGTGTCAACCATAGAAAAATAAATACTCCATGGCAGGTGCCACGGTGAACATCTTACTGTCTTACGGTGAACGGTGTGTACCATGATGTTATAAATAAAACCTATAACTTCATGGTGTGTATGCTCTCGCTAAGAGTATTATTCCCATTTGCAATAAACATAAGTGAAGTTAGGCTTGTCCTAGTTAAGATGCACCTGAGCCTAGGAACAGCCAAGCCTAAGTGGACTAAGAAATGGCTTAGGGTTAGTGCAAGTAAATGTATCGTTAGGAGTAGTCTAAACAAGTTAGGAAAGAACTGATTCTTGATTTTATTTAGTGCAAACGGGTGTTACTGTTCTGTGGTATCTACCTACTAAGATTTTAGTTGATAGGTTGCTGAGCGAATGACGCGATGCGGCGGGTGCGATCTGTCAGGCGCGCGGTGCGGTAGGTAGGTAGCGACCGACAAGTCGGCTTAGTTAGAGCATTGCTGACCTCCGTAAAGTCGGAGCCCGCCGGCTAGATAGTATTAGTGTTCTGTGCCCGCTGGGTAGGTACATGTAGCTTCATACTAAGTTGTACTATTATTTATTCTGTACCTAAGGTTGTGGAGATGGATCAGGAGCGAAGTATTACTAGTACTTCCATTACTTACTACTTCCCATGGACTTAGTATACAAAACTAAGTCCATGCTACCTACTTCCATGAGCGGAGACTTAGTCCATGAGCGAAGTGCATGGACTTGCGGAGTGCGCCACGCCACAGAATAAATAAGCCACGCCTCTTATCAAAATAGAAACTGCCTTACCACAGATTAGTTAATAGTAACCGATGTAGTATTATTCGTCTATAACTGTTTGGCCTGCCCGTGCCATCTAGCGTTAAGTAGCGAGCAACATATTCATTAATAACTGCCATCTATTGATGAAGTTTTTAACCTTAAGAATCAAACAAGAAGTATTTCTTTGGCTGGAAGAATATCAACAGGCAAAATAATTTACACCTTATTTTACTCATTTGCAGAAAATATAAACTAAACTAGGTATCACGATTCGAATATTTTAAAATACAACACCAATAAGAGGTTTTCATAGCCGTCTCGCAACATGATTACTTTGTTGGAAATAGATGGCGCTTCACTGTGGATAATAATCACACACTGCACTGTGCACTGTGGTAATGTCTTAGATGGTTGTTGCTTCGCTCGTGGCGCGAAATTCAAATTTTTTCATGTTTTTTGCTCATCACAGGTCATCAACACTTCTTCAGATAGCTAAAACTATGTTGCCGCAAATTATGTGACCTAACACACAAGTTTTAATAGTTTTAGCTAAGTATCTGAAGAAGTGTTCATGAGCTGTGACGAGCAAAATATACGAAAAAATTTGAATTTCGCGCCACGAGCGAAAGCAACCACCTAGTAACGTTGCAACATAGTGACTTTGCTACATGAATTAGTACATCTTCCTAGCTTTGCTAAACAACAAAACTTAACCCGAGCAGTATCTTATATAGTTTTGCATGCATTCGGTATCCCGACTATTGAATTCCGAGTCAATATTTGTTTTCATGTATGGTTTTAATGAGATTCTCAACAAGTCCGCTAGGGTAGCTCATCATTTCTCCTCAGACGACCTATGTAGCGTGTCGGGCGAGTAGCCAACTGAGATGCGAAAAGTTGCGGGTTCGATTCCCGCTGCGGGATAAATGTTTGTATGGTATCCAAAAATTCGTTCCGGGTCTGGGTGTTATGACACCATTTCTACTCGTAGTTTCTGATACCCACGAGGCCACGACACAGGGAATCCTAGCGTGGGGTCAGGACTATGTGTGTGACTGTTGGGTGTTATGTTATGTGTTATTTTCGATGTGTTATTGTGTTATGTGTTATTCCAATGTTTAACAAATTACAAACCAGATAATAATTTGTGACAGTGGACTTTGAGTCAGTCACATCTACCGAGCTAAACATAACAACTTTTTTATATTTTTATTATAAACCATGGAAGAAGTAATATGTTCGCAATGGTCAAGCGGCTGACAAACATCTTTAATTATATTATATACGTGCTTGCTCAAGCCGCTTGCTCGTGTTCACGCTAGGGTCAAGCGTCATCTAATTTAAAAAAATCACAAAAATGAGGGGTTTTCAATAAGGAATTAAAAAAAAAGTAGTTCAATTTGGCTCGATAGATGGCGCTGACTCAAATATATTTGTCAAAATAACAAATGCATTGTCTGTGCTTTGTGCTGTGTGTGAAATATCATGAAAATTTAACACTACGTTTGACGTTGACATTACACTTTATTTAGACAGAGCTATTTTAGCTTGTACATTTATTTTCTAGGGGGTGGTTGAAATCTGCCATTTTTGAAAGAAACGTCGTCATTTTTATTTTATTACATTTTAATGTGTTTTTTCGAGTTATTTCGTGTAATTTTAGTGGCATTTTAACCGGTGTAACTTGGATAAATGGCACATGTGTGATGTAGTGAAATTTGAGTGTATTGCGAGTCTTTTCGAAATGATGGATTTTTTCCTGTAAAAACTCAGTTTTTCAGCCACAATTTAAACTGGGTTAGGACTAGACGGAGACTCTTGACGACTTGACTATAAATAAAACTATAATAATTATATCACTTGACATTGGCTAAATTGTTGCAAATAATGCACAGAAGCCATTACCTAAGATAAGAAGAAGAAGACTATTTTCAAAGCTATATACATGATGTGAAACGGCCGTGAAAACCCCTCATTACAATCAGTGCTTGCGCAAGCCACTTGTTCGTGTTCCTCCAAATTCGTGCTTGATTCGAGCTAAAAATCTTCGTGCTTGCGGCTTTCCGTCTCCCGGCTCCCGTACCATGGACAATAGTTAGAGATTCACCAACTTATCTGTAGAATGAAATGTATGTAGATGATAGAAAAATGTAGGTAAATGGTTCTACACCTAAGCTGGTGGATCTATACTACATAAGTCCATGATATATTATTATATACCTTTTAACTGGAGCCATATATAAGAAAACTCTATGGAATCTACATCCTTGTGGCTTGATTCTTGACCACCGCGGTTGCCCTAATGACTGAAAATGCCCTCACGGTCCCTCGGCATAGCTCTCAGACTAAAGAATTCTTTGGTTTATTTCGTCATTGGCATAGCTGAGTTATGATATCATCGGAGCGAAAGCGCTGACTTTGAGTTTTTATTTTATTTTTGTGTTTTTTGATACTGGCAACTTAATTAATTTTTCTTATTGTCTATTTCTAGAAGAATGTCGTTAGCAATCTGACATTGTGTTGACTGTATGACATAAGTGACAGAAGTTTACTTTATAATACTGCCACATCCGGCGGGTCCTTTTTCAAGCGTACGCCATTGCTGGCGTATGGTAGTTTATAATAAATAAGAGAGAAATCAAAAACCATCCAATATGGTGAGTATGTAAATGCATGAAAGTGATCAGTAAAATGGTGCGGTGTATTTGTGTTATTGTTATACGGTCGTATTTTACGGATATAGTGTCAAAAGAACGTCAAAACTCCAACATTCGTCATGACCATTTCACGACGGTCTTTGTGGTCAGATGACGTTCTCCAAGTGCTCAAAAGTGTTCTATCGGAATGTCAGCGACTCTCAGAAATTAGACTGTAAACCCTAATCGACCTTAACGAAAATCGCGATTGCTTTAGAAATGAGACGTGCGTATTTCATGTCTACCATCTGTGTTGTGATGTGCATAATGTTGACGAGCTGTTTTCTGGTATGTGCAGGTGAATTTCACAGTAGACGAGATCCGTGGGATGATGGACAAGAAGCGGAACATCCGCAACATGTCCGTCATCGCTCACGTCGACCACGGCAAGTCTACACTGACAGACTCTCTGGTTTCCAAAGCCGGTATCATAGCCGGAGCGCGCGCGGGAGAGACTCGGTTTACCGATACCCGTAAGGACGAGCAGGACAGATGCATCACCATCAAGTCTACGTGAGTACTTAACTATCAGGAATCGCCACATGGTGAAATAACCCTTGTGTGGCCCATGTATACCCCACTGGCCGATGTGTCATTGAACTTAACCCTATAACCTCGTAAGAATCTGCATGTGAGAAAGACTATTTAATGACTTGTTTACATTATTGCAAGTCTAAAAGCTTTGGTAGACAATTGAACAGTGTTTGTTTACTTTCATGTTGTTGTGCAATATCAGAAACTTGGTACATAAACAGCTCCGAACCAAAGTAAAAACAAAGCTATTTCTTCAATATTCTAGCCAAATTTTTCTATTCACATGATGAATGTTCTATACCTAAAATCTGAGATATTTTGAAGATTTCAAGAACGGCCATCTGATTTGTCATCCATTGCCTTGACATTATAACTAACCATTGCAGTTCCATGACCCATGAACCATTTTCTTCCCAGTGCTATCTCTATGTACTTCGAGCTTGAGGATAAGGATCTGGTGTTCATCACTCACGCTGACCAGTGCGAGAAGGGACAGAAGGGTTTCTTGATCAACTTGATCGACTCACCTGGACACGTTGACTTCTCCTCTGAGGTGACTGCGGCTCTCCGTGTAACTGATGGAGCCCTCGTCGTTGTTGACTGTGTCTCCGGTATGTTATCATCATCTCTGCTGATAGACGTCCATTGCTGGACAAAGCTGTCCTATAATATGCCATGATGTACCATCTTGGCTGCTACAGGAAGAGCCGTTACAATTTTACAACAAACATAGACACACCCTTTTTCCATCCATAAATTATTGGTAAGTGCTTGTCTAGTGGTTGTCAAAATGCAAGAAAAATGTGCATAGTGCATCTAAAAAGAATGTTGCACCATGATTATCCTAAATACACTTAAGATATTTATAGAGTTCCATTCACTTTAACTTAGCATTGGTTTTATTATTATTATTAATTATTTATAGACGAGCAGCTTTCGCTGATGTGTCTATGTCACAGTATTAAAATTTTGTCTAAATATTGTCTCTTAGTTTTTGTAAATTTTTTTGAGCAATGATTCATTTGTTCAAAGCCAGATGTAAATTTTTGTAAATTTTTTAGGGGCATGTAAATGGAGACAATAATTTCAGGTGTTTCATTCATATAGTAAATACTTTTTTCTAAAATACCAAACAAATAACAAGTTGCAGTGATGTCAAATTTATTAAAAACTAGCAGCGCCCTGCGGTTTCAACCACATAAGTCTCGATCTCGTGGGAATATCGCGATAAAAATGTGCCAATGTGCTATTCCGGGAATACAGTTATCTCCATTCCAAATTTCATCCAAATCCGTCCAGCCGTTTCAGCGAGAAGAAGTTACAAACACACACACACACACTCACAAACCGCCTTTATAATATTAGTGTGACTACTAAACTCAAATCACATTTGTTTTTTGTTTATGTGATGAATGTTCTACTACCTAAAATCTGACATTCTTTGAAGATTTCAAGAACGGCCATCTGATTTATCATTTACCATAAGATAACCTTCTTCTTTGTTAAACAAATATTATAAAAAAATCCTATTCTCCAGGTGTGTGCGTACAGACCGAGACTGTCTTGCGTCAGGCTATTGCTGAGCGCATCAAGCCCATCCTATTCATGAACAAGATGGACCGAGCTCTGCTGGAGCTCCAGCTGGAGTCTGAGGAGCTGTACCAGACCTTCCAGCGTATCGTTGAGAATGTGAATGTCATCATCGCCACCTACTCCGATGACAGCGGTCCCATGGGTAAGTGTTTCATTAGACTTTTTTTTTATTGTGTTTCATGAATGTTATTTTTCAAGGGTCTTTAGACTTTTTTGTATTGTGTTTCATGAAAGTAATTTTTCAAGGGGATTATTCAACATGCTTTTAAAAAGATGTGAAGGTTCCTGAAATTGATAAATTCCCTTATCTAAAGTTTTTCATATCAGTGAAATTGAGCATTTCACAATGAATTGAAATAACGCATGGTGTACGTACACAGCAACATGCCCAGACCCAGCACAAAAGATTTCTTTGAAATGTTGTATCCATCACTCTTGGGTGAATTTACAGGGAAAGCCTATAATTATAGCGTACTCATAAAATAAATAAATAATGCTGGACAGTTTACACAACATTAATAACATTATCTAGCCCCAAGCTAAGCAGAGCTTGTGTTATGGGTACTAGACAACTGATATACATAATACTATATATTACATAGATAGATACTTTTTATTATACATAGAAAATACCCAGAACACCCTGAACAAATATCTGCACATCGCACAAATATTTGTTCCGAGGCGGGAATCGAACCTGCAATCTCCTGCGTCGCAGGCAAACCTACGCCCGCCGTGCTACAGGGGTCGTCTTTCGTTATAAAATCGATTGGTTGCTTGAAATGTCACTGGCATAATTTATTTGTTATGATAATGTTATTAAATTGATTGTTAAGAAGTTGGAAGTTGATGCATGAAAACGGCTCGATACTGTTCATTGTGGCATTCTATGGGCACACAGAACATTGTACAGCAATTGTATTGTCATTGTATTGTACAGCTGTGGACTTCTATAGGGTGATGATGAACAGCATGTTATCTCCACGTGGAGGTCGCGAAGGTCGGGCGATGTAGGTCATGGTGAAATGATTTATCAATTTAGAACTACATTGAACAACTTTAAACATTAATCTCACTAAACTTTCATAGATTGTGACGATTAGAACTGGCATTCTCATCAAATGACTGTTCGAAAATGATGTTTCAAGTGAACTTGCATTTTGTAGTTGTACTCATTTTGGTATGTCATCTTTCATTTGCCCTACAACATGATAGCTTATCAGCATCAAACACATAATGTCATGGACTGCGATGAATATTTACCTGATCTTGATAAGAGTACCTACTTGATTATTATAGGAACAAATGTATGATTAGTCCTTAATGTTGCCAGTTTCTTCTTAAATAAGAATCTGGGTGTCAATGAGGACTTACAGCAAATCTTTCCGGAATTGGCCGCATACTGCTATAGTTTGCGACCCCAAAAATGTTAGAAACATTCATCTTTCTACCTAAACTCTTTCAATTGAGACTTCTGATTCTGATGTATGAAGTAGATGGGATCATTATGATCAGCAGTCAATGTTCCTGCTACTGTTGAAACTTGACCTACTTTGTACTAGTAAGAGTGACAGGCCAGTTAATCTGCCGCAGGGCGAATATAGTTAGACGACATGGCATACCTTGTATATATATATAGTTTTATGGGCGAATATGGTTAGATGACATGGCATACCTTGTATATATATATAGTTTTAATGAACAACTTCACTCTAAGATTTCGGTATCTAGTTTTGTCATAAAAGATGAGGTCCGTCTGGACTAGAGGTTTTGTCTCCTGCCTCCACAGCTAGTTTTGGCCTTCTTTACCAGCAGTAGGCTTGTGCTTAATCGTTCACTGAGCGGAGCGCTCATAATATATTAATATATAATATATAATATAAATATATAAATTAACAGTTAATATATTTGGTACATTTGGAACCTCAATCTCAACTAGTACATTTGGTTGATTGTACTAGTACTGTTAGTTCAGTGGTAAACGAGTCTTGGTTCCTGTTTGTTCGTTTGTTTGTACTCGGTGTTCGTCGGAGACGCATCGAGTGATCGGTCGGACGGTGTGCGTGCTCGCGCGCTCACTCTTTTGCGAAAGCAACTAATAGTACTATTGAACTAATAAGGATGATCTCAGGGAATTGTTCATTCTCGTTCAAGAGTGTGTAATAATTCCTAATCATTCTTCATACGTGAACTACACAAAGGCTAACCAGCAGTTCTCTAAGATATTTTCACATGCCTTCAACTGTTTGTTAAGTGTAATGTGTAATGTGTTCTAACTAATGTTAGAACACATTACACATTACACTTAACAACATTCACACTAGAATTCCCTGGGTCGTGGGTATAAGGAACTACGAGTGTGACTGTACTACAACACATAGACCTGGTACAAATCTGGAATTTCAGTCTCTGTCATCAAAGATTCTAATGTAGGGGCTTTTTGGATTTAGTTACACTAGGCTTATGTATAAAATGTATCCTTGTTGTAGTACAGCACAAGTTTTGTCCTAACAGGTGAGGTCCGTGTCGACCCCAGCAAGGGTTCCGTGGGTTTCGGCTCCGGTCTGCACGGCTGGGCCTTCACACTCAAGCAGTTCTCCGAGATGTATGCCGACAAGTTCAAGATTGACCTCGTCAAGCTCATGAACAGGTAATTAGCACTATTTTGTGTGTTGTATTTTTTATATTTGCTTAAGATTTCTACAAAGTGGACACAACCCATCATCTGGTACAATTTATGCTCGCGACTCACAGGTAGGTAGTTAGTACAGAATTAAATGATATCTCTGTTTTGAAATCAGCTGTTCAAACATAAGATTGTTTAAATTACGGATGAATAAACAAGCTGAAGAATTAGTTTACTATATTATTCTTTTAAGGCGGTGATGACAGCAGCATTCTAAGGCGAGGCTGAAAAACAGCGTGGCTGAGCCCTTAACCTTTTCTCTTACACTAGACTAAATATTATTTTTATACTTATATCCTTTGTTTGTTAGAAATGATAGTGTAAGGAATAAATGCCTTTTTATTTTATTTATTTAATTTTTATATGTAAAATACCGAATGGGCTGAGTTTAGCAAGAAAACAATAGCTGCAAGAATGTGACAGCGCTATTGCTTACTAGAGCCTGAGAAGAGACGAGGTATAGATTTCTTCAGCTCTGAAGTAACTGACGTAAGCAACAAATGATAAAACTTCGTTTTGCTTCTAAAGTAGCAAATATAAAAATAAATTATCTATAATTAATCTAAGTAATGTAATGACCTACTGAATAGTATACAAATTTACGCTTAATATCGAAGAAGGGACCTAAAACGGGTTTTAGGAGGGCCAATTTCTAAAATAAAGCTGTCGATAAAAGTTTCACCAATCCTGTTTCTAGTCTATGATTTAAAGTTTGTAAGCTTTACTGTTACTGAGTGAGCATGTAACGCAACGACTCCAAAATTTGAACATATTGTCTTAACACAATATTGTAAAAGTCAAAGTTTAAGGTGGTTGTTTTTTCATACAAACGTATTTGCACAAATATGGACGAACAGAGTATAATTTTACACTGAAATTACTGGTGTTGGCTTTTATATTGGTCATTATTTGCGGCAAATCATATATGGTTGAAGAAAAGAGTGGACTAATAGCGAAAATAACATGGAAATTACTTGTATGGACTAAAATATCGATGTTAATTTCGCTATTAATCCACTGTTTTCTTCAACCAAATATGATTTGCCGCAAATAATGACCAATATAAAAGCCAACAACAGTATTTTCAGGGTAAAAATATACTCTGTTCGCCCATATTTGCGCAAATACGTTTGTATGAAAAAGCAACCACCTTAAAGGCAAGGGTGCACTGCAGACACGCCAGCGCGATGACGTCACCCACTGCATGAAAGTATATTTACCCACGCTAAAGCTATATCCCTACCTACCCTTCAGTGCGAATCACTGTTTCTTGGAGAATAAACGTGAGAGTACTGCGGTTATGTGGGTATCTACCCACAGAAGAAAGGAAGGCTATTCCAAATTATAAAACTTTGTATAGTAACAACAGCCTTTTCAATTCCTTGACAATATAAAAACGAATCTAAAACGGCGCACTTGAAATAAACTAAAGCTAGAAAAAAAAACAGGACTGTTTTTAAAAATATTATGAAACAAATGCCATATTTCAACAAAAAAAAATGGACCTATTTTGATGAAACTTTTACGTACTAAAACCATCCTTTGAACTTGGTACCAAAATCTTTGAAAAAAAAACTCTAGATTTTACGAAGCTTAATCACATACTATTAGCACAGATAAAATAATACTATACTAGTACAGATACCTCATGCCATACAACGAAACGTGACCGCCATAACTCGGGCTATTCTGCGGGCTAAATTGTTTGCCTGACCTGGACGCTAGATGCCGCTAGCAGCGCAATTGATAGCTAGAGCCACCTAGCACCTGCAACTGTAATTACCGCGTAAAACGCGCATACACTCAACAGATGGCGTTTGTTAAAAAACTTAGGCCCGTCGTACATAGAGCTACTCAAAAAGAACTAGTTACAAACTCAAATACTAACGAGATCTTACAGGCACATGAGACTTTTCATCTATGTCTCAGGGTGGCGGGCGCAGTGAAATGCCACATAGGGCACGTCCTAGGTGGACGTGACCTATGAGGTAATGCACTGTTCATAGGCAGAGGTTACCGCTTAACATCAGGTGGGCCTATTGCTTGTTCCGTCACCCAAGAAGTAAAAAAAAAAAAAAAAAGTTCAAGTGGCCCACCTGATGACAAGCGGTAACCTCTGCCTTTAACAATGATTTACCTCATTATGATTCCATTGCCACAGTAATGCTGCATGTGGTGTAATAAAATAGTTTGCCTAATAATCACTGATATTATAAGCTGAAGCTGACGATAGTAAAGAAGTGATTGAAACTTTACAACATGAGCATCTATATAGTGTCGTGTCATCGTGTGCGAGGTACAGTTTCTAAGTGGTTTGTAATTGTAATTACCTACTGATTAGTTCCGTCATTTTTTAGTAGCTCCATGTGCGACGGGCCTTTATGACGATTATGTTTTTTTTAACTCAACATCTTTACTAAGACTGCGTCAACCCTAGGCACAAATCTTCATACACAATAAAACGCCTCTCGCCCGCCGCTCGAAAAAGCGGTTTTTATTGAATATCTCGTAAATAATTTTACAAAACTCCTTCAGTGAACCCTCGGCGTTGTTGAATTGATTTTATCTACCTATCTAATTTTTTACCCAATAATATGTAAACAATCGAATCTAGGCAAAAAATAGATGTAACTTTGGATTTTTTTATATCGAGAAAATATTGTCCTATTGTGTTTCTGGTACCTACAGCGACCCCTCGGAATTATAATGTAGTATCCATGCATATTTTTAATTAAAATACTGTACTTCATGCCTGTTAAAAATCAAATCTAAGATTAGGAATTTCGCGGTACCCCACATTAACCACCTAGATGACCCGCTCGCGACTTTGTCCGCGCCTAGTCAGAAAACATTCCCGGCGGCGTGCAGAAAACAACTAACCACGCCGTGACACAACCTTTGAAACGAACGAACACTCAAGTTTTCCAATTTAGGAGTCCATTCCTGAAAATATTTGAATCCCAACAACTACCCATATCGTGAAACTATATTCTACAACGTCGAATTTACGCTGAAATATGGCTAAATCGTAAAGTGTTTTTTTTACAAACACAACGTTCCCGTGCCAATTTTCATATATTGCTGAAACATATGTTTGTTAATTTTATTTGAGGAAACTACCTATGGACAAGTTACGAAACCCCGGTTTCCTTGTTTCCTTGACGGCCGAAGCGAAAATTTCAAGTAGGTAGGTATCTACTACCGACGCTTTCCGCAATACACAGCATTTTTTTTTTTACGTGTGAACCCTATTTTGAAACCCTTAGCATACGAATTTTTCATTTTCATTTCTAAGTAGACCTTTAAACCCTAAAAGGAATAGTAGGTACCTACACCCTCTAAATTCCAAGTCTCAACGACCAGCGGTTTAGGCTGTGCGTTGTCACTCGGTCAGTCAGTCAGTCAGGACATTGCCTTTTATGTATAACTAGTTCGTCTTTGGTTACAATGATATCTATACAGGTCTGATATTTTATTAGAAAATTTTAGAATAGAACGTAAATACTATATAGTTTTCTCTTTCATTTTGGGCATGACGTCATTGGCGGGTCATCTGTTTTTTTTTAAAAATAACGCCATCTATCAAGTTGTACTACATGTGGTACTACAAACAAACTGTGTCAAACCTCAACCTAGTTCAAATGATTACCACTAAGAAAACGACATCATTATATTTTTCTAAAAATAATTAAACTTGATTGATGAGGCATTTATTTAATTTTCCCGTGTTATGGGTATTTTTTGATATTACAAAATATTTTTTTCAGGGCCCAATGTTCATTTTTCACATACTTCAATAACAAATCTATACCTGTTACGCCATCTATTGAATTTAAATAGAACAATATATTTTTTCTTTGGGATGAGACCCCGTGCTATTAGTAAATAAGTTTTGTTTTATCATATCTGTCACGTCATAACTAGGAGAATTCAAAATTGTTTTGCGTGCAGCATGCACGTTAGTGAGTATAGACAGAGATATTGTGCAAGTGGGAGGACATGATTATGAGTATAGACAGAGATATTGTGCAAGTGGGAGGACATGATTATGAGTATAGACAGAGATATTGTGCGAGTGAGAGGACATGATTATGAGTATAGACAGAGATATTGTGCGAGTGAGAGGACATGATTAGCTGCTATTTCATAGTTTTTTTTTCTTTATTGGCGCGTGTTATACTTACCTATAAAATTTCAAATCATTGTCTAGGTTAATATACGTAAATTTCGTCCGTTATCACCCGACTAAGGACCTTGATTCTTTTAATCGGCGACAAAGAGGACGTACATCAATTTCGTCCCGTTGATACTGGTTCAAGCTATCTATGCTTTCAATCGGCGGCAGAAAAGGACAAACAAAACACATATAAAAAAAATGTTAATCTTTCATTAGCGGCAGAAACTTGGCAGAAGCTTGCGTCCACCTTTTCCGGTCCCGACACGCAAACCTAGAATTGTATTAAAAACTACCCTTTTTCCCGCGGTTTCGCTCGCTAAGCATAATAAGCAGTATGAGACTTACCATGGGGGAAATGATATTTGGTGGACCAAAGAAAATAGATTAATTTTTTTCCCGAATTTTCCGAGCAAATTTGTTAATTTTTAATTTCCTTAAAGTTAAAAAAATATTCAGACTATTACGATATTTAAAAATACTCAAGTCTCTTCATTCTCAAGTGATGCGCTTAGCAACAGCATTTAATTTAATTACCTGTGTAACATCAGGTGGGGTCAACTGTTAGGATCTCTGCTTGATATTTTTGTATTTTTTTTTAAATAGCACAGTTTGGCAGGCCAAATTTTAGCGAAATCGCGGTATGTCTGTAAAATTGGCGTAAAGTAACGTACAGTAAGTGCGAACGGTAGACTCAAGCTAGTTATAGTTATGTGAACCAATGTAAAGAGACATCTGGATTTGCACAACCAGATCCCCTTTCAGACACAGAACGTAGACAGAACTTATAGGCGGCTTTAAATGTTCCACACAGGCTCTGGGGAGAGAACTTCTTCAACGCCAAGACAAAGAAGTGGGCTAAGCAGAAGGACAATGACAACAAGCGTTCATTCTGCATGTATGTGCTCGACCCCATCTACAAGGTGTTCGATGCCATCATGAACTTCAAGAAGGAGGAGATCGACGGTCTGCTCAAGAAGATCGGAGTCACTCTCAAGCACGAAGACTCTGACAAGGACGGCAAGGCTCTCCTTAAGGTGAGCATTCGCTTATTATATTATTATGGCTCAAAAGTGTTCTTTTACATTAATAAGACTCGGCCTTTAGTTTTTTACATTATTATGACTCAAAGAATCTTCCTTCTTAGTTTATTACAGTATTATGGCTCAAAGGAGTCTTCTTTCTTATACATTATTATGACTCCGAGTCTATATTTTTCTTAGTATATTACATTATTGTTGTTCAAAGAAGCTATCTTCTTAGTTTGTTACATTATTATGGCTCAAAAGAGGGTTCTTTTCCATTATTATGACTCAAAGAAGCCATCTTCTTACTAACTCCTATAGCTTAATATTATTAGTCAGTGGATGGAGGCGGTTCAATACCCTTCGTTGTAACATTACATGGTCTTTGTCTATATGTAGACTTAGGCTGATTATGAAGATCTATTCTAGCCCAAAGCAGTCTACTTTTACATAATTAATTATTTAAGGACATTTGAAGATGAGTTTCACCGTGCCATGTTATGTTATTATACACTACATCAAGTTATTTAATAGGTCAAGAACATTCTTAAAAAATTATGTTTTAAATTAAGCTAGGATCTAGTCCCAAGTGTTGCCGGTTGCCTAACATAGGCCTCTGGGTGTCAACGAGGACTTACAGCAAACGTCTTTCCGGAATTGGTCGCGCACTCACATAGTGCGCGGCCCCAAAAATGATTGAAACATTTCTCTGAACAATCGACGACGCGTCTTTTCGATATTCGGCAATGAAGATAACTGCGACGTTGCCAGAAATGAAGCAAAGGTTGGCAACGTCGCGCCGCCGTGTTCCTATTTAAATGCGTAGTATTCACAGAAGTCCTTGTGTACGCAAAACATAAATTTTAAAATGCGTTGTTTACTCTATAACTTTTCAACTAAAAGACAGTCTTCCACCATGTATAAATAAGATGTTCTGATTGGTAAAAAACAATAGGTACTAAATACTTATATTACTTTCACATACAAAATAAAATACTTGCATTAAGTTACTTTCCACTGACTGCGCCCAACATTTAGTTTCTTATCGAGTGTGTTTGAGTACCTAGTATATTTAGATTTTGAAAAATACCTATGCAATTAAGATTTGGCTACTTTAAGATTATTCTCTATATAGCAACAATTAATAACACCCAACAGAAGACTGAATTTACCATACCCTTCATCAAAAAGCACATGGGCTCAATGTGTCCTAGTGGTTGATTTTACCTACGTCATTTCCTATATTCAATTAATGACTTGCATGCGCCCGTTCCTTAAAAACTTTCGCCTATTAAACTATATAACACTTGATTAAGTCTAACAATTAGATGTTTCTGGTAGGTTGTGATGCGTAGCTGGCTGCCGGCTGGAGAGGCCCTGCTGCAGATGATTGCCATCCACCTGCCGTCCCCAGTGGTGGCGCAGAAGTACCGTATGGAGATGCTGTACGAAGGACCGCACGACGATGAGGCCGCTATGGGCATCAAGGTCAGTTCATTCAGTCAGATGTACACTCACGAGTCGTCAGTCAGTTCATTCAAATGTAGATCCATCTGTCATCAGTAAGTTCATTCAGATGTACATTCACGTGTCATCAGTAAGTTCATTCGTACATCCACCTTTTGTCGGTCAGTTCATTCAGATGTACGTTCACATGTCATCAGTCAATCAGTATTCAAATGTACAGACCGTGTATATCTAAATATCGTCAGTTAGTTAATTTGGATGTACATACACCTGTCCTTGGTAAATTCATTCAGATGTTCATTCACAGGTCATCAGTCAGTTCATCCAAGTGTTATCAGTCAGCATTCAGATGTACATCTACGTGTCGTCAGTTAGTTCATTCAGATGTACATCCACTTTACGGCAGTCAGTTCATTCAGTCAGATGTACATCCACCTGTCGTCACTCTTTTCATTCAGATGTAGATCCAGGTGTTGTCAGTTATCATTCAAAAGCACATTACGTGTCTTCAGTTAGTTCATAAAATTATAGACAAATATTGTGCGAGTGAGAGGACATGATTAGCCGACCTTTTATAGTTTTTTTCTCTGTTGGCGCGGGTTATACTTACCTGTAGAATTTCAAATCATTGTCTGGGTTAATATAGGTAAATTTCGTCCGTTATCACCCGACTAAGGACCTTGATTCTTTAAATCGGCGACAAAGAGGACGTACATCAATTTCGTCCCGTTGATACTGGTTCAAGCTTACTATGCTTAAAATCGGCGGCAGAAAAGGACGAATAAAACATATATATCAATATGTTAATCTTACATTAGCGGCAGAAACTTCCGTCAGAGGCTCCTGTGGTCGTTCAGGGGGCTTAGTAAGAGAATTTGATAGTATTCGAAAATATATGAAGTTTTGTTTCCTTCCATACATTTACTTGCAGCGTAAACGAGAAGAAAACTAAGGACGCTGTCAGTAAATGTATGGAAGGAAACAAAACTTCAAATAGTTATGAATACTATCAAATTCTCGTACTAAGCCCCCTGTTCAGATGTACGTTCACATGACATCAGACAGTTCATTCAATTGTACATCCAGGTGTCATCAGACAGTTCATTCAATTGTACATCCAGGTGTCGTCAGAAAGTTCATTCAATTGTACATCCAGGTGTCATCAGACAGTTCATTCAGTTGTACATCCAGGTGTCATCAGACAGTTCATTCAGTTGTTCATTCAGGTGTCATCAGACAGTTCATTCAATTGTACATCCAGGTGTCATCAGACAGTTCATTCAATTGTACATCCAGGTGTCATCAGACAGTTCATTCAGTTGTACATCCAGGTGTCATCAGACAGTTCATTAAATTGTACATCCAGGTGTCGTCAGACAGTTCATTAAATTGTACATCCAGGTGTCATCAGACAGTTCATTCAGTTGTACATCCAGGTGTTGTCAGTCAACATTCAATGGACATTACGTGTAGTCAGCTAGTTCTTTCAGATGTACATCCACCTGTCGTCACTCAGTTCATTTAGATGTACTTTCATCTGAAATCGAATCAGTTCATTGAGATTTAGATTTGCTAAACAATATCATAAACAATACCACAATAGGTCACAACAAGCCACATAGGGTGCGTCCTAGGTGGACGTGACCTATGAGGTAATGCACTGTTCATAGGCAGAGGTTACCGCTTAACATCAGGTGGGCCTCTTGCCTGTTCCGTCATCCAAGTAGTATAAAAAAAAAAAAAAAAAAAAACATTATTTCAATTAATTTGATGGTGAGTATGAAGGATCATCAAATAATTGTGTTAAAAACGCGTCGTGCTAGTTGTCTGATTCTTCTAGGCTTGGTCGCGAGGAACAGGAGGAACGTTTTAAAGTCAATTTAAAATGTTCCTTGTGGTTTCAATAATAGATATGAAACTACTTTATTTCTTATAATTAATTGATGTTTCGTATTTTAGAACTGCGACCCTGAAGCCCCCCTCATGATGTACATCAGTAAAATGGTGCCAACCTCGGACAAGGGACGTTTCTACGCGTTCGGTCGTGTGTTCTCTGGAAAGGTCATCACCGGACAGAAGGCTCGCATCATGGGACCCAACTTCTCGCCTGGCAAGAAGGAGGTAAGTTTGGCACATTTTTTTATAAACCGGCACCTTGTACCCTCATTTGCGATAGGATATATTGCTGACGCAAAAGGGGATCTTTGAAAGGACTAATGTGAAGTATGGGATATATTGCTGACGCAAAAGGGGATCTTTGAAAGGACTAATGTGAAGTATGGATTTAGCCTCTCCATTTCATCATCAGCCGTTCTCCATGGGAGTCCCAGCCTGGGACCCTACTGGTGTTGATTTTCACACACTATATATAGCTTTATTTATAGACACTATAAACATAACTCTGAATTCATAATGTGAATGTAATATGATAGTCCTTAATGTTGCTGGTTACTTTACAATAAGAATCTGGGTGTCAAAGAGGACTTACAGCAAAACTTCTTTCAGGAATTGGCCGCATGCTTCTATAGTTTGTGACCCCAAAAATGATTGAAACATTACTAAAAATTATGAAATAACTTGATCCATTTTGTTGGAAATCATGCCATGCCAAGTGTTAATGCCGTTCACGGCTACTGTGAGTACTGTTATCCATATTTATGTATGGTGGTAGTACTTCCATGTACAAACTCTTACAAAACAGCTCTACTACTACTAACTGGTTCTCGAGGTGCGACCACAAACTGGATGATGAAGCATTGTAGGGAGACCCCCCTCGCTATGGACCGACGGAATTTTAAATGTTGCAGTCTGTGGTAGGAAGAGTCTCAGAACTGGTTGTTGTGGGGATATTATATGGGGATGATGACGACTTTTCCAAACTAACATAATATTTTCTCTTTGTCCAGGATCTTTATGAGAAGACCATCCAGCGCACCATCCTCATGATGGGACGTTACGTGGAGGCCATCGAGGACGTTCCCTCTGGTAACATCTGCGGTCTCGTCGGTGTCGACCAGTTCTTGGTCAAGACCGGTACCATCACCACCTTCAAGAACGCACACAACATGAAGGTACTATTTGAAACTTTTTTTTGCATAAAAATTGTATGTATGTACATACAAGCAGGAGTACCTCAGGGATCGGTGCTGGGACCTATCCTATATACCATCTTTACATCAGACCTACCCGAGACACCAGGTGTAGTGACTGCCACATTTGCAGACGATACTGCTATTCTTGCTAGTAGTAAGGACCCAAACGAAGCATCGCAATTCCTACAAATTGAACTCGATAAGATAGAGCAGTGGTTGAGAAAGTGGAAAATCAAAGCCAGTGCCTCTAAATCAACTCATGCTACATTCGCACTCCGCAAGGGAGATTGTCCGCCCGTTCACCTTGGAGAAAACATATTACCACATAACGACTCAGTGAAGTATCTAGGGATGCACCTGGATCGTAGACTGACCTGGAGAAAGCACCTACAAAAAAAAAGAGACTAACTCAACTTCCGGTACCGGAACCTCCATTGGCTAATGGGTAGAAACTCGGTCCTGAGTACTGACAACAAACTCGTGATTTACCAGGTTGTACTGAAGCCTATCTGGACGTATGGCATACAACTGTGGGGATCAGCCTGCAAATCAAATATTTCAATCATACAAAGAGCACAAAATGGCATCTTAAGAAATGTATCCAATGCACCGTGGTTCTTAATGATTACTGAGCTGCATAGCGAACTGAAGGTCAACACAGTCGTCGACGAAATAAAACTATATTCATCGAAATACAAAGAACGTCTGAATGTACATCCGAACCACTTGGCCTCACAGCTAACTACTATCAACTACCCGAAGAGGCTTAAAAGATAACATATCATGGAACTCTGACACATGACACATAAGAAAAGGAGAGGTGGTCGCTGGACCACTTCTGCTACAAGCACGACTACCCGCACCAAATCTGCTCATAGTCTGAGAACTGATCGCAGATGAAAATAGAACACAAAAAAAAAAAAAAGGAGAGACTGCAAGATCTAGCAGTAATATAGCCTCTATCACAGCAATGAAAGACTGATTTTAGACTTCCAGTCCAGACTTTCCAGAATTTAAGTAAAGAACACGAAACAGCAAAAAGCGTGAGTACGAAAAAGCAAGTGTGGATGTAAGGGAGGAATCGAAAGAATTTGCGATAACAAATCGGAGCAAACTGAAACTACATAGTCCAACTCAGTCCTAACCTCACTGTTTTGATTTTAAAGGTTGCCAGTCTTCTGACAGTGCTTATTCACAGAAACAACGTATGCAACAACTATTTTCTTATTTTTACACTTGCAACGTGGGCGCTAAACAGGAAAAATAAAAGTTGCCAATTCCACTGTCCAACAAAAAATAACTTTGTATCCTGTAACACAAAACTAACCGCTATCTGTCTGCAGGTCATGAAGTTCAGTGTGTCGCCCGTCGTGCGAGTTGCCGTCGAGCCCAAGAACCCCGCTGACCTGCCCAAGCTGGTGGAGGGACTCAAGCGTCTCGCCAAGTCCGACCCCATGGTGCAGTGCATCAACGAGGAGTCGGGCGAGCACATCGTGGCTGGCGCTGGAGAGCTGCATCTTGAGATCTGTCTCAAGGTACGTACAAACAGACTCTTCTAGTCTAGCACAGTCTTAGCCTCAGTCCTTTTATTAAAAACATTTCTATACTATACACCATGCACAGTTTTACCCAAAATATAAGTCACCCCGATGTAGTTGCGCCGTGGACCAACGATTTATATAGTGCGGGAACCTTCTTTTCACCAATAGCAATTGCGCGCTAAAATCTTGCGCTGTTATTGGTTAATCGATTTCGCGGCCGGTCGTTCATCAGTCGATTTGGATGTGAGCGGGACAGAGCTATACTATACGTTCGGCTACTGTCGGATATCAGTCAGCGCTTTTCTGCGCAAACGAAAACAGGCGATCGTACAACTATACGTTCGGCTACTGTCGGATAACAGTCAGCGCTTTTCTGCGCAAACGAAAACAGTCTTACTTATATTTTGGGTAAAACTGTATTTACATAAATAAAGACAGGCCTGTTTCTTTGGGAATTTTTCGATATATTAGCATTCCTTAATATTTTACTAATGAAGTTCTGAATTAACATTCATGTTTTCCCTAGGACTTGGAGGAGGACCATGCTTGCATTCCAATTAAGAAATCCGACCCCGTGGTGTCGTACCGTGAGACGGTCGCGGAGGAGTCTGACCAGATGTGTCTGTCCAAGTCGCCCAACAAGCACAACCGTCTGTTCATGAGGGCGCAGCCCATGCCCGACGGTCTACCTGAGGATATCGATGACGTAAGTACACATTTCGAAGGCATGTGCCCAAAAACAAAACGTCACAGTGCACTGTGCTCGCTCTGTGGATGACAGCACTAAAAGGAGCGGTTCATAATCAGCGCATGTCGAGCACATATATGCATTCTCTTGCATCAGATATAAAGATATGATTTTGAATAAAAGAAACAGTGCTAAAACAAAATGTCAAGCAGTAGCTTGAATAGTATGAATTCGTCGCCGCTCCGTGCCGCGCTATAGACGGGCGCGCGTTCACACGCGTCTGTCGGTGACAGCGCGGCTCGCGGCGACGTAGAGCGACTCGCGCACCGCTAAACGCTGCAGAGGACCGCTATCCTTATGTCCCGGGACTGCATGCTACGCGGCGCGCTATACAAATGACTACAATTTTATTGTAGGTCTATAGCATAGTACAACTTAAGATGTGATTTGATTGCTGATCAAATATGACTGTCAATACTTTGTGTTTAATACTTGTTTGGAGTTTTCACGTCGAAAGTAATAGGTATCTTTGAGACAAACGCGCTACATCTTCGACCACATCAACGAAGTGAGATAGTGGTCAAATGCTTGGCTATTTTATATTTAACAGTGATTTAATCGGATCTCGAAAGATGTTTCTTAACACCATCATGTGTTCTAGGGCAAAGTGAACCCCCGTGATGACTTCAAGACCCGTGCGCGTTACCTGAGTGAAAAGTACGAGTACGATGTCACTGAGGCCCGTAAGGTGTGGTGCTTTGGCCCCGAGGGCACCGGCCCCAACATCCTGGTGGACTGCACCAAGGGAGTACAGTACCTAAACGAGATCAAGGACTCCGTGGTGGCTGGCTTCCAGTGGGCCGCCAAGGAGGGAGTCATGGCTGAGGAGAATCTCCGTGGTGTTCGGTTCAACATCTATGATGTTACACTGCACACGGATGCTATCCACAGGTTAGTTTACCGGCATTTGATTAAGAGAAATAATGGAGTATCATAATTGAGCATTAAAATTTAATGATTATAAATTATTTAAATGAATTGAAGTTAATATTTTTCCCACAAAAAATTGGTTCTAATTCTTGGTTAAACAGAGAAGCAATTTGTTTTTTTTTTATATTATGAATGCTAATAAGATAATGGTCAATTGCTTGTTTAGGGTGTTAATTAGATTTTTTACCGCTAACTCAACAGCCTTCGTAAAATAAAGCAGTATTTTAAAATGTCGTCTAACCTTTTCTGATGTGTTATTTTTTGCTATGAACAGAGGTGGTGGTCAAATCATTCCAACGACCAGGAGAGTCCTGTACGCATCTCTGCTGACGGCGCAACCCAGGCTCATGGAGCCCGTGTACCTGTGCGAGATCCAGGTGTGTACATCATGCACTTGAGTGTACAATCACCAACATTATTGGTTAACATTTTGAAAATTTAAATATATTTTGAAGTATTTTTTATTAATGGCATAAGGTGAATAAATTACAATTTATATTGATCAGTATGTTTAGCTTGATTCGAAGATCTACAAATTTTATTTATTATTTATAATACACAGGCAGCTCTCAGAGCTGATGCGTGTATATCTTAGTCCTTATCAGTGCACTTTAAATGTTTGTCAAGTCTATTTTTGAAAGAATTGAAAAACCTCTTCTTTTTGATATCTGCTGTTATTTTAAGCAAATGGATGGATAGGTTTTTGACGTTTGGGGTCCAGACTTATCAGTCCTTCCCTAGGTTACCCAACAAATTTTTATTTAAAAAAAAAAATGCCTTACATCGTCACTGCGGCCATGTTATCGCCAAATATCCAGGCAATGGGATGGTTCATGCTTAAAATCTCAAAATGCTAATCCAATTTATTTCGCTGATTACATAGTTTTTCCCCCACGTTTTTCCTGAGCGGGCTAACTTGTATTGAATAGTCCCGCCTTTCCGAGATGTGGTAAAGCAAACAGTTCTGTTATTTTGGCATTGTTTCTATAACTCTGCTAAGATATAGGAACTAACATACACAATGTTTTAACAAACAAGCTAGGCAGTTGTCTAATGCGACTGAGGGCTAATTGCGCCATCTAGGGTTTACTATCACCTTTTCCACTTCATGAATTATTCAGAAGTGGAACAATACATCCATTTGTTCTAAAGGAAGGCAAACTTAACACGTGTTAACAGGAGGAAGAAAAGCCAAAGGCACAAGTCAGCATTTTATTCTGACCTAAATCCATTATTATGAACTGCGCAGTATAAAATTTCTGCGCAGTTCATAATAGTAACGATAGTTGGCGCTTGGTGCTACATTACAAATACCATGAGAATGAATTACGATATAAAAATCAGTCATCTTGTATATTTCTAAAACAAGTCACATCTAATAGGTTAATTGATTATTCATCTTTGTTTTGTGTGTGTCTCAAGTGTGTCATTGTAGTGTATAAATAATCTTTCTTAAAACTAAAAAGTTCCCCTGTCCTTTAGTGTCCTGAGGTAGCCGTGGGAGGTATCTACGGAGTACTCAACAGGCGTCGTGGTCACGTGTTCGAGGAGTCCCAGGTCATGGGCACCCCCATGTTCGTGGTGAAGGCATACCTGCCTGTCAACGAGTCGTTCGGCTTCACGGCTGATCTCCGCTCCAACACTGGAGGCCAGGCTTTCCCGCAGTGCGTGTTCGACCATTGGCAGATCCTTCCCGGAGACCCGGCTGAGCCGGGCAGCAAGCCCAACGCTGTCGTCGTGGTATGTACCATTCTGTTGCTTGCTATGCACATTCTCACCAATTTAGACTCAAATTCAGATTAATTTATTAGTAAGGTAATAAATTGTTTATTGCGATCCAAAAACACAACGTCACAGTGCGCTGTGCTCGCTCTGTCGATGACAGCACTAAAAGGAGCGGTTCATAATCAGCGCATGTCGTGCACATATGCAATCTCTTGCATCAGATCTAAAGATATGATTTTGAATAAAAGAAACAGTGCTAAAACAAAATGTCGAGCAGTAGTTTAAATAGTATGAATTCGTCGCCGCTCCGTGCCGCGCTATAGACGGGCGCGCGTTCACACGCGTCTGTCGGTGACAGCGCGGCTCGCGGCGACGTAGAGCGACTCGCGCGCCGCTAAACGCTGCAGAGGACCGCTATCCTTATGTCCCGGGACTGCATGCTACGCGGCGCGCGATACAAATATCTACCGCAGACATTTAGTACATATAAATGTTGCAAACTTGTTCTAATTCTCCTTTTTCCATTGCAGGAGACAAGGAAACGGAAAGGACTCAAGGAGGGTCTGCCCGATCTCGCTTCATACCTTGACAAATTGTAAACGCCGTAGCTAATGCAATCGATACTGTAACATAAAATGTAAAGTTATTGAGCGCGCCTCATGCACTATACAATTGTTTTTTATTGAACATTCGATAATTTTATTTGAACATCCTCATTCTGCGAGATCCGGCCTAAGAGATGACTGCTCTAATCTGGATTTTAATCAGATTTATCTTTAATGAAGGGTAGAAGAGTTACCTATGTGATTGAATTCCAACATGCATATATGAGGTCAGTCATACCTTAGGCTGAACCTTGTACTATCAGTTAGCCTCGGTTAGTGTGTGCTGGTACCTTGGTAATATTGCTGGTCGATATACATCGCACTGTTATAAATATTATACCATTTTGGGCGATTCAAGGCTGATGTAGTGTCACGCGTTATTTAATATAATTGAATATACAATCATTTCCTTGACATGTATTGTCGTAACGAGTTAGCGGGAGCAGGGGTTCTTTACTTGTAATTAATTTAAATTATAATTTTCTATTGTAAAAGGTATTGTTTAATTTTGTTAGGGATTGCATATTGCACATTGCTTAATTTCGAAGGTGAGTTGGAATTATTATTTGGTCAAAATTCTGGTATACCAACCTGTTATCCAACATAAAATACCAGAATTTAGTCCTATTTGTTATTTACTTCAATATAATTTCCGTTATTAAAAAGTACCTTTGTTTCAGGTGTTAATTCCTGGGTGATGCATTTTCCTCGAAGGTAAAATATTTTCTGTAACTTATAAACATACATTGACCCCAAAAAAACAAAGGATGACAATAAACACAGACCTGTTCTGAGTGAACAATGAGGACAAAGTATAATTAAACACTGATATAAACTTAATTTATCATCCAATAAGTTTTTTATAAGAGAATAAAATAATAATAGAATTTATTTATTTACTTGCAGGCACAAACAAGGCAAACATCTCAGCATGCTCATTACATCAAGGTAATAAATGTTTTATCTAGTATAATTAACCTTTTAATATTTTAACCAGAAAAGATAATAAAATGATGTTAAAATCCGCCCAGATTTTATAATGACGGTTATATACAAGCTCAACAGGACTGATTACTCATATATCTTATCCCGATAACTTATTTCCAAAGCAAAAATTTAGTTTTATTTATATACTTCACAGGTGATGGATGTTCCGCTGTCTTCTTGCATCTACTCGACTTCATGGTCCCACCTATTCAAGACTTCATGAAGCCTTCTTGCATCCCTTCAAGACTTCATCAAGCCTTCTAGCGTCCCTTCAAGACTTGGTGATGCCTTCTTGCGTCTATTCAAAACTTTATGGTTTCAGAAATGGTGAGTCTAATACCTCCTAGTACTATAGTACTTTCTTGAATGGAAATACCATTCTATTTTGGCTGTAACCACCCGGAAGGAGGTAGCAGGAAGTCCGGGAATGGTGGCTGCTCAAGACGGTCCACTGTGCCTTTTTATGTCCCGCAGCGGATTAATGTAGGCTGATGATGATATAACCAAAATGTTAATGTATACACACAGAATGATGATAAAATCCGCCCAGATTTGATAATGATGGCTACTTACAAGCTCAACAGGACTGAAGTCTCTTACAATCAACGATTTATGCTATTTTATTACAGCAAATACTAATTTAATTTTCTTCTCAGGTGATGTCCCGATGTCTTCTGCTTTGCATCTATTCAATTCTTTACACCACATGGCACATTATAAATGGTGAGTATTTTTACATGAATGTTAAGTTTTTGATGTAAATTGATTTCTAGTGATGATAAAATCCGCCCAGATATCATAATGACGGTTTCTAACAAGCTCAACAGGACTGAATAACTGAAAATACTGTCGTTTTGTAAGAACATAATGAACTTATATGTAATGAGTCTTTAATCCTTTTAGATGCTGCTTGGATGTGAAAATGGATTCTGGAGGAAAAGTTGAAGTCGTAACGATGAACTGGAAATAAATGGTAAGCCCCTTCATAACGCACCAGGATCATTATCAAATTGGTTCTCTGACCAAGCTTGGGTGGGGTGTAGATAACTGAGGAAAAAAGATTTAAAACACTAGAAAACAAATAATTTTTTCAGACTTCATATCTCAAAAAGGGTAAGTCCTATGGAAAAAATGCATTTAACATTAATTGATGGCTAAGAAAAAGATACAAGATAGGAATAAAAAGTAAATCGGGTAATCAGTAAGTAAGTAAGTAAGGTTGTCTGGAAGAGATCGCTTTTAGCGATAAGACCGCCCATTGTACATTACTGTTATTGTTTTGGTTATTTTATCTTTTTTATTTTTTATATTTGGTGTGCAATAAAGTGTTAATCTATCTATCTATCTATCTAAATTGATTATTGAAATTTGAATATTGTATCTTGATTGAGTCATATTTAAGATTAGGAATTTTGCGGCATGCACCACCTTAATGGTTCAATTTATTGTGGTATTTCATGATATGATGAACAATCACAGACCTGTTCTGAGTGTAATTGAGGACAAACATTATTTTATTTCTGATTTTTCATCCAGCATATGTTATATAGGGATTGAATTGTCCAGATTATATAATTATTTTTTCTATTCCAGGTAATGGTTACGTACGATCCAAGAATATGTAGTACAGCTTGCCTTCAAGATGCATTCTGGAGGAAGGAAAACTTAAAGAAGTACTGGAAATAAATGGTAAGGCCCTTAAACCAGGATCGTTATATTTGTATAAATGACCAAAAGAATTCCATTCGGCTGCCATGCTATTAGCTGCTATACGCCATTAGCTAGGTATAACTGAATTGGGCATTAGCTATAGGCCGACAATTTAACTGGCATATCTCCTGCGCGGTAAAAAGGGAGCGGGGGGGAGATGTTACCGGGTGGGTGAGAGGGGTGCGCAGAGCAGAGAGCTCACGTCAAGGCTTGACGGTCAAGCGCGGCATTGCGCTGGCGGTGCTCGCAGCACGCGGTTGGTACTTTTGTTACGGACGTTTGGACATAAACGCACAAGGTAAATGACAAGATTAATCCCAAGATGAATCACTCTTCTTGTTTTGCGAAAAAAAATAACAAGCAATCTAAACAAATAGACAATGTATATAACTTAACTATACTACTAGATATTAAACAATTTCTTAAAAATACCGATACTACAATTATATTTTATACTTTGCCAACATTGCCTATCTCGAGATAAGTCTGGATTATTTACTCGGTGTGTAGCGCTACCCGCCCCCGCTCCCTTACCGCGCAGGAGATACGCCAGTTAAACGGTCGCGTAGGTATCCATTAGGCCGTTTGTCCACCACCGCCATCACCCGAGCGCGTGCGGTGGACACGCGGCTATAGTAAATGTATGTATCGCTACTTCGGCGCCGTCATCTCGTTCTCGGTGACGTGACGGTGACGGCGGTGGTGGACAAATGGCCTTACGCTTACGGTTAATTTGTGCCGTGAGACTTTACTTTCTCAAGATATAATTGGTTTAAAAACTTGAGTTTTTTCATGATGAACAATCACAGACCTGTTCTGAATGTTATTGAGGACACGTTTATAATACTTCTGACTTTCTTCCCGCCGTTATTTTTTTGTGCATTGAATTTAACAGACTAATGTTTTTTTTTCTATTCCAGGTACACCATTACGATCCAAGATGAAGTGTGTAATTAGAATGTAATGAATGGTACACTATTCAGTGTAATATACGAAATATTAATTTAAAGTTTTTGTTTTATTATTATTTGATACAGCATTAAGGAGCAACGGTTCGCATGTGGCGCAAAAATTCCAATTTTATTGTATGTTTTGAGATAGCGCAACTTGATTTTGCGAAAACTAGGTGACCTAACACGCATGTTTTTAGCTACGAATGTCATTCAACGATTTTTAGTTATTTTTTTGTACATTGTTCGTAGCTAAACTTTGACGTGACGTGTACCTTTTGTATGAATAAATGACTATTGTGTATTGCGAGTCTTTTCGAAATGGTGGATTTTTTCTGCCACCGTTTAAACTGGGTTAGGACTTGACAGATACTCTTGACGACTTGACTATAAAACTATAATAACTAAATCACTTGACATTGCCTAAATTGTTGCAAATAATGCACAGAAGCCATTAGGTACCGAAGCTAAGAAGAAGACTATTTGACTTTGACATTCTGCGTGTAGACCTATCCGACACTTAGAGCATTGCAGGCCTCCGTTCAGTGTTGCTCGATGATCCGACATCATGCATCTGACTGACTACTATTATTTATTATGTGATAATGATATGAGACTTTCATTCAAAGTTCAGCTTTTACAGTAAGGAGATTCTGGTTTACGGAGATAGTACCCCTCATGAGTTTCCCCCATGAGTTCACCAGTAATAAAATTACATGTACCACAGAATAAATAATAGTACAATTAATGTACAAATTAAAATAAAATATTCTGAGGTTTATTGTTGAAAATATATTTGTAATTCTAGCTTTTATAAAAATAGTACCTACCTAATAGGAGGAACCGTGTGCTGATCAAAATGAGCCTAAACATGGCTAGTCTACTATTATCCATCGAGGAGTTCCGTTGTGCACCTTCCGTCTCCATCATCAGATCTGTTCATCACTTTAATATTGTAATGTCTTCGGAACTTACATGAACATAGGCAAATTTTCAGCTCAATCAGATGTCAAGAAGTCGTTCCTTCTAATTCAGCTTGCAATATTTGACCTAAACAAGCAATCTAACATACAAACAAACATTGCAAGCTACTGAAGCTAGTAATTAAAAAGTATTAGAATAATACTTTTTAATCCCAATCCCTTAGATTTTAGAACAATAACTACCAATAAATTATTCCTTCTCTTTAATTTGCTATGAATTTGAATAGGACTTAAGACGCCATTTTGTGTCGTCATCTCTTTCTGTTCCTTGCTAGTGTGCTTCATATTCAGAGAGAGCATAATGTAAAGGGCCTAGTACTGGTTTGTCTAAGTTTTAATAAGTTTCTCAGTATTATATTATAAGTTTTCTCAGTGTATGTACTAAGCCCCCATTGCTCTAAGCGTGATAGCGATACAACATGGTTTTTCTTTCAGTAACTGGTTTTAGTGATAAGTAATCTGTGACCTGATTCATAGAGACATTGATCGCTTGGTTACTTCACTTCACTTCTTAGTTTATGATATCTGTGGACACCTTGTACCTGCCGGCTAGGCTAGCCCATGAAGTACCTACCATAGACGGAATATAGTAAGCTCTACGCTACCTACCTACGTCAAAAGTCAAATATAAAATTTTCATTCAATCAAAGTCGTTCGTTTTTAATTTTTATTTTCTGCGCATGTATTTTTTTACCTCTATCTGATTAGTGGAATCCTTTTGGTCGGATATTTAGTTAGAACTATCTAGCAGATTAATGCTAAGTCGCACGTTGCTGCAGTGTTCGCTAGCTCTCAACAAAATGGTGCCTGAAGTAGTATTCGTATTGGGAGCGCCCGGCGCCGGCAAAGGCACTCAGTGCTCGTTGATTTCCGATGAATTTGGCTTCGTGCACCTGTCTGCGGGGGATTTGTTGCGCGAGGAGCGCCAGCGACCGGGCTCCGAGTTCGGCGAGATGATCGAGGAGAAGATCTGTAACGGACAGATCGTCCCGGTGGAGGTGACGTGCTCTCTGCTTCACAAGGCCATGCAGAAGTCTGGCAAGACGCGTTTCCTCATCGACGGCTTCCCTCGGAACAAGGATAACTTGGACGGCTGGGAGCGCGTCATGTCCGACAAAGCAAAACTTGTCTTTGTACTGTTCTTCGAGTGTTCGCGAGACAAATGCACCGAGAGGTGCCTCAGCCGCGGCGCTGCCGGCAGCGGCCGCTCCGACGACAACTTGGAGAGCTTGCAGAAGAGATTCAGCACCTACCTGAATGACACCATGCCTATCATCAACCATTACGACCAACAGGGCCTCGTCAGAAGGGTCAGTGCTGAACATTCACCCGAGGCCGTATTTCAAAGTGTAAAAGAGGTTTTCGGTAAGAGCGGGCTGGAGCGAATAGCTAATTAATATTAATTATGGTAGAACAAATGTTGAGTCCTTGTAGTAATATTTATTGTAGCAGTGAAAAATATAAAGTTTACTATTACTGTAGCAATGAAAAAATTATCTGTAAATTTAGATTTTAGATAACCAATGAAATATTGTATTGCTTATTGTAAAATTCAAGCCATGATGCAAATAGCAAAAAGGACAACATTTTGAAGATCATACTGATAACTGACCTTAAAATAAATTAGCTTCATTTCAAAGGAGTAGGTATTTAGAACCTACTTTTGACCTTGACTAGATTCTCAAAATTACCGGAAATTTCATCATGTTTTTTCTGCTAAAATGACAAATCATCTTGAGTTAGCAGTAAAATGATTACATCATTTTGTAGCGCATCAGATATAACTTTTATAGATATAATACCAATATCAGTAGACAAATATTGCCATGTCACTACTTCTCATAAATCAGTTTGAAAACTGAAAAGTATTTCATGATGTCTTTACGAAAATACTTTCATGTTTTTGGTAACATAAGTTGTGCAGTGTTAGTCTTAATTAATTTAAACACCTTAATTAATTTAATTATAACTTATGTGTTACTTGTTTAGGGTAAACACCCAACTCGAGTTTCTGGGATTTATATAAGCCCCATCCTCAAGGAGGATTCGTAAGTTATACTGGTGTTTAAATAATTATGAACAACACTTCAAAAGTTTTAATAGTATTAAGTGTTAGTCTTATTTGTACTTATTTATATATTACACATTCTGCAAATAATTGTTCAATTGTTGTATAATTTATTCTTATTTATGTAGGTCTTGTTCCTATGACAATTTATTCTCCCTTTGTGAAATCAATTTGTTTTTTTTTATTAATTTTTTTATTTGTGTAGTGTTGTTTCTAAATTGTAAGATTGCAATGTACTGTTAAAACAACACATTCCTGTGGAACTTGACTGTTTCACAAATGCCTGGTTTAGGGAATATGATATACACTTGTAGAGATGAAACCAATCTAAAACTAAATGCGGCTCCACTCCACCGCTTTTACTTGACTGACACAAACTTGACGTTTCAATATGGTCCTTGTGTTTACGGAACTAGGAATATATTATTTTGATGTACCTAATAGAGGCGTGTTCAGTTCTAGATTGGTTTGTCTACACGCTTGACCCAATTCCCTTTGATAAGTTTTTGAGTATAGGTGGTGGTAGAGTAAGTCAAACTGAACACCCCTCCACTGCTTTTCCTTGCTACTTGAAACAAGCTTAATGTTTGAAAATTATCCTTACTGTTACGGAATAAGGTATATTTAATTTTGAGTTAATTATTATGGTAGGGTGTGTTTAGATTATAATTGTGTTACTCTAAAACTACAATTATACTTGGAATAATTAGTGTTTTATCTTTTGTATTCTCAAGCAGTTTAAAATTCTATTGAAAGAGACAAAACACGGTTTAACTACGTTTATTAGCATAGTGTTTAGGCCCGTCGTCCGCGACGCTACTTAAAAGTAACCAGTTACAAACTCAAATCACTAATGAGTAGCTAGATATTTCAATGGCGGTACACGGCCCACCTAATCATCGCGTTACAAACTAGTTTGTGTAGCTATGGGCGTTTATTTCTACTAACCTTAGACACGTTATTGAATTTACTAACCAAATCAGCAAGGATTATTTATCATTCAATGATCAGCTATCAAATATAAAACGTAACAATATGTTATTGTAATTTACCACGTGTCGCTACCCACCAAGATATTCAAATGTACCAACCTACCTACTACAAGTAGGTGGGTAAAATACCTACTTCGGATGCAACTCCTTGTAATAATGTTATAAATTAGTGTTGTAGCACAGAATAAATAATAGTACAAGTAGTTGTAGTAATAAAGCAAACACCATTGCAATAGATTGATGTAAGTAAGTTAATGTATGTATAGTGTTCCTAGCTAGAACGTGAAATAAACTTATTGCGAAAACATTAGTAAGGTTTTTCTTGTTACTTTCTGCTGGACTTACCTACTGGTTTGGTAGTTGAATACTTTTACCTATATTTTTGATCCAACTCGCAATAGCTAGTTTTTTTTTCTCAATCAAGCAGATGACCCACCTGATGTTAAGCGGTACCCTCTGTCTGCGTATGAACAGTGCATTATCACATAGGTCACGTCCACGTAGGACGCACCCTACGCGGCACTGCACCGCGCCCGCCACCCTGAGATATAAAGATGAACTCTCATGTGCCTGTAATTTCACCAACAACACCCTTCAAACCGGAACACAACAATGCGAGCACTACTGCTTTGAGCAGAAATAGGTATGGTGGTAGAACTTCCGCGGACGAACTCTTTCACAAAAATTCTCTACTACTTCTTTATTAGCAGCATCTGCAACATCACCCATTGCCTTCGGAGCAGCAAGATCTGCAAATTTTTTTTAGTTCCAAAATTGTTCCTTTTTATTTTTGCATTTAGTTGGCGTTTGCGGAGCCAAACGGCTAACTTCAGGGCATGCTTGTATCGAGATTGGCCGTAATTTACAATACACCCATCTAGCAGTCACATACATATCTACATAGTCCCTAAGGATCTGTGTCGTAGGTATCAGGAGCTGCGAGTACCATGGTAGGTGTACCACAATACACAGACCCGGAACAAATATTTGTAGATTGCTTAACTACTGTCCCTTAAAAAAGAAACTCGTGGACGTGCGCATTCTCCCCATCCTCACTTATGGAGCTTGACGAAGCGTCAGAAGTCCTCTCTTGGAGTATGCCAGCGAGCTATGGAGCGCAGTATATTATAAAATAAAAAAAATGCTGGACAGTTCACACAACATTATCTAGCCCCAAGCTAAGCTGAGCTTGTGTTATTTGTACTAGATAACTATTACATATATATTACCTGGATAGATATTTTTTATTATACATAGAAAATACCCAGAACTCCCTGAACAAATATCTGTGTTCGCACAAATATTTGTTCCGAGGCGGGAATCGAACCCGCTACCTCCTGCGTCGCAGGCCAAGCTTGGCCCGCCGCGCCACAGAGGTCGTCAATAACTATAACTAATAATAAATAATTATAACTATCAGATAGTGTGAAGTATACTGCGCTCCAAAACACAAATCGCTGACGTTGTTCAGGAAGCAGCCAGCCTAAAGTGGAAGTGGGCACTTGCCGCATGCCAAGCGACTTGTGGGCAAAAAGAACCACAGAATGGATCCCACCCAACGCAAGGCGACAACGCAAGCCTAGAATCAGATGGCGTGACGAGCTTGACTCACATCTAAGCTCACGCCTGAGTGGCAGAAGGGAAGGGAGGCCTGAAGTGGGAAAATAATCTCACTAATATTATAAATGCGAAAGTTTGTGTGTGAGTGTGTTAGTTACTTCACGCTGAAACGGCTGGACGGATTTGCATGAAATTTGGAATGGACATAACTGGACTCCCAGAATAATACATAGGCACATTTTTATCCCGATATTCCCACAGGATCGAGACTTACGCGGGTGAAACCGCGGGGCGCTACTAGTTAATAATAATACTTGATGTAAGTCAAAACGGATTTTTCATTATACAAAAACGAATAATTCCTAAAAACTCCGCCGCACGATCAGTGGTATGGCAGTGGGGATTTTGAGTAGTTCCTTTGAGACTATCCACGTCAAAACAATGCCATGTGTTGATAGAATATAGATCCAATGCTACCTATTTACGTAAATGAAACAATTATGCCTGTCTAAACATTTATTACCTACTGTAGTAAATATGCAGTCTTGTTACATACACAAGTGCGCTAAGTACTTTGACAATTATATGAAAATCATTTAGGTACCTCGTTTACATGTCGCTGCTACTCGCGTTGCCATCAATATTTCCATAATATTTATGTGGAACATCGAAGGGAGTGAGTGTTTACATTGCTGCTTTTTCATACTTCTTTCGAATTCGACATCAGGCAGCGTCAGACATCGAAATCGAAATAACACTTATTCCTCCAAGAATGGTCATGTTTAGTCACCTTTTTTGAAGTTTTCGTATTATATATCCATAGTGTGTCATAATAGGAATCTAAATATCTTAATTATCTACTAAAAGATAAATAAAAATGCGTAAAACTTAATAGAAATGCGCGTAGCTAAGTAGCTACCACTGACACGCGCTCGTGCTGCCGAACCTTTGGCTTCCGCGCCTATGTCTCCACGAGCGAGAGAATCGCGACGGGTCCGCGCTCGCCCATACGAATTATCGCCGCGTGACTGTGGAGACGCGTTCATAAAAATACATGGTACGACGTTAATATCGCCGCGTTTCTCTCGCTCGTGGAGACAGCGCCTTAAGGTGGATGCTCTCGATTGAGGCGCGAAATTTTTTTTTTAGGTGTTTTTTGCTCATTACAGCTCATGAACACTTCTTCAGATAGTGAATGTTGATTTCTCGAGAACTAGGGTACTTAACACACATGTTTTAATTGCTAGTATCTCATAAATATCATCAGTTTAGCTAAGATCCCCCTAAACACATTTATACAGTGTTTTTTTTTAGGAAGTGTTCATGAGCTGAGCAAAAAACAATTTCGATACAACAATTTGAATTTCGAGCCACAAGCGAGAGCATCCACCTTAACAAACCGACAAAGCAGATCAAATCATTAAATCAAATCAAATTATGAATTATATTAAGTTATTTATCTTAAAAATTTACAATATTCTATTGATATTAAAAATATTTGTGACGTGTCAGGTTTTTATAGAATAACAGTTTGCATTTTTAATATTAATTTTACATTTGTTTGGACCGTGTTGGAGAAAATTCAGTCTCTGAGATTTAAATGTACGATTTCCTAGAAAGTTTATGTTTAATTAAGTTTTAAAATTTGTTAATCATCAATCTATTTTAGCCAACTAAGCGCCGGGCAGCGGTAGCAGCTGGGGCGAGTGCCGCGTTTACAACACGTGCTGCCCAATTTAGCCACTTCCCTGCTCACTTGCACGGAACTGAGCTGAATGTAAACGAGGCTTAAGGAAAAATTTCGCATACATTCACTACTAAATATGAAGCAATTTTAATATACACTCATTGCGATAAAAGCTATACAAACAAGAATATATCGTAATATAACGTTTTAAGGGAATAATGTATACATAAATAAACACAAGCCTTTTTCCTCTAAGGAGTAGGCAGAGCCTCAATGGCCCTTTTTTCATCGTGAATCGCCCAATCGCAGGAATATAGACGTGACCAGTGGTGAACTCATCGCCACCATTGCTTTCCCACGAGCAACTCGGCTAACGCTTTCTACACATAACAACATGTGATAACATTCTTAAATAAGCCAGAAGCCAAGACAAATCTTATACCAACATAAATTGGCTAACAAGTCCAGGAATACTTTGCTAAATACTTAAACTATACCGAGGTAGGCGATGATACTATTCAAGATAATCCGTAGAGGCTTAAAGTTACATAAATACAGTTCTTAAAACTATACCTCTCTTTACATCAATACAGACATTTTGAAGCTATATTTAAAAAATATAATTGTATATTCGTATAATACGAGGCACTTCTCATAACCATAAACAGTTTTAATAATCTTAATAGTTTTGTATCATTTGATAATCAAATGTTTTTTTAGTTTTTACATAATAAATCACATGTCATCCATTTTGTCAAGTCTCATAAATAGTAAGCATACAAAAATATAATAAATCAAATATGGTAACATAAGCCATAAAAAGTCATATTCATTCAAATTCAGTCATTATAAGTAATACTATAAGACACAAGCTGGGGGGCCGGTGGCTGCTATTTTAAAACCGCTGTAGGTTCACGAAATGTCTAATGAGCTCTAGAATATTTAAGTTTTTAAGAAGAGTTCTTAGAGTTTCCAAAAATAAAAATATATATGGTATTCTTAAGCTTTTTATCTAGTGGAATCATAAACTCACTATTATAATTACTTCAGTCGATAATAACAAAAAAAAAACTAAGATACCACCTTTTTAAGTTGAAATCCAATTTAAGAATTCGTACATGTTTTAATTTTTGAAACATTTGGTAGTTTATTAATTATTAACATAACATAATACCCAACAGTCCCCACAGGATTCCCTGTGTCGTGGGTACCCGGAACAAATATTTGCAGATCATACAAACATTTGTCCCGCAGCGGGAATCGAACTCTCGCATCTCAGCCGGCTACTCGCCCGACGCGCTACAGAGATCGTCAAAATAGAGTTAGTGAACAAAATTTTAAAGGGCATTTATATATTATTATTATTTTTATTCACAAAAACACTATCGGAGCGCATGCTCACCTACTTCACCTTCGCTGCTGCGTAGATGGCGAAGAATACAGAACCGCGGCAGCCCCAGCAGCACCATGCTGTGTTACCGCGAGCTCTTATACCCATTCAGCTCAACATTTATTCAGTACAAAATATTGTTTCCGTGATATCCGCAACTATATTAATAGGCACAGTCGCAGAGGGTCTATAGACTTCTGCGATTAAAGTTACTCAACGATGGGGAATGTCAACGACATACCAATATTATGTACTGAATTGGGTTTATACTGAACAGCTATAAGAGCCATGGTAACTCCCCTGAACCTGTTGTTATATTGGACTCGTAGAGCATTGTAGCCCTTCTGCGTATACCAGAGAGCACAGGTTGCATGAAATTTTTACAATATGCCTTGAACAGGGTCGCTTTGACCGGGGCAGAACAGCGTGCAAACCTGCAAGCCAGCATATTTCATCTAACCACCAACGCTTTACGTTCCATCTTAATTTCAGAACCATCACACATATCCTCAGTAACCCAAGCTGCTTAATCACGAACACAAGACAAATATACTTAACAGTAAAGTGAGAATAAGGTAGCAAGAGAAACCAATCACTGGCTACGAATTGGTTTTGATTCTGAACAGCACCGAAATTGCCCTTTTCTAGACTGAGATGAATTAATTATTCCCATTCCCCTGTGGGGCTTTTGGAAAAATTCGAGAGCTGTTGAGGCACTTAAGATCTTAATCCGAGCAAAAAGTTTTACTATTTCCTCCACCGCGCGGTTATAAATGGCGGTGGGGATTATAAGACTATTCAAATTAGATCATTCCTAAAAACTAAATTTAGATACCTATACCGAGCCAAACAGTGAGGCTTTTGGGAAACTGTGAATGAGGGAACAAGCAGAGCCCACCTGATGTTAAGCGGTAACCTCTGCCTTTAACAATGCATTACCTCATAGGTCACGTCCACCTAGGACGCACCTTATGTGGCATTGCACTGCGCCCACCACCCTGACACATAAAAATGAAAAGTCTCATGTGCCTGTAATTTCACCGGCCCCCATACCCTTCAAACCGGAACACAGCAATGCGAGCACTACTGCTTTGCGGCAGAAATAGGTATGGTGGTAGTACTTCCCCGGACGAACTCTCTCACAAAAAAGCTCTACTACTACTTAAGTAAGTTTTCCGATTTCCCCCTGCGCGCGGTTATGAATGGCAGTGGGTATTATGAGACTATCTAAATTGTATCATTCCCAAAAACCACACCATCTGTGGAGAAAGGTGCGCAATAATTTAAGTCTGTGTTTAGTTTAACTCTGAGAATGTGGCACATACTGAGGCCATTGCTTAACCTATAATGTGAAACCAATAAGATGTTATTGTGTAACCTGTGTGTATTGCCTAATTGTGTACCTACCTAATACTAATGATCCTATGTTGGTCGAATAAATAAAAATTTAATTTGAAATTTAAAATTGCTTAACACTAAAATATATAAAGTAACATTCATATAGGTATGTAAACATTTATTAAACTTTGAGTTTTGTTTATCATTAAATAGGTGCTAATATTAGTTGCATAATTACTAAGTACACAGCTTCTATAATGAAATGTAATGCTTGTTCACTCACTCTCTAGATACGATATTGAAAAATACTTGGTCTAGGCAGAATTTTGGACGGACTGCCTAAACATTTTGCTCCGCTAAATTAGGGTTTTAAAACAAATTATAAAAAAAAACCCTGGCTTTCCCTGTCCTCCATGAGCTTCCCGCCGAAGACCGGAGGTTGCTGCACATTTGGGAATTAATTAAATTAATAAAAACAGCTGGTTTGGATCAGTTGAGCTACCTTTAGATCGCTTGCAGCGGTCTTCAGGTGGCACAACTGTTTCATATGTATTTTGTACATACCTTGCATAATAAAACTTATTATTTACTTAAAAAAAAAAAAAAAAAAACAGCTCTCATTATTTTCAAAATATTCTATGATAACGTTCCCAATAATATAGCTATATAAAACATGAAACTTCTTCCAGAATGGCCAACCTTTAAGTGGCATAATAATTTATACTATAATAGTATCTAAGGCTAAATCCTCACATAAGCATATAAGCGTAATATTATAAGTATAACAAAGTGGAATGAAGCATAGCACTTTATAATGGCGACTCAAATAACGCCTTCTCACCAATAGATTCCCAGACACCAATGCAAACATTTTGCAATATCTGTGGCAGTTTTTTTAAAACTGTCAGTTTGACATGCGCTGGGTCTCCCGTAAGCGTTATAGCACAGATTAAATAATAGTTACTAAATAACAGATACATCACTCCCGTACAAAAACATAAATGCTTAAATCATTTTATAAACCTATTTTAGTTAAAATAGCTGTTTTGTTCGCTCTGATCTAGAAAGATGTACTATATGGAACTAAGGCTATAAACAAACTGGATTCGATTATACCAGTCTCATTCTTTTATGTGAATGTATTCATGTGTTGGAATGAGACAAGCATATATTTATCTGTTTTTATTTGTGTAACTCGTACCAGGCCAAATGTAACAATTACTACTACATTCATGGTAACAATCTAGGAAGATGTACATTCATGTTACCAATATTCAGGAAAAAGGAACGGAAAAACGACTGTCGTGTGACAATATATTTGTTTCTCTCTAACATAGGATAGCAAGCTATCTTCTAGGATAGGAGTAAAAAGGAACACTATAATTTTAGCACTCTATCCATGTCATCTGTGGCTCTGATGTAAAATGGCACACGTCAAAAGAAGACAAAAGTTATTTTACAGACCGTTCACCGTAAGATGGCACTTGCCATGGAGTATTTATTTTTCTATGGTTGGCATTATTCCCAAGACAATACTCATTCATGGCAATACTAAGCCACAACCACAGACTAAGAGTATAACGCAGGTGCCATCTTACGGTGAACGAGCAAAAAAGGTTTTAAAATTGATTATGAATAAAGGGGGCTACTACTCTACAATATAATATAAGTCTACAATTACGACGCAGAGAAGATAATTTATTATACAAAAATTCAGCTTATTAACTGTCATTGCGAGGTTAGTCGCTAATTTGACTGGACTAAACACACGAATAATAATAATACCCGGCACTCAAAATAGTAGATTATGCACTGAGGGAATAAATCAGTGTCTTACGTCGCGGGCGGCATATTGAACCCTGAGCGTAACGAGGGACTCTGGTGTCCTAGGTGAAAGCAAGGGGTTCAAGCTGCCCAAGACAAAGACAGGCTTTATTCCAGAGGAGCATACTCTACTTTTCACACCTTCTGTGAGACAATAAAAATTCACTGAAAATCACAGCACCGAACACCGTCTGTCGTTTCAAATTCTTTGAAATTGAGTTTTGGATATGGTGGTCTTTTCGATTTTCGAACAAACCTCTTTACAATGCCTTATGGGCATTTACAGTTTTCCACGAGTTTCCACACGAATTTGATGTTCTAAATTCAAACCACTTTATTCTCTAGGGAGTTTCATACAACTTTATATAGTATAACTTCCTATACTATTCAATTATATAACTTTACTAGCGGCTCGCCCCGGCTTCGCACGGGTAGCCCCCGGTGAAAAACAGCCCGCCCGCGATATTTTATTACTTATAATTTCTCCCGTTTTTTACACATTTACCACTATATCTTTGCTCCTATTGGTCGTAGCGTGATGTTATATAGCCTATAGCCTTCCTCGATAACTGGACTATCCAACACAAAAAGAATTATTCAATTCGAACCAGTAGTTTCGGAGATTAGCGCGTTCAAACAAACAAACAAACAAACAAACTCTTCAGCTTTATAATATTAGTATAGATATACCTTAAGAGATAATGCTTTACTTTACGTTGAGGTTGCATAATTGGACATTGTCGAGCAGGTGGTGTGAAAAGTATATTACGCAATACCGTCGACGGCACACTATGCATTTACTGAGAGAGTGCCAGACCTTTGGTTTAAGGGTTTGGTGTAAATGTCTTAGAAAATACATGTCGTGAAATACTTAGATAATTCACACATAAATATACATTAAGCCACAACGAAGCATTTTACACATTTATAAAGCAATATATCACATAAATACTAATTTCCGAAATACTTTAAACATTATGTAAGTACTTGCCTTACTTTAAGCCGTGGCTTCAGTCCAACTGTGGGATTAAAAAGTCTCAAAAAGATTAAAAAATAGTCTTTGTGCTAGTCTTAAGTACTTACAGTGTACTTAGCAAATTTGTTGCGTTGTTTGTTGTTTGCTACCAGATGTAAATCTGTAAGTGCACTGTATGACTTAAGTTGATTAACATTTGAGATTTGTACGTAGTGTTACGTACAAACATACAAAAAATACAAAATGCTTTATTTGGAACAAAAAGAAGGATACAGTATGTATTGAGACCGATAATAAAAGCAGAAGTTTAAAAAAAAAAGAAGTGTCGCGAATCTAGAGGTGGATGCTTTCGCTTGACGCGCAAAATTCAATTTACAATAAACACATTTTTGTATTTCTTTTTTGTTTAGTGGTATCGTAGCTTAACTGATGATATTTATGAGATACTATCAATTAAAACATGTGTGTTAAGAGTGCGTGTTCTCGCGAAATCAACTTTTGCTATCAGAAGAAGTGTTGATGAGCTGTAATGGGCAAAAAACACAAAAAAATGAATTTCGCGCCTCTAGCGAGACCATCCACCTTCGTCCGCTTTCCTCTGAATTTATAATTACAGAGTTCCAATAGTGTAAGGTAAAGAAAACAAAACTTATGATAATATACAGAAAACAAACACAATTAATAATAACAGTACTTAATTATTTAACTGAAGTATTGTGTGAAGTATGCTTTTATCGAAGGAAGTATGTGTGTTAAAGTTTGATAAGGTGGGTTATGTTTTTGAAAGAGCGAGTATGGGTGTGTAGGTGAGTAAGTGTGGGTGTGTGTGCGTGAGGTTGTGTGAATGTGTGTATGTGTATTGTGTGTGCATCATAATAATTTGTACGTAGTTTTTAAACCATTTTAGGGCCGTGGTCCAACTATTCTATATCATTTACCTTTTTTCAGTGCTAAACGGGACGCGGAGGGAGTGCGTCGCGTTCACTCACCTTGAAAAAGACTCTTGAAACGGGTCGAAACAATGTCGGTGCTTACATCGATTTAAAGGTACGTGAAAATTTCCCGTTTTTATAAAGTAATCATTTACCTTGACTAGACCCGCAGTTCAACTGTATCGTCGCTAAGGAGCAACGTTACGGTAAAGGCGCGATTTTTTTTGTGGTTTTTTGCTCGTCTAGATATTTTGAGATCGCGAAATCTGATTTTGCGAAAACTAGGAGACCTAACACGTATATTTTGGTTTAAAATGCCTCATAATTATCATTTGTTTAGCTACGAATGTCGTTCAATGATTTTTACAGTGATTTTTTTGCTCAGCCGGCTACTCGCCCGACGCGCTACAGAGGGCGTCAAACAACATTGTCCCTACTGAAGGCCCGTAGTCCTACTGACTGTACATAATAGTTTTACCACGACCCTGAATGGTTTTAATAGCAAAATGACAACATTTACAAGATTTTAATAAATAAGAGGGTACTTCATAATCAAACTACAAATATTGATAAAAAATCAAGCTATAGGTATATTCGAGATAAAAAAATTGTTAATGACTTATGTTGATGACTGTACCAAGTACCAAAACACCACAACCCAGGCGGGTCATTGACCTAGCACAGGGTGGCTAAGAAAGTACCAGTGAGGAGAAGAACTAAGTAGAAACCTTTAAACTATTTCAGACTTGTGTCTCAATGGGATATAGCACCACGTACAAGGCATCTCACGCACACCACACGTTACTCTAACATTTAATGCCGTGGTGTGTCCGGCCTAAGAATATAACCCTCTATCTCCTCCCGTGGATGCCGTAAAGGCCGGCTAAGGGATTACACCAGGGGATGGGCAACATAATTCCACTGAGGACTCGACACCAATACTTCGTTCGTTTCGTATGAGGTAGTGCTGGCCTCTGGTGTCGGAGTTTGTCAACCCGCCCGAGGGCCTCTGACATGGCTTATCGACTGCTATTAATCAATAACAGCCGGGACCGACAGCTTAACGTGCCCTCCGAAGCACAGAGCGATGGAAATCCGCACATAACTTAGAAAAGTCATTGGTGCGGAGCCTAGGATCGAACCCGGTATCGTTGGATTCTGAGTTGCACTATTGAACCGTTAGGCTGCCATACCAATACTGCGATGACTAATCTGCCTGCCAAGCGTATTGCAGTGATTATGACATCCCGTTCGTAAAATAAATAAAGTATCAGGCGCCTAGGACATGCCAGGAACTGTTTATAAAATACATACTGTTCTTAAAAAAGCAAGCACCTAGGACACGGTACATGTTAATTAACATGATACTGTTCTTGTTTGTAATTATCATCATACTGTTCTTAACGTACCAAGTGCCTAGGACATGCCAGGAGTTGTATGTAATTTACATACTGTTCTTAAAATAGCAAGCGCCTAGGACACGGTACATATTAATTAACATGATACCGTTCATTATCATCATACCGTTCTTAAAGTACCAGGCGCCAAGGACACGCCAGGAGCTGTTTATAAAATACATACTGTTCTTAAAATAGCAAGCACCTAGGACACGGTACATGTTAATTTACATGATACCGTTCTTGTTTGTAATTAACATCATACCGTTCTTAAAGTACCAGGCGCCTAGTTTTTGTATTATACATACTGTTCTTAAAATAGCAAGCGCCTAGGACACGGTACATATTAATTAACATGATACCGTTCATTATCATCATACCGTTCTTAAAGTACCAGGCGCCAAGGACACGCCAGGAGCTGTTTATAAAATACATACTGTTCTTAAAATAGCAAGCACCTAGGACACGGTACATGTTAATTTACATGATACCGTTCTTGTTTGTAATTAACATCATACCGTTCTTAAAGTACCAGGCGCCTAGTTTTTGTATTATACATACTGTTCTTAAAATAGCAAGCGCCTAGGACACGGTACATGTTAATTGACATAATTGTTTGTAATTATCACCATACCGTTCTTAACGTACCAAGTGCCTAGGACACGGCAGGAGTTGTATGTAATTTACATACTGTTCTTAAAATAGCAAGCGCCTAGGACACGGTACATGTTAATTAACATGATACCGTTCGTGTTTGTAATTATCATCATAACGTTTAAAGTACCAGGCGCCTAGGACACGGCAGGAGGTATTACACGACAGCGTTCGGCGTGTTCTCCGACTGTCGGTTGCTGTGATAGTCTTTCGCGAACGACAAGAACACCTCCTCAAGAGTGGTTTCCGTCACCGAGTAGTCTTCGATCAGCGCCGGGAAGGTTTTCTTCAGTTTCTCCAGTTCCGAGAACAGGTCGCTGTACCGCATGGTTTCGTTAATGTGGTAGTGAAGCATGGTCTGGAAACACAATCATCTTATGTGAGACTGGTGACGGTCTACTGCTAAGGACCCCAACATCCGACACTAAGGTGCAGATGAGGGCAGAATTCAAAATGGGTGACAGAACCGACACGGAGCACCTCCTCCCACTACACGTGGTATTGTGCGTCACGCCCCTAGAGTGTATACAGGGTGGATTGTTGAGACGGGACAGTAAGGGCAGGTACCTTAACCGTTATAGTTACAGGAAAACGTTCCTAGGAGACCATCCATAACTTTTTGTGATTTTCTGATCTGCATTCACAGATTTTGGAAAAAATGTACAGTCAGCAAGAAAATGGTAATTTTACACAAAATCTTTTTTTGATGCTAATCGATCCTGTTTCTTACATGGACCAAAAGTCTTTATAGGACCGACTGAGGTTTGGGTACTAGAAATCACCAAAAACTTTTCCCATTTTTTCCAAAATCTGTGAATGCAGATCAAAATATCTCAAAAAGTTATGGATGGTCTCCTAGGAACGTTTTCCTGTATCTATAACGGTTAAGGTACCTGCCCTTACTGTCACGTCTCAACAATCAATCAAGTATATTTTTTTTTATGAAAAAATAAAAGCAATACAAGCTTTTATAAAATTAGTAACCGTGTGCTGATCAAAATGAGCCTAAACACGGCCAGTCTACTATTATCCCTCGAGGAGTTCCGTTGTCCACCTTCCGTCTCCATCATCAGAACATATCGCTGTACCGCATCGTTTCGTTAATGTGGTAGTGAAGCATGGTCTGGAAACACAATCTTATGTTTGACTGGTGACGGTCTACTGCTAAGGACCCCACCATCCGATAGGTGCAGATGAGGGCAGAATTCAAATTAAGTGACAGAACCGACATGGAGCACCCTCCCGAATTCGCATGGTATTGTGCGTCTCGCCCCTAGAGTGTATATAAAAACGCGAAGCCCGTAGATAGCGTGGTTGCCCCTGAGCCTGCTTTAGCTCATTTATGGTGAGGGTCCCTACTGAAAGTCTCAAGACCTACTTGAGCCCTGACTTCTGACCGAAAGGGGTGATGTTCCGGCGGTTCATGTGCCGTCTGTCACGTGATCCCCCGGGCTGCGACGCGTCGGCGATCACTAGTGTGTTAGATTAAGTTGTAAATAAAGTGTTTTTATATTTATATGTTAGTTTCTAAAGTTTCTATGGGCCTATTGTTTATGTTTAGTACAATTATGAACAAGCCTGAAGTAAAGATTTTGAATAAATAGCTATGCGTCACGAACTGAAATTATTTTCAGATTAGTATCAATCAGTATTTTTGATGGGGATTGGCCATTTTTTGTTATACAAAATGTAGCTTTTTGATTTGTAGTTGAATACTACCCATATAATTTATACAACTGAAAAAAAACACTTGATATAAGGGACATAATATAAAAACTGAGGAAGAAAATGTTGTAATACTAGTATTCACAAAAAAGAAATACATTGGTGGGTAGGACCCTTAAGGGTAACCTGTACCGACTCGTTTGCCCCGGTTACTGACCTGATGCTCGTCCTTCAAAGTGCAGTTGAAGTGAGAATGCAAGTTGCTCTTGAGACTAGAAATCTCCGACTTGGAGCTGTCAACCTCTGAAATGCAGTGAGAATATTTGATCAAAATATGTCAGCAGCGTGTGTGGCGCGGCGGGTGAGATTCGAGAGGTTGCTGGGTCGATTCCCGGAACAAATGTTTATATGATCTGCAAATATTTATTCCGGGTCTGTGTGTTGTGGTATCATAATACTCGTAGTTCATGATACCCACGTCACAGGGGATCCTAGTGTGGGATCAGGACTATGTATGTGTCCGTCGGGTGTTATGTTAATGTTATTTTACTCGCTGATAATAAATAAATAAAATAAATAAATCATGTTGGACAGTTCACACAACATCATCTAGCCCCAAGCTAAGCAGAGCTTGTGTTATGGGTACTAGATAACTGATATACTTAATACAATATAATACAGATAGATATTTTTTATTATACATAGAAAATACCCAGAACACCCTGAACAAATATTTGCGATCGCACAAATATTTGTTCCGAGGCGGGAATCGAACCCGCAACCTCCTACGTCGCAGGCCAAGCTTCGCCCGCCGCGCCACAGAGGTCGTCAATGTAGGTTTATATTAATGTTTTTTTTAAAAGGTTAAGAGATTATCCATTACAAAGTCAATGTCAAAAGTATTTTATTCATTGTAATCACAAGGACCAATTTGAACCGTCTTATAAACTAAGTTTACTCCTGTTCCAACGTGACCAAACCTAGAAGAATCAGGCAACAAACACGGCTCGGCTATATTTGATGATCCCTCTACTACCAGTTTAAACCAAACACGAAATATTGGTGGTACTTTTAGTAAAAGGCAAAGTAACAACGAAAGTGGGCGAAGTACTTATAAAACGTAGATGATTCCGAAAAGGGGGCGAAAACCTACAATTTGTATGAAATTAAGAATTTGTAGACAAAATCAGAAAGGGGGCACATAGCGAACAGACCGTGGGGAGCGCCTGAGCGGTGGAACAAGTGGTGGATTCAAAGAAAAAAGGAAAACCAACTTAAAAGCCTCAGGTCAGGGGTTCCCAAAGTGGGCGATAACGCCCCCTTGTGGGCGCTGCAGGCCTAAAGCGGGGCGGGAAGAGACCCAGAAAAAAAATGGGGGCGTCAAATCAGATACACTTTCGCATTTTAATAGTTATTAGTATTCCTAGATAGGTTATTTCCGTAGATAATAGACCGCGGGCAATCATGTTTTAACAAGTTTTTGTTAAATAACCAGATTTGAGCATGTTTAATTGGAAGTTATAGTGGTTTTTAAGTGGGTAGGTGAAAAAATGGGGGCGCTAAAATATAATTTATTCTGAAATTGGGCAGTAGACAAAATAAGTTTGGGAACCTCTGCCTTAGGTAGTCAGTCAAGGCCACCTAGAATTAGAATTAGTGGGTTGCACCATCGTGGAATATAGACGTCACAAGTGGTGAGCTCATCGCCGCCATTGCCTCCCACGACTGATTCCATTATAAGCTAGCGCCAGGATAAATCTTATACCAACGAATCTTATAAACAAGTCCGGGCAATCTCTTAGTCGGCTTTTACGACATCCACGGGAGGAGACAGACGGGGTCTATTCTTAGGCCGGACACACCACAGAAGCCAATATTAACATAACAGCAAAACCATAAACGTTACGTTTGAACGTTTAAGTAGTGGTAGAGCTGTAGTGAAAGAGTTCATCCGGGTAAGTACTACCACCATACCTATTTCTGCCGCAAAGCAGTAGCGCTCGCATTGCTGTGTTACGGTTTGAAGGGTATGGGTGCCGGTGAAATTACAGGCACATGAGAATTTTCATCTTTATATCTCAGGGTGGGTGCAGTGCAATGCCACATAGGGTGCGTCCTAGGAGAACGTGACTTATGTGATAATGCACTGTTAGGCAGAGGTTACCGCTTCACATCAGGTGGGTCATCTGCTTGTTACGTCATTCTAGTAGTATAAAAAAAAAAACTATTTCTGCCGCAAAGCAGTAGTGCCCGCATTGCTGTGTTCCGGTTTGAAGGGTGCCGGTGAAATTACTGGCACCTGAGACTTTTCATCTTTATGTCTCAGGATGGCGGGCGCTGTCCAATGCTACATAGGGCGCGTCCTAGGTGGATGTGACCTTTGAGGTAATGCATTGTTAAAGGCAGAGATTACGGCTTAACATCAGGTGGGCCATCAGCTATACTGTAAAGAGTGTCTCACCGTCCGCGCTGGCCGCGTGCTTCATCTTGATGACGACGGCGTGCCCCTGCGCGTGGCGCGCGCGCAGCTCGGCCGGCGTGCCCAGCGCGCGCAGCACGCCGCCCGACATGATGCCGATGCGCGAGCACAGCGCCTCCATCTCGTCCATACTGAAACAGACACGTTAGGGTACAGAAACAATCAACTACTTGCAATAATCATCTTTATAAAAACAACCGGCCAAGTGCGAGTCGGACTCGCGCACGAAGGGTTACGTACCATTATCAATAAAAACGGCAAAAAAATCACGTTTATTGTATTGTATTCAATATTTATTTTATTGTTTTTTAGTATTTTTTGTTATAGCGGCAACAGAAATACATCATCTGTGAAAATTTCAACTGTCTAACTATCACGGTTAATGAGATACAGCCTGGTGACAGACGGAAGGAAGGACAGCGGAGTCTAAGTAATAGGGTCCCGTTTTACCTTTCAGTTACGGAACCCTAAAAACGGTCAAGTGTGAGCCAAACTCGCGTAGAAAATGTTCCGTGTAACTAAGCTAACGTACAAATAAGATTTAAAAAATAAATTGCGATGAGAACCGAGAGTTGATCGAAACGAGCCCAAACACGGCCAGTCTACTATTAACTATTGAGAAGTTCCTTTGTCCGCCTTCCGTCTACATCATCAGATCAGCTCGCTGTCACCATCATATTGGCTAATAGGTACAAAATTCAGTTGCAAGATTTGATGGACACACACACACACACACACACATTGCAAGTTAAATAAAAGCTTTTTCACAGCACCTGCTCGACAATGTCCAATTACATATCATGCAAACTCAACGTAAAGTAAAGCATTATTTTTTAAGGGTTATAAAGTTTTGTGTAACTCCCTAGGGAATAAAGTGATTTGAATTTGGAACGTCAAAATCCTGTGGAAATTCGTGGAAAACTCTCAATAAAATAATGCCCATAATATGGCATTGGAAAGAGGTTTGTTCGAAAATCGAACTGGCCACCATAAGCAGAACTCAATTTCAAAGAATGTGAAACAAAAGACGGTGCTTGGTGCTGTGATTTTCAGTGAGTTTTTATTGTCTCGCTGAAGGTGTGAAAAGTAGAGTATGCGCACCTCTGGAATAAAGCCTGTCTTCGTCTTGAGCAGCTTGAACCCCTCGCTTCACCCATGACTCTATATCTAAAGTCATTCGTTACGCTCAGGGTTCAATATGCCACCCGCGACATAAGACACTGCTTTATTCCCTCAGTGCATAATCTACTATTAAAATGGCAGCGTTGAATGGTGACGCTCACTGACCTGTGGGAGGTGATGACGACGCTCCTCTGAGCGCGCAGTGCGCGGCGCAGCGCGCTCCAGACGCGGCGGCGCGCGGCCACGTCCACGCCGGCGGTGGGCTCGTCCAACAGCGTCAGCGGCGCGCCGCTGCTGAGCGCGGCGGCGGCGCCCAGCCGGCGCGTGCAGCCGCCGCTGTACCCCGACACTGCACGCTCACTGTACTTGCCGAGGCCTGCAATTAAAAAAAGTAAGTGGATCTTTTATGGGGAATTCTGGTCGGTTCTATAATAAACTCCCAGAAATTCGAAGATTTTAAATGAAACTAATAGACAAAACTAGCTTACGGCCCACCTGATGTAAAGTGGTCACCGTCGCTTATAGACACCGGCAACACCGGTCGTATTGTCGATACGTTGCCTACCCTGATGGAATTTATGAACATTGTTCTTGAAACGACACATGTCGTAACCAAGTTGGTATGTAGGTCTACTGCCTTACCGTAGACATATTGCATGTGCAGTCAGGGTTCCAAGGGTAAACCTTCCCGACTGTACAAACAGTCAAATACATATATATATATATATATATGTAGTTAAGTACATAGTAACTCATATACTATACAAAATGAATTGCGATCAATGTCGTCAGCGACACAAAACTTGTCAGTGAAGTTGTTGTCATGTATAGAATAGTTGGCACGATTCAGCAGAAGCGCTAAGTTTTCCTATAAAGGAGCCCTCAGGTTTTGCTTCAGTAATGAAGCCCGGAAGTGCGTTGGAGATCTTTACCCCTAAGAAGTCAACGCAGTATTGGGTATTCTTTAGCCTTTTCTTAGGCAACCGAAGGCGTTGCTGACCCCTGAGGGCCTAGTACAGGTTTGTCTTAGTTTTGCATTCGGTATCCCGACTACCGAGTCGATATTTGTTTTTATGTATGGTTTTAATGAGTATCTCAACAAGTTTTTTAAGTGCAAGTTTTTTTTATACAACTTTAGATGACGGAACAAGCAGATGGCTCACCTGATGTTAAGCGGTACCGTCTGCCTATGAACAGTGCACTTACAGGTCACGTCCACCTAGGACGCGCCGTAGACGTGCCACATAGGGCGAAGGCCACATAGGTAATGATGTGTCTCAGGGTGACCCCTGAGACATAAAGATAGTCTCATGTGCCTGTAATTTCACCCGCACCCATACCCTTCAAACCGGAACACAGTAATGCGAGCACTACTGCTTTGCGGCAGAAATAGATATGGTGGCAGGACTTCCCCGGACGAATTTTTTCACAAAAAAAGCTCTACTACTAACTATGGAACTACTATTACTAATTATGGGAGTCAGCCCACGTAGGAAGCTATTCCAGATTTTTTCTAACATACCGTGTGGCTTGTAGCATAAGCTCACATGGCAGGGTAAGTGTTCTGGTGCATTATGATTAGGGCTTGCAATCCGTATATCCAGATATCCGCCAATTTACAAATCCGGATAAAGACGTCCGCTAAATCCGGATAATTCGGATAAAGCGGATAATGAAATTCATCCATAAATTAAGATTAGAATCTAAATTTCAAATACTGATCCTTTCTTTTACATGTTATTCACTTATACATTAAGTATCTGGGGAACCTAGCTTAGCTAGGTGTTAGCAAAATGCGTAAAAACTCGGAAAAACGCGTTTTTTTAGAGATGAGACCTAGCTAGCAAGATTTTAAACGCGAGTCTTGCTTCATTGAAAGAAAAATATAGTTATTTTGAGAAGAAAAGTGTTAACTTGAATAGAAGAAAGAAGTTTGTAAAATTTATTTGAGTGATGTTTTTTGATATTTTATGATCACATTATTACCATGATAGTAGTTTTAATTTTACCATAAAGAGCTACCGAATTGGTTAAAGTGGTTCGTATTTTAATGGTGGGTGAATGTTGGTTTAATTTAAACATGAGTAAATCTATCTATGACCATCATTTTCTTTTTTTGTAATTTTTAAAGCTTTTCAAATATTATCGCGATAACCGAATACAAAAGTTCACTACTATCCATATTATCCGGATACGAAAAGTTTAACGGCAGGCCCTAGTTATGATGGTGTGATCACTCACCGACGATGTCGATCCACGTTTTGACTTCGTTGTCGACGTCACGTTGGTCCAGGCCGCGCAGAGTCAGGAGCAGCTTCAGGTTGTCGTTGCCCGTTTGTAAGTCGGTGGTATCCAGACTGTGTGTGTGACTGTTGGTGCGTTGTGATGGTGTGATCACTCACCGACGATGTCGATCCACGTTTTGACTTCGTTGTCGACGTCGCGCTCGTCCAGGCCGCGCAGAGTCAAGAGCAGCTTCAGGTTGTCGTTGCCCGTTTGTAAGTCGGTGGTATCCAGACTGTGTGTGTGACTGTTGGTGCGTTGTGATGGTGTGATCACACACCGACGATGTCGATCCACGTTTTGACTTCGTTGTCGACGTCGCGCTGGTCGAGGCCGCGCAGCGTCAGGAGCAGCTTCAGGTTGTCGTTGCCCGTTTGTAAGTCGGTGGTATCCGGACTGTGTGTGTGACTGTTGGTACGTTGTGATGGTGTGATCACTCACCGACGATGTCGATCCACGTTTTGACTTCGTTGTCGACGTCGCGCTGGTCGAGGCCACGCAGCGTCAGGAGCAGCTTCAGGTTGTCGTTGCCCGTTTGGAAGTCGTCCAGCCCGAAGAACTGAGGGCAGTAGCCGAGCGAACGCAGATACTGCAACGATCGTTACACAACTCATATATAAACAAGATTGAAAACCCCGCTGTCAAGAGAAAAATAGCGATTTTTTATTTTTATCCAATTTTACACAGTTAATGACAACAAAAAATATATATGTTAATCTTCATGATATTTCCAAGGGCAAGATCGAGGCCAAAACACGATTACGATAAATGTTCTCGATAAAAATATCGTGAACTTACCTCTACAATGAGTTTATAACGTAAATATCTCTATTAAGTATCAGCGTACATTGATAAATCAATAAGAGTTACAAATGATATTATTTAAGAGGACATGGTCGATTTATATTTACGATTGCGTAGCAAATATTTGTTCAAATAAATATTGTACAACAGATAAAGGCAAAAAAATATGCCTTTTTCTGTTGCGCTTTCACCTGTTCACGGAGCACGAAGGTCTAGAAGGCACATTCACTCTTGCCTAAAGAGACATGGGTGTCTTATATTTTTAGTATAGTTTAGTTTAGTTTAGTTATATAGTATAGTTATCAGGAAAGACAGACAACGGCAACTTGTTCCATTCTAAGGAATCAGCATCCGTAAGGTTTATGAATGCTGATGTAAGTTTACCTGGCCCTTCTCAACATTCATGTGGTGTCCATTGGCGTAGATCTGGCCCTTCGTCGGACACTCCTCCATGGTCAGCATTTTGAAAGTAGTCGACTTGCCGGCGCCGTTCACACCGAGCAGACCGAAGCACTCGCCTGCAGACGGTAATAGCATTACTGCTAACTGCATCTACTCATCTCATCAGCATCAAGAGATAGCGATAACCACAGACCTCTATGGCGCAGCGGGCGAAGATTCGCCTGCGACGTAGGAGGTTGCGGTTTCGATTCCAGTCTCGGAATAAATATTTGTACGATCTGCAGATATTTGTTCAGGGTGTTCTGAGTATTTTCTATGTAGGAAAGTTCACACAACATTACCTAGCCCCAAGCTAAGCAGAGCTTGTGTTATGGGTACTAGATAACTGATATACTTAATACAATACAATACATAGATAGGTATTTTATATTATACATTAGAAAATACACAGAACACCCTGAACAAATATCTGCGGATCGTACAAATATTTGTTTCGAGACGGGAATCGAACACGCAACCTCCTGCGTCGCAGGCGAACCTCCGCCTGCCGCGCCACAGTGGTCGTCAAAACTGACCCTTCAAACCGGAACACAGCAATGCGAGCACTGCTTTGCGGCAGAAATAGGAGGTTTTTTTATACTATCAAGGTAGAAAAGAAGCATACGGCCCACCTGTTGGTAAGCGGTTAGCGCAGCCTATGAACGCCTGCAATACCAGAGACATAACACGCGCGTTGCCGACCCTTCAAAAATTTCCAAACACCCCTTTTGAAGAAACCCGTTACTGTACTTCGACCAAAATTAAAAAGTATGGACGGGCCTTAGGGAACGATAGTTTTGAAGCTTATAAAGTGAGTGAGCACACTCACTTGGCTTCAGTCGGTCTTTGTGACGGCAACGAGTGACGTAACGTATGTGTGTTATAATTGTGACTTATTTTTCACTGACGTTTTGTATGGTGGTGTATATTGGTGTGGTTTGTATATTTGTACCGAGGTGTGTCCGGCCCAAGAATAGACCCCTCCATCTCCTCCAGTGGATGTCGTAAAAGCCGACTTAGGGATTACCCGGACTTGTTTGTAAGATTCGTTGGTATAAGATTTGTCCTGGCTGCTAGCTTATTTATGGATTGTGATAATACTGCACGAAAGCGTTAGCTGAGTCAGTCGTGGGAAGCAATGGCGGCGATGAGCTCACCACTCGTCACGTCTATATTCCACGATGGTGCAACCCACTGTGAAAAGAGGCCCATTGACGCTCTGCCTATCCCTTCGGGGAAAAAGGCGTGTGTCTATGTATGTATGTATGTTTTGTATGGGTAAGGCCCGTCCATACTTTTTTATTTTGGTCGAAGACTGTAGTCACTACCTACCTACGTGGTACGTACCTTTTTTGACAGAAAAGCTGAGTCCCTGCACAGCGTAGCAGGACTTGCCGATTAACTTGAAGTAGTTCTTGTGCACGTCACTGACGAGCATCGCCACTCCTCCACTGTCCACCTGCTTCTTGGCTGGAACAACGACATCATCATCGTCAGATGGAAGAACACCACTGCGGAGCTTTCACTATTCACAAAAAGTTATTTTAATGATACCAATTCGGACCTAAGCTAGTTTGAGCATTTTTCAAATGAACTTTTATAAATTTCATATAAAATTGTGTCTTCGATGGTTTACGGTCTTTTTTTTTTTTATATAACTTGTTGACTGGTCAAGCCGATGGCCCCCTGATGTTAAGCGGTACCCTCTGCTTATGAACAGTGCATTATCACATAGGTCACGTCCACGTAGGACGCATCCTATCTGGCATTGCACTGTGCCCGCCACCCTGAGACATAAGTTGATAAGTCTCATGTGTGCCTGGAGCACTACAGCTTTAAGTCAGAAATAAGTATGGAGGTAGAACTTCCCCGCACGAACTCTTTTCACAAAAAAAAAGCTCTAATACTTATTTTAATGATACCAATTCGGATTAAAGCTAGTTTGAGCATTTTTCAAATGAACGTGTATAAATCAGTATATATAAAATCGTAGCGTGACTGACTGACTGACTATCAACGCACAGCCTAAACCGCAAGTCCTAGAGACCTGAAATTTGGTGGCCATGTTCCTCTTATGGTCTAGGTGAGCACTAAGAAAGGAATTTCCGATATTCGCTCTCTAAGGGGTCCAAAATGGGTTTTTTATATACAACAAAACTGCTCTTTGGAAACCTTTGGTACCTTAAATTTTACAAGGACACTCTTCAAATAAAATTAACATACACGTGTTTCAGCGGTACCTGAAATTTTCCTGAAAAACGGTAGTGGAACGTTTTTAAAACAACAAAAATCTTTCTTTTTTACTACACATAGCCTAAACCGCTGGTCCGAGCCGTCTCTAGCTTATCTTCCGCCTGGGTGCGAACTCAGATCCGGTACCCCCTTGTACCCCCCGCCCCATACCAATAATAATAATATAATATAATAAAAGCTTTTATTTCTCTTACACTTCTAATATTTAAAAAAATTAACAATTTATTTGACTTATCCTAATCTTAAATATAATTAGTTTTTCAGTTTTTCGGATATCTCAACCAGTGTAAGTACCACTTTGAGCGGTAAAAGCCTCCTCCATCTGCCTCCATCTCTCTCTATCTCTAGCTGCTCTGCTCCAGGTAATGCCTGCCGTTTTAGCGATGTCATCGCTCCAACGTTTATGCGGTCTTCCAGGCCGTCTCTTTTTGTCCATGGGGTACCAGTTAGTTATCGTTTTCGACCACCTATCGTCTGTCGCTCGCTGTACATGTCCAGCCCATTTCCACTTTAGCTGAAGAACTTTTTTCACAGCGTCTTTTGCCTTTGTCTTTTTCCTAATTACGGTATTTTTGATTTTGTCCTTCAGCTTGTGACCTGTGTAGCTTCTCTAGAGTCCTCTTTGACATACTCTTATTTTTTCCAGTGTCTTCTTCGTGAGTGGCCATGTCTGACATGCATACGTGAGGCATGGAAACAAACACATTTCCATAGCTTTTGTTTTTAGTTTAACTGGCAAATTGTTTTTGAAAATCTCTTTCATGCTCCAGTACTTATTCCAAGTATTTTTAGTTAATCGTATAATTTCTTTTTCCGTGCATGCTTTGAAAGTAATCAGGTGTCCTAAATAGATGTATTCCTCTACATACTCTAGATAGTTGGATTGGAACTCTATCGGTACCTTTTGTCGGTTAGTCATTATTTTAGTCTTATCTTCGTTGACTTCTAGTCCTACTTTCTTACTTTCTGCACATAGCGATTCAAGCATACTTTGTAATTCTTGTGGATCTTCTGAAAGCAAAACTATATCGTCTGCGAAGCGTAAATGTGATAGATACTTTCCGTGTATTTGTAGACCATTTCTCTCCCACTCTACATTCCGGAAAACTTGTTCAAGTACGGCTATGAATGGGTCCAGGTTTTTCTAGAGAAATTTGTGAGATGCTGTTCTTGTAAATTTCTTTTACTAGGTCTAAGTAATCTTTGTTTACTCCTTGTATTGATAGGGCTTCCCATATAGAGTCATGAGTTATTGAATCGAAAGCTTTCCTGTAATCAATAAATATAAGATATAAAGGTTTATTATATTCATTGTATCTTTCTATTATCATTTTCAGGGTATGAATGTGATCTACTGTTGAGAAGTTTTTCACAAAACCAGCCTGCTCTATTGGCTGGTTTTCGTCTATAATTTTGGTCAAACGCCTCAGTAGGGTTGTAGAGAACACTTTATACAAGCATGATGTTAGGCTAATTGGTCTGTAGTTCGAAATTTGTTTTGCATCACCCTTTTTGTAGAGAAGTACTATGTGTGAGTTTGTCCACTGCTTCGGTATATGTTTCGTAGAGAGAATCTTGTTAAAAAGGTTGGTAATCGGTGTTGCAAGGATCTCTTTGCCTGCAATCAACATTTCATTTGTTATACCATCCGGCCCTGGGCTTTTTTCAGGTTTCAGCTGCTTGATCGATTGAAGTATTTCGTTTTCATGGAATTCTGATACAGGTTCGTCGTTTCTAGGGACTATAATATTATAATGATGATTTGGTAGTGGATCTGTCCTTGTATAGAGATCTTTGTAAAAATCTGTTGCTATCTGCATTAACTCCTTTCTGTTTGTGACTATTTCTCCTTCTTTGTTTTTAAGTTGGCTCAATAACTGTTTTGAATTATTTAGATGCTTGTAGGCTCTTTTCACTGCACCCGAGTGTTCTAGATACTTTTCAATGATTTTCATTCTATATTTCTTAGTATTGTATTTTATGCATTTATGAATTATCTTGTATAGTCTACTCAGTCGGTTTTTCTCATCTTTTGTCTTATTGTTTTTGTTTTTAAGTTTGTGTTTTTCCTCTTTTAGCTCTACAATTTTATTTGTCATAATTTCATGATTTTTCAATAATTTCTGTGAAATACCGGCAGAGCTACAGCTTCGTACAATATTTCTCTCTATGCCGTCATAACAATCTTGCACTGTTTTATGCTCTACATTGTCATAATCACCTTTTTGTAACTCCGTTTTGTATTTTTGGGTATCTATATGCTTCTGTGGTTTTGATGAGCGGTAAGCTCTCGTTTGAGTTTTGCTTTCGATATTCAATGTCACTCTTACCAGTCGGTGGTCACTTGGATGCTTTAGATTACTTATGACACTACAGTTTTCTATTAGCCTTGGAGTATTTGTAGCAATGTAGTCAATTTCATTTTTCACGTTTCCGTCGGGTGACCTCCAAGTCCATCTCAGCTTAGGAGTTTTCATAAACATTGTGTTTGTTATTTTTAAGTTGTTTTGGAGGCAAAACTGTACGAACTTTTCCCCTCTTTTGTTTCTTTTTCCGTACCCATACTTTCCAAGCACTCTACTTTCTTCTTCCTTCGGAACTCCGATTTTCGCATTCATGTCTCCTAGAAAAATAAACCTTGATGTGCTGTGATCCACGATTGTTTCTAGTGTTTTATAAAATTCTTCAATTTCTTTTTCATCTGAGCTTGAGGTAGGGGCATATGTTTGAGCTATTGTGAATTCTTTTCCGTACATTTTAACTTTTATCAATGCGGCTCTTTCTGTTATGCCTTTGAAGTCGAGTACTGTTATATTGGTCTGTTTTCTAACCAAGAATCCTACTCCATTCCTTACTTTCGTTTCGCCATGAAGGTAGAGTCGATAATTGTCTCTATCTTCTATTGTATTGTATCCTTTCCTTCTTGTTTCGCTAATACCTATTATATCCCATTTTATTTGTGATATGGCATATTCTAGTTCAGTAATTCGTGTCTCGTTTGCTAGAGATCTAACGTTAAATGTTGCTATGTATATTTTGTTACCTTTCGCATTTGGAGGGTTTCGGTCTACTACCCCCGTGCTGACCGGGCATATTGGGGTAGGTTTTAGGCCCCATACCAATAGCATTTATTAAAATTAACGCGATCACTTAATAAATATGTAAATAATAACTTTACTAGATTAAAAAAAAACTGTAGCTCAGAAGGGTGCACCAAAAATGTCGTAATCTAAAAAGGAAAGTGAAGAGTCTTGAAAAAAACGGTGTTTTAATCTAAAAAAAAAACAAACTGCAAAGGCGAGGGTAGCGAGCCTCGAAACTGCACTATAGGTAAAGCCACCCCTGCCGCTGGTCGTAGAGACTTGTGTCTTTGATGGGCTTTCCGTGGCTCGTAACAGAGATCTCGGCTCTCGTGGTGCAGGTACTTACGCAGTGCGATCTCCTTCTCTACGTAGACGGCCTCAGCACGCACTATCTCGTCGGCGCTCGGCGCGGAGGGCCGCTTCCTGAGCCTCACGTTGAACAGCCGGTCGGACAGGCAGCTCAGCAGCCCCTTTTGTGTCAGCACTATGAGTGTCTGTTGAACAAATATTTACTATTCATTTTGGAAAACGGGAAAATTTATTTATTAAAAGTTTCAAAATAAGTTTCTAAGGCTGAGATAAATAGACGTTACTTAGCACGTACTAATGCTTAGCATTGTCTCTGTCCCTCTCTATCACGCGTTATTTTACACGTGTGTGAGTGACAGGGATAATGCTAAGCATTAGTACATGCTCTCGGCCTAAGTGTGCTTAGCATTGCCTCTGTCCCTCTCTATCACGCGTTATTTTACACGTGTGTGAAAGTGACAGGGATAATGCTAAGCATTAGTACATGCTCTCGGCCTAAGTGTGCTTAGCATTGCCTCTGTCCCTCTCTATCACGCGTTATTTTACACGTGTGTGAAAGTGACAGGGATAATGCTAAGCATTAGTACATGCTCTCGGCCTAAGTGTGGCTAAACACTTAACCCTAACACTTATTGTCTAAAAACAAGACCTAAAACTATGCTATACTATACTTACACTTGTAGCACTCCACACTGCACCCACACCCACACATACATCCACACACACACGAACATACACATAGATTAATACACACATACACATACATACTCATGCACCCACACACTTTTATCATCGTGATCAATCTTTTTGTAGCCACTAGTAAGTTTTGTTTGATATATCGAACTCAGTAGAATCATTTGTTAATTTTTAGGTGTGTAAACCTTTTTTGGCCATAATTTTGTAAATGTAAACATAAATATTGTATAAATCGCTGTTGGTTTACCAAAATAAATAATACAAAATAAACCCTTGAGTACCTGAGTAATTTACATTGAGCTATGCGACACCTCTCGTCGTTAACTAAAACTAACTTTGGTTATTTAGTTAAAAAAAAGATACACCAACAATACACATATTACGACACTCTTAACAGAATAGCTCACAGAGTTTACGAGGATAGTCGTATGTTAAATCCTGATATGCATACCAATTATAGGCGTATACAGCGTTCATCAGATTGTCTGAACATAAATATATATACATAAATATGTATACCTAATATAAAAAATTAGCCAAAACCAATTACCAGGGACCAATTTAAGCCTCTAATTTTTCTAGGTAATTTCATCCAAGCACACACTTCAATATTATAGAAGGATTTTTAAAAATTAATGGCCTACAAAAATAAGGTGTTTTTTTTACTTCTTGAATGACGGAACAAGTAGGTGGCCCACCTGATGTTAAGTGGTACCCTCTGCCTATGAACAGTGCATTACCTCATAGGTCACGCCCACCTAGGACGCACGCTATGAGGCATTGCACTGCGCCCGCCACCCTGAGTAATAAAGATAAAAAGTCTCATGTGCCTGTAATTTTTTCTAGACCTTTGTGCTCCATCTTCGGCCACATCGTCACTTACCAACAGGTGATATCGTGGTCAAACAAAGGTCTACTAGTACCAATGAGGTAATGTTTATAGGCAGAGGTTACCGCTTAACATCAGGTGGGCCCCTTGCTTGTTCCGTCATCCAAGAAGTATAAAAAATAAATTAAAAAAAAGAAGAAGTTACATTCAATTTAATTTTGTTTTTAGCGTATACCATTTGAAATATTAGTTTATCAATGCGTCGCCTTAATGTATTGTTGATATGAGGGAACAGAATATTTTGTTTAGTAAAGAACATGGGCAACTCCCCATACATTTTTTGACCCAACCTTTTTGACTAACTTACGTACAGTTGAGATACTTTTGGTTATTGATAATATACGTTAAGATAATGAAAAAGCTAATATTATTTTATTTATTATACAAACTTTTGTAACTTTTATTATCAACAATTATTATTATTTTATTGTTATATTATTATTTGTCTGATATATATATATATAAGACAATAATATTTACAGACAGTCTTAGTTTATTTAACAAATAAAAATTAATAAATTAATTAAATTAGCCTAGCTAAGCAGAGCTTGTGTTATGGGTACTAGACAATTGGTATACTTAATACGATATATATCTTAGATATATATTTTTTACAGAGATTTTTTTTTTATAGAGGTCGTCAAAACACACACATCACACATTCACATTCATCGCCACATTTCTAACAGTTATTGTTTATTCTGTAAATAAGTTACAAAAGCCAATTAAATTTCTTGCGTAGAAGTTGTGGGAAAGTTTTGAAGGTTGTTGCGTTTTGTTTCACGCAAATGAAATGAGTTGATTTATCTAATTATTTAGAAACACAACTTTTGCTTCCCAACATCTAAAAATATACAAGTTCTTTAGAAAAAATCGACAAAAAGCAACATTTAGAATCGTACTAATTACTTCCATGAAGGGGCCCTGGTTCATTTATTTTTGAGCTGGGGCAACGGTTGTCCACCTCTTTCATAATAGTCTCGATTCGGTCAACTTACTCGTTCGGTTCGGACACTCCGAACGCCGATCCGAAGTCCTTTGAGGTGAGTGTACTTACCATGTAGACAACAAGCTGTCCTATCAGAATCAGGATCTCCTTCCTGGCAGAGGACCCATCGCCCATGATGTAGCTACCCTGACTCTGGCCCTCTGCAAAATATACATTATTGTTGTAATTTATTATAGAAGTGTTATTAATCAAATTAAAAAAAAACAGTTTTACTGAGAAATGCACTAAACCTAAACAGTAAGCCCATATCAGCATAAAGACCTTAGAAACTAACATACATTTACTTATTTATTTAATCTAACACACGTGTGATCGCCGACGCGTGGCGGCCCGGGGGATCACGTGACAGGCGACCCTTGAACCGCCGAAACTTCACCCCTTTCGGCCAGAAGTCAGGGCTCAAGTAAGTCTTCACATTTTCCGTAGGGACCCTCACCATAAATGAGCTAAAGCTCACATTATGACACATTATTTATGAGTATATCAAGCGTAGCGTGTGCTGTCTAATGAACTTTAGCTGATTCTTTCTAGCATCTTACTTTCGACTGCCTACCTGAGGCTTTTAAGTTGGTTTTCCTTTTTTCTTTGAATCATCTTCCACTTGTTCTCGAGGCACCACACAGGCGCTCCCCACCTAGTAGTAAGAAGGATCATCAAATAAAGCCGAGCCGTGTTTATTGACTGATTCTTCTAGGTTTGATCGCGTTGGAACAGGAGTAAATTTATTCAAGACGATTCAAAATGGTCCTTGTGTTTTTAATGAATTTTACTTTTGACTTTGACTTTTGCACAACACTTTGCATTGTCAAATTTGACATCAGGAACCAGCAGAATTGGACAGCGTTCCTTGTTCACAGAACAGCTCAGCATTCAGGCAGAACTCTGTAGCTCTAACATGAAGAAAGATCTATATAGAGTAGTTAGACTCACCACAACATTTTGCACTGTCGAATTTGATATCTTGAACCAACATATTTGGACATTGTTCCTTGTTCAAGGTGCACATGGCGTTCAGACGAGCCACCTAAAGGAAGTGAGTAGCTATGTCATGAAGAAAGATCTCTATAGAGTAGTTAGACTCACCACAACATTTTGCACTGTCGAATTTGCTATCTTGAACCAACATATTTGGACATTGTTCCTTGTTCAAGGTGCACATGGCGTTCAAACGAACCACGTACTCTACTAAAGGAAGTGAGTAGCTATGTCATGAAGAAATATCTATATAGAGTAGTTAGACTCACCGCAACATTTTGCACTGTCGAATTTGATATCTTGAACCAACATATTTGGACATTGTTCCTTGTTCAAGGTGCACATGGCGTTCAGACGAGCCACGTACTCTACTAAAGGAAGTGAGTAGCTATGTCATGAAGAAATATCTATATAGAGTAGTTAGACTCACCGCAACATTTTGCACTGTCGAATTTGATATCTTGAACCAACATATTTGGACATTGTTCCTTGTTCAAGGTGCACATGGCGTTCAGACGAGGCACGTACTCTTACCTAACTAAAGGGAGTGAGTAGCTATGTCATGAAGAAAGATCTATATAGAGTAGTTAGACTCACCGCAACATTTTGCACTGTCGAATTTGATATCTTGAACCAACATATTTGGACATTGTTCCTTGTTCAAGGTGCACATGGCGTTCAGACGAGGCACGTACTCTTACCTAACTAAAGGAAGTGAGTAGCTATGTCATGAAGAAAGATCTATATAGAGTAGTTAGACTCACCGCAACATTTTGCACTGTCGAATTTGATATCTTGAACCAACATATTTGGACATTGTTCCTTGTTCAAGTTGCACATGGCGTTCAAAGGAGGCACGTACTCTTACCTAACTAAAGGGAGTGAGTAGCTATGTCATGAAGAAAGATCTATATAGAGTAGTTAGACTCACCGCAACATTTTGCACTGTCGAATTTGATATCTTGAACCAACATATTTGGACATTGTTCCTTGTTCAAGGTGCACATGGCGTTCAGACGCGCCATATTGGTACATTTGACGGCCGCAATCGTCATCGTGTGAGGTGGCATGGTGTAGGTCGCCAGTGCTGTGAATATTTTCGTGTAAAAAGGCGGTTCTTCACCGACGAAATCATAGGTGCTTTCTAACGAAGTTGATATTAGGCCTGCAAATACAACATTATATTGTACTAATGACATACTAGACATAAATACAAGGCTTAATACAATAAATTAATAATTATTATACATAGAAAATACCAAGAACACCCTGAACAAATATCTGCAGATCGCACAAATATTTGTTCCAAGATGGGAATCGAACCCGCAACCTTCTGCATTGCAGGTGAACCTTCGCCCGCCGCGCCTCTTAGCCTAGTAGGATTATATACAAATATATAAATCACTAGGTTAAAAGTTACTTTTATAAAAAAAAAAACAGTAATAACACATTCCATAATAAGCTAGCAGCCAGGACAAATCTTATACCAACGAATCCCATCAACAAGTCCGGGTAAATCCCTTAGGCTTTTACGACATCCACGGGAGGAGACGGAGGCGTTTATTCTTAGGCCGGACACAACACAGCAATTATAATGCGAAAAAACTACCGTCGTCTGTCTTTCCTGAAAACTATAACCTGGGTCTCTTCAAGTCTAGAGTGAATAGGTGCCTTCTAGACTTTTGTGCTCCACCTTCAGCCACGTCGTCACTTACAAACAGTTGAGATAGTGGTCAAACAAAGGTCTATCATAGTAAAAAAAGAAAACCCTTCGAACCGGAACACAACGATGCGAACACTATTGCTTTGCGGCAGAAATAGGTATGGTAGTAGTACTGCCCCGGGCAAACTCTATCACAAAAAGAGTCCTAACAAAACATACTCTATACAACTAATAAAATATAATGTGTACACTCACAGAATACGACCAAACAGGCTGCTAGAAGAATTCCAGTCGTGCGCTCATTGAAGTAAAATGTCAACAGGTACATGAACGCGAGGAAAGCCATACAGCCCACGGTCAGGATCAACATCATTGCACCTGAAAATGAGTTTTTATACGCTTCAAATATGGTTTATAATAGTTTTAGTCTAATAAAATATGTATGTTCGCTTCTATAGTATATATTTATATGGGCTTAATGTTAAGGCATAAACAGCCCCCCCCCCCCTTGTATCCCCTCGCATCCATCCACATACCAAATGCCATCAAAATCCGCTTAACCGTTACTGAGTAGAACCACAAATAACGCGAGCGTAGCCGCGTGCGTTAGCTAATAAACCATATCCTATAATGATGATGTTCTAATGAAGTGTATTTTTTGTTGACTTATTATTATTTTATTCTACCATCAATACTTTTCGTAACGCACGCTTTTTCAAGAATATATTAGGTATTTTTTTTACACCATGGGTTACATTATTGGTGTTTTAGCAAGGATCCCTAAGTTTTTGGAAAATATAATATAAGTACCCTATGTCACCCGGGGATAGTGTAGCTTCCCAACAGTGACATAATTTTTGAAATCGGTTCTGTAGTTTCAGAGCCTATTCAATGCAAACAAACAATCAAATCTTTCCTCTTTATAATATTAGTAAATAAAAAATAAAAAAAATAATTACCGCTATATTATTTGTCAATGATTCCTATCCATAACTTTTGAAATCGGTTCTGTAGTTTCAGAGCCTATTCAATGCAAACAAACAATCAAATCTTTCCTCTTTAAAATATTAGTAAATAAAAAATAAAAATAAAATACCGCTATATTATTTTTCAATTATTCCCATCCACAATACTTTCAATTCTATAATATTAGTATAGATTATTAGCGCCATTGGACCCTGGTAACACTCACATATAGCTATGGGCTGGTTTATGGTGCTGTCTTTTTCAATGGTGAGTGACGCGACGGCCGTGGCCAGCACCAGGAAGAGAAAGCACACCAGGCCGTGGAACGCCAGCGTGCACGCCCAGTGCAAGACGGCGGGGCAGCCCGCCATCACGTGGATGTGGCGAGAGCCCGACTCACGCTCCTTAGAGGGCAGCGACGCGAAGTTTATAATCGTCGCCAGGATTACTGCAAATTAACATCCAGTTATTGAGCGACATAACATACCGACCGACAGTCGCTAAATCGGCCCACTGGACACAGACCTTTTTAATAGTAGATAGATAGATACGTTAATTAATAATAAGATTTTTGTGAAAAATAAATTTTCAATACAAGCTTTTGTAAAATTAATGATTGAAACCGTGTGCTGATCAAAATGAGCCTTAACACGGCCAGTCTACTATAAGCCATCGAGGAGATCCGTTGTCCACCTTCCGTCTCCATCATCAGATCAGCTTGCTATCACCGTCATATTGTATTGACATCGGAACTTGACAGGTATGCCAAATTTCAGCTCAATCGGATGAGGATAACAGCTTTAAAAATTCGTCGTTAACGCAAGTCTTAATATCCCTACTTAGAATTAGGCCTGTAAACGCATCTCAGCGAGTCTATTTGCTTGATTTTTAGCGTTGCGTCTTTATCCCTCTTGCAATTAATCGCATCGGTGTTTCTCGCTCGCTATTCAAAAGACAAAAATATTTTATTGATTGAAATCACAAGGATCATTTTGAATCGTCTTGTAATCTAAATTTACTCGTGTTCAAATGCAACCAAACGTAGAATTATCAGTTTGTCTTTCTGCCAGAATACCGGATTGGTTTCGCTCAAACTCACAGAGAGAAAAATGCCTGTCATAGTTTACATATAACTTTACTTGCAAGTAAGTGCTTCCACATGAAAAACAGCTTCGTAGACTTAGTTTTTTCTTTTCTTTATAATTGGCTTCGCACGGCTTGTGCGATAACCATTTTCAAGTATAATTATTGTATTTACAATATAGTTTGCAACGTTACACTCCTTCCAAGTCGTCAAAGTCAAGTCATGTAGTCATGTAGTCGGGGTAAATCAGTGGCCATTTTACTTTTTAGACAATTTCCACCAATTTGAGAAGTAACGCAATACACTTCCATTTAATTTAATTACACTTGTGCTCCATAGATGAGATACAGAGGTTAAAATGCCAACAAAATAAAAAAAAAAACAAAAAAAAAACTAGGAAATAAAATAAAAGTAGCCTTTATGAAAATGGCTGAAGGGGTATTGTGGACTTATAGATCCACCAACTTATCTGTAGCACCATTAATCTAGAATTTTCTATCATCTACATAAATTTACAGATAAGTTGGTGGATCTCTAGCTTGCTTGAGGTGTTGTCGAATCTAATAACGCCATCTTTCTTTAGTTGAAGACAGTAATATACTCACTGAACACAATAAATACGGCCCATATTAAACACATTGTCGAGTCCTTTGCTTCCTTTACGTTTTTGGCGAAATGGACAACGCCTTCTATCGGGTGGTTGTAGGTGGTTAATGCTTGTCCGTGCGAGAAGGGCAGGTATTGGGATGCGAGCACGTTGGTGAGTAGATTTAGTGCTACCGGGGCCGCATGACGGTATACAGTTGTGTATAAAACCTGAAAATGTAAGGTAACTTTTTATTGATCTTCCTGTATCCGTGTGGCCGAGGTTTGCCCCGACCTTCAAACGGCGATGAAGAAGTATAAATAATGCTGGACAGTTCACACAGCATTATCTAGCCCCAAGCTAAGCAGAGCTTGTGTTATGGGTTTTAGATAACTGATATACTTAATACAATACATTACAAAGATAGATATTTTTTATTATGTATAGAAAATGCCCAGAACACCCTAAACAAGTATCTGCAGAACCATGAATGTACAAATATTTTGTCCGAGGCGGGAATCGAACCCGCAACGTCCTGCGTCCAGCGTCATCAAATTATAATAAATATAAGTGAATAAAGACAGACGCTGTCCGTATTCAGCTCTTATAAAATATAGAGATTACCTTGGCGTCTGTATCGTCCAGTTCAACACCAACCAAGTACTTGTTGTATTCTAAAATGCTCTGCTTTGCCGTGCGAAGGACAGCTGGAAACAAATAAACAACCTGGTTTATAAATCTGCTTCATAACACGGGTTAAGGCGATATGTTAAAATACCGAATGGGCGGAGTCTAGCAAGAAAACAATAGCTGCAAGAAAGTGACAGCGCTATTGCTCACTTGAATCCGGGAAGAGATGCGGTATAGATTTCTTCAGCTCGGAAGTAACTGACGTAAGCGACAAATAATAAAACATCGTTTTGCATATAATGTAGCAAATATAAAAAAAAAACTACTATGTAATGTGATTACCTACTGAATAGTATAAAAATGTACGCTTAATATTTTCTCTTATCGAAGGAGGGACCTAAAACCCAGTAGCATCATCATCATCATTGGCAGCTCAAATAATAGCCCACTGCTGAGTATAAGCCTCCTCCCTCAAACACCACTCTAAACGGTTCTGTGCGATTCGGATGCAGGTCTTTCCCTCTACGGCCTCTATATCATTCGCCCACCTTGCTGATGGTCTGCCACGGCCTCTAGTGCTCCCTCTCAGCCACCACTCGGTCAGGGCCTTACACCACCTGCCGTCACCAAATCTGGCCAAGTTTCCTACCCAGCGCCACTTTAGTCTCGCAATACGGTCTCCAATATCTGCCACTTTCGTCCTCCTTCGGATTTCCGTGTTGCGGACACGGTCCAGTAAAGATATTCCAAGTATGGCACGCTCCATAGCCCTTTGGGCGACTCTCATCCCCGGTCCCATCCCAGTGGTCCCATGGGACATTATTATTAGAGACGAAGGTAATATAACATATGGTTCGAGACCCGCTTGGAACGGAATTTTTGGGTCACATGAATGTTCACAATAAGTGTTTAGTTCGCTTTATTGGCTGTTAGGCTGCGTCTCCAGTAGGCAAACTGTTCGCCGCCGACAGAGTTAGCGGCGTATCGGTTTAGTACGCCCTTCCTTATATTTGAAATGGAGTGTTCACATTTTGCTAGTTTTGCACTCAGTCTACGCAGTTTGCAGCGTTGCGCGCGCCTACTGTCTCAGTGCGGCTCGCTCAGTCGGCGGCGAACAGTTTGCCTACTGGGGACGCAGCCTTACTGTGCATCGACATACCGTCTGTAATATTGTCCACGTCGCTAAACTTCACTCGTGGGTACGGGTTGTCCAAAGCCCGCGCTGACGCGCCGGTAGTGTTGAAATTGTATAGCACCTAGAAACATAAAGCAAATCATCATTATTATTATTAAGCATTTATTTACGACATTTTTACGGCATTTATAGACGACCTCTGTAGCGCGTCGGGCGAGTAGTCGGCTGAGATGCGAAAGGTTGCGGGTTCGATTCCCGCTGCGGGACAAATGTTTGTACGATCTGAAAAATATGTTTCGGGTCTGGGTGTTATGGTAGCATGGTACGCGTAGTTTCTGATACCCACGACACAGGGAATCCTAGTGTGGGGTCAGGACTAAAAGTGTGTGGCTGTTGGGTGTTATTAATATTATAATTTAAAGAAATAATAATACAACTACAACGATAGGTATGTACGAAATAATAATTATTAATATTCTGAAACAAATTTATATACAATCTCGTTTTTTACTATAAAGACAAAAACACAAATAATATAAAAACATTATGGTCAAAAATATATTTACACGGAAAACCACAGACCGCGGAGCAAGGCCCAAACGGTCGGAGGCTAGGGCTGCAGAGAGAGGAACCTCCTGACGATGCGTGCCGAGTCCAGGAGTACCGCCTTCTGAATCTGACCCTTGATCCAGCCTTTTAGCGAGATCCTTTAAGGTAAGGGTCCAGGCTCTTCGCTATCAGATCACTTACTGAAACGACTATCGGGACGACAATCGCTGAGTCCACATCCCACATGACGGTGATCTCGTGGGCCAAGTCAAGATACTTGCTTAACTTGTCCTTCTCGGCCTCGGCCTTCACGAGATTAGTGTTACGCGGGACAGTGACATCAACAAGTATCGCCCGGCGTTCCGACCGGTCTACCAGCACGATATCAGGCTTATTGGCGACAATAGTCCTGTCCGTGATGATAGACCGGTGCCAGTACAGCGTTTCACAGCCATTCTCAAGAACCGGCTGGGGCACGTACTTGTAGTACGGCATCTCAGGTCCGACAAGGTCATATCAGAGAGCAAGTTGCTGGTGGATGATCCTGCCTACTTGGTTGTGTCTGTGCAAATACTCTGAGTTAGCAATATTCGAACAACCCGAAAGCACATTCCTGAGGGACTCTCCGGGACGGTGTCACGCTCTACAGACATCAACCGTCCCATCCTTCATGATGTAATTTCTATAGCTGTTTGTCTTGACAACCTCATCCATAATCCAGCAGCCAGTTCACCGAAGCGAGCAGATCTATATATCAGGCCCCGTGAGGGCCTTGTGGAACTGCCCATGTAGTTCCTTACTCTCTCATACGATCTTGCGGTCCTAAATGCTCAGAGCTGAAGGTTTACGCCAGTTCTCGTTTGCTAAGGAGAGCGGGGTAAAGTTATTGTCAACTGCAATGACATCGTGATGCATTTCGCAATCGGCGTGGAGGAAGTACTCCCTGAGATTGCGCGGTTGTCTGGCATTTAAAAAGCCCCAACCTCCACATTTCCGAGGCGTGTACATTCGCATTACGCATTAACGACGATGTCGCATTCGCATGCGATAGGTTGTTAGCAGTTGACGAACTCTACAATCCAGAGCATCTAACTCTGTTTGGGTCCACCTTAGTATGCCAAAGGTGTATGTGAGCAGGCAGGGCATAACGCAGCTGGTTAAAGGGGCGGCACCTGTTGTCACCCGACAAAAGACTTAAGTGTTAAGGGGGCAAAAGAAACGCTCCTTCACCGACTGCTTAATGTAACGCCATGTCATGTCTGCCATGCCTCACGACTCTGGCACAAATACCTTGGTATTTGTGGTTTCGACTTCGGAGAAAGATCTGAGAGAAATTGTCACGGAAAGCTGCAAATTCGAGAAATTTACAACTTTCCCCCACTGCACTTGCTTGACGCACACTTAACTACATCAAATTCCATGCTTTTAGCTTTGCTGAATACCTTGGTATTTGTAGGTTTTGCTTCGGAGAGAGATCTGAGAGAAATTGTCACGAAAAGCTGCAAATTCCAGAAATTTACAACTTTCCCCAAGTTTTTCCAACTTTGCACTTGCTTGGCCTACACCAAATTCCATGCTGTTAGCGTTGCTGAATACCTGTGTATAATCAACAACGCTACCAGATTTTTTTGTGCTAAAAGCTTTTGATGAGAAACGATCTCACCCTCTCCTTCAAGTCGATAGCCTAAACCTGAATCCTTTAGTAGAGTGCTGAGAGGATTCAGTGGCATACACACAGGCATACAAGTATACATGTACGTAAGTAATGTGTCTCGGCAATCTTCGCTAGTGTCTATCGCTTTTTCACTCAGTTGAAATCATATTTCTGTTTCGAAAAGATGACGATTGTTGGGGCGCGCTACTTTTGCAGCAGTATGCATGTTGTTTATTTTACCTTTCTTTCTGCCATCGGCTCGTACAGGTCCAAGTTCAATTTTATTTTCGGCTGCTTAGAAGAGGTACTTTCGGAGTTATTGCAGATTGACGTGAACGAGAAAATCATCAAGATTGGTAGGACGACTTGCTGCGAAGGAAAATATGCTTAATTATTATTCTCACTTACACAAGAAAAAGAAAAGTGTATACAAGATGCTTGTAATGAAGAGACAGAGTCGACATTTTTTGGCCCTTATCGCGTGCATTTTTTTACAAGGTCAGTACTTCATTTGCTAAACTAATACCTTACCTTTTTTACCTTGACATTCTGTCCCTTAAGGGTTTAAATTTGCATTAGTTAAGTCGTTAGTTAAGATGCCGATTAGGTAGAACTTAATCGTCAAGTAGTAACTTCTGTCCAAACGTTATACCGGCGAGTTTAGTCGTAAGTATCTGTCTTTCATCGTGATTTGCGCGTGTCAACTTATGTACTGGCTAAACTGGCTCAGAAAGTGCTGTTCACACGCTGCTAGTTTAGCTGTCAACTTGCACTTGACTCGCCGAAAAAATAGAACGCGTTTTTGTCATCTTAATCGTCAACTTACTACTTAACTGGTAAATTTGTGTCCAAACGACTATAAGGACTTAACTCGCCAGACCAGCAAGTAAACTCGCTACTTAACTAATGCAAATTTAAACCAGCCTTTGCAGTGACACGCTGAACAATAGTCTTATACCTCCATTCTCTGAATACGACTTAAGGCTTATGTGAGACGTAACGAAGTCAAATTTGTCAGTTTTTGATAGAAACCTGTCAAAACGACTTGCGTTAAGAGCCTGTAAATAAGTATTTGTTAGTGATATGGTTGCTTACTAAGATAATGAAAGAGATTGGCTTCGAGAGGCAGTATTTGAACTGCCTTTTAAAGAGCACGCGGAATTGTCGCAGATAGAGTGACATCCCAACCACTTTGTTGAACGTCGGCTCTGAAACAAGCGAAATATTTAACTTCCTTGATCCTCATTGTCCTTCATTTGGGTGTCCGTGGTCAGATTGGCTTTGTTAGATTAATCTATTTTGATTTAGTTTTTTTGTTTGAAAGGTGACTTGGTCGAAAGTGTTCTTAGCTTAAAATAGTAGAGGTTGCTTAATTTTTTGATTTAACTACATTCATACACAATCTCACGCCTATTCCCCCGAAAGGGCAGGCAGAGCCTCAAATGGGCCTCTTTTCACTGTGTGATTGCAAATTAATTTGCATATAATGTGTAAGTTCATCTTGCGGGGAACGAACTGTACACACACACACACACACACACACACACTTACACACGCACACATACGAACTCTGACATTCCATGCAGTTGGCTGTATAAACATTAAGCACAGATAAAATAATACTATACCTACGTATAATTTAAAATAAGATTAAAATATGTTAAAACTAAAAAGTAAAGTAATATCTAAGTTATTATATGTACACGACGTACTATTAAATATTAGTTCATTTCTTATCTATATATACTGTGTAGCCGGCCGAACCAGAGATCCCTCGCGTCTACATACAAGTATATTGTTTACTTAGTTAGAGCGAGGAGTCAAACTTGTAGACTACAAAGGTTGCAATGTATACCTACCTTCTATCTTACTACTTTGTATAGAAATAGCTGTAAATTATCCATTAGATAGTACCTTACGTTGTATACCCAGACTATGTTAATTGTTAACCTTTATTATTGAAAATAAATACTTTTTATTATTATTATTATTATTAAGTTTATTCGTTCTTATTTGGTTGGTTCTCTTTTAATATAGGTTGGAGGTTGGGGTGCCCAACCAATCTTCCATATAAGGTTAGCTCCTCTAAATGCAAAGGTTGTCTGGAAGAGATCGCTTTTAAGCGATAAGACCGCCCATTGCACATTTAGTTTTATTTAATTTTTGTGTTATTTTTAACTAGTTTGTAAGGTGTGCAATAATAGTATTTTTATTCATTCATTTATTCATTCATTCATTATCTCAACGAGGCTTGAGACACGCACTGATTGTAGAAGGCCGAGATAAGATCAAGATCTTATTATCCTTTATATACTTCTATTGTTAAAACAAATTATAAGAAAAATGCATTTCTACAACGCGCAAGCATCAATTTCAATAAGCTGTGTAAACCAATGGACTTGGATTTATTCTCAACGAGTGTAAGCTCAGCCCGTCAGGTCTTTCTCTGTACGGCCTCTATATCACCCGCCCACCTGGCTGATGGTCTGCCACGGCCTCTAGTGCTCCCTCTCGGCCACCACTCGGTCAGGGCCTTACACCACCTGCCGTCACCAAATCTTGCTAAGTGTTCTACCTAGCGTCACTTTAGTCTCGCAATACGGTCTCCAATATCTGCCACTTTTATCCTTCTTCGGATTTCAGTGTTGCGGACACGGTCCAGTAAAGATATTCCAAGCATGGTACGCTCCATAGCCCTTTGGGCGACTCTCTAAGCATCAGTAAGTTCTAAGTCGCGTTTATTTATCTCGGCCCAAGTACCTACCTACTCTGCTGGCGTCCAATTCGTCATCAGCCATAGTGGTGTCCGTGTCGCTGCAAAGTCTGCAACAAAATTGAATATTTTTATTCCCCACTTAAAAAGAGGGGCGTTATAAGTTTGATGCACAGACCTAAAATTACACTAGATAACGCAAGTGCACCTACTTTGCATGTTTTTATTAATTTGCTTTGATTTTTACAGTTCAGTTCAGTTTTTTATGGCACAATTAGACATTTTTTAACCGCGGACGTAAAAACGAAGGGGTGTTATAAGTTTGACGTGTCTGTGTGTGTGTGTGTGTGTGTGCGTGTGTGTGTGTCTGTCTGTCCCATCGTAGCTCCCTAACGGATGAACCGATTTAGTCTTTTTTGTTTGTTTGAAATGTGAATTTGTTGGGAGTGTTCTTAGCTATGTTTGATCAAAATCGGTTCAGCCGTTTCATTGCGTTGGAGGGTTTATAATTTTTACAAAATTAATTACTTGTTCTATTAACATCCGAAGTGCTATCGCGAAGACGGCCGGGAGCGAGCTGATTTGAGGTTTGCTAATAGGTGCATTGCACCAACTTCGGACAGGCAAAGTGACACGCAATGTAGGTGCAGTTCCATTAAGATCCAGAGTCTCGGGCACAGCCTTAAAGTTGCTTGCCTTTCGATCTTCTATAGGTTACATTTCGGGGAATGTTCCCAGGAACTTCACGATGTGATCCCACCATCTCCTTTTCATCATAGGACGAGCAGACGCACGGCTTGGTATCATCCTTACCTCATTAGTATTCTATTCGTATTCCCTCTATTCGTAGTAAACGGTTCAGTTCTCCCTATAAAATGCGAACTGCTAAGGAGTGGAATACACTACCGTACCAAATCGTCTGTCTTTCCTGAAAACTATAATCTGGGTCTCTTCAAGGCTAGTGTGAAAGGTCTCTTCAAGGCTAGTGTGAAAGGTCTCTTCAAGGCTAGTGTGAAAGGTGCCTTCTAGACCTTTGTGCTCCATCTTCGGCCATATCGTCACTTACCAACAGATGAGATCAGGTTAAAACGAAGGTCGTAAAAGCAACAGTGTAATTATAGGTCTGTGTGGGGGGGGGGGGGGGGGGGGGGGGGGGGGTTATGTCTATGCTTTAATAGTTGCACTGCCTAGCTTGCGTTTCTGCTTCTCTGGTGTCTCTAGTTTAGCCGCTTGCCTTGTATAGATATAAGCCTACCCTACTTGCCTTCATATGTCAAGTAGGGTGCGAATGGTCTTGGGAGTAGGGACACTAGTTGCCGTGATCCCCAAGGCAAGCCTGGTGAGTTAGCCTTCACATGGTTGTCCCCTGTTATTGGTCTAGTTCCCTAAGAAATAGACGTAACTGAAACCACCAGACGTACACTGCCTAGGACGGCGGGTTCACCATCGAACGGACAGATGTTGGATAGTTATACCTCTCACTCTTCCTATCCCTTGCACCCACATCCCCTGATCCCTTTTCCATTCCAATTTCGGTCCGCTACCTTCGTTATGGTGGTTTGGCTTCGTGGGCTAGTCATCCAATAGGTGGGATTGACTAGTGGGGGGCGAACCACCTGCGTGTTTTGATGGTGCGCGTAGGGGGCCCGTACGGAAGGATGCAACAAACCTGGCTGCTGAGCGGACAGATGTCTCTTCCGAAACACTCATCTTCGGTGTGAATTTCTTCCAAAACGGGTGGTCACGGTCTAGCCAGCCGTGGCAACTCAGCATGGCGACAGGTCACGGCTGTCATCGGCGAGAGGGGGGGGGGGGGGGGGGGGGGTCGATGGGGTCTGCAGACAGCGGTGCACGCCTTAGCTTGGTGGTGGTGGTCTTCGCCGGGTTTGGTGGTGCCGTTTTGGCTCGTAGGCAACGCGATCAGCCCCTCTATATCAGACCGGTAGCCCTGGTGTATAGCAATACATCCCCATAGATGCGGACTCGGTGGTGGGTGGGGAGCCAGAATGCTGAACCTTTATAACTTTTTTATCTAACATGTCATCCAACTCGCAAAAAGACCACTCTCCAACCCCCTCCACGGGGGAGGCGGTGGACAACCTGGTGGCAGCCTTCGCGGGCCCGCAGGTTGACACTGCTGCCTGGACGATCGTAGGATCTAGAGGCAAAAAACAAGAAGCTAACACTGGGAATGGGGAGCGAAAGCCTACGGCTGGACCTTCCCAACCCGAGGTTCCCAATCCCGAGGTGACTAACGTCCCGGGGAAAAGGAACTCAAAAAAGCTGAGAAAAGCAGAAAGGCAAGGACAGAGGGGTGCGCAACAGGTGGTTCCTGGAACCGGTGAGCCTGTGCAGAACACCCCTGGTCCGAGCTTTTTCTATAAGCAACGAAATAAAGACAAAGAGTCCCTCCCCAAACCGTATGCCCCGCCGGCGAGATCTACGGGCTTGCCTGCAGTGACCGCCGGGCCCGTTGGTTGCAGAGGTAAGGGGTCGTGGACTAGCAAGCACAGTAACAGGTACAGCCGCAAGAAGCGTGCTACCATGGCCATATCTAGTTCAGCCGTGGCCCCGGCCTATACGGAGCCGAGTAAGCGCTCTCGGCTGGACGACACCGTTTCTCCGAGAGGTGATCGGAAGAAGCAGAGGCTAGATAGTACGCGTCGTGCCCCCACCATCAGTTACGCAGACATGGTTCAGAGCCATCTCTGCGTGGCCGTTGCTAGGGACGACAATAAGCACATAACAGAGGAACAAGCCACTTCAGTGAAGAGGTACCTGGAACGGTGTATTTTGGAGGACATCAAGAACCCGGAAAAGGACTTTTCCCCACGCTTCATGGGCAAACCCACCATCGCCGAAGGGGTCCTGAAGCTGTGGTGTGAGGACGAGCCTTCACTAGTGTGGCTACGCGAGGTAATCGCGAAACTGCCGATAGCTACATGTCCGAAGCTGAAGGTGATTAGGCAGAGCGACATCACCAAGAGAGTAAGGGCGGCTCTGTTCATTCCCGACTGCACCAACACGTTGGAGGACACTAGTCTTGTTTTGGCAGAACAGAACAAATGGGCCCAAATCAAAACATGGACGGTGTACAGTCACAGCATGCAGAAGGACGACATCCTCCTCTTGAAGCTTGGGATACCTGAGGGGTTGGTTCCCGAGCTCTTGGCGAGAGAGCGAAGACTGGCCCACAACTTGGGGAGCGTGTACGTCCGGTTCTTTGCAGAGGACGGGAGTCTGCAGGACGTACCCCCCGAGCCCAAGCAGTCTTTGGTGTCGACATCAGCAACGGAACCGCAATCAGGTCCCAGTGGTGTGCAAGTGCCCGTACTATCGGAAGCAGCGTCTTTACACTCGTCGCCCATACCGTCGGGCTCCAAGCCGATGGAGGTGATGTGTGTGGAGTCAGACCTGCTGGATAGTTCGGAGGGAGAGGAGGAGGTGAAGGTTAGCCAACATGATGGTGACCCAAGCCGCCTCCTCTAATAACTATAACATAGTGCAATGCAACCTCCAGCACAGCCTCACTGCAACGGCTAACCTGCGCAGAGTGCTGGAGAAAGACAACATGACCATAGCCTTGATCCAGGAGCCGTGGATCAAGGTGGTGGGCATGTGTGTGGTCTTAACAACTTAGGGGGTAAGTTACTGTATGACAACACTTGTAGCAATCCATGTGTGTGCATTTATGTACCACGTGTCCTAATAACTGTGCCCCTTACCGAGTTCTGTTTCAGGGACTTGGTAACAGCCAGAATTCGAGGCAGTTTCGGTGGGCAGTTCGAGGACGCGATGGTAGCATCGGCGTACATGCCAGCTGATGAGCCCATCCCATCTAAAGATGTCACGGATTTGGTAAGGCATTGCGAATTACAGAACTCTAAACTAATTATTTCAGCAGATACCAACGCACATCACCCTCTTTGGGGGATGCTCGTGTCAAACAGCAGAGGTGATGATCTGGTAAATTACCTGTTTACTACATCTCTCTCTATTGCAAACAGGGGTGCTGAGCCAACCTTTGTAACAAGGCGTTTCCGCACCATAATTAATCTCACCATGGTGACAGACAACTGCTCCAGCTACATACAGAACTGGAGGGTATCTGTAGAGTCATCTTGCTCGGATCATAGGTGGATCAGGTATGAACTGGAATTGAGCACAGCACAAACAGCACCATCCCGCAACCCACGGAGGACTGATAAGGTAAAGTTTGTTAAGTCCCTGGAACAGCGTCTTTTATTTTTTTATTTTTTTTTATTTTATACTACTGAATGACGGAGCAAGCAGATGGCCCACCTGATGTTAAGTGGTAACCTCTGCCTATGAACAGTGCATTACCTCATAGGTAACGTCCACCTAGGACGCACCCTATGTTGCATTGCCCTGCGCCCGCCACCCTGAGACATAAAGATGAAAAGTCTCATGTGCCTGTAATTTCACCGGCACCCTTACCCTTCAAACCGGAATACAGCAATGCGAGCACTACTCTGTCTACACTGTCTTGGGGACATAGCGGGACAAGTCATGACTAGCACATCCGCCATTGAGACTGCGGTTGTACACATTACCGCAAGCCTGACTGAGAGCTTCGAGGAGGCCTGCCCTCTCACAGGGGCCCGTGGAATCGTTAGAGGAAACAAAGGCTGGTCCAAAGACTTAGAAAGACAAAAAGGTAAAGTACGCAAATTATTTAACAGAGCAATGAACACGTACGACGACCTGGATTGGGACAAATACAGGTCTGCCCGTGCTGAGTACAAGAGACGTATCCGGAGGAATGGTCGTAAAAAATGGCAAAAGTATTGTACAAGCATTGAATCTGATTCCCAAGCGAACAGAGTGAGGAAAATCCTCGCGACTGACTCTAATCGCGAGATAGGTTCTTTAAAAAAGACAGACGAAACTTACACTAAAACGACAACTGAAACGCATGAACTATTACTACAGACTCATTTTCCGGGGTGTCTTTTAGACCAAGAAACTAGTTGGCACGATGCCATCGGTATAGGGTCGGCATCTGAAACAGACTGGGCAGTCGCACAGCTGATAGTTACGGTAGAAAAAGTAAACTGGGCAATAAACACATTTGAACCGCATAAGTCCCCTGGTATGGACGGAATTTTTCCAGGTCTTCTTCAGTGGGGTAGGGTACATATCATCGAGACGCTCACAGTCGTCTTCAGGGCTTGTCTTGCCTTTCGCTATGTACCGCTAAGCTGGAGAGAGGTCAGGGTTATATTCATACCTAAACCAGGGAGAAGTGACTATACTGAAGCTAAAGCCTTTAGACCGATTAGCCTCACTTCCTTTCTTCTAAAAACTTGGGAAAGATTGTGTGATCGGTACATAAAGGATAACACTTTAATATCCACACCACTACATCCACAGCAACACGCCTATAGCTCGGGTAAATCAACAGAATCAGCACTACACACTGTGGTTAGCAGAGTGGAAAAAGACATAAAGAACAGAACACTCTGTCTGGCCGCCTTTATTGACATAGAGGATGCTTTCGACAAGACTAACTTTAGCAGCATCAGCGCAGCGTTACAGAGACATGGGGTAGCTCCGATACTGGCGGACTGGATCGTTGGCATGCTCAAACTTAGGGCGGTACGTGTCGACCTACTGGGTGAGACCAGGGCGGTGGTGGCGAGGGGATGTCCCCAGGGAGGTGTCTTGTCGCCGCTGCTGTGGAACATTGTTGCCAATGATCTAATAACCAGACTTAACGCCCAACGTTTCTTCACGGTAGGCTACGCGGATGACCTTGCTATACTGATATCGGGTCATTTTGCTAGTGTGGCGTGTAATATCATGAATAGTGCACTTAGGGTCGTCGAGGAGTGGTGCACAGAGTACGGATTGACCGTGAATCCAACTAAAACAGAGCTAGTAATGTTCACTAATAAGCGTAACCTAGGTGCCTATAGGGTGCCTAGTTTCTTTGGTACGCAGTTGCACTTTTCCAATGAGGTTAAATACCTGGGTATAACTTTGGATAGTAAACTGAACTGGGCGAAACATCTAGACAACAAATTAAAGAAGGCCACGATATCATTCTGGCAATGTCGCAGAATGGTGGGCAAAACATGGGGTCTTAGCCCAAAGATAACCCTATGGCTTTATAACACGGTGATTAGACCTTCGGTAACATATGGTGCTCTAGTTTGGTGGCCCAGAACCAAACAGAGTACTATTATTAGTAAATTGCAAAAGTTCCAGAGATTGGCATGTGTGGCGACTACGGGTAGTATGAGAACGACCCCAACGGCTGCCCTTGAAGCCTTAATAGGCCTGACCCCGCTGCACTTACACGTGCAACAGGAGGCAGCAGCCGCTGCCTACAGACTCAGGGCTTTAAATCTACTAATGCATGACACACGGGCCACCCACACTACCATCATAGACGAGTTCGCTGTGGGTTATCCACTGTTACTCTCCATTTATGATAGGGTACCCAAAAAACACATTCTCTCTAAGAGCTTCACAGTACAATTACACGAAGAGCCCAGTGACAGCTCGAACACTCACGAACTTAGAATATATACAGATGGCTCTAAGATGAAGGCAGGAACCGGAGCAGGTACGTTTTCGGAAAATCTGAACATTCACTCGTCAGCGGCTTTGGGGGTGTGGAATTCCATCTTCCAAGCGGAATGCGTAGGCATAATCCAGGCTGCTCACGCAGTGCTACGTAGGAAGGTAACTGACTTTAACATCAGGATACTCTCTGACAGCGCTGCGGTACTACGAGCCCTGCAGAAAAGCGAACATACATCAGGGTTGACCATTCAGTGTCATAATCTGCTGGAAGAAGTAAGTCAAACAACATAACCTTGCAATGGATCAAGGGGCATAGTGGCTCCAGAGGTAACGATGGGGCTGATGAACTGGCCAGGAGAGGCTCGGAATTGCTACCAGCAGGACCGGAGCCCATTTTACCCCTGCCATTTAGCCAGATACGCTCCTGGATCCGTAAACGTACTGTCAATCTACACCAAGAGCTATGGGAAAATTTATCGGATTGTAGGCAGTCAAAGGAGGCGTTTCCGGACCTAAATCCGAAATACTCCCGTAAACTCCTCAATCTGAAGCGTGACAAGCTACGGCTGATCGTCGGGATTGTCACGGGTCACTGTGCTCTTAATAAACATTTATTTACTCTGGGTATTACAGATAGCCCCCTATGTAGAGGCTGTCTAGTAGCTGATGAGACGCCAGCGCATGTAATCCTGGAGTGCAGCAGCGTGGCGTCCCAGAGAAAAGCATACCTCGGGACACCGAGGAAGCCCAGCCAGGCCTGCGCCAGCATTGGCGAGCTGCTAGCCTTCCTGGAGGACATCGGGTGGCTGGACTAGCAGCCTCCACCCATCACGCAAAAAGGGCCCGTTGGTGGCCTAGTTGCGGAGAAGAGTCTGCTCTACAAGTACAAGTATAGGTCTGTGTATATAGGCGAAAATTGAGGACAGAATCTTACTTCAAAAACACCTCCTCCAGCGTAGAAACACCAACTCCAATAGTTTCTATCCCCAGTTCACTCTTCTTTTCCTCTAAGGCAGTGAACAGGTCCGGGAACCGCGAGCTGTCGGAGCTGGGCAGGTTGTAGGAGAGCGAGTTGATGGTCTTCTCCTTGACGGTGGCCTCGCGCACGAAGGAGGTCACGACGCGTGTGATGGCCGCATCGCGCGGCGCGCCGTTGGTGGTGAACGACAGCCGGTAGCCGGTACCTGGAACACGTAACACTCAAACTGTCACATAGTCCAGAGCCTTTGGGTCTCATTAAGAAAGATAGTTTAAGACGCTATGGTAACATTTTGGAGTTGTTGCGTTACACGCTTACTCAGTAACAGTGAAGTTACAAACTTGATGTTAATACAGTAATTACTTGAGGATGTAATCTAAATAAATCATAGTCTAGAAACACGGTTGGTGAAACTATTCTCGAAAGTTTTATTTTTTGAAATTGGCCCTCCTAAAACCCGTTTTAGGTCCCTCTTTCGACTAGGGAAAATATTAAGCGAAAATTTGTATACTATTCAGTAGGTAATCACATTACTTAGATTAATTATAGATAATTTATTTTTGTATTTGATACTTTAGAAGCAAAACGATGTTTTATCATTTGTCGCTTACGTCAGTTACTTCCGAGCGGCAGAAATCTATACCTCATCTCTTCCCGGAGCCATGACAGAGGCCTTCGGGCGGCTTGACAAACTCTGACACCAGAGGCCAGCACTACCTCATACGAAACGAAACGAAACGATCTCTTCCCGGGTTCATGTGAGTAATAACGCTGTCGCTGAGCTATTGTTTTCTTGATAGACTCCGCCCATTCGATATTTTAACATACCGCCTTAATGCATGTGTTCAAGCAGTGTATTTAACCGATAGCTTTCTTGATCCGCCTCCTCCATGAAGTGAGTGGTCAGCAGCACCGTGTGCTCACCGCGGAGCGACTGAACAACATTTACCGATAGCTTTCTTGAGGTGCATGGGCGTGGCGTGGCAGCGCAGGTGTCCTTGATGCAACGCCGCGACCCTGTCACCCAGTACGTCCGCCTCCTCCATGAAGTGAGTGGTCAGCAGCACCGTGCGCTCACCGCGGAGCGACTGAAGAACATTTACCGATAGCTTTCTTGAGGTGCATGGGCGTGGCGTGGCAGCGCAGGTGTCCTTGATGCAACGCCGCGACCCTGTCGCCCAGTGCGTCCGCCTCCTCCATGAAGTGAGTGGTCAGCAGCACCGTGCGCTCACCGCGGAGCGACTGAACAACATTTACCGATAGCTTTCTTGAGGTGCATGGGCGTGGCGTGGCAGCGCAGGTGTCCTTGATGCAACGCCGCGACCCTGTCTCCCAGTGCGTCCGCCTCCTCCATGAAGTGAGTGGTCAGCTGCACCGTGCGCTCACCGCGGAGCGACTGAACAACATTTACCGATAGCTTTCTTGAGGTGCATGGGCGTGGCGTGGCAGCGCAGGTGTCCTTGATGCAACGCCGCGACCCTGTCGCCCAGTGCGTCCGCCTCCTCCATGAAGTGAGTGGTCAGCAGCACCGTGCGCTCACCGCGGAGCGACTGAAACAACATTTTGTTCAAAGCAATGTTTTGTTCAAAGCAATGTTTTGTTCAAAGCAATGTTTTGTTCCAATAGAAGACTGTACAACAACATTTTGTTTAAACCAACATACATAAATATGAAGTCTTACGGCTGATGATTAAGAGGCGGTTCACATTTCCATGCGAGTAATCTAAGATTTTAAGCGACTAATTTAACATCATAAGAAAAACTTTTACATACGAGTACATACATACATAAACTCGCGACTGTTTCCCGGAGGGTTATGCAGAGATCACGGATTTCCACTTGCTACGATCCTGATACACCTCTATTGCTTCATTCACTCTCATCACATTCTTCATAAATGCTCGTCGGTTAATTGGGAGTACCCTTGACTTGGCCTTTTTCCAGAACGACTCCGGTCTGAAAACGTTCGCCGAGGTCTTCCCCTTCCCACTGTCCCATTCACGCTCGTCTTATGTACCCGTTTCGTCAAACTACTATCGTCCATCCTTTCTAAATGCCCAAACCATATAAGCATACCTTTCTCAATCCTAGCACTACGTCTTCTTTAATTTCACAACGCTCTCTTATCACCTATGAGGTAATGCACAGTTCATAGGCTGAGGTTACCGCTTAACATCAGGTGGGCCATCTGCTAGCTCCGTCATTCTAGTAGTATACAAAAAAAACAAAACAAAAACTATAACTAAACTCTCTCAAAGTCACAGCACACATACTTCTCAAAACTTTAATCTCCAATTAAATGAAATTAAAAAAATAATGCAAAATGTATAAGTAATGCATTTATTCATTCATATCTTACTTAATTTAATTATACATTAGTGTCGCTACTAACACCCCTCTATGCACGGCCAGTCGTGCCTTTTTGGACACGTTCCGGCTGCTCATAAAGGCGTGAAGTGCCCCATTCACTTGGTTTCCAGCATTTACTCTCCTTTCAATATAAAACTTTTACATTGTTGAATAAGTGTAAAAAATAGAAAAATCTAGGTTATTGACACATACTACAGCATATTTGCAAACACTACTCTATTTGTTTTGTAATGATCAATCTCCCGCACCTAGTTTTACTGAAAAACAAAAACAACTAAACTTCAGAGTCCTATTTCCTTTACTAAAAGTCATCAAATTGACTGTACAAAATAATATAAATAAGGCATATTATGTTGACACATAATAGACTAGAATACCGATTATTTTAATCACATTACTAAATAAAACAAAAAAACTTCTGCCTATTTCCACGAATTATACCGACAGTTTACCACGATTTATTTTGATGAATAAAGCGTAGTTCCAAACAAAAAAATTATATCAAAATAAGGTTAGCTCCTTAAGGTGAATGTTCAAGTTTCCTTGCCCATACAAAATACTTTAGGCCGTTACTCAAACCACAGATTGTCATTTTATAAATTGACTTATTTTGTAGACTTCCTAATGATAATAGTTATCGCGAATGGTCGTTCCAAACAAAAATATACAATAGGGAATTTTTAAAACAGGTTTGAAATACGACAATTTTTACAAATGTGTGAGTTTATTTTGCACGGACATCTATTATCGTAGCGAGATACTTTTACGCAGCAGAGCACCCAGTTTAATTAAAGATGACAGTGATGGCGCTAAATTGACCTTCAAACACAAGAGTTTTGTGTAAGATAGTAAGTAAACATGATAGAGATGGCGCTAAATAATAAAAGTGATGTATTAGTCGGCAGGTCGTAAAAAGTGGGGTAAAGTGGAAAAAGGTCAAAAGTTAATGAAACTTCAGGATGTTGTTCAGGGATGGTTAAATAAAAAAAAACAAGTTTTGGACCTCGAGGACCCTGTGCGAAAAGAGGAGGGGGCGGGAAACTGCACCTTCCGCCGGTTTTTTCTCAATAACTTTTTTCCCTTACATCCTACGGCAAAAATACTAATTATTTTTTGTAGAACGTTAAATTTACTATAATTTTGATTATTCAAACTTGATTGTATGTTGATAAGTTACCGAGATATGGCGCTTCGAAAAAATATTTTTTTAGAATTTGCTAAAATGTGCCGAAAAATGCTAAATTCCACCTTATTTCTTCTGTTATACCATGGTTATACCCAAATAATGATGGAATGTTATTATAATTATGGTTCCTGGTTACAATCACCTACTTTGGAAACCCCTCCACCCAAACCAGATCTCAAAAGCTGATTTTCTTCTCTGATGAAAACCAAACATTCACATCATCATGTTGGTATTCATATTATAGTGCAGTCAAGTTAAACATGAAAAAGGGGTCGTGCTTACAAAAGTTCCGGTCACGCTGATTTTTTATATGTTGTTAATACCTTAACCACTATTAAAAAACCATATTTTCCAAGTACTGAGCGAGCGGCTCAAAAAATCATGAAATTTTATATTTTTTTTCAGTTTTTGCTCAATATCTTAGTCAAGGAAGGGTCTGACCGGTATAGTCAACAGGCATATTTTTAAAGTAGACTAAATTTTCTACAATTTGACACTAAGGCGAGATCTATACAGCCATTGGTTCCCAAAATAAAGTTCTTCGAAAATAGGCAATTTTTCTCCTAAGTGTTTTTTTAAGAAATTTTTACTTATTTTGTGAAATATATTCTAAAATATGCAACCCACGTCAAAATTTTTTTTTAATGAAGGTGTAGTAAATTATTGTAGCTTTCATTTGAAACCAAACTGGTACCTTAAGGCCCGGCGGTTCTCTCAAAAACGACAGATAATCAAAACCAGTCATAAAGAAGATGCCACAGGCCACCATGCAGCAAGATAAATAAATAATGCTGGACAGTTCACACAACATTATCTAGCCCCAAGCTAAGCAGAGCTTGTGTTATGGATACTAGATAACTGATATACTTAATACAATGTATTACATAGATAGATATTTTTTATTATGCATAGAAAATACCCAGAACACCCTGAACAAATATCTGCGATCGCACAAATATTTGTTCCGATGAACAAAATGAACAAATGTTCCGGGAATCGCACCCGCAACCTCCTGCGTCGCAGGCCAACCTTCGCCCGCCGCGCCACAGAGGTCGTCAATATGCTACCTCCAAGCAAATGCTGAACTGGCTCCCGCCAGTTCAGCAATTGTCAACTTGTATCCCACTAATTGGGGGTGGAAGCAGTCTTCTGCAGGGACTCAGTCTTCTCTTCTCAACCCCATCCCCACCACCATGATCACGGCGTCCTCAAATGCTTGCTTCACTTCGATGCTAGCATCCACCATTTGTGTCATCAACATCGAAATGAATGCTCTCATATTGTGATCTTTTGCCAGAACTTTTCTTGTGCTATTGTCACCATAGTAGATGAGGAGAACACGACTTTGGTTGGTGCTTGTAATGCAGACTGGCGAGCTCGTTCTGCTGCTTTGGTGCTTTGATAGCCGGATTTAGTGGGGTATCCATCAAAGACAACAATCACATTGCTACCAAAGTGTCTCTGCACGTAGTTGATGTACTTAGAAAAAAACACACATCGCCATATCTCGATAATCTATTGACATAGAAACATGTTTTATTAGTCCAAATTATAGTAAATTTAACGTTCTACAAAAAAGTAGCTAGTACTTTTAGTAGTAGTTTTTAGACCTTGTAGGTTAAGTACCAGATACCTTTCATTGTTACAGTACTTCCACTGAGTATTACTTTCATAAAAGTAAATCACCATATCATCTAGACTCTAGAGTCACTAGAGACAAAAACTACAAAGTTAGCGATTGTCGTATGGGGCCATTCAAGTATTACGTAAGCAGATTTTTTACAACTATTTATAATGCGCGTCATGTAAAAAGAACGCTGGCGGTCAAGCTTCTTCAGGCGTTCCAGCGTTCTTTTTAAGAGATTACTTACTTTTCTACTTATTTAAGAGATGTATACCTATACATTGAATGAGTGCCTGCCTAGTTTACTACAAATAATGTACCATTTTAGTACGCGTCATGTAAAAAGAACGCTGGAACGCCTGTAGAAGCTTGACCGCCAGCGTTCTTTTTACATGACGCGCACTATGCCCACCCCTTCTGTGTAAGCTGTGTAAGCAAAAGTAAGCAAACCTCTTCCCCCCCTCCTATGCTTACTTAATCATTGGTACCTATATGCATTTTTCTTTTAATGTATTCTGTTTTTTTATTGATTCGTGAGCAGTAGTTAGCAAATAGGCTTAACTAACTTCTGTACATTTTGTACTTTTGTATTTGTATGAGATTTTTTAAAACTTTCGAATAATTTTTGATATTACTTGGATTTGTTTATTTGAAACGACATGTTAAACAGTTAAGCTTGGGCGAAAAAGGATCACCGGTTAAAACAAAAATTAACTTGCTTTGATTTGCTTACAATACGTCAAATCGTCATTCGAATCGAAACGAAACAATAGATTGACGGAAGAAATTTAGACGTGACAAGTGCGCGCGGTAATCCCTACTCGCTTCTAGGCGAGTACCTATAACGTATTCTTTATTTGTGGGAATCGCCGACATGTGAGTTTTATTTTCAAGCATAGACAATTTGTGGGTTGCCATTTGTGTAAAATAAGTAAATAATAACTGCTGACGTAATCACGATATCGACCATGTCATCAAAAATAAGCAAAACAAAGACCCCCCCGCCCCCCTCAAGCGCTTACATAATACTTATCTTGAAATAATTTGCCACGTATTATTAATAATGGTCCCGATACTTGAGCCTAATGACTGACCTTGTAGGAAGGTACTAGATTCCTTTCATTGTTAGAGACCCACCAACTTATCTGTAGAATTTAATGTATGTAGATGATAGAAAAATGTAGGTAAATGGTTCTACTGATAATTTGGTGGATCTTTCCAGTAAGTGATTACTAGTTTTACGAAGGTTGCTTGTAGTTTTAAGGGGATTTTTGTCATTATTAACTTTATTTGGGAAATATTTTAGTTACATCGATACTAAAATATCTATCATATGTTTTATGAAAAATGGCAGCTGGGAATTCCGGACTATTTTAAAATGGTAAGAGGGTAAATCATATTAACAGATCTGTAAAGTTTTGTTGTGATGCTCTGATTTTATTCATTGGATGCGATGATTTCTCTGATGAAGATAGTGCTCTTGCTCTTTCAACTTCGCTGAATCTAACGAAATGAAAATACTTATCCCTAAGGACAATGTTATCAGATTCCAGCATATCTGTATTGCCCTTCTACTACAAGATATTAGAAGCCAAAAAAAGATACTACCCTACAGAAGGTGTTGAAATAACGGAGGCAAAGATTAAGTTACAAGTCCTTTTGGATATAACAACACAATTGGCAAGTTATTTAAGTTATTTGGAGATAATTATTAAGACAATCTCTTAATCTCTTAGATCTTTGTACTTTTTGACACTAGATTTTATATTGATTTATTACTTTTATGAATGTCATGCTCAGTGGAAGAACTGTAGCAATGAAAAGTATCTGGTACCTACCTATAAGGTCAGAAATGTCGAGTATCGGAAAAATTGGCAAATTATTTGGAGATAATTACTAAGCCAATAGTTAGACTTAGAAGTTTTTTACACTAGATTTTATTATGATTTATTCATTTTACTTAGATAAGACAGAGCGAATGACAGAAATTGAACCATTTTCCATTAACATTTAACATTAAATCATATATTTGTAAAGTTTGATCCCATTTAAACACCACTGCAACAGCGTTTAGCCAAAAACGAATATTTCGTTGTTGTATAGAACTTAAGTAGTGTAACTTTCTTATGATTTAAAATTCCGAGAAAAAATATGTTGATTTATATTTCATTGCATTTTTTCAGAAATACATTTTTATAATATCACAGACTCATTTTTATGGAAAATTGTATAGAATAACTTTTAACAAGCACTACATTTCCTATCAGATGCTCGTATCAAAATAAACAATATTTTTTAAGAGTTTAATTCCCCTTAACTGCCAATGCTGCAGGGTTAAACCGTCCAGAACCCTATCTGCCCATTTGTAGAAGACGGTAGCTACTTTAAGCTATTATAGGTTTTTTCTTGAACAAACTTCTTATTTCTGAGAAAAACAATATAATATAAATCTTTCCATAAATTTTTTCTGAACTATTATTTTAACCTACAAAGGAGTGTCTTTTTTTGAAAGGAATATCTTTTAATCACCATACAATTTCCTATTTACGAAAGAAATTACGAAAATTGTTCCTACGTCCACCTTTTTTCAAAATCGTTCCACTGTGTACCGTGATTTGAGCCAATTCACTTCCTATTTGTGTCATCTAATTCACGCGTTGCGCGATACGCGTTACACGCCGAACTTCACTGAGTGCAGATTTCTTACTGCGCAAATCGTGAATATTCACGTGAGGCTTCATGCGGCCCCGAATACCACGGCAGTTCGTGCACTGGATTCAGCATGTGCGTTTTAGAGACCGCAGCAGTGCAAGTGTGCCGGTTGGCTAGGCTTGGAAGGTAGCGGGATCCGAAGCACGGTTCTCCGCTGGCTGACTGCAGGTTGTAGGGGGCCCAACTAGTAAGCTAGCCCGCCGCCTTGCGAAAAATCCCAGAATGCTCCATCGTGCCGGTTGGCGACCGGATTAGAGGACCCGATGGCCATTCCTGGAGGGAGGTCTCAGTCTCCAGTCTAGTCTCCCACTGGCGCAGGAGCCTGCTGTTTGTCTCTAGGCTTTCACTGACCAGTGCCTCACTCAACAGCCGTTTTTCCCACAAACCTAATCACTCCAAAAACCAAACCATGAAAAAGTCAACATATAATAAGTTGCGCTCACAGCGGAAGCACTTCCTACACAACCTATCATCTTACCAACGGTTATAACAGTTTTATTTATTTTTGTTTTCAATTCTCTAAGATCTTGTAGTACCTATACCTATACTTAGTAGATTTTTGTTTTTGTCTTCTTGTTTTATGTGTGTGTTGTGCGTGTGGTAAAATAAATAAATTTTATTTCTTTCTTTCTTTCTTTCTTTCCTCTCTCTTCAAGCGCACCTCTGAAACATTAGAGGACTGCACTCCAATCTCGATCCGGTCCACCACCACCTAGAGACAGCTAAGCCACACTTATTATTTAATCCTCACGGAGACGCAGATTCAATGAACCCGATTTCTCAGTTTTATGTACTTTGGTGGACACCGGCTTAGATAAAATTATCTATGCTGGTTTATATCATTGTCACTCTGAAGACCACGAGACAACCAGGTTGTTCAACTACATCAGTGAAGCGGCGGATGTGGCCCAGCAACGTTATCCTGATGCCCAACTGGTGATTCTGGGGGACTTTAACGCCCACCACCAACAGTGGCTGTTCCCTTACCAGTTGTCCGACTATGCTGGGAGAGAGGCGTGCAAACTTGCACTCACTTTAATCTCACTCAGCTCGTCAATGCGGCAACCAGAATTCTGGACGTTGAGGACCACACAGCCAACTGCCTGGACCTTCTGCTGACGAACGAGCCGGATCGCCACTCGGTATCAGTGATGCTTCCTTTGGGAACATCAGATCACTGTGTGGTGAGGTCTGTACCTTCATACTCGCCACCCGATCCCTCGCCCAGAGGTAGTAGGCGAGTGTGGTGTTACAAGTCGGCAGATTGGGATGAGATGCGACACTTCTTCGCTTCTTATCCTTGGCGGCAAACTTGCTTTTCTTCATGTGATCCAACGGTCAGTGCTGATGCCGTTACGGAGGTGATAAATAGAGCAATGGAGTATTTTTTTCCATTCTCCGATGCTTCACCTGCAAGCAATGCTCGCCCATGGTTTAGTCCCGCGTGTGCTAGCGCGGAAGCGCAAAAACGTGTTGCATACCTAGCTTGCGTTGACGCAAGAAACGGTTAAACCTCGGATGCACGGATTATGAAGAAAGCCTATAACAAAGCCACCAAGTCCTGCAAGAAGGTGTTACAGAAGGCTCGCTTCAATCGGATTGGCTATCTGGGGGCTAAGTTTGCCGCATACCCTGCGGGAAGTAAAGCTTTCTGGTCTCTGGCTAAGTCGGTGGAAGCGAACTTCAGCCGCCCTTCACTAAACCCAACTACTGAAACCGGACGGGTCCCAAGCTCACGCTGCGGTTGAGAAAGCAAATTTATTTGCCACTCAATTTGCGGAGGCTTCGCGTCTTGACGCCTCTGGCGAAACTCCACCCAGCCTTCCTCGGTGCGAAGCTTCAATGCAAGAATTCGCATCCAGCAAAAGGAAGTGCTCAAAACGCTACGTAGTCTCGACGTGAATAAAGCTAGCGGTCCGGATGGTATCTCGGCCGTAGTATTAAAAACCTGTGCACCTGAGTTCTCTTCAATATTAACGCAACTTTTCCGCCTCTCTTTGAATACTGGTGAAGTCCCCAAGTCTTGGAAGCTCGCTAACGTGCAACCTGTGCCCAAGAAAGGCAGTCGTGCTGACCCTTTGAACTACCGCCCTATCTAGGTCACCTCCCTACTATGTAAATGTATGGAGCGTGTACTGAATAGGAAGGTCCTTGCATACCTCGACGGATCGAGGATATTTCGCCGAAATCGGTCTACTGGGGACCTTCTTGTGTATGCCACGCACATTTGGAGAGAGGCCATCGAGATCATGGTGAAGCACTGGCTGTTTCATTAGACGTCTCGAAGGCCTTTGACAGGTTTGGCACGCTAGCCTTATTGACAAGTTTCCTGCTTACGGACTGCCAGTTCAATTCTGCTCCTGCCTCGCAGACTTTCTGAGGGAAAGATCCATTCGAGTAAGTTGTTGACGGGTGCTCGTCGGATCAAATGGCTATAAACGCCGGGGTACCTCAGGGGTCAGTGCTACCTGCCACACTGTTTCTGCTGCATATAAATGATCTGCTAATGCCCGGTATCATTGGGTATGCAGACGACAGCACAGTTGTGGAGAGATACGTTTCCAATGCGCGTGCTAGGCAGAATTAAATTCTGGAGTTAAGAGATGAGATGCTGCAGCGTCTGAATTTGATTCTCAAGGCTGTTTCCGATTGGGGTGATGCCAATCTAGTCAAGTTCAACGCCTCTAAAACGCAGGCTTGTCTCTTCTCCGCGAAAAAAGTCAGTTTCTCCAAGTTCCTGTCTTCCGAGATGTACCTGTAGCTATAGGAGATCACCTCGAGCTCTTAGGCGTTTCACTCACGCCTACTCTCAACTTGGCTCCTACATCGAGTCTAAGGCAAAAACTGCCTCCATGAAGCCTTCTAAGTCTGTACAAAGCACAAGTCCGGGCTGGTATGAAGTACTCCTACCACGTTTGGGATGGCTGGCTCGGCCAAACACCAGCTTGCTGCCTTGGACTCGATCGAACGCAGAGCGTTCAGGCTTATAGGTGGGCAACATATGGCGGAGACTAGAGTCTCGAGCACCGCCGTAAGGTTGCGTGCCTTTCGATCTTCTATATATAGGTTACATTTTGGGGAATGCTCCCAGGAACTTCATGATCTGATCCCACTATCTCCTTTTCATCATGGACGAGCAGGCGCACGGCTTGGTACCACCCTTACCTCATTAGTATACCCTCTTTTCGTACTAAACGTTTCAATTCTACCTTTATAATGCGAACTGCTAAGGAGTGGAATACACTACCGTCGTCTGTCTTTCCTGAAAACTATAATCTGGGTATCTTCAAGACTAGAGTGAATAGGTTCCTTCTAGACCTTTGTGCTCCATCTTCGGCCACATCGTCACTTACTAACAGGTGAGATCGTGGTCAAACAAAAGTCTATCAAAGTTAAAAAATAAATAAAAAAAATGGCTTTATAGTTCGCAAAACTAACAACCATATTATGTGAATAAAGGTTCTCGAGTGGTACCTACAAACCTGATGAAGGTAGAGGAAGACCCCTCTTTCCATGCACCAAAGATATTATAATCAGCAGAAAGTTGGTAGATGCAGGCTCAAGAGAGTTCGTCGTGGCATTTTAGAGTGGAAACCGTTGTCCAGCAGTGGACTTCTGTAGACTGATGATGATGATGATCAACCGTCTACATTGGCTTGAAGTCAGTAAAATGGTTTTATATTAGACTAGCTGAACAATGTCCGCGCGTAGAATAGGTAGTAGGTACCTACCTAGAGTAGGTACCTATCTATTCGTACTACGCATTCTAAATGGATGGTGGTACAAACATCAGCCTGTAGATCCAAGTCCACCGGCTCACTGACATAGGTCTCTAAATTAGCAAGTTGAAGTGGCAATGGGCTAGACATAAAGCTATATGATCCTGGTTCTTTTACGGATGTTTCGGATTTAGGTACGGGTACAGAATCTTCGAGCAATGAATACAAAAAACGAAGGCAAAATGTATTTAGTTATTGATGATGTTTTTTTACTGTATACCTAATATTTCTAGTGTAAGCAGAAGTTGTAATATAAAACAATTTATAATCTTTTTTTCTTTTTTTTGTTCATTTCTGTAAAACGAAACATTCTTATGCAACATCCTATCTTGCCGGACACGCCACAGAAGGGGTTGCGGAAAGGCGGTAGATGGAGGCTGCTCAAGACCGTTTGTCTTGACATTCTATGGGGAGGTCCATGTCCAGCAGTGGACTTCTGTAGGCTGATGATAATGAAAAAACGTCATGGGTTCACGGGGCAAACTATGATAATTATGGGTACCTACCTACCTACTGCAATGATGAAGGTCAGTTACTTACATTCGTGTACATTTTGGACATTAGAAAAATAAGTTTTATTCTTGTAAACAATAATTTTCCGAGTTTTTCCCTGAAATACCTTTTATCATTCTAACAATTTTATTCAACGCGATCTATAAACAGATACCTTGTAAGCTATTTATTTAACGCCATCTATCTAACGTCCATGCCAATGCTCTTGGACAATAACAACGCCATCTAGTGAAAACCAAAACAGTGAATATGTATGTGTGCGTGCGTGTAATTACATCAGAAAAGTGAACGATCTTATTTCTAGGTAATTTGAACTTTCAAATGACTGTTTAAAGGAAATTCATACTGCATTAAATTCTTACAACTACAACTTAGCCGCGAACGATAAAATAAAACACGAAAGACGCCCGAATTTAGCACAAAAAATAAAAAAGTAATACAATAAGTTTCCACGCCATCTACCGTGAACCGAGCTTTTAGTAATCAAGACGATTATCCTTAATGAATGTAATTCTGAATAATTATTGATAATCCCTTTATCGACACAAAGAAGACATACTCATAAGCATTGCTCTAAACTACAATAAATTGCGATGACAAGCGCGTTCCGCTCAGAAACTGACATAAATGAAAACTGGCTCTAAAAGCTTAAAAGCTTATTGTGATTTTAGGTAGTCTTCTTCATCAGCAAACAGACGTCCACTGCTGGACGAGGCCTGCCTTATGGAATAGGGGGGATTTGCCATAATCACCGTGCTTGGCAGGCAGATTGGTGTCGAGTACTCAGGCAGATGCTGCCCATCCCCTGGTGTATTACCGACGACATCCACGGGACAAGAAGCACCGTCACGACACTACGACGGCTATTCTACGGCACATCGGTAAGGGTGCCGGTGAAATTACAGGCACATGAGACTTTTCATCTATTTCTCAGGGTGGCGGGCGCAGTGCAATGCCACATAGGGTGCGTCGTAGGTGGACGTGACCTATGAGGTAATTCACTGTTTATAGGCAGAGGTTACCGCTTAACATCAGCCTCTTGCTTGTTCCGTCATACAAGTAGTATAAAAAAAAAAACGTTAGAATACAATGGTAATAATCATTCCTCACCAGTAACAAGTCCCACAGTTCACGTCTAGTCTCCACATCCAGGCCGGATGTTGGCTCGTCCAGCACCAACACGCTGGCGCCTCCGGCCAGCGCACAGGCCAACTGCAGGCGTCGTTTCATACCACCAGACAGTTCAGAACTCTTGCTGTTGGCCTTCTCAGAGAGCCCGAGACGTTTTAACAGGACCTTAGAGGATTGTCGAGCTTCGCTGATCGATCCGCCCTTTAGCTGAAACCATAGAATACATCAATTACTAGAAATTACTATCTAGTGAGAGTATTGATGGTCTAGTTTTTTTTATACTACCAAGGTAGCAAACCGGCCCACCAGTTGTTAAGCGGTTACCGTAGCCTATGGACGCCTGCAATACCAGAGGCACCAAACGCGCGTTGCAGACCCTTTAAAAATGTCCAATCCCCCCTTTTGAAGAACCCTATACTGTAGTCACTTAAGAAAACCTCACAGATCATTCCACAACCTGAGTGTTCGTGGGAGGAAGTTCCTCTGAAACCACACAGTCCGGGATCACCCTGGCTCTAAGGTGTGCGGATGAATCCCCTGCCGATGGCGAGCGGTGCGGCCCCGAAAGGCTCAAATAAATAAGCTCTATCGAGACTTGCAAGAAAGTGCTTGCTTGAAAGTGGTAATAGATACTTGTCTCTTGCCCTGCCTGTTGTATGGTTGCCAAACGTGGGTATTCACAAACAAAGTCAAACACAAGATCAAATGTACATAGAAGGCAATTGAAAGAAGTATCCTCAAGATTCGAAAAATACACAAGGTCAGAATCAGCTTAATAAGGGAAAAGACCAAGCTAACTGATGCGCTTACGCAAACTCTTAAATTAAAGTGGAATTGAGCCGGCCACGTATTACAACGCACAGACAAAAGGGGGACCATACAGACTACACGATGGACAGGACCATTTGGCAAAAGGAATGTTGTCAGACCGTATAGACGGTGGGCTGATGATGTTATCCAGATCGCCGGAAAAGACTGGATGATCAATGCAAACGACAGAGAGTCGTGGAAGAAGATGGAGGAGACCTTTACTCAAGAAGGGATCCATTACTCATAACAAATCAATCAAATCATTAGATTATTACTAAATAGATACTAAAATTATAGATAAGTAAAATTACTAATAGTCAATGTATATAGTTACTTTTTAGAGTTTTGGAATAAAAAGGTTATTAATTTATTATTTATTATTATCGCGACTTGCATATTTGCGTAGTACTTTGTAATACTTACTAGAGAAAAGAAGATGATGTGTTCTACGACGGTGAGGTCCGGGAAGAACAGGTTGTGCTGCGGACACAGGCCGAGCTGACTGCGAACCTGGTCGCGGTGCTTCACGGAGTCCAGTCCGTTCACGTACACGGAGCCGCCGGTGGCGCTCATCATTCCTGAACATACCAAGTTACTCACATGTTTTTTTTTATACTACTTGGTATGACGGATCAAGCTTATGGCCCACCTGATGTTAAGCGATACCCTCTGCCTATGAACAGTGCATTATCACATATGTCACGTCCACCTAGCACGCACCCTGTGTGGCATTGAACCGAAATACCTGAGACATAAAGATGAAAAGTCTCTTGTGCCTGTAATTTCACCGGCAACCATAACCTTCAATCCGGAACACAGCAATGCGAGCACTACTGCTTTTTTATGGTGGTAGTACTTCCCCGGACGAACTCTTTCACAAAAAAGCTCTACTACTACTACTATTACATGTTTATAGGACTACAGGTCTAACGCTTAACTCAGTCCCTGAGGTATGGGAGGGGTGTTTTCGTTACGTCAAAATGAAGCGTGGCTTCATGTCATCTGATAATTTGAGAAACGAAAACACCCATCACCAACACACATCTATATCTAGCCCCAAGCTAAACAGAACTTGTGTTATGAGTACTAGATAACTGATATACTTAATACAATAACTTACATAGATAGTATTTTTTTTATTATACATAGAAAATACCGATAAGGAACATTTAGCTACTTTACCAAATTGACTACTTCCCCAAATGTCTACTTTCCCATAATGACCAAATACTTGTTCCGAGGGGGGAACCGAAAACTTGGGGGGAAAACTTCAAGAATCTATAGTAGGTATCCAAGAATGGTTCTCGGTCAATAACATGCTTCTCAATGTAGACAAAACTAATGTTATACAGTTTGTACTAGGCTCCAGAGAAGATAAGGTTACACCAGAATGTATTCAAGATATTTTGAATGATTTTAATATCTCCTTGACAAACAATGTCAAATTTTTAGGTGTAAGGTTAGATAGTAAGCTGACATGGAATATTCATTTAGACGAAGTCACAAAAAAGTTGTGCTCTGCAACATAAGCAACAACAAAAAAAAGAGCTAGGAGGTAAAAAAGCTGCTAGAGATGTTTACTTTGCATATTTCCACTCTATAATGACTTATGGATTATTATTTTGGGGCACTGCAGCTACTGCAAATAGAGTATTTATTCTGCAAAAGCGAGCAGTGAGATAAATATTAGGTTTATATCAGATGGACTCATGTAGACAGCGGTTCAAAGAACTAGATATAATGACGATGACTGATGGTGAATTCATATTTCAGAATTTAGTATATGTAAGAGGAAATGTAAGTAAGATCAAGACTAAGAGTGACATACACAAAGCTAACACCAGGAAAAAAGATAACTAAATCGTCCCCGCAACACGGCTCACAAAAATTTCAAAAAGCTTTTATTGTATAGGAGTTAAATTATATAATGAAATACCTATAGATATTAAGAACATGTCAGACTCTAATTTCAAATCTTGTGTAAGAAGACAATTAATAGATAAGACGTATTATAAAATTGATGAAGCTTTTGCGGATAATGAAATGTTTACATTTAAATCTAATATGAATGAATGAGCATTATTTATTTATTGATTGTATTTTTTAATTTTAATTTTGATTGATGAGTAGTCTCTTGACTTTTAATTATTTGTTATTTTATTGTAATAAGTACATAATAATTTGATTATTATTATTATACACGATTCGACAATGCTTTTGCTGAAATATGTTGAGAATCATTATAGTTATAAAATGTGATTTAGACTTTAGGACATGTATACTCTATATAATATTATTTGTTTTGATGACTTATCTAAGTACATGTGACTATGTCTATGGATGAATAAATAAATACAATACAATACAATACCGAACCCGCAACCTCCTGCATCGCAGGCAAACCTTCGCCCGCCGCGCCACAGAGGTCGTCAAAAAGTTCTACCATAAACAAGCTTTAGTAAGTTTTGTAGCACTCACCAGTAATAATTGACATGAGGGTAGTCTTGCCCGCCCCGTTGTGTCCTAGAAGGATTGTGATCTCCCCTTTGTACACTGCCAGGGAGACGTTACTGAGCGCTCTATGCTTCGGAAACACCTGCACAGAACAGAAATAACATAACATAACATAACACCCATCAGTCACACACATCTTCGGACGAAACAACACTTCGCATAAGTCCAGTCGAACATACCTTACAGGGTAAGTTTGTTTAATTATTCAATAACACCCAACAGACACTTTTTTTACAAGCTTTATATTAACTTGCAATGTATATCCGGCTGGAAACTTGCAAGAAAATTTTAAAGCAGTTATCCTCAACCGATTGATCTGAAATTTTGCATACCTGTCAAGTTACGATGACAATGCAATATTATGGTGACAGGTCCAGGTGGAATCTTGCTACTGAATTTTAAAGCAGTTATCCTCAACCGATTGGGATGATATTTTGCATACCTGTCAAGTTCCGATGACAGTGCAATATTATGGTAACAGCGAGCTGTTTTGATGAATAGACGGAAGGTGGACAACGGAACTCCTCGAGAGACAATAGTAGACTGACCGTGTTTAGGCTCATTTTGATCAGCACACGGTTACAATATTAAGGTGATAGGTCCAGGTGGAATCTTGCAACTGAATTTTAAAGCAGTTATCCTCAACCGATTGGGATGATATTTTGCATACCTGTTAAGTTCCGATGACACTGCAATATTATGGTAACAGTGAGCTGTTCTGATGATTGAGACGGAAGGTGGACAACGGAACTCCTCGAGAGACAATAGTAGACTGACCGTGTTTAGGCTCATTTTGATCAGCACACGGTTACGATCACTAATTTTGTAAAAGCTTGTATTGAAAATATATTTTTCACAAAAAAACTTATTTAGCTTCTATAATGTCGGGACAAGCAGATGAATTCGGTTTGAATTCCAGTCGAAGCAAGTAATTATTAGAAAATCTTTGAATGCAGTATTACTAAGTTTTAAATATATTCTCGTTTCAGCAAAATATCCTATCTACAATATTTAAGGTACTTTCCCTTCATGTCGCATAGTCTTAGGACGCCCAGGAGGCCGATTCTCGGATTGTAGAGATTATCTCTAAATTAGAGATAATGTCGAAGCATGAATGTCTACAAAAAATGTCACGAAAATGTCACAATAACCATCAAATCGTATTCGATTTGAATGATTTTGGTCGACTTATGTCTATTTGTGACATCACGAGAATAGCGAATTAAGATTTTATTCGAAATTCGCCATCTTTTTTCGGCATAATTCGAATTCGACTTAATCTCTAAAGCACGAGAATTGCCCTCCTGTATAGACAGCTCACCTTAGAAACGTTCTCGATCTTAATGCCCACATCAGAGTCTTTGGGTTGTTCTTCGAAGAACTTCTGGTCTTGCGCTATAGGCTCCTCCTCATCCTGAAAAGACTGCGGCATCACCTCGTTCTTTGTCCAATATTGCTTCTGGAATATTATTATTTATTATTATTTATTTATAGACAAGCAGCTTTCGCTGATGTGTCTACGTCACAGTATTAAAATTTAAAATTTAGTCGAAATATTGTCTTTTAGTTTTGGTAAAAAAAATTGAGCACTGATTGATTTGTTCGTAGCCAGCCGAGCGATTAGCTATCTCCTGTTGCTATCAGCGTGCGCTGTTTCAATGCTGTTTCTATTGAAAATGACGTTTTAGCGATCATGCAACTCACCCTGTTGCTAACAAAGCTTGATTGCAACAAAAAGCCTTTTGACATGAAGTGTTTCTATCGATAGTATGAAGTAGCGATCATGTACCGCTGTTTCAATGAATAATGACAGCATTTGATCGCAACACAACCTATTGCAATAGAAACAAGTAAATGGTTGTTTCAAACGATAGAAATCTAAATAATAAGCCATAAAAGTAGTTTTTTTATTGGTTGAACATGGTTTTAATTACATTCCAAATCAAATAAAAACATTCAGTAACTACGTACCTACAAAACTATTTAAATGTGTAAGTAGGTATGTATCTTTCATTTTAGGTTAGGTACCATGTCGAGAGCATATTTACTTGCCTTTATGGAGGAGCAGCGTCGCCAGTGGACAATGAGGAAGCGAGGTTATAATCGAAAAGGCCCCCCCCCCCCCCCTCCCTACCATTCCCTCAATATAAGCAGGCAAACAAAAATACTATGAATTGCAATTCAAAAATCTTTTATTATTCATTATTTATAATTACATTAATAAATTCTATCAATAAGTATTTATTAAACGTTTGTATTGTACATAGATTGTTATTTTATTGACCCAGCGAAGCAAGGTAAGTAGCTAGGTATACCTATCATGTTTGTCCGATGATAACTTCATAAAATTTGGTAGGTCGAACTGCACTCTAAATTATTTATTTGTTGGGCAGCTGATTCTTCTTCGGACAGACACCTTCTACAGGCTGTCTGAGGGACCAATGTTGTAGAGGTGTTTATTCGGGAGACATGCCTCCGATGCGCCTCTCCTCCAACGCGGACGCCCAGGCTGGATCGGTAACATCATGATCAAGAAATTAAAAATAAAATAAGCTATTTAAAGAAAATGACACATAATGGGTATTTATGTAATAACATTTCACTTCAATGTGGTTGCTTACTTTCCTTCCAAACTATTCCAAACTTTAAGTATTTGATAATTCGTATATATTTGTTAAAAAGTAAACAAACTTATCTCACATGTCACAAAGCACAGAGTAAAAATATGTTTCTATCATAGACAAATAATAAAAGAGTCGTATCATACGGTTGATTAAAAATGGTTAGTACGTTTATACACGGTCCATAGCGTAATCGCACTTTGTAAAGTGGTTGGGTTATCCATAATTCGTAAAAACTTCAGATTGTAACACATCGATAGAAATCGGAGCAAGAAAAGATAGCTAATCGGAAACCATCGATAGAAATATTATTTTGTTAGCATAAAGCGGATGATAGAAATCGTTTGCAACATAATTAGCTGATCGGGCCACAGATGTCGAGTTTCTTTTGAATGCATTGACGGAAGTAGCAGTAACGATGTCATCTGCCGAGCGATTAGCTATCTCCTGTTGCTATCAGCGTGCGCTGTTTCAATGCTGTTTCTATTGAAAATGACGTTTTAGCGATCATGCAACTCACCCTGTTGCTAACAAAGCTTGATTGCAACAAAAAGCCTTTTGACATGAAGTGTTTCTATCGATAGTATGAAGTAGCGATCATGTACCGCTGTTTCAATGAATAATGACAGCATTTGATCGCAACACAACCTATTGCAATAGAAACAAGTAAATGGTTGTTTCAAACGATAGAAATCTAAAAGACAAGTCATAAAAGTAGTTTTTTTATTGGTTGAACATGGTTTTAATTACATTCCAAATCAAATAAAAACATTCAGTAACTACGTACAAAACAATTTAAATGTGTAAGTAGGTATGTATCTTTCATTTAAGGTTAGGTACCATGTCGAGAGCATATTTACTTGCCTTTATGGAGGAGCAGCGTCGCCATTGGACAATGAGGAAGCGAGGTTATAATCGAAAAGGCCCCCCCTCCCTACCATTCCCTCAATATAGACAGGCAAACAAAAATACTATGAATTGCAATTCAAAAATCTTTTATTATTCATTATTTATAATAACATTAATAAATTCTATCAATCAGTATTTATTAAACGTTTGTATTGTACATAGATTGTTATTTTATTGACCCAGCGAAGCAAGGTAAGTAGCTAGGTATACCTATCATGTTTGTCCGATGATAACTTCATAAAATTTGGTAGGTCGAACTGCACTCTAAATTATTTATTTGTTGGGCAGCTGATTCTTCTTCGGTCAGACACCTTCTACAGGCTGTCTGAGGGTCCAATGTTGTAGAGGTGTTTATTCGGGAGACATGCCTCCGATGCGCCTCTCCTCCAACGCGGACGCCCAGGCTGGATCGGTAACATCATGATCAAGAAATTAAAAATAAAATAAGCTATTTAAAGAAAATGACACATAATGGGTATTTATGTAATAACATTTCACTTCAATGTGGTTGCTTACTTTCCTTCCAAACTATTCCAAACTTTAAGTATTTGATAATTCGTATATATTTGTTAAAAAGTAAACAAACTTATCTCACATGTCACAAAGCACAGAGTAAAAATATGTTTCTATCATAGACAAATAATAAAAGAGTCGTATCATACGGTTGATTAAAAATGGTTAGTACGGTTATACACGGTCCATAGCGTAATCGCACTTTGTAAAGTGGTTGGGTTATCCATAATTCGTACAAACTTCAGATTGTAACACATCGATAGAAATCGGAGCAAGAAAAGATAGCTGATCGGAAACCATCGATAGAAATATTATTTTGTTAGCATCAAGCGGATGATAGAAATCGTTTGCAACATAATTAGCTGATCGGGCCACTGATATCATTTCTTTATTTGCATATGTGGTAGAACAAGGAATTCATTAATTGCGACCTCTGTGGTGCGGCAGGCAAAGGTTCGCCTGCGACGCAGGAGTGTGCGGGTTCGATTCCGTTTCGATATTTGTACGATCTGCATATATTAGTTCAGGGTGTTCTGGGTATTTTATATGTATAATAAAAAATATCTATCTGTTATGTATTGTATTAAATACTAGCGACTAGCCCCGGCTTCGCACGGGTAGCCCCCGGTGACCCCCCCCCCCCCCTCCTTATTACTTATTCTGCTACTCGGAGCGGAGAAGAATCCACCAAAAAAGAGATAACTAACATCGGTCCAGCCGATCTTGAGTTATAAATGGTGTAACTAACACGACTTTGTTTTATATATATATATATAGATATCAGTTATATATTATGCATAACACAAGCTCTGCTTAGCTTGGGCCTAATGTTGTGTGAACTGTCCAGTTTTTTTTTTAAATTTGTGTTTTTCTCTCACTTTTTGTTGCGCGTGCTCTATTCTGTCCCGTTCTTACTTACCTGAACTTTACCGTGTTAGATAGTGACTGAATTTGGTGTGACAAAGACTGACCTGGCAGAGGAAGTTCCACGGCAGCGCCTGCCCGTACTTGCCGGGACGCACGTGCGATAGATACCACGCGACGCAGAAGAATAGAGCGCACTGGACGACCATAAAGGCAAAACCGAGCAACACCGGCCCGGTGTTCGAGGCGTGAGAAGTGCTTATGTCATTGAACGAGAGCCCCTTATCTGTAAATATTGTTGTTACTTTTATATTTATATTTATACTAAACATAAATAAAAAAAAACAAAAAAAAAACGGCCAACTGCGAGTCGGACTCGCGGACGAAGGGTACCGTACCATCCTACTAATATTATAAATGCGAAAGTTTGTGTGTGTGTTTGTTACTTCTTCACGCTGAAACGGCTGGACGGATTTGCATGAAATTAGGAATGGAGATAACTGGACTCCCGGAATAACACATAGGCGCATTTTTATCCCGATATTCCCACGGGATCGAGACTTACGCGGGTGAAACCGCGGGGCGCTGCTAGTTATCTATAAAAACGGCAAAACGATCATGTCTGTTGTATGGGAGCCCCCTTAAATATTTATTTTATTCTGTTTTTTAGTATTTGGTGTTATAGCGGCAACAGAAATACATCATTTGTGAAAATTTTAACTGTCTAACTATCACCGTTCATGAGATACAGCCTGGTGACAGACGGACAGACGGACGGACAGCGGAGTCTTAGTAATAGGGTCCCGTTTTACCCTTTGGATACGGATCCCTAAAAGCAACAGAATTCAAAGCAATAAAAAAACAAGAATGACGGATCAAGCAGATGGCCCACCACCGGTTGGTTAAGCGGTACCCTCTGCCATTAACAAGGCTTTTTACCACATAGGTCACGTCCACGTAGGACGCACACTATGTGGCATTGTCTCATGTGCCTGTAATTTCACCCATACCCTTCAAACAGGAACACAGCAACGCGAGCACTACTGCTTTGCGGCAGAAATAGGTATGGAGATAGAACTTCCCCGGAAGAACTCTTCCACAAAAAAGCTCTACTACTAATAACTGCAAACCAATGTGCCAAGAAAATTTGAAGGGATCCCTCGATTTCTCCAGGGTCCCATCATCAGATTATGACACCTGGAGAGTATACTCTTTCAAACAAAAAAGTTTTATTCTGGCTGGCCAAAATGTCGTAGAAGTTCTCACAGCAATATTGTATCTTATGCGATGGGAAATTCACTAACTATACTCCTCCAAGGGTTTCGGCAGATGGGTTAGTATTCCAGTCAGCAGTATACCCGAGTGAGACTGTCATAGCAATCTGTGTCTTATGCGGTGGTGATAGAGTTCACTTACTGTACTGCTCAAAGGCGTTGACTTCCCGCCACAGCCAGGTCATCATGGGTTAGTATTCCAGTCAGCAGTATACCTGAGTGAGACTGTCATAGCAATCTGTGTCTTATGCGGTGGAGATAGAGTTCACTTACTGTACTACTCAAAGTCGTTGACTTCACACCACAGCCAGGTCATCGGCACATGGGTTAGTATCCCAGTCAGCAGTATACCTGAGTGAGACTGTCATAGCAATCTGTGTCTTATGCGATGGAGATAGAGTTCACTTACTGTACTGCTCAAAGGCGTTGACTTCCCGCCACAGCCAGGTCATCATGGGTTAGTATTCCAGTCAGCAGTATACCTGAGTGAGACTGTCGTAGCAATCTGTGTCTTATGCGGTGGAGATAGAGTTCATTTACTGTACTACTCAAAGTCGTTGACTTCACACCACAGCCAGGTCATCGGCACATGGGTTAGTATCCCAGTCAGCAGTATACCTGAGTGAGACTGTCATAGCAATCTGTGTCTTATGCGGTGGAGATAGAGTTCACTTACTGTACTACTCAAAGTCGTTGACTTCACACCACAGCCAGGTCATCGGCACATGGGTTAGTATCCCAGTCAGCAGTATACCTGAGTGAGACTGTCATAGCAATCTGTGTCTTATGCGGTGGAGATAGAGTTCACTTACTGTACTACTCAAAGTCGTTGACTTCACACCACAGCCAGGTCATCGGCACATGGGTTAGTATCCCAGTCAGCAGTATACCTGAGTGAGACTGTCATAGCAATCTGTGTCTTATGCGGTGGAGATAGAGTTCACTTACTGTACTGCTCAAAGGCGTTGACTTCCCGCCACAGCCAGGTCATCATGGGTTAGTATTCCAGTCAGCAGTATACCTGAGTGAGACTGTCATAGCAATCTGTGTCTTATGCGGTGGAGATAGAGTTCACTTACTGTACTACTCAAAGTCGTTGACTTCACACCACAGCCAGGTCATCGGCACATGGGTTAGTATCCCAGTCAGCAGTATACCTGAGTGAGACTGTCATAGCAATCTGTGTCTTATGCGGAGGAGATAGAGTTCACTTACTGTACTGCTCAAAGGCGTTGACTTCCCGCCACAGCCAGGTCATCGGCACATGGGGTAGTATTCCACTCAGCTGTGTAGCCCAGCTCGGGAGTTGACGGTTTGACAGCAGCTGCTCGGGTAACCATAGCACGAGGTAGGCGAACACAGATATCGACACAGTGTATTGAGCTAAAGAGGAAACAAAGTCAGATGAGCAAGCTCAATGATTCATCTTAATGATCCTTGAATGGAGACTGTGGGAAAACCGAACACCCAGAGCAATTTTTCTTTTTATACTACTTTGATGGACGGAACTAAGCAGATGGCCAATCTGATGATAAGTGTCCCTCTGCCTATGAACAGTGTATTATCACATAGGTCACGTCCACCTAGGACACGATCTGCTTTTTTTTTGTTTTATACTGCTTGAATGGCGGAACAAACTGATGGCCCACCTGATGTTAAGCGGTAACCTCTGCCTATGAACAGTGCATTATCCCATAGGTCACGTCCACCTGGGACGCGCCCTATGTGGCATTGCACTGCACCCGCCACCCTGAGACATAAAGATAAAAAGTCTCATGTGCCTGTAATTTCACCGGCAACCATACCCTCCAAACCGGAACATAGAAATGCGAGCACTACTGTTTTGCGGCAGAAATAGGTATGGTGGTAGTACTTCCCCGGAAGAAAATTTTCACAAGAAAGCTGTACTACTACTACCACAAACTAATCGACTTGCGTGGAAGAAATTGGGAGAGGCCTATGTCCAAAAATGGTCATTTAATGGCTCATGATGCAAAGACTTTTATTAAAACTGAGGTAGACGAGCCATACATACTAAATCTTAATTCTTCTAAAGGAAATTAATTCACACCATTCACTCCCAGTGCTCCCTAGTAACCGCGAGCGAGTGGTTGTGACGGCTCGGCTTGCATCGTGAAACTTCGCTTGTGGTCGGTGACGGTAACCCAAGGTCATATGCCATCTTTGTCACTATTGTTAACAAATGAATATTGCTATCTCGCGCTCGCTTGCTTAGATACTTTTTGTTTGTGTATGTAATGTTGTCAATGTGTAGTTTCAAGATTGCTTTTCAAACGTCATTTAGTAGAGTACACCCATGAATGTAGTAGTACATGGATTGAGTGCTAAAATAGCCACTAATTTTATAGATTGTTCCTTCTTACTAGAAGATAGCTTGATATCCTATGTTAGAGAGAAACAAATATATTGTCACACGACAGTCGTTTTTCCTTTCCGTACCACTGATATTGGTACCATGAATGTACATCTTCCTAGATTGGTACCATGAATGTAGTAGTAATTGTGACATTTGGCCTGGTACAAGTTACACAAATAAGAACAGATAGATATATGCTTGTCTCATTCCAACACATGAATACATTCATATAAAAGAATGAGACTGGTATAATCGAATCCGGTTTGTTTATAGCCTTATTTCCATGTAGTACATCTTCCTAGAGTACACCACGCCTACCTCAGTTTTAATAGAAGTCTTTGTCATGATGATGATGATGTATCACTCTTCAAAAACTCACTGCTTTTGGCGAAATAGCTGCAGGCGGTGCCCATCGCATACACAGTCATGAAGTGCAGGAACAACGCGATGAAGATGATCCATCCGCTCGAGTGGGCGATGAGCGGGTTCTCGCTCCCCGTCACCAGCACCGCAGTAACCACAGCATACATCAGCCCCGTGGGTAACACGTTCAGGAAGTGAGACACCCCGAGGGTGTTAGACGATACGCCTACCATTTTGATCAACTCCTGAAAACAAATTGGCAATTTACAATACAGAATTGAAACTATCGTGGTTGGGAATCATATTAAATTAATATATATTTATATTATATATTAGTTTTCGCCGGTCCACCGTCGAACGCGATCGCAGGCGGTGCTCATGATGAAGAGGCTTCTGAATTCAGTCTCGAAACGTCAGCAAAGCGACGAAATACAGTGGTTCGTTTCGTTTCGTTTCGTATGAGGTAGTGCTGGCCTCTGGTGTCAGAGTTTGTCAAGCCGCCTGAGGGCCTCTGACATGGCTTATCGACTGCTATTAATCAATAACAGCCGGGACCGACAGCTTAACGTGCCCTCCGAAGCACAGAGCGATGGAAATCCGCACATAACTTAGAAAAGTCATTGGTATAAGCCTAGGATCGAACCCGGTATCGTTGGATTCTGAGTTGCACTATTGAACCGTTAGGCTACCATCGCTTATTAACAGTGGTAATAAGCCGTTATTTATTAATTTAATATAATTTACAATACTCTGCGTTTTTACATTGTGTCTGGCCTAAGAATATACCCACCCCGTCTCCTCCCGTGGATGTCGTAAAAGCCGACTAAGGGACTACCCGGATTAAAAAAAAACACATTGTATTTTTTATTTAAGTTTTTTCTCCCCTATGTCTTGTAATTATGTAAGCATCTTGTATTGTCTGCCGTCATCGGCCTTATTATGTCGACTTTTTGAATAACCTATGTTTATGCAAAATGCACAATGTGCACAATGTGTTCATGTATAATTGTAATTGCATGTAAATTAGATCTAAAACTAGCAACAGTAAGCACCCAACCAGTAAGTAGTACGGGAACTGAGCAAAGATTTAAATCGTTAGATACGCCCAGACACCGTTTTTTTTTGCATTGTATTTGAATGGGTGCGATAACAAAGTGCTGACGCACGCACATTAGTGAATAGTTAAACTTAACTGTTGATATTTATTGTGCGATCATATTGCACGAACTTTTGTGAAAAAATAAACGACCAGCAGACACTGTGCCTAAATGTGCACTGAGTTCAAATGAGCGAGCTATCTTATTTCACGTGGCAACATTACGGCGCGGTTACTCAACGGTAAGGGCGTATCTAACGATTTAAATCTTTGGAACTGAGCAGTGTAGACACACCTGTATGCCGGTGGTGCGCTCGTCCAGTAGACGGGACATCAGGAACACGAACATGATGAACAGAGACAGCCAGCCGATCGATGTCAAGAACGTGCATATTAGCGTCATGGATCTAGCAAGCCCGTTATCGTAGTACGGGAACTGAGCAGTGTAGACACACCTGTATGCCGGTGGTGCGCTCGTCCAGTAGACGGGACATCAGGAACACGAACATGATGAACAGAGACAGCCAGCCGATCGATGTCAACAACGTGCATATTAGCGTCATGGATCTAGCAAGCCCGTTATCGTAGTACGGGAACTGAGCAGTGTAGACACACCTGTATGCCGGTGGTGCGCTCGCCCAGTAGACGGGACATCAGGAACACGAACATGATGAACAGAGACAGCCAGCCGATCGATGTCAACAACGTGCATATTAGCGTCATGGATCTAGCAAGCCCGTTATCGTAGTACGGGAACTGAGCAGTGTAGACACACCTGTATGCCGGTGGTGCGCTCGTCCAGTAGACGGGACATCAGGAACACGAACATGATGAACAGAGACAGCCAGCCGATCGATGTCAACAACGTGCATATTAGCGTCATGGATCTAGCAAGCCCGTTATCGTAGTACGGGAACTGAGCAGTGTAGACACACCTGTATGCCGGTGGTGCGCTCGTCCAGTAGACGGGACATCAGGAACACGAACATGATGAACAGAGACAGCCAGCCGATCGATGTCAACAACGTGCATATTAGCATCATGGATCCCGAAAGCCCGTTATCGTAGTACGGGAACTCTTCCAGAGATAACTTCTGCGGATGAAAAAACATCATGAGCAAAGGTTTATTTTATTAATTATTAATTTAGGGTTGCCACGCGTACTCTAAAATATAGGTAGGTACTCGGATAGGGTGTAGATAACGGGGCACTGAGGAAAAAAAAATATTTTGTTTAAGCCTACCGTGTTGCGTTTTTTTAGCCATCAAAAAATGTTACGTGCATTTTTTCCATACTACTTACCGTTTTTCAGATATGAAGTCGTTTTCTTTTTTACGCTTATTCATTTGATGGCATTTTCGTTATTTTTCATGTGATTTGTTGGCCAAACAAAAGTTGTTGAGCATGAGGGTAGATAAAGTAGTGTATGAAACTGCACATAACTAGGTACACGTGTGATACCAGTTATGTAACAGTTTCATAAACTACAACTTTCAAAGGGTTAGGTTCGTAAGGACTAGATTGCATAACGACTATAAAAGAAAAACGACTTAGTTTCATAGTGCCTTAGTAAGCACAATTGCCTTTTTTGGTGTTTTTTGCCCATTACAGCTCATCGACACTTCTTCAGATAGCGAAAGTTGAGTTCGCGAGAACTAAGAGACTTTAACACACACGTTTTAATTGATAGTATCTCATAAATATAATCAGTTTAGCAACGATACATATAAACAAAAAAAAACACTGTAAAAATGTGTTAGGGGTATCATAGCTAAACTGATGATATTTATGAGATACTATCAATTAAAACATGTGTGTTAAGTCTCCTAGTTCTCGCGAACTCAACTTTCGCTATCTGAAGAAGTGTCGATGAGCTGTAATGGGCAAAAAACACCTAAAAATTTGAATTTGGCGTCGCAAGCGTGACAACCTAAGAGTTCATATTAGAGTACAGGTTATTAACGCGGTCGTATGCAGTGTCTGGGGTGTGGGTTGTGCCATTGTCTCAACCCAGCTCACAGTGTAGGTACTTCTGCCTTACAACGAAGTCGTTTGCGTTGCGCCGTTACAGTGTGACTACAAACATCATGTTGGCGATACCTAAGGCGCAGTTTATACTGAAGTGGCGTGGCGGTGGCGTGGCGCGGACATTATCAAATCAAATCAAATCAAAAATCTTTATTTCAGGCTTATTGGAAAATGTACAAAAAAGCTAAACAATAAGCCCATAGCAACATAAATACCTTAAAAACTTAATACTAATAATAATACTTAATATATAAAAAACACTTTAGACTTGCACACGTTTAGTCGGCGACGCATGACGCACCTGCGCGGTGTCTCATGTCAGGCGTCCGAAGAACTTGACACCTCTCGGCCAGAACTCTCCATTCATGAAAGTCGATAGACGGTCAGTCGGCACCCTCGCCATAAAGGAAATAAAATTTACATCATGGCGAGACTCTAACTGCTCGACCCTCATGGTTAGCCCTGTCTTCTGCTTGAGGTACTCCACCACCGCTTCGGGCTTCACGGCGTAGTGAACCCGGGACACGTACAGTGGAGTTGTGGGTACCTCCGCAGTCCGCACGCAGCAAGCACGCAGCATTATGTCTCGTCGCGATATCAACTATAGGTAAGCGTCGCCTGGTGGCGGTGGCGTCGCCTAGAGGCGCGGACCCGCGCTCCTCCTTCGGCAAAAACGACCATATGCATCATAACTATCAGGTTTATTCGTCTGTCCGTCCAAGCCACGTCCGCGCTCGACGTATCTTCTGTATAAAATGCGCCTGAGGTTCTAAGGTTTATCCTATGACATCACCGTAAAGGGCTTTCCAGAATCATTCCGGCCCAACGTAAACAATACTGCTTGGATGGTCGAATTCCAGCATGGGAGAGGAATAAAGACAGCTTTGTTACCATTTTTAGAGTTCCGTAGACGAGGAACCTTGATAGTTTCGCCATGTCCGTCTGTCTGTCCGCGGCCTTGAAGCTCAGCTCGTGCTGACGCTTAATTTCTTTATTTCAGGCTTATTGAGAATTGTACTAAACCTAAACAATAAGCCCATAGAAACATAAATACCTTGCTAAGCTGGTACCACTTACTTCCTCCCCGGGGAGCGTGTGGCAATGGTATGCACATCTTCGTCTACATCGATGTTAGACGCAGACAATGGCCCTTACGTTGCCTTTATACATTATTATTTGGTTCGTAGGTATGTTCTTTAACAAGTGAGTCGTTAACAAGTCAATGACAAGGTAAATCACTTTTCCTAGCTTTTTAGATATCGTTCATTCATACGGCGAGGGTGATCGCTGCCACCCGCCTATTTATCTAGATATACAGCAAGTTATAAGAAAAAAACTAAAAAAAGTCATCTTTACCTACGACCTCGAGCCTTTACCTTTTTTTTACGAGCCTCGGAGCTTTAGCCATATAGACCTTTGTTTGACCACGATCTCACCTGTTGGTAAGTGACGATGTGGCCGAAGATGGAGCACAAAGGTCTAGAAGGCACCTATTCACTAAATATTCCTCAGTATAATGTAGGTACAAAAGGACCGTTAAACCAAGTATCTAAACTCTGGGTTTTTTTTCACTCGCTCAATGGCCAGTTTGACTGGCCTGAATAATACATTGTATACGAATACAATCTGCAGTAATCTAAATAACTTCCGCCGGATTGCGTAAATAATACATTGTTTAATTACGACAGTAGGTATCAACACTGTTTTTAATTAATAACATTTGTAGCACGCGGTAAGTATACCACGAAATTTGAACAATGATAACATATAACAATATTCAGCAATTCCCAAAACAGTTTCAGATTCTGAGAAGGCGTTTCACCTGCGAAGACGCCATATCACGCCATATTTCCAAAACTACCCATTTCTCTTGTTGCTTTTTTTCGAAACAATGAAACCTATTTCATGCGCTAAACAGGGCGTCCAAAAGACTATGCGACATCTTCATGTAATACAGTTGTGGTCATATAATTAAGAACGATTTGAAGTTCTAGAAGTTTTTTATTTAAATCGTATCATACACAGAGATGTGTACCTTCTGAGAAGCAACTAGTTATATTATATAATAGTCACATTAATAGAGCAACCTGACTTAAGAATAAAGTATGAAATCGCTAACTATTTTTTGCACATTTTATTGATTTTATCAAAGTAACACATTCAAATAGTACTGAAACTGGACAAATAATTAAGAACGATTTATTTAACTGCTCGGGAATTGTTTTGTATGACACTTAGATTTAAAAAATCACAATATTATGTAGCACAGGAAACATAAAAAGAAATTTAATAAATATTTAACTAAAATTAATAGTTAATAGCATATCCACGGCTTTTAATTACAGCATTACACCGGCGAGGCATTGACTCTATTAATTTTTGACATTTCGCAAGAGAATTCCATTCTTCTAAAAAAACGTCATACAGCTCTCTTAAATTTCCACACTTTGTATTTGAAACCTTTTTCTTTACTTCAAACCACAGATTCTCTATTGGGTTTAGATCTGGACTGTTAACATGCCAGTCTAAGACAGAAACTAATTGCGCTGTAAGAAATTCCTTTACGGTGCGTGCAGTGTGCTTTGGATCATTGTCATGCTGGAATGTCCAAATGACCGGTAGAACGTCTTCAGCGTATGGTTACATTGTTTCTTCCAGTATATTTTTGTATTGGAACTGATCCATGTTACCTTCTATCAACTTTACAGGTCCTACACCATGTACAGAAAAGCAACCCTAAATTTTCACATTTCCACCACCGTGCTTTAATGTAATTTTCGTGTACTTTGGGTCGAATGCTGTATTCGGGGGACGTCGTACATATCGTTTTCCATCAGAACATATCTGTTTATTTTCGTCTCGTCAGAAAAAAGTACATTTTTCCACAGTTGCACAGTCCAGTTTTCATACTTTCTCGCAAATGCAAGCCGGGCTTGCCTGTGGCAAAGTTTTAACATGGGTACCTTTCTTGCTATCCAACCGTGCAATTTTTCTTCTACCAAACGTCTTCGAATAGTGCGTGCTGAGATTGCTGAAGGGTTGTTTTCACCAAAATATTCTTTTCTAAGCTCATTGGACCCTTTAAAAGGATTTTGTTTTGCCATACGAACGATGTTTCGGTCATCTCGAGGAGTTGTTTTTCTCTGTTTAGGTACACGTGGAACATTCGAAGTAGTTTGATACGTAGCAAAATGCTTTACAGCGTGGAAAACCATCGTTTTTGAACATTGCAGATGGTCGGCTATCTTTTTATAAGACCAATTCTTCCGGCGAAGTTTTATTATTACTTCCCTTGTAGATTTATCACAACTTTTATTTTTTCCCATTGTTTTTTCTAAAGAAGCAATCACCTTTAATCTTTTACAGCACGTAATGGCGCCAAAATTATACAAACAGTAACAAATCGACTGAGTGTTCTCTATTTAAATTTGAATAAAGGTATAAACTACTTAGCGTTCTTAATTACGTGACCAGCCAGTAATAAGGAATACTTTGTTTAAAAGTAGTGTAAAAAGTTTGCCTATTGATTTTTAGCCAATCATGTGTATCAATGAATACAGTGGTAATATGGAAATGTTTTACGATACCGAGAGAAATAAAAACAAATGCATACAATTAGTTTTGCATCTTAGTTGGAAAAAATCTTCCCTTTATATCAGCGTTCTTAATTATATGGCCACCACTGTATATAGGTACTTTCCCTTCGGAAAGTACCTTAAATATTGTAGATAGGATATTTTACTGATAGGAGACTTAACTTTATTTTTAAAACTTAGTAAATCTGCATTCAAAGATTTTCTAAAAATTACTTGCTTCGACCGGGAATCCAACCTACATCATTTTAATTTAAAATTAATTTTACGTTATTTCTTTTGTTTCAAGATACTATGTTAGTTAATAGGGTTTTTTATGCATTCTTTCGATTGGCGTCACAAAAATATGTTTTTTTGAAAACATGTTTTTTTATGATAATGTTTTTTTCACATTTAAGTCGGTTCGATTCCCAGACGAAGCAAGTAATTTTGAGAAAATCTTTGAATGCAGTATAACTACATTTTTAAAATAAAATAAAGTCTCCTATCAGCAAAATATCCTATCTACAATATTTAAGGTACTTTTCGTTGATGGCGACATCATAGTCTTGGGACGTCCTGTATGTATATCAACGATGCAAACCACTGAGGGCCGGCAGACGAGCTCATATCACCTGCGAAGACGCCATACTTCGAATATGTATTAAAACTAACCATTTCTCCTATAGTATTTTATTCGCAACATTGAAGCCCTTTTTATGCGCTATATATATCTCAAAGATGCATTTATACATTGATTGATTTATAAGATATTTTTATACATTGTGACATTTGATATTGACATTAATAACGTAATTAATTTTAAAAATTAAAAAATACGACATAATAATTTGTCAATGCTATTGCAGCTACGAAGTTTGTTTTTTGTGTTGTTTTATTTTATTTTGTATAATTAGAGTTTTGTGTTTTGTTTGACTTGACTAATGTGTTCCCTGTGAGCATATGGTATGAATGAGTTGAATGTATATGAATGCAACCACTGAGAGCCGGCAGACCGACATAATTCACATCAGGGGGCCTCTCATTCAACACTAACCACTCACTAACACTACGGTGCGAAAATTATCAAAAATGCATAAATGTACCAGAGGCACAAAGTGTACGGTGCGAAAATAATCAAAAATGCAAAAATCCACCAGAGGCACAAAGTGTACGGTGCGAAAATTATCAAAAATGCATAAATCTACACGAGGCACAAAGTGTACGGTGCGAAAATTATCAAAAATGCATAAATCTACCCGAGCCACGAAGTGTACGGTGCGAAAATTATCAAAAATGCATAAATCTACCCGAGGCACAAAGTGTACGGTGCGAAAATTATCAAAAATTCATAAATCTTCCCGAGGCACAAAGTGTACGGTGCGAAAATTATCAAAAATGCATAAATCTACCCGAGGCACGAAGTGTACGGTGCGAAAATTATCAAAAATGCATAAATCTACCCGAGGCACAAAGTGTACGGTGCGAAAATAATCAAAAATGCATAAATCTACCCGAGGCACGAAGTGTACGGTGCGAAAATTATCAAAAATGCATAAATCTACCCGAGGCACAAAGTGTACGGTGCGAAAATTATCAAAAATGCATAAATCTACCCGAGGCACAAAGTGTACGGTGCGAAAATTATCAAAAATGCATAAATCTACCCGAGGCACGAAGTGTACGGTGCGAAAACTATCAAAAATGCATAAATCTACCCGAGGCACAAAGTGTACGGTGCGAAAATAATCAAAAATGCATAAATCTACCCGAGGCACGAAGTGTACGGTGCGAAAATTATAAAAAATGCATAAATCTACCCGAGGCACAAAGTGTACGGTGCGAAAATTATCAAAAATGCATAAATCTACCCGAGGCACGAAGTGTACGGTGCGAAAATTATCAAAAATGCATAAATCTACCAGAGGCACAAAGTGTAAGGTGCGAAAATTATCAAAAATGCATAAATCTACCCGAGGCACGAAGTGTACGGTGCGAAAATTATCAAAAATGCATAAATCTACCCGAGGCACAAAGTGTACGGTGCGAAAATTATCAAAAATGCATAAATCTACCCGAGGCACGAAGTGTACGGTGCGAAAATTATCAAAAATGCATAAATCTACCCGAGGCACAAAGTGTACGGTGCGAAAATTATCAAAAATGCATAAATCTACCCGAGGCACAAAGTGTACGGTGCGAAAATTATCAAAAATGCATAAATCTACCAGAGGCACAAAGTGTACGGTGCGAAAATAAGTAATATTTATAAACAAAAATGCATAATCTACCTGGTGCACAGGTTGTCCGGTGCGAATTTTGATGTAGCTGGTATCTATCGTCCACTGAAGCAACATGAACTCATCGTAGTCATCACCTGGAAGTTACATTCATCATCAGCCTGTGTTGGGGGGTAAGTATACTACTTGGAATGGCGGTTCAAGCAGATAGCCCACCTGATGTTCCCTCTGCCTATGAACAGTGCATTACCTCATAGGTCACGTCCACCTAGGACGCACCCTATGTGGCATTGCACTGCGCCCGCCACCCTGAGACATAAAGATGAAAAGTCTCATGTGCCTGTAATTTCACCGGCACCCTTACCCTTCAAACCGGAACACAGCAATGTGAGCAGTGTTTGCGGCAGAAATAGGTATGGTGGTAGTACTTCCCCGGACGAACTCTTTTTTTTTAAAACATTTATAGTCCTTTGTTTTACCACGATCTCACCTGTTGGTAAGTGACGATGTGGCCGAAGATGGAGCACAAAGGTCTAGAAGGCACCTATTCACTCTAGACTTGAAGAGACCCAGATAATAGTTTTCAGGAAAGACAGACGACGGTAGTGTATTCCACTCCTTAGCAGTTCGCATTATAAAGGTAGAACCGAAACATTTTGTGCGAATAGAAGGTATACTAATGAGGTAAGGATGATACTGAGCCGTACGCCTGCTCGTCCTATGATGAAAAGGAGCTGGTGGGATCAGATCGTGCAGTTCCTGGGAGCATTCCCCGAAATGTAACCTATAGAAGATCGAAAGGCATGCGACCTTACGGCGGTGCTCGAGACTCTGGATCTTAGTCTCCGCCATATGTTGCTCACCTATAAGCCTGAAAGCTCTACGTTCGATCGAGTCCAAGGCAGCAAGCTGGTATTTGGACAAACCACCCCAAACATGGCAGCAGTACTCCATACCAGCCCATACTTGTGCTATATATAAACTGAGAAGCTGTCCTGGTGTGAAGTAACGCTGTACCTTATTCAGGATGCCTAGCTTCATGGTAGATGTTTTTGCCTTAGACTCGATGTTGGAGCCAAAGTTGAGAGTCGGTGTCTGTCTGTCTGTGGCATCGTAACTCTTATATCGGGTGAACCGATTAGAATCACTTTTTTTATTTGAAAGCAGGTTTTCTAGCGGTGCGGTGGTTCTTAGACATGTTTTATCAAAATCGGGTACATCCTCTCAAAGTGTTAGGCTTTTTATTTAATTTCTTGTTTTTTTTAGAAGTTATCCGTCATTTGTCAACGTTACTAGTATAGTATTATTTTATCTGTGTCAACGTATAGTATACAAGCAGGCGAGAGTGAACGAGTATCGTAATCCCAATGCGCATTTTTTTGTTATACAACTTTATCTAGTCCCAAGCTTATTAGACCTTGTATTATGGGTACTAGATAACTGATATACTTAATACAATACCATAGATAGATATTTTGTATTATAAGTAAGTACATAGAAAAAACCCAGAACACCCTTAACAAATATCTGCACATCGTACAAATATTTGTTCCGAGGCGGGAATCTAACCCGCAACCTCCTGCGTCGCAGGCGAACCTTCGCCCGTCGCGCTACAGAGGTCGGCAAATTGGCCATTGGCGGATATCACATTGAATTATAAGCACGATGACTGATTTTGAAAAACTATTATATAATGTACTTCGGATCTACTATTGCCAATAAACAACTATTTTATTATTTAGGTTAAAAACTTACGTTTAATAGCAAAATTTAGCATTTTTGTAAATCAACTTTAAATTTCACGTAGCTGGTACCACACTTTTTTAGGTTTCCGTAGTCAAAGACAAGGAACCCTTATGGATTCGTCATGTCTGTCTGTCTGTCTGTCTGTCCGTGTATGTCACAGCCCTTTTTTTTCCGAAACTATAAGAGCTATACTGTTGAAACTTGGTAGGTAGATGTATTCTGTGAACCGCATTAAGATTTTTACACAGAAAATTGAAAAAAAAAACAATTATTTTTGGGGTTCCCCATACTTAGAACTGAAACTCAACATTTTTTTTTTCATTATACCTGTACGTGTATCTATGGATAGGTCTTCAAAAATGATGTTGAGTTTTCTAATCCAATTTTTTTCTAAACTGAATAGTTTGCGCGAGAGACACTTCCAAAGTGGTAAAAAGTGTCCCCCCCCCATAACTTCTAAAATAAGAGAATGATAAAACTAAGAAAAATATATGATGTACATTACCATGTAAACTTTCACTCAAAATTGGTTTGAACGAGATCTAGTAAGTAGTTTTTTATTTTTGGGGTTCCCCATACTTAGAACTGAAACTAACAAAACTTTTTTTCATCATACCCATACGTGTGGGGTATCTATGGATAGGTCTTCAAAAATGATATTGAGGTTTCTAATATCATTTTTTTATAAAATGAATAGTTTGCGCGAGAGACACTTCCAAAGTGGTAAAAAGTGTGTGTCCTCCACTCAAAATTGGTTTGAACGAGATCTAGTAAGTAGTTTTTTTTTAATACGTCATTAATCGTAATCCATCCAAGAACTTTTATATTATGTTACTTGCTGCTACGGAACCCTCCATGGGCGAGTCCGACTCGCACTTGGCCGCTTTTTTTAGTAGTAGTAGAGCTTTTTTGTGAAAGACTTCGTCCGGGGAAGTACCACCACCATACCTATTTCAGCCGCAAAGCAGTAGTGCTCGCATTGCTGTGTTCCGGTTTGAAGGGTAAGGGTGCCGGTGAAATTACAGGCACATGAGACTTTTCATCTTTATGTCTCAGGGTGGCGGGCACTGGGCAATGCCACATAGGGCGCGTCCTAGGTAGACGTGACGTGGGTAGGTGACGTCTCTGTTCATAGGCAGAGATTACCGCCGGTGGGCTATGTGCTTGTTCCGACATTCAGTAGTATAAAAAAAAAAAAACTTACACATTCTCACCACAGGCTTTCATACTCCAGATAATTGAAATCATCATCTTTTATTGAAATTTCTGTGCTTAGTAATCACAATTGCCTCTTGTACCATTTTTTTCCGTTTAAAATCATTCATCGTGGCATCCGATGGGGAAGGCCTATGTGCAAAAGTTGAAATCATCATGGCGATCATTACTTACCAAATGCTTGGTGATCCCTCGGTATTTCGTCCTCTGACAAGAATGAGTAGGTGTTAAATCTGTACCGCATGCGTATGGTGTATGTCAGCCGGTCCGACTGCCTGTCCGGCCAATCTTCACCTTCCATGTCCTGTGGAAATACAGACATATTCTAGAAATGGTATAGTACGGCAGGCACAAGTGAACGGCTCGAAATCGGTTATTAATTGTTTAAACCGGTTTATTCTTTGAGCCATACCTAGCGAACGAGCAATTCCCGGCGTTGTGTTATTTTATATGCTGAAGGCAATAAATAAATCTTCTGATGGAGAAAAATGGTAGTAACTACAACAAGTAATTAATTTTGTAAAAATTAAAAAAAACCCTCAACGCAATGAAACGGCTGAACCGATTTTGATAAAACATAGCTAAGAAAACTCCCGACAAATTCACCTTTCAAACAAAAAAAAACTAAATCAAAATCGGTTCATCCGTTCGGGAGCTACGATGCCACAGACTATTATTTATTCTGTGGCCACAGCCAGACACACACACACACACACACACACACACACACACACACACAGAGACACGTCAAACTTGTAACACACCCTCGTCGTTTTTGCGTCGGGTTAAAAACAGAGACTTTTCAAATTTATTTCTGATATTTTAAATGGTTTTTTCCTTTTTAGAATCGAAAAGTAACGAATTAACGATTAAGATTACTGAGAATAAGTTTTATGTGAAACATATTTTTTTCATTACAAACTTTAAAAAAAATAATGATCGTAACCGTGTTCTGATCAAAATGAGCCTAAACACGGCCAGTCTACTATTATCCATCGAGGTGTTCCGTTGTCCACCTTCCGTCTCCATCATCAGATCAGCTCGCTGTCACCATCATATTGTATTGTCATCGGAACTTGACAGATATGCCAAATCTCAGCTCAATCGGTTGAGGAAAACTGCTTTAAAATTAAGTTACAAGATTCCACCCGGACAAACAAACATTGCAAGTTAAATAAAAGCTTGTAAAAAAGGTTTTAATATACCGCATTTCAAATTGGCACGCCTTAACATAGGCCGCCTAACTGGTCGGTACGGCGTCCGTAATTGTTTACCGTATATGTATAAACAATATAGTTACCTCAAAGATGACAAGAGCCTCGTTCGTATAGAAGTTTTTGACAAAATCAGAGATTTCCGACAAGTTTGAATACGGATAGTATCCCTTGTAGTTCTTATACGTTGTTTTATCTGAAAATAAATCATCATTATATGTTATAAGTAACATTATCACAAATCAAATTGAAAATAGTTAAACACAAGTGGCTGTGGTGTGTCCGGCCTTAGAATAGACCCCTCCGTCTCCCTGATGACGAGGGATTGTTCATGGATTTCGTAAGAGCCGACTAAGGGATTACCCGGACTAGTTGATAAGATTCGTTAGTATAAGATTTGTCCTGGCTGCTGGCTTATTATGGAATGTGTTATTACTGGAATAAAGCGTCAGCCGAGTCCCTTTCATTCGTGGGAAGCAATGGCGGCGATGAGCTCACTACATGTCACGTCTATATTCCAAGGATGGTGCAACCCACGGTGAAAAGAGCCAGCCTGCCTCTGCCTACTCTTTCGGGGAAAAAGGCGTGCTGATAACGAGTCGTTACTGCAGGATCCAGTGGCAGTGATTCGGTGTATTGTATGCCTATAATTTAGCAAATCTAATATGCAGCCTTCGAAAGGATAATTATCAAAATAAATAATTAAATATCATCCGCCGACCTGGCTGATGGTCTGTCAGGGCCTCTAGTGCTCCCTCTCGGCCACCACTCGGTCAGGGCCTAACACCACCTGCCGTCACCAAATCTGGCCAAGTGTCCTGCCCAGCGCCACTTTAATCTCGCTTTGGGAATTGTTAGCTATCCAACTTTATTTATTTTTAAAGAGTATTATTTTTCCACACTTTATGGATAACATTAAATTTAAATGTGACCCAAAAATTCCGTTCCAGCGAGACTCGAACCCGCATCTTCGCCTGTAATCGATGATACCTTCACCAGTTCGGCCATAGAACTACTGGCCATAGGGTACTAGTTACTAATATACTTAACACAATACATTACATAGATACATATTTTTTATTATACGTAGAAAATACCCAGAACACCCTGAACAAATATCTGCAGATCGTCAAATAATTGTTCCGAGGCGGGAATCGAACCCACAAGTTCTTGCGGCGCAGGCGAACCTTCGCCCGCCGCGCCACAGAGGTCGTCTACGAGAGAATCTACGAGCCCAAATGTTACCTCTGACCGCTAGAGCTCCCTTTCAATATCTGCATCGTTTTTAAGGGCGTCGGTGATATAATGACCCAGATATTTAAATTTCGTAACGCTCGAGCCATTTACGGTAATTAGGGCATTTACCGGTATTATAAATGCCATGGCCATGTAGGTATTGGACCGGTTGCAGCTTGCCCATTGCTGCGAGATTCGTGGGAAACGCGGCGTCAGGTGATTCTTGTTCTGACTCTTTTTTTTTGAAATTAGCTAATCAAGTATTCATTTAAGGGGGAACGTTCCGCTTGAAGCGCGAAATTAAAATTCCATTGTGTTTTTAGCTCAACACAGCTAAGGTACTTGTAATATTATTTATTCTGTGGCTAAAGTTATTACAGGTCTAGCGCTTAACTGAGGCAGTCCCTGAGGTATGGGAGCGGTACGGGAGGGGTGTTTTCGTTTTACTTCCATGTTTCGTCTCTCAAATCACCTCAGATGACATGTGACATAATGACGACGACGACGACGACGAAAACAACCCTCTAATACCGCTCCCATACCTTAGGGACTTCCTCAGTTAAGCGCTAGACCTATAGTTTTGCTACGAACTTAAAAACTTACTGTAAAAATCATCGATTGACATTCGTAGCTTAACAAATCCTAAAACCAAAATCAAAGTAAAGTCAATTTTTTGCCTAGATTCGATTGTTTAATAAAATAAGAGTAGTGCATATTATTGGGTAAAAAATTGGATCAATAGGTACAACAAAGCCGAGGGTTTACTGTAGGGGTTTTGTAAAATTATCTATATTTTACGAGAAATTCAATAAAAACCGCTTTTTCAAGCGGCGCGAGTCGTTTTTTTTTGTATAAAGATTTCTGCCTGGTGTTGGCGCCGTCTTAAAAGTCAAAAGTCAAAGTCAAAGTCAAAAGTATTTTATTCATTGAAATCACAAGGATCATTATGAATCGTCTTAAAAAATAAATTTATATTTACTCCTGTTCCAACGCAACCAGACCTAGAAGAATCAGGCAACAAACACGGTCTGTTTTTCTTTTGATGATCCTTCTTACTACTAGGTGGGGAGCGCACTTACTCGGTAAAGCCGCGACGCGCCTCAAGCCAAGACTCTCCCCAACCTCGTCCATGAGAGTACCCGCCAGTTTAGTGTCCGGGGTGTACAGCAGGAATCGCGGCGGCGACACTAGGCCTTTCTCGTCCAGCGTCTTTGTATCCTGAGAACATCGTAAATTATAATTAATTATTCCCCGTCCCGTTCCCTGACTGGTATTGCCGACGTAGGTGATAAAACAGCCAGGCTCAAATGGGATTGGGCGGGGCACGCCAGTCGAAATGCTTCCCAACAGGTGAGCGAACACCAGCACACCCTGGATACCTGAAGGACGGCGACATCGGGGTCGGCCGAGAAAGCGTTGGCGGGACCGATCTTGTTAATTTTGAAAGGTGGTGGGAGACTGCCTAGGACAGGTACAAGTGAAAGAATTTGAGGGAGACTTTTGCCCAGCAGTGGGACAATATAGGTTAAGAAAAAAAAAAAACTACGAAGACGCAGTGACTAGGATTGAGAAAGGTATGCTTAGATGGTTTGGGCATTTAGAAACGATGGACGATAGTAGATAGATGAAACGGGTACATAAGACGAGCGTGAATGGGACAGTGGGAAAGGGACCTCGACGAACGTATTCGGACGAGATCGGAAACGTTCTGGAAAAAGGCCAGGTCAAGAGTACCTTTAACCAACGAGCATGTATGAAGAATGTGAACAGCATTGTACTGTGATGTGACTAAGAAATAATTATTGTAGTAGGTATAAAGAGTCTATTTCCATTCAATTGATGTGTGTTCAATTAAATTTGATTCCCCTTTACGATTTTAAAACAATGATTTAAAAACAAACATGTGATTATATAGTGACGGCTGTGCTGTGTCCGGCCTAAGTTTAGACCCCTCCATCTCACTCCCAGGGTTAAAAGTGTTTTTTTTATTAAGGTGAATGCACACGATTGCGGCGCGAAATTCATTTTTTTTGTTGTTTTTTGCCCATTTCAGCTCATCAGCTCTTCTTCAGATAGCGACAGTTGAGTTCGCGAGAACTAGGCGACTTAACACAAATGTTTTAATTTATAGTAGGTATCTCATAAATATCATCAGTTTAGCTACGATACCCCTAAACAAAAAAAAACATGTCAAAATGTGTTTGTCATAGCTAAACTGATGATATTTATGAGATAGCATCAATTAAAACATGTGTGTTAAGTCTCCTAGTTCTCGCGAACTCAACTTTCGCTATCTGAAGAAGTGTTGATGAGCTGTAATGGGCAAAAAACACAAAAATAATTGAATTAACCTTAAAATCAATTATTTAAATCAGTACTTTTTTACTACGACCAAATCAGCCAAAATGCTTCAAAGGACTTCCCCCGTCACAAACTACGGCGCACACATAAGTGTCCAATGCTGTTTACCTACACCGTTCGGGGAATCGCCGAAATTTAAACTCGCGACTGAATCCGTCCGTTTAGCCTTTGACCCGGTCATTTGTGATTAATGAAAGTGAACAAAGATTTAAACCGATCTTTGAAAGTGAATACAACAAGATGTCTGGAAGGAAAAAAGATGATGTATGGGTTTATTTCGATGAAAAAAAAGATTTTATGTTTTTTGTTAATTTTATTAATGAATTAAAGACATTAGGTATTAATTACAAATTAATATGTTGTGTTTTTTAGCTAATAACTGACTTCCAAATTTATAAAGAAATAAAAAATATAAAAAAATCCGATTTCAATCAAATAATCCGATTTTATTGTTTTTTTTAAAATAACCTGATTTTTATCATCCTTGTCGTCTCCTCCCGTGGATGTCATAAAAGCCGACTAAGGGATTACCTGGACCTGTTGATAAGATTTATTGGTATAAGCACAGAATAAATAATAGGTATACCTAATAGATTAGTCCTGGCTGCTAGCATATTATGGAATGTGTTGTGTAGTACATAATATGCTATAGGTATAGCGTTTAACTTAGTAGCCTCCTGAGGTATGGCAGCGGCACGGGAGGGTAGTGATTTTCGTCACTTGACGTCGGGCGGCGACCTCGCTGCCGTCAATACGTGTTATTTGGACCGGCCACTTTAGACAAGACGCACACGAGATTAGCAACCGAAGATGGGTCCTCGGATTAGAGCTCAAACTAAAGATGTTGTTTATAATGTATATAATTATTTCAAGGTTAGGAAATCGGATCCAAATTCTGCTGAGCATGAAAACGATATAAACGACTCAAGTAAAGAAAGTAATTCCAGTCTTACTGACAGTGATTCGAGTAGCTATATGGACATAAGCTAATAAATTGAAAGTTCAGTTGTAAATATTGATGCCCATTAGTATTAAATATAATAATTATTTGAACAAGTATTTTATTCTCTTTCGCAATGACTTAGGTACTTATTTGTAAATATCGTAAGATATATCTTCACTAATTTTCATCACGTGTGTAGCCCGACAGTTCTTCACGTCAGATATCAACCTTCCCGTGCCGCTGCCATACCTCAGGAGGATACTAAGTTAAACGCTAGGCCTATAGTATATGTAGTACTGGAAGAAAGCGTTAGCCGAGTCAGTCGTGGGAAGCAATGGTGGCGATGAGCTCACCACTTGTCACATCTATATTCCACGATGGTGTAACCCCTATGAAAAAAGGCCCATTGAGGCTCCTCCTACACCCTTCGGGAAAAAAGGTGTAAGTCTATGTATGCCCGTGTCCGTGCGTCAACCGAGGTCCGTGCTGAAAATCAGCGCTGCAGTTTACTGCAGCATTATGCTGAGCATGGGCCTTTTTTGACAGCACTATACAAGCAGCAAAAAACGTGTTCTGTTTGTGTTATTATTGTATTGTATTCCATTATTGTGTGTGTATTTGCTGTTCAAAATAAACTATTTCTGTTCTGTTCTGTTCTGTTCTGTATGTATTTAAATATCTCAACCCTGTGCTGGACATAGTCCTCTCCCATGCACATTATTGCATGCCATTTAACCCGACTTTCTGCTCTCCCATGTACTTTCTATCATCACTCCACCTAGCCAGGGGGCCCCAATATGTTTACCAAGACGTGGTCTCACTCTAGAACAAGTGTACCCCAGTGGTTATCTGTTCTTCAACATGTATGCCCAGCCCATTGCTACTACAGCTTGCTATGTCAATGACCTTAGTTCTCTGGAGGCAGATTTTATCCCTCAGATGAACTCCGAGCATAGCAAGTTGCATAGCTCGTTCCATAGCTCACTGAGCGACCGTGCACCATAGCACATCGTGAGTGTCCACGTCTCGGCACTGTTGGTCATTACGGGTAGGACGCATTCATTGAAGTCTTTCGCCTTCAGGGATTGTGGTATAGGAGACGAAGACTCGATGTAATTTACCATAGGCTGCCCAGCCTATATAGCCGAAATATTCGTTTGATTGTTTCTACCTTGGCTTTAGTCGGACACTATTCAGATGTTCACTCTCAATGCGGTAAAAATTTAGAATCGTTTGGCAGGAGGAGGAGGGGGAGATGGGGGGTGGTGGAGGGGGAGGGGTACCCCCTCACCCCTGGTACCAATCCCATAACAAGGTAACTTATAGTTTTCGAGAAAAAAAATAAAGAAAATTTTGAGGTTAAGTATGAGATTTTGGTAAAACTTTACAATCGTTTGGCAGGAGGAGGATGGGAGAGGGGGGGGGAGTGGGGGATTTGTACCCCCTCGCCCCTGGTACCACTCCTATGCAAAGGTAACTTACAGTTTTCGAGAAAAAAATAAAGTTAAGTATTTTTTTTGTTAAGTATGGATATTTTAAATGTCGGACTCCGGTATGTGCTCCCGCCAGTACTCTCGCGAGGTCGCCCTTGAGTGTCGCTTCACCCACTCGACCTTTGCTACGCTCGGCCTCGCGGGCTTGCTCCACTCAAGATCTCCCACGCGAGCTACTGGCTCCGCGTTTTTATATACACTCTAGGGGCGTGACGCACAGTACCACGTGGAGTCGGGGTGCTCCGTATCGGGTCTGCCACTCTTTTCGGACCTAACCAACTATTGTCGGGGTGCTCTGTGTCGAGTCACACAGTCAGTCAACAATAAAAAAATCCATAATTTATAACGTTAATTAATTCCTCAAAAGGATATCTCTTATTTCTTTTAACATCCCTTCTCTACAGATAGAGGTACCTACTCATTAATTAAATCATTAATATTATTATTTTACGTTCCGATTTTGTAAAATTTTCTTTATTGTTTTTCTTTAAAAGCACAAGTTTCCTGGACAAGGGTGCCGAGGCTGGAATTTCCTGCACCCTCCCTGCAAGTTGGCGATGACTCCCGTAACATCTGACACTTCCAATTCAAAAATTTCATACTTAACCTCAAAAATTTCTTTATTTTTTTTCTCGAAAACTATAAGTTACCTTGTTATGGGACTGGTACCAGGGGCAAAGGGGTACCCCTCCCCTTCCTCTCCCCCTACTCCCACCCTCCTCCTCCTGCCAAACGATTCTAAACCCAACCCCTCAATGCTATTGTGGGGTATCATATTAAAATAACAAATTAACGTAAGCATACCTTCATTTTGATCATATTATCATCACTACTATCTCTTAGAGATGACGGCAACGGGGGCTTCAGAAAATTTCTGAAGGAGAATATTAGTAGTACGAACAAAATAGGCGAAACCAGCTCGATTATCGTATGGATGAACCGTCTCTTGCGCACCATTAGGTGCTTCCACATCAAAACACCAAGAGATCTGCCCCGCATTTTGAAACTATAGTACACGGAACCGCAATTCAGCACTGAACATTCCCGCAACTATGAATTGTTCGATAAGCCCAAGCCCTAACGTCAACACTTTACACTCCAAAGAACTATACAAATATTTAATAGCAACACAATATTAACTAAGATTCTAAACATTCATTATTTCTATGGACTTTTTCCTTTCTATATATACAAATTTCTCTATGCATTTTATTCACTTCACTTCACTGTGACTTGTGGTTGTGACCACAGAGTACTCTGGTATGGTATATACCACAGAACAGCTCTACCTATATACATAGAGTATATACTGAACTGAAGCTTGACTGACTCACTCACTCACTCAGGCAGGCATAGAGGAAAGTATATATATATATATATAAGGCTCTCGTCAGTCAGAACAATAATACAGTGCTGCCAGATGACCGTCTCACGTTTTCCCTTAACCTACCCGAAATCCCCCCAAAATTCAGGTTTAAAAGAAAAAACCCCCAAAATGAGCAAAACATTCATCAGGTAAATTTTTATACCATAAAACTAGCTTCTATCCGCGACTTCGTCGGTGTCGTCACATAATCCCAAAGGAACATAACATTTTTCCCGGATAAAAAGTATCCTATGTGTTAACCCAGATAATAAACTATATGTGTGCCAAATTTCATTCAAATCCGTTCAGCCGTTTTTGCGTGATTGATATGTAATTTTCATATTCATGAAATGGGTGCGAATATATGCGTGCTGCTATGTGAATGTTTTTTTTACTTTTCCACCAAATCTCGTTTTCCACCAATGTAGAATCAGAATCAGAATAGTCTTTACTGTAAACTGTTTCAACATAGGATGATAGGTTTTTTGTATAGTACAAATAGTTTGCCTATTCCGGACACACAATATTAATAAAGTACATATAACTAAAATAATAAAATAAAAAGAATACAAAAAGAAGGAGTTTAACATATGTACCTTCTTAGATAACTAGTTACATAAATAAATAGCCAAGCACTTAGCAATACATACCTAGTCGTCGGAAAAGTCACCTAATGTAACAAACACCTTCGTAATTAGCCATTTTATTAGCCAAGTTTATTTACAAATAAATTTCCTTTAATTGATTTTAACGGCGAAGGTAAATGCAATTATTTATTTATATTTACTACGAAGATTACGGGTTGACCTAGTCCCAAAAAAATATTCTGGGTTAATTATAAAACAAACTTAATTCCAGGATATAAATTCAAGATAATGTTGAAATATTTTCGCATTTAAACATGGTTCACAAGGATTCAGTGCTGTGTAAGTTATAGATAGTTCTTATGCACCTCTTTTGTAGCAAAAATGTAGATTGGATATTAACAGAATTACCCAAAAAGATGACAGCTTAGCTGATAAAAACGTAACCATAATATGCATGTTTTGAAATACATTTTGAAGATATGCTTGCTAAAACTGCCATGATTTACATGGTTTAAAGCGACAATATCCTGTATATTTAACAACTCGTTTTATTTTAATTTAGCACAGACCTTAATCAAAGATAATATAAACCACCAAGTTAGAGCCATAGTGACGATTTTAATCATTTTCCACACAGCCTACTTGAAACAACTTTGGAGCCACTCGGCTATCCTCGTGCTTTCGTTCGTTTGCTTTCGCAGATGTTAGCATATATAGATGATAGATGAGTAGGTATACTTAGGGTAGTTAGATCAAACTTGATCGCGTTGTTTTATTATATTTATAATCATCAAGGCTTTTCCAAAATACAGTTTTGGTAATAAAACCCCCAATTCACACCAAAACCAAATTTTTGTTTTCCAAATATCCCCCAAAAAATCTCCCTAATTTTCTCCCATAGCTATAAATGGCCTCCAAATTTGGGGTGATTCCCCCCATCTGGCAACAGTGCAATAGCGTGAGCTTGATTGACTTGACTTGACAGTGACAAGTCCATGTTGACAACACACCTTCTTATTATTTTTTGTAGCCACAAATAAAAGAAGAAGAACCAAGTGGTGGTAGTATCATAGTAGTACATCTTCCTAGGACAGTATACTACCCATATCATATACATAGAATTTTCGCTACGCTAATTCTATGTATATGATATGGGTAGTATACTGTCCTAGGAAGATGTACTACTCATGAAGTTATAGGACTACCCAAATTCAAGTACGAAAACACAAGATAAGACAGGAATTTTACATCCATGGAAAGAGGGCTTTTCATTTTCGATAAAAAAAAAAGTAGTTCGATTTGGCTCGATAGATGGCACTGACTCAAATGTGGTTGCCAAAATTAACAAATGCATTGTCTGTGCTTTTGTGTGATAGTAACAAAATACCACGAAAACATATATCACTATCACTACGTTGTTGACTTTTACATCTTACTTTATTTTGACAGTTAAGTACAGAGTTGGCGCTATCTATTTTCAAAGGTGATGTGAAACGGCCGCGAAAACCCCTCATTTTATTATTGACGTACGAAACGAAAACAATACGAATTTTGTATGCTCCTTTAAATTTTGAAAATTCTTTCTGGGAGTCTGGTCGAAGCATGGACTAAGTGTACATACCTACTTGTATTATTCTTCCTCTGAATAAATGTATTGTCACAGGTATTGTTTTGGAAGAATAAGTAAATTCCTCCAAGGTATTCTATTGAAGTCAGCTGGCTGGCTGGCTTGACTTCTTGCTCGGCTGACTCAGTCAGACGACACCTTGGAAGAATAAGTAAATGGAGCGGTTGTTCTTTTTGATAAAATAGCCCATCCATGAGTGCTTGATTTCCTAGTACCTAGAGGTTATTTGCACTACTGGGCTGGGTAGAGGTTGTTTCATGTTTACACTCCAATCTTTAATATCATCATGCGATATCGATTGAATGAGGGCTTTTCACAAAACTGTCACCACGCGAACTAGTCTCAATAAGAATAGTTTCACCCAATCTGTCTGTGGTCGGCTAAGCGGCTAGTCGTTTCGAACTCGAAAGATTTTCTTGTGGATATGCCGTCGTGTGCAGAAATTATACATGTGGGACATGTATAATTTCTGCTAGGCGTAAAAATAAAAAGGATAGAATCACATTTCACATGTAAGTATTACATTTAAATATATTTTTGGTTTAAACAAATTCATTCTCTTGACGGCGTCTGTGGCGCAGCTGGCGAAGATTGGCCTGCGACGCAGGAGGTTGCGGGTTTGATTCCCGCCTCGAAACAAATATTTGTGCGATCGCAGATTGTTGTTCAGGGTGTTCTGGGTATTTTCTATGTATAATGAATTCCCGCCTCGGAACAAATATTTGTGCGATCGCAGATTGTTGTTCAGAGTGTTCTGGGTATTTTCTATGTATAATGAAAAAAATCCATCTATGTAATGTATTGTATGTATATCAGGTATCCATATAACACAAGCTATGCTTAGTTTGGGGCTAGATAATGTTGTGTGAACTGTCCAGCATTATTTATTTATTTGTTTTATTTATTCTTTGGAAAAAAGTAAATGCGTCCATTTTGTCACTGTTGCCAACATCACCAAAATATTACCACTACTGGTGGGAAGTATGATAGGCGCGGGGGAGGTATTGTGTTTTGGCGACACAGCGCCACGTACTAATAGCATCGTACACACCTTCTGGTTTATTCTATATTCTAGGGTTGGGATTTGAATGAATAACGGATTAATAGCATCATACGCACCTTCTGATTTATTCTATATTCTAGGGTTGGGATTTGAATGAATAACGGATTAATAGCATCGTACGCGCCTTCTGATTTATTCTATATTCTAGGGTTGGGATTTGAATGAATAACGGATTAATAGCATCGTACGCACCTTCTGATTTATTCTATGTTCTAGGGTTGGGATTTGAATGAATAACGGATTAATAGCATCGTACGCACCTTCTGATTTATTCTATATTTTAGGGTTGGGATTTTAATGAATAACGGATTTCGTTCCCGTCACATGGCGCGAGAGGAACAGAGGAACACCGGAGTAGTTTTAGTGCAGGGGTTCCCAAACTTACATTGTCTGCTGCCCACTTTGAGAATAAATTATTTTTTATAATTATTTTTTAGCGCCCCCATTTTTTCACCTACTTAAAAACCACTAGGTATAACTTCAAATTACAAATCAAAAATCATTAAGGTACAAATCGAAACAACGTGTTTTAACAAAAACTTTGTTAAAACATGATTGCCCGCGGTGTATTATCTACGAAAATGACCTATCTAGGAATACTAATAACTATTAAAATGTGAAAGTGTGTCTGATTTGACGGTTTCTTGGTTTCCCACTCTATATTTCAGAGCTACAGCGGCTATTTGTGTTTGGGACAGCTGTATGCGGTCTATAAGTTTGACTCCTAAGATACTGCACTCCTTAGCCCGCTGGCTCACCCCGAGGCTGAACTTCTGGCTGTTGGTAAGTGACCAAGTCTGCGCACCGTATGTGATATGAGGATGGGGAGAATGCACATGTCCATGAGCTTTCGGTTTAAGCATAGTGGAAGGGGTCTCTTCATTATTTCCTTCATAGACCAACAGCTCTTCCAGGCGTTTTCTGTGCATCGAGCAACCTATTTATATTATCTTGCCTGGAAAGAGACTAAACGGCCTAGGAGACTGTTTTTATATTTAATATAATTTCACTCCAATATAACCTTACTTCACAAAATAGATGATAAAGCAGACATCAACTAGCGGATTACGTAACCCTGTTTCTATCAGTTTCAACGCTGTTTCTATCAGAAAGGACGCTCTTGCGATTACTCAATTTACGCAGTTTACCTAAAAAGCTTGATTGCAACGACTGCATAAACTAGGTAATCGCAAGAACGTCATTTCAAAAGGTGGATATACCCTAGAGCATTTTCTCCAGCATTCCTACGAATGTTCGTACGAATAGTACAATACAGGTAAAAGCTCAGTTTCCAAAGCATTTCTATGTAATGTAACGTTCCTGCGAATGCTCGGCGCTCTGTTCGGCGTAATGCTCACAGCGAGTGTGCATTTACCCGTAACATTTCGTTGTACCTTGCGTTAACTCGTTCCATCACAAACGGTTCATCGTTTCTTATAATGAAAGGAGTTAGCAGGGCGACCCACTATCGCCGAAACTGTTAACCTCCACTTTAGAGGAAGTTTTCAAAATTCTAGTGACTTCCTATGGGTAGATAAGGGCATTGTTATGCCAATTTAGAGATGCATTAAAACATATTTTGCAGGTACGTATCAGAGCTATGTTTGTAGCAAATTAAATTAAAAATGTAATACCCGAATTAAAATGAAGAGCATGTATTAAATTAAAATTAAATAAAAGTTGTAAATAAAACGCCCGTCAGTCTTCCTCGTTTTCTTTTTCATCTTCATTCTGTTCCAGCTGTGTAACTTCAACCTGAAAAATATAACACTTTAGACATTGAACTCTGCGACGCAGGAGGTTGCGGGTTCGATCCCCGCCTCGGAACAAACATTTGTACGATCTGCAGATCCAGAGTTAGAATCGTCAACGATCCCAAGCTCTCCAGTTCACTAGAGCCGCTGAGCCTGCGCCGAGACATCGGCTCGCTCTATGTGTTCTACCGACTTTACAATAGGGAGTGCTCTGAGGAGCTGTTCAATCTCATACCCGCTTCCAGGTTCTATCATCGCACTTCTCGACAACGCAAGGGAGCTCATCCACACATCATCGACACGTGGGTATCTCGTACAGCTCGCTTTACGAGATCTTTTCTACCCCATACCTTGTACTAATATTTATTCTGTGCCCATACGTGCAAATTGTGGAATGGGCTCCCTCCTGAGGTGTTTCCGCTAAACTACAACATAAGCCGCTTCAAAAGAAAAGAAAAAGAGTCCTTCAGGGCAGGCAACGCATTGGCAATACCTCTGGTGTTGCAGATGTCAATAGGCGACGGTAACCGCGTACCATCAGGCGGGCCGTAAGCAAGTTTGTCGAGCCATTACATAAAAAAAAGTCTCGGTCCCGCTGGTATCTTTTATTTAATATGCAATGTATGTATACTTATGTTCAAATAGGTCAAATATTGCAGTTGAATTTTAAAGGAGTTATATCCTCAACCGATTGAGATGAAATTTTGCGAGTTAGCTGATCTGATGATGGAGACGAAAGGTGGACAACGTATTTCCTCGATGGATAATAGTAGACTGGCCGTGTTTAGGCTCATTTTGATCAGCACACGGTTACGATCACTAATTTTATAAAAGCTTGCAGGTACTGAAAAAAATATTTTTCACAAAAAAAAAAAAACAAGGTATCAGAGCGTGCGCTCGCCTTCTTCGCCTCATACAAAGTTAACCTTAGCGCCTTTCTAATTTGACTATGCGTATACAAACGGCTACTTTCAGCTCGGCCAAGAGCCATCGCCAGAACTGCAGGTACATAGCTATAGAGACATTATTACCTCTGCATCAGGTTCAGGCTCCGGAACAACCTCCTGAAAAAGAAATTGTCGATAAAATCATATATAACGACCTCTGTGGCGCGGCGGGCGAAGCTTGGCCTGCGACGCAGGAGGTCGCGGGTTCGATTCCCGCCTCGGAACAAGTATTTGTGCGATCGCAGATATTTGTTAAGGATGTTCTGGGTATTTTCTATGTATATTAAAAAATATCTATATACGTAAATATATTGCATTAAGTATATCAGTTATCTAGTACCCATAACACAAGCTCTGCTTAGCTTGGGGCTAGATAATGTTGTGTGAACTGTGTCCAGCATTATTTATTTATATTGCAAACAAAACTTTTGTAAAATTAATATCAAGTTTCATAGTAGCCGCGTCGGGCGAGTAGCCGGCTGAGATGCGTAAGATTGCGGGTTCGATTCCCGCTGCGGGACAAATGTTTGTATGATTTGCAAATATTTGATCCGGGTCTGGGTGTTATGTACCATAGTACTAGTAGTTTCTGATACCCACGAGACAGGGAATCCTAGTGGGGTCAGGACTATGTGTGTGACTGTTGGGTATTATGTTATGCTATGTTAAAGGACAGGGCCGATGCTACAAAAAATGCCTAGTTCAAATTCTCAAAACTCTTTACCGACCTGAGGCATTATTTATTATGTGCCTGAGGGCCTAGTCTAGGTTTGACATTCGTTCTCTCGACTACCGAATTGTAAATTAGTATAGTGATAATGAGTTTCTCATCAAGTCCGCTTGGGGCATGAGTTTATCCAAAACAAATAAACAAACAAACAATAATCAAAGAAAGTTTACCTAATTATAATATTATACTTAGGTTTTATTTCATAATCAATAAGTAAAGGTAAGTAGTTAGCGAGTTAACTACTTACTGTATTACCACTAAAATAAATAAAACACTGTTTAAACACGTGTTTAATTAAACAGTGTCTAAGGGATAAACACTGATTAAATAAGTGTTTAAAATTTCTTACCACAACTACATGTTTAAAATATGCTAGTGAAAGCAATATGGCGAATGTTTAAACGCGTGTTAAACGCGTGTTAAACAGGGGGTTGGTTAAAACAACGTCCAAGGCCATCTCTTTTAACCCTAAACAACGTTTAAATATGATTTTGTGATATCACTTTTGCTAAACAACTGGTAAACACGTGTCTAAGGCACGTGTCTATGTTTTTGTGGTAAGACTGTTAATTTTTTGAAGAAACCGGAGCCGCAATATAGAAAGACCTTCCACCCACCCGATGATGAGAGAAGACGGTGAATGGAGACGGCTCAAGACGGAGACTTCCTGAGGATGATGATGAAAAAATATTTCTTACCGCAATTATTTCTTCTTCTTCCACAATGCTTTCCTCCTCTTCAAAATCATCCCCGTATCCCACTGGGAATAGTTTAAGGCAGTCCCTCTCCCCGCAGTTTAAATCAGCGCTGATGTAACAAGGGTTCAGGCCAGCGAGCTGGAGGAGGGGCAGGCTTCTCTTGCGAGACACCATCAGCGCTAGGCGGTCCTTACTGAAACAACCACTCATTATCTCTCTGTGAGCTGAGGACCACGCGAGACTCTTTAAATCAGCGCTGATGTAACAGGGGTTCAGGCCAGCGAGCTGCAGGAGGGGCAGGCTTCTCTTGCGAGAAACCATCAGCGCTATAGGCGGTCCTTACTAAAACAACCACTCATTATCTCTCTGTGAGCTGAGGACCACGCGAGACTCTATAAATCAGCGCTGATGTAACAAGGGCTCAGGCCAGCGAGCTGCAGGAGGGGCAGGCTTCTCTTGCGAGACACTATCAGCGCTAGGCGGTCCTTACTAAAACAACCACTCATTATCTCTCTGTGAGCTGAGGACCACGCGAGACTCTTTAAATCAGCGCTGATGTAACAAGGGTTCAGGCCAGCGAGCTGGAGGAGGGGCAGGCTTCTCTTGCGAGACACTATCAGCGCTAGGCGGTCCTTACTAAAACAACCACTCATTATCTCTCTGTGAGCTGAGGACCACGCGAGACTCTTTAAATCAGCGCTGATGTAACAAGGGTTCAGGCCAGCGAGCTGGAGGAGGAGCAGGCTTCTCTTGCGAGACACCACCAGCGCTAGGCGGTCCTTACTAAAACAACCACTCATTATCTCTCTGTGAGCTAAGGACCACGCGAGACTCTTTAAATCAGCGCTGATGTAACAAGGGTTCAGGCCAGCGAGCTGGAGGAGGGGCAGGCTTCTCTTGCGAGACACCATCAGCGCTAGGCGGTCCTTACTAAAACAACCACTCATTATCTCTCTGTGAGCTGAGGACCACGCGAGACTGTTTCAGTAAATTTGTTAGTCGCCGAGGCGCAAGGATCACGATGGACGGTTCACGTTCTAGATAGGCAGAATACATACATACACATAGACACACGCCTTTTTCCTCGAAGGCAGGGGTAGGCAGAGCCTCAATGGGCCTCTTCACAGTAGGTTGCACCATCGTGGAATATAGACGTGACAAGTGGTGAGCTCATCGCCGCCATTGCTTCCCACGACTGACTCGGCTACCGCTTTCTTCCAGTAATAACATGTATAAACTAGTTTATTTATTTATTTATTTATTTAATTCTTTATTGCACAAAAAACACAAGGAAATTGTACAAACGGAGGACTTAATGCTAAGCAGCATTTTCTGCCAGTCATCCAAGAGGATGATACAAAAAAAAGGTACTAGTAACTAGCAACCAGGACAAATCTTATCAACAAGTCCGGGTAATCCCTTACTCTGCTTTTACGAAATCCACGGGAGGAGACGGAGGGGTCTATTCTTAGGCCGGCACACGTAATTTTTGGAGCCCGAAGCCGAATAATTATTTTTGGATCCGGAATAACTATGTATTATTACTTGTAGCGTGTGGGATGAATTCCTGGGATCAATATGGATGCGCCCGTTTTGAGTCGGCAGTCGTCGGTGGTCGCTCGTGTGACTGGGCATGGTAGCTTTAGCGTTAGCCAATTATTGTTTCCTAGTGTACAATAATTGGTACCAAGACGGAATAAATATATTTGAATTTGAGCCAATATTGTAAAGTAAAAGTAGAAGCAGGGTGAAATAAACTGTTACTCAAGGCAACAACAGCCAAACTCCGTCATTTTCTAACTCATTATTAAAAGATGACAGAATAGCGCTCGCGGATCGAAAAGTAAGTGAAAATCACGTAAAACTATTATTTGCCACGAGAAAAACAGTCACATCACAGAATCATACGTTCAACTTGAAGATAGTTTTTGCCGACATTTAGTACAAGAAAATTGGGCTTCAGGCTGAGGTAACGACGACGGATGATGATGATGATGATGATGATGATGATGATGATGATGATGATGATGATGATGATGATGATGATGATGATGATGATAGAAAATTAGTTATTGCACAACTTAAAAAGTATTGTACATAGGCGAACTTAATGCTAGATATATCTTGCATTAAGTTCGGTAATGCATTAAGTAAGGTAAGCTGAAAGATTCTCTATAGCATTCTCTTTCAGCTCACCTTTGTGTATTGTGGAAAACAAGTAGGTAGTACATGGGGATAGATTGTAGCATTGAAGATAAACTAAATATAACATAAATAAATAAATAAATAAATAATGCTGGACAGTGCAACACAACATTATCTAGCCCCAAGCTAAGCAGAGCTTGTGTTATGGGTACTAGATAACTGATATAATTAATACAATATATAACATAGATAGATATTTTTTATTATAGATATAAAATACCCAGAACACCCTGAACAAATATCTGCGATCGCACAAATATTTGTTCCGAGGCGGGAATCGAACCCGCAACCTCCTGCGTCGCAGGGCAACCCTCGCCCGACGCGCCACAGAGGTCGTCTATATATATATAAAACAAAGTCGTGTTAGTTACACCACTTATAACTCAAGAACGGGTGAACCGATTTGGCTGAAAATTGGTGGGGAGGTAGCTTAGAACCAGGCGATTGACATAGGGGGGGGAGGGTAGGAGGGGGGTCACCGGGGGCTACCCGTGCGAAGCCGTGGCGAGTCGCTAGTATTTACTATAATAGATACAGAAATAATAAATAAACACACATACACACATATTCAATAGACTAATACATATATCATAAGGTACTTACTTAGACATGAATCATGATGATGATGATGTTAAGATGATTGATGAGTATGATCGATGTATGAACGAGAATATAAAAGCCATACTGTCTCCTGTGCCTCTCCATCTTTTCATACTGCTTGATCGAAAACGCAATGTGCTCGGCGCTCGAAACCTCGTCTCCGACGAAGATGCCCAACTAGAAACGGAACGAAGCCTCCAGTAAGCCGCATGCGACATGGGCAGCTAGCGATACCATTTCAAAGGCGCCAGATCTCATTAGCACGTGTCATCAAGGAAATTTATAATTTTCGTACATTATTGTTACCCTGACCTATTGGCGTAATAGTAGATTACGCAGTAGTAGAGTAGTAGTGTTTAGTAGTAGTAGACTAGCTTTTTTGTGAAAGAGTTCGCCCGGGGAAGTACTACCACCATACCTATTTCTGCTGCAAAGAAGTAGTACTCGCATTGCTGTGTTCTGGTTTGTAAGGGTGCCGGTGGAATTACAGGCACATGAGACTTTTCATCTTTATGTCTCAGGGTGGCGGGCGCAGTGCAATGCCACATAGGGTGCGTCAAAGGTGGCCGTGACCTATGAGGTAATGCACTGTTCATAGGCAGAGGGTACCACTTAACATCACTTATCATCATCTGCTTGATCCGGCATTCCAAGTTTTATTTATTTATATTTTATTTATAAGCCGGAAGTTTCCCACTGCAGGGCAAAGGCCTCCCTTCCCTCTTTCCAAACATTTATATCGTGAGCTATTTGTGGCCAGGCATTGTTGTGGGAGTCAAGCTCATCCCGCCATCGCCGTCTGGCTCTACCACGTGGCCGCCGCGCGTTCGGAACCCACTCTGTGGTTATCTTAGCCCAGAGGTCCCCGGGCATGCGGCTAACGTGTCCAGCCCAGTCCCACTTTAGGTTTCCAGCTTTCAGAGCTACATCTGCTATTTGTGTTTGGGAGCGCAGTATCGTATTTCTAATCGGAGTTTGACTCCTAAGATACAGCGCTCCATAGCCCGCTGGCTCACCCCAAGGCTGAAAAAACTTCTGGCTGTTGGTAAGTGACCAAGTCTGAGCACCGTATGTAAGGATGGGGAGAATGCACATGTCCATGAGCTTTCGCTTTAGGCATAGTGGAAGGGGTCCCTTCATTATTTCCTTCATGGACCAATAGCTCTTCCAGGCCGTTTTCTGTGCGTCGAGCAACCTATTATCTTGTCTTGCCTGGAAAGAGACTATTCGGCCCAAATAGATGTATTCATAGACATGTTCAATCTCTATACCCTCGACGCGTGCTGTTGGTCATCACTTTTGTTTTCGCCATGTTCATGTGGAGTCCAACCTCGAGAGATGCCCTGCTTAGTCATTCAAAGTAGTATAAAAAAAACTATGGGAATAAAGCGGTTTTTCATCGCGGGCGGCATATTGAACCCTGCGCGTAACGAGGGATTCTAGAGGTAGAGTGAAGCGAGGGGTTCAAGCTGCCCAAGACGAAGGCTTTATCCCAGAGGACTCTACTTTTCACACCTTCTGCGAGACAATAAAAAAGCACTGAAAATCACAGCATCAAGCACCGTGTTATGTTTCACATTGTTTGAAATTGAATTCTGCTTATGGTGGCCAGTTCGATTTTCGAACTAACCTTTTTACAATGGCATACGGGCATTTTAAATTTAGAGTTTTCCACGAGTTTCCACACGAATTTGACGTTACAAATTCAAATCACATTATTACCTAGTGAGTTTCATACAATTTTATATCCCTTAAGGGATAATGCTTTACTTTACGTTCAGGTTGCATGCTCGAGATGTGGTGGAGGCATTCTCAGGGTGACCATGAAGCACCAGTGGCATGAATGGTGTGGTTCATTCCAGAAGACCAATTGTCTTAATTATTTTTAACCACACCGAAAGTTGACCGAATCGAGACTGTATTGTCAATTAACTGAAAAATTGTGTTGCATGATATGCAATTGGACAGGTGAGATCATCGTGGTAAAACAAAGGTCTAACAATGTTTAAAAAAAAACATTGTCAAGCAGGTGGTGTGAAAACGCATCTAGAACCTTGGAGCGCAATCAGTTGATGATTAGATGTGCTAGAGACGTAAATAATCACCACTTTGGGCACACATTGTGGATCGCAGTTTCGTTACTCAGATGGATTCTTAATGATGTTTCTGAGAGCTATGTAGGTATATGACCTTTCAAACGAATCTTATTATTTTGGATTCCTCATTACTCATCCACTATGTTGGGCATTTGGCAAATGCGCCTAAGTCTGCCCCCACCCGTGAATGAGAAGCCATGGTCAGTTCTCGCCCTGCTGGGCAACGTCTCTTGTCTCTCTCGTAAATAACTGCTGGAAAACACTATTATACCTACAGTATTCAGGGTGCTGGAAGGCCAGCCAGTAATATAAAGACTATTATACCTACAGTATACAGGGTGCTGGAAGGCCAGCCAGTAATATAAAGACTATTATACATACAGTATTCAGGGTACTGGAAGGCCAGCCAGTAATATAAAGACTATTATACCTACAGTATTCAGGGTACTGGAAGGCCAGCCAATAATATAACGACTATTATACCTACAGTATTCAGGGTACTGGAAGGCCAGCCAATAATATAAAGACTATTATACCTACAGTATTCAGGGTACTGGAAGGCCAGCCAATAATATAAAGAATATTATACCTACAGTATTCAGTGTGCTGGAAGGCCAGCCAATAATATAAAGACTATATTATACATACAGTATTCAGGGTGCCGGAAGGCCAGCCAGTAATATAAAGACTATTATACCTACAGTATTCAGGGTACTGGAAGGCCAGCCAATAATATAAAGACTATTATACCTACAGTATTCAGTGTGCTGGAAGGCCAGCCAGTAATATAAAGACTATTATACCTACAGTATTCAGTGTGCTGGAAGGCCAGCCAGTAATATAAAGACTATTATACCTACAGTATTCAGTGTGCTGGAAGGCCAGCCAGTAATATAAAACTATTATACCTACAGTATTCAGGGTGCTGGAAGGCCAGCCAATAATATAAAGACTATTATACCTACAGTATTTAGGGTACTGGAAGGCCAGCCAATAATATAAAGACTATATTATACATACAGTATTCAGGGTGCCGGAAGGCCAGCCAGTAATATAAAGACTATTATACCTACAGTATTCAGGGTGCCGGAAGGCCAGCCAGTAATATAAAGACTATTATACCTACAGTATTCAGTGTGCTGGAAGGCCAGCCAGTAATATAAAGACTATATTATACATACAGTATTCAGGGTGCCGGAAGGCCAGCCAGTAATATAAAGACTATTATACCTACAGTATTCAGGGTGCCGGAAGGCCAGCCAGTAATATAAAGACTATTATACCTACAGTATTCAGTGTGCTGGAAGGCCAGCCAGTAATATAAAGACTATTATACCTACAGTATTCAGTGTGCTGGAAGGCCAGCCAGTAATATAAAGACTATTATACCTACAGTATTCAGGGTGCTGGAAGGCCAGCCAATAATATAAAGACTATTATACCTACAGTATTTAGGGTACTGGAAGGCCAGCCAATAATATAAAGACTATATTATACATACAGTATTCAGGGTGCCGGAAGGCCAGCCAGTAATATAAAGACTATTATACGTACAGTATTCAGGGTGCCGGAAGGCCAGCCAGTAATATAAAGACTATTATACCTACAGTATTCAGGGTGCCGGAAGGCCAGCCAGTAATATAAAGACTATTATACCTACAGTATTCAGGGTGCTGGAAGGCCAGCCAGTAATATAAAGACTATTATACCTACAGTATTCAGGGTGCTGGAAGGCCAGCCAGTAATATAAAGCTCTCACTGCTAGAATTTCATCAGTGTACTGCTTGACGATATCACGAACGTCTGCGCGCTTTTCTATATGAAACATCACCAGCACGTGTGGCGGCAGAAACTCTGATTCTATCTTGGCCATCTCTTTGACTACCTGCAAATAAACATATCCATTGGATAAGAAGACACTTCTAGAGGTCAGAGTGAGCACCTTCAGATTCTTCAACAGAAAAAACGGAACGATGGAGAAGTGTTTATTTTCAAATTCTAAACTAGGTACATCTCTGTTTTTTTGTACACTGCGGTGAATGCTAAATGCTAGAACCAAAAACTCTAGAAGCGCACTCAATCTTTTAACCACAAGTGCTCGAGATGTGGTGGAGGCATTCTCAGGGTGACCATAAAGAACCAGTGGCATGAATGGTGTGGTTCATTCCAGAAGCGCAATTTTCTTAATTATTTTTAACCACACTGAAAGTTGACCGAATCGAGATTGTATAGTCAATTGACTGAAAAATTGGTATTCTGCTCCCTCATATCGACAATATGATCTCCAGTGCTACAATTACCATTTGGCACGTGGCACTGTTGAGGAACTAAACCTATAATGACGACCTCTGTGGCTGGGCGGGCGAACGTTCGCCTGCGACGCCGGAGGTTGCGGGTTCGATTCCTGCCTCGGAACAAATATTTGTGTGATATGCATATATTTGTTCAGGGTGTTCTGGGTATTTTCTATGTATAATAAAAAAATATCTATCTATGTTATATATTGTATTAAGTATATCAGTTATCTAGTACCCATAACACAAGCTCTGCTTAGCTTGGGGCTAGATAATGTTGTGTAAACTGTCCAGCATTATTTATTATTTTATTTATAATCATCATAATCTGTATCAAACAGCGCCAAAACGGCGGCCACAAGTGGCGCCAAGTACTTACTGGTCGGACTGAACTTTCGATTCTTGCGACTATATATTAGAGTAGAATAGTGCTTTAGAATAATTGTAAAGAGTGAAAGAGAGAATTCTTAGAACTTTGAAACATTCAAGTTACAGCACAGATTACTTAATAGTTACTGTTACAGTCACATTTCGATATAATCACATTCGGCGTTGAATTGTCAGTACCCTTACCACAAGTTTTTGCCGTTATCAAATCGCTAGCGAAACGATAGTCAATGTCTAATATTAACCAATCAAGTTATTAAGATTTCTAGTCAACCTGATGTCATTGGCCAATATTTGACACTGACTATCGTTTCGCTAGCGATTCGATAACGTCAGAAACTTGTGGTAAGGGTACAGGTCATGTCAGGAGTATCGAGACTTGTCACAAAGAGCACTGAAGCCAAGATTAGTCTAACTTCTCTTGTCTTGGTGTTTCTATAGTATTAATGAGTACCTGACATGTAAACAATTATAACTGTAATTTTTAAAATTAATTATTAGTACCTACCTACTTTTATTATTGTTGAATTTGAATTGCGTTAGTTAATTGGATTGAATTGAGGTATTTAAAGTGGATTGTGATTTTCTGGTGTCCCGTGTTAACTGTTTAAATTGAATAATTGTGTACCTACATAAGTGAATTTCATATGCCTGTAGTATTGGTAGAATTTTAGTGATAGCCTATACTAAACAAGAACTGTCCTACCTAAAATTCTGACGAAATAAATATATTTGTATTTGTATTTGTGAGCAGAATACCATTTTTGACGTTTGTGACAACGACACTAGATCGTAACACGATCTGAACTTAAATTTGTCAATTTTTTATTACGAGAATTGGTCTTCTGTTCAATCTAGCCTATTACGGTAACTATTTGACCTATACCGTTTATCTGAAAGCTTAGACGTCAAGCACTGGCACCTACCGATAACCTTCGCACATTTATTTACTATCCAAAACCAAAGCTACTACTACAAGAACTTACACCAAACTTCCCACGTATTCCAAGCGTACTTTAGGGTAGAAGTAACCAAGTTCATTAGCCTTGGCCATTTCGTTGGGCGGGGCGTACAGTCCCGCCACGAAGAGTCCGCCTGGTGGAATATAGTCCTCCCTCTCAGAAAACTCTTAGAGTACTTAGTCATATGACGATCTTACTTTAGGGTAGAAGAACGCAAGTCCATTCGCCTTGGCCATTTCGTTGGGCGGGACGTACAGTCCGGGCACGAAGAGTCCGCCTGGTGGAATATAGTCCTCCCTCTCGGAAGACTCGTAGGAGTACCTAGTCATATGATGATCTCACTTTAGGGTAGAAGAATGCAAGTCCATTAGCCTTGGCCATTTCGTTGGGCGGGGCGTACAGTCCCGGCACGAAGAGTCCGCCTGGTGGAATATACTCCTCCCCCTCGACAGACACGTCTGAATGGAAATCCTCCTCTGCTTCCCCTTTCTCTAACTAAAAACAATTTCTCTAATTAAAAAGCATTTTGAATTCATACTGATAAACTAAGGGTCTCATTACGGAAGATGGTTTAAACTACAGGTCTAGCACTTAACCGAGTCAGTCCCTGAGATATGGGAGCGATACGGGAGGGGTGTTTTCGTCTCTCAAATTATCAGATGACATGAAGCCATGCTTCATTTTGACGTAACGAAAACACGGGTCCTGTACCGCTCCCATAGCTCAGGGACTGACTATAGACCTGTAGGAGGAGTATAGAGCAAGGTTTTCAATTAATGTTTGACCATAAGAATAAATATTATAGAAGATACTATAGAGAGCGACACTGGCGCTAGTTCGCATTCAAATCCGCGCTAAATACATACATCGTTCGGGTTGGCCGGGCTGACTAAATAATCTACACGTACAGCAAGAGCCTGTGCGGGGCCTGTCTGAATAAAGAAATGAAGATACTATAGAGACACTGGCGCTAGTTCGCATTCAAATCCGCGCTAAGTACATACATCGTTCGGGTTGGCCGGGCTGACTAGTTAAACTACACGTATGGCAAGAGTCTGTGCGGGGCCTGTCTGAATAAAGAATTGAAGATACTATAAAGACACTGGCGCTAGTTCACATTCAAATCCGCGCTAAATACATACATACTCGGTCGGGTTGGCCGGGCTGCCTAGTTAAACTACACGTATGGCAAGAGTCTGTGCGGGGCCTGTCCGAATAAAGAATTGAAGATACTATAAAGACACTGGCGCTAGTTCACATTCAAATCCGCGCTAAATACATACATACTCGGTCGGGTTGGCCGGGCTGACTAATTAATCTACACGTCGTATGGCAAAGAGTCTGTGCGGGGAAGAATTGAAGATACTATAGAGACACTGGCGCTAAGTTCACATTCAAATCCGCGCTAAATACATACATACTCGGTCGGGTTGGCCGGGCTGACTAATTAATCTACACGTCGCGTCGTATGGCAAGAGTCTGTGCGGGGAAGAATTGAAGATACCATAGAGACATTGACGCTAGTTCGCATGCAAATCCGCACTAAATACATAAGTAAAATACTCGTTCGGGGTGGCCGGACTGACTAATTAATCTACACCTATTTATTTTATTTTTCGTTATTCTTTTGTTATTTAAGATACTATGTTACTTAAGGCGCTATATGTTCAACGAGCATTTTTGTATGAGGCGAAGAAGGCGAGCGCACGCACTGATACCGTGTTTTTATGTATAAAAAAATTATATAAAAATGTCGGTCAAAGTTTTGTTTAATTTTGTTGATGAATTCACTAACTCAAATAATAACTAACATGTAACCAAATGTTTCAAAAATTAAAACATGAGAGAAGTGAGTGAAAAATAGCATTAAAATTTTAAAAAGGAGGTATCTTTGTAAAAAATTTTTATCGAGTGAACTATTTCAAATATTGTATTGAATTATTGATTTCACTAGATAAAAAGCTCAAGAGTATCATATATTTTTTTCTTCATAGAAAACTATGAAAATTCTTATCAAAAACTTTAAAATTCTAGAGACATTTGAGAACATATCGCGCCTTAAGAGGTTTTTTGTAATCTATTCTTTCGATTGGCATCATAAAAATACGGGATGTTCGTTTTTCACATTTAAGTCTGTTTAATTCCCAGACGAAGCAAGTAAGTTTCAGAAAATCTTTGAAAGCAGTACCTTAGTTTTAAAAATAAAATAAAGTCTCCTTTCAGGAAAATATCCTATCTAACAACCTTCATGTCGCATAGTTTTGGGACGACGTGGTCCAACCAGTTGAACTTAGCAGTTGTACCACGGTTCTGTAACTGTATTAATACGTAAGCTCACGTCTTCGACAGCCTTTTCCTCAGCCTTCTCTCCACCTTCCTCTTGAGCCTTCTCTCCACCTTCCTCTTCAACTTTCTCTCCATCTTCGTCTTCGACCACTTCCTCAACTAAAGCTGGCAACTGCGAAGAAAGAAAGTTTTTTTTTGTGTCAACGAACGATGATACAAAACGACACACACAAACAGTGGGCCCCTCCCGATTTGAACTAAACACTTGTAGGTTCGTCCAATTCAATGTTTGAAAGAGAGGCACTGTGAAAAATGAGAGCCATTGCCACATCCCTTTGGTTGGAATTCGGAAAATTCCGCTATTTACTTGCGAAACGGAAATAATATGCGCAAAATATTCATAAAACTTGTTCCAGGACGAAGGTACCCAAGTGTTTTTGAAAAAGCCTTACCAACTAATATTTATTCTGTGGCCTTACTGACAATCGTTTGTGACAAAAATGTTTGTCATTTAGAATCTACAACGGGCGAGGTCCCTCGGACGTCTTTTTTTAGGGTGCGCTACCCAAAGGGTAAAACGGAACGCTATTACTAAGGCCCGGCTTTCCGTCTGTCTGTCCGTCTGTCTGTCTATCTGTCTGTCTTTGTGTCTGTCTGTCTGTCTGTGTGTCTGTCTGTCTGTCCGTCTGTCACCAGGCTGTATCTCATGAACCGTGATAGTAAGACAGTTGAAATTTTCACAGATGATGTATTTCTGTTGCTGCTATAACAACAAATACTCAAAACAACAATTTTGACCTAACACACAAGTTTTAATTTATAGTGTCACATCTATGAATGTGCTTGAAACAAAAAACCACTGTAAATACCATTGAAGCACAATCGTCGCTAAACTAATGATATTTATGTGATACTATAAATTAAAACTTGTGTGTTAGGTCATATACTTACCGTCAAATTAGTGAGTAGTTCCTGTATGATCCATTGAGATTGATCCATTGGAGCTTGATCGTCCTGTTTGATCCATTAACATTTGTAGTCAGTTTTCAAATTCCTGTTGAATCCCTTGTCGATTTTGTTAGTGAAGTACAGTCGGCGTAAAAATAATAAATATCTGTAGGTAGGCCAATAAAAACTTTGATGAAATTGTTTTGATGAAAAATCGCGTCCAAAATTCAAGAAAGAAAAGTCTCGATTTAAAAATCTAGAACGAAAAATCTTTAATGAAAAATCTTTTATGAAAAATCTAGAATGAATAACGTTGAACGAAAAATCTCGAACGAAAAATCTTAAATGAAAAATCTAGAGTGAAAAATGTCGAACGAAAAATCTCTAATGAAAAATCTCTAACGAAAAATCTTTAATGAAAAGTGCCGAACAAAAAATCTCGAACGAAAAACCTTTAATGAAAATGTCGAACGATAAATCTCGAATGAAAAATCTCGTACGAAAAATATTTAATGAAAAACATAGAATGAAAAAAGTCGAACGAAAAATCTCGAATGAAAAATCTCGAAAGCAAAATCTCGAACGAAAAATCTCGAATGATATATCTAGAAAGACAAATGAAACATGAATGAAAAATTAATTTAAAATGTCGAACGTAAAATCTTTAATGAAAAATCTCGAATGAAAAATCGAATGATATAACTGGAATAACAAATTTCAAATAAATAGAAAAATAATAACAATAAATGAAAGAGATATTTTGAAATATCTCGATTGGCAAATCTCGATAATGCAAAATCTCGAATGATTAATGTGGATCGAAAAATCTCGAATGATTTATCAGCACGAAAAATCTCGAAAAAAAATTCTCAAATAAAAAAATCTCGATCTTTAAATCTTTAATGAAAAATCTTGAATTAAAAATCTCAAATAATACATCTAGAATAAAAAATCTCAAACGAAATTTCTCGAATTAAAAATCTTAGGTCTTACTCCTTAGATGTTTCTGTGATACGTGCAACTTTGTAACTATGAGAGAATAATATCTACCCCTCAATCAAATTTCATGAAGATCGGATTAACGGTTTGGAAGTTATGCTCGGACAAACATACATAAATACATACATACAAATGCCGATTCTTCTAAGTTGACACAGAGAACACGCTTTACTCGTTCAATAATAACTCTAACTAGGGAGATCATTTAGAAAGAAAACAAAGAAAATGAAAGAAAATGCTCTATTTTCGTAATTTTGCCTATAAAATATTCGCATATAGACGTCGCAGGAAGGCTGTGGATGGAGGCGACTCAAACCCATTCGTCGTGGCATTCTGTGGGGGAAGTCCAGCATTGGACTTCTGTAATCTTATAGTTTTGGTATTGCAAATGCCCGAACCGACGCATGTCTACTACCTAATAATCTCTCTAGATGGACCGAAAATGTTACTTCCCTAGTTAGAGATATTATTCATCATCATCGTCATCATTAATCACCATCTTTCCGTCCAATATTGTATATATGCCTCCCCTAATTTCTTCCAGTCGGCTCTGTTCCCAGTATCACGACTACACTGGCGGCCAGCTACGTTTTTGATGACATCGGTCCATCGTGCCTTCGGCCTGCCTGGTCTTCGGTCTTCTACCCAAGGTCTCCACTCGGTTATCCTGTGGCTCCATCTATTATCCGTGCAGCGCATGAGGTGACCTGCCCATTGCCACTTCAACTGTGGGATGTGTTTCCCAATGTCCGTGACTTTGAACCATCTGCGAATCTCCTGATTTCACACTTCATCTCGCAGGGATAGCCGTAGCATCGACCTCTCCATTGCTCTCTGCGCTACCTTTAACCTATACAAACATGTTCGTGTCGGTAATCGCCCACGTTTCGCAACCGTACGTTAACTTTGGCAGTGTGCACTGGTCAAAAGTTCGCTGTTTTAGGTGTTGCGGCATACTTGATTTAAATATGTGCTTCATATTGCCAAAACTAACCCATCACCACCCTTCACACATCGCCCAATCTCAGTTTTTATGTCATTTTCCATACCGATGTATTGTCCCAAGTATATGTATTCCAAAACTGTTTCTAGAGATATTATTACCTAGTAGGACATTTAAAATTTGAGATTCGAATTTTAAAAAAGCATTCGTTTTTCATTCGAAATTTTTCATTTTAGTTTTTTTGGCGAGATTTTTCGTCTGAGATTATTCATTCAAAATTTTTCGTTCAAGATATTTCGTTCGAGATTATTCATTCGAGATTTTACATCCGAGATTTTTCATTTCACATTTTTCACTTGAGATTTTGCATTCGAGATTTTTCATTTAAGATGTTTATTGAGGTGTTTTGTTTGAGATTTTTCATTCGATATATATCGTTCGAGATTTTTCATTAATAAGAGATTTTTTATTAGATATTTTTCATGTGAGATTTGTCATACGAGATTTTTCGTTCGAGTTTTTTCGTTTGAGATTTTATATTCGAGATTTTTCGTTCGAGATTTTTCATTCGAAATCAATGAATCAATGTTTGTTTTGTTTAAATACTTAATAATAACACTGTAGACCAGTAGATATTTGTTGCTTGACTGTACCAAAGTTCTTTGAAAAATCATTAATGGATCATTCAGGAATAAAAAACTAATTAAAATAATCATTTTAAATTGATCCATTGGACAATGGATCAGTCAGGAACAAAATTATAGGCATAATGGATCAAACAGGACAATGGATCAATCTCAATAGATCAAACAGGAACTACTCAAATTAGTTTTCGCTATCTGAAGAAGTGTTGAAGAGCTGTGATGAGCCAAAAAAACGATAAATTTTGAATTTCGCGCCACAGGCGAAAGCATCCACCAAAATTTCAGAGTTTGAAGAGCAATAAATAGAAGTAAACTTCGTTCGCGTGCAAAAAGGCGCAAGCGCCCTAGCGGTACGTATTAGGCGATAATAGACCCAAAACTGCAATAAGACCTATCTTAGAAAGCCTAGTTCTCCTAAACGGATGGCCGAAATAATAATAAAAATAACAGATAATAGGTATAACATAGTGAATAATAGAAAAATAAGTTTAAATTGCTGTTGCTTTTGACAGGAAAAAAAACAAAGTTTCCTATGGTTTACACAAAATAAACCTACTGCTTCCAAACGCCTGTAGCGATTATAATGATTCTTTCAAAGTTTATACAAGATTTTTTCATTTAGATTTCAAGAATTTTTTATTTACTTGAGACAGTTGGGGTTTTTCGTGATTTTCGCTCACTATTTGTTTCGCGTGTCTGTTCTGTCCGTTGTTACTTACCTGGACTTTACTGGGTTAGATAGTGACATAATTTAGGGTGTGGTCGCAGCAGCAGCTCGATGGAAGGCCGTTCGTCGTGGCATTCAATGGGGAGGCCTATGTCCAACAGTGGACGCCAAGCTGCTGGTGATGAAGAATGAGGAGCTCACCCCTTGCTGTAATCTGGCTATTCTCTCCTCATCTTGGCGTTGCTTCTCCATTTTCACCCGGTCTTCCTCCGCCTCTCGCGCCAATCGCGCCTGCTCGCTTGCCAGACGCTCTCTTTCTTCTTGTTCGTTACGCTGTTATCAGAAAACTATAGTCAAAGTATATAGGTAGGTATCTAATTCCAGGGTTGCACTGGGCCAGAAGGGCCCTGGTGGCTCCCAGAAGCCCGGGCCCGGGACGGGATAGTTATAGATGATATCAGAAAATAATGAATGAATAGGTAACTATTTGGAACGGAATCTATCGAGTAAATTTTACGAAAATCAAAACATTTCCTTTTTTAAATATCTAATATGAAATGTTACGTGTAAATGGTTTACGTACTCTATATTCTAAGGACCTGGCAAACGCCACCTCGACTAAGGGCCAGTCCGACGCTGTAAATATACCTAATTCTATCAAAGCAAGCATCAATATTTTGTGCCGTGGACCCGTGGTGTGTTCGGCCACAGAATATATAATAGTACGGCTTAAGAGTTGACGCCTCTTCTCCGTCCAGACTTTACTTTAGGAATGGGGCCCTTATGGTGTTAAACTTTCAGGCTATTAGCTCAAAAAGAGTGCTGAAATAAATATATTTAAATTCTTAATCACACTATCACACTATATCACACTAATACAATATTATAAATGCGAAAGTTTGTGTGTGAGTGTGTGTTACTTCTTCACGCTGAAACGGCTGGACGGATTTGGATGAAATTTGGAATGGAGATAACTGGACTCCCGGAATAACACATAGGCACATTTTTATCCCGATATTCCCACGGGATCGAGAATTAATGAATGAATGAAAATACTTTATTGCACACCTTACAAACTAGTTAAAATCAACACATAACAATTAAACAAAAAACAAAATGTACAATGGGCGGTCTTATCGCTAAAAAGTGATCTCTTCCAGACAACCTTTGGATGGAGAGGAGCTGAACTTATATGGAAGATTGGTTGGGGTGTAACCATATTTAAATATAAAAGAAATATTTTCAATAAATAAACTTATACATTATTACAAAAAAAAAAAAAAACAGAAAGACTTACGCGGGGGAAACCGCGGGGCGCTTCTTCTTTCGTGTCAGTGGCTAAACATGACTACATTTTATTCGAACAATAGGAAGTAATCGCTAAGCCCCTCTCCTCGTGGGGCGCTGCTAGTATACCTACTATAGCGGCAAGCGGAGCGAACCGCTAACAATTATGTGACAAAAATGCGCTATTGATCGCAAGCGTTGTATCGGCCTTCCGGGCCCCCATGAGGTCGGGGGCCCTGGGCACGGGCGTCGGGGTAAAGACGGCATTGTGTATACTGGCACTAGCTTTCTAATGATACGAGACATGATTTAGTTACCAGTTTCTCTAACTTGCGTTCGTGCCGCTCGCGCCGGACCTCCCTTTTAGTTTTGCTCATGGAAGCGTATCTCTCGTAAGCCGGTATCGGTGGAACCTGCTTCTCTACGGGCACATCTTCCTTCGGGATAGGGATTTCTTCGTAAAGCGCGTATCGTAGCAGTTCTGAGTTAATAGGAAATGGATTATAAAGTTTTGATCCATCGCAATACAAGTACTTTGATCGACTAGGATGGATACCTATTGTCTACTGACCAAAGTTATTTAATTTTTGTATTGTAATTCTTGGATTAACGCGCAAATTAAGGTGCATAGTTACGGGTTTGGAGCGAAATTAAAATTTTCACAGCTCATCGACACATCTTGAGATAGCGAAACCTGATTTTGCGGTAACTATGAGACCTAACACACATGTTTAGATTGATCGTGTCTATAGTGTAAACTAATGATATTTATGAGAGACTTCCAATCAAAATATGCGTCCTAGATCTCCTAGTTTTCGCAAAATCAGGTTTCGCTATCTCAAGATGTGTTGATGTGATCAGCAAAATACACAATACAATTTTAATTTCGCGCCACTGGCGAAACGTTTGACCAACGAAGATTTAAGGTTGAACTACAATGAATAAATGACTACGAAGCCTACAAATATGAAATTTATATATATATTATGCTGCTAATAGCTATCTCATGATCGAGTAAAATGTTGAATCGAACTCTAAATGGGAAAACGATTGATAGAGCAACCATTTTAGAAATACTTATATTCCACTAGTGTCCGCCCGCGTCTTCGCTCACGTTCAACCACTATACAAAAGTAGCCTATAGCTCAATCCAGGTCATAATCTATCTGTGTACCAAATTTCATCGAAATCGGTTGAGCCGTTTCGACGTGATTGAGTCGCAAACATCCAAACGACGAAACTTCGTAATTTATGATATTAGTGGGATTATAGGCTAATTATCCATTTGGTCCACTCTATCGTGTAATCCATTAGTATAAAAAAAAAACCACAGTGGTCCATATTGAACAGAACCACCAGGCCTACTGCACTGCCCATCGTTTTCAATTCAATTCAATCAATTTATTCATACCATAGGCTCACAGGGCAGACTTAGTCAAGTCAAACAAAACACAACCACTCAAATTATACAAAGTAAAACCACATACCACATCACTACGTTGGACTCCACATCACGCAGTACAAGGCCTCTTTGAGTGAACGCTCGTCTCTACTCACTAATAAAGTCCCTGTTATCGTCCATCTTGAACAGCACCGCCAGGCATTCTCCATTGCATAGCGCGTGTATACACGCCTCGTTCGGATCCACATCACTCATGTACAGGACCTCTTTGGCAGTAGCCTCGTTGAGTTGGACCTCCTCCTTCGCTTTTACTGATATTTCTGTGGGAAACCTCTATACTCTGTTTACGAAAATAGGTAAATCTACGATTTCCATACCTACACTACCAACGCCAAAATATGACACCTTTGAAAATTCGAACGATTCAGTCCCATTTTTTAAAGAAACTTCGTAATTTTAATGTGTTTTTTAGAGTTATTTCGTGTATTTTTGGTGGCATTTTAACCGGTGTAACTTGGTTAAATAGCACAGCACATGTGTGTAGTAAAATTTAACGTGTTATTTCGGAATGGTGGATTTTTCCCTGTAAAAACTCTGTTTTCCTGCCGCTATTTAAACTGGATTATGACTTGACGGAGACTCTTGACGACTTGACTATAAAAATATAATTAATTATATCACTAGACATTGGCGGTAATTGTTTGGAGCACTCCTCATAGGCATTATATTATATGAAGACAAGCAGCGCCCCGCGGTTTCACCCGCGTAAGTCTCGGTCCCGATCGATCGAATATCGGGATAAAAATGTGCCTATGTGTTATTCCGGGAGTCCAGTTATCTCCATTCCAAATTTCATTCAAATCCATCCAGTAATTTTTACGTGAAAGAGTAACAAACATCTATCCATAAAGTTAGCTGGTATAGAGAATGCTTCTTAGCATTAAGTTCGCCTATGTACATTGTTTGTTTTGTGCAATAAAGAATATTCTATTCTATTCTATTCTATTCTAATCTATCCATCCATCTATCCATCCATACTTAAAAGATTTCGGGTTTATAATATTAGTAGGAGTAGGGTAGGATAGGATAGGAAGAAGAAATACACTACGGTACATTGCCGGTTCACACTCTGCTCTTTCAAATGTTTTCAATAAACAAGCAGCAATGGACGGTTACAAATTGAGAGAATGGGGAACACAAAAGGGTCAAAATATTACTTTCAAATATACCTAAACTCGGAGCGTAGATAATTTACATTACATTAGTTTTTATTTCACTTCAATACATGCAGTATTTCCGAAGTTATAAAGACGAGAAGTTTAAGCCCTTTTTTGAATTTCCGAGATTACGCGCGCTCATACTATGACGTCACACCCTCGTTCAGCCGGCGACCGCGACACGGCGCGGTAGTCCGGTGCGTTGACGCGCGTCTCGTTTCATTTTGTTTCGATCGTTTTCGTTTTCCTATTACCTATTAAATTATCTTTTATATCCGATTACACTAAAGTGAAACGTGTAGTGTGTAGAATGGAAGAAGGTTTTCTGAAAGGTCAGTCGGACAATCTGCCAAGAGTGGATAGTTTGATGGTGGCACAATATTTCATGAAGAATCAGGATTTTACGGCTGCCGAAATTCGTGGAATAAAGATGAAAAGGTATGTATGTTCTAAGTAAACATTGCCTAGGTAGGTACTCTTGTGTAGGTATTTGTTCCAACTTAAACCTAATTGAAAGTGTGTGTTAGTACTTTAGTAGTACCTACCTATTATGGGCCGCGATAAAAAATAGGTACTCGCAATCAACATCTCGAGGTTGTCTATGATTATTTTATGTGTTTTATTAGTACAAACTTAAAGAAAATGTCACTATTTACCCATGTACAGAATATAGGTACCTAACTCCTAGTAGGTATTTATTTAGTTAACAGTTTTCTAAGTAGGCAAATACCTACCTAGTATTATATTTTTATACTAAACCAGATATTTACCGGATTATTTTTGTCTTATGTCCGCTTTCGTTTTTCATTTACAGTTTTTTAAATAAAATTAATAGTTAAGAAATCAGTGCTGATCAACTTGCGAGCCGCAATTTTTTTCTTACATTTTTATTGGTTATTTATTTCCTCATTTTCAGGTCCTCAGGCACATAAAAAAAGAGTTTGTTAGGTGTTTTGACAGTTGAATTGAAGCACCAAGGCACAATACAGTTTTTTTTCCCATTTTTACCACTGAGACCTGTATAATTTAGACTTTTACTACGCAGCGGCGTGCAAACGAAAGCGCGACTGTCGAATGGCCGAGGGTGTGACGTCACAGGCCAGTGAGCGCCCGCCCGCGTTTTTAAAAATCATCGGCTGGAAATACGCACTTTGATCGTAAATATCTCAGGCATTTTTTGAGATATGAAAAAATTAAAAACACAGTTTTTCTTGTAATTTTTTGTAGATTAATTTGGCATGTAAAGTAAAAAACGTTTGTCAGACCCATTGTTCATTTTTATGCGGTTTGTTTCTCTTTTGGTTCGGACACTTTTTGAGCGCTGACCATTTACTTTGAGGCAGTTGTGGAAAAGGGCTCATATCTAAATGCCAGCACTTTGTGCACAAGTGCTTTGTGTCAGTGCTGGCCTTACACGCTTGACCAATGAGTTGTTTTGAGTCGCCTCCACTAAGCCCATCCACCGACTTCCCAACGAACTTTAAAATGTCATCGGTCCATTGAATGGGGGGAGGGCTCCTCCACTGCGTTGTCTAGTTCGCGATCGTCACTCGAGAACCTTTATAACTGAACTGGAGACAGTGTGGTTCTGCGAGTACTTGACGACCTCCGTGGCACGGCGGGCGAGTAGGCGGCTGAGATACGAGAGGTTGCGGGTTCGATTCTCGCTGCGGTACACATGTTTCTATGATCTGAAAATATTCGTTCCGCGTCTGGGTGTTGTGGTACCTTGGTACTGGTACTTCCTGATAACCACGACACAGGGAATCCTAGTGTGGGATCAGGACTATGTATGTGACTGTTGATACTTCAAGTTGGTAATTCTGAGAGCTAAGAGTATGTCAGTGATAGGTATTGGTTATTCTACGAATTCGATTCTCCATTTTTTTTGTAATATTATAAGATGAAAATTAAGGCCGCCTGATGTAAAGCAGTCACTGCCACCTATATGGACATCTGCAACACCCACGGTATATTGCATGCAAACGAGCCCTATTGCATTTGATTCAACATACCTACCTCGTAAAAGTAGATAGATAGATAGATAACACTTAATTACACACCACAAAAATAAAAATAACATTAAAAACAATCAGAAAAATAAGTACCTATGGAAGTACAATGGGCGCCTACACACAACACACACACACACACACACACACACACACACACACACACACACACACAGACAACACATAGATACACATTGACAACAACGTGCTCCTTACAGTTTAAATGTTATTCTACTTATCCACCTACACTCGTACTCACTAATCAAATCCCATTTCTCATACAAAGCTGGGTGTGCATCGTGACAGTGTGGCCAGAACAGGATGAAGTTAAGTTGCTTCACGAGCTGCGACAGTCGTAGCGTGACGCGCTTCTTGCGCTCCGCCGTGGTCAGGACTCGGAGACGCTCAGCAGCTTCACGGTACTCCTCCTCGATCCTCAAGTTCGCTTTCAGCTTAACCTGGGTTTCAATTCAATTCAATTCAATTCAATTCAATATGTTTATTTCAGACAATACATTATAATAATAAAAATAAGTAATATTTATCGAACACTGGTCAAAAGAGCACAATATACGCTCTTGTCCAGTGTTCCATAAACAGACAGTCAGTGTCCAGCCTCTGTGCAATCAGGTGTAGGTAGCTGCGTTGGAGCTGTCGTGCACTCGGCGCATCAGGGACGCAGATCTTTTGCGCATTATCGCCGCGAATCCGTCTACTCGTGCGTCAGCAAACATTCCCGATGCGCTGCAGAAGCGCGGCAGCCCCATCAGCATCCTGAACGAGTTGTTGTCTGAACCCTGTTTCAGAGTACAACGTTTAACTTTTGTGGCAGAACATGGAAACTGCAGCGAAGAAATCACGACCATCTGTAGTACGTAATGTCATTAGGGCTAAAGTTATTGGATAAAGAAGTACAGAGATATACATATATTCTCAAATAAGCTTGTCAACTTGACCCAATTCTTGACCCCACTACGCAATAATAGATAGAAGAACTATATAAGAATACCTAACAGTACCTACTAACGTGTCTACATATCGTCAATAACGTGATTACCTACTTGATGCAGCTGCAACCATAAAGGTATGGAAAAGACATACTTCTCAATCCCAAGGAGATGATCCAAAGAGGTTACCTTTTAGAGGCGCAGGGTTTTTGCCTCAAAACATACCTACCTCTTCCTCAGGCAGCATTTGGGAGATGTCCTGCTTAGGCCTCGTCACTCCAGTGTCTATTTCCTTCTGCATAAGACCGAGTTCCTCTTCGATAATGCGACACAGTTCTATGCCGTTGGCTCCAAACATCGCGCGTGTCAGCTGGCCTTTCTGAATGTTTAGTTTTACCATTGTTAAGGCTAGCCTGGGCTTAAGGCCTATGGGTATGTAAAGCCAAGCTACCTATTTCAGATATTTCTTAAGATAGAAGGAAGACTAACCATGATGAAAAGAAAGACTGGTTCACTTTTATTCGAGAACCTTGATAAAGCATCAATATTGTCTGCTAATGCCTAAAAATAGAGAAATTTCATCAAATCTGTCGACTCTGGAGCAGAAAGAACAGTGAGATTGAAGAAAGTGAGTAAAAAGAACAGCGCTGACCTTAGCCATGGCGATTCTATCTTGTCCGATTTCAAGCTTACCCTTCCTGATAGCATTTCCAGTAGCCAGGCAGAAGCCACAGAAATCTGAATATACTTCCAGACCTGGAAACTCAATGATAGGTATAGGTATAGGTACAGTTCAGCACACATAATCGAAAGTAAAGAGGATGGATATAGTCCAGTCGACAGGTAGTTTGTTTAAAAAAAGGTTAAAAGTTAATTAAACTTTGGGAGGTTGTTTTCCCAAGTTTTGGACCTCGAGGACCCTGTGCGAAAAGAAAAGAGAGGGGGGAGGGGACTGCAAAAGTTTCGACTTTTCTCCGGTTTTTCCTCAAACTTTTTTCCCTTACATCCTACCGCAAAAGTTCTTTTATACATTTTTGGTGACCGTTAAATTTCCTATAACTTTGACTATTCTAACATGCTTGTATGACAATTCCTTACCGAGAAACGGAGCAACAAAAATAAATAAAAATTAGCTAAAAAACCTGACCTTATTTCTTCTGTTATAGGTACCCGAATAATGATGAAATGTTGTTGAAATTATGGTTCCTGGTTATGTTAATGTTAATGTTAAAGAATTCCTTTTTCCGCATTCGAACTCTATGGGCGGTCCATTATGCGTGAGAGTTGTCTGACTAGGTAGTTAGCCAGCCTAACTCCGTCCAGAAGCACAGAAGTTTCCTGGGGTCTTCGCAGGCTTGGCGGAGTGACCTCGGGTTGTTGAGGATTTGTTTTCGTTGCGCTGCTACTCCCACACACTCCAGGACTACGTGGGCAGCCGATTCTTCTTCGGTCAGACACCCTCTGCAGAGTGGGCTGTCTGTGGCTCCGATGTTAAAGAGGTGTTTGTTCAGGAGACAGTGTCCTGTGAGTGTCGCCACGATGGTGCGAAGGTCTATTCTTTGAAGGTTGAGCAGGCGACGTGTCAGTCGTGGTAAGGCAGCCGGTAGGGCTGCTCTTGACTGTCTGCAGTCCGTAATCCGTGCCCAGCGTTCGTTGTGTTGGTTAATGGTGCGGAGCCGCATCCATGTGCGTAGCTGAGAGAAGGGCAGAGGGAGGAATGGAGTTGGGCCCTCTGTGGTTGTTCCCGACCCTCTTCTAGCTAGCTCATCTGCGGCGTCGTTACCCAGTGATCCGCTATGCCCCTTTATCCATTGCAGAGTCACCTTGTTTCCCAAGGCGATTCTCTCCAGGGCTAGGTGACATTCGTAAACAAGCTTGGAGTTGCAGCTGTGGCTCTCCAGAGCTCTGAGTGTTGCTGAGCTGTCGGAGAGGATCCTTATGTTGTAGTCTGTGATCCCTCTCCTGATTATTGCGGTGGCGGCCTCAGTGATGGCCACGCATTCACATTGAAAAATGGAACTGTGTATGCCTATATAGTGTCATTGATATGTTAATGTTGAGATCCAGCGAGTGTATACCAGCGCCTGTTCCCTGTTTAGTTTTAGAGCCATCAGTGTAGACCCGGACCTCACCGTTTCCTGATTGATCTCTTTGGTCCTCACATAGTTGTATGTGGTAGTGTTTTTGGAGTATGTATTGTTTAGGGATTTTATCACACGGTGCGGCTATTAGTGGTTCGTAGGTTATCGCTCGCTCTAGGATGGATGCATGCAAGCTCCTAGTGTTTCCCCACAGGCCCAGGTGTTTTAGCCTAATAGCAGCTATTGTCGCTTCCTGTTGTATGAAGAAGTCGAGCGGAGGTAAGCCCAGAATGATCTCAAGGGCAGCTGTTGGTGTTGATCTCATGCAGCCTGTTATTGCAGAGCATGCGAGTCTCTGGAATCACTGTAGTTTAGTGATTACGGTATTTAGTTCAGTTCTGGTCCACCATACAATTGCTCCGTATGTAAGCGCTGGTCTTATTACGGCGGTGTATAGCCAGAGTGTTATTTTTGGAGAAAGCCCCCAAGTTTTACCGAGCATTCTGTTACATTGAAAGAAAGTTGCACATGCTCGTTGTAGTTTATAGTCAAGATGCTTATTCCAAAGCAGCTTGTTATCCAGTATGACCCCTAGATACTTGACTTCGTTAGTTAATGTAATTTCAGTGTTGAAAAGCTTCGGGAGTCTCAGATTCCCTAGGTTTCTCTTGTGTGTAAACATAATGAGTTCCGTTTTTGTAGGATTAACTGATAAACCATGGTTTGTGCACCAGGTCTCGATTGTTTTAAAAGCAGATTTGATGAGGTCACATAGTATGTTCTCGAAGCATCCGGTTGCGGGAATAGCAAGGTCATCTGCATATCCCACGGTGAAGAGCCCGCGGCCGTTCAATTTCCGGATAAGTTCGTCTACGACTATGTTCCATAAAAGTGGCGAGAGAACACCACCCTGTGGGCAGCCTCTAGCCACTATGCCTCTGGTAGTTGTGTTGACTGTGAACTGTATAGCTCTGTATTTCAACATATTGTCTATCCATTCTGCTAGCGTTGGAGCGATGCCATATCCCTCCAGTGCTTGATGTATGCTAGTGAATGAGGTTTCGTCAAACGCGCCTTCTATGTCTATAAAGGCGCCTAGAGTTGGTTGTTTCGAGGTTAATCCGTCTCCAATACGTGATACTACACTGTGGAGTGCGGTTTCTGTGGATTTTCCTTTGCTGTAGGCATGTTGTTGTGGATGGAAGGGCTTGTGTAGAAGACTGTGTCCCCTAATTTCCTGGTCGAACAGTTTTTCTAGAGTTTTGAGGAGGAACGATGTAAGACTTATAGGCCGGAATGATTTCGCCAAAGTGTAGTCACTCCTGCCTGGTTTTGGTATGAATACTACCTTCACTTCCCTCCATTTCCGAGGTATATAACGATGGGCGACACAGGCTCTAAAGATGTTTACTAGATAATCAGCTAATACATCGCCACCCCATCTTAACAGGCCCGGAAATATCCCGTCAAGCTCTGCTGATTTGAAGGGAAGGAAGCTGTTTATAATAGCCCATAGTACCTTTTCACGATTGATTAGGTTTTGGGCTTCGGTCCAATCTTGACTACTGGATGCTCGTTCGGTGTACACTTCCCAGTTGTGGGTGTCAGTTATCTGGCATCCAGGGAAGTGTGTCTCAAGCAGCAGTTCACTGGTTTCAGCATCTGTTTTGGTGTATGTGTTGTCAGGTTTTTTAAGGCATCCTATTGTACGCTCAGGTTCGCTTGATAGTATGCCTCTTATTCTGGCTGCCTGACTAGTGTTTTCGATGTTCGTACAGAAGCGTTTCCAACATTCCAGTTTCCTGAGCCGTAACAGCTTCTAATAGTTGTTTTTTGTGGTTTGGTAGTTTTCCCAATCCTTGAGTTTCCGGGTGTTTATTGCTCGGTTGAACAGTTTCCTTACTTTGCAACGTAGTCGCTGCAGTTCAGGGCCCCACCAGTGTCGTTTAGGCCCAACTTTGGGCGTCACGAGAGGGCAGGACTGTTCGAAGCTGTTGGTTAGAATACAAGTGAGTTTATTAACGTATTTTTCGATGTCCTCGACTTCTACGTTGTTTGGAGGCGCGGACGCGGTTTCATGAGCTGAACGGACTATTTTCACAAATTTAGACCTATCTGTCTTACGCGGAACACGCCTAGGTTGCGGTATAGGTAGAGTCATGTTGAGGTTGAACCGTATCCACCTGTGGTCCGAGCACAACGCCTCGTCGGAGACGCGCCAGTCTGTGATGGATCGCGACACCTCGTCTGTCGAAAGTGTAAGATCAATTATAGTTTGGGCTCGGGAGCAGACAAATGTCGGCTCCGAGCCCTTGTTAAGTAAAGTAAGATTAGTGGTAAACAAGTAATTTACCAGTTCCTCTCCTCGGTCATTGGACTTGTCGCTGCTCCACAGGGTGTGGTGCGCGTTGGTGTCGGTGCAGATTACGAGTTCTAGCTTCTCTCTCTCACAGTACTCGACCAGTGACATCAACTCCGGCGAAGGAATATCCTCATCCCCTGGCAGGTAGACGGATGCTAGGACTATGTCACGGGACGGTTGGCTATTTACTGAAGAGAGCCTAACAGCTGTCAGGTCTCTGGAACAGAATTCGGTAACAAGTAGCGTTTGCAAGTGTCTGGAAGTATAAATACATGTTCTAGGGTTGCTTACGGTGACGTCAAAGAGAAGCTTCCCTCCTATGTTATTGAGACCACAGATCCTGCCCTTTCTAATCCACGGCTCCTGGATTAGAGCTATGGTCTCTGTGTCTTCCACCAGCGCCCTGCGTAGGGAAGCCGTAGCAGCAAGACTGTGCTGGAGGTTGGTTTGGATGATGGGGATAGGTTTAGGAGTCCCTGATCGGAGAGGAGTTGAGGCAGCTTTCGCTGTCCCCACTCCCCTCAACGTCCAGAAAGAATTCCTGTTTTGAGGTCGTTGAAGGGTCGACCACGACATCCATCGTGTCTTGGTGTAGTTGACTTAGTAGTTAACTCTGGTTGTTCTGACTCTGGCTTCTCAGGTGGTCGAGAAGCAGGATCGGTAGGAGCGTTGCCCTTATCACTGGCATTTCCGGATTCCCCCTCCAGGATCCGAAAATAAATATTGCCGAATGGCCAGTATAGACGTCGCTCTCGTTGTTTTATCTTGTCAACGTCAGACTCCGGGACACGTAGGAGCAGATGGACACCAGGTGTCTCCCGCTCCGTCTGTCTCTCCGCCTTGACTAAGGACCAGGAGTTGACGTTGACCGTCGGGTTATGCAAGGCCAATAGTCTGCGCAGCTTGTCTATTTCCCTATTCGGCTCCTGGTTATAATCAACAACTTTGGAAACCCCCCGCTCCCCTCTCCACACCTAAACCACAGGGTCCTCGTCGTCCAAACTATCCCTGAACAACACTCCGAAGTTTCATTAACTTTAGACCTTTTCCCACCTTCTTCTTCTTTGTCGTTTTCTTCATTACTGAAGGTCGTGCCCGTCTTTAAATGCTTTGGTAGAGGAATTGACGAGCTGCTTGCTGCTGCTCGTCTGAGGGTAGTACTGACCGGGAGGCCTGTTTTCCACCTAACCCCACTTAATCCAATCCTGTCGACTGTACTAGTAGGCGTGGCGCGTGTTACCAGAGTATGAGGAAATTGCTCATATACTGTTTCCATTCCAAGTGTAGTGGCTTTTCAAATGTGGAAAATGTCTACGAAAGTTGTAGAAAAACGGCCACCATTTTACCCTTTTTACTTGACTGTGTCTTTGACGACTTGGAAGGAGTGTAACTTTGCAAATTATTTCGAAAAAACAATAAGGTTTTTTTTTATACTTCTTAGTTTTGCGGATCAAGCAGATGGCCCACCTTATGTTAAGTGGTACCGTCTGCCTATGAACAGTGCATTACCTAATAGGTCACGTCCACCTAGGACGCACCCTATGTTGCATTGCACTGCGCTCGCCACCCTGAGACATAAAGATGAAAAGTCTCATGTGCCTGTAATTTCACCGGCACCCTTACCCTTCAAACCGGAACACAGCAATACGAGCACTACTTCTTTGCGGCAGAAATACGAATGGTGGTAGTACTTCCCCGGACGAACTCTTTCACAAAAAAGCTATACTACTGCAGCATAATTAAAAAAAAAAATAAACGTATTACAAAATTCTGATTAAACGTTATTGAAAATACAAAAAAACTTGAGAATGGCAAATGCACAAGCCGTGCGACGCCAATTATAAAGAAAAAAAGGTGTGTACCCATATCAATCGGTCAACAGGATAGGGGTAGGTAACCGCTATTTATTCTGTGGTAAATGGTCAACTACAAAATTGGACCAAAAAAAAACAGGCAAGCTAAATAAAACCGTTAAAAAATCGGAGTTCCTGTTCGATCCCTTGAAAACTCCGGTAAGGAGGCCTGCAATGCTCTAAGCTTGAAAATGATCCAGTACACTTTGATCGTCCCCTGCTAAGCAGATCTATCAGCAGAACGGTATCTACTCGCCCAGCCTCGAAGTCTCCAAGTCCATGTGACACATCTTTTCGAAAGTGGACCTAGTAGGTACCTACCTACTAGGGACAAACCCACTACTTATATCAACGTAGTAGAATGTAGGGCGCAGGAGGTACCATATATTTTTCGGGTTGGGTTTAGAATCGTTTGGCAGGAGGAGGAGGGTGGGAGTAGGGGGAGAGGAAGGGGAGGGGTACCCCTTTGCCCCTGGTACCAGTCCCATAACAAGGTAACTTATAGTTTTCGAGAAAAAAAATAAAGAAATTTTTGAGGTTAAGTATGAAATTTTTGAATTGGAAGTGTCAGATGTTACGGGAGTCATCGCCAACTTGCAGGGAGGGTGCAGGAAATTCCAGCCTCGGCCCCCTTGTCCAGGAAACTTGTGCTTTTAAAGAAAAATAATAAAGAAAATTTTACAAAATCGGAACGTAAAATAATTATATTAATGATTTAATTTATGAGTAGGTACCTCTATCTGTAGAGAAGGGATGTTGAAAGAAATAAGAGAGATCCTTTTGAGGAATTAATGAATGTTATAAATTATGGTTTTTTTATTGTTGACTGACTGTGTGACTCGACACAGAGCTTCCTGACAATAGTTGGTTAGGTCCGAAAAGAGTGGCAGACCCGATACGGAGCACCCCGACTCCACGTGGTACTGTGCGTCACGCCCCTAGAGTGTATATAAAAACGCGGAGCCAGTAGCTCGCGTGGGAGATCTTGAGTGGAGCAAGCCCGCGAGGCCGAGCGGAGTGAAGGGGGGAGCTGGCGAGCGAAGCGAGCCGGTGACCTCCGTAGCGTAGCAAAGGTCGAGTGGGTGAAGCGACACTCAAGGGCGACCTCGCGAGAGTACTGGCGGGAGCACATACCGGAGTCCGACATTTAAAATATCCATGCTTAACAAAAAAAAAACTTTATTTTTTTCTCGAAAACTGTAAGTTAACTTTGCATAGGAGTGGTACCAGGGGCGAGGGGGTACAAATCCCCCACTCCCCCCCCCTCTCCCATCCTCCTCCTGCCAAACGATTGTAAAGTTTTACCAAAATCTCATACTTAACCTCAAAATTTTCTTTATTTTTTTTCTCGAAAACTATAAGTTACCTTGTTATGGGATTGGTACCAGGGGTGAGGGGGTACCCCTCCCCCTCCACCACCCCCCATCTCCCCCTCCTCCTCCTGCCAAACGATTCTAAACCTTTACCCCATAATGTACTATAATCATAGAAGATAAGCATACTATGCAGTATGCAGTTCTTTCGTGTCGACTAAGCCACATGGTGAACGTGACTTACAGATTATTCGTTGGGCATTACTCTGCAAGAAGGCTGCAAACTCCCCGTCGTTATCGATGGATTCTTGGATGGAAACTTGTCCTTTGCGTGCCATTTTGCAGCTTTATTCAGAATAATTACTTTTAAAACTATCTGAAACTCTCAATTCTTCAACTTTGACCTTTGAAGTTGACTTGACTTCTTGGTTTTTCTTGTAAAACGTAGTGATTTTTCTTCTATGCTTTTCAATGCCAGTGTCAAGTTATTAGGGTACATCATGGATTTATTAGGTACCCAAAAGGATTGAGTACAGTGAAAGAAAAAAGTGCCGACAAGGATTCCAAACCAGAGGTTTGCATCTCTTTCTAAGAAGAGTGACCAAAACACTTCGTTCATTTGGGGATGATACATAATTAAAGACAAACCAACAGAAACATGGCTTTATTCAGCTATAAAATTCTAGTGACATAACGTACCTAATAACAAACCATGGCAACAGCCATAGAGTTGCACGTCATTCACCCCTCCTAAGATGTCTGGTACTCATCCAGATAGGCTGGTGGACGCCTCGAGCGCGTGGTGCGCCGGACCTCATGTTGGGCCGCTTCTGCTAACCTGGGCTCCTCAGTTGTGGACTCGACGTCACTTCCAGGTGCAGACGACGCATCAACAAAATCACTTGGATCATCTTCAGAGGATAAGTCTGCATCAACAGACGGCGATGGTGCTAGGTGCCTGTTTGAAATTGTGCCCTCTCTTCCATCGGAGTATCTGATGTGAGAATAGTTTGGATTGCTTTGTAAGAGTTCTCCTTCTTCAACTATGGGATCGAATTTAGAATGCCGAACACTTCTTTTTATTAAGACAGGACCTGGAGTCATGAGCCATGCAGGTAAGGATACTCCATTTGGACTTCTTCGGGGGTGGTTGAACATTCTTTCATGAGGCGTAGCGTTAGTGGCCGTACACAGTAGCGAGCGTATAGAATGTAACGCTAAAGACAGAACCTTTTCCCAATCCGTAGTCTCCAAGCCTTTAGATTTGAGGCTCAGTTGGATTGTTCTCCACAAGGTACCATTTAAACGTTCGACTTGGCCATTCCCTTGGGGATTATAAGGTGTGGTCCTACTACAAGCAATTCCAAGCGAGACAAGATGTTGAGTGAGCTCTTGAGACATAAATGAAGTTCCCCTGTCGGAATGTATGTACGTTGGGGTTCCAAAAATATAAAATATTTTATTCAAGCAGTCAATTACGGTATCAGACTTCATGTCTTTGCAGGCAAAAGCAAAAGGAAAGCGACTATATTCGTCAATGACAGACAGTATGTATTTGTTCCGTGAATTCGATGGTAATGGCCCTTTGAAATCAATACTAAGCCGTTCTAAAGGGGCCGTCGCTTTGATAAGCTGCCCATTTAGCTGTGCATACCGAGGTTTGATTTCAGCGCATACCCGGCAGTTAGCAGTCATTTGCCGAATGTCATTAATTGAATATGGAAGGTTTTTCGACCGTGTCCAGTGATTCATTCGTGTGATTCCTGGATGACAAAGATTTTCGTGTATATTTTTAAGATTATTAAGGTCCATATGGGCACAGACTCTTGTTAGTGCGTCAGCGACGTTATTTTCTTTGCCAGGGCGATAAATTATGTCATATTTAAAACAAGACAATTCCAGCCTCCAACGCTCTATCTTTTCGTTCTTTATTTTGCTGCTATGAGTTTGGTTGAACATGAATGCAACTGACTGTTGATCTGTTATGAGCAGGAAATTCCTACCAACTAAGTAGTGGCGCCACTTACGCAAAGCTTCAACTATGGCGGCTGCTTCTTTCTCAATAGAAGATTGCCGTCTCTCTGAGTCAGTTAGGGAGCGTGAGAAGAATGCAACAGGCTGACCATTTTGAGTGAGAGAAGCAGCAAGAGCGTGTTCAGACGCGTCCGTCTCAACGGTAAACATGGCATTTTCATCGATAGCAGACAGAGAAGCTTTTGCAATATCTGATTTGAGGCCATTAAATGTTGTAATAGCTTCATGTGAGATTGGAAATGTGTTAATAGAAAGCAATGGTTTAATTCTTTCCGAGAAATTCTGTATCCATCTAGAATAATGAGCGAAGAGCCCCAGTGCTCGTTTTAACGCTGGCTTGTTCTCAGGCGCCGGCAAGTTAAGTAATGGCTTCAGCCGACTCTCGTCTGGTTTAATCCTATTATTCTCTATGGTATAGCCAAGAAGATTGATAGTTTCTTTAGAGAATACACATTTGTCTTCATTTAACGTGAGATTGTATTTAGCAGAAGCTTCTCGAAATTTAGCCAAATTGATATCATGTTCTTCTTTTGTCTTCCCACAAACCGTTACATCGTCCAAATAGGCAAAAATACCCTTCAAAGATTCGTTTTCAATAATATGGTTCAAGGCACGCTGGAAAGCCGCGACACCGTTCGTAACACCGAATGGAATCCTTTTGCATTGGTAGAGTTTTCCGTTTGCCTCAAATGCAGTGAAAATACGTTCTTTCTGAAGAATAGGTACCTGGTGATATGCGCTTTTTAAGTCAATTTGACTGAAGTAATTATATTTGGCTGCTTTTGTAACAATTGTTTCTATTCTTGGTAGAGGAAAGGCGTCAAGCTCGGTATATTTGTTAATAGTTTGAGAGTAATCTATTACCATTCTCTTCTTGTGAAGACCTCCACCTGCGATTAAGACTTGTGCTCTCCAAGGTGAGACACTGGGTTCAATGATTCCATCTTCAAGTAGTTTTGAAATTTCTGTGTTTATAAAAATTTCATCCTCTCTGCTATGGTGTCTCGATCGAATCGCTATTGGTCTTATATGGGGTGATAGATTCGTAAACAGGGATGCTGGCGGTACTGACGCTTCCATAACATTACAAATGCGTAATGGTTCCTGATTACCACCGAATTGAAGCTCCAACGAAGAATGATTTTTAAGAATGTCGTGACCGACAATTACGTCAGCACAGAGATTGTTGACAATCAGTAGAGGTTGCAGCTTGTATTGATATTTTTCAAGTTGAAGATTTGCATGACAAACTCCTTGGACGAAAGATATGTGACTTAGTGAAGCCAACGTAATAGTTTGACGACAAGCTTTTATTTTTAATTTTAATATTTCTGCCAAACTCCTGTCTATAAAACTTACAGAGCTTCCCGTATCTATCAAAGCATCTGCTTTATATCCGTTGAGTGTTATAGGTATGGTGGCTTTCCTTAGACTGTTAGGAGAGGCAGCAGAAATAGCAGATAGTGCGTCATCACGCTGAACATCATGTTCTGTTACAGCGTTAGCTCTTTGTGGCTGTCCCGATTTGCATACATTAGCAAAGTGCCCCTTTCTTGAACAGATTTGGCAGTTTTCATTAACAGCTGGACATTTAATTCGCTGATGCACATTTCCCCCACAAAAAAAACATCGTCGTCTCTGATTCGGGCGAAAAGTTGGCTTAGTAGCAGCTACGTTGTTTTCGGATACAGGTAAAGCGTTGAGATTTAAGGAAGTGCTAGTGGTACTGAAAGCTTGCGTATTTTTCTCAGCATCTTCAAGTGAAATTGCTAGGTTGACAGCTTCATCCATACTTAAGTTTAATTTTTCCAGTAATCTTTCTCGTATTTTCTGTGAATTTATACCAGCGATCAACGCACCACGCACTGACTCATTCTGATGCTCTTCTGCCGTTACTTTCTTAAAGTGACATTCACGTGTGAGAAGTTTTAAAACCTGTATATATTCCTTAACAGTTTCACCCGATCTCTGTTTGCGTGTGGCCAGCAAATGTCTTGCGAGAATTTCATTCCTGGGTTTTATAAAAATATTTTCCAATACCTTCATCGCATCTTCGTATGTTCCGCTTGCTCGTATATAAGAAAATACAGTTGGAGATAGATGATTTACTAACAGTTTAAGTTTCATTGAGTCTGTCGTATCCGCGGCATATTCTTCGGCTAAGAAATTTTCAAATGTAATGCGCCAATGTGCCCATTTCAAATCCGATGCTGAAGTATTCGGTTCTTCCTCGAATCGCTCGGGGCGAAGGTAACGTGCCATAGTATTCACTTTTTCAGTTTTACTTCCCGTCAGCATTTTAGTAATCTTGTTAATTATTATAGCTGAATAAATTGATACATAATTAAAGACAAACCAACAGAAACATGGCTTTATTCAGCTATAAAATTCTAGTGACATAACGTACCTAATAACAAACCATGGCAACAGCCATAGAGTTGCACGTCAGGGGAAAAAATTATGATTGAATATTTTTATATCATGCACTTCGTAAATAAATAAATAAATAATGCTGGACAAGTTCACACAACATTATCTAGCCCCAAGCTAAGCCAGAGCTTGTGTTATGGGTAGGGTGGGTGTGGCACGAATGAGCCACCTAAATTTTGAGGACAAATTATTTCGCTCCTATTCGTTTAAAACCTATGTTTTATACGTCAAATTGTTGGTAATTTATTTGACTTTACGATTGCATTTAAGATTTTTATTATAGTGAATATTGGTTTTTAGAAAAAAGTTTTTGAAAATATAATGGAAAATGGCTCACTGTGTACAAAAGTACACAATGAACCATGATTCACTGTGTACACAGACAAAATGGCTCACTGTGTGCCACACCTGTTCCACAAACTTGTAGGTTATATAGCTTCCAACAAGAAGCACCGAATCAATTGTGAATAATACTCAAAAAATGCAATTTAAAAGTTAAAAACAATAATCATATTCATTACTTAGCAAGTATCTTACAATTAAAGTAGGAAGAAAAGTTAACTCACCTTTTTTTTTTACTTTTTTGCCCTTGGAAATTGAAAATGCTCCGCACGCGCGCGTGTTCAACAGCAGCTCGCCGGCGACTGGGGAGGGGTAATTGAAGCGGGGGCTACGTGTATTCTTGCGAGTTGCACGAACTGGCAACGCCTCGTTTTCAAGTTACCATGGGTGGGTCATTGTGTGCACATGGCTCATTGTTGGCATCCCTACCCTACTAGTTAACTGATATACTTAATACAATATATTACATAGATAGATATTTTTTTATTATACATAGAAAATACCCAGAACACCCTGAACAAATATCTGCAGATCACACAAATATTTGTTCCGAGGCGGGAATCGAACCCGCAACCTCCTGCGTCGCAGGCCAAACTTCGCCCGCCGCGCCACAGAGGTCGTCGTATAAATGATAATTATTTCAAAGAAGAAGTAACTAATGGTGGATTTTTTCCTGTAAAAACTAGGTTTTTCTGCCAACATTTAAACTGGGTTATGACTTGAAGGAGACTCAACTATCCTACTAATATTATAAACGCGAAAGTTTGTATGGATGGATGTATCTTTGTTACTCTTTCACGTAAAAACTACTGGATGGATTTGGATGAAATTTGGAATGGAGATAACGGACTCCCGGAATAACACATAGACACATTTTTATCCCGATATTCCCATGGGATCGCGACTTACGCGGGTGAAACCGCGGGGCGCTGCTTGTTAAAAATATAATTATATCACTTGCCATTGGCAAATCTTGATGATCTTGATGACGCTATCACTGCTGCTAATGCGGTAGTGATGTCATCCAGTCACGACAGAGAAAACGCTCTATCGCTTTGCAGGCCTCCGTACCGGAGTAAAATTTTCTCTATGACCGGAGTGCTCGATGCTCTACCGATCTGACCCCGCCGGCGGGGTCGACGTGTCTCCTCAATACCTTCTGTACCTTCATCACTACTTCCGTACTTTCTTCTTTTCTTTTCTTCTTCTGTTTCTTTTTGACGACCTCTGTGGCGCGTCGGGCTAGTAGCCGGCTGAGATGCGAAAGGTTGCGAGTTCGATTCCCGCTGCGGGACAAATTTTTGTATGATCTGCAAATATTTGTTCCTGGTCTGGGTGTTATGGTACCATGGTACTTGTAGTTTCTTATACCCACGAAACGGGAATCCTAGTGTGGGATCAGGACTTTGTATGTGACTGTTGGGTGTTATGTTTATGTACCTTACGCCTAAACCGGGACAAGCATGTTCCGGGGCGTTTTTCCCGATCTCCAACCTGGCAACAGCCCGAGCCGAGGTCCCCGCTTGCGCTCGTTGCCCGCCATCTGCGCTCGCCAAAAGCTCGGTAAAGCAGGTAGTGACCTCAGAAGGTAAGCTGCAAAACTCCATTCGAAAAAAAAAAATACTGATTTTTATCCCAGAGATACACTTTCCCCATAGAGACACTTTTAATAAAACTACGCTGTTATTCCTGTAAGATACACTTTTAGAAAACCCCAACTAATTCTACTTTATCAACAAGTACTTAATTTTGTAAAAAAATAAAAAACCCCAACGCAATGAAACGGCTAAACCGATGTTGATCAAACAAAGCTAAGAACACTCCCGACAAATACACCTTTCAAACAAAAAAAGAAATCGGTAAATCCGTTTGGGAGCTACGATGGGACAGATAGACACACACACACAGACACGTCAAACTTATAACACCCCTTCGTCTTTCATAAGGGGGGGGGGGGGGGGGGGGGTTAAAAAAAAGAGATTATCAGGAAACAAAAATTCTTTATTATAAAACTTTAAGATAAGTAGCAAAAATAAATAGCATTGTATAAATGTGAAATTTTGTCTATAAAAGCTAAAACTAGCTTCATTCAATCTAGTTACATGTTCCATCACCTACAGACAACCATGCTACTATAAACGCGGATCACTTGGAATAGTTACACAGTGTTTTGTCTCTTTCGATCTAGTTTGAAACTGTCTGTCAATGCAAAAGACAAAACACTGCATAAAACCTAAGTAACTTTTGAAACTATCATAGTTATACTTTTCACTAGAAACAGGATATTTACCATGATTTTTGAGTTTTGTTTGTTCCTGATATTTCGGCACAGTTGCATGCGCCAGATCACGGGAGAACTAACTAAAGTCTTTGCAAGTAGATGTTATTAGCAGATATATCAATATAGTTAGGTCTTTCTTACACTATAAACAAATTGAAATATTGGGAACAATCAAAACTCGAAAATCATGGTAAATATCCCGTTTCTAGTGAAACGTATGTATACCTACATAACCATGATAGTTTCAAAAGTTATATCATGGTTACGTACATAAGTTTCACTAGAAACGGGATATTTACCATGATTTTTGAGTTTATTTAGAGTTTTTTTACCCCTTGAAAGTTAAAATAACTTTATTTAGCACACACTTGTAGGTACCTACTTATAATATATTCAGAAACGCTTACTTTATTTTCGTCCAACCGACTCCACCTCATCTACAGCGTCCCACGGCCTTGTTACACGGAGGACAAGTACTTTAAATGTTAAAAGACGCTATGTTACAATTTTGGAGTCGTTGCGTTACATGCTCACTCAGTAACAGTAAAGGTTACAAACTTGATGTTAATATAGTAATTACTTGAGGATATTTTTTTTGTTTATACTACTTGAATGACGGAACAAGCAGACGGCCCACCGGATGTTAAGCGGTAACCTCTGCCTATGAACAGTGCATTACCTCATAGGTCACGTCCACCTAGGACGCGCCCTATGTGGCATTGCATTGCGCCCGCCACCCTGAGACATAAAGATGAAAAGTCTCATGTGCCTGTAATTTCACCGGCACCCTTAATATAATCTAAATAAATCATAGACTAGAAACACGATTGGTGAAACTTTACTCTATATAGCTTTATTTTTTGAAATTGGCCTCCTTAAACGGGATTTAGGAGGTAAAACCCGTTTTAGGTCCCTCCTTCGACTAGAGAAAATATGAAGCATAATTTGTATACTATTTAGTAGGTAATGACATAACTTAAATTAATTAGAGATAATTTATTTTTATATTTGCTACTTTAGAAGCAATACAGTTACTTCCGAGTGACAGAAATCTATACTCATCTCTTCTCGGGTTCAAGTGATTAACCTACTAATATTATAAACGCGAAAGTTTGTATGGATGGATGTATCTTTGTTACTCTTTCACGTAAAAGCTACTGGATGGATTTGGATGAAATTTGGAATGGAGATAACTGTACTCCCGGAATAACACATAGGCACATTTTTATCCCGATTTTCCCACGGGATCGAGACTTACGCGGGTGAAACCACGGGGCGCTGCTTGTACCTAATAACGCTGTCACTGTTTTCTTGTATTACTAGGACTCCGCCCATTCAATATTTTAACGTATCGCCTTAAAGTACTTGTCCTCCATGTAGCCAGGCCGTGGGGCCCATGCGTGGGACACACCGTATAGTTTCATAAGCCTGTCATATCTTTGATCGATACGGAAGTAGTCTCCATTGCGACTGGATCATTTCTTTGTTGATCTCAATGGCGCCGAGTTTAGCATCATCTGAAAACATTTTTTTTATAAATACTATTCGTGGTGTGTCTGTCGTAAGGATAGACCCCTCCGTCTCCTCTCGTGGATGCCGTAAGAGCCGACTAAGAGATTACCCGGACTTGTTATAAGTAAGTAAGTAAGTAATTAAAAAGTTTATTTTGATACACCATACACATAGTTATTATGCATAAAGTTTAATTATAAAACGAGTTAATTATGATAGATATTACGAAGATAAGATTAGATAAGATTCGTTGGTATTAGATTTGTCCTAGCTGCTAGCTTATTATGGAATGTGTTATTTCTGGAAGAAAGCGTTAGCAGAGTCAGTCGTGGGAAGCAATGGCGACGATGAGCTCACCACTTGTCACGTCTATATCCCACGATGGTGCAAACCATTGTGAAAAGAGGCCCATCTGAGACTCTGCCTACTCTTTCGGGGAAAAAGGCGTGTGCCTATGTATGTATGTGTGTTAAAAATACTCAATAATATGAATACAAATATAATAATACTGCCCGGATAATTGGGAAATTCTGGAAAAACTGAAAGGTGCTTTTTCTATGGGATTTTTAATGAGCTCAACATCATTGGACTGGACAATGTAAATGTCAATGTCGGGTCAATGGTTGAGCGAATAGTGTTGATATTGGGTGTGGGGGGGAGGGTGGAGAGAGGGCGCAGGAGGGGACGGGGAGAGCTACTGTTTAAATAAAATAAAATGCTGATGATATGGTCGTTTCGATCTTGTGCCTCGGCTCCACTTACTGGAGGAAATGGGAGGGAGGTCTTTGCCCAACAATGGTCATGTAGATAGGGACAACCCTCATCTATACGTATTTAAAGTGGCTGCTCGACCAACCTTACGGTTTTACGCGGTAGCGCACTTTACCTGGCCGAGGCCAGGACCAAGGGACAATCTCCAACCTCCCATGGTCCTACAAACCTTGCGGTTATACGGACCGAATCAATGAGAGATGCGCCACACAAGTGCGATTCATCTTTATTAGCCATGTTAAAGTCCCGTCCATTCTCCTCCTTCTGGGGCGGTCTACACAGAAACAGTCTTCTCGTCGCCGGGCTGCTAAACTCTAGGTCTATCCCGATATCATCCAGTCTACAGGTTCTAATTGGGATAATGGGACAGCACAGGCTAATACTAATAGTAATGATGTGGAACTAACCTTTATGAGTGATGAACTCTTGTACCAAGTGCGTGAAGGCGGCAGCAGGCACCGCCATGTTGATGTACGGGTAGCACGCTCCCGTGTGAGTCTTGGCGTTGCTGACGATAATCGCGACCACTTCTACCCGGCTCGGCTTCCTTATTCTGTAGATTGGTCCACCACTGTCAACAAAATCATTCACAGAGATAAAAACAGTGCACTTGAAAGGATCAGATTGATGGATTTCGACGTGTAAGCAAGAATCTCAAAATAAATTTCTGAAGGAAGAAGAGAAGACTAGTGTCTTAGAAGACATTTCCAAAGGAAGAAGAGAAGAACATGTGTGTTAGAAGACATTTCTAAAGGAAGAAGAGAAGAACAAGTGTGTTAGAAGACATTTCTAAAGGAAGAAGAGAAGACTAAGTGTCTTAGAAGACATTTCTGAAGGAAGAAGAGAAGAACATGTTTGGTAGAAGACATTTCTAAAGGAAGAAGAGAAGACTTAAGTGTCTTAGAAGACATTTCCAAAGGAAGAAGAGAATAACGTGTGTGTTAGAAGACATTTCTAAAGGAGGAAGAGAAGAACATGTGTGTTAGAAGACATTTCTAAAGGAGAAAGAGAAGAACAAGTGTGTGAGAAGACATAACTAAAGGAAGAAGAGAAGACTAAGTGTGTTAGAAGACATTTCCAAAGGAAGAAGAGAAGAACATGTGTGTTAGAAGACATTTCTAAAGGAAGAAGAGAAGACTAAGTGACTTAGAAGAAATTTCCAAAGGAAGAAGAGAAGAACATGTGTGTTAGAAGACATTTCTAAAGGAGGAAGAGAAGAACAAGTGTGTTAGAAGACATTTTTAAATGAAGAAGAGAAGACTAAGTGTCTTAGAATAAATATCTAAAGAAAGAAGAGAAGACTAAGTGTCTTAGAAGACATTTCTAAAGTGGCGACCACAAACCGGACGACGAAGAGGAATACCCCCTTTCGATGGACCAAATACATTATAGAGGTTGCAGGAACGCGGTGGATGGAGGCGGGTTAAGACTATTCACCGTGGAATATTATGGGGAGACCTACGTCCAGCAGTGGACTTCGGTAGGCTCATGATGATGATGCATTACCTGAAGCCAGACTGCACACAGCAAGACGTCTGTATCATTGAAGGCGAGATGTTGTTGATGTGGCCCGTGGTCACGGTGGGTCTCAGGTGGTCTAGGTTGTTCTCGTTGAAGTAAGGGTAGCCAGCTGCCAGGACTGATTCACCTGTCAAATAGTTTATGAAACTGTTACATAACAGGGGTTATTAAAACATGAGTGTGAGTTTAAAAACCGGGTCTTGGCGAGGTTTATAAAAGTATCACACGGGTGTAGGTCCCACACATCGAGCAACGCAGGCCTCCGTACCGGAGTTGTGAGCGCTGAGGCGCTAGTCTGAAAATATGACAAGCAACTTACACGGCCGTGAGGTGTACACTACACGGATTTTTGTTCGGGATTTGAGGTTCTCAAGGTGCCCGCTAGGGGCGCTCGTCGATTACTCCATACTACAATCCGTGTAGTGTACACCATACGGCCATGGAAGTTGCTTGTCAAATTTTCAGACTAGCCTCTCTGACCTTCAATGCGCAGTAGTAATATTTTGGGTCTGTTTAGCGGGGGGACAGAGGCATGACGGGAGAGGTAACTAACGCCGGCGCGCTATTGGTTGATTAGTCGCCTTCCGTACCACGCGCCCCGCACTCGCGTCTCGCGTCTGGCAAGCCAGAAAAATGGTTTCTGACTTGATTTGTTTTATTAACAAGTAATTAATAATGTAAAAATAAAAAAAAAAAACCCCAACGCTGAACGGCGGAACCGATTTTGATCAAACAAAGCTAAGAACACTCCCGACAAATATAAATTACCGTCCAAAAGCGGCCAAGTGCGTGTCGGACTCGCCCATGAAGGGTTCCGTAGCAGCAAGTAACATAATATAAAAGTTCTTGGATGGATTACGATTAATGACGTATTAAAAAAAAAACTACTTTCTAGATCTCGTTCAAACCAATTTTGAGTGAAAGTTTACATGGTAATGTACATTATATATATTTTTTAGTTTTATCATTCTCTTATTTTAGAAGTTATGGGGGGGGGGGGGGGGGACACTTTTTACCACTTTGGAAGTGTCTCTCGCGCAAACTATTCAGTTTAGAAAAAAATGGTATTAGAAACCTCAACATCATTTTTGAAGACCTATCCAAAGATACCGAACACGTATAGGTTTGATGAATAAAAAAAATTGACTTTCAGTTCTAAGTATAGGAAACCCCAAAAATTTTTTTTTTTTTAATTTTTGTGTAAAAATCTTAATGCGGTTCACAGAATACATCTACCTACCAAGTTTCAACAGTATAGCTCTTATAGTTTCGGAAAAAAAAGGCTGTGACATACACGGACAGACAGACAGACAGACAGACAGACAGACAGACATGACGAATCCATAAGGGTTCCTTGTCTTTGACTACGGAACCCTAAAAACTAAATCGGTTCAGCCGTTTGGGAGCTACGTTGGGACAGACAGACATACACACACACACACACAGACACGTCAAACTTATAAGACCCCTTCGTTTTTCGTCGGGGGTTATAAAGGAGAAATGAAAAAAAAAATAAAAAAAATTAGATGATGTTGATGTTGTTTGTTAGGTGAAATCGTCGATAAAATAAAATACAACAGATCATTAACAATTTAAAACAGGTTCAGAAAAGAACAGCACTTTCTACACAAACGTCTGTAGCAACAGTTAGAAGGATTTCGAGAAATGCTTTGCGCGAATGTACTCATGCGCAATCAACCCCACCACTTTCGTCGAGCGCTCATTCTCTTTGCGCGACCTGTTGCACTGTTGCATTCATACGTTTGTTTGAACAGCAACGCATATCAAAAATTCGGAACTTTACGGGTTTATAGCTTCACTTAGAGACATGATATCGGTATGGCACATATTTATTCGTATTCCAGACATTAAATATATCTCAAAAACCAAATTTTTTTTTGCGCGGGGCAATACGAGTATCACCTGTATCTGCTATATCGCGCAATGACACCTAAGTGGACTGTAGAGCCACATCTGCGGAACGTTCGGCGCCGATCGTTCGGTTCAATACGCTCGCAGTGTTGCAAAATACATTGAATGCGTTTTGGCTGAAATAATCGCTCGAAGGGAGGTTCGGCGCTACGCTGAACACGTAATATCGGCTGATGTGTCATAGGGAACTTGAAAAACACTGCGAGCTTATTGAACCGAACGACCGGCGCCGTATACGTTCCGCAGATGTGGCGCTACACTAAGGCCCGCCTTGTTTTATAACTGTGGCGAGTTTTTGCTTTGAGGTAATCATACGTGTTTTTTTGTAACTGAGACCTTTGTTTGACCACGGTCTCACCTGTTGGTAAGTGACGATGTGGCCGAAGATGGATCACAAAGGTCTAGAAGGCACCTATTCACTATAGCCTTGAAGAGACCCAGATTATAGTTTTCAGGAAAAACACGACGGTAGTGTAATTCCACTCCTTAACGTTTTGTACGAATAGAGGGTATACTAATGAGTTAAGAATGGTAACGAGCCGTGCGTCTGCTCGTCCTATGATGAAAAGAAGATGGTGAGATCAGATAGTGAAGTTCCTGGGAGCATTCCCCGAAATGTAACCTATAGAAGATCGAAAGGCATGCAACCTTACGGCGGTGCTCGAACCTCTGGATCTTAGTCTCCGCCATATGTTGCTCACCTATAAGCCTGAAAGCTCTGCTAACGTGTTTTGCTGGCACTCATCTATAGCGGTTGATGTCGAAAAGCTGTAGCTAACCTTTCTCAGCAGGGTTATCAGCGAACACGGCAGGTTTCAGATGGCTCCAATGCTCTGCGTTTGAGTAAACGAGTGCCAAATCGTACGCTTTATCGTCTGCTGTCTTGTACCGCACTATAGCCGTCTCTCTCAATCCCCGGCAGTATATTGATACTTTGCTGATTGTGTACTGAAATAAGACAAGAAAGTCGTTTTAAAAGCCAGCCTCAACCTTAAACTTTACATAAGACTGCTTTAGTAAGCAGCAGTGTATTTGGTATGGCGCCAAAGATTTACAATCACCTGCCAAGGTTAGACTACCTCACGTTATAAGTCAAAAGGTTGATGTGATTACTATTTGAAATACAAGTTTGCAAACATTTTCTTCTGCCGCTAATGCGGTAGTGACGTCATACAGTCAAGACAGAGAAAACACTCCACCTTTGCACCGACCTTGCCGGCAAGGTCGAAGAACCTTCTAAGTACCTTCTGTACCTTCGCCTAAACCGGTACAAGCATGTTCCGGGACGTTCCGTCTGATCCTCCCAAACTGGCAACAGCCCAAGCCGAGGTTCGTGCCTAAGTGGTGCCCTTGTGCTAGTGACCCCAACCTAACTCTACAGGTTGAGCGCCATCTGCGCTCGCCAAAAGCCCAGTAAAGCAGTCATGGCCCCAGGCGGTCAACTGCACATAAAACCTTCCGAAAAAAGAAAAAAGAAATAAGTAGCTTACGTTTTTGACGACATGTGCGCAGGTGAGCACGTACCCGGCGCCGAGGTAGACCCCGGCGCCCCATGCCGCTCCACAGCGCACCAGCACCGTGCTGTTATCTATGCTATCTGGAACAAACAATCTGTCATGCTTCTTTCGTACGTCATGTTACAGGGGTTTACTATCACATAGTGAAACTTCAAGCATAGCCCGCAAGGAATACAATGGAGGGATATACCATACCCACGCTTGGCAGGCGGATTGGTGATCGCAGTATGGATGCTGCGGCCCACGTGCAAGGCTGTGAAGGTTCTTTTTTAAATTAAACTAATAGGCAAACTAGCTTACTGCCCACCTGTGCACTTATTTATGACCATAGGAGATTCCTTGACAATAACTTGTGACGTCACAATAATGTATTCTGAACGATGATTTCACGCAGATATCGTAACGAGCCGCGTTATGTCACGTTTGGTAATAGCGAATAAGGGGGCTGATGTAAAGTGACACCGGCAACACTGGTGGTATTGTCGATGCGCCGCCTACCCTAAAGGAATTTATGATCATTTTTCTCGAAAAATTACCTAAAATCTCTTGCTGTGGGTGGTCAGTCAGAGACTTGACTGGACTGGCTGCGACACGTAGTTTGGCCGACAGCACCGACACCAGAGGCGCTGTCAGTGTGAGCCCGACCCACTCTCCCCGCCACCAGGACACACTGCATACCACTATGCCGATCAACTCTTTCCTGAAAACATGGGTAATTCAAACATCTGGATAACCACATGCCTCTAAATATACAAACATACATACATAAACTCACGCCCGTTTCCCCGAGGGGTAGGCAGAGACCACGGATTTCCATACGATCCTGATACACCTCTTTTGTTTATTTCACTCTTATCACATTCTTCATACATGCTCTTTGGTTAAGTGTACTCTTGACCTGGCCTTTTTCCAGAATATCTCCGATCTGGTGTGAATACGTTCGCCGATGTCTTCCCCTTCCTACTGTCCCATTCACGCTCGTCTGATGTACCCGTTTCATCAATCTACTATCGTCCAGGCTATCTAAATGCCGAAACCATCTGAGCATTCCTTTCTCAATCCTATAGTCACTACGTCTTCTTTAATTTTCCAACGTTCTCTTATCACACTATTCCTCATTCTATCTCTCAAATTCACACCAAACATACTTCTCAAAGCTCTCATCTCCACTGCGTTTATTCTACTTTCATGATTCTTCTGCCATACCCAACTTTCGCTACCATACATTGGTGTTTTTTTCTGCTAGAACCTTCAGTTTCAGAATGTTCATACGTCAGGCTTCAGGGTCTGATGATGACCAGCACACGATGAATAGGACTATTTATTTCGTAGCATTTTTATGGACATCGTTACGATTTTAGAAAAAAGATTTTTTTACGTGAATGATGATACAAGCCAGTGGCCCACCTGATGTTAAGCGGTAACCTCTGCCTTAACGCATTACCACATAAATCACGTCCACCTAGGACGCGCCCTATGTGGCATTGCACTGCGCCCGCCACCCTGAGACATAAAGCTGAAGTCTCATGTTAAATTCACCGGCACCAACCCTTCAGACCGGAACACAGCAATGCAAGCACTACTGCTTTGCGGCAGAAATAGGTATGGTGGTAGTACTTCCCCGGACGAACTCTTTCACAAAAAAGCTATACTAATACTAAAACATTAACATTTACTATACATTTATTAATATTTCTACCTTTTTTTACAAGCTTGTATTTTAACTTGCAATGTATGTGTCGGGGTGCAATCCAGGTGGAATCTTGCAACTGAATTTTAAAGCAACCGATTGAGATGAAATTTGGCATACCTGTCAAGTTCTGATGACAATACAATACGATGGTGACAACGAGCTGATCTGATGATGGAGACGGAAAGTGAACAACGGAACTCCTCGATGGATAATAATAGACTGGCCGTGTTTAGGCTCATTTTGATCAGCACACGGTTGTGGTCACTAATTTTATGAAAGCTTGTATTGAAAAATATATTTTTCACAAAAAACTTATTTTGAGAAACTTGTCGTCTTTAATTACTCACGTAGGTCCTTCAGTGAAGACAGGTCCCCCTTCTGAGCCCAGAGCGGTCGCAGCATCAGTGAGGAGGAGGGACGGCTTCTTGCCCACCACGCCGCAGATGGAGCCTCTGGTGACTGCGTTTAGGAACACCTGGAATTCAACGATGGAAATGAACAACAGCATGTCGTATTAAATATTGCAGTATTCACTGTCACTCGACACAATGCTGTCTTTACCGTAAGGGCACTCGAGGCACGTGCCTTGGGCCCCCGACCTCACGGGGGCCCGGAATGCTTATGCAACGCTTCCGCTCAAAAGCGTATTTTTTGTGAACTAAAATAAGAATATAATAAGTATATTTTGTGCTATGGTGTATCCGGCCTAAGAAAAGACCCCTCAGTCTCCTCCCGTGGATGTCGTAAAAGCCGACTAAGGGATTACCCGGACTTGTTGTACCGGATTCGTTGGTATAAGATTTGTCTGCTAGCTTATTATGGAATGTCGTTAGCAGAGTCAGTAGTGGGAGGCAATGGCGGCCATGAGCTCACCACTTATCACGTCTATATTCCACGATGGTGCAACCCACTGTCAAAAGAGGCCCATTGAGGCTCTGCCTATCCTTTCGAGGAGAAAGGCGTGTGTCTATGTATGTGTGTAAGCTCCGGAACGGCTGCTCTTATTTCAATTCTGGATTTTTCAATGTCATTATATTTGCTAGGGGTTTCTTAGCTATGTTAATATTCTGTGGCTACGTGGGAGAGAAAATGCCGAAGTGGATTCGACCCAATCACTGAGCATGAAAGACACCTCTGCAAAGCGCACTATATCCTATCACCACACTGATTATTTCGCCATCGGTGATCCAGTGACCAGTGACATACGGCAAACGACCGAACTCTTGTAGGTTGAAAGCAAACATTGGTCCCAGCAGCTGGGTACATAAGGAGCTGATGAAGACACCTACCTCGCATCCGAAAGGCGTGGAGTGGACTTCAACTGTAGATCCTCGATCAGGAGTAGGTCGAACCAAGTCCAAGAGTGATGACAGTGGCCTAAGCGTTTTGAATGCTGAAAAAGTCACGAGAACGTTAAAATGCCTCCAAAAATCAGGATAAAACCTATAAAGTGGACCTATAAAGTGGAGTTTTGGATGATTAAAAAACAACGGCATAATTTGGAATAAAATCTAGTATAAAGTGAACATTTTAATTTTATTTTTTATGTTTGGGTGGCCCCTAAAATAATTTTAAAACGCTTAGTGCCCTGGTACCAGTCGGACCCAGAGTACGTAAGAGACTTGCATTTATGCGCCTTCTGGGAGCCTCAGTCGAAATCGGCCGCTAGACTAGCCTTGGATGTCCCACCACCCGTGGATAGAGCAACACCGAGGCCGCATTGCTCTAAGAAAAAACTATAAGTATCCTACGTAGTTTAAATTCTCTTTGGTTGTATCTTTGAAACCTGCTATAGTTTTCAACAAATGTAATTTGGTATTTTCTGGTATTTTCTCTACCAAATCGAAATGTCGTGTGAGTGTGATGAAAAACTCACAAGAAATTACTATCGTTACTACGATACGCCGGATGGATGCGATGTAGAAAAGAAGGTAATCAATTATCATAGGTTTTTAAGGGTTTTTACCCTCACCTCTTACGAGGACTTTTTGTTCAACGGATATTTTTGCTGCGTGTACCGATTCCGAACGTAAGAAGGCTGGCTTTATAACCGTGCTACCTGATTTGAAGGTAGGTGATTTGGGGGGAAGAAGGGACAGGATCCTCCCGGGCCACCAGTTCTTGCGAGAGTGACGGAGACGTGCGGATTATATCGGCTTTTTAAAACTATTTTAGAGCTCTAAATAATAAATCGAGAAAACCGATGGTCATGGACTATAAGTAGGTATAGGTATTCCAGCCATAATCTGCAGCAATATTTATTTTATGGCTTGGCCTTACTAGCCAATTTAACACGTATTATGCCTGTAAAATATGACCCGTTAACAGGGTTATCTATGACCCTTCCACTATGATTTCAAACATTTGCTTTGTTCCCACTGCAATGTACCACCGAAATGTACCACCGGTGGTACTATCGGGAAATGTAATTCTCTTTAGTACTACAAGGTAAGCGAGTTCTTGAGTTGAGACCGTATCATGCAAACGTAGCAAATGTTGAGCTCTTCGCCGCCATTGCTTCCCACGACTGACTCTGCTAACGATTTCTTCCAGTAATAACACATTCCTTAAATAAGCACATTCCTTAAACTGGAGATGCATCGGATAAGAGCAACTACCGCCCTATATCGCTGGCCACAGTATTAGCAAAGGTTCTTGACAGGTTGCTTAAGGATAATCGTCTTGATTACTAAAAGCTCGGTTCACGGTAGATGGCGTGGAAACTTATTGTATTACTTTTTTATTTTTTGTGCTAAATTCGGGCGTCTTTCGTGTTTTATTTTATCGTTCGCGGCTAAGTTGTAGTTGTAAGAATTTAATTCAGTATGAATTTCCTTTAAACAGTCATTTGAAAGTTCAAATTACCTAGAAATAAGATCGTTCACTTTCCTGATGTAATTACACGCACGCACACATACATATTCACTGTTTTGGTTTTCATTAGATGGCGTTGTTATTGTCCAAGAGCATTGGCATGGACGTTAGATAGATGGCGTTAAATAAATAGCTTGGTATCTGTTTATAGATCGCGTTGAATAAAATTGTTAAAATTGATAAAAGGTATTTCAGGGAAAAACTCGGAAAATTATTGTTTACAAGAATAAAACTTATTTTTCTAATGTCCAAAATGTACACGAATGTAAGTAACTGACCTTCATCATTGCAGTAGGTAGGTACCCATAATTATCATAGTTTGCCCCGTGAACCCATGACGGTTTCTCATTATCATAAGCCTACAGAAGTCCACTGCTGGACATGGACCTCCCCATAGAATGTCAAGACAAACGGTCTTGAGCAGCCTCCATCTACCGCCTTTCCGCAACCCCTTCTGTGGCGTGTCCGGCAAGATAGGATGTTGCATAAGAATGTTTCGTTTTACAGAAATGAACAAAAAAAAGAAAAAAAGATTATAAATTGTTTTATATTACAACTTCTGCTTACACTAGAAATATTAGGTATACAGTAAAAAAACATCATCAATAACTAAATACATTTTGCCTTCGTTTTTTGTATTCATTGCTCGAAGATTCTGTACCCGTACCTAAATCCGAAACATCCGTAAAAGAACCAGGATCATATAGCTTTATGTCTAGCCCATTGCCACTTCAACTTGCTAATTTAGAGACCTATGTCAGTGAGCCGGTGGACTTGGATCTACAGGCTGATGTTTGTACCACCATCCATTTAGAATGCGTAGTACGAATAGATAGGTACCTACTCTAGGTAGGTACCTACTACCTATTCTACGCACGGACATTGTTCAGCTAGTCTAATATAAAACCATTTTACTGACTTCAAGCCAATGTAGACGGTTGATCATCATCATCATCAGTCTACAGAAGTCCACTGCTGGACAACGGTTTCCTCTCTAAAATGCCACGACGAACTCTCTTGAGCCTGCATCTACCAACTTTCTGCTGATTATAATATCTTTGGTGCATGGAAAGAGGGGTCTTCCTCTACCTTCATCAGGTTTGTAGGTACCACTCGAGAACCTTTATTCACATAATATGGTTGTTAGTTCTGCGAACTATAAAGCCATTTTTTTTATTTATTTTTTAACTTTGATAGACTTTTGTTTGACCACGATCTCACCTGTTGGTAAGTGACGATGTGGCCGAAGATGGAGCACAAAGGTCTAGAAGGAACCTATTCACTCTAGTCTTGAAGATACCCAGATTATAGTTTTCAGGAAAGACAGACGACGGTAGTGTATTCCACTCCTTAGCAGTTCGCATTATAAAGGTAGAATTGAAACGTTTAGTACGAAAAGAGGGTATACTAATGAGGTAAGGGTGGTACCAAGCCGTGCGCCTGCTCGTCCATGATGAAAAGGAGATAGTGGGATCAGATCATGAAGTTCCTGGGAGCATTCCCCAAAATGTAACCTATATATAGAAGATCGAAAGGCACGCAACCTTACGGCGGTGCTCGAGAGACTCTAGTCTCCGCCATATGTTGCCCACCTATAAGCCTGAACGCTCTGCTCTCTGAACGTTCGATCGAGTCCAAGGCAGCAAGCTGGTGTTTGGCCGAGCCAGCCATCCCAAACGTGGTAGGAGTACTTCATACCAGCCCGGACTTGTGCTTTGTACAGACTAAGAAGGCTTCATGGAGGCAGTTTTTGCCTTAGACTCGATGTAGGAGCCAAGTTGAGAGTAGGCGTGAGTGAAACGCCTAAGAGCTCGAGGTGATCTCCTATAGCTACAGGTATATCTCGGAAGACAGGAACTTGGAGAAACTTACTTTTTTCGCGGAGAAGAGACAAGCCTGCGTTTTAGAGGCGTTGAACTTGACTAGATTGGCATCACCCCAATCGGAAACAGCCTTGAGAATCAAATTCAGACGCTGCAGCATCTCATCTCTTAACTCCAGAATTTAATTCTGCCTAGCACGCGCATTGGAAACGTATCTCTCCACAACTGTGCTGTCGTCTGCATACCCAATGATACTGGGCATTAGCAGATCATTTATATGCAGCAGAAACAGTGTGGCAGGTAGCACTGACCCCTGAGGTACCCCGGCGTTTATAGCCATTTGATCCGACGAGCACCCGTCAACAACTTACTCGAATGGATCTTTCCCTCAGAAAGTCTGCGAGGCAGGCGCAGAATTGAACTGGCAGTCCGTAAGCAGGAAGCTTGTCAATAAGGCTAGCGTGCCAAACCTGTCAAAGGCCTTCGAGACGTCTAATGAAACAGCCAGTGCTTCACCATGATCTCGATGGCCTCTCTCCAAATGTGCGTGGCATACACAAGAAGGTCCCCAGTAGACCGATTTCGGCGAAATATCCTCGATCCGTCGAGGTATGCAAGGACTTTCCTATTCTGTACACGCTCCATACATTTACATAGTAGGGAGGTGACCTAGATAGGGCGGTAGTTCAAAGGGTCAGCACGACTGCCTTTCTTGGGCACAGGTTGCACGTTAGCGAGCTTCCAAGACTTGGGGACTTCACCAGTATTCAAAGAGAGGCGGAAAAGTTGCGTTAATATTGAAGACAACTCAGGTTCACAGGTTTTTAATACTACGGCCGAGATACCATCCGGACCGCTAGCTTTATTCACGTCGAGACTACGTAGCGTTTTGAGCACTTCCTTTTGCTGGATGCGAATTCTTGCATTGAAGCTTCGCACCGAGGAAGGCTGGGTGGAGTTTCGCCAGAGGCGTCAAGACGCGAAGCCTCCGCAAATTGAGTGGCAAATAAATTTGCTTTCTCAACCGCAGCGTGAGTTTGGGACCCGTCCGGTTTCAGTAGTTGGGTTTAGTGAAGGGCGGCTGAAGTTCGCTTCCACCGACTTAGCCAGAGACCAGAAAGCTTTACTTCCCGCAGGGTATGCGGCAAACTTAGCCCCCAGATAGCCAATCCGATTGAAGCGAGCCTTCTGTAACATCTTCTTGCAGGACTTGGTGGCTTTGTTATAGGCTTTCTTCATAATCCGTGCATCCGAGGTTTAACCGTTTCTTGCGTCAACGCAAGCTAGGTATGCAACACGTTTTTGCGCTTCCGCGCTAGCACACGCGGGACTAAACCATGGGCGAGCATTGCTTGCAGGTGAAGCATCGGAGAATGGAAAAAAATACTCCATTGCTCTATTTATCACCTCCGTAACGGCATCAGCACTGACCGTAGGATCACATGAAGAAAAGCAAGTTTGCCGCCAAGGATAAGAAGCGAAGAAGTGTCGCATCTCATCCCAATCTGCCGACTTGTAACACCACACTCGCCTACTACCTCTGGGCGAGGGATCGGGTGGCGAGTATGAAGATACAGACCTCACCACACAGTGATCTGATGTTCCCCAAGGAAGCATCACTGATACCGAGTGGCGATCCGGCTCGTTCGTCAGCAGAAGGTCCAGGCAGTTGGCTGTGTGGTCCTCAACGTCCAGAATTCTGGTTGCCGCATTGACGAGCTGAGTGAGATTAAAGTGAGTGCAAGTTTGCACGCCTCTCTCCCAGCATAGTCGGACAACTGGTAAGGGAACAGCCACTGTTGGTGGTGGGCGTTAAAGTCCCCCAGAATCACCAGTTGGGCATCAGGATAACGTTGCTGGGCCACATCCGCCGCTTCACTGATGTAGTTGAACAACCTGGTTGTCTCGTGGTCTTCAGAGTGACAATGATATAAACCAGCATAGATAATTTTATCTAAGCCGGTGTCCACCAAAGTACATAAAACTGAGAAATCGGGTTCATTGAATCTGCGTCTCCGTGAGGATTAAATAATAAGTGTGGCTTAGCTGTCCCTAGGTGGTGGTGGACCGGATCGAGATTGGAGTGCAGTCCTCTAATGTTTCAGAGGTGCGCTTGAAGCGAGAGGAAAGAAAGAAAGAAAGAAAGAAAGAAAATTTATTTATTTTACCACACGCACAACACTCACATAAAACAAGAAGACAAAAACAAAAATCTACTAAGTATAGGTATAGGTACTACAAGATCTTAGAGAATTGAAAACAAAAATAAATAAAACTGTTATAACCGTTGGTAAGATGATAGGTTGTGTAGGAAGTGCTTCCGCTGTGAGCGCAACTTATTATATGTTGACTTTTTCATGGTTTGGTTTTTGGAGTGATTAGGTTTGTGGGAAAAACGGCTGTTGAGTGAGGCACTGGTCAGTGAAAGCCTAGAGACAAACAGCAGGCTCCTGCGCCAGTGGGAGACTAGACTGGAGACTGAGACCTCCCTCCAGGAATGGCCATCGGGTCCTCTAATCCGGTCGCCAACCGGCACGATGGAGCATTCTGGGATTTTTCGCAAGGCGGCGGGCTAGCTTACTAGTTGGGCCCCCTACAACCTGCAGTCAGCCAGCGGAGAACCGTGCTTCGGATCCCGCTACCTTCCAAGCCTAGCCAACCGGCACACTTGCACTGCTGCGGTCTCTAAAACGCACATGCTGAATCCAGTGCACGAACTGCCGTGGTATTCGGGGCCGCATGAAGCCTCACGTGAATATTCACGATTTGCGCAGTAAGAAATCTGCACTCTGTAAAGTTCGGCGTGTAACGCGTATCGCGCAACGCGTGAATTAGATGACACAAATAGGAAGTGAATTGGCTCAAATCACGGTACACAGTGGAACGATTTTGAAAAAAGGTGGACGTAGGAACAAGTTTCGTAATTTCTGTCTAAAAAAAATTGCAACTGATTGGAAATTGTATGGTGATTAAAAGATATTCTATTAAATTTTCAAAAAAAGACACTCCTTTATAGGTTAAAATAATAGTTCAGAAAAAATGTATGGAAAGATTTATATTATATTGTTTTTCTCAGAAATAAGAAGTTTGTTCAAGAAAAAACCTATAATAGCTTAAAGTAGCTACCGTCTTCTACAAATGGGCATATAGGGTTCTGGACGGTTTAACCCTGCAGCATTGGCAGTTAAGGGGAATTAAACTCTTAAAAAATATTGTTTATTTTGATACGAGCATCTGATAGGAAATGTAGTGCTTGTTAAAAGTTATTCTATACAATTTTCCATAAAAATGAGTCTGTGATATTATAAAACTGAAAAAATGCAATGAAATATAAATCAACATATTTTTTCTCGGAATTTTAAATCATAAGAAACTTACACTACTTAAGTTCTATACAACAACGAAATATTCGTTTTTGGCTAAACGCTGTTGCAGTGGTGTTTAAATGGGATCAAACTTTACAAATATATGATTTAATGTTAAATGTTAATGGAAAATGGTTCAATTTCTGTCATTCGCTCAGTCTTATCTAAGTAAAATGAATAAATTACAATAAAATCTAGTGTAAAAAACTTCTAAGTCTAACTATTGGCTTCGTAATTATCTCCAAATAATTTGCAAATTTTTCCGATACTCGACATTTCTGACCTTATAGGTAGGTACCCGATACTTTTCATTGCTACAGTTCTTCCACTGAGCATTACATTCATAAAAGTAATAAATCAATATACAATCTAGTGTCAAAAAGTACAAAGATCTAAGAGATTAAGAGATTGTCTTATTAATTATCTCCAAATAACTTAAATAACTTGCCAATTGTGTTGTTATATCCAAAAGGACTTGTAACTTAATCTTTGCCTCCGTTATTTCAACACCTTCTGTAGGGTAGTATCTTTTTTTGGCTTCTAATATCTTGTAGTAGAAGGGCAATACAGATATGCTGGAATCTGATAACATTGTCCTCAGGGATAAGTATTTTCATTTCGTTAGATTCAGCGAAGTTGAAAGAGCAAGAGCACTATCTTCATCAGAGAAATCATCGCATCCAATGAATAAAATCAGAGCATCACAACAAAACTTTACAGATCTGTTAATATGATTTACCCTCTTACCATTTTAAAATAGTCCGGAATTCCCAGCAGCCATTTTTCAGAAAACATATGATAGATATTTAAGTATCGATGTAACTAAAATATTTCCCAAATAAAGTTAATAATGACAAAAATCCCCTTAAAACTACAAGCAACCTTCGTAAAACTAGTAATCAATAACTGGAAAGATCCACCAAATTATCAGTAGAACCATTTACCTACATTTTTCTATCATCTACATACATTAAATTCTACAGATAAGTTGGTGCGTCTCTAACAATGAAAGGAATCTAGTACCTTCCTACAAGGTCAGTCATTAGGCTCAAGTATCGGGACCATTATTAATAATACGTGGCAAATTATTTCAAGATAAGTAATAGGGGGCGTTCAAGTATTATGTAAGCGCTTGAGGGGGGCGGGGGGGTCTTTGTTTTGCTTATTTTTGATGACATGGTCGATATCGTGATTACGTCAGCAGTTATTATTTACTTATTTTACACAAATGGCAACCCACAAATTGTCTATGCTTGAAAATACAACTCACATGTCGGGGATTCCCACAAATAAAGAATACGTTATAGGTACTCGCCTAGAAGCGAGTGGGGATTACCGCGCGCACTTGTCACGTCTAAATTTCTTCCGTCAATCTATTGTTTCGTTTCGATTCGAATGACGATTTGACGTATTGTAAGCAAATCAAAGCAAGTTAATTTTTGTTTTAACCGGTGATCCTTTTTCGCCCAAGCTTAACTGTTTAACATGTCGTTTCAAATAAACAAATCCAAGTAATATCAAAAATTATTCGAAAGTTTTAAAAAATCTCATACAAATACAAAAGTACAAAATGTACAGAAGTTAGTTAAGCCTATTTGCTAACTACTGCTCACGAATCAATAAAAAAACAGAATACATTAAAAGAAAAATGCATATAGGTACCAATGATTAAGTAAGCATGGGAGGGGGGGAAGAGGTTTGCTTACTTTTGCTTACACAGCTTACACATAAGGGGTGGGCATAGTGCGCGTTATGTAAAAAGAACGCTGGCGGTCAAGCTTCTACAGGCGTTCCAGCGTTCTTTTTACATGACGCGTACTATAATGGTACATTATTTGTAGTAAACTAGGCAGGCACTCATTCAATGTATAGGTATCTTAAATAAGTAGAAAAGTAAGTAATCTCTTAAAAAGAACGCTGGAACGCCTGAAGAAGCTTGACCGCCAGCGTTCTTTTTACATGACGCGCATTATAAATAGTTGTAAAAAATCTGCTTGCGTAATACTTGAATGGCCCCATACGACAATCGCTAACTTTGTAGTTTTTGTCTCTAGTGACTCTAGAGCCTAGATGATATGGTGATTTACTTTTATGAAAGTAATACTCAGTGGAAGTACTGTAACAATGAAAGGTATCTGGTACTTAACCTACAAGGTCAGTCATTAGGCTCAGGTATCGGAAAAATTGGCAAGTTATTTGGAGATAATTATTAAGACTATAGCGATCTTTGTACTTTTTGACACTCGATTTTATTTTGATTTATTACTATTATGAACGTAATACTCAGTGAAAGTACTGTAGCAATGAAAAATATCTGGTACCTACCTACAAGGTCAGAAATGTCGAGTATCGGAAAAATTGGCAAGTTATTTGGAGATAATTACTAAGCCAGTAGTTAGACTTAGAAGTTTTTTACACTAGATTTTATTATGATTTATTCATTTTACTTAGATAAGACTGAGCGAATGACAGAAATTGAACCATTTTCCATTAACATTTAACATTAAATCATATATTTTTAAAGTTTGATCCCATTTAAATACCGCTGCAACAGCGTTAAGCCAAAAACGATTATTTATTTTTTGTAAAGAACTTAAGTAGTGTAAGTTTCTTATGAAAACCTTTTAAAATTCCGAGAAAAAATATGTTGATTTATATTTCATCGCATTTTTCAGAAATATGTTTTTATAATATCACAGACTCATTGTTATGGAAAATTGTATTGAATAACTTTTAACAAGCACTACATTTCCTATCAGATGCTCGTATCAAAATAAACATTTTTTTTCAAGAGTTTAACCACCTTAACTGCCAATGCTGCAGGGTTAACAGAACCCTATATGACCCATTTGTAGAAGACGGCAGCTACTTTAAGCTATTGTTGTTTTTTTTAACAAACTTCTTATTTTTGAGAAAAACAATATAATATAAATCTTTCCATACATTTTTTTCTAAACTATTTTTTTAACCCATGAAGAAGTGCCTTTTTTTGCAAATTGTTTAGAATATATTTTAATCACCATACAATTTCCTATCAGTTGCAAGTTTTTCAGACCGAAATTACGAAATTTGTTCCTACGTCCACCTTTTTTCAAAATCGCCCCACTGTGCGGTACCCCGAATACCATAGCTGCTCAAACCCGTCACTTCCACGATGGCTACACTGGACATCAGTCCGAAACACGACAATGTCGCTTCACGGACTGGCTATGTCCATGGGGTGGTGATAAGCCACGGCCGAAGCCTACCACCAGAAATGTTGTTACCCGTTTGACACCACCCAGAGATCACGTGTAGGGACGCGAGGGTATTTTCCTATGGACGCGAGCAACTCCAATCTCCAAATTTCCGAGCGTACTCTTAGATGATCTATATACCTGCACACCAGTACCTTAGATGATGATGATAATGACGACGACGTTGTTAATGTTCATCACCACCGCCATTATCATCATCATCACCACCACCATCATCATCATCAACATTTAAGGTATTGTCGTGCATGTGATGATGATGATGATTATGATGATGATGATGATGATGGTTGTGGTGGTGATGATGATGGTGGTGACCATCACCGCCATCATCATCATCATAATCACCTGCACGCTAATATCCTAGATGATGATGATGATGATGATGATGGTGGTGGTGATGATGATGATGGAGGTGGTGATGAATATTAACAACATCATGAAGATGGTGATGATGGTGGTGACCATCAACATCACCACCATCACCATCATCACCTGAACGTTAATACCCTAGATGATGATGATGATGATGATGACGATGATGATGACGATGATGTTGTTAATGTTCATCACCACCACCATCATCATCATCATCATCACCACCACCACCATCATCATCATCATCATCATCATAATCACCTGCACGCTAATATCCTAGATGATGATGTTGATGATGATGATGATGGTGGTGGTGATGGTGATGATGATGGCGGTGGTGATGAATATTAACAACATTATGAAGATATATTATATTAACCACCATCACCATCATCATCATCATCACCTGCACGCCAATACTCTAGATGAAGATGATGATGATGTTAGTGGTGGTGATGGTGATGAAGGCGGTGGTGATGAACATTAAAAACATCATGATCATCATTATCATCATCATCACCTGCACGCGTGTACCCTAGATGAGGATGATGATGGTGATGGTGATGATGATGGTGGTGGTGATGAACATTAACAACATCATCGTCATCATCATTATCATCATCATCTAGGGTATTGGCGTTCAGGTGTTGGTTCTGGTTCGCTGCGGGCCCTGCTGACTACTGAGCCACGCTCGCCTTCGGCTCGCTCGCAGCTTTCGTGGTGATCACTGTTCTCTAGTGTTTTAAATCCATGTTGTACTTTCACTCATTTTGAAATATAAGACTATTCAAAATTCGTAGAATCGTGCATCATACTATCATTGATTCTGGCCAAGTTTTCACGTATTCTTTCGTTGTTTTATTTTTAACACCTCACATAGTAACTTAAAACTTGGGTAGGCTACCTAAATTGAAATAAAGTATTTTCTCGCACTATAATGCTAACGTAGTTGTAAAATAAATTAGTATACATTATTATAAGTACAGTTGGCAACCCTATCAGAACTAGCTCGCTATAGTAGAAATTACGGCCAACTTATAAAAAGTATTGTGTGTTCACACTAGTAACGGTTTGGCAACGTCGCTTTTAAACTTTTGCTGACGGAGCGGCAACATATCAAAGTAAAAGTCAAAAAGTATTTTATTCATTGAAATCACAAGGATCATTTTGAATCGTCTTAAAAAATAAATTTACATTTACTCCTGTTCCAACGCAACCAGACCTATAAGAATCAGGCAACAAACACGGTCTGTTTTTCTTTTGATGATCCTGCTTACTATTAGGTGGGGAGCCCCTGTGTAGAGCCTCGAGAACAAGTGGAAGCTGATTCAAAGAAAAAAAGGAAAATCAACTTAAAAGCCTTCCTTAGGTAGGCAGTCAAAAGTAAGATGATAGAGAAAATCAGCAAAAGTTCATAAGGCAGGACACTCTACGCTTGATATACTCATAAATAACACATATTACAGTCCAGTCGGCAGGTGGTTTCAGATGGAAAAAGGTCAAAAGCTAATGAAACTTTGGGAGGTTGTTCAGGGATAGTTAATTAACATTTTCCCAAGTTTTGGACCTCGAGGACCATGTGCGTAAAGTGGAGGGGGGGGGGGGGCGCAATCGCACCCGCAACCTCCTGCGTCGCAGGCCAACCTTCGCCCGCCGCGCCACAGAGGTCGTCAATATGCTACCTCCAAGCAATTGCTGAAGTGGCGTGAAGTCAACTTGTATCCCACTAATTGGGGGTGGAAGCAGTCTTCTGCAGGGACTCAGTCTTCTCTTCTCAACCCCATCCCCACCACCATGATCACGGCGTCCTCAAATGCCTGCTTCACTTCGATGCTAGCATCCACCATTTGTGTCATCAACATCGAAATGAATGCTCTCATATTGTGATCTTTTGCCAGAACTTTTCTTGTGCTATTGTCACCATAGTAGATGAGGAGAACACGACTTTGGTTGGTGCTTGTAATACAGACTGGCGAGCTCGTTCTGCTGCTTTGGTGCTTTGATAGCCGGATTTAGGGGGGTATCCATCAAAGACAACAATCACATTGCTACCAAAGTGTCTCTGCACGTAGTTGATGTACTTAGAAAAAAACACACATCGCCATATCTCGATAATCTATTGACATAGAAACATGTTTTATTAGTCCAAATTATAGTAAATTTAACGTTCTACAAAAAAGTACCTGGTACTTTTGCCGTAGGATGTAAGGGAAAAAAGTTATTGAGAAAAAACCGGCGTAAGGTGCAGTTTCCCGCCCCCTCCTCTTTTCGCACAGGGTCCTCGAGGTCCAAAACTTGTTTTTTTTATTTAACCATCCCTGAACAACATCCTGAAGTTTCATTAACTTTTGACCTTTTTCCACTACTTTACCCCACTTTTTACGACCTGCCGACTAAAACATCACTTTTATTATTTAGCGCCATCTCTATCATGTTTACTTACTATCTTACACAAAACTCTTGTGTTTGAAGGTCAATTTAGCGCCATCACTGTCATCTTTAATTAAACTGGGTGCTCTGCTGCGTAAAAGTATCTCGCTACGATAATAGATGTCCTTGCAAAATAAACTCACACATTTGTAAAAATTGTCGTATTTCAAACCTGTTTTAAAAATTCCCTATTGTATATTTTTGTTTGGAACGACCATTCGCGATAACTATTATCATTAGGAAGTCTACAAAATAAGTCAATTTATAAAATGACAATCTGTGGTTTGAGTAACGGCCTAAAGTATTTTGTATGGGCAAGGAAACTTGAACATTCACCTTAATAACATTCTTATGCAACACGTCGTAATGTACGACGCCCAGTTCGGTTTTAGAGCTGGTCTTTCGACGGAGAGTGCGATCTTATGTCTTAAGCAGGCTGTCAGGTACTACACGGACAGGAAGACGCCGGTATACGCCTGCTTTTTGGATCTCTCCAAAGCCTTGGATACGGTTCTACATAACGGCTTTAGGTCAAATTAAGAGCTGCGGGTGGGTGGGTGTACCGGCCGGAAATTAAATAAATAAATAAATAAATAATGCTGGACAAGTTCACACAACATTATCTAGCCCCAAGCTAAGCCAGAGCTTGTGTTATGGGTACTAGATAACTGATATACTTAATATAATACATTACATAGATATATATTTTTTATTATACATAGAAAACACCCAGAACACCCTGAACAAATATCTGCAGAACGCACAAATATTTGTTCCGAGGCGGGAATCGAACCCGCAACCTCCTGCGTCGCAGGCGAACCATCGCCAGCCACGCCACAGAGGTCGATCAGAGGAAATTATCTCTATTCTGAGCCATGGGTATCGTTGCCAGCGAAACCAGTTGCGTTGGGCGGGGGCATTGTCCGATGCATATAGTATGGAGTGCGGGGTGTGGCAGGGCGGAATAACATCTCCTTTGTTATTTAACTTGTATGTTAATGACCTCATTGGTGAGCTCAGCAGTACTCATTCGGGTTGTTTTGTGGATGGAGTTTGCGTCAACAACATCAGTTATGCGGACGATATGGTGCTGTTGGGGCCGTCAGTGGGTGCCGTCCGCAAACTAGTCTCAATTTGTGAGGTATAACTCAAAAAAGAGTGAGGTTCTCGTTTTTAAAAGTAAAAATATGAAACCTCTGTATGTTCCGCCTATTATTCTTAATGGAGCGGCTTTACAGGTAGTTAGTAGTTTTAAATATTTGGGACATATTGTTACAGAGGAACTTAATGACGACGCTGATATAGATAGGGAACGCAGGGCGCTGGTAGTCCGGGGAAATATGGTCGTAAGACGGTTTGCGTGCTGCTCGAGAGAAGTGAAAGTCACCCTTTGTCAATCATTCTACTCGAGCAGCCTGTGGGTAAACCACACTCGCCGGGCTGCCAACACTCTGCGTATCCAGTATAACAATATCTTCAGGATGATGATGCGTCTGCCTCGCTTTTACAGTGCATCTGGGATGTTTGCAGAGGCGCGTGTGGACGGCTTTCACGCGATTATTCGCAAGAAAGTAGCTTCCTTACTACAGCGTACGCGAGGCAGCAGCAACAGCATCCTGGACTCTTCCCGCCATTTTCGAAAAGAGATGTTGTTTACTTTTATTTTATTTCTTTTCCTAGTGTTTTCTTGAGTTATTTTGTGTTATTTTGGTGGCATTTTAACTAATGTAGCTCGTTTAAAAAGCACAAGTGTAGTGAAATGAAATGGAAGTGAATTGCGTGACTTTTGAAATTGGTGGAAATTGTCTATCAAAGTTTTAGTAAAATTGGCCACCGTTTTACTAAAACATGATTCGACTGTGACTTTGACGACTTGGAAGGAGTGTAACGTTGCAAAATATATTTAAAATACAATATATTGAAAATACAGATACTTGAAAATGGCAAATGCACAAGCCGTGCGGCGCCAATTATATAAAAAAAAAACAGCATCCTGCAGATGGTGGTCTCACGTTTTGATTGCCCAATATTAAATAGATGTATGAATATAATGGTAGGTTCTTTTGTAATATAAATGACATGTTTTTGTATTTGAATTATTTTATTGGTAGGTATGATTGACATTAATTAGTTTTTCTCTGTAATTTACTGATGACCTGTATTTATATTATGCTATAATTTGTAATTTAATTTGTATAATATGGATTAGTAATAAGCCAGGACAAATCTTATACCAACGAATCTTAAAAACAAGTCCGCTTCTTTTTAACCCCCGACGCAAAAACGACGGGGTGTTATAAGTTTGACGTGTCTGTGTGTGTGTGTGTGTGTGTCTGTCTGTCCCACCGTAGCTCCCGAACGGATGAACCAATTGCATTTTTTTTTGTTTGAAAGGTGAATTTTTCGGGAGTGTTCTTAGCTATGTTTGATCAAAATCGGTTCAGCCGTCTCATTGCGTTCAGGGTTTTTTTAATTTATACAAATTTAATTACTTGTATCAGACGGACATTTTATTTTCAGGTGATGGTGACGACGAAATACGGTATCATCACGGGATTAGTAGCCGCCACCTATGACATCATGATGTACTCGCATGCTACGGGCCTAGGGCCCATGATGAAGCGGTAAGGCAATTTTAGCTGAGGGTAATTACACGCCGAAGTTGCCTCTTTGTTATACCTAAACTAAGAGTTCGTCCGGGGATGTACTACCACCATACATATTTCTGCCGTAAAGCAGTATTGCTCGCATTGCTATGTTCCGGTTATGGTTGCCGGTAAAATTACAGGCACATGAGACTTTCATCTTTATGTATCAAGGTGCATGGCGGGCGCAGTGCAATGCCGCATAGGGCACGTCCTAGCTGGGCGTGACCTATGAGATAATGCACTGTTGCTGGGATGCGAGAAGCTGCGGGTTCGATTCCCGCTGCGGAATAAATATTTGCATGGTCTGCAATTATCTGGTCTGGGTGTGTTATAGTACCATTTTTACCGTAGTTCTTTGATACCCACGACACAGGGGGTCCTGGTGTGTAATCCGGGCTACGTTGTACTATTATTTATTCTGTGCCGGGCCCCAATCGCGCTAGCTTTGATCTTTATTACCAAAACTAAACCAGAACCAATCACGTTAATTCGTACGTCTGGATTGAGGGATCTTTGCTTGAATTGGCCTAAAACCATACACATAAAATTTATAAAAAATAAAAAGAGCTTTATACACTTGTAAATAAAATATCCGTTTTAAAATTAACTAGTTTTTAAGTATAGGCCGTCCTTGGCGGTATAAGCCTCCTACAAGTACGTCTGGCTTGAGGGATCTTTGCTTGGATTGGACTAAAACCATAGTAGGTACTATAATATATATAATGTTATAAAACATGTCCATGTGCATGTGCACTATAACATAAGGCCTTCCATGTATCCTACCATATTCTAGCAAATAAACTGATTTAATTTCATTTCATTTAAAACTCAGCGGATTATGGAAATTACAACTAAATTCAAGCTACATAATACTAAATTACAACTCAGATCCCTCAATCCAGGCGTACAAAATGAAAATTACAGCTCAGATACCTCAATCCCGACGTACGAAATTAAAATGTCACCTGAGAATCTCTCAATCCAAACGTACGAAATGAAAATTACAGCTCAGAATCCCTCAATCCAGACGTACTAAATGAAAATTACAGCTCAGAATCCCTCAATCCAGACGTATGAAATGAAAATTACAGCTCAGAATCCCTCAATCCAGACGTACGAAATGAAACTACAGATCAGATCCCTCAATCCCGAAAATGTCAGCTGAGAATCTCTCAATCCAAACGTACGAAATGAAAATTACAGCTCAGAATCCCTTAATCCAGACGTACGAAATGAAAATGTCAGCTGAGAATCCCTCAATCCAGACGTACGAAATGAAAATTACAGAACAGATCCCTCAATCCCGACGTACGAAATGAAAATGTCAGCTGAGAATCTCTCAATCCAAACGTACGAAATGAAAATTACAGCTCAGAATCCTTCAATCCAGACGTACGAAATGAAAATTACAGCTCAGAATCCCTCAATCCAGACGTACGAAATAACGAGAGCGGATGTGGTTTTGTTTATAACGTTCGAAATTAACGCGCTCGGGTTCTAGGACTATGTGTGACTGTAGGGTGCTATGTTATGTATGTGTGTTACGTACGTTAATTCAATAATTGTTAAGGTACGCCTTGCACACGGTTCCACTGGGTCTGATGGGCGCGACCTTCGCTATAGTGGCCAACGGAGTACATCACGCGAGGGAAAAAGACGATGGACTCAACTATTTCCTTGGTAAGCCGTCTTCAGGGATCTTCATAGATTCAAATTCAAATTCATTTATTGCGATATATGGGTTAGTAACTGGTGGTTAGTGCTACAGTTAAATGTTCAGCCATAATCGGCGCTTGCAAAATATAGGTACCGGTATTTAAAATAATTATAAATTAAAAATCACCTAAGTAGTAAGTAGTAGTAAGTATTATGAGTAAACACAACACGATGAAATGTAATAACTAATAATAATAACGTTTACATAGAAATAGATACTAATTAAAAGTTATACAGCCAAGGCTATCGTGACAAGGCACACATCAAATTTATTGAACCAGCCCGTATATGGACCGGTAGAGCATGATGGCTGCGTCTGATGTTTGCGCAGACAACATGCTCTGAAACAGACCCACATAGAGCTGGATAACATTTTTAACCTGATAAATTTTGCCCTCATAGCTGCACTCCGCAGACAGTCCATTAAAAGGTGGTAGGTACACATATTTTACTCCACATACTTCACAATCAGAGCTATCCACTTTCCTCATCAAATATTTGAAACTATTTAATGATGTCCGGTGCGCAGTTTATGGGTGACTATCATAACGAAAGCTTATGGAACGCGTTGCCGGTCTCCATAAGACAATCCTCCACAATAGCTGTTTTTAAGACTAGAGTCAAGAGTTTTTACTTGTCTGAAGTGTCGTCATAAATTGTTCACCTGATTTGTTCGTAGGTTTATTATTATTATGTATATATTGTAAAATTAGTTATTTGTCTACTTTATGAGTACATATGTATAGTTAGGAAATATTAGTAAATATTAGTTATTAATATTAGAAATGTTAGTTATATGTGTAGTTAGGAGTTAAAGGATATATTATATATATATATATATATATATATATCTGTGTGTATATTATACTTATCTATTATTCTGTAATATTTTTTGTAATAACGTGTAAGTTTATTTATTGAAAATATTCCTTTTACATTTAAACATGGGTACACCCCAACCAATCTTCCATATAAGTTTAGCTCCTCTCCATCCAAAGGTTGTTTGGAAGAGATCGCTTTTTAGCGATAAGACCGCCCGTTGTACTTTTTTTTTTGTTTTGTTTAATTGTTGTGTTGATTTTAAGTAGTTTGTAAGGTGTGCAATAAAGTATTTTCATTCATTCATTCATGATAATGGGGTTATGTTGTATTTGATGATATCTAATATTGGGTGTATGTTATATTTTAGTAGTAGTAGAGCTTTTTTGTGAAAGAGTTCGTCCGGGGAAGTACTACCACCATACCTATTTCTGCCGCAAAGCAGTAGTGCTCGAATTGCTGTGTTCCGGTTTGAAGGGTAAGGGTGCCGGTGAAATTACAGGCACATGAGACTTAAAATGATGCTATGTTAGGTGTTATTTTTTTGCAAAATTAGTTCGTTCGTCTTGTCAATGGTTCTTTACAGGTCAGGTAGGTAATACTATTGTAGTAACAGCATGCGACGGGCGGCGATCATGCGGCATGATAGCACAGATTACTTAATAGTTACTACGTAAATTATAGTAAGTAGTGAATTGATCAGTCCAACGATATTGTGTCGTGTTGGTGTACGATATTGCAGTTTATTACAACAAAAGTCTTATTTGATCTGAAGGTGGTTTAGCGTGCGGTCCGATCCTAGCAGCCTACCTAGGCAACGGTCATGCGGTACTGCTCGGTGGTCTCGCACTGGGCGCGGTGGCCTACATTAAGAAGGACGCGGTGGACCAAGGTGTCTGCTTGTTCCCAACGGCCCCCGGCCATATGAACCACATCAACTCTTGGAGGAATGACTACACGCTGTGCAAGGATCCCAGGGATGGTAAGACCAACGACTGCGCCAACACCAGGCAGAAATCTTCATACCAAAAAAACGCATCGCGCCGCTCGGTAAAGACGTTTTTATTGAATATATCGTAAAATATAAATAAATTACCGTGGTGTCCAACCTAAGAATAGCCCCCTCAATCTCCTCCCGTGAATGTCATAAAAGCCGACTAAGGGATTACCCGGACTTGTTGATAAGATTCATTGGTATATGATTTGTCTTGGCTGCTAGCTTATTATGGAATGTATTATTACCTACTAGAAGAAAGCGTTAGCCGAGTCAGTCGTGGGAGGCAATGGCGGAGATGAGCTCACCACTTGTCACTTCTCTATTCCACAATGGTGCAACCCACAGAGAAAAGAGGCCCATTGAGGCTCTGCCTACCCCGTGGAAAAAGGCGTGTATCTATGTATGTACCTATGTATGTATGTGTACCAATGGTATCATTATTACCTTGTTTGGGCCTATGGAGGTGGGATCTATGTCGTCTGCGCTGCGTCACACAACTTGTCAGTCATGAACTCATCTATTGAATAGAAGGCACGATTCAGCAGAAGCGCTTTAAGTTTAGTAGTACAGATTTTTTGAGAAAGATTTTGTCCGGGGAAGCACTACCTCCATACCTTTATGGGAAAGTAGTAATTTTGGTAATGTAAACATTATGTGCCTAATCCCTATTTCTGCGCCGCAAAGCAGTAGGTAATGCTCGCATTGCAGTGTTCCGGTTTGAAAAGTATGGGTGCCGGTGAAATTACAGGCACAGGAGACTTTTCATCTTTGTCTCAGGGTGGCGGACGCAGTGCAATGCCGCATAGGGTGCGCCCTAGATGGACGTGACGTGACCTATGAGCATGACCTAATGCATTGTTAAATGCAGAGGTTACCGCTTAACATCAGGTGGGCCATCTGGTTGTTCCGTCATTCTAGAAGCTAAAACCACCAATATTATAAATGCGAAAGTTTGTGTGTGTATTTGTTACTTCTTCACGCTAAAACGGCTAGACGGATTTGCATGAAATTTGGAATGGAGATAACTGGACTCCCGGAATAACACATAGGCACATTTTTATCCCGATATTCCCACGGGATCGAGACTTACGCGGGTGAAACCGCGGGGCGCTGCTAGTCAAATATAAAAAAAACTATGAAGGAGCCCTAAGGTTTTGGTTTGGTAATGAAGTCCGGAAAATCTTGAAGATCTTTACCCCTATAAGACCCCTCACCACCCCTAACAAGTCAACGCAGTATTGGGACTTCTTTAGCCTTTCCTTAGGCAACCGAAGGCGGTGCCGAGCCAGTGGCGTAACTATACCATCTGGGGCCAGTGGCAAATTGTTTTTTTTTTTTTTTTTTAAATTGTGGGCCCGTGGCAAATTAAAAAAAATTATAAAAATGGTTGTCTCAGTTTGGATTTTAAGCAGAACTTATATTTTTGAGCTCGCGGCCTCTTGGTCGGGGGCCCGTGGCATTTTGCCAGCCCTACCACCCTATTGTTACGCCACTGTGCCGAGCCCTGCCGGCCTAGCCAAGTGGCATTCGCTTCGAAGCGATTCCATTTCTACAGTCGTAATCCAATACAATAGACCATGTGATATTTCGATAGTTAACGTCAATCTCATACATTGTTGGCTTTTCTACAAGCGACATCGCTAATAGAATGTTACTTTGTCTACGGCCTCTGGTCTGGTAATTGAAAGCTTGTATAAAAAAAACACTTAAAACTTATTCTTTTGCAGAGATGCAGCACACTTGCGGCCTGTCCAACAAATAAGAATGGTTATACGGTAAAATAAACCTAAACAGATTGTTAAAAACTTTTTTTGCTTTTCTTTTTTCTTTCTGTTTTTCACACGCGGTTCTACCCGCAATATAAACCAGTTTTTTTTACAAACGGGTAGCCTATGTCCTCCGGATGTAATCTATTTATTTGTCAAATTTTATTAAAATCTGTTCAGCGATTTAAGCGTGAAAGGATAATAGAGAGATACAATTTATGATATTACTAATGTCCATCCGGCTTCGCTAGCGTTTTACCAGGATCAAAAGTAGCCTATAATAGTTGTACTATTATTTATTCTGTGCCTATAGCTCAATCTAGATCATAATCTATCTGTATACGAAATTTCATCGAAATCGGTTCAGCCGTTTCGGCATGATTGTATCGGTAGAAACATCCAAATAGCCATACATCGTAACTTTGAGATTGTAGACGATAAAAATAACAGACTTTTAAAAATGGAGGAAGTTCTCATTTTGACTATTTTTTTAAATTATTTTGGCTTCTTTGAATATTTGCTAACCTTAATCCATAATCATAAAAAAAACACGTCAATTTAAACTATGTCATGAATGGACATGGAGTTTTTTACAAATGTAAGTAAAAACTGGTCGTTAAAAATATTATATTTCTAAGGAATATTAGAGTACATACACAGTTTAACTTTAGGTACTTACTAAACTTACCATCATGGATAGATTAATACTTACTCAAAAGGTTTAAGGTAAGGTAAACACACACACACACACACACACACACAGACCTTTTTCCATAAAGGGTTCGGCAAACCCTGAATTTGGTTAATGGTAAGATCTCAGAAGATACCTACTGATACGGTAAAATGTTCGAACACTGTGCGCCTTGGATAACCTTCAAAATATTTAATTTTGCCTGAATTTGCATGTGCTCGGGTATTTTTTTAAATTCTTTTACTAATGACATGAAAAAAAGTCGATCGTCGTCTTCATCCAAAATGTTTTTTTCTATGTTTCTATTCATTATCCTTTCTGCTTGCACATCATTTTTGTTTCGTCTTGGTTCCCACGAGGTGTCTTGTCCACTGTTATTTAGGTCCTCACTTTCGTCCTCATCGTCGGTATTTTTCTTCGGACACCATGAAGAACAGGAGTTGTACTCAGGGTCACTTTGCGCGTCTCCACTTTCGACTTCGCTTTTCTCTTCATTCTTGATTCCATTATTAGTTTCTTCCCATGCGAATGTATGAGCGTCGTTAGTTTGTACATCCACAAAACTAGTATGAGTATTGCCAGGAGTGTATGATGGTGTATCAGGTGACTCCGTTAAAAATAACAGATTATTGTAATAGACATATTGGTTTTTTTTCTTTGCCGCTGATCCGGTATTGCTCATCTTTGCCTTATGCGCCTTGACAAAGCAGTCCCGTATGTTTCTCCATTTGAGCTTAAGTTGCTGACCTGAAAAACAACTTTTATTTAAATATAATAAGTATATTTTGTGCTGTGGTGTGCCTGGCCTAAGAATAGACTCCTCTGTCTCCTCCCGTGGATGTCGTAAAAGCCGACTAAGGGATTACCCGGACTTTTTGATAAGATTCGTTGTTATAAGATTTGTCCGGGCTGCTAGCTTGTTATGGATGTGTTGTTACTGGAAGAAAGCGTTTCATCTTGTCACGTCTATATTCCACGATGGTACAACCCATAGTAAAAAGAGGCCCATTGAGGCTCTGCTTACCGCTTCGAGGGAAAACTCGTGTGTCATGTATGTATGTATGTAATGTGCATGAAAAAATACATAATGCTGGACAGTTTACACAACATTATCTAGCCCCAAGCTAAGTAGAGCTTGTGTTATAGGATAACTGATACCTATACTAAATCCAATACATTACATAGATAGATATTTTTTATTATGCATAGAAAATACCCAGAACACCCTGAACAAATATCTGCAGATCGTACAAATATTTGTTCCAAGGCGGGAATCGAACCCGCAACCTCCTGCGTCGCAGGCGAACCTTCGCCCGCCGCGCACTAAACTATATATTATATACTATATATTACTGAACTATATCGCGCCGTCAACTATATCTACCTAATTAGTTTTTTCTTCTGTTTATAATGGCTTTGAGGAGTCTCCTTAATTTTACCAAATTCAAGATGATATGATATGATTTATATCCTATAGTTTTATCAAAATAATAGGTCAAGTCGTGAAAGTCGTTCCTGGTCAAGTCATGCCAATAGAAGGTTTTGGTGGTCAATGTCCACACTATAAAAGACACACAATGACTTATATATGACTTCACCACCGATGTGCTGTTTAACTGAGTTACACCGGTTAAAATGCTAACAATAACGATATTAGGTAGTTACCTACTAAAAACAACACTAGAAGTTGTAATAAAATAAAAGACGATGTTTCTTTTAAAAGGAGGAGAGAGCTAATTCGCTTCATCAATAGTTTACGTGTTACAAATTATCTAATCTTGCAAGTGGCAACACATGCATAGGTACATACAATACGTACAGTACCACCAAGCTATCTGTAGAATGAAATGTATGTAGTTGATAGAAAACTAGATACATTTCATTCTACAGATAAGTTGGTGGATCTGTAGGTATGTATAGTGACTAGTGACAATGACAGCTGTCCTGTGACGCTCAAAATACGTCAAACGGCACGGCGGCAGAGCCGCAGAGGTTACAATACAATGCACAAAGCTATGGTTATAGGTTACAGGTACCTACTCGAGATTGCTTGACAAAGCCAGCTACATTTGTACCTACATTACTAGCTTCATTTATTGTTCTGAGCATTAAACATTCTAAGATAATATCAGTATGATTTATTGAAATAACTCACTCACCCATGTTTTTCTTCTTCGCCGCTGTTAGTAACTCATCATTACTATAAATGTCCACTATTTCTCGCCATTGCCGTTGCTTTTTGTAACTATCGGAATGGCTTGCACACTTATTCCAAATCGCCGGTCGTTTTTGAATTTCATCAATGAATTTTGCTGTGTCGAATTTTATCGAATTCATTGTGATTACTGCGACGCACAATCAATGACAAGTTGAATGCAACGCAACAGCGGCTGCAAGCGGTTGCCCGCAGAGTGCGAGCGAGCGGGCGAATAGCTGTCGTGCGGCTGGCGCGAGCGATCGATAGGAGCACGGGCGGGGGGATAGAGGGGGGCAACGACCGTGGTCTGCGGTTTGCGGTCGAGCCGCAGCGCGATGCGAATACAATTTATATACTTAGTACTAATAGAAAGTAATAGTACTTGTACTTATATTTATTCTGTGGTAATAGTTACGTTTATGAATGCTCAAATAGTCGGCGGTACATTATAAAGATAAAGATAAGTTTATTTCACTTAGAATAGGTACAAAAAAACATAATTAACATTACCTAGCATTAATTTCAAATATGTTCGTTAGTATATGAAAAAAGAGAAAAAAATCCGTGCTAGTTAAAAAACTGTGTTACGGCAAGTTAACGCTTCTCACCCCATATATAATGGTCCATACCTACTGAACATTTAGTAAAATTATTCCTAAACATTACTATTAAGGTTTACTTGGACAAACAGCTTAATAATAAGTAATTAGCTTTAAATTGCATACAGCATTGCTAACCAAAATTAAGTTTGTACCAATTTAAGCTCTATTCCTCACACTAGGTCTCCACGTCATTGTAGGGTCATATAGTGACTCGCTTCGGACTCTCTAAAATGTTTATAAATTCGAAAGATGATATTGTTCCGAGATTAAAAACTCATAAATAACAAGATATTTAGGTAGTATTTGTCACTATTTAGGTACCTACGTATAGCTGTCTTGCATAATATGAATGAGAATGCAGTGAATGATGAGGTGACGGCTGATAGGGGAGAGTGGAAGAAAAAGACGTACTGCACCGACCCCAAATAAATAGGGAAAAGGGCAGATATAGCTGCCTTGCACGCGACGTACGTAATCGATCGGTATTGACGAAAGTCCAATTGAATAAAAACTATTCAAACTTCAACATTATTTAATTTTTTTCCTTAGAACTTGTTGCAGGCTTACTCAGTAGGTACCTAGGTACCTACAAATATAAAAAACCGGCCAAGTGCGAGTAGGATTCGCGGACGAAGGGTTCCGTGCCATTAACTATAAAAGCTGAAGAAAAAAAAACGTTTTTTTAGGTATGTGTGGTATGCCCCCTTAAATATTTATTTTATTCAGATTTTTTGTATTTGTTGTTATAGCGCCCACGGAAATACATCATCTGTGAAAATTTCAACTGTCTAACTATCACGGTTCATGAGATACAGCCCGGTGATAGGCGGACAGATAGACAGACAGACAGACAGACGGGCGGACTTGAGTGTGTCCGAGTCGTAGATTGTTCTTTGTAATTTCCTTACAACCGTTGCGCAATTTTGTAGCATGACTTCCATCCAACCCGAAATTACAGACGTAAACGTTTACATAAGACTCTTTTTTTTATACCCCTCTATAAAGATAAAAGACCAGAAATACCGTTCAAGATCTGAGGGTGATGATGACCCTTTTTGGGGTTCCGTACACAAAGGGTACCTACTACCAACGGAACCATATTACTAAGTCTCTGTTGTCCGTCAGTCCGTCTGTCAGCGGGCTGTATCTAGAGTGTACAATCCCGGGATCCCGGCCGTTTTTTGACCCCGAAAATCCCAGGACTGTACTTAGCCAATCTCAGGATTTTCGGAAAACACCGAGGCATAGTCGATAGATAGATAGATAGAAAATTCTTTATTGCACAACTTAAAAAGTATTGTACATAGGCAAACTTAATACTAGATAGCATTCTCTTCCAGCTAACCTTTGTGTGTAGTGGAAAACAATTAAGAGGCAGTGCATACAAATTTGATTCAAGGATAGATTATGTAGCAGTAGATGCTCACCCTAGTGGCACGAAATTCATTTTTTTGAGTGTTTTTTGCCCATTTCAGCTAATGAACACTCCTTCAGATAGCGAAAGTTGATTTCGCGAGAACTAGGAGACTTAACACACATGTTTTAATTGATAGTATCTCATAAATATCATCAGTTTAGCTACGATACCCATAAACACACAGTTACAGTTTTTACAGTGTTTTATTTGTTTAGGGTGATGATGATTAAACTGATGATATTTATGAGATACTATCAATTAAAACATGTGTGTTAAGTCTCCTTGTTCTCGCGGAACCAACTTTCGTTATCTGAAGGAGTGTTCTATTGGGTAAAAAACACCAAAAAGTTTGAATTTCGCGCCAAAACTAAATATAAAAAAATACTACAATAGGTACAGAATTAATAAATAAACACATATTTAATAGACTAATACATATACCATAGTATACAATTATAGGTACTTATATACTTAGACATCAATGTCAAGGACATATTATATTGGGAGATAAATTATCTGTAGGATTCGATCATGAGAGTGAGATAATGATGATGTCGATGCCCTGGAGACGCTTACCATTTCTCTTGGTCCTAACTGAGCGGTAGAGTCTCGTAGCCCTTACCTCTATCGTCGCTCTGCAGGTCGACCAGCACAAACACTGAGAGCAGCGCCTTGCCCAGCTGAGTCTGCTTCTCCACGTCTCCGTCCCGGTGGCCTATGGTCCAGCTGTACAGGATGTCATCCACGCACCGGTCCAGGATCGGGCACTGCCACACGTGGCATATCCTGCAAGTGAAACAGTTATTTCACTACGAAAACTTTCCTTCCTTTCTTTCGGAACTTTCAGGAAACTTTCAGTTTGGTTACATTTCGGGGAACGCTCCCAGGAACTTCACGATCTGATCCCACCATCTCCTTTTCATCATAGGACGAGAAGACGCACGGCTCGGTACCATCCTTAGCTCATTAGTATACCTTCTATTCATATCGTACTGGCCGGCCACATACACTCGTAATTCCGAAACGGAATTCCGAAACGGAATTTCGAAATGGAAATATCGAACGCAGGAAGTCCATACAAATCCATGGTATCCATACTAACCTACTACCACACACACTAGGTAATTTTCCGTACGGAATTTGAATGGAAAATATTTCAATTCGAAATTCCGTTTCGGAATTCCGTTACGGTATTCCGAGTGTATGTGGCCGGCCTTATAATGCGAACTGCACAGCAGTGGAATACACTACCGTCGTCTGTCTTTCCTGAAAACTATAATCTGGGTCTCTTCAAGGCTAGAGTGAATAGGTACCTTTGTGCTTCATCTTCGGTCGCATCGTCACTTACCAGCAGGTGAAATAAATAAATAAATAAATAATGTTGGACAGTTCACACAACATAAACTAACCCCAAGCTAAGCAAAGCTTGTGTTATGGGTATTAATATACTTAATACGATACATTATATAGAAAGATATTTTTTATTATAAGTACATAGAAAATACCCAGAACACCCTGAATAAATATTGCAGATCGCACAAATATTTGTTCCGAGGCGGGAATCGAACCCGCAACCTCCTGCGTCCCAGGCGCAGCCTCAGAGGTCGAGGACAATCAAAGGTCTATCAAAATTAAAAAAAAAACCAGTGAGCAGACGGCTCAGTCTAGAAATCTAACAACTACACGGGCTTGTGGTGAACACTACATGGGTTGAGGTACGGAAATTGAGGTTTTTTCAAAGTGTTTTTACATTATTTTTATTAACTTGATCTATAATTATAGTATGTGTGTGGGACAAATCTAGGAACTGAATTTTGAACCAGTTAACCTTGACCAATTGAGCTGAAATTTTGCATAATTGTCCAGTTCCGATGAAAGCTACAATATTATGGTGACAGCGAGCTGATATGGGGGCTTAGTACAAGAATTTGATAGTATTCGAAACTATATGACGTTTCGGTTACTTGCAGCGCCCTTAGCGAAAGCGAGGAGAAAACTGAGGACGCTCTCAGTAAATGTATGGAAGGAAACGAAACTTCATATAGTTTTGAATACTATCAAATTCTCGTACTAAGCCCCCAGGTGATGAAGACGGAATGTGGACAGGGGAACTCCCCGATGATTAATAGAAGACTGGCAGTGTTTGGGCTCATTTTGATCAGCTCAGGGTCCCGATTACTAATTACAGAAAAACACGTGTTTTGTTTTTACAATTTTTAATAATAAATCCGTATTATTCCATATTTATTTCCATACGTATTTTAGTAGTGGTAGAGCTTTTTTGTGAATGAGTTCGTCAGGGGAAGTTCTACCACCATACCTATTTCTGCCGCAAACCAGTAGTGCTCGCATTGCTGTGTTCCGGTTTGAAGGGTAAGGGTGCCGGTTAAATTACAGGCACATGAGACTTTTCATCTTTATGTCTCAGGGTGGCGGGCGCAATGCAATGCCACATAGGGCGCGTCCTAGGTGGACGTGACCTATGAGGTAATGCACTGTTCATAGGCAGAGGTTACCGCTTAACATCAGGTGGGCCATCTGCTTGTTTCGTCATTCCAGTAGAATAAAAAAAAACTTAGATCCATGTAGTGAACACCACACGCCCGCGTAGTTGCTTGTTACATTTGCAGACTCGACGGTGCGTTCTACCAACGCCTTTCTACCAACAACTTTGCGCTTGGATGGGTCCATACTGGTAAGCAACGGGAGTCTGCTTCCTAAACGGAGAGACACCGTAAGTGCTCTTACCTGCCAGTTTGAACCCTGATCTGATAGCTGCTATGCTCCAACTCCCCGCTCATATCTCTATCCCGACTTAGCCTTTCTACACGTTAATAGACGGTCGGCCGCTGCGACCGCCTCTTCTCACAGATGACGTGTATCTCTGGGAGGTTCTCATAGAAGTATTTGCCGTATACTGGTAAGCACCCGAGTCTGCTTTCTAAACGAATAGACGCCGTAAGTGCTCTTACCTGCCAGTTTGAACACTGATCTGATAGCTGCTATGCTCCAACTCCTCGCTCACGTCTCTATCCCGACTTAGCCTTTCTACACGTTCATAGACGGTCGGCCGCTGCGACCGCCGCTTCTCACAGGTCACGTGTATCTCTGGGAGGTTCTCATAGAATGCGTCGCTCAGGATCGGTTTCCCTTTAGTGTTCTGGATCACTTTGGCTTCTTTTAAAGGGGAGAGTATAGAGCCGTGAGTCAGGACCCAGCGCTTCGAGAATTTGATGCCTGATACTGATACAGTGAGGATGTTAGCCAGTTCCCCGTCTTCGGAATAGTTGTAGGATACCATCACGCCTTCGACCGCCATTTTTGATCTGAAATAATAACTATGTTATGGGTACTAGATAACTGATATACTTATAATACAATACATTACTTAGATAGATTTATTTTTATTGTTTAAGGTGGTTTGATCTGAAATAATAACTATGTTATGGGTACTAGATAACTGATATACTTATAATACAATACATTACTTAGATAGATTTATTTTTATTGTTTAAGCTGGATGCTCACGCTTGCGGCAGGAAATTCAAATATTTTGGTGTTTTTTGCCCATTACAGCTCATCAACACTTCTTCAGATAGCAAAAGTTGAGTTCGCGAGAACTAGGAGACTTAACACACATGTTTTAATTGATAGTATCTCATAAATATCATCAGTTTAGCTATGATACCACTAAACACATTTTTAGTGTTTTGCCTCCTCCATAATATACCTACAATGGCGGAATTTGCCTATCACCACACTTGGCAGGTGGATTGTGGTCGCAGTATTCATGTTGAGTACGCAGGTGGACGCTGCTGCTAATCCCCTGGTGTAATCCCTTAGTCGGCTTTTAAGACATGCACGGGAGGAGATGAAGGGTCTATTCTTTGGGCGGACACACCACGCTATTGGTCTAGTGGTTACTATGGTATCCTACTTTTACGGAACTCTCTCTCAGGGAGTATCACTCGCACTTGACTGTTTATTTTTTATTTTTAGTTTATTTATGCACGTCTCTTGCAGGGCAGTTTTTTCGTAGAATAACGACTCTCTGATCGATTAAAATAAGGACCAATTTCCGTTAAAAAATTATGATGACAAGTGATGAACAATTTCCATCAGTTTGTCTCGTCCAAAGCTTCGACCAAAGTAAAATAAATGGACTGGCCTTACCCATACAAAACGTCCGTGAAAAATAAGACAATTCGGATTTAGGGTACGGTCAACAAATAAACTATCTATCTATATATCTATCTATCCAGCCACTGCTGAGTAAAGGCCTTTTCTCTATAGCGCCACTCCTGGCGGTCTTGTAAATAAACTAGGTGAAATTGAATTATTGAACTTCTTAAAAACTGTATTTTTTTAATACTTAATACTTTAACAGATGCAATGTGTTTTCTAAAGTTATTTCAGTAGGTTTATAGTACAAAAAATCGCCGAAAAAAATGCAATTATTGAATGAAGCTTTTACAAAAATACATGGTTCCCTTCTGTTTTATGTAGTTACGTATCTATTTTTCAGCTCTCAAACATACACAATATAAATCAATAGAAAAGCAAGTCCACCTAAGGTCTTCAGCTCAATCAATTTGTGAAAAATATATTTTTCATCACTCAATAAACTAAGAAAATATCATAAAAATCGTACGGAAACATAAATGTATAAAAATTCCAGTATTTAAGAAACTGCAGAGTGCAGTTTTAAGACTTTTGCACAATGAGTTTTTTTATTCTACTTGGAATGACAGATCAAGAAGATGGCCCACCTGATGTTAAGTGGTACCCTCTGCCTATGAACAGTGCATTACCTCAGGTCACGTCCACCTAGGACGCGCCCTATATGGCATTCCACTGCGCCCGCCACCCTGAAACATAAAGATGAAAAGTCCCATGTGGCCGTAATTTCATCGGCACCCTTACCCTTCAAACCGGAACACAGCAATGCGAGCACTACTGCTTTGCGGCAGAAACAGGTATGGTGGTAGTACTTCCCCGGACGAACTCTTTCACAAAAAAGCTCTACTACTACTAACCGTTTTTTGGCGTATTAAATTCATTGTGTAGAAAATTATCAGAGCAAATACGGGAAAATGTATTCCACTTCCAAAAGTCGTCTGTTCTTGCTCGTCTAATGACTTCTATCCATTTTTGTTTACCTTAGATTTCTTTTGGAAAGCTATAAGGTTAATTAACATGCCATTACATATTATATGCAATTACCTAAAGCGACGTGCTTAGCAATGTTTTGACGTAAATAATGCAAATTACAATTCTAAATCAATACGATACCCCTTAGGCATCAGATTTTTTTGCAGTCTGTACCGGACCATCCGTCATGCGTGAAGTCTTGTCAAATATTTCGTCGCTGTAGTTGGAAAACTAAATAAGTAATAACAACAACAGAACCAAAATCGCGAGAAAAACGCGATTTACTGTTTTATTGCGTCAAAAATGGCAATAACTTTTTTATCGTAACTAATTTTGCAGTCCGTGTTTTGATATGTTATAGATTGGTACTGTATCTATTTTTGAATTTAATGATAATACATTTTAGTTCTTTTGATTAAGATTAAAAAAAAAAAAACGACTATGTATTTTTCCCTCGCCAAAGTTTTGAATAATTGATGCAGTTATTTATTTTTGCATGTCAATTGTTTAGTTTTCCTTCGTCAATGATCTCCACTAAGGTTCAAAAAGCTAATGATAAGTGCCATTATTTAATTTTCCCTTAATAGTGAAATCATGAAATGATCTATTATTTACTTATTTGAATATGACAATCCTATCCATGGGTATAGATTAAAAATAATATTAAAATACATTTTAAAATAAAACCAACTTATAATAATAAATAAATAAATAAATATATCTGTACAGTTCACACAACATTATCTAACCCCAAGCTAAGCAGAGCTTGTGTTATGGGTACTAGACAACTGATACACTTAATACAACATTAACATAGATAGATATTTTTTATTATATATAGAAAATACCCAGAACACCCTGAACAAATATCTGCGGATCGCACAAGTATTTGTTCCGAGGCGGGAATCGAACCCGCAACCTCCTGCGTCGCAGGCGAACGTTCGCCCGCCGCGCCACAGAGGTCGTCTTCATAATCATTTCTTTTTATCAAGACTGAATATTAGAAAAATACTGAAACACCTACATTATTTTAGCAGACTTTTAAATTCAAAGTAAAAACTTATCATACTACTATTGCTTATAAAATCAACAAAATGAAATAAATTTGTGGAACACAATAATTCTAAGTATCAAAAAGAAAAAGGTATGTCGACTAAAATTAAAACTATCTACGAGTATAAACTTGTGTCTGTTAACTTTCATTCAGAGTGGGGAACATTGAGATAATGTCCTGGGGCGTAGTCCTCCTTGTCGCTCGTCCTCTAGAGCAAGACGTGTCCATCGACATGTATGGGCCATCATAACCATGCAATAAAGTCGATTTCGCAAAATGTGTTACTTATGTAGTTTTCCTACTACACGACAATTTATAAGTTTTTTATCAATTGATGAAAATTATATTACAAAACCTTTACTTACGAATGAAATGCGATGCCTGAAGCTTTATTTGTATTTCTTGTGTTGTTTGCACTTGCAGAAAAGCACAGGAAGGCATTGTATCACCAAGGTATCTAATTTTGGTATTTTTCAGCATAGCTGTCACTCGTTGCCGTGACAAAGACTGACTAAAGTGAAGTGTACTAGCTAGGTCTGTTTAGAAGCTTCAAAACTATCGTTCCCTAAGGCCCGTCCATTCATTTTATTTACGTCGATGGTCCAAAGTACCTAATCACTATCGTGACGTAAATAGGTATAGGCTTCCTTGAACCTCAACACAACATATTTTAACAAGTGGCTACTTCGCATTGTGCGGTATCCGTCGCGTATTTTGTTCGCTATATGGAAGGGTTTTCATACGAAATCAGCAATGGATTGTGCATGGAAAATATGATTTCGTTAGAGATAGGGGTTAGTAAGCAGGTGGTACGGGAAAAAATGTCTTGAATACAGGGTAAGAAGATTCCAATGTGATGTGCGCAATATCAAACACACCCATGGAAGAAAATATTATTATAATGAGCTGTATTCAGCGGGGGGCCAATACACCATGCAATTTGAGCGCGTATAAAAAGAAAATTCATTTCTTTTTCCACCATCAGCTTCTCTTGTGCCTTCGTAGAGGGTGCTTGTGCCTGGGTCTATTTTCAAAGTATTTTATTTTAATACCTAAGTGCCTTTTCGTTTATAAAGGTAAGTTTTTATTTTAATTTTCTTTTAGTAAGTATTATTTTTAAAGGAAAGGTTTTCTAACAAAATGTTATGTACCTATAACATTTTACTTTTGATGTTAGATATGATAATTACTAATCCAGCAGAGACTTGGATAGTAATAACCACTGGACTAGTAATTTCAACGTCGCTGATCAAGTTTCCGTAGTGTAGCGGTTATCACGTGTGCTTCACACGCACAAGGCCCCCGGTTCGATCCCGGGCGGAAACATTTTTTGTTCAAAATGATTATGTATATTTTTTACCTAGTTGAATAGTGCGATGTACAAAAATCAGGACGTAAAGTGAAAATTATTATTTGTTATTTTTGCGTTGGATTTTTGAGGCGTTATTTTTTACCTACTTCAGTGGAATTACATTAACTACATTGGAAAAAAATTGTTATACTAAAAAAGTTGTCTCAAAAATTGTCTATCCTTCGAGCCGGATTTGAACCAGCGACCTATGGATGCCTATTTCAAACCGTCTACAGTCCACCGCTCTACCAACTGAGCTATCGAAGGTTAGCTACTAGCGTCGAAATTACCTCTTGGACGTTACATTTTTAATATATCACTAGAATATTTTAATTTGGAGACCTAACTTTGTTTTAAATCGTTAGTTTAATTAAATAAAATAACGTTAGAATCTGTGACCTGGTGGATTTAAATTCGCCATTTTTGAAAAAAATGTGTTAATTTTTATCTAATTTCACTTTATTACATACATACATAGACACACGCCTTTTCCCCCGAAAGGGTAGGCATAGCCTCAATGGGCCTCTTTTCACTTTATTGTGTTTTTTAAATTATATTGTGTAATTTTGGTGGCATTTTAACCGGTGTTACATAAAGAACCCATGTGTGGTGTAGATAGATAGAAGTGTAGGTATTGCAAGTCTTTTCGGAATGGTGGATTTTGTCGTTCAAAACCTCTTTGCCCTTACAATAGACCACGTGGTCTACAGTTCGCAGACCTACTAGTAATAAAGAATAAAATTTGTACTGAGGGGACTCCTTATTGGAACCTTATTTCGAATGAAACTGAAACAAATGTTCACAAAGACCAGGTAGGTATTACACAACGAACAGCTCCCATCGGCAAATTGGGCTAAGGGGCTCGCAGGCCAAGTCTATTAAACTTGGACTCGATACGTTCAGTACTTAAATCTAATTCAAATCAAAGTAGGTAAATGGAAACCGGACTGAAGCGGTTATCATCGCGCAATAAACATTATGCCGTTATCTAGAACTCTACATACACAACTATTTACAGAAAGAATAATACAACTAATACAAATTATTCATATTAAAACTAATGAAAGTTTTCAAATTTCAAAAATACAAATGCCTGACCGTAGTGAGTCGGGGCGCGGCCATAACTGGGTACTTCAATTTTTTTTACTGCAATTTAAACTAATAGCCGTGGTTTGTACGGCTCAAGAATAGACCCCTCCATCTCCTCCCGTGGATGTTATAAAAGCTGACTAAGGGATTGTCCGGACTTGTTTGTAAGATTCGTTGGTATAAGATTTGTCCTGGCTGCTAGCTTATGTTATTACTGGAAGAAAGCGTTAGCAGAGTCAGTCAACAATACCATAGTATTTTTATTGGTAAATGAAATCTTCAATGATGAAAGGGGTAGTAATACTAAAATTAACAAAAATATTTTTAATATATTATGATGTAACTAAATATTTATGCTTTTCGCAATTTTTCCTTTATCTGCGCTATAAGACGTTGCTTCGTACCAAATTTCAAGATTCTGAGTTCACGGGAAGTACCCTGTAAAACTTGATTTATTCTGTGCCTGTAGGTTTTGATTCCGTTGCGAGTGTCGAAAATTTGCAGCATAAACGGCTGTATCTTTTGATTGCGTTGGCTTAGAAGTTTGATTTTTTCACAGCTCTAAGGGACAGTAGACAATTTTGTCGCATATTCTGATAGAGTTGTACGCCTTGATTTGATAAAATATACATTACAATAATACAAGCTTACGCTCCCACTAAAAAGGCTAAAGACCTCAAAATAGACCAATATTACAAAGATTTGAGAAAGGCTACAAACCTTTGAGAAGGGAAGCAATGGGCACGAACTGCGCAAAGCAGGATGAACTGGCAATAGATGGAGAAGGCCTTTATTCAGCAATGGATGGCCCGGCCCCTGAATAAACAAAATAATAACAAATAATAAATATAACAAACACGGTTAAGTAGGTATATAAAATTAAAATATAATTAAAAACGTATAATATAATAAATAAATCATATCTAATAATGAATTATAAATGTAATTAAATAAATCTATATTATATGAAATGCATGCAATTATTATTATGTGACTAATTCCAAGGGGAAATAAAGGATATTTTATTTTTATTTATTTTATAAGGGACTTGAGTATTTAATATTAATTTCAGCTCCACGCGTTCCTGAGAAAAAGGATCTTACGGACAACAAAGTGGTCATATGATGGTTCCGTTTTTCTTTTGAGGCACGAAACCCTAAAAATGGTAGTATTTCGTCAATAGGTAGGTACATTGTGTGGGTACTTCAATGCGTCCAGCCTCGTCAACACAATAACCGATCAATTTTGCAACCTTACAGGCCCATTACAGATATCCTTGGTTGAATTCGGACGGGATGAAGCGCGCCGACCTCACCCAGAGGAAGTCTCACACGGACGATGACTTATTAAGGCGTGGATATATGTGAAATGTGTTGCATTAAATATAAACCTTTATCTCAACTATCTTTAAAAATACAATTTGAAAAAAAACTTGCATTGTACCCTCTGTTCTCGTAGGTACAACCATTTTTCTCCTAAACTATCAATCATAAGATGTTGTATATTAAATAACACAACGTCGAGAGGACCTTCTTTTTAATTTCGAAAATAACTTTCCTAATTATTTTTATATTAAAAACAATGTGATTTTCGCTCAGTTATAGTTTCTCGAGCGCTATTCTGTTCTGTGGTAGCATTACACGATTGTTTAACTTTTATAGCAGATCAAAAATTATCAAAGACACCTCCTTATAAAACAGAGATTTACATTTTATAGGCAAACGGGACCAATTTAAGGCTCTAAATTTTCTAGTTAGATGTATCCATCAATACACACTTTATTTCTTCACTTCATATTCACTTTTCTTAATAAATAAATAATAATAATAAAATATTACGGTAGGATTTTTTTTAGAACCTTATTCGAAATCCTTTACTTTTATTTCGTTCGTAATAATAGTTTATCAATGGTAGTTCGAGTTTATTCATTACGAACAAACAAATCGTACCTTTTTTAATAATAGTATAGTATAGTAGTGTAGTGTTATACCTGTACTATTGTGTATTCTGTGGTATAGATGATCTAGTTTGTATCTCTCTCTCGATCGAACTGGAATAGTGCAGCGGCAAAGGATGCTCTTTGTCGGGTTTCAGGAAATAGCTTCATGAAGACTTGTTGCTGACGTTAAAAATAGAAGCACACCTTCCTCCAACAACTTTAGGTATTTTGCGATAGCTCAGCCCCCGCGCTATGAGCGCGCGAACTATTTAATGTTTTGTCAGCTTTCTATAGCTTTGAAATCTTTTTTGTATCAGTCATTACGTTCTTGAAATTTAAAAAATCAATTACTTGCTGGTTCTATCTGCCAAGGTGGGGCGGGCCCGTCCAAAAACTGGCACACGTCCGACCTCCAATAGTTCCGCTCGGGACTGAATCCGAAACGCAAGTTCGTAGGGCATAAAAAGAATTTGGGATGGGAGGGATGGATTTTTTAAAATTCCTATTATTACCGACATTTTATCTAAAATTTTCTACAAAAAATATTTTGGTATAAGTTTTATTGTTCAAAACTGAATATAACTCCAATAAAACACCAATTAAATCTAAATTTAGAACCATCTTTGTTATTTTTTTTGATGCAGCAAAGTGTTAGTGATCGTGTATTGAAAGACCGTTTTTTTAACATCAAAGAGAGCAAAAAAAATTTTTTTTTCATAATTTACAGTCTTCTTTTTTACGAATAAAGCACAAGACAAAACACTGTTTTTCTGGCAGGAAATAGTCCAGTGAATTCGTGCGTATTTGAGAGAAGAAATAAGTTTTTCACAACACAGGGAATCCTAATGTGGGAGATTTCATTTATACTTGCCTTACCTACATACCTATACTTACCTATGTTACATGTAAATTTTTGGGTGCATCTGGTGAAATAAATAAATAATAATAAAATAATAATACTGTGTGATGTGTGTGATCCACATACAGTAACAGGTGAAGAAATTCAATTTTGTCGCAAAATTTGTCTCACACATTAATATGTGAAGATAAGTAGAGGGTGGCTCAAAGACGACACACTCATACAGAACAAACAATACTAAATACTGCTTACCCATACAATGTACTGAACAAGTATCAGTGCAATAACTCGTAGATAATGATTAAAGATTACAGGTCAAGGGCTATTGACGACAAGCAGGTTTTTTTTCTGACACCCAAGTACAGAAGTACTATATATTTGTTCCTATGTGAAACACCAACGGTCACGGTGTCTCAGACGTACTTAACTGACCAATTGAACAAATAAGCGTGAGTGACCGCAGATCCGGCCGCGTGACTCAAGGGACCCTTCGGCCTCTTTGCCCCTCTTATCTCAGGTAATTAGGTACTAGAAACTAGTAGATATATTTTGTTTAGTCGAAAGGTGAGTGGTCAGTGACTGGGTCTTGGCAGACAGACAGACGATGTAGCTCAATCTAAAGAAGGTGGGCAACCGCTGATCCAGGTCAAAAATAAATGAACCAGGGCCCTTCATGGACTTAATTAATTAGTACGGTTCTAAATGTTGTTTAATGTCAAGTTTTTCTAAAGAACTTGTATATTTTTAGAAGTTGGGAAGCAAAAGTTGTATTTCAAAATAATTAGATAAATCAACTCATTGCATTTGCGTGAAACAAAACGCAATAAGCTTAATCACTATCCCGCAACTTCTATGCAAGAAATTAAATTAGATTTTTCATTATCATAACATATATAATCAACTAGCAGCTCCCTGAGGTTTCACCCGCTTAAGTCTCGATCCCGTAGGAATGTCGGGATAAAAATGTGCCTAAGTGATATTCCAAGAGTCCAGTTATCTCCATTCCAAATTTCATGCAAATCCGTCCAGCCGTTTCAGCGTGAAGAAGTAGCAAACACACTCACACACACACAAACTTTCGCATTTATAATATTAGTGTGATTAGTAGGATAACCAAAAGTATCTCAACTGTACGTTACGTCAGTCAAAAAAGTTGCGTCAAACAATGTATGGAGAGTTGCCCATGTTCTTTAGTTCTAATTTCCTTTTGTCACAGTCGCTCCCAAAATCGTCAATCACACGCCGTTTCCCATTTAGGTACTCCCAAGAGGCAATGTGGAGACACTAGCTAACCCACGACAATACAGTAATGGTCGCGCTTCCCTAATAGGCCGCATCCTGCATGGGCCAAGCGCAGTCCAGTCAGTCGCTGCTGAGCTCCTCAACTTAGCGTCTCGTTCTGTACCCGCGACTCGTGTTATCATCTGAGATCGGATTCCCTATTATTGTGAGCTTCCGTGCGTGGGTTCTCCATCTTGCAAGTGGTCGCGTAGTTGTGACGGAGATAAACGCGACGAGAACGACTGAGCGTTAAATCTCATAGATTCTATGAGATCGTGGAATGCAGTGAGGATACAGTGGTTTCTGTAGTGTTGAGATTAGTAAGGGACATGCCTGACCGGTTGGCACCAAGCGTGAAGAAGAAATCTTTATCGCTGGCTCCTGTGAGTCACACGGATTCTATCTACTTGATGCGATAACATTTTAGGTAAGTTTTAAAACTCATTAGTGTAATGTATACAACCATACCTACCTATAGTTAATGACCACTTAGTTGTGGGCAGGTGTTCAATTGGGAGTTTATCGTTGTGGAATTTGTTGTTAACGGTGTTGGACGGGTAGGAACTAGGAACCTATGATTTACCTAGTTTCTAATACCAACGGAATAACTGTAAGATCTCCTTGTTGTCCGTATTAGGGAATCCAATCCCGCAAACGCTGGATCCCGCATGTATTTTGCGGGATTGCTTATGCGGGACTATACTTGCGGGATCCGCGGGATTTGCGGGACTGAAAAAATATCCGATTTTTTTAAATATTTACGAACTCGTATCCAAACACTAGAAATATCTACGTCTGTGTATCCAAATGAGAGCACCGTCAATCCATAACAGGGGAATTCCCTAGTAATCAAAACATCATTGAGTCTAGTAGAAGAAAGAAATATTGTTTGAGAAATAAATACGCACGAATATTACAAAATTTATTTTGCATTTTCTGCAGCAGGATACCTGTGTAATAAAATAAGATCTAATTTAAATGATGTAACTATGATTGAGTTTTTTACGTAAATATTTTCAAAAAAAGGCTAATTCATAATAATTTATGTGGTGTTGAAATTACTTGAAATTTTAATGTTAAATCGCTTGTTTTGCTACTAATAAATATTATAGTATTTGAAAAGTTAAGGTTTTATTTTAAATACAAATAATTCGTCTTACTTTATAGTAGTCTAAAAGAAGTAAAGTTTTTATTTTGCAATACCGCAAATCCCGCGGACCCGCGGGATTGTTGACATCAGTCCCGCATATCTGCGGGATTCATATTTCAGTGCGGGATTGGATTCTCTAGTCCGTATGTATGTCTGTCTCTCAAAGTCAACACCCTTTTTCTCAGGAACGTCTAGAGGTACCTAATCAAAGTATGTGACCAACCACCACCAACCCCAGACAGATCTTCATTTTTATTGAATATCTCGCAAAATATAGATAATTTTACAAAACACCTACAGTAAACCCTTTGGCTTTGTTGTATTGATTTTATTTATCTAATTTTTTTACTAAATAATATACCTACACCATTTTATTAAACAATCGAAATCTAGGCAAAAGTTAGATCTATAACTATGGGTTTTTTCTATCGAGTAAATATTATCCTATCGTGTTTCTGGTACAGTGATCCCTAGGAATTGTAATGTTGTATAATATCCTTGCATATTTTTTATTTGAATATTGAACTTAAATTAGTCATTTAAAAATCAAATCTACGATTAGGAATTTTGTGGCATACCTGCCGTACAGTGCCCTGAAAAAATTAAGCTTCGATTCTAACGCAACGAATGTCTAATTTTTGTATGAAAATAGCAAAAATTCTGTGTGACATTTGGAATGCTAGGAGGTGGAAACAGTCTAAAATGGTTTTTTTTTCTATTAACTAGGAGTGTAACTGATGGTGAAAACCGCATCAAAATTCGTTGCGTGGTTTATATAGGAGGAGTTAGTGAATATACAGACGACAGACGCGGAAAGCGAAGTGACTTTGTTTGATACTATGTTAAGGATAATCTTCTCTACTCCGTTAAAACCATCGAAACACTTGTTTTCATTGTTTATGATCTAACTAAGGTTGCTATGCTAACATTGCTAACTACCTATAAACTATAGTTATTGTCGTTCCACGTCGTCGTGAGGTTTCGCGTCGGCGATTATTAAGGTGGGTCCTGAATTTGGCAGTTTGAGTTTTGTTAGGTGGGTAATTGTATAGTCATTACTCATTAGGTCCTGTCCTAACGAGTAATGACATACAATTACCTACCACCATCGAGGGCCTGCAATGCTCTAAGAATCTCACAGACAGTCTCAAGGCAGATCTTAAAAGTATTGGGGTGCGTTCAGTGGGTACACTCTGAGTGTTGGTTGTCACCAGAGTGTACGGTTGTTCCGTTCACAGGCTCGGTTAGAGCGTTCGGTTAGCGTCACGTGACCCTAACCGAACAACCACCTTTGACAATTCTGACATCTGTCAAAGTCAAATCATGTGCTTGTCACCAAAGCGTATGGGTTGTTTCGTTCGGAGGCTCGGTTAGAGCGTTCGGTTAGCGTCACGTGATCCTAACTGAACAACCACCGTTTTGGGTGGGTGTTCGGTTGTTACGATTTTGACGTTAGATTGCTGTCAAAGTCAAGTCGATCCCACCCTTCCTTTCCAAAAATCCTGTTCCATCCATAGATGGAGAAATATTTTATGTAAGCCCAACAAGTAATATAGTAACTGCGAAAGTTCCAGATTCCACGAGAGGATTTTTTTATAAAGTGAAACAGGACTTGTTATCAGCTCCTGAATTACTTTGCTATTAAATGCTCTAAGACTTTGTTAATCAATCACGCTGTACCGATATTAATGAAATTACATCCACAGATATGTTCAGATGTCCAGTAGCGGTTTATGTTGGCTGATTGATGATGATGTTGCAAATATCGCCAATATTTTTTCTGTGAAATATCAAGGCTAGCTTTTGTCAAATTTGTCAGTACCTATCAAGGCTGGAAGGATCTTTGTTGTCAAGTGCACGTCGGATCACACGCATTCAGGGTTCCCTACCAAATGTACCAGAAAATTCTCGAAATGTTTCGAAAGTTTTTTGTATATATTGGTAAAATATAAATACACACTTAAATATGCTTTCAGCGATAATGCCGCACGTTTTACTGTTTTTTTTTATATTACGTTTAATTCTTGGTGTAAGTACAATAGCGTGTTAGTAGTTATATCGATCTAAATACATAACAAGTACCATATTTACAAAACAAGTTCCTAGGTCAAATGCAAAATAAAAAAACTTGGTAACAAAAATTTGGAAAAAAACTGACTTTGGCGGCTTTATTTTCTATAGCCATTGAAAATAAAAATAAACTCTACTTCATGAGATCGAAAAATGATAAACCACATGAAAAAAAAAATTCAAAGCCAATGGGAAAAAAAGAGTTCAAATAAGGTTAATTGTTTCAGTAAAGAGGAGCTAAATAAACAATGCAGGTAATAAGATTCAACAAATCATTCTAATTCACTACACAGATACAATAACAATAAGGCTTTGGTTTTGTCGTTCATTCATTCATACTATCTACTAACTTCTTTGAAAAAAAGTGGAGCTGACAATGTTGAAATAGAGCTGAATTTAGCTCTAAAAGAGCTAAATTGGCAACACCGGGTGAAAAAGCGTTTGTTTACATCAAAAATTTACAGTGGCATTGACATTCCGTGTCAATCCAAGTCGTTCAGAGCCTCAGAGCGTGGTTAAAAAAACAACTACACCCTTGGAGTGTACCCATTGAACGCACCCTTGCCAGCTTCAGTTAGTTATGTTAGGTATGTGTTATGGCCGTGGTGTGTCCGGCCTAAGAATAGACCCCTCCGTCTCCTCCCGTGGATTTAGTAAAAGTCTAAACAACCATCAAGGGATGGGCAACAGCATCCACCTGAGTACCTACCTAGGTAGGTACCTAACACCAAACTGCCATCGCCAATCCGCGGTGATTACAGAAAATCCCCCCATTGTATTCAGTGGGGAGGCCTCGTCCAGCAGTGGACGTACAGGCTGTCGATGATGATGATGATAAAAATGCGTCTATGCTCTAAAAATTCATACGAAGTCACCTCTCATCAGATCACAGCGTCCAGCTACCTACGTAGTCATTTCTACCTACTAATTTAATGTTTTGTATACTATATAAATACATACATATAGGTACTTAGTATTTAATTTAATATTTCATACTCTCTGAAATAAAAACACCTACGTAGTTAATTAATTACTTAAATAATCACTTCTAAAGATTAGATCACGTAAATTATCACCATAACTTGGCCCGAAGTAGCATTTGATAGGTAGTAACAAATTAACCTTGACAAAATAACAAATATTTAGAACTTAAAACACAATACATAAAGGTCCCCCTGCGCCCATCTTATTATTACAAAAAGTAAACAATAAACAAACCTTTAATCAGTATACAAGTTACCTACACTTTGAGGTTATATTCAGCAAAATCACACAAAACTTCTGGTTTCTGGGTCAGCCTATATCACAAGTAAAGAATTTCCACTGACACACATCACATCTGTTTTATGACGACTACTGCTATTGCTCAGTCCAATATTTACTTAATAATAAGCTTTTCCTAGACGTCTCTTATCAGCTGTTAGCTCCCGATTAATATCGATTTATTGAACGACAGACTGATGCGAACAAAATTGTAAACAAAAAATTAAATTGTTAGCAGCGCACTCTAGATAATTCATATACTACCAAGTTCATACTTTGTGCGATTCGTGATGACGTGTTTTCATGATACTACGATAGATGGCGCTAAAATGTTGACCTTTTCTGCTCCTATAATGGAGGTCAGCTTCGCTGAGGTCTTGTTCTGTCTGACATGACAAAATAAATCAGAGATCAGACGCACTCTCTGCGGGTCAATAAACGTGCATGTTCAAGATCGTCAAACTACACAAGTATAAGTTGGCGGTGGCGATTTGAGGAACTAAAACAGCCTATTTTTATTTTCATTCTTTGGTCAGTTGAAAAATAGGATTTGAATAGGAAAATCGCACGACATAGGACGGACACTCTCATGACACGACTTTTCTTGAAAACGAGTAAAAGGATTTCAAACTGGGAAATGCTTTTTTTGTACACAGTGGCGCACAGCCGCGCCAAGTTATACTTGCCGGACTGTACCTACTCAAACTACCTACGTCCACAGATAAAATAATACTATATTACTATGTACACGTCCAAGAACCTACTGACTGACCGTTCACAGTTCACCGTAAGATGGTACCTGCCTAGCTTGGCACGCCAACCAAGGCAGGTGCCATCTTACGTTGAACGAGCTGTAGAAAGGTTTTGAATACAATATTTCCATTAGTCATTTGTCATTACGTAAAGTGCGCAACCCTAATGATTTATTCTTTGGTCAAATGGCGGCCGGCAATCAACGGGCCATAATTAGTTCTCTTGCTTGGCGATATTGATGAAGCCTTGCAGCTGTAAAGCAAATTTCAGTTTATAATTGAAGGAAAATTCCGCCTTTCAGAACTTTCTGTAATAATATTTTGTAGCACCTAACGAGACACAAATAACGCAAAACATAATTACGTTTTTTTTACAGAAACTAGTTCAATTTGCCCACACTTAATTATAATAATAAATTTATTTATTTTTCTCTCAACATAATGTAACATAATATAAATAGTTAAATAGTGCTTAACTAAGTGCCGATGTTTGTTTTGCGAGAGACTGGTGCCTGAAATAGGTTTAGAAAAAAACCTGTACTTAATACAGGTCACCAGGGCTCCGATAGACGGAAACGGAATGAAAGATGTCAATTACACTTTTAAAACCTTTTGTGTTTGTGGTGAAAATTGAAGTGAAAAATCGTGAGAATGAGAAGAAAGGAAAAAGTGATCAAAGGAAGAGGAAAAGAGAACGAGTGAATGAACGAGTGAATGAATGAGTGTATGAGAATGAAGTCATTGTCGAGCGTAGGGTATATATTTTCTGTTTACGCTGAACACGCCAACAAAAAGAAGAAGAAGTTTACCGATAAAAAAAATGACATTAGAAGGGGGTGACTAAGTTTTAGTTTTTTTGTTAGTGAAGCACCGTATTCAGCTAGTATTTTATATTTCTAAGAATTGTTTGTTGAAAATGTCTTTTTTTTGTAGTCTATACCACAGATAAAGTAATACTACACTAGTATCAAAACAGTAGCTACCGGCTTCATTTGGGAGGGCGGGCCATGTTTTCGTAGAAGGATGCTACGAAGTGCTACGCGGTATTTCAATAAAGATGATAGAATACCACCGCGATTTTCGTGAATTTATTATGAAAGGACAATTGTACTTTTTAAAAATTATTATGCGTGAATATATACTAGTAATACCAAATAGTTCATTGCAGCTCTTGAGAGATGTTTGAAGGGTATTGTTGCCGGTGAAATTACAGGCACTTGAGACTTTCAGGTTTATGTCTCAGGGTGGCGGGCGCAGTACAGTGCCACATATGGTGAGTCCTAGGTGGACGTGACCTATTTGATAATGCAATGTTCATAGGCAGAGGGTACCTGTTTAACATCAGGTGGGCCATCCGATTGTTCCGTCATTCTCAGTTGTATAAAAATAATAATAAAATAAATAGTTATTTTTTTCTTTATTCTTTATTGTACACACAAACAGAGAAGAAAAACAACTTACATAGAGGACATGTACAAAGGCGAGCTTAACCCTAAAAGAGTTGTCTACCAGCAAACCTTTGATGATAGGGAGAACTGATTAATAGTGGTGGGTACGTGTGCAGAAATTATAAAAATATACGTAAATACTTAAAAACGACGAGTTAGATACCTACATTTAAATTAAAATACAAATGATATATAAATATACCTAAACTAAATCCGTAAATATATATAATATAATACATACACCTACAACACTAAAATACATAAAAAATAAATAATAGCTACAATAATACATACTATAAACATAAATATTTATATATATATACATGTAAATTACAAGGAGAGATAGTGCTCTTTAACTTTTTTTGAGATGTAGATGTAGTGTGGGCTGATGATGAAGATGATCAAGTGCGTCTCTCATTAAATCTTAATTTAGAATCAGTTACGTTATGGTTAGAACTTTATTAAAACGACCTTTCCATAGAGGAAAAATGTAGCTCACACCATAAGTCACGGAAAATGGAAGAACCCGTATGTCTTAGATGTAAATAGAGTGCTTATTATATTACTGCTTATTATCTCGCGCTAAATTATAGAGTAGTGCTGTGCGGAAAACCACCGTGTTGTCGGAAAACACATCGACGTAAATAAAATGAATGGACGGGCCTTAGGGAACGATAGTTTTGAAGCTTCTAAACAGACCTAGCTAGTATACTTCGCTTCAGTCAGTCTTTGTCACGGCAACGAGTGACAGCTATGCTGAAAAATACCAAAATTAGATACCTTGGTAATACAATGCCTTCCTGTGCTTTTCTGTGAGTGCAAACAACACAAGAAATACGAATAAAGCTTCAGGCATCGCATTTAATTCGTAAGTAAAGGTTTTGTAATATAATTTTCATCAATTGATAAAAAACTTATAAATCGTCGTGTGGTAGGAAAACTACATAACTTACACATTTTGCGAAATCGACTTTATTGCATGGTTATGATGGCCCATACATGTCGATGGACACGTCTTGCTCTAGAGGACGAGCGACAAGGAGGACTACGCCCCAGGACATTATCTCAATGTTCCCCACTCTGAATGAAAGTTAACAGACACAAGTTTATACTCGTAGATAGTTTTAATTTTAGTCGACATACCTTTTTCTTTTTGATACTTAGAATTATTGTGTTCAACAATTTTTTTTCATTTTGTTGATTTTATAAGCATTAGTCGTATGATAAGTTTGTTATGTCACTTACTTTGAATTTATAAGTCTGCTAAAATAATGTAGGTGTTTCAGTAGTTTTCTAATATTCAGTCTTGATAAAAAGAAATGATTATAAGTTGGTTTTTTTTTAAAATGTATTTTAATATTATATAAATCTATACCCATGGATAGGATTGTCATATTCAAATAAGTAAATAATAGATCATTTCAATTATTCAAATCTTTGGCGAGGGAAAAATACATAGTCGTTTTTTTATTTTTTTTCTCTTAATCAAAATAACTAAAATGTATTATCATTAAATTCGAAAATAGATACAGTACCAATCTATAACATATCAAAACACGGACTGAAAAATTAGTTACGATAAAAAAGTTATTGCCATTTTTGACGCAATAAAACAGTAAATCGCGTTTTTCTCGCGATGTTGGTTTTGTTGTTGTTATTACTTATTTAGTTTTCCAACTACAGCGACGAAATATTTGACAAGACTTCACGCATGACGGATGGTCCGGTACAGACTGCAAAAAAATCTGATGCCTAAGGGGTATCGTATTGATTTAGAATTGTAGGTAATTTGCATTATTTACGTCAAAACATTGCTAAGCACGTCGCTTTAGGTAATTGCATATAATATGTAATGGCATGTTAATTAACCTTATAGCTTTCCAAAAAAAATCTAAGGTAAACAAAAATGGATAGAAGTCATAAGACGAGCAAGAACGGACGACTTTTGGAAGTGGAATACATTTTCCCGTATTTGCTCTGATCATTTTCTACACAATGAATTCTATACGCCAAAAAACGGTTAGTAGTAGTAGAGCTTTTTTGTGAAAGAGTTCGTCCGGGGAAGTACTACCACCATACCTGTTTCTGCCGCAAAGCAGTAGTGCTCGCATTGCTGTGTTCCGGTTTGAAGGGTAAGGGTGCCGATGAAATTACGGCCACATGGGACTTTTCATCTTTATGTTTCAGGGTGGCGGGCGCAGTGGAATGCCACATAGGGCGCGTCCTAGGTGGACGTGACCTGAGGTAATGCACTGTTCATAGGCAGAGGGTACCACTTAACATCAGGTGGGCCATCTTCTTGATCTGTCATTCCAAGTAGAATAAAAAAACTCATTGTGCAAAATTCTTAAAACTGCACTCTGCACTTTCTTAAATACTGGAATTTTTATACATTTATGTTTCTGTACGATTTTTATGAAATTTTCTTAGTTTATTAAGTGATGAAAAATATATTTTTCACAAATTGATTGAGCTGAAGACCTTAGGTGGACTTGCTTTTCTATTGATTTATATTGTGTATGTTTGAGAACTGAAAAATAGATACGTAACTACATAAAACAGAAGGGAACCATGTATTTTTGTAAAAGTTTCATTCAATAATTGCATTTTTTTCGGCGATTTTTTGTACTATAAACCTACTGAAATAACTTTAGAAAACACATTGCATCTGTAAGTAAGTTAAGTTACTGTTAAGTATTAAAAAAATACAGTTTTTAAGAAGTTCAATAATTTAATTTCACCTAGTTTATTTAAAAGACCGCCAGGAGTGGCGCTATAGAGAAGAGGCCTTTACTCAGCAGCGGCTGGATAGATAGATAGATAGATAGATAGTTTATTTGTTGACCGTACCCTAAATCTGAATTGTCTTATTTTTCACGGACGTTTTGTATGGGTAAGGCCAGTCCATTTATTTTACTTTGGTCGAAGGGAAAACAGATGCAAATAGGGACCACGCGGTGGAAAAACTGAACGAATGAACTAAATAAATAAATAATTAACACAGTTCAGACAACACTATCTAGCCCCAAGCTAAGCAGAGCTTGTGTTATGGGTAGGCAACTGATATACTTAATACATATATAGATATTTTTTATTATACATTGAAAATATCCAGAACACCCTGAACAAATATCTGCAGATCATACAAATATTTGTTCCAAGGCGGGAATCGAACCCGCAACCTCCTGCGTCGTAGGCGAAGCTGCGCCCGCCGCGCCATAGAGATCGTCAAAAAAACAAGAAACACTCTGACACATTTCTAAGAACAAAGATGGATCATAGTAATTCTATCTATATTATTTGGAATTTCAATGCGTCACTTCCGGGCTACTTATGATTAAATTATAGCCCGGACCGAATAGTTTTCAGCTTCTTAGAAGTATTATTTCCTTAAGAGATAAAACAATTAAAGTCAAGGTCTAAAGATTTAAATAGTGTTTACGCAGACCTGTTATTATCCCTCCCGATCAGTAGTATCATTCATAGTTTTATTCATTGAAATCACAAGGATCATTTTGAATCGTCTCGTCTTATAAAATAAGTTTACTCCTGTTCCAACGCGACCAAACCTAGAAGAATGGGGCAATAAACACGGCTCGGCTTTATTTGATGATCCTTCTTACTAGGTGGGGAGCGCCTGTGAGGTGCCTCGAGAACAAGTGGAAGCTGATTCAAAGAAAAAAGGAAAACAACTTAATAGCCTTAGGTAGGCAGTCAAAATTAAGATGAAGAAGAGAATATATATTTATTTGTATACATGAGCTACACAGAAACATTTATTAAAACTAAGAAGAAACAGATATGAAGGTACGAGGTGTAACTCAAGTAACAAAATGACTCTGCCTCAGCATGAGTTGAGATGCTAGAGAGAGTCAGCAAAAGTTCATAAGACAGCACACGCTACGCTTGATATACCTACTCATAAATAACACATCAATAATTAATTATATGTAGGTACAGGCCTCCGGTACGGAGGTTGCAATGCTCTGAGGTACTTACAGGCATTGTAGATTGACAAATGATACATTATTCACAGAAACTAATTATCTACTGACACTAACCAATCAGTATCTATGGGGTTTTGATATCCTGCTCCATTTTAGTATTCTGAGCTTCGACCAAAGTAAAATAAATGGACTGGCCTTACCCATTCAAAACTTCCGTGAAAAATAAGACAATTCAGATTTAAGGTACAGTCAACAAATAAACTATCTATCTATCTATATATCTATCCAGCCGGTAACACCCACTGCTGAGTAAAGGCCTATTCTCTATAGCGCCACTCCTGGCGGTCTTGTAAATAAACTAGGGGAAATTAAATTATTGAACTTCTTAAAAACTGTATTTTTTTAATACCAATCTGTTTTACTTTAACAGATGCAATGTGTTTTCTAAAGTTATTTCAGTAGATTTATAGTACAAAAAATCGCCGAAAAATATGCAATTATTGAATGAATTTTTACAAAAATACATGGTTCCCTTCTGTTTTATGTAGTTACGTATCTATTATTCAGCTCTCAAACATACACAATATAAATCAATAGAAAAGCAAGTCCACCTAAGGTCTTCAGCTCAATCAATTTGTGAAAAATATATTTTTCATCACTCAATAAACTAAGAAAATATCATAAAAATCGTACGGAAACATAAATGTATAAAAATTCCAGTATTTAAGAAACTGCAGAGTGCAGTTTTAAGAATTTTGCACAATGAGTTTTTTTATACTACTTGGAATGACAGATCAAGAAGATGGCCCACCTGATGTTAAGTGGTACCCTCTGCCTATGAACAGTGCATTACCTCAGGTCACGTCCACCTAGGACGCGCCCTATGTGGCATTCCACTGCGCCCGCCACCCTGAAACATAAAGATGAAAAGTCCCATGTGGCCGTAATTTCATCGGCACCCTTACTCTTCAAACCGGAACACAGCAATGCGAGCACTACTGCTTTGCGGCAGAAACAGGTATGGTGGTAGTACTTCCCCGGACGAACTCTTTTACAAAAAAGCTCTACTACTACTAACCGTTTTTTGGCGTATAGAATTCATTGTGTAGAAAATGATCAGAGCAAATACGGCAAAATGTATTCCACTTCCAAAAGTCGTCTGTTCTTGCTCGTCTTATGACTTCTATCCATTTTTGTTTACCTTAGAATTTTTTTGGAAAGCTATAAGGTTAATTAACATGCCATTACATATTATATGCAATTACCTAAAGCGACGTGCTTAGCAATGTTTTGACGTAAATAATGCAAATTACAATTCTAAATCAATACGATACCCCTTAGGCATCAGATTTTTTTGCAGTCTGTACCGGACCATCCGTCATGCGTGAAGTCTTGTCAAATATTTCGTCGCTGTGGTTGGAAAACTAAATAAGTAATAACAGCAACAAAACCAACATCGCGAGAAAAACGAGATTTACTGTTTTATTGCGTCAAAAATGGCAATAGCTTTTTTATCGTAACTAATTTTTCAGTCCGTGTTTTGATATGTTATAGATTGGTACTGTATCTATTTTCGAATTTAATGATAATAAATTTTAGTTCTTTTCATTAAGAGAAAAAAATAAAAAAACGACTATGTATTTTTCCCTCGCCAAAGTTTTGAATAATTGAAATGATCTATTATTTACATATTTGAATATGACAATCCTATCCATGGGTATAGATTTATATAATATTAAAATACATTTTAAAATAAAACCAACTTATAATCATTTCTTTTTATCAAGACTGAATATTAGAAAACTACTGAAACACCTACATTATTTTAGCAGACTTATAAATTCAAAGTAAGTGACATAACAAACTTATCATACGACTAATGCTTATAAAATCAACAAAATGAAAAAAAAATTGTGGAACACAATAATTCTAAGTATCAAAAAGAAAAAGGTATGTCGACTAAAATTAAAACTATCTACGAGTATAAACTTGTGTCTGTTAACTTTCATTCAGAGTGGGGAACATTGAGATAATGTCCTGGGGCGTAGTCCTCCTTGTCGCTCGTCCTCTAGTGCAAGACGTGTCCATCGACATGTATGGGCTATCATAACCATGCAATAAAGTCGATTTCGCAAAATGTGTTACTTATGTAGTTTTCCTACCACACGACGATTTATAAGTTTTTTATCAATTGATGAAAATTATATTACAAAACCTTTACTTACGAATTAAATGCGATGCCTGAAGCTTTATTTGTATTTCTTGTGTTGTTTGCACTTGCAGAAAAGCACAGGAAGGCATTGTATTACCAAGGTATCTAATTTTGGTATTTTTCAGCATAGCTGTCACTCGTTGCCGTGACAAAGACTGACTGAAGCGAAGTATACTAGCTAGGTCTGTTTAGAAGCTTCAAAACTATCGTTCCCTAAGGCCCGTCCATTCATTTTATTTACGTCGATGATTCTGAGTATTCTTTACGGTATGTGGTTAAGAGAATTAGACGTGTTTATTTTGTTAACTGCGTGAATGACCGAACTAGAAGATGGCCCAACCGTGCGCCAACCCCAGGCAAAAAAACGCCTCGCGCCTCTCTAAAAAGCTGGTTTAATTGATTATCTAGTAAAATAATGTATTTTACAAAACCCTCGGCTTTGTTGTATTGATTTATTAATCTAATTGTTTACCCAATAATATGCACCATTTTAATAAACAATCGAATCTAGCCAAAAAATTAACGTCACATTTTTTTTTTATCTTGAGAATATTTTCCTTTAAATCGTGTTTTTGGTACAGTGATCCCTCGGAATTATAATATCCATGGATATTTTTACTTTGAATATTGTACTTGATTTAGTCTGTTAAAAATCAAATCAAAGTCAATTAATTAATTAGTTAATTTTGCGCCATACCCCTCCTTAACAATGCATTGCAATGGTCACGTCCACCTAGGGCGCGCCCTATGTGGCATTGCACTGCGCCCTGTATTACATTGTATCTACTGCCAACGCTTTCCGAAATATGGAGTTTTACATTAAAAGCTCTTTTTTGGACCCCATAGAGCACGAATTATCCAAATTCATTTTCTTAGTACAACCTTACGACCTGAGAGGAACACACTCTCTAAATGTCAAGTCCCTAATTCCTATGACCAGCGGCTTAGGCTGTGCGTCGTGAAAAACTAAAGATGGTTTATTTTTTTATATATTTTTATGCACGGGAAAGTTTTCTTTGTAAAAAAAATACACATTACGTTTTAGACAGATTTCAGCGTATTTCAACGTTGTAAAAGTTAGTTTCACTGTATAGTTGCTTTGATTAAAAATATTTTCAGGGCCTCAAGGTTAAAATGAGAATTTGAAAAACTTGCGTGTGATGTCGTTTCAAATGTCGTTTCACGGCGTCGTCTGAACGCCGCGCGCCGCCGCGCCGGGGAAGTTTTCTGACTACGCGCGGACGAAGTCGCTAGCGGGTCATCTAGTTCAATGAATAAAACACTGACCGTGAACCAAATCAAGTCAAGTGGGTAAGCCAAATGACTGACATCAAAGACAGGCAAGTAGACTCTTCGCTCTAATTATTTTATCAAAAATCGTCCGTTAGCTGTCAATCACAGGTGGCATACTTCGGTACAACATAGCACAACGCCATTTGACGTTTATCAGTTACGGGACCAAAAACGGGACTATTTCGTCCTAAATATATATTATTCTAGTATTGGATCTACTAAGCTCACGTTTTATCAGGGCCAAGTACGTGTCGGGCCACACGCATTCTAGGGTTCCGTAGTTGCTAAATTATGATGATTAGGTACAATGCTGTCTTGACCATAAACGCACCCGGGGCCCCTGCCTAGGGCCTCGATCTCACGGGGCCTGGATACAACGCTTGCGCTCAATAGCGCATTATTTTCAAGTTGTTGTCACATAATTTTTCACGGCTCGCTCCGCTCGCCTTTGTATATTACACTACTTTTATCTTCTTTTTCTTATTATTATTGTAAAGTATTGTAATATTATTTTTACTTAACACAGATTTGTTTGCGGCTCGCTCCGTTCGCCTTTATTATTACAGATTTAAGTGTAATTTTTGCTGCGCTATTTACGAGCTACAATCACTGAATTTCAAGCGGTTTGCTCCTTTTGCTGTTACATATTAAGACGTTTAATATCATTTTTGCTGCACCCTTTTCGACCTGAAAGTTAAGTAGGTACCAAAACTTTGTTACCACTCATAGGGCCCCATTATCATTAAATGCCCAGGGTCTCAAATAAGTTAAAGACGGCCCTGATGAGGTACCTACTAAATTATCAAGTTACCTATTCAAAGATCAGGTATACATTACCTACGGACACCACTTGAGACTGCTTCAAAAGTGATTTTGAGGTGATATCAGATAAATGGAGAAGTTCAGACAGAAGACGGCGTACGAAACAAGTGAAGCCGAAAACTACGCTTATAAACACAGAATAACTAATAGCTATTAGTTATTATAAATAGTAATAATACTACACATATACACGCAGTCACACAGATAATGCATCCAAACTAAGCTCATCACTTAAGTTTTGTTTATTTTTTTCGTATTTTTATTTATTAAGGTGTACAATAAAGTATTTTCTATCTTCTATATATCTTCAATCACTCCTTACACCGTCACTGCAAAAAAAAACTTAAAAACATAGCAGCATCTAACTAACCACATAGCGAATTGTCGTTTGAAAAACGTGTGTCGTACTGTGCGGTGTGAGGTGTCGTTGCGTGAGTAAACGGTTCATAGAATATATGGCGTCCGGAGTCGTCACCGCATTTTGTCGTGTCGTTTCGTGGCTCGTGGGAAAATGTGTTATCTGTGTAGCACATATGGGGTTTGTATAATGGGTTTTGTTCTGAGCAATTGTTTGACATGATGCTACACAAGCAACATTTTTTTACCGCACCGCTCGCCATCGGCAGATTATTCATCCGCACCAAAGACTTCTATTAAAACCTCAGTTTTAATAGAAGTATTTGATCCGCACACCTTAGAGGACACACAGTCCGGACTGTGCGGTTTCAGAGGAACTTCCTCCCGCGAACACTCAGGTTGTGGAATTATCTCCCCCTGCTGAGGTTTTTCCAAGTGACTACAGTACGGGGTTCTTCAAAAGGAAATAAGGTTTAGAAATTTATAAAGGGTCGGCAACGCGCGTGTGATGCCTCTGGTATTGCAGGCGTCCATAGGCTACGGTAACCGCTTACTGTATGCTTGTTTGCTACCTTAGTAGTATAAAAAAAACACCATATTTGTGTTGCAGAAGAGGGCTGTTCGTGCAATATATAAAATGGGCCCAGAGAATCACTTCGAGAAAAATTTAAAGAAATAAACATCTTTACATTTCCATGTCAATATATTTATGAAAACTTGATACGTAAGTTGGCAAAAATATTAACTTGTTTAGTAAAAAAAAGCGACAATCATAATTTAAATACTAGAAACAAAGATAAACTCGCTGTTCCTTATCAGGCTTCATAAAGTTAGTAAATCGTTTACAGGACAATGTGTACGCTTCTATAACAAGATCCCAAGCGACGTGCTAAAGTTGTCGATAAACAAATTTAAAAACTTCAATTAAAAATAAACTTTCTAAAAAAGCGTACCTACTATAAATCTCAGATTATTTAGATGATAATAAAGGTTGGGACTGAACTTGCTCCAACACAACCAAAACAAATGTAAGTATATCTAATATTAGTATTAACATTAGTATTGCCATTCAGCGTGGCAATGAAGCCAGCATCTTAGGGACGCTTCCGTCTGGTAGTGATTTGGATCAGTTGAGCTACCTTTAGATCGCTTGCAGCGGTCTTCAGGTGGCACAACTGTTTCATATGTATTTTGTACATACCTTGTATTATTATTTCTGTAAATAAATGTATTTAAGTATATCTAATAATAAGATTGCAAACTATACTTATTTTATAAAAAATGACGTGTCAAAGAGTTTTTTTTAAAAATCCTGTTGAATAAATAAACTTTGAATTTTGAATTTATTTTGACACACGCGTATAAAACTGGCTTCAGTTTGATATAGTGCAATGTTCCGTCTTTCTTTCTTATTTGGCTGAGATGGTGATCTAAGTGTCTCGGCAGGTGTCTCCAATCAAAGGTCAAGCGCTTCCGCTTGTAGGTGGCGCCATGTTTTTGCTACGATTTGTTTGAATAGTTTGCAAGAACTAATTGAAATATTTGAACAGAAAAACTATTGTTGGTTTAACTAAATAAAATAGAAAAGTTTGTTTGTTGAGACACCATGGCGAATACTGTTTGCAAATATTTGCTGGGTGACGGTGTGTCATGTTCTTAATAGGTCGGTAGCCTGTAACAATTGGCGGCATAGTAACCGAAGTAAATTTTGTTAACACAATGTAGCGACTAATATCTAGGCCTGTGTTAGTCAGTTTCCTATAAATTGTATAGAAATCTATAAGGGTTTACAAGATTTCCATACAAATCTTTAAGTTTATGTGACTTGGAAACCGGTATTTTTTTTAAGAAAATGACAAATGATAGGCCTTTATGTTAGTGTATTTATCACTATTACAAAATTGCACCGAGTTTGATGAGACTATATTAAAAATAGCAGCAAATTTAGTTTGTATGTAGAGGACTCGAGCGTCCTGAATCACCTCTTAATAACGATTGAAATCCTTACTGGGCGTAAATATTTCCTTATCATTTATTATATTTTTAAAGCTTAATTAGTAAGTTTGATTTTACCTACTTTTATTAAATTGAAAAAATAAGGGCTCATTTTTGAAATTTATTAAAAATAACCAGAAAATAAAGCTTTATTTTAAAAAAAAGGCCTCCATTCGCACAGCTAGCTAATCTCGAAGAATTTTTACAGTTCAAAATTGCGCAATTAGGTATTTTTCTACTAACCCGAAGTGCTATCGCCAAGACTGCCGAACAGATTTGAGGTTTGCTAGTTGGAGCATCGATCCAACTAATATAATATGCACTGGGTCTGGACGTTGTGGTACCATGAGGTGTCATTATAGTTTCTGATAATAAGAAAATAAATGCTATTGGATTGTTTAACTGAAACTAAAGGTATACGTAACACTTTATACAAGGTTTTTCCACAACTTCTAAGCAGTTTTCTATCAGCATTCTCAGGTAATTCTAGAATTAATCTGATTATTATGATATAATATGTCTACGTTAGGTAGACATATTATATCCTCAGCATAACAGACTTTAAGAAACAGAATTTCCTTTAGTTCGCCAACTTTTGTGACGTCTCTACAAAAAACCTCTACAGATTTATAAAACCTCCAACAAATCCTACCGCCCTACCTTAACTAACCTTCATCATCATCATCCACAGCCTGACTTCACCCACTGCTGAGTATAGGCCTCTCTTGGCCTGTGCCACTCCTCACGGTCCCGTGCCAGTCTCATCCAGGTTCGGCCGCGACGCATGCGATATCGTCTGCCCATCTCGCTGCTGGCCATTTTGTTTCTGTACCCCAGTTCTTGGGCGCAATTCAGTTAGCGCCTTATTCCACCTATCGTCACCTCGTGTTGCCAGGTGTCCTACCCAACTCCATTTTAGTTCCGTTATACGATTCCCAACATGTTTCAGCTTCGTTCGACTTCATATCTATTGACGTTGGGAACACGGTCTATTAAGCTTGATGGCAAGCATGGCGCGTTCCATGGCTCTCTTCTGTACACAGCCTCCTACGTGAGCGTCTATGTCTCGGCACCGTAAGTCATGGTAGGCAGAACACACTAGTTATAAAGTCGGTCTTCAGACTGTGGAATTTCAGCGGACTTAAGAATGTCGCCCAAAAAACCCTACTACAAACAAATTGCTTATATCGGAACCTTCGGGACAGGTACCTGCTGTCATTTCATCTAATCGATGTCAATTACCAGTTTTCTGTTCATTGCGCTGCGTGTTTTAGCTTTTTTTCAAGAGTAGAAATATTTAAAACGCGCAACGCAATGAATAGCAAACTTAATATATTAATCGAACGTCAGTATATTACGCAATTTGAATGCTGGTACTTACTTGAAAACCTCTGTGGCGAGTAGCCGGCTGACATGTAAAAGGTTGCGGGTTCGATTCCCGCTGCGAGACAAATGTTTTGCATGATCAGCAAATATTTGTTCTGGGTCTGGGTGTTATCGTACCATGGTACTCTTAGTTTCTGATACCCACGACACAGGGATTCTTAGTATGGGATCAGGCAGGACTATTATGTGACGGTGGGTTTACAAAAAAAATGATAGACCTTTGACCAAGATCTCATTTAAATTTAATGTTATCCATAAAGAGTGGTTTACATTTGAAAAAAAAACCAAGATCTCACCTGTTTGTAAGTATTATGTGGCTGAAGATGGAGCACAAAGGTCTAGAAGGGACCTATTCACTCTTGACTTGAAGAGACCCAGGTTATAGTATTCAGGAAAGACAGACGACGGTAGTCTATTCCACTCCTTAGCAGTTCGCATTATAAAGATAGAACTAAAACGTTTAGTACAAATAGAGGGTATATACTAATGAGGTAAGGATGGTACCGAGCCATGCGTCAGCTCGTCCTATGATGAAAAAGAGATGGTGGGATCGGATCGTTAGGTATCTGTTTTTTACGTGTGACTCCGATTCAATGGTCTGAACCTGCGAACTCAGGACTGGTTCCTTCATGACTTTGAACCATTTTGAGCGTCAATTCACATTAGCAGACTACAAGATAAACCAAACACAGCCTCTTTCGTCATCCTCAACTTTACATGAAAGGCATAGGGTTGAATGTTGAGTGCTAACTGGTTTTATATAGATGTGTGTGTCGGTCGGTGGTTCCAACGGTGATCAGTCAAATTTACTGTTAATGGTTTTGTGGTTTTTTTTTCACTGCAGGTATTTTGCGTCATCGTCTGCGCGCGCGCTTATTTCTGTCAGATATATGTAGGTACGATACTTTTGGTTATGATAATATATGATAACGAAAAAGCGTAATTTCTTGCGTAGAAGTTGAAGTATGAAGCTTGTTTCGTTTTGTTTCACGCAAAAGCAATGATTTATTTATTTGTTTAGAAATACAACTTGTGCTTCCCAACTTCTTATAATAAAAATAAAAATAAAAAATAAATAATGCTGCACAGTTCACACAACATTATCTAGCCCCAAGCTAAGCAGAGCTTGTGTTATGGGTACTAGATAACTGATATTCTTAATACAATACTTTACATAGATAGTTTTTTTATATTATTATACATAGAAAATATCCAGAACACCCTGAAAAAATATCTGCGAGCACACAAATATTTTTTCCGACTGCGGGAATTGAACCCGCAACCTCCTGCGTCGCAGGCCGAGCTTCGCCCACCGCGCCACAGAGGTCGTCAATATAAAATTTCTTTAGAAAAATTGGGCAAAAAACAACATTTAGAGCCGTACTAATTACTTTCATTCATTTATTTTTGACCTTGGTCAGTTTTCAATTCAAACATGTTTTGTATCACTTGTAAATTGTCTATACACATATTGGTTCGTAGAAAAAGTTCCTGGCGCCACGTAGTACCTAATCAAGAAATCATTGTAATTTTTGCCGCTACTCATAAACTCTGAGACAGGCAGCAAAAACTAACTTAACAAACACATGATTTATTCAAGATTGGGCACATTCATCTCGATAAACGTTTACAATAAATTATGTAACTTACGTATACGTACTTTGAGCTCAAGTCTTTATTAACATTGGTTTAATCTAAGGGTTTCAGTTTAGATACGATACCCCTAAACAAAAAAAAACACTGTAAAAACGTGTTTACGGGTATCAATCAAAACATGTGTGTTAAGTCTCCTAGTTCTCGCGAAATTAACTTTTGCTATCTGAAGAAGTGTTGATGAGCTGTAATGAGCAAAAAACACCTTAAAGTTATTCAACGATGGTGAATATCAACGAAGAAACGATAGTTTGTACTGAACTGTTTTTGAAATGAATGGCTATAAGGCTTATGGTTAGTGAAAAACTGACCACTACTGAATGGAAACTACGAAGCGACTGATGCAATAAATATCAAAGTATAGTAAAGACGCGCTCACTGTAGGCACAGAATAAATATTAGTTGCTATAGGTACTAATTGCGCAAGCGACGCGCGACGCGCGACGCGCCGGCATTCGGGTCATGATCAACGATGACTGATGCAAGTCTACACGACACTTGCAGGTTGAAGAAGGCGTGGTGGGTGTGGCAGATCAAGCACCTTGGTTCTGAAATGTGGCAGGCCCGTAGGGGGATGGATCTGGGATCAAATACACCCCAAAATCAATAATTATGATATCGTTGCGTGACTAGCTGACTCACTCACTGACTGACTCACGCACAGCCACAAACGTAGTCCTAGATACCTGTAATTTGGAAGGTACATTCCTTTTGTAGACTAGGGGTGCCCCAAGAAAGGAATTCCCAAAATTTAACCTCTAAGGGGGTGCAGTGGGTTTTGAAGTTTGTATGAAAAAGCACGTGGACGAAGTCGTGGGCATTCCACTAGTCTTTCATAATTCAGCACGTCTCTTCCATTGTCTTCATGCACTAACTTCATCCATTTTATTAATTTTTAGAGGATTCTTCCATTTAATCCTAATTTTCTAATGCGCAGTTGGTTAGTAGGTCTATCAAATAACGGGCAGTGTTCTAAGATGAATTAAAACTAGATTTGTCTACAAAAAATAAGACACCTCTGTGTCGTTATTGAAATAACAAGTGGCACAGTTTTTTGTGGTTTGTCATTGGTGTTTTATTTATTTGGTCGAAGATTGGTGTCACATTTTGCATTTGGACCGTGGCCACAGATTACTTAATAGCTACCAGTGGTGTGTGAATCAATGTGGATATATCCCCATTGACGTCAGTCATCTTGGGTTATTTTTAAGAGGAGGAAAAAACGAAGGAAGTTTAAAAACAAATAAAAACAGCTTTTGCATTAAGGTTGCGCCAAACACACAGAAATCTTTATACAAAAAAAAACGCATCACACCGCTCGAAAAAGCGTTTTTTATTGAATTTATCGTAAAATATAATACAATGGATCACCAACAAAGCATCAACCAAAATCGCTACATTATGCACATTTTACTGTAACATTGTAACGAATTATCATTTATAACTTTTGAGTTTTATTTGTTCCCGATATTTCGGCAAAGTTGCCGAAATATCGGGAACAAATAAAACTCAAAAATCATGGTAAATATCCCGTTTCTAGTGGGAAAAAAAATAATTGTCGCTTACGTCTGTTACTTCCGAGCGGCAGTTATATATATCTCATCTTTTCCAGGGTTCAAGTGAATAATATCGCTATCACTTTCTTGCAGCTATTGTTTTCTTGCTAGACTGCACCCATTCGATAATTTAACATATGAACCCTAGGCAAGATTATTTGACTAAGCTCTGATAGAGTCGGTGAAACGTGTTTGTCTAGAGATTTACCTACTTAACACGTGACAATGCGCGTGATGAACATGGTCATATGATTATTATGACGTGGCGTAGTAATCCTTATGATGTTTTATTTTGTATGCTTATTATTGTGTTTGCAATGACTAGTTTACAAATAGCAGCTGTAAAAATTTAAGGTACGGCGAATAAAAACTTCAAATAACGCAAAAATTTTCTGGTTCATTTACTAAATCAAATTTAAAATCTAAGCCAAGTGTAGGCTAAGGTTGGCTCAGGCGCAAAACGTCGAAATCGGATTTAGTGCATAAAAGTACCATACAAATAGTCGTTTTATTTTAGTTTTTATTGCGAAACCGCCCTAATTCAGCCGAAAAGATCGACGTAAACGAGTTCGATGATAAAACCGTGTTCTAGATTAACAATGAGATATGTCTACGCCGTAGGCATTCGTAGCAGATTATCAAGCTCATCACTGACTCGTCCTCAGATCACCGAAACAATTAGTAAATAAATCAACGTCTGAATCTGAAGTGCCCACAAACTTGACTTCTAGCTGCTCACTGGAAAGGAATTTACGAAAGTCATCCCCATATGGGCTTCGAAGGGGTTGCTGGAAGTTTTTGATCGACTTTCCAACCACAAAAAAATAGGAGGAGGTTCTCAATTTGGACTGCTTTTTGGAACCGGCGAGCTGGCTGGTCTAGGAGAATGGTTCCTGCAGGAGGAGCACTTCCAGGCGTTCCTTCTATCCTTCCCAATTTCCTCTATCCCGCTTCAGATATTTGAGCACATCCAAAACCGAGGTGTTTGCAACAGATACTGCTCTGAACTCCATCATTAAAGTTGGACCTACACGCTCCGGACTGCATGACCGCTTGACCTCCATGACGTCGGAGACGCTAAGCAAAGTTTTAAGATTTTATGTTCAAGAAATACGGTTTTTCATACAACGGTTTTCACCCCTTTTCATTTCCTTTCAGTTGATTACAAAACTCCCTTCTTAGTGGGTGGTTCTGCTATAAAAGGAACCTACGGTCCAAGTTTCAGCTTTCTAGGTCCAGTCCAGCGGTTTCGGCTCAGCGATGATAAATAAGTCAGTCAGTCAGTCAGGTTAAATTCAAAAATTCAATATTCATAATCTTTATAACAGGCTTACTGAGAAATGCACTAAACCTAAACAGTAAGCCCATATCAACATAAATACCTTAGAAACTAACATACACATAAAAAAAACACTTTATTACTTAATCTAACACACGTATGATCGCCGACGCGTCGCGGCCCGGGGGATCATGTGACAGGCGGCCCTTGAACCCTTGGTTAAGCTCTTATATAAGTATAGATGAATAACAAGTTCGCAATTTCATACAAACTTGTCAAAATATAATACAACTCAGGTAGAAACACAATAAATTTCATACAAACTTGTCAAAATATAATACAACTCAGGTAGAAACACAATAAATGAAAAAGTTATTTCAAGGTGATCAGGAAATCAGATTTCCAAGTAAATTAATCATGCTAAAATTACAGTCACTAGAATGCCAATAAAATTTCCCTCAGCCAAGTAGAGCTTCCATTCATGAAATCCCCGAACTACCTGAGGTTTTCGAAGAACCAGTATTAATCATACCTATTTTTATGAAGAGCCTGTGGTGTCCCACTGCAGAGCAAAGGCCTCCCTTCCTTATCTCCAGTCCTCTCTATTTTGGGCCACTGTGGACCAATCCTTTAAATATAATTTATTTAAAGGATTAATTAATTTATTAAATAATTTATTTATTTAAATTTATTAATTCTATTTCATCTCCTCATCTTCGCTGCGGTCTGCCACGAGATCGTTTTCCGTTCAGAGGTGTCCACTCTGTTATGGCTTTTAGCCCATAACCCGTCTTGCATGCGGCTGACGTAGCCCGCCCAATCTGACTTCAATTTACCCGCTTTCTGTCCGACATCCGCGATTTGAGTTTTGGAGCGCAGTATACTGCTGTGAACGCGGTCTATCAGTCTGACTCCTAGAATACTGCGCTCCATGGCTCGCCGGCAAACCCTGCGTTTGGACTTTTTTTTGATCAGTCAAAGACCAGGTATGTGCGCCGTAGGTGAGGATGGGGAGAATACACATGTCCATTAAGCTTCCGTTCCAATGTTAAAGTAAGTGTTCCTTTCATTAGGAAGATTAATCATACCTATACCATAGACATAATATTGCAGATTGTACGCAAGTAATCATTAATTCTTCATCTATACGCCCGAGTAGTTCCTGGTTTTCCCCAAATTTTAGAGTATATACGCGCCCGCTGTTGGCCAAGGCTTCTCCCATAGAATGCAATGTGGTCATCGAAATCGGTTTAGCCGTTTCGGCATGATTAAGTACCTAATAACATCCAAACATCGTAACTTTGTCATTTATAATATTAGTGTGATAGTGTGATGAAATAGACCTCTTTTTTATATTCATACATATACTACCAAGGTAGCAAATAAGCATACGGCCCACCTGTTGGTAAGCGGTTACCGCAGCAGCCTATGGACGCCTGCAATACCAGAGGCATCACACTCGCGTTGCCGTCCCTTTAAAAATGTCCAAACACCCCTTTTGAACATCCCAATACTGTAGTCGCTTGGGAAAACCTCAGCAGGAGATCATTCCACACCCTGAGTGTTTGCGGGAGGAAGTTCCTTGGTATTACTTATTATTGTTGATACTTCTATATTTGTTTGTACCATGTGTAATCTAACACTATCAGAAAGGTTATAATTGTTTGCAAGCGTTGCTATTTCTGTGAGGTAATACATAAACACACACTAACTCTTCTTCCCTTTACAAATCTATGTCGTAACTTGCTGAAAATTCTCCGTCCTATGAAGGGCATATCCTCATAAGATAAAACCCTAAATTACGAATATTCCATTTTTCTTTTCCGGTCGTTATTTTACCTTCTTTTATTTCTTGTAATTCTTATGAGATTAAACTAATTGAAGTAATGATAAGATAATATTATATTATACCACCAAAAAAAAAAAGATGTGAAAGAAAGATACCTCGGAATTATAGTTCCATACATATTTTTAATTTGAATTTTGTACTTTTTAGTCAAATCTACAATATGGACCTTTGCAGCATGCCCCCGAACCAATAAGTATACAGTGTTTTTTTTACTGGGACATTATGGGAAATTTTAAACCATAGAAGTACCAAATAAATACATGATTAGGTATCATGTATTTATTTGCAAGACAGTTTCTCTTTCTCTGCTTGCCTTTAATTCTCAACTTTTATTTATTCTATTTTTTTTTATACTACCACTACCAAGGTATCGAACAAGCATACGGCCCACCTGGTTGGTAAACGGTTACCGTAGCCTATGCACGCCTGAATACCAGAGCCATCAACGCGCCTTGCCGACCCATAAACTTCCAAACACGCCTTTTGATGAACCCCATACTGTAGTCACTTGGGAAAACCTCTGCGCAGGGAGATCATTCCACAACCTGAGTATTCGCGGGAGGAAGTCCCTCTGAAACCGCACAGTTTAGGACCACCCTGGCTATATAATATGAATATCATCAGGTTGTTTTAGGTTTATTTAGGTAGAATCAAACCTATTTGCATTTTGCGTTACACGCAGCCTCACAACCATAGACGAATACCATACCAGCTTATCTTTTCACATGAATTTTATGTAGGCATGTCGTGCTGCCACCTCTCTGAGGCCAATCAGCGCTAAAAGCGCTTGAAAATAGCGCTAGATTCAGCTAGATTGCATAAACATAACATAGAGCTAAAATCCGCTAGCTTGCATGAACAAAAAAGGCATAGTGTAAGAAGTTTTTATTTATTGCAATACAAATTGTATTTATCATCTTAAATCTAAAATGGTGTTAATATTAATTAAGTACAATGACCCTACCCTAAACCCAAGGAACGGAACGGAAGCTAAATGAATTGCGGTGTTGCTGCTTACTTCCTACTTTTTGCCGAGATTGCAACGTGTTTACTAAGTTTGGTCTGTCATAAAAAAGCGGTATATATTCCGCTAGGAGTTAATATTAAAATTTCAGCGCTAAGTGTCCCAAAAAACCGGCCAAGTGTGAGTTGGACTCGTGAACGAAAGGTTCGGTAAAACGGCAAAAAAAAAAGTTGAAAAAAAAAAAAAAAAATTGCACGCAAAAACCCATCCAAAAATTGACCTCGCAGATCATTGCTTAACCTACATTTGAAAAAAAAAACACGTTGGTTGTGTGGGACCCCCTTAAATATTTATTTTATTCTGTTTTTTAGTGTTTTTTGTTATAGCGGCAACAGAAATACATGATCTGTGAAAATTTCAACGGTCTAACTATCACAGTGAGATATTTATTTATTTTATCTTTTAAGATTTCCAATAATACACATAACTTAAAGATATTATAAACTAATTGGATGCGTTCCCTGTGCTTACTCTGTAAAGGAAACCACAGCTAACACTAAGCAAGCTATGCTAAGCTAGATACAGCCTGGTGACAGATGGATAGACAGACAGACAGACAGACAGACGGACGGACAGCCGAGCCTATAGTGTCACGTTTTACCCTTTGGGTACGGAACCCTAAAAAGCGCTAGATCTGACTCCGAAAGCGCTAAAGTGGCATCACTGTCGTCTATGTTGTAAACATATGAGTAATCTGGGAAATATTTTTTTCTGTTACGTCACAATCTTCCTGTCAACATGCATGGCTGATAAGAAGCGCATAATCTGTCCTATCTCGGCATAACGTAACGCTTTATCAGATAACTGGGATGTCCGATGTTATGTATTAAATAAAGGTTTTAACTCAATATTTACATTAGAACAATATTTTATAGTTTATACATACTGCAGTGGTTTTAAAGCAATACACAATTTAACAAACAACTAGACTAATGTAAATTTTAGGAATTTGTGTACATAACACTGTTCTGTTATCATCACAAGTTCACAACTCATCCACCGTGACAAAGCTCATCCACACATCATAGAAACCTGGGTTTCTCGAACGAGTCGTTTCTCGAGATCTTCGAGAACTGAACTGAACTCAAATTATAAAATACTAGTGGAATGCCCGCGACTTCGTGCGCGTGTACATACATACATACATAGACACACGCCTTTTTCCCCGAAGGGGTAGGCAGAGCCACAATAGGCCTCTTTTCACAGTGGGTTGCACCATCGTGGAATATAGACGTGACAAGTGGTGAGCTCATCGCCGCCATTGCTTCCTACGACTGACTCGGCTAACGCTTTCTTCCAGTAATAACACATTCCATAATAAGCTACCAGCCAGGACAAATCTTATACCAACGAATCTTATCAACAAGTCCTTATCAACCCCTTTGTCAGCTTTTACGACATCCACGTGAGGAGACGGAGGGGTATATTCTTAGGCCGGACACACCACAGCACTAGTTGCTGCAAAACTTAGACTAGGGCCTCTGGCCTTTTGGACGTAACTTACACTTACTACTTCGTGCGCGTGTACTTTTCCATAAAAACTCCAATATACCCCGCTGCACCCCCTTAGGAGTTGAGTTTCTGGAATTCCTTTCTTAGTGCACCCCTAGACCACAAAACGAACGTACCCTCCAAATTTCTGGTGTCCAAAACTTACGGTTTAGGCTGTGCGTTGATAGTCAGTCAGTCACGCAACGTTTTTATATATATTGAGATGTCAAAAAAATCCGTTGGGACAAGTCAACAGTGTTTTTACATTTTCTATGTTTAATATATAATTAAAATATAATAATTAAATTAGCATGCCATCCTCTCCATTTGCACGGTGGCAGCGGCCAAACATATTGTGTGACACACCCAGTTTACCATCTATTTTTACATATGTTTAAGCAAATAAATGATCTTTAACTTTATCTTTGTCAAATAAATCAAATAAAAAAAAATAGTCCACTGCTTGACACAGGCCGCCCCCATAGAGCCTCCTCCATCCACCACCTGCCTGCTGTAATCGCTTTGTTCCATCAATAAAGGGACATTTCTGTTCTGTAGGTAACCTACTCTGTAGTGCATCACGCATCACTCAGATGGAAATAAACTATGGAGTTGTATGGTTCGCAGAAATCCGTCCGCACGCTTCGACACCCAGGCGCCTGCGTGCTGGAAAAACGTTGAAATGAGTAATTACATACCTACATACATGCTTTTTCCCGAAAGGGTAGGCAGAGCCTCAAATGGGCCTCTTTTCACAGTGGGTTGCATCATGGAATATGATGCAACCCACGTGACAAATGGTGAGCTCATCGCCGCCATTGCTTCCATGACTAACTCGGCTAACACTTTCTTCCAGTAATAACACATTCCATAATAAGCTAGCAGCCAGGAAAAATCTTATACCTATCTTTTATCTTATACCACTGTGACTTTTCACAGTGCCATTGAGGCCCATTGAGGCTCTGCCTAACCCTTCGGGGAAAAAGGTGTGTCTATGTATGTATGTATTTTATTTTTTTCCATAAAGCGTCTCCACTATTTAACTATAAGTATCAAACTTTCAAATAAAGCTGTTCGCTTCAACTAAAAAACACTGGGTCTAAGAGTAACAAGGCTATTCCAAAAACTTCATACAAAAAAACGCACCGCGCGCCTATCGAGACATTATTCAATCTCTCATAAAATAACTATAGTTTTACAAAAACCTCACATTACAAAAACATAACAAAACCTACGTATGTAGACAGTGATTGGGTGGTGTTGAATTAATATATAATTTTTTTTTAAATAATGAAAAGTGGGACGCGTTGTCAATGAGCCGCGTACCGTGGGCCACGCTGTCAGCATCCCAATTATCCGCACCATATTGAGAAAAAAACGAATTTAGCCAAAATTTAGAGGTAACTTTTATATGTTTTTCTAGTAGGAAAATATTATCCTTTGGTGTTTTTGGTACAGTGATCCCTCGGCACTATAATGTTACTACTATCCCTGCATATTTTTAATCTGATTATTGTACTTGATTTATTCAGATATTATCAAACCCAAGATTTGTAATTTTGCTACATGCTCTCTCTTAAGGCGTGGATAAATGTGAAATGTGGTACATTAGGTAAAACCTTTTTTCTACAAGATCTTTACCGAAACATCTGCATAAAAAATATGTAAATTTACATCTAAAGCATGTCTTTTTCAATTATTTTATAAAAACGGGAAATTTTCACGTACCGTTAAATCGATGTAATCACCGACATAGTTTCGAACCACTCCCAGTCTTTTTTGTTTTTTTTAATTACTCCTTTTGCTTAGTTGCCTCTGTTTTCGTAGTTACAATCATTTTTCTCCTAAACTATCAATAAGATGTTTTTATTGCCATCTGTGTATTAAATAACACAACGCAGACAGGACCTTCTATTTTTTTTTAAATTATTTTCCTAATGATTTTTAAATTATAAAAAACGTGATATTCGCTCACTTTTCGTTTCGCGAGTGCTATTCTGTTACTTTCTAACTTACCTGATCTTTAATGAATTAGATGTGACAGTATTTAGCGTCCATCGACGCCTTTATTCCAGTACCTACTTTTGCAACAACGGAACGTACACAAAAAATATAGCCTCCATCAATCACGCACGCCTAGCAACCGAAGTTATAGAGTTCAAAAAGGGTGTCAGTATGCAACTTTTCAACAAAAAACTACAACAGGCTTTCATTTGCGTGACGTAGACAGCGCGCCCCGAAAAGCACCAATAGGCGAGCGCTGCTGGTGTCTGCTATATGTACGTTAGCCGGCTCAGGCCACCGCAAACTTACACCACTCGCCGTATCGAACGCACGCCGTTGACGTCTGTCAAAACACTCTCGATTTAAACGTCCTCGATCGTCAAAAACGCGCGAAAGTGTCAGTGTGTACCGTCCCCTTTATAAACGGATAAAAAGTGAGTAAATTCAGCATATTTTAAGCGTGAGTGTCCATTTGGAACAGGCGAGTAATCGGACACTGGATTAGTGCGTTTTAATCGCTCACAAGTAAGCTATCATTTTAAATATGTTTGGTTCCAACTGGATGCTCATTCGATGCATTATTCATACTGTTTTTATAAATACATCAAACCACATTTGTTACTACTATAAGTTGATAATTTTATATTTAACATTATCATTCCTATTTTATAGTAGGTAACTACTTATTTTTGTTATTTACATAAATAATAACACAACTAATAAAAGTAGGTAGGTATGTACAAAATTTTAAAAATACAAATGGTACAGTTTTGCTTCCTGAAAACCGCTGCTAACGATCTAAAGGTAGCTCAACTGATCCAAATCACTACCAGACGGAAGCGTCCCTAAGATGCTGGCTGCATTGCCATGCTGAATGGCAATACTAATGCGTTGAGTCAGCTATGAGCCTTATTTTTTTTTTGTATTCACTAATAGGTACATACACTTTTTACAAAAAAGAATAATTAAGGTCCAAAGGACCATTATAATATGGGGTGATAAGCGTTACCTTTTTACACAGTTTTTTAACTAGCATAGAAGGCAAAGTTCTCCTATTTCATATACTAACGAACATCTTTGAAATTAATGCAAATGTTAATTATGACTTATTGTACCTATTCTAAGTGAAGTAAACTTATCTTTATCTTTAATAAAATAAATTCATCTGCAAAATCAATATAAATTTATTTTTAAAATAACTTATTAAGTAAAAATACTCTAATTCATTATTATTCTTCGGTATTTTTTTTTTTTTTTTTTTTTTTTATACTACTTGGATGGAATTAGACTACTTATTGTAATCTCAAAGATTACTTGCCATTATAAGGCCAAATATAATAAGTTTGAATAATACTACTGTATAATATCCAAGTTTAAAATTCTATACAATTTGCTAACTATTACAGATTGCAATAAGTAAACATCCAAATTGTTCTCCGTCGTTGATTTTGAACGCTGATATTGAACACGCGATTATACATACTAAAATTGAATTTCACGATCAAGTTACTAAATCGTTTACTAGAACAGTGTAGTTACGGCTTTAGTAGGCAGACACGCTACTAAGGGGTGATTTAGGAAGGCAATTGTGAAGATCGAATTGATTACAAGCTTATAATTAAGGCGATAATAGACCCAAAACTGCAATATAGACCTATCTTAGAATGCCTTTTATATGTAATCATACATTTATTCACAGAAAGAATAATACAACTAATACATAAGTAGGTATGACCAAATAAATAAAAAAAACGGCCGAGTCCGAGTCGGCCTCGCGCACGAATGGTTCCGTACCGTATCTATAAAAACGGCAAAAAAAACACGTTTGTTGTATGGGATTCAATATCTATTTTGTTTTGTTTTTTAGTACCTATTTGCTGTTAAAGCGGCAACAGAAATATATCATCTGTGAAAATTTCGACTTTCTAACTATCACGGTTCATGAGATACAGCCTGGTGATTGACGGACAGACCGACAGACGGACGGACAGCGGAGTCTTAGTAATAGGGTCCCGTTTTACCCCTTGGGTACGGAACCCTAAAAATACATGTGAAACAGCTGTGCTACCTGAAGACCGCTGCTAACGATCTAAAGGATTTTATTGCAGTTTCTTATATTTACAAGTTCTGTAATTCTCAGGGCAATTCAAGCAAGGTTCCCATACGTAGGAACGTAGGTACGTACTTACCTTCCAAAAGGAAGCTAAAACGTTTACTCAAACGATTAGCGTGATACGAAATGAGCATAACATAACAGTATTTGTTGTGGTTTTGTTTTGGTATTATAGTTTAAAATTAGCGCAAACTAGCCCCTAATAACTAATACGGCCCCACCTGATGTGAAGCGGTCACCGTCGCTTATAGACACCGGCAACACCAGGGGTATTGTCGATGCGCTGCCTACCCTGAAGGAAATTATTGATCATTTTTCTTGAAGCGACACATGTTGTAACCAATCGGGAGAACCTTAGAGCTCATACCATAGTTACGGGGAAGAAATGATCTTGAGAAACGAGTCGAGAAACACAGGGTTCTACGATGTACGGATGAGCTTTCTCACGGTGCAGGGAAGAGCGATGGTAAAGTCTCGATGCCGGGATGAGATGCTTTACCGATTAGGCTCATATACGAACTTTCCAATGGTTACGCGAAAGCAACCAACGGTTGGTTGGTCGGTTGGTTGGTTTTCGTACACAACGTTTTTCCTGTTGAGGTACGGAAAAGGTAAATAGGCGCCCATCATCGCAATCATCAGACGACGCTAAAATCAGCTAACCGCAACTTCATCACGACTCTGTCACGTCACACACAAACATCATACAAATAACTAAGTAGGTACCACGAGTGTCACATAAATATTACTCAATTTGTTTAAAAAAACCCACTACCATAATAGGCATTACATAAAACAATGGTTTGGTAAATAACATACGCACATACATAAATAGAAACACGCCTTTTTCCTCGAAAGGGTATAGGCAGAGCCTCAATAGGACTCTTTTCACAGTGGGTTGCACCATCGTGGAATATAGACGTGACAAGTGGTGTGCTCATCGCCGCCATTACCTCCCACGACTGACTCGGCGAATGCTTTCTCAAAGTACCTAATAACACATTTCATAATAAGCTAGCAGCCAGGACATATACCAATTAATCTTATCAACAACTCCGGCTAATCTCTTAGTCGGCTTTTACGACATCCACGGGAGGAGATGGAGGGGTCTATTCTTAGGTCGGACACACCACAGCACTAGTTGATGCAAAACTTAGACTAGGGCCCGGGCCTTTTGGGCGTAACTCACACTCACACCTCGTGAGCGCGTTTACACGGGTTTTGTAAAGATTCCACTAGAGGTAAATAAAGTTCTTTTATACCAAAAAACCCAACTAATTTCATATGATGAATAATTATATTTGTAGGCCATTGTTATGTTATTTAATCTCGTAGTCGTAAGCGTTAAAAATTAGATATAGCGTTGAATTAGAGCTGCCAGATCGGAAAACCGAAATATCTGGTCAAAATTCCAAAATTTCTGGATTTTAATGTTGTTGTATGGAAAACAAATACCTACTATGAAACAAAATTTTACATGGTCTAAAGTATAAAGTTGTCAATGAAATATAGGTTCACAGTTAACCCCAATGACATCATAAATTCAAATTTTGGATATTCGTCTTTTACAACAAGGAAAAACGTAGTCTCTAGTTCAACGTCACTCAGTAGTGATATAGGTATTAGAATCTATGAAAATTCCCGCGAGACTCATTTAATGACCCCAATAACATAATATTTATTATTATCAGTTATATGGTTCGTACACGAAGCTTGTGCATGCGCAGGGTTCCAAAATTTACGTGAAAAAAATCTCAAAATCTTTCTAGTTTCCAAAAATAAAGTAGCATATTAGAAATTGCCTAGTTCCTAGGTAAAATGGGAGTTAAAAAAACATGGTTACAACATTTCAGAAAAAAAACTGACTTTGACGGCCACTGATGACGTTGTTTTCAATAACATTTGACAAAATAAATTTTAAATTTTAAAAAACCCCCGTCACAATTAAACTGAAGAACCGAATTTGATAAAACATGTCTAACAATCACCGCTAGAAAAATTTCTTTCAAATTAAAAAAAACCCATTCAAATCGGTTGGTGCTACAGACAGACACACACACACACATAGCGGTCAAACTTATTACAGCCCTCTTTTTGCATCGAGGGTAAAAATTAAATACAGGTCTAATAAAATAATATCCCACATGCCAGGATAGAACACAATGGTGTATATCTTTGAATATATGTTTTATACGTAGAATAATGTAATGAACAACTTAATATCGCCAGCCTCTGAACAAAAATATGCAGAAAATACAAACATTTTGTCTATAGAAAAAACAAAACTGTAATCTCTCGTTTCCCAACAAGCACGGAGGCCACCGAGATAGAAAAAAAGATGTAGGTAATTAATTAACATGCCTAATGATAACACCTGTGTGAAAAGTAGGTATTTCTAGAAGGATAGAAAGGTCTTTGCATGTTTAATATATTATGGTAATTGAGCATCTAATCTGGTAGATTAGACCACAGCAGTGTTTCGTTAATGAGCATCAAATCGGTCAATTTATTGATGTAATAAAACAAATAAATAATCGTTTATTTGATGCGAAATTTGTATTTGATTAACTTAACTTTTGCTTAATTTAATATAATTTTATATATTAAATTTTGTTCCAATAAAAGAGATATATAAAAAAAACAACCCTTATCGCCACCCGTGAAATATTTATCATTGAGTAGTTCCATGGCCATCTGAAGTTTTCTACATCAATCAAATGGAACTTTCAGAATGCACATGCTTGTCTTGTTGCTGAAAATACCGAAATCGCTATATTTTTAATATTCGCCTATAATATTTGAGGAGATCCCTCAATTCCTCATGGATCCCATCATCAGAACCAAATTTTAATGAAAATGGGAACAATCTGGAAGCATATCGAGTCAACTAAAAAAAAAAAAAATCGGTTCATAAATGACGGAGATATGAGGAAACAAACATAAAAAAACACGATTTGAGAACCTCCTCCTTTTTTTGAAGTCTGTTAAAAATTATTCCCATCCGCGATAGTTTCAATTCTATCAATTTTTAATATTTAAATTGTCCTTATTATTCTGATCGATTCGTTACTCTATGAGCTCCTGTACCGAACTACAGGAGGTCAATGAACTTCGAGCTCAACGCGTCGCGTGTATGCAATAGCGCCAATCATTTTCAGACAGAGCAAATAAAAAATATATGCTTTTCCTGTTTCTATGAGAAATGTTTAAATCAATTCCACTGTCGATTCATAACTAATTATTTTAAGATTTTCCGTTACATCGACTACCTACATGTTGTTTATGACGCAAAAGTTAGTCAGAAGTTCAGAACGGTAAATACGACGCGTAGCCACGTCACTATTACATTGTATGCTTCAGATATACAACCCACTTCCCACCAATATCATAAATGTCTAAGTTACGATGTTTGGATGTTTAGGTGTTTGTTACCCAATCACGCCGAAACGGCTGAACCAATTTCGATAAAATTTGGCACACAGATAGATTATGACCTGAATTTATTAATAGGCTATTTTTTACAAGCTTTTATTGAACTTGCAATGTATGTATGTTTGTCTGGGTGGAATCTTGCAACTGAATTTTAAAAAAGTTATCCTCAACCGATTGAGCTTAAATTTGGCACACCTGTCAAGTTCCTATGACTATACAATATTATGGTGACAGCGAGCTGATCTGATGATGGTGGACAACGGAACTCCTCGATGGATAATAGTAGACTAGCCGTGTTTAGGCTCATTTTGATCAGCACACGGTTACGATCACTGTTTTATAAAAGCTAGTATTGAAAAAAATATTTTTCACAAAAAACTTATTTTCCTGGTGAAACGCGAGCGAAGCCTCAGGCGGGCATTAGTTATTATATATAAGAGGCTGTATTCCAGAACTACGCTCAAGCTTTTGTGATAATATTTTATTGTAATCTTTTAAAAAAACTATATTTAATTAATTCTCTATCTAATTTCATTTCATTCATTTCAGTCCGAAAAGCAAGTTTTGTACGGTGACGTCCAAGCCGATCGAATTCTAAACAAAACTTTTGTATGGACGCGATAATGAAGCATCGATGTGATGTACCCAATCGTCATCAAAATAAAAACAACTGACTTTACACTTAAGTACAGTCATGCCCATAATTTACATACACTTTTCAATGTACAAAGTTTCATTTTCACGCAGAGTCATAGGATCTTATAAAGGAGTGCTTCTTGTTTCTACCCAATAATTTTCCAACCATTTAGGTATTTTATCGTTTTAACTCATTTTACAAAATTTCTGTTCTTGTTTCATCCGACACCTACTTACTTCAAGTTTCAAACAAATACTAGACAAGTAGACCAAGCGTGCGAACAAAAGATTTAAACGCGCTACACTTTTCATCCCAGAATAAAAATTAGACTGCTAGTCTCAATTCATCATCATCATCACCCTATAAAATCCCACTGCATTTCCCTTAGAATGCCACGACGAACGGTCTTAAGTCACCTCCATCCACTGACTTCCTACTAACTTTATAATGTCTTTGGTCCATTCCTCTACTGCATCATGCTCTACAAACAGACAAGAATACTTAGGTTACTGAATAAAAAGAGGTATGACAACAAATTGTGTGTGGATACAGAGGTTTTAGTAGTCCAATAAATCTATGGTGATCTCCACACTAATAGGCACACCTGTATCATGGATATCTGGTTTACAGAAAACATTTTGGTACTTAAGGCTTTTTGAAATTGCATTTTTTTTTACGGGAGGGTTTTATCGTCTCTCAAATTATCAGATGGCATAATGTGACGTAATGTGAATAAAACATCCCTCTCGTACCGCTCCCATACCTCAGGGACTGACTCAGTTAAGCGCTAGACCTGTAATTTTGAGAGATTATGTGGGTGATCCTGGTTCTTCTACGGATAGATTCTCAATTACACATTAACAAAGCGGCAGGCAAGCATGATAAATTATAAAACCTCTCAAGTCACGCCGAACAAAAGATATGTTCGCACAACTCAACGCTTGTCCTTCCGAGAAGCCTTCAACCCGCGCGTCGGCACTTCGGCAGACCTCAGGCCCAGACACAATAAAATACACCTATAGACACTTCATACGCTAATTCTGCGAATATCAAACACTTTATCTTGTGAAGGGAAAGGCAATTTTTAAGGTTCCCTTAGTAAAAGGGTCCACTCTATTTTTCTTTCTTCGCGTTTATTTGCCATGCTGACTAACTCATGCTGAGGCAGAGCCATTTTGTTACTAGAGTTACACTTCGTACCTTCAAATCTGTTTCCTCTTAGTCTAAGTTGATTATGTGTTTCTGTGTAGCTCTTGTATACAAATAAATATATATTACTAGCAGCGCCCCACGGTTTTACCCGCGTAAGTCACGATTCTGTGGGAATATCGGGATAAAAAAGTGCCTATGTGTTATTCCAGGAGTCCAGTTGTCTCCATTCCAAACTACATCCAAATCCGTCCGGCCATTTCAGCGTGAAGAAGTAACAAACACACACACTCACAAATATTTTTGCATTTATAATATTAGTGTGATTTCATTCTTTCTTCTTTCTTTCATCACAAACATACTTTAAAATAAGACAGGTACCTAAGAATGTTTACGTTATTAGAAAAACGTAATAGATGCCTCTATAATTACATAATAAACCGTCAAAAATGGTAAAAATACCGTAGTATTACAGAGAAAGGTGTGAAAATTCGAATTCCATAAATAACCGAATGTCAAAATAAGGTCGTTCTAATGAAATCTACAACTGTAACTAAATGAAAAACACAAATATAGGTCCGCCGAGATTATTAGAAACGCAAATATGTACTTCAGCTTACGAATGCATTGGTAGATATTGGGTTCCTATGTTATCCTGTGTGTTTGTTAGTAGTAGAACTTTTTTGTGAAAGATTTCTTCCGGGGAAGTACTACCACCATACCTATTTCTGCCGCAAAGCAGTACTGTTCGCATTGCTGTGTTCCGGTTTGAAGGGTATGGGTGCCGGTGAAATTACAGGCACATGAGGCTTCTCATCTTTATGTCTCAGGGTGGCGGGCGCAGTGCAATGCCACATAGGGTGCGTCCTAGGTGAACGTGGCCTATGTGATAATGCACTGTTCATTAGCAGAGGGTACCGCTTAATATCAGGTGGGCCCTTGACCCACAATAATAAGCAGTACCTATAAAAAAAACTTTTGGTGTCAAAGGAACAAATAATGGGTATGATAATGGGCAAGAAACCCATGATTTGATAGTAAAGGGGCGCTAAACGAATAAAATAGTGATAATTTTCCAATTAAATAGGTAATAATAATAATAAATAATGCTGGACCGTTCACACAACATTATCTAGCCCCAAGCTAAGCAGAGCTTGTATTATGGGTACCAGATAACTGATATACTTAATACAATATATTACATAGATAGATATTTTTGATTATACATTGAAAATACCCAGAACACCCTGAACAAGAATCGAACTCGCAACCTCATGCGTCGCAGGCCAAGCTTCGCCCGCCGTGCCACAGAGGTCGTCAATAGAGACGCAACTCAAAATAGTTGAAGTTGATTACGAATTAAACAGTGTGTAGTGAAATCTGCCTTATCGATTGAAATTGAAAGCAGGTAACGCGCTTTACTTATGTAGGTACTATTTTTTTTTTAATAATTGGCGCCGCACGGCTTGTGCATTTGCCATTTTAAAGTTTTTAGTATTGTATTTTCTATATATTTTACAACGTTACACTCCTTCCAAGTCGTCAGTCACAGTCAAGTCATGTTTTAGTAAAACGGCGACCGTTTTACTACGCACGAGGCCTACGGATTAATGCACGCAGCCCGACACGCACTTAGCCGCTATTTTTTACTTGACTAGTGGCCAGTTCTCCTAAAATATGTCCCCATAAGTCTTATACAAAATTATTATTTTTGTTATTATTATTGTTCTACAGTAATAATGTGAATATTAATAGTCATATCTATGATGCCATTTAATAAGTCATAAAATCATCGATAACATGTCATAAACTTAAAATATATAAAATAAACGTCATAACTTAAACGAAAAAGATCATTAGGTAAAATAAATTAGTTTTAATGTCTCTGCACACCTGGGTGTAACCTGATATTTTATATACGTTTTCCATAACTCGCTTTTTAGTGTTGAATAGCATAAAGACTTATCGCATTTTATTTATTTTGTTATGTTTAATGTATTGAGGGTGAATGACGGCTTTTTAAAAACGTAAATTGTATATGCCGTCTAGACATCATTTGTTCTTGTCGTTTTCCTGCAAGGCTATAAATAAGTGTTTCTTACTAAATGTTTTTTTTTGTTTATGGCTTTTCTATATTAATCAATTCAGCAACAATTTAGTCAATGTAATGAATTAATAAATAATTAAATTTTTCATGAATAATAAGCAATAGTACTAGTATAGTATTATTTTATCTGTGGTAATAGTAAATAGTCAAGTCGTCAAGAGGCTCCGTTAAGTTTAAATGGTGGCAGAAAAACTAGGGTTTTGCAAGAAAAAAACCACCATTTCGAATAGACACGCAATTCACTTAAATTTAACTACACCATGTGCTATTTATCAAAGTTAGACCGGTTAAAATGCCACCAAAATTACACAAAATAACTCGAAAAAACACATTAAATGTAATTAGATAAAAATTACGACGTTTCTTTCAAAAATGGCAGATTTATTCTACTACAGACTGTTCACCGTAAGAGGGCACCTGCCATGGAGTATTTATTATTCTATGGTTGGCACTATTCCCAAGGCAATACTAAGACACAGACACGGACTAAGAGTATAACGCAGGTGCCATCTTACGATGAACGAGCTGTACATGCTTAGTACGTAATCAGCTACATTTATATTATATTCTCGCCTTGAATAGGTCAAGTGTCGATCAGTTAACACCTGTCTGATACCTATCATTCTCTTCCGAGTATCAGTGGAGTTGGTTTACACAACATAACTTACACAATCGCTCGATTGTCATCGATTGTCGTTCTGATTCATGCAGCAACGGGAATGCCACAATTCACGATGCACAGTTCATTTTATAAAAAATTCAAAACCCCTGCTATTTTCCGCGACCGACTCACCTTCACACCGCTCTGTCACACTGGTGTGATGGTGAGGAAGGAAATTTCCTCCACGTAACACTAGTATTAAAGATAGGAAAACGCTTTCCTAACCTCAACACCGTACGCTTCTCTGTCACACTAGTGTGATTGTGAGGATATAATTTGACCGACCTTCATACTATTTAAATAACAGTGTAAAATCACAGAATAAATATTAGTACAAGCAGTTAAAGGTGAGAAATTTTTAGTGTTCCAACAAATTAAACCGCATTAAAATTGGAGCACACGTTGCATTATAGATCGAGTAGTGCCTGATAGATCCCTTGACTTTGATCTCTTGTCCTGATAGATCCCTAATAAATCCTGTCTCCAAAGGATCGAGTCTTATTCATCGTGAGCTGGTCATCATCAGACCCTAGAGTCTGTGGGGGGAAGGCATGTCATGTCATCTTAATTTGAAGTTTGAGCTCAATCCTAAAAAGTAGCCTATATCTCAATCCAGATCATAATTTACGCGCAGTCTACGCGCTAACTAACATAGGTAGGTAGTACATAAGTTAATTCGGAAGAAAAAAAACCCCAACGCAATGAAGCGGCTGAACCGATTTTGATAAAACATGTGTAAGAACTATCGCTAGAAAACCCGCTTCCAAATAAAAAAACCACTTTCAAATCGGTGCACCCGTTTAAGAGCTACGGTGCCACAGACAGGACACACAGACACACATAGTGGTCAACCTTATAATACCCCGCTTTTTTAAGTGGCCGGTTAAAAATGCCACTAAAAAAAAAGTGTCTCAACCATAGAATAAATACTAGTAGTACAACTCAAAATATGACAATATTATCGTTGGAGAATCTACAGAAACTATCCGCCATATACTTACGATAAAAAGTGACGAAATTAAATAGACTATATTTAATTTCCTAGTTTTTTGTTACTTATTTTGTGTAATTTTGGTGGCATTTTAACCAATGTAGCTCGACCACAGAGCACAAGTGTAGTGAAATGAAATGATAGTGTATTGCGTGACTTTTCAAATTGGTGGAAATTGTCTAGCAAAGTTTTTGTAAAACCGTTTTACTAAATCATGACTTGACTTTGACGACTTTGAAGGAGTGTAACGTTGCAATACTTGGAAATGCCAAATAAAAAAGACGGGCGACGCCAATTATAAAGAAAAAAACTATTCTTGAGTTCTTGATAGTTTAAAAAAACTGTATACAAAACGCCTTTTTTCACAAGGACAAGATGCACTGAACATGGAATAAAAACTGGAATATCGAGGCTACAATTTTGCAACTTCTCGGCAATGTATGCACTTATCTATCTATATTATTATAGGTAAGGTACCGACAGCAAGATAGGCATAGCATGCAATCTAGATTGGATTGCAGTCGAGGCATGCGCCGTAGAAGGCGAGGGCTGTCTCGGTGTGTCCTTACGCACACACGCAGACATGTTGCATGAGATATCCTAGGGCGGTGTCACCATGAACATTTGTTTTTTTTTTTTTATACTACTATGGTAGCAAACTTGCATACGGCCCACCTGTTGGTAAGCGGTTACCGTAACAGAGACATAACACGCGCGTTGACGACCCTTTAAAAAATTCCAAAGACCCCTTTTGAAGAACCCCATACTGTAATAGGTCATTACGAATAAGAATGAAGAAGAATGGTCATTAAGATGTGTGAAATTTTGTTTTGGGAAAACTAGAAGACCAAACACACATATTTTATAGAATTTAACCTATCGTAGTTGGGAATCATTTTATGACGATATGTTAAAATTTTGGAGTCGTTGCGTTACACGTTTACTCAATAACAGTAAAAGTCTAAATAAATCAAGAACAGAAACACGATTGGTAAACCTTTTCTCAAAAGATGTATTTTTTTAAATTAGCCCTCTTAAAACCCGTTTTAAGTCCTTCCTTCAAATAGAAAAAATATTAAACGTTAATTTTTCTACTATTCAGTAGGTAATCACATTACTTAGATTAGATTAAAGCAGAAGGATTTATTTTTATATCTGCAACTTTAGAAGCAAAACGAAGTTTTACCATTTGTCGCTTACGTCAGTTAACTCCGAGCGGCAGAAATCTATACCTCATCTCTTCCCGGGTTCAAGTGAGTAATAGCGCTATCACTTTTTTGCAGTTATTGTTTTCTTGCTAGACACCGCCCATTCGATATTTTAACATTTGTAACCTGTGAAGAACTAGGCGGGTTTGTTTTAATTAATCAAAAAAGGTTATCAGTATGTACGCATCTTAAGCCACGCGTGCGCACGTTGCCACCGTGTCTGCCGCGGCCTCACTCACACCGGCACCCTCGTGAAACTCGATCCACGCACACATGCACCGGTGGGGAAAATCAGCGGACAGATACCTACGTAACCTGCACAACGTATTTAACTTTGTTAGGTAGGTAGGCTTTTGTAAAATTATCTAGTTTGTAGCTTGCAACACCCTAATAACCCTCAATTACGCTCAATAAAACACTGACTACCGTGCCGTGGTGTGTCCGGCCTAAGAATAGACCGCTCCATCTCCTCCCGTGGATGTCGTACAAACCGACTTAGGGATTACCCGGACTTTTTGGTATAAGATTTATCCTGGTTGCTCAGTCGTGGAATGAAATGGCGGCCATGTTCTCACCACTAGTAAATTTGCTTCTTGGCCCCTCGTAATTACAAATGGTTCAAACGTTTGTTGGCACTAATTTTCTTTTAATGCTCTTTTGCTTTTAATGTTGACTCAGAGCGATGCCTTTTATGGCTCTTAAAAGTGTCAGGTAGGTACCTATTTTGTTTACTAGACTATTAAGGAATAATAATTACTATATGATTTGTAATATAAAGTAGGTAGGTATCATTTTGCGTGACTGATTGTTCTAAAGCTATATAAAGACTTTACTACATTGGTCACTATTATTAGTCACTGTGGCAATGAATGAATGTTCATTTGTTTTCATCATTCAAATTGTAAATAGGATATTGAAATACACGCCCGGGATTACCATTATGAAACAATTTAGTTTTGAGACAGTTTACGTCAGTAGTAAATTGAGATACTGATAATTAACGGATACTGCTAAGCACTGATAATTAACGTAAGCGTAACGTTAGCGAGAAGCTAGCGACACGATAGTCTATGTCAAATTTTAGCCAATCAAGTTATTAAGAGTTCTATTCACAGCGATGTCATTGGACAATATTTAACGTTGAGTTTCGTTTCGCTAGCGTCTCGCTAACGTTAATTATTCGTGCTTGGCCCAATCAAAAGAGTCGCATTTCGGTTTGTTTCGTTATGCAATTGGTTTGTCTAAATCAGTCAGTTGTTGTACGCAAGTAATAATCGTTCAATGGTCTAAATTGTGTTTTCTAATAATATTTATTATTAGAAAACAAATATTTATTTCATAATTAATATTTATTACAATCGCCATTTTAAAAGTAAGTCAGTAAGTGGGTTAAAAGAGAGTTTACTTTTTTAAAGCTTTTTGATTACAACATAGTCATAGAGATAATTTATAGGTTCAATTTACTTGCTTTAAAAGTATTTTCGCGAATTATCTAAACTGGTTTATCTTTGGCTTTATTAGGTTATAACTTCGGTTAAACAAAAAGTTAGGTTTATGAAATTATAGAAAATCTTATTTTCCATACAGTTTGTTTTAATATTATAAACGTATACAGCTGTTTGTATGCTGTGCTCCACCATCGAGTTATTTTTCCTTTAGCTATTTGTTTTCGTACGAAATAAATGTTTTTAATTCACAGGAATCTACTCTACTAGGAATCGAGCTAAATTATTAATAATTATCCCCAAACCGATCATTACCGGACACAAAATTAAACGAAACTAGTTTCTACTAGACTGAACTAGCTCTGCAGAAATAATAATCTATAATCCTGGCGTGTTGTAAAACTAAACGAATCTCAAGGAAATCTACGTTTTGAAATTTAATTAAACGACATACTTCGCCTTTCACTGAAACTTTTAACATTGCTATTTTGTAACGAAAACTGGCGTCAAAGTTGGCAAACAGGGTCAGTTACTATATACCAATAAGATTGTAAAAAAATATATGTATTTCAATAGGTTTTTTTTAAAACTCAACAGATCCATGGACTAAATTAGAATAATTTTAACAGATTCTTTTTTTAAATTACTTATTGAGTCTTATTGGTTACTCTCCCGACGCGCTACTGAGGTCTAGGAAGTATATTGTACTGAACTATCTAAATCGACTCTTTACGCCATTTTAGAAAAGGCACTTCATTTACTTTTTTTTTCTGGTGTTTTTTGAGTTATTTTGTGTTATTTTGGTGGCATTTTAACCAATATACCTCGATTAAAGAGCAAAACATCATTTATGACGTTTTGATACAAACCATAATCTTTGAATCAAATTAATTACATGGGAAAACAAACTAGACTATCATGTTGCTTAGTGTTTGTGAATGAGTTCATTATTTTACTAAGCAGAAAACGACACAAAACTTTTTTTCTTCAGAATTAAGGTCATAGCAAACGTATCAACTCGGAAAGGGTTCGTAACCGCATCAACACGAGCCGTTCTCCCTTTCCGAGTTGATATAATGTGTATGTGTGTGTGTAATGTAACCTTTATGGTTCTACTAACTCTAATATTCACCGAACGCAGACTTTTCGATTGATAAGTATTCGATTTTCAAACGCTTGAATGGTGCGTTCTAAATATCTTGGGCAGGCAGTGTCCCCGCGGAGGCAGACATAACGTCGCCGCAACGACAGATAAAAAATATACCGCAACGTAACTCAATCGGCCTATTTGGGTCAATAAATACGATATAAATATGAATGTAATTGTGTAAGTATAGAGTTTAAATTTCAACGAGAGTTAAATCGTTTCCATAATATCAGAGATCAGAGCATGTAATATAACAAAAACCTCTGCTTTATACAGACTCCCATACCCTTATCTGTAGGTATAAGTTTCAAAATATTGCAAAAAAATAAAACGAATAAAATTATTTCAACAATGTTTTGAAGAAATAAATTAATTGTCATAACAACTTAAATTTCAACAACAACGGAACATCAGATATATCCTAAACTTATTTAGGTTCAATCTTGACCTAAAAGTGTCCACGAAATCCCAAAGTCTGAATATTATCCATAAAAATATCTCCTTGGGCGGCAGTAAATCGAAACACGACACCCATCTATTTATAGAGGCAGACTTATGAGTATTACATTACAAATCGATAAAACTGGCTCTACTCTACATAAAATATTCTACAAAATGCATATTTATTGAACTATAGAGAAGTTTTTGTTTTTAATATGCGACCGCTTGACCGCGATCCTACGGTTTTATTTAATTATTTAGAGTTTTTCTTGCATAGTTTAATCTAAAAGCCCAATCACATGTCCAGTTGCGACTGTGGTGAGCCGGGCCACGGCCATAATCTGTAAGACGAGCCCAAAAATCACGGCTTTATGAACTCTCTCTCTATACGATATTTGTTCTAAATAATTGCAGTTTGCTATGCAATATTTGTGCGTCGTTATGTCATAGTTGTCGTATTTGATCAGTCATTGTTAATTTTATGTGTTTGCTATCAAATATGTGTTGGCTATTTACTTCTCAACAGTCAAAATTATTTTCACACTACACCTGCTCGACAATGTCCAATTACTTATCATGCAACCTCAACGTAAAGTTAAGCATTACCTCAAGATGTAAAGTTGTATGAAACTCCCTAGGGAGTAAAGTGATTTGAATTTGGAACATAAAATTCGTGTGGAGTGGAAAACTCTGACTAAAAAAATTCCCATATGGCATTGTAAAGAGTTATGTTCGAAAATCGAACTGGCCACCATGAGCAGAACTCAATTTCAAATAATGTGAAACAAAAGACGGTTTTTGGTAATGTGATATTCAGTGAATTTTTATTTCGCAGAAAGTGTGAAAAGTGGAGTATTCTCCTCTGGGATAGAGCCTGTCTTCGTCTTGGGCAGCTTGAACCCCTAGCTTCACTCAGGACTCTACATTGCTGTCCCTCGTTATACGCTCAGGGTTCAATATGCTGCCCGCGACGTAATACACTGCTTTATCCCCTTGGTGCATAATCTACTATTACGTACTGATAATTCTTAACTTAGAAGTAGATCCCAGTTGCTATAAATGATACGTATTTTATTGCGTCCTGAATGACTTCACTCCGGCTAAATTAACTCAGACAAAATCTTGTATCTCTTCAGTAAATCTTTGTAAGATATTTGTCTGGCCCGAGACTGTTGAGCCATATTTACAACTTGTTAAACAAAACAGCTAAACTTAGCCGGTAGCCATGCTGAAATCTGTTAAAGTGAAGCTCACTTTCGTAAATTGTACTTTACACGCGGCCAATGAACGGGCGCCAAATTGTGTGCAAGTCTATGCAATTTATTATAAGATTTATCATTGTCTGGAACTGAAAAGCGGTACTAGTTAGACTGCAACGTTCTCGTGCAGGTAAAAGGGCCATAGAAATGTGTTTTTTTTACGTCGTATTTACCGACTATCGAACATGCTGTTTACTCCCAAACCGCAAGCATCACTTTCCTACGGTCTACTAGAGAGATTATAGTTATTACTAATATATATATTATTCATTACAAACTTACCGATGAATTTACGTTGTTATATGTACCTATGTCCTTTAGTTCGGTTTGGTTCTTTGTAAAGGCCTTTCCCAGCATTTTTCTATCGCGGGCACCTCTATTGGGAGAGTTTATTCCCAGAAACCAATACCAAAATTTCCACAATGGATGTCAATGCGATGCATTTTCTAAAATCTGTTGCAACGTCCCAGCAGTATTGGTGGTTTAGACTGCTTCGCAAATCTCCTTTCACAACCATTAACCATCACGAATGTTTTTTTCTCGAGACCCACTATGGTTTTAATAATTTGATCCTCATAGACTTCTATATATATTTATGTACTGTTATCATAGACATATATTATATATAATACTAGTGTAAGAACCAGCCGGAAGACGTGTAAAATGACCTCATCTTGATATTTAAATCTATGACTGTTATATGGGATACTGGCTGGAGATAGGTATGTAAAACTCAAAACTACAAGATATGGCAGAAAATCGGACTTATGACTTCAATATTTTATCAATGGATGGACATAGAAATCATTCAATCTTGCTGAGCGACATATAAAAAAAACTATCATTTCTAGTACACTCAAGATCGCTTTTAGACTTGAAGATGAAAGCCGAAAGCTGCCTAATGTTTCATAAATCTGGAATCTGAATGCGTTAATCTCTGAATCAACTGTCGAATTTGAATGTTTCTAATTCTGAGAGTATAATAACAAAAACAAACACCTACTTCGGAAAACAAACAAAATCCTCAATTATTAAACACTGACTAAAATAAACCCTAAACAAAATGAGTCATACGAAAACCAAAGCCGCACACGCGACGCGACTCATTAATTTGGGGAACGACTTCGACGGTACGAACTCTACCAAGAGATATACTAGTTTGTATAGTTTATAGTTCGCTTCAAATATAAATAATACATAGTTTTATGCACTTTTTGAGAAGAGGACTTGATCCGCGGTTACCTCTAGAGCATAAACACCGTAATTATTCTTCTTCGTAGCTTAGGGAATAGATTTTGTGTATTATTTGATCATGGTACATGATGTACGCTGTCAGTTGATTAAATATAACAAAGGTAGAGTAAAATAGTTTTTTATTATTATTATGAAACTGTGGTGTCCCTGCAGGGCAAAGGCATTCCTCTCTATTGTTGGCGATTTGGGACCAATCCTTCAAGTAGGAGTCTAGCTCGTCCCGTTTTTTCATGCTACTTGGAATGACGGGTCAAGCAGATGGCCCACCTGATGTTAAGTGGTACCCTCTGCCTATGAACAGTGTATTACCTCACAGGTCACGCCCACCTAGGACGCACCCTATGTGGCATTGCACTGCGCCCGCCACCCTGAGACATAAAGTCTCATGTGCCTGTAATTTCACCGGCACCCTTACACCCTTCAAACCGGAACACAGCAATGCGAGCACTACTGCTTTGCGGCAGAAATAGGTATGGTGGTAGTAATTCCCCGGACAAAGTAACTACTACTATAAATAACGTGTAACTTATAACATGTATCAAAGTGGCTACATATGAAATCTTTTTAAACAATCTATTGAATGGAAAACTAGTTATATTTATTCTATGGCTCAGTTGAATGAAAAGCTAACATACGACATGCTGATTATTTGGAGAGCTTCCAATTATCACACTACATCCTCTGAACAAGTGTATACCGTGATATATCGGTGTAATAAACAAAGAAAATGTACCGGCCAGACGGCGGTGACAACTTTACCTCGCCAGACGGTTTGGTAATAAAGAAAAAAGTAGGAAGAGCTGAGAGCGACGAATGATTTTGAATCAAGCTTTTTTTCTTTTTTTTCTTTATAATTGGCGCAGCACGGCTTGCGCATTTGTCATTTTCATTAGGGCGTCGATGGACGCTCAATTCTGTCACTATATCTAACTCATTAAAGTTCAGGTAACTTTTAAAGTGACAAAATAGCACTCGCGAAACGAAAAGTAAGCGAAAGTATTTTTGTTTTAAATTTAAAAGTAATTAGTTAAGTAGGTACTATTCAGTAATAAAAACAAGGTTGTGTTTTTTATAACACTGATGTCAATAAAACATATCACAACTAATAGTGTAACTAATTCATTACGGATGAGCCCAATCGGTTGCCTAATTAGTTTAATTACAATCGTCTCACTCAGTGGACTCGTAATGTAACCTGTTTCGTGTTAATAGTATAATAAAATAAAATAGGATACCGCTAGCAAGTATAAAAAGTAATATAAAAAAACTAGTTGAAGATTCCATCCGTTTATCAAGGGGGGGTTAGCAGAGTTCAAGGAAATTTACGTGATTTATTCCAAACAGTATTTTTATATCACAGTAGGTATTTTATTTCATATTAAATTATTCATCATCTGAGAAGCGTCAAAACTATAAAAATCAAGTACTTTCATGTTCTCTTTGGTTTATGTGGACAACATCCGCAATCATTTACTCCATAGAATTAAAAAAATAGTTTTATTCCAGCGATTTTTATTTATTTGAGATGCAAAGGTGAAATATTATGTTGGCAGACGACTCAAATGATAATAAACTCGCCGATATAAAGCTTAAAGTTTATATTATAGTACTATAAATTTGTCACAAAGTTCCTTACTACGCAGTCGAGATGTGCTGACAGTATTTATTTTATATTATTGGTTTGATAGTTAAATATATATAAGTAGGTACTATACGTTTGATTTTGGTATATTATGTTACAGTTTACTATATATTATACGATGCGTTTAATATCGGAAAATCAAACGTATAGGATAATAACAAGCTAACTGTAGGTCACTATTAATGGTATAAATACTGCCCAATTATACTATTTTTACATAAATTTTAAGTTATTACTGTTTTTTTATCTTTATTATAGGCGTAGCACGGCTTGTGCGTTGGGCATTTTCAAAAAAAAAATATTGTATTTTCAATTTAATTTTCAACGTTACACTCCTTCCAAGTCGTCAAAGTCGCAGGCAAGTCATGTTTTAGTAAAATGGTGGCCGTTTTACTGAAACTCTGGTAGTTAATTTGCACCAATTTGAAAAGCCATGCAATTCACTTCCATTTAATTTCACTGCACTTGTGCTATACATTAGCTAGATATAATACAACCAAAACAAAAAATACTGGGAAAAGCAATAAAATAAAAGTATACGACGTCTCATTTCGAAAATGGCCGAAAGAGTTCCCTTATTACGGTTTATACAATATCTCCTCCTCCAAAAAGTTTAATAAGTATTTATATTTTATGAGAATACTTTTTCATTTAAAAACTACATTATTTGTCTTTTTTTATCTTATCGTAAATCAACTCGAGGGATTGCTCTAGATAATAAATTAAGATGAATGATGATAGCAGCTGGTAAAAAGTGTTAAAATAAAATATCATCGTGACTTTTTGACTTTTTGATAAAAGTTTAATCTAGATTCGTTCTGCTATACACCGTCACTATCGTTCAATCAAATAGGCAGACAGAAAACCATAGAGTTTTAGTAATAGATTATTTTTTCATAAAATTACACAACATTAAGCAACTTTCATCTTGCCCAAGTGATACAGTCAATGTACCTAATTTACCTTATTGGATACTTAGTCATAATATGTTATTACTGGAAAGAAGCGTTAGCCAATTCAGTCGTGGGAAGCAATGGCGGCGATGAGCTCACCACTTGTCACATCTATATTCCACGATGGTCAACCCAGTGTGAAAAGAGGCCCATTGAGGCTCTGCCTACCCCTTTGGGAAAAGGCGTGTATCTATGTATGTAAGTATGTTTGTAGTCATTAGTCATTACTTTCCATTTTGATAACTGCTGGGTACAAAGTCTGAAATAATTTGATTTAAATATTTTGGTAGTTATTGTACTGATTTCCAAAAGTAGTTTTGCTTAGGAAAACTTTGAGTCAAAGTAAAGCGTAGTTTAAATCAACATCAATACATCTTCATAATAATATATTTTCAATGTTGTCACATATTATTATAGTTAATTACACCTGTCTATCATGTACCTATAAATAATTTCTTGATTCCGCTTCCTAGTTTATAGTTCCGGTATCATTTTATAGGTATTATGAACACTCAAATAAAAAGCATAAAACCTCCATTGGTAAGAATGAAATTTGAAATAAAAACGAATGCAGCGCCACATACTACGAGTAAAAAAATAATATTACTCTGTGTTCGAATACAAAACATGAAAGCGCGTTGAAGTCTTTTCTATGAGCATTATTAGAGTTAAGAAAAATCTACTAAGTTCTACTTATTTACACAATTAAGTATTATTGTCTCAGTGTTTTTGGATACAAATAAAAGTGTTTTTTTTTTTTACTTTTCTTACCTACCGACTACTAAAATGGGAGATGACATAGACAAATGATTGGCATTTGCTTTTAAATCAGTGTTTTTTTTTGCTCTTTAGTTATTGGTTTGAAAATAGAACGTTCTCACCGGCCAGCATTCCCTTTCTGCTAAATATTATAGACTCTCAGTTTCTGTGGAGCAGCGGTGGACTACGCCAATTGTTAAACACTCTATGATTTAGTCGTATTTAATGTATCTCTAGTAATCCAAGGCTCGGTGTGCGGTTCAACGGCACTAGCCAACCCGTCAGTCTGGTTAAACAGTCTGTGCTACTTTACACCTGTCAAATTGATAAACAAGCGATTCCCAACTTTATTGCCGGAGCAAAGCAGTGTCATCAATCTTAATGATCGGAAACAAGTTTGCCGACAAAGCGCCATTTATTGTTTTATTTTTTTAAACTGTATCTTGGTCTGGACTGGACGATCGCGATTAATGCCAGTGCTCGCAAATGTAGATGTAGTCATTGGGACGTTGGTGGTCTTTTTTTTAATGGCCTGTTTTCAGGGTGGTCTTTGGTGTGTGTGTTCTGCTAATAACTTAAAACTATAAGTCGTAAAGATTAGTGCAACTTGCAGTTTTATTCAATTTTTTTGCGGCAACCTACTCTACATAGCCTACAACAATTTAATGACTTTATCAGTGCAATTACATATAAAGTAGGTAGTTACTGCATGCGAATAAAAACGGGTTTTTTTATGATTTTTAAACGTTATTTCTTCTAATAAACCATAAGCCAATTTCAATTTATAATTAATCATCTGAGTGCAATTATAAACACATTTATTTGAGTTTTTTTTTTGTTTGTATTTGACTTCGCACGGCGTGTGCATTTGCTATTTTCAAGTGTATTGTATTTTCAATAAAATTTGTAACGTTACACTCCTTCCAAGTCGTCAACTCATTTTAGATGTAGGTATTCTAGGTGGGATAAATACGGATTCCAAAAATTACGTAGTTAGAATCCGGAATAATTGTTATTACTTTTAGCTTGTGGGATGAATTTCTGGGATCAATACGGATGCACCTGTCAAAGTAATTCAAGGCATGTTTTAGTGAAACGGTGGCCGTTTTACAAAAACATTGGTAGACAATTTCCACAAAATTTGAAAAGTCACGCAATTCACTTCCATTTCATTTCACTACACTTGAGCTCTATAAACGAGCTACATTTAAAATGCCACCACAATAACACGAAATAGCTCAAATAAACACTAGGAAAGGAAACAAAATAAAAGTAGACGTCTGTTTTAAAAAATGGCGGAAAGAGCCAATTAGAGTTCTTACTTCTATTTGTAAAATTTAACTTTAGAACGCGCTAACCAAACCGACCGCCCGTCGACCGTGTCTCGTTTTCGTATAAATACTACATTATATACCATAGACTGTTCTCAATAATTTTACTCCACTTTGTGTGGCTTTAGTTTACCTACACGCCTCTTGAATGTTCTGCGGCTTTCCTACCTGTGTGGCACTCTGTAGGCGACAATTTTCCAATAGTTAGCCGCAAACGTTTTTATAAAGTCGCCTGACGGGATTCGCGATCTAGATTTACACAAATAAACTTGATCTAGTCTTGTACGTTATTACGCGTGTAACGCTGCGGGCTTGTAATAAACTTTGCTATTAAATACGAAATGAAAATTAGCTATTTGGTTATTCTTGACCGGAGGTTGAGAAATCGTTGAACTGAAAGTAGACCGACCGTAGATAGTCTGAGAAGTACGTAACATAGCCTCTTGAAAGCGTGCTTAATTGGCTAGATATAGATATAACTAGTTAGCCCTAAATAAAAGCATGCAAGCAGTTTGAAAGCAAATTGTATAAGCCCGTAACAGACTTGGCACCCAACGCTATTCTGCAGCAGCGTACAATGACATATCATTAAAAGTACCTACGAAGGTACTCTATATACAGTTTATTAATAGATATTCTTACCTGTCCAAACAACAAGAATAAACCATTGTTTTATCTGTTGTTTGTAGGCCTGCATTGTTGGCATTGTTAAAGGTAGAGGTTACCGTCTAACATCAGATGGGCCATCTGCTTGTTCTGTCATACACAAAGTTAAAAAAGTGTTATAAATGTGTTTTATTCCTATGTGAGCTAGGATGTTATCATAATGAGCTAAATACTGACTGTCCTCTACTTAAATACGATTCAGTCTCCTCTTTCTGATTTATATAAGACAGAGGAAATAAATTGTAAGTACCTACGGATCAATGTTATTTATTTAAAAGATAAAAACCGGCCTTTAATTTCAAATCCGACTTACCTACCTACCTGTCTATAGTCGGATTTGAAATTACTGGTGTGGGTAATTATCGGTTATGGAGCGATTGCGAAAAAAGGAAAACTACATAATTTCCTCTCCGATTGCTAACTAACAAGACTCTACGCTCTATGGTTGCTCACAAATACAGACATCTCATTCTATAGTCTATGTATTTGTGCCAGTGTGCGTGCGTACGTGAGTTCTTTAGACAGCGAGGCGCGCGCGCATGAATTCAATGCGAGTTCATACAAAGCACCTCATGTTCTAACTAAACTACAAACAAACCAAACTGTCCTTTGTATATTTAACCCAACCAAATGTTTTATCTAAGCAATTCATTGAACATAATACATTGAAAATTATGTTTTAACTCAGTAACAATAAGGCATGATAAAGTGAAATGAAATGGTAGTGAAAGTTTACGAAAATTATGAGTATTACAATAAACAATTCGAATAGACTGTACAGAAATACTCTTATTAAATTGGCATCAGACAAAATGATCAACGACAACGCCAAACAATGACACAGTCGCAGATCTAAATTATTGTCTAGAAGTGGTATTGAAAAGACTGAGATATGTTAGATCGAATACCTTGAAAGGCCAAACATAACATAACACCAAACAGTAACATATAGGTACTCCTGATCAGACGCTAGGATTCCCAGTCTCGTGGATATCAGCTACTATGGTACAAAAACACGGCCCGGCATGCGCTTGAAATTGTATCCATCGCAAAATAATTGAATGCTTGCATCACGCTGGTTAATTAACACCATATCAAGCTCTCTTCAAGGCCTCTGGAAGGGTGAATATAAATAACCAATGATAGACGAGGAATGTTCAACATGTATCAATCGACACTAATTTGTAGATTTTTGTTAAGTGAATGAAACTCTACACGCATTTGAACCTCACGTTACACTCATTAGACACAGTTCATACTGGAGTGACCTAGAGGCATGTTTTTGAAGCCATACTTTCGGACACCATACTTGATACTTTTCACTAGAAACGGGATATTTAACATGATTTTCGAGTTTTTAGTTTTTAGTGGTATCCCCCTTAATAAAATAGTGAGAAAGAGGGTAGATCGACATATCTGCCAATAACATCTACTCGCAAAGAATTTACAGCTTGTTCACCGTAAGATGGCACCGTAACATGGCAGGTGTCAACTTACGGTGAACGGTCCGGCTCGTTCACCGTAAGATGGCACCTGTAAACACTCCATGGCAGGTGCCAACTTACGGTGAACGGTCTGTAGTTAGTTCTCCCGAAATCATGGCGCATGCAACTGTGCCGATATATCGGGAACAATCAAAACTGGAAAATCGTGGTAAATATCCCGTTTCTAGAGAAAATTATGTGCATAATAGTTTCAAAAGTTATACCATACTTGATGTCCATCGCTAGACGTCATCAGTAGACGACGTCTCTTTTCAAAAATGGCGGAAACAGCCGCTGAATGTTTTTCTCCTGATTCCAGTCACTAGCGGCACAGAATAAATATTATTACAAGTACTAGCGACCAGAGTAGTAGAGTCCGATCTGTGCAGACTTCCTCTAGAACATCTTCCTAAGAACTTATTTCTCCTTAGAAGTCATAACTTACACCATCACATTCAGCATCGGTAATTCCTTGTTGACCCAGATGCGCGTGCGCACGTGGTTAATTGCCTCTCATTGGTGGAGACTCGGTCATCACGCGACGACCTAGCCTTCTGATTGTAGGGAATGTGCTTTGCGCTTGATGACTTACCTACCCAAAGATTTTTGATAACGTCAAAATATTTAACAGTAGTCTAAAAGTTTCTTCGAAGTGCTTTAAAATTTCCTGCATAAATACGGAATGTTAAGGAATGTTGCAAAAATATATGGTGAGTCCACAGTTTTGATCATATATTAAACGATTTATTTTCATTTTGTTATAATTTTATCGCGATATTTTTTGTACATACGTTACTGAAACATACCTATCCCGTGTTGAATTTAGTAATTTTAATGAGATTGATCCTCACATTCTCTTCAAAGCATTTCAATCAAGAAATTTCTGAATCAATCCTCGTATTGACATGACAATAAATAGTTCATTAGTATCTATTGCGAAGCGTGGTGTGCATGTGCACTGCTCTAGCTTAGCCTTCTTTGATTAATTTACTATAAATATAATATTTAAAATTGAAATAGGTAATAAATGGCAGCAGTTACATGTAGGAAGGAAATTCCTCCTGTAGAAAGTATGACGCTCCTATTTCCTCTGCTACCTTTCAGGAAGAGGTGATTTTTTTAGTTCTGACAATTTGAAAAAAGATGGTGCTGATCTAATCCATGTCGTTAATTGGGACAACAGGATAAATAATACTCTCAAGTAACCTTTCGTAATTCAAAGAAATCTATAGTAAACCACTGATTTTATGGTTATAAAACAGATTGATTTCAAATAAAATATAAATAAACTTAAGTGTAACGACTCTTTATGGCGTTGCGAATGCAATAACTTGATAATTGACATTTATTTGTAAAATAAAGTTGATATTTTGTAAAATTATACGCAATTTGTAAATAATATATAACGAATCGATAGACACCGCCTTCATCAATATCGGATGCGTAGTTTAGAAACTACCGTGGAACATACGTAAATACAAACATACATACATACATACATAGACTGTTATAACTATAAATATAAAGCCAAATAGAAGGCTATAAAGCCTTCTATTTGGCTTTGCCGTAGTCGAGTGATAAACATGGTCGAATGACTTCTATCTACAGTCAACTGTTTAGAAACTAGCTGATATTCCAGGCTTAAAATACCCTGAAGTTTTTAATCACTAATTATGAAAACGACTATAACCTAGTGTTAGTGACAATGCAACTATCGCGTACAACGATCTCTGTGTGACTGTACCTACCTATATATTGTAGTAGCTAGCCTTCAAAGCGACCTCTATTCACGGCCTTAGGAAATTCACGCATGGGCTCTCATTTCCTAGTTTTGTAAAAAATACTACTACTACTGTACTGTTCAGTACTGTACTATACTGTACTGTAGGTACTTTACTGCGTTTTTTAAGCAAATGCAAATGCTCCAAGTACAAAAAATACGTACATACACGCATAGACACACGCCTTTCCCCCCGAAAGGGTATACAGGCAGAGCCTCAAATGGCCCTCTTTTCACTGTGGGTTGCACCATCGTGGGATATAGACGTGACAAGTGGTGAGCTCATCGCCGCCATTTCTTCCCACAATTGACTCTGCTAACGCTTTCTTCCAGTAATAACACATTCCATAAAATCTTATACTAACGAATCTTACAAACAAATACGGGTAATCCCTTAGTTGGCTTTTACGACATCCACTGTAGGAGATGGAGGAGTCTATTCTTAGGATGTACACACACACTAAGATAAAATATCATAACATCAAATTAAGAAAATAGCCGATTATGCACTGAGGGGATAAAGTAGTGTCTTACATCGCAGGCGACATATTGAACCCTGAGCGTAACGAGGGTCCCATATGTAGAGTCCTGAGTGAAGCGAGGGGTTCAAGCTGCCCAAGACGAAGACAGGCTGTATCCCAGAGGAGCATACTCTACTTTTCACACCTTCTGCGAGACAGTAAAAATTCACTGAAAATCACAGCACCGAACACGCTCTTTTGTTTCACATTCTTTGAAATTGAGTCCTGCATGGCGGCCAGTTTAATTTTCGAACAAACCTCTCCAATGGCATGTGAACATTTTTTACTTACGGTTTTTTAAGAGTTTCCACACGAATTTGACGTTTCAAATTCAAATCACTTTACTCCCTCGGGAGTTTCATACAACTTTACCTCCCTAAAGAGGTAATGCTTTATTACGAGGTTGCATGATATGGACTTTGTAGAGCAGGTGGTGTGAAAAATACTTTGGTGGATACTAGCCCGAAAACGCCCAGAAATAGTGCAACCGGGATAAGTTAGTGAGGGCGTTAAGGCTAGTTGATGGCAATCATTATGCAATAACACAATAGAAGTTCTTTTTAGACACTATATCATTAATTTCGCTTTTTTAACCCCGACGCAAAAAGAAGGGCTTTATAAGTTTGACAGCTACCTATGTGTGTCTGTCTGTGGCACCGTAGCATGGCTGAACTGATTTGAATGCGGTTTTTTATTTGAAAGCAGGCTTTCTAGCGATGGTTCTTAGTCATGTTTTATCAACATCGCTTCAGCAGATACATAGAGTTGCGGGCTTTCTAAATTAAAAAAAAAAATATAGTGTAAACATTTGACAAACTATTTATTTATTATTTATTTATTTAATTCTTTATTGCACAAAAAACACAAGGAAATTGTACAACCGGCGGACTTAATGCTAAGCAACATATTCTGCCAGTCATCCATGACGATGAAAATAAAGGTTGGCGTGCTCAAAACTAATTACAAATAAAAATAATAACAATAAAAAAAACTGCTTGCTTATAAACTAATTTGCCTTAAAATAAATACATACCTATAACACACATACTTAGAACTTAAATGAATAGATAACTATTTATTATGGATAAAGCCCCACCTAAGATTCTAAGCTGTTGCAACTGTAAGCGACCACGTCATATTCTAAGTGGTGCCTTATCGTCTACCTACGTTCCATCGAAGTGTCTCTTTGCTGCTAAGTAAAGGAGTCTACATACTTTACTTATCAGCGCAAGCCATGTATGGCGTATATAAGTTTTTATACTCACTTGTTCATTTTGTGGCTCTAATTTCACCGCAATTAGGCACATAATGACATCTATAATTAAACTGTGACTTTTCATTGCTATTATTGACGAGTGAGTTATAGAGACAGTTGAACTTTTACACAGAGTGTGTATTTCTGTTTTATTATTATATTCTTCAAAAGTGTGTTGAAAAACGTCGTATGATACACGTGTGTATTGATGATTCCCGTCATCGGCTCTCTTAAGACCCTCACCTAACGGCTAGGGTCTCAATGGCGACTCAGCGATAATCACCAACATTACACACTTGAACCATAATTTACTATTATCTACTCTCATATCGTAAAATTCGAATTATAAACTTCAAAACGATTTTATGACATACTTTATAAACACAATACCGAAGTTCAAAAATGGAATCATATTTTAACATGTCACAAGTCGGCCAGACCAAGGACGATCTTTACTCTCGGTATGATGCTTAGAGCATTGCGGCCTCCGTAGCGGAGGTATCATGGCATTGGCAAAGAAAATATCGAATGGTATCTATCGTCAAGCCTAAGTAAACAAAATAATAAACCGCCTACTCAAAACGATAATCCACTTTAGCAACAATTTTTATACAAACTTTATTAACTTGACTTACAAATAGACGCCTATTTTATGTAGAGTAAATGGAAAACTCGTTCTTTTAATGAAGCAACCGCTCTGGACCGATTATGCCCTCCATGGTTTTTTAGTGATCCGGTGTGGTCTAGGACTGGCCACACAGGATAATGATACCAATGAAGGGTTTTCGCGGCTGTTTCGAAACATGATTTAATGTTGAAAATAGATGGCGCTGCACTGTGGATAAACTCGATAAACTTTCAGAAGAAAGTTTACCTACTTTATGACTTTGACAAAGAACAAAAACCACCATTAAGTAATTTTTACAGTGGCTTTTTAGGTCACGCCATCTATCGTTCCAGATGGAACTACATTTTAACTTTTTAATCTAAAATAAAAAGGCCTCATTATAATACCTTGCACACTAACCAAACCAAAACATTTGCAAAACATTTTTGTTGCTATTTTTACGTCCCAAATAGAATCTTAACAAGAACAACTTAACTGAGCAACTCGGGTGTCGAAATAACTCCTTACAAAATAAATGAGCTAAACTTAATGCGTCAAAACTATCTTCACATTAATATTTATAGGTGGGTACAATGGTACAATATAGGTACAAACACGACACATAAAAGCAAGCCCCCTCTCGATGGACCAAAGAAAATATAGTTGCAATAAAGTTGCAGGAAAACGGTGGATGGAGACGGCATAAGTCCGTTCGTCGTGGCATTCTATGAGAGAATGAACTTCTGTGGGCTGATGATTATAATGATGAAATGCTGTCGGCTTTTCAATTGAGGTTAATTATTTCACACATTAGGTAGTACCTACCTACCACGTTGCGGCGCGGTGTCGCACGGCTTGTGCATTTGCCATTTTCAAGTTTAATTATTGTATTTTCAATATAATTTGCAACGTTACACTTCCAACTCGTCTAAGTAATATTCAAGTCATGTTTTAGTAAAACGGTGGCCGTTTCACTAAAACTTTGGTAGACAATTTCCACCAGTTTGTTATGTCACGCAATACACTTCCATTTCATTTCACCACACTTGTGCTCTATAGACGAGCTACAATGGTTAAAATGCCACCAAAATAACACAAATTACTAAAAAAAACTAGCAACAAAAATAAAAGTGGACGTCTCTTTTCGAAAAAGGCGGTAAGAGTTCTTTTGTTTGTTGCATAGGCCATAGAAAAAAATCTGATACATTGTCAGGGTTGTCGATTACAAATATAGTTTTCCCTTTGGTAACCGGCCTAGAGCTAAGTTTATCTTCGCCCTGGGTGGTAGCCGAGCAGTCTAGTCGGACCAGTGCAATTACTATGCAGCGAGCGTTTACTTGAGTGCGTGAGCTGCAAACTGTAAGGCAGGTCTGTATCTCTCCGAATTAATATTTATTATGAGTTTATCGCGCAGATTCTAGATTCAATGTAGCTCGGATGTGAGCAGTTTGACAATTGGGAAAATTGGGGATTGCAACTTTCGGGTTTGGCGCGAAATTCAAATTTTATCACAGCTCATCAAATTTTATCACATCTTGAGATAGCGAAACCTGATTTTGCGGAAACTATGCGAACTACACACACGTTTAGATTGATTCTGTCTCATAAATATTATTAGGTTAGCTGGGAATGTCATTCAAGGATTTTTTACAGTGATTTTTTTGTTCATTATCATTCGTAGCTAAACTAATGATATTTATGAGACACTTTCAATCAAAATATGCGTCTTAGGTCTCCGAGATTTCGCAAAATTAGGTTTTGCTATCTCAAGATGTGTTGATGAGCTGTGATCAGCAAAAACACAATAAAATGCGAATTTTGCGCCACAAGTGAAACGTTCCAACTACTCAAGATGATTCTTGTCAAAAGGTATATATATGAGGCTGTAGGTAGGTACATAATATACACTAGGTACCACACATTATACTATGTGTCTGTTTAGTTAGTGCATTGTAGTTAGTGACCCGGACCGTGTCACTGTCGAGACTAATTGCCCCTGAGCTTATATACACACACTAAAACAATGTGTATGTGCATGCAGTACCAACAGCCAAACGGACTTCGTGAAGTATCTGCAACAAACTTCTGTACAAGTTAGGCTGTGAAATGGCCTGAGGACGTCTTAGTAATCAAAATGTTTTAGTTAGTTTCACGTATAAATCTGGTAATCTGATGATCTGCTTGATCCGTCATTCTAAATACTTAGTACAAAAAAAGTGGTAAAAAACTTTAAACTCCGTCAAGTTTTTTGTGAATTTTTAATAAGACTAATGTCCATTCCTCATTGTTTAGTACACGTCAATAATTACTAAGTAATGTTGCTTCAAGCGATGCGATGCACATTCGCTCTTCTATAGAAATTAGTTTCTTTCATGAAACAAATAGGCAAACTAGCATACGGCCCACCTGATGTAAAGTGGTCACCGTCGCTTATAGACACCGGCAACACCAGGGGTATTGTCGATGCGCTGCCTACCCTGAAGGAATTTATGATTTTTTTTCTTGATGAGACACATGTCGTAACCTAGCGGGAAAATCTCAGATGGAAGCTCATTCCATAGATTGTAGGTATGGGGAAGAAATAATCTCGAGAAACACGCGATAACCCGGGGGTCTATGATGTGTGGATGAGCTTTGTCACGGTGGCGGTGCCGGGAAGAGCGATGGTAAAATCTCGATGCGGGTATGAGATCGAAAAGCTGGTCGGCTAGCTTATTACGTATCTTGCAATAGCAATGCGATAGCAATAATTGCGCGAGAATTGCGCGATCATCGCATCCAAATCGCAAATTCGTATAACGATCGCTGATACGTAATACGAATTTACAATTTGGATGCGATAATCGCGCAATTCTTGCTATCGCTTTGCTATTGCAAGATACGTAATAAGCTAGCAGAGCATTCCCCGTTGTAGAGGCGGTAGAACACGCAAAGAGATCCAATGGCTTTGCGTTGGCTAAGCGGTTCTAGAGTATCGGGTTCATTCAACAATAAAATACGTTCGTTCGTCGTTATTCGTTTTGGGTTCAACAATAGCCGTGGGATAGTCCGCTTTTACTTTCAAGGCGTGTCATGAATCATCGTGGCCCGGGGCCTCCCTCATTACGTGACTCTGTGGCTCTTTCGGCTCGTTATCGCGAAGACGATTTACGAGTAGAGGCGACGACTTGTGAGGCCGCGCCGCCGGACCGGTTGGTTCGCAAGAGGAAACGGTCCCACTCGGCATTTATATCATTGTTTCTCGAATGCCGCCTGCTCTTTGGGATAAAGGGGCCGCGGCATCGTTGTACTTAAGAGGCTGTCAAGAGTCAAATAGGCTTTTTTAAACGTATTTTTATCAAAATCTACACAGTTAAGACAACAAAAAATATATATGTTAATCTTCATTCTATTCCCAAGGGCATGATCGAGCAGAAAACAAAATTTTCTTGATAAAAAAGAACGTGAACTTTCCTCTACAATGCGCTTATAACTTAATATCTCTATTACCTAACAGCGTACATTGAAAAAATTAATAAGAGTAACAAATAATATTATTTTAGAGATTTATATTTTTGATTACGCAGTTTTTTTTTGTGATTTTCTTTCACTTTTCGTAGTGCGAGCGCTGTTCTGCCACTTTCTAACTTACCTGAACTTTACTGAGTTAGATAGTGACGGAGTTTAGCTGTCGTCTGCCTCTTAACTGTTGAAAGGCTCGATAACTGTTGGGTGAGGTGTTGGACGTAACTTGTTCGACTTGATAGTCAGTGCGGCGGCATTAAAGAGCGGGAAATGTTGCGTTGCCCTTTGCTATAAGTACATCTTTATTTTAATAAGGTTTCAAGTTTTTGATAGTTGTTCCAACGTCGGTTGTGATTTTGTGATACTTCCTACATTGCCAATGTCAATTTTATAAAGCTATTTATTTAAATACGTCTAGTGGACGGTGTACAAAGCAAATATTGATAGAAAACCGCAAATTGATGTACAGTATAGCCGTTTGGTACACGAGTACTTTAATTAAACAAATAATAGGTTAAAACAATCATTTTGAGCGGTAGTACATACATACATACATAGACACACGCCTTTTTCCCCGAAGGGGTAAGCAGAGCCTCAATGGGCCTCTTTTCACAGTGGGTTGCACCACCGTGGAATATAGACGTGACGAGTGGTGAGCTCATCGCCGCCATTGCTTCCCACGACTGACTCAGTTAACGCTTTCTTCCAGTATTATCACATTTCATAAATAAGCTAGCAGCCAGGACAAATCGTATACCAACGAATCTTACAAACAAGTCCGGGTAATCCCTAAGTCGGCTTTTACGACATCCACGGGAGGAGATGGAGGGGTCTATTCTTGGGCCGGACACACCACGGTAATTTGAGCGGTAGTTCTTAAAAATATTCCCATAGGGTAATGACGTCATCAAGTTTATTTATGAGAATTGTTATTTTTATACTTAGATAATGGTACGGGAACCTTCGTGCGCGTTGCCGACTCGCACTTGGCCGTTTTTTAATTATTCTAAAACATAGGTACTACGCTAAAGTAGGTACCTAGTATGCGTGACGCTAAATGACGCTATACAGCTTCTTCGATGCGGGCACTGCCGCCAATACCTTTGAAACATACCACTCGTTTGTTTGTAGTGAAAATAAAAGCCGTGCGTCACGATTGCGTACTGTTCTTAGAAGCCTTCCTTTCCCTCTTGCGAGAAGTAGAACGATTTTCAACTATAACAGGTTAATTCGAGCGTAGGTAATTGCCTAAAGGTGCAGCAGAGGTGGTCTGATCAACTGAAATTATAATCGACTAGATGACCCGCTAGCGACTTCGTCCATACGTAGTCAGAAGACTTCCACAGGGCGTCCAGACAACAAGTTTAACATCAACAACCACGCCGTGAAACGACATTTGAAACGACACCACAGTAAAGTTTTCAAATTAAGAGTCCCATTTTAACCTTGAGGTCCTGAAAATAATTTATTCTTAACAACTATACCGTGAAACTAAATTTTACAACGTCAAAATACGCTGAAATCTGGCTAAAACGTAAAGTGTATTTTTTTACAAAGAAAACCCTTTTTCTGGAAAATTTCAGGTACTACTGAAACACGAGTCTGTTAATTTTATTTGAGGAAACTCCAAGTAAAATTTAAAGGTTCCACCACCAGCGGTTTCCGAAATAAAGAGCATTTTTGTTTTACGTTAAAACGCCATTTTGAACGTCATAGGATGCGAATTTTCTTATTTCCTACACCGTGCTGGTGACCCGCATGAATAGTATTTATTCTGTGGTGCTGCCACTATTACAAACTCGTGCAATTATCTACCTAATGTCATATGAACTGCGTCCGTGTCGCTGTGTGTGGTCCTAGGTGGTCCTTTAACCGTTTAGGAAGGTAATGAGGAGATAATTAATTAGACATACCTACATGTTTTATTAGACGTAATTGAACACGCAGTGAATTAAATTTACCATACCAGATTAGTTGGATGGTTTTTAAACAATTAAGATATTGACATCAAGTTTCATTACGAATCAGATAAATAGGTACGGAAGAATATAATGTAGTGTAACGTGACAATGATATATTTGGCCATTTTGTGAAACAAGTGACTTAAAACTACGTTTTCAAAAGTGTTGTGGTGTTTTGCTTGTGTTTTTTTTGTACCTACCTAACGAGGTCTTTTCATTTTCGAATAAACAAAAGTAGTTCGATTTGGCTCGATAGATGGCGCTGACTCAACTGTGGTTGTCAAAACTAACAAATGCATTATCTGTGCGGTGTACGCGTACCTATACCTTACTTCGTAGTAATCCTATGTTAGGCAGTATATTCTTTATACGAACGATTTTGAACTAGCGTTTTTTTGTGTTATAATCTTCGACCAAAGTAAAATAAATGGACTGGCCTTACCCATACAAAACGTCCGTGAAAAATAAGACAATTCGGATTTAGGGTACGGTCAACAAATAAACTGTCTATCTATCTATCTATCTATCCAGCCACTGCTGAGTAAAGGCCTCTTCTCTATAGCGCTACTCCTGGCGGTCTTGTAAATAAACTAGGTGAAATTAAATTATTGAACTTCTTAAAAACTGTATTTTTTTAATACTTAATACTTTAACAGATGCAATGTGTTTTCTAAAGTTATTTCAGTAGGTTTATAGTACAAAAAATCACCGAAAAAAATGCAATTATTGAATGAAACTTTTACAAAAATACATGGTTCCCTTCTATTTTATGTAGTTACGTATCTATTTTTCAGCTCACAAACATACACAATATAAATCAATAGAAAAGCAAGTCCACCCAAGGTCTTCAGCTCAATCAATTTGTGAAAAATATATTTTTCATCACTCAATAAACTAAGAAAATATCATAAAAATCGTACGGAAACATAAATGTATAAAAATTCCAGTATTTAAGAAACTGCAGAGTGCAGTTTTAAGACTTTTGCACAATGATTTTTTTTATACTACTTGGAATGACAGATCAAGAAGATGGCCCACCTGATGTTATGTGGTACCCTCTGCCTATGAACAGTGCATTACCTCAGGTCACGTCCACCTAGGACGCGCCCTATATGGCATTCCACTGCGCCCGCCACCCTGAAACATAAAGATGAAAAGTCCCATGTGGCCGTAATTTCATCGGCACCCTTACCCTTCAAACCGGAACACAGCAATGCGAGCACTACTGCTTTGCGGCAGAAACAGGTATGGTGGTAGTACTTCCCCGGACGAACTCTTTCACAAAAAAGCTCTACTACTACTAACCGTTTTTCGGCGTATTAAATTCATTGTGTAGAAAATTATCAGAGCAAATACGGGAAAATGTATTCCACTTCCAAAAGTCGCCTGTTTTTGCTCGTCTAATGACTTCTATCCATTTTTGTTTACCTTAGATTTCTTTTGGAAAGCTATAAGGTTAATTAACATGCCATTACATATTATATGCAATTACCTAAAGCGACGTGCTTAGCAATGTTTTGACGTAAATAATGCAAATTACAAATCTAAATCAATACGATACCCCTTAGGCATCAGATTTTTTTGCAGTCTGTACCGGACCATCCGTCATGCGTGAATTCTTGTCAAATATTTCGTCGCTGTAGTTGGAAAACTAAATAAGTAATAACAACAACAGAACCAAAATCGCGAGAAAAACGCGATTTACTGTTTTATTGCGTCAAAAATGGCAATAACTTTTTTATCGTAACTAATTTTGCAGTCCGTGTTTTGTTATGTTATAGATTGGTACTGTATCTATTTTTGAATTTAATGATAATACATTTTAGTTCTTTTGATTAAGAGAAAAAAAAACGACTATGTATTTTTCCCTCGCCAAAGTTTTGAATAATTGATGCAGTTATTTATTTTTGCATGTCAATTGTTTAGTTTTCCTTCGTCAATGATCTCCACTGCGGTTCAAAAAGCTAATGATAAGTGCCATTATTTAATTTTCCCATAATAGTGAAATCATGAAATGATCTATTATTTACTTATTTGAATATGACAATCCTATCCATGGGTATAGATTAAAAATAATATTAAAATACATTTTAAAATAAAACCAACTTATAATAATAAATAAATAAATATATCTGGACAGTTCACACAACATTATCTAGCCCCAAGCTAAGCAGAGCTTGTGTTATGGGTACTAGACAACTGATACACTTAATACAATATTAACATAGATAGATATTTTTTATTATATATAAAAAATACCCAGAACACCCTGAACAAATATCTGCGGATCGCACAAGTATTTGTTCCGAGGCGGGAATCGAACCCGCAACCTCCTGCGTCACAGGCGAACGTTCGCCCGCCGCGCCACAGAGGTCGTCTTCATAATCATTTCTTTTTATCAAGACTGAATATTAGAAAAATACTGAAACACCTACATTATTTTAGCAGACTTTTAAATTCAAAGTAAGTGACATAACAAACTTATCATACGACTATTGCTTATAAAATCAACAAAATGAAATAAATTTGTGTAACACAATAATTCTAAGTATCAAAAAGAAAAAGGTATGTCGACTAAAATTAAAACTATCTACGAGTATAAACTTGTGTCTGTTAACTTTCATTCAGAGTGGGGAACATTGAGATAATGTCCTGTGGCGTAGTCCTCCTTGTCGCTCGTCCTCTAGAGCAAGACGTGTCCATCGACATGTATGGGCCATCATAACCATGCAATAAAGTCGATTTCGCAAAATGTGTTACTTATGTAGTTTTCCTACTACACGACAATTTATAAGTTTTTTATCAATTGATGAAAATTATATTACAAAACCTTTACTTACGAATGAAATGCGATGCCTGAAGCTTTATTTGTATTTCTTGTGTTGTTTGCACTTGCAGAAAAGCACAGGAAGGCATTGTATCACCAAGGTATCTAATTTTGGTATTTTTCAGCATAGCTGTCACTCGTTGCCGTGACAAAGACTGACTAAAGCGAAGTATACTAGCTAGGTCTGTTTAGAAGCTTCAAAACTATCGTTCCCTAAGGCCCGTCCATTCATTTTATTTACGTCGATGGTTATAATAATAAAAAAGGTATGTACCCAAGAAAATACCCGCGGTTACGTAGGATATCAGATGTATATCTGAGTAGTTCCTGTTGGATCCCTTGGCTATGGTCCTGTGGACTTTGATCGTCCTGTTCGATCCCTACAATTTGGTGTTCTCATCTTCTTCAGCATTGGAACTTTTTAAATGCTGTTTGTATATAAACTAGCTGGCCTAGAACAATTATTATTGTAGGTAATTCTTTTAGAATCGTTTAAAATTGCGGTAGTTTGTATTGTTACTGGTTAGTTCTTAGTCACCCTGTTTTGCAACTTTTTTTTATTTCTGCCGCAAAGCAGGAGCGCTCGCATTGCTGTGTTCCGGTTGGAAGGGTAAGGGTGCCGGTGAAATTACAGGCACATGTGAGACTTTTCATCTTTATGTCTCAGGGTGGCGGGCACAGTGCAATGCCACATAGGACGCGTCCGAGGTGGACGTGACCTATGAGGTAATGCACTGATCATAGGCAGAGGTTACCGCTTAACATCAGATGGGCCATCTGCTTGTTCCGTCATTCAAGTAGTATAAAAAAAAATGTCAGTGAGTAGGGTGTGGTGTGGTAGCCCTAAAATTGACCTTGCGGCCAATGGTGGAAGAATCAATGTCGTGAAAGGATTTAGTGCGGCTTGAAGATGATTATTTTCATCATATATTTATAAGAAAATATCATACTGCAATATGAGGTACTCGTAGAATGCCCGCGACTTCACGCGTGTTTTTTGTGCGAAGGTTTTTTTCATACAAACTTCTACACGCCGCTGCACCCCATTTCTGGAATTCCTTAGTGCACCTCTAAACCTAAAAAGGAACCCTCCAAATTGTAGGCCTCTAGGTCTTACGGTTTTGGCTGTGCGTTGATAGTCAGTCATCAGTGACTCAGTCAGTCAGTCACGTAACGATTTTACATAAATATATTAATATAGAATGGTCTATCCATATCGCAAATAGGTGTAAACAGTCGACAAGCGAGCTCCATAGCACGTTGGCAGCGGTATAATTATGTCTAGATGTGGACTTACCGGATGTCGGTGATGTAACTTTAAGCCTAAATGAACATTATTTGTACTATACTGTAAACAGTAGTTATCTAAGTTTTATAGTGTACTGGAGCGGTTGCAGCTACATTTTGAATGAATAAAAGGGTATCGCAATGATTGGGTCATGCTGGCATTGCTGAAATATAGTACAGGCAAATTAGGAAAAAGTGTGGCCCTAAGTCGAGTAGTCGTGGATTCTTATGGAATCGATAGATGACACGAATAGAAGCTTATCCCAGGTTTGCACCGTTTCTAGCGCATACGTAAGGCTTTTAAATATTAGGTACAAACTTTGAAAAATTGTAACTTTTGAATAAACAAAAAAAATTTAAGTGCAAGTTCAATTACCTAAAGAGACAGTCCTAATGCGTTATTGATTTTAATTAAAACTACGTGCATAGTGGGAAACACTGTGAATTTGTTTTTTTTAGTTTGCGGCTCGGGGGAAATTTATGTACTCGGTGCAAACTTACACAAGGTTTCTATAAGTATTATAAACACTATATTAGTTTTGCACACCTCATTGAATTACGGAACATAGTTTTTTTTCTTTTTTTGTAAATTGTACTTCGGGTGAAATTTATGTAGTCGTGCAAAATTTACTATGGTATATACTACCAGTTTACCACATTCGCACGTAAAAAAAAACACAAATTTCGTACCGGAAGTACTTCTTAATAATAAATCTCAATAAAAAATCAACGGCGTGGGTGGGGTGCAGATTCATACCAAAATGTAGGCCGTATTCATCCCACGAATAATAAAATTGTATATTTGTCCGTATTAATCGCAAAATGTAGTCCGGATTCATACCACGCCACGGCCTTTAACAATGGATATTAGTACGGTCAGACAGAAAAATGCAAGATCTTTACTATCATTTTCATATATTTTTGTTGGATGCAAATTATGAATAATTGGCGGTCGTATGTATGTATGTTTGTCGGAAGATAACTTGCGAACTGTTGATATATTCTTTATACAATTTGGTAGATGGGTATATAGTATTAGAACTAAAATTTGAGTAAGGTTATGAGCTAAATTGGTTCGGGGGTTGTACAAGATATTGGGGCCAAAGAAAAGGTAAAAAAGTGAAACAATCATAGACGTTTCAAAAACTGTTTTATTTTTATTTTAGACTGTGTAACTTTTGGGATATAAGCAAAGAAGTAAAAATAAATAACCTCTAGAGTTTTTCCAGTAATCTACTATCATCCATCGAGGAGTTCCGTCGTCCACCTTCCGTCTCCATCATCAGATCAGCTCGCTGTCACCATCATAAATAAATATTTAATAAATAAATAATGCTGGACAGTTCACACAACATTATCTAGCCCCAAGCTAAGCAGAGCTTGTGTTATAGGTTCTAGATAACTGATATACTTTTAGTAAAGTACATTACACAGATAGATATTTTTTATTATACATAGAAAATACCCAACGAAAACATATAACATAACATAAATAACATCCTGAACAAATATCAGCAGATAGTACAAATATTTATAAATTATACAATATGGGTAAATTCAAGAGAAATATCAATAGGGCTCTTAATGGTAGGCAGCGCGTTTGCAATACCGTGGGTGTTGTCCATAGGTGGCGGTGACTGCTTTACATCAGGCGGGCCATCTGCTTGTTTGTCACGTTTAGGTCATGTAATATCGGAAGGTTTTCAATTCCTATACTGATTTCCGATATTAAATATCAATATTGGAATTTCAGTATTAATATCGGAATTTCGTTATTTATTTAGTAATTGCACATTTTATTTATAAATTGCACAAATTCGGTATGAGGTTGGATTGAGTGCAATAAAAATATTTTGAAATCGTATTCTAATCGTATCTGATCACGGGAGAACTAACTAATATCTTTGCGAGTAGATGTTATTGGCAGATATATCGATCTACCCTCTTTCTCACTCTTTTATTATGAACGATACCACTATCATCGGTTTCATTGTCATACTTCACCCCAACTCGACACACAACACTATCGGTATCCGGTCGCGTAGCAGGTACCACACTTTTGTGATTCTTACACATTCTCACCGCAGGCTTCCATACTCCAGATAATTGAAAACCATCTTCTCTATTGAAATTTCTGTATTTAGTAATCTCAATTGTCTCTTGTGCCATTAAAAATATTTATAATAATATACGAATCTTTGCTCGTTGTATAGGATATTGATGTTATCTAAAAGCTTGTGTTATAAATAATTGTAAAATTCTGATTCTCTGAAACGATTTCTACACTAGTCCGCGATTTTCCGTTTTTTTTTTTAAATGGCTTCCACTTTCTTTTTAAATGTTGTATACTTATTTTTGTTCTGTGATGACAGTAAACCTCAGATATCGATTTTTAAAGTAATCGAAACAGTAACAAAAAAAATGCATTTGCATCCACAGCACGAACCATTGCATTGAAATAAAATTAAAAATATTGAAAAATTTAAAAATCTGTTTAGTCCCTTACATTCTAAGGACATTTTAGAAATAAAGTCTCTTAAAAACTTGGTCATTATGTCAGCTATTTATCATGTAAATTTGATTGAAAATCTTATACCGGATCATTCATTATATTCAATTTAAACAGTTGAATGTGAAATTCTAGTTTTTAAGATTAAGTGAAATCGTAAATAAAACTAAATAATAACTTTCAGCATTGCATGTATTCAGTGAATCATCACAAGAAATTTTCGAAATGGCGACCTTCTTGCTCAATACATAATAAGCATCGTCTAAAAAAATTATCTTTAAAGCGTAGAAAAGCGATTCTGTTGCTTTTGATTGTTGCTTCCGCCTGGGTCAACCTTCTTCGCAATTCTTGCACATTTCGGCACTCTCGAGAGTAAACAATCTCTTTATAATATCCCCAAATAAAAAAGTCAATGGGGTTTAAGTCGAGAGATCGTGGGGATCCATGCGATAGGCCCGCCTCGGCCAATCCTTTTATCACCAAGTATCACATTTAGTAGAGCTTTTTTGTGAAATACTTCGTCCGGGGAAGAACTACCACCATACCTATTTCTGCCGCAAAGCAGAAGTGCTCGCATTGCTGTGTTCCGGTTTAAAGGGTATGAGTGCCGGTGAAATTACAGTCACATGAGACTTTTCATCTTTATGTCTCAGGGTGGCAGAGCAGTGCTATGTCACATAGGGCGCGTCCTAGGAGGGTGTGACCTATGTGATAATGCACTGTTCATAGGAAGAGAGTACCGCTTATCATCAGGTGGACCATCTGCTTGTTCAGTCATTCTAAGTAGTATATAAAAAACAACCTGTCATTAAGATGTTGTGTAACTACTGATGCAAAGCGACATGGTGCGCCGTCATTTTGAAAAATCATGTTTCGGCGTGTTAGTAAAATGGTGTCTGTGGATTATCCATTTAAATCTTCTCTTAAAAAGTTCAAGTATGACTCGCCATTTAGACGATCTGGCAGTTGGAATGGGCCCACAATCTGTCGCAGGTTTCTGCCTCGTAGGAAGAAAATAATGTTCTCGAACAACAAAGATGGGTTATTTTACTATTGCTTATGTGTAATACAATCTTCAGACTGCCAGATTTCTTTTTAATCCCGACTTGCAGAACATTTTCAAAAACTAGTTTTTGAACTAACTTTTATTAAATTGAGTGTTTTTTATGATCCTGTGCAAGAATCTGGAACAAAGTTACATGACTAATAGCTGACATTTATCAGCCATGTTTCTAAGATAGGTTTGGATGAAAAAGATTATGTTACTTTTTTTTAAACGTTCATTGAATTAAGAGATTAAACAAAAAAAAATATCTTCATATTATTATTTTTATTTTAATGCAATAGTAGATGCTGTTGATTTAAATGATATTAGACAAGGTAGCCCTAGTATTTAGCTTATTTACAACAAAAAAATCAGGCCAACGAATCGAGTCACAATGGGCAAAAAAGTGTAAGAGCTCCGATTGTCTTAAAAACACATAACTCGAAAACTACTAAAAATCGCAGAACATACATAGGGGTGATTCGGGTACCTCTGGGGGTAACCTTTCTTTGGACTTCGGCTTGAAACTACTTTTTGGGACACACTGTATATATTATTACTTTGTTGATTATTTTATACCGACAATTTTATGAAATAAATAGATGTTCCATAATAACATATTTTTTTGCTGACGTTACTTTCACTCGTTTTAGATGTAGGTATTTCTGGGTGGGATAAATACGGACTCTAAAATGAAATGAATATTAATGGTATGAATCCGGAATAATTATTATTACTTTCAGCTCGTGGCATGATTTTCTGGGATCAATACGGATGCACCCCGCGGTCGGGGCCCAGTGTAAGCAGTGCAGCGCCACAGTATATATATTAGTTACTTAGCACCGCACTGAACTTACATATATAATACTTAAAAAATGCATGTTCCGTATATAAATTCCAGTATTAAATGGCCGGCGAATGTAGTACTAATCAAATGAATAAGTTTAAGTGAAATTCCAGAATTGCCTGAAATTTCCCCGAAGAAGAGCGACAATAAAATATGGAAAAAGTGACTTCCGTGTGAGTTACCCAGGTGCAAACCTGGTAATTTATTTGGCCCATTTTTCTGGTAATTCTGTCAATTTGCATAGACTACTTCAATTTCCCCTGAGCCGCAATACTCAAAAAAAGTTTTTTTTAGAAATGTTTTTTTTTTCGTATGTTCCGTAAGTCGGATTAAAAAAATACTTGGTGGAAATGTAGATCATAACGGTCTTAAGTGTATGCAAAATTGCACCGACTACATCTATTTTCCCCATTAAGTTACAGGTATTATAAGGTTTTCACCCTATTTCACCCTGTTCCGGGGGGGTGAATTAGCTGAAAGTTATATTAGAGGTGATTTTCAAGCCAAACAAAACAATTAGAAAAGGTTTTGTGACTACATCTAATTACTTCCACACTTTTGCTAAAAATCACCTAATTTGCCTGTACTAATAGACGTCAACGGATGATTGTAATAACTTAGTTCCTAGTCATTGGATTATACACTGCACTTAAAGTATCCTAAAACAGGTAGATACCTTTTTTTTTAAAGATACCTACTTAGGTACCTTATATATGTCCACAATTTGTAGCCTACCTACCTACCTATAGATATAACAAAATGTCCTATCATCTTCTACCTTCGTAAATCCTTCTTTCTTTGTTGCAGATGCATCTAAGCTTAGTCCAATTCGTGTGCGCTGCTGTGCTAGCGGTGACGCTCAGTTCTGCCGCACCACCCTCCACACCCCACCACGTCGCACGACGCTCCTTCTTCTCTCTAGAATGCAAGGGAGTCTATGACGCCGCCATTTTCGCGAGACTCGACAGAATCTGCGATGATTGCTACAACCTATTCCGTGAGCCACAGCTGTATACTCTATGCAGGTCAGTTGAAATGTCACTGTCTGTCACTGTAAATTGTGACGTGTTTCAGTTCAAAGATGGCGCTGTTTCATTCGATTTTAATTGGTAGTTGTGAGTTTTGATTGTTTTGTTGCGCAATTTTAGACTTTGAATAGGTATAATATAGCTCGTAGAACCTACCGATGATGAATAAACGGTTCGCGGATGGTAACTGTGAACTGGAAGATGCAGTGAACGCTGTACACGACTGGTGTGACGCCGGCGCCGACAGATCGAGTCGATGGACCGATGATATTGTAACGGTCGCAAGAAGTCGGTGGATGGAGGCGGATCAAGACCGCTCATCATGGCATTCTATGTAGGAGGCCTATTTACAGCAGTGGACATCTTCCGGCTGATGATAATGATTGTAATTTCTTATTTAATTGCATTGTAAACCTTTGAACATATGATATTAAAGTGTTTTCTTCTTGGGGCACAGGGATGACTGTTTCACGACAAATTACTTCAAGGGTTGCGTGGTAAATCTGCAGCAAACGGACGATCTTGAGCTGTACAAGAAATTGATAAGAACTATACACGGGGCTGTCCAATTATAGATTAGGTAAAACAAAAGATGGCGCTGTTCTAAAATTTCTGCTACGCTGCTTTAAATTGATTGTGATTTGTAAATATCCCGCGCAACGTGTCTTAACGCAACAATTTATTTAATTGAATTGTAAATCATTGAACATGTAAATAAAGTGTATTCTTGTTGGGGCACAGGAAAGACTGTTTCACGACAGACTACTTCAAAGGTTGCGTGGAAGTGCTGCAAGAAACGGACAAATTTGAGATTTTCAAGCAATATATAAGACAATTACACGGGGCTGACCCAAAAATATCATAGGTACCAGTTGGTTTTATATAACTATCTCTCACTCTTTCTCTCCTACTAAATTATATTGCTCTATCCTTTTCTAATGCATTTGCATTCTTCTGCGCTTTACTTCTTGGGGTAAATAACAGCACGTTAATTTTATGCACTATATCTAACACTTCTAAGTATTTAGAATAACCTATTTTTAAATCTATTTTAAATATTGCATATTCTTCCAAATATTTTACTTTAAAAATTATGTTATAGTAGGCCTTATTAACTGATTCTACCGAGTTTCGTGCTAGATATACTGTGATCCGAGAATAAGCCTAAACAAATTTTTCCTACTAGTTTTTACGGAGGCGTGCATACTAGGTACGAACACTCGACCAGCACGTTGGGTGGGCCAGTCAGTATGCACGCCCGCATATAATACTTTATATACAGGCGTGCATACTGACTGGCTACTAGCTGGTACTAGTGTACCTTCTTCAGAAAGGCATGCTTATTAAACACTATCATTTAAATAATCTAAACGGTCATCTTATTCAATGATTGATCCTCTTTCTCTGAGTCATAAAATAAATCAAATTAATCTATATTTGAATCTGTTTTGAGCTACGCAAAAATTTTAGTTGTTTTGATTGATTTTAGTTTGCTTAAATTCTCCGATATTAACATAGGCATTGTGTATTGGCGCGGCGGCGTGCAGAGGGGCTAGTCTACAAATTTGACAAGCCACTTACACGGGCGTGAGGTGGTTCACTACACGGATTTTAGTATGGAATTTGAGGTTCTCAAGGTGCCCGCTAGGGGCTCTCTTCGATTTCTCCATACTAAAATCCGTGTAGTGTACACAACACGCCCGTGTAGTTTGCTTGTCACATTTGCAGACTCGAGGCTCAGGTGTCGTCGGTTCGGTTTGGGTAAATTATTCTGTGGTTTGGGTGATCTCTATTCTCTAGTGTTTTAAATCCAAGTCGGACTGTCACTCATTTTGAAGTATGATTATCGTTAAAAGACCAATAATAAAAAAAGGATCAAATATTATTTTGTATACCTACTCATTTGCAATAGATCAATTATATTTCTAGAGGAACAAATAATATCCTTTGAGAAACTGAACAAGTTTGAACATTGAGTCGGGTATTCGCAGTACCTATAGGTAGGTAACTAAGTCTTATGAATGTTTTAATTCACTTCGTTTCAAATAGTATTTTTCTCTATAAAGTTTATAAATATTTTATGGATGAATTTGAGCTTCTAACAGCATGATTTTAATAGCACTTCTTTTTCAGCACTGTGGACTATGGATTTCTTATTTAATCTAACTTTTTGCATGATAACATTTAAGTTTTTCAAATTTTAATTGTAATTATGAACTTGAACAAAGCCGCCGTAATAGACTGTAAATGTATACCTTCATATTTATGAACACTTTAAAACACACGTATATACTACGTGTGTTTTAAAGTGTTTAAGTTTATATGCATAAATAAGTAATAACATCATAAAAAAATTGTGCGCGATGATTATTTGCGTCTATAACGAAATCGAACCTACTTTGGGCGTGCTTTGTACAAGTTCCTTATTTATTTTGTCAATAATATTTTTCACAACCTTTGAGTACAATATTGTTATAAGTACCTAACTTTTATGTTTGATCACGTATAAAACCGTGAAATATTAACCACATTATGCACTAAAATCTTTTCCTTTCTTAGACCAAGGGCCAATGAAAGCCAACGGATCACACCGGTTATAAGTACCTATAGAAAATAAATATGTTTCTTCATTGGCCTTTACTGAAGAATTTGGCTCTAACAAATTTTCTTTCAAAGTACCCGTACTTGATTCTAATTATAATTTTGTATGTTCCAGGGCGAAATGCTTCACTACGCCCTATTTCAAGGGATGCATGGAGTCTTTGTACCTATACGACGAGAAGGAACAAATAGATCAGATGATCGACTTCGTCGGCAAACGCTAAAACACAAAATACGCGCCAAAACTCTACACGCCATATTGAATACCCAACCGAATTCAATACGCCATGGTTTCAAAAGCACAATGTTCCACGCAACGGTCAACACGATTCTGCCGCTTTGCCAAGCAGAGACAAATGTCGAGTTCCTCCATTTTGACGTCTGCTTTCTATCCTCAACGTATTCTAGTCTAAAAGCGACACAGTTTGATGTTCGCAACTAATTATAATTATTGTAGGTGATCTAAGGACATTTATTATGTATATTACAAATATGTGTTATTAAGTGTTGTAAGCTTCGTACTGGAGTGTAAAGTACATTACATTTTGTTTAATTAGAGTCACCTCCTAGTTATTAAAATTCAAAACATTAGGGACAGACTTTCTGGTGTCGATGCGGGTCATCTCATATATTATTTGACTGTCTCTTAAAAATCCGACTGAGATTATTGTTTTTTTTTTGTATTATTATTAATTGTAACGCATTCCAATCACAGTATTTTGTTGAATAACCTACGCTTCTTAAATTACAATTTTCTTAAATTTTGATTTGTATTATCTACCTACTGTATTGTATAGATAGTATAATATTAGTTTTATTATATTGTTTAACTTGTATAGTAGATTGACTCGTATGGTCTATATTATTTCTCAACGATAATTATGGGACCAGGCGTTATACAATAATAAAAACACAACCAGAATTTGAAAATTACGCCTTGTTACTTTTTAGCGTGCCATAAGTACCCACTCTTCAGTTGTTTTAAATAATGCCGAGAATAGAATAAAATCTCATTGATTCAACTAATATTGGTTATTTTGCATTTTATTTGCTGCCATGCAAATTTTTAAAAGCTAAAATACCTTTTAACTTTTTTTATACATTTATATTCAATTGACGGCATTAAATAACATAAATCGAGTGGGACAGCAAAATAAAGAAGACGATCTTGGATTCAAAATCTGGTCATTTAATTTTCGTTGAAGCTTGGTTACTAGCGTTTACTTTAAGATAAATTTGAACAGTATATTTAATAAACAGTGCATAGCCATTTACTAACTATTCGGTGTTTTGTCTCTTTCGATTGAATTTGAAACTGCCTGTCAATGAAAGGGACAAACCACGGAATAGCTATTCCATGGCCATTAATAATGCTGCTAGAACTTTAATTTATATAAATTTATCATCCAATGGTATTTCGTTTATCTTTGAGAAATTGTATTTAGTACCTTAGTTGTATTTCTAATTTCGTTTGTAATATAACGACTTATAAAGAAAATTCAACCTTAACATTCTGTACATAGAATAGGATTATGTTTCTTCTATCAGTTATCGGTTGTATCGAGCGATATTGATTTTATTAATTTAATTTTTAGCTCTAAGTATTTAAAAGATTTATTTTTATGTACTTCCGACCTATTTATTGTTTGTTACTTTTTATTTATTATTTTTAACTGTAGCACAGCGAACAATACCAGTGTTTAAATTAACTCATTTAATTTCAATTAACTATAAGTTGCGGTTTATATACTTATTTTAAAGTTATCAGTTTCGCCGTTCCTTGTTTGTTTAGAATCTCATCTTTTTAAGTTTCTACTAGCGTTTCTTAAACATCACAATTAAAATCAACGTAACACAGAATGGTGCCAATGTAACGTCATCGACTCACTAGAAATAAATTAGCTAATTATAAACATATACGATGATAATTATATAATGATTTGTAGAATTTGAGACATTATATTTATATAGTCATGAATTTAAATAAAAAATATATTCTAATTTGTATAAATTTTATAAATAAAAACAGCTAAGAAACGCTACGGGTTAACATGAAATATATTTCATTTGAAAATCTCTATGGCATTATTCTCTGGATTCCCTGACATACATTCTAGCATATGCCCGGTTCACATTATCCCAGTTCAGTAATCCAGCGAGTTAATCCAGTCCAGTACTGGACTGTCATATCCTCCACATTATTCCAGTAGTTCAAAAGCTGTTAGATCGGTAACACTATAGTGAAAATGCTTTCAAGAAAGGAGTTAAGAAATTGTTTTAGAACTGTTCAATACTGTTAGCGCCACTGGATTCCAGTGGCGCTGGATTGGGCGAGTGGAATGAAAAGTAAACCGTCATTCCAGTCACTGGACTGGAATGATCACTGGAATGGGTACATTCCAGTGCAGGTTCACATTATTCCAGTGGCAGTCCAGCGCTGGACTGGAATGCTAGACTGGAATGCTACTGGAATAATTTGAAACGGGCATTATAGGCGTCAGAATAAAATATGAATAGGTACCCTAGGTATAACATTCAGTCAGGCATAATGTTTTTTTTTTTTTTTTTTTTTTTTAACATTGATAGACCTTTGTTTGACCACGATCTCACCTGTTGGTAAGTGACGATGTGGCCGAAGATGAAGCACAAAGGTCTAGAAGGCACCTATTCACTCTTGACTTGAAGAGACCCAGATTATAGTTTTCAGGAAAGACAGACGACGGTAGTGTATTCCACTCCTTAGCAGTTCGCATTATAAAGGTAGAACTGAAACGTTTTGTGCGAATAGAAGGTATACCAATGAGGTAAGGATGGTACTGAGCCGTACGCCTGCACGTCCTATGATGAAAAGGAGATGGTGGGATCAGATCGTGCAGTTCCTGGGAGCATTCACCGAAATGTAACCTATAGAAGATCGCAAGGCATGCAACCTTACGGCGGTGCTCGAGACTCTGGATCTTAGTCTCCGCCATATGTTGCTCACCTATAAGCCTGAAAGCTCTACGTTCGATCGAGTCCAAGGCAGCAAGCTGTAGCTCGCTATTAGTGAAAGAATTTCCACCATCCGATCAGTAGTTCCGGAGCTCCTTTTTTTATGACGAGGTGTAAATCTGCCAACTGATACCGTATTGCTCAATGCAATACAGTTATGTGAATGTGAGGTTCACGGACTTGTGGACTCACTAAAACCACCCCCGGTGGCCATCCTCTGCGCATGTTGATGGGCTCCGGGATCTCCTACGGAACGCACCGGTGCCCATCTCGCGCGGCGTCCAACAGGGCCCATCCTGTGGTTGGCCAAAAAGCTAACCACAAACACTCCCTCCAAATGTGGGGCAGCACAGGGTCCACTCTGTGCTGCCACCAACTATAGGTTGTATAGCTATGCTTGTTATGTGAGTATTGGTACTTGTACTAATATTTATTCTGTGGCTTTGATCAAGCTTATTTTTAAACCCCGACGCAAAAACGACGGGGTGTTATAAGTTTTACGTGTCTGTGAGTGTTTCTGTGTGTGGCTGTGAGTGTGTCTATGTGTGTTTCTGTATGTCTATGTGTGTTTCTGTATGTGTGTCTGTCTGTGGCATCGTAGCTCCCGAACGGATGAACCGTTTTTTTATTTTTTGATAGGTGAATTAGGCGGGTGTGTTCTTAGCTATGTTTGATCAAAATCGGTTCAGCCGTTTCATTGAGTTGGGAGTTTTTAATTTTTACAAAATTAATTACTTTTTTCCCGAAGTAGCATATGGCGGCAGCCGCCCTCGCCGCACTAAGTGCCTCTCACTCCAGCATGACGACTCAAGAAGATCTTCTCAGTGTCACATCTACCTAATATTTTAAAAATCTTATGGTAAGTACGTAGACATTTTTATCAATGTAGCTAATGGATCCGCTGCTTACCAAAACTTAAGAAGAAATAAAAATATGGCACGCAGATAGGTTCTTCTATAGGTTACATTTCGGGGAATGCCCAGGAGCTACATGATCTGATCTCACCATCTCCTTTTCATCATACGACAAGCTAGGCGCACGGCTCAGTACCATCCTTACCTCATCAGTACCTATAGGTATACCCGCAATTCGCACTAAGCGTTTCGATTCCACCTTTGTAATGCGAACAGCTAAGGAATGGAACAAGTTGCCGTCTTCTGTCTTTACTGAAAACTATAATATGGGTATCTTTAAGGCAAGAGTGAATAGGTGCCTTCTAGACCTTCGTTCTCCAACGTCGCCAACAGGTGAGATTGCGGTCAATCGAGGGTACATCAAAGAAAAAAGAAAGAAAGTTAGTTAGATTATGACCGGATTGATCCATAATCTACTTTTTATCGAGGTAAAACGCGAGCGAAGCCACAGTAGAATACAAGATCTTTTTTTTTATTAACATAAGTAAACCATATATTTTTAAACATAATCCACGACCAATCTTAGTTTTTTTATCTTAAAATATATAAAAAATTATAATATATACAAACAAACGTATTGGAAGTCATCAATACAAGCCCGTGGTCCTATTACTTGCAGTTGGTCGGTCGAACGCATACCACTTGGGGCATTTGTACACCTGAAACATAAAAAAGGGTATTACAACCTCCTAGATGAGCCTAACAGCCTAGTTGACCTGACATTAAGCGTTCTCTACCTATAACAAAGCATTACAAAGCATTACCTCGCAGGCCACGTCCACATAGGACGCGCCCAATTTTTTTTGTTTGTTTATGCTACTTGAATGTCTGAACAAGCAGATTGTCGGCCCACCTGATGTTAAGCGGTTACCTCTGTCTATGAACAGTGCATTCTCACATAGGTCACGTCCACCTAGGCCGCGCCCTATGTGGCATTGCACTGCGCCCGCCACCCTGAGACAAAGATGAAAAGTCTCATGTGCCTGTAATTTCACCGGCACCCATACCCTTCAAACCGGAACACAGCAATGCAAGCACTACTGCTTTGCGGCAGAAATAGGTATGGTGGAAGTACTCCCCCGGACGAACTCTTTCAAAAAAAGCTCTAAGTTATACTGCAAAGACCAGACACGACGATATTCACACGTGTTCCGGTTTTCTGAAGACTCCACCAAGAATCACAAACATAATTTTTTATACAAAAAACGCATCACTCCGCTCGAGTACCTACTCGTATCTCGTAATACCCTCACAGTAAGACTTCAGTTTTAGTGTATTGATTATAATAGTATAATTTTTGACCATTTTTTGACCTTGTTCTGAGATAGATAGATAGAAAATTATTTACTGCACAGGTCAAAAAAGCAGTACATAGGCGAACTTAATGCTAATTAGAATTTTCTTCCAGCTAACCTTTGTGTAATGTAGAGTGTGTGTGTCTTTGTGTTGTGTGTTGTTTATGAAATATGTTCATACACATTTTTTTTTTTTAATTATAATGTTACAAACAACCAGACGGCCGCCTGATGTGAAGCAGTCACCGCCGCCTATGGACATCTGCAACACCCACGGTATTGCAAACGCGCTGCCTACCATTAAGAGCCCTATTGATATTTCTCTTGAATTTACCCATATTGTAAGAACATACATGAACATATATGAATATATTTTAGAATTATAATTTACTTCGTATCCATGCATACTTTTATGATTCCCTAGTGATGAGGACATTTAACATAAATTTATTTTAACATATATTTTAATTAATAAATAAAGTAAGTAGGTTATCGATAAAATTTGTTATATGGGGGTTTTCGGGGGCTAAAAATCGATCTAGCTATCTATAGGAAAAAGCGTTTGTCCAAGGAAAACGCGTTTTTCCAATATTTGGCTAAGCAATGATCTGCGAGGTAAGTCTTTAGATGGGTGACGTTTTTTTTTCGAAAAACCTAGCGAATCTCTTTCGCCCCTAACTTTGGAATTGTTAGATTGATGATTATGATGTCATCCAGACCGATTTCGGCCACGGCGACTATTGTTAGATTAAAGTGCATAAAATAAGCATGCTGTTAATAAACCAAAAAGTAAAGCTCAGAAGAATGCAAACGCATAAGAAAAGTAACAAGGGAGGCACCTAGGGCGCGTCCTAGGTGGACGTGACCTATTTGATAATGCACTTTTCATAGGCAGAGAGTACCGCTTATCATTAAGTGGGCCATCTGCTTGTTCCGTCATTAGAATAGATAGAATATTCTTTATTGCACAAAACAAACAATGTACATAGGCGAACTTAATGCTAAGAAGCATTCTCTACCAGCTAACCTTTGTGTATTGTGGATACATTTATGTGACCTTTGTAGTATAACAATACAAGATATGTAAGTAACATAATATTATATTATAAAAAAATAAATAATAATGTATAATATAAATATATAATATAATTACATAGTACTAAAATAAATAACAGTAAGTATAGGTAATATGCATAAACGTAAAGCTACGTTACTTGGATATAAAATTATGCATATCAATATATACATAGGTATTTCCAAATAAACTGAGAAGTATTATTTCAGGATACCGCTTACTTTATATGAACTAATCATGAGAGTAAAAAAGTGATTAAACACTCCAACTCTGAAGGCACCGATGGACGAAACATCTCGAATATGGTGTGGGATACTATTCCACAACCGAATCGCAGTAAGTGTGAATGAATCTGAGTAACCAGACGTATTGTGAGTTGGGGTTAACAATTGGAGTTGCTGCTGGGGGCGCACAGAACGGTCCGCACCATACAGAGGGAAAAAGTGGGGTGACTGGGATCATGTAAGATGTTGAAAAGAAGGCTTAGTATATGGATGTTCCGACGCTGTCTGATTTCCAGCCACCTCAGCTGAGCGCGGAAAGTAGATACATGATCATACTTGCGAAGCCCATGTACGAAACGTATGCAAAGGTTTAAAAAAAAAAAAAAAAAAAACTAAAAACTATTTAAAAAAATACATATTTTTGAGAGATATCAAAATAGTCGTTTATGAAATTGATACATAACAAGGATTATTAAAACACAAACCTGAATTTAAAAACCACGCCTTGGCGATGTTTTTAATAACACACGAGTGTTTTAATACCTAGTTAGGTATATGCAGTTTCATACACTACTTTATCTACACTCATGCAATAAAATTGTTATTTGACTAACAACATGAAAAATAATAACGTAAATAAATGGCGTCAAATGATTAATTAGTAGAAAAGACACGATTCTACCGCGCATACCATGTAGAGCGCGTAACCACAGACTATTTAAAAAAAACTACTTGTAGGTATGTTTAAAATCCTCCTTGAACTGGCCGACTTGTATTTTAATGGATAAAATGTTATTTTATGACATTATTTTGTTAAATGAGGCTCTGCCTACCCCTTCGGGGAAAGATGCGTGTGTCTATGTATGTATTTTGTTAAAGTAAAAATTTATACTTAACTGATTCTATTTCTGAATTTCGGTATTTTGTTTAAAGTAGGTATGTCAATGTAAAATCGTTTTGAAGATTATAATTTGAATTTTACGGGGAAAAAAACTGATATACTTACATAAAAAGCCAACTCTTCTATATCTTTGGGTCGGCCCCGTTTAATTGCCTTATATATTGCTTGAACATTTCAAATTCGTCCGTTTTCTTCAGCAATTCCACGCAGGCTTTGAAGTAGTCAGTCGTGAAACAGTCTTTCCTGTGCCCAAAAAGAATACACTTAATTTTGTTTTTCAAAGATTATGTACGCTTATTTCCCCAAGATGGTAGGCAGAGGAATACCTTTTATTAAGACGTGCCAAAGTAAAAAATAAAATAAATAAATAATGCTATACAGTTCACAGAACATTATCTAGTTATGGGTACTAGATAGCTGATATACTTCCTTAATACAATACATTAACATAGATAGATATTTTTTTATTATGCATAGAAAATATCCAGAAAACCCTGAACAAATATCTGCAGATCGTACTACAAATATTTGTTCCGAGGCGGGAATCTTCGCCCGCTGCGCTACAGAGGTCTGCAAAGTGAGTTTAGCGCCGCCATTGCTTCCCACGACTAACACGTCTAACGCTTTCTTCCAGAAATAATACGTTCCTTAGCCAGGTCAAATCTTCTACCAACGAATAATACCATTATGTAAACAATTCAATAAAATAAAAATGTTTGCGTTAAAAAGAGCGGTAACAGAAATTGCAGGCCAGCGCCATCTATTTTAAACTTGGAAACATCTTAGAATAATGTATACTCAATGATTTCTCCGACTCTTCCCGCCATTTTCGAAACGAGACGTCGTCGGCGTCTACCTTTATTTTATTTCTTTTCCTAGTGTTTTTTTGGCTTTTTTTTTGTTGACTTTGACATTTCACTTTATTTTGACATTTAAGTTCAGAGTTGGCGCCATCTATTTTCAAGGGTTTTTAAACATGATGTGAAACGGCCGTGAAATGAAAACCCCTCATTACATTCAAATTGGAATTTACAAGACTGATAAAAGAATTTATGGAGACTGATTGATTAAAATTAAGAGAAAAAGCGTCATCTTCTAACTTCTTCTTTAAATGGGTTCTGAGGAGTGCTTCAAACAACTTCGCCAATGTCAAGTGATATAATTAATAATATTTTAAAATAACCCAGTATATAGTGGCTGAAAAACGGAGTTTTTGTAGGGAAAAATCCATCATTTCGAAAAGACACGCTATAACACTTAATTTCACTACATCACACACGTGCTATTTATCCAAATTACACCAATTAAAATGCCACTAAAATTACATGAAAAAACTCGAAAAATCGTAGAGCGAGAATCAAAAAAGCGGCCAAGTGCGAGTCGGACTCGCCCATGAAGGGTTCCGTAGCAGCAAGTAACATAATATAAACGTTCTTGGATGGATTACGATTTATGACGTATTAAAAAAAAACTACTTACTAGATCTCGTTCAAACCAATTTTGGTTGGAAGTTTACATGGTAATGTACATCATATATTTTTTTTAGTTTTATAATTCTCTTATTTTAGAAGTTATGGGGGGGGGCACACTTTTTACCACTTTGGAAGTGTCTCTCGCGCAAACTATTCAGTTTAGAAAAAAATTATATTAGAAACCTCAACATCATTTTTGAAGACCTATCTATAGATACCCCACACGTATAGGTTTGATGAAAAAAAAAAAACAGTTTCAGTTCTAAGTATGAGGAACCACAAATATAATTGTTTTTTTTTTCAATTTTTGTGTAAAAATCTTAATGCGGTTCACAGAATACATCTACCTACCAAGTTTCAACAGTATAGCTCTTATAGTTTCGGAAAAAAAAGGCTGTGACATACACGGACAGACAGACAGACAGACAGACAGACAGACAGACAGACATGACGAATCCATAAGGGTTCCTTGTCTTTGACTACGGAACCCTAAAAACACCTAAGAAATGACGACGTTTCTTTCAAAAATTACAGAGTGTAACTCACGCCATCTTCTAACTGAAACACGACAAGTGACAGTGACATTTCAACTAACCTGCATAGAGAGTACAGCTGTGGCTCGCGGAATAGGTTGTAGCAGTCATCGCAGATTCTGTCGATTCTCGCGAAAATGGCGCCGTTATAGCCCTTGCATTCTAGAGAGAAGGAGCGTCGTGCGACGTGGTGGGGAGTGGAGGGGGTTGCGGCAGAACTGAGCGTCACCGCTAGCACAGCAACGCACACGAATTGGTTAAAGCATATATGCATCTGCAACAAAGAAAGAAGGATTTAAGAAGGTAGAAGAATATAGGACCTTTTAGGATTGTGGGCTTTTATACAGAGTGTCCCAAAAAGTAGTGTCAAGCCGAAGTCCAAAGAAAGGTTACCCCCAGAGGTACCCGAATCACCCCTATGTATGTTCCGCGATTTTTAGTAGTTTTCGAGTTATGTTTTTTTTATGGTTTTTTTAAGACAATCGGAGCTCCTACACTTTTTTGGCCATTGTGACTAGATTAGTTGACTAGACTAGATGTGTCATTCTTTAGGGTAGATTCGACCAAACTCTAAGTCTTTTACTAAGAGTAAAATCACTACTTACTCTAGAGTAAGTGATGTTTGCGTTTTACCAAGTCTTATACCAAGTATAGCCAGACTATCCAAGAGTAAATCACTATACCGCCAAAATTGACGGAGTAAACTATCCGAGAGTATTTTAATGGCGGCCGCCACATTTGCCAGCTGTTTCGCAAGTCAAGCATCCATCTGTGCATTCTAATTGCATCCAGTGCATTTTTGTGAGTTAATTAATTATTTTTCAGTGTTTTTAGTTTGATTTGTAATAATAGAGCGCTAATAACTATGATCGAAGATTCCGACAGCGATGTCGAAGAATACATACAGAGGCGTTCGCGATGGATTCGGGAAAATAATAATCACTTCGATAAAATTATAATGGCCATGACTTTGCCGTGATGTATCGATTGTTCAAAGTTGTTATGTTTGCTAGCTAAAAATAGCATCTTCTTTTGGAATATAGGTCATCAAACCGGTATGTACCTACCTACCTACCCTACACAAGAGAGTTTGGGCTGTCTTAGGTAGCAGGTAGCCAGTTATAATGCGGCACAATTGAGTAGGAAGCCATACAATTTTTCAATAGCCCAAAATTTTGATGATACTCTCAATTCTCTTGAGAGTAAACATCCGTCCCCAGGGCCAGATTCCCTCCTCACAGATCCACCGCAAGAGAGTGATGGCGCTGTCGAGACGACCAGCCAGGATTTGCTCGCTGCCGTCATGTCTTTTCAGAGTGGCTCTGCCGGCAGCCTGGATGCTGTGACTCCACAGCATCTAAAGGACCAGCTGTCTGGCGGTTCTGGCCATGCAGGTGAAGTCCTTCTGGGAGATTTGACGACCCTGATCAACCTGATGTTGTCTGGTCGAGTCAACAGCGAAATTACGGAGCTCCTGTACGGTGCGAACCTATGCGCTTTAAAAAAAAGGACGGCGGGATAAGACCAGTGTTGCCGTTTAGGAAAAAAAAAGTCCCTAGACCTCGATGCAATAGTCCCTAGATTTTGAAAAAAAAACGAATAAAAAATCCGCTAGAAGTCGCTAAATATTTCAAAATATTCCATGGTAACAAAATATGGTGTAAATAAAAGCAAATTTATATAATCAAGTATTTAATCATAATAATCAAATCTCTATAGGTTTAAACAAGCAAAAATTTCGTTATCCATTGCGTCATGTTCGACTTCGACAACTTCTAATGGCGCTGAAGCAGCAGAAGTTGATGGTTCCACTGTAGAAGTACTTGGTTTTTTAACAGTTTTTGTGATTTTGGTCAGGACATCATCTGGCAAGAAATAGGTATGGCAATTGCGTTTTAAAATCTTTAACTGGTTCCTTATAAGCAGTATGGAGTTTAAAGTGGTTGAAGCCAGCCTGTTCCTCAGTTTGTTTTTTATAATATTCATTTGACTGAACATTCGTTCCACTTCTGCGTTGGAATGGGGCAACGACAGAACAGTGATGCAACTGTATTTTGATTCTAGTAGGCTTACATATTGGTTCATTCATTCATTCCTATACCTTTGGATAACAATACCCAGTATTGTCTACTCTTTGTTTGGGTTGGTAAAACCATAGACGTAGAATTTTTTCGCTACGCTAAATAGACAAACGAAGCGTGGGAGAGAGAAGTCATTTTTAAATGTACCCCGTGCAAGAAGAAAAGTGACAGCAACAATGTATTGAATGTGACATGTTTTGCTTGAGTACATGCGCATACCGGACGGTCTCTTGTGCAGTTTAACTAATTTTGTTATTATTTTAGTAATCTTACTATTAAATAACAAATATTACTTTGTATGACAATGGTGTCGTGTTCAGTTTGTGACTGTGAAGATACAAGACGTAATTATCCGGGAAAATACACGTTTCACAGGTAAATAAGAGATTATTGGTAGTTCGATTGTATTGCTTATTTTATCAATTCTGCTTTAGTAAATGGCCTAAAAACCAGTTTCATTCGTAGATTAGGACTTTCCCTTATATTTTTTAATAATATTTCGTTGCTGCACCTAGAAATAAACAATATTTTATGTAAAATATAAAAATGTTTGATTACGATAGGGCTTGACCAAGTGATGACGTCAGAAATATCGATAGTCCTGTTGCAGTCTATATCGTTGTATAATGCGCATCATGTAAAAAGAACGCTGGCGGTCAAGCTTCTTCAGGCGTCTCAGCGTTCTTTTTAAGAGATTACTTACTTTTCTACTTATTTGAGAGATGTATAACTATGCATTGAATGAGTGCCTATCTAGTTTACTACAAATAATGTACAATTATAGTACGCGTCATGTAAAAAGAACGCTGGAACGCCTGTAGAAGCTTATTTATTTATTTATTTAAAAACTTTCACACAAGACAATAGTGCAAGGAGGACTTAATGCTAACAGCATTATCTGCCAGTCATCCTGGACGTGCAGAAAGATGGTGAGGCGTGCCTTACAAACAAGTACCACAGAAAATAATAATAACAATACAAGTTAAAATAAGCTTGACCACCAGCGTTCTTTTTACATGACGCGCACTATACCTACCTATAAATTAAATTTTTGTCCATCCTAGAATGGAGGTTTACTTTGTTTGGAGTAAATTTGTGTGCTCTGTTAACATTTTACCGTTTTTTTAAAATCTATAATAACCAGGTGGACATTGAGGTGTGTGTTTTTGTATTGACTATTGAAAAGGTAACTTTAAAGCACCACGGGTGTTTTTATTGCAGTTTGTGTAGTAGATATTTTGGAGTAAATATTTACGTTGTTATTTTTTATAAATAAATATTGTTTATTTCTGCTTAATAAAATAATAGGTAACAAATTAAATTTAAATATACCCCAAAAATTCCGTTCCAGCGGGACTCGAACCTGCACCCTCGCCTGTGATCAGCGATGCCTTTACTTTCGAACTTTGAATAGAAGGTTTCCAATGAAACACCTGTAGATACAGCACTATTAACTTGGCGCTATAGCCGAGTTGATAGTGCCCACAAATTTCGTCTCCAGCGTCATAGCTCGATCTATGGCTAAATTGTTTAAGGCATCGCCGATGACAGGCGAGGGTGCGGGTTCGAGTCCCGCTAGAACGGAATTTTTGGGTTACATTTAAATTTAATGTTATCCATAAAGCGTGGTTTACACTTGAAAAATAATAAACTTTGGGGTAACAAATTGTCTATAGATAAAGTAACAGAGTGAAAAATTATATGGGCGTAGCACGGCTGATATAAAATGTTTTTGTGCTTTCAGATTTCCAAGTAATCCTTTGCTACGAGAAAAATGGTTATCGGTTATAAGAAGAGTGGGATGGACTCAAATAAGAACTCCACTAGGTATATGCAGCAAACATTTTAAGTTTAAATTTAAAAGGGAAACTCTAAGATCCCACCTATAAATAAAACCGTAATATTTAGGGGTCAATAAATAATAAAGGTTTATTTATTAACTGTATTCAAAATTGGAATAAGAACCTTATTCTCTTTATGACGTCAAACCTGCCAAACTGTGTTCTTCATGAAAGACTTAATCTGCATTAAGATGTATTTATCTACCATACACATCACGGACGGATGATGAATTCTACCGACAATGTAAAAGTGTTGGTCGAGGACAACACTATTTTTAACTCAGACATAGACTTTCACCAACACGTGCACATATTTTTTTTGGTTCCATCTTCGATCTCTGATTGTAGATCTAGTACATATACTAAATCTATGGGTAAAACGCTAATGAAGTTATCGGAGAGTAAATCGAAAGAGAAAGAGTGAGAGTAGTGCCATGTATAGTTATACTGGTATAAGGCGGCAATTGGTCGAATCTACCCTAAGTAGTATTAAAAAAAACCTGTCATTAAGATGTTGTTTAACTACTGAAGCAAAGTGACATGGTGCGCCGTCGTTTTGAAAAAAACATGTTTCGGCGTGTTTGTAAAATGTCCATCCATCCATATAAATCTTCTCTTAAAAATTTCAAGTATGACTCGCCATTTAGGCGATCTGGCAGTTGGAATGGGCCAACCATTTGTCGCAGGTTTCGACCTCGCAGGTAGAAAATAATTTCCTTGAACAACAAAAATGGGTTATTTTACTATTGCTTAAGTGTAATACAATCTCCAGACTGCCAGATTTCTTTTAATCCCGACTTGCAGATCATTTTCAAAAACTCGTTTTTGAACTAACTTTTATTAAATTGAGTAGGTAGGTACTACCTACTAACTTGTTTAATTATCAACAAAAACAGTCTCATGATCAGCAACACAAAAAATAACTTTCCGAATCTAGTCTTTTAAATCTTTTACCATTACTACTATTAGCCCATACCTACTGTCCCGTTGTTGGGCAAAGGCCTTGCCCCATTTCCGCCAGTCACTACGGTTTTGTGCAACCGTTTCCCATTCCCTCTCATACGCGTCCAGTTCCTCCCGCCACCTCTTGCGCCGCGCCGCCTGGCTGTATCAGGGCACCTTGTCGTGGTAATTTTGGCCAAAAGTTCGTCGGGCATGCAGCAAATGTGACCGGCCCAATCCCACTTCAGCCTCGCGGCCTTCTCTCCCACATCGGTGACTTTTGTGTCGGAGCGCAGTACCTATTTATGGTGTTTCGGATGCGGTCAGTTAGTTTAACACCCAAAATACTGCGCTCCATTGCCCTTTGACAAACCTTGAGTTTTAGGATGTTTGTCAAAGACAACGTTTGTGATCCGTAAGTCAAGACGGGAAGGATGCACATGTCCATAAGTTTGCATTTTAGTAGGTACCATTAATTAAGGAATGAATTAATAATTAATTAACCAGGAACTATTAATTAATTAAATTATCATTAAGTTACCTATTAGGTTTAACATTCATCAAATAAAAGAAGTTTAGGTAAACGAATCAGTCGCATAATATAGCTAAGCGAATTGCGAAGCAGCCAGGACAGCTTTTGAACAACTCATCTGGTACCTACCTAAACAGTGGATCGCGGACCAATGTGTAGGTACCTACTCAAAATCATTACCTAAGTAGGTACTGACAAAATTAATTTCGAACTTATAAAAAAAAAAAACTTATTCTATGATAGTTCAGCAAGAAAAGAAAACAAAACTCACTTTTTTTTTTCAATCTTTGGCACATTCGATTAAGTAACTCAACACACAACGTTAGGAACGAATGCGGCTCCCAGTCTAGTTCAGAGTCAGACCAGTATGCGCAGTATTATAGGTATACTTATCTAGTTCGAAGATAAAGGTTCAGTGCCTACATAAGCCACTGATGCCATTTTGACCCTACTCATTGGGAAATCCAAGGCTGATAAGATAGAACTAGTTACCTACCAGCGTTCTGTAAAGTAAATAAAATAAAATAAATAAATAATAAATAATGCTGGACAGTTCACACAACATTATCTAGCCCCAAGCTAAGCAGAGCTTGTGTTATGGGTACTAGATATGTATGTATATGATGGGTACTGATATACTTAATACAATTATACATTACATAGTTTTTTTTTTTATTATACATAGATAATACCCAGAACACCCTGAACAAATATATGCTGATTGTACAAATATTGTTACGAGGCGGGAATCGAACCCGCAACCTCCTGCGTCGCAGGCAAATCTTCGCCCGCCGCGCCACAGAGGTAAAAGTAAAAAAAATAAATAAAAAAAGTACCTAGTCATTATCGTTACTGCCCGACCATGCTAAAGGTGAATTTGGTGTGAAAAGTGATTAGAAGATAGTCTGTGCTAGAAGTAGTGACGACAAACCCGATAAGGCTACAGAGCGAGCCAAGAAAAATAGGTACCTACCTACCTACCTACCTACATACATAAATACCTACACTCGAAAAAGTTTGCTTTTTGTATGTAATAAAATTGCATATCTGTTTAACTTCTGATAACGAAAAATGAAATTGTATGAATTGTATCGTGTGTATCCTTTCTTTCCCTTTAATGTACCCCACCCTCTTCGGGCTGGGAATGGTGGGTTATTTTGAGCTGGACGTTAGACGGGAGGCAACGCTACTTTTATACATATTTAAGGTATTATATAAGGGGTATATTGTACAATCCGCGAGTGCTGATGTGTGTGGGTCTGTATGTACCGAATAACTACATGAGCGCTCGGCCGCACCGACGTAGGCTTCTTTCAGTGCCTACTGCAAGAACTAATCTCGTCGGACATGCACCATTCACAAAGGCTCTTCTGATAGTCAACGAATTAAGTTAGGAGGACGACGATGTTTTTTTTTTTTTAACATTGATAGACCTTTGTTTGGCCATTATCTCACCTGTTGGTAAGTGACGATGTGGCCGAAAATGGAGCACAAAGGTCTAGAAGGCACCTATTCACTCTAGCCTTGAAGAGACCCAGATTATAGTTTTAAGGAAAGACACGACGGTAGTGTATTCCAATCCTTAGCAGCTTGGCTATTTTTCAATGAGAACATTATACAGGTAGAACTGAAACGTTTTGTGCGAATAGAAGGTATACTAATGAGGTAATGATGGTACTGAGCCGTACGCCTGCTCGTCCTATGATGAAAAGGAGATGGTGGGATCAGATCGTGCCGTTCCTGGGAGCAATCCCCGAAATGTAACCTATAGAAGATCGAAAGGCATGCAACCTTACGACGGTGCTCGAGACTCTGGATCTTAGTCTCCGCCATATGTTGCTCACCTATAAGCCTGAAAGCTCTACGTTCGATCGAGTCCAAGGCAGCAAGCTGGTATTTGGCCGAGCCATCCCAAACGTGGCAGCAGTACTCCATACCAGCCCGGACTTGTGCTTTATATAAACTGAGAAGCTGTCCTGGTGTGCAGTAACGCTTTAACCTTATTCAGGATGCCTAGCTTCATGGCAGCTGTTTTTACCTTAGACTCGATGTAGGAGCCAAAGTTGAGAGTAGGCGTGAGCGAAACACCTAAGAGCTCGAGGTGATCTCCTATAGCTACAGGTTACATCTCGGAATACAGGAACTTGGAGAAACTGACTTTTTTTCGCCGAGAAGAGACAAGCCTGCGTTTTAGAGGCGTTAAACTTGACTAGATTGGCATCGCCCCAGTTGGATACAGCCTTGAGAGTCAAATTCAGACGCTGCAGCATCTCATCTCTTAACTCCTGAATTTAATTCTCCCTTGCTCGCGCAGTGGAAAAAAATCTCTCCACAACTGTGCTGTCGTCTGCATACCCAATGATACCGGGAATTAGCAGATCATTAGTGTGCAACAGAAACATAAATTCATAATAATTCATTTCACTGTCGAAATTCACAATAGAAACTGTTAAATATCTTAGCAAGGAGGTTTATCTTTAAGTTCTATTTTTCTTTGTCGATTTGGTGTTTATTTACTGTAATGGCGTTGTAAAAGTTATACAATATTGTGGGTACAGCGAGCTGATCTGATGATGGAGACGAAAGGTGGACAAAGGCACTCCTCGATGGATAGTAGTAGACTGGCCGTGTTTAGGCTTATTTAGATCATCACACTGTTCCGACGACTAATTTCATAAACGCTTGTTTTGGCAAAGATATTTCTTAACAAATCACTTGTTTCGTCTATATGTCTGTCTTTATGCCTATCTGGTTCATTAATAGTTGGGCCTGGATTCCCTGATATATAATAAAAACAAATATTACACACAAATATTATATTCATTTCATTTGTTTAACATAATTAAATGGCACAATAGTGTTGTGCATCACAGAAGTCTTATTCTCTAACACAATCTAAGGTAACTTATTTAAAGATATTATCAAATAGGCGTTAGGTCATAGACTTAAAACTCAGGACTCACTCTATGAACATACAGTACCTAGGAAAATAATGTGCATCGGCAATCTTCGTACGTGTCTTTCGCTTTTTCAATCACTTGTTGCAAACATATCTCTGTTTCGAAAATCCGATGACAGTCGAGGCCCATTATTTTCTATAGCGACTTAGGACCTAGGAATAGGTTCAAAGTAGCGATGCGCGAGTTCAGTTGTTTAACTCGAGTTACTCCAGGCAAATTGTAAACGAGTCAACTCGAGTCAAGATTCTTGCAACTCGAGTTAACTCATCGAGTGCGTTTTTTTTTCGATGGTAGCCTAACGGTTCAATAGTGCAACTCAGAATCCAACGATACCGGGTTCGATCCTAGGCTCCGCACCAATGACTTTTCTAAGTTATGTGCGGATTTCCATCGCTCTGTGCTTCGGAGGGCACGTTAAGCTGTCGGTCCCGGCTGTTATTGATTAATAGCAGTCGATAAGCCATGTCAGAGGCCCTCGGGCGGCTTGACAAACTCTGACACCAGAGGCCAGCACTACCTCATACGAAACGAAACGAATCGAGTGCGTTGGTCGCCCGCCGCCTGTTTGGCCGCCGGCCAAACGAATTGAACCCGAAGACTGAATCGGGCTGATTCGGGCTCTTCCGTTCGACAACCGAATACCAAGTTGCGAAAGACAGAAAGTACATGCGTACAGTTTTACCCAAAACATAAGTCACCCCCATAGATCTAGCGAAAATTCTACGTCTATGGTCACCCCGATGTACCTGCGCCGTAGACCAATTTCTATAGCGCTGGAACCTTCTTTCCACCAATAGTAATCGCGCGCTAAAATCTTGCGCTGTTATTGGTTAATCGATTTCGCGGCAAAATCGCGGCCAGTCGTTCATCAGTCGACTCTTAGATGTGAGCGGGACAGAGCTATACTATAAGTTCGGGTACTGTCGGATATCAGTCAGCGATTTTTGCGCAAACGAAAACAGTCGATCGGACTTATATATTTTGGGTAAAACTGTACGTATTGTCGATTATGTGCGTTAGAAAGGAACTGCATTTGACTCGTTCATTCATCAACTCAACTCAAGGACTCATCGCTACACGAACACCGAGACGAGTCAACTCGAGTTGCGACTCGAGTCAATAGCCATACCAACTAGTTACTCTAGCTAGAAAAATATCAACTAGCCGCATCGCTAGTTCAAAGTGGCTCCAGGTAAAAGTTTATGTAACAAAATTTGAGTTCCTAGTGAGTCTTCGAAACTTTCTACTAACTCTCCCGCCTACGACTTCATCCGCGCGTTGAATCCACATTCGCATCAGAATAAAAATATCCAATAAAATATTTTTCAATGCAAAACTTAATATATAGTAAGACCTAGTATTATTTTATCTGTGGTAAGACTAACGCCGAATCTCTAGTTGAAAACCATTTACGCCATTCATTGCATTTTAATATAGAATAAAATTACAACAAGATTAAACAGGAACATAAAAAAGCTGAATCAGAAGAATCAATGAATCTGAAGCGCAAGAAGCTAACAAAAATAAGTGAACACAACATGTTCTGAACACATGAGTGTTCATGTATTTATGAAAATTATCTTTTTCATGCGTCATATCAACATAATTAAAACAAGTTATTGATAAGGCGACAACTTTGTAGTATACACAGTTTTCATACGTGGTTGAAACGTAGATTATGTTGCTTCGATCAACCTAAATTTTTCCAAAAGAAATATAACATCAGATTAAATTGAGATTTTTTTATTAACAAATAGATGAAACAATACAAGTCAAACAAAGAAAAAGTAACCAATTGCATAATTTTGAAATAAAAAAACAGTCTTTCATCAATCACACGTACCTACATACTAGAAATACATTTGAAATGTAAAAACTGTACGTTATTTTAGCTTATTTATGATAAATACAAGGATTTTGCTTGAATAATGTACTAGTGCAAGGTACTAGTATTATTCTAAAATTATGAATATAAATAGAACAACATACTCATTTTATTTTCTTAAAAGCTCAAATGTTTGAGATGATCAACTTAACAACAGGATTAACAGCAAAAATTAATAAACGATTAATTAGTATATTCAAGTTTATAATCATCTTCAGCCTATATCAGTCCACTGTTGGACATAGGCCCAATGCGCGCCATTTAGACCGATTTCCAGCTCTTCCCATCCACTTTCTACCAGCCGCCTTACGCAGATCGTCGCTCCACCTAGCCAGGGGGCGCCCCACACTACGATTACCAAGACGTGGACTCCACTCTAGAAGTTTACCCAGCGGTTGTCGGTTCTTTGGCATATATGCCCAGCCCATTGCCATTTCAGCTTGTTAATTCTCTGAGCTATGTCGATGACCTTAGTTCTCTGTAGGATAAACTTCGTTGCGAATTTTATCCGTCAGAGAAACTCCGAGCATAGCTCCTTCCATAGCACGCTGAGTGACCTTGAACTGATGCCGCGTTCATAGACTTTTATAGACAAGTTACAAGCTTTATTTAAATTCTCATTTTGTAAACGAGTTTGTAATTCCTACGTTATCTAAAATGGCACTACATTATATAAGTTGAATCTAAATTATTTAATTCGATATTAAAATACACATTTCTAAATACTAAATACGTATAATAAAATAGGGACGTTCCACAAAGATAAGTTTGTTATAATTAGACAATTTTCGCAATTTTCAGTCAGTTTTTGCCTGACTCTGGCCGCAATCAGACGACTCGTGACAAAGAATTCCTGTAGTCTAGCGAAACGTCGAGGCTTATTGAGCCCACAATAATTACGTGTTTATGTAATATATGTTAAATAAGTATATATGTAACCCCACGATATTAAGTATTAAGAGCCCCTTGAAGTAAAAAGGAAAGAAATACTATTACTTTTTATGGTACAATTTCAAACTATTTTTTTTGTACACAAAAACACGGTATCAAAGCGTGCGCTCGCCTTCTTGTTAGCCTTATAAAAAAATGATCGATGAACCTAAACCTATAGCGCCTTAACACAATGTACAGCCCGCTAAAGAAACTGGTGTACCTACCATTAAATTACACATGTTCTTAGAGGTTAGATTAATAAGGGTTATTTTAGCTTGTTTATAATACAAAGGGCGTTTTGTTCTTCGAAATCGGTAAACACAGTTTTGGAATGCCGTAGGTATCTAACAAAAAAATCAATGTAAGTTCATTCATCGGGCATATGACGTGCGTTATTTCTCGACTAAAGATTTTTTGATCCAATCTACGTAAACAGGATTAGTTTAAGAAATACAAAAATAAGTCTAATAGCTGCGTTTCATTAATAAAATAAATCTTTGGTTTTTGATATAATATTTCCAAACAATCGACTTATCAGTCTTATTGAAAGAACGCACAAAGTTTGGTTAGACAAAAAAAAAATACGATGCCATGTTCCACCGCCTTTAGTCATAGGAGTCGCTATGGTCATAAGAATAAAAAATAACAGTTGGAATAGAAGTGACACTTACACTGTCGCACGCACCGCACTAAATGCCTCTCATTGCTATGACATGCTAAGAGGGATCCAGTGACCTTCGCTTCGGTCGCTTGCGTCGACACTACCATAGACTGCTCATTCAGTATATCAGTGTTACTTCTACCTCTTTTATGCTTATGATACGTAACATCGACGTTCATTCCTTTCATCTCAGAGGCCCTTTGGATAGTGGCATACATTTTTGTTTATAATATTCTAAAGATTTAATCAATAGTTATGCCGCAAAATCGTTTTTTTTTTTCTCCAATATGGCGGAAAGTCCATTAGGGGCACAATTGCGCTAGAGTTATGATTCGCCTCAACAAAAGCGCAGTACAAACTGCACAATATAATTAGCTCAGGGTTAATATTACTATGCTAACCTGGTTGACGCTATTGGGTCTAAGGTTAGTTGGTTTTATAAACATATTCTAAAACAAATCAACGTTTTCTGAAATAAAAATGGGTGCAAACGTTTTAGAAGTCATCCAGACAAAAGTCAAAGTGGTCCTCCATCACTCGCAGTTGGTCGGTCGAGAAACGCATACACTTGGGGCATTTGTACACCTGAAAAATAAAAAAACAACCACTAAATACAATTTGTTAAATAAGTAACGAAACAAGCTTTTGACCCGCTTAAAGTTAAGCGGTTTCTGCCTATAACAATGCATTACCTCGCAGGTCACGTCCACCTTGGATGAGCCCTATGCGGTATTGCACTGCGCCCGTCATCCTGAGACAAAGGTGATTCCCATGTGTTGCTTAACACAAAATCTGTAATCGTCCAGGGCTCTTACCTACCATTTTGTGATCTTTGTACTGAAAATAATTTAATAATCAAATAAAGACCTTATGCGGCTGGGGTTGGGTTACCAATTGAAAGGGAGCGTCAATAAATTACGTGAGCGTTTGAATTGCCGTGCCGCCAGTTTGAATTTCACCAATCACACGAGAGGGTTCGTCAAATACACGTATTAATTTTTTTCATTCATTGAAAATACTAAAAGCTATATCCAGATGGCGTGATTGAGCAGACTGAAAGTAATGAACGAAAGCATTGTCGATTTACAACCGAGCACGAGTGATCAGAGATCACGTACAAGTGATGATCACGCACGTAGTGATTAGAGTAGGATACTATTAACTTATTGCTATCGGCCGCCGCCGGCCGGTCCCGGACGGACCATTTAGTAGAGACAAGGAAGGATATTTGGAATACTGCGGAATATCAGTGTTTCGTTCTCGATAAAGTGATACCGTACTGATAAATCTACTTGACTAATTACTTTAAGTTCTTAGTTAAGGTTTTTATACCTTGTTAATTAAAAACTACTGATTTAATTTGAGAAAAGTGTTTCTTCTGATCGCATGACAATAAATGTCTATGAATTTAAATAATTAAGCGTGAAAAGACGTATTTCAAAATCTCACTTGAGATATGGGGAAGGGGTCTCGGCATATCTCAGGAAGGGGGAGGGGGTCAAAAACTGGCGGAAAACGTCTCAGGTAATTTATGTATGCATCCAAAATATTAATGTTAGTTCTATTATACGCTACGACCATTCTCATTTCGCACAGACGTGTAAGTTTTCACATAAAATTCAGATACACTCAAAACAACATATTTTACACGATTGAAATAAAAACCATGCTATTATTTCAACGATCTAAGCAACATCAGGTTTTTAGAAATGCATCGCCGACCAACACTTTCAGGGTTCCGTAGTCCGATAAGGAACCCACATAAGATCATTCGGGCCTTCCGTAAATCCGTCCCAGTCTGTCCACAGCTTTAAAGTTATGGACTAATTAATGAAATTCGGTCAATGAATACTTTAAATGTAGGATATATAAACAAAGACGTCATACATTAACATTTTTAGTACGTCCATGTAAAGTGGGGGTATTTTTTTCTGGGCAACCCCATGATGTGATATATTGTTAGAAATGTCTTGTTAAATGAAGCAGTGTTTTTTTACAAGCCCAACCGACAGAGAGATATACAGCACTGAAGTGGTTGACAATTTTACTTGTTTTATACTAGAAAAACTTGTAATTCCACATGTAAATGGATCATGGTGGAAACTTTGTGACTTGACTCCGGAACCCTACACTATGTGTGGTCCAACACGCACTTGGCTGGTATTTAAAGCAAATTAGAATCATATAACAAATACACAGATCTAGGTTTCGCGTAGGGAAATGTTAACGACAAAAATCAAATCAGATTAATTTTGTGAACCAACACACGTACAACACTCATTCAAATAATCTCACCCCGTGATATGTTCTGGTGCTAAAATGTTTCTGACATTTCAAATAAAATGCCATAAAAAGAGATAAAGGTTTTTTTGAAATTTATTACGCGAAACTAATTAATAAATAGAAATAAAATTAAAAACAAATGCTTAAAATGCAAACTTTTTTATATAATTTTTTTCGCCTATGGCGAAACATATGTACATAATTACATATTATATTATATCAGAAGGTATAAATATTAATTGCATATGGCAAACAAAATCCGTTTTAATTTTAAAAAGAGGAAGGACTTTGCCGGCTACTATAAGATGATTATTTTACGTTAATGTGTTTGAAATATTGCAGCTAGATAATGTTATAAAAGTTCTGTATTATTTGTCGTATGTATATTAATAACGGTATCAATTGTCACTATTTGGTATGCAGTGGTCTAAATGCTGTTGAAGGAGCAACAGCGTCTTGTAAGGCTTGTCGCACACGGGGCAGTCGAAGCGGAGCGGCGGTGGCGAGGACTCTTTGGCGGCCGCTTGTGGCATCTTCCTTTTCACCTTTTATGATGAATTGAGGTATATTTATTTGGTTAAACCATGAGAAAAAATAAATGTACGACTAGAAGGTGAGACTGGCGCTAAGTGTCCCACTCAAAGCCGTGTCATTCGGACGTGCTAAAGTCACTGGATCGGTTAAATCATATGAAAAAATAACTATATAAATAGAAGTGACACTAGCGCTAGTGCCACACCCAAAGCCTCCTCTAAATATGCTAATGTTAGTGAGTTGGTTATACCATATGAATAAATAATAACTATATGATAGAAGTGACACTGGCACCAGTTTCACACTTAAAGCCGAAACGATATGCTTGATATGCTTAGTTCGGATATGCTAAAGTTAGTGAGTTGTTAACCAGATTAATAAATAATAACTATATGAATAGAAGACACACTGGCGCTAGTGTCTCTGCCGCCTCTGATTAAGGCATGCTAAAGGCAGTGAGTATGTCGTTTGGCCTGTTGATTCTTCACAAACCTAATATAAAATGTAGTAAACAAGATGTTGCTTTGTATAGCACCCGCCATATTTAAGGAGGTTATTCTGGCGAGTGTTCAGTAGCCGTAGTGCGACTTTTTGCTACAAGTTTACGCGCTCTACCAAAACCGCGTTTTACGCGCAGTTTATATGAAGAAATGTACAGAGCCCCTAGCGGCGAGATAATGAAACATTTTGTGTGAGTGTTAGTTTCTAACGTCAATTTTGGCGTCGCGTAAATTTAACGCTTATTCCAAGTCGCGCGTTTACTCTAGGGTTTCCCCAGTTTTGCGAGTGTAAGTGACATTTTTGACAGTTCACGTCACGTATTGTGTAAATTATACTTGTTGTATACTTTAATTTTGCCGTTTACTCAACCAACGCGGTGGTCGCGTAAACGCGTTTTAACTGCGATTCCCACACTAAGGCCACTGATCGTACGCGTGTATATATCGCAATAAATAAAATAAATAAATAATGCTGGACAAGTTCACACAACATTATCTAGCCCCAAGCTAAGCCAGAGCTTGTGTTATGGCGATTGTAGATTGAAGTAGCTTACCATATTGCCGGTGGTCGTATTGGGGGGGCTGGTGGGGGCGGGTCTAGAGGGCGTGGCTTGGTTTGGCTTCGAAGTTGCGCTTCTGTGTATCCCGGGATTAAGACGACGGACCTCTTCAAGCTGTCGAAAATTCATTTAAAAATAAAAGTTTTCTGTGAAAAGATATTTTTCTATAAAAGCTTTTATATAAAAATATGTGGTTATGTACATACTTTTCACTAGAAACAGGATATTTACCATGATTTTTGAGTTTTGTTTGTTCCCGATATTTCGGCACAGTTGCATGCGCCATGATCACGGGAGGACTAACTAAAGTCTTTGCGAATAAAAAAGTGAAAAAGAGGGTAGTTCGATACATCTGCCAATAACATCTACTCGCAAAGACTTTAGTTAGTTCTCCCATGATCATGGCGGAATGCAACTGTGCCGAAATATCGGGAACAAACAAAACTCAAAAATCATGGTAAATATCCTATTTCTAGTGAAAAGTAAGCTTTTCTAAAATTAGTGATCGGAACCGTGTGCTGATCAAAATGACCCTATACACGGCCAGTCTACTATTATCCATCGAGGAGTTCCATTGTCCATCTTCTCTCTCCATCGTCAGATCAGCTCGCAGTCACTATAATATTGTATTGTCATCGGAACTTGACAGGTATGTCAAATCTAATCTCAATTGGTTGAGGATAGCTGCTTTAAAATTTAGTTGAAATATTTGACCCGAACATACAATCTTTCATAGGTACAAACATTTCAAGTTAAATAAAAGCTTGGAAAAACGGAACACTTATTTTGTAGCTGCTGCTTGGATTTGACATAGCTTTTTTGTGAAAGAGCTCGTCTGGGGAAGTACTACCTCCATACCTATTTCTGCCGCAAAGCAGTAGTGCTCGCATTGCCGTGTTCCGTTTTGAAGGGTATGGGTGCCGATGAAATTACAGGAACATGATACTTTCGTCTTTATGCATCTGGGTGGCGGTCGCAGTGCAATGCCACACAGGGCGCGTCCTAGGTGGACGTGACCTATGAGGTAATGCATTGTTATAGGCAGAGGTTACCGCTTAACAACAGGTGACCTGATGGTCCCGACATTCAACTAAGCAAAACAACTAACCTGTTGTGTCAGCTCCTCGTTACGCCTCTGTGATTTCCTCAGGTCTGTGTGCAGGCTATCTTTCTCGCTCGCCATTTTCTCTCTCGCCTGGCGCTCCGCTTCGAAGTCACTCCTACAAAGGAGACCATTTCATTAAAGGCATCGAAAACCAGAGACATAAATCTTCATACAAAAAAAAACGCCTCGCGCCGCTCGGAAAAACGTTTTTTAATGAATATCTCGTAAAATATAGATAACATACATAACATCAGACCCGACAGTCACATACATAGACCTGACCCCACACTAGGATTCCCTGTCATGGGTATTAGAAACTACGAGTACCATGGTACCATAACAACCAGACCCGGAACTGATATTTGCAGATCATACAAACATTTGTCCCGCAGCGGGAATCGGACCCGCAACCTTTCGCATCTCAGCCGGCTACTCGCCCGACGCGCTACAGAGTTCGTCAGATAATCTTACAAAACCACTACAGTAAACCCTCGGCTTTGTTGCATTGATTTTATTTATCTTACTTTTTACCCAGTAATATGCAGCAATTTAATAAACAATCGAATCTAGGCAAAAGTTAGAGGTAATTTTGGGTTTTTGTTATATCGAGAATATATTGTCCTAACGTGTTTCTGGTACAGTGATCGCTCGGAATTATAATGTAACCCATAAATATTTTTATCTACACTCAAATCGAAAAATTCGAATTACGAATTTCGTAATTCCAATGTAACGGTTTTCTATACAGACGCACTTTATAGACGCATATACATAAAATTAAGAATAAATCTCACTATAGTACCGCCAACTGTATCATAAAACTCATTACTATCTTTTTTTTATTAATTAATTAAACTAGTCTATGGTTATAGCCTGAATATGAAAAAAAAAGGCGCACGCATGCGCAGTTCGAACTGTGAAAAAATGGCGCACGCATGCGTAGTTTGAACTTGATTTCCCGCGCTTCCCATAAATTTTTTTGCCGATCGTGTTTTTCTTTGTTTCATTTCAATTTTTCCTATGAGTGAAGATAAAGTAGTGTATGAAACTGCATATAACTTAGGTATTATTTGTTCCGAGACGATATCCGGAATCCATCTTGAGTCAAGCACTTGTCTTTTCACGTTTTTTAGTCTTAGCGTCTTCCTCCCTTCCGTTTCCGGCGCCACTATCGCCTCGTTTTGTCGGGTAAGATCGGGGCGGCCGGAATGGTGCAGTATATATACAGGTGGCGGTACAGCTTTTACTTCATTATAGCATAGTCTTTCGAAGCGTAAACACGCCTTAGAAAAATAATTATGTTGGAAATATTTTGAGTTTAACAAATTAAATTTAAATGTTTTATAATTCCTCCCTTCGCTATGGAGGACGAAAATTGTGATAACGTGGAAAAGCGTCCAAATGACAAATGGCCACGTGTCAGGAAAAATAAATCGTTCTCCAAGTTCGAGCAGTGAATCAGCGGAGGATTCTACGGATGGAGGAGATCAAAGCGACCTAAGCATGTAAGTGATGTAAGATTTGAACTTATATCATAACATCTGGCCTCTTTGACTAATTTGATTTCTCAAATGCTTTATGAGCCTCGACCGCAAGCGACCGAGGTTAGTAGGCGAGCCTAAACACCCTACAAGTAATGGCTTGGGCCTACGCCCGCCGACGGAAACGTGTGATTCCGATAAGCGACAGCTCAATTATCAGAATAATCGACCACGTTGAATGATCCACCTTTCCCGATAAATGAATAGCATGTCAAAATAATATCCCAACTGCAACGATTGATACGCAACTCGTTTTTCGGAAGCTCAGAAAAAATACATACAACTACCCCCGGTCTTGTAGAATTAAATGTACCTAATAATTTACTCAGCAATGGGTGTTACCGGCTGAATAGATAGATAGATAGATAGAACTGATGAAGTGAGGCGTTTTAATACGTCTAGCTTATCTAACGCTATTCTGACATAGAATTTACGTACGACCTTGCAGACTTTAGTAGATCAGTCTAATGCCAAAAACAAGACACTTTCGCGTAAGTCTCTTTTTAAGAAAATTTAACACGTCGTGTTTGGTGTATTTTATAAATAAAGATAAGTGGGTCAGTCACTGGACTATCAATCTGTACTGTTTCCGACTCAACGCCTATCTGAGTGTCACATGGGATACCAAACTCAACACGAAGTCCCTGTTGGAACCAAAAGTGCCAAACGCTACGCAGAGCACTTGTCAGATGTCCGGAGCGTTTACAATTTTGCAAAAATATTTTGCGGCAGACTAGCTTATTGCATTCACTCGCGTGAATATTATCACTACGGAGCCTATATATTTATGCCTATATATATTCCTATGCTGGAATATATTTGATGGCGACAAGATGGCAGCTTGCTTACCTTAAAAAATGGGGGGGGGGGGGGGCGACAAATTATGCTTCCTTTCAGAAACCGGCAGCAGCCGCAACAGCGGCTACTGCTTACAGACAAAAGCTTTCTTTTGATAATAAACCAAAGCCTTCACAACCAGCAAACAAGCCAACAACAATTTTGGAAACTTGGAAGAAAATACAATTTCAAGGGACACGCGAAGTCATCGAGCAACAGTGGCAACAAGTCGTTCAATGCCTAGAACAAGGATCACTATACGAAAGGTCAAAACAAAGACCTCGATTAACGTGTAGAAATATTCGCTCATGACTCGAAAGTATTCCAAGGGGGGCTGTCTAAAGCAATATTTAGATGTATGGTAAAATCGAGGAGCCCCCAATCATTTATGGAAGCTCCTAAAAGGAGTGCGTAACCCATTTGTGAAGAAGCCGCTTCTGATATATCCTAATCCATCTATCACAACAATTTGAAGAAGAGCTATTAAAAATGACACAACAAATAAAAAGGATCCCAGCTGTACAGTCACTTTCGTATACCAAGTTTTTACAGAGCGAGGACTGGATGGTGTAGGTGGATCTGAGCCATGCATATTTCCACCTGCCCAGAGCCAGGAAGCACCGAAGATTTCTAAAGGCTCCGCTACAATGGCAAACTACTGCAAATGAATTGCCCTTGAGCTTTCATCAGCACCGGGAACGTTCACTTCTCTAATGAACCGGTTAGCCACAATATAAGGTGCGTGGTATATCTCGACGAAATTTGTTGGTGAATCAGTCCTGCCAGGTTTTACGCAAACACAGCATTTACAGTCAACCTGATGAGAAAACTCTACAGGACTATCAATACGGACAAATCTGTACTGGTTCCGACTCAACGGGATACCAAACTCAACACGAAGACCCTGTCGGAACCAAAGTGCCAAACGCTACGCAGAGCACTTGTCAGATGTCCAGTGGCAGTTGGTCCCTCAGGCACAGGCCCAGTTCCTTCTGGGGAGACTCAACTTTGCCTCGTTTGTAATATGGAGAGGAAGGAAGGTAACTTTGCGAACTCCTACAATTTTACAGCCGATACCTTTCAAAAGAGCATCCCCCTACACACTGTTGGAATTGCCAGTACCGGTACTAACCGAAATAAGGTGGTGGTTAAAAGCAGTGCAGGGACTACCAATACATACAGGTCCGATCTCGCACCGGCTCAACACGGATGCATCAGATTACGGTTGGGACGCACAGCTGGGAGGTTCAAAAATGGCATGTCAGTGGACGGAACTACCACTATCGTGTCATGACAATCTCAAAGAGCTGTATGCAGTCTGCGCCGTGATACAACAAACGAACAGCCAACTGCACAATGCGCACATTTTATTGCAGTCGGACAAAAGAACAGTTGTAGCCCAAGGAACAAAACAAGGATTAAAAAATTCAACAAGGAAGGTGGAACCAAATCGAAGTACCTTCTCGATCTGACACGCAAACTTTTAGCTATTGCAGAAATTAAATATGCCCTTTCACGAGACAAGGTCTGCCCAGAATGGCACCTAATGTCTGCAGCGACAAGACAAATATTCCAGATGTGGACCATAAAGTAAATGGATCTATTAGCCTCAGCAACAGCTCATGTGGTAATTAAATATGCATCAGTGGACACGCAGGACCAGAAAACGAGACGTCACAAAGCGTCCCTTCACCGATGGGACTACGACCTGGCATGGTTATTCCCTCCACCGAACTTTATACCGCAGGTATTATTTCATCTAAACAGGGCGAAGGGTCGGTACATTCTGATCGCTCTGAACTGGAACAAGGTATTTTGGCACGCAGATCTTCAATCCCGAACCATTCAAGATCCTTATCAAATTATGCTTATGCCCGAACCTTTCACAATATTTGATTGATACAAAAACCGGGATACACACGCCGGAAATTCAGTACATACAACTGAAAGCATGGCTGATTTTGGGTGGACCGATGAAATCAAAAGACTGGTCATTTATTATTTATTATTTATCACATCTATTATCAAGTTGGCGAAAATCCACTTTAAATAAAATAATAAATAATAATAAATAATGCTGGACAGTTCACGCAGCATTATCTGGCCCCAGGCTGGGCAGAGCTTGTGTTATGGGTGCTGGATGGCTGATATACTGGATACAGTATATTACATAGATAGATATTTTCTATTGTGTATAGAAAATACCCAGAACACCCATACATATTAAATACATATTGACCTGGCATTTCTAAAAACATGTCTTACAGGAGTCCAAGCCCAGAACAAGTAGCCCGTTACCTGGCCTGTCTACACAATAACGAAGGTTTGTCTTACAGGGAAATACTGGTTTTTTAAAATCTGTTATTGCTACTTTTACCTACGAAACTGTCTTCTAACTTTTTCATTAAAGCTATATCAGTGTCAAGGGACAAAAAATATGAAACCTATCTGGATCTGGAATACAAAAAGTGTATGACAACTTTCCGCAGCATTACTGTTACGAATCAAATCATCAGGACGAAGAGTTCATAATTTCACGTTGTTGAGACAAAATGCGGACAAATGCATAGACGTAGGTAATGTGATTGTTCTTTGGCCTTGTTTTGGATCAAAGACTGACAACATTAATTACAGACAATACTAAAAATATACCCAAAGAAAAACCTCTGTATATTATTATTGGATTCGTCAGTTAATCAGGATTTCACAAGATCTTTGGAAATCAGGTATATTTTTATCAGAACTTTTTTTTAAAGTGCCCGAGGAGCACCTACGCCAGCATTTAGAGCGGTACTCGGCGGCTGGCTCAAGCCTGTGCTCAAGCGCCAGGCTAGGTGCGCTCTGCCGTAGCGTCCCTTAATTGACTAGAATACATTCCTATCGATTCAATTCTCGAAACATTAAACTGGAGACAAGAACATACTTTTAGAACGTATTACCATAAAGAGATTCAGTTTCCTTGACAATTTTCTATTTCGGTAGCAATTTTGTTATGTAATTATTACATTGTTTATGATTATATCGAATATGAATGTGATTGTTTAAACATAACTATTATTTACAGCATTCATAAGTTATATGAATTACATTATTTATTCTATATCACTTAGATATATTTACTACACACATTATAGCATCATCATTACAATCTTGGCGGTACCAGGAGATAACAAACACATCACTCAAGATGGATTCCGGATATCGTCTCGGAACAAATAATAGAGAGTTTTAACTACCAATAAAACATACCTATTATTTTTCCAACGATATCCGGAATCCAGGTAATGCCTACCTGGTACATCGTGAGTAAGTATAATGAAGTAAAAGCTGTACCGCCACCTGTATATATACTGCACCATTCCGGCCGCCCCGATCTTACCCGACAAAACGAGGCGATAGTGGCGCCGGAAACGGAAGGGAGGAAGACGCTAAGACTAAAAAACGTGAAAAGACAAGTGCTTGACTCAAGATGGATTCCGGATATCGTTGGAAAAATAATAGGTATGTTTTATTGGTAGTTAAAACTCTCTATTAAAACACTCGATTCAACCTATTATCGCATTTGGCTTCGCCTCATGCGATAAACAGACTCTCGTGTTTTAATACCCCTTCATATATGACAGTTGCATAAACTACTATTAATTTGACTATTGTACTTGATTTAGTCAGTTAAAAATCAAATCTACGATTAGGAATTTTGCGGCATACCCAAAAATAAATCAACATTAAATAAGACTAAATTCCAACCTTACCCCAATACATTTATGAGTGTAATTTACCTGTACAGATCCAGCTGAGCCCTCAAGTGCTCGGTATCATCTTTGGCACTCTTCAGCTTGTTGAGTTGTGTCTCCATCAGCTGCAACTCCTGCCCGCGCGCCACTAAGGCGGCTGTGAGCGCCTCCATGTTGGCAGTTGGTTTCTGTAACGTCATTTCTTTTTATTATACTTCTTGGATTGACGACCTCCGAGGTGCGGCGGGCGAAAGTTCGCCTGCGACATAGGAGGTTGCGGGTTCGATGTTCGATTGCCGCCTCGGAACAAATATTTGTACGATCTGCAGATATTTGTTCAGGGTGTTCTGGATATTTTCTATGTATATTAAAAAATCTATGTAATGTATTGTATTAAGTACTATCAGTTATGTAGTACATATAACACAAGCTCTGCTTAGCTTGGGGCTAGATAATGTTGTGCGAACTGTCCAGCATTATTTATTTTATTTATTATATTTACGTTACAAGCTCATTGTAGAGGTAAAAAAATTACACACGATTCACACACTCATTGTTCATTTTCATTGTTCACGATTTTTTTTTTAATCGAGAAAATTTATCGTTGTCTTGTTTTGGGCTCGATCATGCCCTTAGAAATATGAATATATGACAAATATTTTTTTGTTGTCTTAAACTGAGTAGATTTTGCTTAAAATACGTTTAAAACAGCCTATTTGATTTTTGTCAGCCTCTTAACCAAGTTTAATAAAAGGTGGTTATTACAGGTCTAGCGCTTTACTGAGGCAGTCCCTGAGGTATGGGAGCGGTACGGGAGGAGTGTTTTCGTCTCTCAAATGACATGAAATTTACCAGATGACATGTGACATAATGAAATAAATAATGCTGGACAGTTCACACAGCATTATCTAACCCCAAGCTAAGCTGAGCTTGTGTTATGGGTACTAATTAACTGATATACTTAATACAACACATTACATAGACAGTTTTTTTTATTATGCATAGAAAATACCCAGAACACCCTGCACAAATATCTGGACATCGTACAAATATTTGTTCTGAGGCGACGACGACTACGAAAACACCCCTCCCGTACCGCTCCCATACCTCAGGGACTGCCTCAGTTAAGCACTAGACCTGTAGTCATATCCTTAAAGTTTCGTTGAGCTAATCCAATGTCTTCATCATAAAATTATGATTCTAGTTTTCCTAGGAGACCCACCTCTTGTGTATTCCTATTTAGAACTTCTTTGTAGTCCTTGAAGATCCCTTCGAATATCGTAAGCGTTCCTCGCACTTGACCACTGAAACATATAATAAAGAATAGTAGATTGTATCATAAGGGAGCAACATAATATTTTTACGGCGAGGGCGCTTTTTTGAATCCAGAGCGAAGTGAGGGATCTAGAGTAGAATCCCGAGCGTAGCGAGGGATTCTTTAGTAGAATCCTGAACGTAGCGAGGGATTCAAAGTACGTCGCCCGAGCCAAAAATATATGTTGCGCCCGTGTGATACACTCTGCTTTTCATCACCCACTATGAGAAAATAAAAGGCGCCTCATATGTTATTGTAATATTATTATTTAATAAAACAAATGGTTGTTTTTTGTGTTTTTGTGTTTTTTTTTGTGTTTTTTTGTGTTTTGTGCGTTTTGTTTTTTTTGTGTTTTTGTGTTTTTTTTGTGTTTTGTGTTTTGTATTTTTTGTGTTTTGTGTTTTTTGTGTGTATTGTGTTTTTTTTTTGTGTTTTTGTGTTTTGTGTTTTTTTAGGTTTTTTTTTGTGTTTTGTGTTTTTTGTGTTTTGGGTTTTTTTGTTTTGGGTTTTGGGCCGTCGTACCAGCCAGTATTTATTCAAACAATATTTGCATTCGAATTATTTGGCGCTGGTTCCAAATTCAATAAGTGCGCCGCAATTATCTTTGCCGCGCACTTTTTGAATTAGGAACATAATAAGTGCGCCGGAAAACTCATTACTGCCCGCTAAAAGTTTCTCATAGAAAACACCACCGTTGGGTGCACTTAAAGGCGAACCCAGTCGTCCTTTTCGAATAGATGGGATGAAAAATATTTAATAGAATAGTGTAAATAACCCATTACCCTACATACATAACATAACACCCAACAGTCACATACATAGTCCTGATCCCACACTAGGATCCCCTGTGTCGTGTGTATCAGTAACCACGAGTACCATGTCAACACACAGATCCGGAACAAACATTTGGAGATCATACAAACATTTGTTCCGCAGCGCACGCCTTTTTCCCCGAAGTGATAGGCAGAGCCTCAATGGGCCTCTTTTCACAGTGAGCTGCACCATCGTGGAATATAGACGTGACAAGTGTTGAGCTCATCGCCGCCATTGCTTCCCACGACTGACTCAGCTAACGCTTTCTTCCAGTAATAAGATAATCTGTTAGTGCGCCCGCACATTGAGCCACTAGTCGCGGCCACTAAACGCGACCACAAGCTGCAGACGAGTTTTTTTCTTATATTTTGTACTAGTAGCGCCCCGCGGTTTCACCCGCGTAAGTCTCGATCCCGTGGGAATATCGGGATAAAAATGTGCCTATGTGTTATTCCGGGAGTTTAGTTATCTCCATTCCAAATTTCATTCAAATCCGTCCAGCCGTTTCAGCGTGAAGAAGTAACAAACACACTAACACACTCACACACAAACTTTCGCATTTATAATATTAGTGTGAGTGTGATAGTATCGGCGCAAACCGAGCCTTCGAGTGGCCGCGTTCGAGCCACAAGCTGCGGGAGTCGCCCGAGCTCGCTACTTGGGGCCGCGTTTAGTCGCACACTCGGCTACAGTAGCGGGCGTCTTTCCGGCGCCCGTGGCCCCATCAACACACGTCAGTCTTGCTGCAAGCACGCAACCGAACGCTCGTCACGATGCCGGAAGATTTCGATGTAGATATTTTTATCTCTGATATAGAAGAGCGCCCTGCTATTTGGTTTTGAATTCGACGACGATTTCTACGTCTCAGTATAATCATCAACAACAGTGAAATCAAAAGGGTTTCCATTTCACAAACGCGTTCGACCCCTGCAAGCTCTCGACGAAAATGAACGTAATTCAGCCAAATAGTGGCTTAAGTGGCAGCGACTTAGCCACTATAGCGGCTACGATTGGTGGCTGCCTCTAGTGGGTTGACTGAGCCACTAGTGGTCGCGTTTAGTGGCTCAATGTGCGGAGGATCTTATAAATAAATAAACTATAAACTTACATGTTACTCAACGCATCGTCCTGTTGATTCTCCAATTGCTGTTTGACAGTCGCGAGGCCCGACTTGAACTGAGCCTCTGTTGATCGTTCAAGTCTGAAGTCATACAGGCTCAGAATGACTCCGAGCGTCTCCACCAGACTATCCGAAAGGCTGAAAAGATTGCAAGATTCTTAGTTGTAAACTATGCTAGAAGTACAGTCGCCACTCGCAGGTTGGATAAAGTGGGGTTAGATTAATTAAACTTTGGGAGGTTGTTCAGGGATAGTTAATTAACATTTTCTCAAGTGTGTGAGTTTGTGTTCAAGACCCGTGCGTAAAGAGAACAAAACAACTGAAAAAGAACTGAACTACAAAAGTTTTCACTTTAGCAATAGTAGAGCTTTTTGTGAAAAAGTTCGTCCGGGGAAGTTAACCACCATACCTATTTCTGCCGCAAAGCAGTAGTGCTCGCATTGCTGTCTTGCGGTTTAAAGGGTAAGGGTGCCGGTGAAATTACGGGCACATGAGACTTTCATATTTATGTCTCAGGATGGCAGGCGCAGTGCAATGCTACATAGGGTGCGTCCTAGGTGGACGTGACCTATGAGGTAATGCACTGTTCATAGGCAGAGGGTACCACTTAACATCAGGTGGGCCATATGCTTGATCCGCCATTCCAAGTAGAATAAAAAAAAACCTGCCTCCAGACTTTTCCTCAATAACTTTTTACCTTTCATCCTACGGCAAAAGTACTACCATACTTTTGATGACCGTTAAATTTAATATAATTTTTAATCCATGGAATAATCTTACTTTTAGATTTACTCTGGGATAACTTCATTTCCGTTTTTCCAACACAAACGAAGAGTAGACAAGACTGGGTATTGTTATCCAAGGGTTTATGAATGAATGGCTATAAATGCCGGGGTACCTCAGGGGTCAGTGCTATCTGCCACACTGTTTCTGCTGCATATTAATGATCTGCTAATGCTCGGTATCATTGGGTACGCAGACGACAGCACAGTTGTGGAGAGATACGTTTCCACTGCGCGTGCTAAGCAGAATGAAATTCTGGAGTTAAGAGATGAGATGCTGCAGCGTCTGAATTTGACTCTCAAGGCTGTATCCGATTGGGGCGATGCCAACCTAGTCAAGTTCAACGCCTCGAAAACGCAGGCTTGTCTCTTCTCGGCGAAAAAAAGTCAGTTTCTCCAATTTCCTGTCTTGCGGGATGTACCTGTAGCTATAGGAAATCACCTCGAGCTCTTAGGCGTTTCACTCATGCCTACTCTCAACTTTGGGTCCTACATCGAGTCTAAGGCAAAATCTGCTTCCATGAAGCTGGGTATCCTGAATAAGGTAAAGCGTTACTTCACACCAGGACAGCTTTTAAGTCTGTACAAAGCACAAGTCCGGGCTGGTATGGAGTACTGCTGCCACGTTTGGGATGGCTCGGCCAAACACCAGCTTGCTGCCTTGGACTCGATCGAACGCAGAGCTTTCAGGCTTATTGGTGAGCAACATATGGCGGAGACTAAGATCCAGAGTCTCGAGCACCGCCGTAAGGTAGCGTGCCTTTCGATCTTCTATAGGTTACATTTCGGGGAATGCTCCCAGGAACTTCATGATCTGATCCCACCATCTCCTTTTCATCATAGGACGAGCAGGCGCACGGCTCGGTACCACCCTTACCTCATTAGTATACCCTCTATTCGTACTAAACGTTTCAGTTCTACCTTTATAATGAGAACTGCTAAGAAGTGGAATACACTACCGTCGTCTGTCTTTCCTGAAAACTATAATCTGGGTCTCTTCAAGGCTAGAGTGAATAGGTGCCTTCTAGACCTTTGTGCTCCATCTTCGGCCGCATCGTCACTTACCAACAGGTGAAATCGTGGTCAAACAAAGGTCTATCATTGTTAAAAAAAAAAAAAAAAAAAAAAAAAAATTAACGAACAAATATGTAAGCACAATGGAATCAAAATACAGTGGTTGTTCAGAGTGCATAGCGAAATTGTATGCCAACTCAGTGTTACAGCATTATAATAGCGACAACTTATGTTGTGTCTTGCGAACAGCTGGCAATGTACGGCCGCCATTAAAATACTCCCGGATAACTTGTTTGACTTATTTAAAGATAAAGATAAAGATAAGAATAGGACGCCTGTGTCATTTTCGCTCCTACATTTATTAACATTTAAAAACAGTAACTTATTAGTTCACAACAACAAACCTTAACCAGTTAAAATTAGTGTCTACAATTGTGTGATTGTCACAAGTACTGGCTGTCGCAGTCGATCGCGGCGTATGCCCAGCGGTGAGTGAACGAGACACCGTATCCAGAGTATCCTATATTGTTTACCTGACGAACTGCTCGCCGGCCGGCCGAGGGTCCTACCACAAAAGTATTCGTATCGCTTAAGCATCACCTACCCAGCGTCGAATACCTATTTACTAATGAATACTCTCGAACGTACTCCACCATCTAGTTATGGCTCTGATTCTGACCTGTCAAGACATCAATTTAACCTGATGAAACATCGTAAAAGGAGAGAGGAGGAGATGGATAGTTGCCATTGCGAATCGTCGATGACTAAATTTCATAATGATATAATGGAAAATATTACACGTACGATCAAGTCAACGGTCGAGAGTGTAATTACTGAAAGGATGGATAAATTTTCGACTGATCTGGACAACATCAATATAGAAATGAAGAAAATCACCAAAGACAACGCGGCTATCACGGCTTCCGTAACTGAGATAAAAGGACGTCTGAACGAGATTGAGGCATCAACTAACTTTGCAACTAATCGTCAAGATCAATTTGATTCGCGCCTGTGCTTAACTGAGCAGCGCACTAAAAACTTCGAACAGTATGAGAGTGATATTGCTGAGTTAAGAAACAAATATACAACCGTAAGTGCGGAATTGAAAGCAAGACAGCAATGGGATAGATTACTCAATCTGGAAGTGATTGGAGTTCCTGAGACTAACAATGAGGACCTCGTGAAAGTACTCGCCATTATAGCAAAGTTTCTTGATGTCAACTTAACAGCGACCGACATTGAGTTCGCAAACAGGATTCAACCGAAGCAGCCGAAACCAGGTGCCCCCCGTACTATAATCGTGAAATTGAGAAACCGAGTGGTGAAGGACAACTTACTGGCGGGCATCCGGCGCTTTCACGGTATCACCCGCAGCGACATCGGTATGCAAGGTACTCAGCGCATCTTCGTAAATGAACACCTTACGTTGGAAAACAAAAACTTGTATAAAAAGTGTCGTGAATTGGCTACTTCGAATTCATATAAGTTTATTTGGATACGTAACTGTAAGATTTTTGTGCGTAAAGATGACAAGTCGCCAAAAATTGCGATAAACAAAGAAGAAGATCTCATTAAAATTAAATGACTTGTCGTCTTCTTGCCGCGGGGGGATTTGATTGTACCTATCCGTTGTGCTGATAGCTTCCCTTTGTTTTCACATTGCTTGTGGTATTTTTTACTTCAACCTAACTACTTACTCACTACACAAACACAATTTATTAATACTAGATTTACAAAGATAAAGACTATTACGATATTATATTATTATATTTATTATGACTATATTAAACACTGCTATATATTGTGCTATATATTGTTCATGCCCTATATATCTATTTACGCCTATATTACAAAACAAGAATTCACCTATCATCGCTTGGCTCATAGTAATCCACACTCGAGAACTTGTTTCGTTTCTACCTACATAAAGTTTTGTTTGACGACGTTCCGCCTTTTTGGCACAAATAAGGATGTTAATAATTGTTGTGTTATGTTATTAGCAGTTGTATTTATAGTAATTGTCGTTGTTCTGTCGTCATGGCTGTAAAAACCTTAGATATTTTTTATCAAAATGTAAGAGGTCTCCGTACCAAAACTATAGAATTTTACAGGAATTTATTGAAAAATAACTTTGACATAGTTTTAATAACGGAGACTTGGTTACATAGTGGAATTTTGGATGGTGAAGTCTCTGACCCACGTTACGATCTTTTTCGGCTCGACAGGAATTATGCACTCACTAATACAACTAGGGGGGGCGGTGTTATGGTACTTGCGCGAAGGGAACTGGGAGCCTTTCTACTAGTAAATAGTTATGTAACTCCCCCTACAGATATGATTTGGATTACTATACCGGCTAAATCTTTTAATACTTCTGTTGGTAAGAACTTACACATAGCATTAGTCTATATCTCACCTGACAATAATAGCTTACCTCAATATGTTAATAGTGTGATTGAAAGTGTTTTGCATGTTTTTAACTTATATAAAAATGATAATTTTCTGATACTAGGCGATTTCAACTTGCCAAATATTCAGTGGAGTCCCCATCTGGGTCCGTTACAATTGAGGCGCGGCCCTGTAGAAACACAAGTGGCAGGTCAGTTGTTACTAGATGAATTCAATCTATTGGGTTTTGAACAAAGTAATTATTCGAGAAATTCGTACGGTAACACTTTAGACTTGATATTTAGCAACTTCTCCGCTTCAGCAGATATAACACAAACCTCGCTAGTAAAAGAAGATACAGCTCACCCTACTTTATTTATTGATTCAACCAATATTTCCCTTGTTCCATTTGAAGAATGCCCTCGAACAAAATACAATTTTAGAAGTTGTAGGTATGATAAAATTACTGAGTATCTAAATAAATTTGATTGGAAAACAACATTTGAGTCGTGTGATTCTGTAAATTGTGCAGTTAATTGTTTTAATAATGAACTACAAATATGTATTGATTTGTTTGTGCCTAAATGCAAAATTAAAAATGGTAAATACTTTCCGCTATGGTACAATAAAACTCTTAACAATATAATTCGTGATAAATTAAAAGCACTTGCTAAATGGAAACTGTTTAAAAATTACTTAGATTATAAAGAATTCTCTATATTACGAGCAAGGGCTAAAAAGTTAGAAGGTGAACTGTACAATAGTTTCATTACACATATTCAGGAAGATATTAAAATTTGTCCTAAAAAAATGTGGACTTATGTAAAATTAATGAGAGGGAAATCTAATTATCCTAAATGTTTATCATTGGGCTCTGATACTTACGACACCGGCCCAGACATTTGTAATGGTTTTAATAAGTTTTTCGAGAGTGTATTTATGAAACCCTCAACTAGCTATAACTTATTAGATCTCGACTTGCCAGCTTGTAGTGAGTCCAATGTCATTGGTAAAGTTGTTGTCTGTGAAAAACAATTACTAAAGTTGCTTAAGGAAATTGACATTAATAAATCAGCCGGAACTGATAACATTCCCCCTATCTTCATTCACAACTGTGCTGAATCTCTTGTGGAGCCTCTAAAAATTATATTTAATAGATCTTTATCAGAGGGAACATTCCCTTCAAAATGGAAAGAGGCTAATGTTATACCAATTCATAAAAAGTCGTCGAAATCAAAGATTGAAAATTATAGACCCATATCGATTCTAAATATATTCAGTAAGATTTTTGAAAAAATTGTTTATGACCAAATCTATAGCACTATTGTGAATGGGGTCAGTCATACTCAGCACGGTTTCTTGAGACGAAGGTCTACCATTACTAATCTTGCCGAGTTCATGCAGTTCGTCCTAGAAAGTATGGAGGGTGGAGGACAGGTTGATGTGGTGTACACAGACTTTGAAAAAGCTTTTGATCGTGTAGACCATATCATCCTTCTTGCTAAACTTGATAGACTTGGCATCCATGGCGATCTCTTGCGGTGGGTTAAATCTTACCTTACTAATAGGGCTCAAGCGGTTGTAATTGGTGGATTTAGGTCGGACTTCGTGGACATTCCCTCAGGAATTCCTCAAGGATCCCATTTGGGGCCTCTTTTATATAATGCTTACATATTTGACATATATAAATGCTTCACTTCTAGTAATCACCTGTTATATGCAGATGATAAAAAGATTTTTTGTAAAATTAAAAGTGTTCAAGACTGTGCCAATCTTCAGAATACTCTCAATGTTCTGTCAAATTACTATGCTAACAACAAAATTACTGTAAACGTACCTAAATGTCAGCAAATTTCGTTTACTCGCAAGCTCAAACCGTTAACATTCACATATACATTAAACAATATCCCTATTGAAAAAGTCAGTGTTATAAGAGATCTTGGGGTAATCCTAGACTGTAAACTTACCATGGCTGAACACGTAGACTATATTACAGATAAAGCTTATAGGAACCTTGGCTTCGTTATCCGTACCTGTAAACCTTTCTCTGATCTTACCTGCATTAAAACAGTTTATTACGCTTATGTCCGCAGTGTCTTGGAATACGCTAGCAGTATCTGGGCTCCTCAGTATATTATTTACAATCATAAAATTGAGAGAATTCAAAAGAAATTTATAAAACATCTAAATTACCGCAAACGAGTATTCTACAATTACAATGATGGTTGCACATGTCACAATTTAATGTCTTTAGAAGATAGACGTACCTTATTAGACAATATGCTATTGTACAATTTATTAAATTGCAATTTGGATTCCCCGACGTTACTCGCCTGTATCAATTTAAATGTGCCTTCAACGCGGACGCGTCATACGAAGCTTTTTTCACTCCCTTATCATAGCACTAATTATGCCAAGAATGCACCAATCAATCGAATTTGTTCCAATTATAACAAGCGCTTCTCGGGTGTTGACATGTTCAACACCAGTAAAAATTCCTTCAAAAAAGCGATAATAAACTTACTTTATAATCCAGAACAATAATTTTCAGTTGTAGTGGATAAACCCTTAAACACGCCCTAGTAATGTGAAACCAAATATTTGTTTCTTTGTACTTTTTAGATATTCTTATTTATTAATTGAATGTAGTGAACCTTAACTATTTGTTTTTATGTACTTATTAGATATTCTTATATAATAATTTAATGTAGTGAACCTTATTTTTTTGTTTTTATGTGTTTATCTATATATGTATTTTATTATAATTATCGTAGGAAATTATCATAGTTTTAGTTTAATATTTAGAGAGACCTATAATTGGCTGTATAACTTATATAATTAAGTGATTTTGTTTTATTATTGTAGCTGTTGGTCTTTTCAATAAACAAAAATAAAAATAAAATAAGATACTGCCCAGCACAACGCTGAGCTAAAATCAATTTGCTGCAGCGATCTGGGACGCACAGAGGGTATTTTTCTTTAAGCATAGTTATTTTTATTTATTTTTACTTTACTTCTATTTTTATTTAGTATTAATTTTCTCTTTTTTTGTGTTAGGTGTAAGATACCTTGTCTACCTTTTGTGCCCCCGTGTTTTCTTGTAGCAAATAAATATTTTTATCTTTATCTTTATTAGTATTAATAATTCCTCTTCCATAACAGACGTTTGCATGTGCCGTGAACCACGACACTAGAGATCAATCTGAATTTTTACAAGCTTTAATTTAACTTGCAATGTATATCCGGGTGGAATCTTGCAACTGAATTTTAAAGCAGTTATCCTCAACCAATTGAGCTGAAACTTGGCATACCTGTTAAGTTCCAATGACAATATAATAAGATAGTGACAGTGACCTGATCTGATGATAGAGACGGAAGGTGGACAACGGAACTCCTCGATGGATAATAGTAGACTGGCCATGGTTAGGCTCATTTTGATCAGCACACGGTTACGATCACTAATTTTATAAAAGCTTGTATTGAAAAATATATTTTTCACAAACAACTTTTTAAGATATGTATGAGGCCAGCCTAAGGAAAAGGCCACTTGTTCATATATAAATGATAAATGATAAATGATAAATGATTTATTGCTGTTAGATCTAGGTGGTAACATTTGTTGGTGTTAAGGTCTTAATGAAGAACTGAACTGAGTTCAAGAACTGAACTGAACTAAAGGAATACATTTCCTTTACATACATACCCATGAGTGAGTTTATTCAGCAGCTCAGCGAGATGTTTCAACGCTCGGTCGTACAGTTTCACGTTGGCTCCGTAACCGACCGACTCTGATGAAGCGTTGGGCTCTGAGCTCACTGATAGACGCACTGGTTGGAATACCTGTACATACAATTTATGTATTAACAAAAGGAGATAAGGTTCATTTTTGGCTGTAAGGTCAAACCAATAACCTACTAGATAATGTTGTGTGAACTGTCCAGCATTATTTATGGTGAGAATAAAGTTGATTTTCGCCTATCAAGTGGCTACTTACCATGTTAGTTGCTTGTTTGAGCCGGCTCTGCATTTCCTGTAGGTTGTCCTTTAGAATCTTCATTATTAATAGTGAGTATAGCGTTGATTTTCGCCTGTCAAGTGGCTTCTTACCGTGGTAGTGGCTTGTTTGAGCCGGCTCTCCATTTCCTGTAGGTTGTCCTTTTGAATCTTCATTATTTATAGTGAGTATAAAGTAGATTTTCGCCTGTCAAGTGGCTACTTACCGTGGTAGTGCCTAGTTTGAGCCGGCTCTGCATTTCCTATAGGTTGTCCTTTTGAATCTTCATTATTTATAGTGAGTATAAAGTTGATTTTCGCCTGTCAAGTGGCTACTTACCGTGGTAGTGGCTTGTTTGAGTCGGCTCTGCATTTCCTGTAGGTTGTCCTTTTGAATCTTCATTATTTCCTGCATTGACGACTTGTGATCGGCGAACTCCATCTAAAATAAGTTTTTTTTTTCAAAAATTATACAAATAAAACCTGTCAATTGCGAGCGATTCGGTTACGTGTAGAGCGGGTTCCGTACGTCATTTTCTCTTCATGAATATTTTCCGTTACCCGTGAGAATTTAAAGAAGTAGGATTTTCGTTTAGGTTTTCCCGTAAACTTTAACTAGGACTTATATTCTATAAAGGGGGAAGGGGGGGGGGAGGGGGGAGACCGACAGACGGACACGAGAGTGACCGTGGCATTGGCATCTTTTCAGGTATGGAACACTAATTAAAAACTTTTATTTTATTAAGAGATAAAGTTATATTGTATAAGTTTTACCTTGACATTCTCCGACTTGAGGATCTCCAGCTTCGCGTTCTTGAGTTCAGTCAGAAGGGAGAAGCATCTATCTTCGAGTTGTTTGATGGTCGAGTCTCGCTTCGAGATCTCCTCAGGAGATACGGACATCTGGTAAACAAAATACGAGATTATTTATAGTCTGTGGTGTGTCCGGCCTAAGAATAAACCCCTCCGTCTTGTCCCGTGGGTGTCGTAAAAGCCAACTAAGGGATTACCCGGCCTTGTTGATAAGATTCGTTGGTATAAGATTTGTCCTGGCTGCTAGCTTATTATGGAATGGTTTATTACTGTAAGAAAGCGTTAGCCGAGTCAGTCGTGCGAAGCAATGGCGGCGATAAGCTCAACACTTGTAACGTCTATATTCCACGATGGTGCAACCCACTGTGAGAAGAGGCCCATTGCTGGGCACCTTTCGGGGAAAAAGGCGAGTGTATGTATGTATGTATAGATGGCGTTACAACTTACCATTTCTAGTTTATTCTGCAGCTCCTCAATAGTGAAATTCAGTTCACGTATTTCCCGCTGGTGCTCGGTTAGTTTGCTGGATAACTGCAACTGAATACATAGACAGAGTTAATATAACAGATACAAGTTAAGAGGCAGCATGACGCCTAATCCCCATCGTAGTTTTTTCTTTTTGTATGCTACTAGAATTGGAACAAGCAAATGGCCCACCAGGTGTTAAGCAGTAACCTCAGCCTATGAACAGTGCATTACAACATAGGTCACGTCCAATTAGGACGCACCCTATGTGGCATTGCACTGCGCCCGCCACCCTGAGACATAAAGATGAAAAGTCTCATGTGCCTGTAATTTCACCGGCACCCTTACCATTCAAACCGGAACACAGCAATGCGAGCACTACTGCTTTGCTGCAGAAATAGGTACGGTGGTAGTACTTCCCCGGACGAACTCTTTCACAAAAAAGCTCTACTACTACTTTTTACTACTAGAGTTGATTTATACTAAGGTGCAACGAATTGGTTTTGGCGCGAAATTCAAATTTGATTGTGTTTTTCGCTAATCACAGCTCATCAACAGATCTTGAGATAGCGAAACTTGATTTTGCAAAAACTATGAGAACACATGTTCAGATTGATAGTGTCTCATAAATATCATTAGTTTAGCTGCGAATGTCATTCAATTATTTTATTGTTCATATATTGTTTTATTTTTATATACGCTAAGTAGCTAACTAATGATATTTATGAGACTATTTCAATCAAAATATGCGTCTCAGGCATAGACGTAGAATTTTTTCGCTACGCTACTAGATCTATGGTACTATATCTAGATCTAGATTCCGCAAAATCAGGTTTCGCTATCCCAAGATGTGTTGATGAGCTGTGATCAGCAAAAAACACAATAAAATTTAAATTTCGTGCCAAAAGCGCCCAGTTTTTGTTTTATTAATTGTCTTGTGCATTTGCCATTTTCAAGTTTTAATGATTGTATTTTCAATGTAATTTGCAACGTTACACTCCTTCCAAGTCGTCAAAGTCAAGTCAAGTCAACGGTCACCGTTTTACTAAAACTTTGGAAGACAACTTCCACCAATTTGAAAAGTCACGAAATTAAATTCCATTTCTTTTCACTACATCTGTGCTCTTTAAACGAGCTACATTGGTTAAAATTCCACCAAAATATCCCAAAATAACTAAAAAAAACACTAGGAAAAGAAATAAAATAAAAGTAGACAACGTCTCTTTCTGAAAATGGCGGAGAGGAGATTTCATATCACTCATGTCATCTCATGTATTCTTCATCTTCTCTTCTTATAATGGCTTCTGAGGAGTGCTCCAAACAATTTCGTCAATGTCAAGTTACATAACTATATTTTTTAGGGTACCCAAAGGGTAAAACGGGACCCTATTACGAAGGCTCGCTGTCCGTCCGTCTGTTACCAGGCTGTATCTCATGAACCGTGATAGTTAGACAGTTGATATTTTTACAGATGATGTAATTCAGTTGCCGCTATAACAACAAATACTAAAAAACAGAATAAAATAAATATTTAAGGGTGCTCCCATACAACAAACGTGTTCTTTTTGCCGTTTTATTGATAATGGTACGGAACCCTTCGTGCGCGAGTCCGACTCGCACTTGGCCGATTTTATGTTATCTCATGTCATGTCACGTCTTAAAATGTCATAAATATTGTATTGCGTGTCTTTTGGAAATGGTGGATTTTTCCCTGTAAAAACTCAGTTTTTCTGCCACTGATTAAACTGGGTTATGACTTGACTGAGACTCTTGACGACTTGACTATTAAAATATACTATTATATCACTTGACATTTACTAAATTGTTGCAAATAACGCACAGAAGCCATTACCTAAGATAAGAAGAAGAATATTGCACGTACCTCGACATGTTTAAGTTTCTCTTTGAGGTCGTCTCTCTCCTTGGTGGTGGCGTCCACTATGTGTTCGAGCGACTCTTTCTGCCAGGTCAGTTTCTCGTTGTCCGTTATAACCTGAAATAATACATTAAGGCGATATGTCAAAATACCGAATGGGCGGAGTCTAGCAAGAAAACAATAGCTGTAAGACAGTGACAGCGCTATTGCTCACTTGAACCCGGGAAGAGGTGAGGTATAGATTTTTGCCGCTCGGAAGTAACTGACGTAAGCGACAAATGATAAAACTTCGTTTTGCTTCTAAAGTAGCAAATATAAAAATAAATGATCTATAATTAATCTAAGTAATGTGATTACCTACAGAATAATATAAAAAAATATGCTTAATACTTTCTCTAGTCGAAAGAGGGACCTAAAAAGGGCTTTAGAAGAGCCAATTTCAAAAAATAAAGCAATCGAGAAAAGTTTCGCGAATCGTGTTTCTAGTCTATAATTTATTTAGATTACATCCTCAAGTAATTACTGTATTAACATCAAGTTTGTAACCTTTACTGATAGTGAGTGAGCATGTAACGAAACGACTCCAAAATTTTAACATAGCGTCTTAAATATATTAATTTAGTGTTATTGCATTTAAGTTAGATCTGAATTAGTACAAGTAGTAATACCCACAACCTACTAAACTACTAACTACTAGGTAGCTGCTTACCTAACTTAATTTTTGCATGTTTATCCTTCGTACCTACAGTATTACCCAAAATATAAATCCGATCGACTGTTTTCGTTTGCGCAGAAAAGCACAGACTGATATACGGCAGTAGCCGAACGTATAGTATAGCTCTCAGCTCTGACCCGCTGTATAGTTCTGTCCCGCACACATCTAAAAGTCGGCCGACCACGATTTTGCCGCGAAATAGATTAACCAATAACAGCGCAAGATTTTAGCGCGCGATTACTATTGGTAGAAATAAGGTTCCCGCGCTATATAAATTGGTCTACGGCGCAAGTTCATCGGGGCGACTTATATTTTGGGTAAAACTGTACACCTACTTACCCATCTAAATGTTTTCATGTTTATCCTTCATACCTACCTAATTTAGAATCAATTTACTTACTAGACTCCTGGAAGAGACTAACCACTCACAACCTGCCATTTTTGAAAGAAACGTCGTAATTTTTATTTTATTACATTTAAATAGGTTTTTTCGAGTTATTTCGTGTAATTTTAGTGGCATTTTAACCGGTGTAACTTGGATAAAGAGCACATGTGTGATGTAGTGAAATTTAAGTGTATTGCGTGTTTTTTCGAAATGGTGGATTTTTCCCTATGTAAAAACTCAGTTTTTCAGCCACTATTTAAACTGGGTTATGACTTTACGGAGACTCTGGACGACTTGACTATAAAAATATAATTAATTATATCACTTGACATTGGCTAAATTGTTGCAAATAATGCACAGAAGCCATCACCTAAGCTAAGAAGAAGAAGAATAAAGGGAATCCTAGTGTGGGGGGTTAGTAAATAACCTGCTTACTTATGTATAACCCTGTCTTAGTTTAAATCAAAATGTTGTTTAGTAAGTAACCTAGGTACTTACTTTATTCATAAGTTCTACTTATTTACATAATTAAGTATATTGTATCCACCTGAGTACATCACCACCAACAGATTTGCCTGCGTTGAGTTAGTCCCTCCTCGACTTTAGACCTAACACTATTGAAATAAGATTGTCTTTTACCTGTCGCCGTTGCTTCTCAACTAACTCGAGCTGCGCGGTTAGTTTATAAACAATGTCGTCCTCGGGTGACGTCACGAACTCTAAAGCGGACGATGGGCCGGACTTGGGGTAGGTTGCAGCGTCGGACTTCACCTCCCCAGTCTCCCCGTTGACGAGGGGAGGGGGGGAATCCGCGAGCTGAGACATCTCCAACTTCAGCTTCTTGTTTTCTTGTCGCAGCTGAAAAATATACGTAAATAACATAACTTAAGAGCCAAAAAAGAGCTAAATTCCGTTACTATCTAACTCAGTAATGTTCAGGTAAGTTAGAGAGTGACAGAACAGCGCTCGCGCTACGAAAAGTGAAAGAAAATCACGAAAAACGGTATTTAAACAAATATTTGATGCGTAATCGAAAATATAAATGGACCATGCCCTCTGAAATAATATTATTTGTTACTCTTATTAATTGTATCAATTTACGCTGATAGGTAATAGAGACATTTACGATATAAGATCATTGATCATTGCAGGAGGTTGCGGGTTCGATTCCCGCCTCGGAACAAATATTTGTGCGATCGCATATATTTGTTCAGGGTGTTCTGGGTATTTTCTATGTATAATAAAAAATATCTATCTATGTAATGTAGTGTATTAAGTATATCAGTTATCTAGTACCCATAACACAAGCTCTGCTTAGCTTGGGGCTAGATAATGTTGTGTGAACTGTCCAGCATTATTTATTTATTTATTGTAGAGGTAAGATCACGTTTTTTTTTTATCGAGAAAATTTATCGAAATCGTGTTTTGGGCTCGATCATGCCCTTAGAATTTAGATATATGAATAATTATGACACATATATTTTTGTTGTCTTAAACTGTGTAGAATTTGTTAAAAATTCGTTTAAAAAAGCCTATTTGACTCTTGACGGCCTCATCACACACATAGTCCTGGGTTTCAATCGCGCTTTTAAGTTATTACCAAAACAAAACCAGAACTGTTCATCAGAACTTCCTCCCGCTAACACTCAGGTTGTGGAATGATAAGGAGTAGGAAGCTAAGGTTTTCCCAAGTGACTACAGTGTGGGGTTCTTAAAAAAAAAAAAAGGGTCGGCACCGCACTTTTAGTGCCTCTGGTATTGCAGGCGTCCATAGGCTACGGTAACCGCTTACCTACAGGTGGGCCGTATGCTTGTTTGCTGGTAGTATTAAACAAAACCAGCGATCATTTCCCACCATCTTCATTTGTCTGAGACCTTAGGTGGAAACAAGCGTGACTAGTAGGATGATGATGAAATACCTTCTCAATGAGTAATTTAGTCTCCATAAACTTTTCCTTGTGCTGCATGGTGGTTTTCAGCATATCGTCTTGACACGATGATATCAGCAGAAACTGTTCCTTCAGCGAGTCATTGTTTTGTTTGAGGGTCTCCTTCAGTATCACGTTCTCGTCGAGGAGTTCCCCGAATCGCTTCTGCAGTTCCTCAGTGCTCTTGTCGTCGGTGATCATGGTGCTGGCTACCATCATGCTGGCTGGCGAGGGCTGGAACAAAGGTAGACTACTTACTACTACTACTATTTAAGGTGAAAGCTCACGCTTGAGACGCGAAAATCAAAATTTTAGCGTTTTTTGCCCATTACAGCTCATCAACACTTCTTCAGATAGCGAAAGTTGAGTTCGCGATAACTAGGAGATATTTTAAGATATTTTTGATTATACATAGAAAATACCCAGAAAACCCTGAACAAATATCTGCGATCGCACAAATATTTGTTCCGAGGCAGTAATCGAACCCGCAACTTCTTGCGTCGCAGGCCAAGCTTCGCCCGCCGCGCCACAGAGGTCGTCAAGATAATGTTGTGTGAACTGTCCAACTTTTTTTTTTTTTTTTTTTATAGTTAACTAGTTCTGTTTGGGCGCACAATTTCACAGTTAATATGACTAATTTTGTAAAAGCTAATAAATATAATATTTTTTACAAAAAACCTATTTAAATATGAAATCCCAAATCAATGTTGATAAGAAAATTACTCATAGCATGAGTATTATCAAGATAATATATTGTTTTTGAATGCTGAACTTGACCTTATTAGACTCAGTATTTGGAAATTAAACACTGAAAAACAGATAAGAGACTCACTTACTTAGAATCTTTCAACAAACTGGCTCTTACCATTGCTAGCCGAGACGTAGTGCAACCTCACTACTTATTTATTTATTTATAGACTAGAAACTCGCCCCGGCTTCGCACGGGTAGTGTCGGGATAACCAGAAAAACATAATAGCATAAACTACAAAATATAGAGTAATATTTAGTAGTAGTAGAGCTTTTTTGTGAAAGAGTTCGTCCGGGGAAGTACTACCACCATACCTATTTCTGCCGCAAAGCAGTAGTGCTCGCATTGCTGTGTTCCGGTTTGAAGGGTAAGGGTGCCTGTGAAATTACAGGCACATGAGACTTTTCATCTTTATGTCTCAGGGTGGCGGGCGCAGTGCAATGCCACATAGGTTGCGTCCTAGGTGGACGTGATCTGAGGTAATGCGCTGTTCATAGGCAGAGGTTACCGCTTAACATCAGGTGGGCCTCTTGCTTGATCCGTCATCCAAGTAGTATCAAAAAATAAAAAAAATATATGCAGTAAATAATGTAACAGCAATGTAGAGAGTGCGGATACCTAATAGGGACCTACAAGATCCTAACCAACCACTACAGTATACCAGTTATATCACAGACACTATATGTATACCATAAACAATAATATAGGACTCAGAGGACACTCGCTATAGCTGAAAACCGAACACATGACACTGAAACTGAGACAATGAAGATCAAAACAGTAGGGAATGTCAAATTTTGGGTCACTTTTTTAAGTTCTGAATTGTCCTTTCGTAGCCAGTTGTCGAGGTTGTTTTTGAATACTTAATATGTGTATGAATGATGTATTTGTATGTTAGTGGGATATTCTTAGTAAGATACTCACACATTCAGCAAGGTTGAAATGTGCCTTGTATGAAGCACTGGCTTCCATCGACAGGTCCTTCATAGCATCCTCAATTTGAGCTTTATCCAGCGAACCTCCATTCTCAATCCCGTTGCACTTAATATCCAGACTCGTGCCGGGAGATGAACCAAGGATGATGAATGATTCATCTTCATAGTTATCTACTTTTGAAGCCATTACTGAGAAACAACCTAAAAAAAATTGTTTATAGAAACACTAGTAGTTTATAATTTTCTTAGCTTTTTTCACGATAGAAGAAGGTGACAAAATAACTTTTGTTCTGTGAATTCGGAATTTTATTATTTTCCTTGTTTATTTCAAATAGATAGGGAAATCCCCTAGTTAAGTAGGTGAAGCTTGCATATTTTTTGTGTAGGTCATAATGCAAGTGCAACTTAATTCTACATAGTAACGAGTTGTTATCGCAGCTAAAAATAAATATTATGAAAGTTAGCACTTGACAAAATTTAGAGGAAACAGCAAAAAACTTACATACAATACAACGTTCGCACTCGATGTGTTGAGTTACACAAATTTACACAATAATAAACGTTACAGCGTCATAATAGTTGTTGTTCAGCAGAATGAGAGTGTTTATTTGTTTTATTTATCGGTAATTTTCAACAATAAAAAGGCAAATTGTTAAAAACCCGAGGTGAAACCGTGTGAATGACGAAATTATGTAGAAATTGTTCTCTATGGACATGGTACAATAAAAAAATCTGTTTGTCTTGGTCGGCCGGAGGGGTGAGTCTGAGTTTTGCAAACACCATCGTAACGGTGAACGTAACACGATCGTACGTGTATAACATAATAACTAGCTATTAATCTGTGCCAAAAACGTCACAGATTAATAGCTAGTTACTACACAATACACGTACACTCGCCGTTACGATCATCGTTACGATGGTGTGTGTAAACTCGGACTTGCACAGAATACTCTCTCTATGCTCTGACTATTTTCCATGGAGCTATTTTCGTCATTGTGTCTATGGCACAGACAGACCAAGAAGCATAAGCACGTGTTATACATCTTCCTAGCTTGTTATTCACAGACAATGAATGTAGTATAATGCTATAATAGCATAGAGTGTTCCTTCTTACTCCTATCCTAGAAGATAGCTTGCTATCCTATGTTAGAGAGAAACAAATATATTGTCAAACGACAGTCGTTTTTCCGTTCCGTACCCTGCATATTGGCACCAGGCTTATAAATCTTCCTAGATTGTTACCACGATTCTCGGAATAAGAACTAAAGCATGGAACTAAGGCTAAAAACGAAACGGTATCGATTATACCAGTCTCATTCGTTTATATGAATGTATTCATGTGTTGGAATGAGACAAGCCTAAATCTATCTGTTCTTATTTGTGTCAGTCGTACCAGGCCAAATGTCAAATTACTAGTACATTCATGGTAACAATCTAGGGAGATGTATATGCATGATACCAAAATTCAGGGTACGGAACGGAAAAACAACTGTCGTGAGACAATGGTAGCGATTTGAAGTTGCATTATCTAAAGCTAAATCTAAATAAACGTATCACCATCCTTTTCTTTTGTATCTAAAAAGCAAAGGACAGGGAGACTATTTTTAGTTTTAACTTTAGAGAATACAATCTCAAATCACTACCAATATATTTGTTTCTCTTTAACATAGGATAGCAAGCTATCTTCTTGGATAGGAGTAAGAAGGAACACTCTATGCTATTTTAGCACTCAATCCATGTGCTACTACATTCATGCCATGAATGTACTAGTAATTTGACATTTAGCCTGGTACGACTTACACAAATAAGAACAGACAGATTTATGCTTGACTCATTCCAACACATGAATACATTCATATAAAAGAATGAGACTGGTATAATCGATACCGTTTCGTTTTTAGCCTTAGTTCCATGCTTTAGTTCTTATTCCGAGGCACAGACCAAAAGAGTGTACGCAAGAAGCTTGAATTGATGTACCTTTATCTTCATGAGTGTACGTCGGTTGAGTCTCGGAATAAGAACTAAAGCATGGAACTAAGGCTAAAAACGAAACGGTATCGATTATACCAGTCTCATTCTTTTATATGAATGTATTCATGTGTTGGAATGAGACAAGCAAAGATCTATCTGTTCTTATTTGTGTAAGTCGTACCAGGCCAAATGTCAAATTACTAGTACATTCATGGTAAAAATCTAGCAAGATGTATATGCATGGTGCCAATATTCAGGGTACGGAACGGAAAGACGACTGTCGTGTGACAATATATTTGGTTCTCTCTAACATAGGATAGCAAGCTATCTTCTAGGATAGGAGTAAGAAGGAACACTCTATGCTATTTTAGAACTCAATCCATGTACTACTACATTCATGGGTTGAGTATACTGTTTGTCTGTGGTCAGTTGGACGAATCCATGGACTTAGTATACAAAAGGACTGAGCGCTCTAAAAAAATATATTACCGAAACAAGACCTTATTCCATTAGGTTAAGACTAAATTTAGATTACCGTCATAGATAGAAGAAAAACCCGCCAAGAGAGATAGTTAGAATAGAGGCAGTTTGTCCCTTTCTAATACTTGAAATTATAGCTTTATGATAGCAAGGGTGACCATGACCATTGTATAGGTAAATACTAAGAGGTCATCGATACTACAAATTTAAAAGTTGGCCGTCGTGGGACGCCCGGCAGACGAGAAACATCACGGCATGGCTGCGTCACGAGTCACGCCGTTTGCCGACACTGAACACTCGGTAAGGAAGCAGTAACAAGGTAAGATAACCCTTTTTATGAAATACGCAAATATTTTTTATTTTGTTTCCTACAAACGGAAGCCCAATCCGAGTCATCTACTACCTATGGGAGGTTGGGAGGTCAACATTTTGTTTTACGAAATTACCAAAAAGTGTTATCGATCCGTGATAAAAAATAATAATAAATAATGTTTGTTCCACTCCGTGTACCTACCTACATAAGTGTCTCTGGAAAAAGTTTCATGGACATGTTTTTTTTATGGTCACCGTATAAGAAAGAGACACACTGTCTCTATAGTACATATCTTGCTCGGCTCGTTTTTCAGCTGCGAGCGCTCGTCCTTTTGTATACTACGTCCATGGACGAATCATCGAGCACTCCGATACGGAGGCCTCTATTATACCTCCATGGGAGGCCTCAATTCTACAGAGTATCAGTATTACCATGAGAGGGTATAGAGCAACACGGAATGGAGTCGTATGCCCCTTGGAAAAGGTATAGCCCATGTGGGCAAACAGTGGAAAAAAAAAAGAGAAAAAAAAAAGAAAAAAAAAAAGTAAACTGTCAAGTCAGACTGAATACGGAGGCCGCATTGTGACTTGCGAGCACCCATAACGTGGACAGTGTGCACGCGCACAGTTGTTCTTCAGAAAATGTGAACACCGTGAAAAGCCACCGTGTCGGGTGTTCGCAGTATATACCTACGACCTACTTCTTCTTCTAACTCAGGTTTCCATGGGTTCCTTGCATCGATTTTCGACATCTTCTTTTGATTCTGGCTTCTTCTTCTTAGTTTAGGTAATAGCTACTGTGCATTATTTGCTACAATTTAGCCAATGTCAAGTGATTTTTTAATTATATTTATATAGTCAAGTAGAAGAATTTCTGGCTTTTGTGGTTACAGATTTCATGATACGTCAATGTCAACTCTGATTTTGATGTCACTGTCAGTGTCAGTTCAGAGAGCTTTGTCAGCCTTCGTCCTTGGATGTATAGTGCCACCAACTTATCTGTAGAATGATTTGAGGGCGCCACCCTCGAAAAGCCACCTATTAAATATTTTGCTGCAATCAATCGGTATAAACATGGTTGTACACGGACCTGACGATATTGTAAGAATATTTTTTTTAGTTATTCAATATTATAAGCCTGATACATAGATAAATGTTTCGGTAACAGGTAATCTGATACATAGGTTACATATATATGATTATGTTAAGTTCAAAGTGCTGTTATGCTTTGAACTGCAGTCTATAAACATAACATTGATGTAATAATCTATTATCTGAGCCATATTTTAGACAAATAATAGTATTTTATGCAATTAGTGATTATAGGACGGATTTAAAGTGAGGGCCATAGTTGAATCTCGAACAAGTGAAGGATTCTAACGATTGAATCACGACCGTAGGTAGTGATTCATAGATAGATAGAATATTCTTTATTGCACAAAACAAACAATGTAGTACATAGGCGAACTTAATGCTAAGAAGCATTCTCTACTAGTTAACCTTCATGATTCAAGTGTTAGAATTCTGAGCGACGCGAGTGACTCATGGCCCTCGATATAAATCCGTTTTATTCAAGAGTTGCATACTATACTTTATACCATGACTACGAGAAAAAGAAAGATTTAATCGATAATAGGCATCTACTTCATTAGTTGAATTCATTTTCAATGGATTTATTATTAAGTACCACTAAACTTTGTGTTTTTACAACTAACAGTATTAAAAATAGTGCCAATTTACTAATCACAGCAAAGAACACAAAACAGATTTTATTCTAATGCTTAACACCTTGTCGAAAATGTCTACCAATCAAATCTCGAGGAGTTAAAGGTAACTTTAACTTAACTTAACGTTTAACTTAGTAGCCTCCTCAGGTATGGCAGCGGCACGGGAGGGTGGTGATTTTCGTCACTTGACATCAGTCGGGCGGCGACCTCGCTGCTGTCAATACGTGTTATTTGGACTGTCCGCTTTAGACAAGACGCACACGAGATTAGCAACCAAAGATGGGTCCTCGGATTAGAGCTCAAACTAAAGATGTTGTTTATAATGTATATAATTTTTTCAAGGTTAGGAAATTTGATCCAAATTCTGCCGAGCATGAAAACGATATAAACGACTCAGAGAACGAAAGTGATTCCAGTCATACTGACAGTGATTCAAGTAGCGATATGGACATAAGCTACTTTTAAAGTTCAGTTGAAAATATTGATAACTATTAGTATTAAATATAATAATTATTTGACCAAGTATTTTATTCTCTTTCGCAATGACTTAGGTACCTTTTTGTAAATATCGTAAGATATATCTTCACTAATTTTCATCACGTGTGTAGCCTGACAGTTCTTTTCGTCACATGTCATCCCTCCCGTGCCGCTGCCATACCTCAGTAGACTACTAAGTTAAACGCTAGGCTTTTATTTGCACAAGAAGTTTGTATGTCGAGTTGTTGACTTTGTCATCTCACTTTATTTTGACGGTTAAGTACAGAGCTGGCACCATCTATTTTCAAGGGTTTAAGCATGATGTGAAACGGCCGTAAAAACCCCTCACTAACAGTAAAAGGCTGATCTAAATATCCGTCTTTTTGTCGGTATTCCTCTTCAATTTTGTGCACGTGTGCACAATATTTCTACCATTCGGAGGCATCAATAGAACTGAACGCTTTGGATACTAGTTGCGGCATATTTTCATTTTTGAGCTCCATGTTTACGTCCGCTACTTTCCTTTTCATGGAACTCCATATCATCTCTATGGGATTTAGGTCACAGTAATACGCTGGCAGTTGTAAGCATTTGTGACCATCACCATGTTGTGCAAATAAAGTATCAACTTCAAACAAAAGATAAGAAAAAAATAAAAAAAATATCTACCGATTTCGGCAATTTATAATCTGGTAACACTGATCTGTAGCAGCAACATGGCGGCAACCATGGCAACTCACTACAACCACTGACAGTGAAGTGATGTTTTCAATAGTTAGTTCCCATTTAGTCCATTTGTCCTACAGGCTACAGATAAGTTGGTCGCACTACAAAATAAAAGTAATTACTCGTTCGTTACTTACGTACGAGAGCGAGCGAGCGAGTTTTGTTGGGTTATTGATAGGTTCTTGTGTTGTATCTTAATTTAATAAGAATTTATTTTTTTACAAAAAACTAAAAGAAATGTCCAATGAAAATCACCTGGATTTGAATCACGTCCAACAATGTTTTCAAAGGAGTCTCAAAGAAGAAGACGACGTAATCATAGAAGCATATATTGATGGTTACAACGAGCTGGTGAAGTGAGTGTTATTATTTTGTTTCCACGCCATATATTGAGAGGTTTTGTTACAATGCCGAGTTTTTCAGGTTCCTTAATCTCATTGGCTCAGTTTTCTCATTCGTGAGCAGCGATGTGAGAAGTAAAATAAAAGTTATGGAGAAACATCGGGAAGGCGAGAATGCAATCCACTACGACTCATTCAAAAAGATGATGAAGTATGAAAAAGATTCAAGTTTGTGTGAAAAGAATGATTTTGTATCCGGATCGAGGACAATGCTTCGTTTGCACAGAGGATTGGGTATGCACAATTCTTCCAATCTCTTTGTCCTTCAAATTGGAATACAGTATCCTCCTGATGTCGAACCTCCTAACAAAGTAGTCTTACACAAATCAAATGCTGACCCACCTTTACATATAGGACTGTTTACATTTTGTCTGTTTTTTCATGGATGGGGAAACTTTTTCCTTTGTGTGCCAATATTTACTAACAAAATATATGGCGGGCCAAGTTGTTGCATTTTTGGCTATATTATTTAGTGAACCACGGTCGGACTGCGAAGCGCCTTTTTCGGCTCATACCGCCAGCGCTCGCGTAACTATACGTGATTGTTTTATGCGAGCCGCTCACTCACAATGAGAATGAAATTTCTAACAAAACGAGAACTTGGTTTGGTTTATGGTCGCGGTCCGGATTTCAAAGCTTCGCGGGCCGGAGATGGCCCGTGGGCCGCAGTTTCTCCATCCCTGGACTAGATAGTGCTATATAAATAATGCTGGACAAGTTCTCACAACATTATCTAGCCCAAAGCTATGCCAGGGCTTGTGTTATGGGTTTTAGATAACTGATATACTTTAATATAATACATTACATAGATAGACATTTTTTATTGTACATTTAAAACACCCAGAACACCCTGAACAAATATCTGCAGAACCCACAAATATTTGTTCCGAGCCGGGAATCGAACCCGCAAACTCCTGCGTCGCAGGCGAACCATCGCCAGCTGCGCCACAGAGGTTGTTGTATAATTGGAAAGAGCGAAGAAATATGAGTCTATAAAGCATTTTTTTTATAGATTTCATCCGATTATTCCTGAAACGTCTAAGTGAATCAGAAGAGAACATGAACACGTGTACAACTTGCCAAGGGTCGTACAATGAAACGTTAGCAGAATTCCATCCTTGGTACATCAGGAAAGCGGCCACATTGGCCATGCATGCACTCCCGTCGCGACCAGACTTATTGAAAAAGGTAAAGTCAAGTCAATAGTATTTTATTAATTGAAATCACAAGAATCATTTTGAAGAGTCTTATAAAATAAATTTACTCCTGTTTCAACGTGACCAAACCTAGAAGAATCAGGCAACAAACACGGCTTGGCTTTATTTGATGGTCCTTCTTACTAGGTGGGGAGCGCCTGTGTGGTGTCCGTAGGGAACTTAATTAATTACTTCAATGTAACTATCTATCAAGGTAAGACCCACTTCTGAGTAAAGGCTCCTCTTTATAACGCTAGTCCTGGCGGTCTTGTGCCAGCCATTAATTAACAAGCAATTTCACTTGGTCCGGTTATTTTTTAGTGTTTACAAAATTTATAGCTTCTCGTGGCTTCCTGGGGACCTTTTTTGATATCTTATTGGAACAGGAGTATGTTGACACTAATATTATTTAGAGCAAAATTGTTGTTTTGTTTGATTGTTCGTTCTTTGTAATGGATAAACCAGTACCGGATTAGCCATGTACTTGTACTATTATTTATTGTGTGCCATGGTGCTGGACTAGCAATAAGCAAAATATTTCCTAGATAGAAAAAAAAACGGCCAAGTGCGAGTCGGACTCGCGCACTAAGGGTTCGGTGCTATAAATCTATAAAAACGGCAAAAAAAACACGTTTGTTGTAAGGGAGCCCCCTTAAATATTTATTTTATTCTATTTTTTGTATATAAAAAATAAAATAAAAAATGTTGTTATAGCGGCAACAGAAAAACATCATCTGTGAAAATTTTACTGTCTAACTATCACGGGTCATGAGATACAACTTGGTGACAGACGGACGGACAGACAGACGGACAGCCGAGCCTTAGTAATAGGGTCCCGTTTTACCCTTTGGATACGGAACCCTAAAAACAAAGTTACGTCTATTTTTTGCCTAGATTCGATTCGATTGTTTATTAAAATAATGCAAATTATTGTGTAAAAAATTCGATAAATAAAATCAATACAACAATGACGAGGGTTTACTGCAGGGGTTTTGTAAAATTATCTATATTTTACGAGATATTTAATAAAAAGCGGCCAAGTGTGAGTCGGACTCGCCCATGAAGGGTTCCGTAGCAGCAAGTAACATAATATAAAAGTTCTTGGATGGTTTACGATTTATGACGTATTAAAAAAAAACTATTTACTAGATCTCGTTTAAACCAATTTTCGGTGGAAGTTTACATGGTAATGTACATCATATACAGTTGTGGTCATATAATTAAGAACGATTTGAAGTTTTAGAAGTTTTTTATTTAAATCGTATCATACACAGAGATGTGTACCTTCTGAGAAGCAACTAGTTATTTTATATAATAGTCACATTAATAGAGCAACCTGACTTAAGAATAAAGTATGAAATCGCTAACTATTTTTTGCACATTTTATTGATTTTATCAAAGTAACACATTCAAATAGTACTGAAACTGGACAAATAATTAAGAACGATTTATTTAACTGCTCGGGAATTGTTTTGTATGACAGTTAGATTTAAAAAATCACTATATTATGTAGCAAAGGAAACATAAAAATAAATTTAATAAATATTTAACTAAAATTAATAGTTAATAGCATATCCACGGCTTTTAATTACAGCTTTACACCGGCGAGGCATTGACTCTATTAATTTTTGACATTTCGCAAGAGAAATAGAGTTCCACTCTTCTAAAAAAACGTCGTACAGCTCTCTTAAATTTCCACACTTTGTATTTGAAACCTTTTTCTTTACTTCAAACCACAGATTCTCTATTGGGTTTGGATCTGGACTGTTAGCAGGCCAGTCTAAGACAGAAACTAATTGCGCTGTAAGAAATTCCTTTACGGTGCGTGCAGTGTGCTTTGGATCATTGTCATGCTGGAATGTCCAAATGACCGGTAGAACGTATTCAAGTAAATGGTAACATTGTTTCTTCCAGTATATTTTTGTATTGGAACTGATCCATGTTACCTTCTATCAACTTTACAGGTCCTACACCATGTCCAGAAAAGCAACCCCAAATTTTCACATTTCCACCACCGTGCTTTAATGTAACTTTCGTGTACTTTGGGTCGAATGCTGTATTCGGGGGACGTCGTACATATCGTTTTCCATCAGAACATACTCTGTTTATCTTCGTCTCGTCAGAAAAAAGTACATTTTTCCACTGTTGCACAGTCCAGTTTTCATACTTTCTCGCAAATGCAAGCCGGGCTTGCCTGTGGCAGTTTTAACATGGGTACCTTTCTTGCTATCCTACCGAGCAATTTTTCTTCTACCAAACGTCTTCGAATAGTGCGTGCTGAGATTGCTGAAGGGTTGTTTTCACCAAAATATTCTTTTCTAAGCTCATTGGACCCTTTAAAAGGATTTTGTTTTGCCATACGAACGATGTTTCGGCCATCTCGAGGAGTTGTTTTTCTCTGTTTAGGTACACGTGGAACATTCGAAGTAGTTTGATACGTAGTAAAATGCTTTACAGCGTGGAAAACCATCGTTTTTGAACATTGCAGATGGTCGGCTATCTTTTTATAAGACCAATTCTTCCGGCGAAGTTTTATTATTACATTCCTTGTAGATTTATCACAACTTTTATTTTTTCCCATTGTTTTTTCTAAAGAAGCAATCACCTTTAATCTTTTACAGCACATAATGGCGCCAAAATTATACAAACAGTAACAAATCGACTGAGTGTTCTCTATTTAAATTTGAATAAAGGTATAAACTACTCAGCGTTCTTAATTACGTGACCAGCCAGTAATAAGGAATACTTTGTTTAAAAGTAGTGTAAAAAGTTTGCCTATTGATTTTTAGCCAATCATGTGTATCAATGAATACAGTGGTAATATGGAAATGTTTTACGATACCGAGAGAAATAAAAACAAATGCATACAATTAGTTTTGCATCTTAGTTGGAAAAAATCTTCCCTTTATATCGGCGTTCTTAATTATATGGCCACCACTGTATATTTTTTAGTTTTATCATTCTCTTATTTTAGAAGTTACGGGGGGGGGGACACTTTTTACCACTATAGAAGTGTCTCTCGCGCAAACTATTCAGTTTATAAAAAAAATGGTATTAGAAACCTCAATATAATTTTTGAAGACCTATCCACACGTATGGGTTTGATGAAAAAGAAAATTTGAGTTTCAGTTCTAAGTATGGGGAACCCCAATATTTATTGTTTTTTTTCTATTTTTGTGTGAAAATCTTAATGCGGTTCACAGAATACATCTACTTACCAAGTTTCAACAGCATAGCTCTTATAGTTTCGGAAAAAGTGGCTGTGACGTACACGGACAGACAGACAGACAGACATGACGAATCCATGAGGGTTCCGTTTTTTGCCATTTGGCTACGGAACCCTAAAAACCGCCTTTTCGTGCGGTGCGATGCGTTTTTTTGTATGAAGATTGCTGCCTCGTGTTGGCGCAGTCTTAGTGTCTTCTATCTGCCTTGCGCCTTATCAAACATACCTACTATTTGAATTCACAAAATGCATATATACAACACCTGATCAAATAATCTGTAGGAACTTGTAAAATGTTATCTGACATAAATTATGATATTTATCATTTAGTAAGTGGATGTTTTATCACATCTGCTAAATGTGTAAGGAAATAATATCATATGTAGGTACTTACATACAATGTCACAGAGTTTTATCAAATAATCATGTGACGTAATTATACAGAGCCCAAGTAATTGCTGATCTTTTATAAAGACGCCATAATCAATAGATAGGTTTGTCATATATTTAAGTATTGTGTCTAGCCTAAGTATAGATCCCACTGTCTCCTCCCGTGGATGAGATGTCGTAAAAGCCGACTAAGGGATTACCCGGCCTGTTAGTAAGATTCGTTGGTAAAATTTTGTCCCAGCTGATAGCTTATTCAGGAATGTGTTATTACTGACGGAAAGCGTTAGCCGACTCAGTCGTGGGAAGCAATGGCGGCGATGAGCTCACCCCTTGTCACGTCTATATTCCCATTGAGGCTCTGCCTATCCTTTCGGGGAAAAAGGCGTGTGTCTATGTATGTATGTATGTCACATAATTATCACAAATGTTTTTTACAAGCTGTTTGTTTTTGTGTTGTGTTTTTTTGCAACACAAATAAATGTGTTTAGGGGGGGTATCGTTGCTAAACTGATGATATTTATGTGATACTATCAACTAAAACATGTGTAAAGTCTCCTTGTTCTCGCGAAATCAACTTTTGCTATCTGAAGAAGTGTTCATGAGCTGTAATGAGCAAAAAACACTAAACAATTTGAATTTCGCGCTGAAATGTTGTATACCTGTCAAGTTCCGATTAAAATACAATAAGGTGACAGCGAGCTGATCTGATGATGGAAACGGAAAGTGGTCAACGGAACTCCTCGATGGATAATAGTAGAATGGCCGTGTTTAGGCTCATTTTGATCAACTCACGGTTCCGAATGCTAATTTTAGAAAAAGTCTTGAAAAAGAAACAATAAAAAAATTATTACTTCCTGTTTGTTGTCTCATTGGTTCTTTCTTGGACACACTGCTCAGTGTTCAGCTTGAGGTAAAGTGGCCTTGGAAATAGCCTTGAAACCGTTGGTGGCATTCGCCACCCCCACGCCGCCATGGAGGGTTGGGTGCCATTGTCCGCTGAGACGTGAGATGTGCAGGTTCGATTCCCGCTGCGGGACAAATGTCTGCAAATATTTGTTCCGTGATTGTTTTTTTTTTTTTTATGTATTAAGCGGTTACCGTCGCCTATGGACATCTTCAACACCAGAGTTATTGCCAATGCCTTGCCTGCCCCGAAGGACTCTTAATACATATTTTTTGAAGCGGCTCATTTTGTAGTTTAGCGGAAACACCTCAGGAGGGAGTCCATTCCACAACTTGCACGTATGGGGGAGAAAAGATCTCGTAAAGCGTGCAAGTGTGTTGTGGGATCAGGACTATATGTACATAACTATTGGCTATTGTGTTAATACTTACTGAAGAATGCCTTTTAACTTTCAGATTTTCGGCTCCGATGACAGTTTGACGGCCGCGCTCCAGACCCTGCCTCAAACGTTATCGTACACCGACGAGGTGTACAGGCGGGTTGAGCAGCTCTACACGGACTTTGAGTTCCATGAGCTACCTTAGTATGTGCCAATCAGTCCAAGAAAAGACAACATAGTGAATTTTAGGAACGAAAAGTACCTGCGGTATATCAGGTACCGCCCTACAAAACACTCGCATCATGTTAGGGTGTTACATCGATCGATGGTAGATGAGATTAAGAGCGGCCAACCCCAAATACTTTGCATTAATTGAAACTATCGTGGATGGGAATCATTTTAAAAGAAAAACGGCTAATTACCCGTTAACCGTTTTTCTTTTATGATGTGAAACGGTCGTGGAAACACCTCATTCGGTTTCTAGATTTGTCAGTTTACAAATAAATTTTGTTTTGTAGTAGCCATTTTTTTTTTTTTTATCTTGTTGTTTTGTATTGTATTGTTGTATGCAATGTGTTATTACTGAAAGAAAGCGTTAGCCGAGTCAGTCGTGGGAAGCAATGGCGGCGATGAGCTCACCCCTTGTCACGTCTATATTCCACGATGGTGCAACCCACTGTGAAAAGAGGCCCATTGAGGCTCTGCCTACCCCTTCGGGGAAAAAGGCGTGTGTCTATCTATGTATGTATGTATGTATGTTGTATTGCCTAGTAAAGGATTATCCTGGTAATCAAAAATAATATACGTAACAGCAGTATCTTTAGTAATATTAGTAAAATGACAGCTGTTCTTTTGCGATAGTTTTCTATGCTTTAAGGATAGGTAGGTTTTTATAGAGTATGTCCATAGCAAATTTTAATTGAAGTAGCTCCAAGGAGGTGGGAGGCAAAACAAAGAAAAGGGGTTTAAATAAAAACCGGCCAAGTGCGAGTCGGACCCGCGCACGAAGTGTTCTGTACCATTATCTATAAAAAAGGCAAAAAAAACACGTTTGTAAAAAAAAAAATGCAAGACTGTCACCCATCCAAAAACTGACCTCGCAGATCATTGCTTTACCTACATTTGGAAAAATCACGTTTGTTGTATGGGAGCACCCTTAAATAATTATTTTATTCTGTTTTTTTGTATTTGTTGTTAAAGCAGCAACAGAAATACATCATCTGTGAAAATTTCAACTGGTTCACTATCACGGTTCATGAGATACAGCCTGGTGACAGACGGGCGGACAGCGGAGCCTCAGTAATAGGGTCCCGTTTTACCCTTTGGGTACGGAACCCTAAAAAATGAGTAATTTTTGTCCTCTAAGTAACTTTGCCTGTAATTCCAGATATGCAAAATTCAGAAATCTTAATATTACCGTTGGTTTATCAGTATCATGCGACCATCGATTATTATAGATAAAAATCTGATATTTAATGGAAAATCGTGACGTTTTTGATTAAGTAAAATGAACCGTATGTTTTGTAAATATTGCAATATGGTGTTGATTGTGTGCTAAATGTAAAGGTCCCACTGATACACATTACTTAACTCGGACGTAAATTAACCTTAAGGGTTAATTTACCCTTTCGATTTGAACTAAAATCTTGTAGGTTCGTACAATTCAATTTTTGAAAGAGAGGCACTGTGTAAAATGATCGCTAGTACCAGATCACTTTGTTGGAATTCGGAAAATTCCGCTACTCACTTGCGAAACGGCAATAAACGCGCAAATGATTCTAAAACTTGTTCCAGCACGTACGTTTTTTTGAGAAAGTTTTACAAGTTTGTGAAAAAAATGCTTGTAATTTAGATTCTACACAACATGGGCGCGATACCCCGAAAGCCATTGTTTTTACTCATTTTAATTTCAGGTAAAATTGTGCAAATAAGCTGATTTTTGAAGGCTTATACAGAATTTAGAGGTATAGGAAAATAAAAAAAGTTTCTTCACGTATCTAGATATATTCTTCAAGATACATGTACAAAACATCTGACGAAAAAATTGTTACAACTTCATAATCACGTACGAGCTGAGCACCAGCGTTTTTATCGAAAGTACTGGAATTGACTGCTCTTAAGTTAATGATACTTGCGCAATGGATACTTAAGAGTCTGTACTACCTCACATTCACATTGCTTCGCATGATCCTCTGTTATATCAACAATACTGCAGCATACACTTTGTAATAAATATACACCTACTAACATTGAGGATTCATTCTAAGCACTACATACATTCAAAGACACATGCCTTTTCCCCGAAAGTGTAGGCAGAACCTCAGTGTGCCTCTTTTCACCATCGTGGAATATAGACGTGAAAAATGCTGAGCTCATCGCCGCCATTGCTTCCCAGAGCTGACTCGGATAACGTTTTCTTTCTAAGCACTACGTTAGGTGAAAACACGATTCCTTAGAATTTTTTCGATAGAAATAAAACACAAAGTTGCCTCCAAATTGTACGATTAACTGTAGAGGTTTATCGTGCTCAATGAGTACTTTAAATAAGATATTGATAGTTGAACTAGACAAAACTGTCTTGATATAGATTAATTTAAAAAAATCCTATTATATTTATTTATTTAATTCTTTATTGCACAAAAAACACAAGGAAATTGTACAAACGGAGGACTTAATGCTAAGCAGCATTTTCTGCCAGTCATCCATGAGGATGATACAAAAAAGGTTGGCGTGCTAAAACTAATTACAAAAGAAAGCTTATAATATAGCTTAGAAACTAATTTGCCTTAAAATAAATACAAACATATAACAAACAACATACTTATAATTTAAATGAAAAGATAATCATTCCTTCAACAAAAAAAAAATATTAATAGATAGATAAACAAAATAAATAAAGTATACTATATATATATATATCATGTATAATAAATATCAAAGATATGCAAAAATGTGAAACTAAGAAAGAAGGTAGTCCTAAGTAGGTAGTCCTAAGTAGGTAGGAATATAAGTATAAAAATAATAATAAAAATAAATAGAGTAAATAATAAATAGTAAGAGGTAGGTACTCAAGAGGTAGAATTTAAAAAAAGATTATGAACAAGGCGTTTAAAGGTGGGTTTAGAAGATGACTTTTTTATAATATCAAATTGGTCCCGTTTGCCTGTAAAATGAAAATCTCTGTTTTATAAGACGTGCCCTTGATATTTTTCTCTGCTATAAAAGTAAACCAATCGAGAAATGCTACTTCAAAAAAAAAGTCAGTGATTTAAAGAATCGGGTCACCAAATATCACTTTCATATGTTTTCCACCCCAGTCCCCAATTCCCATACAACACCGCGAAATTCGCCACCAAAATTTCCAATGCGTCATTAAAAAACTCATGATCTCTAGAGAATTCAATTCTGATAGAGTATTAGAAACAAAAACTAAATAATTTTTGGGCATCAGTTTCAGTTCTATGATGCTTTATTTAATTTAATAGCAAATTGTTAGTAAAAAAGTTAATATATTTTATACTAGTATGTAGTACTTAGTTGATAATAAATTACTTATAAGATTAAATTAAAATGCTTAGCTAAGAGGATATACTAATGTTGAATGCTAATGCTATTTTTCTAAATATAAATTATAATGTTTTTTTATGATATCAATCATGGATCAATCAATAAACAAATCAATTAATATATGGATAACCCTGAATTAATGAGAAATCTAAGAATTTCTAAATTGAACTCTTGTAGCATTTGTAATATTGTAAATTAAAATTTGTATCTAAAATAAGTAAGAATTTCAAGAATATAGTTTAATATATTAATGTAGGTACAGTCACCAAGCCCCCCCCCAACAGTTTGTTATATTGAAACAAACAACAAGGCATCTATATTTTTGTGAGAGAAAAATTAGGAATACCTTTCAATAAAAAAAAACGTATTTCACACTTGGGGGAGGTAGGGAGGGAGGGGGGGGGGTACTGTACTTCCTACGTTTTTTTAATAAACAATCTATGGAGCTCAATGGTAACTTTGCTCATAAAATTGTAAGAAATGTAGCTTTTGATATATCAACTTAATATCAATATCATATTTATTAATTTTGGGTGTAGTAATAGCATTGTTAAACAGCAAAAATCACATCTATTAGCATTATATTTACAATTTTACAGACATAGATTTTACTCGTATAATTATTAAATTTGAAAATTACATCAAGAAATGTCGGCACAGTTGGGTAAGCAAGGCTTGACATTAGTTAATGTCAAATATTGACCAATGACATCGGAGTGATTAGAAATCTGAATGATTTGATAGGTGAGACTCAATCCGACATATTTGAAAGAAATGTCGTCATTTTTATTTAATTACATATTAATGTATTTTTTTGAGTTATTTTGTCTAATTTTGGTGGCATATTAACCAGTTATTAGCGTGGAAGAAGCTCGTCAGCATCTCTACTAACACCTTTCAAAACGAACACGACCATCAGTAATGAATAATACGACAAAGAAGAAGATTAACCTGTGTAACTTAGATAAGGAGCGCATGTCTGGTGTATTTAAATATAAGTGTATTGCGCGTGGATTGGTGGATTTTGTCCTCCAAAAACGTAGTAAATATGCCACCATTTAAAGTGGGTTATGACTTGACGAAGACTGTTAACGAGTTGGATAATTTTATTACAATTATATTACTTGATATTGGCGTTTTTTTTGGAATATTCCTCAGAAGCCATTAAAAGAAGAGAAGAAGAATTTGATTGGTTCATATTTGACATTTGCTATCGTCTCGCAACGTTAATAATTCGTGCTTTGTCTTCGATCATGGTTTATGAATGCTGCTGGAATTTTCTCGGAATATTATACCTATTTGACTTCTCCTTACGTGCACGAGATGTCGACTCAAATGAAATCTATTATTTTGTATGGGCATCATATACGACATTTATTCGAGAACAGGTTATACACCCGCGACTTCATCTGCATGGCGTTTCTTACTACAAACTTACCCCAATGCACCTCTTTAGGGGATGAATTTCGGAAGTTTCTTTCTTAGTGCGCCTTTAGACTAAAAGGAATGTATAATGCGCGTCATGTAAGAAGAACGCTGGCGGTCATACTTCTTCAGGCGTTCCAGCGTTCTTTTTACATGACGCGTACTATACCCTCCAAGCTTCCTGGTCTGTAGACAGTTCAGGCTGTGTGTTGATGGTCAGTCAGTCAACGATTTTATATATATTGACGAAACAGGAGGCCAATACGGGAGCTGAGTTTAAAAAAAACTTTTAAATAATATGTGATAGATAAGGATATAAATGAAGTTGCTTTACAAAAAAACGTTGTATACCTAACATACATGTATTAATTAATGTATTATGTACTACTTGCTTGTTTTATACAGAATTATTTTATTATCAGTAGAGTCTGTTCAAAAAGAGAAGCGTCGTGGGATTGGAGGGCGCAGCTGTGCTTATTTACCTTTTTTGTTAGCGGGCAATACAATAGCGCGTCTGTTACATTTTGATCATTTTACAACTTTAAATATTTGTTTAGTATAAAATTCAAAAAGCCCACAGTTTGAATCCTAGGCTAAAGAAATAGTTAAATAAATTAAATAAAACGTTTGCTCATAATTTTACCACGACGCTTCTCTTTTTGAACAGACTACGAAACAATACTGTTGTAGGTACTTAATTTTAAATCATGTCTTTGTGCCGCTTAAAACATTCCTATTTTCGTTATACAAAATGTTTTATACATTTATAATGTTATATAATAAATGTTTTGCCTTAAAACTACTTTGTTTTGTTACGTAAGTAACAAGCTAAGGAACACAGTCAGTAGGTCTACATTAGTTTCGTTTCGTTTCGTTTCGTATGAGGTAGTGCTGGCCTCTGGTGTCGGAGTTTGTCAAGCCGCCCGAGGGCCTCTGACATTAGTTATGTAGGGGCAAGCAAGATCCAAGAAAACTTGGTCTGCTACTCCCAGAATACCACGTGGTTAACACAGACGACGTTTTTCAATACACTTGTGAGAAAACAGTTAAGATGGTTGCTTTCGCTTTTGGCGCGAAATTCAAATTTTTTCGTGTTTTTTGCTCGTCACAGCTCATCAACACTTCTTCAGATATCGAAAACTATGTTACCGGTAATTCAAATTCAAATTAATTTATTGCGATATATGGGTTAGTAACTGGTGGTTAGTGCTACAGTTAAATGTTCAGCCATAATCGGCGTTTAACGCATGCAAAATATACATAAATCAGTAAAAATAACTAGATTAAAAATTAAAAAATCACATACGTATTCTTATTTAGTCACCTATTCCTAGTCATTAACATTTTTATCACCAAGGAAATCTTGTGTACTATAGTAAGCTTTTCCTGTTAGCATCTTTTTCAGTCTTCCCTTGAACACATTAAGACTGGGAGCATCTAGTACAGATTTAGGAAGATGATTATAAACACGCACAGCCATACAAACTACACTCTTGCTATACAAAGATGTTTTGCTTAAAGGAAAACATATTTGATTGATGTGCCGTTTACTTTTACGCTTTATAAAAAGGTCCATATTATTTTTTACAAATGTCGAAATTTCATAGATGTAAGTACTGTAAGTATTTTAAGTTCAGTGAAGTATGGCCTACAGCTATCAGTTTTCTTAATTTTACATATGGGTCTTATACACTTCTTTTGGCTAATAAATACTCGCTCTTTTAAAGTGGAATTGCCCCAGAATATAATTCCATACCTCAAAACAGACTCTGTATATCCGTGATAGGCAGTGGTCACGCCAGAAATATTAACAGTTTTACGAAGCATGTACAACGCATATGATAATTGATTAACTTTTTTTCATATAGTGTCTGCATGTGCTATCCAATTCAGTTTATAGTCAAGGTTTAATCCCAGGAATTTTGTAATGTCTACACGATTGACCTTATGTCCTAAATAATTAATATTAATGTCAGATTCAGTTCTTAAATTATTATTGGAGAATGTCATGACATGAGTTTTGTCAAGATTTATGAGTAAATTATTTTGTTTTAACCATCCAATCACTTTTACTAAAGTAATGTTAATCGTAGCTTCCAACTGAGAAACACATGTGTCGGTAAACATTACTGTACTGTCATCTGCAAATAACACCATTTGATCAGAAATAACTTTAGGGAGATCATTTATATAAATAATAAATAGAAGTGGCCCTAAAACACTCCCTTGAGGCACTCCACAAATAGTTGAACGATAATCCGAATTATAGATGATTTCTTTCATTGATACAGGACAGATACGTGATAGATAATTATAGGACCACGTTTTAATTTAAAGTATCAAAGTATCATACTACTATCATTAGTTAGTTTTTGCTATCTGGAGAAGTGACGATGTGCAGAAAAAAAGGAAAAAAATAATTTCGCGCCACAAGCGAAAGCAAGCACCTTAAATGATATTATCTCGAGATTATTTTTTCTTTCTTTTTTACTTCAATCCAATAAACTTTTTTATTGGATTGAAAACTATACCTACAATGCAATGCAATGCTCTAAGCCTACTGATCCACCAATCTGTAGAATGAAATGTATGTAGTATTCTATCATCCGCATACATTTCATTCTACAGATAAGTTTGTGGAACTGTACTGCCAAAGAAATGATTAAGGAGTTAAATTGGCAAAGATAGTGTGAAACATTCAGCATTTACGTTTTTTTAAATAAATAATATATAAAAAAACTTTAATTCTGGTGTGATTAAATAAAATAAATAAATGAATAATGCTGGACAAGTTCACACAACATTATCTAGCCCCAAGCTAAGCCAGAGCTTGTGGTAGGTACTAGATAACTGATATACTTAATGTAATACATTACATAGATAGATATTTCATTTACATAGATAGTTACAAATTCAAGAAATCACACTAGTGTGTTACAACTAACTTTCAAGCTACCTATCTTACTGACCTTGTAAGTAGGTACACTTATTGAGCAACTGTATTGAAAAATTACTTGGTATTCTATTCGGAGCGCTCGCGCTGGTGGGGGTCGTGGGTAGGGTTACCAGATGACAGGATTTTTCCTGACATATCAGGAATTTTGGTGCTCTGTCAGGAAAACAGGAAACATTAGACATTGTCAGGAATTTTTGAAAATAATTTGGTAACAAATTATAATATTTTAGCAATTTTATTAACAAAAAATAATAATTTATTTTTATGAAGTTGAGTTATTTTATCTAATAATAATGAGCTTTATATCCTCTGTAAACAAAAATCAGGAAATCTAGTAGTCAGGGATTTTGTCAGGAAATCTCATTTTTGTATCTGGTAACCCTAGTCGTGGGTACTAATCCCTCATCATCATCATCCACAGCCTTTAGACATCCACTTCTGTATGAGGCCTCCTATAGAATTCACGAGGCGGATTTGCCATAGTCACCACGCTTGGCAGGCTGATTGGTGATTAGTGGATGCTGCTGCCCACCCACTGGTGTAATCCCTGTCGGCTTTTATGACATCCACGGGAGGAGACCGGGTATATTATTGGCCGGACACACCACAGCACACGCATACACGTACACAGTGGGTATATAAATCAAATCAAATATCTTTATTTCAGGCTTATTGGAAAATGTACAAAAACCTAAACAATAAGCCCATAGCAACATAAGTACAATAAAAACTAACATAAATATAAAAAACACTTCTAGACTAGACTATCATTTAGACACATGTAGGCGTATGACGCACCTGCGCGGTGTCTCGTGTCAGGCGTCCGAAGAACCTCCGAACTTGACACCTTTCGGCCAGAACTCTCCATTCATGAAGGTCGATAAACGGTCAGTCAGCACCCTCACCATAAAGGAAATAAAATTGACATCTTGGCGAGATTCCAATTGCTCGACCCTTATGGTTGGCCCTGTTTTCTGCTTGAAGTACTCCACCACCGCTTGGGGCTTTACGGCGTAGTGAACCCGGGACACTTACAGTGGAGTTGTGGGTACCTCCCCACGCAGCAAGCACGGCTGGTTCAGCTCTGCCGATACGGTAGTTCCGCACTGATTATGGCAAGTGGACTTCCTCTTCCTTCGTTCCACCTTGATGAAACCCTCCTTGTCCTAAGAACCCTGGTCGGGCACAAATGAGTAGGTACTGTAGGGGCTCAGATTGCAATGTTAGCAAATTCCGTACGCCCCGCGCCCCGCGCCGCCGGTAACAATTAGTCAATTTAGTCACGTTCGCACTGTCGCTTGGACCATACATCATGAACGATTAATAATTTAAATAAGTAATATCAATCGAAAGTTTTCATCATTCATTCCTACATTGGTGACCCCCGACGCTTCTGGTGGAGGACTAAATGTGAACTGAAATGCGGATGTGACTCCCTCCCGACGAAAGCCACGCCTCGGGAGGTTAATAAAGGTAAAGATAGATAAAGCAAGATATCAGATTTAAAATTGCATCAGGATGACGTAACCACAACGCGACGCCACGCAAGGTCAACGGAATGACATAAGGTGACGTCATCAGAAGACTACCAGCTGCCATCTAGAAGCCCTTAGAACGAGTATTGGCAATGTATGGCCCGGGAAGAGATGACCATCCACCCGCGGTCCAGCCACGGACTCTACAGGAGCGAAACATTGAGATGTTGCAGCTACATCTGAGGTGCTGACTACGTCCTACAGTGGATAGTTGGACCTGCAGATTCACTCTACGCGCTTATGCCCGGTTTTTGCTGCTCACCGGAGGACCAGTGACGGACTTCGAGGAGGCTCAGTCCCACTGCAGAGAGTGACTGGCATCAAGTTCACGCTATAAGAGAAGGTGCCATGGTGCTGTTGCATAAAGTCATTTGATAATAAGTGTTGTTGATTTAATTTTAAAATCAGTGAACATTATTTGGTAGCGTTGTGATGCTATGCACGTAGTAATTAGTTTACAATGCATCTCGTAGCATTTGGTAAACGAAACGTCGCTTTGCATCGCATCGCGTCGAACATAATATTCAGGTCCGACAACAGTTTTATATTATTTTGTGGTTATATTTTATTTTATTTTATGTTTTAGCTATTTGATAAATTGTGTGTACTATTGTGAATTATTACACATTTTTGATATTTTTGTATGTTTTTCTCTGAACAAAAAACTTTGTGTATCGAAAGATTGTATTTTGTGTTACCTACGTAATATAAAGAACACATGATAGAACTCAGCTTTGAACAGAACGACTATATTGTATTCTGTAATTGTGAAGCCTTTGACTCAATGTTTGTCAATGGGAAATTAAATGTTATATTTTGATTACTTGCGATATTATGCTCCTAGTAATTAGTTCACAATGCATCTCGTAGCATTTGGTAGAACGAAAAGTAGCATCGCATCGCATCGTATCGAATATTTGTCTATCCTCACGGGATATTTTGCGTTTCCCACCCCGGTTAATTTGCTCTGGTGGAAGCAGACGTTCTGCAGACCGTACAAATATTTGTAAGAAATAAAAAAAATAAAAAAAAATAAAGGACATGACCATGTATGAACACAGAGGATAGCTCATGTCATATGGACATTACTCTTAATAACGTAATTTTTGTTATAAGATATATTTTATTGTGAAAAATTCTTATTCATTTTTTATTGCATTTTTTATATAACTAACGCGTTTAAAAATTGTTAGTTAGAACTGTTCTTTTATAAGTACAATGTAAAGTACAATTCCTAAAATTTTCCATTGTTTTGTTATGACTCGAGCGCTCGTAATTAGATACGTTACGGCGAGCTAGCGTGCGAATGCTTAGTAAGAGAAACAACTACTTTGTAATCTGCATTTGTGAAGCTTTTGGTACGTTTGTAATAATTTTAAAATTGTAAGAATAATATTTTTTTTTTTGTTTTGTAAAAAATATATTTTTAAGAAGGGGATGACTGTAGGGGCTCAGATTGCAATGTTAGCAAATTCCCTACGCCCCGCGCCGCCGGTAACAATAAGTCACGTTCGCACTGTCGCTTGGACCATACATCATGTAACGATTAATAATTTAAATAAGTAATATCAATCGAAAGCTTTCATCACCAAATCCTACAAGTACCTAAGCAGAAAACTGGGCTAACCATAAGGGTCGAGCAGTTGTAGTCTCGCCGGGACGTCAATTTTATTTATTTTATGGTGAGGGTGCTGGCTGACATACTATCGACTTTCATGAATGGAGAGTTCTGGCCGAAAGGTGTCAAGTTCAGGAGGTTCTTAGGACGCCTGACACGAGACACCGCGCATTTGCATCATACGTCGCCGTCTACACGCGTGCATTAAAATAAAATATTTTTAGATACGTATGTACTTATGTTAATTTTTAAGGTATTTATGTTGTTATGGGCTTATAATAGGTTTAGTACATTTACCATTAAGCCTGAAATAAAGATATTACTTAGTTACTTACTTTTATGACATCCACGGGAGGAGACGTGGTATATTCTTGGATGGATACACCACAGCACACGCATATACGTACACAGTGGGCATATAAGAACCCTGGTCGGGCACAAATGGATTATACACTCAAAAATACGTGCTCTTAAACGGTGAAGGAAAACATCGTGAGAGAAGGCATGTCTACAATCAGTGTTCAGATCAATCTAAACATATAGGTAATTGCATCTTTGTACGATGAATCTAAGTTATGTTAATATGCTGGTAACACCTTTTTCTTGTGACAGTATTTTATGTTCTAGCAATAATTTCTTCTTCCTGTACTGAATAATGGTTCTAGCGGCTAATTTATAAATTACATTAAATCAAGTAATAACCCATTTCCCACGCATTTAACAGAACATACACAGACACAGAACTCTGTGGCGCGGCGGGCGAAGGTTCGCCTGCGACGCCAGGAGGTTCGGGGTTCAATTCCCGCCTTGGAACAAATATTTGTCCAATCTGCAGATATTTGTTTAGGGTGTTCTGGGTATTTTCTATGTATAATAAAAATATCTATCTATGTAATGTATTGTATTAAGTGTATCAGTTATCTAGTACCCACAACACAAGCTCTGCTTAGCTTGGGGCTAGATAATGTTGTGTGAACTGTCCAGAATTATTTTTTAATTTATTTTAATTCATTCAATCAGACGATTCCGAATCTAGAATTAGAATTTCTTGATTCTCCAAGCAACTCGACCTGTATCGTGTGCGGGGATGAGCCTCAGCGAGACTCACTAAATCCTTTCACCACACTGATTATTTACTGGTGACCAAGAAATAACTAGTGACGACAGTAAAACAACGGAATAATTAACGAAATTATGTATTTGATTAAAATATATAAATTACATACAAATCGCAACAACACACAACAAAACCAAATGATTCTGAGCTTAGGAACCGTCCACTTAAAAAATAACTTTATAGGTCAAAGTACATACATACGGTAATACACGCCTTTTCCCTCGAAAGGGTAGGAAGAGCCTCAAATGGGCCTCTTCTCACTGTGGGTTGCAGCATCGTGTGAAATAGACGTGACAAGTGGTGAGATTTGAATCGTCTTATAAACTCAATGGTGATACATAGTTAATACATTTCGAAGATAGGCTTATAGTAACGCACTTTCAACGACAACGCTAGACCAGTGCCAATCGAAAACGCAAATCGAAACAGCACATGTAAGAAACAGATCAATAAGTATTGACTATTGACTGTTGACATCTTTTTGAATACCTACTTAAATACTATTGCATGTCCAAAATGTATTTAATGTGTGACACCTATTCTAGTATTATTACAATAAGAGCTACTATGTACCATCATTGTTGCAATAAAGATTATGAATTAATTATTACTCTTTCCGCAATTTTCGAAAAGAGAATCTCATCTACTTTTATTTCATTTCTTTTCCTATAGTTTTTTTGTAAGTTATTTTGTGTAATTTTGGTGGCATTTTAACCAATGTAGCTCGTTTAAAGAGCACAAGTGTGGTGAAATTAAAAGGAAATGAATTGCGTGACTTTTAAATTGGTAGAAATTGTATACCAAAGTTTTAGTAAAAAGGCCACAGTTTTTATAACTGTGATTTTACTGTGATTTTGACAACTTGGAAGGAGTGTAACGTTGCAAAATATGCTGATATAATAATTAAACTGGTAAATATGTTAAAAATAAAATAAAATAAATAAATAAATGGCAAATGCGCAAGCCGTGCTGCGCCAATTATAAAAAAAAACATCAAGGTAACATAATATAGTGAAATGTATAATAATGAAATAGTAAAAAATTATGCAAAGCCACAATTGTTTTATTTCTAATACCTATTATATTACTTATAGTTGGTTTAGTTTTTTTGTGTTTTCGATTGACAATTGTCTAAAACACTCTCAATACTGTTAATTATTTATTGAATATCTTAGTTTTAATGAGCTCTACTAGGAAGAGGCCAAATAATACTAGTTAAGGCGATAATATTAACATTATATTTAGGTTAAATTATATACAAAATGGACGCGAAAGAGAAGCTGCCGATAATTCTAAGCACGCTTATACAGTCACGCCTACTTGCCACAGGGGTAGGCAGATTGCGGCTTACATAATACTTATTTTAATATCATCATTTTCAAACAAACTGCTGGACACCAGTCACAACGAACGGCCCCATGTAAAGACTTCCGCAGCGACCTATTTTTTATAAGTCTTTATTTAACTTGCAATTTTTGTCCGGTTGGAATCTTGCTACTGAATTTTAAAGCAGCTATCCTCAACCGATTGAGATGAAATATGGCATATCTGTCAAGTTCCGATGGCAATGCTAAGTTATGGTGACAGCGAGCTGATCTGATGATGGAGACGGAAGGTGGACAACGGAACTCCTCGAGGGATAATATTAGACTGGCCGTGTTTAGGCTCATTTTGATCGGCACACGGTTACGGTCACTAATTTTATAAAAGCTTTATTCATTCAGTGACATTAAGTCAAACGACAATTCAAACTTTCAAAATGAGTAAATGTGAGGTGAAAAAGTGCAATTTTATATCGCAAAAACATGCAAATAATGCCTGGTCACAAAAAACAAGTAAGATGGCAGTACTCTTTAATTGAAAAACTGCAAAAAAAAAAAGAAAAGATTTCCGTGTATACGAGGAAGGGGGGTTTCTATAACTCTGACGAGCTTCCTCCCTTACATCCTATTTGTTAATACATTGTGATACAAGGGTCGTAAATCGGTTATTACAAACAAGTTGACGGTTTGTAAACCCGAGCGTAATGACGAGTGTTTTTCATATAGTCACAAGTTTGTAATAACCTTTACGTCCGCGTATCATACGACGCTTTTTAATACAGTTGTGAATAAACAGATAAATAATAACTAAACTTCCAGTTCGTGATTGCGGGGGCCTTTTCACACTGAGTCTTCCGGTTCGTGATTGTGAGGGCTGTTCTACACTGAGTCTTCCGGTTCGTGATTGTGAGGGCCGTTCTACACTGAGTCTTCCGGTTCGTGATTGTGAGGGCTGTTTTACACTGAGTCTTCCGGTTCGTGATTGTGAGGGCCGTTCTAGACTGAGTCTTACGGTTCGTGAGTGTGAGGGCCGTTCTACACTGAGTCTTCCGGTTCGTGGGGCCGTGCTTCAATAAGATTTCCGGTTCTTGATCGTGAGGGGCCTTCCTACACTGAGTCTTCCGGTTCGTGGGGCCATGCTTCAATGAGATTTCTGGTTCGTGGGGTGCAATCCTACACCGAGTCTTCCGGTTCGTGATTGTGAGGGCTGTTCTACACTGAGTCTTCCGGTTCGTGATTGTGAGGGCTGTTCTACACTGAGTCTTCCGGTTCGTGATTGTGAGGGCCGTTCTACACTGAGTCTTCCGGTTCGTGATTGTGAGGGCCGTTCTAAACGGAGTCTTCCGGTTCGTGGGGCCGTGCTTCAATGAGATTTCCGGTTCGTGATCGTGAGGGGCCTTCCAGTTCGAGGGCCGTGCTTCAATGAGATTTCCGGTTCGTGGGGTGCAATCCTACACAGAGTCTTCCGGTTCGTGGTTGTGAGGGCCGTTCTACACTGAGTCTTCCGGTTCGTGATTGTGAGGGCCGTTCTACACTGAGTCTTCCGGTTCGTGATTGTGAGGGCTGTTCTACACTGAGTCTTCCGGTTCGTGATTGTGAGTGCCGTTCTAGACTGACTCTTCCGGTTCGTGAGTGTGAGGGCCGTTCTACACTGAGTCTTCCGGTTCGTGGGGCCGTGCTTCAATAAGATTTCCGGTTCTTGATCGTGAGGGGCCTTCCTACACTGAGCCTTCCGGTTCGTGGGGCCATGCTTCAATGAGATTTCCGGTTCGTGGGGTGCAATCCTACACCGAGTCTTCAATTCGTGATTGTGAGGGCCATTCTACACGGAGTCTTCCGGTTCGTGGTTGTGAGGGCCGTTCGACACTGAGTCTTCCGGTTCGTGATTGTGAGGGCCGTTCTACACTGAGACTTCTGGTTCGTGGGGCCGTGCTTCACTGAAATTTCCGGTTCGTGATCGTGAGGGCCGTTCTACACTGAGTCTTCCGGTTCGTGATTGTGAGGGCCGTTCTACACTGAGACTTCTGGTTCGTGGGGCCGTGCTTCACTGAAATTTCCGGTTCGTGATCGTGAGGGCCGTTCTACACTGACTCTTCCGGTTCGTGGGGCCGTGCTTCACTGAGATTTCCGGTTCGTGATCGTGAGTGGCCTTCCTACACCGAGTCATCCAGTTTCCTACACTGAGTTTTAGTTTACACTGAGTCGTCCGGTTCGTGGCTACCCGAAAACCACCTTACCCCATTGTCACTTAATAAGTTAGCCTCATGCCTGCGGGGGCTCGTCAAACGGATTCGGCTGCGGCAGCTCGTGCGTCTCCTCGTCACGTGACTCGCGCGATGATGATGATGACGATGACGCGCTCGACGTCGATGACGAGGATGGAGATGACGATGATGAGGACGGTGATGATGACGACGCGGTCGTGTTGCTTGTTTCTGCTTCTGTGCTGTTTGTTGAATCCCTGCAGAAGAAAATGTTTTTTAGTACCATCTACTAGTGCTTTCTTATTTTTTTTATATACATGAATGTCGAAACAAGCAGATGGCTCACCTAGGCCTTTATTCGTTATGACCATAGGAGATTCCTTGCCAATAACGTGTGAGGTCATAATTCATTCTATATGATGATTCCACGCAGATATCTTAACGAACCCGCGTTATATCACGTTTGGTAATAGCGAATAAGGGGGCTGATGTTAAGTGGTAAATACCTTACAGGTCACGTCTAACTAGGACGCGCCCTATGTGGCATTGCACTGCGTCCGCCACCCTGAGACTTAAAGATGATGTCTCATGTGCCTGTAATTTCACCGGCACCCATACCCTTCAAACCGGAACAAAGCAATGCGAGCGCTACTGCTTTGCGAAAGAAATAGGTATGGAGGTAGTACTTCCCCGGACGAACTCTTTCACAAAAAAGCTCTACTACTTATAACTAAATTTAGTATTACCACAAACCTAATTTATAAAAACAAATTTTCTTGGAAACGGCTGAACTACCAGGCCAGGTTTTAGTATAAAAATAGGCTTCGATTTCGGAGTCTAAAGCAGGCTCATAATGGCGTAGATTATTTTTTAGAAACAGCGTGAATGAGAGAACAAGTAGATAGCCAACCAGATGGATGGTCTTAACATTGTTAAAGGCAGAGGTTAGTAGATAGCCAACCAGATGGATGGTCTTAACATTGTTAAAGGCAGAGGTTACCTGAGGTTATGGGTTATATTTAACTCACTTCTGAAACCCGTTGGTCTGGCACGTGTTGTAAGCTCCGCAGTGCTGACACTTCAGTCCGACCACGTGGAATTTCACTGTTGATAGCTGAAATACAAATTAATTACATTTATTTTCATTATTATTCATTTATCTATACTAATTATAAAGAGGAAAGATTTGTAGTTTGTTTGCATTTAATAGGCTCCGAAACTACTGAACCGATTTACACACTATCCCCGGGTGACATAAACAATATTATATTTAAAAAAAAAAATAGGGACCTTACTAAAACTACAATAATGTAACTGTAACCCAAGGTGTAAAAAAATACCTAAATTTTTTTTTTTTTTTTTTTTTTTTTTTTTTTTAACATTGATAGACCTTTGTTTGACCACGATCTCACCTGTTGGTAAGTGACGATGTGGCCGAAGATGAAGCACAAAGGTCTAGAAGGCACCTATTCATACATATTCATATATTATTTATATTCTTTACATCGCGTGCGCTGCGAAAAGTATTGATGATAGAATAAAATAAATTATAATGGGGGTTGGGACGGGAGGGAGGAGGATTCCAACACTACCCATGCGAAGCCGGGGCGAGTTACTAGTTTATAATACACAAGCAGCTCTCGGGGCTGATGCGTGTATATCTTAGTCCTTATCAGTGCACTTTAAATGTATGACAAGTCTATTTTTGAAAGAATTCACTGAGAGGGCACTGATCACTGAGTCTGGTAACCGGTTCCTAGTGCGCACGACGCGATGTCATTATAATATGCTTTTATTACTAAACTAGCGACCCACCTCCACTCCTCACAGGTGTAATTTAGACAAAAAGAGGTGAAAAATGTGAAGTTTACCATTTCGTTCATGCGAAGCCGGTGCGGGTCGCTCGTTATATATATAAACCTGTCGCGAAAAATTACCTAACTGATGGTGAAAGCTGCATCAAAATCAGTTGCGTGGTTTAGGAGGAGCATAGATCTAGGATAGCGAAAATTCTACGTCTATGAGGAGGAGTTAGTGAATATACCATAGATTTAGTATGTACTAGATCTACAATGGGAGATAAAAGATGAAACCAAAAAAAATATGTGCACGTGTTGGTGAAAGTCTATGTCTGAGTTAAAAATAGTGTTGTCCTCGATCAACACTTTTACATTGTCGATAGAATTCACCATCCGTCCGTGATGTGTATGGTAGATAAATACATCTCAATGCAGATCAAGTCTTTCATAAATAACACAGTTTGGCAGATTTGACGTCATAAAGAGAATAAGGTTCTTATTCCAATTTTGAATACAGTTAATAAATAAACCTTTATTATTTATTGACCCCTAAATATTACGGTTTTATTTATAGGTGGGATCTTAGAGTTTCCCTTTTAAATTTAAACTTAAAATGTTTTTGCAGATACCTAGTGGAGTTCTTATTTCAGGTCATCCCACTCTTCTTATAATCTATAACCATTTTTATCGTAGCAAAGGATTACTTGGAAATATGAAAGCACAAAAACATTTTATATCAGCCGTGCTACGCCCATATAATTTTTCACTCTGTTACTTTATCTATAGACAATTTGTTACCCCAAAGTTTATTATTTTTCAAGTGTAAACCACGCTTTATGGATAACTTTTAATTTAAATGTAACCCAAAAAATCCGTTCTAGCGGGACTCGAACCCGCACCCTCGGCTGTCATCGGCGATGCCTTTACCAATTTAGCCATAGATCGAGCTATGACGCTGGAGACGAAATTTGTGGGCACTATCAACTCGGCTATAGCGCCAAGTTGATAGTGCTGCATCTACAGGTGTTTCATTGGAAACCTTCTGTTCAAAGTCCGAAAGTAAAGGCATCGCCGAGCACAGGCAAGGGTGCAGGTTCGAGTCCCACTGGAACGGAATTTTTGGGGTATATTTGAATTTAATTTCTTACCTATTCCTTTATTAAGCAGAAATAAACAATATTTATTAATAAAAAATAAATATACCCTTTCGGGGAAAAAGGCGTGTGTAATAATCTACAACGTAAATATTTACTACACAAACTGCAATAAAAACACCCGTGGTGCTTTAAAGTTACCTTTTCAAAACGACTTTCTCTCTCTCTCACGCTTCGGTCGTCATTTAGCGTAGCGAAAAAATTCTACGTCTATGGAATATACAGACAGACGCGGAAAGCGACTTTTTTATACTATGTAAGGATAAGGATGTTTATCCGTGTCACTAGCGTCAACCGAGGTCCGTGCTGAAAACCAGTGCTGCAGTTTACTGCAGCATTATCTTGAGCACGGACCCTTTTTGACAGCACTATGCACGGCACAGTTTATATCTTAGCATGTAAATTGTACCGTGCATGGTTTTAATCAAAATAAACTATTACTACCGACGAGCATGTATGAAGAATGTGATGAGTGAATGAAGCAAAAGAGGTGTGCCAGGATCGTAGCAAGTGGCAATCCGTGGTCTTTGCCTACCCCTCCGGGAAACAGGCGTTATTTTATGTATTTATGTAAACTTTTATTTTACTTTACTACACAATAGCCTCCGGCGCAGCGGTCGATGGCCGCGTCTTGTAAGACTGTGTCGACTGTTGGTCTTTGAATAAATAAATTCAGTCAACGCAAGAAGCGAGAGACGACCGCTGTCGTAGCGTGTGGTCGGCGTGACTTTTATGAGCCCAGCGTTTTGTGAAAATGTCCTGTCTCATTTGACGACCACTGTAGCGCGTTTACCCCTTACGAGCCAAGAAGATGACTTTTTTGACATGAAAGGAGGGACAAACAGGAATAAGTCTACGTGGCTAGTTTATTCTCACCTTGTGGCAATCTTTGCAGAGTATTGTCGTTTTGTAATTTGCATATTCGGGCGGCATGGGCGTTGCTGCCACTTCAGAGTCCAAATAGCTCCACAACTGTAACAGAGCAAATATTCAGGTCATTGCTCCTGCACACATTGAACAACACACTTCCACCATACACTTTGGCCGCACTAGTAGAGCTTTTTTGTGAAAGAATTCATCCGGGGAAATACTACCACCATACCTATTTCTGCCGCAAAGCAGTAGTGCTCGCATTGATGTGTTCCGGTTTGTAGGGTAAGGGTGCCGGTGAAATTACAGGCACATGAGACTTCATCTTTATGTCTCAGGGTGGCGGGCGCAGTGCAATGCCACATAGGGCGCGTCCTAGGTGGACGTGACCTATGAGGTAATGCACTGTTCATACGCAGAGGTTACCGCTTAGCATCAGGCCAAAAAAAAAAAAAATTACAGCTCCACAAATTGTATTACGATTCAAGTAGTAAAACAAAAACGTTTTGGCTTCTCTTATGAGAAAGCATGGTGGGTTTAAGGTCACTCTCTTCCAGAGTATGGCGGGACGTTGTGGGCTGATTGTGATGCTGTGCATTTCAAATATTAGAGCCTAGAAGAGTTATCTCATAGAGGAGCTCGCTTTAATAGCCGCGCCAGTAACGACTATGCGTAAACAGAAAATCACTATTAAAAATTCCTTACCTAAAGGGTATAAACGGAGCCCTACAGCTCTAGCTCATCTGTCCGTCCGTCCCTCTGTCATAAGGGTCTAGCGGCTAAACCGTTGAAGCTATAGTCTTCATATTTGCACTATTTATGTATCTTACTGAACCCAAGCCAAATATATAACCAAAAATAATTTTGGCATTTTACAAGGGGGCGTGAAAATAAAATATATCCTACCCCAATGTGTTTCGTCGTTTTTAAGAGTTGAAGTAAAGCAAGATATTTATTTTATTTTCAAAAGTTATGTATAAATTATGTATGTTTGTCACAAAATGTTGTGATAACATATGTCACAACATTTTGTAAAAAAAGCTTACCTTGACGGCATTTCAAAGTCATATTTTTTTCCAAAATGTTGTTACCAAGTTAGCGGACCGCAAGTACAGTTCACTTACATTGGCCATATCGATCATGCTGGTCTGGCACGTCGGGCAGGCGTAGTGTCCGGACTGCAGTAGCTGCTCGAAGCACGGCCGGTGCAGGAGGTGCCCGCAGTCCGGGATGTGGCACGGGATCCGGGATGTGTGGATGTCTTCAAGACACACCGGGCAGTTTGAGCGGGATACATTCTCCACACACTGGAAAAAAAAACATGTTTTGGGATAAGAAAAATACCCATGTAACTGGGATGTAACATTGTGAATTGTGTCTACATTCTACAGAAAGATAACTCTTACTTAGAACGAAGAAATTCTCTAGATAATTGTAAATCATAAAATCATAAATCATAAATCATTTATTTGTTTTATGAATTGTTGACCAAAGTTTGTGAGAATCCGCCATCGAACAATAGGCTTGCGTTACAAGTAACAAAAACCCAGTGAGATTACAGATTTACTAATGAAAATAGGTAAATAGAATTCCAAATGTTTCCTTAATTTCATATTAAAAAAACTGAATTTAATTCCATTCATTCTATATTTAATGTATTCATATACCCAAGTTTCATGCATTTTGGTTCATAACTGAAAGATTATAGTTTTCAGGAAAGACAGACGACGGTAGGGCATTCCACTCCTTAGCAAATCGCATTATAAAGGTAGAAATGAAAAGTTTAGTACGAATAGAGGGTATACTAATGAGGTAAGGAGGATGGTACCGAGCCGTACGTCTGCTCGTCCTATGATGAAAAGGAGATGGTGGGATCAGTTCGTGAAGTTCCTGGGAGCATTCCCCGAAATGTAACCTATAGAAGATCGAAAGGCATGCGACTTTACGGCGATGCTCGAGACTCTGGATCTTAGTCTCCGCTATATGTTGCTCACCATTAAGCCTGAAAGCTCTGCGTTCAATCGAGTCCAAGGCAGCAAGCTGGTTTTTGGCAGAGCCATCCCAAACATGGCAGCAGTACTCCATACCAGCCCGGACTTGAGCTTTATATAGACTCAGAAGCTGTCCTGCTGTGAAGTAACGCTTTACCTTATTCAGGATGCCTAGCTTTATGGTCTGATTCGGAACCCAAGAGAGAGCAGGCTTTACGACTGTACAATTTGAAAGTAAAACTAGGTACCTACCTTATACAGAGTTATAATGAGATTAAATGAGATAATGATTTATTGAGGTTTAATGAGAGCATTACATTGGTTAGCATGTTTGGTTAGCTTTATAATAAATATATTACATGGTAAAATTGAGGACTAGCATTATAAGATAATTTTATTTCAGATTTCACACATAACAAAAAATTCAAGTCATATATTTGATCTTATAATTAATAGGTATACAAAATTACAATTATTTAAATATCAAGCATGACACAAAAATTCAAATTCAGTCATTATAAAATAGTCAAGAGGTATAAGTCAAGTAGGTACTTATTGAGTCACAAGCTGGGCGACTGGCTGGTGTTTTGAAACACAGTTTTAATGCCGGAATTAAAAGTAAAATGGTTTGCCACAACGGCCAGCATGCTGTTAGCACTGTCTCGGACGCGACTCATCAGGGAAGCAGTTCTGTTGCGTTTGATCGCGTAGAAATCATCAACGCGCGCATCTGCAAACATGCCAGATGCGCTGCAGAACCGCGGCAGCCCCCTGAATCCGTATGTTATTATGTGTATTATGTACCCTCCTCGAGCTGACAAGCCCTCGTGGGGGGCTGCGAGGAGGGTGTAGGCCGCGATACACGGCGCATACACCAAAACCACCACCTAGGTGGAACCAACAATCTTTTGTACCAAATGTGTGAAAATTTGTAAGAGAACAAATCTCTCGGTTCCATAGTTATACGGAGGCGAGCTCCAAGGAATTTGACTCGAAATCAAACATATTATATTTAACGAAAACAAGATGCCAACAAAAACATTTTCAATATAAAAACCAGCCAAGTGCGAGTCAGACTCGCGCACGAAGGGTTTTGGTAGGTAGGTAGGTAGGTAGGTAGGTAGGTAGGTAGGTAGGTAGGTAGGTAGGTAGGTAGGTAGGTAGGGTATCTATAAATACGGCAAAAAAAACACGTTTGTTGTATGGGAGCCCCCTTAAATATTTATTTTATTCTGTTTTTTAGTATTTGTTGTTATAGCAACAACGAAAATACATCATCTGTGAAAATTTTAACTGTCTAACTATCACGGATCATGAGATACAGCCTGAAAAACACCAATAAAATCGCGTTTGTTGTATGCGAGCCCCCTTAAATATTTGTTTTATTGTTGTTATAGCGGCAACAGAAATACATCATCTGTGAAAATTTCTGTCATCATGAGATACAGCCTGGTGACAGACAGACAGACAGACAGGCAGACAGACAGACAGATAGACAGACAGACAGACAGACAGACGGACAGCTGAGCCTTACTCATAGGGCCCAGTTTTACCCTTTGGGTATGGAACAATAAAAATGATGCAAAGCCTCTCTACTACATAAATAGTCATCCCATAGACTAATAAATCTGTGTGTACTCACTCGATGTCCAGCCTTCTGCAGCTGTACGGGCAGACACATGTTGCATCGCTCACAGTGGAAGAAGCGGTCCCTCCCCCCCACGCGGCAGATGCCGCACCCATCGCAGTGGTACTGCCTCTTGTCCTCGTCATCAAACAGGTTGCAGATTAGGCATGTGTACTGAAAATAAATTACGCATTTTTTTACAAGCATTCATTTAGCTTGCAATGTATGTATGTTTGTCTGGGTGGAATCATGCAACTGAATTTATTTCATTTATTCATGCTTAATGTACATAGTTTCAAGCTTAGATGTAAATGCGTAGCTCAGTGTAAAGTACATCACCCTGCAAGGGCGCTGCATGTTTAGTATATACGTTTTTGTTAGTATATTATTATATATTAGCTTATTGGATACATTCAATACAATTCAAATAGGACACAAATAATTAATTACATGTCAAATAGATTTTAAAGTTGTTAGAATTGTTAGTTCATGAATGTATTATCATTGAAAAACTCGTCAAGGCTATAATAAAAAAAATCCACTAATACTTGTTTAATAATTCTTATAAATTTATAATCATTTACATCCAGGTATTTTATTATGAACTTTAGCAGACATTGCGTTCGGTCCGGAACTGTACATCACTAATTTTGAAGTAGGTAGCTCCAGTCGATGCTTATGCCTGTATTCATAAAGACGCGACTGGTCTTTTTTTTTTCAGAAAAAGGTCTGGATATTTCCTGACAAATTTACAAGCTTCTAGAATATAGATAGACGCGAGTGTCAAGACCTTAAGCTCACCAAAGTGTGGTTTGCAGCTTTCAGGTTTACTATTTTAAAGCAGTCATCCCCAACCGATTGAGCTGAAATTTGGCATAACTGTCAATTTCTGATGACAATACAATATGATGGAGACTCGATGGATAATAGTAGACTGGCCGTGTTAAGGCTCATTTTGACCAGCACATGGTTACGATTACTAATTTTATAAAAGCTTGTATTGAAAAATTTTTTTTTCACAAAAAACTTTTTTCGTTGAATCTCAGCCTATGTAAAGGGCATAGGCCTCCCTGTATAATGCCAAGATGAATGGTCTTGAGCGTCCATCCACCGGCTTCTATGTCGTCGGTCCATCATAGTTGGGGGGTCATCCTGCGTGTTCAGTTTGTGGTAGCAGCCAGAGAAGACATATTCCACAAAACAAAAAATTATCAACTGCCATTCAAATTTGGTCTATTCTAATTTTATTTATTTTTATTTGTTTTATACAGAGGACGACCTCTGTGGCGCTGCGGACGAAGGTTCACCTGCGACGCAGGAGGTTGCGGGTTCGATTCCCGTCTCGGAACAAATATTTGTACGATTTCCAGATATTTGGGACAACCTCTCTAGTGCGTTGGGCAAGTAGCCGGCTGAGATACGAAAGTTTACGTGTTCGATTCGCGCTGCGGGACAAATGTTTGTATGATCTGCAAATATTTGTTCCGGGTCTGGGTGTTATGGTACCATGGTACTCGTAGTTTCTGATACCGGCGACACAGGGAATCCTAGTGTGGAATTAGGACTATGTGTGTGACTGTTGGGTGTTATGTTATGTTGTTCTGGGTATTTTCATCATTATTCATCATTATCAATCATTACATTCAAACTGCTTACATTTCCAAACCGGACGCCGCAGTTCTCACACTCCTCCTGCACTCTCTGGCGTGTGTCGCACTCCGTGCAGATCAGCTCCGTCACTGTCTTCCTGTTGAAGTAGTGCTGCTCGTTCTCATCGTGGCAGTACCGACATATGTACACTTTGTTGCAGCATGGCGTCTGAAATGTTGAAACAAAAACTTCAGAATAAAGTTCATTCCGGGAATCACTACTAGGTTCAACCACTATACCTGCCATCATATGCACTATGCCTCTACCAGTCCATATATGGGCTGGTTCAATTAATTTGATAAGTGACTTAGGAAAGCGACCAATGGAACTGGCATAGTCGTCAATGAACAAAAGTTCCGTAAAAAAAATAGATTAAAAAAAAAACACTACCTATACCTGCCGCCTATAATGATCACATTACTGTGTTCCAGTTTTGAGAAATTACAGGCACATGAGACATATCTTTAAGTCTCAGGAGATTGGAGCAGTACAATGGTGGATATACCCTTCAAAGTATTGAAATTGTAATATATTATTATTATTTAAAATAATATTATATATTGTATATTGTGTATGGAAAAATATATCTCTAAAGTATCCAAATTTAATGCATTTTGGTTAAAATCTGAGAAAGTTATGATGCTGTGAGAGACTGGGACAGACGGAGCAAACAATCTTATTTTCAATAGTTCCTTGTTGGAATCAAATCAAATCCTAAATACCCAAACTTGTTACAATGCTAGCAAAATATTGTTTAGGGGTGTTGTTACCTGCTAGAAACTAGTAGCTAGAATGGAGGATAGTTTATGAAAGGAAGTATGTGCGCAAACTCATAATTCCATCAATAAGAGGCATCAGAGCCTCGAGTCTGCTTTGACAAGCAACTACACAGGCACGTGGTGTACACTACACGGATTTTAGTATGGAGAAACTGAATATCGTCCCTAGTGGGCACCTTGAGAACCTCAAATTCCAAACAAAAGTCCAATGCACACCGTCGTGTCAGTTGCTTGTTACATTTGCAGACTAGCCCCTCAGTACTGTAATGTTTGTTACATGCGACGCAAAACAGGAGCTGTACAAGTCGTTGACTTCTTTGTTTTATTCAGCGATTCATCGCTCACTCGAAATTTATGAGTCTCCGTATAAATATAGCACAAGTGTTTTGCCCCACCTTTGTACAGAAAACAGAAAGTTTTATTATGAAATTCTGCCGAGTACAGCTTTCTGTAGATACCTACCGATTGAGATAATTGAGCCATCTGTTCTGCAAATATTTAAATAATAGTTCTTCAAAACTCACCACAAATTTAGCACGGCGCTTGTAATGAGCGCATCCTATAATACGTTTTTCCTTTTCTAAGCTGACGTCGCTGTCTGCTGGGCACACTTTGTCAATTTCCTCTTCTTCCGTTGCCATTTTCAGTGAATAACTCGTAAACGCTACGCTGATCAATAATTAAACATCAAGGTGTAGTACACAAGTCAGCAAACAGAGAAGTCCTAGTTAGCACAATAAATTGGAAAGAATGATGGAACTAATCTCATTCAACAAACAGATCGATTTTGAGTTGATTTTGAGATTTGAGAATAACAGCGACCACGAGCGATTGCCACTTGCCACTTGCCTGCCACAGCGATTTTTATTCAAAATTATTGATGGAATCATGCATTTAAAAATAGCTCTACGCTCTTTTTTAGTAGCAGAACTGAAAGAGAAAACAAATTATTATGCTTGATATCATATGCATATTGTTTTTGTATCGGGTCCAGTGTTGCCGTTTTCTATTTCGAGAAAATGCAGATAATGTTAAAAAAATGCTAAATATCTTGCTAAATAAAATGCCAAAACCCAAATTTTACTCTCAACTAGCTGCGCCCTCAGTTTCAACAGCGTGGGCACAATCTTCCAGGATTACAGTAGCCTATGTTTGTATGTATCTTATTTAAGCACCAAATTCCATCAAAATACGTTCAGCCGTTTCAGCTTAGCATACATAAATATACACAATCTGTCACTTTATAATGTTAGTAGGACATTCAGTTATTTTTTTTAATTAATTTAATCCTCAGAATCAAACAATTTTGTGGATGTATAATAACATCGTCATGCTCGTCTGGTTTTGGTTGGGCTTGTGATGTTGAAGGGCCACCTTCTGCTTCCATACTCAACGGCATCACAAATTTCTCTTTAACTCCTATAATCTGTTTAACATACAAGCAACATCGCGTGACTCCAGCGTTTAAGTACTTCATGGCTAGGAACGTTATACGAATGGCAAGATTTGCCTGATCTTTTAAGGTCATATCTAACGTGTAGAATGGAGTTTAGAGTACGTAGTGCCATACAATTCCTCAATTTCAGGAACTCCCTTTATTTTAGAGAGAGTTGAAAAGTTGAGAGTTGAGAAGTTGAGTTGAGTCTACATTTAGAGCAAAAAATATTGTCTCTGGACATTCAGAACTTCTTTTTTGAAGAAAAGGTCCATAAAATGACAAAAACATGCAATATGCTAAATACAATTTTTCCATGCTAAATGAGCAAGAAATATGATAGATTTCGCACTAAAAATGCCAAAACGGCAACACTGTTCGGGTTCTTTCGTTCTAGATTGTTGAAAACAATAAGTTTGTTAAATTTGACAATGACATAAATAAAATACATGTCATTAACAATCCAAACGACATGGAGGAGTTTCACTCCGCCATGGCATGGAGCCCAGATAATATAATACTATCGACCCACCCCGGCTTCGCAGTTTTTTCCGGATACTTTCATGTTTCGAAACGGCCGTGATTACCCTTCATTGAGCTTGGCAGTGCACTGCGCCCGCCACCTGAGACACTATGTAAAGATGAAAAGTCTCATGTGCCTGTAATTTCACCGGCGGCACCCATATCCTTCAAACAGGAACACAGCAAGCGAGCACTACTTTGCGGCAGAAATAGATATGGAGGTAGTACGTCCCCGGACTAACTCTCACAAAAAAGCTCCACTACTACAATCTGCCCGTATCATCCGATTTTCTATTGCTGTAATTCCAATATTAATTTAAAATGATATTTTGTACGGCATAGGTATTTTTATTTATTTAATTTTATTACAAGAGCAGCTGCTTTTAGATTTACGTCGACTCATCAAGCTGAATATGCTGGAGTGTTTCTCGCACGACGTGCTTCTAATGAAGCTAGCCACAGGCGCCGTCAGCACCCTGAAGTTGACTTGACTGAAGTCCATTGCTTCGCTGAGGAAGCGGGATTGACGGTCGCTTAGTATCCATATGTTGCCTTTATGATCCACCTTCAGAAATACAACGAGTAGGTAAAGTAGGACATCATCATCGTCATCATCATCAGCAGTAGATTTTAGACGTCCACTACTGGACAGGGTCACCCCCATAGAATGCAATGCGGGGTTTTCCATAGTACTTACCCAATCACCGCGGTTAGCAAGCAGATTGCCAATCTGAGGTTGACCATCGCAGTATTTGTGTTGAGCACTCAAGTGGAAAATAAAATTAATAATAGCTTTTAAGTCGAAACAAAGCCCTTTCAGATGACACCCCACGTGACAATAGTCTCACTTTTGTATTTTTTAACCCTATTACGACCCATTATCTCAATAACCCCGAACATTCAATCGATTGATTGATCAACGGTTCAAAAGAAGCGCAAACTGACACTACGCCACCTATGTATGTTATGTAAGTCTGGGGTTGTGTTGCCTGTGTACTACAGTGCTACAAGGATCATTTGGCATGCGGCCGAAGTCAGAACTAACACCGACATCTTATAACAAACAGCGCCACAACGGCGGCCGCAAGACGTGCCAAATGATCATTGTAGCACTGTGTATATGTACTTGCATACAAACGCCGATCCGTCCAAGAGACTCAGGTAACTAGCTAGTTTAAATCAATGCAAAAGTTTGTGAGTATGTGCATGTTGCTATGTCGCTAAGCCTCACTTATTATTCCTCACGGAGACGCAGATTCTATGTCCTGCCGATACAGCATACCTCACATACCCAGGCTATGCTCTGGAGCACAACTTTAAACCCAAAGCTGGTATCTGTCTATTTGTCCGGGAAGACATTTGCTGTCTGCGTCTTCGTGACCTTGAAGAACCCAATTTTTCAGTTTTATGGACTTTGGTGGACACCGGCTTAGATAAAATTATCTATGCTGGCTTATATCGGTCTCACTCTGGAGACTACGAGACAACCAGGTTGTTCAACTACATATGTGAAGCGGCGGATGTGGCCCAACAACGTTATCCTGATGCCCAACTGGTGATTCTGGGGGACTTTAATGCCCACCATCAACAGTGGCTGTTCCCATACCAGCTCACCGACCATGCTGGGAGAGAGGCGTGCAAACTTGCACTCACGCTAAATCTCACTCAGCTGGTCCATGAGGCAACCAGAATTCCAGACGTTGAGGACCACACAGCCAACTGCTTGGACCTTCTGCTGACGAACGAGCCGGATCACCACTCAGTATCAGTTTTGCCTCCTTTGGGTACATCAGATCACTGTGTGGTGAGGTCTGTATCGTCATACTCGCCACCCGATCCCTCACCCAGAGGAAGTAGGCGAGTGTGGCGTTACAAGTCAGCAGATTGGGATGAGATGCGACATTTCTTCGCTTCTTATCCTTGGCGGCAAACCTGCTTTTCTTCTTGTGACCCGACGGTCTGTGCTGATGCCGTTTCGGAGGTGATCAAAAGAGCAATGGAGTATTTTATTCCATTCTCCGATGCTTCACCTTCAGGCAATGCTCGCCCATGGTTCAGTCCCGCGTGTGCTAGTGCAGAAGCGCTAAAACATGTGGCTTACCTAGCCTGGGTTGACGCAAGAAACGGTAAAACCTCGGATGCACGGCTTAAGAAGAAAGCCTTTAACAAAGCCGCCAAGTCTTGCAAGAAGGTGATACGGAAGGCTCGCTTCGATCGGATTGGCCGTCTGGGTGCTAAGCTTGCCGCATACCCTGCGGGAAGTAAAGCTTTCTGGTCTCTGGCTAAGTCCGTGGAAGCGAACTTCAGCCGCCCTTCACTCCCTCCACTACTGAAACCGGACGGGTCCCTAGCTCACGCTGCGGTTGAGAAAGCAAATTTATTTGCTACTCAATTTGCGGAGGCTTCACGTTTTGAAACTTCTGGCGAAATTCCACCCAGCCTTCCTCGGTGCGAAGCTTCAATGCAGGAAATTCGCATCCAGCAAAAGGAAGTGCTCAGAACGCTACGTGGTCTCGACGTGAATAAAGCTAGCGGTCCGGATGGTATCTCGGCTATAGTGTTGAAAACCTGTGCCCCTGAGTTGTCTCCAGTATTAACGCGACTTTTCCGCCTCTCTTTTAAAACTGGTGAAGTCCCTAAATCTTGGAAGCTCGCAAACGTGCAGCCTGTACCCAAGAAAGGCAGTCGTGCTGACCCTTCAAACTACCGCCCTATTTCGGTCACCTCCCTACTTTGTAAATGTATGGAGCGTGTACTGAATAGGAAGCTCCTTGCATACCTCGAAGGTAACGACCTCCTCAGTGATCGCCAATACGGATTTCGCCGAAACCGGTCTACTGGGGACCTTCTTGTGTATGCCACGCACATTTGGAGCGAGGCCATCGAGAAATACGGTGAAGCACTAGCTGTTTCATTAGACGTCTCGAAGGCCTTTGATAGGGTTTGGCACGCTAGCCTTATTGGCAAGCTTCCTGCCTACGGACTGCCAGTTCAACTCTGCTCCTGGCTCGCAGACTTTCTGAGGGAAAGATCCATTCGAGTAGTTATTGACGGCTGCTCGTCGGATCAATTGGCTATTAACGCCGGGGTACCTCAGGGGTCAGTGCTATCTGCCACACTGTTTCTGTTGCACATTAACGATCTGCTAATGCCCGGTATCATTGGGTATGCAGACGACAGCACAGTTGTGGAGAGATATGTTTCTACTGCGCGAGCTAGGAAGAATGAAATTCAGGAGTTAAGAGATGAGATGCTGCAGCGTCTGAATTTGACTCTCAAGGCTGTATCCGACTGGGGTGATGCCAATCTAGTCAAGTTCAATGCCTCTAAAACGCAGGCTTGTCTCTTCTCGGCGAAAAAAAGTCCGTTTCTCCAAGTTCCTGTATTCCGCGATGTACCTGTAGCTATAGGAGATCACCTCGAGCTCTTAGGTGTTTCGCTCACGCCTACTCTCAACTTTGGCTCTTACATCGAGTCTAAGGCAAAAACAGCTGCCATGAAGCTAGGCATCCTGAATAAGGTAAAGCGTTACTTCACACCAGGACAGCTTCTCAGTTTGTATAAAGCACAAGTCCGGGCTGGTATGGAGTACTGCTGCCATGTTTGGGATGGTTCGGCCAAATACCAGCTTGCTGCCTTGGACTCGATCGAACGTAGAGCTTTCAGGCTTATAGGTGAGCAACATATGGCGGAGACTAAGATCCAGAGTCTCGAGCACCGCCGTAAGGTTGCATGCCTTTCAATCTTCTATAGGTTACATTTCGGGGAATGCTCCCAGGAACTGCACGATCTGATCCCACCATCTCCTTTTCATCATAGGACGAGCAGGCGTACGGCTCAGTACCATCCTTACCTCATTAGTATACCTTCTATTCGCACAAAACGTTTCGGTTCTACCTTTATAATGCGAACTGCTAAGGAGTGGAATACACTGCCGTCGTCTGTCTTTCCTGAAAACTATAATCTGGGTCTCTTCAAGTCTAGAGTGAATAGGTGCCTTCTAGACCTTTGTGCTCCATCTTCGGCCACATCGTCACTTACCAACAGGTGAGATCGTGGTAAAACAAAGGTCTATCAATGTTAAAAAAAAAAAAAAAAATGTGTTTGTTACGTCTTCACGCTGAAACGCCTAGACGCTTTTGGATGAAATTTGGAATGGAGATAGCTTGATTCCCGGAATAACACATAGAGGCCCGATATAGTTAGGTACCCACGGGATCGAGACCTATGCAGGTAATACCGCGGGGCGCTGCTAGTAAATAATACCTATTTTGAATCCCATGCATATCTACCTGAATGTCGTTCGGATATTCAAGCACGTTACAATCTCTGAAGACGACTGGCGTATTTTCTTCGTTAAATGGTTTTTCTGTGTTCCAACAGCTCACGCCATTTTTGTTCACCTGCTCATAAAAAAGAGTTGACCTTTATTAGCCGTTACGAGGCGGCGAGTCAGCTGAGACGCGGGTTCGATTCCCGCTGTGGAGCAAATCAAATATGTGTTCCTGCCCACACGCCACGACAAGTGGGTACCTATAAGCCATTTTCAAAATGGTCATGGAATATGGAATAATTTATTTTGACGTGTTTTGTTTTAGATTTCTTTATCTCTACGAATATCTGGGTTCACTTTTACTACTTGTACTATTATCTATTCTGTACCTTTACCTACCTGAGTGTAAAATAAAACATTGTTTTGTGGATCAAATGCACAGGACGTAGCTTGTGAATTAGGGCCTCTATCACCGATAATCTGTAAAAATAACAGATTTAAAGTATCTATATGTCTATCAATATTAGAATAGCTCAAGATAATGACGTAGTAGGTATACTTATGTACAGTTTTACCCAAAATATAAGTCGCCCCGATGTACCTGCGCCTTAGACCAATTTCTATAGCGCGGGAACCTTCTTCCTATCAATAGCAATAGCGCGCAAAATTTTTGCGCTGTCGGTAAAATCGCGGCCGGTCGTTTATCAGTCGACTCTTAGATGTGAGCGGGACAGAGCTATACCGTGGGACAGAGCTATACTATACGTTCGGCTACTGTCGGATATTAGTCTGCGCTTTTCTGCGCAAACGAAAACAGTCGATCGGACTTATATTTTGGGTAAAACAAATTACTTGAACGCCTTTGAGTATTTCTTCCGTCGAAGCGTCTTTATTTCTCAGTAATTTTGTCGATATTTTGAACTGTTTCGTGCTTGCAGTGGGGAAGAAGTACAAGTCAAGGTATCTGGAAATAAATTGGGTTAAATGCAAGTTTGTCCGCTGTATACATTTTTTTACACATATCTACATAGTCCTGATCCCACACTAGGATACTGTGTCGTGGGTATCAGAAACTACGAGCAGGTACCATGGTACAAAAATTTGCAGATCATACAAACATTTTTGTCCCGCAGCGGGAATCGAACCCGCAACCTTTCGCATCTCAGCCGACTTCTCGCCTCACGCGCTACAGAGGTCGTCAAATCGCAAAATATTCTTAAAATAGTTACACAGTGTTATCTCTCCTAAACTCCGAGCATAGCTCACTCCATACCGTACTTAAACAATACATGAAAAACCTCTTACCCATTATTCTTTTTGTGCGATAACGCACAACCAGAAACCCCATCACGCGAGTAAAACTCAATACCGCCTACTTTAAAATCCATCGCATGTGGGTCGAAGTGAAAATAGGGGCTTTCAACACGCCACGCCATGCGGTCGTTCAGACTGTACACTATAATAGCGTGTGACCCCATGTCTGTGATGTAGGCGAACGTGCCTTTCCCGCCAGTTTCTACCACCTGGAAGGAAGAACACCGACCGGTTTTATAGCCGACACCAAACCACACCCAAACTGTAAGATACCTTTTTTATACTACTTTGAATGACGGTTCAAGCTGATGGCCCACCCGATGTTAAGCAGTACCCCTCTGCCTATGAACAGTGCATTACCTCATAGGTCACGTCCACCTAGGACGCACCCTATGTGGCATTGCACTGCGCCCGATGAAAAGTCATGTGTGCCTGTAATCTAACCGGCAACCATACCCTTCAAACCGGAACACAGCAATGCGGCACAGCAGCGGCAGAAATAGGTATGGAGTTAGTACTTCCCCGGACAAAACTCTTTCACAAAAAAGCTCTACTACAACAAACGGGTATCGACCTCTCTTTAAAAGTTTATATAGTACTTCTCATCCAGGATTCTTATCAGGATTATCCAAATACTTTAAGGTGCATATAACAGCCAAATTACGTCACTTTCTAAGACATTAAAGTTCAGGTAAGTTAGAAAGTGACAGAATAGCGCTCGCGGAACGAAAAGTAAGTGAAAATCACGAAAACAAAAAATTGCCATGTGAAAAACCGTCGCATCACAGAATCATGCGTTCAACTTGAAGCTAGCCGTTTAGGTGAAATAAAAAGTACCTACAAAATTCTAAGCCGTTGTCGTCGTCGTTTTCGTATGAGGTAGTGCTGGCCTCTGGTGTCAGAGTTTGTCAAGCCGCCCGAGGGCCTCTAAGTCGTTGTCGTCGTCGTTTTCGTATGAGGTAGTTCTGGCCTCTGGTGTCAGAGTTTGTCAAGCCGCCCGAGGGCCTCTAAGTCGTTGAGAAGTTGAATTATAATTTTCAATCGAAAACAGCTACACTTTGTTTGTTTTTTTTCACTTTTAATGAACAGTTAGTACATTTTCGTAAGTTCACTTTACAGATAAAAAGTAAGGTAACAATGACATATTTTTTTTTCAGTACATAACGTTGACTCCTCTATTTATTTATTTATTTAAGCCTCCAAATAAATAAATAAAAAATGCTGGACAGTTCACAGAGCATTATCTCTAGCCGCAAGCTAAGCAGAGCTTGTGTTATGGGTACTAGATAACTTATACACAATAAAATACATATAGGTAGATATTTTTTATTATGCATAGAAAATACCCAGAACACCCTAAACAAATATCTGCAGATCGTACAAATATTTGCTCCGAGGCGGGAATCGAACCCGCAAGCTCCTGCGTCGCAGGCGAATCTTCGCCCGCCGCGCCACAGAGGTCGTCAAATAAGACCAGTCACCTATACAATAGTCAACTAATATTATAGTCAAAAATATTTTGAATGGCAATAAAGTATTATTGTGATAGCGAGCTGGTCTGATGATGGAGACGGAAGGTGGACAACGGAACTCCTCGATGGTTAATAATAGACTAGCCATGTTTGGGCTCATTTTGATCAGCTCACAGTTCTGCTAGGTACCTAGGTAATATAGAGCTTATTCACACAGGACGAAGCGTGTTCTATTCGGTATTGTCAAAAAAAAACTTGAATTGTGAAATATTACGATACTAATAAATAAAGTCAGTCACCAAGGGATGGTTATCATCCACCTGAGTACTCAACACCAATGCTGCGATCACTAACCCGCCTGGTAAGCGTGGTGATTATGACAAATCCCCCATTGCTTTCTACGGAGGAGGCCTCGTCCAACAGTGGATTTCTAAAGGCTGATGATCATGATGATGACTCACAATGCTGGTCAACACCGAAGAGTCCCGGAGCACATCATCTTCCAGCTCGAATCTATGGATCAACATGTCCGTGTTCAGGTCGAAGATCAGGATAGCTGGGTTGGTTACTCGTTCTGCATCTGTAATAATCTCCCAAATTGTTGTACGAAGTGATAATAGGTAAGCACCTACTTCATGATGACCACGGACATAGGTGTGTCCAGCCTAAGAATAGACCCCTCCTATAGCCTACTAAGGGATAGGTACACTAATAGGGGATGGGTAGGACGCTCACGGTAGAACGGGTCCATAAAGTTAGCTTCGCTCAGCGAGCTATGGAAAGGTCTATGCTTGGAGTCTCACTGAGGGATAAGATCCGAAACGAGGTTATCCGACAGAGAACCAAAGTTCTTGACATAGCCCAGAGGATTAGCAAGCTGAAGTGGCAGTGGGCTAGTCATGTCTGCCGTAGAACCGATAACCGGTGGAGTAAGCGAGTTCTTGAGTGGAGACCGCGTCTTGGCAAACGCAGTGTACGGCGCCCTCTGGCTAGGTGGAGCGACGACTTGCGCGGGGTAGCAGGCAGAAACTGGATGAGGAGAGCCTCAGACCGGGCTCAGTGGCACGCTATGGGAGAGACCTATGTCCAGCAGTGGACTGCAGTACGTTGATGATGATGAGCAGCAGCATCCACCTGAGTAGGTGGTTTTGCACTCAACACAAATAATATGCTACAAAATCCATAATAAAATCCGAGGATGCACATATTGCCTAATCGCATCGTGCGCACTTGGAACCGGCTACCAGATTCAGTGATGAGTGCCCCCTCAGTGAATTCTTCCATAAATACACTTGACAAACATTTAAAGTGCACTGATAAGGACTAAGATATACACGCATCAGCTCCGAGAGCTGCCTGTGTATTATAAATAAATAAATAAAAAGATTATGGCAAAATGCAAATCCCCCCAATGCATTATAAGGGGTAGGTCTCGTCCAACAGTAGACTGGACTTACGGCTGATGATGATTATGACCTCGACCGATATCTCAAAATTGCAACGACAGAGAACAAAGAAAAGACTTACCGGTACCCGTCATGTCAGATATGCTGTTGTCCACGACCCACAGCCGATCACTCCGGTCCACGTGGACCCTGAAGGTGCTGATCACGGTGCTGTTGCTAGGGCTGCAGCTGAGTGTGTGGCAGTAGAACCCCTCGGACCAGCAGGGGTAGGGCCGCAGGGGCTCCTGCTGCGTACCGTTCAGATACACGAAGTTCAAGGAGGATGGGACGCCTTCAAAACAGAAGCTTATCATCAGAATTCTGTTCGATATTGGCTCAAAAAATACCGATATTGTAGTTGTCTCTTTAGGCATAAAAGTGGCCACCATTTTGAAATTGTTTGTTGCTGGTCCAGCTCATTAAATAAATAAATAATAAATACCGCTGGACAGTTCACACAACATTATCTAGCCCCAAGCTAAGCAGAGCTTGTGTTATGAGTACGGGATAACTGATATACTTAATTTATTACATTACATAGATAGATATTTTTTATTATAAATAGAAAATACCCAGAACACCCTGAACAAATATCTACAGATCGTAAACATATTTGTTCCGAGGCGGGAATCGAACCCGCAATCTCCTGCGTCGCAGGCGAACCTTCGCCCGCCGCGCCACAGGGGTCATTAAGGGTGTTTAGCGTTGTTTTAGCGTTAGCGGCCAACATCAGCAGGTAGGTACCTACATCAGCCGATATCCGATGCGTGTGTCGATTTTAGTCCACATATAGGCACAAGGATCTTTGTGCCAATGCGAGATGTGCGTTAGCACGTTGGGCAAGCGCTCATTTAGCGGGCGTGCCTCGGCGTTGCAAGCGTAGGTACTTTAACCTTGCCCAATGTTTGGTCCAGCCATTGGCCCTATCGTTGGTTCAACGTGTTTGTAAACGGTATCGCCAAGCTAGTTCAACTATATTGTCCCAACTATTGGGCCAGCGTGAGCAAGATCCTAAGATGGGACTCTGATCTACTCTCGAGGATATGCTAAGATAGCAACCGGCTATATACGACATCGTTCGCGTAGTAGTCAAAAGTAGGCAGTATCCTTTTTGTGAATCTGAGTTTCGTAGAAATCTGTTTAGCCGTTACAAGCTATTTTTTTATTTGTATGGTGTTTGCCCACCTGATTTTAAGAAGCGACAACCATTTACAATTGAATAAGATCACAAGCCATAGTGTGTCCGGCCTAAGAATAGACTCCTCGGTCTCCTCCCGTGGATGTCGTAAAAGCCAACTAAGGGATTACACCAGGGGATGGGCAGCAGCGTCTACCGGAGTACTCAACACCAGTTCTACAATCACCAATCCACCTGCTAAGCATGGTGATTTTGGTAAATCCCAACCTTGTATTCTATGGGAGAAGCCTAGGGTTTCATTAGATGCATATTTTAGATGCTGGTTTTTGTCCAACACATCTAGCAACCCTAGGGTTGCTAGATGTGTGTGTGGGGTACGCATACTGCTAGACTAGGCCTCCCTGCATACCCGGAGGCCTGCAATGCTCTAAGGCGTACCTAGAGTCCGCGCCACGACTGAAGTCCGGTGACTGGGGCGCTAGTTTCTATGCGCAAAAGTGAAAATCTACTTCTGCTATCCGTTAGTTCCTCAAAAGGCCGTCGGACTTCAGTTGTGGCGCGAACTCTACACTTTTTCGTTTGTGCTAGCTGTTGTGATTTCTGTTGTTAGGTAAAAACAAAACCTATCTCCCCCCCTACTTATACCTATTATTAGGTATGAGTAGGTATATTTGTTATTAGTATATAGCTATAGTTAGGTCTAGGTATATATTTATGTAGGTGTTTATTTGGTCACCGCCGTCTTTTGATTTTGTATTATCCTGACCATCCAAAGGTTGTCTGGAAGAGATCGCTTTTAGCGATAAGACCGCCCATTGAACATTACTGTTATTGTTATTTTATCTTTGTATTTTTTATATTTGGTGTGCAATAAAGTGTTAATCTATCTATCTATATTCTTTGAGCAGTGACTGAGCTTGAGCTGTAGATCCACCAACTTATCTGTAGAACCATTTATCAAAATTTTTCAATCATCTACATACATTTAATTTTACAGATAAGTTGGTGGCGGTGTAGGTATAAGAAGGATTGTTCGCACCTTTTTTCCACCTCGGAATAGTGATGAACAGTTTGTCCTTCCACCTCGCTATGCCAGTCGGCATGTTGTTTTCTGGGATGTAGTCTCCGCGAGCTATAGCAACCTCGCGATCCTGCTGTTCCCACGCGAAGTCTATCGTCTTCCATTGGAACCTGGGAGGCACCAGGCACGCTGCTTGTTCGAATGATAAAACCAGGAATAGGAGGCATATGAGGGATTCCATTTGTGAGAACATTTTAATGCATTATATATTTTATTTTTTACATATTTATTTTGATTGATTCTGATCTGTTTTTTTTCATTGGCTCTTTGTCTCGAGGCAATCAGAGGCAATACTGCCATAAATAAGATCTTGATAGAGAATTGAAAGTGACAGTTTCAATTCAAACACAAACGAAGTATATAGAGTCTGACGCATAGACGTAGAATTTTTTAGATCTATGGTCTGAAGACAAGCCATTAAAAGAAGAGAAGAAGAGATAATACACATGTTTCCTTAGAGCACTGCAGGCCTCCGTTCCGTGTTGCTCGATGCATGTTTCAAACTAGCGCGCCATAATTCATGTGCTTCAAAGAGTATTTATAACCTATATAATTATGAGAGTCTACAGGCGCGTCAGGGAGTTTCATTTTAGATAAAAAAGAAGTTTCAACTGGCTCTATTGACTCAAAATCTACTGCCAAAAATGCCTATCTATTTTTGTTATGTGACAAAGTGATAAGTACACTTGAAAATGGTGAATGCACGAGACGTGGAACGCCAGTTATAAAGAAGAAAATAAAAGTAAACTACCCTCAAAAGGTTTACATTTTATTTAAATATACAACATGATAATTAAAACTATGTAATACAATAAGTCTATGTGATATAACAATAATTTCTGCAGGTGTCAAATACAATCGTAGTTCGTTTCGTTCAAGTTACCATCAGTCTTACTATTCAGTATTTCTATTAACTTGGTTTGCGGGGAAATTCAGTACCTATTTAACTAACAACTCAGTAAAGGTGGAACGTTTCGCTTGTGGCGCGAAATTCTAATTGTATTTTGTTTTTTACTGACCACAGCTCATCAACACATTTTGATATAACGAAACCTCTTATTGCGAAATCTGGGAGACCTAAGACGCAAATTTTGATTGAAAGTGTCTCATAAATATCTTCTTATCTTAGGTAATGGCTTCTGTGCATTATTTGCAACAATTTCTCCAATGTCAAGTGATATAATTATTATAGTTTTACAGTCAAGTCGTCAAGAGTCTCCGTCTAGTCCTAACCCAGTTTAAATTGTGGCAGAAAAACTGAGTTTTTACAGGAAAAAAACCACCATTTCGAAAAGACTCGCAATACACTCAAATTTCACTACATCACCATTGTGCCATTTATCCAAGTTACACCGGTTAAAATGCCACTAAAATTACACGAAATAAATCGAAAAAACACATTAAAATGTAATAAAATAAAAATGACGACGTTTCTTTCAAAAATGGCAGATTTCAACCACTCATAAATATCATTAGTTTAGCTACGAATGTCAATGAACAAAAAATCACTGTTAAAATCCTTGAATGACATTCGCAGGTAAACTAATGATATTTATGAGACAACAAGCAGCGCCCCGCGGTTTAACCCGCGTAAGTCTCGATCCCGTGGGAATATCGGGATAAAAATGTGCCAATGTGTTATTCCGGGAGTCCAGTTATCTCCATTCCAAATTTCATCCAAATCCATCCAGTAGTTTTTACGTGAAAGAGTAACAAACATACATCCATCCATCCATCCATACTTACAAACTTTCGCGTTCATAATATTAGTAAGATTATCACTCTAAACATATGGTTCATAGTTTCCGCAAAATCAGATTTCGTTATCTCAAGATGTGTTGATGAGCTGTGATCAGCAAAAAAACAATCAAATTTGAATTTCGCGCCAAACCCGAAACGTTGCACCTTAAGCTAACTTGCGACCAGGGGCCCATTTCTCAAAAAATACAAGTTACAAGTGGGTAGCCATGGTTACGCGTGATTTTCCTTGAAAACATAATAACGTTAAACTGTATAGTATTATTTTATCTGTGCCACAGCAAAAGAACTAGTAATTTGTAGCTTGTAAGTTTCGAGAAACAGGCACCTGCTGGCTTATTACGAGAATTTGATAGTATTCGAATCTATATGAAGTTACTATAAAAGCCCTAGTAATAAGACCTTTTTGAAAAAAATATCACCGTTGCTCATCGACGCCGCTGGTGACCAGAGGGCTGGCTCCTTCCTGGCACAAACAATTTCTTTGGCCATTCAACGTGGTAATGCAGCCAGTGCCACCTTGCCCTATGAACCAAATTTATTGTGCACTTAGTTTTTTTTTTTTTTTTTAAATTTTTAATTGTTGGTAATTTTTTTAATTACCAGATTAATTAAATAAGAATAAACATATCATATGTAAATTCCGTAAATAAAATAAATTATATGAAGTTTGGTTTCCTTCATAAATTTACGATAGCGTCCTTAGTTTTCTCCTTGTTTCCGCTAGGGGCGCTGCAAGTCATATAATTTCGTATACTATTAAATTCTCGTACTAAGCCCCCTGGTAACTGTTTCTCGAAAGAGACAAGTAGCAAGCTAAGAGTGAGGTGATTTTACCTTTCACAATTACCTAATAACGAATAACAACTCCTTTTTAGAACTGTTTCGCGAATGAGATATATGTAGACTATGGCCAGTGGCTGAGCGCCTCAGTATCAAGGAGACTGTCGCGGGTTCGAATTCCGGCTGGTTGGTAATTTTTAGAATACTATTAAAAAAATTATGTTTCAATGCGATTTTCATAGTGAAACTTTGTACACGACAGATTTGGATATTCATACTAACACTGCCGATCTAATTTACTAATTTTTTATAAAGATCCAAGATTGAGAAAAAGCATTTTTAACAGATTATACCTCAGATTCAAAATGTCACGAGCTTCTGATAACATAGCATCTGCCCGCGGCTTCGCTCATGATGATAAAAAGTAGCCTGAATGATAATCCAGGTCGTAATCTACCTCTCTAATAAGTTTCATCAAAATCTGTTCAGCCGATACGGATTCGGATTCATTAATTAACCCCCAACGCAAAAACCACGGGGTGTTATAAGTTTGACGTGTCTGTGTGTGTCTGTCTGTTGCATCGTAGCTCCCAAACGGATGAAACGTTTTTTTTTTTTTTTTTTGTAAAGTGAATTTGTCGGGAGTGTTCTTAGCTATGTTTGATCAAAATCAGTTCAGCCGTTTCATTGCGTTGAGGTTTTTTAAAATTTTTACAAAATTAATTACTTGTTATACTTGTTGTGTGAACTGTCCAGCATTATTTATTTATTTATTTTATTTATTTACTTGAAAGTACATTAAACATAATACATAAAAAAATATGTAAATATAACATCGATGATCAGTGCTTTTTATTGTTGGAGTTTACTCCTTAAGAGCGGCCAACCCTAAATACTTTCCATACAAACGCTCGTGCTCAGCTCGTACGTGATTATGAAGTCTTAACAATTTCTTCGTTAGATGTTTTGTACAAATATGTATCTTGAAGAATATATCTAGGTTAATGGGAAACAACATTTTTGGTGTCTGTAATCAAATCTTACAAGTAAAATTTTACCAACTTCCCGGTGTTCGATCGACCTGAAATCTGGCATACCTGTCAAGTTCCGATAACAATACAATATTATGGTGACAGCGAGCTGATCTGATGATGGAGACGGAACTCCTCGATAGATAATAGTAAACTGTACCTAAATTTGGCTTATTTTCATCAGCACTGTTCCGATCACTGATTTTATAAAAGCTTGTAAGAAATATATTATTTAAAAAAACGTGTCATCTTTTTTACAATCATTCAACTCAATACATTGATACGGTAGTGAGCTAGCCAAGTTCGGTTTCAATCTACAATACGCTTCAAATAACTCTGCAGATACTGACAGAGACAAGCTGTGTTCATTTTATATCCATCCATCATGCGTGAGGGGGACGAAGATACCTGCAGTTAATTTGACCCGCAAACTTATCTGACTATATAACCCAACAGTCACATACATAGTACTGATCCCACACTAGGATTCCATGTCGTGGTTATCAGGAACTACGAGTACCGTGGTACCACAATACCCAGAACAGATATTTACAGATCATACATTTGTCCCGCAGCGGGAATCGAACCAGCAACCGCTCGCATCTCAGCGGGCTTGTATTGCACTACGTTATTACATTACATCGTCCAAACATAATAGCATGATATAATTTATTTACAAAGTTCATTATTGCTGAATTACTTATAGGCCATAACAAGAATTGGGAACAAAATGATATATAAATATAACCTAACCTTATATTTAGAGATCGCATTCCCAAACGAGGCGACCCGTTCCACTCCTAATTTAGCTGCCAAGCTTCGTCCAAATCATTCAGAAAATGTAAGTATTTTACATGCAATAAAAATTACACCTCATTGAAATAAGGTCAGTAAAAAAAACGGGACTAGTAAAAGGGACTTTGGCGAAGGACTTCTTGCGAAAAGGACTGTCCGAACGACTTTTAGTGAAAGGGAATTTTTAAGAACGAGAGTTCTTGTGAAATACTTTAGGCGAAAGGAACTTCTTGGGACTTCTTGGGAGGGAGTTAGCGAAAGGGACTTCTTGCGAATGACGGGACTAAGCAAAGAGACTCAAAGTATTTAAGCCAGAGGGACTTTATGCGAAAGGCATTTTTACGAACGCGACTTTGCGAACGAGACTAAGCAAAGAGACGCAAAGTATTTTAGCCAGAGAGACTTTATGCGAAAGGCATTTTTACGAACGCGACTTTGCGAACGGGACTTCTTGCAAATGACGGGACTAAGCAAAGAGACTCAAAGTATTTAAGCCAGAGGGACTTTATGCGAAAGGCATTTTTACGAACGCGACTTTGCGAACGGGACTTCTTGCAAATGACGGGACTAAGCAAAGAGACTCATAGTATTTAAGCCTGAGGGACTTTATGCGAAAGGCATTTTTACGAACGCGACTTTGCGAACGGGACTAAGCAAAGAGACGCAAAGTATTTTAGCCAGAGAGACTTTATGCGACAGGCATTTTTAAGAAACGCGACTTTGCGAAAGGGACTTCTTGTGAATGATGGGACTAAGCAAAGAGACGCAAAGTATTTTAGCCAGAGTGACTTTATGCGAAAGGCATTTTTACGAACGCGACTTTGCGAACGAGACTTCTTGCGAATGACGGGACTAAGCAAAGAGACGCAAAGTATTTTAGCCAGAGAGACTTTATGCGAAAGGCATTTTTACGAACGCGACTTTGCGAAAGGGACTTCTTGCGTAAGGTACTTGTTGCTAAAGATACTTTAAGCGAATGGGATTTTGTACGAAAGGGTCATTATGCGAAAGGAACTTCTTACGTGTTACGCACTTGATTGAACTTTCCTATCAAGATAACTTTTTTATTAGTCTTTTTCTATAATAATTAATGCGATTAAAAAATATCCTTGTGATTTCAATAAATTAAATACTTTTGACATAAAAATATAACTTTAGCATTTCACAATAATTTTCTATATTTGGACGAGGCAGTGACAATCTCACAAATCCGTCGACCATTTAAACCATGGCAGAGACTAGCACGTTTTAACAAAGCTAACTACCTAGTGTGCCGTTTCTAAAATCTACAGGGTTTGTGGAATTTTCTACCTAAACCAACTCATTTAAAGTCCACAATCGAAACGCAAATAGCATTAACATTATAAAGGACATTGTCAGAGTTCGGTCCAAATGCTGCCCAGAAACTAAACGGCTAACGGCTAACGGCTATATCTTGTTGTTTTTATGTTATATTCATATTAATTAGTTCTCGAACATAATAACACGTCCCAGTAATCGCTTGCTGGTTACTTATTTTAGCTGCACACATATGTTTATGTTGTAATCCAGGTCAAAACTGTAATCTTAAAGTTCTTATTTTTATATTAGGTCGTAAAGTGTTTTGACCGAATAAATAAAAAAATTAAAAATATAAAAAAATGGATACCTTGTATTATTTTATATCATCACCCCAAATAATAAAACAATCTTATTTCAATGTTTACTAAAAAAAAATACATATTTATTTTTATGAACTATATGGATGATATTTGTAATTCTCCAGTTCATTTAGTTAATATACGTTACTATGTTTGACGTGTTAAAGGTGTTTAAGCCTACTATGGTCTTGGAAACTACTCTTATGTGATTAATCATTAGCATCATCAGCATCGTGTTTTAAATCTAGCCTTCAGCGTTGGCTAGTCGACCAGACTTTCTACAGTTTCGTAGATTTTTTTAAATTCGTAGTTATTTCATATTAGCTTTGCCATTGTTGTAATCTGTTTGTATTTTTAGTTTGTTAATGTGAATTTTTGGTGTGAATGAGTTAGTCAATAACTCTAGTAATCCAAAACAATAACCCTACTTAATGTAGGAAAGAACGTACCAATGACGTGTAAAATCTGTATCTGTGTAAATCTGACTATTGATCAGCTAAAAATTAAAAAGTAAATAAATTCGTATGAGCTAATGGCACACTCTGGTATCAGAGTTTATAGGCCGCCGGAAGCATTTTGATTTCTGGGCAGCATTTGGACCAAATTCCTTGCAAAGTCTGGCAATGTCCTTTATATCAGTAATTTCGCAGTGCTATAGAACATTACATGTTATTTAGAATGCGCGCTCGTTCTACGGGTCCGTTTGTAATAGTTTCTACCTTAATATTAGGAGGTTAAGGGTCGATGTGGATTATCTTGTGTTTTCGGCGTTTTCTGGGGCCTTGTGCTGTGGCGTGCCTTTAGACGTATCGATGCGTTTTTTAAGGGGCGCGTTGTATTCCCAGCCGTCTTCACCTTTCGGACTGAATAGCTGAAAAAATAAACAAAACTTCTTTAAAACAAGTAATTAATTTTGTAATAATTCAAAAAACCCTCAGCGCAATGAAACGGCTGAACCGATTTTGATCAAACATAGCTAAGAACACTCCCGACTAATTCAACGGGGTAGGAGGGGGGGGGGGGGGAGGGGGGGGGGGGTTTCACCGGGGGCTACCCGTGCAAAGCCGAGGCGAGTCGCTAGTACAAAATAAAACATATGTATGTTTTATGACTATAATCTACGACATGCTGACATATTAATGCAGTCTGTGACTGACTGCTCTAAGCTCGCGTCTGCGCCGCGTCTTACGGCGCCTTACCCGTGCCGAGTCTACGCCTGACGTTATTTATGTGTGGCTTGCGTCTAAGGCAACGTGTGGCGGCCCCATGTCGCACGTCACGTGCCTCCATATCCGACTCACTCACTCAGTGACATTACCTGCGTGGCCCACTTGTCGCCGGTGTTGTCGCGCTGCTTGGCCGCGTCTCGCTGCGTCTGCTCGACGGCACGCTTAGCGGCCGTGGCGGCCTCCGTGTCCTGCGCCCGCAGCGCGCACGTCACGTGCCTCCATATCCTGCGCGACTCGTGCGGCTGTTGTCGCGACACGGGCGATACTCGCTTCTTGCGCGCCTTCATCGCGCACACCTCGAACACTACCTCGGTGCGCTGCAACATTAAAACAAGCACTTTGTTACAGCTCTAGCGCTTAACTGAGTCAGTCCCTGAGGTATGGGAGCGGTACAGGAGGGGTGTTTTCGTTGCGTCAAAATGAAGCGTTGCTTCATGTCATCTGATAATTTGAGAGACGACAACACCCCTCCCGTACCTCTCCCATTCGTGATTTTCGTAGCGCGAGCGTTGTTCTGTCACTTTGTAACTTACCTGAACTTTACTGAGTTAGATAGTGACAGAGTTTAGCTGTCGTCTGCCTCAGAAAACTTCACACTAAATAAATAAAATAAATAATGCTGGACAAGTTCACACAACATTATCTAGCCCCAAGCTAAGCCAGAGCTTCTGTTATGTGTACTAGATAACTGATATATATAATACATTACATAGATAGATATTTTTTATTATACATAGAAAACACCCAGAACACCCTGAACAAATATCTGCAGAACGCACAAATATTTGTTCCGAGGCGGGAATCGAACCCGCAACCTCCTGCGTCGCAGGCGAACCATCGCCAGCCGCGCCACAGAAGTCGTTAAAACGAAAACAAAAAAAAAACACTTACAAAAAAAACACTTTATGGGAAAAAATTGCAAGCAAACTATTAATACTCACTCCGGAGTCTGTCCAGCGTCCGTCCATCCTGGTGTTCCACTCGCCCTGCGCCGTGTAGTAGGGTTTCTTGTCGTTGGCTCCAAACACCTCGCAGGTGACGCGATGCTTCTTGCCTCCGTAGAAGGGCTTGGTGAGGAACTCCACGTTGGCCTTGTGTCCGGTCTGCACACACTCGATGCACACCGAGCCGCCCAGCTCGATCCACGGGATCGTTAGTATTGATCTGTAATAAGTACGATATAACGTTACGGCAGTAATTCACTCGCCGCTTCTGTCACAGAGCAACGGCAGCTATTCATCTGTCTCTCACATAAATTCTCCGCTTGTTACAAAGCAACAGCAGCCATTCACTGGTCTCTCACATTCATTTACTATTTCTGACAGAGCGACTGCTGCCGTTTACGCGTCTCTCACATTCATTTACCACTTCAGTCACAAAGTGACGGCTGTCATTCAATCGTCTCTCACATAGTAGTAGTAATGAGTTCGTCCGGGGAAGTACTACCACCATACCTATTTCTGCCGCAAAGCAGTGCTCGCATTGCTGTGTTCCGGTTTGAAGGTTATGGTTGCCGGTGAAATTACAAGCAATTGAGACTTTTCATCTTTATGTCTCAAGGAGGCGGGCGCAGTGCAATGCCACATAGGGCACGTCCTAGGTGGACGTGACTTATGAGGTAATGCACTGTTCATCGGCAGAGGGTACCGCTTAACATAAGGAGGTCCATCTGCTTGATCCGTCGTTCTAAGTAGTATAAAAAAAACATTTCTGACAGAGTGACTGCTGCCGTTCACTCGTCTCTCACATTCATTCACCACTTCTGTCACAGAGCGACGGCAGATATTCACTCGTCTCTCACATTCATTCACCACTTCTGTCACAGAGCGACGGCAGATATTCACTCGTCTCTCACATTCATTCACCACTTCTGTCACAGAGCGACGGCAGATATTCACTCGTCTCTCACATTCATTCACAATTTCTCTCACAAAGGTGTCTCACATCCATCCCCACTTGCGACAGGAGCTATTAGTCTAAAATCCGCACTAGAGACGACCTTCACCGATCTGTTTATTGGATGAAATGTATTTTATATGAAATTTAATATATTAGAAAATATATCTCGAGTGGGTTGTCTAAAAAATTCCTGTCCAGACAATGATTAATAAAAAATAAAAAAAACTTTTTACTTTTTTTAATAACCGTGATAGTTGGACTGTTGAAATTTTCACAGATGATGTATTTCTGTTGCCGCTATAACAACAAATACTCAGAATAAAATAAATATTTAAGGGGGCTCCCATACAACAAACGTGTTTTTTTGCAGTTTTTATAGATAATGGTACCGAACCCTTCGTGCACGAGTCCGACTCGCACTTGGCTGGTTTTTATAGATAATGGTACGGAACCCTTTGTGCGTGAGTCCGACTCGCACTTGGCTGTTTTTTTTTTTACGAATCATTGTCTGGACAGGAATATTTTAGATAACCCACTCGAGATATATTTTCTAATATATTAAATTTCATATAAAATACATTTCATCCAATAAACAGATCGGTGAAGGTCGTCTCTAGTGCGGATCCTATACTATATTAATATCTGGATAGTTACCTGCCGTATCCGTTAGGGAAGGTGAGTGTGTACTCCTCCTGCGTGTCGAGAAGCGTGACCACGCCCTTGCCGATGTTATGCACGCCGATGGAGAGTCCCAGGAACTTGCTCTTGGTCCAGAGCCAGGCGTCGAACTGTATGCGCTTGTTCACGTGCTCGGCGTAGAACGCGGAGATGGGCGGGTGGTGCGACACTTGCTCAGCAACGAAGGACAGCTGATCCGGACTGCACCATGGCACGGGACCTTCACCCACCTCCTGATACACGAGGGAACGATGGAAATAAGGTGGATGCTCTCACTTGAGGCATGAAATTCAAATCATTTGGTGTTTTTTGCCCATTATAGCTCATGAACAATTCTTCAGATAGCGAAAGATGATTTCGCGAGAACTAGGAGGAATACTCAAAGGCGTTCAAGTACTAACTTGTAAGTCCCATCGACTGTTTTCGTTTGCGCAGAAAAGCGCAGACTGATATCCGACAGTAGCCGAACGTATAGTATAGCTCTGACCTGCTCACAGCTATGAGTCGACCGGCCGCGATTATTTGCGTGGTTGAAAGCAAATCCCTTTATTGACGTTAGGTGATAGTTTTAAGTATAAAATATGTATGTTAGTATATAACGTAAATTTATATAAGCTATCTTTATCTTTATATGTATGTTAGTTGTAAGGTATATATTACTATGGGCCTTTGTCTGGGTACAATGTACATTTTTCACTGTTGCCTGAAATAAATAAATGAATTGAATAAATTGAATTGAATTTAGAGAATGCATAGTGCGAGTAGGTAAGTACTACCTAATTTACGCGCGGACGAAGTTGCGAGCGGGTCAGCTAGTTTATGTATATGCATATGTATATTAACCTATCAGGTTTAACCCCCCTACTTATGTTCCTCTTGTTGGCACTAACTACAGACAAAATTCATTCTAATGGCGAGCGTTTAACAATTTTATCAAATTAAGTAAGCGATTTGACCTTGATTTATTCTGCACGAGTGTCAGCTCAGCTAGGCGGCTGCTCAGCGGTGAGTTTTTTGGCGCCGATGGTGGTAATGTTGCTGACAATTGTTTAGTTTAAAACATTGTAACTTTAAATATTTAAATAACTATATTGTATAGATGATGCATGTTGATTAGTCACATGGTTCATAGTCTTTTTTTTGTTGTACTATTCCGCTACCTATCCGTGAAAACCTTCAATAAGCTTTCTGATATTTATTAATTTGAAAGTCTGTTAATTTTAAGCCTTTGGTTTTCCTTCAAATAAATATAAATATAAAATGTACCTTATCAGATTGTTGAGAGGCGTCGTCCATGTCCCAGTGGCACCTAAACAGCTCGCCCAGTATAGGGTTGTACGGCTTCTTGGCGACCTGCGACTTGCGGCCCGCGTGGAACGAGCTGAGGTACCATCTCACTACTTGAACCATTCGTTCGCGAGGCGTTGGCATGTCTACTATTCTGTAAAAGGAATTATATTTGTGATTAAGATTCATTCGTTGGTGATCCAAATAAATAAACCAACAAATAAATAAATAAATAATACTGGACAGTTGACACAACATTATCTAGCCCCAAGCTAAGCAGAGCTTGTGTTATGGGTACTAGATAATTGATATACTTAATATAATACATTACATAGATAGATATATTTTTTATACATAGAAAATACCCAGAACACCATGAACAAATATCTGCAATATTTGTTCCGAGGCGGGAATCGAACCCGCAACCTCCTGCGTCACAGGTGAACCTTCGCCCGCCGTGCCACAGACATGCCCAGTTTGTCGATAGAATGCCCAGTTTGTAGAGATAGAATACCCAGGAAAGAGAATGATATTCATCGACAAGCAACTTGAAGTGGCAATGGACAGGCCATGTGGCTCGCAGAACCGACAACCGCTGGGGGTTAAACGTTCTCGTGACAATGTATGATGTTTTATTTACTCTATATCTAAAGTATACAACACAACAAAACTCTACAGTCACATACATAGTCCTGATCACACACTAAAATCCCGTGTCGTGAGTACCTTCCATGCTACCATAACAGCTCATGAACGCATCTTGAGATAGCAAAACCTGATTTTTCGAAAACTAGAAGACCTAACACGCATGTTTTGATAGATAGTGTCTCATAAATATAATTAGTTTAGCTACGAATATCATTCAACTATTTTTACAGTGTTTTGTTTTGTTCATTGACATTCAAAGCTAAACTAATTATATTTATGAGACACTATCAGTCAAAACATAGGTCTCCTAGTTTCAGCAAAATCAGGTTTTGCTGTCTCAAGATGTGTTGATGAGCTGTGATTAGCAAAAAACAATAAAATATGAATTTCGCGCCTCAAGCGAAACGTTCCACCTTAATTGAAGCTTACCTAACAAACTGATCGGGATGTGCGAAGGAGTCTGCGTACATCTCTAACAACGATCGCCGCTCCAAGATGAACGTGGGAAGCACTACCTGGAACACCCAAAAATATAATTAATACAAATAAAACCACATTGAAATCGGAGCATCCGCTGCACTCTAGATCCTATTCATCGTGTGCTGGTCGGCTTTTACGACATCCACGGAAGGAGATGGACCGGCACAACATTATTAACCAATATTGACGCTGACATCATATTGTGTTCACGTAACATCTATGTAATCATGTATTTTAAGGTTTTTTGGTTAATTTATAGATACATAGATACGCGCCTTTTTCTCCGAAGTGGTGTAGGCAGAGCGTCAATGAGCCTCTTTTCACAGTGGGTTGCACCATCGTGGAATATAGACGTGACATGTTCATAGCAGGCATTGCTTCCGAAGACTGACTCGGCTAACGCTTTCTTCCAGTAATAACACATTCCATAATAAGCTAGCAGCCAGGACAAATGTTATACAAACGAATCTTATCAAAAAGGCCGGGTAATCCCTTAGTCGGCTTTTACGTAAACCACGGGAGGAGACGGAGGGGTATATTCTTAGGCCAGACGCACCACCTTATTTCAAGTAATAAAAGATTTGTTTATCTGTATTGTAACTTTAGGGTAGCAACCATCCGTGTCCGTCAAAATAATGACGTTTGCGACACCGCATCATGCAGAGTGCATTGCGCCTGCAGTTTTTGTTTGCATCGAAGGGAGAAAACGTCAATTTAATGGAGTGTTTGTCGGTCGCCAAACCAACCGCTGCTGTTTGAATTACCTTGTTCAATCCTTATGAGGAGATAAACTGTAATAACAACAAGACTCTCAGTGCACCATATTAGTTAGTCGTAGTTTAGTTATTAGTATATAGCTATAGTTAGGTCTAGGTATATATTTATGTAGGTATGTTTTGTTTGCGCACCGCCGTCTTTTAATTTTGTATTATCCTGTCCATCCAAAAGTTGTCTGGAAGAGATAGCGGGTTGGATTTAGAATCGTTTGGCAGGAGGAGGAGGGTAGGAGTAGGGGGAGAGGAAGGGGAGGGGTACCCCTTTGCCCCTGGTACCAGTCCCATAACAAGGTAACTTATAGTTTTCGAGAAAAAAAATAAAGAAATTTTTGAGGTTAAGTATGAAATTTTTGTATTGGAAGTGTCGGATGTTACGGGAGTCATCGCCAACTTGCAGGGAGGGTGCAGGTTATTCCAGCCTCGGCCCCCTTGTCCAGGAAACTTGTGCTTTTAAAGAAAAATAATAAAGAAAATTTTACAAAATCGGAACGTAAAATGATAATATTAATGATTTAATTGATGAGTACCTCTATCTGTGGAGAAGGGATGTTGAAAGAAATAAGAGAGATCCTTTTGAGGAATTAATTAATGTTATAAATTATGGATTTTATAAATGAAAAATGAATGTAACTACCTGAGTTTTTTTATTGTTGACTGACTGTGTGACTCGACACAGAGCACCCCGACAATAGTTGGTTAGGTCCGAAAAGAGTGGCAGACCCGATACGGAGCACCCCGACTCCACGTGGTACTGTGCGTCACGCCCTTAGAGTGTATATAAAAACGCGGAGCCAGTAGCTCGCGTGGGAGATCTTGAGTGGAGCAAGCCCGCGAGGCCGAGCGGAGTGAAGGGGGGAGCTGGCGAGCGAAGCGAGCCGGTGACCTCCGTAGCGTAGCAAAGGTCGAGTGGATGAAGCGACACTCAAGGGCGACCTCGCGAGAGTACTGGCGGGAGCACATACCGGAGTCCGACATTTAAAATATCATACTTAACCAAAAAATAAACTTTATTTTTTTCTCGAAAACTTAAGTTACCTTTGCATAGGAGTGGTACCAGGGGCGAGGGGGTACAAATCCCCCACTCCCCCCCCTCTCCCATCCTCCTCCTGCCAAACGATTGTAAATTTTTACCAAAATCTCATACTTAACCTCAAAATTTTCTTTATTTTTTTTCTCGAAAACTATAAGTTACCTTGTTATGGGAGTGGTACCAGGGGTGAGGGGGTACCCCTCCCCCTCCTCCACCTCCTCCTCCTGCCAAACGATTCTAAATTTTTACCTTTATAATTGGTGTGCAATATAGTGTTAATCTATCTATCTATCATATGAACACCTGTGAAGCTATGTGAAGTGCCTACTAGTTGACCCCTGGACGACAGCAGATTTGACTTTGCAGGTAAGGTAGCTAATATCTTTAAGCTTCGTATTATCTTGTGTTGTTATAACTACTTATATAATTAGTTTCAATTTGTAATATAAAATTTTAGTTGTACTAAGTTTTTTAAATTAAATTTGGTAGGTAGTTCAACTTGATACTTATGCTTGTTTTTTTTTTTAAATTATTTTTTAAATGTTTTTTGGCTCACCGTCCACTCTCCATACACCGGAATAACCTTCGTGCAAAAGCTGAACTTGTTTTAAAACGTGACATTGGTGAAATTGTGGTCTATTCCGCAAGGGCCACTTGTTCAAGAACTGAACTGAACTACTTGGATATGGTTGATCCGTCAACGTCGAATCACCCGAGTTACAAATTCCTGTGACGTAAACGCACCAAATATATTTACCTTAGTGAGATCCATTCCAATCTTAACTTGTGAGAGCAGGTGCGTGACGACCGATCCGTGGTTCTCCATGGAGCCGAGGTCACTGTCCGACTCGTCTTCATACAGCGCTGAAAACAATAACACTTGTGGGGTATAAAGCAAAATTACCAATATTAGATTAGATTTTTAATTGACTAAATCAAGTACAACAATTCAAATTAAAAATATGCATGGATACTACATTGTAATATCGAGGGATCACCTAGATATAGAAAATACCCAGAACACCCTGAACAAATATCTGCAGATCGCACAAATATTTGTGCCGAGGCGGGAATTGAACCCGCAACCTCCTGCGTCCCAGGCGAACCTTCGCCCGCCGCAATAACATGAGGATCGCACAGGGGTCGTCTGGATGCCGTGTGTCGGTAAAGGGTGCACTGACCATCGTAGTCGATTTCTCCATCCCTAGTCCTCGGCAGGTCGACGGCGGGCTGCGTCGGGTCGTGATCGGGCGCGTCCAGACTGATGTTCCTGCTGGCCGCACTGCAACAATACAAACCACTATTATAATATATATTTCAATACAAGCTCTTATAAAATTAGTGATCGTAACTGTGTGCTGATCAAAATGAGCCTAAACACGGCCAGTCTACTATTATCCATCGAGGAGTTCCGTTGTCCACCACCGTTCTCCATCATCAGATCAGCTCGCTGTCACCATCATACTGTGTTGTCATCGAAACTTGACAGGTATGCCAAATTTCAGCTCAATCGTTTGAAGATAACTGCTTTAAAATTCAGTTGCAAGATTCCACCCGGATTCGACCTCAGACAAATATACATACATTGCAAGTTCAATAAAAGCGTGTAATAATAACACTTAAAAAAAAAACAGAAAATAATTAGATTTTTTTGTGAATGTTCACCCGGGGAAGTTCTTAAATAAATTGATAAATTTAACAAAGAACCATATCTATTTCTGCCGCAAAGCAGTAATGCTCGCGTTGCTGTGTTCTGGTTTGAAGGGGTGCCGGTGAAAATACAAGCACATGAGACTTCATCTTTATGTATCAGGGTGGCGGGCGCAGTGCAATGCCACATAGGGCGCGTCCTAAGAGGTAATGCATTGTTAAAGGCAGAGGTTATCGCTTAACATCAGGTGGGCCATATGCTTGTTCCGTCATTCAATAAGTCAAAAAAATATACTATTGTACCTATACAGTCACTGGCGCTTCTTTCCAACTTCCTCTGATCTACGTATTACCTTATATTAATTATATGATATATGTCTTGCCTTTTGTCGTTACGAAATGTAACAACACTATTAGGAACAAAACAAAAGCCTTCAAGAAAAAATGCCGACTAACGATGATATACGTGCCCTAAATGAAGTTGAGGCTGTTTACAAAAAATGCTTAACGTCTACGCCAAAATCTGGTCAAGGCCAATAATGCCTAAATACCTAATGTATAATAAAGCCATATTTCATAAAGCCACCATTTCCCCAACAGTACATCAAAGCTTATCGCAGGCCAAGGTGTAGGTGGATGTATTAGGCTTAGGTCAGACCAACGCGTTCAGCCCGCGTCCTAAGTGGCGTGCACGGTGGCGATCAATGGTATGACAATGGTTTGACAATGGTATGACAATGGTATGACAATGGTATGACAATCGATCGCCACCGTGCACGCCACCGCGGACGTGGGCTGAACGGGTTTTTTAAATATTTTTTAATTTGATGTAATGGCTCGACAAACTGGCATATTGCCCGCCTGATGGTAAGAGGTTACCATCGCCTATTGACATCTGCAACACCAGAGGTATTGCCAATGCGTTGCCTGCTTTGAAGGACTCTTTATATTTTATTTTTTGAAGCGGCTCATGTTGTGGTTTGGTTGAAGTACCTCAGGAGGGAGCCCATTCCACAACTTGCACGTCTTCTTCTCAGTCGTTGCACTCTTGACAGAGCGGTCGTGGTCGTCATGTTGTACTATTATTAGGGGCTGATGTTGCTCGCCTCACGATATCTCGCCATTTATGCCTATTCGTGGACATCCTTGTGCATTCATACAGGTTGCCACCCACTGCAGACTTGATCTGGTCGGTCCAACGCATGGGCGACCTTCCGCGCGGTCTGATGCCCTCTACTCGTCCTTGTACGACAAGACGCTCAATGGAGTCAGTGTTCCGTCTCGAGACGTGTCCGAAAAATTTAAGGATGCGAGATTTAACTAGATCGGATAGACGCTGCTTAATGCCAAGTTCTTGAAGTATTGACACATTAGTACGAAACTCTGTCCACGATACCCCAAGCAGTCTCCTCCAGCACCACATTTCCAGAGCATCTATCTTTTTCTTCTCGACTTCTCGCAGCGTCCACGTCTCTGCTGCATACAAAAATATAGGGAAAACAAGTGTTCGCACGAGCCGGATCTTAGTGGATTTAGTGATGCTACGATTTTTCCAAATTTTCTTCAGCTTGTCCATTGCGGTCCTAGTAATCGCCATACGTCGTTTAATTTCATCTACGCAACCACCATTGTTAGAGATTAAAGTTCCAAGGTATATGTAGGAATGGACCACTGTGCAGTTTGCAATCTGAGTCACCTCCGGCGAGTTGTTATTAGCTCGGTCCACAATCATCATTTTAGTCTTGCTGCGATTGATCTTTAACCCGAATTCAAGGCTCACACGCTCCATTTTGAGAAGTAGCTCCTCCATATGGCTAGCACTAGTCGCAAATAAAGTTGTATCATCTGCGTAGCGAAGATTTGCAATTCTATAGCCACCAACCGTAACACCGTCTGTCCAATTTTCCAGAGTGATTCGCATCAAAAGTTCAGTATATGCGTTGAACAAGAGAGGTGATATTATACATCCTTGGCGGACGCCTGCACTGGGGTGGAAACTGCTTGACAAGATGTCGTCTGTCCGTACTGAAGCAGTTCCTTCTTCATAAAGACGCCTCAGAAGGTGTACAAGATGTGTCGGAGTGCCCATTTCCAGCAATGTATTCCACATCATAGGCCATTTCACCGAGTCAAACGCTTTTGAGAAGTCCACAAAGCATATATAAGTCGGCTTGTTAAATTCTCGAGCCTTCTCGATGATCTGGCGGACAATTAAAATTTGTTCTCGAGTGCCCTTTCCCTTCACAAATCCAGCCTGCTCTGGTGCAATCTCCCGGGATAGATAGGCCTTCAGTCGCTCGTTAAGAATATGTAACATGATTTTGCTTGCGTGAGAGATAAGTGCAATAAGGCGGTAGTTGCTACATTTCTTTGTTGAACCCTTCTTATGTAAAGGAGTGAAGACTGTATGAGTCCACTCCATTGGCCATACTCCAGTCTGCCATATCTTGTTACAGATGATGTGGAAGATCTGGATACCTTGATCTCCTAGGGCTCTTATGGTTTCGATAGGTATCGCATCTCTACCTGTGGCTTTCCCATTCTTGAGGTGTTTGATAGCTGCGATAATTTCAGATTTAAGTATGCCAGGCTCAAGTTGGTCACTCTCGGGTTTCGTAGTAGGAAAGTTCCGCGACTGTGGGTCCCAGAACAGCGACTGACAGTAACTCTTCCAGGCCTCAGAGATGAGTTCTAGCTCTGTGATCACATCGCCATTACAGTTCTCAATTGCCCATGTTTTGGAAGGCAGGGTTTTTGTGATGAAGCGAATCTTGTGATGCAGATCTCGGGACTCGTACTTGCCTGCGTGTGCTTCAATCTCTTCGCATATGTTGCGAAGATAGGCATTATGATCTCTCCTGCAGCTTGCTTGAATCCGGGCAGACAGTCTGTTCTGGTCTGTAACATCTGCACCCCTAGCCTTCATCTCACGCCTCTTCTCAACCAGTTCAAAAGTACCGTCCGTCATCCAATGCTGTCTTTTGTGTGGTACAGGTGGTGGTTTGGACTCTGAGACCGCACTATTAATTAACGTTTTAGCCCGGTCCCACATCATGTCAGATGTTTCTTCAACATGGTTTGTGGCAGTCCATTCTGTCCAGTTTCGTTCTACAGCCACCTTAAATTTCAACCTATCTTTCACTTCAACCCTCATTTGTTTGTTGGGAGTTCTGGCCGCTGTCAGTTTTAACTTTAGCTTCAAGATCAAAAGTTGGTGATCTGATCCACAGTCAGCTCCAGGTAGTGTATGGGCATTTTGAATGGATGTCTTCCAACGCGACCGGATCAGGATGTAATCGATCTGATTGCGGCATCTATCGCCTGGCGATATCCAGGTGTATAGTCTTCGTCGATGATGCTGGAACAGACTATTTGCTACCACCATGTTATTTTCTGTTGCAAACTGTATGAGTCGGTCACCTCTTTCATTACGTGTCCCAAGACCAAATCTTCCGACGCAATTGCTTAGCTGATGGGCATTTGCTCCAATTTTGGCGTTAAAATCACCCAAAATTATAAGTAACTCTCTGTTGGGGATTTTAGCGATAGTGGTCTCTAGATCAGAATAAAAATTCTCTAAAGCCTCGACACTTGACTTGCTAGTTGGGGCATATACCTGTATGAGATTTAGGTTCACCGGCGATGCTTTGAGTTTGATGCTAATTATTCGGTCGTTAACTGGTTCGTAGCCCATTACGCACTCTTTATGTTGTTTAGGGATAACAAACGCCACGCCATTCTCGCTGCTGTTGTCATTGCCAGAGAAGTAAATGACGTGGGTGTCTGTGAGGAAATGACCGTTGTTTTTCCAATGGGTTTCGCTGAGTCCACATATGTTCAAACCACATCTAGCAATCTCTCCCTCTAATATGGTGAGTTTTCCAGGTTTAAGAAGGCCGCGTACATTCCACGTTCCTATCGTTTGGATTTGTCGCAGCTTAACATGAACATGAATTCCAGTAGTAGGATTTCCATGGTGAGCCTGGTTTCCTACTCCTCCATGGCCGGTAGCAGATTTCCCACCGCGTGCCCCGGAAGCGGCGCGGCGCCGGTTGCTAGGCGGTTCGCATGGCGATCGTATTCTCTGTATTTGTACTTTCATGATGACTGTCTTGGGAATATAGTAGCAGTGGTTTCCCCTTGCCTTCTGCACCAGTCCTTTGAGGGGTTGATTAGGTCCCGAGGCTGCTGTGACCTCATCTGTATGGGTGGTTCGGTTTTAAGGCGCCGAATACTCGCCTTTTGCCCTTCTCCAGTCCGCTACTGCGCCTGCGAGGATTTGGAGTAAATGTGACACTCGCGGGGATAGGCGCAGCATTGCCCGGGGAGCACGACGGGGACGTTGGCAGATCGGACTGGCTGGTGGTGTCCTCTGGAAGCCTTGTCACACAGGCGTGACACGCGGCATATCTCGGCACTTTGTAGGAGCTAGCTATCCCATACATAACCAGCTCCACCGAGGCCTACACCAGCTTTGACTGTACAGAGTATATTGTACAGTGTCAGGTGAACCTGACCCCCCCTGATTACTTGCACGTATGGGGGAGAAAAGATCTCGTAAAGCGAGCTGCACGAGAATACCCACGAGTCGATGATGTGTGGATATGCACCATTGCGTTGTCGAGATATGCGATGATAGAACCTGGAAGCGGGTATGAGATTGAACAGCTCCTCAGAGCACTCCCCATTATAGAGCCGATAGAACACAGAGCGAGCCGTTGTCTCGGCGCAGGCTCAGCGGCTCTAGTGAACTGGAGAGCTTGGGGTCGTTGTCGATTCTAACGGCTCTTCTCTGTAGGGAGCATTGGATAAGTCTTAGCTTTACGCCATTATACAGCGAGACAGATTTATGAACGCAAGTAACTTTACCAGGACAACGGGCGTCTGACTTCCAGTATGGTGATTGCTCAGACAAATAGAGAAAGGGGTGACCGTTTGTCATTGTAGATAAAGGGATTTTGAGAACTATGAGAAGCAAAATTAGTTATGCAAAGTATGAAGTCTTCATATGCCGTTTTTTGTGAACGTTTTGATGACCACTGTGGCGCGGCGGGTGAGTAGCCGGCTGATATGAGAGAGGTTGTGTGTTCGATTTCCGCTGCGGGACAAATGTTTGTAGCATCTATAAATATTTCTTCCGTGTTTGTGTTGTGGTACCATGGTATAGGTATATACTCGTAGTTCCTGACACGGGATCCTAGTGTTGGATCTGGGCTATGTAAGTGACTGTTGGGTGTTATGTTATTCCCTACTCGGGTTTTATAAAACAGAAAAACTACAGTTGTACTTTTCCACTTTTACAATCGCGTCATAATGGTTAGGTACTGAAAAATCTTCAGTTTCAAGGCTTCTTAATCGTCATAGTTCAATGCCAGCGACTCAGAATAAATACGGTTTTTCATACAACGATTTTCACCCCTTTCCAAACCCTAAATAGATGAATTTAAAAAAAATGCCTTGTTAGTGGGTGGTTTTGATATAAAAGGAACCTACGCTCCAAGTTTCAGCTCTTAGGACCAGCGGTTTCGGCTCGGCGATGCTGAATCAATAAGTCAGTTGGTTAAGCTCTTATATAGGTATAGATCGGTTGTTCGTTGTAGGACAGATTCTGGATTGGACAGATTCGAAATTCGGCAGATTCGTTACTCAGATTCGTGAATTGGAAAGATTCTTGGATTCGATAGATTAGCTATAGGTACGGCAGAAAATGAACACTTGTGCACAGAATACTGATCTGATCTGTCCTATCCAGAATCTGTCCTACACCGAACAAACGGTAAAGATATGCAAATGTTTTTAATTCCTTAAAAAATTGGTACCTATGTGAAGATTTTTCAGTAATCTTTATGATGCGATTCTGAAAGTGGAAAAGTACAACTATGGTTTTCTTCAAATCCGAACAGGAAAACAAAAGTTTAAGTAGTAGTAGAGCTTTTTTGAGAAAGAGTTCGTCCGGGGAAGTCCTACCACCATACCTATTTCTGCCGCAAAGCAGTAGTGCTCGCATTGCTGTGTTCCGGTTTGAAGGGTAAGGGATGCCGGTGAAATTACAGGCACATGAGACTTTTCATCTTTATGTCTCAGGGTGGCGGGCGCAGTGCGATGCCACATAGGGCGCGTCCTAAGTGGACGTGACCTATGAGGTAATGCACTGTTCATAGGCAGAGGTTACCGCTTAACATCAGGTCATCATCTGCCTGTTCCGTCATACAAGTAGAATAAAAAAAAAAACATAACACCCAACAGTCACATACATAGTCCAGATCCCACACTAGAATTCCCTGAGCCACGGGTATCAGCTACGAGTACCATGTACCACAACACACAAAATATTTGCAGATCATGCAAGCATTTGGCCCGAAGCGGGTATCGAACCCGCACCTATCTCAGCCGGCTACTCGCGTGCCACGTCACGGAAGACGTCAATTCAATCGTCAATTTATTATCCTGTGTGAAAATGCAAGTAATAAAGAAACAACATATTATGACCATGAATGGGAACCATCACATGGCGATGCGACGGTCACTGCCAAGACTATTGATTGACCTTGAGACTAGTACATATAATTAGAACTAAGGCCGTATTTAGTCTTATCCCGACGTTCTTATCCGTAGTTTTCGCTATACGTGCGCTATTTGTGCGAGCTTTTAGTATCACACTAACCGCGTCCGCATACGCATTACGAAACGATTAGAGCATACAGCACGCACATACCATCAGGATAACACTAAATACGGCCTAATCCTGATGTTGTTACTAACAGTACATATGCGGACGCGGTCAGTGCGTTACTAAGCGCACATTTAGTTTCTTTAGCTACGGACGACAGACACCATAACTGACCGTATTGCCTAGCGCGTTTGTCTCCTGACATAAGCAGCACTGACGCACTCCACCAACGCCGACGATCCTCGTCAGTAGGTACTGCATCAGGACGCGGTCAGTGCTTTACTAAACACACGTTTAGTTTCTTTAGCTACGGACGACAGACGCCGTTACTGACCATATTGCCTAGCGCGTCTGTCTCCTGACATAAGCAGCACTGACGCGCTCTACCGACGCCGACGATCCTCGTCAGTAGGTACTGCATCAGGACGCGGTCAGTGCTTTACTAAACACACGTTTAGTTTCTTTAGCTACGGACGACAGACGCCGTTACTGACCATATTGCCTAGCGCGTCTGTCTCCTGACATAAGCAGCACTGACGCGCTCCACCGACGCCGACGATCCTCGTCAGTAGGTACTGCATCAGGACGCGGTCAGTGCTTTACTAAACATACGTTTAGTTTTTTTAGCTACGGACGACAGACGCCGTGACTGACCATATTGCCTAGCGCGTCTGTCTCCTGACATAAGCAGCACTGACGCGCTCCACCGACGCCGACGATCCTCGTCAGTAGGTACTGCATCAGGACGCGGTCAGTGCTTTACTAAACACACGTTTAGTTTCTTAAGATATAGACGTCAAACGCCATTACTGACCGTATTGCCTAGCGCGTTTGTCTCCTGACATAAGTAGCACTGACGCGCTCCACCGACGCCGACGGTCCTCGTCAGTTGGAATTGCATCAGGACGCGGTCAGTGCTTTACTAAATACACATTGCATTTCCACCGCCCATTGTACTTCCGTGTTTAGTTTAATATTAATTTTTAAATAGCTTATTTTCTGTGTTGTGCAATAAAGTGTTTTCTATCTATCTATCTACACGTTTACTGCGTATGCGGACGTGCTTTACTAAAAGCACGCATTTTGTATAGGGGTCGATATCAGTAACGACCGTCAGGTTAAAACTAAATAGGCCTAATAATGGGTTGATATTTCAGCTAATTTTCGCTTGACCTCGTCACGTGCGAAGTTTATCGATTGTTCTAGACTTTGTGAAGGATTACAGCGCCCTTCAAAGTTTGGGAGGCTCCCAAACTAATGTAAATGTGTGTTGATGTGAATGCCTAATTTACCCAAGAGGGTACAAACAAGATCTGGATGAGGCAACTTAATCCTAATGTAGTTTGCCTTAGGCCATCATCATCAGCATCATATTCAGCTGTAGATGTCCATGTTGGCCAAAGGCCATAGAATGCCACGACAAAGGGTCACGAGTCGCCTCCATCCATCGACTTCCCGCGAACTCGTCAGCCCATCGAGTGAGACTAAAGTTAAATTAAAGATGAAATGACAATTGTTGGTTAAAAAAATGCGATTTCTTTAAAGTTTCTTATATTCATTGTAAAAAGTTAATAAAATATAAATATAAATATAAATATATATATTTTAGCTTGCCGTGGTGTATCCGGCCTAAGAATAGACCCTCCGTCTCCTCCCATAGATGTCGTAAAACCCAACGAAGGAATTACCCCAGGGGATTTGCAGCAGCAACCAGCAAAAATGTGTGTTAAGTTTTTTTTCCTCTGAGTGGCAGGACGATTGATGATTATTTCTGCCGCAAAGCGGTAGTGCTCGAACTGCTGTGTTACGGTTTGAAGGGTATGGGTGCCGGCGAAATTACAGACACATGATACTTTTAATATTTATGTCTCAGGGCGGCGGGCGCAATGCAATACCACATAGGACACGTCCTAGGTGGACGTGACATGCGTCTACGGACTTCTCTTATAGTTAGATCTAGTTAGTTTGTGTTATAGACAATGCTCAATGCTCAATGCTCGTCTCTCTCTTTTATTACCTACAATTACCAATTTCCAATGTAAAAAAAACAGAGTAATTTTATTGATGAATCATTTAAGGGCTTCTTTCGGGGAAAAAGGCATGTGTCTATGTAGGTATGTATGTTTTTTTTATAATTCAGGTCTTAATAAAGTGGTTTTCTTGAATGATGTTCTTGCTGTTATAAAAAGATGGCCAATCATCTTTCTTCTTATTTACACTTTAATTATGTAATCTCTTTTCTCATTCACTCTTTCTGAATTATATATAACTAAAAACATTTTGTTAGCGTGAAATCCAGCCCAACTTGTAATTCACGCAATCCTAGACTAAACGTCTGGTCCGCTTGCCAAGTCTGACAACATAAATTCGGTATTCACGTTGTCATCCACGCAATAATCGACATTCTTACAATGTGGGTAGGGGAGGCCTTCGAATTATAGTAAAAAAAAATACTAGCATTACAGGAAAGCCCAGTTGAGTCATCTTTGAGCTTGAAAAGATAGTTTTAACCGAGTGAATGTTGAGTATTGGTTTGTTTGAAAATAAATACGTTTTAGGTACTATTTTCATAGTTACGCCTTTTTCGCCGAAGTGGTACAGACCCGCAAACACGTGACCAGTGGTGAGCTCAACGCCGCCATTGCTTTCCCACTACAAACCCGGCTAACGCCTTCTTCGAGTGATAATAACATATTTCTCAATAAACCAGCAGCGAGGGCAATAAAGCCAAACCAAACCAACCAAATTTGCCCGCCAAGTTCTGGAGATTCATCTGAGACCATACAAACGGATTTTTAGTCGCGATGCCCAGCAATAACCACCTGGAGGGCAATTCTCGGATTGTAGAGATTAAGTCAAATTCGACATAAGTCGAAAAAAGATGGCGAATGTCGAATAAAATCTTAATTTGCTAATCTCGTGATGTCACAAATAGACATAAGTCGACCAAAATAATTCAAATCGAATACGATTTGATGGTTATTGTGACATTTTTGTGATTTTTTTTGTTGACATTCATGCTTCGACATTGTCTGTAATTTAGAGATAATCTCTACAATCCGAGAATTGCCCTCCAGCCACGATCACTGCTGTGTTGTGACTGCCATGATTTTAATGGGCAAGCGTTAAAAATGTTGTTAGATCGGGAAAAAAATCCCCCCACACGAGTAATTTTTTAATTTTAATATTTGGAATTTTAAATCGATTGTTCAGCTATTGAGGGGGTTCAGGGGTGTTCATCTTCTGGTTCCACTACCCTAGTAGATTGACGATACGGATACATAAGACGAGCGTGAATGGGACAGTGGGAAAGGGAAGACCTCAGCGAACGTATTCAGATCAAATCGGAGGCGTTCTGGCGTTCGTTCTTAACCGACGAGCATGTATGAAGAATGTGATGTGAATGATTGAAGCAGATCAGGTGAGTAAGGATCGTAGCAAGTGTAAATCCGTGGGATCTGCCTACCCCTCCGGGAAACAGGCGTGAGTTTATGTATGTATGTAGAACTAATCAATACGATTCTGTGTTTGGGCACGTGAGGCTTAATTACTCAAATTAGGTACATTAGCACAACCCATAACCATCAGTTAGCCATACGCGCACGTGAGAATAGCCAAATGGGTTTGTTCATTAGTCTAATTACACAAACGTTAGGAAGTTAAGATAAAACTGAACGTATTTTAAAAGTTTTGAATCCAATCTTAAGGGGTCTCCTCCCGATTTGAACTAAAATCTTGTAGGTTCGTCCAATTCAATGTTTGAAAGAGAGGCACTGTGAAAAATGAGAGCCATTGCCACATCGTTTGGTTGGAATTCGGAAAATTCAGCTACTTACTTGCGAAACGGCAATAAATGCGCAAAATATTCATGAAACTTGTTCCAGGACGTACGTGTTTTTGAGAAGGCCTTACTAGTTTTTGACAAAAATTATTGTAGTTTAGAAACTACTTAGTATGAGCGAGGTCCCTCGGAAGTCCTTTTTTTTACTTTTACAGTTTATAAGTACATTATGAACATCCAAAGTTCAGGTAAAAATTGTGTAAATAAGCTGATTAAGCTAAAGGCTATACCACAGAATAGATAATAGTACTACGTAGATATACTGAATTAAAGGTAAAAAAATAAATGTTTCTTCACTGAACCTAAATTTATTCTTCAAGAAACATATTTGTATAAAACATCTAACGAAGAAATTGTTACGGCTTCATAATCACGTACGAGCTGAGCACGAGCGTTTGTATGGAAAGTATTTGGGGTTAGCCGCTCTTAAAGTCGTACACCGACCGCCGATAGCGGTTCCTGTTGTTTGTCCGTTTCAAGTTCATCTTTTAGAACGTCCCTGTACTTATTTGAACAATGTGCCCAGTAGCCGAACAATTCGTATCAAACCACACTCCGCTCAAACAATGTCATGTCCGTGGCGTACCGTCCACCTAGTTATAAAGTCCCGGACGTAGATAGTACTTCAAGATCACGGTCCGTGAAGCGACACCGTTATTATAACTAAGTGGAACACTCACAGCTATGTATTAGACACGCAATGTCCAGTAGGAGTCGTATTTTGTGGTTCTCTACATAACTAACTTTTCAAGTTTTTATGAAATTAGTGATCGGAACTGTGAGCTGATCAAACTCAGCGACCCCACATTGATCACTCTTCTTCTTTTCGTATGAGGTAAGCGCTGGCCTCTGGTGTCAGAGTTTGTCAAGCCGCCCGAGGGCCTCTGACATTGATCACTCTAGGATCACACGACGCCGCTGCCACCGCGGTGTCATGTGAAAAATGCCTGAACGAAGAAATTCAACAAGTAATTAATTTTGTAAAAATTAAAAAAACCACAACGCTGAACGGCTGAACCGATTTTGATCAAACAAAGCTAAGAACTCTCCCGAAAAATACACCTATCAAACAAAAAAAAAACGAAATCTGTTCAGCCGTTTGGGAGCTACGTTGGGACAGACAGACACACACACACAGACACGTCAAACTTGTAACACCCCTTCGTTTTTCGTCGGGGGTTAAAAATGAAGTTAATTAAAAGCTTGTAATCTCCTCCTTTTTTTTGAAGTAGGCTAAAAATAAATTTGGCTACATTAAGCATTAAAAATTAAAATTAAAACAACTGCTTTAATTTGCTTAACTGCGTTGTACTGGTTGTAAAACGACATTGTACCATAAAGCAGGCTATCCGAATAGGAAGCCATATTTCAAGGACAGCTTTTAATACCAACGCCCTTTTAATGAGCCTCTGGAAAAACGACGCCGAATACGAAACCAACTATTTCGCCATCACTAAATTAAAGAGAGATGTTTCTCATCTCTTGACAATCAAAAGGAATACAATTTTAAAATATATTTTATTGGGGCCTTAAAATAAAACTAGACATTATTGCGTCCTGGCAACAACTGGCAAAATTTGCTTTCATCTGTCTGACGATCTGTTTGTCAGCTCTTACAAAAGTAAAAGGCGTCGGCAATCATCGGCTTTTCGAAACAGAAATATGATTGCAAATGAGTGAAAAAGGGACATAAGACACGAACGACGACTGCCGGGGGATCTAATTTAAATCGTAGTACCAGGTCGTATTTTTCAACGAGTCTTGACGAAACTTGATATACCTACAGATATTTTTTTATCGTCGGCGGTTTTTGATTGGAGGGTTATGTACCCCAAAAAGGGGGGCGATACGACTTGTTAAGGTACGCAGCGTTCTAGATTTTTGAAACAAAGAAGTAACCGAAGTTCAGCTACGACGAAGTTCCAAGATAGCCTCTGAATGTCTGCTGCTAATGAGCCTTTTGAGAATACAACAAACCCTCAAAATACGTAAATACGAAACGCTTTCATACTTGAATTTTCAACGCAAAAACATTTTTAGATTCACGTCGTATTTTCACGCTAAATAATGATATTTTTTGTCTGAAATGTTTAGGAATGAGCCAAAGTTCGCAACATGATATGAATAAAGAAAACTCGATTGGGACCAGAGATAAAATACGTTTCAAAAGTTGAAAGCTCAAGATTCTGAGTGAAAAATGCCGCTGAAGGTATAATATGAAATTGGATTATTGAACGAGCGAAGCTCATTCTCCGAGTCAACTTGGAAGAATCGACGTTTGTATGTATGTATGTATGTTTGTTTGAGCATAATTTCCGAACCGTTAATCCGATCTTCATAAAATTTGATTGGTGGTACAATTTTTTTGACACAAATATTACTGGGTAAAGTCTAAAATTGAAGAATTTCTAAACTTGTACTCTATAAAATAATAACCAGTATAACAACCATTGTTGACCTCCTGTTTCTAGGAATTTGAGTTGTATATCTAAATTTTCGAACCGACAAGTACGCATTTTATGTGGACATACTCACGTACATAGATACTTTGTCGAAAGAAATAAGGTAACCTATCTAAATCGCGTGTATTCGCGAGGTCGTAGTTCGGGGCGAACTACTAGTTTTAATCGTTATTATAATTTTCTTGATGGAATAACCACGCCACAACAGTGGCGTTGAAAGCCACCGTGACCACAGACAAAACAGCTGCGTGTTCTTGGACAGTGGTTCCCTTGACTTAGTATTAGTTGTCGAGACTATTTACTACTAGATCCCTTGGCTGGTGAAGAGGGTGGGGGGAGACCAGCAGTTGGAGCAGGAGGGGGTGGGAGGGACCGCTTTTTATACAGACGCCGCGGGCAAAAGGCTAGTTTTTTTTTTGTGTACTTGATTTAGTCTGATAGAAATAAAATCTAAGATTAGCAATTTTGCGACATAACCCACCTTGTTCGTCGTGGCATTCTATGGCAAAGGCCGTATCTCCGTATTTAGGCGATAGAATAGAATATAATATTCTTTATTGCACAAAACAACAAATTAAATAGGCTAACTAAATGCCTTCTCTACCAGCTAACCTTTGTGTATTGTGGATACATTTATGTAGGTGGTGCACAAAATATATATGAAGAAAAAGAAAGTACTTTATGTAGGTATATTTAACATAAGACATGAACGATACAAGATATGTAACATAATATATTATAAAAATAAACAATAATGTATAATATAAATATATAATATAAGTACATAGGTAATAAAATAAATCTTGGTAAGTATAATAAGCATAAACGATAAAATAAGTTAATTGGATGTTAAATAACCTAAGAATTATTATTTCAGGATACCGCTCACTTTATATGAGTTAATCATGCGAGTTAAAAAGTGATTAAACACCCCATCTCTGGCGATGATGGCGATGATGGCGATAATATCTTAGTCTCACCTCTCGCTGTCCCGTCGCAGCGACCACCTCCTAGACGTCAGAGCACGGAACATCGTCACTTCACAGTACCATAACAACTAGTTAACAACCATGGTAGGTACGTATACTAAATGCACTTCGTAAGACACATCTTTCCGCTATTCTATGATTCACTTGGTTTTCATGTTTTGTTCTGTTGAGGCACTTGTGTTGTTATAACTAGTAAAGGATTTCGTAGATGAAAGAACAGTAACTTTCTCGCAAAGCTAGCTTTTAGCTATATTAAAATTATGAAGTCGTAGCGTTACCCGCTCACTCAATAACGGTAAAGGTTACAAACTTGATACTAACACAATAATTACTTGAGGATTTAATCTAAATAAATCATAAACAAGAAACACGATTGCTGAGACTTTTCACGATAGATTTATTTTTTGAAATTTGAAACCCGTTTTTAGTTCCTCCTACGATTATAGAAAATATTAAGGTGAATGCTCACGCTTGTGGCGCGAAATTCATTTTTTTTGGTGTTTTTTGCCCATTACAGCTCATCAACACTTCTTCAGATAGCGAAAGTTGAGTTCGCGAGAACTAGGAGACTTAACACACATGTTTTAATTGATAGTATCTCATAAATATCATCAGTTCAGGAAAGATACCTCTAAACAAAAAAAAACACTGTAAAAATGTGTTAGGGGGTATCATAGCTAAACTGATGATATTTATGAGATATTATCAATTAAAACATGTGTGTTAAGTCTCCTAGTTCTCGCGAACTTAACTTTCGCTATGTGAAGAGGTTTTAATGAGCTGTAATGGGCAAAAATCACCAAAAAAAAATAATTTCGCGCCACAATCGTGAGCATCCACCTTAAGCGTTAATTTGTAGGTATACTTACTATTCAGTAGGTAATCACATTACTTAGATTAATGCAGAAGGATTTATTTGTATTTGCTACTTTAGAAGCAAAACGAAGTTTTATAATTTGTCGCTTACGTCAGTTACTTCCGAGCGGCAGAATACCTCATCTCTTCCTGGGTTCAAGTGAGTAATAGCGCTGTCACTTTGTTGTAGCTATTGTTTTCTTGCTAGACTCCGATATGATAGACATTTCGTGAACCTATAGCGGCTTACACGTCATTTCGTAGCATAATCCGTTGCAACGACAACTTTGACCTACCAGACCGTTAACGACAAAAATAACCTAACTATAATAGCTTTGATTGATTGATTAGGTGGGACCTTCAGGTGGGACTTCAATCTGCCATTTTTGAAAGAAACGTCGTAATTTTGATATATTTGCATTTTAATGTGTTTTTTGGAGTTATTTCGTGTAATTTTGGTGTCATTTTAACCGGTGTAATTTCGATAAATAGCACATTGGCTGTAGTAAAATTTAAGTGTTTTGCGTGTCTTTTCGTAATGGTGGATTTTTCCAGTAAAACTCTGTTTTTCTGCCACCATTTAAACTGGGTTAGGAGTAGTTAGGACTTGTTTTTTTTTTTTTTTTTTTTTTTTTTTTTATACTATTGAATGACGGAACAAGCATATGGCCCACCTGATGTTAAGCGGTAACCTCTGCCTATGATCAGTGCATTACCTCATAGGTCACGTCCACCTAGGACGGGCCCTATGTGGCATTGCACTGCGTCCCTGAGACATAAAGATGAAAAGTCTCATGTGCCTGTGTGTGTGTTAATATAATTATATCACTTGACATTGGCGAAATTGTTTGGAGCACTCCTCAGAAGCCTTTATTATAAGAAGAGAAGAGATTGATTAGGTTTCAGTTCAATTGAGGAACTTGGTCTATAGCGAACTGTATTTTACTCACACCGATCTCTAAGAAATAAAAACTTAGTGAACTAAATAAAAGTACTAAGCGAAGTCCGCCTGGGGAGTATAAAAGTGTTTTGTGGTATTTGTGAGAAGTACCTATAATGAGTGTGACCCGACCGTGTCAAGGGCAGAATATAAACCTTTATTGCTGCCATTTGCTACATTATAACAAGAGTTGTATATTATTTGGGTTTGAATACAGGAATGTTTTTTTTTACTTCTTCAATGACAGAACACGCTGATGGCCTACCTGATGTTAAGCGGTAACCAAGGCCACGTGCACCTAGGACGCACCCTATGTGGCATTGCACTGCGCCCTGGCCCCTGATAAATAAAGATGAAAACTCTTTCACCGGCAACCATACCCTTCAAACTGGACCGGAACACAGCAATGCGAGCACTACTGCTTTGCGGCAGCAACAGGTATTCTTCATGGTGGTAGTACTTCCCTGGACGAACTCTTTCACAAAAAAGCTCTACACTACTAGGTTAGGTGGAAAACAGAATTATGTTTGGGTGCACCCGTGAAAATGTTATCTCATTTTTTTTTAAGTTGGTTAGAAAGTTAAGGAAAGTAGATGACCTACCTACATCGCGTGTATTCGCGAGCGTGGTTCGGGGCGAACCACTATTAATATTATAGGTACGTAAATATTTGCTGTAATTACTAATTCATCTCCTCGCTTGGTTGATACATGTCATACCATTTACTACAATAACATGTGCCATGAAGAATGCATAAATAATCCATTATTCTCTAAGAAACATCAAATATAAAGTTACATCACATAAATATAGTGAACGTGGGAAAGCTGGGTTTTCTACAATAGGGCGTTTCAAAGGCAGCGTCAAAGTTAAGGTGTTTGAGAAGTTACTGCACGTTGCTAGCTAGAGGATCATTAATTACTGCACGTAGTGAGCTAGAGGATCATTAATTACTGCACGTTGCTAGCTAGAGGATCATTAGTTACTGCACGTAGCTAGCTAGAGGACATTTTTTCTTAAACATATTATATTATGGCGATATATCTTATTTGACGACCTCTGTGGCGCGGCGGGCGAAGGTTCGCGTGCGACGCAGGAGGTTGCGGGTCGATTCCCGCCTCGGAACCAATATTTGTACGAACTGCAGATATTTGTTCAGGGTGTATAAAAAATATCTATCTATGTAATGTATTGTATTAAGTATATCAGTTATCTAGTACCCATAACACAAGCTCTGCTTAGCTTGGGGCTAGATAATGTTGTGTAAAATGCCCAGCATTATTTATTTTATTTTTATTATTATTTTGGCGCCCCCCTCTCCGCTAGATCCGGGACTGGACCGTAGAATAAATTGACTTAAAAATCCGTCCCCAAGAGCAAAAAAACGTCTTCAGTATAAAAGTAACAAAAACGAAACTAAACAAGCTTGTTTTATTGATACAAGTTATTCGATGTTGCAATGACAAATAAGATCTCATTAACCTACGACCTTTAAAAACGTCTTCAGTATAAAAGTAACAAAAACGAAACTAAACAAGCTTGTTTTATTCATACAAGTTATTCGATGTTGCAATGACAAATAAGATCTCATTAACCTACGACCTTTAAAAACGTCTTCAGTATAAAAGTAACAAAAACGAAACTAAACAAGCTTGTTTTATTCATACAAGTTATTCGATAGTGCAATGACAAATAAGATCTCATTAACCTACGACCTTTAAAAACGTCTTCAGTATAAAAGTAACAAAAACGAAACTAAACAAGCTTGTTTTATTCATACAAGTTATTCGATAGTGCAATGACAAATAAGATCTCATTAACCTACGACCTTTAAAAACAGAAATGAGCTTTCGGTTACGAGATGAAACCTTTTTTTGCTTCCTTTAAGGGTGCAAATAATTAGTGAAGCCATACGCTAGATGAATGAAGCTCATGAAGCGGAAAGAGTACAATGAACAAGAAATTTTCAAATCAATGCTTTACATTCTAGAACTAAGTATGGATATACTTTTCACTAGAAACGGGATATTTAACATGATTCTTGAGTTTTATTTGTTGCCGATATTTCGGCACAGTTGCATGCGCCATGATCACGGGAGAACTAACTAAAGTCTTTGCGAGTCATGGTAAATATCCCGTTTTTAGTGAAAAGTATGTACATAACCATGATAGTTTCAAAAGTTATGAAGTATGGATACAAAAAAATACTTGGTTGCTTTTTCATACTAACGAATTTTACCAGATATGGGCGAACAGAGTACCTATAATTTTACACTGAAATGACTGTTGTTGGCTTTTATATGAATCATTATTTGCGGCAAGTTATATTTATGTGAAGATAACACTGGATTAATAGCGAAAATAACATCGAAATTTTAGTCCATACAAGTAATTTCGATGTTATTTTCGCTATTAGTTCACTGTTTTCTTCAACCAAATATGATTTGCCGCATTAATTACCAATATAAAAGCCAACAACAGTAATTTCACTGTAAAATACTTTGTTCGCCCATATTTGGTAAAATACGTTAGTCTGAAAAAGCAACGACAACGCGTCACGGTTTCAATAGCATAAGTATCGATCCCAAGCAAAAAAAACCCAAGTAACAAATAGGTCCAGGGTTCCAGCTATGGCCATTCCAATCACTCGCAACAAGCATTGATTACACTTGCGGTACGAAGGCGGTGCGGTTTTAGAACTAAATTGTTATATCAGTCCAATAGCTGAAGACAGACAATAGTTGAGAAGGCTTTGGCACATTTTTTAGTAGGAGTAGAGCTTTTTTGTGAAAGAGTTCGTCCGGGGAACTACTACCACCATACATATTTCTGCCGCAAAGCAGTATTGCTCGTAATGCTGTGTTCCGGTTTGAAGGGTATGTGGGGTGCCGGTGAAAGGCACATGAGACTTTTCATCTTTATGTCTCGGGGTGGCGGGCGCAATGCAATGCCTCATAGAGCGCGTCCTAGGTGGACGTGACCTATGTGGTAATGCATTGTTAAAGGCAGTGGTTACCGCTTAACATCAGGTGGACCATATGCTTGTTTCGCCAAAACAAAGAGAAAAAAAAGTAATCCAGCAATTAAAAAAAAATCCAAAAAAATCTCGGTTGTCTCTCAATCATAAGAAAACGCAACGGTCGTACAATACCTTTAATGACTGTAAAAGTAAATTTGATAATTTTGCCTAAAAAGACCAAACTGTGGAGGACCTTTTAGTACTTGTACTAATATTTATTCTGTGCTTTTAGTTAGACCAATTTTCGATTTCCATTACTCCACTTTAAGGGTCTAAAGTGTTACGGACGTCGGTGGCTTCCGTCCAACATGTTATAGCGTAGTGCTTAGTGACATTGCATTTATTGATTCAGTATGCAACGGAACAATCAAAAATACACTAGACAATGTTGTGGGTTTTTAAATTGCATTGTCACCTCTTTATTATATTTTATTACTTTTCTCCGTCTATTATTAAAGAAATCAAAGTTTTTAAAATGTAAATCACTCAAGTGTCGCCTTTTTTTCCGAACTAGGCTGACACACTACCGCGTCTAGAGCAGATTAGGAATAGATACCAAAAAATCTGCTCTATATTTTTATAACAATTTTATTAGATTTCTTTAGTAGACGTATTTATATGAATTTCGACGACATTAGGGAATCGGTGGATGGAGGCGTGACATTCTATAAGGGAGGTCTTAGTCAAGCAGTGAATTCCTGAAGTTTTTTTTAAACTGTGTGTATGACGGAACAAACAGATGGTCCACTTAATGTTATGCGGTAACCTCTGCCTTTAACAATGCATGAGATAGCTGGACTCCTAAAGTACACATAGGCTATTCATACCGATATTCCGACGAGTTCGCGACTTATGCGGGTAACACCGCGGGGCGCAGCTAGTGATTATAAATTACATCCAAACATAATTAAATAATAAATGCGAAAGTGAGTTTGTTTCTTTGTTACGCTTTCACGCCTAAACTATTCAACCGATCATCATGAAATTTTGTACACATATTTTTAAGAGTAATCCTGAATAGGGCATCCAATCCCGCATTTTATTTGTGATCTCGGTATTTGCGGGACCGATAATTACGATCCCGCGAGATCTCGGAATTTGCGGGATCTCGCAGGCGTAAGATGAGCTGCCTATATTAAGTGTGTGTTGTGTAAGTAAAGAGGTATTTATATGTTAATACAAAAACCTGAAGGTATTTATTTATTACTTTGAATTATTTTATTAAATTGAATTATTTTAATAAACAAACAGTATTTAGTTAAAAACTTAAAACTAGTTAAGACTTCTATTAAGACGTCTATTCTTGTTGTTGAAAATGTCTACGAAGGATAAATAAGTGTCTAATGTCTCGTCTGCCAGACCGCTTCGCATGTGCGACGCTAGATAGTTCTATGCCACTTTCCAGTCCCGCAAATCCCGGTATTCGGTAATTATTTTGAGATCTCGGTATACCGAGATTGGATGCCCTAGTCGTGAACATAGGATAATTTTTTTTTAAAAGGAAATCAACGCGATCGAAGCCGCGGTTGAAAGCTAGTAGGAATATAAAATAGCCGGCAATGTTTTAAATGACAATGCAACTAAAAGTGGCTAGATTTTTCTGACAAATCACAATCAATATGACGTTTTTATCTTAAGACTAATCAATCAACTAAATATTAGAAACCTTTAACTACGTTTCGTTCAGCTATGTTTGTTTTTAACGATAGTTCATGCACGAAGCGGATCTAACCAGGAAGTTTCCGAATGCCAGTCAATGCTAGAAAATTAGCTAAGTTTAAATCTTTAGTTCACGTTTACAATTAAAAATTTATGATAGTTCAAAGTACCAATCACAACAAACTAAAAAAACCACACACAAACTAATAAAACGTAAATGAAAACAAATCTGGTCATGCGTTCAAAAACAGAACAATGGACGAGTTGAGAACACGTACGTTATTTTGTCGGTTTACTTGACACGTTAGTTTGGTTATCGATCGTGATGCGACGCGGCTCGACGGGGCGCGTGGCGCGCCGCTCGCGGACCGATTTGTACTGAGCGCAGCAGAGGGATGCCCAAAGAGCAGCGATCCAAAATGGAAAGATGGGACACAGTTTCGATGAACTAAATACTGCTTGTAGTGAATCGAAGTTACAAAACATAGCCAAGTAAAGGATATTATTAAAAAAATACTTCATTAAAAAATATATAAAATTTGATAGATCGTATTGGTACCTGAATTGGTCAATGAAGTCTTTGTGTATGAATCAAAAAGAAAAAGGCGAGTAGGTGAATTTGGTAAACATTTAAAAACTAAAGTATGCCGATAAGGTATCAACGACTGAGCATTCAAATTCAAATTCAAAATCAAATTATTATTTTTTATTTCAGGCATTGCTATTTTGATCCTATCCGTTCCAGCGGGACTCGCACCAGCATGTTCGCCCACAATCGGCGATGCCTTAGCCATAGAAAGGCCATAGAACGATCTATGAAGCTGGAGACAAAATTTATGGGCACTATCAACTCAGCTATAGCGCCGATGGGAGCACACATTTTTGGGTCACATTTAAATTTAATTTTATATATAATTGTGGTTTACAGTTTCAAAAAATAACAAACTTTAACAATCATATTGCGATGGACTAATATTCAGTCTATACCTGGACTTGTTGATAAGATTCGTTGGTATAAGATTTGTCCTGGCTGTTAGCTTATTTAAGGAATGTGTTATTACTGGAAGAAGGCGTTAGCAGAGTCAGTCGTGGTAGCAATGGCGGCGATGAGCTCACCACTTGTCACGTCTATATTGTGACGACCCGCTGTGAAAAGAGGCCCATTGAGGCTCTGCCTACCCCCCTACCGGGGAAAAAGGTGTGTATCCATGTATATCTATTTAACTTTTCCTTATATTACGTAGGTAGGTAAACAAATTATAACATTAGTCACGTCTGTTCACCTCTAGCTAATCTTTAGCGAATGACCGCACCGCGTCGGCGCATTTTCCGACTGCGCGCGGATAGACGACGCATCACTACCGGACCGGAATTTATAAATAAACACCCTGTGCAACGCCGGTAATACAAATAAATCATCTTTGATTACTTATAATGTAAATAAAGCGTACAAAAAGTGTTATAAATAAAAATAAACGGCCTAGTGCAAGCTGGACACGCGCACGAAAGGTACGCACGGCAAAAAAATCACGTTAGTTGTATGGGAACCCCCTTAAATATTTATTTTATTTTAATTTAATTATTTATTTATAAAGTGAATACATAACTAAAATTCTGTGAATATTTCAAGCATCTACCTGTTGCCGTTATCAATATCGAGCAAAAACGAGCAAAAAAATCACGTTTGTTGTATGGGAGATACCTTAAATATTTATTTTATTCTGTTTTTTAGTATTTTTTGTCATAGCGGCAACATAAATACATCATCTGTGAAAATGTCAACTGTCTAACTATCACGGTTTATGAGATACAGCCTGGTGACAGGCGGACAGCGGAGCCTTATTAAATAGGGTCCCGTTTTACCCTTTGGGTACGGAACCCTTAAAACACAAATGTATTGTAGCAAAAGTTGGGTATGGCAGTAGAATAAATGCAGTGGAGATAAGAGCTTTGAGGAGTCTGTGTGGTGTTACTTTAAGAGATAGAATGAGGAATAATGTGATAAGAGAGCTTTGTGAAATTAAAGAAGACGTAGTGACTATGAAAGGTATGCTTAGATGGTTTGGGTATTTAGAAAGGATGGATGATAGTAGATTGACGAAACGAATACATAAGACGAGCGTGAATAGGACAGTGGGAAGGGGAAAACCTACCTGAAGGTTCCAAGCAGAAAAATATAAGAGTTCACATTAAATTTTGTCTGCACCAATTTCCACCAAACATAGCTAACAACCATCTCGCAAACACAATATTATCATACATAAACAAACCGTATTGAAATCGGAGCATCCTTTCCGGAGCTACGTCGAAACAAAGAAACATGCATACATACACACTATGGCCTCAAACTTATCATCATCCACATCCTGACTTCACCCACTGCTGAGTATAGGCCTCTCTTTGCCTGTGTCCTTCCTCACGGTCCCGTGCCAGTCTCATCCAGGTTCGGCCGCGACGCATGCGATATTATTATTTATTTATTTATTAAGAAACAAGTACAACACCATAACAGAAATCCCAAGCGATGTTGCATGCACACAATCATATAAAAATAAAAAATAAAAACAACCAAGCTTAGAATAAGTAGGTAAGACCTACCGAGGATAGACATACAATAATAACTAACACTAACTACTTGCATTCAATATTCTCTAAAACAAGCTGCGCTATTTCCATGAGTTTCGGCAAGCTACAACAAAAAATGACAACATTGTTCTCTGAGAGAACATTAACTAAACGGATGGCGTGTGACATTGGGGCAAATTTGAGCAAGTTAGTTCTAGATGTTGGCTGACTGAGCATAGCGGGGCGGCGGCGCGCGCCCACGTACCGTATCGTCTGCCCATCTCGCTGCTGGACGACCAACGTTTCTGTACCCAGTTCTTGGGCGCCATTCAGTTAGCGCCTTACTCCACCTATCGTCACCTTGTCTTGCCAGTTGTCCTGCCCAACTCTATTTTAGTTCCGTTATACGATTCCCAACATCTTTGAACTTATAACACCCCTCTTTTTAGTTGGGGGTTAAAATGGATGTGAGTTCGCTCATACACGGATAAAAAAAAAAAAAAACTTACGCCGCGTGATGTCAAATGGAGTGACGCGCAGATAACGGCGGGTATAGAAAATGCGTGGGTTGGCATCACGGCAAAATTTGTCACATTGGCTTTGTCACACCTTTGACGGCATCTGCCGCAAAAAGACGGCCTCACTGTTGAGCAGGCTTCGCACGAGCAGCAACAGCATCCTAAGCGCGTTCTCTCATCAGTTCGATTGTCCTCTGGTTTGGAAGCTCGTCCAGAGGACTAAATCATTGTTAATTATTAAGTACTAACCTAGTTTTAAGTTGTTTTACTAAAAAGTTGGACTCGGTTGTCTGAATAAAACAATATTCTATTCTTTGCGTTTTTCCACTGCCCTGCGACAATCCGAAGACAAAACTTCTTGGAAGAAGCTAGTGTGCATCTCTATCGAATTAATTCAGGAAGGAGAAGGAAGTTTTTTATACGTAGAGACGGAGTAGCGGGTTTGTATCTAAATCGCTACTTTCGCGACGTTTTGGGGAGGGATCGATAAAGTTCCTTTTCCGCATTACCGCAATGGAATGGACTCGTAGAACCGCTTGGGATAATCCGAGCTCAAGGCGCTCACCTTAGCTATGAGATACTTTTCAAATATGACCTACAAGAATAACATATTTGCAGGAGAGTGTTGTGAAGAGATAATGACTTCATCGACTCCTAAATTCGACGTCCTATGTGGCGCGGCGGGCGAAGGTCCACCTGCGACGCAGGAGGTCGCGGGTTCGATTCCCGCCTCGGAACAAATATTTGTACGATCTGCAGATATTTGTTCAGGGTGTTCCGGGCTTTTTTTTATGTAAAATAAAAAAAAAAAACTATGTATTGTACTGTATTAATGTATATCAGTTATCTATTCCCCATAACACAAGCTCTGCTTAGCTTGGGGCTAGATAATGTTGTGCGAACTGTCCAGCGTTATTTATTTATTTAATTTGCCATAATCACAACGAAGTTTTTTATATTGTCGCTTACGTCAGTTACTTCCGAGCGGCAGAAATCAACCTCATCTCTTCCCGGGTTTACGTGAGTTATAGAGATGTCACTTTCTTGCAGCTATTGTTTTCTTGCTAGACTCCGCCCATTCGGTATTTTAACATATCGCCTATAGATCATTTCGAGGCCTGAAGTTGATTGTATACCTACGTACAGGCCGTTAATTGCTGTTTCTGCTGAGGCTTGCATTGTCATCATCCTAGCCTTTTATACGTCCACTGCTGTAACACTACTAATAAGCCGTATTTTGCTTGATTTCTGACCAGTAATGTACTAATAATGGGACAAGCGAAATCGAATTTACTAAAACCAGAGTCAATTTTGAATCAGGTATGCGCACAAATATATTCAAAACTCAACAGGACAGAATGTAAATCTCAAATTGGATGTTTTGTTTTCACAGTAAGGAAATTCTCGGGTTATTTATATTTACATGGGACAGGCTTGGGAGTTGGGTCGAACTTTGGACCGAGCTATGTCAATATGTCCTTTTCTACAAAACTCATAATTTATGCGGTAACCAGAATTTTCTGAGAAAGGAATCGGTTTGTAAGCCAAATTTTTTACATAGACTGGAAATAACTATTCCCTTTTTAGGGTTCCGTAGTCAAAGGCAAGGAACCCTTATTGATTCGTCATGTCTGTCTGTCTGTCTGTCTGTCTGTCTGTCCGTGTATGTCACTGCCTTTTTTTTCCGAAACTGTAAGAGCTATACTGTTGAAACTTGGTAGGTAGATGTATTCTGTGAACCGCATTAAGACTTTTACACAAAAATTGAAAAAAAAAACAATTATTTTTGGGGTTCCCCATACTTAGAACTCAAACTCAAATATTTTTTTTCATCAAACCTGTACGTATGGGGTATCTATGGATAGGTCTTCAAAAATGATGTTGAGGTTTCTAATATATTTTTTTTCTAAACTGAATAGTTTGCGCGAGAGACACTTCCAAAGTGGTAAAAAGTGTGTCCCCCTCCCCCGTAACTTCTAAAATAAGAGAATGATAAAACTAAAAAAAATATACGATGTATATTACCATGTAAACTTCCACTGAAAATTGGTTTGAACGAGATCTAGTAAGTAGTTTTTTTTTTAATACGTCAAATCGTAATCCATCCAAGATATTTTATATTATGTTACTTGCTGCTACGGAACCCTTCATGGGCGGGTCCAACTCGCACTTGGCCGTTTTTTTTTTTTAATGCATTAATGTTGCGCATTCCCCGACAGAAATCTTTATAAAAAAAAACACCTTGTGCCGCACTAAATAGCAGTTTTTATTGAATATCTCATTAAATATAGATAATTTTACAAAACCCCTACAGTAAACCCTCGGCTTTGTTGTACTGATTTTATTTATCTAATTTTGTACCAATATTATGCTCCATTTTAATAAACAATCGAATCTAGGCAAAAGTTAGAGGTAACTTTGGGTTTTTTTCTATCGAGAAAATGTTGTTGTGGGTTTCTGGTACAGGGATCCCTCAGAATTATAATGTAGTATCCATGCATATTTATAATTTAAATATTGTACTTGATTTAGACAGTTAAAAATCAAATCCAAGATTGGTAATTTTTCGTTATACCCCACCTTAATGACGTAAGGCTTGACAATGCATTACCTCATAGGGTGCGTCCTAGGTGGACGTGACCTACGTCCACGTCCACCTAGGACGCACCCTATGTGGCAATGCACTGCGCCCGCCACCCTGAGACATAAAGATGAAAAGTCTCATGTGCCTGAAATTTCAACGGCACCCATACCCTTCAAACCGGAACACAGCAATACAAGCACTGTTGCTTTGCGGCAGAAATAGGTATAGTACTTCAGACGAACTCTTTAAAAAAAAAGCACTACTACTACCACTAGTGATGATGATGAACGGTCTTCGAATTTTTGGTTCTAGAACATGCCTGTGTCCTCCCGATGTTTTTCTTCACCGCTGAGCGTGTGGCGATGAGAAAATAAATTAAGGTGGGGTATGAAGCAACATTAACAATCTTAGATTCGATTTTTAACTGACTAAATCAAATACAATATTCAGATTAAAAATATGCACAGATATACTACATTATACTCTTATGAGACTGGTGGTAGCAGGAGAGCCTCATATACAAACACTCATACACCCACACACACACACTCACACATCCTCACACAAATTAAGTAAGAGATCTGTTTCATAATTATAATTTTATCATAGGATAACTTTTTATTTTGGTGTTTTCTATATGTACCTACTTAATGTAACTTTTTGGTATGATGTTTAGTGCTCCTAGTCAGTCCTAAGGTCGGGCGCTGGAAATTGCGACACAGTTCATACTATAGCAATTTTCAGCGTTCCTTTTTGTATACTGCTCTTGTGTAAAAACTTTTCCAAAATAAATAAATTTCAATTTCAATTATAATACCGAGGGATCACCCATACAGAAACACGACAGGAAAATATTTACTCGATAGAAAAAAAAACAAAGTTACGTCTATTTTTGGATTCGGACGGGAACGTCCCTTTCGCAAAATGTCCCGCATGCTCAAAAGGGCCCGTTCTCGAAATGTCCCTTTCTTAAAACGGCCCTTTCTTAAAATGTCCCTATCTCAAAACGGCCCTTTCTTAAAATGCCCCTTTCTCAAAACAGCTCTTTCTTAAAATTACAGATTCATAAAACGGCACTTCTTAAAAAAAACTATTTAACTCTATTGTCATCTCCGTTGAGGTCAGAATCCGGAATAATAATTATTAGTTTTAGCTTGTGGGATGAATTCCTGGGATGAATACAGATGCATTATTGAAATTGAAATTGAAATTTATTTAAATCAACAAACATTACAAAAATCAGTATACAAACATAAAGTTATATTAAGGGGCCCCCTTTTGATTTGAATTAAAATCTTGTAGGTTCTTGTGTACAATTCAATTTTTGAAAGAGCGGCACTGTTTAAAATGAGAGAGCCAGATCATTTGGTTGTAATTCTGAAAATTCCGCTACTTACTTGCGAAACGGCAATAAACGCGCAAAATATTCTAAAACTTGTTCCAGCATGTACGTTTTTTTGAGAAAGTCTTTTGAGAATAAAATGCTTGTAATTTACCCCGAAATACCCCGAGATACCCAGGAAGACCTTTTTTACTTTTACCGTTTATAAGTACATTATGAACATCCAAAGTTCAGGTAACATTGTGCAGATAAGCTGATTTTTGAAGGCTTACACAGAATTAAGTGGTAAAAGAAAAAAAAGTGTCTCCACGTATCTAGATATATTCTTCAAGACACATATTAAAAACACATAACAAAACATCTGACGAAAAAATTGTTACAACTTCATAATCACGTACGAGCTGAACACAAGCGTTTTTATCGAAGGTACTGGAATTGGCTGCTCTTAAAATTATCTTATAGTAGGTAATTCATAGTTTGACAGCATTGGTACCCAAACTAGGATTACCTGTGTTATGGCGTACCAATACTCTCCGCCGGGTGATATGAAAAAGTATATAATGCATTTTTTATAGTTTGTGATTAATTCGGAATCAATAGAATGACTTAAAGTTATACTTTAGATACCAAATCCATTAAAGTAATCTTCAACATAAAATGAGAAAAAAAAATTATCACAATTTAAATATTCAAATGGAGGTAGAATTAATAATAAAATAAACAAACAAAATCATTAAAAATCATCAATATCATTATGTGCACGCCTGGGCATCATAATCACACTTATATTATAAATGCGAAAGTTTGTGAGTGTGTACGTGCGTTTGTTACTTCTTCTCGCCGAAACGGCTTTAGTTAACAGTGTATAGTCGAATTCTTTAAAATGTCCGGTCTGCCCGTTTCGTCCGGTTCGAACCATCTGAGGTGCGGCGGACCCTTGAAATTGTGGAAAGGTTCGATTCGGATGGTAATGAAGGTTCACAATCTAAGAATCTACGATTGAATATGTTATTTTCACGAAAGGGACGTTTCGCGAACGGGACGTTATGCGAACGGAACATTTCGCGCACGGGACGTTATGCGAACAGGACATTTTGCGTAAGGGACGTTTTGCGAACGGGACGTTATGCGAACAAGGCTTATTTTTAAGCGCGGGACATTTTGCGAAAGGGACGTTCCCGTCCGAATCCCTATTTTTTGCCTTTATTGGATTGATTATTAAAATTGGACCATTTTAATAAACAATCGAATAAAGGAATAGTAGATTACATACTTGTTCGGAATGGCTTATATTTACGAACCGAGAGGTTTACGGCCCTAGCCGAAGGCGAGGGACGTAACGAGGTTTGTAAAGAAGCCTTTCCGAACGAATTTTGTACACTATTTTTCCGCCTGAGAACCCGAAATCAAGCGGCGAAGGTGCTATTTTGAGGTTAGAAGGCGGAAAACATATAGACGTAACTTTGTTTTTTTTTCTATCGAGAAAATATTGTCCTGTCGTGTTTCTGGGTATAAAATTAGAGAAATAAAGTCAGTAGGTACAACAAAGCCGAGGGGTTGAGCTCTAGGGGTTTTGTAAAATTATCCATATTTTACGAGGTATTCAATAAAAAACACTTTTTTCAAGCGGCGCGAGGCGTTTTTTTTGTATGAAGATTTGTGCCTGGTGTTTGCGCAGTCTTAATAGAGTGGTTAAGTTAATTTTAGCCCAAACGTTGATGTAAACCTTCACTAAAATCACAAGTATGGAGCGAGCGTCCCGTAAACAAAGCTATGCAGATGAGTGCATGACCTATTTGAGAGATTGTCGACCTCTGACCTGAATCTTTACGGTCAGTACCCTTTGTTCGACAATGGATTAAATGATCTTGAAATAAAGACGTATTTACGTTTCACTAGAAACGGGATATTTACCATGACTTTTGAGTTTTGGTTGCCACAGTTGCATGCGCCATGATCACGGGAGAACTAACTAAAGTCATTGCGAGTAGATGTTATTGGCAGATATATCAATCTACCCTCTTTCTCACTCTTTTATTACGAACGACACCACTACCGTCGGTTTCTTTGTCACACTTTACTCCACCTCGACACACGACACTAACGGTATCCGAGGGGCTAGTCTTAAAATTTGACAAGCAACTTATACGGCCGTGTGGTGTACACTACACGGATTTTTGTACGGGATTTGAGTTTCTCAAGGTGCCCACTAGGGGCGCTCTTCGATTTCTCCATACTAAAATCCGTGTAGTGTACACCACACGGCCGTGGAAGTTGCTTGTCAAATTTGCAGACTAGCCCCTCAGGACGCGTAGCAGGTATCACATTTATTTAATTCTTACACATTCTCACCACCGGCTTCCATACTCCAGATAATTGAAAACCACCTTCTCTATAGTAATCTCAATTGTATCTTGTACCATAAAAGTAGTTTCTAGTGAAAAGGATGTACATTATATTTTTAAAAGTTATATAAAAATGAATTTGCTTCTAAATAAAACAGAGATTTGTCATTTTGGCATAAATAAAACTCTGATATCCATCATCAGCCGAAGACGAGTATGACGTGACATCCTTCGTATTGTCAAACACTGCACTGATGGAGAAGACACTGACTGCCCATACTCTGTTATAGAAGTCATTCTCGCTCTCTGACGACGAGTATGACGTGTCTGGTACTAGGATTGTCATTGTTTGTACTGCAGACCACTGCACAGACTTGTCACGGATGGAGAAGACACTGAGAGCCCATACTCTGTTATAGAAGTCATACTCTCCCTCTGACGACGAGTATGACGTGTCTGGTACTAGGATTGTCATCGTTTGTACTGCAGACCACTGCACAGACTTGTCACGGATGGAGAAGAGACTGATGGTCCATAGTCTGTTATAGAAGCCATACTCGCCCTCTGACGACGAGTATGACGTGTCTGGTACTAGGAGTGACATCGTTTGTCCTGTCAAAAACTACACTGACCTTGTCACGGATGGAGAAGACACTGACGGCCCATAATCTGTTATAGAAGTCATACTCGCTCTCTGACGACGAGTATGACGTGTCTGGTACTAGGATTGTCATCGTTTGTACTGCAGACCACTGCACAGACTTGTCACGGATGGAGAAGACACTGAGAGCCCATACTCTGTTATAGAAGTCATACTCTCCCTCTGACGACGAGTATGACGTGTCTGGTACTAGGAGTGACATCGTTTCTACTGCAGACCACTGCACAGACCTTGTCACGGATGGAGAAGAGACTGATGGCCCATACTCTGTTATAGAAGTCATACTCGCCCTCTGACGACGAGTATGACGTGTCTGGTACTAGGAGTGACATCGTTTGTCCTGTCAAACACTGCACTGACCTTGTCACGGATGGAGAAGACACTGATAGTCCATAGTCTGTTATATAAGTCATACTCGCTCTCTGACGACGAGTATGACGTGTCTGGTACTAGGAGTGACATACTTTGTCCTGTCAAACTCTGCACTGACCTTGTCACGGATGGAGAAGACACTGTCGGCTCAAGCTCTGCGTCGTAGAAGTCATCTTCGCCCTCTGACGACGAGTATGACGTGTCTGGTATTAGGAGTGACATCCTTTGTCCTGTCAAACTCTGCACTGACCTTGCCACGGATGGAGAAGACACTGTCGGCTCAAGCTCTGCGTGGTAGAAGTCATCTTCGCCCTCTGACGACGAGTATGACGTGTCTGGTACTAGGAGTGACATCCTTTGTCCTGTCAAACACTGCACTGACCTTGTCACGGATGGAGAAGACAAAGTCGGCTCAAGCTCTGCGTCATAGAAGTCATCTTCGCCCTCTGACGACGAGTAAGATGTATCGGGAACTAGAAGTGACATCGGCTGCCCTGTGTGAACATATTATGTTTAATTATATAATTTTCAAATTATTTTTCATTAATTTCATTATATTTTGTTAGTAGTAGAGCTTTTACACTACACCAGGGAATTCCACACACACATTACACATTACATTACATTTCGGGGAATGCTCCCAGGAACTGCACGATCTGATCCCACCATCTCCTTTTCATCACAGGACGAGCAGGCGTACGGCTCAGTACCATCCTTACCTCATTGGTATACCTTCTATTCGCACAAAACGTTTTGGTTCTACCTTTATAATGCGAACTGCTAAGGAGTGGAATACACTACCGTCGTCTGTCTTTCCTGAAAACTATAATCTGGGTCTCTTCAAGTCTAGAGTGAATAGGTGCCTTCTAGTCCTTTGTTCCTCATCTTCGGCCACATCGTCACTTACCAACAGGTGAGATCGTGGTCAAACAAAACTCTATCAATGTTAAAAAAAAAACAACACCTTTTTCTTCCGCAAAGCAGTAGTGCTCGCATTACTGTGTTCCGGTTTTAAGGGTATTTCAAAAAAAATGTGTTTTGAAATTAAAGGCACATGAGACTTTCCATCTTTATGTCTGTGACGGTTGACGGGCGCAGTGCAATGCCACATAGGGCGCATCCTAGGTGGACGTGACCTATGAGATAATGCACTGTTCAAAGGCAGAGGGTACCACTTAACATCAGGTGGGCCATATGCTTGTTCCGACATATAAAGTTATATTAAAAAAAATATGCCGTAATTATTTATGGTAACTGGGTGTCTGATACAAGCCTTATAGTGATAAAAAAAAAACAGTTTCATAAAACTTGCCAGTATCAAAACTAGCCAAATAAGTACTTCTTAGTACAGTTTTATTAATATTTCGACGGAGTAATCCTACCCCTTCGGGGAAAAAGGCGTGTGTCTATGAATGGATGCCGTCAGATTTATGCGTTGCGATGCGCCCAGCCCGTCCCACCTTGTGGATTCTAGCTTTATAATAGTTTATTTATCGTTTCTTTTGAGTGTGAATTATATGACTCGCTACATTAAGGTGGATGCTCACGCTTGATGCGCGAAATTCAAATATTTTGGTGTTTTTTGCCCATTACAGCTCGTCAACACTTCTTTGGATAGCGAAAGTTGATTTCGCGAGAACTAGGAGACTTAACACACATGTTTTAATTGATAGTATCTCATAAATATTATCAGTTCAGCTACGATGCACCTAAACAAAAAATGTGTGTATCGTAGCTAAACTGATGATATTTATGAGATACTATCAATTAAAACATTTTTGTTAAGTCTCCAAGTTCTCGCGAAATCAACTTTCGCTATCTGAAGAAGTGCTGACGAGCTGTAATGGGCAAAAAACACAAAAAAAAAAGAATTTCGCGCCGCAAGCGTGAGCATCCACCTTAAACTACGGGTAACTAACTGGGTGTATCGATGTCTTTGAGCAGCGGCAAGCAGTGGAACGGTGTCGCCAGCTCGCGACACTCCGAGCCAAGCTCCACGGGAGCCGATAGATCTTCGGCTCCGTCCGGGCCTGCAAACACCCGTAAACGATCTATAGATCTACAAGCTATTTTGAACTCACGAACCACGCGACAAGGTTGAAACCATATCAAACAAATACAAAACTGTTTTCTGACGTCGAATACTTTACTACTTACAAAAAACTACTAGATATGTCGAGATGATTTCTGTTATATGGACTTTGTTCAAATATCAGTTAAACCTAGAAACCAGGGTTTCTTAAAAATTATGAAGGCGCGAAAAATAAAAGAAAAGCATGATGATCAAAACATCCATCGATGTCATAAATAAACAGTGAAGCTTTTGATTTAAAAATAAAAAATAAACCGGCCAAGTGGGAGTCGGACTTGCGCACGAAGGGTTCCGTACCATTGTCTATATAAACGGCAAAAAAATCACGTTTGTTTATGGGAGCCCCCCTTAAATATGTGTTTTATTTTAATTTAATTATTTATTTTTAAAGTGAATATATAACTAAATATTTTGTGAATATTTCAAGCGTCTACCTGTTGCCGTTATCATAATATTTTTTATTTCAAAATATAGGACATACATACATTTGTGACAAAATAAAAGAGACATAACAATAACATAAACACGTTAGTTTACTACATTTAAATATTATCTTATAAACTAGTCTAATTGAAATAGAAAATTAGTTAATTATGAAAGTACGTACGGTTTATGATGTACAGAACCTACACTAAGGTTTAAAACCTTGTGTCGCAGGTTCTGCGTAACCTTCGGATGTCACAACAATGTAGTAGATGCAGTGTTAAGCAGTGCCTATTGGGTAATACAAGCTACCTACACTTCATTCAATATCGAGCAAAAACGAGCAATAAATCACGTTTTTTGTATCGGAGCCCCCTTAAATATTTATTTTATTGTTTTTATTATTAGTATTTGTTGTTATAGCGGCAACAGAAATACATCATCTGTGAAAATTTCAATTGTCTAAATATCACGGTTCATGAGAAAGTGAAAGTGAAAGGCGGACAGACAGACAGATAGTCAGACGGACAGCCGAGCCTTAGTAATAGGGTCCCGTTTCACCCTTTGCGTACGGAATCCTAAAAACAGGTAAAATCTTCCAAAATTTTACCACCTGCGAGCGTTATAACGCAAAATTCAAAGTTTGTACAAAAAAAAATACGCTATTAAACCCTAGTTTTAAACAGAAATAAGATATTTGTTTGAAAATATAAATTATAGTTTTTTTTTAAAATTAGTCATCATGCCTATTGTGGCCTTAGTCAAGAAATAGCTTGATATTTATGACATCTAAAACAGTATCATACAGGGCGTCCAAAGACTATGCGACATGAAGGGAAAGTACCTTAAATATTTTAGATAGGATATTTTGCTGAAAGGAGACTTTATTTTATCTAACCCCAGACGCAAAAACAACGGGGTGTTATAAGTTTGACGTGTCTGTGTGTATGTCTGTCTGTGGCATCGTAGCTCCCGAACGGATGAACCGTTTTTTGTTTGTTTGAAAGGTGAATTATTCGGGAGTTTTCTTAGCTATGTTTGATCAAAATCGGTTCAGCCGTTTCATTGCATTGAGGGTTTTTTTAATTTAAAAAAATTAATTACTTGTTTTAAAACTTAGTAATACCGCATTCAAAGTTTTTCTAAAAATTACTTGCAATCGAATATGGGAATCGAACCGACTTAAATGAAGAAAAAAACATCCCGTATTTTTATATGCCAATCGAAAGAATGGCTACAAAATAATAATTCCTCTTGAGTAACATAGTATCTTATAACAAAAGAATAACGTAAAATGTACGATTCCCAAACGAAGCAAGTAGTTTAAAAAAAAACTATAAACCCAGTATTACTAAGTTTTAAAAATAAAATAAAGTCTCCTATCTACAATATTTAAGGTACTTTCCCTTCATGTCGCATAGTCTTGGGACATCCTGTACATGCAGTTGTTGGCTTAGTGTTAGTGTGTATCATGCTGTTAATTGTATGTTATTCAGTAGGTTACCTTGTTTGATATGTGATTGAGATAGATTTGTTGGTCCTGTGTAAATTCCGTTCACTGGGTTCACTGTATTCTGAAACAATACTATGCATTCATACCATGTACAGTCAAAATTGGGTCTTCTCATTTCAAGTTTATGGTTGAAAATTTATCATAATACATAATTACAGTTTGTAACTGTACAGTATGAAAGTTTTTTTAAATATATTATTTAAAACAAGCTGTCGTTAAATTGATCTGCCAGCTGACAATGATGAAAATACTATAAAGAACCAAAACCTAATTAAAATAAACCTAAACAAGGGCAGTCTACTATTAACCATCGAGGAGCTTCCGTCTCCATCATCAGATCAGCTCAGCTCAGCCCGCTGTCACCATATTATTGTATGTCCATAGAAACTTGACAGGTATTCTCAATTTTTGCTCAATCAGATAGCGGGAACTGCGTCAAAATCACCCCCAAAATTTGAACCACACAAACAAACAAACATACAAGGCAAGTTAAATAAAAGCTTTTAAAATGTGATGTAGAGTGCATCTGTTTTAATAATTGCAAATTAAAATCGTATAATCTATGTATAAGTACTAGCAAAAGTCTCCGTTGCGAGTCGATTGTAATCAATCAGTAAATATGTTATACAATCTGTCCTTTAATCAAATTGTTGTACATAACCTACTATTGTTTTCCACATTACACAAAGGTTAGCTGAAAGATAATGCTATCTAGCATTAAGTTCGCCTATGTACAATACTTTTTAAGTTGTGCAATAAAAAAAAACTATCTATCTAATCATTTGGGAATAACTTAACCCCCAGATTCCTGATTCCAGATTCAGATTTTTATTCAGATTGATTCAGATAATTCATATTTCCTGTCGCATAGAACGCGATCGTGAGCATTGGTCATTACAGCTAGCGGATTACATAACTCGGTTGCCATCGGTTTCAATCAGTTTCATTCAATGCTGTTTCTATCCGAAAGGATGCTCTTGCGATTACCCAATTTACGCAGTTTACCTATAAAGCTTGATTGCAACTAGACTGCATAAAATAGGTAATCGCAAGAACATCATTTCAAATAGAAACAGCATTGAAATCGATTGAAACCGATAGCACCAGAGTTACGTAATCGCGATACTGGTCTCGGTTCCATTACACCCTCACCAAAAAATCAACGGGTCGGGCTGCAATCCCGCCTCGACTGTAATGGCCAACTTAGCGCACTTGTATCATAATGAACTATAAAGCAAATAAACAAAATGCAAAACAATACCTTAGCTATCTGTAGGAGTACTATGGAATGTTTTATGTTGTCCAACATTGCCTGCAAAAGATAAATAAACGTAGCAGCACTTATATATTTAAAAAAATATAGTACTAGGCTTCGACCAAAGTAAAAAGTATTACTTTGGTCGAAGGTACTAGGGATATATTTACCTAACAACAACGGTATAAATATGATTTGAGTCTAGAATGACTACTTTCCGAGTATGACTACCTACTTTCCTGGAATGAATACTTTCCCAGAAAAAAGACTTCTTTTACCAAAATGATCTCCAAATTGAGGCATGACTCCTATTCAAAGAGTTATCCAAGAGGCCGATAGATGCAACCAATGAGCAAAGGGTCACATCCACATCTGACCTCGATCAGAAAATCAGTATTGCCATCTATTGCGGTAGCGTCGCTAGCCTTTTGCCATGATCTGCCTACTGTCCGCCCTGCCTGATGCCGTGCCTAGGTTTTCTGTAGAGACCACAGCATGGGGTTTTTAAAAAACCCGGCCTAGAGCGAGTCGGACTCGCGCACGAAGGGTTTCGTACCATTATCTATAGAAACGACAAAACACTCACGTTTGTTGTATGGGAGCCCCATTAAATAATTATTTTATTTTAGTATTTGTTGTTATAGCGGCAACAGAAATACATCATCTGTGCAAATTTCAACCGTCTAACTATTATGGTTCATGAGATACAGCCCGGTGATAGACGGACAGACAGACAGGTGGACAGACAGCGGAGTCTTAGTAATAGGGTCCCGTTTTACCCTTAGGGTATGGAACCCTAAAAAAGCAACCCCGGTACAAGGTACAAGCATGCTTGTACTGGTTGTAGGCGTGAGGCACAGAAGGTACTGAGACTCGCCAACCCCGCCGGCGGGGTCGGTGCACTCGTATCAGTAGTGTTCGCTCTGTCGTGATAATCCACGATCAAGTTCACCGCCAAGTTTGCAGCGGACTTGAAGCCGCGTCCAGTTTGCAGTTCGTCCATATAGAATACACACGATCAAGTTTACCGGCAAGTTTGCTTGATGGCTGCCAGTTGAAGCCATGGCGTCACTAGTGATGGACGACGACGCGTTTGCCATCTAAAGCTTAGTACTCGCAATTAATCGTCATGCATACTTGAACGCTCACACATCTGCAAGTTTACATGACGCTGCAAACTTGATCAAGCCGGCAGAACGAAATTCTATTTTCGCTTCAAGTAGACTTGTCAGGCACACTCATAGCCATACACCGTTTAGTTTACTGGACGCCGCATAAAGTCCACTGAAAACTTGACGGTGAAGTAGATCGTGAATGGCCCGCATTAGCGGCAGCGGTCACGTCACCAGGATCACCAAGCACATGTCTTCGTCTACGGAGGCACTATTTGTGTAGTGGATTGTGGCTCAAATTCACAATACTTACGTTGGAGTGGTCTAATATGACTTGACCTTTGATCTTTTCGCTGGGGTCTTCCAGTTCTGTCACTCGTAAGCTCGTTTTCTGTGGAAATAGAAAGGAGTTTCTGATGAGAACAAGAAATAAACGACCTTTGTGGCGGGCGAGTAGACGGCTTAGATGCGAGAGGTTGCCAAATGGTGGGTCAAATGTTTGTATGCGCTGCAAAAACATTTGTTCTGGGTCTGGTTATTGTGGTAGCATGGTACTCGTAGTTCCTGATACCCACGACACAGAGGAACGTAGTGTGGGATCAGGACTATGTATGTGACTGTTGGGTGTTCTAAAGGCTGCTGATGACGATGATGAGGAGGTGGCATACAATCCAAAAAAGTTATTCTCAATAGGACAATAACGAGGTTTTTAATAGTCATATAAAGGTGGTGTCACATTGACACATTCAATCATGATCTATAGATAAATGAATAAAACGAACTAGCGCTCCCTTCCTCCCATCCCTTGCTATCGTATGCTTGAGCAGATCTCTCTCTACCGTATTTCTATAATAATACTGCACTATTCAGTACCTACTTATCACTAGTAGCACGTACTCACATTGACAAGTTCAATCATGATCTATAGATAAATGAATAAAACGAACTAGCGCTCCCTTCCTCCCATCCCTTGCTATCGTATGCTTGAGCAGATCTCTCTCTACCTTATTTCTATAATAATACTGCACTATTCAGTACCTACTTATCACTAGTAGCACGTACTCACATTGACAAGTTCAATCATGATCTATAGATAAATGAATAAAACGAACTAGCGCTCCCTTCCTCCCATCCCTTGCTATCGTATGCTTGAGCCGATCTCTCTCTACCTTATTTCTATAATAATACTGCACTATTCAGTACCTACTTATCACTAGTAGCACGTACTCACATTGACAAGTTCAATCATGATCTATAGATAAATGAATAAAACGAACTAGCGCTCCCTTCCTCCCATCCCTTGCTATCGTATGCTTGAGCCGATCTCTCTCTACCTTATTTCTATAATAATACTGCACTATTCAGTACCTACTTATCACTAGTAGCACGTACTCACATTGACAAGTTCAATCATGATCTATAGATAAATGAATAAAACGAACTAGCGCTCCCTTCCTCCCATCCCTTGCTATCGTATGCTTGAGCCGATCTCTCTCTACCTTATTTCTATAATAATACTGCACTATTCAGTACCTACTTATCACTAGTAGCACATACTCACATTGACAAGTTCAATCATGATCAATATATAAAATGATAAATGAATAAAACGAACTAGCACTCCCTTCTCCCTTCCCTTTCTATCCTATGCTTGAATCGATCACTCTGTATTGAACCTTATTTCTATAATAATACTACACTATTCAGTACCTACTTATCACTAGTAGTACATACTCACATTGACAAGTTCAATCATGATCTATAGATACATAAATAAAACGAACTAGCGCTCCTTTCCTCTCATCCCTTGCTATCGTGTGCTTGAATCGATCACTCTCTATTGAACCTTATTTCTATAATAATACTGCACTATTCAGTACCTACTTATCACTAGTAGTACATACTCACATTGACAAGTTCAATCATGATCTATAGATACATAAATAAAACGAACTAGCGCTCCTTTCCTCTCATCCCTTGCTATCGTGTGCTTGAATCGATCACTCTCTATTGAACCTTATTTCTATAATAATACTGCACTATTCAGTACCTACTTATCACTAGTAGTACATACTCACATTGACAAGTTCAATCATGATCTATAGATACATAAATAAAACGAACTAGCGCTCCTTTCCTCTCATCCCTTGCTATCGTGTGCTTGAATCGATCACTCTCTATTGAACCTTATTCCTTTAATAATACTGCACTATTCAGTACCTACTTATCACTAATTGCACGTACTCACATTGACAAGTTCAATCATGATCTGTAGATAAGCATCAGCCTCTGCCACTCGTCGTTCAAGGTCGCCGTGCCTGTGGCGAGGCGCGGGCACGGATCTCGACCAGCGTTCCCGCCTCCCGTGCCGTGCTATCGTGTCTTCTAGTGATCGAACCCATCGCTCTCTCTCCTGTCCGTCTCGTGCCTGAAACATGGGGATAATAGTCTTATGCCAGAGATATACAGCGATGAATAGCAATGCCCCTGGTGTTGCAGATGTCAATAGGCGACGGTATTCGCTTAGTGACATCGCCGGCCGTAGGTCTCTGTAAAATACTGGTTTTGCTGTGCAATCAGTATTTTTGATGGAAATTGGGCATTTTTTGTTATATTTAAATGTGACCAAAAAACTCCGTTCCAGCGGGACTCGAACCCGCATCTTCGCCTATAATTGGGTTGTTCGGGTCACATTTCAATTTAATGTTATCCATAAAGTGTGGCTTAACAAAAAATAACAAACTCTGATGAAATTGCAGTGGTGTCATCTCAATCGTTCGAACTAAATCTCGGACATTAAACAGAAGGTTTCCAAATGAAACACCTGTATATGTGTAGATGGCACCTATCGGCGCTATAGCCGAGTTGATAGTGCCCACCAATTTCGTCTCCAACGTCATAGCTCGTTCTATGGCCGAACTGGTTAAGGCATCGCCTATTACAGACGAAGATGCGGGTTCTAGTCACGCTGGAACGGAATTTTAGGGTCACATTCAAGTTTAATGTTATCCATAGTGTGGTTTACACTTGAAACATAACAAACTTTGGTTTTTGTTCTATAAAATGTGATATAAATACTACCTCTAACCTACCTCTACCTCTTTTAACTTGCAATATATGCCCGGGTGGAATATGTTTATCCGGGTGGAATCTTGCAATTGAATTTTAAAACAGTTATCCTCAACCGATTGAGCTGAAATATGAAATTTGGATACTCATAAATCTAAACTTCAATCAAAAATTGAGTATCTATTAAACTTTGTAGGTAATGAATAATCAAATTGATCACCCAAATTAAATAAAAACAGAATACTGCCCCTCCATTTGGATGGGCCATGAATGGAGGGGCCATTTGGCTAAATAAAAATTGTACAAATGAATAAACTACTTTTTCAAATAAGTTGCGCATACAAGTCCGGTATGCGCCGTGTGTAGATTTGGTGTCCGTAAGTTTGTGAAAAAACCTAGTATTCGCGAATTCCAGGACAGTAAAGGGAAATACTGGAAGCGGGACAAGAGACCCCATTCTGGGACTATCCCGGATTTCCTGGACGTCTGGCAACCCTATACACTTCTTGGTGGTTACAGCAGCCCGGGGACCAATTTAACATTGTGTTGGCATCACTGCCCTAGTGCCAATAATTGTTAGTAGTAGAGGTTTTTTGTGAAAGTGTTTGTCCGGGGAAGTATGTAATAGGTATGGTGGTAGCCATACCTATTTCTGCCGCAAAGGAGTAGTGCTCGCATTGCTGTGCTCCGGTTTGAAGGGTATGGGTGCCGGATAAATTACAGGCACATGAGACTTTATCTTTATGTCTCAGGGTGGCGGGCGCAATGCAATGCCACATAGGGTGCGTCCTAGGTGGACGTGACCTATGTAATAATGCACTGCTCATAGGCAGAGGGTACCGCTTAACATCCGGTGGGCCATCTGCTTGATCGGTCATACCAAGTTGTATATACACAAAAATAGATAGATAGATAGATAGATTAGATAGATTAACTCTTTATTGCACACAAATAACACACAGAAATATAAAACATAACTCAATAACAAAGAATAACATAAATGTACAATGGGCGGTATTATTGCTTATAAAAAAAGAAGTAAATTAGTATACTTAGTTTACCTGAAAATGGAACGTTTTGTGGTCAACAGTGATGGTGAAGGTTGAGTCGTCTTCATCATCGATCCCGATGACGGCTGCCCGCAGTCTGACGCAGCCTCTTCTAACCCCTCGCGTCATTTTTTCTTTCGACTGGAAGTAAATAAAGTGGTATTTTAAAGACATTTTCAAGTCACAGGATTATGGTGCATGGAGTCGGCTCAAGACCGTTTGTGGAACTCCGGACGATGTAACTCCGGAAGGTTGTAAGTTTAAACAAGACAAGACTTTCGATAGAAAAATGGATTTGCACATTTCCCACTTTCTCAAATGGGCGAAGGTGAAACATTGATTGGATACTGCCATCTAGACCAACAATTCAAAGGTTTATTTGGCATAACGGTTGGAAAATGTGACCTCCATTGATAAGGGAAGATCTTCCACTGGACTACACACATGTCCGGGGTCGTACAACAGATAGAGCCCCAATCGCGCTAATTCTGAACGTATTTAAAATGTGACCTCCATTGATAAGGGAAGATCTTCCACTGGACTACACACTTGTCCGGGGTCGTACAACAGATAGAGCCCCAATCGCGCTAATTCTGAACGTATTTACCAAAGTTCGAACGTTTGATCGTTCAGAATTAGCGCGATCGTGTTCCAGATGTAGTTGGGTGGGATGTACCTAATTTATGATCAAACTCCAGCGCTTGCGTGCTTCAGAACATTCTATGGAAGAGCGCAGTGCACGCGTCAAGTTGTTCTTCAATAGGTTGATCAATTATCATTTGACGACCTATGTGTCGCAGCGGGCGAAGGTTCGCCTGCGACGCAGGAGGTTGCGGGTTCGAATCCCGCCTCGTAACAAATATTTGTAAGATCTGTAGTTCAGGATTTTCTGAGTATGTTCTATGTATAAAAATATCTATCTATGTAATGTATTGTATTAAGTATATCAGTTATCTAGTACCCATAACACAAGCTCTGCTTAACTTGGGGCTAGATAATGTTGTGTGAACTGTCCAGCATTATTTATTTATTTATTTATAGATGTCACCTACAGATCAAATCAACACACCCCCATTGCATCGTGGCCGTGTAAGGCAACCAATACTCTCTCAAGTGAATACCTTTCTCCTTCCTTCCTTTATAAGGCTGATGACAGGCAAACCCACCATACCCAAGCCTGCATAGGTGCTTTGTATATGGGGCTAGATACACAATTATGAGTTTTTTCTTTTAAAAAATGGTAGACCATCATTGGACCGCGATCTCACCAGTTGGGTAAGTGACGATGCGGCCGACGATGGAGTCTAAAAGCCACCTATTCACTCTTGCCCTAAGGTCTAGAAGGCACCTATCATATCATAGTTTTCAGGAAATATAGATAACGGCAGCTAGTTCCACTCCTTAGCCGAAACGCTTAGTACCTCTAATAGAGGGTATACTAATGAGGTAAGGGTGATGATGGGTGATGAAAGGTGATGGTGGGATCAGATCATGTAGTTCCTGGGCACATTCCCCGAAATGTAGAAAGGTATAGGTAATTATAATTCTAGATATTACCTAATTATACCCAGGAAGTAGTAGTTTAAAGTCGAAGCCAGGAAGTTGAATGTCAGGAGTGCATTCGGCCAATAGATGTAAATAATCAAAGCTTAATTAAAACTAATTACGCAGTTTTGCTAATTAAATTGGAGCACCAATTCCGTACAAGCAGTAATTATCAGTATGTATATGACATACAAACTGCAAAGGACCTACTTACATAGTCGTCAAAGTAGGTACATATTCTGTAATACGTACTATTATGCATTTTGTTACACAGGATGTATTAAAATTTAAAGGAATTTATAGTCATGTATTTATAGTTCCTATAGACCGCTGCAAACGATCTAAATGTAGCTCAACTGATCCAAATCACTACCAGACGGAAGCATCCCTAATATAAGGTGCTGGCTGCATTGCCGCACGCTAAATGGCATTACTATTGCGTTGAGCCAGATAAGAGCGCTCTCGGGTCACGCGTCGATCTGTCTTCATATTTTAGATGCATCTTCTTAGATATAGGACTTTAGTTTTCGCTAAATTTCGCCAAGTCACACACACTGTAAATTAATTCCACATAATGTGATGCATACGTTAGCATTCATTTGAGTTCAAACTCCATAATCATTCGAGTGTTGTACGCCAAGTGAAGTGCTCAGTACACATTGAATATCACCTAAATATGGATACCCTGGTGGAAGCTTACAATGTTGTTTTTTACGAACGGGCAGGTAAATACCCTATCATACATAGTTAGTTAGTTATTTCCAAAAAACAAAACAAACTGAATATGACATGATATAGTTTATTAAATACAAGCAGCGCCCCGCGGTTTCAGCCGCGTAAGTCTCGATCCTGTGGGAATATCGGGATAAAAATGTGCCTATGTGTTATTCCGGGAGTCCAGTTATCTCCATTCCAAATTTCAACCAAATCCATCAAGTAGTTTTTACGTGAAAGAGTAACAAACATCCATCCAAACAAACTTTCGCGTTTATAATATTAGTAAGATTTAGAAAAAAGGCGAATTTCAAACAATAGATGGTTTTGGCTTTGGTGAAAATGACAGTAAATGATACCTAACTAAAAAGACATACTATACATTTCCCCGAAAGGTTATGCAGAGCCTCAAATGGGCCTCTGTTCATCGTGTGTTGCACCATCGTGGGACTTGTTTGTAAGATTCTTTGGGATAAGATTTGTCCTGGCTGCTAGCTTATTTAAGGAATGTGTTATATACTGGAAGAAAGCGTTAGCAGAGTCAGTCGTGGGACGTAATGGCGGCGATGAGCTCACCACTTGACACGTCTATTTTCCAATATATTGCAAAACCACGGCATGTAAATATACTCGTTACAAAGATTTTTCAGTAATTTACGACTAGATAAGTTTGTTATAGTACAACCAATGCTATGGCCGTTTGCCGGCCGGCTCTTTTCAGACAGATCTCGTCTCGCACAATCTCTGTACGATAAATTAGTTAGGTAAGTTGGTACATAGTAGTTTTTTTTTATCAGTCCGCGACCAAGATTGTTTCAACACATTGGAAAAGTCTCGGGAAAATAAATAATAAGGTGACACGTGATAAATACCGGGATAATATCAATAAATATTTATTTATGTATTTATTTATTTATTTATAGACGAGCAGCTATCGCTGATATTACACACAAATAAATTCCTGTATAAAATAAAAAATAAATAAAATAAAATAATTGCTGTATACAAATAGCCGCGTACCCACCTAGCGCACAGGCTCACGCGGCAGCCTCGCGAGCCAAATGCCTCGGCTGGTGTGGACGTGCCTCGGCCTGCCTCGGGCGCGCGTTTGCTCGACCGAGCACGGCTCGGCCCCGAGCCGATTGTTGTCGGTAAACTTGACGCGCTCAAAGGTGCCTCAGTGAGCGCTGTGCGTTAGGTGGGGACGGTTATGTTATGGCTCGCGCGCGAAGCTACTTCAAGTTTTGTCTCTTGCCGCGTTTGGCTTCTTTCTTTTTTGCGTGTTTCTTCTTCTTCTTCTTCATAAATTTTTCTAATCCAGAAGCGTCCAGGTTTTTTCTTGAAACGTGACTGTTTTCGTTTCTTCAAACAATAAGCAGCTAAGAAAATAGCTGCAGCTGAAAATACACGACTGTCCATTACGAATACTCGCGGACTTATGATGGCTCAGCCTGCCTCGCGAGGCAGCCTCGTGTAAATTGAACAAAACTACTGAGGCTGCCGCGGGAGCCATCGCTCGCGATCCGGACATCGAGGCTGCCGCGCGAGCCTGTGCGCTAGGTGGGTACACGGCTAATAAATATATATTCTTTCTTTCTTTCTTTCTATATATTATGTCTACATCAAACCAGTGTGGAATGTCAACCGTCCAACTAGGTTGACAGCGTGGTTGGTCAGTTGGTAATAGACGTAATTTTGGGTCACTTTTTCAAGTTCTGAATTGTCATAGCCAGTTGTCGAGCTTGTTTTTAAATACATTTACGGACGTGGCAGAAATAACATCGTCTGGTAGTATGTTCCGATTGTGGACCACTCTGTTACTGAAGAAGTGATGTATAACAAGTGCGGTGGCAGGATCTCGAGCCAGTTTTAATTGGTGGCTTTCTGTCTTCACAAAGATATCATGTAGGTCTGGCAGTTTGTATTGGTAGGTCAGGATTTTAGATGTTTCTATGAGTTCACCGCGAAGGCGTCTTTCTTCAAGGGTAGTGAGGCGTAAGGTATGTAATCTCTCTTCATAAGATTTCTGACGTAGAACCTGTGGTATCTAAATATAGGTAGTTAGTGTCCTTATTATTTCTAACATTGTTTATATAAGCTATAAGTAATCTTCTTCATCATGGTTTTAAGTTGGAAGACAAATTTCGTGTCTGTCCTGAAAGGGTTTTGTAGATCCTTGCAACCGGTGGAACATGCTGACGAGTTTCTTCTACGCTGTTCTGTTAGCGTAGGTACTACAACAGCTTCAACACCCCTCCACCCTATTAGGGAGGGAAATTAGGAAATGTATTTCATAGTGCACCCGATCACAAAAGGACGGTTAGGTTTCTAGTACTTACGTACTACGATTATATATATATATATATATTGATGACTACTGGAATACCCGCGACAACGTCTGCCTGGAGTTTTTGTCATACAAACTTCAAAACTTCATTCATTCGTTTAACTTTATTTTAGTAGTAGTAGAGCTTTTATGTCATCCGGGGAAGTCTCTGTGACATAAAAGCTCTACTACTACTAAAAGAAAGTTGAACGAATTAATGAAGTGTTGAAGTTTGTATGAACTTAAACCATTCAGTTGTCTTCGGTGGAGACTACTTAGTCTCCATACCTCAGCCCCGCAAAGCAGTAGTGCTCGCATTGCTATGTTCCAGTTTGAAGAGTGTGGGTGCCGGTGAAATTACAGATGGCAGCAGCAGGACCTTGTTACGCCATTCAACACCCCGCTGCACCCTTTTAGGTTCTGAATTACGGAAATTCCTTAGTAATTGCATCCGTAGACCGCATAAGGAATATACCTACCCTCCAAATTTCAGGTCTCTAGGACTTTAGATTGTGCGTTGATAGTCACGGCTTTATATAATTGATGATAGAGTACAATAGCGAATCAAAAGAAGAATAATGAACACCTTTCTAATTACATCACAAATTATGATACAGACAATTGTGTTTTAAATAAAGCAGCTTACCGAAGACCTAAAAACTATCTAGCATGTAGCCCACTTATACATTTTTGCACAATCATCATCGCGTGACTAGCGTCTATTCTACGTAACAACTATACCACGAACATCTAAATACATCGTCTGTCAAAACATTGTAGTAGGCATGCACGAAACCGGCCAATTACAGCACTCAACACCCTGCGATTCTGAATTAGCATGTTTATGTGGCAATGGGCAGGTCATCTAGCTCACAGAAATACTACCGTTTGGGCATAAAGTTTATCGATGGACCAACGGTGGATGGAGACAGCCCAAGACCGTTCGTCGTGTCATTCGATTGGGAAGCCTATATCGAGCAATGTGGACTTCTGTAGGCCGACTGTAGAATAACTTTTTTAGTATGTTAAAAGGTAATAAAAAGCGAAATTCTTTTTTTTAGTGTTTTTTGCCTATTACTGCTCATCAGCCCTTCTTCAGATAGCGAAAGTTAAGTTCGCGAGAAAACAAACTGAACATAAATGATGCAAAAAAGTTTAGTGCTCGCGAGGTCTACTGTTCGCAGAACTACTAGTTTATTAACGAGTAACTCGGCGTGCAGCCTCTAGCTTTTTAAACGGAAATTTAAAAAAATTGTATGGCATGCTTTACAAACTCATGTTACAATAAAGTTTGGTACTTCATAATAGAAGCTTAGCACTTAGCAAATGACTGATCTATTAATCGGATTACTAATGCATGTTGCACAGCGTCCTTTCACCCACTGAGACAATCATTACAACATTGTAGACGGACATAATATCACTAATGTGCACGTAGGTGCAAAAGATGAAGATTTAAAAATAAATTTACTGTCATAAACTGTGTAAATTTTGCTAAAAATACGTTTTTAAGTCATCTAAGTAAAGTAAAGTAAATGCTTATTGCCAAAAAAAGTTTTTTACAGAATCACATAAGTTATGTTCACAAAGATATCCTTAGTTCTTTAGAGATTCTTTAGTAAGGCCCAAACTAGGCGTAAATGCCTGTATCTTGGGTCTCAGGGGTACGAGCTTAGAAGGCAACAAGTTTGACACTGTTACATTGGGTGAATCTAATGGCGGCACTTCACTTGGTGTATTGGCGCAAATGTTCGCGTTATTTTTCCAAGGCAAAATCAATCATGTGTCCAACAAAACATGGTACTACTTAGCATGACAAAATAAATCAAATGTTTGCCCAAATATGCCAAGTGAAGTGCCAGCATAATAAATAAGTGATTTGGCAAGTAATGTTGAAATTAAAGTAAAGAAAAGTTAAATTTAATATCTAAGAGCTAAAGACAATTGCAATTTGACTCTACGAATTTACTTTTCACTAGAAACGGGATGTTTAGCATGATTTTTGAGTTTGAATTATTCCCGGTATTTCGGCACAGTTGCATGCGCCATGATCACGGGAGAAACTCCCAAACAAACTCAAAAACCATGGTAAATATCCCGTTTCTAGTGAAAAGTATGTACATAACCATGATAGTTTCAAAAGTTCTATGTATTTCTACCAAACAATAAGGATAGGTAGAAGCAAGAATCAATTTCAAACAATTCAGATGCTCAAAAACTAATGCTACCGATGTGCCTCTGCTTTTTGATACATCATCATAACACCAGTAACTATCGTTGACAATGAATAATGATCAGAATCAGAATCATTTATTTGTCCGAAACACAGGTTTACATGCAGATGTTATAAAAAAGAAAGTATCACCATGTTTCGCGTTGTCAAGGCATACAAAATATAAAAAAAAAAAAAAAGAACAATTAATTTTTAACACGATGAGTACACAGTAGGTCAGATAGTAACATAGTAATTAATTAAATTCATTCAATATCATTTTAGTGTTGTAAACGTCAAACAATTATTAAATAGCGTAGAAGGTCCAAAAAATTCATTTAAATTATAAAAACATCCTAAAACTAACCAATTATACAATTTTTTTTGGAATTTATATTCCGGCATTTCTTTTATATCGTTTGGCACGTGATTAAATATTTTTATTGCCATATAATAACAATTTCTGTTTCGTAAAGCTGTTTTTGCTGACGTTTGTACCAGTCGATCTGGATAGCGTGATTCATATCTGCTCTTCAGATCTCTATTCATGCGAAACAGATTTGCATGAAGTTTTACAAATTTACAGATTTCATAGATATACATATACTAGTCAGAGTCAGAAGATGAAATTTTTTAAATAAAGGTACAAATCTCCACGAAACAATTCGTGGTTCGTTGCTTATGCAGATTACGCATTTGGTCGCTGTGGGTAATAGGTACGGATGAATGATTTAGATCAAGACTACGCGATCTATACAGGCACATGAGACTTTTCACCTTTATGTCTCAGGGTGGCGGGCGCAGTGCAATGCCACATAGGGTGCGTCCTAGGTGGACGTGACCTATGAGGTAATGCACTGTTCATAGGCAGAGGTTACCGCTTAACATCTGCTAGTTCCGTCATTCTAGTAGTATAAAAAAAAAAAAATGCGAACGATAAAGTTGTGATGATCGGAATCTACCAATGTTATCTTCGATCATATCAAAGGAATTCCGTATTGTAAAATCTGAGAGGTACCTTAGGTACAACTAAATTATACACCGGTGAGCTCATCGTCGCCATTGCTTCCCACGACTGACTCGGCTAACTCTTTCTTCCAATAACACATCCCTAGCAGCCAGAACAAATCTTATATCAATGAATCTTACTAACAGTCCGGGTAATCCCTTAGTTGGCTTGACGACATCTACGGGAGGAGACGGAGGAGTCTATTCTTAGGCGGGACACACCACGGCAGATATTTTTTATGGCATTTTAATCTATCGAGTGTACCGAATGGATATAATCCATTTGTGGCTTGAACATACATACACGATACATATATAGACACACGCCTAGCTTCGAGAAATAGTCCACTGGGGATCGATTTTTGAAAGTCACTAAGTGACTAGAAGTCACGAATGACAAAATGTCATCGATGTCTTTGAAATCACTTTTTACCAAATGTCGTATTTTTTAAAGTCATACCCTGTCTACCAACTTGCAAATATTTCACAGTCGTTGTCTTTGACATACGACGTATCTGACCATTATTAGTTTGTCTGTTCCACTATACTAAGTCCATGGTTCCACTCACCACAGACAAAACAGTGTACTACGTTCGGACCATAGATAATAATTATGTGTGGGTGGAATAGGAAAGCCACAAGATAAGGAGTAAAATTGAGCAAATACTATTCATAAATGTCAGTGCCAAAACAGTCACAGAGTGATTTCAAATCGATTGGGTAGAGGCACTCGTATTGATATCATAGTATGTCAATTTTAGTCAGCGGTGATTTCCATAAATACGAACTTTTGGAAATCGGTGACTAATAGTCATTTTGCTGACTTCTAGTCACTCGCTGACTTTCAAAAATCGATCCCCAGGTCTGTCTAATCTAGACTGATAACACACGGGAAAACGTCAAACAATTGTCCCAATACCGTTCCTAAACACACATTCACAAAGCATAGAGCGGTGAACAGAATGAAAAATTTGATTACTCAATGAAGTTTTTGTGAGAATTTGTCGTTATCTTGATACCCATAATGATCTGATCAGTCGGTTAATGATATCTGTATCATTAAAACTAAGACAACAATTTAAATCGGCTTCCAAAATTGCATATCGCAATGCTGCATCTCGCTCGACCAAACAATAAAATGTACTCTATTTCTTCCATCGCCTATCACTGTTACATCAAATTGCAACTTATTTCGAAACGGAATGTAGGTCAGTGCAAAAAGTGGAGATCATCTCGTTCGGAGTTTATCACAATTGTTCTAAAGGTGTGCGTCCACTAATGGGTATCATAGCGAGCGTACGCACGCACCGTTGGCACAGAATAAATATTAGTACAACCGTTGGTCTTTGTTTAATTTGTATTTGTTTCCATGAATCGGCAGCTTCGTGTTGGACAATGTTATATACATATGTACGTACAGCCGCCTAAAGTGTACCTACCTCTATGTTCGGATAAAACAAATCCACGTATTCCCTGTGTTTCGAATATCAATGTATAAAATCAATGCGTGTCTGATTGAATGACTGACTCATTGGCTGACTATTAACGCACAGCCCCAAACCGTAAGGCATAAGGCCTGAAAATTGGAGCGTACATCAACTGGGTGCACATATAGGAATTTCCAAAGTTCAAATTTCCACGTTTTATATGGAAAATAACTCCAGGTGGACGAAGTTGCGGGCGATACACTAGTAATATAAATGTTTTCAATAAGGTGAATCCGTGAATGCTATCTTTATGACGAACTGTATGCCACATAAAATTAGAGCCTATTATGACATTTTATGGTTTGTATTGCATCGCTGTTAAAATACGTCTTGTGCATAGGCCCATGATCATAGGTTAGATATTAATTGTAAATTTCATACAAAAAGCATTAAAATGTTTTGATTATAACAGTCCGAGTGAGCTAGAGGTAGAGGCTGCCAGCGACTGGTGGTCAAGCAGAGCTTTGGTGCGTTCGTTTCATTACCGTGAACGCACCCCTTTAATCTCCTCCGGTATTTAATCAAATTGTTCTAATAACCTTCACGAATTCACGATATTCTATGAGAAAGCAATGCAGGCTTAATAGGCACAACCTTGATCGGGTTGAAAGGAGCTATCAGAACTTAGAAGATAATGATCGCAACACGACAAGCATATTTTAGATTATTTTAAATGAGGTGTTAACCACAATACACACTTTCGGGTATGCAGTTGGGTAACCAAGACACACCTTTCGAACATAATAAAAAATAAAAATTGATGCGTCTGCGCTCTGAAAACACTCTTGTATTTATCTATACTAATATTATAAAGAGGAAAGATTTGATTGTTTGTTTGCATTGAATAGGCTCCGAAACTACTTTACCGATTTCAAAAATTATTTCACTGTTGGGAAGCTACACTATCCCCGGGTGACATAGACTATATTATTATTATTTTTAAATTAGAGATTCTTACTAAAACTCCTATAATGTAACCCAAGGTGTATAAAAACTACCTAAAATATTCTATACGTCGCGTGCGCTTCGAAAAAAATTGATGATAGAATATAATAAAAATATACTACATTATCGCTGAGTGCTATAGGATATGGTTTATTAGCTAACGCCCGCGGCTACTCTCGTGTTATTTGTGGTTCCACTCCGTAACGGTTTAGCGGATTTTGATGGCATTTGGAATATTTCATTCATTTCATTTCATTTATTTAATTCAATAACAATTTACAATCGTATCTGAAATTACATAATATAATTACATATGGATGGATGCGAGGGAGTAGGAGGAAGGGGGGCTGTTTTTCACCCTGAAACTACCCGTGCGAAGCCGGGGCAAGTCGCTAGTCACTTATACACCTTTAAGAAGTTTTAAGGAAAATGTCAAATTTAAGGCCACCACCGAACTTGAAACTATACAAAAAAATGTAAGTACGTAGGTACAACATAATAGGAAATATTTCGCCTAGAAACTGTATATACATATAGTTACTGAAAGTCTTATAAAACACGTGTTTATCAAATTTTTTCGGCATACCTATTGTGTTTTAAATTTAAGGAGCAAAAGTCGAAGGGTGGATCCACTAACTTACGTATCTTACGAATTTTGATATTATATTATGTTAGGTATTTATATAGCTAGTTATTTAGAGTAGGTATTTAATTTAATCATGTTAATCATTTAATCTCGACCTATAATGATTCACAATAGCACTACCACTCACTCTACATTACACAAAAGTTAGCTGGAGGAAAATGCTAATTAGCATTAAGTTCGCCTATGTACTGCTTTTTTGCCTTAGGCAATAAATAATTTTCTATGTACTTTATCTCGTCACGTGTCTTATCTTGTGTTGTCTTTAGGGAAAATAAATATATTTTCTTTCTTTTTCTTTATCTTGATCTCTTCAGACGAAACCTCCATATAATTGTGATAGTATAGAAACACCGGGTTGGTTCGTTTTTATAAATAAAAAATAATGCTGGTCAGTTCGCACAACATTATCTAGCCCCAAGCTAAGCAGAGCTTGTGTTATGGGTACTAGACAACTGATATACTTAATACACTACATAAACATATATATTTTTATTATACATAGAAAATACCCAGAACACCCTGAACAAAACCACCTGCAGATCGTACAAATATTTGTTCCGAGGCGGGAATCGAACCCGCAACCTCCTGCGTCGCAGGCGAACCTTCGCCCGCCAAGCCACAGAGGTCGCCAAGATGTAATGATTAGTTATTTTTAAGAATTTCAAATTCTCCATTGAGTGACGTTATGCATCCCAATTTTCCCAGATCCCCGAGTAGAAGACTGGTTGCTTATGAGGTCACCATGGCCAATCGTGGCCATCGTATCCTTGTACCTGCTGCTCACCAAGGTGTGCCTGCCATCGTACATGAGGAACAGGAAAGCGGTGGACCTGAGGAGGGTTATCAAGTGGTACAATGTGATGCAGATTGTAGCGAATGCTGTTGTTACTTGGGGGGTAAGAGTACAATGTTTTTTTTTATTTTATTCTACCAAGGTGCAAACAAGCTTTCGACCCACCTGTTGGTAAGCGGTTACCGTCGCCTATTAGACGCCTGCAATACCAGAGGCATCACACACGCGTTGCCGACCCTTTAAACATTTCTAAACACCCTTTTTGAAGAACCCCGTACTGTAGTCGCTTGGAAAACCTCAGCGGGAGATCATTCCACAACCTGAGCGTTCGCGGGAGGCAGTTCCTCTGAAACCGCACAGTCCGCGACCACCCTGGCTCTTTGTAACAATCCTTACTTAAGCCTTACTAAGTACAACTTACCTAGTAAGTTGGTGACAATGTATTCAATATAAAGTCTAAGGAGTGCCAAGGAGTGGACAACACTACCGTCGTCTGTCTTTCCTGAAAACTATAATCTGGGTCTCTTCAAAGCTAGAGTGAATAGGTGTCTTCTAGACCTTTGTGCTCCATCTTCGGCCACATCGTCACTTACCAACAGTGAGATCGTGGTCAAACAAAGGACTATAAATGTTCAAAAAAAGAGTCATGAAATAGACAGCAACTCACGCTTACTTTTACCAAGGGAAAGATAAGATTAGAACTAGTCTATGAGATTCGCAATTTTTAGGAACCTTCTTTGAGGGCATACCTCTGTGGCGCGGCGGGCGAGCGTTTGCCTGCGACGCAGGAGGTTGCGGTTTCGATTCCCGCCTCGGAACAAATATTTGTTCAGGGTGTTCTGGGTCATTTTCTATGTATAATAAAAAAAAAATATGTTATATATTTTATTAAGTATATCAGTTATCTAGTACCCATAACACAACCTCTGCTTAGCTTGGGGCTAGATAATGTTGTGTAAACTGTCCAGCATTATTTATTTATTATTTATTTATACCTTGTACTATTAATTATTCTGTGGTCATAATAATGGTGTACAAAACTGCGTCCGATTTGTACCAATAAACACAATCAGCATTGGTTGAGCCGTTTTGCTGGTACAGACAAATAAATACACATTTTTTTAGTTCAGTCGTTTTCGCCTTACGTCCACTTTGGTCGAAGTTACGTCCTCTAACATCCGTTTCCTAGCGATGCGCATTCCAAGCCAAGCCCATTTCTTGTTTATGCAAATTAAAACGAGACCCGTCAAGATCACTTGCTTTAATTACTCCAGTTTACATACATACGTACCCTTTTTCCCCAAAAGGGTAGGCAGAGCCTCAGATGGGCCTCTTTTCACCGTGGGTTGCACCATCGTGGGATATAGAAGTGACAAGTGTTGAGTTCATTGCCGCCATTGCTTCCCACGACTGACTCTGCTAATGCTTTCTTCCAGTAATAATACATTCCAGTAAGCTAGCTGCCCAGGACAAGTCTTATAACATCGAATCTTACAAACAAGTCCGGGTAATCCCTTAGTCCTTATTAATCCTGTTTAACTTTCCAATAAAAGGCTCAAGAGATTTTTATTACACGCGGTACTTTTCTAAGCAAAGGTTTCTGTTCAGTTGGGCTGAGAACATCAGTGACGTAATATTTCTCAATCAGGCCATTAGATTGTGGGTAAGTAATAGTTTGTGGTCAAAATTAATGTGACTTTCTAACTTATTAGGTGATAAAAATTAATAAACCTGTCATTATAAACGTTTTAATTCATTGCAAATTGATTAACTTATCTTCTTAATTATTAATTATTCTTAATCTGATTAATAGACTATAATTGAGTGATTTCTGAGAAATGAGGAGATACGTAGAAGAACCAAGATCACCGACATAGCTCTCAGGAATAGCAAGTTAAAGTTTTTTTTATACATCTTAGAATGACGGATCAAGCAGATGACCCACCTTATGATAAGCGGTACCCTCTGCCTATGAACAGTGCATTATCACATAGCTCACATCCACCTATGACGCACCCTATGTGGCATTGCACCGCGCCCGCTACCCTGAGACATAAAGATGTAAAGTCTCATGTGCCTGTCATTTCACCAACAACCGTACCCTTCAATCCGGAACACAGCAATGCGAGCACTACTGCTTTGCGGCAGAAATAGGTATGGTAGTAGAACTTCCCCGGACGAACTCTTTTACAAAAAAATTCTACTACTACTGAAGTGGAAATACGTTGGCCATATAGCTCGCAGAACTGAAAACCGTTGGGAAATAAAGGAACACGAGTGGCGACTACAAACCGAACGACGCAAAAGAGGAATGCCCCCTTTCGATGGACCAAAGACATTCAAGACGTAGCAAGAAGGCGGTGGATGGAGGCGGTTCAAGACCGTTCATCGTGGCATTAATACTAATTTAATAACGTGTAAAATTCGCTTTAAGATTTGTTAACTCACTAAATACCTCATTCATACTAATTTGTAAAACTAAATTATTATGGTTACTGAGTACTAAGACTTACGATGGAGAGTCCGTCTAGCTTATTACGTATCTTGCAATAGCAATGCGATAGCAATAATTGCGCGATTATCGCATCCAAATCGCAAATTCGTATTACGTATCAGCGATCCGTAATACGAATTTGCAATTTGGATGCGATGATCGCGCAATTCTCGCGCGATTCTTGCTATTGCATTGCTATTGCTTGGGGCTAGATAATGTTGTGTGAACTGTGTCCGGCATTATTTATTTTTATTTATTATTATTATTGCAAGATACGTAATAAGCTAGCGGGGTGAGCCACTGTGACCCTGCAACACTGGCTCTTTGAGACCTAGTGCAGGGAACAGCGCTCCTTTAGGTACATTATATTACTACTATTGAAATGATACTAAAGATAGATAGATAGAAGATATAAAATACTTTATTGTAAAAAAAAAATTATATTATTGTATAATAGCTAATAATACGAACAAAAAGAAACAAACTTAGCTATATAATAAACTGAGGAACGAATAAACATTATCTTACTATCTTATCTTATTCTATGGGGGAGGCCTATATCCGGCAATGGACTTCTGTAAGCTGCTGAAGATGCGTGAACGAAACAGACTGGCTAAAAAACGGATAAGATGATAGACATTAGTGGAGCCCGTATATCCCTTTCTCTAGCTGTTGGTCAATGGACTGAGCTTGCTGGTATCTGTGTTACATCCGTGATGAGTAAATTGATTACTCACTCCCGTGAGTCAGGCGACGAGACGCGACGGTAGGCTGATTTCGGACGCTGACCTACTTGCTAATTTGTAGGCAGGCATTTGATGATGGAAAGCGAGTTAATAACTTAAAAATTACGCTAAAAATTGCTCTACTTACGAGTATTGAAGAGAGAGACCATGTGGATTGCAAAGTAAATTTATCTTTCCAATAAGAATAAGGATTTTGTCAATAATATACTTTTCAAATCGGTACCGTTTGCGGATCAAAATGGCACAGCCAGTCGAGGAGTTCCACCGTCCACCATCCGTCTCTATCATCAGATCAGCTCGCTTTGACCATAGTACTGTATTTCATCGGAACTTGACAGGTAGGTCAAAGTTCAGCTCAATCGGATATCGAAATACACAAATAACACGAAGCAAAATAAGCGCTACAGGAGGCTAACCAATTTTTTTTTAAATTTATGTATGGCTCGCTTAAATCTATGTTGCCTTTTTTTGGATAGCGTGTAAAGCTAAGGCCAAACCAACGCGTTCAGCCCGCGTCCGCGGTGGCGTGCACGGTGGCGATCCATTGTCTTACCATTGATCGCCACCGTGCACGCCACTGAGGACGCGGGCTGAACGCGTTGGTTTGGCCTTAGCTTTAGTCTTTCACAAAACAATTTCGATCAGATTGTCTTCATGGCAGGGATAATATACACTTCATGACAGCGTGACAAGTCTGTTGCCGTTCAAACTATTATAGTCAGATAAGGGTGAGGTGTATCTTGATATTATTGATGGAAACGCCATTCTATTTCCATATTTAGACTGAGGTAATTTAGATTTTAGATGTAGGTTACACGTTCAGTCTGGCATTAGTTCAGTCTATCAGTCTGGATTGACTTGACTGATGCCAGAATGATGGATGATTTTCATGGTTACACGGTTTTCTCATTGGCACTTGACAAGTATGCCAAAGGAGGTGGGCAACCGCTAACCCAGGTCTAAAATAAATGAACTGTTCATGGAAATAGTTAGTATAGTTCTAAATGTTGTTTTTTGTCCAATTTTTATAAGGGACTTGAATATTTTTAGAAGTTGGGAAGCAAAAGTTGTATTTCTTAATAATTAGGTAAATTAACTCATTGCATTTGAGTGAAACAAAACGCAACAAGCTTCATTACTTTCCCACAACTTCTACGCAAGAAATTAAGTTAGCTTTTTAATTATCTTAACATATATAGTAGTAGTAGAGCTTTTTTGTGAAAGAGTTCGTCCGGGTAAGTACTACCACCATACCTATTTCTGCCGCAAAGCAGTAGTGCTCGCATTACTGTATTCCGGTTGGAAGGGTAAGGGTGTCGGTGAAATTACAGGCACATTCAACTTTTCATCTTTGTCTCAGGGTGGCGGGCGCAGTGCAATGCCACATAGGGCGCGTAATAGGTGGACGTGACCTATGAGGTAATGCACTGTTCATAGGCACAAGTTACCGCTTAACATCAGTAGGGCCATCTGCATGTTCCGTCACCAAGTAGTACAAAAAAAAAAAAAACAATAACCTAAATTATCACATCTGTACGTTACGTTAGTCAAAAAAGTTGGGTCAAACAATGTATGGGGAGTTGCCCATGTTCTTTCAGCAGCCTTGTAAGATTTGATTATCCACTGACACCGGGACAGGTGAAACTAAATAAAACCTCATAGAAATATCAAAGAAAACTCCGTCTAAAAGATAATATTCAGTTTATCATGTAATATTCGTAAGTGCTCTAGGTAGTTCTATGCACTCGAGCGATTTTGTAATTGTCTAATGCGGCGTGAGAGGGCCTTGGAAGAAAATTAATTAGTTAGGCGGACTGTTGCGACGGCTCCACAATAAATCATTTGCTGACGTTTCAATATAGTTCGTTAAAATCTTACATTACGCGAAATTATTGAAGTATTTTTCAATTTTTGATGTAAAAGTAAGAAAGAAAAATTCTTGATTTGGAACGCCACACACAGAAAGACACTCGAAAAACAAAAAAATAAAAAATAGAAAAGATATAACAGAATAGGTAATACAAAGACAAAAACTAAGTCAAGTAGAAGTAAAGTAAACTATGTCTAACACGTTTTCTCTCGCTTTTATGCAATCTGTGCGAGTGATTTCGTGAAAAGGGACGGAAGTGTATAACAGGAAGCGCGAATTTTCCGAGAGGTTGGTACTATCAGCCATGTTGCTTATTACCAAGGAGGTAAGATGTCAGAAAGCGCGCATTTTTCCGAGAGGTTGGTACTATCAATCAGCCATTGTGCTTATTACCAAGGAGGCTAGATGTCAGATGTTACACATCATATTCTACTACTGTAAGGCTCGCTCGTTTTTATTGCGTACTCGAAGGTTCTGAAGACGTGAAATCTATAAGCAACGAGTACCTATGTAGATTTTTGAACAGAAGAAAGCTCCTCTTTTGTTGTTTATGGAGGGAGTTACTTAGAGAAAAATGGTTATGTAAGAAGACAGGTCAGGGCAACGTTATGAATAAGGTTAAGGTTTTTTTAACTGCCTGAATGACGGAATAAGCATGTGGCCCACGTGATGTTAAGCTGTAACCTCTGCCTTTAACAATGCATTCCCTCATAGGTCACTTCCACCTAGGACGCATCCTGTGCGGCATTGCACAGCACCCGCCACCCTAAAGCCCTTCCCCCATTACGATACGCACAGGCGATCAAAGTATCCTGGAAGTCTCGGAGACTAGTCGCCGCCAAGTATCTCACATACATTTGAATGCAGGCTAGTGTGCGAGCCTGCATTCAAATGTATGTGAGATACTTGGCGGCGACTAGTATCCTGCAAGTCTCCGAGACTTGAATCGCCTGTGCGTATCGTAATGGGAGAAGGGCGTAAGACATAGTCTCGTGTGCCTGTAATTTCATCGGCAACCATACTAAATACATAATTTAGTGCATTTTTTTTGTGCAAGTGGCTATTCTGAAATTTGACATCTGTCACCTAAGTTTATTCCGATTATTAAAAATGGATCGTTTTACGAAAGAACAACGAGTTATAATTGTGAAAATTTATTACAAAAACTAGGAGAGTTATGCTGAGGAGACCACTCGCAAACTTCGCGGAATTTTGATAACGGAATGATAACAGAGTTCTTGTGGTCTCAGCTGGATAGCATGGATCTGGACGACATGTGGTTTTAGCAAGACGGGGCCACCTGTCACACCGCGCACAGGCTAGTGTGCGAGCCTGCATTCAAATGTATGTGAGATACTTGGCGGCGACTAGTATCCTGCAAGTCTCCGAGACTTGCAGGATACTTGAATCGCCTGTGCGTATCGTAATGGGAGAAGGGCCTAAGACATAGTCTCATGTGCCTGTAATTTCACCGGCAACCATACCCTTCAAACCGGAACACAGCAATGCGAGCACTACTACTACAATTCTAGATTGTGTCTAAAAAAACCATTGGTTAATATCCAATTGAGGATCAATCTTTGTTTTGGATTGAGCGGGATAGCCGCAGGTCATAACATAGGGAAAGGAGCATGGCATTTCTTGAATATTAGTTACCTCTACTCTGTCGCGACGTGAAAGCGACTTGTATGAAAATAAGTGGATTGTTTTAAAGGTTGGGCTATAAAACATTTCATAACGATAACTTCATATTATACCTAACTGTTGTATTTTACGGGGAATGACAGGCGAACAATGGATTGTACAATCAGTTTGCGTATTGAACAATTGAAAGGCAACGATATTGACGGTGTTTTTTAACCGTCGTCTGTCTTTCCTGAAAACTATAATCTGGGTCTCTTCATGGCTAGAGTGAATAGGTGTTTTCTAGACCTTTGTGCTCCACCTTCGGCAACATTGTCACTTACCAACAGGTGAGATCGAGGTCAAACAAAGGTATATCATAATTTAATAAAAATTAAGATGAGTTTCTCAATGGGGTTATATTTTTATTTTATTTGTTTAACGTAAGTTATTGCATAACTTTGTCATTTATAAACCAACTGGCGACTCGTCCTGGCTTCGCACGGGTAGTTTCAGGATGAACAGCCCCCCCCCCCCCCCCCCCCACCTATCTCCCTCCTGGTAGTCTATGTCACTCAGGGTGAATGTAGCTTTCCAATGGTGAAAGAATTTTGGAAATCGGCACAGTAGTTTTTGAGTTTATTCATTACAAACATACACACACAAATACAAATCTTTCCTCTTTATAATATTAGTGTAGATGTAGATAGATGTACATGTAGATTTGGAAAATTATTTTTTCAATATAGATTCTACTTTACTTTTAGTACTAAAGAATAAGAATAAAGAGAGAAGAATAAGATAAAAGAAAGCCCTCGAAAATCAAAATATTTATTTGGCCCCATGTAACACAAATAACTATTTTTGTGGAAAATCACGTTTTCCCAGAGATGAAACCTAGATAAATGTTTCGCCCCAAAAACCCCCAGATAGCAAATTTAATCAAAATCGTTAGATTCGTTTTAGAGAACTTTTTTTTTTAACATTGATATTCCTTTGTATGACCACGATCTCACCTGTTGTTGTTGATAAGTGACGATGTGGCCGAAGATGGAGCACAAAGGCCTATAGAAGGCACCTATTCACTCTAGCCTCAAAAAGACCCAGATTATAGTTTTCAGGAGAGACAGACGACGGTTGTGTATTCCACTCCTTAGAAGTTCGCAATATAAAGATAGAACTGAAACGTTTAGTACGAATAGAGGGTATACTATATGAGGTAATGATGGTATCGAGCCGTGCGTCTGCTCGACCTATATGATGAAAAGGAGATGGTGGGATCAGATCGTGCAGTTCCTGGGAGCATTCCCCGAAATGTAACCTATAGAAGATCGAAAGGCATGCGACCTTACAGCGGTGCTTTGGATGCAAATTTCTGTCAGATTGTTGACATGCAAACTTTTGAATTCCAGATTATGACGTCAGGCTGGACAACAACGTACCACTTCGGCTGCATGCTGCCAGACTACTCCATGAAACCTGAGCCCTTGCGCATGCTCCGGTTCCTATGGTGGACGGTCGTGCTCAAACTGCTCGAGCTGATCGAGACGGTGTTCTTCGTACTGAGGAAGAAGGAGAGCCAGGCGTCGTTTCTTCATATTTATCATCACTGTAGTTCACTGGTGATAATGTGGACAGGCGTGAAGTTTGTTGGAGGTACGTTAAACCGGGTAAATTGGGATATCTTCATTTTTCTTAATCTTATTCTTTTTTATTTACGACCTCTGTCGCGGCTGTAGGTTGCGATTCGATTCCCGCCTCGGAACAAATATATGTACGATCTGCATGTATTTACAAATACAAATGTTTTTATTTACAAATAGTAGTGGCTATTGATAATATTACAATGGGCACCACACTAGGACAAGCCTGTATCGCGGATACCCAGACTAAGATTGACAAGAAAGTTTATTTATGCAGAAAACAATACGCGAGGAAAACATTGGAAAAACTAAAAACAAAAAAGGGCGTTTGAAAGAAGATTAATTGCGTCTAAGGGTGTATGGGTGAGGGTGTATTGGTGGGTGTGGGCGGGAGAGCAAGTGTGTGAGGCACTCCTGCTACCACCAATCTCATAGTCTCATTTATTCTGGGTGTTCTGGGTATTTTCTATGTATAGTCAAAAATATATATCTATGTATTAAGTATCTCAGTTATCTAGTACCCATGGGGCTAGATAATGTTGTGTGAACTGTCCAGCATTATTTATTTATTTCTAAACAGCGAATTTTTTTTGAATACAATCCCGATTTTAGCACGCAAGCGTCCATTCATCACGACGACAAGGCCTTTAACAAATAAAGGCGGGTATCACCACATCTAGTCGACGAGCATTGTCCATTGTTCCGTGGCTATAGACGGGTGTGGTTGAATGTATCAATTTCAGGGTCTTGTTCGTCTTTAGTGGAATCGTTCCCAGTTATTAGCATAGTTCTAGTACTCAGAAAGTAGTACATCGTTTTAGTACTAAGAAACGATTGAGCTTTTAATGCGATGTTCGCGGTCTGGAACGGCTTGGAAATTATAGTCGCTGTTGGCGTTGATCCTAGAGCAATAAGGCCTCCGTACGGAATTATTACCATTTTAAGCGAGGCGGCACAGACCATGTATGAAGAAAGACACCTGTTATTTCTCCATCTTCGGCCACATCATCACTTAATTTACCAACAAGTGAGATCGTGGTCAAACAAAGGTCTATCAAGGTTAAAAAAAAAACCGTAACCACGTTTTGTATGAAACTGTAGCAGTGTGATCCCTTAAATAACAAGCGAACCGTTTTATTTTGTACCTACTACATACACATACATAGATACACGCCTTCTTTCCCGAAAGAGTAGGCAGAGCCTCAAAAGGTCTCTTTTCACCGTGCGTTGCATCATCGTGGGATTATAGACGTGACAAGTGGTGAGCTCATCGCCGCTTTTGCTTCCCATGACTGACTAGGCTAACACTTTCTTAATAACACATTCCTTAATAAGCTACCAGCCCGGACATATTTTATATCAATAAATTTTACTAACAAGTCCGGGTAATCCATTCGTCGGCTTTTACGATATCCATGGGAGGAGACTGAGAGGTATATTCTTTGGCCGGACACACATCCGACGTGCTATCTCAAAGAAGGCCGAGAGCGAACTGTTTTGAGGTTTGCTAATAGGTGCATTGCACCTATATCGGACAGGCAAAGTGACATGCAAAATAGGTGCCCTTGCGTTATCTAGTGTAATATAGGTCTGTGCGAGGCGGCTTCACGGTATCGCGTCCTCGGGCGTCTTTTGGCATAGCTGTACAATCGCAATACAATCTTTATCTGTAGGGCTGGCTATAAATGTGATCAATTTCCTAAGAAATATAGACATTATTATGTACCCTATAAAACTTAATATTGCTTCATAGCTGATATCGTGGTTTATGCTGTAGTAATTGTAGAGTTATGTTGATTTAAAGTGGAACGTTTCGCTTGAGGAGCGAAATTCAAATTGTGTTTTTTTGGTAATCACAGCTCATCATCTTTCATCTTTATGTCTCAGCGTGGCGGGCGCACTGCAATGCCACATACGGTGCGTCCTAGGTGGACGTGACCTATGTGGTAATGCGTTGTTAAAGGCGGAGGTTACCGCTTAACACCAGGTGGGCCATCTGCTCGCTCCGTCATTCAAGTAGGTAGTTAAAAAGGCGTGATCTTGCTATCGTACAAATCTTTACGCTATCGGTCCAGGGTTTGTGAGGCTTCCAAACCCGATCCCACAGAACTAAGTTATAATCAGTTAGAGCGTTAGCTTCAGTTAGCAAGCTATTGTTGCTGTTACATAACGTACAATCTTCTTCTTCTTTTTCATATATAAAAGGCAATGTCCTGACTGACTGACTGATTCAACGAGTGACAACGCACAGCCTAAACCGCTGGTCGTAGAGACTTGAAATTTGGAGAGTGTGTTCGTCTCGATGCGTAGGGTTGTACCATGAAAGGAATTTTGAAAATTCGCATGCTAAGTGGTTTAAAATGTGTTCTAACGTAAAAAGTGTATTTAACCGTAGTTAAACTTAGGATCACGGTGAAGTTTTTGAGATTGAAATATTTTCAGAACCTCAAGGTTAAAATGGGTCCCGTCAATTGAAAAGCTTGAGTGTGGTGTATTTTCAAAGGTAGTTTCACGATGTGGTTGTTGAGATTAAAATATTTTCCACGCGGACGAAGTCGTGAGCGGTCAGCTAGTACATCTATAAAATCACTCCGGATTATATTGATTACAAAACAAAATTGCCAATTGACTATGTTTACTCACAAATCAATTTGAAATCACTTAGTTTGCTCAACAATATTGTTGCAAAAAATCGTAAAGATCTACCAAATTCGATATTGAATTGACCTAGTTGAAGAATTAGATGTACTTTTGTACAGTCGGCGTCCAAATGACGGCCAAAAAGTTTTTTTTTTATGCTACTTGAATGACGGAACAAGCAGATGGCCCACCTGATGTTAAGCGGTAACCTCTGCGTATGAACAGTGCATTACCTCATAGGTCACGTCCACCTAGGACGCACCCTAAGAAGTAGAGCTTTTTTACCCGACAAAAGGAAGGGTTATGTTTTTAGCAGTCCTTAAGATAAGATAAATTTATTACGAAACAAACACATGTTAATCTTAGTATCAAACAGTGAATATTACAAAAATATTACAAATAATAAAAAAGTAAAAATAACTTACATCTACCTCGGCCAAATAGTTTCCCTCCAGGCAGGCAGGCAGGATAAAGAAATTGCGAGACGCACTGAGAACGCCTGGAGGAGCTATTGGTCGATGAAGGAGCTGATGAAGGGTAACCTTCCAATGATACTAAAACGCAAACTAATAGACATGTGCATCCTTCCCGTCTTGACTTACGGATCACAAACTTGGTCTTTGACAAACATCCAGAAATCCAAACTCAAGGTTTGCCAATGAGCAATGGAGCGTAGTATTTTAGGGGTTAGACTAACTGACCGCATCCGAAACACCATACTGCGCTCCAAAACCAAAGTCGCCGATGTGGGAGAGAAGGCCGCGCGGCTGAAGTGGGATTGGGCCGGTCAAATTTTTTTTTTTTTTTTTTTTTTTTATTCTACTTGGATGACGGATCAAGCAAGAGGCTCACCTGATGTTAAGCGGTAACCTCTGCCTATGAACAGTGCATTACCTCATAGATCACGTCCACCTACGACGCAACCTATGTGGCATTACACTGCGCCCGCCACCCTGAGACATAAAGATGAAAAGTCTCATGTGCCTGTAATTTCACCGGCACCCTTACCCTTCAAACCGGAACACAGCAATGCGAGCACTACTGCTTTGCGGCAGAAATAGGTATGGTGGTAGTACTTCCCCGGACGAACTCTTTCACAAAAAAGCTCTACTACTACTAAACCCCCAACTAAACTATTTGCCGCATGCCCGACGAACTTTGGGCTAAAATCACCACGGCATGGAGCCTAATACAGCCAGGGGGCGTCGCGGCAGACCACGCATGAGGTGGCGGGATGAACTGGACGCCTATGAGAGGGAATGGGAAACGGTTGCACAGGACCGTGGTGACTGGCGGAAGTGGCCTTTGCCCAACACTGGGACAGTATGGGCTAATAGTAATAAGAAGAAATAACTTGAAAATTTGAAGCATTATACAGTAGGTCCCAAACTAGGCTAGGCCTGTATCTTGGTGACCCATGTATGTATGTATGTATGTGTTTAAGGTGCCACAAAGTATTCCAAATCGTAGATTTGACTAAAGCAGTACAATAGATACATACATAGACACACGCCTTTTTCCCCGAAGGGGTAGGCAGAGCTTCAATGGGCTTATTTTCACAGTGAGTTGCACCATCGTGGAATATAGACGTCATAAGTGGTGAGTTCATCGCCACCATTGCTTCCCACGACTGCCTCAGCTAACGCTTTCTTCCAGTAATAATAAATTATATAATAAGCTAACAACCAGGACAAATCCCTAAGTCAGCTTTTATGGCATCCACGGGAGGAGACGGAGGGGTATATTCTTAGCCTGGACACACCACGGCAAGGAGTGTAGATTACATCACCGGGTGACATAAAGCTACATTTTATACGAACAAAATCAATATGACAGGTGTTCCATCCAAAAAAGTAGAGGTCTCTGTTTTTTTTACAACTTTGTGGTTGACTGTTTTTTTTGTAACTTATTGAAATTGAATATGCTTGTACCTAGTGGTAACTGCTCGTTAACTTTTGACTCCACATAAAGTCATCGTTAACCTGATTACAGTGTTTGTGATAAAGGCCGACCTTCGATCTGGTGGAAAGTGATTTTGCTAATTGAATCCTCTTGTTGAGACAAGGCTTTGAAGGGATCTGCAGACTTATTGAGATTGATGAGATGGTAGCTATGAAGGTTGTGTAAAAAAAACAACGATATTATTGGCCATTTTTTAACCCCCGACGCAAAAACGACGGGGTGTTATAAGTTTGACTTGTGTGTGTGTGTGTGTCTGTCTGTGGCATTGTAGCTCCCGAACGAATGAACCAACCGATTTAGTTTTTTTGTTGTTTGAAAGGTGAATTTGTCGGGATTGTTCTTAGCTATGTTTGATCAAAATCGGTTCAGCCGTTTCATTGCGTTGAGGGTTTTTTTAATTTTTACAAAATTAGTTACTTGTTAACCAAAATGTATCCTTTGTCACAGAGACTATATATGTGCTACAGCCAAGATCGGTACCGTAGGTGTCTTACAATCCTTTTCTGACCACTTTCAAAACAGATTATAGAGCGCTTGAGAAATATCCTTCAGAAATACGTCGTTTGCCCATGTTAGCTGCAGAAGCCCATTTATTTCTTAACTTTGGTCCATTTTGGCACTGCCTTAAGAGGTTGGATTTCGTCTATTATAAAAAAACCAGCCAAGAGCGAGTCGGACTCGCGCACGAAGGGTTCCGTACCATTATCCATAAAAACGGCAAAAAAAACACGTTTGTTGTATGGAAGCCCCCTTAAATATTTATTTAATTCTGTTTTTTAGTATTTGTTGTTATAGCAGCAACAGAAATACATCTGTGAAAATTTCAACTGTCTAACTATCACGGTTCATGAGATACAGCCTGGTGATAGACGGACGGACAGACGGAAAGCCGAGCCTTAGTAATAGGGTCCCGTTTTACCCTTTGCGTATGGAACCCTAAAAACTAACGGAACATGACATTTAAAATATTCTAGGTACAGCAGTATCGTTCGTTCGTCAGTTACTGGTTTTTAGGGTTTTTTTTTCTTAGGCAAATTTGATTGAAGAGGTTTTTTCCCCAAAAACCCCTTTTTGGGGTAAAAACCTGCGGCACCTGGCAGTTTGCTGCGGCACCATTTACCGGCTGATTTCGATAACATTTCACAGAAATATTCGGTACTCAATTCTAAACAAGAATTTCGAATTATGAGCAAAATCGGAAGAAGTTGTCAAGATCTAGATTACAGATCGACATGATACTAAGGCCGATATAAATAAACGCGACTTAATCTCAGCCTTAGTTTTGTACAAGCACAATTTGAATTTAGTGTTTTTTTTAAGCAGTCTGTTGTAATATTGTCGTTTGCGAGCAGAGATAAAAGTTGAGGGTCCTATAAAGGATTTCAGAGCTTAGTGCCAACTTTCGCACTTTGCCGACTTTTGCAGTATTCAATACAGGTAATAGCGGAGTGCCGACTTTAGGAAACTTCTATGCAATTAATCGCTTATCGACGACTTTCGCATACTGTCGACTTTATTAATTTTGATGCAATCATTAGCGTTTTGACGACTATTAAATTAAGTCTAGTATGTTGGAGGGAATAAGCGTCAGGTAAAGACATTCAGAACCTCATTTATGCCTTCCGAAAATCTAAATAGAGCCAAATACAAGGCTGGAACCAGATATTTTGGTACAAGAGCGTGTTTTCGTAATGCAGCGCAGATTTATTGCGTCATAAACGTTTAATCACCTCTTTTATGTGTCGATACCATCCGCTACGATGATGCCATTTAACTGCGACTTGATACTGTTAACACGAACATCCATCATCAACCTATTGATGGATATTTGATAAAGGTAAAAGTCCCACTATCGTCTTTCTGCTGACAAGCATTAGAGGATGATGCGTTGTTGTAACTATTCAAATAACACGACGTTGTCTCCTAACGCGTGTGAAGCTAGCATCTCACAAGTAATTAATTTTGTAAATATTAAAAAAAACCCTTAACGCAATGAAACGGCTGAACCGATTTTGATCAAACATAGCTAAGAACACTTGACAAATTAATCATACAAACAAAAAAAAACTGTTAATCCGTTCGGGAGCTACAATGGGACAGACACACACACACAGACACACACACACACACACACACGTCAAACTTATAACACCCCGTCGTTTTTGCGCCGGGGGTTAAAAAATAAGTCGACAATGTCTAATTACATATCATGCAACATCAACGTAAAGTTAAGCATTATCTCTTAAGATATATATAAAGTTGTATGAAACTCCCTAAAGAATAAGTGATTTGAATTTGGAACGTCAAATTCGTGTGGAAACTCGTGGAAAACTCTAAGTAAAAAATGCCCATATGGCATTGTAAAGAGGTTTTTTCGAAAATCAAACTGGACACCATAAGCAGAACACAAAAAAAAGGAGCGTTTATAAAGAATGTGAAACAAAAAACGGTGTTTGGTGCTGTCATTTTCAGTGAAATTTAATTATCTCGCAGAAGGTGTGAAAAGTAAAGTATGCTCCTAATAAAGCCTGTTTTCGTCTTGGGCAGCTTGAACTCCTTGCTTCATTCAGGACTCTATATAACTGGAGTCTCTCGTTACGCTCTGGGTTCAATATGCCGCCCGCGACGTATGACACTGCTTTATTGCCTTAGTGCATAATCTACTATTATCTACTCTCATATTGTAAAATTCGAATTATAAACTTCAAAACGAGTTTATATTGACATACTTTGTATACACAATACCAAAATTAAAAATATAATCATATTATTAAAAAAAACACTAAGTAAATAATGTTATACAATATATTTTGTTAATTATAATACAATACGGCCAGACCAAGGAGGACTCGTACCCTTTTCCATTTTTTAGGGTTCCGTAACAAAATTATGGAACCCTTATGGATTCGTCATGTCTGTCTGTCCGTGTATGTCACAGCCACTTTTACCGAAACTATAAGAGCTAGACTGTTGAAACTTGGTAAGTAGATGTATTCTGTGAACCGCATTAAGATTTTTACACAAATAGAAAAAAAAACAATATTTTTTGGGGTTCCCTTATAAACTGATACTTAGAACAGAAACTCAAATTATTTTTTTCATTAAACCCCGTGTTTCCGTCTTTGATCTATGGTCTTTGGTTATGGTCTTATCTATCTATCTATCTTTGGTCTTCAAAAATTATATTGAGGTTTCTAATATCATATTTTTCTAAACTGAATATTTTGCGCGAGAGACACTTCCAAAGTGGTAAAATGTCCCTTTCCCCCCCCCCCCCCGTAACTTCCAAAATAAGAGAATGATAAAACTAAAAAAATTGGTTTGAACGATATCTAGTAAGTAGTTTTTTTTAATACGTCATAAATCGTAAACCATCCAAGAACTTTTATATTATGTTACTTGCTGCTACCGAACCCTTCATGGGCGAGTCCAAGTCGCACTAGGCCGCTTTTTTTTAAATAGTCTGTGGTGAAGCGCGCTTCATGGTATGCGCTACAGTGTATTTTTAATCACGTTTAAATCGATCAAATATATTGTAAGTAATACATTTTCTACGAACTAGGTATTCTCATCCACTTCCCGCCAGTATTTAATATTTAAAACACATCGGATAGCGACCCAATAAAACTAGCACGAAATCAATCTATTTCGAGTCCTTTATTATTAAAATAGAAAATTAGATCAACCCTGCTCGACGGATTCGGAAAGGGTCTCGCGAAAGTACCATAATAAAGTGGATTTTGTATTTCCCGCGTTCCTTTTGAGTCCTTTGAAAATCGTTAAGTAGCCTACATTTAGTAGGTATGATGGGGTGGAGTAGTAAAAGCCTATGAGTAAAATTGGCGTCTTTTATTTTGTTTGTTCCGAATTGTGTTTTAACCGCTACGCTTAGCGAAAGAATTACCTTCAAGTAATTAAATCTATATAAACTGATGTCAGTTCGGAGTTGGACCTAGACTTATTTTTATTTTTTTACTGCTAAACGCATAACTTTAACGCGGTAGCGGTAGCGGCTTGTAACGGCTTGTAGCGGTTGGTAAGCGGTTACGTAGCCTATGTACGCCTGCAACACCGGAGGCATAACACGCGCGTTGCCGACCACTCCTTTTGAAGAACCCCATACTGTAGTGCCCGGGAAAACCTCAGCGATCATTCCACAACCTGAGTGTTCGCGGGAGGAAGTTCCTCTGAAACCGCACAGCCGGGACCACCCTGGCTCTATATAAGGTGTGCGGTATTTACTTACAAATATCAAGCTAGGGTATTTTAATTAAAGATTATATAACCGGCTACTAATAACCACCGATCATCCTAGGAGTAGTTTCACCGTGTTCTGTCTCTTTCGATCGAGTTTGAAACTGCTTGTCAATGCAAAAGACAAAACACTGTGAAACTCTTCCAAAGATAATTTTAATTTATAGTAGCGGTTCAGGACTCCAACTAGTCTAAAAATAAACCCCAGCAATTAGGAATTCATTTTGTTCTCGCCTTTTAAATGCTATAAGACGACTTTGAATCGAGAATTTCCATTTAGAATTTACAAGGAAAACCGGCTCGTGTCAAATTTATAAAGGCAAGGGTTGAAACTTTGTATCCGAAGTATTTTGGCGTACATTTTTGATGGAGAGCTTAGCGCTCGCTTTGATGAAAGGTTTATTAGGGTCTTTTGCGCGAGATGTACGAGAGCAATGCCGTCCTTACCATAAGGGCACCCAGGGCCCGGAAGGCCGATACAACGCTAGCTCGTGTTGATTTCTTTAGAAAAAAAAAGTATTCTATGTTCATGGCTTAAAAACTTACTTAAAAATATGTGTACAAAATTTCATGATGATCGGTTGAATAGTTTAGGCGTGAAAGCGTAACAAACAAACAATCACACTTTCGCATTTATAATATTATTAAAGTAAGGATAGTGTAGATGTAGATAACCGTATTAGTATAGTATTATTTTATATGTGACCGTATCAAAGTCAAAGGCAAAAGTATTTTATTCATTGAAATCACGAGGATCATTTTGAATCGTCTTATAAAATAAACTTACTCTTGTTCCACCGCGAAACCTAGAAGAATCATGCAACAAACACGGCTCGGCTTTATTTGACGATCCTTCTTAAATGTATAATGTATAAATGTACCTATACGCAATTTTGTATGCTCTTAATTCACCTACCTACTACCCGTACGAATTAACTTGAGACCTGGGCCAATGACGTCATTTTCAATGTACGGTATGCAAAATGATGAGTTGTATTTTTATTTTTTAGTTTTGAGTGAGATTATTAATAAGAAAGGGGAGGCCTTTGTCCAGCAGTGGACGTCTTTCGGGAAGGGGGTCGCATTCAGCAGAGTCTCAAGTTAATTCGTACGGGTTATACCTATAATGTGGACACTGTTAAATCAACAAAACACGACAATAAAGGTCACGGTCACACGCCATGTTGAAAGAAAATAATATCCGAAAATGTCGCAGGCATGTAACGGCTATTTTTAACCTCCGACACAAAAATATTATACCAAATATAAAAGTCTGTGAGCTTATAGTGCTTTAAATAAAGTGTGTCAGCTGACACACAAAACACAGGGAATCCTAGTTTGGGATCAAGAATAATATGTGATAACATAAACAAATGGACAACAATTATTTTCGAAAAAAGACCGACTTCAAAGCTAGGATATAGGATCCCTGATACAAGATTTATAATATTAGTGATCGGAACCGTGTGCTGAACACAATGAGCCTAAACACGGCCAGTCTAATATTATCCATCGAGGAGTTCCGTTGTCCACCTTCCGTCTCCATCATGAGATTAAATATCTGCTGGCTGTCACCATCATATTGTATTGTTATCGGAACTAAGGTATGCCAAATTTCAGCTCAATCGGATATCGGAAAGTTACCCTTCTCGCCTTACCCGTGAAATACTTATCATTGAATAGTTCCAATGGCCTACTCTGGTCTTCACTTCCACTTCACCAAATGACACTTTATGAATGCACATGAAAGCACATGCATTATGTGCGTTGATGCACTTGCTGAAAATACCGAAATCGCTATAATATGTGTGCCTATTATATTTGAGGAGTCCCTCAATTTCTCATGGATCCCATCATCAGAACCAGATTTTGATGAAAATGGTACCAATAGGGAAGTATATAGTGACCACTAAAAAAAATATTCCAAACCTGTTCATAAATGACGGAGCCAAGAGGTTACAAACATTAAAAAAAAACACAATTAGGGAACCTCCTTTTTTTAGAAATTCGTTAAAAAAGCGTTCCGTATATTCCCACTGCAGATACCTAAATTTAACAATAACAGGTCTACAAGCTTATTATATCTGTTTTCTTTCTAGGTGGCATAGCATCATTCTCTCCGATGCTCAACAACGCAATCCACGTCATGATGTACAGCTACTACCTTCTATCATCAGAGGGCAGTGTAGGGGTCAAAAGATTCCTTGCCAAGTATAAGAAGTGGATCACTATTATCCAGATGGTATGTTAGTTTGTTGTTTGTCACTTTGTTTTGTTTTACTTTTAACCCCTGACGTAAAAACGAAGGGTTGTTATAAGTTTGACGTGTGTGTGTGTGTGTGTGTGTGTGTGTGTGCGTGCGTGTGTGTGTGTGTCATCATAGCTCCCGAGCGGATGAAGTGTTTTCTTTTTTTGTTTGAAAGATGAATTTGTCGGGAGTGTTCTTAGCTATATTTGATCAAAATCGCTTTCAGCAAAATTTGTTTCAGCTGTTTCATTGCGTTGGGGTTTTTTTATTTTTTTCAAAATTAATTACTTGTTCTTATGTGTACAATAAAGAGTTTATCTATCTATCTATCAAAAATAAAACCGGTATTTTTAAATTCCAGATACAGTTCACAGTAATGCTGGTCTACTCGTCCCAAGTGTTCCTGCCGAGCTGTCCCGCACCCCTCGGGGTAGCCATCATGTACTTTCCAAATGTCATATTTGTATACTATATGTTTTACAATTTTTTTACAAAAAACTATGTGAATAAGAGTACTTTAAACGGGAATGGTTTTAAGAGTAATTAGAGGGAGATATGTGGAATTTGGTTAGCTGGTGTATATTTGCTCGCCTGAGTTTAGCGTTTTGAGCTGCAATGGATTTTCTGTAAGGCCCAGAACACACGGTGAAACGCAAAAGTGACGAAACTGCACCTCTAAGTTACTTTTGGGTTTCATTCGAGTTTATGTCATAATAGTCCTATAGGAAACCACACATGACGCAACAAGTTTGAAACCCATTTGAAAAGCTTTTTTTCGGAACTTCTGTCGATTGTCTACTATGTCAGTTTCACGGTTCTCTCTCCTAAGTCACTCCTCAAAATTGAACCAGCCCATATATGGGCCGGTAGAGCATGATGGCTGCGTCTGATGTTTGCGCAGACAGCATGCTCTAAAACAGACCCACATCGAGCTGGATATCATTTTTTAGCTGATAAATTTGCGCTCTTATAGCTGCACTCCGAAGACAGTCCATTAAAAGGGTACACATCTTCTTTTACTCCATATACTTCACAATCAGGGCTATCCACTTTCCTCACCAAATATTTGAAACTATTTATGCATTTTAAATCAGTTGCATTCAAACTGACTTGAATGAAACTCATATCGAAACAGATTGAGACAGACATCTGCTTTTAGAGAAAACCAATGACTGTATGAAAATTACATCACGTTTAGGTTGCACTGTTTGTAGAAATAGTCTGAAACTAATTTCAAACCAAGAGTTTCAAAAGGGTTTAATTGCAGTTTCATCTCACTGTGTGTTCTGGGCCTGATGCTAAATGGCTAACATCAGTCTGGCCTGGTAAGTGCAGTTGTGGTAGTAATATAGATCTTATGACAGGAGTAGAAAGATTAAATTAATATGATAAAGTTTGTTCTGTTTATTTTTACTACCTAATAACCATTCTAGTTGGGAAAATATACAGGAAAGCAAGGAAGTGTGTCCCGGCCAGATCAAACACGGGCAGAGTTGATAAATGACCATACCTAGATAATAACCAAATCTGTTTTAAAAATAAAATCATGCAAAAGTTACATAAGATGTGGATATGTGAGCTAAAACGTTTCATAGTTACTTTGGTATTTTTGCATGATTTAAGACTATTTTCTGATATATACTACAAACATTATTCTGAGGAACTAGGTTAACTACACCTACTTTCCAACAAGATGTGATTGTAATACCAATTTTTCTTAATGTGAGAATTTAATGCAAGCTTCTGAGATGATCTGCCAACTTTAGCGGCCTTGCCCTTAAGCTATCTTAGGTATATTGCAAACAATAGCTACCTATAGCCTTGCACTGACATCAATGTTTTCATTCGTTGTTTACAGATTCACTAACTAGATATGACAAACTCGAAAGACTATATGATTGTAATCCTTTTTAGTCTGCATGGAATTCAAATAGTTTGGTAGCAACTACTATGCAGACTTGAACCCCACCGCCATGCCCTTGCCTTCTCTCGATAATTTAAGTAAATAGTTTCATAGCTACAATCAAGGAAAGGACGAAATTATAAAAATCACCGCTACAATAACTTAGAAAACGAATATACGTCACTTACCGTGTAATAGGAGAGTAGCCCTGCATTATCGTCCAGCACGAACCACCTGTACTGCCACCCCTTCATAACGTTTGTCCATTTACTCAGTGAACCCTCCATCGTAATAAACTCCGAATTATAACACAATTACCATTTAAAATCAACGAAAAACTGTAAATTTATTTGCACAACGGCCAGGCGTTCCACCATAAATCCATACTTACTTTGACATATTAGATAGATGACATATCAAAACAGTTGTCTGTCTGGCAGCTGGCGGCTGACAGCTGATAGGTGCTGCCATGCGTAAAATATAATAATCGAAAGGCGTTCGATTCACGATAATAAATCGATCAATGTATGAAATGGCTTGTTCAACCGGTTAAGGTTTTTCTCTAAACTGCTTGAATGACGGAACAAACAGATGGTCCACCTGATGTTAAAGCAGTAACCTCTGCCTTTAACAATGCATTCCCTCAAAGGTCACGTCCACCTAGGACGCACCCTATGTGGCATTGTATTGCGCTGCGCCTGCCACCCTGAGACATAAAGATGAAAAGTCTCATGTGCCTGTAATTTCACCGGTACCCTTAGCCTTTGAACCGGAACACAGTAATGCGAGCACTACTGCTTTGCGGCAGAAATGGGTATGGAGGTAGTACTTCCCCGGACGAACTCTTACACAAAAAAACTCTACTTCTATTATACTTACTAACTACTAGGCTTACCAGACATGAGGAATATTTGACTTGATTTTTATATACTGAATTTGAGGACATTGACTTGGTAATTCATTACTGTGGTGAGACCACGCAAACATACGAAATAGGTACTACGGCCATGAATCAAGAAATATTTTTTTGCTCAGTTTTGGAAATTAAATTAAATACACACAGAGTAGGGAGGCAAAATACTTTATATTGTACAACCATTATCACTTAATCTTTTGTATAAAATTTACGACTATACGCAACATGCGCCGATTTAATTTAGTAATACTAATAACTAGACTATTTACAAGGATTGGGCGCCAGGAGGCGATATTTGTCAATGATTTCTTCTGAGTGATCTGCCGAGTTTCGTTTTACTGTAACTTGATGATATTGAGACACTGTTGCTGTTTCCATCGTCTGGGCCTGATATGTCTACAAATAATGGCACGTTTTCGGAACCTTCAGCTTCAACATCATCCTTTTCGAAGTTCTCTGGGATTCCTTCTCCTTCAATAGCTAGTGACTCGATGTTTTTGCTGAGCGAATTATTTTCAGCTGCTTCAACAAAAGCGTTTGAAAGCTCGCCACTCAGCTTGTTGACGTTTCCTGATGCGATGTCGTACATGAAGATTTCCCTGTCTTCCTCAGGTGTTTCATTTCTGAAAAACAAAAATAGCTTTATATATCGTTTTCAACCTCAGAGCAATATGGTTTCTATCTGGCTAGATAAGTGCACTGGCAATGCAAGTGTGCTCAACAATCCAATTACTAATATAACTTTTCACTATTAAAAAGCTTAAAATAATTCAAGATTTTAGTAGTAGTAGAGCTTTTTTGTAAAAAAGTTCGTCCGGGGAAGTACCTACTACCACCATACCTATTTCTGCCGCAAAGCAGTAGTGCTTGCATTGCTGTGTTCCGGTTTGAAGGGTATGGTTGCTGTTAAAATTACAGGCACATGAGACTTTTCATGTTTATGTCTCAGCGTAGCGGGCGCAGTGCAATGTCACATAGGGTGCGTCCTAGGTGGACGTGACCTATGAGGTAATGCATTGTTAAAGGCAGAGGTTACCGCTTGACATCAGGTGGGGGGCCATCTGCATGATACGTCACTCCAAAGTTACAAAAACAAAAAAATATTCTTACCCAGTCACTAATAAAATGATTGATTGTAAGTCCGTAGCAGTCTGGTTCTCAACGCTCAGCCATTTCTTAAAGTTGTCTTTTGTAGGTTTCTTGAGCAAATCCTGCAGACTATCACCAGCAACGAATTTGATTCCCTTCAAGCTATTACTCGTTGCTCTTTCTTTCCTTACATGTTCACCATTTAGAGCTTCCGTTTCGACCGGAGCCAGAACCACGACAGAAGTTACTTTCCTTCCCTTCAGGATATCTGGTAATGGAAATTGATTACCACTAACTTTCAGAGGAAGGTATCTGTTGTATTTCTTATCATTAAGCGCAACAGGCTCTACTTGTGTTGCATTTTCTTGTACATAATCTTTCGCAATCTGCTGGCCTTCAATAGTATTTGGGTTGAAATGGACAACTTTCATCTCAACGGCTTGTTTTTCAGTAGGAGGAGCGGCAACATAGCTGGGAATATTTTCAGAAGCTGCAATTTCTTGGTCATCTTCCATATCATCGATATTTCTAGACTCGATTTGGTCTCCATCGGGCTTTACGTAAATAGGCCTGTTTTCGCTTGCTGAAATCTGTTGAGCTCCACCAGCGCTGAAAAAGTTGGCGAGTTGATCCGGTGGCAATGAGTCTAAAGATGTGTCTCCAACCTTGTCGTAGTCCAATACACTAATATCAGCATTGTCTAAAATTCCAGAAGATAGTAATTGCTGACGCAGATCATCTGGGACTTCATCTGGAAGTTCGAATGCAAGCTTCTTCTTTTTATCTTCTTTCTGAGGATTTGGTGTCGTACTAATAGAATTTGCCGTAGAAGATACGTACTTTTGAGTTGAAGGCTTTATTTCAACTGTTCCAGAAGTTGACTGATAGTAATGTGGAGACGAAGTGCTAGATTGGTACCTTGACCTTTCCTGAATGTACTGTGACCTGGGTGAAGTAGCTTCGATCTGTTGGTTGTACTGCCTGATATGTGGTTCTTGCTGTTGCTGAGATAGGTACAGCTGAGCTTGGAGACGTTGGATCTCTTCTTGTTGCTTTTGTACATTTTGGGCCAACTGTTGTCTAACTTGCTCTTGCTCAACGTCATATTGTTGCTGCTGTTGCTGGTGTTGCTGCTGTTGCTGTTGTTGCTGCTGCTGCTGCTGTTGCAGATGTTGTTGGTGAAGTTGTTGCTGATGTTGTTCTCGGTTTTGATGCTGTTGTTTTTCTCGGTTTTGTTGCTGCTGTTGTTCTCTGTGTTGTTGCTGCTGCTGATGTTCTTGATGTTGTTGCTGCTGTTGTTCTCGAAGTTGTTGCTGCTGTTGTTCTTGATGTTGTTGCTCTCGTTGTTTTTCTCGTTGTTGTTGCTCCCGATGTTGTTCCCGCTGCTGTTGCTGCTGTTGTTCTTGGCGTTGCTGTTGTTGCTGACTATGTTGTTGCTGCTGACGATGTTGTTGTTGCTGTTGATGCTGATAATTTTCATTTGATAGAGTAGGTGATGGTTGCCTAGATTCACCTAGCAAATTATATTCAGGTTGAGCCGTAGGTCCATTTATGGTAATGTGCTGTTCATATTTAGGTATTGCTGGGATAAGTTCACCTCCGTTAGGAACAAGATGACCAACGTTTTGCTGATGCTGATCCCTGAAGTCGCCATGATGACTGAAGGTCGGTCGTTCTGAAGGTCCATGGGTTTGATAGAAAGGTGGTCGCTCAGAGGGTCCTTGGGATTGTTGGATTTGTGGCCTCTCTGATGGTGAATTTGGCCGGAGGAAGTGAAGCTCAGGTGTTGGAGAAGGTTGCGGTTGGAAATTGTACAGAGGAGGAGAAGAAGGCTGAGGTAGGAACTGAGTTTGAGGAATAGACGATGGCGAAGCACTAATGGGTCTCGAAAACGAGTGTTGGCCTTGTGGAGAAGGTGACGGTGAAGGTCCAGGGAAAGTTTGAGGACCTTGATGGAAACCTAACTGTTGAGATGATTGAAAAGACGGGCGATTACTTTCAATGTTGGGAGGTGATGGTTTGAGATTGAAGAATGGAGAACTGCTAGGACTTAAAGAGGGTTTGCTTTCGACGAAATGCTGTGGCGGTCTCTGTTGAGGAAGTTGCTGGTTAGGGGGAATAATTTGAGGTCGATTGAAATGTTCTTGGAAGTGACCAGGAGTAGGACTTGGGCCTACTTGGGGTAGGTGATTAAAAGTCTGTGGCTGTCTGCTTGGTAAAATTTGCTCTTTGGGAGGGTCAACTTGCTCTGTTGTGATGGTATGGTAGTTTTCTTGTAAATATTTTGCCTCGTCAAAGAATGGTTTCGACTGTGGTTGATTTTGATGGAACGGTCTTTGAGGTCCAGAATGAAAACTAGTTCTCGGTGGACCGTTGAATTGAGGTCGAGAACCAAATGAGGGTGGATTACTTGGGCGAGAATTAAACGATGGTCCATTGTTCGTCCTGGGGAAAGCTGTTTGGAAAGAAGGTCCAACTGGTGTTGGTACAGTGGGGCCACCAAAATGGCTAATGAGCCCTGGTGGTCCATTTGAGAAGGCGGGATTAGGAATCAATGAAGGCGATGGGCCGAATGGATGGCGGATATGGGATTGGGATCTAAAGGGAACAGCTGTCGGGTTTTGCCTGGGTAGTTGTTGTTCAGTGGGGAAAGCTTGGGGTTGGAACTGTATTCGGCTTTGAGCATGTTGAGAATTTTGTCGGTAAGCTTGTGCACTTGGATGGTATACGGTAGATTTCAATTCAGTTTCATGACTGTATTGTGGTTGAGGAGAAGCAGCTCGTTCACTTTGCAGAGGAGAATGACTTTGCTGAGGACTTTGATTTGGGAAGGCTATCGCAGGTTTCGGAGCTGTTTCTTCACGATCTTCATCGTGTGTTCCTTCTCGCCTATCGCTGTAATGACGGCCTTCGTTGCCAAAAGTTATTTTGACGCTGCTGTGACTGTGATATTGTTCAGAGTCAGGCTTGATTAAAGCTCTCAAAGTAGTCGTCTCCCGAGGAATGTATGGTTCAGGGGTTACGGTAATGTACTCTTCGTGATGATGTTCCTCTTCTTCTTCATTGGTCGATGGAGTAATCGCTGGAATAGGTTTATCATAAATAACTTTATCATGAGAATGAGGGTCCTTGCTGTATTTTACGTAGAATACGTGAACGGGCTCCTTTTTCTTTTTCTGTACTGGAGGTGGTGGTGGAGCTGGGAGAGTTTCATTGGATTCCTTGATGATGATTTCAATAATAGGCTCAGGAGCTTCATAGTACTGAGGTTGTGGTTCATGGCTGTACAGTGGTGCTGTTGGTAGCGAGCCGTAAGGAGGTCCATAGCTCTCAAGTGATTCCTGAGTGTTAAGTATCTTAGATTGAGCGTAGATCTGATTTTGGTTAACTACTGAGTCATCAAGGTTCTCATGAGTTCGATCGTAGAGAGGATCTTTTTGTGAATATTGAACCACAGGTTCCATTTGAACTGCGTAGGGTGGCAGTTTTCCTCCCTTTGCGCCATGAGATATCCTCCTGTTGTTGTTCAGTGATCTAAAGTGTGCCACTCGTGAGTGTGGAAGCACTAGTGAATATTGTAAGTTTTGCGGAGATCGGATATTGTCTAGCTGTCGTTTCGGTTTCGTTTTTGCCGTCGAGTTTTTGGCCCATGCTATGCTGAGCACAGCCAAGGCTGTGACCTGAAACAAAAGAAAGATTGGTTAGGTACTTCGTTCACAGTTTTCCACTGACGATACAGAATTTGATTATACCTACTCAAAACATTAAGAGCCCATGGTGGTAGCCTTATTTGACCTCATCGATATCTCAAGATTTGAATCGATTCTTATAAAATTATTTTTAAAGCTGGCAAGTTTTTTTGTGTTGCTTGGTGGACACTTTCGGAAAGCTACTAAACGAAAAATTTACCATTTTAAGTACCTACAGAAACATCTTCAGAATATTAGTTAATTGAAATTATTTCAACGTATGGTATCACTTTGTTCCCTACTCGCTTCTTTAATATTGGTAGGTAGCTACACAGCAAGTCGACAAGTTCCTTGTTGATAAATGGTAGGTAGGTATAGTCTCCAAAGGACGACACACCCCTCGACTAAAAAAAAGGGGTATTAAAAGTTTATGGCCATAGTCTGTCTGTACCTACTTATGTCTGTATGTCTGTTTTTCTGGGGTCTCGTAGCTCCGGAACAGGTGCTCTGATTGCTATGCGGTTTTTTTTGTATAAAAATGGTGTTTTCAAATACTTCCTATGTTTGGTGGAAATTGTTGCAGGTGTTTTCGGGATCATCAAATCTGAATATTTTTTTAATGGGATTTCCGGTATAGGATTTGCAGGAACCTTCAGTTTGAGCTCACGACATCAGGCTCCAGGGTCTGATGATGACCAGCATAGCATGAACAGGATCTAGAGTATACTACTGAAGCCAGTGGCCTATTTAGCCTTGGGCCAAAAGAGCCATGGCCTGGACCGGCAGGTAGTACGCGTCATGTAAAAAGAACGCTGGAACTTATGAAGAAGTATGACCGCCAGCGTTCTTTTTACATGACGCGCATTACTATCTTTTAATTTTTATTACTTTTTAACTTTATATGCCTAAATCAATTTAAAAAACTGCCAAGTGCGAGTGAGACTCGCGCACGAATGGTTCCGTACCAATATCTATAAAAACGGCAAAAAAAACACGTTTATATTATGGGAGCCCTTTAAATATTTATTTTATTCAGTTTTTTTGTAGTTGTTGTTACAGCGGTAACAGAAATACATCATCTTTGAACATTTCAACTGTCTAACTATCACGGTTCATGAGATGAGATCTAGATTCTTAAACAATAAATGATTTATGAATTTATCATACCTATCTGCCTACCAACACGACATCGGCCGGAGAAAGTGTAGGTTTTCCCGAGAAATACAAGTGAGCTAATGTTTGTACTAGGTGATACCTACCTATTACACTTTTTGGGACTCGTCCTGTCTTTGCGGGATAGGCGCAAGAGATTTATGATAATAGTAAATAATAGTAAATTAATAAATATTTACTTTTAGTAGTATAGTATTATTTTATCTGTGCAAATTAATAATAATAATAGTAAATAAAAGTGCATTGTTAATATTAACTATAAACACATTAATTTTAATTTTTCTGTATATAATCAACACAAGTTAGTACCTACCTTTTTGTTATACAACATGTAATTTTTTTTTATTAAAACATTTCGTGTTATTTAGCTTTTGATTGTCTGCCATTATCAGCCTTATTATGTCGCCCTTCTGAATGAAGTACCTACCTACCTATGTTTTTACAAAATGTGTTCTAAATACCTAATGTGTTAGGGATCTAATATACTTAATTTACTTATCTGCTTTAAAAGAAAAGTTTACCACGGTGTTCTCGTGTAAGGAAAAGTTACCCAAAACTACGTAGGTACGTAGTTTTAGGTTTTTAGTACCTACGCTAGATTTGATACCTACTACTATTATTTATTCTGTGTACCTAAGCTATTGAATTCATGTTTTATATGAAACAACGAATTCGTGGTAGGTACAATCCGCGACCGGCTCACCTTCACACCGCTCTGTCACACTGATTGAGGCCGCCAGGATCCCCTAACCTGATCCCCCAGGGGATCCCAGTGAACTCATCAGTTCACCTGAATTATATGTTAACATATACTTAATTGGAATTGCATGTTTTGATCCTAATATAGCAACTGTAAACACCCAACCACGTAAATTCTGTTTTGCATACCTGTCAAGCTCCGATGACAGTACAATATTATGGTGAATATTATATACTTATGGCTGATCTTATGATGGAGACAACAACGGAAGGTGAACAACGGAACTCCTCAATGGATAATTATACCGTTTTTGGGCACATTTTGATCAGCTCACGGTTCTGCTTAATAATTTCATCATCATCATCAGTCGAATGTACACTTCTTAAAAGTTTGTTTTTAAAAACTTATTCTGAATGGGTCTGATGTTGCTCTGAAATGCTGCCCGCTCTCGCTTATGAGTTGAGTCCTCTCTTGACCGCATCCCAGATTTACGTTTTTGTACCACCTGATGTTGTGTGACCACATTCCGACGAAAATAAGAGTTCTTTCCGTCATGGTAGTTGATATTCAAAGTAGTTTTGATGTTGACACCTTGCAGTTGCTCTATCTGAAGATAATAAGGCTCAGATAAATAGAAGGAACTGAGCACGTAGGACTAGTGCTTAGCATTATCTATGTTCCTCTCTAGCACGCGTGATTTGACATGTGTGTGGAAGTGACAGGGATAATAATAAGCATTAGCACAGAATATATGGCATTAGTACGTGTAAGATCTATTTATCTCGGCCTTAGGCTTGTGGGAGATGAGGGCGCTGTAGTACTTGGAGGTACTAATATTTATTCTGTGGCTGTAGTGCTAAGTTACCGATTGTCCCGTCATTATAGCAATAGAAAATATGGCAAGTAATTAAAAAGTACATACCTAATTAAGCACGTACGTAATTAAGTAGGAACCTACCTAATTAAGTATAGGTACCTAATTATAAAACAAAAAATATTTATCAGATTTCTTGAAGACAGGGTAATTTATTTAATGTTTTTTTAGTAAGTGAAATGTATGTACTTATTTATTTATAGAAATAATAATAATAAAATACCTACGACGAAGTAGGTACGAGAACAATATTTTCTACCACAGCATACTATTATTTATACTGTGCCACAGCACGAAATAAAATTATTTTGATTTCAATGTTGGATAATGCTCTTTTTCTCATTGCAAATGGTGATATGATTTTTTTAACAAGCATCATCAGTTTGATTTTTCAGGGTAGGTAATACCTACATTAGCATCACAAACGAAGAAGAGATTGGCGCTACCATCGAACCTCTAACTATACTGGACATCGCAGTTTAGTAATAAAAACGAGCCGAGCGAGAAGCCCAATGTATAGGTGTGTCACTTTCTTTATAGTGTAGGTATCTATATATCAACTTATTCTTATCGCTCTCAACGATAAGACCGCCCATTGTACTGTACTAATTGTTTATGTTTATTTTGTGATATTTTCCTTGTGTACAATAAAGTGTTCAACTATCTAGTTATCTATCTATCTAACTATATCTACTTATATCTATCTATCCTATTACTACTATAGCAACTAAATAATATAAAAATGCCCTATAAGTTTTGTTAAATTTTGTTGATGAATTCACGAACAGTGTCACTCTACAACGGGGAATGCTTTGACGAGCTTTTCGATCTCGTCCCTGCATCGAGATTTTATCATCGCTCTTCCCGGCACCGTGACAAAGGTGAATTAATAGTTTTTTGTAGTGTTTTGAGTGTCCATCTATTTATTATAATTTCATAGGTCTAGCTAAATGTAGAGCTGCGATCATCATTTTCCCACGCCACAGTTCTATCATATTAGGGTTCCGGATTTCGACGTGAACAACGAGAAGCCATTTTTTTTGACAAGAGGCTAGTTAATGCCATTAGATATTTCTTTCGAAATTTTTCGTTCGCGATTTTTCATCAAAATAAATTCATCAAAGTTTTTATTGGCAAATACCCAGAGATTTATTATTTTCAAACCGACTTCACTAAAAAATCTTCAAGGGATCTATCGGGAATTCGAAAGTTAGCCTGAAAATTTTAAGGTCGATCCCTTAAAATTTTCAGACGATCAAAGTCCTCAGGATCATTCCATAGCCATTTGATCTCTTTGCGTGTTCTACCGCCTCTACGACGGGGAATGCTCTGACGAACTTTTCGATCTCATCCCCGCATCGAGGTTTTACCATCGCTCGTCCCGGCACCGTGATAAAGCTCATCCACTTCACACATCATAGAGCCCTAGATTACTCGTACGACTCGTTTCTCGAGATCATTTCTTCCCCATACCTACAAACTATGGAATGAGCTTTCATCTGAGGTTTTCCCGCTTGGTTACGACGTGAGTCGTTTCAAGAAAAATGATCATAAATTCCTTCAGGGTAGACAGCGCATCGACAATGCCCCTGGTGTCTTTAAGCGACGGTGACCACCTTACATCAGAGGGGCTAGTCTGCAAATTTGACAAGCAACTTATACGGTCGTGTGGTGTACACTACACGGATTTTAGTATGGAGAAATCGAAGAGCGCCCTAGCGGGCACCTTGAGAACCTCAAATCCCGTACAAAAATCCATGAAGTGTACACCACACGGCCGTGTAAGTTGCTTGTCAAATTTGCAGACTACAGGTGGGCCGCTTGACAGTTAGCATAACCATTTTCATTAAAAAAAACTCAGACTTTTTGATATCCTTCACTTAGGGCTGCCACTGGCCTGCTGATGTAATTAGTTTCATAGGATGCATGTACATAAGGAGTAGTTCCTGTTTGATCCATTGAGATTGATCCATTGGACTTACGTACCTCATCATCAGCCTTAAATAACATGAGGCGACTGCTGCATAATTATAACCTTCATCAATAGAATGAACACGAGCACAACGCACGTTCTTGACCCGCCTCTATCCACCGACTTCCTGCGACTACCTCCATAAATAATTTACCGACTGTGGCGCGGCGGGCGAAGGTTCGCCTGCGACGCAGGAGGTTGCGGGTTCTATTCCCGCCTCGGAACAAATATTTGTGCGATCTGCAGTTCAGGGTGTTCTGGGTATTTTCTATGTAGGTATAATACAAAATATGTATGTAGGTATGTAATTTATTGTATTAGGTATATCAGTTATAACAGAACACAAGCTCTGCTTAGCTTGTGTCTAGATAATTTTGTGTGAACTGGCCAGCATTATTTATTTATTTTTATAAGAGAAATCATGACTTATCTATTTCGCCCCGTTTTCACAATTTAACATTTCAACATTACTCTTACGTATATTTTGATTGCCGGCCCACGATCATTAAAGAACCCTCATGATCTACCTACAAGATTCCCACTTGACCAGTTTTTTCCTTAGCTTCCCACGGCCCGGGCACAAATTGCCACTTACCATCTTACCGCGTTGCTATTAGTGGGATGGTGGTTGACAGAATAGGAAGCGGTTGATGGTAGGTTTGTTTAGCTTGAAGCTCTTTGAAAGATAAGTTAGCACACAGCGAGCGGGCCTAGTGCTCTACATTCGTTTTCCTGACTGCAATTTCGAGTAATTTTGATGTTTTTTTTCTTTTTTTTATATCACACAACATTATGTAGCTCCAACCTAAGCAGAGCTTGTGTTATGGATACTTACTAGATAACTGATATACTTAATACAATACATTACATTGATAGATATTTTTTATTATACATAGAAAATAACCAACTCACCACGTACATTTTTTTTTTTTATGCTACTTGTATGACTGAACATGCAAGAGGCCCACCTGATGTTAAGCGGTAACCTCTGCCTATGAACAGTGCATTACCTCATAGGTCACGTCCACCTAGGACGCACCCTATGTGGCATTGCACTACGCCCGCCACCCTGAGACATTAGATGAAAAGTCTCATGTGCCTGTAATTTTACCGGCACCCTTACCCTTCAAACCGGAACACAGCAATGCAAGCACTACTGCTTTGCGGCAGAAATAGGTATGGTGGTAGTACTTCTCCGGACGAACTCTTTCACAAAAAAGCTCTACTACTACTACAAATATCTGCAGATCGTACAAATATTTGTTCCGAGGCGGGAATCGAACCCACAACCTCCTGCATCGCAGGCGAACCATCGCCCGCCGCGCCACAGAGGGTGTCAATCTGACGCACCACGTGTGTAGGTACTATTAGCAGTGTTTTTTTTTAACTACTTTTTAAAGGTATAATGGATAAAACAGGACAATGGATCAAACAGGAACTACTCACTTTTTACACCTTAATGACGGAACAAGCAGATGGCCCACCTGATACTAAGCGGTAACCTCTGCTTCTAACTATGCATTACCTATGCATTACAATGCATTACCTAATGGTCACATCCACCTTGGACGCGCCCTATGTGACCTCGACGACCTCTGTGGCGTGGCGGGCGAAGGTTGGCCTGCGACGCAGGAGGTTGTGGGTTCGATTCTCACCTCGGAACAAATATTTGTGCGATCGCAGATATTTGTTCAGGGGTTTCTGGGTATTTTCTATGTATAATAAAAATATATATGTAATAGTATATAAGTTATCTAGTACCCATAACACAAGTTCTGTATAACTTGGGGCTGGACAATGTTGTGTGAACTGTCCAGCATTATTTATTTATTTATGTGGTTATTGCACTGGCCCCGCTACCCTGAGACATAAAGAGAAAGGTCTCATGTGCCTGTAATTTCACCGGCACCCTACACTTCAAACTGGAACACAGCAATACGTTGTTTGTGCTCTTACCAGATCTCGTAGTTCTCGTTTCTAAGAGTACACTCTATCAACTCTACTGTTCAATGTAAAATGCACTTTAGAGATATAGTCTTTAAGTTCATTATTGAAGAGATTCATGCAATAAATCGTATAAAATTATGTAGTCCAAGTGAAGATTACATAATTATATAACTTTAATGTAATAAAATAATATGCGGAACTTACGTGAGCAGAGAAGATTTGAATACAAACTTAATTAATCTTAACATGTGGGTAAGCATGTAGTTACGTACCTACCATGCAGGGTAATAGGTACCTACTCGGAATTTCCCGACTTCTGTGGTGCGGCGGGCGACGGTTCGCCTGCGACGCAGGAGGTTGCGGGTTCGATTCCCGCCTCGGAACAAATATTTATGCAATCTGCAGATATTTGTTCAGGGTGTTCTGGGTATTTTCTATGTATAATAAAAAATATCTATCTATGTAATATTAAGTATATCAATTGTCTAGTACTCATAACATAAGCTCTGCTTAGCTTGGGGCTAGATAATGTTGTGAGAACTGTCCAGCATTATTTATTTTATTTATTTATTAACCCGCGCGCGGGTCAAACCAAACGGGTTCACTGGTAAATTTAATTACACGTGGATCAGTGACACTACATATATATATTTATCAATAAAAGATGAATACAGATCTTGCAAATGGCTATAAAATTTGCTATACCTATGAGGATTTTTGGGGGCGAAAAATAGATCTACCCGCAGATCTCACCTCCGGGAAAACCCGTTTGTTCAAGATACGGTTAAGCAATGATCTGCGTCTTACCAGTCTTACCAGATATTACCTACTTAGATAGGTTAATTATATTAGGTTATTCTATAGGTTACATTTCATGGAATGTTCCCAGGAACTTCACGATCTGATCCCACCATCTCCTTTTCATTGTAGGACGAGCAGGAGTACGGCTCAGTACCATCCTTACCTCATTAGTATAGGTACCTTCTGTTAGTACTAAACGTTCCAGTTCTACCTTTATAATGCGAACTGCTAAGGAGTGGAATACACTACCGTCGTCTGTCTTTCCTGTCTGTCTTGTTGTATTTACAAGCTCTGCTTAGCTTGGGGCTAGATAATGTTGTGTGAACTTTGCAGTTTTTTTTTATATAGAGTCTAAGGAGTGCTAAGTAGTGGAATACACTACCGTAATCTGTCTTTCCTTAAAACTATAATCTGGGTCTCTTCAAGGCTAGAGTGAATAGGTGCCTTCTAGTCTAGACCTTTGTGTTCCATCTTCGGCCACATCGTCACTTACCAACAGGTGAGATAGTGGTCAAACAAAGGTCTATCAAAGTAAAAAAAAAAAAAAAAAACTTGTTAGTTCTAAGCTAAATGTCTGACAGCATAATTCTTAAATACATCGATGCATCAAAGATAATCTAGAAAAAACGAGCCACATTAAACTAGCATCATTAAATTTAGGTACTGTCGGCTCAAGAAGCAATTGACCTATGCACTAGTGGCGTAAAGCTCTCATTTGCGCAACTAACACTTACAACTTGACCGTTCTCTTGACGACCATGCAATCGGATGTTACGTCATAACGATTCCACGTTTACCATATAAAGAGTTCACATTTTGACCCACATTGTTAATCGGTGAAGAAAAAATTGTTTTACTTGTATGAGCTTTGCAACCGTGTAATAAACGTTTCGGATAGCCGAAATATGGGTAAAGTCAGCTTATGGAAGTCATATCAGGGTTTGAATGTTATGTCAAGGTGGGCAAGCTTGGGACTGAAATTTAATACACACGGACCAAACAAAAAATGAAAATGTGTTGGTAACACCCAACATTTATGTTTTTTTTTATACAACTTGGAATAACGGATCAAGCAGATGACCCACCTGATGTTAAGCGGTACCCTCTGCCTATGAACAGTGCATTATCACATAGGTCACATCCACCTAGGACGCACCCTATGTGCCATTGCACTGCGCCGACCACCCAGAGTCATAAAGATGAAAAGTCTCATGTGCCTGTAATTTCACCGGCAACCATACCCTTCAAACCGAAACACAGCAATGCGAGCACTACTGCTTTGCGGCAGAAATAGGTCTGGTGGTAGTACTTCCCCGGACGAACTCTTTTACAAAAAGCTCTACTACTACTAAACATTTATGCTGAGCTGAGCGCCATTTTGGCACACATACACATGAGCCGATTTGTACTGCTTATTTTAGGTAGTTAGGTACAAGTTTTTAGGTGCTTGTTTTGCTTTTTTAATTTTGTGTTTCCTTCTTTATAACCCCCGACGAAAAAACGACGGGGCGTTATAAGTTTGACGTGTCTCTGTGTGTGTGTGTCTGTCTGTCCCATCGTAGCTCCCGAACGGATGAACCGATTTCGTTTTTTTTTGTTTGAAAGGTGTATTTGACGGGAGTGTTCTTAGCTTTGTTTGATCAAAATTTGTATAGCCGTTCAGCGTTGGAGGTTTTTTTAATTTTTACAAAGTTAATTACTTGTGTATTTATTGGCTTTGTTTATTTTTTTCGGCTCAAGCCGATCTTTGCGGCGCTCTATAGGGGTCACAGTGGACTTCTGTAGGCTAATGATAATGTTGATGAGGTAAGTGAAACGATCAAATGGATTTTATGCATCAAAGCACAATAGGATAAGATAGAACGTCAGATCTTTTCCCTTTATAACCATCTTATAAAAACTCAATTTCAAATTAAATACACCACAGTAAACGATTTATCTCTATGTGAGAATTTTAATTCTATACATACGAGTTATATCATAGCACTTTGACTTTCATTTGTCACATCTCCTTATTGCTATATACGATAGAGTCCAAATTGTTTTGTATATCTCCGGCAGTTAAGTGAGAACGGTATGCTAATCAGCATTTCTCTGTTATGTATTCGATGTTTTTCGTGTGAGTATTTGCATGAATGAGACTAATAAGTATCTATTAATCGAAGAAATTGAAATTAAATAATCTTAAATAAGTACTTTTTTTTGCATAAACATTATGTTTTCATGTAATTTTTTTTTTAACAAAGTTTTTTTTTTTATACTATTAGAATGACGGAACTATCAGATGATCCACCTGATGTTAAGCGGTGACCTCTGTCTATGAACAGTGCATTACCTCATAGGTCACGTCCACCTAGGACGCGCCCTATTAAAGTAGTGCTGACCAAACTGAAGAAAGCGTTAGCCGAGTCAGTCGTGGGAAGCAATGGCGGCGATGAGCTCACCTCTCGTCACGTCTATATTCCACGATGGTGCAACCCACTGTGAAAAAAGGCCCATTGAGGCTCTGCCTACCCCTTCGAGAAAAAAGGCGTGTATCTGTATGTATGTATGTATGTATAACTAAAACGAGCCCAAACACTAATCATCGAAGAGTTCCGTTATCCACCTTCCGTCTCCATCACCATATCTGCTATCTGACACCGTAATATTGTATTGTCATCGAAATCGAATCCCAGAAGACGTTTGGAAAATTAAAAACAAATTTTGTATACGACTTCGTCAACTCAGCTCAGTTGCTTTAACTACATAGGAACCCACATATCTTCTTTTTTTTTTTAAACTTCGTATACCTATGACGTACCAATCTGATGGCCCAGGTGAAACTATATTTCCTTAACTGCTCTAATATACCTACATTACCTCAGTAAGTATCATGCTCAAGGTAAGATAACTTGTGGCAAATTGCCGTGACCACCGCCATATCCGATAGCATCAGAACAGCACGCGGAAGGTAGAATCGTATGAGAGCATTGACACTTATCATCACGTACCTACATACTAGGTAATTTTAACAGTCTCGTTGTCTCTAGTACCTTGCAGCTAACAGTGGGATTATTACGTAATTTATTACAGACACCAAAACTAGAATAATAGCTGGTAATAGATGGACAGGCCACATGATCCGAGATCCTCATGACAAATGTTCTAAAAGAGTCACTGATTGGTATCCAGAGATGGTAAATACAATAGAGGGCGTAACAAACAAGATGGGAAGACGACCTAAAACTTACAGCTGGACAACACTGGAGAAGGGAATGTAGCACTGGATCTACTTTCCACTGGGCTCTAGCCCTGTGGAAAGTTGGAGTAGGCCAATGCCAAGAGGCACACCGAACTGCGGGACTTCCTATAATCGTAACTCATAATATTACTAAAAACATGTAAACCCAAAGTTAGGAATAAATGGCTTATTATTTATTATTTAGGTAGGTATTACTGGAACTCATCCAATTTGTTCAACTGGTTGAACAGATAGTTGAACATATTGGAGTAGAGGATTACTGGCATACAATGGAACATCATAATCATTAAAATCATCAGGCTATAGAAGTACGAGCAGTCTTGAGCCACCTCCATCAACCGACTTCCCACGATCTATAAAATTTCGTCGGTGCATTGAGATGGGGAGACTTCGTACAAACCGTCGTACACAATAAAATATAATAACAAGGAGTTCCAAGGTAGCACCCATTACAGATAAAATAACTGAAGCTAGACTGAGATGACCTAACGATCATGTCGTGAAAAAGTGCCTTTCTATGGCTTCACAGAGAATGTGTGTTAGTTCTCATTGTTTCAGCAAAATCAGGTTTCGCTATCTCAAGATGTGTTGATGAGCTGAGCAAAAAACACAACAAAAGGAGGTGGGCAACCGCTCACCCAGGTCAAAAATAAATGAACCAGGACCCCTTCATGGAAGTAATTAGTACGGTTCTAAGTGTTGTTTTTTGTCCAATTTTTTTAAAGAACTTGTATATATTTAGAAGTTGGGAAGCAAAGTTTGTGTTTAGAAATAATCAGATAAATTTGCGTGAAACGAAACGCAATAAGCTTCATTACTTTCCCACAACTTCTACGCAAGAAATTAAATTAACTTTTTCATTATCTTAACATATATTATCAATAACCAAAAGTATCTCAACTGTACGTTACGTTAGTCAAAATAGTTGGGTCAAACAATGTATAGTTGCCCATGTTCTTTAAACTTCGCACACGCGACCAAATTCTTCTCACTTGAGCTGGTCACTTGAATTGTCGGTCAGTAGACCCATCGTGATCATTTCTAATCCAATTAAAACTAGGTAAGTATCTGTCGTCCATTGTTGTCACCAAACCAAGCGGATGTCCGTGCCTTGAATGAGTGAACACGTTTGTCGTGAAAGTGATCTTGACTTCGATCTATTTGAATTGGGCTACTACCTACTAGTGTTTCGATATGTTAAGATTTTGTCGTCCGTAATATATGAGTAGTTCACAATAGCTAATGTAATTTATAGGTACTATTTGTAGGTGTAATCGTTATGCTCAAAACAAAAAACAAAAAGTTTCGAACAAAAACCAAAACAAAAGAAAACAAGGTAGTTTCGGATAGAAACTAACACCAGACGACGTCAAATAATTACAGAATATAGAAAAAAAAACTGTAATAAACTAATAAAAATACTTACCAAGTTTTCTCTTATCAAATGAAACAATCAAGTTAGTGATCGAGCGTAACCCATATTTGGGTGCATCCGAATTGTTCTCATGGATTCATCCCACGAATATTTGTTTCTGGATTTTTTGTTAAAACCTAGTGGTTTTATCGGATCGTACAAGTAATAAGGGGGTCTGGGAGTTAGACTACAGCACACTGGTAGCATGGAGACGGCTATCTCAATTGTCATTAGTGACTGAGACTACGTAGGTGGTGTTTCCCACGTGACAATCGTTTCTCGGAATAGGTTTATCAAATATAACTAGGTATATAGGTTATATGATGATTAATGTTGCCGAATGTTCTTATTGTCGTAAGATTGTCCACAACATGTTAGGAATGTTAGAAAGATAGGTAAGTCTATAGACTTTATCCTTTCACACTCTACCATTACGTAGGTAACTACCTTGTGCTCGATGCGTACCTACCACCTACACAATGTATTCTGTGCTCGGACAATGAAACTCCACTTAACAAGAATGGATGGACATAAGGAAATGATACAGTAAGCCCACAGTAATATTTTGCTGTTTACAATACAATAGTAACCTTTCTACTCTAGTGATGTAACGGTGCGGCCTACCGTCCACTAAAGCACACTATAATAATGAGTATTGAAACATCATCATCATCATAAGCCCACACCAGTCCACTGTTTTGTGCCCGGTGTTTGGCTCTTCTCATCCACTTTCTGCCCGCCGCCTTTCGTAGGAATCGTATGTCATTGCTCCACCTAGCCAGAGGGCGCCCCACGCTACGTTTCCCAAGACGCGGTATCCACTCAAGAACTCGCTTACCCCAACGGTTGTCGGTTCTTGGGCATATTGACCAGTCGATAGCCACTTCAGCTTGCTACTCCGGTGGGCTATGTCAATGACTTTAGTTCTCTGTCGGATAATCTCATTCCGGATTTTATCTTTCAGGGAAACATTGAAACGAGACAGTACGGAGAGCGGCGCATCTCGTCCGGAGCCTCGAGACTGCAAATTTGAGAAGTGACTACACAGGCATGTGGTGGTATATCCATACTACAATCCGTGTAGTGTACAACACGGATTGTAGTATGGATATACCGAAGAGCGCTCTAGCGGGTACCTAGAGAACAAATCCCGTACAAAAACCCCTGTAGTGTACAGTTTTACCCACAAGTAATTAGTTTTGTAAAAATTAAAAAAAAAACCCAGCCCAGGTGGGTTACTATGAGCTCTTATTGCCATGCACTTGATAAACTATTCAGTACAAAATATTGGTTCCGTGATGTCCGCAACTATATTTAAAGGCACAATCGCAGAGGGTCTACAGACTTCTGCGATTAAAGTTATTCAACGATGAAAAATGTCAACGATGAACCGATATTTTGTACTGAATAGTTTTTGAACTGAATGGATATAAGAGCTCATAGTAACCCGCCTGAACGGCTAAACCTATTTTGATCAAACAAAACTAAGAACACTCCCGACAAATACACCTTTCTAACAAAAATCGGTCTAACAAAAACAAAAGTCGAAATCGGTTCATCCGTTCGGGAGCTAAGATGGGATAGGCAGACACACACACACACACACACACACACATATACACACACACACACACACAAACATACAGACACGTCAAACTTATAACGCCCCTTCGTTTTTCGTCGGGGGTTAAAAATATAAGTCCGATCGACTGTTTTCGTTTGCGCAGAAAGATCAGAGATCGATCAAAGATCGAGAAAGATCTTTAATAATTTTTCTCTGCTATATAAGATAACCAATCGTGATATTCTACTACAAAATAAAGTCAGTGATACGAAGAATCAGGTCACCAAATATCACTTTCATATGTTTTGTAATGAATGAGAAAAATGTAAAACCCTGCCACCAAAATGTCCAATACGTCATCTTAAAAGGCGCTTCAAAGATTTGGAAGGCAGCAACCAGATGTCCAAGGACATAAAGGGCTATGGAGCGTGCCATGCTTGGAATATCTTTACTGGACCGTATCCGCAACACGGTAGTCCGAAGGAGGACAAAAGTGGCAGATATTGGAGACCGTATTGCGAGACTAAAGTAGCGCTGGGCAGGACACTTGGCCAGATTTGGTGACGGTAGGTGGTGTAAGGCCCTGACCGAGTGGTGGCCGAGAGGGAGCACTAGAGGCCGTGGAAGACCATCAGCCAGGTGAGCGGATGATATAGAGGCCGTAGAGGGAAAGATTTGGATGCCAATCGCACAGAACCGTTTAGAGTGGTGTTTGAGGGAGGAGGCTTATACCCAGCAGTGGGCTATTATTTGAGGTGCTAATGATGATGATGATGAGCCAGATGTAAAGCAAATGTCGCAATTGTCGCTATGTTCAGCGACGCTTTAGAAGAAGGCGGGCCTAAGATCTTTCTTGGTGTTTCCTAGGGTGTTCCATTGTCACTGTTGTTATGTCATCTTCACCTTCACTTTTTAAAACATTTATCGAAGTTTTAATTAAAGAATGTTTAGTTCTTCATTTTGTGAAGAATAGAAAGCGCTAATCGATAAATATTGAAATTTGAATTGATTTTTGCTTGATTTCCTGTTTCGTGTTTGCTTATTACTTTCTGATCCTCGGCAAAATATCATAATCTCGAGACATCAAAACCCATAACTTTGTATGGACATTATACAAGATTCTTTTCACTAAAAACGGGATATTTACCATGATTATTGAGTTTTGTTTGTTCCCGATATTTCGGCACGGTTGCATTCGCCATGGTCACGGTAGAACTGAACAAAACTTAAGTTTTGCTTGGGAACAAACAAAACTCAATAATCATGGTAAATATCCCGTTTTTAGTGAAAAGTATAGTATATAACCATGATAGTTTCAAAAGTTATTATAAAAGATGTGTCGTCATCCCGTGGCCGAGAAGTCTGATGGTACCATAAGAATAATACTCTATCGTCTTATTTTTAACCTGTTGTAACCTGTTTCTAAGCTTTCTCAAACAAAAAACTGTTGCACTATTTGACCAACCGTGAAGACTGGTCGTTGACAGGAACATTGACCGTGAACGTTCAATGTAGTCTTATTACGATTTGTTTACTCTGTCCAGTCATCCATGCTGCAGTTGTATTGTTGTGTTAAATCATTGAAGACCGTGAACATTCGCGTTTAGGCGATGAACAGTTTTATTTGTAAGTGTCGTTTTGCGAAAGTGTCGTTTTCTATAACTATGTCAAGTTGTTAGTTATCGCATCCTTTTTATTTTTTCTTTTTATTTTTCCTAGTTTTTAAACGTTTGGTACCTTCAAATAGGCTAATGAGGTAAGGATGGTACTGAGCCGTGCATCTGGCTCGTCCTTTATGATGAAAAGAAGATGGTGGGATCAGACCGTGAAGTTCCTGGGAGCATTCCCCGAAATGTACCCTATAGAATATCGAAAGGTATGTGGTTATACGGCGGTGTTCGAGACTCTGGATCTTAGTCTCCGCCATATGTTGCACTTAGAACATATGAACAGTGCATTATCATATAGGTCACGTCCACATAGGACGCACCTTGTACGCAAATTATTATGCTCTCACGGCGTATTCCACCAGCAGCGTACAATAAAAAGGCGTTTGTTTTGTACATGTTTCCAATATTTACATGATGCTTATGACCTCAGGCCTCAAGTGAATGGAAAACGGATTCGTGATAGGAGTGGTAGGCTTTCTATAACGTCGGGCACGACTGCCTTCGATTTGAGGCTCGATACTAGTGTGTATTGTTTCTATAAAGGCAGAAAAAAACTTAATAGTCCATCATCCAGACGTCCACTGCTGGACGAGGCCACCCCCTAGAATACAAAGGAGGGATTTGCCATAATCACCAAGCTTGGCAGGCGGATTGATGACCGCTGTAATGTGCTACCAAGTGGATGCTCCGCCCATCCCCTGGTAGTCCCTTAGTCGGCTTACACGGGGCTGACAAAGGGGCTCGCCAAATGAGAATAACCTAGAATTTTTGCAAAGGATGTTTCAAAGAATACTAAGCATTAAACATGAATTGAGAAACTCCTCCTTTTTTAGGGTTCCGTAAAAAAACTACGGAACCCTTATAGATTCGTCATGTCTGTCTGTCTGTCCGTGTATGTCACAGCCTTTTTTACCGAAACTATAAGAGCTATACTGTTGAAACTTGGTAGGTAGATGTATTCTGTAAACCGCATTAAGATTTTTACACAAAAATTGAAAAAAAAAACAATTATTTTTGGGGTTCCCCATACTTAGAACCTATACGTGTGGGATATCTATGGATAGGTCTTCAAAAATGATGTTGAGGTTTCTAATATCATTTTTTTCTAAACTGAATAGTTTGCGCGAGAGACGCTTCCAAAGTGGTAAAAAGTGTCCCCCCCCCCCCCCCCATAACTTCTAAAACAAGAGAATGATAAAACTAAAAAAAAAATATAATGTACATTACCATACAAACTTTCACTCAAAATTGGTTTGAACGAGATCTAGTAAGTAGTTTTTTATTTTTGGGGTTCTCCATACTTAGAACTGAAACTCATTTTTTTTTTCATCTAATCTATACGTGTGGGGTATCTATGGATAGGTCTTTAAAAATGATATTGAGGTTTTTAATATCATTTTTTTCTAAACTGAATAGTTTGCGCGAGAGACGCTTCCAAAGTGGTAAAAAGTGTCCCCCCCCCCATAACTTCTGAAATAAGAGAATGATAAAACTAAAAAAAATATATAATGTACATTACCATGTACACTTTCACTCAAAATTGGTTTGAACGAGATCTAGTGAGTAGTTTTTTTTTTAATACGTCATTAATCGTATTCCATCTAAGAACTTTTATATTATGTTACCTGCTGCTACGGAACCCTTCATGGGCGAGTCCGACACGCACTTGGCAGCTTTTTTTGATATCGGTTGAAAACAAATGTTGGCGATACTCGTATATCTAATACTTCGTTAGATTATTTTTAGCAAGTTGTAAGGGGACTATTATATAAAATAAAACAGATAAATAAATAATGCTGGACAGTTCACACAACATTATCTACTCCAAGCTAAGCAAAGCTTGTGAATTATATGGGTAATGAATAGGGGCCTTCTAGACCTTCGTGCTCTCGTCGGCCGCATTATTATTTAAAAAAAAAAAAAAATGCAACAAAAAAGGTTGTGACTTTTTCTACCAACTTAACATGGTTTTGAAGTTATGTGATCTGATGCGGATATAGCTCTAAAATCGAAATAAAAAACATTTCGCTTTCTACCTAAACACTCCACCATCCAAATCTTGTAATGAACCATTCGGATCGAAAGAAAGCTAATCAATTAAAATATTATTCGGCTAATTAGGAATCGTCGATTCGGTCAGCTTGCGTCGGTACAAATCCCAAGTAAAAAAACTGGCCAAGAGCGAGTCGGGCTCGCACACGAAGGGTTCCGTACTATCGCACAAGATTTAACACTCTTTTTAAACACTTCATAAAATAAACAACATAGGCGCTATTAAAATATGTAAAGATTTAAAGTAATTGCTTAATTCTTGTAGTGGCCCCTTTTAAATTTAAACTTTTTTCATTTTATTTGTAATATTTGCTGTTATAGAGAATATAATAATACTCACTCTATGAAAATTTCAATTATTACGGTAAAAGTTCAGCCGTTATTAAGATTATTCAAAAACATAAGTTTAGTACATATATGTTTTTTATTTTTATCTTTATTTTTATTAATTATTTGCTGTTTTAGGAGTAGACATAGACACACGCCACAGCCTCAAAAGGCCTCTTATCACCGTGGGTTGCACCTTCGTGGGAATATAGACGAGAAAAGTGGTGAGCTCATCGTCGCCATTGCTTCCCATGGCTGACTCGGTACCTACCAATATTATTACTATATTAGCAGCTATAAAAAACATATATATAGCTATAATAACTCACTTTTTGAAAATTTTATGTTTCTATTACTGTTCAAAAGACCAAAAGACTGAACAAACGACGCCCATGATGAGGTTCAGCCCGCTGACAGACAGACGACCAGACGTACAGCGGAGGCTTAGTAATAGGGTCCCATTTGCACTGCTTGGTTACGGAATCCTAAAATCGTTTCATGGCAGTAAGTCTCAAGATGTAGGATAAACACCAGTTTTCTACGCATTTTTACGTTATTTCATAATTTCCTATCAAAAACACCCACATATATATAACAGCAGACGGTCAGTCTGTCACGCGGTTGAAGAAGCGAGTTCCTCCCAGACCTGTCCGGCCGGAATGCCGAGAAAGCTGACCGGACACAGCTTATAGAGGGCAGCTGGTGCGTTCCAATGGGCGGACACAATCATTTACATAGCCTTAGTGGCCATAGCTTCGAACTTATAAACGGTCCAAATGATAGTCAATGAACTTACATTTTCCATATCATTGAAATCCAAGAACTATTTATTTGTAGCCTACTTGTAACTATTTTTTTAATGCCGTTGTGTGTCCGGTCTTTTAGTAGACCCTCTGTCTCCTCCCGTGGATGTCGTAAAAGCCGACTAAGGGATTACCCGAACTTGTTGATAAGATTAGTTGGTATAAGATTTGTCGTCGCTGCTAGCTTATTATGGAATGTGTTATTACTGGAGGACAGAGTTAGCTGAGTCAGTCGTGGGAAGCAATAGCGGCGATGAGCTCACCACTCGTCACGTCTATATTCCATTATGGTGCAACCCACTGTGAAAAGAGGCACATTGAGGCTCTGCTTCCCCTTCGGGGAAAGAGGCGTGTGTCTTATGTATGTATGTATTTATTTGTTACTTTACAAGGAGTTGCATCTTGCGTAAACAACTTGGTGCTACGTTATGACAAGAAGTAATTTTACTAACTTACATCGACATCAGCCGATAGAATAGAATGCCACGCCTACGACAAACTGTCTTGAGCAACCTCCATCCACCGATTCTCCTGACTTCAGTCCATCTAGTGCGGGGATACACTGCACGAGCCACAATGCTCCAATCGAATTTGCTGTGCGCTGCAAGCGTAGCGTCATAAAATAAATCTCGATTTTTTTTATGTACATACCTTTTAAAATAACTTTAAATAGCTGCAAATAGTAGTGATTTTTTTAATTTTAGAATTGAAGCTTGTATCGAATTGACGCTTCAAGCGTGGCGAGCTCCGGTAGGAGTATTATTGTTCTGTGGTGGCGAGATTGTACTTACTACGTGACATTGGCGAACTAGTGGCAACACCACTCCAAGCCATTGAATAAAAAAATGACTGAATGATTTGATTTTCGTTCAAATAAAACATAAAAGGCCGGGGTTTTTAGTGTTCTACATTCAAAAATGTATAACACCGAGGTTTGTAATGTTCTAAATTCAAATCAAACTCCGCCCTCTATAAAGATTGACTGAACAACGATTAGGAACGTTTGTACAAGGAATAACATGAAGGATATGAAGTGAACTATGAAGTGGACCAGTTATTCTGTTTCGACGGCTTCGCACGGTAGTGTATGGCGTAGTAATGTTGTAGTGAAAATTCGCGAGTGACGTCACGTGACGCGACGAAAGTTGAAGGTGCGTTCGGCAGGTACCTACCAGTGATAGGTATGCGATAAATTGATGGTGTTATGCGGATGTAACTCATCATCATCATCATCACGTTTGGTAGTAGTAGAGCTGTTTTGTGAGAGTTCGTCCGGGGAAGTACTACCACCATACCTATTTTTGCCGCAAAGCAGTAGTGCTAGCATTGCTGTGTTCCGGTTTAAAGGGTATGGTTGCCGGGGAAATTACAGGCACATGAGACTCATCTTTGTGTCTGGTGGCGGGCGCAGTGCAATGCCACATAGGATGCGTTCTAGGTGGACGTGACCTACGTGGAAATGCATTGTTAAAGGCAGAGGGTAACGCTTAACATCAGGTGGGCCATCTGATTGTTCCGTCATTCACGAAGAAAAAAAACTTAGATGTCCACTGACAGACATAAGGCTCCCCATAGACAGCATTCACCGAGTTCCTGTGACTCTTCGCCAGCCCATCCAGAGGGCCTTCTATACATTATTTCAACCGGTTGTTGGTTCTACGAGCTAAATGGCCCGCCCATTGCCACTTTCTAATTCTGTGAGATATATCGTGAATATAATTATTTCCTGTTATTTTTGTTGTTCAAATATATTTTTAAATTGCCAGACAAGTATTTTTTTCACGCTTAAATTTTGTAATTTTAATAAGTTTTATTTTTTATTTTTTATACTACTTGCATGACTGAACAAGCAAGAGGCCCACCTGATGTTAAGCGGTAACCTCTACCTATGAACTGTGCATTACCTCATAGGACACGTCCACCTAGGACGCACCCTATGTGGCATTGCACTGCGCCCGCCACCCTGAGACATACATGAAAAGTCTCATGTGCTTGTAATTTCACCGGGACCCTTACCCTTCAAACCAGAACACAGCAATGCGAGCACTACTGCTTTGCGGCAGAAATAGGTATGGTGGTAGTACTTCCCCGGACGAACTCTTCCACAAAAAAGCTCTACTATACTAAAATATTATATTATATGTTTTATTATTATATTGGGGGAGCCAATATCCAGCATTGAACCGGTCTACTGATGACGATGATGATGATGGTGGTAGCTAAGTGTATCTAGATCAAGTAAATACACCCAATGATCTAGCGACAGTGGTCAGTTTCCCACAGTTTTCACCCGTGGGGAAATGTGGTCCAAGGATGTGAACTGGTTGATCGAAGCAGCGATTATACAGCAGTATAATTGACGGTTACATTTGCTGTTCATTATAATTTTTAAACGCTCAATAATCTTATTATTTTATCTTTATTTTTTTTTATCGATTGAAGTAATTCAAATTGTGAAAGAGTTCGTAAATACTACCACCATACCTATTTCTGCCGCAAAGCAGTAGTGCTCGCATTGCTGTGTTCCGGATTGATGGGTATGGTTGCCGGTGAAATAACAGGCACATGAGACTTTTCATCTTTATGTCTCAGGGTGGCGGGCGCGGTGCAATGCCACATAGGGTGCGTCCTAGGTGGACGTGACCTATGTGATAATGCACTGTTCATAGGCAGAGGGTACCGCTTAACATCAGGTGGGCCATCTGCTTGATCAGTCATTCCAAGTTGCATTATAAAAAAAAAAAGATAAAAAGCTTAAGGCGCTATAGGTTCAACGAACATTTTTGTATGAGGTGAAGAAGGCGAGCGCACGCTCTGATACCGTGTTTTTATGTATAAAAAAATTATATAAAAATGTCGTTCAAAGTTTTGTTTAATTTTGTTGATGAATTCACTAACTCAAATAATAACTAACATGTAACCAAATGTTTCAAAAATGAAAACGTGAGAGAAGTGAGTGAAAAATAGCATTTCAATTTTAAAAAGGAGGTATCTTTGTAATTTTTTTTATCGAGTGAAGTAATTCAAATATTGTATTGAATTATTGATTTCACTAGAAAAAAGCTCAAGAATATCATATATTTTTTTCTTCATAGAAAACTATGAAAATTTTTATCAAAAACTTTAAAATTCTAGAGACATTTAAGAACCTATCACGCCTTAAGAATACCTAACATATATGTTTTTCTTGGAATCTAAACTTTTAGAACTCATCATAGTCATTTCGTGAACCTCTAAAGTACCGTTTTGTTAGTATATCCGTTATAAACAGAATATCTTCTATTACAAAGGGCCACCTCATCGCTTTTCACTACTTTCCCCATCCGTAGAGTCGTTAAAATAATGACGAGTCTCAGAACTGATGACGCAGCCGGCAACTCGCCCGCCGCGCCACAGAGGTCGTCAAAAAATGTATGATTTGGATATATTTTTATGGAATCTTTACGAGACCATTTACTACAGAAAAAAAACGCTTCAAATAGTTTCTTTAATGAATTCAATCCAAACCATTCAAGCCGTCATGTCATGGCGTAATAAATCTACTGTATTTTTAAGCCCTTTTAATATTGTGCATACATACATGCCTTTTTACCTGAATGGGGGTAGGCAGAGCCTCAAATGGGTCTTTTTTCACAGTGGGTTGTACCATCATGGAATATAGACGTGACAAGTGGTGAGCTCATCGCCGCCAATGCATTCCACGACTGACTCGGCTAACTCTTTCTTCCAGTAATTACACATGCCATAATAAGATAGCAGCCGGGACAAATCTTATACCAACGAATCTTATCAACAAGTCCGGGTAATCCCTTCTTCAGCTTTTACGATATCCACGGGAGGAGACGGAGGGGTCTATTCTTAGGCCGGACACAACACATAATCTTTAATATTGTAATAAATTTTACGTAATAATCACACACAGGTAAAATATACCATTAAAGTAATAAAAAAAAACATCGTTATAACAACTACAAATTACCAAAGTTACCAAAACATGAACGAAAGTGAATCCACATGGTTTGCACAGCTCTTTAGCAAGTTTAAAAAAAAGTAAAAGTAACCTCTCCCATATCGTACATTGACATTTGTATCTTAGATCATAGGGTTGCTAATTGAATGGCATTTGATGGGTTTCAGCTTAAATTTGCGGTTACGTTGGTTGGTCTTACGATGTGCTTTGAACTTTCTAAGGAAGGTCGTGTGGAACAGAGCATGGAGTGGTTAATGAACTGACTCAAATTGTGTATGTTATGTGAAGTTAGATAATTTAAACACCAGTTACAAGTGCGACGAAACATGAAGTTTTGTTATTATTTTCAAACTATGCAATACAAGTTGGCAATTCAAATATCAATTTTTTAGTGAAAGAGTTCGTCCGGGTAGTACTACTACCATAACTATTTCTGCCGTAAAGCAGTAGTGCTCGCATTACTGTGTTCCGGTATGAAGGGTATGGTTGCCGGTGAAATTACAGGCACATGAGACTTCTTATCTTTAAGTCTCAGAGTAACGGGCGCAGTGCAATGCCACATAGGGTGCGCCCTAGGTGGACGTGACCTATGTAATAATGCACTGTTCATAGGCAGAGGGTACCGCTTAACATCAGGTGGGCCATCTGCTTGATCCGTCATTCCAAGTTGTATAAAAAAAAACAGCAAAAAACAGCCCTCTCTCACCTCCTTGGTAATAAGTAACATGGCTGATAGTATGGAAAAATCGCACCCTCTCACCTCCTTGGTAATAAGCAACATGGCTGATAGAACCAATCTCTCGGAAAAATGCACGCTCTCACCCCTTGAGTCCTGGTAATAAGCAACATGGCTGATAGTACCAACTTCTCGGTAAAATGCAAGCTTCCTGTTACAAACACGATTCCCTCCCTTTTCACAAAATCACTCCCAAAGATTGCAGGAAAGGGATAGGGAAGATACAAATAAATAAATAAATAATGATGGATAGTTCACACAACATTGTCTAGCCCCAAGCTAAGCAGAGTACTAGACAGCTGATATACTTAATACAATATATTACAAAGATAGTTTTTTTTATTGTATATTCAAAATACCCAGAACACCCTGAACAAATATCTGCAGATCGCACAAATATTTGGTCCGAGGCGAGAATCGAACCCGCAACCTCATGCGTCGCAGGCGAATGTTCGCCCCCCGCGTCACAGAGGTTGTCAGAGATGTTACACATCAAAAATATAAAAGACATGATAATTTCTATAATTATTATGAAGCGTAAATTAAAATATTTAGCGCCAAAGCGACTTCATTCATGTCCCGTTCTGTGTGAGTGGCGTGAATGAACATCGATTAGAGTAACAATAGTAAAGTTCTTTATTATCTGCTATTTGTCTAATTGACGTATTAGAGTAACGTGTGTCTGAACAAACAGCTTCGGAAGTGTACTATGAATGGAATCAAAAAAGTCGACACTTGTACGAACGCAGCTTCTTAGGTTTTTTTTGTCAGTAATACTTTAATTAGCTAGTGATTCGCCCCCAACTGATAAATCACTGTTTTTTTTATAACTAATAATAAATAAATATTTAATAAAAAACTTTATTTGTCTTCAATAACTTGCACTACATAACATTCCATGTACCTAGAACTTAGATTAATTATACCTACTTAGCATAGCTTGAGGTAATCAGTTCTAGGACTTATGTAGCTAGGTACTAAGTAGATACATGTTGTGGTCTCATTATGGTAACAAAAAAACGGGTACATGGCTGAGCCCTAACTCCTAACTAAGTTTCCATGTGTTTAGGATATCAGTTCTCCTCCCTGTTATTGTTATTGTTCGTATCATTCAGATACACGTCTACTATTTTTTTTTTCTCTTGGTTAGAAAAAGGCTCTAACGGAAGACCAGCGCAGGTTGTTTACACCCTGCATATGTTGAGTTAGAGACCTTTTTGTAACAGCAAATCTGACTATCAGTATGTGTATTTTCATGTTTTATTTTGTTCATATCTTTGTTGTTACAAATAAAAATAATTCTATTTTAAAGGATAAACCGAATGGCGAATACACTTGATGTAGGTTACCTACTTCGTTAGCCCTTTAGTTTATTCAAACACGTGCAAATCACATATATGTTTATTTTTTATCTGTGTAAGTGAGACAACTTTTTTACTTTTTCTACGATTTTACCGTCTTTATCAAATTATAGCCCGACAATTTAGGTAACGACCAATTTTGTTACGATACATTTGCTTGATTGAATGTTCAATTGAGTCATTATTGCTATTAATTGTGATTATTCTATTAACTTTGTTTAGAAATAACGTTTATTGTTTGTATAATAGTTTATCAAGAGGACAACAATTTGGTAACATAAAATAATTGTCCTTGTCTATGGAGTCGGTCTTGAAAGTAATTGACACTTTGAAACTAAATTTTACTGACCTATTGATAAACTTTCAAACGAAATCCTATACGAAAGTATAGAAGACAGAAGGGGTAGGCGGAGCCTCAATGGGCCTCTTTTCACTGTGGGTTGCACTGTCGTGGAATATAGACATGACAAGTGGTGAGCTCATCGCAGGCATTGCTTCCTACGCAGATCATAAAAACCTTTGTTCCGCAGCAGGAATCTGACCCGCAACCTCTCGTGTCTCAGCCGGCGACTCGACCGCTACGCCATTGTGGTCGTCAAGAAAAGCACTTTCAAGTAACGTTATGTCACATCTCTGACCGCTCCTTTGACCAATCAACTTACGTTTTTTTTGTTAATGTTTTTATTAGCAACAATTTAGCCAATGTCAAGTATGAATAATTAATTAAAAATTTCATGAATAAAATGTAATAATTAATAGTCAGTTCATAACCCAATTTAAATGGTGGCAGAAAAACAAGGTTTTTGCAGAAAAATCCACCATTTCGAAAAGACACGCAGTATACTTTTAACTACACCACACCATGTGCTATTTATCCAAGTAACACCGGGTAAAATGCCACCAAAATTAGACCAAAAAAACTAGAAAACCACATAAAAATTACGACGTTTCTTCCAAAAATGGCATGTTGAATCAGCACCACATCCATGCAGCACCACATCCATGCAGCACCATACGTTTTGTTTATTCTCCTTTACGTGTCGCACAGTCTCAAAGTGGTGCAATGTCAAGGCTACCACAGATTGGTTATGCCGGTATGGAACGCAACCGACTGAGACGGTTACGCACGAGCATCGTTTTACATTACAGTGCTGTCGATACTATTGTACCATTCTCTATATTGTTGCTGTGGTGGGTTCAGCTTCACAATAAACCCCTCCATCACCGCCCGTGGATGTTGTAAAAGCCGATTAAAGGATAAAAGGATAACACCTGGGTATTACCTGGCATATACCTGAGTAGGTATATAGCCGAGTCAGTCGTGGGAAGCAATGACGACGATGAGCTCACCACTTGTCACGTCTATATTCCACGATGAAAAGAGGCACATTGAGGCTCTGCCTAACCTTTCGGGGAAAAAGGCGTTTGTCTATGTATGAAAATTTAGATGAAAACATGAGTGTACCCGTCGACTTTAAGTACGATATCAATTAATCAATATCATATATAGGTATATAACATCGTTGTGTGACTGACTGACTGACTGACTATCAACACACAGCCTAAACCATAAGTCCTACAGACCTGAAATTTGGAGGGTACGTTGTTTTTGTGGTCTAGGTATGCATTAAGAAAGGAATTCCAGAAATTCAACCCCTAAGGGGGTGCAGCGGGGTGTTTAAGTTTGTATGGAAAAGTACCCGCGGACGAAGCCACGGACATTCCACTAGTAAGGTATAAAATAGTAGATATATCGAAATTAGAAAAATTGATTTGTTCGATGTAGGTTGCTTATTTTGTGAGTTCTGGCAGTTTAGGTACCTATTAAAGCCTACTCAAACATTCAAACCACATTCTTTACATAAAAAACCTCCAATCCTTTACCGTAAGCCCAATAACTCAGTGACATACATTCACAAGTACCTACTTATAAGCCGGTCGATCGAGCCCACTTTGCATTAAACATATTAGAGGTAACCTTCATTCGCCGCTATCTCTTGTAAATCACTAAATTTCTCTTGTCTCTGCCAAGTCTTGGGCATAATTTACTGTTTACCTGTTGGCTACAAACATAAAACCCTCACATCGTGAAACCATCAAACCCCACCCTTGTGTTATGGCTATCAGGAACTACGGATACTACAATAATAAATTAAATAAATAAATAATGCTGGACAGCTTGTGTTCTGGGTATTAGATAACTGATATAACTTAATACAAATACCAACCTACATAGATAGATATTTTTAATTAAACAGAAAATACCCAGAACACCCTAAACAAATATTTGCAGATCGTGCAAATATTAGTTCCGAGGCGGGAATCGAATCCGCAACCTGTTCCGTCGCAGGCGAACCTTCACCCGCCACGCCATAGAGGTCGTAGGTACTATGGTACAAATACCCAGACTCGGGACAAATATTTGCATTCCGCAGCGGGAACCGAACTCTCACTGATGCTGCGCTACAGACGTCGTCAAAGGGGGCGATTCCTATGGGTTAAAATCAGTAAAAAAACAATTCAGAGTAAAGGGATTCTACCAGTTTCCATTTGGGTATCGATTTCGCACAGAACCACTTCGTAAACTCTCTCTTATAAGTACCAAACTATTCGATTGACGGTTATTATCAAATACTTTCTAATAACTCTTAAGGTGGATTCCATTCCATGCATTATGAACGCCAAAATATGGCACCTTTGCAAACTCGAACGATGACAAATAAGTTTGATACACTGCCGGTTCACACTGCAGTCTTTCTAATGTTTTCAATCAAGCAGCGATGGACGGATAAAACTTGTCAGGATTGTCCCTCCATGCGTTTTATCTCTCGTTTGATTTGGACACTTTTAAGTCCATTTACTTTGACGTAAATTGTTATTACTAACTTGGTAAAGGCTTTGCAATATTCCACCTTTGGTGACAAATTAAACAAGTAGCACTTTTATTGCGTGTGTTAAACAAGAGCGGAAATTCTCATTGCCGAAATTCAAGGCCAACCTTTTTTAAACTTGCAATATTTTTTGAATGCATATGATATTGCACTTAAATCTATCTGCGTAGGTACTTAATACGTACGAAATGTTGTGGGGCGGACCGGGTAAGGCTTGACCAATGATTTGGCTTTAAATTATTATTTTGCAGCTATCTCAGTAATAGTTATCAAAAATAATAAAGTAGTTCCTTAAAAACATGCGATCTTTGAAAAAGCTGGTTGTTCTAGCGCAGTTTTCTTAACAACACATCTACTTACAAAGCTATATCTAGTGTCTATGCTATATTTTGTGCCGCCACGACCATATTGACTTCACTTTATTTCTTTTTTATGAGTCGAATCACGCACCACCTGTTCTCATAACACACATCCTGTATTCCTGTCGCAGGTAGACACACAACAGAACTCCTCTGAGAAAACGGTATCGTGTTTTTTGTACAAAAATAAATGTCGCTACAAATGTTGTTAATTATGGTTTAAAATAGCTTCAATGTGAGATCCCGGGTCACGACACGATCCAGCTACCTTTTCTTCTCTTCTTATAATAATGGGTTCTGAGGAGTGCTCCAAATAATTTCGCCAATGTCAAGTGATATAATTATATTTTTTATAGTCAAGTCGTCAAGAGTCTCCGTCAAGTCACAATCCAGTTCATTTATACCCTGGTTCAGAATTCGAGATATTTTTTGTGAACAAAGGGGATACCATAGCAAAAAAATAGGTGCTCTAGGGTAGTTTATTAAATTAGGCCAATAAACAGGCTAGGGATGTTATTCTAACTCAGATCTGATAAACTATAAAGTAATCAATATTTTGTCGTATATATTTTTGAGTTATTTTGATTATTAAAAAAGTTATCAAGCAAAAATCTATTTGTTAGTAGAAATAGATAGAGAAATAGAGGTCCCCATTTTGTTATTTTCATTCGTTTCTCCTCATTTGCCGAATACGAATGTGCTTTTCGCACAGTTTTACAATAGAATGGTCATACTGATCAATAGGTAAGAGTTATATATAACATTTTGCCGTTTACACATTGTCTCGTCAGATAAACTTAGGTAGATAGTGAGTTTGTGTTTATTTGCCGCAAATTGAAGGTACATACCGCGCGAGCGAACCCGCTGGCGGATATTACAAAAATTTAATACCGTAGGAAAAGACGTGGGTCAGTACTAGTAAAACATGATCCACGTAAAAAAATGTTTTTACCACTTGTTATCTTTGACGGTGACATTTGTTTGTTTACAAAAAATATCTCGAATTCTGAACCAGGGTATAAATGTATTGCGAGTCTTTTCGAAATGGTGGTTTTTTTCGTGGAAAAACGTAGTTTTTCTGCCACCATTTAAACTGGGTTATGACTTGACGGAGACTCTTGACGACTTGACTATAAAAAATATACCTAATTATATCACTTGACATTGGCGAAATTGTTTGGAGCACTTCTCAGAAGCCATTATAAGGAGAAGAGAAAAAAAAGTTCATACAAATTTTGACAGGCCAGCGTGAAATTATTGTTATTGTAGCGTGTGAGCCCAAGCCCGGTCATGATGTTGCTTCAAGTTTAATTATACCAATAAGTCTTACAATTTAATTATTCAAAAACGTCATGCTTACGGCATAAAACAGAGTGCTCATAAAAAACAAGTAACACACTTAAAATTAAGTCGTTCAACAACACTTAATCGTAACTTAACAGTCTTATTTTGACATTATTACTTAAAAAGGTGTTTAATATTGAAACTGTTACCTACTTTCACCACATATTGAGTAAGGTTGACTTAAATGTCATTACATTGTAAGCAAGCATCAAAAGCGGTAAGCCTTTGTGATTTGTAGATGTTCAACCACAGGATGAGCATTCAGTCAAATCCAGAGGCAGATGGATGATGTGTGAAGTCTTCTTTTTTATTCGTTTTTCTTTTTCGTTTTACTCAAGTCATTTATTATTATATACATCGAGCAACACGGTACGGAGGCTGCAATGCTCAAAGACTATCAATGTTCTTAAGTCTACGAATCGTATTTTATAAACCGGCCAAGTGCGAGTTGGACTCGCAGAGGAAGGGTTCCGTACCTTCGTACAAGATTTAACACTATGCACTTTTAAAGATCGATTAAAAAAAACCAAGAACATCAAACTTCTTCTACAGTTCATGAGATTACAGCCCACTGACCGACGGACGGACGGACGGACAGCGGAGGCTTAGTACCTCACCGTAGCACAGTTTATAACTAGCACGGAGGAAAAGGTTTCGAACTGTATACTTACCTCCCGTCATTATTATTGTAAAAATCGTCTCGTTATTTACAACCTAGTTATCAGTCGTGGGAAGCAATGGCGTCGATGAGGTCACCATTTGACACAGTCTATATCCCACGATGAAAAGAAAAAGAACACAGTGAAGAGGCCCATTGCTCTGCCTACTTCGGGGAACAATGACGTGAGTCTATGTATTTAGTTATCTCTGTAAGTATACAACTGTATATTATCATTATTTTGTGGTCGAAATAAATGTATTCTCATTCATATTCTTAGTAATATAGAGTCCCTTTGGTTACGGAACCCTAAACATGTTACCGTCATTTCTCTTAGCCGTAATTTTGAACCGCGATGTAATAGTAACCGCAAAGTAACTATTACGCCGGTAAAATGTTATTAAACATCATTTTATTTATGCAAACTGTAACATTAAATTACCATCTCTGCTGTTGCATAAACCCAGAGACCGGAAACTGGTGTCTTCTCATCAAATGTCAGTTGAATAAAATCAATTGCCTTATTTTTTTATCTTTTATTGTACCTCTTAATATTTTTAACAGAATTAATCTTATTTATATATTTAAATAAGTTTTAATTTATAGTTAATACGAAATTACATTTAAAATAAAATGTGTAGTTAGCGCGTTGATGTCTTTATCTAGCAATTTTAGATTGAGCGTAGCTTTCGTAGACGTTTTGTGCGTAGCTTTTTTGTTCTTGTTTTTTTGTATTGTTTGAAAATGTTAAACACTAGTATATATTTTAAGTATTTTAAACATGTATTTAACGCCCTTGTACACCTTGTTGCCCTTGTTGGCTTGTTTTGTAACTTATCAAAAGGTTTTGATTTTTATTTCTCCTCTTTACGTACTCACATATTTTTTATTATATTATTGAACATAAACGTGTTACTTAAAGCCATCCATACTACAAAGTAAATGAGAGAAAATATAGGTTTCCATCTTACATTGAAGCCTAAGTACAGTCACAGGCAAAAGTTATAAATAAGAAAAATTACAAAGCATAGCTGACGAAGTTTTCACAGATAAGTAAGTAGGTTAATGAAAAAGTACAATGTCTACAAAATATAGGCTGTAGAAGAAATTTTGATTTTTAAATTAATAACTGGGTCAAGGTTTAAGAAATGTAGTTTAATGTAATCTTAAGTATCCAGTAGTAGTAGAGCTTTTTTGTGAAAGAGTTCGTCCGGGGAAGTACTACCACCATACCTATTTCTGCCGCAAAGCATTAGTGCTCGCATTGCTGTGTTCCGGTTTGAAGGGTATGGGTGCCGGTGAAATTACAGGTACATGAGACTTTCGTGGCGGGTGCAGTTTAATGCCACAGAGGGCGCGTCTTAGGTGGACGTGTCCTCTGAGGTAATGCATTGTTAAAGGCAGAGATTACCGCTTAACATCAGGTGGGCCATGTGCTTGATCCGTAATTCAAGTACCTATAGTTAAAAAAACATGAAAATTCTTCTTATCCTACTGAAGATAGGTGTTCTTTTAAACTACATATTTAAAAACACTATCGTAGCAAAACTAAAAAAACTGAGAAAAGTAGAAACGGGTTAAGCGACTATCGGTGACTGTACAGTTCCGCTGGCGAATTTCGCCGCCGTGACACACTTTACAACATATTTGCTTTACGTAATAATTTAGAGAGGATGCTAACCAATTGAGTAATATGTAGTTTTAGATGGTTTCAGAGAAACTGCAGATGCAGCTGTGTTTTGTAATAGATGAACACATCTTATGGCTTTTCCTGTCCTGGATTTGAGAGGTTGGGAAAATATAGCTGCAAGTTATGTTTTTTTTATCTACTTGAATGACGGAACAAGCAAGTGGCCCATCTGATGTTAAGCGGTAACCTCGGCCTTTAACAATTACCTGATAGGTCACGTCCATCTAGGACGCATCCTGTGGCATTGCACTGCGCCCGCCCCTGAGATATAAAGATGAAAAGTCTCATGTGACTGTAATTTCACCAGCACCCTTCGAACCGGAAAACAGCAATGCGAGCATTACTGCTTTGCGACAGAAATAGGTATGGAAATAGAACTTCCCTGTATGAACTCTTCCACATAAAAAGCTCTACTACTACTAGAAACTGTTTACTGTTTATAGATAAATTGGTATGAGATCTCTTAGCTCAAAAAACCCGCTCAAGCTCATGTTCGAACTTAAAAATTATATTTACATATCCTACATAGAACATTGAATACATTGGAACATTGAAACGTGTCCTCCAAATATAAGGGAATTAGAAAGCATTTTAAATAAATAACGGCTTATTACCACTGTATTTCGTCGCTTTGCTGACGTTCCGAGACTTAATTCAGAAGCCTCTTCATCATGAGCACCGCCCGCGACCGCGTTCGAAGGTGGACCGGCGAATACAGTGGCCAGTGGTATAAGCCGTTATTTATTTAAAATTATTCCCAACCACGATAGTTTCAATTCTATAATTAGAAAGCTATTTAAAGTGGCAATGGGCAGGCCATTTAACTGGCAGAATCGACAATTGTTGGGGAAGGTACTCGAGTGGTGACCATGAACCGGACGACAGAGTGTAGGAAATCTCTCGATGGACCGACAAAATTTTAAAGGTAGCAGGAAGTCGGTGGATGGAGATGGCTCAAGATTTTCTATAGGCTGTAGTGGACCAGTAGTGGACTTCTGCAGAATGATGACGAATGATGATGATGATGATGATGATGATGATGATGAATATAAAAGGGAAGATCGCTCCCTCAATAAAAAAATCTTAATGAGAATAACAATTTAAGAGGCCAATTTGACTTCGTTTTGGGAAAAAATTATTGTGTGGTCTGCATCCTGGTAATCGGTAACTTGGATAGTTTGGATCGGGTAGGCAGACATAACGTCCCTTTGTGGTGGGATATTGGACTTCCATTACTGGAAGTTCTACATTTATTTAAATGGAGTTTGTTGTCATTATTATTAACGAGGACATCCGGTATCTGTAATTATTTTACCTACAATTTTAATTACTTATTTTCCGAAATTCAACAAACGAGTACAACTATACCATAAGGTTAAAATTAATGGTACGTAACTAATAAACGAACTTCGTGTCACAGGGTCAGAGACTAACTTAAGGTCTAACTAAAAATATTTTTTAAAGCTTAAATTGTCCAAAAAGCTTATGTTTAAATTGGGGCACCAATATATATTTGAGAAGGAACTTTATCATATAAATATTATTATAATTATTAAATTAATTAAATGAATTAAACTAACACTTATACCATAATTAACTTACTAAGTAATTTTGTGAATTATTTAATTTGTTAAATTAAATTCGCAAGTTTAAATAATCCCAAAATGAAAGCCAACAGGCGTTTATAAAAATAGCAGGGACCACTCGACCCATCGATAAAAACCTGCCTTCAGATGATGAATCGATCACTACAAGACTTTCACTAAAGAAAGTGGACTTGTCCGCTCCAAAAATCACCAAGTCCTGGCAACACAGAACAAAATATGTAAGAAAACTCACCCAAAAAATAAGCCGCATTGTATCCGAACACGGGCACTAAAAAAAATAATTATAATATAAAACAAGCACTGCACTGCGCGTCCGTGCGCGCTACTCTCTCGACTGACGCGCAAGGCATTGGTCGAAAGCTTCTCCCCCACAACCTTTTTCGAATGTAAAATATTATGTAAAGTTGAGCGAAAAAACGCAAGTGCATTGTGATTATAATGGACGTAAAATGTTGGTAATTTGTTAAAACATACCATCATGTACTTAATGATGTTTGCCCAAAGGTTAAATGTAACATATCCGTTCTAATGAAAATATTATAGTTTTGATAGAGCTCTGATTCTGTTTTTGTATTTCTTCTTTTTTTTAATTATAATTGGCGCCGCACGGCTTGTGCATTTGCCATTTTCAAGTTATTTTTCATTTTCTTTAGTGTATTTTCAATATAATTTGCAAAGTTACATTCCTTCCAAGTCGTCAAAGTCAAAGTAGAGTTACGGTGGCCGTTTTACTAAAACTTTGGTAGACAATTTCCACCAATTTCAAAAAGTCACGCAATTCTCTTCCATTTAATTTCACTACACTTGTGCTTTTTAAAGGAGCTGCCGGTTAAAATGTTACCAAAATAACGCAAAATAACTAAAAAAAAAAACACTAGGAAAAGAAATAATTCGATTCTAAGTTAGGTTTATCTAGATACTAAGTTCCCTTACACACGAGAAATATTTAACAAATGGCATACCTATGGTGATACGCTTATTTCTGATTACTTAACATTTTAATGCATGTCATGGTCTCTTTGGCACCAAATTATTAAAATTATTTCGAATGGTTGGAGTAGTTGTAAAGAGGTAAATAAACAATATAATATAATAATATTAGAGTTGTAAATTGATACTAAAATAAATAAATAATAATTAAATAAATAATGCTGGACAGTTCACACAAAATTATCTAGCCCCAATTTAAGCAGAGCGTGTGTTATGGGTACTAGATAATTGATATACTTAATACATTAGTAGATAGATATTTTTTTATCAAATATAAAAAATACCCAGACCACCCTGAACAAATAACATAACATAAAACACAACAGCCACACACATAGCCCTGACCCCACACTAGGATTCCCTGTGCCGTGGTTATCAGAAACTACGAGTACCATGGTACCCTAGACCACCTAGACCAGGAACAAATAATTTGCAGATCATACAAACATTTGTTTCGAGGCAGGAATCGGACCCGCAACCTTTTGCGTCGCAGGCGAACCTTCGCCCGCTGCGCCACAGAGGTTACCTAGTTATTGGTTTACCTGAGCTTACATGATTAAAGTTCAGTTAGCTCTTTTGACATTTATAAATGCACTTTACAAATAAAATTGAATTTATTGGATGCCCCTGAAAAATTCAATTACTCATCAATTAGCTTATAACATTCGAAACGGTTATTAAAATAAGACCTTTTTCGCAATATCTCATCTCAAAAGAAAAGTGATTGTATGAAGGTCAGTAATTACTGTTTAAGTGGATTGGATCATCAAATAATATTGAAGTTAAATACTGTTGTAATAAGGCACACAGTTTATTGACCTTCAATAACAGATCTGAACGTGCAGTAAGAATCGAAATGCTTTTCGACGTCATTTTTTTATGCCATAAACTTTTCGTTAGAATTTATAAAATGTGGTGAACGTTGTGGACTACATTATTAATAAGTCTTACATAAAAACGGAACAACGGAACGGAATTTTTGGGTTACATTTAAATTTAATGTTATCCATAAAGTGTGGTTTACACTTGAGAATAATAAACTAAGTCTTACATAATTAAATTTATGTATTAATACTGATTGTACCTATATTATAATGTACTTAGTTGTTTGTTTTTCCTTAAAAAATAAAATGGGTTAAAATAAATAAATGTAATACGGATTCCTAGTGTGGGATCAGCGACGTTGATTACACGTTTGCTGTTCATTGCGGTGTGTGTTTTAGCTTTTTTTCAAGAGCAGAAATATTTAAAGCATGCAGCGCAATGAAAGCAAACTGGACATTGAAATCTAACTTCAGTCTATTACGCAATACGACCTCAGGGATTAGTGTCTGTTGGGTGCTATTTACAAGTTTTTATTTAACTTGCAATGTTTGTATGTAAGTATGTTTGTTCGGGTCAAATCGTGCAACTGAGAAAGGGCCGTTTTGAGAAAGGGACATTTTACGAAAGGGCCTTTTTGAGAAGGGGACTTTTTAAGAAAGGGCCGTTTTGAGAAAGGGACATTTTAAGAAAGGGCCGGTTTGAGAAAGGGTCTTTTAAGAAAGAGCCGTTTTAAGAAAGGGGTGTTTCGAGATCTGTTTTGTGCATGCGGGAAATTTTGCGAAAGGACATTACTTGAAACGAAATTCTGCACACCTGTCAAGTTCCGATAACAATACAATCGGCACACGGTTCCGATCACTAATAATATAAAACCTTGTATTGGGGATAAATTTCAATACTCAATACTCAATATGTTTATAGCTTTCCCATAATAGTTCTTATATATATTTAGGTAGACTCGCACATGAAAATTTCTAGCTTAAAAGCCTTTTTTTTCGAAAATAATTTGTATACGATTCACAGTTTTTAATCTATAATCAGTTTGCATAACAGGATATCTTTATTATTTGCTTAGAGTTCATGCCTAAACAACTCATTATCTGTGACAGTTTCAGCTGGCTACCTCTTATGGCTGCGGAGATAATGCCCTCTGACAGAATACAATCAGACAGACAGACAGACAACATACGTACCCGTTATCATCCTTTGGGTATAAAACCCTAAAATTGAGGGTTTGGTAAGGCAATAAAAAGTGAGTTACTTAATACAAACGGTGTCAAATAAAAACCTTTGAACTGAATTGGGATCATTGGTTCATCGGAGAAGGGATTGTACATTCTCTTGGCCACTTGAACGCCTGTGGAATATTTTATTGGTTGAATTTCCATATTTTTATCGGACATAGAGTAAGTTGTGTGAACAGATACGACTTTTTGTCATCATCATTCATCATCAGGACCTTTTTTTTTTTTTTTTTTTTTTTTTTTTTGTCGAGGTGAAATCTGCAAACAGATACCGTATTGCATTGAGGGTGCAATACGGTTATGTGAGGTTTACGGACTCGTGGACTCACTAAAACACCCCGGTGGCCATCCTCTGCGCATGTCGATGGGCTCCGGGATCTCCTACGGAACGCACCGGTGCCCATCTCGCGCGACGCCCAACAGGGCCCATCCCGTGGTTGGCCAAAAAGCCAACCACAAACACTCCCTCCAAACGTGGCAGCACAGGGTCCACTCTGTGCTGCCACCATCCAAAGGCTCGTAGGAGGGTGGCCAGAGCCCTCACTCCGACCACCACGCGAGCCCAGTGACATTTCTCTCCTCCACCACGAAAACGAGCTCGTGTCATCGTGGCGAAAGAGGGAGATGTCACTTCCTACCTGGCCATCATCTATCTTCCGAACATAGCTCGGCGGGAGTGGCACCAGCTACGCCCGGAAGGTAGAGAGGGCAATCTACCTTTTCGCCGTTTATTCCCACATTTGAGTTTGGATTAACCCAAAGTCAAACAAGGGAATAAACAGCCCTTCCCTGCTGTCTCATCATCCAGGCATAGTAGGGAGTCACTCTGCCTGGGTGATGAGAGGGCAGCTCCTCCCCGTTGCGAGTGGCGTCACGCTCGATGGATCGAATGTGCCGCCAGTCACAAACAAGGGTACTCCACCTCACCCATCGGGCACCTCTGACCGGCCCTCTCACTGTGCCCTCTGCTAATCAGAGGGACACGCGGAGGGCCAGCTGCCTTCCCACCCCAAATATGGGGGGAACGCCTAAGGTTGGGGTCAGGGCGATAGTCGGCCCACTCTCCAACTCCTCGCAAGTTAGAGAGCCAACACACCACCACCCTAACCCCAACACTCCATCCCGTTGGCGGTCTCTTTCCCTTTCACTGCAGAGATCTGCCATGCAGTGATCTGGAGAGAGACCGCCTGCCTTCCCTCCGTCGTATCCTCCAGATGTAACTCGAGTACACCTAGAGGATACGAAGGAAACGCCTCCCCGTTTGCAAGTGGAAGCAAACTCACGAGGGTAATGAGTTCACTGCCAGCCGCAAACAGGGGTACCTACCTACCTACCCACCAAACCACCGACGAGGCGCCACCCCACCCAGAATCCCGCAAGAAAACTGATCCATACAGCCGGCTCGCGGGAACTAAGCGAAACGACACCTCATCAACAGTTCAGTGGGCACCTACACCAACACGGTCCCTAGTGGACCGTGAAGGCGCCTGATGGTTTCAGTTACGTCTATTTCAGAAAAAATAGACCAAAAAACAGGCAGCAACCACGTGAAGGATAACCATCAGACTTGCCTTGGGGATCTCAGCGACCCGCGCTCCTCCCAAGACCATTCGCCTCCTTGTCAACTCACTCTTGAGCGGGCAAGGAAGGCCTGCATTTATCCAAAACCGGAGTTAGGCCGCAGCAACTATTAATGGATAAACACAGACCCGCCCTCATCATCAGGACCTAACCTAACATCTGCACACACAATTTATGCTCTAAAAAAATCTAATTTTGGAAATATTTACAAACTCCCAACGCAATAAAACGGCTGAACCAATTTTGATAAAACTTGTCTAAAAACCATAGCTAGAAAACCGGCTTTTAAATTTAAAAAAACGCGTTCTAATCGGTTAACCCACACATACACAGCCACACATAGCGGTCAAACTTATAACACTCTTCTTTTTGCGTCGAGGGTTGAAAATATGGGTACTTGAACAATTAACATGACATTTAATAGTGTTTGTTTTTTTTTTATTTCGTGAATGATGGAAAAGCATATGATGTTAGCGGTAACCTCTGCTTTTAACAATACCTTACCTAATAGGTCACGTACATTATTATTACGACTATTTTGCTAAAAATACGTTCAAGAGAAGCCTATATTCGACTGATGCAAAATTGCCCTAAAGAAAACTGCCGCCAGTTTTCTATGTGTGTTCTATGCACACGCATAGAAAACATACACATACACACAAACATCTACATTAAAAAACGACACAGATATGGAGTGATGGACATAGTTTGGATACATTGTCTTTGTGAGTTCGTCTATGTATAGTACTATAACGTAGTTTTTCTGTATTTATGAGCCTAGTTTTCGGCGTCACTTGCTTCATACGCCGTGTTCTGTCCGAACTTTCTCTATTTGTGTGAGTGTCCCGTTTATTCATGGGTCTTATATCCTATCTCACTATGCTTAGAGCTTTTATTCACGGGTCTTATCCTATCTCACATGCTTATAGCTTTTATTCTTTGATCGACTAACAACAAAAGTTGCATAGCTGGTGGCCCAATCGACCTTGGAGGCCAGCAATTATAATTATTATAATAAACAATGACATAACTATTTTAATCAGGTATTTGTGCATTTTATGTAACTTCTAAACTATTGCCAAATACATGAAGAAAATATTATTTTAATTGACGTTAAGTATAATTAAAAATTACTGGTAATAAAATGAATTGCTGCGAAATAGAAGATTTAAAATTTAATTGAACTCTTTGGCAAGAATTCTTGTATTCTACTTTTTAGCACTTTTTAGCAAGTTTCACGTTTACAAAATAGGCAATCACCATAGTGGACGTGTGTAAGCGGACTTGGATCTATTCTGCACGAGAGTCAGTTCAGCCAGACAGCAGTTGTGCAGTGAATTCTGTACTGATTGTTGCTTTTTAGGTACCTCCTATTATGCTTCCTTTTTTGGTACAACCGATACCATATAACTGCTGTTAATGCATGTATTGTGTTGGCATTATTAAACAAGTTTTTCATGCTCCTTTTATTGTTCTAAATGTTTTTTACACGTGAAAACCTGTAATTTTTTAAGAATTTACATATACTTAGTATTAGTTTCAGCTGTTGGTTTGCCCAGAAAAAAAAGTAAGGACATTAATGTGTTTTTAAGGGCCTGAAACACTCGGTGCTGAAACTAAGCCATTCACGCCCGATTTGTATAAAAGGACAGGACTAGTATTGGCGATTTTTTACAACCTTTACTAGTTTCATGACGAATAGTTTTAGACGGCTGGTCTGAAGATGACTTCCTGCGTCCTTCAAAATATCGTCAGTTCATGGAGAGGGGGCTTTCCTACACTGCGTTGTCCTGTTTGTGGTCGCCACTCGAGACCCTTTTTTCCCCAACGGTTATCAGTCTGCGAGCTATATGGCCTACCCATTGCCACGTCAGCTTGCTGACTCTGAGTGCTATGTCTGATCGCCTTGTTCCTATGAGTAGTCAGGCTATAACGATCTCCGTGGCGCGGCAGGCGAGGGTTCGCCTGCGACGCAAATGGTTGCAAATTCGATTCCCGCCTAAAAACAAATATTTGTGCGATCTGCAGATATTTGTTCAGGGTGTTCTGGGTATTTTCTATGTATAATAAAAAATATCTATCATGTAATGCAATGTATTAAGTATATCAGTTGTTGGCTTAGCTTGGGCTAGATAATGTTGTGTGAACTGTCCAGCATTATTTATTTATTGATAAACTCCATCTTATTCCAAGAGTAGGACGTATGCAATACGCTGACGATTGCAGATTGAGCGAGAGTAGGTTGGAGTGTCAGTAAGAACATGATTATGATGATCAGTTGATCACCTATATTATTAGGCTTATTAGAGGACTATGTACCAACAAAATAAAGAAAAGTGGTTAAAAATTACATACAAAGCTTACATCATTTCAAAATTATAAATATGTTAGTGTAAGGCAAAAAACATTGAGTAATTTCGTTAGGCGAGCCCGTCAAAAATGTTAATGCGAAACGAAACATAGTTTGGATTACAAGATGACCCTTAGAGGTTAAAGTGAAAACACACGTGTACCGTTTACAGTTAAAATCGTCAGCGATGATAATTTTTGTGTAGAAGGCGTTCCGACCCCAATGGTAGGCATACATAATAGCCTGAAGTCTGAGTTTTAACAAGCAATTGTAGTGTAACACGGATTTTTGTATGGAAATTGTGTTTTACAAAATGTACGCCCGGGGCTCTTATCAGTGTGTCGAAAAAACTTTGTTACACCATACGTCCATGTCAAATTGTTGATCTCGGTAGCCCGGGTGCCGGAGGTGGCGTTTCACAGATACTACCTACTTCATGGAATTCACTTGCCCTAACCCACTATTTGCTTGATGATATTAGCCATTGGGCTAATAAACTCCTCCTGTTTATGAAGTCAGTAAAAAACATGAGCTAAGCTTGATTATAAAGCTTTGAAAAGTATTAATAAGTAACTAGTCTATTATTTATCAATAACTAGGCAATTCGTAATTTTGTATATGAATTGACCCGTATTCAATACCTAATTCTGAATAAAATAAGACCGAGTCCAATTAGAACTAACTATATACGGCTGTGCCATTTATTAGCCGATAGTGTGATGTTTTTCGCATGAACATGTATTCGTAGCCTGCCGCTGCTGGAACGTCTGAAATAAAGCCCCGTGTGTTCATGCTGACGACATCCAATTAATCACAAACATTTTGGACCCTCAAATTAATAAGTTTCTTTTACTCACGACTTCTCTGATAATTAACATCGGCTGTTTCGTTTCTATTTATTACAGAAACGAAACTTAATTTAGAAAAAAGTGTAATGGAACGCAGTTTTCATCGACCGAGTGCGGAACACTATGCTGCGTTCGATAACTGGCATTGCCAATGTGGGGAGCAGAACAGCAAAGCTCAAGTGGGAATGGGCCGGTCACGTCAGTCGGATGCACCCTTGGGTGCCTGAAGACAGAAGGCGACGACGGGGCCGGCCGAGCAGGCGATGATGATCTCGAGGCTTAGGTACGAGAAGGAGCGGTGGGCAACTGCCAAAAACAGGGATAAGTGGAAAATTTTGGAGGAGACCTTTTGCCCAGTAGTGTAAAACAATAGGTTAACAATGGTACAAAAGGTTAGGTGGGCACCTGTGGCATTTTGGGATACAGAAGACTGGTTTGGAGGAGATGACGTTGTTGGTGAGAATTGTACGTTTCTTACTTCACGCATAATGTAAAGATTTTCCTATGATATTAAATTAGGCTCTTAAAATCTTAGATTACTCGCATGAAAATATGTGAACTGCCTCATTTTTTTATTTTAATTTTACAACTGATCATGAATGTTGATAATCCTATCACCTGTACAGCCATCCTACGGTCACTGCTTCTCAGGAAAGGCTTCCAAGGCTTATGTCCATTTTCACTATCCAATATCCGCATACAATGGGTTCTATGAATAAAAATTTGTTGGTGAAAGTAACTATTGGCCCACTGTGGGCAAAGACAGGCTGTTGTAAACTAACCTTGACAAGAACAGATTGCGATGTCAAAAAAACCATACAACCTACCAAATTCAGCATAACGGCAAAAATAAACCAAAACCGACCAAATGCGAGACGGACTCATGCACGAAGGGTTCCGTACCATTTATCTATAAAAACGGCAAAAAAACACGTTTGTTGTATGCGGCTCCCCTTAAATATTTATTTTGTTCTGTTTTTTAGTATTTGTTGTTATAGCGGCAACAGAAATACATTATTTGTGAAAATTTCAACTGTCTAACTATCACGGTTCATGAGATACAGGCTGATGACAGACGGACAGACAGACGAATGGACAGCGGAGTCTTAGTAATAGGGTCCCGTGTTACCCTTTGGGTACGGAACCCTAAATATGAACGAAACGAGATGGACTCAAATCGCAATCATCATTTACTACCTAGATAATGATGCAGAGCGAACGTGGATGCTGTACATCATCTTAATGACTCACTTGACGTGCTTTATGGTGTTATGTAAGATGAGGGAAGCCATTTACAAGTTCGTATACTTACTTCTATAAAGTTTTGTTAATCATCATACCCAAAGGTACCTAGTATCTATCTGTAACGAGTTCTCGGTGGTTGTCCTGCTGTTCCTTGTTTTTTCAAACATTGTTACATAGTTTCTCTTTTGTTTGGGAACCGCGGATAGCTACCGAGTATCACGTTTGCTGTGACGACAGCAGCATTCTAAGGCGAGGCTGAAAACAGCGTGGCTGAGCCCTCGACCTTTTCTCTTGCACTAGACTAAATGTGCTATTTTTATACATATATATCCTTTATAACTTTTGAAACTATCAAGGTTATGTACATAACAAAAAAAAACAAAAAAAAAAACATGGTAAATATCCCGTTTCTAGTGAAAATTATATATCCTTTGTTTATTAGAATGGTGTAAAGAATAAATGTTTTTTTTACCATAAACAAAAAGCACCCGTGCCCCTCGAAATATGCATTTTATTTTAATATCTCGTAAAATATAGATAACTAGCATTTTGCCGGCACCTTTGCACATGTGGTTTCGGGATAAAAAGCAGTCCGTACCAGCAGTACGCTCTACTAAAATTTTTACATGCTCCTATAAATCTAACTTATATAACTAGGCGGGATTATTAAATGTAATATTAAATTAAATCTAAAACTAAGACACTAAAGCAAAACTAAAATAAAATAAAAACATACCTATCAGATCAGCAAGCCGTCACCCGATGGCAGCGTGCCAAGAATGCTGGCTGCATTGCCACGCTGAATGGCAATGCTTATTCGTTGACCAAAATAAAAGCCAGCATTCCGGTCACGCGTGGACTCAAAAAGACGCTCCGCAAGGTCCTTGAAAATTGTATGTGTCCCTGTTCCCCACGGGCCTAGAGTTTCCACGCCAAACGGCTCAAATATGTACCCTCTGTTGAGTAGTGCATACTTGCGCCGTTTGAGGGACTCCGCTGTTGTTGCTGCGGAGGAGCCATGGGACGGCGTCAGAGTATCGACACAGGTAGCATCCCACACCAGAGGTCGTCCCATTCTCCAGGGGATCAGTGTCATACCGTCAGGTCTTTTCCCGTCGTCACGCATCAAGCCACACGGTTCAAGAGTAGCCGTCACTGAGGCGCTGGAAAAAGCCCGACGGATGATGTCATTTAGGGAGTTATGACGGGGTACACGCCCTGCACTCCTGGCACATGAAAGGGCGTGATGACCGAAACAGTCTGCCATCTCGCCACACTGGCACTAAATCCCGTCTACAAATAAATAATTTCAACAAAAACACTTATATCGCTTAATTAATATTAATATTGAAATGTAAATAAAAATAAAATAATAAACATAATTCAATTGTTGTAATTTTATAAATACAATCACTTTTATAAATTACCCAATGTGCACAATATTGATATTGATTTTTTCAATTAGATTTAATAGCTTTGTGGTTTTTTTTGATATCTAGTAGTTGTTCTATAAAGGTTTTTCTAAAAAATATAGGCCGTGGTGTGTCCCATCTCTAAGAACAGACTCCTCCGTCTCCTCCCGTGGATGTAGTTAAAGCCTATTATGGGATTACACCAAGGGATGGGCAGCGGCATCCACCTGAGTACTCCAATACTGCAATCGTGACGATAATGGCAATTCCCCCTATTGCATTCTGTGCAGGAGGCCTCGTCCAGCAATGGATGTCTTGTCTGACGACAAACACAAGTAAGTAAGTTTAGTTTATTGACAAGAAACGTACAACGTTAATACAGTTACCTAAGTATAGTATTATTTTATCAGAGATAAAGAGCATACGTAAAAATAAAAATAAAATTATTAGGTAAATTGAATTGGGCAATTGAACCTTTGCCCAACAGTGGGACAATATAGGTTAAGGAAAAATAAATAAAAAGGTAAGTTGAACAATGGAAAAAAAAAGGTTGTACAACTCAAAAAACAAAATAACATGGGCCCCTTGGCTCACAAAACATGTAAAAAAAACTTGTATTTTAGGAGCCAGTGTGTGCTAATATTAAGTTGTACTAATATTCACAAGACTGAACAACTGAAGATTGTGACTTACGTAAGTACTAACTACTTACCTGGAGATGCTGCGGTATTTCTTAGATGACTGTGATGCCAGTGTAAGTGTGATAAATGATAACTATCTTGTAAATTACAAGGTCTAGCTATGCTGTTTTGTAAATTACACAGAAATCTTTGATGGCAAATTGATACCTACAATATCTTATTTTGGCGAATTGATATCTACGTGAATGAATTTTCGAAAGCAGACGACATCGGTACCCTTACCACAAGTTTTTGACGTTATCGAATCGCTACCGAAACGATAGTCAGTGCCAAATATTCGCCAATGACATCGGGATGACTAGAAATCTTAATAACTTGATTGGTTAATATTTGACATTGACTATCGTCCCGCTAGCGATTCGATAACGTCAGAAAGTTGTGGTAAAGGTACAGTTTATAAATGACGGAGGTAACAAATGCAAATAAATGGATTCGTGGGGAGGGAAAACCAAAAATAACACCATTTGACGACCTCTGTGCATTATTTATTTATTATTTATTATATTTCGAAAATACACGCACACTTAAGGTACATATAACGCAAAATTACCAATCTTAGATTAGATTTGTAACTGACTAAATCAAGTACAATATTCAAATTAAAAATATGCATGGATACTACATTATAATACCGAGGGATCACCCAGACAGAAACAAGATAGAACATAATTATCTCTATAAAAAAAAAACACAAAGTTACCTCTAACTTTTGGCTAGATTCGATTGTTTGTCAATATGGTACAGGTTATTGGGTCAAAAATTGGATATATAAAATCAATACAATAAAACAAAGGGTTCACTCACGGGGTTTTTGAAAATTATCTATATTTCACGAGATATTCAATAAAAACCGCTTTTTCGTGCTGCGCGTGGCGTTTTTTTTTGTATGAAGATTTCTGCTGGGCAGTCTTAAATTTAACTACATCACACATGTGCTATTTATCCAAGTTACACCGGTTAAAAGACACATAAAAATGACGACGTGTCGTTCAAAAATGGCAGATTGAATTGACCTGTGTTTACCTTGGTGTCGACAGGTAACATAAAAACGCACCAACCTTTCACCTGTCTTCTTTTCATGGTTGATCAAGTGATCTGACGGCCGCAATCTTTGATCTTGCACCTTTGTATGCTAATTTAATGAAAGCCTCATTCTATTTGAAAGAACTCGCAATACAAAACAGAACTTTATAAAAATATTACTTGATTCTTCGGGAAACCTTTAACAATAAGTTTTTGTTTTTATGTTTTTTTATACAACTTTAGATGACGGATCAAGCAGATGGCCCACCTGATGTTAAGCGATAACCTCTGCCTTTAACAATGCATTACCTCATAGGACACGTCCACCTTAAGACGCGCCATCTGTCACATTGCACTGCACCCGCCACAAAAGTCTCATGTGCCTGTAATTTTACCAGCACCCATACCATTTAAACCAGAATATAGCAATGCGAGCATTACTGCTTTGCTGCAGAAATAGGTGGTTGTACTTGGTGGTAGTACTTCCTCGGACGAACTCTTTCACAAAAAAGCTCTACTACTAATAAATGCTATGTGTTCCTTCTCTTGGATTCTGAGTTTATCTACATATATTTTAGGGTACCGTAACGCAACTGGAACACATACGAGCGTTCTTAATTATTCCGGATCTGAATATCCAAGTATAATTACGCGCGTTTTTCCATTCGTAACACAACTGAGAATTTGATAGTATTCGAAACTATTAAGGAAGTTTCGTTTCCTTCAATTGACTGACAGCCAGCGTCCTTAGTTAACCCCCGACGCAAAAACGACGAGGTGTTATAAGTTTGACGTGTCTGTGTGTGTGTGTGTGTGTGTGTGTTTGTCTGTGTGTGTGTCTGTGGCATTGTAGCTCCCGAACGGATGAACCGATTTCGTTTTTTTTTTGGTTTGAATGGTGAATTTGTCAGGAGTGTTCTTAGCTATGTTTGATCAAAATCGGTTCAGCCGTTTCATTGCGTTGAGGGTTTTTTTAATGTTTACAAAATTAATAACTTGCTTTGTCCTCATTTCCGCTAAGGGCGCTGCAATTAAATGTTTGGAAGGAAACTAAACTTCATAGTATCGAAAATATCAAAACTCGTACTAACCCTCCAGAACAATCTGAATTTTTGAGATAGTACGTGTGAGGCAAGGTTTTAGAATTCTGATTATAAATTCATCGAACTTAACATTGTATTTTTGTGACCATAATGTGACCAAGTTTGAAAATCGAATAACCTTTTAAGATCACCTCAGCCAACTACATTGTTAAGAGGATGTTGTTGCGTAAGTAGCCCTGTACTATTTCCTAGTACCTACCTAAGAAATCTGGCTTTACAGAGAACTAACAGCACGTAACGTCGTAAAACTTATAAGATTAGTCAAGAAGCACGCAGCATCCTTTCACTAGGCACTACCTATAGGAAGGTATCTTAAGATGCTGCCCGTGTGGTCACCGCACCTTTATGGCAGAGTAAAACCTTAGCACAGTAATACACCTTATGGTGGATGGCTCTCGCTTGTGGCGCGAAATTATTATTTTTTGGAGTTTTTGCTCATTACATCTCATCAACACTTCTTCAGATAGCGAAAGTTGATTTTGCGAGAACTAGGAGACTTAACACACATGTTTTAATTATAAATAAAAAATAAATAAATAAATAAATAATGCTAGACAGTTCACACAACATTATCTAGCCCCAAGCTAAGCAGAGCTTGTGTTATGGGTACTAGATAACTGATATACTTAATATAGCTGGTAGCTTATTATGGAATGTGTTATTACTGGAAGAAAGCGTTAGCTGAGTCAGTCGTGGGAAGCAATGGCGGCGATAAGCTCACCACTTGTCACGTCTATATTCCACGATGGTGCAACCCACTGTGAAAAGAGGGCCATTGAGGCTCTGCCTACCCCTTCGGGGAAAAAGGCGTGTGTCTATGTATGTATGTATGTAATATATTACATAGATAGATATATTTTTATTATACATAGAAAATACCCAGAACACCCTGAACAAATATCTGCCATCGCACAAATATTTATTCCGGGGCGGGAATCGAACCCGCAACCTCCTGCGTCGTAGGCTAAGCTTCGCCCGCCGCGCCACAGAGGTCGTCAATTAATTAATAGTAAAAAAAAAAAAAAAAAAATATCATCAGTTTCCTGTTTCAGGTCCCTGTATCAGGTCCCTATCTCGGGTTCCTGTCGCAGGTCCCTGTCTCATGTCCCTGTCTCAGATCCCTGTCTCAGATCCCTGTCTCAGGTCCCTGTCTCAGGTCCCTGTCTTGGTCCCTGTCCTAGGTGTTGTCATACAATTGTGTGACTTCACAGAAACATAACTTTGAATTCCTCGCATATATAAATCTATAGAAGCGGGGCTCTTGCTCTAGCTTTTATTATTATACAATATATAAAGGAAAACATATTTAAAATTAGCTTAAATTTAATCTACTATTGTCTTTAATTTTTTAATTATTTAGTGTCTACAGTCTTTAGTAATTATATAAATTTACATCGTTTGGCGGAGGGCATTAGTACGCCATAACACAGGTATTCCTAGTTTGGGTACTAATGTTTATCCAATAAGTACAGAACAAATTTAACGTGTTAAAATTAAATACTTATAAGATTGTACTTTAGGTGTGTATATGTAATGTTTGTTATAAAATAAATTAAATTTCATTTCATTTTCATTTCATTTCAAGGAATAGAAAACATAATAGTGCGTGTGAGTTTGTTGGTAAGGTGTTATAATTGTAATTCAAACTATTTAAGTAGCTACGTAGATACTAAGAGCTACAATGTTATTGATAATGTAATGTTATTAGCAACTATCTTATATAATAGCTTCGAACCTAGGTCATAATCCATCTGTGTACCAATTTTAATCGAAATCAGTTTAGCCGTTTCTGCGTGACTGAGTAACAAATATCCAAACATCGCAACTTTTATATTTATGTTATTAGTGTGATGGAATCTTATTCAGGGACATACAAGAGTTGCTGTACTGGATTCTTTCTACCTCGTCTAGTTTGGGCTTATCTGAATAGGTACGCGCCAAATAAGGATGGTGCTGATTGATTTTTAGCAGGTATTTACTACTAAATTGGGATGGTTCAAATTCTAAGCAGGTGCAGATTAGTAGTTTAGATAGTAACGACTCTATTTGGGCATCAACTCTAGTGGCTTTTAACACACGTGTCCTGCAGAGCTGAACTGAATTTTTTGCGCAGCCATTTTGAGATCCAGTCCTTTTAGAGTCCCGTACCCAAAGGGTATTACTAAACGGAACTCATTTATTTTAATGGTGATTATGATCACCAGGCTTGGTTAACGGATTGGTGATCGCAGTATGGTGTTGAGTATCCAGGGTGTGATTCTGCTACCCTCTTCTGTAATCCCTTAGCCGGTTTTTTTGTCATCCACTGGAGGAGACGTAGGGGTATTTTCTTAGCCCGTTCACAGCAACGACGTTACTTGAAAGTTAAATAATAGCCCTTTCATTGACGACCTCTATGGCGCGGCGGGTGAGGGTTCACCTGCGACAGGAGGTTGCGGGTTCGATTCCCGGCTCGGAACAAATATTTGCACGATCTGCAGATATTTTTTCAGTGTGTTCTGGGTATTTTTTATGTATAATAAAAAATATCTATCTATGTAATGTATTCAGTTATCTAGTACCATCGCGATCGGAGGCCTGAAATGCTCTAAGTGTAGTAGGTACCCATAACACAAGCTCTGCTTAGCTTGGGGCTAGATAATGTTGTGTGAACTGTCCGGCATTATAATTTATTTACTGTAATTGAATCGTAGATTTTAAGTTCCGTAATAAAAGTAGCATTATATAAAGTGGATTCACTTAACAGCTGAAGACCCCAGATGGTCACATACCAACTAAATTGATATGACGCAATAGTAGAGAGGTTGCTACGGTTCACACCACTCAATAGGATTAGATTCGGTTTTTGTTTAAGGCTCTATTAATGAGAACAAAACGAAAAAATTGCATAATAGAAAGTATACACATATATACATAATAGACACGCCTTTTACCCCGAAAGGGGGTAGCCAAAGCCTCATGAGCCTCTTTTCACAGTGGGTTGCACCATCGTGGAATATAGAGCTGACAAGTGGTGAGCTCATCGCCCCCATTGCTTACCATGACTGACTCTGCTAACGCTTTCTTCCAGTATAACACATTTCATAATAAGCTAGCAGCCAGTACAAATCTTATACCAACGAATCTTTTCAACAAGTCCGCGTAATCCCTTAGTCGGCTTGACGATATCCACGAGAGGAGACGGAGGGGTCTATTCTTACGCTGAAACGGCTAAACGGATTTGGATGAATAACTGGGCTCCCGGAATAACACATAGGCACATTTTCATCCTTATAATCCCAAGGGATCAAGACTTACGCGGGTGAAACCGCGGGGCGCTGCTAGTAAGAATTAATAGAAAGTAGATTTGGTAAAATAACTAGTATTTGATATGGTTACGGTTTTTGTAATTATGTTTGTACAGAAACTGGAGGCATAACATCAGACATAGGTGACCACAAAAAAATTACAAACAAAAAGGTAAACACTATTAAATTTAGGACTAACAGTCACCCGCGGTTTTACCTGCGTTATTCGCCCAAGTTAAAATAATTTCGGGATAAAAAGTATCAAATGAAATAATCCAGGTTTTAATCGTCGTTACAAATTTCATCAAAATCAGCACAACCGTGTTAATGCGTATTAAATCACAACAAAAAATTTACAAACAGCCAATGTTTTACATTTCTAAATTTGTAAGGATATGGATATATTCTCACTGATCTCTGACTCCTCCGTCTCTTCCAGTGGATGTAGTAAAAGCTGACTAATGGATTACACTAGTGGATGTGCCGCAGAAGGTGTGTGAAGAATTCAGCTGGGCTTTGCAGCTTTTGCAGCTTATCTTGTAAAATTTAAATAATTTTACAAAACCCCTACAGTAAACGCTCGGCTTTGTTGTATTAATTTTATTAATCTAATTGTTTACCCAATAATACGCACCATTTAAACAATCTAGGCAAAAAATAGACGTATTTTGTTTTTTTTTTATATCAAGAAAATATTGTCCTATCGTGTTTCTAGTACAGGTATCCCTCGGAATTATAATGTAGTATCCATGCATATTTTTTATTTGAATATTGTACTTGATTTAGTCAGTTAAAATCAAATCTAATATTAGGCATTTTGTGGCACCTTAACACCCAATCAAAAAACACAAAGAAAGACCGATAGCCTGAGATACAATCAATCCCCATGTAGACGAATGACACCGTCGGATATAATAACACCTCTTATGACGTATTGATTCAAGACAATTTTATGTTGTGTAATGTCTGTATTGACCGGTAGTGGCGTTAGTAGTCACGCTACCGGTTTGAGAGAACTTTGTCCTACATAATGTCTTCAAGAGAACTATCGCTTGCCCGCATACAAAGTTTGCTAGGTACCTACTGATGTAGATATTAATTATTAATTTGACGACCTCTGTGGCGCGGCGGGCGAAGCTTGGCCTGCGACGCAGGAGGTTGCGAGTTCGATTCCCGCCTCGGAACAAATATTTGTGCGATCGCAGATATTTGTTCAGGGTGTTCTGGGTATTTTCTATGCATAATAAAAAAATATCTATCTATCTAATATATTGTATTAAGTATATCAGTTATCTAGTACCCATAACACAAGCTCTGCTTAGCTTGGGGCTAGATAATGTTGTGTGAACTGTCCAGTATTATTTATTTATTTATTTATTTATTTATTTATTTATTTAAAGTCGATGGAATGTTGTTTTAGTAAGACTCCCGTCACCGTTTTACTAAAACATGACTTGACTGTGACTGTGACGAAGGACAGTAACGATGCAAATAATATTGAATATACAATAATTATACTTGTAAACTTCGACCAAAGTAAAAATTTGAAAATGGCAAATCCACAAGCCGTGCGACGTCAAATAAAAAACCAAAAACGGCCAAGTGCGAGTCGGACTCGCGCACGAAGGTACGGAACCTTTATCTATAAAAAAGGCAAAAAAAACAAGTTTGTTGTATGGGAGCCCCCTTAAATATTTATTTTATTATATTTTTTAGAATTTGTTTTTATAGCAGCAAACAGAAATAAATTATCAATTAAAATTTCAACTGTCTAACTATCACGGTTCATGAGATATAGCCTGGTGACAGACGGACAGCGGAGTCTTAGTAATAGGGTCTCGTTTTACCCTTTTGCTGCGGAACCCTAAAAAGACCAGACAACAAAAGACGCAACTGACCTCCGAACTGTTCAGTGTTCGCTCAAGTTACGGTTCGGAGTCATGAAATATTGAATGATATTTGAGTCAGCTAGTAAGTATTTTATTTTATTTTATTCTTTATTGCACAAAACACAAGGAAATTGTACAAACGGAGGACTTAATGCTAAGCAGCATTTTCTGCCAGTCATCCATGAGGATGATACATAAAGGTTGGCGTGCTAAAACTAATTACAAAAGAAAGATAATATAATATAGCATAGAAACTAATTTTTAAAATAAATACATACATATAACAAACAACATACTTATAATTTAAATGAATAAATAATCATTCCTAACAAAAAATAAATAAATAAATATTAATACATAGATAAACAAAATAATTAAAGTATAATATATATATATATATATATCATGTATAGTATGTATCTAAGATATGCATAATGTGTAACTAAGAAATAGGTAGTCCTAAGTAGGTAGGAATATAAATATAAAAATAATAATAAAAATAACTAGAGTAAATAATAAATAGTAAGAGGTAGGTACTCAAAAGTAAGAATTTAAAAAGAGATGATGAACATGGCGTTTGAAGTTGGGTTTAGAAGATGACTTTTTTATATTAAGAGGGAGAGCATTCCAAAGACCCACAGCTACCACTTCGAAAGAGTCACCACGAAAGGCAGAAGAATGAACAGGAGTTGCGAGGCGGAGTGAATCAGTGGACCTCAGATTAAATTCGTGAGTGTCAGATAAAAATTCAAACTTAGACTTCAGGTATTGAGGGGTATACGTAAGTAGGTAGGTCTATTATGTAAACGATTGTATATAATGTAGTGGGCACGCAGGACACTGACTTGTTTGCTTGCTCGAACTCGGCCAGGTGACACACTGCTGCTAAGATCATTCAACACCAAACATAATTTGTTGTCATTCTTGCCTTTCTGTCGTCAGCTTTTTTATATTCTACTTTGAATGACGGATCAAGCAGATAGCCCACCTGATGTTAAGCGGTACCCTGTGCCTATGAACAGTGCATTATCACATAGGTTATGTCCATCAAGTACGCGCCCTATGTGGCATTGCCCTGCACTCGCCACCCTGAGACATAAAGATGAAAAGTCTCATGTGCCTGTAGGTTCACCGGCAGCCATACCCTTCAAACCGAAACACAACAATGCGAGCACTACTGCTTTGCGGCAGAAATAGGTATGGTGGTAGTTCTTCCCCGGACGAACTCTTTTACAAAAAAGGTCTACTACTACTAGCTTACTCACCAAACTATTTTTTTTAAATTAAACTATTTTGTAAACCAACGCTGCGTCGGGCGCACATGACACATCGGTGAAAGGCTGGAATTGCATGTCTTTTTATCATTCATACCTACGCTTCGTTACCCTATGTCATCGAGTTTTTGCTCGGTGCCTATGTAGACATAACCTAGTAATAAATTAAGAAGATTGTTGGCCAGCTCGCTCGCTAATCTTCTGAACAGTGTGTCACAAGAATATCGCAAACGGCGCGCGTCGAATAGAAAGGCGCCGGCACTTCGGTGAAAGCGCGCAGGCGCATGTCCTTGTGCCACCGTACGCTTCCTGGTTACCTATTATACCATTTAGTTCTCTAGCTGACATAGGCCTCTCTCGTATAATGCCACGATGAACGGTCTAGAGCCGCCTCCATCCACAGACTTGCTGCGACCTTTATAATGTTGCCGGTTCATCGAGTGGGGGACTGCCCTAAACTCTATTCGGGTGCAGACCGCGATCTCACCTGTTGGTAAGAGACGATGTGGCCAAAGATGGAGCACAAAGGCCTAGAAGGCACCTATTCACTCTAGCCTTGAAGAGACCCAGATTATAGTTTTTAGGAAAGACAGACGACGGTAGTGTATTCCACTCCTTAGCAGTTCGCATTATAAAGGTAGAAATTAAACGTTAAGTACAAATAGAAGGTACTAATGAGGTAAGGATGGTACTGAGCCGTGCGTCTGCTCCGTCCTATGATGAAAAGGAGATGGTGGGACCAGATCGTGAAGTTCCTGGGAGTATTCCCCGAAATGTAACCTATAGAAGATGGAAAGGCATGCAACCTTACGGCGGTGCTCGAGACTCTGGATCTTAGTCTCCACCATTGTTGCTCACCTATAAGCCTGAAAGCTCTGCGTTCGATCGTGTCGATAGTTCTCTGATCGCAGGAGTCGATGGATTGCGAAATCGACACTCGGCAATAAAAATAAAGAAGAGAAAACATAATATATAGGTACAAAAGGCAGAAACCAAGTATAACTAACTTAATTACAATTAATTGAGTGTCTGTCAAGTGCCATCCACGGATTGAAATTTCAAATTGGACACCCAATTAGACTAATTACTATTATAACCATCGACGTAAATAAAATGAATGGACGTGCCTCAGGGAACGATAGTTTTGAAGCTTCTAAACAGACCTAGCTAGTATACTTCGCTTCAGTCAGTCTTTGTCACGGCAACGAGTGACAGCTATGCTGAAAAATACCAAAATTAGATACCTTGGTAATACAATGCCTTCCTGTGCTTTTCTGCAAGTGCAAACAACACAAGAAATACAAATAAAGCTTCAGGCATCGCATTTAATTCGTAAGTAAAGGTTTTGTAATATAATTTTCATCAATTGATAAAAATCTTATAAATCGTCGTGTGGTAGGAAAACTACATAAGTAACACATTTTGCGAAATCGACTTTATTGCATGGTTATGATGGCCCATACATGTCGATGGACACGTCTTGCACTAGAGGACGAGCGACAAGGAGGACTACGCCCCAGGACATTATCTCAATGTTCCCCACTCTGAATGAAAGTTAACAGACACAAGTTTATACTCGTAGATAGTTTTAATTTTAGTCGACATACCTTTTTCTTTTTGATACTTAGAATTATTGTGTCCCACAATTTTTTTTCATTTTGTTGATTTTATAAGCATTAGTCGTATGATAAGTTTGTTTTGTCACTTACTTTGAATTTATAAGTCTGCTAAAATAATGTAGGTGTTTCAGTAGTTTTCTAATATTCAGTCTTGATAAAAAGAAATGATTATAAGTTGGTTTTATTTTAAAATGTATTTTAATATTATATAAATCTATACCCATGGATAGGATTGTCATATTCAAATAAGTAAATAATAGATCATTTCAATTATTCAAAACTTTGGCGAGGGAAAAATACATAGTCGTTTTTTTATTTTTTTCTCTTAATCAAAAGAACTAAAATGTATTATCATTAAATTCGAAAATAGATACAGTACCAATCTATAACATATCAAAACATGGACTGAAAAATTAGTTACGATAAAAAAGCTATTGCCATTTTTGACGCAATAAAACAGTAAAACCCCTTTTTTCTCGCGATGTTGGTTTTGTTGTTGTTATTACTTATTTAGTTTTCCAACTACAGCGACGAAATATTTGACAAGACTTCACGCATGACGGATGGTCCGGTACAGACTGCAAAAAAATCTGATGCCTAAGGGGTATCGTATTGATTTAGAATTGTAATTTGCATTATTTACGTCAAAACATTGCTAAGCACGTCGCTTTAGGTAATTGCATATAATATGTAATGGCATGTTAATTAACCTTATAGCTTTCCAAAAAAAATCTAAGGTAAACAAAAATGGATAGAAGTCATAAGACGAGCAAGAACAGACGACTTTTGGAAGTGGGAATACATTTTCCCGTATTTGCTCTGATCATTTTCTACACAATGAATTCTATACGCCAAAAAACGGTTAGTAGTAGTAGAGCTTTTTTGTAAAAGAGTTCGTCCGGGGAAGTACTACCACCATACCTGTTTCTGCCGCAAAGCAGTAGTGCTCGCATTGCTGTGTTCCGGTTTGAAGGGTAAGGGTGCCGATGAAATTACGGCCACATGGGACTTTTCATCTTTATGTTTCAGGGTGGCGGGCGCAGTGGAATGCCACATAGGGCGCGTCCTAGGTGGATGTGACCTGAGGTAATGCACTGTTCATAGGCAGAGGGTACCACTTAACATCAGGTGGGCCATCTTCTTGATCTGTCATTCCAAGTAGTATAAAAAAACTCATTGTGCAAAATTCTTAAAACTGCACTCTGCAGTTTCTTAAATACTGGAATTTTTATACATTTATGTTTCCGTACGATTTTTATGATATTTTCTTAGTTTATTGAGTGATGAAAAATATATTTTTCACAAATTGATTGAGCTGAAGACCTTAGGTGGACTTGCTTTTCTATTGATTTATATTGTGTATGTTTGAGAGCTTAAAAATAGATACGTTACTACATAAAACAGAAGGGAACCATGTATTTTTGTAAAAATTTCATTTAATAATTGCATTTTTTTCGGCGATTTTTTGTACTATAAACCTACTGAAATAACTTTAGAAAACACATTGCATCTGTTAAAGTAAAACAGATTGGTATTAAAAAAATACAGTTTTTAAGAAGTTCAATAATTTAATTTCACCTAGTTTATTTACAAGACCGCCAGGAGTGGCGCTATAGAGAAGAGGCCTTTACTCAGCAGTGGTTGTTACCGGCTGGATAGATATATAGATAGATAGATAGTTTATTTGTTGACCGTACCTTAAATCTGAATTGTCTTATTTTTCACGGACGTTTTGTATGGGTAAGGCCAGTCCATTTATTTTACTTTGGTCGAAGATTATAACCTACTATTACTATTATTTATTCTGTGCTTATATGTAATATGTATATCATTTTACGTTTAATGTCGGTCACATCATTCATTATGCAAGTGCCAAGTACTATTGGATAATACCTGTAATTATGAGAGCAAGACTGCATAGCTGTTGCAATAGCGGACTCTAGACCGCCACCAGCAATGACAACAACCAAATTATGTCACTGTCTAACACATTATAGTTCAGGTAAGTTAGAAAGTGACCGAACATAGCACTCGTAAAACGAAAACTGAGCGAAAATCCCAAAAAAAACTATTTGTATTTTAAAGGTAAGTACTACTAGCGGAACACTCGCGACAGCCCCCCCCCAAAAATCTAGGCAAAAAATAGACGTAACTTTGTTTTTTTTTTCTATTGAGAAAATATTGTCCTATCGTGTTTCTGGTACAGCGTTCCTTCGGAATGTAGTATCCATGCATATTTTTAATTTGAATATAGTACCTACTTGTTTTAGTCTGTTAAAATCAAATCAAAGATTAGGAATTTTACGCCATAACCCTTCGACCAAAGTAAAATAAATGGACTGGCCTTACCCATACAAAAAGTCCGTGAAAAATAAGACAATTCGGATTTAGGGTACGGTCAACAAATAAACTATCTATCTATCTATCTATCTATCCAGCTACTGCTGAGTAAAGGCCTCTTCTCTATAGCGCCACTCCTGGCGGTCTTTTAAATAAACTAGGTGAAATTAAATTATTGAACTTCTTAAAAACTGTATTTTTTTAATACTTAATACTTTAACAGATGCCATGTGTTTTCTAAAGTTATTTCAGTAGGTTTAAAGTACAAAAAATCGCCGAAAAAAATGCAATTATTGAATGAAACTTTTACAAAAATACATGGTTCCCTTCTGTTTTATGTAGTTACGTATCTATTTTTCAGCTCTCAAACATACACAATATAAATCAATAGAAAATCAAGTCCACCTAAGGTCTTCAGCTCAATCAATTTGTGAAAAATATATTTTTCATCACTCAATAAACTAAGAAAATATCATAAAAATCGTACGGAAACATAAATGTATAAAAATTCCAGTATTTAAGAAACTGCAGAGTGCAGTTTTAAGAATTTTGCACGATGAGTTTTTTTATACTACTTGGAATGACAGATCAAGAAGATGGCCCACCTGATGTTAAGTGGTACCCTCTGCCTATGAACAGTGCATTACCTCAGGTCACGTCCACCTAGGACGCGCCCTATGTGGCATTCCACTGCGCCCGCCACCCTGAAACATAAAGATGAAAAGTCCCATGTGGCCGTAATTTCATCGGCACCCTTACTCTTCAAACTGGAATACAGCAATGCGAGCACTACTGCTTTGCGGCAGAAACAGGTATGGTGGTAGTACTTCCCCGGACGAACTCTTTCACAAAAAAGCTCTACTACTACTAACCGTTTTTTGGCGTATAGAATTCATTGTGTAGAAAATGATCAGAGCAAATACGGGAAAATGTATTCCACTTCCAAAAGTCGTCTGTTCTTGCTCGTCTTATGACTTCTATCCATTTTTGTTTACCTTGGATTTTTTTTTGAAAGCTTTAAGGTTAATTAACATGCCATTACATATTACATGCAATTACCTAAAGCGACGTGCTTAGCAATGTTTTGACGTAAATAATGCAAATTACAATTCTAAATCAATACGATACCCCTTAGGCATCAGATTTTTTTGCAGTCTGTACCGGACCATCCGTCATGCGTGAAGTCTTGTCAAATATTTCGTCGCTGTAGTTGGAAAACTAAATAAGTAATAACAACAACAAAACCAACATCGCGAGAAAAAAGGGGTTTTACTGTTTTATTGCGTCAAAAATGGCAATAACTTTTTTATCGTAACTAATTTTTCAGTCCGTGTTTTGATATGTTATAGATTGGTACTGTATCTATTTTCGAATTTAATGATAATACATTTTAGTTCTTTTGATTAAGAGAAAAAAATAAAAAAACGACTATGTATTTTTCCCTCGCCAAAGTTTTGAATAATTGAAATGATCTATTATTTACTTATTTGAATATGACAATCCTATCCATGGGTATAGATTTATATAATATTAAAATACATTTTAAAATAAAACCAACTTATAATCATTTCTTTTTATCAAGACTGAATATTAGAAAACTACTGAAACACCTACATTATTTTAGCAGACTTATTAATTCAAAGTAAGTGACATAACAAACTTATCATACGACAAATGCTTATAAAATCAACAAAATGAAAAAAAATTGTGGAACACAATAATTCTAAGTATCAAAAAGAAAAAGGTATGTCGGCTAAAATTAAAACTATCTACGAGTATAAACTTGTGTCTGTTAACTTTCATTCAGAGTGGGGAACATTGAGATAATGTCCTGGGACGTAGTCCTCCTTGTCGCTCGTCCTCTAGAGCAAGACGTGTCCATCGACATGTATGGGCCATCATAACCATGCAATAAAGTCGATTTCGCAAAATGTGTTAGTTATGTAGTTTTCCTACCACACGACGATTTATAAGTTTTTATCAATTGATGAAAATTATATTACAAAACCTTTACTTACGAATTAAATGCGATGCCTGAAGTTTTATTTGTATTTCATGTGTTATTTGCACTTGCAGAAAAGCACAGGAAGGCATTGTATCACCAGGTCTGGTTAATTCCATACATTTTAGAATTAGTTCATACAAAATATCGATAGATGGCAGTACTGGTATCGCTAGGAATATTGAACACATTAATTAGATTATTTTTTCACTTTTTTTGACGGCATTGCGTAAATAGTACCTCTAGAAGACTTTTTATGTGATTTTAACTAATAAAATAACAAAAATCGTTATAAAATCGTTTTTTTTTTCAATGTTTTTACTGACATCTAGCAATTTCTAACCGAAACATTTTGATTGGGTTCTAAGGTTCTAAGTTTGGTCAAGAAACACATAGATGGCGTTGAAATAAAACCATGTTTCGGAGCAGTGTATTATTCGATAATATTTCGATAGTTACTCCACAGAGTAGTAAGAATACTAACGTGTTACTCTATGATATGATGTGATGAAATACGCTTGATTTCTCAAGTATCATCTAGTGCGCTGTAAAGAAGGCAAGAGAGAAGCGCCATCTAGTACGCTGTTAAGAAAACAAGTAAGAATGCATATTAGTACGTTAGTACCGAGCGCGCGCCACGGGCGCTGCTCTTGCGCGACTTATCGTGGCAACGATCGTAGTACTAAGATTGTCTCTCTGTTGTACGTTAGTATTATTCCTTACTCTGTGGTATCACCAAGGTATCTAATTTTGGTATTTTTCAGCATAGCTGTCACTCGTTGCCGTGACAAAGACTGACTGAAGCGAAGTATACTAGCTAGGTCTGTTTAGAAGCTTCAAAACTATCGTTCCCTAAGGCCCGTCCATTCATTTTATTTACGTCGATGCCATAACCCACCTTAAGATAGGGCTATATTTATAAGAAAGATGGTAAATTTGCGAAATGGCTTTTACTTGGCTAATGTTTGGTGGAAATTGGTTCTGCCGTTTCCATTCTAGGATCATCAAAGCTAGCAAAAATGCTTTTGGAAAAAAAACAAGGAATGACAGCTGATAGTGCGTTCTATTTTTTCCGGTAGCGACATCTATTCGTGAATAGAGTAATTAGCTTCGGGCTTTACATTATGCGCGCTAGACACCGATGGGCTTCCTTATGTGTTCCGTTAACATTGAAAATAGTACATTTTTATAAATTTTTATTTACATACAAAGACACACGCCTTTTCCCCGAAATTGTAGGCAGACCCTCAAATGGGCCTCTTTTCACTGTGGGTTTCACCATCGTGGGAAATAGACGTGACAAGTGGTAAGTTCATCGCCGCCATTGCCTCCCACAACCACAGAATATATACAGCCACAACTGACACTGCTAACGCTTTCTTCCAGTAATAACACATTCCTTAAATACCTAAGCTAGCAGCCAGGTCAAATCCTAAACCAACGAATCTTACAAGTCAATTCCGGTCAAACAAGTCCGGGTAATCCTTTAGTCGGCTTGTACGACATCAACGGGAGATGGAGGGGTCTATTCATGGGCCGGACACAACAGCAGATTAAACTGATAAATATATTTTATAGGGCGCCCTCTAGCTATATACTTACTTTGATGGAGCGACAACTTGCTTGTTGAACAACTGCATGATGGAAGACCTAAGAGGGCTCAGTAGCACGCCATGAGAGACGAGAGACTTATGTCCAATAGTGGACTGAAACATGATGATGATGAAATTATATTTATATTTTCTATTTCTAGCCCTTTCTGTCCTACTGCTGGGCAAAAGCCTCCCCCCACTCCTTCCAGGCATCACGATCCTGAGCTATATTTTCCCAGTCAAGCAGAAACTCATCAATGTCGTCTCGCCATCTCCGTTTTGGTGCCGCGTCGCTTTCTCGCTGGGTCAGGACGCTTGGTGGCTACCTTCGCCCACAGCTCGCTTGGGATGCGGCAGACGTGACCAGCCCAATCCCACTTCAGCTTAGCAGCTTTTGAAGCTACATCGATAATTTGGGTTTGTGAGCGCAACGCAGTGTTTCGAATCCTATCCATGAGCCTCACACCCAGGATACTTCGCTCCATCGCACGTTGGCAGACCTTGAGTTTGAACTTCTGAAGCTGCATCTAGGTCCAGGGACAGGGAGAAAGCATGTGTCCATTAATTTTCGCTTTAGCGATAGCGGAAAGTCTGGACCTTTCATTAGATCTCCTATGGCCCAATAGCTCCTCCAGGCATTTTCAGTTCGCCGAGCGATTTCTTTGTCTTGTCTGGACTTGAAGAAGACTATTTGACTAAGGTAGATTTAGTCTTCAACATAAAGCAGTTACTCACAAAGGGATCCATAACATCCACTCACAAGATAAGAGTAGCACAAAGGATAATGGAGCGCGGCATGATCGGTATATCCCTCCTTGATCACATACCCAACGTCGAGATACGTCGACGTACGAAAGTCGTAGACATAGGTATGCGAATCACAAGTCATAAGTGGCGATGGGTGGGACACTTGTGGCTAGATGGAATGACGGAAGATGGACCACGGCTATAACTGAATGGTGCCCAAGAGATGCTCGGCGACCAAGAGGCCGACCACCCACCTGATGGTCGGATGACATCGTTAAAGAAGTTGGACGAAAATGGATGAGAACAGCACAGGACCGGAGAGAGTGGCGTTTTAGAGAGAAGGCCTATACCCAACAGTGGGTGCACACAGGCTAAATAGATAGATAAAACCAGTTCTAAAACGATGATGAAATATATTTTATTATTTGAGTTACGGTCCCATATCGATGATCAGTTAAAAGTCAACGGTGTCTAAACGATTTAGAACGTGTTGAACTCACCTTTCAAGAGCCGAGATATTTTATAGTCACGCTGCTGTAGTAGGGAACCTAGTTCTAGTCAGTGGTAAATATGATACAAGAAAGCAAGGTCTACTACTCTGAGAGTATCACGTGACTAACACCGATGACGTCAATAATAGTGTAGGTACTCTACTCTTATAATAGTGCGTAATAATTAACAAGAGCCGAGTAACTCATTAAAATACATAGTAAAAGTTTCAAATGGTTTTCATAAGCCCTTTGACATCCTTGAACTTTGAGTTAATAGTTAACTGCTAATGGTTTTAACAATATTAACGATTTCGGCATTGTTCTTTTAAAACGGATACTTAGCACTAATTGAGAACAACCATTTTGTAATCGGCTACAAACTGACAAGCCTACCTTCGCTCAAGTAAAATTAATTTTATTTACTTAATGTCTTTTTTACAAGCTTTTAGTTAACTTGCAATGTTGTCCGGGTGGAATCTTGCAACTGACTTACCGATCGAGATGATTGCATACCTGTCAAGTTCCGATGACAATGCAATATTGCAATATGCAATTTGACGACCTTTGTGGCGCGGCTGGCGAACGTTCGCCTGCGACGCAGAAGGTTGCGGGTTCGATTCCCGCCTCGGAACAAATATTTGTGCGATCTGCAGATATTTGTACACACCCTGAACAAATATCTGCAGATCGCACAAATATTTCTGGGTATTTTCTATATATAATAAAAAATATCTATCTATGTAATATATTGTATTAAGTATATCAGTTGTCAAGTACCCATAACACAAGCTCTGCTTAGCTTGGGGCTAGATAATGTTGTATGAACTGTCCATCATTATTATTATTTATTATTAATATTATGGTGACAGCGAGCTGATCTGATGATGGAGACGGAAGGTGGACAACGGAACTCCTTGAGGAATAATAGTAGACTGGCCTTGTTTAGGCTCATTTTGATCAGCAAACGGTTACGATAACTAATTTTATAAAAGTATGTATTGAAAAATACATTTTTCACAGAAACCTACTTGTCTACTTTGCCTGCTCGAATGAAGGAACAAGCAGATGGCCCACATGATGTTAAGCGCCTTTAAGGCGCGATAGGTTCTCAAATGTCTCTAGGATTTTAAAGTTTTTGATAAGAATTTTCATAGTTTTCTAAGAAGAAAAAAATATATGATATTCTTGAACTTTTTATCTAGTGAAATCAATAATTCAATACAATATTTGAATTACTTCACTCGATAAAAAAAAATAACAAAGATACCACCTTTTAAAAATTTAAATGCAATTTTTCACTCACTTCTCTCACGTTTTAATTTTTGAAACATTTGGTTACATGTTAGTTTTTATTTGAGTTAGTGAATTCATCAACAAAATTAAACAAAACTTTGAACGACATTTTTATATAATTTTTTTATACATAAAAACACGGTATCAGAGCTTGCGCTCGCCTTCTTCGCCTCATACAAAAATGTTCGTTGAACCTATAGCGCCTTAACAGTGCATTACCTCATAGGTCACGTCCACCTAGGACGCGCCCAATGCGGCATTGCATTGCGCCCGCCATCCTAAGATATATAGGTAAAGATTTAAAGTCCCATGTGCCTGTAATTTCACCGGCAGCATACCCTTCAAACCGGAACACAGCAATGCGAGCACTACTTCTTGGCGGCAGAAATAGGTATGATGGTACAAGTAGATACATTCCCGGACACTATCTAAATCATTAAAGTTCAGGTAAGTTAGAAAGTGACATAATAGAGCTCGCGCAGTGAAAAATAAACCAGAAATAAACTGCTTACTAGTACGACGAACCCTGACTTCCCCGGACGAACTCTTTCATAAAAAGCTCTACTACTTTTAAAAACTTCGTCCGTGTAGAGTTTTGTCCATAAAAACTTTAAAGCCGTCTGCACACATTGGGCCAAGGTGTTGGGCCAATGTGTAGAGAGCTACTTGGCGGTATGCTAAGCTTATTGGTCTAGTTGGCGCCAACATTGGCAAGCCAACCGAGTAGTGTCGGTTTTTCGTGCACATATCAAATGATCTTGGCGCGCTCCGCAAACAGCGTTCACACGTTGGCGTCTTGTTCAGTTCGTTATTACTGTTTTGCGCCATTTCTTTTTTGTCACTCTACTTTGGTGCACATGTACGTAATAATTAAACGCACTGTATAAATAAATAGCCGCGGCTGCAAGAACTTCTACGTCCATCTTTCATCGGAAGCGCCAATGCAGAATGATCAGTAAGCCAATGTGTAAACAGCAACCTTGGGGATGCATCATTTTGGCCCGACATGTTGGCCCAACACCTTGGCCCAATGTGTACAGCCGGCTTAAGGCTAAGGATACACGACGACACAGACACTCGACACAAATGCCGACATTAGTGCCGATTGTGTCCACACGGTAAGCAATTTTTTGTGTCGACATTTGTGTAAACATCTAGTGTCCCGGTTCAAGTGTATTCGCTGTCTACATTAATCGATGCTACTCAGTGTTGTACTGCAATTCAGTGTTGTACATTCCCTCGCCATGAATCGACGTGCTATCGTCGGTTGTCGCGATATGTGTTTCAATTTAGTAGTACTAGAGCTTTTTTTGTGAAAGAATTCAAATCAAATCAAATCAAATCAAATCATTTATTTGCTAAATAGGGTTGAAGAGGTTCTTAAAACATTTATACACAGTACCATTCTATTTCACCATTCTAGGTTAAGCAAATTACAGTTTACAAACACATTATTGATTAAAAGATTATTAATTAGATATTATTAAACACACAATTAATTAATTAAACACAAACAGTTAAAATCCAAAAACTAATTAAACACACACATTAGGAAAACTTACACATGTCAACAACAACAAAATACAAAAACTATGTGTACGCTTACCTACTCTTATAATTTATCAGTCAAGAATTCATTTATGGAATAATATGTCTTTAGGGCCAAAAAATCAAAAAGTTTTTTTTTAAAAATATTATTGTTTTCGATTTCTGCAATTGATATTGGCGTTTTATTGAAAAGTTTTGGTGCCATACCCAGAATACTTTTGTGGAACATAGATGTTTTATGTGAGAGCATAGCGATTTTATTCTTTAATCTCCTACTACTTAATGGAGTAAACTGATCCCTGTTTAATCGTACAAACATAATTAATTCAAATATATATAAAGACGGAAATGTCAAAATGCGCAGATCTTCAAAATATGGCTTACATGAGTCAGTTTGATGTAATTTACACACGGATCTTAGGCACTTTTTTTGTGCTTTAAACACTCTTTCTCTTTCAGTACAGTTGCCCCAAAATATTATGCCGTATCGAAGAGTGGACGTTACGTACGCATGATAAGCCGTCAGCACTGTATACCTATTTACTATTTTTGAAAGCATGTATAGGGCATAGGAGAAGCGACTTAATTTAGAGCACACTACTTCCACGTGATGTTTCCATGACAAATTAGAGTCAATGTGAAGACCTAGAAATTTTGTATTTGGAATTTCATTTATATTCTTACCGAAATATTTTATATTTAATGTCAGAGGTTTATTATTAAATGTCATAATGCTAGTTTTGTCAAGATTTATACATAGATTATTACATGTCAACCAATTAATGATGTCCTCAAGAGTGCAAATAATGTCAGATTCTAAATTACTGGAATTATTTTGCGAAAAAATAACAGTGCTGTCATCAGCGAATAGAACCATCGGATGATTGACAGTTGCGGGGAGATCATTGATATAAGTTATAAATAGAAGTGGGCCTAGGATACTTCCCTGCGGAACACCGTACTTTACTGGTAATGTGTCTGATAAGTAACTCATATCAGTCCAAGATTTCAGACAGACTTTATTGATCTGAGTCAGTTGGGTTCTCTTTTCCAGAATTCGTCCAGGGAAGTACTACCACCATACTTAATTCTGCCGCAAAGCAGTAGTGTTCGCTTTGCGGTGTTCCGGTTTGAAGGGTAAAGGGTGCCGGTGAAATTACAGGCACATGAGACTTTTCATCTTTATGTCTCAGGGTGGCGGGCGCAGTGGTGCGTCCTAGGTGGACGTGACCTATGAGTTAATATACTGTTCATAGGCAGAGGGACGGTACCACTTAACATCAGGTGGGCCATCTGCTTGATACGTCATTCCAAATAGTATTAAAAAAAAATGCGTTTAGTCCAACAATATTTTATTATATTATACATGTTTACAATCTAAAATGTATTTGGAGGTTTACAAAAACATGATTTAAGTGGTTGATTTTGCTGGTTTCTCGGGTCTCTGTTGGATTGGATGTTACGATTTTGATTTTGATTTTGATTCCTCGGAACGGGGCACCTGCCTCCTCCACCAGCACCACTTCCCTGTCCTGCCATCGCCTGGTTCATCGTGGTCATGAACTGTGTGATCTCATTAGCCAGCTGGTCAACTGTCTTACCAAGATTAACAATAAATTTTTCTATAACACCGGCGTGTTTATCAAATGCATTCGTGGGTGGTTGCACCCCTGGGGCACCCCCAATCCGGGGTTTCGGCTTGCCACCAGCGCACGAACCCCCAGACTCAGTACTCCCCGACGAAACTTGTGTCGCAATCTGGTTGCCTGGTGCCTGGCACGCTACTACTTTTTCCTTCTTCTGTTTGTCACAATCATCCACCGCACTATCGGAATTACTTGGACAACCCTTGTTCTCACACTTTGGGAACTTATTCACAGGACAATCCGTGTTAGGGCAGCTCTTTGGCAGATCTGTGCGGTATTCTTTAGGTGATAGCGTAACGCAATCTGGGCACGGACAGTTTATCTTTATAATCCCTGCCTTGATATCCTTGAGTCGGCCCGGCGTGTAATGCAGGCAGCTGTAATGAATCCAGGCTTGGCAAGCCCCGTTGCATTTCAGTCCGGTTTTCTGTGTCACGGGTTTGAAGCATATTTTACATGGATTTTTGACTGTTTTACACTTTGCTACTGGTTTTGAGCAATTTAGGATTTCAGTTATATTGTCATAGGATTTTTTCATTGTTATTGACTCTATTAATTGGGGATTATGTAGGCATGGTATACTTTTTGATTTATTGTATTGTCACATGTCCCTAAAAAGTAGAGGATTTAAATACTACGCCTACCATGTGATGGTATATATTGTATTTTTTGCATGTGATTACTTGATCAGTGCATTGTAGTTTTTGCATGTCCCTATGACGTGAAAAATATGTAGAGTTTTGATGTGCCAAAGGAAGAAAACGCAGAGCAATAAAACATATATCAACTCTTTTAAAGAGCATGCGGCAGAATGCATGATGAATCAAAGAGGACCAACGTAAAAAAAAGGAACCTATGATTTTGACATTTTGTTTCCTCTATAAGTACGCATCATAGAGAAATTTGTATATATAGAAATAGAGATATATCTCCCGCCAAAAGAGGGGAGGAGCTCATGCGCGCCTTCTATATTCGACTAAATGAACTTTTGCCATAGTAACTATTATTTATTCTGTGCTTTAGCTCTATTTGCATTTTTCATACTAGATAAATAGCTAGCTACCTACCTATCGCTATATATGTATGCCTCTATAGCAAATAGGCATACTTATATAGCGATAGATAGATGCCTGGCTATTGTTAGTAAAACAAAGTTTTCAAACACAATATGCACCTTTTTATTTTTAAACATACAATAGTCATTATTCATTAGATCTACCTATACACATTGCCGTGGTGTGTCTGGCCTAAGAATAGACCCCTCCATTTTCTCCCATGGATGTCGTAAAAGCCGACTAAGGGATTACCCGGACTTGTTAATATGATTTGTTGGTATAAGATTTGTCCTGGCTGCTAGCTTATTATGAAATGTGTTAATACTGGAAGAAAGCGTTAGTTGAGTCAGTCGTGGGAAGCAATGGCGGCGATGAGCTCACCACTTGTCAAGTCTATATTCCACGATGGTGCAACCCACTGTGAAAAGCGGCCCATTGAGGCTCTGCCTACCCCTTCAGGAAAAAGGCGTGTGTCTATGTATGTATGTAAATACATTATAATGACTTATGTCGTCTCACTTGAGGGGCGAAATTATTATTTTTTGGTGTTTTTTGCTCATTACAGTTTATCAACACTTCTTCAGATAGAGAAAGTTGAATTCGCGAGCGCTAAGAGACATAACACACATGTTTTAATTGATAGTATCTCATAAATATCATCAGTTTTGCTAATTTGACCGTAAACAAACCTTTTTTATGTTTACAGTTAAAAAAATACCTTTAAGTATACCTAGTAAACTTATATTGCAGTTTTTCCACCATGCTTATGTACTTTTTTTTTGTATACTATTGTATACAAAAAAATTGTATTAAGTATATCAGTTATCTAGTACCTATAACACAGGCTCTGCTTATATTGGGGCTAGATAACATTGTGTGAACTAGCATTATGTATTTATTTATTTTATTGGTGTTAAGTACTCAGGTGGATGCTGTTGCCTATTCCCTAATTTCTACTCGCAGTCGGCTGTTACGACATCCACGGGAGCGGTCTATTCTCAGGTCGGGCACAGCATAGTTACCTGTAAATATGTTAGTATTCTGTAAGTCAATGTCATTATTGAGGGGGCCCCAATGCGACGGTCTCTTCTCGCATATGTCGAAGAGCGGTTGAGTCTCGCGAGTCAAGTTTGTTGCGATCGTGCTGCATAGTTCGTCGAAATCACTTCTTGTCCGGCACAGGAAACACTGTAATCAAAGAATTACATTTGTTAACAACTAGCCTTTTGCCCGCGGCTTCGCAAGCATGTTGTTGGGATAAAGCCTCAATGGGCCGCTTTTCACAGTGGGTTGCACCATCGTGGAATATAGACGTGACAAGTGGTGAGCTCATCGCCGCCATTTCTTCCCACGACTGACTCAACTAACGCTTTCTTCCAGTATTAACACATTCCATAATAAGCTAGCAGCCAGGAATCTTATACCAACAAATCATACTAACAAGTCCGACTTAATAAAATGCATTACATAGATATATATGTTTTATTATATAATAGAAGAATAGAAATAATTTATTTTGAACAGCACATACACACAGCTTGAATACACAAAACAAAAGTTACACCGTCAAAAAATATTTGTTGCTGTGTGTATAGTGCCGTCAAAAAAGGTCCATGCTTAGCATATTGCTGCAGTGAACTGCAACGCTGATTTTCAGCACGGACCTCGGTGCCTATGTACGATTTACACGATTTATATTTTGGTGCGATTATCCATAGAAAATACCTAGAACACCCTGAACAATTATCTGCAGATCGTACAAATATTTGTTCCGAGGCGGGAATCGAACCCGCAACCTCCTGCGTCGAAGGTGAACCACAGAGGAGGTACTTTCCCTGTACAGCAACATCACCATCCAACTGGCTACCGGTCTACGGAGGCTTTTCATGTATCCTCTGAGCCACCACTCAGTCACTCACTCAGACTTACTACACCTGCCATCACCAAATCTTGTCAAGTGTCCATCCGAGCCCCACTTGAGTTTCGTAATACGGCTACCAATATCCACCACCTTCCTATTACACTACACTACCTCGACTAATCCAGATCTCTGAGTGGTGTGCGGATCCAGGTATATGACCTCGTCTTCAACATAGCCGATCAGATACAGAGCCTGGTTAGGCTTGCCGCCGATCACTCCGATGGACTGGGGCGAGTGGAAGCATGTCTAGAACAAACACGATCGTTACAACATAACACCCGACCGTCACATACATAATGCTGGTGAATCCCCGCATCGTGGGTACAGATATTATCACGAAGTCCGTTTGGCTATGTTTGTCATAATGCATGCACATGCACATTGTTTTAGTGTGCGTAAGCTCAGCAGCAATTTGTCTCGACCGTGACGCGGGTCACTTGTTCTTTTTTTTGTATACTACTTGAATGACGGAACAAGCAGATGGCCCACCTGATGTTAAGCGGTAACCTCTTCGTGTTGAGCACTCAATAGGATGCTGCTGCCCATCCCCTGGTGTAACTACTAGTTATTAAATTAACATTAAATATACATACCTGTTTCATCGATTCACGAACAGCCTGGGACACAGCATTTCATAAAAGACATGTTTTTATTTATCCGGCCAGTTGTGGCACAGCTCACCACTTGTCACGTCTATATTCCGCGATAGTGGAAATTATCCAAATTAATGCGAATTATCTAATTAAAAATGCAATTTTTTTACAATTTTTACTCGACTGACATATGATATGAGTGCTGCCAACTCAATTTTTTTAAAAAACTACTAAAAAAAAAAAAAAACCTCCTTATGAAATTTATGTTCAGAAAGCAATTCTTGTCTGAACTTGTTAAGTAGTGCATTATAGCACCCTTACAGCAAAAGCTGTTTTAGCCTACTTTTGAATATACTTGGTCTATCGATTGTCTTTATGAATAACCAAAATTATTGTAGATGGAATAGAGCTAGTCTAGAGTGAATAGGTGCCTTGTAGACCTTTGTGCTCCATCTTCGGCCGCATCGTCACTTACCAACAGGTGAGATCTTGGTCAAACAAAGGTCTATGTTAAAAAAACAAACATTGTAAAAAAATAAAAAATAGATGGAAGAAACTTTTATTTTTTTTGTTAGTTTACGCAGTTACGTAGTACGTTTAGGTAGTTTAGTAGTACGCCAACCACTAGCTGTCACAAACCTGATTTTGCTGGTAGAAGATGCTGTTAGCATGAAGCCCACCTTTTTGTAACATTATTGTATGTGCAATAATGTATAAATAAATAAATAAATTGATTGTACACATACAATAATTTAATGACGTTTTCTGTTGGATTACGATTTTTAAAATATTATTTGGAACAAAAAATCATATTTGTATCATGTTGCTAATTTACAGTAAACATACGTCCTTACTTTCTCTAGATATGTCAACCGGGACTTCTTCTCTACTGACAGACTGACTTTTTTTATTACATTTTCTTATTTTTCTTTGGCTATAGATGGTTTTTTTTGTAGCTGATGATGTTGGTTTACTGCTAGATCTAGCTATAACATTTCTGAATTGGCATCACTGGCGTCTAATCTGATACTTTCTGATTGGATGAACTGCAGAAACAAGATGGCTGATGTTGTTTTTTATAATGGCCTGGATACTGGTCCGTGTTGACTAAGAAGCTTATTTTTGAAAATAGCGAAATCTATAATGTACATATTTCAACTCTGAGTACTCAATGAATTGGTAGTTGTACCATGGTACCTGTTAAATGATTGACGACCCTGGTACGCATTGTGATCTTGCGGTTTATCTCTCATTTCTACATTTTATTTCTGCTTTTTCAATAAACTGATGCTTGATGTACTTGTGTGAACACCTGGCTACGATATTTGGACATCGATTCCGCTACGAGTTAGGACCTGGCTGTGACTATTTTGGAGTACGATAACTGTCGGACACTCTTTAACTATATTTCGAAAATAATTTGACTATTACTGCCATTAAAATAGTGTGATGTGTTGTGCCCACACAAGAATAACTACATCCATGGTTGTGCCCAAAGAAATTCCTAAAATTATTTTGTTGTGCCCGTTGTGCCTGAAAATTGACTCTGTGGCCTGACATGCAATACCAAAGGGTAATAATCGGAGATGTCTAGTCCAGTAGAATCGGTATCCAAATTTCGTAGCCAGTGGGGTTATTGCGTTGTAGACTGAGGTTTGATTTCGATGTCCAGTTTGCTATTCATTGCGCAGCGTGTTTTAAATATTTCTGTTCTTGTAAAAAAGTTAAAACACGCTGCGCAATGAACAGCAAACTCAACAAAAACATTGAATCGACATCAAATGTTAGTCTACAACGCAATACCCCGGCAGGTCTTAAAGAAAACCAACCAGTCAGTAAGAAATGAGATATAGGTACCTATTTCTGTTATGATGCACGAACATAACAGAAACACAAAACGAATTGTCCAGTGAGACATCGAAAACAAAACGACAAAATCATTAATTTTTTAAATAATATATTAGACGCAAAATTTTCAGATCTATGGTTGGGCCCATAGACGTAGAATTTTTTCGCTACATGGGCGCTGTCCCCCTTCCCGCTATTCCCTATCTTGAAAGTCACCCATGGACTTAAATGAACGTTTGACAAGTACAATTACCATCAACGCTAGCATCAACGATGCATCAACGCCATTATTGTCAAATCTTCTTATTGTTTTTTATTTTGGTTATTTTTCTTGTCATACGCAAAGAAGTTTTTTTTTTTTTTTTTACATTGATAGACCTTTGTTTGACCACGATCTCACCTGTTGGTAAGTGACGATGTGGCCGAAGATGGAGCACAAAGGTCTAGAAGGCACCTATTCACTCTAGCCTTGAAGAGACCCAGATTATAGTTTTCAGGAAAAACAGACGACGGCAGAGTATTCACTGTACCTACTCATGAAGTTATAGGATTTACCTATAAATTCATGAATACTACACTGATGTATACGTTCATGGTCTACGCATGGATGTATAAGAGTATGGATTGAGTGCTAAAACCAAAAATACCTCGGAAGAAGGACTACAAGTTTTAAAAGGTTTCTGTGGAATATTCCAAACAATTATGCCAGTCAAGCAGGTAAAAATAAATTCAAGTACCCAATAAAACTATATACCGAAGGCAAGTCGTCAAGAGTCTTCAAGTCATGGGTAACTGTGATTTTAGAAGATTTCGCTTGCTTTTCCTTTTGCGGGCGCTATTCTGTAATTTTCTTACTTACCTGAACTTTTAAGCCTGAACTTTAGCACAGAATATTACAGTACTTTAGTGAGTCAGACAGTTGTCAGACAGCGACAGAATTTGGCGTCAGTCGGTTATTACCTCTAGGTTAATTAATTAGGAAACCTACTGACATCGCGTGTATTCGCGAGTTCTCGGGGCGAACCACTACTTTATTTACAAAAAGAATAGGTAATACAACTAACACAAGTAGGTACGTACAAAATTTTAAAAAAAAGTAACAGTTGTCCTACCTGAAGACCGCTGCTAACGATCTAAAGGTAGCTCAACTGATCCAAATCACTACCTACCAGACGGTAGCGTCCCTAAGATGCTGGCTGCATTGCCACGCTGAATGGCAATATACTAATGGGTTGAGCCAGATAAGAGCCAGCTCTCGGGTCACGCGACGCTTCGACCAGACGCCCTAAAATTATGATATTGTTAGGTATAACTGACGAAACACTACTATAGTCGCGCAACGAGTTATGAGCGCTGACCTTCAATGCGCAGTACCTAATATTTTTTTGGGTCTGTATAGCGAATGCGCGAATGTACACATGCGCAATCAACCCCACCACTTTCGCCGAGCGCTCATAACTCGTTGCGCGACCTGTAACAAACAGGCCAGTCCCACAAACGGAATCACTTATTCAGAAATTAAACAATCAGTTTCAGTTATCTGATAAAATCAGGATTCACACACGAAGCTAGGAGGTGAGTTACATTATGAAATCTGTTTTGTAAGCCATTGTATTCCGTTCCATATTTTTCGACGTCTGTGAGTTATTGTCGTTTTCGAAACTTGTACCTATTATCTCTATTTGGGTCATAAAGTATGGTCATCATCATTTACTTTTATTGAATTGCTTTTCAACCAAAAAACTTTGTTATTTTCTTCAATTTGACATCAAAAAAGGAGATCCTCAATTCTCCTATTTTTTCGTGTTTCGGTTTGTTAACCTATGTGGCGCGGGGGGCGAGTAGCCGGCTGAGATGCAAGAGGTTACGGGTTCGATTCCCGCTGCGGGACAAACGTTTGTATGATCTGCAAATATTTGTTCCGGGTCTTGCTGTTGTAGTACCGTTCCTGTTACCCACGTCACAGCTCACAGGGGATCTTAGTGTGGAATCAGGACTATGTATTTTACTGTTGGATTTTATTACTATTACGAGCTATTTAAGTTAATTTAATTTTTAAACCCCGACGCAAAAACGACGGTGTGTGTGTGTGTCTCTGTCTGTGGCATCGTAGCTCCCGAAAGGATAAACCGTTTTTTTATGTTTTTGTTTGAAAGGTGAATTTGTCGGGAACGTTCTTAGCTACGTTTGATTAAAATCGGTTCAGCCGTTTCTTTGCGTTGAGGGTTTTTTTTAATTTTTACAAAAATAATTACTTGTAGTCGTTTTTTTTCCCCTTCAGTATTTTTCTAATCAGTCTATGTTATATCCAATAAGTCGTCAACTTACTTTGTATAATGCTTTTTTTAAGTAAGTATATCTAATTGCGGAAACTTGTAATTAGCCTTCAACTAACATGCACTTGTCCACCCAGGCATGTTCAATAATTCTTCATCTGAATTTCTGTAAACCTAGCTGTAAGGTTCTCCAAAATTTTGTAAATAAAATAAATAAATATTATTTGGCTCATTATAATATATAGCTTCGATGAAAAATACAACTTCATCAAAGTTCACTAGGCTAGGAGGGAAATGCCCTTGAACACGTATCCAGCGTCGCCCTGCGACATCGCACGTTATCGCATATCATCGCTCTTCATCGCAAGACCGTTCACCGTAAGTTGGCACCTGCCATGGAGTATTTACAGGTGCCACCTTACGGTTAACGAGCCGGACTGTTCATAGTAAGTTGGCACCTGCCATGGGGTATTTACAGGTGCCATTTTACGGTGAACGAGCCGAACCGTTCACCGTAACTTGGCACCTGCCATGGAGTATTTACAGGTGCCACCTTACGGTTAACGAGCCGGACTGTTCATCGTAAGTTGGCACCTGCCATGGAGTATTTACAGGTACCACCTTACGGTTAACGAGCCGAACCGTTCACCGTAACTTGGCACCTGCCATGGAGTATTTACAGGTGCCACCTTACGGTTAACGAGCCGGACTGTTCATCGTAAGTTGGCACCTGCCATGGAGTATTTACAGGTACCACCTTACGGTTAACGAGCCGAACCGTTCACCGTTAGTTGGCACCTGCCATGGAGTATTTACAGGTGCCACCTTACGGTGAACGAGCCGAACCGTTCACCGTAAGTTGGCATCTGCCATGGAGTATATACAGGTACCACCTTACGGTTAACGAGCTGGACTGTTCACCGTAAGTTGGAACCAGCAATGGAGTATTTACAGGTGCCATCTTACGGTGAACGAGCTGTACGATACCCACTCATGTCTGACGACATCGCGCGACCAGGGTAGAGCCATGAGCTGTCGAGAGCGTGGACTAATTACCGGAAACTGTCGGATAAATGGGCGTTTTTCTTCTAGCCGGCACGGCAACGGAACCGGCGGCGGCGGGGACGCTACTTGTACTATTATTTATTCTGTGGCAATACAAGATTATGCACTGAGGGGATAAAGCAGTGTCTTAGGTACGTCGCGGGCGGCATATTGAGCCCTGAGCGTAACGAGGGACTCGGGAGGTGGACAGTGGGTAAGAACCGTCATGTAGAGTCCTGCGTGAAGCGAGAGCGGCATATTGAGCCCTGAGCGTAACGAGGGACTCATGTAGAGTCCTGAGTGAAGCGAGGGGTTTAAACTGCCCAAGACGAAGGTAGGCTTTTATTTATTGAGAAGCTTTGAATTCGTTTTGATTTTTAAATAATTCTTGTTGTTGTAGAAAACGAGTGCGTCTTTTAGAGCGTCCTTAAAAATAAATAAATAATGCTGGACAGTTCACACAACATTATCATGCCCCAAGCTAAGCAAAGCTTGTGTTATGGGCTTTATGGGTACCTACTAGATAACTGATATCCTACTAATATTATAAATGCGAAAGTTTGTGTGTGTGTGTGTGAGAGTGTGTTTGTTACTTCTTCACGCTGAAACGGCTGGACGGATTTGCATGAAATTTGGAATGGAGATAACTGGATTCCCGGAATAACACATAAGCACATTTTTTCCCGACATTTTTTTCCGTGGGGCACTGCTAGTTCTTAATAAAATAAATTACATAAGTACATAAATATTTTTTATTATAAATAGAAATTACCCAGACCAATCTGAAAAAATATGCAGATCGTACAAATTTTTGTTCCGAGGCGGGAATCAACCCCGCAACCTCGTGCACGGTGCATTGCAGGCGAACTTTCGCCCGCCGCGCCACAGAGGTCATCAAAAATAAATGAAGGAGGTCTGGCAACCCTACATACAACCTAGTTACCATAAAAGTGCAATTCAAACTTTTTCCTCAATCAAACCGCAAATATTACAAAAATACTTGACACCAAGCATCCAAACAGTGGTAATGATCTAGGAAGCGCACTGTGCGATAAAGTGTAGTATTACGTAACTCTGCCGTCTAGCCGGCTACAGTCACCATTGTATATCCGATCTTCCGGTCTCTTTTATTCTTTTAATTAGAGACTATTACTTTATTATGAGGTATGACGGCCTGTGTGACCCAGATCTAACTGTTCTTACAGTTGGACGATCACACGAGACAGCGCTAATAGTGCGAAGAGACTGTCAAGAGTCAAATAGGCTTTTTTAAGCGTATTTTTAGCAAAATCTACACAGTTTAAGACAACAAAATAAATACTTATATATCATCATCATATTTACAAGGCCATGATCGAACCCAAAACACGATTTCGATAAAAAAAAAACGTGAATTTACCTCTACGATACTCTTATAACGTCAACATCTCTATTGCCTATCAGCGTACCTATACATCTAGGAAGATGGAGGTATAATAGTATGGAGTGAGTGCTAAAATAGCATAGAGTGTTCCTTCTTACTCATATCCTCGCTATCCTATGTTAGAGAGAAACAAATATATTGTCACACGACAGTCGTTTTTCCGTTCCGTACCCTGAATATTGGCACCATGCATATACATCTTCCTAGATGCCATGAATGTAATAGTAGAAATTTGACATTTGGCCTGGTACGAGTTCATCATCATCATCTCAGCCCGGAATCACCCACTGCTGGGTATAGGTCACCTTTTTATTTTGCCAGCCTCCTCTGTCCTGTACGTCTCTCAACCATGTGTTGCCCGCGACGGATACAATGTCGTCGACCCATCTCGCTTTCGGACGACCCGGTTTTCTTCGGCCCGAATTTGGCCACTACTCCGTTGAGGCTTTACTTCACCGGCCGTCACCACGTCTGGCTAGGTGACCTGCCCAGCTCCACTTGAGGTTGATAGCTCTGTCTCCGACTTCATAGACTTTCGTCCGACGACGGATCTCAGTGTTGCGGACTCGGTCTAAAAGTGTAATGCCAAGCATAGCTCGCTCCATGGCCCGTTGTGCAACACGTACTCGGTGCACAGTCTCCTTAGTGAGCGTCCATGTCTCGGCACCGTAAGTTATAGTTGGCAGGACACGGACACACTGATTATAGTACGAGTTACACAAATAAAAACAGATAGATATATGCTTGTCTCATTCCAACACATGAATACATTGATATAAAAGAATGAGACTGGTATAATCGATACCGTTTCGTTTTTAGCCTTAGTTCCATGCACCTACATTGATAAAATTAATAAGAGTAACTAAAAATAAACTAAAATATTATTATCTTAGAGGGCATGGTCGATTTATATTTTCGATTATCCTCTCTCGTCCTGACCACTAAAGTAGTAGGCGCTGTTTTGTAACGCTGCGTATATAAAAAACATTTTTTATTATAAATAATTCACATAATCTCTTTCAAAGTGCTTAGTTCTGATCATAAGTAGTACGGTTTAAAGTGCAAGTGATTGTGGAAGTTAACTTTGGTGATTTCCAAAGATAATCAACAAAGAACTTCTGTTGTGGTTCGTAAAAACTTTATCAGACCAACCTGCACTAAACGGACTCCGTGTAGCGCCTTGAAAAATACTCATAGCAAAACCCTGCTCTCGGTAATACACGAAATTTTTGTAAGGACCTATCTAATTCACTATGCCACTAACACGACGAAGTCCACCATCAACATCAGAACAGAGTCAAGATAATGTGCAGAAAAACAAACAAGTTATAATTCCGGACCATGTTGAGTCGGAGTCGGTCTACAGCAACACGTCTGAAGATGATGATCGACCGTCTTCCCGCACCGCAACTAGATCTAAACGCAAGATCGATCTTGCTATAGATGCAGGGGATGTGCAATCGGCAGTGTCTGAAATGAGAGTTTTATTTGCCAATTTGTCCTCTAAACATGAAAAACAATTCGGCTCTCTTCGATCTTCAATTGAATCCTTCAAGTCGGAAATGAGTGACTTAGCCATTGAGTTTCTGTCACAAAAACAGGATAAATATCAAGACAAGATTGCTAAGCTCGAGTCTGAAAAGGAGGATAATCATAAGATAATTCAGGTGCTCGAAACCAGAGTTGATATACTTGAGCGGAAATCACGGAACTCCTGCATTGAACTACGCAACGTACCCAAAACCAAGCAGTCTGAGGCCAAGAGCCACTTATGTGATGTGATCACAAGTCTAGGCAATACTCTAGATGTAAAGATTCTAGAGCAAGACATATCTGACATTTATAGAGTCAATACAAAAATTGAATCTACCAACCCAATAGTGGTAGAATTCGTGAGTGCGTTGAAAAAGGAAACGCTGCTTAATACTATCAAGAAATTCAATAAGGGGAAGAAGAAGGAGGATAAACTCAACACGAGATACGTAAAGATAGAAGGGCCCAGCAAGGCCCGTATTTATATCTGAGTCACTGACACAAAAAGCGAAGAAACTCTTCTTTTTGTCACGGGATTTTGCCAAGACCCATGGGTATGATTACTGCTGGACTTCCAATGGCAATGTTTACCTCAGAAAAAAGGAAAATGTGCCATTAATCCGTGTGGTGCATGAAGCCGATCTGGTAAAACTCCAAGAGGTGAAGTGACTATCCTTCATACTAATTACGAGCTTTTATTTGTATTTTTGTTTCTTTTTTATGCATGCGTTTCTTATTGTAACTTTACGTATTTTTGTATACACATTACAAACAACACACAAACACATGAGAGCTATTGCTTCTACATCACACTTGATACACTTGCTTACATATTTGGGTAACAATGCGTCAACTTGGTCAACTACATATATAATGTGCGACTCACTGCACCGTTCCTTAAAAACTGGACCAGTACAAATTTTTAATACCAATCATGATTAGTGACGTTGATAATTTAATGGAGGATCTTGATACTCCTGACATTCAATGCCACTCCATTTTAGACCCATTGGAGTGTAAGACAGTTTTTGGTAACGGTACGTGTGATTTGAGTATACTTACAGCTAATATTAGAAGTATATATTGTAATCTTGACTCGTTTTTAGTTTTCATGTCTAGTGTCAGTGTAGAAATTGATATAATTGTTTTGACTGAATGTTTTACGAAGGATAAGACGTTTATACCTAATATAAATTACTATAACACATTTAACACGACCAAAAACTATAACAAAAATGACGGCGTTGTGGTTTACGTTAGAAATACAATTGTCGCTACAGCTTCGGAACCGCATTTCAATGACGGAAATCTCCTCAAAGTTGATATTGGCTCCGAATACTGTATATTATGTACATACAGGCCACACTGCTTTCGTAACCCCACGGGTTACATTGACTCACTTCTGAATGTACTTAAAGATGTAAAATGTAAAAACGTTATCTTGACTGGGGATGTTAATATCAATATTATGCCTGATAATATTAACGGATCTGCTTCTGTATATTTAAATATGTTGGCAAGTTTTGGTCTAATACAAGGAATAGATCGTCCCACTAGAAACGACAAAACATGCTTAGACCACTTCATGGTAAAAACAAGAAGCAAAGTTGATACTGCTGTTTTTGAACGTCTTACAGACCATAACCCAATACTTTTGTACATGTCTCATGCAAACATACCGCGTAAAGAATTAAGCTTTACTAAATTAACAATAAATTTTGCTAAAATTGGAACAATACTGAGCAACATTGATATCTGGAAGGAATTTTATATGATCAATGACGTAAATGAGGCAGCTGACTTTTTGATTAACATGCTTCAGAAGATAATCAGGGAAAACTCTACTAATAAAAAGATATCTAATAAAAAACAACCTCTGAAACCCTGGATAACAGTTGGTGTTGTAAGATCGATAAGGACGAAAAATAAATTGTATAAGAAAGTTAAGATATCAGGGGACGAAGACCTCAAACAAAAGTACCTAAAATATCGAAATACTTGCAATAAACTAATAAAATTTCTTAAAAAACAATATTATAAAAATAAATTAACCAAAAGCTTGGGTAACTCGAAAGAGACTTGGAAAATTATAAAAGAAGTCTGTAACAATAACCAGTCAAAAACCACGCACACAGAACTTTTAACTTGGGGTCCATCGTCTGTAGAATCGTTAAATCATGTAAACAATTACTTTACCACCATTGGCAGAGATCTGGCAGGCCAGACCCTGTCCAAGCTTTGTACCAATGAATTAGAGCTTTCCAGAAATGCACGTGAGCTAAATGCGCCGCTTCAATCGATGATGTTGGCACCTACTGATCCTTTTGAAGTAATAAAAATAATATCTAAACTTAAAAATAGTAACGCAGTTGGCTGATACTATCCCAACAATTTTAATTAAAATGTTCAAAAAAGATCTTGCTCTTCCTATCAGTTACCTTTGTAACTTAAGCTTATCGCGCGGAATATTTCCAAATGCTTTTAAACAAGCAACTGTCTGCCCCATCCATAAAGCAGGCGATAAACATTTGGCTGCTAATTATAGACCGATATCCCTACTTTCACCTCTCTCTAAAATTTTGGAAAAGCTTATGAATGGAAGGCTTGTTAAGTATCTGGATCATAATAATTTAATATCAGATGGCCAATTTGGATTTAGAACAGGTCGCTCTACAGATGATGCAGTTCTTAAGCTAACAACACTTTTATCATTATGTCTGGATAAAGGAGAGAGATGCCTGGGTATTTTCCTGGATCTTCAAAAGGCATTTGATACCGTTTCAATCCCAATACTTTTAACAAAACTTGAAAACATAGGGATCAGGGGAGTGCCATTTGAATAGTTCAGGGACTATCTGAGCAACCGGACACAGGCAGTTAGAGTTGAAAAAGTTGTCAGTGACAAAGCACCTTGTACATGTGGTGTTCCACAAGGCAGCACTCTTGGACCTACACTTTTCATCATTTATATAAATGCCTTGTGCAATATGAACATTATAGGTGCGGAACTGTTAATGTTCGCAGATGACACAGTTCTTCTCTTTCATGATAAGACATGGGATAATGTTAAGGCACTCGCAGAAAGGGGCTTATGTGATGTTACCGGTTGGTTAGAGGACAACCTTCGTTCACTAAACACTTCGAAAACTAAATTTCTATGTTTTCATAAGACTCTTGCTTCCAGTCCTCCTACTAACTTCAAAGTTACCGTACACACGCATCCCTGTAACAAATTTACTGAACATGTTGATGATTGCGGATGTGATAGTTTAGTTAAAGTGACACATGTAAAATACTTAGGTGTCTTGATTGACGAAAAACTTCAGTGGAATCAACATATTACTGTCACGGCAAAACGAGTTAGATCCCTCATTTACGTTTTTAAAAATCTTCGAACTGTTGCCGATGTAAGTCTTCTTATTAATACTTACAAAGCACTTTGTGAATGTCTAATAAGCTATTGTATATGTTCATTGGGGAGGGGCTGCAAAGACATTTATGTTAGAAATTGAGCGCGCGCAAAGAGCTCTCCTCAAAACGATGTTGTATTTGCCATTCCGCTTCTCTACGAAAATCCTATATAACCAGGTTAGGGTATTTAGTGTTCGCAAGTTGTATATTTACCAGTGCATTCGCCGATATCACCGTCTTACTGTCCCAACATTACTACTGAATCAAAAAAGAAGAAACCTTTACCCGGTTCCACATACTCGTTGTTATATAGCTCGGTGTCACTACTCTTATAACGCACCCCGCTTATACAAAAACATTGATTCCAGATTGTGTATCAATCAGTGCAGCAACTACCAACTAAAAGCTATTTTAATTCAATGGTTAGAGTCCTTTGACTACTATCAAACTGAGAACTTAATTAACTAGCGCACACACAACCCCAACACTCAACACAACCTCATACACACACTTACATACACACTCACCCACACACCCTGCGGGTTCTCCTGTGATACCCAGACTCTTAAGAGACTGGTGGTAGCAGGAGAGCCTGCGCACACATTGAACTTCACTTTTCACACACGATACACCCACACACCACACACAACACACTCACACACTACACTAACATAATACACCATAACTTTTACACTCACTCTCACCGCCACCCATACTACCACCCATTTTCATCAAATTGCAAATGTAAAAATTGTGCTATTTTAATTGGGAGAGAACTGTTTCCTGGGCCACAGCTTACGCTTTTCCGGGAGACAGGGCTTCAACTTTATCTGTGTAACTTTAATTTGGTCAAATAAATGATTTATGATTTATGATTATGATTATGCAGCAAATATCTATAAGGGATCAAACTCTTTTGTTTGTAGGTACATGTCCTTTATGTAAGTTATTTTTCTTCTCTATGTTTGTGTGTAGGTACAATATAGAATATAGAATACCGTTTTTCGTGATTTTCGTTCAATTTTGGTAGTGCGAGCGCTGTTCTGTCACTTTCTAACTTAGGTACCTGAACCATAGATAAAATAATACTATACATGTAAGTAAGTAAGTAATAAAAGGAAAAAAACAAATATAAACAAAATTATTAACTGCCTAGATCCATCCAACTATGACGAGTTCTGTGGCGCGGCGGGCGAAGGTTTGCCTGCGACGGAGGAGGTTGTGGGTTTGATTCCCGCCTCGGAACAAATTTGTACGATCTGCAGATATTTGTTCAGGGTGTTCTGGGTGTTTTCTATGTATAATTTTGACGACCTCTGTAGCGCGTCGGGTGAGAAGCCAGCTGAGATGCAAAAGGTTGTGGGTTCGATTCCCGCTGCGAGACAAATGTTTGTATGATCTGCAAATATTTGTTCCGGGTCTGGGTGTTATGGTACCATGGTACTCGTAGTTTCGGATACCCACGGGAATCCTGTGTGGGATCAGGACTTTGTATGTAACTGTTGGGTGTTATGTTATGTTATCTGCTGGCATCTTGTAGAACTTTCGGCTATCATTGGATAATATATGCTCCAAAATTAGTGCAGTACTTATGCCATTTTTTGACGTCCACGCACATAGTTTGTAGGGATAAGTTCCTGATTTATCTAGTATTTTTGGGCTATTCCCAGTAGTTTTACCGAGTAATCTTACCAGTTGTCTCATCATCCCTGTACACAAATGGACATCGAAAACGATAGCGCAAAAGCGAAGACGAACGCTTTCAAGCTAAACGTGATTTATATCAAAGAAAGAAAGAATGAAAATTTATTTATTTTCCCCACGACACAACACACACATAAAACAAAAACAAAAATCTACTAAGTGCTACAAGATCAGTAAGATCTCTTCAAAGCTCTTTCGTCAAGGTACCTACTTAGGTATAATTTGTGTTCTAGAAGTAGGTAGGTAGCTACCTACTCTAACAATAGGTTACAATATAATACAATGCAAACTAAATAAACTCGTGCAAAAATTATTTACATGTACACAATTACTGAAATGAGTCTATGGATAATCGCGTTATCCGATTTTACGTTCAATTTGGACGACATTGCGACACGCCATCCTTGACTACCTGTGTAGGCAAATATAGCTTGAGAGCAAATATATTATAGCAACATACCTACCTTGGAGGTATTGCGTGAAATCTTGTATACTTCAATTCAATTTTGTATTTTTGTATACTTGTAGCGCAAGTCAAGACACTTACTGGCCTTCCTATCACCGCTGCCCTGAGACAAGCCGAGGATAGAACAGCGTGGAAGAAGCTCGTCAGCATCTCTAATAAATCCTTTCAAGACGGGCACGACCTTCAGTAATGAAGAATACGACGAAGAAGAAGAAGTAGCGCAACTCCGGGCTGGTATGGAGTACTGCTGCCCGTTTGGGATGGCTCGGCCAAACACCATCTCGCTGCCTTCAGACTCGATCGAACGCAGAGCTTTCAGGCTTTTATGTGAGCAACATAGGTATGGCGGAGACTAAGATCCAGAGTCTCGAGCACCGCCGTAAAATTGCATGCCTTTCGATCTTCTATAGGTTACATTTCGGGGAATGTGCCCAGGAGCTACATGATCTAATCCCACCATCTCCTTTTCATCATACGACAAGCAGGCGCACGGCTCAGTACCATCCTACCTCATCAGCAGGTATACCCGCAATTCGCACTAACGGTTATACTAATCGTAGCCCCTTGAGATCTACCCATCTGGGCTCAGGAAGGCGATCACGTAATACTTACGTCGTCCCCTCCGTCCCTCGGGAAGTATTCTTATACTTAGCTAGGCATCAACAACAAGTACGATAGCAAACGCGTACCTACGTACGACGTACATCGTAAAGCGTACCTACCTACGTACGATATAACTCGCTGGAAAGGCGTATCTATCTACGTACGACGTACCTACATAATACTAAGAGTGTACGTTATTCACGGATACCTACTTAAGCAACCTGTCAAACTGTAATTGTGTCAAGTACAATAAACCATACATTTGGATCATCCTGTGTTTCTTTCAACCACCCTACAGTATATTTTTAATGCGAACTGCTAAGGAATGGACAAAGTTGCCGTCGTCTGTCTTTCCTGAAAACTATAATATGTAATAGGTCTCTTGAGATTTCTAGATTTCTAGACCTTGGTGCTCCAACCTCGGCCGCATCGTCACTTACCAAAAGGTGAGATAGCGGTCAAAAGAGGGTCTATGTTTAAAAAAAAAAGTTCTCTTTAGAACTTTGTTGTTTGGCTTGTTTTCGTGTAACTGAAACGGGATTAGGTACGGCCCGCCTGGTGGTAAGCGGTTACCGTTGCCTATTGACATCTGCAACACTAGCTGCTTGCAGATGCAATACTTACCTACCTGCCCTGAAGAATGGCATGATAGGTACAATACTAGTATAGTATTCTTTTATCTGTGGGTACAATTAAAGAAATACCTACCTAGTACTTTGTGGAATCACTCAATTGCACGTAGAGGGGAAGAAAGATGTCGCAATGCAAGAGACAAGCGTGACAGAGATAGGTAGCCTAACCTATCTCACGTGTCGAGTTAGTTGGAAGTACCTACTACCTCCATACCTATTTATGCCGCAAAGCAGTAGTGCTCGTATTGCTGTATTCTGGTTTGAAGGTGCCGGTGAAATTACAGACACATGAAACTTTTCATCTTTATCTCAGGGTGGCGGGCCCAGTGCAATGCTACACCAGCAGGACGTGACCTATGAGGTAATGCATTGTTAAAGGCAGAGGTTACCGCTTATCATCAGGTGAGCCATCGCTGGTTCCGTCATTCAAATAGCTAAAAAAAAACTTCCTCAGGTTTTAGAAGATTCAAAAACTTCAATTAATACTTATTCTGTAGGTACGTAGGTACCTACCTACCTACTGATAATAAAAACCTACGAGGCGAGTGAATCAACTCTATCCTACCTACCTAGCTACACAGCACATAGCGTCGCGACGCGAATGTGTGGCAAAAAACCGAGATATTGCACAAATTATTCACACTAAAATAGATAACACATCTGTTTCAAGAACACGAAACCGTGGGTGTAACGTAGGTGTAGATGACAATGATAGGGTCAGGTCAAGAATTTTGTTTGTGGGAACATAAAATACCTACCGCGGTTGCAGAAACTTGTGAAATGTATCTATAACCTACTTTTGGCAAGATTCACTTTACTTTTACTTTTTTTTTTGGTAGTAGTAGAGATTTTTTGTGAAAGAGTTCGTCCGGGGAAGTACTACCGTGGCGTAACTATACCACCTGGGCACCATTGCAAATTCGAAAATTTAAAAAAAAAAATGTTGTCTCTCTTTGGATTTTAAGCAGAACTTATAAAAATATACTTTTCAAATAAAATAAAATACTCAAGTAAAACTTTAAAAAAAACAAAATTGAGCTCACGGCCTCTTGGGACGGGGCCCTCTTCGGTCGGGGGCCCTTGGCATTTAGCCAGCCTTGCCACCCTATTGTTACGCCACTGACGTGGTAGTCAGTGCCTATTTCTGCCGCAAAGCAGTAGTGCTTGCATTGCTGTGTTCCGGTTTGAAGGGTATGGGTGCCAGTGAAATTACAGGCACATGAGACTTTTCATCTTTATGTCTCAGGGTGGGGGGCGCAGTGCAATGCCACATAGGGCGCGTTCTAGGTGGACGTGACCTATGCGTGAGAATGCACTGTTCATAGGCAGAGCATCAAGTGGGGCATTTGCTTGTTCCGCAATTCAAGTAGTATAAAAAATAACTTTGGTTTACTTATCCGTTCGCAAGTGATCTTTGTGGCTTCAGCCGTAATATGAGCATGACTCATCATGCCCGAATACTTTTCTGTTGCGACGTATGAGTTGGTGCATTTTTTTGTACTACTTGGAATGACGGATCAAGCAGATGGCCCACCTGATGTTAAGTGGTACCCTCTGCCTACGATGATGATGATGATGATGTTATCCAGGCCGCTTTCGGCCACGGCGACTGTTTATCTGCTTTATACGGAAGAGCTTCGCTGGTGTGCTCTTATATGACCTCTGCATATGAACAGTGTATTAACTCATAGGTCACGTCCACCTAGGACGCACCCTATGTGGCATTGCACTGCGCCCACCACCCTGAGATATAGAGATGAAGTCTCATATGCCTGTAATTTCACCGGCACCACCCTTACCCTTCAAACCGGAACACATGGCAGCAATGCGAGCACTACTGCTTTGAGGCAGAAATAGGTATGGTGGTAGTACTTCGTACTTCCCCGGACGAACTATTTCACAAAAAAGCCCTACTACTACTAAAATATCAAAAAATGCCATTAGTCACACCATCAGCCTACAGAAGTCCACTGCTGGACATAGGCCATCTTGAGCGGCCTCCACACGACCTCTACGATCTTTGGTCTATCAAAAGGGAGGCATTCCTCTTTTGTGTCTTCCGGTTAGTGGTCGCCACTCGAGAACCTTTCTTCCCCAACGGTTATCATTTCTGCGAGCTAGATGGCCTGCAATGGCCTGTCCATTACCACTTCAACTTTCTGAAAGCTATTTAGTACATACATAGTCCTGATCCCACTTTAGGATCCCCTGCATTGTGGGTGGAAATACGAGTAAGTACCAAGGTAATAAAACACCCAGACCCAGAACAAATATTTGCAGATCGTACACTACAAGGGATGGTCAGCTGTATCCACCTGAGTACTCAACACAAATTCGACTGCTAAGCGTGGTTATTGGAAAATCCCACCATTGCGTTCCATCTGGGGGCTTGTGCAGTAGTGGACGTCTTACGGTCGCTAATGATCATCCACAAACGGGAGAAAAACAGCAAATTGTCTGAAGGATGATTATTTTCGAAAATGAGGGTCAGTCCCATTTGTTCTATGGAAGTTGACGTCATCGGACCGATTTGATTTGTTCTATCCTATACTACTTTCCTACTAATATTATAAATGCGAAAGTTTGTTACTTCTTCACGCTGAAACGGCTGGTCGGATTTGGATGAAATTTGGAATGGAGATTACTGGACTCCCGGAATAACACATAGGCACATTTTATCCCGATATTCCCACGGGATCGAGACTTACGCGGGTGAAACCGCGGGGCGCTGCTAGTTTATAATATACTAATAGAGAGGAACTATATAAATAAATATTTTTTAAAAACCTATGTTTATTTTAACTGTGTGAATGACGGAACAAACAGATGGCCCACTTGATTTTAAGCGGTAACCTCTTGCCTATGAACAGTGCATTACCACGTAGGTCACGTCCACCTAGAACGCACCCTATGCCGCATTGCACTGGGCCCACCACCCTGAGACAAAGATGAAGTCTCATGTGCCTGTAAATTCACAAAAAATGTAGAAAAAGAGAGCAGCAAAAATGATATTTAAATTCTCACTAAAGTGCAAGCGGAGCGAACTGCTAAAAATTCAATGCTTTTCGCTCGTAATAGTGCAACAAAATTTTTACTTTAATATACAATAAACAGCGGCGAGCGGAGCGAGCGATAATTATGTGTTTTCAGCTCGAAAAAATGCGATACTGACTGCAAGCGTTGTATTAGCGTGTCTTTTTTTGTTTACTTAGCTACTTAATAACTTTACCCACAACGTTCTGCATGCTCACTGTTTATTTTAGAACGTATGTTTAAATTAGTAATTTCTCATTAAGTGAAATGTAATTTCTTTTGAGAATAAATATCTTTAAGCTGATTAGCATTCCGGGCCCCCGTGAGGACGGGGGCCCTGGGCAGGGCCCCCGGGTGTCCTTATGGTAAAGTGGCATTGCCTGTCTCCCTGTTTCCGCTTGCCCTCTTTCCTCCTTTTTTTTGGTGTAAAATAAGTGTTAACAATCTTGTAACTGCGTTGCTCGATGTGTAAATATGACAAAAACTCCACAGATATTTATCATAAAAAATGTATTATCTATAACATAACATCGGACCATAACCGTATATTGAAATATTTTACATTGTATAACGACTATAGTCTATACTATACAAGGGATCGAAGGCCTTTCCCATAAAAGTAGCCAGTTTTGAAAAACGGTGCACAATCAGACAAATTAACTAACTAGGTAGCTAGTGCAACTTCGTAAGAGAAAAATGATATTTCGTAGCAAATCTTATCCACGAAAGACTTTACCTGAACTATTTTCATAGGAAAAAGCCATAGGTCAGACAAAATTGTATATTTAGAGTTTGTGATAAATTATAGAAATTAAATAAGTTGTATCAACAATTCCATAACTTTTGTACATTTTGTCTTGGACCTAAAAAATACCTAATGTCACAACACAAACGAAATAACCTAAAATAAGTTACAAGTAAACAATTTCTAAAGTATTATTTACATGAGATGTTTTCCAAATTCGCAAAAACAACCTTATATTATGACTTTTATAGGACACAATTTGCAATGTAATTTTTATTTAAGTATAGATACAATAATAAATGTAAATGAGACCCATTTTTGTAAACCAGCCTATAAAATTTCTATATGGCATTCTTATGGCAAGCTAAAAGAAAAAAAAAGCTCGTAAATATTGACTCAAACAACCTTGGCAAAAAAAAATTTTTAAAACATTTAGGGCGCCACTTTCTTTGTGATGTTTAGTTAGTTTTTAACCTAGGGTTAAAATGCTAACCCTGGTTTGAGCAATTCGGCCTAGGACCCTTTTCACCAACACAAACGGACTGTTAGCTGTAAACCGTTTGCTAAATGACAGAATAGCATTAACTTTAACTTTTGAAACTATCATGGTTATGTACATACTTTTCACTAGAAACGGGATATTTACCATAATTTTTGAGTTTTTATTGATATCCCGTTTCTAAAGAAATGTATAGAATAACATTAGTCGAAAAGGTTACGTTAGGCTGTTTTAACCGCCCGTTTTTTTGGTGAACCTGGGCCATGAATAATTTTGAAGAGCAGCGAATCACGTATTATAATTATGTTACAGAAATATCTCTCTTATAAATAGGTATCTAAGGTTCAGAATAGTTGTGACATAAAGGGAACAATTCTTTATAAATAATTTTGAAGATTATTAGTTTAATTTAACTTAAAACCTTCTATAAAAAAAATATAGTTCTAAAAATAATCTAGGGGTCGGGTGATGTTAATATTATAATCATCATAAGATTTACATGAAATCATCATAGTCTGCGTCGAAGTTGCCGTGTGTGTCGAAATTGTTCAGATAAGCCTGAAATAGAAAGAAGAAAATTTATTAACAATACGTTTTTGTATGCAATACAAGCTTTTATAAAATTAGTGATTGTAACTGTGTGCTGATCTTAATGAGCCAAAACAAGGCCAGTCTACTATTATACATCGTAATTCCGTTGTCCACCTTCCGTCTCCATTATCAGATCAGCTCGCTGTCACCATCATATTGTATTGTTATTGGAACTTGACAGGTATGCCAAATTTCAGCTCAATGGGTTGAGGATAGCTGCTTTAAAATTCAGTTGCAAGTTTCCACTCGGATTCCACCCAGACAAACATACATTGCAAGTTAATATAAAGCTTGTAAAAATAAGAGTGGTGATGTCTAGCCCAAGAATAGACCCCTCCATCTCCTCTCATGGATGCCGTAAAAGCCGATTAAGAGATTACCCGGACGTGTTTGTAAAATTCGTTGCTATAAAGATTGTCATGGCTGCTAGCTTACTTAGGGAATTTGTTATTACTGGAAGAAAGCGTTAGCAGTCAGCCGTGGGAAGCACTGGCGGCGATAAGCTCACCACCTGTCACGTCTATTTCCCCCGATGGTGAAACCCACAGGGAAGATGCCCATTTGAGGCTCTGCCTACCCTTTCGGGGAAAAAGGCTTGCGTCTGTATATGTATGTATGTATTCTCCCTAGATCCATGATGGATGGTCAATGGTTTTTTTTTTAATCGTCGCTTTCATTTCCGAAAAGAGACGTCGTGTACTTTTATTTTATTTTATTTCCTAGAGTTATTCTGTGTAATTTTGGTGGCATTTTAACCAATGTAGCTCATCTATAGAGCACTAGTTTAGTGAAATGAAATGGAAGTGTATTGCATGACTTTTCAAATTGGTGGAAATTGTTTGCCACCGTTTTACTAAAACAGTCTTGACTGTGACTTTGACAACTTGACTTTGGTGGCGTTGCAAATTATATTGAAAATACAATGGTTATGCTTGAGAGTGGCAAATGCACAAGCCGAGCGACGCCAAACATAAAAAAAAAACATGTGTCTTGGGAGTGATAACAAGTGAACAGTATAGTGAAGTTGTCTTAGGCCCGTAATATCAATAGCAACTTAATCTGTCAGTTTAAACCATTTCCGTCGATTTAAGAAATAGTTTAAACTTAGAATCAGAGTTTAAACTGCTATTGATATAACGGGCCTTAGTGATGAGTGTAGTTTTAGTTAACCGGAGTTCAGTTTGACTATTTTATCCCGAACCCCAGCTCGTAACAGTAAAAGACCACAAAATGAAGAGTATACTCACACTATCGCCTTCAACTTTTAACTTGGCCTTCCCCTTGCCTTTGCTTGGTTTCTTCCCTTTATCACTTTTCTCTGCCTTTTGTTTCTCGATGTAGAGATTGTCAACTGTCATCTTTATCCTTTTGATATCTCCTGAGTGCACTGTAACAGAAAAAAGGTATAAGTGCGTTTTCTCACGCACAATTAATTAATTAAAGTAGAAATGTATGTATGTATGTATGTATGTATGTATGATTGCACATAGACAGCTTTCACATGGCACGGCGACCGTGCCGTGACCGTGTGTCGGGTGCTTATCCACTATAAACACGGTTTTGACGCGGCAACCGCCTTTGCTTTGCAGTAACATACATACATACATAGACACACGCCTTTTTCCCCGAAGGGGGGTAGGCAGAGCCTCTGTGGGCTTCTTTTCAGTGGATTGCACCATCGTGGAATATAGACGTGACAAGTGGTGAGGTCATCGCCGCCATTCCTTCCCACGACTGACACAGTTAAAGTTTTCTTCCAGTCATAACACATTCCATAATAAGCTAGCAGCCAGAACAAATCTTATCAACAAGTATCAATAAGAAACGGGTAATCCCTTAGCCAGCTTTTACGTCATCCACGAGAGGAGACGGAGGGGTCTATTCAGAGGCCGGAGACACCACGGCAAAATGTAGTAATGTATTGACTTGTATAGCCTCGTTCACATGAACACGGCAAAGATCCATAAAAAAACGCAAAACGGCAAAGATTTAAAAATCGGCTTGTGTTTAAACACGGCCCAAAAAGTACTAAACGGTTACCAAAATGGATAAATGATCACCAAATTACGTTTCAAAAATATTATGAAATAATTTTTTATTTCGTATTATTGACTGCCATAAAAATATATGGACGCCTTTAATATACACTTTAGACTAAATATTATATATTTAACCTAACCTAACAGAATTTAGTGACCGTTAATCCATCGTAATTTGGTGACCATTTATCCATTTTGGTAACCGTTTAGTACTTTTTGGACGGTGTTTATTTTATTGGGTGCCTAGGCTTACAGTCTTAAAAATATTTTTGGTGGCAGTCTTTTTTTTTTTTTTTTTTTTTATACTTCTTGGATGACGGAACAAGCAAGAGGGCCACCTGATGTTAAGCGGTAACCTCTGCCTATGAACAGTGCATTACCACATAGGTCACGTCCACCTAGGACGCACCTTATGTGGCATTGCACTGCGCCCGCCACCCTGAGACGTAAAGATGAAAAGTCTCATGTGCCTGTAATTTCACCGGCACCCTTACCCTTCAAACCGGAACACAGCAATGCAAGCACTACTGCTTTGCGGCAGAAATAGGTATGGTGGTAGTACTTCCCCGGACGAACTCTTTCACAAAAAAGCTCTACTACTCTAAATTATACCCATAAAAATCGCCCTTTTCCTTCCTCATAGCAGTGTATGGATGAATCCCATATATTCTCTCACGTATGTAAATACTCAGTGCTCTGCCGAACCCTTAAAACCGAGTCCACTTGAATCCACCGAGTACCGAATCCATACCGAGTACTCGTCCCATGTCTAAAATATACGTCTTCTTTCTTTCTTTATAGGATCGTTCACGGTCGCTCACCACCCGCACCCAGAAAGGGGCTAGCTTTAACCCCGTCTTCATCAACTTACTTTGAACGATAATACTCCTGACGAGCTCATCAACGAACCCGGGGAACTCTTCCTTGGACCGGTAGAAGCTGATCTTCTTGGTGAGGAGTTCCGCAAACTCCTTGAACTCTTCTGTGCTCGTCGGGTGGAAGCTGTCCAGTTTACCGCCGCCGGTTTCCGAAACACCTGGAATTCAATTGTAATGTGATTACTAATCAACTTGAAGTAAGCGTTAGTTGAGTCAGTCGTGGGAAGCAATGGCGGCGATGAGCTCGCCACTTGTCACGTCTATATTCCAAGATGGTGCAACCCACTGTGAAAAGAGACCTTTTGATGCTCTGCCTACCCCTAAGGGGATAGGGGCGTGTGCCTATGTATGTATGTATTTAATCACACTAATAAAAAAGTGAAAGTTTGTGAGGTGTCTCTGTTACTTTTTCACGCTGAAACGGCTGGACGGATTTGGATGAAATTTGGAATAGAGATAACTGGACTCCTGGATAAACACATAGGCTATATTTTTTATCCCGGTAATCACACGGGCTCGAGACTTAGGCGGGTAACACCGCAGGGCGCAGCTAGTTATTTATATATAGACAAGCTTATTTATAGACTTTCGGTGATATGTGTACGTCATCACTAGAGAATCCAATCCCGCACTGAAATATGAATCCCGCAGATATGCGGGACTGATGTCAACAATCCCGCGGATCCGCGGGATTTGCGGGATTGCAAAATAAAAACTTTACTTCTTTAAGACTACTATAAAGTAAGACGAATTATTTGTATTTAAAATAAAACCTTAACTTTTCAAATAATATAATATTTATTAGTAGCAAAACAAGCGATTTAACATTAAAATTTCAAGTAATTTCAACACCACATAAATTATTACGAATTAGCCTTTTTTTGAAATTATTTACGCAGAAAACTCAATGTATTCATAGTTTCATCATTTAAATTAGATCTTATTTTATTACACAGGTATCCTGATGCAGAAAATGCGCGCTCTGCCTCGACACTCGTTGGTGGAATTGATTTTAAAAACTTATAAGCAGCTTCCAAATTTTTACCCCTGTTGCCACCGCATTCATACAGTTTCATTTCACGTTTTAATATGAGATCTAATGAATTTGATACAGCTGGTATAGGTATTGATGAAGATGTCACCCAGTCAGTGCGAAGATTACGTTCTAGTTTGTCTACCAAAGTACAAGAGGAGGGTTCACGATTTGACATAATATCAGATAAAGGAACGTTATCGTCATCTTCATCGTTACTAATTTGCCAAACGTTGCCATCGTTACTATTTCTCAAACAATATTTCTTTCTTCTACTGACTCAATGATGTTTTGATTACTAGGGAATTCCCCTGTTATGGATTGACGGTGCTCTCATTTGGATACACAGACGTAGATATTGTATTTATATATTGTATAATTTATGTATATGTATATTGTATGTATTGTATTGTATTGTGATGTAAATTTTGTGATGTACTTATGTACGATTTATGGATTTATGTATATTTGACTTGTAACCGTTTTTGTTATTAATAAATTACTATGACTATGACTATGACTATTTCTAGTGTTTGGATACGAGTTCGTAAATATTTAAAAAAATCGGATAAATTTCAGTCCTGCTAATCCCGCGGATCCCGCAAGTATAGTCCCGCATAAGCAATCCCGGAAAATACATGCGGGATTGGATTCCCTAGTCATCACAAGGTGGAATGTCTTTGGATCACTTTTTAGGGTTCCCTACCTGAAAAGGGACCAACGGAAAGATTATATTTTCACTTTGGTGTCCGTCTGTGTGTCTGTTAATATAATTTTTTGCAGGAACGGTTGAAGGTATCACCTTGTTTATACAAAATATAAAGGTCTGTGAGCTTATAGTGACCGAAAAAATCAAGCTTCTTACTCAATGCATCAAAAAGATATGGCATTAACGCTTTTGTTTGGAAATCGCGTAAATAAAAAAACTTTAGGTTTCTTTCAGTAACCTCCCTCGCAATCCCGAAATTTGGAATGCTAGGAGGCTTTGTGATACAAATAAAGGGAAACTTTATTTAACTTTTTTTACCCCTAAAGCGACTTTGTGAAGTTTGTAGGTAAAAGTGATGATTTCGAAATAATGTACGGATCGGAACCCTCAGGGCGCGAGTCTCGCTCGCACTTGTCCGTTTTTGAAAGTACTGTTCAATTGTCCTTTCATAGCCAGTTGGTGCAACGGGGTTTTTAAGTTTGTATGGAAAAGTACACGCGGACAAAGTCGCGGGCATTCAGTTCAGTTCAGTATTTATTTATAAGAAAAACTCTTACAAGTCTAATAGTTAAACATAGTTGGTTAAGATTATATAGACCTATTTACAATACAATATTACATGCTAAATTAAAATAACACAATAGAAGTATGAGTTACAATCAAACAATTTATAAATATTTGGTAGTACCTTTTGGTACTTACCATTGTTATTACATGTAAGTATTTAGTTTAGGGGTTTAGGCATTTGCCCACAAGTGGGATCAATGTCATCAGCGGCAGTGAATTTATCCGTAAGGAATTCATCAAATGTTTAGTACCTATATGCACGACGTATTAAAAGGGTTGATTATTTTAGTTTTCTTAAGAAAGAACCAATCGTAAGTGTGCTAATGATGAAGTCTGGGATATAGTTATAAATTCCACTAATTTAACATAAAACTACAGGAATAGGTAAGGCAGCTTCCCAGACGAACTCTTAATAAGAACTCCCCTCAAGGAGCTTTACTACTGTAGGAATAATTCATCTGATGTGCAAAGGAATGCTATAAATAGCTGAGTGACCAGAGACTTGATAAGGATACTACAAACAACAGGTCAAGGGTTTGACTCCTGCTACGATTGTCGTACATCCAAGAAAAAAAACGCGCTAAAGAAAATACTGGTCTCCTTGTTATAGAAAGAAATGGAAGGTAACTTCACCATTTATTAGGAATCCGAGTCTGTCAAGATACAAGCACTCAACTAGGTTACCATGAGCTCTTATAGCCATTTAGATCATAAACTATTCAGTACAAAATATTGGTTCCGTGATGTCCGCAACTATATTTAAGAGGCTATCTGCCTCTTAAGAGGAAACACCAAGGGCTAGGAAACTAAAAATAGGTATTTGTAAAATCTATTGCTGTCGCGCAGATCTCGAACCTCCCCCCGCAGAGCGTGATAGAGACAACTGCAGCTTGGATCGACAATACCTATTAAAAGTACATAAAATCAACGATTCGAAGTCCCCTGATTCCTTCTCCAAAATTTAACCAATTTAACTTCTTTTTATTTATTAAAATAAAATAAAGCTTTAGCCGTGTTAATTTAATTAATAAATAAAATTAACAAAAAACCGTTTAAAAATGAACGATTTATTAATCGTTATTCTTTTTAAACAGAACAGTTTAACATTGTTTTTTGTTAAACTTGCAGCAAACGGACTTTTTTTCATCGAAATAAACCCATACAGAATCTTTTTTCTTTCGAGACATCTTATCTTAGGTATTCACTTCCACTGATTAATCACGAATGACCGCGCCAAAGGCTGGATGCAGGATGTTCAGTGCAGGTCTTAACACCCCCAACTAGAGGTTGTAAAAATAAACAAAGGCATACCAAATGTTTCCATGGCCAGTCGGAGATCAGACTCCTCTTGCAGTTTCTGCCGACGCAACTTTTCAGCAACCCTCTCCTCTGGGGTCATCTCCTCGTAGGCTTCAGCAGCTTGCTTCTCGGCTTTTTCACGTTCGAGCCGCTGGAAAAATATATTTTGTTGATAAATTAATTATTCAAGACAAGTTGTTGGCTGGGTGTAAAGTTTGTAAATTTATTTATTTATTATTTATTGTGTGTCCTTGTCTTTAAATGTTTGTCAAGTCTATTTTTTAATGAATTTACCGAGTTGGCACAGATCACTGAGTGTATGGTAACTGGTTCCAAGTGTGCATGACACAATTAGTTATGTGCATCCTCGGATTGCTGGTACTTAGCCCGCATTGCAGCTTCAGCGAGTGTCCTCTGAGCCCTATATTATTGTTCATGGTATATAGTGCCTGTGATAAAACTCGTATACTGTAGTGGTTGTTTAGGATCTTGTAGGTCTCTATTAGGTCTCCAAGCTCTCTACGTTGTTGAAGGGTAGTTAAATTAGTTAATCCAAGTTTGTGAAGCCGTTCCTCATATGTAAGTGCTTTATGTAAATGGAATGGATATTAGCTGATCAAAATGATCCCAATGCCTGTCTGATATTATCTGACTCATCTGATGAGATAAGACTGAATGATCATAATATTGTATTGTCACTGTCCTTTGCTAGTTTTTGTTATTAGTAGAGCTTCTTTGTGAAAGATTTCGTCTGAACAAGTACTACCAACATGCTTTCAGCAGCAAAGCTGCGTTCGGGTGCCGGTAAAATTACAGGCACATGAGACTTTTCATCTTTATGTCTCAGGGTGGCGGACGCAGTGCAATGCCACATAGGGCGCGTCCTAGGTGGACATGACCTGTGAGGTAATGCACTGTATACCTACAGTTGTGGTCATATAATTAAGAACGATTTGAAGTTCTAGAAGTTTTTTATTTAAATCGTATCATACACAGAGATGTGTACCTTCTGAGAAGCAACTAGTTATGTTATATAATAGTCACATTAATAGAGCAACCTGACTTAAGAATAAAGTATGAAATCGCTAACTATTTTTTGCACATTTTATTGATTTTATCAAAGTAACACATTCAAATAGTACTGAAACTGGACAAATAATTAAGAACGATTTATTTAACTGCTCGGGAATTGTTTTAAATGACACTTAGATTTAAAAAATCACAATATTATGTAGCACAGGAAACATAAAAATAAATTTAATAAATATTTAACTAAAATTAATAGTTAATAGCATATCCACGGCTTTTAATTACAGCTTTACACCGGCGAGGAATTGACTCTATTAATTTTTGACATTTCGCAAGAGAAATAGAGTTCCATTCTTCTAAAAAAACGTCATACAGCTCTCTTAAATTTCCACACTTTGTATTTGAAACCTTTTTCTTTACTTCAAACCACAGATTCTCTATTGGGTTTAGATCTGGACTGTTAGCAGGCCAGTCTAAGACAGAAACTAATTGCGCTGTAAGAAATTCCTTTACGGTGCGTGCAGTGTGCTTTGGATCATTGTCATGCTGGAATGTCCAAATGACCGGTAGAACGTCTTCAGCGTATGGTAACATTGTTTCTTCCAGTATATTTTTGTATTGGAACTGATCCATGTTACCTTCTATCAACTTTACAGGTCCTTGTCCAGAAAAGCAACCCCAAATTTTCATATTTCCACCACCGTGCTTTAATGTAACTTTCGTGTAATTTGGGTCGAATGCTGTATTCGGGGGACGTCGTACATATCGTTTTCCATCAGAACATACTCTGTTTATTTTCGTCTCGTCACAAAAAAGTACATTTTTCCACTGTTGCACAGTCCAGTTTTTATACTTTCTCGCAAATGCAAGCCGGGCTTGCCTGTGGCAAAGTTTTAACATGGGTACCTTTCTTGCTATCCTACCGTGCAATTTTTCTTCTACCAAACGTCTTCGAATAGTGCGTGCTGAGGTTGCTGAAGGGTTGTTTTCACCAAAATATTCTTTTCTAAGCTCATTGGACCCTTTAAAAGGATTTTGTTTTGCCATACGAACGATGTTTCGGTCATCTCGAGGAGTTGTTTTTCTCTGTTTAGGTACACGTGGAACATTCGAAGTAGTTTGATACGTAGCAAAATGCTTTACAGCGTGGAAAACCATCGTTTTTGAACATTGCAGATGGTCGGCTATCTTTTTATAAGACCAATTCTTCCGGCGAAGTTTTATTATTACTTCCCTTGTAGATTTATCACAACTTTTATTTTTTCCCATTGTTTTTTCTAAAGAAGCAATCACCTTTAATCTTTTACAGCACGTAAAGGCGCCAAAATTATACAAACAGTAACAAATCGACTGAGTGTTCTCTATTTAAATTTGAATAAAGGTATAAACTACTTAGCGTTCTTAATTACGTGACCAGCCAGTAATAAGGAATACTTTGTTTAAAAGTAGTGTAACAAGTTTGCCTATTGATTTTTAGCCAATCATGTGTATCAATGAATACAGTGGTAATATGGAAATGTTTTACGATACCGAGAGAAATAAAAACAAATGCATACAATTAGTTTTGCATCTTAGTTGGAAAAAATCTTCCCTTTATATCAGCGTTCTTAATTATATGGCCACCACTGTATATACAGTCTGCCTATGCCTATAGGCAGAGGTTACCACTTAACAACAGGTGGGTCATCTGCTTGTTGAGTCATTCAATCAAATAAAAGTAGTAATATAATTGATTGTGAATTAAACAGATTTTAAATAATAGCAATTATAATCGTCAAATTGGCGTAAATGATCAGTTTCATAAACTTATTAAGACATTTAGTCATGTAAAATATTCATGGACAAGGTTTCCAGTTATTTTTAGAGAGACGAGAGGTTCATAGTGGTTACGGGACAAGACTGAAGAATGGGTATTCCAGGACTCATCGCGGATTTCCCGGACGTCTGGCAACCCTACTCATACCCTCATTGTGGTTGGGTATTTTTGTAAGATTTCCAAACAAACAACAAAATTACCTAGATTACTTGAATACTATTTTCACACCACCTGCTTGACAATGCACAATTATAATATACCTATCATGTGAGCTCAACATAAAGAAAAGCATAAGGGAGCTAAAGTTGTATGAAACTCCCATGGGAGAAAAGTGATTTGAATGTGGAACGTCAAATTCCAATTAAAAAAAAAACTGGGATAAAGCCTCAACCACACTCTACTTTTCACACCTTGTGTGAGACAATATAAGTTCACTGAAAATCACAGCACCAAACACCGTCTTTTGTTACACATTCTTTGAAATTGAGTTCTGCTTATGGTATTTTTTCGAACAAACCTCTTGCCATATGGGCATTTATTTACTTAAGAGTTTTCCACGAGTATCCATACGAATTTGACGTTCCAAATTCAAATCACTTTTCTCCCATGGGAGTTTCATACAACTTTAGCTATAATACTACTTTTTGAAACCCTCGCTTCACTCAGGACTCTACATTAACTCCCTCGTTACGCTCAGGGTTTAATATGCCACCTGCGACGTAAGACACCGCTTTATCCCCTGAGTGCATAATCTACTATTAATTCTCTCATTCTAATATTAGTCCTTATGAAGTAATAAATGAATAAAATGATTTCAAGACAACCTTGAGCTTAGAATGTACCTGTATAATAAAGTAGGTATTACACAAAACCAGTCCTAACATTGCAAAAATGGAATAACTAAAACAAAGCAAGGATTTTATTGAGTTGTTCGCAATGATAATTCTCAAAACAGAGTTATTTTGAGCAAACCTACTGGAGCTGTATTGTGTAACACACAACAGGCCCGTCTGGATGAGGTGGCCTTCTGCACAATAATTTCCTGTAATAATACTTTTCTAAATGTGCAATACAAAATGACATTCAGGCCAGCTTGCAAAGTAAATCAACTCTCTCTTCTGCATATGGCACATCATAGGTTGTTTATTTTATTTGGTCTGGGTCCTTTATTTTATCAAGACTCTAAACTAATATTTACTCTAGAGTGGGTATTAGTTTGAACGATCTGAAGATAATTTTTCAGGTTGTTCTGGGTATTTTCAATGTATAATAAAAAATATCTATTTATGTAATGTATTGTATTCAGGTGGATGCTTTCGCTTGTGGCGCGAAATTATTATTTTTTCGTGTTTTTTGGGTCTTTTGAAAACAGAGTTCATATACTTTGCAAGCTGGCCTGAATGTTTTAAAAAAAAAATAGGATACAGAAATTCAAACTAGTATACGACCCACCTGATGTAAAGTGGTCACCGTCACTAATAGACACTGGCAACACCAGGGGTATTGTCGATGCGCTGCTTACCCTGAAGGAATTTATGATAATTTTTCTTGTGTTGTAACCAAGCGGGAAACCCTCATATTGAAGCTCATTCCATAGTATGTAGGTATGGGGAAGAAATGATCTCGAGAAATGATTTGTACAAGAAACCCAAGGCTCTATGATGTGTGAATGAGCTTTGTCATGGTGCCGGGAACAGTGATGGTAAAATCTAAATGCGGGGATAAGATCGAAAAGCTCATCTCTGAGCATTCCCCGTTGTAGAGTTGGTAGAACATGCAAAGAGATTGGTAATTTTGTATTGCATATTTAGAACAGAAGTTACAGTCTAGCTAGTCTCTAGACCTGAATGTATATTTGTATTGCATATTTAGAAGAGCAGCTTAAGGCTACACTCTAAGACTTAATTTTTTCTGCATATGGCCGATTGGATGGGAACCTACAGAAAACTCCAGAGATCATTGTAAAAGGGCAAGGATGGTCCATGGTGATGGGCCTCCCGATGGACCATAGTCTGGATCCTTTATTTTATAAATGGACCTTAACTAATACTATTACTTATTCTGTGACCTATACCCACTCCAGACTGTAACTGTCTTGTAAGTTTATGAAATAGATCAGTTTTGTCATTGATAATTCTAATTATTGGTAATAAGCTTTTATTTCAATGCAGTTGACTTTAAGAAAAAGGACCCTGGTCTCAGTTAACAACAAAACTTGCTATATCTAGACAATACTAAGCATATGCCTGCGATGATTAAGTATTTATAGAGCTAGACAAATTTATGCAATCACCGACATGCAATAGCACGACTGATGATTCTTAGATAGTTGTTAATTAATAATTTTCCATTTGTTCACGAAGGCAAGTGTACATTCGATTCCAAACAGCTGTAATGTTTAATTGAGCGAAACTTACCTCTCTTTCGGCTATTTTATCGTGAATTTTCTTTTTAGGTTTCGTGGGGGCCGGTGCTGTTTCACTTTTCTCCTCATCTTTCTTTTCCTCGTCGTCATCCAAATCCCAGCTGTCCTAAAAGTGCAAAATGAATGACGTCAACACTTGAAATATTGAGGTTATCTACAAAAAACTCCCCAGTACATTCATTAAACAGTTTGCACATTATCATGATGACAAATCATTGTATTTGGCAACGAATACTTTACCTTGACGGTCTCTTCCTCATCCTCGCCTTCCCATTTATTTGATGTTGTCAACGTGGTTGTTAATTGAGGTTCAAAAGTATCTGCATCTGAAAAAATCCCAATCATGACATCGCAGATCTTTTACGAAAATGTATTAACAGTGTGCTAGACACTTACCCCAGGACTCATCCATGATTGCGAAACTTTTGATAGCACCAATCTAATTTAGTTACCGTTTCACGTGAACACAAACCTGCCAACGACCTTGTCGCAATGGCTTTTATCACAAGATGTCTCCAGAGAGTCGACGGTGAACACAATAACAATATCCTCAAGCGAATATCGTCAAACTACCGAGCTTTTTCTGCAATGAACACGGCCTGATTGAGAAACGGTAGACAAATGACATAATTTTGGCGATTTCCCAAAGAAAAAGTAATCGAATTTTGATAAGCAAAAATATGACTCCATTGCGGAAGATAATTTACGAAACACTAAAAATTTTCAAGATGGCGTCCGACCGATTGCAGTTTTTTTGTAAAAAGTTGCCATTACTAACGAAAAAATCGAATCAATTCTCTTATCGAGTCAGTAAAACTCGAATTAGTGTTCGTTATTAGAGTCCATAGCTCACACTTTTCTATATTTATAGACCTCAGAACTTATTGTTAAGCATTTATTTATCGATCCAATAGCGAGTTTTTTCCGAGCTCGGTCTGCGTCTGGCCTAGTGGCAAAAGTATGTTATCAGCGCCATATATATTTTGCCATATCAAATAGCAGCACAAAGCTCCACGATAAATCGCTCTGTGTTAGTGGCTTATTTGCTCGAGGGATGGCGCTTTGATGGATGTAGTGCGTGCACTAGAAGAGGGTTTGTGGAAGCTAAGAGGTAAAAGGTAAGAGGGTAGGTATGCAGGTACCTAGTACCATTTGGCACGCGGTGGCGGCGCTCAACACCTTTCCTTGCATTGAATTGTGCACGCCCTAGAGAGTGGTTTGTGAGTAGGTATGTGGAAAGAGCATAAGGAGAGTTTTCTTATTTTTAACCGACTTCAAAAAAAAGAAGGAGGTTCTCAATTCATGTGTTAGGTACAAATCAAAGCCATGTAGATTTTTGTAAATCATAAGTAGATACAGCAAGGAATTTACGATCATCACCATTTATTTATAGAAATGGCGAGAAAAAAAATTAAGTTGTTTGTAGAAATCCACAACGAAAAAGAATTTGAGCACGCACTCGATAGTAATGCAGATCAACTAATTTGTAAGTAACAAATTAATAATAATAGTCCAGGCAACGAATGCTCAAAATGCTGGAGGCACAGAATATATAGGTACAGTAGGTACCTACTAGAGGGAAATGTTTAGAACACAATTTTTAACTTCGTAACTTTGTTTGGACTAGTTAGGATGTGAAAATATCAAAAGTCCCCGCCCGTAGCCTTTGAGCCGAGGGGAGGAGGGGTTTAAAGGTTCGATTTTTTGTCGGAAACTATGCGTCCTAGCGAAATGACAACTCTAAACAAAATGAAAGCTGATTAAATTTGCTAAAAGATTTACGTTGTCAAGGTTTTCGATATCATGTTTAGTTTTCACGTTATCCGCTCTTGAAAGTCTGTAATTTTGCGTAAAAATCACTTATCCTACAATAAAACTTAGTTTATTGTAGGTAACCCAAACCATTCGTTGGTATCCTGGCTGCTAGCGCAATAAGGAATGTGTTATTAATTAGTAGAAGAAAGCATTAGTCGACTCATGGGAAGCACTGGCAGCAATAAGCTCACCACTTGTCACGTCTAAGTACCTACGATGAAATTATTTATTATTATTTTTTATAAGTACCTAAATAGGTAGATGGGTAGGTACGAAGATAGGTTATATGGAAGAAGATAGACATATATAGATTAACAAAGATTTCATTTAATAATTCTTTTCGAAAATAACCTACTTCGCAGCAGGATTTTTTCCCCAATACCTACAAGATTTTATAATATTAGTGATCGTAACCGTGTGCTAATCACAATGAGCCTAAACACGGCCAGTCTAGGTACTATTTATTATCCATCGAGGAGTTCCGTTGCTCATCACCTTCCGTCTCTATCATCATATCAGCTCGCTGTCACCATCATGTTGTATTGTCATCGGAGCTTTACAGGTATGCCAAATTTCACCTCAACCGGATATCGAAACGTCACCCTTATCGCCACCCGTGACATACTTATCATTGAGTATTCCATGGCCATCTCTGGTCTTCTTCATCAGTTCAACTTCATCAAATGGAACTTTCTGAATGCACATGCTTGGCTTGTTGCTGAAAATACCGAAATCGCTACTTATATGTAATATTTTAGGATTTCCCTCAATTCCTCATGGATCCCATCATCAGAACCAGATTTTGATGAAAATGGGACGAAACTGGAAGCATATCAAGTCAACTAAAAAAATATTTCCAAATCGTTTCATAAATGAAGTAGATATGAGGTAAAAAACATTTTAAAAAATCACTTGACTTTGGAACCTCCTCCTTTTTTTGAAGTCTTTTAAAAAGAAGAAGGCAAGGTCAGTCCAGTAGGGATCTGACTCTTCAAGAGTCAGACACCGGACTGACCTTGCCTTCTTACAATATGAAGAAGAAATGCTTCTGATAATATGCATCTCTCCAATCTCTTATTACCTATCAGTGAGCAAGTAAATAGTAAGAAACCTATTTAATTGATGATGTTTCTAGGCGCAGAAATCTACTGTACCTTCGCTGGGTCCTGCACTGCTTTAGATAAGCTCTTCACCACAATTAAACTCGACTGGAGCAATGGAAAGATAGTGCTTTTGAAAGTAAGTTTCATTAGTTTATCAATCTGTATAGGTACGTCCACTGTTGGACGAGGCCTACCCCATTGAATGCAACGCGGAGATTTGCCGTAATTACCACGCTTGGCAGGTGGATTGGTGATTGCAGATCCATCCCCAGATGTAATCCCTTAAGCTAAGGCCAAACCAACGCTTTCAGCCCGCGTCCTCAGTGGCGTGCACGGTGGTGATCAATGGTAAGACAATTGTCCTGTCTTGACGGTGGGGATCCATTAATGGACCACCATCGTGCATGCCACCGTGGAGCGGACTGAACGCGTTGGTTTGGCCTTAGCTTTATTAGGTACGCTTTACTACACGCACGGAAAAGATGGAAGGGTCGCCGTATGTAATTTGATGTAGGTACTTCCATTCCAACTCGGGAACGAGGGTCGTCAACGCGCGTGTGATGCCTCTCGTATACCGCTTACCAACAGGTGGGCCTTATGTTTTCTACCTTGGTAGTATACAAAAAAACTAATATAATGAGCGGCGATGTTGCGCTGTAATCAATTGGCTTATTGGCCTTATTTTTAACCGACTTCAAAAAAAGGAGGATGTTCTCAATCCGTGAGTTTTTTTATCTTTGTTACCTCATAATTACCTCCGTCATCTATGAAACGTTTTTTTTTTATTTGACACTGTACACTTTCAGATTGGTCCCATTTTAATCAAAATCTGGTTCAGATGATGGGATCCATGAGGAATTGAGGGAACACCTCACATATAGCGATTTTGATATTTTCAGCAACAAGTTAAGCATGTGCATTCAGAAAGTGCCATTTGGTGAAGTGGAACTGATGAAGAAGACCAGAGATGGCCATTGGAACTCCTCAATGATAAGTATTTCACGAGTGGCGATAAGGGTGACTTACCGATATCCGATTGAGCTGAAATTTGGCATACCTGTCAAGTTCTGATGACAATACAATATGATGGTGACAGCGAGCTGATTTGATGATGGAGACGAAGGTGGACAACGGAACTCCTCGATGTTATAGTAGACTGGCCGTGTTTAGGCTCATTGTGATCAGCACGCGGTTCTGATTACTAATTTATAAAATCTTGTATTGGGGATACATTCCTAGCTACGAAGTCGTTTTGTTTTATCGAAATTAATTATTTTTACATGAAATAGACACACTTGCTTACGGCCCCTGATGTAAAGTGGTCACCGTCGCTTATAGACACCCGCAACGCCCGAAGCATTAGGTACCTATCCTGAAGATTTTTTTATGCAATTTTCTTGAAGCAGCACATGTGGTTTAATTCGAGTTTTTTATTCGAGATTTTCCATTCGTTCTGATTTCCGCGAATCATAATGTTACCGAGCTGACTGTACAAAAGCAAGCGATGACGAATTTACCCAAAATTTTTTCGGTGACGAATTTACCCGATGACCGAAGAACCCTAACCCAAATATTTTTCTCAAGCAAAAAATTTTCTTTTTAGGTTCCAGCTGATGAAATAGAGGCTTTGAAGAGGTTTAGAAATCACAGTGAACCTGTTTATATCTTTATATTGGTAAGATTTTGTTAAGAATCTAAATAACTTTGTTTGACCTCGATCCCACCTGTTGGTAAGTGACGATGTGGCCGACGATGGAGCACAAAGGTCTAGAAGGCACCTTCACTATAACCTTGAAGAGACACAGATTATAGTTTTTAGGAAAGACAGATGATGGTAGTGTGTTCCACTCTTTAGCAGTTCGCATTATTTAGGTAACGTCGTCTGTCCATCGTCGGCCTTACTACGGCATACCTGTCCCTGTCTAGTTCCGATGACAATACAATAGGTATAACGGTGACAGTGAGCTGATCTGATGATGGAGACGGAAGGTGGACAACAGAACTACTCGAGGGATAATAGTAGACTGGCCGTTTAGGCTCATTTTGATCAGCACACGGTTACGATCACTAATTTTACAAATTGCAATTGCCAATTGCCACTACAATTTACTAAATTCTGATATCAGTGGATGGGCATCAGCGTCTACCTGAGGAGCACCTACTTAAAAAAATTGTTGCGCAATCCGTCTGCAAAAAGCGTGGTAATGGTGGCAGCCCCAAATTAGGCAATTAAAATTTACAGAATCACAAAGTAACAAAGGTGTTCCGAGGTGTAGACAGCCTGAAATTCGCAGAAGTGACGAAACGAGAGCTGAACTATTTCAACATTATGGAGAGCGGTGTCGAGTTCGACCGACCAACGTATCAGATACACGAGGCCACGCCCGACGAAGCTGTTAGTACCTAAATGATAACTATTGATTAGAGTTCCGTAATACAACAGTGTTGCCAAATGCCAGTAATGTCATTGACACGTGGTCGCTTACCTACTATTGGCCGCATACACAAGCTCAAAGTACCCTTTTTAATTTATTTTCTACGTTGGGAAAATGCATTACTCATGTCCATCAGCTCGGGGAGAGCTCAGGGGGTATGTCGGGCTCTCCGTTGGCTAGCACCCAACGGCATACCGACTAAAACCCAGCGATATCGCTGCCTTCACTTTACTGCTAGTGCATCAGCAAACCACTCACCATCTGACGAGTGGTTTAGAGATGCACTAACACTTGACAGGGTCACGGGGTCCCGATTGGATTCTACCGAGGCCCTGTCGGTGATTGTTCGCATAAAGCAAACACCTCGTTCCCCCATGTGGGGGAGGGGAATATCCTAGAATACGAAGGACATTCTCCGGTGTAGGAGACCTGTGCAATACCAGACTGGGGCAAGCTTAAAGTCACCCTATTCTGAGCCTATTGCACAAACTTCTACACGACCAGCCTGTGCGTAAATCGCATACAAAAACAGTACAACGCTCTGTGGTTTCAGTACAAATACAATAATGCCTTCAGTGACGTTGATGGAGCTGCCTGCTCCAAATCTGTAGCGCATCGGGGATGTTCGCTGATGCACGAGTCAACTGTTTCTACACAGTAATGCCTAAGCGTTGCACATCCCTGGTGCGCAGGGTTTGGGCTAGCTCTAACAATATTCTCAAGACTTTTCTCTCTGAGAAAAAAAAAACTCGGGATAAAAGCCGAAATATGCTTATAGGACAGAGAACCAAAGGTCTCGATATAGCCCAGAAGATTAACAAGCGGAAGTGGCAGTGGGCCGGTCATGTCTTCTGAAGAATCGATAACCGTTGGAGTAAACAAATCCCAAAATACTTTTTTTTATTATTTTGAGTGCGTGAGAAGCCTTTTGGTGACGTCCTAAAAACTTTAAACACGCCTATCTATTCGGATTTCCAACTTTTACGTACAGCCTTTTCATTTTCTTTTTTAGGTTTCCGTAGCCAAATGGCAAAATACGGAACCCTTACAGATTCGTCATGTCGGTCTGTCTGTCTGTCTGTCCGTGTATGTCACAGCCACTTTTTTCCGAAACTATAAGAGCTATGCTGTTGAAACTTGGTAAGCAGATGTATTCTGTGAACCGCATTAAGATTTTCACACAAAAATAGAAAAAAACAAAAAAAAATTGGGGTTCCCCATACTTAGAACTGAAACGCAAATATATTTTTTCATCAAACCCATACGCGTGGGGTATCTATGGATAGGTCTTCAAAAATGATATTGAGGTTTTTAATATATTTTTTTTCTAAACTTAATAGTTTGCGCGAGAGACACTTCCAAAGTGGTAAAATGTGTCCCCCCCCCCCCCCCCCCCCCCTCCGTAACTTCTAAAATAAGAGAATGATAAAACTAAAAAAAAAAAAATGTACTTTACCATGTAAACTTCTAACGAAAATTGGTTTGAGCGAGATCTAGTAAGTAGGTTTGTTTGAATACGTCGTAAATCGTAAACCATCCAAGAACTTTTATATAATGTTACTTGGTGCTACGGAACCTTTCATGGGCGAGTCCGACTCGCACTTGGCCGCTTTTTTAACTGCTGCAGTTCGCATTATAGAGGTGGAACCGAAACCTTTATTGCGAATAGAGGGTATACTTATGAGGTAAGGATTGTACCGAGCCGTGCGTCTGCTCGTCCTGTGATGAAAAGGAGATGTTGGATCAGATCGTTAAGTTTCTGGGAGCACTTTCCAAAATGTATCAGCCCTGATGACTTTGATAATTTGTCATCAGTTAGTTCCCTTCTGACACCAACTAAATCCACCAACATGAATCCAGGTCTGATTCTCTTTCAGGAATGGATACGCAAGAAATCCATAAACAAGCAGTTAGAGAAAGCAGCTGTAATCGCTAAGCGAGCGGCTCGGCAAGCGGCTCGTAAGCAGCACCGAGCGGAGCTTATGATCCCGTACTTAGAAAACCTCAACTTTGTCCTGTACTGGCCACACTGTTTCCATGCGCACCCGGAGTTGTATGAGAAATGGGATATTAATAGTTGAGTACGATGCCTTGGCGCTTGCTTATGGCGTGTCGTCCATGAAGTAGCCAGTAACAAAGTCAAATCACTAATGAGTAGCTAATGTGGTCCACAACACAACCAATCATCGCGTTGCAAACTAGGTTGTGATTGGTTGCGTTGTATACGGACAGTGATGTCATCTGGTGTTAGTCACGCGGAAGTCGAGGAGGAGCAGACCTTTGTTTTCTTGGAACATGATTGGTGCCTTCAAAATTGAATAGACTTGAGAATGAGGAGCCATCTGCGGTTTTTATGGAGCAAACGATAGATAGATACATATATGCCTTTTCCCCCGAAGGTGTAGGCAGAGCCTCAAATGGGCCTCTTTTCTCCATCGGTTGCACCATCGTTACAAGTGGTGAGCTCATCGCCGCCAATGTTTCCCAAGACTGACTCTGCTTTCTTCTGCTAGCACATTGCAGCCAGGACAAATCTTATACCAACGAATCCTAAAACAAGTCCGGGTAAACCCTCTTTTACGACATTCACGGGATGGGTCTATTCTTGGGCCGGACTCCATGGCCTAAATTTTTTTTACGGCCACAGATATCATCATGGTGGGTCGTGAAGAGGTGCAGCTCACGGAGGAGACGGCGAGAGATGTGTTGTACGCTGGTGACGCGCCGCTAAACGAGGCTTCCTTACTCCAGCTCCTGTCCTTGCCCGCGCTCGCGATCTGCTTCCGACTGCTGGACACGGATAAGCATTTTGTTTGTAAGTCTCCGTTACGTAGAGGCATGTGATGACAAGTAATGTGTTAGTGTATGTAGGTATAGCGCTAAAATAACTTTTTGTTGGAAGGATGTAGTAGTAGTAGTAGGTAGTAGTAGGTAGTAGTAGCTAGTAGTAGTAGAGCTTTTTTGTTAGAGAGTTTGTCCGGGGAAGTAAGTAAGTAAGTAACTAAAACTTTTATTTTGTCAAAAAACTATACACAACACAAATAAGTAAGTAAAACAGATAGGCTTTGACAGCGTTTTGGCTGTGTATAGTGCTGTCAAAAGAGGACCGTGCTCAGTATAATGCTGCAGTAAACTGCAGCGCTGATTTTCAGCACGGACCTCGTGTACTACTACCATCCCTATTTCTGTCGCAAAGCAGTAGTGCTCGCGTTGCTGTGTTCCGGGTTGAAGGGTATGGTTGCCGGTGAAATTACAAGCATATGAGACTTTTCATCTTTATGTCTCAGGGTGGCGGGCGCAGTGCAATGCCACATATGGTGCGTCCTAGGTGGACGTGACCTATATGATAATGCACTGTTCATAGGCAGAGGGTACCGCTTAACATCAGGTGGGCCATCTGCTTGAACCGTCATTCCAAGTATTAAAAAAAAAATGCATACATACATAAACTCACTCTTGTTTCCCGGAGGGGTAGGCAGAGACCACGGACTTCCACTTGCTACGATCCTGATCCTGATACACCTCTTTTGCTTCATGCATTTTCATCACATTCTTCATAAATGCTCATCGGTTAAGGGTACTCTTGAACTGAAGCCCAATTCTCTTATTTATTTTATAACCACACTGCTAGTTGACCGAAACGAGATTGTATTGTAAATTAACTGAAAAATTGGTATTCTGTCCCTCATAACAACAACATAATCTACTTTCAGTTCTTGTGGCCATATATTAGAGTAGTATAGTGCTATATAACACAGATAAAAGAATACTATACAATAATTGAAAAGAGTGAAAGAGAGAATTCTCAGAACTTTGAAACATTCAAGTTACAGTCACATTTCGATATAATCACATTCCGCGTTGTATTGTGAGGTGAGCAGAATACCATTTTTGACGTTTGTGACATCGACACTAAATCGTAACATGATCCGAACTTTAATTTGACTATTTTTTATTACGAGAATTGGGCTTCTGGTCTTTTTCCAGAACGTCTCCGATCTGGTCTGAATACGTTCGCCGAGGTCACCCTTCCCACTGTCCCATTCAAACTCGTCTTTTTCGTCAGCTACTATCGTCGTCCATCCTTTCTAAATGCCCAAACCATCTAACCATACATGGAAGGATAGGTACCACAATACCCACATCCAGAATAAATATTTACAAACATTTACTGCAGCGGGAATCGAACCCATTGTCTCTTGTATCACAGTCGGCTACTCGCCCACCGCGCCACAGAGGTCGTCATTCAAACATTAGGTAAGTAGGTAGTAAGAAAGATCATCAAATAAAGCCAAACCGTGTTTTTTACCTGGTTATTCTAGGTTTTGTCGCATTGGAACAGGAGTAATAGTAGATTATGCACTTAGGGAATATAGCAAAGTCGTCGCGGGCGGCATATTGAACCCTGAGCGTAACGTGAGGGACTCTAGAGTTATATAGAGTCCTGAGTGAAGCGAGGGGTTCAAGCTGCCTAAGACAAAGAGAGGCTTTATCCAGAGGAGCATACTCTACTTTTCACACCTTCTACGAGACCATAAAAAACCACTGAAAATCACACCACCAAGCACCGTCTTTTGTTTCACATTCATCCTTGTATTTCAATGAATGAAATACCTACTTTTGACTTTGGTAGGTACAGAAATACGAAATAACTTTCCGAAAAAAGTGTACTTAAATTAGTCTATTTCCACTACCGAAAAGGTTCGAATCAAACATAAAACTTGTAGGTATGAACCCTCGTTCACTAATATGACTCACACTTGGCGAGTTTTAACATTCGTATTTGTTTTATTGCTCTGGCAACTCTTAATAAAATCGAAGTCGGGGATTTCTTCAACCATGAGAATGAATGAATTAGGTCACAAAGTACATACGATCCTCCTATCAGCACAACTGCTTATATAGGTACCTACCTAAGTAGATTGTCCGTTTATGTACTTGTATCCGTCTAGATAACAACAAAGTAAGGTGTTGCTGGCTGACTACATACGAGTACCTACCTACTTAGTAAAAGTAGCATTGTCCGTTAAAAAATTTGATCTTAGTCAAATAAAATGTTCTAACATTGATAAAAAGTAAGTAGGTACCTATTTCTGCCGCAAAGCAGTAGTGCTTGCATTGCTGTGTTCCGGTTTGAAGGGGAATTTTGGGCGGTGAAATTACAGGCACATAAGACTTTTCATCTTTATGTCTCAGGGTGGCGGGCGCAGTGCAATGCCCCATAGGGTGCGTCCTAGGTGGACGTGACCTATGTGGTAGTGCACTGTTCATGAGCAGAGGTTACCGCTTAACATCAGGTGGGCCTCTTGCTTGTTCCGTCATTCAAGTAGTATAAAAAAAAAAGAAAAAAAAAGGCAAGTAAGACTTTTATTTACACAAATAATAATATTTATACAGGGCGTCCCAAGACTATGCGACATGAAGCGAAAGAATTGTACCTTAAATATTGTACATTGGATATTTTGCTGAAAGGAGACGTTATTTTATTTTTAAAACTTAGTAATAGGTACTACTGCATTTAAAGATTTACCTACTAAAAAGTATTTGCTTCATCTGGGAAACGAACCAACTTAAATGTGAATCACGATATACTTCCAGATTGGTTCCATTTTCATCAAAATCTGTTTCTGATGACGGATCCATGAGGAATTGTGGGAACTCCTCAAAAATTATAGGCACACATACCTATAGCCATTTTAGTAGTTTCAGCAACAAGTCAAGCATGTGCATTCAGAAAAGTGCGATTTGGTAAAGTGGAACTGATGAAGAAGACCAGAGAGGGCCATTGGAACTACTCAATGATAAGTATTTCACGGGTGGCGATAAGGGTGACTTTCCGATATTCGATTGAGCTGAAATTTGGCAAACCTGTCAAGTTCCGATGACAATACAATATGGTGATGGGTGAGTGAGAGCTGATCTGATGATGTAGACGGAAGGTGGACAACGGAACTCCTCGATGGATAATAATAGACTAGCCGTGTTTAGGCTCATTGTGATCAGTACACGGTCTATCACTAATATTATAGAATCTTGTATTGGGGAAAAAATCCTTCGAAGTGGTAGTTTTTTGTTTCGTAAAAAAATATTTTTTATTCTGAACTTGTCGTTTTCATAATCAATCCTGTAACTCCTACGATCACTTTTTGAGATCATTACAATATCAAAATCAGTCCTAACATACCGGAGCGTGAATAGCCGATATAATGCTCTTTCAGCTCTGTCCCGCAGAATCCTCTACGAAGAGCTTCCAGTCTACGATGATGACAAACCAGCTCAGGATCAGCCGCCCCGCATGACGGCCTTCGAGCGCTACAGGACTTACAGCCCTACCCGTGAAGAGCTGATGGAGAACCGACGAAGGCAGAAGATACAGGAAAAGGTTCTTTCAACCTATCAAATAGATACAATTCAGTCACTGAACCATTTCAGAGCCAACACACCTGAAGCTTGTCATCTCTCCTCACGACCTCTGTGGCGCGGCTGGCGATGGTTCGCCTGCGACACAGGAGGTTGCGGGTTCGATTCCCGCCTCGGAACAAATATTTGTGCGATATGCAGATATTTGTTCAGGGTGTTCTGGGTGTTTTCTATGTATAATAAAACAATCTATGTAATGTATTGTATTAAGTATATCAGTTAACTAGTACCCATAAGACAAGGTCTGGCTTAGCTTGGGGCTACATAATGTTGTGTGAACTTGTCCAGCATTATTTATTTATTTATTTATCTAGATAAGATAGGATAGGTACATAACATATACATACACACACACCTTTTTCCCCGAAGAAGGGTAGGCAGAGCCTCCATATTTCAATATTTATGGTCTTAATCTTTTTCACCTATTCTTTACACAGTGGGTTGCACCATCGTGGAATATAGACGTGACAAGTGGTGAGCTCATTACCGCCATTGCTTCCCACGACTGACTCTGCTAACGCTTCCTTCCAGTAATAAAATTCCTTACATAAGCTAGCAGCCAGGACAAATCTTATACCAACAAATCTTACAAACAAGTTCTGCCTACCCTTTCGGGTAAAAAGGCATGTGTCTATGTATGTACTACCTAGTTATTTTTTCCCACTACCACATGAGTGAAGTCACAGGCTGACTCTGGTGAAATAATGGTTTCAAAAGTTATATGACTCTCTCTCTTCTTAGTCGTTATTACACTCTTGGCAGAGTGGTCGTGGTCGTCACTTCAGGGTCTGTGGCTTGCTTCAAAATCCTTCGCCACTAATCTCGCACCGCAGCTGGTTTCCTGGTGCATTCATGCTGTGGACCGTCCAAAGCTGCCTTGATTTGGTCAGTCCATCTCATAGGCGATCTACCTCGTGCTCGTGTGCCGTCAACTGTACCCTGTACAACAAGGCGTTCAATGGATACCTCTCCGCGTCGCGATACGTGCCCGAAGAAAGTGATGAAGTGAAGTGAGTGACTCTAGTGATATGTATTTTCCCCCAGGAACAAGCTATACAGAAAAGGGCACGGCGACTCTCTGAAATGCAGCGGCTAGCTCGTAAAGCCATCGTGGACGCGCTCGAGGCTCAGCGGGTGATGAAGGAACAACGGAGGCTGGAACTACTTAAGAGTGGCGTAAATAAAAATATCTTTGAAATTATTTCGTAGTAATCACCCGCATAGGTGAGGCAGAGGCATATAGAACGAGACATAACAAATTCTGCCAAGTGCAAGTAAGATAAAAAATCAGGCTAATTGCACGTCAGACCTCACGCATTCAGGGTACCTACCGTACATGTACGACAGAATTCTCGAAATGTTTAAAGTTTTCTAACATATTATTGTTTGTTGATAAATTATGCACAACTAGTGGAATGCCCGCGACTTCATCCGCGTGTACTTATCCAAAGAAACTTAAACACCCCGCTGCACCCCTTTAAGGGTAAATTTCTGGAATTCCTTTCTTAGTGCTCCCCTAGACCACAAAAGGAACGGGGTTATTACCGAAATCCCCTTTAAAGCTGCAAGTTCAGAAAATTCCCGAAATCCCCTTTGAAGTAGAAATCATATTTACTCAATGTCTCTGTATTTACTATTTAATTTTATCGTTCAATTAAATCGTTCTCCTCCGATTATTGTATGAGCTAAATAAATTAAAAATCTCGAATAAAAACTAGACTTATTAAAGGAAAGTTATAAAATTAAAACAATATAGCAGGCTTAATTCAAAATCACAGTATATTAACAATAATTGACTGGTTAGTAAACAAAATAAAAATCTCCAAAATAACAGTGAGTAAATAAATCCTATTTGTGTTTACTAATTTAAGTGGAACGTCTCCCATATAAAATGAACTCGGACTAGTTGAGTTAATTCTTCTAAGTGATGGCTTAACTTATTCAAGAAAGTGTTTAGCAGCAGTTTAAAGCTCTAAAATAACATTTTGTAAAATAATCCTAAATATAACTTCTTTGTCTGTACCAATTTAAGATATTACTATTTCACAGTTTTTACAATAATTTACTAGATTACAGTTACACAAAATACTTATCATCTTTTGTTATTTGGTTGTTGATTAGGCATTAGTATAATTGTAATCTAAGTAGTAAATCCTCGGGCGGCTTGACAAACTCCGACACCAGAGGCCAGCACTACCTCATACGAAACGAAACGAAGTAGTAAATTATTTTAAAAACAGTGTTTTTCAAATGGGTATATCTTGAATTAGTACACGACGTTTTATTTAGGATTTATAAAAAAAAACAATCTCTTGAAAAAAGTCAAGTCATCACTCAGAAGAATTAAAATAACTAGTCCAAGCTTATTTTGAGAGGGAGTATTTCCACCTTAATTAGTAAACATAGATAGGTTTTATTTACTCACTATTATTTTGGAGATTTTTGTTTTGTTTACATTTAGTTTTGTCATAACCAGTCAATTATTGTTAATATACTGTGATTTTTAATTATATTGCTATATTGTTATATTTTTATAACCCTTCTTTAGTAAGTCAAGTTTTTATTCGAGATTTTTCATTTATTTAGCTCATACAATAATCGGAGGAGAACGATTTAATTGAACGATAATATTATGTTATGATTTTTACTTCAAAGGGTTCAAAAGTTCAGAATCAAGGGGATCTTTAAAGGGGATTTCGGTAATAACCCAAAGGAACGTACGCTCCAAATTTCAGGTCTCTAGGATATACGGTTTAAGCTGTGCGTTGATAGTCAGTCAGTCAGTCAGTCAATCAGACAGTCACGCAACGATTATATATATATTGTATAAAAGGAGCATATTTAAAAAAAGTAGTTAACAAATAAAATAAAAAATTGGTAACAAACATTTTGGAAAAAAAATTACATTGTCGGCCCTTTCATGACTTTGTTTTCCATTACTTTTGAAAATAAAAAATACAATTTAATCTTCGACCAAAGTAAAAAGTATCTTTTATTTACACAATTAACGAGCTCTATTTCAAAATATTATTTTATTGTATTTATAGACAGTGAAAATATGAAGACTTGGCTTCAACGGTTGAGCAGCTAAGACCCTTGTGACAGAGGGACAGACTGACGGACAGACGGATGAGTGAGAGCAATTAGGGCTCCGTTTGGACCCTTTAGGTACAGAAATCTAAAAGCGGTTACTTGTTTTAAAAAAGTCTAATTAAGGTTTTAGGGAAAAATCTTAAATTCTTTTTATTAAGCCCCTACGCAAAAACGACGGGTGTTATAAGTTTGACGTCTGTGTGTGTGTGTGTGTGTGTGTGTGTGTCTGTCTGTCTGTGGCATCGTAGCTCCCGAATGGATGAACCGATTTCGTTTTTTTGTTGTTTGAAATGTGAATTTGTCGGGAGTGTTCTTAGTTATGTTTGATCAAAATCGGTTCAGCTGTTTCATTGCGTTGAGGGTTTTTTAATTTTTACAAAATTAATTACTTGTTTTACTCTAAAGTATGATTTTATATTTACTTACAGAATCTAACAGCTCTGAAGGAATTTGACCTCGAGCCTGATGAAGAAATCGAAATTGATGTACCGGAGGTATTTACCTACATAGTTTATTTCCGTCGGTGGGCATCGAGGTGCTTCGCGTTTTCAAAGTTATTTAAGGGATTCTGGTCGAAGCGACGCGTGACCTGAGAGCTGGCTCATATCTGGCTCAACGCATCAGTATTGCCTATCAGCGTGGGAATGCAGGTAGCATCTGGAACGCTTCCGTCTAGTAGTATGGATCAGTTGAGCTATCTTTAGATTTGTGGTGTCTGCCACATTGCTTTTATTGCCTGCTTAGAATATAGAATAAACCAGAAGGTACCCGTACTGATAGTATCAGTACGGCGCTCTGTTTCTCCAAAACACAATGCCTCCCCCACGCTTATCATACTTCCCACCAGTAGGGGTGGTGATGTTGGCAACAATACCAAAATGGACGCCTGACTTTTTTCCAAAGAATGAATGGTAAACAAAATTCATTATTTAAACCAAACATATATAAATATAATTCTTACGTATGAAATGTGATTCTATCCTTGTTCATTTTACGCCTGGCAGAATTTTTACATGTGGGAACGACACACGGTGGCATGTACACAAGAAAATCTTTTGAGTTTACACGACTTGCCACACGGCCGACCACGGACAGACTGGGTGAAACTATTTTTATTGAGACTAGTTTGCGTGGTGACAGTTTTTATACGTGACACGGATTCTGGTTTATTCTATATTATAAGATTGTCTGTTAGATTTTTGATTTGTGGTTGGTCGACACACTACGAATGTTCTGGATGTAAAATATTACTTTTCTGATGTTTACCTGCATAATCGAACGATGAGTCTGTACTGTGATTTCTTTAAAATTTATTAGACTCAAATAAAATTATAGGCTCCCATAAAAGTAGCCATATTTTGTTTGCAAGTCTTTAGTAGGTAGCTCAAATTCGTCGTCTTATTTCAGTGATGATTTCAGGAATTGCCCGACGTGTACGTAGAAGAGGAGGAGGAGGAAAATGCTGATGAGTACCTCCCTCCTCCTGGACTCCTGATCCCAGGGTTCTACTCACCGCCCAACGATGTGGCCAAGTCTAACGGGCTTGCCATATTGTTCCCAAAGGTACCGTTATGTTAGCGGAAATTTTTATTCATCGAAACATACATCTCATGAATGATAGTGTATTGGCAAATTAGACATTCGCTTGTGGCGCGAATTTCAATTTTTTTCGTGTTTTTTGGTCATCACAGCTCATCAACAAACAACAACAACTTCAGATAGCGAAAACTATGTTGCCGGTAATTATATGACCTAACACACAAGTTTTAATTTATAGTATCACATCAATATCATGAGTTTGGCTGTGTTTGTGCTTGAAACAAAAATATGATATTTATGTGATACTATAAATTAAAACTTGTGTGTTAGGTCATATAATTACCGGCAACATAGTTTTTACTATCTGAAGAAGTGTTAACGAGCTGAGATGAGCAAAAAACACGAAAAAAAATGAATTTCGCGCCACAAGCGAAAGCAACCACCTTAATAGATTAAATTAGATATCAATTTGAAGTGACTCTGTCGTCTCGGACGGCACACCTTTAGGAGTGTGAGGTAGCTGGAAGGACTAGACGTGGTGTGTGCGTTAGCGAGCCGATATTAGTGAATTGTACACTGGACACACACACACAGTGACACTGGGTCACAAAATGTGGGACACAAAGTCAAAATCATATTCTATGACGGAGGCCTATCTCCAGCAGTGGCCTTCTACAGGCTGATGACGATGATGTATGAAGTCAAAAGATAACTTAAATTTAATTGTTGTGTCTTTGTTGAATAATGTTGTAGTTGATAGCAGACTACGTGACTCCGGAGCCGGAGTTCCTTCCACCTCATGTCCTGGTGATGCTGGAGATATCGAAGCGATACAAAGCTGTAGAGGCTATAACGCCCTACAAGCAAGCTGTTATCCACGTAAGGTTCCATTTAGAATCAAATTTTATAAGTGTAACACCCACTTTTTATAGTAGGCAGAGCTTTTTTGTGAAAAAGTTCGTCCGGGTAGGTATAGTATTATTTTATCTGTAGTCCGGGGAAGTACTATTTCTGCCGCAAAGAAGTAGTGCTTGCATTGCTGTGTTCCGGTTTAATATGGTTGCACCATATTACTTATATTACATACAGGCATATGATACTTTTCTGTCTCAGGGTGGCGGGCGCAGTGATATGCCACATAGGGTGCGTCCTAGGTGGACGTGAGCTATGTGGTATTGCGTTGTTAAAGGCAGAGGTTACCACTTAACATCAAGTGGGCCAGCTGCGTGTTCCGTCATTCACGTACCTAGTTAAAAAACAAAAGGTTACATTTTGAATTAAATTATAAAGTCCACTAGTGGAACACGCCTAGCCCACACTTCCGTCTGGTAGTAATTTGGATCAGTTGAGCTACTAAGGTAGCTAAAGAACCGTTACAAACTATGTTAAGACATCGTTTGTAACGGTCTTTAGGCAGCTCAACTATTTCATTATTATTTTTTAATTGTGTACTTAGTATTAGTTGACTATTCTTTCTGCAAGTAAAGGTTTTATATTACACTAGCTGCGCCTTGCGGTGTTACCCGCATAGGTGTCGAACGTGTGGGAATATCAGGATATAAATTAGCCTGTGTTATTCCAGGAGTCCAGCAATCTTTATTCCAAATCCGTCGAGCCGTTTCAGCGTGAAGAAGTAACAAACGCACGCACACATTCACACACAAACTTTCGCATTTATAATATTACTAGCTGAGCCCCGCGGGTTTACCCGCAGTTAAACTACGATTTATAGAAAAAATACAATTCTTAAATTCACTATCCACGCGTACCTATGCGCCAGCTACATGCGGTCCAGACAACCACGCGACATCGAACAAAAACGCACCTAGTTTTAAGACGATGAGAAGCTGACAGAACTCGTCACTCGCAACTCACTCGTTTACTTCATGGAAAACATTATTGGAATAGGTCATTAGCATAAGCTGTTTGCGACATACTTAGCACGGAAAAGATCAAAATTGTCTTGGAGTGTAACGATAATCAGAAATCTACTGCAACTAAAAAACGTCTCTTTAGACAACGGTCCAACACGCGTAAATGTAGAGATTTCTGGCTTTCGATATACGCGAGCAGCCAACGTAGAGCTGTCTGTGCGAAAAACATGGTTTGCACAGATGTTTTTTTTTTTTTTTATACTACTTGAATCACTGAACAGAGATATGGCTCACCTGATGTTAAGCTGTAACCTCTGCCTATGAACAGTGTATTACCTCATAGGTCGCGTCCACCTAGGACGCACCCTATGTGGCATTGCACTGCGCCCGCCACCCTGAGACATAAAGATGAAAAGTCTCATGTGCCTGTAATTTTACCGGCACCCTTACCCTTCAAACCGGAACACAGCAATGCGAGCACTACTGCTTTGCGGCAGAAATAGGTATGGTGGTAGTACTTCCCCGGACGAACTCCTTCACAAAAAAGCTCTACTACTTATAATACCATAATGTATGATATAGTGTGTAATGATTATAGATGGGTGTATTTAATGCTACATCGCCAGACGACGGAAGGCACCTTGCCTACAGTGTAAAGCAATTCGACACCATAGATACTAATTCCATGAACAAGTAAGTACGTCTAGGAGTAAACAATGAATAATATTGCTGTTTTGACCGTGCATTCCTTATTATTATTTGTTAAGGTTACGCCAACCCCAGGCAGATATCACGCAGACAAAAAAAACGCCTCTCACCGCATGAAAAAGCTGTTGTTATTAATTACTTATCTCGTAAATGTAGATCATTTTTCAAAATCCCTACAATAAACCCTCGGCTTTGTTGTATTGATTTTATATATCTATTTTTTAACCCAATATTACGAGTAAGTATGCACCATTTTAAGGTGAATGTTCAAGTTTCCTTGCCCATACAAAATACTTTAGGCCGTTACTCAAACCACAGATTGTCATTTTATAAATTGACTTATTTTGTAGACTTCCTAATGATAATAGTTATCGCGAATGGTCGTTCCAAACAAAAATATACAATAGGGAATTTTTAAAACAGGTTTGAAATACGACAATTTTTACAAATGTGTGAGTTATTTTGCACGGACATCTATTATCGTAGCGAGATACTTTTACGCAGCAGAGCACCCAGTTTAATTAAAGATGACAGTGATGGCGCTAAATTGACCTTCAAACACAAGAGTTTTGTGTAAGATAGTAAGTAAACATGATAGAGATGGCGCTAAATAATAAAAGTGATGTTTTAGTCGGCAGGTCGTAAAAAGTGGGGTAAAGTAGTGGAAAAAGGTCAAAAGTTAATGAAACTTCAGGATGTTGTTCAGGGATGGTTAAATAAAAAAAACAAGTTTTGGACCTCGAGGACCCTGTGCGAAAAGAGGAGGGGGCGGGAAACTGCACCTTACGCCGGTTTTTTCTCAATAACTTTTTTCCCTTACATCCTACGGCAAAAAAACCAGCTACTTTTTTGTAGAACGTTAAATTTACTATAATTTGGACTAATAAAACATGTTTCTATGTCAATAGATTATCGAGATATGGCGATGTGTGTTTTTTTCTAAGTACATCAACTACGTGCAGAGACACTTTGGTAGCAATGTGATTGTTGTCTTTGATGGATACCCCACTAAATCCTGCTATCAAAGCACCAAAGCAGCAGAACGAGCTCGCCAGTCTGCATTACAAGCACCAACCAAAGTCGTGTTCTCCTCATCTACTATGGTGACAATAGCACAAGAAAAGTTCTGGCAAAAGATCACAATATAAGAGCATTCATTTCGATGTTGATGACACAAATGGTGGATGCTAGCATCGAAGTGAAGCAGGCATTTGAGGACGCCGTGATCATGGTGGTGGGGATGGAGTTGAGAAGAGAAGACTGAGTCCCTGCAGAAGACTGCTTCCACCCCCAATTAGTGGGATACAAGTTGACTTCCCGCCACTTCAGCAATTGCTTGGAGGTAGCATATTGACGACCTCTGTGGCGCGGCGGGCGAAGGTTGGCCTGCGACGCAGGAGGTTGCGGGTGCGATTGTGCCCCCCCCCCCCCCTCCACTTTACGCACATGGTCCTCGAGTGGGAAAATGTTAATTAACTATCCCTGAACAACCTCCCAAAGTTTCATTAGCTTTTGACCTTTTTCCATCTGAAACCACCTGCCGACTGAATATGTGTTATTTATGAGTATATCAAGCGTAGAGTGTGCTGCCTTATGAACTTTTGCTGATTTTCTCTATCATCTTACATTTGACTGCCTACCTAAGGAAGGCTTTTAAGTTGATTTTCCTTTTTTTCTTTGAATCAGCTTCCACTTGTTCTCGAGGCTCTACACAGGGGCTCCCCACCTAATAGTAAGCAGGATCATCAAAAGAAAAACAGACCGTGTTTGTTGCCTGATTCTTATAGGTCTGGTTGCGTTGGAACAGGAGTAAATGTAAATTTATTTTTTAAGACGATTCAAAATGATCCTTGTGATTTCAATGAATAAAATACTTTTTGACTTTTACTTTGATATGTTGCCGCTCCGTCAGCAAAAGTTTAAAAGCGACGTTGCCAAACCGTTACTAGTGTGAACACACAATACTTTTTATAAGTTGGCCGTAATTTCTACTATAGCGAGCTAGTTCTGATAGGGTTGCCAACTGTACTTATAATAATGTATACTAATTTATTTTACAACTACGTTAGCATTATAGTGCAAGAAAATACTTTATTTCAATTTAGGTAGCCTACCCAAGTTTTAAGTTACTATGTGAGGTGTTAAAAATAAAACAACGAAAGAATACGTGAAAACTTGGCCAGAATCAATGATAGTATGATGCACGATTCTACGAATTTTGAATAGTCTTATATTTCAAAATGAGTGAAAGTACAACATGGATTTAAAACACTAGAGAACAGTGATCACCACGAAAGCTGCGAGCGAGCCGAAGGCGAGCGTGGCTCAGTAGTCAGCAGGGCCCGCAGCGAACCAGAACCAACACCTGAACGCCAATACCCTAGATGATGATGATAATGATGATGACGATGATGTTGTTAATGTTCATCACCACCACCATCATCATCACCATCACCATCATCATCCTCATCTAGGGTACACGCGTGCAGGTGATGATGATGATGATGATCATGATTTTTTTAATGTTCATCACCACCGCCTTCATCACCATCACCACCACTAACATCATCATCATCTTCATCTAGAGTATTGGCGTGCAGGTGATGATGATGATGATGGTGATGGTGGGTAATATAATATATCTTCATAATGTTGTTAATATTCATCACCACCGCCATCATCATCACCATCACCACCACCATCATCATCATCATCAACATCATCATCTAGGATATTAGCGTGCAGGTGATTATGATGATGATGATGATGATGATGGTGGTGGTGGTGATGATGATGATGATGATGATGATGGTGGTGGTGATGAACATTAACAACATCATCGTCATCATCATCGTCATCATCATCATCATCATCATCATCATCATCTAGGGTATTGGCGTTCAGGTGATGATGATGATGGTGATGGTGGTGATGTTGATGGTCACCACCATCATCACCATCTTCATGATGTTGTTAATATTCATCACCACCTCCATCATCATCATCACCACCACCATCATCATCATCATCATCATCATCATCTAGGATATTAGCGTGCAGGTGATTATGATGATGATGATGGCGGTGATGGTCACCACCATCATCATCACCACCACAACCATCATCATCATCATAATCAAGATCATCATCACATACACGACAATACCTTAGATGATGATGATGATGATGGTGGTGGTGATGATGATGATGATGGCAGTGGTGATGAACATTAACAACGTCGTCGTCATTATCATCATCATCTAAGGTACTGGTGTGCAGGTATATAGATCATCTAAGAGTACGCTCGGAAATTTGGAGATTGGAGTTGCTCGCGTCCATAGGAAAATACCCTCGCGTCCCTACACGTGATCTCTGGGTGGTGTCAAACGGGTAACAACATTTCTGGTGGTAGGCTTCGGCCGTGGCTTATCACCACCCCATGGACATAGCCAGTCCGTGAAGCGACATTGTCGTGTTTCGGACTGATGTCCAGTGTAGCCATCGTGGAAGTGACGGGTTTGAGCAGCTATGGTATTCGGGGTACCGCACAGTGGGGCGATTTTGAAAAAAGGTGGACGTAGGAACAAATTTCGTAATTTCGGTCTGAAAAAATTGCAACTGATAGGAAATTGTATGGTGATTAAAATATATTCTATTCAATTTGCAAAAAAAGGCACTTCTTCATGGGTTAAAAAAATAGTTTAGAAAAAAATGTATGGAAAGATTTATATTATATTGTTTTTCTCAAAAATAAGAAGTTTGTTAAAAAAAAACAACAATAGCTTAAAGTAGCTGCTGTCTTCTACAAATGGGTCATATAGGGTTCTGTTAACCCTGCAGCATTGGCAGTTAAGGGGGTTAAACTCTTGAAAAAAAATGTTTATATTGATACGAGCATCTGATAGGAAATGTAGTGCTTGTTAAAAGTTATTCAATACAATTTTCCATAACAATGAGTCTGTGATATTATAAAAACATATTTCTGAAAAATGCGATGAAATATAAATCAACATATTTTTTCTCGGAATTTTAAAAGGTTTTCATAAGAAACTTACACTACTTAAGTTCTTTACAAAAAATAAATAATCGTTTTTGGCTTAACGCTGTTGCAGCGGTATTTAAATGGGATCAAACTTTAAAAATATATGATTTAATGTTAAATGTTAATGGAAAATGGTTCAATTTCTGTCATTCGCTCAGTCTTATCTAAGTAAAATGAATAAATCATAATAAAATCTAGTGTAAAAAACTTCTAAGTCTAACTACTGGCTTAGTAATTATCTCCAAATAACTTGCCAATTTTTCCGATACTCGACATTTCTGACCTTGTAGGTAGGTACCAGATATTTTTCATTGCTACAGTACTTTCACTGAGTATTACGTTCATAATAGTAATAAATCAAAATAAAATCTAGTGTCAAAAAGTACAAAGATCGCTATAGTCTTAATAATTATCTCCAAATAACTTGCCAATTTTTCCGATACCTGAGCCTAATGACTGACCTTGTAGGTTAAGTACCAGATACCTTTCATTGTTACAGTACTTCCACTGAGTATTACTTTCATAAAAGTAAATCACCATATCATCTAGGCTCTAGAGTCACTAGAGACAAAAACTACAAAGTTAGCGATTGTCGTATGGGGCCATTCAAGTATTACGTAAGCAGATTTTTTACAACTATTTATAATGCGCGTCATGTAAAAAGAACGCTGGCGGTCAAGCTTCTTCAGGCGTTCCAGCGTTCTTTTTAAGAGATTACTTACTTTTCTACTTATTTAAGATACCTATACATTGAATGAGTGCCTGCCTAGTTTACTACAAATAATGTACCATTATAGTACGCGTCATGTAAAAAGAACGCTGGAACGCCTGTAGAAGCTTGACCGCCAGCGTTCTTTTTACATGACGCGCACTATGCCCACCCCTTATGTGTAAGCTGTGTAAGCAAAAGTAAGCAAACCTCTTCCCCCCCTCCCATGCTTACTTAATCATTGGTACCTATATGCATTTTTCTTTTAATGTATTCTGTTTTTTTATTGATTCGTGAGCAGTAGTTAGCAAATAGGCTTAACTAACTTCTGTACATTTTGTACTTTTGTATTTGTATGAGATTTTTTAAAACTTTCGAATAATTTTTGATATTACTTGGATTTGTTTATTTGAAACGACATGTTAAACAGTTAAGCTTGGGCGAAAAAGGATCACCGGTTAAAACAAAAATTAACTTGTTTTGATTTGCTTACAATACGTCAAATCGTCATTCGAATCGAAACGAAACAATAGATTGACGGAAGAAATTTAGACGTGACAAGTGCGCGCGGTAATCCCCACTCGCTTCTAGGCGAGTACCTATAACGTATTCTTTATTTGTGGGAATCCCCGACATGTGAGTTGTATTTTCAAGCATAGACAATTTGTGGGTTGCCATTTGTGTAAAATAAGTAAATAATAACTGCTGACGTAATCACGATATCGACCATGTCATCAAAAATAAGCAAAACAAAGACCCCCCCGCCCCCCTCAAGCGCTTACATAATACTTGAACGCTATTACTTATCTTGAAATAATTTGCCACGTATTATTAATAATGGTCCCGATACTTGAGCCTAATGACTGACCTTGTAGGAAGGTACTAGATTCCTTTCATTGTTAGAGACCCACCAACTTATCTGTAGAATTTAATGTATGTAGATGATAGAAAAATGTAGGTAAATGGTTCTACTGATAATTTGGTGGATCTTTCCAGTTAGTGATTACTAGTTTTACGAAGGTTGCTTGTAGTTTTAAGGGGATTTTTGTCATTATTAACTTTATTTGGGAAATATTTTAGTTACATCGATACTAAAATATCTATCATATGTTTTATGAAAAATGGCTGCTGGGAATTCCGGACTATTTTAAAATGGTAAGAGGGTAAATCATATTAACAGATCTGTAAAGTTTTGTTGTGATGCTCTGATTTTATTCATTGGATGCGATGATTTCTCTGATGAAGATAGTGCTCTTGCTCTTTCAACTTCGCTGAATCTAACGAAATGAAAATACTTATCCCTGAGGACAATGTTATCAGATTCCAGCATATCTGTATTGCCCTTCTACTACAAGATATTAGAAGCCAAAAAAAGATACTACCCTACAGAAGGTGTTGAAATAACGGAGGCAAAGATTAAGTAACAAGTCCTTTTGGATATAACAACACAATTGGCAAGTTATTTAAGTTATTTGGAGATAATTAATAAGACAATCTCTTAATCTCTTAGATCTTTGTACTTTTTGACACTAGATTGTATATTGATTTATTACTTTTATGAATGTAATGCTCAGTGGAAGAACTGTAGCAATGAAAAGTATCGGGTACCTACCTATAAGGTCAGAAATGTCGAGTATCGGAAAAATTGGCAAATTATTTGGAGATAATTACGAAGCCAATAGTTAGACTTAGAAGTTTTTTACACTAGATTTTTTTATGATTTATTCATTTTACTTAGATAAGACTGAGCGAATGACAGAAATTGAACCATTTTCCATTAACATTTAACATTAAATCATATATTTGTAAAGTTTGATCCCATTTAAACACCACTGCAACAGCGTTTAGCCAAAAACGAATATTTCGTTGTTGTATAGAACTTAAGTAGTGTAAGTTTCTTATGATTTAAAATTCCGAGAAAAAATATGTTGATTTGCATTTAATTTTTTCAGAAATACATTTTTATAATATCACAGACTCATTTTTATGGAAAATTGTATAGAATAACTTTTAACAAGCACTACATTTCCTATCAGATGCTCGTATCAAAATAAACAATATTTTTTAAGAGTTTAATTCCCCTTAACTGCCAATGCTGCAGGGTTAAACCGTCCAGAACCCTATATGCCCATTTGTAGAAGACGGTAGCTACTTTAAGCAATTATAGGTTTTTTCTTGAACAAACTTCTTATTTCTGAGAAAAACAATATAATATAAATCTTTCCATACATTTTTTCTGAACTATTATTTTAACCAATAAAGGAGTGTCTTTTTTTGAAAATTTAATAGAATATCTTTTAATCACCATACAATTTCCTATCAGTTGCAATTTTTTTTAGACAGAAATTACGAAACTTGTTCCTACGTCCACCTTTTTTCAAAATCGTTCCACTGTGTACCGTGATTTGAGCCAATTCACTTCCTATTTGTGTCATCTAATTCACGCGTTGCGCGATACGCGTTACACGCCGAACTTTACAGAGTGCAGATTTCTTACTGCGCAAATCGTGAATATTCACGTGAGGCTTCATGCGGCCCCGAATACCACGGCAGTTCGTGCACTGGATTCAGCATGTGCGTTTTAGAGACCGCAGCAGTGCAAGTGTGCCGGTTGGCTAGGCTTGGAAGGTAGCGGGATCCGAAGCACGGTTTGGCCACTGTCGCGTTTGGTCCCTTTAGAGAGAGCCAACGGTTCTATGCGGGACTCTGGGTAGACAGAGTCACCGTTCAGATGAGAATTTACCTGCCTAGCGGGTGGTAAAATAAAGTAGACAAGTCAGGATACAATAGTTATTTTATTTAAAGAAGCTCCTATCACATGGTCAGCTAGATTCCTACCTACAGCTTGAAGAGCCAGAAAAGAAGGTGCCAGATGGGCGTAAAGGCTAGTAACGGCTAATGGGGTGGATTTCAATAGTTATTTCTCTCAAATAGTAACGCAAGCACTGTGGGTCTACAGAAGGTAGCAAACTTCCGCTGGCTGACTGCAGGTTGTAGGGGGCCCAACTAGTAAGCTAGCCCGCCGCCTTGCGAAAAATCCCAGAATGCTCCATCGTGCCGGTTGGCGACCGGATTAGAGGACCCGATGGCCATTCCTGGAGGGAGGTCTCAGTCTCCAGTCTAGTCTCCCACTGGCGCAGGAGCCTGCTGTTTGTCTCTAGGCTTTCACTGACCAGTGCCTCACTCAACAGCCGTTTTTCCCACAAACCTAATCACTCCAAAAACCAAACCATGAAAAAGTCAACATATAATAAGTTGCGCTCACAGCGGAAGCACTTCCTACACAACCTATCATCTTACCAACGGTTATAACAGTTTTATTTATTTTTGTTTTCAATTCTCTAAGATCTTGTAGTACCTATACCTATACTTAGTAGATTTTTGTTTTTGTCTTCTTGTTTTATGTGAGTGTTGTGCGTGTGGTAAAATAAATAAATTTTCTTTCTTTCTTTCTTTCTTTCTTTCTTTCCTCTCGCTTCAAGCGCACCTCTGAAACATTAGAGGACTGCACTCCAATCTCGATCCGGTCCACCACCACCTAGGGACAGCTAAGCCACACTTATTATTTAATCCTCACGGAGACGCAGATTCAATGAACCCGATTTCTCAGTTTTATGTACTTTGGTGGACACCGGCTTAGATAAAATTATCTATGCTGGTTTATATCATTGTCACTCTGAAGACCACGAGACAACCAGGTTGTTCAACTACATCAGTGAAGCGGCGGATGTGGCCCAGCAACGTTATCCTGATGCCCAACTGGTGATTCTGGGGGACTTTAACGCCCACCACCAACAGTGGCTGTTCCCTTACCAGTTGTCCGACTATGCTGGGAGAGAGGCGTGCAAACTTGCACTCACTTTAATCTCACTCAGCTCGTCAATGCGGCAACCAGAATTCTGGACGTTGAGGACCACACAGCCAACTGCCTGGACCTTCTGCTGACGAACGAGCCGGATCGCCACTCGGTATCAGTGATGCTTCCTTTGGGAACATCAGATCACTGTGTGGTGAGGTCTGTATCTTCATACTCGCCACCCGATCCCTCGCCCAGAGGTAGTAGGCGAGTGTGGTGTTACAAGTCGGCAGATTGGGATGAGATGCGACACTTCTTCGCTTCTTATCCTTGGCGGCAAACTTGCTTTTCTTCATGTGATCCAACGGTCAGTGCTGATGCCGTTACGGAGGTGATAAATAGAGCAATGGAGTATTTTTTTCCATTCTCCGATGCTTCACCTGCAAGCAATGCTCGCCCATGGTTTAGTCCCGCGTGTGCTAGCGCGGAAGCGCAAAAACGTGTTGCATACCTAGCTTGCGTTGACGCAAGAAACGGTTAAACCTCGGATGCACGGATTATGAAGAAAGCCTATAACAAAGCCACCAAGTCCTGCAAGAAGATGTTACAGAAGGCTCGCTTCAATCGGATTGGCTATCTGGGGGCTAAGTTTGCCGCATACCCTGCGGGAAGTAAAGCTTTCTGGTCTCTGGCTAAGTCGGTGGAAGCGAACTTCAGCCGCCCTTCACTAAACCCAACTACTGAAACCGGACGGGTCCCAAACTCACGCTGCGGTTGAGAAAGCAAATTTATTTGCCACTCAATTTGCGGAGGCTTCGCGTCTTGACGCCTCTGGCGAAACTCCACCCAGCCTTCCTCGGTGCAAAGCTTCAATGCAAGAATTCGCATCCAGCAAAAGGAAGTGCTCAAAACGCTACGTAGTCTCGACGTGAATAAAGCTAGCGGTCCGGATGGTATCTCGGCCGTAGTATTAAAAACCTGTGAACCTGAGTTGTCTTCAATATTAACGCAACTTTTCCGCCTCTCTTTGAATACTGGTGAAGTCCCCAAGTCTTGGAAGCTCGCTAACGTGCAACCAGTGCCCAAGAAAGGCAGTCGTGCTGACCCTTTGAACTACCGCCCTATCTAGGTCACCTCCCTACTATGTAAATGTATGGAGCGTGTACAGAATAGGAAGGTCCTTGCATACCTCGACGGATCGAGGATATTTCGCCGAAATCGGTCTACTGGGGACCTTCTTGTGTATGCCACGCACATTTGGAGAGAGGCCATCGAGATCATGGTGAAGCACTGGCTGTTTCATTAGACGTCTCGAAGGCCTTTGACAGGTTTGGCACGCTAGCCTTATTGACAAGCTTCCTGCTTACGGACTGCCAGTTCAATTCTGCGCCTGCCTCGCAGACTTTCTGAGGGAAAGATCCATTCGAGTAAGTTGTTGACGGGTGCTCGTCGGATCAAATGGCTATAAACGCCGGGGTACCTCAGGGGTCAGTGCTACCTGCCACACTGTTTCTGCTGCATATAAATGATCTGCTAATGCCCAGTATCATTGGGTATGCAGACGACAGCACAGTTGTGGAGAGATACGTTTCCAATGCGCGTGCTAGGCAGAATTAAATTCTGGAGTTAAGAGATGAGATGCTGCAGCGTCTGAATTTGATTCTCAAGGCTGTTTCCGATTGGGGTGATGCCAATCTAGTCAAGTTCAACGCCTCTAAAACGCAGGCTTGTCTCTTCTCCGCGAAAAAAGTAAGTTTCTCCAAGTTCCTGTCTTCCGAGATATACCTGTAGCTATAGGAGATCACCTCGAGCTCTTAGGCGTTTCACTCACGCCTACTCTCAACTTGGCTCCTACATCGAGTCTAAGGCAAAAACTGCCTCCATGAAGCCTTCTAAGTCTGTACAAAGCACAAGTCCGGGCTGGTATGAAGTACTCCTACCACGTTTGGGATGGCTGGCTCGGCCAAACACCAGCTTGCTGCCTTGGACTCGATCGAACGTTCAGAGAGCAGAGCGTTCAGGCTTATAGGTGGGCAACATATGGCGGAGACTAGAGTCTCTCGAGCACCGCCGTAAGGTTGCGTGCCTTTCGATCTTCTATATATAGGTTACATTTTGGGGAATGCTCCCAGGAACTTCATGATCTGATCCCACTATCTCCTTTTCATCATGGACGAGCAGGCGCACGGCTTGGTACCACCCTTACCTCATTAGTATACCCTCTTTTCGTACTAAACGTTTCAATTCTACCTTTATAATGCGAACTGCTAAGGAGTGGAATACACTACCGTCGTCTGTCTTTCCTGAAAACTATAATCTGGGTATCTTCAAGACTAGAGTGAATAGGTTCCTTCTAGACCTTTGTGCTCCATCTTCGGCCACATCGTCACTCACCAACAGGTGAGATCGTGGTCAAACAAAAGTCTATCAAAGTTAAAAAATAAATAATAAAAATGGCTTTATAGTTCGCAGAACTAACAACCATATTATGTGAATAAAGGTTCTCGAGTGGTACCTACAAACCTGATGAAGGTAGAGGAAGACCCCTCTTTCCATGCACCAAAGATATTATAATCAGCAGAAAGTTGGTAGATGCAGGCTCAAGAGAGTTCGTCGTGGCATTTTAGAGAGGAAACCGTTGTCCAGCAGTGGACTTCTGTAGACTGATGATGATGATGATCAACCGTCTACATTGGCTTGAAGTCAGTAAAATGGTTTTATATTAGACTAGCTGAACAATGTCCGTACGTAGAATAGGTAGTAGGTACCTACCTAGAGTAGGTACCTATCTATTCGTACTACGCATTCTAAATGGATGGTGGTACAAACATCAGCCTGTAGATCCAAGTCCACCGGCTCACTGACATAGGTCTCTAAATTAGCAAGTTGAAGTGGCAATGGGCTAGACATAAAGCTATATGATCCTGGTTCTTTTACGGATGTTTCGGATTTAGGTACGGGTACAGAATCTTCGAGCAATGAATACAAAAAACGAAGGCAAAATGTATTTAGTTATTGATGATGTTTTTTTACTGTATACCTAATATTTCTAGTGTAAGCAGAAGTTGTAATATAAAACAATTTATAATCTTTTTTTCTTTTTTTTGTTCATTTCTGTAAAACGAAACATTCTTATGCAACATCCTATCTTGCCGGACACGCCACAGAAGGGGTTGCGGAAAGGCGGTAGATGGAGGCTGCTCAAGACCGTTTGTCTTGACATTCTATGGGGAGGTCCATGTCCAGCAGTGGACTTCTGTAGGCTGATGATAATGAAAAACCGTCATGGGTTCACGGGGCAAACTATGATAATTATGGGTACCTACCTACCTACTGCAATGATGAAGGTCAGTTACTTACATTCGTGTACATTTTGGACATTAGAAAAATAAGTTTTATTCTTGTAAACAATAATTTTCCGAGTTTTTCCCTGAAATACCTTTTATCATTCTAACAATTTTATTCAACGCGATCTATAAACAGATACCAAGCTATTTATTTAACGCCATCTATCTAACGTCCATGCCAATGCTCTTGGACAATAACAACGCCATCTAATGAAAACCAAAACAGTGAATATGTATGTGTGCGTGCGTGTAATTACATCAGAAAAGTGAACGATCTTATTTCTAGGTAATTTGAACTTTCAAATGACTGTTTAAAGGAAATTCATACTGAATTAAATTCTTACAACTACAACTTAGCCGCGAACGATAAAATAAAACACGAAAGACGCCCGAATTTAGCACAAAAAATAAAAAAGTAATACAATAAGTTTCCACGCCATCTACCGTGAACCGAGCTTTTAGTAATCAAGACGATTATCCTTAATAAACAATCGAATCTAGCCAAAAAAAATATATAATAACGTATTTTTTTGCTAACTTCACTTCCATTCATTTTAGATGTAGTTACTTCTAGGTGGGATATATACGGATGCACCCAAAAGCATTACATATAATATTCTGTGCCAAAAGTCAGAGGTAACTTTGTTTTTTTTTTCTATCGAGTAAATATTGTCCTATCGTGTTTCTGGTACAGTGATCCCTCGGAATTATGATGTAGTATCCATGCAATATTTTTTATTTGAATATTGTACTTAATTTAGTCCGTTAAAAATCAAATCTAATATTAGGAATTTTGCGGCATACCCCACCTTAATAGACTGCAAATTGACTATGCTCTTTGTATGTTTGACTGTTGCAAATAGGTGCTTGAACTATGGCTTATGCTTCATCATCAGTAATCTAAGTAGGTAATCTGTGCAGCGAGATAATACATAGGTGTGATATAAGTAAAAAGCCCCCAAGTTTCGGGACCTCCTAATTAAAAATAGTACCTCTTTTCAGCGCAATATCTTTAATTTCCTAAAATATTTACCTAGTGTTTATTAAATTATCACCTATTTTACAAGCTTTTATTAACCTTACAATGTTTGTATGTAAGTTTGTATGTTCGGGTCAAATCTTGCAAGCTGAATTAGAACCTTCTTCTTGACATCCGATTGAGCTGAAAATTTTCGCTGTTTTTGCATACCTCCGATTTATCCTTTGTATATCGCTGCTATTTCGATTCCCGCCTCGGAACAAATATTTCTGCGATGCGCAGATATTTGTTCAGGGTGTTCTGGGTATTTTCTTTATGTAATAAAAAATATCTATCTATGTTATATATTGTATTAAGTATGTCAGTTGTCTAGTACCCATAACACAAGTTCTGCTTAGATTGGGGCTAGATAGTGTTGTGTGAACTGTCCAGCATTATTTATTAATTTATTAATTTTATTATACTACTTGAATGACGGAACGGCCCACAACCTCTGCCTATGAACAGTGCATTACCTCATAGGTCACGTCCACCTAGGACGCGCCCTATGTGGCATTGCACTGCGCCCGCCACCCTGAGACATAAAGATGAATAGACTCATGTGCCTGTAATTATGTTTTATTTATAATTTATTATGTACCTACCACAATTATTTTACATTGTTAGTGAAATTAATAAATTAAATAAATCGGATATTCTGTATGCCTATTGCCTACGTCAAAAAATACATTTACCTATGTATTTCCACAATACAAACACATTTTATTAAAAGCTTTTATTTAACTTGCAATGTATGTTTGTCCGGGTGGAATCTTGCAACTGAGTTTTAAAGCAGTTATCCTCAACCGATTGAGATGATATTTTGCATACCTGTCAAGTTCTGATGACAATGCAATATTATGGTGACAGCGAGCTGATCAGATGATGCAGACGGAAGGTGGACAACGGAACTCCTCGAGGGATAATAATAGACTGACCGTGTTTAGGCTCATTTTGATCAGCACACGGTTACGATCACTAATTTCATAAAAGCTTGTAATGAAAAATATATTTTTGACATAAAACTTATGCCATACATTACTCCACATTACCTTTGTGGTTAGCTGGTTGAGAATGCTTCTTAGGTAAAAATGAACGCAAAATTACCAGTTTTAGATTAGATTTTTAACTGACTAAATCAAGTACCATATTCAAATTAAAAACATGCATGGATACTACATTATAATACCGAGGGATTACCCAGACAGAAACACGATAGGACTAACTTTTGGCTAGATTCAATTGTTTGTCAATATGGTAAAGATTATTGGGTCAAAAATTGGATAAATAAGATCAATACAATAAATAGGAAGGTTCAACCACGGGGTTTTTAGGGTTCCGTAGTCAAAGACAAGGAACCCTGATGGATTCGTCATGTCTGTCTGTCTGTCTGTCTGTCTGTCCGTGTATGTCACAGCCTTTTTTTTCCGAAACTATAAGAGCTATACTGTTGAAACTTGGTAGGTAGATGTATTCTGTGAACCGCATTAAGGTTTTTACACAAAAATAAAAAAAAAACAATAATTTTTGGGGTTCCCCATACTTAGAACTGAAACGCAAAATTTTTTTTTTCATCATACCTATACGTGTGGGGTTCTATGGATAGGTCTTCAAAAATGATGTTGAGGTTTCTAATATAATTTTTTTCTGAACTGAATAGTTTGCGCGAGAGACACTTCCAAAGTGGTAAAAAGTGTGTCCCCCCCCCGTAACTTCTAAAATAAGAAAGAAAGAAAGAAAGAAAGAAATGTTAAAAAAAAAAAAGAGAAAATAAGAGAATGATAAAACTAAAAAAAATATATGATGTACATTACCATATAAACATTCACTCAAAATTGGTTTGAACGAGATCTAGTAAGTAGTTTTTTATTTTTGGGGTTCCCCATACTTAGAACTGAAACTCAAATTTTTTTTCATCAAACCTGTACGTGTGTGGTATTTATGGATAGGTCTTCAAAAATGATGTTGAGGTTTCTTATATCATTTTTTTCTAAACGGAATAGTTTGCGCGAGAGACACTTCCAAATTGGTAAAAAGTGTGTCCCCCCCCCGTAACTTCTAAAATAAGAGAATGATAAAACTAAAAAAAAAATATGATGTACATATAAACTTTCACTGAAAATTGGTTTGAACGAGATCTAGTAAGTAGTTTTTTTTTAATACGTCATTAATCGTAATCCATCCAAGAACTTTTATATTATGTTACTTGCTGCTACGGAACCCTTCATGGGCGAGTCCGACACGCACTTAGCCGCTTTTTTTAATTATGAAGAGTTCTGCCTGGCGGGTTCGCCTATGAACATTGTTTGTTTTGTGCAATAAAGAACATTCTATTGTAATATATGTATGTTGAAATGTTATATTATTATTCTAGAGAAGAAATAAAACTGGTCTTCATGCTCTCAATTGAAAAGGATCTTCCTCTCTTACAACTAATGGATCTGTCTCCGATACACGTCAGCCGGGACACATCACGCGGAGGTGACGAGTGCGCGGCGATGTTTAATGTCGGATATGGAGACAACTACCCTGAGTTTGAGGATTTTGAAGTCGCAGCTCAAGAATAAACACTTACAATTGCGCTGCTGAATAAACTCTCTTCCCGTGGATGTCGTTACAGCCTATGAAATTACACCAGGGGATGAACATCATCCACGCGAGTACTCTGCAACAAAACTTAAGTAGTTTAAATAAGAACCTTACCAGTTTCCATAATAGGTATATCTCTTTTAACTTTAATTTCCAAGTAAATATTTACCTACAGAAAAGGCTTGCATTTGTTTCGGTTTATCTAAAACTGTGGTTAGGGTTGTTGTGGTTGCTTTTCCATATGTAGTTTTAAATGTGTATTTTTAAGATTTTCATATGTATTTTATATGTATATATGTATTTTCCAACGTATTTTACCAAATATGGGCGATCAAAGTATAATTTTACACTGAAATAACTGTTGTTGGCTTTTATATTGGTTATTATTTACGGCAAATCATATTTGGCTGAAGAAAACAGTGCATAAATAGCGAAAATAACATCTAAGTTTTAGTCCATAATTTTAATATTATTTTGGCTAAACCAAATAATTATGGTTTGCCGCAAATAATGACCAATATAAAAGCCAACAACAGTTATTTCAGTGTTAAATTATACTCTGTTCGCTCATATTTGGTAAAATACATTAGTATGGAAAAGCAACTACCGCGGACTAATTTAGTTTTTTGTAATAAAGTCGAGAACTTTTCTAAAGTTAGTACTGTTATAATTATGAAGAATCTATGATGTAAATTTACGGCGTTTTAGACCTTCGTTAGGCCAAAATAATCCATTTTCTTGAATAGTATATAGGTACCTAAATATAGTAATTTTTAATTATAATTAAAAAAACAGTTGATGAATCCACTAATCAGGGTTCCACACATGTGTAACAAACCAGGATCTGTTTTTTTTTCAATACCCATTTACCAGCATTTTAGCTGCCAGTGAAATGACACCCTCTGTGGCGCGGCGGGCGAAGGTTCGCCTGCGACGCAGGAGGTTGCGGGTTCGATTACCGCCTCGGAACAAATATTTGTACGATCTGAAGATATCTGTTCAGGGTGTTCTGGGTATTTTCTATGTATAATACAAAATATCTATGTATGTAATGTATTGTTTTAAGTATATCAGTTATGTACCTATAGTACCATAACACTAGCTCTGCTAAGCTTGGGGCTAGATAATGTTGGGTGAACTGTCCAGCATTATTTATTATTTTATTCATTTATAAATTATAAGAGGTGGAGGATTTATTTGGTAGGGCTGACTTGACTGGACTAAACTTGTTGTAAAGTTTTTTTAGCTAAGTGACTGTTTAGAGTTATTTGTTTCATGATAGACAAAGTACAAAGTCGAAAAAACAGCTGAATATAAAAGGTCTTTCAGTAAAAAAAAAACTCCTATCTGCATTGCATAAATATGGGACATGGTATTAGCGGCCTAGGTAATAGGTACGGTCGGGGCCTCAAATAAACGTACAACCAACACATGGCTGTGCCTAACACAAAGAAGACAATCGGAGACTAATGCCCGTTTGCACTAAACATAAGGTTAGGCTTGTCCTAGTTAAGATACACCTAAGCCTAAGAACAGCCTAGCCTAAACACTTAGGCTAGGCTGTTCTTAGGCTTTAAACACTAAGGAAAGTTTTTTTTTAGTAACTACTTTGAGTGATGGTTCAAGCAGATGGCTCACCTGATGTTAAGTGGTACCCTCTGCCTATGAACAGTGCATTACGTCATAGGTCACGTCCACCTAGGACTCACCCTATGTGGCATTGCACTGCGCTCGCTACCCTGACACATAAAGATGAAAAATCTCATGTACCTGTTATTTCACCGGCACCCTTACCACAGATTACTTAATAGTTACTTCGTAACCCTTACCCTTCAAACTGGAACACAGCAATGCGAGCACTACTGTTTTGCGGCAGAAATAAGTGTGGTGGTAGTACATCCCCGGACAAACTTTTTCACAATAAAGCTCTACTACTAACTTAGGGTTAGTGCAAGCAAATTTATCTTTAGGAGTTAGGAAACAAGTTAGGAAAGAAGTCAGGCGATTCTTATGTTTAGTGCAAATGGGTGAAAGACATTCTAATAAGGCTAAGCTAGACTTAACATTCCATTCATTATCAATGCCAAAATAAAATACATAATACACCCAACCAACAGTCATATACATAGTCCTGAAAAAGACATTAATAAAATACATAATACACCCAACCAACAGTCATATACATAGTCCTGAAAAAGACATTAATAAAATACATAATACACCCAACCAACAGTCATATACATAGTCCTGAAAAAGACATTAATAAAATACATAATACACCCAACCAACAGTCATATACATAGTCCTGAAAAAGACATTAATTTTCTATGGTTCTTAAATTATGTGTTGGTAGTTTGAGTTTATTGAGTTTATTGAGTTTCCGGCCCAAGAATAGACCCTCAATCTCCTCCCGTGGATGTCGTAAAAGCCGAATAAGGGAATACCTGGACTTGTTTGTAAGATTTGTTGGTATAAGATTTGTCCTGACTGCTAGCTCTTTTAAGGAATGTGTTATTACTGGAAGAAAGTGTTAGTCTAGTCAGTCATGGGAAGCAATGCGGCGATGAGCTCACTACTTGTCACGTATATTTCCCGCGACGTTGCAACCCACCGTGAAAAGAGGCCCATTTGAGGTTCTGCCTACCCTTTCGGTAAAAAGGCGCGTGTCTATGTATGTATGTGGTGAGTTCGTGATCTAATAATTTTAAGTTTTGTGAAAGTGGCACGCGTTTGGGTGTCCTGGCTGTTCTTAGGTGGCATCGCAGTTCTTATTTCGCCCCATCAGCGAAAATTCCAATGGCACTTTGTTGTTTTGTTCAATCATTTGGACTTTGGCTCTTGTGGTATTACGTCGTAACTCATGGTCTGATAAAGGTGAGTCTTATTTTTATACATATAATTGTATTACTGGTTTTTTCTTGGTTTCTCTGAGATATAGTACGCGTCATGTTAAAAGAACGCTAGAACGCCTGAAGAAGCTTGACCCCCAGCGTTCTTTATAATTAACGCGCATTATACTCGTATAATATATGTACTGTATATATTCTGTGATGGCAGTAAAATGAGCCCTCTGTTCCAAGAGGTTCTACTGTTGGTTCGAGTAGTAGAACCTCGTGGAAGTTTTCTCCAAAGATGTTCTACTTTAAGGTGGTTACTTTCGCTTTAGGCGCGAAATTCAATTTTTTTTTTTTTTTTTTCATCACTCATACTATAAATTAAAACTTGTGTAGTAGGTCATATCAGTTTACGCTATCTGAATAAGTGTTGATGAGCTGTGATGAGCAAAAAACTCGAAAAAAATAATTTCGCGACACAAGCAAAAGCAACCAGCATTTTCCCTTTTTTTATTACAATATTTTTATATTTTTTTTATTTTCGTTGTAGTTATTGCTTTAATTTTTCAAATTATTAAATTATTTAACTTAGTTAATTTTTGTATTTGAATATATATTTTTTATTTTAATTTTATTAAATGGATTATTGTGAAGTAAAACTGTTTGGAATAGATTAAAAAACACACGTCCGAGCAGTTCTACTATTATTCAAAGTAATGATGACTCAAAGATTAACCAAGTAGGTTTAATGATTTCATAGCTGTTACGGGTGTAATCCTCTCCAGGATCGCTTCAAACCGGGGCGACTTATGGACCTCTTGTGGGCGATTTTATTTGTCATAATCTATCTTCTTACTAAATTTCATCGAAATCGGTTCAGCCGTATCGTCGTGATTTATCAACAAACAACCGAACATCCAAGTATCATATTAACTGAAACCTGGTTAAAAAGTGACTCCAATGCAAGTTCACTTAGCTTGCCAAACTATATACCCATATCTACAACTACCGACCCGATAAGAAGTGTGGAGGAGTATCAATTTTCATTCACAATAGTCAGTACGCGTAATCTAAAAATAATGCTGGAACGCCTGTTGAAGCTTGACCGCAAGCGTTCTTTTTAACCCCCGACGCAAAAACGACGGGGTGTTATAAGTTTGAACGTGTCTGTCTGTGTATGTGTGTGTGTGTGTGTCTGTCTGTCCCATCGTAGCTCCCGAGCGGATAAACCGATTTAGTTTTTTTTGTTTGAAGGGTGTATTTCTCGGGAGTGTTCTTAGCTATGTTTGATCAAAATCGGTTCAGCCGTTTCATTGCCTTGGGGTTTTGTTTAATTTTTACAAAATTAATTACTTGTTACAAGCTTTTATATTAACTTGCAATATATGTCCGGGTGGAATCTTGCAACTGAATTTTAAAGCAGTTATCTTCAACCGATTGAGTTGAAATTTGGCATACCAGTTGAGTTCCGATGACAATACAATATGACGGTGACAGCAAGCTGATTTGATGATGGAGACGGAAGGTGGACAATGAAACTCTTCGATGGATAATAGTAGACTGGCCGTGTTTAGGCTCATTTTGATCAGCACACGGTTACGATCTTTAATTTTATAAATTACAAGCTCTTATTAAACTTGCAATGTATATAATATGTATGTTTGTCCGGGTGGAATCTTGTAACTGAATTTTAAAGCAGTTATCCTCAATTGATTGAGATAATATTTTCATACCTGTCAAGTTCCGATGACAATGAAATATTATGGTGACAGCGAGCTGATCTGATGATGGAGACGGATGGTGGACAATGGAACTCCTCGAAGGATAATGGTAGACTGCCCGTGTTTAGGCTCATTTTGGTCGGCACGCGGTTACCTCATAAAATTAGTGATTACTAATTTTATGAGGGCTTGTATTGAAAAATATATTTTTCACAAAAAACTTATAACATAAAGCGCATTATACATGTAGTGGTATTATTCTTTCTGTATATTAATATATTCCTTGATAATTTATTTCAGGTTGTCATTTGGATTGCATCGGCTACACTCTGCCGTCACAGCAGATCGATATGGACTTAGGTAAGGGTCTTCTAATTGTGATAACTGTTAGACGCCTGCATTATAATACACCCTTTCGACCTCCCGTAGATGTCGACTAAGAGATTATACTTCAGTATAGCAGTAGAGCTTTTTTGTGAAAGAGTTCGTCCGGGGAAGTACTACCTATTTCTACCGCAAAGCAGTAGGTACTGCTTGCATTGCTGTGTTACCTCATACTTTACATGAATGGTTTTTTATTTTATTTGACACGATATACTTCTAGATTGTTCCCGTTTTCATCAAAATCTGGTTGTGATGATGGGATCCATGAGGAATTTTTTGAGGGAACTCCTCTTATATTATAGGCACACATATAGCGATTTTGTGCTTAACTTGTTGCGGAAAAACTCATTTGGTGAAGTGAAAGTGATGAAGAAGACCAGAGTGGAAAAACTCAATGATAAGTATTACTTATAAAAAAAAAGTTACTCTAAGCTGGATTGGTCCGTATCAGTTTCCTATTCAAAAATTTGAGGAACCAAAATGCCGGTGATAGAATGGATTACAATTTATAAATTTTTTGTTATATTTCATGTAATGTTTTATGGGAAGTAATGGCAGCGATGAGCTCACCCTTTGTCACGTCTATATTCCCACGATGGTGCAACCCACAGTGAATAGAGACCCATTGAGGCTCTGCCTATCCTTTTGGGGGAAAAGGCGTGTATGTATGTATGTATTTATTTTAAGTAAAAACTAAAAAAACGGCCTTAAAAATATTTGAAAATGTTTCTTTTAATTTTCAGTGCATCAAATTGTTTTGGTGCTGGGGTTGGTGACGATGACCACCGGCTACTGTCTCCACGACAAGATCCAGAGATACAGCAACTGCTCCTTCCACTACCAGTGCCATGGCAACATCGGCGCACAGCTCCCACAGGAGTGCCAGGAGGCGTCCAACGACCCGGTGACTGTAGACCTCATGCTCATCGACGCTCACGAACAATTCCACGACCATATTGACCAGGACTTCCTCTCATTCGTCACCACTCTCACAATCTCTGGCATCTGGCCCCAAACAAAACTCATGTTTCTGCAATTCACCACGCGCCTCATAAACCTCAACCTCAGTGGCAACCAAATCGAAGCCATAGACGGTGAAGCATTCTTCACTCTCGGAAGTCTAGAAACCCTCGATTTGTCAAACAATAAACTCACCAAATTCGATGAATTGTTCCACTTTCAGTTTCATCCCAACAAACTGAGTAAGCTCTCATTAGCTTACAATGAAATTAAGCAAATTCCGAAAGACGCGTTCGAAGAGCTCACCTTCCTAACTGAACTAGATCTCAGCAACAATTACATCTCAGATCTCACCGCGGAACCGTTCTGCAATTTGACAAACCTAGAGACATTGAGACTGAACCACAACAAAATAAAGAATCTCAATGGTGCCGTCAACAACCTTCAAAACCTGAAGCATCTATATCTGCGTGGCAATCAGATAGATAATATTGATATGGAATCCCTCAAAATTATCATTCATTTGGAAACCTTCGACGTCTCGTTGAACCATCTGGAGAAGATAAAGCCAATGATGTTCTCCAGGCACTGGGATCACTTGGGAGGTCACTCCGTCTGCAAGATCATAATGTCTGCTAACCACATAACGTCCGTTCCCAATGCGACATCATGGTCATGGGAGATCACAACCAGGTTTGCGCGACACCTAGGCAGAGGCAGAGTTGCCGCCGTCGACGTACTCACGGAACTGGATCTGTCCAAGAATAAAATAAGCACCATAGAGTACAACGCTTTCCAGTCACTAGTCAAACTAAATTCTTTGGATCTCTCGAAAAACAGAATCATAGATTTCGTTGTGAACGCTACCGATATAGCTTTAGTCAGGTATCTGAACCTAAGCAACAACTACATCTCCACTCTCTACTTTGAAAGCTTTTCGCGAATGAAAAGCTTGCAGAACTTGGACTTATCCCATAATAAGCTGGATTACATTCCCGATCAGACATTCGACAATAACAACGACTTGAGGCACGTCAACATGACCTTCAACGAAATCGAGAAGCTTGATAACCTGCATATTAATAAGTTTCATCCAGGTGGCATCCTGGATTTATCCAACAATGGCCTGACCCAGCTGGGAATTTCTCCCGGGGAAGGCCGGCGGCTAGCCGTCCTCGTTTTACACTCCAACAACATAACCGATCCATCTTTGGTAGACCTGTGGTACTTAACCGATCTTAAGAATTTGGACATGAGTCGGAATCAGATTCGTGAGCTGGACGAGAGCTCACTCCGCCTGCCGGTCGTTCTATACTACTTAGACTTGAGTTGCAATCTCATTGAAAAAATCGGGCCTTCGACGTTTCTGCGAATCGGTCATCTGAAAACCTTGCGTTTAGCTCACAACCATCTAACATCCATAGAGTACGGCGCGTTCAGAGGTCTCTCTTCGCTTTTGAACTTGGATCTTTCTTTCAACAGTTTAAGAATGGTTGATTCCAAGCTGTTCATGGATCTGAAGTCGTTGTTGGTTCTTTCTCTGAGGCACAACGAGCTGCTCGTGTTGAAAGATGAAGCTTGGTACGGCCATAAGTTTAACTTGAAGGTGCATTTAGAGGGAAATAACTTTACGTGTGAATGGTTGGGTGAGGCTTTGAAAAATTACAATAATGGGTACTCGAAGATGCGTCCGACGGTCTTAGAGATGACGATTTCTGGACATTCCCTTGATGGGATCCCTTGTATCCCAGGGCACAGTGAGTTAGCAAACCTTGAGCTCCAGGCTTCAGGGTCTGGGATGACGGATGATAGACTCCTGATAATCAGCCAGAAGATTCTGGAAGCGGTGAGGGAGCAGACATATTATTTGAAGAAATTTACTTGGAGGTCACTTCAGGAAGACGCTGAAAGGGCCAAGGCGTTCGTGTAACTTAGGTTAAGTTGTACTATTCAGTGGCAAAGTAAGTAATAATGTTCCTGATATAATATTTTTTAGGTTTCCTGTGAAATCTGTACTTACCTTGTATCTTTTACTTTAATTATGTACCTTAGACAACATTTAATGATATTGAACTTCTTATTATGTTTGAAACAATGTCAAAATTACTATAAAATTCTTATCTATATTTCACCTTGGAGCTGAAATACGTACTTTTTTAATCGTTCATAATAAACATAAAACTAACAGTTGTTTCATTTAATTTAATAGGGACCTTCTGGAAAAAGGTCTGGGGGGTGATTCTCGGGAAATAGATATAATATCACACTCGATAAATATCTATTGAATTGACAAAATATCTATTGAATTGAACATTCTGTATTCCCGAGATATCATTGTAGATAAGTATCGATCATTAGATATGCATTGAGTGGTCAGGAACAATCGATAATTTTATTTTGTACATATAGGTATATTGTTATATTTTATTTGTTAATTGCATGTTTACTTACTTTGCGCCACTGCTCCCACGATTTTTTCATTCATCTTCCTTCCTACATGTAGGTATTGCCAGTTGGCAATGACAAAACTTTGTATTCTTTTTGTGAAAGCATTAAATGAACATAGTGATAATATTTACTGTTACAGTGATACAAGTATAAGTTGACGGTGGTGCCACAGATTAGATAATAGTTACTACATATGTGGCGCTTTTGAGGAACTAAAATTATAATAATCATAATCTGTATCAAGCAGCGCCACGCAATGGCAGCTACAAGTCGCGACAAGTTATACTGGTCGGATTATATCTATTAGCATTTTTATCTATTGTCCTCGAGAATACACTCTTTGTCGCGGGATCGATATATGTATCATAGATAAAAGGAGTGATATGATAATATCATAACCAACAAATATCGCAGAATTAGACCGGAGTGATGGCATGTACTCGTAATTTATTAAAATCCGGTTGTAACATGTAAACATTTAGGTACATCTGTTTATTGAAATGATTTTTGAATTAAATTCCTTTGTTGTACAGTAGTGAAATGAGAACGTTCGTCACCTTAGGGCCTATTTTTGATTGTTCAATGCAAAAAGCATACTGTTGTGTTGTCAATATTACGAAAATTATCCTTCAGTTACCACGACAATGGATACCTATTAACAGCGACTGAAATAAACGTCTACGAATAAAATTACAAAAATTCTGGCTAACTCAATAAAAAACTGGCCAAGTGCGCATCGGACCTCGCGCATTCAGGGTTCCGTCGTCGGTCGTGGTAACTATTATATACCTAATCTGTGGTTCCGTTTAGTTAATCCATACGCAAAATTAAGTCTGTTGGTATTACCAAGAATTTTCTTTTATACTTAACTTGGTAATATAAATATGAGAAATATCTTGAATGTTTCTAATTTCTAAAACATTAGATTTTTTTGGTATAATATTCATAATAAGTTGCATATTTACAAATTAAAAAGAACTTATTTACAATATTTTGGAAAAAAACTGACTTTAGTGGCCCCTCATGCCTTTGTTTTCCATTATTTTCGTTGATAAAAATACAGTGTTAATATGCACTTATAAGCTCTAAAATTATATTCCACATGCTGGGGTACGACAAATTTATTTTCCCCTTCCCACCTCCTCACCTTTACTTGTACGGAAGCCACCCTTATAACAATTTCAAAATAATGTTAAATTATAATTTTTTGGTTTGGTTCAGTTTACATACATAGTAGAAATATGAATAGTTCAATGGTTTAGCCACTCTAGATCCTTGTGATAGATAGACCATTTGGCCCCTTTGGATACGTGACCCTAAAAAAATAGTTCCAAACATAAACAAGCAACTGATCAAAGGTTTGATTCGGCTGATTTTGATCTTTATAATAAACATTTAAATTATGGTTTTCTATACAGCAGTCTGCTTCGTAGGATAGCTGGAAAAGGTAATATGTGCTCGTGACAAACTAAGGGGATTTCTTTGAAAACTGACGAACGTTTTAATTCCGCCACTGTACACGGATATAATAACAAATAAAATATTACAAAAGATATGCACAAAGGTGAGCTAAGGCCTAGACTTAATATTTGTTGTTGAATTTCATTTTGTGTTTGATAATTCGATAGATATAACATTATCGAGTGCGTCTGACCACTCGATACATATCTACTGATATACGATCGATATTTATCTACAGTGACTTCTCGAGAATACGGATATTTAAATTCAATAGATATTTTGTCAATTCCTGCGATATTTATCGTATGTAATACGCATTTTGTTGCAGGCTCAATATCTATCATAGATAAAAGGAGTGATATGATAATATCATATCCTACAAATATCGCATGAATCGAGAATTGGGCCCCTGTACCCTTAACCGACGAGCATGTGAATGTGAATGTGATGAGAGTGAATGGTGCAAGAGAGGTATGTCAGGATCGTAGCAAATGGAAATCCGTAGACCCAGTTGTTTTGTCTCTGCCTGCCCCACCGGGAGATAGCGTAAGTTTATGTATGTATGTGTGTTTCATTTAAAACACGAGTGGGCGATTTTGATAGTTTTCATTATCACTTTGTACACAAACACTCGTTGTTGAACACAATGTGTGTTTGTGCGCTCGTCAATCATCAATGGAAAGTTTAGAGGGACCTAGCTACCATATTTACATGTCTGTGTATTTACTTACTGTTGGTACTTTCTAGAGAAGTAGAGGATCTTTCATTCGTTTCGTTTCGTTTCGTATGAGGTAGTGCTGGCCTCTGGTGTCAGAGTTTGTCAAGCCGCCCGAGGGCCTCTCGTTTCGTTTCGTATGAGGTAGTGCTGGCCTCTGGTGTCAGAGTTTGTCAAGCCGCCCGAGGGCCTCTGACATGGCTTATCGACTGCTATTAATCAATAACAGCCGGGACCGATCTTTCATTTGAATCCCCTCATCCTACGATGTTGTTCATTGTTGGATGATAAGTATGATGATCTATCTATCTGCTTAGCTTGGGGCTAGATAATGTTGTGTGAACTGTGTCCAGCATTATTTATTTATTTTATTTATTTATTTATGTAATGTATTGTATTAAGTATATCAGTTATACCCACCCATAACTCAAGCTCTGCTTAGCTTGGGGCTAGATAATGTTGTGTGAACTGTCCAGTATTATTTATTTATTTATATTATCATATAGCTCGCACAACCGATAACAGCTGGGGAATTAACACGGGCTTCCGCAACATTGTTTTACTTATAATGTTAAACTCTATATTTTGTAAGAGAAAATTCAAGACATATCTAGGTGAGCGGAGTGAGCTGCGACATATATATGTTGTTTAGAAGCGAGAACCGCTGAGTTGGTATTCGACTCAAAGTGTTGGTGAGCGGAGCGAGTCCTGAAAACTATGTTGTTTTATAAGCGAGAACAGCCGAAATTGTTGTCGACTCAAAGATCATGCGAGCGGAGAGAGCCGCGAAAATATAGTGCTTTTAGAAGCGAGAGTAGCCATGGCTCTAAGCCATTATTAGCAGCCTGTGCGTGCTTAGTTTTATTTGTTCAGTATTCAAAACAATTATTTTTCCATTACTGGACGGTGCAACCTCCTTCACACTAGAGAATAAAGTGCACTAGAGAATAAAGTGTTTCAAGTGGCGACCACTAACCGGACAACGCCGTGTAGGAAGGCCTCTCTCCATGCACCGACCACATTCTCAAGGTAGCAGCTTGTACTATTGTTTATTCTGTGCTATCACGGTTATTCATAAAAGTAAAAAGTAATTTCTCAATATTTAATTAATCATAGTCTGGCCAGGATTTATTTTTATCAACTCGAGATATATTTTCTCATATTATCAAAATATATAAAATCGTTGCGTGACTGACTGACTCACTGACTGACTGACTGACTGACAATCAACGCACAGCCTAAACCGTAAGTCCTAGAGACCTGAAATTTGGAGGGTACATTCCTTATGTGGTCTAGGGGTGCACTAAGAAAGGAATTTCCGATACTCCCACTCTAAGGGGTCCAAAATGGGCTTTTAATATACAACAAAAAAGCTCTGTATTTCAGAAACCGTTAGCAGTAGAACCTTGAAATTTTACATGGAGATTCCTCAAATAAAATAAATAAACACGTGTTTCAGCGATTCCTGAAATTTTCCTGAATAATGGAAAGGGATCTTTTTCTATGTAAAAAAATAAAAAAACTTTAGTTTTTACAACGCAAAGCCTAAACCGCTGATCGTAGAGACTTGAAATTTGGACAGTGTATTCCTTTTAGGGTGTAAAGGTGTACTTAGAAAGGAATTTGGAAAATTCACCCTCTTAGGGGTTCAAAAAGGGCTTTTAACGTATACACTTTGCGTTTTGCAACGCACAGTCTAAACCGCTGGACCTAGACCCATGAAATTTGAAGGATGTATTCCTTTTTGGGTGTAGGGGTGTACTAAGAAAGGATTTTTGAAAATTCACCCTGTAAGGGGTCCAAAATGGCTTTTAATGTAAAACTAAAATGCTTCGTATTTCGGAAACCGTTGGTAGTAGAAACAAGAAAATTCACAAGGTAATTCCTTAAATAAAAATAGCCAACATAAGTTTCAGCAGTACCTGAAATTTTGCTGAAAAAAAGCATGGGAACATTTTCTTTGTAAATAAATACACTTTAGGTTTTAGCGAGATTTCAGCGTATTTCGGCAATTTCAAAGTTTGTTTCACGGTGAAGTCATTAAGATAAAAATATTTTCAGGACCTAATGGTTAAAATAGGATCCCTAAATTGAAAAATTTGAGTATGAAGTCGTTTAGAAGGTCGTTTGACAGTGTCGTTGTTGAGATTACATATTTTCAGGATCTCAAGGTTAAAATGGGACCCCTAAATTGAAAAACTTGAGTATGGTGTCGTTTCAAAGGTCGTGTCACGTGTTTTTGTTGAGATTAAAATATTTTCAGAACCTCAACGTTATAATGTGACCCCTAAATTGAAAAACATAAGTATGGTGTCGTTTCAAATGTCGTTTGACGGAGTCGTTGTTGAGATATATTTTACGGACCTCAAGGTTAAAATGGGACCCCTAAATTGAAAACCTTGAGTATGGTGTCGTTTCAAAGGTCGTGTCACGGTGTCGTTGTTGAGATTAAAATATTCCAGGACATCAAGGTTAAAATGGGACCCCTTAATTTAAAAAAATAAGAATAGTGTAATGTCTAAGGTCGTTTGAAGGTGTCGTTGTTGAGATCAAAACATTTTCAAGACCTCAAGATTAAAATGCGAACCCTTAATTGAAAAACTTGAGTATGGTGTTGTTTCAAAGGTCATTTGAAGGTGTCGCATACATTTTACGTTTGTAAAAATCTAAATTGAAAAACTTAAGTATGGTACTTTTCACTAGAAACGGGATATTTACCATGATTTTTGAGTTTTTAATGTTCCCGATATTTCGGCACAGTTGCATGCGCCATGATCACGGGAGAACTAATTAAGTATGGTGTCGTTTCAAAGGTCATTTGACGGTATCGTACAAAATATAAGAGACATAGTCAAGAAAAAACAGTAAAAAAATCCAGCTACCGCAGGGACTGCTATGCACGCTATAAATATTCACACATAAACTTAAATGAGACACATTAAAATACACACACTTAAGTCAAGAAAAAAACCAGTTAAAAAAAAACCAGCTGCCGCAGGAACTGCTATGCACGCTATAAATATTGAGGTTCAAAAAAGTTAGAGACACATATAAACACACACACACTAAAGTCAAGCAAAAAACCAGTTATAAAAAACTACCTACCGCAGCGACTGCTATGCACGCTATAAATATTCACACATAAACTTAAATTAGAGACACATCAAAACACACACACTTCAGTCAAGCAAAAAACCAGTTAAAAAAACAGCTATCGCAGCGACTGCTATGCACGCTATAAATATTGATGTTCAAAAAATTTAGAAGAACATAAAAACACACACACTGACGCCCGAATACTGAAACGCTACTTAAATAATTGAGATCGTCTCAACTGTTTGAGACGCCGTTATCCTAAAAATTCGTATACTGAAACGTCAATTTGATCATCACTTAAAAATTAAACATGACAGATTTGAGTATGATTGTAATCGCCACTTATGTTCAAAACGGTATTCTCAAAGGATGATTAGCATTTGACAGCTGCGTAAGTACGCCTCAAATTCTATAAGTAGCCATCAAATATAAGAGTACTCACGACCTCTCCTAAAATCCTAACCTAACAACGTAGGTGCATCTTTATTTTGCACTAAAAATGTCGGTATCTTCGCTATCCTCATTGTCTGACGAAGAAGTGGTTTCCACCGGGCGGCGAAACGAAGATAAGCTAGATGCCTTTGCAAAATATGACGACCTGCGGTTTAAAATAAGGATCCGCCTCGATAAACAAACTATGCTGAATTTGTGTTCTCTGTTTGGGGAACATATTCAGCCCCTGACCAGGCGATATCAGGCGATACAAGCAGTGGACCAATTATTGATAGCGCTTCGGTTTTTTGCTACCGGCAGTTACCAGAGGGTCATTGGAGACATTTTACATGTTTTTTTTTTTATTCTACTTTGTATGACGGATCAAGCTGATGGCCCACCTGATGTTAAGCGGTACCGTCTGCCTATGAACAGTGCATTACCTATCACATAGGTCACGTCCACGTAGGACGCACCCTATGTGGCATTGCACTGCGCCCGCCACCCTGAGACATAAAGATGTAAAGTCTCATGTGCCAGTAATTTCACCGGCAACCATACCCTTGAAACCAGAACACAGCAATGCTGCTCGCATTGCTACTCCTTTGCGGCAGAAATAGGTACGGTGTAACTTGGACTAACTCTTTCACAAAAAAGCTCTACTACTACTGTAGAACAACCAACAGTTCACCTTTCTGTCCATAGAGTGGCAACAGAAATAGCAAAGTTAAAGGGAACCTACATAAAAATGCCTACCACCAGTGAGCAACTATCGCTCATGAGTTTTATGGAAATGCTGGGATGCCTAGAATAATTGGTGCTGTGGGCTGCACTCATATAAAAATCAAGTCACCTGGTAGGTATTATTTATACGTCTATGTAACTAGCGACCAGCCCGGGTGCCCGGGTATCCGAAACACTATAATAAATACATATTTTACAGCCTATAACTTGGTATTATTTATTCCTAACTAAATGGTAACTGGGTAAAAATTTTGAATCGTTTGGCAGGAGGAGGAGGGGGAGATGGGGGGTGGTGGAGGGGGAGGGGTACCCCCTCACCCCTGGTACCAATCCCATAACAAGGTAACTTATAGTTTTCGAGGAAAAAAATAAAGACAATTTTGAGGTTAAGTATGAGATTTTGGTAAAACTTTACAATCGTTTGGCAGGAGGAGGATGGGAGAGGGGGGGGGGGAGTGGGGGATTTGTACCCCCTCGCCCCTGGTACCACTCCTATGCAAAGGTAACTTACAGTTTTCGAGAAAAAAATAAAGTTTTTTTTTTTGTTAAGTATGGATATTTTAAATGTCGGACTCCGGTATGAGCTCCCGCCAGTACTCTCGCGAGGTCGCCCTTGAGTGTCGCTTCACCCACTCGACCTTTGCTACGCTACGGAGGTCACCGGCTCGCTTCGCTCGCCAGCTCCCCCCTTCACTCCGCTCGGCCTCGCGGGCTTGCTCCACTCAAGATCTCCCACGCGAGCTACTGGCTCCGCGTTTTTATATACACTCTAGGGGCGTGACGCACAGTACCACGTGGAGTCGGGGTGCTCCGTATCGGGTCTGCCACTCTTTTCGGACCTAACCAACTATTGTCGGGGTGCTCTGTGTCGAGTCACACAGTCAGTCAACAATAAAAAATCCATAATTTATAACATTAATTAATTCCTCAAAAGGATCTCTCTTATTTCTTTCAACATCCCTTCTCTACAGATAGAGGTACCTACTCAAAAATTAAATCATTAATATTATTATTTTACGTTCCGATTTTGTAAATTTTTTTTTTTTTTTAAAAGCACAAGTTTCCTTAACAAGGGGGCCGAGGCTGGAATTTCCTGCAACATCTTTAATAGATTGCAAGTTGGCGATGACTCCCGTAACATCTGACACTTCCAATTCAAAAATTTCATACTTAACCTCAAAAATTTCTTTATTTTTTTTCTCGAAAACTATAAGTTACCTTGTTATGGGACTGGTACCAGGGGCAAAGGGGTACCCCTCCCCTTCCTCTCCCCCTACTCCCACCCTCCTCCTCCTGCCAAACGATTCTAAACCCAACCCGGTAACTGTTCAAATCAAACAACTGTATATTATCAGCTAACATTTATTTTCTTTGAAGCATTCTATTAATTCTAAGTTTTAGTAGCTCTCATTCCAATTTTTGTCTTTGCGAATTCTTACCCTTTTACAATATCTACAAGTATTTCTTTTTCTGAGGGTATTAATTACACCCCAATAATCTCTCTTCTTTTTATTAGTTATCTCATTCATATTTTCAGAAAATAATGAAATGAACGTACGAAGCACTCATTTTGTTTGGGATAATTTTCACAACAAACCAAACTTTGCTTTTCTTGACTGACAATGACAAGACACATTTTACGTTTCGTTACCACTTAGTAGATACATTTTGTTAAAAATGATCATGTTCACTGCGTAAAACGAAACTCTCAGTCCAAAATAAAAAAAGAAATGTAATAGGGAACAAACTTTTTGAAATAATATTGCCATATAAAGAAAATTTAACGGGCTCTCAGCGAATCATGGTCTCAATGCTACTAAAAGGCAGTTGAGTATGCCACTTATATTTAAGTGTACGTCATAATTAAATAGCCTTTAGCTAATTTGATCAGATGAGTAGCGTTTCAGTATTCGGGCGTGAGTCAAGCAAAAACCAGTTAAAAAAAACCAGCTACCGCAGCGGCTGCTAATGTGCAAAAAATTACATTCAGAAAAAATCGAGACACTTAATGCATAACCAGTCAAGCAAAAAATCATACTAAAAATTCAGCTACCGCTGCGACTGCTACGCTATGGTGGATTGAGTCCTCAAGTAAATACCTATAAACTGTGGTATCCTACCTGTAAATTCCACTGGCGACGAGATAAACCGCGAAAAAATACCACCACTTGCTTATTTATTGTGTTTTTGTGCATCGGCTATAAAATGTCGATCGGTAAAATCGAACAATTCGATATTTCGAGTAAAAAATTATATTACGACGCGTGGAACAGTTCATGGCGCTCACTACAATTAAATCAGAGTTACAAGTCACAAAGACACCTGATTTGGGGGGGTGAAGGGGGGAGGGGGGGCTGGACGAGGCGCAGCGCACGCGGGCCGCGTAGGGGTCGGCAGCGGCGCCAGCGCAGCGGGAGCACGCGCTCCCGCCGCGCCCGCGGGCGATGTGCAGTGCGTGGAGCAGCCTTGCTGGCGGTGCGGAAAGGGGCACCGGACCATCGGATGCTGGTTTAGAAATAATTCTTGTGACGGTTGCGGGCAATGTGCATACGTTCGGGGGAGGCGCGCTAACTTACAATTAGCATAGGTAGGATACCACAAGTGGAAAACCAAACATTCTACTACTACAACAACTAGAACATACTATTACCACAGTGTAAAACATAATTAGTCTGTGCTATTACGCAGAGTTATGGATAAAACAATATTACGCGTACGAAGTCGCGGGTTACAGCTAGTTTGATATAAAATACTTTTCATCCACTAAACAGATGGGTGAAGATAGTTTCTAGTTCGGATCTTAGACTACCACCAAAGGGCAAGAAATTTGTTTATTATTTATTATAAACTTATATATTTCAACACATTGTTACTGTTACCCTTCGACCAATGTTTTTTTTTTTTTTTTTTTTTGTTCTATTTTTATCTGCGATCCAGTCCTCAGACTATGAGCAGATTTGGTGCGGGTAGTCGTGCTTGTAGCAGAAGTGGTCCAGCGACCACCTCTCCTTTTCTTATGTGTCATGTGTCAGAATTCCATGATATGATGTCTTTTAAGCCTCTTCGGGTAGTTGATAGTAGTTAGCTGTGAGGCCAAATGGTTCGGATGTACATTCAGACGTTCTTTGTATTTCGATGAATATAGTTTTATTTCGTCGACGACTCTGTTGACCTTCAGTTTGCTATGCAGCTCAGTAATCATTAAGAACCACGGTGCATTGGATACATTTCTTCGACCAATGTAAAATAAATTTACTTTGGTCGAAGCTGTTACCACCCCAATTAAATCTTTCTGTAAGTATGCTATAATCTCTACCCTTTTTACAAGGGTAGCAAAGCAGTTACAGGTATTTCAGGTAGTCATATATGCCAATCGAGGTCATCAGCTATCTATGTACAAAACTTCATCGAAAACCGCTGATAGAGACAAACAAGCAATCCGAAGTCCGCATCCTATATACTAATTAATTTTATTATTATCCTCCATTTTACATTTGTCTGTGTGAGTATGTTGATAAGCGCTATAGCGTCCTGTCAGCGAAATGATGATGTGGTCAAGGGGGAACGCATAGAATGATAATGGGTTCCGTATCATTTTCATCATCATCAATCGTTCACACTACCGTATCACAGTTTTTGCTGATACGGCGTTTATCCGTTTAGAAATGTGTCGATTAATAAAATCAAGAAAGTTGAGATTGTCAATGTTAATTAGTAAATCCTCACCACCACCATATCAAAGTATTTTTTAAAATATTAATATAGTATTAATTATACTACTATACTATTAATATAGTAAAAAAATACTTTGATGTGGTGATGGTGAGGATTTACTAATTTACATTGACAATCTCAACTTTCTTGATTTTATTGCCTATTAAGGCAAGATGACACTAAAAAAAAAACAGTAAAGTTCTAGGTTTAAAAATGAAAATATTTATGCCTAAACCAAAACAAAATGTTTCCTCAATTTATTATTAATCGTACCGCCATGTTATGCCAAACGCCAATCAGAGCCCAGTCCTAGCTGTGACGTAATCGTCACGCCTGTGAAGCTCAAGAAAGTACCAAACGTGAACCAAAATTATAGTTACTCCGCTGGCTTCTGTTTGCTTACAAAATCATGACGTTACAAACAGACGCCATGCCACCTGCGAGCGATTTGAAGCTAAATACAAAGTTGGTTTAAAAAAACAGATAAGTATAAGATATAAGTTTTGGCAATTAACCTACATTATACAATCGTTTTTCAAAATCAGTCATCATGCCTATACTGTAGCTACATAGATCGTTTTATAAAACATCATCCTATGCGTAAACATCGAGTTATGTATCCTATCCTAGTAGGTCATCCTATGTATTCTGTTATGGACGGGCCTTACCCATACAAAACGTCCGTGAAAAACATTTCACAATTACAACACACGTAAACATACACACATAGCTACAGTCTTTCTAATCACGTGCACATACAATGAATGACAGGGATAGAAAGACATACTCGCGCTGTAGACCGAACGAGAAAGCAAATGTTTAGTCAGTCACGCGCAGCATGCTCGCTACTCAGGGTATTCCCCGATTCAAATAGACTGCAAATATTTTTATTAATTGATCAAAATTATGTTACATACATTACGTTTACTTACGTCTGAAATGTGATGCCTGAAGCTTTATTTGTATTTCTTGTGTTGTTTGCACACATGTGGATGCTCTCGCTTGTGGCGCGAAATTCAAATATCATCAGTTTAGCTACAATACCCCCTAAACACATTTTTACAGTGTTTTTTTTTGTTAAGGAGGGTATCGTGCTAAACTGATGATATTTATGAGATACTATCAATTAAAACATGTGTGTTAAATCTCCCATTTCTCGCGAAATCAACTTTCGCTATCTGAAGAAGTGTTGATGAGCTGTAATGGGCAAAAAACACCAAAACTAAAGAATTTGGCATCTCAAGCGGGAGCATCCACGTTAATAAATGCACAGGAGGGCATTGTATCACCAAGGTATCTAATTTAAGTATTTTTCAGCATAGGTATCGCTCGTTGCCGTCACAAAGACCGACTAAAGCGAAGTTTGTGAGCTCACTCACTTTATAAGCTTCAAAACTATCGTTCTCTAAGGCCCGTCCAGTCGAGGCTTTATACCTACATTAACGCTTTATTTGTCCTTTAATTCCCACACGTAGTCGTTCAGTATATCGTTTTAGTCATAATAACGACTTCACTAAAAACACAAGTGTAAGTAGGTATTTATGCTAATGGTTTTGAAAGTACTGAACTGCTGGGATTCAAGTCTCGAGCTTGTTGGAATGATCTCTCCCAGGTAACTAGCATTGAACGTTTTTGTGTTTCTTCACTGATCCCTAATTCTTTATTGCGTTGTTAGCACAGTGTTCACAGTGCTTTTTTAGTTCTAATGTGACACTCGGCTCTCGGTTTTCTTTGGTATACACAACAAATGTATTAAAATAATGTAATTGTTATTTTGTACAACAATTATTTATTTTGGAAGTTTAGTAAAAAGGTAAGTTGATACATTTACAGTCGAATTCATAGAAGGTAATAGCAATTTAAATTAAACAGAGTATATAAAGGAAAAAAAAAACACCTGTGTCTTATTTTATTTTTGTGTCTGAAATTATACATGATTACTAGTATAGTATTATTTTATCTGTGACATAATAAAGTACCCAGTTGCAAAATATCGGGCACAATAAATCTGACCCGCAAAACTGGTAACAATTTGAAGAAGACTCCAAAATCTGCATACGAAAGAAAGAAAAAAAATAAGATCATTTTATTCAACAAAGAACAGAATAACAAAGAACTTATTAAAAAAATAAGAAATGACAAAACGGTTTTTTTTTGCAAAATATAATTTCAAAGTTGTGTTTTTTTTTTGACAAAAATACCTAACCCTAAATAAAAATTACTCTCCTGGTAGTTACGGTGCCTTATTGGTTCCGGCCTAAGAGTAGATCCATCCGTCTGCTCTCGTGGATGTTGTATATGTCAATTATGGGAATATACCAGGGCTGGTTAGTAGCATCCACCTGAGTACCTAACCGAATTCGATATTGCGATCACCAATCCGTCTGCCAAACGTGGTGATGACGGCAAATCCCCCCATGCCATTTTATGGGGGAAGCTTCGCCGAGCAGTGGATGTGTCTTATGATAATTAGGTACGACCTCATTGATATTTTATATTATTAACCCCTGACGCAGAAAAAGGGGTGTTATAAGTTTGCCCGCTATGTGTGTGTCTGTCTGTCTGACTGTGTGTCTGCCTGTAATACTGTATCTCTTAAACGGATGAACCGATTTGAAAGCGGACGACGACGATAGTTTTGGTGATACCCACCACGTTTAGACATGTTTTATCAAAATCGGTTCAGCCATTTCTTTGAGATGGAGATTTTGAAAAATGTTAAATTTCTTTTTTACAGGTGACATCTTTCCAATAGCAAGCTCTGGATGCATTCAATATGAAAATCCAAAATCATACTATAACTTTGAGAATGAATATTATAGTTTGGTGTAAGTATGAGTTTTAAATTATATAAATATTTGTTGTAACCACCGTAGTTCAAAATTTATCCCATGGCTTTAATAAATGAGTATGAATAAAGATGAAGAAGGCTGCTATTTGTAAGACTAAAGTAATTACCTTATTTGCAGGTGTGATGCTGGTAGCTTTACCCACCGTCAGTGCTGTATGCAATGAAACTTACCAACCAATAACATGTGAATTTAACATGTATTGCGAAGATCAATTCGAATATTTGCGTAGCTGGGATGCCTATAGACGAGATAATGATCAACCAAATTCACCAGATTGCAGTGCCGGTATAGAGTTTAATGGGTATTTAATCAATCCTATTCATTTAGTTTGTAAGGAGTCTTATGCCAGTGACGATATGAATTTACCCAGATTATTAGATCAAAACGTTAATAATGAAAATATACTAAATGTAATGTATTTTGTACGTTTATTCGATCTTAGTAACAACAATTTTACTGAGTTTCCTACCATAAGAAGTATGTATAACCTCGTCACATTAAACTTGTCTAATAACTTATTTAGAACAGCAAAACTATCTAACATTAATGAATTGCCTTTTCTCAAAGAAATAGATTTATCTCACAATGCTATTAACTATATACAGAAATTTGACGATGAACATCAATTAAGAAATCTAGAAATTATTAACTTGTCTCACAACTATCTGCAGCAGATTCCAGAAGCTATCTTTGAATCAGTCAGTGATCTTACAAACTTGGATGTATCACATAATTTCATTAAAACTTTAAGTCCAATAACATTTGAAGGTATACAAAAATTGACTCATTTAAACGTTTCTCACAACAAGTTATCAGATATTAATTCATCTCTGTTTAGGTTCTGTGAACTCATAACACTAGACTTGAGCAACAATAAACTAAAGAACATAAATGTTAACGATTTTAATGCTCTGACAAAGCTAACGAGTCTAAATTTAAAATCGAACTTGATTTCAAGTATCGATAAAGATACGTTTTTAAATTTACATATTTTAAACAGCTTGGACATGAGTGACAATGAATTAGAAATATTAGATAAAAATACATTCAAAAACATTCAAGCTCTCAAAGTCATAATGATTTCAAGAAATAAATTTAAGTCAATACCCAAATCATTATTTAAAGGTCAAAGAATTGAATCGTTTTCAATTGTTGAGAACAACTTGGAAGGCTCTATTGAAAGAGGTACATTTGAGGGGCTGCAATTAGTTACTGAGTTGGATTTGAGTAACCAAGGTCTGGATTCAATAGAAGATAACGCATTTTATGGACTTGGACAACTTCAAGTGTTATTACTTCAAAATAATGACATTAAATCACTATCTTCAAAATGTTTTAAAATGTTGACGTATTTAAAGCAATTAGATTTGTCTTACAACAAAATAACGAATATTGAATTTGAAAAAGAAAATTTGGGCAATTTAGAGTCACTTTCAATAAGAAACAACTATTTGACAGTCGTGAAACATGAACACTTCCAGGGTCTAGATTCTTTGCAGGTTTTGGATCTTTCTGATAATAAAATATCACACTTCGAATCAAATTCTTTTAAATCACTGAAAAATTTAATAAGCTTTGAGATATCTAACAACCCACTAAACGGAACGCTGAAAGAAAATACATTTGAGGGTTTAAATTCTTTGCCAAGTTTAGACATATCGTGCACTTTATTGACTACTATACAAAATGGATCATTTAACGGAATGACCCAGCTAAAGAATATAAATATTTCTCGAAGTAAAATACAAACACTCGAGTATCATTCTTTTATTCATACGGGTGCCATGGAAACCTTAGACTTATCTCATAACAAAATTAGAGAGTTTAACATAAATAATACTCAGATTTCCAATCTCAACATTTTATATTTGAATAATAATAATATTAAAATACTAGATTCCCAAACGTTTGGTCAAATGTTACGTTTAACAAAAATAATCCTATCCTACAATGAAATAGAAAACATGAATACTTTTGTGTTTGAAAATCAAAAAGACTTGCGGGTTTTGGATGTATCGTACAATCCAAATTTGATATTCAATATGTCTCTTATAAATAAAACAAACAATTTAGTTGAGCTAAATTTATCGGGAATTAAAAATGGTATTACTTTTGGAGACATAGAACATATTCCGCTTTCGCATATTACTATCTCAAATGCCAGTATTGTAGATGTGAAAGCGCTTGAACTAAATGGGTTGAAAGATTTAGATAACTTGGAATTAAGTCATAATAAAATATATAAAGTAGATTTTGGATGTTTTTCTAACGTAAGTATTTTGAGGACACTTGATCTGAGCTATAACAAAATTACCTTCATCCAACCCGGCGCACTGAAAGACAATACCATGCTGCATTCACTGAATATATCTCATAACTATCTTAAATCTGTCAGTTATGGAATATTTCGAGGACTTATTTATCTGCATACATTAGACGTATCTTACAACAATATTGATAATTTACAAAATGAAAGATTCGACGAAGTGCGGAGCTTGAGTATTTTAATAGCAGATCACAATCAAATTGAAACTATTAATGCTGAAGAGTTTTTGGGTACAAGTCTTTCAAAGCTCAGCATCGGTGATAACCCAATACCTTGCAGTCTGTTAGTTAATTTTCAGCACAAAAGGTTACCGTTCCAAATAACTGCGATAAAACTGGATGAAAACAATAACGAGAATGTTAATGGCATAACATGCAACCAACAGTATGATAATGTTGTATCAAATAACACTCCGAGTATAAAACCTCTTGTGACAGACATTGAAAATATTAGACCAATATTAATAAACATCAGAGACATGCTCCTAAATAAACTTAACACCAACGACCAAGAGCTTAAGAAAAGTAAAGATGAAGAATACTTAGCAAATTTAACAAGTCAAACCGCGAAAATTAATGATAATATTCAAAACCAACTTTATAATTTGACTAATATAGCATCGTTTATTGCCAATAATAATGAAACAAATGTATTACTAGAAAATATATTAAAAGTAGTGACGATGAGTTCTCTCAAACAGCCGACAACTCCTGCACCGATAAATAAAAACAACGTAACGTACGACAACTTAGTAAACTACATAAATAAGTTGAAACAGCAGCTTGAAGATACTATAGCTTTTGAGAAAAACAACATTTTGAATGAAGTAGAAACTAAGTTGTCCGCTGTTAACTCCAGAGACTCTGTTACGTTCCAACCTGTCCACGAAAAACTTAGTGGAGGATCACCTGAGTCTAAATCCGTATTTACTGAGACCTGTGTTGGTCTTATTTTGCTTATTTTAGTTTGTTTTGTTTTGTATAAGTTCTATAAGTCAGGTATGTTTATGAGAAAACGGTCATCCATTAGCACAAGAGAGTTGCCGGATGCAATGGATTCAGCATTGTAAGACTTGATTGTGTTTCAAAAGTAGTTTCTAACTTTTATTGTGATTTTTAACAACGATTAATATTGTTACCTACTCTTTTATTTTTAACAACGATGAATATTGTTACTTTTGGTGTACTGTAATTTAATTATGCTAGATTAATAAAGTAAGAAAACTAATTCGTGTGTCACTATTAAATGTTGTTCATCCCATAAAATTGTTTTTTTACTACCATCACCATCATCAAATCTAAGTACTTTTTCGTCCAGTAGTTTATGAGTTACAATATATTTTACTATCATCATCATCATCATCATCATCATCATCATCGTCATCAGCCGTTGGATGTCCACTGCTGGATGTTGCCTCTGCTATATAAAGTAAAGTAAAGTAAAAGTAAAGTAAAAGTTTATTTTGATAAAAACCACAATACAATATATATTATATATATTTATATAATACAATTATTTATTAGATTGGGGGGAATTTGCCATAATCACCACAAAGGTGGCGGGCTAGTGATTTCAATATGAGTTTTGAGTACTCATGTGGATGCTACTGCCCAACCTCCGGTGTAATCTCTTAGACGGCTTTTATGACATCTAGGAGACGAAGGAGTCTTTTTTTTATACTACTTGGAATGACGGATCAAGAATACGGACACACCACGGCACATTGCACTATCAAATAATCTAAGTATATATAAGAGAAGTCCACACACTCACTCATAATACAATATAATTATTATTTCACTACTATTATTACGTTTTATCATTTTAACTAAATACCTACTTGTTTAATCATCATATCACGTTAGGTCATAGAATAAATAATAGTACGGTAGGTACGTTCCCAACGAGTCACACTGTGTTCAAGCGAATATTTATATTGTACCACTAAAGATAAAGTTTAATTCTGTGTATCTGAAACTGCTCGCCATTACGCTGCTAGCCGCTACACTGCCCTGCCAGCCACTGCCAGTTTGGTATGAATTGAGCCATAAAGTTGATACCGTTTGCTTTTCCTGAGAAAAATGGTCTTGATAGATAGGTAGCAAGTGACCCTTCTAATAGGATGAAATAAGTTGGAAGATGTCCGTAAATATACATAACTATTGGAATGCCCGCGACTTCGTCCGCGTGTACTTTTCCATACAAACTTAAACACCCCGCTGCACCCCGTTAGGGGTTGAATTTCTGGAATTCCTTTCTTAGTGCACCCCTAGGTCACAAATTAAACGTACCCTCTAAATTGTAGGTCTCTAGGACTTATGGATTAGGCTGTGCGTTGATAGTCAGTCAGTCAGTCAGTCAGCCAGTCAGTCGGTCAATCAGTCAGTCACGCAAAGATTTTATATATATTGATTTACCAAGGCCGGGAAACCAATTCTCCCATCTAATATATAAAAGGCTTTGTCCTGACTGACTGAACGAGGTCCAACGCACAGCCTAAACCGCAGGACGTAGAGACTTAAAATTTGGAGGGTGTGTTTGTCTCAATGCGTAGGGTTGTACTAAGAAAGGAATTTTGAAAATTCGCATGCTAAGGGGTTCAAAATGCGGTTCTAACTTAAAACAAAAATGCTCTGTATATCGGAAACCGTTAGTAGTAGAACCATGAAATTTTACGTAGAGATTCCTCAAATAAAATTAACAAACACGTATTTCAGCGATTCCTAAAAATTTCCTGAAAAATGGCAGGGGAACAATTTCTTTGTATTAAAATAAAAAAACTTTAGTTTTTACAACGCACAGGCTAAACCGGTGGTCGTAGAAACTTGAACTTTGGAGAGTGTAGTCCTTTTAGGGTTTAAAGGTGTACATAAAAAGTAATTTGGAAAATTAGCTCCCGTAAGGGTCCATAAAGGGCTTTTAATGTATACACTTTGCGTTTTGCAGCGCACAGCCTAAACCGCTGGACCTAGATACATGAAATTTGGAGGATGTATTCATTTTTGGGTATAGGGGTGTACTAAGAAAGGATTTTGGAAAATTCACCATGTAAGGGGTCCAAAACGACTTTTAATGTAAAACTAAAATGCTTCGTATTTCGGAAACCGTTGGTAGAAGATACTTGAAAATTCACAGGTAGATTTCTTATATAAAAATTGAAAAAATATCTTTCAGCAGTACCTGAAATTTTGCTGATTAAAGCCACTAGAACGTTTTGTTTGTAAATAAATACACTTTAAGTTTTAGCCAGATTTCAGCGTATTTTGACTATTTAAAAGTTAGTTTCACGGTGTAGTTATTGTAATCAAAATATTTTCAGGACCTCAAGGTTCAAATGGGACCCCTAAATTGAAAAACTTGAATATGGTGTCGTTTCAAAGGTCATTTCACGGTGTCGTTGTTGAAATCAAAATATTTTCAGGACCTCAAGGTTCAAATGGGACCCCAAAATTGAAAAACTTGAGTATGGTGTCATTTCAGAGGTCGTTTCACGGTGTCGTTGTTGAAACCAAAATAATTTCAGGACCTCAGGGTTAAAATGGGACCCCTGAATTGAAAAACTTGAGTATTGTGTCATTTCAAAGGTACTTTCACGGTGTCGTTGTTGAGATTCAAAATTTACAGGACCTCAAGGTTAAATGGGACCCCTAAATTGAAAGACTTGAGTTCGGTGTCGTTTCAAAGGTCGTTTCACAGTGTCGTTGTATAGATTAAAATATTTTCAGGAAATCAAATGTGACCCCTAAATTGAAAAACTTGAGTGTGGTGTTGTTTCAAAAGTCGTTTCACTGGGTGGTTGTTGATGTTTAAGTTGTTGTCTGCACGCCGCTTCGGGGATGTTTTCAAACTACGCGCGGACGAAGTCGCGCGCGGGGCATCTAGTGATTTTATAAAATGTAGATGAAGTTAAGTTGATAAAAATAGTCCAGTCAAGATCCTGCTTGCAAAAGTTCCGGTCATTCTGTTTTTTTTTATATATTGTTAGGACCTAAACCAGTATTTAAAAAACCAGTCAAGTGCGACTCGGACTCGCGCACGAAGGGTTCCGTACTGTTATATATAAAAACGGCAAAAAAAACACGTTTCAAGTATGGGAGCCCCCCTAAATATTTATTTTATTATATTTTTTAGTATTTGTTGTTATAGCGGCAACAGAAATACATATCTGTGAAAATTTCAACTGTTTATCTATCACGGTTTATGAGATACAGCCTAGTGACAGGCGGAAGACCGACAGACAGACAGCGGAGCCTTAGTAATAGAGTCCAGTTTTACCCTTTGGGGACGGAACCCTAAAACCAGATTTGCAATTTCCAAACTGCTGTGCGAGCGGAGGTGTGCCTAACATTTTCGTTTTTTTTCTTCTTTTTCTCAATATCTTAGTGATGGAAGGGTCTGACCACAATGCACACAATTGCACAATTGCACAATTGAGTCACAATGCATTTACAAGTACTTTAAGAGCAGACAAAATTTTCTACAATTTGAGACCAGTCGCCGTAGACAAAGTAACATTCTAACAGTCGATAAGCCATGTCAGAGGCCCTCGGGCGGCTTGACAAACTCCGACACCAGAGGCCAGCACTACCTCATACGAAACGAAACGAAACGATAGCGATGTCGCTAGTAAAAATGCTAACAATTAGAGATGCGCCGAATATTCGTTTGCTATTCGGTATTCGGCGTATTCGGCATCTTTTTCACTATTTGTATTCGGCCAAATTATTCGGTTTTGGTGCCGAATATATTTGGTTCGAGTATATTTGGCTACACGACACGGTATATTACTTAAAGGAAAAACTTCTCATGTAAGATTTATGTTATTTATAAGTCAAAGAAATCCTATAAATAATGTGTTGAATAAAGCTAATAAAATAAAGCAATTAAACTTCAATTAAACATTTATTTTGAAACCTCAAGTTAACATATTTATTTCTAAACCTATAGTTAGTTTAGTCGACATTTATTTAACATTTATTTTACGGACGCTTATCGTACATGAACTAGTTTTACTTACCAAGTAAACAGAACCTGTTTACGCGGCAAAACAATGAAATGGTAAATCAAATAATTCGGCCAAATATCCGGTTCGGTAAAGGTTAAACCGAATAGTTTTCGGTATTCGGTTATTCGTTGAAACCACTATTCGGCGCATCTCTACTAACAATGTATGAGATTGACGTAAGCTATCGGGATGTCACATGGTCTATTGTATTGTATTACGACTGTAGAAATGGAATCGCTTCGAAGCGAATGCCACTTGGCTAGGCCGGCAGGTCGAGCTCTATACAGCCATTGGTTACCAAGATACAGTTTGTCGTAAATAGTTTTTTTTTCCAAATAGCGAAATTTCTGTTCTGTGTCATGTCGGTTCTGATTCACTGCGGGCCCTGCCGGGCAACGCTCGCCTTTGGCTTGCTCACTCGGTTCTCACGTGGTGATCACTGTTCTCTATTGTTTAAATCCATGTCGTACTGGCACTAATTTTGAATTATAAGACTATTCAATATGCGTAGAAAAATCAATACAATGCTAAATCAATAATAAATCCTAAACATATAAAATGTCATATCATGTTATCTTAAACCAATAAACTATACTTAACCTAGTAAAACTAGTGCAGAATATTTTTCGCACAAAATTTTAGCACACGTAATTGGAAAATATACGTGACTAGATGAACCGCGCGCGACTTCGTCCGCGCGTAGTTTGAAAATATCTCCGGCGCGGCGTGCAGACAACAACTTAAACATCAACAACCACCCCGTGAAACGACTTTAGAAACAACACCACACTCAAGTTTTTCAATTTAAAGGTCACATTTTATACTTGATTTCCTGAAAATATTTTAATATTAACAACGACGCTGTGAAACGACTTTTAACCCATTTAACCCTGAGGTCCTTAAAATATTTCGATCTCAACAATAACACCGTGAAACAACCTTTGAAACGACACCATACTCAAGTTTTTCAATTTAGGGGTCCCATTTTATATCTAAGGTCATGAAAATATTTTGATTTCAACAATGACACCGTGAAACGACCTTTGAAACGACACCATACTCAAGTTTTTCAATTTAGGGGTCCCATTTGAGGTCCTGAAAATATTTTGATCTCAATGACTTTACGAGTCAAAATACGCTGAAATCTCGCTAAAACGTAAAGTGTATTTATTTACAAACAAAACGTTCCCGTAACTTTTTTCAGCAAAATTTCAGGTACTGCTGAAACATATTTTAGCTATTTTTATATAAGGAATCTAACTGTGAATTTTCAAGTATCTACTACCAACGGTTTCCGAAATACGAAGCATTTTTGTTTTACATTAAAAGCCGTTTTGGACCCCTTACAGGGTGAATTTTCCAAAATACTTTCTTAGTACACACCAACACACAAAAATGAATACATCCTCCAAATTTTATGTATCTAGGTCCAGCGGTTTAGGCTGTGCGCTGCAAAACGCAAAGTGTACACATTAATTAAAGGAGCGAATTTTCCAAATTCCTTTTTAAGTACACTTTGAAACCCTAAAAGGACTACACTCTCCAAATTTCAAGTCTCTACGACCAGCGGTTTAGGCTGTGCGTTGTAAAAACTAAAGTTGTTTTATTTTTTTACAAAGAAAACGTTCCCCTGCCATTTTTCATGAATATTTCAGGAATCTCTTAAATACGTGTTTGTTAATTTTATTTGAGGAATCTCCATGTAAAATTTCATTGTTCTACTACTAACGGTTTCCGAAATACAGAGCATTTTTGTTTTACGTTAGAACCGCATTTTGAACCCCTTAGCATACGAATTTTCAAAATTCCTTTCTTAGTACAACCCTACGCATCAAGACAAACACACCCTGTAAATTTCAAGTCTCTACGACCAGCGGTTTAGGCTGTGCGTTGGAGCTCGGTCAGTCAGTCAGTCAGTCAGGACATTGCCTTTTATATATGAGAAGATAAGAGCGTAGAGTCTGTTCAAAAAGAGAAGCGTCGTGGGATTGGAGGGCGCAGCTGTGCTTATTTACCTTTTTTGTTTAGCCGGTAATACAATAGCCCGTCTGTTCCATTTTGATAATTTTACAACTGTAACTTTTTATTTAGTAATGTTGTATTAACTTATGTAGTAGTATCCGTGTTGTTAAAATATCCTAATGAATCCGCCAGGGTATTCTTGTTAGGGGAGCCAAGTGGACAGAAGGGAAAACTGCAGTTATCAGCTTGAGTAGCATACATACATACAGACAATCATCCGAGCTTCGCATCCTATTAATTTATTATTATTAGGATCCTACGTTTAACATTTTGCTGTGTGAGAATGTTGATAAGTATTATAGCGTCCTGTCAGCGAAATGATAATGTGGTCAAGGGGGAACGCAAACAATGTGCATGGATTCCGTATCATGATGAAAACATCATCATCAATCGATCATTACAGTTTTTCTGATACACCTATTGTCCGGTTAGAAATGGTTTGAATAACAAATTCATGTGTAAGGTGAGATCGACAAAATAAGGAAGGTATACTAAAACCCCACCACATTCATCATGTCAAAGTTAAATATACTCTATTCATTGTTGTACCACCAGGATCGTTTTGAAACATCCATATGCGTATACAAAGTGGTTGGTAGCATGGTTCATAGTTGGTACTATTTATATTCTGTGGCGTGGATGAGGGGCGCATCATCTTAGTTTGGACGATCACTAAAATTGTTTACCTACTAATTACCTACGATAAATGTATATTATTTAAAATACTAGTCTATTAATATAGGTCGCGCAACGAGTAATGAGCACTGACCTTCAATGTGCAGTAGTAACTTTTTGGGTCTGTTTAGCGGGGGAGGAGAGGCGCGACGGGAGAGGCAGCCAGTGCCGGCGCGCTAGTGGTTGATAAGTCGCCTTCCGTACCGCGCGCTCCGCACTCGCTTCTAGCGCTCCCTAGATACAGACGAGCACACTTGTTTTTGATACTTAGTTGATATTGATACTGTTGTTTTCGTCTCGTTATGCAAAAGACGCCGAAACAAATGTGTTAACTAGGCAAGCCAGAAAAATGGTTTATGACGTGAATTGTTATATTAACAAGTAATTAATTTTGTAAAAATTAAAAAAAAAACAACTCAATGAAATGGCTGAACTGATTTTGATCAAACAAACCTAACAACACTCCCGACAAATAAACTTTTCAAACAAACAAAAAAAATGAAATCGGTTCATCTGTTTGGGAGCTACGATGGGGCAGACAGACACACACTCACACACACACAGACACGTCAAACTTATAACACCCCTTCGTTTTTCGTCGGGGGTTAAGAAGGAGACAGATGAAATCCTCGATAATCGTTGAAAATAAAATACATACAAACATATCTTAAACAATTTAAAACAGGGTCAGGAAAGAACAGCACTTGCTACACATACGTCTGTAGCAACTGTTAGAAGTATTTCGAAAAATCCTATGGAGAAATGCTGTGCGTGAATGTACCTACACATGCGCAATCAACCCCGCCACTTTCGCCTAGCGTTCATTACTCGTTGCGTGAACCATACTAGTAAGACTGTTGATGTAGATGTGAGTTCGTATTTGGCTATTTAACAAGTTGGCGAGTTTATTAATATAATCTTAAGATATGTATAATATAACTAGCTACTCGTCCCGACTTCGCACAGGTAGTTTCAGGATGAAAAACAGCCCCTCCCCTCCAAACCCCTGGTAGCTTATGTCACTCAGGGTGAATGTAGCTTTCCAATGGTGAAATAATTTTTGAAATCGGCACAGCAGTTTTTGAGTTTATTCATTACAAACATACACACACACACAAAAATACAAATCTTTCCTCTTCAAAAATCTTCGTTTAGTACTAGGTTTGACATCACAAAGATGCAAGTTCTTTTATTAAAGTGAGTGAACTGAGGCTCAATTCTTTTGCTAATATACCGACGGGCAAAGATCGTTTTTGTATTCCCTCTGATCCCACTGATCCCTAATTCTTTATTGCGTTGTTAGCACAGTGCTTTTGAACGTGTACAGTACGTCAGTTCTAATGTGACACTTTGCTCTGTTGTTTTATTTGATATAATACCAAATATATTACAAAATTCTGTAATTAAATAATTATATTTGGAAGTTTTGTTCATGGTAAGTTTAAACATATTTCAGTATAGTTTATAGTGGTTTTTAGTTTATTATAACCATGCTACTAATAAACGCTGAATATTTTACTTACAATTACACCGTGTTTTTGTCTCTTCCGATCTAATTTGAAAATGGTTGTCAATGCAAATGACAAAACACTGCAACTATTTCAAAGATAATTATAATTTTATAGTAACACGGACAGACTTTAAAGTAATTGGCTTTTTCTTTTTCTTCATATAATGGCTTCTGAGGAGTGCTCCAAACAATTTTGCAATTAATGTCAAGTGATATTAATTTGTGATAAAGTTTGACAAGTCATCAAGAGTCTCCGTCAGGTTAAATAAATAGTGGCAAAAAAACTAGATTTTAGTAGTAGTAGAGCTTTTTTGTGAAAGAGTTCATCCAGGGTAGTACTACCACCATACCTAATTCTGCCGCAAAGCAGTAGTGCTCGCATTGCTGCATGTATTCCGGTTTGAAGGGTATGGTTGCCGGTGAAATTACAGGCACATGAGACTTTTCATCTTTATGTCTCAGGGTGGCGGGCGCAGTGCAGTGCCACATAGGATGCGTCCTAGGTGGACGTGACCTATATGGTAATGCATTGTTCATAGGCAGAGGGTACCGCTTAACAGGGTCATCTGCTTGATCCGTCATAACAAGTTACCTATCTCCATCCAAAGGTTGTCTGCAAGAAATCGCTGTTAAGCGATAAGACCGCCCCGCCCATTGTAATTTTTTTTTTTTTTTTTTAAATTTATTTATCATATAAACTTTTTATTACAACATATAACATAGATATAGCACTTTAAAAACCACAAAGGTTTGCAAACAAATTATGCTATAAGCGAGTCTTACTGAACCGATACAATAAAACGAGTAAAGTAAACAACGTACGTACGTAGGTACGTTTAGATTAATAGAAACAATTATTTTAGTAAATAGGTACAAATATATATAATATACATTAAATACATCTTACTTCTGGAACTAGGTAGATGCAATATTTTTATTGTTAGTAGCTTTCCATGTATATAGATTCCAATTATATAATTAAGATTTGTTTATTTTTTTTCGTATTTTTATTTATTAAGTTTACAATAAAGTATTTTCTATCTATCTCTCTATGTAACAAGTTGCATAAAAAAAAAGGTTTTTCTGTTGTTATCTTATCCCAGAGGTCCCCGGGCTGTTTTGTATGATTGGTATAACTAACTACTACTAAACTAATGCCGTACAGTTCACACAACATTATCTAGCCCCAAGCTAAGCAGAGCTTGTGTTATGGGTACTAGAAAACTGATATACTTAATACAATATGTTAAATAGATAGATATTTTTTTATTATACATAGAAAATACCCAGAACACCCTGAACAAATATCTGCGATCGCACAAATATTTGTTACGAGGTGGGAATCGAAAACGCAACTTCCTGCGTCGCAGGCCAAGCTTCGCCCGCCGACATATGAATATTATTTATAATACTTTACAGGTTGACCAGATCTTAACAGCAATTTCTGGAGACATTCAATATGAAAATTCGAAATCATTCTATAATCTTGAGAATGAGTATAGTTTGGTGTAAGTATGAACAAGGGTTTCTTTGAATGTGTCTAGTTTCTGCCAGCGGTTTCATTTGCGTGACACCGGGATAAAAAGTACCCTACGTGCTATCCAGATCACGTAATAATACCTATCAAAGCAAAATGTTCAGTTATTATCATCACAGAGAGATTGAGTAACAAACTTCACGCATTTAATTCTTTATACCCAAGAATAGACCCCTCCGTCTCCCGTAGAAGTCGTAAAAGCTGAATAAGGGATTACGCAGACGTTGGTATAAGATTTGTCGTGGCTGCTAGCTTATTATGGAATGTGTGGAAGGAAAGCGTTAGCCGAGTCAGTCGTGGGTGCAATGGCGGCAATGAGCTCACCACTTGTCACGTCTCTATTCCACGATGGTGCAACCCACTGTGAAAAGAGGCCCGTTGAGGTTCTGCCTACCCCTTCCGGAAAAAAGGCGTGTGTGGCTATGTATATATCTACACTAATATTATAAAGAGGAAAGATTTGTACCTATTTTTGTATGTTTGTATGTTTGTAATGAATAGGCTCAAAAAGTACTGGGCCGATTTAAAAAATTCTTTCACCATTGGAAAGCTACGTTCACCCTGAGTGACATAGGCTACCAGGGGGGGGGGGGGGGGGATACGAGGGGGGGGGGGGGGCTGTTTTTCATATCATATATAAAAATAAGTCGGGTTTTCCTTCCTGACGCTATAACTCCAGAACGCACGAACCGATTTGGCTGAAAATTGGTGGGGAGGTAGCTTAGAACCAGGAGATTGTCTTAGGAGGGGGGGGGAGTCACCGGGTGCTACCCGTGCGAAGCCGGGGCGAGTTGCTAGTTATGTATAATTTTGAAGTCATTAAATAGTGCCGGGTTCAGTTTTTATTGGTCTATCCCTACCTGCATATTATTATTACACATAACATAATTATGGCTAGTAGACACAATAATACTTACCTTGGGTCTATTCTCAGTATTATAAAAATAATAAAAAAATAATGCTGGACTAGTTCAAACAACATTATCTTGCCCCAAGCTAAGCAGAGCTTGTTTTATGGGTACTAGTTAACTGATATACTTAATACAAAACATTACATGGATAGATATTTTTTTATTATACACAGAAAACACCCAGAACACCAGTAGTACAATTAACACTTCAATTCAGTGATCTACTGCGACTTTTTGGTCTCATTAGTTCAAATAATAAAATTTGATTGAACTACTGGCACCCACAAGTTTCAGTAGTTCAATTAACAGTTTTTTTTAAAGGAGATACATTTATTAACTGAAAGAATATTACACCTAATACAAGTAGGTATAAAAAAAAACTATTGATTGAACTAACGAGACTCAACAGTTCAATCCAACGTAGCGGCTTTTAGGCCCAGTACAGTTGAGTCATTCCCATTTGTACCGCTCGTCCGAAAATAAAAACGATACGTGTTTTTTTTTTTTTTTTTTTTTATACTTCTTGGATGACGGAACAAGCAAGAGGCCCACCTGATGTTAAGCGGTAACCTCTGCCTATGAACAGTGCATTAACTCATAGGTCACGTCCACCCAGGACGCACCCTATGTGGCATTTCACTGCGCCCGCCACCCTGTTATTTCCATATTATTTTAATTCCCATCTATACTGCACTCATTTTTTGCTTCAATTTTAGCCTTTCACTATTTCATTTTATTATTTAACACTCTACTATGCATTTATCCCTCCGCGTTACATATAGGTACATCACAAAATCCATTTTAACTTTCTCAGATGTTTTTGGAGGCTTAAATTAATAACCTTTTTGTTTTTCAGGCGTGACACTCTTAGTTCTGCCCACCACCAGTGCTGTATGCAACGAAACTTACGACCCCATATCATGTGAATATGAAATGTTTTGCGAAAACATATTTCAACGTGTACATCAATTGAATTATTATATACGAAATCAAAACTATCAATCACATTCACCAGGTTGTAATGCTACTACACTGTATGGTCAAGATCTAATTGATCCCATTCATTTAAATTATAAGAAATTTCATACTTACTATGACAGCATGGTACCCATACCCAAATTAATAAACGACCGTAGTGAAGAAGAAGTATTGAACATTGTAATTTCATTAGATCTGAGTAACAATAAATATACTGAATTTCCAACTATAAGAAGAATGGCAAACCTCGTCAAATTAAACCTGTCTAAAAACTCAATAATTACTGCAAAACTATCTAACAAGAATGAATTGCCTTGTCTCAAAGAAATAAATTTATCTCACAACGCTATAATTTATGTACAGAAATTTGACGATGAGCATCCATTAAGAAAACTCGAAAATATTAACTTGTCTAACAACTATCTTGAGAAAGTTCCAGAAACTATTTTTGACTCGTTAAGTAATCTTACAAACTTGGATGTATCACATAATTTCATTGACACTTTAGGTCCACTGACATTTGAAGGTATTAAAAAATTGGCTCATTTAAATTTATCTCACAACAAGTTAACACATATTAATGCATCTCTGTTTAGGTTCAGTGAACTCATAACACTAGACTTAAGCAAAAATCAACTAAAGAACATAAATGTTAACGATTTTAATGCTCTGACAAAGCTAACGAGTCTAAATTTAAAATCTAACTTGATTGTTAGTGTCGATAAAGATGCGTTTCTGAATTTACATATTTTAAACAACTTGGACATAAGTGATAATGAATTAGAAATATTAGACAGAGATATATTTAAAAATATAGACAACATAAAAGCAATAATAATTTCAAAAAATAAGTTCAAGATACTACCCAAATCACTATTTAAGGGAAAGAGTGTTGAATCTTTTTCAATTGTCGAGAACAGTTTGGAAGGTTCAATTGAAAGAGGTACGTTTGATGGACTTCATTTTGTTACCGAGTTAGATTTGAGTAACCAACGTCTGAATTCAGTAGAAGATAATGCCTTTTATGGCCTTAGTCAACTTCAAGTACTCTTACTTCAAAATAATGACATTAAATTACTATCTTCAAAATGTTTTACCATGTTGACAAATTTAAAGCAATTAGATTTGTCTTACAACAAAATAACAAATATTGAATTTGAAAAAGAATTCTTGGGCAATTTAGAGTCACTTTCAATAAGAAATAACTATTTGACAGTCGTGAAACATGAACACTTCCAGGGTCTAGATTCTTTGCAGGTTTTGGATCTTTCTGATAATAAAATATCACGCTTAGAATCAAATTCTTTTAAATCATTGAAAAATTTAATAAGCTTTGAGATATCTAACAACCCACTAAACGGAACGCTGGAAGAAAATACATTTGAGGGTTTAAATTCTTTGCCAAGTTTAGACATATCGTGCACTTTATTGACTACTATACAAAATGGATCATTTAACGGAATGACCCAGCTAAAGAACTTAAATATTTCTAGAAGTAAAATACAAACACTCCAGCATAATTCTTTTATTCAGACGGGTGCCATAAAAATCTTAGACTTATCTCATAACAAAATTAGAGAGTTTAACATAAATAATACTCAGATTTCCAATCTCAACATTTTATATTTGAATAATAATAATATTAAAATACTATATTCCCAAACGTTTGGTCAAATGTTACGTTTAACAAAAATAATCCTATCCTACAATGAAATAGAAAACATGAATACTTTTGTGTTTGAAAATCAAAAAGACTTACGGGTTCTGGATGTATCGTACAATCCAAATTTGATATTCAATATGTCTCTTATAAATAAAACAAACAATTAAGATGAGCTAAATTTATCGGGAATTAAAAGTAGTATGACTTTTGGAGACATAGAACATATTCCGCTTTCACATATTACTATCTCAAATGCCAGTATTGCAGATGTGAAAGCGCTTGAACTAAATGGGTTGAAACATTTAGATAACTTGGAATTAAGTCATAATAAAATATATAAAATAGATTTTGGATGTTTTTCTAACGTAAGTACTTTGAGGACACTTGATCTGAGCTATAACAAAATTACCTTCATCCAACCCGGCGCACTGAAAGACAATACCATGCTGCACTCACTGAATATATCTCATAACTATCTTAAATCTGTCAGTTATGGAATATTTCGAGGACTTATTTATCTGCATACATTAGACGTATCTTACAACAATATTGATAATTTACAAAATGAAAGATTTGACGAAGTGCGGAGCTTGAGTATTTTAATGGCAGATCACAATCAAATTGAAACTATTAATGCTGAAGAGTTTTTGGGTACAAGTCTTTCAAAGCTCAGCATCGGTGATAACCCAATACCTTGCAGTCTGTTAGTTAATTTTCAGCACAAAAAGTTACCGTTCCAAATAACTGCGATAAAACTGGATGATAACAATAACGAGAATGTTGAAGGCATAACTTGCAACAGACAGAATGATAATATTATTCCTAATAAAACTCCGGGTTCAATAATACCACTTGTGGCAGACAATGATAATATAAGACAAATATTAATAAGCATCAGAGACATCCTCCTTAATAAACTTAACAGCAACGATCATGAGCTTACGAAAAGTAAAGATGAAGAATACTTAGCAAATTTAACAAGTCAAACTGCAAAAATTAGTAATAATATTCATAACCAACTTTTTAATTTGACTAATATGGCATCAATTATTGCCAATAATAATAAAACAAATTTATTACTAGAAAATATATTAAAAGTAGTAAAGATAAGTTCTCTCAAACGGCCAACCACTCTTGCACCGATAAATAAAAACAACGCAACGTACGACAACTTAGTTAACTACATAAATAAGTTGAAACAGCAGCTTGAAGATACCATAGCTTTTGAGAAAAACAACATTTTGAATGAAGTAGAAACTAAGTTGTCCGCTGTTAACTCCAGAGACTCTGTGACTTTTCAACCTGCCCATGAAAAACTTAGTGCTGGATCACCTGAGTCTAAATCCGTATTTACTGAAACTTGTGTTGGTCTAATTTTGCTTATTTTAGTTTGTTTTGTTTTGTATAAGTTCTATAAGTCAGGTTTGTTTATGAGAAAACGGTCATCCATTAGCAGAAGAGAGTTGCCGGATGCAATGGATTCAACACTATAAGACTTAGAAAAACCATGATTTGTTATTCTGATTTTAACAACGATTAATATTGTTACTCGTGGTGTAGGTACATTAATCTAGTTATGCTAGATTTATAAATTAAGAAAATAATTAGTGTGACGTTACTATTAAGAATATTAATAAGAACATGACATAACCATGATAGTTTCAAAAGTTATATTATGAATAAGAATATTTTATTTGCTCGAATACAGGTAACTTATTTCTAAGAGGTGTTAAAATACAATTATGTCCCTTATATAACATAAGGCCTTATTATGTCCCCATCTAGATGCGCAAATGCCAGTGAGGTTTCATAAAAAAATATACACTATAATTAAAATATTTGGTCATCTAAAACATTGATTTTTTACTACCTATTCAATTCAATTCAATACATTTATTTCAGGCAACAGTGAAAAATGTACATTGTACCTAGACAAAGGCCCATAGTAATATATACCTTACAACTAACATACATATAAAGATATTTATAACTTAATCTAACACACGTGTGATCGCCGACGCGTCGCGGCCCGGGGGATTACGTGACAGACGGCCCTTGAAACGCCGGAACTTCGCCCCTTTCGGCCAGAAGTCAGGGCTCAAGTAGATCTTCAGATCCTCCGTAGGGACCCTCACCATAAATGAGCTAAAGCCCACATTATGACGAGAGTCCAACTTCACGACCCTCAATCCCACTCCGACTTTCCTCTTGACGTACTCCACCACTTCTGCGGCCTTCACGTCGAAGAAGACGCGGGACACGTAGATCTGCGTAGTGGGTACCTCCGCTCGGAAGTGCTGCTCACTGGATAGATGGTGAGTACCACACTGGTTCCGGCTAGAGGGCTTCCGTTTCTTCCTTATCACCTCGATAAAGCCCTCTGCATCACAGGGCTCCTTCCTTGGAGCCCTAGCGGTTGCAGCGCTGCGAATAGGTTCACAGCTCCGCTTCTTCCCCTTTTTCTGAGAGGCTGCAGGGTTGCTAGCCGCTACAGAAGCGTAGTCACTTTGTCGGGGAGGAACCAGTGTGACCGGTGTCGGCTTCTCTGTGGTGCGAGAGAAATAGGTGGCGCTAGTGGGCCGAGGGCACGCGTTCGGTGTAATTGTGGCGGCGAAATCAGCTGAGGAACTACAACCTATGTCCTATACCATCACCATCATAAAATCTAAGTACTTTTTCGTACAATAGTTTATGAGTTACAATATAAATATTGTCATCATCATCATCATCAATGTCCACTGCTGGACGAAGCCTCTGACAAATAATGCAATTGGGGGATTTGCCATAATGAGCATGCTTGGGGGCGGGCTAGTAATTTCAATAAGGATGTTGAATACTCAGGTGAATGCTGCTACCCAGCCGCCGGTGTAATTTCTTAGACGGCTTTTACGACATCCAGGGGAGAAGATGGAGGGGTCTATTCTTAGGCCGGATATACCACCACACAATGCACTATCATATTTTATAAAGTATTCCACTTATATTAATACGTTTTATAATTTTGACCTAATACGGAATTGTTTAATAAATAAATTACCCACGTTAGGTACTTTCCCAACAAGAACACTGTGTTCAAGCGAATATTTATATTGTAGCACTAAAGATAAAGTATATAACTCTGTGTATTGGAAACTGCTCGCCACTGCACTGCCAGCCGCTGTGCTGCCAGCCGCTGCGCTGCAGCTGCTGCGCTGCCAGACGCTGCCACTTTGGTGTGAATTGAGCCTTTAAACATAACATAACCACACCCAACACACCCAGTCACATACATAGTCCTGATACCACACAGGATCCCCTGTGTCGTGGGTATCAGGAACTACGAGTACCATGCTACCACAACACAGACACGGAACTAATATTTGCAGATCATACAAACCTTTGTCCCGCAGAAATCGAACCCGCAACCTCTCGCATCTCAGACGGCTACTCGAGCGAATGGTATAGATTTAAAGTTGATACCTTTTGCTTTTCCTTTGAAAAATGGTCATCAATAATTCTTACCTGTAGGTATCTAACCCCGAGCAGCAATATAGCATTTCTGTTTCGTTTTGAAGGGGAAGTATGGATGCTGGTATACCTTTATGTCTCAGGGTGGCGGGGGCCGTGCAATACCACAGTGCGATCCAGGTGAAGTGGCCTGTGATGTATTGTTATAGACTGAGGTGTGGCATTACAACACAAAAAAAAAGATTGATACAACATTAAAAAAAAAATACCACAATATCTTTTTCAAAACAAGATGTTATGAAATTAGTGATCGGAACGGTGTGCTGGTCAAAATGAGTGTAAACACTGCCATGCTACTATTTATCCATCGAGGAGTTCTGTTGTCCACCTTCTGACTCCAACATCAGAGCAGCTCGCTGTCACCCTCATATTGTATTGCCATCGGAACTTGACAGATATGCTGAATTTCAGTTCAATCGGATATCGGGAAGTCGCCAAAAATTCGATTCTAAGATTTAGTTACATTGTTTTTTAGTTACAAGTGAAGCTAATAAAAGCGTCTTAACAAGTAATTAATTTCGTAAAAATTAAAAAAATCCTCAACGCAATGAAACGGCTGAAGCGATTTTGATCAAACATAGCTAAGAACACTCCAGAAAAAATCACCAAACCAACTATAAAAAAAAACAAAAATCGGTTCATTCGTTCGGGAGCTACGATGCCACAGACAGACAGACACACACACACACACACACACACACACATACACACACAGAAACGTCAAACTTATAACACCCCGTCGTTTTTGCGTCGGGGGTTAAAAATAAATTGTTACAAAATATAAACAAGCTCAAAAGTGCCACTATTCCTCTTATCTCTATTGCTGGACACTAGGATCAGATATTTAGTCATAATTAGATGTTAGAGCTCAAACTAGAAGATACTAGCTTCTATTTTACCCTAGTAGATCCTGGTGTTCTAGTGCTGGACATCATCACGCCATCAGCACGTCTGAAATTCAGACTGATTTCAATATAGTATTTTGAGTTAAATCTGAAGTTTCTAGACAAATTCTTCCCTGAAACCGACCAACAAAAATTGGTGAGAGCTGATGTTCCTGGACACAGGTAAACAAAGATCCTTCAAACGTAGATAAGAGACAACCAGAAAAAAAGACTTTCATAAAAAAACATTTATTACTAGTGTCAACCAGCAGCTTTGCTCGCATTTCACCAGGATAAAAATTAGCCTATAGCTCAATCCAGGCCATAATCTATCTGTGTACCAAATTTCACTGAAATCAGTTCAGCCGTTTCGGTGTGATTGTAACAAACATAAAAACATCCAAACATTAACTTTGATATTTATGATATCAGTGTCATGAATTCGAATTGATAAAAAGGCGATCCAGAGCTACGAGGTCACATACGAACATACTCACCTACATGCAAATTGATAAACACACTATTACTTCTAACATAAAACTCTCCTCATTTTAGTCACGAAACTTATAAATATGTATGTACTTACCAAATGAGTTCACTGAGCAATCTCAGTGAGGATTGAGCATACCTCCAGACATTAACTACGCAGACATATATAAAAAAGTATTTAGAAGTAAGTCAGTATGTAAATAACAGCATATTTATTCTCATCATGAAAAAAGATTACAATTATTATAGTGTCAAAGAATAGGCACCTTTTTAAATGCTATTCAATTATACTTTATTGAAATATGAAATCTGTAACATTATGTTGGAGATGGGGCAACACTTAGGTACATAATTATCATTATATTATAACTATTTTTCATTTATTTCGGTTCATATTATTCTATAGAACATTATAACACATTTATTAAACACACACTTAAAACTACTACATACAGTACAGCATAATAAATCAGATGTACATAAACTTGAGACGTAACCCATCTCAAAAATTAGATAAAATTTAAAAGTCGCTAATGCAACGGACCATTGTATGGCTAAAGATGAATAATAATTAAAAACATATAAACTTCTAGTGCACTAGGAAATAATATTTTACAAATAACATCAAGACGTATGATAGCAAAGATACATGTAGGTACAATTTTGGTCTCGTAACTTTGTACATAAAACTGGTTAGCAAGATCATATCAGAATAATAATACCTTATCAAGCGGTTCTAAAGTGTATATAAAGTTCATTAGTCATCATTTTGAGAATTAATAATTAATGGTCTTATTTTTTTTAAGCCGTCTCAAATCTATTGATTCAAGAATTATACTAGGAAGTAGGGACATGCTAAGATAAATCAAACGATTTAGTGATCAAGTGATGTGTGTGTTTGTGTTCATATAGCTTCGCAGTTAAAAGGCAATCACTTATTACTCTATTACAAAGCTAGGAGTCACCTCGATGACACCGTTCATCAAGCTACAAGAGATCCCATCAACATTCTCAGAAAAATAATCTAATTTTCCAGCAGTTATATTAACAGCAGAATGCATTTTCAGATCCAAGAGATCATCACATGATAGATCGTTCCCTCCAACACTGAGATTCATCAAATTATACAATTTTTCAGTTGTACCCAAACTAGAAATTTTATTATTATCCAGAAAAATAATTGAAACGGATGGCACGTTATACAAAAGCGTTAGTTTAAAGTTCCATAATACATTGTTTGAGAGATTCAACGTGTGGAGGGATCTCAGACCATGTAGAGCTCCGAATTGTATTCTCTCCAACTTATTGAAGCTTAAATCAAGATATTGTATGTCGTTGTTTTTGAGGAAAGTTCCCGGTTTTATATGCAGAATGTTATTATGACTAAAATTCAGCAAATGAAGGGAAGGCATAACGTCAGCAAAAGAAAACTGATCTACAGCAGTTATATTATTCTGACTCAGATCAAGCTTGTTTAAGTTTCTAATGTTGTGAAGATGCAGAAAACTCACGTTTGATATTTGACTAGAGGATAAGTCCAAGTTTGTGATTGATACGCTTCCAGATTCAAAAGTAACGCGATTACTGACGTTCCTCAACAAAACTGTATTCAAAGCCAAATTGTCAAAAACTTGACCATCTAATTTGATATCAGGGTTGTGGGACAGATCTAAATATGTTAATGATTTCAGGGAGATAAAAGCTGAAGAATCGACCGTTACCAAGTTATTATAGGATAAATTTAAAATTTCTAAGTCACCGAACCCTTCAAAGGCATTTTTTTGAATACTGCATAATTGGTTGTTATTTAAGTAGATTTCCTTCATGTTCGTGTTCGGTAATAATTTAACATTGAACTGTTGAATTTGATTGTAAGATAAGTCCAAAATCTCAATATTGCCAGTACCAGTGAACGCGTAGTAATCTAAGTAAGCCAGCTGCCCGTGAGACGCGTTCAGCACCTTTAGATTATGAAGCCCTGATAGAGCGTAACTATCCCATCTAACCACTTCTGTGTGGATGAGTTCTAATTGCTGAACATTTTCTAAGCCAAAGAATGTATTATATAGGATAATAGAGTCCAATTTGTTGTTAGCAATTTTAAATAGATCAAGGTTTTTCAGGTTCTTGAATGTCATGGGAGGTATTATTTGAATGTTGTTATTGGACAGGTCTAACTCTTTCAATGAATGCAGGTGGTGAAACGTTTCGGGTTTTAATTCTCGTATATTATTGTTACGCAAATATAGTTTTGATAAATTTTCAAGATCAGCCGTTTGAAAGGCTATTTCAGATAGATTGTTATTTGACAGATCAAGTATTTCTAGATTAGTAAGTGTGTTCACAGCTGTTTCAGACATTTCGTGTATCGCACTGGAACTCAAATTGAGAGAAATTAAATTATGTCGCATTGAGATAAATGGTGTACCTTCTATCTTGTTAATTGTGCTGCCTGCAAAATTAAGTTTATTGACTTTCACTCCTGTGAACAAGTTTTCTGGAATCGCCATTGCAAAGGCTCTTTCTAAACCAATAAAGGCTAAATTTTCCATTGGCGAAAAAGTCCCTGGTTCTATATAGGTGAGATTGTTAAAGGAAAGATCGAGTGAGCTCAGCATAGTGTTATTTCTGAATATAATTTCCTTAATCGAGTTGATTCTGTTATTTTTTAAATTTAAATTGTTAAGTTTGTTGAGGGCACCAAAAGATCGGTCTTCTATCAGCTGAATGTTGTTATAGCCTAAATCTAACTTAGATAAACGTGAAGATTTATCGAAAACTTCGGTACTTATTTCTTCAATTTCGTTATTATCTAAAAGTAAGGTTTGCAGGTTTATCATGGGATATAAGAAGAAGCCTAAATTGACTAGTTTGTTATGGGACAAACGAAGACCCTTCAGCAACACCAAACTTGAAAATGCATAGAAATCAAAACTAGTTATTTGATTATGGGACAGGTCTAAATGTACTAATGAGTCTCTTGTGCTGTAGAAACAATTAACTGGCACATGATCTATCATATTAAAGCTCAAATCGATGTGTCGCAATCTTTTTGTCGAAATGTATGTAATGGATTCTGTTTCAAATTCTTTTATTCCGTTGTGTGACAAATTTAATTTAATTAGTTCGTTTGCGTACGGTAAAATATTCAAATTGATGGCTGTTATATTGTTACTGGTGACATCCAAATTTTTCAGACCTTTTATCGTGAGCAGCTCACTAGGTAACGTTGTTATGTTACTGTCGGAAAATATGATTTCAGCAACTTCAAATTTTACATTCGGAGAACTTAGTTCCTTGATCGTTTCCATAACATCTATTATTTTTGACAATTCTATCTTTAAAACCGTTGCTGATCCTAAATAAGACTGCAACTCGAAGCTTTTAATGGTTCCCGTACAAGTGAATGTAGGAACATCTCCTCCATAATAACTACGTTGTTCATTCAATGCACAAAGCCCTAATGCATGTGATATAAATAGCAGGCCAATCAGGGCAGTGATACCAACACCTGAAACAACAATGAATTAACGTCAACAACAATGACGACCTCTGTGGCGCAGCGGGCGAAGCTTGGCCTGCGACGCAGGAGGTTGTGGGTTCTATTCCCGCCTCGGAACAAATATTTGTGCAATCGCAGATATTTGTTCTGGGTGTTCTGGGTATTTTCTATGTATAATAAAAAATAACTATATAAGTAATATATTGTATTAAGTACATCAGTTATCTAGTACCCATAACACAAGCTCTGCTTAGCTTTGGGCTAGATAATGTTGTGTGAACTGTCCAGCATTAAAAATTTAAAAACAAAAAAAAAAAAAACTGAAACTAAAGGTAAATAGTTATTACACTTACACGTAGTTACATAGAAATACACACGCTTTTTTATCTGAAAGATTAGGCAAAGCACCAATGGCTCTTTTTACAGAGTAGGTACATAAAAAGTATCTACATGCATACAACCATAACAATGTACTACGAATCGAGAAGTAGACTTCTACAAGTTGATGATGAAGTCAGACTAAATTAATAGAAAAATCGAAATTAATATCAATGAACGATAGATATAGTATTTTTTAACCCCCGACGCAAAAACGACGGGATGTTATAAGTTTGACATGTCTTTGTGTATGGCTGTGTGTGTGTCTGTCTGTGGCATCGTAGCTCCCGAACGGATGAACCGATTTTGTTATTTTGTTTGTTTGAAAGGTGAATTAGTCGGGAGTGTTCTTAGCTATGTTGATCAAAATCGGTTCAGCCGTTTCATTGCGTTGACGGTTTTTAATTTTTACAAAATTAATTACTTGTTATGGCACAAAAACAAACATTGCACATTGTGCTAGGAAGCATTCTATAACTGCTAAACTTTAACCCCATCGAGAACAACCTTACCCAGATCTGTTAGGATATCCCAAAAAGGGGTGGACAGATACAAGACCAAAATTAAATTAAACGGTAGCCACATGGGCAGATTTGCCTAGTTAATTGTTAGCATTCCATACATGTCAAGTGACAAGCCCATTGCTGCTTTAAGGGTTCCGAGTCCAACAAGAAACCCTTATCAGATAATCGGGCCGTCAGCGTCAGTCCGTCCGTCCCAGTATGTCAGGCCTTCATAGATAAACCAAAATGCATGAAATTTTGTATCGGGACTCATTACGACCTCTGTGACGCGGCGGGCGAGAAGCCATAGCTGAAACACGAGAAGTTGCGGGTTCGATTTGTTCCGTGTCTGTGCGTTGTGGTACCATGGTACTTGTAGTTCCTGATGCCCACGACACCAGACTTTCGGAAATTCTAGCTTGGGAATCAGGACTATGTACGTGACTCTTGGGAGTTATTTTAATGTTATCAATCAAGTCAAAGTCAAAAGTATTTTATTCATTGAAATCACAAGGATGATTTTGATTTTCGATATATATAAAATCGTTGCGTGACTGACTGGCTGACTGACTATAAGCAAATTCTTCTAACTATGGCGAGTGAAGCCAAAGGGCTAATTGACTTTGAGCTATCATTATACACACGATAAGGAACCACTTTATTCGACTCTTGCGAATTTGACTATTTTTCCAGAAAAAAAGCGGACAAGTGCGAGTCGGACTCGCCCATGAAGGGTTCCGTAGCAGCAAGTAACATAATATAAAAGTTCTTGGATGGATTACGTATTAAAAAAAAACTACTTACTAGATCTCGTTCAAACCAATTTTGAGTGAAATTTTACATGGTAATGTGCATCTTATTTTTTTTAGTTTTATCATTCTCTTATTTTAAAAGTTACGGCCCCCCCGGATAGGGGGGACGACGACGACGACGACGACACTTTTTACCACTTTGGAAGTGTCTCTCGCGCAAACTATTCAGTTCAGAAAAAAATGATATTAGAAACCTCAACATCATTTTTGAAGACCTATCCATAAATACCCTACACGTATAGGTTTTTTTTTTTTTTTTTTTTTTGAGTTTCAGTTCTAAGTATGGGGAACCCCAAAAATAATTGTTTTTATCAATTTTTGTGTAAAAATCTTAATGCGGTTAACAGAATACATCTACCTACCAAGTTTCAACAGTATAGCTCTTATAGTTTCGGAAAAAAAAGGCTGTGACATACACTGACAGACAGACAGACAGACAGACATGACGAATCTAAAATCATGGTAAATATCCCGTTTCTAGTGAAAATTATGAATCTATAAGGGTTCCGTAGTTTTTTTACGGAACCCTAAAAAGGTATAAGTCAGTTTAATAAATCAATTTTATCAGCTGTATGTTAATAAACTTGTAGGTACGTATGATTTTATAGAGTATTTTTGAAAGTCTAAGAAACAGCGGTATTTAATTTGGTTTTAAATCTTTTAGCAGGAACAATTTGTTCGTATTCGTGGGTCAGAAATAAATCCCTTCATAGCATAAATCAATGAGCAAGGACCACGTTATTTATTGTAAATTATTTTTCCAAAATAAAATTAGTAGTCTGAACCGTGTGCTGATCACAATGAGCCCAAACACTGCCGGTCTACTATTATCCATCGAGGAGTTCCGTTGTCCACCTTCCGTCTCCATCATCAGATCAGCTCACTGTAATATTGCAGTCATTGTAACTTGACAGGTATGCAAAATATCGTCTCAATCGGTAGAGGATAACTGCTTTAAAATTCAGTTACAAGATTTCACCCGGACAAACATACTACATTACAAGATTCCACCCGGACAAACATGCTACATTACAAGATTCCACCCGGACAAACATACATACATTACAAGATTTCACCCGGACAAACATACATACATTACAAGATTCCACCCGGACAAACATACATACATTACAAGTTAAATAAAAGCTTGTAATAACTTACCCATCCTTGATCCGAGCATGTTTCTAATTTATGGTGACAGTATTCCACAACTTTCTGGACAGTTGTCTTATTGTCTATTCATCAGACATTATTAAATATAAAACTATAAATATTATAGGTATTACTCTCGTCGCTTACTCCACAGACAATCGTTCACTGGCAGTTAGAATGTAACTTGTTCACAACTTATCTGGAGGGACCCCTGACCTCATATGGTATAGGATGATTTTGTATCAGTAGGTCCGTATCAGTAGGTCTGTATATGTATAAGTTGATGTCAATTTTCTTTGTAGTTGAGTTTTTTTTGCTAAAAAAAATTAGTTATAACTACTGCATTCAAAGATTTTCTAAAAATTACTTGCTCCTTCTGGGAATCGAACCGGCTATATTCACCAGACCGCCTGCTGAGCGTGGTGATTATGGCAAATCCCACTTTTGCATTCTAAAGAGGAGGCCTCGTCCAGCAGTGGATGTCTAAAGACTGCTTATAATGATGATGATGACGGTGAGCGAGCGGCCGCCCGCGGGCAGGCATATTCGCATTATCCTCCTGAGATAACTGAATTTCAGGATAAAAAGTCTCATTTACCTATGTAATAACATAATATTATGTGGGTACATGCATGCATAACATACATATTACAAACGCCTTATTCCCTGAAGGGGTAGGCAGAGGCCTGTTTTCACCGTGGGTTGCAACCTCGTGGAAACACTGCGTGGGAATATAGACGCGACTTCCACCCACGAATAAACAATGTTTTTTTTTATATAATTGGCGCTGCACGGCTTGTGCATTTACCATTAACAAGTATTTATTGGTTTCACCTATGGTTACACTCCTTCCAAGTCGCTAAAGTCAAACAAGAGACATGTTTTTGTTTGACAAATAGTTCAATTTTATACCGCAACATTCGATATCTATAATTTAAGTAAAATTCTAGCCTAAACGTATAGTATTCTTTTATCTGTGCCTAAACTAAGTATTATTTCTATAAATTATTATCCTTAGTCGTAGTATTATGTAATAAGTATTTTTATATTTCTTATCCTTTAATTTACTATGTATCCCTGTAATAAGCTGTTAATTGTTGTATTTCTTGCGCACTCTGTGATACCCTATAATTACGGGATCACTAAGATTAAGACCTTGTTTTGTTTTGTTTTTTGAATGTGTTAGTGTAAACCTGTGTTGGGTGTCCTATTTAATAAAATAAATAAATAAATAAAACGGTGGCCGTTTTACTAAAACTTTGGTAGACAATTTTCACCAATTTGAAAAATCACGCAATACACTTCCATTTGATGTCACTACATAGGTAGGTACACACTTGTGCTCTATAGATTGGTTAAAATGGCACCAAAATTACACAAAATAACTCAAAAAAACACTAGGAAATTAAATAAAACAAAAGTAGACGACGTCGCGTTTCGAAAATGGCGGGAAGAGTCAATGATAATTGTTTTGTTCGTCCGGCCGCAGCGTCTACAGCACCGTTGTACCAAGCAGAGACAAACAGTGTACTACTAGTACCAAACACAAAGCCAAGATGGCAGCACAGTGCAAGTGAAGGCTATAAACAATGTTAGATACGATTTGTACCAACTAATTAAGTTTTCCTTACACTAAGTACCTAAAAAGTAGAGATGAAGAGTTTTCTTTGGTCTCGTGATTATGGCTGTTGATTCGAATATCAAAGCCTATGTGCCTATAGTTAATTAAGAGCAGGCGTCAGTGACTGTTCGCTATAGCCGGCAAGTCACTGCGAAAATTACTTTTGGCTGACGTCATTATTACCCCCCCAACCACCTCTGGGGTAGGCCTGCGTCACTATAACAACGATGCGATCTTGACTCAGGGATATATATGTAGGTATTATAGGTAGGTACGTATGAGTCAGGGTTCTATGACCGAAAGGATGTTGTCGTGAGGCATACCCTTCGACCAAAGTAAAATTTTACTTTGGTCGAAGCTTATACCCACATGGTCTAGTAGTACATAGTAGTAGGTAGAAGTAAAGCCTTTTTTGTGAAAGAGTTCACGCTGTGAGGTACCTACTACCTACATACCTATTTTGCTGCAAAGCTGCACCTACCTATTTTGCCTATTTTGCTGAGTAGTGTTCGCATTGCTGTGATAGGGTTTAAAGGGTATGGGTGCCGGTGAAATTACAGGCACATGAGACTTTCATCTTTAGGTAGGTATGTCCCAAGGTGGCGGGCGCAGTGCAATGCCATATAGGCTGCGTTCTAGGTGGACGTGACCTATGAGGTAATACATTGTTAAAGGCAGAGGTTACCGCGTAACATCACGTGGGCTATCAGCTTGTTTAGTATAAAAAACACTTGAGCATTGTAACTGGTTCCAAAATAACCAAGAAATTACCTTGTATCTCCCTAAACACTTCGTTAGAGCAATTCAGGACTCAGATAAACTTGTGGCCGCAATTACACTATTGCTACAATTGCTTAGATTATGTGTGTTATTAAGGAGGCGAGCGAAGCGAGTCCTATTCTATCACATAACGTATGCATTTTGTGGTACACTTTACGAATAAAATATGACACCAGACTATACATTTAGCTAACGCTACATGACCATAGGATATTACTTGCCAATAACGTGTGACGTCACACTGATGATTCCTGATTCACTGAACGATGATTCCACGCCGTTATCGTAACGAGCCCGCGTTGTGTCACGTTTGGTCATAGCGAATAAAGGGGCTGTTTATTTGTAATTTAACATAGTAATCATTGGTGTAGGTATCCTTGGTGTATATGATCCCTTAGACGACATCTTCTGGAGGAGACGGAGGGGTCTGCTCTTAGGCTGGAAACATCACGTTTTAAAAAAAAAACTTTGGTAGACCTTTGTTTGACCACGAGCTCAACTGTTGGTAAGTGACGATGTGGCCGAAGATGGAGCACAAAGATCTAGAAGGCATCTATTCACTCCAGCTTTGAAGAGACCCAGATTAAAGTTTTCAGGAAAGACAGACGACGGTAGTGTATTCCACTCCTTAGCAGTTCGCATTATACAGGTAGAAGTTAAGAATAATCCTTAATTAATGAAATAATCAATACATATTCATTTAAAAATATTGTTTTACATTATAAGCTGATTCAAAAGTGAAACAGGCTTAGAGTTAGTGGGTAGAGGCGAACCTACTACATATTATTAATTCTGTGTCCTAGCTCCGAGGGAGGGGGGGGGGGGAAGGGGGGGGGGGGGGGGGGGCTGTTTACTGAAAACTGTAATTCATCACTGATATTAAACGCCGCATTGTTTTATCAACAAATTTATAAATTGTCTATTGTTTGGGTGGTTCTCATTGTGGCCCGAATTCTGGATGTTTCGATATGGACGTTGCCTAAAACCTTGTATCAATGTAGTTGGAAGTAAATGTTAAACTAAAAAATCATGAAAAGTCACGATATTAACCTATTTTTCTAATAAGAGAATTCTAATTTATTTATTTGCAGAAAGAATACTTAATACAACTAGGTAATAGGTACACGTAGGTAACATAACATAACACCCAACAGTCTCACACAAGTCCTGACCCCACACTAGGATTCCCTGTGTCGTGGGTATCAGGAACTACGAGTAGCATGGTACCATAACACAAACATACCCAGACTCGGAACAAATATTTGCAGATCACAAAAGATCATGCCCCCTATTTAGGTCCCGTTTTTACTGGTTGGGGTAAGTAAGGAACCCTAAGACGGTGAAGAAGAGTCCTAGTTTTATTTTTTTTGTACTTAGTAGTAGTAGAGCTTTTTTGTGAAAGAGTTCGTCCGGAAGTACTACCACCATACCTATTTCTACCGCAAAGCAGTAGTGTTCGCATTGCTGTGTTTCGGTTTGAAGGGTATGGTTGCCGGTGAAATTACAGGCACATGACACTTTTCATCTTTATGTCTCAGGGTGGCGGGCGCAGTGCAATGCCACATAGGGCGCGTCCTAGGTGGACGTGACCTATGTGATAATGCACTATTCATAGGCAGAGGGTACCACTTATTATCAGGTGGGGCCATCTGCTTGTTCCGACATCCTAAGTAGTAAAAAATAAAAAATAAAAAAAACTTGTGAATTTACAATCCCAATGCTCAAAATGAAATAGCTCTTAATTCAGCCTGGTAACCCTTTTAGCTCCCTCTCAACAAACAACCCTTTTGTTGAGGTGGGTAGATTAAAATTATCAACATGTTTGCCGCCCAGCTTTATTATTTGCATTATCGCTGCAAAAATATACATTTTAATAAAAGCCTTATATTCATGGAACTAGGGGTTTAAATTGACCAACTGGCTTCGCCGTACCTATAGTATTTTTTTTTTTAAATATGCAGAAAATGAAATCCTACTAGTATTACAAATGCGAAAGTTTGTGAGAGTGTGTGTGTGCGTGTGTTTGTTACTTCTTCACGCTGAAACGGCTCGACGGATTTGGATGAAATTTGGAATGGAGATAGCTTGACTCCTGGAATAACACATAGGCACATATTTATCCCGGTATTCCCACTGGATCGAGACCTATGCAAGTAACACCGCGGGGCGCTGCTAGTGTTTCATAAATTCTCTGTGATAAGAAGGATATATGAGTTTTTTTTTATACTACTTGGATTGACGGATCGGATCAAGCAGATGCCACACCTGATGTTAAGCGGTACTCACTGCCTATGAACAGTGCATTATCACATAGGTCACGTCCACATAGGTATGAATGGTAGGAGGGTCCCTACCAGCCAAGTCTCTTTGCATCAGCACAGATAAAATAATACTATACTATTACATTTAAATGTAGCCCAAAAATTCCGTTCTAGCGGGACTCAGGCATTGCCGATCACAGGCAAGGTTGCGGGTTCGAGTCCCGCTGGAACGGAATTTTTGGGTTACATTTAAATTTAATGTTATCCATAAAGTATGGTTTACACTTGAAAAATAATAAACTATAATACTAAACTAGGCACCAGGTTTTTATTCGATAGGCACCATACAAAAATAATCATAATAATCTATTTATTATTATTATAACTTTTGTCCTACATGTTAGACATTGCTATGTATGTTGTTGAACGATCGAGTCCGTTTACGACATATTTCGTACACGGTCTCAGATAAACGCGGAGGCCTGCAATGTTCTAAGCAGAAAGTATGTTCATAGTTAGTTCATAGTTCATTTATTGATAACAATAATGTTATAATGTATGTCCATACATGTGTTTTGTATGGATATACATAAGTCAGCCATAGCAGAACACCTTTTGGAATCTGGCTCAAATCATTGGATCGAGCTACACAGTCCGCAGGTAATCTCGACAGAGCGACATTACATACCGAGAATGGTACAACAGGCAATTGAGATTACTAAGAACACAAATTTCAATAGAGAAGATGGTTTTCAATTATCTGGAGTATGGATGCCTGTGGTGAGAATGTGTAAGAATCAAAAAAGTGTGGTACCTGCTACGCGTCCGGACACCGTTAGTGTTGTGTGTCGCGTTGGTGTGTAGTGTGACATAAATCAAAGGCAATAAAAAATTACAATAAAATTAAAAAGTTAAATCATAATAATAACAACGTATGATTATTTTATCAACTATAAGTTTTTTCTCCACGGAGAATATCCTAATTTTTTTTTCGGCAAACCGATCGGCTGAGTTTCGGGTACCAGGCGGGCGACCAACTGACATTTTCTTTATTTTTTAGGGTTCCGTACCCAAACGGTAAAACCCTAGGTAGGGACCCTATTACTAAGGCTCGGCTGTCCGTCTGTCTGTCTGTCTGTCCGTCTGTCTATCTATCTGTCTGTCCGTCTGTCACCAGGCTGTATCTCATGAACCGTGATAGTTAGACAGATGAAATTTTCACAGATGATGTATTTCTGTTGCCGCTAATAACAACAAATACTAAACAAGTAATTAATTTTGTAAAAATTAAAAAACCCTCAACGTAATGAAACGGCTGAACCGATTTCGATCAAACATAGCTAAGAACACACCCTACAAAATCACCTTTAAAAAAAAAAGGAAGAAATCGGTTCATCCTTTCGGGAGCTACGATGCCGCAAACAGACACACACACGCACACACTCACACACAGACACGTCTAACTTATAACATCCCGTCGTTTTTGCGTCGGGGGTTAAAAAAAGAATAAAATAAATGTTTAAAGGGGGGCTCCCATACAACAAACGTGATTTTTCCAAATGTAGGTTAAGCAATGATCTGCGAGGTCAGTTTTTGGACAAAATTACCACTTTTTGCGAGCAAAATTTATTTGTTTTTTTTTTACAAATGTTATTTTTTCGCTGTTTTTATAGATAATGGTACGGGACCCTTCGTGCGCAAGTCCAACTCGCGCTTGGCCGGTTTTTTAGCCAATTGTGGCTATAATGCCACTGCGACCAATTAGGCCTATTTAATTGTGATCGCCACACCATTGGTAGACCCTTGATTGACCGCGATCTCACCTGTTGGTAAGTGACGATGCGGCCGACGTTGGAGCACGAAGATCTAGAAGGCACCTTTTCCTCTTATTGCTCCTGCTTATGTACCAAGTGGTTATAATTGAAGCCTTATTTCCATGGCTACCTACTCAAGGTACCTATCTATATCCAAACAACCTCGTAGCAGCAAAAGTTGTTCGAATCGTCGCAAGTTCACACGCCATGTGGTCGGAAGTTTGTTCTTCGAGGCGCCTACAGTCTACAATTCGGGGAACTTCCGTTGGATTAGGTACCGGAAGGGGTCTTTTTCACGACTGTTACAGTTAGTTAGCTGAGACTTTGAATAGTCCTCCATGCGGGGAGCAACATAACCTATCATCACCTTGATTCTTTCAAACAACCGTCTTAGTTCATTAACTTTTTAATTGTATATTTTAATTTTACTATTTCACAATCACTATTTGCTTTTTGCATTGACATTCCCGTATTTTGAATGTAAGTCTGTAAGTTAAATGTATTTAAGTTATTTATGATGCAGGTACCGTGATTTATATTGTCTGCATGTTTTCATTATATTAAGTTTTTTTTTGACATGTCTAAGTGCATATTGTGCCAAAAGATAAATAAATAAATGAAATTAAATGAAAGGAAACAACTGGTAAGGTCTCCCAGAAAAACTTTAATTTCTTCTACCACATTATATATATGGATATTATCACTCGTATTTATCGCGTGTTACCTTTTTATTTATTTTCCCAACGTTTCGATTGCTGTTGCAACAATCGTGGTCGCGGGCTGACTGGAGTATACATGCATGCTGACATGGAGCTACCGTTGAGAAGCGGTGGCAGTTGCAGGAACTACCCTCACTTGGTCTTCAGAATTAGAAATGTCCGCGTTCATACTCCACACTACACTAACTGTATCTACACACTGGGATGACAAACCACAACGCGCAACGGGCTGATAATGGGATTCCACGACGTAGAAAGTCTAAAACCATCCTCACGATTGAAATTCATGTACCACATTGTTTACCAGTGACAGAATTTAAATAAGTTTAAGTGTAATAGTAGTTTATGAAACTGTCACATAACAAGTGTGAGTTACCGAGTCTTGGTGAGGTTTATAATAGTATCAGACGAGTGTTTTAATACCTAGTTATGTGCAGTTTCATACACTTCCTTATATACACTCATGAAATAAAACTGTTACTTAATTAATCAACGAGGAACAAAAAAACAATAACGTAAACAAAAGGCGTCAAATGAATAAGCAAAAGAAAAGACACGATTCTACCGCGATAATAATTACTACTACTACTTCGTGTCATTATGGTTCTTTTCTGGTCACCAATTTAGCTCAGGGACCAGCCCCTTTATTGCGTAATTCCCATGGAGGTATAATTTAGTCCATCTTCCTAGGTAATTCCAAACCTACTGTCAGAGTAGACAGCTCATAGTGGGATGTCACAAATTTACCGCTGTCAAGTAGTTAGGGGAGACCAGTCTAAAACGGGTACCCCGCCCAAATCGCGTAATCTCTTTAAATTTCGCGCCGCTGTCACTAGACTGAATATGTATATGGAGAAGGTGGGCCCAGGCGCTAGGCGTGGAGCAATCACAGCAAGGTTAAATGACAACAAATAATTTTGATGGTTTTGATTTAAAAAAAAAGACTGCTGATTAGTCGATTTTGGTTCATGATATGTTCTTACTAATTTAGTGATATTATCTTGCTATGGTTGGCCATTCTAAAGGTCTTCGCACATTATAACAACTCCACGCCAACGCGGCAGCAACTCTACTCACACTCTCGATGAGTAGTCAACTAGTTGATCCACCCCATGGTCACTAGTGGGCAATACGTTGTCAACGAGTGGGCAATGCAAACAAATGCAATGTAAGTGAGTGTCGCAAACGCATAGTCGTTGCATAGACAACGTGTGGTCATTGCGTGACAAACGTGTCGGGGTTGCGTAGGCCACTCGTCGTACACTACTTTAATATCATTTTTTGAAATTAAACCTTGAACATATGACACAGGGCTTAAATTTCAATATTTGGCATAGAGTCGAGTCGCCGTTGAGTTGTTTTAATGTGCGAAGACCTTTATCGGTGGAGTGATTTGTCGCCTGTTGTGTCGGATTCAAGTTTATGAGTGGGCAAAACCTAAGTATGTCTCTAGAGAAGACGTGTAGGGGTAAATCGGTTACTTCCTTCAGTACTACTGCATGCACTCTGAATTCTTTATGTTAAGCATAATCACAGTAAATGACTCTCAAAAAATATAAAATATTATATAAAAGTATTATATTCAAATGTTTTAGCTAAATACTGATAAATAGATTAGGCATGACCCCAGGGCCATAATATGTTTGTCGAAAGATAAATGTTAGAAGTTGCGTGACACAAACACGCATAGACAAAATGATTAGGTTAGTAACTAACTATCAATCGTTAAGACTGAGCCAACATTAAGCAGAAAACTTCATACAAAAAAAACGTTTCGGGCCGCGCGTAATAGCGGTTTTTATTGAATAGATCTCGAAAAACATAGATAATTTTACAAAAACCCTGCAGTAAACCCTCGGCTTTGTTTTATTGATTTTATTCATCTAATTTTAATAAACACTCGAATCTAGGCAAAAAATACACATTTTTTTTTCTATTGATAAAGTATTAGTGCTATCGTGTTTCTGGTACAGTGATCCCTTGGAATTGTAATGTAGTATCCATGCATATTTAAAATTTGATATTGTAGTTGATTTAGTCAGTAAAAAATCAAATCTAAGATTGGTAATTTTGCGTTATACCCCACTTTAACTCTATGACGTGTACCTACTTTAAATTTGTAACTTGTTTCTTTCGCGAAACAGGCCCAACTGTACACTTGTGCCGTTGTAACTACGGGTTCCAAAGCCCCAAGAAAACAGGTCAAGTGGCGCTTAATAATTTATTCCCCCTGCTTATTACTCGCTGAATACTTTATGGACTGTTCTTGTGGATTAGCGTCCCGATCTGGGATGAGACGAATATAAAGAATATTTGGAGCTGTAAGAGATTATGATGAAGTTTAAGTTGTTTTCGATGACACCATTAATTTATAAGTGGTTTCCGCCGCATGGGTCGCTCTGCGCTGGGAAAAGACAGAGGCCAAGAGGATTTGGTTTTGATCCGATTCTATACATACCTACATACATAGACACACGCCTTTTACCCCGAAGAGGATTACGCAGAGCCTCAATGGGCCTCTTCTTCTTCCACCATCGTGGAATATAGACGTGACAAGTGGTGAGCTCATCGCCGCCATTGCTTCCCGTGACTGACTCGGCTAACGCTTTCTTCCAGTACCTAATAACACATTCCATAATAAGCTAGCAGCCAGGACAAATCTTATACCAACGAATCTTATCAACAACTCCGAGTAACCCCTTCGTTGGCTTTTACGACATCCACGGGAGGAGACGCAGAGGTCTGTTCTCAGGCCGTGTTCAGATACACAACAGTACACTGCTAATTTTAATTATTACTCGCCTTTGCGCATCGATTTAAACACAACATTGTAATTAACTAATTATTATATTATTATCATAGTATTTTTTTTAACCTCCGACTAAAAAGAAGGGTGTTATAAGTTTGAGGCCATAGTCATGTCTGTCTGTTTTTCTGTGGCCTCATAGCTCCGGGCAGGCTGCTCTGATTTCAATGCGGTTTTATTTGTTTGAAAACGACCAAGAACACTGAAAACAGTCGGTGTAGAATTGAAACTATCGTGGTTGGGAATCATATTAAAAGATAAACGGCTAAATAATAATTTATTAATAATTTGATAACGTCAGCAAAGTGATGAAATTAGTGGTAAGTAATTAGCCGTTTATCTTTTAACAGTCGGTGTATTTAAATTTTAAGAATAATATTTGTTTCTGAATGTGAGAGGGCCGCACTTCAAGACATTTGCATGCTTAAGAACTAAGAAAGTGTGTTTCTCACTATAACATAAGGCAAGATATACCATACCGCTCATCCAGCAGCATCCACTAATATATCCTTGGGTAGACAACAGAGTGCTCAGCAGACGGGAGATTGTTGCAGCTCTGAGACTCCGATCTGGACACATTCCATGTAATAAATTATCTTATTTGATGCGTAAAATTACTTCTCCAAATTGCCTTACCTGCCCCCTTATTCGCTATGACCAAACGTGACATAACGCAGGCTCGTTACGATATCTGCGTGGAACCATCGTGCAGAATACATTGTGACGTCACACGTTATTGTGAAGTAATCTCCTATGGTCATAGCGAATAACCCTGTAATGTTATTGATGATGTATATCACATATTGATGGAATGTGTTCAGAATTCCAGCGTGAGAAATAGTCCCGTGTACTCACAGTAGTTATTACAATAAATCGATTCAAAGTCCAAAAAGGTGTAGTTTTCAAAAAAATAACTATCGGTAGAAAATTATGCTATTGTGTTTTCCGTAGATGAAATTATAGATAAAGAACTGAAGAAAAATATATTAAAAAAAATAAGTCGTAACTTGTTCAGAAATATGATATCTTTCTGTTTAAAAACTTGCAATTCATCAACTCACCGCGCCTTAATTATAATTTAAACTTAATTGCTGACTGTAATAGCATACTGACATATTCATTATCGGATGAAGCCAAACAAATCCGTAAGATTGTTGATAGAGTGTAGGATTGTGTCCCTAATAATTTTATTGTTAATTATTCTCCATGTTGTGTTGTTACCAGGGGGGTGATTCTCGGGAAATAGATATAATATCACACTCGATAAATATCTATTGAATTGACAAAATATCTATTGAATTGAACATTCTGTATTCCCGAGAAATCATTGTAGATAAGTATCGATCATTAGATATGCATTGAGTGGTCAGGAACAATCGATAATTTTATTTTGTACATATAGGTATATTGTTATATTTTATTTGTTAATTGCATGTTTACTTACTTTGCGCCACTGCTCCCACGATTTTTTCATTCATCTTCCTTCCTACATGTAGGTATTGCCAGTTGGCAATGACAAAACTTTGTATTCTTTTTGTGAAAGCATTAAATGAACATAGTGATAATATTTACTGTTACAGTGATACAAGTATAAGTTGACGGTGGTGCCACAGATTAGATAATAGTTACTACATATGTGGCGCTTTTGAGGAACTAAAATTATAATAATCATAATCTGTATCAAGCAGCGCCACGCAATGGCAGCTACAAGTCGCGACAAGTTATACTGGTCGGATTATATCTATTAGAATTTTTATCTATTGTCCTCGAGAATACACTCTTTGTCGCGGGATCGATATATGTATCATAGATAAAAGGAGTGATATGATAATATCATAACCAACAAATATCGCAGAATTAGACCGGAGTGATGGCATGTACTCGTAATTTATTAAAATCCGGTTGTAACATGTAAACATTTAGGTACATCTGTTTATTGAAATGATTTTTGAATGAAATTCCTTTGTTGTACAGTAGTGAAATGAGAACGTTCGTCACCTTAGGGCCTATTTTTGATTGTTCAATGCAAAAAGCATACTGTTGTGTTGTCAATATTACGAAAATTATCCTTCAGTTACCACGACAATGGATACCTATTAACAGCGACTGAATGACAGACACAGTCTACGAATAAAATTACAAAAATTCTGGCTAACTCAATAAAAAACTGGCCAAGTGCGCATCGGACCTCGCGCATTCAGGGTTCCGTCGGTCGTGGTAACTATTATATACCTAATCTGTGGTTCCGTTTAGTTAATCCATACGCAAAATTAAGTCTGTTGGTATTACCAAGAATTTTCTTTTATACTTAACTTGGTAATATAAATATGAGACATATCTTGAATGGTTCTAATTTCTAAAATATTAGATTTTTTTGGTATAATATTCATAATAAGTAGCATATTTACAAATTAAAAAGAACTTATTTACAAAATTTTGGAAAAAAACTTACTTTAGCGGCCCCTCATGCCTTTGTTTTCCATTATTTTCGTTGATAAAAATACTGTGTTAATATGCACTTATAAGCTCTAAAATTATATTCCACATGCTGGGGTACGACAAATTTATTTTCCCCTTCCCACCTCCTCACCTTTACTTGTACGGAAGCCACCCTTATAACAATTTCAAAATAATGTTAAACTAGAATTTTTTGGTTTGGTTCAGTTTACATACATAGTAGAAATATGAATAGTTCAATGGTTTAGCCACTCTAGACCCTTGTGATAGACAGACCGTTTGGCCCCTTTGGATACGTGACCTTAAAAAAATAGTTCCAAACATAAACAAGCAACTGATCAAAGGTGTGCGATTTTGATCTTTATAATAAACATTTAAATTATGGTTTTCTATACAGCAGTCTGCTCCGTAGGATAGTTGGAAAAGGCAAACTAAGGGGATTTCTTTGAAAACTGACGAACGTTTTAATTCCGCCACTGTACACGGATATAGTAACAAATAAAATATTACAAAAGATATGCACAAAGGTGAGCTTAAGCCTAGACTTAATATTTGTTGTTGAATTTCATTTTGTGTTTGATAATTCGATAGATATAACATTATCGAGTGCGTCTGACCACTCGATACATATCTACTGATATACGGTCGATATTTATCTACAGTGACTTCTCGAGAATACGGATATTTAAATTCAATAGATATTTTGTCAATTCCTGCGATATTTATCGTATGTAATACGCATTTTGTTGCAGGCTCAATATCTATCATAGATAAAAGGAGTGATATGATAATATCATATCCTACAAATATCGCATGAATCGAGAATTGGGCCCCAGGGCGCCATCATCGCATAAGCGATGAAGCCCTTGTCTTTAAAATGATATATAAAAAAAATACCCTAGATATACCCTAATTTGTTTTAGCAAATAAACTGATTAAATTTGGTAATATTTTAGATGTTTGAATGTTTATTTGTTACTAAATTATGCTGTAACTACGTAACCTATTTCGATTTAGTTTTTAACCCCCGACGCAAAAACGACGGGGTGTTATAAGTTTGACGTGTCTCTGTGTGTGTTTGTGTGTGCGTTTCATTGAGTAGAGGGTTTTTTTTTAGTTTTTACAAAATTTATTACTTGTTTAATATGAGAATCGCAAACTATGGACATATAGACAGACACCGAAGTCCACCGTTGTAGGTCACGATTCCCCAAAAACGTGCTCTGTTTTAATGCCTTTTAATTAAGCTGCTTCTAAAGAATCAAGTCCGTAAGTGGCCAAATTAAAAAGTTGCCAAACTTGAAAATGAATCGGCCCACCATTAGACGGGTGGCGGAAAGAAATTAGTTTAGTTTGTACATTCGGCGATGATAAAGGTCGTGCCGATTTACATGGGTTTAGCTACTAATTTATGACGAAAACAAGTAATTAATTTTGTCAAAATTCAAAAACTCTCAACGCAATGAAACGGCTGAACCGATTTTGATCAAACAAAGCTAAGAAGAATCCCGACTAATTCAAATTAAAAAAAAAACGGTTCATCCGTTCGGGAGCTACGATGCCACATCGCCACATACAGACACAGACACACACACACACACACAGACACGTCAAACTTATAAAACCCCGTCGTTTTTGCGTTGGGGTTAAAAAAAATTACCTATATTATATTAGACTGTAGGATGAAAGAAGGCAAAAGATTATTTTCTTTACGCCATTTTTGAAAACAGACATCGTTTTCTTGTGTTTTTTTGAGTTACTTTGTGTAGATAAGGTGGCATTTTAACCAATGTAGCTCATCTATAGAGCACAAAGTGTGGTGAAATGAAATGGATGTGTATAGCGTGACTTTTAAAATTGGTGGAAATTGTCAAACAACGTTTTAGTAAAATGGCCACCGTTTTACTAAAACATGACTTGACTGTGACTTTGACGACTTGGAAGGATTGTAAAGTTGCAAATTATATTGTAAACGCAAATGCACAAGCCGTGCGATGCCAATTGTAAAGAAAAGAAGAAAAAAAGGCAAAGGCAAATTGCAAGACATTTCTCTGTCACTTCTTTTGGTTAGTAGTAGAGTTTTTAAGGGATATAGTCCGGGAATTTTACTATGATACCATTTCTGCCGCAAAGCAGTACTTAGTGCTGTGTTCTGGTTTAAAGGGTATAAAGTTTACAGGCACATAAGACTCTTGATTTTACTGTTTTACGTCTCATGCTGAGGCGGGCGTAGTGTACATAATGCCACGTAGGGCGCGTCCTAGGTAGACGTACCTAATGCATTGTTATAGGCAGAGGTTATCAAACCTTTTAACAAAACCATTTCTCGTCATCATTAAAATAAAATGAATTCAGTAATGCGCGCAAACCCCCAAGTGTCAACTGACTTACGAAGGTCAAAGCGTCATACGGCATGGTTTACCACTTAATTGGCCAAAGGTTGGTTGTGTGAATAGGAAAGTGTTGCATATTGTTAGAAAGAGGGAAGGTTTTTTATGCTAAAACCTAGCCATTTTTATTCGAAAATTGCCAAAATGATTAAAACGAGCGAGTAGCTTGTCACACAGTGCACTTACTTCTTATGACCATGCCTTTATCGTCTCGCTAAAACCCAGTGTGAACAGAGCACAGCCTTCCTGTGTGCAGTCGGAACTGAGCACATCATAACCGGGTAACAAAGGCAATTATCCGGATTGCCATCCGGCTGTATATGATCCGGCTAACGAGCACCTAACGAGATTATGAACTGACGGTCACCGGATTGATTCGCCGATGGTGCCGCATGGAGATTTAAAACATGTAAATACTTTTAAACATTAGTAGAAACAGTATTTACGTGAGACAACAATATATATAAAAGAATCGGTAAATTAGTTTTTAGAGTAGGTATGTTACAATTTTTCATTTAATTTGCAATATATGTCCGGGTGGAATCTTGCAACTGAATTTTAAACCAGTTATCCGCAATCGATTAAGCTGAAATTTGGCATACCTGTCAAGTTCCGATGGCAAAACAATATGAAAGTAATAGCGAGCTAATTTGATGATGGAAATGGAACGGACGGTGGACACCGGAACTCCTCGATGGATAATAGTAGACTGGCCATGTTTAGGTTCATTTTGATCAGCACACGGTTACGATCACTAATTTTATAAAAGCTAGTTTTGAAAAATATATTTTTCACAAAAAACTTATATTATTATAGAGTCACAAAGTGAAGACCTCTGTGGCGCAGCGGAAAGGTACCTGGCTGAGATGTTAGGTTGCAGTTTCGATTCCTACTGCTGTTTTTTTTGGGGAAATGTTCTAATATATGTTCCTGGTCTAGATGTTATGGTACCATGGCACTCGTAGTTCCTGATACTCACGACACCAGGGACCCTAAGGACTTCGTGTGCGATAGTTGGGTGAAAAAAAAATAAGTACCTACAACAAATAAACATTAACAAATAAACCCATTAACATCTCTTGGAGTAAAAAGATGGAAGTCTAAAATTGGATTTCAATTTTGGAAAGGTGGTAACTATATTAGTTTTTTTAATCGAGTTAAGTAGTTATTTTTTTTCTTATTTTTGTTTCGTATGAAACGAATAGGCAAACTAGCATACGGCCCACCTGATGTAAAGTGGTCACCGAGGCTTATAGACACCGGCTACAAAGCGGGTATTGTTGAAGCGCTGCCTACCGTGAAGGAATTTATGAACATTTTTCTTGAAGCGACACATGTCGTAACCAAGCGGGAAAACCTCAGAAGGAAGCTCATTCCATAGTTTGTAGGTACGGGGAAGAAATGATCTCGAGAGATGAGTCGTACGAGAACCCAGGGATCTATGATGTGTGGATGAGCTTTGTCACGGTGCCGTGAAGAGCGATGGTAAAATCTCGATGAGGGGATGAGATCAAAAAGCTCGTCAGAGCATTCCCCGTTGCAGAGGTAGAACACAGAAAGAGATTCAATGGCTCTGCGTTGGCTAAGCGGTTCTAGAGTATCGGAGAACTTAGGGTGGCTCTTCTCTGTAGGGAGTCCAAGCAAAGCAGCTGGTACTTGGGTGAGCTAGTAATTCAAATAGTCTATTGAATTTATGATTTCACTAGATAAAAAGCTTAAGAATACCATATATTTTCTTCTTGGAAACTATAAGAACTCATAACAAAAACTTAAAAGTTCTAAAACGCATGTAGACATTTCGTGAACATATTGTGCCTAAATCTAATGATGTTATTAAAACTTTTAATAATATTACTGCGTCAGAATAAAGTTTTTACTTTTTAAACGGAGTAAAAATATCTAGGTAGGTACGTAATAATTTTGGTTTTTATAACCCGAGTTTTCGATTTGAATGTCATAGGTTTGACATGGTTTTTGATAATGATCCACTAATAATCTGTTTCATGATCATGTTCTTTTCTTATAAAATCTGTATTAAGGGCCACGTCCTTGAAAATCCTTGAAAAGTGGTGTTTTGAAAAGCCAAGAACTTCCCGAATTTAGCTTTATTCCCAACAATATTTAGATCAGAAGAAAGAACACTTCAGGCTGAATAAAAGTAAGTAGGGGTTTTCTAAAATTATTTCTAGATTTTGTGTAAATTGAAAAACTACCTACCCATTTTCACAAAATTGATCAAAATAGTGCATCTACATATGAGCTAAAATCTACGGAATTACAGCTATTTCTGAGAAATAAAACACTTTAGTATCATGTCTATACACTTGGTTTTAAAAGTAAGTTGGGGTTTTTGATCTTTTCATACAAAAGATGTGTAAAAACACGAAAACATTTTCAATTCGCCGTATCTACACGATTTCTACGCCATTTTCTGTCATTCCGTGGTTATCCACGGCTCTGGAAGGGTGGGTTTTGTTCAATTTTTCATTCACAGGTGAAAACGGGCAACCGGATACTTCGATATATCATTACAAAAACTAGTATTATTTTACTGAAAATTGTTGGTTTTCGTTGTTATAATTGTAATTCGGGTAATAGGAAACCCATCCAAATACATATTTATTTGAGGTTTGTGAAAATTAACGGGACTGACATGGTTTGACAGTTCAATCATACAGTCGTGAACACAAACCAATTCTACAGATCAGAGTAGAGATCCACCAACTTATCTGTAGAATGAAATGTATGTAGATGATAGAAAACTACATAGATTTCATTCTACTGATAAGTTGGTGGATCTCTATTTAAAACATTGCAGGCCTCCGTAGTTGCTCGGTGCAATTCTACGGTAGTATACTCACGAAGGAGTTTATATTGTGATTTGTGACCAAAAGAGTTTCGCTTAGCGATTTTCCTCAGAATATACCAAGCTCTTTATACTTGCTTATTTCCCGACTTACTAGTGAGGAAGGGTATGTTTTTTTTAATTTATTTTTATACTATCATTCAATTTTTATCTATGTTTGGCTGTTTGTTACTAATAATAATACTGGTACTTCAATTTGATATCGAAACAATAAATAAATAAATAATGCTGTACAGTTCACACAACATTATCTAGCCCCAAGCTAAGCAGAGCTTGTGTTATGGGTACTAGATAACTGATAAACTTAATACAATATATTACATAGATAGTTACTTTGATGATACAATGCTGCTATTAAAAAAATCTCCATTAAAGTCCATGCTTTATTGGAGGCCAAAGATAAATAAACTGGTCAAGTGCGAGTTGGACTCGCGTGTAGAGGGTTCCGTACAATACAAGTATAAATAACTCTGTCAACATAGTAACAACTAGACCAATGGAACTTAGTATAGTCCTCGATAAGTCCTCGGTGAAATGAAGCCACACATTTTGTACCTACATATTTTCTCTTCACGAATATTTTCGTTTCCCGTCGGAATTTAAAAAGTATAGCAAAAATAAACGAATTCTGATTTTGGGTAAGTACCTACTAATTTTGGACTATTATAATATAAAATAGATACTAGCTAGGTATAGGTACTGTAACCCGCGACTTGATTCGGACGCGTAATATTATTTGTAGTACAACTATATTGTCTGGGTTATCTATGACATACTAGTTCCTCATAGATAATCCAGTTGATCAATATAATGTTTATTGTAAGTTAGGTATGAGGTATGAGGTTGACGTGTTTGTATGAGCTTGATCATGCATCAAAAATGTATCCTAAATATAATCACCGTAACATATTATACGGTGGATATTTTTTTTATTATGTTAGACTAAATACTACACATAAGAATAGTAACGTCATACACAACATACACGGTGCTTAAGACTAGTGTTGATATTATTTTTTGACCTTAACTACTACTGAAAATAAAGGAATCGAATATTATCATCGTCAGGCGTGGTGCACTCCGCGCTTTAGGTATAAAGCTACAAGTACCCGGCGGACTCATCTAGACGAGTCAATCCATTCAGAGGGCTGCCGCGCGCCAGCCAGATCGCACGTGAAGTTAGTTCGGTAAACTCACTCAAGCACCGCGTCACGTCGTCCGTCAACTAAAGTCTTCTACTATTATTTATTCTATGCTTAAATGAAGATAAACGCATATTGCATCGCATTCGGCTGCCTGAATTATAACAAGGATCCGAACCTCACGTTTTTCACACTTCCAAGGGACATCGAAAGGTGTAGCAATGCACGTCTACATTATAGGTAATAAGGTACACCTACCTAACAAATGTAGACTTTTGCTACCTATAAATAAAATAAATAAATAAATAATGCTGGACACAGTTCACACAACATTATCTAGCCCCAAGCTAAGCAGAGCTTGTGTTATGGGTACTAGATAACTCATATACTTAATACAATACATTAAATAGATAGATACTTTTTATTATACATAGAAAATACCCAGAACACCCTTAACAAATATCTGCGATCGCACAAATATTTGTTCCGAGGCGGGAATCGAACCCGCAACCTCCTGCGTCGCAGGTCAACCTTCGCCCGCCGCGCCACAGAGGTCGTCAAACCTATCCTTAAATTATATGTCTCCGGATTTATTTATGTAGTTAGATAGGACTTACAAGAACAAAAATAGAATAAAAACAATACATTTTTGGGGTTTCCCATACTTAAAACTGAAACTCCATAGTTTTTTTCATCAAACCCATACGTGTGGGTTATCTATAGATAGGTCTTCAAAAATGATTATGAGGTTTCTAATTTAAAAAAAAACTAAACTGAATAGTTTGCGCGAGAGACAGTTCCAAAGTGGTAAAATGTGTCCTCCACCCCTTAACATCTTAAATAAGAGAATGATATAACAAAAAAAAGATGTACATGTAAACTTCCACCGATAATTGGTTTGAACGAGATCTAGTTAGCAGTTTTTTTCAAGTCATAAATCGTAAACCATCCAAGAACTTTTATATTATGTTACTTGCTGCTACAGAACCCTTAATGGGCGAGTCCGACTTGCACTTGGCCGCTTTTTTTTATTTGCCCAATTACGAAGGAACAAATCACCCGGCCAGCTTCTACTACACTATAATACCATACTCAATCAGTTAAATATCAACTATAGGTAGGTATTATATATATAGTTTAAGCTAATCAAGATAGGTACATGCCTAGCGCTTAACTCAGTAGCCTCGTGAGGAATGGGAGCGGCACGGGAGGGGTGACATGTGACGTAAAGAACTGTCGGGCTACACACGTGATGAAAATTAGTGAAGATAGATCTTAAGATATATACAAATAAGTACCAAAGTCATTGCGAAAGTGAATAAAATACTTGTTCAAATAATTATTATATTTAATACTAATATCAATATTTTCAACTGAACTTTCAATTTATTAGCTTATGTCCATATCGGTACTCGAATCACTGTCAGTATGACTGAAATCACTTTCTTTATCTGAGTCGTCATCTCGTAATCTTATTATAAATTGATCCATTATATCGTCGCTAAGATGGTCGTGTTTGAAATACTCTTCCTCAACTTTCTTTACGTGACCGTCACAGTTTTGCCATTTCTCAAATGAAAAATTAGCAAATAACTCTTCTAGTGTTCGCTTTTTCTCAGTAAAATTTGAGTTAATATGTTTTCGTGCCAGCGCGCCCTTGATATCTCCCCATACTAATGCGATCGGGTTTAAATCCGGATGGTACGGTGGCAAATAAAGTATGACCATTTTCTTTTAATATGAAATCAATTTTAAATTGTTTTTCTGGTTAATTTCGTTTTTTTAATTTTAACAAATCCCTCTTTTTTATAACTATAGATTCTATTGTGTGATTATACTGTGTAGATTTATATCGTTTTCATGCTCGGCAGAATTTGGATCAGATTTACTAACCTTGAAAAAATTATATACATTATAAACAACATCTTTAGTTTGAGCTCTAATCTGAGGATCCATCTTCGGTTGCTAATCTCGTGTGCGTCTTGTCTAAAGCGGCCGGTCCAAATAACACGTATTGACGGCAGCGAGATCGCCGCCCGACTGACGTCAAGTGACGTCTCGCGACATTTGACATAAGAAAATCACCACCCTCCCGTGCCGCTCCCATACCTCAGGAGGCTACTTAGTTAAACGCTATACCTGTAGTTGGGAACCGATATTATGAATATTGGATGTTGGCTCTTGGACAATTTTGTTAGCGTCGTATGTCATTCCATAACATAATTATCTAATGGCATAGGTACGTTAGTCTGTACCTTGTCACTACCTACACCTAAAAGCGATATTTAGTTTAATTGACAAGGTACAGACTAACGTACCTATGCCATTAGAAAATTATGTTATGGAATGACATACGACGCTTACAAAATAGTCCCTAAATAGTTAGGTGTAGGTAGGTACCCCTACACTTAAAAGAGATATTTAGTTTCATTGACAAGGTACCAACTAACGTACCTTTGCCATTAGATAACTATGTTATCGTAAGCGACTAGTTATCAACCCTTACGAGCAACGTCACTCCGCGCCAGATAGCGATGGAGTTACGCGTTAGAAGAGAGAGGAAATGTTTAGGTAAATATCACGATAGGCATTGAGCACTAATGCGAGCTGAATTGCACTTTCTTGCATCCCAGCAAGAGTCCTATTTATATAAATTTGTTCGTGAAGTGAGCCTTCTGTACTTGTTCTATTATTTATTCTGTGCCATCGTCTTGCTAAGTAAACTAAAACTGTACGAAACAGTAATCGTAGACATTTCAATCGTAGGTATAATATATTTACGGCTGTTTTGCGTAGTACTACTATTGGTTTTGAGACGCAGGAGGGCGAAGTATGTGCAAGTTTTTAGTAGTACTTAGTAGAGTTTTTTTTTGTGAAAGAGTTCGTTCGGGAAAGTACTACCAACCACCACTACTACCAGTACTATTTCTGCCGCAAAGCAGTAGTGCTTGCATTACTGTGTTCCAGTATGAAAGGTATAGTTGCCGGTAGACGCAGTGCAATGCCACAAGGGGTGGACGTGACAAATGAGGTAATGCATTGTTAAAGGCAGACGTTACCGCTCAAGATCAGGTGGGCCATCTGATTGTTCCGTCATTCGCTAAGATAAAAAGTGGGGGATTGGTGCTAGTCAGTCAGTGGGAGCTCAACAAACAGTGACTCACCAAAGCTGAAGTGGGTAGATCGTGCGTGGCGAGTTATGCAAAGGCGATACTCGCGACGATAAGTACGCATGTGAAAGCTTTAGAAAATGCAAAATGGCTAATACAAAGTAAAGCAGTACCCAGAAGAAAAGTCTCTTCCAATTACTTAATTAAACCTAGTAATTTTTAACAAACTGAGGTGTGTATAACCTTTCTCCTTACAAATATTAGCTATTAACCTACAAACGACACATAGGCCCAGTCATCTAAAACATTTAAGGTCGCAAAAAATTGCAAAGTTCGCACAGCTCTATCGAAGTTGCAAACTTGGTTTTATACAATTGGTATTTATCCTAACAACATCCCAAAAAAAACAGAACCCTGCAACTTTTTGCGACCTAACACGATTTTTGTGTCTACGGTGACTGGCCTAACAAGACTGATGGGGATTCTGAAAAACAGCAATTGGTTGCCTACAAAATAAGCTCAGATCATATGAAATAACTAATAAAATTATTAAAGAAGTTATAAAATAACGTCATGATATACACAACCCGTGTGTATCACACTACTGATGAGAACACGTATCCAAAAAACTTTATCTTCCAAGCGACTTAACTATTTAAGCATATAAGCATGTATTTCTGTGGTTAGATATCACAACAACAACTTTTAGTACAAAAACTGGGCTTTCATGTTATTCTTTGTTAATAGTATCAACAGCAATATGGCTAGCACTTGCTCATTAACTATCAAATGTTCAATAGCTTCATGTCTACAAATTAATTTCACCATCAAGTGAAACTTGCTATGAAAACAAAATCAGCAAATCAAATCTATGATTTTCAGGATTTTATAAATTGTGTCAATTCAAACAATACCTATGTAAAGGTTCTAGAAACACGGGATTTTTATAATTATCGAGATCACGCATCACAAACATGCTCCAGTTTTTTTTACATCAAACGTAACGTACCTGAGAGAGATTATACTGTAAAAGTAGATAGGGGGGATTGAACCCCAAAATATAAAACTAGTCTCGGTGTTGATTTAAAATCACAATGGATTTACCACAAACAATTTTTTTTCAACTCTTTGTTTTCTAGAAGCTATGCCTAATTTTATGGCAAGAGGTATAACTGCAGAAATAAAAGAAGAAATCATAAGCAAATTAGTGCCATTTATACCAGAAAATACGAGATACTTCTAGCAAAATTTACCAAATTATAACTTCACCGTTAGAATGATTTAACTGACTGGTATAAAATAAGGTATACACCACTATTCCAAATACACTACAAAAAAAACTTGGATAGTCAGTATTCGATAAAGATTGAATCTACGCAAAAATAAGGTACCAATTAATAATTTCCAAAAATAACCATTAAAAAAAAGTGGTCAAGTGCGAGTTGGACTCGCCCATAAAGGGTTCCGTAGTAGCAAGTAACATAATAGAAAAGTTCTTGGATGGATTACGATTTATGACGTATTAAAAAAAAAACTTACTAGATCTCGTTCAAACCAATTTTGGTTGGAAGTTTATATGTACATAATATATTTTTTTTAGTTTTTAATTCTCTTATTTTAGAAGTTATGGGGGACACACTTTTTACCATTTTGGAAGTGTCTCTCGCGCAAACTATTCAGTTTAGAAAAAAATTATATTAGAAACCTCAATATCATTTTTGAAGACCAATCCATAGAACCCCACGTATAGGTTTGATGTTTTTTTAAATTTGGTTTTCAGTTCTAAGTATGGGGAACCCCAAAAATAATTGTTTTATTTCAATTTTTGTGTAAAAATCTTAATGCGGTTTACAGAATACATCTACTTATTAAGTTTCAACAGTATATAGCTCTTATAGTTTCGGAAAAAAAAGGCTGTGACATACACGGACAGACAGACAGACATGACGAATCCATAAGGGTTCCTTGTCTTTGACTACGGAACCCTAAAAATGGGAACATTTGGTCAAAACAATTTAATAGGCATGCGCCATAGAAAGTTACCAAGTTATTATTTCGACGCGTCACGCCTCACCGTACAAAGTCAAAAACAAGTATTATGTCCATAAATTTATTCGGATTTTGTCAAGAAAACAAAAGTTTAGCTCTTTTTTAATTCCATTCCAAAAAAAAACATTACGCAGATTAAATTTGTACTGAATAAACTTGGAATAGTCATTTAATTTTAATTTAATTTGTGTTTAAAATTCAAAAATACAAAGAATATTAAAAAGTATAAAATTATAAAAATAAAAAAAAAAAATATAATACACAAATCAAAAGATTCAAACACTAGAAGAATGCGGGAATGTTTAGGTGAATATCCCGCTAGGCACTAAGCACTTATGCAAACTGAAATGCACTTTGTTGCGTCCCAGCAAGGTTCGGCATTTTTTTTTCACGATGTGAGCCTTCTGTTCTTTTCTATTATTTATTCTGTGGTCTTACTTACAGTAATTTTATTTTTCTCCCAGCTTAATTAGGTGTATAACTGAGTTAGTAGCTATGTTACCGCACTTAAGATTGGTAAAGCTTGAGCATATTCCGTTTGCTGAACACCGTAACAAAATCTTTAGACATGCGAACAGTAACTATGCACACATGCTTAGGTTAAGCACGTTCTAAAATAATGTTGCACTAGACAACTATTATTTACTAAATAATAAAAATCATTAATGTTATCACGATATAATAAACACAGTTTTAAAGGGAATGATCGTAGCGATCGTACAGATCAAAATCATAACAGATAAATATTTACAAAATCACTGACTGATCACTAATTTAAGATAAAAAACTTTAGGCGCGAATATCTCGTAACAATACTTCTTGTAGTTACGGTTGTCGCAGACTACGTATTTGTACACTGATGGTAATAGCATAGCTCTCTCCATGCATAACCCGATGTGATACTTTGAGCTTTTGTGTGTGTGATAGTTAGCGATCACGTCTCAGTCACGTAAGTCATCTCTGGCAACACGCACTAATTAAGATGACTGAAATAAAGTCCTCGAGTGGCGACCAACAACCGGACGATGCAGTGTAGGAGGGGAACTTCCGATGTACCAAACATTATAAAGGTCGCGGGAAGTCTGTGGACGGACGCGGCTCAAGACCAGTTGTCGTGGCATTCTATGGACATGTTCTATTTCCAGCTGGGCTGATGATGATGATTAATAAAAATAAGGCAAGTACATATAAACATGTTTGTTTTCCCCTAGGTACATACCTACTTATAACACACTTTTTGTATTTTTTTTGTGTCTACCTATTGCGGACCAAGGGATACCGCGTTTGTTAAAATCACTTTTCTTGTATGGGAGCCCGCTTTAATTTTAAATTTTAATAGAATAACAAACAATACATCCAAACTTTATGACCCCAATTAATAATAAATAATAGTAATGATAATTATAATGGACATTTCACACAACATTATCTAGCCCCAAGCTAAGCAGAGCTTTTGTTATGGGTACTAGATAATTGATATATTTAATACAATACAATACATACATAGATATTTTTTATTAAACATAGAAAATACCCAGAACACCCTGAACAAATATCTGCGATCGCACAAATATTTGTTCCGAGGCGGGAATCGAACCCGCAACCTCCTGCGTCGCAGGCCAACCTTCGCCCGCCGCGCCACAGAGGTCGTCAACACCATTGATTTTAGGGTTTGAATTTCCTATAATCCTTTCAAAAAGACGCCAAACAAATTCATGGCATGTTTCAAGAACGAGGTACTATTATTTATACTGTGGTAGTACTGGAAATTAGAATTTAGAAGACGATAAATGTTTGAAAATTATCTTACTAGGCATGTCAAATACAACGTCCTCGCCGCGCGGTTTTTTTTTGTAGGTGGACAGTATGTTTCAATTATGTGTATTTCTTCCAACATAGTTTGTAGGTACCTATATAATTTATATGTTTCTTTATCCGTCTTTCTGTAAAAAATAACTCGAAAAACTGTTACTATGTATTTTGACGAAATAGGATTAAATTAATAGTTTTAAATAATAAAATCACTGCATGAGCGTTTTTTTAAACAGCCCTATTGAATAGGTACAATTGACAAAAAGTAGGCACACATACACATTCAAATTAATATAAACAAACATGGTAGGTATATTAGTGGATAAAATTTCATATGGAAAAAACGATCAGCAGGAAGTTTGGCAGAATAGTGAGTTTTGAGGCGGACAAAACGATCTAATTTGGGCCTTGCTGGGAAAAATCCCGATTCCCAAGATATTTTCCTGAGCAAGTTTCGTCGTTCAATACCGGTTTAAATTGGGTTGTATGGGTTTGTACGAGGTTTTAATTGTTTCTTAAAGTTAAAGACTTGTATGAACTCTAGGGAGGTAGAATAGGCTATGTTTTTAGGAGTTGGAAGGGGTTTTTTAGAGGTACAAACCTTCTTAGGTTGTGAGAGTTTTTAGGGTGTTTTTGATTTAATTTTGTTTTTTTGTGTACCTGTATTTTTTGGTTGTTTTTGTGGGTTTGTTCGTTTCTTGACCATATTATTTGCGATTCGGTTATGATGGTTTTGAAATACTAACTTTGCACCCATATTGGTACAGGTATTGAAGTTGTTGACCACTTTATCTATTTGGGGTAAAATAAAACGAATAAAACTGTTATAAAATATAACGAAACCTGACACAGCATAATATGTAAAACACAACATGTGCACAGAGATTGCTCAAGTATCAAGTAGTGGAACGCCTGGGACTTCGCCCGCGTGCAGTTTTTGCTATTCAAACTTCAACATCCCACTGCACCACTTTAGGGTGTGTATTTCGGAAATTACTTTCTTAGAGCACCGCTGTACCACAAAATAAATGTACCTATGTGAATTTCAGGTCTCTATGACCTAGGGTTTAGACTTCGCGCTGTGCGTTGTGCGTTTCAGTGACCGAGTCAGTCAGTCAACGATTGTATAGGTAGTATACATTTATTTTATTTTTACATTTATCTGATTACGTACAGAACAAAAATTCAATGATGTTATTGACAAAACAAGTAATGCGTTTTCTACACAATTGTACGGTTGAGAGATTTGTTTACCTAATTAGTTACAAATCCCACCGCAAGGTGGAGGTCACAGATAATGGAATAGTGTCAAAATTCGAAGTGTCATTTTCAAGGACTAGCCCCTTAAGTATATCAGTTATTTAGTACACATAACACAAGCTCTGCTTAGGTTGGGGCTAGATAATGTTGTTTAAAAAATATATTTAGATCAGTTTAACATTAAATGTAATACTAAAACTAAGACAATAAAACAAAACTAAAATAAAATGAAAAGCTACCTATCAGATCAGCAAGCCGTCACCCGATGGCAGCGTATTGACGTATGAGATGTGACGAACAAACAATTTCGCATAAAGCCAGTTTAGACGGTGGCAGAAAAACAGAGTTTTTACAGGAAAAAATCCACCATTTTGAAAAGACACGCAATACACCTATATTTAACTACATCGCATATACTATTTGTCCAAGTTACAACTGTTAAAATGCCACCATTACAGGAAATAACTCGGAAAAACACATTCAATTGTAATTAAATAAAAATGACGACGTTTCTTTCAAAAATGGCGAATTATACATGTTTTTTGTATCTAAAATAGGCTTGCGTTTGGCTACATCTCACCTGATAGGAAGTGAAAATGAGGCCTATTTAAGCACGCTCGCCTAGAAGATGACTATTCACTCTTCGTTTGAAGATGCCCAAGTTGTATGATAAAGGGAATAAAGAAGCCGGAAGAGAGTTCCAGGCCTGTCCGCATGATGAAAGAGCTCGAGAAACTGGTTTGTACGCGATGGTGGTATGTCGAACAAAAGGGTGAAACGACTCTCCACGTTGGTGGATTGGAGACGAGGGGATTAAATCGTGTAGCTCTACCGCATACATTTCGGTGAGTGTGCCCTGAGCACACTCACCGAAATGTATGCGGTAGAAGATACACAAACACGCATATCTTCAACGATGTTCTAGGCTCTGCAACATTTTCGCAACAGTGCCTCGACATTAATAAGTTTAGAAAGCTCAAGTTGTTTATACGTGTACCTACATATTGATATAGAGATGTTGGCGTTTATAAATATATGGGTAATGTTGACACCAATTATATCGGATCGTTTAATACTACGTACCTCAATTCCACATAGCTGTACAATTGAATCGTGGGTCACTAAACAATACGAGCAGCGAGACATCCACAGTTCAATGGATGTGGTCGTTATTTACAAGGACTCACTCGATGATCCACAGTGTGATGGAAACAGTAGTAAAGCTCCTCGCATCCGACAACATAATTTTACTGATATATGTAATAATATATTTAATGTTAAGGGTTCTTTATAGGAGGAGGGCGTTGGTATCTGCGACACAGTATTTATACTTCTGCAGAGACATCATCGTTTCCCATTAATTTTGTTTAATATGTTTTTATACTTCCAAATAAATAAACTATACTTTTAATTAAAAAAAATGCTTTTATAACTGAAGCTACGAAGTCCACTGCTAGACACATACCTCCCCATAGAATGCCACGCCATACGGTCTTGTGCACAGACCATTATTAAGATAGACACCCGAAACACGTAAATTTGTATGAAACCAAGCGTGTCGTTTTATTTTGTACCTACTATACTAATGGAGATACCATTCACACAAACAATGTTATTGGAATATATTTGGAATTATAAATAAATAAATAATAATAAATAAATAATGCTGGACAGTTTTCACAACATTATCTAGCCCCAAGCTAAGCAGAGCTTGTATTATGGGTACTAGATAACTGATATACTTAATACAATACATTACATACATAGATATTTTTTATTATACATATAAAACCACATACAATATTTTAATCTATACCGTATTTTATTCTTTATCAGCTATACCGTGAAACTTAATTTTACAACGTCGAAATACGTTGAAATCTAGATAAAACGTAAATTGTATTTTTTGCAAAGAAAACGGTCCCGTGGCCTTTTTCAGGAAAATTTCCGGTTACAACTGAAACACATGAGTATTAATTTTAATTGGGGAATCTCCATGTAGAATCTCAGGATTCTACTTCACACGGTTTCCGAAATACAGAGCATTTTGTTTTACGTTAAAACCCCATTTTGAACCAATTAGGATGCGAATTTTCATAATTCCTTTCTCAGTACTACCCTCTGCATCGAGATAAACACATTCTACAAATTTCAGGACTCTACGACCAGCGGTTTAGGCTGTGCGTTGTCACTCGGTCAGTCAGTCAGTCAGTCAGGACATTGCCTTATATCCTACTAATATATAAATGCGATAGATTGTGTGTGAGTGTCTGCGTGTGTTTGTTACTTCTTCACGCTGAAACGGCTCGACAGATTTGGATGAAATTTGGAATGGTCATAGCTTAACTCCCGTAATAACATAAAGGCACATTTTTATCCCGATATTACTACGGGATCGAGACCTATGCGTATAACACCGCAGGGCGCTGCTAGTATGAGATAAAGATTGTCAACTAATGAAGTGTAGTACTGATTATGTTATGCTGTGGCTTAAATCAACTTTATTCGATAAGACGCAGACAGTGACCTGGGCGTGACCTCTCGAAACATGTAAAACGCGTGTAGAAATGCAGTACACTCACGAACAAAATTAATCGTGCTCACTTTTCTTTATTCATGATGATTGGTTAGACTCGATTGTACCGACAACCGTTGGGGTAAGCGAGTTTTTGAGTGGAGACCACGTCAAGGCAAAGTATTGCAGGGCGCCCCCAGTTTTAGGTGGCACCATAGAAAATATAATAATCACAAGTAATTTCGCTGGCTCTAATGTCATACTCAAAGCCGCGCTTTATAGGTATCTATTTTACTTTGATACAATTGTTAATTATAGGTAATAGAATTATGATTGAAAAATTATGATTGAAACAGCTTTAACTTAACAACTTAACTTTACAACTTAACTCAACGTAACTTAACTTTAGCATTTAGTGGTACTAGCTGTGGTATCTCCGGCCTAATATTAGACCCTTTCGTCTCCTCCCGTGGATATCGTAAAAGCCGAATAAGGCCCGGACACCCGGACTTGTTGATAAGATTCGTTGGTATAAGTTTTATCCTGGCTGCTAGCTTGTTGTGGAATGTGTTATTACTATACAAGAAAACGTTAGCCGAGTCAGTCGTGGGAAGCAATGGCAGTGAGCTCACCACTTGTCACGTCTATATTCCACAATTTTGCAACCCACTGTGAAAAGAGGCTCACTGAGGAATTGAGGCGATTATTTTTCAAAAAAACTTTAACGAAATCAAATTTGTTCGCGACGGTACATGTTCTTGAGAATAAAACTATCTCGGTAGGAATATTACCCTCTATTTTATGGACTTTGATCCAATTCATTTACTTTAATAACGTCATAAAGTATAAAGATTTTGAATATTTTTATGAGATGCACTGAACTTTATGAAAATGTTTTATAAAACACGGATTTATTAACGACGGAATTTTAATAATATAAAGGAGTCATGTTTAAATTATACTTCAGTATACGATCTGGCAAGAATTTGTATGATGTCTGTGTGATGAAATTCCTTCAAACCCAATATAAATAATAATATAATATAATAAATATAATTTATTATATAATTAAAACAATTTAATATAATTTTGTTAGTAGACGAGCTTTTTTGTAAAAGAGTTCGTCCGAGGAAGTACTACCACCATACCTATTTGTGCCGCAAAGGAGTAATGCTCGCATTGCTGTGTTCCGGTTTGAAGGGTATGGGTGCCGGTGAAATTACAGGTAATGATACTTTTTTTTTTGTCTCAGGGCGGCGGGCACAGTTCAATGCCACATAGGGTGTGTCCTATGAGGCAACGCATTGTTAAAGCCAGAGGATACCACTTATCATCAGGTGAGCCATCGGCTTGTTCTGTTTGTTATAGATTGTACTTAGCTATTTCGGCATGAAAATGAATCTGCCGTACGCTAATCACTTGAGTGATATATTATCACCGTGACTTTGCCTTTTCTTTAGGATACCTAATGTCAACTCTCAGCGCTCCCCCAGTGAAAGGAGATCATCTGAATCCCAGGCTTACTTCGAAGATTTACTTTATATTATGAATCTGATTTCAAACTCGTTAAAAAGTCATTTTTTACTTTATATAAGATTTTTGTGAAAAATATACTTTTCAATACAAGCTTTTATAAAATTAGTGATCGTGACCGTGTGCTGATCAAAATAAGCCTAAACACAGTCAGTATACTATTATCAATCGAGGAGTTCCGTTGTCCACCTTCTGTCCCCATCATCAGATCAACTCGCTGTCACCATCATGTTGTATTGTCATCGGAACTTGACAGGTATGCCAAATTTCAGCTCAATCGGTTGAGGATAACTGCTTTTAAATTCAGTTGCAAGATTCCATCCCGACAAACATTGCAAGTTAAATAAAAGCTTGTAAAGAATACGAGTTTCAAGATATAAATACTAGTGTCCGCCCGATTCTTCAATTGCGTTTTACCTTGTTAAAAAGTAGCCAATTCAGATCAAAATCTATCTGTGTACCAAATTTCACCGAAATAGAGCCGGTATGGAATGAAAAAAAAAAAAAAAAAAAGATATTAGTTTGAATTGCTGTTACAATATGTAAGTAATTTTGTAAAAATTAAAAAAGCCCTCAACGACCGGTTCATCCGTTCGGGAGCTACGATACCACAGACAGACAGACAGACACACACACACACACACACAGACACGCCAAACTTATAACACCACGTCGTTTTTGCGTCGGGGGTTAAAAAGGTCTCTCTCAGTATATGCAGGTTGTAAACAACCTGCGCTGGTATTCCGTTAGAGTCTTTTTCTAAGCAAGAGAACAGCAGACGTGGATCTGAATGCTGGGTACAAAACTATAGATAGGTACAGCATTAGAACAAAAAAAATGGTACTTACGGGTAAAATGGTAATGAAGTAGAACAACATTCTAGGTGAGGAATTACTTTTGATTATAATATGTATATCTCTACAACTTTTTTTAATTCTCTAACAGAATTACAATAAGAGCATGATTTATTATTGAAATTCATACAAACATCCAAACATCGTAACTTTGTGTTTATTTATCAAAACAGAGACGTGTTTGGCCTGAGAATAGACCCCTCCATCTCCTCCTTTGGATGTCATAAAAGCCAACTAACGGATTACCCGGACTTGTTTTTAATATACATATCATAACATAGTACCCAACAGTCACATATATAGGCCTGATCCCACAATATGATTCCCTGTGTTGTGGGTATAAGGAACTACGAGTAACATGATACCTATAACACCCAGACCAGGAACAAATATTTTAAGATCATACAAACATTTGTCCCGCATGGGGCATCGAACCCGCAACCTTACGCATCTCAGCCGGCTACTCGCCCAACGTGCTAAAAAGGTCGTCTAAAAAAAATCGTCGTTATAAAATTTGTCCTGGCTGCTAGCTTATTAAGAAATGTGTTAATACTGGAGAAAGTGTCAGCCGAGTCATTTGTAGGAAGCAATGGTGGCGATAAGCTCACTACTTGTCACGTCTATAGTCCCACGATGGTGAAAAGAGGCTCACTGAGGCTGTGCCTACCTTTTCGTAGAAAAAAGCGTGTGTCTATGTATGTCATAACTCTGCGAAGCAATTCCCAAGGGGTCGATGGCTAAAGCTGCAGTGGGAGGAACCTTCAGACTATGCGACACTTGACCCATCCACTCCGAGAAAGCCTCTTAAGGTTTGGTCAAGGCTCTTCGCTATAAGTCCGCTTAATTTAACGAATATCGGAACGATTATCGTTGAATTTACAAACCACTTGGCTGTTATCTCGTGGGCCAAGACAAGATTTGGTTTTTAACTACGTGAATGACGGAACAAGCTGGTGGCCCACCTGATGTTAAGCGGTAAACTCTGCTTTTAACAATGCATTACCACATAGGTCACGTCCATCTAGGACGCACCCTATGTGGCATTGCCCGCCACCCTGAGACATAAAGATGATAAGTCTCATGTGCCTGTAATTTCACCGGCATCACCCCCCCCCCCTTCAAACCGGAACACAGCAATGCGAGCTACTGCTTTGCGGCAGAAATAAGTATGGAAGTAGTAATTCCCCGGACGAACTATTTTTACAAAAAAGCTGTACTACTAATAAAATTTGCTTAGACTGACATTTTCAATTAAACCACATTACAGCCTCAGGCATACTCACCATAATCCGCCTATAGCTGCGTAGAAAGTGAGCTACGCCGTAGAGCGTATGTCTACGAGGCTCAGCATGGCCTACTAAAACATTTGTTACTGAGGAGGTGTTATTAGTAAAGTATAGCTTGTCACCCTTTTCGAGATTAACCTAATGGATTGTTATTAATTCACGCAAAATAGCTAAGTTTAAATAGGCTAATTTTATATAGAAACCACGTCGAAAATAAACATTAACCCGAAGGGCATAAGGAAACGATGTTTTTACCTAGTAACTATCGATTTTTCTACTATGAACAAAATTGTTCAACATCAAGTATTCCAAGGAAAGGTGGGCTTTAAAATATTTATGGAAGGTCTCCATTCTTTGCACACTTTATATCTACGATTACTTTAGATTTTTATTAGGGCCAGAAGTTTATTTACTACTATTTCGTTAACACCTATCTGCAGTGGTCAGTAAAAAGAGACCGACTAAAAAGAGTGGTGTTGAAAGTTTAAGACCATTGTGTGTGGATCTTATGTATAACTTGTGTATCTTTCTATATACTATATTCTTTCTATTTACTTTGTATACTACTCGTACTTGGAATGAAAAATCAAGCAGATGGCCCACCTGATGTTAAGCGGAACGCTCTGCCTATGAACAGTGTATTATTACAAAGGTCACGTCCACCTCTAGGACATACCCTATGTGGCATTGCACCGCGCCCGTCACCCTGAGGCATCTGATTATCTGTATTATGTAAAACGGCTCTACGATTTCGATAATATTTGCTATATGGGGTTTTGTGAGGAAAAAATCGATCTAGCTAGGTCTCATCTCTGGGAAAAACGTTTTTACATGTTTTTTTATTACTTCAAATGCAAAGGAGCTTAGGTACACCACACTGGTATAGTTACATTTAAAGCAAAATGTCAATTGTAGATTTGATTTTCATTTAAGTAAATTTTCAGCCTAACCAATATAATCTGCATGGATACATTTAATTCTGAGGGCTGCCTAAAACCATTTATTAAGTAAAAGAAATATCACAAAGTTATGTACAATTTTCGGCTATTTTCGGTTTCTTTTCAATTATTAGGTCAATAATTTATGAAATACAATTGTTTTTACGCGATTGAGGGCTGACTAAGGATAATTGTATTTGCTATCTAATATATTATAATGTTCAGTAAAAAGTATTCATTATGATATATGAACATGATTACGATAAGATATGTTTATGTATTCATATAAAATACCTTGTTTCACGGCGAGGGGTGTTTTTTTCTATAGAGATTTATTTTTGCTTTACGTATATACTTAACTAGCTGACCCGCTCGCGACTTCGTCGACGCGTAGACTTTCATACAAACTTCAACACCCTTTTTCAACCCCTTAGGGTGCGAATTTTCAAAAACTGTTTCTTAGTGCGTGCCTACACCCCATAATAAATGCTTGTGCCAAATTTCAGCCCTCTCGGCCCAGTGGTTTCCGAGATTTCGAGATGAGTGGTCAGTGAGTGAGTGGACTTCTCTTTTATATATATAGATTTGCAAATAAAATACGTGTAACTTTGTGAACCGTATTATTGGCCGTCCTAACAAACTAAGTAAATACGTAGTGGTATCTACAATAGATTAGTTAACGATATCACCTGTCAGTTGCGGCTTTGTAATTAAAAGCCACAGCCTCATAGGACGAGATCCGAGCTACGAAATAATTTAGTCATCTGGATTTCGATCAATGGACTCAGAGTTTTATTATGTGACAAAATCCGAAATGTAGAGATTTTAGAAGAAGCAAGACCAACGACATAACTCTTAGAACTAGCAAGCTGAAGTGGCAATGGGCAAAGTATGTAAGTCGCAGAACTGAGAACTGTTCTCAATTGGCGACCAGGCACTGGACGAAGCAGTGTAAGAAGGCCCCCCTCTGAATGGACTGACGCATTCTATGGGGAGGCCTATGTCCAGCAGTGGACTTCTGTAAGCTGATGGATGACGATGGGGTAACACTAATTATCCAATTATTTTCAATTATATCTAAACCGTTAGTGTGTCCGGTCTAAGAATAGAAGAAACGCTGTGCTGTAATTCTCTACTTCTCGCATTCAATTAAAATGTATCAGGCCAAAATCCAAATGACTGAAGACATCGTATAAGGTGGATCTTAGACTATCACGGTGAAAGTAACACTTGCAAGGTAGGTACGGGGTTATTGAAATAGTTGCGCTCCTCAGGATGAGATGTTTGACCCTTGTTGGGTATCTTTGTATTTTGTAACACAGGGATGAAGTAAGGCTTGCAAAATTTTATTTAACAAAAACTTTTAAATACTCGTATCCCCTCTTCACGTCGTATTCCTTAATGCTGAGAGTCGTGACCCATGGATCACTTTCTGCCGGACGATGTTGCGCCATTGAGATATATTGCCAGCGAGCAGGCATGGCTTCGTGGAGTTTTGAATCGATAGTAGTGCAGATCTGGTTTGACCAACAACCACCGTTGTTGGTCAAACCGTTTGGTTTCTGCACCGTACAGGAATATAGAAAAATACTTTAAAATAATTTTTTACAAAATTAATTACTAACATTGAATAAGATATTTGTCTTAACTTTGTCTATTAAATTCAACTAGAACTAACTAAGTTTTCAACTATTTTTAGTAGTAGTAGAGCTTTTTTGTGAGAGAGTTCGTCCGGGGAAGTACTACCACCATACCTATTTCTGCCGCAAAGCAGTGGTGCTCGCATTGCTGTGTTCCGGTTTGAAGGGTAAGGGTGCCGCTGAAATTACAGGCACATGAGACTTTTCGTCTTTACGTCTCAGGGTGGCGGGCGCAGTGCAATGCCACATAGGGCGCGTCCTAGGTGGACGTGACCTATGAGGTAATGCACTGTTCATAGGCAGAGGTTACCGCTTAACATCAGGTGGGCCATTTGCTTGTTCCGTCATTCTAGCAGTATAAAAAAAAATGCCTATGTGCCATGTTACTTCGACCAAAAGCAGAGAATAAATAATAACACAAGTACCAAAAGTATGTTTTTTTTTTTTTTTACTACTTGGATGACGGATCAAGCAAGAGGCCCACCTGATGTTAAGCGGTAACCTCTGCCTATGAACAGTGCATTACCTCATAGATCACGTTCACCTCGGACGCAACCTGTGTTATGATGATATTGATTTTCTTCACAGCACGGTATCGCTTTGGTGACGCCTTCCAAATTCCAAGTCAAAGTCGAAAGTATTTTATTAATTGAAATCACAACGATCATTTTGAATAATCCATAAACTAAATTTACTCACGCGACCCAACCTAGAGAACCCTATCCATTTGTTCTTGAATCTTCGAAGATGGCCGCTTAGTATGTTTATCTAGTACCGTGGCGAGTCCGCCCTAAAAATAGACCCTCGTCACCTCCCGTTTTATTCCTACGGCGGGACAAATGTTTGTATTATCTGCAAATATTTGTTCCGGGTCTGGTACCATGGTACTCGTAGTTTCTGATACCCACGACACAGGGAATCCCATTTTTATTTTTTTTATTTTATGTAATGGCTCGACAAACTGGCTTACGGCCCGCCTGATGGTAAGCGGTTACCGTAGCCTATTGATATCTGCAACATCAGAGGTATTAGCAATGCGTTGCCTGCCCTGAAGGACTCTTTTCTTTTTTTTTTTTGAAGCGGCTCATGTTGTTTGTTATCGGAAACACCTCAGGAGGGAGCCCATTCCATAACTTCCTAGTGTGGGGTCAGGACTATGTGTGTGACTGTTGGGTGTTATGTTATGTTATGTAATCATACATACGACGTGTTTGCGTATGTTCGCAGCATGCACGCCTCCTTAGAATCTAGTACTTCAGAAAACATGATCAGATGTTTTCTCGGGTATGTTAGCAAGGTTCACCAACCACAGGCAGCAATCTTCTTACAAAAACCCTTGCGCTGCTTGAAGTTAAATAACTAATAAAATATTTAATATTACAAACCCCTATATAGTAAGCCCTCGGCTTTATTGTATTGATTTTATATATCTAAGTTTTGACTCAATAATATGCACCAACTGAGAAACAATCGAATCTAAAAGCCAAAAGTTAGAGGTAGCTTTGTAATTTTTTTCTATCAAGATAGTATTGTCCAATCGTATTCTTGGTATATTGATTCCTCGGAATTATAATGTAGTATCCGTGCATATTTTTAATTTGAATATTGGTCGTGATTTAGTCTGTTTAAAATGAAATATACCATTTGTAATTTTGGGGATTATCCATAAGGTGCTGGCATAATGGATACACCAAAGGACGGGCAACATCTTCCATCTAAGAACTCAATATTAATACTGTGATGCAAATTCCATGAGGAGGCCTCGTCTTGCAGTGGATCTAGCTGATGATGATATTTTACATTCTGCATTACTAACTATCCCCAATTCGGCCCATAAATGGGAGAGTTAGGTAGGGAGGAAACTCTAACCACAACTAATTCCTGTTGACAAGGGATCACAAGTAGGTACTTTCGTTGCGTCACGAGTCACGGATGACGTCAGAACTTGCCGAAACAATAGATCTGCGCCTGATGGATTACAGAACATTTTAGGTATTTTCCTATATGTAGGTATTCATATTAACTAGCAAGAACTTGATGAAACGAGATGAGACGTCAACTGATTTTTTATTTTGCAACCTCTTTGGCGCAGCTTGCATGTAGCCGGCGGCGAAGCGAGAGGTTGCGGGTTCGATTACCACTGCGAAACAAATGTTTGTCAGATTACACACATGATAACCTCTTCCTTTTTTTCTTGGAATAATATACTGATTTGCACTTGTTTGCATCCCGACTTGTACGTGGGATTAGTTGGTATAAGATTTGTCCTGGCTAGTAGCTTATTTAAGGAATATGTTATTACTGGAAGAAAGCGTTAGCTGAGTCAGTTGTGGGAAGCAATAATGGCGATGTCTTTTTCCCACGATGGTGCAACCTACAGTGAAAGAAGGCCCATTTGAGGCCCTGCCTACCCTTTCGGGGAGAAAAGCGTGTGTCCATGTATGTATGTGTATTTGCATTCACAAGCAAAATACGAAACGCGTCTGAACTGTCTTGTCATTTTATTGTTGGCAACCTAAAACCCAATAATTCTTGGGCAAAACAATAGGTACGTCTTCAATCGGGCACAGATAAAATAATACTATACTAAATCGGGTTTAAGGTGGTTGATTTCGCTTGTGACGCGAAATTCGTTTTTTTTTTCGTGTTTTTTGCTCGTCACCGCTCTTCAACACTTTTTCAGATAGCGAAAACTAATTTGACGGTAATTACATATATGACCTAGTTTTAATTTATAGTATCACATAAATATCATTAGTTTGGTATGAATGTGCTTGAAACAAAAAAACACTGTAAATACCACTGAAGCACAATCGTAGCTAAACTAATGATATGTTTTATGTGATACTATAAATTAAAACTTGTGTGTTAGGTCATTTAATTACCGTCAAATTAGTTTTTGATCTGAAGAAGTGTTGATGAGATGTGATGAGCAAAAAAACACGAAAAAAATTGAATTTCGCGCCACAAGCGAAAGCAACCACCTTAAAGTTTGATTTTACAAATCTCCGGTTCACTCCGCTGAGGCGGGAGAGGTGTGGATTCGATTCCCACTGCGGTATAAATGTTTGAATTATCTATATTTCGCAAATATTTTGTTTTTTGACATGTTTCATATTTAAAAACAAGCTTATTTCATTTAATACTTGAACGGTACAATTATTGCTGAAATTCAATCTCCGTGTTGAAAGGTTCAGCTGTCGGTTCCCTGAGAGATTTGAAGACGTCAGTGTATAAAGCTTAAGAAAAGGAAATGCTTTTAATGAAAGGTAGGTATGCGTTTGGTGAAAAAATACTTCGGGAATGGGCTCTTATGGCTTTATACTTCCGTAAGTTGGTGTTAAGTTCTTTCGTGTATCTCCCTCTGCATGTCAAATCCCTATTTTAATACTTTACAGGTCAAGTTTAACGTTTTTTTCCAGAAGTAGATTAGATTAGATTAACACTTTATAACACCAAAAAAATATAAGACAAAAAAGGATTAACTAAATCAAACTATAGTATATACGGCCTTATCGCTGAAAGCGATTTCTTCCAGGCAACCTATATGGTAAGAAGGGTTATGTTTTATTGTCCTTTTTTATTGCAGGCCTGATGGGTTAGCACTATGAATCCTCCGAATCCCTGAAAATACGGGATAGAAATCGGATGACAGAAATCGGATCTAGTGCATAAACTACTATACAAATAGTTCTACGACTACTCCGAACCGTATTTTCACGGATTCGAATCGGACGTAGTGCGAAACCGCTCTAAGGGTAGACACTAATAAACACGATAAGGGTAAACAAACATAGTAAATAAGAATTTAAAAAAAAAAACTCGGTCGCTCCAGATATTTTATATAACGTTCTAGCTTCCGTGCAGAGTCTGGCCTACGAATAGACCACTCCGTCTCCTCCCGTGGATGTCTTAAAAGCCGACTAAGGGATTACCCGGACTTGTTGATAAGATTCTTTGGTATAAGATTTGTGTGTTGGAAGAAAGTGTTAGCTGAGTCAGTCGTGGGAAGCAATGGCGGCGATGAGCTCACCCCTTGTCACTTCTATTTCACACGATGGTGAAACCAACAGTGAAAAGAGGCCCATAGAGGCTCTGCCTACCCTTTCAGGGAAAAAGGCGTGTGTCTATGTATGTATGTATGTACGTTCTAGCGCTGCTTGCCACTTGTGGCGATGATAGAATCATTCGGTCTGCCTTTTTGTACATACACAGGTATTTTATTATTTTATTGATTATCTGTATTTTACGAGTGCAGAGTTTCTGTTTTTACTCTGTGAGAGTTCGTATATTGTCCAAACAAAACCGATAGCGTGTCGGGTCAAGGAGCACATATGAGCGGTCAAGAACATCGACACACATAAGTCAGCCATAGCAGAACACCTTTTGGAATCTGGCTCAAATCATTGGATCGAGCTACACAATCCGCAGGTAATCTCAACAGAGCGACATTACATACCAAGAATGGTACAAGAGGCAATTGAGATTACTATAAGCACAGAAATTTCAATAGAGAAGATGGTTTTCCATTATCTGGAGCCTGTGGTGAGAATGTGTCAGAAAAGTGTGGTAACTACCTGCTACGCGTCCAGATACCGTTAGTGTTGTGTTTCAAGGTGGAGTTAAGTGTGACAGTGAAACCAATGGTAGTGGTATCCCAAAAATCGAAAAGAAAAATAAAAAAAGTTAGATTAAAAAAAATTAAAATAGGAAAGATTAATCTTAAAAAAGTATAATCTATCCTTGTAGGTACCTTTTTTATCGAAATTCGTTTAGTCGTTTTGGCGTAACAAACACACAAACATCATTTTTTTTTATTTATGATTAAGTGGAATTACGGCTAACACTAACCGACACCACTAAATGGAATCGTCCAAGTAGAAAGTCATAAAAGCTATTGCTTATACGTTGAGGCACACAAGCAAATGCCCCCAAAAGGCTAGTCCAGCAAGATCTGTGACGATCTTAGTTATAGCCCATAAAATACCTCATGGTTTGCCTTTAACGGCGTCTTGTTTCCTCGGGGGCACTCTATTGTTTTAATCTCACTCGATATACATTGCCTAAATGGGAAAATAAGTTTTTTAGTAGTAGTATAGGTAGAGATTTTTTGTGAAAGAGTTCGTACGGGGAAGTTCTACCACCATATCTATTTCTGCCGCAAAGCCGTAGAGTGCTCGCATTGCTGTATTCCGGTGAAATTACAGGCACATGAGACTTTTCATCTTTATGTCTCAGGCTGTCGGGCGCAGTGCAATGCCACATAGGGTGCTTCCTAGGTGGAAGTGACTTATAAGGTAATGCATTGTTAAAGGCAGAGGTTACCGCTTAACATCAGGTGGGCTATCAGCTTGTTGTCAATAAAATATTTAGAAAAAAAAGTCTGTTGTTATTTTTATGCGTGACGGAATAGACACTTATTTTGCGTTCGAATTATGCTTATGGGGTAGGAGATTTTTTTGTTTCCTCTGTGACCAACTATATGCCTTTATGCCTTGCCTTATATTAACGCAAATTTTACGTATGATAATAATATAAGGTTATACCTAGATTCCTAAAAAAAACCTAACCTAGATTAGGTTAACCTTAGACTAGGTTAACCTAGATTCCTAAAGGTTATTCCTAGATTTTAGTAAGCAAACAGCCCACCTTATGGAAAGTAGTTATGTTATGGACGCCTGCTATCACACGCTCGTTGCTAACTCTTAGAATATTAAAAAGCCATTTTTGAGGAATCCCATTGCCTCTTGAAAAAATCTCGATAGGGAAAACATTAAGTAAAGTAAGTGGGTTTTTTATTTTATTTTTTATACCACTTTAATGACTGAACAAGCCGATGGCCCACCTGATGTTAAGCGGTAACCTCTGCCTATGAACAGTGCATTACCTCATAAGTCACGACCACCTAGGACGCGCCCTATGTGGCATTGCACTGCGCCCGCCACCCTGAGACATAAAGATGTAAAGTCTCATGTGCCAGTAATTTCACCGGCACCCTTACCCTTCAAACCTGAACACAGCAATGTGAGCACTACTGCTTTGCGGCAGAAATAGGCATGGGGAATTCTGTTCGGTTCTATAATAAACTTCCAGAAAGTGCTTCTAAACTTCCGATTCGAAGATTTAAATCCTACATAAAGAATAATCTAAATAAGAAAGCATTGTACACTCTCAATGACTATGTTAGTGATAAAGCCGCGTAGCCTGATGTCGCTCTGCCCCTTGACAGCTAATTTGTCATTTTGCAACTTCTGTACCTACTCATAATTTATTATTGTTGTGTTATTTATGAGAATGTAGGGGCTCATATTGCAATGTTAGCAAATTCCCTATGCCCCGTTCCCCGCGCCGCCGGTACCAAGCGGTCACGTTCGTACCGCCACTTAGATAATACATTTTGTAACCTTTATTTAATTAAATCAGTAATTCCATCGTAAAGTGTTTTCATCATCATCATCATCATCACCACCACCAGAAGTCTGAACATAGAACTAAATAATACTTATTCCTACATTGGTGACCCCGACGTTTTTAAGAAGGGGATGACTGTAGGGGCTCATATTGCAATGTTAGCAAATTCCCTATGCCCCGTTCCCCGCGCCACCGGTACCAAGCAGTCACGTTCGCACTGTCGCTTGGACCGTACATCATGTAACGAATAATAATTTAAATCAGTTTGTCAATCGAAAGTTTCCATCACCATTCGTACATTGGTGACCCTCGACGCTTCTGGTGGAGGACTAAATGTGAACTGAAATGCGGATGTGACTCCCTCCTGACGAAAACCACGCCTCGGGAGGTAAATGCTAAAAAAGGTAAAGATAGATAAAGCAAGATATCAGATTCAAAATTGCATCAGGATGACGAAACCAAAACGCGACGCCACGCAAGGTCAACGGAATGACATAAGGTGACGTCATCAGAAGACTACCGACGCTACCATCTAGAAGCCCTTAGAACGAGTATTGGCAATGTATGGCCCGGGAAGAGATGACCATCCACCCGCGGTCCAGCCACGGACTCTACAGGAGCGGAAGAATAAGGTGATTCCAGCTACATCTGAGGTGCTGACTACGTCCTACAGTGGATAGTTGGACCTGCAGATTCACTCTACGCGCTTATGCCTGGTTTTTGCTGCTCACCGGAGGACCAGTGAGGACTTCGAGGAGGCTCAGTCCCACTGCAGAGAGTGACTGGCATCATGTTCACGCTATAAGAGAAGGTGCTATGGTGCTGTTGCATCAAGTCATTTGATAATAAGTGTTGTTGATTTCATTTTAGAATCAGTGAACACAGTCTTATTTGGTAGCGTTGTGATGCTAAACTTCGACCAAAGTAAAATAAATGGACTGGCCTTACCCATACAAAACGTCCGTGAAAAATAAGACAATTCGGATTTAGGGTACGGTCAACAAATAAACTATCTATCTATCTATCTATCTATCCAGCCACTGCTGAGTAAAGGCCTCTTTATAGCGCCACTGCTGGCGGTCTTGTAAATAAACTAGGTGAAATTAAATTATTGAACTTCTTAAAAACTGTATTTTTTTTAATACTTAATACTTTAACAGATGCAATGTGTTTTCTAAAGTTATTTCAGTAGGTTTATAGTACAAAAAATCGCCGAAAAAATGCAATTATTGAATGAAGCTTTTACAAAAATACATGGTTCCCATCTGTTTTATGTAGTTACGTATCTATTTTTCAGCTCTCAAACATACACAATATAAATCAATAGAAAAGCAAGTCCACCTAAGGTCTTCAGCTCAATCAATTTGTGAAAAATATATTTTTCATCACTCAATAAACTAAGAAAATATCATAAAAATCGTACGGAAACATAAATGTATAAAAATTCCAGTATTTAAGAAACTGCAGAGTGCAGTTTTAAGACTTTTGCACAATGAGTTTTTTTATACTACTTGGAATGACAGATCAAGAAGATGGCCCACCTGATGTTAAGTGGTACCCTCTGCCTATGAACAGTGCATTACCTCAGGTCACGTCCACCTAGGACGCGCCCTATATGGCATTCCACTGCGCCCGCCACCCTGAAACATAAAGATGAAAAGTCCCATGTGGCCGTAATTTCATCGGCACCCTTACCCTTCAAACCGGAACACAGCAATGCGAGCACTACTGCTTTGCGGCAGAAACAGGTATGGTGGTAGTACTTCCCCGGACGAACTCTTTCACAAAAAAGCTCTACTACTACTAACCGTTTTTTGGCGTATTAAATTCATTGTGTAGAAAATTATCAGAGCAAATACGGGAAAATGTATTCCACTTCCAAAAGTCGTCTGTTCTTGCTCGTCTTATGACTTCTATCCATTTTTGTTTACCTTAGATTTCTTTTGGAAAGCTATAAGGTTAATTAACATGCCATTACATATTATATGCAATTACCTAAAGCGACGTGCTTAGCAATGTTTTGACGTAAATAATGCAAATTACAATTCTAAATCAATACGATACCCCTTAGGCATCAGATTTTTTTGCAGTCTGTACCGGACCATCCGTCATGCGTGAAGTCTTGTCAAATATTTCGTCGCTGTAGTTGGAAAACTAAATAGGTAATAACAACAACAGAACCAAAATCGCGATTTACTGTTTTATTGCGTCAAAAATGGCAATAACTTTTTTATCGTAACTAATTTTGCTGTCCGTGTTTTGATAAGTTATAGATTGGTACTGTATCTATTTTTGAATTTAATGATAATACATTTTAGTTCTTTTGATTAAGAGAAAAAAAAAAAACGTCTATGTATTTTTCCCTCGCCAAAGTTTTGAATAATTGATGCAGTTATTTATTTTTGCATGTCAATTGTTTAGTTTTCCTTCGTCAATGATCTCCACTGAGGTTCAAAAAGCTAATGATAAGTGCCATTATTTAATTTTCCCATAATAGTGAAATCATGAAATGATCTATTATTTACTTATATATTTATTATTTTATATATTTTATATTATTATATTTATTATTTATATATGACAATCCTATCCATGGGTATAGATTAAAAATAATATTAAAATACATTTTAAAATAAAACCAACTTATATTAATAAATAAATATATCTGGACAGTTCACACAACATTATCTAGCCCCAAGCTAAGCAGAGCTTGTGTTATGGGTACTAGACAACTGATACACTTAATACAATATTAACATAGATAGATATTTTTTATTATATATAGAAAATACCCAGAACACCCTGAACAAATATCTGCGGATCGCACAAGTATTTGTTCCGAGGCGGGAATCGAACCCGCAACCTCCTGCGTCGCAGGCGAACGTTCGCCCGCCGCGCCACAGAGGTCGTCTTCATAATCATTTTTTTTTATCAAGACTGAATATTAGAAAAATACTGAAACACCTACATTATTTTAGCAGACTTTTAAATTCAAAGTAAGTGACATAACAAACTTATCATACGACTATTGCTTATAAAATCAACAAAATGAAATCAATTTGTGGAACACAATAATTCTAAGTATCAAAAAGAAAAAGGTATGTCGACTAAAATTAAAACTATCTACGAGTATAAACTTGTGTCTGTTAACTTTCATTCAGAGTGGGGAACATTGAGATAATGTCCTGGGGCGTAGTCCTCCTTGTCGCTCGTCCTCTAGAGCAAGACGTGTCCATCGACATGTATGGGCCATCATAACCATGCAATAAAGTCTATTTCGCAAAATGTGTTACTTATGTAGTTTTCCTACTACACGACAATTTATAAGTTTTTTATCAATTGATGAAAATTATATTACAAAACCTTTACTTACGAATGAAATGCGATGCCTGAAGCTTTATTTGTATTTCTTGTGTTGTTTGCACTTGCAGAAAAGCACAGGAAGGCATTGTATCACCAAGGTATCTAATTTTGGTATTTTTCAGCATAGCTGTCACTCGTTGCCGTGACAAAGACTGACTAAAGCGAAGTATACTAGCTAGGTCTGTTTAGAAGCTTCAAAACTATAGTTCCCTAAGGCCCGTCCATTCATTTTATTTACGTCGATGATGCTAAACACGTAGTAATTAGTTTACAATGCATCTCGTAGCATTTGGTAAACGAAACGTCGTTTTGCATCGCATCGCGTCGAAAATAATATTCAGGTCCGAAAACAGTTTATTTTATTTTGTGGTTATATTTTATTTTTTGCTATTTCATAAATTGTGTGTACTATTTTTGAATTTTTAAATTTTTTTTTGTGTATCTAAGGGTTGAATTTTGTGTTTTGAGTACAAAGTAACTACGTAATATTAAGAACATTCCACAGCGTTGCATTTATGTTTGTGTGTGTTATACGTAGATTCTCGGAAATTGATACTTTGTAATGTAATAGAACTCAGCTTTCGCTTATCGAACAGAACGACTATATGGTATTCTGTAATTGTGAAGCCTTTGACTCAATGTTTATCAAGGTAAATGAAATGTTATATTTTGATTACTTGCAATATTATGCTCCTAGTTATTAGTTTACAATGCATCTCGTAGCATTTGGTAGAACGAAAAGTAGCATCGCATCGCATCGTATCGAATATTTGTCTATCCTCACGGGATATTTTGCGTTTCCCACCCCGGATAATTTGCTCTGGTGGAAGCAGACGTTTTGCAGATCGTACAAATATTTGTAACAAATTAATTTTTTTTGTAAAGGACATGACTATGTATGAACATGTTAACGAAATTTTTGTTTTAAGATATATTTTATTGTGAAAAATTCTTATTCATATTTTATTGCATTTTTTTTAATATAACTAACGTGTTTCAAAATTGTTAGTAAGAACTGTTCAATTATAAGTACAATTCCTAAAATTTTCCATTGTTTTGTTATGACTCGCAGCGCTGGTAATTAGATACGTTACGGCGAGCTAGCGTGCGAATGCTTGGTAAGAGAAACAACTACTTTGTAATCTGCATTTGTGAAGCTTTTGGTACGTTTGTAATACTTTTAAATTGTATGAATGATATTTTTTTGGTTTGTAAAAAAAAAAAAAAATTAAGAAGGGGATGACTGTAGGGGCTCATATTGCAATGTTAGCAAATTCCCTATGCCCCGTTCCCCGCGCCGCCGTCACCAAGCAGTCACGTTCGTACCGCCACTTAGATAATACATTTTGTAACCTTTATTTAATTAAATCAGTAATTCCATCGTAAAGTGTTTTCATCATCATCATCACCACCACCAGAAGTCTGAACATAGAACTAAATAATACTTATTCCTACAAGTATATCAAGCGTAGCGTGTGCTGTCTTATGAACTTTTGCTGATTCTGTTTAGCATCTTACTTTTACTGTGTACCGAAGGCTTTTAAGTTGGTTTACCTTTTTTTCTTTGAATCAGCTTCCACTTGATCTCAAGGCACCACACAGGCGCTCCCCACCTAATAGTAAGAAGGATCATCAAATAAAGCCGAGCCGTGTTTGTTGCCTGATTTTTCTAGGTTTGGTTGCGGTGGAACAGGAGTAAATTTAGATTATAAGACGATTCAAAATGATCTTTGTGATTTAAATGAATAAATTACTTTTGACTTTGACTTTGATTCCACAACTTGAGGGAGGACATTCCTATGGCACCTAGCGATGCGTGACCATTGGCTCCAAAGTGTGAAGATGAATCTTCAATGATTTCTCCTGAAAAGAACCTTAGTCCTGATAAATTATTGCATTTCCCATGTCTCTACATTTTGTTTGTACACTTTAGAGTTTTTAAAACGCTGTCGCTAATTGGAGGCATTCATTACGGAGTCTTTCCGACTGACGCCGTTGAAAAGCGACTGGAGACTACAGTGAAGGGGTGGCTAGCTCACTATCAAACTCTTTTTTTTACGATGGGAAAATGCGTTACGCATATCCATCAGCTCGGGGAGAGCTGAGGAGGTCTGTCGGGCTCTCCGTTGGCTAGCACCCAACGGCATACCGACTAAAAACCTATCTATATTCCTTTCTTCACCTTAATGCTAATGCATCATCAAACCACTCATCATCTGACTAGTGGTTTAAAGATGCACTAACACTTGACAGGGTCACGGGGTCCCGATTGGATTCTACCGCGGCCCTGTCGGTGATTGTTCGCATGAAGGGAACCCTTCGTTCCCCCAAGCTAGCCCCCAGCAGCGCTATGCAGCTCTGTACACGCTGCAAAAAATATGTGTTTTGTCTATGTTTTTATTGTATTATGTTCCCAAGCTGTGTGTATTTGCTGTTCAAAATAAACTATTTCTATTCCATTTCTTCTCTATTTATATTTTCGATTACGCAGAAAATATTTCTCTATTTTTCGTTCACTTTTCATTGAGCAAGTGGCACTCTGTCACTTTCTAACTTACCTGAACTTTACTGAGTTAGATAGTGACATAATTTGGCTGTAACAATCCATGTAGTGTACACCACACGGCCGTGTAAGTTGCTTGTTACATTTGCAGACTAGCCCCCTGAGGTCACTTGTGTCAGTGACAAACGACATGTTGTTGATGACAATGTAGAAAGTAAAAAAAACAGAAATTCAATGCATAGAAAAGCTGCTTTTATGATTCAATCTGGCATTTTTGGAAGAAACGTCGTCATTTTTATTTAACTACAATTTAATGTGTTTTTTCGAGTTATTTCGAGTAATTTTGGTGGCATTTTAACCGGTGTAACTTGAATAAGTAGCAAATTGTGTGATGTAGTTAAGTAGATATAAGTGTATTGCGTGTCTTTTTGAAATGGTGAATTATTTCTCTGTAAAAACTCGGTTTTCCTGCCACCATTTAAACTGGGTTATGACTTGACGGAGACTGTTTACGACTTGACTAGAAAGAAAATATAATTATATCACTTTTCACTGGCGAAATTGTTTGGAGCACTCCTCAGAAGCCATAATAAGAAAAAAAGAATAAGTATTTTGTGAAACATATATTTTTCAATACAAGCTTTTATAAAATTAGTGATCGTAACCGTGTGCTGATCAAAATGAGCCGAAACACGGCCAGTCTACTATTATCCCTCGAGGAGTTCCGTTGTCCACCTTACGTCTCCATCATCAGATCAGCTTGCTGTCACCATAATATTGCATTGTCATCGGAACTTGACAGGTATGCAAAATATCATCTCAATCGGTTGAGGATAACTGCTTTAAAATTCGGTTGCAAGATTCCAGCCGGACAAACATACATACATTGCAAGTTAAATAAAAGCTTGTAAAAAGGAGTGAGCTTGCTGTTATTTTATATTAAGTGTAGTAAACCCGGACCCAGTAGGGATGCCGTTTGCTACACCGTAATTGACGCATCTTTTGTTTTGGCGAAGTGCATATGTGTTGAATAGTAATTAGGACGCTTTTGGTGCGCTTTCTGTGTCTTTATAGCGTTTTCATATGGGAAGGTACCTTCCAATAATGACATGTAGCAATAAATAGTCTGACGCAACCATAGAATTCGTATTTTTGCTAATCTGTGGTCGTAACACAGCACTTGGCAAGAAGTAGAGAGGTACTAGATCCATCCCGAATTTTTAAAAAACCGGTCAATTGCTTGTGGGGACTCCCGCAGATAGGGTTCCATATAAGTAAAGTCCGTTTTTGTTGACCTTGCATGCGTACCTATCTACTTTGTAAACGAACTGAATACAAAATGTGGATTCTAATTGGTTTCAGAATAGCATATAGTGTATAGCTTATAACTAACTATAAGATAACTGTGAATCCTATAAACTAATGAAAAAAACTAAGCTAACATGCTAACAAAGAAAAACTAACTAAGAACTCCTAGCCCAAAAAAAATATTTTCCTCAATAGTTCATTAGTTTTTTCTTATTTTGTCCAAGATGAAATTAAGTAACACATTTTGTAACGCATTTTCTCTTTACAATTTTTTTTTAAACTTAGCATTTTCGTTTTAAAACAACATAACATAACACCCAACAGTCACATACATAGTCATGATCCCACACTAGGATTCCCTGTGTCGTGGGTATCACGAACTACGAGTACCATGGTACCATAACACCCAGACCCGGAACAAATATTTGAAGATCATACAAACATTTGTCCCGCAGCGGGAATCGACCCACAACCTTTCGCGTCTCAGCCAGCTACTCGCCCGACGCGCTACAGAGGTCGAGAATGTCAGTGGAAATCGGACTTTCCCTATGATACTGAAATAAGTTATTATTTGACATAAAAACCCACGACTATTTTCATTGTTCCGACATCAGATTTCATACAAAAAATACACTAAATCTCATTTTAACGAGCGAAAAACGTTTATCGCGGCGCCCCCTAGCGAGTTAAGATCATAACTATCTAAGAACTACCTATCGCCGGAGAACTTCAAACCCCTTACATAAAACCTTAATAAACGGTCAAACCGTTTTGGAGATAAATGTGAACATTCGTTTGCACACAAACAACATCTCATCCTAAACGCATATACCTTCTTCATTCAGTGCTGGTTAAAACAAATTTAATTATTTTTGATTAAGTAAATCTAACACAAACGTTTCAACAGGGAAATTGCTAAAAACATCTATAGCATACATACATACATCGACACGCCATTTTCCCCGAAAGGGTAGGCAGGGCCTCAAATAGGCCTCTTTTCACCTGTGGGTTGCACCATCGTGGGAAATAGACGAGACAAGTGGTGAGCTCATCGCCGCGATTGCTCCCCACGACTGACTCCGCTAACGCTTTCTTCCAGTGACACATGACAGGACAAGTCTTATACCAACGAATCTCACAAACAAGTCCGGGTAATAACTGTGTTAAATTCATAATTTTACATCACCATTTTAAAATAAATATATACCAAGATCTCTTGTCGTTAGGCACTTAGAACAGATTCATAAATCAAACAAAAATTGCTTTTAAGATGTGAGAATTAAGCCTCCTTATCCCAAATTATAATACTCAAGAAGCAACTTGGAAGATAAAAAGTTAGAGACAAGATCTTATAGGACGTCGGAATATGTTTCTCTGAATTTGACTTATTGTCTGTCGGAGCAATCATAAGATTTCAGAGTGGAATTTGCAAGCAATTTTATTATACAGAAAATTATTATAAAGTCTGTTTCAACTGCCTGTTGAACTGCCTACAAAGACACAGACTATAGCAAGGTCTATCATAAGATTTCTCGCGTCATCTGAATTTCAATAAAAGTTAGAAGCGATACCTATCTACAAGATGGTTTTTTGCCTAGCTCAAAATCTGCCGCACTGTCTAGCTTTTAAGGCGTAGGTATGTGAACGTCAAAGTATGTCACTAACTAACTCATTTAAGTTCAGGTAAGTTAGAAAGTGACAAAATGGCGTTAACGAAAAGAAAAGCGAACAAATAGTTAATAATAATAATAATAACTTCTGGCGTGGTATCTGGTCTGCGCCCGTCGAACACACGGAGGGTGACTGGATGAGTGAGGTGAGTGCCGAGTGTGAACCGATTGAAGCCATGGAGGCTATTACCATCTGCCCCTTGGACGTAAGTTGTGCGATCCGCTCGGCTCAGAACTGGAAAAGTCCTGGGACGGATGGACTACACAACTTCTGGCTAAAGTGGTTTCGATGTTCACACTCGGTGCTCGCTAAGCAATTCCAAGAAGCCCTCGAGGTTGGATCTCTCCCAAGTTTTCTAACTACAGGTGTCACTTTCCTTCTCCATAAGTCCGGTAGTACCGCGGAAGCTAAGAACTATAGACCCATCACATGCTTGTCTACCATCTACAAGCTACTTACATCCATTCTGACTGTTAAAATTAACTCGCATATTGTGGCGAATAATATTTTAGCTCCTGCTCAGAATGGATGTAGGGTTGGGTCCCGCGGTACTAAGGAGCTCCTCCTCATTGACATGGCCATTAGCCAGCAGGTCAGAAGGAACAAGGGGAACGTCTCGGCTGCCTGGATTGACTATAAGAAGGCCTACGATTCGGTGCCTCATACATGGCTAGAGAGGGTCTTGGAGTTGTATAAAGTTGATGCAACGTTAAGATTCTTCCTTGGATCGTGTATGAGGCAGTGGACAACAGTCCTTAGTCATCCAGGTAGCCGATGGGATCCTTCTGCTCCGCAAGACCTAATAAGGATTGAGCGGGGTATATTCCAGGGCGATAGTCTGAGTCCTTTGTGGTTTTGCCTAGCACTGAATCCTCTCAGCACTCTACTGAAGGATTCAGGTCTAGGCTACCGACTCCGAAGAGAGGGTGAGATCATTTCTCACCTGCTGTACATGGATGACCTCAAGCTTTTTGCACCAAAAAAAAACAGAATTGGTAGCTTTATTGAATATCACACAGGTATTCAGCAACGCTATCAGTATAGAGTTTGGTGTAGATAAGTGTGCGGTCATGCAAGTACACCGGGGGAAATTTGTAAATTCGACGAACTTGCAGCTTTCTGAGACAATGTCACTCAGATCTCTCTCCGAAGTCGAAACCTACAAATACCTTGGTATGTCGGAGTCGTTAGGTATGGTAGATAGGGACATAAAGCAGTCGGTGAAGGAGCGTTTCTTTTGCCACTTGACAAAAGTACTTAACTGTCTTTTGTCGGGTGGCAACAAGGTTCGCGCCTATAACGGCTGGGTTATGCCCCTGCTCATATACACCTTCGGCATATTAAGGTGGACCCAGACAGAGTTAGATGCCGTGGATTGTAGAGTTCGTCAACTGTTAACGACCCATCGCATGCGACACCCGCGTTCGTCAGTAATGAGAATGTACATCCCGCGGAAGTGTGGAGGTCGAGGCTTTTTAAATGCTAAGACTCTACACAACCGCGAGGTGTGCAGTATCAGGGAATACTTCCTCGACGCTGAGTACGGGATGCATCACGATGTAGTTGCAGTTGACAAGAACTTTACCCCGCTCTCCTTAGCAAACGAGAACTGGCGTAAACCATTAGCCCTGAGCACTCAGGACCGCAAGACCGTATGGGAGAGCAAGGAACTGCATGGGCGGTTTTACAAGGCCCTCACAGGGCCCGATGTAGATCTGCTCGCTTCAGTGAACTGGCTACGTTTCGGTGACCTCTTTGGGGAAACCGAGGGTTTTGCCTGTGCGATTATGGATGAGGTAATCATGACGAACAACTATCGAAAGTACATCATGAAGGATGGGACGGTTGATATCTGTAGAGCATGTCACCGTCCCGGAGAGTCCCTCAGACATGTGCTTTCGGGTTGTTCGCATCTTGCTAACTCAGAGTACCTGCACAGGCACAACCAAGTAGCCAGGATCATCCACCAGCAACTTGTTCTCCGATATGGCCTCTTCGGACCTAAGGTGCCGTACTATAAGTACGTGCCTCAGCCGGTTCTTGAAAATGGCCGTGCCACGCTCTACTGGGACCGGTCTATCATCACGGACAGGACTATTGTTGCCAATAAGCCTGATATCGTGGTGGTAGATCGGTCGGAACGCCGGGCAATACTTGTTGATGTCACTATCTCGCATGATGCTAATCTCGTGAAGGCCGAGAAAGACAAGTTAAGCAAGTACCTTGACTTGGCTTACGAGATTACCGCCATGTGGGATGTGGATTCAACAATTATCGTCCCGATAGTCGTTTCAGTAAATGGACTGATAGCGAAGAGCTTCGACCAATATCTTAAGAAGCTCTCGCTAAATGGTTGGATCAAGGGTCAGATCCAGAAGGCGGTACTCCTGGACTCGGCACGCATAGTCAGGAGGTTCCTCTCTCTGCAGCCCTAGCCCCCGACCGTTTGGGCCTCGCTCCGCGGTCGGTGGTTCCCCGTTTAGATTTATATTTTTTACTATAATGTTTTTTATACTATTTATTTTTTGTAGATAGTATTCCTTTATAGTGAAAAATATATATTTTTTTACGAGATTTAGAATAAATAAGTGAGATAATAATCATAGTTAATCAATAATAATCTTATAACAAGATTTATATTAACTTGCAATGTATGTCCGGGTGGAATCTTGCAAGCAGTTATCCTCAATCGATTGAGCTGAAATTTGGCATACCTGTCAAATTCCTACTGTAACGAAACGTACTTACTGGTTTCATTAATATCTCACAAATACTCAAATAAAATTAGTGGATATTTTTATCAAATAAATCGAGCGGAATTTGGGTAATGAGGTTACTAACAATGGAAGGTTTGTACGTTCGTCTCTCTAAGAGTTGGTCTGTGTGAATGCTAAACAAACGTTTCTCAGAATATTTTGAGAGTACACCCAAATTCCTGACGATTGTTTAGGAGTCATACGAATAAGGTTCAGAATTAAGCGGAATGTTTTGTATAAATAACGCATAATTTCCCCTCGCACTCCGCACCCCTATGACCCCAAAAAAACTACTGTTTTGTTTTACGAGGAAGTTCCCTCACCCCTCCCATGGGGACTTAAATATAGTGGAGCGGCCAGGATCTGGATCAGTTCTGGGCGATTTTCTAATAAGCAACACGTCTGTGCGGAAGCCCTGGGGTAAAAATATTAAATCGTGTTAATTAAGTTATGAAGTGATTTTGAAGTTTATTTTAAAAGCTAGAGATTTATACTTTGAAATATTAGGACTGATTCTAGAAAGTAGAATAGTCCATAATAAGTGAAATTAAATATAATTTAGTGAAAGTTTAAATTTTGTGAAATATAAAAGTAATAGGAAAATCTCCAAAATAAAAGGAATTAACTAGTTTCTTTTTGGTGATGCTTTTTCAAGTGGTTTTAAATATTCAAAGTCAATGGGGAGGGAAGTGTTTAGCTTGTGAAAAAGTGATCATTCTCCGAAGGAAGATATTTGTAGACTGTCGTAGTCTATAGATTATCTTCTATTTTAATGTTTTCAGGTTTCAATTCTCACTGGTCAGGAACCGTTTCACCCTCGAAATAGTGGCTATTGAGTCCGATAGTCAAGTGAGTCTTATCCCACCTATTTACCTTTATTCCTACCCTCTAGGCTCCGTTTGTCGTTTTAGGTAACACAGCGACAGACATCCTCACCTTAATAGTTCAAACTAGGTACTCTGACATAGCACCTCGTCAGAAGACACACACAATTAACTTGCACATTTAAAATAAAATGAGATCGGCTTCTCAAAGTTTTTGAATCACACACACCCAATTTAGCCAGGTAATCAGGCACACTTATGTAGGCATTGTATTAGTGCGTACGTAGACCAACTTTACAAATTGTCATTTTCTAAAATTTAACCGGAAATAAAATTTAGTTTTCTATTATTCTTTCATAAAGGCACGGGTAAAATATTTATCAAACGTATTAAAATACTAGAAGAAAGAAAATCTTGTAATTGAGAATTATCGTTCGCGGAAGGAAAAATTCATTTAAATATAGTCTAGGGTTTTCGCAAGTGATTATTCCTACCTGGATAATCCAACTAGGAATTCTATTTATTCTACAGAGAATTTTAGAATTATTCGTAAGTAGGAGTATGAATTGAGTAGGGATTTTTCTGGGCTTTAGTAAGCCTAGATAAATCCCAAAGTTAACCAAAGGTGAAGAATGAATGTGGTTGGTTTTGCATTATTGATTACATGTAAATTCCCTGAAATGTTTGAAAATGACTAACAAACTTACTCTCGACGGAAGTAATTTCGCGATCCTCTGAAATCCCTTGTAATAGAGTAAAAAGAATTGATTTGCATTAGAATATCATTTGGATAAAATTCCCGGACAATATTAGGTAATCTACCTATGTCCAAGCGAGGGAGGTTTGACCAAAAGCAATGGTAGAAGACCACCGTGGGCAGCGAGGTCGGTGCTGTCCTCCAAAAGTCGCTTATCCCTGGATGTAAACCTTATCAATTATGGTTCATCCTTCCAAACAGTTAAAGAAATAACTTAAAAATCCTATCTAAGAAGCAAATAATTTATACAAGTAATTTCTTGTCATTTTCCTAATGGTATTCTCTTATCAAAGGAATAACAAACTATAGAGAAAAATAAAACCCTGGAGTAAACCTTTTTTTAGTTAATTGTTCCGAAGTGTACAGAAGTAAAATAAAATTTAAGTAGGTATCTTTTTCTACCAGAATTAGTAGCAACTAATGACATGGGTTAGAAAAAAAGATAGAAATATTTTATTTAGATAGGATACGTTAACACTCGACAAAATTTAACAAAAAAAGAATTTGTGTTATTACAATACACAACGTAGGAATATATCTAGACGATCACATGGCCAATTTATAGTGATTTAAGAAAGTAGGTAAGATTAAGTTTACGTCAACTCCGCAGAGTAAATTAGGAAGTCGGTGAGTGCGCGCGGATTATATAGTTTAAAAAAGGGGGGGGGGGGGGGTGTTACACTATGGCAATACAATATGATGGTGACAGCAAGCTGATTTGATGATGGAGACGGAAGGTGAACAACGAAACTCCTCGATGAATAATAGTAGACTAGTCCTCGATGTTTAGGCTCATTTTGATCAGCACACGGGATCACTAATTTTATAAAAGCCTGTATTGAAAAATATATTTTTCACAAAAACCTTATTAACCCCCGACGAAAAAACGACGGGGTGTTATAAGTTTGACGTGTATGTGTGGTTGTGTGTGTGTCTGTCTGTGGCATCGTAGCTCCCGAACGGATGAACAGACTTCGTTTTGTTTTGTTTGAAAGGTGAATTTGTCGGGAATGTTCTTAGCTATGTTTGATCAAAATCGGTTCAGCCGTTTCATTGAGTTGAGGGTTTTTTTAATTTTTGCAAAATTAATTACTTGTTTAGTAATAAGCTCGCCTTTAGTTGTCAGTGAATTCTTGTTATCTTTTGTTTACTTCAGCGCAATAAAACATGCAGAAAATGAGGTCGGCATCGAAACTCTGTAAAATGTGTTCAGAGGTAGGTAATAAAACCGCTGAAGCCCCTAAAAACCCACAAGCAATGTAATTAACGCATTTTATTATAGCCAACACAAAACCCTTATTTTACAAAAAAAGGTCAAAACGCAAAACCCTTTTAAGCCAGGGTTTCATATGATAATGGTACCGGGATATGACGGTCGAATTATAGCGACCATTCCAGTCTCATCTTTATCAACATATTATCTTTATCAACAGTTTAAATGGTGGCAGAAAAACCAAGTTTTTGGAGGACAATTATATTTTACTACAGCTCGCTCTTTATGTGTGCGTTCACCATGCGTACCAACAACGTGCGTTTGTGTCCACCATGTGTTCTTTATCTAAGTTTTACCTGTTAAAATGTCACCAAAGTTACACGTTATAATCCTATTAATATTATAAACGCGAAAGCTTGTAAGGATGGATGGATGTATCTTTGTTACTCTTTCACGTAAAAACTACTGGATGGATTTAGATGAAATTTGGTATGGAGATAACTGGACTCCCAGAATAACACATAGGCACATTTTTATACCGATATTCCCACGGGATCGCGACTTACGCGGGTGAAACCGCGGGGCGCTGCTTGTTCAAAATAAAAATAATACATAGTAGATAAAATCACTCCTTGTTCTGAGTATAAAATATAATGACGTTTGTTTCAAAAATGACGGATTGAGTCTCAGAAATTGAATAGGTACGACGTTGAGGAGTTTTCCTAGTGTAATTTTAGTATTATTTATTACTCGCAAGATGGCGTCGGAGACAGTTTTGGGAATAATAGATATTTTAAAATACGTATTATTCATTATTACATAATTTTAAAGGATTATGTATTTTTTTAAACTAGTAACGTTGGCTGAACGAAGTTCTCCACTGCCATGATAAAATAAAAAAAGTAGGTAAACACTAATAGTTACGCGAGTGTCATCTCTTGACGATGAAATAACTAAACTGACAATGACACTTGAAAAACTCCTCATTGTCAAATAAACTATCACCGGTATTATGGCTGACTTGTGATAGCACCATTATTATAAGAATCCCGTCTTAACTTAGAACAGTTAACGTTTACACGTACCCTTGTAACTAGCATATCTCGACTATTCCACCTTACTCTGGAAATTATAACGACCCTGCCTCGCCCCAATTTCCTTGTAATTTTCACATATTTAATAACCATTGCTCCTTTCGTTCCTGATAAAATCAACCAGCCTATTTACTGTATCAATGTAACGTGTACATGTCGATATTTCGGAATTATTGGTTGAAAACTTCTGACCATCGGTGCCATTTTTTCGTAGGCAAAAACTTAGTGGTAGCAATAATGCTTATATATAATTGGCAACAACTCTACACAATTAGGCTTTGTCTAAACTCCTAAATGGGAAAGGATTCTGAGCAATTCCTTAATTCAACGCTAATATATTCCACGATGGTGCAACCCACTGTGAAAAAAGACCCATTGAGGCTCTGCCTACCCTTCGGGGAAAAAGGCGTGTGTCTATGTATGTATGTAGGTTATTGACCGGACTCTTTCTGCATTTTAGAAGAGAGACGTCGTGTGCTTTTATTTTATTTCATTTCTGAATGATTATTTTTGTGCCATTTTGGTGGCATTTAAACCAATGTAGCTCGTCTATTATAGAGCACAAGTGTAGTAAAATGAAATGGAAGTGTATTGCGTGACTTTTGAAATTGTTGGAAATCCTGTATCTTATGTGGGATACCTGTTATTGGCCATTCTTTATATATCATAAGCATAATTTAAGTTTTCTGTATCGCTGTTGGTTTCCCATTAAATAAAATAAATTAATAAATAAATTGTGTACCAAAGCTTATGTAAAACGACCACCGTTTTACTAAAACATGAATTGACTGTGACTTTGACGACTTGGAAGGATTAGTAACGTTACAAATTATATTGAAAAGTCATTAATTTTGTAAAAATAAAAAAAAACTCAACCCAATGAAACTGCGGAACCGATTTTGATCAAACATAGCTAAGAACACTCCCGACTAATTCACCTTTCAAACAAAAAAAAACAAAATCAAAATTGGTTCATCTGTTCGGGAGCTACGATGCTACAGATAGACACACACACACACATACAGACACGTCAAACTTATAACACCCCGTCGTTTTTGCATCGGGGGTTAAAAACAGGTTCTATTTTTTATATATTTTTTTCATATAATATAATTTCTAATATATAATTCTCTGTAATAATATAAGATACAGAAGACACAGTAGATTCACTCTCAGTATCCCCAAACAGTCACCGCCTGCTAAGGCCAAACCAACGCGTTCAGCCACCGTGCGCGCCACTGAGGGAGCGGGCTGAACGCGTTTGTGTGACCTTAGCTCAGAACACTATTGTTGCAAATAAGAGAAATAAATGAATTTTGCATTTTTATAATGAATACATTTCATGTTGGTATAATTTTCAAGTTGATATATTTTGCCAAGTTTTGCACTTCTGCAAAGTGATACCACAGATTACTTAATAGTTTTAATCCTATAATTGTTCCGTTAGTTCCTTTTAAGGTACGGAACCCTGAAAAGGGTAATTTAAAAGTATATTTATATAAGTATATACTAGTGGGTGGGTTGTGCGCGAGCTGCAAGCAGCTCGCGTGACCGTTTTCTTGCTGTTGTTGTTGCATTGAAAATGGTTTTCGGGATGTTTTAGAAATTTCCCTAAAAATGGGGAAATTTTATTAAACCAGACAAGTAGTCAGTCAGGCAGGCAGTCGTATGATAGGCAAATGTCCTATCACACGACCGGCCCATTTAGTCATCCTGCTAAGGAGTTGCCAACAACCAATAATAATAAAACCAATAATTCGTTAATCTCACTCGCTCGACCATCATTCCACTCAGGGGGTCAGTGGCTCGCTTCGCTCGCCACTTCCCCCCTTCGTGTCACGATGGTCTCGATAGCTCGATGACCCGCAGCAAAGTTAATTTGAAGATAGAAAACTAACGTAACATTCGTAATCAGTACACTCAAACTAATTAATACGATAAATACGTCGCCTCTTCGTTAAACTCAGTCGCTCGACCATCATTCCACTCAGGGGGTCAGTGGCTCGCTTCGCTCGCCACTTCCCCCCTTCGTGTCACGATGGTCTCGATAGCTCGATGACCCGCAGCAAAGTTAATTTGCAAATAGAAAACTAACGTAACATTCGTAATCAGTACACTCAAACTAATTAATACGATAAATACGTCGCCTCTTCGTTAAACTCAGTCGCTCGACCATCATTCCACTCAGGGGAACAGTGGCTCGCTTCGCTCGCCACTTCCCCCCTTCGTGTCACGATGGTCTCGATAGCTCGATGACCCGCAGCAAAGTTAATATGAAGATAGAAAACTAACGTAACATTCGTAATCAGTACACTCAAACTAATTAAAGCGATAAATACGTCACCTCTTCGTTAAACTCAGTCGCTCGATGACCCGCAGCAAAGTTAATTTGAAGATAGAAAACTAACGTAACATTCGTAATCAGTACACTCAAACTAATTAAAGCGATAAATACGTCGCCTCTTCGTTAAACTCAGTCGCTCGACCAACATTCCACTCAGGGGGTCAGTGGCTCGCTTCGCTCGCCACTTCCCCCCTTCGTGTCACGATGGTCTCGATATCTCGATGACCCGCAGCAAAGTTAATTTGAAGATAGAAAACTAACGTAACATTCGTAATCAGTACACTCAAACTAATTAAAGCGATAAATACGTCGCCTCTTCGTTAAACTCAGTCGCTCGACCATCATTCCACTCAGGGGGTCAGCGGCTCGCTTCGCTCGCCACTTCCCCCCTTCGTGTCACGATGGTCTCGATAGCTCGATGACCCGCAGCAAAGTTAATTTGAAAATAGAAAACTAACGTAACATTCGTAATCAGTACACTCAAACTAATTAAAGCGATAAATACGTCGCCTCTTCGTTAAACTCAGTCGCTCGACCATCATTCCACTCAGGGGGTCAGTGGCTCGCTTCGCTCGCCACTTCCCCCCTTCGTGTCACGATGGTCTCGATAGCTCGATGACCCGCAGCAAAGTTAATTTGAAAATAGAAAACTAACGTAACATTCGTAATCAGTACACTCAAACTAATTAAAGCGATAAATACGTCGCCTCTTCGTTAAACTCAGTCGCTCGACCATCATTCCACTCAGGGGGTCAGCGGCTCGCTTCGCTCGCCACTTCCCCCCTTCGTGTCACGATGGTCTCGATAGCTCGATGACCCGCAGCAAAGTTAATTTGAAAATAGAAAACTAACGTAACATTCGTAATCAGTACACTCAAACTAATTAGTACGATAAATACGTCGCCTCTTCGTTAAACTCATTCGCTCGACCATCATTCCACTCAGGGGGTCAGTGGCTCGCTTCGCTCGCCACTTCCCCCCTTCGTGTCACGATGGTCTCGATAGCTCGATGACCCGCAGCAAAGTTAATTTGAAAATAGAAAACTAACGTAACATTCGTAATCAGTACACTCAAACTAATTAATACGATAAATACGTCGCCTCTTCGTTAAACTCATTCGCTCGACCATCATTCCACTCAGGGGGTCAGTGGCTCGCTTCGCTCGCCACTTCCCCCCTTCGTGTCACGATGGTCTCGATAGCTCGATGACCCGCAGCAAAGTTAATTTGAAGATAGAAAACTAATGTAACATTCGTAATCAGTACACTCAAACTAATTAAAGCGATAAATACGTCGCCTCTTCGTTAAACTCAGTCGCTCGACCATCATTCCACTCAGGGGGTCAGTGGCTCGCTTCGCTCGCCACTTCCCCCCTTCGTGTCACGATGGTCTCGATAGCTCGATGACCCGCAGCAAAGTTAATTTGAAGATAGAAAACTAACGTATCATTCGTAATCAGTACACTCAAACTTATTAATACGATAAATACGTCGCCTCTTCGTTAAACTCAGTCGCTCAACCATCATTCCACTCAGGGGGTCAGTGGCTCGCTTCGCTCGCCACTTCCCCCCTTCGTGTCACGATGGTCTCGATAGCTCGATAACCCGCAGCAAAGTTAATATGAAGATAGAAAACTAACGTAACATTCGTAATCAGTACACTCAAACTAATTAAAGCGATAAATACGTCGCCTCTTCGTTAAACTCAGTCGCTCGACCATCATTCCACTCAGGGGGTCAGTGGCTCGCTTCGCTCGCCACTTCCCCCCTTCGTGTCACGATGGTCTCGATAGCTCGATGACCCGCAGCAAAGTTAATTTGAAAATAGAAAACTAACGTAACATTCGTAATCAGTACACTCAAACTAATTAATACGATAAATACGTCGCCTCTTCGTTAAACTCATTCGCTCGACCATCATTCCACTCAGGGGGTCAGTGGCTCGCTTCGCTCGCCACTTCCCCCCTTCGTGTCACGATGGTCTCGATAGCTCGATGACCCGCAGCAAAGTTAATTTGAAGATATAAAACTAACGTAACATTCGTAATCAGTACACTCAAACTAATTAAAGCGATAAATACGTCGCCTCTTCGTTAAACTCAGTCGCTCGACCATCATTCCACTCAGGGGGTCAATGGCTCGCTTCGCTCGCCACTTCCCCCCTTCGTGTCACGATGGTCTCGATAGCTCGATGACCCGCAGCAAAGTTAATTTGAAGATAGAAAACTAACGTATCATTCGTAATCAGTACACTCAAACTAATTAATACGATAAATACGTCGCCTCTTCGTTAAACTCAGTCGCTCGACCATCATTCCACTCAGGGGGTCAGTGGCTCGCTTCGCTCGCCACTTCCCCCCTTCGTGTCACGATGGTCTCGATAGCTCGATGACCCGCAGCAAAGTTAATTTGAAGATAGAAAACTAACGTAACATTCGTAATCAGTACACTCAAACTAATTAAAGCGATAAATACGTCGCCTCTTCGTTAAACTCAGTCGCTCGACCATCATTCCACTCAGGGGGTCAGTGGCTCGCTTCGCTCGCCACTTCCCCCCTTCGTGTCACGATGGTCTCGATAGCTCGATAACCTGCAGCAAAGTTAATTTGAAGATAGAAAACTGACGTAACATTCGTAATCAGTACACTCAAACTAATTAATACTATTAAAACGTCGGCCCTTCGTTAATCTCAGTCACTCGTCTCGACATTGAATAGTCACTCTCGTTAGCTCGGTAAGCTACAACAAAGCTAATTTTAAGAGAGAAAACACACTGAACACTGTCACTGACACTGGCACTGGCACTGGCACTGGCACTGGCACTGGCACTGGCACTGGCACTGGCACTGGCACTGGCACTGGCACTGGCACTGGCACTGGCACTGGCACTGGCACTGGCACTGGCACTGGCACTGGCACTGGCACTGGCACTGGCACTGGCACTGGCACTGGCACTGACACTGGCACTGGCACTGGCACTGACACTGACACTGACACTGACACTGACACTGACACTGACACTGACACTGACACTGACACTGACACTGACACTGACACTGACACTGACACTGACACTGACACTGACACTGACACTGACACTGACACTGACACTGACACTGACACTGACACTGACACTGACACTGACACTGACACTGACACTGACACTGACACTGACACTGACACTGACACTGACACTGACACTGACACTGACACTGACACTGACACTGACACTGACACTGACACTGACACTGACACTGACACTGACACTGACACTGACACTGACACTGACACTGACACTGACACTGACACTGACACTGACACTGACACTGACACTGACACTGACACTGACACTGACACTGACACTGACACTGACACTGACACTGACACTGACACTGACACTGACACTGACACTGACACTGACACTGACACTGACACTGACACTGACACTGACACTGACACTGACACTGACACTGACACTGACACTGACACTGACACTGACACTGACACTGACACTGACACTGACACTGACACTGACTTTGACTTTGACTTTGACTTTGACTTTGACTTTGACTTTGACTTTGACTTTGACTTTGACTTTGACTTTGACTTTGACTTTGACTTTGACTTTGACTTTGACTTTGACTTTGACTTTGACTTTGACTTTGACTTTGACTTTGACTTTGACTTTGACTTTGACTTTGACTTTGACTTTGACTTTGACTTTGACTTTGACTTTGACTTTGACTTTGACTTTGACTTTGACTTTGACTTTGACTTTGACTTTGACTTTGACTTTGACTTTGACTTTGACTTTGACTTTGACTTTGACTTTGACTTCGACTTTGACTTCGACTTCGACTTCGACTTCGACTGCGACTTCGACTGCGACTTCGACTTTGGTTGAGCCGAGTGACCGACCCGACCCGATCATACAACCGAAAAACTGACGTAATATTCGTACTCGGCACCTCCATATTACTCGAAAACGACACCAATATTACAAAATGTTGAAAAATTGGGAGAATTACCCTAATAATGGGGAGAATTTATTTCACATGCAATACTGTAGGATATTTGCAACAAGTCTGTGAAAACAGATTTTCCATCTGTCAACTTTGGTGGAAGAAAGTCGTTCGACAAAGTAGAGTCTAACCTTAAAATTCAAACTCCGCCCTCAGTCAGGGTTGCCAGCTAACAGAAACCAAAATGGTCAAATGTCATTAGAATGGAGCATTCCCACAATACCTCATCAAAATTTGATCCAAAATGTCTCTATTTCTATTTTTCAGGTTTTTGGGGAAAAATCTTGAAAATTTCCCATGAAATGGGGAAAAATTATTTCTTCAGGCAACACCTCAGGATACTGGGTATCTTTTCTATTCCGACAAAATTTTCGTCCGACAACTTTTGTAGAAGAAAGTTTTTCGTCAAAATGTAGAGTCAAAATCCAAATATACAAGCACCGATTTCCCCCAGGGTTGCCAGCTTAAAAACTTCAAAATGGTCAAATGTCATTAAAATGGAGCATTCCTACAATACCTCATCAAAATTTGATCCAAAATGTCTCTATTTCTATTTTTCAGATTTTGGGGAAAAATCTTGGAAATTTCCCATGAAATGGGGAAAATTTATTTCTTCAGGCAACACCTTAGGACACTGGCAATCTTTTCTATTCTGACAAAATTTTCGTCCGACAACTTTGGTAGAAGAAAGTTATTCGTCAAAATAAGGAGTCAAAATCCAAAAATACAAGCAACGATTCCTCCCGGGGTTGCCAGCTTAAAAACTCCAAAATGGCCAAATGTCATTAGAATGGAGCATTTCTACAATACCTCATCAAAATTTGATTCAAAATGTAATAATTTAAATTTTTCATATTTTTGGGGAAAACTTTGCAAATTACCCTATACATGGGGAAATTTTATTACACCAGGCAACACCAATTGTCCTATCACACGACCGACCCATACAAGTCATCCGGCTCAGGAGTTGCCAACAGTACCTTTTATTGATTTGAAAAATTGGCAAAATTTGACGATTTTACAAAATGGCCGCCACACCATCCGCCATCTTGGATTTTAAAAAAGTTGGGATTTTCCCATATACACCAGGATGCTGGCAACATTTCTGCATAAACACAATTTTCGAGTGGCAACTTTGGTAAAAGACTAAAACTTGTCAAAGTTTAGTCGTCAAAAGTGCAAAAATTAAAGACGCCATATTGGATCCGCCATCTTGTTTTTTTTTTTTTTTATTACTTTTTTCGTAAATCACACCGTAAAAGCAATAGGATGCGCCGTTTAAACGGATCCGATCGGACAAACTTTCGAAAAATGGTTTTTGTCACCGCCGCCATCTTGGATTTTTCAAAATGTCAATCCCTAATTCCTGGTCACATCGACGACCCAAAAACATTTCTAGAACATGTCCCATCACTAAAACGGCTCCTTCTGGGAGAACAACCATGTCAATCAGTGAGTCAGTCAGTGAGTCACCGTTGTGCAGCTTTATATAATATAACTAGTGGGTCGGTGGTGCGCGAGCTGCAAGCAGCTCGCGTGACCGTTTTCTTGCTGTTGTTGTTGCATTGAAAATGGTTTTCGGGATGTTTTAGAAATTACCCTAAAAATGGGGAAATTTTATTAAACCAGGCAACACTAAACTTTTCTTTCCATCCTTCCTTCTCATTAAAATTAGATGTTTTAGAAATTACCCTAAAAATGGGGAAAATTTATTAAACCAGGCAACACTAAATGTTCTATCACACGACCGACCTGCATATTACTCGAAAACGACACCCATATTAGTTTTTTCCTAACTTTACGCAGTGTTACCAGCTTACCTACTAACCTACCCACCTAACCCAAAAACTGAAGTAATATTCATAATCAGCACCAAGAAATTACTCGAAAACGACACCCATATTAGTTTTTTCCTAACTTTACGCAGTGTTACCAGCTTACCTACTAACCTACCCACCTAACCCAAAAACTGAAGTAATATTCATAATCAGCACCAACAAATTACTCGAAAACGACACCCATATTCGTTTTTTCCTAACTTTACGCAGTGTTACCAGCTTACCTACTAACCTACCCACCTAACCCAAAAACTGAAGTAATATTCATAATCAGTACCTACAAATTACTCGAAAACGACACCCATATTAGTTTTTTCCTAACTTTACGCAGTGTTACCAGCTTACCTACTAACCTACCCACCTAACCCAAAAACTGAAGTAATATTCATAATCAGCACCAAGAAATTACTCGAAAACGACACTCATATTAGTTTTTTCCGTATACATATTACCTTTACGCAGGGTTGCCAGCTTACCTTACCTTTGTATCTGACTGAAATACTGATGATGCATTCGCAATCAGCACCTCCAAAATTCTCGAAAACGCCACCCATATCGTTTTTTTTCATCTCACGATTACACAAACACCGTTTTCTCCCATTGTTGCCAACATTATACTACTTAAATAGATAATATATACCGTCATAGTCGTGCGGTATACCTAATACACAAGTAGTTAATATATAAAATATAAAAAGACCTCAACGCAATGAAACGGCTGAACCGATTTTGATCAAACATAGCTAAGAACACTCACGACAAATTCAACTTTCCAACAAAAAAATCAAAATCGTAATCGGTTCATCCGTTCGGGAGCTACGATGCCACAGACTGACACACACACACACACACACACACACACACACACACACACACACACACAAACACCTACACACACACACACACACACACAAACACCTACACACACACACACACACACAATAGCCACGGCAAACTTATAACACCCCGTGTCGTTTTTGTGTCGGGTGTTAAAAACTAACACTACCTAGGTACGCGTTTGAAGAGAGTTTATAATAATGTATACTATTATTTATTCTGTGGTTTTATGCAAGTGTTCCTGTTGACCTACGTTACCTACGTACCTACCTACATTAGTTCCTTATTCGCTGAATTACCACTCGGTTTGATTTGGTACCTACTTTTGGAAAATGATACGAAACCCTTCGAACGCGAGTCCGACTCGCACTTGTCATTTGTAATTAAATGATATGGAAGTGAATTGCGTGACTTTTCAAAATGGTGGAAATTTTATTCCTCCGTATTATTTAAAAAAAAAAAAAAAAAAAATTGTAGTTAGACGTTAGACGACCTCTGTGGCACGTCGGGCGAAGGTTGGCCTGCGACGCAGGAGGTTGCGGGTTCGATTCCCGCCTCGGAACAAATATTTTTGCGATCGCAGATATTTGTTCAGGGTGTTCTGGGGTATGTATGTTTTGTATGGTATGACAGTTGATCAATGCTCTACCGGGTCAATTTTTGGATGGGTGGCCACTTTTTGCGTGCAATTTTATTTTTTATTTTTTTACAATCCTAATTTTGAAACCCTTTTTATAGATAATGGTACGGAACCCTTCGTGCGCGAGTGCGACTCGCACTTGGTTGTTGCATCTTATACGAGTATGCTACTAATAGTATTATAAACAAGAAAGTTTGTAAGTATGGATGGAAAAAAAAACGAAATCCGTTCAGCCGTTCGGGAGCTACGGTGGGACAGACAGACACACACACCCACAGACACGTCAAACTTATAACACCCCTTCGTTTTTCTTCGGGGGTTAAAAATAGCAGCCAAGACACAGCTTATAGGTAGGTACCAACCAACGATTTATTAAATTACTTGATAGCATGTCTCTGGTAGGTACCAACGAATCTTATCTACAAGTCCGGGTAATCATTAATTCGACTTTTACGACATCCACGGGAGGAGACTGAGGAGTCTATTCTTAGGCCGGACACAACACAGCACAGAAATAACTCAACGAATAGCAAACAACGCCATTCAGATTACATCTCTCCCTTAGAAAACGCAAATATCTACCTACCAAGGTACCTAGTTATGCTTCATCTCAATGTAAGAAAAATCACACAAAAGTGAATAAGTACCTGTAAGGCGCTTGACTAACCGATACCGTGGTACAGGTAAGTACCTACATACCTACCTACTATTTAGTAATACCTACCTGTCTGAGTAATTTGAGAAAACCTTTATAGAACCATGCAGGCATACCTATTACAGAACCTAGTAAGTAGGTACCTTAGGTACCTACCTCCCTACCTACGCGTTAATGCACATTAAACAAAGAAGTACAAAGGCGAACTTAATGCTAGAAAGCCAGATAACCTTGGTGTAGGTAGGTATTTATCTTTATTAATAATGTATAAATTTTAGTTGACAACTTACTTATCCAGAAAAATATTGTATTCACATAGTTTTCAAATGACTTACCTGATGTTAACCTTTGCCTTTAACAATGCATTACCTCATTCATAGGTCACTTACACCTAGGATACACCCTATGTAGCTTTGCACTGCGTCCTTCACTCTGAGTCTGAGACATAAAGATGAAAAGTATAATTTTTCCTTAATTTCACCAGCACTCATAGGTACCCTTTAAACCGGAACACAGTAATACACTACCAACTGGCTTGAGACAGAAATAGGCATAGAAAAAATACTTTCCTGGATGAATTCTCATAAAAAAACTCTATGACTACTAAAACCATAGAGCAACACGGCGGCGTGTGGACTAAGAAAATTGTCAAAGATGATACAGACCATCTAATCTACTCATCAAATAGTTGTACAGTACAAATGAGAATGCGACTGACCGACCTGAGTGTTCGACTCGACCTTACTGAACGACCATAGGTAGGTACATTATGACATCCATATCATATATGATTATCCATGATGTAGGTGCATTAGTTATTTTCTGTAAGTACATATCGAAGTAATGCCTTTCATAGGTGTGATTTCTTGTGCATACAGAATAGATTTCAAAGATCTAGGTTGTATAGGTTTAAGTAATTACTTGAATTTAGGTACCTACCTACTTACCGATCTACTTACGTGCTTAATTAGACTTTACTTCTGAATCGCTCTAAATTAGCAGTAGAAGAGCTTTTTTGTGAAAGAGTTCGTCCGGGGAAGTACCTACTACCACCATACCTATTTCTGCCGCAAAGCAGTAGTGCTCGCATTGCTGTGTTCCGGTTGGAAGTGGTTGCCGTTGAAATTACAGGCATATAGACTTTTCATCTTTATGTCTCACGGTGGCGGGTGCAGTGCAATGCCACATAAGGCGCGTCCTAGGTGGACGTGACCTATGTGATAATGCACTGTTCATAGCCAGAGGTTACCGCTTATCATCAAGTGGGCTACCTGCGTGTTCCTACCCTTCTCCCACGGAACAAGAGACATGCCGTCAGGCCGCTTATCATCGTCGTAAAAATTGTTCGATTTGGCTTTGTCACAACTGTGAATGTAAAAAATATTAAACGCATTATATAATGTGTTTTTTTGTTGTTGTGTGTGTGTGTGTGTGTGTTTGTTACTTCTTCACGCTGAAACGTCTGTACGCATTTGGATGAAAATTGGAATGTAGATAACTGGACTCTCGGAATAACACATCATCATCAGCCCACATTAATCCACTGCTTGACAAAGGCCTCTCCCAATACGCGCCACTGAGCCCGGTGTTCGGCTCTTCTCATCCCTTTCTTCCCGCCGCCTTTCGTAGGTCATCGCTCTACCTAGCTCCATATTTATCCCGATATTCCCACGGGATCGAGATTTACGCGGGTAACACCGCGGGGCGCAGCTAGCATACTTATAAATTGCAAAATATGTCCAAGATTTTATTTTCTGACACCGTGAATTAGCGCCATCTGGTGATATGGTTTATTTATTTTAATGCTGCTTATAAGCTCCATCTAGTTTTTGTCTGAAACTTTTTTATTAGGAATTCGGTTCGGCTCGATAGATGGCGCTACAGAAAAACTGTGATTTACTTCCATTAGCGAAACGATCCTCCAAACATGGTACGACACTGACATCTGGCGGGTGAATTTAGAACTATATGGTAGGTAGTTCAGTTTGGCTCGATGGGCGCAGTCGCATCTGTTTTGAATCTTTGATAACTAATTTAAAGCATAAGCAAAATTTTAGATGGCGCTATTAAGAAGTAAACATTTATTTACAGACAGAATAATATAGTACAAGTAATAGGTACAAAGTATGTACAAAGTATGTACAAAATACACTATGAAACAGTTGTGCTAGCTTGAGCGTGAGCGTGATAGAGACAACTGCAGCTTGGATCGACAATACCTATTAAAAGTACATAAAATCAACGATTCCTAGTCCCCTGATTCTCTCCAAAACTTAACCAATTTAATTATTTTTTTAAATTAAAAATAAAAGAAAGTTTTAGCCGTGTTCCTGTGATTTCATTTTGCATTGGCGCAGTGCAATGCTACAATGCGTATAGGCCCCGATTATTCCGTCACTGACGCAGTTAACAATAAAAAAACCTGCCAAATGCGAGTTGGACTCAGGCACGAAGGGTTTCTTACCATTATCTATAAAACTAAGACAAATCTATAATAGGCCTTCTGTATTAAGCCCCCCACTTTCGTTCGGGAGCTCCGATGCCACAGACAGACACACACACAGACACAAACAAAGGTACACACAGACACACACAGATACACACACAGACACACACCTATACACACGCAGACACACAAAATCACACACAGACACAGACACACACAGACACACACACAGACACGTCAAACTTATAACACCCCGTCGTTTTTGCGTTGGGGGTTAATAAAGTCTCCTTTCAGCAAAATATCCTATCTAAAATGTTTAAGATACCTAGGTACCTACTTTCCGTTCATGTCACATAATCTTTGGACGACCTGTACCTATATTAGTTATATCTATATATCTATATATATATATTATTGGCACCATTTGTTAGTACCTAGGTAGGTAGTAGAGCTTTTTTGTGAAAGAGTTCGTCCGAGGAAGTACTACCACCATACCTATTTCTGCCGCAAAGCAGTAGTGCTGCATTAATTTGTTCCGTTTAAAAGTGTATGGGCACAGAATAAATAATAGGTAGGTATGGTTGCCGGTGAAATTATAGGCACATGAGGCTTTCCATTTTTGTCTCAGGGTGACGGGCGCATTTCAATGCCAAATAGGGCGCGTATTTAGTGGATAATGCACTGTTCATAGGCAGAGGGTACCAGGGTCATCCAGGTCCAAACTTTTTTTTGCCTTATTTGTAGTTACTGTTATGGAACCCTTCGTGCCCGAGTACGTCTCGCACTTGTCCGTTTTTTTATTATTATTTTAAGTAAGTAGATTGATGTCAATCAAAAACCTCTCAGCTCTCAGTATACCTATAATAGGTAGGTAGGTACCTACCTATTATAGGTATACTGAGACCTACCTTCTCTAAAGCTGACCTACATAGTAAATTTTATTATCACAGATTATATATTATTTACTACGTAACAGATACATCTCCCATACGTACATAGGTACAAACATTAGACACACGCCTTTTTCACCGAAGGGGTAGGCAGAGCCTCAATGGGCCTCTTTACAGTGGGTTGCACCATCGTGGAATATAGACGTGAAATGGATTATATAATGTGTTTTTTTGTTGTGTGTGTGTGTGTGTGTGTGTGTGTGTGTGTGTGTGTGTGTGTGTGTGTGTGTGTGTGTTTGTTACTTCTTCACGCTGAAACGTCTGGACGCATTTGGATGAAAACTGGAATGTAGATAACTGGACTCCCGGAATAACACATCATCATCAGCCCACATTAGTCCACTGCTGGACATAGGCCTCTCCCAATACGCGCCACTGAGCCCGGTGTTCGGCTCTTCTACTCAAAAATAGAAAAAAACAATAAATTTTTGTGGTTACTTATAACTGAAACTCAAAAAAATATTTTTCATCAAACCATAAGTGTGACTCGCATTTGGCCGCTTTTTTGTGAAAGAGTTCGTGCGAGGAAATACTACCACCATACCTATTTCTGCCGCAAAGCAGTAGTGTTTGCATCACTTTGTTCCGTTTTAAAGTGTAGGGGCACAGAATAAATAATAGGTATGGGTCTCATCAGGGTGACGGGCGCATTTCAATGCCAAATAGGGCGCGTCTTTAGTGGATAATGCACTGTTATGGAACCCTTCGAGTCCGAGTAGGTCTCGCACTTGTCCGTTTTTTTAATTATTATTTTAAGTAGATTGATGTCAATCAAAAACTTGTCAAAAAAGATGTTGAAAAGAAGCACCATATACCTACTACGATGTTTGTAGGTACTATGAAGAAATTATGAATTATTGTAACAAAAAAAAAAACACCGAGTCGGACTTGCGCACGAAGGGTTACGTACCATTAATTACAAAAAACACTAAAAAAACAAATTTAAAAAAAAAATAATGCAAAAAGTGAAAAAAACGGTCACCCATCCAAAAACTGACCGCGCAGAACGTTGCTTAACCTTCGTAATCGATTTTTGTATGGATTGTGGGCCAATTGTCAATTTCTCGATTTTACAAAATGCCTTAAAAAACCTTCGTAAACTTGTTTTTTTTTCAAAGTTGGGGTTTTCCTATATACACCAGGATGTTGGCTACAATTCTGCATAAACGAAATTGTCGTGCATCAACTTTCGTAGAACACTTAAACTCGTCAAAGTTGATGCGGACGATTTTTTTTTTTTTAAATATCATTTCTGGACCTCTATATTGTTTTTTTTCATTTTTTTTTTACTTTTTCTGTAATCTGTGTATAAAATCAATAGGATACGCCCTTTGAACGGTTCCTATAGGACACCGTTTCGAAGAACGGTTTTGAAAACGGCCGCCATCTTGGTTTTTTTAAAATGTCAGACTTTTCCCGGGGTCACATCGGAGAGCCGAACACATCTCTAGAACATGTCCCATGTCTAAAATGACTCCTTCTAGGAGAACAACCATGTCAATGAGTCAGTCAGTCAGTGAGTCACCGTTGTGCAGCTTTATATAATATAGATAGACTAGTGGGTCGGTGGTGCGCGAGCTGCAAGCAGCTCGCGTGTCTTGCTGTTGTTGTTGCATTGAAAATGGTTTGCCCTACGGTATGTGTGGTATTACCCTAAAAATGGGGAAATTTTATTAAACCAGGCAACACTAAATGTTCTATCACACGACCGACCTACAAATTACTCGAAAACGACACCCATATTAGTTTTTTCCTAACTTTACGCAGTGTTACCAGCTTACGTACTAACCTACCCACCTAACCCAAAAACTGAAGTAATATTCATAATCAGCACCTACAAATTACTCGAAAACGACACCCATATTAGTTTTTTCCGTATATTACCTTTACGCAGGGTTGCCAGCTTACCTTACCTTTGTATCTGACTGAAATACTGATGATGCATTCGCAATCAGCACCTCCAAATTTCTCGAAAACGCCACCCATATCGTTTTTTTTTCATCCCTCGATTACACAAACACCGTTTTCTCCCATTGTTGCCAACATTATACTACTTAAATAGATAATATATTATACGTCATAGTCGTGCGGGATACCTAATACACAAGTAGTTAATATATAAAATATAAAAAAACCCTCAACGCAATGAAACGGCTGAACCGTTATTTTTTTTTTTTTTTTTTTTTTTTCACCGGGGGCTACCCGTGCGAAGTCGGGGCGAGCCGCTTGATTTGGACTCTGATTAACGACAACAATATTATATACATTATCTAATAGTATACCTTAGTGTGTACCTTGTCAATTAAACTAAACATGTCATATATATAAGTTTAGCTAGGTAACATATATGCGTTTTGTTAGTAGTAGTAGTAGAGCTTTTTTGTGAAAGAGTTCGGCCGGGGAAGTACCTACAACCACCATACCTATTTCAGTCGCAAAGCAGAAGTGCTCGCATTGCTGTGTTCCGGTTTGAAGGGTATAGGTGCCGGTGAAATTACAGCCACATGAGACTTTCCATCTTTATTACTCAGGGTGGCGGGTGCAGTGACCCATTTAGTCATCCTGCTAAGGAGTTGCCAACAACTAATACGATACAATTAATACCATAAATACGTCGCCCCTTCGTTAAACTCAGTCACTCGACCATCACTCCACTCAGGGGGTCAGTGGCTCGCTTCGCTCGCCACTTCCCCCCTTCGTGTCACGATGGTCTCGATAACCTACAGCAAAGTTAATTTGGAGATAGAAAACTAACGTAATATTCGTAATCAGTACACTCAAACTTATTAATACGATTAATACGTCGCCCCTGCGTTAAACTCAGTCACTCGACCATCATTCCACTCAGGGGGTCAGTGGCTCCAGTCACGATGGTCTCGATATCTCATTTGGTCAGTGGCTCGCTTCGCTCGCCACTTCCCCCCTTCGTGTCACGATGGGCGAGGGGGTTCAAGCTGCCCAAGACGAAGACAGGCTTTATTCCAGAGGAGCATACTGCATAGGTACTCTACTTTTCACATCATCTGCGAGACAATAAAAACACACTGAGGATCACAGCACCAAACACAGTCTTTTGTTTTTCATTCTTTGTAATAGTACACTCGGTCTGTGTTCTTTGTAATGTATTAGGTACTTCTTCTGTGATAAAAGTATTTTTTTTTGTAGTTTTGTTATGGTGACCAGTTCTATTTTTTGAACAAACCTCTTTACAATAAGCTTCTTTTTACTCAAAGTTTTTTCCGAGTTTCCACACGAATTTGACGTTACAAATTCAAATCACTTTATTCCCTAGAGAATTTCATACAACTTTATATCTCTTGGGACATAATGTTTTACTTTAAGTTGAGTTTGCATGGACATTGTCGAGCAGGTGGTGTGAAAAGTATTTTTTTTTCTAATCAAATGGATATATATCAATAAATTAAATCTATAAATAGATAGAAAATTCTTTATTGCACATTAAACAAAGAAGTACCTACAAAGGCGAACTTAATGCTAGAAAGCCAGATAACCTTAGTGTAGGTATTTATCTATATTAATAATGTATAAATTTTTAGTTGACAACTTACTTATCCACAAAAATATTGTATTCACATAGTTTTCAAATGACTTACCTGATGTTAACCGTTGCCTTTAACAATGCATTACCTCATTCATAGGTCACTTACACCTAGGATACACCCTATGTAGCTTTGCACTGCGTCTGAGACATAAAGATGAAAAGTATAATTTTTCTTTAATTTCACTTAAATTTTTCAATTTTTTTTTTTTTTTTTTTCACTGCGCCCGCCACCCTGAATCATAAAGATGACAAGTCTCATGAGCCTGTTATTTCACCGGCACCCTTACCCTTCAAACCGGAACACAGCAATGCGAGCACTACTGCTTTGCGGCAGAAATAGGTGGTAGTACTTCCCCGGACGAACTCTTTCACAAAAAAGCTCTACTACTACTAAAAACTTTTCAAATTGGTGGAAATTGTCTACCAAAGTTTTTTGTAAAACGGCCACCAGTTTACCTACTAAAACATTTATTTACTGTGACTTTAACGACTTGGAAGGACTTGTAACGTTGATATAAAACTGTAATAATAAATTATACCTACTTCAAAATGGCAAATGCACAAGTCGTGCTACGCCATTTATAAAGAAAAAAAAACTGACCTAGTTATTAAATCGTATTACCACAGATTATATATATGAGTTATACTACCTCTTTACGAGGTTAGACCACATAATAAATATTAGTAGTTAGACGTTAGACGACCTCTGTGGCGCGTCGGGCGAAGGTTGGCCTGCGACGCAGGAGGTTGCGGGTTCGATTCCCGCCTCGGAACAAATATTTTTGCGATCGCAGATATTTGTTCAGGGTGTTCTGGGGTATGTATGTTTTGTATGGTATGACAGTTGAGCAATGCTCTACCCTGTCAATTTTTTGATGGGTGACCACTTTTTGCGTGCAATTTTATTTTTTATTTTTTTACAAACCTAATTTTTAAGCACTTTTTATAGATAATGTTACGCAACCCTTCGTGCGCGAGTCCGACTCGCACTTGGTTGTTGCAACTTTTACGACATCCACGGGAGGAGACTGAGGGGTCTATTCTTAGGCCTGACACAGCACAGCACAGAAATAACTCAACGAATAGCAAACAGCGCCATTTAGATCACTCCCTTAGAAAAAACAAATACCTACCTATGCTTCATCTCAATGTAAGAAAAATCACACAAAAATGAGTAGGTATAAAGCGCTTGACTTACCGAAACCTTACTGTATAGGTATATATTCTGTGCCGAAACCGTGGAACAGGTAAGTAGTTAGTTATAGGTACCTACCTACCTGCCTGAGTAATTTGAGAAAACGTTTAGGTATTACCTACCATGTAGGCATACCTATTACTGTAGGTACCTACCTAGTAAGTATCTTGTACTAATATTTATTCTGTGCCTCAGGTAGGTACCTACCTACGCGTAAATGCCCATATCATAGTTAAGCCGTTTCATTGCGTTGAGGGTTTAGCCGTATAAGTAGGAAGGCCCCATCACGATGGCTGTCAATCAAGAAAATCAAAATCGGTTCATCCGTTTGGGAGCTACGATACCACAGACAGACACACACACAGACACACACACAGATACACACAGACACGTCAAACTTATAACAACCCGTCGTTATTGCGTCGGGTGTAAAAAACTAAGACAAATCTATAATAGGCCCTCTGTATTAAGCCCCCCACTTCCTTTCGGGAGCTACGATGCCACTGACAGACACAAACACAGACACACACACAGATACACACAGACACACACAGACACACACACAGACACGTCAAACTTATAACACCCCGTCGTTTTTACGTTGGGGGTTAATAAAGTCTCCTTTCAGCAAAATATCCTATCTAAAATGTTTAAGATACCTACCTACTTTCCGTTCATGTCACATAATCTTTGGACGACCTGTACCTATATTAGTTATATCTATATATCTATATATATATATTATTTGGTCGAAGCGACGCGTGACCCGAGAGCTGGCTCTTATCTGGCTCAACGCATTAGTATTGCCATTCAGCGTGGCAATGCAGCCAGCATCCTAGGGACGCTTCCGTCTGGTAGTGATTTGGATCAGTTGAGCTACCTTTAGATCGCTTGCAGCGGTCTTCAGGTGGCACAACTGTTTCATATGTATTTTGTACATACCTTGTATTATTCTTTCTGTAAATAAATGTATTTTTATTATTGGCACCATTTGTTAGTACCTAGGTAGGTAGTAGAGCTTTTTTGTGAAAGAGTTCGTCCGAGGAAGTACTACCACCATACCTATTTCTTCTGCAAAGCAGTAGTGCTTGCATTAATTTGTTCCGTTTAAAAGTGTATGGGCACAGAATAAATAATAGGTAGGTATGGTTGCCGGTGAAATTATAGGCACATGAGGCTTTCCATTTTTGTCTCAGGGTGACTGGCGCATTTCAATGCCAAATAGGGCGCGTATTTAGTGGATAATGCACTGTTCATAGGCAGAGGGTACCAGGGTCATCCAGGTCCAAACTTTTTTTTGCCTTATTTGTAGTTACTGTTATGGAACCCTTCGTGCCCGAGTACGTCTCGCACTTGTCCGTTTTTTTATTATTATTTTAAGTAAGTAGATTGATGTCAATCAAAAACCTCTCAGCTCTCAGTATACCTATAATAGGTAGGTAGGTACCTACCTATTATAGGTATACTGAGACCTACCTTCTCTAAAGCTGACCTACATAGTAAATTTTATTATCACAGATTATATATTATTTACTACGTAACAGATACATCTCCCATACGTACATAGGTACAAACATTAGACACACGCCTTTTTCACCGAAGGGGTAGGCAGAGCCTCAATGGGCCTCTTTACAGTGGGTTGCACCATCGTGGAATATAGACGTGAAATGGATTATATAATGTGTTTTTTTGTTGTGTGTGTGTGTGTGTGTGTGTGTGTGTGTGTGTGTGTTACTTCTTCACGCTGAAACGTCTGGACGCATTTGGATGAAAACTGGAATGTAGATAACTGGACTCCCGGAATAACACATCATCATCAGCCCACATTAGTCCACTGCTGGACATAGGCCTCTCCCAATACGCGCCACTGAGCCCGGTGTTCGGCTCTTCTACTCAAAAATAGAAAAAAACAATAAATTTTTGTGGTTACTTAGAACTGAAACACAAAAAAATATTTTTCATCAAACCATAAGTGTGACTCGCACTTGGCCGCTTTTTTGTGAAAGAGTTCGTGCGAGGAAATACTACCACCATACCTATTTCTGCCGCAAAGCAGTAGTGTTTGCATCACTGTGTTCCGTTTTAAAGTGTAGGGGCACAGAATAAATAATAGGTATGGGTCTCATAAGGGTGACTAAATTGCCGTTCTGGAACCCTTCGTGTCCGAGTAGGTCTCGCACTTGTCCGTTTTTTTTATTCAATCTCAATCAAAAACTTGTCAAAAAAGATGTTGAAAAGAAGCACCATATACCTACTACGATGTTTGTAGGTACTATGAAGAAATGATGAATTATTGTAACAAAAAAAAAAACACCGAGTCGGACTTGCGAACGAAGGGTTACGTACCATTAACTACAAAAAACACTAAAAAAACAAATTTAAAAAAAAAATAATGCAAAAAGTGAAAAAAACGGTCACCCATCCAAAAACTGACCGCGCAGAACGTTGCTTAACCTTCGTAATCGATTTTTGTATGGATTGTGGGCCAATTGTCAATTTCTCGATTTTACAAAATGCCTTAAAAAAACTTCGAAAACTTGTTTTTTTTTCAAAGTTGGGGTTTTCCTATATACACCAGGATGTTGGCTACAATTCTGCATAAACGAAATTGTCGTGCATCAACTTTCGTAGAACACTTAAACTCGTCAAAGTTGATGCGGACGATTTTTTTTTTTTTAAATTACATTTCTGGAGCTCTATATTGTTTTTTTTTATTTTTTTTTACTTTTTCTGAAATCTGTGTATAAAATCAATAGGATACGCCCTTTGAACGGTTCCTATAGGACACCGTTTCGAAGAACGGTTTTGAAAACGGCCGCCATCTTGGTTTTTTTAAAATGTCAGACTTTTCCCGGGGTCACATCGGAGAGCCGAACACATCTCTAGAACATGTCCCATGTCTAAAACGACTCCTTCTGGGAGAACAACCATGTCAATGAGTGAGTGAGTGAGTCAGTCAGTCACCGTTGTGCAGCTTTATATAATGTAGACTAGTGGGTCGGTGGTGCGCGAGCTGCAAGCAGCTCGCGTTTAATTGAAAATGATTTTCCGGATGTTTTAGAAATTACCCTAAAAATGGGGAAATTTTATTAAACCAGGCAACACTAAATGTTCTATCACATGACCGACCTACAAATTACTCGAAAACGACACCCATATTAGTTTTTTCCTAACTTTACGCAGTGTTACCAGCTTACCTACTAACCTACCAACCTAACCCAAAAACTGAAGTAATATTCATAATCAGCACCAAGAAATTACTCGAAAACGACACTCATATTAGTTTTTTCCGTATACGTATTACCTTTACGCAGGGTTGCCAGCTTACCTTACCTTTGTATCTGACTGAAATACTGATGATGCATTCGCAATCAGCACCTCCAAATTTCTCGAAAACGCCACCCATATCGTTTTTTTTTTCATCTCTCGATTACACAAACACCGTTTTCTCCCATTGTTGCTAACATTATACTATTTAAATAGATAATATATACCGTCATAGTCGTGCGGTATACCTAATACACAAGTAGTTAATATATAAAATATAAAAAAACCCTCAACGCAATGAAACGGCTGAACCGATTTTGATCAAACATAGCTAAGAACACTCACGACAAATTCAACTTTCCAACAAAAAAATCAAAATCGTAATCGGTTCATCCGTTCGGGAGCTACAGACTGACACAAACACACACACACACACACACACACACACACACCTACACACACACACACACAATAGCCACGTCAAACTTATAACACCCCGTCGTTTTTGTGTCGGGTGTTAAAAACTAACACTACCTAGGTACGCGTTTGAAGATAGTTTATAATAATGTATACTATTATTTATTCTGTGGTTTTATGCAAGTGTTCCTGTTGACCTACGTTACCTACGTACCTACCTACGTTAGTTCCTTATTCGCTGAATTACCACTCGGTTTAATTTGGTACCTACTTATGGAAAATGATACGAAACTCAGTCACTCGACCATCACTCCACTCAGGGGGTCAGTGGCTCGCTTCGCTCGCCACTTCCCCCCTTCGTGTCACGATGGTCTCGATAGCTCGATAACCTAAAGCAAAGTTAATTTGAAGATAGAAAACTGACGTAACATTCGTAATCAGTACACTCAAACCAATTAATACTATTCAAACGTCGCCCCTTCGTTAATCTCAGTCACTCGTCTTGACATCGAATAGTCAGTCTCGTTAGCTCGGTAAGCTACAACAAAGCTAATTTTAAGAGATAAAACTGAGACACTGACACTGACACTGACACTGACACTTACACTTACATTTACACTTACACTGACCACCGACACCGACACCGACACCGACACCGACACCGACACCGACACCGACACCGACACCGACACCGGCTTCGGCTTCGGCTTCGGCTTCGGCTTCGGCTTCGGCTTCCGCTTCGGCTTCGGCTTCGGCTTCCGCTTCGGCTTCGGCTTCGTTTTCGACTTCGACTTCGACTTTGACTTCGGCTTCGACTTCGACTTCGACTTCGACTTCGACTTTGGTTGAGCTGAGTGACCGACCCGACCATACAACCGAAAAACTAACGTAATATTCGTACTCAGCACCTCCATATTGCTCGAAAACGACACCAATATTACACCGACACCGACACCGACACCAACACCGACACCTGCACCGGCTTCGGCTTCGGCTTCGGCTTCGGCTTCAGCTTCGGCTTCGGCTTCGGCTTCGGCTTCGGCTTCGGCTTCGGCTTCGGCTTACCTGATAGGTCACGTCCAGCTAGGTCGCACCCTATGTGGCATTGCACTGCGCCCGCCACCCTGAGACATAAAGATGACAAGTCTCGTGAGCCTGTAATTTCACCGGCACCCTTACCCTTCAAACCGGAACACAGCAATGCGAGCACTACTGCTTTGCGGCAGAAATAGGTATGGTGGTAGTACTTCCCCGGACGAACTCTTTCACAAAAAAGCTCTACTACTACTAAAAACTTTTCAAATTGGTGGAAATTGTCTACCAAAGTATTTTGTAAAACGGCTACCAGTTTACTAAAACATTTCTTTACTGTGACTTTAACGACTTGGAAGGACTTGTAACGTTGCAAATTATATAATACTGTAATAATAAATTATACCTACTTCAAAACGACAAATACACAAGTCGTGCTACGCCATTTAAAAAAAAAAAAAAACTGACCTAGTTATTAAATCGTATTATCACAGATTATATATATGAGCTATACTACCTCTTTACGAGGTTAGACCACATAATAAATATTAGTAGTTAGACGTTAGACGACCTCTGTGGCGCGTCGGGCGAAGGTTGGCCTGCGACGCAGGAGGTTGCGGGTTCGATTCCCGCCTCGGAACAAATATTTTTGCGATCGCAGATATTTGTTCAGGGTGTTCTGGGGTATGTATGTTTTGTATGGTATGACAGTTGAGCAATGCTCTACCGTGTCAATTTTTGGATGGGTGACCACTTTTTTTTTATTTTTTTACAAATTTAATTTTTAAGCCCTTTTTATAGATAATGTTACGGAACCCTTCGTGCGCGAGTCCGACTCGCACTTGGTTGTTGCAACTTTTACGACATCCACGGGAGGAGACTGAGGGGTCTATTCTTAGGCCTGACACAGCACAGCACAGAAATAACTCAACGAATAGCAAACAGCGCCATTCAGATAGGTAGGTACCTACCTACATCACTCCCTTAGAAAAAACAAATACCTACCTATGCTTCATCTCAATGTAAGAAAAATCACACAAAAATGAGTAGGTATAAAGCGCTTGACTTACCGAAACCTTATAACCTAATAACTGTATAGGTATAGGTATATTCTGTGCCGAAACCGTGGAACAGGTAAGTAGTTAGTTATAGGTACCTACCTACATACCTATTTCTGCCGCAAAGCAGTAGTTCTCGCATTACAGGCACATGAGACTTTCCATCTGTATGTCTCAGGGTGGCGGGCGCAGTGCAATGCCAGATAGGGCGCGTCCTAGGTGGACTTGAAAAGAGACGTCGTCTACTTTTATTTTATTTTATTTCCTATTATTTTTTTAGTTATTTTGTGGAATTTTAATGTTGCTCGCCTAATAGAGCACAAGTGTAGTGAAATGAAATAGAAGTGTATTGCGTGACTTTTGGACGGGATCCACGGGAGGAGACTGAGTGGTTTATTCTTAGGCCGGACACAGCACAGCACAGAAATAACTCAACGAATAGCAAACAGCACCATTCAGATAGGTAGGTAGGTAGGTAGGTACATCACTCCCTTAGAAAACGCAAATACCTATCTAAACCTAGGTATACCTATGCTTCATCTCAATGTAAGAAAAATCACAAAAAAGTGAGTACCACTCAAAAATAGAAAAAAACAATAAATTTTTGTGGTTACTTAGAACTGAAACTCAAAAAAATATTTTTCATCAAACCATAAGTGTGACTCGCACTTGGCCGCTTTTTTGTGAAAGAGTTCGTGCGAGGAAATACTACCACCATACCTATTTCTGCCGCAAAGCAGTAGTGTTTGCATCACTGTGTTCCGTTTTAAAGTGTAGGGGCACAGAATAAATAATAGGTATGGGTCTCATCAGGGTGACGGGCGCATTTCAATGCCAAATAGGGCGCGTCTTTAGTGGATAATGCACTGTTATGGAACCCTTCGTGTCCGAGTAGGTCTCGCACTTGTCCGTTTTTTTAATTATTATTTTAAGTAGGTTGATGTCAATCAAAAACTTGTCAAAAAAGATGTTGAAAAGAAGCACCATATACCTACTACGATGTTTGTAGGTACTATGAAGAAATTATGAATTATTGTAACAAAAAAAAAAAACACCGAGTCGGACTTGCGAACGAAGGGTTACGTACCATTAACTACAAAAAACACTAAAAAAACAAATTTTATAAAAAAAAAATGCAAAAAGTGAAAAAAACGGTCACCCATCCAAAAACTGACCGCGCAGAACGTTGCTTAACCTTCGTTATCGATTTTTGTATGGATTGTGGGCCAATTGTCAATTTCTCGATTTTACAAAATGCCTTAAAAAACCTTCGAAAACTTGTTTTTTTTTCAAAGTTGGGGTTTTCCTATATACACCAGGATGTTGGCTACAATTCTGCATAAACGAAATTGTCGTGCATCAACTTTCGTAGAACATTTAAACTCGTCAAAGTTGATGCGAACGTTTTTTTTTTTTTTTAAATATCATTTCTGGACCTCTATATTGTTTTTTTTCATTTTTTTTTACTTTTTCTGTAATCTGTGTATAAAATCAATAGGATACGCCCTTTGAACGGTTCCTATAGGACACCGTTTCGAAGAACGGTTTTGAAAACGGGCGCCATCTTGGTTTTTTCAAAATGTCAGACTTTTCCTGGGGTCACATCGGAGAGCCGAACACATCTCTAGAACATGTCCCATGTCTAAAACGACTCCTTCTAGGAGAACAACCATGTCAATGAGTGAGTGAGTGAGTGAGTCACCGTTGTCCAGCTTTATATAATATAGATAGATAGATAGATAAGTATAAGTATATAAGTATAAATAGTAGATTGTATCATAAGGGAGCAACATAATATTTTTACGGCGAGGGCGCTTTTTTGAATCCAGAGCGAAGTGAGAGATTCTAGAGTAGAATCCCGAGCTTAGCGAGGGATTCTTTAGTAGAATCCTGAACGTAGCGAGGGATCAAAGTACGTCGCCCGAGCCAAAAATATATGTTGCGCCCGTGTGATACACTCTGCTTTTCATCACCCACTATGAGAAAATAAAAGGCGCCTCATATGTTATTGTAATATTATTATTTAATAAAACAAATGGTTGTTTTTTTGTGTTTTTTTTGTTGTGTTTGTGTTTTTGTGTTTTTTTAAAGTGTTTTTTTGTGTTTTTTGTGTTTTGTGCTTTTTTGTTTTTTTTGTGTTTTTTTTTGTGTTTTGTGTTTTTTGTGTGTATTGTGCTTTTTTGTGTTTTTTTTGTATTGTGTTTTGTTGTGTTGTGTTTTTTTGTGTGTTTTATGGTTTTTGTGTTTTTTTTTGTTTTTTTTGTATTGTGTTTTGTTGTGTTGTGTTTTTTTGTGTGTTTTATGGTTTTAATGTTTTTTTTTGTTTTTTTTGTGTTTTGTGTTTTTTGTGTGTTTTGTATTTTTTGTGTTTTTTTTGTACTTTTGTGTTTTTTTTTGTGTTTTGTGTTTTTTGTGTTTTGTTCTTTTTTGTGTTTTTTTTGTGTTTTGTGTTTTTTGTGTGTATTGTGCTTTTTTTGTGTTTTTTTATTGTGTTTTTTGTGTTGTGTTTTTTTGTGTGTTTTATGTTTTTTGAGTTTTTTTGTTTTTTTGTGTTTTGTGTTTTTGTGTTTTTGTGTTTTGTGTTTTTGTTTTTTTTGTGTTTTGTGTTTTTTTTGTGTATTGTGTTTTTTTTTGTGTTTTGTGTTTTTTGTGTTTTTGTGTTTTTTTTTGTGTTTTGTGTTTTTTGTGTGTTTTGGGTTTTTTGTTTTGGGTTTTGGGCCGTCGTACCAGCCAGTATTTATTCAAACAATATTTGCGTTCGAATTATTTGGCGCTGGTTCCAAATTCAATAAGTGCGCCGCAATTATCTTTGCCGCGCACTTTTTGAATTAGGAACTTAATAAGTGCGCCGCAAAACTCATTACTGCCCGCTAAAAGTTTCTCATAGAAAACACCACCGTTGGGTTCACTTAAAGGCGAACCCAGTCGTCCTTTTCGAATAGATGGGATGAAAATATACTTTACAAAATATATAAAAAATAGAACCTGTTTTTAACCCCCGATGCAAAAACGACGGGGTGTTATAAGTTTGACGTGTCTGTATGTGTGTGTGTGTGTCTATCTGTAGCATCGTAGCTCCCGAACAGATGAACCAATTTTGATTTTGTTTTTTTTTGTTTGAAAGGTGAATTAGTCGGGAGTGTTCTTAGCTATGTTTGATCAAAATCGGTTCCGCAGTTTCATTGGGTTGAGTTTTTTTTTATTTTTACAAAATTAATGACTTTTCAATATAATTTGTAACGTTACTAATCCTTCCAAGTCGTCAAAGTCACAGTCAATTCATGTTTTAGTAAAACGGTGGTCGTTTTACATAAGCTTTGGTACACAATTTATTTATTAATTTATTTTATTTAATGGGAAACCAACAGCGATACAGAAAACTTAAATTATGCTTATGATATATAAAGAATGGCCAATAACAGGTATCCCACATAAGATACAGGATTTCCAACAATTTCAAAAAAAACACAAAACACAAAAAAACACAAAAACACAAAACACAATAACACAAAAAAAGCACAATACACACAAAAAACACAAAACACACAAAAAAAGCACAATACTCACAAAAAACACAAAACACAAAAAAAAACACAAAAAACACAAAAAAGCACAAAACACAAAAAACACAAAACACAAAAAAACACCAAAAAAAACACAAAAAAACAACCATTTGTTTTATTAAATAATAATATTACAATAACATATGAGGCGCCTTTTATTTTCTCATAGTGGGTGATGAAAAGCAGAGTGTATCACACGGGCGCAACATATATTTTTGGCTCGGGCGACGTACTTTTAATCCCTCGCTACGTTCAGGATTCTACTAAATAATCCCTCGCTACGCTCGGGATTCTACTCTAGAATCCCTCACTTCGCTCTGGATTCAAAAAAGCGCCCTCGCCGTAAAAATATTATGTTGCTCCCTTATGATACAATCTACTATTTAAAATCACTAAGTTAGCACCAGTTACCTCAAAAAGCAAAACAGGAAAGCCCCACCGGCTCGCAAGTAATATTACGATGCTGTGAAGTGCATTGAAATCTGCATATTAAACTAGGCGAGGTTACGGTGCCTAGAATATACAACAAAGTCGACTTTAATTACTAACATAGCTGAGAGATTTTATAATTAAAGCGGAAAGATGAATACCACGTGATTTTTTGAATACTACCATGTTAGCAAACAAGCATACGGCCACACCTGTTGGTAAACGGTTACCGTAGCATACGGACGCATGGACGCCTGCAATACTAGAGGCATAACAAGCGCGTTGCAGACAGACCCTTTAAAAAAATCCAAGCACCCCTTTTGAAGAACCCCATACTGTAGTCACTTGGGAAAACCTCAGCAGATCATTCCACAACCTGAGTTTTCGCGGGAGGAAGTTCCTCTGAAACCGCACAGTCGGGACCACCCTGCCTCTAAGGTGTGCGGATGAATCCTCTTCGGATGGCGAGCGGTGTGGTGAAAAAAGGTTGCTGTAGGCATCATGTCGAACAATTTATCGTAACAAAACCTTTTATACAAACGGCAGAACACGCAGAGAGAGGCAAGTAACAGAAATTAACAAAGATCTATTATTTTGTGAGCGGCACACATTAATTGAATGCGTTGTGAAATTAACGAAGACGTAGTGACAAGGATTGAGAAAGGTAGGTATGCTTAGATGGTTTGGACATTCAGAAAAGATGGACGATATAGATTGACGAAACGGGTACATAAGATGAGTGTGAATAGGACAGTGGGAAGGAGAAGACCTCGGTGAACGTATTCAGACCAAACCAGACGTTTTGAAATAAGACCTGGGGTCGTATTTCTTAATAGACTGAAGTTCGATTTCGATGTCGAGTTTGCTATTCATTGCGTTGCGTGTTTTATATATTTCTGCTCTTGAAAAGAAGCTAAAACACGCAGCGCTATGAACAGCAAACTGCTAATCGACATCGATTAGACAATATGACAGCAGGTCAAGAGGAAGACCTGGGAGAACGTATTCAGACCAAACCAGACGTTTTAAAAAAAGACCAGGTCAAGAGTACCCTTAACCGACAAGCATGTATTGTGATCTAAATTCACACAACATTATCTATAATGTTGTGTGAACTGTCCAGCATTATTTATTTAATAATACATATTTTTTTGTTATTATAACTTATTTAATATTTAATAATAATTTATTTAATAATTAGCCCCAAGCTAAGCAGAGCTTGTGTTATGGGTACTATATAACTGATATACTTAATAAAATATATTACATAGATAGATATTTTTTATTATACATAGAAAATACCCAGAACTCCCTGAACAAATATCTGCGATCGCACAAATATTTGTTCCGAGGCGGGAATCGAACCCGCATCCTCCTGCGTCGCAGGCCAACCTTCTCCCGCCGCGCCACAGAGTTCGCCAAATGAAGCAAAAAGAGGTTAATGTCAGGATCGTAGCAAGTAGAGAACCGTGGTGCCTACCCTTCCGGGAAACAGGCGTGAGTTTATGTATGTATTTATGTAAACAGTCAGACATATTATATAGTTTTCAGGACATAAAATTGACTGGTCTATGAGGAGAAAGCCTCCATATAAGACCAATGATCTGCTGTATACGCCTCAAGTTGTCACCCTACTTGAAGTAGGTATGGTAGCGCTAAAAATGACCTGAATCAATAAAAATTGCGGTAGTATAAATACATAACTACCTTGCTCAAACGATGCATACATTCCTGAATAGAGTTATTTTATGCTGAGAGTGCATTAAAGAATAAGCCAAAGAATTTTAAACAAATGCAGTAAAAACTTTATACCACTCTTTTGATTTATTTCGTGTTCAACTTTAATCCCTAAAGGGGGTCAAGAGCTAAGTGAGAATGATATCTCTCCATAGGAATTGTGCTTTGTTCAGACTGGCTTAGTGACTCGCTCCAGTTGGCTGCAGGATAATGTTTGCATTGTAAACTATCCACATTCGACATAAATATTTCACATTTCACGCAGTAGGTTTTTTTAATACTAGGTACTTGAAATAATGGAACAATCATATGGTCCACCTGATGTTAAGCGTAGCCCACCTATGATCAGTGCTTTATCTCATAAGTCACATCCACCCAGGACGCGCACTATGCGGTATTGCAATGCGCCCGCCATCCTGAGACATAAATATTAAAAGTATCATGTGCCTTTAATTTCACGGTATACCACATAGGGCGCGTCCTAGGTAGACGTGACCTATGAGGTAATGCACTGTTCATAGGCAGAGGTTACCGCTAAAAATCAGGTGGGCCATCTGCTTGTTCCGTCATTCAAGTAGTATACAAAAAAAAAAAAAAAAAACTATCGATAAAATAATGTCCTTTCGTGCTTCTGGGAAAGCGATCCCTTGGATTTGTTATCCATGCATAATGTTTTTAAATTGAATATTGTATTCGATTTAGTCAGTTGAAAATCAAATCTACAATAAGGAATTTTGCGGCATGCCCCACCTAAATTGGCACCTGCGTGAATTTATCACCTGGCTATTACAAAAACAAAAAAGTGGATATACGATAATGCCACTGTCTATAGCACGATCAAATGCAGTATATTATGTTATGTTAAGTTGCATAAATAGAGAGAATTCCAGAGTGCTATTCCCCTACACACGCAAATTCATACATTTTAGTTACTATCCCACATCACTAGCCCATTTAAACGCTGCGCAGTTATGTAAAAGGTTTCTCGGATACAATATTAATCCCAGCAGAGTTCGCTTCTACATGAGAAATTAATTTATATCCTGAACTAATGCAATGGACGAGAGGTACTTTGCAGTAAATTTTTATGATGTGCTCGTAACGAGAGATTACTACGGAAATTGTAACACCAGTTACTTAATTTAGTCTGTAAATCCTTGATTCTGGTACGGGTTATACTGCGCATAAAACCAATTCGCGACGCGGTGGTATTACACGCCATGGGAACCAATTCCGCTGAGGCTGTTGTCTCAGTTTAGCCGAGCATTTGACACGGAAAAATGGTGTAGTGTTACACGGATTTTGTATTGAGGCTTCGCTTAGCGCCACCTAGCGTAAATTCTGAGAACCTTAATTTCCATACAAAAATTCATGTTACACATTGTTTGGTTATCCTTCGACCAAACTTTGGTCGAAGACTACATCATACGTCCGTGTGAAATGGTTAAGAGACTATTAGGAGTCAAATTGGCTTCTCCGTAACTTATTTTTAACAAAATCTACACAATTTATGACAATAATATATATTAAAGTTAATCTTCATCATATTTACAATGGGCCATAATAGAGCCCAAACATGATTTCGATAAAACTTTTCGATAAAAAAAATCGTGAACTAACTTCTACAGTACGCGTATATCTTAAATATCTCTATTACCTATCAGCGTAAATTGATACAATTAATAAAAGTAACAAATCATATTATTCTAGAGGGCATGGTCCATTTATATTATCGATTACGCAGCAAATATTTGTTTAAGTACTGTTTTTAAACCCCGACGAAAAACGAAGGGGTGTTATAAGTTTGACGTGTCTCTGTGTATGTGTGTGTGTCTGTCTGTCCCATCGTAGCTCCCGAACGGCTGAACCGATTTTGTTTTTTTTTTGTCCGAAAGGTGTTTTTGTCGGGAGTGTTCTTAGCTTTGTTTGATCACAAACGGTTCAGCCGTTTCATTGCGTTGGGAGTTTTTATAATTTTTACAAAATTAATTACTTGTCGCTATTTTCGTTCACTTTTCGCTGCACGAGCGCTATTCTGTCACTTTATAACTTACCTGAACTTTATTGAGTTAGATAGTGATGGAATTTGCCTGTTGTATGCCTTTTAAATAAGCTAAGACTCAGCACTTAGGCAGCTACCACCGTAATGATGACGAAGACGATTTACCATAATCAGCATGCTTGGAAGGAGGATTGGTGATCGCAGTATTGGCTGTTGAGTAATAATTATACCTAATAATAAGCATTTATTACTCTTAAAAAATTAACACATGTACAGAGTGTAAGCATAAGTAGATAGTATAAAGAACAATTTGCAGCTCAGCTATATACCTAGAATGCTCTCGCTAGAGACACAAAATTCCTTTTTTTTTTTTTTTTGCCCATTACCGCTCATCAACACTTCTTCAGATAGCAAAAGTTGATTTTGCGAGAACTAAGAGACTTAATACACATGCTTTAATTGATAGTATCTCATAAATATCAACAGTTGCTACGATATCCCTAAACTAAAAAAAAACACTGTAAAAATGTGTTTACGGGTGTCGTAACCAGTAAAAAAAACCAAAAAAAATGACTTCGCGCCTCAAGGGTGAGCATCCTTGGTGGGAGGCACTTGGCGCTCTGTAAGGGTTAAATCGGAGTAGGAGTACATTCAATTTTATATCAGGAGGATTTGTAGCTAGCTGGAGCCTTAGACCAAAGTAAGCTGGAGCAACATACTTATGGTAGTTGACAAAACAAACATTCACTAAATAAGGCTCTCTAAACTCCACACTAGGATTCCGTGTGTCGTGGAGTTTATTTTATACCACGTATGGTACAGTTTTTGTAAACACACTTTTGAATAGTATCAGATTCAGTTCTATAACTGAATCCGAATCCTCCTAGGTACTTAATACTAACATAACATAACACATATACAGGTACTTAATACTAATATAACAAAACACATATACAGTAAAATATTCCTGATCCCACACTAGGATTCCCTGATTACTCAGGTAGAAACTGTTGCCCATCCCCTGGTGTATTCCCTTACTCAGCTTCAACGACATCCACAGGAGGAGATGTAGGGGTATATTCTTACACGCTCCGCACACTCCACGGCCAGAGAAGAATGTTAAGATAAAATAAAGTAAGGGTTAACCACCTTATTAAAATAACTCTGTTAGTGTAGTAAGTTATGTAAGGGCTTACACCACAATGTCTAATAAATCTTAGGGACTTGTCTACTAAGCGCGCATAACGTTGAAAGATAGCGGGAACACTGAATTTTCCAAAATAACGAGCAGCAAACCACATTTCCAAACTATTTCATATTCTTTCGTGTAACTTTAGTGTAAACAACGCCAAATGACTGGTAGATGACTTTTGTTACTGAACAAAAGCTCAATTAAAGATTGGCATACAAAAACAGGACAAATTCGCTCGTCTTTCACTTTTTATTGGGACAAAAACCACCATTTATCATCTGTCGTAGCCGAAACAATGTGGCTATGTCCTCGACACTGTTAATTATGTTGGGGCCGAAATAGGGACTGGTCAAGCAAGAATAGCTACAAATATATAAAAACATTCATGAACAGAAATAATAATATATTAATATTTATATATACTTACTATTTTATATACTACTTGAATGACGGAACAAGCAGATGGCTCACCTAACCTCTGCCTATGAACAGTACTTTACCTCATAGGTCACGTCTACCTAGGATACGCCCTATGTGGCATTGCACTGCGCCCGCCACCCTCAGACATAAAGATGAAAAGTCTCATGTGCCTGTAATTTCACCGGCACCCTTACCCTTCAAACCGGAACACAGCAATGCGAGCACTACTGCTTTGCGGCAGAAATAGGTATGGTGGTAGTACTTCCCCGGACGAACTGCTTCACAAAAAAGCTCTACTACTACTAAAACAATACAACAACAATACAAATAATATTAATACAAGTAGATATGTACAAACTTAAAAAAAAGTGCTACCTGATACCGCTGCTAACGATCTAAAGGTAGCTAAACTGATCCAAATCATGCAGTACCAGACGGAAGCGTCCCTAAGATGCTGGCTGCATTGCCACGCTGAATGGCAATACCAAAGCGTTGAGCTAGATAAGAGCCAGCTCTCGGGTCACGTATCGCTTCGACCAGAAGTCCCGAAATAAATTTGAAAACGCGAAGGGCCCCGGTACCACACGGACCCATAGTCTCGACCCCGAAAGGTTCAAATAAGTAAGCTCTGTCGAGACTTGCATATTTCCGTCTTTTGAGATCCTCAGCGGAATCTGCCGCCGCACCGGCCCTTACTGTTGTCCCGGACAGATGAGATGGCAGGGTATCAACATATGTAGCGGTCCCACACCAAAGGCCTACCCTTCTCCCACGGAACAAGAGTCAATGCCCTCAGCCCGCTTACCATCGTCACGTAGCAGACCATTCGTTACGAATTACATAGTAAACATAGACCTAGACATAACCATTTCACAACCACCATTTTTTTTAAATTGTACTTACCTACTTGTATTAGTTGAATTATTATGTCTGTAAATAAATGTATTTTTCATGAACAATATTTTTTTCTCAGTTGCAAGATTGTTTCTTTTTATTTTATGGTGACAATAAAAAGTGAGGTCAGTACTTAAATAAAAGCCTGAAACCGTATGGTGAGCGGCCTCCGAAATGTTTGTTACCAAATCGATCATATTCTTTTTACAATAAAATTTAAAGAAAAATATTTTTTTCAATGCAAGCTTTTATAAAATTAGTAATCGTAACCGTGTGCTGATCAACATGAGCCTAAACACGGCCTATTATCCACCGAGAAGTTCCGTTGTTCACCTTCCGTCTCCATCATCAGATCAGCTCGCTGTCACCGTTATATTGTATAGTCATCGGAACTTGACAAGTATGCTAAATTTAATCTAAATCGGTTGAGGATAACTGCTTTAAAATTCAGTTGCAAGATTCTGGATTCCACCCAGACCAACATAGGCACATTGCAAGTTAAATAAAAGCTTGTAATATACAACGTGAGATGTTATACTTTCAAGAGTATTGGTAATACTGGTTTTGCTTAGATTTATCTACCAATTTACTAAGAAACTACCCTTACCGGTAGCCCCTAGCAGGGTCGTAAATACACTGGTTTAGTAGCCCTTTGCACATACAGGTGTTCTGCGGACGCGGTGTCCCTTAGGTAGCTTTTTATTGGACACACAGTACGTTTGCAAGACGAACATGTTGGACAAATAGTAGTGGGAGCTCCAACAGCCTTCTGACCGTTGTTGCTGAAGACCGACCAAAGTAAAGGCTGAAGACATGTATTGACGTATTCATTTCAGTAGTAGTAGAGCTTTGTTGTGAAAAAGTTCAACCGGGGAAGTACTTTTTTTTTAATATCTTTAGGTCACTTAAAAAGCAGATGGCCCACCTGATGTTAAGCGGTACACTCTGCCTAAGAACTACCACAATACCTATTTCTGCCGCAAAGCAGTAGTGCTTGCATTGCTGTGATCTGGTGTGAAGGGTATGGTTGCCGGTGAAACTACAGGCACATGAGACTTTTCATCATGTCTCAGGATGGCGTGCGCAGTGCAATGCCACATAGGGTGCGTCCTAGGTGGGCGTGACCTATGTGGACGTAATAATGCATTGTTAAAGGCAGGGGTTACCGTCAGGGTTAACATCAGGTGGGAGCCACCTGTAAGTACCGTCAACAAAGAAACTATTCAAAAAAACACCTCTGGATGGAAGTGCTAGGGCTGATCTCTAAATTAGTGTCCAACTAGGTTTTAATGAAATTTTGTTTTTAGTGTTTTATTTTTAAGCAATTTATTGTACTAACATAATTTTAAATATTTTTTCTGTTACTAACGCAATATGGATCATTGGGCTGAAATAAAAATATACATAATATCCCTATAAGCCCGGGGAGGGGGTAATCTACACATCATGGCGAATAAATTTAGTTCTACGACCTTTTTAAATTCGAAGTTTTTAATTCATGAAATGCCTTGTAAAAATCCTGAAATTCCGCGATAAATTCCTGAAACTCCTTCAGAAATGTACCTAACACAACGTGAGTTAGCCCTACGTAAGGTACCATTACGTACCGTAACATCCTCATGCCGTGTTAGGAACATTACTTGAGGAATTTCAGGATTTTTACAAGGCATTTCATGAATTAAAAACTTCAAATTTTAAAAAGTCGTAGAACTAAAGTTATTCGCCTTGATGTGTAGAATACTCCCTCTCTGGGCTTACAGGGATATTATGTTACACCCTGTGTATTATGTATATATTATATTATTACATACCTACGTAAAAGCTGATTTACAATAATCCAGTCACTAGCGTCAGTGCGTTAAAGCTTTGCCCATGAAACTGGAAACTGAAATGCCTTGAAAACTTTTTCACCAGTCATCGCTGAATTACCAATGGGCTGATGCCAGTTATTGACTTAATTGTAATCAGGAAAACTTCATCATCAATCTATTATTTACACTAAAGGAGAGAAAAGACAATAATAACCAGCCAAGTGTGAGTCGAACCTGTACAATCGTAGCTTTGTATTATTTGTAGGACACCTTTTATTTTTTACTTTTCTTTTATTATTTGATGTTATAGAAACTATAGTTATACTCAGTCTGTGAAAAATTCAAGTATATCACAGTTAAAAAGATACAGCCATTATTAAGATCTAGCAAAATAAAAGTTTATCATATTTACCTTTAATTTTATCTTTATCTTATTTTAATAATTTAACGTTATAAAGGTAATAGAAATACAGTGAACGTTTCAACTATCTACCTATTACGGTTCATAAGATACAGCCCGCTGACAGACGTACGGACGGACGGACAGCGGAGGCTTAGTAATAGGGTCGCGATGGTACCTTTTGGTTACGAAACCCTAAACACCAATAGACTCTTGACTTGGGGCAAAATTACACAATTAATTTAGATCAAAACACAAGTGAATCTTAATTGTTTACACAATTCTGCTTTTGTCAAATCGGTACAAAGAATCAAAAGTTGTAAATTTAATTTACAATGTTATCAAATTAGTTAAAGAAACCTTTTAGAAAATTATATTTTGGTTGAAATATTTGTATTTAAATAAAGAAAGATTGATATTGATAAAATATTATTTTGTTTAGGATTTCGTGTAAAGTAAAATACGCTAAAAACGTTAATTTACTTATTTAATAGAAAGCACAACTGTTTCATATGTATTTTGTACATACCTTGTATTATTCTTTCTGTAAATAAATGTATTATAGAAAATGCATTTTATTCAATCCGAGATTTTTTTTACAATAAGGACTAATTATTTTTGTTATTTGACATGATTTTCTATATATTTGAATTACTTTCATATTCACGTTATATATTTTAATTTATAATTTTATGTTTGGATTTATGGTTATTTTGATTTAATGGAAACCTTAATAATGTATAAAAGTATTGTATTTAATTAATTACCTACCACACATTTTGTACGCCTAGCGCAGATAACAGTGCACTTAAAAATATTGTAAGAACTTTTATACCTGCATGTGTTTCACAAATAAAGATATTGAAATTGACATTGAACGTTTCTTCCCATCACGACTAATTTAAAGAAATTCTACTACATAACTTCAGTGTGTATTTGGACTAATCTACCAAAAAAAAATAGAGGCTTGAATCAGCCCTGTTTGCCTGTAAAAAGTAAATGATATTTTTTCTTTTTTTTTATCAGTAAAACAATCTTGAAATGCAACCACAAAAAAAAAACCATATACCTTTTAGATCTGAATGGCTATAAGGGCTCATGGTAACCCATCAGGAATATTGTAAGACAGGTGGATTGTTATTCTCCTGACCAGTGTGTGGAATTGCAAGTAATGGCCAACAGATCGTTTACAGGTCCCGTTTTATAAAATCGTTTTTGGGGTCTGAACCCTTGTTAGATTCTCCACGGAGCTATTCAATATATCCCAGTACCAAACACAAGGCTTCAGTACAAACTCAATAAAGGTTCGTGGAGAAAAACTTCTGGTTTCAATATACTTAAGGTGGATGCTCTAGTTTGAGGCGCGAAATTATTATTTTTTGGTGTTTTTTGCCCATTACAGCTCATCAACATTTCATCAGATAGCGAAAGTTGATTTCGCGAGATCTAGGAGATTTAACACACATGTTTTAGTTGATAGTATCTCATAAATATCATCAGCTTAGCTACGATCTCCCTAAATACATTTTTACAGTGTTTTTTTTTGTTTAGGGAGATCGTAGCTAAACTGGTGATATTTATGAGATACTTTCAGTTAAAACATGTGAGTTAAGTCTCCTAGTTCTCGCAAAATCAACTTTCGCTATCTGAAGAAGTGTTCATGAGCTGTAATGAACAAAAAACACCAAAAAATATGAATTTCTCGCCATAAACGACAGCATCCACCATAAGCGGCCAATAAGCCTCAAGACAATGCAACCATGTTTATTTACTATGGTGTTCACTTAATATAACGAAATTAAAATTAATTCAAACCCAAAATAATATCACGCAGCTTCTAGCTGAAGGCATTAATATTAATTCTAATTTATATTTTTCTTTAATTAAATAAGACGCAGCGATGTAGTCGGAACGTGACCTGAGGTGGAGAAAGAAACCATTAGACATAAGGGTTCGTTCGTTTGGGAGCGAGAAGAATTTCGTCTGGAGCATTTATGTATATTCACGAATAAAACTGCACATACCTAGAAACAGTACAACTATAATTTTCATCCCATCTATTCGAAAAGGACGACTGGGTTCGCCTTTAAGTGCACCCAACGGTGGTGTTTTCTATGAGAAACTTTTAGCGGGCAGTAATGAGTTTTGCGGCGCACTTATTAAGTTCCTAATTCAAAAAGTGCGCGGCAAAGATAATTGCGGCGCACTTATTGAATTTGGAACCAGCGCCAAATAATTCGAACGCAAATATTGTTTGAATAAATACTGGCTGGTACGACGGCCCAAAACCCAAAACAAAAAAACCCAAAACACACAAAAAACACAAAACACAAACAAACACAAAAACACAATAAAACACAAAACACAAAAACACAAAAAAAAACACAATACACACAAAAAACACAAAACACAAAAAAACACAAAAACACAAAAAAAAAACAAAAAATACAAAAAACACAAAACACACAAAAAAACACAAAAAACATAAAACACACAAAAAAACACAACACAAAAAACACACTACAAAAAAAACACAAAAACAGCACAATACACACAAAAAACACAAAACACAAAAAAAAACACAAAAAAGCACAAAACACAAAAAACACAAAACACAAAAAAACACCCAAAAAAAAACACAAAAACACAAACACAACAAAAAAACACAAAAACAAAAAAACAACCATATGTTTTATTAAATAATAATATTACAATAACATATGAGGCGCCTTTTATTTTCTCATAGTGGGTGATGAAAAGCAGAGTGTATCACACGGGCGCAACATAATATTTTTGGCTCGGGCGACGTACTTTGAGAATCCCTCGCTACGCTCGGGATTCTACTCTAGAATCTCTCACTTCGCTCTGGATTCAAAAAAGCGCCCTCGCCGTAAAAATATTATGTTGCTCCCTTATGATACAATCTACTATTGAATATTCTACTAGAAAATATTTATTAACAGAAATAATAATACAACTAATACAAGGTATGTACAAAATACATATGAAACAGTTGTGCTACCTGAAGACTACTGCTAACGATGACGACTGATGCTGCTAGCTCAACTGATCCAAATCACTACCAGACGATACAACAATAACATCAGTACTAGTAATCTTACAATATTATGATGACAGCTGATCTGAATCCCCATTCATCACAGCTCTTTCTACACTGACTCTTTTACGGTGCAAGCTGTTCGGCTGTGGAATTCATTACCGTTGTCGATTCGGCTTGCTCCGTCGTTGCATTCTTTTAAAGATCGTGTCAAACTGTTTTATCTCCAATCGTCTTCTTCGTCCTGTTGAGTTTCATTGTTCTTGTCTGCTTTTATGTTGTGTTTATATTATTATGTATTTATTTTTATGTATTATAATGTAGGTTTGTATATATTTAATGATATGTGTATTTGTCAAGGTGATAACACCACTGTCCCATTCTTCCATATAGTCCTCTCCATCCTAAGGTTGTCTGGAAGAAATCGCTATAAGCGATAAGACCGCCCATTGTACATTTCTGTTATTTTTTTGTTATTGAGTTATGTTTTGTGTTTCTGTGTGTTATTTGTGTACAATAAAGAGTTAATCTATCTATCTATCTATCTGAATTTAACTGAGCCTGGCAGTGTTTGGAAATATTATGATTAGCTCACTGATCGCTAATTTCATGAAACTTGTAATTTAATAAAAAAAACAACTACCTGTCTACCTATTTACTTTAAATATTATTTCAGGGCGTCTGTTCGAAGCGACGCGTGACCCGAGAGCTGGCTCTTAGCTGGCATCGCATTGGTATTGTCATTCAGCGTGGCAATGCAGCCAGCATCTTAGGGACGCTTCCGTCTATTGCGTATCTATTCCGTCACGTAATATTGCGCTCATAGATGAGGTTCGAACACATGCCAAACCAGCATGTCCTACTAAAAAATCGAAGACGTATCATGTCCATGAATGAAGCCTCTGTGACACGCAACGAATCCTTTCACCACACTGGTTATTTCACCATTGATCTCAAGGGTAATTTAAAGCCACCATGCCTTAAGCTGGTGACCGAACGCAGGGTGACCGAGAATGAACCGGTGATAGAAATAAGTAATATTTAAAACACTTTAAGGCCCAAGTTCACGAACAAATAAATCGGTGGTTACCGTAACCAATCGTCAAAGTGCCAGATAACGTATGAAAAAATGTGTCAAAAAGAGTTGTCTAAACTAAATGTGTTGGTGAAAAACTTCCTAAATCCTTGGTATCATCACCGCTGTCTCTCTCGCCGCGCCCTGCCTACCCTCTAAAGCGAGGGGCACAAGCAAAGTGCTTCAAAATAACGTTCTAGATAAGTGTAAATATTAGGTGTCTTATTTAATTTTTCTTAACGAGAGGCCTTTTTGTTCGTTAAGTGTTCGGGGGAATGGCTCCCTTTCGATTTTGTCGTTTATTTTAAGACTGTTCTGTACGGCTTTTATTGGTGTTCTAAAGTGAGTTAGTCGGTGGTATCACCACAGAACAGATATTTGGGTCATTTGAAAAATGCGCAAACTGGTGTTGGTCCGAATTGGTATCATTAAATAAACAAGCTTTTTTCGATTTGTTGGAATTCTTGCTTTTTAGGGTTCCGTACCCAAAGGGTAAAAGGGACCCTATTACTAAGACTCCGCTGTCCGTCCGGCTGTCCATCCGCCTGTCTGTCTGTCTGTCCGTCTGTCACCAGGCCCTCAGGCCTGTGTCAGGGCTATATCTCATGAACCGTGACAGTTAGACAGTTGAAATTTTCACAGATGATGTATTTCTGTTGCCACTTTAACAACAAATACTAAAAAACAAAATAAAATAAATATTTAAGGGGAGCCCCCTTAAATATAACAACACAATACAACAAACGTGTTTTTTTTTCCTCGATTTTGCTCGATGTTGATAACGGCAACAGATAGACGCTTGAAATATTCACAGAATATTTAGTTATGTATGCACTTTAAAAATAAATAATAAAATAAATATAAACAAATATTTAAGGGGGCTCCCATGCAACAAACGTGATTTTTTGCCGTTTTTATAGATAATGGTACGGAAATCTTCGTGCGCGCGTGACTTTTTTTAGTAAAGTTTTGCAAATCGAGATTTTTTGTCGCATTTTCTTCAGAGTTTGAATCTTAGTAAGATCTTAGTAAGTGCTAAAAGATGAACTATGGAGTAACTAAGCAAACTAGTAAACTACCCACGGGAGCAAGTAGCAGCAAAGTTGAGATACGGCAGGCTAATGGAACGCGACCATTCTTAGCTAAGTTCGTACAGAATTATTTAGCAGCTAACATCCAGATTTATGGAATAATGTAGCAAGTTCCTCATTTTATTTTGATGCTTTACCATGATTTAGCTTCTAAATGCATGACTATGTTTTTGAGTAGTCGGTTGAGATGCGAGAGGTTGCGGGTTCGATTCCCGGTGCAGGACAAATGTTTGTATGATCTGAAAATATTTGCATCGGGTCTGGGTGTACCAGATACCCACGATACAGCGTATCTTAGTGTGGTATCAGACAATGTAGGTATAGATAGATAGACGATAACCCTTTATTGTACACACCTAAAAATAATAAAAAAAAACATACTTATATATTATCTTAAAAACTAGTTCACGGTGGTACAATGGGCGTCCTTATCGCTAAGAGCGATCTCTTCCAGCCAACCTTTTATTTGACTGTTGGGTGTTACGTTATGTTAGATAGGGAACCTACTATTGATATTTGGCTATGGTATGTGACCGGCCTAAGAATAGACCACTCTGTCTCCTCCCGTGGTTATCGTAAAATCAGAATAAAAAATTACACTAGAGGATGGGTAGCAGCATCCACCTGAGTACTTGGACTATACTGCAATCACCAATCTGCCTGCCAAGCGTGGTGTTTATAGCAAATTGGATGTCAGCAAGCACTTAAAAATGGATTAAATATTTTAAACAGGAAAGACAGACATACGGATGAAGCAAGTTTAATATGAGCTTTATTGAAGTAATTTAATTTATTTTATTTACAGAAAGAATAATACAAATAATACAAGTGGCTATGTAAAAATATAAAAAAATAAAAATGATACAGTTGTGCTACCTGAAGACCCCTGCAAACGACCTAAAGGTAGCTCATTTGGTCCAAATCACTACCAGACGGAAGCGACCCTAAGATTCTGTCTGCATTGCCAAGCTTAATGGCAATACTAATGCGTTGAGCCAGATAAGAGCCAGCTCTCGGGTCACGCGTCGCTTCTACCAGACGCCCTGAAAGAATAAATAAATAAATAACAAATAAATAATGCTGCACAGTTCACACAACATTATCTAGCCCCAAGCTAAGCAGAACTTGTATTATGGGTACTGGTATTGGCTAGTATTGGTATTGGCTGGGTATTGGTGGTACATAACTGATACATTACATAGATAGATATTTTGTATTATACCTACATAGAAAATACCCAGAACACCCTGAAAAAATATCAGCAGATCACACAAATATTCGTTCTGAGGCGGGAATTGAACCCACAACTTCCTGCGTCGTAGGCGATTCGTCGCCCGCCGCGCCACAGAGGTCGTCAAATTAATAATGTAATTGGTTCGATATGTATGAAAATAGCTTGATAAAAAGATACAAAAATACATTTGTCTTTTAATTTTACCTTTCCATAACTGTACAAAATTAAGTACTTTCTCAAAACTGCGCTCCTAAGTTACCAACTTTGAGAAGTAGGTATTCGCCAGGAGCGAGAACCGAAGCAAAAAACATTCAAAGACCATTGTTCGTAACAAAGACTTAACACAAAAGTGAGTAAGTTATAAGGCAGCTGTGCCACTGCCAGCGACGAGCGAGTTACGATCTACAACAATATTTCGTTTGAGGTGAAAAAGTTGTGGTTGAAATCGGCTTGGCCTCTTACCTTACAATTTTGAGAGTAAATGTAGTTATAATATGGTTATAATGCACCTTTTTGTATATATTTTTCTTATATTTTTCGACGACCTCTGTGACGCGGCGGGCGAACGTTCACCTGCGACGCAGGAGGTTGCGGGTTCGATTCCCGCCTCGGAACAAATATTTGTGCGATCTGCAGATATTTGTTCAGGGTGTTCTGGGTATTTTCTATGTATAATAAAAAATATCTATTTATGTAATATATTGTATTAAGTATATCAGTTGTCTAGTACCCATAACACAAGCTCTGCTTAGCTTGGGGCTAGATAATGTTGTGTGAACTTGTCCAGCATTATTTATTATTATTATTTATTGTACAATAACATTACAATCTAGCCGTGTTCAGGTTTTCACCGAACACAGCAAATGTGTATTACGGCAACGTCTGCATTTAATACGCATTTGCCTAAACCGGAGCAGTCTGCGACCATCTACCATTGAGGCATATTGTGTCCATAAAACCATACCATTATTATACCATATATGATCTAGTTAAATAGATTCATCCTATTTATACTATTTTGAGTGATTTTGTGAACGTCCTGTGTTTTGTACAGACTTTTAATACAAACCATTTACCTGTGAACTCAAGACTTTTAAACACCTCAACTCAAGAAAAGAATTCTATTAACTTCACGCATGGTTCACATTTGCTATCTCGTTCGCTCAACAGCGCGAGTATGTCTTTCTATCCCTGTCATTCATTGTGTATGCACGTGATTTGAATGTTTGTAGCTTTGTGTGTATGTTTACGTGTATTGTAATTGTGACTTATTTTTCACGGACGTTTTGTATGGGTAAGGCCCGTCCATACTTCTTATTTTGGTCGAAGAACTTATGCAGTCTTTAGTGAGTTCTACTGTTCCATTTCAAGTTTCTAAATATTTAACGTACTTGTTTGTATTTATTGTGACTATCTACGAGTTTCAACACAATATTATGTGTGTGAATTGTTAGATTAAGTGAATGGACGGATGCGACTTGGGTAAGATATGGAAAACTAAAAAGTACAAAGGTACCTACTGAGGTAGGGACTGTTTGCGGAATGGATAAAAAAACTTCACGCGAACCCAGATAATGTAGGATAAGAGCACGGGGATGTTGATTGATGTGTATTAAATAGCTCGTGTACAAAAACAATACACAAGATATGATCGCTAGCTGACGGACAAGCCTTAACAACCGCAAGCAACTTGCCCTGTTGTTCGTTTTAGAATATCTTTTCGTCCATTTAACGTTTTATATCTGGAGTGTAGTTTTGAATGCTAAGTTGAAATGTTAAGTTCCTCTTGTAACATTACTCTACAGTAAGAATACTATTGTTAAAGTTGCGTATTGTTTGTTTTAGAACTGCGGTGTTTTTTTTACATTGATATTCCCTCGTTTGACCCCGATCTCACCTGTTGGTAAGTGAAATGGGGCCGACGTTGGAGCACGAATATCTAGAAGGCACCTATTATTCACTCTTACCTTAAAGAGACCCATATTATAGTTTTCAAGCAAGACAGACGGTGGTAACGAGTTCCATTCCTTAGCAGTTTGTATTATAAAGGTAAAACCAAAACCATTAGTGCGAATTGCGGGTACAATCGCAAGTATGGTACTAAGCCGTGCGCCTGCATGTCGTATGATAAAAAAGAGATGGTGGTATCAGATTATGTAGCTCCTGGGCATGTGCCATGTAGATCTTCTATAGGTTACATTTCGGGGGATGTCCCCCGAAATGTAACCTATAGAAGATCTACATGGCCTCTCCCAATACGCGTCACTGAGCCCGGTGTTCGGCTCTTCTCATCGACTTCCTGCCGCCACCTTTCGTAAGTCATCGCTCCACCTAGCTACGTTTGCCAAGGCGTGGCCTCCACTGAGAATAAGTACTAACTTTTTTTTTATACTACTTCGAATAACGGATTAAGCAGATGGCCCACCTGATGTTAAGCGGTACCCTCTGCCTATGAACAGTGCAATTCACATAGGTCACGTCCACGTAGGACGCACCCTATGTGGCATTGCGCCCGCCACCCTGAGACATAAAGATAAAAGTCTAATGTGCCTGTAATTTCACCGGCACCCTTATCCTTCAAACCGGAATACAGCAATGCGAGCACTACTGCTTTGCGGCAGAAATAGGTATGGTGGTAGTACTTTCCCGGACGAACTCTTTTTTTTACTTTTTTCTCTTTTATTGATTAGTATTTATTTTATCCAATGTATGTGATAGAGACGTGCCTATTTTAAAACATTTGCATGCTTGTGAAGCAAGAACATGTGCTCCTCACTATAATATAAGACCTTCCATGTATCCTACCATGTTCTAGCAAATAAACTGATTTCATTTCATTTCATTTCATTTAAAAAAAGCTCTGCTACTACTAACTAACTACTACTAAGTCTAAAATAACTTTGCCAATTTAAGAGTAAGACCAGTTTGAGGTTGCCTTATTTTAGCCATTAACAGATTAACCTTGTGACACCCACATAATTTTCTTGTAAAGCCCATGTAAATACTTTATTTCCAAATTATGAAAATTCAAGAAGTTATATTCAAATTCATGAATATTTCCCGTCCTATTTTATTACGAGGGCAAATAAATGTTTTCCTTTTCCCGGGCTCTTCCCCAATTGTACTAGTTCTTCATTTGTGAAGCGTGACATGTCCAGAACAAATCGTTGGTTATGCTAAAGGACTTTAATGATGCTTGAATACATTGGAATATTTTTGACGGAATCAGGAAAGTGAAATTAATTTTCATTAATAAAATAATTTAATAAAAAGACTTTATTTCAGATCCACAGATCCATAATTTGGTTAGTAACAAACATAGCACTTATGAAAATATGATTAATACCTACAACTAGACACTGTTTAATTTTTATTCTAGGCCAAAATGCACTCATTAATATGTGTAATTGGCCATAGCTGAATGCATCTTGATCCAGTGATGAGTGAGGTGGGCACATGGCCTGTCGGCTTCCACGCCCAGGAGGCTGTTGCGGCTGGCGCGCACTCTGCGCAGCGCGGCGGCAGCGCGCACGCGCAGGATCTCCGGGAAGCTGTCTACGTGTGCGTCGGCGAACATGCCCGACGCACTGCACCAGCGCGGCGCCACAATTAACAGCGCCCAGAACGCGTTGTTGAATTGAACCCGTAGGGCGCTCTCAGATATTTTCCTATATTTAGTCCAGAAGCAGAAGCAGAAGTGTAGGTACAAGTAGTAGAGGTACAAAATGCATGGAACAGTGTAATTTTAACCGGAACTGTACACTTCCTAAACCTATGAGCTATCATTCGCTCTGGTCGCGAGAGCTCTACGTGCTCTCTCGATGTCCTTATCATCATTCATTAGGTTATTTTTATTTACAGAAAGAATAATACAACTTATACAAGGTATGTACAAAATACATATGAAACAGTTGTGCTAAGTACCTGTAGACCGCTGCTAACGATCTAAAGGTAGCTCAACTGATCCAAATCACTACCAGACAGAAGCGTACCTAAGATGCTGGCTGCATAGGTTGTTACTGCACTTTTATATTTTGTTATATTTATATTTTTGTCTGTATAAAAGTTCTCCTGAGACCAAAACATGTCATAACATGCCTCAGGTAGTTGTTCTAAATGTCTTGATATGTGCCTCACGCCCGTGTCAGGAGACGGCCTAGATGTTCGAATTGCAAAACAATTGTCCTCTAGGGATTACTAGCTTCATTATACATCCATCAGACGCATGTTCTATGCCTTGGTTATAGTTAACACTTAACACATACCTACCTAACAGCCAACAGTCACATAATATAATTCTGATCCTACACTATGATTCGCTGTGTCGTGGGTATCAGAAACTACGAGGACCATGGTACCATAACACCCAGATGCGGAACAAATATTTGCAATATAACTTTTGAAACTATCATGTTTATGCACATACTTTTGACTAGAAACGATATATACCATGATTTTTGAGTTTGTATTGTTCCCGATATTTCGGCACAGTTGCATGCGCCATGATCACAGGAGAATCAGATTAGATCATTTCTCCCGTGATCATGGCGCATGCAACTGTGCCGAAATATCGGGAACAATTAAAACTCTAAAATCATGGTAAATATACCGTTTCTAGTGAAAAGTAAGTATTTGCAATTATTCGCAGCGGGAATTGAACTCGCAACCTTTCGCGTTTCATCCGGCTACTCGCCTGACGCGCTACAGTGGTCGTCTGTTACTTGATTTGAGACTGTATCCATATATACTACCTGTGCCATAGCTTAGCAATTTAAAAGGCTGTCATGTGTCAAATAGGCTTATTTTAAACTTATTTTTAGCAATATATGTACACAGCTTATAGCATTTTTTTTTTTAATCTTTATCATAAATATTCAGGGGCATGATATGGCCCAAAACACGATTTCGATAAAATATCTCGATAAAAAAAATCGTGAACTAACATCTGAACACGTGAACTACAATGCAATTATAGCGTAAATATCTCTATTACCTACGTACATTGATAAAAATAAAGAGTAACAAATAATATTATTTAGAAGGCATAGAAGATTTTTATTTTCGATTACGCAGCAAATATTTGTTTAAGTACCGTTTTACGTGACTTTCGTTCAGTTTTCGTTGTGTCAGCGTTTTTTTGTCACTTTCTAAGTTACCTGAGCTTTACTGAGTTAGATAGTGACGGAATTTGGATGTTGCCTGCCTCTTAACAATTCCACAAAATCATTATTTACATTTATTTCAGATTTGCAATTATTTTGTTTCAGCCGAAATAACGACCTTTTCTCGCTGTACCCACGTTATTCTACTGTTGAGTTTCCAATTAGTATTCTTATTATTTTTACAGTAACATTAAAAATCCTTTGTAAGATTCTGTGTTTATGTAGCAACAAGTTTATTAATTGACCAAAATTGTGAAATTAAATACAACAAAAAACAATTACTGAACATAGAAACATCTACTACGGTTGTTAAGGCGCAATGGGTTCACAGCATGTCTATAATGAGCTCTAGAATTTTTAAGTTTTTGATAAGAGTTCTTAGAGTTTTCAAGAAGAAAAAAATGTATGGTATTCCTAAGCTTTTTATCTAGTGAAATCATAAATTCAATACCCTGTTTGAATTACTTCATTCTATATTTCTTGGTATCCGTTTTTAAATTTTAAATACCACTTTAGACTTACTTCTTACACGTTTTAATTTTTGAAACATTTAGTTACTTATTCATTATTATTTGAGTTAGTGAATTCATCAACAAAATTTAACAAAACTCTAAAAGGCATTTTTCTATTATTTTTTTATACACAAAAACATGGCATCCGAGCGTGGCTTTTTCGCTTGATACAAAAATGCTGGTTGAAATTGTTTGAACCTATAGCGCCTTTAAAGAACGTAGTCATTTAAATGGAAGTCCATCCTAATACATACTATTATTCTATTAGTCTGTGCTACTATGCATGCTGTTCGTAGACCGGCGTAGGTGCTACGGCGTAGGAAATCTACGGCGTAGTGCGCATTACTTGTAGCAACGTTCCATTTCAAGAACTAACCATGACCTATGTTTAGATTATAACGATCGTATCTGTGTTGTTCCATCTACAAGCGTTCCTTTAGTACGTAGCTAGCCGTCCTAATCTCCATCTCATTGTATGCATTGGGATGTTTAATATTCCCAATATCAGAACCGCTTTATAAATATTTATGAACGCTATTGCATCACAGATAGCAATATTGTGTACGTAGAATTGACGTTTTGATTAGATTAATTGATATGCTGGAATCTCTCCTTGATATTGATGATTAAATTGAACTAATTATAAACTTATAACCTTCCAATTACTACGCAAGAAAGAACTTAAGCGTACTAAGCGAAATAGATCGATGCGAGGCTTCTATGCTTTGTGCCCTTTATTTTTAGGACAATATGATACTTGAATTCTTTCATATTTTTTATAAAGAGCATTGGTTTTTTTATCGGAAACAACCTTAACCTCTGAACCTAAAAATAAATGTAAATTTTTTTAAAACATCCTTCAATGTAGGTTACGTATCGAAAATGCCCCTGTGTTGCCGGTGTCCATAAGCAACTAGAAAGAAATAAATAAATAAACGTTCATTTGCAACTATACACAAAGAGACACATTAACAAATAAGCAAGTAAGAACTAAATAAAAACAAATTAAAAAACAAAACTAATTCACTTTGTGTGTGTGTCTGATGCAAGCCACAAAAGGGTCCCTACTCAGCGTTTGCTAGGCCGCGTGGCAGCCCAGCGTTGATCTTCCGTTCAACTAATAGTACAGGCAAATTAGCAAAAAGTGTGGCCCTAAGTCGAGTAGTCGTGGATTCTTATGGAATCGATAGATGACCCGAATAGAAGCTTATCCCAGGTTTGCACCGTTTCTGGCGCATACGGAAGGCTTTTAAATATTAGGTGCAAACTTTGAAAAATTTTAACTTTTGAATAAACAAAAAAGTGTTAAGTGCAAGTTCAATTACCTAAAGAGACAGTCTTAGTGCGTCATGGATTTTAATTAAAACTACGTGCATAGTGGGAAACACTGTGAATTTGTTTTTTTTAGTTTGCGGCTCGGGGGAAATTTATGTACTCGGTGCAAACTTACACAAGGTTTCTATAAGTTTTATAAACACTATGATAGTTTTGCACACCTCAGCGAATTACGGAACATAGTTTTTTTTCTTTTTTTGTAAATTGTACTTCGGGGGAAATTTATGTAGTCGTGCAAATTTTATTATGGTATATACTATCAGTTTACCACATTCGCACGTAAAAAAAAACACAAATTTCGTACCGGAAGTACTTCTTAATAATAAATCGCAATAAGAAATCAACGGCGTAAGTGGGGTGCAGATTCATACCAAAATGTAGGCCGTATTCATCCCACGAATAATAAAATTGTATATTTGTCCGTATTAATCGCAAAATGTAGTCCGGATCCATACTACGCCACGGCCTTTAACAATGGCTATTAGTACGGTCAGACAGAAAAATGCAAGATCCTTACTATCATTTTCATATTATATTTTTGTTGGATGCAAATTATTAATAATGGGCGTTCGTATGTATGTATGTTTGTCCGAAGATAACTTGCGAACTGTTTATATATTATTTATAAAACTAGTATTCTTTATACAATTTGGTAGATGGGTAAATAGTATTGGAACTACAATTTGTGAAAGGTTATGAGCTTAATTGGTTCGGGGGTTGTACAAGATATTGGGGCCAAAGAAAAGGTAAAAAGTCAAACAATCATAGCCGTTTCAAAACTAGGTTTAGTTTTATTTTAGACTGTGGGACATAAGCAAAGAAGTAAAAATAAATAACCTCTAGAGTTTTTCCAGTAATCTACTATCATCCATCGAGGAGTTCCGTTGTCCACCTTCCGTCTCCATCATCAGATCAGCTCACTGTCACCATCATAAATAAATATTTAATAAATAAATAATGCTGGACTGTTCACACAACATTATCTAGCCCTAAGCTAAGCAAAGCTTGTCTTATAGGTTCTAGATAACTGATATCCTTTAATAAAATACATTACATAGATAGATATTTTTTATTATACATAGAAAATACCCAACGAAAACATATAACATAACATAAATAACATCCTGAACAAATATCTGCAAATAGTACAAATATTTATAAATTATACAATATGGGTAAATTCAAGAGAAATATCAAAAATATCAATCTCTTAATGGTAGGCAGCGCGTTTGCAATACAGTGGGTGTTGTCCATAGGTGGCGGTGACTGCTTTACATCAGGTGGGCCGTCTGCTTGTTTGTCACGTTTAGGGCATGCAATATCGGAAGGTTTTCAATTCCTATACTGATTTCCGATATTAAATATCAATATTGGAATTCCGATATTAATATCGGAATTTCGTTATTTATTTAGTAATTGCACATTTTATTTATAAATTGCACAAATTCGGTTTGAGGTTGGATTAAGTGCAATTAAAAATATTTTTAAATCGTATTCTAATCGTATCTGATCACGGGAGAACTAACTAATGTATTTGCGAGTAGATGTTATTGGCAGATATATCGATCTACCCTCTTTCTCACTCTTTTATTATGAACGATAACACTATCATCGGTTTCATTGTCACACTTTAACCCAACTCGACACACAACACTATCGGTATCCGGTCGCGTAGCAGGTACCACACTTTTGTGATTCTTACACATTCTCACCACAGGCTTCCATACTCCAGATATTTGAAAATCATCTTCTCTATTGAAATTTATGTATTTAGTAATCTCAATTGCCTCTTGTGCCATTACAAATATTTATATATAATATACGAATCTTTGCTCGTTGTATAGTATTTTGATGTTATCTAAAAGCTTGTGTTATAAATAACTGTAAAATTCTGATTTTCTGAAACGACTTCTACACTAGTCCGCGATTTTCCGAAAAAAATGTTTTAAAAATGGCTTCCACTTTCTTTTTAAATGTTGTATACTTGTTTTTGTTCTGTGATGACAGTAAACCTCAGATATTGATTTTTAAAGTAATCGAAACAGTAACAAAAAAAAATGCATTTACATCCACAGCACGAAATATTGACATAAAATTAAAAATATTGAAAAATTAAAAAATCTGTTTAGTCCCTTACATTCTAAGGACATTTTAAAAATAAAGTCACATAAACTTTTTCATCCAAACCTATCTTAAAAACTTGGTCATTATGTCAGCTATTTATCATGTAAATTTGATTGAAAATCTTTTACGGGATCATTCATGATATTCAATTTAAACAGTTGAATGCGAAATTAGTAGTAGAGTAGAGTAGAGAGAGAGAGAGAGAGAGAGAGAGAGAGAGAGAGAGAGAGAGAGAGAGATTAGTAGAGCTTTTTTGTGAAATACTTCGTCCGGGGAAGTACTACCACCATACCTATTTCTGCCGCAAAGCAGTAGTGCTTGCATTGCTGTGTTCCGGTTTGAACGGTATGGGTGCCGGTGAAATTACAGTCACATGAGACTTTTCATCTTTATGTATCAGGGTTGCGGGCGCAGTGCAATGTCACGAATGCACTGTTCATAGGAAGTGAGTACCGCTTATCACCAGGTGGACCATCTGCTTGTTCAGTCATTCTAAATAGTATATAAAAAAAACCTGTCATTAAGATGTTGTGTAACTACTGAAGCAAAGTTACATGGTGCGCCGTCGTTTTGAAAAATCATGTTTCGGCGTGGTAGTAAAATGGTGTCTGTGGATTATCCATTTAAATCTTCTCTTAAAAAGTTCAAGTATGACTCGCCATTTAGACGATCTGGCAGTTGGAATGAGCCCACCATCTGTCGCAAGTTTCTGCCTCGTAGGTAGAAAATAATGTCCTTGAACAACAAAGATGGGTTATTTTACTATTGCTTATGTGTAATATAATCTTCAGATTACCAGATTTCTTTTTAATCCCGACTTGCAGAACATTTTCAAAAACTCGTTTTTTAACTAACTTTTATTAAATTGAGTGTTTTTTATGATCCTGTGCAAGAATCTGGAACAAAGTTACATGACTAATAGCTGACACATCAGCCATGTTTTTAAGATAGGTTTGGATGAAAAAGATTATGTGACTTTTTTTTTAAACGTTCATTGAAGTAAGAGATTAAACAAAACAAAATATATCTTCATATTATTATTATTATTTTAATGCAATAGTAGATGCTGTTGATTTAAATGCTATCAGATAAGGTAACCCTAGTATTTAGCTTATTTACAACAAAAAAACAGGACTCTACCTCAACGAATCGAGTCACAATGGCCAAAAAAGTGTAAGAGCTCCGATTGTCTTAAAAACACACAACTCGAAAACTACTAAAAATCGCGGAACATACATAGGGTTGATTCGGGTACCTCTGGGGGTTTCCTTTGGATTTCGGCTTGATACTACTTTTTGGGACACACTGTATATATTATTACTTTGTTGATTATTTTATACCGACAATTTTATGAAATAAATAGATGTTCCATAATAACATATTTTTTTTGCTGACGTTACTTTCACTCGTTTTAGATGTAGGTATTTCTAGGTGGGATAAATACGGACTCTAAAATGAAATGAATATTAATGGTATGAATCCGGAATAATTATTATTTCTTTCAGCTCGTGGGATGATTTTCTGGGATCAATACGGATGCACCCCGCGGTCGGGGGCCAGTGTAAGCAGTGCAGCGCCACAGTATATATATTAGTTACTTAGCACCGCACTGAACTTACATATATAATACTTAAAAAATGCATGTTCCGTATATAAATTCCAGTATTAAATGGCCGGCGAATGTAGTACTAATCAAATGAATAAGTTTAAGTGAAATTCCAGAATTGCCTGAAATTTCCCCGAAGAAGAGCGACAATAAAATATGGAAAAAGTGACTTCCGTGTGAGGTACCTAGGTGCAAACCTGGTAATTTATTTGGCCCATTTTTCTGGTAATTCTGTCAATTTGCACCGACTACTTCAATTTCCCCCGAACAGCAACTCAAAAAAAGATTTTTTTAGAAATGTTTTTTTTTTCATATGTTCCGTAAGTCGGATTAAAAAAATACTTGGTGCAAATGTAGATCATAACGGTCTTAAGTGTATGCTAAATTGCACCGACTACATCTTTTTTCCCCATTAAGTTATAGGTATTATAAGGGTTTCACCCTATTTCACCCTGTTCCGGCGGGGTGAATTTGCTAAAAGTTATATAAGAGGTGATTTTCATGCCAAACAAAACAATTAGAAAAGGTTTTGTGACTACATCTAATTACTTCCACACTTTTGCTAAAAATCACCTAATTTGCCTGTACTATAAGTTAATGTCCTGTTATAGTTATCTATTAGCTGATGCTGTAGAGTAGCTGCAATTAATTTAAAATCTATTAATCCACACAAGAAGGATGGGCTTAAAAAGTAGCTCATAAACATAATAAATAAGTTTATCACTTCACCACACTTGCCAGGGCCCTGCAACGGCCGCACATTTGTGAAAATGTAAATGTTATTGCCCAAAGCAAGCGGCAGCATTATAAATATTTGAAGTTAAGGCTAGTGCACGCTGAGCATGCGCTTGGTGAGTTCGCTGACTGTGTGTTACACCGAAACGTTGCATAATTCAGCTTTTAGTGAGATAGAAATGGTAGTATTTGTATGAAATTAAGAATTTGTAGACGAAATCAGAAAAAGGGCAAATAGCGAACAGCACGTCAATATAGCTGTTGCCTATGTCCAATAGATTTTACTAGGACTTGCAAAAGATTATGTTAATGATAATAGCCGTAGTTATTTGTCAATACAAGTCACAATCTCTCTATCACATTTCAAAATTATCAGTAATAATTTTTTTTACTGCATGTATGATGGAACAAGCCCAACTGATGTTAAGCGATAACCTCTGCCTTTAACAATGCATTACCTCATAGGTCACGTCCACCTAGGACGCACCCTATGTGGCATTGCACTGTGCCCGCCACCCTAAACATAAAGATGAAAAGTCTCATGTGCCTGTAATTTCACCGGCTCTCATACCCTTCAAACTGGAACACAGCAATGCGAGCGTAGTAATGTAGCTTGCGGCAAAAATAGGTATGGCGATACCCCTGACGAACTCTTTCACAAAAAAGCATTCCTTCTACTAAAACGTAGCTCATCCGTTACCGTATCTAAGTAGCAAATAATCATCATTTTTAGGGTTCCGTAACCAAATGGAAAAATACAGAACCCTTATAGATTCGTCATGTCTGTCTGTCTGTCCGTACCCGGACATACATGTCACAGCCACTTTTTTCCGAAACTATAAGAGCTATGCTGTTGAAACTTGGTAGGTAGATGTATTCTGTGAACCGCATTAAGATTTTCACACAAAAATAAAAAAAAACAGTAAATTTTTGGGGTTCCCATACTTAGAACTGCAACTCAAAAAATATTTTTCGTCAAACCCTTAGGTGTGGGGTATCTATAAATAGGTCTTGAAAAATGATATTGAGGTTTCTAATATAATTTTTTTCTAACCTGAATAGTTTGCGCGAGAGACACTTCCAAAGTGGTAAAATGTGTCTCCCCCCCTGTAACTTCTAAAATAAGAGAATGATAAAACTAAAAAAAAAATATGATGTACATTAACCATGTAAACTTCCACTGAAAAGTGGTTTGAACGAGATCTAGTCAGTAGTTTTTTTTTGAATACGTCATAAATTGTAAACCATCCAAGAACTTTTATATAATGTTACTTGCTGCTACGGAACCATTCATGGGCGAGTCCGACTCGCACTTGGCCGATTTTTTTAAATTTATTTACATATAAACGCAGACACGTAGGCACACACTTCTTTCCCAGAAAGGGTAGGCAGAGCCTCAAATGGGCCTCTTTTCACCGTGGGTTGCACCATCATGGGAAATAGACTTGACAAGTGAGCTCATCGCTGCCATTGCCACCCACTACTGACTCTGCTAACTCTTTCGTCCTGTAATAACAGATTCCTAAACAAGCCAGTAGCCAGGACAAATCTTATACCAACGAATTTTACAAACAAGTCCAGGTAAACCCTTAGTCGGCTTTTACGACATCCATAGGAGGAGATGGAGGGGTCTATTCTCGGGCTTATGTTTTTGCTCATCATAGCACATCAACAATTCTTGTGATCATTAATTCATAGGGGCTCATAAATGTCATTAGTTTATCGACGAAGGTCTCCCACATTTAAACTATTTAATGACACTCGTAGCTAAACTAATGATATTTATGAGATACCTGTCGATTAAAAGAGATCTCCTTAATTCCACAAAATCAGTTTTCACTGTCGAAAGTGTGTGAGTAATTGATGAACGTTCTACTCTGAGTAGATATTTTAACAGCTGTCTTTGCTTGTAATTGCTTTGACGACCTCTGTAGCGCGTCGATGATTAGCAGGCTGAGATGCGACAGGTTGAGGGTTCAAATCCCGCTACGGGACAAAATATTTTTATGATCTGCCAATATTTGTTTCTGGTCCGGGTGTTATGGTACCATGGTACTCGTAGTTGGTTCCCACGAAACAGGGAATCCTAATGTGGGATCAGGACTATGTAAGTGACTGTTATGTAATAATAAGTCACTGGTTGGCAAACTGTCGGTTAGAGCCCTTTAGGTTGAAAATAAATAAATAAATAGACTGACTAACGGCCCTAACTCACCGAGATCCCATGGCGACGTCGCCACCTACGTATTCAAACAATTCATTCAGAAATGTATGGCAGTTAACTCACTTGGCAACGGTTTAGCTACGTCGCCAATTTAGAAGAGTAGCCACACCAACGGGTCACTTTGTGGAGACTGGATACCTGGCACGCTGGCAACGTAGCCAATAAAATGTTCACGAGCAAGCTGCGTCTCACTCACTCGGTGTCCAACCGGTCGCTGAGACGGACGCACAGCGCACACGTGTTTTGTGGAAAAAAAACAGTTTTCATACCGAAAGATTTATTGTGGAAATTCAAAATCGACCATGTTTATGCAATACTGCAATATCAGATTATTCCGACCATACTTTAAACTATAAACGTAAATAAAAACACCATCGCTTTCGATCTGATACAAAAGGATGAACAAAAATTTCTAAGGTTTCTTCTTTTTGAATTTTTTGCGACGCACATACTAAATAAGTATGATTTCTTCTAAGCACGTAGCGCCCATTCTCGGTACGAGAACTGAGACAACTGATTAGCCACTGGCTACTCCAAACCGAAGGTAGCCAGAGGTAGCCATGGATACGTAGCCGGCATCGTCGCCATGGTATCTTGGTCAGTTAGGGCCCTAACACTTTTGCACAAAATTAAATTGTTTGCATGATGTCTAAATGCGTCCCGGCCACAGTGACACCGAACCACTTAATTATTAAGCTGTATTTTTCTTTTATGTGGTCTAGACATGCTATTACTCAGCTCAGGATTTAGCTGGTTTTTCCTCAGACGAGAGGATTAATTACTCTTTAGCGATAGTTGCACTGGGTTTGCTCTCATTCCATTAACGAAATTAAAAATATGAATTTTCATGAGCTTTTTTGATAACATTTTTTGATACAATTTAATGTACTACTCCCTAATAGTATGGTAAAGGCCTGGGAGTTGGAGTGTAAAAGTTAAATAAGAAGATTATTCAAGTAATCTACAACTGTAAATTTAATAAATCTACAAGTAGGATTGTAGTGGAATGCCCGCGATTTTGTGCACGTGGAGTTTTTTCATACAAACTTCTGCACTCCCTTAGGGATTTAAATTCAGGAATTCTTTTCTTAGTGCATCTGTAGATCACAAAAAAACCTCCAAATTTCAGGTCTCTAGGACTTACTGAACGTTGATGGTTAGTCAGTGAGAAAATGTGTCAGTCAGTCACGCAACTATTTAATATACATATATATTGGTGTTCTATTGGGATTTTTGTAGGGAAATGTTCTGCATACAAATCCCTAAATAGAACGGTGGGCCGTGACTCCGGTTGCCGCTGCCGGGTCACGACTCCACGAGAAGCGTCTCCACCGGGTGCACATCAGGCTTGCGCGGCTGCCTCGGATGCGTGGCTCGCGAAGATAGGCTGAGCCATCAAAAGCCCTTGAGCATCCAAAATAAACAGTATCTTGAATGGCCTCGCGAGGCAAAACCACCACCGACCACACCGAACGAATAGCGGAAACTGAGGCACGTTTGAGCATGTCGCTTTTACCGTCAGCCAACAGCTTGACCCCGAGGTACGTTTGGCCGAGCTAACGTGCGCCCGAACAGCCCCAAGGCACGTCAACACAGAAAAGCAATTGGCTCACGAGGATGCCACGCGAGCGCGTGCACTTGGTGGAGACGCGGCTGTAGACGAAGTAACATTCTATTAGCGATGACGCTAGTAGAAAAGCCAATAATGTATGGAATTGACGTAAGCTATCGAAATTTTGACACCGACGTGGTGACGGCCGGTGGAGTAAAGCCTCGACAGAGTGGTGGCCGAAGTCAGGCCGAAGAAATCCGGGTCACCCGAAAGTGAGATGGGCTGACGATATCGTATCCGTCGCAGGCAATAGTTGAGGGAAGTTGGGGGGTTGAGGGACCCACAGGACAGAGGAGGCTGTCAAAAGAGAAAGGCCACATACATTTTTGTCTTACATAATTAAATTTATGTATTAATACTGATTGTACCTAGATATATAATGCAGTTGTTTGTTTTTCCTTAATAAATAAAATAAAATAAAGGAGACCAATACCCAGCAGTGGGTGATTCTGGACTGAGATGATGATGATGATGATCGAAATGTTACGTGGTCTATTGCACTGTATACAACTTTAGAATTTGAATCGCTTCGATGCGAATGCCATTTGGCTAGGCCGGCTGGTCTGAATATCGCTTTGGTGTAATACTACTCAAGGGTTAGTTTTCAGAACCATACCTGTCAATGACCAAGTAAAAACGAATGATACTATTGCAGAAGAACAGAAGGTAGCAAAGTTGCGGTATCTACTTTAGAAACTCAATTAAACTTCGTTGTTTTTCCTCACAAAAGATGAAGCTTACAACTAAAAAGTAGCGACCCTACATTTTTCTTAGATTCGGAATCAGCACACGTCTGCCCCGTGAGACTGGCTTGTAATAGTAACACGTTTCGTACTGACTGGGAGGTTCCCACGCTTCCACTTCCACGTTTTAAATAACTGGAGAAAATATTTCATGGATGGAATAAAATTATGAAGGCTTTCTTTATAATTCTGATGCTGAAAATCCGTTTTGAGTTAACAAATTAAAAAAACCGGCCAAGCGCAAGTCGGACTCGCGCACGAAGGGTTCTGTACCATTATCTATAAAAACGAAAATAAAACACGTTCGCTATATGGGAGCCCTCTTAAATGTTTATATTATTCTGTTTTTTAGTATTTGTTGTTATAGCGGCAACAGAAATACATCATCTGTGCAAATTTCAACTGTCTAACTATCACGGTTCATGAGATACAGCCTAGTGACGGACAGACAGATGGTAGGACAGCGGAGTCTTAGTAATAGGGTCCCATTTACTCTTTGGGTGGGGAACCCTAAAAACACACTTTAAAGCTTTCTTTATTATTTTTTTATGTGTATTTAAGTCTGTAATTTAATTCTGTTAAATAGGTATATCACAAATCGCACACTTAGCTATCGACGACTTGATAATAATCAATGACTATTAAAAAGTATCATGTCAAATTCTTTCGAACGTAATCACACTAATATCATAAATGTCAAAGTTACGATGTTTGGATGTGAATCGCATGTGCGTATCGTAATGGGAGAAGGGCTTTACTCAATCACGCTGAATCGAACCGGCTGAACCGATTTAGATGAAATAAGATACACACATACATTATGACCTGGATTGAGCTATAGACTACATTAAATCCTTGTAAAATGTGAGCGAAGCCGCAGCGGGACACTAGTTTGAAATATTTTCACTCACTAGACGGTACAGTCTGGTCTGAAATAATTGCTTGGCATCACACAATGCGTTTGGCTGTTGTTTGCAATCCATAATTTATACACAAAGAGTTCAATGCACCAAAACATATTTGACGACCTCTGTGGCGCGGCGGGCGAAGGTTCGCCTACGACGTAGGAGGTTGCTTCCTCCTGTGTTTGATTCCCGCCTCGTTACAAATATTTGTACGATCTGCAGATATTTTTTCATATATTTTTAATTTTTATTTTTTCTATGTATAATAAAATATAATACCTATATCTATGAAATGTATTAACGCTTCCGTCTGGTAGTGATCTGGATTAGTTAAGCTACCTTTAGATCGCTTGCAGCGGTCTTCAGGTTCTACAACTGTTTCATATGAGAAAAGAACGAGAACTTAGATTAAAAACAGGAAGGAAAGATTTAGAGGCCCCTCTGTGTCCTAGATTAGGAGTTGCAATGCATGGCTGTCGGTATCAGGCAGTTAAATTATATAACTCGCTACCTGTTGTAATGAAGACCATTGATAGTCCAAGTGTATTCCAAAATAGACTAACAAAGCTATTGTTGGAAGGGTGCTTTTATTCTTTAGATGACCTTGTCCTAACTAATGTAAATATTGATAGCACCTGACATTATATTTTTATTATTCTGACTTTAATTATTATTCTGACTATTTGTGAATTTATATAACATTTTGAATAGGTACAATACTTAATTATCTTTAAAATTTAATTGTATAAAGTCCTTATTGTATGTTATTTTATTATGTAATTTCAGATACAATTGTAAATTGTTATTGAATTAAATGAACTGAACTGAACTGATATGTATTTTGTACAAACCTTGTATTATTCTTTCAGTAAATAAATGTATTTTCTACCGTCAAAAAAAAAATGTATTGTATTATTAAGTATAGTAGTTATCTAGTGCCTATAACACAAGCTCTGCTTAGCGTTATGAATGTAAGATAATGTTGAAAGAACTGTCCAGCATTATTATTATAACAATTACGTTACCATTCGGTGTGACTGTCCCCACAGTCCATGTGCATCTATATCACTGTCCACGGAACGTGCCTCCTTATGCATAGTTAGTCTTGTTTATTATACTATTTATTATCTCAAAACAGCTCCGGACGCAAAGCTATCCAAGACAACGAGAATTTTTATAGTGTTCCTAGATTCTGGCACTATAAACCGTGCAGAGGCCAAGCTAGTAACGTCACACGATTGTACTGTACAGATGCGAAGTTACAACTGGTTGAATCAGCCGTTTATTTGTACGACTAGCTGTTTCATTGAACAACGGCATTCAACCCCAAGATTTTGTACGGCAAAAGGCTAATAAAATAGTATTTAAAAAAATGCCCAAGTGCGAGTCGGGCTCGCGCACGAAGGGTTCCGTACCATTCTCTATAAAAACGGAAAAAAATAAGTTGGTAAAAAAATGTATTTAATTTACACGCAAAAAGTGTTCTCTCATCTTAAAACTGACACCACAGAGCATTGCTTAACCTACATTTGGAAAAATCATGTTTGTTGTATGGGAGCCCCCTTAAATATTTATTTTATTCTATTTTTTTTATCGTACTATGTAGAATCTTTTGTTAATTTTAAGCTGTGTAGAGCTTTTTTGGCCATAATTTTGTTAATGTTAAACATAAATATTGTATAAATCGCTGTTGGTTTACCAAAATAAATAAAATAAAATAATATTAAATTTAGTATTTGTTGTTATAGCTGCAACATAAATACACCATCTGTGCAAATTTCACCTGTCTAACTATCACGGTTCATGTGATACAGTCTGGTGACAGACGGACAGACAGTCAGACAGACAGACAGCCAAGCTTTAGTAATAGGGTCCCGTTTTACCTTTTGGGTACGGAACCCTAAAAAACTTACCTACCTGGAGACTACAATCTCACGATGATAATATTATAGCTGTTTTCTCGAAGTCCCAGGACTTTTTATGTAGAAGTGGCGTTGTGCAATGAAAGGAGTATTAAACGGGTAGCCGTGTATTTAAACTCAAGATTCTTTTGGATTCGTTCTCAAAGTCAAAGTCAAATTATAATGTCATATATCATGTTCTATGTGGTCAGTAATAAACATGATAGTACGGAGACCAAATTATTGAGTTATATTCAATGACGTGACATATTTCAAGTTTTCAGTTTAATAATCATTTATTCTCAAAAAGATAATTACTATCACTTACATGAGAATCAATTATACATAGTAAAAATAGTTTAGGTCGTTCAAGTTAATATAGATAGGAACTCAATCAACACATTATGCTGCATAAAATTATTAGTAAACATTTGATATAACATGATGAGAAAGTTTAGTTTTGAATGCGTTAAATGTATATATTTTTTAAATATCTGTGGGTAATTTATTTTAAAGCTGTGTGCCTACGTAAACTACCTGTTTTTTGAAGCTTGGTCTCTGTTAGAAACTACTCTGCCACAATACTCCACAATTCTAGTGATTTACAGACGAAATGCGGCACTGTACCTGCAATTTATAACCATTTCAATTTAAGCTTTATTTCGAATGCTATAAAAGCCATTATGCACGGCTAGTCATAATCCTGTAATAAGGTGCAGGCCAGGAATGATACACAGCCAGTAACAATCTCTCGGTGGTTTAAATTTTAAAGCGTCTGGATGTAGTTGTTAGTTGTTTGGATAACATTATTCTGTTTTATTCGTTTGAAGTTTGTATTGAATAAGTGAGACGGTTTTGAGAAACTACATTGTTAGGGCGATATGTCAAAATATCGAATGGGCGGAGTGCATGAAAACAATAACTTCAAGAAAGTTATTGCGATAATACTCACTTGAACCCGGGAATATATGAGATGAACGAATGAATGAATGAATGAATGAAAATACTTTATTATTGCACTCCTTACAAATTAGTTAAAATAAACACATAACAGGACTCTTCCCACCATTTTCGAAAAGAGATGTTGTCTACTTTTATTTTATTTCTTTTGCTAGTGTTTTCTTGAGTTATATTGTGTTATTTTGGTGGCATTTTAACTAATGTAGCTCGTTTAAAAAGCACAAGTGTAGTGAAATGAAATGGAAGTGAATTGCGTGACTTTTGAAATTGGTGGTAATTGTCTACCAAAGTTTTAGTAAAATTGGCCATCGTTTTACTAAAACATGAATCGACTGTGACTTTGACGACTTGGAAGGAGTGTAACGTTGCAAAATATATTGAAAATACAATATAGTGAAAATACAGATCCTTGAAAATGGCAAATGCACAAGCCGTGCGGCGCCAATTATAAAGAAAAAAACACATAACAATTAAACAAAAACTAAATGTACAATGGGTGGTCTTATCGCAAAAAGCGATCTCTTCCAGGCAACCTTTGAATGGAGAGGAGCTAAACTTGTATGGAAGATTGGTTGGGGTGTACCCATATTTATGATATATATATTTATACCGCTCAGAAGTAATTGCATGACAAATGATTACAAAAATATTTTTGCTTTAAATAAATAAAATAAATAAATAAATAATGCTGGACAGTTCACACAACATTTTATAGCCCCAAGCTAAGCAGAGCTTGTGTTATGGGTACTAGACAACTGATATACTTAATACAATATATTACATAGATAGATATTTTGAATTATGTATAGAAAATACCCAGAACACCCTGAACAAATATCTGCAGATCGCACAAATATTTGTTTCGCAAATATACAAATAAATCCGTTTCTATCATATTAATCAAAGTACTGTGATCCTACCGATTAGTATAAAAATTAACCGAAAATATATTTTCCCTATTCAAAGGAGGGATATTGACAACCGTTTTCAAAAAATAAATCTATCGAGAAAATGTTTACCAAACGTATTTCAGTTTTTCATCCGGTCGACTGTCCTAGGCCTAGGCTACCTGGACGTTCAACCTGATATTTATATTATATCCTTAAATAATTACTGTATTAACATTAAGTTTGTAACTTTTACCGTTACTGAGTGAGCATGTAACGGAGCGACCCCAAAATTGTAACATATCGCCTTAAAACTAGAGTTGAGAGCGAATATGAGTAATGATTTCTTTTGTAATTTCTAGTAAATAATATACCCCAATTAGTGGCATAAGATATGAGACGATGGTGAGTTTGTAGAAGTTCATACTTTAATAGGTAGGTACTTTGAGGTAGGTGCTATGGGTAGGTAGAATTTTCCGAGAGAATTTTCCGTCCGTGGTTTTCCCGGGCAGTTATAGGTAATTGGCATAAAGTGTAGAAATTTATACGGCGGGTGGATACGGAAAAAATAAGATATTGCTATATTCTATTAAAAAATGTTATAACAAAAATACTGTAATAAATAACGCAGAAGCAAGTCTTTTATTGGTCAAGCACTAATAAACCTGTACAGTTATTAATCGACTTCAAAAAAGGAGCTTCTGAATTCGGTTTTTGACAGGGAACCCTGTGTTCCACGCTCGGTCAGCAACAGCAATTTAAGAAAAAGCGGCCTAGTGCGACTCGGACTCGCCCATGAAGGGTTCTGCAGCAGCAAGTAACATAATATAAAAGTTCTTGTAGTTCGTAGTAACTTTGAAATCTTTACTTTGATCGATGATTTAAAAATAGTGTATTAAAAAAAACTACTTACTAGATCTCGTTCAAACCAATTTTGGTTGAAAGTTGACATGGTAATGTACATCATATTTTTTTGTTAGTTTTATCATTCTCTTATTTTAGAAGTTACGGGGGGGGGGGGGGGGGGGGGCTACTCAGTTTAGAAAAAAAGATATTAAAATCCTTAATATCATTTTTGAAGACCTATTAACAGATCAATGCAGCCAGCATCTTAGGGACGCTTCCGTCTGGTAGTAATTTGGATCAGTTGAGCTACCTTTAGATCGCTTGCAGCGGTCTTCTGGTAGCTCAACTGTTTCATGTGTATTTTGTACATACCTTGTATTATTCTTTCTGTAAATGGGTATGATGAAAAAAAGAAAGTTCTACGTACTCCCAAATTTTCTTGTTTTTTTTCTATTTTCGTGTAAAATCTGAATGCGGTTCACAGAATACATCTACTTACCAAGTTTTAACAGCATAGCTCATATAGTTTCGGAAAAAAGTGGCTGTGACATACGGACGGACAGACAGACAGACAGACAGACAGACATGACGAATCCATAAGGGTTCCGTTCTTTGCCATTTGGCTACGGAACCCTAAAAAGTAAACATAGGTTTCTATTCTTATAAAACCAATAACATGTACCTATTTTTTTTTTTGGATCATCCGTTTATGATAAGTAGCCTTTCTAAAATCAATATTGCATTTTTGGGTCTATTATCGCCTTAAAACAATACTAAAAGAAATATGTAAATACATGCAATATGGACGCTGCACAGAACCGCACACACCATATATAATTCATAGTCTGGTAATTTATTTAGTGAAAGCAGTGAGCGAGTTCTTAGTGGTAGGTAAATAATTAATTTATGGTAAACAAGCATATAAGTAACAATGATTATTTAAAACTGTTTATTTGGAAAGATGGTGTGCCATCTTTAACTCGTCACAGCTTTATAAAAACCGTAATAGAAGGGAAAATAGAAGGAAATCGAGGAAGAGAAAGACTGCGAATAAGTAACATGAGCCAGATAAAGAAGAAGGATATAGAGGCTCTCATGTCGTATAAGGAAATAAAAGTGATTGCATTGTTGGTGTTGGTGTGTTTGTTAGACTATGTAACGATACAAGAGACGCAAATCTCTTGACCCGCGACGCTTACCAACCGCGCTGGCGAAAGCTTCACTGTAAAACCAAACTATACTGGTTTGATTGAAACACGAGGATGTTAAATTCAAAACTACTGAAAATAAAATAAGAGTACCCGTAAAATGTGCAACGCCAAGAACCACAAACCGCACAATTTTATTTGGTGGCAACACTGTCGCGATACCAAAACATAATTTCAATTATTGATGCGCATTTGCTACAGGATGCGACAGGTGACAAAGGTGGTAATTAATGAGTATATACCTCAGAACATATATCAAGCAAGACACCGCAAACATGTGAATTTGTATGAAACCAAGTGTGCTATTTTGTACCTACTAGGCTACGAAATATCTCCATTCACACGGCTGATTTCGAAGATTTTTTATTACAAGCTTTTAACTTGCAATGTATGTTTGTCTACGTGGAATCCGGGTGGAATCTTGCAACTGAATTTTGAAGTAGTTATCCTTAACCGATTGAGCTGAAATTTGGCATACCTACCTGTCAAGTTCCGATGACAATACAATATCATGGTGACAGCGAGCTGATCTGATGATTGAGATGGAAGGTGGACAACGGCACTCCTCAGTGGATAATAGTAGACTGGCCGTGTTTAGGCTCATTTTGATCAGCACATTGAATTGAGAGAGAACTGATTGAATGTTTGCTTATAGGTGCACTGCACCTACTTCGGGCAGGCAAATTGACACACAATACGTGCACTTGCGTTATCTATTAATTGTTATTATAGGTCTGTGATATGTACCTATATTTGATTTGTGTGATAGTGAAATTAGTGATATACTCGTATAGCACAAAATGCCAAAAATGATTTCTGGATTACTAGTGTGTCCCCCGCGGCTTCTCTCGTGTTCTACCAGGATAAACACTCAACCATCGTAACTTTGTCAATTATGTTATTAGTGGGATTTATGGATGGTTTGGTGGCATACTTGCTGTGGAGTGTCCGGCCTAAGAATAGACCCCTCCATCTCCTCCCGTGGATGTCATCAAACTCGACTAAGGGATTACCCGGATTTGTTGATAAGACATCTGTGGTATAAGATGAGTCTTGGTTGCTAGCTTATTATATAATGTGTGTTATTAATGGAAGAAAGCGTAGCAATGACGGCGATGAGCTCACCACTTGTCACGTCTATATTCCACGATGGTGCAACCCACTGTGAAAGGAGGTCCATTGAGGCTCTGGCTACCCCTTTGGGGAAAGTGGCGTTAGACTATGTCATGTCATAAGGATGGTCAAATAGAACGAAGTTGTGTTAGGATAGGACTGAACGGTAATCTAGAAATTTTAATCTCATTCATAACTCTTATTGATAAGAAAGATGAAACTGAAAAACACTTCACGTCTGATCGTTTGGAATAAATTCCCTCGCCATTAGCTATTAAGCAGTCACATCCATAATTCATCATGGCGCGGGAACCGGTGGCAGTACAAATAAAATTCCTGCATAAACCGTGAATTTTACCTATTGCTTTTGGTATTTGGGGACGTAGTCAGGTCATCGTCACCCGACAACATCGGTATAATGCATATAATGCAATTTGGGGATTTGTCATAGTGTGTTTAATGCATATAATGCAATACGGGGATTTGTCATAGCGTGGTTGATACATATAATGCAATATGAGGATTTGTCATGGCGTGGTTGATACATATAATGCAATATGGGGATTTGTCATAGCGTGGTTGATACATATAATGCAATATGGGGATTTGTCATAGCGTGGTTGATACATATAATGCAATATGAGGATTTGTCATAGCGTGGTTGATACATATAATGCAATATGGGGATTTGTCATATCGTGGTTGATACATATAATGCAATATGGGGATTTGTCATGGCGTGGTTGATACATATAATGCAATATGGGGATTTGTCATAGCGTGGTTGATACATATAATGCAATATGGGGATTTGTCATAGCGTGGTTGATACATATAATGCAATATGTGGATTTGTCATAGCGAGGTTGATACATATAATGCAATATGGGGATTTGTCATAGCGTGGTTGATACATATAATGCTATATAGGGATTTGTCATAGCGTGGTTGATACATATAATGCAATATAGGGATTTGTCATAGCGTGGTTGATACATATAATGCAATATAGGGATTTGTCATAGCGTGGTTGATACATATAACGCAATATGGGGAGTACTCAAGTGGATGCCGCTTCCCAATGGTGTCCCTTAGTCGGTTTTTACGGCATCCACGAGAGGGATGGGGTCATAGATGATGCTGCACTGTTGATAAACTATCAGAAGAAAGTTTTAGTGACTTTGGGAAAAAAATATAACAGCTAAGAATTTTTGACCGAGGAAGTTTTTATTCAGCGCCATCTATCGAGCCAACTGTAACTACTTTTTAACTTTTTTAATTTTAAATGATAAGCCCTTGTTGGAAGCTTCCAAATATTATATACGTTTTATTTTCTGAACATGCAGAGCCGTCTCTAGCTTATCTTCCGCCCGGGTGCGAACTCAGATCCAGTGCCCCCTTTTACTCCACCCCCCTCCCCCCATACCAATAGCATTTACTATAATTAAAGTGATCAATAATAAAAATGTAAATGATAACTTTTACTAGATTAATTTACATACCTTGAGGTTTGTAATATTAAAAAAAACTGTAGCCCAGAAGTGTGCTGCAAAAATGACGTTACCTAAAACGGAGAGTGGAGTCTTGAAAAACAAGTAACTAATTTTGTAAAAATTTAAAAAACCCTCAACGCAATGAAACGGCTGAACCGATTTTGATCGAACATAGCTAAGAACAATCCCGACTAATTCACGTATCAAACATAAAAAAACGGTTCATCCGTTCGGGAGCTACGAGGCGACAAGCAGACACATACACACACACACACACAGACACGTCAAACTTATAACAACCCGTCGTTTTTGCGTCGGGGGTTAAAAAAGGTGTTTTTACCTTTGGTGGTACTGTGTTTGCTGCCTCGAGGAGAGATAACTCGCGACTTGCTACCGCCGGCGCTGGCCATAATGAAGGCGCAGGGTCTTTGGAGACGCCCCCTGAGACTGCGCCCACCGCACATCCTGCACTATAGGTAAAGCCGCCCCTGGGAACACGGACGCATGACTCGGAAGGAGAAACCAACAATCGTAAATTGAGTTGTTATGCCCTACACCCAATGCTCACAATGGGCAAATTTTATGACAATTGTCCCTATAATCAAAGCCTGAGTCCGCTTCTGGCTCCGGTTCACACTGAGACCGGATAATTATTTCATGTTTACTAATTTTAAAATAATTTAATATATTTACAGCCTGTGTCTGTTATGTGAATTTTGAGTTCGTTTCATAATAATGCTGAACTGTTCAACTTGCGATATTTGTTTTGGATAAAAACAGACAAATCAGGAGGGCAATTCTCGTGCTTTAGAGATTAGTCGAATTCGACATATGTCGAAAAAAGATGGCGAATGTCGAATATAATCCTTATTTGCTATTCTAATAATAAATAATAAATAATGCTGGACAGTTCACACAACATTATCTAGCCCCAAGCTAAGCAGAGCTTGTGTTATGGGTACTAGATAACTGATATACTTAATGCGATATATTACATAGATAGATATTTTTTATTATACGTAGAAAATACCCAGAACACCCTGAACAAATATCTGCGATCGCACAAATATTTGTACCGAGGCGGGAATCGAACCCGCAACCTCCTGCGTCACAGGCCAAGCTTCGCCCGCCGCGCCACAGAGGTTCTCGTGATGTCACAAATAGACAAACGACCAAAATCAAAATCAAAATCATTCAAATCGAATACGATTTGATGGTTATTGTGACATTTTCGTAACATATTTTGTCGACATTCATGCTTCGACATTCTCTCTCATAATCTCTACAATCCGAGAATTGCCCTCCAGGGCCGTTGACAAAGAAACATTCTAAGGGGGATGTCGCTTGAAAAAAAGCCAACCATAATGTATGAGATTGACGTAAGCTATCGAAATATCACGTGGCTAGACCAGCTGGTCTAGACAAACGGTATTCGCTTCGAAGCAATTCTATTTCTACAGACGTAATACAATACAACATCGTTAATTTACGCCAATCTCATACAATGTCGGGACTTTTCTATTAGCGTCATCACTAATAGAATTTTACTTTGTTTAGGGCTTCAGGGCCCTTTTTGTAGAAAAACTTTTAAAACTACAGGTTTTTTTTTTCGTGCCGTGGTGTGTCCGGCCCATGAGTAAACCCCTCCATTTCCTCCCGTGGATGTCGTAAAAGCCGACTAAGGGATTACCCGGACTTGTTTGTAAGATTCGTTGGTATGAGATTTGTCCTGGCTGCTAGCTTATTTATGGAATGTGTTATTACTGGAAGAAAGCGTTAGATGAGTCGTGGGAAGCAACGGCGGCGATGAGCTCACCATTTGTCTTGTCTATATTCCACGATGGTACAACCCACTGTGAAAAGAGGCCCATTGAGGCTCTGCCTACCCCTTCGGAAAAAAAGACGTGTGTCTATGTTTGTATGTACGTAGTTTTGTACGATTTTTATTCATCGAATAGGGCATTTCACCTGTGTTTTTTGCTATTATTTATTCTATGCCTGTGTTAAAATAAAATGATATAATATCATATTGTGTCAGATCTTCTCTGTACTGAAAAAAACGTATTGCAATACCGACGTGCTCTCAAACAGAGAAGTTTTTTTTTGCAAGGAATCTAGCTTGACTTACTACTGCAAATTTGAAGGGGAACCAATCAAGACCATGTGGTGGGTGCTTGACTACTTTAGTGGTGGGGCGGGCAAGTAGCCAGCTGTGAAATAAAGTACCACACACTGCGGCTATAAACATAATAGTCATAAAAGCCTTAAAAAAAACTGGATAGTTCACAAAAAATTATCTAACCCCAAGATAAGCAGAGCTAGTGTTATGGGTACTAGATAACTGATATACTTATATAATATAAAATATCCAGTGTGATTTGGATCAGTTGAGCTACCTTTAGATCTTTAGCTGTCTTCAGGTAGCACCACTGTTTCATAATTATGTTTTTTTTTAATGTTGAACATTCTTGCTTGAATTATTATATCTGTAAATAAAGTATTTAAAATAAATACAATACATTACATATATAGATATTTTTTGTTAAACATAGAAAATACCCAGAATTTGAACAATTATCTGCAGATTGTACAAATATTTGTTTCGAGGCGGGAATCAAACCCGCAACCTCCTGCGTCGTAGGCGAACCTTCGCCCGCCTCACCACAGAGGTCGTTATAGCTTGCTTTATACAAATGTTTTCTTTTATACATTTTGGTATGACTGATCAAGCTGATGACCCACCTGATGTTAGGCGGTACCCTCTGTCTATAAACAGTGCATTATCTCATAGGTCACGTCCACCTAGGACGCGCCCTATGTGGCACTCCACTGTACCCGCCTACCTGAGACATAAAGATGAAAAGTCTCATGTGCCTGAATACAGCAATGCGAGCACTACTGCTCTGCGGCAGAAATAGGTATGGTGGTAGTACTTCCCCGGACGAACTCTTTCACAAAAAAGCTCTACTACTACTGAAATTCATTAGATCTATTCCTATTTTCACGTTGGTTGGTATTACCGTTACGAGTGTACTTTGAAATGCACACAGTGATGCAAAATGAAACAATAATGTACTGTTTCGCTCCCTAAGGATAGATTCAAGCGGAAATGTGATACGTTCCTGCAAAATAAATAATGTAACAGGATCCAACAGCAGGTGCAAGCTAACGTGCTATTTCAAAACGCATTGTAAGCCCATGAAATAAGGACGAGTTTAGGTCGTTTGGGTGGGTTTTTTATAATCAATTCAGATGTCAAATCTTTTGTCAGGTGTTGGGGTTGCGAAATGAAATCCAATCGAATGAACTGATGAACTGAAAACTGACTTGACGTGGTTCTTTAAGGGTGATGTAGGTAAGTACCTACTCGTGAGATACAAAAATGGATATAAAGTTGAATATTGCTGTCTATAAAGTTTATTTTTTTTTAACTTGAGATTTCTTGAATTGTAATGCAAATAAAAAGCGGCCAAGTGCTAGTCGGACTTGCCCATGAAGGGTTCCATGGCAGCAAGTAACATAATATAAAAGTTCTTGGATGGAATACGATTTATGACGTATTAAAAAAAACTACTTACTAGATCTCGTTCAAAGCAATTTTCGTTGGAAGTTTACATGGTAATGTACATCATATTTTTTTTAGTTTTATCATTCTCTTATTTTAGAAGGAATGGGAACACACTTTTTACCACTTTGGAAGTGTCTCTCGCACAAACTATTCAGTTTAGAAAAAAATTATATTAAAAACCTCAATATCAATGTTGAAGACCTATCCATAGATTTTACGTAGGTTTTACTCAAAAAAAAAAACAGTAAATTTTTGGGGTTCCCCAAACTTAGAACTGAAGTTCTAAGTTTGGGGAACCCCAAAAATTTACTGTTTTTTTGTGAAATTCTTAATGCGGTTCACAGAATACATCTAGTTACCAAGTTTCAACAGTTTAGCTCTTATAGTTTTAGCAAAAAAGTGGCTGTGATATACACGGACAGACAGACATGACGAATCTATAAGGGTTCCGTAATTTTTGGTTACGGAACCATAAAAAATGGTTTCAATTTATTTTTACTTTCTGTTTGTTTCCTGTGTTTTTACACTTTCCTACCATCTTTATCACCTCTCTCTAGCCCCAAAGGTTTGCTGGAAGAAAACTCTTTAGGGTACATAACTTTTGTTATATCTTATTTGTAATCTTTATTTCTGTGTACAATAAAGAATTATAAGAATTAGAAGAAAAGAGGTTTTTTTGATTGTCTTTTGTAACCTGTAGCCATTTGAATAGAAATATATTCAACCATTTCCCAATACCCAGGGACTAAGCTTGGTAGAAATGTACATATACACCTAACATCTAAATGGGAAAAAAAAACAAAATTCCGCTTTAAACAGCAAAATATTCATTTTGAACTGAAATTAAAACGACAAAGGCATTAATCAAGTGAAAGCTGGGAACAATAAAGTTTCATTTTGTACGTGATTACGCCTCAAATGAAAACATCGGGCTCGATATTTGATTTAGTGTTATTAACCTGTCAACCGCCATCCCCGGGGCCTGTGAGACCCGGAACAATATAGCGCATTATCGGGTTAACAGTGTGTAACGCGTCGAGAGGTGGCACAAGTTAAAATTACAATTATCTTGGTATAGCGCCAGAAATAAATTTACTACTCGATTGACCAAATACAGCTTCAAGTTGTAGCTAAGCTAAAATATCAACCATTAGCATGACGTTTATTAACAATTAAAAACATCCTTTACACACAAAATGACGTGGTAAGTACTTCTGATGGAGACAATTATACAGGTCGTACCAAGACTATGCGACATGAAGGGAAAGTACCTTAAATATATTGTAGATAGGATATTTTGCGGAAAAGAGACCTTATTTTATTTTTATAAGTTAAAGATACAGGATTCAAAGATTTTCTAAAAAAATACTTGCTTCGCTTGTGAATCGAACAGACTTAAAGTTAACAAAAGAACATCCCGTATATATGATGCCCATCGAAAGAATGGACAAAAAATAATAATTCCTTTTGAGTAACATAGTATCCTAAAACAAAGGGATAACGTAACATTAATCATTTTAATTTTATGTTGGTTCGATTCCCAGACGAAGCTTGTGATTTTTTAGAAAATCTATGAATGCAGTATTACTAAGTTTTAAAAATAAAATAAAGTCTCCTTTCAGCAAAATATTTATATTTACAATATTTAAAGTACTTTCCCTTCATGTCGCATAGTCTTGGGACGTCCTGTATGTAACTCTACCTACTTTGGATTATTTGCTGTGATGTGTAGATGTGGAGATAAATGACTTACCTACTTGCTTTTGGATAAACTGTGTACCTACATAGTCGAAAAATTGCATTTATACAAAATATATAAAATCGTTGCGTGACTGACTGACTCACTGACTGACTGACTGACTGACAATCAACGCACAGCCTAAACCGTAAGTCCTAGAGACCTGAAATTTGGAGGGTACATTCCTTATGTGGTCTAGGGGTGCACTAAGAAAGGAATTTCCGATACTCCCGCTCTAAGGGGTCCAAAATGGGCTTTTAATATACAACATAAAAGCTCTGTATTTCAGAAACCGTTAGCAGTAGAACCTTGAAATTTTACATGGAGATTCCTCAAATAAAATAAATAAACACGTGTTTCAGCGATTCCTGAAATTTTCCTGAAAAATGGAAAGGGATCGTTTTCTATGTAAAAAAATAAAAAAACTTTAGTTTTTACAACGCACAGCCTAAACCGCTGATCATAGAGACTTGAAATTTGGACAGTGTATTCCTTTTAGGATGTAAAGGTGTACTTAGAAAGGAATTTGGAAAATTCACCCTCTTAGGGGTTCAAAAAGGGCTTTTAACGTACACACTTTGCGTTTTGCAACGCACAGTCTAAACCGCTGGACCTAGACACATGAAATTTGAAGAATGTATTCCTTTTTGAGTGTAGGGGTGTACTAAGAAAGGATTTTTGAAAATTCACCCTGTAAGGGGTCTAAAATGGCTTTTAATGTAAAACTAAAATGCTTCGTATTTCGGAAACCGTTGGTAGTAGAAACAAGAAAATTCACAAGGTAATTCCTTAAATAAAAATAGCCAACATAAGTTTCAGCAGTACCTGAAATTTTGCTGAAAAAAAGCATGGGAACATTTTCTTTGTAAATAAATACACTTAAGGTTTTAGCGAGATTTCAGCGTATTTCGGCAATTTCAAAGTTTGTTTCACGGTGAAGTCATTAAGATCAAAATATTTTCAGGACCTAAAGGTTAAAATAGGACCCCTAAATTGAAAAATTTGGGTATGGTGTCGTTTAGAAGGTCGTTTGACGGTGTCGTTGTTGAGATTACATATTTTCAGGATCTCAAGGTTAAAATGGGACCCCTAAATTGAAAAACTTGAGTATGGTGTCGTTTCAAAGGGCGTGTCACGGTGTCGTTGTTGAGATTAAAACATTATCAGGACCTCAAGATTAAAATGGGACACCCAAATTGAAAAAAACTTGACTATGGTGTCGTTTAAAAGGTCGTGTCACGTGTTGTTGTTGAGATTAAAATATTTTCAGAACCTCAACGTTATAATGTGACCCCTAAATTGAAAAACATAAGTATGGTGTCGTTTCAAATGTCCTTTGACGGAGTCGTTGTTGAGATATATTTTACGGACCTCAAGGTTAAAATGGGACCCCTAAATTTAAAACCTTGAGTATGGTGTCGTTTCAAAGGTCGTGTCACGGTGTCGTTGTTGAGATTAAAATATTCCAGGACCTCAAGGTTAAAATGGGACCCCTTAATTTAATAAAATAATAATAATGTGGTATCCTACCTGTAAATCCCACTGGCGACGAGATACACCGCGAAAAAATACCACCACTTGCTTATTTATTGTGTTTTTGTGCATCGGAATAACATGCCGATCGGTAAAACCGAACAATTCGATATTTCGAGTAAAAAGTGATATTACGACGCGTGGAACAGTTCATGGCGCTCACTACAATTAAATCAGAGTTACAAGTCACAAAGACACCTGATTTGGGGGGGTGAAGGGGGGAGGGGGGGCTGGACGAGGCGCAGCGCACGCGGGCCGCGTAGGGGTCGGCAGCGGCGCCAGCGCAGCGGGAGCACGCGCTCCCGCCGCGCCCGCGGGCGATGTGCAGTGCGTGGAGCAGCCTTGCTGGCGGTGCGGAAAGGGGCACCGGACCATCGGATGCTGGTTTAGAAATTATTCTTGTGACGGTTGCGGGCAATGTGCATACGTTCGGGGGAGGCGCGCTAACTTACAATTAGCATAGGTAGGATACCACAAGTGGAAAACCAAACATTCTGCTACTACAACAACTAGAACATACTATTACCACAGTGTAAAACATAATTAGTCTGTGCTATTACGCAGAGTTATGGATAAAACAATATTACGCGTACGAAGTCGCGGGTTACAGCAAGTAAGTAAATATAATCTTTAATAATAAATTGTGAATATAAAGTGAAATTAATATGGATAGAATGAATAGATACTGAATGAACAAGATACGATGCAAACAAATGTTAAGGAAAAAGGTAAATAATAAAGAACGAAATAAATTAAAATTCTAATGAATAAAAGCAAGAAAACGGATAAGTAATTTTTCTATTTTGTACTCATTTACCGCAAGTGAATTTACTCTTCCCCGTTCAAGGGGCTGAAGCTCTATAAGGATCTACAACGCTCTACGAGAATCTACGAGGCTCTACGAGGCTCTACAATCCTCTACGAGCTATTAAAGCTGTCCAATCTAAGCTAAAACTCTTTGGTTTTGTTACTTTGTGAGGTTGATTGACTCTCTTAACACACCTGCATTTATTAGTTAAGAATGGTTTGTTTTGTAAAACCATAGACGTTAATGTAACTATTCAAATTAATTTTGTGTTCGATTATTAGGCATGAATTTTACGGGAATATAAAAAATACATGCAGTGTCTGGATGTTCGTTTGTCCTACGCTTTTTTATTTTTAAGTTTAGGCTTTGATTATATAGGCGCCAGACAACAAAATATATCTCTAAGGTTTTAGATGACCAACAATCAGATGGCTGATGGAAAGCAGTCACCGCTACCTATGGACATCTGCAACACCCATGGCCTAAAGCACGTTAGCAAAAGCTAACAAGCAGAAAGCTAACAAGTAGTTAGTAAGTGCGTTGCGTATACTAGTAAAATTAGACTACATATAGACATAACGGCGAAGGCGACGCGGCAGACCAAAACGGAGATGGCGAGACGAAATTGATATGTTTCTGGCTGACTTGGCAAACTGATAGCTCAAGATCATGATGTCTGGAAGGAAAGGGGCAGGCCTTTGCCCAGCAGTGGGACATAAAGGGACAGAAATATTCCTTCAAATTTGCCCATATTGTAGCCCAGTGCGGATACAGTGCAACGGGAGCTTATTTACAGTATGTTAATGAGCTCGGTGTGCCGTAGAAACGAGTTCCTGAAAAGAGAATGCGAGTTTTTTTTTTGTTACCTTCTTGAATGATGTAACAAGCAGATGGCCCACCTGATGATGTTAAGCGGTAACCTCTGCCTTTTAACAATTCATTACCTCTTATATAGATCACGTGCACCTAGGACGCACCCTATGTGACATTGTACTGGGCCCGCCACCCTGAGACATAAATGATGGCATCTCGTGTGCCTGCAATTTTACAGGCACCTATATACCCTTCAAACTGGAACACAGCAATGCGAGCACTACTACTAAACCCCACGCATCCATAATGTGCGGGTGAGCTAACTGACGATGGGGAAATATGCGGTGGTAAAAGAATGAGACGGAATTAGTTCAAACAGCACCTCGGAGCATTCCCTTTTATTCATCTTATAAAATACGCTAAGCGCACTAATACCTCTAGCCCCTCTTTGTGAACAGAACTAATGGGAATTAATTTCCCATTTGTTCTGTGAACAGAACTAATGGGAAAAAACCTAGTAGTTCTGCCGACAGAACTACTCAACAGAACAGGTGGAAATAGACGCTTTTAATTACAAAATCGCCAAGGAAACTAAATTTAAAAATATGTTCTAGATAGTATATGTTTTTTCTAGTACGACTTATTACCAAAATTTTACTCATTGAGTTCTAAAATAACTTATATATTTACAGAAATAATAATACAACCACATTTTAATATTCAAATACCTGTCTATCGACATATCGGATAACAGCGTAGGCTCAGCACAATTAGGTATTAATCTGAGAGCGAAGGAACGTGTGAAAAAATTTGTCTGGCCCCTTGTCTCAGAAGGAAAACTAGCTAATTGTTTCGAGCCCCTCTCAAAGAACGCACGGCCGCCATTTTTTGTGTTAAATATTTAAATCCATGAACGACCAAGTCAAAGCGATTGGCATTTGTCAAAATCGGTTCAGCGATATTCGAGTTCTGAAGGTTCATCCATACACTGAATGTATGTATGGATAAAACTTCAGAACTCCAACCTGAAGAACAACAGGAAGAAACCTGCCAAACATCCTTCCTCACTGATACGAGAAATAGTTTCGCTATGCCTTACTAAATTGTACATACATACATACATAAAAATAGCATCAAATGGGCCTCTTTTCACTGTGGGTTGCACCCGCGTGGGAAATAGATGTGACAAGTGGTGAGCTCATCGCCACCATTGCTTCCCACGACTGACTCTGCTAACGCTTTTTAACCCCCGACGCAAAAACGACGGGGTGTTATAAGTTTTACGTGTCTGTGTGTGTGTGTGTGTGTGTGTGTCTGTCTGTCGCTTCGTAGCTCCCGAACGGATGAACCGATTTCAATTTATTTATTTTTTGTTTGAAAGGTGAATTTGTCGGGAGTATTCTTAGCTATGTTTGATCAAAATCAGTTCAGCCGTTTCATTGCGTTGAGGGTTTTTTAATTTTTACAAAATTAATTACTTTTTTCCAAACACATTCCTTAAATAAGCTACCAGCCAGGACAAATCTTATACCAACGAATCTTACAAACAAGTCCGCGTAATCCCTTAGTCAGCTTTTACGACATCCACGGGAGGAGATGGAGGGGTCTATTCTTAGGCCGGTCTATTCGTGGTGTGTCCGGCCCAAGAATAGACGCCTCTCTAAAGTAATCGGCCTAAAATAGAACCTTTGCGTCCAGTACCTACCAAGTAGAATGCAAACGTACATTTCATGTACGGCATGCATACCATCGCCATTTGATGCCGTACAGAAACGGGCTCCGACTATTATGTTAAATTGCGCTCACAACAAAGTGGCGCATCTTATCTTCGGTATTAACATAATCGGCCGTAACCAGAAGGCAACGCCCGAGATAATTGGCATACACCTTCACTCTGTACAAGAATTTATACAAGTAAGTAAGGTCGGGTCGTGCCAGAGGCTACGCTGATGCCATTGGTCGTGAAGGCAGAGAGAGCCAGTTTCGTGGGCGTTGAAATGAGAAAATGACTTCTTTACTTCGAAGATAGCTACCGATATTCGGATTTTTATTCTGGGGACTGCCGTTGATACCAAGAGAGTGTTTTTACTGCAAAAAGGAGCAATCTATGTTTATTTGTTAGTAGTAGAGCTTTTATGTGAAAAAATTCTTCAGGGGAAGTACTACCACCATACTTCTTTCTGCAGCAAAGCGATAGTGCCTGCATTGCTATGTTCCGGTTTTAAGGGTATGGTTGCCGGTGCTATAATCTGAGTAAGGTTCTAAAATAATTAAAAATTAGAAAAGTAGCCCGGAAAATTTAAATACTTCAGGACAACGTCTGTCGCGGTCAACAGTTGAGCGGATTTTGTTGATATTTAGTGTAAAGATGGATATTGGGTATGAAAAAAGTCATCATCAGCCCACTTTAGTCCACTGCTGGACATTGGCCTCTCCCAATACGCGCCACTGAGCCCATTGTTTGGCTCTTCTCATCCACTTTCTGCCCGCCGCCTTTCGTAGGTCATCGCTCCACCTAGCCAGAGGGCGCCCCACGCTACGTTTGCCAAGACGCGGTCTCCACTCAAGAACTCGGTTACCCCAACGGTCGTCGGTCGTCGGTTGTGGGCTATGCTCGGAGTTTCTCTGAAAGATAAAATCCGAAAGAGAACTAAAGTCATTGACATAGCAATGACTTTTCTAAGTTATGTGTGGATTTCCATCGCTCTGTGCTTCGGAGGGCACGTTAAGCTGTCGGTCCCGGCTGTTATTGATTAATAGCAGTCGATAAGCCATGTCAGAGGCCCTCGGGCGGCTTGACAAACTCTGACACCAGAGGCCAGCACTACCTCATACGAAACGACGACGACGATTGACATAGCCTACCGGATTAGCAAGCTGAAGTGGCAATTGGCTGGTCAGATACGAAAAAAGTAAATTAAACTAATAGGTAAATCAATGTAGCATATATGAGCTAGAATTATACTTGCTGGGAGAAATTTAGAGAATTGAGCATTATGACAATAACTGGAGAATTTATATTACATAATTTTCTTTATGTAAGAAAAAATATAAATAAGAAAACTTTAAGACGTGGTACATACTTGTAATTATAATACAAGACAAAATAATCGTCTTGTTTTCTCCAAAATCAAGTTAGCATAGTCATCCAATAGATATTCTTACACTTCAATCAGATTATAATGAGTAACCCATAAGATTACAAGAAATAAAGGAGATTTTAAAAAAAATATGATGGTGATGAATATGATGATGTAGGTAGGTATTCTCTTTTAGTAAATCATATTATTATCCAGATGGAATTGTGAGAGAAATAAAGGTAACTTTACGTACAGGGTTTTTTTTTGCCAAAAGCTTATTAGGGAAATCCTAAACAAATATTATGTCTTTCGGAGCCGAGGGATCGCCTCTGATTGGGATTTTGGAAATCGCTGGATCAGTTCAACGGTACGTTTGTTATATAATGATTAAATATTTAAAATAAAACCGGCCAAGTGCGAGTCGGACTCACGTACGAAGGGTTCTGTATCATTATCTATAAAAACGACAGAAAAAAACACGTTTGTAAAAAATAAAAATTAATACAAACTGCAAGCCCAGCTACAAAAGTGGTCGCCCATCCAAAAACTGACCTAGCAGAGCATTGCTTAATCCACATTTGGAAAAAACCCGAAAAGTCACGTTTGTTGTATAGGAGCCTCCTAAAATATTTATTTTATTCTATTTTTTAGTATTTGTTGTTATAGCGGCAACAGAAATACATCATGTGTGAAAATTTCAACTGTCTAACTATCACGGTTCATGAGATACAGCCTGGTGACAGACGGACAGACAGACGGACAGCCGATCCTCAGTAATTAGGGTCCCGTTTTACCCTTTGGGTACGGAATTCTGAAAAAGTAGGTCTTCTCTGAGCCTTGTTGTCTTTCAAACAAATTTTACTAAGTATAAATTTGTCCAATAGGCTAAAATATACACTCATGCCTTATACTTTTTTTTGTGAGAGTCTATTAAATGGATAAAATGGAAAATAGCCTGAAACCATAATATTTCAACCATTTCAAGTGAAAAATATATTTGATAACGCCAATGTTTTATTTATTTTGTTCCCAATATAAACCTGAACAACTTTCAAAAAGGTATGTAAAATATTGTTTTCATATTAAAATGCCTTTTAAAAATGTTATTTGTGGCTTTGTGTGTTATATGTGAATTTTCAGTTTTCAAAGCCACTTCTACATGTTTAAAAATAATAATAGTACATTATGGTACAAGTGTGTAATGTTGGTGATTACAGCTGAGGCGCCATTGAGACCCGAGCTGTTAGGTGAGGGTCTTAAGAGAGCTGAGGACGGTAATCATCAATACACACGTGTATCATACGACGTTTTTCAACACACTAGTGAAGAAAATAATAACAAAATAGAAATACACACTCTGTGTAAATGTTCAACAGTCTCTATAACTCACTAGTAGCGATAGTGTACTCACTAATAGCAATGAAAAAGTCACAGTTTGATTACAGGTGTAAAACAGAAATACATACTAAATGTTAAACTGTCTCTATAACTCACTAGTGATTAATAGCATTAAAAAAGTCACAGTTTGATTACAGGTGTCTATGTGCCTAATTGCGGTGAAATTAGAGCAACTTTATGAGCAAGTGTGTTGAAAATAAATATGACACCCAACCGTCATATATTATAGTCGATCCCACACTCGATTCCCTGATGTGCCATGTGATGCAGGGACTATGAGTACCATTTGTACTGCAGCGGGAATCGAACCCGTCTCTTGCGTCTCAGCCGGCTACGTGCCCGCCGCACTACCGAGTCCATGATGGTATTAAGTTCCAAAATTAAATGCCCTTTAAAGTTTTGTTAAATTTAGTTGATGAATTCACAAACTCAATTAATAATTAATAAGTGTTAATAAGAGCCGCGGTGTGTCCGGCCTAAGAATAGACCCCTCCGTCTCTTCCCATGGATGTCGTAAAAGCCGACTAAGGGATTACCCGAACTTGTTAGTAAGATTCGTTGGTATAAGATTTGTCCCGGCTATTAGTTTATTACGGAGTGTGTTATTACTGAAATTGAAATAAAGTTTTAGCTGTGACATTCGTGGGAAGCAATGGCGGCGATGAGCTCACCACTCGTCGTTGTGTAAAATAGAAATTGTATTTCTATTTTAAACAGGTGGTATTATTGTTTTTTTCTTTGTCGAGTGAAGTAATTCTTATAGTGTATTAAATTTATGATTTCATGAGATAAAAAGCTTATGAATACCAACTATAAACTCAAATCCAAAATCTTAAAAACTCTAGAGCTCATTATATACATTTTGCCTTAACGAAACTACTTTCAAAGCAATTCTAGGAGGAACGTTAGCAACACGGAACTCGGCGACACGCAGCGAACGAAACTTACATCTTTCTTCGGAGTGTAAAACGCAATCGTGCTTTGAAAATAAATAGTGCACCTGATCGAATTGTAAATATGAGAGAGGTAGGTAGACTAGATTTTTTGTGCGGTGTAGGTTAGGAACTATTTTACGTATTGCAAGGATTTTCAACCAAGCTTTCTTTAGAACCGCCTGCCATACGAAGATCATAGCGTCCCTCGAAAAATTAAACACGCACCTGACACCTTAGGAGCAAAATTGGAGTGACGCCATCATGAGTTCAACGCAAAAGCCACAGATGGTTCACCTGAAAACAGGAAGGCATCTGGGCATATCCCGTGACCTGGTCTTAGCTGCCAGCGATGAAGCTAGGGTAAATAATATGGTCCAATATGGGAGTCACTTAGAAGTGAAGGCAGCTCTAACTTCTAAAAAACTTGGGGTGCTTACCCGTGCAAAACAGTATTTCACGCCAACTCAGCGCTTACTACTTTTCAAAGCGCAAGTTCGGCCACATATGGAATACTGTTCTCACTTATGGCACGGCGCCCCTAAGTACCAGCTGCTTCGCTTTGACTCCCTACAGAGAAGAGCCGTTAGAATCGTCAACGACCCCAAGCTCTCCAGTTCACTTGAGCCGCTGAGCCTACGCCGAGACATCGGCTCGCTCTGTGTGTTCTATCAACTCTATAATGGGGAGTGCTCTGAGGAGCTGTTCAATCTCATACCCAGTAGTAGTAGAGCTTTTTTGTGAAAGAGTTCGTCCGGGGAAGTACTACCACCATACCTATTTCTGCCGCAAAGCAGTAGTGCTCGCATTGCTGTGTTCCGGTTTGAAGGGTAAGGGTGCCGGTGAAATTACAGGCACATGAGACTATTCATCTTTATGTCTCAGGATGGCGGGCGCAGTGCAATGCCACATAGGGCGCGTCCTAGGTGGACGTGACCAGTGAGGTAATGCACTGTTCATAGGCAGAGGTTACCGCTTAACATCAGGTGGGCCATCAGCTTGTACCGTCATTCAAGTAGTATAAAAAAAAAAATACCCGTATCCAGGTTCTACCATCGCACTTCTCGACAACGCAAAGGAGCTCATCCACACATAATCGACACGTGGGTGTCTCGTACTGCTCGCTTTACGAGATCTTTTCTCCCCCATACGTGCAAGTTGTGGAATGGGCTCCCTCCTGAGGTGTTTCCGCTAAACTACAACATGAGCCGCTTTAAAAAAAATGTAAAAACAGTCCTTCTGGGCAGGCAACGCATTGGCAATGCCCCTGGTGTTGCAGATGTCAATAGGCGACGGTAACCGCTTACCATCAGGCGGGCCGTAAGCCAGTTTGTCGAGCCATAACATAAAAAAAAAATGGCCAGTTAAATGCCCTTACCCGCGACTCAAAAAAGAACTGCTGATGACCGAATGATGTGCAAGCAGCACGTCTGGGCAAATCTTATACCAACGAATCCCCTCAGGTTTTAGTAGTAGTAGTAGAGCTTTTTTGTGAAAGAGTTTGTCCGGAGAAGTGGAAGGTGGTAGTCACCTTACCTATTTCTGCCGCAAAGCAGTAGTGCTCGCATTGCTGTGTTCCAGTTTGAAGCGTATGGTTGCCGGTGAAATTACAGGCCAATGAGACTTTTCATTATTTTATGCCTTAGGGTGGCCGTGCGCAGTGCCATGCCACATAGGGTGCGTCCTAGGTGGACGTGAACTATGTGATAATTGTTCAAAGGCATAGGCATAGACTGTTTATAGGCAGAGGGTGCCGCTTAACATCAGATTGGCCATCTGCTTGATACGTCATTCCAAGTAGTATAATAATAATAGTCTAACTCTAGTCTAGTATAATAGTCGTGTAACTGTTTTGTTTTTATAACTAATAATTTTGTATAATTGTGGAAACTTTTAACTGGCCGTCGGCAGAATATTTGTACTTTTACAAGTATTCTTTTCTTTTATATCCAAACGTGTACCTAGCTGTAAGTATTCCTAAGATTAAAAAAAAAAAAAAAAAAAAAAGATTCATATTACCAGGTCTGGTTAATTCCATACATTTTAGAATTAGTTCACACAAAATATCGATAGATGGCAGTACTGGTATCGCTAGGAATATTGAACACATTAATTAGATTATTTTTTCACTTTTTTTGACGGCATTGCGTAAATAGTACCTCTAGAAGACTTTTTATGTGATTTTAACTAATAAAATAACAAAAATCGTTATAAAATAGTTTTTTTTTTCAATGTTTTTACTGACATCTAGCAATTTCTAACCGAAACATTTTGATTGGGTTCTAAGGTTCTAAGTTTGGTCAAGAAACACATAGATGGCGTTGAAATAAAACCATGTTTCGGAGCAGCAAAAAAAGAATAAAATTATACGATAATATTTCGATAGTTACTCCACAGAGTAGTAAGAATACTAACGTGTTACTCTATGATATGATGTGATGAAATACGCTTGATTTCTCAAGTATCATCTAGTGCGCTGTAAAGAAGGCAAGAGAGAAGCGCCATCTAGTACGCTGTTAAGAAAACAAGTAAGAATGCATATTAGTACGTTAGTACCGAGCGCGCGCCACGGGCGCTGCTCTTGCGCGACTTATCGTGGCAACGATCGTAGTACTAAGATTGTCTCTCTGTTGTACGTTAGTATTATTCCTTACTCTGTGATATTACTGACCAATAGCATTGCTGTCGAGATGTTCCGTTGTCTACCTCCCGACTTCATGATCATATCCTAATTCATAATTATTGTATTGTCACAAACCTTGATATCAAATCTTCAGCTCAAGCGAACATTGGCAAGGGTCAAAATCGAAATGCATTTTTTTTATACTACCACGGTATCAAACAAGCATACGGCCAACCTGTTGGTAAGCGGTTACCGTAGCCTATGGACGCCTGTACCAGAAGCCAACCCTTTAAAAAATTCCAAACACCCTTTTTGAAGAACCTCATACTGTATCAAGCAAATACTGATGAATGATCTCCTATTTCATTCTATTTTAATTCATCAGTATTTGCTTGATAGTCAGTTAATAGATCGTTAGCGATTGCAAAACTTTATAAAAGCTATAAAAAGAAGAAACCTTACATTTTCTTCTTAAATACTAACTCAAAACTTACTAAGTCTTCCGCTATAAACCTTAAGCGGACGTTTTCCCAACAGCACCAAGAACTTTTAACATCCCATTCGCCCTAAGAGGGATTAAGGGGACGGATCCCGTCAACCTTTCACTGGCTTTTTACAAAACTTGGTCTAACCGGATCAAACCGGACACCGGAATATATAACCGGACGCCCGGACTCTAAATCACACTATACGAAGCGCAGATGATAAAATAATACCTAGTACTATGTTAGTAGTAGAGCTTTTTTGCCAAAGAGCTCTTCCGGGGAAGACTACCACCATACTATTTCTGCCGCAAATCAGTAGTGCTTGCATTACTGTGTTCTGGTTTGAAGGGTAAGGGTATAAGTGAAACCAATACCCATATTGGTATTGGTTGGTATTGGTTGGGTATTGGTGAGTTGTGGAATGGGCTCCCTTCTGTGGTGTTTCCGATAAACTACAACATGAGCCGCTTAAAAAAAAAAAAAAGAAGAGTTCTTCAGGGCAGGCAACGCATTGGCAACCCTCTGTTGTTGCAGATGTCAATAGGCGACGGTAACCGCTTACCATCAGGCGGGCCGTAAGCCAGTATGACGAGCAATAACATAAAAAAAAAAAAAAACTGACAGGCACGAGACTTTCCATCTTCATGTCTCAGGATGATGGGCGCTTTAGGTCTTTATTAGAAGTAGAGTTTCAACACACACCCGCCCCGCCTCCCTCACCTCTGCACCCCCCTGAGCTGAGTTAGCACGTTCATTCATCTTGGAAGGATTACACCACCTTCATCCAACATGTATTACATTCTTAGAGTACATTAGATAACTACAGAAGCTGTTATAATAATTAACTGTTACCCTATGAACGCTTAAAAGACAGAATAAATAGTTTTAGGTGTTGCAGTATTTGAATACTTTAAGGTATTCAAGCGTTTTAAGGGGTTTTTACTCTTGTAATTTTTTTTAACAATTCACAGGCGTTTTAAGAGATTTGTGGAGTTTTTTATGGGTTCAAGGGCTTTTTAGTTTAGTAGGAAAACCTCTGGTAAAAATTATACATTTTGAGAAGTCGTCTACAGAAATTACGTTTTGAGCATGAGCATTATACGTTTGAGCAACTTCTCACTTAAACCCTTTACCATACTGGTTATTCTATCAAAAGTAATTTAAATAGAAATAGAAGTCGTTTTTTTTTCTTTTAACAAAACAGATTTCAAGAATAAATCGTACAAATATACAAGATATTAGCTAGAATTGGTGTTGCAAAAAGGTCTCTAACACAGCGTATGAAGGTTGTAAACAAACTGCGCTGGTCATCCGTTAGAGCGTTTTAACAAAAAAAAACTGGGCCTAAAAAATACCTAAAAAAAAACAAAAAAACAGTCACAAAGGCGAATAGTCCAGAGTCTCGAGCACCGCCAAGAGGTTGCATGCCTTTCGATCTTCTATAGGTTGCATTTCGGGGAATGCTCCCAGGAACTGCACGATCTGATCCCACCATCTCTTTTTCATCACAGGACGAGCAGGCGTACGGCTCAGTACCATCCTTACCTCATTAGTATACCTTCTATTCGCACATAACGTTTCATTTCTACATTTACAATGTGAACTGCTAAGGAGTGGAGTACACTGTCGTCGTCTGTCTTTCCTGAAAACTATAATCTGGGTCTCTTCAAGGCTAGAGTGAATAGGTGCCTTCTAGACCTTTGTGCTCCATCTTCGGCCACATCATCACTTACCAACAGGTGAGATTGTGGATAAACAAAGGTCTATCAATGTTTAAAAAAAAAACCCTAAAGTTTGTTCATATGTCTCTGGTGTTACCTACAACTTAATATTCTGAAATCTCTACCTCCGGAATCTATGGCTCGTTATGTTCCAGGGCAACGCTTAGATTAGATCTATGAGGAGGACGTGACTTGAAGTCTAGTAGGTAAGTGCAGCATGAGGTTAGGTATGCACTTTGTAGTGATGACACTTAGATTAGCAATCTCAGAGTAGTGCTAATAGTAGGGGAGCCCAAGAGGGGATTTTTTGGATTGACTCGAGCGCGTCAGATTAAGGTAAGGTGGCTTAATTTACACAATGAAAAGTGTGCAGTTCTTACGACGCTCGAGTAAATCCCCATTTAGCCTACAGGTTTCCCCTACTACTATGATGCGATCACCACATCGCCATATATTTTCTTTCATTCTCTTTACTCATTAGGGAGTTCAAAAGTGACTTCCAATAAGTATAAGTTCTTAAAAGGCTCTATGGTTTAAGAGTTTTTCACACGGACTTGCCGTGGTATGTCCAGTCTATGAATAGACCCCTCCGTCTCCTCCCATAGATGTCGTAAAAGTCATCTAAGGGATTACCTGGACTTGATACCAGATTTGTTGGTGTAAGATTTGTCCTGGCTGCTAGCTTAGTTAGGAATATGTAATTACTGAAAAAAAGTGTTAGCCGAGCAGCGATGGAAAGCGACAGCGTTGAGCTCACCACTTGTCACGTCTATATTCCCACGACGGTGCAACCCACGGTGAAAAGAGACCTTTTGTGGCTCTGCCTACTGGGAAAAAGGCGTGTAACTATGTATGTTTAAGGTAAACACAGGTACCAGATTATTAAATAAATTCAGCGTAAAAATATATGAAATGTGACTGTAAGCAGCGACTCAATTTTCAAAGAACCCAGGGAAATTCCACACAAATCTTGAAAACCCATGCGAAAATGGCATTCGCCATTTCAAATACAATTCACGTCGTGTGTACCAATCAGTCGTTGTGGCTGCAGGTGGCAATACGAGGTGCAGCTCAGACATAGTATACAAACATACAGAAAACCAATTTATCAGAAAAGGATTAAAAGAATAATGTAAAACTTATAAAGCTGGCAATACTTATTTACTTATGACTGCACCACTACTACTATTGTGGAAAAACAGGTTTAAATGATTCAACTAAGGTGGATGATCTAAATTATTTAAAAAAACGACAAGTACCTAAAAATTTTGTGAAAATTAAAAAACTCTCAACGCAATGAAACGGCTGAACAGATTTTGATCAAACATAGCTAAGAACACTCCCGAAAAATTCACCTTTCAAACAGAAAAAAAACTAAATTCGTTCATCCCGTTCGGGAGCTACGATACCACATACAGACACACACACACACACTTACACAGACACGTCAAACTTATAACCACTCCGTCGTTTTTGCGTCGGGGGTTAAAAATGGCTATTACCAGTTTTATTACAAAACATAAATGTTATTGCTAATCGTTTTTTTTTTCGATTTTGAACACTCATCTCAACCCGGTATCACCTTCTGCTGGGTATAGGCTTCCCTTCTTTTTTGCTGTCCTCTGTCCTGTGCGTATTTTAACACTAATCATGTTTACGTTTTAGTAATAAAACTTGGTAATTACCATATTGTAATTAGTTTTTAATTAAAATAAAACACTGGTGCACCTTAACTACATCAAAATGTATAGAAAATCAAGATTTAACTTCACTTGCGTTTATAGACACAATGCATTTATATCATTTATACCTAATGTATTTTTTATTAATTTAGTATTTGCCACAAATATTCCATTCCAGCAGGACTCTTAAATACCAACTCGAGCGGGAAAAATTTGTCTACACAAACGGTTTTTTTAAATTTATTACTTATTTAAGTATGTTTATAATACGCTTTAATTGTTATCGTAGTGTTCATTGGCACAGCAACAGAAGCCACATATTAAGTTAAGCTTCTGCAGGTATGTCGTGAACTATGTCTTCAGCCACTTTGAGCAGCCGTCACGCGGTTTTATTGGCTTTCCGGAGGATGTGATAAATAGGTGCTCCGTTCACATCCCCAATCGAGCCATCTATAAAATTAAAGTCAGTGCCGAATAATTGCTGCAGGATTCCTAGGACTCAATTTTATAGGCTTTGGAGATTGTGGTCCGATTTTAAAGTAAGTGGGTCTTTTTTTATGTGGAATTCTGTTCGGTTCTATAATAAACTTCCAGAAAGTGCTTCAAAACTTTAGATTTGAAGATTTAAATCCTACATAAAAAATAATCTAATTAATAAAGCATATTTACACTCTACATGACTATGTTAACGATAAAGCCGCGTGGCCTGATGTCGCTCTGCCCCTCGACACCTAATTTGACAATTTGCAATGTCTGTACCTATACATATAATTTATTATTGACGTGTTATTTATGAGTATATTTATATTCATTTTATTTTATTATTTTATTTCTTAGGTTTGCCAACAGTATATCAAGCGTAGCGTGTGCTGTCTTATAAACTTTTGCTGATTCTCTCTAGCATCTTACTTTTGACTGCCTACCTATTGCTTTTAAGTTGGTTTTCCTTTTTTCTTTGAATCAGCTTCTACTTGTTCTCGAGGCACCACACAAGCGCTCCCCACATAGTAGTAAGAAGGATCATCAAATAAAGCCGAGCCATGTTTGTTGCCTGATTCTTCTAGGTATGTTCGCGTTGGAACAGGAGTAAATTTATTTTATAAGACTATTTAAAATGATACTTGTGAATTCAATGAATAAAATACTTTTGACTTTGACTTTGACTAAGACTCAATTTTATATACTAGAGATTATGGTCCGATTTCAGGAAGATCATCGCTTGATCAGCCGATGCATGATGTTTCAGTAAGTTTAGTTTTAGTAGTAGTAGAGCTTTTTTGTGAAAGAGTTCGTCCGGGGAAGTACTACCACCATACTTATTTCTGCCGCAAAGCAGTAGTACTCACATTGCTGTGTTCCGGTTTGAAGGGTAAGGGTGCCGGTGAAATTACAGGCACGTGAGACTTTTCATCTTTATGCCTCAGGCTGGCGGGCGCAGTGCAATGCCACATAGGGTGCGTCCTTGGTGAACGTGTCCTATGAGGTAATGCACTGTTCATAGGCAGAGGTTACCGCTTAACATCAGGTGGGCCATCTGCTTGTTCCGTCATTCAGTAGTATATAAAAATAAAAAGTTTCATTAGCTCAGTAAGGGTAAATTCATGCTGGTGCAGAGTGCAATGTAATGCTCAAATTACTTCTAAGATAAAAAAGAAGCTCGAATTGGCGCGTATACCGTAGAATGCGTGCGGCCCATTCTAAAAGAATTGGCGCGTATACCGTAGAATGCGTGCGGCCCATTCTAAAAGAATTGGCGCGTATACCGTAGAATGCGTGCGGCCCATTCTAAAAGGCTGTCGAGGTCAGTGAATTAGAAATTTTTGTCTGGCGTATCGAGTGTCAAATACGCTTAGCAAATTATACACAGTTTTGGACAACAAAAATTATATACATTATTATATTATCTTCATAATATTTCCAAGGGCATGATCGAGCCCAAAAAATATCTCTATTACCTATCAGCGTACACTGATCAAATCAATAAGAGTACTTAACAAAAATATTATTTTAGAGGACATTGTCGGTTTTTTTTTAATAACGCAGCATTTAATTGTTTATATACCGTTTTTCGTGATTTTTGTTCACATTTCGTAGCGCAAGCGCCGTTCTGTCACTTTCTACCTTACCTGAAATTTACTGAGTTAAATAGTGAAGAAATTTAGCTCTTGTCTGCCTCTTAACGCTTCGTCTCTGCACTATAATGAATTGACTCTAAGAAAACATTATAAGTAAAGGACTCAAAGCGCCCTAGCGGTGCAGAAATCAGTAATGAAATTGAAAATATAAATAAAATAAATAAAATAAATAATACTGGACAGTTCACACAACATTATCTAGCCCCAAGCTAAGCAGAGCTTGTTTTATGGGTACTAGATAACTGATATACTTAATACAATATATTACATAGATAGATATTTTTCATTATACATAGAAAATACCCAGAACACCCTGAACAAATATTTGCGACTGCACAAATATTTGTTCCAAGGCGGGAATCGAACCCGCAACCTCCTGCGTCGCAGGCCAACCTTAGCCCGCTGCGCCACATAGGTCGTCATATCACTTTGAATAGAGATAAAATGATGTAAGCGTACATTTTGTTTATTGATAATCCATTTTAGTCTCACCTCTAGCCATCAGCTGAAACGTACCTACCGTTCCAGTTAAATCTGATCATTAGTCATGGGTGCCAGGATAATCTCTTCGATTGGCTCCCAGCTCTGCGCGGTGACCACAATTCATTGAAGGTAGTCCGACAACTTTGAATACATATATAGTCCTCCTCAACGTATTCGTGATGGCGAACCCTGATAACTTAATTTTTTTGTCTATATAATTCATAAATTTCCCTATCTATGTGAGCGAATATGGCTTGCAAAACCAAACTTTGTTTTAAACGTTCTATCACACGAGGTGAAACTGTAAAGAAGAATTATAGATGTAGGTGTAGACGGTTTTGGGTTTTGTCTTCTGTTGGTGGCGCTTAGCGTCAAGGTGTTCAGACGAGTAACTTCATATTGCACAGTAGCATTAAATACATACATACATAGACACACGCTTTTTTCCCCGACAGAGTAGACAAATCCTCTAATGGGCCTCAGTTCACGTGGGTGAACCATCGTGAAAAATAGACGTGACAAGTGGTGAGCTCATTGCCACCATTGCTTCCCACGACTATGACTCTGCTAACGCTTTCTTCCAGGAATAACACATTTCATAATAAGCTAGAAGCCAGGACAAATCTTATACCTGCGAATCTTACAAACAAGTCCGGGTAATCCCTTAGTCGGCTTTTACGACATCCACGGGAGGAGATGGAGGGGTCTATTCTTGGGCCGGACATACCACGGTAAATATGGGTATAGATGCAGCACACTAGATAGTTTGACAACTATAATTGTTAGCTACTAATAATTTGGAGCGGGGATCCAGTATTCCTATATTATATTACTAGTTTCCGCCCGTGGCTTCGCTCGCATTTTATCAGAGTAAAAAGTAGCCTTTAGCTCAATCTAGGTCTTAGTCTATCTGTTTACCAAATTTCATCGAAATGAGTTTAGTCGTTTCTCGTGATTGAGTAACAAACATTAAAATAGCCAAACATACAAACATCGTAACATTAACATTTATGATATTATTGTAGGTTTATATTACTTTGGTCGAAGATTGTAGGTATATTACCTGTGATATGAGATGGGCAGCCATTTCTGTAACATAAATATAAAAACCAGCCAAGTGCGAGTCAGACTCGCGCACAAAGGGTTCCGTACCATTACATAAAAAAACGGAAAAAAACACGTTTTTTGTATGGGATTCTGTTTTTTTTGTATTTGTTGTTATAACGGCAACAGAAATACATCATCTGTGAAAAATTCAACTGTCACGGTTCATGAGATACAGCCTGGTGACAGACGGACAGACGGACAGCGTAATCTTAGTAATAGGGTCCCATTTACCCTTTGGGTACGGAACCCTAAAAATTGTTATGACCAATAAATCTTATTTGAAGATTGCTTTCCAGTTTTTTTGAGGTTTCTAATTCATTTAAGATTATTTATTTTTGTTATACAAATAATGACCATTTTTAACTGTCCATAGAAATAATGAAATTGATGGTCACTCCATTTTAACAGTTGATCCTATTTGTAATGGATCATTCAAAGGTTCCCATGGTAACATTAAGGCTCTGCTACATCGACCGCGGTGCGTCACGGTCAGGGCGGGACCCGCAGGCTATCTCGTGCAGCTGCGATGACGTTGTTATAATTAATAAGTTTTTTGTGAAAAATATATTTTTCAATACAAGCTTTTATAAAATTTAAACACGCCTAAACACGGCCAGTATACTATCCATTGAGGAGTTTCGTTGTCCACCTTCCGTCTCCATCATCAGATCAGCTCGCTGTCACCATCATATTGTATTGTCATCGGAACTTGACAGGTATGCTAAATACCAGCTCAATCGGTTGAAGTTAACTGCTTTAAAATTCAGTTGCAAGATTCCACCCGGACATACATTGCAAGTTAAATAAAAGCTTGTAATAAAAAGTCTTTGGTTGGACTTTGATACATAGATTTAAATGATAGTTGTCACATCAACAAGTGCGGACTGTGATTTGATGTATATCGATCAACGCAACCAGTACCCCAAATTCAAGTTTAGCAACGATGATCGTGACGACGATCGTCCGTGTATTACTTAGTAACTAGTCATTAATCTGTGCCGTTTCCAACGCTCGCACAGGGTAATATATATTTTCTATGATATACGGACGATCGTTCGTCACGATTATCTGCCCAGACATAAGAGAATTACAATTCGGGTACTCATGCAAGTGAACCCAACATAACAAAAGAAAAGAAAGAAAGAGAAAACATTTATTTGTGTCAACGAACGCAGATACAAAACGACACACACACACAGAAACAAAGATTAACAAAGAATGATGACCATATGATGACACAAATTGGCGTCCAGCTCAGCATTTGTTGTATTGTAGCAACACAACGCTGAACAAAACACTAACCTATCTGCAATGGTACCAGAGCCGTCATGGTCGCTCACTACACGCACCTCTGAAAGCCGGCTTAAACCCCAGCTAGGGACGTTAGAGAAGCTAACTACCATTTCTCCATGAATGGTATCGGAGCTGTAAAGCGCGCTCACTTCTCACCCTAGCCAGTAAGACCGTAAATGCCGTAGTTAACATAACATTACTTAACCGTCTCAAAAAATGTGGCTTCCCCTGTCTACGGGGAATTGGGGGCCGTGACGTAATTATATTTGAGTTACCCCTACAGCTTACCGTACAGTTTACGCTAAACGATTGTCGTACAACATTACATAGTTACAAAACAAACAGAACTATTAGTCCCTTCGCCAGCTGCTCAGAACTTTCGCTTTAATTAACTTTCTCATGATTAATTACTGTAATATAACCAAAGAATACGTTGTTGTAGAATGATTCTCCTTCTAGGTACGCCTAGAGTATGGATATGGACGCTTCAATCCTCCACGAACCCAACATTAAGACCAGAATTTCCTCCACATGTCTCAGCAGGGTCCTTTAGTTTTTCGGCCACATTGCCCAGAAAGAATGTGGCAATCTTGAAAAGCTGGTGGTCACTGGTGGTAAATTGGAAGGAAAGAGACCGCGGTGACGGAGCGCCATGCGCTGGAGCGATCTAATTCGCTCTGCGCTCGATTCCAGCGTGAGCGACGCCATCCGCTCCGCTGAGGATAGAAGTCAGATCAGCAACTCCAAGATCCTACATAAAGGTCACGACCCTCAGCAGTGAGGTTACCAACGCAAGGAGGATAAGGGCGAGTTTGGATATTAGGAAATAGGGGGAAATATCCATACGTGTGAACACGTTCTCATAGCTCGACATATCTGTTCTTACTATTGGCTTAAAAAATCCTATACCTATGGTTTTATAAAAAAAACAACATTAGTAATTATACAATTAAACAAAAAAAAGACTATACAATTAATCATTCTAACTGGAATAGGCCTAAATACAAAGACAGAGAGGGTTTACACGGTGATTTGAACATTAAACTTTTATATTTCTAAAATTTGCGAGATTTGAAGCTAAGGAGGTCTTCCTCAGTATATCCAAACGTCAGAAATTCAGGACTTGTCTCTACCACACAATATTATGTCTATGTAAAATGAAATCTAAAGTCGAAAGGATTCACTAAGAGAAAACAACAGAAATTCAAGATTTCTGTTTACCATAATATTATTAGAAGTTTAAAAAAAATATTCTCTCTCTTATTTCCTTTTAGTGTAACAATCAAGGGAAACAAGCATTCTATCACTCCCCTATTCCATGAAAAAGTTCGTTTATAATTAACGTTTTGTACACGCCTAACAAATGGCTCATTTTCCAGTGGAACTTTAGCCTATTGGGCTTACAATTCTAGACTTTTCGTATTTAAATTGTTGGTAACTGAACTATGAACTGGGCGAAGGTAGCCACTGAGTGGCGTCCTGACCCAACGAGAAGGAGACGCGGCTCATAAACGGAGATGGCAAGACGAAATTGATAAGTTTCTGGCTGACTGAGCAAACATAGCTCAGGGTCGTGATGTCTGGAAGGAATGGGGGAATTTTTCCCAGCAGTGGGACACAAAGGGCTAGAAATAGAATAGAATAGAATATGCTAATGAATGTTGAATGTTTTAGTTTTCTATAAAACTCTGCTTTCCATGGCCGCGGGTTACGTTTGTTAAGTTTTTGTCTCAATTTTGAAAGAGTCGTCTTATCTAGTTGGTGGGGATCTGCTTCTATAATAAGGCTACGAGATTTAACTGTTCAAATGTTTCCAGTAAAAATATTGTTAGCGACTCGCCTCGGGAGTTATCGTAGAAGATATCAACGTTTTTGTAGTCATGGAGAGAAGCCCAGACTAAAACTAACTAGCAATCGTAAAATACTTCTAAACTTATTTTCTTGACTTAATTTTTTCTCTTTTGTTTCTTTGACATGTGTGTAATTTGTAGAGTTTTCAACAGTTGTGACGCTCTCTTATTAGAACAAATAAATCTGTAAATACACACGCTTTGAACACGTATCCGTCTTTCCCGTCATGCCATCAGTTAGGCGTAATGCGTTTAACGCCGCCGTTCGTTCGAACGATTTCATCAACACAGGCATTATACAGGATCAGTTGCCTGTACGACAAGTGATGGGCTTCGTAAATCGAAGTATAACACGATTCAGTTTTGTAATTTTTTTATTATTACTGAAAAGTACATTTATTTACAGAAATAATAATACGACAAATACAAGTAGGTATGAATAAAATTAAAAAAATACATGTGAAACAGTTGTGCTACCCGAAGACAGCTGCTAAAGATCTAAAGGTAGTTCCGTGGGAGAAGGATTAGGCCTTTGGTGTGGGACGCTATATGCGTTGTTACCCTTGCGCCATCTCATCTGTCCGGGACATCAGCTAGGGCCGGTGTGGCGGTAGATTCCGCTGAGGATCTCAAAAGACGGAAATATGCAAGTCTCGACAGAGCTTACTTATTTGAGCCATTCGGGGTCCAGACTCTGGGTCCGTGGAATACAGGGGCCCTTTGCGTTTTCAAATTTCTTTCAGGGCGTCTGGTCGAAGCGACGCGTTACTGAAAATGAACTAATGATGCAACCCACGGTGCAAAGAGGCCAGTTGATGCTCTGTTTACCCTTTAGGGAAAGAGGCGTGTGTCTATGTAAGTATCAACTATTTAATTATTTCGTTACCTGACTATTTTTGTGCTACTATTAAGTTTCTTTCTGTGAAGAAAATCTTGTCATTACCAAATACATAATTTATTCACAACTAAATAATTACAAAACAAAATATGATTAAGTGCCGTATAACCCTTAACTAAAATTAAACAACAATCTTTTAAAGCGCATTGGTATGAAAAATCCTTTGCCCTCTCGCATGAAGAAATACAATCCAGGTACAGCAAAATATCTTCAGAGAGGATGACTGTAGAGTTGAAGAGAAGCTCATATCGGCAGAAAAAGACTGCGCCAACACCAGGCAGAAATCTACAAAAAAACGCCTCGCGCCGTTCGAAAAAGCTGGTCTGATTGAATATCTCGTAAAATATACCTAGATAATTTTACAAAACCCCTACAGCAAACTCTAGGCCTTATTATATTGATTTTATGACATTTTTTACCCAATTATTTCCACCGTTTTAATAACAATCCAATCTAGGCAAAAAATAAACGTAACTTTGTGTTTTTTTATATTTAGAAAATACTATCCTATCGTGTTTCTGGTACAGTTATCCCTCAGAATTATAATATAATATCCGTACACATTTTTGATTTGAATGTTGTACTTGATTTAGTCAGTTAAAAATCAAATCTAAGTTTCGCAATTTTGCGGCATACCCCACCTTAAACAACTAAAGTGGCTACTCAGCACTAAAGCAACATCACTTAGCGAAATCTCCAAAGACTTCACGCATTAAGTGCTGTTATCGTAAACGCGACATTACGGCAACCATCTTTATTTTTAACGATCTCTCACGCGACGTGTTTAGATAAAAAGTTTTACGAAAAACACCGAAATGTTAGTTGAAAATTTGTTCCAATATAAAGATGTATATGTACAGAGTGTAGCTTACACTTACCCTACACTTACCTCAAGCACAATACCTGCATATACCTACATATTAAATAAAAGTAAATAAATAATGCTGGACAGTTCACACAACATCATCTAGCCCAAGCTAAGCAGAGCTTGTGTTATGGGTACAAGATACTCGTAACTGATATACTTAATAATACTAATAAATTACATAGATAGATGTTTTTTAATGTACATAGAAAATACCCAAAACACCCTGAACAATTATCTGCAGATCGTACCTACAAATATTTGTTCCGAGGCGGGAATCGAACCCGCAACAGTGAACAACCCTGTGTCGCAAGCGAACCTTCGCCAGCCGCGCCACAGAGGTCGTCATATTATAACAAAACCTGACTTTGCAATGTGACCATCATGATCATCATCGTTATCAGCTTGTAGAAGTCCACTGGATATAGGCCTTCCCCACAGAATGCCAAGACAACTGGTCTTGCCTCCATACACTGACTTCCTGCGATCTTTGAAATATCATAGGGGGCCCTTTTCGCTGCGTCGCACACTGGGCCGAATCATCAATTTACGATGACAAAAATAAAGTGTAGGTATCCTAAGGTTTTTTTCATGATTATGTGTTATTTCATTTATTTAATGACTTGGTAAGTCTTAGAATGTAGAAATAGAGTTTCGAGATGAGAGTTTTATAAAAAACAAGAAATAAGAAAGAAAATACTTTATGTATACTAGCTTGTCCTTAAATTAGAGTCTATGCTGTGTATTGTTCCTCATCGTCTACATCTGTATGATCGGCGTCTTCGTTATCTATGTCTTTAACTTCTTCACTACAAAGATTATGTAGGCATCCTCAATGGTTTATTTAACAATGGGGCAGACATGGGGACGGGGTTTTTACTTTTTTTAAATGCCCACAGTATGTAGCTTCTAATTCGTTGTGGAATAAAGCAGAACTATGTGGAACTTTTTTTAAACGACTGCAAACCTAAGTGAAATTAATGTAATTTTGTATAAAATTAGTCTTCCAGGCAAAGTTAGAACACTACTCTATTCATGACTACAAATAACAAATAAATAATTATAATTAACAGTATGTGCCTGATGCTTCATCCTCCATGGAAAAAACTAATATTATTTAACACTGCAGTACAAAACAAACGTAGTTAATCCGTCAAGATTTAAGCGCAACTGACTCTTCTTGTTCGCCGTGGGAGTGAAAGGGACACAACTCGCGTTCGTGCAGCTTTTTGTGTTGCTTTGGTGAGCTTCATTCTTTATGATTCTATTGTTCGTTCATCGAAGAAGATAAGGCAACTGTTTTTTTGATTTATTCTAAAATTTGATTTTTGTCATCGTAAATAGGCAATCTGGCCTTGTGTGCGTCGTCCTGTTCATGGTCGCCGCTCATAGTACCAGTTAGATCTACTTTATCATCAGCATACACTAGTCCGCTGTTGGACATAGGCCTCTCCCAATACGCGCCACTGAGCCCGTTATTCGGCTCTTCTCATCCATCTTCTGCCCACCGCCTTTAATAGGTCATCGCTCCATCTAGCCAGAGTGCACCCCACGCTACGTTTGCCACGACGCGGTCTCCACTCAAGAACTCTCTTACCCCAGCGGTTGTTGGTTCTTCGTCATATATGACCAGCCCATTGCCACTTCAGCTTGCTAATCCGGTGGGCTATGTCAATGACTTTAGTTCTCTGTCGGATAATCTCGTTTTGGATTTTATCTCTCAGAAAAACTCCGAGCCTAGCCCGTTCCATAGCTCGCTGTGCAAACTTGAACTGGTGGATTATCCTTACCGTAAGTGTCCACGTCTCGGCACCATAGCTCATTACTGGTAGGACGCAATGATTGAAGACTTCAGTCTTCTGGCATTATGGTAGATCTACTTACCTTAAAGTAACCAAAGAACTTAAACAAATATTATATTCCAAATTATTTAAGAACCAGAACTAGGTAAACCCATTTTCTTGAATAAAAAGTAAACTCTACTGGTAATAGTGACAAGTTACTGACAAAATAACCAAGAAATAGCGTCCACAAGAATGTCCAATAACGTTATGATGCTTCTGCTCCAAAAGCATTTTTTTCCAAAATGGCTAACTGCCAGCGGTCTATCTATTCGAAACACAATTATCGCTGGAACAGGCATAACCAAGTAAGTATAAATACGGCACGCAACGTGTTTGGACGCACAATTTCACGCAAACCATACAAATTAAGGTCGAAGCTTGCAGCACCCATAGTTATCCCATATTGGGATAGCCTGATTAGTGCTTGCTGCTCAAAAGAGTGCAGAAATAATAGAAAGTTAACGTCAGCATTCTTCGGCAGATAGCCCCTTCGATTTTATTTAACTATGGAATTTGAAGAGATGCTCCTAAATGTTGCCAACGTATGCTACTTCCTTCAGGACCCATAACCACCATGACCAAACGTAACCACAGAATAAATAAACGTAACATAACGCGGGCTCATTACAATATCTTCGTGGAATCATCGTTTATAACACATGACGTCACACGTTATTCGCAAGGAATCTCCTATGTTATAGCGAATAATGGCCCAGTTATGTAATAAAGTCTTGAGCACTTTTTGATATGGAGGACTGGCAAATGAATACTGGCTGTCACTATCGTCACAGATAAAATATAGTGTTGTATCGTATATCGTGTATCGTGTTGAATTGTAAGTACGTCACTACGATTATGTTTTTAAATAGAATTTGGTAGAGTCCGCGCACGGAATAGAAAAAACAAGAATCCGCGCCACGACTGAAGTCCGACGGCCTTTTGAGGAACTAACGGATAGCAGAGTTAGATTTTCGCTTTTGCACTTTTGCGCATAGAAACTAGCGCTCCAGTCACCGGACTTCAGTCGTGGCGCGGACTCTAGTTCAACTGGACACCTTTGCTTTGTTTTTTTTTAAATTGTCACACCGTCCGCTCTCCTTACACCGGCATATCCTTCGTGTAAAAGTTGAACTTGTTTTAAAACGTGGCATTGGCGAAATTGTGGTCTAATCCGCAAGGGCCACTTGTTCAATAACTGAACTGATTTCTAAAGAAATACTCAAGTACGGCTGAGTAAAATCTTAGAATACGGCGGTGAGTATCATTCTGTACAGTGAGTTGTTCCGGGCTGACCCCATCGAAAACTGGGTCTATTGAAACCTTAGAGCATTGCAGCCTCCATCATCATCATCACCATCATCAACCTACTGCAGTCCACTGCTGGACATAGGCCTCTCCCATGGCACGCCACTGAGGCCGGTTTTCGGCTCTCCTCATCCAGTTTCTGCCAGCCACCCCGCGCAAGTCGTCGCTCCACCTAGCCAGAGGGTGCCCTACACTACGTTTGCCAAGACATGGTCTCCACTCAAGAACTTGCAGCCTCCGATTTAAACGAATAAAAACTTGCAAATTGTACTACTTTTCAATCGACTCTAACTAAAAACTTTTACGGCGTTTAATTTATTAACTCATTACTTTTATTTAAAATTAACGGCACAGTGTAGTGTGTAATAACACAAACACTGCACAGCACTTCCTTATTAACAGAGTGGTCCATAATTGGAATGATTTACCAGAAGATGTTGTTACTGACACATCAATAAATGCTTTCAAAAACAAATTGGATAACTGGTTGCGAACGTACAAATTGTTAACATTAAAATACATTAAAGTATCATCAGTGCAGCAAGTGGAACTAAGACATTTCAACACTCTGACAACACTGTGGGATGATTTTCTGGGATCAATACGGATGTACCCGATTTAGACACATCAGCGAAAGCTACTCGTCTATAATTTTAAATAATAATAATAATTATGTTGCGCCCATTCAAACACTGAATAATTAATGCAATAGAATGAATCCAATTATATAAAGTAGTGGGTACGGATAGGTCAAATGAACCTATTATTTCAGAGCCATGTCGCGAAGTCACGAAGCCAAGATCTACGCATGCTTGTTTTGATTAATGCAATAAACCAGTTGTACATGTTTTCTCCTACTTCCGAAGGCTTCATTAACGCCATGGGACATTGGAACTGTGTTGACATAAACGTAAACATAAATAACATCAAGGGGGGGCGGAGAAAGGGATCGTGTTACATGCGAGTATGTATGAGTTAGTTTCACTTGTGAGCTCCAACTAGCAATTAAAACTTATATGGCCATCTGTGTCCATCTGTGGTCTTTATAAGTTCCTCTTCACCGAATGATATTTTCTGAATGCAAATGTTTGACTTGTTGTATAAAATACCAAAACCGCGGCTACCGTATGCCTATAATACTTGAGGAGTTCCCTCAATTCCTCATGGATTCCATTATCAGAACTAGAAATAAATAAAAATTAAACTAATCTGTATGTTTAAACTTTCGAATATATATTTTTTTTTTTAAATTCTTTGATAAAACCATCTACTTTTGTATTAAAGTTGTTCATATACTATTTACCACAGAAAGACATGTATTAACACACATTATACTGACATGTATTATATGTATGAGACTGTAAAATCTAGACAACGTAGTACCAGGACTAATTTAGTTTTTATGTAATAAGAAGGAATGAGTTTGTCTCAAACGCCCGTGGCTTAATAAAACTTTAAGAAATATTTTTAATTTTCAAGATTTTTCTGCAGCTATTGTCAGAACCAAAAATATAATTTTATTATGTATTTGAGCCTTTCTGGGTTGAGATTCTGGGTCCGTGGGGTACCGGGGTAGGGATTTGGATCAGTTAAGCTACCTTTAGATCGGTTAGCAGCGGTCTTCAGGTAGCACAACTGTTTCATATGTATTTTATAATTTTGTACATACACCTACTTGTATTAGTTATATTATTCTTTCTGTAAATAAATGTATTTATGTTTTAACAAAAAAAACTGTTAATTAATACATAACTAACAAATATATTATATATTAGTTATATATTTGTTTGTGATTTTTGTTAATTTTTCTTACTTTCAAAATTGCGTCTGACTGCGTAGTATGGAAGCTGGAATTTAACGGAGAGCGCTAATTATCTACATTTTTGTCAAAATGTTGAAATAGAGAGTCCCGCCATGTTACGGCCATGAAATAGTAACCGTTTAAATTTAAATGTAACCAAAAAAATCGTTCCAGCGGGACTCGAACCCGCAACCTCACCTGTGATCGGCGCTATAGCCGAGTTGATAGTGCCCACAAATTTCGTCTTCAACATCAAAGCTTGTTCTATGGCTGAATTGGTAAAGGCATCGCCGATCACAGGCGAGGTTGCGGGTTCGCGTCCCGCTGGAACGAAATTTTTGGTTTACACTTAAATTTAAATTTAATGTTATCCATAAAGTATGGTTTACAATTGAAAAATAATAAACTATAGTAACCGTTTATCTATAAATACTAAGTCTTAGTAAACAAACTTAAGTAACTCCACCAGGAAGCTTCCCATTGTTCCACGGTTTGCAATGAAAACTTTACGGAGTCTGAATTTGAATTTCATTTTGGATTGTAAAATTTAAGTTTATTAAGTATAATTCCGGGAGATTTTGCACTAAAAACAAACCAAATATAAGAAAACAATATTAAATAAGCTTGCCAAATGCGTCTTCTCTCGAACCATCGTGTAGGGTTCCGAAGTGAAGTTACCGTGTTTCTCCATAGCTGGTTTTTTTTTTTTAACTACTTGAATAACGTTACAAGCAGATGTAGCCCACCTGATGTTAAGCGGTAACCTCTGCCTTTAACAACGCATTAACTCATTGATCACGTCCACCAAGTACGCTACCTATGTAGCATTGCATTGCGCCCGTCACCCTGAGACATAAAGATGGAAAGTCTCATGTGCCTGTAATTTCACCGGCACCCCTTCAAACCGGAACACAGTAATGCGAGCACTACTGCTTTGCGACAGAAAAAGGCACAGTTGTAGTACTTCCCCGGACGAACTCTCACAAAAAAGCTCTACTACTAACAAATTATGTATGTATGATTGTAAGTATGCGTGTTTGTCCGACGAAAAATGCAGAAATCTAATATTGGTGAAACTAAGTAGGTAGGCTTCGACTAAAATATAAGTAGAAGTAGGTATAGGAATTATATTTGAATATTATTTTTAAGTTCGAAGATGAGGTTGATTGGTCCAGGGGTTTTTGAGCTACTGGGGTCCACGCGAGGTCACGTTCGGGGCGAACTACTAGTAACTATACTTTATCAGATAATCCTGATTAGAATCAATGTTAGACAAAAGGAGAGTAAATATAGGTACTATATCTTATTCCGTAACTAGAAAACTTGTGATAAGTCTGACTTCAAACGTTAGTCACGTTTAACTTCAAACGTTTTATAAGCAATCAAAAGTGTCTACGGAAATATAACAAAAGATTTATCACAAAAGAGGCGCCACGTGCCGCCGTATAGCAACATTAAACGCGCAATATCTCTTTAGTCAATTTCAAAAGAACAAAAGTGCATTCTGTTAGTATTTGGGACACGTTAGCACTTGCCGCTCTCAGCTGCTGATAGGGCGCAGGCATGGTGATATCGCTATACAATTGTGTTAGTATTTTTATTAATAATTCGGTAGTAGTAGGTAATAATACTATATAAATAGTAGTACTACTATAGAATACTATAGAAGTTAGTAGGTAATAATATAAATAGAGCTCTCCTAAGCCGGCTGGTCACCTTGGGAGAAAATTACCATTACCTCCGAGTGAAAAAACCCCTAACCATGAAGTACTCGAAGAAAAACTAGTTCCAAATAATCAACACCAAACACTCACATTATAATAATAGCAAATTTTAAGCGTTGGAGATAAAACAAAAACTATAAACGGAAACTATATTTAGCTGCAGAAAAAAAAATACAGCAAAAACAAAGTATCAGGTTTTAAGACGCCATAGGTTCTCAAATGTGTCTAGAATTTTAAAGTTTTTGATAAGAATTCTTATAGTTTTCTATGAAGAAAAAAATATATGATATTCTTGATCATTTTATCTAGTGAAATCATTAATTCAATACACTATTTGAATTACTTCACTCAATAAAAAAAAAACACAAAGATACCACCTTTTTAAAATTGAAATCATGCTTTTGACTTACTTCTTTCACGTTTTAACTTATGAAACACTTGGTGTCATGTTCATTTTTATTTAAATTAGTGAAGTCAATAACAAAATTTAGCAAAACTAAAAGGGATTTTTTTATATAATTTTTTAAACACAAATATAAGTACCAGAGCGTGCGCTCGGCTTGCTCAGACCGGTCGCAGACCGCATCGAGGCAGGATCTGTGTCAATTTTCCCGCCATCGGTCACGTGACTACGGATGAAATGGAAACTATCAAGTCAGGCTACTCGCAAATCATAATTATGAAAAGAGCCAACATAGGTACTTGTACTATTATTTATTCTGTGACAAAGGTAAGTAAAAGTAAACCTAGGTAAACAAATACATTATCCGATTTGTTTTGCAAATAAACTCTGACTTCATACTGTTACTTTAGATAGCTAGTAGGAGTAGAGATCTGGCCAAAGAAATTACCTCTCCGTCCCCTCTAGTGGATGTGGGATGTGCTGTGGTCTGTCTGACCAAAGAGTTGACCCTCCGTTTCTTCCCGTGGAAGAGAGCTGTGGTGTTTGTCTGGCCTAAGAAAATACCTCTCCGTCTCCTCAAGTGGATGTGTGAACTGGTATGTCTGGCCTAAGAGTAACCCTCCGTTTTTTCCAATGGAAGAGTGTTGTGGTGTTTTTCTGGCCTAAGAAAATACCTCTCCGTCTCCTCAAGTGGATGTGTGAAGTGGTATGTCCGGCCTAAGAGTAACCCTCCGTTTTTTCCTATGGAAGAGTGCTGTGGTGTTTGTCTGGCCAAAGAAAATACCTCTCCGTCTCCTCAAGTGGATGTGTGAAGTGGTATGTCCGGCCTAAGAGTAACCCTCCGTTTTTTCCTATGGAAGAGTATTGTGGTGTTTGTCCGGCCTAAGAAAATACCTGTCCGTCACCTCACGTGGATATGTAACGTGGTATGTCCGGCCTAAGAGTAACCCTCCGTTTTTTCCTATGGAAGAGTGCTGTGTTGTTTGTCCAGCCTAAGAAAATACCTGTGCGTCACCTCACGTGGATGTGTGAAGTGGTCTATCTGGCCTAGGAGTAGACCCTCCGTCTGTTCCCGTGGAAGAGTGCCGTGATGTGTGTCCGGCCTAAGAAAATACCTCTCCGTCTCCTCAAGTGGATGTGTGAAGTGGTATGTCTGGCCTAAGAGTAACCCTCCGTTTTTTCCTATGGAAGAGTGTTGTGGTGTTTGTCTGGCCTAAGAAAATACCTCTCCGTCTCCTCAAGTGGATGTGTGAAGTGGTATGTCTGGCCTAAGAGTAACCCTCCGTTTTTTCCTATGAAAGAGTGCTGTGGTGTTTGTCTGGCCAAAGAAAATACCTCTCCGTCTCCTCAAGTGGATGTGTGAAGTGGTATGTCCGGCCTAAGAGTAACCCTCCGTTTTTTCCTATGGAAGAGTATTGTGGTGTTTGTCTGGCCTAAGAAAATACCTCTCCGTCTCCTCAAGTGGATGTGTGAAGTGGTATGTCCGGCCTAAGAGTAACCCTCCGTTTTTTCCTATGGAAGAGTGCTGTGTTGTTTGTCCAGCCTAAGAAAATACCTGTGCGTCACCTCACGTGGATGTGTGAAGTGGTCTATCTGGCCTAGGAGTAGACCCTCCGTCTGTTCCCGTGGAAGAGTGCCGTGATGTGTGTCCGGCCTAAGAAAATACCTCTCCGTCTCCTCAAGTGGATGTGTGAAGTGGTATGTCTGGCCTAAGAGTAACCCTCCGTTTTTTCCTATGGAAGAGTGTTGTGGTGTTTGTCTGGCCTAAGAAAATACCTCCGTCTCCTCAAGTGGATGTGTGAAGTGGTATGTCTGGCCTAAGAGTAACCCTCCGTTTTTTCCTATGGAAGAGTGTTGTGGTGTTTGTCTGGCCTAAGAAAATACCTCTCCGTCTCCTCAAGTGGATGTGTGAAGTGGTATGTCTGGCCTAAGAGTAACCCTCCGTTTTTTCCTATGGAAGAGTGCTGTGGTGTTTGTCTGGCCAAAGAAAATACCTCTCCGTCTCCTCAAGTGGATGTGTGAAGTGGTATGTCCGGCCTAAGAGTAACCCTCCGTTTTTTCCTATGGAAGAGTATTGTGGTGTTTGTCTGGCCTAAGAAAATACCTCTCCGTCTCCTCAAGTGGATGTGTGAAGTGGTATGTCCGGCCTAAGAGTAACCCTCCGTTTTTTCCTATGGAAGAGTGCTGTGTTGTTTGTCCAGCCTAAGAAAATACCTGTGCGTCACCTCACGTGGATGTGTGAAGTGGTCTATCTGGCCTAGGAGTAGACCCTCCGTCTGTTCCCGTGGAAGAGTGCCGTGATGTGTGTCCGGCCTAAGAAAATACCTCTCCGTCTCCTCAAGTGGATGTGTGAAGTGGTATGTCTGGCCTAAGAGTAACCCTCCGTTTTTTCCTATGGAAGAGTGTTGTGGTGTTTGTCTGGCCTAAGAAAATACCTCTCCGTCTCCTCAAGTGGATGTGTGAAGTGGTATGTCCGGACTAAGAGTAACCCTCCGTTTTTTCCTATGGAAGAGTATTGTGGTGTTTGTCTGGCCTAAGAAAATACCTCTCCGTCTCCTCAAGTGGATGTGTGAAGTGGTATGTCCGGCCTAAGAGTAACCCTCCGTTTTTTCCTATGGAAGAGTGCTGTGTTGTTTGTCCAGCCTAAGAAAATACCTGTGCGTCACCTCACGTGGATGTGTGAAGTGGTCTATCTGGCCTAGGAGTAGACCCTCCGTCTGTTCCCGTGGAAGAGTGCCGTGATGTGTGTCCGGCCTAAGAAAATACCTCTCCGTCTCCTCAAGTGGATGTGTGAAGTGGTATGTCTGGCCTAAGAGTAACCCTCCGTTTTTTCCTATGGAAGAGTGTTGTGGTGTTTGTCTGGCCTAAGAAAATACCTCCGTCTCCTCAAGTGGATGTGTGAAGTGGTATGTCTGGCCTAAGAGTAACCCTCCGTTTTTTCCTATGGAAGAGTGCTGTGGTGTTTGTCTGGCCAAAGAAAATACCTCTCCGTCTCCTCAAGTGGATGTGTGAAGTGGTATGTCCGGCCTAAGAGTAACCCTCCGTTTTTTCCTATGGAAGAGTATTGTGGTGTTTGTCTGCCTAAGAAAATACCTGTCCGTCACCTCACGTGGATATGTAACGTGGTATGTCCGGCCTAAGAGTAACCCTCCGTTTTTTCATATGGAAGAGTGCTGTGTTGTTTGTCCAGCCTAAGAAAATACCTGTGCGTCACCTCACGTGGATGTGTGAAGTGGTCTATCTGGCCTAGGAGTAGACCCTGCGTCTGTTCCCGTGGAAGAGTGCCGTGATGTGTGTCCGGCCTAAGAAAATACCTCTCCGTCTCCTCAAGTGGATGTGTGAAGTGGTATGTCTGGCCTAAGAGTAACCCTCCGTTTTTTCCTATGGAAGAGTGCTGTGGTGTTTGTCTGGCCAAAGAAAATACCTCTCCGTCTCCTCAAGTGGATGTGTGAAGTGGTATGTCCGGCCTAAGAGTAACCCTCCGTTTTTTCCTATGGAAGAGTGCTGTGGTGTTTGTCTGGCCAAAGAAAATACCTCTCCGTCTCCTCAAGTGGATGTGTGAAGTGGTATGTCCGGACTAAGAGTAACCCTCCGTTTTTTCCTATGGAAGAGTATTGTGGTGTTTGTCTGGCCTAACCCTCCGTTTTTTCATATGGAAGAGTGCTGTGTTGTTTGTCCAGCCTAAGAAAATACCTGTGCGTCACCTCACGTGGATGTATGCAGTGGTCTATCTGGCCTAGGAGTAGACCCTCCGTCTGTTCCCGTGGAAGAGTGCCGTGATGTGTGTCCGGCCTAAGAAAATACCTCTCCGTCTCCTCAAGTGGATGTGTGAAGTGGTATGTCCGGCCTAAGAGTAACCCTCCGTTTTTTCCTATGGAAGAGTGTTGTGGTGTTTGTCTGGCCTAAGAAATAACCTCTCCGTCTCCTCAAGTGGATGTGTGAAGTGGTATGTCCAGCCTAAGATTAACCCTCCGTTTTTTCCCATGGAAGAGGGCTGTGGTGTGTGTCCAGCCAAAAAAAAACCTCTACGTCTCCTCCCGTGGATGCAATGAGCATCACATCAATGTACTAATTCCACCTATTGCATTAGGATACGATTTTCAATGTTAACTACATTTTGATTACTAGGACAGAAAATGTATGGTAGTAAATGTGTTACCGGCTACCACCATCCAAAGGGCGTCGACGATTTTGGCATAGTCGTCAGCCACCATTTAGTTTTATTTTCAAGTTAGTGGCGCACTTTGAAAACTGTACATAAATGGCTAGAGGATACGGCTTATTCGCAAAACGTCCACTTTTCATAATGTACACCGCACTTTTGGTCCTGACCAAAACAGTTCTTTGAAACGGTGACCGATCGGATCCGTTCAAACGACGCGTCCAACTGTTTTATGGGAAAGATTAAAGAAAAATGTTACAAACAAAAAAAAATAGAAGGCTGCTCTATAATGGCTTTTTTAAACAGACTTGTCCGACTAGACTTTGGTTAATTAAAGTCTTTTACCAAAGTTAACACTTGAAAATTTTGTTTATGCAGAAATGTTGCCAGCATCTCGGTGAATATACAAAAATCCTAACTTTTTTCAAAACCAAGATGGCAGATGGTGTGGCGGCCATTTTGTTAAATGGTGGAATATAAAATTTACAAATTGAAAAAAAGAGACTGTGTGCAACACTTAGCTTGATGACTTGTATAGGGCTGTTGTGTGGGAGGACAAGTGGTGTTGCCAGGTGGAAATATTTTCCCCGTTTTTAGGGCAATTTCTTAGATTTTCTCCAAATATATATAAATAATTAAGTTTTTGATAATAAAATGTATGTGGTATTATGAAGGAAGCCCTTAAAAATAACCTTTGACTATATAAATTTGTATATTGTTGGTAACCCTGGGAGGAAACGGTGCTTGTATAATCGAGAGACTGAAAAAAACGATAGTAACGTTCGATTGCGAATAAATCATCAAATTTGCAGTCAGGTACGTATGTAAGTGAGTAGGAAGGTAACCTGGCAACCCTGCGTAAAGGTAATATAAGAAAAAACTAATATGGGTATCGTTTTTGAGTAATTTGTAGTTGCTGATTACGAATATTACTTAATTTTTTTGGTTACGTGGGTAAGTTAGTAGGTAAGCTGGTACCCTATAAAATGGTAAGATCAGAAAAAACTAATATGGGTGTCGTTTTCAAGTAATTTGTGGGTGCTGATTACGAATATTACGTTAGTTTTCTCTCTTCAAATTAACTTTGCTGTAGCTTATCGAGCTAACGAGACCAGCGTGACACGAAGTGGAACGATTCCACTGAGTGGAACGATGGTCGAGTGAGTGAGATAAACGAAGAGGCGACATTCGTATTAATTAGTGCAGGAGCATGTACAGGTACAGGTATAATTACAGGTACAGGTACAGGTACAGGTACAGGTACAGGTACAGGTACAGGTACAGGTCAAGGTCAAGGTTAAGGGTCAAAATCAAAGTAGATTTATAGAGGTTCGTAGGCGTTGGAAGGAGTTTGTAGGGTTTGTAGGATTTTGTAGGGGTTTGTAGTGTTGGTAGGGTTTGCAGGGGTTTGTAGAGGTTTTTTGCATACACGCGAGTAAGCGGCAAAGGAAAACTGTACGCCAGCTGCAGCACCTCACGCACCACCGACCCACTAGTTATTGTGCTATGGCTAGAGGATACAACTCATTCGCAAAACGTCTACTTCTTGTAATGTACATTGCACTTATTCTCAATATGACCACTTCGCATAACCTCCACTTCGCAAAATATACACTCAATTTTTTTGCTCAAATAGACTAAAGGAGATGTCCAAAAAATATATATGAAGGCCGGTATAAAAATAACTAGAAATTCTAAGCAACATAATAGTTATTTACGGAGAAAGGGCATTAATTATTTGGCTCTTTTGCAGCTAATGAAAAATAATAAATGTACCTCAGTTTTTTTAAACTTAATTCAAATGTTGTTTTTTTTTCAAAATAAAGTTAGAACTTGTAACACTCCCAAAAGGCGAACTTGACGCTCTTTGGCAGGCAGACTAAGGAATTTTGATACTCTCTAGCTAGCGAGACAGGCCGCAGACAGACAACCACAAAGAACTTTTCATACGACTATCCTACCTTCGTTCCATGTTGTCGCGTTATTACTAATACTTCACTTATTAGTTTATCTGTTCTGTGTAGGTTCAGGATACATTCTAAGTAGATACCTACCTACACTGTTGTAGAGTTCACTAATAGATAGGAGCTGCCTGTAATGATAATAGTACCTTTAGCAATATGCATAGGTACCTACATTCCTCGCCTCCTTATAAACATATGTATTTTTCAGGTAGCTCAGGGCACAGATAAATTTATTGTAAATTGTGTGTTAGCACGTATTCCATTCAAGAAGAATATTTTAGTCATCATATCTTTGGGCACAGGCAGAAGAAGACGAAATAGCATATTTATTTTATGTGCGATCGCAGATATTTGTTTAGGGTGTTCTGGGTATTTTTATATATAATAAAAAATATCTATCTATGTAATATATTGTATTAAGTATATCAGTTATCTAGTACACATAACACAAGCTCTGCTTAGCTTGGGGCTAGATAAAAAATGTGAAATGTGTTATGTGAACTGTCCAGCATTATTTATTTATTTATTTATTACACACATGTGGTTTTGGCATGTTTGTTTCATTATGTTTTCCCTTCAAGAAAAATTTTATTATTTTCTCGGAAACGGAGGTTTTATAATATATAAAATTTATATAATCGAGTAGCCCAATAAATAAGCTTTTTTTAGATATATTTCATAACTTCTGAAATTTTCTCAGAATATTATACCACTTCTGGACATCTCCTTTATTCGCAATATGTGCACTGGACTTTTCATAAAATGACTTCAATTTTATTTTTTTTGAGTTTGTTTATTTTAGACTTTTTACTTTTTTCATATGATTACATTTTTACTTCTTGGTTTTAAAAGTAAAATATAAATACAAGTAAAATGTAACGAAAAGTAAAAAAAATGCAATTTCCACCAGGCAACACCACTTGTTCTCCCACACGATAGCCCTTTACTAGTCATCAAGCTCCGGTGTTGCCCGCAGTCTCTTTTTTCAATTTGAAAATTGATAACTTTACGATTCTACAAAATGACCACCAAACAATCCGCCATGCGCCATCATGGTTTTTAAAAAAGTTGTGATTTTGCACCCTATATACACCAAGATGCTTACAACATTTCAATATAAACCAAATTTTCGAGTGTTAACTTTAGTAAAAAACTTTAATTCACCAAAGTCTAGTCGGACAAGTCTGTTTGAAAAACCCATTTTAGAGCAGTAATCTATTTTTTTATTTTTTTTATTTTTTTCTTCTATCTTTCCCAAAAAACAGTAGGATGCGTCGTTTGAACGGATCCGATCGGTCACCATTTCGAAGAAAGGTTTTGGTCAGCTTGGATTTTTGAAATGACAGATTTTACAGACGGACTAAACACTTTCCTAGAACATGACCCATCACTAAAACGACTCCTTCTAGGAGAATAACGATGTCAATGAGTCAGTGAGCCAGTAACCCATATCCAGCTTTTTTGAAAAAAAAATAGTTTGAAAAGTGCGGTGTACATTATGAGAAGTGGATGTTTTGCGAATGACCCGTACCCTCTAGAAAATGTAATTTTTTTAAAGTGCGCCTCTAACTTAAAAATAAAAGTAAATGGCGGCTGACGACTATGCCAAAATCGTCGACGCCCTTTGGATGGTGGTATGGTATGTATGTTATGTATGGTAGTAACACATTTACTACCATACATTATCTGTGCTAGAAATCAAAATGAGTAGTTATTACATTGAAAATTGTAGAATGATATAGGTAGAATTTGTAGATTGATGTGATGCTCAATGCATCCACGGAAGGAGACGGACAGGTATTTTCTTAGGCCGGACACACATCACGGCACTATTCCACGGGAACAGATGGAGGGTCTACTCTTAGGCAAGACAGACCACTGCACACATCCACGTGAGGTGACGCACAGGTATTTTCTTAGGTCGGACACACACCACGACACTCTTCCACGGGAAGACACGAAGGGTCTTCCCTTAGGCCAGACAGACCACTGTACACATCCACGTGAGGTGACGGACAGGTATTTTCTTAGGCCGGACACACACCTCGGCACACTTTCATGGAAAGACACGGAGAGTCTTCCCTTAGGCCAGACAGACCACTGCACACATCCACGTGAGGTGACGCACAGGTATTTTCTTAGGCCGGACAAACACCACAGCACTCTTCCATAGGAAAAAACGGAGGGTTACTCTTAGGCCGGACATACCACTTCACACATCCACTTGAGGAGACGGACAGGTATTTTCTTAGGGCGGACACACATCACGGCACTCTTCCACGGGAACTAATGGAGGGTCTACTCTTAGGCCAGACAGACCATTGCACACATCCACGTGAGGTGACGCACAGGTATCTTCTTAGGCCCGACAAACACCACAGCACTCTTCCATAGGAAAAACCGGAGGGTAACTCTTAGGCCGGACATACCACTTCACACATCCGCGTGAGGAGACGGAGAAGTATTTTCTGAGGCCGGAAACACATCACGGCATCCTTTCACAGGAAGAGACGTAGGTGCTACTCTTTGTTCGGACAGACCACTGTAAACATCCACTGGAGGAGACGGAGAGGTAATTTTTTAGGCCAGACACCACGACACTCTTCCACGGGAAGAGATAGAGGGTATACTGTTAGGTCGGACAGACCACTGTAAACATCCACTGGAGGAGACGGAGAGGTAATTTTTTAGGTCAGACACACCACGACACTCTTCCACGGGAAGAGACGGAGGGGCTACTCTTTGTTCGGACAGACCACTGTAAACATCCACTGGAGGAGACGGAGAGGTAATTTTTTAAGCTAGACACACACCACGACACTCTTCCACGGGAAGAGACGGAGGGTATACTGTTAGGACGGACAGACCACTGCACACATCCACTGGAGGAGACGGAGAGGTAATTTCTTAGGCTGGACACACACCTCTGCACTCTTCCTCAGAAAGAGACGGAGGGCCTACTCTTAGGTCGGACAGACCACTGCACACATCCACTGGAGTAGACGTAGAGGTAATTTCTTAGGCCGGACACACACCTCTGCACTCTTCCTCAGAAAGAGACGGAGGGCCTACTCTTAGGTCGGACAGACCACTGCACACATCCACTGGAGGAGACGGAGAGGTAATTTCTTAGGCTGGACACACACCTCTGCACTCTTCCTCAGAAAGAGACGGAGGGCCTACTCTTAGGTCGGACAGACCACTGCACACATCCACTGGAGTAGACGGAGAGGTAATTTCTTAGGCCGGACACACACCTCTGCACTCTTCCTCAGAAAGAGTCGGAGGGCCTAGTCTTAGGTCGGACAGACCACTGCACACATCCACTGGAGGAGACGGAGAGGTAATTTCTTAGGATCGAATCATGAGGTACTTATTTTGTTTATGGAACATCTGATTTTCTGCCACAATTAGATACCTTCCTTACGATCCATTTTTATAGGTAATGTGATTATCCAAATATCCAACAGAAATAATAAAAAAACTTACGTAAAAATTCTTTATTATTTATTTATTACTAGCACTAAAACTTATTATTTTTTGTGCGCATATTGTACTACTTTATGACCGTATGTGCGAAAATAATAGCAAGGCGCCTTAGAGAGTTTCCACACTATCCGATGCGATACCGTTATCGGCCGTAATTTTCATACATTTTATCGGTCTCCAATATCAGATACCGACAAAATGTATGGAAACGTGTTCCGATAAGGATATCGGATCGGAAAGTGTGAAAACGCTCTTACCCGCCGATAGAATTCGGGTCATTGAACTCGGCGCGTCCTGCGTCCCGCTCAGTGGGCGGGGCGACCCCGCGTGCTTCACACCCTGACATAAAAATTTTCGTTGGCCCTATAGCGCCTTAAATGGAAAATAATTCTGACTAACGTATTTTATAAAATATGGGCTAACAGAGTATAATTTTACACTTAATTGACTGTTGTTGGGTTTTATATTGTTTATTATTTGCGGCAAATCATATTTGGTTGACGAGAACAGTGGATTAATAGCGAAAATAACATCCTAATTTTAATGAAATTGATGTGGTTGAAAATCGCTGCCGCTCACGGCTATGCCCACCTCATAATCTGTTTCCACAGCTGATACGACAACAATAAACCACTGGCAGTACTCTGTGTCGCGTACCTACATAGACGGCATCACTAGTATACCTTGGTATAGTGCAAACTGCCTTGCCGTATAAATGTTACTGACAATGTACGAAATAAGAGAATATTAGCAAGAAATACTAGGAACACGTGCTCGCAAAACGAAACAACGATGTTTTTTGTCTTCAGACAGAGAATTTATTTACGAATACACAGGTCCGGGGGGACCAGATTTATGTGGGACTCGCCGCCCTGAGAAGGGCAGAATACCCACTAAAACGCCTCTGGTGTTCCTCTCTCGCCATGTTTGCCAGACCACGGGAACGAAATCCATCCGCGATCCGACTGGCGGTAAAATAATCCCTCTCGTACTGGGCGGCTATAGCCGCCATCTCAATCAATCATTCATCATCTTCCCCTACCCCTGGTAGAGCTACAAGCTGCACAGACACGGCGTGGTGACCGCGGCTGCGCAGTGCACCCTTCGCTGGATGGCAGCGCAGCTCTTGCACATTCGCCCCCCCATTCCTCCACACATCACCATTCATTCTCACTCACACCTCATGGCTTCATGGCCCTTGGCCCCATGGCAAACATCCGCTGCCGTTCAGGAACACTTGTACGACGACGGATCCCTAGAATAGTGGAACTCTTCGAGACGTGAGCCCCGCCCCTAGGGACCTCACGCTCGAAGATCACAATTACCTTTACCTAGAACAATGCTTGACCTTATAGGTCACGGCCACCTAGGACATCCATAAGTGGCACTACTGCGCCTGCGTCGCTCTGACATAAATATACTTTGTCTCTTTCTATTGAATTTGAAACTGCTTGTGAATAAAGAAGACAAAACACAGTGTAACTATTCCAAGGATAATCTGAGTTCTAATAGTAACATGGCATGTTATCTAGCCTTTAAAAGCGGTGTAACTAATGCGTAGCATGCGTAGCGGGACTAAGTCGCATAATGACTAGGTTCGTCATAAACCAGTAACCCTAAAAGCTACCCAGTTTCAAGGATTAACCCTAACATCATGAATGTAGGAATGTATAAACCGCTAAAACAGCATGTAACGTGCTTACTCGTACCCAAGTATACAGAAGATACATACTTGTTTTGCTAGCATGGTTTATTGCGTTCGGCTTACAATTCCCTTAAATAAAACCGTATTGTCGGTTTAATCAAGTTTTATTATCATATTACTTAAATAAAAAAAACTTGCCTCTTTAAAATAAATGCTAACAAATGAAAAATGCCTGTCTCTTCAATAGGGATCAATAAATATAATCCAAACGTGATTGAAGCCTGCTTCTTCTAGGCTTGACTTTGTAAAGTCGGCGTAGTTACACCTAATAAGACGATTCAAAATTATCCTCACGATTTTACTGAAATAAATTCAAGTTACTTTGTTCTCAAAATTACAATGGAATTAAAATCAAAAGAGACACAGTTATAGTTTTTTTTTAAATTGCTAGACTTATTTTGACCACGATCTCATCTCTTTCAGGAAAATCAGACGACGTGATTTTAACAAGGCGAGAATGAAGACAGATAAGTTGAAGACTGAGTTCTGTAGGGAAGTTCAGCAGTGGATATATCTGATGATGAATATACTCAAAAATATACTCAGCAAGTTCACTTCTCTTCTTTTCGGTTTATTATTATGATTATCAATATTCCGTCTCTGATGATATAAATCTAAAGAACACCCCATCTAAAGGGAGCGCTTTCCAACTCAAGAAATCCCGGAGAGGTCAAAGTTTTTGAAATCACTTGTCGTGTCACCGACTGTGGATCGTAACTTGTGCAAAGTTACTGGGATTCCAGATGTTGTTCCTATTATTTTCAACGGTTATAAGATACGATTGTAATTGATAAAGAAAATAATTAATGTTTACAGAAATAACTCCTCCATAATCACCGTTTACAGTCTGTATAATACGTTTATAATTTGAGTTTTAGTTAACTGATTTGGATGTAATTTTCAACATTATCTCGTGGTTTATCCTATCGCTCAATGGTAAAGAAAAGTACAGTTTTACTCAAATTATAAGTCCGATCGATTGTTTTCGTTTGCGTTGAAGAGCGCAGACTGATATCCGACAGTAGCCGAACGTATGGTTTAGCTCTGTCCCGCTGTATAGCTCTGTCCCGCTCACATCTAAGAGCGACTGATGAAGAAGATGGCGCGCGATCGGCCGCGATTTTGCTGCGAAATCGATTAACCAATAACAACGCAAGATTTTAGCGCGTGATTGCTATTGGTAGAAAGAAGGATCCCGCGCTATATAAATTGGTCTACGGCGCAGGTACATCGGGCGACTTATATTTTGGGTAAAACACTATTAGGATTTCAACCACGCACAGTTGCAAACTGCGAACTGATTAGCAAAAATCAATTCGCTCTTGGCTGTCTTCGCGATAGCACGTCTGCCGGCCTAGCCAAGTGGCATTCGCTTCGAAGCCATTCCATTTTTACAGTCGTAATTCAATACAAAAGACCACGTGACATCTCGATAGCATACGTCAATCTCATACATTTTTGGCTTTTCTGCTAGCGACATCGCTATTCGATTGTTACTTTGTCTACGGCCTCAGATGTTAATAGAAAAATGCCTAATTGCGCCATATTGAACTGTAAAAATTCTTCGAAATCAGCTAGCCGTGCGAATAGACATATTTGGTAGCAAAGAAGATGAAAAATAAAACAGCACGCTTGGTTTATATAAATTTACGTGTTTGCGGTATCTATCTTGATATATGGTCAGAGATTTCAACCATAAAAATACCATCCCTTCATGCTTCACTATTGCCGCCGAATTTCCAGTTTTATTTATGGGAGTGAGTTCATTAGAACTCGCTCCAATCACAATTATGTGCCTGATTGCTATGTGTTATTCTGATGCGGAATACGCGCAGACGTAGTCGTGACAGCTAGTTAGAACAATATAATAAAAAAACCGGCAAAGGGCAACTCGGAATCGCGCACGAAGGGTTCCGTACCATTATCTACAAAAACACGTTTGTTCATGAGATACAGCCTGGTGACAGACGGGCAGACAGATAGACAGACGGACGGACAGCGGAGCTTAGTAATAGGGTCCCGTTTTACCCTTTGAGTACGGAACCCTAAAAAGCAAACCTCTTTCTCCATTTGGGTTACAATAGGTTTGGTACAGTGTGGTTCAACAAAGACACACTATCGAAAACCTATCTAAAAAAAACACAAACACTCTAACCCGAATTTCATGTTCACAAATATTGTTTAACATGTTTGTCTATATTACCCCATTCATCACATACCTACATAATACACTACGTTGTCAAACATTCTCTCAGTGACTCCCATAGGTGCGCAGAGCTCTAGAATTTCCAAATCCACACGTGATTTTAGTTCGTATTTATATGATACTGAGTGTAGTTTGGCATGTATGGAAAGCTTTGTTGATGACGGAGGTGCGCGGTAGACTGTACCGTGGCGTACGAAGTAAAGTCAAGATTTTTATGAATAATTTATGTGGCAGCGTTTTATCGTGGCTCTCAGTACATAGATACAGCCACAGAGTATCTAGTCACGTAGTTTTGTTTGCCTGTGATTTTAAACGCAACTTTTGTGATGAAAGCTTGTTTAGGGATCATTTTCCGTCTAAGTTAAGATTTTTTATTGAGAATGGCTAAAACTATAACTTTGAAATTAATACCATAAAAAAGCGGCCAAGTGCGAGTCGGACTTGCCCATGAAGGATTCCGTAGCAGCAAGTAACATAATATAAAAGTTCTTGGATAGTTTACGGTTTATGACGTATTAAAAAAAACTACTTAGGTACTAGATCTCGTTCAAACCAATTTTTGATGGAAGTTTACATAGTAATGTAATTTTTATTTTTTATTTTTAGAAGTTACAGGGGACACACACACAAATTTTACCACTTTGGAAGTGTCTCTCGCGCAAACTATTCAGTTTAGAAAAAGTATATATTAGAAACCTCAATATCATTTTTGAAGACATATCCATAAATACCACAAACATGTGGGTCTGATGAAAAAAAAAAATTGAGTTTCAGTTCTAAGTATGGGAGCCCAAAATTTTTTTGTTTTTTTTGTATTTTTGTGTGAAAATCTTAATGCGGTTTACAGAATACATCTACTTACCAAGTTTCAACAGCATAGCCCTTATAGTTTCGGAAAAAAGTGGCTGTGACATATGGACGGACAGTCAGATAAATAAACAAATAAATAAAATAAATAAATATTGCTGGACAGTTCACACAACATTGTCTAGGCCCAAGCTAAGCAAAGCTTGTGCTATGGGTATAGACAACTGATATACTTAATACGAATCCATAAGGGTTCCGTATTTTGCCATTTGGCTACGGAACCCTAAAAACATATACATATACAAACGCTGATTCGAACGAGTTGTCTCAGAGAGCTTCGCTCGTTCAATTATTAATAAGAGATTTTTATCCAACAGGGTTACTTGTATTACTAGCGGCCCGCTCGCGAATTTTTTCGACGTGATCCCGGTGACGCGACTGCAGCGCCACTTACCGGGTCCAGTTGTGAATCTTAAGCATCAATTACTCAAACACAAAAAAAAACATTAAAATTGATCCTGCATTTTATTAGGAGTTCAGTGACTAGTACAGAAGAATTAATAACTTTTCGTACAAAGTTGGGGTTGCTAGAGTCGATAGTTGCTAACTAAGCCAACCCTATTTTGACTTTTGTTTGTGAAAGAATGGACCCTAAAAATCCAGAGGATTGTCTCATCTGTGCGCACCTTCTACGTATGTTAAAGGTACGTTCCTGCCTAGTATTTACCTACGCTACGGATTTTCCTCAAGGTGAGACGTCTTTGCGTTTATTTGCGTTATTTAAAAGCCGGAGATTATTTTTTTCCGTCTATAAAAAACATAAAAAACGTATGAAGTACTCAAATACAAGCCTATTAGCCTCATTCACCAGCTCAAAATCGAGCAGCGGGCTGTGGAGAGAGCTATGATCAATAAAGAATGTAGGGCAGTGTACGTATTCATACTTTATTAAGAGGTACATATTTTTATTTGATTTTATTTTACAGTTTTAGGAAAACTTGCAGCTAGTACAAGAGTTGATTAAAAAACTAATTGGTAACTTAAGGCTAATTAGAAGTTTCGACAGAAAAAAACTCTTTAAAAATAACAGTCATGCATAATTATACAAAAAAAACTTACTTTATAAATTTAAATCTACCTATTTATCAAAGAATAGATTACTCATCCAGCGTTTAAGATGCTTGGAGGAGGTATTAAACAAGTCTAACTCGACATCCACATTGTTACAATCTGTGAACACAATATTCGCTAACACATCATTTAAGGGATTTGCTTGCCCTTAAGACAAACGAGTTCTGCCTGTAATTCGTCCTCACCAGTGGTACATACAGAAGACTAGGCTTACGGAGAGAGGCCATGTTCATGCGCAAACCAATCAGTTCAATATTCATAACATACCATCATCATCAACAGTGTACAATCTTCACAGACATCTTATTTAATCAGTAGAACGAATTAAACTTCTGAGTTCGAAGCTTTAAACCCCCTTTTAAAAGCTCTTGACCCTGAGCGCGCAATAACTTGGGCAGGATATTGTTCCAGTCGCGGTGCGTTCATAAAACTCGTTAGAGTACTGCTCGACCGATACCCCACTGCATTCTGTACAAAGCACAAAAGTCAGCGATACAGACAATTAATTTCACACATCACAAAAGTTCGTCTGGGGAAGTACTACCACTACTATTTCTGCCGCAAAGCAGTAGTGTTCACATTGCTGTGTTCCGGTTTGAAGGGTAAGGGTGCCGCTGAAATTACAGGCACATGAGACGTTTCATCTTTGTTTTAGGGTGGCGGGCGCAGTGCAAAGCCACATAGGGCGCGTTTTAGGTGGACATGACCTATGAGGTAATGCACTGTTCATAGGCAGAGGTTACCGCTTAACATCAGGTGGGCCAAATACTTGTTACGCCATTCAAGTAGTATACCAAAAAAAAACATCCTGACAAATACCCTAATGAAATAGAGTCAATTTAACATGATTTTATATATCTAGTACGTAACGTATGTTTGTCCGGGTGGAATCTTGCAACTGAATTTTAAAGCAGTTATCCTCAACCGATTGAGCTGAAATTTGGCATACTTGTCAAAATCCAATGACAATACAATATGATGGTGACAACGAGCTGATCTGATGTTCGAGACAGAAGGTGGACAACGGAACTCCTCGATGGATAATAGTAGACTGGCCGTGTTTATGCTCATTTTAATCAGCACACGGTTACGATCACATATTTTATAAAAGCTTGTATTTGAAAAATATATTTTTCATTAAAAACTTATTATTTCTAATGACTTTACGATGGACTTAGCATTCCATACGAGTAAACTATCAACCCCAAAATATGGGACCTTAAAAAATTAAAACGATGACCAATGAGTCCGATATACTGCCGATTCACACTTTTGTTTCAATGTGTGCAATAATCATGAACGGATAAAACAGAAAATTCCCTCTTTATACGTTTTGTCTCTGTTTTGGTTTGAAAGTACATTTATTTTGAGGTCAATGGTGTAAGGTATTAACTTGTGCCATAACACAAACCGTTAATGGAGTCGCTCGTTAGCTACAGCTAAAGATTATCAGAGAAATCTGTACGTAATGTGTTTACAATTCATTATTAATAAGAACCCCTCAGATCTGAGTTTGGGACTTGTAGTAGCTTAAGTTCTATTAGTAGACCCCATTTGTTATCAGACTAGTAAGAAGGAGGTTCTTAGAAACTTCCGGTTTAAATACAATATTTTGATGGAATAGGACCCGGATGTGTGAATTAATATTAATAAACATCAATAATTCTGTTATGTTAAGCACAAATAAATCAACTGCATTGGAAACTTAAACCACAAGATATTTTTCAACACACCTGCTCATAAAGTGGCTCTAATTTCACCGCAAATAGGCACAATTAGGTGTGTTGAAAAACGTCGTATGATACACGTGAGTATTGATGATTACCGTCCTCGGCTTTCTTAAGACCCTCACCTAAAAGCCGACTAAGGGATTACCCGGACTTGTTGATAAGATTCGTTGGTTAAGATTTGACCTGGCTGCTAGCTTATTATGGAATCTGTTATTACTGGAAGAAAGCGTTAGCCAAGTCAGTCGTAGAAAACAATGGCGGCAATGAGCTCGCCACTTGTTACGTCTATATTCCATGATGGTGCAACCCACTGTGAAAAGAGGCCCATTGAGGCTCTGCCTACCCTTTCGGAAAAAAGACTTATGTATGTATGTATTTACTAACGCAATTCATGGATATACTCGGAGACGTGTCCAGCTAGGACAGGAAGTATGTGGATGAAGTATGTATGTAAATAAGTCAAGGTTTAACTTTAGTTTATGTTAAAACTTTAAATTATGTACCGCTCAAATAAATTCAAACACGCCTTTTTATTTAATAACTCTTTGACAGTGACTGTTAATTAACTGGCTTGTCTCGAAAATAACAACGTAGTTACAATAATAAACTGATCTCGTAGCTTTTGCTACGGCGTAGCATGGCGTAGCGGTTACGCCAGTCGTAGCGACGCAGATTTACAAGCTAAGATTCAGCATCAGTGGAGTGGTTCCAAACAACGCAAGCTAGACTTTTCATGCGTCTTCAAAACCTAGTTACCCGATATATGCCAGAATACACAAGAAGATATTATATCCTCATATGATTGGTGGATATTTCATACGGACAAAGAAACTATAATAGAATCCATTTTAGTTCTGTTCTCAATTTAGATTTTCAAATACTTATTCCGGGTCTGGGTGTTGTGGTAGCGTGGTCATAGCCCTGATACCCGAGACAGGTTACCCTAGTGTCAGATCAGGACTGCGGATGTAAGTGTAGGGTGTTATTATATTGTTATTTTATGTGTTTTAATAAAAAAAAAAAAAAAAGTGTACTCCGATATTACTTAACACCGAAAATTATACCTAAACATTAAGCCCATATAAATATATACCTTATAAGCTAACATACATATTTTATACTTAAAACTATCACTTACGACGACTTGACGACCTCTGTGGCGCGGCGGGCGAAGGTTGGCCTGCGACGCAGGAGGTTGCGGGTTCGATTCCAGTCTCAGAACAAATATTTGTGCGATCGCAGATATTTTTTCAGGGTGTTCTGGGTATTTTCTATGCATAATAAAGCATATCTATCTATGTAATATATTGTATTAAGTTTTTTTTTTTTTTTTTTTTAACAATGATAGACCTTTGTTTGGCCACGATCTCACCTGTTGGTAAGTGACGATGCGGCCGAAGATGGAGCACAAAGGTCTAGAAGGCACCTATTCACTCTAAGTATTAAGTATATCAGTTATCTAGTACCCATAACACTAGCTCTGCTTAGCTTGGGGCTAGATAATGTTGTGTGAATTGTCCAGCATTATTTGTTTATTTTATTTACTTAACGTCGATGGAGGGATACGGTTTCAATAACGCTTCCCTATACGCGGTTTTCTAAAATACTGTTTTAGATCCAGGAAGATAAGCCATTTATTTTGTTTGCCCTAAATTATAGCCAATTGTCTCATTGTAACATAAATATTGTAGTTCGGGTTGAAAGGATCTTTTGTATATCTTTCATTCTGTGTTCTCGCTAAATGTGTTAGTTTTGTACTGTTTTGATTTATTAGACTAGCTGTGCCCGTGATTTCGTTCGTGGGGTACGTTCATATCTTCTGAATCCTTCAAGATATCGAAATGGAACATACACAAAAACTGAATCTAAAATTCCTGTTCTACTCACTACAATTTTCATCATCATCAGTTGAGCCGTTTTGGAGCTTATTCGAGACAGACTTTCAGATAGACAGACAGATATAACGGTACGTGAAAAAATATTATTTTATAAAATGAAAAACAGACAAAAGTTCTAAAACCGCCATTTATAAGTAGGCATCGTATAAATAAATATATTTATTATGAAATCAGAGGCAGCCACTTCACATACATACATATACACAAACGTCTCTTTCCCCGAAAATAGGCAGCGCCTCAAATAAGCATATTTTCACCGTGGGTTGCAATATCGTGGGTAATAGACGTGACTAGCAGACATATGTTCACTGCTGGACGTTTGCTACAAAATGCAAACTAGAACTAACGGTCTTAAACCACCTTATTCCACATACCTCCTGCCCTAGCTGGACACGTCTTCGAGTACCTCCATGAATTGCGTTAATAAATACATACATACATAGACACACGCCTTTTCCCCCGATAGGGTAGCCAGAGCCTCAATGGCCCTCTTTTCACAATGGGTTGCACCATCGTGGAATATAGACGTGACAAGTGGTGAGCTCATCGCCGCCATTGCCTCCCACGACTGACTTGGCTAACGCTTTCTTCCAGTAATAACCCATTCCATAATAAGCTAGCAGCCAGGACAAATCTTATCAAAAGTCCGGTTAATCCCTTAGTCAGCTTTTACAACAACCACGTTTAAAAAAAATAAGGATTATTTCGAGTAGCTTAAGCTCCTTGCGAAACAGAATAAACCCAATCGAGTGAAGTTTCACGCATCGAGGGTTCCGCACACGATTTTCAATGTCGTTGAATGTGTATGATTTGGGTAATAAAGATGTTTATGTAGGTGAGGGGTGGTTTATGGAAAAATAAGGTATTTTCGACGTGTGTGTCGAATGTCGAAAATACTTCAAAGATTGCTTGTATCTTGAAAAAGAAATATGGTGTACAAAATCTATGATGTTCTTAAGTGTGGTTTTACAGTGATGCTTTCGGCAGCGGGGTGGGTAATAATCGCGGGCCACGAGCTTTGCGTCTCTTGGATCGTTACCCACGCGGCCGCACCGTGCATGCGTTACGGGCCGCGCTTACCACCAGCGAGGACGGTTCACTGTAAAACCAGACTAATAAAACCACTTGATATTAGACTGAAAATCTGGTTGATTCACAAAATATTACTAAGTTAAAAAGGTAATGCTTGATATTACAAATTTATACTATGACTAGCGTTCATACGAAGCTTCGCTCGCATTTTATCAGCATACAATTTTTTTTTTTTTGCCTACACAACACAGAATCTTACAATTAAAACATATACATATCAGCAAAAAGGGTCACCACTCAGCGTATGCTGCGACAACGCAAACGCTGCTGCAGCGCTGGTACACGCGTTTTACACAATATTAGAAAACTCAGTGTGAAACTACTACTACTTCTTGGTACTTCGTGGCACTGGTTCATTATTGGCTGCGTTAGGGCAGAGTTAAGCTTGAGGTATGGTGGCCCTGAACATTGTGAACCAATGTACACGTCTTTCCTAATTATTTTATGTTGCATGTTCTCATTTATTTCAGTATCAAACTTATATTACAGGTATCAAACACGGTACCCTAAAAATGGAATGCAGCTCTTTGTACAAAAAGATTAAAAAGAATCGTCTGAATGTACCAAATGGTTCGGAGGATTACATTCAACTGAAACGATGGAGTATTTAACTTTGTAGCATATTTTTCAACTTGTAAAATCTGCTCTTACTCCTAATTAGAGGCCCAGCCTTCACTACTTTGACATTATGGCAATAGACTGGTTCCACTTTTTTCCACCAGGTTTTGACTCTTTCGATATAATCTGAATCTGCTTTAAATCACTAAAAATTTTAAGTTTATCTTTAAATCTTTTAATCTCTTTGAAAGCACTAACTATCCCAACGACAATCAGTTTTTTTTTTAGAAAAATTACGACTATATACCACGTAGTTTACTATTCTCCTGCTGACTATGATAATCAATTCAATTCTATGATAATCAGAGTCTTAAATATACACGGTCAAAGTATAAAATATTTTATAAATCTTCATCGCCAGAATGAAAATACTTGAGTGCACCAACTTTCTTAAACAGACTTCCTTAATTCCTTCACTAAATCTTCAGGCAAGCTCAAGAAACGAAAACAGCGCGGGATCCGAATAAAATACCAAGCTTTAATTACTGAACAAGGTCATCAGTAACACTTAAAATTCCCAAGTGCCACTGCACCCAAACTTAAAATAAATGTTTTCTACGGAAAGAATGTTACCCGCATTAATTAAATTCCACGCGGTATATACCCTAGGCAGCATTCACGCAGAAAGCAGATGAATCAACTATGTAACTAGGATTATCTTTATAATAGTTACACAGTGTCTTTTGTATTGACAAGTATTTTGTAATTCAAAGAGCAACAAACAAACAAATATCCGTGATGGCACAAATATTTGTTCCGAGGCGGGAATTGAACCCGTAACCTCCTGCGTCGCAGGCCAACCTTCGCCAGCTGCGCCACAGAGGTCGTCATATTGTCGTCGAATTGGGTAAAAAAATAGTTCAGTAAAATCAATGCAACAAAGCCTATTGTATACCCTAGGGGATTTGTAAAATTATCTTTATTTACGAGATATTCAATAAAAATGTCTTTTTAGAGAGACGCGAGGCATTTTTTTTGTATGAAGATTTCTGCCTGGAGTTTGCGCAGTCTTAAACGTGTGTTTAGCCTAACCGATTCATTTTGACGGATGCTAAAATGTATTATCCGTCTCCTTGATCGATGGATGTAATGAAGTAAACGCGCAGTTCGTAAAATTGGACCAAATGCGTGCCTACCAGCAGTAGTCTTTTGTTTTGTATAGAGCTTGTTAGGTTTTAATTATTACGCAGCCCTTCGTGCCAGTAAGCGTTGGTTGGACGATCAGCGGCAACCTGCTTCTCAAGTTAATGGACACCTAGGCTCCTTTCCATAACCCACCAACATAACTTGACATTTAACACCCCTTTAAATCAGCGGAATTGAGGTAGCTCTGAAGAGTTGTATAGAAAGCTAGGGGTCTTTTATAGATGGTCGCGTGGAGGTTTCTTTAAAATGGATAAAATTGTTTTCATTTCAATATTAACAAGAGGTTGTTCATAGCCTGTTTACACTGCGAGGTACTGAATAGTTTGAAGGTTGTGTAATAAAATCTGTAATTATGAGAAACATTTTAAGTTTATGACCAGTTTTTAGTTCAGAGTGAGTTTTTTGATGATTTCCGTGTAGGTATAGTAAACTTGGGTTATGGAGGTATGCGAACGTTAGATTTAAATCAACTTTCGATAAATCAAGTAAAAAATATCATCATTATCACAATCAGCCAACAGAAGTCCGCCGCTGGACATAAATCTCCCCCATAGAATGCCATGACAAACGGTCTTGAGCCGCCTCCGTCCACCGCCTTCCTGCGTCTTCTACAGTGCTATCTTTAGTCCATCGAAAGGTGCCCCCCTTTCGTGGTATTCCTCTTCTGCGTCGTCCACCTTGTGGTTGCCACTCAAGGCTAGAGCGAATAGGTGCCTTCTAGACCTTTGTGTTTCATCTTCGGCCACATCGTCACTTACCAACAGGTGAGATCGTGGTCAAACAAAGGTCTATAATAGATTAAAAAAATAAAAATAAAAATAAAACTTCCCAACGGTTATCAGTTCTGCAAAATGGCCAGCGCTACCACTTCAACTTGCTTATCCTGAGAGGTATGAGGTATGCCTATGAGCTATGAGGTAACAAACATAAAAAAAACAAGTAATTAATTTTGTAAAAATTAAAAAACCTCAACGCAATGAAACGGCTGTACCGATTTTAATCAACCATAGCTAAGAACAGTCCCGACAAACTCACCTTTCAAAAAAAAAAAAAAAAAAATTGGTTCATCCTTTCGGAAGCTACGATGCCACACACACACACAGACACACATACAAACACACACACAGACTCGTCAAACTTATAACAACCGACGCAAAAACGTCGGGGGTTAAAAACACACGACTTGAGAACCTCCTTTTTTTGAAGTCGGTTAAAAATATGCCATGTGTCCTGTGACAGGTATTATTTTGATCATTCTGTCAAAAAAAAAATTGAAACTTGAAATGGGAAAGTTTAAGTTAGGAAGTTCCCTCTTTTCAAGTTTCAAATCTATTGACTGTCAAAATGATCAAAGTAATACCTATCACAGGACTCCTGCTACATTGTACATACTATAATAATATTCACTAAGTAGAATCATTCTACTAACGGCACTCCAAAGTGTTACTGAACAGTGTCATTTGGATAAATTATCAACTATGAAAGCGTGGAATCAGCTAGAATTAGGAAATGCCAGGTCATTTGATTCCGTCGACCGTTCACATGCTAGACCAATTACCTAACTTCAACCAGGGCGCACTGTGCCATGAAATTTCTGCTGATTCAACAGCTCTACATTGAAACCAATAAGTAAGTTTAAATATTTTGTAAGTAATCAAACATTAAGGTTGATGCTCCCGCTTGCAGCGCGAAATTGTTGTTTTTTGCCCATTACAGCTCATCAACACTTCTACTTCTTCAGATAGCGAAAGTAGATTTCGCGAGAACTAGTAGACTTAACACACATGTTTTAATTGGTAGTATCTCATAAATATCATCAGTTTAGTAGTAGTAGAGCTTTTTTGTGAAAGAGTTCGTCCGGGGAAGTACTACCACCATACCTATTTCTGCCGCAAAGCAGTAGTGCTCGCATTGGTGTGTTCCGGTTTGAAGGGTAAGGGGTGCCGGTGAAATTACAGGCACATGAGACTTTTCATCTTAATGTCTCAGGGTGGCGGGCGCAGTGCAATACCACATAGGTCGCGTCCTAGGTGGACGTGACCTATGAGGTAATGCACTGTTTATAGGCGGAGGTTACCGCTTAACATCAGGTGGGCCATCTGCTTGTACCGTCATTCAAGTAGTATAAAAAAAAATAAAAAAAAAAGTTAAGCTACGATACCCAATAAAAAACACTGTAAAAATGTGTTTTGGGGGATCGTAGCTAAACTAGTTCTAGCGAAATCAATTTTCGCTATCTCAAGAAGTGTTCATGAGTTGTAATGGGCAAAACACATCTAAAATATTGAATTTCGCGCCTTAAGCGAGAGCATTTACCTTAATAATTCTTCGTCTTCGTCATTTCAATGGTGGATCATTGTTGGATCCGATTGGAATCGCTAAGTAGCGAATGCCGTTTGGCTAGGCCGGCAGGTTGGTAGCCAGGTCAAATTGTTTAAGCAACGGGTGCAATGAAATAGTGTTTAAAAAGAAAATCTACGGCTCGGACATACAGCGACCATTTCTGTTTAACCCCCGACGCAAAAACGAAGTAAGTATAAGTACGTACGTATAAGTTTGACGTGTCTGTGTGTGTGTGTATGTGTGTGTGTGTCTGTGTGTCTGTGTGTGTGTGTATGTGTGTGTGTGTGTGTCTGTCCCATCGTAGATCCCGAACGGATGAACAGATTTAGTTTTTTTTGTTTTTGTTTGAAAGGTGATTTTTTCGGGAGAGTTCTTAGCTATGTTTGATCAAAATCGGTTCAGCCGTTTCATGGCGTTGAGGGTTTTTTTATTTTTTATAAAATGAATGACTTGTTTTAGAAATGACTTCCTCTCTGGCGATGGGATCCGATATGGTTATCTGGACCTTATAAATACAGGATTTAGAATAACAGATTTGAAAGACGCGAGCAAATACAAATATTAAAGAAAAACATCTCGTCGAAGAATAAATACACACATTATTAATACTTAGTATCGTTTTCCGTTGTTTATGTTAATATGTTTTTATACTCGCATATAAATAAAAACTTAAAAATACTCAGTTGAGGATCAGTTGAGCTACCTTTAGATTGCTTGCAGCGGTCTTCAGGTAGCACAACTGTTTCATACGTATTTTGTACATACCTTTTATTATTCTTCTGTAAATAAATGTATAAAATACTCAAATACTTAAATGCAAGATAGAAGCTGTATTTTGGTTTCGCAGTAGCGTGCTGACCGCTCGAAGGGGTAGACTGTAGTTTAAATTGAAATATATTGACCGATGGACTTTACTCACGATATCGTGCAAGCGTCTTTTATATTAAAAGAATAAACACTTAATTTTAAGGCGCAATAGGTTCACAGCATGTCTATAATGAGCTCTAGAATTTTTAAGTTTTTGATAAGAGATCATGCTGTTTTCAAGAAGAAAAATATATATGGTATTCTTAAGCTTTTTATGTAGTGAAATTATAAATTCAATACACTATTTGAATTACTTCATTTGATAAAATTAATAGCATAAATACCACCTTTCTAAAATTGAAATACCATTTTAGACTTACTTCTCACACGTTTTAATTTTTGAAACATTTGGTTACTTATGAATTATTATTTGAGATAGTGAAGTTATCAAAAAAAAAAACTCTAAAGGTAATTTTTATGATGATGTCTAACTATCACGATTCATGAGATACAGGCTGGTAACAGACGAACGGACGGACAGCGGAGCCTTAGTAATAGGGTCCCGTTTTACCCTTTGGGCGCGGAGCCCTAAAAAGTGCCGGTGTCGAAATCAATGCACTCATCAGGTTTGCAACATAAGAAATAGCAGTAAAAGATCAAAGATCTTTAGAATATAATAAAATTCACCAAAATAAACTTCTTAGTGACTGAAGATCCTATTCCAACCGCGACGATCCGTCAGACGATACGAACTTATAGTACCTGAACTCAAAGAAATAGTTTCACAGTGCAGGGTGCACCTTATTACCTACAAAGCCTTTATCTGACTCTGAGTAAGAGTCACTAGAAGAGTTTATTTTTGATTTTGTTAGCTTTTTCGCCAATGTCAATATTTTCAAATGTTTACAAGCCTTTTTAACACACCTGATTCAAAGTAAAAAGAATGTACCACCCTTGTTAAAAGGATAGTTTTAAGATAATACCTTTCACGTTAAATAAATAAATAAATGCTGGACAGTACACAATATTATCTAGCCCCAAGCTAAGCAGAGCTTGTGTTATGGGTATTAGATAACTGATATACTCAATGCAATATATCACACAGATGGATATTTTTTATTATACATAGAAAATACCCAGAACATCGTGCACAATTATCTGCAGATCGTACAAATAATTGTTCTGACGCGAGAAACGATCCCCCAACCTCCTGCCTCGCACGCGAACCTTCGCCCGCCGCGCCACAGAGGTCGTCGGTGTGTAACATCTTTCCTCTCGCTTTCCTGCAATCTGTGGGAGTGATATGCCGCAGCAAACTTCCCCCCATTTTAGTGGAAATACCCCTCCAATCAAAAATCGCCAACGAAATAAAAATTCCGTGAAATTTTAGAACCTGGGGCACAGAATAAATAATAGTCCTGGGGTCATATTGCTTAGTAGAATTACGTTTGATTTTGATGTCCAGTTTGCTATTCATTGCGCAGCGTGTTTTATATATTTCTGTTCTTGTAAAAAAGCTAAAACACGCTACGCAATGAATAGCAAACTGGTAATCGACATCAAACGTCAGTCTACTACGCAATCTCCCGGCAGTACCTATCTATCAAGTTTCGTCAAGATTCGTTGAAAAATACGAACTGTACGCGAGTGCCATCATATTTTTTTTTTTATTTTGTGTACTCTGGACTAAGTTTTGTGTTATTGTATATAACCCTTCGACCAAAGTAAAATAAATGGACTGGCCTTACCCATACAAAACGTCCGTGAAAAATAAGACAATTCGGATTTAGGGTACGGTCAACAAATAAACTATCTATCTATCTATCTATCTATCCAGCCACTGCTGAGTAAAGGCCTCTTCTCTATAGCGCCACTCCTGGTGGTCTTTTAAATAAACTAGTTGAAATTAAATTATTGAACTTCTTAAAAACTGTATTTTTTGAATACTTAATACTTTAACAGATGCAATGTGTTTTATAAAGTTATTTCAGTAGGTTTATAGTACAAAAAATCGCCGAAAAAAATGCAATTATTGAATGAAACTTTTACAAAAATACATGGTTCCCTTCTGTTTTATGTAGCTACGTATCTATTTTTCAGCTCTCAAACATACAAAATATAAATCAATAGAAAAGCAAGTCCACCTAAGGTCTTCAGCTCAATCAATTTGTGAAAAATATATTTTTCATCACTCAATAATCTAAGAAAATAACATAAAAATCGTACGGAAACATAAATGTATAAAAATTCCAGTATTTAAGAAACTGCAGAGTGTAGTTTTAAGAATTTTGCACAATGAGTTTTTTTATACTACAGACAGTGACAGATCAAGAAGATGGCCCACCTGATGTTAAGTGGTACCCTCTGCCTATGAACAGTGCATTACCTCAGGTCACGTCCACCTAGGACGCGCCCTATGTGGCATTCCACTGCGCCCGCCACCCTGAAACATAAAGATGAAAAGTCCCATGTGGCCCTAATTTCATCGGCACCCTTACCCTTCAAACCGGAACACAGCAATGCGAGCACTACTGCTTTGCGGCAGAAACAGGTATGGTGGTAGTACTTCCCCGGACGAACTCTTTTACAAAAAAGCTCTACTACTACTAACCGTTTTTTGGCGTATAGAATTCATTGTGTAGAAAATGATCAGAGCAAATACGGGAAAATGTATTCCACTTCCAAAAGTCGTCTGTTCTTGCTCGTCTTATGACTTCTATCCTTTTTTGTTTACCTTAGATTTTTTTTGGATAGCTATAAGGTTAATTAACATGCTTTTACATATTATATGCAATTACCTAAAGCGACGTGCTTAGCAATGTTTTGACGTAAATAATGCAAATTACAATTCTAAATCAATACGATACCCCTTAGGCATCAGATTTTTTTGCAGTCTGTACCGGACCATCCGTCATGCGTGAAGTCTTGTCAAATATTTCGTCGCTGTAGTTGGAAAACTAAATAAGTAATAACAACAACAAAACCAACATCGTGAGAAAAACGCGATTTACTGTTTTATTGCGTCAAAAATGGCAATAACTTTTTTATCGTAACTAATTTTTCAGTCCGTGTTTTGATATGTTATAGATTGGTACTGTATCTATTTTCGAATTTAATGATAATACATTTTAGTTCTTTTGATTAAGAGAAAAAAATAAAAAAACGACTCTGTATTTTTCCCTCGCCAAAGTTTTGAATAATTGAAATGATCTATTATTTACTTATTTGAATATGACAATCCTATCCATGGGTATAGATTTATATAATATTAAAAAACATTTTAAAATAAAACCAACTTATAATCATTTCTTTTTATCAAGACTGAATATTAGAAAACTACTGAAACACCTACATTATTTTAGCAGACTTATAAATTCAAAGAAAGTGACATAACAAACTTATCATACGACTAATGCTTATAAAATCAACAAAATGAAAAAAAATTGTGGAACACAATAATTCTAAGTATCAAAAAGAAAAAGGTATGTCGACTAAAATTAAAACTATCTACGAGTATAAACTTGTGTCTGTTAACTTTCATTCAGAGTGGGGAACATTGAGATAATGTCCTGGGGCGTAGTCCTCCTTGTCGCTCGTCCTCTAGTGCAAGACGTGTCCATCGACATGTATGGGCCATCATAACCATGCAATAAAGTCGATTTCGCAAAATGTGTTAGTTATTTAGTTTTCCTACCACACGACGATTTATAAGTTTTTTATCAATTGATGAAAATTATATTACAAAACCTTTACTTACGAATTAAATGCGATGCCTGAAGCTTTATTTGTATTTCTTGTGTTGTTTGCACTTGCAGAAAAGCACAGGAAGGCATTGTATTACCAAGGTATCTAATTTTGGTATTTTTCAGCATAGCTGTCACTCGTTGCCGTGACAAAGACTGACTGAAGCGAAGTGTACTAGCTAGGTCTGTTTAGAAGCTTCAAAACTATCGTTCCCTAAGGCCCATCCATTCATTTTATTTACGTCGATGATATAACCTACCTACATATAATTATTGTTTTTTTTTTGGTAATTTATTAGTGATTTTTTGTTGTTTTCCTCGCATGTAACTTAATTATAACTAGCTTTTAAGATTTAATTTTGCACGCTTAACGGCAGAATGTACTGGGAACTTCAATTTATATATACCTACCATCTATGTTTTTACTACTTATACCTACATTCTAAGCAAATAAATAATTCATTCATTCATTCATTCATTCATTCATACCTGAAATGACAAAATGGACAAATGAAAGCAAACTTTGCCAGTAGTTGCAAAGACTTGTTCGCTTCGTTCGCTCTGTAAAATATAGTGAAAGGAACTTAGTTTCAAACGAGTGATCCACGACACGTTTTAAAAAAAAAACTTTCGTCAGTTGTCTAATACTACGCTCCTGTTTGAACGGATTCAGATGGCTTTGTCACAGTAAGATCAAAGAAGTTCTTAGGAGCCGTCTTTCTAAGAAGATCGCTATCATCCGGGAAATAGAAAAATCACAACGATTTTAAATTATATTTTCAAATATAATATTTTACTAGAGAAATAGAAATAACATACGAGTAGAAGCAAAATAATTGTATTACCTTCTCTCTTGTTTCAATTTTCAAAGATGAAATAGAGATAGTAGATGTATCTTCCAGTTTCCTTAATCCACGTCGCATGTCTTCAATCTGGCGTGAAAATCCAGGCTCTTTCTATTCTATACAGGATGCTCAAAACATCCACATAAGCTTTTTAGCAGCGCACGGCACGTTCGAGTTTCGTGTGATGTACATACATACGTTGTAATAAAAGATTATACAGGTTGTCGGAGAAAATAAGAATTTTCTGCGTTATTTGCTAGTGCGGTGGGAAAGTTGCTTTGTACGTGTTTGTATGGATTAGAACTAAGTTTTAGAATCATAGAGTATATAACTCTTTGTAGCAAAAAGTGTCACTATGTATTTGAACGTGTTATTTACTATACAAAAATAAGGAATTGTGTATTGTGTAGCGCAAATATTATTCGAATCCAGTCAAATAAGGTATAATAGAAGGGTAGGTGGCTGTCCACTGGTCAATGGTGTCGATAACTAGAAAGCTTTGGTGTATTCTTAGAATATAGAATAAACAGATCCCGTGTCACGCTTAAAAACGGTCACCATGTAAACTAGGCTTAATGAGAATAGTTTCACCCAGTCTATCTGTGGTCGGCCATGCGGCTAGTAGTGTCGAACTCGTAAGATTATCTTGTGAATATGCCGTCATGTCTTTTCCACATGTTAAAGTTCTGTTAGGCGTAAAAAGAAAGAGGATAGAAAAACATTTCACAGTATATTTTTGGTATAAATAATGAATTTTGATTTAGATTCATTCTTTGGAAAAAAGTATAACGTCCATTTTGACATTATTGACAACATCACAAACATTACCCATGGTGGGAAGAATGATAGGCGCGGGGGAGGAATTGTGTTTTGGCGACACAGCGCGCTACTAATATCATCGTACGCACCTTCTGGTTTATTCTATATTCTAAGGGTGTATTATACATATGGACATCATCATAAACAGCAAGTAGAAGTCCACTGCTGGGCATAACATCCTCCAAAGAATGTCACGACTGATGGTCTTGAGCCACCTTCATCCACCCAATTCTTGCATCCTTTAAAGTGGGTACAGTGCATCGTCCGGCCACCATTCGAAAATCTATATTCCCCAGCGGTTGCCGGTCCTTTGAGATACGTGGCCTTTCCATTGTTACCTATTTTTATTTTTTCAAAATATGTAGGTACATGTAGCCTTATATAACATATTCACAGGCACAAAACTTAATAACCTTAATAAATGCTGCGGTGTATCCGGCCTAAGAATAGGCCCCTCGGTCAACTCCCGTGGATGTGGTAAAAGCTGACGAAGGGATTACCCGGACTTGTTGATAAGTAGTAAAGAATAAGCTAGCAGCTGCTAGCTTATTATGGTAGGTATGTGTTATTACTGGAAGAAAGAGTTAGCCGAGTCAATCGTGGGAAGCAATGACGTTGATGAGCTCACCACTTGTCACTTCTATTAACATATTGTGTTGACTGAATTGTTTAATTCCTAATTCCACGATGGTGCAACCCACTGTGAAAAGAAGCCCATTGAGGCCCTGCCTAACCCCACTTCGGGGAAAAAGGCGTGTATCTATATATGTAAAACTTAATATCCTAGTAGGTATAAACAAACCAGTAGCTCTACTTATAACAAGTAACAATAGAATAAACCCGAGCAGACGCTGAGGTTTCAATTAAAACTTTACAATTCAGGTTCTCCTACTTATAGGAGAAAGTTTAATGCTTCCATAATGGAAAATATGATGCGGTTTTCTAAGAAGTAGCGGCCGTTATATAGCAGTGGCTGCAAATTTAACTCTTTGTCAAAGAAAACCGTCTGCCTCGTCTCCATTACAGGTATACTAGAATAATGTAGACTGTCCTGAAAGCTGTAATTTACACTTACATAGAGACATACGAGGCGCAGCGGGTGAATAGCTGGCTGAGACGTGAGAGGTGCGGTGTGGGTCCGATTTGCGACATGTTTTATGTTTTATGTTCAGCCGTTTCATTGCGTTGGGGGTTTTCATTTTTTTTATTTCTTCTTGTTACATAAAAAAGTTGAAATATGTCTTTTTTCGGGAGTTTATCAATATCGTTGTTAGAATCACTTCCCTTTTGGCATACTTAACTATTACGTATCGCCGCATCATAGAAAACCAGAGCTTTAGGCAGTAAATTATACATCCTGTAGTTTTCTTTGTTTGACTTACTCGGTAATATTTTAATAGTGTAGTCATTATAATAACTAATACTCTAGCTAGCTACACTAGCTTTTACTCTGCTAGTGTACATTACTGAAAGAAAGCATTAGCCGAGTCAGTAATGGGAAACAATGACGGCGATGAGCTCACCATTATATATAATGCTGGACAGTTCACACAATATTATCTAGCCCCAAGCTAAGCAGAGCTTGTGTTATGGGTACTAGATAACTGATATACTTGATACATCATACATTACATATATAGATATGTTTATTATACATAGAAAATACCCAGAACATCCTGAACAAATCTCTGCAGATCGTACAAATATTTGTTCCGAGGCGGGAATCGATCCCGCAACCTCCTGCGTCGCAGGTGAACCTTCGCTCGCCGCGCCACAGAGGCCGTCAAAATTAATATTCCCACGGTGGGGCAACCCACGGTGAAAAGAGGCCCATTGAGGCTCTCCTTACCCTTGCGGGGAAAAAGGCGTGCGTCTTGTATGTATGTACTTAGGTTACTCTCGGCTTTGTTTACGTGGTGCCCGAATATTCGCATACAAAGTAGCTATGCTGTTTATAACTTATACATGTGTACCTTTATGCCTGTTTTCAGGATTTTCATTTGCTACGTTACTGCCTGAAATACCTCAGTTTCTTTATTCACTCTTATCACATTATTTATTAAAATTTGTTATTACAAGTCAAGATCTGATCATCATCATCAGTAGCCTTTAGACGCACACTGCTGGACGAGGCCTTTCCCATTGAATGCAATAGGGGTTTTCCATAATCACCATGCTTGGTAGGCGGATTAGTAATAGCAGTTGGTGTTGAGTACTCAGGTGGATGCTACGGCCCATCTCCTGTTATAATACAATTATCGGGGTTTACGATGAGAATGATCATTTAAATCCAAAACAGCTTTCATTACCTTTCCTCACCAAAGTAACTAGTATTACTATAGTAAAATAGTACTACTAAATAGTAGTACTAGTAATAGTAAAACTATAATCTGGGTCTCTTCAAGGCTAGAGTGAGTAGGTGCCTTCTAGACCTTTGTGCTCCATCTTCGGCCACATCGTCACTTACCAACAGATGAGATAGTGGTAAAACAAAGGTCTATCAATGTTAAAAAAAAAAAAAGTTAGGCAATAACCAAAATTCTAACAAAAATCGCAAGCTCACCATATTGAGTACTCAGGCGGATGCTACAGCCCATCTCCTGTAGTAATCCATTAATCGGGGTTTACGATGAGAATGATGATTTAAATCTAAAACCTCTTTCATTACCTTCCCCAAAGTACCTAGTCAAGCAATTACCTAAATTCTAACCAAAACCGCAAGCAAAGTACCTAGTCAGGCAATAACCTAAATTCTAACCGAAATCGCAAACAAAGTACCTAGTCAGGCAATAACCTAAATTCTAACCAAAATCGCAAGCAAAGTACCTAGTCAGGCAATAACCTAAATTCTAACCAAAATCGCAAACAAAGTACCTAGTCAGGCAATAACCTAAATTCTAACCGAAATCGCAAGCAAAGTACCTAGTCAGGCAATAACCTAAATTCTAACCGAAATCGCAAGCAAAGTACCTAGTCAGGCAATAACCTAAATTCTAACCAAAATCGCAAGCTAAGTACCTAGTCAGGCAATAACCTAAATTCTAACCAAAATCGCAAGCAAAGTACCTAGTCAAGCAATAACCTAAATTCTAACCAAAATCGCAAACAAAGTACCTAGTCAGGCAATAACCTAAATTGTAACCAAAATCGCAAGCAAAGTACCTAGTCAGGCAATAACCTAAATTCTAACCGAAATCGCAAGCAAAGTACCTAGTCAGGCAATAACCTAAATTCTAACCAAAATCGCAAGCAAAGTACCTAGTCAGGCAATAACCTAAATTCTAACCGAAATCGCAAGCAAAGTACCTAGTCAGGCAATAACCTAAATTCTAACCAAAATCGCAAGCAAAGTACCTAGTCAGGCAATAACCTAAATTCTAACCAAAATCGCAAACAAAGTACCTAGTCAGGCAATAACCTAAATTCTAACCAAAATCGCAAGCAAAGTACCTAGTCAGGCAATAACCTAAATTCTAACCAAAATCGCAAGCAAAGTACCTAGTCAGGCAATAACCTAAATTCTAACCAAAATCGCAAGCAAAGTACCTAGTCAGGCAATAACCTAAATTCTAACCGAAATCGCAAGCAAAGTACCTAGTCAGGCAATAACCTATATTCTAACCAAAATCGCAAGCAAAGTACCTAGTCAAGCAATAACCTAAATTCTAACCGAAATCGCAAGCTAAGTACCTAGTCAGGCAATAACCTAAATTCTAACCGAAATCGCAAGCTAAGTACCTAGTCAGGCAATAACCTAAATTCTAACCGAAATCGCAAGCAAAGTACCTAGTCAGGCAATAACCTAAATTCTAACCAAAATCGCAAGCAAAGTACCTAGTCAGGCAATAACCTAAATTCTAACCAAAATCGCAAACAAACTACCTAGTCAGGCAATAACCTAAATTCTAACCAAAATCGCAAGCAAAGTACCTAGTCAGGCAATAACCTAAATTCTAACCAAAATCGCAAGCAAAGTACCTAGTCAGGCAATAACCTAAGTTCTAACCAAAATCGCAAACAAAGTACCTAGTCAGGCAATAACCTAAATTCTAACCAAAATCGCAAGCAAAGTACCTAGTCAGGCAATAACCTAAATTCTAACCGAAATCACAAGCAAAGTACCTAGTCAGGCAATAACCTAAATTCTAACCAAAATCGCAAGCAAAGTACCTAGTCAAGCAATAACCTAAATTCTAACCGAAATCGCAAGCTAAGTACCTAGTCAGGCAATAACCTAAATTCTAACCGAAATCGCAAGCAAAGTACCTAGTCAGGCAATAACCTAAATTCTAACCAAAATCGCAAGCAAAGTACCTAGTCAGGCAACAACCTAAATTCTAACCGAAATCGCAAGCAAAGTACCTAGTCAAGCAATAACCTAAATTCTAACCGAAATCGCAAGCAAAGTACCTAGTCAAGCAATAACCTAAATTCTAACCGAAATCGCAAGCTAAGTACCTAGTCAGGCAATAACCTAAATTCTAACCGAAATCGCAAGCAAAGTACCTAGTCAGGCAATAACCTAAATTCTAACCAAAATCGCAAGCTCACTGTATTGAGTACTCAGGTGGATGCTACGGCCCATCTCCTGTTGTAATCCATTAATCGGGGTTTACGATGAGAATGATGATTTAAATCCAAAACACCATTCATTACCTTTTCTCACCAAGTACCTAGTCAGGCAATAACCTAAATTCTAACCAAAATTGCAAGCTCACCGTATCAGAGTCTCCACTTATCGACGACAACTGAAGTTTTAATTGAAACTCCATGATGCGAGTGCGGTGTTTATGCTCCATTATGTTACTCTGTCGGGGCTCGGGGACCGGGGAGAAATAGTTTCATATCCGGCCGAAATGGGCGATGTTTTACTCGGACGGATAGATAGCGAAATGATCTCATAGATCTGATCTTGATACTAACGACCTTTTCCAGTTTTATCATCCAAAAACATCTAATTACCTTCAATTTACCAGGTCGTAAATACTTTTAGGGATGGCTTTTATCTGGCTCAACGCATTATTGCCATTCCGGTGTGGCAATACAACCATAGCATCTTGGTAATGCAGCTTGCATCTTGGCAATGCAGCCAGGATCTTGGCAATGCAGACAGGATCTTGGCAATGCAGCCAGCATGTAGGGACGCTTTCATATGCATCGTCTGGTAGCGATTTGGATCAGTTAAGCTATCTTTAGATCGTTTACAACGGTATATACCTAGATACCGTTCCAGCGGGTTTGAACCCGCATCTTCGCCTGTAATCGGCGATGCCTTAACCAGTTCGGCCATACAACGAGCTATGACGCTGGAGACGAAATTTGTGGGCACATTGTTTTGGTTCACATTAAAATTTAATGTTATCCATAAAGTGTGGTTTACACTTTAAAAATAATAAACTTTGGTATATAAATAGTTCAAATGTTTTATTTGTATTTTTTAAATTTGGTTGAATATTTGTATTGTACTTTCTGTGAATAAACTATATTTAAATTTAATTCTAAATAAAGGCAACGCTCTATCCGATCTTATTATCCTTTAAAAATGTTAGTAGCAGAGCTTTAATGTGAAAGAGTTCGTCCGGGGAAGTATGGTACACCAAGTAAAAAAGTGAAAAAGTATTTAAGACAGGTGTGCAAAATTTCAGCTCAATGATGGAACTGGTTAATCAGTTGCAATATTTGACCTACACTAATACTAACAGGTGAAGTAAAATAAAAGCATTTAAAAAACCGTGCTCTTACAGAAGGGAGTTAAATCGATTCCAATCTGATCCAACGGACAGCTTCCAAGTAAAAAGTAAACAAGGGAACAATCAATACATCACAGTTTTATTTGTCAACGGTCATCAAGTAGCCAGAAATTGGAAACGTGCTCGCTCGCTCGCGAAAAATTGAATTTACTGATGGACTATTTATTCTTATTTGATTTTAGGGATGAGGGGTAGGGGGGTAGGACGATCTCGTTGAAATTGAGATGACAAAGGCAAATTAAACGCTTTTCTTGTTTTATTCTTTGATCGTATTTGGAAGCGAGGCTTTGAAGTAGAAGTAGTTGGTACTGTTTTTATTTTGGCCGAGAGCTCAATGAGGGGTTTTCACGGCAGTTTCAAATCATGCATACACCCTTGAAAATAGATGGCGCTGCTCTGTACTTAACTGTCAAAATAAAGTGAAATGTCAACGTCAACAAAGCAGAGATATATTTTCGTGGTATTGTTACTAACACAAAACAAACAAATCGCTATTTGAAAATCGTTTGTATAAACGAATAAATCGTTACGAAGGAATCGAACCAATTAATTTTTTTTTTAATTTGAAAATTAAAAGCCCTCATTCGTTGCCTGAAAATACTTGTTAGAAAAATGCATATTTCATGAAGTCTGTGCTGAAGTTTATAGCGAGAAATGGGACGTCTGTGCTATTTATTTCTTTATTTGCAGAACCAACTAATCTCATCACAGCTCATCAACACATCTTGAGATAACAAAATCTGATTTTGCAAAAACTAGGAGAACTAACACGCATGTTTTGATTGACGCACTTTTACCATCGTGATCAATCTGTCTATAGCCTAGTAAGTTTTGTTTGATATCGTACTAAGTAGAATCTTTTGTTAATTTTAAGCTGTGTAGACCTTTTTTGGCCATAATTTTGTAAATGTTAACTCATCATTAATTGTATAACGCTGTTGGTTTACCGAAATAAATAAAATAAAATAAAAATAAAATAGTGTTTCTAAAGTATGAGTTTAGTTACGAATGACATTCAACGATTGTTAAAGTTTTTTACAAATACAAATACAAATACAAATATATTTATTTCGTCAGAATTTTAGGTAGGTACAAGACAGTTCAGTTTTTTATTGTTCATTGACATTCGCAGCTAAATTAATGCTATTTATGAGACACTTCCTATCAAAATATGCGTCTTGGGTGTCCTAGTTTCCGCAAAATGGGGTTTCGCTATCTCCATAATTATGTGTTGATGGGTGCCTAGGCGTAATATAACCTAATTACTGCCTAAAGGAACAAATCAGTACCTATCTATATTAATAAATATGAATTCAGTCAAAAATACACACATCACAAAAAACGTAGCATTCACAAGAAAATGCTACATTTAAAGCGAAACGTTCCACCTAAGATGAATTACGACTTGTACTATTATATATTCTGTGTTACAACTTAGAAGTATACGGAAGCAGGTCTTTGGCATCACGAATCTTGGTATCAAGAAGGTTAGCTGCTGGTGAATCTTCTATCACTGCGATATATATATTATACAATATATCTATAACTGAAGAAAAGAGTTGTATGGTTTGGTAAATTCGACAGTACAATAAGAACTACATTATTATGTTTTTTTTTAACTTCGTGAATGACGAAACAAGCTGATGTTAAGTGGTAGCCTCTGCCTTTAACAATGCATTACCACATAGGTCACATCCTAGGATGCACCCTATGTGGCATTGCACTGCGCCACTCTAAGACATAAAGTTGAAAAGTCTCATGTGCCTGCAATTTCACCGGCACGCATACCCTTCAAACCGGAACACAGCAATGCGAGCACTACTGCTTTGCGGCAGAAATAACTATGGTGGTAGGTATACTTACCTGGCGAACTCTCACAAAAAAAAGCTCTACTACTACTCTACTAAACTACTTTTCCCGTATTTATCCACCTTTTTTATACAAAAACGAACAAAAGTACTAGAAAAGTTTAGTATCAAAGAAAGTAGTGGAATACGCAAAATATGGGAACCTCCATAAACACCTGACAAACAAAACACGAAAACGAGCTCACATTCGCCTATTCACAAAACTTAGCTTACGAACCCTGTTTTACATGTTATTTGCATCGACGAGGGGAGGTAGGGAATTTATCGGCCGTAGGCTATCCTTTTTTGTATAATATTAGGCCGTGTCACCAGTCTCTAAATGTTTAAATAAATAAATAAATAAATAATGCTGGACAGTTCACACAACATTGGATTAACTACCCTTCAGCAACGTAGAGAGCGTGGAGACCTAATAGAGACCTACAAGATCCTAAACAACCACTACAGTATACCAGATTTATCACAGACACTATATACCATGAACAATAATATAGGACTCAGAGGACACTCGCTGAAGCTGCAACGCGGGCCAAGTACCATCAATCCGAGGATGCACATATTGCCTAATCGCGTCGTGCGCACTTGGAACCGGCTACCAGACTCAGTGATCAGTGCCCCCTCAGTGAATTCTTTCAAAAATAGACTTGACAAACATTTAAAGTGCACTGATAAGGACTAAGATATACACGCATCAGCTCCGAGAGCTGCCTGTGTATTATAAATAAATAAAAAATAAATAAACTAGCCCCAAGCTAAGCGAAGCTTGTGTTATGGGTACTAGACAATTGATATACTCTTCATACAATATATTACATAGATAGATATTTTTTATTATACATAGAAAATACCCAGAACACCCGGAACAAATATCTGCAGATCTGCAGAACAAATATTTGTTCCGAGGCGGGAATCGAACCCGCAACCTCGTGCTTCGCAGGCGAACCGTCGCCCGCCGCGCCACAGAGGTTGTCATTTAATAGTTAAAATCTAACTATTAAATGATAGGTACTGAATCATATAACTTTGTGAAACCACTATTTTATTGCTTTCTTTTATTAGGGTTCCGTAGTCAAAGACAAGGAACCCTTATGGATTCGTCATGTCTGTCTGTCTGTCTGTCCGTGTATGTCACAGCCTTTTTTTACAGAAACTATAAAATCTATACTGTTGAAACTTGGAAGGTAGATGTTAGAACTAAAACTAAAAAAAAAAACATCAAACCTACACGTGTGGTGTATCTATGGATAGGTCTTCAAAAATGATGGTGAGCTTTCTAATATAATTTTTTTCTAAACTGAATAGTTTGCGCGAGAGACACTTCCAAAGTGGTAAAAAGTGTCCCCCCCCCTCCCTCGTTACTTCTAAAATAAGAGAATGATAAAACTAAAAAAAATATATGATGTACATTACCATGTAAACTTCCACTCAAAATTGGTTTGAACGAGATCTAGTAAGTAGTTTCTTATTTTTGGGGTTCCCCATAGTTAGAACTTAAACTCAAAAAAAAAAAAAAAATCCCGTACGTGTAAATCCCTATGGATAGGTCTTCAAAAATGATATTGATGTTTCCAATATTTTTTTTTTCTAAACTGAATAGTTTGCGCGTGAGACACTTCCAAAGTGGTAAAAAGTGTGTCCCTCCCCCATAACTTATAAATAAGAGAATTATAAAACTAAAAAAACATATGATGTACATTACCATGTAAACTTCCAACCAAACTTGGTTTGAACGAGATCTAGTAAGTAGTTTTTTTTAATACGTCATAAATCGTAATCCATCCAGGAACTTTTATATTATGTTACTTGCTGCTACGGAACCCTTCATGGGCGAGTCCGACTCGCACTTGGCCGCTTTTTAGTAAGTATCTTCCTAACTACCTACCAATCTGCTTAAGACTGCGTTGATTGTTGCACGCATGCAAGGATGTAAGTATCATACACATTGGTCATTTACTAAAACTTTTTTGGTCAATCTTAATCCGGGTATCCGCGATACAAGCTTGTCCTAGTGCGGAGCCCATTGTAATGTTATCATATAGCCTCTATTATTTGTAAATAAAAACATTTGTATATGTATTATTTTGTTTTATTACGTTCTCTATCCATTTGAGCAACTTTTCACGTATTCCAAAGTGATCCAGCTTATACACATGGTTGGTATGAAAAAATACATCATAAGTTTTGCAAGTTATTTTGGTGCCATAATCATGTTTGGTTAACTAATGTTCTCAGCATTGTGTGTTCGGCCAACATCTATGTTTGCTGTCTAGTTACTAGAGTCATAGTACATTTCTTCCATCTGAGACCTGGGGGACATAAAAAGTATGAGTATACATACACTCGGCTACTAGCAATAGCATCAGTGCAAACTGGAGTTGGAGTGTCCAGGGGACCGATTCAGATATTGTAGACATAATAATATAGGTACTCTACATTTTCTGTAAACGAGTAGGCTAATATAATAAAGGTATTATAGTTATGTAATCCTTCAATTTACATCCAAATTACTGTCAAATTATCTTTCAATTATTCTGACTCATTAGAAGGTAGCACGAGCCTGACCCAAACTTATGTTCACATCCTACATAGCCCAAAGTGGAGTTTAAAATATCTGCCCAAACAGAAATTAGCATATAAATAAATAATGCTGGACAAGTTCACACAACATTATCTAGCCCCAAGCTAAGCCAGAGCTTGTGTTATGGGTACTAGATAACTGATATACTTAATATAAACCATTGCATGGTAACAAATCTCAGAAATATATCAGCAGCATGGATAAATGATTCCTACATTAAATACCAATAATAGCCCAGTTTGTAGGGAGATAAAAGATAGTAACCAGGCTGTAGGTAGGTTTTCTAAGGAATTGACTTAGCAGGATAGCTGTAGGTTTTCGGTTAGTGTACCAATATAGGTATTTAAATATAAATAGGTACCTACCACTGTTCGTAAGGAGCTTACCATATCAAGGCACTTACATTGAAAGAAGTACAATACTCACATTAGAATCGCAAAGACTTCTCATGGAACTGATTCATTCCAATCCAAAATTGGTGTGTTTTGTTGGAAAATGAGGAGGTCGCACGCATTGAGTTGAGAGTTCTGGCTAAATACTATACAAAACTGTCAAGGCATGCAATTTTTAACAAAAACAATTGTCGATAATCTGAAAATATTTTTAAAACTAATATCACATTTTTTGTTTACGTTTCTTCACTTATACAGACCTACAAGGATCATTTGGCACGTCTTGTAGCCGCCATTGTGGTGCTGTTTGATATTAGATTTACAAGATGGCGGCGTTAGTTCTGATTTCGGCCTCGTGCCAAACGATCCTTGTAGGTCTGTTCTCACTGCGCTGCGTTGACCGAGCACAGAATAACTATAAAAATGACAGTGACAGCGCAAAGCATAGGATGTCAATTTCAAATGCACCGATCGACAATGCTCTAATGGATGCCGGGCTGTTTTTACTAGATCAGATCAATATTTTCAAAAAATTATTTGATTTTTTCACGTAGTTTTATAAAAAATGTAATGATGGGAATTTCATTGGCTATTCTCATACTATCCAAGGGTATTGTTTTTATGGAATGTCGCAGCGCAGGTACGCGGTCGCCATGACTCTTTGTATGAATTAATAGATAAATTTATTACCAATTCTTTACAAAATTAAATGGATTGCTTTTGAATGTAATTCCCAGGACTACTTGGAAAACACTGACCTATGTGCTTTATCTAAGGTATAATTCTCTCTTACTCTCTTTTGTATTCCGCAAAATTACCAATCTTAGATTTAATTTTTAACCCCCGACGCAAAAACGACGGGGTGTTATAAGTTTGACTAAGTTTATTAAGTTGACTCTGTCTGTCTGTCCCATCGTAGCTCCCGAACGGATGAACCGATACCGCTTTTCTTTTCTTTTTTTGAAAAGTGGATTTGTCGGTTGTGTTCTTAGATATGTTTGATCAAAATCGGTTTAGCCGTTTCATTGCGTTGAAGACGCCTTGCCTTAAGACGATTAAATGTTGTGTTAACTTTCCTGGCCTTACCTGGATAATTTATCTGGCTCTAAGCTAAGTAGAGCTTGCGTTGTGGGTCCTAGATAACCAATATACTTAATACAATACCAACATTACATAGATAGATATTTTTGTATACATAGAAAATACTCAGAACACCCTTAACAAATATCTGCAGATCGTACAAATATTTATTCAGAGGCGGGAATTGAACCCGTAACCTCCTGCGTCATCTAGCCAAAAGTTAAAGGTAACTTTGGGTTTTTTTTCTATCAAGAAAATATTGTCCTATTTTGTTTCTGCTACAGTGATTCTAAATTGACCATTGTAGCTACTTGATTTAGTCAATAACAAGTCATTAATTTTGTAAAAATAAAAAAAACCTTCAACGCAATGAAACGGCTAAACCGATTTTGATCAAACATATCTAAGAACACAACCGACAAATCCACTTTTCAAAAAAAGAAAAGAAAAGCGGTATCGGTTCATCCGTTCGGGAGCTACGATGGGACAGACAGACAGAGTCAACTTAATAAACTTAGTCAAACTTATAACACCCCGTCGTTTTTGCGTCGGGGGTTAAAAATTAAATCTAAGATTGGTAATTTTGCGGAATACAAAAGAGAGTAAGAGAGAATTATACCTTAGATAAAGCACATAGGTCAGTGTTTTCCAAGTAGTCCTGGGAATTACATTCAAAAGCAATCCATTTAATTTTGTAAAGAATTGGTAATAAATTTATCTATTAATTCATACAAAGAGTCATGGCGACCGCGTACCTGCGCTGCGACATTCCATAAAAACAATACCCTTGGATAGTATGAGAATAGCCAATGAAATTCCCATCATTACATTTTTTATAAAACTACGTGAAAAAATCAAATAATTTTTTGAAAATATTGATCTGATCTAGTAAAAACAGCCCGGCATCCATTAGAGCATTGTCGATCGGTGCATTTGAAATTGACATCCTATGCTTTGCGCTGTCACTGTCATTTTTATAGTTATTCTGTGCTCGGTCAACGCAGCGCAGTGAGAACAGACCTACAAGGATCGTTTGGCACGAGGCCGAAATCAGAACTAACGCCGCCATCTTGTAAATCTAATATCAAACAGCACCACAATGGCGGCTACAAGACGTGCCAAATGATCCTTGTAGGTCTGTATAAGTGAAGAAACGTAAACAAAAAATGTGATATTAGTTTTAAAAATATTTTCAGATTATCGACAATTGTTTTTGTTAAAAATTGCATGCCTTGACAGTTTTGTATAGTATTTAGCCAGAACTCTCAACTCAATGCGTGCGACCTCCTCATTTTCCAACAAAACACACCAATTTTGGATTGGAATGAATCAGTTCCATGAGAAGTCTTTGCGATTCTAATGTGAGTATTGTACTTCTTTCAATGTAAGTGCCTTGATATGGTAAGCTCCTTACGAACAGTGGTAGGTACCTATTTATATTTAAATACCTATATTGGTACACTAACCGAAAACCTACAGCTATCCTGCTAAGTCAATTCCTTAGAAAACCTACCTACAGCCTGGTTACTATCTTTTATCTCCCTACAAACTGGGCTATTATTGGTATTTAATGTAGGAATCATTTATCCATGCTGCTGATATATTTCTGAGATTTGTTACCATGCAATGGTTTATATTAAGTATATCAGTTATCTAGTACCCATAACACAAGCTCTGGCTTAGCTTGGGGCTAGATAATGTTGTGTGAACTTGTCCAGCATTATTTATTTATATGCTAATTTCTGTTTGGGCAGATATTTTAAACTCCACTTTGGGCTATGTAGGATGTGAACATAAGTTTGGGTCAGGCTCGTGCTACCTTCTAATGAGTCAGAATAATTGAAAGATAATTTGACAGTAATTTGGATGTAAATTGAAGGATTACATAACTATAATACCTTTATTATATTAGCCTACTCGTTTACAGAAAATGTAGAGTACCTATATTATTATGTCTACAATATCTGAATCGGTCCCCTGGACACTCCAACTCCAGTTTGCACTGATGCTATTGCTAGTAGCCGAGTGTATGTATACTCATACTTTTTATGTCCCCCAGGTCTCAGATGGAAGAAATGTACTATGACTCTAGTAACTAGACAGCAAACATAGATGTTGGCCGAACACACAATGCTGAGAACATTAGTTAACCAAACATGATTATGGCACCAAAATAACTTGCAAAACTTATGATGTATTTTTTCATACCAACCATGTGTATAAGCTGGATCACTTTGGAATACGTGAAAAGTTGCTCAAATGGATAGAGAACGTAATAAAACAAAATAATACATATACAAATGTTTTTATTTACAAATAATAGAGGCTATATGATAACATTACAATGGGCTCCGCACTAGGACAAGCTTGTATCGCGGATACCCGGATTAAGATTGACCAAAAAAGTTTTAGTAAATGACCAATGTGTATGATACTTACATCCTTGCATGCGTGCAACAATCAACGCAGTCTTAAGCAGATTGGTAGGTAGTTAGGAAGATACTTACTAAAAAGCGGCCAAGTGCGAGTCGGACTCGCCCATGAAGGGTTCCGTAGCAGCAAGTAACATAATATAAAAGTTCCTGGATGGATTACGATTTATGACGTATTAAAAAAAACTACTTACTAGATCTCGTTCAAACCAAGTTTGGTTGGAAGTTTACATGGTAATGTACATCATATGTTTTTTTAGTTTTATAATTCTCTTATTTATAAGTTATGGGGGAGGGACACACTTTTTACCACTTTGGAAGTGTCTCACGCGCAAACTATTCAGTTTAGAAAAAAAAAATATTGGAAACATCAATATCATTTTTGAAGACCTATCCATAGGGATTTACACGTACGGGATTTTTTTTTTTTTTTTGAGTTTAAGTTCTAACTATGGGGAACCCCAAAAATAAGAAACTACTTACTAGATCTCGTTCAAACCAATTTTGAGTGGAAGTTTACATGGTAATGTACATCATATATTTTTTTTAGTTTTATCATTCTCTTATTTTAGAAGTAACGAGGGAGGGGGGGGGACACTTTTTACCACTTTGGAAGTGTCTCTCGCGCAAACTATTCAGTTTAGAAAAAAATTATATTAGAAAGCTCACCATCATTTTTGAAGACCTATCCATAGATACACCACACGTGTAGGTTTGATGTTTTTTTTTTTAGTTTTAGTTCTAACATCTACCTTCCAAGTTTCAACAGTATAGATTTTATAGTTTCTGTAAAAAAAGGCTGTGACATACACGGACAGACAGACAGACAGACATGACGAATCCATAAGGGTTCCTTGTCTTTGACTACGGAACCCTAATAAAAGAAAGCAATAAAATAGTGGTTTCACAAAGTTATATGATTCAGTACCTATCATTTAATAGTTAGATTTTAACTATTAAATGACAACCTCTGTGGCGCGGCGGGCGACGGTTCGCCTGCGAAGCACGAGGTTGCGGGTTCGATTCCCGCCTCGGAACAAATATTTGTTCTGCAGATCTGCAGATATTTGTTCCGGGTGTTCTGGGTATTTTCTATGTATAATAAAAAATATCTATCTATGTAATATATTGTATGAAGAGTATATCAATTGTCTAGTACCCATAACACAAGCTTCGCTTAGCTTGGGGCTAGTTTATTTATTTTTTATTTATTTATAATACACAGGCAGCTCTCGGAGCTGATGCGTGTATATCTTAGTCCTTATCAGTGCACTTTAAATGTTTGTCAAGTCTATTTTTGAAAGAATTCACTGAGGGGGCACTGATCACTGAGTCTGGTAGCCGGTTCCAAGTGCGCACGACGCGATTAGGCAATATGTGCATCCTCGGATTGATGGTACTTGGCCCGCGTTGCAGCTTCAGCGAGTGTCCTCTGAGTCCTATATTATTGTTCATGGTATATAGTGTCTGTGATAAATCTGGTATACTGTAGTGGTTGTTTAGGATCTTGTAGGTCTCTATTAGGTCTCCACGCTCTCTACGTTGCTGAAGGGTAGTTAATCCAATGTTGTGTGAACTGTCCAGCATTATTTATTTATTTATTTATTTAAACATTTCAAACAATATGAGATTAAGGTCCAGGTGTCATGGAGAATTGGTCAAGGTTGGTCATCTTGCTGGTGTGCATCATGGAGAATAGGTTCAGGTTGATCATCTTGCTGGTGGGTATCAGAAAAGATAGGCTGTTTTTTTTCTTATTCTTCGGGCTCGCAACCAGCACGGCTGACACACTTTATCTTGGACAGTGACCTCTCGTGGTCTTAAAAAATCCCATATGTATGACATTAAGTAATTGTTCTTGAATTAGTGTTGGATTATCACGTAGGATGACAAAGCTCGGTCTCCTCAATATGGACCGTCCACACACAGGCAATACACTAGGGTGTGACCAAGTGGACGAGTTACACTTGCCGTCTGAGTTAGCCCACTTGTACTTATTTGCGAAACAGCAAGGGCGCAGCATGCCCGGCAAATGTAGTCAGTTTCTGTTATCTACAAAATAATTTTACTGGTTAGCAAAATACTCAGATGTCAGCCAGCTACTCGCCTGCCATGCGTAAACATTATAACAACATAGATACAGATAACTAGGTAGACCATGGGTACAGCTTGATTTTCTGAATAATATTGGAAAATTGTAGGTAGATACTTACAATTTGAGAAGAAACCCATTGAGCATTAAGGGAGATTATATTTGTACTTTCTTCGAATACAAGGCTTCCCACATCTTGTCTTAACATATTTCACAATTTATACAATGCAGAGATCCTGCCATTATCCGAGAATAAACGATGAAATGCTCCGTAATTAATGTTTTTAGTTTGTATTAAGCATCATAGAAAAAATGATCACTACGTTTTACCGCCACTTATTGCTCTGATGCCGCACAGGCTGTAAATCACCTACGAAAACGTAGTATTATTTTTTCCACTTTTACGACTACGACCACAGATCACGGTACTGCCGTAATCAGTGCAGACCATGGACTTAGTATACAAGTCCATGGTGCAGACAAGGATGAATGTAATGAATGAATTTATCATGCCTATGTTGGCATGATAAATTCAGCCAAAAGTATAAAAAAAAAATTACTTCTTAAAAATCTATAAAAGTGGCATAACACGGATATGTATTCTGCAAACCTGAGAGTTTTAAAAAAATAATTTGATTTTTTTACGTAGTGTTGAACAAAAACTGGTGATGGACAACCATTAAGATAATCTCAAAGTACCTGATCAGCAGTGGTGTACTCTATGTCGAATTTTGGGTACACCAATGTTCGTCGTTTCGCCACCATCCTTTACTATCGAATTTCATGCCTTTTATTACAGTTTTATCTCTAAAATTCTAATGAAAGATCTCCGAATAATATTACTTGGTTTAAATTACAATTTCACAAAACTTATTCTTACCACCAACACCTGGGAAAACTTAAAATAATATTGGTGTTATAAAATAAATTGCGAAAGCTCGAAGACGATCTGTTTAATGTACCCTTAGCACGAATTACATGCGCAATCGAATCAACTGTGAGTAAAACACTAACTTCAAATACAAACCAACTACCACCAAACCAATATAGTAATTTTTCGAATGAATTATGGAACAAGCAGATAGCAAACGATGTTAAGCGGTAACCTCTTCTTAGAACAAGACATTACATCACAAGTCTCGTCAATCTCTGTCTTCATGCTAGAATCTTATCAAATTAATTTTGACGACCTCTAAGCTGTGGCGCGGTGGGCGAAGGTTCGCCAGCGACACAGGAGGTTGTGGGTTCGATTCCCGCCTCCGAACAAATATTTATACGATCTGCAGATATTTGTTCAGGGTGTTCTGAGTATTTTCTATGTAAAATAAAAAAAATATGTGTAATGTATTGTATTAAGTATACCAGCTATCTAGTACCCACAAGCTCTGCTTAGCTTGGGGCTAGATAATGTATTGTGAACTGTCCAGCATTATTTATTATTTAACATTTATTAATAAAATGGGTAACATTTTTCATCTGTGATTGTTTCGCAGTCGATTTGATAACCAAAGAAACTTATGCTAAGGATACTGTTTTCAGAATGCCAACTTGAAAAATATATAATTAGATACTTGAAAAGTATTTTTCAAGTCGTCAAAGTGTCTGTTGAAAGAGAGTTAAGGGGTAAATTTTTGTTTGAGATTACTTTGCGAGTTTGTTTGTACTTATATTAAGTTTAGTTTGTTGGCTTTTAGAAATGATCAGGTTAGGTTATTAACTAAGAGCTCGTTCCCACTTGTCGGGTGACGGATCTTTAAACTAATCTGATGTCGGCGCCTGTTTTCACAAATCAGGTTTCGCTATCACAAAATGTGTTGGCTGTGACGAGCAAAAAACACAATGAATTTTGAATTTCGCGCCTCAAACAAAACGTTCCACCTATGATGGTTTTGATATCAAGGAGTTTTTTTTTTCTATACTACTTGAATGGCGGAACAAGCACATGGCCCATCTGATGTTAAGCGGTAACCTCTGCCTATGAACAGTGCATTCTCACATAGGTCATGTCCACCTAGGACGCCCTCTATGTGGCATTGCACTGCGCCCGCCGCACCCTGAGACATAAAGATGAAAAGTCTCATCTGCTTGTAATTTCACCGGGACCCATACCCTTCAAACCGGAACACAGCAATGCAAGCACTACTGCTTTGCGGCAGAAATAGGCATGGTGGTAGTATTCCCCCAGATTAACTCTTTCACAAAAACTCTACTACTACTCTATTGGTTCTAGAATAAGCAAACAAAAGCGTAGATCAGTAGACTATCTTATTAAGCACCTAAATATAGGCAAACACACATAAATGGATATAAATTCCTAGACATAGACATCCTTTGAAGATTAAAATAATGATACAGTTATTCAGAAAGTTGCTTACGCTTACACTTTTTGCTTAAAAGCTTGATATCCTCAAATAACAAGGTTTTCAAGTTCACAATGCGAAATGTTTTAGATAAACGAAATTTTTCGCTTACAAAGGTTGTCTTCGTTGAGTTGGCGGTAAGAAACCAGCCAGCACAACAACAAAAAAACAAAAGAAATAAAATAAAAAATAAAAAAAGTAAATAGTAAATTGGAAGAAGCATTACTAATTGGAAACGTTTCAGCTTAGTCAATTTACTGTACACCTTAACCTTCGACACTGAATTAGTTCTGCAATAAATTCCACCCATTGTTTAATTAGGTACAATGCGCTTAACTCTTTTGTCTCATACGTACATAGAGTGCGCTGACTCAGTTCTGAACTTATTGACTCTGCTTTTTAAGACGATAGTAGACCCAAAACTGCAATATAGACCTATCTTAGAAAGCCTACTTCTCCTAAACGGATGGCCCAAATGATAAATACAACCACCGGCCAAGTGCGAATCGGACTCACGCACCGAGGGTTCCGTACAAACCTGTAGGTATATAAGTAAAAAGTGTAAAGTAAAGTGTAAGTGTAAAGTGTTTTTCACTCAGATGGTTTCAGCGGAAGATCAGCGTTGTTGTGTTGTAGCTACAACACAACAAATGCTGAGCTGGACGCCAATTTGTGTCAGTGATGCATGGCTAGTACTAAGAGGCACCAATTTGTTTTATTTTTCTTTGTTTCTGTGTGTGTGTGTGTGTGTGTGTGTCTTTTAGCGTGCAATATTGTTTGTTAACTCATGTTGTTGACACAAATAAATGTTATTTCTTTCTTTCTTTCTTTCTAAAAGTTATGGTATTTTTATTGCTAAATGAAACCATCATGAGGAAAGGGGTAGTAAGTTTAAAATTATCTACACTAATCTATACTAATATTATAATTCGGAAAGATTTGCATTTTTGTGTGTATATTTGTAATTAATAAACTCAAAAACTACTGTGCCGATTTCAAAAATTCATTCACCATTGGAAAGCTACATTTACTTTGAGTGACATAGGCTACCAGGGGGGAGGGATAAGAAGGGGGGGGGGGGCTGTTTTTCATCCTGAAACTACACGTGCGAAGCCGGGACGAGTCGCTAGTTAAAAATATTTTTATATGATGTGACTAAAGATTTATGCTTTTCGCAAATTTTCCTTTAACTGTGCTATAAGACGTTGCTTCGTACCAAATTTCAAGATTCCGAGTTCACGGGAAGTACCCTGTAGGTTTTTATTCCCTTGCGAGTGTCGAAAATTTGCAGCATATACGGCTGTATCTTTTGATTTCGTTGGCTTAGAAGTTTGATTTTTCCACAGCTCCAAGGGACAGTAAACTTAAGTATTTGATACCTCCACGCGTTCCTGAGAAAAAGGTTCTTGACCGACAGACAGACAGACGGACAACAAAATGATCCTATAATGGTTCCGTTTTTCATTTTGAGGTACGGAACCCTAAAATCATATAAAAGATAGCCAATATAGTCAAGAATATAAAAATAAGTTTACTTATTTTAGTCTGCTGTTGATTTTAAAAGAAAATAAATAAATAAGTTTCCTATGGTTTACACAAAAAAGCCTACTGCTTCCAAACGCCTGAATTTAATGATTCTTTCACAATATTAAAGGCAATTTATAGGTTTATACACAATTACATTTAGATTTTTGAAAATATTCATTTACTTGAGACAGTTGCGGTTTTCCGTGATTTTCGCTCACTATTTGTTTCGCGTGCTCTGTTCCGTCCCGTTCTTACTTACCAGAACTTTACTGCGTTAGATAGTGATAGAATTTGGGGTGACTACTCACCTTAAGTTATCCATTTTCCACCAGTTTTTTTTATATCTTCCTTTTCACAGTGTATTTCTTCTACTTCTTGCAGTACGTCTCTACCGCTACAACAAATAATAAAAAATAAATAAATTTGTAGGGGGTTCAACAAAAGTGTTTTTTTAAATGTTAAATCTTGTACGATGGTACGAAACCATTCTTGTGTGAGACCAACTGGCACTTGGTTGGTTTTTATTTCGGTTGAGACATCACTATAATGGTAAAGATAGGAAGTATTAGGATTTCAATCAAAAATGCAAGTAGGTAAGTAAGTGAACTGTTTCTAGAAGTAGCCGTAGCCTCCAGTGTGGCACCAATACTACCAATATTTGATGTAATTCTTGTAAGATACACTTCTCTTATTCTTGAGCTTAGAATATAGAATAAACGAGAACCCGTGTCACGCGTAAAAACTGTCAACACGCAAACTAGTCTCAACTAGTCTCAATGAGAATAGTTACACCAAGTCTGTCTGTGGTCGGCCGTGCGGCTAGTCGTGTCGAACTCGAAAGATTTTCTTGTGAACATACCATCGTGTGTCGTTCCCACTTGTAAAAATTCTGCAAGCGTAAAAAGAAAATGGATAGAATCACATTTCATACGTAATTATTACATTTAATTATCTTTTTGGTTTGAATAATGAATTTTGTATATGTTTTTTTTTTTTTAAATCAGGCGTCCATTTTGGTATTGTTGCCAACATCACCAAAACATTCCTTACTGGTGGGAAGTATGGTAGACGCAGGGGTGGTATTGTGTTTTGGCGACACAGCGCCCCGTACTAATAGCATCATACGCACCTTCTGGTTTATTCTATATTCTAAGTTCTTGAGAGAACTCTCAAGAACAGACTATATTATAAATTTTCCTCGATCCCGTAGCTTACTTAGGACTGTCCAGCGTGGCGACAGCAAAGTTTTTAATGTAATTCCCCCAACTAATAGACAAACAAAGAGTGGCGAGTCGTGAACGTGCCCCAACACTTTCAGCTGCATAATATGCTTAGCCCACCCACCGCGACCTAACCTAAGCTCGACCCTGTATTCAAGGGCTGCATAGCAAAGTTTTAAATGTAATTTCCCCGACTAATAGGCAAACAAGGAGTCGCGGGTTGCGAGCGTACCTCGACACGGTCGGCTGGGTAATTAGTTTATTCACACCGGCGACTTTTGAGGGCCTTTAAAAGATATTTTAAATTGCAATACTTTTATCTTTAACTAGAAACTCGCCCCGACTTTGCACGGTTAGTGTCAGGATCCCCCCCTCCCAGGATCATCTCTAACCCGCCCCCCTTCCCAACCCCCCATCTATTCACACACCAGATACAATAACCTGCTGAAGTTACTCCCTCTATGCTACATTTTTTTACACCTTGGGTTACATTATTGAAGTTTTAGTAAGGATCCCTAATTTTTTTGAAAATATAATATAGCCTATGTCACCGGGGATAGTGTAGCTTCCCAACACAGTGAAATAAATTTACCTTCCTACTCCGATATAAGGCTCTAGTTAATTAACACACTGGGTTCATAAACACTGAAATAGAACCTAATGTTCTAACAGAATAGGGTTTAAAATGAAGTTGGTAAAAAGGAGCAAGTATTCGAGCAATTTGCATGCAGCCAATGTAACTGTTATTGCACCCAATTGGACAAAGTGCGAAATGTTCGAAGCTTGATGCGACACACCGTTAAAAATTGAAAGGCCCTATTTGGATGACGAGCAATTCTGTGTTGAATTGAGTGAATTTTTCACAATATTGCTTTTTGTAGGACTACGAAAAATCTTTATTGACAAAGCATACACCACGTTGGGCAACACAATAAACTGTGCCGTAATATTACATTATGATACTAGTGTGCTAAGTTGGTCATTACAGTCGAGGCGGGATTGCAGCCCGAGCCAAAGGCGAAATGCGTAATGAAGCCGAGAGTGTAATGACCAATGCGCACTCGTTTCATACCACGTTTAGCAACACACAAGCGAGGAAAAATAAAAAAAAAACCAGCATCCTATTTTGACAATTAAAAGTTTAATTATTGAAGCAATAATTATCGGTAAATTATCATTATGAAATTATTATGAACAAAAAACACGTATGTTAAATGCTGCATTATGACTCTAAAAACGCTGTTATAAAGGCCACTTTACGAGCCAGTGTGTTGAAAAAATGGTAAGTGATTATTTGGATGCCGCGCCATTTTATCTTTTATGCACAAAGCGCCACAGTAATGGGAAGGTTGATAAATACGTAAATACCTACATTACTTTTGTAGCATTTAATTAAACAATGCGGTCGATACCGTGCGGCATTCTCAAAGTTACACCGCGCTTATATTACCACAAGCTATGCACTGAAATAAAAGGGACTATAGTAAATTAAGTGCGGTTAATCGATAGAGAATTCTGCTCACAATAGACATCGGTATTACCCGCGCGAATCGAGAAACGAATCTAAAATCGACCAAAATAAAAAATAATGGATGGGCCGGCCATACTTTCTTAGGGAACAATAGTTTTGAAGCTTATAAAAGTGAGTGAGTTCACACTGAGCACTTCGCTTCAGTCGGTTTTTGTAACGGCAACGAGTGACGTAACGTACCTACTAGGAAGAAGTAGTACAACTACATTAATGCGTACCTACGTGTGTTAAAATTGTGACTTATTTTTCACGGACGTTTTGTGTGGTTAACTTTTGGGACCATACTTTTCTTATTCTTCTGAAGTCTTTATGCATGTCCCACAATATTTTTGTCCTTACACACACACGTGGATACTGCTAGCTATTTAGAAGTACCTACAAGCTGTCATTTTAGATGCGTTTTCTATTTGCACGGGTTATAGTCATGGAATACCTAAATTAGCAACACGTTGGGCGCTGAAAAATCATTTTGCAGTTTTAAGAAAAAAAAATGCATAAAGACCCGTAGAAACAATTTTGAAACTTAAATAGCAATGTCATCTCCATTTTATTCTGTCGACAGCAGACATTGAGCACTCGAAGAAGAGATACATGTATAATGCTCAGTTTACACAGCACGAGCTGGGAGGGTCAGCTACTAGCACAGAAACTCGCATTATGTTATGTATTCTATTGGTGAACTTATCGTATGAGTTACGGGTTAATGAAAAGCTCGAAGCAGTTACTACAACACTCTTTGTTTTAATTCGCCACTGGCCTTTTAAGGCTATTCGTAGCTAAACTAAATTGTAAAAATCAATTAAAGCTACTCGTAGCTAAACTAATAATATTTATGAGATACTGTTAATTACAACGTGTGTTAAGTGTCCTAGTTTTCGCAAAATAAACTTTTGTTATCTGAAAAAGTTTTGATTAGCTGTAATAAGCAAAAACATCAAATAATTTGAATTTCGAGCAACAAGCTAGAGTATCTACCTAAAACCGTTGTTACAGCTGGGGCAAAGTGAAAGTCTTTGTTTTCATACCTTACACCTCATTATAATTTCCATTATTGCCACGATTCCACTGATCTAAGAATAAAAAGGTCTGGTAGAAACTACATTTATGTGAGAAGCACTGTGTATCACATAATATCTTGTGATAGAAATGAGATAGAAGATTGTCTTTGCTACAAAGGTTTATAGCAGTTTTTGCGAGGCAAGTGTGCAGACACAATGCGAGTAGGTAGGTTTAGCAGCTCACACTGTGTAAACAATATAAATCTGAAGTACCGAGGAGTGTTGTCTGGGCTGGTGTAACTGTTTTTTCAACACACTTGCTCATAAAGTGGCTCTAATTTCATCGCAATTAGGCACGTAATGACACCTGTAATCAAACTGTGACTTTTTCATTGCTATTATTCACAAATGAGTTATAGACATAATGAGATATAACAATTAAACAGAGTGTGCATTTCTGTTTTATTATTATTTTCTTCACTAGTGTGTTGAAAAACGTCATATGATACACGTGTGTATTGATGATTACCGTCCTCGGCTCTCTTCAGACCCTCACCTAACGGCTTGGGTCTCAATGGCGTCGCAGCCGTAATCACCAACACTACACACATAGGTACGTGTGATTGTATCTGTCCTGTTAATTATCATTTAACTTCAATTTTTGCAAGTTATCACGGGATAACAACACGCGTTGCAACGCGTACCTATTTTCCTTACCGAATCCCCTTACCTCAGATATCTATAGTGTAAACCCACCTTAAGATACTGCCTGGGGATAATTTAAAATAAATGTCAGATATTGCATTAACTAGGGTAAGGTATAGAAATTGACAAATTTATTTTGATATGAGTATGTAGCCTTTTTTATCAGACTCGAAATTTAATTATGTTTCAGTTGTAAAAAATGATGTGTCTGTAAAAGTGCCTTCAAATTGTGAGCTATATTATAATAATATATTATATTTCTCCATTTGACATTTCATCCAACTGGAGCAACCTATTATGAGTTTGATTTATGAAATAACAAGTGTCGACCCGTGGCTTTGTTCGCGTTTTACCGGGATAAAAATTACCCTATAGCTCAATCCTAGGGCATAAGTATACCAGATTTCACAGTTAGCATATTAAAACAAATTTAATTCAAGTGATTTACAAATATAGCAAAGGTAATACACATTTTAACGATGTCATGATGTTAACAATTTCATAAAAAAAAGACACAGTAGTAGTGCATAAATACGTAATAAAAGACACAGTAGTAGTGCATAAATACGTAATAAAATACAGTAACTAGTTACTCATCGTCGTCGTCGTTTCGTATGAGGTAGTGCTGGCCTCTGGTGTCAGAGTTTGTCAAGCCGCCCGGGCCTCTGACATGGCTTATCGACTGCTATTAATCAATAACAGCCGGGACCAACAGCTTAATGTGCCCTCCGAAGCACAGAGCGATGGAAATCCACACATAACTTAGAAAAGTCATTGGTGCGGAGCCTAGGATCGAACCCGGTATCGTTGGATTCTGAGTTGCACTATTGAACCGTTAGGCTACCATCGCTCTACTTCTCTACCATCGTTACTCATCAAGTAGGTAGTACGATAAAAAAAACGGCCAAGTGCGAGTCAAACTCGCGCACGAAGGGTTCCATACAATGATCTATACAAACAGCAAAAAAAAAAAAACACGTTTGTTGTATGGGAGCTCCCTTAAATATTTATTATATTCTGATTTTTAGTATTTGTTGTTAAAGCGGCAACAGAAATACATCATCTGTGAAAATTTCAACTGTCTAACTATCATGTTTCATGAGATGCCTGGTGACAGACGGACGGCGGACAGCGGAGTCTTATTAATAGGGGTCCCGTTTTACCCTTTGAGTATGGAACCCTAAAAACAGTCATAACAATCATGTGTCGAGCTCCCAGGCCCTTTTGCCATCGATGTAATCTCTTATTTTGTTGTAAGCCTTTTTTAATAAGACTGTCTTCAGAGTTTTCTTAAATTATTTTTATTATAGATAAACAATGTGTTCAGGTAATTTATTAAAACTAAGAGCTTTGTCCTATGAACGACTTATGAACTCTGGCCAATCTAGTCGTAGGACGAGCAATTTCATTCCTGTTTCTAGTATTGTGTGTATGCCTGTCTCCAACTTTGTCCATACATACACACATACATTTTTTCCACGCCTTTTTCCCGAAGGGGTAGGCAGAGCCATAATGGGCTCTTTTCACAGTGGGTTGCACCATCGTGGAATATAGACGTGACAAGTGGTGAGCTCATCACCGCCATTGCTTCCCACGACTGACTCTGCTAACGCTTTCTTCCAGTAATAACACATTTATAATACGCAAGCAACCAGGACAAATCTTATACCATCGAATCTTATCAATCAGTCCGGGTAATCTTTTAGTCAGAATTTACGATATCCACGGGAGGTGACGGAAGGGTATGTTCTTAGGCCAGACTCGTTCTTTTAAAAACACAAAATAATTCCCACCAAAGCTGTACGGGGAAGCTGAGTGATATAAGGAGACGAATCGGACCTGTGAAACATTTATTTCACAGAACCTCGGCCTATCTCTTCAAACTACTGACATAAATTATTATTCCAAAACAACAATACTCAGTCCACACATTGTTGTCATCATAAAATACACAAACAAATTATTTTAGAGCGGTCGGCTTCATTGTTTATTCGACAAACAAAAAGAGAAAAAATCGTATGTTTGGACTACCTTATCTCGGTCGCGCAGACGGCAAACAAACTTTTGTTATTATTAGGGAAATTGTAAGTGATTTCGTTTTGGCTCACTGAAGAAAATACCAAATGGAAATTCGGACGTTTTTCGTTTGGATTGGATTATTTTAGGTTAATTTTGCTTTCAAGGCTTGAGATAACAGTTTAGTACATCAATAAAACCTTTGATAAGTAAGCAGTAGTCAAGCATTGATTTAATTAAATTACCAGCAATGTGAAACTCATCATCACTATCATCTCAGCCCGGAATCACCCACTGCTGGGTATAGCCCTCCTTTCTCTTTTGCCAGCCTCCTCTGTCCTGTACGTCTCTCAACCAGGTATTTCCCGCGACGGATACGATGTCATAGGTTCATGTGAAGCTCATGGGCCAATAAATTTACTAGTGCCGTAGATAGGTATAAGGTAGGGATGGAGCGTATTTATGCGACCAGGGTTTTCCACCTGGTTTTTGCTTGCAAGTACGTCGACCAGATGTGGATCCTAAAGGCTTGAAAGTAAAAAAAATACTTGCAACTTGCAAGTAAAGTGCTACCGCACGAAAAAACTTTATAGCCCTGTGCAGTCGAGTTACTTGCAAGGTTTCGTAGTACTTTTTCGCAGATGTAATTATACGCCTTATTTATAAGACGGTTTGGTTCAGTTTCCTATGCAAGTATTTTACCAATTGCAAGTATTTTTTTTCGAACGTGTTTTTTGTTCCTTATTTAATTACTGCACGGATCAATTTCCTATGCACAAAAATACCTTGAAGGTTTTATCAGCCCTGGTTTTTGGCCCTGAAGGACGAATTTTGAAGCCGTGGTTCTCGATTTTGAAAGTACGACCCATCCCTAAGTATAAGGGAATAAGGTTGTGAATGGCTGTCTGTAAAAAGACTGATGGAGGATAAACAAAAAAGTTAATCGCTACAAAGTGAGTGAGTTTTACACTGCGTGAGGATCAGACTATCTAAATGCGAGGATTAATTCCATTTAGTTGAGCTGAATCATGATTACACTCGTGAGCAAAAAAATCGACTCAGGCGACACACCTGCAGTCGCAAGTCACTGGCTTAAAAAATGATCGCGCTAATATTTTTTTCTAAGTAAAATATTAAAGCTGCTAGTATTACACAGAGAACACGTTGATTGGACTGACGAACAATGGAGCTCCGTTCTCTTCTCAGACGAAAGTAGAGTGTGCTTGCATGGTAGCGATAGAAGAGGACGAGTCTACAAAAGACCTGGAGAAAGATTCGCGCAGTGCTGCATCAAAGAAAATGTGGCATTTGGAGGAGGTTCCTGGATGGTGTGGGCGGGCATTTCTCTGGCAAATCGTAGGCGGGCTGTTCGGTGGGCTGGGGTTAATTTGGGGCCAGTTTCTGGCCTTTTTGGCTCAAGGCTAGCTGTCTTAAGTCGTCTTCTGACTGTCCAGCCACTCACAGCCACTCCTCGCGTTTCTCTGAGCTCTTGTTGGACTTGAACGCCAGTGAGGGCTCGATTTATCAGCGATGTACTGACAATGAAACGGTCATCTCTCTCTGATGTGCACCTTTTTCTTCCGGAACCGCTTCTCCGATTAAAGTTACCAGTCTCTTGGTAACGACGGTATACTCTAGAAACAGCAGACTGGCTCGTGTTCAGCGCACGTGCCACTTCACGCTGACTCTGGCCTTGTCGCAATAGGGTGACCGCTTGAGCAGCTTCATCACTTGTTGTGTCCATTTTCAGGTAGAATTCTTGTTTGTTGATAAAGGAGATGTGTATCAGTTGACGTTTGATGGCTAACTGATAAGGATGGGCCAGGTAGATAACCTTTTATATGGGTCAGTTACCCTTAATTAGCACTATTGTAAACAAGCGTAAAAAGGGTGGTTACTGATCATAACATATTGTTGGGTTGTGTGAGCAAGAAACATTACAATATTTTATATCATTTTTAAGCTAATACTAGCAGCTTTAATATTTTACTTAGAAAAAAATATTAGTGCGATCAGTTTTTTTGCCAGTGACTTGCGACTGCAGGTGTGTCGCCTTAGTCGATTTTTTTGCTCACGAGTGTAGATCTAAACTTACTAACTATGCTCTATCAAGTACCTACCTAATTAATTAGTCTGATCGATGAGTACCTATCTAAGTCCTTATCGATGTACTACGACTTCGACCATAGATAACATAGGTCATCTACACTGCGCCGCAAAGAAAGAGGGTCAGTTAGCGCGCGTCAGTTATAAAAACTGAGATATATTTTTTTAATATTTGAGCATTCTTCTAAAATAAAAACAAAATTAACGTTTATTTCATTAAAAATATAGGAAGAAGTAAACCTTTTTATTTCATTTTAGTGATTGTATTAAAAACCATAAATAAATACAAAGAAGAATTTTTAAACTTGAACAACTGAAACATGTTTGGTTTATTTTTGCTATTTTTTTACATTTTCGATATTAACAGCTCGTGTGGCAATAAAAAGTACTAAAATGTGTAAAAATTCCATAATTAATACCGTACCAAATTTTTAAAAATCTTGTGAAATAAGTTTTGTGTGAAAAATACATTTTTCAATACTAGCTTTTATAAAATTTGTGATCATAATGCTCAAAATGATCAAAGTGGTCAAAGTGATCAAAATGAGCCTAAACATGGCCAGTCTACTATTATCCTTCGAAGATTTCCGTTATCCACCTTCCGTCTCCATCATCAGATCTGCTCGCTGTTACCAACATATTGTATTGTCATCCGAACTTGACAGGTATGCCAAATTTAAGCTCAATCGGTTGAGGGTAACTGCTTTAAAATTCAGTTGCAAGACTCCACCCAGACATACATTGCAAGTTAAAATAAAAGCTTGTACATACATACATAGGAACATGCCTTTTTCCCCGAAAAAGGTAGGCAGAGCCTCAATAGGCCCCTTTTCACAGTGGGTGGCACCATCGCGGAATATCGCTTGTAAAATGGTAATTTTTGCTTAACTTAGTACTTGAATTCAAAATTAGCTTAATAATCTTTAATTTTTATGACTGATTCATGCACTATACAATTTTCTATAATACAGTCTTTATATAATTAAGCTAGCTCTAATATTTTGAAAGCTATTCATTTATTAGTATACCGACCCGCTTTCTTTGGCGGCAAAATGTATTTATACAAAATTTAAAAAAGAGAGCGAAAAGCTGTCGTTGCTCCAAAGCTAGCTCATCAACACTTCTTCAGATAGCGAAAGTTGATTTGGCGAGAACTAGGAGATTTAAAAAAAACACTGTAAAAATGTGTACTTATCGTAGCTAAACTGATGATATTTATGAGATACTATCAATAAAAACATGTGTGCTAAGTCTACTAGTTCTCGTGAAAACAACTTTCGCTATCTGAAGAAGTGTTTATGAGATGAAATGAGCAAAAAACACCAAAAAAAAAAATATATCTGAGTGTAGTATGTTAAAAAACTCATTCACATTATTCATTAAACCCTTTCATTTTCTGATCTACTGACTATCAAGCAAGGCAGAAACATAAAGGCTAAAAGTAAACAAAATAACTCAATACCTAACCTTTTTGAAAAGCCAGTTAATTTTCACGATATTCGTATGCGCGCCCCAAACTGCGATGATTTAAAAAACGTGACATCTGAACCGAGGGGAATTGCAAAACCTGTACACAAAAACGGCTGCTGGCTGTCTGAAACAAAAGCAGAGTGAAACGTGAAAAGATGCGTGCGGTATTTTAACACTTAAATTCCACAACGGATATCGTGCCGGAGCATGATTTTCAATTTTTGTACGTTAGGCTCCCAAACACAAATAGCCGATGTAGCTCTCTGGATACGTTAGCCGCATGCCCGGGGACCTCTAGACTAAGATAACAACATAGTGGGTTCCAAACGCGCGGCGACCACGATGTAGACCCAAACAGCGTTGGCGGCCATGGGTTGGGATGAGGCCACAAATAGCTCAGGATAGAAATGAATGGAAAGAGGGAAGGAAGGCCATTTTCAATATCGTGAAAATTAACTGGCCTTCCTTCCCTTTTTCCAATCTATTCTATCCTGAGCTATTTGTGGCCAGTCTTTGTTGTGGGAGTCAAGCTCATCCCGCTATCACCCACTCTGTTGTTATCTTAGCCCAGAGGCTAAGCCATGAGTGGGAAAAAAATAAAATGAAAGATTTGCGTACATTCAAATCTACAAGACGATCATCAGGCGTTTTGTACGGATCTGAGTGTTGGGCTACCAAGGCGACAGATGAAAGAAGAGTGCATGTCTCGGAAATATGAATGATGGATGGATGTGTGGAGTGACAAGAAAAGATTAGAAATTAGTTGAAAAGTAGCGCCATACGCATATAATGCGGAGGAGGATTGAAAGCCGTTGCTGGACGTGGGATAAAAGCAGCCAGTACCTAAACGTTTCATTTTGTTATTATAACTATTGATTTATTTGCTCTGCCTACCATTTCGTGGACAAATAAATAAATAAATAAGTGTGTTTATGTATGTCGTGCGCACTTGGAACCGGCTACCAGACTCAGTGATCAGTGCCCCGCCCCCTCAGTGAATTCTTTCAAAAAAGACTCGACAAACATTTAAAGTGCACTGATAAGGACTAAGATATATACACATCAGCTCCGAGACTGCCTGTGTATATTATAAATAAATAATAATAATAGATGTTTTATTTATCTTTTCACATAATTGAGAAAAAAACATTAACTTGGGGTACAGACTCACACGCGTACTCTTGTACCAATTAAACCAGTGTTACACTTCCAAACTCAAAACTAGCTAACCCAACAATGTACAACGTATAAAAGTCACTAAGTTTAAAAGTAAAGTATCTCACTCCAACGACGATACCCTTTCAGTGAGACGCAGTAATTACTACATTTAAAATGGCCGCTTAGACCAGAGAACCTGCAGGCCTTCACAATACCTCGAGCGACCTATACAACCTATGTACCCACAGTCTGGCTATAGATGGAGTACCGACGTAACTACAAAATATAACTATGTATAAATACAGAAGCTATGTGAAGTAAAGGCTCTTGTACATGGGACTTTATGACTCGTATATCCCAAAACTTGCAAAATAAAGCTCACATACATACATACATACACACACCTTTTTCCCCAAAAGGATAGGCAGAGCCACAATGGGAGGCCCAATAATATTACATACATACATAAATACATAGACACACGCCTTTTTCCCCGAAGGGGGGTAGGCAGAGCCTCAATGGGCCTCTTTTCACAGTGGGTTGCACCATCGTGGAATATATATATAGTAGTCAATAATATTAGTAGTCAAATAATAGTAACCTCAAAGTCAATACTACTAATACATACATATACATACAATAGGCACACGGCTTTTTCCCGAAGGGGTAGGCAGAGCCTCAATGGGCCTCTTTGCACTGTGGGTTGCACCATGATAGGCAAATAAACATGACAAGTGGTGAGTTCATCGCAGCCATTGCATCCCACGACTTACTCTGCTAACGCTTTCTTCCAGTAATAAAACATTTGCAACATCTCACAACTACCATTATTCCAATCAATTACTCATTTAATTTGGATCAGTTGAGCTACCTTTAGATCGCTTGCAGCAGGAAGCACAACTATTTCATATGTATTTTGTACATACCTTGTATTATTCTTTCTGTAAATAAATGTAATTACTCATAGATATAATAATCATGTATCGGTAACTATTTATTTATGTATAGGGATCCCACATATGAAAGTACATCAGGCATACCCTACATACGCCGTAAGTACATAGTACCTACTTACCCCTTGTCTATAACGTACAGTTCATTCCATAACATGATTCATCCATTCATTCATTCTCATCGCTAAGACGATCCATTGTTTATCATTTAAGATTTTTACTTACCTTTTAAGTTGTTATGTTTATTATTATTATACCACTCATTTATTAAAAATCTCGTGAAAAAATATATTTTTCACTATAAAGGAATACTATCTACAAAAAATAAATAGTAAAAAACATTATAGTAAAAAATATAAATCAAAACGGGGAACCAACGAAATAATAAACCACCTTTATTATTATTATTATTAATATTTTTATTTCAGATAACTAGGATCCATATAGTGTTAGTTAGACTTAGAGCTATGTTATGTTTATGTTGTACAATAGCACATTTTATATTTAATTATACTTATTTAATTCCTAGCAAACGGGCTTTTGGAATTAAAAAGAAAATTTGATAACTTATTTAAAAATGCAACTGCTACGTTGCACACGATGTCGCGACGACGCGTCGTTCGACCCTGCGTCGCGGTGACATCGTGTGTAAGGCTCCTCTTGCAGATTGCGAGGGGTAAGAGGGAAAAGTAAAATAGAAATGTCACGATCATGCGTGCTCAACTTTGGCGACAGAAATGTTTTATTACACATTTTTGGAACATCTTTGGGTAAAGGTTTGCCTTTATCTTGAGAAAAAATTCTTCTGCAACGTTGTTTTGTAGGTATGTGCAAAACACAAAAATGTTATAGCATTGTTTGTGGTGGGTAACCACAATTCAATTTCAATTCCCATTTCATCTAAAAAGGTAGATACCGCAACTTTTAAACTGAAAACTGATGAAAACGCCAACCTCAGACAGAAATCTTCAACAAAATGAAGTCTAGCGCCGCTGGAAAAAGCCATATCTCGCTATTTTATAAAGCCGTCACAGTACGCCGACAGTTTAACTGTATTATTTTATCCATCTAATTCAAAAATACCAGTAGTTCAACTGGTAAAACTATTAGGTTAGACTACTGGGAACAGTTCATTTTTCATATTATTTAACAATTTTGAGAAACAATCGAATCTACCCAAAAATTAGATGTAACTTTGTGTTTTATTTATTGAGAAAATAATTGCCAATCTTGTTTTTGGTACGGGTGATCCCTCGGAATAGTTACCTTAATAAATAAATAAATCAATAAATAAATAAATAATGCTGGACAGTTCACACAACATTATCTAGCCCCAAGCTAAGCAGAGCTTGAAAGATAGTTTTTTTTTATTATACATTATCTGCGATCGCACAAATATTTGTTCCGAGGCGGGAATCGAACCCGCAACCTCCTGCGTCGCAGGCCAACCTTCGCCCGCCGCGTCACCGTGGTCGTCATAGCGAAATAACATCGAAATTTTAGTCCATATAAGTAATTTCGATGTTATTTTCGCTAATAATCCACTGTTTTCCTCAACCAAATATGATTTACCGCAAATAATGACCAATATAAAATTCAACAGTCATTTCAGTGTAAAATTATACTCTGTTCTGTGTGTGTGTCGTAATTGGTACAAGTAATTATTATAACATTTTTTTTTAAAAATCGCAATGAAACGGCTGATCCAATTTTTATCAAACGTAGCTAAGAAAACTCCCGACTAATTCACCTTTCAAACAAAAAATCAAATTCGCCTTTAAAATTTGACGATCTCTGTGGCGCGGCGGGCGAAGCTTGGCCTGCGACGCAGGAGGTTGAGGGTTCGATTCCCGTCTCGGAACAAACATTTGTGCGATCGCAGATATTTGTTCAGGGTGTCCTGGGTATTTTCTATGTATAATAAAAAATATCTATCTATGTTATATATTGTATTAAGTATATCAGTTATCTAGTACCCATAACACAAGCTCTGCTTAGCTTGGGGCTAGATAATGTTGTGTGAACTTTCCAGTAGTATTAGTATTAGTATTAAAATCAAAATCGGTTCATCTTTTCGGGAGCTACGATGCCACAGACAGACACACACGCACACACACACGTCAAACTTATAACACCCCGCCGTTTTTGCGTCGGGGTTAAAAATACGTTAATATGAAAAAGCAACCACCTTATGTTTACTTGTTATTAACGAGTATTACTCAAAACATAATAAACCTTTTTTAGTAGACGCTCCTGCTTCTCACAATTGCAGGAATCAAGAACTCTTTCTCGTAAAGTCTGAGATAAAACTGGAAGAAAAAACAAGTTATTCTAGACTTCGGTTATTATAAAATAAGTTACGAGTGCAGATTGGATCAGGGTTTTTTCTTGTTTGTTCTTTTGCTTAAAAACTACTGATCAGATTTGAAGTGTGTTTTTTTTGTTGACCTCTTCTACCACTCTAGACTCTTGAGTTGTTGGTTAATGTTCTACTTCAGAAGAAATGCTTTTATTTAACTTCCTGAATGACGGAACAAGCTTATGGCCCACCTGTTAAGCGCCTTTACTCTTAACATCGCCTTTATACATAGGATGCAACCTATATGGCATTGCACTGCGCCCGCCACCCTTAGACATAAAGATGAAAAGTCTCATGTGCCTGTAATTTCACCGGCAACCATACCCTTCAAATCGGAACACAGCAATGCGAGCACTACTTCTTTGCGGCAGAAATAGGTATGGTGGTAGTACTTTTGCGGACGAACTCTCTCACAAATAAGCTCTACTACTACTACTACTAAACCTATTTACGCTAGTACGTATATATATACTGCGAAAGTTACAGTTTAACACTATACGGTCGTCATCATCATCATCATCAGCCTATAGAAGTCCAGTACGGAACATGCCATATTAAATTTCACGACGAACGACATAGCCGTGTTTACCGTATTGGTTGTTCCCGTAATCACCAAGCTGGACAGGTGGATTGGTGACTGTATTATTGGTGTTAAGTACTCATCTGGATGCTGCTGACCACCCCGTCGGTCCATTAGTCGGCCTTTATATCATCCGCCTGAGGAGAGGGAGGGGTACATGGTCGGACATACGTAGGCAACGTGCACAAAACCGCATGCCACAATACTATTGTTATTGCACACCACTGTGGCATGGTGGGAGAGGTTGCGGGTTCGATTCCCGTTGCGGGGAAAATGTTTGTATGATCTGCAAATATTTTTTCCGGGTCTGGGTGTAGTGGTCTCATGGAACTCGTACTTCCTGATAGCTACGACACAGGGAGTCCTTAGTGTGGGATCAGGACTATACCACCGAGTTCGACCGGGGAAGTACTAGGTACCTCCATACCAAATTCTGCCGCAAAGCAGTAGTTCTCGCATTGCTGTGTTCTGGTTTGAAGGGTGTGGGTGCCAGTAAAATCACAGGTACATGAGACTTTTCATCTTTGTGTCTCAGGGTGGCGGGCGCAGTGCAATGCCACATAGGGCGCGTCCTAGGTGGACGTGACCTATGAGCTAATGAATTGTCAGAGGTTAGCGCTAAACATCAGGTGAGCCACATGCATGATCAGTCATTCACGTAGTTAGAAAAAAAAAGTATGTGACTGTATAGGAGTGTTATGTTATGACGGAGGCCTGTAATGCTCTTAGTGGTATGTTAATAAAAGTATTATATTTTACAGACCTATTCATTATCAAGCAAAAGTAATTAATTTGTTTGAAAATAGATTGTTTACCCAGGTGGTAAATGCACGCTCGAGCAAGCAAAGCGTGGAGGGCGCCTTTAATGTTGCAGAGTGTTATTTACATCGAAGTTAAACACATTACTTATAATCACTACATCATGAAAGCGAATAAGAATAAGATTTTTGTGTTTTTTTTTTTTTTCAATACAAGCTTTTAAAAAATTAGGGAACGTAACCGTGTGCTGATCAAAATGAGCCTAAACACGGCCAGTATGCTATTATCCCGAGAGGAGTTTCGTTGTCCAACGGTCTCCATCATCAGATCAGCTCGCTGTCACCATAGTATTGCATTGTCATTGGAACTTGACAGGTATGCAAAATATAATCTCAATCGGTTGAGGATAACTGCTTTAAAATTCAGTTGCAAGATTACACCCGGACATACATACACACATTGCATGTTAAATAAAAGCTTGTAATAATTCGGCCAGTAAATGTTTAGTATCATTAAGTAGGTATTTTAATTTCTGGTGTAACTTGTGTATAATTTATTATACAATGAACTTCGATTTCGTCTTTTACTAAAAGTAACTTTGAACGGTGTTGTTTCTATACAATGAATATTTAAACATTTAAATCATAGGCCTAGATATTTTCCAATGCCAAATACCATACAAGCATTTGTCAAGGAGATTGTATAATTATACTTTTATTTTTTAACTACTTCGATGACTGAACTTCCTGCTGGCCCACCTGATGTTAAGCGGTAACACAATGCATTATCACATAGGTCACGTCCACCTAGGACGCAACCTATGTGGCATTGCACTGCACCCGCCACCGTGTGACATAAAGATGATAGTCTCATATGCCTGAGGAATACATACTTGTTGATAGTTAGACTTGACACACACCTTTTTCCTTGGAGGGATAGGCAGAGCCTCAATCGGCTACTTTTCACCGTGACCCACACAAGCGCAGGAATATACATATGTCACCAGTGATGAGATCATCGCCACCATTGCTTTTCCACAAATAACTTGTCTAAAGCTTTCTACACGTCACAAATTCTTAAGGCGATATGTTAAAATACCGAATGGGCGGAGTCTAGCCAGAAAACAATAGCTGTAAGACAGTGACAGAGCTATTGCTCACTTGAACCCGGGAAAAGGTGAGGTATAGATTTTTTCCACTCGGAAGTAACTGACGTAAGCGACAAATGATAAAACTTCGTTTAGCTTCTAAAGTAGCAAATATAAAAATAAATTATCTATAATTAATGTAAGTAATGTGATTACCTACTGAATAATATAAAAAAATATGCTTAATACTTTCTCTAGTCGAAGGAGGGACCTAAAAAGGGCTTTAGAAGAGCCAATTTCAAAAAATAAAGCTATCGAGAAAAGTTTCGCGAATCGTGTTTCTAGTCTATAATTTATTTAGATTACATCCTCAAGTAATTACTGTATTAATATCAAGTTTGTAACCTTTACTGTTACTGAGTGAGCATGAAACGAAACGACTCCAAAAATTTAACATAGCGTCTTAAATGAGCCAGTTTCCAGGTCAAATCTTTTACCAAAGAATAATTAATTGCCGTTTATGGAAATTAAGCGCCAGCGTTGTTTGATTTTTAAAACTTAAGCACACCCCCGTATGTTGTTTACAAGAATAGTTAAGAATAGAATAGAAAATACTTTATTGTACTTTCACCTTAATAAATATAACAAAAAAAACTACATAATTATAAGTACAATGGGCGGTCTTATCGCTTAGAAACGATATCTTCCAGACAACCTTTGGGTGGAGAGAAATTTATAAGTTCGGAAGAATGGCTGGGGATACGTATTTAAAATAGACAAAGATCGAGATAGATATATTTTAGATCGCTTGCAGCGGTCTTCAGGTAGCACAACTGTTTCATATGTATTTTGTACATACCTTGTATTATTCTTTCTGTAAATAAATATATAAATAGACAAAACAAATGATAATAAATCTATTAACTATGATACAAAGATATAACAAAAATATGATATTATGAGTGATACAAAAAAATACGTAGAGATAGAAGATTTCCTTCTAAATCAAGATCACGTGTGAAATGAAAGAACCAGCGTTGCCCACATCTGAAACAATTAGTATTAATATTAACGATATTCTTAATTGCACCTATTTATAAGAACAAAGATACACACAAACTTAGCTTGCGGTGGTGCAATGAGCGAAACAACCGGCCAACAGCGCCAAACCATCTCTTACTCCAACAACGCCAGTTTTAAAATAAAAAAATAAAACTGGCCAAGTCCGAGTTGGACTCGGGCACGAAGGGTTCCGTACCATTACCTATAAAAACATTTTTTTTTTTATAAAAACTAATATTAATATTGCACGCTAAAAGTGGTCACCTATCCAAAAACTGACCTCGCAGATCATTGCTTAACCTACATTTGGAAAAACCACGTTTGTTGTATGGGAGCTCCCTTAAATATTTATTTTATTTTGTTTTTTAGTATTTGTTGTTATAGCGGCAACAGAAATACATCATCTGTGAAAATGACAACTGTCAAACTATCACTTTTCATGAGATACAGCCTGGTGACAGACGGACGGATAGCGAAGTCTTAGTAATAGAGTCCCGTTTTACCCTTTGGGTACGGAACCCTAAAAACGGAGTACTTGGAATATACCGCTTGGACGGAAGTCAAAAACTAAAACTTCTGTTCGATTTTTAGAGAACGTTACACGATTGGAACGTACCAGGCAATCATAAAGTAACAAGAGCCGTTGGCCAATACGTCTGTGGAATGAATGGCGCTTGCCAGAGAGAATTCAACGTTACATTTTCAGCAAAATTGTTTTATTTTTCGTATGAGATTTTAAACGTTTAAGTTATTGTTCAATTGTTTACGCTGTTTTCGAAGTTATGTTAGCCTTATCTGAAATCACAGATAAAATAATACTATACTAGTATCTGAAATAGTTTCAGTTTAGATTTCACGTTGTGTTTATTTTATGTTGTGGTTTAATACTTAAGGTGCTGTCAGTTCACGAAGTTAACTAAACAGTTTTTTTTTTAAATAGTTCAACTCAAAAACATTTTGCTAAATTAAACTTTTAAAAAGTGCTGTATTTTTATTTTTATGTTGTGTTTTTTAAGGTGCTGTCAGTTCACGAATGAATAAAAATACTTTATTGCACACCTTACAAACTAGTTAAAATAAACACACAACAATTAAACAAAAACTTAATAGGAATATTTTTAAGAACTACCGCTCAAAATTATTGTTTTAACCTAAAGTACCCGGTGTACCAAACTGCTATTTTCTATCAATATTTGCTTTGTACACCGTCCACTATAATAGCCGTTTGTGCTTATTGGAATTGTATCTCATGCTATTACAGCTCTCTACGTTCAAGTTGCGCTAATTTAGCCGATTATTATGTGTGGCCTTGATTGTCAGAAGACAGATTTCATAGCCTCATTATTGTGTGTATGTTACGCGATATCTTTGCAGATTGTGAACCGATATTAAGCATTATTTTTTAACCCCCGACGCAAAAACTGTGTGTCTGTCTGTCCGCTCGTAGCTCCAGAACGGATGAACCGATTTCGTTTTTTCTTTGTTTGAAAGTTGAATTTGTCGGGAGTGTTCTTAGCTATGTTTGATCAAATTCGGTTCAGCCGTTTCATTGCGAAGAGGTTTTTTTAATTTTTACAAAATTAATTACTTGTTTATTGAATAAATGGAAAAACCGTTTTGACAAATACGACCCTCAACGTCAGTTTAAGAGGCAGACAACAGCTAAATTTCGTCACTATCTAACTCAATAAAGTACAGGTGAGTTAGAAAGTGACAGAACAGCGCTCACGCTTTGAAAATTGAACGAAAATCACGAAAAACAGTATTTAAACAAAATTTGCTGCGTAATCAAAAATATAAATCGACCATACCCTCTATAATTAAATATTATTTGTTACTCTTATTAATTTGATCAATGTATGCTGATAGATAATTGAGATATTTACGTTATAAGCGCATTGTAGAGGTAAGTTCACGATTTTTTCTCAAGAAAATTTATCGAAATAGTTTTTTGGGGTTGATCATGCCCTTGGAAATATGATTAAGTATATAATTTTTGTCGTCTTAAACAGTGTAGATTTTACGAAAAATACGTTTAGAAAAGTCTATTTGATTCTTGACAGCCTCTTAACGAAATAAATTAAACCTAATAATCTTCCTTCATCTATTATACTTATCTATTATCTTCTATACTTCATCAGTAACTAGGTAGGATAGTTGTGTTATGTCTGACAAACATAAATAAAAAAAATAAAAAAAAAAAATGGACAGTTCACACAACATTTTCTAGCCCCAAGCTAAGCAGGGCTTGTATTACGGGTACTAGATAACTGATTATAGGTACTTAATACAATACATTACCATATATAGATATTTTTTATTATACATACATAAAAAATACCCAGAACACCCTGAACAAATAATTGCAGGTCACACAATTTTTTTGTTCCGTGGCGGGAATCGAACCCGCAACCTCCTGCGATGCAGGCGAAGCTTCGCCCGCCGCGCCACAGAGGTCGTCCTGTTAAGTATACATTAAGTGACATTAAGATACATGGATACATAGATGTACTCTTTGTTACACATTAGGAATTTCTTGTATATTACGTCCTTGTTTGTTTTTTATCAGACAATCAATAGTAAGTAGCCAAGGGCTGTAAGGCATCAATTGCAGCCCGAGATATTTAGGCACACGAGCGCAGCGAGGGCGCCTATAGTTCGAGGGTGCCATTGATGCTTACACCCGAGCTAACTACTCTGCTTTACATCTCGATTGTGAGGTAAGTAGAAAAAAACCGGCATTACAAGAATAAAACATTTTTGATAGCTCACTAAAGTGTGTTAAGAATACAGTCTCAGATAAAGACTTTACTCGTTTTTCCACTTCATGAACTCGTCGTAAGTTTTCAAATATCTCTCTTTAGAACTTTCAGGCAAAATATTGTTAATTGCTGCTTCAGCTTCCATTTTAATTGAATCGGGAGTGCAGCTTATATTGCAGAACTCATGTTTTTTTTCCTAATTAGCACGTAATTATAAAAAAAAACCCAAAAACAAACAATATTTATAGTAAAACTTTTCTATTCCCGCCTTTTTTCATCTTTTTTAAAATTATTTTTTTCGAAAACGAGGTTGAGCTTCGCCGTTCGATATTTAAAATTTATGACTATTATACTCATACGAAGACAAGGCTGAATAGCGAAGCGACCTCTTTTGTCATTGGGCTGAATGCATGATGTCTATTGCTAGTATGATGGTTAGATGTACGCGAACTTTTTTAAAGAGTGAAGTTTTTTTTTTAATTACTTACCGCCCTAGGGCTTTTCTTGCTACATTATTACCCTAGAGCGCTAATTGGTCACCTACAAGCCCCATTTGGGGGTAATAAGGACCTACTTACCGAATATGAGAGATGTAAAACCAATTAACTAAACATGCTTGACATTGAACTATTGACGCGGTTCTTATATGACCAGAAACCTGTTATGGGATGAATATTACCGGACTCGAAGGTCGTCTTCCGATGAGCAGTAGGCGTATCTCAACCTAGTTAAGCCGGTTAGCCTAGTTAGCGTAGAAACACCCACAATTACGGGTCCTAGCAGGATAATATCCAAATACAAGTATTATAGGCCTCTCCCACAGAATGTAGTCTTTTCCATAATCATCACGCTTGGCAGGTGGATTGGTGATCACAGCATTTATTGATGTTAAGTTACTCAGGTGGACGCTACCTGTTCATCCACGGGTGTTATAAAAAACACGTGTTTTTTTTTGTTTGTTTGTTAAAAAGTACACGGAATACCTATCTGTTTGTATAATTTTAAAAGAATAGAATTTAAGACAATAATGTATTACCAATAATTGTATTTATTCAAATAATAGTAAGTTAAGTAAGCAAATATTTAAGGTGGGGTATAACGCAAAATTACCAATATATGTATTTTATTTTTAAATTGCCTGTATCTGCATGCACGGCACTCAATCGGAACCGAAGCGGATATCCGTGGTTCACTCTGGGCCTCAACGGAAGATCAGCGCTGGGTTGCCAACGCGGCCTAGCAAACGCTGAGTTGAGGACTTTTTTGTGGCTTACGTCAGGCACACACACAAATTGCCTTATTTTTTATATCTGTGTAATTTGTTTTCGTTTTAGTTTTTTATTTTATGATGTTTGCTTTTGCGTGTTGCATGTGTGTGTCTTTGATTGTTTAGTCATAAATAAACATTTCTTTCTTTCTTTTCTTTTCTTTCAATCTTAGATTAGTTTTATAACTGACTAAATTAATACAATATTCAAATTAACAAGTAGTTAATTTTGTAAAAATTCAAAAAACCCTCAACGCAATGAAACGGCTGAACCGATTTTGATCAAACATAGCTAAGAACACTCCCGACTAATTCACCTTTCAAACAAATACAACAAAATCAAAATCGGTTCATCCGTTCGGGAGCTACGATGCCACAGACAGACACACACACTCACACACACACACACACACACACACACACACACACACACCCACACATACACACACAGACACGTCAAACTTATAGCACCCCGTTGTTTTTGCGTCGGGTGTTAATAAAAGTAAGTTAATATTTAGGATAAATATACCAGAGCCTATAAGTTAGGTAACAATAAAAAAATCCTAGACTAAAAAACAAATATATGAAAAAAATTAAAGAAACGTTGTAATTACGTGAAACAAATGAAGCTATTTTTTTATTTTCTATCCCTTTGTTGGCTTTTTGTCATCCACGGAAGGAGACTGAAGAGTTTATTCTAAGGCCGGACACACCACGGCCAATTATATAGTTTACTAATAAGCCTAATAAATCGCTAGCACTAATAGCCCTTATTAGTTGGAACAAGGATGATCCATCACAATGTCTTCCTGTGATGGAGTGGAATAATCTACTGAAAGCATCCATCCCTAACGACCTACATGACAATGTGGAGTGCTTTTCCTATTGTATTTTCAATCCTGAAAAAAGTTTATGCAAATTAAAAACAAAACGCATGTTATCATTATTCATTTAGTCGTGTGATGGCGAAATCATATAAGTTGTTTGTAAAAAATATATTTTTCAATACAAGCTTTTATAAAATTAGTGATCGTAACCGTGTGTTGATCAAAATGAGCCTAAACACGGCCTGTCTACTATTATCCATCGAGGAGTTCCGTTGTCCACCTTCCGTCTCCATCATCAGATCAGCTCGTTGTTACCATCATATTGTATTGTCATCAGAACTTGACAGGTATTCCAAATTTCAGCTCAATCGATTGAGGTTAACTGCTTTAATGTTCAGTTGTATGTTTCCACCCGGATTCTATGTACATACATTGTAAGTGTAATAAAAGTTTGTAACATACATACTAAGACACACGCCTTTTTCCCTAAAAGCGTAGGCAGAGCCTCGAATAGGCCTTTTTTCACTGTGGGTGCACCATCGTGGGAAATAGACGTAAAATGTGGGGAGCCCATCGCCGCCATTGCTTCCCACGACTGACTCGGCTAACGCTTTCTTCGAGTAATAACACTTTCCTTAAATAAGCTGCAGCCAGGATAAATCTTTTACCAACGAATCTTAGAAACAAGTCCGGGTCACATTATTTAAAAAAAAAAAAAAAAAGGCAGGTAGTTCGCTACGAGACTAATTAAATGAAAGGAGGTGGGCAACCCAGGTCAAAAATAAATGAACCCTTCATGAAAGTAATTAGAACAGTTCTAAATGTTGTTTTTGGTCCAATTTTTCTAAAGAACAATATATAAATATATTGTCAAATATACAACTTATTTTTGTATATTTTTAGAAGTTAGGAAGCAAAAGTTGTAATTCTAAATAATTAGATAAATCATCTCATTGCATTTGCGTGAGATAATACGTAACAAACTTCATAACTTTTCCAACACTTCTACGCAAGAAATTATTTAGCTTTTTCATTATTTTAATATATATTATCAATAACCGAAAGTATTCCAACGTACGTTAGTTACAAAAGTTGGGTCAAACATGTTCTTTCTCATGAACCAAATCCCTGTGCATTCATCAAGATTTATAAATTTAAAAGTAACTAGTTACTTTTAAATTATAAACTTGCTTTTAAACTTTTAAATTATAATTACTTACTTAAAAGTAGCAATAGCATAGTTTTCTCGTTAAACGAAATCTAGCAACGAATTTTCTGCTATTTTCCTTCGCATTATTTTGGAGTGTTTGTTTCGAAAATAGTGCCTTAAATACTTACCTAGTTACGAACCCGGATAATACAAAAATGTTATCCAAATATTTATGCGAAAATACACTGAAATTTACTGAAACAGAAAACAGAACAACAATACATTCCAATGCCTCTTTAAGCTCCAATTTAGCGTGGCCTAGAAATGAGGCTAATTATTTTGCCCTAATACTGTTTTAATTTAAGTTCTTTGACCGGGACTTGTTTGGCTTATTTACCTAGTTTAAAACAAAGTAGAGTTTGAGATAAAGTATACCTTATTATTTTAGCCTAAACTATTTACTATGTTTTATTTAACGAACGAAATGAGTTCTATGAGTCAACTTGGAAGAATCGGCGTTTGTATGTATGAATGTATGTTTGTCCGAGCTTTTCTTCCGAACCGTTAATCTGATCTTCATGAAATTTCCTTGGGGAGTAGATAGTATTGGAACATGAGCTATATGGGTCGGGGGGTTGTTGAGATATTGGTGTCCAAGCGGGGATAAAAAAGTTTGAATATCAGATCAAATGGGGGTGTCTTATGAAGACCCTCGCTTCGGCATTTCAAAATTATTTAATTCAACGAAAATAATTAAAAGCTGGCAAAATAAACATTTTCCTGAGTATGTTTGCAAACAAATACGACAGATAAGTTTTTTACTGAAATCACTCAACAGACTAACGTTACGAAATCCTCAACTAACGAACAAACTTCGTCCTCGCAAAAAATACGCACATCGTAATGAATTCGTTACATTTCAGTGCAAAAATAACTCTGTACTATTATTTGCAACTTGCATCATAGAATAAATACTAGTAAGCACTTACTCTCTACAGGAGGGCAATTCTCGTCCTTTAGAGATTAAGTCGAATTAGACATATGTCGAAACAAGATGGCGAATGTCGAATAAAATCTTAATTTGCTATTCTCGTGATGTCACAAATAGACATAAGTCAACCAAAATCATTCAAATCGACCGATTTGATGGTTATTGTGACATTTTCGTGACATTTTTTGTAGACATTCATGCTTCGACATTATCTCTAATTTAGAGATAATCTCTACAATCCGAGAATTGGCCTCCTGAAGTCTCACCTAACGATAAGAAAACTGACATTATGCTTGACTCTGTAGCATGCGAGTGATATTAAAACCGTAGTTTCTCTACAAAGATTAGTATCTAAACGTACCAGAACGCAGTTTTCTTTTAAAAAAAAAACACAATCTTCTACAAATAAGAACACAGGTTTGTTTAAATTGGAACACAATATTCTTGTTTAAGTTAGAACACAATGTTCTTTGACAAATCAGAACAAAATATTTTATTATTTTAATAGAACACAGTATTCTATTATTTTAATAGAACGTAGTAATCTTCTTTAAATGTGACTACAATGTCCTTTAAATTAGAACATAATGTTCTTCTTCAAATTAGGAAACAAGACTTTAACATTCGAAAAATGACTTCATTAAATAAGATTATAATGGTATTCTTCAAATTTAAAATTAGAACACCCTTCTTACAAACAGAACGTGTTCTTTTTAGGGTTCCGTAACTAAAAATTACCGAACCCTTATAGATTCGTCATGTCTGTCTGTCTGTCTGTCCGTGTATGTCACAGCCACTTTTATCCGAAACTATAAGAGCTAGGCTGTTGAAACTTGGTAAGAGATGTATTCTGTGAACAGCATTAAGAATTTCACAAAAAAATAGAAAAAAAACAGTATATTTTTAGGGTTCCCCACACATAGAAATGAAACTCAAAAAAAAATTTTTTACGTGTGGGTAATCAATGGATAGGTCTTCAAAAATGATATTGAGGTTTCTAAGATCATTTTTTTCTAAACTGAATAGTTTGCGCGAGAGACACTTCCAAAGTGGTAAAAAGTGTGCCTTTATTTGTATTAGTGTGTGTTTATTTATTTAACTAAACTATATAACTATAAGGGCTATGCTATTGAAGCTTGGTAAGTAGATGTATTCTGTAAACCGCATTAAGATTTTTACACAAAAATACAAAAAAACAACAAATATTTGGGGTTCCCCATACTTAGAACTGAAACTCAATTATTATTTTTCATCAAACCCACACGTTTGGGTTATTTATGGATACGTCTTCAAAAATGATATTGAGGTTTCTAATCCTAAACTGAATACTTTTCCTAAACTGAATAGTTTGCGCGAGAGACACTTCCGAAGTGGTAAAAAGTGTCCCCCCCCCCATAACTTCTAAAATAGGAGAATGATAAAACTAAAAAAAAAATATGATGTACATTACCATGTAAACTTCCAACGAAAATTGGTTTGAACGAGATCTAGTAAGCAGTTTTTTTTTAATACTTCATAATTCGTAATCCATCCAAGAACTTTTATATTATGTTACTTGCTGCTTCATGGGTGAGTCCGAATAGCACTTGGACGCTTTTTTTTAAATTAAAACAATGTCGATTCAGTAAGGTAAGGAGGGTTACTCGCTATGACCATAGGAGATTACTTGACAACATCGAGCAACGCAGGCCTCCGTCCGTGTTGCTCGATGCTTGACAATAACGTGGGACGTCCCAATGTATTCTGAACGATGATTCCACGCAAATGTCGTAACGAACCCGCATTATATAATATATATATATATATATATATATATATATATATATATATTTCATTTATTTAATCAATCAACAAGGATCATTGGGTTAGTAAAATACATTGTCTATCTACACTATGGTTAGTAAGAATAATTACAATTGAATACTACAAACTAACTAACATTGAAAAATATGATATCATCATCATCCGCCTGTCGAAGTCCACTGCTAGATATATCAAATCATTTAATTATTTAAACTACAACACAGGTTAAATTTAATAAAAACAAATTCTAAACGACGTTTGTCATAGCGAATAAGGGGGCAGGACAGGGCAGGACACAATAGAACGTGACGTTTGTCATAGCGTATAAGGGAACAGGGCAGGACACACTAGACCGTGACGTTTGTCATAGCAAATAAGGGGGCAGGACAGGGCAGGACACACTAGACCGTGACGTTTGTCATAGCGAATAAGGGGACAGGACAGGGCAGGACACACTAGACCGTGACGTTTGTCATAGCGAATAAGGGGACAGAGCAGGACACACTAGACCGTGACGTTTGTCATAGCGAATAAGGGGACAGGACAGGGCAGGACACACTAGACCGTGACGTTTGTCATAGCGAATAAGGGGGCAGGACAGGGTAGGATACACTAGATTGTGACGTTTGTCATAGCGAATAAGGGGGCAGGACAGGGCAGGACACACTAGACCGTGACGTTTGTCATAGCGAATAAGGGGGCAGGACAGGGCAGGATACACTAGACTGTGACGTTTGTCATAGCGAATAAGGGGGCAGGACAGGGCAGGACACACTAGACCGTGACGTTTGTCATAGCGAATAAGGGGGCAGGACAGGGCAGAATACACGAGACTGTGACGTTTGTCATAGCGAATAAGGGGGCAGGACAGGGCAGGACACACTAGACCGTGACGTTTGTCATAGCGAATAAGGGGGCAGGACAGGGCAGGATACACTAGACCGTGACGTTTGTCATAGCGAATAAGGGGGCAGGATAGGGCAGGACACACTAGACCGTGACGTTTTTGAAGTTTGCGTTGACTATTTTAGAGCCTTCAACTGCGATTACAGAACGCCTTCAATAAAAAAGCTTTCAAGTTTGTTGCTTTGACAATATTAACACAAAAACTCTCCGAGATAGCAGACCTGCCTCCACCGCCACACTGAATCTTAACTCTAGTACTATTTAATTCATTTTACATTGCAAGCTCATCCGAAGTAACGCAAGCCTGGCAGAGCCTAATTGGCCACTACAGCATTGAGGCATCTGAAATTAGGCCACTACGCCTACAAAAAGGCAAAAACCTCGAGGGTCGATACTGAGTACAAGTGGAAGTAGACGAAAAAAAACAGTATATGACGTCATGGAAAATGTATGAAGTCTAGTGACGTTTAGATTCTACGATTTATAGCCTCACACAAGTAAATTTAAGAACACCAGACTGTTTTCGGTGTTTTTACATCATAAAATATTTTATAAAATAAAATAATTAGTACCTAATTACTGTGATGTGTCCGGCCTAACAATAGACTCTTCCGTCTCCTCCCGTGGATGTCGTACAGCCGACTAAGGGATTACCCGGACTTTTTGATAAGATTCGTTGGTATAAGATTTGTCCTGGCTGCTAGCTTACTATGGAATTTGTTATTACTGGAAGAAAGCGTTAGCCGAGTCAGTCGTGGGAGACAATGGCGGCGATGAGCTCACTACTTGTCACGTCTATATGCCACAATGGTGCAACCCACTGTGAAAAGAGTCCCATTGAGGCTCTGCCTACCCTTTCGGGGAAAAAGGCGTGTGTCTATGTATGAATGTATGTCATTAAATAAAACCGCATTGAAATCGGTTGGTATTAGCCCTCGACCTTTTCCTTTCAATAGACTAGAATATGATATTTTTATACTTATATCCTTTGTTTGTTAGTATAGTGTAAGGAATAAATGCCCTTTTATTTTTTTTATTTTATCTATTACAGTCTAGACCCTATCCATTGTGTGCTTGTCATCATCAGACCCTAGAGACAAATGTCGCCAAAAATGAAGATTTTGAGTTCAAATTGAAGGTTTTATATGCAGAAATTCAATAAAATTGTTGAAAGCTGATGATCCTGGAAACGGCTGGACCAATTTCCACCAAACATAGCAAAGAACAATCTCACCAGCTTTCATACAAAAAAACTGCATTGAAATCAAAGCAGCCAGTTTGGATCTTTGAGACCACAGATAAATAGACAGACATACCTACAGACAATAACACCCCCATTTTTGGTAGAAGTTCAAAAAAAGACCACGCAAGATTACCCAAACAGAGCTGTAGAAGGTTCACAAGGGTGGTAGATCAAACATCAATCTGGGCCTATTCAAAGAAAGACTGTACAACTACAAATTCAACTTTTAATATGACGTGTGTTACAGTTACTTTTTTTTATGTGAACGAATGACTGAACTTACAGCTAACCTGATGTTAGCAGTAACCTCTGCGTATCCTCACAGGTCACGTCCACCTAGGACGCGCCCTACGTGGCATTGCACTGCGCCCGCAATCCTGATACATAAAGATGTAAAGTCTTATGTGCCTGTAATTTCACCGCTACCAAACCATCACCCTTCAAATACTGGTTTTCGGCAGAAATAGGTATACTGGTAGTAATTCCCCGGATAAGTCTTTCACAAAAAAAAAACTACTGCTAACAAAACTACTTACTCGAACATGACGTTGACTAATGGTTGGTTATATATTACTAGCACTCAAGCGCGATTTCGCGAGAGTTGATTTTATTAGGAAAAAAATCCCTATGTTTATGACTATATCCTACACTTAAAAATATTTGTACAAAATTTCATGATGATCGGTTGAATAGTTTAGGCGTGAAAGCGTAACAAACAAACAAACTCAGTTTCGCATTTATAATTTAAGAGGATTAGGATTAGGATTATTATGAATGGTATGTTTTTTCGATCAGTATAATTAAATAAATAAATAAATAATGCTGGACAGATCACACAACATTATCTAGCACCAAGCTAAGCGGAGCTTGTGTTATGGGTACTAGATAACTGATATACTTAATACAATACATGACATAGATACCTAGCAATTTTTATTATACATAGAAAATACCCAGAACACCCTGAACAAATATCTTCAGATCGCGCAAATATTTGTTCCGAGACGGAAATCGAACCCGCAACCTCCTGCGTCGCAGGCGAAGCTTCACCCGCCGTGCCACATAGGTCGTCAGGATACGACTTGGGTAGTCTCGTATCGTAACATAAAAACGATATAAAACCTTGTATTCAATGCTATTTTCAACTGTAAAGAGTGAATGAAACCTGTCAGTTCAGAAAAGCGTACTAGTTCAATAGAACAACGTTTTTCAGCATCGCACAGAAGAAACATTCTGTATAAAATGCAAAAAAGATCGAAGCAAAAAAGCTATGAAAAAGTCTATTTCAATGTTGATTCGTTCGCTTCATTTGTTGTAATTTCAAAGTCTCAAGTGTTAAAAGTTTTAATTGAATTTTTTGGGCTTATTTTGAAAGTAAACACCGTTACGTAGAATCAGCAAGTTACAAACAAACCCTTAGAATAAAGGCGGACTTGAACAAAATTTAATTATGCACGTAAGCATTGAAATACATTCACCAGCAGAAGTTGCTATACAAATTTAGCATCCGAAAACAGCTTTACACTCAAAACTACCATTAGGTACCATTACAAATAAGGTGTTGTTCTGTGCGTGTAACTACTCTCTTTTTCCTTTTCTAAATGTCATAAGGGACTAAACTAGGAACTTATTTAATAGCTCTGTCATTTTGAGTGTGGGTGAATTTGGCGAACCGAGCCCACAGAATGCTTTGAGCACTTTAATATCAAAGTTCTGAGTGTAGACCAGTATTTGATCACTGGAGTTGTCAAGCTATTTATGGTTGTGACTGCGGGCAAAGAGTGGTTCTGAAAAGTCAAACAATTTGTAAAAAAATCCGGGTTCATGTTTCAGAAAGTTATTTGACGTTCGCAAAGCCACGGGAATTCGTTAATTAAATAACTAGGAGCTGCAGAAAAAAATGATTTTTCTGACGGTCCGTGAGTTAGGTTGTTTGTGAATTATAGTCGTATCACTTCCTTGAGCTTTAATTGTAACATACAAACACATTGTGTTTGTATGTTACAATTAAAGCTCATGTACACGTGACGACAAATAAAGGATTTGCAAAAGGCTCATATATGTTTTTCTTTAAAGATATTTTTTTAACATTGATTTACCTTCGTTTAACCACAATCTCAATCACAATGGATAAATAAATAATAAATCGATTCGTTTGCACATTGCCCTCCGCGCCACAGATATCGTCTGAGGTACAGGCTAAAACCTCACTACCTATTAATCCAAAACAAAATTACCGTACAACTTCTTGCCAATCATACATATTTCATGTATTCTAACCCCACTATAAAACATTCTAACAAAAATAAAACCCTGTAAGTTAAAACACTTTATATCCACGAAACAACGAGTTTAAAAATAAAGCAAAAAAATAGGATGTGTTTGTATTAAACGGCTCGCTGACCCTGCATCCAATCTGCGAAGAAACTCAAAGCTTTTCCTTTACAATTTTAATATAAAAGTCCGATAATATTTTCAGCAATATAAGGGTTTCATTCACCGTTACATAAAACCAATGACCTGAAAAAGCCGAGAAAAGACCGTGAATAGTTTTTTGTAACGGTGCGTACAGTATTGTTATAGCATAAGTTGCTATCGCTAGCGAATCGCCTGTTCTGTGGACGCCATTTTGTAGCTCGCAAATGTAAAATTTTGCCAATAACATCTGTCAGGACGAGACGTGATCTGAAATCTTGTAAAATTATCGTGTTTTGGCGTTCTTATAAGCTCGAGTTTAGGATAAATAAACACAAAGTACTCCGGTTTCAGAGGAAAACAACCAGTCTAATTCCGTCACAATCTAACTCAGTAAAGTTCAGTTCATCTAAGTAGAAAGTGCCAGAATATATAAATAAAATAAATAAATATTTACCAATATTTGATAATAACAACGGATTTGTAATCAATTCGATTGCGGAATAAATAGTGCTGAGGCCAGATAACATAGTGGTGCGATAAAATAACTCAACAATATGAGTTATTTTATTAAAATCATGAATCTTTTGCCTTTGCTTAAAGTTTACACATTATAGTATTCCTAAAAAAAATACGTAACGCACCACTATGTTATTATATTATGACAATATGGTGACAATTGGTGACCTATATAATGGTGACAATGACCTATTGGTGACAATTATTAACGATATTAATTGTAATCCTTGCTTTGCCAGACTAAATAAAGCTTAATTGCAGTACCTAACCATCTAGACGTCTCTGAATGTTGTCAAAGACAGTCTAAAGACTTTCTTTATTCATGAAAAACACCACACATACTATGAAACTAATTTAAAATTGGATGATGTACCTACGCAAAATGATTTAAAAACAAAAAAGAACAGATACATAACTGCCATAAATACTAAAATTAAAAAAACTTTCTAAATATATAGATAATGGACCTAGTTTTTTTCCCTTCTTTATATAGGAAAAAATACAAAGTATGCTATGATATGCTCAAAAGACACACAAAGCTTCCAAACGCCTGAAGAAACTTTAATGATTCTTTAACAATATTATAGAAGAAAGAAAGAAAGAAGAAAGAAAGATTTATTTGTAGCACACACACTTAAGAAAATAACAAATAAAAAAAAAATAAAAAAATAGCAATAGGTAATAGGTTTAAAAATATAGCTGTTATTATCGTTTCGCGAACACTATACTGTCACTTTCTGACTTACCTGAACTATAATGAGATAAATAGTGACAGAATTTGAGAACCTTAAAATATTCTTCAGTGGGGATGGCTTGATTTCTATATATCTATACTGCTGGCTATTCTCCGTAGCATCTAAGACAAAGGATAACGTAGCAGCATAAAGCCTGCGTTATCCTTTGTTGTTTATTCATGTTTTAGACAATCAAGACAATGCGGTATTACCGTGTTTTAATATTGTGCAAGATGTAGCGAACTCAGTAAGTTTGTTGTATGTGTTTATGATGCTCTATGAACAACCAAGCCTGAGAACAAATTGTCTCGCAGCAAGAAACCAACTTAGATTGGCAACTGTCTCTCTCATATGCGATTATAACTAATTATATTTGTCTCACTCTGTCGTTGAGTAATTTACGAGTTTATCCCGTCTTATATGCCTCTAGCTACTTGTTGATTTATGTAACTTGTTCCTACAACTTCTAGCTTGCCTTCAAATTAATGTTAAAATTCATTAGAGACGCTGCAGGGCTTCAGCAAATGTATTCTATGCCTTGCGCTCAGATTTAGGAACTATACAGACGTGCCGCTTTTAAACGACAGGGTTAAATTGACCACGGTGCCATGTACACTGGATTTTTTTGCAGTCCCATATGATTACGCGATCAGACGGGACTGTTGCGTGATCAGATGGGACGTGATTTAATTGAACTGATCAGACGAGACACACTGATTTGGACAACGTTAATTGGACCAAGGGATATTATACCACTGTAAATTGGACCACGTCAAATTGGACCACTTTAATTGACAACGGTAAATTGGACCAAGGGCAATGAGACCACGGTAAAAAGTGAACACACTAATTATATTGCATTAAAATTGTGACTATAACATTAACAATTATTAAAGATTACAAGAAAGGCAAACCACTTTCACGTGTTACTTACTGTTGTGTTGTTGTGTTTATTTTACTTGTTGGTGTTGTTTGTTTGTTTTTGTTGTTGTTATTGACTTTGTATTTTTATCTGATTGAGTAATACTTGATTTTTATTAAATAATAATACAACAAATACAAGTAGGTATATAATAAAACATATGCGAATTAAACAGTTGATCTAAAGAACATTGCAAACGATCTAAAGATTGCTCAAGTAATCGTAATCACTACCAGCTTAAAGCTGATTTTAGTAATGGAGCAACTAGCTAGCAGTTAAACCACCTAAAAACTCTGGTTTCCTATCAGCAGCGATTTTCATATGGTAGCCTTAATATTAGAAAAGGCAATAAGCCTAGATTATCTATACCAATATAATAAAAGTATCTGTATGTGATTCCAAAATAAATACTAAAATTTAAATAAAAATACATACGATACCTCTTAAATAACCGTTTTTAGAATGGTTTTCTGTTTTTTCGAAAGGTTGCCTCGAGTATTCTCCTAAACGAGTAAACAGATTTAAATAAAAAAATTAAGGATTAATATATAAATTTTAACTGACATTTTTGTGTATGTTTTATTCTTCGACCAAAATAAAAAAGTAGGGAACGATAGTTTTGAAGCTTATAAAGTGAGTGAGACTTGGCTTCAGTCGGTCTTTGTGACGGCAACGAGTGACGTAACGTACGTGTGTTGTAATTGTGCCGCCGGACCACTTGTAGTATTAGGCAGTACTATTGATGGTACAATTGGCAACGATTGTGACTTATTTTTCACGGATGATTTGTTTTTTTTTGTTTTCTATTTTTTTATTTTGATCGATGATTTTATTCCGATATATTCCAGGGTTCAGAAAATATGAATGTACGAAACAAAGCTAGTTTGAAATATACTAGAAAATTGCGGCCACTATTACCCTGGCATAGACATCCCTTACAACCTTATTAATTTTTCTCCCCTTCTTTCAAAACAAATTTGTGAATAGTCTATTTGGTGGAGAATGCATTGCACTGATCACCCAACACATTACTAATTGGTCTCATGTGACCGTTCAGTGTGGTTTCGTGGTTCACGCAACTACCGTCTGGAGAAGCCTTAATCAAGCGTATTCGACATCTTGTCCTGATTAACATCTCTAGCGTTTGTGAATGTTTCCATTTCTATTCATAGGGTCCTTGTGGAATTAGCCTGAGATCTTGATTCTAGTTATGTAAAGGATTTCATTAGAACTGAGTTGTACTGAGAATTACTTACAATTTGAATAAAGTTTGCTAATCTATTAAATATGTTGTCGGGGCTGCTTTAGTGAATACACATTAATTAGTAGTAGTAGAGCTTTTATGTGAACGAGTTCGTCTGGGGAAGTACTACCTCCACACCTATTTCTGCCGCAAAGCAGTGATAGTGCCTCGCATTGCTGTGTTCCGGTTTGAATATGGGTGCCGGTGAAATTACAAGCACATGAGACTTTTCATCTTCCATCTTTCAGGGTGGCGACCGCAGTGCAATGCCACATTGTGTTCGTCCTGCGGCAGACGTGACCTATGTGGTGATGCGTTGTTAAATGCAGAGGTTACCGCTTAATATCAGGTGAGCCATATGTTCGTTAAGATTGACGAACCTAGTTAAAAAAAATGAGTTTTTATGTAGGTAGAGATAAGATTTCTTCCTAAAGCATTAAGGAGGACATCTCCTGCTGCTGATCATATTTGTGAAATTGTATCACCGAAAGAAAGCTGCACTATTCCCAAGTGCTAGGCTGTTTTATTTTGATGAAAAAATATTTTCAATACGATATATTAACTGTATCAATATAACACAATTAAATTTAAAACACTGTAAATAGGAAAGATTTGATTGTCTTTTTGTTTAGATTGAATAGGCTCCGAAACTACTGAACCGATTTGAAAAATTATTTCACTGTTGGGAAGCTACACTATCTCCGGGTGACATAGGCTATATTATATTACAAGCAGCGCCCCGCGGTTTCACCCGCGTAAGTCTCGATCCCGTGAGAAAGTCGGGATAAAAATATGCCTATGTGTTATTCCGGGACTCCAGTTATCTCCTTTCCAAATTTCATCCAAATCCATCCAGTAGTTTTTACGTGAAAGAGTAACAAAGATACATCCAAACAAACTTTCGCGTTTATAATATTAATAGGATTAAAAAATTATGGATCCTTACTAAAACTCCAATAATGTAACTAAAGGTGTAAAAAATTACATAAAGTTTTTGTATCTGGTGTGTGGAGAGATGGGGGGTTGGGAAAGGGGGAGGGTTAGGGCAGACGGGAGGGAGGGATCCCGCACTACCCTTGCGAAGTCGGGGCGAGTTTCCAATTCTAAAATAAACGTAAAAAAAAACCACAACGCAAGGAAACGGATGAACCAATCTTAATAAAGCATGTCAAAAAATCATTGCTAACAAGACTGCCTTAAAATTTAAAAAAAAACACATTTAAATCGGTGAGCTACGGTGCCACAGATAGACACACAAAGAGACAGACACACATAGCGGTCAAACGTATAATACACCTCTTTTTCAGGAATTACCCCCTGGCCACCAACTACCCTGGCCAGTGTGGAAGACCCTTAAGGGGCACGTCCTTGAAAATCCTTGAAAAGTGGTGTTTTGAAAAGCCTAGAACTTCCCGAATTTAGCTTTATTCCTAACAATATTTAGATCAGAAGAAAGAACACTTCAGGCTGAATAAAAGAAAGGAGGGGTTTTCTAAAATTCTTTTTAGATTTTGTGTAAATTGAAAAACTACCTACCCATTTTCACAAAATTGATCAAAATAGAGCATCTACATATGAGCTAAAATCTACGGAATTACAGCTATTTCTGAGAAATAAAACACTTAAGTATCATGTCTATATACTTGGTTTTAAAATTAAGTTGGGGTTTTTGATCTTTTCATACAAAAGATGTGTAAAAACACGAAAATATTTTCAATTCGCCGTATCTACACGATTTCTACGCCATTTTCTGTCATTCCGTGGTTATCCACGGCGCTGGAAGGAAGGCCCTCGTTCACTTTTTTATTCACAGGTGAAAACCGACAACCGGATACTTCGATATATCATTACAAAAACTTGTATTATTTTACTGAAAATTTTTGGTTTTCGTTGTTATAATTGTAATTCGGGTAATAGGAAACCCATCCAAATACCTATTTATTTGAGGTTTGTGAAAATTAACGGGACGGACATGGTTTGACAGTTCAATCATACAGTCGTGAACACAAACCAATTCTACAGATCCACCAACTTATCAGTAGAATGAAATGTATGTGATTTTCTATCATCTACATACATTTCATTCTACAGATAAGTTGGTGGATCTCTACTTAGAACATTGCAGGCCTCCGTAGTTGCTCGGTGCAATTCTACGGTAGTATACTCACGAAGGAGTTTATATTGTGATTTGTGACCAAAAGAGTTTCGCTTAGCGATTTTCCTCAGAATATACCAAGCTCTTTATACTTGCTTATTTCCCGACTTACTAGTGAGGAAGGGTATGTTTTTTTATTTTTTATTTATACTATCATTCAATTTGTATCTATGTTTGGCTGTTTGTTACTAATAATAATATTGGTACTTCAATTTCATATCGAAACAATAAATAAATAAATAATGCTGTACAGTTCACACAACATTATCTAACCCCAAGCTAAGCAGAGCTTGTGTTATGGGTACTAGATAACTGATAAACTTAATACAATATATTACATAGATAGTTACTTTGATGATACAATGCTGCTATTAAAAAAATCTCCATTAAAGTCCATGCTTTATTGGAGGCCAAAGATAAATAAACTGGTCAAGTGCGAGTCGGACTCGCGCGTAGAGGGTTCCGTACAATACAAGTATAAATAACTCTGTCAACATAGTAACAACTAGACCAATGGAACTTAGTATAGTCCTCGATAAGTCCTCGGTGAAATGAAGCCACACATTTTGTACATATTTTCTCTTCACGAATATTTTCGTTTCCCGTCGGAATTTAAAAACGTATAGCAAAAATAAACGAATTCTGATTTTGGGTAAGTACCTACTAACTTTGGACGATTATAATATAAAATAGATACTAGCTAGGTATAGGTACTGTAACCCGCGACTTGATTCGGACGCGTAATTTTATTTGTAGTAAGACTATATTGTCTGGGTTATCTATGACATACTAGTTCCTCATAGATAATCCAGTTGATCAATATAATGTTTATTGTAAGTTAGGTATGAGGTATGAGGTTGACGTGTTTGTATGAGCTTGATCATGCATCAAAAATGTATCCTAAATATAATCACCGTAACATATTATACGGTGGATATCTGAACTATTTTTTTTATTATGTTAGACTAAATACTACACATAAGAAAAGTAACGTCATACATAACATATATGGTGCTTAAGACTAGTGTTGATATTATAGTACCCGGCGGACTCATCTAGACGAGTCAATCCATTCAGAGGGTTGCCGCGCGCCAGCCGGATCGCACGTGAAGTTAGTTCGGTAAACTCACTCAAGCGCCGCGTCACGTCATCCGTCAACTAAAGTCTTCTACTATTATTTATTCTATGCTTAAATGAAGATAAACGCATATTGCATCGCATTCGGCAGCCTGAATTATAACAAGGATCCGAACCTCACGTTTTTCACACTTCCAAGGGACATCGAAAGGTGTAGAAATGCACGTCTACATTATAGGTAATTAGGTACACCTACCTAACAAATGTAGAATTTTGCTACCTATCCTTAAATTGTATGTCTCCGGATTTATTTATGTAGTTAGATAGGACTTACAAGAACAAAAATAGAAAAAAACAATACATTTTTGGGGTTCCCCATACTTAGAACTGAAACTCAATAGTTTTTTTCATCAAACCCATACGTGTGGGTTATCTATAGATAGATCTTCAAAAATGGTTTAAGGTTTCTAATAAAAAAAAACTAAACTGAATAGTTTGCGCGAGAGACAGTTCCAAAGTGGTAAAATGTGTCCCCCCACCCCTTAACATCTTAAATAAGAGAATGATATAACAAAAAAAAAAGATGTACATGTAAACTTCCACCGATAATTGGTTTGAACAAGATCTAGTTAGCAGTTTTTTTTATACGTCATAAATCGTAAACCATCCAAGAACTTTTATATTATGTTACTTGCTGCTACAGAACCCTTCATGGGCGAGTCCGACTCGCACTTGGCCGCTTTTTTTATTTGCCCAATTACGAAGGTACAAATCACCCGGCCAGCTTCTACTACACTATAATACCATAATCAATCAGTTAAATATCAACTATAGGTAGGTATTATATATATAGTTTGAGCTAATCAAGATAGGTACATGCCTAGCGCTTAACTCAGTAGCCTCGTGAGGAATGGGAGCGGCACGGGAGGGGTGACATGTGACGTAAAGAACTGTCGGGCTACACACGTGATGAAAATTAGTGATAGATCTTACGATATATACAAATAAGTACCTAAGTCATTGCGAAAGTGAATAATATACTTGTTCAAATAATTATTATATTTAATACTAATACCAATATTTTCAACTGAACTTTCAATTTATTAGCTTATGTCCATATCGCTACTCGAATCACTGTCAGTATGACTGGAATCACTTTCGTTATCTGAGTCTTCATCTCGTAATCTTATTATAAATTGATCCATTATATCGTCGCTAAGATGGTCGTGTTTGAAATACAATTCCTCAACTTTCTTTACGTGACCGTCACAGTTTTGCCATATCTCAAATGAAAAATTAGCAAATAACTCTTCTAGTGCTCGCTTTTTCTCAGTTAAATTTGAGTTAATATGTTTTCGTGCCAGCTCGCCCTTGATATCTCCCCATACTAATTCGATTGGGTTTAAATCCGGATGGTACGGTGGCAAATAAAGTACCGTATGACCATTTTCTTTTAATATTGCATCAATTTTAAATTGTTTTTCTGGTTTATTTCATTTTATTAATTTTAACAAATCCCTCTTTTTCATAACTATAGATTATATTGTGTGATTATACTGTGAAGATTTATATCGTTTTCATGCTCGGCAGAATTTGGATCAGATTTACTAACCTTGAAAAAATTATTTACATTATAAACAACATCTTTAGTTTGAGCTCTAATCTGAGGATCCATCTTCGGTTGCTAATCTCGTGTGCGTCTTGTCTAAAGCGGCCGGTCCAAATAACACGTATTGACGGCAGCGAGATCGCCGCCCTACTGACGTCAAGTGACGTCTCGCGACATTTGACATAAGAAAATCACCACTCTCCCGTGCCGCTCCCATAACTCAGGAGGCTACTTAGCTAAACGCTAAACCTGTAGTTGGGAACCGATATTATGAATATTGGATGTTGGCGCTTGGACTATTTTGTTAGCGTCGTATGTCATTCCATAACATAATTATCTAATGGCATAGGTACGTTAGTCTGTACCTTGTCACTACCTACACCTAAAAGAGATATTTAGTTTCATTGACAAGGTACAAACTAACGTACCTTTGCCATTAGATAACTATGTTATCGTAAGCGACTAGTCGTCAACCCTTACGAGCAACGTCACTCCGCACCAGATAGCGACGCAGTTACGCGTTAGAAGAGAGAGGAAATGTTTAGGCAAAAATCACGATAGGCATTGAGCACTAATGCAAGCTGAATTGCACTTTCTTGCATCCCAGCAAGAGTCGCTATTTATATAAATTTGTTCGTGAAGTGAGCCTCCTGTACTTGTTCTATTATTTATTCTGTCTTGCTAAGTAAACGAAAACTGTACGAAACAGTAATCGTAGACATTTCAATCGTAGGTATAATATATTTACGGCTGTTTTGCGTAGTACCTACTACTATTGGTTTTGAGACGCAGGAGGGCGAAGTATGTGTAAGTTTTTAGTAGTACTTAGTAGAGTTGTTTTTTGTGAAAGAGTTCGTTCGGGAAAGTACTACCAACCACCACTACTACCAGTACTATTTCTGCCGCAAAGCAGTAGTGTTTGCATTACTGTGTTCCAGTATAAAAGGTATAGTTGCCGGTAGACGCAGTGCAATGCCACAAGGGGTGGACGTGACATATGAGGTAATGCATTGTTAAAGGCAGACGTTACCACTCAAGATCAGATGGCCCACCTGATTGTTCCGTCATTCGCTAAGATAAAAAGTGGGGGATTGGTGCTAGTCAGTCAGTGGGAGCTCAACAAACGGTGACACACCAAGCCTGAAGTGGGAGTGGTCGTGTGTGGCGAGTTATGCAAAAGCGATACTCGCGACGATAAGTACGCATGTGAAAGCTTTAGAAAATGCAAAATAGCTAGTACAAAGTAAAGAAGTACCCAGAAGAAAAATCTCTTCAAACTACTTAATTAAACCTAGTAATTTTGAACAAACTGAGGTGTGTATAACCTTTCTCCTTACAAATATTAACCTACAAACGACACATAGGCCCAGTCATCTAAAACATTTAAGGTCGCAAAAAATTGCAAAGTTCGCACAGTTCTATCGAAGTTGCAAACTTGGTTTTATACAATTGGTAGTTATCCTAACAACATCCCAAAAAAACAGAACCCTGCAACTTTTTGCGACCTAACACGATTTTTGTGTCTACGGTGACTGGCCTAACAAGACTGATGGGGATTCTGAAAAACAGCAATTGGTTGCCTACAAAATAAGCTCAGATCATATGAAATACCTAATAAAATTATTAAAGAAGTTATAAAATAACGTCATGATATACACAACCCGTGTGTATCACACTACTGATGAGAACACGTATCCAAAAAACTTTATCTTCCCAGGGACTTAACTATTTAAGCATAATATAAGCATGTATTTCTGTGGTTAGATATCACAATTCACAACAACAACTTTTGGTACAAAAACTGGGTTTTCATGTTATTCTTTGTTAATAGTATCAACAGCAATATGGCTAGCACTTGCTCATTAACTATCAAATGTTCAATAGCTTCATGTCTACAAATTAATTTCACCATCAAGTGAAACTTGCTATGAAAACAAAATCAGCAAATCAAATCTATGATTTTCAGGATTTTATAAATTGTGTCAATTCAAACAATACCTATGTAAAGCTTCTAGAAACACGGGATTTTTATAATTATCGAGATCACGCATCACAAACATGCTCCAGTTTTTTTTACATCAAACGTACCTGAGAGAAATTATACTGTAAAAGTAGATAGAGGGATTGAACCCCAAAATATAAAACTAGTCTCGGTGTTAAGTTAAAATCACAATGGATTTACCACAATTTTTTTTTTCAACTCTTTGTTTTCTAGAAGCTATGCCTAATTTTATGGCAAGAGGTATAACTGCAGAAATAAAAGAAGAAATCATAAGCAAATTAGTGCCATTTATACCAGAAAATAGGAGATACTTCTAGCAAAATTTACCAACTTATAACTTCACCGTTAGGATGATTTAACTGACTGGTATAAAATAAGGTATACACCACTATTCCAAATACACTACAAAAAAAACTTGGATAGTCAGTATTCGATAAAGATTGAATCTACGCAAAAATAAGCAATATCTACGTAATAATATATAATTATTAATTTCCAAAAATAACCATTAAAAAAAAGCGGCCAAGTGCGAGTTGGACTCGCCCATGAAGGGTTCCGTAGCAGCAAGTAACATAATATAAAAGTTCTTGGATGAATCACGATTTATGACGTATTAAAAAAACCAATTTTTGTTGGAAGTTTACATCATATTTTTTTTTAGTTTTTAATTCTCTTATTTTAGAAGTTATGGGGGGGACACTTTTTACCACTTTGGAAGTGTCTCTCGCGCAAACTATTCAGTTAAAAAAAAAATTATATTAGAAACCTCAATATCATTTTTGAAGACCTATCCATAGAACCCCACACGTTTGGTTTGATATTTTTTTTAAATTTGGTTTTCAGTTCTAAGTATGGGGAACCCCAAAAATAATTGTTTTATTTCAATTTTTATGTAAAAATCTTAATGCGGTTTACAGAATACATCTAACTATTAAGTTTCAACAGTGTATAGCTCTTATAGTTTCGGAAAAAAAAAAGGCTGTGACATACACGGACGGACAGACAGACATGACGAATCCATAAGGGTTCCTTGTCTTTGACTACGGAACCCTAAAAATGGGAACATTTGGTCAAAACAATTTAATAGTGCATGCGCCATAGAAAGTTACCAAGTTATTATTTCGACGCGTCACGCCTCACCGTACAAAGTCAATAACAAGTATTATGTCCATAAATTTATTCGGATTTTGTCAAGAAAACAAAAGTTTAAATTTTTTTTAATTCCATTCGAAAAAAAAACATTACGCAGATTAAATTTGTACCGAATAGACTTGGAATAGTCATTTAATTTTAATTTAATTTGTGTTTAAAATTCAAAAATACAAAGAATATCAAAAGGTATAAAATTATAAATATATATATATATATATATTATATATAATACACAAATAAAAAGATTCAAACATCAGAAGAATGCGGGAATGTTTAGGTGAATATCCCGCTAGGCACTAAGCACTTATGCAAACTGAAAAGCACTTTGTTGCGTCCCAGCAAGGTTCGTCATTTTTTTTTCACGATGTGAGCCTTCTGTTCTTTTCTATTATTTATTCTGTGGTCTTACTTACAGTTATTTTATTTTTCTCCCAGCTTAATTAGGTGTATAACTGAGTTAGTAGCTATGTTACCGCACATAAGATTGGTAAAGCTTGAGCATATTCCGTTTGCTGAACACCGTAACAAAATCTCTAGACATGCGAACAGTAACTATGTTACATACGGCGCACATGCTTAGGTTAAGCACGTTCTAAAATAATGTTGCACTAGACAACTATTATTTACTAAATAATAAAAAATCATTAATGTTATCACGATATAATAAACACTGTTTTAAAGGGAATGATCGTAGCGATCGTACAGATCAAAATCATAACAGATAAATATTTACAAAATCACTGACTGATCACTAATTTAAGATAAAAAACTTTAGGCGCGAATATCTCGTAGCAATACTTCTTGTAGTTACGGTTGTCGCAGACTACGTATTTGTACACTGATGGTAATAGCATAGCTCTCTCCATGCATAGCCCGCTGTGATACTTTGAGCTTTTGTGTGTGTGATAGTTAGCGATCACGTCTCAGTCACGTAAGTCATCTCTGGCAACACGCACTAATTAAGATGACTGAAATAAAGTGCTCGAGTGGCGACCAACAACCGGACGACGCAGTGTAGGAGGGGAACTTCCGATGTACCAAACATTATAAAGGTCGCGGGAAGTCTGTGGACGGACGCGGCTCAAGACCAGTTGTCGTGGCATTCTATGGACATGTTCTATTTCCAGCTGGGCTGATGATGATGATTAATAAAAATAAGGCAAGTAAATATAAACATGTTTGTTTTCCCCTAGGTACATACCTACTTATAACATACTTTTTGTATTTTTTTTTGTGTCTACCTATTACGGACCAAGGGATACCGCGTTTGTTAAAATCACTTTTCTTGTATGGGAGCCCGCTTTAATTTTAAATTTTAATAGAATAACAAACAATACATCCAAACTTTATGACCCCAATTAATAATAAATAATAGTAATGATAATAATAATGGATATTTCACACAACTTTATCTAGCCCCAAGCTAAGCAGAGCTTGTGTTATGGGTACTAGATAGTTGATATATTTAATACAATATAATACATAGATAGATATTTTTTATTAAACATAGAAAATACCCAGAACACCCTGAACAAATATCTGCGATCGCACAAATATTTGTTCCGAGGCGGGAATCGAACCCGCAACCTCCTGCGTCGCAGGCCAACCTTCGCCCGCCGCGCCACAGAGGTCGTCAACACCATTGATTTTAGGGTTTGAATTTCCTATAATCCTTTCATAAAGACGCCAAACAAATTCATGGCATGTTTCAAGAAGTAGGTACTATTATTTATACGGTGGTAGTACTGGAAATTAGAATTTAGAAGACTATAAATGTTTGAAAATTATCTTACTAGGCATGTCAAATGCAACGTCCTCGCCGCGCCGTTTTTTTTTTGTAGGTGGTCAGTATGTTTCAATTACGTGTATTTCTTCCAACATAGTTTGTAGGTACCTATATAATTTATTTGTTTCTTTATCCGTCTTTCTGTACAAAATAACTCGAAAAACTGTTACTATGTATTTTGACGAAAAAGGATTAAATTAATAGTTTTAAATAATAAAATCACTGCATGAGCGTTTTTTTAAACAGCCCTAAACGTGTAGGTTTTTTTATTTTTATGTATTTCATACTCAATATATTGTACACATTTAATTATAATATTGTACCTTAAAAACCTCCAAAGGTTGAATAGGTACAATCGACAAAAAGTAGGCGCACATACACATTCAAATTAATATAAACAAGCAAGGTAGGTATATTAGTGGATGAAAGTTCATATGGAAAAAAACATCAGCAGGAAGTTTGGCAGAATAGTGAGTTTTGAGGCGGAGAAAACGATCTAATTTGGGCCTTGCTGGGAAAAATCCCGATTCCCAAGATATTTTCCTGAGCAAGGTCCGTCGTTCAATACCGGTTTAAATTGGGTTGTATGGGTTTGTACGAGGTTTTAATTGTTTCTTAAAGTTTAAGACTTGTATGAACTCTAGGGAGGTAGAATAGGCTAAACCCTATGTTTTTAGGAGTTGGAAGGGGTTTTTTAGAGGTACAAACCTTCTTAGCTTGTGAGAGTTTTTAGGGTGCTTTTGATTTAATTTTGTTTTTTTGTGGTCCTGTATTTTTTGGTTGTTTTTGTGGGTTTGTTCGTTTCTTCACCATTTTCATTTGCGATTCGGTTATGATGGTTTTGAAATACTAACTTTGCACCCATATTGGTACAGTTATTGAAGTTGTTGACCACTTTGTCTATTTGGGGTAAAATAAAACGAATAAAACTGTTATAAAATATAACGAAACCTGACACAGCATAATATGTAAAACACAACATGTGCACAGAGATTCCTCAAGTATCCAGTAGTGGAACGCCTGGGACTTCGCCCGCGTGTAGTTTTTGCTATTCAAACTTCAACATCCCGCTGCACCACTTTAGGGTGTGTATTTCGGAAATTCCTTTCTTAGAGCACCGCTGTACCACAAAATAAATGTACCTAAGTATGTGAATTTCAGGTCTCTATGACCTAGGGTTTAGACTTCGCGTTGATAGTCAGTGACCGAGTCAGTCAGTCAAGCAACGATTGTATAGGTAGTATACATTTATTTTATTTTTACATTTATCTGATTACGTACAGAACAAAAATTCAATGAAGTAATTGACACAACAATTAATGTGTTTTCTACACAATTGTACGTTTGAGAGGTTTGTTTACCTAATTAGTTCTATGGAGGTCACAGATAATGGAATAGTGTCAAAATTCGAAGTGTCATTTTCAAGGACTAGCCCCTTAAAAGAAAAAGAAGAAAGAATACATATTTATTTATATACAAGAGCTACACAGAAACACAGAACACACTAAGAAGAAACAGATATGGAGGTACTAGGTGTAACTCAATTAACAAAATGGTTCTGCCTCAGCATGAGTTGGTTGACAGCAAACTAGCAACCAACGCCGGTCTTCCGGCAGAACCACTTGTTGGCGTTACGGCTAACCACTCGCAACGACTATACACACAACTAACATAAAGAAAACTAATAATAAGAATAAGGTAAAGAAAAGTAAGGTATGCTCAAATTTCAAAAAACCACTGACATAATTTAACAGACATTTTTTAACTTAAGAGACTGCGCACTCAAGTCGGTCGCTGCAGGTGTATTCTCAGCAAGTGGGGTATGATCGCAGCCTCCGCGACGCAATGCGACTGTGGTGCCCGGTCCCAAACCATGCCACACGCCCTTGTATGCCCATCCTGCCCTGACTCCTGCACGATGGAAAATTTAATGACCTGCTCCGACAATGCCGTGTGTGTGGCAACCTATTGGTCAAAATGGCTTTGAGTGAGACACCGACACGAAAGAAGAAGAAGAAGAGTACCTAGTTATAACTAATATTACCTAGTTATAACTATTGTCCGTGACGTCACCAAATAGCTCTGTCGGAAGACCAGCGTTGGTTGTAACGTGTTTACAAATGGCTCATGCTGAGACAGAGACCATTTTGTGACTCAATTAAAAAAGTTTGCTTTGTCTTCTATTTTATTTTAGTTTAGTTTTAGTTTTTGATTGAGTTACAAATAAAATATTTTCTTTCTTTCTTTCTTCTTTCTTTCTAATACCAATGCTGGTTTTTTTTTATACTACTTGAATGACGGAACAAGCAGATGGCCCACCTGATGTTAAGCGGTTACCTCTGCCTATGAACAGTGTATTACCTCATAGGTCATGTCCACCTAGGACGCGCCCTATGTGGCATTGCACTGCGCCCGCCACACTGAGACATAAAGATGAAAAGTCTCATGTGCCTGTAATTTCACCGGCACCCTTACTCTTCAAACCGGAACACAGCAATGCGAGCACTACTGCTTTGCGGCAGAAATAAGTATGGTGGTAGTACTTCCCCGGACGAACTCTTTCACAAAAAAGCTCTACTACTACAGCATTCATGCAATGCTGTCATATATGACAGCATTGCATGAATGCTTTAAATCTCTCAAGGCCCTTGCTGCACGCTGTAACTGCGAGTTGGCACCAGATACTACGCTGGCAGTTTTGATTCGAAGAATTGTTATTGCAAAGTCTAGACGAAGGACGTTGAGATGGGAAGACTCGGCATAGTTGCTTTTAATACGCAATTCGAACATGTTTTTCGTACTTCCATGTAAAAAAGAAGCGAATGAATTTAATTTGTGTTTTTAAAATACGTATCAAGTTTCCTGCTAGGTAACTACCTACATCATTACATAATAATAATATGTATATTTTATTTGCTCAAATATAGGTAACTTATTTCTAAGAAGTGTTACAACATAAAATACAATTATGTCCCTTATATATTCTACCATCTAGATGGTGTGCCAATGTCAGTCTGGCTTCGACGCGATTGACGCCGCGCTCGAGTATTTGTAATGATCGTTTTTTTTAATATTCTGATCAGCTGCCCTAACCGCGGATTCCTATATTAAGGGCTAATATATATTGGAGGTACTCAACAGGGTGCAAGGTAATCTAACGCGCTTGCGTGAATCCCAAAATCCCCCTTGGGCTCCCCTACTAACATACCTACTTGTCTTTGTACGCAAATCCATTGAATTTAGGTAACGTAACCTGTCTACCTAGAATTAGGTATGCAAGAAACAGTAGCATAGCTAGAATTCCAAATACGTCTCAGTCAAAGCGCCAGTAGATACGATGAAGTTTCTCAAGAAATGCAAATTAGCGTTGTGATAAAGAGACAACTTGATCCGAATTTAAATTAAGCAATTTCCTAATGTGTTCGGTGGGAGGCTGTAACAGTTTACTGGCTTTGTTGAGACGAATCTCTTATTTAGTTGGCGACGGATAAACTTAGCTTTAAGGGACAATTAAGTGGAGAGAAAACTTCCTTTTTCCCTAAGATGTCAAGTGATTTTATCATCAAAATAAAAGAGATACTCTTTGTACATAAAAGAACCGGCGTTAAGGATATTGAGTACGAATATTATGTTCTTATTTTTGCATGAATAGGTACATGTTTGAGGTACTGTGAGCGTTAAGTATGAATGGTGAGCCAATAATGTATATATGACAACTTTCTTTATTAGACCAATAACATTTGACTTTTGTCGTATCTATACTAATAATAAATAATAAAAAAAGAAAGATTTGATTGTTTGTTTGTTTGTTTACATTGAATAGGCTCCGAAACTACTGAACCGATTTGAAAAATCTTTCATAGCTGCACATCTTTAAAACTAAACAATAACCGGGTGTCATAGGCTATATTATATTTTTAAAAAATTAGGGACCCTTACTCCGTTACATTATTGAACTCCAATAATGTAACCCAAGGTGTAAAAAAAATTAACATAGTGGGAATAACTTTAGCATGCAGGTTTTTGTATCTGGTGTGTGGATAGATGGGGGGGGTTGGGAAGGAGGGAGGGAGGGGGAATCCCGACACTACCATTGCGAAGCCAGGCCGAGTTGCTAGTAATTTTTTTTTTTTGTTCAATTATTATTATTTTTGACTGACTTCCCAGAAGGAGGGTTTTATGTACTTATGTGTAATTTTATCGTAGCGTAGTATTTAATTTTAACTTTAGATCGCTTGTAGCGGTCTTCAGGTAGCACAACTGTTTCATAAGTATTTTGTACATACCTTGTATTATTCTTTCTGTAAATAAATGTATTTTTGTTTAATTTTGTATTTTTAGATGTATCTGGAACCTATTTTAATTTAATTCTTGCAATTTATTAATTAGACATTTATGCAATACCTATTTACAATGTTTTTTTTGTTTATTGTTTTTTGTTTGTTTTCAGTTTGTAATTCTGAATGTTAATTGTTATAAGTAGCTGCGGCCGTTCTATTTAAATAAATATATTAAATTATATGAAATGTAATTCATTTTATTTCTTATTTCAATCATGACCTCCGAGGAATGTTTATTTTACCAGTGTCAAGTATATTGCTTTGATAATATTTGGTCAAGTGGTAAAAGCTCAATTCACAGTCAATTCTACCATTTCAGACCCACGGTACCCCTGGCCATACCCCTGGCGGTACCGTAGGTCTTTTAAAGTTAAACGGTACCACCGAGTAAGTGACCCTAGTGATGTGTTGACCCATTTCAGACCCACGGTACCCCTGGCCATACCCCTGGCGGTACCGTAGGTCTTTTAAAGTTAAACGGTACCACCGATTAATAGTGATGTAATAAGTCCGGACCCGTGCTTCACCTAAGTTCTCCACCTTAGGTACCAACTCCTACTATATTTTTTATTATTCTAAATGACTAAAAATACATTTGTCTATGAAATCAAAGCACAACTTGGCGGTAAATAAAATGAACCAAAACGGAAAATAGTAAATTTTTGAAACCACTCGCTCAAAAAAAAAACTATCTATCTATCTAATTACCCATTTATCATACGAGAGATAGCTAGGTCCCCGCTGTTACGTTTGCACCATTGATTTGCCCCATTAATGGTGCAGACGTAACTGGTTAGTTACGTTTGCACCATTAATGGTGCAGACGTAACTAACTAATCCCTTAAATATTTATTTTATTGTTTATTTAAACTGTCTTACTATCAGGGTTCATGAGATACAGCCTGGTGACAGAAATAATAAATAAAACAAAAATAACATTTTGACAGCTGTCATCCAAAATGTAGATGTTGTCATCAGCTTTCATTTAAGCCATACAACGAAACTCTAGCAAGAGTAGTTTCCAAAATATGACTGTTTCAATTTTGACAGCTGTCATCCAAAAAAACGGCTATAGTTGCGATTTGCCGGTTGCCGCAACTGAGAGTTCAAAATTTTGTCGTGTTCTGAGCGCCTTAGAGATTGATAAAACTATGTGATCCCAAAAAAGTCAACATTATAGGAACACAACTTTAAAACAATACAACACTAAAAAGAAACAACATTGCGGGAAATTATACATTTTGGAATTTCAAAATTTTGCAAAGTCAACCGAATGTTCCTAAAGGAACTTGTTTTTTGGTGAACATTCTATCCAAAAAACCATGTCAAAAACAAACGCTAAATAAAAAAAAATTTATGGCGAGAAAAGCAAGGTTAGTATGTTGTATCAAATTGAATGGTGCAAACGTAACCACGGGGCTAGGTCAACACATCACTAGGGTCACATACTCGGTGGTACCGTTAACCTTTAAAAGACCTACGGTACCGCCAGGGGTATGGCCAGGGGTACCGTGGGTCTGAAATGGTGTTGACCTAGCCCCGCGGTTACGTTTGCACCATTGATTTGCCCCATTTGAATGAGGAGCACCATTGAAATTGATACAACATACTAACCTAGCTTTTCTCGCCATAAAAATTTGTTTATTTAGCGTTTGTTTTTGACATGGTTTTTTGGATAGAATGTTCACCAAAAAACAAGTTCCTTTAGGAACATTCGGTTGACTTTGCAAAATTTTGAAATTCCAAAATGTATAATTTCCCGCAATGTTGTTTCTTTTTAGTGTTGTATTATTTTAAAGTTGTGTTCCTATAATGTTGACTTTTTTGGGATCACATAGTTTTATCAATCTATAAGGCGCTCAGAACATGACAAAATTTTGAACTCTCAGTTGCGGCAACCGGCAAATCGCAACTATAGCCGTTTTTTTGGATGACAGCTGTCAAAATTGATTCAGTCATATTTCGGAAACTACTCGTGCTAGAGTTTCGTTGTATGGCTCAAATGAAAGCTGATGACAAAATCTACATTTTGGATGACAGATGTCAAAATTGAAACAGTCATATTTCGGAAACTACTCTTGCTAGAGTTTCGTTGTATGGCTTAAATGAAAGCTGATGACAAAATCTACATTTTGGATGACAGCTGTCAAAATTTTATTTTTGTTTTATTTTTATTTCTGTCACCAGGCTGTATCTCATGAACCCAGATAATAAGACAGTTGAAATTTTCACAAATGATGTATTTCTGTTGCCTATAAAACAACAAATACTAAAAAACAATAAAATAAATATTTAAGTGATATTACCCATATAAAACAAGTGTATTTTTTGCCATTTTTATAGATAATGGTACGGAACCCGTACCATTCATGCGCGAGTCCGACTTGCACTTGGCCGGTTTTTTAATACGGTCTGTTTGTCTGTTTTTTCTTTTCCCTATTAATCAATGGTGCAAACATAACTAACTAGTTACGTCTGCACCATTAATGGTGCAAACATAACTAACTAGTTACGTCTGCACCATTAATGGTGCAAACGTAACCGCGGGACCTAGCTATATCTCGTATGATAAATGGGTAATTAGATAGATAGATAGTTTTTTTTTTTGAGCGAGTGGTTTCAATAATTTACTGTTTTCCGTTTTGGTTCATTTTATTTACCGCCAAGTTGTGCTTTGATTTCATAGACAAAATTTATTTTTAGTCATTTAGAATAATAAAAAATATAGTAGGAGTTGGTACCTAAGGTGGAGAACTTAGGTGAAGCACGGGTCCGGACTCATTACATCACTATTAATCGGTGGTACCGTTTAACTTTAAAAGACCTACGGTACCGCCAGGGGTATGGCCAGGGGTACCGTGGGTCTGAAATGAATTCTACAAAGAAACGGGAACGTTTTTTTTTAAATATCATTACCATTAGTGCCATTGGACTCTCTACTCTATAAATAAGCCCAACCAAAAAGGGTGGCCCGGCCCATCCGCTCCAAAACTATAAAGCCTCAAAACATGAAATTTGAATTTTCTATTCACTTTAAGGTCATTAATTCCTTGCTCACTAAGTAAGGATTTAAGGAACTCGACCCCTAGGGGATAAAGGGGGTAGGTATTTAAAGTTTATATGAAAAAAGTTGTAGAGCCAAATTAAAAAGCGTTGTCGCATATTTTATACATTGAAAATCAGTTTGGTAGCCAATTCAATAAAAAAATCAGGAATTTGTCATACGTAAAAAGTATACTTTTAATAGGTATCAATAAGTTCGGAAAGGTTAGGTTCATATTGCTTGGATTGCAGAATATTGTGTAAGCAAACTATCTAAGTGGAAAAAAAAACCATAGATAAAAAAAAGTGTAACTTCAGGAAAACTATTAACAGACAAAGTCGTGAGGTAGTATTCCACAAGACAAATAATTAAAGGGTGCGAATATAGTATAACACAAATGTAGCCAAAACAATATAGGTGCTACGTGTATTGCATACGGCGTGCTACAATGTGCTACGCCGTAGCACTGTAGCCGCTTGCCTGGGAATATAATTAAAAGTGCGCTATAGACAAAACTCGAAACTTCTATACCATAGGTACCTTCTACGCCTTTCAAAAGCCTAACGCTATTCGAAGGACTCGTTTCAGACAAACTACCGCCAAACTCAGTTACGCGAATTTAAAACTTGTGCAGTCCGTATAGAATTTAAACAAGTGCTATTGCGAAGCTTGTTTTGTTACATGCTGTTCAATAGCATGAATTCTGTAATGCAGTGTACTAAAAGTTGTAATTTTGTGTTGCTTTTTGCGTCATTCTGAATAAAATCAAGGACTTTTTTGCTGCTTCGAAAAGAGATGCCCGTTTTATTTTGTTTCAATTTCTAGTGTATTTTGATCACAAATGTACATTATGTTTTATCTTTTTTATTTTATTTGTCGAGTGTCATTTCTTCTATCCATGTGTGCCGTTCCAAATAAAGAATTTTTCTTTCTAAATGTGGTAAAATTAAATAAGGGTATTGTGTGTCTTTTGAAATTGGTAGAAATAGGTCTCCGAAATCTTAGTAAACCGCCACAGCTTTACGAAGTCATGACTTGACTGAGACTAGCGACTTAGAGCTGCTGATAATAGGGAATCATCCCTTAAATTTCTAAATTATTTTGAATGTTATTTTCATTTAAATGGAACCAAATACCCAGATATAAATATTTTAAATAAATAACGGCTAATTACCACTGTATTTCGTCGCTTAGTACCGCTTAGTATTCGGCGGTCCATCGTCCAACGCGGTCGCGGGCGGTGTTCATGATGAAGAGGCTTCTGAATTCAGTCTCGAAACGTCAGCAAAGCGATGAAATACAGTGGTAATTTTACATCGTTATTTATTTAAAATGATACCCAACCACGATAGTTTAAATTCAGATATAAACAATTGTATGTTCACTTAACATATATACTAATTTATTTTTCTGAAAACTTTTTAACATTTTTTTTTGTATGTTGTCCTGATTACAATATGTGCGGTAGTCACTTCTTAGGGGTGTGAGGAGGGGAGCTGTGACGTAGCAAATATGGCGGCCGGCCCATTCTATTATGAGGTATTTCTCGATAACTACTGAACCGATTTACTTAAATAAGGTGTCGAATGAAAGACCATGAAATGCACATTATTTGATTTCATGCATGCGTTCATGTACAGCTAATATCACATTAAATAATTTAAAATAAACAACATTTTGAAAAACAAGATTTTTTTATTATGTAAATAGCTCGGTAACCGTTAGGATTGTGGAAATTTAGCTTATAATAAAATGTATTTCTATTGTTATCAGCTTTTAAATAAACCTTAAATTATTACAATCGAGTCATAAACAATGAAGCTACAATTGTTTTGGTGAGCGGAGTCCTAGTACGAAGAATCCTAAATTGATGTAACTGGACTGGTTCTCTACTAAATTAGTAGTAAAAAGTATGATATTTATACGCATATGCAATAGTACTTATTGAGAATTTAGTTAAGTACCTACCTAGTACATAATATAAGTTTTTTTTTACTATGATATACCTTTGACCACCATATCACCTGTTGGTAAGTGACGATATTTTTTTTTATCAACAGGACCGCAAGCTACAATTTCAGGTAAATAAAAACAGGTAACTGCAAAACAAATATAACTAAAAATATTCTATTTAACTTTTGAAACTATCATGGTTATGTACATAATAACTTTTGAAACTATCATGGTTATGTACATAATAACTTTTGAAACTATCATGGTTATGTACATAATAACTTTTGAAACTATCATGGTTATGTACATAATAACTTTTGAAACTATCATGGTTATGTACATAATAACTTTTGAAACTATCATGGTTACGTCCATAATTTTTACTAGAAACGGGATATTTACCATGATTTTTGAGTTTTATATGTTCCCGATATATGCCAATTATTGGCCAATAACATCTACTCGCAAAGACTTTAGTTAGTTCTCCCGTGATCATGGCGCATGCAACTGTGCCGAAATATTGGGAACATATAAAACTCAAAAATCATGGTAAATATCCCGTTTCTAGTGTAAATTTAATATTTTATTTTTTTGATCAGCGTCTTCATTCTGATCAATATCGTCTACATAATTAAACTGGTTATAGTCCATCCAACGAAGACCATAAAAGTCCCGATAGAGAAAATAATCCATGTAAAAGCATAATTTTTCCATAGCAGTTGGGAATGGTGTTTTAAACAACATACTGAAAGTACTGATGGGTGGGGGTGAGCTTTTGGGTGGAGCTATCTTGTAATGGTCACTTTTTTTAGTTTTTCACAAATATATCGTAAACGAAGACCCATAGCAAAAAAAACTTCTACTTTAGTAATTTACATAAAATTTTCTATAATAGAGATTCTATACGCTTTTTCGCTAGGATCAATATTTACTGAGATATGGAGGGAAGATAAACATTTGTTTAGTATACACGCATTTATTCATAATTATCTTCTAAATCGAAAATATCATCATCACGATCATCATCGTCGACGGTGTTTTCGGTGGAGGCTCCGTTATGGCATGAGCCGGAGCATACACCGCAGACACTAGAGCAGGAAATTCCTGCTTTCCGGCAGCCCCATCGCGCTCCACACCCGGTCGTGCATCAGCAAAATATGGTGTTGAGAATGGAGTCAGATGCCACTGGGTCATTGGTTGTCCGGCTTTAGGATGCCATCGTCTCCTCTGGCCCATCCCCATTGGGTTCATGGTAGGGGGTTGCTTAGCCATTGTTGTATTTGTAAAAAAGGAACAAAAGCAACGTAAGTATATTTAGCGCAAATATATATTTGTATTTATAACTAGACAGTATTCTACAACTTGTGTGATAACACTTGTAAATATACTCTGAACGAGTGCTGCTTCGAAGCTCCTCTGGTAGGAGGAACAGTGGCCATATCTGACTTCGGCTTCATCGATGCTCTCGAAAAACCTAAATAGCGGTATTTATTGAGGTTTGGTTCCTGGGCAGGCGCTTAGTAAATCGCCAGAAACAGCTTCTCGCCGGCCTGTTCAATACTCTCAGGTGATGTTAAGGGCTCACTGAAAATGTCTGTAATTTTTTGGATCAGGTCTGGTTTAGCTGATTTCTATCTCTATCTATCTATTCAGATAACACCCACTGCTGGGTAAAGACCTCTTTTCTAGAACGCCACTCCTGGCGATCTTGTGCCAGCTGAATCCACTGCTTTCCTACTGCCTTCTGTTGACTGCAGCGCCATCTCTGCATCAACAATCAAACCACGAAGACAAATCCATGTCCACCTGACTACACAAGCAAATGGTACCGATGATCGCCGTAGTGCGGCGCTATTTTTGTTCCTATATAAGCTAAGCATCGCACTGTTCCGAGCCTCTTTTTACGATATTGCGGTCATTTGTACGCACCGCTATTTAATTATATTCTTTTATTCCAAAGCTTGCTGTTTCCTCTGGCTCCCAATTTTACACCTTCACAATATTGTCTAACCATCGTACAGGTGGTCTGCCTCGAGGCCGCCGCATATCTCTCGGCCTCCATTCGCCCGATATATACTGCTATAGCTGGTTCAGAAAATAATTATAAATAATTGCGTGTTCACATGTAAGTTTTTTTTTATTTGACCATGTTCTTTCCTCCATATCTCATAAAATATTGATCCTAGCAAAAATGCGTATAGAATCTATCATAGAACATTTTATGTAAATTACTAAAGTAGAAGATGTTTTTGCTATGGGCCACCGTTTACGAGATGTTAGTGAAAAACTAAAAAAAGTGACGTTTACAAGATAGCTCCACCCGAAAGCTCACCATACCCCCAAATCAGTACCTACTTTCAGTATGTTTTTAAAACACCATTCCCAACAGCTATGGCAAAATTTGCTTTTACACGGATTATTTCCTCTATCGGGACTTTTTTGGTCTTCGTGGGATGGACTATAACCAGTTTAATTATGTAGACGATATTGATCAGAATGAAGACGCTGATCAGAAAAATAAAATATTTTTAGTTATATTTGTTTTGCAGTTACCTGTTTTTATTTACTTGTTATTGTAGCTTGCGGGCCTGTTGATAAAAAATTATATCGTCACTTACCAACAGGTGAGATGGTGGTCAAAAAAAGGTCAATCATAGTAAAAAAAAACTATACTCATATTATGTACTAGGTAGGTACTTACCAAAATTCTTAATAATTACAATTTCATATCTGTATAATTATCATAATTTTTACTAGTAATTTAGTAGAAAACCAGTCCAGTTACATCAATTTGGGATTCTTCGTACCAGGGCTCCGCTCACAAAAATAATTATAGCTTCATTGTTTATGACTCGATTGTAATAATTTAAGGTTTTTTTAAAAGATCATAACAGTAGCAATATATTTTATTATTAGCTAAATTTCCACAATCCTAACAGTTACCAAGCTATTTAAATAATAAAAAAAAACTTTTTTTCAAAGTGTTGTTTATTTTAAATTATTTAATTTTATATTAGCTGCACATGAACGCATGTATGAACTAAAATAATGTGCATTTCATGGTCTTTCATTAGACACCATATTTAAGTAAATCGGTTCAGTAGTTATCTAGAAATTCCGCTTAATAGAATGGGCCGGCCCGCCATCTTTGCTACGTCACAGCTCCTCTCCTCACACTCCTAGGAAGTGACTACCGCACTTTTTGTAATCAAGATAACATACCAAACAAGTACATACCAGTAGTCTGTATGGTGGAGCTGAGTCCCACGGAAATTAATTTTATGTCTATTGGGGACCGTACTAATACAACAAAATAATGCTTCCTCTTTTTTGAAGTCAATTATAAAGTCCAGAAAGGCATATAATGCCCAAAAAGTTGGCAGCGTTTAATTTCAAACTCATATTGGTTGCTTTGAACCGTCAAAACCACGTAATAAACAGTGGTTTTGCATAACATGAAATTGAAGTCATGTTTACGGTATGAGACAGTATGATTTTAAGAACTGTATTTTTGCAGTCGACATTTTTATATTTCCGTACCACTATCTGTTTGTCTGTCTGTATTCAGTCACAAGGGTATATCTCGGCAGGTTTATTAGGCAGGCAGTTGACCGTTTCTCAGATTATGTGTTTTGCATGAACCCAAAACAACAAATTAAAATACCATATGATGAAAGCTTTTAGAGTAACGTTGTGGAAACTGTTATTGAATAACGGAACCCTATGCTATGTATATCCCCTCCAAAGACATAACGGCCGCTTTATTGTAAAAAAAAAATATGTTTGGTTTTATAAACACAGATCTTTAACACTGTTAATTTGGTTTCAGATATGTGTTTACAAGAAAGTAACTTTTTTTTTAACATTGATAGACCTTCGTTTGACCGATCTCACCTGTTGGTAAGTGACAATGTAGCCGACGATGGAGCACAAAGGTGTAGAAGGCACCTATTCACTCTAGCCTTGAAGATAGTTTTCAAGATAGTCAGACGGTAGTAAGAAGTTAGTGTGTTCCACTCCCTAACACGTCGCACTCAACCTGTCTCTCAATTATTTACTGTTTTAATCAGAAACAGTTGTATTCTATGCGCAGGTCTCGCCCAGCAGTGGACGTCTACAGTGTATACAGTGGACGTGACCAGGAATCAATGTCCTCATAGGATCCTATACTATAAATAGGATTATAATTGTATCGCCATTCAGTGTAGCAATGCAGCCAGCACCTTAGGGACGCTTTCGTCTGATAGTGATTTGGATCAGTTGAGCTACCTTCAGATCGTTAGCAGCGGTCTTCAGGTAGCAAAACTGACTCATATGTATTTTTTAGATGTTAACTTGAAATAACTGTATAACAATTTATAGATATGTACAATTTATATGAACCCGTCAACGTTGCGCTTACTCAGCTTTAGAATTGATGTCAACATTTTCCCATCATCCCTTTGAAAACTGATAAAAGTCTAACGAACTTGCACGCCTAGCACTGATTTGTCAAAGGTTTTATAAGGACAGTATTAAATTTGTTATTTCAGGGTGAAACTGGGTTAATTGACTTTTTAGAAGGAAAAGATTGCTCACGCTTAATTTTGTACTATATATACCTAACTACAGCTTTATATGTATAAATACACGGTTTTTTCATAGGGTTCCCAAAGGGTTAAAGGGACCCTATTACTAAGGCTCGGCTGTCCGTCTTTTTGTCTGTCTGTCTGTCTGTCCGTCTGTCACCAGGCTGTATCTCTTGAACCGTGATAGTTAGACAGTTGAAATTTTCACAGATGATTTATTTCTGGTGCCGCTATAACATAAAATACTTATATACTGAATAATATAAATATTTTAGGGAGCTCCCATACAAAAAACGTGATTGTTTTGCTGTTTTTATAGATAATGGTGTCACCAGGCTGTATCTCATGGACTGTAATAGTCAGACAGTTGAAATTTTTACAGATGATGTATTTATGTTGCCGCTATAACAAAAGATACTAAAAAACAGAATAAAATAAATATTTAAGGGGGCTCCCATACAACAAACGTGTTTTTTCCGGTTTTATAGATAATGGTAAGGAACCCTTCGTGTACGAGTCCGACTCGCACTTGGCCGGGTTATTTAATAACTTTCATCTTTATGATTATTATTATTATAAGTGGGTATACCAAGCGTAGCGTGTGCTGTCCTATGAACTTTTGCTGGTTCTCTATAGCATCTTACGTTTGACTGCCTACCTAAGGCTTTTTTTCTTTGAATCAGCTTGCACTAGTTCTCGAAGCACCAAACAGGCGCTCCACACCTGGTACTTGTAGTAAGAAGGATCATCAAATAAGCCGAGACGTGTTTGTTGCCTGATTCTTCCACGATTCAAAACTATCCTTGTGATTTCAATGAATTAAATACTTTTGACTTTGACTTTAGTTATCAATATCCTTAGCCTGTAGAAGTAGCATAAGTAGGCATAACGCCTGTCCCATAGAATGCCACGAAAAATGGTCTTGTGCTTCCATCCACCGACTTCGCAAAATTAAATATTACATTTCTATAAATATTTAATTTTGCGAATTCGGTGAAAATACCGTGGTGAGTCCGGAACCGTATGCTGATCACAATGAGCCTTAACACGGCCAGTCTACTAATTATCCATGGAGGAGTTCCATTGTCCACCTTCCGTCTCCATCATCTGATCAGCTCGCTGTCACCATAATATTGCATTGTCGTCAGAACTTGACAGGTGTGCCAAATTTCAGCTCAATCGGTTGAGGATAACTGCTTTAAAATTCAGTTGCAAGATTCCATCCGGACATACATTGCATGTTAATATAAAGCTTGTAAAAAATAAATATCCAAATCGGTCCAGCCGTACTCAAGTGATGCAATTCATTTTTATTTATTTAATATATGCATAAAATTTACCCCAAATCTATACGGAATATTGTTGCCAATATGTTTCTTCCTGCTAATTTGCGATGCGTATCACGTAGAGAATCTCTAGAGCTCAGAATGCCACGCTGATGTCTCCAGGGCTTCCTTTGTATTTACTATGCTGTTTGACATTTATACATGTGTCTTCACTATTCATAAGCTCCAAGTCGAACAGACTTTTATGACTATGTACGTTACGAATACGCCGTTGCACAATACACCCCACCTACAGCGAGACGTCAGTGCAGGTGAATAAGAAATAAACGTAAGTAGTCGTTGTTAGAAATTACGTATACCTCAGGCAAATATTGCAATTAGATACACACCATTTTGAGAAGGAGGCCAAGAGCATTTAGTTGGGCTGGACAGCGTTCGGAAAACTACGCCAAGTCTTCTTGTCGCCTATACCAGAATGTTCAGAATGTTATACGGTCCCTGACCTAAAGTGGTTGACCTATTATGACTCGTTTCTAGAGATAATTTCATCTCCATACCTACAAAGCATGGAATGAGCTTCCATCTGAGGTTTTCCCACTTGGTTACGATATGTGCCACTTTCATAAATTCCTTCAGGTTAGGCAACGCATCGACAATACCCCCGCTGTTGCCGGTGTCTATAAGCGACGGTGACCACTTTACATCAGGTGGGCCGTTAGATAGTTTGTCAACTGGTTTCATAATAAAAAAAATGTGAACACTCACGGTATGGGTAATCCACCAGTTCAAGGTTGCACAGCGAGCTATGGTACGGGCTATCCGACATGAGATTATCCGACAGAGAACTAAAGTCATCGACAAGCCCACCGGATTAGCAAGCTGAAGTGGCAATGGGCTGGTCATATGTGCCGCAGTACCGACAACCGTTGGGGTAAGCGAGTCTTTGAGTGGAGACCGCGTCTTGGTAAACGTAGCGTGGAGCGCCCTCTGGCTAGGTGGAGCGATGACTTACGAAAGGCAGCTGGCAGAAAGTGGATGAGAAGAGCCGAACACCGGGCTCAGTGGTGCGTCTTGGGAGAGGCCGTCCAGCAGTGGACTAATGCGGCCTGGTGATGATGATAATGCAACATGCGTCTTCTCTCGAATCGAGAGTGTAGGATTTAGTAGTCGACTCACAGTCCCTCCGTAACTCGAATACATAGTATTCTACTTCGTATTATGAGTTGTTTCTTCGATAATCTCTGCCCAGAGGCTACCCGTGAGCGTAGTGCCAACACTTCCAATGTTTTATGTATTCGTATATATTATGGAGGTATCTCGCTACGGTGGAAAGGGAGTCCTATATTCCTTGATCAAAACAATACAATAACGAAGTCAAATAGCTATTGTAGAAAAGTTGTCTGTCAAGAGTCAAATAGCCTTCTCAACCTCTACAATGCGCTTATAACGAAAATATACCTATCCTTGTCGTACTTCGGAATTATTCAAAAATTTTCAACAAAATCGGGACAGCTCGGATAATGCTCCGAAAAACAAATCCTATTTACACTTGCCATGTTTTCCAGATTTCCCACCATCACACTCAAACTACCTGACTTTCCCAAAATACAAGACAAGCAGGGAAATAAAAAACTCTAATTTTCTTTCGCAAACACTGTTACCTGCCTTCATTTTTTCGTAAGCGAAAGTGAATTTTTCTCGCAGAATTTCCAAAAGTTAATACAGAGTAACAGAGAAACTTGTTCACTTTGTCACGGCGAAGTTAAAACAGAAGGTATGTTTACATTGGGCGAGTAAGCTCGACAAAATAATCTCTTGAAACGAAATGAAATGAAAAATGAAAATATAATGAAATTAAATATGTTTATTAGAAAAATATTTTTTCTCTTCTTCTTCGTCGTTGTCTTCATTATGGTCTTATTAGTCTTATTAAGTTCATCTTCGTATGGTGGTAGTAATACTTCCCCGGACGAACACTTTCACAATAAAGCTCTACCTACTACTGTTACTAATTTGGAGGGTATTAATAATAATAATACTGGACAGTTCACAGAACATTATCTAGCCCCAAGCTAAGCTTGAGCTTGACGTAATATGGGTACTAGACAACTGATATACTTAATACAATATATTACAAAGATAGGTATTTTTTATTATATATAGAAAACACCCAGAACACCCTGAACAAGGCGATCGAACAAATATTTGTTCCGAGGCGGGAATCGAACCCGCAACCTCCTGCGTCGAAGGCCAAGTGTCGCCCGCCGCGCCACAGGGGTCGTCAGGAGGGGGGGGGGGGGTATATTACATATGTGCTCTAAGGGAAAGGAGTTCTCAAAATTCGACCTCTTTTCGGCAATGTTGAATATGTTGAATTTTTTATGGAAAAAACTCCAGGAGAACAAAGTCAAGAGCATCCCACTGGTCGCTTGTCAATTATATCAATTATTTTATTATTTAGTAAAGAAGAAAACAATTAATTTAGTTGACATAGGCCATGCTATGCAGGAGATGAAGGCGGCTCAAGACCGTCGTGGTATTTATTCTATCGGCGAGGCCAATGTACAGCGGTAGACTTTTGTAGGCTGATGATGATTATACTGACAAACACTTTTTTTAAATCTGTATGTACTTGTTGCGGTTCTAGATATCAAAGAACTCAATTCCTTGTATGGTAAGTATGTATGATGGGTCAGGATACTGTATGTGACTGTAATGCATTTTTTAACTCTCATATACTTTCGATTCCTTTAACCGCGATCTCACCTGTTGGTAAGTGACGATGCGGCGGACAAAGGAGCATTAAAAGTCTAGAAAGAAAGCACCTATTCACTCTTGCCTTAAGAGAACCAGATTACCTATAGTTTTCAGGAAAGATAGACGACGATAGTGTGTTCCACTCTTTAGCAGATATTTGTTTTAATATAACCTTTTTCAAATTTTATTTCAACTTTCCATGATCAAAAAAGTTATTGAGCAGCGTTGCCATATGCAAGTAACTAGCAAGCAAGTTAGTACTAGTAGTAGTGCTTTTTTGTAAAAGAGTTCGTCCGGGGAAATACTACCACCACACCTGTTTCTGCCACAAAGCATTGTTCGCATTGCTGTGTTCCAGTTTGAAGGGGGGTGCTGGTGAAATTACAGGTCCATGATACTTTTCATCTTTATGTCTCAGGGTGGCGGGGCAGTGCAATGCCACATAATGCGCGTGGACGTGACCTGTGATATAATAAAATAAATAAACAAAAAAGCCTTTTATTTCTTGCATTAAATTGCTTTTTTACATCTATATTTTTATTTCTAACAAGTATGTTATTTTGTTAGTTAAACTTAAAATTGTTATTGTTATTGTCGTTAATTTCCTTCTTATGCAAGAACCCCAAATCAGGTGGAGGTCTCCTCCAAAGATGCCCATTTGTCTCAGTACCTGCGAGGTAATGCATTGTTACCGATTAACATCAACTAGGTCAACTACATGTTCCGTCATTCACGAAGTTAAAAAAATGCAAATTGCAAGTTCCTAGTTGCTAAATGACGGTAAACGCAACTTTCATGTGAGTCAGGTTTGCGTGAAAAAGCAAGTTGCATACAATTGTGACGCCAGGTATGTACCATGGCAATGCTTATTAGAAATGATGATAAAGGAATAACAGACTATAATTATAAAAACAGCAACAAGACAAGTACTTTTGATGTGTAACATCTTTTCTCTCGCTTTCCTGCAATCTGTGTGATTCAATCTGTGTGAGTGATTTCGTAAATAGGGACGTAGGTGTGTAACAGGAAGCGCGTATTTTTCCGAGAGGTTAGTACTGTTATATCAGTCATGTTGCAAGGAGATGTCCGAGAGGTTAGTACTGTTATATCAGTCATGTTGCAAGGAGATGTCCGAGAGGTTAGTACTGTTATATCAGTCATGTTGCAAGGAGATGTCCGAGAGGTTAGTACTGTTATATCAGTCATGTTGCAAGGAGATGTCCGAGAGGTTAGTACTGTTATATCAGTCATGTTGCAAGGAGATGTCCGAGAGGTTAGTACTGTTATATCAGTCATGTTGCAAGGAGATGTCCGAGAGGTTAGTACTGTTATATCAGTCATGTTGCAAGGAGATGTCCGAGAGGTTAGTACTGTTATATCAGTCATGTTGCAAGGAGATGCGATGTCAGAAGTTACACTCGTTTAAGGCTCACTCGTTTATTTGTTAAGAGTTTGAACGAAAAATATTATAAAATAGAGCCATTAAGTGCCCTGATTTTCTTTTAAAAAAGCAAAAATCTAGTAGCTAACTCTATCAACAACGCTCTTTGGGTTCTAGATTGGATTTTATAATCAAAATTGAGTTCTATTATTAACTAGAAACTCGCCCCGGCTTCGCACTGGTAGTGTCGGGATCCCCCCTCCCTCCCGTCACCCTTAACCCTCCCTCTTACCAAGCCACCTCTATCCACACACCAGATAAAAAAAAAACTTTAGATATTTTTTTTACGCCTTGGGTTACATTATTGGAGTTTTAGTAAGAACCCCTATTTTTTTTTAAATATAATATACATAGCCTATATCACTTGGGGATAGTCTAGCTTCCCAACAGAGAAATATTTTTTTAAACCGGTTCAGTAGTTTCGGAGCCTATTCAATGCAAACAAACAAACAATCAAATCTTTCCTCTTTATAATTAGTATAGATATATAGAGAAGAAATGTTTATGCACAATAATAAAATAAAAACAAGCAATTATCTTTGTTTTACGAATGAAAACTATTTTTGTTGAATTTTCTTAGAATTTCTTATTATGAAACAACAAACATGGCTCTCTTTTTACAGAGTCCAGAAATTTCCATCCATTTTGATGATGAAACTATTAGCTATCTTAAAACTCTGGTACACAATTATCAAATCAGAAATATAGAACACTTGTAACCAGACCTATCTAGGACAACCGGATATTCAAGCCACAGACTCACACAGTGAATGGGAACCTCCTTCTATAGAATTGACAGAGCTACTATCATTCCACCATCGTTCATTCGTTTCATTCTATCGTTCTTTTGTTTGGGGTAATCAAAGCTATATTTTTTTTTATTTCTATCCCTCAGTCAGTTGGTGTACTATAGGCAAATGTGTGGAGTGGTATATGGCGTGTGGGATCCAGACTCATTCGTCCTTATTATTAGGTTATCCAGGACATAGGTTCTCTTCAGCCGCTTTGTGTCACTTGGATTTTCAGTAAGCGCTCTCACTAGCGGATGGTCCTGACGTTTAAGGCGGTCCAAGTAACGTTTTCCTCTTTGTTTTATTTCTTCATCAACTGTAGGGACCTCCAGGTATTCGTGGAGTTCTTTGGTGGCTGCTAACCAAGGAGTATTAGACAGAGTGCGCAAGATCTTGTTATGGCATCGTTTTGTTTGGGGTAATGAAAGGGGAAATCAATCAAAAAATTCAAAAATAGTTACCTAGTAGTAGAGCTTTTTTGTGAAAGAGTTCGTCCGGGGAAGTACTGCCACCATACCTATTTCTGCCGCAAAGCAGTAGTGCTTGCATTGCTGTGTTCCGGTTTGAAGGGTAAGGGTGCCGGTGAAATTACTGGCACATGAGACTTTTCATTTTTATGTCTCAGGCTGGCGGGCGCAGTGCAATGCCACATAGGGCGCGTCCTAGGTGGACGTGACCTATGAGGTAATGCACTGTTCATAGGCATAGGTTACCGCTTAACATCAGGTGGGCCATCTGCTTGTCCCGTCATTCAAGTAGTATAAAAAAGAAAGAAAAAAAGCTCTTTGAGTGGGCTTAACCCCGATCCATATATCAAAGCAGAGCAAGCATTTTTTTTTGTACTACTGAATTACTGAACAAGCAGATGGCCCACCTGATGTTAAGCGGTAACCTCTGCCTATGAACAGTGCATTACCGCATAGGTCACGTTCACCTAGGACGCACCCTATGTGGCATTGCACTGTGCCCGCCACCCTGAGACATAAAGATGAAAAGTCTCATGTGCCAGTAATTTCACCGGCACCCTTACCCTTCAAACCGGAACACAGCAATGCAAGCAATACTGCTTTGCGACAGAAATAGGTATGGTGGTAGTACTTCCCTGGACGAACTCTTTCACAAAAAAGCTCTACTACTACTAAAAAGTCGATGGCGTTCCGCAGATCGTTTAGCTACTCAGCAACTAGGTGCTGGCATAACCTTCCACCAGTTTCCAGTGCCTGCTCTGAAAAAGTTTAATGTTTTGAGAGGACACTCAAAAGACCACTCTTCACAGGGGTATTACCTTAGAACAAGTCGCCTTGATAGGAGTGGGGTGGGAGGGGAGAAGCAGAGGGGTAGAGTTGGTCCCCACTCCCCCCCACACGCTAGAGGTGCATAGCTTACGAGAAAAAAATTTAAAAACACTTTGATGTTAAGTATGGCTATAGATATCATAACTACATACATACACTGCGGTAGAGAGTTTGGGGATAAAGGGGAAAGGAATGAGGGGAAAGGAGATACCCTCCCATATAAATTAAAAAAATAGGAAACTTAACGTTTTTGAGAAAAAAAATAAGAAAGTTTCGAGGTTTTTACCTATGTTTTTTTATGAAATCTTGATTTTATCCACTCATCTTACAAAGGCTATTGGGTATTGGCGTGCAGGTGTCGGTTCTGGTTTGCTGCGGCCCCAACCGGGCCACGCTCGCCTTCGGCTCGCTCGCAGCTCACGTCGTCATATACCAACGAACGTGTATTGGATATTTTACAGCCGTACTTAACAGTAAGTTGGTCAACGTTTATCTACCTATAACTACACATCTAAGGTAGGTAACTACAACACCATCCTCTCTTCTTCGTCGTTACACTCTTGGTAGAGTGGTCGTGGTCGTCACTTCAGGGTCTGGGGCTCGCTTCACAATCCTTCGCCGCTCATCTCACACCTGGTGCATTCATGCAGTGGACCGTCCAAAACTGCCCGGATTTGGTCAGTCCATCTCATGGGCGATCTGCCCCGTGCTCATGTGTCCTCAACTCTACCCTCTACAACAAGGCGTTCAATGGACAAACTCCGCGTCGCGACATGTGTCCGAAGAAAGTAACGATGAAATTTATGATACCTACACCATACTGTATGTATAGTATATTATACCTACTAAAACTGTACCGTATACGACGATCTGGAGCTCGATACAAAGTAATTTGTACTGTTAAAATTACAATTTTGTATACTAATTTATATTCTCCAAACAAACAATGACATTTCCCTTCCAAATAAACTCTGCGAAGATGGAATTTTATGAGCAATTCGTATGCCGCAGTAATTGAAGAATAACACGTTTTTAATTAACTGGATCCCTTACGTTTCCTGTAATTAGAGGCAGAGAGCTTGTTACTGACGCAACGCAACCCTGCCTGCCGATTCGGGACCACTCGATTCAACTGACTTGCCATAACTATACTTCATAAAAGAAAAAAATTCCTTAATGATGAGTTCAAATAGAGAAGGTATGTATTCACCATAGACGTAGAATTTTTTCGCTACGCTAAATAGACAAACGAAGCGTGGGAGAGAGAAGTCATTTTTAAATGTACCCCGTGCAAGAAGAAAAGTGACAGCAACAATGTATTGAATGTGACATGTTTTGCTTGAGTACATGCCCATACCGGACGGTCTGTTGTGCAGTTTAACTAATTTCGTAATTTTTTTAGTAATCTTACTATTAAATAACAAATATTACTTTGTATGACAATGGTGTCGTGTTCAGTTTGTGACTGTGAATATGCAAGACGTAATTATCCGGGAAAATACACGTTTCACAGGTAAATAAGAGATTATTGGTAGTTCGATTGTATTGCTTATTTTATCAATTCTGCTTTAGTAAATGGCCTAAAAACCAGTTTCATTCGTAGATTAGGACTTTCCCTTATATTTTTTAATAATATTTCGTTGCTGCACCTAGAAATAAACAATATTTTATGTAAAATACAAACCGTTTTCCACCCCGAAGGGAAGAAAACGATTATTTTAGGTCAAGCCGAGGCTAGACCTCTAGGAGATATCTATCTTACCTTCGTTTGCCCATGTCCATACAATTAACAGTTCTAGCCATGTCTTCGAGTGTGATTCGGTAGCGGGGAGGTGCGGGGAGTAGTTACCTCTCCTCCCCGCGCGCAGGTGCCGGCGGGGGTCACGCGCGTCGCTAGGAAGCAGCGCGCCTTTCTTTAGTACCTTCCGATAAGCCGGCTAGGCCTTACCGAGGTCTAGCCTCGGCTTGACCTAAAATAATCGTTTTCTTCCCTTCGGGGTGGAAAACGGTTTGTATTTGAGGTCGCCGAGGCTAGACCTCTAGGAGAAATGTTTGTTTTCTGCCGGCACTATAGTGTACTGTGACAGAATAGAGATATACTCGTACCTGATGATGGATGAATACAGAATAAAAACTTGGGGTTGACCGGTTTTAAAAAAAAAAAAAATAATCAGTCAGTAATTAACAATTATATATAGTAGGCTCATAATCATCATCCTCCTTAGCCTTAAAATTCACAAAAGTAAGCAATTGTAGGTAGAATCTACCTTTTCAGATAGGGTGAAAACCCGTTAAACACGTTAGAATTAGGGCCTCGTGGCTTTTCCACGAACTTACAGTAAAGCTTAAATAAATTCTCTGCCTCCACTACAGTTCCCTCGGCTGAGGATCTGATCCAACGGAACATTATTTTGGAAGTAGTTTGGTGCAACTGCTGATCGTGCTCCGCAAAAGGTGCTTTTAGCCAACCTGTAATTATTATTCTTGGTGCAGCTTCCACTTCCCCTCGCGTAGTTATAAATATATTGTGCAAATTATTATTATTTTCTTTGCCGAAATTTGGATCAATTGCTTCAACCATATTTACCAAGCTCAAGGCAGGGTCCTCTAAACAGTCCAAATGCCACCCTGATTGCCAATGTGTAGCACTATCGGCTTTTTGAGCCACATGTCGGCCAAATCGTGACCGACTTCTCTGTTATGTGACAGTGTTGCGCGTCGATGCAGAGAATAGTCAGATCGTGAATACGCCTACAGCAGAGGCTAAAAGAAGAAGCAAAGCCACGTGGCGGGATACTTCAAAAATTATATGATAGGAGAGTATGTTAGCTCTTAACCACTCTAACATATCTTCAATATTCCAAAATAAGGTCCTTTGCACCATGTTTAAAGATCTTTGAATAGCTATTACCTTGAGCATCTTTGTGACCAATGGATGGGAAGACAGACTTCGTTCTTGGATTGGATCAGATAAGGAGACTATCAACGATTTATGTACTAAAACCGTGGAATATGCTAACTTTTTTATCCGTGACAAAAAGCCTATAAATGAAGCTAACTGTTGTGGTCGAGGATTACCGGGATTTGCCCCATTTTGTCTACACCACTCGACCCACGGCTTCCAAGCCGAACTATAAGTGAGCCATGTCGAATCTTGCCAGGCTGCTTGAAGAAGTTCGACATCATTCGGATCTAAGTTCATAGTTAGTTTACTCCACCCCGTGTCCTCCAAACCTCTAACAAAAACCTCGCACATTCGGTGGGGGCCGTTTGGTTGAGAGGTTGACTGAGTGATGCCTGAGATTAAATATTTGAAACGGTGCCTCTTAAGGCTCTCCTTTTTAGGTCGGCTCTCGAAAATAGCTTCTCCCAACGAGGGACTACCATTAAATAGATCCCCGACGACTTGTTGAAGTACTGCAGCATTTGGGAATCAGAGGAGGTGGGGAAAGCCCCCCGCCAAATGAAAATGCCAGGGTCGGCTGAAGAAGTTTATGAATAGCGCTCCCACTTCCTCAAACTCTAATGACACGTAACCTACCGGCCTAGCCAAACGGCATTCGCTACCAAACGATTATATTTCTACATTCGTAATACAGAACACAGTTCAGTCAGATACAGAACAGCAGAACACATGACATGTCGATAGCTTACGTCAATCTCATACATTGTTGGCTTTTCTACTAGCATCATCGCTAATAGCCTCTAATTTGTATAAGGCCTCTGGGGATACATTTGAATAAGTCGTGGCAAACAGATCGACTTGAGGAATTCCGAATCTTCCCGAAGATTCGACTGGTTATTTCCTTTTTCGAATGCTAGTCTGGAAGGAGATTTCCTCTTAACAGACTATCTGCAATCGCGTTGTAACGAACCGGAATATAAAAGGGATGAAGCGCTACATCTCAGCTTTCCGCCAATACTAAAAATTCCTTTGTCGTCTCCAAAAGACCAACAAACCTCGTTCCGCTTGATTCCGGATGTACGATACCACAGTTTTGTTGTCAGTCTGCATATACCACTAATTATTTCCCTACTTTGTGTGAGAGCTGTCAATACTACAAAGAGTTCTTTGCGGTGTTTTTGCGTTATATCCTGTTTGATCTACTGTCCTCATGCTTAGATGACGATCGCCTAGATGAAACCCCCCAACCTTCGTCTGACGCACCCGTTGTCAAGAACATTGTGCAGTTCTGAGGGATAATTCTGCCTGGGTTCGTTACATTTTTCAACCACTAACAGCACTCCGCTAGAGCCTGGCCAGGAACCTTGACTTTTTGAAGACAGCAATCTTGTCTCAGTTTTCGGCCCGCTCTCCGTATATTTCTCGCGTCCTAGAGGACCGTCAAGTGACGCGAAACCCAGCCTGCCTATTAGCAACATACCTGTCCGCCGAGACCATAGATACTCTCTTTGAAGTTCTTTTAAGTCGTTCACTAAGCGGCTTATTTTTTGAATTCGGCAACCTCCTTTCGTTCTAATCTGTATCCCACTTAATTCTAAAGAACTCTATCCGTGTTTTGGCCCTGAGGATTGTTCTGCATTTATCGACCAACTTAAGCTTTGAAGTAAATCTATCAAGTAAGATACCCGCGCCTCGAGGATCAGAGGGTCCATAAGCAAACAGAAAATTGTCTACTAGATAAACGAGCAACTATAACCAGTTCTCTATCAGAACTCTCGCTACCCAATTGCTGACACGTGGGACACTGGACAGCCCGGAAGGAAATGAAGTCAGTTTATACAGTTTCCCTTTGAAAGCAAAAGCTAAAGTGACTTATCTTTATCGGAATATGGAAAAAAAAGCCTGACTGATATCCAGTTTCACCATATAGTCACCCTCCTGTAGAAAGGTCTACGGAGCTGGTTGATTAACCGGAACTTCTGTGGTTTTAGACAAAAATTGAGGCGGCGAAGGTCGAAAATTTGTTGCATCTTTCCGTTTGACTTTGAAATCAAAATTATTTGCGACAGAAACCGGAACGTTCTACTACATCTGACTTTAAGCAAGGTTTTTAACTCTTCTGTCATCGCCCAAGGGAACAGAAGGTGGTTTTACTACCAACAGTATTGAATATCCTGAGATTATCTTCAGAATTGGAGCTGATGCGCTCAATTTGTATGCCACTGTATCAGGTAATCCTTCAGTTGTCCCCCTCGAAAAAAAAAACGTCAAAAACACCTGGATTTTATGAAGCTGACGTTGCTCCGTCTCACGATCGGACTTATGGTCTTTCTTGGACTGGGACTCCGCATTTGACGCACGCATGGAACGCTCTGCTTGGGTTGCTGCCCTTGTCTCTTCTTCTTCTGTCGTGTCGATGGTTCTCTGTCAAATTATTTTAGACCAGTGCTCTGCCACGGCTATGGCATTATGAGTGGCTTCGTAAACGTCTTTCAGGGTGCAGGTGTGAGGACACTGCGTGCGCGAAAGTAGGTGCACCATCGAGAACACTAAGTCGGTTGCTTGGATTTGGATTAAATTGCCGGCTTCCGAAATAAATTACCTTTTGCTCCTTTACCGGCTCTCTTATCTGGAAACCTCCCGGCTCGAGAAGGAAGTATGGCTGATATGCCACCATGGTCTTTTATAAAGGTTGGCAGGATTTTTCCGTCAAATAGGGTGAGTCTTTGATGGTGGGATTTGCTGCAAGGCAGCCTTGAAAGCAGCCATCAAAGCATCATTCTTTGTTTTGAAGGATTTTTGATGAAATTCGATAGATTTGGCTCGATGGCCACATGCAAACTGAAGCAAGGTGTCGGATGCAGTATTAATGTTTGAACCCTCTGCGAAGACATTCACCAAGTCCTGAGCCGCCTCAGGATATTTAGCTGCCACGTCTTTGAGTTGTTCCGCCAAGGACTTCCTTTCTATCAGCAGCCTATACACAAAAAACACCATGCACGCTCCATCGATTGTGCTTCCAGATGATGACCCTCATGCTGCCTCTAGTGTAGGCAAATTTTGCCAATCGCAAACCAATTTAGATGGCTACTACGACCTTGGTGGGGGCTAACATGGGTGAGGAGTCCCTGGAAGGGGTATACTCACTCTACACATCTGAATCCAACTCAAAGGATGTCACGCCATTTCTCGCCCACTTTTGCGCTATCGAAGGCTGTTTCGGCTGTAGAGATGTGAGAGCAGCAAGGGTTTTAACGAAACCACTGTCTTATTGAAAATTTAATTCTGGGTGGCTGAACCCCTGATCTTATTTGCTATCGCTGAAACTCGTTCGGCATTTGAGGATCAATCTCCTCTCCAAATAATTCCTCCTTAGCCATATGTACGACCCTCCAACACGTAGGTACATCTATCCGGCAGATGCTTCTGGGCCAGGAGCTTTACCCGTTCTAACAGCGCGTTTTCCTCCTGTGACTTTATTTCCTCCTTTTGCCTCTTCGTGATACGATCACCACTCAGTGCCATGTATCACAAACAATTAAAAGAAAATTCACCAGCAGGAGGTACTTGCTCTCTCTGCAGGGTGGAGGTGAGAGAATATAAAACAGCGCGATTGCCGAGCCAAGAAGTTTAATTTAGATAGGACGGCTGCGGCTGCGGCTGCGGCTCGCGAGGCTTCCTTCGAGTAGGCGCGCCGCTCGATTTAGTCGGCAAGGGCTGCGGCTGCGGCTCGCGAGCCTTCCGTCGATCTGTCGCGCCGCTCGATTTAGGCGGAGACAGCTGCGGCTGCGGCTCGTAGGCCATCGCTCACCTGCGACGGCTGCCACTGCGGCTCGCGAGCCTTCCGTTGAGCCGTCGCGCCGCTCGATTTAGACGGAGACAGCTGCGGCTGCGGCTCGCGAGCCGTCGCTCACCTGCGACGGCTGCGGCTGCGGCTGGCGAGCCTTCCGTTGAGCCGTCGCGCCGCTCAATTTAGACGGAGACAGCTGCGGCTGCGGCTCGCGAGCCGTCGCTCACCTGCGACGGCTGCTGCTGCGGCTCCTGAGCCGTCGCTGTGGCTGAGCCATCTGGCGCGTTGTCTCACGACAATTTGCTTACAACAGTTGTTGTGAACGAACTGTGTAGCCTTACTAGGGAGCTGTACAGCTACGCCTAGGTAAAGTGGAGTGCATGAATGGAAGCTCCAAACGCGGTAGGTGAACACAAGAAACAGAAGAACTTCGTGCTCCTCACCTTTATTAGCTACGTAAAATAAGCGCTTAATAACACAGGAATTCTGAAGTAAATAGATAACTTCGTGGTACGTAAAATAAGCGCCGAATAACACAGGAATACCTGAAGTCAATAGATAACTTCGTGGTACATAAAATAAGCGCCGAATAACACAGGAATACCTGAAGTCAATAGATAACTTCGTGGTACATAAAATAAGCGCCGAATAACACAGGAATACCTGAAGTCAATAGATAGGTACCTCGTTCCTAGTAGGTGTTAAATCGAACACAAAGTTCTACACACTCAATTTATGAAGACACGACTGAAACAAAACATATTAAATATCACTTACCGATTATCCGGTACGTGAACGAACACTACAACAGTGTTAATCAAACACAAAACCAGTGAAAAGCGTTAACTTTTAAAACACTTTTATCATGGACATGCGCACACACTCGGTAAAAATAGCGTACTAAAGAAAGGCGCGCTGCTTCCTAGCGACGCGCGTGACCCCCGCCGGCACCTGCGCGCGGGGAGGAGAGGTAACTACTCCCCGCACCTCCCCGCTACCGAATCACACTCGAAGACATGGCTAGAACTGTTAATTGTATGGACATGGGCAAACGAAGGTAAGATAGATATCTCCTAGAGGTCTAGCCTCGGCGACCTCAAATATAAAAATGTTTGATTAAGATAGGGCTTGACCAAGTGATGACGTCAGAAATATCGATAGTCCTGTTGCAGTCTATATCGTAGTATAATGCACATCATGTAAAAAGAACGCTGGCGGTCAAGCTTCTTCAGGCGTTCCAGCGTTCTTTTTAAGAGATTACTTACTTTTCTACTTATTTAAGAGATGTATACCTATGCATTCAATGAGTGCCTACCTAGTTTACTACAAATAATGTACAATTATAGTACGCGTCATGTAAAAAGAACGCTGGAACGCCTGTAGAAGCTTGACCACCAGCGTTCTTTTTACATGACGCGCACTATACCTACCTATAAATTAAATTTGTGTCCATCCTAGAATGGAGGTTTACTTTGTTTGGAGTAAATATGTGTGCTCTTTTAACATTTTACCGTTTTTTTCAAAATCTATAATAACCAGGTGGACATTGAGGTGTGTGTTTTTGTATTGTATATTGAAAAGGTAACTTTAAAGCACCACGGGTGTTTTTATTGCAGTTTGTGTAGTAGATATTTTGGAGTAAATATTTACGTTGTTGTACACACGCCTTTTTCCCGAAAGGGTATATTTATTTTTTATTTTTTATAAATAAATATTGTTTATTTCTGCTTAATAAAATAATAGGTAACAAATTAAATTTAAATATACCCCAAAAATTCCGTTCCAGCGGGACTCGAACCTGCACCCTCGCCTGTGATCAGCGATGCCTTTACTTTCGAACTTTAAACAGAAGGTTTCCAATGAAACACCTGTAGATACAGCACTATCAACTTGGCGCTATAGCCGAGTTGATAGTGCCCACAAATTTCGTCTCCAGCGTCATAGCTCGATCTATGGCTAAATTGTTTAAGGCATCGCCGATGACAGGCGAGGGTGCAGGTTCGAGTCCCACTGGAACGGAATTTTTGGGTAACATTTAAATTTAATGTTATCTATAAAGCGTGGTTTACACTTGAAAAATAATAAACTTTGGGGTAACAAATTGTCTATAGATAAAGTAACAGAGTGAAAAATTATATGGGCGTAGCACGGCTGATATAAAATGTTTTTGTGCTTTCAGATTTCCAAGTAATCCTTTGCTACGAGAAAAATGGTTATCGGTTATAAGAAGAGTGGGATAGACTCAAATAAGAACTCCACTAGGTATATGCAGCAAACATTTTAAGTTTAAATTTAAAAGGGAAACTCTAAGATCCCACCTATAAATAAAACTGTAATATTTAGGGATCAATAAATAATAAAGGTTTATTTATCAACTGTATTCAAAATTGGAATAAGAACCTTATTCTCTTTATGACGTCAAATTTGCCAAACTGTGTTATTCATGAAAGACTTAATCTGCATTAAGATGTATTTATCTGCCATACACATCACGGACGGATGATGAATTCTATCGACAATGTAAAAGTGTTGGTCGAGGACAACACTATTTTTAACTCGGACATAGACTTTCACCAACACGTGCACATATTTTTTTTGGTTCCATCTTCGATCTCTGATTGTAGATCTAGTACATATACTAAATCTATGGTATTCACAGTTATTATTCAAATAGTAGGTAATCAGTCAGATCGGTAGTTCAGGAATTGCAAAGGCTAATTGCTTAACTAAACGTTGTTAGCCATTTTTAACCCCCGACGAAAAAGAGGGATGTTAATTAAGTTTAACGTAAGTATCGGTGTACCTATTTGACCTATCTGTGTCTCTGTCTGTGGAATTGTAGCCCCGAAAAAGATGAACTAATTTTGATTTAGTTTTTTGTTTTAAAGGTGACTTGATCGAGAGTATTCTTAGCAGTATTTGGTGCAAATTGCTGCAGCCGCAAAATAGTCGCCCCTAGAAACCCCCGTTTCCGAAAACAACAAATCCTGTTACCTTCCTAGGATAGAACGGCCGCGAATTCGCCAGCGTAGGTACTAGGTAGGTATAGTTTTTCACTTTGGTTTTTCAGCACAAATTTTGGCGCCCCACAGTACGTTCTACCATAAAGGATATGATGTTTGCTATATTATGGGAGTTTTTGGGGGCAAAGTCGATCTACTCAGGTTTCATCACTGGGAAATCGCGATTTTCCATAAATAAAATATTATGGTTCGCTATTCGCTAACCTGTGTCAGTCGCAGAATATTGAATAGTTAGCTATTCCGCGGCCGAGCGCTTGAATTCGAATTTCGAACAGGCTTATTGTGAATTCAAATAGACAATACTGGCTGAAGAGAAACAGTAGAGATTGTAAGGGTAGCGATACAATTAGTAAACACGATTTTACACGAAGAAAATCGCATAATTACAAATTTGAGACTTCCCGCCATTTTCGAAAAGAGTTTTGTGTAATGTTGGTGGCATTTTAACCAATGTACCTAGCTCGTCTATAGAGCACAAGAGTAGTGTATTGCATGACTTTTCAAATTAGTTGAAATTTTGTATCAAAGTTCTTGTAAAATGGCCATCGTTTTACTAAAACATGACTTGACTGTGACTTTGACGACTTGGAAGGATTGTAACGTTGCAATATATTATTGAAAATACAATAATTTTACGTGCGTATATTAGGCGTGCGACGCCAATTATAAAGAAAAAAAAGATTCATAATTACTAATTATAATTAGTCGTTACGTTGCTTAGTAGTAAAGCCTTGTACTATCATTTATTCTGTGGTAAAGCTCACTCATAATTTTAAAATGAGTTCCATCAAGTCTCATTTACTACTAATTTATTAAATAACATGAAATAACATAAAATTAGTTAAAGAACTTATAATATCAAGCTCATTACTAAGCCGAAACATAAGGAGCTTACTTCCATGATATGTGGAAGTGGTGTCACAGTTGATAAAAGCAGTTAGTACAGCCGTGGTATCATTATAAGTTCGCGAGGTAGCAAACTTTTGATGCTGCTATAAGGTTTTCGTACAAAATTACAGAAGTTTATTTATGTATCTTAGTGAGAAAATTTGCAGATGCTGTTTCTTCTCTAGTTTTGAAATTGTTTTTCGTGTCACTCGATCTTTCTTGGTCACCCTGAGTTACGTTAGTGAATGATAGTTAAAGAACTAGTAGGGTGAAAGGTCAGTGTGCTTCGTAGAGGCTTCTTTCATACACATACATACATTTAAACACGCCTTTTCCCCCCGAAAGGGTAGGCAGATACTCAATGGGCCTCTTTTCACAGTGGGTTGCACCATCGTAGAATATAGGCGTGATTAATGTTGAGCTCATCGCCGCCATTGCTTCCCACGACTGACTCGGCTAATGCTTTCTTCCAGTAATAACGCATTCCTTAATAAGATTAGCAGCCAGGACAATTCTTATACCAACGAATCTTAAAAAAAGTCCGGGTAATATTGAATGTCAATATAATACTTATATCGGTAGGTAATAGGTACCTACACCGAAGGCAAGTAAGCATCTGTCTCGTCTAAACCTTCCCCGAATACCATTAACGCTTCAATAAAAATCATCCACCACATCCGCATTAAACACGCCAATTCATTCCGAAACATTCGCTACCAGCATTATTTCCTCCGACGCCCCTTATTAAAATCACACGAACTAAGCGTCGAGTGTAGAGCAAACAATGAAAAAATTCTCGCGTATATCGCTCTCTGGAAAAAATACCTTCAAAATAGAATGGCCGGCAGCCGCCTCAGTTCCGCTCCGCTATAAAAACCTACCCGAGCAAACTCTGTAATTCCGTTCTCGTCCCAACCGATATAAAATATGAAAGACTGAGCAAAATTCACGCGCGCCACCCCGAGCGCAGCTTCGGGTATCTCCGCTGGCGCTCGGGTGATTCCGCGCCGACGGAGCGGCAGTACTGATTCTCGCGTCCGATGGTTGAACCGCGGTCCGTCAAAATCGGGGAAAACTAACCGTGTATGTGTGATTTGTGTGCGTTTTTCATGTGAGAGACTGGTTACTCTGCAGTGTACTAGCATTATGTGCTTTGTGTGGTGTCCATGCGTGCAGCTGACTTCTGCGTTGCCCGTTTGATGGTCCGGAAAAATGGTAAATGTTGCACCTTTTTTATGTTAACTTCGATTAGTTGATGGATGTCTCTGACGGCGAAAATTTTATTTTACAGCGCCTTAAATTGAAGTCTTGTTTCAGTTTTAAGGTTTTCATCGTGTCGTTTGTAATAATTTTGTATGGATTTAGGTTAATACCGTTTTGACAATGGATAATTACGGGTTTTGGGACCAGAAAAGGGTTTCTAATAATTACAATTTGAGACAGTTCATGGTTTCGTTGAGTTTTCCACGTGTTAAACAAATATAGTTTATCAATATGGTTCTCAGCGATCTGAGTAATTTGAATTTATCATTATTTCGATGACGTTATTATATTTATTTATTCCCAGTTAAGATTATATACTGATTTCAGTTATACCTATTTTCAGAAAAAACCTCATGAATTTTCATAACATTTTCATAAAACGTTTTACATTAAAACTCTACCTACTCTATTACAATTATTTACCTCAAGGAATTAACGATGCCTTTGTAATTACATGAGGTAGTTGTTTTGCTACGTAAATTTAATGTTAATTGTTCCTCATTAACCTCTTTGAAGATGAATATATTTGTCATTATTATGTTTGAATTACCATTTTGATCGACTCATATCGTAAAATGCGAATTATAAACTTCAAAATACACGCTAATTGAGAACTTACTTCTTTTTTATGAAGTCAGCTAAAAACGAGTTTATATATACATAGGTACTTTATATAGGTACCTACTTAAACAATACGAGTACCAAAATTTAAAAATAGAATCAGATGATTACACCTTTTATCTGACTAAGTAATGTTATAATAGTACATTATGGTACTAGTGTGTAATGTTGGTGATTACCACTGAGGCGCCATTGAGACCCGAGCGGTTAGGTGAGGGTCTTAAGAGAGCCGAGGACGATAATCATCAATACACACGTGTTTCATGCGACGTTTTTCAACACACTAGTGAAGAAAATAATAATAAAATAGAAATACACACTCTGTGTAAATGTTCAACTGTCTCTATAACTCACTTATGAATAATAGCAATGAAAAATTCACAGTTTGGTTACAGGTGTCATTATTTTCCTAATTGCGGTGAAATTAGTGCCACTTTGTGAGCAAGTGTGTTGAAAAAAACTTTTCTTCGATTATAATACACAACGGCCAGACCAAGGAGGAATCATACTCTTTTCCGTTTTTTTTAATAATCTGTGGTTACGCTCGTTACATGGTATATGCGCGGTAGAATCGTGTCTTTTTTTTGATTATTAATGAATAAATAGGCGTCAAATGTGACGCCTTTTATTTACGTTATTGTTTTTCATGTTCTTTGTTGGTCAAGTAACAGTTTTATTGCATGAGTGTAGATAAAGTAGTGTATTAAACTGCACATAACTAAGGCATTACAACACTCGTGAGATACTGTTAACAAACCTCGCCATATGTGACGGTTCCATAAACTACTATTATCAAATTTTGGATATAAAAATAGCGTAAGAATATAAGTAGCCAATAATTTTCTCACGGGTGTGATTCTGAGCTTGCTGTCGACAAGAGTGAGTGGGTTTTAACCACCAAGCTAGTCCAGTGTAGGTTTGCGGATGTCACACGGCTGAGAACTTTTGTTCGAACCGTGTTACTATTTCTAACCGTGTTAGCACGTTCACTGCTAAAAAATATATAAATAATAAATATAAATATAATTCATTTATTAAATCAGACATTATTAGGTCCATTATTTGTTAGTATTATTCTGTTAGAAATACATTAGTTATAGCTATAAGATTGAGATGAAAACTCATCCGAATCCCGACCAAGCAGACTCCAGCGAGGCTACCTACCTGATCAGGACCCGGATAAAAGCCTTCATTACTGGCAGATCATAGCGATCGGGAATGAGCTGCAGGATGCCGTTGGAACTGCTCCGCACTCTGCTGAGCTATGAGACAGTTTTCTTACGGATGATGACGTGAAAACCATCAACCTGAGCCTCCGCAAACATCGCTGATGCACTGCAGAAGCGAGGAAGTCCCATCAGCATCCTAAAACCATTATTATATTGGACGCGCAGGGCACTAAGCGACTTCTGTGTATAGCTGAACCACAGGCTGCTCGTGTAGAAAGATTGGCAGTAGGCTTTGAAGAGAGTTATTTTCACTTATATATATTTTTACTTATATATTTTCACTTATGTTATATATGAATATAAATTATTATGAAAACAGTCCATTTAAAATTAAAATTATTCTTGGAACAGTTATGCAGTTTTTGTCTTTCTCATTAACAGGCAGTTCGAAATTCGCTCGAAAGAGACAAAACACGGTGAGACTGATCGAACGGTTAGAAGAAGTGGATATAATTAAATGTGGTGCATTAAAACCTTTTTTCACCACGATTTTTATCGAAAAATCAACAAAAATATTTATGTTAATATAAATCATAAAAAGCAGGTCCTCTTGTTTTCAAAAAAAAAAAAAAACGAAAAATGTAAGAAATAAATCAAAGTAGCCTCTGTCTTCGTAGTTACAAGCATATACCTCCTAAACTATCAATTATAAGATGTTTTTATTACCTTAGTATTTTAAATAACACAACGCCGCGAGAGGATCTTCTTTTTATTTTGAAGCTTACTTCCATAGTGATTTTTAATTTAAAAATAACGTGTTTATCGCTCACTTTTCATTTCGGAAGTGCTATTCTGTCACTTTCTAAATTACCTGTACTTTAATGAGTTAGATAGTGGCATAATGTGGCGTCCATCGACGCCTTAAGCTTTATAGCAGCATGCAATTTGCTGATTAGAAAATTCGACATGCAGCTTAATAAACCAGTCGTCACCTATTCGCGCTATATAAAAGTCGTAGGTACCACTTTATATAATACCTAAAAAGTATTTTGTGAGTTAACTTATCTGTGTGTGGAGACCATTGTAAAATAAGTGAGTTAATCCAAACATCCTAAAGGTCAAAGTGTAATTTATAATAAAATCTGCTTTTAAATTTCCTCGTGTTTTTTTTCCTCTATCGTTATAAAGGTACATGTGGTAAGCCGTACATGTATTTTTAGAACGGGAAAATCCATGGGTAAAGTTAACGAACCTTAGGGTTAAAAAATACGAGGCTCATTATAATAAACATTGTACGGTAATGGAATTTAATGCTGTGCTGATGTTACCTTCATTATACTGCTGTTTATACTAAACCACAGATAAAATAATACTATACTAATAACTAAACCTAGGGCTTAGATAGCGTAGAGCCAAGAGCGATGAATTCTAAACAACTAAATATTCGTGAATTTGCCTACGAGTATACGTTGAGCAGATTCAAATGATGTTTTTATAATTATACATAATTTTATACATACATAGACACAGACACACGCCTTTTCACCCGAAGGGGTAGGCAGAGCCTCAATAGGCCGCTTTTCACAGTGGGTTGCACCATCGTGGAATATAGTCGATATAGGTTCACAAGTCTATATTGAGCTTTAGAATTTTTAAATTTTTGATATGAGTTCTTATAGTTTTCAAGAAGAAAAAATATAAATGGTGTTCTTAAGCTTATTATCTGGTAAAATCATAAATTCAATAGACTATTTGAATTACTTCATTCGATAAAAAATCGCCTTTTTAAAATTGAAATCCAATTTTAGACTTAGGTAGGTATTTCTTACACGTTTTATTTTTTGAAATATTTAGCCACTTAATAATTATTAATTGAGTGAGTGAATTCATCAACAAAATTGAACAAAGAGTAGTTTTTAGATTATTTTTATAGACAAAAACACGGTATCTGAGAATGCGCTCGCTTTCTTCGCCTAATACAAAAATTTTCGTTGGACGTATGAAATCCGGATCAAGGAGCACATCCTTATACTTCGCCTGGAGCTGGAGAGCATATGACTTGAAGTCAGTGGCCCTGTTGGTCTAAAGTAAAATAGCGCCTTTATGTGGTTGCTTTTTCATACAAACGTATTTGCACAAATATGGGCGAACAGGGTATAATTTTACACTGAAATGACTGTTGTTGGGTTTTATATTGGTCATTATTTGCGGCAAATCATATTTGGTTGAAGAAAACAGTCGATTAATAGCGAAAATAACATCGAAATTTTAGTCCATACAAGTAATTTAGTAAGTAAAATTTCGATGTTATTTTCGCTATTAATCCACTGTTTCCTTCAACCAAATAATATGATTTGCCGCAAATAATGACCAATGTAAAAGCCAACAACAGTCGTTTCAGTGTAAAATTATACTCTGTTCGCCCATATTTGTGCAAATACGTTTGTATGAAAAAGCAACCACCTTAAGTAAAATCGATCTATTCATTTAGAGACTTGGGTAGGCAAATTTGAAACTAATTACCTATTCTCTTATAATTAACTACTATTAACTATAATTAAATTTAAGCTAAGAGCAGTCAATTCCAGTACTTTCGATAATAACGCTGGTGCTCAGCTCGTACGTGATTATGAAGTTGTAACAACTTTTTCGTCAGATGTTTTGTACAAATATGTATCTTGAAGAATATATTTACGTACGTGATCTTTTTTTGTTTTTTTTTGTTTACCTCTAAATTCTGTATAAGCCTTCAAATATCAGCTTATTTGCACAATTTTACCTAAACTTTGTATGTTCATAATGTACTTACAAACTGTAAAAGTGAAAAAAAAGACTGATCAGGTATCTAGCCCATGTTGTGTAGAATCTAAATTACAAACATTTTTTTCACAAACTTGAAAGACTTTTTCAAAAAAACGTACGTGCTGGAACTTGTTTTATGATATTTCGGCGCACTCAATTTCATTCGATATTATCGCTTTCTCACCTACTTGTTTGTCCACGGGCGGTGAGGTACGCGGGGGACGAGTCGTGCGGTGGGGTTGGGGCGGGGTGAGACGGTGGTGAATGGAGCTCCCGCGCCTAAGCTGTGGGCCTCTCGAATCGGACGAAACACGAAAGGTTAGGTAGTGTTGAATTTGTTGGCTGCGCCTCAGAATATATATACCTACCTAGCTGCGCGTGCGTACGTATACCTACTATCCGAAACTTGAGAAGAACAACTGAATTAGTCAGCTCGTGCGTTTTACAAAATGGGTAAAATGTACCTATGTTTATTTCACATAAATAATGAGATGCCTCATCTAGACTTTCTACTAGGTACCTTTATAACTTCTTCGGTCGATTGAGAGGCGGCCTTCCTGCATTGTGTTGCGTGATGCGTCGTACAGTTCGCGGTCGCCACTCAAGAAATTTTATTCGACAATGATTATCAGTTCTGAGCTTTATGGCGTGCTCATTGCCACTTGCACAACTTGCTAATTCTGAGAGCTATGTCGGTGATACTAGTTCTACTACGATCTCCTCATTTCGGATTATATCACGATACGCAATAAAGTAAATAAGTAAGAACCTACTAATTTCAAAGATAAGTAAGTACGAGTAGGTAAAGTACCTAGATATCTGGGTAGGTAGGTACATAAATGTTTTGTTTGGAATGAAAAGATTGGACAGTTTGCATAGGGTTGCTTTGCGGAGTATTACTAGGTACGTTACTATTGTTTTTTTTATAATATAACTACTAACGACTCACTCGCGATTTCATTCGCGTGGTCCCGGTTTTTTTCCAAAAAACTTTTAGGAACAACTCGCCAAAGTTGCATCGCTATAATGATTTAGAATTGTATATCGAACATAGAAATAAATAAATAAGTATAGGTACTTACCAACATTTTATCATGAAGCTATATAGATCGATCAAAGTTTTTTTTTATTTGTATATGAATAAATAACAACCAGGTTTTCTATGCGTAGAAAACCTGGTTATTATTTATACAGGAGGGATAAAGTCGTAGGTTCAAATGCCGGTTTTGTAATGGATTTTCCACTCGAAAAATATCTGAGCTCTAGGTATACATATAAGTAGACATACTATGTAGTAGCTAAACTTTTCACTTTGCCTCACTATGGTGGCTATGCTTGTTTTGTTGTGATCGAAAATAAATATTATAAAATATTTGCTAATGGACACTAACGTAATTTTACGAATTGATTGAGTAGGTACCTAACTACTAAAAAAATATATTATGTTTCTTAGTCGAGATTAGTTGATAGTTACTATGGCCTGTAATTTCGGTGAGTTGCTGTCCACAAGCCGGGGATGAGACCGAGACCGCACCGCCCTGAGCAGCCGGCGCGGCGTGGCGAGCTGGGACCGCACCGCTCCGAGCGGCGCGCGGCCGAGCGGTGCGGTCCCAACTCACCACGCCGCGCTGGCTGCTCCGAGCGGTGCGGTCCCGGGCCCCCGCGCGCCGCTCGGTGCGCGGTCTGAGCTCGCCACGCCGCGCCGTCATAGTCATAGTCATTGTCATAGTTATAGTCATAATCCTAGTCATAGTCAAAGTCATAGTCATAGTGTCATAGTGTCACTATGACTATGGCTATGACTGTGAATCTATGAAACTGTGACACTATGACACTATGATTCTATGATTCTATGACACTATGACACAATGATTCTATGATTCTATGATTCTATGACACTATGACACTAGGGCACTATAGGACACTCTGACACTACCAGTGTCATAGTGTCATAGAGTCATAGTCATAGTCATAGTCATAGTCATAGTCATAGTCATTGTCATAGTTTCATTATGTCAAAGTGTCATAGTTTCATAGAGTCGTGGACATAGTCATAGTCATAGTCCTAGTCGAAGTCATAGTCATATTCATAGTCATATTCATAGTCCTAGTCATAGTCATAGTCATAGTCATAGTCATAGTCATAGTCATGGTCATGATCATAGTCATAGTCATAGTGTCATAGTGTCAAAGTGTCATAGTGTAATAGTGTCACTATGACTATGACTATGAATCTATGAAACTATGACACTGTGACACTATGATTCTATGACACTAGGACACTATGACACTACCAGTGTCGTAGTCATAGTCATAGTGTCATAGTGTCATAGTGTCAGTTTCATAGTGTCATAGAATCATAGAAACATAGTGTCAAAGTGTCATAGTTTCATAGTCATAGTCATAGCCATAGTCATAGTGACACTATGACACTATGACTATTACTATGACTTCGACTATGACTAGGACTATGACGATGTCTATCACTATGACTATGACTATGACTAAGACTATGACTATGACTATGACTATGACTATGACTATGACTATGACTATGACTATGACTATGACTATGACTATGACTCTATGAAACTATGACACTATGACACTATGATTCTATAATTCTATGACACTATGACACTAGGGCACGTATGAGTCATAGTCATAGTCATAGTCATTATCATAGTTTCATTGTGTCATAGTGCCATAGTGTCAAAGTGTCATAGTTTCATAGAGTCATGGTCATAGTCATAGTCCTAGTCGAAGTCATAGACATAGTCATAGCCCTAGTCATGGTCATGGTCATGGTCATGTTCATAGTCATAGTCATAGTAATAGTGTCATAGTGTCACTATGACTATGGCTATGACTATGAATCTATGAATCTATGAAACTATGACACTATGACACTATGACACTATGACACTATGATTCTATGACACTATGACACTATGATTCTATGACACTAGGACACTATGATACTACCAGTGTCGTAGTCATAGTCATAGTGTCAGTTTCATAGTGGAATAGAATCATAGAAACATAGTGTCAAAGTGTCATAGTTTCATAGATTCATAGTCATAGCCATAGTCATAGTGATACTATGACTATTACTATGACTTCGACTATGACTAGGACTATGACTATGACTATCACTATGACTATGACTAAGACTAAGACTATGACTATGTCTAGGACTATGACTATGATTATGATTATGACCATGACTCTATGAAACTATGACACTATGACACTATGACACTATGACACTATGACACTATGATTCTATGATTCTATGACACTATGACACTAGGGCACTAGGACACTCTGACACTACCAGTGTCATAGTGTCATAGAGTCATAGTCATAGTCATAGTCATAGTCATAGTCATAGACATAGTCATAGTCATAGTGTCATAGTGTCATAGTGTCATAGTGTCATAGTGTCATAGTGTCATAGTGTCATAGTGTCATAGTGTCATAGTGTCTTAGAGTCTTAGAGTCATAGTCATAATGTCATAGTGTCATAGTGTCATAGTGTCATAGTGCCATAGTGCCATAGTGCCATAGTGTCATAGTGTCATAGTGTCATAGTGTCATAGTGTCATAGTGTCATAGTGTCATAGTGTCATAGTGTCATAGTGTCATAGTGTCATAGTGTCATAGTGTCATAGTGTCATAGTGTCATAGTGTCATAGTGTCATAGTGTCATAGTGTCATAGTGTCATAGTGTCATAGTGTCATAGTGTCATAGTGTCATAGTGTCATAGTGTCATAGTGTCATAGTGTCATAGTGTCATAGTGTCATAGTGTCAAAGTGTCCGTCTGTCTATCTCTCTGTCTGTACCTTTTTAGTCACACAGCACACTTGGCAGTATATACATCCGGACAGATGAAAGAAAATACGAGCTGTTCGCGAGTAGGTACCTATTACACACGTATATACATCCGAATCCGGACAGATGAAAAAATATACGAGCTGTTCGCAAGTACCTACTTACAAACGTATATACATCTATATACATATGACTATGACTATGACTATGACTATGACTATGACTTTGACTATGACCATGACTATGTCTATGACTATGACTATGAATATGACTATGACTTCTACTATGACTAGTACTATGACTATGACTATGAACATTGAAACTATGACACTATGACACTATGGCACTATGACACTATGACACTATGACACTATGACACTATGACACTATGACACTATGACACTATGACACTATGACACTATGACACTATGACACTATGACACTATGACACTATGACACTATGACACTATGACACTATGACACTATGACACTATGACACTATGACACTATGACACTATGACACTATGACACTATGACACTATGACACTATGACACTATGACACTATGACACTATGACACTATGACACTATGACACTATGACACTATGACACTATGACACTATGACACTATGACACTATGACACTATGACACTATGACACTATGGCACTATGGCACTATGGCACTATGACACTATGATTCTATGACACGATGACACTAAGACTATGACTTCGACTATGACTAGGACTAGGACTAGGATTCGGACTATGACTATGACTATGACTATGACTATGACTATGACTATGACTATGACAATGACAATGACTATGACTATGACCATGACACTATGACACCATGACACTATGACACTATGACACTATGACACTATGACACTATGACACTATGACACTATGACACTATGACACTATGACACTATGACACTATGACACTATGACGCTATGACACTATGACACCATGACTATGACTATGAAACTAGTCATAGTGTCATAGAGTCATAGTCATAGTGTCATAGAGTCATAGTCATAGAGTCATAGTCATAGTGTCATAGTGTCATAGTGTCATAGTGTCATAGTGTCATAGTGTCATAGTGACATAGTGTCATAGTGTCATAGATTCATAGTCATAGCCATAGTCATAGTGGCACTATGACACTATGATTCTATGACACGATGACACTAAGACTATGACTTCGACTATGACTAGGACTAGGACTAGGATTCGGACTATGACTATGACTATGACTATGACTATGACTATGACTATGACTATGACAATGACTATGACTATGACCATGACACTATGACACCATGACACTATGACACTATGACACTATGACACTATGACACTATGACACTATGACACTATGACACTATGACACTATGACACTATGACACTATGACACTATGACACTATGACGCTATGACACTATGACACCATGACTATGACTATGAAACTAGTCATAGTGTCATAGTGTCATAGTGTCATAGTGTCATAGTGTCATAGTGTCATAGTGTCATAGTGTCATAGTGTCATAGTGTCATAGTTTCATAGTGTCATAGTGTCATAGTTTCATAGAGTCATGGTCATAGTCATAGTACTAGTCATAGTAGAAGTCATAGTCGTAGTTATAGTCATAGTACTAGTCATAGTAGAAGTCATAGTCGTAGTCATAGTCATAGACATAGTCATAGTCATAGTCATAGTCATAGTCATAGTCATAGTCATATGTATATAGATGTATATACGTTTGTACTCGCGAACAGCTCGTATATTTTTTCATCTGTCCGGATGTATATACGTGTGTAATAGGTACCTACTCGCGAACAGCTCGTATTTTTTTTCATCTGTCCGGATGGATATACTGCCAAGTGTGCTGTGTGACTAAATAGGTACAGACAGAGAGATAGACAGACGGACGGAGTAGGCTTAGTAATAGGGTCCCGCTCGATGATACTTTGAGTACGGAACCCTAAGACTATCGGCGCGTAGGTATGTCGGTAGGTTCTAAGATATTTCACCGCCGCGGCGCGCGGGGCGTAGCTACTTACCTACCACAAGTATACAAATATATAAGATTTACGTGGATAGTGAATTCACAATTACTTTGTGAAAGTTTGAAATGTACTATATACCTACATACATAGATAGACACACGCCTTTTTCCCCGAAGGGGTAGGCAGAGCCTCAATGGGCCTCTTTTTACTGTTGGGTTGCACCATCGTAGATTATAGACGTGACACGTGGTGAGCTCATTGCCGCTATTGCTTCCAACGACTGACTCCGCTAACGCTTTCTTCCAGTAATAACACATTCTAATTATAATAAGCTAGCAGCCAGGACAAATCTTACACCAACAAATCTTATCAAAAATCCGGGTAATCCCTTAGTCAGGGACATCCACAGGAGGAGACGGAGGGCTCTATTCTTAGGCCGGACACACTACAAAATCCCTCTAATATTATAAATGTCAAAGTTATGATGTTTGGATGTTTGTTACTCAATCTCGCCGAATCAGCTGGACCCATTTCGGTGAAATTTTGTGCGAAAATAGAATATGATCTGGACTGAGCTATATTTATACTACTTTTTATCTTGGTGAAACCCGAGCGAAGCCGCGGGCGCACACTAGTAAAATATATATTGCAAGTGAGCAGACTAATATAATCTGCTCTGATTATAATACGACAAAATAACAACACAAAAACAGGTAGGTAGGTAGGTTTGTATACGTATTACGGCGTGACTACCTACCTACAATCCACTTTGACTGTCTTGTTTGAATCTACCCAGGTAGGTACCTACCTACTTATGTGTGTTCGGAATTTACTCAACAATCAGGGTTTATAAAATAAACCTACCTACCTAGGATACCTATTATCGAACTCCTTGTATTATTTGATACCCATTTTCCTGTCCAATGTGCTTCAGAGGAAGTTTTTTGATCACTCGTCGTTCCCCTTCATATCACCTACCTAGGATTAGTGTTATTTTTTTTTAATCATACGCCTACTTAGTTTTGATCCCATGCTAGAATCCCCGGTGTCGTGGTTATCAGGAACTACGAGTTGGTACTATCGTGTAAGTATGTACGAGTAGTGAAGTGGTGTGGTACCATGGTACCTACCACAACACCCAAACCCACATTTTTTTTTTGCAAGTCATACAAACATTTGTCCCGCAGCGGAAATCGACTCGCATGCCGTGTGTGAGTGCGAATGAGCCGCGGATTTTGCGCTAACCGAGGGCTCTGACTTACTTCCACGGACCTATATTGTTACCTACTTCATAAACCATAGGTACTTGGTAAACTACGTACCTATTACTTACTTTTTTTTTTACATTGATTTCACCTTTGTTTTGCCGCGATCTCACCTGTTGATAAGTGACGGACGACGTGGCCGACAAAATAGCACAAAATTCTAGAAGGCACCTATTGTACTCTATCTAATGTATAGTACCTATTATATTATCTGTACTCTAGCCTTGGAGAGACCCAGATTATAGTTTTCAGGAAAGACAGATGAAGGTACTGTGTTTCACTCCTACCTATTTTTGAACTCCTTATCATATAACATAACATAATATTACATAACATAATATTACATAACATGACGCCCAACAGTCACATAGGTACCTACATAATCCTGATCCCACACTGGGATTCCCTATGTCATGGGTATCAGAAACTACGAATACCTACCATGGTAATATAACACGCAGAACCAAATATTTGCAGATCGTTCGAACAGTTGTCCGGCAGCGGGATGCCAACCCGCAACCTTTCGCATCTCAGCCGGCTACTCGCCCGATGCGCTACAGAGGTCGTCAAATAAGTACCTACCATACCTATATTATGTATGTAAATATCCACTGTCCTGTACTCCTGTTACTGCGAAATATACTAACGCACCTACCTATAAAATAGATACCCATTAGGCAAGTACCTATAATACATTAGTAGGTACTTACTTATCTTCTATTACTTACATATAATATACCTACATATAGGTAAGTAGGTTGCACGAACAAACATATATGTTATAATTATGTTTGTAGGTTGCCTACAAACATATAATTATGTCTATGCCTACAAACAAATCTAATTCTTTGCCAACTTTCACAATACATATAGACAGGATAGGTATGCAGGTACCTACCTCCCTATGATGTAATTTATTCTTTCATAGTCATAAGTTCGGAAATGTGCACGGTACTTGTGGAGTAGCGATAGGTACCTACGAGTATAATCTTTTGAACATGAGCAAGCGGCGCGCGGCGCGTGTATATAGTACTTAGGTACATACTACTATCTACCTAAATATAAGTAATGCGTGCGTGAGACTCCAATTCATGAATGAGTCCGAGCGGCCATAAGTACTGTATATATTCTGTGCCACGAGTGAGCTGCGGAATTTTCCGAATGCCAACCGATGCCAACCGACGGCTCTGGCGCGGTCTCTCTCTTTTCGCAGTGCCTCTTTTTCAAACATTGAGTTTGATGAAACAACAAGCTTTTAGACCACGCCTGCGATGTACTTCGGTCAGTCAAAATGGGGCACCAGTCTGGCATGTTAAGGAATTTATAATTATTTGAGATTAATAAGGTCGACTAAGGTTACGAATTAAATAAACATAAATTATGAGGTTACTTTAATTTTAATTGTGATTTTAAATTAAAACATTGTAGGTCATGCTATGTTCGGAGTTTGACTACGTGAGATTATCCGAAATGAATGAATCGGTAGAAGAACCAAGATCAAACACGTATCTCTCAGAATTAGCAAGTTGACGGCCTCTGTGGCGCGGCGGGCGAACGTTTGCCTGCGACGCAGGAGGTTGCGGGTTCGATTCCCACCTCGGAACAAATATTTGTGCGATCTACAGATATTTGTTCAGGGTGTTCTGGGTATTTTCTATATATAATAAAAAATATCTATCCATGTAATATATTGTATTAAGTATATCAGTTGTCTAGTAATACATTTATTTACAGAAAGAATAATACAAGGTATGTACAAAATACATATGAAACAGTTGTGCTACCTGAAGACCGCTACAAGCGATCTAAAGGTAGCTCAACTGATCCAAATCACTACCAGACGGAAGCGTCCCTAAGATGCTGGCTGCATTGCCACGCTGAATGGCAATACTAATGCGTTGAGCCAGATAAGAGCCAGCTCTCGGGTCACGCGTCGCTTCGACCAGATGCCCTGAAAGAATTTTGAAAACGCGATGGGCCCCGGAACCCCACGGACCCAGAGTCTCGACCCCGAAAGGCTCAAATAAGTAAGCTCTGTCGAGACTTGCATATTTGCGTCTTTTGAGGTCCTCAGCGGAATCTGCCGCCGCACCGGCCCTAACTGATGTCCCGGACAGATGAGATGGCGCAAGGGTATCAACGCATGTAGCGTCCCACACCAAAGGCCTACCCTTCTCCCACGGAACAAGAGTCATGCCGTCAGGCCGCTTACCATCGTCACGAAACAGACCATTCGGTTCTAGAATGGCTGGAATGTTAACGCTGGTAAGGGCCCGGCGAATGATATCATTAAGGCTAGCGTGGCGTGAAATCCTACTGGCAGCCCTGGTGCACGATAATCCGTGGTGACCAAGCTGATCAACAGCAGTACCGCACTGGCAGTGATGAGGGGCACAGCACCTTACACCCAACCGTAAAGAAGTTGCAATACGGAAAGAAACTGGATCCATTAAAGTACCAGTATTTTGTGATGGAAGTGCTTGCTTGTACCTTGTACCTATAAACACAAGGTCTGCTTAGCTTGGGGCTAGATAATGTTGTGTGAACTGTCCATCTATATTTATTTATTTATTTGTGTAAGATTGGTTATCGAGTGGTGAACACAGGTGGTAAATAAAAAAAGACTTTATTTCAGACACATAGATCCATAATTTGTTTAGTACACAAAATACAGCACTTATGAAAATATTATTAATACCTACAGTAACACAGTTTAAATTTTATTTTAACAACTAGGCCAAAATGCACTCAGTAATATGTGTAATTACAATACAATACAATAACGTTTATTGAACAGTAAAATTACAATAACTTTTTTTTTTTTATACTACTTGTATGACGGAACAAGCAAGAGGCCCACTTGATGTTAAGCGGTAACCTCTGCCTATGAACAGTGCATTACCTCATAGGTCACGTCCACCTAGGACGCACCCTATGTGGCATTGCACTGCGCCCGCCACCCTGAGACATAGATGAAAAGTCTCATGTGCCTGTAATTTCACCGGCACCATTACCCTTCAAACCGTAACACAGCAATGCGAGTACTACTGCTTTGCGGCAGAAATAGGTATGGTGGTAGTACTTCTCCGGACGAACTCTTTCACAAAAAAGCTCTACTACTACTACTACCTACATTACTACTCTACTACTACATATCGCGACGGTGGCGGCTCGGGTCGACTGTTTCCACGCCACCATGCGCAAGCGCGCCACGTCCCTGGTGCGCAGGTTGCGGGCCAGCTCCAACACCGTGCTGGCAATGATTGCTGCTAGTGTAGATTGTCTTTATACTAGGCACTGCTGCGAGCGACACCTGCCCAGCAATCCAAATAGTTTTTAAGGTTTTTTATTGCGTAACCATGTGTACCTTCTTTTATGAGCTTTGCTTGAATTAAATGTATTTGAATTGATTTGATAACAATTGGCCAAACTGTTGTTGAATTATAGACCATTTCAACGAATCATCTGTTTATTTTCTTACCCACAACTCACAATTAGCATGGTAGGATACAACACATAAGTACTATGTATGTAATAAGTTCTGAAATATTGCGGCTATGGAAAACAACCCCAGTTTTTGGGGTTGATTGCTGGGGTTGATTGTCCGATTGTAGGTCAGTGGGTAAGAATGAAGGTCGCCAGTCAGATTGATCGATAGCCAGTGGGAACAGAAATTGATTGATTTCAAGTAGGTTGTACGAGTGGTCCGCGGATTGTATCCATGTTTTGGATTTGTTTTTTTAAATCCCAAATAAAAAGAGGGGTGTTATAAGTCTGAGATCATAGTGTGTTTGTGTTTGTCTGTGGCCTCGTAGCTCCGGAACAGCAGCTTTTATTTTAACGCGGTTTTTAATAAGAGCTGTTGTTTGAGGGTTTGTTCTTAGAATGTTTTTTGGAAATTGGTGCAGCGGTTTCCAGGATCATCAGCTCTCAACAAGGTTTGTTCATTTTTTATAACTACTTGGATGACGGAACAAGCAGATGGCCCTCCTGATGTTAAGCGGTATTGCGCCCGCCATCCTGAAACAAAGTTGAAAAGTCTCATGTGCCTGTAATTTCACCGGCACCCATACCCATCAAACTGGAACACAGCAACGCGAGAACTACTGCTTTGTGGCAGAAAATGGTATGGTGGCAGTACTTCCCCGGTCGAACTCTTTCACAAAAAAGCTCTGCTACCTACTGCTCACCTGTTTTGAAGGGATCTCAGGCATTATTCAAATCAAATCAAATATCTTTATTTCAGGCTTATTAGAATAGTAGATTGTATCATAAGGGAGCAACATTTTTTTTTACGGCGAGGGCGCTTTTTTGAATCCAGAGCGAAGTGAGGGATTCTAGAGTAGTAGGGATTATTTAGTAGAATCCTGAACGTAGCGAGGGATTCAAAGTACGTCGCCCGAGCCAAAATATATGTTGCGCCCGTGTGATACACTCTGCTTTTCATCACCCACTATGAGAAAATAAAAGGCGCCTCATATGTTATTGTAATATTATTATTTAATAAAACAAATGGTTGTTTTTTTGTGTTTTTTTTGGGTGTTTTTTTGTGTTTTTGTGTTTTTTTTGTTTTGTTTGTGTTTTTGTGTTTTTTTATGGTGTTTTTTTGTGTTTTGTGTTTTTTGTGTTTTGTGCTTTTTTGTGTTTTTTTTGTGTTTTTTTTTGTTTTTTGTTTTTTGTGTGTATTGTGCTATTTTGTGTTTTTTTTTGTATTGTTTTTTTTTGTGTTGTGTTTTTTGTTTTTTTTTTGTGTTTTTTTTGTGTTTTTGGTGTTTTGTGTTTTTTGTGTTTTGTTTTTTTTTGTGTTCTTTTTGTGTTTTTTTTGTGTTTTGTGTTTTTTTGTGTTTTTGTGTTTTTTTTGGTGTTTTTGTGTTTTTTTTGTGTTTTGTGTTTTTTTTGTGTTTTTGTGTTTTGTTTTGTGTTTTGTGTTTTGTATTTTTTGTGTGTATTGTGTTTTTTTTTGTGTTTTTGTGTTTTGTGTTTTTTTGTGTTTTTGTGTTTTTCTTGTGTTTTGTGTTTTTTGTGTATTTTGGGTTTTTTTGTTTTGGGTTTTTGGCCGTCGTACCAGCCAGTATTTATTCAAACAATATTTGCGTTCGAATTATTTGGCGCTGGTTCCAAATTCAATAAGTGCGCCGCAATTATCTTTGCCGCGCACTTTTTGAATTAGGAACTTAATAAGTGCGCCGCAAAACTCATTACTGCCCGCTAAAAGTTTCTCATAGAAAACACCACCTTTGGGTGCACTTAAAGGCGAACCCAGTCGTCCTTTTCTAATAGATATGGGATGAAAAATATATAAAAACCTAAACAATTAGCCCATAGCAACATAAATACCTATTAATGCAGCTACAAACTATATAGTTAGAGCTCAACCATTTAAATTTCGATGACACTAGACTGCAGTTCATAGAACATGGTCTGATGATGACCAGCATATGATGTAAAGGATCTAGAGTGCTACTGAAGTTCAGTTTGAGGTAAAATATCATTCTAAGTAACTAACGTACGACTCGTTTCTCGAGATCATTTCTTCCCCATACCTACGAACTATGGAATGAGCTTCCGTTTGAGGTTTTCCCGCTTGGTTACGACATGTGTGGCTTCAAGAAAAATGTTAATATATTCCTAATTTAATAATAATATAATATTTATTCCTTTTTCTAATAATTTTGTTTAGGGTAGGCAGCGCATCGACAATACCCCTGGTATTGCCGGTGTAAGTCACGAGGACCACTTTACATCTGGTGGGTCATACGCTTGTTTGCCCATTTGTTTCATAAAAAAGACGTCTTTTTTATGGGTACCTGTAGACTCGAGGGTCTGATGATGACCAGCTTATGATGAACAGGATCTAGGTTAGTTAGTACTGAAGCTAGCACTTCAAGTTTGAGCTCAAATTGCAAAATATAAAAAAGGGTTTTTGAGTTTTTTGATATATTTGCTTGTTTATACTAGAATATCCTAACCAACGGAGGATAAACTGGTTTGGCCTAAAATAAACTAGTTTGGCCTGAAATTGGGTGTGGTTATATAAAAAGATAAACGGCTAATTACCACTATTATTCGTCACTTTGCTGACGTTCACGTTGACGTATTCGCTGGTCCACCGTCGAACGCGGTCGCGGGCGGTGCTCATGATGAAGAGGCTTCTGAACTCAGTCTCGAAACGTCAGCAAAGTGACGAATAATAGTGGTAATTAGCCGTTTATCTTTTAATATGATTCCCAACCACGATAGTTTCAATTCTGTGGTTATATAACATAGAGACACAGAATAAATAATAGGAGGGACACCTGGATTTGAATAGCGTATAACCAATTCGAGTGGCATTTGAGGAGGCTTACATTTATTATAAACTAGTGTCCACCTGCGGTTCCACTCGCATTTTACCGGGATAAAAAGTAGTCTATAACTAAATCCAGGTATACCTGTATACCAAATTTCACAAAATATCTTAATCGGTTTAGCCGTTTTGGTGTGATTGAATACTTGTACTATTATTTATTCTGTGGATTGAGTTACAAACATACAAATATCCAAACTTTTATATTTTTGATAATGCTAGTAGTGGGACTTGTGTGTTACAACTGAACCGATTTCGACAGAATTTGGTAGAGAGGTATTTTTAAATCTGGATTGACATATAAGCTTTTGTTTTACTCTGGTACCTACCATGCGAGAGAACCTGCAGATGGATACTAGTAAATCAAAAGCCAAACACGAATCGTGTAAACTAAGCCAAGCGAATATACGAATATTACCGAATCCAATGAATATTTATCGTGAATTTCAGTGTAATGGTAATTGTGAGATCCTAAACTAACAAGCGAGTGCTGATCAAAGGGCCGGCCGGGTTCACATGTACCTACCTTGACTGTGGGTACAGACGCTGTGATTACCGCTAGGCCATTCAAAACCTCTAGAAATAAATATGTTTGTTGTGTCTTATTACGCAAAAATAAAATTTGACATATACATATTTTTACAAGCTTCTATTTAACTTACAATCATCAAGAGTGGTTATTAGTGGTCATTTATCCCGCTCATTTTCAGCTACTTCAGGGGTGCCACAAGGATCACACTTAGGCCCAATACTTTTCAATGTTTTTATAAATGACATTCCAGACAGTCCATTCTGTATTGATCTAACAAATACCTTAAGTATTGCCGCACCATCTCGATTACCTAGAATAAGAGCATATAACTTGTTTAGTTTGCCGTACTCTAGAACGAATCTCGGTCAGCATTCCGTTATCCCAAGGCTCTGTAAGCAGTATAATACTATTTCAAAAACAAGTGATTTGGACATATCTGACCCATTACCTAAATTTAGGAAACATTTAAAATAACTCATGTTTTGATTAATTTGTAAAAAAAATAACACATTTTTGTAACCTTCTTGTTTGACAAATAGTTTATTTTATACCGCAACATTCGATATCTATAATTTAAGTAAAATTCTAGCCTAAACTAAGTATTATTTCTATAAATTATTATCCTTTGTCGTAGTATTATGTAATAAGTATTTTTATATTTCTTATCCTTTAATTTAATATAATTTCCTGTAATAAGCTGTTAATTGTTGTATTTCTTGCGCACGCTGTGATACCCTATAAATACGGGAACACTAAGATTAAGACCTTGTTTTTTTTTTTTTTTTTGAATGTGTTAGTGTAAACCTGTGTTGTGTCCTATTTAATAAAATAAAAATAAAAATAAATACAATGTGTGTTTGTCTGGGTGGAATCTAACAACTGAATTTTAAAGCAGTTATCCTCAACAGATTGAGCTGAAATTTGGCATACCTGTCAAGTTCCGATAGCAAATACAGCATATGATGGTGGCAGCGAGCTGATCTTATGATAGAGACGGAAGGTGGACAACGAAACTCCTTGATAGATAATAGTAGACTGGCCGTGTTTCGGCTCATTTTGATCAGCACACGGTTACGATCTCTAATTTTATAAAAGCTTGTATTGAAATAGTACATTATGGTACATGTGTGTAATGTTGGTAATTACCGCTGAGGCACCATTGAGACCCGAGCTGTTAGGTGAGGGTCTTAAGAGAGCCAAAGACGGTAATCATCAATACACACGTGTATCATACGACGTTTTGAAAAAACGAGTCGTGAGTGTGTTGAAACACACTTGTAAAGAAAATAATAACAAAACAGAAATACACACTCTGTGTAAATGTTCAACTGTCTCTATAACTTGCTTGTGAATAACAGCAATAAAAAAATCACAGATTGATTACAGGTGTCGTTATGTGCCTAATTGCGGTGAAATTAGGGCCACTTTATGAGCAAGTGTGTTGAAAAATATATTTTTCACAAAAAACTTATTCAATTCAAGCTTTCAACACATACATAGTGTGAAGACTCAAAATAACTAAACCTTATGAGTTAGTGTTGTGTAAACGATAGTGTAATGTAGTGCAAACTAGTGCATGCTAATACGAGTAACAACACAAGAACAAAGTGTCCTCCCCTTAAATAGAGACAGTAAGGAAAGTGTCAATGGACACATTCTTAGGTATAATTTATGTTATAAATCTAGGTTAATGTTAAATTACTTATTAGCCTGCTTTACGACTATTTTTTTTTATTTTTTTTTATTTTTACTAGTTGACGGAACTAGCAGATGGTCTACCTGATGTTAATAGGTACCGTCTGCTTATGAACAGTGCATTAACACAAAGGTCATTTCCACGTAGGACGCAACCTATGTGGCATTTCACCGCGCCCTGAGACATAGAGATGAAAAGGCTCATGTGCCTGTAATTTCACCGGCAACCATGCCCTTCGAACCGGAACAAAACAATGCACTACTGCTTTGCGGCAGAAATAGGTATGGTGGTAGTACTTCCCCGGACGAACTCTTTCACAAAAAGCTCTACTACTTACCTACTCTCTTTTGGTTCAGACAGTTTTTGAGCGCTGATTCAAAGGGCTTACTGATCAGAACGTCTCATTTTAAGTCCATTTACTTATTCAAGTGTTTTGTCTAGTGTATACAAACAAAATCGCGTCTATCAAAGGGACGTCTATAATTTGTTTACATTTCTCGCAAGTATAGTGTCCTATTTCAATGCGAGTACCTAATGTTTTTGAAACAAAATACACTGGAAACAGCACGTGTAGAAACAAATGTGTTTTATGTATTGTGACACAACAGAAAACAAACCGACCCAGTTTTGGCAAAAGCCTGCCATCTGTGTACCGTGTCTTTATAAAAAACTAGTGACTCACCCCGGCTTCGCACAGGTAGCCCCCGGTGAAAAACAGCCCCCCCCCCCCCCCCCCCTCCGTTATTTTATTACTTATTCTGAGTAAAATCTACCAAAAAAGAGATAACTAACATCGGTCCAGCCGATCTTGAGTTGTGTAACGAACATGACTTTGTTTTATATATATAGATAAAGTTATGTCTATTTTTTGCCTAGATTCGATTGTTTATAAAAATAGTGCATATTATTGGGTAAAAAATAAGATAAATAAAATCAACACAATAAAGCCGAGGATTTTCTGTATGGGTTTTGTGAAATTGTCTATATTTTACGAGATATTCAATAAAAACTGCTGTTTCGAGCTTCGCAAGGCGTTTTTTTTTGTATGAAGATTTTTGCCTTGTGTTGGCGCAGTCTTCAATTTAGAAATATTTTTCTGATGTAGACTGCCCTAACTCAAGGCTCAACTCAGGCTTTGCCCAAGGTCGGCCGTCAGACGTGAACTAACTGTTTTTTTATGAGCTGGGGCAATATTGTTCTAGGAAAATGTGATTTGGTGTGTTGTTTTAGAGTTAACTGTTGGTATGTCACTGCTTTATTTGACTTGTATTATAAACCCTTTTTGAAACATTGACCTGGGGTCGTATTGCGTAATAGACTGAAGTTCGATTTCTATAGTGGTTGATTTGCGAGCCGGCGAGTTAAGGGTATAAACTGTTGGTTCATTGGATTGTCGTCTCGCGTTGATGATCCATTGGCGTACCAAACAGTCGACTCTCGATCATACATACCGTGGACCAGGTCGTCAACGAAAATAATGAAAAATGGGATGCGCTGTCGTTGGGCCGCGTAACGTGGGCCAGGCTGTCAACATCCCTCACTAGCTTGAACCTTTTTTCTCTCCTTCATGTCAGATGCTCGCAGAGATTGTGTGTTGGATCATGCGTTTTTGTTGGATCTCAAGATGTTTTTTGTACGCAGACAATTTTAATGCTTTATTTTTATAGTCCCTGCTAGTGGTGCAACCACAAACCCTGTGCCTTAAAACAATTTATCATCTCCAAGACTAACACGCGATGATACGAACATAAATCTGCCATCGTGGATGGAGGATGTTCTTACCAGCAACGTGAAGAAAACTTGCGGGCGCGGCTGATCCACGGGCGGTATACTATACCGCGGACTTAGAATTTCAAGCATGCATGAAGAACCAACGAGCCAAACCGCGGTATTTTAACACCGCCGTTTTGTAGGTGCTCCATTGACGGCCTATACCTCTGGCTCGCCGGCTCACTGGCGTACCAGCGGTTGTTTTGCTATTCATAGCGCTGCGTGTTTTAAATATTTCAGCTCTTGAATAAAATCTAAAACACGCAGCGCAGTGAACAGAAAACTTGTAATCGATTTCGATTATAGAAAATATGAATATAAATACAAATAATTCTTTACGAAAAAAAACATTCGCAGCTAGAAATTTATTCCCAGTAGGTAGAAGATTTTGTAATATTAGTGACCGGAACCTTGTGCTGATGATAATGAGCCTAACTACGGCCAGTCTACTATTATCCATCGAGGAGTTCAGTTGTTCACCTTCTGTCTCCATCATCAGATCAGTTTGCTGTCACCAAAATATTGTATTGTCATGGGAATTTGACAGGTATGCCAAATTTCAGCTTAATTGGATATCAAAAAGTCGCCTTTATTACCACCCGTGTAATACTTATCATTGAGGAGTTCTAATGGCCATCTCTGGTTTACTTCATCAGTTTCACTTCACCAAATGATACTTTCTGAATGCACATGCTTGACTTGTTGCTGAAAGTACTGAAATCGCTATATGTGTGCCGTATAATATTTGTGGAGTTCCCTCAATTCCTCATGGATACCATCATCAGAACCAGATTTTGAAGAAAATGGGACCCATCTGGATGCATTATCGTGTAAAGTAAAGAAGAAATTTCCCAAATCGGTTTATAAATGACGGAGATATGAGACAAAAAAAAATAATAAAAAGGAACACGAATAAACCCTCCTTGTTTTTGAAGTCGTTTAAAAACATTGACGACGTATTCAAAACCCACACTCATAATCATCATTATCCAATAGACATCCACTGCTATTATTTTAGACTAGCTGCGCCCCGCGGTGATACCAGCATATGTCTCGATCCCGTGGGAATATCGGGATAAAAATGTGTTATTATGTGTATGCCTATGCCGGGTGTCAAGCTATCTCCATTCCTAATTTCATCAAAATCCGTCGAGCTGTTTCAGGGTGAAGAAGTAACAAACACACGCACACACTCACAAACGCACCCACTAACACACTCACAAACTTTCGCATTTATAATATTAGTAGGATATATTTTGTAAGCAAATAAATGTCCATGATATGCCACTGTGGAAGTGATAAGCCAGGGGTACAGAAGCTTTTTTCAGCGTGGATCAAATTTTACTAGCGAATTTTACTACATACTAACTTTGCAGCGAGCAGCACATTAGAGTCCGTGAACAGACGAGAAGCGAATGAATACAAAATACAAACAATGCATTGTAATGCTACAAAGAAATTCTACAAAATGGCAAGTCTTTCATCAAAATAAGAAAATATTCCGCATCCCACATTAGTATTACCAGTAACTTATATTTTTGATTACCTATTTACCTAGCATACTCTAGGATTCGCTTCTTGATGTCTGAATTACATTATTTACTCTTATATACTGCCGTGGTGTGTCAGCCAGAATACACCTCTCCGTCTCCGCCCGTGGATGTTGTACAATCCGACTAAGGGATTACCTGGGACTTGTTAGTAAGACTCGTTGGTATAAGATTTGTCCTGGCTGCAAGCTTATTAAGAAATGTGTTATTATTGGAAGAAAGCGTTACCTGAATCAATCGTGGGAACTAATGGTGGCGATGAGCTCACCACTTGTCACGTCTATATTCCCGATGAAAAGATTATTAAGCCTTACCTGTCTACCCTTTCGGGGGAAAAGGCGTTTGTCTAAGTACGAATATGTAGATGACGTCTCTTTTTAACCTCCGACCAAAAAACGACGGGGTGTTATATACGTTTCACGTGTTTGTGTGTGTGTCTGTGTGTGTGTCTGTCTGTGGCATCGTAGCTCCCGAACGGATGAAACGATATTGTTTATTTTTGTTTGAAAGGTGAATTTTTCGGGAGTGTTTTTAGCTTTATGTTTGATCAAAATCGGCTTAGCCGTTTCATTGCGAGGGTTTTTTAAATTTTTACAATATTAATTACTTGTCAAAATGGCGGAAAGAGTCGATTGGTTTATCTATACTTACCTATATTGCTAGTAATTTGGAAGTTGACTGTACGTACAAATATTGAACCTTCAAAGCAACAGTCCCTGTCTTAGACCTTTTTGTTCAAAACTCCCTTTGAATTATTTCTACCGTTTTGAATAGATTGATTTCAGTGATAAGACCTCCTTTTGTCCTCGGTTAAATTTACCGAGTTTTCTCTGTAGAACTAAATTGAAGTAATTCTTAAAGTAAGTTATTTACTTTGAAAATCTCGCCCTATTTTAGTTCAATTTGCCTTTCTTATTTACGAGCAACACCAAATATTTTATACTTATACTTTTTATATTTTATACATTTAGTAGTAGTTGAGCTTTTTTGTGAAAGCGTTCGTCCGGGGAAGAACTAATACGATACGTATTTCTGCCACAAAGCAGTAGTGCTCGTATTACTGTTTTCCAGTTTGAAGGGTCGGTGAAATTACAGGCACATGAGACTTTTCATCTTTATGTCTCAGGGTGGCGGGCGCAGTGCTAATTTCAATGCCACATAGGATGCGTCCTAGGTGGACGTGACCTATGTGGTAATGCACTGATCATACTGCCGTCGTCTGTCTTTTCTGAAAACTATAATCTGGGTTTCTTCAAGGCTAGAGTGAATAGGTGCCTTCTAAACAAACAAAGGTCTATCATAGTTATTACGGTGAACGAGCCGGAACATTCACCGTAAGTGGGCACCTGCCATGGAGTATTTACAGGTCCCATCTTACGGTGAACGAGCTGTAGGAGAGGTATTGAAAGTGTCCTGTGAACAAAAAATCACTGTGAAAATCATATTATTTTTAAATAATTTTTTTACCTATACTTCTTGAATGTCGAAAAAAGCAGATGGCCCACCTGATGTTAAGCGGTAACCTCTGCCTATGAACAGTGCATTACCTCATAGGTCACGTCCACCTAGGACGCGCCCTATGTGGCATTGCACTGCGCCCGCCACCCTGAGACATGAAGATGAAAAGTCTCATGTGCCTGTAATTTCACCAGCACCGGAAAAGTGTTTCAGTTTCCCTTCAAACCGGAACACAGCAATGCGAGCACTACTGCTTTGTGGCAGAAATAGGTTAAAATTTAATTGAATGGCATTCGCAGCTAAACTTAATTTAGCTTAAAGTAATAATTTTTTTGTTCGTTGATTTTCGTAGAAACTAATTTTACTTATGAGACAATATCAATCTTAACATGTGTGTTAGTTCTCATAGTTTCCGCAAAATCAGGTTTTGCTATCTCAAGAGGTGTTGATGAGCTGTGATTAGCAAAAAACACAATCAAATTTGAATTTTAAACTAAACCTGAAACGTTGCTTAGTAAAATCGATCACTTATTTCTTTCACAAGGAAGTTCTAAATCATTTCTGTTACTGTATTATCGGACAACATTTTTCTTTCGTAAAATCTAGCGAATCGTTTCAAAGTTATTATAAAGTTGGACGCTCTTCTTTTGTTCTTGAGAAGGATCTTTTTTGTCGAGAGCCGCTTGTGGCTTGTCAGTAAGGGTTTTGTGCTGGAGAATAAGGAATAATCAGCTTTTAAGCGGTTCAATTATTTTTAATTTTCTTTGCTTTTGAATAGCTAATACTTTGTTTGGTAGCCGGACTTGTTTGTAATATTCATTGGCATATCATTTGTGCTGACTGCTAGCTTATTTAAGGAATGTGTTATTACTGGAAGAAAGCGTTAATGCTGGCTCTGCATCAACATCAGCGGAGTCCCTCAAAGGGCGCAAGTATGCATTACTCGACAGAGGGTACATATTGAGCCGTTTGGCGTGGAAACAGTAGGCCTGTGGGGACCAGAGGCACATACAATTTTGAAAGAACTTGCAGAGCGACTTTTGGAGTCCACTTTGTACCGGTTTTCTGGCTTTTATTTTGGTCAACAAATAAGCATTGCCATTCAGCATGGCAATGCAGCATTCTGGACACAATGCCGTCGGGTGACGGCTTGCTGATCTGGTGGGTAGGTTTTAAGTTTACTTTTAGATTTACTTAAGGTCTATTGTTTTTGTGTAAATAACAGATTGTTTAATTTCAAGACTTGTGCGGGTGAAACTGATGGCGCTGCTAGTACGCTATACATATAACCGGGAATGACGCGAGAGCGATATAAAATACCGTAACACCCATTTCAGCTGTGGTAGTGTGTAGTCAAGTTATAAACCTTCAAATATACTCAGGCACTAAATAAACTTTCTAAGGAGCTCACCTTGAAATAAAAGATCTGTCACAACCCTCTAACTCTCTAAGCACTACGCAAATTGAACAAAGCTGAATTCAATTTATGCTTACAAAGAAACTGTTCGATAATGCGATTCTATTTAGACCGCTTACTTCAATAATAGTTTAAAATACCTTGTTTTTACCTTACAATGTTATTAACAATATTGTATCTTAAAAACCTCCAAAAGTTTAAACTAGGTACTCACAATCGTCGAAAAGTAGGCACACACTATGTATGTGTGCCTACTTTTCGACGATTGTGAGTACTCATCTTACAAAAAAAAAATTATCATAAAAATTTATGTATAAGTAGTTCTTAATACATTTATTTACATAAATAATAACACAACTAATACAAGGTATGTACAAAATTTAAAAAAAACATATGAAACAGTTGTGCTACCTGAAGACCGCTGCTAACGATCTAAATGTATGTATAAATAGTCAGATTCCACAGCCAATATGCACTCATTACTGATAAGACGACTGCGTTACGAAGAACAATACATTTTTACTAAGCTAACCATCTCAGTCACTTCCACGTACGAGTGCATAGCGGGAGTGAGAGGAACGACAGCACGAGCTTCATGCACCTGAACCTGCGACTACTAGGATACTTCGCATCCTGCGACTGTAAAACCTTAATAATTGTATTAATTCCTTGTGGGATTATTAATGTCCTACCTATCACCAAGGCGCTCCACTGGTAGGGCAACATAGGGTAACATAAATTTTAGTTTTTCGTCGTCCCGTTTGCCCCACATATGCAGTGAACACTGCATGATATTAATGATTTCAAAACAAGTAATTAATTTTGTAAAAATTAAAAAAAACCCCAACGCTGAACGGCTGAACCGATTTTGATCAAACAAAGCTAAGAAAACTCACGACAAATACACATTTAAAAAAAAAACAAAAAAACTAAATCGGTTTATCCGTTTGGGAGCTACGATGGGACAGACAGACACACACACAGAGACACGTCAAACTTATAACACCCCTTTGTTTTTCGTCGTAGGTTAATAAATGATTTTTTGTTAGTGAAATTGCATATAAGATGAAAAAATGGCAATCATAAATGGTCCTTACAATTTTTGCTGAAAATTGTCTCGAATGGGCTACGAAATGGCTCAACTGATTTAAATCAACAATGATTTAAATGAACATTTTAAACAAAATTTTCGTGAACCTATATATATTTCTATATCATACAGGGTTCAGAAGATATGAATGTACCGCGCCAACGAAGTCGTGGGCACAGCTAGTTCTTAAGAAAAACCAGCAGCCAAAAAATAGGGTAACCTATTACTAAGACTCCGCTGTCCGTCCGTCTGTCTTTATGTCCGTCTGTCACCAGGCTGTATCTCATGAACCGTGTTAGTTAGACAGTTGAAATTTTCACAGAAGATGAATTTCTGTTGCCGCTATAACAGCAAATACTAAAAAACAGAATAAAATAAATATATAAGGGTTCTCCCATACAACAAACGTGAGGTAGTTTCATTTCCAAAAAATATAGTATAGTTTTTGATGGCGATAAATTCACCGATTCGCATTAGGGAATGCCAAGATAACAGATTATTTACCCTTAGTAGCATTACCCACAGCATCTGTAGTATTTACCATTATTAAACTTACTAAGTTTCATTCAGAATTCACAACGAAAGATCACCTTGTCATATCAGAAACATGTCTGCAACTGAAATCAAAGTTAATTAAATGTAATCTCGTACATTACTTGAAACTTTGATCTGATATGATTCTGAGAGTATTGAATGAAGGTTTGATGGGATTTAATTTCAGTAATAACTAACATTCTTGCTGATAAGATTCGTTGGTATAAGATTTGTCCTGGCTGCTAGCTTATTATGAAATGTGTTATTACTGGAAGAAAGCGTTTAGCAGAGTCAATCGTGTTTGACGTGTCTGTTTGTGCGTGTGTGTGTATGTGTGTCGGTGTGTGTCTGTGTGTGGCTGTGTGTGTATCTGTGTGTGTATCTGTGTGTGTATCTGTGTGTGTGTGTCTGTATGTGTGTCTGTGTGTGGCTGTGTGTCTATCTGTGTGTGTATCTGTGTGTGTATCTGTGCGTGTGTATGTGTGTGTCTGTATGTGTGTCTGTCTATGGCATCGTAGCTTCCGAAAGGATGAAACGTTTTTTTTTTCAAAGGTGAATTAGTCGGGAGTGTTCTTACCTATGTTTGATCAAAATCGGTTCAGCCGTTTCATTGCGTTGAGGGTTTTTTTAGTTTTTACAAAATTAATTACTTGTTATTTATTTATGTTCACAGCCAAAATTAGTCGGAAGAATTAAGAAAAATTACTGGAAGAAAGCGTTTAGCAGAGTCAATCGTGGGAAGCAATGGCGGCGATTAGCTCACCATTTTTCACGTCTATACTCCACGATGGTGCAACCCACTGTGAAAAGGGAACTACTTGTATTAGTTCTGTTATTTTTTCTGTAAATAAAGAAAACTCAAAGTCCTCACAGATTTGAGTAAGATGAACGCCGTACATTTTCAGGCTCATCTGATTAGCCCCTACTTCAACGAATACTTTACCACTTAACTTCATCTAAGAACTTATCAATAGCATTATTAGTTAGTAGTAGAGCTTTTTTGTGAAAGAGTTCGTCCGGGGAAGTACTACCACCATACCTATTTCTGCCGCAAAGCATTAGTGCTCGCATTGCTGTGTTCCGGTTTGAAGGGTAAGGGTGCCGGTTAAATTACAGACTTTTCATCTTTATGTCTCAGGGTGGCGGGCGCAGGGCAATGCCACATAGGGTGCGTCCTAGGTGGACGTGACCTATGAGGTAATGCACTGTTCATAGGCAGAGGTTACCGCTTATCATCAGGTGGACCATCTGCTTCTTCCGTCATTCAGTAGTATACAAAATAAAAAAAATATCTTTAGCTTACCTACCAAATAACATGGCGATTCAAAAAACGGTTCAAAAGATCCACAATACATCCGAATTCTGACCTCTCATTTTCGCTCGATCTAAATACCTTTCACTAGTAGGTACCTAAACAAAAGCGATATCTAAAATCTTCTAAAATATATTAGCTTAATTTTCAAATAAATTCTCTTTATGAATTGCCGAAATTTCCTCCCATTATAGCATATTGTAGACTTAGCCAAATTACTGTTTCGAAGTTACGTTACAGACCATTCAATAGTAGCTATGGCACAATACAGATACCAAGCAGTAGATACAGTAGAAAGAAACGTTAAAACCCAGACACGCTAGTAATCGTTAATCCCGAATGGTTCTTGTTCTAGCTGGTTTAGCCAAACGCATTAATATTGTCGGTATCAAAAATAACAGAAAGTATTGAATACGTAAAATACACCATTAGTCGTTAGTAATGGAGGTGGCTCAAGACGGTTCGTTGTGAAAATCTATGGAGGAGGCATATGTTCAGCAGTGGAATTATAGCGGCTGATGATGATGATAATGGTGGTAATGATGATGATGCTGCACCATTTGCACCATTGTTTTTCATTTCATTTAATTAGTATTTGCAGACCACAACCTGCGTCAGATTGTATCTGGCATATGAAATAAAGACTGGTGTCGACCAAAGCGAAACGTAGCATAATTTGTGGACGATGACTTTGCATATGTTTATGTAAGTATAATTGATTCCTCTCCATTCACTAAGTAAATAAGTTTAAATTTAAGGGAATATTAAGGAACAAATCAAAAATCCTACTAATATTATAAAAGCAAAAGTTTGTGAGTGTGTACGAGTGTTTGTTACTTCTTCATGCTGAAACGGCTCCACGGATTTGGATGAAATTTGGGATAGAGATAGCTTGACTCCCCTAATAACACATAGACCCATTTTTATCCCAATATTCCCACGGGATTGAGACATATGCGGGTAACACCGCGGGGCTGCTAGTCAAATATAAGAACCTATTTTTTTTTACGAAAGAAAATGTTCTTGAATTTTTGACGCGGACCGGATCAAATAGTTCATCTGTCGAACGTTCATTCTTCGTTTCTGTGTTTCTTTCTTTGTTACCCTGCGTTAGGTCAGATGCTACTCATATTATGGTGTTTTTACTGTTTGATATTTATAAAGTGGCTATGGTTACACGAACAAAGAAAACTTTGGGCACTATTATAATAAAGTTAATATGCTTTTACATTCTGGAATTGTATTTAGTGCCCATTTTCTAAATGTGAATAAAAAATTCCCTGAGAGTATTTGCAAGATTGCAATTTTGTTGTAAACATAACAATAAAATTTAATATTCCCACAGACGAGAGTAAAAAGAGTGGATTGGTAAATTTCGGTAAATGGCATTTTTTGGTAAATGGCATGGTAATGGCAACATTTTTGTTTGTTTTTAACCCCCGACGCAAAAACGACGGGGTGTTATAAGTTTGATGTGTCTGTCAGTGTCTGTGTGTGTGTAACTGTTTGTGTATATGTGTGTGTATCTTTGTGTGTGTGTGTGTGTGTCTGTTTGTGTGTCTGTATGTGGCATCGTAGCTCCCGAACGGATGAACCGTTTTTGTTTTGTTTGAAAGGTGAATTAGTCGGGATTGTTCTTAGCTATTTTTGATCAAAATCGGTTCAGCTGATTCATTGCATTGAGGGTTTTTAATTTTTACTAAATAATTACTTGTCTTAAAAACAAATCGTCACGTGGCGGGTGGCGGCCATAGTTTCGTACAGTTACCTGTACCTACTACTTAAAAGCTGTGCCTGGCCTAAGAATAGACCCCTCCGTCTCCTCCCGTAGATTTCGTAAAAGCCGACTAAGGGATTACTCGGACTTGTTCATAAGATTCGTTGGTATAACACCACTTGTCAAGTCTTTTTTTTTTTACATTGAACGACCTTTGTTTGACCATGATCTCACCTGTTGGTAAGTGACGATGTGGCCGAAGATGGAGCACAAAGGTCTAGATGGCACCTTTTCACTCTGGGTTTGAAGAAACCTAGATTATAGTTTTCAGAAAAGACAGACGATGGTAGTGTATATTACACGATGGTGCAACCCACTGTGAAAAGAGGCCCATTGAGGTTCTGCCCACCCCTTCGGGGAAAGAGGCGTGTGCCTATTGTATGCATGTATTAGTAGTAGTGAAATTAGACTAAACTCAAGATAGTTTGATGAAAGTGCAAAGAACGTAAAAACTATGCGAGTTCCAAGATTGAAGTTCGTGAGTGAGAATAGTTAAAATACTCGCTTTAAACCCGTTGTGACGTGTAAAGGGGGTAAAGTTATAACCACTGTCAGCTCATTAAATAGTTTGGATGTAAGTTGAGAAACAAGTTCTAACCTCTGGCTACATAGAAGTCAAAATTACATTTCATTTTATTTCAAACCACATTTTAAGCGTAACTTTTAACATACGAATGTTTTAAAGGATGTGATTAATTAAAATGGAGTTAGGGCAGTTAAAAGTAGCTTGCAAATATTAAAAGTTTACGCTAAATAATAACTTCATAACATTCAGTAACGTAAAAGTGCATACCCTACAGCTTTTTTCACACAAAACAAGGTACGTTGAGCTCCACGCCCGCTTTTTCAAATGATAGGGCTGTCGAGGCTAGTTTTCACGCAGTCTTATTTACGAAATGACCCACTTTTTCTACTAATTAGTGAAAGTACGTTGATTCGTAGCAGTACTGCTACGTCGTAGACTCATGTTACTACTTTGCTACGAATACGAAAATTAACAGCTGTCACCAGGGTTTTTGCCCTTAGCATAATACGAAAATTAACAGCTTTCACCAGGGTTTCTGCCTTTGGTATAGCTATTTTAGTAAACCCCGTCTAAAAAAGGGGTGTTATATGTTTGCGGCCATAGTGTATCTGTCTGTATGTCTATATGTATGTTTATTTGTTGCTACGTACCTTCAGAACCGGTACTTGATTTCTGTTTTTTTTATATAAAAAAAAATATTTGGAAAATGGTTCGTAGCTTTTTTGGTGGAAATAAGTGTAGCTGTTTCCAGCATTATCAGCTTGCAACAATTTTTTTTTGAAGTGGTCTAGCATTTTTGCTACCTACTGGTTATTTCAGTTTGATCTCAAAATATTCATTTCTGACGAGATTAGGCTCCAGGGTTTGATGATGAACTGCATAGGATCAAGAGGATCTAGGGTACTACTAAAGCTGAAGATGATATGTGCCTTCCTACCGCAGACTTCAGGGTCTTATGATGACCAGCACACGATGAATAGGATCATGGGGGCTATGGGTGTATGGATTTGAATGCGGTTTTTTTTTGTACGAAAACTGGTGTTGAGTCACTGAAAACAGTCGGGTGTTTTATTCTTCGTAAAATTAACTTCCTCATATATTTTAGATTTTTATGTGTACATTATTTTTCATGATTAATTTTACTGCCTTAGAAAGATTGTTTTTTCTCAATTTTATCATAAATTTTACAGGTATTGCAATTGATTTGAGGTAACCCTAGCTCTGTTCTTTCAAATGGTATTAGGGTTGAACGTAAATTTGATCTAGATTCAGCTTTAAAAGGCACCTAATAGCTGTCGCGATTCGAGACAATGGGCGTTGAATCCGATCGAAGTGTTATTAAATTTTGGTTCGTTCACAATCTATGTGGTGTTGATATAAGTATTGATTTGATTAACTCAAGCTAAGTTAGAACATCAACCTTTTGATATGTAGAGTACACGAGTAAATTTATTTCGGGACAGTAATAAAATTGAGATTAAAAGAGATTTTAAAGTCCAATAATGGAATATAAGCAGTTACTTTATAAATTGAATAACACGTTTTTTAAGGCCATATATACTATACCTACATAGGTAGGAGATACCAATGCGAAGGCAGATGCGGCAGTTTTCGACTTAGCTTCAAGATTATGTGAACTCGAAACAAAATCAAAGAAGTTACAAGGAAATAGACATACGCCTTTTTCCTCGAAAGGGTAGGCAGAGTCTCAAATGGGCCTCTTTTCATAGTGGGTCGTGATCGTGGTCGTCATCGTGAGAAATACACGTGACAAGTGGTGAGCTCATCGCCGCCATTGCTTCCCACGACTGACTCTGCTAACGCTTTCTTCCAGTAATAACACATTCCTTAAATAAGCTAGCAGCCAGGACAAATCTTATGCCAACGAATCTTACAAACAAGTCCGGGTAATCCCTTAGTCGACTTTTACGACATCCACAGGAGGAGATGGATGGGTCTTTTATTGGGCCGGACACACCACAGAAGTAAAGACACACACACAAAAGTACAGTCTTCACTAAAATGAAAGTAAAATTCTTAGACAATTCCAAGACCAATTTTGGGACCAAAGACGAGTGTAAAAGAAAGGTAAAGAAAACCACCCGCATGATTACTTTTATTTTCTGTCAAGCTGTGCGCATAACCCAGTTTCACGGCCTCACAACCGAGGTGTCGTAACGTGCTGGGAATCAAATAAAACCTAATTTTCATGTCGGGCTATCATCCCTTGACGGTGTACGTGACCCGGGCTAGGGCTAGGTAAGGTTGTAACCGTGGACGCAAAATTATCTTGATCTTATAGTCTGTGTATTTCCGGTCTGATTAGGAGAAGATTGGCCTCAATGCAAATAAGTTTTTTGTGTAAAATATATTTAACAATACAAGCTTTTATACAATTAGTGATCGTAACCGTGAGCTGATCAAAATGAGCCTAAACACGAGCAGTCTACTATTATCCCTCGATTAGTTCCGTTGGCCACCTGCCGTCTCCATCATCAGATCAGCTCGCTGTCAATATTGAATTGTCATCGGAACTTGACAGGTATGCAAAATATCATCTCAATCGGTTGAGGATAACTGCTTTAAAATTCAGTTGCAAGATTCCACCCGGACAAACATACATAACATTGCAAGTTAAATAAAAGCTTGTACAAAATTACAACACATAAACCTTCTGAGCAGTCGGGTAAAATATATGCAACTCGCTGTGAGTAGTAATAGTAATATTAGTAATAGTATCTGCTTGTACATAAGTAGCTTGTTCAGTAGGTACCTCAAAAACAACTGACATGCGGTATGCGTAATCGAGCACCGGTATGGTTTAAAAGTTTTTTTACAAACCATTTTGGACGTTTTATCAAAAATTAAACTTCAGGGATCATAATAATGAAACCAGGAATCACATTGTGATGATATTATGATACAAAATTATAGATATTCGTCGTTCGAGATAGCTAATAAAAACAAAATCAAATATACGTGTTTACCCTCACAAAAATCGCTGAAAATGACAAAAAATGGGGTCTGTTTAGGTACCAGATATAGCTAAATTCACTGCATATTTTAATGTGAAAATAATAACAAATATTTGCTTTTAAATTCTTCTATACGTCTAGCTTATTATCTTGTGCCCAAATAAATTACTTTTTAATTTATGAGAAAGAATAGACTGTATAAAGCACACTATAATTTCTCCATACATTTTTCCATGGAAAAGTGATGGGATGCACGGCTACCTCGGCTCGGCGTGTCATTCCGCGCTCGGACGCGGTCGTGGAAAACGTGTATGTCGTGTGATGTGTGTGACGTGTGACGCATTCAAATTGTGTCAGCGTCCTTATATATCCGCTTCGCATTCAGCTAGAGCGGATAAGTAGAGATCAAGCGGTAAATCAATTAGAGTCCATAGTCAATTCTACCTTAGAAATAATAATAAACTGGTTAAAACAAAATAATTTAAATATAAATCTTGAAAAGACTCATATTATGAAATTTTCTAATAATTATAATAACAGTAATAAACCAGACATTGATGTAAATTATTTAGGAAATCATATTAAACACGTTGACATTACCACATTTTTAGGATTAAATTTAGACAGTAACTTAAACTGGAAAGCTCACATTGACACTAAATGTAAGAAACTTAATCAATTTTCATATGCAATGTATATGCTCCGTAAAATTGTTAATGAGTCTGCTGTGACGACTGCTTATCACGGATATGTCGAGTCTGTTTGGAGATATGGAGTAATATTCTGGGGTAATTCTACACTGAAAGAGCGAATATTTAGAAGTCGGAAGAAATATATCAGAGCCATAAGTAAACTTTATAAAACTGATAGCTGTAAGCAATATTTCACTGAACTGAGAATTCTAACATTACCTTTTTAAACAGCTACTTTTGTAAAAACTAATATTGACCTCTTTGTAAACCGGAAGAGCAAACGGCACATCAACAAAATCTGTTTTCCTCGTAATAAAACTGCCTTACACAACAAGAGTGTAATCTGTATGGCTGTACGTATATATAATCACCTTCCTAAATCTATATTGCATGCCCCTAGCTTGAATGTGTTTAAAGGTAAATTGAAAAAACTGCTTATAGAAAAGGCATATTATAACTCAAAAGCGTATTTAGATGATAAGAACTTGGACTAGGTAATGTAATTTTCTAATGAAATGTACTTTGTATAATGTAAATCTGATGTATGAAATCAATTATAATGTCACCTGTATAGGTTTCTACTAAATTGCATGCGTGAAACGCTGATTATGGCAGGACTTTAACAGTTGCAATTAACATTCTGTAACAAACCCATATTACGCAATAAATTATTATGATTTGATTTGATTTAAAGTTCTCGGATAAAATGTCTAGCTTTATGTCTACTATTTATTATGTAGATAAATTGCTGTTCATTTAATTTTGTCTGGCAGTATCCTTTACATCGACCCTATTACAAGTAGGTATGAGAATTGTGCTTGTAAGAATGATCAAAGATAATCTTAAATTTAGAAGAAACAGTTTTATTTATTTACGTACGCAAATGTCGTGGAAAGATATACGGCATTAATCGAGCGGAAGATTATTTTAAGTGTGTGGAAGGAGTCTAGACTGTTTATTATTCGCAAGAGTTAGGGGAACGGTGTACCAAATGATCCCCTTAAGGGAGAATGCTCATAAGTCAAAGGCACCGAATATAATCTGATCGGATAGGGCAAGTTGATCCAATGAGGGTGTACAAGATGATCCTTAAAATAAATCAATTATTACAGGAAACAGGTAAACCGAATGTCAAATAATAAATAAATAAATAAATAATGGTAGGCAGTTCACACAACATTAGCTAGCTAAGCAGAGCTTGTGTTATGGGTACTAGATAACAGATATACTTAATACAATACATTACATAGATAGATATTTTTCTTATACATAGAAAATATCCCGAACCCCCTGAACAAATATCTGCAGTGTGTAAAAATATTTGTTCCGAGGCAGGAACTGAAGCCGCCACCTCCTGCGTCGCAGGCGAACCTTCGCCCGCCACGCCACAGAGGTCGTCAAAATCATGTTCTAGCTACCAGGACTTATTGTCCTATGAACCAGGTGGGGCAGAAGGCGCCCAGAGTGATTTTCCATCACGTTCTGTCTTGAGCTTTACGTTCCATTTTTTTTTCTTTTTTTTATCATTGATAGACCCTCGTTTGACCGCGATCTCACCTGTTGGTAAGTGACGATGCGGCCGACGTTGAAGCACAAAGGTCTAGAAGGCATCTAATCACTAGAGATCCATATTATAGTTTTCAAGAAAGACAGACGACGGCAAGCTTATCCATTCCTTAGCAGTTCGCACTATAAAGGTGGAAACGAAATGTGCCACGTTTTAACGACTTCCTTGTTCCCCGACAAAACTGATCGTCTCCAGAAATGCTTTGTAAGATCACCCTTTCTTTTGCCTTGAGGGTTCCAATTCAAGGCTTGTTTGGAAATGTGATTGGGAGCCCTCTGCAGCGTGTGGCTAATCCAGTTCCACTTGCGGCGCTTTAAAAACAAATAATATAAAATAAAGGGGCATTTATTCCTAACACTATCATTACCAACAAACTAAGGATATAAGTATAAAAGCAATTTGGGTAGTCTACGAGAAAAGGTCCAGGGCTCAGCCACGCTGTTTTTCAGCCTCGTCTTAGAATGTTGCTGTCGTCACAGCAGCCATGATACTCGGTAGCTATCCACTGTTCCCAAACAAAAGCGCAAACTTTGTTAAAAATGATTGAAAAAACAAGGAACAGCAGGACAACCACCGAGAACTCGTTACAGATAGATACTAGTAGGTACCTAGTAAGCTTAAGTACCCAACACATACTTATATATTTAAATACAAAATGGTAAGTTGTAGGTATTTAGGCAAGTATATTCAGATAAGATAAGAGGGGGTGGTTCTATATTAACAATTATGTTGTTATGGTAGGATAACATAGAATCAGTTATCAATACACCAAACAGAAATAATCCAAACGTAACATTTACTGACTTACTGACCCGATAAAATTAGACGGGCACAAACGTCCAGCGACATGACGATCTTTGCTTGAGTACCGAGTAGCCCAGTATATAATATGTAACGCAGGTTGACTTTATACTAAGTAGGTACAGCCCAAACATCTGGCTAACGAAAAAACTTTCATAATTTTGTCACGCCAGCGACACGAGGCCGGAATTTTTCGGCGTCAAGTGTGTAGTTAAATGTTGTAGGCGCCACCCTAACTACATCATTAAGTGAGGTAATGAGTTGAAAATATTGTGTTGCCCTTGAAACTTCGTAGTAAGTAGGAACTTTATGTACTTTTGTGACGAGGAAATCGATTCATTTGTGCTATTTCGTACGGTGCTGTATATCATTCACCTTTAAAATGTAATTGGGTGGCAACAGCTTTTATTTTCAACTAGCAGCGTCCCGCGGTTTTACCCGAGATTAAGACTCGATCCCATAAGAATATCGGGATAAAAATATGCTTATGTGTGATTCCGGGAGTCCATTTATCTCCATTCCAAATTTCATCCAAATCCGTCCAGCCATTTCAGCGTGAAGAGGTAACAAACACACTCACACACTAACACACAAACTTTCACCTTTATAATATTAGTGTGATATACCATCGATATAAAACCTCCAAATAAGACCAATCAGCTGCTGTTATACGCCTTAAACATTTTATGCAAGAAACATTTAGATTACACGGTAGGTACGAGAAATGTTCAATGGAAGATGGCCTAGGCATTTGGCTAGAATACATGATAGAACAGCAGGAAAATGGAATATTGGAATGATAAATATAACATTCGTCAAACAGCAATATTTCAATTTGTTGTGCAACACGGGTTGCTTGCAAAATATCGGAACGCTCATAGAAAAACATTTTTGAAGTTTACTTCTTTAAAATCTATTTTCATATTACCTATGGCCCAAGGTACGCCAATAGATGGAGAGTAAAATCTAAACATCGAGCGTTAGCAAAAAGTAAATAAATAAAACAGTTGAGCTACCTAAAGACCGTTGCAAACGATCTGAAGGTAGCTCAACTGATCCAAATCAATACCAGGCGGAAGCGTCCCTAAGATGCTGGCTGCATTGCCACGCTGAATGGCAAAACTAATGCGTTCAGGGAGATAAGAGCCAGCTTAAGGGTCACACGTCGCTTCGACCAGACGCTATGAAAGAGTTTTGTAAACGCGAAGGGTCCTGGTACCTTGACCCCCTAAAGGCTGAAATACGTAAACTCTGTCGAGACTTGCATATTTGCGGCTTTTGAGATCCGTAGCCGATATATAAGATGTATTATATTTAATTACTGCTATAGTAATATACCTGAGATTAAACAATATTCTTAAGAGTACTTAATTTATATTTTTTTCCCGTTTTGCCAGATACAGTACTAGGTGCCAAATATCTTTAATAACTTTATGAAACATTATGCTGCGCAACCTTTTTGCTTCAGGCGATGTCTGATGATAGGTCGGTCGGGTCGGGCGGGTGAGTAGCCGCGTGAGATGCGATAGGGATAGGAAACACTATATTGCTAACCAAAATAAATATTAACAGATTAAGACTGCGTCAACACCAGGCAGAAAACTTCATACAAAAAAACACCTCGCACCGTTCGAAAAAGCAGTTTTTTTTAATATCTCGTAAAATGTAGAGCAGTAGTAGTAGTAGTAGTAGAGCTTTTTGTGAAAGAGTTCGTCCGGGGAAGTACTACCACCATACCTATTTCTACCGCAAAGCAGTAGTGCTCGCATTACTGTGTTCCGGTTTGAAGGGTAAGGGTGCTGGTGAAATTACAGGCACATGAGACTTTTCATCTTTATGTCTCAGGGTGGCGGGCGCAGTGCAATGCCACATAGGGCGTGTCCTAGGTGGACGTGACCTATGAGGTAATGCACTGTTCATAGGTAGAGGTTACCGCTTAACATCAGGTGGGCCATCTTCTTGTTCCGGCATTCAAGTAGCATAAAACAAAAAAAAATGTAGATAATTTTACAAAACCCCTACAGTCAACACTTGTCTTTGTTGTTTAGTCGGTCGTCGATTTTTCTATCGAGAAAATATTGTCCTATCATGTTTCTGGTACAGTGATCCCTCGGAATTATAATGTAGTTTCCATGCATATTTATAATTTGAATATTGTACTACATGATTTAGTCAGTCAAGTCAAAAATCATATCTAAGATTGGTAATTTTGCGTTATAATTAAATTAGTTAGTTATAACCTTGAATAAATCAAAATTTAAGTATGAAATTACAGAGGGCGATTTTATTGCTTGGAATTATCTCTTCCAGAAAACCTAGAGATAGACTGGAGGTGCGGGTTCAATTTCCACTGCGGAACAAATGTTTGTATGATCTGCAAATATATATGCTGGGTCGGGTTTTTGCGGTACTTATAGCACTCATAGTTTCTGAGACCCAATACCAGATAATCCTAGTGTGGAATCAGGACTATGTGACTGTTGGCTCTCATGTTTTGAAACGTACTTAGATCAAATAAATAAATAAATAATAAATAAATAAATAATGCTGGACAGTTCACACAACATTATCTAGCCCCAAGCTAAGCAGAGCTTGTGTTATGGGTACTAGATAACTGATATACTTAATACAATATATTACATAGATAGATATTTTTTTATTATACATAGAAAATACCCAGAACACCCTGAACAAATATCTGCGATCGCACAAATATTTGTTCCGAGTGCGGGAATCGAACCCGCAACCTCCAGCGTCGCAGGCCGAGCTTCGCCCGCCGCGCCACAGAGGTCGTCCTGAGAACATAGTGTGCCATATTTGTCCCCTACTAAAAACACGGCTTTAGATCAAACAATACATAGTTTAAATACAAAAGTTTGGGCATAACATTAACACAAATGAAAGTAAAGGGTGAACAAGCTAACTAAGTTAAATAAAAGCCACCCGCTAAATTAATTGACCCAAATAACAAACAGTTTTCGACCGAATACTCTAATGTTTTAGAGCGTTTTAACTTAATACTATTATTTAATCTGCAAATTAAAAGGTTAAGCAAAGTCTCTTCACGTCTTAATCTATTTTTTTTCTTTATAATTGGCGCCGCACGGCTTGTGCATTTGTCATTTTCAAGTATCTGTATTTTCACTATATTGTATTTTCAATGTATTTTGAAAATATTTGACTTTTCTAAGTTATGTGCGGATTTCCATCGCTCTGTGCTTCGGAGGGCACGTTAAGCTGTCGGTCCCGGCTGTTATTGATTAATAGCAGTCGATAAGCCATGTCAGAGGCCCTCGGGCGGCTTGACAAACTCTGACACCAGAGGCCAGCACTACCTCATACGAAACGAAACGAATGTATTTTGCAACGTTACACTTCTTCCAAGTCGTCAAAGTCACAGTCGAGTCATGTTTTAGTAAAACGGTGGCCAATTTTACTAAAACTTTGGTAGACAATTTCCACCAATTTCAAAAGTCACGCAATTCACTTCCATTTCATTTCACTACGCTTGTGCTTTTTTAAACGAGCTACATTAGTTAAAATGCCACCAAAATAACACAAAATAACTTAAGAAAACACTAGGAAAAGAAATCAAATAAAAGTAGACGTCTCTTTTAGAAAATGGCGGGAAGAGTCTCTTAATCTATTTATGTTCCAATGAGGAGTTTTCCTAGTGTCATTTTAACATTATTGATCTCTCGCTAGATGGCGCTGGCGACAGTTTTGATTATATATTTGATATTGAATATTTCAAAATACGTAACTATCGCACAAAGATATATTATTAACTAGCGACTCGCCCCGGCTTCGCTCGGGTAGCCCCAGTGACTCCCCCTCCCTCCTCCTGCCCCTCCCCCCTATGTCAATCTCCTGGTTCTAAGCTACCTCCTTACCAATTTTCAGCCAAATCAGTTCACCAGTTCTTGAGTTATAAGTGGTGTAACTAACACGACTTTGTTTTATATATATAGATTATTACATAATTTTACAGGATTTTGCAATTTTTAAAACTATTTACCTTGGCTGAACGAAGTTCTCCACTGACATGATACAATTTAAAAAGTAGGTACCTTAATACCAATAGTTACGAGAGTGGCATCTCTTGACGATGAAAGAACTAAACTGACAAACTCCTCATTGGATCTGATTTCAATGTAGTTTTTTTATTTAAAAGCAGATTTTCTAGCGATAGTTCCTATACATAATTTATCAAAATCGATTCAGCCGTTACATTGCAATGGGGATTTAGTAAATTTTAAAAAAGAAAACTTCTTGTATTTTTACCTATTTTGAAGCTTTCATACCAATGTTGGAAAATTATGTAAAAGTCCAAATTAAGCATAATAATAAATGAGTCCACTCATTCTGGATGACCACGAAAAAACAAGTGACACGATAAAATTTCAATTAAGAAAAATGAATTCATATTTCTTTGTTAAAATTCTACCGACTGCATTTTAGTGTTTCCCTGAGGTGTCTCCTGGGCAACTTTTAATTCAGTTACGTACGTATTACCTGCCCCACAAATTGTATTTAGTTCGTTGTTTTGTAATTGTTGAGACAACTCCTGTATTTTGCTGTTTAAATTAACAAAAAGTTTAATAAACTACTAGAGTATTTTAAATAAAAATAAGTAGGAACTACTAAATTAATTTATTGAAAATAAAAACAAAATAATGCTAGACAGTTCGCACAATATTATCTAGCCCCAAGCTAAGCAGAGCTTGTGTTATGGGTACTAGAAAACTGATATACTTAATACAATATATTACATAGATAGATATTTTATTTATATATGGAAAATACCCAGAACACCCTGAACAGTTATCTGCAGATCGTACAAATATTTGTTCCGAGGCGGGAATCGAACCTCCTGCGTAGCAGGCGAACCTTCACCCGCCGCGCCACAGAGGTCGTCATTTTATTTACAGAACGCAGTTTATTCATAAGAAAATATTAAATAAAAATATAAGTATTTACCTACCTACTTACTACTTTATATATTGTCAAACAGACTCAAGGTAGCACCAGCACAAACCTTTGTGGTTTTTAGGAGCTATTCGTAGACAAACATTATGAAAAAATAAAAAACTACGCCTAATCTTAAATTAAAACAATATCCATAACAAACGTTACCTTAAACTAAGATCATAATATCACTATGGATTAGTTGATCTATCTTATTTAAATTTGTATATTATTTACTCAAGATAACTCAACTGCTTTATTTCTAATTTAAATTATTGTATTAGTTATCTTTTATTCCAGTTGAACAATTTATGATCCATTGTTCAACTTAAATAAAAGATAATTATGTTATACAAGAATTTAAAATATATTTAAAACAGTTGAGCTATCTTAAGATCATTGCAAATGATCTAAAGATTGATCAAGTAATCCATATCAATATCAAACGGAAGCGCCCCAGAGAGACTGGGTCCGTAGGGAAGCTAGAACCTTCAATTATTTCAGGCCATCGGATCAAAGCGACGCGTGACCCGAGAGCAGGCTCATAACTGGCTCATGGCATTAGGGTTGCCATGCCATTAAGCGTGGCATATAGCCAGCATCTAAGAAAGTTAAGTTCTTACTTGAATGACTATTTGCAGTTACTCAATATGTAAATACTAGCAGCGCCCCGAGGTTTCACCTGCGTTAGTCTCGATCCCGTGGGAATATCGGGATTAAAATGTGCCTATGTGTTCCTGGAGTCCAGTAATCTCCATTCCAGATTTTATCCAGATTTGACAACCGCTTCTGCGTGAAGAAGTAACAAACACACTCACATACAAACTTTCACATTTATGATAATATAATATAACATATAGTGTGACTTTTGAATTCTATCCACTTAAACACACTACAAAATTATTGATCACTTCTGGATACTATAGTTTCCAGATGTTCTGTAGGTAAATAATTAATACTCACGGGGCTGGCAGAAGTTTAGTTATGCGAAGCGTTTTCTCTTTCGCACTTCAGACGTTTTGTGAAGCGACAGAAAGTAGTCAATAATGGATACTATTTTCTCCACACTGTGCACAGTAACAGCTGAAAACTATTACTAACCAGATGGCGACAGTTATAATGAGAAAATCTTAAAAAAGTACTGATCTTCATTAAAAAACATTAAAAATAGAGGGCACTTTCAATGGAAAATCAACAATTTATACAGTTTTAAAACAACCTGGCCTCAATGTTCATCAAAGGAAGCGTACACAAAAATACCTAGGTACATAGTTCCGCAGATTATTGATTCGAACGAGGGTCTAAATACGAATACCTTCCCTTTGAAGATAACCTAAATGAGATACCATTAAGGAAATAATCGAATTTGTTAATCGCGAATTAGAATTAATCCTGTTGATCCTCAATATCCTGTTTCGAGACCACTTTTCGATTCAGGCCTCTCTCCGATTGTGTTTGCTAAAGGTTATACAAAAAACATCAAGCGAGGTATTTCATTAGGTCCCATTTTTAGGGTTCCGTAACCAAAAATTACGGAACCCTTATAGATTCGTCATGTTTGTCTGTCTGTCTGTCTGTCCGTGTATGAAACAGCCTTTTTTTCCGAAACTTTAAGAGCTAGGCTGTTGAAACTTGGTAAGTAGATGTATTCTTCGAACCGCATTCAGAATTTCATAGAAAAATAGAAAAAAACAGTAAATTTTTGGGGTTCCCCATACTTAGAACCAAAACTCAACATTTTTTTTTCATCAAATCCATACGTGTTAGGTATCTGTGGATAGGTCTTCAAAAATGATATTGAGGTTTTTAATATATTTTTTTCTAAACTGAATTTTTTGCGCGAGAGACACATCCAAAATGGTAAAACGTCAGTCCCCCCCCCCCCCCCCCCCCACGTAACTTCTAAAATAAGAGAACGATAAAACTAAAAAAAAAAATATGTTGTACATTACCATGTAAACTTCCAACGAAAATTGGTTTGAACGAGATCTAGTAAGTAGTTTTTTTTTAATACGTCAAATCCATCCAAGAACTTTTATATTATGTTACTTGCTGCTACGGAACCCTTCATGGGCGAGTCCGACTCGCACTTGGCCGCTTTTTTGTATTTGATTGACCCAAAAATAACTCTGATAGGTAAATGGGAGATAACGTAATTTATAGCTGCTTGTTTTTGGCCGGGTTCGATGATCAAAATCGTGTAAGTTTACCTGGCCCGGCCACCAAGTGGTTAGGATTCGAAATATGGACTAATAGACTGTACCCTCACCTAGCTGTTTAAATTTGAAATAAAGATATACGTCAGATTTGGTTTATCAGAATAATTTTTAGATGTACTTGTATGTTTGTTTAGGTAAAATCTTGCAAGCTGAATTAGAACCACTTCTAGACATCAAATTGAGTTGAAGTTTTGCAAACCTGTCAAGTTCCGATGACAATACAATATTAAGGTAACAACGAGCTGATCTGATGATGGCGATAGAAGGTGGACTAATAATAATTATAGGCTCATTTTGATCAGGTGGGTTACTATGAGCTCTTATTGCCATGCAGTTGATAAACTATTCAATACAAAATATTGGTTCCGTGATGTCCGCAACTATATTTAAAGGCACAATCGCAGAGGGTCTACAGACTTCTGCGATTAAAGTTATTCAACGATGAAAAATGTCAACGATGAACCGATATTTTGTACTGAATAGTTTTTGAACTGAATGGATATATGAGCTCATAGTAACCCCCCAGGGCACGGTTCCGATCACTAATTTTATAAATGTTTGTGTTCAATAATTAATTATTTTGTAATTATAGTAGTTAATTCGTGATTTTTTAAGAATGAATTGTTAATAAAACTATTTCATGGCTAAGGTAGGAATACATGGATATTAATAATAATATTTTACATCTTTTGTAACATGTATTTCAAAGCAATAAAAATACTTTGACTTTGACTCAAAAATACAATTTTCAACTAACTACTGTAATTTCGTGAATAGCCGTAGATTAATCTAGACTTTTCTGAATACTATACATACACAACTGAGGGGTAAAATGCCTTCTACTCTAACACATAGTACGTCTACTCGACACCAGACGGCGCTAGTAATTATACATTTCCAATAGCGTGTCCTATCAATAGATGGCTCTTAAAGGTAAGCGTCCACAGGCCCGCATCTCACGTATCGGACGCATCGCACGTAACGGACTTTAGTTTGCCTTGTATAAAGACTTATACAACAGCATCCACTGATCCGCACCATACGGACCGCTCATCGGCAATGCCTACATGCGATGCGTACCGATGACGTCATACGGAATGCCGATCAGTGGACGCGCCCCGCGCGCTCGCTCCGCATCGTCGGCCATTTGCATTCTCACAAACACTTTCCGCACGTACGATCACGACAAAAATCCGAATGAAGGTGGCATCGGCAATCCGATTGCTGATACTCGCGTCGGCAATCCGATCGCTGCCGATACAGTGGACGCAGTCTAATTAATCCGTTTGATGCGATGCGTCCGATATGTGCCTGTGGACGCTTACCTTTAAAGCTCTATAAATGCGTGTACCCCAATCGTTCGGCGTAACAGTACTTGTACTAATATTTATTCTGTGTCTGTGGTAACAGACTACTACATGGTATTTATTTATGTAGTTATGTAAAGGTATCGTTACATTACAACCGAAGTAAGACGCAGTGTTTCTCAAACATGAGCGAAGAAAAAAAATCTAAAATTAATCAGTTGAATTTTGACAAAATGGCTTCATGACATCTAAGCGCGGGTTTCTTTCCCTTGGAAAGCCTGTTTGGTAAAGGATTCTACCAGGAGCTTTTAGGAGACAAAAGTAAGTCCAGTTTGGAAGCAAAACTTCGGTTCACCCGTCCCACAGACAACAGTCTACGGCCCTGGAGGGCAAAGTTGTCAGAAAGGATATAAAGTTGCTCGAATGTTTATTGGAGTGTGGCGAGTAGATAATTATTCTGTACCGCACCCTCAGTGCCTAATTATGTTCAACCCAAGAGCACTTATGCAGGTCATCGCAGAAAAAACCAGGCCAAGTACGAGTCGGACACGAGTCCTACATTTGGAGAAATCACGTTTGTTGTATGGGAGCCCCCTTAAATATTTATTTTATTCTATTTTTTTGTTTTTGTTGTTATAGCGGCAAAAGAAATACATCATCTGTGAAAATTTCTATTGTCTAACTATCACGGTTCATGAGATAACAGACGGACAGACAGACAGACAGACCCACAGATTGACAGCCGAGCCTTAGTAATATGGTCCCGTTTTACCCTTTGGGTACGGAACCCTTAAAAAGGGGGTGTTAAGAATAAGTAGTATATTATGTCTGCAACGCCTGCTAATAAATCTATAGATTGCTCAGTGCTTTTTCCTGCTACCTCTCCTAAAAACGGTTTGAGGTATACGCTTACCAGTACAGAACCCTCAGGGTCTGAGTCTCGTTCACACTTGTCCGTTCTAGGTTGGCAGTCGTTTGAATAGAAAATAGCCTGTCCGTCAGAAAACTTAACTATGCCAATATTCGGTAAGACCTAGACGATATCATGTCCTAAGTTTTAGGCCTTCCTAAACTTTCACAACTTTACTTATGTCTGAATAGAGCTCTAGAAAGCGATGAATTATTAATATCATTGTAAGCTTTGGGTTTAGGTTCTTGGTATTTCGTTTCATTATATTCTTGAGGCTCTATTTGGAATGGATTCGCGGAGTTGACTTAAAAAGTCTGTATAAAATGTTAGTCATATCTTTTTTTGCCAGCTGACTGACAGATCAGCCTGGGTATGTGTTTCGGACGTATCTCAAAATGTACATGGCAAAAAAAAAAAACATTTATCGACCACGATCTCACCAATGCAAGCCTATAGTGCACTTAGTGACGATGTGGCCGAAGATGGAGCACAAAGGTCTAGATAAGGCACCTATTCACTCTAACCTTGAATTGACCCAGATTTTAGTTTTTAGGAAAGACAGAAAACTTATGTTGCGCTCAACAGGCTGAATGGAGTTTATGTTTTTATTATGTTTATATATCATTAGAATCTTCTTGACCCGTACAGTGCTATACTACAAATGTTTATTTTTAAAGCTACTAAATGCAAAAAAAACGGACAAAAAAAGGGTCGCTAAGGGCTGGATTTACATTTGCATTAGTTAAGTCGTCAGTTAAGCTGCCGATCAAGTAGAAGTATTGCTTTAAAACTTTGGCCCGTTTAGATGTATTTGAAATCAAAATTACCAATCTTGGATTTGATTTTTAACTGACTAAATCAAATACAATATGCAAATGATAAATATTCATGGATGCTACATTATAATTCCGAAGGATCATTCTACCAAAAACAAGATAGGACAATATTTTATATATATAAAAAAACAAAGTTACGTCTATTTGTTGTCTTTATTCGATTGTTTATTAAAATGGTGCATATTATTGGGTAAAAAATTCGAGAAATAAAGTCAATACAACATAACCGAGGGTTTTGTAAAATTATCTATAATTTACGAGATATCAATAAAACCGCTTTTTCTAGCGACGTGCCACGTTTTTTTTTGTGTGAAGATTTCTGCCTAGGGTTGCGCAGTCTTATTGCTAAGCTTTATTACAGCAAATGCTTGCTGATTGTTACATGAAAGTAGACTGAAAATCACTCAATGCGTCAGTTCTAGCGATTCAGCGTTGTCGGTTGCGTCATGAGGTCTGGCTATTCCGTTTCTGCAAAGCAGTGCAATCTATTGTTGCTGGCTTTCTAGTTCAAATGGTAAGCCAGGGGAATTACAGTTCTTTGTTTCTACAAATCAGAGTTACGGACATTTATTACAGTGAGATATGCCGCAAAATTAGGCCGTGGTAACCCTGGATAAAAAATAGCCCACTCCGTCTACTCCCATGGATGTCGTAAAAGCCGAGTACAGTGGATGGGTATCAGCTTCCACTCTTTTAATAACACCAATACATGCGATGACCAATCCACCTGCCAAGCTTAGTGTTTATGGCAAATCCCTTCATTGCATTCTATGGTAAAGGCCTCGTCCAGCAATGAAAGTTTAACTGCTGATACAGTAGTTTTGTGAGTTTTGTGTCGGTTTGACCCCCAATTTTTTCAATATTTTTGGAGCTATAATAGAACAGATGAACAACGTTAGGTACATAGATACAGAGACCGCTAAAATCATATCACTCCTCTTGCTTTGCCGTAGTTGGCTAATAATATAGCAAACACCATGTTTATGGGTGTAACATGAGTTTATCATTTACGCAATAACTCATTATATTTTACGACTTATTTAATTGTTCAGAAATAAAAACATATTTTATAACTAGAAACTCACCCCGGCTTCACACGGGTAGTGTCAGGATTCCCCCTACCTCGGAGTCCCCCCTAACCCTCACCCCTTCCCAACCCCCCTCCATCCACACACCAGATACAAAAACCTGCTAAAGTTACCCTATGTTACATTTTTTTACACCTTGGGTTACATTATTGAAGTTATAGCAAGGATCCCTAACTTTTTTGAAAATTAAATATGACCTATGTCATCGACGTAAATAAAATGAATGGACGGGCCTTAGGGAACGATAGTTTTGAAGCTTCTAAACAGACCTAGCTAGTACACTTCGCTTCAGTCAGTCTTTGTCACGGCAACGAGTGACAGCTATGCTGAAAAATACCAAAATTAGATACCTTGGTGATACAATGCCTTCCTGTGCTTTTCTGCAAGTGCAAACAACACAAGAAATACAAATAAAGCTTCAGGCATCGCATTTCATTCGTAAGTAAAGGTTTTGTAATATAATTTTCATCAATTGATAAAAAACTTATAAATTGTCGTGTAGTAGGAAAACTACATAAGTAACACATTTTGCGAAATCGACTTTATTGCATGGTTATGATGGCCCATACATGTCGATGGACACGTTTTGCTCTAGAGGACGACCGACAAGGAGGACTACGCCCCAGGACATTATCTCAATGTTCCCCACTCTGAATGAAAGTTAACAGACACAAGTTTGTACTCGTAGATAGTTTTAATTTTAGTCGACATACCTTTTTCTTTTTGATACTTAGAATTATTGTGTTCCACAAATTTATTTCATTTTGTTGATTTTATAAGCAATAGTCGTATGATAAGTTTGTTATGTCACTTACTTTGAATTTATGAGTCTGCTAAAATAATGTAGGTGTTTCAGTATTTTTCTAATATTCAGTCTTGATAAAAAGAAATGATTATGAAGACGACCTCTGTGGCGCGGCGGGCGAACGTTCGCCTGCGACGCAGGAGGTTGCGGGTTCGATTCCCGCCTCGGAACAAATACTTGTGCGATCCGCAGATATTTGTTCAGGGTGTTCTGGGTATTTTCTATATATAATAAAAAATATCTATCTATGTTAATATTGTATTAAGTGTATCAGTTGTCTAGTACCCATAACACAAGCTCTGCTTAGCTTGGGGCTAGATAATGTTGTGTGAACTGTCCAGATATATTTATTTATTTATTTATTATTATAAGTTGGTTTTATTTTAAAATGTATTTTAATATTATTTTTAATCTATACCCATGGATAGGATTGTCATATTCAAATAAGTAAATAATAGATCATTTCATGATTTCACTATTATGGGAAAATTAAATAATGGCACTTATCATTAGCTTTTTGAACCTCAGTGGAGATCATTGACGAAGGAAAACTAAACAATTGGCATGCAAAAATAAATAACTGCATCAATTATTCAAAACTTTGGCGAGGGAAAAATACATAGACTTTTTTTTTTTCTCTTAATCAAAAGAACTAAAATGTATTATCATTAAATTCAAAAATAGATACAGTACCAATCTATAACATATCAAAACACGGACTGCAAAATTAGTTACGATAAAAAAGTTATTGCCATTTTTGACGCAATAAAACAGTAAATCGCGTTTTTCTCGCGATTTTGGTTCTGTTGTTGTTATTACTTATTTAGTTTTCCAACTACAGCGACGAAATATTTGACAAGACTTCACGCATGACGGATGGTCCGGTACAGACTGCAAAAAAATCTGATGCCTAAGGGGTATCGTATTGATTTAGAATTGTAATTTGCATTATTTACGTCAAAACATTGCTAAGCACGTCGCTTTAGGTAATTGCATATAATATGTAATGGCATGTTAATAAACCTTATAGCTTTCCAAAAGAAATCTAAGGTAAACAAAAATGGATAGAAGTCATAAGACGAGCAAGAACAGACGACTTTTGGAAGTGGAATACATTTTCCCGTATTTGCTCTGATAATTTTCTACACAATGAATTGAATACGCCAAGAAACGGTTAGTAGTAGAGCTTTTTTGTGAAAGAGTTCGTCCGGGGAAGTACTACCACCATACCTGTTTCTGCCGCAAAGCAGTAGTGCTCGCATTGCTGTGTTCCGGTTTGAAGGGTAAGGGTGTCGATGAAATTACGGCCACATGGGACTTTTCATCTTTATGTTTCAGGGTGGCGGGCGCAGTGGAATGCCATATAGGGCGCGTCCTAGGTGGACGTGACCTGAGGTAATGCACTGTTCATAGGCAGAGGGTACCACTTAACATCAGGTGGGCCATCTTCTTGATCTGTCATTCCAAGTAGTATAAAAAAACTCATTGTGCAAAAGTCTTAAAACTGCACTCTGCAGTTTCTTAAATACTGGAATTTTTATACATTTATGTTTCCGTACGATTTTTATGATATTTTCTTAGTTTATTGAGTGATGAAAAATATATTTTTCACAAATTGATTGAGCTGAAGACCTTAGGTGGACTTGCTTTTCTATTGATTTATATTGTGTATGTTTGAGAGCTGAAAAATAGATACGTAACTACATAAAACATAAGGGAACCATGTATTTTTGTAAAAGCTTCATTCAATAATTGCATTTTTTTCGGCGATTTTTTGTACTATAAACCTACTGAAATAACTTTAGAAAACACATTGTATCTGTTAAAGTATTAAGTATTAAAAAAAATACAGTTTTTAAGAAGTTCAATAATTTAATTTTTATTTACAAGACCGCCAGGAGTGGCGCTATAGAGAAGAGGCCTTTACTCAGCAGTGGCTGGATAGATAGATATATAGATAGATAGTTTATTTGTTGACCGTACCCTAAATCCGATTTGTCTTATTTTTCACGGACGTTTTGTATGGGTAAGGCCAGTCCATTTATTTTACTTTGGTCGAAGACCTATGTCACCCAAGGATAGTGTAGCTTGTAGTGAAAAAATTTTTCAAATCGGTACAGTAGTTTCGGAGCCTTTTCAATGCATACAAACAAACAAACAAACAATTAATCAAATCATTCCTGTTTATTATTAGTATAGAAAAATATAATAGAGCCTATGTCACCCGGGGATAGTGTAGCTTCCCAACAGTGAAAGATTTTTTAAATTGGTTGGGTAGTTTTGGAGCCTATTCGATGCAAACAAACAAACAAACAAATAGATAACAACGTACTTACTGTATATAGTTGGAAGTTAAATTACGTCTGACGACCAGCAATATAACATGGGACATTAAAATGTCACCTAGACTCACGCAAATACCAATTATTTTAAACATGAGCTATGAAAATGAATGCTTTGTCCTAAGTTAGGTACTTTACTTTTGTTTTATTACAGTCATTGTTGTTACTATAATCTATTGTAATTTTCTGTGAAATCGTTATTGTTATCAGAGCCTTTGATTTATTAAATTAATACATCTCTAAGTATCAGTGTTTTATCTTTTGATGTACTCAGATAGTAATACGTCGAACATAATGATTGTCCTAGGATAATTATTATGCTGGTATACCTAACTAGTGGCTCGCCCCAGTTTACCTTCGCATTGTAGGCCTAAATTATTCCTTTATTGTTTTGTTTATTAGTGGCGTTATGAGCCATTCTCTTTTATAGTAAAAACGAATACGAAATCCATCATCTCTATTTTTTCTATCTCACTTCATAAAACCTAACTTCTTTCTGTAATAAAAATCATTTTTTTCCTTAACCTATATTATCCCACTGCTGGGCAAAAGTTTTCCCCAAATTATTCCAACTGTCCCTATCTTTGGCAGTCTCCCACGACTCCTTCTCAAAATTCACAAGATCGTCTTGCCAATGCTTTCTCAGCCGACCCCGAGGTTGCCGTCCTTCAGGTATCCAGGGAGTTTTTTGGTGAAAAATTAATGATCAAAACCGTGAGCTGTTAAAAATGAGCCCAAACACTGCTAGGTTGCAATTAATCATGGAGGAGTTCCGTTGGCCACTTTCCGATCAGATCAGCTCGCTGTACCATGATATTGTATTGTCATCGAAACTTGACATGTCAACTTTAAGCTTAATCGGATCACAAGTGCTTGAAAAATGGATTATAAAAGATGAAATACGAAGTAAATAATAAACTAGCGTCCGTCAGCAGTTTATCTCACGTTTTACCTGGATAAAAAGTAGCCTATAGCTCAATCCAGGTATAATATATCGGTATACTAAATTTCATCTAAACTGGTTGTCTACATAAGGCGTCATCGAGTTAAAAACCTAACATCCAAACATCAAAAATCCAAACATCAAAATATTGCAACTTTTAAAATGATATAAGTGGTTCTGATTTCCATTTGCAACTATGTATTTATTTGCTAAAAGATTGACGACAGTCCATTATCATCATCTATCTATTGAAGTCCACTACTGCAGTATATATGCTTCCCTTATGGAATACAACGACGAACGGTCCTAAGCCCTACATCCGCTGACTTCAAGCCGGCGGTCCATTTGGGGGGCTTCCTTCATTCCTTCCTTCTGCGTCATCCGCTCATACAGATAATTTAATGGTAAAATGTTATTTTACAAGTCAAATAGCGTTATAAGGTACACAATGGTTATATTTATATAAATAAGAAAAAAAATACGCTAAGTACAATCGTATTTAACTTATCTTCTACGAAGTCACTGACCGAATAGCAGTTTTTTAATTAAATACTGTTTCAGTTTATTTCTGAACACGGCGTCTGATTTTGCATCCCTTATCTCATCTGGCAGTTTATTAAAAATGGTGACTCCTATCACATAAGCAGATTTTATTGACTTTTTGGGCCTGTGGTTTAAAATTTGTAGCCTAGTTCCGTTTCTAGTTGAGAAGCAATAGATAGATAGATAGATAGAAAATTATTTATTGCACATGACAAAAAGCAGTACATAGGCGAACTTAGCGATGAGCTGCCCCCAACGTAACAAATTTATCTATGTTCATGCGTACAATCAAACTTATCTGATAGATTAGATTGATGGTACGGTAAGGATATTGAGCTTTTGAAAGTATGGTTTAGCAGAGGATACTTGAACTACGGCGCAAATAGTTACTACAGAGGCCGAAGTCCGAGTTTTGCAAACACCATCGTAACGAGCCATTAATCTGTGCTATTTCTGACACAGATGCTCTTTGCAAAACTCGGACTTGACAGTACTACTGCAAAAGTATGTTATGAAGGACTACTGCCGAGGCATCTAATTTAAATCGTACTGTACTTGTATAGTAGGTATACCGCACTCTGGGTTGTGAATACCTGTTTTTTTGAACTATGTAAATGACAGAACAAGCATGGCCCACCTGAAGTTGAGCGGTAACCTCTGCCTTTAACAGTGCATTACTACACCACCGTCATCTAGACCTCACCCTGTGTGGCATTGCACTTTGCCCGCCACCCTGAGACATGAAGATGAAACGTCTCATGTGCCTGTAATTTCACCGGCACCCATACCCTTCAAACCGGAATGCAGCAATGCGTGCACTACTACTATACATTTGCTGTAAATAATCAAATACCACTTGTTTTAGTTAAAGTGTTAGGTATGTTTGTAACAAGAAACCCCATTTAAACTTGTTTATATTTTCTTTTACCGTCATCAAACAACGCGTGTAACATTATACAAATAAAACGAGTTAACATTCAAATTAACCTATGGCTATTCCATCGCTTCACCATAGAATATGAGGCAGTTAAACCCCCATTCGTGACACAGCGTAATTCGATACCGTATTGACGCGCTTTTAAATAATGAAACGATAATTAAGGGAGTGAGTGGCTAGGGAGTAGGAACTAAATTATGTAATTCATTTTCTTTGTCACTGAATAAACTAACTTGTATTGACTGTTTTAGGGCTCAAAACCAACTAAAACTAATAGAAAATATATTGTTAGTACATTTCTAAAGTAGCATTCCATCGGTGGCCAGTTTTCGAATAATAAAACCTCTCTGTCGTCGTGTTCGTAGCTAAGATGGCGGGCGTAGCAATGCGTAGCAAGTTCTACGAAATGTATAACTAACATAACATACAATCACATCATTATTATATTGTACGTAACTGATCCCACACCAGGAACCCATTTGACGTGGGTATAACGAACTACTAGTACCCCAGTACCAGTACACCCACACCCGGAATGAATATTAACAGATAGAATAGATGGAATAGAACCCGCACCTCTCGCATCGCAGTCATCTATCTTCCCACCATGCAACAGAAGTCTTTTAACGATTTTACTACGCAACTTTGTGTTGCATCTGTAACATAACAGTAATCTTTATATTATTTTTTACTGTCATAAACCCGTTCCAAAATACATCAGTTGCTAACAGTAATTTTATATTTTACAATCAAAAATAACTTAGCCCAAAGCTCTAAAGCTAGGTATCAATTCGTATACCTACCACTGCGCCCTATCTGTATAAATTATGTGAAACCGAAGTAATCTTAACTCGGGCATTTAGTCTAGCAATTTTCTTTTATTATCATAAAACTATATTCAAACATACCTTTGATCATAAAATCCGTAAACAAAAGTCCGTAAGAAAATGTAATTATCCGAATACGACGAGAGATATAAAACTGAATGGCCTAATATCCTCTTCAGATATTATACGCCTACGCATACTTTTATCAATAGAGGAAAAATATGCTACAGAGCCCGGATTTTAGCTCACTAGGTCATACCTAGCGATCACACACATGAAATGCGCCCCGTGACACGTGTACACGGGTAAAATGTACACTATGTACACACACACGAAAAATCTCTTGAATTGGTTCACCCGGATTTTAGTTAACTAGGCTTTACCTACTTGTAGTTATCACGAGTCCGTATTTTTAGGAATAAATATCTTTAAACCGAGATATTTTTTCTTATATGGTGCCCTGTAACACGAGAATACACGGGTTAAAAGGACCACTGATGATATTTATGGGATACTATCAATTAAAACATGTATGTTTAGTTTTTGCTAAATCAAGTTTTGCTATAGGTCGCGCAACGAGTAATGATGTTGACTGCGCATGTTTACATGATTCAGTCATTTTTTGGGTCTGTAGACCCAAAAAATTACTTCTGCGTATTGGAGGTTCAATGGTTGGTTGGTTGGTTGTTCAGTGGAGCGCTCATTACTCGTTGCACGACCTATGTCTGAACAAGTGTTGAAGAGATAAAATGAGCAAAAACAGCAAAAAAAACACGCCATAAGCGTGAGTATTATTACACCTTAAAATAGATTGCTAATCTTCATATCTGGACAAAGGATTGTCTATGCCTAGAAGCGAGTAATCATCCCTCTGAGGTATGACCTGATTATTAGACATGGACTGGGTGTTAGTGACGTCAATGATTACGAGCTGCTACGATATGCTACGTCGTAGAATGTGCTACGTAATTATGTTAATTTATAATAACAAAACATAATTACATAGTTTTTGTCCCTGTTATATCATAACAGCCAACAGTCACATACATAAATAAATTAAATAAATAAATAATGGTGGACAAGTTCACACAACATTATCTAGCCCCAAGCTAAGCCAGAGCTTATGTTATGGGTACTAGTTAACTGATATACTTAATATAATACATTACATATATAGATATTTTGTATTATGCATAGAAAATAGCCAGTACACCCTAAACTAATATCTGCAGATCACACAAATGTTTGTTCCGAGGCGGGAATCGAACCCGCAACCTCCTGCGTCGCAGGCGAACCATCGGCAGCCGCGAAGGGATCATAAGTCCTGATTCCACACTAGGATTTCCTGTGTCGTGGGAAATATGAGTACCGTGGTTCCATAGACCCTTAACAAATATAATATGTAGATCTTACGAACATTTGTCCCGCAGCGGGAATCAAACCCGCGACCTTTCGCATCTTAGCCGGCTACTCGCCCACGGCGCCACAGAGGTCGTCAATGTAATGAAGAAGTTCATGGTATTATGTAATTGTGTTTCCTAGTATGACGAAATGATGAAATGGATGAAGAAAATAGAAGAATGGTTGACCCCACTATAGGATGACTAGCCAGACAGATTGCTGGGTTAAATTAGATGACTAGCCAGACAGATTGCTGGGTTAAATTAGATGACTAGCCAGACAGATTGCTGGGTTAAATTAGATGACTAGCCAGACAGATTGCTGGGTTAAATTAGATGACTAGCCAGACAGATTGCTGGGTTAAATTAGATGACTAGCCAGACAGATTGCTGGGTTAAATTAGATGACTAGCCAGACAGATTGCTGGGTTAAATTAGATGACTAGCCAGACAGATTGCTGGGTTAAATTAGGGCTCAGTCGCAAAACGTCCACTTCTCATAATGTACACTCGATTTTTTCGCATATATAACGTACACTGTGCACTATACTGTATACTATATCTTACTGACAAACAAGTCAGAGCCATTATAATCAATGTGTCCCACAAACCGGATGCACATAAACCAATAAAAGTTACCCAATAAACCTCCCCATGGAATGATTGTATGAGTATGAGGGAATAACCGTAAAAAGGTAATATTGTCTATTCTTTTATTGAGGTAATATTTCGTGAATGTTTTTTGGGTAGTTGGCTGTATAGTGGCTTGTGACAAATCTGGAAGTTTACTACATTATTTCTATTTAGCGTTTTATTACTGAATGCTAACTTGTCCGAAGCAGCTGTGTCATACATATTGTATTTTTTGAAAATTTTGGCTACAACAAACGTCATAATCATCATCAGCCTATCACCAGTCCACAGAAGTTTTTAGTAGTAGTAGAGCTTTTTTGTGAAAGATTTCATCCGAGGAAGTATAGTCCAGTAACTTTGTCGTCCTAAAGTATGGGGTAGTATGCGTCAAATCCGGTAGTTCTGATTTTTTGCAGACTTGTTCATAATGTTGGCTTTATGAATAATCCAAGTTTTTGACCTCGAGCGCCGAACGTAACCGTGTCACAAATTGAAAAAAACGTTTTTTTTACAAATTTTAGCGATTATAACCCTAAAGGACTAGATTTTGAGAAACCTTTTGAAACATTATTTTAAAGTAGACTAAATTTGCTACAATATGATACTAAAACTGTATCTGTAGACCCAATTGTTTCTGAGATTAAGCCTTTCAAAGTTTATAGTTTTTTTCGAACTTCGCAATTTTTTTCAATATTTTAGACGTCACTTGAATAAGTCTAGCGGGATGAAGTGAACCCCGAAATGATGAACAGAGATGCAGCCCCACAACACCTCTTGCAGATGATTTCTTGCGGGTGCACGAAGGGTTGTGGGAACGCATGCAGCTGCAGGAAGGCAGGATTAAAATGCTCATCAGTCTGCAGGCACTGCAGCGGGGCCTCTTGTGATAATATACCTGATGTTGCAGTAGTAGATATCCCGGAAGACGACGATCTGTTCGATGCCAAATGGAGGATGACTTGTGGGCAAAAGACTTCGACGATTCACCACCATCCCCTTATGGGGATATGCCATCTGAATTGCAAAAAATTGTAAAGTTCGAAAAAAATGATAAACTTTGAAAAGCTTAATCTCAGAAACTATTGGATCTACAGATACAGTTCTAGTATAATATTGTAGCAAATTACTAGCTCCATACATATTTCTGCCGCAAAGCAGTAGTACTCGCATTGCTGTATTCCGGTTTGAAGGGTATGGGTGCCGGTGAAATTACAGATTCATCTTTATGCCTCAAGGTGGAGGGCGCAGTGCAATGCCACATAGGGTGCGTCCAACGTGGACGTGACCTATGAGGTAATACGTTGTTTAAAGGCAGTGGTTACCGCTTAACATCAGGTGGGCCATCTGATTGTTCCGTCATTCAATTACTTAGCTAAAAATAACCTGTTGGCCCTCGCCCATGACAAACACGATGCATGGTCTTGAGCTGCCTACATCCACTGACTTCATGTAACCTATAAATGTCGTCGGTAAACCGAGAGGGGCCTTCCTAAACTGCGTCGTCGGGTTCGAGGTCGCCACTCGAGTACCTTCATTCCGTAACGGTTGTTAGTTCAGGGTACATGGCCCGCCCATTGCCACTTCAACTTACTAATTCTTAGAGTTATATTCCTTATCATGTTTCTTTTACGAATCTCCTCTTTTTGGATTCTATCTGGTAATGAAACTCGGAACCTTCTCTTTAGCCCGCTGATGCGGGACTTTTGAGCTTAAACCACAGCAGCCATGTCTCAGTGCTGTCTTATCACTGGTAACACGCACTGATTAAAGACTTTCGTGGTCGAGGTTGCGGGTTCAATTCCCGCCTCGAAACGAATATTTGTACGATTTGCAGATATTTTTTCAGGGTGTTCTGGGTATTTTCTATAGGTATATAATACAAAGTATCTATCTATGTAATGTATCTAGTACCCACAACACAAGCTCGGCTTAGCTTAGGGCTAGATAATGTTGTGTAAACTGTCCAGCATTATTTATTATTGTTATTATTATTTATGTTTAAAGCTTTATGCCCCCCCCCCCCATAAAGCTTATTACTGGGTATTATGGTGTACCCCTCAATGTTTGGAAGCAGTCCTTTTTCACAATATAGATGCTCCATTTTCAAGAATGTTAAGATTCCAAGATACTACAAACAAACAGCATAACATATAGAGTAGACTCCTTTGATACGAAATCCGTACATCCGATTCACATACACGTAATAAAGTCAGATATACAACGCATACCGCCCATGACTAAAGGCATTTGCAATATCTGCTGGCTTACTATGATAGTCATGGAGCTACTAACATGAACTAGAATCAAAGTTTGGGGACATGATAGGATCGCTCTACATATGGATCAGTTGAGCTACCTTTAGATCGGTAGCAGTGGTCCTCGCAGGTAGCACAACTGACTCACAAGATTTTTTTAAATTTTGTACGTTCTTTGTATTAGTCGTATTATTATTTCTGTAAGTAACTGTATTATTACCCCTTGAACTAGAATCAAAGTTTGGGGACACGATAGCACCGCTTGAATAAACCCAATGTGAAGCATTTTCAGTTTTGAAGCCAAAGACTTTCAATGCGCAATTTTTCCGCTACCAAAGTGACCAAAGTCCAACCCTCGGTCATAGAACATAATTAGTGTGGTTTTTACTAATCTACCAGTGCTGCAAGTATTGATGTACCTATATATTGATATTAAATATCCACGCTTTGTTATAAGCTTTTATTTGTTTTCTTGGTACGTTTGTATGTCTGTATATGCGGTTCCAAATTTATCTTTTTTCAATCAATCAAGCACATGCTGGCATCCTATCAAGCTGAAATTCGGCATACCAGCTCCGATGACAATACAATATTATGGTGGCAGCGAGCTGATCTGATAATGGAGACGAAAGGTGGACAACGGAACTCCTCGATGATTCAATGTAGCCTAGCAGTGTTTGGGATTTTTTCGCTCAGCTCATGGTGTTTCTGATAACTAATTTAATGAAAACCTGTTTTAAAAGAGATACTTTTTAATACAAAAAAACTCGTAATACAACTAAAAACACTAGTTAAATAGCCCAGCGTCACTTGGCTACGGATAACCGCATTTCTCTCACCGCAGTTTACGTAACCACAACCCTTAACCCAAATATTTTGTTGCCCGCGCCCTCTTAACGTCGGCAGGGGTGATTTATCTACCATTCAAGGTACATTATATACTAGTTCGAATCTGATACCGTGTGATGAAATTCATAGGCTTTTGGGGGAAAATGAGCTTTGGTAATGGTATAGGTGAAGGTTGGATTGGAATAGATAGTTCCATTACGACCTTTTGTCGTGACTTACATGTTGGTGATAAAATTTTCCTTATTTACAGCTATAATTTACATAACACGAGTACGCAATAAATACCTTACCAGCCTTAAGGTGGCGGTTCGGATCGCGACAGAGACAGGAGACCGAGACCAGAGACAGAGACGGAAGACCGAGACCGGTGGTCTACTGTGCATCGAGACCAAGACGCAAGACTGAGACAATGACCACTGTTTAATCAGGATTGTCAAGTGTAGTGTTTTGGAAAGTTATGAATCCAATGTGCCTTACAGTTATGATGTCACTATTGGAAGAAGTAGAAAACGATGGTTTACTATTATAAAACAAAACAAAGAATGTCTATCAACTAATTATATACCACTAAGAACTAATCCTACCAAGAAGAATGTATTTTAATCATTCCAATCAATTTATACAACTACGTAAAAATCTGAAAACTACGTAATTTTTGCCAATGTTGCACCTGCTTCTCCAGCGAGACGCGCGACACCACTCATTCGGGGCGGAGACCGCCTCGCTGTCTCCTGTTTCGCGTCTCTGTCTACTGTCTCTGTTTCACTCGCACTTATAATAATATGTTGCCTACAAGTGGCTTAAATGTGCCGTCAAGTGACGGTAGCGGTCTCCGATCGCGGTCTTCTGTCTTGGTCGCTTGTCTCTGTCCAATTGGGAGATGTAGATCTGTAATATAACCTGCTCCTAATGTCTCCATGTCCAATCGGGAGATTTAGATCTGTAATATAGTCTTCTCCCGATGTCTCCATGTCCAATCGGGAGATTTAGATCTGTAATATAGTCTTCTCCAGATGTGTTTATGTCCAATCGGGAGATATAGATCTGTAACATGGACTTCACGGGACGCAGATTCTTCTCTAAGAGACAAACAAATATACACAGACACGTGTTTTTTTACCCGAAGAGGTAAGTAGAGTCACAATTGGCCTATATGGCCATTTACCTGGATCACACAATCATGCTGGGAATATGTACGTGACCAGTGTTTAAGCGCCATTATAGAGGTCACAGAAAGGCGGTGGATGGGGGCAGTCAAGATCGTTCGTCGTGGCATTCTATGGGGAGTGGAGTCCAGCAGTGGACTTCTGTAGGCTGATGATGATAATGATACGTGACCAGTGGTGTGCTCATCAACGCTATCACTTCCTTCCAGCAATAAGACATTCATTAATAAGGCATTATCCAGAAAAAAACTTATACTACCAAAAATTGCCCAACAATACTTGCTGTTAATTTTCTTACATGTAAAAAAAACTTAATTAGGGTGGATAAAGTGGTCTGCGGTGGATAACTTAACAAGATAAAGTTAAACACATTCTACGACTGCTGTCCTTAATTATTACAGCCAAAAAATACAAAATGACAGCGTTTGCCCTAAAACTTCTATTGTTTGCTTCATAGAAGAGTTTTCAGACCCTTTTTAATGAAGGAGGCCCTTGGATGTCGATGACCTCAGGGTATTTCGTAATGTACAAACATTTACACTTGAAATTGCTTTCGTTCAATTAAAGTTTTTCTACTAAACAATGTTCAAAGCTTGTTGATAGATGACCTTCCTACATTGTATGAATTTGCATATTTTAACAAAGAATGTAGGTACTGCAACTTAATAGATAAAATACTAATATTAGGTATAATGGATATTATACATATGCTTAACAGCATAAGCACCAGGTAAATGACCAAGAGACTCTTGGTAAGAGTATCACGGTGCCGGATCCAATCAATTAATGGGTTTGTCAAATCAAATAAAAGATAAGAATTCGTTTTGGCTTTGTATTTTCCATTTTACTTACCATTGATCATATTTAAATAGAAACACTGCTTGGTTCGTATTTACTGGTCAATATAATATACCTAGGTAGGTACACACATCAAGTTACCTACATAGTTACACAAATAATATGAAATAACAACATACCAGTTTCTCAATGTTACGGCCAGCGCTGTCGATACAAGACTGCCGCATTGCACGAATAGCAGCTCTTTATAAAGCCCACAGTCGGACAAGTGCGGGAATCAATGTTCCGTCTTTAATTATGTACAATTCTGGTAATCGATCATTGGAAAACTAATTACTATAGTGATATACGTTTCAAATAATTACTAGTGAATTTACGTATGATTTTAGAGATTAAGATTATTCAAGTTCAAGTGTAAACAATAGTCAAATCACGTCCTCTGCTTAATTGCAATGAAAACTATACGATCTAATATTGTAGGTATAAATTATAAATTAAATCATCAATTATTATCACAATATCTAAACCTGTCTTCAATTATTTATACCTACAAGTAAACGAGCAGACGCCCGACCACGTGTTACTTGTTAACAAACTGTTTTCAATTATAAAACATGATTGAAATGTACATACCAACATGTACATTTCAGAGATGATTCTTACAACTTCAAAATACATTTATTGGTAGGTATAATTTAATGTAAGAGTATCTTACTTGACAGACATCCAACGTGGTGGTACTTTTAAATATGACATTTCACATTTAATCATGTTGAAATGCAATCACAATCTAACACGGCCATACTGACAGGACTTCGCTCTCGAAGTACACAAATCAAAATAATCTCAAAGTGATCTTCGTATTGAGTCTTTCTCATTGATCTTTTCTGACTTTCATAAAATTGAGTTTTCGTTGATAATCATCAGTACAATAATACATTTTGCTCTATACATTTCAAACACTATAATATTGATATTATATTGATTTAAATAAAAATTTATGTAAATTTAAGTTTACAATTACCTGTATTTCTATTGAACAGTATAGCTTACACCTTAACTTTTCATTTTAGATAATTCGAAAACAACTAGCAAGTGTACTTTGTTGTTAACAAAATATTTTATTCTGTATATACCAATATCTAAATATAAAGATTTCTTCTGAGCCTCTTTTAAAAAATTAATACTGTTATATTTTATTAATAAACAAGATTAATATATATTTATGTAGGTATGCTTTACTCGAGCACCGCTGTCTTTTAATTTTGTTTTATCATGACTTTCCAAAAGTTGTCTGGAAGACATCGTTTTTAGCGATAAGGCCATGGTACGTCACTGTTATTGTGTTTTGTTCTTTTATCTTTTTACTTTTCTGATTGGTGTACAATAAAGTGTTTATCTATCTAACTATCTATTCATTATTATTATTGTTGGTATAGTTGCCTACCGATGTGTTTTATTTTAATTGTTGAATTTCTTTCTAAATTTTCATCTTCCATCATTTTGCTGCTTTTTTTTTTTTTCTTTTTTTCTTTCTGTTTTTGTTTAATGGAATAGAATCGTTCCGCAATGAAACCATACACATATCTTTTCTGTTTTCTTTTCTTCAAAATTATCTTTCACTTTCTGTTTTCTCTTTTTCTTTTCTTCAAAATTATATTTCACTTTCTGTTTTATCTTTCACGGCCAAACTGACCAGTAATTCGTTCTCGAAATACTCTCACTTTTTTTTAAAGTATCTCTGTCCCTTACCAATCCAAACACCTATCACCTGCTACACGTGAGTCTCAGTGAAGGATCAGGACAGAGATCGACCAGCAGATAAATACATAGACATAATAGTTTTTTTAAAGTTTCTCTGTCCCTTACCAATTCAAACACCTATCACCTGCTACTCGTGAGTCTCAGTGAAGGATCAGGACAGAGACAGACTAGCAGATAAATACATAGACATAATAGTTTTTTTAAAGTTTCTCTGTCCTCTACCAATCCAACACCTATCACCTGCTACTCGTGAGTCTCAGTGAAGGATCAGGACAGAGACCGACTAGCAGATAAATACATAGACATAATAGTTTTTTAAAGTTTCTCTGTCCTCTACCAATCCAACACCTATCACCTGCTACTCGTGAGTCTCAGTGAAGGATCAGGACAGAGACCGACTAGCAGATAAATACATAGACATAATAGTTTTTTTAAAGTTTCTCTGTCCTCTACCAATCCAACACCTATCACCTGCTACTCGTGAGTCTCAGTGAAGAATCAGGACAGAGACCGACTAGCAGATAAATACATAGACATAATAGTTTTTTAAAGTTTCTCTGTCCTCTACCAATCCAACACCTATCACCTGCTACTCGTGAGTCTCAGTGAAGGATCAGGACAGAGACCGACTAGCAGATAAATACATAGAAATAATAGTTTTTTTAAAGTTTATCTGTCCTCTACCAATCCAACACCTATCACCTGCTACTCGTGAGTCTCAGTGAAGGATCAGGACAGAGACCGACTAGCAGATAAATACATAGAAATAATAGTTTTTTTAAAGTTTCTCTGTCCTCTACCAATCCAACACCTATCACCTGCTACTCGTGAGTCTCAGTGAAGGATCAGGACAGAGACCGACTAGCAGATAAATACATAGACGTAATAGTATTTTTAACCGTGAAATATTATTTATGTTTCCCGCTGCTAGTAATATTCAAACAAATATCGGATTCAGAAGCCAACTAGCGAAAATTAATATGTGTATATTTTCATACCAATTTAAAGGACTTATTTATTAATTTGTTTTCAATAAAATATCCGACTTGGGTTATTATCATAATCTGCTTCGGTCATACCCAAAAGATATTGACAACGTTTAACATTGAACAATAGTGGGTATTCATTTAATTTTTGTTTTTGTTTTTGTTGTTTTTTTTAAATTTTATTTCTTCAAACATATTGTTATTTTTTAAAATAACTATTTTCCTTTGAAAAATATTATTTATCGAAAGTGGATAGCTGATCCCAGGTTTTATTTATAGGTATTTGTATACTTTTGATAAAATGTCTCAATTTTTTTTGTAAAATGCTATGGCTTGTTCCTATCCGACCCTATCCGGCCTATCTCTAGTAAAACAACAAGCAAGAAACGTCTATATTTTTTTTTTGCGTTTACCCACATTGTCGAACAAATAATCTTTTGATATAATAATTTTCAGGAAAACAGTCTTTGCGAGTATCTTTTTGCTTTGTCACGAACTTCCTGTGTCTTGCTGATCCTCGCCAGTTCCCGTTGTGCAGGGTGGGCTTTCATAACCTTGAGGCGCCATACGTTCCACTATTGAGCTGCGTCTGTTGAAAGCCCTGGGTTCTTCATATCCTTTTGGACATCTGTCATCCACGCTGTTTGTGGCAGTTTTCTCCTTCGTCTCTGCGTAGCCATGGGTAGGCAGTTTTCTCCCTCGTCTCTGCGTAGCCATGGGAAGGTACGTTTTCACGTCATGATTGTTAGGTCTTCTCATCACATGACCTTTGTAGCTATGTTTCATAGGATCGAAGACCGTTAATGCCACGTTGTCATCTAGAGCGGTCACAAAGACGTCTCCTTAACACGGAGCTCCACAACATCAGGATCAATATGAAAACCAGAAACAAAATATGCATTAGAATATGTTTAATTAATCCATTTTACAAAGAGTAAGTAAGAATATTATGTCAAGCTTGTTAAAGTCAAGATCTAAAGTATTTTATCCATGGAAGTCGCAAGAATCATTTTGGATATTCCCATAAACCAAATCTACTCCGGTTCCAACGCGACTCGTGACCAAGCCTAGAAAAATAGGCAACAAACATGGCTTACTTATTCGATGATCCCTCTTACTACCAGGTAGCAAACTATTTATAATTTATGACTATAAATTAAACTATAGTTGTACGTTATTCAAAATAAGAGAAGTGGCTTGTGACATTTGGTTGGTATACAACAGGTTATAGCCACATAGTGCTACAACTATTTATTTGTCATTAGATACATGAGATGGGCAAGTAATGAGAGAAAAAAAGGACTTCATGACCAATACTTAATTTTTGTATACACCAAATATATGTACATCCAGTAAATGCACTGACATAAATAAGTTTATCACAGCGGTACATAAACCAGGCATGTGACTTAGTTTTCACATAAAACAATCAGCCGTCTTTAGCAACAAGGCCGGAGCTCCATCCCGTCCGACGGACAAACGAGGAGTGTCTGAGTCGGTCGGCTCGACGCTATTTATACAGCAGTGTCACCTGTTGTTGATCGAAAGGCGAGTCGGGTGACTCGGCGCTCATTATACTAATGATGTCAGGTGTTGTTGATTCGAGGTTTGCTTATCTATTGATTACACAAAATGTGAATAAATATACTAGGTACATTGTTTCTTGAATGTACGTAAATATTTCAGAATACCTAACTGTCAAAGGAATTAATTTTTAAATAATTTTACAGGATAAGTGTCAAAATTATTGAGGAATCCCCATTTAAAATGTCAAGTATCCACTACCAACGGCTTCAGACAATTTTTTTTTTTTTTTTTTTTACTAGTACCCCATTTTGTACCAGTTTGGAAAACCACCTCATAATTGACTTCCCAGTACAACCCCTCGCATTGAGACGACAGAACCTCCAGATCCCAAGTCTACTCTCTTAGGTCAGTCAGGTCTCTTTATATTTAGATGTGAACTTTGTTCTTTGAGAGGATAAAACATCTTTTAAAACATATTTCATTGCTCAGTAAATAAAATCAATATTACTTAACTTTGTTTTCGTTTGTGGTCACTCGTCGCTGTATTGAAGGGCATTTGTAGGTTAGGTACCACGTTGTTGTTTCAACGACGGTGAACAGAGTTTTCAGTGGGGATCGCTTCGATAAGATGCTCCGTTGTAGATTGTTGACGCAGTGGCGTTGAATCGGGTCATCAGCACATTTTACTTCGATGAAACGCTCCACGTGTATCCAGATTCATCATGAAAAACAAAAATGTATTAGAACAGGTACACGAGTTACATCCCACTTCTGATAACAGCATAAGCACCAGGTAAATGACCAAGAGACTCTTGGTAAGAGTATCACGGTGCCGGATCCAATCAATTAATGGGTTTGTCAAATCAAATAAAAGATAAGAATTCGTTTTGGCTTTGTATTTTCCATTTTACTTACCATTGATCATATTTAAATAGAAACACTGCTTGGTTCGTATTTACTGGTCAATATAATATACCTAGGTAGGTACACACATCAAGTTACCTACATAGTTACACAAATAATATGAAATAACAACATACCAGTTTCTCAATGTTATGGCCAGCGCTGTCGATACAAGACTGCCGCATTGCAACGAATAGCAGCTCTTTATAAAGCCCACAGTCGGACAAGTGCGGGAATCAATGTTCCGTCTTTAATTATGTACAATTCTGGTAATCGATCATTGGAAAACTAATTACTATAGTGATATACGTTTCAAATAATAACTTGAGAATTTACGTATGATTTTAGAGATTAAGATTATTCAAGTTCAAGTGTAAACAATAGTCAAATCACGTCCTCTGCTTAATTGCAATGAAAACTATACGATCTAATATTGTAGGTATAAATTATAAATTAAATCATCAATTATTATCACAATATCTAAACCTGTCTTCAATTATTTATACCTACAAGTAAACGAGCAGACGCCCGACCACGTGTTACTTGTAAACAAACTGTTTTCAATTATAAAACATGATTGAAATGTACATACCAACATGTACATTTCAGAGATGATTCTTACAACGTCAAAATACATTTATTGGTAGGTATAATTTAATGTAAGAGTATCTTACTTGACAGACATCCAACGTGGTGGTACTTTTAAATATGACATTTCACATTTAATCATGTTGAAATGCAATCACAATCTAACACATATATATAGAAATATATATAAACATGGCGATTAAATTAATTTCCTAAACATTCCAGCCATTCTAGAACCGAATGGTCTGCTACGTGACGATGGTAAGCGGCCTGACGGCATGTCTCTTGTTCCGTGGGAGAAGGGTAGGCATTTGGTGTGGGAAGCTGCATGCGTTGATACCCTTACGCCATTTTATCTGTCCGGGACATCAGTTAGGGCCGGTGCGGCGGCAGATTCCGCTGAGGACCTCAAAAGTCGCACATATGCAAGTCTCGACAGAGCTTACTTATTTGAGCCTTTCTGGGTCCGTGGGGTACCGGGGCCCTTCGCATATTTAAAATTCTTTCAGATGGTTGAAGCAACGCGTTACCCGTGAGCTGGCTCTTATATGGCTCAACGAATTAGTATTGCCATTCAGCGCAGCAATGCAGTCAGCATCTTAGGGACGCTTCCGCCTGGTAGTGATTTGGATCAGATGAGCTACCTTTAGATCGTTCTTCAGCGGTCTTCGGGTAGCACAACTGTTTCATTTTTTTTTTTAATTTTGTACATATCTACTTGTATTAGTTGTATTATTATTTCTGTAAATAAATGTATTTATTACAGAAATAATAATGCAACTCATATATTTACAAATAATATATTTTGACGACCTCTGCTGCGCGGCGGGCGAAGGTTCGCCTGCGACGAACGATTGTTGCGTGTTCGGTTCCCGCCTCGGAACAAATATTTGAGCAATCTGCAAAGATTTGTTTAGGGTGTTCTGGGTATTTTCTATGTATAATAAAAATATCTATCTATGTTATATATTTTATTAAGTATATCAGTTATCTAGTACCCATAACACAATCTCTGCTTAGCCTGGGGCTAGATAATGTTTTGTAAACTGTCCAGCATTATTTATTTATTTATTTTTTATTTTATTTATTTTATTATTTCCTAAATACCTCTTTCCCAAAAAACGCGGAGATGACTATCCTCTAGTGGGTGCAATGCGATTATGAAAGGCAATAATCTCGCTCACCTCACACAAATTCGCATTATCTCAACTAATCACAAATATAATTTACTTGAATGTTCATAAGAAATCAATTGTACTCCCAAATAACTAGGTATCTAAAAATATCTACGGGTATCTAACAGTTCTTATCGTTAAGCACAGAAGGAATCCCGCCTATTCCCCGGGTCGAGTGTAAGCGATCGCATGATAAAACATTCTTTTGTGTTCGAGTTTATACATGTTCGATGAAAATCTAGTTCTTTCTTTTCATTTCATGTATTTATACTGAGCATTTACTATTTATACGTGGTGTGTCCAGCCTAAGAATAGACCCCGCCGTCTCCTTTCGTGGATGTCGTAAAAGCCGACTAAGGGATTACCCGGACTTGTTGATAAGATTAGTTGGTATAAGAGTTGTCCTGGTTGCTAGCTTATTATGTGGAATATATTATTACTGGAAGAAAACGAGTCAGTTGTGGGCTCGTCGCCAAAGGTGGCGACGAGCTCACCAATTGTCACGTCCACATTCCACGATGGTGCAACCCACTGTGAAAAGAGGCCCATTGAGGCTCTGCCTACCCCTTTGGGGAAAAAGGCGTGTGTCTATGTATGTATGTATACTGGGCATTGTGCTTTTACATTTCTACTAGCCTGATTCTATGATTAGGAAGATGATAAAATATTTAGGCAAGCTTTTAGTATCATGTAGCCACATATCGATGTCCATATTTATCATAATTATAATATACAATAATAATAATCATAACAACGTAATGGATTCCGGTGAAATTACAGACACGCGAGACTTTTCATACTTATTTATGTCTCATGGTGGCGAGCGCAGTGCAGTTCCACATAGGCGTTTGTTCGGTGTATGACAAATTCTAGATTGGACGGATTCGAAAGTCAACAGATTCGTTACTCGACAGATTCGTGAATTAGGCAGAAACTTAGATTCGACAGATAAGGTATACGGCAGAAAATGGACACTTGTTAATTTTCTGCCTCATAGCTAATCAGGCCTGCTTGCAAAAAAAAACACTTTTACCAACATTTATTTCAGGAATACAGTTTGGTTAATTTTGAACCATCTTTAACTTTAGACATTGTTTCGTAATATAGGTCACAAGGTCTCGAAGTACTTCGTTGTACATTGTGTATTTCTTTTTAAATCAGTTTCTTCCGGTACAAGGAAAAAGGGTCTTCACAATATTTAATTCATAAACAAATCCGGTGTAAGCATAAATACAAAAAATCTTGCATAAGCATAAGTACGCAAACGGGAAAAACCTCATCAAATCGAAGGAACCGTCACTTCACAAAGGAGCTGGCAGGAAACCGGTGAATAAATCTGGTTTTTCTTTAAATCTCTTTTCTTCAAAAGTCGTAACAATTGAAACAAAAGTAAGTTATGGGAGCGACCACCGGCTATGAGAATCATGAAAAATTACGGTTTCTGCTACGCCTAATGCTGCGGCGCAGCCTACATTATTATCTCATTTTTCTTATATTAATTCTGAAGGAAAAGACACAATAAGTTTATGAAAAAAAACTAACTTTTATGGAATTAGTGATCGGAAACGTGAGCTGGTCAAAATGAGGCCAAACTATGCTAGGCTAGTTTCTGAAACAGTTAGCTTATTGCCAACATTAAAACAACCCGTGTCATAGTAACCGTAATATCATAATTCAGAATAGATGCCTTAGACCTCTGTGCTCCATCTTCGGCCACATCGTCACTTACCAACAGGCGAGATCGTGGCCAAACAAATGACTAACAATATTAAAAATAAAAAAAACATCCGAACGAGTGTTATAATGTTGTGCTAAATTGCATTACCTATTCAACTCCTTTGCTTTTTACTAGTACGGGAGTTCCGTTGTCCATCTTTCGTGTCCATCATCAGATCAGTCACCATCGGAACTTTACAGGTTTGCAACATTTCAGCTCAATTGGTTAGGTGGATAGTTCAAAAATAATTTTCAAGCTCTGACCCCACACACCACATACTATCAAGGAAGTTGAATAATAGTTAGTTTATGAAACTGTTGCATAATACTGGTTCTTAAAATACGAGTGTGAGTTAAAAAAACGAGCCGTAGGCGAGTTTTTTATAACATCACACGAGTGTTTTAAGACCAAATTATGTGCAGTTACAAAACTTTATCTAAACTCTTGAAAAAAAAAACTCTTGAAATATATAAAATAATATTTTTTAGTTATGTCAACTTTGTTGCAAATACGTAGTGTACTTTTAACCATAGAGTATTTAGCCCATAAAGTTGAAGCCTTATATTTGTCAGCTAAAAAAAAGCTTCAGCTTTGTCTTGAAAGTATGCTAACAACACGTTTTTTTGTCAAGTATCAGTTTTATTGCATGAGTGTGGACAAAGTAGTGTATGATACTGCACATAACTAGGTATTAAAACACTCGTGTGATACTATTAAACACCTTGCCAAGGCTCGGTTTTTAAACTCACACGCGTGTTTTAATAACCCCTGTTATGAGACAGCTTCATGAGCTACTATTATAAATGATAAATAAATATCATAACTACTTTGATGGATAAGTTTTACACATACAACTGTGCAGTCTCATTTAATATAGTGACTTGAAAAGTTCTCTTTTACTGCTGGGATAGGTACCGGCCATGATGTAAGACTATGATGATGAATCATTTTCTATAGTTAGTTAAATACGTAGACTCATGAACACTTCTCCTGTGATATATCAATTACTATGACCTATCCATTAAATCTGAAGAAAAGATCAGTTTCCACTTATCTTAAATCGCACCCTTCAAAAAAAACATAACCCTTGTTCTAGGCATTCGGGTAAAAATAGATTTAGCTTGGTAGGTAATTTCCATCGGTTGGCTGGGTAATGGTAATACGAACCTGACCTAACTTTCTGCGCTGGTGTTTCCCAGCCCGCAAATTACTTGGAATATTTGTGTGACTTGTTTGATAAACGGCCTAGAAATTCTTTGATATGTTAAAAACTTTTGTGATGCTAATATCATTTAGTGTGTGTGTGTGCGTGTGTGTGTAGGAGTGGGAAGGGGAGGTCTTTGCCCTACAGTGAATATTACTTTGTATTTTGTTTATTTGAATATTAATGCTCTCAAACGGTGAACGACAAAATAACCAAAATTTTTACAAGAAAGACGACGAGCTTTTCGATTTCATCCCGGAATCGAGATTTTACCATCGCTCTTCCCAGCACCGTGACAAAGCTCATCCGCACATCATAGAACCCTGGGTTTCTCGAACGACTCGTTTCTTGAGATCATTTCAACCCCATACCTACAAGCTATGGAATGAGCTTCCATCTGAGTTTTTCCGCTTGTTTACGATAAGTGCCGCTTTAAGAAAAATGTTGACGACTTTAAATCAGGTGGGCCGTGAGCTAGATTGCTTATTTGCTTCAAGAAAAACTATGAAGTACGAGTGTAATATGGTTTCATTAAAAAAAATAGCCTCTGTCACAGAATAAATGCTCCCAGGAACTTCATGATCTGATCCCACCATCTCCTTTTCATCATAGGACGAGCAGGCGCACGGCTCGGTACCACCCATACCTCATTAGTATACCCTCTATTCGTACTAAACGTTTCAGTTCTATCTTTATAATGAGAACTGCTAAGGAGTGGAATACACTACCGTCGTCTGACTTTCCTGAAAACTATAATCTGGGTATCTTCAAGTCTAGAGTGAATAGGTGCCTTCTAGACCTTTGTGCTCCAACTTCGGCCACATCGTCACTTACCAACAGGTGAGATCGTGGTCAAACAAAGGTCTATCATTGTTAAAAAAAAAAAAATAGTACAAAAGTTAATTAGTTCAGTAAACTCACTAAGTGCTGCGTCGCGTCATCGGTTCATAACTTGTTCAATAAATTAGTGTTTTCTATCTGTCTATCTTTAAAATAAAAAAAAATAAAAAAAAACTGGACAGTTCACACAACATTATCTAGCCCCAAGCTAAGCAGAGCTTGTGTTATGGGTACTAGATAACTGATATACTTAATACAATATATTACATAGATAGATATTTTTTATTATGCATATAAAATACCCAGAACACTCTGAACAAATATCTGCGATCGCACAAATACTTGTTCCGAGGCGGGAATTGAACCCGCAACCTCCTGCGTCGCAGGCCAAGCTTCGCCCGCCGCGCCACAGAGGTCGTCAATCTATCTATTCTTTACAAAGTTAATTATAATATTGTACCTTAAAAACCTCCAAAGGCTTGACTAGGTACTCACAATCGTCAAAAAGTAGGCACACATGCACACTCATCTTACTAAAAACAGGTCTAAATCAACGTAGCAAAGACTTATATTTTTTAAATCATCCTTAGCAAAGCCTTTCACGAATAAAAGGCCTGCAGAGTTCCGTAATTGAATAGGAATCACTCCAAGTCTTCGAGTTTTAGTAAACTTTTCGGAGATTAGAAACTCCCAGTCGTATTTACAGGGAGTTAGTAATCGCTGAATTTGCTGAAACGAGAAAAACTTGAATGATGTACTTATCTAGGGACCTGTCTGATTAAAATTATATGATCCTTGCACAAATACAGTGAGGTTTGATTAATTTATTGTTAGCAAGCAAATCTTAATATAACCAAAATACCCCTGACTTTTTCAGTGTTAAATTAAAATACATAAGGAAGCGCTTTTTTTATACAACTTGTAATGACGGATCAAGCAGATGGCCCACCTGATGTTAAGCGGTGCCCTCTGGCTTTAATGCATTACCTCACAGGTCACGTTCACCTAGGACGTACCCTATTGTACTGCGCCCGCCACCCTGAGAAATAAAAATAAAAAGTATCATGTGTCTGTAATTTCACCGGCAACCACACCCTTCAAACCAGAACACACCAATGCAAGCACCACTGTTCTGCGGCAGAAACAGGCATGGTGGTAGTACTTCCCCCGACGAACTCTTTGACAAAAATGTAGCATAATGTAGGGCCGCGAAGCTAATTACTCTATTCACGACTAAATGTCGCCATAGGACAAAATAGAACGCGCTATAAGCTGTCATTCTCTTCAGTGTTTGGGAGTAGAACCAACTTACCCGGACTTGTTTGTAAGATTCGTTGGTATATAAGATTTGTTCTGGCTGCTAGCTTATTTAAGGAATGGTTATTACTGGAAAGCGTTATAAGAGTCAGTCGTGGGAAGCAGTGGCGGCGATGAGCTCACCACTTGTCACGTCTATTTCCCACGATGGTGCAATTCACTGTGAAAAGAGGTCCATTTGTGGCTCTGCCTACTCTTTCGGGGAAAAAGGCGTGTGTCTAAGTATGTATGTGTGATTTCAAAAAGCATTTTTGCGTGCTGATTATCCTGGAATGGAAACGGCTTCACCAATTTCCAACGAACATAGGTAAGAACCATCTCGCAAACACCATCTTTCACAAAAAGACCACCTTATCTAAATGGGTCTAACAGTTTTGGAGATACTGGTAACATCCGTTTGCACACACAAACACATATACCGTACGGGTAAAAATATGCAAAATATCACACTGGTTCGTTTGAATCACAGAATAAGGACTCGGTTCGAATGGAGGTCGCGCAACGAGTAATGAGCGCTAACCTTCAATGAACCCTTATGGATTCGTCATGTCTGTCTGTCTGTCTGTCTGTCTGTCTGTCCGTGTATGTCACAGCCTTTTTTTTCCGAAACTATAAGAGCTATTCTGTTGAAACTTGGTAGTTAGATGTATTCTGTGAACCGCATTAAGATTTTTAAACAAAAATAAAAAAAAAACAATTATTTTTGGGGTTCCCCATACTTAGAACTGAAACCCAAAATTTTTACATGGTAATTGTACATCATATTTTGTTTTAGTTTTATCAATCTCTTATTTTAGAAGTTACGGGGGGGGGGGGGGGGGGCATCACACATTTTACCACTTTGGAAGTGTCTCTCGCGCATACTATTCAGTTTAGAAAAAATATATATTAGAAACCTCAATTTCATTTTTGAAGACCTATCAACAGATACCTCACAAGTATGGGTTTGAAGGAAAAAAAAAACATTTCAGTTCTAAGTATTCTAAGTATTCTAACCCCAAAAATGTATTCCTTTTTTTATATTTTTGTATGAAAATCTTAATGCGGTTCACAGAATACATAATTATACTTACAAAGTTTCAACAGCATAGCTCTTATAGTTTCGGAAAAAAGTGACTGTGACATACAGACGGACAGACGACATGACGGACATGACGAATCCATAAGGGTTCCGTAATTTGGATACGGAACCCTAAAAATACAGTCAGCAAAAAAATGGTAATTCTCCAAAAAAACTTTTTTTGATGCCAATCGATCCTGTTTCTTATAAGGATCAAAAGTCTCTACTGGACCTTACTAGTTATGGATGATCTCCTAGGAACGCTTTCCTGTAATTATAACGGTTGAGCTTTACTGTCCCGTCCCAACAATCCATCCTGTATATGGCTCACACCTTTAAAAGTGCTAAAATATCTGATAAGTCCAATTCAATTTAACCGAATCATGTTTTAGCTAAACCTTATACATTATTCCTCAACTTACCATATACATACATAGACACACGCCTTTTCCCCCAAAGGGGGGTATGCAGAGCCTCGGTGACCCTCTTTTCACAGTGGGTTGCACCATCGTGGAATATAGACATGACAAGTGGTGAGCTTATCGCCGCCATTGCGTCCCACGACTGACTCTGCTAACGATTCCAGTAATAACACATTCCATAATAAGCTAGCAGCCAGGACAAATCTTATACCAACGAATCTTATCAACAAGTCAAGGTAATCCTTTAGTCGGCTTTTATGGAGGAGACGGAGGAGGTCTATCCTTAGGCCGGACACACGACAGCATTTGTAACAAAGTGAATTTGAAAGTGTAATATGAGTTAGTATAATTTTAAAGAAAGTGCTCCATTCATCAGTAATTTCTGAATTTAATTTTAATAATAAATTCACTATTCCGGTTTTTATTAAAATACAAGTGGTTCATAATAAAAAACAGTTCTATTCGTCAACAATTTGTAATGTTTTTTTAATTACAATAATATTCATTCAACCTGATATAAAATCTCATCTAAGAAAGAAAAGAAAAATAAAACCTTGATGCTTTGAAAGAAACTGATTATACCATTCGTTTTCAAAGCAGGTAACAAGAAACAATAAAAACAAAGTGAGGTCGGGGGTCAAATTAAAGTGGGTCATAAAAGACAGTTGAAGGCAAACCATTATTCGTTGAGTCTCGGGGCGTTCCGATGGACAGTGGTTCAGGAATTCACGGTTACGGGCTTAACAAGATCAAACAATTTCCTAGAACTTTTTTTTTTAATTTGAAATGTCGAGGCTTTGGTTCGTCGCTGAAAGGGGTAAAATTGTAACATTGATGAATGATTTTATTAATTACACAAATTGTAGTCCAGTATGAGTGAGGCAGGCTAGTATGTTGCCACTGACAGGTGCTGTAACAGATTTACCAGACTGACAGTTTTCTCTTTATTTGAGGAGAAAAGAGTGAGTTGGGATTAAATCTGCCATTTTTGAAAGAAACGTTGTAATTTTTATTTAATTCCATTTTAATGTGTTTTTCGAGTAATTTCGTGTAATTTTGGTGGCATTTTAACCGGTGTACCTTGAATAAATAGCACATGTGTGATGTCGTGAATTTTAAGTGTATTGCGTGTCTTTTCGAAATGGTGGATTTTTCCCTGTAAAAATACAGTTTTTCTGCCACTATTTAAACTGGGCTATGACTTGACGGAGACTCTTGATGACTTGACTAATTTTATTACAAATCAATATCACTTGACTTTGGTGAAATTGTTTGGAGCACTCCTCAGAAGCCATTAATGAAGTATAAGAAGAAGAAGAAGAAGGTTTTAAAACTGTCAGTTCTCTTTATTTGTGGAGAAAAGAGTGTAAAAGCTTAGCCCCAGTCATTTACCCTGCCTCCATAATATTCTTCACACACATAACATATGTAAAAACAGCTCTGGTTCCATTCCAATTTATAATGTATATTGACACGTGGAGTGGCCGTGCAAACACCACACGGGAAACGTTGAAAAAACAATGGCGTCGAAAATAAATTCGGTTAGCAAACAAATCGTCGTCCCTCGAGAACAGCTGATGGGAATCCGAACACGGTAACACGTTAGATCGCAATTAAAATGGCGGTTGTAACATGGTGGACAAAATGGTGGCGAGCCAATGGTTCGATAGATTTTGCATTGCAGAACTTTTACGGAAAACTGATAGTAACAACGTGAACATACCGTGAAATAGGATTTGAGACAACCCTTAATCGATATGAATGTATCATACGTATATCGGACCTATCTATTTTTTATTCAGAAGCCTGGGGAAGCTGTTACTGTGATATGGTAGGGGTTGCAGGAATGAACTGTTGGCATAAGTCTACTACGGCCATCACGAGAATAGCAAAATTTGGTTTGGAACTACTATAGGTATTCGCCATATTTTTTTAAACAATGTCGATTCGTGTCTACAGCTCGATAAATTGCCCCTGGACTTGATTCGCTCGAGATTGCAGAGAATGGAGTCACATTAATGTGGCCTACACTCATTTTTGGGTGCCTGAGTGTAATAATACTAACAAAAATAAATATATACGCACATAGAATTATAATTATCAAGATACATATTATATAAATAAAAAATAAAAATAAACTTTTCCCGAGAACTTCAATTAAGAAAGAAAAGAAGAAAGAATATATATTTATTTGTATACAAGAGCTACACAGAAACACAGAACACACTAAGAAGAAACAGATATGAAGGTACTAGGTGTAACTCAAGTAACAAAATGGTTCTGCCTCAGCATGAGTTGGTTGACAGCAAGCTAGCAACCAACGCTGGTCTTCCGGCAGAACCACTTGTTGGCGTTACGGCTAACCATTCGCAACGACTATACACACAACTAACATAAAGAAAACTAATAATAAGAATAAGGTAAAGAAAAGTAAGGTATGCTCAAATTTCAAAAAACCACTGACATACTTTTAGAAAAGGTAAGAAAGTTTTTTTTTACAATAATCATACCAATGAAAAAAAAAAAAAATTAACGTTCCGAAAAGGAAACTTTAGTTAGTTTTTAATTAGTTTATACAATTTGTAATTTTTTATGAAATGATTTTTACCTACTCTTTTAGTACCCGGAAAAAATTCACGTTTAATTGCGAATTTCGCAAACAATAAAAACGTTTCATCCTCCTTTAAAAAGAATCAATGAATAGAGCACAATAACGACATTTCTTAAACAGAATTCTTACAAGCAGGGAAAGAGATTGGCTCTTAAATGAGCATTGTCACATTTTCATCAGAGAAAATCATAAAAAAGTCTCAAGAATGTAAATCCCGATCGACAACTGGGTCCAATAAATGAAATGGGTAACAACAAGTGACAGGAACATCGCGCTGACTTTTGCATTCTACCTACTTCAAAATAAGGTTCGAAATTGAATGGAGAGCTAAATCCTGGGTGCTGGTGATGGATGAGTTCAATAATAAGACATTGTGTTACAGTAGTAGCACAGATTTTGATTGATTTGACGCGCCAGTTGTGGCATGAGAGTTTTTATGGATGAGATTTGTGTACGGACTGGCAGAATCCTTTGTGGAGATGAAAATCGAATTTTTACTTTGTTAGAGCTTTCTTGACCGCGATCTCACCTGTTGGTAAGTAACGATGCTGCCGACGATGGAGCACAAAGGTCTAAAAGGCACCTTTTTACTCTTGCCTTGAAGAGACCCAGTAGTTTTTAGGAAATACAGACGACACCGTAGTGTGTTCCACACCATAACAGTTCGCAATAACGTAGGTCGGCCAAAAGGTGGAACCGAAACGTCTAGGCTCTAGTGTGAATAGAGGGAATACTAATGAGGTATAGGGATGGTACAGAGCAGGCGTATGCGCCTGCTTGTCCTATGAGAAAAGAAGATGGTGGGATTCGATAGTGACGTTCCTGGTCACATTCCCCGAAAAACCTATAGAAGATCGAAAGGCATGCAACTTTACGGCGGTGCTCGTGACTATGACATTTTAGCCCCTGCCATAATGTTGCAGTCCTAATACGCCTGAAAGCTCTGCATTTGATCAAGTCTAAGGCAGCAAGCTATCCCAATCGTGGCAGCATTAGGTACTTCATACCAGACCGTGCTTCTGTTTTATATAGACTGAGAAGCTGTCCTGGTGTGAAGTAACGCTGTACCTTATTTAGGATGCCTAGCTTCATGGCAGATGGCGTAAGTGAAACACACAAGAGCTCAAGGTGAACTCCTATAGAAACATTAACACTCCGGATGATGGGAAATTGGAGAAACTGACTCTTTTTCGCCGAGAAGGGTCAAGCCTGCGTTTTAGAGGGGTTGAACTTGACTAGATTGCCCTCGCCCCAGTCGGTCACAGCCTTGAAACAAATTAGAATACAATTTGTATATTTTGTCAACTTGGATTGAAGGGTTCAAAATGTGCCAATGGGACCATATTACCCTACGCTTCCGTGTAAAGGACCAGTGCTCGCATTGCTGTGTTCTGGCTTGAAAGGTATGGGTGCCCATGTCATTACATAATTACAGTCATACACAGTGTTGCATGAGATTTATTACCTTTGTGTCTCAGTCTGGTGGTTGCTGGTCAATGCCACGTAGGTCGCGTCCTATTACCGCTTAACATCAGGTGGTATACTGGCTTGAACCGTCATTACTACGAAGACTTCGGTCTTGACCTTTAAGAAAACAATATCCATTAGATTTATTCGTAAAACTGACATAAAAATATATAATTTATTTAATAAATGCTGAAAACATTTCTTTTTATCATATTTTTGTGGAGCAGACTAAGGTCAAATCAGTTTAGATTCTTCTTTTATTACATTTCACATTTATATCAAACTGCGACACAAACACAAGGTGATGCCAAGGTTTCCTAGAATATATAGATCATATGGCGATCATATAACAAGTATAATAATAGCGGTGAAGTGCTGAAAGTCATATTTTTTTGACGTTGAAAATTAAGTTCTTGCATTTATTAAAACCGTGAAAGTGATCGTCGCCACGAGACATAATCTGCCATCTTTGAAAGAAACTTAGTAACTTTTCTTGCTGTATCGTGTATTTTCTGTGGCATTTTAACCGAGCACTGTGTGGTTTAGTTAATTATAAGTGAATTGCATGTGTTTTCGATGGTGGATTAGGTAGATAGATAGATTAGAAAGATTAACACTTTATTGTACACCAAAAAAATAAAACACAATAATCCTATTGTGTTTTATTTTTTTATTTTTTTTACCTTAATCAAATTACAGTACAGTGGGTGGCCTTATCGCTGAAAGCGATTTCTTCCAGGCAACCTTTGGTCGTCCAAAACGAAATTTTTCTGCCGACTTTGATTTTGACACGTTATACGTTTTATAAAAAAACATTGACATTGGCCAAATTGCTTGGAAGGTTCCTCAGAAGTCATTACAAAAAGAGAAAAAGAAGCTCGTTGCCTCTAGGGAGCCCTAGATTGAGCGATCGTTGTATGCTATAAAGCACGGCACACAACGTGGTCATGGGTTGGTTCTACGCATTGTATTTCTTCATACATTCTATCCATCACTACCTACACGTTAGATGAATTGCAGTTTCTTCCCATTCAAGTAGACAAATGGACATCGAAAATGAAAGCGATGATGATACTTAGTAGTAGGTAATTTACAAACGTAGGCATGATATGGATTTTGTAAACGCTGCCAATTTTATATTTATATACCGTTTTCTTGAAAATTTACATTTTCTATGACATTATTGTTAAGGTTCTTACTCACGCTTGTCTGTGTAGCTAAGTTTTCAACCTTTCATAAAATATAGAAAAGTTTTTCAAGGTATAAAATGCCAAAAACACCTGAAACATTTAGACGTTGGTGTCATTTGACTATGATTAATTGCTAACACGTAAATATGTTTTTAACTTTCGAAAAAACGGAATATATCAAATGACTGTACCTTTGAAGTCGAAAAGTCCTAATGGATCGCTGTAGGTATGCTGAATATTTTAATAATGGACTGGAATAAATGTTAGGAAGTTTTATGGCTCAATAACACCGAAAGGAATCATTAATCTTAATAGCTAAGAATAGGCTTTATTGAAAAATAACCTATACCTGTTATTTATTACAGAAATGATTCCACAGGCTTTACTTTTATCAATGGTGCCGTAGAATAGACCCCACCATCTCCTCCCGTAGATATCGTAAACGCCGACTAAGGGATCACACCAGTAGATGGTGTAGTGTTATCATATAAGTCTAGACATTAAAATTAAAGCTAATCTAACCTCTTAAGAAATTGTCTGAGCTATGCACGAAGGCCTCCTTATAATGCATAATTTGAATAAGAAGACCAACCATAAATTATTATAGTATACACCCCCAAACTTGTACAACATGTATGGCACCATGGTACTCTTAGATTCTGATACCCACGACACAGGGAATCCTAGTGTGTCAGGACTATGTGTTTGACTGTTAGGTGAAATGTTATGTTATGTGCCTATATTATAAAATTGAGAGTTCGGCGATAAGCAATTCCTTAGTCCTTTTTCCATGTAGACGGTAGGTTTGACAGCAGGCACTAGTCTATGGAGGAAACAGTCGGTAATAGGCGCCGCGCCAAGGCAGTGGTATGTGTTTGTACCGCGGGCCCGCTACTAAGTAACCAGGACTATGTACTTATATTGAAGTGACGATACTACAGATGGGTAGCATCAACCTGAGTAGGTACTCAACACCAACCAAACCAATAAGTCACCACCAATAAGTCTGCGAAGCGTGTTGGTTATCGCAAATCCCCCCATTGCATTCTTCGCGAAAGCCAGCAGTGGACGTCTTAAACACAAGGGCCGTTTTCCCTTACAAACGTAATCCCCTGTTTTCTCCCTGGATAATAACAGTAGAGCAATTTTTTTTTTCCAAACCATCTATGGCCACATGGCATGTCCTTATGTTTTCCTTTTTTTTTATAAATGAATTATTGAAAGAGATATGAAAAATCAAAAACCTAAAAAACTGGTCAGATTTTCCGCTGTGTATATATACAGTTGTGGTCATATAATTAAGAACGATTTGAAGTTCTAGAAGTTTTTTATTTAAATCGTATCATACACAGAGATGTGTACCTTCTGAGAAGCAACTAGTTATGTTATATAATAGTCACATTAATAGAGCAACCTGACTTAAGAATAAAGTATGAAATCGCTAACTATTTTTTGCACATTTTATTGATTTTATCAAAGTAACACATTCAAATAGTACTGAAACTGGACAAATAATTAAGAACGATTTATTTAACTGCTCGGGAATTGTTTTGTATGACACTTAGATTTAAAAAATCACAATATTATGTAGCACAGGAAACATAAAAAGAAATTTAATAAATATTTAACTAAAATTAATAGTTAATAGCATATCCACGGCTTTTAATTACAGCTTTACACCGGCGAGGCATTGACTCTATTAATTTTTGACATTTCGCAAGAGAAATAGAGTTCCATTCTTCTAAAAAAACGTCATACAGCTCTCTTAAATTTCCACACTTTGTATTTGAAACCTTTTTCTTTACTTCAAACCACAGATTCTCTATTGGGTTTAGATCTGGACTGTTAGCAGGCCAGTCTAAGACAGAAACTAATTGCGCTGTAAGAAATTCCTTTACGGTGCGTGCAGTGTGCTTTGGATCATTGTCATGCTGGAATGTCCAAATGACCGGTAGAACGTCTTCAGCGTATGGTAACATTGTTTCTTCCAGTATATTTTTGTATTGGAACTGATCCATGTTACCTTCTTTCAACTTTACAGGTCCTACACCATGTCCAGAAAAGCAACCCCAATTTTTCACATTTCCACCACCGTACTTTAATGTAACTTTCGTGTACTTTGGGTCGAATGCTGTATTCGGGGGACGTCGTACATATCGTTTTCCATCAGAACATACTCTGTTTATTTACGTCTCGTCAGAAAAAAGTACATTTTTCCACTGTTGCACAGTCCAGTTTTCATACTTTCTCGCAAATGCAAGCCGGGCTTGCCTGTGGCAAAGTTTTAACATGGGTACCTTTCTTGCTATCCTACCGTGCAATTTTTCTTATACCAAACGTCTTCGAATAGTGCGTGCTGAGATTGCTGAAGGGTTGTTTTCACAAAAATATTATTTTCTAAGCTCATTGGACCCTTTAAAAGGATTTTGTTTTGCCATACGAACGATGTTTCGGTCATCTCGAGGAGTTGTTTTTCTCTGTTTAGGTACACGTGGAACATTCAAAGTAGTTTGATACGTAGCAAAATGCTTTACAGCGTGGTAAACCATCGTTTTTGAACATTGCAGATGGTCGGCTATCTTTTTATAAGACCAATTCTTCCGGCGAAGTTTTATTATTACTTCCCTTGTAGATTTATCACAACTTTTATTTTTTCCCATTGTTTTTTCTAAAGAAGCAATCACCTTTAATCTTTTACAGCACGTAATGGCGCCAAAATTATACAAACAGTAACAAATCGACTGAGTGTTCTCTATTTAAATTTGAATAATGGTATAAACTACTTAGCGTTCTTAATTACGTGACCAGCCAGTAATAAGGAATACTTTGTTTAAAAGTAGTGTAATAGTAGATTGTATCATAAGGGAGCAACATAATATTTTTACGGCGAGGGCGCTTTTTTGAATCCCGAGCGAAGTGAGGGATTCTAGAGTAGAATCCCGAGCGTAGCGAGGGATTCTTTAGTAGAATCCTGAACGTAGCGAGGGATTCAAAGTACGTGGCCCGAGCCAAAAATATATGTTGCGCCCGTGTGATACACTCTGCTTTTCATAACCCACTATGAGAAAATAAAAGGCGCCTCATATGTTATTGTAATATTATTATTTAATAAAACAAATGGTTGTTTTTTTGTTTTTTTTTGTTTTTTTGTGTTTATTTTTGGGTTTTTTTTGTGTTTTGTGTTTTTTGTGTGCATTGTTTTTTGTGTGTTTTGTATTTTTTGTGTGTTTTTTTGTGTTTTTGTGTTTTTTTTGTTGTGTTTTGTGTTTTTTGTGTTTTGTGTTTTTTGTGTTTTGTGCTTTTTTGTGTTTTTTGTGTGTATTGTGCTTTTTTGTGTTTTTTTTGTATTGTGTTTTTTGTGTTGTGTTTTTTTGTGTGTTTTATGTTTATTGTGTTTTTTTTTGTTTTTTTGTGTTTTGTGTTTTTTGTGTGTTTTGTATTTTTTTTGTTTTTTTTTTTGTGTTTTGTGTTTTTTTTTGTGTTTTTGTGTTTTGTGTTTTTTTGTGTTTTTGTGTTTTTTTTTGTTTTTTGTGTTTTTTGTGTTTTGGGTTTTTTTGTTTTGGGTTTTGGGCCGTCGTACCAGCCAGTATTTATTCAAACAATATTTGCGTTCGAATTATTTGGCGCTGGTTCCAAATTCAATAAGTGCGCCGCAAAACTCATTACTGCCCGCTAAAAGTTTCTCATAAAAAACACCACCGTTGGGTGCACTTAAAGGCGAACCCAGTCGTCCTTTTCGAATAGATGGGATGAAAAAAGTTTGCCTATTGATTTTTAGCCAATCATGTGTATCAATGAATACAGTGGTAATATGGAAATGTTTTACGACACCGAGAGAAATAAAAACAAATGCATGCAATTAGTTTTGCATCTTAGTTGGAAAAAATCTTCCCTTTATATCAGCGTTCTTAATTATATGGCCACCACTGTATATATCATATTATATACATACATACACATATATATTTTACATCCTGAAAACAAATTTGACTAAATTATATTTAAAAAAAAAACATAGGAACACGGCTAAAACTTTCTTTTATTTTTAATGAAAAAAATAGTTAAATTGGTTAAGTTTTGGAGAAGGAATCAGGGAACTACGAATCATTGATTTTATGTACTTTTAATAGGTATTGTCGATCCAATCTGCAGTTGTATCTATCACGCTCTGCGGTTTAGCTCTAGGTTTGAGGTCTGCGCGACAGCATTAGATTTTAAAAATACCATTTTTTTTTTATTCCTTAGCCCTTGGTGTTTCCTCTAGGTGAATGCTCACGCCTGCGGCGCTAAATTTTTTTTTTAGTGTTTTTTGCCCATTACTGCTTGTCAACACTTCTTCAGATAGCGAGATTGAGTTCACGAGAACTAAGGGACTTAACACACATGTTTTAATTGATAGTATCTCATAAATATCATCAGTTTAGTTATGTTACCCCTAAACAAAAAAAAACACTGTCAAAATGTGTTTAGCTAACCAGGTAAGCTAGGTATCATAGCTAAACTGATGATATTTATGAGATAGCATCAATTAAAACATTGTGTTAAGTCTCCTAGTTCTCGCGAACTCAACATTCGCTATCAGAAGAAGTATTCTGTAATAGCTGTAATGGGAAAAAAACACCAAAAAAATTGAATTTCGCGCCGCAAGCGAGAGCATTCACCTTAAGGCTGCTGTTAATGATGAATTTTATCAATGTGGAAATTCTGGTATTGGCTCGGTCATGCCTGATACGCAATCCGATATTGTCGATTGACAAATTACGTCAGTTATATTGAATTCAATGTTCTATTGTCGATCCCGAATTAGAGATAATAGTAGGTTTAGAACTAGAAGAAATGGCATCAGAACAAACCAAGTTGTATCGTCTCTTTATTTGGTACAAACACAAAACAGAAGCTTACAATCGTCTACTATTTTATGTATAGATAAATCTATAGATATGGTTTTATCAATCTATAGATTTGATAAAACAGCCTATCTATACTTACAATTTTAAATATTTGGCAGGTCACATGTCACATCCCATCGAATAAATTTTGACTTCGCAATGGATGGCCATATGCATTGCTTGGGTCGGTTTATCTTTCATTTGTTAGGTTTTTTTTTGGCAAATATCTCAAATATTTGTACAAATGGAATTTCATTATGTACGTAAAATATTGAAAATTGAATTCATGGAAAAGACTTTTAAACTGATTCAATTTTGTTCAATTTTATGCAACCGATACTCAGAAACGATTGATTCAATGAATATTTCAATGGGAAATTCATGTCGAGTTATTTATTTAGGCTTGAAAATTTTGCTGGAATGGTATTTGTTTATTTCTACGCATTGAGGTGGTCAAGTAAGGTGTGATATAGGTCGTTCGTACCTGAACTGCGTGAATGACTGAACAAGCAACAAGCCCACCTGATGTTAAGCGGTAACCTCTGCCTTTAACAAATGCATTACCTCAGGTCACGCACCCATGCGTCAATTCACTGCGCCCGCCACCCTGGTACATACAGATGAAAAGTCTCAAGTGCCTGTAATTTTGCCGGCACGCATACCCCTCAAACCGGAGCACAGCAATGCTAGCACTACTGTTCTGCAGCAGAAATAGGTATGGAGGTAGTACTTCCCCGGACGAACTCTCACAAAAAAGATCTACTAATATGATATTACTATAAATAGCAGATTAAAGCATTGTGGCATTTACGTTCATCCCCCAATGCTCAATGCAATCATTCATCAGGGCGGTAGACCACTCAACGGGCGTCTTCCGGTTGATGGTCGCCACTCGACATCTTAATCGATAACTTCTCATCTTTTTTATTCAACGATCTTCTTAAGGACACGTCTATATAGATGTAAATAAAGTTTTTTTTTTAAAGTGTTAACCCCACACTAATAAGAAAGTACTGAAAATAACATATTTTTTTGTGTCGTGTAATTTTTGTGGCATTTTTTCCGATGTAACTTAGATAAAGAGAATATGTGTGGTTTTTGACTACAAAAACCCGGTTTCTCTTGACTCCGGCTTCTCTTTCCGGAGACTCTTGACGACTTGAATTAATTTATCACATAAATTGTATTACTTTTATTTCATTTTATTTTATTTTATTGAAGTAAACCAACAGCGTTACAATATATATAGTCCAAATAACAAAATGCAAAACAATAAGACCAAAAAAGGGGTACACAAATATGACAAAAAATTACGGATACTAACAAAAATGCTTATGCTAGTTTTAAAGAAAGGAAAAATATAACTAAGTAAATAAATAAATATTGCTGGACAGTTCACACAATATTATCTAGCCCCAAGCTAAGCAGAGCTTGTGTTATGGGTACTAGTGAACTGATATACTTAAAACAATATATTACATAGATACATATTTTTTATTATATATAGAATATACCCAGAACACCCTGAACAAATATCTGCGGATCGCACAAATATTTGTTCCGAGGCGGGAATCGAACCCGCAACCTCCTGCGTCGCAGGCCAATGTTCGCCCGCCGCAACACGTAGGTCGTCCAAAGTCGTTCGTAAGTGAAAGTAAATAATAAAAATATGAGAATATAAATTTCGCTTGCGTGGCTTGTTTTTGAGCCGTGCGGGTGTGTGGGTGAGTGAGAATAGAATAAGAATAAGAATAAGAATATCTTTATTGATCAGCTGTGTACATGGTGATGTTTAATAGTAAATAGTTTCAACAGCCTGCCCATTTCGAGCGTACAATAGGTTACAATTAATAACTAATGTTATTATCTTAAACTCGTAAAATCTTAATCTAAAACCTATAGATTAATTAAGTTGAAAGCAACCAATTTGCGATCTTCAAAATATTCGTGCATAGTATAATGCTTTAGAAATTAGCCATGCCTTCAGTTTCTTTTTGTAAATAATACCATTTAATATTTTTAGATCAAGGGGCAGAAAGTTATAAGTTTTTATGGCCATGGCATATGAACTATTAGCATACAGAGAGAGCGGGCACTCCTGCTACCACCAGTCTCTTAACTGTCTGGGTATCACAGGAGTTACCCTCGCACGTATGGGTGTGTGTATCTGTGTATAACAATAATATTAATTGCTTGGATATTACAAGCGATTTCGTATTCCATCTTTCTCAGAAGAGCTATACGTAGCTTGTTTGTAATATGATTGACACTCTTTAAAAAATAATATTGGTATAGTTTTTTTTTTAATTTACAGAAAGAATAATACAAGGTATGTACAAAATACATATGAAACAGTTATGCTACCTGAAGACCGCTTCAAGCGATCTAAAGGAAGCTCAACTGATCCAAATCACTACCAGACGGAAGCGTCCCTAAGATGCTGGCTGCATTGCCACGCTGAATGGCAATACTAATGCGTTGAGCCAGATAAGAGCCAGCTCTCGGGTCACGCGTCGCTTCGACCATAGCTTAGGTATAGCTTGACTTTCTAGTTTGAGCTAGCTCTTACAAGGACGTCTTAGTGACGTCAAGGTAAAAGATTTCATCAAAAAAATTGCTGTAACCTGTTTCTCCATAGTAAACACGATCTCCAACACTCTCACACTAAAACACCTCCATAAAAACGTCACTTTACAAAATATTTCGTCAGTATCGCGATAAATTTTGTTTCCTACTTCCCCTTCGTTCTTTTATATCCAGCCTATGTCACTGCAAACGCTTTTCAATGTAAAATGGTCTATATATCCCCGGACATGTTTGCTGATTTTCGTTGATATAAAATTTGTCCTGGCTGCTAGCTTATTTGCAGGTGTGTTATTACTGGAAGAAAGCGTCAGGTGTGGAAAGCAAATTTTCGAAAATCTTTTAATGCAGTTTTCTTTCTTTTCAAAAATATAGGAATGTTTTCTTTTAGTAAATCTACAGTATTAAGAGTACTTTCCCTTCAAACGGCATTACAAAATTCCACCCTGTATATTGCGCTGATTTTCATGACCTAATTCAAAATTACCAATCTTAGATTTAACTTAATCTGACTTAATCAAGAACAATATTCAAATGAAAAATATGCATGGATACCACATTAAAATTCCGTAGGATCACTGTATGTACCAGAAACACGATTGGACTATATTTTCTCGATATAGAAAAAAAAACACAAAGTTACCCCTAACTTTTGGTTAGATTCGATTGTTTATTAAAATGGAGCATATTATTTGGTAAAAAAATAGATAAATAAAGTACGAAACATAAAATAAAAAATGATTTTTCGTGCGGTGCGAGGCGTTTTTTTTGTATGAATATTTCTGCCTGGTGTTGGCGCAGCCTTGATGAGTGTGCCTATAGACAAAAAGTAAAGGATGCAATGATGGACCAACTGTAAATTATTACTGCTTATGTTATTAGTGAACTGTACATTTTCTTCTCATCGCCAGCCACATCACAGTCACCGAATTTATCACACGCTGACTTCTAGTATCGGTCGTGTGAGTGCACCAGATTCTTTTTGTTGTTGGAGTAACACTACGTTCGTCAGAATCTACTATTATTTGTTCTGTGATCCCCTCCCTTTTGGTCCTACGGGACTAAACTTGAAGAAGGAATAAAAAATACAGCCACTTGTCATATTTCGTCACAAGAGGTAACAGTTGTCTTGTTACAAGGACATGAAAATCCTGACAAAGTTTATTCCCCTAAAGAATAATAGAATTTTTCTGGGTGTTTTAATAAAGGTTTTGTTTTATTATTCAGAGCCGTCGTTTTAGGGAAATTTTCAGTGTATTGAGATGTGCGGAACTTTTAACGGACTTTTGTTTATTTAACGTAGGACTGAATAAAATAACCTCTGGGTACTAGTGTAGTATTATTTTATCTGTGCTCTGGGTAAGGTATTCGTTTTGGAAGTAATTTTTCATTTTCTTACTGTCGGGACACTAAAATCCAGTGAAGTGAAATTATTTAATGTACAAAATTTAAGGCGGAACGTTTCGCTTGAGGCACGAAATTCAAATTTTATTGTGTTTTTTGCTAATTACAGCTCATCAACACATCTTGAGATAGCGGAACCTGATTTTACGAAAACTAGGAGATCTGTTTTGATTGATATTGTCTCATAAATATCATTAGTTTAGGTACTAGTATAGTATTATTTTACCTGTGGTTAAGGTAATATGGTACAAGGATTTTTACAGTGATTTTTTTGTTCATTGAATTTCGCTTCTGAAGCGAAACGTTCCACCTTAATTTACGAAAAGTGAGTAACTCGGATTTACAATTGACACATTTTTTTGTCGTGTTTTTTTAAAAAAAAACTTTCCCTATCTTACCTACCTAGGGTTTGGTCTTTGGGAATTCCTTTCTTAGTGCACCCCTAGACCACAAAAGGAACATACTCTCCAAATTTCATAGGACTTATTAGGTTTAGGTTGTTCGCTGATAGTCAGTCAGTGAGTGAGTCAGTCAGTCACGCAAAGATTTTGTGTATATTGATTTGTGATAAAACTATAGAGCATGGCAAACAAATACTTACCTATAACTTTTGAAACTGTCATGGTTATGTACATAAATATCACTAGAAACGGGATATTTACCGTGATCATGGCGCATGCAACTTTGTCGAAATATCGGGAACAATCAAAACTCAAAAATCATGATAAATATTCCGTTTCTAGAAGTATAAACACATACCTCTTGGAAAATCATCCCATAAAATTTTAGGGTGTATGTAGATATATAAAATTCTTGCCAGCAAGACCTGCCAGCAAAATAACCCAAGTGCCAAGAAAAATTGTGTTGGTAGGATACTTAGATGTCGTAATAATCTTGAAAAATGACTTGGAGAGACCGCACGAAAGTCTAAAACAGGTTGTCACCGCCTGTGTGCCGGCGCTCACATGGTACAAAGTAGGCACTACGGTGACATAGTAGGTATACAAGTCCGTTGCGGGGTAATTGAGAATTCTGCGTCTATCGTAAATAAAATCTCTCTCCAACCTTTGAGTTCTCAATCGTTAAGGTGGTTGCTTTCACTTGTGGCGCGAAATTCTGTTTTTTTTTCGTTTTTATGGTCATCACAGCTCATCAACACTTGTTCAGATAGCGAAAACTAATTTGACAGTTATCCTAACACACAAGCTTTAATTTATAGTATCACATAAATATCATTAGTTTTGCACTGAATGTACTTGAAACAAAAAAACACTGTAAGTACCATTGAAGCACAATCTTAGCCAAATTAATGATATTTATGTCATACTATAAATTAAAACTTGTGTGTTAGGTCATATAATTACCGTCAACATAGTTTCAAGTAGAAGTTTTGGTGGGAGGCTTCTGGCTGTCAGTTGTCATCTATCCTATTAGTGCATGGAGGGCAATTCTCGGATTGTAGAGATTATCTCTAAATTAGGGATGAGAATGTCGAAGCATGAATGTCTACAAAAAATGTCACGAAAATGTCACAATAACCATCAAATCATATTCGATTTGAATGATTTTGGTCGACTTATGTCTATTTGTGACATCACAAGAATAGCAAATTAAGATTTTATTCGACATCGCTATCTTTTTTCGACATATGTCTAATTCGACTTAATCTCTAAAGCACGAGAATTGGTCTCCTGGTCTCCGGTACGGAGGCCTGCAATGCTCTAAGTACCTAGTGACACCGAGATTGGCACGGCGTTTCTTTTTTTAATCGTGTTTAGTAAGTGTCTACCCCTCCGGTACGGAGACTGCAATGCTCTTAGGACATTTAAGAATAAATACATCATCCATGGATCTACCCAACACTAAACAGTCTCTAATGTCCGTTTTCAGCCAGTAGAATTCCCTCTTGTTCCTTTAATTTGTATTATTAGTTGTTATAGCGGCAATAGAAATACACTTTCTGAGAAAATTTAAACTGTCTATCTATTACGATTCATGATAATGCAGCTAGCTGCCAGACAGTCGAATGGACAGACAGCGGAGTCTTAGTAATAGGGGCCCGTTAGCACCCTTTGTGTACAGAACCCTAAAAATTAACTATTTCTCAAATAATATTTCATGTTATTTAGAGAGCCTTCTTCGAGATAAATCGAACTTCTAATCCAACGGTGGCTAGCAATGATCCTCACGAAAATCTATCTATAAAACAAAGTCGTGTTAGTTACACCACTTATAACACTGGACCGATGTTTGTTATCTCTTTTTTGGTGGATTCTTCTTCGCTCCGAATAGCAGAATAAGTAATAAGGATGGGGGGGGGGGGGGGGGGGGGGGGGGTTCACCGGGGGCTACCCGTGCGAAGCCAGGCCGAATCGCTAGTGACTTATATTGACGATCTCTGTGGCGCGGCGGGCGTAGGTTCGCCTGCGTTTCTGGAGGCTGCGGGTTCGATTCCCGCCTCGGAACAAATACGTGTATAGGTCGCGCAAAGACTAATGAGCGCTGACCTTCAATGCGCAGTAGTAATTTTTTGGGTCTGTATAGGGAATACGCCAATGTAAACATGCGCAATCAACCCCACCTACTTTCGCACAGCGCTCATTACTCGTTGCGCGACCTGTACGATCTGCAGATAATCGTTCAGGGTGTTCTGAATGTTTTCTATGTATAATAAAAATTAACTATCTATGTAATGTATTGTATTAAGTATATAACACAAGCTCTGCTTAGCTTGGGTCTAGATAATGTTGTGTGAACTGACCAGCATTATTTATTTATATATCATAATCACATTCGTTCATCAACGCCAAGTTCTAGATGTTCTCATCATGCCCATCGTATCGCAAAACAACGGTATTTGCATTACATTTTCACAAAATAAGATCGAAATTGATAATGTTGGAGATTGGATGCTTTGTTGATTTCTCAAAATAATAACGTTTATTCGGAGACACGAGTAGGTACACTTTTTGATGGCACTAACAAACACAGCCAAAATGTATTTTATCAGTGTAACAATTGTATTGTGTACCCAAGCTCTATATATTTTATGTTAAAAATAAATTGTTTATATTGTGTTCAACCAGATAATAATATGTGAAATGTGTTGAAAATATGATTTATTGCATTTGATAAACCTTATTTTTAAGCAATAACAAAACTGAGCCGCATATACCCAACGGGACCTTCTTACTAAGAATGTTTGTAGTCTTTCTCGATAGAAAACCAGCCATTTTATTTAAAATTGCGAAAATGACTTTATTCAACAAATCATAAAGATATTGGAACTTTATATTTTATTTTTGGCGCCCGCTGCGCCACAGAGGTCGAATAGATACCTATATACCTATATAAAACTACTAGCGGCCCGCTCGCGACTTCGCTTGCGTGGTCCTGGTAGCCCGACTCCAACGTCACCTACCGGGTCTAGTTGTGAATTTAAACCATCCAAGGACCCACTCAAATACATACAAAAAACATCGAAATTTATATAAGAGATAGCCGGTGCCGATAGATGGCGTGGCGCACTCCGCATATAGATATGCAATTACAAGTACTCGACTTGTCGAGTCAATTCATTGAGTCGGACAAGATAAAAGTTACGCGATAGAAAGAGAAGTAACTACTAGGTGAACTTAGTTGTAGGTAATTAGCGTTGTGCGACCTGAATTGCACTATATTGTGTGAGGCAAGAGTTGCTATTTATTTTATTTTAATAATGCTTATTCCGTCATTCAAGTAGTATAAAAAAAAGAAGATTTATACGGAGTCAACTTTCTGTACCTTTACTATTATGTATTCTGCCTGTGCCGATAGTTTAGTCGGATTTCTAGACAGTAGGTAGGTAAGTATATGAAGAAGTGCGTACGTTAATGATTCGATATCAACTAGCCATAGCGTCCTAGGTGGACGTGACCTATGAAGTAATGCACTGTTCATAGGCAGAGGCTACCGCGTAACATCAGGTGGGCCCCTTGCTTGTTCCGTCATTCAAGTAATATAAAAAAAAAACTGTGAGTTTCTTCATACTGATTTGGAAAATACCAGCCGAAAAAAATACTGCAGTTTGCGGGGGCTCCTTACGCTAGCTTTGCTTCCATTTTCCGTCTGTTTTCTGTCACTGGTGTATATATCAGAGGTTTTTGAAATATACTTGGATTAGGAGGAACACCAGTTGAAATTTTCACAGTTTATAATATGTTGTTGGGCAGATAATAAAGATAACTTCTGAAAACTTTAAGAGTTACATACATACATACTAGACACACTCCTTTTTCCTTGAAAGGGTAGGCAGAGCCTCAATGGGTCTCTTTTCGCAGTGGGTTGCACCATCGTAGAATATAAACTTAACAAGTGGTGAGCTCATTGCCGCCATTACCTCCCACGACTGACTTGGCTAACGCTATCTTCCAGTAACAACATATTTCATAATAACCAGCTAGGACAAATCTTATACCAACGAAACTTATCAACAAGTCCAGGTAATCCTTTAGTCGGCTTTTACGACATCCACGAAAGTCTATCCTTAGGCCGGACATACCACAAGTCCACAGCACCACTTTAAGAGTTACTTAGTGAAAACTGTATCTTGGAAAAGGAATCAGAAAATATCTTTGCGTATTTTCCTCATATGCCAGCTGGTTTATTTTAAGGTGGATGCTTACACTAGAGGCACGTTTTTTTTTGTTTATTTGCCCATTACAGCTCATCTACACTTCTTCAGACAGCGAAAAATGATTTCGCGAGAACTAGGAGACTTAACACACATATTTGAATTGATAGGTAGGTATCTCATAAATATCATCAGTTTAGCTACGATCCCCCTAGACACATTTTTACAGTGTTTTTTTTGTTTAGCGGGATCATAGCCAAGCTGGTGAAAGAAAGAAAGAAAGAAAGAAAGAAAACGTTTATTTGTGACAAAAAAGACACACACTAACAAAAAAGCAAACAAGGCAAGAACTAATTAAAAAGTAAAACAAAAACAATTACATATAAACTATGACAATTTGTGTATTGATATTAAAATCAAAACATGAGCGTTAAATTTGCTAGTTCTCGCGAAATCAACTTTCGTTATCTGAAGAAGTTTTCATGAGCTGTAATGAGCCAAAAACACAAAAAAAAAGAATTTAGCGCCCCATGCATGAGCATCCACCTTAATATGATTTTTGTATTGTGTCACACCAGTGTGACATAGCGGTGTGAAGTTAAGTCGGTCGCATCAAAAACTTTGAAAAAATTACTTTGAGATACACTCTTTTTAGCTTCTTTAAGGCTCTTTTTAGCGAAAAAAACTCCCAAGTATAAAATCCTAAGGTTACCCTCCAAAAAGGAAGACCAATTGATGTCATGTAAGTAAATTTATGTCTTAACCCGATTTATTTAGGTTCTATAGCCAGATAACGTGGTCGGTTGGCCATGAATGAGACGCATTCACGCGTCAGCCTTTCAATTCTGCAACATTTCTTCCAAATTCGCGGGCTTTTTGGGTTCCTTAATGCAAAATCGTGACCCTCGGGTCTGCCCCAAGGGGCTTCTTTATGGCGAAGGATGGAGACAGAATTCTATGATGGAAGTTCTTGAAGATTTGAAATTCTTAGAAACTCGACTATTTCTATGTAGGACTTCTCAGAAATTACTTAGTTGAATTTCTTGAGCTTCTATTTGGAAACAACACCAATTTATTCAACTAATACAAGTAGGTATGTACAAAACTTAAAAAAAATAAAAAAGTTAGTTTTGCTGCCTGAAGGCCGCTGCTAACGATCTAAAGGTAGCTCAACTGATCCAAATCAATACTAGATAGAAGCATCCCTTAGACGCTGGCTGCATTGCCACGCTGTATGGTAATACTGGTGGGAAATACTAGATGGTTCTTTTATTCGATTTAATGGACTGTAGAATAGGTTTGCGGTTTGAATACCTATGCAGTTGCACAGGTCTTCGGTAGGGAGAACTCACTGCTGCAGGTGGTAAGGCACAGGACATAAGTACAGCAGCTACAAAGGAAGGAGCATGCACGACGTACCTGTTGTCTCCGAAGGTCCTGGGGAACACTCCGCGCCAAGATCAGGCGTTGACCTGGCACCACGTACACAGTAATGTTCAATTTGGTGATGACACTAACACCTGGTCTAGTCTCTTCTTGGGTCACACACGTATTAGAGAAAGGTACACAAAATAGCGTTGATAATTTGGAAGTTCGCTCGCACGATCCGATTCACACGAGATTCAATTTGCTTCTGATTTTGAAATGGCGGGGCCCGAAGATGTCTTCGGTGCGATGCGGTGTGTCTCGGCCGTCAAACTGAGCCGGCTATATGCGTGCGTGCATGCGGAAAGGAGAAAGGAAGAGGATTGGCCGTTACAACTGCATTTGTTGGTAACTAATGGATGAATATCCACCATCTTCCCCCCCTTGAAGTACTCCTTCAAAGCGAAAGGAATAAGAATATCATGGCGGTTAAAATTAATAATAATAGCGGTTAGCGAATGATAAACAAGTAATATTGCGGAAAAATAAAAAATAGCGGAGTTGGATAAAAATATCCGAAAAAATACATAGCGATATGGTCACCCTACTGTATAGGGAGAGGCGACAACTTTGTCGTCGGCCTGACATACGAACTATCACAGGTTTCTACTCGCGCACAACGAACTCTACCATCTTTACCGGGGAAAACCTCGGAAATTTTCCCGATTTTCCAAGACAGTGGAGGTGCGTTTTCGTTGTTCAAAAGAACGATAGTGCCTACTGTGAGTGGATTACTAGCGGTGTTCCACTTTTCACGCATTTGCAAATTATGGAGGTATTCATTCTTGAATCGCTTCCAGAATGTTTGGACTAGAGAGTCCATCAAAGAATGACGAGATAAAAGATTTGATCGTTCTCCACTCACATCAGCTGAGGGTAAGAAAGGTAGCGGTTTAGTTGAAATAAAGTGCGACGGTGTCAAGGCGGTCGGCTCCGTTGGGTCAGAGCTCAGAACGTACAGAGGTCGGCTGTTCAGTACAGCTTCGATCTGGTTAAGCACCGTAAACATCTCCTCATAGGTGAGGATCTGCTTTCCGATCACGCGGAAGAGAAGAGACTTGATACTCTTTATGTTTGCTTCCCAAATTCCGCCGAAGTGACTTCCTAGGGGTGGCGATCTCTTCCAGGTGATCTCGTGTTTAGCGAGTTCGTTATTAAACGTTTGATAGTATTCGTCAGATTTTAAGAATTCAAATAATTCCTTTAAGTAAGATTGCGATGCGATAAAATTGGTGCCGTTGTCGCTGTATACAAAGTAGCATGGACCACGCCTAGATAAGAAGCGTTTGAACGCGTCCAAGAAGGTAGCGGAACTGAGATCCGATGCTAGTTCTATGTGAACAGCTTTGGTAACTAGACACACAAAGACACAGAGATAAGCCTTTTGGCTACGTACACCTCGCTTTCTAGTCGTTGTGATATATAGCGGGCCAGCGTAATCGACACCTGTGTGTGTAAAAGCTTTGCAAGGTTCTACGCGACAGCGGGGTAAATCTGACATAGCGGGGAACGTAGGTTTAGGGTTGAGCCTAAAACAACGGACGCATTTGTGAATGCGGTTGCGCACTAGGCGCCTAGCAGATAGGAACCAATATTTTTGGCGCAATATTGACATTAGTAATTGCGGGCCAGCGTGACTATTTTCACGGTGGTACCAATCTACAATTAGTTCAGCGATGTGCCCGTTTTTAGGCATTAGAGCGGGGTGTTTCTGATTATAATCCAGACTAGAGTATGAGAGTCGCCCTCCGACTCGTGCGATTTCATTGGAGATGAATGGAGATAGCTTCCTTAAAGCGGTAGAACACGGCTTGTTCTTCTGAATATTCCGTATGTCACTAGCGAAATGACTTTGCTGAACAGCTTGAATAATTTTGGTCTCAGCGGTGTCTAGATCCTCAGCAGTGATAACGTCATTGCGAGGAAGCACTTTCAAAAAGCGAAGTACGAAAACTGTGGATCTTTGAAACTTTAGCCAAGATGAAAACTTGGAACCTAAAGTTAGTAGTAGATTCTCTTCCTTCACCACCGTGACATGAGACACAGTTTTCTCTTCAGGTAATAGATTTTGAGAGGGAGAGAAAATCTCAACTGGCCAATCTACCAGCGGCGAGGACATCCAAGGGGGTCCCTGGAGCCACAATTTATTATTTAATATCTGTGAGGGCAATAACCCGCGGGATACTAAGTCAGCAGGGTTCTCAACTCCTGCGACGTGATATACGTTTTGCGATGGCGACGTAGACTGAAAGTCTGATATGCTGTTTGCGACGTAAGTATGAAACTTATGCGGAGAAGAAGTTACCCAACATAGGGCTACGGTCGAGTCAGAAAATATGAAAACGTTATCAATGTGACAGCGTCCGGTTAGCGAATCATAAACGGCGCGCACTAGCTTAGCGAGAAGCACTAGGCCGTTTAACTCAAGCCGAGCCAACGTGATGGTTGGTTTAGCTGATGCGACGCGGGACTTGGAGCATAGGAGCGATATTAAAGGTGGCTGGTCACCATTAGACACGTGTAGGTAAATAACACAGCCATATGCCTTTTCGCTTGCGTCCGAAAATGCGATTAACGAGATATTTGAATCGTTTTCCTCAATACCCACATGACGAGAAAACTTGAGTTGCGAAATTAGCGGTAGCTCAGATAGATATCTTTGCCATAAGTTGGTGATATCACAGGGTAGCTGGTCATCCCAATTGATGTGCAAAAGCCACAGTTCCCTGATTATCAGTTTTGCGTATAGAATGACGGGTCCGACTAGTCCTAAGACATCGTACAGACGAGCGGTCATGGATAAGATAGAGCGTTTAGTAACATCGGATGGCGGGACTGAAGTTAAAAATGTAAAATTATCGGATGCGGGGAGCCAGCGTAGCCCTAATATCTTGAACGTGTCATCGTCATCGAATGAAATTGATTCAGACTGCCTATGCGAAACGGGTATGTGTTCCAGCAGCTCGGAAGAGTTGCTAGTCCATTTGACTAAGTCAAACCCACCAGCCTTTAACATCTGAATCAATTCCTGTGCAGTCTTGACTGCTTGATCTACAGAAGAAGCAGAAGACGCCAGGTCATCCATATATACGTCCCTAGTGATGACGTCAGCAGCTATAGGCCATCTTTGTCTCTCATCTTGCGCTAGTTGACGTAAAGTACGCAGCGCCAACATAGGTGAAGACCGGAGACCAAAGCTGACACGCTCAAACTGAAAGGTTTCCAATAAATCGTGTGGTGAGAACCGATATAGGATCCGTTGGTAACAACGGTGCGCAGGGTGCGTATATATACATAAGTACATCATCCTAACATCAGCAAAAAAGGCGATTCGATGTATGCGAACATTTAACAAAATGTTGAATATGTTAGCTTGCAAATTGCAGCCCTTGTACAAAATATCGTTTAGAGACAGTCCTGAATCAGTCGAAGCGCTGCCATCTAAAACGATGCGGACCTTAGTCGTGGACTTATCGTCCCGAACTACGGGTTGGTGCGGCAGATAGTAACCCGGCGAAATACAATCGTTAGCAGAAACGCGCGTTAAAATACCTTTGTCGAGATAATCAGAAATTATTTCATTATATTTTTTATGTAAGTCTGGTGATCGTAAAAACTTCCTCTCAAGGCATGAAAACCTTTTCTTCGCGGTTATGTAGGAGTTACCTAGCTTTTGTGGGTCATCCTTAAATGGAAGCTTCACTACATAACTGCCATCTTTATTTCGAGTAGTAGTGGAAGTATAAATATCTTCACAGCGTTGTTCGTCAGGACTTAAAAACAACTGGGAAGGTGGTTCCTCAATGGACCAGAACTTTTCCACGAGTTGGTGTAGCGGGTCATTAGTGAATGCACAAAAGGTATGCGACAATGAGCGCGGCGATATAATGGGCGCATTTCCCATAACGATGTAACCTAAAGTAGTTTCCAAGGCAGCGGGTAAATTATTATTAGCGGCAATCTTAGTGGATAGGAGAATTTGGCAATACAAATTCACCCCTAGCAGGAGATCAATAGGGCCGGGCTCAGAAAACTCATCGTCAGCCATGGGTAGGTTGCGTATGTGTCGAAGAGCGCTGACGTCGACGCGCGAGTCAGGTAGTTGTGACGTAATACTCTCTACTACCATGGGCTGGATGTGGTACTCATGACCGTCCTCGAAGCGGGAAGTGAACCTAAGTGAGGTCACTCCCAGAATTTTCTGAGAGGCCCCTCCTATACCTTGGACTTTAGAATAGCGGCTCTGAGTTGAAATAGGAAGCGATAGGCGCTTACTACACGCAGCGGAGATATACTCACTTTGGGAGCCGGGATCAATCAGGCATCTCACAAAGTGGGGGCGGTTTAAGGCATCAAGAACCTTTATTTTAGCGGTGGCCAATAACGCAGTTGTTATCGTGTGCGAATCGTGATCATATGAAACAGTACAGACTGATGCGTTACTATTCGGATCAATAGCGGGAGCGACTAAAGAAGATTCGACCTTATTCGAATGGGGCGCAAGGTCTTTAGCGGGCGAACGAGTATGAGACTCAGAATTATATGGATGCCCATGCGCAGTGTGGCGTGGGTCTTCAGCGGTAGCGGGCGCGTTAGCGGGCGAATATTTATGAGCGGGTTTTATTTCAACATTTTTGTTGTTATTAGCGGGCGGATTAAAATGGAGTAGTGAATGATGTCTGGCCGAACAATGAGAACATGTGTGCTTGGAAATACAATCCATCGTTTTATGTCTCACACTTAAACAGTTGTTGCAATATAAATTATTTTTTATGAATTTATATCTATCAGATGGCGTCATTTTCATAAAATGAGAACAGCGATACAGATGATCGTGTTGATCGCGATGACACAAAACGCATTTGTTCTGATCGCTTGCACCACACGCCCGGTCCGTGTTTACAAATGACTTGGTCTGCGCGGGCCGAGTGCTGGGCGCAGGTGCGCGCGCGCCGCGAGCTTTGTGCTGCGCTTGTGCACAGATGATCGGGACAGCTGATCTCGATAACACTTTACTCTGTTCATTTACAAATTCAATTAGATTTGAGTAAGTAGGTATTTTATCTTTGCGATGCGTAATTTCAAATAACTTGACAGTCTCAGAGTCTAGCCTCTGGAGAGCGAGATGTAGCAGCATGAAATCAGTCAAGTCGCCAAGACTCAGTTGTCTAAGGGCTTCTACAGACGTATCGAAATTATTTAAAAATGATTCAAGACCAGTTGCACTATTAGCGGTTAGCGGTTTAAAACTTAACAACTGATTAAGGTATGAGCTAGCGAGTAGTCTGGGGTCGTCATATTTTTGCACTAGTGCCTCCCAAATAATAGGATAATTCTCAGCGGTGGGGGGCAGGCGCAAACGGACGCAGCGGTACCAGACAGCTTACCAACCAAATAATACACCTTGTCACTATTTGACAGAGATGTATTTTCGTGAACAGTGCACCTAAACTGTTGGTAAAATAGCGGCCACGAACGAACATCACCATTAAAGGACATCAGTTCTATGCGGGGAAGTTTAGGTTTCGATGTTTCTTGTTGCGGGGGCGATTCATGTTTATTAGATGGCGAATGTGTCTGAATTACCTGCTTAATTAAACAGTACATGATATCAAAATTCATCCATTCTTGGTACCTTATGGTGTGCTTAGGGTCTAGTTTTAGCGAAATAGCGTTATATGAATCTAATACCCTTTCGAAGTCTTTGTGCAAGTTGTCGATATTAAACGCGCTGTGTTGCAAAGACTTAAATTTGGTAGAATCGGCTTCCACCTTTTTAGCGAGGTCATAAATTCCTTGCATACGCGCAAATATCATTTCGCGTTTAGATTCGAACATGGCTTGCTGACCTTTCTCCTCATCATAACTTTCATCCAAATCATCTTCCTGCTTTTTACTCATTGTGAATTAATTATAAACAGTAGTTAAAATAGAAGCGAATGCAAAAAGAAAAAACTTCCCTAACTATTGAACAAAGTTAGATAAAATCAAAACCTATCTTCGTAGCGGTGCGGTGTCGAGTAAGTTATTAAAAGCCTACCACAGAATAGCAGCGGCCGCAAAGTAGTTACTATGAACCAACTGAGACTGTACAAACAATTAACTATTCTGTTGACTGACAGTGACACAGATTAGCAACTAGTAGTCGTGAGTTTTGCGGTTGAATAGAAACTATGATTATTCTGCGTTAGTCACAGGTAGTAATAGTTAGTACGGCGTGTGGCCTAGCGAAAACAGAATACGAATCGAGCGAGCGGAGAATGTTCAAATAATGAAGAATAGCGGGTAGTCGAATATACGGCGAATGAATACTTCGATAATTTGACTCGTATTATGGTAAAATGAATTACCTATTAGCGGTGCGGTTATAAATAGATGCGTAAGTTTGTAAAACGTGTGATAGCGGTATGCGGCAAGTTTACGCAGTTCCTATACTGATTGTTGCGAAATAACAAAAGAATTGAAACAACTTATTCAATTTATCAGCAGGATTTGACGTATTATATTAGCGGGGATAAAGAAATAGTGAATATAAGTAGATATAGGCTAGTGTCATTAAACGGACAGAGATGAAGCTCAAATGCCCAGCGGTAAATAGGTATTAGCGATGAACTATACCTACGGATAACTAAGTAGAAATGCAATATTTTTTAGAAAATCCGTCTCGATTGACCACTTTATGGTGGGAAATACTAGATGGTTCTTTTATTCGATTTAATGGACTGTAGAATAGGTTTGCGGTTTGAATACCTATGCAGTTGCACAGGTCTTCGGTAGGGAGAACTCACTGCTGCAGGTGGTAAGGCACAGGACATAAGTACAGCAGCTACAAAGGAAGGAGCATGCACGACGTACCTGTTGTCTCCGAAGGTCCTGGGGAACACTCCGCGCCAAGATCAGGCGTTGACCTGGCACCACGTACACAGTAATGTTCAATTTGGTGATGACACTAACACCTGGTCTAGTCTCTTCTTGGGTCACACACGTATTAGAGAAAGGTACACAAAATAGCGTTGATAATTTGGAAGTTCGCTCGCACGATCCGATTCACACGAGATTCAATTTGCTTCTGATTTTGAAATGGCGGGGCCCGAAGATGTCTTCGGTGCGATGCGGTGTGTCTCGGCCGTCAAACTGAGCCGGCTATATGCGTGCGTGCATGCGGAAAGGAGAAAGGAAGAGGATTGGCCGTTACAACTGCATTTGTTGGTAACTAATGGATGAATATCCACCAAATACTAATGCGTTGAGCCAGATAAGAGCCAGCTCTCGGGTCACGCGTCGCTTCGACCAACAGACACCAAGTTATTTAATTTTGTTTAACGGGTAACTTTGTGAATATAATGTGTATAATATAGTACCTAGCTATTATGTAAAATGGTATAGATAGAAAACTTGAGATGTAATTAAAATCCAACGAAGCCTCCAATATTTGCGGGCGATCCATTCTCGATTACTATCTCCGTTTCATTCAGCGAGTAGACAAAATGAGAGTGTGGAAAATTCAATTGTTCCCGATATATCTTTGCTCCGGGCAAATGGAGGTTCCCAAGGAAAAGGTTCACACCACATACGAATGGCTAAGTTTTTACTGTCTTATAAAATTGAAATTATCGTGGTTGGGAAGGTAGTTGCTTTCGCTGGTGGCGCGAAATTCATTTTTTTCGTGTTTTTGCTCATCACTGCTCTTAAACACTTCTTCAGATAGCGAAAACTATGTTGCCGATAATTATATGTCCTAACTCACAAGTTTTAATTTATAGTATCACATAAATATCATTAGTTTGGCTACAATTGTGTTTCAATGGTATTTACAGTTGTTTGTTTCAAGCACATTCATAGCCAAATTAATTATATTTATTTTATTTTATTTTTACAATTTTGGGAAAACTTACAGCTAAACACAAATATAATGAAACAATGGGTAAGTACTTAAAGGCTAATTACAAGTTTCCACGTATAGCAGAAAGAAAAACTAAAATTATACAAAACAGTCCCTAAATGTAGACGGATTCCACAAAACAAATAAGTAGGTACATTAATAAGTACCCATTAAAACTATTGCTTTAAAAAATTTGTGTGTTAGGTCATATAATTACCCGTAACATAGTTTTCGCTATCTGAAGAAGTAATGAGGAGCTGTGATGAGCAAAAAACGCGTTTTTTTTTTTAATTTCGCGCCACAATCGAAAGCAACCACCTTATAGGTACGGCTAATTACCATTGCTTTTCGTCATTTTGCTGACGTTTCGAGACTTGTCACGCCCGTATTCTAGTCGTCCTTCGAACCTTCTTCCACTTCACTCATTCTCGAGTGAGGCTAAGTCGAGTCGAGGAAAGTTGAAACAACGACATACTCGTAGAATACCGATGTTAGTTTATTTTAGTAGTAGTAGACTTAGAGAATTCAAATTTGATGTCTGGTATAATCAAAGGTAGTGGAGCTTTTTTGTAAAAGAGATTTTTTCTTTAGGTATATAAATACAGGGTGTAACATACACTGAAAAAATATATATATCTAACTGTGTGCAAAAAGTGCACAGTTAAAATTTACACAGTTGCTACAACATATTTTTCATTGAGATCTAATTAATTTACACCGTTGGGGCAACTGCAAAAAAACAGTTAGGAAGCAAACAGTAAATAAATATGTATAAACAGTTACAGGAACTTTTTGGTCAATAATAACAACGTATCCTGGCAGTAATTTAAATTTCAACGGTTAAACATCAGTCCGGATAAGACAGTAAAATGAACTGTTTTACTTTAACTGTTTTTTTTTTCAGTTATGCTAACGTGTTTAATGTGTTGGCTCCATTTTAACCTCGCAGAACGGTAACTTTTATCGGTTTTCGGGTTACTCGAACTGTTTTTTTTTTTTCAGTGTAATATCCCTATAAGCCCTGGGAGGGGGTATTCTACACATCATGGCGAATAACTTTAGTTCAAAGACTTTTTAAAATTCGAAGTTTTTTATTCATGAAATGCCTTGTAAAAATCCTGAAATTCCGCAATAAATTCCTGAAACTCCTCCAGAAATGTACCTAACACAACGTGAGGCAGCCCTACGTTAGTACCATAACGTACCGTAACATCCTCATGCTGTGTTAGGAACATTTCTTGAGGAATTTCAGGATGTTTACGTGACATTTCATGAATTAAAAACTACGAAATTTAAAAAGTGGTAGAACTAAAGTTATTCGCCTTGATGTGTAGAACACCCCCCCTCCCCAGGCTTATATGGATATTATGATACATCCTGTATAACCATTTTGTACCTCTGTACCTTATAACACCATTTGACTTTTAAAACAACATTTTACCAGTAAATTATCTGTATCTGTATGACCATTTACCAATTGAAGCATTCATGTGTCGTATGAACCTTGGCAAACGAATCAGAGGCGGAAAGTATTACCTTTCAAAAGAGTAATTTTGTAACATTTTTCTTGACGTTTGCATTTTTATGGAGCTGGCGGAAGACTGGGCGCTTTGTTTGTGAATAATAAATATTCTTTGTTCTTTTTGTAGGTAAAATTGCAAATTAATATTCGTTATCAAAAATGATTAGAACAGGATCAGATCACACCTAAATTAAGTATTAAAGAAAACAAGGTTTTTTCTTTTTCGAAACATAAGTTTATGAAATTAGTGATCGGAACCGTGGATAGATGCAGTGTCCGCCCTAAGAATAAACCCCTCCGTCTCCTCCCGTGGAGGTCGTAAAAGCCGACTAAGGACCCGGACTTGTTGATAAGATTCAGTGGTTTAAGATTTGTTCTTGGCTGCTAACTTATTATGGAATAGTTTATTACTGGAAGAAAGCGTTAGCCGAGTCAGTCGTGGGAGGCAATGGTGGCGATGAGCTCATCACTTGTTACGTCTATATTCCACGATGGTGCAACCCACGGTGAAAAGAGGCCCATTGAGGCTCTGTCTACCCTTTTGGGGAAAAGGCGTGTGTCTATGTATGTATGTATGATCGGAATCGTGAGCTGATCAAAATTATAGAATTTAAATTACCGGGGTTCAGTACCATTTTAGAAAAATTACGATTATAAACTACGTACTTTACTTTTCTCCTGCTGACGTTTCGTTGACCATTTAGAGGTCCTTCTTCATGAGCACCAACCGCGACCACGCTCGAAGGCCGTGAGACTGGAACAACTGGTCGAATCGAGAAGAAGCCACAATTAAAAGAATAAGCTAAATAATGTTTCTTTCGAATCCCATTTTAACTATGCAAATCGTAAAGCTTACAATTCATCTAAAGCAAACGAGTAAACGAAAAGCATCATCCATTTTTCATCGCGACTTGTAAAAGCCTAAAAACAGATATTCTGACCGTACGTAGCATTGAAATACCTTGTGAGGCAGAATGTAGGCCACGGGCATGGAGGGGAAATATACTGTAGCTTGAACTTTGGCACATGAACTTCTTCTCGAGAAGTTAGATTGATACAAACTGCTATAAAATTTCGTTGCAAGATTCCACCCGGATTTCCCCAGACAAACATACATGCATTGCAAGTTAAATAAAAGCTTGTACAAAATAAGCAGCAACAAATAATAAAAAAAAACAACAAAATTATTAACTGCAGCAATAAATAATAAAAATAAACATACCAAAATTATAAACTGATGTTGTTTAAATAAATGGGAGGGAATAACATGCTGTCCTGTAGTGTGTGCGGCCTAATAATAGACCCCTCCGTCTCCTATCGTGGATGTCGTAAAGGGAGACTAATGGATTACCTGGACTTGTTGATAAGATTCGTTGGTATAAGATTTGTCCTGGCTGCTAGCTTATTATGGAATGTGTTATTACCTACTGGAAGAAAGCGTTAGCTGAGTCAATCGTGGGAAGCAATGGCGGCGATGAGCTCAACACTTGTCACGTCTATATTCCACGATGGTGCTCTGCCTACATCCCTAAGGGGAAAAAGGCGTGTGTCTGTGTATGTAAATTAATTATATCGTATATTCGCATCATCGCAACAGCAGTTGTCGCACTGTGTTGGTGTTGGTTCTTACTCTAAGGATTGCTTCGTATACTCGTATGGTATGTAGGCATGTGTAGGCGCTTTGTCGTGAGAAATTTACAGGTAAAGGAATGTTTGGTTAGCTTTTTCATAAAGACTGCGTTGTGACTACAATAGCATATTCCGTTGTAGGTTTTCTAAAAGATCTTTTTAATCCTAGATACATTTTGAAAGTAACAAAACTACATTTATTTTATTAGTTTTGACGTATATACGTCTTAATTGACTTCCTAAGTGGGAAGCCATCCAAAAAACTGATGATAATAAAAACTGAGAGATACAGTTCAGTGTTGCAGCTACATATGTATCAATTTTGAAACTATCATGGTTATGCACATACTTTTCACTAGAAACGGGATATTTACCATGATTTTCGAGTTTTGATTGTTCCCGATATTTCGGCGCAGTTGCATGCGCCATGATCACGGGAGAACTAACTAAAGTCTTTGCGAGTAGATGTTATTGACAGATATATCGATCTACCCTCTTTCTCACTCTTTTATTACGAACGATACCAACTGTGCCAAAATATTGGTAACAATTAAAACTCGAAAATCATATCCCGTTTCTAGTGAAAAGTATACATATGTATCATCTACATCCAAAATTTAATTACACCACTCTATAGCTAAAGGATCTAAGAATTCGTTAAATTGATTGAGGACTGTGATGCATCGCGCGCGGCGGAGGGGGAAGCGCTGCCATTTTGAGGTCGTAATGTTCACGTATTGGGAAAGACCTGGATGTGAATTGCATAGAACCGTTCGCAGTGGCGTTTGAGGGAGGAGGCATTTTTTTTCTTAACATTGATAGACCTTTGTTTGGCCACGATCTCACCTGTTCGTAAGTGACGATGTGGCCGAAGATGGAGCACAAAGGTCTTCAAGGCTAGAGTGAATAGGTGCCCTATTCACTCTAACCTTAAAGAGACCCAGGTTATAGTTTTCAGGAAAGACAGACGACGGTAGTATTTTCAACTCGTTAGCAGTTCGCATTGTAAAGGTAGAACTGAAACATTTTGTACGAATAGAAGGTATACTAATGAGGTAAGGATGGTACTGATACCATCATGATGGCTTATACCCAGCAGTGAGCTATTATTTGAGCTGCCAATGATGATGATGATGATGTAAATGTATTCACGTAAAACACAAAGCCACACCCCGATTTTTTATCCCTGACAGAACGGAGAAGGGATATGCGTTTAGGGGTGTAACGTGATTTTTACGTCGATTTTTCCTCGATCTTAATAAGTGCATAGTGTTAAAATATATGGCACGGAATCCTTCGTGTGCGAGTTTGACTCGCACTTAGCCAGTTTTTTAAACTTTAAATGGGGCACTGAAATTGGTCAAATGTTTCAGGCTTCCAAGAATGTTGTCGACTATCAACACTATCAAAGAAAATACCAAACATTTTATCGCAAATACTTAAACCCACTTCTCCGTGAAATCCAGCCTAAAACAAACCTTCTAATACAGATCCCCTCAATTCTCTTTGATGTTAAATATTTTTCGGGCCCCTAGTTATTACGTAACATAGATTATTGCGCAGATATGACAAGGATAAGGGAAAATATGTAGGGACTAAAATACCCTTATTATAGATATATCAGGACCTCTATCTCGGAGATACAGCCTTGGTAAAATGGTTTTACGGACGCTGGACGCTATTAAGTGGAACTATTTTTGGGTTACTTTTACATTTAAGATTACCGTAATTAACTATTCACCTTTTTATATTTGTTAAAATTACATTGATTGATTCTAATTATTACATTGGTTGTTTACAAGTTATTGAATTTTATCTTACTTAAATAATTCATAAAAAATATTGATTTGTGGTATCAGAAATATGAAAAACCCATTTTAAATTATTTAAAAAAAATACTTATTTTGTGTTTTTTTTCTTTGATTTAAATAAAAAATAAAAAAATTGTATCTGTTCAGAAAGAGAGCTGTCGTGGCCAAATTGTGATGTAAAGTTTTATTTAGTTTATATAACTATTTCCTTAGTTTATGATTCAAACTGTCGCCATTTTGAATCATGAACTAATGAAACAGATACAGTTGTAAAAGGATCAAAACAGAACAGACGCGCTTGTATTGCCCGCTACACAAAAAAGGTAAATAAGCACAGCTGCGCCCTCTAATCCCACGACGGATCTCTTTCTGAACGGACTCTATCTACACTATCTACATCTACATCTACATTGACATTATAAAGAGGAAAGATTTGTATTTTTGTGTGTGTTTATGTTTGTCTACACTAATATTATAAAGAGGAAAGATTTGTACTTTGTGTGTGTGTATGTTTGTAATGAATTAACTCAAAAAATACAGAGCCGATTTCAAAAATTCTTACACCATTGGAAAGCTACATTCACCCTGAGTGACATAGGCTATCAGGGGGGGGGGGGGGGGTTGAGAGGATGGGGGGGGGGGGTCATCCTGAAACTACCCGTGCGAAACCGGGACGAGTCGCTAATGATTAATATAGTTATATTCTTTGAATCAGAATTAATTTCTTTAGATTCTATTAGAACTGTTATAAATTATTGTTATGTTATGGTTATATTATATTACTAGCGACTCGCCCCGGCTTCACACGGGTAGCCCACAGTGAACCCCCCCTATCCTACCCCTCCCCCCTATGTCAATCTCCTGGTTCTAAGCTACCTCCCCACCAATTTTCAGCCAAATCAGTTCACCCGTTCTTGAGTTATAAGTGGTGTAACCAACACCACTTTGTTTTACATATATAGAAGAAGATTAGATTGGAAGTTGGAACGCAATGAAACGATTATGGTCCACCTGTTTGACCGTAAGATATAATTTTCCATGAACGACTGATATGTAGATATATCGAGTTGAATACATAAATACAGCCTCAAACTCAGTCGTGTTAAAAAACACGTTTCTATAACAATGCAATCAAAAGTCTTTACAAAAAACTCAGTGGCATCTATACTTATTCTTGGGCAGGTGCCTATACCTATACTTACTTAACAATGGCTAGTATAGTATTATGTTATCTGTGCCAATGGGCACTTCCCGTTGACCTAGAATCGTGGAGGAAAGGTATTGTAGGAGAACATAAAGAAAATCAATAAATTCAAATAAAAGGGTTTTTTCCGGTTTTTGATGTATTATTCGAATTTTCACAAATATTACCTGGACCTGTTTGTAAGATTCGTTGATATAAGATTTGTCCTGACTGCTAGCTTATTTAGGGAATTTTATTACTGGAAGAAAGCGTTAGTAGACTCAGTTGTGGGAAGCAATAGCAGCGATGAGCTCACCACTTGTCCCGTCTATATCCCACGCTGATGCAACCCACGGTGCAAAGAGGCCCTTTTGCGGCTCTGCCTACCCTTTTGGGGAAAAATGCGTGTGTCTATGTTTGTATGTATGTAGATATCTGATGTCACTAGCCAAAATAATGGTGCGGCAGCTTCCAGGTTTCACTCATACATACTAGACTTTTTTTCATAGTAAAAGCAAAAAAACTACTGCATCCAGTGTGTATGCTTTCTTACCCGACTGCAGCGAAACCAAAAAAGCTAAACATAAAAGATAAAGATATATTTATTTGCTTAAACATAATGTCATATAGATCTTAAAAATAAGTAGGTAATTTCCAATTATGTTCTACCTTATCTAGCATGCAAATTACAAAAATACAAAAGAATGTCAGAATTAAATAGGTACATCAAATTAAAATTAAAGTCATAAGTAGGCCTAAAGTCACAAAGTGTCCTCCATAAATTCACGAATATTGTAATTACATTTACTGATTAACAATTCTTTCAACTTAGATTTAAATAAATTATCATTTAGGATTTTTAAAGTGTTTGGTATTTTATTGTAAATACGTGTTGCCATGCAGACTATACTCTTCCGTAACAATGCCTAAAATAATCAATAATCTAATCTAATCTAATTTAATTAATAATCTTTTTCCGTAATTTCCCAATCATATCATGTTTGGTATCAAAATAAAGGTCTTGATGATCACATTCTATACGTATATTATGTACTAGCTTAATATGCGTGCTTTGCAACGTGTCACATCACAAAATAACAAAACTTTGTCTCCCCTTTAAAAATCCTGAAATATGTGTTCAATTATTCTGTATTTTTAATTATTATCTTGTTTCTAAGCTAATACTCTTGGTAGGTATGTTGTAAAAAGTTGTGAGTTATTTTATTTTTGCTATGAAAATGTAATTATAATTCCACAACAATTTTTGATAGACTTCACCAAAATTTAGAAAAGTACTTATTTTGCTTCTGGTCTGTTAGGTCCGATTTTTAGGGTTCCGTAGTCAAAGACAAGGAACCCTTATGGATTCGTCATGTCTGTCTGTCTGTCCGTGTATGTCACAGCCTTTTTTATCCGAAACTATAAGGGCTATGCTATTGAAGCTTGGTAAGTAGATGTATTCTGTAAACCGCATTAAGATTTTTCCACAAAAATATTAAAAAACAACAAATTTTTGGGGTTCCCCATACTTAGAACTGAAACTCAATTTTTTTTTTCATCAAACCCACACGTTTGGGTTATTTATGGATACGTCTTCAAAAATGATATTGAGGTTTCTAATATATACTTTTCCTAAACTGAATAGTTTGCGCGAGAGACACTTCCAAAGTGGTAAAAAGTGTCCCCCCCCCCATAGCTTCTAAAATAGGAGAATGATAAAACTAAAAAAAAATATTATGTACATTACCATGTAAACTTCCAACCAAAATTGGTTTGAACGAGATCTAGCAAGTAGTTTTTTTTAATACGTCACAAATCGTAATCCATCCATGAACTTTTATATTATGTTACTTGCTACTACGGAACCCTTCATGCTAAAAAAAAACGCATTTGGCCGCTTTTTATATTATACTTTTCTCATTTTGAACAAATCTCAAAATCACCTATCATTTTACCTTTCACTTCATTTTGAAGCCTTGAAGTGTGACGTCACCATTAAATCACACAGTTGGACAATCTATTTAAATAATACGATTGTTAAAAGTCTTCGTCAGCAACCCTCAAATCAAATTCTTACTCAAATAGTTTTAATTAAGTTTTTATTGACCCTACTCTAAACTTGAATGGGTACTTTGCAGAAAATTAGCTCGTTCCACGGACGACTAGAGTGAGGTCCTCAATTAGGCATGAGTGCTAAGAATACTCAACCGACATCGCCTCTTTAAGATGAGAAGAGTACTTAAGGACTGCAATATCTTAAACTGCAAGCTGGAGTACGTAGTTAGATTGTGGTTGAGTCATTTTTAACCCCCTACGCAAAAACGAAGGGGTATTATAAGTTTGACGTGTCTGTGTGGCTGTGTGTGTGTGTCTGTGTGGGTGTCTTTGTGTATGGATGTGTGTGTCTTTCTATGGCATCGTAGCTCCTGAATGGATGAACCGATTTTGATTTTGTTTGTTTTTGTTTGAAAGGTGAATTAGACGACAGTGTTCTTAGCTATGTTTGATCAAAATCGGTTCAGCCGTTTTATTGCGTTGTGGCTTTTTTTTTATTTTTACAAAGTTTATTACTTGTATTTTTTAGGATTCATAATTATACGAGATCCACCCTAAAGATGTAGCTCAAATAAATACTACAAGTTTTATTTTTATTACAAGCTTTTATTTAACTTGCAATGTATGTCCGGGTGGAATCTTGCAACTGAATTTTAAAGCAGTTATTCCTCAACCGATTGAGATGAAATTTAACATACCTGTCAAGTTTTGATGACAATATAGTATGATGGTGACAGCGAGCTGATCTGATGATGGAGACGGAAGGTGGACAACGGAACTCCTCGAGGGATAATAGCATAGACTGGCCGTGTTTGGGCTCATTTTAATCTGCACACGTTTACGATCACTAATTTTATAAAAACTTGTATATGTAAGCTTTTATCTAGTCAAATATATTTTTCACAAACAACTTATTATTTATCCTGGTATAAAGCGAGCGAAGCCACGGGCGGACATTTGTTAAATATGAATAAGTAACGCTTTAGATAACACTTAGTGTTTACAGAGCAGTCTCCTCAATAATTTCCTTGCTGATATTTACAAAGTTTCGTAAAGGCATGGTTAAAAGGTTTTTCTGACTATTTTCCGAGGAAAATAGCAAGTATTTTCCTTGAAGGCTCCGTCAAGGGAGCTTTTCGAAGGAGCTTACGAATCTCTGATAGTTTTAAATTGATTTAATACGTACCAAAGATACCAAGTCATTTAGTTATTGTCCTGTAACTTGCGTTTTGGTAAATATTTTCGTGTAGTTTTCTTACGTGACGTTTCATACAGAAAAAAATATTTTTAATAAAAATATTAAAATAACAGACCACAGTCACATAGCTACATTAGGATTCCGTGCGTCGTAAGTATTAGACAAGAACGTTGATGGATCTCCAACCGAAGCTCGATTTCTTCGAGAGTGAATCCTATGTAGTTTCTGCATAACCCAGGGCTGTCACTGGCAAACTACAAATGTCAGAGTGGAAGTTGATAATAAATGATTATCACTCCTCAGATCCCATTAAGAAGAAGAGAAGAAGAAGTTTCAGTATCAACGTTTTAGTAGTAGTAGAGCTTTTTTGTGAAAGAGTTCGTCCGGGGGAGTACTATCACCATGCCAATTTATGCCGCATTAGTGCTTGCATTGCTGTGTTCCGGTTTGAAGGGTATGTTTGCCGGTGAAATTACAGGCACATGAGACTTTTCATCTTTATGTCTCAGGGTAGCGGGCGCATTGCAATGCCACATAGGGTGCGTCCTAGGTGGTGTGACCTATGTGATAATGCACTGTTCATAGGCAGAGGGTACCGCTTAGCATCAGATGAGGTTGATCAGTAACTCCAAGTAGTTTAAAAAAAAACACTCCTCAGTAGCCGTTATAAGAAGAGAAGAAGATGTTTCCTCATCATCATCACTGCTAGACGAGGGGAATGCAATGGGGACTCGACATAATCATACCACGCTTGGCAGGAGGATTAAGGCGACCTCTGTGGCGCGGCGGGCGAAGGTTGGCCTGTGACGCAGGAGGTTGCGGGTGCGATTCCCGCCTCGGTACAAATATTTGTGCGATCGCAGATATTTGTTCAAATGTATTGTATTGAGTAGGTATATCAGTTATCTAGTACCCATAACAAAAGCTCTGCTTAACTTGGGGCTAGATAATATTGTGTGAACTGTCCAGCATTATTTATTTATTTATTTATTATTAATGATCGCAGTATTAGTGTTGAATACTCAGGTTGATACTGCTGGTCATACTATCGTCGGTTTTTCCACATCCATGACGGAGAACGGTACACACCACGGTACATAGTCAAAGTTTAAGCAAATTATATTTACTAATAGTGGTTCGCCCTGCCTCACAACGGTTAAGTGTTTATACATACATAGACACACGCCTTTTTCCCCGAAAGCGTAGGTATAGCCTCAATGGGTTTTTATTCACCGTGGGTTGCAATCAAAGTAATTTAGACGTGACAAGTGGTGAGCTCATCGCTACCACTGCTTCCTACGACTGACTCGGCTAACGCTTTCATTCATTGCAGTAATAACACATTCCATAATAAGCTAGTAGCCAGGCAAAATCTTATACCAAATCTAACAAGTACGGGTAAGCCCTTTGTTGACTTTACTACATCCACAGGAGGTGACGAAGGGATATATTCACAGACCTATATCAAGATAGACACCGTTAACACGTGTTTGAAACTGTGTTGTGTTGAACAATGTGTTTGAAATCAAGCATGCTGTTTTATTTTGCGTCTACTTTGCTACTAAATATCTCCATTCGCACGGCTAGCTGATTTCGAAGAACTTTTACAGTTAACTGTGGCGTAATTAGTTATTTTTATATCTATCTATGTAATACATTGTATTAAGTATATCAGTTATCTAGTACCCACAACACAAGCTCTGCTTAGCTTGGGGCTAGATAATGTTGTTTGAGCTGTCCAGCATTATTTATTATTCATTTTATTTATTTTTTAACCCCCGACGAAAAACGAAGTGGTGCTATAAGTTTGACGTGTCTGTGTGTGTGTGTATTTGTGTGTGTCTGTGCCATCGTAGCTCCCGAACGGATGAAGCGATTTTATTGTTTGTTTGAAAGGTGTATTTGTCGGGACTTTTCTTAGCTTTGTTTAATCGAAATCGGTTCAGCTGTTTCATTACGTTGTTTTTTTTTTTAATTTTTACAAAATTAATTACTTGTTCTATTAACATCCGACGTGCTATCGCGAAGACAGCCGAGAGAGAACTGATTTGAGGTTTGCTAATACGTACATTGCGCGAACTTCGGACTGGCAAAGTGACAGGCAAAGTAGGTGCACTTGCGGTGTCTATCTTGATATAGGTCTGTGGGTATATTCCGAGCACTCCACAGTATTAACTAAAAAATACCTCCCTTTGTTTTCCTTCCTTGAATTATGTAGCTATATTGTTACTAAGATAAGATAAGATAAATTTATTATTTAACTAAACAAGGCTATGAAAGACATCAATAAACACAGTTATACAAATATTTTACAATGAGTAGGCATGCCCTAAATCGACTATTTACAATAACTACTGTTTAGTAACATCTTCTACCTAATGACATTCCATCGGGTCCCAAACTAGGCGAAGCCTGTATCTTGCTGGTCCAAGGGGTTTTATTATCCTGGAACCGAGATGGTAAAGATAACAAAAAGGTTAAACATTCAAATAATAGCTAAAATTAAATTTTGTGCGTGTTTTTTTTTTTTTTTTTTATACTACTTGGTTGACGGAACAAGCAAGAGGCCCACGGTAACCTCTGCCTATGAACAGTGCATTACCTCAAAGGTCACGTCCACCTAGGACGCGCCCTATGTGGCATTGCACTGTGCCCGCCACCCTGAGACATAAAGATGAAAAGTCTCATGTGCCTGTAATTTCACCGGCACCCTTACCCTTCAAACCGGAACACAGCAATGCGAGCACTACTGCTTTGCGGCAGAAATAGGTATGGTGGTAGTACTTCCCCGGACGAACTCTTTCACAAAAAAGCTCTACTACTACTAAAATATAAGTAAGTATATAAGTAGGGTGAGTAATGGGTGACTGTACCTATGTGTTGTGTGTGAGTGTAGGTTATGTGTAAGAGATTGTGAGTGTATGTAGTGCGTGAGGGTAAGAGCGTATCGCGGTGAAAAAAGCAGTCAACTACTACTACTATCAAACAAACCTTGCCGGCCGCGAGATTTACCTGCGCACCAATGCATTTTTTTCCTATTAGCTGATGTTTTCACTCAATCTCAAATTATACACAACTAGTGTCCACCGTGTTTTTACCAGGATAAGCAGTAGCATATAGCTCAATCCAGGTAATAATCTATCTAAATACCAAATTTTATCGAAATAGTTTCAGCCGTTTGGACGTGATTGAGTAGTAAGCATACTAACACGAACATAGTAAACAGATACTTCACGATCTGATCCCACCATCTCCTTTTCATCACAGGACGAGCAGGCGCACGGCTCGGTACCATCCTCACCTCATTAGTAAGTATACCTTCTATTCGCACAAAACGTTTCAGTTCTACCTTTATAATGCGAAGTGCTAAGGAGTGGTATATACCACCGTCGTCTGTCTTTCCTGAAAACTATAATCTGGGTCTCTTCAAGGCTAGAGTGAATAGGTGCCTTCTAGACCTTTGTGCTCCATCTTCGGCCACATCGTCACTTACCGACAGGTGAGATCGTGGTCAAACAAAGATCTATAACATTTAAACATGATATTAGTGGGATTCATTTTGAGACTATTTTCCGTGAGTAGAACTAGGTAGGTACCTACTTGGGCAATAAGTAGGTCACTCCAAACTGCACTACCCCTTAAACTGGCCTAAACTTTTATGCCCCTCATTACGACCGCCCCGGGGAAAACGCAATTGAAACGAAAACGTCTTAATTACTTCCTTAATCTTTACAACAGTATTCCATTTGGTTTGAGAAAGTTCTGGAACAATTTGACCAATGATGGAAGAAAGTGGAGGGAAGCGCCCTGAAAGTTCTGTAAAGTTTCATTATAGGTACCTATAGCAAGATCGTCGTTCGACGATATATAGGTAAATTTTAACAAATCTTTAGAATGGTTTTAGTTTTTTTTGTACAGGCAAACAAAATAAGCGTTGCTTGTTCATAGGAAAACGCTTACTTGATTGAAGGGATAACGGGTTGAGTTTTTGATGTAATTTTAGCTAATGATAGATAGATTGAGAATCGTTTATTGCACAAGACAAAAAATAAGAGACCTCACATTTTATTTGGCTAACGTGTAAAAAGTTGAGGTATTCATGATGTCATATGAAAGAGGATAGCTCTAGAGTTTTTATATATATATAAAAAAAAAAAAAAAAAAAAAAAAAAAATGTGTTTACACCACTTGAGTTGCAACATCGTGGGAATATATAGACGTAACAAGTGGTGATATCATGGCCTCCACTGCTTCCCACGAATGACTTGACTAACACTTTTTTCCAGTAATAACACATTCCATAATAAGCTAGCAGCCAGGACAAATCTTATACCAACGAATCTTACTACAAGTCCGGGTGATATTAATGCTTGTACCAGAGCCAAGTAAAAGTGTTCCAAAAGCGTTCAGTTTTAGATAGGTTTCTCTCTACTATGGTACTACAACACCCATACCAGGAACATTTTCAGATCATACAAACATTTGTCCTGAAGCGGGCGTCGAACCGCACACTCTCGCATCTTAACCTGCTAATCACCCGCCGCACCAAAGAGGTCCTCAAAAATTGTAATGAAGGATCTACCGTGGAATTTAAAGTTCACTCCTGGAACTACATAATTTTACATAATCAAATCATTCGTCTCGACGGAACTCTCTACGCCTCTTCTTTGTCGAAAATCCTCAATTCCTCAGGACAAAGAAATTTATCTAAATTAATAAATACAATTAGTTAGGGTTGGCGTGCACTTGACATGGTAATTAGGTCACCCTTTTCCAGGGCTGTCACGACCCTGGCTCTACTCCAAAAGCAAATAGTGATTTATTTACGTCATGCTTTTGATTACCAGTCTCAAGTCATTGCTGACCGAACAGCATATTCAGCATGGGAGATGCAGTTATCAGTAGATGTTGCACTATCAATCACCGTCAGAATCATCAGCCGCTAGACTTTCACTGATATATAGGCCTCCCACTTTAAAACCTACGATGAGTGGTCTTAGTTATTTATTTCTTACCACCATTGCTTCCCACGAATAACTCGGCAAACGATTTTTTCCATTAATAACACATTAACATAAGCTAGCCGCCAGGACAAATCTTAGATCGACCAATCTTACTGACAAATCCGGTTAATTTCTTAGTCGGCTTTAAAGACATCCACGAGAAGAGACGGAGTTTATGTGAAATTAATAATGAATAATAATGGATTTTCCCGACTGAGAAATTTTGTATTAGGTACATACAAACATACATAGTCTCTTCTCGGCGAAAAAAAGTCCATTTCTCCAAGTTCCTGTATTCCGAGATGTATGTAGCTATAGGAGATCACCTCGAGCTCTTAGGTGTTTCGCTCACGCCTACTCTCAACTTTGGCTCCTACATCGAGTCTAAGGCAAAAACAGCTGCCATGAAGCTAGGCATCCTGAATAAGATAAAGCGTTACTTCACACCAGGACAGCAGCTGTCCTTCTCAGTTTATATAAAGCACAAGTCCGAGCTGGTATGGAGTACTGCTGCCATGTTTGGGATGGCTCGGCCAAACACCAGCTTGCTGCCTTGGACTCGATCGAACGTAGAGCTTTCAGGCTTATAGGTGAGCAACATATGGCGGAGACTAAGATCCAGAGTCTCGAGCACCGCCGTAAGGTTGCATGCCTTGCGATCTTCTATAGGTTACATTTCGGTGAATGCTCCCAGGAACTGCACGATCTGATCCCACCATCTCCTTTTCATCACAGGACGAGCAGGCGTACGGCTCAGTACCATCCTTACCTCATTGGTATACCTTCTATTCGCACAAAACGTTTCAGTTCAACCTTTATAATGCGAACTGCTAAGGAGTGGAATACACTACCGTCGTCTGTCTTTCCTGAAAACTATAATCTGGGTCTCTTCAAGTCAAGAGTGAATAGGTGCCTTCTAGACCTTTGTGCTTCATCTTCGGCCACATCGTCACTTACCAACAGGTGAGATCGTGGTCAAACAAAGGTCTATCAACGTAAAAAAAAAAAAAAAAAAAATAGACACACGCCTTTTTCACCGAAAGTGTAGGCAGAGCTTCAATGGGCCTCTTCTCACTGTGGGTTGCACCATCGTGGGACATAGACGTGACAAGTGGTGAGCTCATCGCCGCCATTGCTTCTTACTACCGAATCTGCTAACGCTAACACATTCTCTAATAAGCTAGCAACCAAGACAAATCTTAAACCGACGAATCTTACTAACAAGTCCAGGTAACCCCTTAGTCGGCTTTTACGACATCCACGAGAATAGACGGAGTTTATATGGAATTAATAATGAAGAATTAATATATTCCACGACGGTGCAACCCACTGTGAAATGAGGCCCATTGAGGTTCTGCCAACCCCTTCGGAGGAAAAGGCGTGTGTCTATGTATGTATGTATGTAATAATGAAGAATAATGGATTCTCCCGACTGAGAAATGTGTAATTAGTTCTTCTTAATATTTTATTTGGTCGTGTCTAAGTGTCACGAGTCCCGTGTCTGGTGGTCGCTGGAGCGCACCTTGGACCCTTCCGGATTTGTAGGATCAAGGAGTTTAATTTGTTTTTGGGTCTGATTGAAAATCCATTAAAAGGTTTGAGTAGCGGAATAGGGTTGAATTCAAAATTCCATGGTTTTACATCTCAACTTATAATCAGGTACCATCTTCTTATTTCGTGTCGATGGTTCTCTGTCAAATTATTTTGGAGCAGTAACTCTGCCACAGCTATGGCATTATCAGTGGCTTCATAAAGGTCTTTCAGTGTGCAGGTGTGAGGGCACTGCGTGCACGAAAGTAGGTGTAGCATTGTTTGTGGTGAGACTCCGCGATCGCACTCTGTCTCATTTGTGTATCCCCACTTGCTCAAATGTACTTGCAGCGGCCAACCTGGATACGAAGTTGGTTGAGTGATTTCCAGGTTGACTAAGGTAGAAGTCAGCCTGCTGGAAGCTCTTCATCTGCAGGTACAACATATTCTGGTGAAGGAGGATGTTTTTATAGCCACTTTTTAAGTCTGGCCTCACTATGTTGGTAATCGGCAATTGGCAGGGATATTTTTAAGAAACTGTTTTGGCTCTACAATCTTTAGATACCTCAAACTGTTCGACAAAAATAGCCAAAAGCAATAGTTTTCTATGCCCTTTTCCTGAATAAGTTATCCTGATAACACACGTACATAATATTCCCTGGACTGGAGACTGATGTCGTCGTCAAACTGAAGGTTCTAGCTGGAAAAGGCCTGAGATCCTTTAAAAAAAATTGTTGTAAGCTGATTATCCTGGATACGGCTGCATCAATTTCCACCAAGCATAAGCTAAGAATACTCTCGATCAAGTCTCTTTCCAAACATAAATAAATCAAAATCGGTTCACCCGTTTATGGGCTACGATGCCACCGAGAGGCACACATACACAGATGCATGGCAAATGTATAACACCCCTCTTTTTACGTCGAGGGGGTTAAGATGATATGTTAAATGGGCGGAGTCTAACAAGAAAGAGGTATAGATTTCTGCTGCTCGGAGGTAACTGACGTAAGCGACAAATGGTAAAACTTAGTTTTGCTTCTAAACTAGCAAATATCAATCCTTCTCCTTTAATCTAAGTAATGTGATTACCTACTGAATGGTATAAAAATTAACGCTTGTTATGTTATCTAATTGAAGGAGGGACCTTAAACGGGTTAGGAGGGTCAATTTCAAAAAATAAATCTATGTAGTTTTTTTTTACCAATCATATTTTTGTTCTTGATTTATTTAGATTACATCCTCAAACAATACTGTGTTAATATCAAGTTTGTAACCTTTATCTTTATTGGGTGCGCGCGTAACGCAACGGCTCCAAAATTTTACCATAATATTTTTTTAATTTTGGAGCCGTTGCGTTTTTACCTATATATAAATATCGATAGTGGAAAGGAAAAAGTGCTAAAGCGCCATCTTGGTCGAAAATGACTTATATATATCACTGAACTGGATTTTTTTTTCTGCGTCTATCTGTTTCATTTTCTTGTCGATTGGAGCACTTTTTTGGCGCTTTAGCACTGCGAAATTTCTTATTTTTTCACTAATTCATATTCTAAAGCGACGTGTTTTTGATGTTTATGAAAGTTACGTCGCTTCAGCGGTAGATGTGTACGGTACGTTCATGTTTGACGGTAGTTTAGCATTTTTGCATTTCTGCATTTAATGTCCGAAGATTTTATCAGCACTTTTTACTTACCTACATTATTAATTACGCCGTGGTTTAGCAAAATGATGTTAGTCTTTTATTTATCTCTTTGACGCTTTAGCAAAAATTCACGTAAATATTTTCGAATGGAAAGTTGGGTAGGCGTTTTTTGGCATTCAATAATTTTATGTTTAGAGTACTTTATAACGTTTTACGACTCGATTATTGAAAGAAGTGTAACCAACTCCATTATTTTTGCACCATCCCAATGGCCAACTGTTTTTGAGATGGCAAGATAAGTTCCTAAGTCATACAAAGTGGAAGTTACGACCTACGCAGATTTTGAAGGATGGGATGGTATTGCAGTCAAGTACTTCAAGGGTAATCTGGTCGGAAAAATAAGCAAAATTCGCGTTGCAACTTTTAGAAAATCAGAGCTAGGAAAAATTCAAGTTAAATATACAATTAACACAGATGCTACTATCGACGATATTCAAATATAAGATGACTGCTCAAAAATTCCAAAGAAAACATACAAAGCAACACTGCCGATATAAAAAAAAATACACGGAGTTGGTAAAATTAAGTTCAAATAAGACGATTCCTGAAAATTACTAGAAGGAATATTTGGAACTGCGGATTGCTAATAAGGTCCAAGATATATTGGCAGAAAGTGATGTCGAGGACAATTAATACAAATACAAATACAAATATATTTATTTCGTCAGAATTTTAGGTAGGTACGAGACAGTTCTTATTTTATAGGCAACACTAAAATTCTACCAATACAGGCATACGAAATTCACAATTATGTACACAATCAATCAATTTAAACAGTTAACACAGGACACCAGAAAAAGACAGAAAAACACAATCCTCTTTAATGATCTCAATAATGATTGATTAAGTACATTCAATAATAACAGAAGAGATTAAGGCCTGTTATATCAATAATATCATAGATTTCAGCTATGATTCTAAGTTTAAACTATTTCTGACAATGGAAGGAATTGTTTCAAGTGACAATTATAGAATAAACTGCTATTGATATAACGGACCGTGTCAATAATTATGGTCGGTAAATTATCTCAATAATGATTAAGTAAATAATTATGTAACAGAAGAGACTATGTAACTAATTAAGGTTAAAGACTGATCTCAATAATGGTTAAAAAAGTAATTATGTAAAAGAAGAGACTAAGTAAATAAGTATGTAACAGAAGAGACTAAATGTTAAGTTTTTTTTTAGTTTTTTAATAGAAGCTTTTATGAAATTAGTGGTCGGAACCGTGTGCTGATCAAAATGAGCCCAAACTCTGTCATATTTTCCATCAAGGAGTTTGGTTGTCCACCTTCAGTCTCCATCATCAGATCAGCTCGCTGTTACCATAATTATCATGTATTGTCATCGGAATTTGACAGTATGCAATACTTCAGCTCAATCTGTTCAAAATTCAGTACCTGTTCTTATGTAATGTATGTATGTTCCTGAACATACATACATTTCTAGTTAAATAAAAGCTTGTAAAATGTACCTAATGCCAGTATAAAGCAATTGAAAATGCTGTGATTCAATAATTATCATTATATAGCTTTTGTTTAAAATATTGTAATATAGGTATTATGTTGTTGTTTCGCACAAGAACTGCATACTGAAAAGTTATTTGCAATTACCTACTTATTTTGTTTTTAAAACTTTGTTTCCAAAGGTTATCAGTTGTAATTGTTTTATATTTGATACATTTTCTTTATTACCTCTAAACTTTAGTTCCAAAGTTAGTTAGTTGTAACTTTTTTATATTTTATACATTTGCTTTATTACCTCTTATCTTTAGTTCTAAAGTTAATCAGTTGTAACAGTTTTATATTTGATACATTTTCTTTATTCCCTCCTAAATTTCGTTCCAAAGTTAGTCAGTTGTAACTGTTTTATATTTGATACATTTGCTTTATTACCTCTAAACTTTAGTTCCAAAGTTAATCAGTTGGAACTGTTTTATATTTGATACATTTTCTTTATTCCCTCCTAAATTTCGTTCCAAAGTTAGTCAGTTGTAACTGTTTTATATTTGATACATTTGCTTTATTACCTCTAAACTTTGGTTCCAAAGTTAATCAGTTGGAACTGTTTTTTATTTGATACATTTTCTTTATTCCCTCCTAAATTTCGTTCCAAAGTTAGTCAGTTATAACTGTTTTATATTTGATACATTTACTTTATTACCTCTAAACTTTAGTTCCAAAGTTAATCAGTTGTAACTGTTTTATATTTGATACATTTTCTTTACTCAATATAAACTTTAGTTCCAAAGTTAATCAGTTGTAACTGTTTTATATTTGATACATTTTCTTTATTCAATATAACCTTTAGTTCCAAAGTTAATCAGTTGTAACTGTTTTATATTTGATACATTTTCTTTATTCAATATAAACTTTAGTTCCAAAGTTAATCAGTTGTAACTGTTTTATATTTGATACATTTTCTTTATTCCCTCCAAACTGTCGTTCCAAAGTTAGTCAGTTGTAACTGTTTTATATTTGATACATTTGCTTTATTCCCTCCAAACTTTCGTTTTAAAGTTAGTCGGTTGTAACTGTTTTATATTTGATACATTTGCTTTATTACCTCTAAACTTTAGTTCCAAAGTTAGTCAGTTGTAACTGTTCTATCTTTGATACATTTTCATTATTACGTCTAAACTTTAGCTCCAAAGTTAGTCGGTTGTAACTGTTTTATATTTGATACATTTGCTTTATTACCTCTAAACTTTAGTTCTAAAGTTAGTCAGTTGTAACTGTTCTATCTTTGATACATTTTCATTATTACGTCTAAACTTTAGCTCCAAAGTTAGTCAGTTGTAACTGTTTTATCTTTGATACATTTTCTTTATTACCTCTAGTGTTTATTTATTTGTTTAACCTACACCTACTATTATACGTAAAATACCTAGAATGCGAATTGTTTCCTTGTGATTGTAGTAGATAATTAGTAACTACCTACTCGTACACAAGTTAGGTGATTCAAGTTAGTTTCTTGAAGTTGTCTTATAAAATAATTCCACTTTTTTTTGTTTTATTTTAGTAACAGACTGCCAATCCTACAAATCTTTAAAAATTTCCATTACCTTTAATTTTATTCAGGACTTGATTGTAACTTGTAAGTAGATTAGGACTTTAGATTGATGGTAGCTGCCCATAATCATAATTGTTTTGTTGGCAAGAAATATACATTAGCCATAATCAATACATAAAATCCACTCACTGCTAGAAGTAACGTCGCATTATCATCGCATGTGTAATATTTATTCGCTCTTCAGCTAGTTTTATTTCGGATTAATTTCAAATGAACAGCTCGTTAGAAATTTAGATTTTTTGTTCGATGTTAATTATAAGCACATAAGCAAATCTCGGATTTCTTAAACTAAGGTGATACTGTTAGTTAGCTTATTTATTATGATGCAATAGTAGGGTATTGCGGATATAAGCAACTTTTGCTTGCTGTATGTTTTCTTGCCACCGAATTATTTGTGCTAAAGCGACACTTATCTCATGAACTAGCAGGTTTATAAATATCATTTATAATACAGATAATAGAAAAAAAAATAGGATTTTATTAAATATAAGATTTTAAAAAAACAAACGATTAGGGAAATTTATATGATTTTTTATCGAAAAAATGAAACTTTAAAATGCTCCCCTGTAAAGTTCACATTTTGTCGCTTTAGCACTATAGCCTTTCCACTGTCGATATAATGTTTGTCCCATGGTGCAACCCACGGTGAAAAGAGGCCCATATTGCCTCTGCCTACCCTTTCGGGGAAAAAAAGGTTGTGTCTATGTATGTATGTATAATGTTTGATATGGTTAGGGGAGTTCATTGGTAAAGGCGATCGATAAAATGGCGTAAATTTTTACATTATGAAAGTTTGTTCTATTAAAGTTTACGAAACTGTTTCATCAATCATCAACTACAATTCAGCTTTCAGCTTAATATATTTATCAACATTATGATTTATTACAAAATGTTTTTATTTATTACTATAAAATAAAGTCAGAAAAGGCTGAAATCCAAAATACAAGGGCATTCGCAGACATTGATATTCAATGAATAACGCATTGCAGTCAGGGCTGTCACACGCGACGTCCTATGTTTTATCGCGTGTGCGACTTTTTACCGAATCTTTTTTCTAGGAACAAATGTGAAATTGTATTCCGCGTTGATTAAAACCTGCCTTTACTGAGTAGACTATAGGTTGTTCTGTCAAGGATTCCCTGAATCCAGGTTTTACAGTAGCCTGGAATAAAACCGTACCTCACCCGAGTTTCAAATATAGTAATAGAGACATCAATGCTCTCACATGGTTCTGTGTGATATTGATATAATTATATTTTTGGGGTTCCGTAGCCAACTGGCAACAAACGGAACCCTTATGGATTCATCATGTCTGTCTGTATGTCCGTCCGTATTTCACAGCCACTTTTTTCCATAACTATAAGAACTATGATGATGCAACTTGTTAAGTAGATGTATTCTGTGAACCGCAATAAGATTTTCACACACAAATAGAAAACAAACAATAAATTTTGGGGGTTCCACATACATAAAACTGAAACGCATTTTTTTTTCATGAATCCCTTACTAAAATGCTAGATTGAATATCCGTTCTCACATCAGTGACAGTTTCACATTATAAACTGCTAAATGTATACTTGCCCATTTCAACATAGTTTGTTAACCCACTAATATCATTACTGTCAAAGATTGGATGTTTGACTGTTTGTATGTTTGTTACGTATTTATCACGCCGAAAAGGATAAACCGATTTCGGTGATATTTAATATATATGTAGATAATAACCTGTATTGAGCTTTAATGCTACAATTTATCATGATGAAACATGAGCGAAGCCGCGGGTGGACACTAGTCCCACTAACATCATAATGTCCAAGTTACGATTTTTGAATGTTTGGGCCTTTGTTCCTCAATCACGCTGAAACGGCTGAACCGATTTCTATGAAATTTGGTACACATCATCACGAAATCACGAAATCCAGTTCCGGCGGGAGAATAATATAAGGCGGCCTCTGGAACCTTTATCAACTCGGCCGTGCGACTTCAACAATTATTTGGAAAATTTATCATATTCGGGTAACATAACACACAACAGTCACATACCTACATAGTCCTGATCCCATACTAGGATTCCCTGCGTCGTGGGTATATCAGGAACTACGAGTACCATGGCACCATAACACCCAGACCCGAAACAAATATTTGCAGATCGTACAAACATTTGTTTCGCAGCGGGAATCGAACCCGCAACCTCTCACATCTCAGCCGGCTACTCGCCCGACGCGCTACAGAGGCTGTCAAACCTCAACTTTATACTCGTACCATAACGTAACTCACCAAACCAGTTAGATATATGGTACTGTTACCAAAAGGATTCCCTGTATCGTGGATAGCAGGAACTACGAGTAGGTACCATGGAACCACAACACACAGTTCGATTCCCGCCTCGGAACAATTAATTTGTGCAATCTGCAGATATTTGTTCCGGGTGTTCTGGGTGTTTTCTATGTATAATAAAAAATATCTATCTATGTTATGTATTGTATTATGTATATCAGTTACCTAGTACCCATAACACAAGCTCTGGCTTAGCTTGGGGCTAGATAATGTTGTGTGAACTTGTCCAGCATTATTTATTTATATTTATATTTATACAGTCCCCGAACTAATATTTGCACTAATACTCGCATGTATTAGCAATCAATATATATATAATCTACATCTATAAAAGAACTTAACCTGACTGACTGACTGACTGACTGACTGGCTGACTGACTGATTCATCATCGCCGAGCCAAAACTGCTGGACGTAGAGACTTCAAACTTGCAGCGTGTATTCTTTATAGTAATACATAAACTATATACCTTTTGAAACTGTCATGGTTATGTAGTATCTATCAAAGTCAAAGTCAAAGTCAAAAGTATTTTATTCATTGAAATCACAAGGATCATTTTGAATCGTCTTAAAAAATAAATTTACAGTTACTCCTGTTCCAACGCAACCAGACCTAGAAGAATCAGGCAACAAACACGGTTTACTGTAATACTTTACATTACGGTATACTATACATACTTATTCACTAGAAACGGGATATTTACCATGATTGAGTTTTGATTGTTCCCGATATTTCGTCACACTTGCATGCACATCTACTCGCTGACTTTAGTTAGTTCTCCCATGATCATGGCGCATGCAACTGTGACGAAATATCGGAAACAAACAAAACTCAAAAATCATGGTAAATATCCCGTTTCTAGTGAAAAGTAAATACATAAACTCACACCATTGTTTTGGACGGGACTACAGATTTCCACTAGCTAAGATCTTCGCATATCTCCTTCGTCAGTGGTATTTACAAATCCCTCAAATATGTGCCGTGCCTGTTTTAGCGTCGTTAAGAGTGAATCTTGTGTACGTTAGTACTCTTATTTATTCTGTGGTAAAGGTGCGGTGTTGATGGCTGAAAATTCATCATAAAACATGGCAGCTAATATTCACTTCTTCAACTGTAGTAAAGTTTAAAGAAGGCGATAAAAATAAAATGTTGTAAAACGAGCGGCTATGGCCCTGTAATTTTTACCATATTTTAATGTTGGAGGGCTTGTTTGAGTAGTTAACTTAATATTGAAGTAGAACTTTCAAAAGTAGCACCAGTGGTAATAGAATTTGTCACTGGATGGACTCATTTAAATGTATTAGACACAAGCATCACTCTTCATCCCAGAAGGTACGTGAAAATGGCCAGGCCATTATGGTCTGCCTATGGTTTTAGTAGTAGTAGAGCTTTTTTGTGAAAGATTTTTGTCAGGGGAAGTACTACCTCCATACCTATTTTGCCGCAAAGCATTAGTGCTCGCATTGCTGTGTTCCGGTTTGAAGGGTATGGGTGCCGGTAAAATTACAGGCACATGAGATCACATGTCATCTTAATATCTCAGGGTGGCAGGCGCATTGCAATGCCACATAGGATGCTTCCTAGGTGGAAGTGACCAGGTAATGCATTGTTGAAAGCCTCTGCCTCTGCTTGAGGGGGGGCCTATTGCTTGTTCCATTATTCAAGCAGAAAAAAAAATATCAAATACATTTTTTTTGCATATTTTTCTAGAGTTTCACCATTTTTTTTAATACTTCTTGAATGACTGAGCAAGCAGATGGCCCACCTGATATTAAGCAGTAACCTCCTATGAACAGTGCATTACTTCATAGGTCACGTCCACCTAGGACGCGCCCTATGTGGCATTGCACTGCGCTCGTCGCGCCGCCCTGAAACATAAAGACGAAAAGTCTCATGTGTCTGTAATTTCACCGGCACCCTTACCCTTCAAGCAATGCGAACACTACTGCTTTGCGGTAGAAATAGGTAGGTACTTCCCCGAACGAACTCTTTCACAAAAAAGCTCTACTACTACTTTGTTTGTATTGCGTGTTTTCATATCGTCACATCCAAAGACGAATGCTTATTGTTTATCTGAAAAGGTCAAACATGTCTTAGTAAAGATTGCATGTTGTATAAAATAGCTTGGTTTAACTTAAGGCGCATACCAGAGCCAATGCATTGTTAAAGACAGAGGTTACCGCTTAAGACTGTACCAACACCAGGCCGAAATCTTCATAAAAAAAAAGAAAAAAAAAAGCGTTTTTTATTAAATATCTCGTGTAATATAGATAATTTTAAAAAACCCCGTGGGTGATCTCTCCGTTTTATTGTTTTGATCTTATTTATTTAAGTTTTGACCCAATAATCTGTACCATATTGACAAACAATCGAATCTAGCCAAAAGTTAGAGGTAACATCATGTTTTTTATCAAGAAAATGTTGTCCTTTCGTGTTTTTGTCTAGATGACCCCTTGGTATCATAGTATAGTATCCATGCATATTTTTAATTTGAATATTATACTTGATTTAGTCAGTTAAAAATGTAATTTAAGATTGGTAATTTTGCTTTATGGCCCTCATTAACATCAGCTGAGACATTTGATTGTTAGATTAAAAAAAATGGCGTACTTAATAGCTATACATATAGCTCGTAGAGCTATCATCCTTGAGGTGATAAGGTTAAGTGGCGACCATGGACCAGCATGGACCAGACGATTAAGTGTACGACGTCCCAATGGACCAAGGACATTATAAAGTTCACAAGAATCAAAATATCATGTCCTTCCAATCACAGGTGGTTGGAAGCGGCTCAAGACCGTTTTACGATACATTCTATTTGTGAGGCTTAAGTCCAGCAGTGGACTTCTTTAGGCTGAAGATGATGATGATGATAATTTTAAATTAAACTACCCTGATTCGGTTTAATAGCCTCATGTCAGGGGACATCTTCCATAGAACCTCATTCGATTCGATTTAACGACCAATCGATCACCAAAAGTGTGATTGACCCCCGACCCTACACTTAACATGAATAACCCTATTCAGTTAATTATGAAATTATAAACTTAACACAGTCCGAATAAATTAAGACAATTACTTCGATCGACTGCAGCTGTTTCATGAAACTGTTCAAAGCTATGTTTCAATGCCAGGCTATTCTGAACTCTATTGTGTAAGTTTTACGCTCCATAAAAGCCTGAATAAATATCGAAATAATTTGTTTTGTTTGAATGGGTTTAATTAGGTTTCGTTTGGAATATCATATTTAAGTTTGACATTCTGAATCTATTTTAAATAGTTTCAAGGTTATAATGTGCGTTTAGCTTAAAGGGTTTTGTTCAAAAACTTAATAGATTACAAAAAGTAACTGATTACCCGAGTTGAACGAATTACCGATAAAAATGCCCCCTAGATTTAAATTTTCATATACTTCTTCAGTGCTAAGCGAGACGCGGGTGGAGTGCGTCACGTTCACTCACCTTGAAAAAGACTCTCGAAACGGGTCGAAACTATGTCGGTGCTTACATCGATTTAACGGTACGTGAAAATTTCCGTCCGTCCGTCTGTCACCAGGCTGCATCTTATGAACCGTGATAGTTAGACAATTGAAGTTTTCACAGATTTCTATTGCCGCTATTAAAACAAATACTAAAAAACAGCATAAAATAAATATTTAAGGGGGCTTCCATACAAAAAACGTGTTGTTTTTGCCGTTTTTATAGATAATGTTGTCGCCAGCCTGTATCTCATGAGCCGTGATAGTTACACAGTTGAAATTTTTACATATGATGTATTTGTGTAGCCATAGTTTAAATTTATAAATTAGGTAGTATATTATATTTATTTATTTTTAATTTAAGAGATTGTATTCCAGATTTTAAGCCACCGTTCTATGTCGTGCAAATAATTCCAGTCCATCCCAAGGTTGTCTGGCAGAGATCGCTTATAGCGATAAGACCGCCCATTGTACTTCCGTGTTTAGTTTAATTTTAATTCTTAAGTAGCTTATTTTCTGTGTTGTGCAATAAAGTGTTTTCTATCTATCTATCTGATGTTGTCGCTATAACAACAAATACTAAAAAATAGAATGAAATAAATATTTAAGGGGGCTCCTATACAGCAAACTTGTTTTTTTTTGCCTTTTTGATAGACCAGATTTATTTTTCTTCCCGGAGCGAATGAAGCACTTCTTAAATACACAAGAAGGCATTTTGATGCGTTTTAGGTCTATGCTAGAACACAAGCGTTCTCGACGATGTTCCAAGTGTGACTAAAGTACGGGTGTGTCAGCAGACTCAGTTGAGTAGGACCAGCCCAGAAAGTTTGTCACTCGTCTTCCTCATTTGAAACTGTCATTGTATACTAGTATAAAAATGATTATAATTTTTACTGCCTAATGACAAGAAAATGCGTTAGAGTGCCTTGTTATTTATGTAAATTACTTATATGTCTAAATTACGCTCTCAGACACAATTACATTTATTTGCAAATAAAATGAATAATTCAATTTATACAGAGTGGGCGCCGTACCTAATTGTAGTGTAAGAAAGTTCGAGACTATCAAAATGTCCTAATTAGTATGCCACAGATGAAACAAATTCGGTTTTATAAATTTTGTGTGCGTACTAGGCAGTAGTAGGTATAATAATTTCTGTAATGTTCCTAAATTCAATTAGGTATGTTTATATAGTAAGAGCTTCTTCTGCTTTGCTGTGTTTTTACTCTTAGCAGTTTATATATGTGTGACCTATGTGGTAATGCATTGTTAAAGGCAGAGGTTACCGCTTAACATCAGGTGGGAAATCTGCTTATTCCATCATTCACGAAGTAAAAAAAAAAACGACCAAGTGCGAGTCAGACTCGCGCACGAAGGGTTCCGTACCATTATCTATACAAACGGCAAAAAAAAACACGTTTCTTGTATGGGAGTCCCCTTAAATATTTATTTGATTCCGTTTTTTAGAATTTGTTGTTATAGAGGCAACAGTTTTTTTTTTTTTTTTTTATACTTCTTGAATGACGGTACAAGCAGATGGCCCACCTGATGCTAAGCGGTAACCTCTGCCTATGAACAGTGCATTATCACATAGGTCACGTCCACCTAGGACGCACCCTATGTGGCATTGCACTGCGCCCGCCACCCTGAGACATAAAGATGAAAGTCTCATGTGCCTGTAATTTCACCAGCACCCATACCCTTCAAACCGGAACACAGCAATGCAAGCACTACTGCTTTGCGGCAGAAATAGGTATGGTGGTAGTACTTCCCCGGACGAACTCTTTCACAAAAAAGCTCTACTACCTACTACACATCAACTGTGATAATTTCAACTGTCTAATTATCACGTTTCATGAGATACAGCCTGGTGACAGACGGACAGACAGACAGACAGACCGATAGACGGACAGCCGAGCCTTAGTAATAGGGTCCCGTTTTACCCTTTGGGTACAGAACCCTAAAAAAAGAAGAAAATTTCCATACAAATGACGCGGTAATAAAGCGCATTCCTAATTACATAATTAATGCATATTTGTTCTATTGGAAACTCATTTAACGGTAAAGCGCTCGTATGGAATTCAATAAAACAAATGGCCATTAACTTCCACAAGAACCCGCTTTTTCACCGCGTCTTTTGTATGTAGCCTCAAACATTTTTTTTTTAAATCTTTAATATACCTTTTTTTTGTCCACGATCTCACCTGTTGGTAAGAGACGATGTGGCTGAAGATAAAGCGCAAAGGTCTAGAAGCCACCTATTCACTCTAGCTTTGAAGAGACCCAGATTAAAGTTTTCAGGAAAGACAGACGACGTTAGTGTATTCCACTCCTTAGCAGTAATCAATCCTTACTTGCAGTGGTAATGGTAACCTACCGTCCACTGCGACGCTACTTGGAAAATAATGTTGAGCCAAGCAAAGGCTGCAAACAAACAAAGCCTCTAACCCCTTTGCTTAGAACATAATCAACCGTTGACGTGGAGCTTAGTAGGATCAAGGCTTGAGAAGGAGGTACTCTTGATCCGTTCATGAACAGCGAAGTTTGTTATCTGTTTATACAAAACCAAAAAGGCGAGACTCACCTCAGATCTCCGATGAATGTGCCTTTCGGCTTCTAGTTGCTCAATATGAAAGGATTCAACTCTTAAGAGGATAAAAGAGTGTGTTTGAAGTTTGTATGTTTAACTTTATTCAGACAAATCGAATCTTAGGCCTTACTACGACTTTTTCAAGCGCGATTATTTTGTCGCAGAATACAACGTATGAGTTTCAGAACGATTTTTCAGTCGCATGTGCGCGCTCTGTCATTCTTAGTCACACGTTGCATTTCCGCGATAAAAATATCGTGGGACAAAAAATCGTAGTGCGCGCTAGGCCTTACTCTAGGGCGTTATAGCATAGTTTACAGCGAAATTTGGCTTGGAAGCTGATACTCTTATTAAATTCAGGTGTTCGTATATCTTATAATACATACATACATACACGTCTTTTTCCCCGAAGTGGTAGGCAGAGCCTCAATGGGCCTCTTTTCACGGTGGGTTTCACCATCGTGGAATATAGACGTGACAAGTGGTGAGCTGCCATTGCTTCCTACGACTAACTGGGCTAACACTTTCATCCAGTGCGTTTCGTCCACACATTCCATAATAATCAAGCAGAAGGACAAATCTTATCAACAGTCCGGGTAATCCCTTAGTCGGCTTTTACGACATCCACGAGATGAGACGGTGGTGTATATTTTTAGGCCGGACACACCACAGCTTGTAAGTTTTTTATATAGTGATAATTGGTACCTGGTATTGGTAATTGGTAATTGGTAGTTTTTTTATATAGTGGTAAGTTAATATGTATAAAAATAAATAATGCCGGACACAGTTCACACAACATTATCTAGCCCAAAGCTAAGCAGAGCTTGTGTTATGGGTACTAGATAACTGATATACTTAATACAATATATAGATGTGATAGATATTTTTTATTTACATAGAAAATACACAGAACACCCTAAACAAATATCTGTGATCGCACAAATATTTGTTCCGAGGCGGGAATCGAACCCGCAACCTCCTGCGTCGCAGGCCAAGCTTCGCTCGCCGCGCCACAGAGGTCGTATAATAAGTAAAACCGCATGATATACAAAACTACAAATGCACTCTCATTCAGGGAAATTCAGGAGTTGGTTGTATCACTACCCTTAATTTAAATATGAGTACTTATTGCTTCCGTGCCCAATTTTTTTTATTTTTTATTTTATATATTATCTTTTTGTCCGTGTACTATAAATAATTTTAAGAATACAAGGAATCCCCGGGGATTCCGGCTTATCGTTTATAACAACAAACATTAAAATTAAATTAACTTAAACCAGATTGTTTAATTAAGAAAATGGTTCAAGCCATTAACTAGGTACAATCGTAATATAAGTAGGCAGTTTTATCATTCCTAGTTTGACCATTCACATAGAAAGACATGAAGGTGTTACTTTGTGCATTATTATTTCATTTTGTTCTCAGTGAAAATTACTATGATTCTGACAGAGATTTTGGAAGACATTCCAGTTCGGAAAGTGAAGAATGGAACCATGATGGGAAAAATCATAACGTAAATAAAGGGAAAGAATATAAAATTGTGTATGGAAGTAAAAAAGACGGAAATCATCCCAAACTAGCCCCTTTCTCCTCCTTCGTGGGGGATGAATGTCCTACGGGTATGGTGAAGTTTAACGTCATGTGTATAGATACTGATTAAAAGAACCCATAAATAAAATGAAGAACAGCATTAAATTTATTGGTAACACCGATATTTTCTTATTATGAATGTACTTATTTGTGTAAAATAATGTAAATAACCTAAGGTTTTTGATGTCTTCTGAGTAGGTATAATGTTCCTTTTGTAGTTAATATTAAAATCTCAATAATAACAAAGTTGCGATTTTATTACAAAATTATGTAAATATGGTTTTTTTATTTCAAACCATCCTTTCTAATCGTAGTTAATAACCAAAAACCAGAAAGGATCGAAGAACTTTGGGAAGAACCAAGATCACCGACACAGACATTTGTCATTTTCTGTTTTATCTTGACGTTATTTTTAAAACAACTAAGTACTTATATATATATATACATATATACAAAATGTCGTGTGAGTTACACCACTTATAACTCAGAATATGTCAGAGGCCCTCGGGCGGCTTGACAAACTCTGACACCAGAGGCCAGCACTACCTCATACGAAACGACGACGACTCAGAACGGGTGAACCGATTTGGCAAAAAATTGGTGGGGAGGTAGCTTAGAACCAGGAAATTGACATAGAGGGGAGGGTAGGAGGGGGGGTTCACCCGTGCGAAGCCGGGGCGAGTCGCTAGTTTTTAATATATTGACATGTATTTTTAATGTTAAATTATGTAATTATATACCTACCTATCTGATGCAAGTAGATGTATTTATATTACTTTGTGCCTATGTTACTATGTTTCGACAAAATTTTACATTGTTTGCGAATAAATAAATTAAAACGACATAGCTCTCAGAATTTGCGTGAGCTATAATGGCAATATGCAGGCCATATAGCTCGCAGAACTAACAACCGTCGGGAAATAAAGGTTCTTCAGTGACGACCACAAACCGACGCAGAAGAAGGTCCCGACCATCGACATAATAATTCATAATCATAATTCATATACTTTATTGCAACAATGATGGTTCAATTCTTCTTCTTTTTCTTATTCTTTTCTTATTCTTTGGATTGGTTTCTTATTGTAATTATACTAGAATAGGTGTCACACATTGAATCCATTTGGACATGCAATAGTATTTAAATATTCAAAAAGATGTCAACAGTCAATAATTATGTCAATTGGATTTTAAATTTAAAATATTCATTAATATTATAAAAAAACTTTTTCAATTAGCCATTTCTTTAATGACAGTTTAAACATACTGTCTATTTGTATCTCTTTTATATATTGTGGCAGGTGATTGTAAATTTTAATGCTTTTTATATTATGTGCTTTTGCCGTAAATCATAGTTTTAACCCTAGGTAGTGATATAGGTAGTAGTAGGTAGTATAGAGGTCGCAAGACCATTCATCAGGGGTAGCCTATGTCCAGCAGTGGCCTTCTGTATTAGGCTTATGATAACGTTTTTTTTTTTTTTTTATCTATTCTAATAGTACTAAGTTTTAAATTATTTTTCAACCCGTTACTTTCCGTGCGAAGCCGGTACGAACCACTAGTCATTAGTACCAGTATTATTTTATCTGTGCTAATACATAAGTAATGGGCAAAATCATTTAAATGAGGAAAATCACTGCTTGTCTGGTTTTATTTGACCAACAATTAATACTGAACAATTAGCAATAATTCAACCAGTTTTGTTTTGCTGGCCAAATGATATTTATTTATTTGTTAAATTCAATGGAAAAACCTATATTTTACGTAAAAAAAAGAAAGAAAGATGATCTCTTTGCTTAATTTGGAGCAGACTTTGTAATATTATATTTATTGGTTTGGGTGTTGTCTCTAAGATATTTACTACTAGAAACTCGCCCGGCTTCGCACGGGTAATGTCGGGATCTCCCCTCCCTCCCATCCCCCCTAACCCTCCCCCTTCCCAACTCCCCATATATCCACACACCAGATACAAAAACCTGCTAACGTAATTCCCCCCTATGTTAATTTTTTTTACACCTTGGGTTACATTATTGGAGTTTTAGTAAAGATCCCTAACTTTTTGAAAATATTTTATAACCTATGTCACCCGGGCATAGTGTAACTTTCCAACAGTGAAATAATTTTTCAAATCAGTTCAGAAGTTTCGAAGCCTATTCAATGCAAACAAACAATCAAATCTTTCCTCTTTATTGTTAATATAGACTAGCCGTTTGTTCGCGTCTTCACACGCGTGGTCTCGAGATAAAAAGCTCCTTACTCTTTTACCCATCCACCTTCTGCCCTCTCCCTTGTGACCTCTCCCTGCATCCATCTACAAACCAAATACTATCAAAATCCGCTCAGCCTTAGATCGAACAGAATAGATATTGTCATATCCAATGGTCTTGAGTTCTTACAAAAATTCCTTACAATAAAGAACTTTCAGTTTTTCACGAACTTACTAATTTTCCGAGTTACTTTTAATTTTTTAAGGTTCCGTACCCAAAGGGTAAAACAGGACCCTATTACTAAGACTCCGCTGTCCGTCTGTCCGTCTGTCACTAGGCTGTATCTCATGAACCGTGATAGTTAGACAGTTGAAATTTTCACAGAGGATGTGTATCTGTTGCCACTATTACAAGAAATACAAAAAATAATAATACAATACTTATTTAAGGGGACACCCATATAACAAACGTGTTTTTTTTGCTGTTTTTACAGATAATGGTACGGAACCCTTCGTGTGCGAGTCCGACATGCACTTGGCCGTTTTTTTATTTCTTTCTCTAAAACATATATCGGGCCATTACAAATATTTAATAAAATAGTAAAATGTTCCAGCTGTTCTCAAGGGTTGAGCCTACGGACTAACAGTATTGCAATATATTTAGGTAAGTATATAGATTTATGCTGGCACTTTGCAGGTTGTTCCTTATTTTTCGCCCGACTGCCTAGACTGAAGGTTACGTTAGTTAAATAAACGAATCTCATTACCCCACAGTTGCTGTGCAGTAGTCATGCTGCCAAAGGCTGTAGTTTCTACCACCGGGACATTGTGCCCCCGGACAAACAAACTCGACAACTAAGTTTATCACTCCATGCTCTAAGCTGAATCCGAATCGAGTTCAGCTTTGACGAATTCAAAGTAACTTCCACTTTGACCGTTTTCAAGTTTAATACGAGTTCGGAATCTTGATTTAGATGGAGGATCAGATTTGATTATGGGTGAAGGTGAATGGCATACAAAGTAGTAACGGTAGACTAGAAGTTTTATAGTAATCAGTGCCTCCAGACAGAATAGACTAAAATAAAAAATACTTTAAACAAGTAAAAAGTTTATTAAGAAAGAAAGAAAGAAAAATTCTTTATTTGTAACGGCACACATGGATAGGACAAAAAACACTCGACAAATAAAATAAAAAATAATAGGTAATACATACAAAAGGCAAAAACTAAGTACTTCTACAATTAATTGAGTGTCAAATTAAACTAAAACCCGATGACGGGAAATCTTCCACTTAAATCTTCCACTTGTCGTTTCATTTGATTGTACCGCAAACTCTGTGGTGTGTCCGGCCCAAGAATAGAACCCTTTGTATCCTCCCGTGGATGTCGTAAAAGCTGACTTAGGAATTACCCGGACTTGTTGATAAGATTCGTAGGTATAAGATTTGCCCCGGCTGCTAGCTTATTACGGAATGTGTTATTACTGGCAGAAAGCGTTAGCAGAGTCAGTCGTGGGAAGCAATGGCGGGGATGAGCTCACCACTTGTCAGGTTTTGATTCCACGATGTTGCAACCCACTGTGAAAAGAGACCCATTGAGACTCTACCTACCCTTCTTAGGGGAAAAAGGCTATTCTTTTCTATATTCTATTCTAAATAATCCCTCAGGAACAACAATTATATTGAATCACGTAGGAATAATTTTCTATACATCATCAAAATCTGTTATCAATTGGCGGAGATATCGATTAACATACGTATAAAATATTATGGAAACAGTATCAGTTCCTCAGTAATCAAATTTATATAGGTACCTCGGAATCATTCTCTGTACAGCAAATGAAGTCATCAAAATCTGTTAATAATACGCCGACAACCAATGCCGAAGCATTCCACTTGCGTCGTCCGTGGACGAATTACAAGAGATGGTAACAATTGCGCATGAATGTTTTGTATAATATCGATGAACTCGTCCATTTTTAAGTTGGTGAAAAAGCCATTTTATTTTGTTGAGTAATGACGTGACAACTTCTATGAAAACAGTAGTCTAGTGCATGATGGTTGCGTGTTTAAAAATGGCATGTCATGAAAATATTTAACTTTATGGCACGCTATAATTTTCAAAGTTAGATAGTCTATCGTTCGGGTCGGCCTCTTTATAGAGATAACAAAAATAACTGCTAAAAAGATTTATAAGCTTACATATAAAAACTTTATTTCTTAAAGTTACTAGTTTAAACGTACGCTAGGTTTATTTACAGTGTTTTTTTATTAAATTTAACATGAGCCGACTTTGGTAGGGATATTTCAAATTCGTTTTCCCAGCAGTAGGTACATTATCTTCTAATTGCCGCATTCGTTTATTGAGGCTTTTTTGCAGGAATAAACAACGTTAGACACGTTACACCTGAAAAAAAACACTTTAATTAGTTGCCATTGAAAAATAGAATTGAAATTACCGTGGCTTGGTTACATTTTCGAAAAATTACGACTATTTACCACGTATACTCCTATTGTATTGTATCTATGTATTCTCCTGCTGACGTTTCGTTGACCATTTAGAGGTACTTCTTCATGAGCACCGACCACGACCTCGTTCGAAGGCCGTGAGACGGGAACTAGCTTGGCTTCGCTGCTTCGCACGTTCAGCCCGGCTGGACACTGGGCAGGGCAGCGGGAATAGTAAAGTACGTGGTATATAGTCGTAATTCTAAAACCATTTAAATAGATTATGAGCCAAGCTCTAAGCTATCCTTATAGGTCTGTCTAAAAAACAAACTTGCCTATTTCTGTTCCCTAGTGCAATGCCTTGCACAGATTTGTTTATAATTATGGAGATTTTCTGGTAAAACTTACGTTGTTATTATTCAAGTATACGGCCTTCGAGCGTGGTCACGGTTGGTACTCATGAAGAAGGACCTCGGGTGGCTTGACAAACTCCGACACCAGAGGCCTCATACGAAACGAAACGAAACGAAGTATACGACCCGTGGTTTCGAGCAATTTAGATGCCCTAGTTATGTATGAGTGTTATTCCCGCTGCGCGGTGCGGAAGGCCCCTGCGCTGAGATATCGGCTCGCTCTGTGTTATATCGGCTCTATAACGGAGAGATCGCTGAGGAACTGTTCGATGTCATACCCAGATCCAGGTTCTACTATCGCACCTCTCGACACCGGTAGAGAGCTCATCCACATTATCGATAAGGGGTGTCTCGTACAGCTCAATTTACGAGATCTTTTCTCCCCCTATGTACATGTTGTGGAATGATCTCCCTTCTGAGGTTTTTCAGATACAAATGAACAGCCTCAAAAAAAGGGGTTCTTCAGGGTAGGCCGCAGATTGGCAACGCCTCTGGCGTTGCAGAAGTCAATAGGCGTCGGTAATCGCTGACCGTCAGGCAGGCCGTAAGCCAGTTTGTCGAGCCATTATGTAAAAAGGCCACTGCGCCTCTCAACCCTTGCTGACTGCCTTGATGATGCCCTTGTTGACTGGTGAGCAACCAAGGTGAATGACGATGGTGTTGGGATTCGTCGAGCCGATGACGTCCCCGCGCCCTCCTAGCCGCTTATCGTCAATTAAAGAGCGACGCACACTAAACGAATTGTATCAGGATTATTGCTGCGCAGCGGGAATATTATTGCGCACTCAATAACATCAGTAAGTAGTAAGTACTATGGTACCATAACACCCAGCCCCTGAAAAATATTTGCAGATCATACAAACATTTGTCTCGCAGCGGAAATCGGACCCGCAACCTCTTGTATCTCAGCCGGCTTCTCGCCCGACGCGCTACAGAGGTCGTCAAGAAACAAACAGCTATGGAAACTTACCAATCATCATCCCACTCATAGTAAAGAAGGGTATTACACAGGCCATGTCCAATAGTATAGGGAAAGTGATATTGCCAACGAGGGTTCCAACACGGCCGCACATCATCATCAGGGATATCGCTAGCGTTCTGAAAAATTAAGCAGTACCTATACATATTGCACAGTCACATATATGTCCTGACCCCACTTCAAACTATTAAGTAATCTGTGCCCACACTAGCATTCCCTGTGTCGTGGGTATCAGGAGCTATGTGTACCATATTACCATACCACCCAGACCATAAATATTTGATCACCAAATGTTTTATCCTGCATTGGGAATAAACTGCACCTTGGCTGTTATGCTATTATGTATTTTATTTATGCAAAGTGATCATTGTGATTTCATCACCAGAATCATTTTGAATCATCTTATAAAATAAATTTACTCCTGTTCCAACGCGACCTAACCTAGAAGAATCAAGTAGCAAACACGGCTCGGCTTATTTGATGATCCTTCTTACTGCTAGGTGGGGAAACACCTGTGTGGTGCCTCGAGAACAAGTGGAAGCTGATTCAAAGAAAAAAGAAAAGGTGTTTTTTTTTTTTTTTTTTTTAACATTGATAGACATTTGTTTGACCACGATCTCACCTGTTGGTAAGTGACGATGTGGCCGAAGATGAAGCACAAGGGTCTAGAAGGCACCTATTCACTCTTGACTTAAAGAGACCCAGATTATAGTTTTCAGGAAAGACAGACGACGGTAGTGTATTCCACTCCTTAGCAGTTCGCATTATAAAGGTAGAACTGAAACGTTTTGTGCGAATAGAAGGTATACCAATGAGGTAAGGATGGTACCGAGCCGTACGCCTGCTATGTGTTATGTTATAAAGTGATTTAACTTATTATTGCATTTAGCACTTATTCCAAAATGGAGAATAATATAAATGTGAAGAGAAATTCGAGTTCTAACACGCGTCACGTTTTCAAATCCCAAGTGCGGCATTTTGCTGAATCTTGCGAAAATACGTTCATGGAAGTTGAATAAAAACGTCAGAAAAATAAAAGGTGTGATAAAACCTCGTTATTAATAATAGGGATAATTAAGTAAGACAAAGTAACAACGAGGAAAAGAAAGAAAATATGTGTTCACAGTCAAAAAATATTAATTTCTAATCGTGCTGATGAAAATAAAGTGTTTTTCTTGAGCAATTTTCCTGTTACAACGCCGCACGTTTTTATAGATAGGTAGGTTTATTAAAGTGATTGGATAAAAAGGCCAGTCCGACACCCTAAGGCTGAATTTATCTTACAAAGGGCTAGGCACACCCCGTGGTGTGTCCAGCCCAAGAATAGACCCCTCCATCTCCTCCCGTGGATGTCGTAAAAGCCGACTAAGGGATTACCTGGACTTGTTGATAAGATTTGTTGGTATAAGAGTTTTGTCCTGGCTGCTAGCTTAAAGGAATGTGTTATTACTTGAAGAAAGCGTTAAGCTGAGTCAGTGGTGGAACGCAATAACGGTGATGAGCTCAGTACTTGTCACGTCTATTTCCCACGATGGTACAGCCCACGGTGAAAATAGCCCCATTTGAGGCTCTGCCTACCCCTTTGGGGAAAGAGGCATGTGTCTTTGTAAGTATGTATGTATTTATGATTGAAAAACCAAAGAAAAAAACCCCCGCTTACCTTTTAAAATCAAATATAACCTTTGGACTTTACTCCTTAAGAATATAGTTTCATATAACTGTACGAAAATAGATAAGGAGTAAAATCGAGTGTTAACAAAAAGTGACTTCCGTTACGTTTTCCCTCTGCGCAATATATTCGCGCAACTTATACTAGTTCAGTATAAGATGCGCGAATATATTGCTTGGATTAAACTCCAGTCGCTCGTCAGAAATTACATACACCTTTGTTTTTTTTAAATTAAAGACATGACAAGTGGTGAGCTCATTGCCGTCATTGCTTCCCACAACCGACGCGGCTAACACTTTCCTCCAGTAATAACACATTCCATAATAAGCTAGCAGCCATGACAAATCTTGTACCAACGAATCTTATCAAGAAGTCCGGGTAATCCCTTAGTCGGCTTTTACGACATCCACGGGAGGAGTCGGAGGAGTGTATTCTTAGGCCGGACACACTACAGACACACACGAGGTAGAACTTAATTTTATGTTTAGGCGTTAATTCTTTAAAATCGTTCCAAATGCAAGTGATTTTCCCAATGTAATTATTATTATATTTAGTTTTTGGCATTCATTTTTAGTTACTGCATTTGGTAAATATATATCAATGATTTTGGAAAATGGAATGTGTTATTACTTGAAGAAAGCGTTAAGCTGAGTCAGTGGTGGAACGCAATAACGGTGATGAGCTCAGTACTTGTCACGTCTATTTCCCACGATGGTACAGCCCACGGTGAAAATAGCCCCATTTGAGGCTCTGCCTACCCCTTTGGGGAAAGAGGCATGTGTCTTTGTAAGTATGTATGTATTTATGATTGAAAAACCAAAGAAAAAAACCCCCCCTTACCTTTTAAAATCAAATATAACCTTTGGACTTTACTCCTTAAGAATATAGTTTCATATAACTGTACGAAAATAGATAAGGAGTAAAATCGAGTGTTAACAAAAAGTGACTTCCGTTACGTTTTCCCTCTGCGCAATATATTCGCGCAACTTATACTAGTTCAGTATAAGATGCGCGAATATATTGCTTGGATTAAACTCCAGTCGCTCGTCAGAAATTACATACACCTTTGTTTTTTTTAAATTAAAGACATGACAAGTGGTGAGCTCATTGCCGTCATTGCTTCCCACAACCGACGCGGCTAACACTTTCCTCCAGTAATATCACATTCCATAATAAGCTAGCAGCCATGACAAATCTTGTACCAACGAATCTTATCAAGAAGTCCGGGTAATCCCTTAGTCGGCTTTTACGACATCCACGGGAGGAGTCGGAGGAGTGTATTCTTAGGCCGGACACACTACAGACACACACGAGGTAGAACTTAATTTTATGTTTAGGCGTTAATTCTTTAAAATCGTTCCAAATGCAAGTGATTTTCCCAATGTAATTATTATTATATTTAGTTTTTGGCATTCATTTTTAGTTACTGCATTTGGTAAATATATATCAATGATTTTGGAACAACTTTAAAGCATAAACACCTAAACATGTTTAACTCAGTCTCGTCAATTGAGAATGCTAGACAATAGGCCAGTCCCTTTGTATCTGTCCGAAGGCCGGCTATTCAACAGATAAGACGATATCAGTAGGTGCACCTATTTCAACGCCTCCACCATTCATGTCCAGTAAATTGTCAGTGCTTTGATACATTTGATAATAAATCGTTTGAACAGAGCATACCTAACTTTTTGCAGCCATGATGCATTGGTTTCACTGTTAATGAAATGTGAAAAGTTTAGATGGTTTTTTTGTGATTTCAAAAGAGTTAAGGGATCGCTCTTTGCGTTGTATCATAAATAATATGTCAAAAGCAACGGGCCTAAGAATAGACCCCTCCGTCTCCTCCCATGAATGTCGTAAAAGCCGGCTATGACTGCTAGCCAATTTAAAGAATGTGTTACTATTGGAAGTAAGCGTCAGCCGAACCAGTCGTGAGAAGCTATAAATAAATAATGCTGGTCAGTCCACACAACATTATCTAGCTCCAACCTAAGCAGAGCTTGTGTTATGGGTACTAAATAACTGATATACTTAATACAATACATTAAATAGATAGATATTTTTTATTATGCATAGAAAATACCCAGAACACCCTGAACAAATATCTGCAGATCGCACAAATATTTGTTCCGAGGCGGGAATTGAACCCGCAACCTCCTGTGTCGCAAGCAAACCTTCGCCCGCCACGCCACTGAGGTCGTCGCTATGGCAACGATGAGCTCACCACCTGTCACGTCTTTATTCCCACGGTGAAAAGAGGTCCATTGAGGCTTTGCCAACCCTTTCGAGGAAAAAGGCGTGTGTCTATTGGCTAATACCATAGTACGGAGGCCTGCGTTGCTCGATGGCTAATACCAATAGCAGTTAAATCAGTAATTGTCAGTTTTATTAAACTGACAATTAAAGAATTAACTGCTTGATTCCCTAAGTGCACAATCTACTATTGTAGATTCTAGATTATGCACTAAGGGAATAAAGCAGTGTCTTACGTCGCGGGCGGCATATTGAACCCTGAGCGTAACCCGGGTTTCTAGAGTTAACTCCCTCGCTACGCTCGGAGGTTATATAGAGTCCAGAACTCCTGAGTGAAGCGAGGGGTTCAATATGCCGCCTGCGACGTAAGACAGGCTTTATCCCAGAGGAGCATACTCTACTTTTCACACCTTCTGCGAGACAATAAAAATTCACTGAAAATCATAGCACCGAACACCGTCCTTTTTTTTTGAGTTCTGTTTATGTTGGCCAGTTCAATACGCAGATTTTCGAATTTTCAAACCGGAACACAGCAATGCGAGCACTACTGCTTTGCGGCAGAAATAGGTAAGGTACATAGTAGTACTTGCCCGGATGAACTCTTTTACAAAAAAGCTCTGCTAATACTAAAATGTGAAACTAATGATTTTATTCGTGTAAATTGTATAGCAAAGGAGTCTTACAAATATTAATGTAACTCATGCACTGAAGAAAGCGTTAGGCAATACTTAAAAAAAAAAAGTTTTTTTTTTAGTTCATTATGTATATTGCGGAAATACAGCCCAGCGACTTAGTTACACGCCTAACTTCAGGGCGGCATAGTTATACGGCCGTAGTATCTACTAAGTAGGACTTAAATCCCACTTAAGAACCAATCCAGATAATTATCTTCATTTGCTGTTAAGAGGCTTAAATTCTCTCAAAATTATTTCACATTGTTTTCAAAACAAAGCTGAGCATAAATGGATGAAACAATTACCCTATTAACCATTTCACTCGATACTTAAGAGCTTCTTTGTAGTGTTAATCAGTTTGTTGCTTAAATGATAATTTGTCTCGTTTTGTTTCAGGTAAAATCCAATATGGTTGCAATGTTTTGGAAGAAAAGGAAGGTGAATATAAGGGATTTAAGGTATTTCTCAAAGGCAAATCACCACACATATTAGGGTTGCGTGCATCAAAAGGTACCAACGGAATCATTGAAGGATTACTCTACTCTTCTGTCTGTCTGTCTGGCACAGCTTATTTTCTCTTATGTGAAATATTTAGTACATAAATATGTACATAAATAGGTACATAAATATGGAGTTATGTTTATGTTAAAATTTTACCCTACTTTAATTAAGTTCTTTATATAATTGATGTACAAACTCAAGGTTCTTGTGTCAACCTTTGTGGTTCTTAGGCAAACATTATGTAAAAATATTTTATATAGTAGAATAAAATAAATAAAATATAAAATAAAATATAGTGACTTAATAACGGACAAAATATAGCATAAATAAACGAATTCCGATATTCGGGGTTAATTTTGGGATAAAAGGAAATTTAAAAAAAAACTTCAGTGAAGTGCACCATGTCACATCCCATCCCACTAATATTATAAATGTCAAAGTTACGATGTTTGGATGCTTGCTACTCAATCACGTCGAAACAGCTGAACGGATTTCAATGAAATTTGGTACACACGAAAATTACAATCTGGATTTAGCTACAGGCTATACTTTGTACGCCATCAAAAAGCGAGCAAAGCCGCGGGCGTACACTAGTATCAAATAAAAGGGCTAAAATAAGTGATAAACACACATTTTTTTTTCTGAATTTAAAATGCGGCTAGGACAAGATACAGCCCATTTACATTTATATTCTTTTAAAATACATAAGGTTCTATAAATATTAATCAAAATATAACAAAAATCGAACCCCCTTCACAACCCCCAAAAACGGGAGCTGTTTGGCCCGGAGCCAAACCTTCTTTTAAAAATGGATTAGGAATAACTCTTTATTGGATTAGGAACCCAAAACAGCAATGAAATTACCGTGTAGTAGTTGGAAAGATCTCCAAAGTCAACGCCTGACTCAAGCTCATCAGAACCTGAGCGATGGCCGTGCTCACGGAGAACAAGGCCACGATGGCCACCTTCGAATTAGCCCAGCGGATTCCGAGGATAGACCCGACGCATGTGAGTCCCAGTCCTGTAATCAAATAACTTATTATACAACACATTATAGAAAAAGCCTGGAAGAGCTACTGGTCCACGAAGGAACACATGACACCTGCCTCTAACACAAAAACGCCAACTCATCGACATGTGTATCTTGCCCGTCCTAACCTACGGTGCCCAGACATGGTCGCTGACAGAGTTACAGAAGTCTAAACGCAAGATTTGCCAGAGGGCAACGGAACGCAGCATTTTGGGTTATAAGAGAACCGACCATGTTAGGGACACCACGCTGCGTTCCCTGACTGGTTTGCCGACGTAGGTGACAAAACAGCCAGGCTCAAATGGGACTGGGCGGGGCACGTCAGTCGAATGCTTCCCAATAGGTGGGTGTTTTTTATTTTTTTTATTTTTGTTTATACTACTTGAATGACGGAACAAGCAGATGACCCACCTGATGTTAAGCGGTAAACTCTGCCTATGAACAGTGCATTACCTCATAGGTCACGTCCACCTAGGACGCGCCCTATGTGGCATTGCACTGCGCCCGTCACCCTGAGACAAAAAAAAGATGAAAAGTCTCATGTTCCTGTAATTTCACCGGCACCCTTACCCTTCAAACCGGAACACAGCAATGCGAGCACTACTGCTTTGCGGCAGAAATAGGTATGGTGGTAGTACTTTCCCGGACGAACTCTTTCATAAAAAAGCTCTACTACTACTAAATAGCACACCCTGGATACCTGAAGGACAGTGACCTTTGTTTTTTGGAAATAAATAACTTTATAATTCCAGAATATCAACCCTTAAGGGGATGCAGCAGTGTGTTGAAGTTTGTATGGAAAACTAAACGCGGACGAAGTCGTGCGCATTCCACTAGTAAAACATAATACCAGTATTTTGGCTCCACGGGGATGGAGTCGTAGACAAAAGCTAGTTACCTATAAACAGAGGCTTTTTCCCGACCCTGTTCACTAAGATCCCAGTCACGCAGTAAGGTAATAGGCACACGCAGCCAAGGATAATGCTGTTGATGTATGTCTCAGCTCCGCTTTTTGTCTGAAATGTAAATTTGAAAGTGAGCTTATGCTATCTCGGTCCTGCGAGCGGGTTAGGGTGTTATAGTTGGGATTTAGCCACAGTCGTGAAAGGGGAGAGAGGAGATTTTGATTATTCGACTTGTCGTTTTTGAAAAGATTTTCTACAACAACAAACTATGAAATACTGAAGTGCCTCGACATGGCATATGGCGCCTGACTGTCCTATGTTATAAATACAGACCTAGTCCGTGGTATGTCCGGCCTAAGAATAGACGCCTCTGTCTTCTCCCGTGGATGTCGTAAAAGTCGACTTAGGTATTACCCGGACTTGTTGATAATTTTTGTTTTGGTAAAAGATTTGTCCTGACTGCTAGCTTATTATAGAATGTGTTATTACTGGAAGAATGGAAGAAAGCGTTAGCTGAGTCAGTCGTGGGAGGCAATGGCGGGGATGAGCTCACCACTTGTCACGTCTATATTCCACTATGGTGCAACCCACTGTGAAAAGAGGATCATTGAGGCTCTTCCTACCCCTTCGTGGAAAGATGCGTGTGCCTATGTATGTGTGTATGTATATCAAGATGAACACCGCAAGTGCACCTACTTTGCGTGTCACTTTGCCTGTTCGAAAGCTTGCGCAATGTATATTAGAAAACCTCAACTCAGTTCGCTCTCGGCCATCTTCGCGATAGCTTGTCGGATGTAGAAAAATACCTAATTGCACGATAGTGAAATGTAAAAATTATTCGTAATCAGCTAGCCGTGCGAATGGAGATATTACGTAGCAAAGCAGGTGCAAAATAAAACAGCACGCCTGGTTTTACGTGTTCATTATTGATATTATGGTCTGTGGTTATACAGATACGTCAATCAGTACAGACCGTTCACAATAAGGTGTCAGTGCCAACATCATAGGCAGGGGACATCTTACGGTGAACGGTCTGTACACTCCACTGAGTGACGGCATAATGTTTATGGACACAAACTAATCAAGCAATGTCCTTGAGTTCAGAACTAAATGGCCACTTGTTGGTACTGTGAATAGCCGAAACATCTCGAAACAACTACACCCGTACCACAAGGTTGAACTTAGTACTGACCACAATATTTACATTGTTCTAAACTTAGGAAGTTTAACTAAGTATTCGGGTGTTTTCTCGTGTCCCTTGGTTAAGAGAGCCTAAAATATTACAAAACAAAATTGAAAATTTTGTCTGCATTTATTGAACGAGCGAAGCGAGTTCTCTGAGTCAACTTGGAAGAATCGGCGTTTGTATGCATGTATGTGTGTATGTATGTTTGTCCGAGCATAACTTCCGAACCGTTAATCCGATCTTCATTAAATTTTATTGGGGGTGTTGGGATAGTGTTGGTACAATTTGTTGGTAAGCTATATCGGTCGGGGGGTTGGTGAGAAATTCAGGTCCAAGAGGGGGTAAAAAAAAAAGTGAGAATATCAGATATAATGGGGTGTCATATGAAATTCCCTTGCTTCGAAATATGAAAACGATTTTTTAAGATTTTTAAGATAAGTAGTTTTTGAGATATTAGGGTAAATCGAAAATTTAAAAACAAAAACCTCTAGGGTACTTTCACTAATACTACAACGCTGAAATTTGGTATGTTTGTAGCTTTTACGACACAAATACTGGAAAAATCTAGAATTGAAGAATTTCGGAACATGTACTCCATAAAACAATAACCAGTTCTGTTGACCTCCCGTTTCTAAGAACTTGAACGACGTTGTAGGTCTAACAACAACGTTAATTTTATGAGGATTTACTCATGTACATTTACATTTTATCGAAAGAAATACACTGAAAAAAAAATCCAGTTCGAGTAACCTGAAAACCGATAAAAGTTACCGTTCTGCGAGGTTAAAATGGAGCCAACACATTAAACACGTTAGCTTAACTGAAAAAAAACAGTTAAAGTAAAACAGTTCATTTTACTGTCTTATCCGGACTGATGTTTAACCGTTGAAATTTAAATTACTGCCAGGATACGTTGTTATTATTGACCAAAAAGTTCCTGTAACTGTTTATACATATATATTTACTGTTTGCTTCCTAACTGTTTTTTTGCAGTTGCCCCAACGGTGTAAATTAATTAGATCTCAATGAAAAATATGTTGTAGCAACTGTGTAAATTTTAACTGTGCACTTTTTGCAAACAGTTGGATATTATTTTTTTCAGTGTAAGGTAACCTACCTAAATCGCGTGTATTGGCGAGGTCTCAGTTCGGGGCGAACCACTAGTTTATTTTTAGCTCGTTTTTACCTATTCTTAGTTGCTACATTGACCTAAAACTTGCATTCAGCATACAATTGTTTGTCGTTGCCTACTTCCTCTTATGCCTTTCCTCTATTACCTACTCATTTCGTAAATGTTAATAGGCTTAAGGTGAAAGCTCACCCTTGCGGCGCGAGATTCAAATTTTTTGGTGTTTTTTGCTTATTACAGCTCATCAACACTTCTTCAGATAGCGAAAATTGAGTTCGCGAGAACTAGGAAACTTAACTCACATGTTTTAATTGATGGTATCTCATATTAATCATCAGTTTAGCTACGATACCCTTAAACACATTTTTACTTTTTCTTTGTTTCGTAGCTAAACTGATGATATTTATGAGATACTGTCAATAAAAACATGTGAGTTAAGTTTCCTAGTTCTCGCGAACTCAATTTGCTCAATTTGCTCAACTGAACTCGCTATCTGAAGAAGTGTTGAAGAGGGCAAAAAACACCAAAAAAATTTAATCGCGTGCCGCAAGCGTAAGCATAATTTAAGATAATTTATAAAGCGATGGATAATCATTCAAAATATAGGAGATAGTCTTACCGGTACACAAACATCAGTCACATTGTAATTTCTGGCTTTGATTCTCAAATCGTGTGTGTACGTGTCGAGCATTTCACACAAATCCTGGCTGTCATCCACTTTGTAGTGTTCAACGACTGTCGAGAGTTGTGGGAACCATAACCTGATAACGTTGTACCTGGAATAGTTAATTCAACATGGTTAATTTATTGGATTACAACATTATACAAGAACATATTATACAAAAGCATTTTTGTAAAAGAGTCCGTCCGGGGAAGTACTACCACCATGCCTATTTCTGCCGCAAAGCAATAGTGCTTGCATTGCTGTGTTCCGGTTTGAAGGGTATGGGTGCCGGTGAAATTACAGGCACATGAGACTTTTCATCTTTATGTCTCAGGGTGGCGGACGCAGTGCAATGCCACATAGGACGTGTCCTAGGTGGACGTGACCTATGTGAGAATGCACTGTTCATAGACAGAGGTTACCGCTTAACATCAGGTGGGCTATCTACTTGTTCAGTCATTCAAGTAGTATAAAAAAAACATTCAGAATAAAAAAAATAAAACCGTCTATTATTTTCAGTGATCAATTAAAATTGAAAAAAGAAACACTTACTAACATAACATAACACCCAACAGTCACATTCATGGTCCTGATCCCACACTAGGATTCCCTGTATCATCGGTATCATGAACTACGAGTACCTACTTAATCATGCACATCGGTGTCTAGTAGGTACGCATAATGTAGGGCCTCGAAGCGAAATACTCTATTCACGACATATGACGAGCTGATGATCCGGGATACGGCTGCACCAATTTCCACCAAACATAGCTAAGAAAACTCTCGATCAAGTCACTATCGAAATAAAAAAACTATGCTGCAAAATTCCTAATCGTAAATTTGTTTTTTAATTCACTAAATCAAGTACAATGTTCAAATTATAAATATCCATACACACACACATACACTTTATACTACATTATAATTTCGAGGGTTCACTGTACCAGAAACACGATAGGACAATATTTTCTCGATAGAAAAAAAAACAAAGTTATCTCTACTAACTTGTGGTTAGATTCAATTATTTATTAAAATGGTGCATATTATTAGGTAAAAAATTAGATAAATAAAAACAATTCAACAAACTCTCTTTGTTATAGAGGTTTTGTAAAATTATCTATATTTTGCGAGATATTCAATAAAAACGGTTTTTTCGAGCGCCGCGAGGCGTTTTTTTGTATGAAGATTTCTGGCTGGGGTTGGCACAGCCATAATTAGCGTAACATTATCGTGAAATTTAGATAAAATGTATCTCTTATCTTTAAACTAATAAAATACACACGTGCAACACTTTACACGCCCTAACATAATTACCTTTAAACTTTATCATAACCTCATCTAAATAGAACCTACATGCTCAAAGTTATAATTAGATCTTAGAGTAATTATAATTAGTTTAGATAACAATCAAACATAATATTGGAACACGCTACATGAGAGGCATTTAATTAGGTAGATAAAGGCTGTGGCACACGAGACGGCTTAGGCCCGCTGACGAAGGATCGCCAGTGCAAAAGGTAAGTAATTACGACCTTTCATTTAACTGGCTGTATATTTGTTTGGTACAAATCTTGTAAGGTGATTTGACCGAGTTCCCGTTAACAGATAAAATTGAAATATTGCACACGTATCCTTTTTTATTTAAAATAACTTTTTTGTAAAAAAAAATTGTCAAAATAAATTAAGTACAGTTATGTAATATTCAGACAGGGCAGACTCTAGTAAATAAACGAAATAGAACAATAGATTCGTAGAATAAAAGCACAAAGTATCCTCTAGATTACGGCATTTTTTTTTCAATATTATGTAACCTATGATTTCAACCTCAACTTCAACCTTGGACGATCCGAGCGGTCGATAGAAAAAAGATAGACGCTTTGGAGATGTGGTGCTGGAGGAGAATGTTGCGCATCCCGTGGACGGCAAAAAGAACCAACAAGACCAGACTCTCCACCATCTGCTACCAGCGAGTTCTTAGTTATTTTGGAAACATTTTTTTTTTTTTTTTTTTTTTTTTAACATTGATAGACCTTTGTTTGACCACGATCTCACCTGTTGGTAAGTGACGATGTGGCCGAAGATGGAGCACAAAGGTCTAGAAGGCACCTATTCACTCTAGACTTGAAGAGACCCAGATTATAGTTTTCAGGAAAGACAGACGACGGCAGTGTATTCCACTCCTTAGCAGTTCGCATTATAAAGGTAGAACCGAAACGTTTTGTGCGAATAGAAGGTATACTAATGAGGTAAGGATGGTACTGAGCCGTACGCCTGCTCGTCCTATGATGAAAAGGAGATGGTGGGATCAGATCGTGCAGTTCCTGGGAGCATTCCCCGAAATGTAACCTATAGAAGATTGAAAGGCATGCAACCTTACGGCGGTGCTCGAGACTCTGGATCTTAGTCTCCGCCATATGTTGCTCACCTATAAGCCTGAAAGCTCTACGTTCGATCGAGTCCAAGGCAGCAAGCTGGTATTTGGCCGAACCATCCCAAACATGGCAGCAGTACTCAATACCAGCCCGGACTTGTGCTTAGCCCGAAGACAGCCAGATAACCTTGAGAAACTGGTTGTAGTGGGAAAAGTGGATGGAAAAAGACCGCGCGGCCGATCACCTAGTCGCTGGTCTGATCAAGTCAAGGCACTTACTGGCCTCCCTATCACCGCTGCCCTGAGACAAGCCGAGGATAGAACAGCGTGGAAGAAGCTCGTCAGCATCTCTACTAAATCCTTTCAAGACGGGCATGACCTTCAGTAATGAAGAATACGTCGAAGAAGAGATGATTTCAACAAGTAAATAATTACAAATGATTGGAGGCTGACTTTAAGAATAATTGCAAAATTCGATATATTTTACGAGATCAATATATTATTATCAAACCGTTGGGTGACTGACTGACTGGATAATTCACTCACTGACTGACATCAACGCAAAGCCTAAACTGTAAGCCCTGGAATTCTAAAGTTTAGAGGTTTTTTTTTGTGATCTAAGGGTGCATTAAGAAATTAATTTCTCTGAAGTTTCTATGGAAAAAACACAACGCGGACAAAGTCGCAAGTGTTCGCTAGTATTCAATTAAATTAATTTTCAGAGAGAAATGGGGTGTTTTTTTTACAAAGATATCTTAATATTTGCTTTTGCCGCAGCCTACACGGCTAAAGAACGTGAGGGTACATAGTGGCGTAGCATGGCTACGGTATAGCTACGCCGCCTAAATTGCGAAGCATCTACGCGGCTTGCTACGTGTGTGGAAAATAGGGCGATCACATGACGCCCCAATAACTGTGTAACAAAGCTTAGATTGTTCATTACCTATCGCTGGGTATCAGATAATGGAAAACACATTTCAGCAGCGAGTATTGAAATTTGAAACACAAAGAGCCTATTCAAAACTACTCGGTGTGTTAATTTAATTTATATTCGACTTCACAGCAACTGATTTTACCCAATTAGACTAAAATTTCAGTAGGTTGAAATATAGGTGACACTTTTGTTATTGGAATTTGGTTGACTTTTAGACTTTTCATCTTTATGTCTCATGGTGGTGGGCGCTGTGCAATGCCGCATAGTGTGCGTCCTAGGTGGACGTGACCTACGAGAGAATGCACTGTTCATCAGCAAAGGGTAGCGCTTAACATCAAGTGGGCCATCTAATTGTACAGTCATTTCAAGTTGCATAAAAAAGTTACAATGCCACTTCGATCAAGAATATTCTTGATCGAAGCATGGGCACCATAGATTTGATTGTTCCTGACAAGTGGATATAGGCTATTTTTAGGCTGGATACACCACATCACAATTTGTACTTATCTTGTGCTACATGGGTAAGCTTTGGTTTAGCTCGCTATTTTTAAAATTACGCTTATAATGACGAAGCTAAGTTACACAATGTCTAAACCACGCTTGTAAAATAAAGGGGTCATGTTTAATGTAGATTTACTAACCACAGTATTATAAATTCGTAAAAGCTTTAAAATATAGCGTACAGTCTACACTTCAATGAAACATTACGTTGAGCTTGGACTTTCCTTTGGTGTGTCCAGCCTACAAATAGACCCCTCAGTCTCCTCCCATGGATGTCGTAAAAGACTTGTTGATTAGATTCGTTTGTATAAGATTAGTCCTGGCTGCTAGCATAATAAGGAAAGTGTTATTACTGGAAGAAAGCGTTAGTCAAATCAGTAGTGGGAAACAATAACGTCGATGTGCTCACCACTTGTCACGTCTATATTCCGACGATGGTGCAATCCACGGTGAAAAGATGTGAATTGAGGCTCTGCCTACCCTTTCGGGGAAAAAGGGGTGTGTCTATGTATGTATGTGTGTATGAATGAGCTTAGATTACGGTTCTAAGGTTCTTTTTCCCTCTTGACACCATTATCATTATCAGCCTGTATAAGTCCACTCCAAGACATAGTCCTACGACCGTAAAAATGTCGCCATCCATCGAGAGAGGGCCCCCAGTTCATTGTCGCCACTCGAGAACTTTTATTCCCAACTGTTATCGTTTCTGCGAGCTATGTGGCCTGCTTTAGTCCATAACGAGAGCAAAATGACACATTCGTGCTTTTGCAGCGCTGCTATGTCCTTGGTTAAAAATGAACTTACAGTGCCATAATAAGAAAGTTCATAAAGCATATTAGCGCAAGGTATCCCACCAACGGCTTGTGAAACATCGGCTTGATATTGTGCAGTCCAGTCACAATCTGGTGACGGAAACTCGACTTCAGTTCGTCTTCTGGCAGTTCGTGGAGCGTCTGCTTTACTTTATCTTTCCAAATATTTGCGTACTGAAAATAATTTGACGTTAATATATTAAACACTTAGTACGTTTTAGTAGTAGTAGAGCTTTTTAGTGAAAGAGTTCGTCCGGGGTCCGCGGAAGTACTACCACCATATCTAGTTCTGCTGCAAAGAAGTAGTAGTAGAATTGCTGTGTTCCAGTTTAAAGGGTAAGGTTGCCGGTGAAATTACAGGCACATGAGACTTTTCATCTTTATGTCTCAGGGTGGTGGGCGCAGTGCAATGCCACATAAGGTGCGTCCTAGGAGGACGTGACCTATGTGATAATGCACTGTTCATAGGCAGAAGGTACCGCTTATCATACAGGTAGGCCATCTGCTAGTTCCGTTATTCTAAGTAGTATAAAAAAAATAGTTTTGGGTCCAAGCTCCTTGCGAAGGAGTTTGTCGGGAAATACTAACACCAATCCTATCACGTTTGCCAAGCAGCTTTGCTGTGTTCAAAGGCATGAGTGGCGATGAAATTACGGGCAGATGATATTTTCACCTTTATGTCTCAAGGTGAAGGTTCAATGCCATGAACGTGTCTTACATGGCACGTTCACAGGACGTGCCACGCGAGTTAATGAAATTTTTACTAGCTAGAGTTACCGCTAAATATCAGGTTAGCAAACAGCTTGTTTGTTAACTTTATAAAAACGATACAATGAACAAAATATCGGTTGAACAAATGAATAATTAGAATTATCCAACTAATATCATAAATATCTAAGTTTGATGTTTGGATGTATGATGGTTAATCACGCCGAAACGGCTCAGCCGATTTCCATGAAATTTGGTATACAGATAGACTTTTTACCATGGTAAAATGCGAGCAAAGCCGCGGGCACATATTTATAACACTAGTTATTAATTATAAAATAAGGAACACCAGACAGACCCAAACATGACTAACGGATGGTGCAAAAGCAACCAAATTTTAAGAAAATCTGTTCGTTTCTGGATTTTTTCGAGTCTAACTGTGTACCGAAATAAACTTCTACATTATAAGACTACGCTCCTAAATAACATAAATAATTTTTGGTCTGGTTAAACTTTTGCTACCTGACCGGAACTGATTAATTGCGGAGAGCAAAGATCAGAAAAAGAAAGTTGATATAACAAAAAATAAGACGAAGAAATGTAGATACTCGTAAGTAATTTTCTGCACGACCGCCTTTCTCCTTTTATAAAGCACTTTTCTTCAGCCCATAAATCTCCGAACACTTTAAATGCATTTAATAATCCACTCCGATCCTAATAACAGTGAAAATGAACATTAAGTTAAGAAAATATCTATTTAAATGCCGTCGAAATAAATCACTACACAAAAGTGTCTTCGGCGAGAGTAAATTAATATTTTATGTAAATAAACTCTGAGTGGAAATAAATTGGATGTATTCTAAAATCGAGATTAAAATCGTCCTTCGCATCTCAACCTAGGGATTGTTTATTATAGACTGGCCCATACAATTTGTTCATGATGGGCGACATTTTTTACACCCCTGCTAGGCGTTATCCGGGCCCACTGGTTAACAATGACACTCTCGATAAGATCGTGGCAGCCTTTTCTTACAGAAATTCTTTAATTTGTTTAGTAAAATTCAAAGTTTCATACCTCACCGAAAACCTCACAAAGTTGCTAATAAAAAAACATAGAGTTTTTTTGTGAAAGAGTTTGTTCGGGGAAGTACTACCATCATACATAAATATTTCTGCCGCAAAGCAGTTGTGCTCGTATTGCTGTTTTCCGGTTTGAAGTGCAGGCTCAGACTTTTCATGTTTATGTCTCAGGGTGGCGGGCGTACTGCAATGTCACATAGCTTGCGTCCTAGGTGGACTTGACCTATGAGGATTGTTTAAAGGCAGAGGTTGCCGCTTAACATCAGAAGGGCAATCAGCTTTTTCCATAATTAACGCAGTTAAAAAGAAGTACAACGTCATAAGTAGGTAACTAATTCTCTTCATATTTTTAGATCAGCAAGTCGGCGCAAATTTTATTTATAAAGAAGAGTGCAGCACTCCTATTCTATTAACATAAATTTTACTCCAAAACTGCGATGCAAAACAGACCTCTATTCTAAGGCTTTAAAGGCAATAATCCCATCTCTTGCCTATCAGCTCTGTAGCAACTTGCTAATTGCATTTTCTAGGAACGCAACAACATGAGTTTCTTGTTTATTAGTTTAACGCGGACGTTGTTTATCTTCCACACTGATGCACTCGGTGACTCGTGGATATATCGTAGGTGAATGTTATGTATGTACAGACTGCAGCTTGGGCACTGTGGGTTTTATTTACAACGAATATATAACTAACTAGTGGAAAACCCGCGATTTCGTTCGCGTGAAGGTTTTCCATACAAACTTCTACACCCGCTGCATTCCCTCAGGGGTTGAATTTCGGGAATTTATTTCTTAGTGAACCCCTAGACCACAAAAGGAACGTACTCTCTAGGTTTCAGATCTACGGTTCGGCTTACGGTCTAGGCATTACGTGGATAGTCAGTAAGTCAGTCACGACTCACGCTACGCACGCTACGATTTTATATTGATGAATGCACTAACACCAACCAACCTCTAGGATAGGGGCATAACATTGACATATAATATATAGGTAGGAATGGGCATCGGGTCTTATGCAAAATTCGCGAAAAATTGTACCGAGCTTACCTATAATAATAGTATAGTAATATTTGATCTGTGTCTATAATAACCGTGGAAAAACTGAAATATTTTACTGTTACTACACAATCTAATTTTGCTTTCAACAATTTATCAGATGTCAGGTGGCCAAACGGAGTAGAGACAGACTGAAACAGACGGGCGATTGTTTTTTTTGCATTTCTTTTGGTTCGGATATTTTCGAGGGCAGACCCAAAGTCCGTAGTGAAATTGATGGCAGTTGGCTACAGCTTGTTCACCGTAAGGCACCGTTCACTGCCTTGGTTGGCGGCCAACCGAGGCAGGTGCCATCTTATGATGACTCGCTTTTTATCACTTTATTGCTTGCTAACGCCATCTGTTGGGTTATTTTGTTAACTTTGGGGGATTTTCAGACAAAATTAAATTAATGGCAGTTGGTTATCACTTAATTATTTGTCAAAGCCATCAATTACATTATTTTCGTTTTTTTTAGATGTCTGTAAATCCCCTAACTGTAGGGATTTTCAAGCATATTAGTGTCATACTAGAAGTTACAAGAATGATTACTTTTATACAATTAACCTTTCCTGGTCTGGGTATTGCGGTACCGTGGAACTCGTTATTCCTGATACCCACCACAAGATTCCTAGTGTCAGATCATAGTCTTGCTGGGTGTTATTTATTAATTTAAGTGATATTAAGTGATATTAAGTGGTACCTTCTGCCTGTGAAAAAATTATTATCACATAGGTCACGTCCACTTAGAACGCGCACTATGCGGCATTGCACTGCGCCCACCACCCTGAGACATAAAGATGCTCATGTGCCTGTAAGTTCACCGGCACCTATACCCTTCAACAGGAACAAGCGGTGCTTACCGGATAAGTATCAGCAGGTTTCCCAGTATTTGTCATGTAAATCTTGATCAGGATGTTTCTTGCTTCATCATACCGGTTCTGGGTGATGAGGAACTTGGGGCTCTCAGGAAGGAAGAAGGTGTACAGCAAACAAGCCAGCAGTGACCATAGCGACATGGCGTAAAGGTAGAAGTTCCATGTGTTCAGTACTGGAACCAGAAATAGGTGTTAAATGATTTCTGCTCCTAGTAGTGAGCAAATATTAATCTATATTAAAAGATAAACGGCTAATTACCACTATTATTCGTCACTTTGCTGACGTTTCGAGACTGAGTTCAGAAGCCTCTTCATCATGAGCACCGCCCGCGACCGCGTTCGACGGTGGACCAGCGAATACAAATGCGAGTTTCAATTCTATAATATTAATCTAATTAAAAATAAGTCGGGTTTTCCTTCCTGACGCTATAACTCCAGAACGCACCAACCGATTTCCAAGGTTTTGCATTCGTTGGAAAGGTCTCGGGCTCCGTGAGGTTTATACGTTTTTTTTTTTTTTTTTTTCAAGTCGTGTTAGTTACACCACTTATAACTCAAGAATGGGTAAACCGATTTGGCTGAAAATTGGTAGGGAGGTAGCTTAAAACCAGGAGATAGGACATAGTGGGAGGGGTAGGACGGGGGGGGGGGGGGTTCACCGGGGGCTACCCGTGCGAAGCCGGGGCGAGTCGCTAGTATTTTATATAAATAGACACAAGCCCAAGAACCAAGGCCCAAAACCATTTAAAAAGCGAGTACGTGTGTAAAGGTAGAGCCTCACTGAGAGATATTTGGTTCAATCACTCTCGCTACTCAGCGGTGGGATCATAATTAATCTGCACAAAATTCAAACGCTGAATGCTTGAACTTTACTGCGTCTGGATTGGTCAAGCTTCTTAACTTCAACCAATACAGACACGTACCAATACGACAATTTCGAACGTTAAACGCGTTTGAATTTTGGTAAATACATTCAGAATAAGCACGATCGGGGCACAGAACATGGTCTAATGCAAGCAATACACGATCAAGTTCACCGTCAAGTTTGCATACTATAATACCATACCATGTGTCATGCATACCCATAGCCATACACCGTCAAGTTTACTGGACGCCGCATCAAGTCCGGTGCAAACTTGACGTTGAATTTGAGCGTGAGTGGCCGACATAACGTTAAATAAATACAATTACTCGGCTATGAACTATGTAGTATTATAAAAAAATCTTCACTAGATATATAACAGCCCATTACTCTCGCTACAGTCACCCAATCCTCATCAGTGAGTTCATTATTGATTAGTTTGACGACCTCTGTGGCGTGGCGGGCGAACGTTCGCCTGCGACGCAAGAGGTTGCGGGTTCGATTCCCGCCTCGGAACAAATATTTGTGCGATCGCAGATATTTGTTCAGGGTGTTCTGGGTATTTTCTATATATAATAAAAAATATCTATCTATGCAATATAGAATACATTTATTTACAGAAAGAATAATACAAGGTATGTACAAAATATATATAAATATATATATATATATGCAATATAGTGTATTTAGTATATCAGTTGTCTAGTACCCAAAACACAAGCTCTGCTTAGCTTGGGGCTAGGTAATGTTGTGTGAACTGTCCAGCAATATTTATTTATTTATTTATTATTGATCAGAACATGGCCTTACGATGAAAAACCCTTACTTACCAATTGCTCCACCAAATAGTTCATACTTCCAGTCGTTAGTCAGGATCACCCAAGACATTGGCGGTACCAGGATCTGGGCGAACGCTGCGAATGAAGACTGACAGAGCATCACTCTGTCTCTTATTTCGTTGTAACAGAATTCTGAGGTTAAAGTGAGGACGGCACTGAATGATGTCGCAAACCTGGAAATATCAAGGAACACAATTTGAGAGTCTGAAGTTTTACATTCTGGTGGATATCTGAGGGCCCGGTATAAAGCTACATATTAAAAAATATTACCTATAAGCTGTGCAACCGTGATTGTTTAGTGAATTTGTAAGGGTATTTAAATGGCAATCATTAGGCAATCGCAAAACAGATTTCGCTTTTTTATGATAAACGTTTGGCAAACGTAATGTTATCAAAATAATACTTTTTATTTTCATTAGTACGAGTATTAAAAAAAAGCTTGCATGAGGTTTTTTGTACTATCTACTAGTTTCAATAATAAATGTTATAAGATTAAGAATTGCAGCAAATCAGAATCTGTCACCACTGCCTTCTCCTCAGTGAAACATTATGAACAGAGCGACATTGCAAACCAACAATGGACAAGAGGCAATTGAGATAACTAAGCACAGAAATGTTAATAGAGAAGATGGTTATCTGGAGTTATGGAAGCCTGCGGTGAGAATGTGTAAGAATCGCAAAAGTGTAGTACCTGCTACGCGTCCGAATACCGAGCCCTTCTCTCATTACGATACGCACAGGCGATTCAAGTATCCTGCAAGTCTCGCAGGCTAGTGTGCGAGCCTGCATTCAAATGTATGTGAGATACTTGGCGGCGACTAATCTCCAAGGCTTGCAGGATACCTTCAGGATACTTAAATCGCCTGTGCGTATCGTAATGGGAGAAGGGCCTTAGTGTCGTGTGTCGAAGTGGAGTTAAGAGGTATATTGAAACCGATGGTAGTGGTGTCGATCGTAATAATAGAGTGAGAAAGGGGGTAGATCGATATATCTGCCAATAACATATACTCGCAAAGACTTCAGTTAGTTCTTCCATGACCATGGCGCATGCAACTGTGCCGAAATATCGGGAACAATCAAAACTCAAGAATCATGGTAAATATCCCGTTTCTAGTGAAAAGTATTGAATGAGATGTAGTACTTACAAAAGCCCTTCAAAGAACTTAGCAGCAATAAGCACGTTGTACGTCTGGCTTGTGCCGGCTATCAGAGTGAACACGAATATGCCTCCGTATCCGACTACGACGAATATCTTTCTGCCAAATGCATCGGTCAGGAAACCAGCCAGCACTGATGAAAGCAGCATTCCTGGAAATTTAGGAGATTATTTTACTATTGCAGTCAATACAAAAATAATTTTGGAATTGACCAACAGTAAACAACCGTACTTTTCACTTGAAACGGGATATTTACCATGATTTTTGAGTCATGGTAAATAAATAAATAAATAACAAATAATGCTGGACAGTTCTACACATTATCACAACATTATCTAGCCCCAAGCTAAGAAGAGCTTGTGTTATGGATACTAGATAACTGATATACCTACTTAATTACATAGATAGATATTTTTTATTATACCTACATAGAAAATACTCAGAACACCCTGAACAAATATCCCGCTTCGAGTTGAAAAGTATGTACATAACTACGATAGTTTCAAAAGTTATATTAAACAACCAATAAAAGATGCTGTTCGTTGGTAATCAAATCACTTGAGAACAGCTAGACCGATTTGGCTATTTATTTAAGGCGTGGAAATATGTGAAATGTGGGGCGTGGTGCATTAAAACTTTTTTACTCAACGAGTTCTATGTAAAAATCTACAAAAAAAAAATGTTAATCTACATCTTATAAACCATGCTGTCTGTTTTTTTTCTTCAAAACAGCTTAAAAGGTATAAAATAAATTTCCAAAGTAGCCTCTGTTTTCGTAGTTACAACCATTTTTCTCCTAAACTTAAGATCATGACCTGATCCCCTTGTGATTGCCTTCACAGTACTTATATTAAATAACACAACACCGAAAGAAATATTTTTAGTTTTGAAAATTAATATCCTAAAAATATGGGAATTATAAAAACTTGATTTTCGCTCACTTTTCCTTTCGGGAGCGAAATTGTGTCACTTACTAACTTACCTGTACTTTATTGAGTTAGATAACAGAATTTGGCGTCCATCGACGCCTTAATTGTTTGGCATAAGGTTTTCAGGGAAAGTTTTTTTAAAGCTGCACGGAAAATTGCTAACTTCGGGACATACTGAAGGTGCTTTTTAGGGCATTACTTATATGCGTTCGGATTCATTAAATAGAAATATAATAAATTATTAAAATTAATCCATAAAAACAGACATGCTATTTAAACACTGAATCAATTCCACTTTGTCTATAAGATATTCGTTTCACCGACTCCCTAGAGCATTAGAGTCGATCGAAATGAGATAATTGAGTCAAGGCAAGCAAATCTCGAATTCGCCGACTAGTAATTCCTATCGGAAACTGCTCAAACGAAATTATGGTTTCATTTCTCTAAATTTAGGCAACAGTTTAATTACTTGATTCCTTTGCGCTTAGGCAAGCTCGTTATGGCTGGATTTACACAGAAAGCCGACTATCAGCGTCTGTGACAAGCGCCACGGTTTTCCGGTATAAGCCGGTGTTTTGTACTATTATGTATTCTGTGGTTGTCCATGACGACTAACGATCTCTAAGTTTTTTTATACTACTTGGAATGACGTTGTACTACTAGGGTGATTCGAAGCAAGTATTAAGTCACGTTTGCCTTATTGTAGTTTATGCTTAGAATATAGAATAAACCAGAACCCGTGTCACGCGTAAGAACTGTAACCACGCAAACTAGTCTCAATGAGAATAGTTTCACCCAGTCTGTCTGTGGTCGGCCGTGTGGCTAGCTGTGTCGAACTCGGAAGATTTTCTTGTGAATATAACGTCATGTGTCGGTGTAAAAAATCTGCTAGGCTTAAAAATAAAAAGGATAGAACCACATTTCATACGTAAATATTACGTTTTCTTTTTGGTTTAAATAATGAATTTTGTTTACCATTCATTCTTTGGAAAAAAGTTAAGCGTCCATTTTGTCATTGTTCCCAACATCACCAAAATAATACCCCTACAGGTGGGAAGAATGATAGGCGTGGGGGAGGCATTGTGTTTTTGCGACTCAGCGCCCCGTACTAATAGCAACGTACTCACCTTCTGGTTTATTCCATGTTCTAAGAGTTTATGCTATCTATCCCATGGTATAATAGTACTTCGCCAGGTATACTACTCCGAAATCCGATGGTCACGTGATTAAACACCAGACGACGTCATCACCAATGAGAATTTAGATTATAGAGAATATTTGTTGCAAAGCGGGAATCGAACCCGAAATTTCATGCGTCGCAGGCGAACCTTCGCCCGCCGCGCCACAGAGGTCGTCATTGACTGTCGTTATTGTTGTATTGGTGTAGTTGCCGGCAACCTGTTTTCTTCGTGATTATAATCTTATGGCTGGCTCGACTTGGCTAAGTTTCGCCAGATTAATATTAAGTTTCTTCGACTGTGAGTTATTGAAATTCGTTTTAGTTTAGGACTTACTCGAGTGTACTGGAGGTTATGGCTCTGTGATCTTCACGGGAATTCTCATTACATTGAGATCTCGAAACTTGACAAGAGTTTAGACAATCATACCTCGTGTCGTATATTGACGACCTCTGTGGCACGAAGGGCAAAGCTTCGCCTGTGGCGCAGAAGGTTGCGGGTTCGATTCCCGCCTCGGAAAAAATATTTGGACGATCTGCAGATATTTGTTCAGGATGTTCTGGGTATTTTCTATGTATGATTAAAAATAACTGTCTATGTAATGTATTATATTAAGTATATCTGTTGTCTAGTACCCATAACAAAACTCTGCTTATCTTGGGGCTAGATAATGTTGTGTGGACCGTCCAGCATTATATATTTATTTATACAATATACAAGTTGATAAAGACGGCTGGTCTTTCTTCACTCGCGTAACTGGTTCTTTCTTAGTCACCGTGCTTGTATTTACCTGCTATAGTTCGAATAGTTCTAGGTAGGTGGCTTCTCCCTAGACCTAATTCTATTAGAGTCTAAAGTTTATTAGTAAATTAGTAGTGCACATAATGTAGTTTTTAACTTCATCGGTATCTATTATTATATATTACTATAGTATATTATGTATTAGAGTTATATCAACTTTTTTTATTAATCTATCATTATTATTATTATTTATTTATTTTACTCTGTGCAATGTCGTTCGTTATTACTTTGCACATTACTATCCATCAAAAGGTTGCCTGGAAGAAATAGCTTTCAGCGATAAGGCCGCCCATTGTACTGTAATTTGATTCAGTTAAGCCTTTTTTTTTGTTTTATTATTTTGGTGTAAAATATAGTGTTAATCTATCTAACTCGTAGTTCAGTAGTTTCATCATCAGCCGTCAGAGGTCTCCCTCATAGAATACAATGATCACCACGCTTGGCACGCGGATTGGTGATCGCAGTTTTGGTGTTGTCTACTCAGATGGATGCTGCCACTCATCCCTTGGTGTAATTCCTTATTCGCCTTTTATGAAATCCACGGTAGGAGACGGGGGGTATATTCTTAGACACACAGGGTCACAAAGAAATCAATTTAAGCAATTTACTACGTTTTTTTTACTATTTCCTGGTTTGGTTGTTATTACTGGAAGAAAGAGTTAGCTGAGTAAGTCGTGAGAAGCAATGGCGGCGATGAGCTCACCACTTGTCATATCTATATTCCCGCGATGGTGCAACCCACGGTAAAAAGAGGCCCATTGAGGCTCTGCCTATTCCCTCGGGGAGAAAAGCGTGATTTATGTATGTTTCTGGTTTGGTTACGTTGAAAATTCACCTATTAGTACATTATGAGTATAACACAATTCTTAATTATCCGTGTATTTTTTAAATCCTTGTAATTTCAATGAATCTAATACTACCGACTTTGGCGTTTCAATATTAAATTTAACAATTCATTCCCAAAGCGAATTCTAGGTTTTTAGTTTTAGGAGTCGATACAATACAATACAATACAATATCTTTATTCATAACGCCAAGTTATAAGTCAGGTAATAGTAGAATATTAAATATGGAATACAAAAATAACCATATTATAAATCATTCAAAATATACAAAAAATATTACTATTAATTTCATCATACAATATAAGGTTTTAGAAAATGATATAAAACGCACAAAAAAGAACAAATACGTACTTTTTGTCCGTTTAATCCTTTATTATGGACGACTTGGTTAACAAAACTGAATAAAATTTATCAATTTACTTATAAAATATATTCAGTAACAATAACTACGTTACCCGGCAACAGTTAATTTCATTCTATCTAAACTATAACTCTCAATCAAATATTCATAACTTTACATCAGACTGAATAATCCATTTTTGGTTACATGCAAAACCTGATTTCAGGCAAAACTAACTATACTTGGGCGAAACTAGATAAATAAATAAATAAATAATGCTGGACAGTTCACACAACATTATCTAGCCCCAAGCTAAGCAGAGCTTGTGTTATGGGTAGGTACTAGATAACTAATATACCTACTTAGGTAATACAATATATTAGATAGATAGATATTTTTTATTATACATAGAAAATACCCTGAACAAATATCTGCGATCGCACAAATATTTGTTCCGAGGCGGGAATCGAACTCGCAACCTCCTGCGTTGCAGGCCAACCTTCGCCCGCCGTGCCACAGAGGTCGTCAAATGATATAAAATTTGAGATTATCTAATGAAACTTTTTTTTGTTTTTATTCTGCTTGGAATGACGGAGCAACCAGATGGCCCACCTGATGTTAAGCGGTACTCTCTGCCTATGAACAATGCATTATCACACAGGTCACGTCCACTTAAGACGCACCCTATGTGGCATTGCACTGCGCCCGCCACCATGAGACATAAAGATGAAAAGTCTCATGTGCCTGTTATTTCACCTGCAAAATCATAGTATTACTCATGGTAGTACTCCCCAGACGAACTCATTCACAAAAAAGCTCTACTACTAATAATAGAGCTTTGGTGTGTTTATAACCTATCTTTAGAAATATTGAACTAGGTATACATAGACCACCTCTTTCACTACTCTCTATATGATAGGGACATGGAAACAACGCCTTTTTAATACCCAACGCAAACATGTGATGTTATGACGACCTCTGTGGCGCAGCTGGCGATGGTTCTTGGCTTGTGTTATGGATACTGGATAACTGATATACTTAATACAATACATTACATAGATAAATATTTTTTATTATACATACAAAATACCCAGAACACCCTGAACAAATATCTGCAGATCGTACAAATGTTTGACCACCACTGTGGCGTGGCGGGCGAAGGTTCACCTCCGACGCAGGAGGTGGCGGTTTCGATTCCCACCCCGGAACAAATATTTGTGCGATCTGCAGATAATTGTTCATGGTGTTCTGGGTGTTTTTTATGTATAATAAAAAACATCTATCTATGTAATGTTATTGTATTAAGTATATCAGTTTACTAGTACCCATAACACAAGCTCTGGCGTTGCTTGGGGCTAGATAATGTTGTGTGTACTTGTCCAGCATTATTTATTACTATTTATTTATAAGATTGACTTGTGTATCTGTGTCTGTCTGTGATGTCGTACGTAGCTCGGGAATGGGTGCTCTGATTTCAATGCGATTTTTGATGTGTAACATCTTTCCTCTCGCTTTCTTGCAATCTGTGGGAGTGATTTTGTAAAAAAAGATTAGAAGTGTACAGTTTTACCCAAAATTTAAATCGCCCCGATGTACCTGCGCCGTAGACCAATTTCTATAGCGCGAGAACCCTCATTCTACCAATAGCAATCGCGCGCTAAAATATTGCGCTGTTATTGGTTATTTGATTTGCGCCAAATTCGTGGCATTTTGTACAACAGTCGTCTTTTAGATGTGAACGAGACAGAGCTATACAGCGGGACAGAGCTATACTAATACTTTCGGCTACTGTCAGATATCAGTCTGCGTTTTTCTGCGCAAATGAATTCAGTCGATCGGACTTATATTTATGTTAGGTATTTATATAGCTAGTTATTAAGATTAGGTATTTAATTATGGTAATCATTTAATATCGACCTATAATTATTTTCAATAGCACTATCACCCTCTACATTACACAAAGGTTAGCTGGAAGAAAATTCTAACTAGCATTAAGTTCGCATATATACTTATTTTTTGTATAGTGCAATAAATAATTATCTATATATCTATCTATCTATCTATCTATAAATTTTTTTATTTACGTGATTTTTTTACCGTTTTTATAGATAATGGTACGGAACCCTTCGTGCGCGAGTCCGAGTCGCACTTAGCCGGTTTGAACGTCAAGTTACGATAAACCAAAAAGCTATTCTGTCAGACTATTTTTTTTTTACTTGGGTCATCTTGTTTTGCCAGTGTAACGTATTTATGAAATCATTAAGCTTTGTGAATATTTTGAGGCAATTAATCCATCAAAGCCCGGACAATGATGGATTAATAGATAATTCGTATCAATTTAGTTCAAATTGTAACATAACTATTGACAAATAGCAAGTACATAGGTACTACATATGAGTAATAACGCTTTGTGACGTATTCTCAAACAATGTGACTGTAAAATTGTGCGTTGCCGATTGCCGAGTAGAGTCTACAAAGGCCTCCAATACACGTCTTAAATGTATAAGTTACAACTAAATCCATTTGACTAGCAATTGAGATTCCAATGTAAATAATATTTTCAAAGACAATTTTGATGGCACTCTTTTTAATTACCTAGTGCAAATACTTATCTTAGTGAAAATCTTCGTCCTTTCATAGACTTTCATAGACTTTCATAGACTCTTGAATTACTGCTGCTGAAATCTTCTTTTCAAACCAAATATATCTTACCATTTCGTATTATGTATGTGTATGTTTTAGCTCCAACCTCATACTGAGGTTAACATTCTGCGCTGAGCGACGATGACGTATTGCGTATTGCACAACTCCAGCCCACAAGCTTGTAAAGCGGATCAGTTTTAAGTGCCAAACAAATAAACAACGTAAGCTTACCCAAATAAGGTATAGCATTCAGTATCCCCTTTTGCACCAAGCTCATTTTCAGGTCGCATTCTGCACTGGGTAGCAGGTAGGACGTCGTGTTGCTAACTAGTACTCCAGCTATGAAGCCAGTGAAGGCTATGGAGAGTAGTTTAACGTGGAAGAGGCCGAATTTGCACGCTTTGTAGGCCGAGTTGATCTCTTGCATCGGCAGACGGGACTTGGCTGGGACATTGCCACCTGAAATTAATAAAACGAACACTTAGTACAATCTAACCGGCTGGGTTACCTATAAAAATAATATGTTCTGTTTGTGTCATGTGTAAATAAAGTACTTCATACGGGTGACTTGAGGTGAATATTTTGTTTTTCGTTATTGATCGTCTTTTTTCTAATATGAATGTCAAACTTTACAACTTGTGATTACAATATTCCTACCGGAAATTTCATCAAGATTCTATTGATAGTAGCAGTTTTATGATTGGTTTAGTAGTAAGTTCGAATTTTACTATTTATTGAAGAGACCATCCGCCATTTTTGCAAGCGCAAAAAACGCTGAGAAAAACAGGTTGCCAAAATTTACCGCTGCGTACGCGCTGCTGTATGAAATTTCCTGTTTAACCGGTTAAGTAAAGCATAGTTCATATTTATATGATCACAAAATCTTATCTTATCTAAATGTCGGGAGATAGACGGGAGAAAAGAAATTGTTTTGCCGACCCCACTTATGTGGAATAACGGCAGGGAGATAATGAAGAACTAAATCCACCCAATCGGAAAGACACGCAATACACTTATATTATTTATGACGACCTCTGTGGCGCGACCGGCGACGGTTCGCCTGCGACGCAGAAGGTTGCGGGTTCGATTCCCGCCTCAGAACAAATGTTTGTGCATTCTGCAGAAATTTATTCAGGGTGTTCTGGGTACTTTCTATGTGTAATAAAAAATATTTATCTATGTAATATATTGTATTAAGTATATCTATTATCTAGTACCCATAATACAAGCTCTGCTTGGCTTGGGGCTAGATAATATTGTGTGAACTTTCCAGCATTATTTATTTTATTATTATTTTATTTATATTGCTATACTAGGTATAGTATATAAGTTATAGTATGTGTAGGTTTTTATTACCAAATTTTTCATTACCATACATAAATAGACACAAGCCATTTTCCCCAAAAGGGTCGGCAGAGCTTCAAATGGGCCTCTTTTCACTGTGGGTTGCACCACCGTGGGAAATAGACGTGACAAGTGGTGAGATCATCGCCGCCATTGCTTCCCACGACTGACTCTGCTAACGCTTTCTTCCAGTAATAAATAAATAAATAACGCTGGACAGTTCACACAACATTATCTAGCCCTAAGCTAAGCAGACACATAAATAACACATTCCTTAAATAAGCTACCAGCCAGGACAAATCTTATACCAACGAATCATACAAACAAGTCCGAGTAATCCCTTAGTCTGCTTTTATGACATCCACGGGAGGAGTTGGGGGTCTATTTTTATTCTAGTAATTCAATCATTAAATTTTGTTATTATCAGAATCAAGGGATTTCAATTAATTTGTATTATGTACTTAGCAAAATAAAGTGCAACTTTCAAACGTGACTAGCTATAGACTAAATTAGGTATTTCATAAGCACTAAAAACTTAGTCAACACGTTCAGTGACCCGAGAATTTTGACCTTCAATAAAATCTGTTTCATTATTGTCACCCTTTCAGCTTTGACAACTGTTATGTATGACATAAAAACGATAGAAAAAGTTAAATTATAACATTCATATGTTTTATGTGTGAGTAATACGAACTTTTTGATGAATTAATTTATGAACCAAAAGTAGCTTTGAGAGTTTCCTATAGCAACCGTGTTATTAGGATTTGACTTTTCAATAAACCACTGAACTGGCTGGAGGTGTTTATATTATCCACACCATATTTTCTGCTTCAATCGCTAGAACACTACGTAGGGATCCGATATACCCTCACATTGGTTATGGGCCCAGGACTGGAGCGGTAAAAGGTGAATAATAATATCACGATGAATACTCAGAATGTACGTATAAATTTTTTGACCAATGAAAATTACGACAGCTGGCGTATGCATGCAGAGGCTCTCCTAGTAAAGGGTGATGCATGGGGATACGCAAGTGGGAGTATTCCTAAACCAGAGAGCGCTGAGTTAGCTCGTCAGTGGAGTGAAAAGGACGCCAAGGCGAAGGCAGATTTAATTCTATCAATTTCTCCAAGTGAGTTGAGGCACGTAAGAGGGTGCGAGACCTCCAAAGAGATTTGGGATAAATTAAAATCGGTGTATGCTTCGAAAGGGCCGGCTAAGAAGGCAACTCTTCTAAAACAACTGACATTGGCAAAAATGTCAGAGGACGATGACATCCAAGAGCATATTTTGAAATTATTCGATATAAAAGATAAGTTGCATGCTATGGAAGTAGAAATCCACGATGATCTATTCTCGATCATGCTTTTGTATAGCTTGCCGACGGGTTTTGATAACTTTAGGTGTGCAATCGAATCACGTGATGAAATTCCTGATCCGGAAACACTAAAGATCAAAATTTTTGAGGAAGTATGTTCAAGACCTCAAGCAAAAACTAATGACAAAGCCATGAGGGCAAATTCTTCACGACTTAGGCCAGAAAACAAGCAGAAAAGTGGAAAATCTTTCCAGAAGGAGTTTAAGTTCAAATGTTTTCGATGTCATGAACTTGGACACAAGTCATCCGAATGTCCGAAAAAGAAAGAAAACGAAGCTGTGAAGTGTGTGTCACATAATAATACAAGTGATGGTGATACGGATATGTCTATTTTAGATAGTTTTCAAAGTTTTCATTGTGTTTCAGATTGTAGGGCTGTAATGAACTTGGAAATGGAAAACTGGATCATAGACAGCGGGTGCACATCACATTTATGTAATGATGCAAGTAAATTCTTGGATGACATGTTGCCTGCTAGAGGTTTGTTGAATCTAGCTTCGAACACTACAACAGATGTTCAAGGTAAGGGTATTGTTACATTATCTGCATGTAAGGATGATTCAAATGTAGTTGTTACACTGTCGGACACGTTGTTTGTACCTGATTTGCGAAGTAACCTGATTTCAGTGGCAAAAATTACAGATAAAGGTTGCGAGGTTACTTTTACCAAAGATAGGGCTGTAATTACTAATAACGGTAAAGTTCAGTTGACAGGGGAACGAAGAGGCGATTTATATTATTTAAAAAAGGGAAATGAATCAGTCTCCGTAGTATCTGATAGTGACACGTGGTTGTGGCATGAACGTTTAGGTCATCTTAATGCGCGAGATTTATCAAAAGTATTAGCCCATAGTGGAATCAAAACAAACTCGGTAGATTTGCGTGAACTTCACGACTGTGACATTTGTGCGAAAGGGAAAATGAGTGCGTTACCATTTTCGAGAAGCAGTGGGCCGTGTGACGAGATTTTGAGAATCGTTTATTCTGACGTTGTTGGACCTATGCAAACCGAAGCAATAGGCGGCGCAAAATATTTTGTTACTTTTATTGACGATTGTACACGTTGGTGTGAAGTGTACTTGTTGAGTAAAAAGAGTAGTGTTTTTACGGTTTTTAAAATGTACAAAAGTTTTGTCGAGAATTTAACGGGAAAGAAAATTAAATATTTACAAACGGATAACGGAGGTGAATACTGTAACAGTGATTTTGACGATTTTTTGAAGAAAGAGGGTATACAAAGAAGGTTGACAGTCCCTCGAACTCCTCAACAAAACGGAGTGGCAGAAAGGATGAATAGGACATTAGTCGAAATGGCAAGATGTATGCTAATATCATCCGGCCTTTCACCAGGTTTTTGGGCTGATGCTGTAGTGACAGCTTGTCATGTCAGAAACCGTTGTCCATCAAGTACTCTTGGAGGAAAAATACCTTATGAGAAGTGGTTTGGAACATTTGCGAAGCTACATTACTTACAGAAGTTTGGTACCAAGGTACATGTTCTGGACAAAGAAAAGAGTAAGGGAAAGTTTGCTGCTCGAAGTATTGAAGGTATCTTCGTTGGTTATCCAAGAGATGTCAAAGGTTACAGAATTTGGATTCCTCAAGACAGAAAGATAGTAGTGTCACGAGATGTCAAGTTTCACGAAAATAAGGCTTCGATGGACATAAATATTGAAAAAGATCCATTTAAAATTGATCAGATGCAGTCAGTAGTAAAGAGAGATGAACCTGAAATCTGCGACGAATTGAAAGCCGTGGAAATAGAAGTTATTTCGGGGCAGCTTCCTGGTGATTCGGACATGCCATCCATTGTAGACGATCGAGAGCATGTAGATGTGAATCGCGAGCCAATATTGAAGCGAGCTCCTGGTAGACCACGCATCGATAGAAGTGGTGTTGGCCGTCCAAGGAAAATTTATCGTACGGTAGAGATAGAACCGGATATTGAAGCAGAGGAAGAAACTGATCAAGTTTTGGATGAATTTACAGACTGCCAAGATTTTGTTGGTGTAGCAGAAGAAAGTTTAAAACAAGTTCTCTTAGGTAATGAAAGGTATGGATGGGAACAGGCCATTTTATCCGAAGTTCGAAGTTTACTGAAGAATGAAACTTGGGAAGTTGTAAAGAAACCTGCGCATCGTGACGTTGTAGGTTGTCGTTACGTTTTGACGACAAAGGTGTGTGTAGATAAAACCGAAAAGAAGAAAGCAAGATTGGTAGCTCAAGGATTTAGTCAGCGATATGGTATTGACTACCATAAAACTTTTTCTCCGGTTGCGAGACTTGATACTGTCCGATTACTGAGTGCTCTCGCAGTTGAATTGGACATGGAAATTCATCAACTGGATATAAATACAGCTTATTTAAATGGTATTTTAGAGGAAGAGATTTACATGAAAATACCACAGTTGCTGAAACACTGCCTGCAGAAACTTGAATCTACAGAGTCTGAAGATCCTGGTGTTAGAATCAAAGCTAAAAAGATGCTACATGATCTGGAATCAGGAGCTGATGTTTGTCGATTGAAAAAATCATTGTATGGTTTGAAGCAAGCTGGACGGCAATGGAACACATTGTTAGACGAAAAGCTGAGAAAAATGAAATTGAAACCTACTGTGAATGAACCATGTCTTTATTTCAAGGACATTGATGAACATGGGACAAAAATGTTTGTTGTGGTCTACGTTGACGATATTTTGATTGCATGTAACCAAAGAGCCTGCATAGATCATTTTAAAACAGAATTAGCCAAGGAGTTCGAATTAAAAGATTTTGGGTTGGCAAGTTATGTTTTAGGGATTGACATTGTCAAAAGTGAAAATTCTATAAAGTTGTCACAACAAAAGTTTGTTAATGATTTATTGAAGAAATTCGATATGGAGAATTGTAAAGAAACTGTTTCAACTCCAATGGAGGTTGGACAGAAATTGGCAAATAAAACGGAAGATTGTAAAGATAATACAGCAAGACCATATCGAGAGCTGATCGGTAGTCTGATGTATTTGTCCACTGGAACCAGACCTGATATCTCCAATAGTGTGGTGAAGTTGGCGCAATTTTCGAATGCTCCTAATGAAACGTGCTGGAAGGCGGCTAAACGCGTATTACGTTATTTGAAAAGAACGCAAGGGTACGGACTTGTTTTCAAGAAAACTGGTAAGTCAGTTATCGGTTACTGTGATGCGGATTGGGGGAACTGTACTACTGATAGGTGTTCTTTTTCCGGTTATGCTTTCATTCTAGGCGGTGCGTGCATTTCATGGAAATCACAAAAACAAAAATGCGTAGCAACTTCAACGTGTGAGGCGGAATATGTGAGTCTTTCACAGGCAATGAAAGAAGCCATATATTTGCATAGTTTACTCACTGAAATCGGGTTACATAGGTATGTAAAGATTTCGTTACATGCAGATAATCAAGGTGCAATATCCCTGGCTGGTGATCCAGTTTTCCATTCCCGATGTAAGCACATAGATATTAAATATCATTTTATCAGAAGTGTACTGAGGAATAACAATAATATTGAGCTGAAATATGTGTCAACGAAAAAAATGTTGGCAGATGTGTTAACGAAACCGTTGCCGAAACAAGCACATTATATGTGTATGATAGGCTTAGGTCTAGACAGTTTTTAAGTTAGTAACATATATTCTGTTATTCAGTAGGTACATTGTTGTGATAGTTATTTAATATTTTGGGGCATAAATTAAGGGGGCGTGTGAGTAATACGAACTTTTTGATGAATTAATTTATGAACCAAAAGTAGCTTTGAGAGTTTCCTATAGCAACCGTGTTATTAGGATTTGACTTTTCAATAAACCACTGAACTGGCTGGAGGTGTTTATATTATCCACACCATATTTTCTGCTTCAATCGCTAGAACACTACGTAGGGATCCGATATACCCTCACATTATGTTTATAAATAAATTCAGTATATATTGTATTGTACAATCAACTGTTTTACGTAGTTATTATAAATACTAAAACAGCTCCGGTATCTACGACGATCAGTTTGATTGTCATCATCGAGTTATTATGTACCTACTAGCCGCAAAACGATAGAAACCAGCGAATAAAAGTTCAGTAAAAAAAATCGTGAAAGTCCTTATGCTGTTTTTTAAAGGGTATTTAATAATAATAATAATAAAAAGTTTATTTGTCTTCAATAACTTGCACTACATAACATTCCATGTACCTATAACTTAGATTAAATATACCTACTTAGCATAACTTGAGGTAATCAGTTGTAGGACTTATGTAGCTAGGTACTAGGTACATGATGTGGTCTCAATATGGTAATTTAAAAAAAACGAGTACATGGCTGAGCCGTAACTCCTAACTAAGTTTCCTTGTGTTTACCACACACCCACAGTTACCCACAGTTTCACAGACCCCACGCAGTATCACTTATTAGGATCTTAATAATTATAATATACACATAGTTAATTATGAGCAGTTTTAGTTTTTACTTTCTCTATTGTAGATGTCTTCTACGAAAATATCTCATCTCGATATTCCCACGGGATCGAGACTTATGAGGGTAACACCGCGGGGCACTGCTAGTATTATAAATGCGAAAGTTTGTTACTTCTTCACGCTGAAACGGCTTGACGGATTTTGATGAAATTTGGGATAAAGATAGCTTAACTCCCGGAATAACACATAGGTTATTTTTTATCCTGATATTCTCACGTGTTCGACACTTGTAACGGGTAACACCGCGGGGCGCAGCTAGAACTGATTTATGACGCAAGGAAATTACATATTAACAGCAATTGAACGGTTTTAGAAAAAAACCCATATACTTTATTCTCCCTTTTCGCCCCTGCAAGGGCTTATAAATTCTTCATCGTACCAAGGCCATTTCGGAACGGCTTATAATAGGGTTAGTGTAGGTAGGTACCCGTGTAGTACGTCTTTTAAAATATTTTCCCCGATGTTTGCGAGTGATGGATTAGCGTGAAATATAGAGATGTACTGCAAAATAAAATTTCAGTGTGGTTAAGCTTCTCTAAGCTTGTTATATGCTTTTTAAAAGGTTGTTTTGGTTTGTATAAAAAATTATATTTCGTTAAATCCTTGTTGTTTACCTTTAGGTTTGCCTGCGACGCAGAAGGTTGCGGGTTCGATTCCCGCCGCGCAACAAATATTTGTACGATCTGCAGATATTTGTTGTTCTGGGTATTTTCTATATATGATAAAAAATATCTACCTATGTAATGTATTATATTAAGTATATCAGTTCGCCACTACCCATAACACAAGCTCTGCTTAGCTTGGGGCTAGATAATATTGTGTGAACTGTACAGCATTATTTATTGATTATCTATTTATTTATTTCCATTGCATGGCAACGGTTCCCAGTAAATTCCAATTTATTATAGTCTCACGATTCCAAATTCTGTATTGTCTTATATTTGTTGCTAAGGAGAAAATAAAGTATTAATCAAAAATAAATTACCAAATAAAACAGCATTACAGACGCCAATTTTGATTAATTTTACAAGTCTCTCGGAATACCAGATTAATTCCAGTCTCAGATTCCCTGAGATTAATACCGGCGAGCTTATTCCGCATTCAATTATAAATAGAACTTAGGTCTGATTAGATTTCGTTAGTTAGCAAACCTCTTGTTTATATTAAGGATAATCGTCTTGATTACTAAAAGCTCGGTTCACGGTAGATGGCGTGGAAACTTATTGTATTACTTTTTTATTTTTTGTGCTAAATTCGGGCGTCTTTCGTGTTTTATTTTATCGTTCGCGGCTAAGTTGTAGTTGTAAGAATTTAATTCAGTATGAATTTCCTTTAAACAGTCATTTGAAAGTTCAAATTACCTAGAAATAAGATCGTTCACTTTTCTGATGTAATTACACGCACGCACACATACATATTCACTGTTTTGGTTTTCATTAGATGGCGTTGTTATTGTCCAAGAGCATTGGCATGGACGTTAGATAGATGGCGTTAAATAAATAGCTTGGTATCTGTTTATAGATCGCGTTGAATAAAATTGTTAGAATGATAAAAGGTATTTCAGGGAAAAACTCGGAAAATTATTGTTTACAAGAATAAAACTTATTTTTCTAATGTCCAAAATGTACACGAATGTAAGTAACTGACCTTCATCATTGCAGTAGGTAGGTAGGTACCCATAATTATCATAGTTTGCCCCGTGAACCCATGACGGTTTTTCATTATCATCAGCCTACAGAAGTCCACTGCTGGACATGGACCTCCCCATAGAATGTCAAGACAAACGGTCTTGAGCAGCCTCCATCTACCGCCTTTCCGCAACCCCTTCTGTGGCGTGTCCGGCAAGATAGGATGTTGCATAAGAATGTTTCGTTTTACAGAAATGAACAAAAAAAAGAAAAAAAGATTATAAATTGTTTTATATTACAACTTCTGCTTACACTAGAAATATTAGGTATACAGTAAAAAAACATCATCAATAACTAAATACATTTTGCCTTCGTTTTTTGTATTCATTGCTCGAAGATTCTGTACCCGTACCTAAATCCGAAACATCCGTAAAAGAACCAGGATCATATAGCTTTATGTCTAGCCCATTGCCACTTCAACTTGCTAATTTAGAGACCTATGTCAGTGAGCCGGTGGACTTGGATCTACAGGCTGATGTTTGTACCACCATCCATTTAGAATGCGTAGTACGAATAGATAGGTACCTACTCTAGGTAGGTACCTACTACCTATTCTACGCACGGACATTGTTCAGCTAGTCTAATATAAAACCATTTTACTGACTTCAAGCCAATGTAGACGGTTGATCATCATCATCATCAGTCTACAGAAGTCCACTGCTGGACAACGGTTTCCTCTCTAAAATGCCACGACGAACTCTCTTGAGCCTGCATCTACCAACTTTCTGCTGATTATAATATCTTTGGTGCATGAAAAGAGGGGTCTTCCTCTACCTTCATCAGGTTTGTAGGTACCACTCGAGAACCTTTATTCACAAAATATGGTTGTTAGTTCTGCGAACTATGAAGCCATTTTTTTTATTTATTTTTTAACTTTGATAGACTTTTGTTTGACCACGATCTCACCTGTTGGTAAGTGACGATGTGGCCGAAGATGGAGCACAAAGGTCTAGAAGGAACCTATTCACTCTAGTCTTGAAGATACCCAGATTATAGTTTTCAGGAAAGACAGACGACGGTAGTGTATTCCACTCCTTAGCAGTTCGCATTATAAAGGTAGAATTGAAACGTTTAGTACGAAAAGAGGGTATACTAATGAGGTAAGGGTGGTACCAAGCCGTGCGCCTGCTCGTCCATGATGAAAAGGAGATAGTGGGATCAGATCATGAAGTTCCTGGGAGCATTCCCCAAAATGTAACCTATATATAGAAGATCGAAAGGCACGCAACCTTACGGCGGTGCTCGAGAGACTCTAGTCTCCGCCATATGTTGCCCACCTATAAGCCTGAACGCTCTGCTCTCTGAACGTTCGATCGAGTCCAAGGCAGCAAGCTGGTGTTTGGCCGAGCCTGCCATCCCAAACGTGGTAGGAGTACTTCATACCAGCCCGGACTTGTGCTTTGTACAGACTTAGAAGGCTTCATGGAGGCAGTTTTTGCCTTAGACTCGATGTAGGAGCCAAGTTGAGAGTAGGCGTGAGTGAAACGCCTAAGAGCTCGAGGTGATCTCCTATAGCTACAGGTATATCTCGGAAGACAGGAACTTGGAGAAACTTACTTTTTTCGCGGAGAAGAGACAAGCCTGCGTTTTAGAGGCGTTGAACTTGACTAGATTGGCATCACCCCAATCGGAAACAGCCTTGTGAATCAAATTCAGACGCTGCAGCATCTCATCTCTTAACTCCAGAATTTAATTCTGCCTAGCACGCGCATTGGAAACGTATCTCTCCACAACTGTGCTGTCGTCTGCATACCCAATGATACTGGGCATTAGCAGATCATTTATATGCAGCATAAACAGTGTGGCAGGTAGCACTGACCCCTGAGGTACCCCGGCGTTTATAGCCATTTGATCCGACGAGCACCCGTCAACAACTTACTCGAATGGATCTTTCCCTCAGAAAGTCTGCGAGGCAGGCGCAGAATTGAACTGGCAGTCCGTAAGCAGGAAGCTTGCCAATAAGGCTAGCGTGCCAAACCTGTCAAAGGCCTTCGAGACGTCTAATGAAACAGCCAGTGCTTCACCATGATCTCGATGGCCTCTCTCCAAATGTGCGTGGCATACACAAGAAGGTCCCCAGTAGACCGATTTCGGCGAAATATCCTCGATCCGTCGAGGTATGCAAGGACCTTCCTATTCTGTACACGCTCCATACATTTACATAGTAGGGAGGTGACCTAGATAGGGCGGTAGTTCAAAGGGTCAGCACGACTGCCTTTCTTGGGCACAGGTTGCACGTTAGCGAGCTTCCAAGACTTGGGGACTTCACCAGTATTCAAAGAGAGGCGGAAAAGTTGCGTTAATATTGAAGACAACTCAGGTTCACAGGTTTTTAATACTACGGCCGAGATACCATCCGGACCGCTAGCTTTATTCACGTCGAGACTACGTAGCGTTTTGAGCACTTCCTTTTGCTGGATGCGAATTCTTGCATTGAAGCTTCGCACCGAGGAAGGCTGGGTGGAGTTTCGCCAGAGGCGTCAAGACGCGAAGCCTCCGCAAATTGAGTGGCAAATAAATTTGCTTTCTCAACCGCAGCGTGAGTTTGGGACCCGTCCGGTTTCAGTAGTTGGGTTTAGTGAAGGGCGGCTGAAGTTCGCTTCCACCGACTTAGCCAGAGACCAGAAAGCTTTACTTCCCGCAGGGTATGCGGCAAACTTAGCCCCCAGATAGCCAATCCGATTGAAGCGAGCCTTCTGTAACACCTTCTTGCAGGACTTGGTGGCTTTGTTATAGGCTTTCTTCATAATCCGTGCATCCGAGGTTTAACCGTTTCTTGCGTCAACGCAAGCTAGGTATGCAACACGTTTTTGCGCTTCCGCGCTAGCACACGCGGGACTAAACCATGGGCGAGCATTGTTTGCAGGTGAAGCATCGGAGAATGGAAAAAAATACTCCATTGCTCTATTTATCACCTCCGTAACGGCATCAGCACTGACCGTTGGATCACATGAAGAAAAGCAAGTTTGCCGCCAAGGATAAGAAGCGAAGAAGTGTCGCATCTCATCCCAATCTGCCGACTTGTAACACCACACTCGCCTACTACCTCTGGGCGAGGGATCGGGTGGCGAGTATGAAGATACAGACCTCACCACACAGTGATCTGATGTTCCCAAAGGAAGCATCACTGATACCGAGTGGCGATCCGGCTCGTTCGTCAGCAGAAGGTCCAGGCAGTTGGCTGTGTGGTCCTCAACGTCCAGAATTCTGGTTGCCGCATTGACGAGCTGAGTGAGATTAAAGTGAGTGCAAGTTTGCACGCCTCTCTCCCAGCATAGTCGGACAACTGGTAAGGGAACAGCCACTGTTGGTGGTGGGCGTTAAAGTCCCCCAGAATCACCAGTTGGGCATCAGGATAACGTTGCTGGGCCACATCTGCCGCTTCACTGATGTAGTTGAACAACCTGGTTGTCTCGTGGTCTTCAGAGTGACAATGATATAAACCAGCATAGATAATTTTATCTAAGCCGGTGTCCACCAAAGTACATAAAACTGAGAAATCGGGTTCATTGAATCTGCGTCTCCGTGAGGATTAAATAATAAGTGTGGCTTAGCTGTCCCTAGGTGGTGGTGGACCGGATCGAGATTGGAGTGCAGTCCTCTAATGTTTCAGAGGTGCGCTTGAAGCGAGAGGAAAGAAAGAAAGAAAGAAAGAAAGAAAATTTATTTATTTTACCACACGCACAACACTCACATAAAACAAGAAGACAAAAACAAAAATCTACTAAGTATAGGTATAGGTACTACAAGATCTTAGAGAATTGAAAACAAAAATAAATAAAACTGTTATAACCGTTGGTAAGATGATAGGTTGTGTAGGAAGTGCTTCCGCTGTGAGCGCAACTTATTATATGTTGACTTTTTCATGGTTTGGTTTTTGGAGTGATTAGGTTTGTGGGAAAAACGGCTGTTGAGTGAGGCACTGGTCAGTGAAAGCCTAGAGACAAACAGCAGGCTCCTGCGCCAGTGGGAGACTAGACTGGAGACTGAGACCTCCCTCCAGGAATGGCCATCGGGTCCTCTAATCCGGTCGCCAACCGGCACGATGGAGCATTCTGGGATTTTTCGCAAGGCGGCGGGCTAGCTTACTAGTTGGGCCCCCTACAACCTGCAGTCAGCCAGCGGAGAACCGTGCTTCGGATCCCGCTACCTTCCAAGCCTAGCCAACCAGCACACTTGCACTGCTGCGGTCTCTAAAACGCACATGCTGAATCCAGTGCACGAACTGCCGTGGTATTCGGGGCCGCATGAAGCCTCACGTGAATATTCACGATTTGCGCAGTAAGAAATCTGCACTCTGTAAAGTTCGGCGTGTAACGCGTATCGCGCAACGCGTGAATTAGATGACACAAATAGGAAGTGAATTGGCTCAAATCACGGTACACAGTGGAACGATTTTGAAAAAAGGTGGACGTAGGAACAAGTTTCGTAATTTCTGTCTAAAAAAAATTGCAACTGATAGGAAATTGTATGGTGATTAAAAGATATTCTATTAAATTTTCAAAAAAAGACACTCCTTTATAGGTTAAAATAATAGTTCAGAAAAAATGTATGGAAAGATTTATATTATATTGTTTTTCTCAGAAATAAGAAGTTTGTTCAAGAAAAAACCTATAATAGCTTAAAGTAGCTACCGTCTTCTATAAATGGGCATATAGGGTTCTGGACGGTTTAACCCTGCAGCATTGGCAGTTAAGGGGAATTAAACTCTTAAAAAATATTGTTTATTTTGATACGAGCATCTGATAGGAAATGTAGTGCTTCTTAAAAGTTATTCTATACAATTTTCCATAAAAATGAGTCTGTGATATTATAAAAATGTATTTCTGAAAAAATGCAATGAAATATAAATCAACATATTTTTTCTCGGAATTTTAAATCATAAGAAACTTACACTACTTAAGTTCTATACAACAACGAAATATTCGTTTTTGGCTAAACGCTGTTGCAGTGGTGTTTAAATGGGATCAAACTTTACAAATATATGATTTAATGTTAAATGTTAATGGAAAATGGTTCAATTTCTGTCATTCGCTCAGTCTTATCTAAGTAAAATGAATAAATCATAATAAAATCTAGTGTAAAAAACTTCTAAGTCTAACTATTGGCTTCGTAATTATCTCCAAATAATTTGCCAATTTTTCCGATACTCGACATTTCTGACCTTATAGGTAGGTACCCGATACTTTTCATTGCTACAGTTCTTCCACTGAGCATTACATTCATAAAAGTAATAAATCAATAAACAATCTAGTGTCAAAAAGTACAAAGATCTAAGAGATTAAGAGATTGTCTTATTAATTATCTCCAAATAACTTAAATAACTTGCCAATTGTGTTGTTATATCCAAAAGGACTTGTAACTTAATCTTTGCCTCCGTTATTTCAACACCTTCTGTAGGGTAGTATCTTTTTTTGGCTTCTAATATCTTGTAGTAGAAGGGCAATACAGATATGCTGGAATCTGATAACATTGTCCTCAGGGATAAGTATTTTCATTTCGTTAGATTCAGCGAAGTTGAAAGAGCAAGAGCACTATCTTCATCAGAGAAATCATCGCATCCAATGAATAAAATCAGAGCATCACAACAAAACTTTACAGATCTGTTAATATGATTTACCCTCTTACCATTTTAAAATAGTCCGGAATTCCCAGCAGCCATTTTTCATAAAACATATGATAGATATTTTAGTATCGATGTAACTAAAATATTTCCCAAATAAAGTTAATAATAACAAAAATCCCCTTAAAACTAGAAGCAACCTTCGTAAAACTAGTAATCACTTACTGGAAAGATCCACCAAATTATCAGTAGAACCATTTACTTACCTACATTTTTCTATCATCTACATACATTAAATTCTACAGATAAGTTGGTGGGTCTCTAACAATGAAAGGAATCTAGTACCTTCCTACAAGGTCAGTCATTAGGCTCAAGTATCGGGACCATTATTAATAATACGTGGCAAATTATTTCAAGATAAGTAATAGGGGGCGTTCAAGTATTATGTAAGCGCTTGAGGGGGGCGGGGGGGTCTTTGTTTTGCTTATTTTTGATGACATGGTCGATATCGTGATTACGTCAGCAGTTATTATTTACTTATTTTACACAAATGGCAACCCACAAATTGTCTATGCTTGAAAATAAAACTCACATGTCGGGGATTCCCACAAATAAAGAATACGTTATAGGTACTCACCTAGAAGCGAGTGGGGATTACCGCGCGCACTTGTCACGTCTAAATTTCTTCCGTCAATCTATTGTTTCGTTTCGATTCGAATGACGATTTGACGTATTGTAAGCAAATCAAAGCAAGTTAATGTTTGTTTTAACCGGTGATCCTTTTTCGCCCAAGCTTAACTGTTTAACATGTCGTTTCAAATAAACAAATCCAAGTAATATCAAAAATTATTCGAAAGTTTTAAAAAATCTCATACAAATACAAAAGTACAAAATGTACAGAAGTTAGTTAAGCCTATTTGCTAACTACTGCTCACGAATCAATAAAAAAACAGAATACATTAAAAGAAAAATGCATATAGGTACCAATGATTAAGTAAGCATGGGAGGGGGGGAAGAGGTTTGCTTACTTTTGCTAACACAGCTTACACAGAAGGGGTGGGCATAGTGCGCGTCATGTAAAAAGAACGCTGGCGGTCAAGCTTCTACAGGCGTTCCAGCGTTCTTTTTACATGACGCGTACTATAATGGTACATTATTTGTAGTAAACTAGGCAGGCACTCATTCAATGTATAGGTATACATCTCTTAAATAAGTAGAAAAGTAAGTAATCTCTTAAAAAGAACGCTGGAACGCCTGAAGAAGCTTGACCGCCAGCGTTCTTTTTACATGACGCGCATTATAAATAGTTGTAAAAAATCTGCTTACGTAATACTTGAATGGCCCCATACGACAATCGCTAACTTTGTAGTTTTTGTCTCTAGTGACTCTAGAGTCTAGATGATATGGTGATTTACTTTTATGAAAGTAATACTCAGTGGAAGTACTGTAACAATGAAAAGTATCTGGTACTTAACCTACAAGGTCAGTCATTAGGCTCAGGTATCGGAAAAATTGGCAAGTTATTTGGAGATAATTATTAAGACTATAGCGATCTTTGTACTTTTTGACACTAGATTTTATTTTGATTTATTACTATTATGAACGTAATACTCAGTGAAAGTACTGTAGCAATGAAAAATATCTGGTACCTACCTACAAGGTCAGAAATGTCGAGTATCGGAAAAATTGGCAAGTTATTTGGAGATAATTACTAAGCCAGTAGTTAGACTTAGAAGTTTTTTACACTAGATTTTATTATGATTTATTAATTTTACTTAGATAAGACTGAGCGAATGACAGAAATTGAACCATTTTCCATTAACATTTAACATTAAATCATATATTTTTAAAGTTTGATCCCATTTAAATACCGCTGCAACAGCGTTAAGCCAAAAACGATTATTTATTTTTTGTAAAGAACTTAAGTAGTGTAAGTTTCTTATGAAAACCTTTTAAAATTCCGAGAAAAAATATGTTGATATATATTTCATCGCATTTTTCAGAAATATGTTTTTATAATATCACAGACTCATTGTTATGGAAAATTGTATTGAATAACTTTTAACAAGCACTACATTTCCTATCAGATGCTCGTATCAAAATAAATTTTTTTTTTTCAAGAGTTTAACCCCCTTAACTGCCAATGCTGCAGGGTTAACAGAACCCTATATGACCCATTTGTAGAAGACGGCAGCTACTTTAAGCTATTGTTGTTTTTTTTTTAACAAACTTCTTATTTTTGAGAAAAACAATATAATATAAATCTTTCCATACATTTTTTTCTAAACTATTTTTTTAACCCATGAAGAAGTGCCTTTTTTTGCAAATTGAATAGAATATATTTTAATCACCATACAATTTCCTATCAGTTGCAATTTTTTCAGACCGAAATTACGAAATTTGTTCCTACGTCCACCTTTTTTCAAAATCGCCCCACTGTGCGGTACCCCGAATACCATAGCTGCTCAAACCCGTCACTTCCACGATGGCTACACTGGACATCAGTCCGAAACACGACAATGTCGCTTCACGGACTGGCTATGTCCATGGGGTGGTGATAAGCCACGGCCGAAGCCTACCACCAGAAATGTTGTTACCCGTTTGACACCACCCAGAGATCACGTGTAGGGACGCGAGGGTATTTTCCTATGGACGCGAGCAACTCCAATCTCCAAATTTCCGAGCGTACTCTTAGATGATCTATATACCTGCACACCAGTACCTTAGATGATGATGATAATGACTACGTCGTTGTTAATGTTCATCACCACCGCCATCATCATCATCATCACCACCACCATCATCATCATCATCATCTAAAGTATTGTCGTGCATGTGATGATGATGATGATTATGATGATGATGATGATGATGATGGTTGTGGTGGTGATGATGATGGTGGTGACCATCACCGCCATCATCATCATCATAATCACCTGCACGCTAATATCCTAGATGATGATGATGATGATGATGATGATGGTGGTGGTGATGATGATGGAGGTGGTGATGAATATTAACATGATGAAGATGGTGATGATGGTGGTGACCATCAACATCACCACCATCACCATCATCATCATCATCACCTGAACGCCAATACCCTAGATGATGATGATGATGAAGATGATGACGATGATGTTGTTAATGTTCATCACCACCACCATCATCATCATCATCACCACCATCATCATCATCATCATCGTCATCATCATAATCACCTGCACGCTAATATCCTAGATTATGGTGATGGTGGTTAATATAATATATCTTCATAATGTTGTTAATATTCATCACCACCGCCATCATCATCACCATCACCACCATCATCATCATCATCATCATCATCATCATCATCATCATCATCATCTAGGGTATTGGCGTTCAGGTGTTGGTTCTGGTTCGCTGCAGGCCCTGCTGACTACTGAGCCACGCTCGCCTTCGGCTCGCTCGCAGCTTTCGTGGTGATCACTGTTCTCTAGTGTTTTAAATCCATGTTGTACTTTCACTCATTTTGAAATATAAGACTATTCAAAATTCGTAGAATCGTGCATCATACTATCATTGATTCTGGCCAAGTTTTCACGTATTCTTTCGTTGTTTTATTTTTAACACCTCACATAGTAACTTAAAACTTGGGTAGCAAACCTAAATTGAAATAAATTATTTTCTCGCACTATAATGCTATTGCAAAGTTTAAAGAACGTAGTTGTAAAATAAATTAGAATACATTATTATAAGTACAGTTGGCAACCCTATCAGAACTAGCTCGCTATAGTAGAAATTACGGCCAACTTATAAAAAGTATTGTGTGTTCACACTAGTAACGGTTTGGCAACGTCGCTTTTAAACTTTTGCTGACGGAGCGGCAACATATCAAAGTAAAAGTCAAAAAGTATTTTATTCATTGAAATCACAAGGATCATTTTGAATCGTCTTAATAAATAAATTTACATTTACTCCTGTTCCAACGCAACCAGACCTAGAAGAATCAGGCAACAAACACGGTCTGTTTTTCTTTTGATGATCCTGCTTACTATTAGGTGGGGAGCCCCTGTGTAGAGCCTCGAGAACAAGTGGAAGCTGATTCAAAGAAAAAAAGGAAAATCAACTTAAAAGCCTTCCTTAGGTAGGCAGTCAAAAGTAAGATGATAGAGAAAATCAGCAAAAGTTCATAAGGCAGCACACTCTACGCTTGATATACTCTTAGATAACACATATTACAGTCCAGTCGGCAGGTGGTTTCAGATGGAAAAAGGACAAAAGCTAATGAAACTTTGGGAGGTTGTTCAGGGATAGTTAATTAACATTTTCCCAAGTTTTGGACCTCGAGGACCATGTGCGAAAAGTGGAGGGGGGGGGGGGGGGGAGGGGAACTGCACCTTCCATCGGTTTTTTCTCAATAACTTTTTTCTCTTACATCCCACGGCAAAAGTACTAGCTACTTTTTTGTAGAACGTTAAATTTACTATAATTTGGACTAATAAAACATGTTTCTATGTCAATAGATTATCGAGATATGGCGATGTGTGTTTTTTTCTAAGTACATCAACTACGTGCAGAGACACTTTGGTAGCAATGTGATTGTTGTCTTTGATGGATACCCCACTAAATCCGGCTATCAAAGCACCAAAGCAGCAGAACGAGCTCGCCAGTCTGCATTACAAGCACCAACCAAAGTCGTGTTCTCCTCATCTACTATGGTCACAATAGCACAAGAAAAGTTCTGGCAAAAGATCACAATATGGGAGCATTCATTTCGATGTTGATGACACAAATGGTGGATGCTAGCATCGAAGTGAAGCAGGCATTTGAGGACGCCGTGATCATGGTGGTGGGGATGGGGTTGAGAAGAGAAGACTGAGTCCCTGCAGAAGACGGCTTCCACCCCCAATTAGTGGGATACAAGTTGACTTCCCGCCAGTTCAGCAATTGCTTGGAGGTAGCACATTGACGACCTCTGTGGCGCGGCGGGCGAAGGTTGGCCTGCGACGCAGGAGGTTGCGGGTGCGATTCCCGGAACATTTGTTCAATTTGTTCATCGGAACAAATATTTGTGCGATCGCAGATATTTGTTCAGGGTGTTCTGGGTATTTTCTATGCATAATAAAAAATATCTATCTATGTAATATATTATATATCATATAATAATATAATATATAATAATAATAATATATATATCATATATAATATATTATATATTATGTATAAGTATATCAGTTATCTAGTATCCATAACACAAGCTCTGCTTAGCTTGGGGCTAGATAATGTTGTGTGAACTGTCCAGCATTATTTATTTATTTATTTATCTTGCTGCATGGTGGCCTGTGGCATCTTCTTTATGACTGGTTTTGATTATCTGTCGTTTTTGAGAGAACCGCCGGGCCTTAAGGTACCAATTTGGTTTCAAATGAAAGCTACAATAATTTACTACAACTTCATTAAAATAATTTTTGACGTGGGATGCATATTTTAGAATATATTTCACAAAATAAGTAAAAATTTCTTAAAAAAACACTTAGGAGAAAAATTGCCTATTTTCGAAGAACTTTATCTTGGAAAACAATGGCTGTATAGATCTCGCCTTAGTGTCAAATTGTAGAAAATTTAGTCTACTTTAAAAATATGCCTGTTGACTATACCGGTCAGACCCTTCCTTGACTAAGATATTGAGCAAAAAATGAAAAAATATATAAAATTTCATGATTTTTTGAGCCGCTCGCTCAGCACTTGGAAAATATGGTTTTTTAATAGTGGTTAAGGTATTAACAACATATAAAAAATCAGCGTGACCGGAACTTTTGTAAGCACGACCCCTTTTTCATGTTTAACTTGACTGCACTATAATATGAATACCAACATGATGATGTGAATGTTTGGTTTTCATCAGAGAAGAAAATCAGCTTTTGAGATCTGGTTTGGGTGGAGGGGTTTCCAAAGTAGGTGATTGTAACCAGGAACCATAATTATAATAACATTCCATCATTATTTGGGTATAACCATGGTATAACAGAAGAAATAAGGTGGAATTTAGCATTTTACGGCACATTTTAGCAAATTCTAAAAAAATATTTTTTCGAAGCGCCATATCTCGGTAACTTATCAACATACAATCAAGTTTGAATAATCAAAATTATAGTAAATTTAACGTTCTACAAAAAATAATTAGTACTTTTGCCGTAGGATGTAAGGGAAAAAAGTTATTGAGAAAAAACCGGCGGAAGGTGCAGTTTCCCGCCCCCTCCTCTTTTCGCACAGAGTCCTCGAGGTCCAAAACTTGTTTTTTTTTATTTAACCATCCCTGAACAACATCCTGAAGTTTCATTAACTTTTGACCTTTTTCCACTACTTTACCCCACTTTTTACGACCTGCCGACTAAAACATCACTTTTATTATTTAGCGCCATCTCTATCATGTTTACTTACTATCTTACACAAAACTCTTATGTTTGAAGGTCAATTTAGCGCCATCACTGTCATCTTTAATTAAACTGGGTGCTCTGCTGCGTAAAAGTATCTCGCTACGATAATAGATGTCCGTGCAAAATAAACTCACACATTTGTAAAAATTGTCGTATTTCAAACCTGTTTTAAAAATTCCCTATTGTATATTTTTGTTTGGAACGACCATTCGCGATAACTATTATCATTAGGAATCCTACAAAATAAGTCAATTTATAAAATGACAATCTGTGGTTTGAGTAACGGCCTAAAGTATTTTGTATGGGCAAGGAAACTTGAACATTCACCTTAACATTATGAAAAGACCTATTATGATTTGAGATTAATTTAATTACTAGTCTCCACCCTTGGCTTCGCTCGCGTTTTATCAGGATAAAAAGTAGCCTATAGCTCAATCCAGGTCATAATCTCTCAGGGTATCAAATTCCATCGAAATCGGTTAAGCCGTTTCGACGTGATTTAGTAAAAAACATCGAAATATCGTGACTATATGATATTAGTGGAATTTATAATTTGACATTGTATTTGCACCTAAAATCATTAAAGTTTTTTTGTTGGTGCGCATCTAGTCTGGACTTCGTTTGATTACTAACCTAAATTAGGTAAAGTTTTTTAACATAGTCCTGTTCCCACACTAGGATTTCCTGTATCGTGGGTAACTATGAGAACCGTGGTACCATAACACCCAGACCCGGAACAAATATTTGTAGATAAAACAAACATTTGTCGCGCAGCTGGAATCAAACCCGCAACCTTTCGCGTCTCAGCCGGCTATTTACCCGACGCGCTACAGAGGTCATAGGTTACCTACGAAATTTAGGGATCATATCATGTTTTTTACCTACATTACCTATAATGCGTAATTTCCCTTATATTCATTAAAACCTGGTAAACCTTATCTAATTCTAATGTCAAGAAAAATCTGTGTCAGCTAAAATCATAATCAAATATTGAAAGATGCGACATAAATAGTTACACAGAAGTTGTACAACATTACGAAATATTTTTGCCAGCAATTCCAAAAGTATGACAACTAGCTGATAAGATTGTTTGCATTAAGACTGTGCCACATCCCGGCAGAAATCTTCATACAAAAAAAAAGCGGTTTTTATTGAATATCTCGTGAAATATAGATAATTTTAAAAAACTCCGTGGGTGAACCCTTCGTTTTATTGTATTGATCTTATTTATCCAATATTTTACCCAATAATCTGTACCATATTGACAAACAATCGAATCTAGCCAAAAGATAGAGGTAACATTGTTTCTTTTTATATCAAGAAAATTTTGTCCTATCGTGTTTCTGTCTGTGTAATCTCTCGGTATTATAATGTAGTATCCATGCATATTTTTAATTTGAACATTGTAATTGATTTAGTCAGTTAAAAATCTAACCTAAGATTGGTAATTTTGCTTTATACCCCACCTTAAGAAATCTGTGGCGCGGTGGGTTAGTATCCGGAGTAGCTGAGAAATAGCTGAGATGCGAGAGGTTGCGTGTTTGATTCCCGCTGTGGGATTGCAGGCGTCCATAGGCTACGGTAACCGCTTACCAATAGACGGGCCGTAAGATTGTTTAAAAAAAATTTTACGTGGTGATTTTTCTAAGATACAGACAGGCATACCAAAATGAAGAAAAAAAACTATTTGACTCAATACCGGTTTAAATATTAAGGCTCTGTTGACATTTTTTTTTGTTATACTAATTGGGATGACGGGTCAAGCAGGTGGCCCACCTGATGTTAAGTGATACCCTCTGCCTATGAACAGTGCATTACCTCAGAGGTCACGCCCACCTAGGACGCACCCTATATGTGGCATTGCACTGCGCCTGCCACCCTGAGACATAAAGAGGAAAAGTTTAACGTGTCTGTATGTTCACCGGCACCCTTACGCTTCAAACCGGAACACAGCAATGCGAGCACTACTGATTTGCGGCAGAAATAGGTATAGTGGTGTACTTCCCCGGACGAACTCTTTCACAAAGAAGCTCTACTACTACTAAAAAAGTATTACTCAGCGAGTTAACTAATTAGAGGTTAAATCCTTTCGTTACCTTTTAAATTACTAAGTGGATGAAAATGATCCTTGTGATTTCATTGTACAGATTCGGCTCAGTTACAGTTTTATTATAGTATATCATTATGATTATGACTATGGCGTACTTCAAAAAGACTACCAGCATTAGAAACATCCCAGGAGGTATAATGTAAAGACCAAGTCATTGACACGAGTTCCCACTTTTAATTAAACGCTATATCTAATAGGACCCGCAATACACAGTACAAGAGAAAGCAATTTAAACTCGTGTAACGTACAATGTCTCTGTAGGTAGTTAAGCCGATCGGGAATCAGCTGGTTCACTCCATACAAACGGCACACTATTATATACACAAAAAGACTGTCCAAATGGTGACGCCTTTGAGGGTTTGTCAATTGTCTTTATACTTCATTCAAAATAAACAGCAGTCGCATACACAGTAGGGATGGGTAATACTTGCAAAATCAAGAACCAGGGCTTCCAAGTTCGTCCACTCTAAGCCCCAAAAAATAGGGCTCATAAAACCTTCAAGGTATATTTTTTTGAATAGGAAATTGATCCGTGCATTTATAAATAGGGACCACAATCGTGTTTGGAAAAAATACTTGGAAGTGGAAAAATACTTGCATAGGAAATTGGACTAAGCCATCTTATAAACAAGGGGCATAATTGCATCTGCCAAAAAGTACTACGAAACCTTGCAACTAATTCGATTGCACAGGGCGATAAAGTTTCTGCGCGTGCGGAACTAGCGACTTTACTTTCAAGTCTTTAGGGTCCACACCTGGTCGGCGTACTTGCAAGTAAAAACCTGGTGGAAAACCCTGGTCGCGTAAATACGATTCTATACACAGACCTGATCTCACACTAGTACAGCTATCACCTGTGCACGACACAGTATCAGGAACTCCGAGTACCGTGGTACCAAAACACCCACACTAAATAGGTAACACTATATTTGCAGATCATACAAACATAATATGTCCCACCTCACATCTCAGGCGGCAACTTGTCTGCCGCGTTAGTGAGGTAGTCTTTCAATTGAATCGATTCGCTTTTCTTTTCTTCCACTAACTTTGTCTGGACCAACCAAGTCGATTGTTTTGGACGGCCACCAGGGGACCCGTTTTAGATCATATAGTACAAAGGCGGATAACTTAACCTTACCTCATCGAGTAACAAGATACGACAACTTTGAGGAGGTAACACTCCTATAAAAAGGGTTGCCTGAGCAAAACCTGGAGCGTTTTGTGTAGTGCGTAATTTAGACTTGGCCGGGAGTTGCTCCAAGCTGAGGATAGGCAACCACATATTTAATGAATCAGGTTATTAGAACTAACTTGTTACTTGATGAGGTAATTTTTCACTGGCACTGGTATACCTTTGGTCGATTTCAGGAAGTCCCAAGGCAGGACGAGGCATCTTACTTTTTTGGTGCACTAATTGATAGCCATTAACTAATGTGCCAGGTCTCAACTTGTTACTCGATGAGGTAAATTCCAAAAAATCCAGTTTAAATCACCGAATACACAAAACGCTCCAGGTTTGGCTCAGGTAGCCCTGTTTTTTTAGAAGTATTATTTATACTGAATCACCTCAAAGTGGTCCCATCTTCAGTGTTGCCTGTCTCTCTGGAATGCCATACGGTGTTGATGGTAGCAGTAGTGACAGCGATGAGGCACCACAATCCACTGCGCCGGCGACGATGACGAAACGAACACAAGCTATATTCCTACCCGCGCGCCCCACTACACGAGCCGAGCGGGCTGCAGCACGCATCGCACTGAGCGGATTAGTGCTAAGCGGGACGCGAAGGGATTGCGTCGCGTTCACTCACCTTGAAAAAGACTCTCGAAACGGGTCGAAACAATGTCGGTGCTTACATCGATTTAACGGTACGTGAAAATTTCCCGTTTTTATAAAATAATTGGTCCCATCTTGTTACTCGATGAGGTAAGATTGACTACGGTTAACGCTTGTACTTATAGCATATTCTTAAATATTCAACAATATAAAGGTAATTAAAACATACAGACCATCGTATCGTACAGAGTGTCTGTAAAGGACTACTGCCATGCAGGATGCAATATTTATTACATTTCAGGCTCAACAATTTGGTAAATTCTGAAAAATAGTTGTTAAGGTGTGGTATACCGCAAAATTCCTAATCTTAGAATTGATTTTAACAGGCTAAATCAATATTCAAATTATAAATATGCATGGATACTACATTATAATTGCGAGGGATCACTGCACCAGAAACACGATAGGACAAAAATGTCTCTATAGACAAAAAAATCAAATTTGCGTCTCATTTTTGGCTAGATTAGATTGTTTACTAAAACAGTCCATATAAACAACAACAGTCCGGGTAAACAAATTTATAAAATAAAATAAATACAACAAAGCCAAGGGTTTACTGTAGGGGTTTTGTAAAATTATCTATATTTTACGAATTATTAAATAAAAATCGCTTTCTCTAGCGGCGCAATGCGTTTTTTTGTATAAAAATTTTTGCCTGGTGTTTTTTTTTTAAATTCTTGAATGACTTAACAACCATATGGCCCACCTGATAATAAGCGATAACCTCTGCCTATGAACAGTGCATTACCTCATAGGTCACGTCCACCTAGGACGCACCCTATGTGGCATTGCACTGCGCCCGCCACCCTGAGACATAAAGATGAAAAGTCTCATGTGCCTGTAATTTACCGGCACCTTTACCCTTCAAACCAGAACACAGCAATGCGAGCACTACTGATTTGTGGCAGAAATAGGACGGAGGCAAAAATAGGCGTTGGCGCAGTCTTAAATATTTTTTCCAAGATAATTTTTAATCGTGATAGTGGCGTGTTTTTTCAGGGTTAGAGCTACCTGGCTGCTTTTGTATCGTCAGTATCGCTACTGCTGTTATGTAAAACGGCTTAACATAACGTGTTATGTAGAACGAAGATACGAGCTAGGAATTAAATCTTGTAATTCGGTACGCACAAGGTGCTTTATATTACGGAGGTAATCTTCCTATTCTAAGGTGCGGAAAAGGGAAAAATCATACCACCGGGTTAAATTAAGGCGTGGATATATCTTAAATACGGTACATAAAAAAACTTTATACACCGTTTTTATTAGGGTTCCGTAGTCAAAGACAAGGAACCCTTTTAGATTCGTCATGTCTGTCTGTCTGTCTGTCTGTCCGTGTATGTCACAGCCTTTTTAATCCTAAACTATTAGAGCTATACTGTTGAAACTTGGTAGGTAGGTGTATTCTGTAAACCGCATTAAGATTTTTACACAAAAATTGAAAAAAAAACAATTATTTTTGGGGTTCCCCATACTTAGAACTGAAACTCAAATTTTTTTTTTCATTATACCTATACCTGTGGGTTATAAATTAGTTTGAACGAGATCTAGTAAGTAGTTTTTTTATTTTTGGGATTCCCCATACTTACAACTGAAACTCAAAAAATTTTTTTTCATCATACCCATACGTGTGGGGTATCTATGGATAGGTCTTCAAAAATGATTTTGAGGTTTCTTATGTAATTTTTTTCTAAACTGAATAGTTTGCACGAGAGACACTTCCAAAGTGGTAAAAAGAGTGTCCCCCCCCATAGAGAACGAGATCTAGTAAGTAGTTTTTTTTTAATACGTCATTAATCGTAATCCATCCGAGAACTTTTATATTATGTTACTTGCTGCTACGGAACCCTTCATAGGCGAGTCCGACTCGCACTTGGCCGCTTATTTTAAATATCTTTAGAAAACATTTGTTAATTTACATCATAAAAAGCACCTCATCATCAAATCAAAACCAGAAAAAAACACTTTACATACATACATGTACACAGATATGCATACATAGACATACGCCTTTTTCCCCGAAGGGGAAGGCAGAGCCTCAATGAACCTCCTTTCACAGTGGGTTGCACCACAGTGGAATATAGACGTGGCAATTGGTGAGCTCAGCGCCGCCATTGCTTCACACGACAGAATCGGCAATCGGTTTCTTCCAGTAATACTCGTAGCACATTCCATAATAAGCTAGCAGCCAGGACAAATCTTATACCAACGAATCTTATCAGCAAGTCCGGATAATCCCTTAGTCGGCTTTTACGACAACCACGGATGGAGACGGAGGGTTCTATTATTACACCGGACACTCCACAAAAACACTTTAAATTATCAAAATAAAGATATAGATAATTTAATAAAAACGGTATTTTCCCTTTATCGGTTTATCGGTCCATCAACCGGTTACATTAAATGAATATACTGATGATACACTGATGTGAACGAGGTCTAGTATTATTTTATCTGTGACGAGGTATACTATACCTAACCTTCGTATTTCACAGCACTCTTTGAGTGGTCGAGGCATGTGGGTTTGACGGGACGTTGGCCTGCATTTTGGAACCGCAACCAAAAAGTGATTTATTATACAAAAGGCTTGAAGCTAGCCAATTTATTTCATGTGTAGGAGGCATTTACGAAAATGAAAAGCTTTCTTTTTTATATCTATGAATATCTGTAGGGCAAATCTTATAAATTTTTAATATATTGTTTTGCGTGACGTGTACTTTAGTCCCTTCACCTTGCTTGGGTACCTATTTTAAATACTATTTTTAGGCTGTACTGTAAATGTTTAACATGAAATACTATGTTTTGTGCTTTATTAATTATTTTGTACCTATTCGACACGCCAATGTAAATACAGTGTAACGAAAATGTTAAATAAATATCTGACCAAAATCTGATGTGATTAAAAGATGTCTGATTTTAATTCTGTATAATAACTATTTAATAATAATAATACTTATTATAATAATTTTAGTATAACCTAATTATCTAGATTTGGATTTGGGAGATATTAGCTGTGCCCGCGACTTCGTTCACGCGGTACATTCATATCTTCTGAACCCTGCAAGATGTGAACATTAAAACGTCTATTTCTCACGATGGTGAAATGAGGCCTTTTGAGGCTCTTCCTACCCTTCGGGGAAAAAGGCGTGTGTCTATGTATGTATTTATTTAAAAATACCTGTTTAATCCCTAAAATTTTACCATAGAAATCCATTTAAACGTTTTGCAGCCTATTCGAGACAAACTTTTAGACTCAATATATAATAATAATAATATTAATATTATTTTTTAAACTATATGAGTTTTTTGCCTGTAATAAAGAATAAATTTATATATTCTTTATTACAGGCAAAAAACTCATAAATTTAAAAAAATTACAAAATACCGACACAACATTTCTAAAAACGGTAATTTATGATTAGGTATCGTATGAAAAGCATGGCATTTATATTTATATCACAGACAGATTCCTCAATTTTATTATATTGTATAGATTTGCAAATTACTTTGCAAAATTTGTTTGACAGGTGATTAAGCCAATGATCAGGCTTATTTTAAGAATAATAAAATCTGCTGAGTATCTGTGGAGTTATCCATCGAATGGAACTAAAGCCGGGCATCAGAGAGTGGTCAGATAATGTAGAAAAAGTTTTTTTGTATCTATACCAATTATAATGAGGAAAGATTTGATTGTTTGTTTGCATTGAATAGGCTCCGAAAATACTGAACCGATTTGAAAAATTATTTCACTGTTGGGAATCTACACTATCCCCGGGTGACATAGGCTATTATTTTCTAAAAAATTAGGGATCCGTACTAAAACTCCAAAAATGTAACCCAAGGTGTAAAAAAAATACCGAAAATATTATTTACATCGCGTATGGATAGATGGGGGGTTGGGAAGGGGGGAGGGTTAGGGGGACGGGAGGGAGGGGGGATTTTGACACTAACTGTGCGAAGAAGGGCGAGTGTCTAGTTTAAAATAAATTTCACTGGACTCACCCGCTGCAGCTAACGCCGGCAAGCTAATTTCACTCATTTTCACTTTATTGTAGTTTTGTAAATTTCCACAAAAATTAATAATACAGACACTCTCTCCTCTTGCCTGCCTATCATGTCAGCTGTTCCAACTCTTATAAACAATCTGTCATCTTTCCTTATTATATTATAATGACGTAATTAATTATCTAGACCTTGCTGCAACCAATCTATCTTGAACCTTACTTTTGTTCAAACATCCTCATTCGCTGCGAAGACTGAGGTTCTTGTAAGATGGCTTTGATTTCACTATGTAAACTGGAGATAAAATTATCAATCACATGTTATTCTACTATGCTACTAGATTCTGTGATTCAAATTAATGGTAATACGGTTATTGATCTCAAAATATACCGTAACAGATAACATTAAAATTATAGTAATATCTGTCTGAAGTTTTACTTTCAATAATAAAAGGCACAATTCTACTAAAGCAATTGTATTTAAATTGTTAATTAATTGTCCCATACTTGTCACTTTTGACACTTTTGGTATTCTACTAACTTTAATGGTTTTTAAATTGCATTATAATTGTGTCAAGTTAGAAACAATGGTAAAATCTTTCTTCGTAAAAATTCGTACAATCATAAATTTAGCAGACTACCATTTTAATTGACAATTGTAATTACATAGTATGAGAATAGTTTCTCTTTAAAAAAAATAGAATTGGGCTCTCTGTTCAAAGAAAACTATGACATTACATAGTGAAAATTATCTATATGAACATAACCTTTGTTAAATATTATAAAAAGGTATGAAAATAATTTTCAATTTAAACAGCTTGCTATATTTTTTCATAAATAAGTGCCATACATACCACACTCCTTTTTCCCCGAAATGGTAGGCAGAGCCTTAAAGTGCCTCTTACACTTTGGTTTGAATCATCGTGGGAATATTAGACGTGACAAGTAGAGAGCTCATCATCGCTATTGCTTCTCATGACTGATTCAGCCAACGCTTTCAATAAGTAATAACACATTCCTTAATAAGTTAGCAGCAAGGACAAATTGTATACCAACGAATCTTACTAACAAGTACTGGCGGCGAAAAACTGAACGATTAATTAGTACTGTCCATTGTTCATAGATCCTGGCCAATAGGTACCTAATCTATGCCAGTGTGTTTTAATAGTAGTAGAGCTTTTTTGTGAAAGAGTTCGTCCGGGGAAGTACTACCACCATACCTATTTCTGCCGCAAAGCAGTAGTGCTCGCATTGCTGTGTTTCGGTTTGAAGGGTAAGGGTGCCGGTGAAATTACAGGCACATGAGACTTTTCATCTTTATGTCTCAGGGGGGCAAGTGTCGTTGACCATGTCCGTACGTAAATAACATACTTCTTGACTAATCATAATATAATGGGCAGCGCTCAGAAGGCTACACCATATCTTCTTGTCATAGATACCACAGAGTCTCAAGACGAAAGCCTATATCAGTGCCTGTAGCCAGTAAATGACTTACGGCGCTAAGACGTGCTCGCTAACTATTGGCTGTATACACAAGATCAAATAGCGCAGCGGTATATGGAGAGGGCTATGCTAGGAGTTACACTACGTGATAGATTCCGAAACCAGATCTGTAGAAGAAACAAGAATTCTTTCTGTGGATAAAACAAGCTTACTTTAATATTATAAATGCGAAAGTTTGTGAGTGTGTGAGTGTGTTTGTTACTTCTTCACACTGAAACGGCTGGACGGATTTGCATGAAATTTGGAATGGAGATAACTGGACTCCTGGTATAACACATAGGCACATTTTTATCCCAATATTTTCACGTGGTCGAGACTTACGCGGGTGAAACTGCGGGGCGCTGCTAGTTGGTCATGAAGCGTAGAAAAATTGTTACAACTAAACCAAACAATACAAAAATTGCGCTTCATATTTATATTTTCTGCTTATGACTATGTTATCTATCTATCTATATATTTACTACTATTAATTATAAAGAGGAAATATTTGATTGTTCGTTTGTTTGCATTGAATAGGCCCGAAACTACTGAACCGATTTGAATAATTATTTCACTGTTGGGAAGCTACACTATATCCGGGTGACTAAGGCTATAATATATTTTCAAAAAAATTAGGGATCCTTACTAAAGCTCCAATAATGTAACCCGAGGTGCAAAAAAATTACCTAGATTTTTGTATCTGGTATCTAGTTTTGTAGATGTGCGGTTAGGAAGGGGGGAGGATTAGGGGTGCTGTTGGTGCTACTACGGACTCTGCTGAGCAAAGAGGCTGGTTTCTTACGGATTATGGCATGAAAACTATCGACCTACGCCTCCGCAAACACAGTACATACGCTGCAGAGGCAGCCCCATCAGCATCCTAAACCCGTTATTATTGGACGTGTAGGGCAATTAAGCGGTTTTTGAGTATAACTGAGCCACGGTTAGCAGTAGGGTTTGCATAGAGTAACTTTCACTTGCCCACTGCAACGAGAAAACCAGCGCGCCAGCATATTACTTCTGATCACCAGCGACCTTTATTTAATCTTTTCTATGTGTTGACTGTGTTGCAGCGGCCGTGGTGATAGGCAGGGTCAGAGTGCTCCGCGTAAGGAAACTACCTCAGCTGTGCAATATTTTGGTATCAAATATATCATCATCGTCATCAGATAGGGCCTTCCTCTACTGTTTTGACCGTTTTGTACATACCACTAGTGGTATAGTCACATAATTTATCAAAATATGTATACAGGGCGGTTATTCGCTATGACAGAACGTAACATAACGCGGGCTCGTTACGATATCAGCGTGGAATCATCGTCTAATCTTGCTTCGACTGGGAATCGAACGTAGTAATTTTAAATTAAAATTAATTTTACGTTGTACCTTTGTTTTAAGATACTATGTAACGTAAGAAGAATTATTATTTTTATCTATTCTTTCGATTGGCATCATAAAAATACGGGGTGTTTTTTTTTTCACATTTAAGTCGGTTCGATTCCCAAACGCAGCAAGTAATTTTTAGTAAATCTTTGAATGCAGTATTACTAAATTTAAAAAAAAAGTCTCCTTTTAGTAAAATATCCTATCTACAATATTTAAGGTACTTTCCCTTCATGACGACCTTTGGGACGACCTGTTTATACATACATACATAGTCTCACGCCTTTTCCCCCGAAAGGGTAGGCAGAGCCACAATGGGCCTCTTTTCGCCGTGGGTATTATGATGGAGCGTTTTGCCGTTTATTCAAAGTTTCTTTTTCGGCATTAAAACCGTTAGCACTGTGACACCTGCAACAAAAAACACAAGAATTAATAAGTTTATTCAAATATATCTTTGAATAATTACTTTGAATAATTTTTGTCACATTTTTGAGTTTTTTCTTTGCTCTGTTATGATTAACTGTTCTTATGTCTAATCTACTAATCTGTCTCATTTTATCTACTACCGAATTAGTTTCTATCATTTAGAAACTAATTAGTTCACCCCGGACGGGACATCGCAATGTATCGTTTATTGTAAGGGGTGAAGTTCCGGCGGTTCAAGGGACGCCTGTCACGTGATACCCCGGGCCGCGACGCGTCGGCGATCACACGTGTGTTAGATTAACTAATAAATAAAGTGTTTTTTTATGTGTATGTTAGTTTCTAAGGTATTTATGTTGATATGGGCTTACTGTTTAGGTTTAGTGCATTTCTCAGTAAGCCTGAAATAAAGATTTTGAATTTGAATTTGAATTGATAAATAACATGTAAATACATGTTCTTTTTTTTTCAATCAACTACAAATTAAATAAACAAAACAATTAGGTCAACAAATTTAAAAAAAAACATACGAATCAGTTGAGCTACCTGAAGACCGCTGCTAACGGTGTCGATCTAAAGGTAGCTCAACTGATCCAAATCACTACCAGATGCAAGCGTCCCTAAGATGCTGGCAGAATTGCCACGTTGAATGGCAATACTAATGCGTTGAGCCAGATAAGAGCCAGCTCTCAGGTCACGCGTCGCTTCGATATGACGCCCTGAAAGAATTTTGAAAACGCGAAGGGCCCCGGTACCCCGCGGATGCAGAGTCTCGACCCCGAAAGGCTCAATAAGTAAACTCTGTCTAGACTTGCATATTTGCATCTTTTGAGGTTCTCTGCGGAATGTGGCTCCGTACCGGTCCTAACATGTCGGGGTATTATTTTCGTAATGGTACATTATGTTAGAAGGCGGTCTACTTTTCAGATCGTCGCGACTTTAATCAAGACCTTCTGTCATCTTCAAATGCCCAGACCTTCTGCTGTACCAGCCTTCTCCACTCCGGGCGCTTTTCTGCCATAGACTCCCAATGAGAGGGCTCAATGTTGCATTTTTGGAGATCAGAAAAGAATATGCGCTTCGCCACTCTCTCGTCGTGCAATTACTGCAAACGCACGTTTACAGCCAAAATAGGATATGTAAGTCATAAAAGAGCACACCAGCGAAGCGCTTCCGTATAAAGCAGATAAACAGTCGCCGTGGCCGAAATCGGCCTGGATGACGTCATCATCAACATGTCGGTATATTAGTAAGAGTTGAGTTAGATTCCTAAACTATCATGGAACATCATCATATCATTGGAAAATAAGCTTGATTGTTAAAGGGGTTTTTGAGCTACGGGGATTCAAGCGGAGGACCTCTTGAAGCCCCGTAGCTCGAAAACATCAAGCTCATGTTCAAGATTTAAAATTATATTTAAATAGCCTACCTACATTGAGAGTTATACAAGAGAGTTGACGCCAGGCAGGGGCCGGTTATAAAACACCAAGCCAAATCCTTTTACAATATGGTTTCAGGAAGAAAACATGTTGTGCCGACTCCACTATTAGTGGGATAAGGTCAAGCAAATGGTGATTCAGATAACATACCTACCAAGTTTCATCGAGATTGGATCAACGGTTCTCCTGTTATCTTCGGACAATCACATAATAATTACAAACACACAAACGCCACATCCTGCAATGGGGGATTTTCTGACAGCTCAAAAGAAAACATTACCAAAAGATTGTAGTAGATGGCGTTGACAAATAATTCAGTTAGTGTGACCCTTCGAGCATTTAATTTAACCTACTTCTTCTTCTTCATATAATAGCTTCTGAGGAGAGGTGTGTGACTTCGAAAATTTAATTTAACCTTTTCTTCTTCTTCTTCTTCATATAATGGCTTCGAGGAGTGCACCACTAATTTCGCCAATGTCAAGGAATATTAATTTGTAATAAAATTAGTCAAGTCGTCAAGAGTCTCCGTCAAGTCCAATAACCCAATTTAAGTGGTGGCATTCAGTACCTATCTTTTTGACGTGAGTGACGTTTACAATAACTTTTTGCAACATTAGACATACATACATACATACATAGACACACGCCTTTTTCCCCGAAGGGGTAGGCAGAGCCTCAATAGGCCACTTTTCACAGTGGGTTACACCATCGTGGAATATAGACATGACAAGTGGTGAGCTCATCGCCGCCATTGCTTCCCACGACTGACTCGGCTAACGCTTTCTTCCAGTAATAACACATTCCTCATAAGCTAGCAGCCAGGACAAATCTTATACCAACGAATCTTACAAACAAGTCCGGGTATTCCCTTAGTCGGCTTTTACGACATCCACGGGAGGAGATGGAGGGGTCTATTCTTGGGCCGGAAACACCACGGAACAAATAATAAATAAATAAATAATGCTGGACAGTTCACACAACATTATCTAGCCCCAAGCTAAGCAGAGCTTGTGTTATGGGTACTAGATAACTGATATACTTAATACAATATATTACATAGATAGATATTTTTTTATTATACATAGAAAATACCCAGAACACCCTGAACAAATATCTGCGATCGCACAAATATTTTTTCCGAGGCGGGAATCGAACCCGCAACCTCCTGCGTCGCAGGCCAACCTTCGCCCGCCGCGCCACAGAGGTCGTCAAAACGTCGTTACTATGAGACCTCGCTTCGCTTTTGTAATTAATTATATATGATTTTCGACCCTATTCAGTTCGTAGAATATTTTATACTACAAGTATTGTCTGTTTTATCGAAGGGAAGTCAAACACATCGATCCAGACATTATAATTAGTCCGATATGTGATCGACAATTTAATTTCATATATGTATGCAAATTCAATATTTACTTCAGTAGTAGCAAAGCTCCTCTTATATGAGTTCACCTGGGGAGGATTACCATCATTATTACACGGTATGGGTGAAATTACGGCCACTTGAGACATTAAATCTATATGTAGTGCACTGCAACTTAGAAGACAGCTGCAAGGCCGTTCTGTTTATGGATCCAGGAAGTTACCTATACGTAAAGTATTATTTTATCTGTGGTATAGTATTATTTTATATGTGCCTATACTTACAAATCATCATCCCAGACATGGTGAAGAAAGGTACGATGCATCTCATGTCCAGAAGTACTGCGAAGCCGATGTTGCCTGATAGCGTGCCGAGACGCCCGCTCATCATCACCAGGGATAGTGCTAGGGACCTGGAATCAGAAGAGGAATATGAATTGCATTGCATTAAATATTACGGTACATGGCACAGTGATAACCAAAACAAAGTTGTTTTTATTCAATTAGGTTACAATCATTTCGTTTATTTAAAAAAAAAAGCCTTTCGTAAATAAAAGAATCCGTCGATAGGTAGTTTTCGAAATCTTAATCTTCTAGCTTTTAATCTTGTCCATTATGAAATGTTACTACGTTATATAAATGTTATATGCATACTTTATGTATGTATATAATATATCACGCCTGTTCCCCGGAGGAGTAGGCAGAGATTAGGTACATATATCCACTTTTTTTTCCGAGTATGACTGATCAGTCTATTGGCCCACCCTGCATAGGTCACGTCCACGTAGGTCGCACCTTATGTGGCAATGCACGCCCGCCACCCTGAGACATAAAGATGCAAAGTCTCATGTGTAATTGCCACTATGTACGAACCAACTTACCCCTAATTCGCTTTTATCACATCACATTCTTCACAATGCTCGTCAGCTTAGGTTACTACTGACCTTTCGAAAGATAGGTAGCTATTAAAATAAAACCATTGAAATTACCATTAGAATAACTATTTATTTCTCACCTAATCTCCGTAGGAAACAGCTCAACAGCCACAGCTTGATTCAGGGCCTTCATCAATTGAGAAATTGCAGTGCCAGCCGCAAATAGGGCCACCACAGCAATCTTGGAGTTCGCATATCGGAGACCCAAAGTGACCCCGATACTTATAACACCACACACGACTAGTAAGGCCTTCTTGCCAACCTTGTTGACGACTGCTCCGGTGATGAAGTAGGGGAAAAAACAGACGAATCCAATGATGATGCTGTTGATGTAGGTTTCAGATCCACTTACAGTCTGAAAGATTAAATTGTTTTTTTTTACTACAAAAGCAGCAACAGTATTCAGGCAAAAAATATATGATCGCACTAGTTCTTCAGCGGAATGCCATAGCAGTGCAAGTGGGGTGATAGTCATTTTAATTCCGTTTGCCTATTAAAGAAATAAAGAAAGAAAATTTATTTATTTTTCCACACGCACAACACACACATAAAACAAGAAGACAAAAACAAAAATCCACTAAGTATATAGGTAGGTACTACAATATCATGAGAAACTAAAAATAAAAATATACAAAAACTGTTATAAACTTTGGTAGGAAAGTTGATAGGTTGTGTGTGTTGTGTGGGGTCAAACAGGTCCCTGTCTTAGAATATACTGCACCAGACCTAGGTTTAGTGCAGCGCTGGTTTTCAGACAGGGCCTAATTAAATGAGCTCACGTTAATGATTGTTTCACAAATAACACTATCACTAGACTCCCATCAATCCGTTTTAGGGTTCCGTATCCAAAGGGTAAAACGGGACCCTATTACTAAGGCTCGGCTGTCCGTCTGTCTCTCCGTCTGTCACCAGGCTGTATCTCATGAACCGGGATGGAAAGACATTTGAAATTTTCACAGATTATGTATTTCTGTTGCCGCTACAACAACAAATACCTTCTAAAAACAATAAAATAAATATTTAAGGGGGCTCCCATACAACAAACGTTATTTTTTTGCCGTTTTTATAAATAATGGTACGGAACCCTTCATGCGCGAGTCTGACTCGCACTTGGCCGGTTGTTATCGATATCGTCATGTTAGTGTTTTGTCTCAGAGCTGTTAAGTCCTGCCCAATTGCCTCTTTGGGCTCAAGATATCAAGGACAGTGGATTTGTATGTGGAACAAAAACAAGAGAAAAGGCGAGAATGTTTTAGTGGTTTAATGAGGATTACAGCCCCCCTATTCCCTATCTTGAAAGTCACTCAGTGACCAACGTTTGACAAGTAAAATTACCATCAATTGACAATTCTTAATAGTATTTTTTTTTAATTGATGTTCATTCTTCTTGTCAAACGTTAGTCACCGAGTGACTTTCAGTTAGGGAATAGGGGGCAGATCCCACAAAATCAATACAAAATATATCATAACATCATATAAGTTCAAATTCTTCATACAACGTAACTAGATCAAGTCAGGCCAAAAAATTGGGCTACTTGCCCCAAAGATTATTCAAAGATGAATATAATATTCATCCAACCAACCGGAACACAGATATCAGCCGTAGAATTGCGTATAGTACTGCCCCTTGTCTTCAAGTCGCTCGTGTAAGTGTCCAGGATCACGCACATATCTTGGCTGCCGTCTGTTCTGTAGTGTTCCACAATGGTTGACAGTTGGGGAAACCATAGGCGGACGATGTTGTATCTAAAATATTTAGTGGTAAAAAACATATAGGTAATATCAAAACAACTTTCGCCTGAAGAGCATATTATAATGAAGATTGAATTTGATGATAATGGTGATAAATTTGGGGCCGTTTTGAATTGAACTGATCAAAATGAGCCCAAACTGTGCAGTCTTACAGTCTCATTGCGTTCTTTTCATTAGATCAGCTTGCTGTTATCTTGTTGCATTGTTGTCTAAACATGACAGGTATTTGCAAAATTTCAAATCGATGATATATGTAACAGAATCTGAATCAAAATCGTCTGGCAGGATTTCAACTACATAGCACCAGTCTAGTGTATAAATAGGTGGTCTTCCCTACAAAAGGTGTAGTGAAGTTTTTGATAATGTTGTTACCATAGATTTAGAATTTTCTACAGTTGTTACGGTTGCGGCCCTCTTTAATTTTTTTTACGTCGCGGGGAAAAGGCGCACGCAGCCATCTTGAATGATTTATGTAATCAAATTGTTTTTTATTTTAGTCAAATGACGTCATAACTGTTGACCCTACGACTTAAGGTGGTTGCTTTTTCATACAAACGTATTTGCACAAATATGGGCAAACAGAGTATAATTTTACACTGAAATGACTGTTGTTGGCTTTTATACAGGTCATTATTTGCGGCAAATCATATTTGGTTGAAGAAAACAGTAGACTAATACCGAAAATAACATCGAAATGACTTGTATGTACTAAAATTTCGATGTTATTTTCGCTATCATCCACTGTTTTCTTCAACCAAATATGATTTGCCGCTAATAATGACCTATATAACAGCCAACTACAGTCATTTCAGTGTAAAATTATACTCTGTTCGCCCATATTTGTGCAAATACGTTTGTATGAAAAAGCAACCACCTTAATGTGTTTGACACAGGAATAAGGAACATGATATTCTTTACAGTTTACCAGTATTATATTAGATTATTATTCTTCTATTAATAACACAGTGCTTTGTCTATAAGACAAGTAGATCCAAATGCGATCAAAAGAGACAAAACGCGGTGTACCTAAATATTCATAAGAAATTCCGCGTTTATTTGTAGCTCGGTAGGACTACACATTTATTATGTAAGTCTAATCAGTTTCAAATATACACAGTAAATTTTGTATCATCTTACCAAAAATAAAAAAAAACACTTGCTCTGCTGTGGAATCTTGGTATGGAACTCCCAACATCCTTTATCAAAAACAAAATATACATTAGCATATAGTAACAAAATAAAAATTGGAAAATATCTACTTACATAGCCAGTATCAAAAACATGGAGCTACTCAATATAGCGAGGTGATAAACTAGTGGCTTCCGGAATATCGGCTTCACGTTGTGTAGGCCAACTACTATCTGATGTCTGATTGATCTATCAGGGCTCTTTACCGATTGAACCTCATGTTTATCTAAGTTTTTCCAAATGTCGATGAACTGGAACAAATACAATAAATTTAGTTATTTTGGTACCGAATACGGAGGAACTTTCTATCATAGATTAACATGAGTGGATTGAACAAAGCTCGCTCAATCTATACTTTTGTTTTAAATTGTCCCCAATCCAAGTTTGCTGAAAATAAAAAACAAAAATGAATATGTGACGAAAAGTATTGCATGTATCTGTAGAGATTTTATTAAGCTTTTCTAAGAGTACGTATATGCAGTTTGGGGTAAAATCTTGTAACTGAATTTTAAACCAGTGCCAACCAATTAACTGAGCTGAAATATTGCATACCTATCAAGTCCCGATCACAATACAATATTATGGTAACAGCGAGGTTATCTGATGATGAAGACGGAATGTGACCAACGGAACTCCTTGCTGGAAAACAGTAGACTGGTCGTGTTTGAGTTAATTTGGTCAGCTCACAGTTTTGATTATTAATTTCATCATCACCATTAGTCGAAGTAGGTATATTTTATCAAAAATAAAACATGTATATCATACATACATAACATAAAATCCAACAGTCACATACATAGTCCTGATCCCACACTAGGATCCCCTGTGTCGTGTGGGTATCAGACACTACAAGTACCATGATACCAACACCCAGACTAGGAACAAATATTTGCAGATCGAAACATATGTCACGCAGCGGGAATCGAACCTGCAACCTCTCGCTCTGACTACTTGGCCGCTGCGCCACAGGGGTTCGTGAGTAATTCTTTTGGTATTATTGTGAACCTTGAACAAAAACGACTTAAGCATTTCGAAAAACAATCGACAACATTCACATAGAATATTTATAGAAATAAAATGATTTTCCCCTAATCGTGTACTTGAAAAGCTTTTGAGAAGTGCGAGAACTTTACCGGGTAACTTTCAGCTGTTTTTCCTGTATTCTCCTTATAAATTTTTATCAGAATCTCTCTGGCTTCGTCGTACTTTCGCTGTGTTACTAAATACTTTGGGCTCTCGGGTAGCGTGGAGTAGAACACACAAGCGAACAACGACCATAATGACATTATGTAGAGGTAGAAATTCCAAGTATTCAGTACTGAAATAAAAAATAATTTATTTATTCGGGGTTTGAATTTAGTATTTCAGTGAGATAGTTATGATTTACTGAAGTTGAATGAATATGACGTGTGGCTTTACCACTATTTCATTACTTTTTTGGGAAAGGTGAACGTTAAATATTTTCAGGATAACATAATTATAAGAGACTTCGTATACGTAGGCATGCCCATCTATCTGTTCGTCTGTCTATCTGTCTGTCAGAGCCGTTTTACTCGTAGACTATTAGTTCTATCATGCTGAATTTGTGTAAGGTTGCAAATTGATTATGTCTACAAAGTTAAGAAATAAAAACCTAGGAAGAATGTTTTTTCAGGGTACCTGCCCAATTATGTCAAGTGGATATTTAAAAATAATGCATTGTATCATTGAATAGGTCTTTTCAAAATACTCGTATTACAAAGTCAAATGTTTTTTTTTTCGAAACAGAGATTTGTTTTATAAATATGATGCTTTAAGGTGCAACGTTTTGCTTGTGGCGCAAAATTCATTTTGTTTTTGTTTTTTTGCTAATCACAGCTCATCTTGAGATAGCGAGACCTGATTTTGCGGAACTAAGAGAACACACATTTTACACATTTTTTTATAGTACCTCATAGATATCTTTAGTTTTTGTTTATACTACCAAGGTAGCAAACACGAAGTTAGTTTAGCTACGAATGTCATTACATGATTTTTTGAGTGACCTTTTGTTCATTGACATTCGTAGCTAAAGTAAAGAACTTTCAATCAAAATATTGCATCTTTGGTAGTTTCCGGAAAATCAGGTTTTGCTATCTCAAGATGTGTTGATGAGCAGTGATGAGCAAGCAACACAATTAAATTTGAATTTCGCGCCTCAAGCGAAACGTTCCACATTAATGTTAATAATTGTTAGTCAAAGTGCCCTGCTTCTGGCTGAATTGGGAATACCTGAAAAGTGTTTAAAATAGAAGTTTAAATATTGAAGTAACAGGAAAAATTATTACAGCTAAGTAGGCTTTTCTAGTTAACGAGTAGTAGTCGAATTTGTAATGCCACCCCATTCCGCTGTATTTACTCGTAGATGTTTGTAACTCAATCATGGCTTAACTGATTTCGATTTGGTACACAGTTACATTATGGACTGTACTAAGTTAAAGAATACTTTTTATGCAGAAAAACAACCCTTCGAGGGGTGAAATAGGGTGAGTACTTAAGTATATATGGAAAGCTTGGTACAGTAGACTCGATTTAAACTTTCCCAATAGATTACAAGTTTTCGGGTTATCGTGAATCGATATCAGAGCCCTATAATGTCTGACACGCACTTGACCAGTTATTTGTTTTCGTCATCGACGGTTGATGATATACCTACCGGAATTATCACAAGTTTTATACTGCATTCTGTTTTGTATAATATACCACATGCGTTATTTTGAGGGACTACACCAAATGTTTTAAAAAAAATCCGTTACGAATTATCTGTAGGGTTTTTATTTTATGTTTAGATTATAATATTTCATTTACAGAAAGAATAATACAAGGTATGTACAAAATACATATAAAAACAGTTGTGCTAACTGAAGACCGCTGCAAGCGATCTAAAGGTAGCTCAACTGTTTAGATTATTACTTTATAATTTATATTCAAACGCTCTTCAAGTATGGCAAGTACAATAATCAGATTGATCAGATGAAGGATCACTGTACTAAAAACATGATAGGATAATATTTTGAAGGTTCTATTGTTATTTTTTCCATTCATAAAACCGAAGGCTTGCAGTAACAGTTTTTTAAAAGTAAGTACATACTTTACGAGATATTCAAATAAGACTTTTTGTTGTATGAAAATGTCTGTCAGAGGTCACATCGGTGCCGTTGTCAGGCCGGGAAATGCCCGTAATACAGAATAACAACAGAACAGATAAAGCTGAATAATTAATTCTTCACCACACGGCCGAAGCTGGCATCATGGCGTTTGTAACGTAACCAATTTTAAGTTAAGGTTGTGACACAGGTTTATGAACATTTTAACTGGCAATTTCGAGTACAGAACTCAGCTGGAACGTCTATGTATCTAGTTGTTAAACTAACCCACATATCCATTAAACAGTGTGTATTTCCATTCCTGGGTCAGTATACCCCAGCTCATCAGCGGAGAGATGATCTGCGCTATGGCAACAAAGGAAGCTTGGCAGATCATGACCCTGTCTCGTATGTCCTTGTAGCAGAACTCGGATATAAAAGTCACGTGGGCGCTGATTGATGTTGCAAAACTAGAATATAAAAGAGTTTTAGTTAATAATTAAATCAGTTGATAAGATTTTAGTCAGTTTAAGAAAACATAAAAAGGAAAGCTTTCTATTATAAATAAATAAATAATGCTGGACAGTTCACACTACATTACTTAGCCCCGAGCTAAGCAGAGCTTGTGTTATGGGTACTAGATAACTAATATATTTAATGAAATATATTACATAGATAGATATTTCTTATTATACGTAGAAAATACCCAGAACACCCTGAACAAATATCTGCAGATTGTACAAATATTTGTTCCGAGGCGGGAATCGAACCCGCAACCTCCTGCGTCGCAGACGAACCTTTGCCCGCCACACCACAGAGGTCGTCTTAACTTGTCTCTGTAAAATAATATTGTGTAATATTACAAGGGACTCCTCCTGGGAGCCATTCCTCCTGTCAGTCGGTTTGGGGTATGGGATTCCACAACGCGCCATTCATATTCGATACAAGTAATTAGTTTTGTAAAAAATTCAAAAACCCCCAACGCAATGAAACGTCTGAACCGATTTTGATCAAACGAAGCTAAGAATACACCCGACTAATTCACCTATCAAACAAAAAAATAATAATTCTAAATCGGTTCATCCGTTCGGGAGCTACGATGCCACAGACATACACACACAGACACACACAGACACTCACACATACACACACATAGCCACACACAATGACACACACACACACACAGTTTTAATAGATGTGTTGACGACGGAATCTTTCCAGATCTTATGAAACATAGTAAATTAATTCCTTTGTTCAAGTCTGGAAATGCAAAAGATCCAGCTAATTATACGCCGATTTCTATATTGCCCGCGTTAAGTAAAATCTTTGAAAAACTTATTCTTACTCAATTATTGTCACACTTTAACTTCCACAGAATACTTCATAGTCATCAATTTGGATTTACCAAGGGTCGATCAACAGCTGATGCTGGTACCATGCTTTTGGAACACATATTTCAAGCATGGGAAAACTCGCAAGACGCGGTCGGAGTATTCTGCAACCTATCCAAAGCATTCGACTGCGTGAGTCATGCTACTCTAATTTTGAAGTTAAAACATTATGGCATCCAAAATCAGGCAATTAACCTTGTAAATTCTTACTTATCCAATAGAGTACAAAAAGTTGACGTTGGTGGTGAAAGGTCTTCAGGATCGTCTATTGTTATGGGAGTGCCCCAGGGTTCAATACTAGGCCCATTTCTATTTTTAGTATACATTAACGATCTCCCTTTTTATGTAAAAGACATATGTGATATTGTTTTATTTGCTGACGATACGTCTTTAATTTTCAAAGTTGATAGGTCAAAAGCTAATTACGATGATCTAAATAAATCACTATCGCGAGTTCTTGATTGGTTCACAGTAAATAATCTGTTGCTTAATGCTAAAAAAACTAAATGCATTAAATTCACATTGCCAAATGTAAAACATTACCCAACTAATATTAAAGTAAATGGCGAGACACTCAATCTTGTAAACTCTACTGTTTTCTTAGGACTTAATATTGATGCAAGTTTGCAGTGGGGACCACAAATTGAGGCACTTGCGGGTAGACTTAGTTCCGCTGCATATGCAGTTCGTACGATAAGGCAGCTTACTGATGAAGCTACAGCTAGGCTAATTTATTTTGGCTACTTCCACAGTGTTATGTCATATGGCATCATTCTGTGGGGGAAAGCAGCAGACATCCAAGCAATATTTGTTTTTTCAAAAACGGGCAATACGTGCCATTTATAAAATGAAGCCACGTGACTCCTTGAGGGAGCGTTTTAAGGAAATTAACATTCTCACGGTAATATCGCAATACATCTACGAAACCTTATTATATACACATAAACACTTAGATAGATTTATGAAAAAAAGTGACGTGCATTGTTTTAACACGAGAAATAAAAATAAACTGAGTATTCCCAAATTTAGATTAAAAAAGTAAGTGGGTCTTTTATGGGGAATTCTGTTCGGTTCTATAATAAACTTCCAGAAAGTGCTTCTAAACTTTCGATCCGAAGATTTAAATCTTACATAAAGAATAATTTAATTAAGAAAGCGTATTACACACTACATGACTATGTTAATGATAAAGCCGCGTGGCCTGATGTAGCTCTGCCCCTCGACACCTATTTTGTCAATTTGCAATGTCTGTACCTGCATATAATTTATTACTGATGTGTTATTTATGAGTATATCAAGCGTAGTGTGTGCTGCCTTATGAACTTTTGCTGATTCTCTCTATCATCTTACTTTTGACTGCCTACCTAAGTAAGGCTTTCAATTTGGTTTTCCTTTTTTCCTTGAATCAGCTTCAACTTGTTCTCGAGGCACCACACAGGCGCTCTCCACCTAGTAGTAAGAAGGATCATCAAAAGAAAAACAGACCGTGTTTGTTGCCTGATTCTTCTAGGTCTGGTTGCGTTGGAACAGGAGTAAATGTAAATTTATTTTTTAAGACGATTCAAAATGATCCTTGTGATTTCAATGAATAAAATACTTTTGACTTTGACTTTGACTTTGACAGACACGTCAAACTTATAACACCCCGTCGTTTTTGCGTCGGGGATTAAAAACAAGTATTTATTAGTTTTCAGTCATAACTGCCCACTGCAAGGCTTAAATTACGTATTGTAAAAATACTTACAACACGCCTTCAAAAAACTTAGCAGCAAGAAGCACTTCGTAACTCTGACTGGATCCTGCTATCACAGAAAATAAAAATATTCCACCAAAGCCTAATTTAAGAAACATCTTCCTTCCAAAAGTGTCGGTCAGGAATCCGGCGAGAACTGATGATACTAACATTCCTGAAACAAAATTGCAATATACATTAAAATAAATAAAATAAATAAATAATGCTGGACAGTTCACACAACATTATCTAGCCCCAAGCTAAGCCAGAGCTTGTGTTATGGGTACTAGATAACTGATATACTTAATATAATACATTACATAGATAGATATTTTTATTATGCATAGAAAACACCCAGAACACCCTGAACAAATATCTGCAGAACGCACAAATTATTTGTTCCGAGGCGGGAATCGAACCCGCAACCTCCTGCGTCGCAGGCGAACCATCGCCACCCGCGCCACAGAGGTCGTCATTTATTTTAATATGTACTTATCTATTCACCACACCGGTTCTTTCATCGAATCACCAAACACCGCTTTTTGTTAGTAATAGAGCTATTTTGTCAAAAAGTTCTTCCGAGGAAGTACAATCACGATGTTCCCATTTCAGCCACATATTAGAGTTTGCATTGCTGTGCTCCGGTTTGAAAGGTATTGGGGCTGGTGAAATTACACGCACATTTTAGGTACATGAGACTTCTAATTTTTGTCGCAACTTGGCGGACGCTTTCATCCAGTTATAACATTCCTAAATAAGCCAACAGCCAAGACAAATCTTGTACCAACAATTTGCCAATAAAGTTTTTTTTAATACTATTTGGAATGTCGGATCAAGCAGATGGCCTACTATTATCACATAGGTCACGTCCACCGAGGAAGCACCCTATGCATTGCACTGCGGGGCATTGCACTGCTATGCTGCCGCCACTCTGAGATATAAAGATGAAAAGGCTCATGTGCCTGTAATTTCACCGGCACCCTTAGCCTTCAAACAGAAACTGAGTTCGTTTTTGTCAAAACCATTACCTACCCTTTGACTTTGTAGATGAGCAATTTCAATAATACCGCTTGCCTACCTCTTTCACGGTTGCTATTCACGTATCAGTTTTATGTGTCAGTATTCAATAGTTTATTGTTTATGTTCTTGCGTGTAGGCTTATATGCAAATTAAATGGTTTCCATTACAGACTTACCTACTTAGCTATATCGAGCTTCGTATCATTTATATTTTTTATTTATTCTATATTTAACTCCTATCGAACCAATCGACCTAATTAAATTCGTCACATAATATTTTATTTCACACATTATTGTATATTACTCCATAATACTCTACATAGTACTCCATAATACAATGCAATACAATGATGCTTATTGTATCCTTATGAAAAAGCCACGATTCTGTAGCGCGTCGAGCACGTTTGCTGATGCATGGGTTTCGGATTTCTTTTCCATTAAAAGATCACGAATAGCGTCCTCCTGGAGTGGATTGAGGAGTTCCAAAAACGGCATTCTCCAGTGCATGGCTGGAGACTTATATAGCCCTATGTGCAGATTTTGGATCTCTGTGTACCTGAGTGGGAACCGGAAATAATAGGTATTTTTATAGCATTTGTATTTTTTCATTTGTTTATGTAGTACCTATTTTAATTTTTATTTGGCTGAATTGTTATTTATATTTTTTTTTTATTTATGTTTTTTTTTGCCTAAAATAAAGAAATATAATATAATAGGCAGACTACAGCCACATTTACTATCTAACTCAGTAAAGTTCAGGTAAGTCAGAAAGTGACAGAATAGCGCTCGCATAACGAAAAGAGACCGAAAATCACGAAAAACAGTTTTTAAACAAATATTTGCGGCGTAATCGAAAATATAAATCTTCTATGCCCTCTAGAATAATATGAATTGTTACTCTTATTAATTTTATCAATATACGCTAATAGTTAATATAGATATTTAAGTCATAGGCGTATTGTTGAGGATAGTTCACAATTTTCTAACGGAGAAAATTTATCTAAAGCGTGTTTTGGGCTCAATCATGCCCTTGGAAGTATGATTAAGATTAACAAAGATAATAATAGACCAAAGTTATAAATGACGACTCCATTCTTGTGTTAATTAAGGCTGCGCCAACACCAGGTAGGCTGCGCCAACACCAGGTAGGCTGCGCCAACACCAGGTAGGCTGCGCCAACACCAGGTAGAAATCTTCAAACCTAAAAAACGCCTCGCGCCACTTGTAAATGCAGTTTTTTGTGAATATCTCGTTTTTTTTTGTTGTATTGATTTTATTTGACAAATTCTTAACCCTATAATGTACCATTTTAATAAACAATCGAATCGAGACAAAAATTAAAGGAAACGTTAAAAATAAAATCTATGATTAGGAATTTTGCGGCATCTTTAAACCTTCATCTTACTACTTGTACTATTATATATTTTGCGGCATCTTTAAACCTTCATCTTACTACTTGTACTATTATATATTTTGCGGCATCTTTAAACCTTCATCTTACTACTTGTACTATTATATATTTTGCGGCATCTTTAAACCTTCATCTTACTACTTGTACTATTATATATTTTGCGGCATCTTTAAACCTTCATCTTACTACTTGTACTATTATATATTTTGCGGCATCTTTAAACCTTCATCTTACTACTTGTACTATTATATATTTTGCGGCATCTTTAAACCTTCATCTTACTACTTGTACTATTATATATTTTGCGGCATCTTTAAACCTTCATCTTACTACTTGTACTATTATATATTTTGCGGCATCTTTAAACCTTCATCTTACTACTTGTACTATTATATATTTTGCGGCATCTTTAAACCTTCATCTTACTACTTGTACTATTATATATTTTGCGGCATCTTTAAACCTTCATCTTACTACTTGTACTATTATATATTTTGCGGCATCTTTAAACCTTCATCTTACTACTTGTACTATTATATATTTTGCGGCATCTTTAAACCTTCATCTTACTACTTGTACTATTATATATTTTGCGGCATCTTTAAACCTTCATCTTACTACTTGTACTATTATATATTTTGCGGCATCTTTAAACCTTCATCTTACTACTTGTACTATTATATATTTTGCGGCATCTTTAAACCTTCATCTTACTACTTGTACTATTATATATTTTGCGGCATCTTTAAACCTTCATCTTACTACTTGTACTATTATATATTTTGCGGCATCTTTAAACCTTCATCTTACTACTTGTACTATTATATATTTTGCGGCATCTTTAAACCTTCATCTTACTACTTGTACTATTATATATTTTGCGGCATCTTTAAACCTTCATCTTACTACTTGTACTATTATATATTTTGCGGCATCTTTAAACCTTCATCTTACTACTTGTACTATTATATATTTTGCGGCATCTTTAAACCTTCATCTTACTACTTGTACTATTATATATTTTGCGGCATCTTTAAACCTTCATCTTACTACTTGTACTATTATATATTTTGCGGCATCTTTAAACCTTCATCTTACTACTTGTACTATTATATATTTTGCGGCATCTTTAAACCTTCATCTTACTACTTGTACTATTATATATTTTGCGGCATCTTTAAACCTTCATCTTACTACTTGTACTATTATATATTTTGCGGCATCTTTAAACCTTCATCTTACTACTTGTACTATTATATATTTTGCGGCATCTTTAAACCTTCATCTTACTACTTGTACTATTATATATTTTGCGGCATCTTTAAACCTTCATCTTACTACTTGTACTATTATATATTTTGCGGCATCTTTAAACCTTCATCTTACTACTTGTACTATTATATATTTTGCGGCATCTTTAAACCTTCATCTTACTACTTGTACTATTATATATTTTGCGGCATCTTTAAACCTTCATCTTACTACTTGTACTATTATATATTTTGCGGCATCTTTAAACCTTCATCTTACTACTTGTACTATTATATATTTTGCGGCATCTTTAAACCTTCATCTTACTACTTGTACTATTATATATTTTGCGGCATCTTTAAACCTTCATCTTACTACTTGTACTATTATATATTTTGCGGCATCTTTAAACCTTCATCTTACTACTTGTACTATTATATATTTTGCGGCATCTTTAAACCTTCATCTTACTACTTGTACTATTATATATTTTGCGGCATCTTTAAACCTTCATCTTACTACTTGTACTATTATATATTTTGCGGCATCTTTAAACCTTCATCTTACTACTTGTACTATTATATATTTTGCGGCATCTTTAAACCTTCATCTTACTACTTGTACTATTATATATTTTGCGGCATCTTTAAACCTTCATCTTACTACTTGTACTATTATATATTTTGCGGCATCTTTAAACCTTCATCTTACTACTTGTACTATTATATATTTTGCGGCATCTTTAAACCTTCATCTTACTACTTGTACTATTATATATTTTGCGGCATCTTTAAACCTTCATCTTACTACTTGTACTATTATATATTTTGCGGCATCTTTAAACCTTCATCTTACTACTTGTACTATTATATATTTTGCGGCATCTTTAAACCTTCATCTTACTACTTGTACTATTATATATTTTGCGGCATCTTTAAACCTTCATCTTACTACTTGTACTATTATATATTTTGCGGCATCTTTAAACCTTCATCTTACTACTTGTACTATTATATATTTTGCGGCATCTTTAAACCTTCATCTTACTACTTGTACTATTATATATTTTGCGGCATCTTTAAACCTTCATCTTACTACTTGTACTATTATATTATTATATTCTGTGATCTTACTCAATATTTTCATTAAACATGTAATTTAGAGCGTCTGAATCCCCAACAAACACGACCCATATTCAAAATACACTGTACCGGCTTCTTTTTGTCAGAAATACCGTCGGCTTTGATGCTAAAACACAGCCTTTGAATTCCGTATCACATTCCCTTGATGTGCCTTCGGACAGGTTCCGGCATGTGAAATAGGAGCGGAATATTCATGTGAACCTTTTCAAAGAGGGGCATCAATTGCCGCGGATGAGGCGGCAATATTGAAATGCCTGGGTCTGGTTAGGCCACAGCCACATACGCGGGCTGGAGGGGAATGACGCGGGTCAAGTTCACTTTTCCGTGACTTAGCAGTACCAAAAACCGGTCAAGTGCGAGTCGAACTCGCGTGAACAGGGTACCCGTACATCATGCATGAATGTTTTCCGTGGGAATTTTGAAGACGTAGGATTTTTGTTTACGTTTTTCTGTACTTTGAGTGGTTCTATTTTTTTTTTCAATAGTTTAGTTGCCCTATTTTCGGAGAGACTCATGGTCGATTTTCATATATTTCCTTTAGAGTATTTTAATTGTGTAGGTACTTTGGAACAATACAAAAAATATATTGTATTTCCCATAAGGAGCCCTTTCATTAGATAAGTCACATGAAGCAATAACCAAATAACAGGAGAGATCGTGGACGAACAAAGTTAAAAAAAATAAAAACTTTGTGCACTGAAATTCATCATTTGCTTAACCTTACTAATAGGTCATGGGGATATTTACGTTATAAGTGGATTGTAGAAGTTGTTAGTTAGGTCACGATTTCTTTTATCGAGAAAACATATCGAATTCGTGTTTTCGGCTCTATCATGCCCTTGAAAATATTATGAAGATTACCATATATTTTATGCTTTCTGTCGTAAACTGCGTAGTTTTTGCTAAAAATACGTTTCAGAAGCCTATTTGACTATTTACAGCCTCTTAAAGCTCTGTGCTCTCCCTGTCCAACTTGGAGCATAGTAGCTAGGAATTCTATGCTATGTGCTTGAACTAGAATTTCCATTGTCAATAACGGGACGTGCAGATCGACTTCTGTTTGACTAAGCCTTTATACGCCATATTTGTATCGGGTGTTGGGACATAAAAACGTATGTGCTTAACCTTGATTTGGCGTGTTTCTGCATAAATAAGAATCTTCTTCAGTAAATGTGATAGGTTTAGGAGTATTGGGGTTTCTTGTTTGCGAGGACAATGATATAACATCCCCCGATGCTGACATAAAGATAAGTCTGGTAAAATAGAACAATTTGCTATCATGTTGCAGGGATATGGCAAAAACCGTTTTATTTTAAATTATTTAGTTATTATCCAAGCAAATAAGTCGGAAATTATAAAAACAAGTTTGTAATTTCTCGAATTTATTTTCAGGTTTATATTTTCCGTGGTGTGTCCGGCCCAAGAATAGACCCCTCCATCTCCTCCTGTGGATTTCGTAAAAGCCGACTAAGGGATTACCCGGAATTGTTTGTAAGATTCGTTTGTATAAGATTTGACCTGGCTGCTAGCTTATTTAAGGAATGTGATATTACTGGAAGAAAGCGTTAGCAGAGTCAGTCGTGGGACGCAATGGCGGCGTTGAGCTCACCACTTGGTACGCCTATTTCCCATTATGGTGCAACCCACGGTGAAAAGAGACCCATTTGAGGCTCTGCCTACCCTTTCGGGGAAAAAGGCGTGTGTATGTATGTATGTATGTATGTAAGTTGTTTTTTTATAGAAATTACAAACCAAAAAATGGAATAGCGTTCAGTAGTCCTTTCTCCAACAGATCCATATCCAAATCACATTCCGCGACAGGCAGCAGATACGACGTGGTATTGGAGACCAAGACTCCAGCAACAGATCCTACGAAGGAAATGCAGATCAGCTTCAGATGGAACTGTCCGAATTTGCAAGCTTTATATGCGTCATTGATCTCTTGCATAGGGGTTTGTGTCTTGGGATCGGAGTCATCTGAAAGAAACGTATTTTTTTACGTAGAGTTTCGTAGGCCTACGTAGATGCTCGTAGGCCTCGTAGAGCCTCGTAGAGGCTCACTTCCTTGAGCTTGAAATTTTGCACAATCAACATCATTAATACCGACATAGTATAAAACAAAGTCGCTTTTCACGTCTGTCTGTATATCCGCTAACTCCTCCCAAACCTTGCAACGGATTTTGATGCAGTTTTCACCATCACTTAGATATATTTTTTCACAGATGGTTTGTATATATAACTAGCGGCCCGCCCCGGCTTCGCACAAGCAGTAACTTCACTTTTCTTTTTAATTTACATCCGTGCGCAGGTGGTTCGCTAGTTCTGTATATGTAAGACATTTTAACGTTTTTATACTGCAGATTCGGAGCAAATAGGCTGTGAGACACAGACAGACAGAGACGAGAGTGATTAATAATGTTTGCACCCCCAGGTAATCTTGGTACCCTATAAGGTACAGGTAAATTTATTTACTCTATTGTTTCATTATATTGTAAAGATTATTATTATAAATAAAGTCTGTGTATACTTTAAATTAGCTGTCTGACCCAAGTTTCGCAAAACATAATAAATTAAATTAAAATTCTCGGAACGGACATGAATTCCCTCGAGCAACGTTTTGTGAGTTTGAAGGTATAAAATAAGAAGTCGCTTTTGAGTGTGAGAAGATAATCTTAATATGAAAACGTAAGACGAAGTTTGAACGTTTAATCAGAGGTAAGAATCTAAAGTACTAGCGAGGTACAAATGAAAACAATACAAGAGCGATGAGTAACAAAACTTGGGGATAACTGCTTTAGCAGATTTTGATGGTATTTGGTGTGTTGATAGATAGGGGGGACCCGACCAAAAAAACAAAAACAAAACACTGTAAAAATATGTTTAGGGGAGGGGTATCGTAGCTAAACTGATGATATTTATGAGATACTATCAATTAAAACATATGTGTAAGTCTCCTCGTTCTCGGGAAATCTACTTTCGCTATCTGAAGAAGTGTTGATGAGCTGTAATGGGCAAAAAACACCAAAAATGTTGAGTTTCGCGCCTTAAGCGAGAGCATCCACCTTAAGTAAGGTTTTTTTTTTTATTATTATTATATCTTAAAAAATTAACACAAACAAAGTATTATACACTCAAAAGACCCTTATGGGTTTGTTCAGAGTGTATACAAACCTCCTTAGGTATAAATACATAATCTATACTAATATTATAAAGAGGAAAGATTTGTACCTATTTTTGTATGTTTGTATGTTTGTAATGAATAGGCTCAAAAAGTACTGGGCCGATTTAAAAAATTCTTTCACCTTTGGAAAGCTACGTTCACCCTGAGTGACATAGGCTACCAGGGGGGGGGGGGGATACGAGGGGGGGGGGCTGTTTTTCATCTGAAACTACCCGTGCGAAGCCGGGACGAGTTGCTAGTCTTATATAATTGTGTTAGAACTCTGTAGAAACAGGTTAATTTTGTTTTTAAACAACACTTGCCTCATTTAAATAAACTAAAATAGAAGTATTCTCCGGCAATTAGTACTATTCAATAACGAAATATTCTTATATTTTGTCATCAATTCGTAAAATAAACCTTCACAGCCTTATTACAAAAAAAAACTAAATAAGTCCTGTTTTAAACCAGAATTACTTAGTCTGGGTTTGTTACGGTATTAAAGTTATATACAACTTTAACACAAAAGACGGCGGTTTGTTTTCTAAACTCCACATATTTCACATATTTCCGACGTGTCAAATTGACGAATCTTGTATAATCAGAGTGTCACATCACAATCGAGATGACGAACTTCTATCCAAAAAAGCAATCAACTGTAAATTTTTAGACCATTGTTAAACTAGGGGGCTACCTGGTTTAAGAAAAACCAGAGATAGTCCGAGGCTTTGACATTTTTGACATAAAATCGAACTATCTAGCTCTAGAGTTGACTTCGGAAAACAAATCTGCCTTTGTATTAAAGTTGTTTATAACTTAAATACCACTACAAACCTAGACTACGTAGTTTGGGTTTAAACCAGGACTAATTAAGTTTTTTGTAATAAGGCCGTCAAGGTTTATTTCTGAAACTGTAAAATTTAATGTAAATCTGTCAAACCACAGGCCAGATCAGTCCACAAAAATTCATTGACTTGGCTTAATTAATATCCGGATTAGAAAACTTCGTAATACAGAGCGGGAAGCGGTACATTCCTCTTAAAGTTTTAGCGTTAATAAATTAGAATAAATAACTTTGACTGAATATTAATAATTTTATCTTCACTTAAACAAAACGCCTCTTGATGAATGCGTCATTATTTCGTCTGCATTCCAGTTCACTGTGACTCTTAGTTATGTAACAAGAACATACCTGACGTCACATGGATGATATCCAATTCTACCATTTTGTTGTTTACACTATATTTACAAATAAAGATAGTAGTTGTACTGATAGGTCAATTATCAAAGAAACGGTAATTTATACTGAAATATGGTTCTTATGGTATCATAATACTACTGTGAAATTAATTATCTGCTATGCAAATATACTTGTGAATAGCTAGTAGAGGAAGAGCCCTCATTTCAATTGTTTTACTGCTGGCACGGGGCCAGGGTTTACCGGTAGTCATGAATCACGTGGGTGTACTTACGATAAACTAATGGAGGCTTCCGTTCAAGATTCATATTTAGTTATAACTTTTGTGAAATATTAGCTGTTATTTTGTATAATAGTTTTCTGTGGTGACAAACTGAGTTAAAACTCAGCCATATTTTCATTAATCATCATTTTCATTTTGCAGACCAAGGCATCGATTTTGTAATTTTGTTTTGTAAGGTGGTTGCTTTCGCTTGTGGAGCGAAATTCTAATTTTTTCTAGTTTTTTGCTCATCACAGCTCATCAACAGTTCTTCAGATAGCGAAAACTATGTTGCCGGTAATTATATGACCTAACATACAAGTTTTAATTTATAGTATTACATAAATATAATTAGTTTAGCTACGATTGTGCTTCTATGGTATTTACAGTGTTTTTTGTTTCAAGCACGTTCATAGTCAAACTAATGATATTTATGTGATACTATAAATTAAAACTTGTGTGTCAGGTCATATAATTACCGGCAACATAGTTTTCGCCATCTGAAGAAGTGTTGATGAGTTGTGATGAACAAAAAACACGATACAAATTGAATTCTGCGCCACAAGCGAAAGCAACCACCTTAATAGTAGATTGTATCATAAGGGAGCAACATAATATTTTTACGGCGAGGGCGCTTTTTTGAATCCAGAGCAAAGTGAGGGATTCTAGAGTAGAATCCCGAGCGTAGCGAGGGATTCTTTAGAAGAATCCTGAACGTAGCGAGGGATCCAAGTACGTCGCCCGAGCCAAAAATATATGTTGCGCCCGTGTGATACACTCTGCTTTTCATCACCCACTATGAGAAAATAAAAGGCGCCTCATATGTTATTGTAATATTATTATTTAATAAAACAAATGGTTGTTTTTTTGTGTGTTTTTTGTTGTGTTTGTGTTTTTTTTTGGGTGTTTTTTTTTGGGTGTTTTTTGTGTTTTGTGTTTTTTTTGTTTTTTGTGCTTTTGTGTTTTTTTTGTATTGTGGTTTTTGTGTTGTGTTTTTTTGTGTGTTTTATGTTTTTTGTGTGTTTTTTTTTTGTGTTTTGTGTTTTTTGTATGTATTGTGTTTTTTTTTTGTGTTTTGTGTTTTTTTTGTGTTTTTTTTGTGTTTTGGGTTTTTTGTGTGTTTTGGGTTTTGGGCCGTCGTACCAGCCAGTATTTATTCAAACAATATTTGCGTTCGAATTATTTGGCGCTGGTTCCAAATTCAATAAGTGCGCCGCAATTATCAATGCCGCGCACTTTTTGAATTAGGAACTTAATAAGTGCGCCGCAAAACTCATTACTGCCCGCTTAAAGCTTCTCATAGAAAACACCACCGTTGGGTGCACTTAAAGGCGAACCCAGTCGTCCTTTTCGAATAGATGGGATGAAAATGACATTAGTACAATAGAATACATTTGTATTACCATTCAGCGTTGCAATGCAGCAAGCATATTAGGGATGCTTCCTAGTCTGGTAGTGATTTGGATCAGTTGAGCTACCTTTAGATCGTTAGCAGCAGTCATCAGGCAGCACCAACTGTTATCAACCTTGTATTAGTTATGTTATTATTTATGTAAATAAATGTATTAAGTGTTATATTAAGTGACTAATCAGCAAAATTACCTATCACCGATTTACAAAATTTCGTCATTTTTAGAAGTCATTGATTCATACATACGATATCAATACGAGCGTCTCTACTTTGAAATGTATTGATGATTTGAAATCACTCCATGACTATTTATGACATTGACACAAGTTGAACAATAGAATATTATGCAATTAGTGAATAAAGGACGGATTTAAAGCGAGGGCCATAGATGAATCACGAGCAAGTGAAGGATTCTAACAACTGAATCACGACCGTAGGGAGTGATTCATGATGATTGAATTACGAGCGTAGCGATTGATCCAAGTGTTAGAATCCTGAGCGACGCGAGTGATTCATGGCCCTCGATATAAATCCGTTTTATTCAAGAGTTGCATACTATAATTTATACCAAGACAACGAGAAAAAGAAATCTTTAAGCGAAAATAGACATCTACTTCATCAGTTGAATGCATTTTCAATCAATTTATTATTAAGTACCACAGTATAGTATTCTTTTATCTGTGGTACCACTAAAATTTGTGTTCGTACAACTTACAGCATTCAAAATAGTGCCAATTTACTAATCATAGCAAAGAACACAAAACAGATTTTATTCTAATGCTACTAAACTCATTGTCAAAAATGTCGACCAATCAAATCTCGAGGAGTTATTTGCACAAGAAGTTTGCATGTCGAGTTTTCTTTGCACATGGATTTTGTATCGAGTATTTTTTGCGCAAAGAGGTTGTCTATACAAACAATCCAACAAAACCAACCAGCCAACCAACAACCAGCCAACCTCCTATGAGTTGTTATTGGAGGGTGTTGCATTGAGATGAAGGCTCGAGTATATTGGTGTGTTCTAAATTCAAACACCAAAATCGTGATTAGAAGTGCTAAGTGTATTCACTGTTTTTAGTGAATAAAATAAGCTTTTAGAGGGAGAATGGTTAAAATATATTTTGACTATTTACAAGCTTTTAATTAACTTGCAACGTATGTCCGGGTGGAATCTTGCAACTTAATTTTAAAGCAGTTATTCTCAACAGATTGAGCTAAAATTTGGCATACCTGTCATGTTCCGATACAATATAATGGTGACATTGAGCTGATTTGATGATGGAGACGAAGTTGGACAACGAAACTCCTCGAGGGATTATAGTAGACTAGCCGTGTTTTGGCTCATTTTGATCAGCACTCGGTTACGATCACTAATTTTATTAACGCTTGTGCTGAAAAATATATTTTTCACGAAAAACTCATTTATTAATACGAGAATTGATCTTCAGGGGCATAAATACACAAACAAAACGCCATGTTGAATTACAATACCAAGTCTACTCTAAATTATGCATAAGTATAATTACCGTTGTTATTACAAGCACTATCAATGTTGTGTTACATATCAAATATTAATAAAGTCTCGTTTCTAATAAATACGCTTAGCGATTAGCAGAGCGTTTTGAGAGGGCTGATAAAACTCAGTGATACTTATATTTGTATTTGTATGTATACTGAAATGTGTGCGATATCAGTAAATCGTTCACTAACACTTTTCATCGACTATTAAGACTGCCCAACCCAAGGCACATATCTTCATACAAAAAAAGCGGTCAAGTGCGAGTCGGACTCGCCCATGAAGGGTTCCGTAGCAGCAAGTAACATAATATAAAAGTTCTTGGATGGATTACGATTTATAAAGTATTAAAAAAAACTACTTACTAGATCTCGTTCAAACCAATTTTCGTTGGAAGTTTACTTGGTACTGTACATCATATATTTTTTTAGTTTAATCAATCTCTTATTTTAGAAGTTACATTTTACCACTTTGGAAGTGTCTCTCGCGCAAACTATTCAGTTTAGGAAAAAACTATATTAGAAACCTCAATACCATTTTTGAAAACCTATCCATAGATAAACCACACGTATGGGTTTGATGAAAAAAAAAATTTTGGGTTTCAGTTCAAAGTATAGGGAACACCAAAAATTTCTTGATTTTTTCTGTTATTGTATAAAAATCTTAATCCGGTTCACAGAATACATCTACTTACCAAGTTTCAACAGCATAGCTCTTATAGTTTCGGAAAAAAGTGGCTGTGACATACACGGACAGACAGACAGAAAAACAGACAGACATGACGAATCTATAAGAGTTCCGTAGTTTGGTTACGGAACCCTAAAAAACTACTCACGCCGCTCGTAAAAGCAGTTTTTATCTATGGGGAGGAAAATGCCCAGTATTGGACTTCTAAAGCCTTAAAATCAAAATGATGGCTCCTTAGCCATCTCTGATAGAATTCAAGTGATAGCTTTGCTTATCGCTCTGCTTCCACAACGACAAGTCTAGTGCAACTATAATAATAACACTATAATAATAACACTATACATACTAGAAAGCAGACGTGTTAGTATAAAGGAATAGCTAACGGAGCATTTAGGTCTATGGTTGAATTAATTTCTATTAATTCTCTGAAATGAGGTACAGTCGGATTTGCAGCGGGAAAGTTTACATTCATAGCAAGTGAGCAAACAGCGGGATAAATTAAACAGTAGTTAAGATTTCGTAATGCACGACATTTTAACTTCTTGTTATGTTAGTGAAGGTACCAAGGTCTATCAATCCTTGTCCAGAAATTTGTTCAGGGTGCGTGCAATCCACGCTGCGCAATCTTCACTCCTTTATTAGCAATCAAATAAAAATTAAAAAAAACAAGCAATTATACCAAAATCTAATCTAATTATAAGATTTACATTAGAATGGTTTGTACTTCGTAGAAATTGGTTACAGTATCTACACTAAGTGCCAGACTTGTGTTGTTGACACTTCGTAAACTTCCATATTAGGTACTATAATAGGGTAGCCATTATGAGGTTTCACTATTTAAACCCAAGTACTGCCTAGTAAGTACCTGGATACAATAGAATTGAAATTAACAAAATAAACTTCGATCATCTGAGACCGTCGAAAATTTTGTTTATTTTAATGAATGACGGAGCAAGCATGCTGGAGAGCAAGCCAATTTCATGTTAAGCATAACCTCTGCCTATAACAATGTCTTACCTCGCAGGTCTCGTCCACTTAGGACATACACTACGTGGCATTGCACTTTGCCCGCCACCCTGAACATAAAAATTAAAGTATCATGTGCCAGTAATTTCAAACCGAAACAGCAATGCAAGCATACTGCTTTGAGGCAGAAATAGGTATATGGTAGTACATAAATCCTCGGATACACGATTGCACAAAGAAAAAAACAACTACTAACGAACAGTGTCGGGATAGGATTCAAAGGTGCTGAACTCATGTCTCCCCTGATTTCCCCCTTAGGGAGAGGGCGAGATCGAACCAAAACTTCGAAGTCACCAAGCATTCGAATACTTGGTTCTACCTATCGATTAGAAGGTGGAATATCTTCCAGACGTATGGTTAAATTGAACCTAATACCATTGCAACTAACACCACGCCATTACTACAGGCATACTCATACCCATACTACATACTCATCCTACTCATGTCTCCCCTGATTTTCCCCCTTAGAGAGAGGGTGAGATCGAACCAAAACTTCGAAGTCACCAAGCATTCGAATACTTGGTTCTACCTATCGATTAGAACGTGGAATATCTTCCGGACGTATGGTTAAATTGAAGCTAATACCGTTGCAACTAACACCACGCCATTACTACAAGCATTACGCTGAAATTAATCATTGCCTAATGGAGCTAGTATTATACCGGGCTCGAACACCTGGGTATGCGCTCGTACGGTCTAATCCAGCCCATCCGTTCTCAACTACTCACTAAATACTTCAGACTATTCTAGAATATAAGATCACCGACATAGCTGAAGTGGCAATGGGCAGGATAAACAGCCAGACAGACAGACAGACGGATAGCCGAGCCTTAGTAATAGGGTCCAGTGTTACCCTTTGGGTACGGAACCCTAAAAAAGAAGAAAGGATAAAGAAAAAACATTGATTTATGTCAACTAACGCAGATGGGTACAGATCTTAGAATATGGAATAAACCAAACCCGTGTCACGCGTAAAAATTGTCACCGCTAAAACTAATCTCAATGAGAATAGCTTCATCCAATCTGTCTGTGGTTGGCCGTGCGGCTAGTCGTGTCGAACTCGAAAGATTTTCTTGGGAACATGCCTTCGTGTGTCGTTCTCACATGTAAAAAATCTGCTAAACGTTAAAAGAAAAAGCATAGAATCAAATTTCATTAATAGGTAAGTGTGAAAAATATGTTTTTGGTTTAAATAATGAATTTCATTCACCATTCATTCACTGGAAAAAAGTCAAGCGTGCATTTTGACATTGTTGCCAACATCACTAAAACATTACGCCTACTGGTGGGAAGTATGATAGGCGCGGGGGAGGCATTGTGTTATGGCGACTCAGCACCCCGTACTAATAGCATCGTACGCACCTTCTGGTTTATTCTATATTCTGAGTACAGATACAAAACGACACACACGCACACACACACACACACACACACACACACAAACACACACACACACACAAACACACACACACACACACACACAAACACACAGAAACAAAGAATAATAAAACTACTTTGTGCCTCTCAGCACCAATTACGCATCACTGACACAAATTGGCGTCCAGCTCAGCATTTGTTGAGTTGTGGCAACGCAACGCTGATCTTCCGTTGACAAAAGTTCTCCATGATGATCTAATGCTGCTGATGGTTCAAGAATAATAAAAGAATATCAGAATTTACAGATTCTAAATTCAGCAGATTTTGTTGAGGCAATAAAATGTTAGCTCGACTGGAAGTAGGTTAGATTACATTAATACGTGGACCACTAAGACAGGTTTTATAAAAATACGATATGTAGGTACATGAGACCTACACAAGTAGGTATACTGGGTATATACCTTATACCAGGTTTTATAAAAATCCTGCATTTTTTCTGTTGCCTCATTCTACCATTTTTAGAAAGATAACGCACACAAAACTTCTTCACAAAACTGGACATCCGACTTTTCATGAGAATTCTGGACAAATATTTGCTGGGTCATTTCTCTTTCATTTTCACCATGTCACGCTTGAAAAGGGTCCAAACTTCTTGGAAATCGGCCAAAAAAGCCTTTTTCAAACTTTTATTCTTTTAAAATGGAAGTGAATTTTTACATAAAGCTTTTAAAATGCTTAGATACCTAGATACCTAGGCCATAAAGCTAGAATTCGTTTTATTTCGTTTGATACAAATCATTTTGTATCTAATTTTGATTGAATAGACATTATAACTAAAGTAATTTAAGAGATTTCGCTTATAACTGAAAAGCTCCTAGTGGTAAAAAGGTGTTAGTGCAGCCATTTTGTGTAGAATTGTTTTTTTAACCCCCGACGCAAAAACGACGAGGTGTTATAAGTTTGACGTGTCTCTGTGTCTGTGTGTCTGTCTGTCTTTGGCATCGTAGCTCCCAAACGGATGAACCGATTGCGTTTTTGTTTTGTTTGTGTGGTGAATTTTTCGGGAGTGTTCTAAGCTATGTTTGATCAAAATCGTTTCAGCCGTTTCACTGCGTTGAGGGTTTTTTTTAATTTTTACAAAATTAATTACTTGTTATCGTCTGAAATCAAAACCGGTATTTGCCTCAAAAAGGGGGTAAGTTTGCTGCGACACCATTTACGGGCCAATTTTGTTAATATTTGGCAGAATCATTTGGTACTTAACTCTAACCAAGACTGTAGAATATTAGCAAAATTGGTCAAGAGATTGTCTAGATTATGAAATTAAGACCACCCGACTACAAACTCTTCGTAAAGGCAGTCGGTTTAATAGGTGTTTCTTTGTAGTAGAATATTATTATAACCATAGACTTAGGCCACTGTTCACAAACACCTTAGCGGACGTTTAAATGACTGTTTAGCTTAAACCACTATTTTTGACAGATGATTTCATACATTATCTGTCACTTTGACGATTGGTCACGGTACCGATTTATTTGTTCGTGAACTTGGGCCTTAGAATTTTCGATGATTATAACGATTTGTACATACCTTGTGAGGTTTTACGAAGTTCATAAATATACAAAAAAAAAACATTACTTTACAAGGTTTGTTAAAAAAAAGTTTAAATAATAAAAAGTTTAAAATATTGATGATACCATACCACATACCATACTGTTCACATACCATAATAATAATTGGGGCTAGATAATGTTGTGTGAACTTGTCCAGCATTATTTATTTATTTATTTATTTATAATAATTGTTTTAAAGAGAATCGATAAATATAAATCTTTTATCGATTCTCGATTTATGTATTTCGATAGGTAACATTTAGAGAATGAACAAAAGTTGTAATTCGGAGCTTCGACCAATTTGGACGAAGTTTCAGAGTATGAGTTTAATTGGTGCATTTCGTTCGTTGGTTCTTGAATTCCTAAAGTACACAATATTTTTACTAATTTACCGCTCCCAAGCAAAATCTTCCATTTCGAAATATCCGCACAGCTGCCAAATAATATAAAAACTTGGAAAGTTTTCGTATCAATGGAATACCAGACTTGGAACTCGGGCACAGATTTGTTGGGTAACTTATGGGCAGGGACTAGGGTTGTCAGGATATGGTAAAACAAAACAAAAGCCGAAATATCTTTAGATTTTCTCAAAGAACTCACAGAGGTTGATCACTATCACTTCTAGATCTACGCGAGAATATCTTACATACATACATATATACACACCTTTTTCCCCGAAGGGGTAGACAGAGCCTCAATAGGCCTCTTTTCACAGTGGGTTGCACTATCGTGGAATATAGACGTGACATGTGGTAAGCTAATTGCCGCTATTCCTTTCCACGACGGACTCGGCTAACGCTTTTTTCCAGTAATAATACATTCCATAATAAACTAGCACCCAGGAAGAATCTTATCAACAAGTCCGGGTAATCCCTCAGTCGGCTTTTACGACATCCACCGGAGGAGACGGAGGGGTCTATTCTTAGGAAATATCAGAAGCCTGAAAATGCTGAAATGAACCATCTTCGTGCGAGCCCAAGCCCGGGCCATCTAAGACAGAAGATCCGTTGTTGAGAGAACCGCTGTGCCTACAGATACTAATTAGATCTCAAATAGCTGATTAAATTTACTACAAGTTTATAATATATAATACTTGACGTGAGATGCGTATTTTAGAAGATATTTCACAAAATAAGAGAACATTAAAAAAAACACCTTTAGGTTTGAATTGCCTATTTTCGATGAACTTTATCTTGGGAACCAATGGCTGTATAGAGCTCGCCCTAGTGTTAAGTTGTAGCAAATTTAGTCTACTTTATAAGTATGCTTAACAACTATACCTTATTAAGTATCTTACTATCGACCAGACACTAAGTTTCAAGCCACATTGATGTTTTGGTCACTAGGCTGCGCAAGTTGATCTATATATTTAAGACCTTGAGGCATGTCGCGGACCGTGGGACCATCCGAATGGTTTACTTTGCCTTATGTCAGCCCATTGATGAGTACTGCATTTCATCATGGGGAGGTGCAGCCAAAACTCACTTGATCGAGTTGGAGAGAGCACAGCGGGCTATCTTGAAGGTCAGTGCGAGTTTACCCTATCGCTTTCCGACTTCTGTCCTTTACAAAGATTGGGATGTTCTAACTGTCAGGCAAACCTTCCTGCTTCAAACTGTGCTTAAGCAACACTCGCAGTTAGATTATGTTCCAGTTTTATTAACGGATAGACGCAGAGCTGCTGTATGTCGATCTGAAGCTTTTCGTACAAGCTTTTCCAATAACTTCTTTTGCTTCCTCGGCCCCTACTTGTACAATAAGTTTAACAATTGTTTACATATCTACCCGCTACATAAATCTAACTGCAAGAAAGCTTTATGTAAATGGCTTAAAACTTTAAGCTATGAAGAAACGGAAAACTTGTTACGCCCTTCTAAATGACTTTTGGTTCCCTACGTTCGTTCTACTAGGTACTACCGCGTTTTCAGCCAAAACCCTAATTTGTACATACTCTCTTCAAATCATACTAACAAGCATGTTCTCTTAATGACTGACCCGTTTCTCTCACATCCTTTCACACTGCACACATCCTATTTCTAATAAACTCGCTCACACACTCATAAACCAAACATCTTCATCATACAAGTCAAATTCAACGTTTTTGTTTTGTTTTTGTTACTGAATGTACCTAATTAGTTTAAATTATGTAGTTGATTTATATTATGATTAGTTTTATTTATTTATAATTATTTAACCAAATATGTCTGCTTGGTGAAATTGTACCTAATGACGTTCCTTGTATAATCCGCGGAGTGGGGCACTGGTGACCTGTAATACGGGTTTTTTCTAAAACCTATCTCAGGCACCAGGCTCTCGCAAAACAGGTTTTCTTGGTTCATCACGCTTACCTACAATGTAATATTATGCACGAGTTATGTTAATTGATGTCAATGAAACCTTTTGTGACGAGCTAAATAAACTTTATACTTATACTTACACTAATACTTATACCGGTAGTACTAAACGCCTTCTAATAATACGCTGACTGAGATCCTCACTATTCCTAGCCGGGGACTGATAAAACTCTGCCGGCTAAAGCAAGCGAGACTTACAAAGAACCGGACTCAGACCCCTATTTTTTTGACCGGATAAAATTATGGATATTTCAGTCGAGCCAACTCAAGTTGTGACCAACTTGGTACTGCATAAAGAATTTTCTTCCACTGGTTTCAATTTGAATGTGTGTTGAAGTTGAAAACTTTTGGTACAAGTGCTTATTTTTGAGATGAGAGGAGTTTTTTGTAGAATTTCAATGTATATTATGTCACAGAAGGAATAAAATGAAGTCCAATAGGCGCGGTTTATACAGAAGTGACGTGGCGGTGGCGTGTGACGGTCAAAGTAACACAATATAAACCATAATAGGACATAGCATAGCGTCGTTTTTATCGTAAGGTGGATTACGCCGCATCATATTACGGGACGTCGCCTGGAGACGCGTGCGTAATTCTCCTGACGTCAAAAACGACGCTATGCTACATACCATTAAAGCTTATATTGTGTTATTCTGACTATCCGCCACCGCCACACGCTACTGCTGTGTAAACCGAAGAGTTAACGCCAACCAAATCCAGAAAGCATTGATTTTCCAAATTTTTAACACACATAAGTAGGTATATTTGACGACCTCTGTGGCGCGGCGGACGAAGGTTCGCCTGCGACGCAGGAGGTTGCGGGTTTATTCCCGCCTCGGAACAAATATTTGTACGATCTGCAGATATTTGTTCTGGGTATTTTCTGTGTATAATAAAAAAAAATATCTTTGTAATGTATGTTATCTAGTATATGGGTACTAAACAAGCTCTACTTCGCTTCGGGCTAGATAATGTTGTATGAACTATCCAGCATTATTTATTTATTTTTTATTTATAATTTAAAAATATACCGAGCTATTTCATATCAGCCATCATCACTATTCTTTATTATATATTCTTTATTCGTTATTTATCATACAAACTGATCTACATATATTTTGATTAGTAGTATATATAGTATATGTATACTATATATAAATACATATATATATGGTAATATGTATAGTAGTGTAGTGTATAGTATTGGCAGCTCGTAGTAAGTAGTAACCCACTGCTGGGCATAAGCCTCCACCCCCTCTAACGCCTTTCAAAGCCTTTTTCGCGGCCTTTTGCATACCCATATACAAACATTCAATACAGAGTGTAAATTGGGGAGTTTTTACTTTGTTACCCCTATAATGGGATGGTGAAATTTGTAGGAAAATGTGTCTGAAATTCGAAAAAGGGTCTGATGATTTCGAAATAATATACGGATTAGAGGTTTTTGCTGTCAAGAAATATATCTAACTGAGTCGTATCTTCTTAACATATTCTGAAATTTATAATATTTACATTTGACAGGATTTGTCCTGGTTAGCTGGCTAGCTTATTATAGAATGTGTTATTACAGGAAGAAAGCGTTAGCTAAGTCAGTAATGGGAAGTAATCGCGGCAATGAGCTCACCACTTGTCACGTCTATATTCCACGATGTTGCAACCCACTGTGAAAAGAGGCCAATTGAGGCTCTGCCTACCCCTTCGGGGAAAGAGGCGTGTGTCATGTACGTATGTATGTATTTATAGACAGGTAACGCCACCTAACGTCAGAAGACAGCTAGCTTAGTGAAAGGGTTTCAGGTACACAAATGAAGCCGAGAGCAAATCCCACTAATCACACTAATATTATAAAGGCGAAAGTTTGTGTATGTGTGTGTAGTGTGTTTGTTACTTCTTCACGCTGAAACGGCTGGACGGATTTGCATGAAATTTGGAATGGAGATAACTGGACTCCCGGAATAACACATAGGCACATTTTTATCCCGATATTCCCACGAGATCGAGACTTACGCGGGTGAAACCGCAGGGCGCTGCTAGTAATTTATAAAATATATCGGATGTTTTTGCTCGTTGAGGTTTAATCGTGTTGATAAATAAGCCTTATAGAATAAAAAAATAACGACTGGATATATAATCAAAGGAATAAGCTGACCTCAAAATATTCCTGCCTTACATAGGTACCACAGATAAAATAATACTATGCTTAGGTACTAATATTATTAGTAACTACTAAAATACTAAATCAGAGTGCGAGTCTACTGTTTTTAATAAAATTAAGTCTCGTGTTTTTTGTGATTTTGTTTGAAGTCCATAATATTGAAATTTATGGCGCAATAACAACAATAATAAATAAATAAAAAGCAGTTTTATTTCCTTAAAAAATATGAACAAACATACACAAAAAAATATAAAATATTTTATCATATTGTTTATTTCTTAGTTAAGGCCCCTTTTGGGTAGGTATAGGCCTCCTCCAAATTTTTCCATACATCCGTATCCTGCGCTCTATCTATCCAGTTTTTGCCGGCTGCCTTCTTTATATCATCGACCCAACGTTTTTGCGCAGTATCAACTCATAAACATTAAGGTCCTATGCCCATCACCCCAACATTCTGATGAATAATTTAAAAAACTCTCCTCTTCGGGGATGTTGACCAAAATCGTTAATTTATTATTGAAGTGTAAAAGGGTCCAAAGCTCGCCCCTTGAATAAGTGATCGAATCTGTTCAATAATTAATATCACTTTACGGTCAATTTAAGGTTTAGTTCTCAAATTTGTTTAGGGTTAGGCTCAAAACGAAATTACTGCGTTGAAACAAGAAAACCATAAGTTTTACTCAAAAGAAAACTAAATAAATACATTAGATACAAGCTTTTTTCCCCGTAGGGGTAGATAGAGCCTCAAAGGGCCCTTTTCACAGTGGGTTGCACTGCACCATCGTGGCATATAGACGTGACAAGTGGTGAGCTCATCGCCACCATTGCTTCCCACAACGATGAATAAATAGAAAACTACGATGATTGAAAACCATCTTTATGTTTAAACCATATACGCCACCATGAGACTATTCATCTTTATTTCTCAGGGTGGCGGGTGCAGTGCAATGCCACATAGGGCGCGTCCTAGGTGGACGTGACCTATGAGGTAATGCACTGTTCATAGGCTGAGGTTACCGCTTAACATCAGGTGGGCCATCTGCTTGTTTCGTCATTCAAGTAGTATAATAAAAAAAAAAAATAGTTTGCCCCCGTTTATTAAGGGGCCCCGTGCTTATATCAGTAATACCACCATACCATTTGCACAGTAAGCAGTAATGCTTACATTGCCGTATTTCGGCTTGCGCCAGTGAAATTACAGGCACATGAGACTTTTTAACTTCATGTACCAGGGTGGTGGGCGCAGTTCAATGCCACCTAGTAGTACCAGTACCAAAGGTAGGGCGCGTCCTAGGTAGACGTGACCTGTGAGGTAACGCATTGTTATAGGCATAGGTTACCGCTTAGCTTCAGCGGGAGACATGTGATTAATCTAATTCCCATTGCCACTACTGCCATTTTCATCTCCCGTCGTCGAAGGGGAAGAATCCCGATCACGCACCTCGCTCTCGTCACTACTATCTTCAGACATTGCAATCAAAGCTACAATTTATTTATTTAATATTTTACACTACAACGAACGCTAACAGCGTTTAATTCCTATAATATGTTTTTTATTTGAACAATAAAAAACGTTGCTCACTGAAAATCAGGACGCCAATGATGACAAATGCGCGCGCACCACTGGTGAACATGCTGCCTGATCGAAGCGCTCCCTAGTGCTGGGTAGCGAAAGCGCCGGTAACATCAAGAAGAAGAAGGAGAACGCTCGAAAATTTGGAGGACCAAATCTCATAATATGTTTAAGGCTTCGAAGAAGGCTCCGGACATAATAAGAGTTTTAATGGTAGGTAAAACTCTGCTATTCTGAGAGCTAAGTGAGCGGCAAAGGGCGAATGGGTAAATACGAGTATACGTGTATAGGGTTCCGTTTTAATGTCACAGTTTTCACTACAAAACTCGGAAGTGTTAATTATAGGATATCTTTATTATTTGGGTAGAGTTTATGCCCAAACAACCTATAATTTGTAATAAACTGGCTATCTCTTACGGCTGCTAAGAAAATACAGACAGAATTCAGACGAATGGTTGGATCAAGCAGGATGTCATACTCTTAGTAATACGGTCTCGTTTGGTACGGAACTCTAAAAAACCGGCCAAAAGCGAATCAGACTAGCGCATGAAGGGTTCCTTACCATTATCTATAAAACCGGCAAAAAACACGTTTTGCCGGTTTTTTTGCCCTTAAATATTTACTTTATTCTGTTTTTTAGTATTTGTTGTTATAGCGGCAACAGAAATACATTTTCTGTAAAAATTTTAACTGTCTAACTATCACGGTTCATAAGATACAGCCTGTTGACACCATTATCGATTTGGAGATCGAAGTTACCCGCGTCCGTAGGAAAATACCCTTGCGTCCCTACACGTGATCTCTGGGTGGTGCCAAACGGGTAACAACATTTCTGGTGGTAGGCTTCGGCCGTGGCTTGTCACCACCCACTGGACAAAGCCAGTCCGTGAAGCGATATTGTCGTGTTTCGGACTGATGTCCAGTGTAGCCATCGTGGAAGTGACGGGTTTGAGCAGTTCTTGCACTGGATTCAGCATGTGCGTTTTAGAGACCGCAGCGGTGCAAGTGTGCCGGGTGGCTAGGCTTGGAGGGTAGCGGGATCCGAAGCACGGTTCTCCGCTGGCCGACCGCAGGTTGTAGGGGGCCCAACTAGTGAGTTAGCCACTCATGAAAGGCTGCCCCGCCGCCTCGCGAAAAATCCCAGAATGCTCCATCGTGCCGGTTGGCGACCGGATGAGAGGACCCGATGGCCATTCCTGGGGGGGTTCGGGCGTCCCCGCAGTCTCCAGTCTAGTCTCCCACTGGCGCAGGAGCCTGCTGTTTGTCTCTAGGTTTTCGCTGACCAGTGCCTCGCTCAACAGCCGTTTTTCCCACTAACCTAAACACTCATAACAACCATGAAAAAGTTCAAAAATAATAAGTCGTTTCTACAGCGGAAGCACTTCCTCTCGCTTCAAGTGCACCTCTCGAATATTCGAGGGCTGCACTTCAATCTCGATCCGGTCCACCACCACCTAGAGACCGCTAAGCCTCACTTATTATTCCTCACGGAGACGCAGATTCTATGTCCTGCCGATACAGCATACCTCACATACCCAGGCTATGCTCTGGAGCACAACTTTAAACCCAAAGCTGGTATCTGGCTATTTGTCCGGGAAGACATTTGCTGTCTGCGTCTTCGTGACCTTGAAGAACCCAATTTTTCAGTTTTATGGAGTTTGGTGGACACCGGCTTAGATAAAATTATCTATGCTGGCTTATATCGGTCTCACTCTGGAGACTACGAGACAACCAGGTTGTTCAACTACATATCTGAAGCGGCGGATGTGGCCCAACAACGTTATCCTGATGCCCAACTGGTGATTCTGGGGGACTTTAACGCCCACCATCAACAGTGGCTGTTCCCATACCAGCTCACCGACCATGCTGGGAGAGAGGCGTGCAAACTTGCACTCACGCTAAATCTCACTCAGCTGGTCCATGAGGCAACAAGAATTCCAGACGTTGAGGACCACACAGCCAACTGCTTGGACCTTCTGCTGACGAACGAGCCGGATCACCACTCAGTATCAGTTTTGCCTCCTTTGGGTACATCAGACCACTGTGTCACAGATAAAATAATACTATACTAGTACAGATACCTCATGCCATACAACGAAACACGACCGCCATAACTCGGGCTATTGTGCGGGCTAATTTGGTTGCCTTACCTGGGCGCTAGATGCCGCTAGCACTACAACTGATAGCTAGAGCCACCTAGCACCTGCAACTGTAATTACCGCGTAAAACGCGCACACACTCAACAGATGGCGTTTGTTAAAAAACTTAGGCCCGTCACACATGGAGCTACTCAAAAAGAACTAGTTACAAACTCAAATACTAACGAGATCAAATGGCCCACCTGATGTTAAGCGGTAACCTCTGCCTTTAACAATACTTTACCTCATTATGATTCCATTGCCACGGTAATGCTGCATGTGGTGTAATAAAATAGTTTGCCTAATAATCTCTGAGATTATAAGCTGAAGCTGAAGATAGTAAAGAAGTGACTGAAACTTTACAACATGAGCATCTATATAGCGTCGTGTCATCGTGTGCGAGGTACAGTTTCTAAGTGGTTTGTAATTGTAATTACTGATTAGTTCCGTCATATTTGAGTAGCTCCATGTGCGACGAGCCTTTATGACGATTACGGTTTTTTTAACTCAACATCTTTATTAAGACTACGTCAACCCCAGGCACAAATCTTCATACACAAAAAAACGCCTCTCGCCCGCCGCTCGAAAAAGCGGTTTTTATTGAATATCTTGTAAATTTTGATAATTTTACAAAACTTCTACAGTGAACCCTCGGCGTTGTTGAATTGATTTTATCTAACTAATTTTTTAACCAATAATATGTACCATTTTAATAAACAATCGAATCTAGGCAAAAAATAGATGTAACTTTGGATTTTTTATATCGAGAAAATATTGTCCTATCGTGTTTCTGATACAGTGACCCTTCGGAATTACAATTTAGTATCCATGCATATTTTTAATTTAAATACTGTACTTGATTTAGCCTCTTATACATCAAATCTAAGATTAGGAATTTTGTGGTACCCCACATTACCCACCTAGATTTCGCTCGCGACTTCATCCGCGCCTAGTCCGAAAACTTTCCCGGCGTGCAGATAACAACTAACCACGCCGTGACACGACCTGAACACTCAAGTTTTACAATTTAGGAGTCCATTCCAGAAAATATTTGAATCCCAACAACTACCTCTATCGTGAAACTATATTCTACAACGTCGAAATTACGCTGAAATATGGCTAAATCGTAAAGTGTATTTTTTGTACAAACACAACGTTCCCGTGCCAATATTCATATATTGCTGAAACATATGTTTGTTAATTTTATTTGAGGAAACTACCTATGAACCAGTTACGAAACCCCGGTTTCCTTGACGGCCGAAGCGGAAATTTCAAGTAGGTATCTACTGCCAACACTTTCCGAAATACACAGCATTTTTGTTTTTACGTGAGCACCTCATTTTGAAACCCTTAGCATACGAATTTTTCATTTTCCTTTCTAAGTAGACCTTTACACCCTAAAAGAAATAGGCACACCCTCTAAATTTCAAGTCTCAACGATCAGCGGTTTAGGCTGTGCGTTGTCACTCGGTCAGACAGTCAGTCAGGACATTGCCTTTTATATATAACTAGTTCGTCTTTGGTTATAATGATATGTAAAGGTCTGACATTTTATTTGAAAATTTTAGAATAGAACGGAAATACTAGTTTTCTCTTTCATTTCGGGCATGACGTCATTGGCGAGTCATCTTTTTTTTTTTTTATAACGCCACCTATCAAGTTACTACTACCTGTGGTACTACAAACAATCTGTGTGAAACCTCAACCTAGTTCAAATGATTACCACTAGGAAAACGACATCATTCGATTTTTCTAAAAAATAATTAAACTTTATTGAAGAGGCATTTATTTAATTTGCCCGTGTTATGGGTATTTTTTGATATCATAAAATATTTTTTTCAGGTCCTAATATTCATTTTTCACATACTTCAATAAGAAATCTATACCTGTTACGCCATCTATTGAATTTCAATAGAACAATATATTTTTTCTATGGGATGAGACCCCGTGACTGTGTGGTGAGGTCTGTATCGTCATACTCGCCACCCGATCCCTCACCCAGAGGAAGTAGGCGAGTGTGGCGTTACAAGTCAGCAGATTGGGATGAGATGCGACATTTCTTCGCTTATCCTTGGCGGCAAACCTGCTTTTCTTCTTGTGACCCGACGGTCTGTGCTGATGCCGTTTCGGAGGTGATCAAAAGAGCAATGGAGTATTTTATTCCATTCTCCGATGCTTCACCTTCAGGCAATGCTCGCCCATGGTTCAGTCTCGCGTGTGCTAGTGCAGAAGCGCTAAAACATGTGGCTTACCTAGCCTGGGTTGACGCAAGAAACGGTAAAACCTCGGATGCACGGATTAAGAAGAAAGCCTTTAACAAAGCCTCCAAGTCTTGCAAGAAGGTGATACGGAAGGCTCGCTTTGATCGGATTGGCCGTCTGGGGGCTAAACATGCTGCATACCCTGCGGGAAGTAAAGCTTTCTGGTCTCTGGCTAAGTCCGTGGAAGCGAACTTCAGCCGCCCTTCACTCCCTCCACTACTGAAACCGGACGGGTCCCTAGCTCACGCTGCGGTTGAGAAAGCAAATTTATTTGCTACTCAATTTGCGGAGGCTTCACGTCTTGACACTTCTGGCGAAACTCCACCCAGCCTTCCTCGGTGCGAAGCTTCAATGCAGGAAATTCGCATCCAGCAAAAGGAAGTGCTCAGAACGCTACGTAGTCTCGACGTGAATAAAGCTAGCGGTCCGGATGGTATCTCGGCTATAGTGTTGAAAACCTGTGCCCCTGAGTTGTCTCCAGTATTAACGCGACTTTTCCGCCTCTCTTTTAAAACTGGTGAAGTCCCTAAATCTTGGAAGCTCGCAAACGTGCAGCCTGTACCCAAGAAAGGCAGTCGTGCTGACCCTTCAAACTACCGCCCTATTTCGGTCACCTCCCTACTTTGTAAATGTATGGAGCGTGTACTGAATAGGAAGCTCCTTGCATACCTCAAAGGTAACGACCTCCTCAGTGATCGCCAATACGGATTTCGCCGAAACCGGTCTACTGGGGACCTTCTTGTGTATGCCACGCACATTTGGAGTGAGGCCATCGAGAAATACGGTGAAGCACTAGCTGTCTACGCGGAACAGCTAGACAGTTAAAGGGAAGGCGCGGGGGTGCGAGAGGCAGGACCTCAATTCAAAAAAGAACATACCACAATAATCGTCTCGGACGGAGGACGCGCTATTTCCTAATAATAATAACAACCTTTTACCTATCAAAAACTGTTTCAAACTATATTAAAAATATTAAAAAGAACTATGTTGTTTGTTTTATGAACACTAGCTGTTTCATTAGACGTCTCGAAGGCCTTTGATAGGGTTTGGCACGCTAGCCTTATTGGCAAGCTTCCTGCCTACGGACTGCCAGTTCAACTCTGCTCCTGGCTCGCAGACTTTCTGAGGGAAAGATCCATTCGAGTTGACGGCTTGACGGCTTGAGTTGACGGTTCCATTGACGGCTGCTCGTCGGATCAATTGGCTATTAACGCCGGGGTACCTCAGGGGTCAGTGCTATCTGCCACACTGTTTCTGTTGCACATTAACGATCTGCTAATGCCCGGTATCATTGGGTATGCAGACGACAGCACAGTTGTGGAGAGATATGTTTCTACTGCGCGAGCTAGGCAGAATGAAATTCAGGGGTTAAGAGATGAGATGCTGCAGCGTCTGAATTTGACTCTCAATGCTGTATCCGACTGGGGTGATGCCAATCTAGTCAAGTTCAATGCCTCTAAAACGCAGGCTTGTCTCTTCTCGGCGAAAAAAAGTCCGTTTCTCCAAGTTCCTGTATTCCGTGATGTACCTGTAGCTATAGGAGATTACCTCGAGCTCTTAGGTGTTTCGCTCACGCCTACTCTCAACTTTGGCTCTTACATCGAGTCTAAGGCAAAAACAGCTGCCATGAAGCTAGGCATCCTGAATAAGGTAAAGCGTTACTTCACACGAGGACAGCTTCTTAGTTTATATAAAGCACAAGTCCGGGCTGGTATGGAGTACTGCTGCCATGTTTGGGATGGTTCGGCCAAATACCAGCTTGCTGCCTTGGACTCGATCGAACGTAGAGCTTTCAGGCTTATAGGTGTGCAACATATGGCGGAGACTAAGATCCAGAGTCTCGAGCATCGCCGTAAGGTTGCATGCCTTTCAATCTTCTATAGGTTACGTTTCGGGGAATGCTCCCAGGAACTGCACGATCTGATCGCACCATCTCCTTTTCATCATAGGACGAGCAGGCGTACGGCTCAGTACCATCCTTACCTCATTGGTATACCTTCTATTCGCACAAAACGTTTCGGTTCTACCTTTATAATGCGAACTGCTAAGGAGTGGAACACACTGCCGTCGTCTGTCTTTCCTGAAAACTATAATCTGGGTCTCTTCAAGTCAAGAGTGAATAGGTGCCTTCTAGACCTTTGTGCTCCATCTTCGGCCACATCGTCACTTACCAACAGGTGAGATCATGGTCAAACAAAGGTCTATTAATGTTAAAAAAAAAAACAAAAAAAAAAAAAAAAAACTATAAAAAACGGCAAAAAAATCACGTTTGTTGTATGGGAGCCACCTTTAATATTTATTTTATTCCATTTTTTATATATTTTTATTTGTTATTATAGAGGCAACAAAAACACATCATCTGTAAAAATTTCAACTGTCTAACTATTACGGTTCATGAGATACAGCCTGGTAACAGACGGACAGACTTAGTAATAGGGTCCCGTTTTACCCTTTGGGTGCGGAACCCTAAAAACATCTATTAAAGTTTTTGCTTTTTCATACTAATGTATTTTCCAAATATGGGCGAAGATAGTATAATTTTACACTGAAATGACTTTTGTTGGCTTTTTTATTGATAATTATTTGCGGTAAATCATATATGGTTGAAGAAAACACTGGATTAATTGCGAAAATAACATCGAAATTACATGAATAGACTAACATTTCGTTGTCGTTATTAATTGCGAAAATAACATCGAAATTACATGAATAGACTAACATTTCGTTGTCGTTATTAATTGCGAAAATAACATCGAAATTACATGAATAGACTAACATTTCGTTGTCGTTATTAATCCACTGTTTTCTGCAACCAAATATTACCGACCAACATTAAAAGTGATTCAGAGTAAAATTATAATCTCTCTGCCCGTATTTTTGCAAAATAAATTAGTATGAAAAAGCAGCCAACTTAAAGTCCTTCACTTTCAAGGTGAAACTGATAAACGCGTTCCGCACGAAGACGCAAACCGTTTAGCAACAAAGTTGTTCATCGCACACATGATTGATTGCTTTGAAAGCTTTCGTTGGGACATCTTCATCGATAATGTTTACCGCTTTCAAAGGTTATATCCACCATGTTTGTTTTTTATGTCAATCGTGTGTCTTCCAAAGTTCTTGGAAAGTTAGAAGTGGTTTACGTAGTTGTTTACGGGGTATCTCGAATCTTGTTTTGATTACATTTTTAACCCCCGACGCAAAAACGACGGGGTGGTATAAGTATGACGTGTCTAGGTGTGTATGTGTGTGTGTGTGTGTGTGTATTTTCATCGTGTGTGGCATCGTAGCTCCAGAACGGATGAACCGTGTTTTTTTTGTTTGAAAGGTGAATTTGTCGGGAGTATTCTTAGCTAGTTTGATCAAAATCGGTTCAGCCGTTTCATTGCGTTGAGGGTTTTTTTTTATTTTTAACAAAATTAGTTACTCGTAGCTCATCTTCTTCACTTGGCAAGTGGGACACTTGGCTTGGGATACTTGGCAAGGCGAGAGGTTCACCGATGGACCTAAGCAATCACCGAATGGAGGCCAAGAGACAGACCACCTGCCCGATGGTCTGACGTCATTGTGCAGGCTGTAGGAGAGCGGTGGACCCGGCTGGCACAAGACCGCCCAGGAATGGCGAGATAGAGAAGACGCCTTTACTCAGCAGTGGGTGTTACGGGCTGGATATACATATATAGACACCTTCTTCAGGTTGGGCTTTCTACACGTGCTGGAGTCTCGCTGACAGCCGTGAGATTTGGTAAGGTTTGACTTGCTAGATCAAGATCTAAGTTTGAGTTAGGCATTGAGTAAGGCTCAGTTAAGCATAGAATCCTCGAAAAAGGTTCAGCATCAGAAGTCATGTACAAGAAAATCGTGTTGGTAGGAGGTAGGTACAACATCTACTACCTAACACCAAAATCACCACTGGTTATGAAGGGCTACTCAGGGATTCTAGTTCATTTTATAACCAGTGGTTAAATGAGACTCTCTCAGGGTTTATTAATTATTATTATTATTTCATAGGAACAACAAACAGGGACCCGAGTACTGGCTCTTATCTGGCTCAACGCATTAGTATTGCCATTCAGCGTGGAAATGCAGCCAGCATATTAGGCACGCTTGCGTCTGGTAGTGACTTGGATCAGTTGAGCTATCATTAGCAGCGGTCTTCAGGTAGCACAACTGTTTCATATGTTTTTTTATTTTTTATTTTGTATATACCTTGTTAGTTGAATTATTCTTTCTGTAAATATGTATTTACAGAAGCAGTTGTTGTATTTGCAGAACTGTTGTTGTGCAAACATTTATACATTAATTAGTTACAAAAAATAAACATAGAATTCACCGCTATCTACAACTTGCAGGTTTCTACATCGACGTATTATAGGTATTTATAAAATCTTGTGTTTAGCCTTGCCTTCATTATATATAATCCAAAATGAATCTCAAAGTGCCAAAGTGGCTAACAACCGAGACTAGTCCCGTAGTTTAGTTAACAAGATAGTAACCGAGTTATGATACGTAAAGAGGATCGTTCGTCATAATCTTGTGGATATAATTTATCAGAAACTCGAACTACGCCGGGTCGGGGATATATCACCTTAAATGAGGTAGGGCGTGCAATTTTGAGATTGTGGTGACATAATGTATATTGGGTTTAGATAGCTTATAGGTTTATCTACCTATTTCCTACAGAATTTTCTTGGAAAATACTGGATGGAGTCTAGGAAAATGCTGAATGTAATTGTAACTCCTATTTTTTTTATTCGGAGAGTATTAACCTCGCGATTCGCGGGCGTTCGGGAACTTTCTTCATTATCTTCTCCTCACAGATACCCACCGCAGAGCCTCATGATGAAATTCTATAATCAGTACATAACATAGTCCTGATCCCACACTAGGATCACCTGTGTCGTGAATATAAGGCACTACGCGTACCATGGTCCATAACACCCATACCCGCCACAAAAATTTGCAGACCATGCAAATATTTGTTCCGCAGAATCGTACCTGCAACTTTGATGGAGTGTGATCGGAACGAAACATTTATGATATCATGTTTGGGTAGGAACAGGTTTAAACAAATTTGCCTCCTGAATAGTATTTAAGCTTGTCCTTCATCAGACGAAGCAAAACTGATGTATAAACTGGCTGATTTAGCGTGAGCTAAGAGTTGATCTTAATTATGATTAGTTTTTTGTTTTTTAGAGTTTGATTTTCTATTGTTGTATTTACGGGAAAGTCAAAAAAAACCACTCGCCATCTCCACTGGCTACTCGTCATCTCCGCTGGCTACTCGCTATCTCCGCTGGCTACTTGCCCGCCGCGACAGAGGTCGTCTCGAGGACGTATTCTCATGATGACATACAACCTGAAATAAATGATGATGAACCAAGCAATTGTGTTTTTTAACCCCCGACGAAAAACAAAGGAGTTTGACGTGTCTCTGTGTGTGTGTGTCTGTCTGTCCCATCGTAGCTCCCGAACGGATGAACCTAATTAGTTTTTTTTGTTCGTTTGAAAGTTGTATTTGTCGGGAGTGTTCTTAGCTTTGTTTTGATCAAAATCGGTGCAGCCGTTCAGCGCTGGGATTTTTTATATTTTTACAAAATTAATTAATGAGTTTTAACGAAACGTAGCGTCAGTGCGTCAGCGTCGTAGTGTCAAGCTTATCTGCAAACATAAAAAATATAAATATATAATAACCCACAAATACATACAAACGCCGCATCCGCATCAGACTAAATACATACAAACGCCGCATCCGCATCAGACTAAATACATACAAACGCCGCATCCGCATCAGACTAAATACATACAAACGCCGCATCCGCATCAGACTAAATACATACAAACGCCGCATCCGCATCAGACTACATTAATCAAGAAAATAATCATAGCAAAATGTTCAAACCCCTGCGTACAAAATACAAACGGGCGTTAAAAAGGAAGTTATTTTATCAAATTACTGAAGCTTTTGTTACAAATGAACGTTCCAGACGCAACAACCGCTTTACTTGCAAAACGCATAGAAGCGTTATGTGTTTTCAAATTAAATAGAAAAGGTCGATCTTTTTAACCTATGCGTAAATTTCGACGCATTAATTTTTCAATGGAGAAGCTATTTTTGTAAGACCCAAAGTCGGCCGAAAATTAATGTAGTGTGAGCGAATGTTCGCATTCAGCATTATATGGGATAATTTTCGGAGCGTTGGTTGCAGTAAAGTGATTTTAGATTTTACAGTGTATTTTTAGAGACTAAGGCGTTAATAGACCCAAAACTGCAAGATAGACCTATCTTATAAAGTCCAATTCTCCTAAACGGATGGCCCAAAGATTAAAAAAAAATAGGTATAACAGGTATAATAAAATCAAGAATAGAAAAAAAAACATTCTTAATTTGCTGTTGCTTTTGTCTGGAAAAACAACAACAAAGTTTTCTATGGTTGACATAAAAAAGCTTTTGAAACTATCATGGTTATGTTCATAATTTTCACTAGAAACGGGATATTTACCATGATTCTCCCGTGATCATGGCGCATGCAACTGTGCCGAAATATCGAGAACATTTAAAACTCAAAAATCATGGTAGTAAATATGCCGTTTCTAGTGAAAAATATAAAAAAGCGGCCAAGTGCGAGTCAGACTTCTTAATATCTTACCTTTTGTCCTTTTTTGCCTTCAAACTGCTCCTTGATAGCAAAATCAACATCATCACCGCTGTCCTCATCATCAAATAAGATGCCTTTGTTTTTAGTGTTTCTTTTTTGCTTTTGCTTTGAATTGCCAGTACTTTGTGGTGTATCGTCCTCATTGTCTGAGAATACAATCTTTTTATTTTGTACTCTATCCTGAAAACATAAAAATCTTTTTTATGAATACTGCAGATGATTAAGAGGCCCCTTCCCGGTATGGACTAAAAGTTTGTGGGTTTTTATGTAAGTATAACATGTTGGCCGCTCCTAAGGTGAAGTGAATACCAAATTTATATTTAAAAAAAGCGGCCAAGTGCGTGTCGGACTCGCCCATGAAGGGTTCCGTAGCAGCTAGTAACATAATATAAAAGTTCTTGGATGGATTACGATTAATGACGTATTAAAATAAAACTACTCACTAGATCTTGTTCAAACCAATTTTTAGTGAAAGTTTACATGGTAATGTATATCATATATTTAATTTAGTTTTATCGTTCTCTTATTTTAGAAGTTACGGGGGGGGGGACACACTTTTTACCACTTTGGAAGTGTCTCTCACGCAAACTATTCAGTTTAGAAAAAAAATATATTAGAAACCTCAATATCATTTTTGAAGACCTATCCATAGATACCCCACACGTATAGGTTTGATGTTTTTTTTTTTTAGTTTAATTTCTAAGTATGGGGAACCCCAAAAATAATTGTTTTTTTTTAATTTTGTTTAAAAATCTTAATGCGGTTTACAGAATACATCTACCTACCAAGTTTCAACAGTATAGCTCTTATAGTTTCGGAAAAAAACGGCTGTGACATACACGGACAGACAGACAGACAGACAGACATGACGAATCCATAAGGGTTCCTTGTCTTTGACTACGGAACCCTAAAAAGCTGCTTCCATGCGCCTGAAGTGATTTTAATGATGATGAGGCAATTTATAGGTTTATAAAAATTCGTTTAAACTTTTGTTATCAGTAATTTGTGATTTTCGCTCAATATTTGATTTGCATGCTCTGTTCTGCACCGTTCTTACTTACCTATATACGAGTACCTGAACTTTACTGACTTATCTAGTGACAGAATTTGGGGTGACTAATCACCTCAAGAGAGACTTTAATGGTAAGTTGTACCCAAATGTACCAGCGTCCGCTCCCGTAGTGCCGGGATAAAAATAAACTAATGTTTAAATCCAGGTCACAATCTCTGTGCCACATCTTAATCAGTAGCCGTTACAACGTGATTCAGTTAGGACCGAATCTAAATATCCAACCTTTCACATATAATAGAATACTTTGATATGTTTAGTACTTAATATATTTGGTCATTCGAGGGCCTTCCTACACTGCATCTTGCTGTTCTTGATCGCCACTCGAGCACTTTTATTTCATAGTAGTTGAAAGTTCTACAAGATATTATACAACCTGCCCATTGCAAATTCAAGTCGCTATAATTTTGAGGTCTATGTTTGTGATCTTGGTTTTTCCACCGATTTCCTTATATCGGATTCTACCGCGTAGTGAAATTCCGATTCAAATAGTGACTACAGAGTATAGTGTATAAGGATATAAACCTACCCTACTTAAATTATCCTAATAATCCTACTATCCCAACTTACTATCATCAAATCATAGAAATCCGCATAAAGAAGTCCACGGATAGATTAGCCTTTCCCTTATAATGCCGCCACAAACAAGCTACATACTTTTCACTAGAAACGGAATATTAACCATGATTTTTGAGTTTTGATTGTTCCTGATATTTTGGCACATATTTAGTTAGCTCTCCGGTAATCATGGTACATGTGACCGAAATATCGGGAACAATCAAAACTCAAAAATCATGGTTAATATACCGTTTCTACTGAAAAGTATGTACATAATGATAGTTTCAAAAGGTAGATCTTGAGCTACCTCCATCCACTTCCTATGACCTTTAAAATATTGTCGATCTATCGACGGGAAGGCCTTCTTACACTGCATCATCCTGGGCCCTTATATTCACTATGACCATAGGTGATTCCTTGCCAATAACGTGTGACGCCATGACGTGTTCTAAACGATGTTTCTATGCAGATATCGTAACGACGTATCGTATCGTAACGTAATACCAGCTCGCTGCCTTAGACTCGATCTAACGCAGAGCTTTCAGGCTTATAGGTGAACAATATATGGCTGAGACTAATATCCAGAGTCTCGAGCACCGCCGTAAAGTTGCATGCCTTTCGATCTTATACAGGCTACATTTTGGGGAATGTGCCCAGGAACTACATAATCTGATCCCACCATCTCCTTTTCATCATACGACAAGCAGGCGCACGGCTCGCTACCATCCTAACCGCATCCTTCTGTGGTTTGTAGGTTTGTTAAACGATGTCTTTCCTGAAAAGTTGTTCATTTAAATGGGTAGAATTTTTATGGCATTGCCTACATATTCTGGTACACAATGAATAATATTAATTATATTAAAAATAGTGGGCCAACGCTATATACCAGCTCTTTTCCCAACTGGCTCTCAATGCGAATCCACTCGCCAATTTCGGAAGGAACATTAATTTTAGCACACAGAGCTTTATGTGGCGTTTAAGTTCCCACGGAATGGTCCACTTTTTACACCTAATATAGTGCAATGGATTAAAATAACTAGCCTAGATCTAATCCAGGCAGAGTACGATTAATGTAACGATATCGATAATATTTTTTTTTTAATGTTAAATGGAGTTATTTATTTCTGTATAATAGAATTTAATAGAATATTCTTTATTGCACAAAACAAACAATATACGTAGGCGTACTTAATGCAAATAAGCATTCTCTTCCAGCTAACCTTTGTGTATTATGGATACATTTATGTAGGTGGTGCAGATAACGTATATGGAGAAGAATATGTGTTTTTAGTAGGTATATTCCACAGGACATGATATATGCATGAACAATACAAGATATGTATACAATAATAATTAAAAAAAAACAATAAACAGTAAGTACGTTCTAAAATAAATAATAGTAAGTATGATATATGCTTAAACAAAAACCTAGGTTAAGTTTATATATAATGTTTATCAATCACTAAGACACTAATTTTAGTCTTGTTGTTATTGTGGTTCAATAAAATAAATGTTTTTTAACCAGAAGCCCAATTCTCGTAATAAAGAATAGTCAAATTAAAGTTCGGATCATGTTACGATCTAGTGTCGATGTCACAAACGTCAAAAATGGTATTCTGCTCACCTGACAATACAACGCGGAATGTGATTATATCGAAATGTGACTGTAACTTGAATGTTTCAAAGTTCTGAGAATTCTCTCTTTCACTTCTTACAATTATTATATAGCACTATCCTACTCTAATATATGGTCGCAAGGACCGAAAGTAGATTATATTGTTGTTATGAGGGAGCAGAATACAAATTTTTCAGTCAATTTACAATACAATCTCGTTTCGGTCAACTTGCAGTGTGGTTATAAAGTAAATAAGAGAATTGGGCTTCAGGGTATGGGGTAGTTCCTGATAGATCCCTTGACTTTGATCCCTTATCCTGATAGATACCTTGTACCTATAATTTTGTTCCTAATAGACCCTGTCTTCAAGGGATCAGTTTAAAATGGTTATTTACTGTAGAAATTACAGGCACAAGAGACATGTTTGTTATTAAATGCTACGTAGGTACATTTACGTTTCTTGATTATATCAATTTTAAATCTAGCAATGCAGTAACATCCTGAAAAATTTGCTTTACTTTTCTCTGCTATTAATAAAACCACGTTAAATAAAATCAAGCAATAGCAGCGCGATGGAAGCGAGATTCAAAAACTGCAATCTAAAAACTGCTTTCAATTTGCAAGCGGAAATAAAAAAAAAACAGTGAACACAGACTGCCAACTAACAGTTAATTCAGTCAAACTAACGGTAACTTCGCAGTTCACTATTTGAAATTCAAATTCTCAATAAGGCAACGCTCACATGCCGGTAAAACTCTGGGTTTCATCATTTTGAATTCTGACAGTGAGAACTTCGAACAAATAGTGAGGGAAGTGGGAGTGGAGTAGGGGTAACTTTTAAGACCGGGGTGGGGAGGAAGGATGTAGATAGCACGTCCCAGTTATAGAACGGGAGCGTGCTTCCATTGTGGAATATATACGAGAAATCCTATTTAAAGTCTATATAAGTCTGGTGAGAATGTACAGGTCTTAGCCGCAGCTGTATTTGTTACTTTCTTTATTAAGGTGGGGTTTAACACAAAATTACTAATCTTAGATTAGAGTTTTAACTAACTAAATCAAGTGCAATATTAAAACTAAAAATATGCATGCATACTACATTATAATACCGAGGTATCACCCGGACAGAAATAAGATAGGACAACATTTTCTCAATAAAGAAAAATCACAAAGTTACCTCTAACTTTTGGATAGATTCGATTGTTTGTCACTATAATACAGATACAGATTATTGGGTCAAAAATTGGATAAATTAGACCAATACAATAAAAAGGAGGGATCACCCACAAGGTTTTTTAAAAATTATTTATATTTCACGAGATATTCAATAAAAAACGCTTTTTCGAGCGGCGCGTCGTGTTTTTTTGTATGAAGATATCAGCCTGAAGGTGGCGCTGTTTTAAATAAAAACTCTTTATACGAGTATGAACCACAAAAAAAAAGGTCATGAAATGTAAAATCCACAGAAACATGCATACATAAACAAGCGCTTTTGCCCACGAAGGGATAGGCAGAGCCTAAAAGGGTCTCTTTTCACCATGTACCTATCGCATACATTCAAAGGAATATAGTCTTGACGAGTGGTGTGCTCATCGCCGCTATTGCTTTCGTGTTATTTTGGTGGCATTTTAACCAATGTAGCTCGTTTAAAGAGCACAAGTGTAGTGAAATTCAATGGAAGTTAATTGAGTGACTTTAAAAATTGGTGGAAATTGTCTACCAAAGTTTTAGTAAAACGGTGGTGACTTTGACTTTGACGACTTGGAAGGAGTGTTACGTTGCAAATTATATTGAAAATACACTAATGAAAATAAAAATAACTGGAAAATGACAAATGCACAAGCAGTGCGGCGTCAATTATAAAGAAAATATAAAAAAGTCATAGACGTGGTTTTGTCTGTCTGAAATTCAGTATTCAGTCCTAACTCCTAATCGATAAGTAGTACTTTCATCATCAGCATTAGATGATGACTCCCAGACGCAAATCACCTGAATAAGTTATGAAAAATAAACAAACACACTGTACGTGGCATGAATTTTAAAGGATTTCCTTCTTTACTTTTTTTTCAAATTTATTTACAACTGACTGAGATATCTTCACGAAGCACTAACACTCCGTGATATCGGTAAACATATGTGGATGTAACATACAGACGAACATAAAATAATCCTTGAAAGGTTGCCTGGGAGAAATCGCTCTCAGCGATAAGGCCGCCCATTGTACTGTACTAAGTTTATGTTTATTTTGTTATATTTTCGTTGTGTACAATAATGTGTTTATCTATCATGTATCTATCTTTTTCTAAAGTTGGCAAAAAATTGCACAAGTCCATACATACATACAAAGACACACGCCTTTTTCTCCGAAAGGGTAGGCAGAGCCTCAATGGGCCTCTATTCACTGTGGATTGGACCATCGTGGGAAATAGACGTGACAAGGGGTGAGCTCATCGCCGCCTTTGCTTCCCATTGACTCAGCGAACACTTTCTTCCAGTAACAACACATTCCTTAATAAGCTAGCAGCCAGTACAAATCTTATACCAACGAATCTTACAAACAAGTCCGTTAGAAAATAATGGAATTGTTCTGTGAATAGTACAATTTTACTTATCACTCAGACAAATAGCCTGAGTTATCACTAGAACAGTTATCGCGGGGCCTTTGTAGAGTTATGAGTGCAATAAAGCGACATCTGGCGAGTGGTAATTGAACATGTGACTGACCGAGCACTGGGCGCAATGCAGTGTGGTGCATCACATCTCGAGGGATATAAAACGTACATCAAATTTAATTGATGTATTTTTTAATACTTAAGTAGTTACGTTTCGTTTCGTATGAGGTAGTGCTGGCCTCTGGTGTCAGAGTTTGTCAAGCCGCCCGAGGGCCTCTGACATGACTTAAGTAGTAAGTACTATATTATATTCAATACTATTAAAACAATACTGTATGTAACAATCACACGATATGAGAAATTTTAAAATATCTGTATTGAGTACGTAAAGGAGTGGAAGACACTACCGGAGTCCGTCTTTCCTGAAAACTATAATCTGGGTCTCTTCAAGGCTAGACTGAACAGGTGCCTTCTAGACCGTTGTGCTCCATCTTCGGCCACATCGTCACTTACAACAGGTGAGATCGCTGCCAAACAAAGGTCCATGGACGTATTCCATGCAAAGGTCTATCAAAGTAAAAAAAAAAGTTTTATCCGAACCGTAGAAGCATCGAGCAACACGGATCGGAGGCCGCAATGCTCTAAGCGTGACGTTTACGTCGTGAAGGTTACTGAAAGAAAGCGTTGCTGAATCAGTCGTGGAAAACAATGAAGGCGACGGGCTCACCACTTTTCACGTCTATATTCCCACGATGGTGCAACACTCGTTGAAAAGAGGCCTTTTGAGGCTCTGCCTACCCTTTCGCGGAAAAGGCATGTTGAGAAAGGTTTATGTATTTAATCAGTAATTTCATATAAGTCCAGTAGTCACTGACTTCTTCTTCTTTTCTTCTTATAATGGCTTCTGAGGAGTGTGAGTGTAATTATATTTTGTATAGTCAAATCGTAGAGTCTCCGTCAAGTCATAATCCAGTATAAATGGTGACAGTAAAACCGGGTTTTTACAGGGACATACCACCATTTCTAAAAGACACGCAATACGTTTTAATTTCACTTTATCACACATGTGCTATTTATGCAAGTTACACCGGTTAAAATGCCACCAAAATTAAACGAAATAACTCAAAAAACACATTAAAATGCAATGAGGGGTTTTCACGGACGTTTCAAATCATGCGCTAATAGATGGCGCTGCTTTGAACCTAGCTTTCAAAATAAAGTGAAATGTCAAAGTCAACAACGTAGTGATATATTTTCGTGGTATTTTGTTACTATCACACAAAATCACAGACAATGCATTTGTTAATTTTGACAAGCATACTTGAGTAAGCGCCATCTATCGAGCCAAATTGAACTTCTTTTTTTTAAATTCGAAAATGAAAAGATAAAAATTACGAAGTTTTTTCAAAAATATGAGATTGAATCATAGTCACTGACTTATTGCGTCACGAAATTTTCCATAATTTCATTGCATCAAGAATATTAAAATAAAATAAATAAATAATAAATAAATAATAAATAATGCTGGACAGTTCACACAACATTATCTAGCCCCAAACTAAGCAGAGCTTGTGTTATGGGTTCTAGATAACTGATATACTTACTACAATATAATACATAGATAGATATTTTTTATTATACATAGAAATTACCCAGAACACCCTGAATAAATATCTGCAATCGCACAAATATTTGTTCCGAGGCGGGAATCGAACCCACAACCTCCTGCGTCGCAGGCCAACCTACTCCCGCCGCGCCACAGAGGTCGTCGAAAATAGAAGCTTTTCACGACAAAACTATAATTTTCAAAGCTCTGCAGTTGTTACGTATCATTATTTTATCTCTGTTCATGCCCTGTTTTGAAGTTTACATTAAACCACAGATAAAAGAATACTATATTTAAACATACCTTAAACATACCATAACACATACCTTTGTTCAAATTAAAAACAAACTACTATTATTTATTCTGTGGTCAAACGATCTTTGCGAGTCCTTGACGAATTTTAACCATAAAATCTCACTTTCCCATAAATTATCTCTAGGGCTCCCGTGGCCCATATTGTAATTAAATACGTCTTTTGAAGTGAAACCTTCCTAAATTACTGAAACATCACCCTGACCGTACTCTATTGTACGAACCCCTTTATCTTACTTTATATCTCAATTTTCCCTCTTTTTTCGGGGAGGGTCCGCATGATATCAATCTGATACTCAGAGTAAAAAATTGTGGTAGACGGCTTGCAAGCTTTTGATGAAGCCTAACCAGCTATAGACAGAAACAAAGGTGTATTTTTTTTACACTCGTGTTTTACGACATGTCTCTGTTAAGAGTATATAAAATCATATTACATACCGTACCATTGACTTAGTATTATTTACTTTATAATAGTGCTTGGTGCAAGTAAACATATAAAGAAGAACGTTATGTGTGGAGTGCAATTATTTGAGTTTTCCACGCTGGTTTTGCCGCCTCAGATATATAAAAGCAAACCTATAGCAAACTGACGCCAGTTTTCTATGCGTTTGTGCGTGTCACGCTATCTGTGTGTTTGTGTGTTATCTACGTGTTATCTGCATACAAACATACCGACGCAAAAGGAGTGATGAGCTTAGTTGGGATGCATTGTCTGGTTGAGTGCGTGTATGTTCGTGAAGTTATTCTATTTTTATGAGCGTAGTTTTTGACTTCACATATTTTTTATTAACGTGAATGACGGAACTATCCGATGGCCCACCTGATGTTAAGCGGTAACCTCTGCCTTTAACAACGCATTACCACATAGGTCACGTCCACCTAGGACGCACCCTATGTGGCATTGCACTGCGTCTGCCAACCTGAGACATAAAGATGAAAAGTGTCATGTGCCTGTAATTTCATCGGCACCCATACCCTTCAAACCAGAACACAGCTATGCGAGCACTACTGCTTTGTGGCAGAAATTTCTACTACCACCAGTTTTCTGTACTCAATAGTCAATACCTACGGTTTTTATAGCCATTTGAAATTCATACCTTCAGAAGAGCTCATAACCTCGTCGTTACTCTGATATCTGTGGACCCTGGGTTGTAAAGTTAATGGGACATGTTCGATCCTGAGTCCATCTCAGTGGCGTGTGAGGGTAGGCTCTCTTTATTCTGCGTAAAGTTTTAGACCTTTCAAAGAATCGAAAAAAGTATAGACGTGCACAAAGTTCACCATGAAAAGAATAGGTGTACTCAAACGTACATTTAGTAGTAGAGCTTTTTTGTGAAAGAGTTCGTCCTAGGAAGTACTACCACTACTACTACTACTACTACTACTACTACTACTATTTCTGCCGTAAAGCAGTAGTGCTCGCATTGCTGTGTTCCAGTTTGAAGGGTATGTATGGGTGCCGGTGAAATCACACGCACATGAGACTTTTCATCTGAATGTCTCAGCTAGGGTAGCGGGCGCAGTGCAATGCCACATAGGCTGCGTCCGAGGTGGACGTGACCTATGAGATAATGCACTATTCATAGACAGAGGGTACCGCTTAACACCAGGTGGGCCGCATCTGCTTGATACGTCATACCAAGTAGAATTAACAAAAAAAATTGTTTCGTAAACACGGAGATTCAAATTCTGAAAAAAAATAACATAGAAGTTCAGGATATTATCTAATGCTAGTAGGATGCCTAAGCACGATTCGTATTATTTCGTTCGATCGAGAAAATCTTATAAGCATGGGTAAGGTTGTGGGCCAATCCAGATTTTATTTGAATAATACGATACTAATGCGATACGAAAAAATACCCAAAATGATGTAATTGACACCTACTAATGAATCAAGTTGTCACATTTTAATGTTTGTTAAATGGAAGCGAAATAAAAATTAAAAACCAATAAAACTACAAAAACTGATATTTTGATATTCTGTCAACTTAAGGAGTAAGATAGTGACAGAATATGAGGTAACTTTATAACGTATGGTGTTATCATCTTCTTCATGTCTTAAGGAGTAAGATAGTGACAGAATATGAGGTAACTTTATAACGTATGGTGTTATCATCTTCTTCATGTCTTAGGGAGTAAGATAGTGACAGAATATGAGGTAACTTTATAACGTATGGTGTTATCATCTTCTTCATGTCTTAAGGAGTAAGATAGTGACAGAATATGAGGTAACTTTATAACGTATGGTGTTATCATCTTCTTCATGTCTTAAGGAGTAAGATAGTGACAGAATATGAGGTAACTTTATAACGTATGGTGTTATCATCTTCTTCATGTCTTAAGGAGTAAGATAGTGACAGAATATGAGGTAACTTTATAACGTATGGTGTTATCATCTTCTTCATGTCTTAGGGAGTAAGATAGTGACAGAATATGAGGTAACTTTATAACGTATGGTGTTATCATCTTCTTCATGTCTTAAGGAGTAAGATAGTGACAGAATATGAGGTAACTTTATAACGTATGGTGTTATCATCTTCTTCATGTCTTAAGGAGTAAGATAGTGACAGAATATGAGGTAACTTTATAACGTATGGTGTTATCATCTTCTTCATGTCTTAGGGAGTAAGATAGTGACAGAATATGAGGTAACTTTATAACGTATGGTGTTATCATCTTCTTCATGTCTTAAGGAGTAAGATAGTGACAGAATATGAGGTAACTTTACAACGTATGGTGTTATCATCTTCTTCATGTCTTAGGCCCACAGTAGCGTCAAATTAACTAGTTACTTCGTACTGGTGCATTTATTAAGATTATTGTAATTTTATGGGTTTTAAGGAAATAAGTCGAACAACAAAGCAATACAATCTCTATTACGAAATAAATTGGGTCTTAAATAGTCTGTTTTACATCAGGGTCACGAATATATTATTGGTTTCAGTTCTTGATCAAATTAAACCTGATAACATTCGATATGTCACGAGAAAGCCGTTTGTATAAACTTTTCAGACAATAATGTATTCGAGATAATATTTTATTTGTAACATAAAAATAATCCTTTTGTGTCTTCAGATAAACTAGGTTATTTATTGTCCTTTTTTGAGCTAGACTACTAAATCTCTATTTTAACACGACTACTGCCCAGAATCTGGCCAAAATGGACATTAATTATGTGACGCACTCTAACACGAATCTGCTTTTAGGTGATGCTTTTAAATAACTTTACCAAGTACCTAAATTGTAAATAAAAAAAGGTTTTGTTTTTTTATAATTCTTCGGTGTATCTATTAGTTAAAGTTTCTAAATCTTATTTCTATAGGTTTTTGTGATTATTATATATTGTAAATTAAACAATATTACTCTTATTTAACCTCTTAAGACCTCTTGTACAGTTTTATGTTTTAACACCCAACAGTCACATACATAGATTAGATAACAAGTAATTAATTTTGTAAAAATTAAAAAATCCCTCTGCGAAATGAAACGGATGAACCAATTTTGATCAAACATAGCTAAGAAAACTCCAGAATAGTCCACATTTCAAACAAAAAAAAAACGGTTCATCCGTTCGGGAGCTACGATGCCACAGACAGACACGTCAAACTTATAACACCCCGTCGTTTTTTTTTTTTTTTTATACTACTTGGATGACGGATCAAGCAAGAGGCCCACCTGATGTTAAGCGGTAACCTCTGCCTATGAACAGTGCATTACCTCATAGATCACGTCCACCTAGGACGCAACCTATGTGGCATTGCACTGCGCCCGCCACCCTGAGACATAAAGGTGAAAAGACTCATAAATAAATAAATAAATAAATAATGCTGGACACAGTTCACACAACATTATCTAGCCCCAAGCTAAGCAGAGCTTGTGTTATGGGTACTAGATAACTGATATACTTAATACAATACATTAAATAGATAGATATTTTTTATTATACATAGAAAATACCCAGAACACCCTGAACAAATATCTGCGATCGCACAAATATTTGTTCCGAGGCGGGAATCGAACCCGCAACCTCCTGCGTCGCAGGCCAACCTTCGCCCGCCGCGCCACAGAGGTCGTCATGTGCCTGTAATTTCATTTGTTTTTGCGTCGGTAGTTAAATATAGATTAAGGTTTTTTTTCTGATTGTTTTATTTGGCCATGAACCTTATTATGCGAGTAATAAAAATGCAACAAGCAAAATCCCCGTTCGAACGGTTTTCCAATCAAGGAATAAAACCGATAGCGCGTTCTACCCAAGGAGACATCTAGTTTTGAATTGTGTAAACTTTTCCGTTGTTTCATTTCGGTTTAAAGAACTTTATTTGATTCACAAAGAACTTTAACAGTTCACTTAAAAATGAGCAAACATTAAACAAATAAAAAATAAAGTTTAGAACTATGTGGGTAGTTCGATCTTATAATACATTTATGTGGATTCATCACAAATTATCTGCAATATCATGTAATTAATTGAACGTGCGAACTCTGTGACCGTGGGAAGCATGGACTAATGTCATGTAATCTAGCATGAATCTAATACAAGATGTGGCGTTTATTTGTAACGATATGTTTGTAAGTATGTATGTTTGTTTGACGATAACTGCGGAACGGTTGATCCAATCTTGATGAAACTTGGATGGGTGGCTGGTTATATAAATATAATTCTTAAGTTTGAACATGAGCTTGATCGGTACAGGGGTTTTAAGCTACGGGGGTGAAAGTGGTCCCTATTTTTTTTTTTTACACTACACTATGTGTTAGGAGACGCATGACCGGTTTAATCCTGATAGTACGCTAGCAAAGCCGCGGGTAGATGATAATTGTATGGTAAGTACGGCTACGTGAAATGCAGTGGTAACCCCGTGGGAATTAGCCTCGTGTGTGCTAATGAGAACTGCATTATTTACGCGTACTAATACTTGCAGGAGAAATGTTGTGAATGTCATAATGTTAGAGTGTAAGCCAACATTCAAAGGCTAACACAAATTGTTTACTGAGCTATTGTGAAGCCCAGGGTTCCTTTATAAGCTCTATTAAATATCAGTCGTAATAAAGTGATGAATGACGTCATATGTATATTGAAACGAGCGAAGCGAGTTCTCTGGGTCAACATGGAGGAATCGTCCATTTGTATCACGTATGTATTGCTTGTATGATGATGACATGTTAGATTGGCAATCTTTGGAGGAGGTTTATACTGTCAAGGGCGGTCTATCCTTAAAACCTTGATAATTTTTATACGTATTTTTATTATTTAAAAAGAAAAAAAATACAAATAATTTAATTTATTTTGTTGGAGGCTTACTAAAACTTTGGTAAACAATTTCCACCAATTATAAAAGTCACGCAATTCACTTCCATATCATTTCACTACACTTGTGCTCTTTAAACGAGCTACATTGGTTAAAGTGCCACCAAAATAACACAAAAGAACTCAAAAAAACACTAAGAAATGAAATAAAACTAGACAACTTCTCTTTTCGAAAATGGCGGCATAGCAAGAGTCCAGTCTGATATGTCATTAGTTGTTGCGGACAAACGTCAAATGATTTATAAGTAAAGCTAAGGCCAAACCAACGCGTTCAGCCCGCGTCCTCAGTGGCGATCAATGGTTAGACAATGGATCGCCACCGTGCACGACAGCGCCACCGCGGACGCAGGCTGAACGCATTGGTTTGGCCTTAGCTTAAATTAAAACACCAATTTCTCGTCGCGTTCAGGGTGTTACTTCTAAGTTTTGCATTCGTTATCCCGACTATCGAATTGCGAGTCTATATTTGTTTTAGTATCTCAACAAGTCCGCTAGGGTACTAGTATAGTATTATTTTATCTGTGGCTAGGGGCACTTATCATTTTCTGCATATATAAACGACATTTCGACTCGCAATTCGGTTGTCGTTATTTCGAGTGGTTCCATATTACAACCCTGTACAAAGCCTGTTTTTTTTTTTTTTTTTTTGTTAGGAATGATTATCTTTTCATTTATTTTATAAGTATGTTGTTTGTTATATGTTTGTATTTATTTTTAAGGCAAATTAGTTTCTAAGCTATATTATAAGCTTTCTTTTGTAATTAGTTTTAGCACGCCAACCTTTTTGTATCATCCTCATGGATGACTGGCAGAAAATGCTGCTTAGCATTAAGTCCTCCGTTTGTACAATTTCCTTGTGTTTTGTGCAATAAAGAATTAAATAAATAAAGCCAAGGCATTATTTGACGATACATTGTACCTATGGAATTGTAAAACTTCTGTATGTGAGATGGTAACACTAATTAAACTTTTTTTATTTCAGGTAAGAGATTGCACCATTCGCAATAACACTTTTGCAAATTACCTAAGAGTCTGCACAACACTCCAAATTAAGACATGGTGAGTTGGTGAGTCTACCATATTCTAGAATAAGTATGCTTAACAAAAGTCCTTATTATATGACAGTATTTTTTTTATCAAGCTACCAACGAATATGTTAAAGAAATGAAAATTATTGTTTACCGGATAGCTTAAAATATTCCCTATCCAAAAGTGTTTCCATACTGTTGATGAATATTTTGTAGAATAAGGTCCACCAACTTTATCTAAGTTGACTTTTTTATGCTTCAATTTGCTAAATTCGCTTAATGTTATCTAAACTTTGTATTATTTAAAATTAAGTAGTTATTTGTTCTAGTTGTAGTACCTATGTAAGAAATTAAGTAAAAGCTGCCGTTTTAGTTATTATTAATTAAGGTGGAACGTTTCGCTTGTGGCGCAAAATTAAAATGTTATTGTGTTTTTGCTCATCACAGCTCATCAACACATTTTGAGAAAGCAAAACCTGATTTTGAGGAACTAGGAGACCTAACACGCATATATTGATTGAAAGTGTTTCATAATTATCATTAGTTACCTTAGTCAATGAACAAAAAAACACCGTAAAATAATTGAATGACATTCGTAGCTAAACTAATGATAATTATGAGACACTATCAATTAAAACATGTGTTTCTGCAAAATCAGGTTTCGCTATATCTCAAAATGTGTTGATGAGCTGTGATTAGGAAAAACACGATAAAATGTGAATTTCGCGCCTCAAGCAAAACAATTGCTACACTTATTTATGCAAATAAATATCTTGTATCATGTCTATTTTGGACTCTATAGCCCAGCCTTAAAGTGTAGCTTTCGGCTCATTTCTGCACTGTAGTTCTCACGAAATTTATCTCGGAGCCACAAGTCCTCTAGATGTATACAGAGTAAAATAGTTTATTTAGTCTGTGGATCTTGGGTGTGGTTTGTAATTGGAAGATGCTACAGTATTTATTACACGTATAGCTAGACGATTAGGGACCCATTCAAAGAAAAACAGATCTGTAGCATAGAAACACGTATTATTATAGTAAAGACTGCATGGAGCCCACTATAAAAAAAGAGGTCCCAATAAAAAATATTAAGCAACACGACTGCTATTATTTTAAAATCAACGAACAAACACAGACATTTTTCTTTATCTTAATCATCATCATTAGCCCATATCAGTGCACTTCTGGACATAGGTATCTCCCAATACGTGCCACTGAGCCCGGTGTTCAGCTCTTCTAATCCACTTTCTGCCCTTCTCATCCACTTTCTGCCCGCCACCTTTCGTAAGTCATCGCTCCACCTAGCCAGAGGGTGCCCCACGCTACGTTTGCCAAGACGGGGTCTCCACACAAGAACTCTTACCCCAATGGTTGTCGGTTCTTGGGCATATATGACCAGCCTATTGCCACTTCAGCTTGCTAATCCCATGTGATATGTCAATGACTTTAGGTCATTGTTATTTTGGCTAAAAACTGCAACTTACTAAATTCTTTGTTTCATTTCGCCGCTGGACCACTTGTACCATTAGGCAGTAACATTGATGGTACATCTGGCACCGATTTGTCCCAATTGTACTTTCTTTGTTCCATTTCTTTGTTTGTCTCTAACTTTGATATTAAATAGGTATAAATAGTATTACAACCATGAATCTCTTTTTCACTCGACTGAATTTTACCCTAACATCCCTGAAAGTTTTATACCGAATTCCATGTAACTTGTTTCTTTATAAAGTACTTATGCCGAAATCCCTTTATACCTTCGGCGAAGTATGATTCCCTCGAGCGGAGGGTTTCCATGAATTTAGAACAAAACCGTTTGGCTTTACATTTTAAATAGTTTTGCGTCAAGCCTCTTGAAAACAGCAATTATTTACTACGGCAAAGCCAAAATTAAGGGTTTGTATTTACGTATGTTCTACCGTACCTCCAAAACTACTCATCCGTTTTTGATGATGGTGTCTATTAATTCGTTATTATGGTCTGGGTCACTAAGCAACATTTTATAGGAACAACCCACTGTGAAAAGAGACCCATTGAGGCTCTCCCTACCCTTTCGGGGAAAAAGACGTGTGTCTATGTATGGATGTATGTATGCATGTAAATCAATATGATGGATATAATACGGTACTTCCAAATAAATATCATAACTTGATAAAATAGAATACTTATATATAAATTTATTCATGTATTTACATACTATACCTAGAGGACTCCGTTTTTTTCACAAATTAGATAATAGTTACTATAACACCACACATCAAAAATATTGCACTATGTAAAACCAGTTAAAATGCCACCAAAATTACACGATATAACTCGAAAAACACAATCAAATGAAAAATAAAAACGACTACCTTTCTTTTCCAAAATGGCGGATTGAGTCTTCAAAGTGTAATAATTAATGGCTGTTTAAATCAAACAAAGCTTATTTCATGTATGTTGTCATCCCGAAGGTAATATACAACCAAATTAACAGCCGATTGATGGTGAACTTAACAAACTTGTCAAATGTTTCAAACAAAAAGTTGCTACTTTCGACTTTGGTCGAAGACTTTCGGTATACTAAATTTTATAAGCGTTTTGCTGTATTTCAATTACCGTGGCTTAAATGCTACAGCGGGAGTAGATACACGCGGTGGCGGTGCCGCGGTGTCGTGTGTAATCAATCACACGCACCTACTTATACCCGTGTTGTAATAATCTCCTTTGAAAGCTACACCGACACCGAGACGGCTGCTGTGCCGGTATTCTGGCGCTCTTGTTACCTAATCAGAAAGCTTATATTACACATCGCATCGAAGTAGCGTTGGTTCTTTTTACCCACAGTAGAACGAAGAAGGTATGTATGCATTTAGGGTGAGAGGTTATTTCTGTGTTTGTTAGTTGACTGGCGAATCAGGCACATAAGACGAGCGTGAATGGGACAGAAGGAAGGGGAAGACCTCGGCGAACGTATTCAAACTGTCCGCGACTCGCGATGATGACTAGATGATCTTAAGAAGTAATTTTAAGACAATCATGAATAGGTATCATAACTTAAAATAGTTGGCTGAAATAAACGATTCTCTTTATTATTAGCAATAGGCAGGCTTTAGTTACTTAGAACATTGTGAATAAAGGACGTTGGTGCCACCATAGGTTAGGGGTAGGCAGGTAGATGCGTTTCTTTAACCTCACCTTCCTGTAGGGGTATGAACCGCCCGGTATACCAGACAGGTAACCAGACGCGAAGGTCTGGAGGTAAGTCTGGGGGCGAGGTTCTGGTCAAGGTGCCAGAGTACCACAGGTAGTACCTACTGGTACACAGGTACCAGCAGGTAAAAGGTAAAGTAGGTACTTAGGTAACTAAAGGTAATTGGCACAGACTTGGTAAAGGATTCTCAGCTGGTGGTACGTGGGCACGTCAAGGGTAAAGACCTGGTGAGCTGCTAAGCCCAGGATAGCTGGTCTCCGTCAGTAGTGGCACGCGCAAAGGTCTAGCGCATACTGAGCGGAGACACGGCGGACCGCTGCTAATATTTATAAACTCGGTCCGGCGCGCCCACTGTACCAAGGTCGCATCATTGAAATCCTCCTACCAAGGCCAATTATCGTCTAGACAGCGTCACGCTAGTGTCGACGCGTGCGCAAGAGTAGGCAGCGTCTTGTTGACTGGATAAACCGAAAGGCAAGTCCGGCCAACAAGAAATATAAGACTTTCTAAGTACATTGACTATGTAACAATGTAAAACTAGCGGATAAGAATCGATATAGCCACCTAACGAGGGACCTATGTACAAAGATTAAACATATGGTAGGTAGCTATACCTAATAGGTACGTAGAAATAGTAACCAATGTACTTAGATGTAAGAAAATAAAGAGATATGGGCAGAAAGGTTGGCATACTGAGGTCCAAGGGACAGCAAAAATAGGGCTGTTTACGTTCAACTTTCACCGCTCTCGTTGCGGTAACGCCCAGGGGTTCCTAAGCAAATTGGCTTGTGGAAGTATCAATGAGTGTTTTCCTATATGCGAGAAGAAGAAAGAAATAGTCTGGAAGAGCGAAACAGTATGAGGTGCAGCCCATTGAACACTTCCACAAGTCATCCAGTACTACGAACAGGAACGGACCCGACGAATGCACGGTCTGCCAGCCTCGCTAAGCACCATTCAACCAACGGAAGTATCGTTTCATTTCTGAAGAATCCCACACCCCAATCGACTGTAGGCAGGACGAGGCATCACGGCTCGGGGCGATACAGGCTCCCTGAAGGTCATCTACCTTCCTGTCTCCCATCATCTACTCCGGACAGCGGAACGGGACCAGCCAAAACTAGGCAGGCGCCATCACCATCTACGCCTGGAGCACGTACCTACGGCAAGCAATATAGGTATCGTAGCTCGGCGCTACCCTGCCGCCCCACATTATCTGGTCCTTCGAGCGCCGGATACCGTACTGCTGGAAACCAGAGCGGAACCAGGAGCTGCTGTGACAACCACATCGAGGGGAAGCGGATCTTCTGACCAGCCAGTACTGTCCAAATGGATCATACCACGACCGAAGTACTGGCGCTGCGTATCTAATCGAAACTCATTCGATTACTGTTCAATTTCAGTTACCTACGGGTGCTCCCTGATAGCGGACCACTGGACCACTGGACCACTGGACCAACGGAGCAAACCGGATCGGACCGAAGCGGATCGGACTGAAGCGGATCAAGCCTGAAGCGGATCAAGCCTGAAGCGGATCAAGCCTGAAGCGGATCGAGCCAAAGCGGATCGAGCCAAAGCGGATCAAGTCAAAGCGGATCAAGCCAAAGCGGATCGAACCGAACCGGATCAAAGCGGACCGAACCGGATCATCGACCTGGGCCATCGGAACATCGGACCTGGACTGACGTACTGGCGTGTTGGCGTTTATGTAAGTCGTTGCTGATACAGACACACCAGTCACGGGATGCCAGTCACCAGGAGCCAAGCAGGAACATCACGTCGACCACCGATGGAGGAGCCAGTGGTACCCCAGCCAACCCCGACGGAGGCGTCGAGGCCTACACCAGCCCGACCGGAGGTTCCGGTCCGACCAGCTGTGGGTCAGGGACTGATGTCCGAGGACTCGGACTTCAGAATCTCAGGGGTAGCCAGTAGCTCGGATACTACTAAAGGTACGATGACAAAAACGACAGGTACTACTGATAACACCATGGAAGCGCAGCCAAGTGAGAGGAGAACGAGAACAGTTGGTAAGTCCAAGGCCCGCCCTGCCTCAAAGAGTGCCTCGCTGGCGGAGAAGGCGAGGAAGAGACGTGAGGTAGATCTGCGAGCAGAACTCAACCGCCAGGTGCTTAGACAAGCCCAGGCCGCCGCCGACCTAGCGAGGACGGACATGGAGCTGTTGAGATTGGACGAGGAGGACGCGGCAGACTTGGACTCTGCTGTGGACGAACCTGAAGGTAGATCTGAAGGTGTCCGAGATTGGGTGGAAGCTACGGTAGGCAGGATGTCTGGTGGAGGACATCTAGGGGAAGAAGGGACGTCCGCGGAGGGGCGACCAGGTGACGTACTGGCGAAGGAGTGCGCCATAAAACTTCAGGATCCAACTGCCACCGCCGGCGTGAAGCCAGAGGACACAGCACCTAAAGGTATGGAGGCTAGTGGCACTGATGCTCTAGCCGAAGCGATCGTGAGGGCCATCACATCCGCGCCGAGATCGGGGACTGCTCATCAACCGGTGTACATGCATGAGCTTCCAGTCTTTGACGGCAGCTGTGGGGAATGGTTGGCCTTCAGAACAGTGTACGAAGACACCGCGCCGCTATTCAGTTCCGTGCAGAATATGGCACGGCTGAGGAAGGCGATCAGGGGACCGGCCAAAGAAGCGGTAAGGAGTATTTTATATTCTGAGTGCGCACCTAGTGAGGTGCTAGAGTCACTACGCCGCAGGTATGGGAGGCCGGACGCCCTAGTTCTAGCAGAATTGTAAAAGGTAAAGAACCTGCCAAGAACAACGGAGAACGCGCGAGATGTGTGTGTGTTTGCCAGCGTGATCAACAACACCGTCGCGACGATCAATGGGCTAAAGAAACCGCATTATCTGAAATCACCGGAAATGATCAAGGTAATAATTGATAAATTACCCATGGTACTGAAGTACCGGTGGTACGACTTCGCAGCAGAGCACGAGGACCCGGACTTATCGCTGATATCACAGTTCCTGAACAGGGAAGCTGAGAGATGCGGCCCGTATGCCTCCCAGGAGGCCACAGCTAAGAAGGTAATACACCCTCAGCGTCAAAGCGCACATGCCGCTAAGGAGAGAGAGACGCAGCTACATACGTGCCCGCATTGCGAAGGAAGTCACTCACTAGAGGAGTGTAAGAAGTTCCGGCAAGCTAGCGTGAATGACAGGTGGGTCATAGTGAAGAAAGCTAGTCTGTGCTTTAAGTGTCTGAGAACCAGACACAGGAAGGAGAGCTGTCGAAGGCCACCGTGTAAGCAATGTAGAAGATGGCATCATCACCTACTGCACGAAGAGGGTAAGCAGCCAGACCATGGGCCCAAGGATCAGAGCAGTTCAGATAATAGCAAGGAAGGGGCCAAGGAAGTGGCCAACAACGTTCACCTAAGCCAGGTGAACGCTACGAAGGGCGCGAGAGCGTATTTAAAGATGGTGCCTGTAGAGATATACGGGCCCAGGGGGACGGCCAAGGTAATGGCCCTTTTGGACGAGGGTTCAACAGTGACCCTTCTCGACTCGGCGGTGGCAGAGGAAATTGGACTTCATGGACCCAAGGAAGCTCTCTCAATAGAGACAGTCGGCGGTAGAGTCATCAAGAAGGACGACTCTATGCGGGTGAACTTGAAGCTTAGAGGCCTCCACCAGAGTCAACGGCGTAAGATCTGCGGGGCTCGCACTATAGATCGGTTGCGACTGACGCCTCAACGGATCGACAAGTCAAGGTTAGAAGAGTGTATGCATCTGCAGAAACTGGTAAGCAGGCTACACTACGCAGAGGAAGCTCCGAGACTGCTCATCGGGCAGGACAACTGGGAGCTGATAGTATCACGAGCGACACGTAAAGGTAAACGTAATCAGCCAGCTGCCTCACTGACGCACCTAGGATGGGTGCTTCACGGTCTGGACGGAGGAGTGGCTCAGAAGATGAACTACCTTACCTGCGCACACGTCTCTACTCGTGATGATGAGCTGGACCAGCTCATCAAGGAACACTTCGCGATTGAATCATTGGGGGTTCAACCGCGTCGACCGAGCACGGACTCTGAAGAACGAGCCGTGCAGATACTACTGAAGAATACTCGAAGGTTAGAGAACGGACGCTTCGAAACAGGTTTGCTCTGGAAGAGCGATCTAGAGTCGATGCCGGACAACTACGAGTCCGCGCTCAGCAGACTTCGGAACATAGAGCGGAAACTTGACAAGGATCTAGAGCTGAAATCGGAGTACCAAAGGCAGGTAGAGAACCTCTTCAACAGCGGATATGCCGAGGAGGTGACTCACGAGTCGTCGTCAACAAGGAAATGGTACCTACCTCACTTCGCCGTGACGCATCCCACTAAGAAAAAGAAAAGGTTAGTTTTTGATGCGGCGGCTAAGTTCAAAGGGAAGAGTCTCAACGACGCTCTACTAGCGGGACCGGACTTGCTTCAGTCACTGTTTGGAGTGCTTCTTCGCTTCAGACAGAGACCGGTCGCCGTGGTATCCGATATTAAAGAAATGTTTCTTCAAGTCAAAATCAGGTATGAAGATAGAGACAGCTTGCGTTTCCTCTGGAGAGGAGCGGAGCGAACCGGAGCGCCGAAAGAGTATCGTATGACGTCAGTCATCTTCGGCGCCGCTTGTTCACCGAGTCTAGCTATCTACGTGAAGAACCTGAACGCCCGAGAGTTCCAGGAGAGATACCCCGAAGCAGGTAGAGCAGTGGTAAGAAACCATTACATGGACGATTATCTTCACTGCTTTGAAACGGAGGTAGAGGCGCTTCGAGTATCGAAAGAGGTAGAGACCATCCACCAAAAGGCCGGGTTCCAGCTGAGGGGATGGGCATCGAACAGAGAGAGAGTCCAGAAAGGACTCACCACAGAGGTAACCACGCAGGTAGAGCTCGGGTCGAAAGAGGAAAGAACCCTCGGGCTGCGTTGGTTCACAGAGAAGGACGAGATGGGATTCAGGACCCATCTAAGAAACGTAAGAGAGGTCGTCGATCAAATGGAGACTCCGACGAAGCGTCAAGTCACGAGCGCCGTAATGTCAACCTTCGATCCCTTGGGCTTAGCGTCGCCTGTGCTAATCCAAGGGAAGAGACTGCTACAAGACATCTGGAGGAGCGGTGTCGGTTGGGACGAAAAGGTAAAGCAGACGGACGAGTCTTCATGGCAAACGTATCTTCAGAATTTACACCTACTCGACGATCTACGAGTCCCTAGATGCGTCTCGCCTTACCAAACGGAGGGAGAGCTACATGTCTTCACAGACGCTAGTGAGGTAGCTTACGCGTGTGCAGTCTATTGGAGACAGAGAAACCAAGAAGGTCAGTATACGGTGACTCTACTAGCCGGGAAGGCTAGAGTCACTCCGTTGAAACCAGTCTCTATACCACGACTAGAGCTGCAGGCTGCACTGTTGGGAGCGAGGTTAGCGCACTCTATCGACCGGGAAATGGACTTAAAGGCGACAAGTAAGACTTATTGGACAGACTCTAGCACGGTGCTCTCTTGGATCAAAACGGATCCAAGAACCTTCAAGTCTTTCGTGGCACATCGTCTGGCGGAAATCGAAGATACGACAAGACCTCAACAATGGCGCTGGGTACCTACAGGTCAGAACCCAGCGGATGACTCTACTAGAGACATCCCTAAGGACTTCAACGGGGGGCATCGATGGTTCATTGGCCCGGAGTTCTTAGGAAAGGAAAAAGAGGAATGGCCGGCAGTACGCTCGTTCAAGCGAGTGCAATCAGGAGAGGAAAGAGAGCTGCACATCACTGCGACAGCTCGGGTCTGTGAGTACTCTACCCCTGACCCTACTAGATTCTCGAGGTGGACGAGACTCCTGAGAGCGACTGCCCGGATATACCAGTTTATCGACTTATGCCGCTGTAAGGTAGAGCTCGTGCAAGCTGCAAAGGAGCAGGACCCTACTTGGAAAAGGGTCTCTAAGAAAAAGAGAGAGCAGCTCTACAAGAGGCCTACAGAAAAGAAAACTGGTAAGAAGTTTCTGTCTCTAGACGCTACCTACGTAGAGAGAGCCGAACGGGAACTTCTAATGAGAAGTCAACGAGAGAGTTGCCTTGAGGACTCAGGCAAGTTAAAGAAATTGGATATCGTCAAGGAAGGGGGACTCCTGCGAATACGGGGGAGGATCGACGCAGCGGTGGGGTTAGATCGCGACTACAAGCGACCTATCATACTGGATAGTAAGAACTACTTGACTCGATTGCTCATCACTCATTTTCATGAAAAATTCAATCATGGAAATCACGCCACAGTAATAAACGAGGTACGTCAAAGGTACTGGGTGCTGGGGCTTCGGTCGGCGGTGAGAGCAACGAGACATGGCTGCCAATGGTGTCGAGTCCATAGAGGGGGGCCTCAACGACTTCCGACGGGGGACTTGCCTAGAGAGCGACTCAAGGTGGGAGAGCCGCCCTTCACTAATACGGGTGTGGACTACTTCGGCCCCATGACAGTGACGGTGGGACGCCGCCACGAGAAGAGATGGGGGGCCTTGTTTACCTGCTTAGCTACAAGGGCAGTGCACTTGGAGCTGGCTGCTTCTCTGTCCACAGACTCAATGTTATTAGCACTACGAAGGATGGCGGCCAGACGGGGGATGCCGCGTACCATGTTCAGCGACAACGGGACGAACTTCGTCGGCGCTGACAGGGAGCTACGGGGGGCTGTCGAAGAACTCAATTCCGACAGCGGCCTCGCGGGAGAGGCCAAAACCATGGGCCTGCGCTGGAAGTACATCAGCCCGGGGGCCCCGAATCAAGGGGGAGCATGGGAGCGTCTTGTTCGATCAGTCAAGACGGCTCTAGCGGTGACACTGAGAGAGCGTCACCCCAAGGAAGAGGTCTTACATACGCTACTGCTAGAGGCCGAGCACGTGATCAATTCGCGACCACTCATCACCACTGATGACACAGAAGAGGAGGCGCTTACACCAAATCACTTCCTCATGGGGAAATCCTGCGGAGCCCTAGAGATGGGGGCTTACACCGAAGCGGACCTCAGCGGCCGGCGCTCATGGCGGACAGCGCAGAGACTAGCCGACCACTTTTGGGCTAGATGGGTGCGAGAGTACCTACCAACTCTCGTACCTAGACGAAAAAACCACAACATCACTGAACGAGACTTGCAGTGTGGGGACACGATCCTCATAGTGGACCCCACACTCCCAAGAAACACCTGGCCTCGAGGCATCGTGGTCCGTACCTACCCTGGACCCGATGGCCGAACGAGGAACATCGAGGCACGCACGTCGCATGGGACGTTCAAGCGACCCTGCTCCAAGGCGATACTCCTGGTCCCTGGAGACAACCCTCATGTCTCTCAGGGAGCCAGTGAGACAGCAGACACCGGTCATCGTGTACTCCGAGCTAGGACTTCACTTCACTCCGGGGGGCTGAGCGACGGTCTTCCCACTACGACGACGCCTCTACATATCGAGAGCCAGAGCGACGGTCATCCCACCACGACTCTACCGAGCAGCGAGTAAGCGGCCAGAGGACAATGCCGCGCATCGGGGGGAGGATGTCCGCGACTCGCGATGATGACTAGATGATCTTAAGAAGTAATTTTAAGACAATCATGAATAGGTATCATAACTTAAAATAGTTGGCTGAAATAAACGATTCTCTTTATTATTAGCAATAGGCAGGCTTTAGTTACTTAGAACATTGTGAATAAAGGACGTTGGTGCCACCATAGGTTAGGGGTAGGCAGGTAGATGCGTTTCTTTAACCTCACCTTCCTGTAGGGGTATGAACCGCCCGGTATACCAGACAGGTAACCAGACGCGAAGGTCTGGAGGTAAGTCTGGGGGCGAGGTTCTGGTCAAGGTGCCAGAGTACCACAGGTAGTACCTACTGGTACACAGGTACCAGCAGGTAAAAGGTAAAGTAGGTACTTAGGTAACTAAAGGTAATTGGCACAGACTTGGTAAAGGATTCTCAGCTGGTGGTACGTGGGCACGTCAAGGGTAAAGACCTGGTGAGCTGCTAAGCCCAGGATAGCTGGTCTCCGTCAGTAGTGGCACGCGCAAAGGTCTAGCGCATACTGAGCGGAGACACGGCGGACCGCTGCTAATATTTATAAACTCGGTCCGGCGCGCCCACTGTACCAAGGTCGCATCATTGAAATCCTCCTACCAAGGCCAATTATCGTCTAGACAGCGTCACGCTAGTGTCGACGCGTGCGCAAGAGTAGGCAGCGTCTTGTTGACCGGATAAACCGAAAGGCAAGTCCGGCCAACAAGAAATATAAGACTTTCTAAGTACATTGACTATGTAACAATGTAAAACTAGCGGATAAGAATCGATATAGCCACCTAACGAGGGACCTATGTACAAAGATTAAACATATGGTAGGTAGCTATACCTAATAGGTACGTAGAAATAGTAACCAATGTACTTAGATGTAAGAAAATAAAGAGATATGGGCAGAAAGGTTGGCATACTGAGGTCCAAGGGACAGCAAAAATAGGGCTGTTTACGTTCAACTTTCACCGCTCTCGTTGCGGTAACGCCCAGGGGTTCCTAAGCAAATTGGCTTGTGGAAGTATCAATGAGTGTTTTCCTATATGCGAGAAGAAGAAAGAAATAGTCTGGAAGAGCGAAACAGTATGAGGTGCAGCCCATTGAACACTTCCACAAGTCATCCAGTACTACGAACAGGAACGGACCCGACGAATGCACGGTCTGCCAGCCTCGCTAAGCACCATTCAACCAACGGAAGTATCGTTTCATTTCTGAAGAATCCCACACCCCAATCGACTGTAGGCAGGACGAGGCATCACGGCTCGGGGCGATACAGGCTCCCTGAAGGTCATCTACCTTCCTGTCTCCCATCATCTACTCCGGACAGCGGAACGGGACCAGCCAAAACTAGGCAGGCGCCATCACCATCTACGCCTGGAGCACGTACCTACGGCAAGCAATATAGGTATCGTAGCTCGGCGCTACCCTGCCGCCCCACATTACAAACCCCGATCGGAGACTTTCTGGAAAAAGCCAGGTCAAGTCAAAGTCAAAAGTATTTTCATCCCATCTATTCGAAAAGGACGACTGGGTTCGCCTTTAAGTGCACCCAACGGTGGTGTTTTCTATGAGAAACTTTTAGCGGGCAGTAATGAGTTTTCCGGCGCACTTATTAAGTTCCTAATTCAAAAAGTGCGCGGCAAAGATAATTGCGGCGCACTTATTGAATTTGGAACCAGCGCCAAATAATTCGAATGCAAATATTGTTTGAATAAATACTGGCTGGTACGACGGCCCAAAACCCAAAACAAAAAAACCCAAAACACACAAAAAACACAAAACACAAAAAAAACACAAAAAAACACAAAACACAAAAAACACAATACACACAAAAAACACAAAACACAAAACACAAAAAAAAACACAAAAACACAAAAAAAACACAAAAAAAACAAAACACAAAAAACACAAAACACAAAAAAAACACAAAAACACAAAAAAAAACACAAAAAAACACAAAACACAAAAACACAAAACACAAAAAATCACAAAACACAAAAAAAAAACACAAAAAACACAAAAAAACAAAAAACAAACAAAAAACACAACACAAAAAAAACACAAAAAAGCACAATACACACAAAAAACACAAAACAAAAAAAAACACAAAAAAAACACAAAAAAGCACAAAACACAAAAAACACAATACACACAAAAAACACAAAACACAAATCACAAAAAAACCAAAACACACAAAAAACACAAAACACAAAAAAAACACAAAAACACAAAAAAAACACAAAACACAAAAACACAAAACACAAAACACAAAAAATCACAAAACACAAAAAACACAAAAAACACAAAAAAAACACAAAACACAAAAAAAACACAAAAACACAAAAAAAAACAAAAAACACAACACAAAAAAAAAATACAAAGAAAACACAAAAAAGCACAATACACACAAAAAACACAAAACAAAAAAAAACACAAAAAAGCACAAAACACAAAAAAACACCCAAAAAAACACAAAAACACAACAAAAAAAACACAAAAACACAAAAAAACAACCATTTGTTTTATTAAATAATAATATTACAATAACATATGACGCGCCTTTTATTTTCTCATAGTGGGTGATGAAAAGCAGAGTGTATCACACGGGCGCAACATATATTTTTGGCTCGGGCGACGTACTTTGAATCCCTCGCTACGTTCAGGATTCTACTAAAGAATCCCTCGCTACGCTCGGGATTCTACTCTAGAATCCCTCACTTCGCTCTGGATTCAAAAAAGCGCCCTCGCCGTAAAAATATTATGTTGCTCCCTTATGATACAATCTACTATTTCATCCCATCTATTCGAAAAGGACGACTGGGTTCGCCTTTAAGTGCACCCAACATAGTGTTTTCTATGAGAAACTTTTAGCGGGCTGTAATGAGTTTTCCGGCGCACTTATTAAGTTCCTAATTCAAAAAGTGCGCAGCAAAGATAATTGCGGCGCACTTATTGAATTTGGAACCAGCGCCAAATAATTCGAATGCAAATATTGTTTGAATAAATACTGGCTGGTACGACGGCCCAAAACCCAAAACAAAAAAACCCAAAACACACAAAAAAACACAAAACACAAAAAAAAGCACAAAAAAACACAAAACACAAAAAACACAAAAAAACACAAAACACAAAACACAAAAAAAAAACACTAAAACACAAAAAAAACACAAAAAAACCAAAACACACAAAAAACACAAAACACAAAAAAAACACAAAAACACAACAAAAAACATAAAAAAACACAAAAACACAAAACTTAAAATCACAATACACAAAAAAAACACAAAAAAAAAAAAAAAAACACAACACAAAAAAAAAAAACAAAAAAAACAAAAAAGCACAATAAACACAAAAAACACAAAACTAAAAAAAACACAAAAAAAAACAAAAAAAACACAAAAAAGCACAAAACACAAAAAAACACCCAAAAAAACACAAAAATACAACAAAAAAAACACAAAAACACAAAAAAACAACCATTTGTTTTATTAAATAATAATATTACAATAACATATATGAGGCGCCTTTTATTTTCTCATAGTGGGTGATGAAAAGCAGAGTGTATCACACGGGCGCAACATATATTTTTGGCACGGGCGACGTACTTTGAATCCCTCGCTACGTTCAGGATTCTACTCTAGAATCCCTCACTTCGCTCTGGATTCAAAAAAGCGCCCTCGCCGTAAAAATATTATGTTGCTCCCTTATGATACAATCTACTATTTATTCTCACTAGAAACGGGATATTTACCATGATTTTTGAGTTTTATATGTTCCCGATATTTCGGCACAGTTGCATGCGCCATGATCACGGGAGAACTGACTAAAGTCTTTGCGAGTAGATGTTATTGGCAGATATATCGATCTACCCTCTTTCTCACTCTTTTATTACGAACGATACCACTACCATCGGTTTCATTGTCACAATTCACACCAACTCGACACGCAACACTAACGGTGTCCGGACGCGTAGCAGGTACCACACTTTTTTGATTCTTACACATTCTTACCACAGGCTTCCATACTCCAGATAATTGAAAACCATCTTCTCTATTGAAGTTTCTGTACTTAGTAATCTCAATTGCCTCTTGTACCATTCTCGGTATGTAATGTCGCTCTGTCGAGATTACCTGCGGACTGTGTAGCTCGATCCAATGATTTGAGCCAGATTCCAAAAGGTGTTCTGCTATGGCTGACTTATGTATGTCCCTGTTCTTGACCGCTCGTATGTGCTCCTTAACCCGACACGCTATCGTACGTTTCGTTTGGCCAATGTACGAACTCCCACAGCTACAATCAATTTTATACACTCCTGGCTTTTCAAGTGGAAAACTGTCTTTTGGTGAACGCAAGTAGTGCGATATCTTCTTTAAGGGAGTGAAGATGGTCTTTACGGAAAACTTTTGCAGGACTTTCGCAATTTTGTCCGTCACCCCCTTAACATATGGCAGAAACGCTGGCCTACGTTCTACTCTGCATCTGTGGGGTCTTGGCCTAGGTCGGGATGGTAATGACCGAAGCTTATATCCATTCTTACGCAACACATGCTGGACATGAGCTAGCTCACTTTCAATGTGATTCTCATCACACAGGTCAACTGCTCGGTTGGTGAGAGATGTTACCACTGAATTGAGCTGCCGAGGGTGGTGGTGCGAATCAGCATGAAACCCTCGGCAGCTATGCTCGAACTTAAAAATTCTAGTCACATAACCTACGTGCCTACCAAGTTTCATCAAGATTGGATCAACGGTTCTGCAGTTAACATCGGACAAACACACGTACTTACAAACATACATAAAAATACTGCATCTTGAAATTATACTGAGTCCTCCCCGACATAGGTACCTACATTATAACGGTAGATATTTTCGCATGAGTGCTCAAAATGGAATGCCTGAAGCAAACGACCTACTACTACGTCTTAGCACAAAATACAATAAGAACAATTTGATATCTCAAAAACACATGCGATAATATTGATTGTTAATAACGCGCCTATGTGGTGGAGCCCTAGAGACGTGCCTGCCTTCATCATGCCATGAAACAGCCACATTTTATATCCAAGTTGGTAGTATTCGTTAACCTAGCGCAGAGAGGCCTCAGATTCTAATTGCAGGATACGGTGTTTGTATGTATGTTTGTTAGTTTGACCTAGGGTCCAAGATGTCCCTTTCATGACAAGAGTCGGCACTATGACGAGTAATAATTCTTATATTAGTACTGTAGTTGTCTTTAAATGAGGTGAGTAAATTCAACCGTTTTGTTCATACTTACGCAGGTGATTTGCCATCCAACGCCACTCTATAAATAATTTTGCACCTTTCCGAGAACCCTAAATGGGAATAGTTCAACATGGGACAGACGTGGGATGGACAGGACAGTTCGGGAATACGTAAAGTTTACTGAGGTCCCTTCCTAATTCGTAGTTTCCAACATTTGAATTGAGTTTTATTGGGTTTTCAAAGAAAATAGGTAGGCAAGGTTTGATTGTGGTGAAAGATGATTTTCTTTGTTGTTTTCCACAGCTTATCTTCATAGACTGATGCTTGCTTTTTCAAGCTTTTATTATTGTTATTATTATTTAAAATGATAGACGAACAGCTGTGTCTATTTCAGAGTGTTGAAATGTCTTAGTATCACTTGCTGCACTGATTACACTTTTATCACAGTATATCTATCTATCTATCCAGCCAGTAATACCCACTGCTGAGTTTAGTCAGAAGGCTTTAGGCTTCTTCACTATAACGCCACTCCTGGTGGTCTCGTGCCAGCCGGATCCACCGCTCTCCTACTGCCTGCACAATGTCGTCTGTCCATCGGGCATGTGGTGTGCCTAAGGCCGCCGCATATCTCTCGACCTACATTCGGTTACTGGTTGGATTCAGCGGTAATTCGTTGTATATAATCATATATAACAAGTTAAAGAACACTGCCAGGGTTCGGTCCAAATACTGCCCATAAATGAAAGTACTTGCATGGACACCTTGTATTATTTTATATCATCACCTCAAGTATTTAAAAAATATTGTACTGTGTGTACTAAAAAAATACATATTTATTTTTATGAATTATATGGATAATATTTGTAATTCTTCAGTTCATTTAATTAATTATACGTTACTGTTTGACGTGTTAAAGGTGATTAAAGCCTACTATGGTATTGGATCCTACTTTAATGTTATTAATCATCAGCATCATCAGCTAAAAGTATATAAATTCGTATGAGCTAATGGAAAACTCTGGTACCAGAGTTTATAGGCCGCTGGGAGCATTTTCAATAATTGAACCGGTGTATACACAAGCTACGCCAAATAAAAAAACAAAGGAAGATGGTGTGAATAAATTGGTATCTATTCTTCTCACTAATTTTCCTTGCCTGGCGCTGGTTATGTCTTCAAAGGTTACGTATTCTCTTACAATTTGTTTCTTTAGGCTCATTGTCTTAAAACAATACCAACCATTGTGTAGACGTATAAGTAAGTAGATATATGTGGTGAACAAACACACTTGTAACGAGACGCCTTGCCTGAGGCGTTCCTTATTATGGAGGCGTAATCTCCGCATAAACAATTCATTGGATATATATTTCTACCGTATTCATTAGGTACTTATCGTTTGAGCTAATATTCGTTTGTTGTTTTATACAGGCTGACATTCTGGGACATTTTATTATTAGCTTCACCTGTAATGTGGCCTCCGTTCCGTGTTGCTCGATGCCTTAATGTAATCAAATATTGGATGTTACATATAATATATTTTTTAAGAGGATATTTTAAAATTTTGGAGTGTTACATGCTCACTCAGTAACAGTAAAGGTTATAAACTTGAAGTTATTACAGTAATTACTTGAGGATGTAATCTAAATAAATCATAGACAAGAAACACGACTGGTGAAACTTTTGTCAATAGCTTTATTTTTTTAAATTGGTCTTCCTAAAACCCGTTTTAGGTCGCTCCTTCGATTAGAGAAACTATTAAGCGTAATTTTTTATACTATTCAGTAGGTAATCACATTACTTAGATTAATAGAAGACAATTTATTTTAATATTTGCTACTTTACAAGCAAAACGAAGTTTAATCATTTATCGCTTACGTCAGTTAGGTAACTGACGTAAACCGAGCTGAAGAAATCTATACCTCATCTCTTCCCGGGTTCAAGTGAGTAATAGCGCTGTCACTTTCTTGCAGCTGTTGTTTTCTTGCTAGAATCCACCCATTCGTATTTTAACATGTCGCCTTAAACATACATTTTGACGCCCAATTTTTAGTATTTTTATAATTTTAATATACTCAATAACACTAGCGCAATACAGACTAATTTAACGACATATCAATGCCCCATTTTGATGGTCTAAAGACGTTATAGAGCTCGCAGGAAGGCGGTGGATGGAGGCAGCTGAAGACCATTTGTCGTGGCATTCTATTGGGGAGATACGTGTTTTTTTAACCTACTTAATAAGCATCAGCTGTTAGAAAACAACTGCTTGATGTAGAACGTACAACATAACATAACACCCAACAGTCACATACGTAGTCCTTATCCCACACTAGGATTCCCTGTGTCGTTGTATCAGAAACTACGAGTACCATGGTACCATAACACAGACCCGGAACAAATATCTGCAAATCGTACAAACATTTGTCCTGCAGCGGGTATCAAACCTGCATCTCAGCTAGGCACTCGCCCGACGCGCTACAAAGGTCGTCAAGGGTATACTTATCCAGCAGTGGACTACTGTAGGCTGATGAGAATGACGATGTTGGATAGACTAAATTAAAATTAATATGTATAACAATATGTATAATATTATATGTAGTACCTGACGACACCTGTGGTGCGTCGGGCGACGGTTCGCCTGCGACGCAGGAGGTTACGGGTTCGATTCCCGCCTTTGAACAAATATATGTGCGATCTGTAGATATTTTTTCAGGGTGTTCTGGGTGTTTTCTATGTATAATAAAAATATCTATCTATGTAATGTATTGTATTAAGTATATAAGTTATCTAGTACCATAACATAAGCTCTGCTTAGCTTGGGGCTAGATAATTTTTTATGAACTGTCTAGCATTATTTACTTATTTATTATTTATTTGTACTTATTATAATATCGATGCTGAAGCAAAGTTGCATCTCTCATTGAGATGTATAAGAGTTTCCACAATCGGAGCAATGGAGAGACCAAAATGGAGTTAATGGCTTCCACTCGAGCAGACGTCACTGACCCAAGCGAATCGAACTCCATCATAAATCTGATATCCATCGGTTAAATCGAGCGTGTTGATGAAGTAAACAATAAATCCGCTGCTAACCTTAAACTTTGTGAGGTATTAGCGGGCAGCGCGCCAACTATAGAACAGTTGAAAGGAAAATATTTATTTGGAGAGCTTATATTTTACTTTTACGGTGTCTCACGCTTAAAGTAGCAAAGGTAGATAGACTAAAGGGTGGGAGGATGATATAAAGAAAGTAGCTAGCCCAGAATGGACTACAGTAGCAAAGGATAGGACAAAGTGGAAATCTTTAGAGGAGGCCTTTGTCGAAGGACAAGCTGTTGAAGTGATAAAACCGGTTGCCTATACATAATTTTTTAGTGTTTATTTTAGATTAGTTTTATATTACGTACCTATATACATATATCTATACATTTAAGAGCTTAAGCTGACTGACTGACTGACTTAGTGGTTCATCATCGCTGAGCCGAAATCGCTTGACCTAGAAAGCTGAAACTTGATGTTGTGTTGTTGAGCTGTAATGGGCAAAAAACACCAAAAAATTAGAATTTCGCGCCTCAAGCGTGAGCAATCACCTTAACACGTTCGCTGCGGCTCCAATTTTCGCATACTTTCCATTCCTGCTGCACGAGGTATTATCGGCCCGCACCGTGACCAGACGTTGGGGCGACACGCGGTCTATTAGACCCCATCTCCCATAACAGACTAAAATCCATTTTCTGGCGCGAAATCGAAGATAAATGAGAATGTTGGTCTTTATTAATATAGACAGTGAATTGAAAAACCCTAATCTACCATAGCCCCGGGATCTGCTAGCAAGTTTAGGAATTATAGGCAAAACAAAATATGGGATCTTATTCACCTCGTGACGCACTGAAATAGGGCAAATTTTCGCTGAGATTAGTGATGGGAAAAATAATATCGACGTGTTTATTTTAAACTGCTTATTGAAGATATCTACTAAAAGCCACTCATAACTTATCAATTACTTGACCGATTTCGATCAATTATATCTCATTAGATTCGTTTTCTTGAGTTCTTAGGTGTTTCGCTCGAGCCTACTCTCAACTTTGGCTCCTACATCGAGTCTAAGACAAAAACAGCTGCCATGATGCTAGGCATTCTGAATAAGGTAAAGCGTTACTTCACACCAGGACAGCTTCTCAGTTTATGTAAAACACAAGTCCGGGCTGGTATGGAGTACTGCTGCCATGTTTGGGATAGCTCGGACAAACACCAGCTTGCTGCCTTGGACTTGATCGAACGTAGTGCTTTCAGGCTTATAGGTGAGCAACATTTGGCAGAGACTAAGATCCAGAGTCTCGAGCATTGGCGTAAGGTTGCCTGCCTTTCGATCTTCTATAGGTAACATTTCGAGGAATGCTCCCAGGAACTGCACAATCTGATCCCACCATCTCCTTTTCATCATAGGTCGAGTAGGCGTAAGGCTCAGTACCATACTTACCTCATTAGTATAGTTTCTATTTGCTCAAAACGTTTCAGTTCTACCTTTATAATGCGAATTGCTAAGAAGTGGAAGACACTACCGTCGTCTGTCTTGCCTGAAAACTAAAGGCGCCATAAAGAGCCAAAAGATTAAAAAAACATCCTATACCTTCGTGTATCATATAAATGGGTATCAAAATAACAGGCTTTAAAACGATAGTACAAATATAATCAAAATTTATGTGGTTACAGATAGGTTTCTAATGAGTGTACGAAGACAAATGATCAAGATAATTATAATTCTTAATTAAAATAATAATTAAAATATGAAAAAAAGGAAACAAGTAGAATACATGGTGTAACATAATATCCCTATAAGCCCGGGAAGGTGTCATGCTAGTCATGCTACCCATCATGTCGAATAACATTAGTTCTACGACTTTTTAATTTTCGAAGTATCTTATACATGAAATGTCTCGTAAAAATCCTCCAGAAATTCCTGAAATTCCTCCAGAAAAGTACCTAACACAACATGAGGCAGCCCCACGTAAGGTACTTTAACGTATCGTAACATCCTCATGTTGTGCTACGTACACTTTTGGAGGAATATGAGGATTTTTGCGAGGCATTTCATGAATTAAAAAAAACGCGGCCAAGTGCGTGTCGGACTCGCCCATGAAGGGTTCCGTAGCAGCAAGTAACATAATATAAAAGTTCTTGGATGGATTACGATTAATGACGTATTAAAAAAAAAACTACTTACTAGATCTCGTTCAAACCAATTTTGAGTGAAAGTTTACATGGTAATGTACATTATATATTTTTTTTAGTTTTATCATTCTCTTAATTTAGAAGTTATGGGGGGGGGGGGGGGGACACTTTATACCACTTTGGAAGCGTCTCTCGCGCAAACTGTTCAGTTTAGAAAAAAATGATATTAAAAACCTCAATATCATTTTTGAACACCTATCCATAGATACCCCACACGTATAGGTTTGATGAAAAAAAAAATTTTGCGGATCATTTCTAAGTATGGGGAACCCCAAAAATAATTGTTTTTTTTAAATTTTTGTGTAAAAATCTTAATGCGGTTCACAGAATACATCTACCTACCAAGTTTCAACAGTAAAGCTCTTATAGTTTCGGAAAAAAAAGGCTGTGACATACACGGACAGACAGACAGACAGACAGAGAGACAGACATGACGAATCTATAAGGGTTCCTTGTCTTGTTGACTACGGAACCCTAAAAAGTCAGTTTCTCCAAGTTCCTATCTTCCGAAATGTACCTGTAGCTATAGGAGATCACCTCGAGCTCTAAGGCGTTTCACTCATGCCTACTCTCAACTTTGGCTCCTACATCGAGTCTAAGGCAAAAACTGCTTCCATGAAGCTGGGTATCCTGAATAAGTTAAAGCGTTACTTCACACCAGGACAGCTTTTAAGTCTGTACAAAGCACAAGTCCGGGCTGGTATGGAGTACTGCTTCCACGTTTGGGATGGCTCGGCCAAACACCAGCTTGCTGCCTCAGACTCGATCGAACGCAGAGCTTTCAGGCTTATAGGTGAGCAACATATGGCGGAGACTAAGATCCAGAGTCTCGAGCACCGCCGTAAGGTCGCGTGCCTTTCTATCTTATATAGGTTACATTTCGGGGAATGCTTCCAGGAACTTCATGATCTGATCCCACCATCTCCTTTTCATCATAGGACGAGCAGGCGCACGGCTCGGCACCACCCTTACCTCATTAGTATGTATAGCCTCTATTCGTACTAAAAGTTTCAGTTCCACCTTTATAATGCAAACTGCTAAGGAGTGGAATACACTACCGTCGTCTGTCTTTTCTGAGAACTAAAATATGGATCTCTTTAAGGCTAGAGTGAATAGGTGCCTTCTAGACCTTTGTGCTCCATCTTTGGCCACATTGTCACTTACCACCAACAGGTGATATCGTGGTGAAACAAAGGTCTATCAATGTAAAAAAAAACACAACTACATGGCACTGCTAATTATTTCTGATATTTAGATCGCGCTATCGATGCTTTTTGAAGCTTGGATATGAAGTACCGTGATAACTACGTTCATTTTATGTGGATATACTCACGTAGGTACATAACATAGATATTTTTTCGAAAGAAATAAGGTAACCTACCAAAATCGCGTGTATTCGCGAGTTCTCAGTTCGGGGCGAACTACTAGTTTACTTATTAGGTGTTTAGTTACCGAAGGCTTCACTCGCGTATTGTTATGGTAAAACGTTAGAATATTATTTACTACCCTTAACGTGTTCTTGTGCAACGGTTTGAACGAGAAGGATTCTACTGATTGGTCTATGTTCGAGTTCCTATTGGTTGCAAACATTAGAAGCTTCGTTCAATCCCATTTCATTCCTGCCTTGTGATTGGTACAAAACCGAAGCAAACATACTGAAAAAAATATTTGAAACCACCGATGTGACGCGCGAGCGAGTGATCAGTAATTTCGCGCGTCTCGACAGAGCCGGTCTGGTCCGGCCGGTCATGAAAAATGTCTTTCTGGAAGAATCAGTGACTGTTTTGGAAATACTTTTGGATAGATTTACCAGAAAAACATTGTAGATTTAATGTGTGGTGGTATTATTTCAAAAACAGGTATAAATCAACGCGATAATTGAATCTAACTTTTGACGACATGGATTTTGATACTCTTGTGGCCGCCAGTGCAAATTGTATTGTTTGATTCGGGGCGTACCTACAATGCCGGTGTTCGAAGTTATGAATTATCGTTTTCTGGTGTTTATTATTTAGTTTCAAAGTGATAAAGTTTTATGAAATGATTAGGTAAATATGTATGCTACATACTTACGTTTGTTATTTTGGTGAAAGCTGTTGTGAATGAGTGTAACGAGAGAAAATGTATGTGTGAAATCACAATGTGTGTGTGTCTTCGAAATATAATAATTTACTACGAGGCCATGTAAGTTTTTCAAATTATCTAACTATTGTTAGTAAGTAGGTAAATGCAATGCCAAAACAATGATGTACGACACTTGTAATATTATTATAGCGTAAACACGTGAAAATTATTTTTCAATAGCATAAACAAAAAAAAACAATAGCTATAAAAAGTGAGAGCATATGGGGGCCTTTTTAGTTTGGCAGGTTTGGCCTCCTGCAGGGTTAATGGCTGTTCTCCGCGACTTCGGGGTAATACTTATAAATCCAGATCGACTAAGTACTAAATCTCATGTAATTGTGGATACTACAACAAAGTCGCGTATTGTCCAGTAATAAGATGGTCCATTCATTTGTGCGATTTTCTAAACGTTTTAACCATTTTTTAATATTTCATAAAACTGAATCGACAAAAGCTGCCTAGACACATTTAAAACATACTTATTTACAAAACTTCACGAAAATTAGTTAAGAAATGCGACCTGTACAGGGAGCTAACAGGGACCTGTACAGCAAACAGAACGACCGATAAATACACGAAATAATTTTTGCCCAAACTGAAACTGAGGCGCTTCACTCGCTCGGTCAATAAAGTTTATTTTTACGTGTATTATTTCATTTAAAAAAACTAACCTCTTAAAAAACAGCCGTTACAAAACAAGCACACAAACCTAGATTGTATGTATACTTTTATTGAATGAATACTTCTACAAAGTAATAGTATATTTTAATACCTGATTAAACTATGGGTAATAAGAATATGTACCTAAGTAAAACACTTTTTGCCAATGACTTGTCTGCCCAACTTAAAATTAACGCTTGAACTACCTAGGTACTAAGTTTCAATTTCGAGTGAGTGCAGGTATGTATAGCAGGCTAATTTTTATGCCTGAACCAACTATTATATATTCAGTGCCAGAACTTGACTTTTGTTCAAGAGTAACTACAACTTACTTATTCGGTGGTAATACTAAAAAAAAACAAAAAAAAACATTAATCTTATTACTTTCGATACCTAGACAAAGAACCACTGATTTACTTATTTTGTAAATGTTTGCGTTGCGTTTTCTGTGGAGTTTTTCACTACCTAAATATCAATGAAGTATTAAGTCCTATAATATCATTATTATCACGATTTCAAATAGGTAAATCTAAATCTGTTGACAATTTTGCAAAGTATCACGTCAATAATCGTAATACCAACAAATAGGTAATTTATCTTACTATTAATTTAGGTACATAGGTACCTAGACAGAAAACTAATTATTGAATACTATTTAACTAAAGACTTACCTGTTTTGGCTCTGTTTTTGGGTTTTTCAAATTCAACTTCTTCCGACATCGTTTGGAGGACATGGTCGGCGTTGAAAACACGGACGTGCTCTCGTATCGACGCGACGCACAACACTAGTCGCAGGGAGCTCGCGTAGGGTGCGGTACGAGGTCAAGGGGGATATGGGGCGTTTTCAGCCCCGTGCCGCACTGCATTAAAATTATATCAATTCAGTGCGGCACGGGGCCTAATACATCCGGTACCAAGGTAGGTATACCACCGAGTCCGGGACCATTAGCACATCTCAAATATATATTTATCTCTTTCCTACACTGGACCAAACCTAAGTAATGCCCGTCGCACGACAGAGAAGTTCACGTTTTTCCTTGCCGCACCACAGGGAAGTTGCCTTAGGGATGACTTAGGCCTCGCTACGCACTGAACGTGTTAAAAGCATGATGTATTGTCGGTTAGTAGTAGGTATAGATTTTGTGAACACCGTACCTATTAATTTTGAGCAGTAGTGCTCGTATTGCTGTGTTCCGGTTTGAAGCGTGGTGCCGGTGAAACTACAGGCACATGAGACATATTTATGACCCAGGGTGGCAGACGCAGTGCAATGCCACGTAGGTGCGTCGTATGTGGACGTGACCTGTGAGATAATGCATTGCTATAGGCAGAGGTGACATCAGGTAGGCCATCTGCTTGTTTTGTCATAAATACAAACAAAATAAAATGTTAAACTACTCAAAACTTTCTAAGAAAACAACCAGTCAAAGTCAACATATTTTTTTTATTAAAATTGAATTAAGCAGCATTCAAAGGTCAAATTCCGTCACTTTGTAACTCATTAAAGTTCAGGTAAGTTAGAAAGTGACAAAATACAACTCGCGGAACGAAAAGTAAGTGAAAATTACGAAAAAATATTATATGCCAAGTGAAAAACAACCGCATCACAGAATCATGCTATCAACTTGAAGATAAAGTCTTTGCAGACATGAAAGTACAAAATTCTATGTTGTTTAGAAGAGGAATCAAATTTTCAGTCGAAAACAGCTGCTATTGGTTATTTATTTTTCACATGTTTAATGAACAGGTAGAACATTTTTGTACATTCACTTTACAGACAAAAGGTCAATGAATTAATTTTATTTTTTTCAGCACAAAACATTGACGTATCTATGATGAGAAAGCCTCCAAATAAGACCAATCAGCTGCTGATACGCCTTAAGCCCCGACAAAACATACATTTTATGAAAGAAATAGAGAATCTCCCTTTTTTGATGTCAGCTATTAAAAGAACCACAAATCACATAGGCAAATTCAATAGCAATTCGATCAAAAGATTACGAGTTGCAAAAAGCCTCAGATATTAAGCTCCATTGCGACAGGAATCAGACCACCTGTCACTGGGAGTCGATTTAACTTATAAGATTCGTACGCGTGGTTGGATGGAATCCGAGACTATATTGACTTATACGATTCGATTAATCATGCTACATTGAGGGCGTATCCAGCTCACTACAAATACTTTGCATGGGATTATAAACTTTCTGTTGCTATAACCGTGTCGTGTCCGTGCCGTGTCCGTTCCTTGGTCGAGCGTATAACTGAAAAACAAATTCGTTTTTGTTTTCTTTATAATTGTCATCGCACGGCTTGTGCATTTGCCATTTTCAAGTATAATAATTATTGTATTTTTAATTTAATTTGCATCGTTACAATCCTTCCAAGTTGTCAAAGTAACAGTCAAGTTATGATATAGTAAAACGGTGGCCGTTTTACTATAACTTTGGTAGTAAATTTCCACCAATTTGAAAAGTTGCGCAATTCACTTCCATTTCATTTCATTACACTTGTGCTTCATCTACAAGCTACGATGGTTAAAATGCCACCAAAATAACTCAAAAACACTAGGATATGAAATAAAAAAAAAAAAATGACGACTCTTTTCGAGAATGACGGAAAGAGCCAAATGCATATCACTAATAACACTTCATAAGTCATATGAATCTGTAGTGCCTCATCCATTCCTTATCAATGCCTCGTCCACGCCTTGGCAGCGGTCCGACAGCTTAACATTATCATCCCTTGGATATTGAATGCTAGAGAATGCTTACGGGCTACGATGCTACGCCAGAATATTACGTAGATATACGGCTACGGTTTCTTTAAAGCTAAGGCCAGTGGCGTGCACGCTGGCGATCAATGGTAAGACAATGGATCGCCACCGCGCACGCCACCGCGTACGCGGGCTGAATGCGTTGGTTTGGCCTTAGCTTTACTGTAACAAATTACTACTCTTAAGGTAGACGTGACCTAAGAGCAGTTGTCATAAGCAGAGGTAACCTCTCAACCTGGCGAGGATGTGGTAGTAAAAGGGGATGAGACGGGTTATTATGACCCTATTTTTGATATATATTTGTTATTTGATAATAAACAAATAGTTACATAAAGAAGCTACACTCTGATTGAGGTAGGATCATATTTACTCAAGTATTCTGTCATTCAGGAAGTTAACAAAAAAACTGTTTGTATAGACGCCGGCCGACTAAGGCCTACTGTCCACCCACGCACGCGTCATTTTACTTATGCATGTAACCTACAAATGAAGATGGCGTATTTTGCATATTTGTTATGTCCACGCTGCTTCATGTAATAGTCAGTCACGCTACAAAACGTCTCAGTTTTCTTTCAACTGGCAACGAGAAAGCTATAGCGTCCGTCTGACGAGTCGGTCGAGTAGCGACTTGCTGCCGCGCGCATCGCATGTCGAACGCATGACGAGCGGCTGACGCGACGTTGCCGCTTCGTGGACACAGATTTCATTGTTTCTAAGTAAGATGCAAGCATTCGTCTTGCAATCGTCAATTGACGAAAGCGTGCGTATGACGTGCGGTCACGTAGACAATGGGCCTAAGCGTCGATTTTTAAAATTTTTATGCAGTTTATGTTTTAAAGTATATTTTCGAAAAACACTGTATTTTCTCCAGTTTTCTGTATGGTGTACCTATGTACAACGTAACATAACGTAGACCATTTTGAAACAACTCCTTTATACATCGTTTGTGTTTTACACTGAATTTGGATATCTCTTTATCTATCTGAACCTCATATAAACAAAATGTTACCACATACCAATGGAAGAAAATTACATGTAAATGTATCTACATACAAAATCCGAACACAGACTGCTTCGTAACGAGCAGCATGACAAAATCGAATAATCCCCGATAATACCCGAACGCACGCGATGAAAAACGATCGCCATTTTGAGTTTACATATTTGATTTGTGGCAACCATGAAAATCACTTTGTCATTTTCCGATAAAAGAATAACTCTTGTTGCCAACGCGTTAAAGCTCAGTTTTCATGTCTTGTTTTTTTAATTTAGGGATGTTACGTTGTGATAACGGAGATGCTTGTTGCCAAAATGTTTGACACAGCTTGTGACAGCTCATACCGGAATCTGAAAAAGGATTGAGTTTTTATCAATTATTTTTTATTTATTGGTAATCAACAGCGTCTTACATAAAATCTAGGCAAAAAAAACATGTGTCAACACAGGGCCAATAAAAGATTACCCCAAATTTGTAAATAATGTAGTAAGTTGTTGAGATGAGGAATAATTATGGAAAAGCCAGATGGGCTTGAAATTGATAAAGCCATAAAATTCCAAAGAGCTGATGGCCAGATTTCATAAAGATAAACAATTAAATTACATTAAAAGTGACCGGAGTAAGTCACTGTACCAGAAACACGATAGGACAATATTTTCTCGATTGAAAAAAAATACAATGTTAAGTATTTTTTTTTGCCTAGATTCGATTGTTTATTAAAATGGTGCATATTATTGGATAAACAATTAGATAAATAAAATCAATACAACAAAGACGTAGGTTTACTGGAGGTTTTTTTTTAATTATATAGATTTTACGAGATATTCAATAAAAACTGCGTTTTTTGTATGAAGATTTATGCCTGGTTTTGGCGCAGCCTTAACTATGACATATTAAATTAATTGTATTATTAGATAATCGACTATTTTGAAATAAATATTTTCATACTCTTGCACGTAACTGTCTCACTCGTAAACTAGGGTATTTTTATAACATTTCAAAAAACAGAGACTTTGGCAAAAATATCTCCGGTTATAAATAAAGTTGTTATGTAATCTCAGGGCTCTCATAAAAATCAAATTAAAACACTCCCTGATTGCCTTACCTCGGCTTGGAATACTGTACGAAATTAATTCTATCAAAGTTTATAATCTGAATGGGGAATATCTCAGAATTTAGGGATTCCGGGGACGAAAATTACAATTTAACTATGGAAATCGCCAAATTTTGTAAAGAGCGATGAAAGTTGTACAGAATATAAAATGACAAGGAAATCTGATAGCAGCTTGTTGTCAAGCTTACACCGATATTAAGTCCAAAAAAAATATGGGACTTTTTACAAGCTTTTATTTAACTTGCAATGTATGTTTCTCTGGGTGGAATCCGGGTGGCATCTTGCAACTGACTTTTAAAGCAGTTATCCTCAACCGATTGAGCTGAAATTTGGCATACCTGTCAAGTTCCAATGACAATACAATATGATGGTGACAGCGAGTTGATCTGATGATGGAGACGGAAGGTGGACAACAGAACTCCTTGATGGATAATAGGAGACTGGCTGTATTTAGGCTCATTTTGATCAGCACACAGTTACGATCACTAATTTTATAAAAGCTTGTATTGGAAAATATATTTACCAAAAAAAACTTATTTATTAATGAAAATGTATCATATGTTCTCATGTTATCAGCAAGTGATTCAGAACGACATCCTTGGCATGGTCGGCGAGTAGCCGGCTTAGTTGCTATAGGTGCTAGATCGATTTCCGCTGGGGGAAAAATGCATATACTTTACCGGCAAATATTTGTTCCGGGTCTATCACGGCACCCATAAGTTCCTGTCTCCTAAGTATGCGATCAGGACTATGTATGTGACTACTGGCGGTTATGTTAATCAGGCAGTCAAAAAGAACGCTAAACAGATACATAGATACATATATACCTACATACACAAAACATACGCCTTTTTCCACGAAAGGGTAGGCAGAGCCTCAAATAGGCCTCTTTTCACTATGGGTTGCACCATCATGCATGGAATATAGACGTGACAAGTGGTGAGCTCATCGCTGCCATTGCCTTCCACGACTGACTCTGCTAACGTTTTATTTTAGTAATAATATACTCATTAAATAAGCTAGCAGCCAGGACAAATCTTATACCAACGAATCTAACAAACAAATCCGGGTAATCGCTTAGTCGGCTTTTACGACATCTACGGGAGGTGACGGAGGGGTCTATTCTTGGGCCGGACACACCACGACTAAACAGAAACACTGCTAAACTACGCTTATAAATGCTTATAACGGCGAGCATAATAGAAATACCTATCAGAGTTAATAATAGACCCATTCTTTCGTGTCTGGGTTTCAGACATTGCATGCCTCTGTATCGACCAAACAACACGTAACAGCCTTGTCACCCCCGTTCAAAGTATTCCAAGGGGTATCAACCCTTAAGTTAGACCAACTCAGCAGAACTCTCAAAGGGTGCGAAGTAAGTTATAACTGTTGCCTAATTTTGGCGTATCTTTGTACATTTAAAGTGATAGATGGGAGTTTGGAATAAACTTATATATATTTTTATAAGTGTTTAAATAATCAATAGGAATAGACCTTAATATGCATTCTTGACAGAATTTTGTATTTGAACCTTTTGGGGTCGAGACACTGGGAACGTGGAATACTGGGGCCCCACGCGTTTTCAAAATTCTTTCAGTGTCTAGTGGAAGTGGCACGTGACCCGAAAACTGGCTCTTATCTGGCTCAACGCATAAGAATTGCCATTCAGCGGGGTAATGCAGGCAGAATTATAGGGACGCTTCCGTCTTGTAGTGATTTGGATCAGTTTAGCTATCGTTAGATAGTTTGCCCTAGTTTTCGCGAAATAAATTTCGTGACATAAGCGAGAGTATCCAACTTAATCAAATCACGCAACTCAATATCACAAAGATCCATTTACTAAGAAGTCGGAGTCGCTTTAAGATATGCCACTGGATAAAAAAATAATCAAATGGATGAAAAAGTCGATGGATCAAGAGGGTCGTCTTGGGCGCGCGACCAAAATGTCATATTTCAACCAAATAAAATATTGCGAAAGTCTTCCCACCGAGCATTAGCAAGAGTAATATTACGAAAATACTTTATGTATTAGGTATAAATTCTATCCATCTTTCCCCTTTATACTTCCACGCACAAAATTCTCACTCCAACGATATGTAACTCTCACTAACAAGAATCTGTGCCACGCATGTGACCTTATGGTAACCTTATATTAAGTTATCTGTCATCAACCTATACAAGTCCACTGTTGAGCATTAGGCCTCCTCCATAGAATGCCGAATGAAAGTTTTTGAGACGCCTCCTCCATTCACTGACTTCTTGATACATTTAAATAAATTTAAAAATAATGCTGGAAAGTTCACACAACATTATCTAGCCCCAAGCTAAGCAGAGCTTGTGTTATGGGTAGGTAGATAACTGATTAATAGTAGTAGTAGTAGTAGTAGTAGTAGTTTAGTAGTAGTAGAGCTTTTTTCTGAAAGAGTTCATCAGGGGAAGTACTACCACCATACCTATTTCTGCCGCAGCGCAGTAGTGCTCGCATTGCTGTGTTCCGGTTTGAAGGGTATGGGTGCCGGTGAAATAACAGGCACATGAGACTTATCATCTTTATGTCTCTGGGCGGCGGGCGCAGTGCAATGCCACATAGGGCGCGACATAGGTGGACGTGACGTATGTGATAATGCACTGTTCATAGGCAGAGGGTACCGCTTAACATTAGATGGGCCATCTGCTTGATCTGTCATAACAAGGTTTATAAAAAATAAAAAATATAATACGATACATTACATAGATAGATATTTTTATTATGCGACTCTTTCCGGCTTCGCACGGGTAGCACCCGGTGAACCCGGTCCCCCCCCCTCTAAGACAATCTCCTGTTTCTAAGCTACCTCCTCACCAATTTTCAGCCAAATCGGTTCGTGCGTTCTGGAGTTATAGCGTCAGGAAGGAAAACCCGACTTATTTTTATATAGTAGAAGAATATAAAATACCCAGAATACCCTAAAAAAATATCGGCTGATCATACAAATATTTATTCTGAATAGAACCCACAACCTCCTGTGTCGAAGGCCCGCCGCGCCACAGAAGTCGTCATAAATAATCTAATCTAGTCTAGTCTATCTTCCGTCAATCAAGTAGTATTAAAAAAAAAAAAAAAAGGCTAAAAATAATTTTGTAGGTACCTTCCTTTACACTGTGACTAGTATAGTATTATTTTATCTGTGACTGTGATAAGTATGGTTCGTAGTCGCCACATGATAACTTTTTGCCCAACGGTTGTTATTTCTGCAATTTGTAACCTGTTATTGTTCTGATATGGCCTGCCCATTGCCACTTCAACTTGCTTCAATTTAGTTTTGATATTAACATGTGAGGCTCAATTCCCACTTGAGAAAGTTACACGAATTTCTATGCCTGACCAGTACTGGGCCATTTGTATACTCCGACGAAAAGAGGGGTGTTATAAGTTTAAAGGAATAGGGAATGTGTCTGTCTGTCTGTATGGAATATTTTTTTATCGCCATTATAGAAACACGTTCCGCTCTGATTACTGAATTTTATTTGAAGTTTAATAACCGGGAATTTTTTAATTTTCATAAAATAATCTTGGTGTTTCCTGCCTAAGGATATACCCCTCCGTCTCCTCCCGTGGATGTCTTAAAAGCTGACTAGAGATTACCTGGACTGTTAGTAAGATTTGTTAAAGAATGTGTTATTACTGGACGAAAGCGTTAGCGGAGTCAGTCGTGGGAAGCAATGGCGGCGATGAGTTCATCACTCGTCAGGTCTATATTCCACGATGGTGCAACCAACTGTGAAAAGAGGCCCATTGAGGCTCTGCCTACCCCTTCGGGGAAAAAGGCACAACGCTCGGAAGGAACTCGGTCCCGCCTCGGCTCGGCCACAGCCCGTTGCATGAATACACTGCCGCCTAGCTGCGCCCGAGCAGTCGGTCGTGATGACATGATTGTAGTCTAGTTACAGCACTATTATTGCTCAGGCGAGTATACTGCAACACGGCGCAACGGTAATTGCTCGGTCGAGGCCCCTCTTTGTAATGTAATCAGGCACGGGACCGGCTCGGTGTCCGTGCTACGGCCGACACTCGGCTCGGACTCGACACGGTCTAGCGTGAATCATCCTTATGATCATCACAATTAAAGCTCAATTTACAAAGCAAGCTGACATGAAGTGACATCCATACGAAAATATCAAGAAAATACATTGAGAATTTATATTCTATTCGCTTTTCCTTTTTATCCTCGACTATCCAAACATAATATTTCAGCGTAGCGTGTACACTCACAATTACTGTAGGCTCGTTTGTTCCACGAATGATTGATGATCCAGGGAGACCGGTTTTTATGTACAGTCAGTAGCAAAAGCTCCTACACTCTGTTCTATTTTCATACAGTTGATGGCAGATCACTAATATTATAAATGTGAAAGTTTGTGAGTGTGTGTGTTTGTTACTTCTTCAAGATGGAACGGCTCGACGGATTGAAATGAAATTTGGATTGGAGGTAGCTTGACTCCCGGAATAACACATAGGCACAATTTTATCCTGATCTTTTCACAGGATAGAGATTTACGCGGGTGAAACCGCGGGGCGCTGCTAGTGTATAATAAACGTAAGACAACGACAAACAAAAACGTGACTAAGAAGTAAAAGTACAAAAAGTCAAAAGTCAGGTATAAAAATAATCTAGCTCAGGTAGAAAAATAAAAATACTAGTGATGGGTCGAATATTCACTTTATGTTCGGTATTCGGCATATTCGGCAGGTTTATTAAACATTCGTATTCAACCAATCATTCGATTAAAATGGCGATCTTTCTGCCGAACAAACTTCCACTAAAAAGCTTCTGTCCTTAGGAATTTAATGTAGTTTAATTATAAAACTAACCGACTTAACCATAACTTTCACTATAAACAGGATACTTAGAAAGATTTTTGAGATGTGTTGTGTTGAATTTTCCCGTGATTATGGCGCATGCAAATGTGCCGAAATATCGGGAACCAACAAAACTCAAAAATCATGGTAAATATCCCGTATATAGTGAAAATTACGTTACCTTAAATGATAACTGACTACCCTACGCACGTCCCGTGTTTTGCGTAAAGTAAATGATTAAATAAGAGGCTGGAAGGAGCGGGCGGAAGGGGGAATGGAAGTGCGCTTCAACGCGCTCAACATCTATGAACTTCTTATGAGAAACGCAACAAAGTGCGATTAACCCAGATGAATATTCGGCCTACTATTCTTATTCGTTGAAATTCCTATTTGGCCATATATATATTTTAAAATATATTTATACAAAGATGCGTGGTTGTGTATGGATTTGCTATACAAGCATAACATTATAAACTATCACTAGCTACATTTCCTTTTGTGGCTGACAGTACCAAGTTTTTATACAAGATAACTTCATATCACAGCGAGCATCTGCTTTTTTGGAAGCGTCACTTAAACGAGATTTTATTTTTGTGTTTTTAGTCCTATCACTTTTATCATCTTGTCACTTAACGTGGCACTTTTTGGTGAGATTTTCGTACTTGACTCGAGTATTTTATGAGTGTATTTATTACACTTACCAAAGAGTGGATTGTGAATTGGATATCGTGACAACTTTTCGATTTTTCGTAAGGTATAACGCAAAATTAACAATCTTAGATTAGTTTTTTAACTGACTAAATCAAATAACATATTTAAATTTAAAATATGCATCGATACAACATTATAATTCCGAGGGATTACTTTACCAGAAACACGATAAAACAATATTTTCTCGATAGAAAAAAAAGTCCAAAGTTACTTAAATTTTTGCCTACATTCGATTGTTTATTAAAATGGAGCATACGACTATTATTAGGTAAAACATTAGATAAATAAAATCTAAAATAAGTTTACCCTAAAAAAAATAAGAATTAATATTATTATTTTCTGTAAAATTATATATATTTTTAGAGATATTCAATAAAAACTACTTTTTCGAGCGGCGTGTGTCATTTTTTTGTATGGAGATTTCTGCATGTGGTTGGCGCAATCTTAATGCTATACGTAAAATACATATTGCTGTACTACAGCATGTTTATAGTTTATTTATTTATAACAGATTATTGTTACATATCAAGTAGGTTCATAAAGCATTTAGGTCATAGGTATAGGTGCATACTGACAAATTAATACAAATAAATAACAGAAATTAAGTGATATGCTAGCAGTGGTAGCCTGGCAGTTGCTTTATAAAAACTCACTGAGTTATTTAATTGAACTAATGAGACGAAAAATCCCATTAGTTCAGTCAACAGAACTGGAAACGTAAGAGGGGATGCCGCAAAATTACAAATCGTTAATTTGATTTTTAACTGTTAAATCAAATACAATATTGATAATAATATGGATTATAATTCCGAGCGAATATGTAGATTATTATATGTTTACTAGATTTGTAAAAAGAAGGCGCTTTCAAATTCAAATTCAAATTCAAAATCTTTATTTCACGCTTACTGAGAAACGCACTAAACCTAAAGAGTAAGCCCATATCAACATAAATACCTTAGAAACTAACATACACATAAACGAAAAAAACACTTTATTTATTAGTTAATCTAACACACGTGTGAACGCCGACCCGTCGCAGCCCGGGGGATCACGTGACAGGCGTCGGCGTCTTTGAGGTACTATGGTGACCTTAAGCATTCCTTTTTAGCTATAAGTATACTTTATGGTAGGGTTGAGGTAGTTAAAAAGTCTTGAGTTCGCAGGTATATGAGTCTGTACAATTACACTGAACGTTGACAAAGCCACTTTAAAGGTACAACTAGGATGAATATTTTTAACTAGATCATTTATGGTATGCTTTTTTGGACACAATGTGCCTCAATGGTAGATGGTCACGGACTGCTCCGGTTTAGATAGATAGAAAGATAGAAAATACGCACACCATTTTTTTTTTTTACAAATATTACAAATCAATCTAACTATGTCGTACAATGGGCGGTGTTATCGCTTAGTAGCAATTTCTACCAGACAACCTTTGGATGGATAGGACTGTATAAAATAAATAAGGGGTATCAATGAACTACTAATTACAATATACAACGTTAATTTGCAGAGGCATACATAGGTACATACTTACTAATAATAATAAACAAATACCTACTAGAATATACTATACTTTTTACAATTGCTATGTTCGGTGAAAACCTGAACATGATTATTGGGTCAAAAATTAGATAAATAAAACCAATACACTGAAACCGAAGAATACGATGTTTTTTTTTAAAGTATTTATATTTTACGAGATTTTCGAGCAGCTCGAGTTATTTTAGGATGAAGGTTTCTGTGGGGTTGAATATCCGACTTCTGATTAAATAATTGCAGGTATTATTTGAATTTGGTGTGAAGACACCAGAGGTGCGTTGGTGAAGGATAAAATCGTCTTCACTTTGCTGTCTGTCCTAACTTTGCTGTCTGTCCTAGCATACACACTTTTTAGCAACACAATTGTTTTGAAAATCCCACTAATACCATAAATGTCAAAGATTGTATGTTTGTTACTCAATCACGCCAAAACGGCTGATCCGATTTCGTTGAAATTTGGTACACTGATAAAATATAACCTGGATTGAGCAATGGGTTAATTTTTATCCCGTTAAAATGCGAGCGAACTCGCTTGTGGACATTGTTATAAAAAAAATAACTTTACACGTGGGTCGAATCTTGCAACTGAATTTTAATCAGTTCCATCCAACCAACCGAGCTGAAATTACGACCTCTGTGGCGCGGCGGGCGAAGGTTCGCCTGCGATGCAGGAGGTTGTGGGTTCGATTCCCTCCTCGGAACAAATATAAGTACGATCTGCAGATATTTGTTCAGGTTTTTCTGGGTATTTTCTATGTATAATAAAAATATCTATCTATACAATGTGTTGTATTAACTAGTTCCCACAACACAAGTTCAGCTTAGTTTGGGGCTAGATAATGTTGTGGGAACTGTCCAGCATTATTTATTTCTCTATTTATTTATTATTGTAACATAATAGTAAGCTAGTTTTTTTTCATCTTTATGTCTCAGGGTGGCGGGCGCAGTGCAATGCCACATAGGGCGCGTCCTAGGCGGACGTGACCTGTGAGGTAATGCACTGTTCATAGGCAGAGGTTACCGCTTAACATCAGGTGGGCCTCTTGCTTGTTCCGTCAACCAAGTAGTATAAAAAATAAAAAAAATAAAAATAGCCTGATGATGGAGATGGAAGGTTGACAACGGAACTCCTCGATGATTTTTAGTAGCACAAAATATAGTAGACTGGCAGTGTTATGTGTGTGGACTTATTTTGATCAGCTCACGGTTCCAATCACTAATTACATATTTATATATTTTTCAACAAAAATACATATTTCTCTTACTTCTCTTCTTTGCTTTACGAAGGATTTAATCTGAACAAATCCCTAATTAGAACAAAGCCGCTCAATTCCCCAACGTCATAATTCTTATATATCATGCTAAATTGACTCATGACCTCTTGAACATACGGTTAATTCTGCTTCATAGCTTACCACCAGAAATAATAATTCTTGGAACCTTATGATATACCTACTTATATGGTTTATACAGTTGAATCTTCGCCGTAATTCATCCTACTCGTAAGTGAAAAATGCATCAAATCCTTTCATTAGAACTCTTTTATGTTTTATAAGTACCTACTTACTCATAGTTCCTGATACCCACGACTGGAATCCTAGTGTGGGATCAGTGTGCAGTATGGGGTTCTTCAAAATAGGCATATTTTTTGTAGGGTTCCGTACCCAAAGGGTAAAAACGGAACCTATTACAAAGGCTCAGCTGTCTGTATGTCTGTCTGTCTACCTGTCTGTCTGTCCGCCTGGCACCAGGCTGTATATCACGAACCGTGATAGACAGTTAAAATTTTCACAGATAATGTATTTCTATTGCCGCTATAACAACAAACACTAAAAAACAGAATAACTAAAATTAATATTTAAGGGGGCTCCCATAAAACAAACGTGTTTTTTTTGCTGTTTTTATAGATAATGGTAAGGAAACCTTCGTGCGTGAGTCTGACTTGCACTTGGCCGATATTTTTTTTATTAATGGCATCTGTGCATTATTCTACAATTTAGTCAATGTCAAGTATTAATAATAAATTAAATTTTGATGAATAACAAGCATCGAGCAACGCAGGCCTCCGTTCCGTGTTGCTCGATGATAACAAGTAATAATAAATAGTCAAGTCGTCAAGAGTCTCTGTCAAGTCCTAACCCAGTTGAATTGGTGGCAGAATAACCAAGTCTAAGGTAGGGAAAAAAACCATTTCGAAAAGACACGCAATACACTTATATTTGACTACACCACACATGTGCTATTTATCTAAGTTACACCGGTTAAAATGCCACCAAAATTGAAATAAATTAAAATTATAATAATAATTACGACGATTATTTCAAAAATGGCAGATTTATCCCCCCTTTTAAAATTCTTAAAGAGTAGGCCACGCGCGTGTTATGCCACCGGTGTTACTGCCGTCCACAGGCTACAGGAACTTGTTTCCATCAGGTGGGCCGCATGCTTGTTTGTTTACCCAGTTCAACTATTATATATTCTGTGCCCAGTTGTATAAAAAAATGTGACTAATGAGTGCTCTGCTATGTAATGTCAGGTTATGTAGAGTTATACCTAATGAAAAGTAAGTTAGGTACCTACATCTACGCTTTATAGCTAGCTGCCTTACAACATCGGCTTACCTAATAGTGAATTGTTTTTTTAGATGAGTATGTCAACAGAGAATCGTAAATAAAGATGCTGGAAAGAAAACGATGCTGGATGGAGGAAATGATAGTTTGATATTGTTGATGCATACGATAGTTTGTACTAGTAGTGTTTTTAATGAAAGAGTTCGTCCGGGGAAGTACTACTACCATAGGTACCTAATTATTTCTGCCTCCAAGCTTAGTGCTCACAATACTTTTGCAATACATTACATAGATACATAGAATACCCATAACACCCTGAACAAATATCTGCAGATCGTACAAATATTTGTTCCGAGGCGGGATTCGAACCTGCAACCTCCTGCGTCGCAGGCAAACCTTCGCCCGCCGCGCCACAGAGGTCGTCAAAGTCGGATAAGTTTTGTCCTGGCTTGTTGTAGAATGTGTTGGCTATTATCTAATCGATGTCGATTACCATTTTCCTCTTCATTGCGCTGCAAGTTTTAGCTTTTTTATAAGATTGAAAGGCGGAAGGAAGACGGAAGGCGACGACAGGGCCGACCGAGAAGGCGTTGGCGGGACGATCTCGAAGCTCACGAGAAGGAGTGGTGGGAAACTGCCAAAGGCCGGGATGCCTGGAAAATTTTGGGGGAGACCTTTGCCCAGCAGTGGGACTCAATAGGTTAAGGAAAAAAAAATAAGATTGAAAATATTTGAAACACTCAGCGCAATTAATAACAAAATGGTAATCAAAATCGAACTGCAGCCATGTCAGTCGAAGGAAGCAATGGCAGCGCTGAGTTCACCACTTGTCACGTCTATATTGCTGCATTTAGTTCTCCAATTGAACAATTTAATGCATTTTAATTTAATGGAAAATTACATGCACATAAAGAAGTAAATAAACGTTAGTGCAATACCTTAAAAGGCACGTCTTATTTGGACGTGACCTACGTACAAGGTATAGGTAACATGCAAGTTTCGTTGCAATCCAATAGAAAAAAAAACAAGCGCACGATGTGGCAGATACGTCCCATATAAAAATAAACTCATTCACTATACTGAAACAATCGTACTTTGGACCAGATAGTGGTCAATGTTTCATAAGCGTGACTCAAAACTACACCGCAATGGAAACTTAAACCACAAGATAATTTTATTATTCCGCTATTTTCTTAGTATGTATTAACTTCTTTGTATGTCCTTTGTTGTTTTTCTTTGTATTTGTCCAAACTTTGGCTTCGACCAAATTCATTTTACTTTGGTCGAAGTGTCTATGTATGTTTTTATGTATGTAACTTTATCTCCATTATGATTCATTAGTGCGCCAATTCCAAGAGACAAACTATTTATATTTTTTAGATTGTATATTCATAAACTAAATATATACATTTCATAAATTATAATTTTCTTATTGTGCTTAGCACTCACAATCCAATATTTGAGATTTAAAACTAGTTAAGCAAATCATTCTGGTATTCTGAACCGCTCAGTTCTAAAGAACTCCTCAGTTGCATCCTAGAATCCCTGTAAATCGCTATCACATCGCTTTGTTTCCTCAGTTTTATATAAACTAACACTCCTACTGCTATAATCACTATCGTCAAAACACTACACCAAGCTATAACACCAAATGACGAACCACCACTACGCTCTTCAGCTTCAACTTTAACAGTTGTTTCATAGTTACCATCGCCACATTTGATACCGTGAACGTTGTCTTCATGGTAGATTTTATGGATAGATGTGATTTCTATTTGACGAATTCCATAATACGAAAGATCTTTGAGAGTAGCATTCCGTATAATCTCCTGGCATGAAATCGGATTACCTCCCAAACTCAAAGTCTTCAACTTTCTCTGTGTCACAAGTACCAGCTTCTCGATATCAAGGGTCTTTATCCGGTTATAATCAATTATCAAAGTTTTAAGCTCCGAACACTCGTGGAAAACGTGTACATCTAGAGATTCCATCTTGTTATTGGATAGGTCCAGTAACTCTGTTTTGTGTAGTCCTTTGAGACTGCCATAACGCAATTTCGATATGTAATTCGATGATAAATTTAGCAATTTCAAATTTCTCATATTCTGAAACGTACCTGGAGGTAGGTCTGCTAATTTATTACGACTTAGGTCAAGAGATTGCAAAAAGTCTATGTTTTTTAAAAAGGTGTTATTTATAAAAGCAAGATTATTATTGCTTAAATCTACAATCAGCAGTTCTTTGAAAAAACTCAAGTTAATATTTTTTATTTTGTTACTGGAAAGCCGAAGATCAACTAAGTTTGCCAAAGTGTTTGTGTTACGATTATTGAATTGATTGATGTTGTTATGCGAGAGATGTAGGACTTGCAGTTCCGGAAATATTTCTGCATTAGCATTGGAGACATCCCATACCCCATTCTGAGACATATCCAAATACAATAATTTGCAACTTTCTTGAAATATTCTAGAAAAGTTTGATAATTTGTTGTTGTTTAAGTAAGCCGATTTCAAGTTTGTAAGAAGACTATTATTAAATTGCAACTTTTCTAGTTTATTGTATGAAAGATCTAAGCTGTACATGTTGCTCATATTTCTGAAGTTATCTGTTTCGATATTTTCGATAACATTATGTGATAAATTTAGTCTTGCTAGAACAGGCATATCGATGAAAGCCGAGTAATTGATTTTACTCAAGTTATAGTTGCTCAAATCTAAAAAACGTAGATATTTTGCTGGACTAAACATTTTAGCATCTACATCTCCAGTTAGTTGGTTATCTAGTATGTTTAAATACTGCAAGCTGGCAAGTGGTAAAGCGTTTACCTCAATTTTTGTTATTTTGTTCATGGATAAGTCAAGTTTCTTTATTGAAGTTTGCTTCTTAAACAAATTTTCTTCAATGGTAGTAATTTTGTTGTTGTTTAAGTATAAATCAGTCAAGTTTACTAAGCATCCATTTAAAAAGTGTAGCTTTGAAACATCGTTGAAAGAGAGATCCAATACTAGTACCGATGAATTTACGAAGGTTAGATTTTCTATATTCTTGATATGGTTGGTACTCAAATTCAAGTGAGTCAAATTAGTCATTTCTATAAATGATTTGTTTTTCAAAATAGTTATATTTTGCTGTGATAGATCAAGTTTAGTTATATATTTCAATCCCGCAAAAGTATTATAGGTTATTTCTCCCGTTATATTGTTTTTCTCTAGATTTAGGTATGTTAAGTTGTTATTTTTAAAACTGTCTCCTTCTATAACTCTAATATCATTTTTGTATAAATCTAAAAACTCCAGTTCCACGCTACTTCCAAACATATGATTATCTATTTTCGAATTTATCACATTAAAACTGAGATCAATTCTTCGCAATTTTAATGATTGAATAAAGCAGTTTCCGTCAACCGTCTCTATCTCGTTGTGGGACATGTTCAGAACCTCCAAATTCTGAAGTCGATTTGTTTCATAGCCAGTTAACTTTTTTAGATGATTGTACGACAAATCCAGATACGTCAAGCTCTTCAAATTAACTAGCGTTATGTTTAGTGTCTCCAAGTCATTGTATTGCAGATACAAAGCATTTAAAAACTTCAATCCTCCGAAGCAATTGTCCGATAGCTTTATGAGCCTATTCCCATTTAGATATAATGTGTATAGGCTAGGTAGTTCCAGTAAAACTTCATCAGTGAGATCCGTCAGCGCGTTATACGACAGATCCAAGACTTCCAAATTTCCGACCTTACTGTCCGATATTTTGAACGATCCCAGTTCTAGATGATCGAGTTCGTTGTTAGAAAGGTTCAAATGCTGCAGTGATACTAGCGTTTTGAATGTTTCATCCTGGATTTCTCTTATCTTATTCCCCGACAGATCCATGTAAGTGCATTTGTTGTAGTACCTAAAACTGTGTTTGCTCAGTATAGGCCATACGTTCCGGGAGGCTTTGATAAAGCGCACTCGGTTATCGAAGTTGGTGGCTCCAAAGAATGCTGTCGTGAGCAGCTCAGTGCCAGAGTTGCTGATGATGAAGGTGACGTTGGGCTCTCCTTGGCAGAGAGGGTTAGAGGCGCTGCCAGGGTGAAAAATACAGATCACTGTGTAGGTGCAGCCGGAGATATCATCAACGGAACAGATGGTTGTAGCTGATGCTCGGTTTAAGATTACAAGGAAGCAGCTGAGCCCTGAAATGTAAGAAAATAATACTGAGATTATCATCAGCTTGTTAATCTTAGTAACATTAGGGCCGAAGTTCACAAGCACATACACAGGCTGTTAAACATATTTTAAGATTATACAATTGAAACTATCGTGGTTGGGAATCATATTAAAAGATGTTTTTAAATATTAAATACTAGTGTCAGCCCGCGGCTTCGCTCGCTTTTTACTAGGATAAAACAATCCATGTCATAATCTATCTATGAATCAAATTTCATCAAAATTGGTTTAGCCGTTTCGGCGTGATTGTGTAACAAATATACAAACATCCAAACATCTAAATATTCAAAAGCCTTAACTTATTCATCAAAATATATAAAATCGTTGCGTGACTGACTGACTGACCGACTTTCAACGCACAAAGCCGTAAGTCCTAGAGACCTTTTGTGGTCTAGAGGTGCACTAAGAAAGGTATTGGTAAGGTTTTTGACGACCTCTGTGACGCGGCGGGCGAACGTTCGCCTGCGACGCAGGAGGTTGCGGGTTCGATTCCCGCCTCGGAATAAATATTTGTGCGATCTGCAGATATTTGTTCCGGGTGTTCTGGGTATTTTCTATATATAATAAAAAATATCTATCTATGTAATATATTGTATTAAGTATATCAGTTGTCTAGTACCCATAACACAAGCTCTGCTTAGCTTGGGGCTAGACAATGTTGTGTGAACTGCCCAGCTATTTATTTATTTTTATTTATTCCATAAATTGAACCCCTAAGGGGGTGTATCGGGGTGTTGAAGTTTTTATGGAAAAGTACACGTGGATGAACTCGCGGGCATTCTACTAGTTTATGATATGATTGGTGGGATTGGTAAACACTGGCTATGACAAGCATAAGAAAATATCTGTACGTTGATATACCCATAAGGGTCTTTTGAGTGTATAATACTTTGTTTGTGTTAATTTTTTAAGATATAATAAAAAAAAAAAAAAAAAAAAAACCTCTATCACTGCAGTATAAAGTTCTACGAACCAAAAAAAAGAAGAAGAAGAAGAAGAAAGTTCTACGAAATTTTGAAGTTACGTAGTCAGACTAGGTACCGTTGGAAAGGAAAAGTATGGTCGCTGAGACCTGCATTTAAGAGGCTGTCAAAAGTCAAATAGGCTTTTTAAATGTATTTTTATCAAAATCTACACAGTATAGACAACAAAAAACATATATTAATCTGCATCATATTTCCAAGGGCATGATCGAGCAACAGAAAACAGGATTTCCTTAACTTTTCTTGATAAAAAAATCGTAAACCTCTACCTCGTTACATCTACAATGCGCTTATAACGTAAATAAATAAAAAATAAAAAAAAATAAAAAATGGACAGTTCCCACAACATTATCTAGCTCTAAGCTAAGCAGAGCTCGTATTATGGGTACTAGACAACTGATATACTTAATACAATATATTACATAGATAGATATTTTTTATTATATTTAGAAAATACCCAGAACACCCTGAACAAATATCTGCAAATCGCACAAATATTTGTTCCGAGGCGGGAATCGAACCCGCACCCTCCTGCGTCACAGGATCTCTATTACCTATCAGCGTACATTATAAAATTAATAAGAGAAACAAATAATATTATTTTAGAGGGCATGGTCGATTTAAATTTTCGATAACGCACTAAAAATTTGTTTAAATACCGTTTTTCGTGATTTTTGTTCACTTTTCGTAGTGCGAGCGCTGTTCTGTCACTTTCTAGCTTATCTGAACTTTACAGAGTTAGATAGTGACGAAATTTAGCTCTTGTCTGCCTCCTAACGTCCCGCTGTCCTAATCCTACCCCATCCAGCCGAGCTCCGATCAGAACTTTCAGTAGATGATAACACTGTTGAAGTGTCGATTGTTGTTCATTGGTAGAATGCTAAAGAACCCGACTAAAGAACATTTATATGCCAACGAGCTGAAAACCCGTGCTTCCGTACGGTGTGAAGTTATTTGCTATGTAAATTATAACAATAGAAAATTAAATTACTAAAACCTCTAGATGAGGTTTTTTAGGGTTCCGTACCCAAAGGGTAAAACGGGACCCTATTACTAAGACTCTGCTGTTCATCTCTCTGTCTGTCGCCAGGCTGAATCTCATGACAGTTAGACAGTTAAAATTTTCACAGATGATGTATTTCTGTAGCCGCTATAACAACAAATACTAAAAAACAGAATAAAATAAATATTTATGGGGGCGCCCATACAACAAACGTGTTTTATTTTGCCGTTTTTATAGATAATGGCACGGAACCCTTCATGAGCAAGACCGACTCGCACTTTTCCAGTTTTTGTCTGACATAAGATTTGTATAAATTAAATATATTAAATTTATATTCAAAATACAACATTGCAAACAAAAACTTGAAAATGGCAACTGCACAAGCCGTGCGAAGACAATACAAAAGAAAGCCAGTAGTTTAGGAGATGTGCGCGATCAAACAAACAAACAGAAAATAATTCAAAAATTGCTGATTTGTGTTCTATTACTCTTCCCCCTATTACTAGTCACCCCTTTTCCATTTTTATTACTTATTTTCAATGTAGGTAGAGAAGCACTGTGTTGTATTATTTTATAATATATGCCAATGTAATAAGATGAAATTCCTCAATAAGAGCTCAACTTTCATAATTAGAACATAAAAAACACTTACATAGCAGCTTATCCAAACCCATGTTGTAATGCGCACTGTGAAGCCACTATAGACCAACTTACGCCACTCTTAATAATATCCATAAAAATAACGCTTTTAATAAGATAAAAATAACAATGGTCGTCCACTGGCGGACAGTGACCAGTGGATATAATGACAAACTTCTGTTTAATTAATAATTTAGAACAAGAGTGTTGTAGAGACGTTATAAGCATAACGTGAATGAAAGGAACCTATGCTACCCTATTACGACACTGGTTCATTCATCATCGGTCACTTGGCCATTTTCAGGGCCACCAAACTCTTTGTTTGAATTTAGAACGATTTCTGTGGCGCGGCGGGCGAAGGTTCGCTTGCGACACAGGAGGTTGCGGGTTCGATTCACGCCTTGGAAAAAATATTTGTGCGATCTGCAGATATTTGTTCAGGGTGTTCTAGGTATTTTCTATGTATAAAAAAATATCTATGTAATATATTGTATTAAGTATATCAGTTATCTAGTACCCATAACACAAGCTCTGCTAAGGTTGGGGCTGGATAATGTTGTGTGAACTGTCCAGCATTATTTATTTATTTTAAAACACACCAATACCTATCCGTCTCTCCATCTCAATGCTATACAACCTCATTGCGCAAAAAATACTCGATACAAACTCTTTTTGTGCAAAGAATACTCGACATACATACTCCTTGTGCAAATAACTCCTCGAGATTTGATTAGTCGACATTTTCGACAAGGAGTTTAGTATCAGAATAAAAACTGTTTTGTATTATTTGCTGTCATTAGTAAATTGGCCCTATTTTGAAGACTGTAAGTTGTACGAACACAAAATGTAGTGTTACTAGATTGAAAATGCCTTCAAGTGATGAAGAAGATGTCTTCTTTCGCTTAAATATTTCTTTTTCTCTTAATCATGGTATGTACATTATGGTACACTTGTGTAATTTTGGTGATTACCGCTGAGGCGCCATTGAGACCCGAGCTGTTAGGTGTTCTAGGTATTTTCTATGTATAAAAAAATATCTATGTAATATATTGTATTAAGTATATCAGTTATCTAGTACCCATAACACAAGCTCTGCTAAGGTTGGGGCTGGATAATGTTGTGTGAACTGTCCAGCATTATTTATTTATTTTAAAACACACCAATACCTATCCGTCCCTCCATCTCAATGCTATACAACCTCATTGCGCAAAAAATACTCGATACAAACTCTTTTTGTGCAAAGAATACTCGACATACATACTCCTTGTGCAAATAACTCCTCGAGATTTGATTAGTCGACATTTTCGACAAGGAGTTTAGTATCAGAATAAAAACTGTTTTGTATTATTTGCTGTCATTAGTAAATTGGCCCTATTTTGAAGACTGTAAGTTGTACGAACACAAAATGTAGTGTTACTAGATTGAAAATGCCTTCAAGTGATGAAGAAGATGTCTTCTTTCGCTTAAATATTTCTTTTTCTCTTAATCATGGTATGTACATTATGGTACACTTGTGTAATTTTGGTGATTACCGCTGAGGCGCCATTGAGACCCGAGCTGTTAGGTGAGGGTCTTAAGAGAGCCGAGGACAGTAATCATCAATACACACGTGTATCATACGATGTTTTTGAAAACACTTGTGAAGAAAATAATAATAAAACAGAAATACAGACTCTGTGTAAATGTTCAACTGTCTCTATTAACTCATTTGTGAATAATAGCAATGAAAAAAACAAAGTTTGATTACAGGTTTCATTATGTGCCTAATTGCGGTGAAATTAGAGCCACTTATGCAAGCAAGTATGTTGAAAAATATATTATTTACAATATTCCGCAAAGTAGTCTCCATTGTCTTTTTGTTCTCCGGAAATCGTTATCATGCATCCTCTGACAAACACTAGAACGCATCTATGCGAAGTATAATATTTACGATGCAAAGTCTATGGTGTAACTACTATATAAAAACAATCAAGGGCCTTTTCGAAAGATTAAAATTCAGTAAAGAAATTCTTTATTATTAAAACTATGTACATAAAGGTGGTTGGTATCAAGATTTATTGTAAGTTGCAACAGTTTGCCCGTTTTGGACGTACCTACATTAACTTTTTAACTTAGGTGTACTCAATAATAATTTGTTAATTAGGTCTATATAATATTCCTTAAATTGCCAGATAGACACTTTAGTTCGTGAAATGCCTCTTAAACAGGATAAAATGCCTCTTAAACAGGATACAAATTATACAATTGATACTAATTATAAAGAGGAAACATTTGCTTGTTGGTTTGTTTATTTGCATTGACTAGGCTCCGAAACTACTGAACCGATTTGAAAAATTATTTCACTGTTGGGAATCTACACTATCCCCGAGTGACATAGGCTATTATATATTTTCAAGAAATTAGGGATCCTTAATAAAACTCCAATAATGTAACCCAAGGTGTAAAAAAATTACCTAATATTTTCTTTACATCGCGTGCGCTGAGAAAATTATTGATGATAGAATAAAATAATAATGGATAAATAAAAACTACACTACATTATCCCTGAGTGCTATAGGATATGGTTTATTAGCTAACGCCTGCGGCTACGCTCGCGTTATTTGTGGTTCCACTCCGTAACAGTCAATCGGATTTTGATGGCATTTTGTATGTGGATGGATGCCGGGGGGAAGAAGGGGGGTGTTTTTCATCCTGAAACTACCTGTGCGAAGCCGGGGCGAGTCGCTAGTGCATGCATAATTTGCATCTACGAGACGAGCTCACAAACTACCAAAGACCTCAAGCGAGAAATGGCGAGATTTCAGATTAGGTAGATAAATCCAAGCTGACATGCTATATTTAAGGCCAGCATAGTTCCAGTTATCACCCTTAAGGGAAGAATCAGTGAAATCTATGTTGCGCAGTAAATGTTAGAGGAACATAGATTTATCACTGGGGGAATAATTATTTCATTCCTCTGGTTTTAGTGTTTGGTGCAAGATTAACATGTTTATTCGTTAAACGTTTTATGGGAACATTTAATCTATGAAGCTGATATTATAAGTTAAATACAAACACTTGTATTAAATAACTAGGTAATTGTATAAGTACCACATGAGCCGCTTCAAAAAAAATGTAAAGGAGTCCTTCAGGGCAGGCAACGCATTGGCGATGCCCCTGGTGTTGCAGTTGTCAATAGGCGACGGTAACCGCTTACCATCAGGCGGGCCGTATGCCAGGTTCTCTAGCCATTACATTAAAAAAAAAAAACTCGAGGCAAGGCCAGGCGATGTTTTTGGTAAATATGTACTTTACGTGATGATAGAATTCTAATGAACCTAATCTTAGCAATAATGTCAGATACTACTACCAAACTTTTAGTAGTAGCACAGATAATATAATACTATACGTAGTAGTAAGTACGGGGAAGTACTACCTCCATACCTATTTCTCCGCAAAGCAGTAGTGCTCGCATTTCTGTATTCCGTTATGGGTGCCGGTCAAATTACAGGCACAGGAGACATTTCGTCATTAAGTCTCAGAGTGGCGTGCGCAGTGCAATGCAATATAGGTGGACGTGACCTATAAGGTAATGCATTGTTAAAGGCGGTTACCGTAGCCTATGGACGCCTTTAATACCAGATGCACCAAACGCGCGTTGCCGACCCTTTAAAAAATTGCAAACACCCCTTTTGAAGAACCCCATATACTGTAGTCACTTGGGAAAACCTCTCTAGCCGAAAAAAATATCCAGTACATAATATCATCCGCCTGGCTTAGGTGGAGATCGCTGTCTGAGCTTCTCGGCGATAACCACATGCCTACAATAAACAGGCAGTAAGATCAGCAAAACGTTTATGGATCTGAATGCTGGCAGGTTAAGAAAGAATATGTTTAGAAACTATATACATACCTCCGAAATATAGGAGTGACAAGACTAGACAAAGTTAGAAATAATTGCATACGGGGAACTTTAACGGTAGCTGACATTGCAGACATCTTACGAGAAAACCGTCTACTGTGGTCACATAATGAGACGCAACAGTGAGCATATGACAAGTCGAGTGTTGGACATGGAGGAAGGCAAAACAGGGCATGGTACCTGTGACATTGACATGATAAAAAACCATGAAAGCTAGCAATGTTGATACAGACAACGCGCAGGGTAGATCACTTCGGAGAAAACGTAGAATGAAGGCAGACCACAAATAAATGGAATTAATATCAGAAATGAGTTTTTTGGGAAAAAAAATGTTTAATTACAAGCTTTTATAAAATTAGTGATCGTAACCGTGTGCTGATCAAAATGAGCCTAAACGGCCAGTCTACTATGATCCATCGAGGATTTCCGTTGTCCCCCTTCCGTCTCCATCATCAGATCAGCTCGCTGTCACCATCATATTGTATTGTCATCGGAACTTGACAGGTAAGGCAAATTTTAGCTCAATCGGTTAAGGATAACTGCTTTAAAATTTAGTTGCAAGATTCCACCCTGACAAACATATACCACCGGACATACATTTCAAGTTAATATAAAGCTTCTATAAAAATATTTCACACATTGTCTGAATGACAGATGACATAATGACAAATCTGTGATAGATAATACACTTTACAGTCACACATTTGCATAGTCCTGATCCCAGACCAGGATTCCCTGTGTCACGGACATCAGAAACTACGAATACCTGGTACCACAACACAGACCTGGAACTAAAATTCACAGATCATGCTAACATTTAAGTGCGAATGGAACCCGCGCCGCTGGCATCTCAGCCGGCTACTCACCATTCACCGGAGGTCATTGACAAAATGGTGGTATACGAACCCAAATTTAAACAAACACTCGTGTCGAAGATTTGTCACAGTTTACAGTCGGAAGTAAACTATAAGTTGTCTGTGATTGTACCAAACAGATAACGATTGACTCACTCAACAAAATGGTAAAAACCCACGCGTAGATAAATCAACTCCCAGACACAGCCGATATACGGTGCGTGAGTGAAATAAATCCCAAGGGACTTTACAATAGCAATGGCATCTACGTATCGTCACCCGAGGCAGAGATAAGACTTTTTATTGGCACATTGTCATTCAATGAAAAATGAGTGCTTTCAATCCTTCAATCGGGGGTTCGTTTCATCTTAGGTTAATACTAGTATCCGCCCGTGGCTTCGCTCGCATTTAACTAGGATAAAACGTACCCTAGATCAATACAGATCACAATTGTTCCGTGTACCAAATTTCATTGAAATTGGTTCAGCCGTTTTAGCGTGACCAAACATACAAACATCCATCCATACATCGTAACCTTCACATAATATATGATATTGGACGGATACCTAGATAGACAGCCGGGCATGAGAAAATCTATCTAGGTATCCGTCCAATTATATGATATTGGACGGATACCTAGATAGACAGCCGGGCATGAGAAAACCATGGTACAATACTTAGAGCATTGCAGGCCCCCGTACCGGAGGTACATTATTATGCTTTTCTAGGTATGCTATTCCGAGAAACGATGGTCACGTGGGAAACACCAGCCTACGTCATAGATAATTTAGACCGTCCGTCTCTGTGCTTCCAGTAGAGTGTAATCACCTCGTGTATCGTCCTCGGTAGGTATCGTCATTAAGCTGAGGCTAGACCTGTTTAGCCGCACACCTAGGGAAAGGCCAATGTTTAACCATTCCTGCACGTAGGGTCTTGTTTTATGTTTAAGTTTAAAACCCTAAGGGTATTTTGTGTTTTATATTTCTTTTTTTTTACGTTCTGTTATTTTTCTATTTTGTTTTCTCCATTACCTGTGTGTGTGCTAAAAAAAAAAACTTTATTCGTTTTATTCTTTTAATCTTTAATCCAACTCCCTGACCGTCTTATTTACCTGTACGATCCCATAAAACCACGAGGTATTCACAAAAATATACGTTCAATCTGTAACTTGAAAACAAAATGTCAATTCTAGTATTTTTTGACAAAATTATTACAGTATTGTGTCCGTAGTTCCGTTAATCTACACTAATATTATAAAGAGGAAAGATTTGTATTTTTGTGTGTGTATGTTTGTAATTAATAAACTCAAAAACTACTGTGCCGATTTCAAAAATTCCTTCAAAATTGGAAAGCTACATTCACCCTAAGTGACATAAGCTACCAGGGAGGGTAAGAGGGGGGGGGGACTGTTTTTCATCCTGAAACTACCCGTGTGAAGCCGGGACGAGTCGCTAGTTTTGCAATAAAGTGGCAACTCAAACGCAAAGTCAAAGCAAAGATAGTGAAGTCATCTGATAGTTTCGAAGTAACAAACCTTGTTATCTTAGATCATGGAGAAAATTTCCCCAAATGTGAAGTTTCCTGTTACTAAATACACACATTCAAACGCTTTATACAGAGTAGTTGAGCTTGTACACAGTTGCCACGCAAACGTCTAGATATTTGAAAATCACCACATTTTCTGTAGGTTGTTTATGCGCGATGCTACTTCTAAATATTCTAAGGTTTGATCAATGAAGTTCAGTTGTGAGTTCAATCGCAGATTTTAGTTTCATTATCGCTCGTTAGCGTTCCACAAAATCATTCGAAGAGACACTAACACGGTCACGATTCTGAAGTTCGTACGCGAGTGATATTTTCTGAATGCACACTAAAACACGTCGTTCTGTTTGATCACTACTAAAACTATACAATAATATGCCCTAGCTTTTCAGATGGTAGGACCGCTTACAGGTTTGTGGCAATGGTCATACATTGCAAGACTATTTATGGTCTACATCGCTTGGAGTCGCATCTTTCATACATAACAATACATAATTATAAATTTTACCCATTGCTGGGACTCGGGGATATTCTCGACGAGACTGAACGAGGCCAACGGAGATTGGATGTCTCATACCTACGAATTTTTGTTTTTACGCCATACTTGTTTCCGCACGATTACGCGAAGGAAACTTCGCAGTTTTGAGCATGAACGCACAAATATTATTAAAGTGGAAAATTAAATTGGCGCGCTTGAGTTTCGTGTTTTCGTTCGTCTGTGAACCTCCCATTGGGCTAACATGGCTCTTCGCTGTCAGACGATGCGGCGGATGCGATGGTAATCGCATCTCGCCATACAAAAAGCTTTACCTAAGAGTGATTACGCCACAAGTAGGAGCTCACGCGTGCAATGCAGTGAGGCGTAGTGTATGGTGATTATTATCGCTAAAAGGCGCCTCCATGCGATCTAGTGTAGCTTAGCCCTAAAACGACACAGGCTTGAGGCAACCGCTCTTCTCTTATCAATTCAGCCGTCCGGAATCACCCATAAAATAGAGGAAGTGGCCAGAAAGACTATTTAAACGCCCCTTGTGGACAATCGGATGGTGACATTTAACACTTGATTCTGGAGAGTTGTTTAGTTCGCAGTTGTTTTTATTGTATTGTTTTGTTGAGATTTTATTATTTTGTTTTCATGTATTTATTTTATCGATTTTAAACTCAATTTTAGAAAAAAAGGAATTTTTTGATTTCTCAACCGACACTTAGCTTTTATCGTTTCAAGGGCTAAGTACCAAAAGTTTGCAAACGGGACCCTATTACTTCTCCGCCTCCGCTGTCCGTGCGTCCGTCCGTCTGTCCATCTGTCAGCGGGCAACGTAATAGGTAGACAGTTGAAATTTTCACAGAGTGTGTATTTATATTGCTGCTATAAAAACAATTAAGGGGCTAGTCTGTGAAAACCCTTGAAAAGTGGTGTTTTGAAAAGCCTAGAACTTTCCAAATTTAGCTTTATTCTTAACAATATTTAGATCAGAAGAAAGAACACTTCAGGCTGAATAAAAATACGTTGGGGTTTTCTAAAGTTATTTCTAGATTTTGTGTAAATTGAAAAACTACCTACCCATTTTCACGAAATTGATCAAAATAGAGCATCTACATATGAGCCTAAATCTACGGAATTACAGCTATTTCTGAGAAATAAAACACTTTAGTATCATGTCTATACACATAGTTTTAAAAGTATGTTGGGGTTTTTAATCTTTTCATATAAAAGATGTGTAAAAACACGAAAACATTTTCAATTCGCCGTATCTACACGATTTCTACGCCATTTTCTGTCATTCCGTGGTTATCCACGGCGCTGGAAGGAAGGTCCTCGTTCACTTTTTTATTCACAGGTGAAAACGGACAACCGGTTACTTCGATATATCATTACAAAAACTTGTATTATTTTACTGAAAATTGTTGGTTTTCGTTGTTATAATTGTAATTCGGGTAATAAGAAACCAATGCAAATTCTTATTTATTTGAGGTTTGTGAAAATTTACCGGACTGACATGGTTTGACAGTTTAATCATACAGTCGTGAACACAAACCAATTCTAGAGATCCACCAACTTATCTGCAGAATGAAATGTATGTAGCTGATAGAAAAATGTAGGTAAATGGTTCTAGAGATAAGTTGGTGGATCTATACTTATAACATTGCAGGCCTCCGTAGTCGCTCGATGCAATTCTACGGTAGCATACTCACGAAGGAGTTTATATTGTGACCAAAAGAGTTTCGCTTAGCGATTTTCCTTAGAATATGCCTAGCTCTTTATACTAAGTGATTATCGTTTTTTTACAAAAATGTACTTCCTTATTTCCCGACTGAAAAACGATTTTTTTTTTTTTTTTTATTTATACTATCATTAAATTTTTATCTATGTTTGACTGTTTGTTACTAATAATAATACTGGTACTTCAAATTTTGATATCGAAACTATAAATAAATAAATAATGCTGGACAGTTCGCACAACATTATCTAGCCCCAAGCTAAGCAGAGCTTGTGTTATGGGTACTAGATAACTGATATACTAAATACAATATATTACATAGATAGATACTTTGCTGATACAATGCTGCTATTCAAAAAATCTCCATTAAAGTCCATGCTTTATTGGAGGCGGAAGATGAATAAACTGGTCAAGTGCGAGTCGGACTCGCGTGTAGAGTGCTCCGTACAAGTATGCTACCATATAAATAACTCTGTCAACATAGTAACAACTAGACCAATGGAACTTAGTATAGTCCTCGATAAGTCCTCGGTGAAACGTAGCCACACATTTTGTACATATTTTCGTTTCCCGTCGGAATTTAAAAACGAATAGCACAAAGTAATTAATTTTGTAAAAATTTAAATAACCTCCAACGTTGAACGGCTGGACTGATTTTGATCAAACAAAGCTAAAAAAACTCCCCACAAAAACAATAAAAAAAAAAAAACGGTTGATCCTTTCGGGAGCTACGATGGGACAGACACACAGACACGCCAAACTTATAACACCCTCTTCGTTTTTCGTCAGGGGTTAAAAATAAACGAATTCAGATTTTGGGTACCTATTAATTTTGGACGAAATTTATAATATAAAATACGAGCTAGGTATAGGTACCTACTGTCACCCGCGACTTAATTTGGACGCGTTATATTATTTGTAGTAGGTACAACTATAATAACTGGGTTATCTGTGACATACTAGTTCCTCATAGATAATCCAGTTGATCAATATTAATTTTATTGTAAGTTAGGATGAGGTATGAGGTTGACGTGTTTGTATGAGCTTGATCATGTAACAAAAATGTATCCTAAATATAATCACCGTAACATATTATACGGTGGATATCTGAACAATTTTTTTTATTATGTGGTACTAAATACTACACATATGAATAGTAACATCATACATTACATATACGGTGCTTAAGACTAGTGTTGATATTCTTTATTGCACTTAACTACTTCTGAAAACAAAGGAATCGAATCTTATCATCGTCGCTTCTTATCGTCGTGCTTGTACTATTATTTATTCTGTGTCATCGTCTTGCTTAGTAAACGAAAACTGTACGAAAAAGTAATCCTAGACATTACAATCGCATTATATCGTAGTTTAGTAGTAGTAGAGTTTTTTTTTGTGAAAGAGTTCGTTCAGGAATTTACTACCAACCACAACTACTACCAGTAGTATTTCTGCCGCAAAGCACTAGTGCTTGTATTACTGTGTTTTAGTATGAAAGGTATAGTTGCCGGTGAATGCAGTGCAATGCCACAAGGGGTGGACGTGACATATGAGGTAATGGATTATTAAAGGCAGACGTTACCGCTCATGATCAGGTGGGCCATCTGATTGTTCCACGTCATTCACGAAGATAAAAAGTGGGGGATTGGTGCCAGTCAGTCAGTGGGAGCTCAACAAACAGTGACTCACCAAAGCTGAAAAGTGGGTAGGTCGTGTGTGGCGAGTTATGCAAAGGCGATACTCGCGACGAAAAGTACGCATGTGAACGCTCTAGAAAATGCAAAATGGCTAAAACAAAGTAAATAAGTACCCAAAAGAAAAGTTTCTTCCAACTACTTAGTTATACCTAGTAATTTTGAACAAACTGAGGTGTGTATAACCTTTTTCCTTACAAATATTAGCTGTTAACCTACAAACGACACATAGGCCAGTCATCTTAAACATTCCAGGTCGTAAAAAAATTGCAAAGTTCGCACAGCTCTATCGAAGTTGCAAACTTGGTTTTACACAATTGGTATTTATCCTAACAACATCCCAAAAAAACAGAACCTTGCAACTTTTTGCGATCTTACACGATTTTTGTGTCTACGGTGACTGGCCTAACAAGACTGAAGGGGATTCTGAAAAAAGGACTGGTTGCCTACAAGATAACAAAATCAGCAAATCAAATCTATGATTTTCAGGATTTTATAAATTGTGTAAATTCAAACAATACCTGTGTAAAGGTTCTGGAAACATGGGATTTTTATAATTATCGAGATCACGAATCACACACATGCTCCAGTTTTTTTACATCAAACGTACCTGAGAGAGATTTTGCTGTAAAAGTAGATAGGGAGGATTGAACCCCAAAATATAAACTAGTCACGGTGTTGAGTTAAAATCACAATATATTAACTAGTTTTTTTTAACACAAACATTGTTTTCTAGAAGCCGTACCAAAAGTTATGGCAAGATGTATAACTGCAGAAATAAAAGAAGAAATCATAATTAGTGCTATTTATACCAGAAAGTAGTAGTAGTAGAGCTTTTTTGTGAAAGAGTTCGTCCGGGGAAGTACTACCACCATACCTATTTCTGCCGCAAAGTAGTAGTGCTCGCATTGCTGTGTTCCGGTTTGAAGGTGCCGGTGAAATTACAGGCACATGAGACTTTTCATCTTTATGTCGCAGGGTGGCGGGCGCATTGCAATGCCACATAGGGTGCGTCCTAGGTGAACGTGTCCTATGAGGTAATGCACTGTTCATAGGCAGAGGTTACCGCTTAACATCAGGTGGGCCATCTGATTGTTCCGTCATTCATTAGTTAAAAAAAAAAAAAAAAAAATAGGAGATACTTGTAGCAATATTTACCAACGTATAACTTCATCGTTAGGATGATTTAACTGACTGCTATAAAATAAGGTATACACCACTATTCCAAATACAACAAAAAAAACATGGATAGTCAGTATTCTATAAAGATTGACTCTATGCAAAAAAAAGGTACAAAATAACAATTTCCAAAAATAACCATAAAAAAAGCGGCCAAGTGCGAGTCGGACTCGCCCATGAAGGGTTCCGTAGCAGCAAGTAACATAATATAAAAGTTCTTGGATGGATTACGATTAATGACGTATTCAAAAAAAACTACTTACTAGATCTCATTTAAACCAATTTTGAGTGAATGTTTACATGGTAATGTACATCATATATTTTCTTTAGTTTTATAATTCTCTTATTTTAGAAGTTATGGGGGGGGGGGGGGGGCACACTTTTTACCACTTTGGAAGTGTCTCTCGCGCAAACTATTCAGTTTAGAAAAAAAATATATTAGAAACCTCAACATCATTTTTGAAGACCTATCCACAGATAACCCACATCGATGAAAAAATAAATTTGAGTTTCAGTTCTAAGTATGGGGAACCCCAAAAATAATTGTTTTTTTTTAAATTTTTGTGTAAAATTCTAAATGCGGTTCACTGAATACATCTACCTACCAAGTTTCAACAGTATAGCTCTTATAGTTTCGGAAAAAAAGGCTGTGACATACACGGACAGACAGACAGACAGACAGACATGACGAAAAATAAAAGATAAAGATAAAGATAAAGATAATTTATTTGCTTAAACATATGTACAAATTGATGGTATAAATATTAGTAGGACACAATATGAAAATCCAAAGGGAATCCATAAGGGTTCCTTGTCTTTGAGTATGGAACCCTAAAAATGGGAACATTTGGTCAAAACAATTTAATAGTGCATGCGCCATGGAAAGCTACCAAGTTATTATTTCTACGCGTCACGTGTCATCGTACAAAGTCAAAAACAAGTATTATATCCATAAATTTATTCGGATTTTGTCAAGAAAACAAAAGTTTAAATCTTTTTAATTCCATTCGAAAAAAAAACACTACGCAGATTAAATTTGTACCGAATATACTTGGAATAGTCATTTAATTTAAATTTTATTTGTGTTTAAATTCAAAAATACAAAGAATGTTAAAAGGTATCTTACTAATATTATAAACGTGAAAGTTTGTAAGTATGGATGGATGGAAGTATGGATGGATGGATGGATGTATCTTTGTTACTCTTTCACGTAAAAATTGCTTGATGGATTTGGATGAATCTTGGAACGGAGATAACTGGACTCCCGGAATAACATATAGGCACATTTTTATCCCGATATTCCCACGGAATCGAGACCTATGCGGAAAACACCGCAGGGCGCAGCAGCAATGCGAATACTTTTCATCCAATGTTTTATTTATCTTTGTTTCTGTGTGTGTGTGTGTGTGTGTGTGTGTGTGTATTTTTGTGTGGAATATTGTTTGTTGACTGTTACTACTACATCCATGTTGGTGACACAAATAAATGTTTTTCTTTCTTTATTTCTTTCTTTTCAATGTACCAGGCGAGCAGCAGAATGCAGGAGTAATTTGGTAACCGAATATCCTATCCTAATTACTCTTTCACGTAAAAACTACGGGATGGATTTGGATGAAATTTGGAATAAAGATAACTAGACTCGCGGAATAACACAGGCACATTTTTATCCCGATATTCCCACGGGATCGAGACTTACGCGGGTGAAACTTACTTCACCAGCGTAAGTCTAATAATACTAGCTTTATAATACTCCGCTACTTAATAATCCTGCGCAGACGAAGTCGCAGGTTACAGCTAGTAAAATTATAAATTGAGTACTAAAGAAAAATATAATACACAAATAAAAAGATTCAAACATTTACAAGAGAGCGCCAATGTTTAGGTGAATAAAGGTGGTGGGTGTTTAGGGTGTTAAGGTGGTTTTGGCGCTAGGCACTAAGCACTTATGCGAACTGAAATGCACTTTGTTGCGTCCCAGCAAGGTTCGTTATTTTTTTTTCACGATGTGAGCCTTTTGTTCTTGCTATTATTTATTCTGTGGTCTTACTTACAGTTTTTTTTTTTTCTCCCAGCTCAATAAAGTGTATAACTGAGTTAGTAGTTATGTTACCGCACATAAGATTAGTAAATCTTGAGCATATTCCGTTTGTTGAACACCATAACAAAATCCCTAGACATGCGAACAGTAACTATGTTACATACGGCGCACATGCTTAGGTAAAGCACGTTCTAAAATAATGTTACACTAAACAAGTATTATTTACTAAATAATAAAAAAGCATTAATGTTATCACGATATAATAAACACAGTTTTAAAGGGAATGATCGTAGCGATCGTACAGATCAAAATCATAACAGATAAATATTTACAAAGACATTGATCACTAATATAAGATAAAAAACTTTAGGCGCGAATATCTCGTAACAATATTTCTTGTAGTTACGGTTGTCGCAGACTACGTATTTGTACACTGATGGTAATAGCATAGCTCTCTCCATGCATAGCCCGCTGTGATACTTTGAGCTTTTGTGTGTGTGATAGTTAGCGATCACGTCTCAGTCACGTAAGTCATCTCTGGCAACACGCACTTATTAAGATGACTGAAATAAAGTCCTCGAGTGGCGACCAACAACCGGACGACGCAGTGTGGGAGGGGAACTTCCAATGTACCAAACTTTATAAAGGTCGCGGGAAGTCTGTGACGGAGGCGGCTCAAGACCAGTCGTCGTGGCATTCTATGGAAATGTTATATTTCCAGCTGGGCGGATGATGATAATTAATAAAAATAAGGCAAGTAAATATAAACATGTTTGTTTTCCCCTAGGTAGGTACATACCTACTTATAACTCACTTTTTTTATTTTTTTTTGTGTCTAGCTATTGCGGATCAAGAGATACAGCGTTTGTCAAAATCACTTTTTTTGTATGGGGGCCCGCTTTAATTTTTAATATTAATAGAATAACAAACAATACCTACGTCCAAACTTTATGACCCTAATTAATAATAAATAATAATAATAATGTTGGACATTTCATTATCTAGCCCCAAGCTAAGCAGAGCTTGTGTTATGGGTACTAGATAATTGATATACTTAATACAATATAATACATAGATAGATATTTTTTATTATACACAGAAAATACCCAGAACACCTGAATAAATATCTGCGATCGCACAAATATTTGTTCCGAGGCGGGAATCGAACCCGCAACCTCCTGCGTCGCAGGCCAACCTTCGCCCGCCGCACTACAGAGGTCTTCAACACAATTGATTTTAGGGTTTGAATTTCCTATAATCCTTTCATAAAGACGCCAAACCAATTCATGGCATGTTTCAAGAAGTAGGTACTATTATTTATTCTGTGGTTGTACATGGAAATTAGAATTTAGAAGCCGATAAATGTTTGAAAATGTCTTACTAGTCATGTCAAATGCAACGTCCTCGCCGCGCCGTTTTTTTTATGCCAATTTGTGGTCAGTATGTTTCAATTACGTGAATTTCTTCCAACATAGTTTGTAGGTACCTATATAATTTATTTGTTTCTTTATCCGTCTTTCTGTACAAAATAACTCGAAAAACTGTTACTATTTTGACGAAATAGGATTAAATTAATAGTTTTAAATAATAAAATCACTGTATGAGCGTTTTTTTAAACAGCCCTACACGTGTAGGTTTTTTTTGTTTTTATTTATTTCATACACAATATATTTTACACATTTAATTAGGTATAATATTGTACCTTAAAAACCTCCAAAGGTTGACTAGGTACAATCGCCAAAAAGTAGGCGCACATACACATTCAAATTAATATAAACAAACAAGGTAGGTATATTAGTGGATGAAAGTTAATGGAAAAAAAAACATCAGCAGGAAGTTTGGCAGAATAGTGAGTTTTGAGGCGGAGAAAATGATCTAATTTGGGCCCTGCTGGGAAAAATCCTGATTCCCAAGATATTTTTCTGAGCAAGGTCCGTCGTTCAATACCGGTTTAAATTGGGTTGTATGGGTTTGTACGAGGTTTTAATTGATTCTTAAAGTTTAAGACTTGTATGAACTCTAGGGAGGTAGGGTAGGCTAAACCCTCTGTTTTTAGGAGTTGGAAGGGTTTTTTTAAAGGTCTGTAGGGCTTCTTAGGTTGTGAGAGTTTTTAGGGCGTTTTTGATTTAATTTTGTTTTTTTTGGTCCTGTATTTTTTGGTTATTTTTGTGGGTTTGTTCATTTCTTGCCCATGTTCATTTGCGATTCGGTTATGATGGTTTTTATATACTAACTTTGCACCCATATTGGTACAGTTATTGAAGTTGTTGACCACTTTGTCTATTTGGGGTAAAATAAAACGAATAAAACTGTTATAAAATATAACGAAACCTGAAGCACACAGCATAATATGTAAAACACAACATGTGCACAGAGATTTCTCAAGTATCCAGTAGTGGAACGCCTGGGACTTCGCCCGCGTGCAGTTTTTGCTATACAAACTTCAACATCCCGCTGCACCACTTTAGGGTGTGTATTTAGGAAATTCCTTTCTTAGTGCACCGCTATACCACAAAAGAAATGTACCTATGTGAATTTCAGGTCCTATGACCTAGGGTTTAGACTTCGCGTTGATAGTCAGTGACTGAGTCAGTCAGTCACGCAACGATTGTATAGGTGGTATACATTGATTTTATTTTCACATTTATCTGATTACGTACAGAACAAAAATTCAATGAAGTAATTGACAAAACAAGTAATGTGTTTTCTACACAATTGTACGGTTGAGAGGTTTGTTTACCTAATTAGTTCCAAATCCCACCGCAAGGTGGAGGTCACAGGTAATGGAATAGTGTCAAAACTCGATGTGTCATTTTCACAGACCACTCTCTTAATAACAAATAATTAATTTTGTAAAAATTAAAAAACCCCCAACGCAATGAAACGGCTGAACCGATTTTGATCAAACAAAGCTAAGAACACTCCCGACAAATTCACCTTTCAAACAAACAAAAAACTAAATCGGTTCATCCGTTCGGGAGCTACGTTGGGACAGACAGACACACACACACACACACACACAGACACGTCAAACTTATAACACCTCTTCGTTTTTCGTCGGGGGTTGAAAATAATTTTAATTACAAATAAATTGGGACCCCATGAAATGGTGCTAACTCATCCCCCTAATCATACCCCCATCCTTTCCCCTCCCAATATCCCCCCGCTCAAATGCTTTACCAAGCCTCTACGAGCTAGTCGCTAAGTTGGCTATTAGATCAATATTTTATTTATCAAGACAGAGCTTTAGAGTAAGTATTTAGTATGTAAGGTACATACTCGCATTTAGCAGACCATCAGACACTCTATCCCCTTTACCAAACATTGCGTACCGTATTGATGACGTCACCTAAACAGTACCGTATTGGCTCAGTGTGACGTCACTATCCTCATTGTCACGAGTCTCCGAGGGCGCCGCGTCTGTCACCAGATTATAACAATCGATTAGTTAGATGGCTGGAACCTAATTACAGCTATTAAAGCGAAGGTCCAACCGAAGCGTTCATTCAACCTGCGTTCGGAATTGCACGCCATTATGCCATACCATGCAATCCGGGACGGAATTTGTAAGCTTTGTCTTTTATTTTAAATTATGTTTGATGATTGAGTTACAAATAAAATATTATCTTTCTTTCGTTCTTTCTTTCCATACTGCGTGCATACCAATGACATTCCAGTTGCGTCCGTGATATCAGACGATATCCGCGATGTCCCTTTCAATGTGTCAACATGTTTGATGATCGTCGTCGTTTCGTATGAGGTAGTGCTGGCCTCTGGTGTCAGAGTTTGTCAAGCCGCCCGAGGGCCTCTGACATTTAAGAATGATTTCCAGAAATTTCAATCCGTGAATTAAATCGTTATTTTCAAATCGTCAGAGTTGGAGTGTCAGCCACTTTGTCCAACAAACTTCATCAAGCTATTTTAGGATTAAAAAAGTCGAATCTCCTCAACTTTAGACTGTTTCTATTTGAGTTACAAAGCCTCCTAGCATTCCAATTTTCAGAACTGTGAGGTTTCTGGAAGTACCTTTGAAGGAAGGTTTTGATTTTCGGCATTTCCATACAAAAATTTGATTTTTTTTTTGCTATAGGTACTTTTTTAAGCGCTGAGTAAGATGCTTGATTTGTTAACGGCACATAAGCCTTGGCCTTTATATTTAGTTTAAATTTCAAGTTGCCTTTAGCCGTTAAAAATTACATAAATACCACAAATACAATTACATATGTACATACTTAAGTATATCCTCAATGGTCCGCTTTTCACAGTGGGTTGCACCATTGAGGAATATAGACGTGACAAGTGGTGAGCGATCACCGCCATTGCTTCCTATGACTGACTCGGCTGACGCTTTCTTCCAATAAATAACACATACCATAATAAGCTAGCAACAGGACAAATCTTACTAACAAGTCCGGGTAATCCCTTAGTCGGGTTTTACGACATCCATGGGAGGAGATGGAGGAGTATATTCTTAGGCCGGATACACCACGGCACAATTAGTGTACCTAAAGTAAAAATTAACAATGCAGATACCTTCAGACAATCAGGTGAATGTTGGGTTCAAAAACCTATAAATTTTAGTTCTGAAAGTAGTCAGCTAGTCATAAAATGAGTTAAACGATGACGGACTATTATAAATTGTGAATTGTACTCCAGTTTATGCTAGCACTATCCTTATTACTAAAACAAGTGGTGTAGTTACCGGTGCCAGAGGAATAAAACTTAGTTCTTCAAACTTGGTCAGTTTCTCCAGAGGTTATTGAGGTCAGAACTTCCTTATTCAGGTAAGTCCACTTTAATCATTTACATCGCATAAGAGGTATCATCATCAGCCCACAGAAGTCCACTGCTGGAAATAGGCCTCTGCCATAAAATGCCACGACTAACTTCTTGATTTATGGAACAAGCAGATAGCCCACCTGATGTTAAGCGGTAACCTCTGCCTTTAACAATGCATTACCTCATAGATCACGTCCACCTAGAATAATAATAGTAATGCTGGACAGTTCACACAACATTATCTAGCCCCGAGCTAAGCAGAGCTTGTGTTATGGGTACTAGATAACTGATATAATTAATACAATACAATACGTAGATAGATATTTTATATTATACATAGAAAATACCCAGAACACCCTGAGAAAATATCTGCAGATCGCACAAATATTTGTTCCGAGGCGGGAATCGAACCCGCAACCTCCTGCGTCGCAGGCAAACCCTCGCCCGCCGCGCCACAGAGGTCGTCCCTTCGGCATTGCACTGCGCCCACCACCCTGTGACATAAAGATGAAAAGTCTGATGTGCCTGTTATATCACCGGCAATTATCAATTATCGTGCAAATAAATAAGCTAATTAGTTTTAAATCAAATAAACTGTCACAAATAGATGCTATAATAAATTATTTAATTATAATTAAATATTGTCAGAACCAATTCAGGGTAACTAGAATATAATAACCAATTACAATTTAAATTCCGTTCAAACCATCCTCTATTACGATTTAATTAATTTGCTTAGCTCCTACAACAATTGTGGGGATTGGAACCGTTTTATATAGAACTCCGATGCTCAATTGCATGTACTGTATTTTGTGTTGTACTAGCTTTTATTAAGGAACGTTGGGAGGTCTACGTTTGCTGGATGGTGTTTGGAATGGGGGATGAAAAGTCATCAAGTGGTTTTCAAAGCGAACGTGACGTGGCCAAGGACTCGAAATCGCTAGTAGCGTTCCTTTGAGCTTTCGGATTGCTCAGATGTTCAGTAGTTCAGTGATGAAATCACATAAAGAATATTAGTATGGTTATATATCAGTCTTGACTAGTTTATTAGGTTTTAGGGAACCGTAACTCTAAGGTCATCTACGGAGCCATTATATAGTTTCTGCTAGCTGTTTGTCTTCACAGCAAATTGGTACAGAGTTAGGACAAATAGTGCAAATAAAGGAATTCTGATTTTGGGGAGCAAACTAAACGATTTCAATTAAAAAAAACAATTGAAAGGTCCCAAATCAAATTTTTTATATGCATATAAAGGGTATATAAAAATACGAAAATCAGCCACGCAACCCCCCCTTAAGCCTTTTTTACACGAGATACGGAAATTTCTCGTATAGAGAAAATGCGAATAATATGTGTAACTTAATGTAGTAATTCCAGAAAAGTAGTAATTTCAGGAAAGCATTTATTCCAGTAATAGTAATTCTGGACCTAAACCAAAATGACACCGTAGTGTGTCTGCTGAGATTGCGTTCGATAATTTTGAATGCTGTTAATTATAATTTTATGAATAAATCAAGCTATAACGTATAAAAACAAAATGCTCCGATTTAAAACTGCAAATGGCAGCAAAATGCTCCAACTTAGCAAGTTTTGCAGCTGGGGTTATACAATAAGGACGCTTGCAAGAGTTGTCAAACCGGACTAACTTTATTTCCATAGTTTGGCACCGGTTACATGCGCTGTTTACTAACAGCTTCAGCTTAAAACTTCAGTTCACTGTTCAGGAGACGTGACTGAAAAACGGTGTATTAAGATGGAGCATTATGCACTCGGTGCCCGATATCCATATCCAGAATAACAAGTAATAATTTATACAAACTATAAGAATTTTGTAACTTCTTTTTGGGTAGGCAGCGTATCGACATTACCCCCCGGTGTTGCCGGTGTCTATAAGCGACGGTGACCACTTTCATACTTTCAGACTACAGGTTTCATAAAAAAACACGTATTTTCTTTATGTTCAAAAGAATCCATAACTTAACCGAGCGATTATGCCATTCTCCTATTTCCACCACAAACAGGCAGATACCATCAGAATTCCAAACATAACTCTTATTTTCAAAAATAATATCCTTCTCTAAACGAGCAAAACAAACGTTCGTAGCTATTTCCTTAGTATAATTTATTTGCTTAGGGGAGAATCGCTAAAATATCTAAACATTATGAGCGACCTTGGAGCTGTATCAATATGCAAATAACAGCTTATAGTATCTACTATATACACCGGTTGTTAGTAAAATATCTAAACATTATGAGCGACCTTGGAGCTGTATCAATATGCAAATAACAGCTTATAGTATCTACTATATACACCGGTTGTTAGTAAAATATCTAAACATTATGAGCGACCTTGGAGCTGTATCAATATGCAAATAACAGCTTATAGTATCTACTATATACACCGGTTGTTAGTAAAATATCTAAACATTATGAGCGACCTTGGAGCTGTATCAATATGCAAATAACAGCTTATAGTATCTACTATATACACCGGTTGTTAGTAAAATATCTAAACATTATGAGCGACCTTGGAGCTGTATCAATATGCAAATAACAGCTTATAGTATCTACTATATACACCGGTTGTTAGTAAAATATCTAAACATTATGAGCGACCTTGGAGCTGTATCAATATGCAAATAACAGCTTATAGTATCTACTATATACACCGGTTGTTAGTAAAATATCTAAACATTATGAGCGACCTTGGAGCTGTATCAATATGCAAATAACAGCTTATAGTATCTACTATATACACCGGTTGTTAGTAAAATATCTAAACATTATGAGCGACCTTGGAGCTGTATCAATATGCAAATAACAGCTTATAGTATCTACTATATACACCGGTTGTTAGTAAAATATCTAAACATTATGAGCGACCTTGGAGCTGTATCAATATGCAAATAACAGCTTATAGTATCTACTATATACACCGGTTGTTAGTAAAATATCTAAACATTATGAGCGACCTTGGAGCTGTATCAATATGCAAATAACAGCTTATAGTATCTACTATATACACCGGTTGTTAGTAAAATATCTAAACATTATGAGCGACCTTGGAGCTGTATCAATATGCAAATAACAGCTTATAGTATCTACTATATACACCGGTTGTTAGTAAAATATCTAAACATTATGAGCGACCTTGGAGCTGTATCAATATGCAAATAACAGCTTATAGTATCTACTATATACACCGGTTGTTAGTAAAATTATGACAAATAATAGGTTTTTAATATTTTTATGACAGCTTAAACTAGTAGCACAGCGGTAACCGAACCTAATTTTAGCGTCAACGATGACACGGCGACCGATAATTTTAATAATAGCAATTTAATTTCGGGATAAAAACTATACTATGTTTTAGGTCAGGTCTTGTTCAACCTGTGAACAAAATTTCATAAAAATTGCTCCAATTTTGGTTTGAAAGCACGAATAACATCAGAATCATCGTTCAGTTCACTTTTATATAGGTTGGTCCAAAACGTTTAGTTAGTGATAAGCTACCTTCGTCTCCACCATCAGATCAGCTCACTGTCACTGTGTATTATACTGTCGTCAAAACTTGACAGGTATGCAAAATTTCAGCTCAATGGGTTGAGTGGACCGTAGGACGAACGTGTCAATTCTCAAGCAACTCAAGATAACTACCAGGCTTTCCTCCATCTGGCTCCAGCCAGTCCTTGAGTATTTTGGTTACATAGTACGGAAAGGCAGTGACAACTTAGAGAAGCTGATTATCACTGGCAAAGTCGAGGGAAAGATGCCACGAGGCCGTAGCCAGTTACGTTAGTCAGACCCACATCACTCTTGATTCAAAACTCCACGAAGCCGTGCAGCTCGCTGGCACAGACCTCATTGGCGCAACATCGTCCGGCAGAAAGTGATCCATGGACGGGGTCATGATCCTCAGCATTAAGGAATACGACGCAAGGAGGAAGAGGGTTGGAGCCAGGTTCATATTGCTATGTCGGGGTGTGTCGGGGCGCGCCAGAACGCAATCGGTTACGTTTATTACCTATGACTAGATTCACATTAGCAAGTTGTGTTGTGTTGTGGTGCGTGAACCTACTAATGTGAATCTAGTGATAGGTAGGTAATAAACGTAACCGATTGCGTTCTGGCCCGCCACGACACACCCCGACACAACAAAATGAACCTAGCTTAACACACTAGATGTTTTGCCTGAAGCGAATTACTTTATTTACGACTAGATGTCACCACAGGAAGAAATAGAACGCTCTAGCTGTCATCCCGTGCAAATGCCTGAGATCCTTTCAAATAACTAAAAAACTGCAAGTAATTAGCTCTCCAAAATTTGTACCCTCGTCCCTGATATCTTGAAAATATGGCAGTATAGAGCTTAAGACCTAATTACCTCATGTATTAGCATTCCCTTGAAGATCATATCTGATTAAAATTAACTAATTGCAGAGGTCTCAAGACGTACCTACTAGACCTGTGAGTTTTCTTCTTATAAATATTTATCTCATTAAGTCAGTCCTGACTCGCACAGCAAACAGTTATTCAAAGCGAATCAGCCGTCTTGATAATACATATTCTGTGGTACGTGATACAACCAAGGATTTTGGATATACTGTGCGCAAGACACAGTTGATATAACAACAGCGGTTACCACGAGATCTCACTCGTATCACGCACCCGTGGATTTGTGGGCCGCCTCTTCGAGATCAAAGACTCTTGAAGATGTCATCTTGAAATAATCTTAGAAGTGGTTTGTGTTGAATCGATTGAGAGGATGGAAGTTTGAAATGTTGTGTTTAAGGCGTGTTATAGCAGCTGATTGGTATTATTTGGAGGCTTTCTCCTCATAGAGGAGTCAATGTCGACCTCTGTAGCGCGACGGGCGAGTAGCCGGCTGAGATGCGAGAGGTAGCGGGTTCGATTCCCACTGCGGGCCAAATGTTTGTATGATCTGCAAATATTTGTTCAGGGTCTGGGTGTTATGGTACCATGGTACTCATAGTTTCTGTTACCCACGACACAGGGAATCCTAGTGTGGGATCAGGACTATGTGTGTGACTGTTGTGGGAGTAATGTTAATGTTATGTATTGAAAACAAAAAACTCATTCATTGAACTTTTATATGTGAAGTAAACGTACAAAAATGGTATACCTGTTCATAAACCATGAGAAAAAAAATAACAAAGTGCAGCTGTTTTCGACTGAACATTTGATTCAACTTCTAAACGACTTAGAATTTCATACTTTTTCTTTCACCTTAATTTTGGCAGTCTTTATCTTCAAGTTGAATGTGTGATTCTGTGATGCGACGGGTTTTCACGGGGCAAATAATTTTTTTCGTTATTTTCAGCTACTTTTCTTACCGAAAGCGCTATTTTGTCACTTTGTAACTTAGTTCACTTTAATGAGTAAGATAGAAACGGATCTTGGATGTGGTATGCGCCTTAAAGGGAAACCTTTAAAAAAATATTTTACGTTGATGTCACTGCCATTGATATTTTTAAAGGGTTGTTTCCTCACGTTGTATTTTTACTAACTTCCAAAATGTTATATTTCAAGACTTGAAATTATTTTTTAGTGTTTCATAGTTACATAGGTACATAGACACATGCCTTTCACCGGAGGGTGAGGCGGGGCCTCAATAAGCTTCTGTTTACCTTTCGTTGCACAATCAATAAAATAAACAAGTAAGTAATTTTGTAAAAAATAAAAAACCCTCAACGCAATGAAACGGCTGTACCGATTTTGATCAAACATAGCCCCGATATTTGATATAACACTCCCGTCAAATTCTCCTTTGAAACAAAAAAAAAAACGAAATCGGTTCATCCGTTCGGGAGCTACGATGCCACAGACAGACACACACACACACACACACACACACACACAGACACGTCAAACTTATAACACCCCGTCGTTTTTGCGTCGGGGGTTAATGCATAAATGAATTGAATTGAATTGCAGTAAAATAGACGTGACAAGTGACCAGTGGTGAGCTCAACGTCGCCATTGCTTTCCCACGACCGACTTTGCTAAAAATTTCGATCAGTAAATCAAGGCTAGGTGTTAGGTTGGCTAGTGATCTTATGTTTCTAAATAAGCCAGAACAACTCTTAAACCAACAAAAATTTCCCAACAAGAAATTCCAATAAAAACACGGAGAAGTAAAAAATGCTAATATCGATGCTGTTGCGCAAAAGTTGTGTCGTCACGAGTTTCAAAGGTAATTTTGTTAGTTGTTTGCTTCGGGTGGGTACAAAGGTCATATTTGCTTGGGATTAGTCCAGGACTAAGCGATAATTTGGTTTTGTGCGACTCTTTGCGACCCATGTCTACAATAGGTAGCTTCGCAAATAGGTAAGCTTGTTTTCGAACACTGATTGTTCGTTTTATGCTGATTTCGTTTGTGGGGACTGCTTGTTTTAAAAACCATAGTTAAAGTTACATTACTAGTTAAACTAAGTAAGTTGGCTCTTATCTGGCTCAACACATTAGTATTGCCATACAGCGTGGCAATGCAGCCAGCATCTTAGGGACGCTTCCGTCTGGTAGTGATTTGGACAGTTGTGCTACCTTTAGATCGTTAGCAGCGGTCTTCATATGTTTTATTTTTATTTTGTGCATACCTTGTATTAGATGTATTATTCTTTCTGTAAATAAATGTAAATAAATACAAGGCAATATACTAATTTATCTTATTTACGTTAATTTGTATAGGTCATTTATTACGGTAGTGATAATAGCTTCACAAAATAATAGTGATTAGTTATGGTAGCGAGTTTTGAGTGGAGACCGCGTCTTGGCAAACGTAGCGTGGGGCGCTGTCTTACAAAATAAGAGGTGGCTATATAGGTGCAGTGATGACCTACAAAAGGCGGCGGGCAGAAATAGGACGAGAAGAGCCGAACACCGGGCTCAGTGGCGCGTATTGGGAGATGGTCCAGCAGTGGACTAGTGTGGCCTTATGTTTTTTTATTTTTTTTATTTTTTATGACGCCTTTGTGTAATCGTATCGTGAATTTTGACACTGACATTTATCAGGCTTTGTTTAAAATCTTGCTAATTTTCAGAGCGATGCAAAATGGAGGGTTATTAGTGTCAATATTTTATATTTCACCATTGTGTTTGGCTTAATAATATACCCCTCCGACTCCTCCCGTAGATGTCGTGAAAGTTGACTAAGGGATTACACCAGGAGATGGGCAGCAGCATCCACCAGAGTACCTACTCAACACTCAAACTGCGATCAACAACTAGCAAGCCAAGTGAAATCCCACTTACATTCATGGGTAGGCCTAGTCGAGCCAAAAGCTGAAAAAAAAAAATGTTACAGATTTGCAGTTCAATGCGCTAGAAAGTTAAAATTATTAGATCCAAATTATTTCCTGATAATTTAATGAAAATACAGTAAAGATACAGAGCATTATCTAAACTAATAATTCAGAAAATACTGTACTGAATAAATAAAAAGGTTACTAGGCAAACGATGCCTTTTGTGTTAATATAGTGGGAGGAAAATTTAAAATAACAAATTTCTTTTATAATACGTCATCTGAGAAAGAACAAAGAAATGTTACAAAGTTCAAAGCGGCAGTAATTTTTTCACTTGAATTATTGCCTTCGTCCGCATTTTACGTGTGAAGTAGGTAGCCGGCACATAACTACCTATGCTTGCCAGTACAAACACGTTTCACGTCAGTTATTTCAGCCAGTAATACGAACCTAGTGCGCTTGGACTAAGTCAATTCGTACGGGTTGGCTTGCATTCAGGGATCACTCAAATGCGTCTTATTTTATCAATGATTCTGATTCGGAGGGTTTTACTGAAAATATATCCATATATAATACTACTACTATTAGCCCATACTGTCCCATTGTTGGGCAAAGGCTTCCCCCAATTTCCACCAGTCACTATAATACGGTTTTGTGCAACAGTTTTCCATTCCCTCTCATGGCGTCAAGTTCATCCCACCACCTCATGCGTGGTCTGCCACGACACCGCCTGGCTGTATCAGGACTCCATAACGTAGTAATTTTGGCCCACAGTTCGTCGGGCGTAGCAAATATGCCAGCGCAATCCCTCTTTAGCCTCGCGGCCTTCTCTCCCACATCGGCGACTTTGGTTTTGGAGTTCGGATTTTCGGTACGGTGTTTCGGATGCGGTCAGTTAGTTTAACGCTACACACCGTCCACATCGTCGTCCGTATTCGGCCACATCGTCACTTACCAACAGGTGAGATCGTGGTCAAACAAAGGTCTATCAATGTTAAAAAAAACCTGACTTCGGTGAACCACAACATAGGTACTATTAACCACATTAACGTTACATATTTTTATAACAAAATTCAAAATTCGAAACCTTCTTTCTAGTGCGTACTCGCATAATTTCCCCCTATCTGCGTAGTCATCCGACATACATTTTTTTGAACTATTTGGATGACGGAACAAGCATATGGCCCACCTGATGTTAAACGGAACGTCTGCCTTCAACAATGCATTACCTCACCTAACCTAGCTTCAGCAGCAGCGTGAATGCGTTATGAAAATTAGCAAATGTGGAGGAAACGTCACATCAAAAGTAGTCCAGTTGCAGTGTAGTTTGGTATGACGATTGACAGCCTCAGTTTAACCACCGTAGCTGGACCACAGCTGGACCACCAGTAGACAGCCGGAGAGTAACCTGCTTGATACGTAAATGCGCCCTTCGTAGAGAGCTCGTAAAGTTTTTTGTGGGCCTAATGAGAATGTCCTTTTACGTTTATTTTATTGACGGCTGTTAAATTTTTGTTTATTAACGGAGAAGTGGGTCAGTTTGTTTTAGATTTGAAGGTTGATTGCTTAATTTGCGATTTAATTTGGGACCTTCGTTTGACCGAAAGCAATGGAAAAACAAGTTAATTATAATTAAGTACAACATCAAATGCCTTATTCGACCTTTAGCACCCTAATGCTTTCATCTTCAGAACAAAGAATACGCTAAAACTCAGTACTCATTATTCACTTTACAGTTTGTTTTTATATCATATTAAGTCCGCTGATTATCAGCCACCGCTATATCAGTGGTTTTAATAATCACACAATTATATCACACTAATATTATAAATGCAGAAGTTTGTGTGTGAGTGTTTGTTAATTCACGCTGAAACGGCTCGACGAATTAAGATAAAATTTGGAATGGAGATAACTGGACTCCCGGAATAACACATAGGCACATTTTTATCCCGATATTCCCACGGGATCAAAACTTACGCGGGTGAAACCGCGGGGCTAGTAGTATGATATAAAACTAAAATAGAAGACCATGCGAGGAAAGGACACATTTGATAGAGTCGTGATGTTTTATCCCCACTAAGGCAAAGCCAAAAAGTAGAGGTATGTTTTTGTAATGATGTAATTGAGTATGTATGTTTGTTTTATTTGCGTATTTTCCACCGTTTCGTCTAAACTAGAACGATTTTGACTTAGAGCACGACACACAAAATTAATAAGACGTAGTTTGATTCCAAAACATGGGGATCTCTTTTCTAGATATCTTTTCAAATAGGATGTGAGAGAAAATTCTGAATACATTAAGATTTTTATATACATTTTGTTATAAAAATATGTAACGTTAATGTTGTTAATAGTACCTATGTTGTGGACTTGTGGTTCACCGAAGCACAGATAAAATTATACTATGAGGTTTTTATAACTTTTGACTTGTCTTATGTTACCAATTAGTGTTGTTAGCTGAGCTGTCAGAACAATACGATCCATGTACATTTACAACAAATAAATTGTGATGTCTCACGTGCAATACTGCACGAAACATGCTATTGCTTCTTTTACTTTCACAATCTTATAGCTTTTAGTTCGAAATTGCGGTTGGGAGCAAAAAACACCAACGACAGCAAAGCAAACTTTCGTAATATACCCGACTCTTGTCTTTGCACAATGCAAGCAGAAATAAAACGGCTTTAACCTTCCCCTAATAACCCTTTCTTTATAACTCTTCATATAATATTCTTCTCTTCTTATTATAATGGCTTCTGAGGAGTGCTCCGAACAATTTCGCCAATGTCAAGTGATCTAGTTATATTTTTATAGTCACGTCGTCAAGAGTCTCCGTCAAGTCATAACCCAGTTTAAATGATAGCAGAAAATATTTCGAAAAGACACGCAATACACTTAAATTTAACTACATCACACATGTGCTATTTATTCAGGTTACACCGGGTAAAATGCCACCAAAATTACACGAAATACTCGAAAAAATGCAAATGCAGCTAAATAAAAATTACGACGTTTCTTTCAAAAATGGCATGGATTCCATCAACATGCACATAGATATGCCATCTAAAACCCCTTTGACTGACTCGAACATCACACGGCAGCTATTAAAGTTGGCAAAATTAACAATATAACTCTTCATTACCTTACAACGTTACCTCCATTTAATTTTATAAACAAAAACATTATCCGACCGTTACACGGTCAACACATAAAAACTCCAAACTTTGTGCTTAACAAAATGCACCACCATATTTTGTAAGCCCTGTGCCAACTTTTTCTCTCATTAAAATTAATTTTAGACGGGACCGAAGCTTTATTAATGCTACGCTTAAGAGTAAGCAGGATACTGAAAAGAAAAAGGTACAATAAACGAATTTGCCGTGAACGAGCCGACGACGACGTCAGAATAATCTGAGCAGGCCACGAAGTCAGCGACGGTGCGCAAACGCTTGAGGGAAGAACTTTACAATATCTACATCTTAATATGAGGCTGGAAAGGAGACTGGCTGGGGAGTGGGGGACTTCCTTGAATAAATTGTATATACATGGCTTCAGAGAAATAAATCGACAACCAAAGAACTACAACGATTTTGATAAAAGTAAACTAGGCTCTAGAATTCTAGAAAGTTGTAATGATTGATGTTCTGAAAATGTCTGCTAAACGTCTAAACTTAGGGGATGGTGAGAAATGTTTTTTAAGTTCTGTGTTATATATAAAAAAAATGTGGCGAACTACATTATGGGGAGAGGAAAGGAGTAAGGGAGGGATTTCTTCCACTGTGACCGGAGAGTCCCTAACATCCCCAACGATCACACACAAATTTAAAAATATAAATCAAATACTGTTCGTTCGTAAGCGCTTCACTTGAGAACAGCTGAACCAATATGGGCTTTTTTTATTTATTTTAAATGCGTTTAATAAGGTTTTTAGAGCATCATAAAAGTTGCCTGGAAAATTTGATAATTCGAAAAAACTACGTTTTTTTCTATGGGATTTTTGTATGAACTAAGACCAATGGACAGTACGTTTGTGGATGGATACTGGGTGGGTGGACTGTAAAGGGAGGGGGTAGGAGGGGTGAAAGGGGGGGAATGTTTATTCTGCAAACACGCATGTAAAGCAACGAGCAAAAAAGGCTAGTAAGTAATAATAGATGCAAGGCCCCGAAAAAGATTCTCAGCCTGTTTTATCAGTCTTTATTTACCAATTCTTTTGTATAATCTCTGTTAAATCAATAAATCAATGGCGTTACAGAACCGCTGTGCTCCTGAATCCACCGTTGACTGGCCTGATCTTAAGCGCATTTTGGCAGAACGTTGTGCAAATTGGATCATTAAAAGCTTAAGCTGACAGTTCCGAGTTGCTTACAAACGTACTCAGTGTTAAGTCCACTTCTCTGATAATTTCTTTGTAGCACTCTTTTATTGCCGCCATTTTAAAATTTTATCAGGGAAAACAGAAATTAAGAGCAAAGCTATCGACCACCTAGCATGAAATTTATCTTTACGTTACTTTGAATAACTTATATTATTATCTTATAATCGTTATAGTTCTCTGGTTGTCAATTAATTTCTATAATAACTTAACTATATATATATATATATATATAAGTCATTATATAAATAACTACAACGATTATGATAAAAGAAAATATGGCTCTAGAAGTCTATAAAGTTCTTATGATTGATGTTCTGAAAAGTCTACTAAAAGTCTGATAATGATAATTTATTTTTAGTCTGTCACACAAGACATACCCTGCTACTATAAAATGCTAATTATCCTTGGAGTGTTACACAGTGTTTGTCTTTTGCTTTGGCAAGTAGTTTCAAATGCGATCGAATGAGACAAAACACGGTGTAACGATTCGAAGGACAGAGGGACTAGTCTGCAAATTTGAGAAGCAACTTACACGGCCGTGTGCACACAGATTTTAGTATAGAGAAATCGAAGAGCGCCCCTAGCGGGCCCCTTGAGAACCTCAAATCCCGTACAAAAATCCATGAAGTGTACACCACACGGCCGTGTAAGTTGATTGTCAAATTTGCAGGCTAGCCCCTCAGTTCATGTTTATTAGTAGCACTGATAAAGTTGACGGAAGACTCTCAAAAGTAGAGGGATTTTGCATAATAGCGTAAATCCATGCAAAAACATATTCCAACATATTCCACCCGAACATACATTGCAAGTAAATATACAGCTTGTAAAATAAGACTCGTAGGTACATTTCAGCTAGCTGTCTTTAAATTACCGTAGTTAAATTGGCATACTGTACCTGAATATGTTTCTTCTAAAATCGTTTAATGAAAAGGCTCTAGCATAAAAAATTATGTTACATTCAGTTTTAACATAAACTCTGTTAAGTCCCTTGTTATCAAGAGTCACCGAAGCGATGATGTTATCTCAATTTTACGTCCTGACAGGCCCAAGAATTACAAGCTTGTATCTTTATGTTACCTTATAAAATTGCCATCCCGTAACGCCCCACGATACCAAATTAGGGGAAGTGTATACAAATTATAAAGAATCCCGTGTTTTGTCATAAACCGGTAATATGATACGATAAGAAAGATACTTGAAAATAAAAAGTATGGACGGGCCTTACGATATATTGAATGGACGATAGTTTTGAAGCATAATAAGTTTTTTGTTAAATATATATTTCAATACAAGCTTTTATAAAATTAGTGACCGTAACCGAGTGATTATCAAAATAAGCCTAAACAGGGCCAGTCTACTGTTATCCCTCGAAGAGTTCCGTTGTCCACCTTCAGTCTCCATCATCAGATCAGCTCGCTGTCACCATAATATTGCAATGTCATCGGAACTTGACAGGTATGCAAAATATAATCTCAATCGGTTGAGAATAACTGCTTTAAAATTCAGTTGCAAGATTCCATCCGGACATACATTGCAAGTTAATATAAAGCTTGTAAGTAATAAACCGGTAATACGATACGATACGATCCCTATAATATTCAAAAACGTATGTAGTGGCATTTTTTGAAGGAAACATATTTCAATACAAACTAAACAAACATATTCAAACATATTTCATTTTCATATACAAGTCGATTTCTTCCGGCTGATGCTGTGGTATAGTTTCGGTCGAGTCAGTTTAGTAGGCTGGCTACTCACCTCCACGCCACGCCGCAGAGCACGTCAAATAGATGCTTCTTTAGACGATGACAATACTTTAATATTTCACTTAAAGCCTAAGTTAATCTACTTAATGTCCTTATCCTATATGTAATAAGTATTTTGCGGAAAATATTTTTTTCAGGGCAAGCTTTTAGAAAATTAGTGATCGGAAGCGTGTGCTGATCAATATGAGCCTAAACACGGCCAGTCTATATTCATCGAGGTGTTCCGTTGTCTACCTTCCGTCTCCGTCATCAGATTAGCTCCCTGTCACCATAATATTATATTGTCATTGGAACTTGACAGGTGTGTAAAATTTCAGCTCAATCTGACGTCAAGAAGTGGTTCTAATTCAACTGCAAAAGACCTAAACAAACAATCTAACGTACATTCAAACAAATATTGCTAGTTAATTAATAATAAAATAATAAATAATAATAATAATAATTCTACTATTAACAAAATTGTATCACGTTTAAGAATTTTTTGTTAATTGGAAACTACAGGTCTAGCGCTTAACTGAGTCAGTCCCTGAGGTATGGGAGCGGTACGGGAGGGGTGTTTTCGTCTCTCAAATTATCAGATGACATATGACGTAATGTAAAAGAAAACACCCCTCCCGTACCGCTCCTATACCTCAGGGACTGATTCAGTTAAGGCGCATACCAGAGCTACATTCCATCACTTTCTAACACTTTAAAGTTCAGGTAAGTTACATAGTGACAGAACTGCGCTCGCGGAACAAAAAGTAAGTAAAAATCACGAAACCCAATGATTTGCAACGTGAAAAACCATCGCATCACAGAATCATACGTTCATCTTGAAGATAAAGTCTTTGCCGACATTAAGATATAAGAAATAGTACGAAATTCTAAGTCGTTTAGAAGTTGAATCAAATTTTCAGTGGAAAACAGCTGCACTTTGTTATTTTTTTTCACATGGTTAATGAACAGGTAGAACATTTTTGTATGTTCACTTTACAGATACAAGGTTAATGAATCATATATATTTTTTTCAGCACATAATATTGACTCGTCTATGAGGAGAAAGCATCCAAATAAGACCAATCAGCTGCAGTATACGCCTTAAGCACTATACCTGTAACCTGTAACATACAATGACACGTTCATGAAGTTTGTCAATTTATTGATGATTCAATAGGTACATTTTCTTTGTTAAAATGTTCAGAAAAAGAGCAAGTAAGTACTCAATAACTTTATGAAATGACGAGAAAACCTTTTAAACTTTTGAAACATTTAAAAGGTTACGGCCACACTGCGGTAAATTCGTCCATTATTCGCACGTCTTGGTCGCTGGTGTACCCCTGCCTGAGTGAGGTCTTGTATTTTATATATAACACAGCATTTTCTTAGTAATTTTTCGGCTGACGGATCGCGCCCTTATCCTCTGACTATAGAGACCCTTCGGCCCTCTGCTGTTTTTGTATTAAAAATTATGGGTGAGGTTTTGGGTAGAAATATGTGTGTTTACTAATACTGTGACGTTAAGAAAGCTTTGTTTTAATTTTAGATAGAATGTAGCAATATTTTTTCTAGAAGCACTGTCATGTTTGAAGCATTGCATTGCATCTCAATCCACGAGACGAGACAGTCACGCGCGCGTTCCGCCGAATTCCATATATCGTACCGCTGCCGGACGCGTCTCCGAACCATCTCGCGGTTCCATATTACCCCTACCTCGAAGACGACACCTATTGTGAATCCAGCATCGACAGCCATAGGTCTGTCCTTTGAAGTGCGGACATTCTCAGTACGAGCAGGGCATCGAACCTTGGACTGCGCTCATATTGGTGGAACGAGGTTAGTCGCGCCCAATCAGCCCTTAACTGAAATTCCCGTACATAGATTTGGTATGAAATGACAGTGCTTCTAGGCCCTAGAAGCACTGTCATGTTTGAAGAATAAAACAAAAAGGACGAATGACTAAATACCTTCGATAAAGTCTTTCATCGAAGCTAAATGCATTTTATAATTTTATCATCCCTTCCCTGGACGTGTCGGGTTTTTCTTTTTGCCAGCCTCCTTATACTTGTAGTCAAATAATATACCGACTCGTATGTAGTTTAAAATAACGTATTTGGCGCTCATAAAAACTTTTTAAGGCTTAAAAGAACTCTGTATAAAATAGGATTATAGGATCATAAAGTCTAAATACTCATAAAAAGTTTTACGATCCATTTAGCAAACCGATCCAAATTCCATCACAAAACTGATTAAACTTCCTTTTTTGACCCCCCTTTTCTCGCTCTAACCCCCTTTTCCCAGTTTAGCACAATTATCTTTGGTTGATCCGATTCCACGTAAAGATCTGTTTGGTTTTATGGCTCGAGGAGTGTCATTGACGTGACCTGCGACCACGTCGTAAAATACCCATAAAAGTGACAATATAACAGGTTAGGCTGTAAATGTCAGATGCTACTTTCTTATTCATGGTAGACCATTTTTGGGATTGGTCTGGTACTAATCTGTAATAACATTCATTCTTCTCTAATAGAAAGACAGAAGCAATATCTACCTAAAAATACTTTCTTTTTTTTATACTACTAAAATGACTGTACAAGCAGATGGCCCACCTCATGTTAAGCGGTAACCTCTGCCTATGAACAGGGCATTACCTCATAGGTCACGTCCACCTAGGACGCGCCCTATGTGGCATTGCACTGCGCCCGCCACCCTGAGACAAAGATGAAAAGTCTCATGTGCCTGTAATTTCACATAATTGTAACGGTAATAAGTTTATTGTGAAAAATATTTTTCAATACAAGCTTTTATAAATATGATGATTGTACCGTGTGCTGATCAAAATGAGCCTAAACACGGCCAGTCTGCTTTTATCCATCGAGAAGTTCCGTTGTCCACCTTCCATCTCCATCATCAGATCAGCTCGCTGTCACCATCATATTGTATTGTCATCGAAACTTGACAGGTATGCCAAATTTCAGCTCAATTGGTTGAGGATAACTGCTTTAAAATTCAGTTGCAAGATTCCACCCGAATTCCACCCAGACAAACATTCATACATTGCAAAAAAAAAACACTAGAAACGGGATATTTACCATGATTTTTGAGTTTTAAATGTTCCCGATATTTCGGCACAGTTGCATGCATGTTATCCCGTGATCATGGCACACAAAATTACGTACATAACCATGATAGTTTCAAAAGTTATATTGCAAAATTTCGTCATATTTTTGAAAATAATTGGGGGTTCCAACTCGAGCTATGTCGACTGAAAACCATCAACATTTTATTTTTACTCTCTCTCAAGTTCTTGTAGGTGTATTTAATTTATAATATCCATGTTAAAATAATATAAACTATGTCTTTCCCAGATTCAGATACCAGTGCGTAATATGTTATCAAAATTCAAATCACATTATGTAGCAATGGGATGACGGGCGGTACTCGTATTGAAGCACGTACAAGAAATATATGGGTTCTGCGGAATTAATATCATTAAAGTTTGTTTTAAATGAATGTATAAGTCATGCTGTGGTATGTCCGGCCTAAGAAAAGACCCCTCCGTCTCCTCCCGTGGATGTCGTAAAAGCCAACAAAGGGATTACCCGGACTTGTTGATAAAATTCGTTGGTATAAGATTTGTCCTGGCCTAGCTTGTTATGGAATGTGTTATTACTGGAAGATAGCTTTGTCAGTCGTGGGAAGCAATGGCAGCGATGAGCTCACCACTTGTCACGTCTATATTCCACGATAGTGCAACACACTGTGAAAAGAGGCCCATTGAGGCTATGCCACCCCCTTCGGAGAAAAGGCGCGTCTGTGTATGTATGTTACTTTTGATCAGTAGTGGAAGTGATCCACTCCTCGTCATCATCATCAGCCTACAGAAGTCCACTGCTAGACATAGGCCTCCCTCGCGACGAACACTCCTGAGCCGCCTCCATCCACGCCTTCCTGCGACCTCATTTCTCTTTTGCGTCGTCCGGGTTGTGGTCGCCACTCGTAAACCTTTCTTCCCCAACGGTTATCAGTTCTGTGAGCTACATGGCCTACCCATTACCACTTCAACTTGCTAATTCTGAGCGCTATATTGGTGATCGTCGTTCTTCTACGGAACTCCTCATTCCGGATTCAATCACGTAGTGAAATATTGCGTATCTATAGCACTTTGGGCTACTTTGAGCTTTCCTATGCGGCCAATAGTTAGCGGCCATGTTTGTTTTGGTAATCCGCACAAAGAAATAACACCTAATTGATAATGTAGGTCATCATCATCATCAGCCAATAGATTTTAACTGCTGGACGAGGCCTGGGATTGAATTAAATTGGGGGATTTAAACACCACCAGTAGTAATTTTAGTAGTAGTAGAGCTTTTTTGTGAAAGAGTTCGTCCGGGGAAGTACTACCTATTTCTGCCGCAAAGCAGTAGTGCTCGCATGACTGTATTCCGGTTTATAGGGTATGATTGTTGGTGAAATTACAGACTTTCCATCTTTATGTCTCAGGATGGCGGGCGCAGTGCAATAACCACATAGGGTTCGTCCTAGGTGGATGTGACCTATGTGATAAAGCACTGTTCATAGGCAGAGGGTACCGCTTATCATCAGGTGGGCCATCAGCTCGTTCCGTCATTCTAAGTAGTATACAAAAAAAACACAATTGGCAGGCGGCTTGGTGATCATAGGATTTATGTCAAGTACCTACAGAGGTGGATGCGGCTTGTACGACATCCACAGGAGGAGATGGGGGAGAAGTTCAAGTGATAAGTCCTTGTCATAACTGGCTTACATTGTTTATTTGAACTCAGCTTTTATATTTTTACGGATGAATATTAAACATGCAAAAAGTACGCTGCTTTTCATGAAAATTGTGTTCTGAATACTTTTCAGTTGATTACTTTACAGTGTTTGCATAACTGATTGAAATCAAAATTGAATTTTATTGAATCATTGAATTTTTAATTGTAGTAGAGCTTTCTTATGAGAGTCCGTCCGGGGAAGTTCTACCTATTTCTGCCGCATAGCGGTAGTGTTCGCATTGCGGTGTTCCGGTTTGAAGAGCATGGGTGCTGGTGAAATTACAGGCACATGAGACTTTCATCTATATGTCTCAGGGTGGCGGGTGCAGTGAAACACTGCATAGGATGCGTCCTAGGTGGACGTGACTATGAGGTACCTAATGCATTGTTAAAGGCTGAGGTTATTGGCTTATTGCTTAGCATCACGCGAGCTATCTGCTTGTTCCGCCATTCATGAAGTTAAAAAAACAATTAAAATTAACAAGCTACATTTATTTACAGAAATAATAATAGAACTAATACAAGTAGGTACCTATGTACAAAATGAAAAAAAAAATATGAAACAGTTGTGTTACCTGAAGACCGCTGCTAACGATATAAAGGTACGTAGCTCAACTGGTTAAAATCACTACCAGACTGATGCGTCCCTAAGATGCTGGCATAGTAATGCAGTATTGCCACGCTGGATGGCAATACTAATTCGTTGAGCCAGATAAGAGCCAGCTTTCTTATTAATAAATTAAATGAATTAACTGATAAAGGCCATCAGAATTGATTTCAAGTTTTATTTTGTTTGGCAGTGAGACTAAAACTTAGGAGCAAAATAAAACAGTATTTATTTTCCAAGTCTTTGTCAGAAAATATTATTTATATTATTAATAACCCATTTATGTACTTTGTTATTAAATGGTTGATATAGTTAATTAGGGCCATTCAATAAAACTTTACGGCTTTTGTAAACGAATTTGGATAATGACTCTTGTTTGGAAATTAGACGTTATTTATCAGAATGGCTTACTTAATAATTAATTTTGTTAAAAAAAACTGTGATTTCTTGACATGGAACCCTAAAAAGAGATGAGGTCGTTATATCACACGAGTATGACATTTTTATTATCTAACTTTTCTCTCATCAATCATGGGTGAAAGCGTGTGGCGCGGGGATTATTAAAATACCCGCTGATCCCCAAATAAGGACACATGAGGAATCAAAGCTTTTCGTGATAAATAGAAAACCCACTTACCTACTCAGTTTCTTAGGAAGAAGCGCGTCACCATCAAGTTGAAGTTTCAAATGAACCTTTTTTTTTTCTTTGATAGTTCTTTGTTTGACCACGATCTCACCTGTTGGTAAGGAACAATTAGGCCGAAGATGGAGCACAAAGGTCTAGAAGGCACCTATTCACTCTAGCCTTGAAGAGACCCAGATTATAGTTTTCAGGAAAGACAGACGACGGTAGTTTATTCCACTCATTAGCAGTTCGCATTATATAGGTATTATAGAACTGAAGCTCTTAGTACGAATAAGAAGGTATACTAATGAGGTAAGGATGATACCGAGCCGTGCGCCTGCTCGTCCTATGATGAAAAGGAGATGGTGGGATAAGATCGTGAAGTTCCTCGGAGCATTCCCCGAAATATAACCTATAGAAAATCGAAAGGTATGCAACTTTACGGCGGTGCTCGAGACTCAGGATCTTCTTAACCTGGATCTTAGTGGATGTGGCTCACCGATAAGCCTGAATGCTCTGCGTTTGATTGAGTCCAAAGCAGCAAGCGGTGGGAGTGTACATAATGGGACGCAACACGTGTTTTAAATAATGCAACTCTTGAAAAAAAAAGCTAAAACACGCAGCGCAATGTACAGGAAACTGGTAATCGACATCGTTTAGACAATATGACAGCAGTTTCAAAACATTTTCGCTTGCAGCAATGACCGTAAACTAGGTCCGCCCATTTTTTGTTTACCAATGAGACATGATATCCTTTGCGCAAGAAAGTCCTTTGTTGTACGACTTTCACAAATTCTATTCTTTTACAACATCCACATTTAAAAACCAATTAGTTGGAACTTCAGTGTGGCGCTTGCGACAAAGGAACAGCGACTGATTTCAGATTTTTATTGTATCTTACAATTTGGCCGTCGTTGTACAAAATAAACTTTATGGGATGACTCGAAATACTGAGATTCTATTGGTATTAAAAAAGCATTAGGGCTAGCTGTCGTCATGACGACTAGCCACTTTTCACACCATATTACGACAACCCTTAGCACGGTCAGACAGAAAGTGAGAACACTAGATTTTTTCACAAAATGTACACTAGATTACAACCTGCATATGCTGAGTTAGGGCCGTTTTGCTACTACATTCTGTGTTAATTGTACTAGCTGTTGTTGTTTTGTTATAAATTTAAGATCCAACCAAAAATTTAATTTTTCTATTTTATTCTCAAGATGTGTGTCACAGTAGCATCCGACAACTGTACCTATTCCGTGTTTGATCACTTTGCACAAGAGACAGCATTGGTAGGTACGCAATTCAATGCTCACGGTAAGCACTCGATAGAGCTTATTCCAGCGATTGCTCCATGAAGATTATCCGACTTATATTATGGGACTGCGATGTAATCTGCATCGATTCTACAGTTAAGCCTTCATACATGGTTTATGCTAAATTGAACTCATTTTAAACCCCCTCTAAGGCCTGGTATCGATCAAAGCCGAGTGGAGCGGAAATATGTAAACATTTGCATCCGCAAGCTAATCTTAGGTACACACCTACTTCCGTCCCACTCAGACGTGATGTTATTTTGACACGATTCTATCGGTCTTAATACAAAATTCCGCTCGCAAAATTTCGCCTCGAAATTTCTGAGATATGTCCCTAGAATAATATAGCGGAAAGATATTTCTTTGACATATGCACGGTTGGAAATTACAGTCACTGCTATGTTATACATATGTCGCAGCCAACTGGTTCAAACAGCTGACTAATTGGACGGCTAGATCGTTCATTGAACAACGGCACTCAACTACATGTCTAGTTTTGTAGTTGAATCATTAAAGCGTGTAAAACATTCAATATAACGGCTGATTGAAAAGCCGCCATAACAAAGAACTAGTTTGTTTCTCCACCACCGCAGCGCTTGCGGGCATTTTTTTCCAAGATGGCGTCAACTGCTATGCTGTCAAACTTTGATATGTTTTTGACCGTTGAGAGTTGTTTTGTCGTAAAAAACCAAACTTCAGGGTTTGATGATGACCGGCACACAATGAACAGGATTTAAGGTATAACTTTTGCTCCGATTTCGAGGTGTTGGAACACTGCAAATATAACGGGGACCGTTTTTTTTATAAATATAACTTGTATATTCTAAGATTTTAGGAAATGTTTCAAAAATTTGTATCTGGATAATATTTCAGGGTCAGATTCTGCCCATGGTACTAAGCAACTTTCTCAAGGAACATAGGTAAAATTGTAAACAATTTTTTTGTACCTTATATTTTTTTATTAATACAAGTAAGTCACAGTTATCGCAGACAAATGGTTGAGTTCAGCTGCTAAATCAAACGGCTAGCCCATTCATTGAACACCGATAGCGTTGTTTCACGAAGGGGCTAGCTCTTTGATTAAACGGCCGAATTCAACCACTTGGCTGCGACATAACATGACAATAGCATGATGGTTACCATGTCAGTCCGTAGACGGCAGTAAGTACGCACACAATTACTACACGGTCGCACAGGTACTTTCCAGTGCTTCTAAAACTTTTATTTATTTATCTGCCAAGTTCCGATCGCGTTGTCAAGATGTTTCACTGCAAGCGTTGTAATGGTGAATTTAACGACGGAGTTCAGTGCTCGGCTTGCCTGAATAAATTTGACTTTCCCTGCTCGGGTATTACGGAAACTCGCTATCGGAGGCTAGGTGATCGGAAGAGCTCGTGGAAGTGCACTTCCTGCAAGACCCCTGGAATGGCGAATCCAACCAACAATCCGGCCGTTCAACAATGCAGTGGGTCTACCCTTGCTTCCCCGACACCTATGGACATGGATGGTGTAATGGTTGAGCTGAAGCGCCTTTCTGCTCAAATGGCTTCTTTGCCGGACATGGTGGCGGATATTAGGGTGATCAAGACGGATCTCTCAGACCTTAAGGCAATGAAATCGGAGTTGACTGGCGTAAAGACCTCCGTGGACTTTGTGCACCAGGCTGTTGAGTCGTTATCAGCCGAAATTTTGGAAATTGACCGTGAGATGCAAGGTCTCATCAAAACCAAGGATGAGCTGAAAAACCTCCAACAGCGCGTTGAGAAGATAGAAAGTGCTATCCTTGATAATGACCAAAGGTCTCGCTTAAATAATATTGAGATTAAAGGGGTACCAGTGTCCCAGTCTGAGAACCTTTTTTCAATCGTTTCCAAAATTGGTGACCACATCAAGTGCTCAATCATGAAGGAGCAAATCAACTATGTTGCTAGAGTGCCAATGCGGAACGACAAAACGAAGAAGACCATAGTTGTCTCAGTGCACAACAGGTACCTTAAAGATGACTTCGTCATGGCTGCAAAGAAATGCACCATCATGCCTGGTGATCTCAACCTCCAGGGTAGTGAAAAGATTTTCGTGAACGATCATCTTACTTTCGAGAACAAGATGTTGTTGAACAAAACCAAAGCGCTAGCAAAGGAACGCGGCTTTGCCTTCACCTGGGTGAAGGGGTGTAAGATTTTTATCAGGAAGAATCCTACTTCGCCTGCCGTATCCATCAGATCAGAATCGGATTTAAAAAAGTTATTAATTTAGAGTTTTCTGTGTTAGGTATTTTTTACAAGTGTTACTATTACTATTGTTATATTTTTTTGTATGCTCGAAAACTGTTTAAACGTTTAATTTATAATGCTTTCAACATCTGCACGCAAAGTTTGAGAAACGTTTGCTTGTTGGAATGCGTTTGCCGGGCCACTTGCTGCCCGTCGCTCTGCGTCTGCACTACTCACGCCATTATTCTATTATGCATCGGGACGGTCAGGCCGGCCGCTCGCTACTGCTTTCTTACAATACGCTGTGATTCAATTTTAATGCTAATTTTAGTTACGTTTATCGCTCGGGATAGGAATGGATTTTCAGGCTGCTATAACTTAAAAAATGGAATGTTTTATAGTGTTTTAAACCAGTTACCGTTTGTATTACCCACACAGTGCCTAATAATTTTACTTGTTAACAATGATGCCGATTAATATTTTTTATCAGAATGTCAATGGCTTGCGCACGAAAACCTCTCATTTCTATAGGAATATTTGTATGAATGCGTATGATGTAGTATGTATAACGGAATCCTGGCTAACTGATGGTATAAGTAATAGTGAACTTTTTGACGATCGCTATGTTGTTTGGAGGCGCGATAGAATTTATGAACAAACTAACCAATCCAAGGGGGGTGGCGTGATTATAGCGGTGCGTCGCGAGTTGATAGCCGAGGAACAAAGTGAGTGGAGCTCGTCTGCTGAGGACTTGTGGGTGACACTTACGCTTCATAACAGAAAGCCTAAAATCACTTACAAAATTCATTTGTGTGTAGTTTATATGTGTAACCAAAAAATGGGCAACTCTTTTATCAAACAGTTTGGTAATTTTTCACGAAATCTGACAGATCGTTTCTTGGAACATTCTTCAGATAAATTTATAGTGTTAGGTGATTTTAACTTGCCCAATCTAACTTGGACTGTATCAGATGATGGGGTTTCATACCAACCTATGAGCATAGAAGGGTCCTATCAATCAGAATTTTTCGATAATCTTAACGTTTGCCACTTACTCCAATATAATTCACATATGAATATATCTAATAATCGAATATTAGATCTGATTTTTTCTAATAATGATATCTCTGTCATTCACTGTAAAAACCCTCTAGTTCCGGAAGACCCGCATCACAAATCCCTCTGCATATCAGCTGACTTTGTTGAACTGCATATTCTAAAGCCTCGGCCATTCATAAGATATTTATATCATCAGGGGGACTATACTACTATCTCCTCAAAGTTAGATGCAATTGATTGGCAATCAGTGATCTATGATAAGCCTTTTGAGGATGCTGTTTAATTTTTCTATGATGTTCTTATTGACCTCCGAAACAATTTCATACCTTCTAAAACGGTCTACCCCTCAACCAAATACCCCATATGGTATAAATCTCCACTAATTAAAATATTGAAAGAAAAATTTAAGTACCATTTGAAATATAAGAAATATGGCAATCGTGCGGATTATCATTCATTCGTGATTCTACGCGACCGCGCTAAAACTTTAGAATCTGAATTATTTGCCGAATACATTGCATCTGTTGAGGATAATATTAGAGAAAACCCCAGGGCCTTCTGGTCATATGTTAAAAGTAAAAAACAGTGTAATGCATACCCCTCTGTCCTTAAACTTGGCCAGAGCTCTTCTGATAATGGGGATGAAATCTGTAAAATGTTTAGTGAGTACTTCTATTCCACCTTCCTAATTTCAAACTCTTCGTCCAATTTTCCAACGGATATTAACAGCTTCAACGATTACGCATCAGTTTCAAATATTTCATCGATAGAGGTGCATGAATCAGAAATTAAGCGACTATTTAAATCGCTAGATTTAAATAAAGGTTCTGGACCAGATAATATTCCCCCTTCTTTTATTGTTAATTGTGCATGTAGCCTATCTGTTCCTCTTACGCTTATTTATAGGAGATCTCTCAATGAAGGCATCGTTCCTAATATTTGGAAATCCGCGTTTATAACACCTATTCACAAGAAGGGCCCTAAGAATTTGGTAGAAAACTATAGGCCTATCTCTAAACTGTGTGTCTTTGCAAAGGTTCTTGAGCGTATAGTTTATAATCAGTTATACTCAGCGCTTAAACACACATTTTCTGAATATCAGCATGGTTTCCGGAAAGGGAAATCGACTGCCTCCAATCTTCTCCTGTGTAGTGATTTTCTAACGGAACACATGTCTGAGCCAGCTCAAATAGATGTGATCTATACAGATTATAGCAAGGCGTTTGACAGAATAGATCACTTAATTTTGCTACGCAAGCTGCAAAGTGCTGGTATAAGCGGTAATCTGTTTAGATGGTTTTCCTCCTACGTTCAAAATAGGTCGCAATCAGTAGTACTGAATGGCTTTACATCCTCAGCGTTGTATATTCCGTCGGGAGTTCCTCAAGGGTCTTTATTGGGGCCGCTACTCTTCATTATTTTCATTAATGAAATATCATCTTGTTTCCTTCATTCAAAAATCTTACTTTATGCCGATGATATGAAAATTATCTGCCCTATCAAGGCTCCGGATGATGCGATCAAACTTCAAGGAGACCTGGATAGATTTCAAACCTACTGCTACATTAATAAGTTGGATCTAAACGTGTCCAAATGCTATATATGTTCTTTTACACGCAAGCCTAAGCCTTTATTCTATAATTATAAACTTAAGGACACCATCTTAGCTAGGGTATCCTCTATTAGAGATCTAGGTGTGACTTTTGATTCCAAGTTGCTCTTTGACGAACACATAGATAACATTGTAAAGAAAGCTTCTAAAGCACTTGGTTTTGTTATTAGAATGTCGGCAGACCTTAAAGAAATTAAAACTTTTAAAATACTTTATTGTGCTTATGTTCGAAGCCATCTAGAATATGTGTCTCCAGTTTGGAACCCAGGCTACAATAATTATATTAATCAAATCGAGGGTATACAAAAACGGTTTCTCAGGTACTTACAGTTTAGAATTAAAACGTACATTCCGAACTATTATACTCGTTGTAAGAAATTCCATATCCTTCCGCTATCTAAAAGAAGGCATGTTGCTGACTTAGCTTATCTTTTCAACATTGCTAGCGGTAGGGTTGACTGTCCTGAGTTGCTTGGGCAACTGGGGCTTCGTACCCCTGCTGCAGCTCTCAGAAAGCATAATTTACTTTTCGTTCCAACTTCTAATACTAATTATAGGCAAAACTCTTTCACAATACGAGCGTGCAGATGTTTTAACGAAATAGCGAAAGTGGTTGATATTGATTTATTCAATACCTCCACCGACCGTTTAAAACGTGTGTTAAATGATCTTTTCTTTTCTAGTTAATATCTCTAATTGTCATAATATGTTTCTTCGTCTACTACTTCTTCTTTATTATCCTATTTGTAAAATATTTGTGAAAACTTTTAATTGGCCTTCGATACCTTATAACTCTGTTTTTTAAGTAACTAGCTGTTAGTTTTCCTAAGAGAATAAAATAAAAATAAATAAAATAAATAAAATGGTTACCCTAGCAGATTGACAATTAATTGTCAAAATTGACAATTAATTGTCAAGTGAAAGCAGTTTAATTAAACAGCTGACTTCAACCAGCTGTACTGTTGAACGTTGCGTTTAGTCATTCGGCTTATCGATATACAGACATGTAGTTGAGTGCCGTTCTTCAATGAACGAGCTAGCCGTCCAATTAAACGGCTGATTCAACCAGTTGGCTGCGACAGATACACGCCTTTTTCCCTGAAAAGTTAGGCAAAGCCTCAAAGGGCCTCTTTTCACCGTGGGTAGCACCATCGTGGGACTATAGACGTCAGGAGTGGTGAGCTAATCGCCGCATTGCTTCCTACATCTGATTCAGTAATAACACAATCCTATAGCAGCTTTATCGATCTTACTAACAATTCCAGGGAATCCCTTAGTTTTACGATATCCACGAGACGAGATGGTGGGATCTATTCTTACGCCGGACACACCACAGTGAGACTGCCTCCATCCACCGCCTTACTGCGCCTGCCTTAATGTATTTGGTCCATCGAAAGGGGATTTTGCGTCATCCGGTTTGTGGTCGCCACTGGAGAACTTTTTTTCCCATCGGTTATCTGGTCTGCGAGCTATATAGCCTTTATAATAATATTGTTTATGTAAATAGATTACCATATTTTCACATAACTCTTACCCAGTTACGTCCCCAAAAGGGATGGAATAATTCGCATCAAAAACAAATAAAAGTCCGGTATTTTGATTACCTTGGACAAAGGCACTATTTCAATTTTTCTCGACCCTCATGTTTATTTTATTTTCTCATGAATTATTTAATGACGGACTGAATAGTACGCCTCCCAAAAAAATTACAAATTGTTCGTGTTCGGACAATTAATATTTAATAACATAACTTTTTTATTGGATGGGACATTGTCTGTTGAAATTACGCCTATTATAAGCCAATCATTTTCCAATCGATGACACCGTTTTATTGTTTTTGTGTTATTATGTATTTAAGGTTAATTTACACGTACATTTCATACTACACACGACACAAAGGGGCACTAATTAGCGTTATTGTTAACAACTATGTTATTTTTTGTTGTTACTTTTTGTTCTAATTCTATGTAAATTTTATCCCACTAATATCAGAAATGTCAAAGTTACGGTGTTTGGATGTTTAGATGTTTGTTACTCAATCACGCCGAAACGGCTAAACCGATTTCGGTGAAATTTGGTATTCACATAGATTATATTTTTTATTTTTCTAGGAAAACACACAGTACTTAAAAAATAATTACTTATCTAAAAACTACCTGGATTAATTACCTGGATTGAGCTATAGGGTACCTAATTCTTATCCAGGTAAAACGCGAGCGAAACCGCGGACGGACAATAGTTATTAATAAACTAGGAATAAAAGTTATCCACCAATCCGAAAAGACTCACAACACACTTATCTAAGTTACACCGGTTAAAATGCCACCAAACTTTCACGAAGTAACTCGAAAAAACATAATAAAATGTAATTATATAAAAAAAAACGGATTGAGTCCTATCTTCTCTTCTTCGTCGTTACACTCTTGGAAGAGGGTCGTGGTCGTCACTTCAGGGTCTGTGGCTTGCTTTACAATCCTTCGCCACTCATCTCGCACCGCAGCTTTACTGGTGTATTTATGCAGTGCACTGTCCAAAGCTGGCTTGATTTGGTCAGTCCATCCCATGGGCGATCTGCCGCGTGCTCGTGTGCCCTGTACAACAAGGCGTTCAATGGACACCTCTCCGCGTCGCGACACGTGCCCGAAGAAAGTGAGGATGCGAGATTGCACATTAGCTAATAGACGCTGCTTTATGCCATGTTCTTGGAGTATGGACTGATTGATACGAAACTAAGTCCACGAAACCCCAAGCATTCTTCTCCAGCACCACATCCTATAGAGTACTGTAGAGTTCTCATAAAATGGATCTTTTACTAACCATTTTGTTTGTTTGATCTGACAGTTTCAGGTGGATGCGCACGCTTGCGGCGCGAAATTCAAATTTTTTGGTGTTTTTTGCCCATTACAGCTCAACAACACTTCTTCAGATAACGAAAGTTGAGTTTGCGACAACTAGGAGACCTAACACACATGTTTTAATTGACAGTATCTTATAAATATCATCAGTTTAGCTACGATACCCCTAAACAAACAAAAACACTGTAAAAATATGTCTCCTAGTTGTCGCGAACTCAACTTTCGTTATCTGAAGAAGTGTTGATGACCTGTAAAGGGCAAAAAACACCAAAAAATTTGAATCTCGCGCTGCAAACGTGAGCATTCACCTTAACAAAAAAGCTATCTGAGGTAACACAATCATAATCCATCCGTTTCTATTCAGTCTAAGAGTTCAGCTATAAAGAAGAAAGTCCGCTCAAGGCGAAAGATAAATCTATTAATTCGAACAACATCTCTCCTGATACGTTTCTCTCCTGAATAACATGCCTATCTGTTCGTATTTGCTTTCTCAATATCCATTTATTAAGTTCAATCAGTGGACATCGCTCGGGTGTATCGAAGCGGAGCGGGAGTCACGAGAGGTAGCCGGAACAAGCACTGATCAATCTATAGATTTATTAGCAGGCGTTGCTGACATAATATGCTACTTATTCTTAAGAATATAAGTTGTTGTAGTAGGGGTATTAACACCCCTTTTTTAGGATTCCGTACCCAAAGGGTAAAACGGGACCCTATTAATTACTAAGGCTCGGCTATCCGTCTGTCTGTCTGTCCGTCTGGGGGATCAGGTTAGGGGATACTGGTGGCCTCACTCCAGCAGTAGGCCTGTCGAAGCTACAACTTCGTCCATATTCTTCGAGCTCGCGAACCATACTGTGAACACAATTGTGAACGCTGCGAATGAGGAGCCAAGAAGAGTTCACGCGTGATTCGCGCAGCGGTTTGCGCCGCGATTCTCGCCCGCAAATCGCGCGCGAATATAGAGCGCCCATAAGATATTGGCAGGTGACATCTTACGGTGAACGAGTTCTAATAGTACTATTGAACTAAAAAGGATGATCTCGGGGAATAGTTCGTTCTCGTTCAACAGTGGGAAATAATTCCTAATCATTCTTCGTACGTGAACTACACACGTCTACTGCTGGGTATGTGCTTCGCTTTGTTTATGATACTACGTTTCTCTACTGCTAGACTCACAAATGCAAGTTCGTCTCGGTTCCTATATTTTTATCTCACTAGCTCAACGGTTATAACTTGAACCACAACTACATCGCCCCAATATTTCTTCATAAAATATTAGGGCCTATCTTTCCCGCTCGATGTAATCTTTGGCTCACAATCATATGGGAAATAGCCGAGATAGCTCTGGCGTGCTTTTTAACAAAAGTAGGTACAAGCCCACGAAAAGATACAATGTTTTTTTTTTATCTAACTGTGTGCAAAAAGTGCACAGTTAAAATTTACCCAGTTGCTACAACATATTTTTCATTGAGATCTAATTAATTTACACCGTTGGGGCAACTGCAAAAAAACAGTTAGGAAGCAAACAGTAAATAAATATGTATAAACAGTTACAGGAACTTTGTGGTCAATAATAACAACGTATCCTGGCAGTAATTTAAATTTCAACGGTTAAACATCAGTCCGGATAAGACAGTAAAATGAACTGTTTTACTTTAACTGTTTTTTTTCAGTTAAGCTAACGTGTTTAATGTGTTGGCTCCATTTTAACCTCGCAGAACGGTAACTTTTATCGGTTTTCAGGTTACTCGAACTGTATTTTTTTTTCAGTGTACGGTCTCACTATTTTTGTAGAAACATACATACATACATAGACACACGCCTTTTTCCCCGAAAGCGTAGGCAGAGCTTAAAATGGGCCTCTTTTTATTGTGAGTTGCACCATCGTGGGAAATAGACGTGACAAGTGGTGAGCTCATCGCCGCCATTGCTTCCCACGACTGATTCTGCTAACGCATTCTTCCAGTAATAACGCAGCCAGGACAAATCTTATACCAACGAATCTTACAAACAAGTCCGGGTAATCCCTTACGTGTTTACAACTGGCTCATGCTGAGACAGAGACCATTTTGTGCATGCAAAAATTTACCTTTGTCTTCTATTTTATTTTAGTTTAGTTTTAGTTTTTTATTGAGTTACAAATAAAATATTTTCTTTCTTTTTCTTTCTTAGACCGTTTGTCTACCACCACCGTCACCGTCACGTCACCGAGAAAGGGATGACGGCGCCAAAGTAGCGATACATACATTTACTATAGCCGCGTGTCCACCGCACGTCCGTCACCGTCACGGCAGTTGTGGACACGCGGCTATATAGTCCAGTCAAGATGTACATCCGTGCTTGCAAAAGTTCGGGTCACGCTGATTTTTTGATAACGTTTTTAGGACCTTAACCAACATTAAAAAACCAGATTTGCAATTTTCCAAGTGCTGTGCGTTCGGCGGTGTGCCCAAAAAACCATGAAATTTTGAGGTTTTTTTCAGTTTTTGGTCAATATCTTAGTGAAGGATGGGTCTGAACAATACAGTTACTGCAAATAATTTTAAAGTTGACTAAATTTGCTACAATTTGACACTAGCGCGAGCTCTATAGAGCCATTGGTTCCCAAGATACAGTTCTTCGAAAATAGGCAAATATTATAAAAATGAAGATATAGTATATTGAATTAGCTTCATTGGAGACTAAATTGGTACCTGTAGGTACAGCAATTCCCTCAAAAACGGATCTTCTATCTTAGATGGCCCAGGCTTGGGCTCGCACGAAGATGGTGTCTCGATGGCCGTGATGAACGCTGGGAGAGGCGCCCAGTCTGAAGTCGGTTCAACTTCATCGTCCGAGCATTTCAGCTCCACATCCGAGAAGATAATTAACAATTTGCAACCGCATGACAGGCAGAGGACTGCATTTACATGATTATTTTCACAGAAGGGCAGGAGGTGCGGGATCCATGGTGGTGGGGATGGGGTGAGTCCCTGAGAAGACTGCTTCCATCGCCCAATCAGTGGGATTAAAGTTAACTCCCCGCCACTTCTGCACTTGGAAGTAGCACCTTGCTGCATGGTGGCCTGCGGCATCTTTCGTCGGTGGCAAACGGGTGAGGTTTATGCTCGTTGAAGAGACAAACGCCTTATACAATAGGAAACCCAAAGCATCCCTCGCGATGTCACCCCATATAGAGCCACAAAGCACTTGATCCCTGCTTCTCTCACGACTTGTGGGGTGAAGTCTGGCTGAAGTAAGACCTCCACCTGCTCAGCAAGTGGTTCAATCTTGCTCAGGAGTGTGGTGATTTTGGTCTTTCCTTACCCACACGGTGCTGAGGTGGTTTCGCACCCGGTAAACGCCTGGGTGAATAGTACCGTCCCCGGTAATCGCTGGGAGTCAAGGTGGTTGTAGGAGGTCGTAGAGTAGTAACTTCGCCCTTCGTGCTCTTCTGAAGGTAGACGTTTGTCTCGTCAGCGCCTAAACCATTGAGAAGAACGAGTAGGTCGACGTCTTCTGTGCAAAAGTGGCGGGGATTCATCTTGAATCCCACTGATTGAGGGTGGAAGCTGTCTTATCAGGGACTGACCCCCATCCCCAACACCATGGATCCCGCACCTCCTGCCGTTCTGTGAAAATAATCATGTAAATGCAGTCCTCTGCCTGTCATGCGGTGGCAAATTGTGAATTAACTTCCCGGATGTGGAGCTGAAACGCTAGGACGATGAAGTTGACCCAAATACAGACTGGGCGCCTCTCCCAGCGTCCATCACGGCCATCGAGACACCATCTTCGTGCGAGCCCAAGCCTGAGCCATCTAAGATAGAAGATCCGTTTTTGAGAGAATTGCTTTACCTCTAGGTACCAATTTAGTCTCAAACGAAATCTAATAAATTTACTACAACTTCATTTTTATAATATTTGACGTGGGATGCGTATTTTAGAAGATATTTTACAAAATAAGTGAACATTTTGAAAAAAAAAACACTTGTATGTAAAAATTGCCTATATTTGGAGAACTGCATCTTGGGAACCAATAGCTCCATAGAGCTCGCGCAAGTGTGAAATTGTAGCAAATTTAGTCTACTTTAAAAGTATTTGCAGTAACTGTACCGGTCAGACCCTTCCTTCACTAAGATATTGACCAAAAACTGAAAAAACCCCCCAAATTTCATGGTTTTTTGGGCACACCGCCAAACGCACAGCACTTGGAAAATTGCAAATCTGGTTTTTTAATGTTGGTTAAGGTCCTAACAACATATGAAAAAATCAGCGTGACCCGAATTTTTGCAAGCACGACCCACTTTTTATGTTTAACTTGACTGGACTAATAGTAAATGTATGTATCGCTACTTCGGCGCCGTCATCTCGTTCTCGGTGACGTGCCGGTGACGGCGGTAGTGGACAAACGGCCTTCGGCTTTTACGACATCCACGGGAGGAGATGGAGGGGTCTATTCTTGGGCCGGACACACCACAGAACAAAGGAAATATAATTTGCTAGAAGCTAGAACAGACACGTATGACAAGTTTGTTTGAATGGGTTGATTAATACGATAATATACAAATGTTTAATTTGACAGTATTATGTTCACGAGATTATCATACACGAATAGACACACTTAATGAGGCAATTATAACTGTATCACTAGCGCTCCTTACAAGCCGAATCTTGCTTCTTATTTGTATAATAATTAATTCAAGTAAATCAGATTATGTAAATATGATTCAGGTGGGGTATAACGCAAAATTACCAATCTTAGATTCGATTTTTAACCAACTAAATCAAATACAATATTCAAATTAAAATTATGCATGGATACTATATTATAATACCGAGGGATCACCCAGACAGAAAGACGATAGGACAAACATTTCCTCGATAAAAAAACACAAATTTACCTCTAACTTTTGGCTAGATTCGATTGTTTGTCAATATGGTACAAATTATTGGGTCAAACCTTGGATTAATAAAATCAATACAATAAAATGGAAGGTTTCAACTACGGCGTTTTTTTTAAATTATCTATATTTCACTAGATATTCAATAAAAACCGCTTTTTCGAGCGGCACGTGGCGTTTTTTTTTTGTATGAAGATTTCTGCCTGGCGGGATCGCTGTCCTTATTATGTAAGCCTGTAGTTTGTCAATTTACATCAAATGATATTGAATCAAACTGAGAGTTACAAGATTTCCATATAAATCTTTAAGTGGCTGTGATTTGGAAACTGTTATCTACACTTAATATTCTAGTAGTTCTGCGAACAGTAGACCTTGTAGGAACAAACCTGTATAAAACTATGAAAAAAAAAATATGTATGTAGCCTTTTTGGTTCAAAACGTTGTTAAAACAATTTTAAATATCAGAAAAAAAATTCAAAGTACCATGTTTTCATATTAACTATCATTTTTCTCCTAAACTATCAATGACAAGATTTTTTTTATTACCATCATTAGATATTAAATTACAACAACCTTTGGCTTTATTAAACAAATAACTTTTAAAATGATTTTTAACAAAAAAAAACAAGTTTTTCGCTGACTTTACATTTTACGAGCGCTATTGTATCACTTTCTAACTTTCCAGAACTTTTAATGAGTACGATATTGACATAATTAGTCTTAAGAATAAGGCATCCACCACGCCTTAATTTCTGTTTGTATTTTTTGCCTCTTGGAGTAAACTTTTTATTCGCTCCACGTATTTTTGTGTTTTCTTTCAATGACAAAGGTTAAATAAAATACATTTAGATAAAAACAAGAGAGTAACTTCGATGTGACTTTGTTGGACCTAGACAGTAGAGTTCGCGCCAGATAAGCTTGCGCGCGGCTTGAGATTGTGATCGGATACAATTCAATCATAAATGTCTTGGACCAGGGTCTAGTCTAAAACATACATACATGCATACATACATACATACACGCCTCTTTCCCCGAAAGTAGAAAAGGTAGGCAGAGCCTCAATGGGCCTCTTTTCACAGTGGCTTGCACTATCGTAGAATATAGACGTGACAAGTGGTAAGCTCATCGCCGTCATTGCTTCCCACGACTGACCCGGCTAACGCTTCCGACTAGCGACTGCTAGCTTATTATACAAGATATTATTATTATTGTATTATACTTCAAGTCTTATATCAACGAATATCAACAAGTCCGGGTAATCCCTTAGTCAGGTTTTACGACATCCACGGGAGGAATAGAATAGTTTTTTTTTTATTTGTAACAACACAGATAGGTACCTAAACCAAATAAAACATGAAAAAAAAACACAAAATGATAGATATGCTGTTACAAAAAGGTCTCTAACTCAGCATAATATGCAGGTTGTAAACAACCTGTGCTGGTTTTCCGTTAGAGCCTTTTTCTAACCAAGAGAACAAAAAATAGCAGACGTGTATGATACGAACAATAACAATAGATAGAACAAAAATGAAAAATATACAATAAAAAAGTAGTATTTTCATTCATAATCAATCATAAATGTCTTGGACCTGGGTCTAGTCTAAGTTGGGAATGGGAGTACTACCTGTACTGTTTGATTCCAGCTTTCTGAATTGGTATCCCCCAATTTTCTGAATTGGATCATATCTCGAGGCCTATTGATTATTACGATTATTGGCTAGCCGTTAAGTTTTAATTGGCTATCAAATGTTTTGTGCTGAACGGGTTCGACTTTAAATTAATTTGTAAATCGATTGTTGGGCATTTATGAGGTTTTAAATAAAATAATTTAAATAACTTACCGACTGCTCTGCTCTCAGTTGTCAGGTTTTGTGACAGCATTCCTTAATAAACCAGACCAATGCGTGAAAGCCGGTCGTTGTAAAGTTGCATGTCTCTAGATCTAATAGGTTACCTACATTTTGAGGAACTTGCCCAAGAACCGAACACCAACCAATCTTCCATTATATTACTTATCTAGATTAAACTTTTTTTTTATTACTGTATTCTGTGTCTTTTATTACATATTGAATATTTTTTTTCTGAAACCGATTTATATCCACCTAGATTTCAAAGTGCGACAGTCCCAAAGAAACTGCGATTAGACGCCCATTTTTTGTAAAATTAATATTATGTATTCTGTGGTAATATTTAGTTTTTGTTAATTTTTGTCTTTTTATTGGTTTGTAATAATGTGTTTATGTGTCTTAAAACTATTTATTATTTGTATTTTTTGTTACTCAATCACGCCGAAACGGCTTGACCGATTTCGGTGAAATTTGGTACACACATAGATTGTGACGTGGATTGAGCTGTTGGCTACTTTTTATCCCGGTAAAACGTGAGTGAAGGCGTGGGGGCAAGTGGTGGTGGTAAGTATATAATGTTTCGTAAGCTTTTTTAAGATTCGCGATCGGACTGTTTTTATTGATTATGTTCACAGATATTTATAGCGGTAATAAACACGTTTACTCTTGATGTTATCTATAATTGGAGTTCTTTTGAAGTTAATTCAAAATGGAAAAAGGAAAGTAGGTATCTTGGTAAATGACCCACTGGCATGCATGCATTATTGTAATGACCTTCGTGCTTACCATTCCAATAATCAATTGTTCCTAAGCAAACAGTGCATTATGTAGTGTACTGTATTACTGCACCACATAATATAGTAGTAACTGATATAATATTGTGTGTTGCAGTAGGGTGATGACGTTTACATCCAATTTACTTGAACAAATACTGCAGGGGCGTATTCCTGTGCGACCTTACTACCGAAGCGTATTCTGAACTGCGCTACATTTACTAAAGATAAAGATAAATTTAGTTGCTTGAACATAATGTCATATATGAAAGGTCTTAAAATAAGTTCCAATTATGTACTACCTTATCTAGCACTTCGACCAAAGTAGTCGATGATCTAGCATGCACATTTCAAAAAATACAGAAGGATGTCCAAATTAAATTGTTTTGTAAAGGTATGCCCCTTTGAATGCAACTTCATCGTAGATTATTTGCTAATATTTACTTTATCTACCCTCAACTTTCTATATCATCTTCCTGTCACCCATCCAAATACCTGTGGGTAGGAAAGAAAAACACTCTCTTGACGTTTCGCCACCGGCCGCACGAGTCGAGCTTGTAATCGCTCCTCATTTATTAAATCAGTGGAACTACCAATTAAAGCAAAATCATCTCATATCACTGTGCAAATCATCAACGAACGTTAAGTGCAATTCAGCGCCTTCCGCCACCATCATCAAATCATCGGAGTGGAATTCTAGAAGCCAGTGCAAGCGTCGAATCATCCAGGCGTCATAACAGCTATTCCCTTCTCTTTTTCCATTCCAAAATCATCAAATTAAAATTAAAGTCATAAGTAGCCCTTAAATCACAAAGTGTCCTCCATAAATTCACGAATATTGTAATAACATTTACTTATTAATAATTGTTTCAACTTAGATTTAAATAAATTTTCATCTAGGATTTTAAACGTGTTTGGTATTTTATTGTAAATACGTGTTGCCTACAGACTACACTCTTCTGTAACAATGCTGTTTTGTACCCGGGTATAAATAGTCTGTTGCCATCTCGTCTGTTTCGGACGGCACCGTCAGCTATTCGTGGAAATAATTAATAAACACTTAAAACACACCCAATACTCACATACATAACCTTTGAAACTATCATGGTTATGTATTATACTTTGCACTAGATACGGGTTATTTACCGAGATTTTTGAGTTTTGGTTGTTCCCGATATTTCGACACAGTTCGGAACAGTCGGGAACAATCAAAACTCAAAAAGTCGAGTGGCAACCGCGAACCGGGCGATATAGGAAATTTTTAGGTCGCAGGAAGTCGGAGGATGAAGGCAGTTCAAGTCCATTTGTCGTAGCATTATGTGGAGGCCCATGTCTAGCATTAGATAGATAGTAGTAGTAGAGCTTTTTGTTAGTAGTAGTAGAGCTTTTTTGTCAAAGAGTTCGTCCGGGGAAGTACTACCACCATACCTATAAGTAACGCAGTATTAGGTAACGCACTGTTCATAGGCAGATGGGCTTAACATCAGGTGGGCCTTATGCTTGACCAGTCATTACAAGTAGAATTTAAAACAACAGATATGTGAACACTTTATTGTAAACAACGAAAATATAACAAAATAATCATAAACAATTAATACAGTACAATTCAAATTCAAATTCAAAATCTTAACACATTTTTTTTTTTTACCTTCTGCAATTGGCGGCCATATCACTGAAAGTGATTCCTCCCAGGTATTCTCCAGGCATTGGACTTCTACAGTCTGATTATGATGGTGATGGTGATTACCGTTGCCCTTAGTCCGTTGTCATTACAAAGTTTAGTAACCGTCCCATTAAGACAATTGTGTCCAACTCTCGAATCAAATTGTGAACTTGTAACCTTCCAGAGATAGACCCTAAGCCATAACTCTACAATCTGAGATTAACATTTCACGCAGACCAATCGAAGTGTAATATCGGACGATTGGTTATTATATTTGATACTAGCGACTCGCCCCGGCTTCGCACGTGTAGTTTCAGGATGAAAAACGCCCTTCCCCGTCATACCCCCCGCATCCATCGACATACCAAATGCCATCAAAACGGAATGGAACCACAAATAAATAATACAACTAATAAAAGTAGACATTTACAACACTTAATACAAATGAAACGGTTGAGCTATCTAAAGATTGTTGAAAACGATCTAAAGCCAAATCAACTGGTCCAAATAACTAGCAGATGGAAGCGTCCCTAATACAATGGCTGTATGCTTTAGCGTCAGGTAAATGACAAAACACAGGATTATGATATTAAAATAAAGAAAAGTTGTTAAAAAAAATAACAAAAAAACATGAAAAAACACAATAACTTAACTAAAATGCAAGTAAACATTGCATACTTTCATGTGTAAAAAATAGCGGTTGTATACGTTGGTACGTGAGCTCTAAATTTATGAGCTATAATAAAAAAAAACATTAAAATGATATGGGTACGCTGTCTCCCTCCTATTTTCTCCAATAATAGTCAGAGAGGATGATGGCGTTATATCATTTCAGTCCAAAAACCTAGTAAGTTTTTATTACCATACATACATAGATACACGCCTTTTTCACCGAAACGGTAGGCATAGCCTCAAATGGGCCTCTTATCACTGTGGGTAGTACCATCGTGGGAAATAGACGTGACAAGTGGTGAGCTCATCGCGCCATTGCTTCGCACGACTGACTCTGCTAACGCTTTCGTCCAGTAATAACTCATTCCTTAAATGCTAGCAGCCAGGACCAATCTTGTACCAACGAATCTTACAAACATGTCCGGGTAATCCCTTAGTCAGCTTTTACGACATCTACGGGAGGAGACGGAGGGGTCTATTCTTGGGCCGGACACACCACGGCATTAGGTTTTTTCGTAAGTCTCGTAAAAAATAGCCAGCAGACCGAGTTTGACATTGCCTGAGTAGCCCCTAACCCAAAGCAGTGACTAGACCGATTTTAATTAAAAAACCGTCATTGAAATCATTTGATTAACATTTTTACTACCGGCTGATGTACCGGATATAGATGACTACCGTCATCATCAACAGCCTTTAGACGTCCACTGCTGGAAGAGGCGTCCCCCATAAAATGCATAGGGGGATTTGCCACCACGCTAGACTAGTGGACTGGTGATCGCAGTCAGGTGGATGCAACTGCCAAAACCCTGGTGTAATCCCCTAGTCGGCTATTACTACATCCACGGGAGGAGACTGAGGGTTATTATTAAGTCAGACTCGCCACGGCCACAGTACTCATTTACAATCTCTGATAGTTAAATGCAACATCTCGGTATCTTTCCGAGTCTGGTGGTCCAAAAAGTAAATCCGACTTCAGTGACGCCTGACCGAAGGTATCTCTCAAAAGCCAGCTCAAAAGCTATTGAGAACTGCTATCAAAAGGTTCCTAAAAATAGAAAATAATAAAACCTCTCACAAAAGGTTCTGATAGGCAATCCTGGTACGAAGGTGGCAGGTCTTTGATCATCGATGCATGTACGTACATTATAACCTACCCTTTGGTAATTAATTTTTTATTGCCTCCTTGCGATGGAAAGGGTATTTATTGCCGTAATAAAAGGTACACGAATAATGGCCGTTTTTGATGTGCTATGAATAGTGGTTTTTATGCGAAAAGTTCCCGGAAAATATCAAAGGTTCCGTGAAACTGGATATCTTTTATCTACATTCATTTTCACATTTCGTTTTCATGTTGAATGAAGAAACAAGATAAAAACTAAGTTTCTTAATTATTGCTTTCTCATCGATGCTTACGACTGCTACGAGCGTAGCACCTACGTTCCGACTATCTACGAGTGCTACGATTTTGTTATATTGTATCAAATACTAGTGGAATGCCCGCGACTTCGTCCTCGTGTACTTTTCCATACAAACTTAAAGACCCCGCTGCACCTCCTTAGTGCTTGAATTTTTGGAATTCCATTCTTAGTGCACCCCTAGACCACAAAAAGAACGTACCCTCCAAATTTCAGAGGCCGTAGACAAAGTAACATTCTAATAGCGATATCGCTTGTAGAAAAGCCAAAATGTATGAAATTGATGTAAGCTATCAAAATATCACGTGGTCTATTGTGTTGTATTACGACTGTAGAAACGGAACCGTTTTGAAGCGAATGCCACTTGGCTAGGCCGGCAAGTCTCTAGGACTTATGGTTTAGGCTGTGCGTTGATAGTCAGTCAGTTAGTCCCGCAACGATTTTATATGAATTGATTATCAAAAATAATTCTTGCAGAGTTTCAAGGCTTCAATCATCCAACTAATCAAATAGATACCTTCGAAAACTTCATGTTCCTTACCTCTTCTTCATCTGCCCCAACTAATCTTAGTCCATTCAATTTTGTAAAGCCTTTCTAATCTACTTCATTTTACAACAAAATACACGTCCTTTCTAAAGGACCTCACGCTAAACGTGGTCTGAATTACAACCCTGAAATCAGTCAAGGAAAAAACTGTCCCAGAGTCAAAGAAATAAATAAGTATAATGGCGAGCACGTAGCTTAAAGGGTCCTTTCTGATAACGCAATGAGTTTTAAAGCATGTTGTCTATTAAGAGCTATAGAAACGAGGAATACGAAGCTAGAAATCGTGGGAACGCAACGGTGTGATAAAGTTTTTCAGCCGTCATTCCCACGAGCCTGAAGGATTGTTGTTTTTTTGTTGGTATGGCTTCTGTGCATTATTAACAACAATTTAGCCAATGTCAAGTATTAATAATTAATAATAAATAAATAATTATAAATATGGCTGGTCAGTTCACAGCACATTATCTAGCCCCAAGCTAAGCAGAGCTTGTGTTATGGGTACTAGACAACTGATATACTTAATACAATATAATACATAGATAGATATTTTTTATTATGTATAGAAAATACCCAGAACACCCTGAACAAATATCTGCGGATCGCACAAAAATTTGTTCCGAGGCGGGAATCGAACCCGCAACCTCCTACGTCACAGGCGAACGTTCGCCCGCCGCGCCACAGAGGCGGTTAATTAAATTTATCATGAATGAGTAATAATAAATAGTCAAGACGTCTCAAGAGTCTCTGTCAAGTCATAACACTGTTTTTTTTTTTACTTTGTGAATGACAACAATTGGGTGGCCCACCTGATATTAAGCGGTAACCTCTGCCTTTAACAACGCATTACCTCATAGGTCACGTCCACCTTGGACGCACCCTATGTGGCATTGCACTGCGCCTGCCACCCTGAAACATAAAGATGGAAAGTCTCATGTGCCTGTTATTTCACCGGCAATCATACCCTTCAAACCGGAACACAGCAATGCGAGCACTACTGCTTTGCGGCCGAAATAAATATGGTGCTTACCCGGACGAGTTCTTACAAAAAAGAGAGTACAATTCATCCAGTACAAAAAAGCTCCACTACTACTTTTTTAGATTCGTAGCTTTCTCTACAGCACATGCCTACTAGAACCAAACGCGCAGTAATCACTCCTGCGTCCAAACTAGACAAAAAACTAAAGGCAATCAATCTAAACGGCGAAGCACATTTGTTGTGTCTTTAGAGGGAGAATAACATAAAGCGCAGAAATCACATCAAAACCAGCTATGGACACAAAACATCCACGAGTAGCGATAGCAGTTATAATACTAGTTAAGTAGCTAGTATTATACTAATAGTAGTAGTTGGTAGTAGTAGAGATTTTTTGTGAATGAGTTCGTCCGGGGAAGTACTACCACCATACCTATTTCTGCCACAAAGTAGTAGTTTTTGCATTGCTGTGTTCCGGTTTGAAGGGTATATGGGTGCCGGTGAAATCACAGGCACATGAGACTTTTCATCTTTATGTCTCAGGGTGGCAGGCGCCGTACAATGCAACATAGGCTGCTTCCTAGGTGGACGTGACCTATGAGATAATGCATTATTAAACAGCCTAAAATCATGAGAGCCATACACAAAGTTAAAAAAATAAATTAAAAAAAGCTCTGCGAACAGTAGACCTCGTGAGTACAAACTAGTTTTTTTTTTACATTGATAGACCTTTGATTGACCACGATGTCACCTGTTGGTAAGTGACGATGTAGCCGAAGATCTAGAAGGCACCAATTCACCCTAGCCTTGAAGAGACGCAGATTATAGTTTTCAGGAAAGACAGACGACGGTAGTGTATTCCACTCCTTAGCATTTCGCATTATAAATGTATAAATTTATGCATCATGTCGACCCTGGTGATTTATATTGTGTTAGGTGCGCGTTTCGTTCTTCTTCTGATTATGTTTTTAACCCCCGACGCAAAAACGAAGGGGTGTTATAAGTTTGACGTGTCTGTTTGTGTGTGCGCGCGTGCGCGTGTGTGTGTGTGTGTGTGTCTGTCTGTCTGTAGCCTTGTAGCTCACGAACGGATGAACGGATTTCGTTTTGTTTTTTTTGTTTGAAATGTGAATTTTTTGGGAGTGTTCTTAGTTATGTTTGATCCAAATCGGTACAGCCGATTCATTGCGTTGAGGGTTTTTTAATTTTTAAAAATTAATTACTTGTTATTTACGGGTTCTTACGGTTCATACATGTAAGCGCGCTCTGGTATTTTCCCTCCGAGTTTCTGTCTTTATAAAAGATTTACGATATTTACGAATGCTACACGCAACTTTATTATTTCCAATTGGTCCTGAAAGAAATATCGAGGCGTTTTTGATTTATGTGTCTTTAGCAGTTGGTCTGCCTGTTTCTGCCTTTACTACATTACTGGTCTTCGCTATATACCTACTATATGAACATTTTTGTTATTCCACTGAAGGCGTAAACTGCTGTCGTTGACATTCTGCGCGCAAAGAGGCACAAAGTGAAAGAAACGGATCTTCTAGCACTTTATTTTGTTAATTTTTTCTTTTTGACGTCCCCGTGTGCGCGGCGGGCGAAGCTTCGCCTACGACGTAGGAGGTTGCGGGTTCGATTCCCGCCTCGGAAAAAATATCGGCTGAGATGCGAGAGGTTGCGGGTTCGATGCCTGTTGCGGGACAAATGTTTGTATGATCTACAAATATTTGCTCCGGTGTTGGGTGTTATGGTAACATGGTACTCGTAGTTTCTGATACCTGCGACACAGGGAATCCTAGTGTGGGGTCAGTCAGGACTATGTGTGTGGCTGTTGGGTGTTATGTTATGGGTTTTACTATAGGTTACCGAGTTGATCAATGCATCGCCGATAGAAGCAACGATGTGGGTTATTTTACAAGCTTTTATTAAACTTGTATGTCTGGGTGGAATCCGGGAGGAATCTTAAAACTGAATTTTAAGATTGAGCTGAAATTTGGCATACCTGTCAAGTTCCGATGACGATACAATATTATGATGGTGACAGCGAGCTGATTTGATAATGGAGACGGAAGGTGAACAATGGAACTTTTCGATGGATAATAGTAGACTGGCCGTGTTAGGCTCATTTTGATTAGCACACGGTTACTATCACTAATTTTATGAAAGCTTGTATTGAAAACAAACTTGTTTGTAAGATTCGTTGGTATAAGATTTGTCCTGGCTGCTAGCTTATTTAAGGAATGTGTTATTACCGGAAAAAAGTATGAGCAGAGTCAGTCGTGGGACGCAATGGCGGCGATAAGCTCACCAGTTGTCACGTCTATTTCCCTTGATGGTGCAACCCACGGTGAAAAGAGGCCTATTTGAGGCTCTGCCTATTCTTTCAGGGTAAAAGGCGTGTGTCTATGTATGTATGTAATGTATGCAACAAAAAACTTATTTGTATCTGCCATTATAACTTACCCTCCTAAAAGTGTGTCAGCGGAGTTCAGTCTGAAAATGAGCTGTTCCCACTCGACTCCCATCCGTGCAGCTCAAAACAGTGGAACGAGCAGGTAACTATGTATTATAAATGAGCATTACCCGGCTGACCGCACGCGGATGATCAAAGCCTGCCTAATCGCTCAGGGATGGGTCAGCTCGCGAGCGCGTGCCCGTGGTTTTGTGTTTCTGTGAGAATTATAAAAATAATCATGGTGTTGCACTTATAATTCGGTGGTTATGTACATTTTAGCTGGTGTGCTTGTTGATTTCAAAAGTGTCGCAATTGCGTAGACCTACGTAGCTTCAACAATACACTAAAATCCAAGGACACCAAAGAACGGGACATACCTGATCAACTTTCGCTTTAAACTGCAATATAGACCAGACCTATTATATAGCCTACTTCTCCTAAAAAGATGGCCCAACTAATTAGAAAAAAAAACATATTGTTAGTATAATATAGTCAAAAATATAAAAATAAGTTTAGTTTATTTAATTTGCTGTTGCTTTTGACAGAAAACAAAAACTTAAGTTTCCTAAGGTTTACACAAGAAAAGCCTACTGCTTCCAAACATTTGAAGCCATTTTTATGATTATTTCACAATATTAAAGGCAATTTAAAGTTTTATATAAAAATATATGTTTAGATTTTTGAAAATATTCATTTACTTGAGCAGTTGCGGTTTTTCGTGATTTTCGCTCCCTATTTGTATCGCGTGCTCTGTTCTGTCCCGTTCTTACTTACCTGAACTTTACTGCGTTAGATAGTGACAGAATTTGGGGTGACTAATCACTTTTAGTGATAGAACATAAACTTGATTTCTTTGAATCGAAAACTTTTTGTGTAACGTATTGAAAACTCATTAGCGTTAATATTCTCATAAGGAAACATAAATTAAGACTCACTTTTCCGTGTATTTTTTTCGCATAACTTCTCCAGTCTGATATGTACAGTGTGTCTGTATAGTTCTCAACCATAAAATGTCATGATGCATCCGTCCATCGAAATGTTGTCTTTATAATGTCGTCTTTACATAAAGAACTTCCCACACTGCGCCTCCCAGTTTTTAGTCGCTACTCGAGAACCTTTAATCCCAAAACGTTGTTGATTCTGCGAGCTATACCTACGCATTAAAATATTATTTACAGTTTATAAAATGTACACAAAGGCACGTCATGAGATTGCAAGTCAGACTCGGCAGTAAACGAGTAAGTGCTCGAATTCAATTGGATGCCGTTTGGGTCTGCCGACGTCGGGTACTTCACGACAAGATTCGATTCCCACTACAATGGACAAGGAGGGACTTTGTCAAAGTTTATTTATAACATACATTATAAGATACAGAATGCTTTTATTACGTACAAAGGGTGGAAAATATTATAGCAGTATTCCATTATATTTTAAATATAAATGTTACGATGTTTGGATGTTTGGATCTCAATCACGCAGAAACGGCAGAAACGATTTGGATAAAATTTAGTTCACAGATAGTGTAGAAAGTTTGATGTTTTTGTGTTACGTAATCACGTCTTAAAATTTATTTAGATTACATCCTCAAGTAATTACTGTATTAACATCAAGTTTGTAAACTTTACTGTTACTGAGTGAGCATGTAAATAAATAAATAAATAAATATGCTTTATTAATCCAGAATAAATATACAATGAAGGTACAATATGTTGACAACATATTACACTTTATTTGAACACTAGCTCTCACACTAGGATTCCCTGTGTTCTGGGTAGCTAGGCTCTTCCATAAATCTAGGTTTAGGAAAGTATAATCAAACATGGCTGGAAACTAACAAAAAAACACTTAAAAAACATAATTATTTATAAAACAATTTTAACGTTGCTAAGTTTGTAACTAGCTAGTAACAAACAACTCCAAAATTATAACATATCGTCTTAAGTAACTCTGTTGCTACCAGTTTCAATCATTTTCAATGCTGTTTCTTTCTGAAAGGATGCTCTTGCGATTGCCCAATTTACGCAGTTTATCTACAAAGCTTGATTGCAACTAGACTGCATAAACTAGGATTGGAAGAACATCAATTCAAATACAAACAGCATTGAAGAGTGAAGCCGATTTAAATCCGTAGCAACAGGGTTACGTAATCGCGCAACTGAACTCTGTTGATTACATATAGATTCACTTAAAATAGATGTAGGATTAAATACTTCAAAAAAACCTTCTCCGTTCGAAGATTACAAACTTATGACTATAATTTCACTGTAAATGGGAGAAATTATAGTTACGAAACCATTAATGGTCCATTATGAATGCCGTAGTTAAGTTATAAATTACGTACTTAGTTCCTGCGCAGGTAATACTTTAAAAAGTGATTTACCGGAATGAGCTGGTGAAACGTTTAAATCATAGGGTGCTACTTAGCTGGTTTACTCGTTTTACATCTTAAGCAAGTACAATTATTGAAAAGAAAAAAACCCGATTGCTTGAATAGTTTTAATAAATCCAGTGTTACTCTCACTATTAAGATCTTGCTTGTGGCGTGAAATTATATTAATTTGGTGTTTCTTGCTCATTACAGCTCATCAACAGTTCTTCAGATAGCGAAAGTTGATTTCGCAAAAACTAGGAGATTTAACACACTGTTGTAATTGATAGTATCTCATAAATATCATTAGTTTAGCTATGTATACCCTAAACAAACTGTAAAAATTATTTAAGGATATTCGTAGCTAAACTAATGTTATTTATGAGATACTATCAACTACAAGAGGTGTTAAATTTAAATGTAACCCAAAAATTCCGTTCCAGCGGGACTCAAACCCGCAACCTCGCCTGTGATCGGCGATGCCTTTACCAATTCGGCCATAGAACACTATGACGCTGAAGACGAAATTTGTGGGCACTATCAACTCGGCTATAGCGCTGATTGATATATAGCCATATATAGATGATAGATAGCTATATAGCAGAGTTGATAGTGCCCACAAATTTCGTCTTCAGCGTCATAGTGTTCTATGGCCGAATTGGTAAAGACATCGCCGATCACCGGCGAGGTTGCGGGTTCGAATCCCGCTGGAACGGATTTTTTGGGCTACATTTAAATTTAATGTTATCCATAAAGTTTGGTTTACACTTGAAAAAATAATAAACTACAAGAGGTGTGTTTAAGTCTCCTAGTTTTCGCGTAATGAACTTTCGCTATCTGAAGAAGTGGTGATGAGCTATAATGAACAAAAAACAGCAAAAAAACATAATTTCACGCCACAAGCAAAACGATCCACTTTAAGACAAATCTAACGACGCCTCTCAAGCTTAAATCCATCAAGCCGTTTAGACTAAAGAGCGTGCCAAAGAATAAAGTTTTTTTTTTTAGCTGCTTAAATGACGGAACAAGCTGATGGCCCACCTGATGTAAATCGGTAACCTCTGCCTTTAACAATGCATTACCTCATAGGTCACGTCCACCTAAGACGCGCCCTATGTGGCATTGCACTGCGCCCACCACTCTGAGACATAAAGATGAATAGTCTCATGTGCTACACCGGCACCTTCAAACCGGAACACAGCAATGAGAGCACTACTGCTTTGCGGCAGAAATAGGTATGGTACATACATATGGTATCGAGTACATGGTGCTCGAAAAACAAAACCCTCCTTCTGGCGCAGTTGAGTAGAAATATGTGGCATGTCCTCGTATGCGTGAAAGGAGCCTCTACGGTCTTAAGTAATCCTTTCACGGCCCTTCAACGGGTCACCATACTTCAAGCTGCACCCCTGTCATAAAAAAGATTTATTTCTAAATCCCCCAATTTGCAAGTTCCTTATCACAAATTATATTATATCACAAGAACAAATAGTTTTGAATGCTGATACAACTGTGATATACTAATGATATTAAAATATTTAAAAAAATGCAAATTGGGAAAATTATTAATACATTTTACATATATTTACAGAAAGAAAAGTACAACTTATAAAAGTAGAATGTTTTTTTTTTTTTAATCAATCATACATTTAAACTGTCTCAGGTAGCTGAACTGATTAAAATCACTACCAGACGGAAGCGTCTCTAAGGTGCTGGCTGCATTGCCACGCTGAATGGCGATACTAATGCCTTGAGCCAGATAAGAGCCAGCTGTCGGGTCACACGTTGCTTTGCCCGGATGCCCTGAAAGAGTTTTGAAAACGCGAAGGGCCACGGTACCCCTCGGACCCAGAGTCTCGACCCCAAAAGGCTCAGATGTCCTGGACAGATGAGAAGGCGCAATGGTTATAGCATGTAGCGTCCCATACCAAAGGCCTACCCTTCTCCCACGGAACAAGAGTCGTGCCGTCAGGCTGCTTATATACCATCGTCCCGTCGCAGACCTTTCGGCTGGAATGTTTACCTTAAACAGGGGTACCTACTTATTAACATTCAAAATAAGCGCGATTGGATAAGATAAGATAAGATAAGATAAGATCATTTATTTGTCCGAAACACAGGTTCACATAAAGATGTCATATAATAGCTATAGTATCACCATGTTTCGCCTTGTCAAGGCATACAAATTTTAAAATAAAATAAAAAACAACAATTATATATTCATAGTGAATAGGTCTGGTAGCAACATAGTAATTACTTAATTGATTAATTAGAATTGTAAATGTTATAAAAATCAAACAATTATTAAAATACCGTAGAGCGAGATATAATTTACCTACCTACTCTGTCTTAAATACAGTCGTCTAGAAATTCGTCCACAGAGTAGTAAGCCTTTACCACCAGTAGTTTCGTCAGGGAGTTTTTAAATATATTTAAATTATTAATGGTTCGTATAGACGATGGAATTTTACTATAGATAATCGGCGCCATACAGAACAAACTTACACGCAACAGCTTCGTCCTACATGGCAGATGGCGTAGGGTACCAGCTCGTCGATTCCCGATAGGATAGGGTACGAATAGATGCATGTTATTTCTTACAAATACTGCAACTTCATGTATGTATAATGACGGCAAAGTAAGAATTTTACACTCTCTAAAAATATCCCAACAGGTGTCCGTCTGTATTAAACCAAACATCGATCGTATACAACGTTTTTGTGCTTTAAACACCCGTATCTTGTCTGTTGAGTTCCCCCAGAAAATAACTCCGTACCTTAAGATTGATGCAACATGACCATGGTATGATATAAGTAGAGCCTGTGTGTTAACTATTTTACTTAACTTATAGAGAGCATAAGAGAACTGGTGAAGTCTTTTGCAAATATTGTCAATCTGCATTTTCCAGTTTAATTGACTGTCAACTTGTAATCCTAGGAATCGTGTTGAAATAATGTCATTTATTTTTGTGTTCAAATAGTTTATGTTCAGATTAGTTTGCGTTTTAGGTCGTTGTTTAAAATTCATTAGAAACGTTTTTGTTAAGTTGATATTCAAATTGTTATATGTCAGCCAATTAATAATTAATGTCAAAGTGTGATTAATGTCAAATTCTAAGTCAGTAAGTGAGTCATTTGTAAATAATATTGTGCTGTCATCAGCAAATAATGTCATAGAGTTATCGGTAACATTTGGTAGGTCATTAATGTATATAATGAATAGTAATGGCCCCAACACACTACCTTGGGGTACACCGTGACTCATTGTTCTCGTGTCTGATGTGTATGTTGTGTCAGTGTGCGTAATAGGACACAATTTGTTAATTTGAGTAATTTGTGTTCTATTAGATAGATAAGATTGTATAAAACTGTGTGCGTTCCCTCTTACGCCATACCTGTGTAGTTTATATAATAGAAGACCGTGATTGACATGATCAAAAGCTTTTGTCATGTCCATGTACATGGCTATCGTATTTTTCCTTCTATCTACATTTGTGGTCACCTTATAAAGAAAATCATAAATTGCCATATTAATTGTTTTACTCTTTCTAAAGCCATACTGATGATTTGAAAATACATTATTAGATTCCAAAAAACTATTGAGCTTATTGTAGAATATTTTCTCAAACACCTTTGAAAGCACTGGAATTAGTGCCACAGGTCGATAATTATTGATGTCTTCCCTATTGCCTTTTTTAAATAAAGGTTTTACAATCGACAACTTCAGCTTATCTGGAAAAACTCCTTGTTCCAGGCATAAATTTACAATGTGACTAATGATTGGTGCAATCATCATTGCAACTTCTTTCACAATTTTCGTTGATATCCCATCGTAGCCTACACTGTTTGTGTTTTTCAATGAGGTTATAGTTTTTAAAATGTCAAACGGGGCAGTTGGTGATAGAAATAACGAATTTATAATGTCAAGTTTCATACTACTGTTAATGTCAGGATTCACAGCAATACCATTAGAATGATTTACTGTAACCATGTCGTCGGTAAAATTATTATTAAATATATTTGCTAATTCAGTAGGATCCGTTATATGAGCATTGTTCACTATCAATTTTGAGATGTTCTCTTTAGGGTAATTGTTTGCTACCTTATTAATAATATTCCATGTAGCTTTTGATTTGTTGCTTGCAACCTTGATCTGATAATTATTTTGCGCTCTTTGTGTGAGTCTTACAATTTTCTTATATCTCTTCGCATATTCCCTAAATTTATTTTTGCTTTCCACACTTGGCGCACATCTGTATTTCCACAATAGCGTCCTTTTCATCTTGCTACATTTTTTTATACCTTTGGATATCCATTTCGGCTTTTTGTGTGCATTTATTTTGTGTTTCGTAAAAGGAAAGCACAAATCATATAAAAGTTTAAAGAAATCAAAGAAAATATTAAACGACTCATTACCATCTTTACTTTGAAAGGCCTCCAAGAATGTAAGTTCACTTATGTACTTTTTAAATATATTTATATTATCCGTGCTATAATTCCGTTTAAGAATAAACCAATGTTTGAGCTTTAGGCATTTCCCAACTGGTATTTTTATAATCTGAGCTGTATGGTCAGACATGGCAAAGTCGATTATTTCCCCTGTGCTACCACGTATATTGTGTAAAATATTGTCTATCCCAGTTTTACTACTTAGCCTAGTTGCTTCAGTAAATTGGAACTTAAGGTTGAATCCCATAACAAGGTTCCTAAAATCTATTGAACGTTTATTACTTTTCAGGATATTTATATTAAAATCTCCACAGATTAGTACTTTGTAATTGCTTTTGCTACAGATGCGGGTTAAGATTTTATCAAGTTTGTCAAAAAATAAACCTATAACTTGCGAGCTATCTCTAGGAGGTCTATATATGCAGACAATGTAAATTTTGTGGAGGATCAGTTTGATAGCTGAGCATTCGACAATGCCTGGCATTGATAAACTGACAATGTCCTGGATATTTTCAAAATCATGGTGTCTCTTCAGTAGTATGCATGAGCCTCCGCATCTTCCATCTCTACAAAACGATGAAGCCAGCTTAAAGTTAACTATCGCGAGTCGAGCCCGATCATCCCTTGTCATGTTGTGTTCTGTGATGCACAATATATCTATATTTCTACCAGCACTATACATGCTATCTAGATGAACCATTAATTGATCTGATTTATTTATGAGACCGTTAATATTCTGAAGCATTAGATTCAAAAAATTATACACGAAAAAAATTACTCTGTTCAGTTTCCTTGACAGTTTCATCATCATTATCAACATCATTCCTACTAATATTCTCAGCTAGATCAGTGATTGTCTGAGTACTTTTATCTATATATGCCCTACTTTCTCTAGCCTTTATCACACTCTTCACATATTCATTATATTGTATTACATCATTCCTATATTTTATACGAAGAATTTCCTTAGATAACATTCTTGTCAGATTTAGTGTATGGTATTTTAAGGATGGTCGGTTTCGGCTATAGTCCATATCAAGGAAACACACGTCATTAAATTTATTGCATGTAAATTTAAGAACATAATTTAGTTTCTTTTCATTTAAGTATCTGTTATAAGGAACTTCGCTGACAAGTATATTTGTGTTTTTCACGGATTTAAGCCAAAGATTTATCGCAAAATGAAATTCGTAAGGGTCAGAATCATTAATGCCACCCAAAACAATGATGCAATCACTTTTTGAGTAATTTATAACTTAATTTGTTACACTTTCTAAAATGTCGTTTAGTCTACCACCTGGCTTCCAGAAACATGCTACAGCTCGAGCTCGGCTACATGCATAAATACATACATAAACTCACGCCTGTTTCCCGGAGGGGTAGGCAGAGACCACGGATTTCACTTGCTATGATCCTGACACACCAGTTTTGCTTCATCCACTCTCTTAACATTCTTCATACACGCTTGTCGGTTAAGGGTACTCTTGACTTGGCCGTTTTCCAGAACGTCTCCGATCTGGTCTGAATACTTTCGCCGAGGTCTTCCCCTTCTACTGTCCCATTCACGCTCGCCTTAGTATCCTTTTCGTCCATCCTTTCTAAATGCCCAAACCATCTAAGCATACCGTTCTCAATCCTAGTCAATACGTCTTCTTTAATTTCACAACGCTCTCTTATTACACTATTCCTCATTATATCATGGAGTTCGGATACTTATTACATATAGATTATAACTTAAAACGGTAGATAACACCACAATCATAATGAAATCTACAAAATGGCCCAGCTGTTTATACGTTATTCTGTGACATAGGCCATTTGAACCAATAAATTATACCGTAAGCACCATTCCGCGCCGAAACTGAAAACCTGTAATTTATATCTATGAAATATTAAAAGATAAACGGCTAATTACCACTATTATTCGTCACTTTGCTGACGTTTCGAGACTGAGTTCAGAAGCCTCTTCATCATGAGCACCGCCCGCGACCGCGTTCGACGGTGGACCAGCGAATACTGCGTGCAACCGCGCGCTCAGCTCGCTGGGACAGCGGCGGCGGCGGCGGCGGCGGTAGGTTCGTTGCGCGCGCGTCGAGAATTAGTTCATCTACGTCACTAGCACTACCTACGTCGTCGGTATAAGGCTGCGTACACACTGCACTCACGGTATCACTCTCCAGACCGATTACAGTACTACAAACAGTAGTGGCGGAGTGGAGTATAGGTTGCCATGCCGGCGAAATACCCCATCCCCGATCGCGATTGAAATTTGGATGTCGGCTAATCTCAATTGCTTCCCGTATCTTGCGAGGAACAAAAAACTTCTCTTTCGCAAGAACTGAAATTTTGTCAAACCGTAGGTAGTGGGACGATTCCGAGATCATTGCATGCTCTGCAACCGCCGACTTTTCTACGTCCATATTTCTAACACTCCTGATGTGTTCCGTCAATCTAGCCGATATGTTACGCCGGGTTTCACCTATGTAACTCTTGCCACAGTCACATGGTATACTGTATACACCGGGCATACCCAGAGGATCCCTGTCTTTTGGCGAGCGCAGAAATTGTCTCAGCTGACCTGGCGGTCGGAAGACCGGTTTGATATTATATCTACCACGTAAGTAGTATCCTATCTTGTCTGTTACCCCCTTTATGAAAGGCAGGTAGACCGGAGACCGTTCCACGACAGATAGTCTTCTACGTTCATTCGCCATCATCACTCGAGAACACTGACGCCAACTATAACCATTCCTTTCCAATACCGTTCTCACGTGCTCCAACTCAGACTCCACATGTAGATGATCACACAAGCTGAGAGCCCGATTAATCAGTGTTCTGGGCACAGACAAAAGATGCATTGGGTGATGATGCGAGTTCGCGTGCAGATACTGATCCGTATGCGTGGGTTTCCTGTATACAGCGTGTGAAAGACTACCACATGCATCACGTATTACCCGCACATCTAAGAAGGGCAAGGTTCCATTTGTTTCCCTTTCCGTGGTAAACTGTATATTTGGATGAACCGAGTTCAAATGGTTCAAAAAGTCTTCAAGTCCACTCTCCGTCTCCGTTTCTTTTAATATGATTCCCAACCACGATAGTTTCAATTCTATATCTATGAATTTCTATTTTATACTCGTATTTCAGTTACAGTGCGATTTTCACGTACGTGAAACAATTTGCCAAACAAAAATTGACCCGGATTTTGATTTAAGAAACTATTTTCTTACACGACTGCCCGAAAAAAGGAGTGTATTGTTTTTTCCGGCCGTGGTGTCCAGGCTCAAAAATAAACCCCTCCATCTCCTTCCGTGGATGTCTTAAAAGCTGTCTAAAAGATTACCCGGACTTGTTTGTAAGATTCGTTTGCATAAGATTTGTCCTGGCTGCTACCTTATTTAAGGGAAGAAAGGGTTAACAGAGTTAGTCGTGGGAAGCAATCGCGGTAATGAGCTCACTACTTGTCACGTTTATTTCCCACGATGGTACAACCAACAGTGGAAGGTGGACAACGTGGACCAACAGTCTGTCTACCCTTTCGGGGAAAAAGGCGTGTGTATGTATTGTTTTCAGGGTTCATGTATGTATGTTTATTTATTCCACCACATCTTCTAAACGCATTAACCGATTTGAGATACCATCGGAATCTGCACGTTATCCCGATACGCACTGGATATATGAAATATTAAAAAAATAACCAGTGTTACCATAATGCCAAAATGTTGTAACTTTGAGAGTTTTGTCTCTGACAACACTCGGTATTTACTGCAAGTAGTTATCAAGGAATAAATATAAATAAATAAATAATAATGGAGAGTTCACACAACATTATCTAGTCCCAAGCTAAGCAGAGCTTGTGTTATGGGTACTAGATAACTGATATACTTAATAGCATACATTACATGGATAGATATTTTTTATTATACATAAATACCCAGAACACCCTGAACAAATATCTGCGATCGTACAAATATTTGTTCCGAGGCGGGAATCGAACCCGCAACCTCCTGCGTCGCAGGCCAACCTTCGCCCGCCGCGCCATCGAAGTCGTCAAGAAAACAGTTTAGTTTTTTTCCACTTATTAAAAGACTTTAAAATCATAGCAGTCGTGTTTTTTTTTTATAAGCACGGCGACCTCGGTGTCGGCCGAGAAAGCGTTGGCGGGACGATCTTGTTAATTTTGAAAAGGAATGGTGGGAGACTGCCAAGGACAAGAACAAGTGGAAGAATTTGTGGGAGCCCTTTGCCCAGCAGTGGGACAATAAAGGTAAAGAAAAAAAAAATATGATTATGATGACGATGTGATACAGACCGATTTCGGCCACGGCGACTGTTTTTCTGCTTCATACGGAAGAGCTTTGCCGATGTGCTCGTATATGACTACCTATTTTACGTGCGTTTGCAGTAGCCGCACGTAGGTATATAAGTACGACTTGTATAGGAATATGATTAAATTATTCAATTTTTTGCATTTATTCGTAAGCTAGTAGTTATAACCAGCTACTAGAGTTATATTTTGCCCATTTAAATTATAATACTTTATTATTTAAATGGAAAAGTACAGGAAACCCATCCAAGTATTGAGAAATTAAAACGCCGACTTTATTTTTAAAAAGTTGAAACTTATTCTATCCGCATAAAACTTTCATGGACCATGCTATTAAAGGATAATTTCTTACTCAACAAATACTATTTTCTAAACGGTTTGCATAAAAAAATAGATGGCTGAAGAATTGTTATCGTCCCCATTTTTTAGAAGTCAGTAATACATCCTGTCTCAAGAGAAAATGGAAGCTGAGAGAACAAGGCCAACTCATCAAAGTTGTGATTTTGTTCGCAGATACAGCACAGAGCTGAATTCAGTGAGCCCATGAAAAAGTGTATCATTCGTTTTTCTTTTTTTTTCTTTATAATTGGCGTCGCACGGCTTGTGCATTTGCCATTTTCAAGTATTTTATATATTTTATATATATTAAGTATATTAGCAGACAGCATCTTAGGGACGCTTCCGTCTGGTAGTGATTTGGATCAGTATTGCTACCTTTAGATCGTTAGCAGCGGTCTTCAGGTAGCACAACTGTTACATATGGTTTTTTTTAAATATTGTACATATCTCAATTAGTTGTATTATTCTTTCTGTAAATAAATGTATATATTCAATTTGCAACGTTACAATCCTATCAAGTTGTCAAAGTCACAGTCAAGTCATGTGTTAGTAAAACGGTACCCGTCTTACAAAATTATTGGTAGACAATTTTCACCAATTTGAAAAGTCACGCAATACACTTCCATTTAATTTCACTACACTTGTGCTCTATAAACGAGCTACATTGGTTAAAATGCCACCAAAATTACACAAAATAACTCAAAAAACACTAGGAAATGAAATCAAATAAAAGTAGATGACGTCTCTTTTCGAAAATGGCAGAAAGAGTATTTCTCGTATTAGTTACATGAGATGACATGAGCAATCGCGAAACGGCTCGCGCCACCCCTGTCTTTCATGTACAAACCATCATCATAAGTTCCTTACGCCTAGATTTGGTGTAGAGATATTCGAAGCTAAAATTGTGTGCCTCGCTATTTCGTAACTTCAAAATATAATATTCCTTATGCGAGGTAATGAAAAGGATCATTTTCAAACGGCGGCAAGTAAACGCAGTAGTAGTATAGCTTGTAATCTACCCCGGTTGTCTAGGTACGCTGACCTGTTCCAGGGATTATTTTCATCTATGCTGGCGATGACGCAAACACCGTAAGTTCAAACCCATCGTGGCCAAATTGTGAACTAACGTTTTCTTTATGGTTTAGTTTATGATTCAAACTGAAGGCAATTTGAATCTTACTCTAAAGAAATAGTTACAGTTGTAAAAGGATAAAAATGGAACAGACGCGCTATTAATAGAATATTTACCTTTTTATTAATACAACATGAGTCCAACTTTTTAGTAACACAACTTAAAACTAGGTTAGTACTTAATAATGAACAATGATTTAGTCCTCTGGACGAGCTTCCAAACCAGAGGAAAATCGAACCGATCCGAGAATTATTGCACTATTGCATTGCCCTCAAAATAAAAAAACTGGCCAATTGCGAGTTGGACTCGCGCACCGAGGGATCCGTACAAACCTTTAGGTATACAAGTAAAAGTTATGTTATTTTATTGCTAACTATGTATTTTTATTTTTATGCTTTTAAAAACATACATTTTAAGTTACATCACACTAAAAAATTATGCTTTTCGCAATTTTTCCTTTATCTGTGCTATAAGACGTTGCTTCGTACCAAATTTCAAGATTCCGAGTTCACGGGTTATCCAGGTTATCCATGTAGGTTTCCCTTGCGAGTGTCGAAAATTTGCAGCATAAATGGTTGTATCTTTTGATTACGTTGGCTTAGAAGTTTGATTTTTTCACAGCTCCAAGGTAGACCTAAGTATTTGATATGAATTTCAGCTTGATACCTCCACGCGTTTCTGAGAAAAAGGGTCTTAACAGACAGACAGACGGACAACAAAGTGATTTTATAATGGTTCCGTTTTTCCTTTTGAGGTACGGAACCCTAAAGATAAATAAGCACAGCTGCGCCCTCAAACCCCACGACGGGTATCTTTCTAAACAGATACTACCCACTGACCTAAGACCAAAGTACCTGCTAGCCTAGGTCGGTTAACCAGTACAAAAGCACGGGGTACCCTATAAACACATACATACTGTAAATAAATATACTGAGTACGTCTCTGCGTGTATAGAAACTGATTGGCAACAACAAATGGGGCGGAAACTGATTTTGGACTTAGTTAAAGACATCACCCCGGGGATGTTACGTTTTCGATGCTAGTGCCGGAGCTGGGGACTTAAACGGCCTCGGCATATAATTTTCTTTCACAAAATATATGTACCTAGTTTAAGAATCGTGAAAACTTATAGAAAACTCAGACCTGTTTCAAGGAGAAAGGCGGAAGAAGAAAGCGTTAGCTGACCTTAGTGGGAATGCAATAGCGGCGATGAGCTCACCACTAGTCAGGTCTATACATACATACACATACACACGCCTTTTTCCTAGAAGGGGTTGGCAGAGCCTCAATGTGTCTCTTTTCACCGGGTTGCACCATCGTGGAATATAGACGTAACAAGTAGTGAGCTCATCGCCGCCATTGCTTCCCGACAGACTTCGCTAACGCTTTCTTTCAGTAATAACACATTCCATAATAAGCTAGAAGCCAGAATAAATCTTATACCAACGAATCTTATCAACAAGTCCGGGTAAAGTCTATATTGAGTATTTTCAAGTTTCCCTTGTTTTTGCGATCCATCGTGAAAAGAGGCGCAGCTTTTACCGTCGGGGGAAAAAGTGTATATAGTGGCTACAGTTCATTTATAAAATTAATAGTTAAGTTTTATTTTTATTATTTTTCGTTATAGTGGCAATATAAATACATACTCTGTGAAAATTTAAATTAAGGTTCCTATTACAATTCATGAAATACAGACAGACAGACAGACGGACGGTCGGACAGCGCAGTCTTAGTAATAGGGTTCCGTTGGCACCCTTTGGGTACGAAACCCTAAAAAAGAAACGAAAATGTAAATACTACGCGTATGAGATTTAATATAAGTATGTATATAAATAATAACATATCACTGCCATCTCATAGACTATACGACTTATCCGAGTGGGATAAAACTCTTGATTGTAACATTGTTGGTTCGTAATACTCTTATTCATTCCAAGTAACCTCATTGATAGGAAATCGATTTACTAAGTGGGAAAGGAAGATCATCATCTTTATCAGCAGCCAGTAGACGTCCATTTCTAGATACAGCCCTCTTCCATAAATTGCACTACTGTCATCTGTCTTTCCCGAAAACTATAATCTGGGTATCTTCAAGGCAGAGTGAATGCCTTCTAGATCTTCATGCTCCATCGCCAAACTATCATCACAAAACATCGAATGGGCCAGAGACCTGAAAAAAAAATGCTGGCAGTTCACACAACATTATCTAGCCCCAAGCTAAGCAGAGCTCTAAGTATGAGCCAACTAGAGCCAAAATAGAACTAGTGTTTTTTAAGAAGGGTAGGTTATAATGCGAAATGCTTCGATCACCAATACACAATTGTTGATCGAAGGCGAAATGCAACTATCAGTAAGCGATGAACTATGTTAGTCATATTCAAAATATTGACGACCTCTATGGCGCGGCGGGCGAAGGTTCGCCTGCGACGCAGGAGGTTGCAGGCTCGATTGCAGGTGTGTATGTTCGATTCCCGCCTCGGAACAAATATTTGTACGATCTGCAGATAAGGGTTCAGGGTGTTCTGGGTATTTTCTATGTATGATACAAAAAATCTATCAGTTATCTAGTACCCATAACACAAGCTCTGCTTAGCTTGGGGCTAGGTAATGTTGTGTGAACTGTCCAGCATTATTTATTTATTTATATTGAAACTTAAATGAATTAAGCGATTCAGTGACTTCAATCGAAAGACGCACCAAATAACTTTCAAAAATTCAATGAAGTGAAAACCATTGCCCTAGTAATTCTAGCTAGGTAATAACGTTTAGACCCAGTTTAAACACGCAATCCGTCCAGTTTTAGAATCATTGAACACTATTAATCCACACAGGGGCCCAATTCTTCTATCTTAAGATAAAACATTCTTATACTATGTGTAGGGGCTCAGAATGCAATGTTAGCAAATATACTATGCCCCGCGCCCCGCGCCGTCGGTACAGGCAGTCGCATTCGTACCGCCGTTTAGATAATACATTTTGTAACCTTTATTTAATTAAATCAGTAATTCCATCGTAAAGTGTTTTCATCATCATCATCACCACCACCAGAAGTCTGAACATAGAAATCTATATAATTAATAAATATCCCCACATTGGTGACCTCGACGCTTCTGGTGGAGGAATAAATGTGAACTTTAGTGAAGTGCGAATGTGATTCCCTGTCCGATCACAGTTTTCGGACAGGTTAAACAAGGTTAAACAAGATGATGAATCCAGCTCCAGCTCCAGCTCAGAAAACTCCAGCTCAACAGACAGAGGAGATGGCTACTAACGATTTAGCAGCGATAAGCCTGTCGACTAAATTGCCAGAATTTTGGACGGATATGCCGCGAATGTGGTTCGCGCAATTCGAGTCGGTCCTCGCTCCACAGAAACAAGGTGACTCAACCAAATACAACCTTGTAGTAGCTAAATTGGGAAAAGAAGCATTACAACAGGTGAGCGATTTAATATCTCTACCGCCGGACGATGATAAATATGACAAGTTGAAAGAGCGTTTATTAGCCGTTTTTGAGGAAAGCGCAGAACGTCAGTTCCAGAAATTAGTAGGTGAAATGGACCTAGGACTGCAACGCCCATCACAACTACTTCGTAGAATGAGAGAACTTGCACAGAATACACAAGTATCAGACGAGGCTTTAAAAAAACTTTGGTTAGCTCGTTTACCGTCCTCGGCGAGAGCCGTACTAATCGTATGTAAGGATACTAAGATCGACGACATGGCAGTGATGGCAGATAAAATAATGGATAATATAAGGAGCGGAGAGGTAGCAGCGGTGGAATCCACATCGAACGCGAGTAATACTGAACTTTTACAGCAGTTGAGCAAATTGACACTAGAACTTTCGAACCTGCGAGCAGAGGTCAAAGAAATTCGAGGCCGTAGTCAAAGAATTGGTAATCATGGGAACCGAAAGAATTTCAGGTCCAGATCACGTTCAAGGACGTCACGAAGAGCGTCAAATAACCCGAATTGGCTCTGCAGACACCATTATCGGTGGAAAGATGCAGCGAAAACCTGCGAAGAACCATGTAACTGGAAAAAGAAACACCAGGAAAACTAAACTCGGTGCACTCCCAAGCGGTGGAGGAATGCATCGCCCCGACGGATAACCATCGCCTATGTGTAACAGATAGGAAAAGTGGTATAAGTTTTTTAATCGACACGGGTGCAAATGTTTCGGTCATACCCGTGAATAAAGTGAACGTTAAAAACCGTCGTGAGTGTAAATATAAATTGTTTGCCGCCAATAATTCGGAAATTAAAACTTACGGCACAAGTGTTCTAGAATTAAATTTAGGTCTCCGTAGATCGTTCAAGTGGACATTTATCATCAGTGACGTGAAAACCGCCATACTAGGCGCAGACTTTCTAAAGACTCATAAGTTACTTGTAGATTTATATAATAGGAAACTATTAGACGCAGTTACCAAGTTACAAGCGAATGGAATCATCGTTAGGTACGACGAACCTTCGATAACGAGTATACAAGTAGATAATCCTTATAGAGACTTATTAGAGAAATACCCGGAAATTACCAAGCCTATGTCTTACAAAGATAAGCCGTCGCATTCAGTTTTTCACCATATCGAAACAACAGGACCACCTGTTTTTGCTAAGTCTAGACCTTTACCGCCAGATAGGTACAAGAGAGTCAAAGACGAGTTTTCTTTTATGCAGGAAATAGGTATTTGTAGGCCTTCAAAGAGTCCATGGGCCAGTCCTTTACATGTAGTCCCCAAAAAGGATGGATCAATTCGACCATGCGGCGACTACAGACGGTTAAATGCAGTAACCAAGCCGGACAGATACCCAGTACCGAGACTACAAGACTTCACATACGGATTGGCAGGTAAGAAAATTTTTAGTCGTATTGATATTAACAGAGCTTATCACCTAATACCAGTTTATCCTGATGACATCGAAAAAACAGCTATAATATGCCCTTTTGGATTATTCGAATGGGAGAGGTTAAGTTTCGGACTACGCAATGCAGCTCAAACTTTTCAGAGATTTATGAATAACACAGTTTTAAAGGATTTAGAGTATGTGAGAGAGAACGGTGAAGAGTCATACATTTTTTGTTACATAGATGACGTCATTATAGCCGCCGATTCCGAACGCATAAGTAGAAAACATGTTGAAAAATTATTCGAGCGATTTGAAGAGTTAGGTATAACCATTAACTTGAGTAAATGTTTATTTGGTCAGACTGAAATAGATTTTTTAGGTTTCAGAGTGACATCAGAAGGCATCCGCCCACTTGAAGACAAAGTGCAAGCAATCAACGAATACCCCAAACCGGAAACCGTTGAGCAGTTAAGGCGATTCCTTGGTATGTCGAATTTTTATAGATCTCATATAGCTAAAGCAGCTCATTACCAAATGGAACTCAATAGGTTTTTACACAACTCTAAGAGAAAAGATAAGACTAAAATCGTATGGACGCCGGAAGCAGAGACAGCGTTTGAACAATGTAAGCTCAGCCTTAAAAGCGCAGTTACGTTGTCACATCCTGTCGCCGACGTACCCTTATCACTCATGTCAGACGCGTCAAATTCTTGTGTAGGCGCTGTACTACAACAGAAAGTAGGCAGCGAATGGAAACCTCTTGGTTATTTTTCTAAGAAAATAACAGACGCACAGAAAAAGTACAGTACATATGACAGAGAATTATTAGCAATTTATATGGCTTTAATGCATTTTCGTAATATGATAGAAGGGCGACAGCTAACTATTTTCACGGATCATAAACCATTAACTTTCGCGTTTACTAAGGTAGGCTCAGACAAAGAAACTTCGCGAAGAACCCGTCAGTTATTGTATATTAGCGAATTTACCAGCGACATACAGTACATTGGAGGTAGCGAGAATCAAGTTGCAGACGCTTTATCACGTGTCGAGTCAGTAGAATGCCCGATAAGCATTGACTTCGAGGAATTAGCGAAGGAACAGGAGAACGATTCTCAGTTTACATCGTGGAAAAACAATTCTAACAGTAGGTTACAGTTTAAAAGAATAATTGTGCCTAGTAATAATGCATCAATTATTTGCGAAACCTCAACAGATAATGCAAGACCATATCTTCCAGAAAAGTATAGGAGATTGGCTTTCGAAACGATTCATAGCTTAAGCCATCCAGGTAAACGGACTTCCAGGAAAATGATAGCGCAAAGATATTTTTGGCCAGGGATGAACAGAGACATAAACAATTGGGTTAAAATTTGCATTCCTTGTCAAAAAGTTAAAGTCACGCGTCATACAGTATCAGATTTAGAAAGTTTTCCAAATTGCAACAGATTTGAACATATACATATCGATTTAGTTGGTCCTTTAGCAACATCGCAGCAAGGATATCGATATTGTCTCACAATGATAGATCGTTTTACGCGTTGGCCGGAAGCGATACCCGTACTAGATATAACAGCTGAGACAGTAGCCAAAGCTTTCTACGAGAATTGGATCTGTAGATTCGGTTGTCCTATTAGGATCACAAGTGATCAAGGTAGACAGTTTGAGAGCGAACTTTTTAACAACCTAATGAAGTTACTAGGAGTAACTAGAATCAGAACTAGTAGTTATCATCCGCAGGGAAATGGAATGATCGAGAGATGGCACAGATCTATGAAAGTCGCGATAACGTGTCGTTTGAAAGATAACACATCATGGGTAGATGAATTACCATCGGTTTTGCTAGGGCTTAGGGCAGCTAGTAGAAGTGACAGCGGCATAAGCGCAGCCGAAATGACACTAGGTCATACGTTAAAGTTACCATGTGATTTTTATAATCAGAATAGACCGAGAACCAGTGATATGTATACCTACGTCGATCAGTTACGTAGCGTGATACAAAGTTTACAGCCTCAGACACGAACATGTAGCAATTCACGCAAAATATTCGTGCATCAGGATTTGAAAGATTGTTCTCATATTTTTATTCGTAATGACATGTTAAAAAAATCACTTTGTCCTACCTACGATGGTCCATATCGCGTATTAAGCAGGAAAAAAAAGGTATTCGAAGTTCAATTGCCGAATAGAATAAGTTTTGTATCTATAGACAGATTAAAACCAGCTTATGTATTGAATGAAAACTGTTCAGACAGTAATGTAGATAACAATTTATGCAAAAGCAATAGTGTGGTTTCTGAACCCACTACCCAAAGTATGCCACCGTTACGCCAAACAAGGAGCGGTCGCATTGTTAAACAACCTGTACGATTTTTATTGTAAGGCAATGTTCCACGTGCAGCAATAATATTTCGTAGCGTTGCGATATAATGCTCATAGTAATTAGTTTACAATGCATCTCGTAGCATTTGGTAGAACGAAAAGTAGCATCGCATCGCATCGTATCGAATATTTGTTAGTGCAACAACAGGTTTATATTATTTTATAGTAAGAAAATTGGCACGATAGGATTACTTCATTCAATATTTGGACAGCAAGAAGTTTTTACAACTTACTTATTTGTATTTTTGAATTCAAATTGATTAATTTACTTACACCATGTGCCGATCAAACATTAAGCAAGAAGAAGTTATTATCGCACAAAACGGTGCGAATAACGCAAAACAAACCTCAGTGGAGGAAAAAGTCGAAATTTACGGCATCTTCATAACAACCATGATAGTGATCATTGTGTTAATCTCGATTTGCATTTTTTGTCGGAAATGCAATAGGAAAGTGAAGAAATGGGCTAGAAAGGAAATGGTTTCCGCCATATCAATGAGTCAAGTGGACAGAGTTGGTCAACAGACAACTTCCATGCCAAGCGGACAGCCGCAACAAGCCCAGTATGCGTAAATATAAGTAATATAAAAAATGTGTAAACGTGTTAGAATAAGAAAGTTATTTACTTGTTCTTTATGAATGCAACATATATTTTTTTTTTGTCTCAAGTTTTGCTGTGGGTGAATTGAGCCCACAGTCACATAATTTAGTTGGCGTCGTTACACACGGTCCCGGTGATTAATTTAATATAGCAGGTAACGACTACCCTTAAACTTAGGAAATGTTGCATACAGATACAAGAAAAGTAAATAATTTTAATAGTCGTAGTTACACATAGATCTACTTAGTAGATTTTACTTACTTTTGTTTTAACATTCAGTTTAGAGTAGAGTCAGGTAAAAATGAAACAGTTTTTTTTAGTGATGTGATGAGTGTATTTTAAAATTAGTTTTACATACATAATGTGTTAAGTAAAAATGTGTGAATTAAATGTACAATTAATCATGTATGGACATGTTAACGTAATTTTTGTTATAAGATATATTTTATTGTGAAAAATTCTTATTCATATTTTATTGCATTTTTTAAAATAACTAACGTGTTTCAAAATTGTTAGTAAGAACTGTTCAATTATAAGTACAATTCCTAAAATTTTCCATTGTTTTGTTATGACTCGCAGCGCTCGTAATTAGATACGTTACGGCGAGCTAGCGTGCGAATGCTTAGTAAGAGAAACAACTACATTGTAATCTGCATTTGTGAAGCTTTTGGCACGTTTGTAATACTTTTAAATTGTATGAATGATATTTTTTTTGGTTTGTAAAAAAAATTTTTTTTAAGAAGGGGATGACTGTAGGGGCTCAGAATGCAATGTTAGCAAATATACTATGCCCCGCGCCCCGCGCCGTCGGTACAGGCAGTCGCATTCGTACCGCCGTTTAGATAATACATTTTGTAACCTTTATTTAATTAAATCAGTAATTCCATCGTAAAGTGTTTTCATCATCATCATCACCACCACCAGAAGTCTGAACATAGAAATCTATATAATTAATAAATATCCCCACACTATGCAATTACAATTCAATTGCAATTGTCATTACAAATGGTAGTCAGCTAAAATGATGACTTAAATTTTTTTTGCGATGTAAATTTTTACGATTGTTTCTAAATGGTCACAATTATAATGCAAAACCATTTAATTGAAGTTAGTAGAATAACAAAACTAACAGAAGTGACAAGTACGAGACAAATCAGTAACAATTTAAATAAATAAATAATAATAAATAATGCTGGACAGTTCACACAACATTATCTAGCCCAGAGCTTGTGTTATGGGTACTAGATAACTGATATACTTAACACAATATATTACATAGATAGATATTTTTTATTATACATAGAAAATACCCAGAATACCCTGAACAAATATCTGCGATCGCACAAATATTTGTTCCGAGGCGGGAATGGAACCCGCAACCTCCTGCGTCGCAGGCCAACCTTCGCCCGCCGCGCCACAGAGGTCGTACAATTGGTTTAGTAGAATTAGGACCCAATGTCGTCATCTAAAGTAAGACAAAGTCCAAGGCATGTTAGGCATGTCACGTTTGCCTATTTTTCTGAATCTTTGCTCTTTTGACCCACGGTCCTAAATACAAACTAATCAACTAATGAGTGAGTCACGTCATCCCATTAGCCACGTCTCAAATCCGACGATCTAGTCGGAACGAACAATACGTCTGGCCTACATTGTCGTTTCGAAAGCCAAGCACGGAGCTCGGAGCAAGAACACGAGATTTTTTCTTGAATAAGGGAAATAAAAAAGGTTTTTTTGGATACAAAATCACTATTAGGGGTTTTCTTAGTGCCATTTTAGCATTATTTATCTCTCGCTAGATGGCGCTGGCGACAGTTTTGGTAACAGTTAATATTTCAAAATACGTAACTACCACAAAGTTATTAATTATTACATAATTTTACAAGATTTTGTATTTGTTTAAACTTTTCGTTGGCTGAACCGAGTTCTCCAACCACTGCCAAGATACAATTTAAATAGAAAGTAAATACCAATAGTTACGCAAGTGGCATCTCTTGACGACGACAGAAATAAAACTGACAATGACACTAGGAAAACTCCTCATTGTCTGTAAACTTATTTCTCGGGCATTTCAATCTGTCATTTTTGAAAGAAACGTCGTCATTTTAATTTATTAATACATTTTAATTTGTTTTTTCGAGTTAGTTTGTGTAATTTTGGTAGCATTTTAACCGGTGTAACTTGGATAAATAGCACATGTGTGGTGTAGTTAAATATAATTATATTGCGTGTCTATTCGAAATGGTGCATTTTTCTTGCGAAAACTTGGTTTTTCTGCCACCATTTAAACTGGTTGGAGCACTCCTCAGAAGCCATTATTATAAGAAGAGAGAAAACTTATTCCTTTTTTTTAAAGATTTTCTCAAAGATGCCGGTTTTTTCATATGGAACTAAATAAACGAAGTCTGTAGTCTGCTAACACCGCATAAAATTATGTGGTAATATAAATAAACATTAACTTTTACTTTCACCACTGCCGCATGAGGCGCGCTGCCAACTGGCATACGAGGACAGGGCGGGATCCAGATAATTAACCGAGTTTTGCTTATCACCGGGATAATCTAAGTTCCAACCTAGTTTGGAGTTAATCAACTTTGCGGATATTGTTGGAGCATTACATGGACTTTCAGAGTAGAGCTGGCCACAACTAGGTTGCACTTAAATAATGCCATGTCTTTTATTATGATAGTATCGTTTTTACATCGGTATGATGATCTACGTGCTATAAAACTTAAGCCCTACGAAGTAGTAAAGCAATGGGAGGGAGGGGCAGGCTGGCCATAACTAGGTTGCACCGTGGTTTCTTAAAAGAACTACAAATATATAAATTTTGATGGTACTGTTTAAACATCGCTACGATGTTCTACGTGCTACGACACCTACGCCCTACGACGTAGTAAAGCAATCAGGCTGACCAAACTAGGTTGCATCGTCGTTTGTTAAAAGAACTTAAAAAGATATACATTTTATGGTACCGTTTACACGTCGCTACGATGTTCTAGGTGGTACAACTTCTACGCGTTACGACGTAGTAGAAAGCGTAGCCGCAAAACCAGGCACAAATGCATTGAAACCCGTTCTATAAATACAATAAGTAATTAATTTTGTTAAAATTAAAAAAGAAACCCTCAAGCAATGAAATGGCTGAACCGATTTTGATCAAACATAGCTAAGAAAACGCCCGGCAAATTAACCATTCCAACAAAAAAAATTGAAATGTGTTCATCCGTTCGGGAGCTACGATGCCACAGACAGACACACACACACACACACAGACAGACTCGTCAAACTTATAACACCCCGTCTTTTTTGCATTTTTGGTATGCTGAAAAGACTGACGGGACGACGTGTGTCGCCTCATGCGATAAACAGACTCGTGTTTTAATACCCCTTCTTATATGACAGCTGCATAAAATACTATTGAATAAGGAATGTTTTTAGCTTTCCGGTAAACAACGTAATTTTAGTTTCATGCTTTATATTAATTGGTTGCTTGTTAAAAAAAAATACTGCTATATAATAAGGACTTTTGTTTAGCATACTTATTCTAGAATATGGCAGAAAAAGTCTGTCTTTGTGACGAGTGTTTCTGTTATGTGTTTCGTTTATTTTAGTCAAATGGTTATTATTTATATAAACGAAAATGCAAATGTCCATAATGTAAATTGAAGGTAGCGTCAGAAGATGAAATTTTATGAAATAAGGTTTACATCCTCGCAGAGACTCTGCTTTAAGTAATGAGTAAGTGATGAAGACAATTAAAATTGTTGTTTGTTGCAGATGCGATGGCGACTGGCGGGCGGCATGGGCTTGTCGCTGGCAACAGCTATCTTCTTCATGCTGCCTCTCTTCACGTCTTCCACTGGCGACATACGTGAGTTCACTCACCTTATATTAAGACCCTGCGCATGCAGACTTTCTGTTGGCCGATAGTTCAGTCTGGTACTTAATCTGTATGAAAATGTATGCAACTGCGCACATTATAACGATTCGGTATCGGTCGATAATGCATTCAAACTGTGTTTCATAAGGTATGGATGCTCTCACTTAAGGTGGATGCGCACGCTTGCGGCGCCAAATTCAAATCTTTTGGTGTTTTTTGCCCATTACAGCTCATCAACACTTCTTCAGATAGCGAAAGTTGAGTTTGCGAGAACTAGGAGACTTAACACACATGTTTTAATTGATAGTATCTCATAAATATCATCAGTTTAGCTATGATACCCCTAAACACGTTTCTACAGTGTTTTTTTTTGTTTATGGGTTTCGTAGCTAAACTGATGATATTTATGAGATACTATCAATTAAAACATGTGCGTTAAGTCTCTTAGTTCTCGCAAACTCAACCTTCGCTACATGAAGAGGTGTTGAAGAGCTGCCATCGGCAATAAACACTAAAAAAAAAACTCGCGCCGCAAGCGTGAGCATTCACTTTAAGGCGTGAAATTCATTTTTTTACAGCTCGTCAACATTTCTTCAGACAGCGAAAGTTGATATCGCTAGAACTAGGAGACTTAACACACATGTTTTAATTGATAGTATCTCATAAATATCATCAGTTGAGCTACAATCACCCTAAATAAAAAAAACACTGTCAAAATGTGTTTAAGCTGATCGTAGCTAAACTGATGATATATATTAGATACTATCAATTAATACATGTGTGTTAAGTCTCTTAGTTCTCACGAAATCAACTTTCGCTATCTATAGATGAGTTGATGAGCTGTAATGGTCAAAAAACACCAAAAATAATAATTACTTCGTGTCATAAGCAAGAGTATACACCATAAACTACTATTATATGAAACGATGTGTTATACTATATACTTACCCCACAGGACATCATGGAACTTCAAGAGCCCGGGGATGGCGAGCCGGCGTTCAGCCATCCTCTGACGTCACAGCTAACAACTCCGTTAGTAATATAACTGCTCAACTAGGTGGCACTGCCTACTTACACTGTCTCGTCGGCCATCTCAGCGAAAGAGGGGTTAGTATTGAATTCTGACACAAATCTCGATCCCGTATAAGGCAATATAGTAGATTATGCACTGAGGGGATAAAGCGGGATCTTACGTCGCGGGCGGCATATTGAACCCTGAGCGTAACGAGAAGCGAGGGAGTTATGTGGAGAGCTGAGTGAAGCGAGGGGTTCAAGCTGCCCAAGACGAACACTCATGAATATCAAGAAATGGTTCTAATTCACCTTGCAAGATTTGACCTGAACCAACAGTCTAACATACAAACATTGCTATTTAAATAAAAGCTAGAAAAAATATATAAAGCATAGTAAGTTTATTATGTAAAAATTTAAAAAACCCCCAACGCAATGAAACGGCTGAACCGATTATGACAAAATTTATCTAAGAACTAACGCTAGAAAACTTGATTTCAAATAAAAAAATTGCATTTTAATCGGTTTACCCGTATAAGAGCTAACAGTGCCACAGACACATATCAACATATAACACGGTCAAACTTATAACACCCCTTTTTTTGCTTCGGAGGTTAAAATGAGCGGACTTCGTGAGATAGAATAACTATTATAACAACAGCCCTAACCATTTCCGTCTCTCATAATGTTGTTTTATGTTTTCTGAAAACCTTTGAGCTTAATATTGCTAAATGGCTTGTATTTATTCCAGCAAGTCTCGTGGATAAGGAAACGTGACTGGCATATCCTGAGCTCCGGCAAGTTCACGTACACGAACGATGAGCGGTTTCAGGTAAGCTGGTCATATTTTTAAGGCTTTAGTTTAATGCACTAGAACAGAAGATGACAATCTAAAAAATTATTAGGGTTCACTACATGTACGGTTATATGGCTATTAGCATAATTAAGTAGTAGTAGAGATTTTTTGTGACAGTGTTCGTCCGGGGAAGTACTACCACCATACCTATTTCTGCCGCAAAGCAGTACTGTAGTGCTTGCATTGCTGTGTTCCGGCTTGATGGGTACCGGTGAAATTACAGGCACATGAGACTTTTTATCTTTATGTCTCAGGGTGGCGGCGCAGTGCAATGCCACAAGGGGTGCGTCCTATGTGGACGTGACAATATGTGGTAATGCATTGTAGTAAAGGCAGAGGTTACCGCTTAACATCAGGCGCAAATGCTTGTTCCGTCAATCTCAAAGTAAAAAAAAAATAAGTTATAAAAAGAATGATTACAAAACTCAAAAACTTTCGTTTTCACATATTATTTTATAATTTACTGATGCTAACGCAAACGAAATTTTTGTATTCTAACGCCAATGTCGTTAACCCGTTTGTCCCCCAAGTAACTATTATACCTTTCAACAAATTATTAATATTTAGGAAGGAAACTTTCTAACTTTCTTTCTTTCTTTCTTTATTTTTTTTTTTTTTTAGTTCAAAACAAATGAATTACGGGAAAACAATATGCGAACATCCGACCTCTTTCAAATAATACATAATCAATGAGACCACACTCTCGGAATAAGTACTAAATACTTATTCTGAGACGTGGTATAGTGGAAGAATTTCTGAGACTATACATCAGATTATGACAACCGCGTCAGAATTTTATTCGTTTGTTTGTTCAACCCATGGAGGTATAAGTTCAACCCTAGGAAGATGGACTAAAGGCATGAAACTAAGGCTAAAAACGAAACGGTATCGATTATACCAGTCTCATTCTTTTATATGAATGTATTCATGTGTTGGAATGAGACAAGCATATATCTATCTGTTCTTATTTGTATAAGTCGTACTTACCAGGCCAAATGTCAAACTACTACTACATTCATGGTAACAATCTAGGAAGATGTATATGCATGGTGCCAATATTCAGGGTACGGAACGGAAAAACGACTGTCGTGTGACAATATATTTGTTTCTCTCTAACATAGGATAGAAAGCTATCTTCTAGGATAGGAGTAAGAAGGAACACTCTATGCTATTTTAGCAATCACTCCATACTATTATACCTCCATGTTTCAACACCAAAAACAACAAAAACTATAATTTTCACTAGAAACGGGATATTTACCATGATTTTTGAGTTACCTGCTACGCGTCCGGACACCGTTAGTGTTGTGTGTCGAGTTGGTGTGAATTGTGACAATGAAACCGATGGTAGTGGTATCGTTCGTAATAAAAGAGTGAGAAAGAGGGTAGATCGATATATCTGCCAATAACATCTACTCGCAAAGACTTTAGTCAGTTCTCCCGTGATCATGGCGCATGCAACTGTGCCGAAATATCGGGAACATATAAAACTCAAAAATCATGGTAAATATCCCGTTTCTAGTGAAAATTATGTACATAACCATGATAGTTTCAAAAGTTATAACAAAAACTATCTTTGAACGTAGAGTATATAGGTACTTATTTTTTTTTCTGTGTTTATTTGTATACTCGACCATAGAGTAATTTATCTACAATATAACCCATGGTTTTTGGAATTTCGTGTAATTTTTTTATATTTATTGGTTGTAAATAACTAAACTGGGTAGTATATATTTAACCGGTGCCCTAATTGTTTTCTTTTGAATATTTATCGTAAAACCAAAAGGTGAAATATGAGCAGATTCTCACGCGCGACGATGTCATAACTCCAATTTTTTGAACAAGCAACTTAAATCCTTATTTGCAGCATATAAAGTATTTAATTTGTATTCATCAATATTTGAGCTCTGGACAGCGCATACTCACAAAGCGTACAATCAGATCAGTAAACTATCTGGTTTCAATCCACAGCGATACCACAACAATACTAGTATCGATTTCCATAATGCTAATATCGTGCTTATTCGTTTTACTAAATAACCCGATTAGGTTAGTTCCTAACCTGACAAAAATAATATCTGAATAGCATGCTGCTATTAAGGCTACCGCAATATGTTGACCGTAATAGTTTTTAAGCTCAATAGCGGCAAGCTAGGTAAACATAATTAACTTAGCTAATTGTACAGTTCTGCCGATGGATCTCGGCCGGGTTGAAGTTAGCCATTAGCTGAGCAGCATTTTGCTATGCGCGTCGTAATGGCAAACTTCAGCCCGGTCAAAATCCATCGCCAGATATGATCAGTGCATTCATTTTTAACTGCACCTTTGTTGACTTAGGTACATCTTTAGTCCTTGCAACAACTGGAAAAAATGCTTTCATCTGTCCGGATGTGTGTATGTATATTATTGGTACTCGGGTACAGGTCGTTTTATTCAACCAATCTTGTCAAAACTTGATTTACGGGTTCAAAAATTTGTCCGTCTGTGATTTTTGATTGTAGTGGTATTTCCCCCAAAAAATGGGGAAAGTTTTCGATCAAGTCAATTCGACGAATATTAACAAAATCATTGAAGAGGTTGTCTAGATATACGAGTTGAGATTTTTTTATTCAGGGCTACTTAGGCGACGTCTGGTAACCATGAAAGTTATCGAAAAGTGATGTTAGGGGTTACAGGCTTGATTTTGAAAATCATAAGTTTTGTATTAATAAAATAATTTTTAGGTTTTCAAAAATATCTAGATTTTATAAAAAAAATGCCTGTTTGGGTTCTTTGTTTGATCATTATGGATTGACATGAGCCATAGCTTTATTCAAGGTTGTGCTCGCGAGGTCTAGGTTCTCAGAACTACTAACGTAGGAAGAAAATGTTAACTTAGTTGGCAGTATGAAACAATTGGGTGTGGGAAAAAAACATCAAAGGTGTTAACCCCATATTGAGACCATGGATGCTCGTAGACAAATCGACAACTAGGGTTCCATATTGCTCCAACGACACAGTATGGAACCCTAGTTTTGAAGTAATATGGCAGAGTGTGTGAGAAGGTGTTAATTTGAAGTATAAAATTTCAGGTCAGGTTAGGATCTAACCCAAATAAAGCGAGTTTTGCGTCGTCCGGACACATTCGTTAGCATTTAGAGCCATCGTTTAATTTTGCGGGTGACCAAATTTGGAGCAATTTACGAGGCCCAGCTACTATGTATTTTAATAAGCCTTACCTGTATTTATTTTACATGACGTAAATGGGGTTAGATTTGAATGCGGCGGGTGCGATAAATGGCTTATGTGGAAATAAGCTCGGCGCTGTGAAGAATAAGTTATGAATTTCGTAGACCTACTTAGAATAATCGTCTGCTATAAGGATAGGCTGACGGAAGAAATCGACCGTATTACAGACATACAAGCGACAGGAAAGCGATGGTAGCCTAACGGTTCAATAGTGCACCTCAGAATCCAACGATACCGGGTTCGATCCTAGGCTCCGCACCAATGACTTTTCTAAGTTATGTGCGGATTTACATCGCTCTGTGCGTCGGAGGGCACGTTAAGCTGTCGGTCCCGGCTGTTATTGATTAATAGCAGTCGATAAGCCATGTCAGAGGCCCTCGGGCGGCTTGGCAAACTCTGACACCAGAGGCCAGCACTACCTCATACGAAACGAAACGACGAACAGACATTCATACATAGACACACGCCTGTTTCTCCGAAGGGGTAGGCAGAGCCTCAATGGGCCTCTTTTCACAGTGGGTTACATCATCGTGCAATATAGTGTGTCGTCCGTATTAGTTCGCTAATATTTATGAAATATGTAATAGTAATGATTCTCGAGTATGTTTGTTGGAAGGTAGAAAAGTTATCTCTTTTTTTTTTACTTCGTGAATGACGGAACAAGCATGTGGCCCACCTGATGTTAAGCGGTAACCTCCGTCTTTAACAATGCATTACCTCACAGGTCACATCCACCTAGGACAAACCCTATGTGGCATTGCACTACACCCGCCACCCTGAAACAAAGATGTATGTCTGTCGACGACCTCTGTGGCGCGGCGGGCGAAGGTTGGCCTGCGACGCAGGAGGTTGCGGGTTCGATTCCCGCCTCGGAACAAATATTTGTGCGATCTGCAGATATTTGTTCAGGGTGTTCTGGGTATTTTCTATGCATGATAAAAAATATCTATCTATTTAATGTATTGTATTAAGTATATCAGTTATCTAGTACTCCTCACAGCAGAGTACCTCACTCTGCTGTGAGGAGTGAGCTGTTACTATAGTATTGGGCGTATTATTTCTCCTGGCAGCTGTCTTCTTCTTTTCCTTAATATATCCTCTGAGGAATGCGTCCTAAAATATTGCCAGTGTCAAGTAGATACATGTTTTGATAAAATTAGGTCAAGTCAGGTCAAGTTATATCCTTCTAAAATGGTAGCACTAAGATTTTGGATCCACCCATTCGAAAAGCCACAATACGCTTAATACTACACCACAATCTTCTCTTGTCGTACTATTTCATAAAAAAAGAAATTTGGTTAAGGCGAGACTGGCTGAAGAAACAATATTTTGTCTTGAGTTTTATTCGTAAATAAAAATGGTTAAAAAAAAGACAATATAGAGCTATAGAGTGTTATAGAGCGAAACGTATTGGAGGCGCAACATGCCTAAAGTTATTTAATAGGAGCGTCTAACAGAACTATGTACACTGTGGATCAAACTAGTACCTAGCGTACATCATAAAACGCTGTAACCAGGGTTGCGTTGTTTTGTCATAACGTTCGAGCAATGAATTAAATAGATAAATAAATAAATAATGCCGGACAGTTCCCACCCCCAAGCTAAGCAGAGCTTGTGTTATGGGTACTAGATAACTGACATACTTAATACAATTACATTAGATAGATATTTTTTTATTATACATAGAAAATACCCAGAACACCCTGAACAAATATCTGCAGATCACACAAATATTTGTTTCGAGGCGGGAATCGGACCCGCAACCTCCAGTGTCGTAGGCGAACCTTCGCTCGCCACACCAAAGAAGTCGTCAATTACATGTTAATTGTGATGATGTAGCTAAGGAGGCGCGTCTGAAAGGCTGTTGTGCTAAAACTGCCAATAACGCGTCAAAACGACAAACAGTAGTTACTAGTTATACTAAAAGTTCTGCCCAAACTGAAAACTCTCAAATCGTTTATCGATTAACCTCATTTATGAACCTCATTCATTGGATTTGTATCACCAATGGTGATTAGATCAATCAACAGTTACAAAGTTTGTTTGTCGAACAAAAACACGTCAAACATAGAACAGAATAGAATAGAAAAAAAACTTGATAGTACACCTTATTTAATACATTTATTTACAGAAAGAATAATACAAGGTATGTACAAAATACATATGAAACAGTTGTGCTACCTGAAGACCGCTGCAAGCGATCTAAAGGTAGCTCAACTGATCCAAATCACTACCAGACGAAAGCGTCCCTAAGATGCTGGCTGCATTAAATAAAAATAAAAAAACCGTAACTACCTAATTATAATTACAAAGGGTGGTCTTATCGCTAAGAAGCGATTTCTTCCAGACAACCTTTGAATGGATATTTATAAGTTTGGAAGAATGGCTGGGAATGGAGTGTATGTTTGAAAATATTATACCAAAAGAAGTGAAAAAACAAATAGCAATTACTTATAGACATAAATGTGCAAAATCTACTTAAAATAATACATACAGACAGATATGTAAACATTATATATACAGACGTACTTATACTGAAGTGAAGGGAAACATTACTATGAGACGATTCAATTACTAAGACATTTCAGACAAGGAGAAGATTGTAACTTGGGCCTTAAAGGATAGGGATAGATAGATAGATATGTACGATTCAAAAGCCGAACCATCTAGTTTTTTATTTGATTGAATAACAGAACTAGCAGATAAATGATAAATGATTCATTGCTGTTAGATCTAGGTGGTAACATTACATAGGTGTTAAGGTTTTAAAGTGCATCTCTAGTCTGCCATGCCAGCCTACAACATTTTAAATAAGTAAAAACAAAATTAATTACGAAATGACGTATAATAATAAAAAGTAAAATAACAAATAATATGAAACGTAAATAACATTGAAAAAGGTAACAAATAAATAAGATTGTAGCATAACCATTTCTCAATTAGAAATTCATTAGTAATAAACCTTTTCTTCTAAAAGCTTCGTTAGTTTATTTTTAAATGCTATTAAAAAAATGCTGGACTGTTCACACAACATTATTTATTCCCAAGCTAAGCAGAGCTTGTGTTAAAGGTACGAGATAACTGATATACTTAATACTATACATTACATAGATAGATATTTTTTATTATATATAAATAAATAAATAAATAATGCTGAACAGTTCACACAACATTATCTAGCGCCAAGCTAAACAGAGCTTGTGTTATGGGTACTAGATAACTGATATACTTAAAACTATACATTACATAGACAGATATTTTTTATTATACATAGAAAAAACCCAGAACACCCTGAAAAAATATCTGCAGATCGTATAAATTTTTGTTCCAAGGCGGGAATCGAACACGCAACCTCCTGCGTCGCAGAGGTCGTCAAAAATTGTGCGGATGTTTTTTTCTTTCACAAAATAGCATTCTAAGCAACGCTGAGAACAGTAACTCGCTTCTATCGTGTAACAAAACCCTACGTGAATATTTTTTTTGTAATATTAGTATTCAATACATTTTCCAACGGAACCTACGTCGTTGCGAGCGAGTACTCGTATAGGTTATCCAGGTACAGCTGAATATGTGTGTTTAGGAAAGTGCTTTTGAGGCATTTCTACTAAAAGCCCTTACACTCAGAAATGGCACAGTTTTAAAACCTAATATCCTTTTCTGGAAATTGTAGGAAGTTAGGGTTGCCAGAAACCTTAGAATTTGACGAATGAATTTAGATTTTAACTACCTATGTAGCGCGTCGGGTGAGTAGCCGGCTGAGATGCGAAAGGTTGCGGGTTCGATTCCTGCTGCGGGTCAAATGTTTGTATGATCTACAAATATTTGATCCGGTTCTGGGTGGTACCACGATACTCGTAGTTTTTGATACCCACGATACAGGGAATCCTAGTGTATTGTGACTGTTGGGTGTTATGTTATGTTATGTTAATTACACGACAAAAGAGTTGAATCTCGGCGGACTAATAATATTGTAGCTTGTAATATTTTGAGTATCTGTATACAGTTTCGTGGTAGGTGGCCCCTTTCGTCTCCCCCCGTGGATGTTGTAAAAGCCAACTAAGGGATTACACCAGGGATGGGGAGCAAGTTTCACTTGCGTACGCAATCACCAGTCCGCCTGCCAAGAGTGGTGATTATTGCAAATCCATGCCTGATCCAGCACTGGACGTCTAATGGCTGGTAATGAGGGTTACCAGACAATCTGTATTTTTTAAATAAAATTCTTAGTATAATCATTATTATCTTATCATTAGGACAGTTGTACGAGTTCATTAAAAATGACAAACTTGATATGAAAACCCGTAAAAATGGTTCACATTGGTTTATGCATAATTTTCTAAATTTCAGGTGTTGCACGGTGAAGGCTCAGAAGATTGGACGCTGCAGATCAAATTCGTCCAGAAGAGGGACAACGGCACGTATGAATGTCAGGTAAATATATCTAAGATTTTCGTTGAAAAACAAGCTTTGTGCTTCCATCTGATGATGATGATGAAATTTGTAATTATTGCAATCAGAACTATGAGCTGGTTAAAATGAACCTACTTCACACCGGGACAGCTTCTCAGTTTGTGCAAAGCTCAAGTCCGGTCTGGTATGGAGTATTGCTGCCATGTTTGGTATGGCTCGGCCAAACACCAGCTCGCTGCCTTAGACTCGATCGAACGCAGAGCTTTCAGGCTTATAGGAGAGCAACATATGGCGAAGAATAGGATCCAGAGTCTCGAGCACCGCCATAAAGTTGCATGCCTTTCGATATTCTATAGGTTATATTCCGGGGAATGTGCCCAGGAACATGATCTGATCACACCATCTCCTTTTCATCATACGACAAGTAGGCGCACGGCTCGGTACTATCCTTACCTCATCACTTATACCCGCAATTCGCACTAAGCGTTTGGGTTCCACCTTTGTAATGCGAACTGCTAAGGAATGGAACTCTGTGCCGTCGTCTTTCTTTCATGAAAACTATAACACCTATGGGTCTCTTTAAGGTAAGAGTAAATGGGTGCCTTCTAGACCTTCGTACTCCATCGTTGGCCACATTGCGCTGTCACCTTAATATGGTATTGTTTGTCATTGTAACGGTTAATTTATTTATTTTATCTAATGTTCACGAGGTTTTAGATGAAGTCTCAAATCTAGATAACAACAAGTAACTAATTTTGTAAAAATAAAAAAACTCTCATCGCAATAAAACGGCTGAACCGATTTTGACCAAACATAACTAAGAACGCTCCCGACAAATAAACCTTTCAAACAAAAATAAAATCGAAATCGGTTCATCCGTTCAGGAGCTACGATGCCACAGACAGACACACACACAGACACGTCAAACTTATAATACCCCGTCGCCTTTGCGTCGGGGGTTAAAAAAGAGAACTTCAACGACCTATATATTGGAAACGGATAAGCATTTTTGCTCTATTTACAAAACGGACTGGAGCTATCGAAGCCGGAGTAATCCACGCGGAATCCAATAGAATTTTTTTAATTAACGTGGAAATCAGTGAGCTCACCATCGCCTTTGTGAGATATATTGATTATCAGAAGTCACTGGATATTATTTTAAATGGATTAAAGTATAGAAAAATAATGATTCCGAAAACTCAGTAAGTAACTAATTATGTTTTAAACTTTATTATAATTAATCATTTTATGTCATCATCAGCTCACACTGGTCATAGGCCTCCCCCTTTACGCGCCCCTGAGCCCGGTGTTCAGCTCTTCTCATCCACTTTCTGCCGCCACCTGTCGTAGGTCATCGCTCCACCTAGCCTGAGCTCCCCAAGCTAAGTTTGCCAAGACGCGGTCTCCACTCAATTACCCCAACGGTTGCCAATTCCTCGGCATATATGACCAGCCCATTGCCTTCAGCTTGCTAATCCGGTGGGCTATGTCAATGACTTTAGTTCCCTGTCAGATAATCTGATTTTGGATTTTATCTTTCAGAAAAACTCCGAGATTAGCCCTACCGTGAGTGTCCACGTCTCGACACCATTTAGGTCGTTTCTGGTAGGACGCACTGATTGAAGACTTTATTCTTCAGGCATTGTGGCATTTTATTGATCTACGAGTTATTCGTGATTGCGTTACCTTTCTTTCTTCTTGGAAAAATAATAATTTACTTGTAATTTTTAGAGGAATCGACTGTGACTATCAGAGCGAGTACCACCCCTAAAATAATAATGATACTGATTGTGTATGTATGTCTACGGGCGAGCACTGACGTCAGTCGAGCGTAGCTATATCAATGAAAACATGCGAACGATTACACAGTGCATCGCCGATGCTCGTCCGTACGTTTTCTATGATAGGTTACAGCTACGCTCGACCGATACAAGCGCTCACCGACGGTCGCGCACCAAATTCAGCCTTGATACCTTCAGTTAGGGCATGTCGCAAAATTCATAGTCGTAGATTTGATTGTTAAGGTATAACGCAAAATTACCAATCTTAGATTAGATTTTTAACTGACTAAATCAAGAACAATATTCAAACTAAAAATATGTATGTATACTACATTATAATTCCGAGGGATCAGAAACACGATAGGACCAAATTTTCTCTGTAGAAAACAAACGCAAAGTTACCTCTAACTTTTGGCTAGATTCGATTGTTTTTTAACGGTGCATATTATTGGGAACAAATTAGATAAATAAAATAAATCAATACAACAAAGCCTTGTTTATTAAATGGTGCATGTGAGTATTATAGGTAAAAGATTACATAAATAAAATAAATCAAGCCACGGGTTTACTGTAGAGGTTTTGTAAATTAATCTGTATTTTACAAGATATTCAATAAAAACAGTTTTTTCGAGCGGCGCGAGGTGTTTTTTTTTTTATATGTAGATTTCTGCCTGGGTTTTGGTCTTATAGGAGCAACGCAAACACAACATAACATACAACACAACTTACATAGCTTTTACAATCAGCGCCTTCTTGGCAACTTTCTTAGAATATTAAGGCAACTACTCTCTTTTACGTCCTTTATGCACCCCAAGACCGCACCGATCAGAAAAGATTTCAAGAAAATAAATCAGCAAAAGCGGCGAGCTCTTTTGTTCGCATAATGAGGGCAAAAGATTCTTATACAGTGCCTACAGAGAATTCAGGAATTCGCTGATATCGAGCCGATCTAGGTATTGGAAGCTCGCCTCATTTAAAAAGGGCTGATTTATATGTAAATGAAAATGACACCATTAAGTTAAATAGCTACAGTATCAGTAGCTTAAACGATGAAAACCTATCTCATTGAGCTTTTACAGGCAAAAGGCAAAATGATTAGACAAAAGCTATTCGTAACATTTTGTAGCAGAAACTCAATCCTCGTCAAAATATAGTTCGAGTTCGATGCTCCGTTGTAGTATTCAATGTCATATTTATCAGAAATGATATTCTACTACTTGTTGATAAAATTCATTGGTATAAGAATTACCCGGACTTGTTGATAAGATTCGTTCGTATAAGATTTGTCCTGGCTGCTAGCTTATTATGGAATGTGTTATTACTGGAAGAAAGCGTTAGCCGAGTCAGTCGTGGGAAGCAATGGCGGCAATGAGCCCACCACTTGTCACGACTTTATTCCACGATGGTGTTACCCACTGTGAAACTCTTTTCACAGTGGGTAACACCATCGTGGAATAAGGTCGTGTCCATTGAGGCTCTGCTGCCTACCCCCCCTTCGGGGAAAAAGGCGTGTGTCTATGTATGTATGTATGTATGTATGTATAGACGCCTTACGGTGTACATACTCTATATATGTTCTACGCCAGCAAGTGGTTCTGCCGGAAGACCAGCGTTGGTTCCTAGCTTGCTGTCAACCAACTCATGCTGAAGCAGAGCCATTTTGTTACTTGAGTTACACCTCGTACCTTAATATCTGTTTCTTCTTAGTTTAATACGTGTTTCTGTGTAGCTCATGTATACAAATAATTATATATTCTTTCTTTCTTCTTTTTTTTCTTAGATGGCCTTAAGATGTTTTACAAGTGCAAATACGTCTGTCGGTTAGTCTGTCTCTAGCTTTGTCCGTTTACAAGTCAAAAAGTACCGAAATAATACAGCTGAAACCATAGATTTAGTATATGTACTAGATCTACAATCAGAGATCGAAGATGGAACAAAAAAAAATATGTGCACGTGTTGGTGAAAGTCTATGTGCGAGTTAAAAATAGTGTTGTCCTCGACCAACACTTTTACATTGTTGATAGAATTCATCATCCGTCCGTGATGTGTATGGTAGATAAATACATCTAAATGCAGATTAAGTCTTGGCAGATTTGACGTCATAAAGAGAATTTCTTATTCCAATTTTGAATACAGTTAATAAATAAACCTTTATTATTTATTGACCCCTAAATATTACAGTTTTATTTATAGGTGGGATCTTAGAGTTTCCCTTTTAAATTTAAACTTAAAATGTTTGCTGCATATACCTAGTGGAGTTCTTATTTGAGTCTATCCCACTCTTCTTATAAGCGATAAGCATTTTTCTCGTAGCAAAGGATTACTTGGAAATCTGAAAGCACAAAAACATTTTATATCAGCCGTGCTACGCCCATATAAGTTTTCACTCTGTTACTTTATCTATAGACAATTTGTTACCCCAAAGTTTATTATTTTTCAAGTATAAACCACGCTTTATGGATAACATTAAATTTAAATGTTACCCAAAAATTCCGTTCCAGTGGGACTCGAACCCGCACCCTCGCCTGTCATCGGCGATGCCTTAAACAATTTAGCCATAGATCGAGCTATGACGCCTGGAGACGAAATTTGTGGGCACTATCAACTCGGCTATAGCGCCAAGTTGATAGTGCTGTATCTACAGGTGTTTCATTGGAAACCTTCTGTTCAAAGTTCTAAAGTAAAGGCATCGCTGATCACAGGCGAGGGTGCAGGTTCGAGTCCCGCTGGAACGGAATTTTATTTAAATTAATAATTTTATTTTAATAGAATTTAAATTTAATTTGTTACCTATTATTTTATTAAGCAGAAATAAACAATATTTATTTATAAAAAATAAAAATAAAATATACCCTTTCGGGAAAAAGGCGTGTGTACAACAACGTAAATATTTACTCCAAAATATCTACTACACAAACTGCAATAAAAACACCCGTGGTGCTTTAAAGTTACCTTTTCAATAGTCAATACAAAAACACACACCTCAATGTCCACCTGGTTATTATAGATTTTTAAAAAAACGGTAAAATGTTAACAGAGCACACATATTTACTCCAAACAAAGTAAACCTCCATTCTAGGACGGACAAAAATTTAATTTATAGGTAGGTATAGTGCGCGTCATGTAAAAAGAACGCTGGTGGTCAAGCTTCTACAGGCGTTCCAGCGTTCTTTTTACATGACGCGTACTATAATTGTACATTATTTGTAGTAAACTAGGTAGGCACTCATTGAATGCATAGGTATACATCTCTTAAATAAGTAGAAAAGTAAGTAATCTCTTAAAAAGAACGCTGGAACGCCTGAAGAAGCTTGACCGCCAGCGTTCTTTTTACATGATGCGCATAATACTACGATATAGACTGCAACAGGACTATCGATATTTCTGACGTCATCACTTGGTCAAGCCCTATCGTAATCAAACATTTTTATATTTTACATAAAATATTGTTTATTTCTAGGTGCAGCAACGAAATATTATTAAAAAATATAAGGGAAAGTCCTAATCTACGAATGAAACTGGTTTTTAGGCCATTTACTAAAGCAGAATTGATAAAATAAGCAATACAATCGAACTACCAATAATCTCTTATTTACCTGTGAAACGTGTATTTTCCCGGATAATTACGTCTTGTATATTCACAGTCACAAACTGAACACGACACCATTGTCATACAAAGTAATATTTGTTATTTAATAGTAAGATTACTAAAAAAAAAACGAAATTAGTTAAACTGCACAAGAGACCGTCCGGTATGGGCATGTACTCAAGCAAAACATGTCACATTCAATACATTGTTGCTGTCACTTTTCTTCTTGCACGGGGTACATTTAAAAATGACTTCTCTCTCCCACGCTTCGTTTGTCTATTTAGCGTAGCGAAAAAATTCTACGTCTATGGCTGAAACCAACTTAGTCTCAACCTAGTAAATAAGCATATTTTCATCCAGGTTTGCTCGCGTTTTGATAGTTCTATATAATTAAAAAAATACTGTGTAACTCTATTACAGAGTTCTACTTGAAATCGATAGCTTGTTCTCAGCAAACCCGGAACCGGAACGCTATCTGCAGAATAGCCGTGCTCCTTATTAACGCAGAATATCCTTCGCGTAGTTACACCGTGTTTTGTCTCTTTCGATCGTATTTGAAAATGCTTGTCAATGCAAGAGAAAAAACACTGTGCAACTATTCCAAAGATACTATTTTTACAGTAACACTGTTAGTCCTTTTACACGTTTAGGGAACAATTAGCTAGGTGTGTAATGAGGCGTCCGGCACAAAGTATCAAGAGTCACGGAAGCCTTGCTACTCCGTGAGACCCCGACGCAATAACTTCCATGTTTGACTTCCTACTTATTATTCAAAATTCATGCAAAATACTCCCCTGCTCGCGAAAAGAGCCAACCTCTAGTATTTATCGGAGTAATATCACTAAAAGCAGTACTCAAGAACATAGCAACGTATTTTCTTAAAAATAGTCCATTTCGCCCCACCTACGTTGCCAACTCAGAGATAACTATCCTATTACCATCCTCTGATTGAAAATGATAATGTACCCGAAAATTGCTCGCGTTTACCCTAATATTGGCTATTGACTTCGAAATTACCTCCACAATCAAGTGCCTAAATACAGTGGTGTAGTAAGGTCTTAGGGTTTAAGGTTAGGCACCTGTCACACCAGCCGAGGTGGCGATTAGCGAGTAGCTAGAAACTAGTAACGAAGTAGTAAAACTAGTAAGAAACGAGTGATAGTTTTGTCAAAAGCGAGTGTGAGACTAAGACGGGCGTTTACTCGTTGCCATCACTTGCAGGTGAAGCTTCGGTCACACGAAGCGAATACTCCCTGCGAATATAATCGCAGCCAGCAAAATAAATGGGACACTACTCGCTGCGCCTATAATTCAATCACCGTGAGTTAAATCGCCGCAAATTGAATTGAGCATGTTCAATTATTATCACCGCCAGCACGTTTTTCGCCGCGATAGAACCGTTCGCGCGAGTCGTATGACACGCTGCGAATGGCTATTCACTACGCGGTCCGTAGACGACATCCCTATGATTGGAACCACCAACCGAGTGTAGAAATTCGCGTGAACCGCGTGAGGCGTACTCGCTACACGTGACAGGTAGCGAACTGTTGAAGCGAGCGACTTCATTCGCAGCGAATAGATCGCAGCGAACAAACTCGCTTCGTGTGACCAAAGCTTAAGCATGTTCGATGTTAATGCTGCCTCAAATTTTAAGACCGAAATTTTGACTTGTACCACGTAGATTGAAAAATAAATGTATAAATATGAAATGCTTTATTGCACAAGATACTTAATATATAGCATAATCACATAATTTGCATATTTTTTATAGTGTGTGCCAAGCTAAGCAAATATGCAGTGTGCTAAAATAAAAAGGGCAAAAAAAAATACTCCTGTAAAGCGTATAATCACAAACGAATTCTAGCGAATTAGATGTTTTTTTCCTTTGTGTAATTTTTTTTTTTTTTTTTTTTTTTTTTTTTTTTTTTTTTTTCAATTATCGAGGAAGCCAAAAGCACCTTGGCCTCCAAAATTAAGAAAAACAATTATTCCCTTTTTTGATTTACTTTTTTTGCTTCTTTGTTGGCTTACTTCTCTTCTTCTTTCAAGATTTTAAGTATTTTCCAACCTTTGATTTGTTTGCGGTTCGCCAAATTTAATTCCCTGTCGCAGTCCCTAGTTACATCCCTGCGAGCATTACTCCATTAGAGGCATAAGCGCGCCAACAGCCTCTCTCCCGGCCTTCCGATACGGAAAATCATTTTTGCTATGTAAATAAGGTAATACAATCTACATACAACGTTGCCTTTGTTTTTAAAGATTCAGCGAGTGAGAGATGAGTGCCCTCTTCAGCTATTTTTATTGTTTTCCGTTCACAATTGGATTAACCGGTTTATAGGGAGGGAATCGGTAAAGGTTTCCTGTTTGTCGTTTTATTTCGGGGTTAGTGAACCAATTCGAAGGGTTTTTTATTTAGTCTTATTTCTGTTTCAGCGTAGAACGCCTACGCCGTAGCTCGTAGACATTTCTATTGGTAGCTTACATACATAGACTCACGCCTTTTCCCGCAAAGACGTAGAGCTTCAATAGACCTCTTTCATCTTTTGTAAATAAATTTTATGCGTTTCTATCAATCGTAGGTAGATGATGTATACCTACCTACCACCAACCTATTTGTTATCAACCAATGTTCATGAAAGCTACTTGTAAATGTCTCTATGTAATAAGTAAAAGATTTCGCTAAGCCTAAGCCTCTTAACTATGCAAAAATTGATTTTCAGGACAACAAATTGTCGCAAATCTAGTACCTACCCACTTAACTATTTAGGTTTATCCTATACAAAAACGAGATTGCTGCGATTTTGAGCTTTATCTGTAAGCATTAGAGATCAAATCTGATGTTTCCAAAAAGTATCCTTGAGTAAACAACATGAAACAATACGTTATACATGAGAGCCTACGAAACAATCTGGGTGCTACGTGGGATGACTGAAAATGATAGACTTGTCGATTTTGAGTCTTAGTGTGTTCAGATAGGGTGGAAAGCAAAAGCTATCCATTAGAGTTTCTAAGCCTGATAATACGATTCATGTTAGAAAGCTGGATGAAGCCTAAAACATTTTAACTAGATACTTTTTCAACACTTCTTCAGATAGCGAAAACTAATTTCGAGAAAATTATGGAACACATGTTTTAATTGATAGTATCTCAAAAATATGTTTTTTTGTGTTATTTGGATCTAGGGTCGTAGCTAAAATAATGATATTTATGTGATACTATCCATTAAAACATGTGTGTTACGTCTCCTACTTACATACATAGACACACGCCCTTCTCCCCGAAAGGGTAGACAGAGCCTCAAATGGACCTCTTTTCACTGTGGGTCCACATCGTGGGAAATAGACGTCACAAGTGGTGAGCTCATTGTCGCCATTGCTTCCCAAGACTGACTCTGCTAACGCTTTCTTCCAGTAATAACACATTCCCTAAATAAGGTAGCAGGCAGGACAATTGTTATACCAACGAATCTTACAAACAAGTCCGCGTAATCCCTTAGTCGGCTTTTACGACATCCATGGGAGGAGATAGAAGGATCTATTCTTGGTTTCTATTCTTTCATAGTTACTGTAACCACCGGCCTCTGTGGCACGGGTTGAGAGTAGCCGGCTGAGATGCAAGATGTGCGTTTTATTACCCGATTGCGCCAGAGGGAGGGTTATTGTGTTTCGAGTGTATGTATATTACCCGGACTTGTTGATAAAATTCGTTAGTATATGATTTGTCCTGGCTGCTAGCTTGTTATGGAGCAGAGACAGTCGTTCCGCGACTGACTCAGCTAACGCTTTCTTCCAGTAATAACACATTCCTTAATTAAGCTAGCAGCTAGGACGAATTTTATACCAACGAATCCCACAAACAAGTTCGGGTAAAACTTTATTTTAGATGCGTACGTACTTCATGTTTGTACTTATCGGTTCCAGGTATCCACCCGGACAGGGATCGTGTCTCACTACGTCCGGCTGCAGATTGTGGTGCCCGAGGCTTTCATCCTCGGCTCCGGGGAGCACCATGTAGACCTAGGGAGCGTTATACACCTCATCTGTATTGTGGAGAAGGTAAGCACCATACAACACAATGCGAATGCGGGCGAGCGCGCACCGCTTTGCAGAATAACAAAACTATATAAGTAACGATAAATTCTCAGAAATCGAATTATTTGCCCGCTTCATTCAAGAAAACTACTTTGTTACTTATTTTACATTATTTATACCTAGGGATCTATTTTGTTACCTGCCCTAACTTGTATAGGTACCTACATAATCCGAGGACCTACAACGGTGCTAGCTGCACTTTTAGAATTACGTACGATAAGAGGACATGAAGAAAGAACACATGAAGATTAAGATTACTTAAGATTACTTTATGGTGTTGCTGTGTGTTGTACCAAATAAACAAAATAAAATAAAAATAAAATGAAACACAACTAGAAGTGTCTCGTGTTTTTGTAGAAGTAGAGCTTTTTTGTGAACGAGTTGGTCCGGGGAAGTATTTACTACCTCCATACCTATTTCTGCCGCAAAGCAGTAGTGCTCGCATTAATGTGTTTCGGTTCGAAGGGTATGAGTGCCGATGAAATTACAGGCACATGAGACTTTTCAGCTTTATGTGTCAGGGTGGCGGGCGCAGTGGAATTCCACATAGGGCGCGTCCTATGTGGACGTGACCTATAAGGTAATGCATTGTTAAAGGCAGAGGTTACCGCTTAACATCAGGTGGGGCATATCTTGTTCCGCCATTCACGAAGTTTAAAAATGCCTAATCTTGTCTTGTGCAATACCTTGCAAAACTTGAAGTCCAAAAGATATAGAAAATAGAAATAATAAAACTAAATACAAGACAAATCGAACACATAAGAAAAATAATTCAAGTATTAAAGTTAGAAAGAGAAAAAGGTAAGAATAAGAAGAAAAATAATATTTTATTTGGTAGAATATAGGTAACTTATTTCTAAGAGGTGTTATAATACAATTATGCCCCTTATATATTCTACCATCTAGATGGTGTGCAAATGTCAGTGTGATTTCATAAAAAAATATACAATTAAAATTCCTCATTAAAATACAAACTTTCATGTCACAAATTATTGGAAAAGTTCATAAATTAATTAATATATCATAAAAACAATGATCGGCTTGCCATTTCGTCAGCTTGCTTTTAAACATAGTAAATGGCAAATCCTTATTATTTGGTAATTTATTATAGACCCAAATATTTATAAGCCAGGGAATATGTAGTTCTTTAAATAACGGTTTGCAACTGTCCATGAACCAAACAACAAAGACAGACCAAAGACCAAGAGCTTATGAACAGTGGCATCGGCTTCAATACCTAACAGCCGATAACAATTCTCCTTACTTCATTACTATGGTGTCAGCCCTAAAGTGACAGAGGATTTTCCAAGTTCGTGTCAGCAATAAAACGACGGCCATTGTTGTACTACTACTAAAAACAGAGCTAGAGATATTACAAGCTAAAATTGCGCTCCCACTATATCATTAAGTCGAAACTAAATATATACCTAATTCACCCTAGTAACAAGGATCATTTTCAAACAACTCTCCATAAACTGAAGGTGAGGTCATGTATTAGGTGTCTATGAATCGTAAAACCGCAAGTATCGGTATAATTTGTCGCGTATTACGCACTAGTAACTTCACGATCAATGGCATAATATTTGGATGGTTAATTAGGCCAGGGACACACGTACGGAAATTGCTCATTGTGTCACGTCTCTGAAGTATGTCATTAACTCGGAATTAAAACGTAATGAACGTGTAAAGGGTTCCGCCGAGTTGGAGCGTATCTATTGTGTGAGAGAATATTGTAACATTCTGCTTTATAAATTCCACATAAAATTGGATGAGATTGAAATTAGAATTTCAACGGAGGCTTTTTATTTTCAAACTAGTGTCCGCCCGCGGCTTCGGTCTCGTTTACCAGGGTAAAAGTAGCCAATAGCTCAATTCAAGTCATAATCTTTCTGTGTACAATTTTTTTTATATATACTACTTGTAATTACGTATCAAGCCGATGACCCACTTGATGTTAAGCCCCCCCTGCCTATGAACAGTGAATTATCTCATAGGTCACGTCCACCTAGGACACGCCCTATGTGGCACAGCACTGCGCTTGCCACCCTAAGACATAAAGATGACAAGTCTCATGTGCCTGTACTTTCACCGGCACCCATAATTACCCTTCAAACCGGAACACGAAGAAATAGGTAAGGTGGTAGTACTTCCCCGGACAAACTCTTTCACAAAAAAGCTCTACACAAGTGAGTTATAGAGGCAGTTGAACATTTACACAGAGTGTGTATTTCTGTTCTGCACCTGTAATCAAACTGTGACTTTTTCATTGCTATTATTTACTAGAGAGTTATAGAGACAGTTGAATTGTGTGTATTTTTCTGTTTTATTATTATTTTCTTCACTAGTGTGTGGAAAAACGTCGTATGATACCTACACGTGTGTATTGATGATTACCGTCGTCGGCTCTCTTAAGACCCTCACATACACCTCAGCTGTAATCACCAACATAACACACTTGTACCATAATGTACTATTATCAGTTTATCTATTGTATTGTGTACTTAAGCTCAAAATACACACATTTTATGTTCAAAATAAATTATTTATATTCTATTCTATTTATATTATTAATTGGGACAAAAACCACGCAAAATAACAAAACTTCATTATAATCGACATAGAAATCACTTATGCGTCCAATAAATTCTAAAACTACATTTGTGTGATATGATTTCCGTCACCCAACATCCCACTTATCCAAATGTATGAAGTTTTTATTGTGGACTTTATGATGCCGGAAAATAATCGTAAAAATCCGCTTGTTTTATTAAAGGACGACAGCGGAGCCGTAATTTTATCGACGGTTCCCGAATACTCAGTTGTTTACAACTTTCCCGATTTTTGGCGAAAATATTTTTACGATTTCCGTTTCCGAGAATACTATGTTAACAAAAGCATTGGGTATCAATCGGCCAACGAGTTATCAGTAAAACGGAATACAATTTCCGTAATAAATAACAAAGGATCAACATACCCAATACAATTTGAAAACGTTGTTTTTGTAGCAAAAAAGAAAATTCGTAAAGTAAAATAAAAGATGGTAACTTGTATTGTTGAGAAACCAAAGCCATATTGTTCTTGGTTTTGTGGTATGCCTGGCCTAAGAATATATCGCTTTGTCTCCTCCCGTGGATCCAGGGAACAGACAACGGCATCTACCTGAGTAGGTACACCAATATTGAGATCACCAAACCACCGGCACCATTTTTATTTTAAACTGTATAAATGACTCTACTTACCATATGTAAGCTGAATGTTAAGCTGCCTTTAACAATACATTACCACATAAGTCATGTAAGTCATACGTCACATAAGTCACTAGGACGCACACTATGTGGCATTGCACTGCGTTTGAGACATAAGGATGAAAAGTCTCATGTGCCTGTAATATCACCGGCACCCACACCCTTCAAACCGGAACACAGCAATGTGTACACTGATCATTCGCTATTCGCTATCGCTAATCTGTATCAGTCACAGAATTATGAATAGTTTGCTATTCCCAGGCCGAGCGAACGATTTCTAATTTCAAAAAATAAAAATAAAATGAATGATGATTGATTAAAATGGCTGAAGACGGACATTAGAGATTGTAAAGGTAAACCTACTTACGAAACACGATAAGGGCAGCGATACACTTATTAAACACAATTTTTTTTTTAAAACACCCCGTGTTCTCACCAGGTATTTACTATATGACATAATACCTCAATGACTTCAACTTGCTAATTTTGAGAGCAATGCCTGTGACCTTGGTTTTGCTACGGATCTCCTCACTTCAGATTCAATCACATATTCAAACTCCGAGCATAGTCTCTCCTTAACCAGCTGCGAGTGTTTGAGCTTGTGTATGAGAGCCAATAGTTATCAACCACGTCTCAGTGTCGTTAGTCATCGCTGGCAACCTAAAACAAACATAAAAACTCCGTATACCTACCTAGCTATAGCTACTAAATTCAAAACATATCTTTTCCAGAGTCCAACACCTCCTCAATACGTGTTCTGGTACCACAACGATCGTATGATCAACTACGACGCGACCAGAGGCGGGATCACGGTCGAGACGGAGCCGGGAGCTAGGACCCAGTCGCGGCTGACTGTGAGAGGGGCGACTCTGAAGGACTCTGGGAACTATACGTGCAGTGCGAGCAACACTGAGCCGGCGTCGATACACGTCTTCGTTTCTGAAGGCAGTAAGTACCTACTTACATCTAGAGGCGGGATCACGGTCGAGACGGAGCCGGGAGCTAGGACCCAGTCACGGCTGACTGTGAGAGGAGAGGGGCGACTCTGAAGGACTCTGGGAACTATACGTGCAGTGCGAGCAACACTGAGCCGGCGTCGATACACGTCTTCGTTTCTGAATGCAGTAAGTACCTACCTACTTACACCTAGAGGCGGGATCACGGTCGAGACGGAGCCGGAAGCTTGGACCCAGTCACGGCTGACTGTGAGAGGGGCGACTCTGAAGGACTCTGGGAACTATACGTGCAGTGCGAGCAACACTGAGCCGGCATCGATACACGTCTTCGTTTCTGAAGGCAGTAAGTACCTACATACCTACTTACACCTAGAGGCGGGATCACGGTCGAGACGCAAGGTGTAGTACCTATAAACACGGATATTTGTACGAAACTTGATGTTCGAAAAATTTACGCTAGGGGCGCTTCTCAGTGTGTCGATACAAAATCCGTGTTTCACTACACCATACATCCGTATCAAATGGTTGTGTAAAACATAGACTCGACAATCTGGTCTTCACTCTCGTCAGGGCACGAGACTCTCCATGTACCTACAAGAAATGTATGGGCTCTTTCAGGCAAGTCACGAGCGAAATCAGCAGTCACACGGCGCCAGATTATTTCAATCAGAAAATTTCTACTTTATATACTTTATATATATTATTTTTTTTTTTTTTTTTTTCTTTGTATACGATAGCTATGCCCTCCATACCGGCAGACCCAAACATACCGATGTTATTTCCACAACATAAATCCTCAAAATTCGCCCTTATTTATCCCGCTATTTTGTATAATTCAGGTAACAAAATGGCGGCCATCCTTCGCAGATATACTAAACCTTCATTTAACCCGCCATTTTGTAATTTCCAGGTAACAAAATGGCAGCCATCCTTCGCAGAAACACTAGCGCGATCCACGGCATCACGTCTAGCGTGACCTGCCTACTTCTGCTTGCTTCTGTCTTGGCACATTTTGGCCTGCGATGACGGCAGAGACGGAGAGTCAGTCAGAGTGTCCAGTGAAGTTATAGAGACTATTCAAATACTTACGACGTTTTAGTGTAACTGAACATATAAAATTATATGCGCTTTGTAAAATAACACCATAGTTTGAGTAACATGTTAATAGCTTATACAAAACTATGGTGTTATAGAGTCTGGCACACGGAGCGTCACTTGCTAAAGGGTTTGCAAAAATAAACCGGATTTAACAAAACTAGTAACGCCCTTCGACCAAAGTTACTTTGGTCGAAGGTAACGCCTACGCAAAACAAAGACTATAGGCACAGATAAAAGAATACTATACTAGTACTATAGGTAAGGACTGTCAGCACCGATCCGGAACGGGACCGGGCGGGGAAATATATATATACTGCTAACTTGAACCTAATTCTATGATGAAAGAGCTGAATATCGGCATTCCTCTATACTCATCAGCGTCCCGTTAGAGGGACGCAGTGATTTTTAAGAATGCCGATCAAATAAAGTCACTGACTGTGAGTCACAGTACGGACATTTCCCGGTCCGGCACCTTCCCTGATCCGTGTGACAGAACAGAACCATTCCGGACCCATTGCACCCCTGGGGGTGGAACTAGTTTATTTTTGAAAGTGTTTTTGTCGGGTACCTACACTACAAATTGTCACGGTATTTCGTATGTCAGACTCGTAAGAGCGATAACGTTGTCTGCGTTGAAATAAATAAACTACCCATAACATAAGTTATATCTACTTAATAATAAATAACATTCCACTAGGTATATAAATACTCCGTTAGTTGTTACAAGCCAAGTCGTCAAGAGTCTCTTTCAAGTCATAACCCAGGTTAAAATGGTGGGAAAAAACCAAGATGTTGGAGGACAAAATCCACCATTCCGAAAAGACACGCGATACACCTCTACCTATCTATCTACACCACAAATGTGCTCTATAAAAATGTTACACCGGTTAAAATGCCACCAAAATTACACGATATAAATTCAAAAAACACAATAAAATGAAATTAGATAAAGATGAAGACGTTTATTTCAAAAATGGCGGTTTGAAGTCCCTGTATTGCGTTGGTAAGTATTTATTACATACTTACCTATCAAATTAAATGTAAGATAAACATTTAAATATTGTATATTACGAGTATCTTGATTAACCTCCTAAAATGTTTCTTTGAAACGTAAAAATAGCACAAAAACATACCTACCTGTAGGACATTTTACATCATTTTCCATACTACCTAGACCTTTAGTTTTAAAGGAATTTACTGTACATTTCATGATTTCTTCAATAACTAAGCGTAAGTTGTAAAATAATAATAGAGTTAGTTTTAGTATAACAAATTTATAATGACGTAATTAAATTAAGATAAATAATAAACTCATAACATAAAGATATCTAATTAAAAATTAAATACCTACTCAAAATTCTGCAAGAACAATATTCATTGCACTACCTATCTATAACAATTTCATATTGTACTTTCTTATTTCATAATATTATTTGCGGCTACGTCAATTAATTCTTAAATAACACCAAGTTAAATTGTAACCAATCAATATTAAAATATTTGTAAATATAGTAAATACTTTGATCTTCATGAACTGTTAAATCATTCCATCATAATGGTCGATCTGTTTCCGGTAGATACCTGAAGGGTATTAAGGTGGATGCTCTTGCTTGTGGCGCGAAATTCAATTTTTTTGGTGTTTTTTTTTCATGAACATTTTTTATCCTTCAGATAGCGAAAGTTGATTTCGCGGGAACAAGGAGACTTAACACGTGTGTTTTAAGTATTGATAGTATCTCATAAACAGTTATTTAGATTAGGTATTTAATTATGATAATCATTTAATCTCGAATATAATTCATTATTTTCAATAGCACTACCACCCACTATACATTACACAAAGGTTAGCTGGAAGAAAATACCAATTAGCATTAAGTTCGCCTATCTACTGCTTTTTTGTCTTGTTCTATAAATAATTTTCTATCTATCTATAAATATCATCAGGTTAGATACGATACCCCTAAAAAAAACACTGTAAAAATCGTAGCTAAACTGATGATATTTATGAGATACTATCAATTAAAACATGTGTAATGTTCTCGCAAAATCAACTTTCGCTAACTGAAGGACTGTTCAAGAGCTGTAATGGGCAAAAAATACAAAAAATACCAGAAATTTTGAATTTCGCGCCTGTAGCGAGAGCATCCACCTTAAGTATTACATTAAGTAGGTAACTATATCGAATAATATTCATGATTAATTCATGATAGGTATGAATACGGACGCAATATTTTTTTTATAACATTTTTTGTAACGTAAATACTATAATAGTTATAATTATGTATTCTTTGGCAGAATCCGGATATAAATATTCGTGGGATGAATTCATGGTACGGCTGCAATTTTTTTTTATATCATCTTCGAAGCGTAAATAAATACTAAAATAAATTTAAGATATAAATAGCAAATTAAATTATAAATCTCGTCAAAATTATAAATAAGTTGTTCAGTAAAATAATTTTAGAGAATTGACTTACTTGGTATTGAATTGGCAAAGTACCTATTAATGACTATTTTCACCAACCAATTATTATTTTACGGGATACGCATTTCAAATTGACAGGTGTCGGTGTAAAACCATGGTATTTTATACTTCTTAAGCATGAAATTCCGAGATACGTTGGCCACTTGGGAAACACCAGTCTACGTCATCACTATGAGAATTGAGACAGCTCGTCTCCGTGCTAACATAGTGTGTTATCTATCTTCTCAACACCCTTTTTCCTGTGCGATCCGAAAAAAATACGTACAATTTCTAACTATAGGTATAGTTCTATTTGATTAGACAAATTAATGATTATTAACATAATAACTAATTATCATTTTTTACCCGTGGTCCCGTAGTACCTGGAAGGTACCACGGGTATTTTTTTACCCGTGATCCCTCCGGGAAATACTATGCAGGCGAATTAAAATTGTACAGGTACCTAAAAATGTAAAGGCATTCCTTTGTGTGTCCTTGTGTAGCAGGAGAGCAGAAGTTCATAAATCCATACTACATATCACAAGTACTAAGATCCTATATTATAGGAGTCGGACAGACTATTTTTCCTTTGAGTATAAAGGGGGAGGGGGCTGAGGGAGAGTGGGGCTACTTCCACTGGCTGTGGGTGACTGTGTCTTGTGGCTGGGGGTGACTGCTGCCGTCCCGAAACTACCCGTGCGAAGCCGGGACGAGTCGCTAGTTATGAATAATACCTTTGATTGTTTAGTTACCATTTTAATGTGGCAGCATTGTATTTATCGGAGGGACCACGATTTAAAAATACCTGCAATACCTTCCAGAGACTAACGTCAGACCGTAACCTTACAGAGTAACAAACGATAATTATCCGTATTTTTGTTAGTGTAGAAATAAAGTGGCCACTGTCCAGTTACCACTGTCCACCTGTCAGTGTTAGGAGACCTTGATTTCTTGAATCATGTGAAAGGCTGCGTTTCCACCAATGCTGTGCGAGGTAGATGAGCGGTACGATGCATAGCGAGGCTGTGGAACGATTTGAGTGTTTCCACCAGAGATGTACTCGGCAGCTGAGCGGTGCGAAGATGCATAGCGGTTTTGTGAAAATTTGAGCAGATGGTGCCTTCTAGCTTCACTGGAATGAACTAAAATGTTACTCCTCTCGCACGAGAGATGGCGCTATCCTGAATACGGTGGTGCTTTCTAGCTTCACTGGAATGAAATAAAATGTAAACCCTATTGCTACACATAGTAGGCTCTTTTCAGATGACAGCGAAAACCCTAAACGCTAAAGCTCGCGTCTATCAATTCCCTCGCGCACATCTCTCGCACACAGCTCTCGCACACATCCCTCGCTTGTTTTGTACAGAGTAACAAACGATAATTATCCGTATTTTTGTTAGTGTAGAAATAAAGTGGCCACTGTCCAGTTACCACTGTCCACCTGTCAGTGTTAGGAGACCTTGATTTCTTGAATCATGTGAAAGGCTGCGTTTCCACCAAAGCTGTGCGAGGTAGATGAGCGGTACGATGCATAGCGAGGCTGTGGAACGATTTGAGTGTTTCCACCAGAGATGTACTCGGCAGCTGAGCGGTGCGAAGATGCATAGCGGTTTTGTGAAAATTTGAGCAGATGATGCCTTCTAGCTTCACTGGAATGAACTAAAATGTTACTCCTCTCGCACGAGAGATGGCGCTATCCTGAATACGGTGGTGCTTTCTAGCTTCACTGGAATGAAATAAAATGTAAACCCTATTGCTACACATAGTAGGCTCTTTTCAGATGACAGCGAAAACCCTAAACGCTAAAGCTCGCGTCTATCAATTCCCTCGCGCACATCTCTCGCACACAGCTCTCGCACACATCCCTCGCTTGTTTTGTACAGAGTAACAAACGATAATTATCCGTATTTTTGTTAGTGTAGAAATAAAGTGGCCACTGTCCAGTTACCACTGTCCACCTGTCAGTGTTAGGAGACCTTGATTTCTTGAATCATGTGAAAGGCTGCGTTTCCACCAAAGCTGTGCGAGGTAGATGAGCGGTACGATGCATAGCGAGGCTGTGGAACGATTTGAGTGTTTCCACCAGAGATGTACTCGGCAGCTGAGCGGTGCGAAGATGCATAGCGGTTTTGTGAAAATTTGAGCAGATGGTGCCTTCTAGCTTCACTGGAATGAACTAAAATGTTACTCCTCTCGCACGAGAGATGGCGCTATCCTGAATACGGTGGTGCTTTCTAGCTTCACTGGAATGAAATAAAATGTAAACAAAAAAAATGCATGTAGCATGTAAATGCTACACATAGTAGGCTCTTTTCAGATGACAGCGAAAACCCTAAACGCTAAAGCTCGCGTCTATCAATTCCCTCGCGCACATCTCTCGCACACAGCTCTCGCACACATCCCTCGCTTGTTTTGTACGTATAAAAACCTCGCTCTGCTAAGCCGTTTCCACCTGTGCTGCGCTGAGCGAGGTTAGGTAAATGCCTCGCTACGTATCCTCGCTCATCTCTGGTGGAAACGCAGCCTTAAACTGTCAATGTTGTCATGGTTTAAATGCCTCGTAAGCTTATAGTAGGTATACCTGCTTTAATTGTTTGGTTAAAATTATGTTTTTCTATGTCTTTTAAAGTGTCATCTGTAGACATTAAGAACATTGTAGCCTTTATAAGAACAGAGCCAAGTTAGTTCAATAGATATTAATAATATCACTATGAAAACAGTGAGCCCTATGGTCAGACCATAGTGTTAAAAACTAGTCAAAAGTATACTTATTCTAAAATTCGTTATCTTTTTGTATATACATAATTTATTAGTAAATACGGTAGATAGATATAATTATTAATGTAAATAATGTTATCCAGACTTCATTGTAAATAAAATTTTGGTGATCATGTACGCAATAAATAATTTTCCTTGAGACTTGTTTTTTTTTCTTTTTTTTTCCTGTATTTAGCTTCTCACTTTTTATGCATTCGCCAGTTTCAAGTACCTTCTTCTTCTCTTCTTTTAATCGCTAGGAATACTCCGAACAATTTCGCCAAAGTCAAGTGATATACCTAGTCAAGTCGTAACCCAGTTTAAATAGTGGCAGAAAACCAAGTTTTTGTAGGACAAAATCCACCAATCCGTGAAAGCAGTGGGGCCTTCTAGCTTCACTGGATTTAATTAAAATGTTACTGGTCTTACACGAGAGATGGCGCTGTCCTGAAAGCAGTGGTGCCCTCTGTGATAACACATTCCATAATAAGCTAGCTGCCAGGACAAATCTTATAGATATTATGCTAGCAGCCAGGACACATTTTATAGATATGCTAGCAGGCAGGACACATCTTATAGATATTATGCTAGCAGCCAGGACACATTTTATAGATATGCTAGCAGACAGGACATTTTTTTTTTTGTTTTTTTATTCATTTAAATAACAATGATCTTTTTGATTAATAAATTAAATTTACATTTACTCCTGTTCCAACGCAACCAGACCTAGAAGAATCAGGCAACAAACACGGTCTGTTTTTTGTTTGATGATCCTTCTTACTACTAGGTGGGGAGCGCCTGTGTGGTGCCTCCAGAACAAGTGGAAGCTGATTCAAAGAAAAAAGGAAAACCAACTTAAAAGCCTTACTTAGATAGGCAGTCAAAAATAAGATGATAGAGAGAATCAGCAAAAGTTCATAAGGCAGCACACTCTACGCTTGATATACTCATAAATAACACATCAATAATAAATTATATGTAGGTACAGATATTGCAAATTGTCAAATTAGGTGTTGAGGGGCAGAACGAAATCAGGCCACGCGGCTTTATCATTAACATTGTCTTCATATTCTTTATGTAGGATTTAAATCTTCGAACCGAAAGTTTAGAAACACTTTCTGGAAGTTTATTATAGAACCGAACATAATTCCCCATAAAAGACCCACTTACTTTTTTAAAGTTGACACAAATGAAAATGTGATTGTCTTTGGTAACAATGATTTATTCCTTTTAAGCTTATAATTTGCTACATAAATATTACAGAAAACATTTAGGTATAACATACAAAATTAAATCATGTTTTAAGAGTTAGGTACATTCGTATACTTAACCTTTTACTGCTTATTAGTTGATACAGGTTGTAAAAATACTAATCCCGAAAACATAAAAGGGTTATCAATCAATAATCACTGAACGAAAATTACTTTTGTAATGCCAGTAATTGTTATTCGCGATTCCACAGAACATATATTTTCAGTTGAATCTGTGTTTATTTGAGAGTCATCTTTTATGTGTATTAATTATTATTATGTAGAGTAGAGCCAGGAGTTTTTTACACATTTTTGGGGTATGAACGCAATAATAAACATATTCTGTGGGAGTTACTAAAGTTACATATTGCAAATTGTGACTTGAAAAACGAAACTCTACACTATGCGTTCCGCTATACGCATTTGGCCATATTTTAAACCTCTAATAATCTAGATAACTGGGCCTTCTGTTTTCGGGAGCAGTGCGTTTTACCACAGAGTATATAGTTTTACAGCCTGTATCATAAACTGACAGTTTATCAAAAATGGATGACATAAAAAATACGCGCTACTTAATAATGCTCGTATGTTACTTAATAAAATAAATGTAACGAAAGATTAGTTTGTAGTAATTTGTAACATAAATTGGAGCATACATAGATATGACAGATATGATAGATTGATCACTCGGAAAGGGATCAAGCGCATATTTACATTATGCGCACTGTGAAACAATATAATCAAATGGTAAAGGCAACTTTAAGGAACATTTGTGAGGTCTGCGCGGAAAGAGAATGGTAGTGACGAAAAACGGAACTAAACTTATGATAGACATTATGATGGTTGTAACATTTCGACATCTCTACAAAACATTCAAGGAGAATTAGCACAACAAAAACGTGACATGAGAGATATGGAAGAAAATATTAAGGAAGCCATAAATAAAAAAATAGATGAGAAATTTAACCGTATTGAAACCAAAACAATCCAATTGGAAATGAAAATTGAACAGCAACAAAGAAGTATAGATTTTTTGGACAAACAAATAAGGAAGAAAAACTTAGTTTTCTTCGGGGTTGAAGAAACAGAGAGAAACTACGAAGATTTGCTAAACTTGATCTTAGACATCATCAATGTGAAAATGGAAATAAAGTGTCAGAGATGGGAAATTGAAACAGTGACTAGAATAGGAAAGCACAGCGAGAAAATCCGACCAGTGGTGGTAGCGATCACAACAACAAGTAGAAAACTAGAAATACTCCGTAAGAAAAAATCGTTAGGCAATACGGGTATGTATTGTAAAGAGGATTACTCTCCCGCTGTACTACAAAAACGGAAAGAACTCCAGGTTGATTTAAAGCGACAGTGGGAATCTGGCAAAAAGGTAGCTCTACGTTACGACAAGATAGTCACGTTGGACACACAGAAGCACCGAACATCTGTAGGGATAAGCTCCAATAAGCGATTTCTGTCAGAGTCACCCGAGGCAGCAAGTGTCAGCGGTAACGAAGAGCGGGCAAAACAAGCTCCAAAGAAAAACAAATTACAGAATATTACAAGCTACTTACGCCCGTCACAATTCAATCCCATTGATCGAGCTTCCACAAGTCATGATGTCCAGGAAATTACAAAAAACTAAGACGCGTCTCTCCACCTCTACCTCTTCCAAGCCGGCCGTTCACCGTGGAAGAGTACGACCAAAACCCCCTAAAACAAAACATAATGAAAAATGATCTGCAAATGGATAGAGACATCGAAAAGTACAGAAGTAAACTTGATTTAAAGATCTCAGACAAAGTAAGCAATAAGATAATAAGGAATAGGACGAAAATAGCAGATGTAAGGAGTAAAATAAAATAAGATCCTTAAAATGGAGTTTGGCTGGACACATTTGCAGACTGGGAAGTGTTAGATGGGCGAAAAGGGCTACGGAATGGATACCATATGAATGTAAGAGGAAGAGAGGGAGACCCAGGATGAGATGGAGAGACATTTTCACTCAGCAATGCGGACCAGATTGGATGAGGAAGCCGCGTGAGAGGGACAAGTGGAATGTTTTGGGGGAGGCCTACGCCGCAGAGGCGACAACTACATCAAATATAAGTTTTTTAATATGTATAAAAATATTATGTGTACCTGTATTAGGTTTTACAAGTGATAGTGTGAAAAGACATTCATCTATACTACTTATTGTGTTAGGGTAGCTGAAATAAAGGCTATTTTATTTTATTTTATTTTATTTTATAACATTTCCACATTACAACCATCTAAGATCTTCATTTTATTGTTAACTGTTAATTGCAAGTGTCAAGATTTATGGTCGAGGTTATACAAGACAGTGTCGCTAACAATACAAAACCATTAAGAGGCAGACAACAGCTATAAATTCCGTCACAATCTAAATCAGTAAAGTTCAGGTGAGTTAGAAAATGACAGAACAGCGCTCGCGCTACGAAAAGTTAACTAAAATCACGAAAAACAGTATTTAAACAAATATTTGTTGCGTAATCGAATATGTAAATCAACCATGTCCTCTAAAATAATACGATTTGTTACTCTTATTAATTTAATCAATGTACGCTGATAGGTTATAGAGTTATTACGTTATAAGCGCATTGTAGAGGTAAGTTCACTCTTTTTTTTATCGAGAAAATTTCTCCATATCGTGTTTAGGTTCGATCATGCCATTTGAAATATGATGAAGATTAACATATGATATATATTGCTTTGTCATAAACATTGCAATTTTGCTAAAAATAAGTTTAAAAAAGATTTGACAGCCTCTTAATTTACCACGCCACGCCCTCATCTACCACGACCATTCTCTTTCTGCATAGACTAGTAATATTAAACACAAATGCGATTGGTAACAAAAAAGTAAGAGAACATAGAAACAAATACAAATGCCGGCTGTTTTGTCATATTGTCAACCAAATCTATACAAAATCAAAGTTTGCCTACCTTGGTAGAATACATTTCACTTGTCGAATATGTGCCACAGCTAATATCGTTATCTCTAGATACGGACAAAATTTGTCATAAGAATTTTTATACCAAAAAATATATATTAAAACCATCACAGTACTACACTACCACTACCAATAACGCATGTATAAAACAATAAATAAATTAAACTTACAATCTAACCACAATTTCAAATCAATATTTTTTGATTGCTCAAAAAACATACGAAGTTTTTTTTTTTTACTATTTGCCTTTGTTTTACCACGATCTCACCTGTCGGTAAGTGACGATGTGGCCGAAGATGAAGCACTAAGGTCTAGAAGGCACCTATTCATTCTAGCCTTGAAGAGAACCAGCTTATACTTTTTTTTTTTTTAGAAACCGAGGCCCACTCTGAAAATCACCTCTGCAGTTTACTGCAGCATTATGCTGAGCACGGTCCTATTTTGACAGCACTATACACAGCCAGAACGTTGTCAAAGCCATCTGTTTTATTCATCGAGCAACGCAGGCCTCCGTATGGTTTTACTTACTTATTTGTGTTGTGTATAGCATAGCGATACAATATAGAACTTGTATACTACACAGAAAGGTTCACATTTGAAAATAACGGATTAAAGTTGCGCGCAGCGCCGCCCAACGTCGCATTGCGCAGCGATCTCACGACGTGATAAACTTATGATATGTATGAGATACTATCAATTAAAACATGTGTGTTAAGTCGCCTAGTTCTCGCAAACTCAACTTTCGCTATCTGAAGAAGTGTTGATGAGCTGTAATGGGCAAAAAACACAATAAAGTTTGAATTTCGCGCTACAAGCGTAAGGTGAAAGCTCACGCTACACGCGCGAGATTCATTTTTTTTTTGTGTTTTTTGCCCATTACAGCTCATCAACACTTCTTCAGATAGCGAAAGTTGAGTTCGCGAGAACTAGGAGACTTAACACACATGTTTTAATTGATAGTATCTCACAAATATCATAAGTTTAGCTACGATACACCTAAACAAAAAAAAACACTGTAAAAATGTGTTAAGGTGGATGCTCACGCTTGCGGCGCGAGCATCCACCTTAAGGGACAAGTCCTAACTGGTAAAGTACTGTCTTTTAGACAGGAAGTACCTATTTTACTAATGTAACCAAATTCTAAGGTTGATTTTAAATCACTTTACAAGTTTACATGCATTATATCTAAGTCTTGGTGCACACTACACCGAATCACCATTTTATTGTACTAAAAGTTTGTATTGTAAAAAACCAAGCCAAAACGGCTCAACCGATGTTGATGAAATTTGACAGATTTATCTATCTTTTATTCCGGTACAGCGCAAATAAAGCCTCGGGCATTGCTAGAAATAAATGTACAAATTGTCCTATTGTCCTACTGGCCTATCCGGCTGTCTCATAATCCCTTGGAGCTGTCTTGGCCTTGGTCCTGCTGTTTGATGAGGTTCCAGTAGAAGCCCTTCTGTTTCTTCAACTGGTCGTGGGTTCCCATCTAAATTAAATAAACAAATACATTAAAAATAATACTTATTATTTGTGGGATATGAAAAATAGCATAGCATAACAACCCAACAGTCAAATACATAGTCCAGATCCCACACTAGGATCTCCTGTGTCGTGGGTATCAGGAACTACGAGTACCATGGTACACAACACACAGACCCGGAACAAATATTTGCAGATCATACAATAAAAACGAAGAGGAAATAGAACCCGCAACCTCAAGGGAGCTCATCCGAACATCATCCACACGTGGGTATCTCGTACAGCTCGCTTTACGAGATCTTTTCTCCCCCATACGTGCATGTTGTGGTATGGGCTCCCTCCTGAGGTGTTTCCTGCTCATGATGCTCAGGATGATCACGCTCGGTCTTTTTTTTTTTGGTGTTTTATGCCCATTACAGCTCATCAACACTTCTTCAGATAGAAAAAGTTGATTTCGCGTGAATTAGGAGGCTTAACACACATGTTTTAATTGATAGTAAATCATAAATATCATCAGTTAAGCTGCGAAACACCTAAACAAAAAAAAAACACTGTAAAAATGTGTTTAGGGATAGCATGATATTTATGACGCATCAGGCGGGCCGTATGCCAGTTTGTCGAGCCATTACGCCATTACAAAATAAAACCTCGCGTCTCAGCCAGCATCGAGCAAGATCCTATTCCTCGTGTGCTGATCATCATCAGATCCTGGACTCCAAGGGAGAAAGATATGTAATTTCATCTTAATCGAAATTTTGAACTCAACTTGAAGATTCAGCTTCAATGTTCACTATTTTTGTTAGTTTTTAGAGTTTTTTTGTGAAAGAGTTCTTTCGGTGAAGTACTACCACCATACGTACTAAGGCAAAGCAGTAGTGCTCGCATTGCTGTGTTCCGGTTTGAAGGGTATGGTTGCCGATGAATTTACAGGCACATGAGACTTTTATCTTTATGTCTCAGGGTGGTGGGCGCAGTGCAATGCCACATAGGGTGCGTCCTAGGTGGACGTGACCTATGAGGTAATGCACTGTTAAAGGCAGAGGTTACTGCTTAACATTAGGTGGGCAATCTGCTTGTTCAGTCATTCACACAGTAACGTACAATGTCATCGTTGCTACTACAGGTCTAGCGCTTAACTGAGTCAGTCCCTGAGGTATGGGAGCGTTACTGGAGGGGTGTTTTCGTCTCTCAAATTATCAAATGACATGTGACATAATGTCAACGAAAAATCCCTCCCGTACCGCACCCATACCTCGGGGACCAACTCAGTTAAGCGCTAGACCTATAATGTGGGCCGTCTACACTGCGTCGTCCGGTTCCTTTCGTTTTTTAGCCGTGATTTCCTACTATCTATTCTAAATTCATGTCATTGAGAGTGATACTTGCTTACCTCAACAATCTTCCCCTTATTGAGCACTACAATCAGGTCTGCGTTCATAACGGTCGACAGTCGGTGAGCGATCACCAACACCGTGCGTCCTTTAGCTGCCGTCTCTAAAGCGGTTTGGACTACTTTCTCGCTCGCAGAGTCGAGAGCACTGAAAAAAGACAAGAACCAAATAATTACTACATACCCACATACACACGCTTTTTTCTCCGAAAGGGTAGGCAGATCTACAATATGAGATGTTTATCATTAGTAGTTTCCACGCCATCATTCGAAAATAACAAAATATCTGATAAGCAGCAGAGTAGGCGACAGTCAGAACACCATTCTAATAAGTTTTTTGTAAAAAATATACTTTACAATATAAGCTTTTATAAAATTAGTGATCGTAACCGTGTGCTGATCAAAATGAGCCTAAACACTACGAGTCTACTATTATCCATCGAGGAGTTCCGTTGTCCAACTTCCGTCTCCATCATCAGATCAGCTCGCTGTCACCACAATATTGCATTGTCATCGGAACTTGACAGTTATGCAAAATATCAATCGGTTGTGGATAGTTATCCACAACCGATTGATATTTTGAAGCAGTTGCTTTAAAATTCAGTTGCAAGATTCCACCCAGACATACATTGCAAGTTATGCCTTTCCGATATTGTTCAGAGAATCATCTCTGAATATGGTTTGTTGAGAGATGATTTCTGAGCAATTTGGTATTTGGTTTTTATAATTATCATTTTTTATTCTTAATTTTTACTAACCCAGTTTAAGCAAATGTACCTACAGACAGTGGACACACTACACTGTGTGTACACAGTACACAGAACATCGCATTATCACCTAGGACGCGGCCTATGTGGCATTGCACTGCGCCCGCCACCCTGAGACATAAAGATGAAAAGTCTCATGTGCCTGTAATTTCACCCTTCAAACCGGAACACAGCAATTCGAGCACTACTGCTTTGCGGCATAAATAAGTATGGTGGTAGTACTTCCCCGGACGAACTCTTTCACAAAAAAGCCCAACTACTACTATAATATGAATTAATAATAAATAATAATATATTAATAATGCTGGACAGCTCACACAACATTATCTAGCTCCAAGCTAAGCAGAGCTTGTGTTATGGGTACTAAATAACTGATACACTTAATTCAATACATTACATTGATAGATATTTTTTATTATGCATAGAAAATACCCAGAACATCCTGAACAAATATCGGCAGATCGTACAAATATTTGTTCCGAGGCGGGAATAGAACCCGCAACTTCCAGCGTCGCAGGTGAATCTTCGCCCGCCGCGCCACAGAGGTCGTCGTATTTACCTCGTAGCCTCGTCGAGTATGAGTACAGGCGGGTTCTTGAGCACGGCGCGTGCGATGGCTATGCGTTGTTTCTGTCCGCCGCTGAGCGCCATCCCCCTCTCCCCCACCAGCGTCTCATACCCGTCGGGGAAGGCTTGTATGAACTCGTGCGCATTCGCCGTCATCGCCGCTTGCAACACCTGCAACAGATAACACGTGAGAAGCGGGCGGAGAGACTAGCGACGCGCGAGTTGAGTTGTTTAACTCGAATTGACTCGAGTCGAGTTGCTTGCAACTCAAGTTAACTCAATCCATACTCAAATGGCGCGCGTTGTCCGCGACCAAACGAATCGAACTCGAAGACAGGCGATCGGGCTGATTCGGGCTCTTCCGTTTGGCAACCGAATACCAAGTTGAATTGGATCGCGCGTCGATCTAATGTGCGTTAGAAAGGAACTCGATTTGACTCGTTCATTCATCAACTTAACTCAACGACGCATCGCTACACGAACACCAAGTCGAGTGAACTCGAATCAATAGCCATATCAACACGACTCTAAAGCCAAAAAAAAAGATTTTGAATTTGTTACTCAAGTTCAGAATTCGAGATATTTTTTGTAAACAATTAAACGTCACCGTCAAAGAGACAAGCCAGTGGTAAAAATTTTTTTTGCGTGGATCATATTTTACTAGTACTGACCCGCGGCTTTTCCTACGGTATTAATTTTTTGTAATATCCGCCAGCGGGTTCGTTCGCGCGGTATGTACCTTCAATTTGCGGCAAATAAACACAAACCCACTATCTACCTAAGTTTATCTGACGAGTCAATGTGTAAACGGAAAAATGTTATATATAACTCTTACCTATTGATACAGTATAACCATTCCATTGTAAAACTGTGCGAAAAGCACATTCGTATTCGGCAAATGAGGAGAAACGAATGAAATTAACAAAATGGGGACCGGCTTTCAAAACAAAGCCCATTGTTTAGAATCTCTGCAGTGTTCCAAGTAACATGATATATTTTCTACTAACAAATATATTTTTGCTTGATAACTTTGTTAATAACCAATATAACTCAAAAATATATACGACAAAATATTGATTACTTTATAGTTTATCAGATCTTAGTTAGAATAACATGCCTAGCCTGTTTATTGACCTAATTTAATAAACTACCATCAGAGCACCTATTTTTTTGCTATGGTGTCCCCTTTGTATACAAAAAATATCTCGAATTCTGAACCAGGGTATAGTCGCATCGCTAGAAGAGATCATTCAGTTCGCTCGTCGTGTCACTGGTTGTCTTGGTAGCCTTGTGTTGGGTCGGTGAACAGGTTGACAGGTGTGGTTATCAATTCAATTCAATTCAATACATATATTTCAGGCAACAAAACTGTAGACAAAGGCCCATAGTAATATATACAATGGTTATACTATCCCTCGTTTCCCAAATAGAACAAAACTGTAAGGAAACAATTTAAAAACCGAAAGGGACGATACAAGCGATGGCGAAAACACCCGTGTGGGTTTCACCACACGTATTTTTTCACTATTTTTGTTTTTACAATCTTTTATTTAACGTGCAATGTATGTATAAATAAAGAAATATAAATAATGCTGGACAGTTCACACAACATTAAGTAGCCCCAAGCTAAGCAGAGCTTGTGTTATGGGTACTAGATAATTGATATACTTAATACAATATATTACATAGATAGATATTTTGTATTATACATAGAAAAATACCCAGAACACCCTGAACAAATATCTGCGATCGCACAAATATTTGTTCCGAGGCGGGAATCGAACCCGCAACCTCCTGCGTTGCAGGCCAACCTTCGCCCGCCGCGCCACGGTGGTCGTCAACAGAAGTGGTCGAAGAGACCATTCAGTTCGCTCATCGTGTCACTGGTTGTCTTGGTTGCCTTGTGTTGGGTCGGTGAACAGTAAATGTAAATAGTATATGTTTATTGGCAAGAAAAAAGTTTACAGAATGTCTTAAGTTAGGTAATTACAGGTACACAATGATATCTTTAGTTCTAAAGATTAAAAGTAAGGCCCAAACTAGGCGTGAATGTTGGGCCTCAACAGGTTGAGAAGTTGTGGCAAAACTACCTCTCGTATCCCAAATAGAACAAAATTGTAAGGAAACAATTTAAAACCGCAAGGGGCCATACAAGGGATGGCGAAAAAACCAGTGTGGTTTACCGGATGTTTTCGCGATTTTTGCAATGCAATAATATGTATGTTTGTCTGGGTGGAATCTTGCAACTGTATTTTATAGCAGTTGTCCACAACCGATTGAGCTGAAATTTTGCATACTTGTAAAGTTCCGATGACAATACAATATGATGGTGACAGCGAGCTGATCTGATGATGGAGATTGAAGGTGAACAACGGAACTCCTCGATGGATAATAGTAGACTGGCCGTGTTTAGGCTCATTTTGATCAGCTCACGGTTTCAATCACTAATTTTATAAAAGCTTGTATTGAATAATATATTTATCACAAAAAACTAACTTTGGTCAGACTATAGCTAAAGCACAGAGTATATTGAAAACAATAACCACAGACCTACCTACTGCCTACTTTGTAATAAAATGACTTTTTAAATTATCTTTTATATGAAATTAGCAATTGATAATCTTTTAAATATTTTTTAACAGATGGACTTTATTTGATTGTATAGGTATATTATTTTTATTGTTTTTAATGTTTTGTTTTTCTTTTTTACTTAATTTTTAATTTGACATATTTTTTGTTTGCTTTTAATTTTCCTTTGTCGTAAATACCTGATACTAATAATGTTAACAATCGTAAAGGAATATTTGCACGCTTTATACGTAAAAGTATGAGGACACTGAATTATGTACTACCCATAACTTTTACCATACTTTAGGAAATAAAGATATTTGCTTTAATTTGATTTGATATGACAATTATACAGGTAGGTAAACAGTTTTTTTTTATGCTGGATAGTTCACACAACATTATATAGCCCCAAGCTAAGCAGAGCTTGTGTTATGGGTACTAGATAACTGATATACTTAATACAATATATTACATAGATAGCCATTTTTTATTATGCATAGAAAATACCCAGAACACCCTGAACAAATATCTGCGATCGCACAAATATCTGCGATCGCACAAATATTTGTTCCGAGGCGGGAATCAATCCCGCAACCTCCTGCGTCGCAGGCCAAGCTTCGCCCGCCGCGCCACAGAGGTCGTCAAAGCAGTTACCTCCGAGTCGCTGGCCTCGGGCCGGCCGTATCGTATGTTCTCCCTGACGCTGGTCGCGAACAGCACGGGCTCCTGGCTGATGAGCCCTATGGCGCGCCCTCTCAGCCACCTGCAGTCGAACTCGCGCACGTCGGTGCCGTCTATGGAGACGCTGCGTCGTTCACATCGTAGACACAGTTACCTCTGAGTCGCTGGCCTCGGGCCGGCCGTATCGTATGTTCTCCCTGACGCTGGTCGCGAACAGCACGGGCTCCTGGCTGATGAGCCCTATGGCGCGCCCTCTCAGCCACCTGCAGTCGAACTCGCGCACGTCGGTGCCGTCTATGGAGACGCTGCGTCGTTCACATCGTAGACACAGTTACCTCTGAGTCGCTGGCCTCGGGCCGGCCGTATCGTATGTTCTCCCTGACGCTGGTCGCGAACAGCACGGGCTCCTGGCTGATGAGCCCTATGGCGCGCCCTCGCAGCCACCTGCAGTCGAACTCGCGCACGTCGGTGCCGTCTATGGAGACACTACCATCGTTCACGTCGTAGAACCTGAAAAGTAAACATCACATAATTATGTATGATTTCAATAATACTAGCTGCGCCCCACGGTGTTACCTGCATAGATCTCGATCCTGTGGGAATATCGAGATAAAAAAGGTCCTGTGTGTTATTCCAGGAGTCCAGCTATCTCTATTTCAAATTTCATCCAAATCTGTCAAGCCGTTTCAGCGTGAATTAGTAACAAACACACGCACACACTCACAAACTTGGCATTTATAATTATTAGGGTGTGTTTTTTTTTATCTTTAATATACCTTCGTTTGACCACGATCCCACCTGTTGGTAAGTGACGATGTGGGCTAAGATGGACCACAAAGGTCTAGAAGGCACCTATTCACTCTAGGCTTGAAAAGTCTCAAATTACAGTTTTCAGGAAAGACAGACGACGGTTTCCACTCCTTGGCAGTTCACATTATAATATGTATACGCCGATGAGGCTCAGAGGTGAGGGAGATCACAAGGCGTATACAACTGGGGTGGGCTGCTTCTGGTAAGTTGGAAGACGTTTTTAAATCGAAAATCCCTCAATGTCTGCAGACCAAGATATTCAGCCCATTCTCACTTGTAGAGCCGAAACACAAATGAGCACGTGTATCAAAAAGCCATGGAGCGGGCCATGCTAGGTATCCACCTCGTGGACCGTATAGCAAACGTCGAGTTTCGACGCCGAACTACGGTCGAGGATGTAGGTATACGGATTGCGAGGCTCAAGTGGAGATGGGCGGGACACTTTTTTTTTTTCTTTTTTTTTTTATACTACTTGGATGACGGAACAAGCAAGAGGCCCACCTGATGTTAAGCGGTAACCTCTGCCTATGAACAGTGCATTACCTCATAGGTCACGTCCACCAAGGACGCACCCTTTGTGGCATTGCAGTGCGCCCGCCACCCTGAGACATAAAGATGAAAAGTCTCATGTGCCTGTAATTTCACCGGCACCCTTACCCTTCAAACCGGAACACAGCAATGCGAGCACTACTGCTTTGCGGCAGAAATAGGTATGGTGGTAGTACTTCCCCGGACGAACTCTTTCACAAAAAAGCTCTACTACTACTACTACTACTACTACTACTACTACTCTTCTACTACTATCTCTACACTTGGCAAGGCGAGAGGATTACCGATGGACCAAAGCAGTCACCGAACGGAGGCCAAGATATATGCAGCGGTCTCGAGGCAGACCACCTGCCCGATGGTCAGACGACATTGTGCAGGCAGTAGGAGAGCGGTGGATCCGGCTGGCACAAGACCGTTAGTGGCACCAGGAGTGGCGTTATAGAGATGAGGCCTTATTTAGGTTATTTTTTATGACATTACAATTATCGTGAATCTGTGACTTATCTTGTATCTTGTAGCAATGTACTTATTTTAACATGTTTTATTTTATTTTTGCATGCTGTAAAGCTGAGCAGGGCCTGTACCTTTTTATCTTTATTATTATATTATGTACCCATGTTTCGCACAATAAAAGTTTTGATTAATTGATCAAATCCATCAAGCCGTTTAGGCTTCAGAGCGTGCCAAAGAAATATAAATAGATACATACATACACTCGAAACACATAACCATCCCTCTGGCGCAATCGGGTAATAAAACGCACATCTTGCGTCACAGCCGGCTACTCTCCATCCCAGCCACAAAGGTGGGTGGTTATATGGGCTGTATATGTTGGTGAACTTGAACCGGTCAAACGATAATCACCTTTCTAGTAATGCTGCTATCGTCGACTTTCCGTTGCCCGAAGTACCGACGATTGCTATAGTCTTGCCCGCAGGTATTTTCAGGTTAAAGTTTTTCAGGACTATCTGAAATGGAGAAATAAGCGATGAATAAAAAATAATACAACAATAAATAATTCTTTTTATTTTTTTCTACTTCCTTGTGCAAAAAATACCATGTACTTGAATAACGTTAAGCAGTTGCACCTGGCAACATCCTGCTGCGCAGGCAAACCATCGCCCACAGTGCCACAGGGGTCATTCACCCCCTAGTTTCGGTATACCTTTTGGTTACCCTCATAAAATATAACTCACCGCTTCAGGTCTAGTCGGGTAAGCGAATGTGACATCTTTAAACTCGATGTCTCCATGGAATTGGTGATACTTAATAACTTTCTGTCCAAATGTATCCATTGTTGGCTCTTTGTTAATGTACTGAAAATAAAAATTTTTTAGGTGATTAGTCACCCCAAATTCTGTCACTATCTAACGCAGTAAAGTTCAGGTAAGTAAGAAAGGGGCAGAATAGAGCACGCGAAACAAATACTGAGCGAACATCACGAAAAACCTCAACTGTCTCATGAAAATTACTATTTTCAAAAATCTAAACTTTTTTATTATAAACATGCGATCTATCTGTCATCGATGTTATAAAAGTACAAATTGCGGCGAAGATGGAGAGATGAAATAGATACATATTTAAAGGATTGGTCGACAGTTGCCCAAAATAGAGAGGACTGGGGAGAAGGAAGGGAGGCCTTTGCCCTGCAGTGGGGCACCACAAGCTCTTAATAATAATGATATAATAAATTTAATATTTTGAAAGAATCATTAAAATTGCTTCAGGCGTTTGGAAGGAGTAGGCGTTTTTTGTGTATGCCATAGGAAACTTTTGTTTTTTTCCTGTCAAAAGCAACAGCAAATTAAAAGAGGTAAACTTAGTTTTCTATTTTTGACTATATTACACCTATTATGTCTTTTTTTTATTATTTGTGGCATCCTTTTTTTAGCAGTAAGCTTTCTAAGATAGATCTTTATTGCAGTTTTGGGTCTATAAGCAAGAAAGTATATTTGTTTTTCTACAAACATGAAAAATGCAAATTTTTGGCATGGAAAATGCAAATGTTTGGCATGGAAAATGCAAATTTTTGGCATGGAAAATGCAAATTTTTGGCATGGAAAATGCAAATTTTTGGCATGGAAAATGACTAAAAAGGCTACATCGTCGGTCAGTTCGGTTTTCGGAAAACGTCCTCACGTCGGAAAACGGCCTATTTTCAGAAATTGTCTGACAAGTTCAAGTGTTCCTCTATGGTCTAGCTTTTCTTGACTCTTTATAACTTGGCGATGTTAAAACAGGTACAGAAACGTTACTGAAGTTTTTAATGTTTTTTTTAACGACGCGAATGACGTATTACGCAGGTGACCCACCCGATGTTAAGCGATAATCTCTGCCTTTAACAATGCATTACCACATCGATCACGTCCACCTAGGACGCACCCTATGTGGCATTACACTGCGCCCGCCACCCTGAGACATAAAGATGAAAAGTCTCATGTGCCTGTAATTTCACCGGCACTCATACCGTTAAAACCAGAACACAGTAATGCGAGCACTACTGATATGCGGCAGACATAGGTATGGTGGTTCGTTCTCCGAACGAACTCTCACAAAAAAGCTCTACTACTACTAAACTTTGTGACTTGCAAAGGAAATTTCTGAACTGTTTTCTCAATAACTAAGTAAATTACCTCAAACACTCTCCCTCCAGCGGTGACCCCTTTCACGACAGCGCCAAAGAGTAAAGACAGTTGTGCCACAGAGCGCTGCACTGTTTGTGCGTTCACCAGGAAGGCCATGACGTCGCCGGCTGACATCTGATTATTCGACATCAGGTGGCCTCCTAGGAACATTGTACCGAGGACCATTCTGAAACAAGTAATTAATTTTGAAAAATTAAAAAAAACCTCAACGCAATGAAACGGTTGAACCGATTTTGATCAAACATAGCTACGAACACTCCCGACAAATTCACCTATAAAAAAATAAAAAATAAACCGGTTCATCCATTCGGGAGCTACGATGCGACAGAGGCCGGAGGTCGTCGGAGGTTAAAAAGTAGTTACATCGAATAAATTTCATTAACTTTGATATGCTTTATCGGAGTTTCACTACATGATAGGATCCGTAAGGATATCCTTAAAAGAACCAAGATCACGTGGCAGTGGCAATAGGCTGGCCATATAGGTCACAGAACTGATAACCGTTGGAGAAGAAAGGTTCTCGAGTGGCAAAACTGACGACGCAAAAGAGGAATGGTCCCTTTCGATGTACCAAATACATTATAAAGGTCGCATAAAGGCAGTGGATGGAGGCGGCTCATGACCGTACGTCGTGGCATTCTATTGGGGAGGCTTATACGTCCAGCAGTGGACTTCTGTAGGCTCATGGTTTTTATTGATTTGACGACCTCTGTGGCGCAGCGGGCGAACGCTCGCCTGCGACGCAGGACGTTGCGGGTTCGATTCCCTTCTCGGTATAAATATTTGTGCGATCCGCAGATATTTGTTCAGGGTGTTCTGGGTATTTTCTATATACTTATAATAAAAAATCTATCTATGTAATATATTGTATTAAGTATATCAGTTATTTAGTACCAATAACACAAGCTCTGCTTAGCTTGGGGCTAGGTAATGTTGTGTGAACTGTCCAGCACTATTTATTTATTTATATTCCTTATTGAAAACCATTTTTTGATTCCCGTATCGGTGTGTTATAATTTCTAACCTGGGTTAGGCTATAAATTACAAGTCACTAGTGTCAACCCGCGGCTTCGCTCGCGCTTACAAGAATAAAAGGTAGCCTATAGCTCAATCCAGGTCATAATCTATGTGTGTATTAAATTTTAATAAATTTGCGATTTCGATGAAATTATTTTGATAATTTTTTTATTGATTGAAATAATCTCTAATTCAATCATTTCCAAGTAACATACGTATAATACGAAACTAATGAGCAATTTCACTTGGTCGGGTTGTATTTAAATTGTTTACTAGAAACTCGCCCCGGCTTCGTACGGGTAGTGTCGGGATCCCCCCTCCCTCCCGTCCCCCTAACCCTTCCCCCTTCCCACACACCCGATACAAAAACCTGCTAAAGTTATTCCCCCTATGTTACTCGCTGATAACACCTTGGGTTACATTATTGGAGTTTTAGTAAGGATCCCAATTTTTTTAGAAAATATAATTTAGCCTATGTCACCCGGGGATAGTGTAGCTTCCCAACAGTTACAGAATTTTTCAAATCGGTTCAGTAGTTTCGGAGCCTATTCAATGCAAACAAACAATCAAATCTTTCCTCTTTATAATTATTATAAATAGACAACATTTATAGCTTTTCGTGGCGAGGACTTTATATTTATATTTATTTAAAGGAAAACCAAAGACTTAAAATTAACAGACTTACAAATTAATAAATACCAGAAAGCTTTAATAGGTTTTCACGGATAGGTTAGCGGAATAGTACAACAAAAAAAGACTAGGAACATAATGTGACTAATCAACATGCATCATCTATACAAATATAATTATTGTTTTTTTTTTTTTTTTAAACTAAATATCTGTCATCAATATTACCACCATCGGCGCCAAAAAACTCTCGCTGAGCAGCCGCCTAGCCAAGCTGATAATCGTGCAAAATAAATCAAGGTCAAATTGCTTACTTAATTTGTTAAAATTATTACTCGCTCGCCACAAGAAGGAATTTTGTCGGTAGTTAGTGCCAACATGAGGAACAGAAATAGTTTGTTACTTTAGTAAGTCTTGATGCGTATGAAGTGTATGAACGTATGTGACTTACCCGTTAGGGAACAGATTAGTGCCAGCCTGGAAGAGCCCCACGCCCAATCCCAGCTCCATGCTGAGTTCGGCGGCGGCGTCACATTCCTCTGCGAACATTCGCGCCTCGTTCTCTTACCCGTTAAGGAACAGATTAGTGCCGGCCTGGAAGAGCCCCACGCCCAATCCCAGCTCCATGCTGAGTTCGGCGGCGGCGTCGCATTCCTCTGCGAACATTCGCGCCTCGTTCTCTTCGCCGGCGAACGCTCGCACTGTCCGCATGTTCGAGATCGCTTCTTCAGCCACTAAAGTCGCTTTTTCAGTCTGAAAAATGCCAAAGACTCATGCAGTAGTAGCACAGAATAGGTGACCGTACAACCTTATAGGAAGAATTTCCTTGCCTTGGTCTTATAAAATAAATTTACTCCTGTTCCAACGTGACCAAACCTAGAAGAATCTCGCCACAAACACGGCTCGGCTTTATTTGATGATCCTTCTTATTACTAGGTGGGGAGCGCCTGTGTGGTGCCTCGACGACAAGTGGAAGCTGATTCACAGAAAAAAGGAAACCAACTTAAAAGCCTTAGGTAGGCAGTCAAAAGTAAGAATCAGCAAAAGTTCATAAGACAGCACACGCTACGCTTGATATACTCATAAATAACACATCAATAATATGTTATATATATATAGAGTAGTATCAAGATCTTGGTCCACCTCCATCCACCGACTTCCTGCGGTCTTACAAATCCATCGAGTGGGGACCCGTGTCAAACACTAATACATGTATCACTGATATGAATTATAATAGTACCTGTGTTTGGGCCTCTCTGGACAGTTTCCTGAGCAGGGAGCCTATGAAGGTGCCTCCGATGACGACGGAGGACACGCACAGCATCGTCAGCCCGGTGAGATACGGCGAGATGACCAGCAAGCTGATGGCGGACCCGACCACTTGTGTAATAGTAGCTGTGTTTGGGCCTCTCTGGACAGTTTCCTGAGCAGGGAGCCTATGAAGGTGCCTCCGATGACCACGGAAGGCACGCATAGCATCGTCAGCCCGGTGAGATGCGGCGAGATGACCAGCAAGCTGATGGCGGACCCAACCACTTGTGTAAAAGTACCTGTGTTTGGGCCTCTCTGGACAGTATCCTGAGCAGTGAGCCTATGAAGGTGCCTCCGACGACCACGGAAGGCACGCATAGCATCGTCAGCCCGGTGAGATGCGGCGAGATGACCAGCAAGCTGATGGCGGACCCGACCACTTGTGTAATAGTACCTGTGTTTGGGCCTCTCTGGACAGTTTCCTGAGCAGGGAGCCTATGAAGGTGCCTCCAATGACGACGGAGGGTACGCACAGCATCGTCAGCCCGGTGAGATGCGGCGAGATGACCAGCAAGCTGATGGCAGAGCCGACCACTTGTGTAATTGCTCGCAAACCGCCCGAGATTGTCTGCTTGAATGAACTCTTGAAGTCTTGGATATCAACTGTTAATCTGAAAAAAAACATTCAATTATTTAATATGAGTTTACACTGGGTTGTGTGTGGCCTCAGAATATACCCATCCGTCTCCTCCCGTGGATGTCGTAAAAGCCGAGTAAGGGATTACCCAAACTAGTTAGAAGGATTTGTTGGCATAAGATTTGTCCTGGCATGTGTTATTACTGGAAGAAAGCGTTAGCAGAGTCAGTCGAGGGAAGCAATGGTGGTGATGTGCTCACCACTTGTCTCGTCAATGTTCCCACGGTGGTGCAACCCACATTGAAAAGAGGCCCATTGAGGCTCCCTTCGGGGAAAAAATCACGGACGGAGTTCGGGGAGTCTATATATATGTATAAATATCATCATCATCAGCCCGCAGAAGTCCACTGCTGGACATTAGGCCTCCCCCATAGAATACCACGACGAACAGTCTTGAGCCACCTCCATCCACCGCCTTCCTGCGACCTATATAATGTATTTGGTTGGTGCATCGAAAGGGGGTAATTCTTCTCTTGCGTCGTCCGGTTTGTCGTCTTCACTCGAGACCTTTTCTTCCCCAACGATTATCAGTTCTGCAAACTATGTGGCCTGCCCATTGCCACTTCAACTTGCTAATTCTGTGAGCTATGTCGGTGATCTTGGTTCTTCTACGGATCTGCTCATTCCAGATTCTACCACATAGTCATACTCCGAGCATAGCTCTCTCCATAGCCCGCTGCGCAACTTTGAGCTTTTCTATGTGGACAATACTTAGCGGCCACGTTTCAGTGCCGTACATCACTGGCAACACACACGAATTATAGAAAATATTTTAACAATTTGACAATGAAGTGATCTTTAGCATATTCAAATTTGACATGGTAAAATAATAAAGTCTTGAGTCTTTCGTTCTACTCACCTATTAACAAGCTCTCCTGTTCGCTCCTGGTCAAAGAAAGCCATGTCCTGCTTAAGTATAGATACAAACAAGTCTTGCTTCATTTGTGACGCCACTCTCTCACCGACTTGCGACAAGAGGTGGATATAGAGGAAAGTAAATCCTGCCTGAAAAAGTACAAAATAAATATACATTAAACAACAGTAGTAGTAGTAGTAGTAGCAGTTTTAGTAGTAGTAGAGCTTTTTTGTGAAAGAGTTCGTCCGGGGAAGTACTACCACCATACCTATTTCTGCCGCAAAGCAGTAGTGCTCGCATTACTGTGTTCCGGTTTGAAGGGTAAGGGTGCCGGTGAAATTACAGGCACATGAGACTTTTCATCTTTATGTCTCAGGGTGGCGGGCGCAGTGCAATGCCACATAGGGCGCGTCCTAGGTGGACGTGACCTATGAGGTAATGCACTGTTCGGCGCGGCGGGCGAAGCTCGGCCTGCGACGCAGGAGGTTGCGGGTTCGATTCCCGCACTCGGAACAAATATTTATGCAATCGCAGATATTTGTTCAGGGTGTTCTGGGTACTTTCTATGTATAATAAAAAATATCTATCTATGTAATATATTGTATTAAGTATATCAGTTATCTAGTACACATAACACAAGCTCTGCTTATCTTGGGGCTAGATAATGTTGTGTGAACTGTCCAGCATTATTTATTTATATATTTATTTATCAAGATAATTTCATCGAAATCGCAAATTTATCGAAATTTAATACACAGATAGATTATGACCTGGATTGAGCTATAGGCTACCTTTTATTCTGGTAAAGCGCGAGCGAAGCCGCGGGTTGACACTAGTGACTTGTAATTTATAGCCTGACCCAGGTTAGAAATTATAACACACCGATACGGGTATCAAAAAATGGTTTTCAATAAGGAATATATATAAATAATTATTTATTATATATTATTATTATACCATTATTTTTTTATTTATTTAACATACTGCGTGAGTGAAGACCGCGTCTTGGCAACCGTAGCGTGGGGCGCCCTCAGGCTAGGTGGAGCGATGACCTACGAAAGGCGGCGGGCAGAACGTGGATGAGAAGAGCCGCTGGACATAGGCCTTCCACATGATATGAACAGTTTAGACCTGCCTCCATCAATTGACTTCCTGCTACCTTTATAATGTCGCCAGTCCATCAAGGGGTGCCTTTCTATATCATCTTCCGAGTCTTGGTCATCATTCGAGACCCTATATTCTGCAACCGTTGCCCATTCCTAGGTCTATATGGCCTGGCCATTTCGGTCATTTCAACTTGTTCAGTTGCTTTTCTTCTTTTTTTTGGAATTTAGAACTTGGCATGACGGATCAAGCAGATGGCCCACCTGATGTTAAGCGGTCCTCTGCCTATGAACAGTGCATTATCACATAGGCCACGTCCACCTAGGACTCACCATAATTATGTGGCATTGCACTGCGCCCACCACTCTGAGACATAAAGATGAAAAGTCTCATGTGCCAGTAATTTCACCGGCACTCATATCATTCAAACTGGAACACAGCAATGCGAGCACTACTGCTTTGCAGCAGAAATAAGTATGGTGGTAGTACTTCCCCGGACGAATAACGAAACTACTCTTTCACAAAAAAGCTCTACTACTACTAAGTGGACTTCCTCTACCTTCGTTCCACGTTGATGAAACCCTCCTTGTCTCTAGAAGGGCCCGCAGGCACTTGCTGTCGCTCAGGTATCGAAACGCGAGCGGCGGCGGCGGCTTATTCGAGAGTATTGCAATCCGGTCTGGCGGATCCGGCATCCATTGGGCATTTGGCATTTACCGGATCCGGAAATAATTACCGGAAATACACTGCCCACTAAATGGACGAACTCGATCCAAAATAATCGGATCCGTTTAGTTAGCTGATTGTGGCTATTAAGTTTGTTATCCGTTTAGTTATACTACTACTAAACTTTTCTTCACTTACCTGGCCAATATATAATGAGATCAGCGTCATAGCTGGAACCTTTATCTCCTCAACGAAGTCCATTGCCTGGTTAACCTTCAGATTGGCCAGCACATTCACAATGACACCCAGCATGGCAGGAATGTACACATTTAGAAATGCCACTGCTAATGCTGACTGAAAAGAGACAATTTGTACATACATGTTACAGTCATAGTAATAAATGGGGTAATCGTCAATTCTGGTATTTATCAATAATAATGGATACCCGGACGGTAAGATTTGTCCTGGCTGCTAGCTTATTAAGGAATGTGTTAATACTGGAATAAAGCGTTAGCCAGTCATGGGAACTAATAAATAAAATAAATAAATAATGCTGGACAGCTCACACAACATTATCTAGGCCCAAGTTAAGCAGAGCGTGTCTTATAGGTACTAGATAACTGCTAGCTTATTACGTATCTTGCAATAGCAATGCGATAGCAATAATTGCGCGATCATCGCATCCAAATCGCAAATTCGTATTACGTATCAGCGATCCGTAATACGAATTTGCAATTTGGATGCGATAATTGCGCAATTCTCGCGCGGTTTTTGCTATAGCATTGCTATTGCAAGATACGTAATAAGCTAGCTGATATACTTAATACAATACATTAAATAGATAGATATTTTTAAAATACATAGAAAATACCCAGAACACCCAGAACATAGTTCAGATCGTACAAATATTTGTTCCGAGGCGGGAATCGAACCTCCTGCGTCGCAGGCAAAACTTCACGGGCCACTGAGGTCGCCGCAATGACGGTGAAGAGCTCACCCCTTGATCTAACAACACCTCTCAAGCTAAAATCCATCAAGCTGTTTAGGCTATAGAGCATGCCAAAGTAATATACATACATACACTCGACAAACATAACCCTCCTTCTGGGGCAGTCGGGAAAAAACATAGGTATTAGATATACATTTTTACGTACAACTGACATTAAAACTTATAAAAAATAAATAAATAATCAGCTGACATTAATAATACTAATAACCTACCTCTCCATTGCTATGCCCTAAACACAGGGTTCATGTGCGAGTCTACCTAAGTATATGTAACAACTAATAAAATAAGTAACCACGTTTTTTTTAAATATTTATTAATGTATATAATAAATGTACAATATCATTACAATCTAGCCATAAGGCAAGCTAATAAGTAATTTAACATTGACCTAGATTTATAACATAAATTATACCTAAGAATGTGTCCATTGACACTTTTCTTACTGTCTCTATTTAAGGTGAGGACACTTTGTTCTTGCGTTCTTATTAGCAAGTACTAGTTTGCACTACATTTCACTATAGTTTACACTACACTAACTCATAATGTTTAATTCTTTTGAGTCTAGGTTTAATTCTTTTGAGTCTTCTCACTATGTCCGTGTTGTTGAGAAGCTGGATTGCCTCGACGTTCACATGAAGTAACCATGTGAAAGCAATAAATAAAATGAGTATCATGTAAAATTTTCAAAGTATAAGTAAATCTCTGTACATCGAAAGTCACATAGCTGACAGCCTCTGAGGCCCAGCTAAGATGTGAGAGGGTGCAGGTTCCCGCTGTAGGACAAATGTTTGTATGATCTGCAAATATTTGTTCCGGGTCTGGGTGTTATGGTACCATGGTACTCATAGTTCCTGATAACCACTACACAGGGAATCCTAGTGTGGGATCAGGACTATGTATGTGACTGTTGGGTGTTATGTTATGTTTTACGTTCTATATCAAGCAGTTGTCTTCTAACAGCTGATGCTTATTAAGTAGGTCACCATACCTACTGAATGAACAAACCTTCATAGCAGTTATCTAGAGACAAAGCATGTACTTACAGCAACAGCAGCCGCCAATAGCAGCTTATGAGGCTTCAAATACTCTAATAATCTCTTCCAGTCAAACTTAGAGCTGTCATCATGAACATTGGGCCTCCTCTGTATTATCCTCGAAGGTGGCTGAGCCTTGCAGTTTGCTGGCCCATTATATAGCAGGCGGACTCCAAGCCCTAAACTGACGCCGGTGCATAGTTTCCACGGACTACAGATCAAGAACAAATCAGACTTAGCACCTTTATCTGATCCACACTTCACTTCGGAAAAGTATCTTTTAAAAGCATTTGAAGGCTTGTTTTTTACCAAGTTTGTGAATAGCAAGTTAGTTTTTGAAGTCAGCAACCTGAAATAAATGTTTAATTTGGTTTTTAGGACATCATTTACTCTGAAAATGGACCAGACGAAGGGATTATGTTATGCGTTTACCTTTGCCGTATTAATTGACAAGACGGCGTTTGAAGTAATTGCCACATTCTGATTATTAGTATTATTTAACAATTAATGCTTATATTATCACTTTTTGCATGATTTTTGTCTGAATTTTAAATAGTCGGTGATTTTATTTGTTTTTTATTGAACTAACCTAAAATAAAATCTGTCACAGTAATTTTTTTTCTTTATAATTGGCGCCGCACGGCTTGTGCATTTGCCATTTTCAAGTAAGTAAAAATATTTACTGTATTTTCACTATAATAATTGTATTTTCAATATATTTTGCAGCGTTACACTCTTTCCAAGGGTCAGAGTGGACATACGGGGGCGCTGAGGGAAAAAAAAGACTTAGAATTTTTTTCACAATTTTTTTTTTTTTTTTTTTGCCTATCGTCTAGCATTTCTTTCAGCCGTCAATTAATGTTCAATGCATTTTTTCCATACGACTTACCGTTTTTGAGATATGAACTCTGAAAAGTTTTCAAGTTGCCGTACGGAAAAAAGTCATAAGATACATAATTACGACGAAAAGCAACTCGATATGATGCGCATAAAAAAACAAGTTTTTTTTTTTTTTGCAAAATTTGTCAGAGTCCTGCGCACCCTCATGTAAAATAGCACGGCGAAGAAAGACTTAGAAGATTTGTCAAAAAAAAAATTTTTTTTCTTTTTTTTTTGCCTATCTTTTAGTATTTCTTTCAGTCGTCAATTAATGTTCAATGCATTTTTTCTATACGACTTACCGTTTTTGAGATATGAACTCTGAATTTTTTTCAAGTTGCCGTACGGAAAAAAGTCATAAGTGACATAATTACGACGGAAAGCAACTCTACGCGATGCGCATATAAAAACAAGTTTTTTTTTCCGCACCCTTATGTAAAATAGCACGGCGAAGAAAGACTTAGAAGATTTGTCTAAAAAAAAAATTTGTTTCTTTTTTTTTTGCCTATCTTTTAGCATTTCTTTCAGTCGTCAATTAATGTTCAATGCATTTTTTCTATACGACTTACCGTTTTTGAGATATGAACTCTGAAATTTTTTCAAGTTGCCGTACGGAAAAAAGTCATAAGTGACATAATTACGACGGAAAGCAACTCTACGCGATGCGCATATAAAAACAAGTTTTTTTTTCCGCACCCTCATGTAAAATAGCACGGCGAAGAAAGACTTAGAAGATTTGTCAAAAAAAAAAATTTTTTTTCTTTTTTTTTTGCCTATCTTTTAGCATTTCTTTCAGTCGTCAATTAATGTTCAATGCATTTTTTCTATACGACTTACCGTTTTTGAGATATGAACTCTGAAATTTTTTCAAGTTGCCGTACGGAAAAAAGTCATAAGTGACATAATTACGACGGAAAGCAACTCTACGCGATGCGCATATAAAAACAAGTTTTTTTTTCCGCACCCTCATGTAAAATAGCACGGCGAAGAAAGACTTAGAAGATTTGTCAAAAAAAAAAATTTTTTTTTCTTTTTTTTTTGCCTATCTTTTAGCATTTCTTTCAGTCGTCAATTAATGTTCAATGCATTTTTTCTATACGACTTACCGTTTTTGAGATATGAACTCTGAAATTTTTTCAAGTTGCCGTACGGAAAAAAGTCATAAGTGACATAATTACGACGGAAAGCAACTCTACGCGATGCGCATATAAAAACAAGTTTCTTTTTTGCGCCCCTTCATGTAAAATAGCACGGCGAAGAAAGACTTAGAAGATTTGTCAAAATGTCATTTGCATTTGTATTTATATTAGTCTCTTGTTTGCTCTCCTCCTGGCCAATAACATCTATACTTTCTTCGAAAACATCCTCATTGACCATTGAACTATTATTACTAGCATCGACTATGTTCCTGTAGTGTAACTGTAAAGCTTTATCCGGCGGGGTGAAGGCAGAACTGGTTCTCCTATGCTTCTTTCTTTTTCCTGATACTGGTGTTATACACTTTATTTCCGACGAGCCAACCTTTTTGTAGAGGTCGATTATTTTGTGACATTTTTCTAACTCAGATTTTATCCGGATATTCTCAGAATTTAAATTATCAATTTCATGGTTCGCACTTTGCAGTTGGGTTGAGAGACTATGAATTTTTTCATTTAACTCGTTCTTAATGATGCTTTCCTCCAATGATGTGTTGGGAAGACTCATAACGGTGGTGTCAAATAAAGTCGAACTGTCGTTTGATGTTTCAGACAGGGAATTTGATAACTGCTGCGGTTTTCGTATTGTTATGTTATCCGTATCCATTTTTCGGATAGTGAAATTCATCAAGAAATTACGATAAGAATCTAAATTGAACATACTGAGGATCGATTTTTGAGTGTCATTGAGTGACTAATAGTCAACTAAATGACTATTAGTCACCGATTTCCAAAAGCTCGTATTTTTGGAAGTCACCGGTGACTAAAATTGTCATAGTATGATATAAATACGAGTGCCTCTACCCACTCGATTTGAAATCACTTCGTGACTATTTTCGGCACTGACATTTTAATCATATTATGAATAGTAGTAGAGCTTTTTTAAGTAGGGGAAGTACTACCACCATACCTATTTCTGCCGCAAAGCAGTAGTGCTCGCATTGCTGTGTTCCGGTTTGAAGGGTATGGATGTTGGTGAAATTACAGGCACATGAGACTTTTCATCTTTATGTCTCAGGGTGGCGGGTGCAGTGAAATGCCACATAGGGCGCGTCCTATGTGGACGTGACCAAAGTCAAAGTCAAAAGTATTTTATTCATTGAAATCACAAGGATCATTTTGAATCGTCTTTAAAAATAAATTTACATTTACTCCTGTTCCAACGCAACCAGCCAGACCTAGAAGAATCAGGCAACAAACACGGTCTGTTTTTTTTGATGATCCTTCTTACTAATAGATTTTCTTACTACTAGACCTATGTAATAATGCACTGTTCATAGGCAGAGGGTACCGCTTATCATCAGGTGAGCTATCTGCTCGTTCCATCATTCTAAGTAGTACAAAAAAAGCCCTATTTTTTAATGAAATAAATAGGCAAACTAGCATACGGCCCACCTGATCTGATGTGGTCACCGTCGCTTATAGACACCGGCAACACCCGGGGTATTGTCGATGCGCTGCCTACCCTGAAGGAATTTATGAACATTTTACTCAATTTTACTCTTTATCTAATGCTTTGGTACACGCACGAATACACGCATTGATCACAAATTCTCAAAGGATCACGTAGTACCTATCAAAATAGTCGAATAGTTGGTAGACAGAGAATGACTCTCAAAAATACGACATTTGGTAAAAAGTGATTTCGAAGTCATGAATGGCTTTTTGTCATTCGTGATTTCTAGTCACTCGGTGAAACTCAAAAATCGATCCCCTGATCCTTTCTTTTACATGTTTTTCACATATTCATAAAGTAGGTACCTAGGGGACCTAGCTTACCTAGTTGTTTGCAAAATGCGTGAAAACTCGGAAAACCACGTTTTACCAGAAATGAGACCTAGCTAGCCAGATTTTAAATGCAAGTTTTGCTTAATTAAAAGAAAAATATAGTTATTTTGAAAAGATAAGTGTTAATTTGAATATAAGAAAAAAGTTTGTCACTTTTATTTTGTTTATGATATTTTTTGATCACGTTATTATTATATATATATATATATATGTATATATATGTTCTTTATTTCAGGCAAAAAAACCCATAAATTACAAAAAGTTACAGTCAAATTAAAATTAAAACAGGTATACATAAACAAAATAAAATAAAAACGAATACAATAAAAAATACCTTGGAAAAAGAGCTTGGGATTTATGGCGCACCTGTGTAAACAATTAGTTTTTTTCTAGGTATAGTTGTGTATGAATTTCACACTTCGTTTTCATTCATCGACGATTTGCGTAATAAAATATGTGATGTTCACGATTTCCGTGAATTATACCTTGTAGCTCGAGTTGATGCATCGGCACTATATATGTAATTCATCACTATTTTAAATTCCACCTTTTTAATACCTTTTACAAATCTTCTAAGTCGACCTTCGCCGTGCTATTTTACATGAAGGGCCGCAAAAAAAAACTTGTTTTTATATGCGCATCGTGTAGAGTTGCTTTTCGTCGTAATTATGTCACTTTTGACTTTTTTCCGTACGGCAACTTGAAAACTTTTCAGAGTTCATAACTCAAAAACGGTAAGTCGTATAGAAAAAATGCATTGAACATTAATTGACGACTGAAAGAAATGCTAAACGATAAGCAAAAAAAAAAAAAAGAAAAATTTTTTTTTTTGACAAATCTAAGTATTTCTTCGCCGTGCTATTTTACATGAAGGGGCGCAAAAAAAAAACTTGTTTTTATATGCGCATCGCGTAGAGTTGCTTTTCGTCGTAATTATGTCACTTATGACTTTTTTCCGTACGGCAACTTGAAAAATTTTCAGAGTTCATATCTCAAAAACGGTAAGTCGTATGGAAAAAATGCATTGAATATTAATTGAAGGCTGAAAGAAATGCTAAACGATAGGCAAAAAAAAAAACAAAAAAAAAATTTTTTTGACAAATCTTCTGTCTTTCTTCGCCGTGCTATTTTACATGAAGGGGCGCAAAAAAAAAACTTGTTTTTATATGCGCATCGCGTAGAGTTGCTTTTCGTCGTAATTATGTCACTTATGACTTTTTTCCGTACGGCAACTTGAAAAATTTTCAGAGTTCATATCTCAAAAACGGTAAGTCGTATGGAAAAAATGCATTGAATATTAATTGAAGGCTGAAAGAAATGCTAAACGATAGGCAAAAAAAAAAACAAAAAAAAAATTTTTTTGACAAATCTTCTGTCTTTCTTCGCCGTGCTATTTTACATGAAGGGGCGCAAAAAAAAAACTTGTTTTTATATGCGCATCGCGTAGAGTTGCTTTTCGTCGTAATTATGTCACTTATGACTTTTTTCCGTACGGCAACTTGAAAACTTTTCAGAGTTCATATCTCAAAAACGGTAAGTCGTATGGAAAAAATGCATTGAATATTAATTGAAGGCTGAAAGAAATGCTAAACGATAGGCAAAAAAAAAAACAAAAAAAAATTTTTTTTGACAAATCTTCTAAGTCTTTCTTCGCCGTGCTATTTTACATGAAGGGGCGCAAAAAAAAAACTTGTTTTTATATGCGCATCGCGTAGAGTTGCTTTTCGTCGTAATTATGTCACTTATGACTTTTTTCCGTACGGCAACTTGAAAAATTTTCAGAGTTCATATCTCAAAAACGGTAAGTCGTATGGAAAAAATGCATTGAATATTAATTGAAGGCTGAAAGAAATGCTAAACGATAGGCAAAAAAAAAAACAAAAAAAAATTTTTTTTGACAAATCTTCTAAGTCTTTCTTCGCCGTGCTATTTTACATGAAGGGGCGCAAAAAAAAAACTTGTTTTTATATGCGCATCGCGTAGAGTTGCTTTTCGTCGTAATTATGTCACTTATGACTTTTTTCCGTACGGCAACTTGAAAAATTTTCAGAGTTCATATCTCAAAAACGGTAAGTCGTATGGAAAAAATGCATTGAATATTAATTGACGGCTGAAAGAAATGCTAAACGATAGGCAAAAAAAAAAAAAAAAAAAAAAAAAATTCTTGCTTTGATCTGGCCCCTTATTGTTGCTATGACCCTCTTTCCGAAAATGGCGGTAAGAGTCCACACCACAGAAACAGCTCTACCTATATACATAGAGTCCACACTGTCATTAATGTTCCTGTCACAGACTTATCGGCTTTTTTTCTTTGTTATTGGCGTCGCACGGCTTGTGGTTTTACCATTTTCAAGTTTAATTATTGTATTTTATATTTTGCATTCGTCAAAGTCTCAGTTTTACTAAATTAAACAATTTCCAATAGTTTGAAAAGCCACGCACACATTAGATTCACCAACTTGTAGAATGAAAAATAGGTAGATGATAGAAAACTACATACCTACCTACATTTCATTCTAAATATGTTGGTGAATCTGTAGCTTTTGTAATAAAATAAAGGTCTACTCATGGGCGTAGAAATAAAAAAATTGGTTGTTGTACCAAGAATATTGTATAAAAAAACTATTGTGTCCGGCCGGTGGCCGTGTGATTTGATTTGGTCTGAGTTTTTTTTAAAGAGATATTATGTATTAATATTATTTTATCTGTGTTAGGAGGAACTTACCAGCTCGAGTTCATTAAAGTATCATAGATGGCGCCGTCCATGTCCGTTACATTTAGCTGCATGCAATCTTGATGGTACTAATATTTATTCTGTGATGCAATGCATGTCTGTTTTTAAAAAAATCTAAACCAATGAAATTTCCTTCTAAAGTTGTACCTATGTACCTTGGTTTAGGTAAGTACAAACAAATTTATTTCCCAACACACGTGGTAGGTACCTACGTATCTACGTATGACACGTAGTAGGTAGGTACATAAGGTAGGTAAGTACCTACACGGACATACTAATATTTACTTACATAGGTACCTACTCAGGTAGGCCATACCTACCTACAGTCCCTAGTTGGCACTAGCAACAAGGCAGGGGACATCTTACGGTAAACGGTCTGTAGTTATTCATTTAGGTACAAGGTAGGTACCTACCTACTTTAACACCTGCTCGGTGATATTACCCATCTATGATGGCTCAGAGGTATCATCCTGATAGGCCTGCAATGTTCTAAGATCCTCGTGTCTTAGGTTCACTAGACCTACTTTACGTAAGTAGGTATGTAGGTAGGTACCTACCAATGTACGTTCCAGCTCCCAAAACATCTAAAACGGTGGTTATAAGTTAGCTCGACCACAGAATATATGCTTACTCGACTTAAAATTGCCCAATGATGAGAACGGCAGATGGCCAAGTGGGAAACGCGCCCTGTTTAGCGCCACACAATTCATTGTTTAGCTCTAGTGGCGCATTCAACAACTTTATTTGTTTATCGCTCTTTCATTGATTTAATGCCAGTTTGTTGGTGTTTTTTGATACATGTTTGGTAGGTGGTATTTTTTATTCTAAGCGGTGGGTCCTAGAGTGTACCAAGTGTAGGTACCTACCTAGAAACAATAGGTACCTCTCTCAAGGAAGGAATTACTGCCAGCCAAACTTATCAAAATCAAACGATAATTATATGTTATTCAATTAGAATAGGTACATTATATACATACATACAGAGACACACTCCTTTTTCCCAGAAAGGGTAGGCAGAGCCTCAAATGGGCCTCTTTTCACTGTGGGTTGCACCATCGTCAGAAATAGACGTGACAAGTGGTGAGCGCATCGCCGCCATTGCTTCCCACGACTGACTCGGCTAAGGCTTTCTTCCAGTAATAACACATTCCGCCGGGACAAAGCTTATACCAACGACGCAAGGGAACGACTCAGCTTTTTGTGCCTAGTGCGAAAACCAGACGCAGAATTAGTGGTTCACGTTGTCGTAAGTTCTTATATATACCTCTATAATAATATATTTTGTTTGTTATTTTGTACTCAAATTAAGGTAAAACTTACCCCTAATTCCAGCAGTTTCAATAAATGTGACCATACGGGGCAAATTCATAATCGAGCAAAATTAAATGATAGGATATTACGAGATAAGCTTGTTATTTATGGTTTGATGTGACATCCGTATGGTAACCCCATTGCCAGCTCAACGCTAGGGCGTGATGCTGCAAAATTGAATGGGATTATTGTGGTTTTAATTTGGTAAACATTTTATTGTGTCAAAAGATGAACAAACAAAAATAGAAATCATATTCTGATGGCAATTTTAAATTGTCGAATTCAATTATTTTAAAACTAGCACTCATTTGTTTTAACTTTTGATAGGTAATGTTTTTAGCGGTCAAACAACGTAGGTACCAAGGCAGGCAGTTATTACGAAAAGCGTTACACCTTCGCTACGCTAATGCTAGGCCTTTGCTGTGCTCATTCTAGACATAAGTTCACCTCATGCTATAACTTTGATACGCTCATACAACGTATTTGCTCACACTAAATTTTCGCTACGCTAATGCTACGCTTTTGCTACGCTTTTGCTACGCTCATTCTACACGTTTAATACACTCATGCTCACCTCTTGCTTTAACTTTGCTACGCTCATACAACGTCTTTGCTACGCTTATGCATACCTCACACAACATCTTAGCTACGCTAATGCTACGCTTTTGCTACGCTCATTCTACACGTTTACTACACTTATGCTCACCTCTTGCTTTAACTTTGCTACGCTCATACAATGTATTTGCTACGCTTATACTTGTTCGATTATAATTTGCACTACATCTTTGCTACACTCAGGCTACATCTTTGCTACGCTCACGCTACATCTTTGCTACGCTCATGCTACATCTTTGCTACTCTCATGCTCACTTCTTGCTACACCGGTAAGAGGGTGTTCCTTTAGTGCAGATCTTCCCTAGAAAGGCGAAAGTCCTTGATTTATAGATTTAGGGTACACCAGTTGACCGGTGAGAATCCTACCTATAAAGGCGAGAGGTACCTGTAGGTCAATAGAGGTGGCTAGGGCCTTTGTAGAGCTATCCTTAGTCCGTAGATAAAAAAAGATAATTTTTAACTAAGGAACTTAATGAATATTTTTGCGTATGGGTTCTGCTGTACGACCTTTGATTAAGTGTACGACATATGTTTTTCCAAATAGAGGGGGCGAAGCCGTACCGTACCTAAAATTTTCTCGAACAGCTCGGGCACTTTTCAGGTCACTATAACTTCGTTATTGATTCGAATATCATGCTGAATTATATCTAAGATACATCTTAACGCCCATTTCACATCCTATATAATAACATTGAATGTATTTAGCTGGCATAGTGTTTAAGATTTTTGCTATCAAAGTTCAACATGATTAAAAATGGAAGGTTCTTTGAGAATGCCAGACTTGATTAGAGAACACTTTGTTCTGTAGTTAGAAGCGAGACTTGGCATAATTTCTACATATAAAATGTTTTTGTTGTGATTGTATCTTTCAGAAGCCTCAGGAGCAATGCAACGTGTTATAATATTTATTGTCTGAAGTAAAATTCAAGCGGCATTTTAGCGCGGCCACAGAATCGAATCCAATAAATATTCTGATTCATTAAACACTTGCAAATATCTAGCAAGTGGGCTGTAATAGGATTACTGTTTTATTGCAGTCAACATGAGCGCGGATAGTGACAGAGAACAATTAAAATTATACAAGGATGTAAAACACCATGACTCCCAATAAAGTTAGATACCTGTTTTATATTTTTTTTCATCCCATCTATTCGAAAAGGACAACTGGGTTCGCCTTTAAGTGCACCCAACGGTGGTGTTTTCTATGAGAAACTTTTAGCGGGCAGTAATGAGTTTTCCGGCGCACTTATTAAGTTCCTAATTCAATTGCGGCGCACTTATTGAATTTGGAACCAGCGCCAAATAATTCGAATGCAAATATTGTTTGAATAAATACTGGCTGGTACGACGGCCCAAAACCCAAAACAAAAAAACCCAAAAAACACAAAAAACACAAAACTCAAAAAAAAACTCAAAAAAACACAAAACACAAAAAACACAATACACACAAAAAACACAAAACACAAAACACAAAAAAAAAACACAAAAACACAAAAAAAACAAAACAAACAAAAAACACAAAACACAAAAAAACACAAAAACACAAAAAAAACACAAAAAAACACAAAACACAAAAACACAAAACACAAAACACAAAACACAAAAAATCACAAAACAAAAAAAAACAAAAAACACAAAACACAAAAAAAAACAAAAAAACACAAAACACAAAAAAAACACAATACACACAAAAAACACAAAACACAAAACACAAAAAAAAACACAAAAACACAAAAAAAACACAAAAAAATCAAAACACACAAAAAACACAAAACTCAAAAAAAAACACAAAAAAACACAAAACACAAAAAACACAATACACACAAAAAACACAAAACACAAAATACAAAAAAAAACACAAAAACACAAAAAAAAAACAAAAAAAACAAAACAAACAAAAAACACAAAACACAAAAAAAACACAAAAACAAAAAAAAAACACAAAAAAACACACAACACAAAAACACAAAACACAAAACACAAAAAATCACAAAACACAAAAAAAAACACAAAAAACACAAAACACAAAAAAAAAAAAAAAACACAAAAACATAAAAAAAACAAAAAAAACAAAACAAACAAAAAACACAAAACACAAAAAAAACACAAAAACACAAAAAAAAACACAAAAAAACACAAAACACAAAACCACAAAAACACAAAAAAAACACAAAAAAACACAAAACACAAAAACACAAAACACAAAACAAAAAAAAAAACAAAAAACACAAAACACAAAAAAAAAACACAAAAAAGCAATACACACAAAAAACACAAAAAAAAAACACAAAAAAAAAACACAAAAAAGCACAAAACACAAAAAAACACCCAAAAAAACACAAAAACACAACAAAAAAAACACAAAAACACAAAAAAACAACCATTTGTTTTATTAAATAAAAATATTACAATAACATATGAGGCGCCTTTTATTTTCTCATAGTGGGTGATGAAAAGCAGAGTGTATCACACGGGCGCAACATATATTTTTGGCTCGGGCGACGTACTTTGAATCCCTCGCTACGTTCAGGATTCTACTCTAGAATCCCTCACTTCGCTCTGGATTCAAAAAAGCGCCCTCGCCGTAAAAATATTATGTTGCTCCCTTATGATACAATCTACTATTTTACCATAGACTTCTGTAAAATGCCGATTTATGTACCATAATGAATTTTTTTTGTGCAATATTAATATGTAAAATAAATAAAATGAAATAAAAATATAAAAAAAGAAGGGAATTGAATTGAATTGACAGTTATTTTCATTTCTTAGGTTGCATGCCTTTTAATCTTCTATAGGTTACATTTCGGGGAATGCTCCCAGGAACTTCACGATCTGGTCCCACCATCTCCTTTTCATCATAGGACGAGCAATCGCACGACTCGGTACCATCTACCTCATTAGTATACCCTCTATTCGTACTAATGGTTTCGGTTCCACCTTTATAATGCGAACTGTTAAGGAGTGGAATACATTAACATCATCTGTCTTTTCTGAAAACTATAATCTGTGTCTCTTCAAGCCTTCTAGATCTTTGTGCTCCATCTTTGGCCACATCGTTACTTACCAACAGGTGAGATCGCGGTCAAACAAAGGTCTATCAGAATAACTACAATCACCCTATACAGGGCGTCCCAAGACTATGCGACATGAAGGCATAGTACATTAAATATTGTAGATAGGATATGTTGCGGACAGGAGACTTTATTTTATTTTTTAAAGTTAGTAATACTGCATTCAAGGATTTTCTAAAAATTACTTGCTCCGTCTGGGAATCGATCCCACTTAAATGTGAAAAAAACATCCTGTGTTTTTATGATGCCAATCGAAAGAATGGGCAAAAAAAAAAATTTAGTAACATAGTATCTTAAAACAAAGGAATAACGTAAAATTAATCATTTTAATTTTAAGTCGGTTCGGTTCCCAGACGAAGCATGTAATTTTTTAGAAAATCTTTGAATGCAGTATTACTAAGTTTTAAAAATAAAATAAAATCTCCATTCAGCAAAATATCCTATCTACAATATTATATTTAAGGTACTTTCCCTTCATGTCGCTTAGTCTTGGGACGACCTGTATAATTTTAGCGTGGGTTATTTAGATATTAATCCTATTATTAATTATGTTCATCAACTAATACAGATTCTTTTACAAAATTTAAGAAATATGTAAATAAGTTGAATTGTGTGTATGATCTGCAAATATTTGTTCCTGATCTAGGCATTGTGGTACCATGGTACTTCTAGTACCTGTTCCCACGACACGGAATCCTATTGTGGGGTATGGGTACATAACCGTTCATTTTATGTTATGTTATAAATATGGTGCTCTGGTTTCAATGCGATTTTATTAGTATGAAAATTATAGTCTTAAAAAAAACTTGTTGTGAATAGTATTTCTACGTTAAGTGGGAAGAGAAAATAAAGTTATTTCTTACCTAGTAACAATTTTTCACCGACCATAGAATGAACTACTTGGTACATTTTAGCGCCCCAAGTGGTGTCATACAGCTGGTAATGACCACCCATGGTCACTGCTCGTATCCGCGTAGCTTGACAACTAACCTAACACCTCTCTAAATAACAACCCACCCTTATTCCAACCTATTAAGGTCTATTTTGGCTATAAATCCTAAAGTTGATAGCTGAAAACATTGTTCGCGCGGGTGCAATGCAACATTAGTCAGTGCAGTTCAAAAAGCTTTTAAATCTGTACATTAAGTTTGCTTTTTGAATAACGTAGGTGTATATATAAAGTTTGTCGAAGTGGGTGTTCGTTTCAGCCGGCAGATGGCGTGAGGCAGGATAATACCGCATCGGCTCTATGGTTATTAGTTAGTTATGATTTAAATAAAATCAATAAAGATTTGGTTTAAGTGTACTACTGAAATTGTTTGGGTGATTATTGGGTTACGATTATCATAGGTCACCCAAGCTGGTCATTGACCTAACGCAGGGTGACCGAGAAAGAACCGGTGACACCTATAACTAGTGGTAGTACAAGTAGTAGTACGTACCTAGTCGTATCTACCTACTAATAAACATTTAAGGCAAATGAGACAGGCACACTCGCAAGGGAATCAAAACCTACAGGGTAGGTATTTCCCGTGAACTCAAAATCTTGAAATTTGGTGCGAAGCAACGTCTTATAGCACAGATAAAGGAAAAATTGCAAAAAGCATACATTTTTAATTACATCATAATAAAAATATTTTTAATAATTTTAAACTTACTACCCCTTTCCACATGATGATTTCATTTAGCAATAAAAATACCATAACTTTTACTTATATACCTATAGGTTTGTACGGAACCCTCGGTGCGCGAGTCCGACAAGCACCTGTTCGTTTTTTTTTTCCTAGTTCAATTAAGACTAAACTAAGACAAAAGAAGCTATCACTAGGTAAGTAGAAACCTACCTACTACGTAGTTTACCTACTCAAAGTCTAAAGTAATCCAACAAAATCACGGCACACATGACGTTCGTAAATATTTACAGTGGGGCAAGCTGTCCGCTCTTTACTGGGGATTATGGGATTTTTATTATGAGAAACTTGGCCATTATTAAGGGCCAACTGTTCTAAACAAATATGGTAGGTAATAGCTTTGTTTAGTAGTAGGAATACGCGTAGCACTTTTATTGGAATCAAGTCATAAAAATATTGATTTTTGTAAATATATATAAAATAGGTACTCTTGTAATACAATATTCACCTATTTTCAGTTGTTATACAATATTGACCTTTTTTCCGTGCTACTTATAAACATAACAACAGATAAAAAAATACAAATAAAAGTGCCCTTACTGTTTTATACAATTTTATAGATAACTTCACTATATCATATACTTAATCATTAATAAGTTACGAAATATAAAAAATTAAAAAGTGTAAGGAGTAAGTCTAACATGCTATTTCAATTTTAAAAGGGTGGTATCTTTTTTTTTAGCTTGAGCGATGACCTACGAAGGCGGCGGGCAGAAAGTGGATGAGAAGAGCCGAACACCGGGCGCACATTCAGTGGCGTGTATTGGGAGAGTTCTATGTCCAGCAGTGGACTAGTGTGGGCTGATGATGATCTTTTTTTTATAGAGTAAAGTATGACGACCTCTGTGGCGCGGCGGGCGAAGGTTGGCCTGGGACGCAGGAGGTTGCGGGTTCGATTCCCGCCTCGGAACAAATATTTGTGCGATCGCAGATATTTCTTCAGGGTGTTCTGGGTATTTTTCTATGTATAATAAAAATATATATCTATGTAATATATTGTATTAAGTAGGTATATCAGTTATCTAATACCCATAACAAAAGCTCTGCTTAGCTTGGGGCTAGATAATGTTGTGTGAACTTTCCAGTTTTTTTTATTTATTTCAAGACTATTTGAAATACTTCACTCTATAAAAATTATATTTGTATATAGTAAGTAAGTAAGTAAAATGTTTATTTTGATACTTCATACACAAAGTTATTTTTACAAACAGTTTAATTATAATACGAGTATATTATTATACATTATGTAGGTATAGTGCTGTCAAAAACGGTTCGTGCTCAGCATAATGCTGCAGTGACCTGCAGCGCTGATTTTCAGCATGACCTCGATACGATTCCATATAACCTTTTTCTTCTTGAAAACTGTAAGAATATAATAAAATCTTTAAAAATTCTAGAGTTCAATAAAGACATGCTGTGATCTTATTGCGCCTTAATATTATAGGTCTTACCTATACATTAATTTTCGCCGCCATTTCATTACGTAACTTCCTGCCGAAACAAAACCAATGACTACCTAAGCACGTACACACAACAAAACGCTTTACCGACTCATAATTCCTTCCTTTGACTTACTCCGTACCAAATTCATAATAATTTGAGGAACAATTACCTTTTCCTTTCATGTTACACCTTTGTGGCCGGTCCCATTGCGTACTATTTGAGTTGAGCGTTTAATAGAGAGTAACCTCAAAGAAAAATGTACTTACAGACAATTACACTACGTATGTAAGTATAGGGCACTTGCTAGGGCGCTGAGTCAGGCACTAGGGAGGACTCCTGCTTTTATCGATAACAAGAAATTAGACTAGGTAAACTGGCCAAATGCGTATAGGACTTCAGTACTTTATCATATGTTCAGTGGTATAGGGTAAATACACATAGCGTAGTGTAGGGTTTCGTTTTCAAGTCAAAAATATATGTTTGGTCCCCTCTTTACCCCCCGCGATTGAGCACCCAACCGATAGAGCTGAAATTTTAATACTTTTCAACTTCGACCAAAGTAAAATGTACTTGTCAAGTTCAAATGATAATAAGATGACAGTGAGTTCACGGAGACAACGGAACTTCTAGCCTCATTTGATCAGCTTACGATCAGGGCTGTGTCTACCCGGGGGTGCGAGTACCCAAGTGCGATGTATTAGGCGCTAAAGCGCCCCTGCCTCAGCGACATCCAATGAGATCCCCTAATAATCCTGATAAACGTCCTTGGAAATCTTTGATTACACAAAAAATAACTAGTGTTAGGTAGCCCTACTTCTACCAGCATCGTTTTTTTTCAATAACTTCTCTGATATGCTGTCATTACGTTTTTCTCCTTCCAAATTCATTAAAATATAACACCCGACCGTCACATGCATAGTCATGCGGTCATATTGTGTAATAGACTGAAGTTGGATTTTGATTACCAGTTTGCTGTTCATTGCGCTGTGTGAATAAATATTTTCGCTTTTGTAAAGAAGCTAACACACGCAGCGCAATAAACAGCAAACTGGTAATCGACATCGATTGGCTGGATTGGATTGGCATCAAATAGCTGTGCGGATCGCACACTAGAATCATTTGTATCGTGGGTACCAGGATCTACGAGTACCGTGATACCACAACACCCAAATCCGGAACGAATATTTGCAAATCATACAAACATTTGTCCCACTGCGGAAATTCAACACGTAACCTCACGCATCTCAGCCGGCTACTCGTCCGCCGCATCACAGAGGCGTCAGGCATCGATATCACCTCCTTATCGTAGCTTGTGTGTCCCCGCACTATGGCCTCATCTCCGGCCTTTGTGGAGCCTCTCCAATATTCGCTTTGTTACACAGAAACGCCACAGCGTCTCTAATACGTCGCTGTTTGCCTTCGTATAAACACATTGAGCTAGGAGTATTTTTACTGTTTCAATGGCTTTGATACTTGGAAAATCCTGTAAGCCTTTGGTTAACAGAGCTTTTAAGTTTAAGTTTGTCTGCAGTAAATATGACAATCCTAAATATAAATGCGAAAGTTTGAAATGTATTGAATCACGCCGTAAGAACTGACCCGATTTCGATGAAATTTAGTGCACAAATTATGCACCTGGAATGAGGTATAGGATACTTTTTATCTCAGAACAACACGAGCACAGCATCCTAAATAAGGAAATCTGTAGAAAAGCAAAGATCACAGACATTGCTCTCAAAATTAGCAAGTTGAAATTACCCCTTCGGCCGCCTACAAAACCGTAGTTTTGTTACCGGTTTCGATGAAGGAATTATTTTTCCTTGCACGTAACTATTAGTTTCGATGGATGAATTATTCTTGAAAATACAGGACATTAGCTCACAGAACTCACAGAACAGCAGTCTTATTGTGTAATAGACTGAAGTTCGATTTTGAAGTCCATTTTGCTATTCATTGCGCTGAGCGTTTAAAATATTGCTGCTCTTCAAAAGCTAAAACACGCAACGCAATGAACAAGCAAGTTAAAACGCTTGCTGGCAGACAAATTATTTTTGTATGACTTACTTGATTTATGTTTTTAGTTGGTATTTTTTTAGTTTTCTTTCTCTGTTTGGGTTTTTTTGTAAATTGATATTATCTTGGTTTGACGTCCACATTAACTGTAGTTTTAGCATAGATTACTCAACCTCAATGGAAAATTTAAATTGGCCTTCCGCATACATGTATTTTGCTTGTAAGTATAAAATATAAGTTATAGTTTTGTGTACCTAGCAGTAATTTTCTCAAAACTAAAAAATAAAGTAATTAATAAAAAGCAAAGGTAGTTAAAAAGGTAATTAGGTAAAAGGCAAAAGCCTAACCAAGTAGATAGATCAATCTTGCTACCCACCGCCAGATAGAATTTGATATTTTCCATACATCCAATCAGATAAATATTGTAAGAATCTTATGCATAACGATCTGGCTTCTGGTTTCTTCCTATTCGCAAAACAAGAGCCCAAATCACTTCGCAAGCCAACATTATCGTTAACATCGTTTATTGCTCCACTCTACTATATCTATACATATAATGTAGGTACAAATATGTTGTCGAGTCCGTCCTCGGGTACATTATTGACTTGTCCAATAAACGTGCGAGTCCGCGCGCCTTTTGTCAGCTGGAGGCTCGCTAAGGGTGGAGAAAGACTCATTCAATCGACAACAGCTAAATTCCGTCACTATGTATCTCAGTAAAGTTCCTCGTAAGTTAGAAAATGACATAACAGCGCTACGAAAAAAAGAAAATCATTAAAACTGTTTGTAAACAAATATTTGCTGCGTAATCGAAAACATAAATCGATAATATTTTCTAAAACAAAATAAGAAAATAATATTTTTCTAAATAATATTCTAAAATAATATATAGAATAATATTTTTTGTCTAAAATAATAATATTAATAAAAAACAATAATATTATTAGTTTCTCTTCTTAATTTTATCAATGTACGCTGAGAGGTAATAGTGATATTTTTGTTATAAGCACATAGTAGAGGTAAGTTCATGTTTTTTTTATCAAGAAAATTTATCGTAATCGTGTTTTAGGCTCGATACAAAATTCTTTATTGCACAAGACAAAAAGCCGTACATAGGCGATTGGCTAATTAGCATTTTCTTCCAGCTAACCTTGTGTAAAGTAGAGTGGGTGGTAGTGCTATTAAAATACCTACGAAAATAATACGAATCATACCCTTGGAAATATTATGAAGATACGTTTACAGCCTCGTAGTAGTTACAGAGGGTAGTTAAATCGTCAAGAGTCTCCGTCAAGTCATAACCCAGTTATGGTGGCAGAAAAACCGAGTTTTTACTGGGAAAAATCCACCAATTCGAAAAGATACGCAGTACACGCATTTCACTACATCACAAATGTGCTATTTATCCAAGTTACACCGGTTAAAATGCCATCAAAATTACACTAAATAACTCGAAAAAACACATTACAATGTAAAAACAGCAAAAAAAACACGTTTGTTGTATGGGAGCCCCCTTAACATTTCAATTGTCTAACTGTCAACTGTCAACTATCATGGTTCATGAGATACAACATGGTGACAGATGGACAGACAGACAGATGGACAGCGGAGCCTTAGTAATAGGGTCCCGTTTTACCCTTTGAGTACGGAACCCTAAAAATTACGTTTCGTTCAAAAATGCCAGATTGAATCCTGCTATATTCTTGGAGCAAGCAACGTATTCTTTTCGAATAGATTGACTGGTCGGCCACGTAAAAACAAACAAAAAATGTCTTTCCATACTCACTAGCATGAATGGTCTTATCCCCGCAGATTCCTTCGCGTGATTAAATGAGCCGCCGGCCATCGCTATATTGCTGTCCCGCGACACGCGCTAATGTACCCCCTTCTAGACCCCCCTTTGACCCTCCGGGGGGGTATGGACACGGATAGCGGATAGTTGGTGTGTGGAATTAAGGCAGTCCTTTCTATTGTTTTTCCGCACTAGTGCATTATACGCTGTGTTAGGTCTAGTTTCAAGAATGACAGAAAAAAAATACAGACAAGAAATGTTAACAGTCAATCAAATATAATTAAACTAGTGGAATGCCCGCGACTTCGTCCGCGTGTACTTTTCCATACAAATTTCAACAACCCGCTGACCCCCTTAGGGGTTGAATTTCTGGAATTCCTTTCTTAGTGCACCCCTAGACCACAAGAGGAACGTACCCTCCAAATTTCAGGTCTCTAGGACTCACGGTTTGGTCTGTGAGTTGATAATCAGTCAGTCAGTCAGTCACGCAACGATTTTATATATATTGATTATGTTCTTGATTTATTTTGAATTGAAGACGGATAATTGACCGAGCGAGCGAAGTCCTTGCAACAACTGGAAAAATATGCCTTCATCTGTCCGGATGTATGTTGGTACTCACGTACGGTCGTATTTTTCAACGGATCTTGACGATCCTTGTTTTTTTTGTCGTCGGTGTTTTTTGAATGAATGGGTATTTCTCCCAAAATGGGAGAATGTAATATGTTTCCTGCATATTTACCGGGGTTCTGAAATCTAAACAAGAATTTTGAATAGAAGCAAAATCGGTCTAAAGATTGTCAAGATGGATGGATCGACATGATGCATTGAATAAATACATGCAAACACCATTTAAGTTTAGTCTTAATCTGTCATTCGCTTTTAACATATGAAAAAGTCATATGTTAGTACCGACACTAATGTATGGTAGCGAAAGTTGGGTATGGCAGAAGAAACATGAAAGTAGAATAAATGCAGTGGAGATGAGAGCTTTGAGAAGTATGTGTGGTGTGAATTTGAGAGATAGAATAAGGAATAGTGTGATAAGAGAGCGTTGTGAAATTAAAGCAGACGTAGTGACTAGGATTGAGAAAGGTATGCTTAGATGGTTTGGGCATTTAGAAAGGATGGACGAAACGGGTACACGAGACGAGCGTGAATGGGACAGTGGGAAGGGGAAGACCTCGGCGAACGTATTCAGACCAGATCGGAGACGTTCTGGAAAAAGGCCAAGTCAAGAGTACCCTTAACCGACGAGCATGTATGAAGAATGTGATGAGAGTGAATGAAGCAAAAGAGGTGTGTCAGGATCGTAGCAAGTGGAAATCCGTGGTCTCTGCCTACCCCTCCAGGAAACAGGCGTGAGTTTATGTATGTATGTAAAAAGTCATCATTTTCAAAAACTAACTTCAAAAAACTTCACGAAATATGTACAATTGGTACAAATAGGTAGTGATAATAATATTCTACTACAAAGAATTAAACCGACTGCCATTACGAGGATTTTAAAGTCGTATAAATTTAAGGTTCTCTCTTATATTAATAATCCAGTTAATTGGTTATAAGAATAAAAGGTCGAAATTCATGAGCCGCGTGTTTTTTGTTTACATGCTTCTTAGTTCGAATGAGTGAAATAAACAATGGGTTGGTAAAAAAAAATGACAACTCATGTTCGACCGAGCGACATGAGCGACTGTTCTCATTAACTAGTTTTAATCAGATTAACTAAATAAGAACTTTGTATGATAGTTTAAGAACCTCAAGTTTCATGCCAGCCACCATTTTGCCACGATAACTGCACATTGTCGATGCTGTATAAAATAAAATAGACGTGTATAGATTGAATCTGCCATTTTTGAAAGAAACGTCGTCATTTTTATTTAATTGCAATTTGATGTGTTTTTTCGAGTTTTTCGTGTAATTTTGGTGACATTTTAACAGGTGTAACTTAGATACATAGCACATGTGTGGTGTAGTTAAATATAAGTGTATTGCGTGTCTTTTTGAAATGGTGGACTTTTTCCTGCAAATACTTGGTTTTCCTGCCACCATTTAAACTGGGTTGTAACTTGACGGAGACTCTTATTTTATTTATTTTATTTTATTTATTGGATTTACAAAACAGATTACAATCAACTTAGCTTAAACTTACATGCATATTTAGTTCTATTCTAGATTCGTAATCAAATATGTAAACACGACTAAGTCACAGTGTTGCATAGTTATAAATTAAATTACCCTAAAAAACCGGGAACCGAAAAGATAATTAAACATTGTTTTCATTTAAACTTTATAATACCGAGATTCTGTCTTCTGTTCTGTTTTTCTGATTCTGTTTGTTCTTGACGACTAGACTAATTTTATAACAATTCATATCAATTGCCAATGGCGAAATTTTTTGGAGCACTTCTCAGAAGCCATTAAATGAAGATGAAGAAGAAGTAGAAGTGGTTTTTTTTTTTTTTTTTTTTTTTTTTTTATATACTACTTGTATGACGGAACAAGCAAGAGGCCCACCTGATGTTAAGCGGTAACCTCTGTCTATGAACAGTGCATTACCTCATAGGTCACGTCTACCTAGGACGCACCCTATGTGGCATTGCACTGCGCCCGCCACCCTGAGACATAAAGATGAAAAGTCTCATGTGCCTGTAATTTCACCGGCACCCTTACACTTCAAACCGGAACACAGCAATGCGAGAACTACTGCTTTGTGGCAGAAATAGGTATGGTGGCAGTACTTCCCCGGACGAACTCTTTCACTAAAAAGCTCTACTACTACTAAATGTATAAATAAATAAATAATGCTGGACAGTTCACACAACGTTATCTAGCCCCAGGCTAAGCAGAGCTTGTATTATCGGTACTAGATAACTGATATACTTAATACAATAAATTACATAGATAGATATTTTTTATTAAACACATTCAACACCCAGAACACCCTGAACAAATATCTGCAGATCGCTTAAATATTTTTTCCGAGGCGGGAATCGAACCCGCAACCTCCTGCGTTGCAGGCGAACCTACGCCCACCGCGCCACAGAGGTCGTCAGTGTATATTCAGCCATTTTACTTTTCAATCTTCTTTGTTAAGACGGTTTTTGAAAACGTCCTACCCAGTGGTCAATTCCAGTAATCACCAATCTTGGCTTGGATTGGAGGGTGGTCAATTTCCTCCCCAGCCATTTACCCTCTAAATTCATTACACCCGTCGCAGTAGATTGGTTTTGGGAAAAAATGTTTCTTCGGGACGGACAGAGAATATTTTTACGGCAAGGAAAATAAGGATGAGGATAAATTATTATTTTTTAAAAAAATCGAAGCAAGGGGAAACATTTAAGTGAAAAAACCCTACACTGACGTAAACTTGACGTAAATTGATGAAGCTATATTTTTATCATGGCTAGATACGTATAATACTAAATTTTGAAAACTATACTTACATAGACATATGCCTACCCCGAAAGGGTAGGCAAAGCAGTTCATAGCGCTGCAAACGCTAGGGCTCCAAGGAAGGAGCCCTGTGATGCAGAGGGCTTTATCGAGGTGATAAGGAAGAAACGGAAGCCCTCTAGCCGGAACCAGTGTGGTACTCATGTATCCAGTGAGCAGCACTTCCGAGCGGAGGTACCCACTACGCAGATCTACGTGTCCCGCGTCTACTTCGACGTGAAGGCCGTAGAGGTGGTGGAATACATCAGGAAGAAAGCCGGAGTGGGTTTGAGGGTCATGAAGTTGGACTCTCGTCATAATGTGAGCTTTTGCTTATTTATGGTGAGGGTCCCTACGGAAAATGTGATGACTTACTTGAGTCCTGACTTCTGGCCGAAAGGGGTGAAGTTCCGGCGGTTCAAGGGACGCCTGTCACGTGATCCCCCGGGCCGCGACGCGTCGGCGATCACACGTGTGTTAGATTAAGTAATAAATAAAGTGTTTTTTTATAAGTATGTTAGTTTCTAAGGTATTTATGTTGATATGGGCTTACTGTTTAGGTTTAGTGCATTTCTCAGTAAGCCTGTTTTTTTTTTTTTTTGCAAGTTAATAAAACAAGTTTTAAACAGCTTGTAATAAATAAGTTTATTTAGCAAAAAAATAAAAAACCCCCAACGCAATGAATGACGATTTTGATACAATGTGTATAAGAACCACCGCTAGAAAACAAACATACATACATAGACACACGCCTTTTTCCTCCTCAATTTTTAGCCTCAATGGTTTCACCGTGGGTTGGACCATCGTGGGATATAGACGTGACAAGTGGTGACTGCATCGTTTCCATTGCTTTCCACGACTGACTCTACTATAACGCTTTCTTCCAGTAATAATATAACATAACATAAGATAGCGCCAGGACAAATCTTATACCCACGAATTTTACAAACAAGTTAATATGATCTTTTTATTGCAACATTTACACTACTAAATAACTTCAGATGTACGAGTTATTCGAGTAGGTGCACAAAATATCAAGCTTCATCTGAAAAAAAAACAGGCTCCATTAACTTTGCACAAGCTGTATATTCCTAAACGGCCATCAACAAATAGCCAAAGCATTTCTTCCAAAGTTAATCCCACAAAAGTCGTCCATAAATAAAAATCGCACTTCCATCATCCATTGTGAGCCATCATCCAGCCTTCGCGCTTTCAAGAACATAATCCTTCAGGAACTCATTGTTAGCTGAGCGTCCTAAGCGTCGAAGACAGGGCATTAATCCTGCCTTTTGAAGACAAGAGATATCCATCAATTGTCAACATTGGGCTGGAGGGGCACGTCCCTGCTCCACCCTCTGCCACCCTCGAATCGCCCCCTTACCCACACAGAGAAAATTTGGCAAAGACTATCTACGCAGATTGTTTTAGGCAGAAGAATCTTTTTTTATGCCCATATTTATGAATACTGCACCAATGCCAGGCAGAAAAGTTAATCCAAAAAAAAAAAAGATTCGCGGCTGACGAAAAAAAGATTTTTTAACCTCTAACTTTTGGGTAGATTCGATTGTTTATTAATATGGTCACAGATAAAAGAATACTATACATATGGTGCTAATTTTTTACCCATTTTAATAAACAATCGAATCTAGCCAAAAGTTAGAGGTAATTTTGGGTTTTTTCTTTTGAGAAAATATTGTTCTATCGTATTTCTGGTACAGCGTTCCCTTGGAATTGTAATTTAGTATCCAAGCATATTTTTAATTTGAATATTGTACTTGTTTTAGTCACTTAAAAATCAAATCTACCATTAGGAATTCTGTGGCATGCCCCACCATCATTAAAAACTTGATTCGAAAATATTAAATGCAATGATGGCAGTGATACATTTTCTTGCTCGTAGTGAAAACAATGCTACGGAGTAGCCGCGTGGATCTAAAATTATCATAGCGTAGTATAGTCAGCCCGTAGCAACTCAATTTGTCTCGTAACTGCGTAGACCCGTTAGGCGTTCATTTTTATTAGTACTTATACCCGTAAGTATGTATTTCATAGATACAACTCTGGGTTCTAAGTAGGTGGTATCAATGACCGGTGTTTAATTTTCTGTTCTCCCAAACTTTTCAAACAAAGTGAAGCAAGTATATTAAAATCACTGATCCTTTTGTATCGTCTTCTAAACCAAGTGAGTTTTAGTTACTTCTGTTCCTCGCGACCAAACCTAGAATAATCAGGCAACAAACATGGTTTGACTACAAAATATTTACTCTAAAATATATAGCCAAGATTGAACGAATTACCTACAAGGCTAAGAGACTCTAAGCTTTCTCATTTAAATTAGTAACTACTAAGAATTTTACTGTAGCTTCTGTGCTTTTTTTCTTTGGTGTTAAACATAGCTATGGGAGTGAGCTAGTGATTGTCAAAATTTGGCTTCGTAGAACAAAGCGCTATTTACCGAGCGAGGAGCCTTTGTGTCGGTATTACACCACTCTACATAATATTGTGAAAGTTCTGACAATACAGTGTTTGAACGCCGGCCGGTATTACGAGGCAACTCGAAAAATTGCGACGACTTTGAGGTGATAGGGATTAGGTAGGTATTTGTGTGGCTAGCAATGGAAGTTGTAATTGGGTGAAGTTTTCTAATTTAAATCTTGATTTGTGAGACAATTAATTGTTTTAACTTTTAAGGTAGGTGTACCTAATGCTCAAATAGTAAGGCGTCGTTGCATCTATTCTTTGTTATTAAAACAAGTTTTTTATAAAAAAAAAAACAATACTAGCTTTTATTATATTAGTGACCAGAACCATGTGCTGATCAAAATGAGAGTAAAAACGGTCAGTCTACTATTATCCCTTGAGGAGTTCCATTGTCCACCCTCCGTCTCCATCATCAGATCAGCTTGCTGTCAACATAATATTGTATTGTCATCGGAACTTGACAGGTATGTCAAATTTCATCTCAATCGGTTGAGGATAACTGATTTAAAATTAAATTGCAAGATTCCATCCGGACAAACATACATACATTGCAAGTTAAATAAAAGCTTGTAATAATATTAGTGTATTTCTAGATTTATACTGTTCTTGTTATTTGAAAATTTTCTATTAAAAGAAAAACGAGAATTAACCTACAAAAAACCCTACACTAGTACGATAATATCACAATTTAATAATAATATCACATTATCGAATAATTTGAAAAGCATAAAAATTATAATGCCTTTACTAGCAACCCTACATCATGCCAACCGCCAATTAGATAATAATAAATCATGGAACAGACAGCATGCAGAAACTGAATTACACCAAAATTAATTGGCCGAAAACCCGTTCGAACACACGTTCGGAAAGCTCGCGTTCGAAATTCAAATGAGGCGGCAGGCCCCACCCCACGCTCCGCCCCGCCGCCATCTTGGATCCGGGTGGGGACAAAAGGGGGGCTATTAAATTATTTCATTCCACATCGGGCCATGCTCGGTATCGGATTAAAACAATTGCCTGCGAAACCATAAATGGATAATGAATTTAGCGAAGAAAATAATATGGCACGAAATTTAATTTACTCGAATCCTAACGAAATTACAGGGTATTTTTAGATTAGGCACTGCTTTTTGAGGGCTTACTTAAATATTTATCATTTTGTTTTCCTTTTCTGTTACTTCGACGATATTCTAAGCTCCATATTAGGTACTTACCTAATGTATCAATGCTCTACCCAAATAATTGAATGTTTTGGTATTAATATATATTATAATATAATATTGATTTATTCAGACAACTGAGTCCAACTTGTTGGAGAATAAACTTTAACTTGAATAATTATTTTCGAATAAAAACAACTTCGTAGCTAGGATTTTATCCCCAATACAAGATTTTATAATATTATTGATCGGAACCGTGTGCTGATCACAATGAGCCTAAACACGGCCAGTCTACTATTAACCATCGAGGAGTTCCGTTGTTCACCTTCCGTCTCTATCATCATATCAGCTCCCTGTCACCATCATATTGTATTGTCATCGGAACTAGACAGGTATGACACCTCAATCGGATATCTGAAAGTCACCCTTATCGCCACCCGTGAAATACTTATCATTGAGTAGTTCCATGTCAGCTCTGGCCTTCTTCATCAGTTACACTTCATCAAATGGAACTTTCTTAATGCACATGCTTGACTTGTTGCTGAAAATACCGAAATCGCTATGGCGCTGTCTCGACGAGCGAGAGAATCGCGGCGATATTATGGCCAGGATTCTCGAAAACAACCTCTTTTTGATTCAACTTTAAACCATCAAATATGATTTGTTTTAATCGGATAAAAATATATGTTGTAGTCTGAAAACCGTTCTAGATTATTCTACGGTTCAAAACACGATACGTACAATTTCACTCGATCAAAAAAAAATAAGAAAACACTTAAATCTTAATCGTTTTTTGAGTTGTACTCAAAGAATATCAGACTCATACTCACAAAAATTCGTCAAAAAATAGGCAATGAGGTTATCTAGATTATTCTACGGTTAGTTTTTCTCAAAAGGTTTTTTTTTGTTGTAATGAGCTATTATATAACAATGCGGCCTGCGCGCCTCGACTCAGTAGCCCGCCGGGCGTCTCCGAGGTAGGACCTGTGTCGTTTTTTATAGCGTTACTACTGTTGCAATATATACTGTGACGCACAAAATATGCACAATAGGGTCAGAGAGTTCATTTGAACTGCGAGTCCGCGCGACTCGCCTCGCGGGGAGGGAGGTAGCACTAAATGCCTACTGCGCCCGGATAAGAAAGCCTTAACGTCGTGCCATGTATTTCTATGAACGCGTCTCCACACGGCGATGTTATAGCGGCGATAATTGTATGCGCGAGCGCGGACTCGTCGCGATTCTCTCGCTCGTGGAGACAGCGCCTATATGTGTGCCTATAATATTTGAGGAGTTCCCTCAATTCCTCATGGACCCCAACATCAGAACCAGATTTCAACACAATGTGGAAGCATAGCGAGTCAACTAAAAAATAAAACAACCCGGTTCATAAAAAATACACATGACTTAGAACCTCCTCCTTTTTTTTGAATTCGTTTAAAAAGTAAAAGCCTCGAATATGAAAAACTATGAGATCGTTCCTAACTTATAAGCTGCAGTGACCCAACAGGGGTACATGCGGAGCTCCTCGAAGTTCGGAAGCCAGTGGAAGTTGTGGCGCGGGTGTACGCGCGAGTTTGTAGCGACGAACACTGCGGTCTCTCGTGTCGATGTTGAAAGTATCAAGACTGTTTGTAAAGCAAGTAGCTCTACATGAGGTGACTCCTTTTATGTAGAATAAAAATAGTTACTCGGTATCCAAGACATAAGGTGTTTTTGTAATAGTGATATTTAGGGTAATAACAAATCTTAAAATATATTGAAATTTTTAATAACCTAGGTACATATTTTATGACCGAGTGAGGTAAACGTCCTTGCAAGAACTGGCAAAATTTACTTTCATCTGCCCGGATGTATGTAAGTTGATACACGCGTACATGTCGTATTTTTCAGCAAATCTTGACCAAATTCCTTATCCAACCGTTTATTAGATTTCCGTTTTTTTTTTATTCAAATGCCTTACTTTGCCTTCAGCCATCTATCTATCTATCTATCCAGCCGGTAACACCCACTGCTGAGGAAAGGCCTCTTCCCTATAACACCACTCCTGGCGGTCTTGTGCCAGCCGGATCCACCGCTCGCCTACTGCCTGTGCACAAAAAACTCTCTACTTTGCTTTCAGCCACAAAATCGGCCAAATATGCGAATATTTAACCAAAGTCGAAACAGGAGTTACTATTAGTTAATCTGTGCCAAAACTGACATCTCGCCCGGGCCACAGAATAAATAATAGTACAACCCGGGCGTTCTGGATAATCAAAATATCGACAAGTAAAGCCACTTTCAAGCCATATAGCAGGTGAGAATCGAACACGATTTAGCCATCAGCGTGGCGTTGCTCGTCAGTCGCATCTTGCCCCCCTGTCTCCCTCCCCCTTGTCTCCGATTCAAATTGAATAGTCGAGTTGCACCGCGCTGAAGAAACTATTGTGAGAGCTGTGGCCACTGTGCTTGAACTAGTGATGTGTCGGGTGCTCAACAAACATTTACGAATACGGATTCGTTGAGAAAAAAAAAACATCTCTCGGCCATTAAATATTGTGTAGAGCCGATGCACACGATTTTAGCGGTGCAATTTTCAAACGCACACCTTAAACACAACTGCGTCGTGTTTAAAAAACAGCTAAAAGCTAACTTTTGCTTGTTCATAAAATTTTCAGCTGATATCGTCTCATGATGATGATGTTTTTTTTAAACTTTGTGAGTAACTTTGTGCAGTTTGTTTACAACCTTTTTGTAACAGCAAATCTAACTGTAATTTTGTGTATTTTCATGTTTTATTTTATTATATCTGTGTTGTTACAAATAAAAATTATTCTATTCTATTCTTCTATTCTAATATTGTGGTATCATCTGCCTTTAACAATGCACTGACTCAAAGGTCACATCCACCTAGGACCCTATGTGGCATTGCACTGCGCCCGCCACGCTGAGACACAAAGATGAAAAGTCTCATATGCCTGTAATTTCACCGGCACCCATACCCTTCAAACCGGAACATAGCAATGCGAGTACTACTGCTTTGCGACAGAAATAGGTATGGTAGTAGTACTTCCCCGAACGGACTCTTTCAACAAAAAGCTCTACTACTAATACAGTCATCCATGATGATGTCATCCAGGCCGATTTCGGCCACGGCAACTGTTTATCTGCTTCATGCGGAATAGCTTCGCCGATGTGCTCTTATAAGACTTACGAACCCCGTTTTGGCTGTAAACGTGCGTTTGCAGTATTTGCATGTATCATTGCATGTATCATTGTATGTTGCATTGTATCGTCGGATACGCTACGTATAGCTACAGTAGTGAACAAAATGGGTTTTCTTCAAAAGTAGGTGTTTTCGCTGGTACCTACATAGTACGAGTATTCTAATAATGCATCATAATATCGGGAATTGTATATCTCCACATTTAAAAGAATCAAAAAGACACCATATCGTCATTTTCATGGTTCCATAACCAAGGGATGCCAAACTGGACGCTATTACTAAGCATACGCCACCCATCCGTCTGTTTGTCTGGATTCCGTCATAGATGTAATCTCGACAGCCGTAAGAGGTACCCAGGAATTAGTGAAGGATAGTGACGCGGCGGGTGAAGATTCCCTGCGATGCAGAAGGTTGCGGGTTCGATTCCCGCCTCGGAACAAATATTTGTACGAGCTGCAGATATTTTGTTCAGGGTGTTCTGGGTATTTTTCTATGTATAATAAAAAATATCTGCCTATCCAGTTGATTTTTTTACAGATTAGGTATGTATTGTTTGAGTCAGCCTGTATCAGTCCGCTGCTGGATATGCCTCTCACAATGCGCGCCATTTAGAACGATTTTCAGCTCTTCCCATCCACTTTCTACAAGCTGCCTTACGCACATCGTCCACACCGATAAAACCGATAGCGTGTCTTATCTATATCTACTAGTGTTCTAGTCTTGAGTTGAGTAAACTTTCACGATGTTTGATAAAATTGGGATTTTCTTCAAAAGTTACTTTTCGAGATACGGGGGGGAGGGGGGCTTGACTTCTGAGTACGGCACCACGGAGTATAATATTGTGCCTACACTATGCGAGAGGAGACGCAAGACCGCTTTATTTTATTATACACAAATATCTTCGGATACGCAACGGATACGGAACCCATGCCATCACTAGTTTGAAGTTTTGAACAGTGTGCGCGCAATTGGGCGTATGTGGCTTCCGCAGTAACTGCTCCATGATCTGTGGCTCCGGCTCGAAGACAATGCGGTGGATGTTTGCAGATCGATACCGATACGGACTTGTTTATCGGGATTAGTCTTTGGTTTATAGGGAAATGTTTCGGAGTTAGATTATAGATAACTACATATGTACAAATGTTTTTATTTACAAAAAAATTATTATAAACTAAATTAACATTATTTATTGGACTACATAAAAGTATTATACATAGGCCAAAGTAACTCTATCTCTCATTTAAGATAGCATAGATAGTTAGTGTACTGCGGAAAACAATTTAAAGGTGACTTTGATTACAGACTTGATTGAAAATATTTAAGTTTTCAATATGAAATCTAGTGTTCACCAGACACTAAAGTATAGCTTTCAGCTATGCACCAAACTTTATCAAGTACTCAGATAATTTGGTGTGTTCGGCCTACGAAACGACCCCACTGTCTCCTCCCGTAGATGTAACAAAAGCCGACTAAGGGATTACACCAGTGGATTGGCAGTAGCATCCACTAGAGTACTGAACATCTATTAAAAAAAATGGTACAGTCTTCGACCAAAGTAAAGAGGTATTTTTATTTTATCTGTGCGGTTCAGTCGAGATACAAATACTTTTATGTGAGAGAGTTCGTCCGGGGAAGTACTACCGTCATACCTAGTTATGCCGCAAAGCTGTAGTGCTTGCATTGCTGTGTTCCGGTTTAAAGGGTATGGGTGCAATGCCGGTGAAATTACAGGCACATGAGACTTTTCATCTTTATGTCTCAGGATGGCGGGCGCAGTGCAATGCCACATAGGACGCGTCCTAGGTGGACGTGACCTATGAGGCAATGCATTGTTTTAACAAAAAAAACTGCCTTTAGACAGAGATTACCGCTTAAGAAGCTTACTCTGCCATTTACACAGTTAAAAATAAAAAAACTACCAAACTTCAACATGAAAGACGTCTCCATAGCACGCAAATAAAAGTACAAACAAAAGCAGCTTACCTCAGGTTGTTCCGCGGGTCTTTCGGCGCACTTTTATAAACACCCTCCAAAATCTCACGCACTTTTGCAAACAGCTCAATTCTCCACCAAGTCCTCATGCACTCTATACCTATACCAATTTAAAATATACACATCTGTAGGTAGATAGGTATACAGTTTGCAATGGATTGGGAAATGTGCCGGGTGCACATAAATAATGCACGCGAGCGGACAAATCACTTAGCGCGTCGATTCGGCCTATCTGTACGAGTACCTGTGCTTATACATTCCAAACTTCGGCTCGCTTGTTTTTGCTCATAAATATTATCATAGTCAATTCAGTATCTGTCATCATCATCATCATCAGTAGTAGTAGAGCTTTTTTGTGAAAGATTTCGTCTGGGGAAGTACTACCACCATACCTATTTCTGCTGAAAAGCAGTGTGCTCGCATTGCTGTGTTCCGGTTTGAAGGGTATTGGTTGCCGGTGAAATTGTGAAATTAGAGGCACATGAGACTTTTCATCTGTATGTCTTAGGGTGGCGGGCGCACTGCAATGCCACATAGGGCGCGTCCTAGATGGACGTGACCTATGTGATAATGCACTGTTCATAGGCAGAGGGTACCGCTTATCATCAGGTGGGCCATCTGCTTGTACCACCATTCTAAGTTGTACAAAAAAAAAAACAGCCCACAGTAATGCACTGCTAGACATAGGCCTCCCTCGTAGAATGCCACGACAAACAGTATTGAGCCGCCTCCATCCACTTTTTACCTGTAAACTTTATAATGTCTTTGGTCCGTCGAGGCGTTCCTCTTCAGCGTCGCCTCTTTTTTATCCGATTACGGCAAAGCCAAAAGGTAGGATTATGTTTTTAGTAGTCTATGTACCAACTTATGTTTGTATGTTGTACTTATGTTTGACGGCCTCTGTAGCGCGTCGGGCGAGTAGCCGGCTGAGATGTGAAAGGATGCGGGTTCGCGGTTCTGGGTATGTATAATAAAAATATCGATCTATGTGATGTATTGTATTAAGTATATCAGTTATCTATAGTACCTACCCATAGCACAAGCTCTGCTTAGCGTGGGCCTAGATAATGTTGTGTGAACTGTCCAGCATTATTTATTTATTAGTAATGTTATTCTTTCTCTAAATAACGAGTAAATAAGTTAATTCAAAATTATAACGAAGAAATGACTTTTGAATTTGATATAAATACTTCTAACAGGACTAGCTCATGTCAAGGTTACAATGCACGCGGGCGGACAAATTATATACCTAACACATTTATTTAGCTATATCTCATGAATATTCATGAATCTAAATTAAAAAGTCCAGAGGAGAACGAACGACATATTTTCCTTAAAAAAACGTCCGAGCTTCATCAGGGAGGTATTTCATTAAGTCTTTATCCGATGGCTGAAAGAAAGACCTCACATTCTTGGAGTCTACTTTTGTAATGAAGAATGTCCATTTTATGGGACCGTTGTCTTAAATTCTTTAGACATTTTCCTTTTCACTGTTCTTTTTTAGCCTTTACGCTGTTCATTTCTATGAATGAACTGATGAAGCTTTGATTTTACTTGGCATCATTTCGATGTATTTTTACTAGCTCAGCATTTGATCGATTTTTTATTTAAGACTGAGGCTGTAATCTTCATTAAAAAAAACGCCACGCACCGCTCGAAAAAGCGGGTTTTATTGAATATCTCGTGAATTATAGATAATTTTAAAATAACCCTGTGGGTGGTCTTTCCTTTTTATTTTATTGATCTTGTTTATCCAATTTTTGACCCAATAATCTGTACGATATATATACTCTGTGACCATATTGACAAAAAATCGAATCTAGCCAAAAGTCAGAGGTAATTGTGATATATTTTATTGAGAAAATTTTGTCCTATCGTGTTTCTGTCTTTATAGGTGATCCCTTGGTATTATAATGAAGTATCCATGCATATTTTTTATTTAAATATTGTACTTGATTTAGTTAGTGAAAAATCTAATCTAAGATTGGTAATTTTGCGTTATACCCAACCCTAAATCTAGGGATCACCACACTGGTTGCTGTCCAGCCGGCTGTCCGGGTGCGGCTGTCACGCTTACAAAACTGCGGTGAAGTGGGACTAGGATTACGATGTCAAAAGAGAGAGATGTAGGTATTCTTATATGTCTAGAATGCTTTTTTATTAACACGCTTTTTTTATTATTAGCTTGGGTTGTATCTATGTATGTATGTATGTAACGGAATCTTTGAGCATAATTTTCACCAATTTCCACAAGTCTGATTATTAATTTGAAACTTTGCATACGTATCAAGGACCGATGACAATGCAATAATTTGATAACAGTTTCCCGTTATCCTTATTAGGACCGCCAGGATTAATAAATTCTTTGATAGATCCTCTGTAGTAAATGATGAGATTGCGAAATTATTTGTGAGAAATTTCAATACCACATGTCAGCAAATAACTAATTGATAAATCGAACTAAAAAATGAAAAATAAATAATAGTTTTCAAAAACTAAAAAAAAACACGCTTTTATAGCTAACCGAACTAAAAAATAGAAAATTATTTTAAATTTCAAAGAGTTAATATTACAGTAGTAGAAGATCGAACAATCAATCAGTTTTTTTTTTAAAAGCGTGGGGTGCTTGATAAAGTAAATTTAACAATCATTCTGTTGGCAACTATCTATGAGAGGAGAGTTATGAAAAGTAGTAAAATGAACACCAAGCTTTTTAAAAAAAAAAACTGATTGATTGTTCGATCTTCTACTACTGTAATATAAACTCTTTGAAATTGAAAATTATTTTATATTTTTTAGTTCGGTTAGCTATAAAAGCGTGTGTTGTTTAGTTTTTTAAACTATTTTTTTCTAAATGCCTTGCTAGTCGTAAAACAAAGTTATTTTCAAAAAGAGACTTAGTCTACTATTATTATGTTTAAGTTGCTAGTGGTTTTTTAGTAAGGTATTTTGTGTAATTAGGTGGCATTTTAACCAATATAGCTCGTCTATAGAGCACAAGTGTAGTGAAATTAAATGGAAGTGTATTGCGTGACTTTTCAAATTCGTGGGAATTGTCTACCAAAGTTTTAGTAAAACGGCCACCGCTTTACTAAAACATGACTTGACTGTGACTTTGACGACTGGGAAGGATTTTGGCTTTGCAAATTAAATTGAAAATACAATAATAATTATTATATAGCAACTGTAGATGCAGTACGACGCCAATTAAAAAGAAGAAAAATAAGTTTAATTTATTTTATCATAACGCGGTCATATATTATATAAAATATGGTAGGTAGTTACAGAAATAATACTACAACTAATACAAGTAGGTAGGTATGTACAAAACTAAAAAAATGCATATGAAACAGTTGAGTTGCCTGAAGACCGCTGCTAACGATCTAAAGGTAGCTCAACTGATCCAAATCACTACCAGACGGAAGCGTCCCTAACATGCTGGCTGCATTGCCCCGCTGCATGGCAACACTAATGCGTTGGGCCCGATAAGAACCAGCTCTCGGGTCACACGTGGCTTCGACCATAGTTGTATAGCTACTATAGGTCAACGTTATCATTACTCAAGCTCAATGTTATAAATCATCCTTGATATCTCAACAGAAATCAATCTCATAAAGTAACCCCAAACATCACCCTTCAAATCTTTAATGACAAACAGACAAACATCACTCGAACGGCAAATTGAACGGCAATTACACCGACACCATCTCAATATTACATCACTTTGTTAGCAATATATTACAACGTTGCTAGCACGTGGCTAAGCAATATTGCTTTTTATTTGCCCGTTCGTCCCCTTAAAAACTTGTCAACATGTTTCAATGCATACAACTATACCCTTTCATTCTTCAAAACAAGAGTCATTTAATTCTGAACCTTAATCTCCGTGGCACTAGAGTTAAGAAGTCAGTTTTGAGGGTTGAACTTGTCAACGTGGGTAGTCCTGTTTTTAGTTTGCTCAGCGGATATTAAAGGCTACAGTGGATTCGAGTGTTTGAGAATGCTGGCTGTTCCCATAGAAATCGTATTAGATGCGATTTTGAGTTTTCCATTCCTCAAATAATAGCTTATTCCTAAGCCCGTACTTTTAAATCAAACTTACCAAAGAGATTATTACCTAGAGTGAGTTCCAATATCAATAACATGTTTCATCAACACCAAATTATGTTTTTGGTTTACTCAATTTCGAGTATGTAATGGATATTCTAAAAGTATATTTATATTTCTAAGTGAAAAAAAAACTATTATTACCTAAATTTATTCTATTTCAAGTTAAATTCGATATATTCATAATGAGCCCTAGTTTGTTTACATACCAATTTTACAATAAATGCCAAAATGTAAAAGCCAGTTTACATTTCTGTCACGCTTGTCATCGCAACTTTTTGTGTAATAGTTTTTTGTGACTAATTAAATAAAGAGATTTTTCTAATTTTTACACTTATTCAACAATGTATAAAAAATCCTATGATGTTAAATTAGGCACTTAAAATCTTAGACTACTCGAATGAAAATGTGAACCGCCTCAATTTATACCTATGACTATGACTGTTTTTAGATTTTTTGTCAGTCTGTCTGAGAGTTTGTCTCGAATAGGCGCATTAGCGCCAAGATCTGCTAGGCCAGCAAGATTGCTGGCTAGTCGGGCCAGCATGATCAGGTTATGCTTTAGTAGAAGCTCTATTACTTCTTATACAGATAGTTTATTTTTCATAGGCATGCTGTATAGCTTTGGAAGCGCTGTGCAATTATAAATATTTTAATTAAAGCCAGACGGATTCCCGGGTGCCATTTTATATTTCCGCGTTCAAACCAGGCTCACCGTTTCGTTTAAAAATACTTTTATTTAGATTTTCGTGCTTTACAACTGTAATTTGCCTTTAAAATTAGGACTTTTTTGCAGATAAGTATATTTATTTACAGAAAGAATCATACAACTAATACAAGGTATGTAAAAAATAAATATGAAATAGTTGTTCTACCTGAAGACCGCTGCTAGCGATCTAAAGGTAGCTAAACTGATCCAAATCACTACCAGACGGAAGAGTCCCTAAGATGCTGGCTGCATTGCCACGCTGAATGGCAATACCAATGCGTTGAGCCAGATAAGAGCCAGCTCTCGGGTCACGCGTTGCTTTGACCAGATGCCCTGAAAGAGTTTTGTAAACGCGAAGGGCCCCGGTACCCACGGACCCAGAGTCTCGACCCCGAAAGCACAGAATAAATATTCCGAACGGCTCAAATAAGTAAACTCTGTCGAGACTTGCATATTTAGGACTTTAGGTTTGAAGTACCTAGATGTTCATAGAAATTAAGTCAGAAGGGGGCCAATAGCGAACAGACCACTTATTAACGTAAAACCAGGAATATTCGTAACTCATGCGAAGTAATTAAGTAATTGCTGTGTTCTCGCTTAGGATAAGAATAAGCATATCTATCAACCTTCAATGGAATTGCTTCAATTTTGTTGATCCGTGTGTCAGGCACGGAATTTGAGAAGTTTGTGAGATTGAAAAATCTTGGGACACCGGGAAAACAGCTATATAACATTATAACAGTTATTTAGTGGCTAACCTAGTAATTCAGAGGACGATATCGTTTTTTAGAGGAGAATAATGCTTATATATAGAAGCTGTGTTAATTAGCACATATTTCAATATGTTTTATAAAACTATTGCTGCGGAACAGATCCTCAAACAATGGCACACCTAATGACTTGCCCAATGTGCCCCAATACCCTACCTTGAGTGACACATACACTGCATCTGACAACGCCGTAGAAGTGGCAAAATTCTGGCAAAACAAGATATGAAATAGAAAAAAACATAGATCCACCAACGACACGACGAAGAAGAAGATACAAACTATAGGTACATATAATGTAGGATCAGAACATAGCTATGTGACTGTTGGGTGTTTAAATTTGTAAAATGCGCCTACAAAGTTTACAAAAAGATTCTTAGTGTGAACATGGCGCGAAGAGGGGGGTGAATAATATTCATTATTCAACAGTTAACACTTATCACTCCGTTTATGCCCGTCCGCGGTTTCTTAATTGAAAAGATCTCGACGATTACGTTTTTCTTTTTACGAGCAAATATACCTATTTTGCGAAAATGCGGTTGAGCATAATAGTAGGCCTAACTTGTATACTATCCGTTAATAAAGTATTCAATGATCAAGTAACGAAAGAACGAATTGCCCATAAAGGTCTTGTAAACTTACAAAACGTATCATAAAATGTAGAAGTAATAAAAAAAGGAAAATATAAGCACTTGTAAAAAAAAAACTTACCTTACTGTGACGACTTCTGTAGCGCGTCGGGCGAATAGCCGGCTTGACTCCCGCTGCGGGACAAATGATTGTATGATCTGCAAATATTTATTCCGGGTCTGGGTGTTATGGTACCACGGTATTCGTAGTTTCTACGATACAGGGAATCGTAATAAATACAACCATGGCAACCAAAAAGTTGAAAATATTGATATTTTCAACGATAATACCAAAAGCTTTAAAAATAAAATGCTTGAACACCTTCGTCAACAACAAAACGATACTGAGTGCAATTGTTATAGTCATGGTAGGATTTAAATAATGTGTTTTTTTTATATTTTAGATTAAGTAGTTTATTCAAGAAAGTTAAATTATGTTCAATATTTGCTTATATTTTTATATTTATTTTTTGTTATGTATTTCTAGCTATATATCTATTTTAATGCCAATATTTTACTAAGCTAAATAATTAAAAAGTAATATGTAAATCTACAGTTTACAGAATAATAATACTACTATATATGTTTTAATCGCCTGTTAATTGGTGTATGTATCAGCTCGAAACTAAGTGAATGATTTTTGTAAATGTGTTTATATTATATGCATATATACATATAAACACATTTACAAACAGCATAACAACATTTTGTAACAGCATTGTTGGCGTTCCTTTTTATGAATAAATAAATAAATAGTAAACGTTAAGCGGCTGTTACACAAGGAGAGTTTCTCGCACGCGAGCGGCGAAAAAAGTATTAGGTCCTAGAAGAAATCGCCGCTCACGTGCGAGAAACTCTCCTTGTGTAACAGCCGCTGTACTGGCTGAAAATCAGGATAAAAATGATGACACTACTGGTGAACATGATGCCTGAACAAAGCGCCCCCTAGTGCTGGAGACTGGAAATACAACGAGAAGAAGAAGGAAAACGCTCGGAAATTAGATAACCATCCCAAAATATGATTAAGGCTTCGAATAATGTTCCGGACATAATAAGAGCTTGAATGGTATGTAAGTCTGTTAGTATGATGTTGTAATTATCGCACAAATAAATAAGTCTGAATTTGCTACACAAAATAGTTCTCTCGACAAGTAATAAACATAAAAAAGTACCTTTTCATTGTAATCTCATTCCTTGCAATGTAATTCATTGTACGCCTCCCAAAGTATTTGCTTGCAAACATCGATATGTTATTAGTCCACGAGATGCCGCAGGGGTGTTAGCTATTCGCACTGCTAATGCCCGCGCCGCGTGTCTGTACTTACCCTTATAATGGACGGGGCGAAATTAGGAACCTTCTCTCATAGAAAGCAGGTTTCCGGAGCGTAACTGCTATCATGCAATTCAGGCAGTCTAGAGTAACACTTACCACAAGTTCGCCCCGAACTTTACCTCGCGATGTATTTGGTTATCAATTGACCAAAGTCAAAAGCTTTATTCATTTAAATCACAAGGATCATTTTGAATCGTCTTATAAAAATAAATTTACTGCGGTTCCAACGCGACTATACGCGAAGAATTCTATAGAAGAATCAGGCAACAAACACGGCTAGGCTTTAAGAAAAAGTGGAAGCTGATTAAAAAAAAAAGAAAACCTACATAAAAGCCTAAGTAGGCAGTCAATACTAAGATGCTGAGAGAATCAGCAAAAGTTCATAAGACAGCACACGCTACGTTCTACGTGATGAACGTTCAAGCGGGACTCGAACCCGCATTTTTGCATCTAATCAGCGATGCTTTGACCAGTTTGGCAATGAAACGCGCTAACGCTGGTGACGAAATTTGTGGGCACTATTGGCTATTCGCCAATAGTTGCCAATTACAATCTATCTTAGAGCTTAACCTGACTGACTGACTGACTTATTGATTCATCATCGCCGAGCCGAAACCGGTGGACCTAATAGAAAGCTGAAACTTGAAGCGTAGGGTAGGTATACCTAGGTGGGTTTGTTATAGCTAAGAAGGCTAAGAAAGGATTTTTTATGAATTCAACCCCTAAGGGGGTAATAATTATGGTTTCTATGTAAATGTAGCCGAACAGTGAATGTTTGCCCTTACAATGGCCAAGGCAATATGACAGTGAATGCTAGCCCTATTAAGCTTGACAAATATGACATTTCCCATAGGTTTAAATTGTAATTATGGGATAGTTGAAATATTACCTTACTTTGTGGCATGTATAATATTTGTGTGATTTAAGTAATTTATAGTAAACGATGACTTAAAAGTTTGGAATGGTCAAATATATAACAATCGAGCTTCTCCCTTCAGTCCTGATCCCACACTAGGATTCCCTGTGTCGTGAATACCATGATACCACAATACCCGGGAAATATATTAGGAGATCATGCGAACATTTGTCTCGAAGCAGGAATCAAACCCACACCACTTACATGCCGGTAAGTGCTACATAGAAAATTGTAGTTTTAAGTTTAAACGGCTTTGTTTCACAATCAATAACTACTTAAAAGTTTAAGTAGTTGCTAAGCTAGTTAACTACTTAGAAGTTAAATCCTTTCGATAGGTAACTTCCTACTGAGCAGATAAAGTAGTGAAAATGATCCTTGTGATTAGAATGAATAAAATATTTTTGACTTTGACTTAGACTTTGAGATAAATTGGTGAAACACTACTGAGGGATTGTGAAACGCAAATACTAGCTTACTGAGCAGTTACATTTGAAGTAGCTTACTTATAAATTTATTTATTGATTGTGAAACAAAGCCTTAGTAATAAAATAAAATAAAAATAAATAAAATAAATAATGCTGGACAGTTCACACAACATTATCTAGCCCCAAGCTAAGCAGAGCTTGTGTTATGGGTACCAGACAACTGATATACTTAATACAATATATTAGGTACATAGATAGATATTTTTTATTATATATAGAAAATACCCAGAACACCCTGAACAAATATCTGCGGATCACACAAATATTAGTTCCGAGGCGGGAATCGAACCCGCAACCTCCTGCGTCGCAGGCGAACGTTCGCCCGCCGCGCCACAGAGGTCGTCAACGAAACGAATTGAAACGAAATATTTCTTAATTAGAAGAATATTTTGTCTTCTTATAAATAATTCATCCAACAAACCAGGCTCCCTTCATCACGGTGTAAATTACATACCAAAATCAACAAAACACTCGGAGGCAGCCAAGTGTAAGTGTAATCTCGTCACACTTCTGATGTGCCGACACGTGCCGATGTAATCAATCCACGCCTTTTACTAGCGCTTATTGAAATACTTGTCACTGTCACAGATAGGTACCTACTTAATATTTTAGGAGGTAGGTTTTTTTTTTAACTTCGTGAATGTCGGTTCATCCTGATGGCCCACCTGATGTTAAGCGGTAACCTCTTCCTTTAACAATGCATTACCCCATAGGTCGCGTCCACCGAGGACGCACTCTATGTGGCATTGCACTGCGCCTTGTGACATAAAGTTGAAAAGTCTCATGTGCCTGTAATTTAATAGGCACAAAATACATAAAACAAAAAAAAAACAAAAAACAGCAATGCGAGCACTACTGATTTGCGGCAGAAATATGTACGGTGGTAGGTAGTTCTTCCCCGGACGAACAATTTCACAAAAAAGCTCTGCTACTACTATAAACTACAAAACTCCTACAACTACTACTGAATATTCCTTGTTGTACACTTATTTGATTTCTCTTTTTTAATTATTATTTTTCGTAGCCGACCACTGTATCGAAAGCCCGGAGTCGCTCCTATAGTAGGCACAACTGTTTCAATAATTGTATTTTTTAATCTTTGTACAATATCTACTTGTATTAGTTGTATTATTCTCTTTACGAAATAAGCCAACTTTCCTAGATATAGATATGGTATAATTAACACTCATTAGTATCTATTTCATAGACACCTATACGTTGAATGGACCCTTATAAGGGCACAATCCCAGCTTCAAGCTGTCTGGCGTAATCGCGACGCGCTGTGCAGAAGGGTGCTTCAAACGTGTCATCAGACTGAAAGGCACTATTTTCATTCGTGTGTAGTCGAAGCCTTAACATGGCGCTCGAGGAAAGTACACACCTACCTAGTGGTTGAATCTCACTAATATTGTATTGTATACGCATAGACTAACTAAACACAATAAACTGACAATCTCATACAACACGTGCATCGATAAATGATTGCCTACAATGACGCTAGATGTCGCTGAGTGTTTTGAATCTGCTATAAACGATTGTAATGCTTTTTACATGCATCGATAGACCATAGTTTCATAATTAAAAATTAAATTTAAATTTAAATGTTTATTTTTAAAGAATTAAAAGAGATTATGTAATTGGTTTAAAATGCTGGTAGAATGATTCCCAGGCTATTTGCTAGCGCCATCTAGAAATAGCTTGGAATTTGTCCTTTTTAAAGCACCAAAATTTTGTTCTATGTTAGCGGTCTATTGTGTTTAGTTAGTCTATGGTATAAGGTCCTATTTCTACTGATAGTTATGTAGTAGGTACATGAGCCCAGTTAGGGCGCTGAAATTTTTGTGATCACGATCACAATAATAGTGAAATAATAACATGTGAACTAGTAGGAAAGTTTAGAATAGAAAAAAAGGAATTTCAAAACAATGTCCTACACCAAAACCCGTAAAATATTACACAATCAGAATAAAATATGTCAAAATTAAAATTAAAAGATGGTAGGCGAGTCGAATCAACCGTGCTACTAATAAACGCAGGATCTCCTTCGCGTAGTTACACCGTGTTTTGTCTCTTTCGCCCGTGTTTGAAAACGCTTGTCAATGCAAAAGTAAAACACAAAAATAAAATAAAGACAGGTTATTCGAAAAGTTCGAAAATAAAAAGTTGGTAAATATCCAATTATCTTAACAATAATTGCACAGTGTTTTTTCTTTTGCATTGACAAGCATTTTCAAACTGGAAGAGGCTAAAGTTACAATGTTCAAAACTTCCTAGCAAAGCGTTCCAAATTTTGGAATTTATATTTTCACAATTTTCATGTAAAAATAGCATTGAGCTAAAAGCTTGTTTTTTTCCGTAATCTGTATGTTAATACCTTAGCCGTCTTTGGGTCTTCGCAGACAGGCAGACAACAAACTGACCCTATACATTTCCTGTTTATTCCTGATGAAGTACGGAACCTTAAAAACAGGCAGACCTGATAACACCAAACGAAAGAAATGCTAGAGCAGGCGCCAATTTACGTTCTCCGCACTGTAACCCGGGTATCCTCCGCCAGAGACCCGGTTTATTTGCGCTTATATTGTGTGGACACAATACTTCAGAGGGATCATGTCGCTGGCTTGCTACCTCCATACTGCTGAGGTATACCTATCAGGATAAATATGGCAAGTTTTGTAGTGTAGGTACCCATCTAGCTTGCGCTTTGATGGGATGAACCTCTGAAGATAATTTTCTTAGTTCTTATGTATACTGGGTGCTTATGTACTGGCTAGTGTAATTATGAGTTAGCATTTTTTTTTATACTTGAATGACGGAACAAGCAAATGGCCCACCTGATGTTAAGCGGTAACCTCTGCCTATGAACAGTGCATTAGGTACCTCATAGGTCACGTCCACCTAGGACGCACCCTATGTGGCATTGCACTGCGCCCACCACCCTGAGACATAAAGATGAAAAGTCTCATGTGCCTGTAATTTCACCGGCTGCCTGTAAATATCTCTTTCAGGTCAGGGTTGGACCTGCATGTACGAACCTCGTTCCATGCGACGATAGATACATACACACATACATACAGAGACACACGCCTCTTTCCCCGAAGGGGTAGGCAGAGCCTTATTAATAGGCCTCTTTTCACTGAGGGTGCACCATCGCGGGATATATACGTGACAAGTGGTGAGCTCATCGCCGCCATGGCTTCCCACGACTTACTCAGCTAACGCTTTCTTCCAGCCATTCTTTTACCCATTCCATAATAAGCTAGCAGCCAGGAGAAATCTTATACCAACGAATCTTATCCACAAGTCCGGGTAAAAGGCATACAAATCTACAACAAATTTACAAAATATATGGGCAGGTATATCTATATCCCACCAGGTATAGCTCCCCACCTAGTAGTAAGAAGGATCATCAAAAGAAAAACAGACCGTGTTTGTTGCCTGATTCTTCTAGGTCTGGTTGCGTTGGAACAGTAGTAAATGTAAATTTATTTTTTAAGACGATTCAAAATGATCCTTGTGATTTCAATGAATAAAATACTTTTGACTTTTAATATAGGTATATCTATATAGCAGGTATAGGTATATTGTAAAATTATGAAAATTATGCTAAATAATACTTTGGAGAAGATAAAATATAGGTACCGCTATTTGCCCCAGATATTGACACCGGACTTGTTTGTAAGATACGTTGGTATAAGATTTTGTCCTGGCTGCTAGCTTATGTTATTACTGGAAGAAAGCGTTGGAAAAGTCAGCCGTGGGAAGCAACGGCGGCGACGGGATCACCACTATTTCCCACGATGGTGCATCCCACTGTGACAAGAGGCCCATTAGAGGCCCTGCCAACCCTTGCGGGGATAAAGGCGTGTATCTATGTGTATGCATGTATGTAAAAACTCTCCAAATTCATAAATTATTTCGAAATCGACACAAACTTCTTTTTTTTATCTTTTCCGAGATTCAGACACTTTTTAACAGTCATAACTAAATCTTGTTCTGTTTTTGTTATCATAAATCACAAAGGTAATTTTCATTTTCATAATCAAAGACACTATTGCATAACTAAGTTTTGTGCGATAGAAACAAACTATTTACTTCAGACAACTTTACATAAGCGCTGTAAGTTCAACAATCTTGTAACTATAAGCAAACTGTTTGACGTAGTGATTTGCGCCCCTGAGAAACCACGCAGATGAGTGCGGAGTAAGCTCAATCGCACACGAGGCCCGAACGGTGATCGTGCATTGTGTCGGAGACTGCACAGTCGGGTAAAAACACTTGTTTTTTTACAATTATCAATACAGATAAATAAAAGCATAGGCCGCTACCGATAGTGATACAAGATACAAGATTTCGAAAAAATAATTAACATAAGTATCTAGTATTATTTTTTTTAAAATTGACCTTTATTTGACCACCATCTCACCTGTTGGTATGTGACGATGTGACCGAAGATGGATCACGAAGGTCTAGAAGGCACCTATTCACCCTAAACTTGAAGAGACCCAGATTAGTTTTCAGGAAAGACAGACGACGGTAGTGTATTCCACTCCTTAGAAGTTCGTATTATAAAGGTGGAACTGAAACCTTTAGTACGAATAGAAGGTATACTAATGTGGTAAGGATAGTACCGTCGACCAAAGTATAAAGAGATGGTACCGAGCCGTGCGCCTGCTCGTCCTATGATGAAAAGGAGATGGTGGGATATACCCTAAATAAAATTATACTCTTTGATATATCATATTGGTACCCATTTAAAACGAAAATAATTAATAAAATGACGTTATTATTTATATAATTCAAATTGTGGTTCGGATTAAGTAGTTGATCTATCTTTAGATCGTTTTAAGATATAGATAACGATAAATGTATTTGCTTGAACATAATGTCATAAACGAAAGGTCCTACTAAAGTAAGACCTTAACGGTCTTTTGGTAAACCAACTGATTACATTATTTTTTTTAATTTTTGTTTACTTCGAGTAAAAAAAATACATTGGTCAATAATAGCATAACGAGTATGAAAGAATCATCAGCATCATCATCATCAGAAGCCTTTAGACGTCCACTGGAAGTGGCCTCCCCTAAAGAATGTATTGAGGGGATTTGCGTTAAGCTAAGGCCAAACCAACGCGTTCAGCACGCGTCCGCGGTGGCGTGCACGGTGGAAAACAATGGATCGCCACCGTGCACGCCACCGCGGATGCGGGCTGAACTCGTTTGTCTGACCTTAGCCTAAAATCACCACGCTTATTAGACATATTGGTGATAGCAGTATCGGTGTGACATCCACGGTAGGGTCAGAACAAGTCTGAGGCACCAAACTGTAAGACCAATTAAACAATCTGTTGAATGACAAAAAGCTGATAAATCTTATTACAATTTTGAATGAGTGAAACTAATGACAAACTAAGCGTTGAATACAATAAAATTACCAAACACTTTATTAAATACCACCCCTCTAATTCTACCCCCAAATTAAAGGTCCCGTCGCCCGAAGCACTCATTCAAATCTTATTTGTTCATTTTAGTTGACAAAGTCAACAGTTTTGGAGGACGGATAAGCGTTGGAGCTGCAAATAGAGGCGATGGGAACAGCAAAGTGAAGATTTAGGAAAACAAACAAGATAACAGTCACAGATATAATCTAGATAAAAGCACAATCACAACCAATATTGGTTGTGATCGGTATGTATTGATTTTAGAAGTGTTATGTATATCTAATGTTATGAACACGCTGAAATGAGCTGCACCAACACCAGGCAGAAATCTTCATGCAAAAAAAACGCCTCGCGCTCGCGATAAAGCAGTTTTTATTGAATATCTCGTAAACTATAGATAATTTGACAAAATCCCTATAGTTAACCCTCGGCTTGGTGCGTATTGATTTTATTTATCTAATTTTTACCCAATAATATGCACCATTTAAACAAACAATCGAATCTATAGGCAAAAAAATTACGTATCTTTGTTTTTATTTTCTATCGATAAAATATTGTCCTGTCGTGTTTCTGGTACAGTGATCCCTCAGAATTATATTTTTCCATGTACCTATATTTTTAATTTGCATATTGTAGGTACTTGATTTAGGTAGGTTTTCACCAACACATTAACGGACGTTTAAACGACTGTTTAGCTTAAACAACACTTTTTGACAGATGTTTTCATACGTTATCTGTCACTTTGACGATTGGTCACGGTAACCACCGATTTATTTGATCGTGAACTTGGGCCTTAGTCTGTTAAAAATCAAATCTATGATTAGGAACTATGCAGCATACCCCACCTTAACACCCTGCCTAAGCTATGCCACAGATAAAATAAGACTACACTAGTAGCTATGCATATCAACTATGCTGATGAAACTAATTTGACACAGAGTATGAGAGAGTTAAGTTTTTTAAGATCAATCACAAAGATTGATGCAAAAAAGCTGCAATTATACTTCAAACAAAAACAAAGGATGTGGTACCACAGATTACTTAATAGTGGAGGTTCTTGATGTGGTATCTGAAAAGGGTGAAGGGCCTAAAGTGGAAATTTGCAGGATACAAACTCGTACAAAGAATGGAGCCAAATAGATACCTCACATAGTTACGAATTGGTATTAACATAAAAATAATAAGGGAAAGACTACCTATTCAAAAAAAGGACTTAGTATACATTATCCAAGTATCTAAGTATTATTTAAGTTGTAGTAGAGCTTTTTTGTGAAAGAGTTCGTCCGGGGAAGTAATAATAAAATAATAATAATGCTGGACAGTCCACACAACATTATCTAGCCCCAAACTAAGCAGGGCTTGTGTTATGGCTACTAAATAACGGATATACTTCATAAAATACATTAAATAGATGGATATTTTTTATTATACATAGAAAATACCCAGAACACCCTGAACAAATATCTGCAGATCGCACAAATATTTGCGCAACCTCCTGCGTCGCAGGCGAATCTTAGCCCGCCGCGCCACAGAGGTCGTCAAAGTACTACCACCATACCTATTTCTGCCGCAAAGCAGTAGTGCTTGCATTGCTGTGTTCCGGTTTGAAGGGTATGAGTGCCGGTGAAATTACAGGCGTATGGGATTTATCAACTTTATGACGTTGTTATATAGTGGCGGGCGGAGTGCAATGCCACATAGGACGCGTCCTAAGTGGCCGTGACCTATATGGTAATGCAGTGTTAAAGGCAGAGATATGTTCCGTCATTCATGAAATTAAAAAAACTTATTACTTGTTTATAGATGCTTTTAACATTCATTATCAGTCATCATAGCACAGATACATCTGCTGCCAGTACAGTGGGTAGCCCGCTTATATTAAACTCGATATAGCCAATATAATTGGATATTTTATGGTACACCACAATACAAGCATAAAGTTTGGGGTCAAACCCAAGCCCAATTACAAGGAAGTATCCTATGTGACGCAACCGTTAAATATGTACCCACAAAAAAAGCACCTCTAAATCCCTATCTACCAGACAAAGCGTTAACCGGTAGTTAGTTTCCACGCAATCAGTCACCACACAAAATAATTTACGGTTCTCAACCGCGAACAATTCAGGCATTTTGCGAAATGGCTGGGGTTAGCGCAGCCGGGCGTTATCGAATCTGCCCCACCGACAAAATATTTATTTCATTACTCCTATTCATAGGCTCTAATCTGTGTTGCGGGGCAAGTCTAAAATCAGTATATTTAGTAGTAGCAGATAGATAGATAGATAGATAGATTAACACTTTATTGCACACCAAATATAAAAAATAAAAAAGATAAAATAAACAAAACAATAACAGTAATGTACAATGGGCGGTCTTATCGCTAAAAGCGATCTCTTTGATTTTTCTTTTTTCTTCTTTCTCGCGATTGAGCTTTTTTGTGAAAGAGTTCGTCCGGGGAAGTACTACCACGATACCTATTTCTGCCGCAAAGCAGTAGTGCTCGCATTTCTGTGTTTCGGTTTGAAGGGTAAGGGTGCCGGTGAAATTACAGGCACATGAATGAGACTTTTCATCTTTACGTCTCAGGGTGGCGGGCGCAGTGCAATGCCACATATGGTACGTCCTAGGTCGACGTGACTGACGTAATGCAGTGTTCATAGGCAGAGGGTACCACTTAACATCAGGTGGGCCATCTGCTTGACAAGTCATTCCAAGTAGTATAAAAAATATATTTGAAAAGAAGGTGGTTTTATGACCTATACCTATTTATACCTATGTTTACCGATATCTCCGTCATCTTTATCGTGAATTGAATGTGATATGAATGCCTTTAACGCCTGTTTTAAGTGACGATGCAGCCAACGATGAAGCACGAAGGTATAGAAGGCACCTATTCACTATTGCATTAAAGAGACCCAGATTATAGTTTTCAGGAAAGACAGACGACGGCAGGTTATGCCATTCCTTATAGCAGTTCGCATTATAAAGGTGGCACCGAAATAGAGGTATACGTATACCTACTAATGAGGTAAGGATGTTACCTACTGAGCCGTGAGTCTGCTCGTCCTATGATGAAAAGTAGATGGTGGGTGTCTTAGCCCCTACCTGAGGGGTAGGCAGTCGAACGTTGGCAAGTGGCTTCATGGTGGTATCCCAGGCCCCAGCAGCCCTAAGTTACTCGGTACCTTTCACTGCAGGGGCTGCAAGGGAATATATTAGCACACTAAGAAGTTGTTCTCACTATGAATGAACACCGTATTTTGGCCGGCAGGTACCAAAATTCCTGGCAAGTCACTCGGCTCGTGGTATTTCAACAAAACTCACCAAAACTCACAATGTTTGGACTTTACTTGTCCCAAAACACAAAACAAGACCAGCGCGCTGCTCAAACTCAAAAAACTAGCGACTATTCGCTGGATTTACAAGGATTCAAATTTTAATTAACAAACAACACATTTTCTCGTGATCACGCGACGTGGTACTAATCACCTGCTTGCGGCAAACGTGTTGGTGGTCGCTGTTATGGTATCGAGTACCTACCTACTCAGGTTTATGGCCCTGGTGCTATCTTTTAGTCGCCTTTTATGACATCCATGGGAGGAGACCGGGGTCTTTTCATAGGCCAGATCACCACAGCACTTGACACTGAAAAAATCGTAGGTACCTTCTGAGTTGAAATTCACCTAACTTTATTCAAATTGCCTCTTTTCTCAGTCTGCCAGCAACAACAAAATGCAGAAACAGATCATAGCTTACTACGCGGGGCGTCACTACCAAGGGTAGGATTTGTCGACCCCTGTGGTGATATTATCATACAACCCCTTTATAATCAACCCTATTTCACTAAAAACAACGTCTAAAATAGTGTAACAGCAATTTGTCAACGAGTCTTCCACAGCGGAACACTATTGTAAGGATAATGCCGCGATCAAACGTAGCTTCATTGTCCTAGAAAAGTGATATAAAATACACTTTAAGACAAGGATGTAAAGGTAAAATTCCTTTGTCAGTTTAAAGACATGAATAAGGGCTAGTAAGATTCATTTAATTCGTATAGACAGTGAGTACTACTCTTAATTCTGACGGTGATGTTGGGGTGTGATATTGTGAATTAAAAGCTAACGGCTTGATGATCTGCAGATCTTATAAATTAAAATATTACGTACCTATTCTCGAGTTCAAGTATTTTTTTATTTTTTGCTGTAAGTATCTTAGTTGTCAAAGAAAAATAATGGTATAAAAAGTCTAACTTAAAACTTAAAACTTCATGTTTATAAACATGAAGTCTTAAGTTTACCCTAGTAAACTATTATAACTGACCTTGACTGAACTGAACTGACCAACAGTTATTCGTGCTAAAAATCTTTTATTCAAACACACATCTGAGGGGCAAGTCCGAGTTTACACACACCATCGTAAATTCGTAACGATGATCGTAATAACGATCGTACGTGTATTGCGTAATGACTAGCCATTAATCTGTGACGTTTTTGGCACAGATTAATAGCTAGTTATTATGTTATACACGTACGAATGTCGTTACGATGGTGTTTTGTCCACGGCCGTTTCAAAAGCTGCGTTAAACTCCGACTAGGGCCTCAGCCGGCTGGTTGTCCACGGCCGTTTCAAAAGCTGCGTTAAACTCCGATTAGGGCCTCAGCCGGCTGGTTGTCCACGGCCGTTTCAAAAGCTGCATTAAACTCCGACTAGGGCCTCAGCCGGCTGGTTGTCCACGGCCGTTTCAAAAGCTGCGTTAAACTCCGATTAGGGCCTCAGCCGGCTGGTTGTCCACGGCCGTTTCAAAAGCTGCGTTAAACTCCGACTAGGGCCTCAGCCGGCTGGTTGTCCACGGCCGTTTCAAAAGCTGCGTTAAACTCCGACTAGGGCCTCAGCCGGCTGGTTGTCCACGGCCGTTTCAAAAGCTGCGTTAAACTCCGACTAGGGCCTCAGCCGGCTGGTTGTCCACGGCCGTTTCAAAAGCTGCGTTAAACTCCGACTAGGGCATCAGCCGGCTGGTTGTCGACGGGCGTTTCAAAAGCTGCGTTAAACTCCGACTAGGGCCTCAGCCGGCTGGTTGTCCACGGCCGTTTCAAAAGCTGCGTTAAACTCCGACTAGGGCCTCAGCCGGCTGGTTGTCCACGGCCGTTTCAAAAGCTGCGTTGAACTGCTATACATTTTGTTCAAAGTTTTGGCCGTACTTGAAAACCCATACCTTTAAGACTGTAGCCAAGCACTGTAACATAAGTGTTATATTCCTTAGTGAACTAAAATTCACGGTTAGAAAGTGGCTGCTGTCACCGTCATTATCAGAAACCAAGGATCTTAGAGCATTGCAGGCCTCCGTATTCGATGCCGAGGACATACTTACTCGTCTAAATCGTCTCTCGTTTTAATTGGATTGACGGAACAAGCAGTTCCGTCAATCCAAGTTGTATAAAAATAAAATAACAGGTCAAGTGCAAGTCGGAAACCTGTAGTAAAAGTTATGGTATTTTTATTGCTAAATGAAATCATCATGAGGAAAGGCGTAGTAAGTATAAAATTATTAGAAATATTTTTATTAGGTACTAGCGACTCGCTCCGGCTCCGCACGGCTAGCCCACGGTGCAAATTACACGGTACAAATTATCAATATATTTTGACGACCTCTGGTGGCGCGGCGGGCGAAGTTTCGCCTGCGGCGCAGGAGGTTGCGGGTTTGATTCCCGCCACGGAGCAAATATTTTTTCAGGGTGTTCTGGGTATTTTCTATGTATAATAAAAAATATCTATCTATCTAATGTATTGTATTAAGTATATCAGTTATCTAGTACCTAACACAATAGTATCATAACACAAGCTCTGCTTAGCTTGAGGCTATATAATGTTTTGTGAAATGTCCAGCATTTTTATTTTTTATAAATATTACGAGATATTCAATAAAAAACGGCTTTTTCGAACGGCACGAGGGGTTTTTTCGTATGAAGATGTCTGTCTGGGGTTCATATTATTATTATTTATTTTCTAGTGAATTAGAAATTGTCAGACGAGTACAGTTACCAATACGCATCCTACCTCCTACCCTAACCCGTCGGTATATTATGTAAAGGAAGGGATGAGGGCCTCTGAGCAAATCTAATAAACATCCCTTGTGGACATTCGCAAAACAATTTGGCTCGGCTTGATTTGATTCCGGAGCGATGATATGATTTGCTCAGAAGCCTTCGTGCCTACCTATTTGTGCGATTCAAAACCAATAACTTGAATCAATGTCTAATATTTCAAAGAGCAGTATCAGTATCTTACTGATAATAGTCTAAACAGGTCATCGATATTGTAGTTACCAAAGTACTATACATATTTTTGTTAACTACGTGAATGATGGTACAAGCGATGGCCCACCTGAGGCCGTAGACAAAGTAACATTCTTATGGCGATGCCGCTAGTAGAAAAGCCAACAATGTATGAGATTGACGTAAACTATCGAAATATCACGTGGTCTATTGTACTGTATTACGACTGTAGAAATGGAATCGCTTCAAAGCGAATGCCACTTGGCTAGGCTGGCTGATGTTAAGACGTTATGTTTAAATAGTGGATGCGCTACATGCTCACTCAGTAACAGTAAAGGTTACTAACTTGATGTTAAAACAGTAATTACTTGAGGATGTAATCTAAATAACGCATAGACTAGAAACACGATTGGTGAAACTATTCTCGATGGCTTTTTTTTTCCCTAAAACCCGCTCCTAACCCCTCCTTCGACTAGAGAAAATATTAAGCGTAAAATTTGACGAGTGGTGAGCTCATCGCCGTCATTGCTTCCCACGTCTGACTCGGCTAATGCTGTCTTCCAGTAATAACACATTCCATAATAAGCTAGCAGCCAGGACAAATCTTATACCAACGAATCTTATCAGCAAGTCCGGGTAATCCCTTTTAGGTCCACTTTTACTACATCCACGGGAGGAGACAGGGGTGTCTATTCTTAGGCCGGACACACCACAGTAAATCGTAAGATCTATAGAGACTTGAAATATGGAGGGTGGCACCTTTTGTGGTCTAGGGGGTGCTAAGAAAGGAATTCCAAAAAACAATGGTAGTTGAAGTTTTTATGAAAAAACCACCACGTGGACGAAGTAGCGGGCCTTTCATTACATACGTACATAAACACACGCCCGAAGAGGTAAGCAGAGCGTCAATGGACCTCTTTTCATTTTGAGTTGCACCATCGTGGAATAAACGTGACCAGTGGTGAGCTCATCGCCGCCATTTGCTTTCCGCGACTGGCATTTCATTAGGTATACAAAATAAAAATATGTTATGCTGATAAAAAGACAGACAGACGCGGATAGCTACTTTGATTTATTTTATACCATGTATTGCTATGAACATATTACAAGTACTCAAAAAAATAGCACAAAAACCCACTTGAGCCATAACCAAATAATATTCAATAACACGAAATTTACAATGCAAAACCTAAATCTCTTACCCCACTTCATCTTCAGTGAAAGAATCGAACCCGGACCCATGTGTTCGAGTGCCGGCAACCACTCCACATGAATGCACACGTCATAATAATGGAGATGTTACAATTTGCACAGTTGGATAATTGATATGGAATTATAGGGGCCGCACGGGCACAGAGTTGGCGGAGATGGGGCGCTATTTAATTATGTTGCCCTTATGGACTCTAAGAAAAAAAAACACTTCTGTCAACACGCAATCAATATTTGTTTTATAGCTTCGATTATTCTTAGAAAAAATTGGGCAACTTTTTTTTTTTTAACTTCTCTGTATGTATATACTACATCCGTGTATTTTTCACATATCAAAGCAAAACCCTTGATGACAGGGGGGGGGGGGGGGGGGAATACTACAAAGATTAGCACTTAACATTTTTACTTAGCTTAATATTTCGCAAACGGATCCGTGAATCGAGAAACACATCCGCAATATTTTTGAATGACGTTTCCAACGATATCCCAATACAATAACGATAGATGAGAAACAAAACATTTTACGTGTAGGGGAGGTACCCTAGAATAATACTTAATTTTACCAATTTTTCGGCTTGATTAATATGTAGAAAATTAAGTTTTCTAGTACTGAGAGTCTATAAGCTAAGCCGCGGACATAGACAGACGGACGGACATGGCGAAATTATAGGGGTCCTTGTTTTGATAAATACGGAACCCTAAAAACACTTGATAAGTCTGATGATCAATACCTACATTCAACCAAATGACCAAAGTAGTGGGCATAGGCCCGTAGTTTAAGATGTAAAAAAATCTTTTTGATGAACTCCTTGAATGACAAAACATGCAGATGGCCCCCTGATGATAAGCGGTAACCTCTGCTTTTAACAATGCACTAACTCATAGGTCATGCCCACCTAGGACGCGCCCTATGTGGCATTGCACTGCGCTCGCCACTTTGATACATAAAGATGAAAAGTCTCATGTGCCTGTAATTTCACCGGCACCCTACAAACCGGAATACAGCAATGCAAGTAGTACTGTACGCTTTGCGGCACATAAAGGTAGTAGTTCCCCGGATGAACTCTTTCACAAAAAATCTCTACTATTATTGGATTGACACGGATATACGGTGTAATATAACGCGGACTTTTGTATTCGTGGCGCTAAACGCAAGGGCAATATTACGTGGGGGTGACTATAGACGACCTCTGTGGCGTGGCGGGCGAAGGTTGGCTTGCGACGCAGGAGATTGCTGGTTCGATTCCCGCCTCTGAACAAATATTTGTGCGATCGCAGATATTAGTTCAGGGTGTTCTGGTATTTTCTATGTATAAAAAAAAAAACTATCTATTTAATGTAGGTATTGTATTAAGTATATCAGTTATCTAGTGCCCATAACACAAGCTCTGCTTAGCTTGGGGCTAGATAATGTTGTGTGAACTGTCCAGCATTAAATATTTATTTATTATTTATTTTTATTTATAGGTTCGCAAAGTCTACTCTCTTGGCGCTTATCACGGCCGAGTCAACTGCTTGTAAAAGCTTAAATTACGTCCTCTGACGTACACTAAGTGCTGGTACTTCTAACGCTATGGAACGCGTGGTATGTGTTCCGATGTATTATAGATACACGTTGTTTAAGCATACCGCTGGCTGTAAGAAGTGCCTCATCTGTTCCCAACTGCTCTATGCTCTTAGCTCCCGTCTTTTGAATGACAAAACACGAAATGGCATTGTTAAAATTAACCAGTGCGTGTTGTTATTCAATTGTGCGCATGATGACATAATAGGTGCATAAATACTCTATGTGCCTTACAAATAAACGTAGTGCAGCCGTGGAATAACTATTCCATGTTAAGGCGCTATAGGTTCAAGAAATATATATAATGAGCTCTAGCACCTTTAAGCTTTTTATAAGAGTTCCTGTAGTTTCCAAGAAGATAAGTTTTTTGTGAAAAATATTATTTTCAATACAAGCATATAAAATTAGTGATCGTAACCGTGTGCTGATCAAAATGAGCCTAAACACGGTCAGTCTACTATTATCCATCGAGGAGTTCCGTTGTCCACCTTCCATCTCCATCATCTAATCAGCTCGCTGTCACCATCATATTGTATTGACATCGGAACTTGACAGGTATGCCAAATTTCAGCTCAATAGGTGGAGGATAACTGCATTAAAATTCAGTTGCAAGATCCACTCGGACATACTAATTCAAAAATAAACATTATATGTTTTATTTTTTATTTTTTAAACTCTAATAAAATATTCTTTATTTTTATTTTATTATTTAGAACAAGTTAATATAAAGCTTGTAAAAAATATATGATATTCTTAAGCATTTTATTTAATGAAATCATAAATTAAATACATTTTGAATTACTTCACTCGATAAAAAATATATCAAATATACCTTTTTAAAATTGAAATCCAATTTTTGACTTACCTTTTACAATTTTTAATTTTTGAAGAATTTGGTTACCTATTAATTGTTAATTTACCTGGTGAATCCATCAATAAAATTTAATAAAACTTTAAAGGGCATTTTTTTATACGGTATCAGAACACGCCTTCTTTGCCTCATAAAAAAAAGTCCTTGAAAGAATGAATAAATGCTGTAGCGTCTTAAATGATTCGGACAAAACATTGTATAAGTTATTCAATGGCTATGCTACTTTTATGTCTAAGGCTATACGTGTAATATTTGTATTAATTCATTCGAAATACTTAAAGACCGAAGGTATTCATTCGGAAATGATACACACTGGTTACTTGCTTCATTTGTAATTCTTGTATTTTTGGATTAAAACCACCAAAAATTAGGACCAATATATAACTATTTGTGATGTAAAGATTTTATGCAACTCAGTAGGAGGTTCGCCTTGCGTGAATTAATTCCTTTCTGTTGGGTTTTGAGGCATAATGTCGGGCATGGTACGGGGGGGGTCCACTTTGTGGGTCATCTCATCTATGACAAGGCAAATCTGCGTTCACTACTTGTTATTTGATATTTAATTTTGATGAATAAGTAGGTACCTTTATAGTAAAGGTGAGGTGCTTGAGGTGTTAGTTTTTTTTCAAAGCATGATGTAGTAGATTACCCCTATTATACCTCAGGGACAGATTTTCAAGAGGTTTAGGTAGTTATAAAGAAGAGGAAGCGGACATATTTATGTAAATAACTAAAGATATTATTTATGTACAGAAAGAGTCGCAACTACAGGTCTAGCGCTTAACTGAGTCAGTCCCTGAGGTATGGGAGCGGTACGGGAGCGGTGTTTTCGTTAACATTATGTCACATGTCATCTGATAATTTGAGAGACGAAAACACCCCTCCCGTACCGCTCCCATACCTCAGGGACTGATTCAGTTATGCGCTAGACCTGTAATAGGTACAAATATATTTAAAAAACAACAGAACGTACAATGCCAAAGTCAAAGTCAAAAGTACCTATATTATAAATCTTTATATCACGAGGTCTATATCCGAAAGGGGCCATAGCTCTTCTAGAAATGATTTAATTTTATGTTCATTAGTTATGCAAATATTTATATAAAAAGTTAACAAAGGAAATATAAGGGCTATATCTTTTTGAATCGTCTTATACATTAACTCCTGTTCCAACGCGATCTCCATTGCGATATTGGTTCAGTAGATAGTTTGCAAAGGTCTTGAGATTCATTTGTATTTATTATATTATAAACATTACTTTTATGTATTAGTTGTAAGATTCTTCCTATAAATAAGTTCGTTATTGTTGAAATTGTAACATCTTGAATCTTAAATTTAAATGTAACCCCAAAAATTCCGTTCCAGCGGGACTCGAACCCGCAACCTTGCCTGTGATCGGCAATGCCTTTACCAGTTCGGCCATAGAACACTATGACGCTGAAGACGAAATTTGTGGGCGCTATCAACTCGGCTATTAGCGCCGATGGGAGACATCTACAGGTGTTTCATTAGAAACCTTTTGTTCTGTTCTGTTCTGCTGTATAGCCGAGTTGATAGCGCCCACAAATTTCGTCTTCAGCGTCATAGTGTTCTATGGCCGAACTGGTAAAGGCATTGCCGATCACAGGCAAAGTTGCGGGTTCGAGTCCCGCTGGAATGGAATTTTTGGGTTACATTTAAATTTAATGTTATCCATAAAGTGTGGTTTACACTTGAAAAATAATATACTATCTTGTATCTTATCAGCGTACTTGTTTCAAGTACCTACTGGAAACAAACAATGTAGGTATACCGTCACACTAACTGCCCGTGGTATAACTGCTTATTTCAACTGATAGGACTAAATTTTTAATCGGTTGTAGCATCCGTAGTTGAGTGAAACCACAAGTTTGTGGAAACTCTTTATATTACTATTTTTAACCCCTGACGCAAAAACAACGGGGTGTTATAAGTTTGACGTGTCTGTGTGCGTGTGTGTGTGTGTGTTTGTGTGTGTGTCTAACTGTGGCATCGTAGCTCCCGAACGGATGAACAGATTTCTTTTCTTTTTTTTTTTTTGAAAGGTGAGTTTGTCGGGAGTGTTCTTAGTTATGTTTGATCAAAATCGGTTTAGCCGTTTAATAGCGATGAGGGTTTTTTTAATTTTTCAAAATTAATTACTTGTACAATGTGTCTTCAAGACTACCTCTTTCTACTGATATGCTATTAGTATTATTCACTCTGACATGTGACTCGTGCATCGCAAACGCCTGTACTACGATCTAGGAAGATGTACTACATGGAAATAAGGCTATAAACAAACCGGATTCGATTATACCAGTCTCATTCTTTTATATGAATGTATTCATGTGCTTGAATGAGACAAGCATATATCTGTCTGTTCATATTTGTGTAACTTGTACCAGGCCAAATGTCACACTTGGTACCAATTACTACTACATTCATGGTACCAATCTAGGAAGATGTACATTCATAATACCAATATTCAGGGTACGGAAAGGAAAAACGACTGTTGCGTGACAGTATATTTGTTTCTCTCCAACATAGGATAGCAAGCTATCTTCAGGGATAAGAGTAAGAAGGAACACTCTATAAAATTAGTGGCTATTTTAGCACTCAATCCATGTACTACTACATTCATGACTACGATGCATCTACCACCCACAGTCACCCATCCTTGTACGTTTGCTCCTATGGCAGGTGCCAACTTACGGTCAACGGTCTGTAGGTACTTGAATGAGTTCAAGACGCCTGTACAATGTTCCACTACCACGCATTCATATGTGTTCCAATACACGATTATTACACGGTAACTCACTATCCAGAAAAACTGTGTTACTTTTGCAAGCATGGATGTACATCTTGACTGGACGGATTGTCTTTGGTGTTTGGTTCATTGACAGTTGCAAATAGTAATTTAATGCTTGGCTTGCATGTAAATAAGAAAATTTTGGATCCTTGTGAAACAACATCCAGAATACTTTAGGAAGCAATCAGATGTAGTTGTAAAGAATGTTGAGCCTAGAAATCCATTTAAACTTTATATACCCAAACTTATTTTTTTTTTTAAGTAAATAAATAATGCTGCACAGTTCAGACAACATTATCTAGCCCCAAGCTAAGCAGAGCTTGTGTTATGGGTACTAGATAACTGATATACTTAATACAATATATTACATAAATAGATATTTTTTTATTAAAAATAGAAAATACCCAGAACACCCAGAATCTGCGATCGCACAAATATTTGTTACGAGGCGGGAATCGAACCCGCAACCTCCTGGGTCGCAGGCCAACCTTCGCCCGCCGCGCCACAGAGGTCGTCAACTGCACAACTATAAGAGAAATGTGAATATAAATCCCATGATAAATTACCTATGCCATTTACTATATTTAAAAGCAAGCAGACGAAATCGCTAGCCGATCATTGTTTTTATGATATTAATGAATTTATGAACTATTTTATTTTAATTATATGAAACTAGCGACTCGCCCCGGCTTCGCACGGGTAGCACCCGGTGACCCCCCCCCCCCCCCTAAGACAATCTCCTGGTTCTAAGCTACCGCCCCACCAATTTTCAGCCAAATCGGTTCGTGCGTTCTGGAGTTATAGCTTCAGGAAAGTATTCTTTTATCTGTGGTCAGGAAGGAAAACCCGACTTATTTTCATATAGTAAAAAAAGATCACACTGACATTTTGACACTATGGACACCATCTAGTTGAGAGAATATAAGGGACATAATTGTATTTTCACACCACCTGCTCGTCAAAGTCCAATTACATATCATGCAACCTCAACGTAAAGTAAAGCATTATTTCTTCAGGGATATAACGTTGCACGAAACTACCAAGGGAATAATGTGATTTGAATTTGGAACGTCATATTCGTGTGGAAACTCGTGGAAAACTCTAAGTAAAAAATGCCCATAAGGCCTTGTAAAGAGGTTTGTTCGAAAATCAAACCGGCAAACAAAAACAGAACACAAATAAAAAATAAGTGCGTTTATAAAGCCGCGTTGACACGATCAGAGCCAGCTCGGACCAAGCTCGGACCGATTGGACTCGTAGGAGTAGCTTCATAAGAGTGTACTAGGATAGCTGCTGATATTATCATAGTTCACTCGGATAATTTTTGTCATTATTCCAATTATTTTTATCACTCAACATCGAAAAATGACGGATTTAGTGCGAAGTGGCATCGGAATTGTCGCAGACTTGCTGATATAGGAGCTAAGACGGGAAAGAGATAAGGCATCTCGCAAAAGGAAAAGAATTTGGACTCGCTCTTGGGTTCTACGCCGGCGACAACAGGGAGCATCTAACAAATTTTTTCCGAGAAATTGAACAGGAAGATACTGCTTCGTATAAGAATCATCATCATCATCATCATCTTTATTTTTGTAGTCCTTCAACCGTACGTTCCAGAGAACCTCTTCTGATTCGTACAGTTCAACAAATCTATACTTGTTTTACGCTCAGACCACTTTTTTTTCGCACTAGACTCTTGGTTGTTGTTATTAGCCGCCATTCTGTTTTCCAACTCGTATACGAGCTAGCTCGGATGAGTAGAACACGGTCCGAGTCTACTTAGATCGGACGCCGTCGTCCCAGTGGGCTCGGATTAGAGGTTGCTACAATCCGAGTTGCGACCGAGTAGGTATCCGAGTTCACTCGGTCCGAGCTGGCACTGATCGTGTCAACGCGGCTTAAAGAATGTGAAACAAAATACGGTGTTTGGTGCTGTGATTTTCAGTGATTTTAAATTGTCTCGCAGAAGGTATGAAAAGTAGAGAATGCTCCTCTGGAATAAAGCCTGTCTTTTTCATGGGCAGCTTGAACCCCTCAATTCAATCAGGACTCTATATTACTCCCTATATATGATATGTAAAGGACTCTCTCGCTACCCTCGGGAGTTTACTCTAGAGTCCCTCGTTACGCTCAGGGTTCAATGTGCCTGCCGCCCGCGACTTAAGACTCCGCTTTATTCCCTCAGTGCAGCCCCAAGCTAAGCAGAGCTTGTATTGTAACACCTCTTAGAAATAAGTTACCTATAGCCGAGCAAATAAAATATTCTTATTGTTATTCTTATCAGTGTTAGGTCTAACTGAAAGTACACACATTTATCAAAATGATTTGCAGTAGACAGTTTGCTTACTCTGCTAATTTAATTATTATTGTTGCAACATTGTTGCGATAGCATTGTTATCTTTAGCACTGCTAATATTTGTGTAGTAATTAAGATCTAGTACTATATATTTTATTTTGTGTAAGTAAACCTAGTTAGTAAGATTCGTTGGTATAAGATTTGTCCTGATGGCTGCTGGGTTACTAAGGCTGCACCAACCCAGGTGACCCAGGCAGGAATCTTCAAACAAAAAACACGTTTCGCACCGCACGAAAAAGCAGTTTTTATTAAATATCTCGTTCTTTTTTATTTATTTTTCCCTAACCTATGTTGTCCCACTGCTGGGCAAAGGTCTCTCCAAATTCCTCCACTTGTCCGTCTATGGCAGTCTCCCACCACTCCTCAAAATTTACAAGATCGTCCCACCAATGCTTTCTCGGCCGACCCCGAGGTCGCCGTCCTTCAGGTAACTAAGGTGTGCTGACCAGGGTGTCTTACGGAAAATATACCTAGATAATTTTACAAAACCCCTACAGTAAACCCTCGAATTTGTTGTATTGTTTTTTGTTTTTTTACCCAATAATAATGCTCCATTAGAATAAATAATCGAATCTAGCCGAAAGTTAGAGGTATAACTTTTGTTTTTTTTCTATTAAGAAAATATTGTCTGTCGTGTTTTTGGTACAGTGATCCCTCGGAGTTATAATGTACCTATGCATTCATGCATATTTATAATTTGAATATTGTATGTAGTTTATTTATTCAGTTAAAAATCAAATCTAAGATTGGTAATTTTGCGTTATATCCCACCGTTATTATTGGAATAAAGCGTAAGCCGAGTAAAATAATACCTGGCACAGATAAAAAAATACTATACTAGTCCTGTGAAGCAATGGCGGTGATTTGTCACGTCTTTGCCACGATGTTGCAACTCACTGTGAAAAGAGGCCCTACCTACCCTTTTGGGGAAAAGTCGTGTGTCTATGAATGTGTGTATTAAAATCTTCGTATTCGTTTTTAAGTGATCGTAAGTAAGATCTTTCATTGGAAATATAGTACGAAAACAGTGATAATTATAGTAATATAGTAGGTACTATAGAGATAGTGTAGCTTTCTCATCGGGCACGGAGGCCTGCAATGCTAAGAGCTTTTTATACGACCTTTGATATGATAGCTTTTTTGACGACCTCTGCAGCGCGTCGGGCGAGTAGTCGACTGAGATGCAGATTGCTGGTTCGATTCCCGCTGCGGGACAAATATTTGATCAGAGTCTGTGTGTTATGGTACCATTGTATCTACCTACTCGTAGTTACCCGCGACACAGGGGATCTTATAGTATGATATGTACGTATGTGACTGTTGGTATTATATGTAATATCATATAAGCGTTAAGTAAATAATTACGTACTTATTTAACTATCTATTACAGGTCGAGGTATGTAATTTCTGTTACATTGTTGCTACAAGGCCTCGGCGATGCGCACACACAGGGCATGTTTCTAGCATCTTCCTGGCTTCTAGGGACATTCGTAACAAGGCTGTAATGATATGTTAAAATATCAAATGTGCAGAGTCTATCAAGAAAGCAATAGCTGCAAGACAGCGATAGCGCTATTACTCACTTGAATCCGGGAAGAGATGAGGTATATATTTCTGCCGCTCGGAAGTAACTGACGTAAGCGACAAATGATAAAACTTCGTTTGGCTTCTAAAGTAGCAAATTTAAAAATAAATTATCTATATTTAATCTAAGTAATGTGATTACCTACTGAATAGTATAAAAAATACGCCTAATATTTTCTCTAATCGAAGGAGGGACCGAAAACGGGTTTTAGGAGGGCCACTAAAAAAAAACAAGCTATCGAGAAAAGTTATACCAATCGTGTTTCTAGTGTATGATTTATTTAGATTACATCCTCAAGTAATTACTGTATTAACATCAAGAAAGTAACCTTTACTGCTACTGAGTGAGCATGTAACGCAACGACTCCAAACTGTTAGCATTGTCATGGATGTAGGTATATACATCAAGATAGACACCGCAAACACGTAATTTTTTGTGAAACCATGCAAGCTTGCTGTTTTATTTTGCGCCTACTTTGCTACGAAATAGCTCTATTCGCAGGGCTAGCTGATTTTGAAGAGTTTTTACAGTTTACTATGGCGTAATTAGGCATTTTTCTATTTACATCTGACGTGCTATCGCGAAGACGGCCGAGAGCGAACTCAGTATATATTGTAGTTTTTGAGCGAACTGATTTGAGATTTGCTAATAGGTACATTGCGCAAGCATTCAGACAGGCAAAGTTACACGCAAAGTATGTGCACTTGCGGTGTCTATCTTGATATTATGGTCTGTGGTGTAGTTTAACACGTATTTTGTATGGTGACGTGCCTCTAGTGTACACTGTGTGAACCTTATTTTTGATCCACGTCTAAAATTAGTGGTGTTTTAGAATAGAATATAGAATAGAATATTCTTTATTGCACAAACCAAACAATGTACATAGGCGAACTTAATGCTAAGAAGCATTCTCTACCAGCTAACCTTTGTGTATTGTGGATACATTTATGTAGGTGGTGCACAAAAAAACGTAATAAGGAGAAGAAAAAAGTCATTTAATTAGGAAAAAAGTAAAAAAGTCCTCTTAGTGTTTTATGTTTTGAGTATACTTAAGTTATACGTTTTGGTATTACGAGAAGTTCGTAGCCCAGCGCTGCGATGCACACACTGTTTCACAATCATTTCTTTAATTTTCGTTACATTTCAACCTGTTATCACAATTTTACAAAAACATAATTAAAATTTTGTGCAATCCATCATAAAAATAAATGGGACAGCTCATGTTTGTTTTTCCAATACCTTGCACCGAATTTACGATGAAAACAGGTTGCTGGTGCCTGCCTTCGGCGCTTACCGGCGCTAAGTAGGTACCAACTATTTTAGGAGTGGTTGTTGGTTATGCCTGAAGGTACTAGCATATCTCCTGATTTCTGATTATATCGTGTAGTGAATGAGTATTTTACTGATCCTTGTAATATTAATGAATGTTTTTGGAGTTTACTCTAAGGCTAAGGTTAAGGCTGCGCCAACACGAGGCAGAAATCTTCATAGAAAAAAGCCTCGTGCTGTCCGAAAACGTGGTTTTTAATGAATATCTCATAAAATATAGATAATTTTACAAAAACCCCTACAGTAAACCCTTGGCTTTGTTGTATTGATTTTACAAATCGATTTTTTTACCTAATAATATACACCATTTTATTAAACAACCAAGAAATAGAAGTAATTTTGTTTATGTTTCTATCGAGAAAATATTTTCCTATCTAGTTTTTGGTACAGTGATCCCTCGGAATTACAATTTAGTATCCATGCATATTTTTATTTGAATAATGTACTTGATTTAGCCTGTTTATAATCAAATCTTAAATCAGAAATTTTGTGGCATACTCCACATTAAGAATTGATTTTCAAATATAAGGCCCACGGTATGCAAATAGGTGGGGAGTAAAATCATAAAATTTAGCGTTAACAACAAATTCAGTTCGTTATGTTTTCCACCTACTTGTACCTACTATTATTTATTCCGTGCCTCTGCGCAACAAGATATAGGCACAGAATAAATAATAGTATGAGATAGGTACAATTATTAACAGAAATAATAACGAAAATAATACATGTAGGTATGTACGAAATTGCTACCTGAATACGATCTGTGATCCAAATCAATACCAAGACGGAAGAGCCCCTAATAAGCTGGCTGCATTGCCAAGCTGAATGATAATACTAATGCATTGAGCCTGATATGAGCCAGCTCTCGGGTCACGCGTCGCTTCCACCAGTCTGCGCAACTTACACTGGACTGGAGTAAACTCCAGTTGCGCGTCGCTGACACGCACCATATTTTTTATCGTAGTTTACTCCACCATATCTGTTTGATCGGCAGTCTGTTTTCTATGTGAGCACGGCCTTAAACATCATTTTTATCAGACGTTGCTCTTGCGCATGACAGATTGGGCAATTCGAAAAAACAATAAAGACTTCACAAAACTAACATTGGATTGGGAAAGAGAACAATGTTTTGATTCTGTTTGTTTTTTAAACAAACATGTTCCATGTTGGAATATTTTTAGTAAACCTCTGATTAGTATTTTTAGTCTGATTTCATGTTTTGTAATGTACCTGAATAACTATTAACACGCCTGAAATAGTTATTTTTTTTTTAATCTTAGGAAAACTTACAGCTGTACACGTATATAACAGGCAAAAATAATATATTTAAGAGTCCAATAATAATAATTATTGTAATCATAACCGGCCAAGTGCGACCTCGCGCTTTCAGGGTTACGTAGTTACCAAATTTAGAAGTTATAAAGTGTCTATTAGACCCTGCGCATACTGCAGACTTTCTATCAGCCGATAGTTCAGTCTGGTACTTAATCAGTATGAAAATGTATGCAAGTGCGCACATTATAACGATTCGGTATCGGCCGATAATGCTTTCATACTGTTCTGTCGGCGAACTATCGGCCGATAGAAAGTCTGTAGTTTGCGTGGGCTCTTAAGTTTAGTTAATCCAAGCAAAATTAAGTTTGTTGGTAATGGAAAAATGTGAAAATTCTCGATATGATGCTTCTTTTCTAAAATTGTATTTTTGTTAGTAAAATATTCATATAATTACGGTTCATGATATACCGCCCGCTGACGGACGGACGGGCGGACGGACGAACAGTGGATGCTTGTAATAGGGTCCCGTTGGCACCCTTTGGGTACGGAACCTATAAACCATATTTTCTAATAAGGGTTGGCCGTCAATATAAAACAACATAACTATCACCAAAACATTTTATTTTTTATATTGTTTATATATATTTTTTCCTGCAAAATGCAGCTTCTAAAGACCACCCAAACCCTAAGTACTAGCATAGTATTATTTTATCTGTGCCCTAAGCTAGCTAAAGACAGTCCTAATTCGCGCCCGACGAGTAGATAAGACGCGTCAATGTAATCCATGTTGTCTCCGTGTTTGTACAGTTACCTCACACGATGTTAAGAAAATAATCCCGGGACCTACTTTACTTAGTTCGGTTACTTTCTCTAAACGGCTTTATTTTTAGGATAGTTTATTCTACCATTACTACTCTATTACTAAAACATATAAAAATTTACCGTTATAATATAATTAAATCAATACTTTTTTATAACTTTGATATACCTTTATTTTACCACGATCTCACCTGTTGGTAAGTAACGATGTGGCCAAAGATGGAGCACAAAGGTCTAGAAGGCACCTATTCACTCTAGCCTTGAAGAGACGAAGATTATAGTTTTCAGGAAAGACAGATGACGGTAGTGTATTTCACTCCTTAGTATAGATAGATACACATTACACGCCTTTTTCCCGTAAGAAGTAGGCAGAGTCTCAATGGGCCTCTTTTCACCGTGGGTTACACCATCGTGGAATATAGACGTGACAAGTGGTGAGCTCATCGCCACCATTGCTTCCCTCGACTAACTTGGCTAACGCTTTCTTCCAGTAATAACACATTCCATAATAAGCTAGCAGCCAAGAAAAATCTTATACCTATACGAATCTTATCAACAAGTCCGGATAATCCTTATCAAAAACTTATAGACATAACTCTAGAGCTCATTTATAGACATTTCTTGAACCTATGAACCACGTTTTGTAATAAAAGACAAATGCCCTTATTTGACCTGGTTCACAACAATCCAGAAGTAATTTAAAGCACCAATAAATAATGCACAATATCAATCATTAAACAAAGCGGGATTTTTACACAACTGCCCCAAAAAAGTAGAGTATTGTTTTCAAGGTTCTATGTTTGTTTCTTTATTCTACCATATCTTACGTACGTTATTTCGATACGCAATAGAAAAGTGAAATTAAAAAAAAAAACTAGGATACAAAATTTAAATGACCAAACTTATAAAAAACTAGTTAAAAAGTTATGTGAAGCTGATCGGGTTTTAATCAATGTGTAGAACTTGGGGAGTACGTTCTAAAAATATCGTACACGTATCTGGCGTATTTACTTTGAATTTTTATCAGTTTTTAGTTGACTTTAACCGTGACAGACGTGTTTTTAATATTTTTTATAAAGTACTACTCATTTAAACGAGTATTTAAAAGAACTTGCCTATATCCCACCTGATGTTAAGTGATAACCCCTGATTAACTTTACCTCTGTGACCTGCATCGCATTGCATTGCACCCGTCAGCAATTAAAGGTCATCTGTTATTTGTCTACGGCGCTGCCTACGCTGATGCTACGGCGTAGGTCTACGAGTACCTATATTTAAATCTGCAGTAGTTAATCCTCCAAGATCTCTCAGTTTCTATGGAGATTTCACTTGTATCGGGCAATAGGAAAAATTCGAAATAGTAGTTTTATTTTTAATATTCAGATTAAAAAACGCATGGATACTACCTGATAAATAAAATAAAATAAAATAGCCTTTAATTCCCAAATTAGCATATTTACATAAAATTAATTAAATTTCTCAATTGCAGTATTCATTATATTCATTCATTTGTTATTATTATTCTATAATCTAGGTACTTATTGTAATACTAAAACTTGGGCACCCAAAAATGAGTGTAGGCCTCCTCCATGCGATTCCAATCCTCACGATCCTGAGCGAGTCGAGTCCAGCCCCCCTATTCCCTATCTTGACAGTCACTCAGTGACAACGTTTGACAAGTAAAATTACCATCAATTGACAATTCTTAATAGTATTTTTTTTTAATTGATGATCATTCTTCTTGTCAAACGTTAGTCACCGAGTGACTTTCAGTTAGGGAATAGGGGGGCAGGTCCTTCCTGCAACCTCTACCACTACTGGACCTGATACTACTACATTATAAATAAGAGGTATCACAGGTACCCCGATAGAAAAAAATTACTAATTGTCACTTATGACTTTTGGCTAGAATCAATTGTTTTTCAATATAGAGCTCAAAATGATTCAAATTATCAGGAAGAAAATTAGATCAGATTTTTAGTAGTAGTAGAGATTTTTTGTGAAAGAGTTCGTCCGGGGAAGTATTACCACCATACCTATTTCTGCCGCAAAGCAGTAGTGCTCGCATTGCTGTGTTCCGGTTTGAAGGGTAAGGTTGCCGGTGAAATTACAGGCACATGAGACTTTTCATCTTTATGTCTCAAGGTGGCGGGCGCAGTGCAATGCCACATAGGTTGCGTCCTAGGTGGACGTGACCTATGAGGTAATGCACTGTTCATAGGCAGAGGTTACCGCTTAACATCAGGTGGGCCTCTTGCTTGTCCCGTCAGCCAAGAAGTATAAAAAAAAAAAAAAAAAAAAAAAGATAGAAATACAATGAAATTAGGGTTTTGTAAAATTGACATCATTTTACGAAAATGTAGCTATGTATATATGTAATGTGTAATGTAGTTTATTGTAGGTTTATTTATTTATTTGTTTAAGTAGGTATATTTAGTAATAATGTAGGTACTTTATGTAAGTATATTTTACTTTTATTATTTAATCGTGAATTTTAAAAGTTAGCTTGATATGTATGTTTATAGGTTGTTTTATTTTTTCTGGTTTTTCCCGTATTTGTACCTTCTTCCTGCCATATTTATCACCTCTCTCTTGCCTCAAAGGTTTGCTGTCAGAAAACTCTCTAGGGTTAAGCTCGCCTTTGTACATATCTTTTGTTTTTATTTTATTTTGTAATGTGTTTTTCTGTGTACAATAAACAATTATAAGAATTATAAGAAAATGGCTTTTTAGAGCGGCGCGAGGCGTTTTTTTTTACTGAAGATTTTAGTCCGGAGTAAGCTCAGGCTTAACTGGAAGTAAAACAAAACATTTAAATTGTTAGTTTTAATTAGCTTTTCTTTGAAAGTTCGAAAAGTATTTTGTTTGCAAATTGCTTCTAGTGCTTGGTTCCACAATACTCTCCCGATTCAATATGACCATAGGCCTGCAATGCTCTAAGAATATGACTGATTAAATGACAAATTGAAGTTAAATGACTTCGACAGTATAACAATAGATCCATCCGTAATCATTGTTTATTTGTGGTGTATTTATAAGAGGAAGGAATCAAATAATTATTTAAAAAAAACTATGCTCCGCTATACCTACTAGTCACGATGATAACCAATAACCTACATCATTTGATCTGAGCGTGAAGGAAAGTACAAATATTAAGTTCATATAGATTTTTATTCCTTACAATTAAGATTTACACAAAAATATACTACAGGTTTAATACCAATAACACATCAGAGCTTTTCAGGTTCTATTTACAGTGATTATTTAATTTATACAAATTTTAGCTCTTTTATCATGAAACTACACTAAAAATTGCATACTATCTAGTTACAAATATAAAATCATACAATAAAATACTTATTTTACGCTATGCTACTTTGTACACGAAATGACTAGAGCATTTTGCAGATAATTATTATAGTTTTTGGCTACTACACTGGCAGAAGAATATTACATTTTTGTTTGAATATCTACAAAGAAAATAAATATATTTATTTTACAAAAATAATGAACAAAGTTTTTAGACCGGACAAATTTTACCACAGTGCCATGCATTAAATGCAAGCTACCATAATACTATACCATGAACTAGGGACTTCATTCTTTATCAATTACTTTAACAATCCAAACTTACTCACTTTTTTGAATTAAAAATGTTTTAAAAAATAACTTTCACACATAGGAACTATGTCAAAACAGAATATTAAATTAAACCAACACACGTATAAAAGAAACAAAATTAACCTTGTTGACATTTTAAACAAACATCAATACATTTTTGCACACCTCTGGTAAAGGATGAATTTAATAAATAAATATGGAAAGTTGTTTTAACTTTGAACAGGGGTTAAAAATTATGCAGACACAGATTTGATCTATAGATTTGAACATTTGACCTAGTTTTTGGCATTCAATTAAATGGTAACATAAATTATTTGGTCAATAAGTAATTGAAACGATGGTATTTTCAATTTAACTAAAGCACTATTGTTAATAAAGTTCAAGTCTAAAACCACCACTGAAAGACATTGACTCAACGTTCATAAAGCACATCAGTCGTAATACGTACGAGGTCGCTGATCCGACGGGGGCTTTAAAACGGGGGTGGAGTGGAAACACACCCGTTTAGGTACATTCACCTAGCCCAGTCGTCGGGAGGACTGTTACCTAGATGTAGCGGTGAAAATGCACTTCTTCGCGGTTCCATGGACACGGATTCTTGCGAACCGATGATTGACTCTATGGAAAATCCGTTACGGGATCTCTTACACCGAGGTTCCGTCTGCTCCGTGACTCTGGGAGGTAACGGAACAGGCCGTAACGTTGCCGGCGGTGGCCGTGGAAGAGATAGCAAGGGTGTAGGGGGCAGATAACAGGGCATCGGAAGTAGAGGCCCGTAGGCTTCTCTCGCCAACATGGCGACGACAGCGTGAGCGTGCTGGAGTGACGGCGCAGGTCTCTTATACCTCTTCCGACGCCGTAAGAAGCTTCCATTATCAAACATGTCTTCTGCCAGAGGATCTAACGTCCAGTAGTTCCCTTTCCCCGGATTCCCCGGTTCTCTGGGAATCTTAATGAAACAATCATTCAGACTCAAATTATGTCGGATAGAATTCTGCCACGCTGGGAACTTTTCTCTGTAATACGGGAATCTAGTCATAATAAACTCGCATATACCACTGAGAGTCAGCTTCTTGTGTGGTGATTGTAAAATTGCCATGGTGATGAGAGCTATGTACGAGTAAGGGGGCTTGATTAGTTGTGATGACGACTTTAATTTAGACTTCTTCGGTGATGAGGGTTTGTTGTCTGAAGGTGAAGACGCGTCGTATCTATCAGAGTCGCTGGATGGTGGTGGTAGGTCTGGCGTGTCTTCGTCTACGGATACGTAGGTGTCATCTTGAGGGTATTCAGTTTCGCTCGTGTCGCGTAGATAGTGTGGAAGGTAGAGCCGCGGTGGAGGCCGTAGGTCCAAAGGCAGTTCGCCGTCGATGATCATTTCGCGGTATTGAGCAAGATCACAATCTTCCATTTTGCGGTCACATGTCAGAGATGTGTGCTGGCGCGTGTCGCGACGCGGACTGTGGTTGAGCGCCGTCGGCGGGCGCTCCGGAGGCTGTGCCCCGGCCCCGCCCACACCGGGGTGGAAGGGGCTGCGTTTACGTTCCAGTAAACACAACAATTGTCGTTATTATTGCTGCGGGTCGTCTCTTTGTGCATGAATTTCAGGCCGACTGATAATTATTAGGCCGCTTGGGATTCATCGATTCAACTTAGTTGCGGTATTTACTTTGAGTTGAATGTTTGAGGGTTTTGTTTTTTGTTGCGAGGGTATTGTGTTCGGTCTAATTTTAATACATTTTATTGGATGGTGTGAAGTAAATATCAGAAATGTTACTACATTATTACGGACACTCAAACGTATGATTAATAGAATTTGTTGATATTGAAAAGCTCTCTTCAGCGACTGCAATGGTGAAGTCAGGCGACTTGAAAAAATTACCTACTTAATTCATAGTTACTCCTAAATATAAATGAAAAACGAGTGTCGGCTACTCTTGTAGTGATAGGTAATCAAATCTCACCAAGCACTCCAATCAAATACGAAACAACGGATAAGCCCTTATTAAAATCAAAAAGCTCTAAATGAGCTTTCTACCTCGAAGCGAAAGAGCGTCAAATGAAAAGCAATAAAAGATCCAACACACTCGCAAAGGCAACTGTTTACTGTAACTCCCTAATCCCTACCTAAAGGTACTCACGTTTCCTTACAAAAAATCTCATAAAGCGAATACTAGCACTCCATTCAGGTAGATATCTTCAAATAAAACTCGCGTAAAAAATATTCCCGAAACTGACAATGCGAGGAGTAGAAAACCCTCGTATATGTTTCCTAGCATAACATTTACCCCTCGGGCGTTAAGGGAAAAGCTATACGCGAGAGCAAGACGCAAAATCAACAGATAAAGAGGGTAGATTTAGTAACCAATAGGGGGAGTTGGCGCGTTGGGCGGGGCTTAGTAAAGCTAACATGTCAGGGCGGAGCATTAGATCCTATTATTGTCTGGCAAGGCAAATAATATTTTGCACAATGTACACATTGGGGTAAAAGGGGGTTTAGAGGGGGTTGCTAATTTATTCCCAACTTCGGTTACGGCTTGTTTTTCAGCTTTGCGAGCTTGTTATTTAAATTGGACTCTGGCTGCTAGGTAGATATTTGTATGTTAGGTTGTATTGTGCTCTGATGAAGGAATTTTGCCTTTGTTTGTTGTTATATTGAATTTTGTGGCGATTGTGTTTGGAGAGGTTTTTGTAGCGGATTTTGTTTGCGTCGGGTTTTGATTGGCCACTGCGTATACATTTTGCGAGCTCTTAGATTTGATTTCTATATCAATTCTCATTTTTATAGTAAAAGGTACCATATCGTGTTTCTGGTACATTGATCCCTCGGAATTATAATGTAGTATACAGTTGTGGTCATATAATTAAGAACGATTTGAAGTTCTAGAAGTTTTTTATTTAAATCGTATCATACACAGAGATGTGTACCTTCTGAGAAGCAACTAGCTATGTTATATAATAGTCACATTAATAGAGCAACCTGACTCAAGAATAAAGTATGAAATCGCTAACTATTTTTTGCACATTTTATTGATTTTATCAAAGTAACACATTCAAATAGTACTGAAACTGGACAAATAATTAAGAACGATTTATTTAACTCCTCGGGAATTGTTTTGTATGAAACTTAGATTTAAAAAATCACAATATTATGTAGCACAGGAAACATAAAAAGAAATTTAATAAATATTTAACTAAAATTAATAGTTAATAGCATATCCACGGCTTTTAATTACAGCTTTACACCGGCGAGGCATTGACTCTATTAATTTTTGACATTTCGCAAGAGAAATAGAGTTCCATTCTTCTAAAAAAACGTCATACAGCTCTCTTAAATTTCCACACTTTGTATTTGAAACCTTTTTCTTTACTTCAAACCACAGATTCTCTATTGGGTTTAGATCTGGACTGTTAGCAGGCCAGTCTAAGACAGAAACTAATTGCGCTGGAAGAAATTCCTTTACGGTGCGTGCAGTGTGCTTTGGATCATTGTCATGCTGGAATGTCCAAATGACCGGTAGAACGTCTTCAGCGTATGGTAACATTGTTTCTTCCAGTATATTTTTGTATTGGAACTGATCCATGTTACCTTCTATCAACTTTACAGGTCCTACACCATGTCCAGAAAAGCAACCCCAAATTTTCACATTTCCACCACCGTGCTTTAATGTAACTTTCGTGTACTTTGGGTCGAATGCTGTATTCGGGGGACGTCGTACATATCGTTTTCCATCAGAACATACTCTGTTTATTTTCGTCTCGTCAGAAAAAAGTTCATTTTTCCACTGTTGCACAGTCCAGTTTTCATACTTTCTCGCAAATGCAAGCCGGGCTTGCCTGTGGCAAAGTTTTAACATGGGCACCTTTCTTGCTATCCTACCGTGCAATTTTTCTTCTACCAAATGTCTTTGAATAGTGCGTGCTGAGATTGCTGAAGGGTTGTTTTCACCAAAATATTCTTTTCTAAGCTCATTGGACCCTTTAAAAGGATTTTGTTTTGCCATACGAACGATGTTTCGGTCATCTCGAGGAGTTGTTTTTCTCTGTTTAGGTACACGTGGAACATTCGAAGTAGTTTGATACGTAGCAAAATGCTTTACAGCGTGGAAAACCATCGTTTTTGAACATTGCAGATGGTCGGCTATCTTTTTATAAGACCAATTCTTCCGGCGAAGTTTTATTATTACTTCCCTTGTAGATTTATCACAACTTTTATTTTTTCCCATTGTTTTTTCTAAAGAAGCAATCACCTTTAATCTTTTACAGCACGTAATGGCGCCAAAATTATACAAACAGTAACAAATCGACTGAGTGTTCTCTATTTAAATTTGAATAAAGGTATAAACTACTCAGCGTTCTTAATTACGTGACCAGCCAGTAATAGGGAATACTTTGTTTAAAAGTAGTGTAAAAAGTTTGCCTATTGATTTTTTGCCAATCATGTGTATCAATGAATACAGTGGTAATATGGAAATGTTTTACGATACCGAGAGAAATAAAAACAAATGCATACACTTAGTTTTGCATCTTAGTTGGAAAAAATCTTCCCTTTATATCAGCGTTCTTAATTATATGGCCACCACTGTAGATACATATTTTAAATTAGAATTTTTATTTTACATTTTTTTTATACTACTTGAATGACGGAACAAGCAGATGGCCCACCTGATGTTAAGCGGTAACCTCTGCCTATGAACAGTGCATTACCTCATAGGTCACGTCCACCTAGGACGCGCCCTATGTGGCATTGCACTGTGCCCGCCACCCTGAGACATAAAGATGAAAAGTCTCATGTGCCTGTAATTTCACCGGCACCTTTACCCTTCAAACCGGAACACAGCAATGCCAGCACTACTGCTTTGCGGCAGAAATAGGTATGGTGGCAGTACTTCCCCGGACGAACTCTTTCACAAAAAAGCTCTAATACTACTTGATTTAATCTGATAAAAATCAAATCTAAGACTAGGAATTTTGCGGCATATAGGCACTTTAAAGAAAGATAATTAACTTTCTTAGTCTTGTGTTGAGAATACTGTACTTGGTAGCAAAGATTCAAATACTACGTCGAACTTGCTTACTTATTTCTTGTTTAAGGGCCACGTCCTTGAAAATCCTTGAAAAGTGGTGTTTTGAAAAGCCAAGAACTTCCCGAATTTAGCTTTATTCCTAACAATATTTAGATCAGAAGAAAGAACACTTCAGGCTGAATAAAAGTAAGTAGGGGTTTTCTAAAATTCTTTTTAGATTTTGTGTAAATTGAAAAACTACCTACCCATTTTCACAAAATTGATCAAAATAGAGCATCTACATATGAGCTAAAATCTACGGAATTACAGCTATTTCTGAGAAATAAAACACTTTAGTATCATGTCTATACACTTGGTTTTAAAAGTAAGTTGGGCTTTTGATCTTTTCATACAAAAGATGTGTAAAAACACGAAAACATTTTCCATTCACCGTATCTACACGATTTCTACGCCATTTTCTGTCATTCCGTGGTTATCCACGGCGCTGGAAGGAAGGCCCTCGTTCACTTTTTTGTTCACAGGTGAAAACGGACAACCGGATACTTCGATATATCATTACAAAAACTTGTATTATTTTACTGAAAATTGTTGGTTTTCGTTGTTATAATTGTAATTCGGGTAATAGGAAACCCATCCAAATACCTATTTATTTGAGGTTTGTGAAAATTAACGGGACGGACATGGTTTGACAGTTCAATCATACAGTCGTGAACACAAACCAATTCTACAGATCCACCAACTTATCAGTAGAATGAAATGTATGTAGTTTTCTATCATCTACATACATTTCATTCTACAGATAAGATGGTGGATCTCTACTTAGAACATTGCAGGCCTCCGTAGTTGCTCGGTGCAATTCTACGGTAGTATACTCACGAAGGAGTTTATATTGTGATTTGTGACCAAAAGAGTTTCGCTTAGCGATTTTCCTCAGAATATACCAAGCTATACTTGCTTATATCCCGACTTACTAGTGAGGAAGGATATGTTTTTTTTTATTTTTTATTTATACTATCATTCAATTTTTATCTATGTATGGCTGTTTGTTAATAATAATAATACTGGTACTTCAATTTGATATCGAAACAATAAATAAATAAATAATGCTGTACAGTTCACACAACATTATCTAGCCCCAAGCTAAGCAGAGCTTGTGTTATGGGTACTAGATAACTGATAAACTTAATACAATATATTACATAGATAGTTACTTTGATGATACAATGCTGCTATTAAAAAAATCTCCATTAAAGTCCATGCTTTATTGGAGGCCAAAGATAAATAAACTGGTCAAGTGCGAGTCGGACTCGCGTGTAGAGGGTTCCGTACAATACAAGTATAAATAACTCTGTCAACATAGTAACAACCAGACCAATGGAACTTAGTATAGTCCTCGATAAGTCCTCGGTGAAATGAAGCCACACATTTTGTACATATTTTCTCTTCACGAATATTTTCGTTTCCCGTCGGAATTTAAAAACGTATAGCAAAAATAAACGAATTCTGATTTTGGGTAAGTACCTACTAATTTTGGACGATTATAATATAAAATAGATACTAGCTAGGTATAGGTACTGTAACCCGCGACTTAATTCGGACGCGTAATATTATTTGTAGTACAACTATATTGTCTGGATTATCTATGACATACTAGTTCCTCATAGATAATCCAGTTGATCAATATAATGTTTATTGTAAGTTAGGTATGAGGTATGAGGTTGACGTGTTTGTATGAGCTTGATCATGCATCAAAAATGTATCCTAAATATAATCACCGTAACATATTATACGGTGGATATCTGAACTATTTTTTTTATGATGTTAGACTAAATACTACACATAAGAATAGTAACGTCATACATAACATATATGGTGCTTAAGACTAGTGTTGATATTATAGTACCCGGCGGACTCATCTAGACGAGTCAATCCATTCAGAGGGCTGCCGCGCGCCAGCCGGATCGCACGTGAAGTTAGTTCGGTAAACTCACTCAAGCGCCGCGTCACGTCGTCCGTCAACTAAAGTTTTCTACTATTATTTATTCTATGCTTAAATAAAGATAAACGTATATTGCATCGCATTCGGCTGCCTGAATTATAACAAGGATCCGAACCTCACGTTTTTCACACTTCCAAGGGACATCGAAAGGTGTAGAAATGCACGTCTACATTATAGGTAATTAGGTACACCTACCTAACAAATGTAGACTTTTGCTACCTATCCTTAAATTGTATGTCTCCGGATTTATTTATGTAGTTAGATAGGACTTACAAGAACAAAAATAGAAAAAAACAATACATTTTTGGGGTTCCTCATACTTAGAACTGAAACTCAATAGTTTTTTTCATCAAACCCATACGTGTGGGTTATCTATAGATAGGTCTTCAAAAATGATTTTGAGGTTTCTAATAAAAAAAAAACTAAACTGAATAGTTTGCGCGAGAGACAGTTACAAAGTGGTAAAATGTGTCCCCCCACCCCTTAACATCTTAAATAAGAGAATGATATAACAAAAAAAAAGATGTACATGTAAACTTCCACCGATAATTGGTTTGAACAAGATCTAGTTAGCAGTTTTTTTTATGCGTCATAAATCGTAAACCATCCAAGAACTTTTATATTATGTTACTTGCTGCTACAGAACCCTTCATGGGCGAGTCCGACTCGCACTTGGCCGCTTTTTTTTATTTGCCCAATTACGAAAGTACAAATCACCCGGCCAGCTTCTACTACACTATAATATCATAGTCAATCAGTTAAATATCAACTATAGGTAGGTATTATATATATAGTTTGAGCTAATCAAGATAGGTACATGCCTAGCGCTTAACTCAGTAGCCTCGTGAGGAATGGGAGCGGCACGGGAGGGGTGACATGTGACGTAAAGAACTGTCGGGCTACACACGTGATGAAAATTAGTGAAGATAGATCTTACGATATATACAAATAAGTACCTAAGTCATTGCGAAAGTGAATAATATACTTGTTCAAATAATTATTATATTTAATACTAATATCAATATTTTCAACTGAACTTTCAATTTATTAGCTTATGTCCATATCGCTACTCGAATCACTGTCAGTATGACTGGAATCACTTTCGTTATCTGAGTCTTCATCTCGTAATCTTATTATAAATTGATCCATTATATCGTTGCTAAGATGGTCGTGTTTGAAATACTCTTCCTCAACTTTCTTTACGTGACCGTCACAGTTTTGCCATTTCTCAAATGAAAAATTAGCAAATAACTCTTCTAGTCCTCGCTTTTTCTCAGTTAAATTTGAGTTAATATGTTTTCGTGCCAGCTCGCCCTTGATATCTCCCCATACTAATTCGATTGGGTTTAAATCCGGATGGTACGGTGGCAAATAAAGTACCGTATGACCATTTTCTTTTAATATGGCATCAATTTTAAATTGTTTTTTTGGTTTATTTCGTTTTATTAATTTTAACAAATCCCTCTTTTCATAACTATAGATTATATTATGTGATTATACTGTGTAGATTTATATCGTTTTCGTGCTCGGCAGAATTTGGATCAGATTTACTAACCTTGAAAAAATTATATACATTATAAACAACATCTTTAGTTTGAGCTCTAATCTGAGGATCCATCTTCGGTTGCTAATCTCGTGTGCGTCTTGTCTAAAGCGGCCGGTCCAAATAACGCGTATTGACGGCAGCGAGATCGCCGCCCGACTGACGTCAAGTGACGTCTCGCGACATTTGACATAAGAAAATCACCACTCTCCCGTGCCGCTCCCATACCTCAGGAGGCTACTTAGTTAAACGCTTAACCTGTAGTTGGGAACCGATATTATGTATATTGGATGTTGGCTCTTGGACTATTTTGTTAGCGTCGTATGTCATTCCATAACATAATTATCTAATGGCATATGTACGTTAGTCTGTACCTTGTCACTACCTACACCTAAAAGAGATATTTAGTTTCATTGACAAGGTACAAACTAACGTACCTTTGCCATTAGATAACTATGTTATCGTAAGCGACTAGTCGTCAACCCTTACGAGCAACGTCACTCCGCGCCAGATAGCGACGCAGTTACGCGTTAGAAGAGAGAGGAAATGTTTAGGTAACAATTACGATAGGCATTGAGCACTAATGCAAGCTGAATTGCACTTTCTTGCATCCCAGCAAGAGTCGCTATTTATATAAATTTGTTCGTGAAGTGAGCCTTCTGTACTTGTTCTATTATTTATTCTGTACCATCGTCTTGCTAAGTAAACGAAAACTGTACGAAACAGTAATCGTAGACATTTCATTCGTAGGTATAATATAGTTACGGCTGTTTTGCGTAGTACTACTATTGGTTTTGAGACGCAGGAGGGCGAAGTATGTGTAAGTTTTTAGTAGTACTTAGTAGAGTTGTTTTTTGTGAAAGAGTTCGTTCGGGAAAGTACTACCAACCACCACTACTACCAGTACTATTTCTGCCGCAAAGCAGTAGTGCTTGCATTACTGTGCTCCAGTATGAAAGGTATAGTTGCCGGTAGACGCAGTGCAATGCCACAAGGGGTGGACGTGACATATGAGGTTATGCATTGTTAAAGGCAGACGTTACCACTCAAGATCAGGTGGGCCATCTGATTGTTCCGTCATTCGCTAAGATAAAAAGTGGGGGATTGGTGCTAGTCAGTCAGTGGGAGATCAAAAAACGGTGACTCACCAAAGCTGAAGTGGGTAGGTCGTGTGTGGCGAGTTATGCAAAGGCGATACTTGCGACGATAAGTACGCATGTGGAAGCTTTAGAAAATGCAAAATAGCTAGTACAAAGTAAAGAAGTACCCAGAAGAAAAGTCTCTTCCAACTACTTAATTAAACCTAGTAATTTTGAACAAACTGAGGTGTGTATAACCTTTCTCCTTACAAATATTAGCTATTAACCTACAAACGACACATAGGCCCAGTCATCTAAAACATTTAAGGTCGCAAAAAATTGCAAAGTTCGCACAGCTCTATCGAAGTTGCAAACTTGGTTTTATACAAGTGGTATTTATCCTAACAACATCCCAAAAAAACAGAACCCTGCAACTTTTTGCGACCTTACACGATTTTTGTGTCTACGGTGACTGGCCTAACAAGACTGATGGGGATTCTGAAAAACAGCAATTGGTTGCCTACAAAATAAGCTCAGATCATATGAAATACCTAATAAAATTATTAAAGAAATTATAAAATAACGTCATGATATACACAACCTGTGTGTATCACACTACTGATGAGAACACGTATCCAAAAAACTTTATCTTCCCAGGGACTTAACTATTTAAGCATATAAGCATGTATTTCTGTGGTTAGACACAACAACAACTTTTGGTACAAAAACTGGGTTTTCATGTTATTTTTTGTTAATAGTATCAACAGCAATATGGCTAGCACTTGCGCATTAACTATCAAATGTTCAATAGCTTCATGTCTACAAATTAATTTCACCATCAAGTGAAACTTGCTATGAAAACAAAATCAGCAAATCAAATCTATGATTTTCAGGATTTTATAAACTGTGTCAATTCAAACAATACCCATGTAAAGGTTCTAGAAACACGGGATTTTTATAATTATCGAGATCACGCATCACAAACATGCTCCAGTTTTTTTTACATCAAACGTACCTGAGAGAGATTATACTGTAAAAGTAGATAGGGGGATTGAACCCCAAAATATAAAACTAGTCTCGGTGTTAAGTTAAAATCACAATGGATTTCCACAATTTTTTTTTTTTCAACTCTTTGTTTTCTAGAAGCTATGCCTGATTTTATGGCAAGAGGTATAACAGCAGATATAAAAGAAGAAATCATAAGCAAATTAGTGCCATTTATACCAGAAAATAGGAGATACTTCTAGCAAAATTTACCAAATTATAACTTCACCGTTAGAATGATTTAACTGACTGGTATAAAATAAGGCATACACCACTATTCCAAATACACTACAAAAAAAACTTGGATAGTCAGTATTCGATAAAGATTGAATCTACGCAAAAATAAGGTACCAATTAACAATTTCCAAAAATAACCATTAAAAAAAAGCGGTCAAGTGCGAGTTGGACTCGCCCATGAAGGGTTCCGTAGCAGCAAGTAACATAATATAAAAGTTCTTGGATGGAATACGATTAATGACGTATTAAAAAAAAAAAGTTACTAGATCTCGTTCAAACAAATTTTTGTTGGAAGTTTACATGGTAATGTACATCATATTTTTTTTTTTAGTTTTTAATTCTCTTATTTTAGAAGTTATGGGGGACACACTTTTTACCACTTTGGAAGTGTCTCTCGCGCAAACTATTCAGTTTAGAAAAAAAATATATTAGAAACCTCAATATCATTTTTGAAGACCTATCCATAGAACCCCACACGTATGGGTTTGATGTTTTTTTTAAATTTGGGTTTCAGTTCTAAGTACGGGGAACCCCAAAAATAATTGTTTTATTTCAATTTTTGTGTAAAAATCTTAATGCGGTTTACAGAATACATCTACCTATTAAGTTTCAACAGTATAGCTCTTATAGTTTTGGAAAAAAAGGCTGTGACATACACGAACAGACAGACAGACATGACGAATCCATAAGGGTTCCTTGTCTTTGACTACGGAACCCTAAAAATGGGAACATTTGGTCAAAACAATTTAATAGTGCGCCATAGAAAGTTACCAAGTTATTATTTCGACGCGTCTCGCCTCACCGTTCAAAGTCAATAACAAGTATTATGTCCATAAATTTATTCGGATTTTGTCAAGAAAACAAAAGTTTAAATCTTTTTAATTCCATTCGAAAAAAAAAACATTACGCAGATTAAATTTGTACCGAATATACTTGGAGTAGTCATTTAATTTTAATTTAATTTGTGTTTAAAATTCAAAAATACAAAGAATATTAAAAGGTATAAAATTATAATATATATATATATTATAATTTTATATATATATATATATATATATATAATACACAAATAAAAAGATTCAAACATCAGAAGAATGTGGGAATGTTTAGGTGAATATCCCGCTAGGCACTAAGCACGTATGCAAACTGAAATGCACTTTGATGCGTCCCAGCAAGGTTCGTCATTTTTTTTTCACGATTTGAGCCTTCTGTTCTTTTCTATTATTTATTCTGTGGTCTTACTTACAGTTATTTTATTTTTCTCCCAGCTTAATTAGGTGTATAACTGAGTTAGTAGCTATGTTACCGCACATAAGATTGGTAAAGCTTGAGCATATTCCGTTTGCTGAACACCGTAACAAAATCTCTAGACATGCGAAAAGTAACTATGTTACATACGGCGCACATGCTTAGGTTAAGCACGTTCTAAAATAATGTTGCACTAGACAACTATTATTTACTAAATAATAAAAAATCATTAATGTTATCACGATATAATAAATACTGTTTTAAAGGGAATGATCGTAGCGATCGTACAGATCAAAATCATAACAGATAAATATTTACAAAATCACTGACTGATCACTAATTTAAGATAAAAAACTTTAGGCGCGAATATCTCGTAACAATACTTCTTGTAGTTACGGTTGTCGCAGACTACGTAGGTATTTGTACACTGATGGTAATAGCATAGCTCTCTCCATGCATAACCCGATGTGATACTTTGAGCTTTTGTGTGTGTGATAGTTAGCGATCACGTCTCAGTCACGTAAGTCATCTCTGGCAACACACACTAATTAAGATGACTGAAATAAAGTCCTCGAGTGGCGACCAACAACCGGACGACGCAGTGTAGGAGGGGAACTTCCGATGTACCAAACATTATAAAGGTCGCGGGAAGTCTGTGGACGGACGCGGCTCAAGACCGTTGTCGTGGCATTCTATGGACATGTTCTATTTCCAGCTGGGCTGATGATGATGATTAATAAAAATAAGGCAAGTAAATATAAACATGTTTGTTTTCCCCTAGGTTATAAGTACATACCTACTTATAACACACTTTTTGTATTTTTTTTTGTGTCTACCTATTACGGACCAAGGGATACCGCGTTTGTTAAAATCACTTTTCTTGTATGGGAGCCCGCTTTAATTTTAAATTTTAATAGAATAACAAACAATACATCCAAACTTTATGACCCCAATTAATAATAAATAATAGTAATGATAATAATAATGGACATTTCACACAACTTTATCTAGCCCCAAGCTAAGCAGAGCTTGTGTTATGGGTACTAGATAATTGATATATTCAATACAATATAATACATAGATAGATATTTTTTACTAAACATAGAAAATACCCAGAACACCCTGAACAAATATCTGCGATCGCACAAATATTTGTTCCGAGGCGGGAATCGAACCCGCAACCTCCTGCGTCGCAGGCCAACCTTCGCCCGCCGCGCCACAGAGGTCGTCAACACCATTGATTTTAGGGTTTGAATTTCCTATAATCCTTTCATAAAGACGCCAAACAAATTCATGGCATGTTTCAAGAATTAAGAAGGTACTATTATTTATACTGTGGTAGTACTGGAAATTAGAATTTAGAAGACGATAAATGTTTGAAAACTATCTTACTAGGCATGTCAAATGCAACGCAAAAAAAAAACGGCGCGGCGAGGCCGTTTTTTTTTTTGTAGGTGGTCAGTATGTTTCAATTACTGGTATTTCTTCCAACATAGTTTTTAGGTACCTATACAATTTATTTGTTTCTTTATCCGTCTTTCTGTACAAAATAACTCGAAAAACTGTTACTATGTATTTTGACGAAATAGGATTAAATTAATAGTTTTAAATAATAAAATCACTGCATGAGCGTTTTTTTAAACAGCCCTAAACGTGTAGGTTTTTTTATTTTTATGTATTTCATACTCAATATATTTTACACATTTAATTATAATATTGTACCTTAAAAACCTCCAAAGGTTGAATAGGTACAATCGACAAAAAGTAGGCGCACATACACATTCAAATTGATATAAACAAACAAGGTAGGTATATTAGTGGATGAAAGTTCATATGGAAAAAAACAGGAAGTTTGGCAGAACAGTGAGTTTTGAGGCGGAGAAAACGATCTAATTTGGGCCTTGCTGTGAAAAATCCCGATTCCCAAGATATTTTCCTGAGCAAGGTCCGTCGTTCAATACCGGTTTAAATTGGGTTGTATGGGTTTGTACCTACGAGGTTTTAATTGTTTCTTAAAGTTTAAGACTTGTATGAACTCTAGGGAGGTAGAATAGGCTAAACCCTATGTTTTTAGGAGTTGGAAGGGGTTTTTTAGAGGTACAAACCTTCTTAGGTTGTGAGAGTTTTTAGGGTGTTTTTGATTTAATTTTGTTTTTTTGTGTTCCTGTATTTTTTGGTTGTTTTTGTGGGTTTGTTCGTTTCTTGACCATGTTCATTTGCGATTCGGTTATGATGGTTTTGAAATACTAACTTTGCACCCATATTGGTACAGTTATTGAAGTTGTTGACCACTTTGTCTATTTGGGGTAAAATAAAACGAATAAAACTGCTATAAAATATAACGAAACCTGACACAGCATAATATGTAAAACACGATATGTGCACAGAGATTCCTCAAGTATCCAGTAGTGGAACGCTTCGCCCGCGTGTAGTTTTTGCTATTCAAACTTCAACATCCCGCTGCACCACTTTAGGGTGTGTATTTCAGAAATTCCTTTCTTAGAGCACCGCTGTACCACAAAAGAAATGTACCTATGTGAATTTCAGGTCTCTATGACCTGGGTTTAGACTTCGCGTTGATAGTCAGTGACCGAGTCAGTCAGTCAAGCAACGATTGTATAGGTAGTATACATTTATTTTATTTTTACATTTATCTGATTACGTACAGAACAAAAATTCAATGATGTTATTGACAAAACAAGTAATGCGTTTTCTACACAATTGTACGGTTGAGAGATTTGTTTACCTAATTAGTTCCAAATCCCACCGCAAGGTGGAGGTCACAGATAATGGAATAGTGTCAAAATTCGAAGTGTCATTTTCAAGGACTAGCCCCATAAGAAATAACCAATTAAGTTTCATGACGCCTACCACCACCTGTCACACACCAGGTTTGGCTGGTAGGAAATGCTGTTAGCGTTAAGCCCACCTTTTATAAAATTATTTTATGTGCAACTAAGTATAAATAATAATAGATTATGCTCTAAGGGAATAAAGCAATGTCTTACGTTGCGGGCGGCATATTGAACCCTGGAGCTGAGCGTAACGAGGGACTTTAGCTCGGAAGTTATATATAGAGTCCTGAGTAAAGCGAGGGGTTCAAGCTGCCCAAGTCGAAGACAGGCTTTATTCCAGAGACATAATCTACTTTTCACACCTAATGCGAGAAAAAAAAATCACTGAAAATCACAGCACCAACGTCTTCTTTTTTTGAGTTTTGCTTATGGTGTCATTTCTATTTTCGATCAAACCTCTTTACAATGCCATTTGGGCATTTTATTACTTAGAGTTTTCCACAAGTTTCCACACGAATTTGACGTTCCAATTCAAATCACTTTATTCCCTATAGGGAGTTTCATACAACTTTGTATCCCTTAGAGATATTGCTTTACTTTACGTTGAGGTTGCATGATATGTAATTGGGCATTGTCGAGTAGGTGGTGTGAAAATACATAAATAACATTGCTGGTGATTTGGTTTTTGTAAAACTTGAGTGGTGACGCGAGGCCTAACAGGCTACTGTAAAATATAAGTTATTTTAGATAAATTCAAGACTGTATACTTATGTAATTTTTATTAAAGAATATGTGTTATACCTAAGTGTATATGTATTTTTATTTGTGAGATAAATAATAGAAGATTAGTAGCCAAGGGCTGTAAGGCATCAATTGCAGCCCGAGATATTTAGGCGCACGAGCGCAGCGAGGGCGCTTATAGTTCGAGGGTGCCATTGATGCTTACACTCGAGCTAACTACTCTGCTTTACATCTCGATTGTGAGGTAAGTAGAAAAAAACCGGCATTACCGCCTTTTTTTATCTTTTTTTAAATTATTTTTTTCAAAACTAAATTGAGCTTCGCCGTTCGATATTTAAAATTGATGACTATTATGCTCATACGAAGACAAGGCTGAATAGCGAAGCGACCTCTTTTGTCATTGAGCTGAATGCATGATGTCTATCGCCAGTATGATGGTTAGATGTACGCGAACTTTTGTAAAGAGTGAAGTTTTTTTTTTTAATTACTTACCGCCCTACGGCTTTTCTAGCTACATTATTACCCTAGAGCGCTAATTGGTCACCTACAAGCCCCATTTGGGGGTAATAAGGACCTACTTACCGAATATGAGAGACCATCATACCCTTCAAACCGGAACACAGCAATGGGAGCACTACTGCTTTGCAGCAGAAATTGGTATTGGTATTGGTATTGCTAGGTAGGAGCTGTCAGTGATCTTCGTTCTTCATAAGAAGGGGATTATACAGCGTGTTAGCAAATCAACATTACCTACCTATATATAAATGGGGATTCCCCTAGATCATCAGCAGCTAAGCCTTTAGACTTCCACTGCTGGACGAGGCCTCTCCCATAGAATGCAATGGAGGAATTTACCATAATCACCAAGCTTGGCAGGCGGATTACTGATCGCAGAATAAAATAAAAATAAAATAATGCTGGACAGTTCACACAACATTATCTAGCCTCATGCTAAGCAGAGCTTGTGCTATGGGTACTAACTGATATAGGTACATACATTAACATAGATAGATATTTTGAAAACATAGAAAATAGCCAGAACACCCTGAACAAATGTCTGAAAATCTTAATATATGTTATATATGTAGCGGGAATCGAACCCGCAACCTCCTTCGTCGCAGGCGAACCTTCGCCCGCTGCGCCACAGAGGTTGTCGTATAGGTATTGAGTACTCAGGTGGATGCTGCTGCCCATCCCCTCGTGTAATCCCGTAGTCGACTTTTACGATATCCACAGGAGGAGATGGAGGGGTCTATTCTTAAGCCGGACATACCATGGCACTTACGTAGCTAATACAGAGTTAAAAAGCAGGTGTAGGTAACTGACAGAGATTCTTTGGATAATCCGTCTCCATCCGTGGCGCAAACATAGGTACATAGGTATATCAATTGTAAGATAAGCTTGAGTTAAGCTGGATTATCGCATGCCGTGTCCTCAGAAAAGCAAACTTTGCTTAAGTAGGTACGTAGATAGGTATAAGAATTTTACAAAATTAACAAGTGGTAAATACTAAATAAATTAGATTTTATTTGAAAAAATAATTATGTTTGTTACAACAGCTTTTATAAAATAATTTTATTAGGTACATATTTTTCTACTACATATTTTTTCTTAATACCTACACGGTTCCGATCACTAATTAATTAATTCCGATCACTATAATACCTATTAAGGTAAGCGTCCACAGGCCCGCATCGCACGTATCGGACGCATCGCATCAAACGGTTGCATTGCATCATCGGTCCGTACGGTGCGGATCAGTGGACGCTGTTCTATGAGTTTTTATACAAGGCAAACTAAAATCCGTTACGTGCGATGCGTCCGATACATGCGATGCGAGCCTGTGGACGCTTACCTTTAGAGATCGGAAACTAAAAAACAAAACTGTAAAATACAATGACAGACCATGTAAATTGTCATCTCAATCAGTTGAAGATATTCAGTTACAAGATTTGACCCGAATATGCATAAAATTGCATATTAAATAAAAGCTTGTAAAAAATATTATAAAACAAATGATTTTTAAGTCAACCAAAAAGTTTAAAATATATTAAAAAACTTGAGAACTTCGTGCAGTAATATCGAATAGTACTTAATATGAGTTAAAAACCTATATATTTTTGGAACCTCTGCCCAAGTTCTGCACATGGATTACAAACTTTGGACCCCACGGCCTCGCTGGTGACCCATTTTTTTAAATTCGCATATCAAGTTCTTATCGGGATAACGTGCAGATTCTAATGATACCTATCTCAGACATCTAAGCCTGTGGGGTGGGGTATAACGCAAAATTACGAATTTACATATGATTTTAAACTGACTAAATCAACTACAATATTCAAATTATAGATATGCATGGATACAATATTATAATTCCGAGGGATCACTGTACCAGAAACACGATAGGACAATATTTCCTAGATAGAAAAAAAAAACCAATGTTACCTCTAACTTTTGGCTATATTCGATTGTTTATTAAAATTGAGCAAAATATTGAGTAAAAAATTAGATAAACAAAATTAATACAACAAAGCCGAGGGTTTACTGTTGGGGTTTTGTTAAAATTATCTATATTTTACGAGATATTCAATTCTGCACTTTCGTGCGGCGCGATGCGTTTTTTTTTGTATGAAGATTTCTGCCTGGTGTTGGCGCAACCAAGATTATGTTGGAATAAAGAACCATTACCTAGTGTTTTTTTTTTATAATACTGAATGACGGAACAAGCAGATGGCCCACCTGATGTTTAGCGGTAACCTCTGCCTATGAACAGTGCATTACCTCATAGGTCACGTCCACCTAGGACGCACCCTAAGCTGCATTGCCCTGCGCCCGCCATCCTGAGACATAAAGATGAAAAGTCCCATGTGCCTGTAATTTCACCGGCACCCTTACCCTTCAAACCGGAACACAGCATTGCGAGCACTACTGCTTTGCGGCAGAAATTGGTATGGTGGTAGTACTTCCCCGGACGAACTCTTTCACAAAAAAGCTCTACTATTACTAATTTTATAAAATAAAAAAACCCCACCTATTATCAGTGTTCTATTACCTAAAATTGGAAAAAGGGACATTTATGGAAACACAACGTTGAACCTTAGGTCATCAGACACTGGAGTCTGCGGTAGAAAGACATATCATACTTGATGATTCAGTTTCAATAGTAGGTACCGTAGATCCTGTTCATTATATGCTGTTCATCATCAGACCCTGCAGCCTGATGCTGTCAAAAGTTACCGTTTTACGCCCAAACTGAAGGTTCTAGCTGCAGAAATTCCTTAGTTCCCTTCAACCAAATTGTTGCGAGCTGTAGATCCTCGAAACGGCTGCACCAATTTCGATCTGTTGTAATTTGTATTGCAATTTAAAGGAAAAATAATACTTGAAGTGTGAGAAGTTTATTTATGAGTGACAAACAAATTGACAACGTTTATATTCTTCATAAACTCAATATATTTGGAGAGTTTTAATTACCATCAAAAAGTTACATTACAACATCCGCCCTCAATAAAAACTCTCTTACAAATAAGAAACACAATACATGACTTATGCTAAATTTAACCCAGCTACACATCTCTTATGTGCAATACGCCCTAATGGTTTTGTAAACATATCAGCAAAGTTCAAATCTGACCTAACGAATTTAATAACTATAATGCCGTCAGATACTTTTTCCCGTATAAAGTGATATCTCGTATCTATATGCTTCGTTGGCTTCTTGGATTTGAAGAATCCCTGAAGTAATAGCCATTTGGATCTTATGAATATCCAACAAAGATTACTTCTTTAGTCTTCAGATCAAGTTTCTTCCGTTGACAAGCAGGAACTTGTATAAGCGCTCTACACCCAAACACACGCAAATGGCTCAAATCACCCTTACTGCCGTTCCATTTTTCACACGGTGTTTTTCTTTCAAGAGCCCTATGTGGTGACCTATTCTTCAAGTACACAGCAGTCTTGAAGGCATCTTCCCAGTACGCTTTGGACAGTGAGCTCTGAGCTAGCATAGACCGAGCTTTTTCTACAATGGAACGATTTGTTCTCTCTGCGATTCCATTCGTCTCATGCGTTACTCCTTTTGTAGATAAGAACTCCGCAAGTTCTTTATTTACATACTCCTTTCCACAGTCAGTTCTCAGTATATTTTGATTTTAGCATCAGTTTGTCTTTCCACTAGTGCTTGGAAAGCACAAAACTTTTCCTTAACTTGTGCTTTTGAAGCAATAAAGTAAGGAAATATCATCCGCGAAAAATCAGTAGAACATATTTATTACCTTGGAATGATGTCTCAGACATTGGTCCACATAAATCAGAGTGGATCAATTCTAGCTTTGAGGTAGCTTTGTTGTATGCAATCGTCTTGAAAGGTTTTCTAGTTTGCTTGCCTTCAACACATGCAATACAACTCGATTGATCAACTTCTGTATAATCTATACCTACGTGAGAGTTCTTCAGTTGGTTCATACCAATGCGACATAAGTGACCTAACCGTTTGTGCCATAATTGGTACCTGCTTAACGAGTCAGAGTGCACATCGTACGCCACATTTTGGAGGGAATTAGTAGTACAATCAAGAGTGTACAGTCCACCACTAACCGAACCATGTAGAACAGCCTCACCTTCAAACAAAAAATCAGTACCTTTATAAAAACTACAACCATTCTTATCAAAAAGTACTACAAAACCTTTGTCTACGACTTTCTTGACAGAAATCAGATTACTAGTAAGTTCAGGTACATACGCTACATCTTTGATGCTGTCTACCACATTACACGCAGTGTTGATTGATATGTCACCAATACCACCACAGACGATCTTCTCACCATTGGCAACAGTAACAGTGCTACCTTCTAATGGTTTGATGTCCTTGAACCAACCCCGTCTTGGAGTCATGTGTTTTGATGCACCGGAATCAATAAACCAGTTATTCTTCCCCAAACACGTAGACACACCAAGAGCACTAAACGAAGTATTCTCCTTGTCTGATAAAGTAACGCCTTTCTTTTCTTTATTGCGTAAAGGGCAGTCAGGACGTTTGTGTCCAGGTTTGTTACATTCATAGCATACAATTGGTTTCTTTTTCTTAAGTTTATGAACATCAGTAGATCATTTTTTCACTAGAAACGGGATATTTACCATGATTTTCGACATAATTGACTTAATTAAGTCAGCCATAGCAGAACACCTTTTGGAATCTGGCTCAAATCATTGGATCGAGCTACACAGTCCGCAGGTAATCTCGACAGAGCGACATTACATACCGAGAATGGTACAAGAGGCAATTGAGATTACTAAGTACAGAAACTTCAATAGAGAAGATGGTTTTCAATTATCTGGAGTATGGAAGCCTGTGGTAAGAATGTGTAAGAATCAAAAAAGTGTGGTACCTGCTACGCGTCCGGACACCGTTAGTGTTGTGTGTCGAGTTGGTGTGAATTGTGACAATGAAACCGATGGTAGTGGTATCGTTCGTAATAAAAGAGTGAGAAAGAGGGTAGATCGATATATCTGCCAATAACATCTACTCGCAAAGACTTTAGTCAGTTCTCCCGTGATCATGGCGCATGCAACTGTGCCGAAATATCGGGAACATATAAAACTCGAAAATCATGGTAAATATCCCGTTTCTAGTGAAAATTATGTACATAACCATGATAGTTTCAAAAGTTATATCAGTAGATCGATTTTTCAGTTGAAAAGCTGCATCACTTTCTGTGGAGTCAATTTTTGACATTTCATTCAATAGCTTCCTTTTAACCAACTCGGTACTTACTTCTACATTGCTATTCTCTAATGCCATTATTAGAGGCTCATATCTCGAAGTGAGACCTCCTAATAAGATTGCAGCAATCGATGAATCTTCAATTATCTTGCCGATGTCAGCCAAATCTTGTGCTGTACTCAAAACAGCGTTAATGTACATTTCAATGTTTTGAAAATCATTCAGTGAGAGCCTATACAGTTTTCTCTCTAAAGTCAACCTTCTGCCCATGCCTTTATCTTCATAAGCATCTTGCAAAGCGTTCCAAGCTTCTAAAGCAGACTTAGCACTTCTAATGTGGGTCATTGCAGAGCCATCTACTGTTAAGCATATTTTTGCTAGTGCTCTCTTATCGTTTCTAGATTTTACCTGTTCTGAGGTAGTATCTCCTTCATTGTACCCATCTATTGTGCTCCATAAATCTTCATGTATTAAGTAGTTCCTCATTTTGAACTTCCACGAAGAGTACCCGTCTCTAGTAGATAGGAGGAGCGATGGTATAGGTGATGAAGGCCATCTCATTGAAACTAAATCACCACACTTGGACATCTTTTATTTTTTTATCTTCAAGATATTCCACGACTCAAAATATATTTTCTACACACAATTGGTAACAAGATTTACTTTTATTTCCCATAAGAGCTTCGTGCTGATAACGTGTTGTAATTTGTATTGCAATTTAAAGGAAAAATAATACTTGAGGTGTGAGAAGTTTATTTATGAGTGACAAACAAATTGACAACGTTTATATTCTTCATAAACTCAATATATTTGGAGAGTTTTAATTACCATCAAAAAGTTACATTACAACACGATCAAACATAGCAAAGCACCATAATTCAAACACCATCTTGGAAGGACATCGGTGTCAATACAATTCAATCCAACCATCCACTTCTCAAAAGGTCCGCGTATCAATCGATCCACTTCTCAAACGGTCCCCTAATGATGATAATATCAACGAGCAAATTACGCGCAATCCGTAATTTGGCGACCGCATCGCCCCCTTTTATTTCTACATTCTTAACTATACAATTTGTGAGAGCGCCCTCTACCGGAAACTAGTTTTACTAAGCTGTGAGCCAAGTTCAACCACAAAATATTTTTTGTGGTTCTACTCATAACGACTAACGAGACCAACTCCAAAATGTTGAACACGAGACAAGATTGTACATTTGTTTTCGCATAGATGGCGCTGCAGTTAATTGTACTAAGCGCTCTCAAACTGCGATCACAGAACAACCTCTCAAACGTATTTTACAGAGAAAATTGTGGACAATTAATTATTCTGTAAAAAAATAGTTCTACCACAGATAAAATAATACTATACTAGGTTCTACAAACTTATTAGTGGAGCAATTTTGATATCGCCATTAGGTTTGAGTCATGTAGAACAACATAGGTATAATAGATAGGTACCAAGGTATAAAAAAAAGGTTTAGTAGGTGTAGAAGTACCTATAAGTTTTTGTAGTGTAAGTTTTGTGTATAAATTCTAAACGGCTTGTGTTCCAATTTTGACCACCGAACAGAAAAGCTGGTGGCACCGTAAATAAATTGTCTACCTAGTAACGGTGTGTGTGGTGGCTTTTGAATAAATAATTTAGGTACCTACCTACTCAAAAGCCACCACATTATTCTCTTTCTTTCTTCTCTAGGTAGATACCTACTACCTAATAGGTACCTACCTTACCCTGTTCCGATAACATGACAATACCACAGTTAAAATAATACTATACTAGTAGACAATACTATGTAGGTAGGTATTGTAGAATACGTCTTACCTATACAATGTTTGGATGTTTGTTCTCAATCACGCCGAAACGGCCGAACCGATTTCGATGAAAGGTACCTACACAGATAGATTATGACCTGGATTGAACTATCTATAGGCACAGAATATATGTATAATCTATAGGCAACTTTTATCCCAGAAAACGTGAGTGAAGCCGCGGTCGGACATTAGTAGGGGAGAAGGAAGCACCTTTGAACAAGGGCACCTTAGAACAAACGAGTTCTCGAGGTCAGTATAACGCAAATGTAGCAAAAATTATGTTTCTAACACGTTAACACCGACACCCACAAGTCATTAGTAGCATCTGTATCCGATTGCGAAAAATTTAGTTAGAATCCATGTTTGTTTCAGGTGTCGCAAAGTACCTAAACAAAACGAAAAAAATATATTGATGGAAGATTAGGATATATTGGTACGTGGAACTTTGTTTACCGTATGGATTATTTTATTGTTTAAATAATATAACTGAAGTTCGCTATCACTAAGTTAGTTTACGTAAATAAAATTACCGTGATTTTTCTTATACCTCATTGGGGCAAATTTGAACAAAACAAAGGTCCTTTGTTTTGCTCAAATCTGTTTGTTTGTCTTTTGAACATGTTCAAAGGCCCCTATTTTATAGTTTTTTGAGTGTGACATAGTGTTACGCGTTTTCATTTTTATTAATTGTCTACTTTTCATTGAATCAGGTACAATGTTTGGTAATTATATAAATAACGTTTCAGCGAAATCAACGAAGTTGATATATAAATATTTATATATTGGTTTGGTAGAAAAGTTTATGATAAATATTTAACTCTTTATTATTTACCTTTGTCATTGTTCCAAGTATCACATAATATGTTGTTAATATTATTACAGAATACTTAATTTAATCAAAATATTTTACATAAAATTAGTAGTGTTTGTGTATATTAATCAATTCTAAGGTGCCCCAGGTAGGTAGGTTCAAACCTGCCGAGTAAGGGGCAGCTTTGAACATTTGAGTTACTTCACTAAAATGTAATTTCTGACTAAACCAGTAACATAATATAGATTATTATTTTAATAGAGTTACGTAGTCAATTAATTGATCTAAGTACAAAAGCAAAAATAGCTAACTATGTTTATATGAATGTTTTCGATTTTATAGTCACAGATGTAAAAATTGTTCAAGGGTGCCTCCTTCTCCCCTACCTATTTAATTAGTAGGTACCTACTCCTACGGTGACGATCTGGATGATGGAGACGAAAAGTTGGAACGGAACTCCTCGAAGATGTAGGTACCTAGGTAACCTGGCAGCTGTGCCTGACAGTGCATGGGCTCGGTTCCTACCACAAATTTTACAGAAACTTTTTTCATAACATACATTTTAACAAAAAACTTATTTCCAGTTTAGTCTACAAAGTCCTCGCATAATTGAATCTGCCTCCGTAAGCCCGTAAGCAGACCGAGACTCGATGGCGAGCTAGCGACGACGCGACGTTTCCGAACGAATAATAGCACCGCAGTTTGCGCGCGCATGCGCTCAGCGTTTGACGTGTTTAATGATAGATTTTCTCTTCGACAAACAAAATTCGTAAACCGTAGCCTGTAGCCGGTGTCGCGCGCGGTGAAAGTGAATATTTTTGTATTATAAATCCTTTATTGTTGTAAACAATGGACAGAAACGAGCGTAAAACAAACTCCCGTAACCACACCATCAGTATGGATCGAGAATCGAAGTACATTTTGCGAAAAATCATTCTGGATTTCGTGATTCTGTTTATCAGTAAGTTATTTTAATTTTATTTAGCTGTTTTTAGCTAGCATAAGTGTTTGAATTACTTGACTAATCATTGTGTTAAACATCTGGTTCATATCTCTATAGAGGTTTATGAACAATAATCTTTAGAAACCGTCTTTAAAAAGATTTAATTTTCCTCTTGAGATTATTTTTATTCTCTAAGTTTTATCTCTTTTATGGATTTATCTTCAGTTCATAATGAGACCTGATGTTTTATTTAATAATGAGATAAACACTCCTCTCAAATAATATCTTCGGGTGAACAAATAGTGTTGAATAAATATTAACTATTATTATGGGTATGGTAGGTACCTACTGGTTTAGTATTTTCAATACAAACAAATGAGGTACATAATATAGAATTATATCAACCTCAAATTTCCCTCTTAATCAGGATTTGTCAAACCTAACTCGCTTACTTGGTCCGTACCACAGAATAAATAACAGTACAAGTATCCAAACTAAAATTATATTTTCCCATACTGTTATCATACAACTGCAGTACCCTTTACATCACACATTCAGATTAGCACATGTCCAACACAAGTTCTCTTAAAACAGAGGCGCGATTGTTGGAGTGCTGTTGACGGCCTTACAGTTTGTAAATTTAATTGAAGCACATTATAAAAAAAATCACTCTTGTTACATTATTTAAATATTGGGCATATTGTTGAAGTATCCTTTTACCATTCCTGATAAAAAATACTATTTAAATCCTGTCTCTGACATCATCCAATAGCCTTTAGACACATTGTTAAAGGCAAAGGTTACCGCTTAACATCAGGTAGGCCATCTGCTTGTTCCGTCATTCACACATTCCTCCCCATAGTTGCAACGGTAGTCTTTGCCATAAACACCATGCTTGGCATGCAGATTGGTGATGTACCTACTCTGGTGGATGCTGCTGCCCATCCCTTGGTGTAATCACTTTCTTTTATGTTATCCACGGGAGCCACCACAGCACACAATAGTAATATTTGAATCATTTAATTAATACAAGAGTTTTATAAGACAGATTGAAAAGACAATAATTGGGCCTTAATTGGTTGTTTAAGGATAAAATAAATTATTCATATTTTTCTGTACTTTTTTTATCACAAGTTATGTAGTACATAACACTGAGCTATAAAATATATGAAAAATAAAATATAATCAGAATCAGAATAGATAGGTGCCAATGTGATACAAAACTCAGTTATTAGGAACGATGGCTGTTTTAATTATTATTTAGTCTGTGGCACGGGGGTAGCTACGTCTGTACCACGGTACTTATAGTTGCTGCTACCCACAACACAGGGACTACTAGTGTGGGATTAGGACTAAGTATGTGTTTATTTTTTATTTTTTTATACTACTGAATGACGGAACAAGCTGATGGCCCACCTGGTGTTAAGCGGTAACCTCTGCCTATGAACAGTGCATTACCTCATAGGTCACGTCCACCTAGGACGCACCCTATGTTGCATTGCACTGCGCCCACCACCCTGAGACATAAAGATTTAAAATCTCATGTGCCTGTAATTTCACCGGCACCCTTACCCTTCAAACCGGAACACAGCAATGCGAGCACTACTGCTTTGCGGCAGAAATAGGTATGGTGGTAGTACTTCCCCGGACGAACTCTTTCACAAAAAAGCTCTACTACTACTAGGTCTAATGTAGGTTTTATGGTATTACACCAACATTTCCATTAACATACTCAATACATATCTTGAATGAATGCCGTAATCGAGATTTTTCATTCAAGATTTTTCAAACGACGTTGTTCATTTAAGATTTTTTATTTGAGGTATTATTCGACATGTTTATGCTTATAAACAACGCATTATCTCATAGGTCACGTCCACCTAGGACGCGCCCTATGTGGCATTGCAGCTGCGTCCGCCACCCTGAGACATAAAGATAGAAAGTCTCATGTGCCTGTAATTTCACCGGCACTCATACCCTTCAAACCGGAACACAGCAATGCTAGCACTACAGCTTTGCGGCAGAAATAGGTATGGTGGTAGTACTTCCCCATATGAACTCTTTCACAAAAAAGCTCTACTACTACTAACAAAAGATGTTTCATAAGGCAGTCAAAATTATCAAAAAAACAACTGTCACAGGAATCAAGCTATATTTTATGAACTACTATAGCGTCCGTCCGCGGCATCGTTCGCATTTTCGTTTTATTTACTGGAAGAAAGTGTTAGCCGAGTCAGTCATGGGAAGCAATGGTGGCGATGAGCTCACCACTTGTCACGTCTATATTCCCAGTATGGTGCAACTCACGGTGTAGGAGGCCTTTTGAGGCTTTGCCTACCAATTCGGGGAAAAAGGCGTGTATCTATTAGATGCCTCGGCAGTCCATTAGTATTGCCATTCAGCGTGGCATTGCAGCCAGCATCTTAGGGACGCTTCCGTCTGGTAGTGATTTGGAGCTGTTGAGCTGCCTTTAGATCGTTAGCAGCGGCCTTCAGGAAGCACGACTGTGTCATATATTGTTATAAAAAAATTGTACATAGGACCTTGTATTATTCATTCTGAAAATAAATGTATTTTCAACTTACGTTTGCTTGAACTTGTGTTGCCTACATCCAGTACATTATCATTACCCCAGTTCAGCCTTCATCGCACGGTTCAGTAGCATGCTGGTTCCCATGCATACAGTGGGTGCATTGTAGCGCACACAAATGCATGGTCCGGTCTGTTGTATCTTACTGTACTTGGAAATGGTCGATAGTGCCTATTTTGTTTGTGAATGGGTAAAACTGTAGGTTTTATGAAATAGTTTTATTTAAGTTGTAGGTTTCACGACTTTTCGTTTCGAAACAAGTAATTAATTTTGTAAAAATTAAAAAACCCTCAACGCAATGAGGCTGAACCGATTTTGATCAAACATAGCTAAGAAAACTCCCGACTAATTAGGGTGATTCACCATACAAACAAAACAAAAAAATGGTTCAACCGTTCGAGAGCTACGATGCCGCAGACAGACACACACACAGACACGCACTCAGTCACACACAGACACGTCAAACTTATAACACCCCGTCGTTTTTGCGTCGGGGGTTAAAAAGATGTCGTCTACTTTTATTTTATTTCATTTCCTAGTGTTTTTTGAGTTATTTTCTGTAATTTTTGTGGCATTTTAACCAATGTATCTCGCCTTTAGAGTGAAGTGAAATTAAATTGAAGTGAAATGCGTGACTTTTGAAATTGGTGGAAATTGTCTACCAAAGTTTTAGTAAAACGGCCAACGGTTTAGTAAAACATAATTTGTCTGTGTCTGTGTCGAATTGGATGGATTTTATCGTTGCAAATTATTTTGAAAATACAATAATTATACTTGAAAATGTCAACGGAACGGCGCCCGTGCGACGCTAATTATAAAAAAAAAAACTATAGGGATAATTTTAGTTTTATAGTCACACGGTTTGTCTAAAACCCTGCTGATTTGTCATTGATGTCAATGTCAACGATTGCATGTCTCTGTGATTTGTACCCATTTTTGTCGGCGCTGGCGCCGTTGCATCGAGAACAGCCTGAGCAGACTCCCTTATAAAGTCAAATCCTACAAGGTACTTACACGATGTAGAGCATGGTGTGCAAAGTAAACCAATCTAAAACTAAACACGCCAGTATTTAAGGCGTGGATACCTAATATGTGAAATGTGCTGCATTAAAATCTTTTTTCTCCACGATCTTTATCGAAAAATCTACAAAAATATATAATGTTAATCTATATCATAAAAGGCAAGCCATGTTGTTTTTTTTAAAAATAACTTAAAATTTAAGCAATAAATTTGCAAAGTTGCCTCTTGTTTCGTAGTTGCAACCATTTTTGAACTTAAATATCAATTATAAGTTTTTTTTTTGCCTTTACCATATTAAATAATACAACGCCAAGCACCTTGTTTTTATTTTGGAAAATTAATTTCATAATTATTTTTAAATTTAAAAAAAAAACGTGAATTTCTCTCTCTTTTCATTTCGCGAGTGCTATTCTGTCGCTTTTTTACTTACCTGAACTTTAATGAGTTAGATAGTTACAGAATTTGGCGTCAATCGACGCCTTAATTTCCTTAAAAATAATTTTTTATTTATTCAGTAAATACAAAGATCATTTTGAAACGTCAAGCTTCTGTCATGTAACATGTAATAAGTTTTATGTGAAAAATATTTTTTTCAATACAAGCTTTTATAAGATTAGTGATCGTAACCGTGTGCTGATCAAAACCAATTACTAAATTAAATTAATTAATTAATTAGCCAATACTAATATCCATCGCGGTGTTCCGTTGTCCACTTTCAGTCTCCATCATCAGCCCCCCTATTCCCTATCTTGAAAGTCACTCAGTGACAACGTTTGACAAGTAAAATTACCATCAATTGACAATTCTTAGTAGTATTTTTTTTTAATTGATGATCATTCTTCTTGTCAAACGTTAGTCACCGAGTGACTTTCAGTTAGGGAATAGGGGGGCAGATCAGCTCGCTGTCACCATCATATTGTATTGTCATCAGAGCTTGACAGGTATGTCAAATTTCAACTCAATCGGTTGAGGATAACTGCTTTAAAATTCAGTTGCCAAGATTCCACCCGGACAAACATTTGCAAGATTCCACCCAGACAAACATTGCAAGTTAAATAAAAGCTTGTAAAAAGGTTGGAGGGGCGTTCAGTTTTAGAGTGGTTTATCTCGACTGTAGCATCGTAGCTTGATAGCTAAGGATCCCTGGTTCCTTAGTAGCGGCTCCGCGTCCGAACCCTAATCTCACCACAAACACAGACCATTATCATGCCGCGGCAGCCATCACCGATGTCTCACCGAATGACTGCCTACCATAGACTAATATCTGTTGTCTTTTTTCTACAGTCTACATGGAAAGCAACTGTCGGCCTCAGCATGCCACTGACTCACATTATGATTTAGGCACATACACTACATTGACCTTACTGTGAGACAAGTGTAGTGGTTCAGGTCGCAGGTCCGCAGGATGTAACCGCACGCACCAAGTGGCAGGCAATTGCTGGCTGTCAAAACATCCGACACGCGGGCCCGCTGTCGGATTAGCCGTATCCGTTAAGGAGCCAGTCCTGCCAGGTTAAACCTTTTCAAAGGTATGAAATGAGGACAGCATTTAAAAATAAATTTAAGCTTGGCGTAATTGCGTCGGACTAGTGCTCCGAGAGTTCCGTATCTGTGTTAGTGCTGTAATGACGGCTATTACATATCTCCAATATGGTAAAATAGCGTTTTCACTTGCACATCCCACGACCGACGCTCTTATTTGTGATATTCACATCACACCCGCGATCGTATATAAAATCGTATATATATTCAGTAGTAGTAGAGCTTTTTTGTGAAAGAGTTCGTCCGGGGAAGTACTACCTTCACATCTATTTCTACCGCAAAGCAGTAGTGCTCGAATTGCTATGTTCCGGTTTGAAGGGTATGGGTGTCGGTGAAATTACAGGCACATGAGACTTTTTATTTTTATGTCTCAGGGTGGCGGGCGCGGTGCAGTACCACATAAGGTCCGCCCTAGGTGAACGTGACCTATGTGATAATGCACTGTTCATAGGCAGAGGGTACCGCTTAACATCAGGCGGGCCATCTGCTTAATACGTCATTCCAAGTTGTTAAAAAAAAACCTTCACAAACTAACACCGAATCCTCCGGTTTCCATTTTGTACGCAGGACCCCAGAAAATGAGAACTGTTACTCACAGCATTCTTAAAAATATTTGTTTGCATCCAATTATCTCGCACGCAACTCGACATTAAATGCCCAAGTTGATATTTTGACGTGTGGAGCTCGTTTCGCCTGTCTGTCAGTCAATCACACTCGACTCTTTCTGAAGATTTCTGTTGCAGAAAATGTTGAGATTGAAGTGGATATTACTGTGAACATCTTTGCTGCTAAAATGTCTGATAATAAATGAAGGTAGGAAGCCAGTTTACATAGGTCTACACGCAAACATTGCGAACTTCACATTGAACTTTACATACATACACCCAATAGTCACATATAGGTATAGTACCCGTCCCTGATCTCCAACAGGATTTCCTGTTTCGTGTGTATCAGGAACTACGAGTACTATACTATTGCACCACAACACACAGACCTGGAACAAATATTTGCAGACCATGCAAACATATTTCGTACTGTAGTGGGAGTCGAACCTGCAACCGTATCTCAGCCGGCTACTAACCCCCCGCACCACAGATATCGTCGTATATTGGTATTGAGTTGTTTAAAAAATCTCTAATTAATGTCTTTGATCCTGACATGTTTTAAAGGTAGCAGGAAGAGGACGTTGGATGTAGGTGGGTAAAAACCGTCGTGGCATTCTCCCTACTATGGCTGATGATGAAGATGATAACCTAGAGTTCGCAATTTCCAGATCCTGGACCTATGACCGAACGTCACAAAATTTATGGAGTTACGTTCCTTAGTTTTTTGACCTTTTCTATAGGTTACCTACCTCAGATAGCTGGATAAACTCTTTATTGTTAAGCAAAAGCCTAAGAAAAGTAAAAAACAAAGTGAAAAACAACAAACAACTAATTATCAACGTACAATGGGCGGTCGTATCCCTAAAAGCGATATCTTCCAGACAACCTTTGGATGGACAGGATAAAACAAGAACATAAGACGGAACCAAACCAAAATAAAAATGACACAAACCTAATTAAAAATGGAGGACTGGTAGCGTGTCTGAGGCCCGTGGTTTGCACGGATACTATGTCAGGGCCTCTCTATACTATAACGTCTTACTGTTATCCCCTTTGTATTATAATTTTCATTTATTTTTTCCTGCTCACTCCAAACGTGATGCAATTGTAACATTGTATCGTGTAGCCATGTGTACCAATAACTTAAGGCGATAAGTTTAGCCGAAACTCAAAATAGACCTATTTCGAAAGCCTACTCCTCCTACAATAATGGCCCAAATAATTAAAAAAAAACAGTTAATAAGTATAATATTGTCAAGAATAGAACTATATGTTTAGATTTTTTAGATTGGTGTTGCTTTTGATAGGAAAAAATAAAACATTGTTCCCTATAATTTACGCAAGAATTCCTACTCCTTCCAAACGCCCGCAGCTATTTTAATGATTCTTTCACAATATTATAGACAATTTACAGACTTTACATATGATATGTTTACATTTTCAAAAATAATTATAATTTTGGAACAATAAAACAAAAACTGTGATACGAGCTGCCACGGGGCGGTTCAGCCGCGGACCTCAGTCCGGCCCAAGCGTTCGCACGGGGTACCCGCGTCACTTTTTTGCTCCGCTCCTGTGAGTGCCACCGACTGGTTTGGGCACAATAAGACACGTTAGCAGTTAGTGTACTTATCGTAGTTTTTTAGTTGTGTTTTGTGTTCCTTGAACAAAACATTGTAAATATTGATCGTTTTCGTTTAGATATCTTGTTTGCGCGAGGACGCTTGTTTGTTTCTTATCTTTGACGACCTCTGTAGCTGTAGCGCGTCGGGCGAGTAGACGGCTGAGATGGGAAAGGTTGCGGGTTTGATTCCCGCTGCGGGAAAAATGTTCGTATGATCTGCAAATATTTGTTCCGGGTCTGGGTGTTATGGTACCATGGTACTCGTAGTTTCTAATACCCACAACAATGGGATATCTTGTGTGGGATCAGGACTATGTATGTGACTGTTGGGTGCTATGTTATGTTATCTACTATAAGAATAAGTATGTATATGAAAAATCACGAATGAAAAATCTCGAATGTAAAATCTCGAATGAAAAATCTCGAATGAAAAATCTCGAATGAAAATTCTCGGATGAAAAATCTACAGTGAAAAATCTCGAATGAAAAATCTCGGATGAAAAATCTCGAATGTAAAATTTTGAAAGTAAAATCTCGAATGAAAAATCTCGAATGAAAAACCTAGAATGCAAAATCTCGAATGCAAAATCTGGAATGAAAAATCTCGCCCTAAAAATAATACACCCTGCAAGTTTCAAGTCTCTAAGTCCAGCGGTTTTGGCTAAAGTGATATTGCTACCACAGATGAATGAGTTACTGCGGGCGAAAATACTACGAAGTATGTGTGAAATAATTCCTTTGGTGATTAAATAAATAAAAAATAAATAATAATAATTAATAATGCTGGACAGTTTACACAACATTATCTAGCCTCAAGCTAAGCAGAGCTTGTGTTATGGGTATTAGATAACTAATATACTTAATACAATATATAAAATAGATAGATATTTTTATTATACATAGAAAATACCCAGAACACCCTGATCTGCAGATCGCACAAATATTTGTTCATATTCATATTCATATTATTTATTTTCAAAAATAGGACATACAAACATTTATGACAAAATAAAAGTGACATAACAATTACAATGAAAGTACAAGGCAGGAACCGAACCCTCAAGCTCCGGCGTCGCAGGCGAACGTTCGATCGCCGCGCCACAGAGGTCGTCAAGATTGTGTTTCGATACCTAACTAGGTACTTAATTTACCTTTTATGAAGTGTAATTGTGTAAATTGTGATTTCATATAACTACCGTTTTTTTGTGTCGCATAGATTTTTCGTTTAACTTTTTTTTAGTCAAGATTTTACATTCATTTTTTTTATTCGAGATTTGTCATTCGAGATTTTTCGTTCGAGATTTAATATTCGACATTTTTGTTCGAGATTATCAGTCAAGATTTTTCATTCGAGGTTTTACACTCGAGATTTTTCATTCAAGATTTTCCGTTCGAGATTTTGTATTCGAGATTTAATGTTAGATATTTTTCATTCGAGGTTTTTCAGTCGACATTTTTCATTCGAGATTTTTCAGTCGAGATTTTTCATTCGAGATTTTTATTTCGTGATTTTTATTCGAGATTTTTTATCCGAGATTTTTCATTCGAGAATTAATGTTCGAGATTTTTCTTTCGAGATTTTTATTTCGTGATTTTTATTCGAGATTTTTTATCCGAGATTTTTCATTCGAGAATTAATGTTCGAGATTTTTCTTTCGAGATTTATCATTCGAGATTTTTCATTCGATTTTTGTCATTGGTCTATCCATTGTTTTCCTGGTTGGGTTTTTAGAAATAAACCGTAACGAACCAATAAAACAACTAGGTATGTAAGAAATAGGTACTATTATTTGTATTTATATTTATGGGCTCTGCCTACACTTTCGGGGAAAAAGGCGTGTGTCATCTATTTCATTATCTACCATACTAGGTCTAGTAGACAGGTCTAACAAACAAAGCTAAGAAAAATCAACAATGTCGGCAGGCATAGGTATACTATAGCAATAGCGCATAATTTCCGATGCTCAAAATCAAAAATGCGCGTGTTCTCAGACACAATAAACTAGATAACAGATATGACTGCATTACTAGCACCTCGTGCCAAACCGCGGCTGCCGCACACCGCGCGCCGCGGTCTCATGACTAGCGCACCGCGCTCCACGCCGCGGCCGACGCGCCCGCGACCGCGCGCGCCGCTCGCTGCGATTCTTCATTGTTTCTGAATATTGTGCCAATGTTTATGCGTGGCTTGTGGTGCGGCCTCTGGATGCAACATTTCCTAGGCTCCGCCCAGATGCCCAAGGTCGTTCGAGGCTATAATCACCTTAATTCGATAACTGAAAATAGACTTTTATCAGTCGGCTGGACGCTATCTCATGCATTTTAGTAATAGGTCAAGGCTAATTTACGATTGCGCCTAGTTGAGTTGTTTCCGCTTGGTAGGACTGGTGCGGTGACTAGACCATGTTGCTAGGAAATTTTAATGTTCCGTTACCAGATATAAGGTTCATTGCTTAGCAGCTGCATATATAAAAGTTCTTCTTTAGCTACGACTGGATATCTTGGGTATATTTTAGTATTTGGAGTAGCCAAGAGTTTTTCATCGCCATCAATCACACTCAGTTTCACACAATGGTTGGTTGGTACCATCGTTTGACCGCTATCTCGCCTGTTGGTAAGTGACGATGCGGCCGACGTTGGAGCACGAAGGTCTAGAAGGCAACTATTCATTTAGTTTTCAGGAAAGACAGACGACGGCAAGTTGTTCTATTCCTTAGCAGTTCGCATTACACAGGTGGAACCAAAACGCTTAGTGTGAATTGCGGGTGTACTGATGAGGTAAGGATGGTACTGAGCCGTGCGCCAGCTTGTATGATGAAAAGGAGATGGTGGAATCCGATCATGAAGCATTTCTTTGTTTATGGCATACGCTATAGGCACTAGTCCTAAGCTAGCATTATCCTGGCTTTCTAGACAGGCATAATGACCAACTCATTTCGCCACCGTCCTTAAACCTTGAACGTTTGACATTTATTTTACCATATCGTGGTTAGCATTTGCCAGTACCAGATTTAACAGTCACGTCACCGTAGTTATAGACGAGATTTCAGGTTTAATACAGTTTTTTTTTTTTTTTTTTTTTTTTTTTTACTTTGATAGACCTTTGTTTGACCACGATCTCACCTGTTGGATAGTAAAAATGTGGTCGAAGATGGAGCACAAAGGTCTAAAAGGCACCTATTCACTCTAGCCTTGAAGAGACCCAAATTATAGTTTTCAGGAAAGACAGACGACGGTAGTGTATTCCACTCTTTACCCATGGTCTGTTTCCGCTCCTTTACGACCCCACAGAGAATCTTAATTAAACCGCTAAGTACCTTGACACCTGGAAGTAATTACCAAGAGTTATCAGTAAATTTAAAGGCGTTCTCGGCAATTGTCAGTTAAGTATTGTACTCAACTTAAGTATGCTTACGTTACTTAACATCCCCTAAGTGGATGCAATGGCAACACAAAGTTATCTCTGCGAGGCAAACATGTTGCGCTCACAATATTATGCAGCTGAATATATATTTTAGTGTGCGAAGCCGATGGTTTACCAAAGAATATACAGACCAGACCAAATTTTTCACCAGAAGAATTTGTTTCAACGTATGCATTGCAAAGGAAATTATACATTTCGGCTTGGACACACTGAGCCCATTTCTTTTAATATTCCAAGTCTATACTAGTGTCAGCCCTAGGCTTCGCTCGCGTCATACCGTACCTATCTATATACCAAATTTAATCGAAATCGGTGCAATCGTAACGGCGTGATTGAGTAACAACCATAAGTTTGTATGTTTGTTACTCTCATTTATAATATTAGTACTTATGTTATGGTAGTAGGAAGTAGGATATTAGTAGAAAGTAAGACTATCTCGAGAAACATATTATGGCGACGCAGTAATAAACTATTATTTCATATAAGGTCGTATACAACAAAACGATTTTTTTTCTATAAAAAAACGACGGTTAATTTTGAAAATCTAACTAAAATATTGATGTTGTATTTGGACGAATTTACCTAAAAAAAAATGAGTAAAAACATCAGTGCCTTTTGCCTGTAAAATGTAAATCTCCGTTTTAAAACGGCTATATTTGATAATTCTCTATTAGTGATATGAAGAACCAGGTCACCAAATATTACTTTCATAATGTTTTAAAATTGCTGAGAAAAATCTAGATCCCTGCCCCTAACACTTCCAATACGTCAGTTAGTCATGTTGAAGTGCTTTGTGTTCTTTGTGAAATGACTCATTAATTGATACTAATCATTAGTTAAAATGTTATTACCATTAGGTGATAGGTAATTATTACTTGTAATTCATTATCATGACACTGTACAAACGACTTTTATTCCAAGGCCTTTGCTTTTATCGAAAAAATAAACTAGGTATAATTATAGTTATTTATAACAGATTATTGTTACATGTCCAGTGTTTACAAAGCATTAAGGTCATAGGTATAGGACAGGGTAGGCGAACCAGTGGCACGACACAATATTTTGGGCACGTCGCCGATCATAAAACATGTGTAAAAAATGTGTTAAGTAGTAGGTATTTTGTAGTATTTTTGACGAGTTTTGTTGACATAATTGTATTTTAAAGTTTATTCGAGTGATTTTTATGATTTTAAACTGATATTTAATATGGCCAGTTCAGCAAAAAAACAAAAAGTGCAAGATAGTAAGTGTATCAGAGAATTTCAAACTTGGTGGACTGAGAAATATGGCATGATTGAAAGTCAAAATTATTTGATGGCACGTCAATGACCCCATTAAATATTTTTCAGTAAAAATAGCACGTTGATGTATATAAAGGTTCGCCTACCCTGGTATAGGAGCATACTGACAAATTAATACAAATAAAAAAATATTAATTAAGTACATACTTAATTACAAATTCGTCAATTATAAAAATCAATCAATTCATACAAATTATTATATAACACACAAGTCACAAATCTAAACATATTCAAGAATTAGTAATTTCATTAAATTGACAGTAAATGTCATATTAAATTAAATTAAATATCGTTTGGCTAATATAGGTAAAGCATAAGTACTTAAGTAATTATTGTGGTCTTACACATTTATATTTTCATCGGTTCCATTAGGTAGTCGAAATTTCTTTTTTTTTATTAGGAACTCATTATGTTTGTTTGATTTTAGCGATGAAGCTCGCATTCGTTGCTTTCTTTACTTGCATTACTATTAATGCCAGATAACATAAAGATAACATACAATCTATCTATTTTATCAAAGACTAAATTATAACTAATTTTATTATGTTCTTCGTAGAAAGCTATATTAAAAACCCTGAGGCACAATATTGACACAATATAGCAACAGTTCAGTTCTGTCACATCTGAACTTATCATAATCTTTGCTTTAAGTATTTTCTTAAGTGGCGGCGTCAGCAGTGCTGTTCCCACGTGCGTATCTGTATCAATACTAGCTACCTGCTTTATCAGATGTATCCTTTTGATTGTACATCTGGCCGGTATTTGTGATGCTGCTACCTGTGTCTATTGGCTTATCTTTGACACGTCATGTTTGATTCGGAATGTTTTTGAGATGCTGGTTTGAGCGGTGCTGTCTCACTGAGTTTATAGTGTATGAAGCCTATTTTGATTTAAGTAACAATCACAACTTCATCGGCAAAACTGGGATAACTTCTAAAACTTAACTGTTTCTTGCCGATATCATTGTCAATGTTACTATATCGTTTGTAATACTAAACATTGTTCATTGGTGTACTCGGATTGGTGGATATCTTGGGGTCATAGTGTTACTTTTCCCAAGATTTCGGTGTAATATTTAATGCGCAATCTTTTCAGCTGTAGGTAGTAACTGTAGTACTAGTAACTACAATTATTCTTGTCGATATTGCCTGCTGATTTATCGCGTACACACGATAAAAGTCAGGTGTTTATTATATTTCAGTTTATATATAGTAAAGTTTACTTACACTTTTATCGGGACGGTAAGTGCTTCTATTTTTGGAACGATGTGTATTGCCACTGGGGTTAGTAAGATATCTGTTCTATAGGTTATGCTGTGTTGGGGATTTTAATCATTATTTTGGTTCCTATTGCTTTAAATGGCTGTCTCAAACTAAATAGCAATTTTGATAGTTTGATTGTTTCGCCTTTTGCCGAAGATTTGAGCTTACTTGGAAATACACAGAAGAAGAAGAAGAATATATATTTATTTGCATACATGAGCTACACAGAAACACGTATTAAACTATGAAGAAACAGATATGAAGGTACGAGGTGTAAACTCAAGTAAACAAAATGGCTCTGCCTCGGCATGAGTTGGTTGACTAGCAAGCTAGCAACCAACGCTGGTCTTCCGTTAGAACCACCTGTTGGCGTTACGGCTAACTTCTCACAACGACTATACAACAACACACTAACATAAAGAAAACTAATAAGAAGAATAATAAGTAGGTACTAAAAGTAAGCTTTTAGTCGATCTTATTTTCTACATTCTTAGGTATTGTCATGTCGCTAAACTGTAACTTAGCTTAACTTAATTGCATAGCATTACCTTTAACATCGCTATTTGTTTAAAACAGCCTCTCCAGGACATTCCCATTCCTTATATTTAATCATTAAAATCAAATAGACTTGTTCTACTAAGTAATAGTTTCCTATAATAATATTTTACAAGGAACTGCTTGTCTCAATGAAAGGGGTCGCAGTTTACAACAATTTATCAGAACTATTTTACGATCTACACTAGTTAAGTTGTTGGTAAGTGACTTTATGTATGTGACTGTTCGGTGTTATATTAAGTTAAGTGCCCATTCGATTAACTGGTTCTTATCCAAGTTCCAATACAATTGTATCGGGTCTACTATCGGCCTATTGTTTTGTACAGTGCATTGATTAGTAGTTTCCTTCCGTGTTTGTATGAAATTCAATGAGCAAGTAGTTCAGCCTTTTGCTATTTCATCACCGGTACCTTGTCTTATGGGTTAGCTACCTATAAGCCGTAAATGTTGACATCTATGAAAACTATCTTATAATTTCCCAGTCGCAAGAGAAAGGGTTGTTTTATAAGTGCACTGAGGGGTCTATTTTATGTACAGATATTCAATTGCACGAAGTCCGTTTGGCTGGTTTGGTTATGTTTGTTTGAGTGCATGCACATTGTTTTAGTATGCGTTAGTTCAGAAGCAATTAGTCTCGACCGTGACGCGGTCCGGGTCACTAGTGCTTATTGTGTTCACGTCAGATTTTTGGTAGCGAGTACCGTCAGCAAGGCAACTAAGCGCAAAGAAAGCAAAAAAAGAAGAGCGGAGTTCGTGATATAGAACAACTGTACACTGGAACAATAACATCTCCGTACTTATACGACAATTTAAATCAGCTATTACAAAGGAAATTCAATTTCCGCGTACATATTTGAATAATTTAATTCATAACATGATCTGGGAACTGTATCCCTGATTAGGTTCCATTCTAGGCTTTCTCCTACCAATTTAACCAGGATGGTTCAATTTTTCCCATTTAATTATGCCTCGTAAACTCTAGGAACATGATCCAGGAACCATATTCCTGGATAGGTCCTATTCCAGGATGCTTTCGTTAGTCAGCCCAATTGTGAGTAATTGTCGCGTAATAAGGACTGAAAATGAGGATATTGCAGTCTGGATGCAATTGTTCATCAAATTGCTCAACAGTTCAGTTGATTGGCATTTTGAAAGACATTTTTATATTGGAAAAGACAATTTAGTTGTCAGCTTTTGTGAAAGATATAAATTGGAAGTGGCATTTGCGATGAAGTATTAAAGATCTTACAGGCTTGATACTTTTACGAGCTTTTATTTTATTTCACTACTGTTTATCTGACCTACTATGCCGAAACATGGATGCTCACACAAGGCACTGTGCACAAAATGAGAGTCGCACATCGGACCATGGAGCGTGCCGTGCTTAGCATCGTAGAACGAAGGTGGTAGCTATATTGGAAACCGTATTACGAAACTCAAGTGGAGCTGGGCAGAACACTTGGCATGATTTGGTGAAGGCGGCTGTAGTAAGGCCCTGACTGATTGCTGGCCCAGAAGATACACGAGCGGTTTTGCAGATAGGTAGCCAGGTGGATGGATGACTTAGTTCCTGTACAGGGAAAGACCTGGATGCAACAGGCCCAGAATGGAGTAGCGTTTGAGGGTAGCGCAACAGGGAAAGCTCTGACGAGCTTTTCGATCTCATCCCTGCATCGAGATTTTACTATCGCTCTTCCCGGCACCGTGACAAAGCTCATCCACACATCATAGATCCCTGGGTTTCTCGTACGACTCGTTTCTCTAGATCATTTCTTCCCCATACCTACAAACTAGCTTCCAGCGGAGGTTTTCCCGCTTGGTTACGACATGTGTCGCTTCAAGAAAAATTATCATAAATTCCTTCAGGGTAGGCAGCGCATCGACAATACCCCCGGTGTTGCCGGTGTCTATAAGCGACGGTGACCACTTTACATCAGGTAGGGCCGTAAGCTAGTTTGCCTATTAGTTTCATTAAAAAAAATACAAAAAAGAGAGATTTATGCCCAGCATTGGGTTACTTACTACGAGCTAGTAACGATGATGATAAATGTTTATCTAACTATCAAACCTTATAATCAAATATTATTTTCACGCTATTTGATAAATTTCGCACATGTGTAGTATTGTGGTGCCAGCGAGCTGATCTGATGATGGAGACATAATGTAGACAACTGTGATAAACTAGGTACATATTTTTAGTTGGTCTACCTGAAAACTTTGAATTCACGAGAAATGTAATAACTGTAACAAATATTTGAATAGCAAGTCATAACCTCACACTTGCAGCAAACAAACTTATTAGTGGTCAAACAAAAATCATCAGACGGCAAACAGTAGAGTCGGTAGACCCCGAAGGTGTGAACGTAGAAATCTTCGAACAACTGGAAACAGAAAGAAAAGCATTGTCGGTAAACACGGATCGTGTAACAGTTACGACGATAATAACTAACAAACGTTAACAAAATACACAAAGGCACTACCTATTGTAACTAGCGTTTATTAAATAGTAGTAGTATAGCTTTTTTTGTGAAAGAGTTCGTCCGGGGAAGTACTACCACCATACCTATTTCTGCCGCAAAGCAGTAGTGCTCGCATTGTTGTTTTCCATTTGGAAGGGTATGGTTGCCGGTGAAACTACAGGCACATGAGACTTTTCATCTTTATGTCTCAGGGTGGCGGGCTCAGTGCAATGCCACATAGGGCGCGTCCTAGATGGATGTGACCTATGTGATAATGCACTGTTCATAGGCAGAGGGTACCGCTTACCATCAGGTGGGCCATCTGCTTGTTCCGCCATTATAAGTAGTATAAAATAAAGAAAAAATAAGTTTTTTCGAATAGAATTTTTGAAAAATTACTTAAATTAATATAAATTGTGCATTCTAAGATTTTGTTATAATGAAAGCAATTAGGTTAGGCTTAAAACGATAAACAGGCAAAATGTCGGTTCTACATAGTTGCTAAAAACATCACTGTCACACTGGAAATGTGTTTACTCATTACAAAGTCATTACCTTATCAAGGAAACTTTTAACCTTATCGTACTTCTACGCGCCGAAGAACCTTGACTCAAGCAATTGCAAATGAACGTGTCATGAAGAGAGTTTAGCCTAGATAACAAGTTAATGATCATGTATGCTACAATAACAATATAATTTATCGATTTACAAATAATTAGGAACGTACTTTGTATGTAACTAATATTGGTAAATAAATATAAGATCCTTGATATAGGTAAGCGTATAGGAGAAGAATCGAAAGTTACGACTGATATTACTCCAGAGGTTCGTATGTAGTGAAACGATTTTTGTTTTACTCCCTAACAATACCTATTTGCCTTTATTAACCAATTTTTTAGTACTTTTATTTCACTCTTATTGGAATCCCTGGGAGCGGTACCTACTATGCCTGCCCGATAATGCCTTCGCATTCTTACCACTATATTTTTATCGTCTCTGAAAGCTCATCCATCCCTATATTTTGCTTCCTTAACCATCCTAATAATACCCCATCCCTTTCATCTTTTCTTCAGTAACAAGCAATACCCTCCTACTTACTGCGAATCAGGCATTAAGTATGGTTGGTAGGTGCACTTTTCACCATGATTCTAGCCCCTAGATTACTCTTAATACGCTCCCACTTTGCTCGGAGGAAGTTACAAAATTACTGCATCCGTACTTGCCTTCTAAATTGTGCTTAATATAATAATCGCTGGGGAATCCAGTTGGCTGTATGTATCAGTTTTGATGAGTATTGCTCATATCGCTATAATATCATCACGGTTAAGAACATGGGCAACTCCCCATACATTGTTTAACCCAACTTTTTTGACTTACGTAACGTACAGTTGGGATACTTTTGGTTATTGATAATATATGTTAAGATAATGAAAAAGCTAATTTAATTTCTTGCGTAGAAGTTGTGGGAAAGTAATGAAGCTTGTTCTGTTTTGTTTCACGCAAATGCAATGAGTTGATTTATCGAATTATTTAGAAATACAACTTTTGCTTCCTAACTTCTAAGAATATAAAAGTTATAGAATTGAAACTATCGTGGTTGGGAATCATATTAAAAGATAAACGGCTAATTACCACTATTATTCGTCACTTTGCTGACGTTTCGAGACTGAGTTCAGAAGCCTCTTCATCATGAGCACCGCCCGCGACCGCGTTCGACGGTGGACCAGCGAATACTGCGTGCAACCGCGCGCTCAGCTCGCTGGGACAGCGGCGGCGGCGGCGGCGGCGGTAGGTTCGTTGCGCGCGCGTCGAGAATTAGTTCATCTACGTCACTAGCACTACCTACGTCGTCGGTATAAGGCTGCGTACACACTGCACTCACGGTATCACTCTCCAGACCGATTACAATACTACAAACAGTAGTGGCGGAGTGGAGTATAGGTTGCCATGCCGGCGAAATACCCCATCCCCGATCGCGATTGAAATTTGGATGTCGGCTAATCTCAATTGCTTCCCGTATCTTGCGAGGAACAAAAAACTTCTCTTTCGCAAGAACTGAAATTTTGTCAAACCGTAGGTAGTGGGACGATTCCGAGATCATTGCATGCTCTGCAACCGCCGACTTTTCTACGTCCATATTTCTAACACTCCTGATGTGTTCCGTCAATCTAGCCGATATGTTACGCCGGGTTTCACCTATGTAACTCTTGCCACAGTCACATGGTATACTGTATACACCGGGCATACCCAGAGGATCCCTGTCTTTTGGCGAGCGCAGAAATTGTCTCAGCTGACCAGCTCAGCTTTTTTGTTCCTCGCAAGATACGGGAAGCAATTGAGATTAGCCGACATCCAAATTTCAATCGCGATCGGGGATGGGGTATTTCGCCGGCATGGCAACCTATACTCCACTCCGCCACTACTGTTTGTAGTATTGTAATCGGTCTGGAGAGTGATACCGTGAGTGCAGTGTGTACGCAGCCTTATACCGACGACGTAGGTAGTGCTAGTGACGTAGATGAACTAATTCTCGACGCGCGCGCAACGAACCTACCGCCGCCGCCGCCGCCGCCGCTGTCCCAGCGAGCTGAGCGCGCGGTTGCACGCAGTATTCGCTGGTCCACCGTCGAACGCGGTCGCGGGCGGTGCTCATGATGAAGAGGCTTCTGAACTCAGTCTCGAAACGTCAGCAAAGTGACGAATAATAGTGGTAATTAGCCGTTTATCTTATAATATAAAAGTTCTTTAGAAAAATGCCCTGAAAAAAAGGCCCTGGTTCTTTTATTTTTGGCCTGGGTCAGCGGTTGCCCACCTCCTTTCCTATCTCTGTAGGTATATGTATCATACAATAATATTTTGTTTTGTTTTGTCTTAATCATTCTTACTTCGCTAATAACTGTGTTGTTGATTGGGATGATAAGCATTTTAATAGGTGCTTAAACCCAAAATATCGTTTAACGTCATCAATTCAATGTCTGTGTACAGATTTTATAAAACATTTTAACCGGCAATAAATTGGGATCCAATGAATAAATTCCAACTGAGCCCAATAAATAACATCTTAATGATAACCATGCTTGCTGCCTTGGACTCGATCGAACGTAGAGCTTTCAGGCTTATAGGTGAGCAACATATGGCGGAGACTAAGATCCAGAGTCTCGAGCACCGCCGTAAGGTTGCATGCCTTGCGATCTTCTATAGGTTACATTTCGGTGAATGCTCCCAGGAACTGCACGATCTGATCCCACCATCTCCTTTTCATCATAGGACGAGCAGGCGTACGGCTCAGTACCATCCTTACCTCTTTGGTATACCTTCTATTCGCACAAAACGTTTCAGTTCTACCTTTATAATGCGAACTGCTAAGGAGTGGAATACACTACCGTCGTCTGTCTTTCCTGAAAACTATAATCTGGGTCTCTTCAAGTCTAGAGTGAATAGGTGCCTTTTAGACCTTTGTGCTCCATCTTCGGCCACATCGTCACTTACCAGCAGGTGAGATCGTGGTCAAACAAAGGTCTATCAATGTTAAAAAAAAAAAAAAAAAAAAACCTTTTTTTAAGCTTCAACTAAAAGAGGAGAGTTCAAAGTTTGAGGCCATATTGTGTTTGTGTGTATGCCTGTATGTCTGCCTGTTTGTCTTTGGCCTCATCGTTCAGCTCCGGAAAGAGTACAAGAGTACTGTTTCAATACGTTTTTTTTTGTATTGAAGATGGTTTTTAGCCATGGTGGAAGTTGGTGTATTTGTTTCCAGGATCATCAACTTCAAAACAACATTCAGCAGTTTTTTTTTGTGGGGAACTTAAACACTTTTGGCACTAAAACCTTTAGATTGATTCAAAATTTTAATTTTCGACTACACCTTCCGCAAAGTTTGATGACGACCAGCTTAGGATGAACAGGATCTAGGGTACTACTGAAACTAAATCATCCAGTATGATATGTCTTTCTACCGCAGACTCCAGGGTCTGATGATAACCTCAACGACGTGTTTCCATAAGTGTCCCTTTTTTCCAATTTTAATGGGACACTGATACTATTATCAGTGTCCCATTAAAATTGGAAAAAAGACTGGAATTGGAATTTAAAACGGATGTTTTAAATTTTTATAAAATTAACTCTTTAAGAGCTTTGAAATGTATTACTAGAAATAATGATAGCAGACATCAGAAATTGAGGATCCCTAATTAATAAACGCTGAGAACTCAACACAGCTTTCAACAAAGAATTCCTTATCCGTCTTAAGCAGGAAGTGTCTGCTTTAATTGTCATAAGACCCTCCCATGCCCAAGGGTAGATCAAGCTCAATAAATCAACCTCAAACGCTATCTTACTGTCTAATGAAATAAAACTCACACACCCTCCGCGACTCTAAAGGTACAATTAATGCTGAGTAAGGATTTATGACTTCTTAATGCTACACCCACGCGATTTGTAGGTACTTATCTCCTCCACCGCTTATACAAAACGACAGGTATCTTAGACCTAAACGCTTGCTCTCAAAAACGGACAAAATATCGACTCTAACTAAAGGTAATAAGGATACAATCGTAAATGATTTCGAAGACACAAATCTCGAAGACGCTTAATGAAATATAGCTTTGGAGGATGCAAAATGAATGAGCATTAATACTTTGCAATGCTTTGTACTTGTCAGAGAAAGATTCATTTGCTTATTAAAATCAGCATAATCCTCATCAGTAACGCCTACACCACCTTTGGTTGGTGACTTCACCGAAATACTTCAAAATATCCCGTTTTGCATAATTAATGATATTCATTTATTTACATAAATCGGACACACGCCTTTTCCCCGAAAGGGTAGGCAGAGCCTCAATTGGGCCTCTTTTCACTGTGGGTTGCACCATCGTGGGATACAGACGTAACAAGTGGTGAGCCCATCGCCGCCATTGCTTCCCACGACTAAACGTTTAACTCGTTAACTCGTCGTTTTATTTTTAACTCAGCTAACGCTTTCTTCCAGTAATAAATAACACATCCTGTAATAAGCTAGCAGCCAGGACAAATCTTATACCAACGAATCTTACTAACAGTCCGGGTAATCCCTTAGCCGGCTTTTACGTCATCCATGGGAGGAGACGGAGGGGTCTATTCTTAGGCCAGACACACCAAGGACAATTTATTTAGTTTAGTAGAATACAGCTCCTTGTGAAACTGTTCGTCCGAGGAAGTACCAGCACATCATACCTATTTCTGCCGCCAAGCAGCATTGCTCTATTCCGGTTAGTCCGGGCACAAAGAGAAACATAAATACTTTATCCGTGCTACTAATAAACGCGGAATATCCTTGGATATACAACGTTTTTTGTCTCTTTCGGTCAAATTTGAAACTGCTTGTCACTGCGAAAGACAAAACATTACATTCTAAGGTCGAGTTTTATAAATTTGTCTAAGGGTGACTGCAAAATACAACCTAAAGAATTAGCGAGAACTATAACAGGTATTTTAAATGTAATGTTAGTAATTTTTGACGCCTTGATGGCTCAGTTCATAGAATCAATATGGCACTATGGTAACAACTAACTACCTTACCCAGAACATATATAAAATAATACTACACTAGTACCTAGAGGTTTCTTTTCAAATAATTTTTCCGTACAGTAGTAAAGTAGTTCTCCTCCAAAGCTGACTGATTGAACCACAATGGTTTTGGGACAAGCTTTCCATAACAAGAACTATCCCATTTATATATTCCAAACGCGGTATGTTGACAGATTTTTGTCACCTCGAAAGGTCAATAATGTCTACGACACTGGCTTAGTCGTATCCATTGATGTTCCTTCACCTTTCAAGGCTCCGTCATGGGAACCATTCCATAATCACATACAGATAATCCAAATGCGTCGTTGATAACTCTACACATTGAAAGGTAAATGATGTAAAGCAACATGAACCGGCTTTTAGTTCCATCACACAGTTCTATAAACAATTCCATGGTAAAATTAAAGTTTTGATCTGAGGTGAAAATATATTGAACACTAGAGACACGCCCCGGCTTCGCACGGGTAGTGTCGGTATCCCCCCTCCCTCCTTCCAACCCCCCATATATCCACACGCGATGTAAATCATATTTTAGGTAATTTTTTTACACCTTGGGTTACATTATTTGAGTTTTAGTAAGGATCCCTAATTTTTATGAAAATATATTATAGCCTATGTCACCCGGGGATAGTGTAGCTTCCCAACAGTGAAATAATTTTTCAAATCGGTTTAGTAGTTTTGGAGCCTAGACAATGCAATCATACAATCAAATATTTCCTCTTTATTATTATATTGAGCACTAGCGACTCGTCCCGGCTTCGCACGGGTAGTTTCAGGATGAAAAACAGCCCCCCCCCCTCCTATCCCCCACCCTGGTAGCCTATGTAACTCAGGGTGAATGTAGCTTTCCAATGATGAAAGAATTTTTGAAATCGGCTCAGTAGTTTTTGAGTTTATTCATTACAATCATACACAGACACAAAAATTCAAATCTTTCCTCTTTATAATATTACTGTAGATAAACAACTGATAAACGATTATAGAATGAACATTACTCAGAAGATCCATTACGAGAATCATTGAACATCTCGGTATGAAAGTAGAGGCTATAATCACCACACCAGTAAAAGATATTGAATATAAACAATTGTTCATAGCGGCGATGGTATCTTTTATTAATGGTCGGGTCGGATCGGACCCGCTTGCAACCACTCTGACTACATAAATCTGACACAATGTAGTATACGGCCAAGACGTAACTTAGATACACAATAAGGAAGCTAAACAAAGACGAGAGGGATATAAATTTAGCGTCGTATTTGCAACACTTAAAATATCCAGAAGACAATGTGAACAAAAAACCAGTCGCTTGCGCCAGTGTGACAGTGACATCGCTATTTTCTTTCTAGCGAGTGAGAAGACGACGGAACACACGTACGGTCCTAGTTGCCACAATCACCTTGAGATATTGTATAATAAATAAAAGTTTATTAAAAAAAGTGTTGTATATTAATACAACACTTTTTTTAATAAACTTTTATTCCTAAATTATTTAAAGAATACATTATGTCACATAAATATAAGAGTTCTGTGTTCGCCATATGGATTTGGAACCCTAAAAGGTTTTATTTACTTTGGGAATTTGATACCATTGTTTTTTAACAATATTTGCCTAAATAATCTTAAAAGAAATGACATAAAGGTAGCGGAAATACGAAATATTTATTTATGAAATAATAATGGTGAAAAGATACTAAGTAAAAGTTCTAACTAAAGAGATTAAAAAACTTAAAGGAAAATAAACTTTATATCAAATCACATTGCAATGTTATTGATGCCGGCAATAACGAATGTTCTTCAAAGTTATTAAATTATAGCCCACATCGTTTGCTATTTTTGCACAGATCTAATCTGCCCACACATACTTTTTGCCAGTATCTGTTGCCTGCCATCTTCCATCGCTGAATAAGTTTTTTTGATTCAATCGAAAATGGACAAGGACCGTTTTTCAATTTATTTCTCTCCTTCTTAGATATCATTTGATCTACAAGCTGCCCGTCAAATCCGATATCAAATTCGAAATTGATGTCGAGTCTGTTATCGGTCGCACACCAGCGCGGGCGCATAATAAATGACTCATTAATGCGTTGACCAATGTCAATGCCGTATACACACGTGGTAATTACATCAATTAAAGCTGTGTATACTGTTGATTACACAGCTATTAAGGAATCTATCGACATTACGACATACCTTTCTCTCTCCATGTCTTTGATCGTACCGTTGTTCGGTAATTTGACGTTTCTTGTTTTGGTTTATGGAAATCGTCGGGTTTGTAGATTGTAAGATGTCTTTTATTAATTTTGTATTTTGAATCGTTGTCATCAGTTGAAGGAAATCAATTTATAGTTTTCGTATCAATTTCATACTATGTAGGTAAGACCATTTTTTTTTATACTACTTGGATGACGGATCAAGCAAGAGGCCCGCCTGATGTTAAGCGGTAACCTCTGCCTATGAACAGTGCATTACCTCATAGATCACGTCCACCTACGACGCAACCTATGTGGTATTGCACTGCGCCCGCCACCCTGAGACATAAAGATGAAAAGTCTCATGTGCCTGTAATTTCACCGGCACCCTTACCCTTCAAACCGGAACACAGCAATGCGAGCATACAATCGTAAATGATTTCGAAGACACAAATCTCGAAGACGCTTAATGAAATATAGCTTTGGAGGATGCAAAATGAATGAGCATTAATACTTTGCAATGCTTTGTACTTGTCAGAGAAAGATTCATTTGCTTATTAAAATCAGCATAATCCTCATCAGTAACGCCTACACCACCTTTGGTTGGTGACTTCACCGAAATACTTCAAAATATCCCGTTTTGCATAATTAATGATATTCATTTATTTACATAAATCGGACACACGCCTTTTCCCCGAAAGGGTAGGCAGAGCCTCAATTGGGCCTCTTTTCACTGTGGGTTGCACCATCGTGGGATACAGACGTAACAAGTGGTGAGCCCATCGCCGCCATTGCTTCCCACGACTAAACGTTTAACTCGTTAACTCGTCGTTTTATTTTTAACTCAGCTAACGCTTTCTTCCAGTAATAAATAACACATCCTGTAATAAGCTAGCAGCCAGGACAAATCTTATACCAACGAATCTTACTAACAGTCCGGGTAATCCCTTAGCCGGCTTTTACGTCATCCATGGGAGGAGACGGAGGGGTCTATTCTTAGGCCAGACACACCAAGGACAATTTATTTAGTTTAGTAGAATACAGCTCCTTGTGAAACTGTTCGTCCGAGGAAGTACCAGCACATCATACCTATTTCTGCCGCCAAGCAGCATTGCTCTATTCCGGTTAGTCCGGGCACAAAGAGAAACATAAATACTTTATCCGTGCTACTAATAAACGCGGAATATCCTTGGATATACAACGTTTTTTGTCTCTTTCGGTCAAATTTGAAACTGCTTGTCACTGCGAAAGACAAAACATTACATTCTAAGGTCGAGTTTTATAAATTTGTCTAAGGGTGACTGCAAAATACAACCTAAAGAATTAGCGAGAACTATAACAGGTATTTTAAATGTAATGTTAGTAATTTTTGACGCCTTGATGGCTCAGTTCATAGAATCAATATGGCACTATGGTAACAACTAACTACCTTACCCAGAACATATATAAAATAATACTACACTAGTACCTAGAGGTTTCTTTTCAAATAATTTTTCCGTACAGTAGTAAAGTAGTTCTCCTCCAAAGCTGACTGATTGAACCACAATGGTTTTGGGACAAGCTTTCCATAACAAGAACTATCCCATTTATATATTCCAAACGCGGTATGTTGACAGATTTTTGTCACCTCGAAAGGTCAATAATGTCTACGACACTGGCTTAGTCGTATCCATTGATGTTCCTTCACCTTTCAAGGCTCCGTCATGGGAACCATTCCATAATCACATACAGATAATCCAAATGCGTCGTTGATAACTCTACACATTGAAAGGTAAATGATGTAAAGCAACATGAACCGGCTTTTAGTTCCATCACACAGTTCTATAAACAATTCCATGGTAAAATTAAAGTTTTGATCTGAGGTGAAAATATATTGAACACTAGAGACACGCCCCGGCTTCGCACGGGTAGTGTCGGTATCCCCCCTCCCTCCTTCCAACCCCCCATATATCCACACGCGATGTAAATCATATTTTAGGTAATTTTTTTACACCTTGGGTTACATTATTTGAGTTTTAGTAAGGATCCCTAATTTTTATGAAAATATATTATAGCCTATGTCACCCGGGGATAGTGTAGCTTCCCAACAGTGAAATAATTTTTCAAATCGGTTTAGTAGTTTTGGAGCCTAGACAATGCAATCATACAATCAAATATTTCCTCTTTATTATTATATTGAGCACTAGCGACTCGTCCCGGCTTCGCACGGGTAGTTTCAGGATGAAAAACAGCCCCCCCCCCTCCTATCCCCCACCCTGGTAGCCTATGTAACTCAGGGTGAATGTAGCTTTCCAATGATGAAAGAATTTTTGAAATCGGCTCAGTAGTTTTTGAGTTTATTCATTACAATCATACACAGACACAAAAATTCAAATCTTTCCTCTTTATAATATTACTGTAGATAAACAACTGATAAACGATTATAGAATGAACATTACTCAGAAGATCCATTACGAGAATCATTGAACATCTCGGTATGAAAGTAGAGGCTATAATCACCACACCAGTAAAAGATATTGAATATAAACAATTGTTCATAGCGGCGATGGTATCTTTTATTAATGGTCGGGTCGGATCGGACCCGCTTGCAACCACTCTGACTACATAAATCTGACACAATGTAGTATACGGCCAAGACGTAACTTAGATACACAATAAGGAAGCTAAACAAAGACGAGAGGGATATAAATTTAGCGTCGTATTTGCAACACTTAAAATATCCAGAAGACAATGTGAACAAAAAACCAGTCGCTTGCGCCAGTGTGACAGTGACATCGCTATTTTCTTTCTAGCGAGTGAGAAGACGACGGAACACACGTACGGTCCTAGTTGCCACAATCACCTTGAGATATTGTATAATAAATAAAAGTTTATTAAAAAAAGTGTTGTATATTAATACAACACTTTTTTTAATAAACTTTTATTCCTAAATTATTTAAAGAATACATTATGTCACATAAATATAAGAGTTCTGTGTTCGCCATATGGATTTGGAACCCTAAAAGGTTTTATTTACTTTGGGAATTTGATACCATTGTTTTTTAACAATATTTGCCTAAATAATCTTAAAAGAAATGACATAAAGGTAGCGGAAATACGAAATATTTATTTATGAAATAATAATGGTGAAAAGATACTAAGTAAAAGTTCTAACTAAAGAGATTAAAAAACTTAAAGGAAAATAAACTTTATATCAAATCACATTGCAATGTTATTGATGCCGGCAATAACGAATGTTCTTCAAAGTTATTAAATTATAGCCCACATCGTTTGCTATTTTTGCACAGATCTAATCTGCCCACACATACTTTTTGCCAGTATCTGTTGCCTGCCATCTTCCATCGCTGAATAAGTTTTTTTGATTCAATCGAAAATGGACAAGGACCGTTTTTCAATTTATTTCTCTCCTTCTTAGATATCATTTGATCTACAAGCTGCCCGTCAAATCCGATATCAAATTCGAAATTGATGTCGAGTCTGTTATCGGTCGCACACCAGCGCGGGCGCATAATAAATGACTCATTAATGCGTTGACCAATGTCAATGCCGTATACACACGTGGTAATTACATCAATTAAAGCTGTGTATACTGTTGATTACACAGCTATTAAGGAATCTATCGACATTACGACATACCTTTCTCTCTCCATGTCTTTGATCGTACCGTTGTTCGGTAATTTGACGTTTCTTGTTTTGGTTTATGGAAATCGTCGGGTTTGTAGATTGTAAGATGTCTTTTATTAATTTTGTATTTTGAATCGTTGTCATCAGTTGAAGGAAATCAATTTATAGTTTTCGTATCAATTTCATACTATGTAGGTAAGACCATTTTTTTTTATACTACTTGGATGACGGATCAAGCAAGAGGCCCGCCTGATGTTAAGCGGTAACCTCTGCCTATGAACAGTGCATTACCTCATAGATCACGTCCACCTACGACGCAACCTATGTGGTATTGCACTGCGCCCGCCACCCTGAGACATAAAGATGAAAAGTCTCATGTGCCTGTAATTTCACCGGCACCCTTACCCTTCAAACCGGAACACAGCAATGCGAGCACTACTGCTTTGCGGCAGAAATAGGTATGGTGGTAGTACTTCCCCGGACGAATTCTTTCACAAAAATGCTCTACTACTACCAATACCTTTCATGGCATTACTTGACTGACCAGACTAGTAAGTGGTTCTTCGACACCGCTAAGCCGCGATACAATTATTATATATTTAGCATACCTAATTACTTCCGTCCTTGTTAAACAACGAATATACAAAAGGTACTACTGGTACTACTGGTTTTTTTCATTCTTGTTCTTATTCTTTTGTTACAATATTGGTTCACATATTTTGTGTTACTTTTTACTCGACTACGAAAACGGAGGGTTATGTTTTTGACAGTGTATGTTTGTTTAAACATGTGTGCATGTTCATCTGTTCCCTCGTATCTTCTAAACTACTTAACCGATTTTGACAAATGTGGTATCTTTGGATCCGTGCCATCACGCCGCGTGTCATGGGATATATAGAATACATTTTATTTTATACATAAAAAAAACATGCCATATTTTATAGGTGAATTACACAAAAAAAAATATTATCTTGTTGTTTATCAGAAGAAAGAAGACATCGTAAATGGAAATACTTGTGAACGCTATTTTTTATCTTTATTATTTATCTGTCTACATCAACAAGCCAAGATTCATTGTGCATTTCAATTTTGACCGCTTTTGGTTCAATGACTCGAAGATGAATTCTAAGATATTTATACTTCGTTTACGGCTCTAAGTAATCACTGTTATTTATTTCAAATGAAACTCTGTAATAGTATCTTAAATCTTTTCTATCCCCGATCGTATGTTTGGCTATAGTGGTACGGAACAAGAAACACTCTGGCCATTTAATGGTGTCTTTTAACAACCGCCCATAAGCTGTATAAAGTCGGTGCGGGATTTACGATGGTTTTTGTTATGGTGTGAATGGAAATGTTGAATTGGACCCTTCTGTTGATTAGGCCCTCTATCCACTAAAGATTCCCTTTTTCTCATCAATATTAATACAGTCCAAACTATAACGACATCGTTTATAACGACGGATCGGTTATTACGACCAAATGGCAAGGTACCGGCCGAATCCCTATCGAAACAAATAAGTAACATATCGCCATAACAACATCGGATTCAGCGACATATAGCTTAAAACGACGAAACTTTACCGATATTCATCGGCTATAACGTCCAACCGTTTAACTAGTTCCAGCAAAACAAAACCATCCCATCAATTTTCAAACTTATTCCAATTTATGAAGGAATTTTATGACATGTAATTAGCTACGCACTTTCTCCCTTCCTATCCGAACCTCTTACGCGCTCTTTGCCATTTGACCTTGCATGTTTGACGACCTCTGTGGCGCGGCGGGCGAACGTTCGCCTGCGATGCAGGAGGTTGCAGATTCGATTCCCGCCTCGGAACAAATATTTGTGCGATCCGCAGATATTTGTTCAGGGTGTTCTGGGTATTTTCTATGTAGAATAAAAATATCTATCTATGTTATATATTGTATTAAGTATATCAGTTGTCTAGTACCCATAACACAAACTCTGCTTAGCTTGGGGCTAAATAATGTAGTGTGAACTGTCCAGCAATATTTATTTCTTATTTATTTATATTTTTTATGTTTCACGACTTATTTAGTGCGATAGTTGACAGCTTGAATGAAAGGTTGATTTGATAAGTTTTGGTTTTGATCGTGTGTTTTCGTGTTACCATGTCGCAAAGAAAGTGACAAAAAAGACATTTCAATTAATTTGACTACTTGTCTACCTATATCAAACAATATATTATATTATATATATATATATATATTGTCTATGTCTTGTCTATAACAACTATCGGACATAACGACCGAAGTTATATGGTCCCTTCAATGTCGTTATGTCCGGTTTTTACTGTATATAATTGCTGCTTGAATGATTGACTTCCTGACTATCAACAAACAGCCTAAACCGTGAGTGAGACCCTGAAGAAGTTAGTGCCTTTGTGGTGTAGGGGTGCACTAAGATAGGGATTTCAGAAAAACAACGAATGTGGCTGTGTAGTTGAAGGTTGTAGGTATGGAAAAAAACCCCACCCGGATGATGTCGTGGGCGTTCCACGATTTGTGTATAGCTTCTGTGAGTGTTGTTAGCCACCCTACTTACCTTTGGTAAAAAGAACATGGGCAACTCCCCATACATTGTCTAACCCAACTTTTTTGACTAACGTAACGTACAGTTGAGATACTTTTGGTTATTGATAATAAATGTTAAGATAATGAAAAAGCTAATTTAATTTCTTGCGTAGAAGTTGTGGGAAAGTAATGAAGCTTTTTGCGTTTTGTTTCACGCAAATGCAATGAGTTGATTTATCTAGTTATTAAGAAATACAACTTGTGCTTCCCAACTTCAAAAAATATATTCTTTAGAAAAATTGGACTAAAAACGACATTTAGATTCGTACCAACTACTTCCATGCGAGTGGCCCTGGTTCATTTATTTTTGACCTAGGTCAGCGGTTGCCCACCAACTTTGCCATTACTTGTCTCAAGCTGTCAAGTTTTTTTTATTTTTTTATTTTTTATACTACTGAATGACGGAACAAGCCGATGGCCCACCTGATGTTAAGCGGTAACCTCTGCCTATGAACAGTGCATTACCTCATAGGTCACGTCCACCTAGGACGCACCCTATATATGTGGCATTGCCCTGCGCCCGCCACCCTGAGACATTATTATTTATTCTGTGCTAGCGCTCTGTCTTAATCATCATGATGCGTCTGTTATGTGGCGATGCTTTAGTAGACTGTTGGCTTTACTGACTATTCGTTTGTCTACGGTGAGGTAATAGTTACTGACTGCTTTACGCCTTTGTTTATATAGGATCTTAATATGAGGATTGAGGATGCAGTAAACTATCTGGGATCGCGGTAGCGCCCCCACCAAGTCGAGCGGGCGAAGTCGTACAGTAACCGTTTGTCGAAGCAACTCTAGCACTTTTCAGGCGCCTATAACTTTGTTACGCATTGGAACAAAATGCTGAAAGTAACAGAGACTTAATAATGCCCGAAACTATATTTCTAAATTTTATGTTTATAGCTCAAATAGTTTTCAATATATTTGCTATCAAAGTTACTTTATTTATCGACTCACTCACTCACTCACTCACTCACTCACTCAGTCACTCACTAACTCACTCATGATCTCTGGGTAACAGGTGAGGTTATGATTACAGTGGTAGTGAACATTGCGTATTAAAATATAAACTTATAATTATGTCTGCGACGCTTAGTTACGTACGGCGGCGCATTATGGGTTCCTTCCCGGCTTCAGGTAAATGTAGCTGTCTTTATCTACATAAGCCACAAAAAAGTTGTGAGACCTCCAATTAACCAAGTCGGGCATTCTCAAAGAACCCTCCTTATCTAACCATCGTGAATTAACTTAACAATTATAAACTTTATTTAACTTTGCTATCATGCAACTAACCGTGATCATTATTGATTTGTAAATTGCATGCTGCACTAGCCAAGTAAATAAGTTAATGATGGTTAATTGATTTGAGATGATTAGATAAGTATATGGTTCTTTGAGAATGTTCGACTTGGTACTACATTTTTTGTAGCGACACTTGGCATCACTTTTACATTGAAAATGATTTGGTGGAATAGACTCTTTCTTATAGTTTTTGTAATTGGTAACCAGATTAGATTCTGCTCTTTTAAGTTTTCCTTTCTCTACATATTTTCTTTGATACGTCTCACATGCAAACATTTACCTCACGACGACCTCTGTGGCACGGTGTGCGAACGTTCGCCTGCGATGCAGGAGGTTGCGGGTTCGATTCCCGCCTCGGAACAAATATTTGTGCGATCCGCAGACATTTGTTCAGGGTGTTCTGGGTATTTTCTATACATAATAAAAATATATATCTATGTAATATATTGTATTAAGTATACCAGTTGTCTAGTACCCATAACACAAGCTCTGCTTAGCTTGGGGCTAGATAATGTTGTGTGAAAACTGTCCAGCATTATTTATTTATTATTTATTTATTGTGGTGCTGTATTTTTGTTAAAGATCTACGTCTTCTAAGTGAGATTCCAACTAAGCTTTAGTAGTTCACATTAAATGAAATATGTAGAATTAACTTCGACTACGTATGAAGCATCGAATGAAGTAAAAAATGCTAAAAAACATCACGTGGGCCCCTAAGATGCAATTGGAAGATTTGCCATAATCACCACGCTTGGCAGGCGGATTCGTGATTGGCGATTTTGAGTTCCCAGATGGCTGTCCCGTAGTCGGCTTTAACGATATCCAAGGGAGGAGACGGAGGAGTTTATTCTTAGGCTGGACTCACCACAGCATTTTGTTACAAAGTTAATCACATAATATCATTAAATGTCAAAGTTGCGATGTTTGGATGTTTCATGTTTGTTTACTCAACCATGCCGGTACGGCTTAACCGATTTTGATTAAATTTGGTACACAGATAGAATATGATATAGAGTTAGACTTCCTTACGAAAACATTGCGTACTTTTAAATAATATCGTAATTCATGTTTACTAATGATAGATGATATTAACTATTCGAACAAGTATGGTAAGGTACATATGTACATTGTATGTTTGTAATTTTCATTAGAAACGGGATATTTACTATGATTTTTTAGTTTTGATTGTTCCTGAAATTTCGTATGGCGCATGCAACTGTGCCGAAATATCGGGAACAATCAAAACTCAAAAATCATGATAAATATCCCGTTTCTAGTGAAAATTACCTACCTACCTACCTATCTTTATACCTATTTCTGCCGCAAAGCAGTAGTGCTCGCATTGCTGGTTTGAAGGGTAAGGGTGCCGGTGAAATTACAGGCACATGAGACTTTTCATCTTTATGTCTCAGGGTGGCGGGCGCAGGGCAATGCCACATAGGTTGCGTCCTAAGTGGACGTGACCTATGAGGTAATGCACTGTTCATAGACAGAGGTTACCGCTTAACATCAGGTGGGCCATCTGCTTGTTCCGTAATTCAGTAGTATAAAAAAAAAATGTACATAACCATGGTAGTTTCAAAAGTTATGTTGTAGGTATGTTTGGTACGTCTCTTAGCGAGAAGGCGATCCAAAGTTTAACCATTAGTATGTGTAGATTTATAATACTCGTATGGTTTAACCTTGTGTTTTAATAGTTCAATTGTATTGTAATTTTGTGGACGTTTCATTGTTGATTCACTAATTTAAGAATCAAAATTATCAAAACCTAGCAGCGAACATAAATAAATAATGCTGGACAGTTCACACAACATTATCTAGCCACAAGCTAAGCAGAGCTTGTGTTATGGGTACTATTAGATAACTGATATATATATATAAAACAAAATCGTGTTAGTTACACCACTTATAACTCAAGAACGGGTCAACCGTTTTGGCTTAAAATTGGTGCGGAGGTAGCTTAGAACCAGGAGATTGACATAGGGGGGCGGTTCACCTGGGCTACCCGTGCGAAGCCGGGGCGAGTCGCTAGTACTTAATACAATATTACATTACATAGATAGATATTTTTTATTACACATATTATATTAAATACCCAGAACACCCTGAACATAGTACATATATTTGTTTTGAGGCGGGAATTGTACCCGCAACCTCTTGCGTTGTAGGCGAACCTTCGCCCGCTGTGCCACAGAGGTCATCAAACACACATCATGCATACATGGTCGACATATTGTCTGGCAAGGTATATAACTATACGCGGAACGTAATATCATTACATTATTGTTTACAATATTGAAACTTTTATATTTTTAAAGAAACTTCTATCATTTTCGGATTATTTACATCAAACCAATCTTCATTGAGATACTGACATTGAAACCATTGATAGAATGAGGAATAGCGTGATAAGAGAGCGTTGTGAAATGAAAGAAGACGTTGTGACAAGGATTGAGAAAGGTATGATTCATTTAGAAAGGATGGACGATAGTAGATTGACGAAGCGGGTACCTACATGAGAAAAGTGTGAATGGGGCAGTGGGAAGAGGGAGACCTCGGCGAACGTATTCAGACCAGAGACGTTCTGGAGAAAGGCCAGGCTAAGAGTACACGGACAAGCATGTAAATGTGTAATGAGAGTGAATGAAGCAAAAGAGGTAAGTATGTCAGGATCGTAGCAAGTGGAAATCCGTGGTCTCTGCCTACCCCTCCTGGAAACAGGCGTGAGTTTATGTCTGTAAACCAATCATCTCATAGTGTACTGTTTATTTTCTCTAATTACAGTAAGGGGCATGGCATGATCATGAAGACAAATGCATATTATGGCGGTCGCTTGCAGTGTGGTTTGATTAATAGCTCTTTTAAAAGAGCAATTATGTCGGCAAATGCAAGTCACTGCCTTGGTTTTTGTGCCGCTATAATCTTTTCTCGTTTACTTCAAGGCGCAAGATTCTAAGTATGCAGTTTTAACAAGCTGTGTCTTGTTATTTAATTCACCATTAGTTTAATCTCTATAGTTTTTGTTTTTGTTGTTTTTATCTGAAGTCCAGGCTCAAGATTTGCTATTTCAACGCAGCATACACATCGACCGAGTACGGAACAAAGTCAAAGTGAAAAGTATTTTATTCATTGAAATCACAAGGATCATTTTGAATCGTCTCAAAAAATAAATTTACCTACTCCTGTTCCAACGCGACTAAACCTAGAAGGCAACAAACACTGTCGATGATCCTTCTTACTACTAGGTGGGGAGCGCCTGTGTGGTGCCTCGAGAACAAGTGGCAGCCGATTCAAAGATAAAAGGAAAACCAACTTAAAAGCCACACACCATGCTGCATTCGATAACTGGCATTGCCGATGTGGGGAGCAGAACAGCAAAGCTCAAGTGGGAATGGGCTGGTCACGTCAGTCGGATGCACCCCGAGAAGTGGGCGAATATTACTCCTTGGGTGCCTGAAGACGGAAGGCGACGAAGGGGCCGGAAGGCGTTGGCGGGACGAACTCGAGGCTTACGATAAAGAGTGGTGGGAAACTGACAAAAACAGGGATGAGTGGAAAATGTTGGGGGAAACCCTTGCCCAGCAGTGGGACATAATAGGTTAATAAAATAAAAAGTTGAATTTGTAGATATTGCACAGTGTAATGAAATATCCATAAATTCGGGCTTAAGAAGCTGCTTATGCTCTCACCTTTAGTTTTAATTTTAACTTTGCAGTTTGAATGTTCTGATTTGTCTAATATACGATGATAATAAAGGGAAAGATTTGTTTGTTTGTTTGTTTGCACTGAATAGGCTCCGAAACTACTGAACTGATTTGAAAAATTATTTCACTGTTGGGAAGCTACACTATCCCCGGTTGACAAAGGTATTATATTTTCAAAAAAATTAGGGATCCTTACTAAAACTCCAATAATGTAACCCAACGTGTAAAAACATGTAACATGGGGGGAATAACTTAAGCAAGTTTTTGGATGTGGTGTATGGATAGATGGGGGGGTGGTTTGGGAAGGGGGGGGGGGGGGGGGGGGTCCCGAGACTACTCTTGCGAAGCCGGGGCGAGTTTCTAGACTAATATACGATTGAGAAGCGAATTCAAATCTTGTTTTCAATACACTTTCAATACATTATAATGGACGCAGAAATATAGTTGTAACATAAACTATCAGGCTGACTATAAACATCTCGAGCTGTTGAACCAAAATTATATCATTTGTCTGAAGTAAATTAAGCCACAACATTTACACTTTAGATTTCATTACTATTTCTATGCATTTTCATTATGCAGGTCTTACAGTTTATATTCATAGGAAGCTGCGTGCCTTGCTCAACACTATTGTTATGTTAATATATGTAAAGTCCCATTCTTATAAGGGTAACAAGTTTGTTCTATCTCATTTGCAAGTGTATCTATTTAGTGTATGAATAGTAGCTTAGTATTTCAACATTCACACCATTGCATTGATGTAGGTACCCTTTGTGTTTAGCTTACTATTCACAATGCTTTCACTACATCTATGGTTTTACTTTCAAAGTTCATGTATTTTCTCTTATTTATCGTCACAAATATTCTTTTTTAGTGACTGATATTTTCTGTAGGATAGCGATTTTGATGTCCTTCTCCCTTAGAGCATTGCTGGCCTCCGTATGCTTTCTCCTAACCCTGAACTTTTAAGAAAGTCTCACTTTTTATGTGTACTATTGTTTTGTATTTCTCCAACCACAATACCACAATACATAAAGTGAAATCTAGGCAGTCGAAAACAATTGCACTTAGGCCAAGACAATTGAGCGAAATTTCTGAATGGTGCCAATGTGCTTCTATGTCGTAAGCTTTATACCGTCTATTTTGAGACGCTCTGAATTCTAGATTCTTATGGTTGGACCTAACTTGTCCACACGGAACAGCATTTTCTCCCGTGACTATCCCTTTCTGTTGCTCAGAAACTTGTTCGCTACTTTCTGTTGCTCAGAAACATGTTCACTGGAGTGAGAAAGATTTTTTGCAAGGAACCGCACTCATCAGCGTCAGCGGAAAACGGTGGTCAGGTAACCAACCCTTAATTTGTTCTTTTATAATATTGTCATCTTCGTCTTAATTATAATACATAGTACGATTGTACGATTTAAAAGGCCCCCATATCACCAGTAACTATGTCTATACGAAAATTTTGTTTGTGATTATTTGTACGCGTGCAAAGCTGTGGCACAATTGTGAAGTATGTGGCGTAAAAGAAGATGTGTACCACCTATTAATGGAGTGTCTTCGGAGTGCAGCTATGAGAGCGCAAATGTACAGTGTAAAGGTGTTGTACAGCTCGATGTGGGTCTATTTCAGAGCATGTTGACTGCGCAAACATCAGACGCAGCCATCATGCTCTACAGGTCCATATATGGGCTGGTTCAATAAATTTGATGAGTAGCTTAGGAGAGCGACCAATGGAACTGGCATAGTCTCGAACGACAAAAGTTCCGAAAAAAAAATAGATAAAAAAAAAAACTATGGCAAGACGCAGTCCAATACATTAAACAATTTGCCTCCTTTCAGTTCTACGTTTTCAATATTTTTCTCTTAAAGCTAAGCCTTGTTCGTTGACGTTATCAAAAGCGGATATTGAGCCGGTTGCGTACTTCCCTGTTTTGTTATTAGCATTAGCGGTAAGTGCATTTTGGTGATAAGATTTGAGAACTCGTAAAGACTGCGTCTGCAAGATCAAAAGTGTTGGTTGATTGATGTTTAGGGGTTTCCACGTGGAATACGATGCAAATATATTTATTTTGTCAGAATTTTATGTAGATGACAAGTCTTATGTTTAGTAAAAGCGTAACACTAAAATTCTACCGATACAGGCATACGAAATTCACTTAAGTATACATACATACATAGACACACGCCTTTTTCCACGAAGGGGTAGGCAGAGCCTCAATGGGCCGCTTTTCACAGTGGGTTGCACCATCGTGGAATATAGACGTGACAAGTGGTGAGCTCATCGCCGCCATTGCATCCCACGACTGACTCAACTAACGCTTTCTTCTAGTAATAACACATTCTTTAATAAGCTAGCTTTGTATACAATTATCCAATATCTCACTAATTCGCAATTTTTGTTGCCACGTTTTTTTACCACAACTTGAGGTGACGGATCAAGCAGATGGCCCACTTGATGTTAAGCGGTACCGTCTGTCTATGAACAGTGCATTTTCTCATAGGTCCCTATGTGGCACTGCACTGCGCCCGTCACCCTGAGACATAAAGATGGAAAGTCTCATGTGCCTGTAATGTCACCGGCACCCATACATACCCTTCAAACCGGAACACAGTAATGTGAGCACTACTGCTTTGTGGCAGAAATAGGTGGTACGGTGGTGGTACTTCCTCAGACGAACTCTTTCACAAAAAAGCTATACTGCTAATTCTAAAGAACTAAAATTTAAATGTAACACAAAAAACTAAAGAACTAACTCTAACTCTACGCCACTCTAAAGAATCAAAAATACCTATACAAATACGTGGCTACGGATTCTGTTTTTTTTTTCTTTATTATTTTAAAGGTTAGTTTTGTCAATATTCCTTGCTGTGGTTTGAAAGCGCTTGATGACGTCAAAATTCCATTGAATTTTAAATTAAAATTTGTAAGATTCTTTATTACATAATATAGGTATAAGTACAAATTCCAGTGTAGGTATCCTAGAACTATACAAAATTATTTAAAACTAGGTACGTTTATCAAGCTGTATAGCTTATTAAAACCTATAAAAATAACATAAATAACAATAACATAGTCGTACATGTAAGTAAGTACATAATTTAGATTTCTATAAAGATAGGTAGGTATAGGCATCAAAGCTTTGCAAAGCTTTACATACAAATACAAATACAAATATATTTATTTTGCCAACAAACTTACAGAGACATTTGTGACAAGTAAAATTTAATAACATACGGTTATATTGAATCCTTTATAAAAGTTCAAAAGATGTTTCTCAATACAAATCACCGTCTTCCATCCATCTTGCAGAAGGGGTCATTGAGCGATCGGCTCCATTAAATGACCAACAAGAGTGCGTATTGCGTGTCCTAATGGCGATGGTAATGTTTTTATTGTAGATTACTGAGAAGTTCAATTGTAACATTCATATAGACATTTGGAAAACTGCCATTTTTTTTTCTCTTACGGTAAAGTAGTCTGAAGTGATTGTTTGGAAAACCCATATCAGGTTCTACTTTTCCAATAAGGGCTTTTCATTAACGAATAAAAAAAAAGTAGTTTGATTTGGCTCGATAGATGGCGCTGACTCAAGTATACTTGTCAAAATAACAAATGCATTCTCTGTGCTTTTGTGTGAATATCACGAAAATATATTACTACGTTGTTGACGTTGCCGTTTCACTTTATTTTGACAGAGCTACTTTAGCTTGTACGGAGCCGGCGCCATCTAATTTCAAGGCTATAAACATGATGTGATACGGCTGTGAAAACCCCTCATTAGAAGGTGATAAAGACTAACTTAACATAATAGAACAACAAAACACCCCAACAGTCACAAACATAGTCCTGAGCCCACACTAGGATTCCCTGTCGTGCATATCAGAAACTACCGAGTACCATGGTACTATTATACCCAGACCCGGAACAAATATTTGCAGATCATAGAAACATTTGTCCCGCAGCGGGAATCGAACTCGCAGCCTTTCACATCTCAGCTGCAAGTAACGTTGTCACTATTAAGTAATCTGTGCCGCAAGTCAGTGCTATTCAGGTCGCACAGCGCTGATTACCTACAGCTAAATTTACCTAGTAGTTACCTCTCTTTCTATCGCGTAGCTCATATCTTGTTTTACTCACTGAATTGACTGAATTGACGAACCTAACCTTCATACCTAACGTGACCATACGTCCCGGTTTGAGCGGGACAGTCCCGGTTTCAGGCAGTCTGTCCCGGTGTCCCCAGCAAAGCCAACATAGTCCCGGTTTTGCAAGCAGACCCAATGTACTAAGATAAACAAGACCCGATATTTTAAAAAAAATTGTTCAGCCGACAAATTCAATAATACGACTTAGAAGTCACGCCACTACTGGGGGCTTAGTGACGCCAAGTCTTAGTGACGCTTAGTCATGCCAACTTAACTATTTTGTGTTTAGAGCTTTGATTATTTTGTGTTATTCTATCTTATATAACAAAATTAATTGTAAACCAAAAAAAAAAAACAGATGTGTCCCGGTCTGACAAAATAAATAAATGGTCACGTTATTCATACCTAAAACGAGGAGTGCGCCACGCCTGATATTAGTGGGATACAACATTATTGCGTATAGTAAAAACAACACGTAATTACCCTGACGAAGTCGGTAACAGCGCCGCCATTCATGCAGCAATGTTTTTATTTGAGCCCGACACACACAACATATTATAATTAAAAAGAATTACCACATTGGGCTCGGTAATCGGAGTGCATTGTGGTTGTTTTGACTGGGCTTTTGTAACAGTCATATGGATCAGGCAAAGCTTAAGGCGCGATAGTTTCTCAAATGTCTCTAGAATTTTAAAGTTTTTGATAAGATTTTTCATAGTTTTCTGTGAAGAAAAAAATATATGATATTCTTGAGTTTTTTATCTAGTGAAATCAATAATTAAATACAATATTTGAATTAATTCACTCGATAAAAAAAAATAACAAAGATACCTCCTTTTTAAAATTGAAATGTTATTTTTCACTCACTTCTGTCACGTTTTAATTTTTGAAATATTATAGTCCGGTCATTTTATTTTAGACAATTGAAATAAAAAAAAATCCGACAGAGCCAAATCTTCGTAGAGACCTTAGGTTTACCACTAGGAATAAAGTGTCAAAAGTCCCCATCAGTCCCATGTGAGCTTAGGGACTTATTCGGGGCCTAAGGTCAAAATTTTAGGTTTTTTGGATTTTTCTCGAAAACGGTAAGTTTTATCGAAAAAGTACCTCAGAGCTAAGTTGTAGATCTTAAAATTCTCTATAAAAATGGTCCCTATAATTTTTTCTCTAAGACCCACTATTTCCCAGATATTGCGCTTGTAAGAATCATGTTCTACATAGTATGCACACATATGCCACATATATACATATTTAGGTACTCAAGCAAGCAAAAATGCCTACTCGTGTCTCTTTTATGTATACATTATACTATTCTAAGAAAATTTACTCTAATATGACCGCCGGTCCCTTACCGAATCCCCTCTACTTGAATAACATCTGGCCTTGAAAAACATCTGCCTATTCTATTTCCGGGTGTATGATTTTCTGCAAACCACGTGAATTGTAACGGACTTTTGGCTTCTTAAATAATCAGCAAACTCATCACTTCTCGCGGCACTTGCATCGATTAAAGTAGGCATTCCACGACTGACCACAACAGTTTCATCTTCAGTCAAAAGTTTATTACAAATAAAGCAAAATTGTGTCATTTTTTTAAATACTAATCAGTACTAACTTCAATAGTAGACGCTTGTAATAAATACGTATAGTCACTCGAACTGCTCGTTCAACACTAAAAGAAGCAGGTATACGTGAACGACATCACATGGACAAAAGAATAGGCAGATGTTTTTCAAGGCCAGATGTTATTCAAGTAGAGGGGATTCGGTAAGGGACCGGCGGTCATTTTAGAGTAAATTTTCTTAGAATAGTATAATGTATACATAAAAGAGACACGAGTAGGCATTTTTGCTTGCTTGAGTACCTAAATATGTATATACGTGGCATATGTGTGCATACTATGTAGAACATGATTCTTACAAGCGCAATATCTGGGAAATAGTGGGTCTTAGAGAAAAAATCATAGGGACCATTTTTATAGAGAATTTTAAGATCTAACTTTGCTCTGAGGTACTTTTTCGATAAAACTTACCGTTTTCGAGAAAAATCCAAAAAACCTAAAATTTTGACCTTGGGCCTCGAATAAGTCCCTAAGCTCACATGGGACTGATGGGGACTTTTGACACTTTATTCCTTGTGGTAAACCTAAGGTCTCTACGAAAATTTGGCTCTGTCGGAATTTTCTTTATTTGATCAATATTTTTATGTCTAAAATGACCGGACTATTAGGCTACATGTTAGTTATTATTTGAGTTAGTGAATTCATCAACAAAATTAAACAAAACTTTCAACGACATTTTTATATAATTTTTTTATACATAAAAACACGGTATCAGTGCGTGCGCTCGCCTTCTTCGCCTCATACAAAAATGTTCGTTGAACCTATAGCGCCTTAATAAAAAAGGTTAAGTTTGAAATACCAGGAAGTAATGGATGGAGACAGATCTTTCTTCATCACTCATCGACTCCATCACATCTATTGTTCACTATTATTGTTCTCTCATTATGTTACGTCGTTATGTGTTCCGCCGGAGGTTGCGGGTTCGATTCCCCCATCGGAAAAAATATTTGTACGACCTGCATATGGTTTTTCAGGGTGTTCTGGGTATTTTCTATGTATAATAAAAAAATATCTATCTATGTAATGTATTGTTTTAAGTATATAAGTTGCCTAGTACCTACCCATAACACAAGCTCTGCATAACGTGGGGCTAGATAATGTTGTGTGAACTGTCCAGCATTATTTATTTATTTATTTAAGTTATATTTAACAAAATATACTCTTCATACTTCTTGAGAAGTACTCGTATGCATTAAATTGATAAAATATTCGTGGCATAAACAAAGCCAAGCATCAAAGTTATTTAGTTATAAATTACTGCTTTTTTTACACATATTAATACTGACTTCGATAACGGCAAAGTAGCAATAAATTTAATAATAAATTTAATAAATATCGAGGCATTACGTAACCGGATAAGGGCAGTAAAAAGTCTTTGAAAGTTTACATGTACAAATGGATGTGGTTTTTGCCAACGATACATCCACCTGCGGCTTCTTTCGCATAAGGATAAAAAGTAGTTTGTGTAAGTTGTGATCATATTTCAAAAAAAAAAAAAAAAACGGCCAGTTGATACGGAAGTGAAGTGATCGGCTCAGAACATAGAAAGTCATGGTTTATTCCATTACTAGTAGCGCCCCGCGGTTACATGCATAAGTCTCGATCCCGTGGGAATATCGGGATAAAAATGTGCCTAGGTATGTGTTATTCCGGAAGTCCAGTTATCTCCATTCCAAATTTTATCCAAATTAGTCCTGCCATTTCAGCGTGAAGAAATAACAAACACACGCACGTACTCACAAACTTTCGCATTTTTTAAGCTTTTATTTATATGCAATGTTTGTATGTTTCTTTGGGTGGAATCTAGCAACTAAATTTTAAAGCAGTTATCCTTAACCGATTGAGCTGAAATTTGGCATACCTGACAAGTTCCGATGACAATACAATATGATGGTGACAGCGAGCTGATCTGATGATGGAGACGGAAGGTGGAAAATTGAACTCCTCGATAAATAATAGTAGACTGGCCGTGTTTAGGCTCATTTTGATCAGCACACGGTTACGATCACTAATTTTATAACAAGCTTGTATTGAAAAATATATTTTTCACAATAAACTTATAATATTAGTGTGATTCCCCCCTAGAACACTCGTGAAGGCAAGCACACCTCAATCAAGCTCCAATGTCAATGCCACGTTATAAAGATAAAAATTCAATGAGCGTTATTGAAGCATAAAGCCATAAGGCCACTATGAATCACCGAATAGTCGAGCTTGACTCTTCTATTTGGGCCAACGACCCGTCACTTGCATTATGTGGTCTAGCATCGGATTACTACGTGAACCACACATCGTTATTTACACCTCAAGTAACTCGTATCTCGTATTTATGGGTTCGCCCACTAAAGCGTCCGTAACATTGTATGCTTGCTTTATGATTGGTTGCTGCTTTCATGTTGACACGTGCGAATAATATAGCATCATGAAATGAAGCTGACGTTAGTGCAGCTTTACTGTTACTACCATCGACAGAATCTGGTAATGCGGCCTACGTTCCGTGTTGCTGGATGTAACTTACATAAAGTGTAAATTCACCTTTTTTTAACTACTTAAATGATGGAACAAGCAGATGGCCCACCTGATGTTAGGCGGTAACCTCTGCCTTTAACAACGCATTACCACATAGGTCACGTCGACCTAGGCCGCACCCTATGTGGCATTGTACTGCGTACATCATACGTCATCTGTCTGCATACATAGACACACGGTTTTTTTCCCCGAAAGGGTAGGCAGAGCCTCAATGGGGCTCTTTTCACTTAAGGTTGCACCATCGTGGGAAATAGACGTAACATATCTTATACCAACGAACAAGTCAGGATAATCCCTTAGTCGGTATTTACGAAATCCACGGGAGGAGATAGAGGGGTCTTTTTTTATACTACTGAATGACGGAACTAGCTGATGGCCCACCTTATGTTAAGCGGTAACCTCTGCCTATGAACAGTGCATTACCTCATAGGACACGTTCACCTAGGACGCACCCTATGTGGCATTGCACTGCGCCCGCCACCCTGAGACATAAATGTGAAAAGTCTCTTGTGTCTGTAATTTCACCGGCACCCATACCCTTAAAACCGGAACACAGCAATGCGAGTACTACTGCTTTGCGGCAGAAATAGGTATGGAGGTAATACTTCCCCGGACGAACTCTAAAACAAAAAAGCTCGACTACTACTCCCCTGTTTCCTCCTTGGATAATGGCACTAGAGCATTTTTTTTTACCGCACATCCTATGATCTACTACTGCCATGCATGATAATGCTCATGTTTTAATTTTTTCAAATATAAATAATATAAAAAAAAAACATACAGGCATAGATAAAGTCCTTCATGTTTATAAATTCTAAAAAATAATACGATTCAGTCTTGGAGGAGAAAACAGGGGAATACGATCATGAAAAATGTATTGAGACTATACAAATATGTAGGTATAACAAACCGCGTTACCTTATAATGATCGTAAAAATATAGACAAAAGATAAGTTTATGCAAAGAGTTCATAACTTACAATGGACGGTGAAGACCGTGAAATAAGAGACGAATGGGGCATAGAATTGGACACAGGTGTTGTTAAGACTTATGGGGAAATACAATACGAGAATACGACTAAAAAGACAGACATGATTTTAAAAACAAAGAACTACATACATACATACATAGACACACGCCTTTTTCCCCGAAGGGGTAGGCAGAGCCACAATAGGCCTCTTTTCACAGTGGGTTGCACCATCGTGGAATATAGACGTGACAAGTGGTGAGCTCATCGCCGCCATTGCTTCCCACAACTGACTCAGCTAACGCTTTCTTCCAGTAATAACACATTCCATAATAAGCTACCAGCCAGGACAAATCTTATACCAACGAATCTTATCAACAAGTCCGGGTAATCCCTTAGTCGGCTTTTACGACATCCACGGGAGGAGACGGAGGGGTCTATTCTTAGGCCGGACACTAATGATTCATATATTCATTTAAGCTTTAAAATATATCACTTTTTACATAGAATGGTGGTTTTCTTTGATAGTTGAAAACTTTTATTTAATTTTACAAACAAACATAAATTACGAGGGCTTTTAAGTTTTGAAGAACAATCTCATTCAGAAGATTGAAAGAAAATCTTAAATCATAGGAAGACCTAAATTCATCAACGTTAAGTAACACTTTCGAATGATGAAAAGAAAGTTTAAATTAAACAGGAAACCACTAAAAAGTAACATCAAAGAAGGTTCTTATGTTGATAATGTAAACTAGAGAAGCATAAAATTTGAGAGTATCGATCTATAAGAGATAATGGTGTTGTGGGAATTGAAAGGCAGCTTTTATGGTGGACTAATGAATAATGCAAGAGTGTATTCTACCTTCGGCTCTTGAACCAAAGAAACCGACTCCGATATTTCGTAAACCATTATTGACAATCAATTTTCTTCTCAAGTGATAATGTTCCCTGTGCAACCAAGCCTTTTATTTGTATTTGTAATTCTAACAAACAATCTAGGATAGGAGCATCAAATGGAGTGTGGAAGTAACAAAATACCTTTAGCTTTCATAATGCAAAGATCGTCTCGCTTGGAAAGAGAACCAAAGTATCTCGCTTCTTACTTTATGTGTCGGCAGACTCAAATTTACGAGTGTCGAAATATGGTCGTAGTGTAACGGTACGGGTCCTGCCTGATCAAGAGTAATCTGATAAGAGTATACTCAATAACCACATCAAACAGGTAAACAGTAAATTGTGTAATGTGGAGCAATGACATCATCACAACACTGTTAAATTTTCTTAGACTGATCAGTATGACAAGGGAGCAAGGTTTAATTTTGGGTACGTCACATTCATCGACTAAGTAAAGCTAGAAAGATAATCTTAAATTTAGGTGTTGCGCAACCCCGGGTCGTTGACTTTTTCTGCGTTCATTGCTTTTGTACGATGAAATGTATGAGCCTATTGAAAAGCAACCGGCTTGCGAAGAATGGACGACCGGTCTGCAGGATGTCCCGACCGTAACGTCCGCGCGATTTATAATATCCAATACATTTCGGATAAAGATGCATTCAGGCAACTGAGTATTCGCAACGTTTATTCCTTTAAAAGATTGGAGTGGACTGTGGACATTTATCATTTGTCAAAATTTGGACCATTTAGGGGTATCATGGGGGCTACGAGTATGAATATGAGCTCCTTACATGCATTATTTTAGGGTTCCGAAGTTAAGGCGATAGGTAACCCATAATTAGCGGGTTATGAATTCTTCATAGTTTACTCCCTAAGAATCGGTTTTCATATAGGGCCCACTATGCAAATAGATGGGGAGTAAACTCGTAAAACGCTCACGAAGCTGAACTGGACTGGAGTAAACTCCAGCCACGCTTAAGAGCTGACACACGGCTGCCAAGGCCAGACGGCAGATGACATAATTCAGACGAAAGGACGGACGCGGACGGCAGTTTATGAGAAATATATCTGCAGTGTGTATATTTGCAAATAGTAAACAAGGCGATAAATGATGTCCTAAAAATATTACCAGGCGCCAGTAGATTAAAACCAACCTGGATGGTGATTTGATTGAACAAAAACGAATTTAATGAATGCTAAAAAACATATTTTCAATTATTTGCTACCAAAGGCAACAACTTAACTTTATTGCATCTCATTGTTCTTGTCGCACGAAGACTTTATTAACCGATTTGAAAAAACCGTGGAACCAGTGAGTCATACCTTAAACGATATCATTATCATAAGCACCTATGAGATCTGTACTATTTTAATCCTATCTCTGTTAAAATGTATTGTTATCTTCCAATCTACTTTCTTTCAAGGATTTGAAGTACCTAATTCACTAAATAAAGCGAATGTAATTTATATTAAAGCTCAGATTTACCAGGACCAATTTGCCGTTGTTGGGGAGTGGCTCTCGATCATGGTCTGGCCATAAATACTGTTTGTTTTTTCTACCCGGATCGATAACAAACTACTTTGGTGTCGTGCTGTGTAAAGTCTCCCTGGAAGGGATACATTTTATTAAAAGGCCGATGGCAACCTCTGTAATAATACTTGTACTTACATTGTTATACATATTTGCCATGGTTATCTGACCTTGATACTGTAATATTTTTTGAACGAAGTTCCAATATTATTGGTATCTATATAAGATTCCACCGTCCTTGTTAACCCCCGACGCAAAAACGACGGGGTGTTATAAGTTTGACGTGTCTGTGTGTGTAAGTGTGTGTGTGTGTGTGTGTGTGTAAGTGTGTGTGTGTGTGTGTGTGTGTGTGTGTGTGTGTGTGTGTGTCTGTGGCATCGCAGCTCCTGAACGGATGAACGGATTTAGTTTTTTTTTTGTTTGAAATGTGAATTTGTCGGGTTTGTTCTTAGCTATGTTTGATCAATATCGGTTCAGCCGTTTCATTGCGAAGAGGGCATTTTTAATTTTTCCAAATTAATTACTTATTTAATTTAAGAATTTACTGCTTTATTTACTGCATTAGAAAGAAAGAAAAAATATTTATTTGTGCCAACAAACAAAATTCCACACAAAATGACACACACACACACACACACAGCGACAAAGAAAAATAAAACTAATGTGTGCCTCTTAGTACCAGCCACGCATCACTGACACAAATTGGCGTTCAGCTCAGCATTTGTTGTGCATTAGCTGCTATAACACTGGAATTCATAGTCAAGATAGGGGCTCCCCTAGGGGACGATTCAAGCGCTGTGTGACGAATCCAACCTTTATGCATTTCATAGACAAAAGAAACCCCTATTTTGACAGTTGTCAGGGGCTGGATGCTGGCTGGCCGAATTTCGTCAACCAAACAGTCCCCTAGCCTATGATAAAACGTAATTCTTGTGATTGTTAGAAAATGACTTGATTTTATTAAATAATTTAATAGCTGATGAAGCCTTGCGTGAAATGCGAGTTATATCAGTGCCCAAGCGTTATATTCGTAATCATCTCAACCCCACTGAATTCTACAGCGATAAGGAATTTTGTCGAAGATACAGATTTGCGAAGGACCTTACCTTATGGACAAAGCCATTGCTGTTATATCGCTTGGTGACCCGTTCCCAAGCCTCTGTTTTTAACTTATTTGTAGATTTATTAGTTCGCTTATCTTCGATGACTTTTTCCTGTACCAACAGGGACACTAATAATTCTTTTTCCTCAGCTGAAAATGATATTTTTGCTAACAAATATTTTGTTGTACTATCAGTCATGTTTGCAAAGTTTAAAAATTGAATGCCAATACTAAATTAACACTCGAACAAATTAACTCGTTAAGAAATTCGCGGCAATGAAACCTAGAAAAAAATTCTTCTTCTTCTTCTCTTCTTTAAATGAGAAGTCAAACCCACGTCAAAATGACAGCCGTGGATTATTCATAGACAATTTATTGATTAATGAACAGTGGTTCACGTGAAACTCTGTTCAGCCAGGGGCTTCTCTAGATAACGTCTATGAAAGACAAAAAAGATTGATTCAACATTCAACCTCTAGATGAATGCTGAATGATGGATTTTGGGGGACTGTTCGCCCCCCGACTATGAATTCCAGCGTAAATCATTTGATTGTGAAGTAAATTTCCTTTCATACAACATCCATATTTCCCAATTCTATCAAATCATCTTCCCCTTTAAATAAGTGTCACTCAACATCAATTCTGTCATTCCCAACAACAGTAAGAAGTGTTACCCTCACCCAATTAACACCTGTCATATTAAAACCGGAGAATTTATTTAACCGTAGAATTTATTGATCCTTAGTTCTTTCGTGTTTTGTTGTGTCTTATCCATCGATTTTTATCTCCTTGCCCTTCTTTAAAGTACCTGATGTTTTTTGTCAGTCCCTCGATGTGTTTGGACAAGAAACAATCCGTGAAACAATAGTTAATTCTGTTCTAAATAGGGTTCGGTGTTTCTGTTCGAATTGGGGTTATGTCGGAACAATTTAAATTCCATTTTAACAAGTTGCAGTCTATTTTAATAGTTTTTCTATTTTTTATGCAGTTGTGGAACGTTAATTGCGGTTCCTGATTTATTGAGTGATGCTGCAGTAATTTATACCATGTTTAAGTTTTTGTATATTCAGAAATGCACCTGCTTCTAAAACGTTATTGTAATGATGATGTTAAAGATTGATGGCATGTTTGTTTCGGCATATAATTTAGATTTAAAAGTCAGGGATTAATGTGATTTAGTAAATAATTGCTATAGTATGCCGAATATTATTATTATTGAGATTCTTATTATATTATTCTTCTAGCAAACTTTTATTAGTAGGGTTTTTAATTTATCAGTAGTTTTTTTATATTTTCTATATAAGGTGCCCGTTTTTAATAACTTGTTATTTCGAAACTTTACCTTGCGTATTTACTATTAGCTTTCTACTTTTATGAGTTTTGCATTAATTTAATCAATTATATTTCAACTATAAAAGTAATTGCATATTTAAATCAATTATTTCCTTGTTACAGTTGGATTTCTTATCCTGGTGTTCTACCTCTGGGGCTCTCCGTACGAACGAGGCTTCTTCTGTGACGATGAATCCCTCAAGCATCCATACAAGGACTCAACTGTCACCAATGTCATGCTATACATCGTCGGGCTTGGACTTCCTGTGTTTACGGTAAGAATTTTCATAAATATGATTATCATCTGGATCCTAAAATTAACCACGGAAGACTTTTTTGAATATTATCTTAAATTATCTATCACTCTATCCGAATCTGGTAGGACCTAGTGATGCCATTGACCTAGCTACTAGCATGCTATAGGTATTCCTAAAAATCATAAATGTATTTTTAGTGCGAACACCAACCCCTCATCAAAACACAACGTCATATTAATTTGCTCACCAATGTCGATGACCCACGAAAATCCACAAAATTCTTCGTAATTTCTCCAGTTTACTATCGCGGGTAAATATTGGACTCGTTCTGGCCATCGATTACGTGTTTACCAATGCCTTATTACTTCCATATACCTTATCTGTATGTTGGTATAAGCTCACCTTTACATTCTCCGTGTCCACTTAGATTAGGTCTAAAAGGTCTGAGTGTGTTTGAGTTAGCAGTGTGATTATTGGCTCAATAATGGGTGGGCTTTAGTTTGGGTAAGGTCTTGTTTGTTGTAGTTTTTTTTATAAATTTTGATTATCTGCCGGTTTACAACCCTTATGGAAGATGGCCATGTTCGCTTTTTTAATAAAGTATCTTTGCTTTTTTAACCTATAGTGTTCCGTTTCCAAGCGAAAGTATCCCCTAAAAAAATAGGGTTGCTGGGTCTGTTAAGAAATCCTTTAATTGTGTCTTTCCATCCCCAGTCTATCAGAGCACCATAAATACAGCCTGGGTTTTTTTTGGTCGAGTTGGGAACTGTTCCCATAAATAACCATGTTTAGCTGTACAACTGCAACTATCATTTCTGAAACGTTACAGTTTTTAGGGTTCCGTACCTTAGTATGAAAATCACGGATCCCTTATAGGATCACTTTGTTGTCCGGCTGTCTGTGTATGTCTGTATGACTACCAAGAACAATTTTCTCAGAAATGACGAAAGGTGAAATTTATACTAAATTTAAAGGTCTTTGAGCTTACACTGCCGTAAAAAACAACGCTTCTAACGCAATTCAATGCTCAGTGTCTCAAATGAAATGAAAATGGAATGAAATCTAATTCTAATGAAATGAATGTCTAATTTTTGCAGGGAATATTGAAAAAAATACCTGCACCTACTTCCAGACCAACTATTCTGAAGTTTGGAATGATGGTAGACTTTATGATTCAAATAGACATCAATCTGTGTGAATTTTAACTGGCAACTTCTTACGGCTGCCGAGACAGAATCCACCCACAAGGACAGACGGCGCCGGCACTGGCGGCGTAGGCTTAGTAATGGGGTTCCTTTTGATCCTTTGGGTACGGAACACTAAAAAGGCTTATTTGCAAAAGGCAAAGTATTTCTTTGACTGTCTGCAACATATTTGCAAAAAGTTTGTCAACATAATACGAAAACGAATGCACAACACATTATCTCGGTAAACATTCACATCAATGAAAAAATTCGTCACCACATCTATAATCCTCGTGCGTAAGATTCTTTTTTACATCGACCCACGTCAGAACAGTCAGCTTCTATTTCTATCTATAAATTGATATTTTAATAGACAAGCCACTGGCGAGATGCGATATTTTGTTGGGTCCAGTAGCTTGTTAATGTCAACAAAAAATTCTACTGCTTGCCACTTGCCACTTGATCCAGTTTAGAACGAGTTTCGAATAACTCTATCACTTCCATCTGAATAGGCATGGAATGGGCAATTTTGAAACTGATCGCGATAATTGGATCGACCGCATTCATCCGATCATGATTATAATCTCATACTATGTACTTATTTGCTTTTACATGTCGAAAATTGCTCTGACCTTGATAATGGCATGTAGTATTTGTTATAGTCTAATCATCTCTAATTTGTTTTGCTTTCTCTCTAGCTGTACTCTAAGTTTAATTGTTTTTAATTGGATAGATAACATGACATTCTGGTGTGTTGGTAATTTGGAGTGAAATTACTGATACGCTTTCTTGGTTGCCGTTTCCTTTAGAAACTTGTCATCAGCTGTTTTCCTAATTGGATATGATTATGTCGGGATTCTTTAGATTGTCGGCGGCATCAATTTGCTAGGTTGGATGGAAATTTATGGTTTTATAATAACCACTTACTAATTCAATTCAATTCAAATTCATTTATTTTATAATTTATAGTTCATAGTTACTAGTGGAATGGCCGCGAGTATGTCGAAGTGGTTTTTATATACAAACTTTGAACACTCCGCTGCACCCCATTAGAGGTGAAATACAGAAATTACTACCTGAGACAAAAATATATAATTATCCTCCAAATTTCAGGTCTCCTGGACTAAGGACTAAGGTTTAGGTTGTGTGTTGATAGTCAGTCAGTCAGTCGTGCAACGGTTTTACATTATTGTTTGATTAAATTTTTTAGACATTATCTTCGTCAAATATTTTTTGTATTCCCTTTTTGTGTTGATTTTTGTTGTTTCATTGCCCTTGACCGCCAAGAAGACCCGTTTCCTTGGCACTTAGCCAGTTAAAGCATCGACTGTTTTGCTAATGCATGCTATCGTTTGCGATGTTATTGAACAAACATTTTTTTATCTCTAGTTTACATAAAACGGTAAATGTTTTGGCAGATTTAACGGGTTTTATCTATTTTGCGTGTGGAGTTGGTTGGACTATCGATATTCTCAGAATCCATCAATCAATCTGTGAGGTCAGTACCTAAACTTGATTCTTGAATTTAGTTCTTATATTTATCAGTCTCTCCTAATGTTGTTTCTTCTGCTTTTTTCTTTTTTTTAAACCGTTTGTGTTTATAGCCTAATCCGTCGTTGACCTTTTTGGCTCAGTTTTGATATAATCTGTTTCCTGTACGTGTATTTCCAAATTAGACCGCCGAAAGTTTTAGTTATATTTAGCACCCGTATCACCGTAACCTTTAAATGTCGAGATAGCATCATTGACGCAATATTTGCTTTTGTTGTCTGTTCTTATTGTTCAGGCTATGTTTAATTTAGTATTAAGAATAACTTGGTTGATACCGTGCATTGAATATGCTTAGCATAGACTTAAAGTGTCCCTTCTAAATTAGTAAATAATACCTGTGATAAGTCTGTTTTTACGATAATTGCCTTGAGTTCCTTGGTGCACAAGGACGCTTCGAATTGTTATTTACAAGCAAATGTTTTTTTTTGTATACTACTTGAATGACGGAACAAGCAGATGACCCACCTGATGTTAAGCGGTAACCTCTGCCTATGAACAGTGCGTTACCTCATAGGTCACGTCCACCTAGGACGCACCCTATGTGGCATTGCACTGCGCCCGCCACCATGAGACAATAATATGAAAAGTCTCATGAAAAAAATATATGAAAGTGAAGTGAAGTTTCCTGATCCCACCACTAGGATTCCATGTGTCGTGGGTATCTACGAGCAGAAACTACGAGTTCCATGATACCACAACACACAGACCCGGAACAAATATTTGCAGATCATACAAATATTTGTCTACCAGTGGGATTCCATCTAGCAACGGTTTTTTTTAAAGCGTTTTATTTTAGATCTTGTCACCATCATCATCAGCTTACAGAAGTACGCTGCTGGACAAAGGCCTCCCCATAGAATGCCTTGACGAACGGTCTTGAGCCGCGTCCATCCACCGCCTGCCTGAGTCCTTTATAATGTCTATTGTCTATCGAAAGGACCATAGATCTTATACTAGTCTTTAAGTCTGAATCATATTCTGTAATATCATAATCATCATCTCAGCCTGTCTGTTTACGGGGCATTTAAGGTATATCAAATTTACAGGTTTGTTTATAAAATTGATAAATTTGACATCCTCTGCACAATTGGTGAAATTGAGCGTAAGTCTCATAGTTCCAAAATATACCACTAGAGATATATAGATTTTTTAACATTGTCCTGTTTATTTTTCGGAAACATTCGGAGCTTAATCGTGTTGACATTGAATTCTAAATATAGCATGCGGGTTTTCAGATGCGTCTGGCTTTTATAGACTTCCCCGTTGTTAATTGTGCTATAAATAGACATTAAACCGAATTCTGTTAATATCTCCACGTCTCTTTTTGTTTTTTGCAACCAAGTTTCTAGTTTCGTTTTGATATTGTTTTATAATGTTTTTACACTATTTACTATCCATTATTTTCTTGGTCACTTACTAGCTTGTTTCTTTAATTATGAATATTGTATACCTAACTGTGGTTGCATTGACAGAGTGAGCTCAGGGAACATACCTAATGTATTGGTTCTATTTTTTTATTGTTTACCATTGGCAAACCAAGTAATAAATCAATAATCCCACTTATATCATAAATGACAAAGTTACGATGCTTGGATGTTTTATGTTTGTTACTCAATTACGATTTTGATGAAACACACAGATACACAGTAGTTTGGTACACAGATTAGATTACGAACTGGATTGAGCTATAGGGGTTTTTATCCTGGTAAAACGCAATCGAAGCCGCGGGTGGACACTAGTAAATTATAAACGATTATTCTCATAGTCCGAAAACTTAATGACTTTCTTATCTATTTATCATTTTCTTTAAGGTGGTATCTTTTTCATACTATCGTATTTTACCAAATATGGGCGAACAGAGTATAATTTTATATTATATTTTTATTTTTTGTTGGTTATTATATTATTATTATCTCACTTATTTATTCTAAATCTCGTAAAAAAATATATATTTTTCACTATAAAGGAATACTATCTACAAAAAATAAATAGTATAAAAAACATTATAGTAAAAAATATAAATCTAAACGGGGAACCAACGACCGCGGAGCGAGGCCCAAACGGTCGGGGGCTAGGGCTGCAGAGAGAGGAACCTCCTGACTATGCGTGCCGAGTCCAGGAGTACTGCCTTCTGGATCTGACCCTTGATCCAATCATTTAGCGAGAGCTTCTTAAGATATTGGTCGAAGCTCTTCGCTATCAGTCCATTTACTGAAACGACTATCGGGACGATAATTGTTATAATTATTATAATAATTTTTATATATTAGTTATTATTTGCAGCAAATCATATTTGGTTGAAGAAAACATTGGATTAATAGCGTAAATAACATCGTAGGTAATGACTTGTATAGTATACAATTTCGCTGTTATCTTCGCTATTTCTTAAACCAAATATGGTTTGCCGCAAATAATGCCCAATATAAAAGCCAACAACAGTCATTTTGGTGTAAAATTATACTAAAATACGTTGGTATGAAAAAGCAGAATCCCTTTTTGGGAATTTCAATTTGTCTTTGTCTAACTAGAGAAAGACAAATTACAATTACAACCTTTAGATCGCTTACAGCGGTCTTCAGGTGGCACAACTGTTTCATATGTATTTTGTACATACCTTGTATTATTCTTTCTGTAAATAAATGTACTAGAGAGTAAACTATTCTTGAAAAAATTTTCAATTACCGATGTCATGTATTTTCCATTGATATGTGCCTGTCCGTTGCTTAGCTATCTATTTCTGTTCCTTGTAGGTGGATTTTCCACGCCCTTCATACCGGTCCGAATCAAAACCGTGAAGTTGACGTCAAGGGAAACACATTTTAATTTTATAGCTCCCAAAATATCAATCCGATCACTGTCACTCCTAAACTGGCTCATACATTATTCATAGAGATAACCCTCAATAGTACTATCTTTATTTAGTGGTTCAACTAAATACTATTATTAGGCCTACTGACCACTAAACCTTTCTCGTGTCACTGGTTCCTTATTGCCCCTGAGCTGTGTGGCCCGATTGTGACCAATAATTGAAAAAGCCATTGTGGTGAAAGGATTATCAAGGATGCGCCCGCAGGGAGGCTCTTTTCATACGACATCTTATGATTGCTGTACCTACGCCTAGTTACTACACCCAAAGCCCTTTAATGTTATTTCCATTGTCGGTTGGTATCATTATCGCTACTTGCACGCTACATGCTAGACGCCAGTCGTCACGTGGTTGATTAAGTACACGGGTAAGTCAACTAGCGTACCTACTACTCAACTAATTAATGTATTTTGGTCATTTATTTTTTATGCGTTTAGGATTTATTTATTTTATATTCATGTAATGAGAAATGGCATACCTGTTTGGAAATGGCTACCCTGACTCATGTCAAGATGTCCGTGAGGTCAACACTGGCCTTAGCAGAAGACCAGCGCTGCAGCATGCCAACATGCAGTAGCATATGCTGAGCCATCACCACACTGTGTTTATACAATGATTTTATGATGTTCATTATAGTTTGTATGTATGTACAAAACTACTTTACCTACTTACTCGTATGAGTTTTTTTTTGTGTGGTGTTTTGTGAATTAATAATTGTTCTTTCTTTCTTTTCTTTCGATTCCAGTACTCTGTCAGTTTAATTTGAGTAACAGTCTACACGTAAATTTATACTTCATTAGTAGAAGACGTATATTTATTGAGCCGAGTAGGTGGTAAAGTGTGCGGTAGAGTATTAGAGTAGGCCCGGGTTGGGGGAAGGCAAGTGGTAGAGAAGCTTGCCCGCGGGGTTAGTCACTCTACTCTTTCATGTTTTAGTTCTTTACTCTAACAATTCTGTCGACATTGGTATAGTTTTTAGCATAGTTAGTAGGTTAGGTACTCTACCGTGATACTAACCGTTTACTCTACCCGTGTACACTAGGCTTTAGAGAGCAGCTACTAATGCAAGGCTAAGTAAAATGTCGCCCATGATTATATGCAGAGCTTTAGTAAACATTCCATAACCTTCACTAAATTGTCCTATCCTATGTCGGCATGTTATTACGGAAATAGCTCAATAACACCGTGGTATGTTAGGACTGACAGTAATCCCTATTGGTTCTGGTGAGCTTAGGAATTTGTGAGGTGAGACCGAGCTCGTAAAGATGCCAGTTATCGAGGATATAGAACAAAATTCCATTGGCATTAAACACCTTTAGGAGTTTATTAGTATTGTTAGGATTGGAGTCGGAAATCAATAATCTTAGATTGTATATTAAGGTGATTAGTAACGCAAACGACCAATTTAGAAACAAGTTTTATTTCGTAAATACGAATATTTAAATTCCGAAAAGTTACATAGAAGATTTTCTAAAAATAACTTGCTTCGTCTAGGAATCGAACCGACTTAAATGAAAAATTACAATTAAAATGTTAAATTTTACGTTATTCCGTTTTTTTATTTACCGTGTTATTATTTTTTGACCATTTTAGCATCATAAAAATAAGGGGTGTTTTTTTCACATTTTAATCGGCTAGCTTATTACGTAACTTGCAATAGCGATGCGATATCAATGCGTATAATAATGCGTATCAGCGATACGTAATACGAATTTTTGATTTGGATGCGATAATCGCGCAATTCTCGCGCAATTCTTGCTATCGCATTGCTATTGCAAGATACGTAATAAGCTAGCGGTTTGATTCCCAGACGAAGCAAGTAATTTATAGAAAATCTTTGAATGCAGAATTAATAACTTTTTAAAATAAATTAAAGTATTTTGTCGCAAAATATCCTATCTACAATATTTAAGGTACTTTTCCTTCATGTCGCATAGTCTTGGGACGCTTATAGTATTAATCAGGGATAGTGTAGATTTCTATTAGTGAAATAATTTTTGGAATCAGTTATGTAGACCAGAGATTACTCGAAACCTAATTGTACTACTTTAAAATGTTAGTTTAGATAGATACTTCAATATAGTTATATTTTGTAATTAAAATAACTAAACAAGTTGTCTTTTGTGTACGGGTCCTTCTGGTTTCGAAAGATATGCTATCGAAATTCAGATGTCAAAAGTGAACTTGGTTTCTTTGTATGTAACAGAGGTACTTGTTCCTTACTCACTTCAAACCATCATAAGATAGTCTTGAACTTCACTTTAAATGTCTTAAGTGAGACTCAAAGTTTCTAATGATTCTTGTCTTGAAGGTGGCGAAATTCTTTTTTTTTGTTTTTTTTTTGCCCATTAGCTAAAAGCTCATTAACACTTCTTCAGATAGGTAGCGAAAGTTGATTTTGCGAGAACTAGGAGACTTAACATACATGTTTTAACTGATAGTATCTCATAAATATCATCAGTTTGCCTACGATACACGCCTTTCACGCGAAACACATTTTTACAGTGTTTTTTTTTGTTTATGGGTATCGTAGCTAAGCTGATGATATTTATGAAATAATATCAATTACACCATGTGTGTTAAGTCTCCTAGTTCTCGCGAAATCAACTTTTGCTATTTGAAGAAGTGTTGATGAGCTGTAATCGGCAAAAAACACCAAAAAAATGAATTTCTGGGCTCTAGCGTGCGCATTCACCTTAATCACCTTTTTATCACTGTCCTAAACATTGCCGTATTATTTGTGCTATCGTTGACAATATTTTTACAACTCCTCATTAGGCAACATGTGTTTGGCACACTGCCTACTTAATCGTTCAGTGTCCTACTGCCCTTGATACATAATCCATCATTCACTACTTCATGAAAATCATCATCTATCAACTTAAAATCATTTGTTATGACAGTTTTACTTCCATATAGTGCTATACGCGTGTTTGATTTGGTATGTTCTTAGTGTTCACTTATTTGTGTACCTACTTATGTTTGTTTAGTAGTAGTAGAGCTTCTTTGTAAAGGAGTTCGTCCGGGGAAGTACCACCTCCATACCTATATCGTTCGTTCGCATTGCTGTGTTCCGGTTTGAAAGATATGAGTAGTGGTGAAATTACAGGCACATGAGACTTTACATCTTTATGTCTCAGGGTAGCGGGTGTAGTGCAATGCCACATAGGGTGCGTCCAAGGTGGACGTGACGTATGAGGTAATGCATTGTTCAAGGCAGAGGTTACTGCTTAACATCAGGTGGGCCATCTGCTTGTACCGTCATTCAAAGTTGTATAAAAAAAAAGTTATCGATGGAGACAGTTCCTTTCGTCATCACTCATCGATTCCTTATTGTTCACTATTATTTTTCTCATTATGTTACGTCATTATGTGTTCTAACCGTTCTTAATTACGAGCTTGTATGGTAAAGACAGTAATATTAACACCATGCATCCAGCCAGATGATCTTTTCGACGATTAGAAGCCCTACAATGCATACGCTAAGATATCTTTAAAAAAAAGTTGATGATACTACAATCTTGTCTACTTTTATATAATTTTATGTATATCAAGTATGATTAATAACCGTGTTGTATAGAAAGCGTGTCTTGTCTGTGGTTGCTCCAATGATTGGTCGCTAAGTATTTGCAGCAAAAACCATCAGGTGCACGACTTGATTAGATGCTTATGATTTGCATTTTAGTAATGATTCAGAGTCATTCTACTTCTACTTTGTATCATTTGTATTCCCATTTGAATTCTGCTACGCTGTGTTCTCAGAATTAGGCCCGGTTTCCACCAAAGCAGTGAGTAGAGGAGATGAGAGGAGATGTGTTTTGAATAGCCAATCAGATTTCGTTATTTCAACATCTCCTCGCCGCTTAGCTTCTGTGGAAATAGATCAAGCGGAGATGTCTTATATTTCTATAGAACTTTGTGCCGCGAACGAGCTAGCGGCGCGGCAGAGCGGAGAGGTGTGCAGTTGGGCGGCCGGGCGGCAGCGCCCGCGCTTACGCGCCCCGTTCCCTGACCTTGAATGCAAGAGTGTGGCATATTCGCTATGACTGTGTCATTTGATATGGTTTCTTATCCAGAATCTATGTTTCCGTCCATAGTTTATATAAGTAAGAATTAATTGTGTTTCTTCAACCTCTAATTCTTCTTCCTCAAGCAAATTAATAAGATATAACTTTTGCAACGACATGACGTCTTCCTTGACAGCACTTGACTGATTTCGAGCTCTCACAGCTCACATCACCTCTCCACTACGCATTTCCTCTCCGCTTTGGTGGAAATAAACTGCCAGCTTCGCATCACATCTCCTCTCGTCTCCTCCCTCTCCGCTTTGGTGGAAACCGGGCCTAAGTCTAAGATACTATCTGCCACCACAACCTTGTATGTATAAGAGAATCTCAAGAGTGCTCGTAGCTATTACGCAGATAACATTGACTTAAATTGATTAAACAGGTGATGAGGTTTTCTCCATTTAAAACAAACAGCGCTTTAATAAAAAATATTCACTGAGTTTTCATTCGCCCACAGAGTCACCTACATCATCATAGGCATTTTGCATCTATAAACAAGTGTACATTTTAACAAAAAAACAACGACTTTTAAGGTTTAAAAAAACGCTTCAAGCGTTCCTATATTTTTTTTAACAATGATAGACCTTTGTTTGACCACGATCTCACCTGTTGCTAAGAGACGACGTGGCCGAAGATGGAGCTCAAAGGTCTAGAAGGCACCTGTTACATTTGAAGAGTTCTTTCGATTTCTCCAGGGTCCCGTCATCAGATCCTGACCTTATGACCATGGGACCACCTGGGAAGTATAGGTACCCTCAATGTGCAGCTTCAATACCAAGTCTTGCACACAATATGTTGAAAACACTTACTTTTATTTTGTAAAAAGTTAAAAATCTCCTACGCAATGAAACGGCTGAACCGATTTTGATAGAACATGTCTGAGAACCATCTCTAGAAAACCTGTTTTCAAATTTTATTTTGTAAAAAGTTAAAAATCTCCTACGCAATGAAACGGCTGAACCGATTTTGATAGAACATGTCTGAGAACCATCTCTAGAAAACCTGTTTTCAAATTAAAAAAACCGTTTTCAAATCGGATCTTCCGTTGACAGACAGACTCAGACACACATAGCGGTCAAACTTATAACACCCCTCCTCTTTTTGAGTCGGGGGTTCAAAAATCTCTAAAACATTATAGGAGCTTGCGAGAACAAGAACATGCTAATGGATTTAATAAGGTGCTAATGGCGGCCATGATAACGATAATAACGAGATTCCTGACCGTTTAGCTTGTAACAGTGTACACAATGTTAACAAACATATACAGGGCGTCCCAAGACTATGCGACATGAAGGGAAAGTACCTTAAATATTGTAGGTAGTATATTTTGCTGAAAGAAGACTTTATTTTATTTTTAAAACTAAGTAACACTGCATTCAAAGATTTTCAAAAAAATTCTAGCTTCTGGGAATCGAACCGACATAAATTAAAATTAAAATAATTAATTTTACATTATTCCTTTGGTTCCGTGGGTTGCACCATCGTGGGAAATAGACGTGACAAATCTTATACCAAAGATTCTTGCTTAACAAGTCGGGATAATCCTTTAGTCGGCTTTTACAACATCTACGGGAGGAGATCGAAGGGTCTATTTTTGGGTCAGACACACCACGGACATTACATTATACATTGATAATCCTTACAGTGACCTCTGTCGGCCTATATAGAAAATAGACCAGACTATAGACCTTAGATCCAGGGTGTTCCCGGACTGTGCGGTTTCAGAAGAACTTCCTCCCGCGAAAACTCAGGTTGTGGAATGATCTCTCCCTGCTGAATTTTTCCCAAGTGACTACAGTATTGGGTTTTTCAAAAGGGGTGTTAGGAAATTTTTAAAGGGACGGAAACGTGCCTGTGATGCCTCTGGTATTGCAGGCATCCATAGGCTACGGTAGCCGCTTACCAACAGGTGGGCCGTATGCTTGTTTGCAACCTTGGTAGTATAAAAATATACAAAAATAGGTCTCTCTTTGGCTATTCAAATTCATTTTCATCCCATCTATTCGAAAAGGACGACTGGGTTCGCCTTTAAGTGCACCCAACGGTGGTGTTTTCTATGAGAAACTTTTAGCGGGCAGTAATGAGTTTTCCGGCGCACTTATTAAGTTCCTAATTCAAAAAGTGCGCGGCAAAGATAATTGCGGCGCACTTATTGAATTTGGAACCAGCGCCAAATAATTCGAACGCAAATATTGTTTGAATAAATACTGGCTGGTACGACGGCCCAAAACCCAAAACAAAAAAACACAAAACACAAAAAACACAAAAAAAACACAAAACACAAAAAAAAACACAAAAAACACAGAACACAAAAACACAATACACACAAAAAACAACCAAAAAACACAAAACACAAAAAAAAACACAAAAAACACAAAAAAAGCACAAAAAACATAAAACACAAAAAAAAAACACAATAAAAACATAACACACAAAAAACACAAAACACAAATAAACACAAAAAACACAAAAAACACAAAAACACAAAAAAAAACACAAAAAATACAAAACACACAAAAAACACAACAAAAACAACAAAAAACACAAAAAAACCACAAAAAACATAAAACACAAAAAAAAACACAAAAAATACATAACACACAAAAAACACAAAACACAAAAAAAACACAAAAAACACAAAAAAAACACAAAAAACACAAAAAAAACACAAAAAAGCACAAAACACAAAAAAACAACCATTTGTTTTATTAAATAATAATATTACAATAACATATGAGGCGCCTTTTATTTTCTCATAGTGGGTGATGAAAAGCAGAGTGTATCACACGGGCGCAACATATATTTTTGGCTCGGGCGACGTACTTTGAATCCCTCGCTACGTTCAGGATTCTACTAAAGAATCTCTCGCTACGCTCGGGATTCTACTCTAGATCCCTCACTTCGCTCTGGATTCAAAAAAGCGCCCTCGCCGTAAAAATATTATGTTGCTCCCTTATGATACAATCTACTATTATTTCCGGCTGATAGATCGGCTATGGATCGATGCCTGACAAAGACTATTTTGTAAGCCTATATCTTAGCTGCTAGTCAGCCGTCTCGCGCACTCAACCGGAAGCCAGCTAAAGGCCTTTACCGATACTCATTGCGTGCACCTGCTGTACTTACAGACTTGCATGTCAGCTTGTGCGACCGTGTGCCATATGCTTTCAAGGTATTGTGTACACTGAAAAAAAAAATATCCAACTGTGTGCAAAAAGTGCACAGTTAAAATTTACACAGTTGCTACAACATATTTTTCATTGAGATCTAATTAATTTACGAATAAAATTTATTATTTACAGAATGAATAATAGAACTAAAACAAGGTATGTACAAAAATACTTAAATATAGAAAAGAAAAGAAAAAAAGAAGCTAACACAATAAATTTGGTTCATAGGGCAAGGTGGCAAGAGCACTGGCTGCATTCCCACGTTGAATGGCCAAAGAAATTCTTTGCGCCAGGAAGGAGCCAGCCCTCTTGTCACCAGCGGCGTCGATGAGCATCGGTGATATTTTTTTTAAAAAGGTCTTAGTACTAGGGCCCCATGGTCCCAAAGTCTCTACACCAAGCGGCGCAAAAATGTAGTCATCGGAGAGGACTACATATTTGCGCCGCTTAGCATTTTCTGCTGCCTCCGCCGCGGCTCCAGCCTTGGTGATTGTTCCACTGAGATGAGAGGGGGCCAATGTGTCAACGCAAGTGACGTCCCACACTAGGGCTCGCCCCCGCTCCCAGGGAACCAAGGTCATACCGTCGGGCCTTTTGCCATCATTACGGGCTAAGCCGACTGGTTCAAGGACACTGGGTAAATTGATAGTGTCAAGGGCCCGTCTCACGATATCATTTAAGGAGCCGTGACGGAAAAACCTGCCAGCACTCTTTTGAAAGAGTAAAATTTAAAATTTACACCTTTGGGGCAACTGCAAAAAAACAGTTAGGAAGCAAACAGTAAATAAATATGTATAAACAGTTACAGGAACTTTTTGGTCAATAATAACAACGTATCCTGGCAGTAATTTAAATTTCTACGTTAAACATCAGTCCGGATAAGACAGTAAAATGAACTGTTTTACTTTAACTGTTTATTTTCAGGTATGCTAACGTGTTTAATGTGTTGGCTCCATTTTAACCTCGCAGAACGGTAACTTTTATCGGTTTTCGGGTTACTCGAACTGTATTTTTTTTTCAGTTAGTTCAACATGCGTAATTTCATTACTTTGGTACGCGATTGCTTTTACTAAAGGTTTATTCCTTGGCAGTAACAGGCTTTTGGAGATACGCCAGACGAAAAGAACCCTTGGACAAAGTACTGTTATTTATTCTGTGCCAGTGTCAGAAAAAGTGAGATATCTGGACTTAAATAACACCAATAGGCAGGCAATTAAAAATGTCTTAGCTACAGAAATCATAAGATCATGTTGTAATTTCAATAGTTCGTCATGTTTACAGTTTATAAAAACTAATTCGAAGTCTGAAATATCTTAAAATTTTCAAAAAAACCCGAAAATTGTATTAAATGGTTAAAAATAGTACATACAAATATACAAAGCATAGGCAATAAGTACTTAGAAGTTGAACTTTTAACTGAAAATACAAATTGTGACATACTCTGTCTCTCTGAGACATGGTCAAATGAGTTTAAAATTAATTTAATGACTATTCAAGGGTACACCCTTGCATCATATTATAATAGAACAATGTTTGAATACGGAGGTACAGCTATTTTCTTAAAAAATGGTCTAGATTATAAAATGAGACATGACATAACAAAGTTAAGTTTTGAAATGAATTGTGAAGTAACAGCAATAGAAGTTAAAAGTTATAAATTAATAATAATCTGCGTATATAGACCTGATTATGATTATTCTATATTTGAGGATATAATGACAAAAATTCTTGAAAAGACAAGCAAAGAAGGGAAAAAAGTTGTATTAGCAGGAGATTTTAATTTAAATGTACTATCAAACAATAAATACAATAAGAAAGAGGTTCAAAGATTTCTAAAGCTTCTGGATGAATTTAAATTTAGGGTAATATTAAATGAACCTACTAGAATTAAGAAAAATAGTGCTACATGTATTGATAATTTTATTTTAAATAATGATGCCAATTTCAGACATCATATCGGAAAAGTATTAGATGTCAAACTATCTGATCATAATGTTATTTTACTAGAATATAAAGTTAATTGTGATAAAAATAAGAGTGATACTGACAAAAAGACTACGACAAGATTCATATCTCAAATCAATAAAGATTACTTCCACTACTTGTTTAATAAAGACGTAATTAATGTTAATCATGAAGTAAATACATTAGGCAATGCAAATGAGAAAATGAACATCGTAATGGATCACCTAAAATATTGCTATTACTCAGCATTTCCCTTAAAAACAGTGAAAATACAACAAATAAAAAAAAAGAAACTGTTAACTAAAGGTATACTAACATCAAAAAACAATATACAAAAACTAGAGATCTTACAAAATCTGAATCCATGCCCAATTAGAAAAAGTAAAATCAATAAATTTAAAAAGACCTTCAGAAAAGTACTGGAGACAGCGAAAAAACTTAACAATGCAAATAGAATTCAGAAGTCCACAAACAAAATTAAAATGACTTGGAAAATTGTTAAGGAACAGCAAAATCAAACTAGCAGTAATAATAATAAAATTAATAAAATTCGTAATTTAAATGGACATCTAGTAACAGGTTGTAAAAGTATTGCAAATAGTTTTAATAAATTCTTTAATAATATTGCAAATGACTTAACAAATAATTTAGATGTACGAGTAGAAGAATGTGACAAGTACTTATGTAACGCAACTATGACTAAAATATTTTTTTCTAGAATTTCATATTCAGAATTTAAAAAAATAATTATGAGTATTAAAAGTAAAACATCTAAAGACATATATGACATGGACACAAAAACTATTAAAGAATTAATTTTATGTAATGATAATATGTTTAAAATTATACTGAATGTTTTTAATGAATGTATTTCCCAAGGCATTTTCCCAGACAGTTTAAAGATAGGTAAAATAGTACCGTTATACAAAAAGGGTGAAGCTATTGCTATTGGAAATTACAGACCAGTTTGTATCTTACCTGTTCTGTCAAAATTTTTGGAAACTGCTATTAAATCTAGAATGGTTACCTATTTTGAATCAAATAAATTGTTTACAGAATGCCAATTTGGGTTCCGAAGAAATAGATCAACAGAAATGGCCATCCGGAAAACGGTCTACTTTATACTAGAGGCTATGGATGAGTCACAGAAGGTCTCTAGCATCTTCTGCGACTTATCTAAAGCATTTGATTGTTTACGACATGACGTATTGATTCACAAGCTTGGCTTCTACGGTTTTGAAAGCAGCGAGCTTAATATTTTAAATTCATATTTAAAAGGTCGAATTCAGATTGTCAACATCAATAATGTAAATTCGGATAAAGAACACAGTAAAATAGGAGTACCGCAAGGTTCTATACTAGGACCTGTACTGTTTCTGATCTATGTCAATGACTTAGTAAACTGTCTACCAGATCGGCCGTTAATCACTCTGTTCGCGGATGATACGCATGTAGGGATTAAAGATCGTAAGAGTGAGGTAGTTGAATATCAAACTAATCAAATTGTAGCTATATCAAAGCGATGGTTTGAGGCTATTGGCATAATTCTTAATGCTGATAAGAGCACAATTCTAAATTACACGTCCAAACGTATTAGTAAACATGATATTAACAAGGAAGTAAAGTTTTTAGGGTGTACTATAGATTCCACTTTATCCTTTGAAAGCCATATAGATAAAATATGTAAAAGGTTAGCCAGCGCAAATTATGCGTTGTTTAAACTAAAGCCTATAATTGACAAAAAAACTCTAATTTCGGTTTACTACGCGTACTGCCATTCTATCATTAACTATGCAATAAGAGTTTGGGGAAATGCTTCCCAAGTCGAACGGGTTCTCATTTGTCAAAAGAGATCACTTCGAATTATACATGGTTTACATAGGTTAACATCAGTCAGAGCTTATTTTAAGAAGACAAAGGTATTAACAGTAATATCCTTGTTCATATTAAATTCTTTGTTAGAAATTCATTCAAGAAAACATGAATTACCCATGAAGATGAATTTTCATAGTTATAATACGCGAAACAAAGAAAAATTACAAGTACCAAGAACCAGACTTGTCAAAACTTATAAACAAGGTCCCTGTCTAAAACTAGCTATGTATAATAAGTTGCCGTTAGAAGTAACACAACTTCCTCTAAACCAGTTCAAGCAGAAGGTAAAAATATTCCTCGAAGGTCATCCATTTTACCATACTAGCGAGTACATGGGGTGTTCATTTTCCGATTTGCATGCGCAATAGGAGGTACCTAGGTAAAAGTATCTAGGTACTGTATGTTTATATGTTAACGTTAGCTATTTTCGTGTTATATTTTTTGTGTCGTTGTGTGATTTTTATTATTATAATAATATAATAATAATAATAATAATGCTGGACAGTTCACACAACATTATCTAGCCCCAAGCTAAGCAGAGCTTGTGTTATGGGTACTAGATAACTGATATACTTAATACAATATATTACATAGATAGATATTTTTTATTATACATAGAAAATACCCAGAACACCCTGAACAAATATCTGCGATCGCACAAATATTTGTTCCGAGGCGGGAATCGAACCCGCAACCTCCTGCGTCGCAGGCCAACCGTCGCCCGCCGCGCCGCAGAGGTCGTATTATTTCATATTTTTTAATTGTGTGCTATTTGTTATTAAGTGTTGACATGCCTATGTTATGCAATGTAACGGTATGGTGAATTAAATGAATATCTGAATATCTGAAATGAATTTTAGTGAAACCTTAAAAGGAGCATTAGACTGCGTCCCCAGTAGGCTAACTGTTCGCCGCCGACTGAGTTAGCGGCGTATCGGTTTAGTACGCCCTTCCATATTTGAAATGGAGTGTTCACAGTTTGCTATTAGTTTTGCGCTCACTCTACGCAGTTTGCAGCGTTACGTGCAAAACTAGCAAACTGTGAACACTCCATTTCAAATATGGAAGGGCGTACGAAACCGATACGCCGCTAACTCAGTCGGCGGCGAACAGTTTGCCTAATGGGGACGCAGCCTTACGCTTTCGAATGCTTTATCAGCACTAACTCATTCAAAATCGGTTCATCCATTTGGGCGCTCTGATGCCACAGACAGACACACAGTTATACACACGTCAAAGTTATACCACCCCTGTTTTTGGTCGGGTAAAAGAAGTGTTTAATAAAACAACATAAAAATCATTGATAGACCTTTGTTTTACCGCGATCTCACCTGTTGGTAGGTTACTATGTGAGAATGGATGGATGTGAGTCCGAAGATGGAGCAAAAAGGTCTAGAAGGCACCTATTCAAACTAGCCTTGAAGATACCCAGATTATAGTTTTCAGGAGGGACACGACGTTAGTGTTTTCCACTCCTTAGCAGTTCGCATTAACAACTTCACTTCAACAATATGCTTTTTTTTCATTTTTGTACCTTTTTTTGATGATTAACTACTCGTAGTTATGATTTCAAATGAATTGCATTAACTTACTGTTTCCGAACATTCACAGACACCCTTCGACCAAATTACTTTGGTCGAAGCTGACACCATTCTCAGGTAACTTCATCTGACAGGCATTGCGAAATAACCGCACTCCTAAAGAATACTTTGGTTACTGGTAAGACGGCTCATTACTGCTAAATTTGTGGCTCGATTAGCTAGATTTCACCACTGTGTCTCCACGATTGCTAGGAATTTAAACAGAAGCCTCTATCGCATACCATGCTGACTAAAAAGGGTATTATCTAAAAAACCCGTGGTTCAATTAAACATTGAAAAATTTATAAAATCAGGAGATTTTTTGCAGCCAAAAGTATTATTGAACAAACTTCTATGCATAAAAAAGACTGCAAACTTACTGCTATATCAGTTTCAGTTATTTATTTCACTAACAAACAAGCAATCGTGGCTGAAAATAAGTTTCTTGTGTATAATATATTTTTCAATACAAGCTTTTATAAAATTAGTGATCGTAACCGTGTGCTGATCAAAATGAGCCTAAACACGGCCAGTCTACCATTATCCCTCGGAGAGTTTCGTTGTCCATCTTCCGTCTCCATCATCAGATCAGCTCGCTGTCACCATATTATTCCATTGTCATCGGAACTTGACAGGTATACAAAATATCATCTCAATCGGTTGAGGATAACTGCTTTAAAATTCAGTTGCAAAATTCCACCCGGACATACAAAGTTAAATAAAAGCTTGTAATTTATAAAATTAGTGATCGTAACCGTGTGCTGATCGAAATGAGCCTAAACAGGGCCAGTCTACTGTTATCCCTCGAAGAGTTCCGTTGTCCACCTTCCGACTCCATCATCAGATCAGCTCGCTGTCACCATAATATTGCATTGTTATCGGAACTTGACAGGTATGCAAAATATCATCTCAATCGGTTGAGGATAACTGCTTTAAAATTCAGTTGCAAAATTCCACCCGGACATACAATAAAAGCTTGTAATTTATAAAATTAGTGATCGTAACCGTGTGCTGATCGAAATGAGCCTAAACAGGGCCAGTCTACTGTTATCCCTCGAAGAGTTCCGTTGTCCACCTTCCGTCTCCATCATCAGATCAGCTCGCTGTCACCATAATATTGCATTGTTATCGGAACTTGACAGGTATGCCAAATATCATCTTAAACGGTTTAAGGATAACTGCTTTAAAATTCAGTTGCAAGATTTCACCCGGACAAACATACATACATTGCAAATTAAATAAAAGCTTATAAAATGTATAAAATCAAGAGTTTTTTTGCAGCCAAAAACATTATTGTACATAGGTACTTCAAAGCATTAAAAAAACTCAAACATACTGCTTTTTCACTTTTAGTTTTAGTTATTATTTAACTAACTATCAAGCAATTTTTTCACAGACATGATTTGTCTGTTAAAAAATTCCAAATATTCACCCTTACAAGCAGTTTCTTCTCATTGACAATTACAAAACGCATTAAAAAATACCCAATTAAACTTAAAATTTCAAGCACATTGACAGTTCGTTCTAGGAGAGAAAATACGATAAAAAATCGTAATTATTATGTTTTTTTTTCGTGTTATTCTCACACTTTTCCTTTCGCGAGCGCTATTCTGTTACTTTCTAACGTACCTGAATTTCAATGAGTTAGATAGTGGCATAATTAGGTGGTTAGGTGGTGGCCCATGGCCTCAGGTATAATTCCACCAAGAGCGAAATGCTAGTTTTTAAGGCGGGAGCAAAATATTATTCTAATGTACCTTCAGTGTCATTGAGTGGCACTGTTCTCAAAATGGTCTCGCATTTTAAATACCTGGGGCATTGGGTCACTGAGAGTCTCAAGGACGACTTGGACATTGAGAGGGAGCGAAGGGCGTTGGCAGTGAGAAGTAATATGTTGATCCGTAGGTTTGCAAAGTGCACGAAAAGTGTAAAGATCACCTTGTTTAGGGCTTACTGCCAATCTTTTTATACTAGCAGCCTATGGATCAACTTTACTCAAACAGCATACAACGCCCTTCGCATTCAGTATAACAATGCGTTCAGGATGCTGTTGGGGCTGCCACGTTTCTGTAGCGCATCAGGTATGTTCGCAGAGGCACACACTGACGGCTTCCACGCCATCATGCGTAAGAGAGTGGCCTCCCTGATGTGGCGGGTGCGCGGCAGTGCCAACAGCTTCCTGAGCACAGTGGCCGAGCTGGTAGATGGTCCGATTCTCAGTCACTGGACCAAAACGCATGTGCTGCCATGCCACTCAATGCGGTGTGCCAAATAATTTTAATTTAATTTTAATTTTAATAATTTAATTTTAATAATTTAATTTTAATTTTGATTTAATTTTTTTTTTTTTTTTTTTTTAATTTTAGAAATACTTTGATAATGTCTACTAACAACTCTTTACTAACATAATATGGTGTGAAACCGAAATAAATGATATAATAATAATAATAATTTGGTGGTGGTGACATTTTGAGGCACTTTATCCTCAATCACTCACTTATGTAAGAGGCGTACAGAGGCAGATGCATAATTAACTGCGCGTCGCATGAGCAAATCCGCAGAGCTAAGGCCACCGACACACATAGGTCGCTAGGTTAACAAGTTGAATGACATTGGGTCACATAGTCACATTCACATAACTAGTACAATTGCATGTGAATTCAAGGGTAGGTCACGTAAACATATCATAGAATTCCAACAGGCGTGACATTTCCTAAATACGAGAGAAACCTGCCTTATTTGGACAGTACAGTCCCCTGGCCTAACCTACTGACCTACCCTGACCCCTGACCTGATTAACTCTTCAAACAAAGAGACAGCAAAAAAAAACACGGACCAGACAGTTCCAATGATCACGATGTTTATAAACAACTAGTCTTTTGTCCGCGGTATCACACGCGAGGTGTCGGGGTAAAAAATATTCCCCCTCCCTCTCACCTGTCCCTGTTCCGTCTCCATCATCAGATCAGCTCGCTGTCACCATAATATTGTATTGTCATCTTAATTTGTCAGGTATACCAATTTTCAGCTCGATCGAAAAGGCTAACTGGTTCAAAATTCAGTTGCAAGATTTGACTAACACACATACATGGCAAGTTCAAAAACCGGCCAAGTGCGAGTTGGCCTCGCGCACGAAGGGTTCCGTTCCATTATCTGTAAAAACGACAAAAAAATCACGTTTGTTGTATGGGAGCCTCCTTAAATATTTATTTTATTTTGTTTTTTAGTATTTGTTGTTATAGCGGCAACAGAAATATAATTATCATCTCTACTGTCTAACTACTGTCAACATGTAAACTACTGTAAACATCAACTGTCTAACTATCACTGTAAACATCAACTGTCTAACTATCACTGTAAACATCAACTGTCTAACTATCACGGTTCATGAGATACAGCCTGGTGTCAGGCGGACAGGCAGACAGACAGACAGACAGACAGACAGACAGACAGACAGACAGGCAGGCAGACAGACAGACAGACGGACAGCCGAGCCTTAGTAATAGGGTCCCGTTTTACCCTTTGGTTACGGAACACTAAAAAGTTTTTAAAAATATTTAATCTACAGATTCTTCCCAGGTACAGTTTTATCATGGTATAGATACACCATTTTTCTGTGTCCAGCTTTCTGAATTGTGTCTTTTGTTCCCAGATGTGCTTAACTGAATGGCTCAGACTGCGCGACTACAAAGGGGGTCGTTCCCGCCTTGTCCTGGGCAAGGAGATCCCCGCCTGGGTGTGGGAGGCATACACAATGGTCGGCGTGTTCCTGTTCGGATGCGCCTGCCAGCAGCTCACTACCGACGTGGCCAAGTACACTATAGGAAGGCTGAGGCCGCATTTCTTTGATGTAAGTACCCTTCAGAACTCTTACAGGTTGCTTCGCAAGGAAATCCTTGGATCTCTTGCTGGAGTTTCAGCAAAGTTCCTGGGGTGTGGCCAGCTTACAGTGTCACCTGCTACCCTTGAGAACTCTTACAGGTTTCTTAGCAAGGAAATCCTTGGATCTCTTGCAGGAATTTCAGCAAAGTTCCTGGTGTCGCTTGCGTGTTTCTGTTAGGCAGTGTTTGTCAGCAATTGCCTAACGAAGTACTATAGAGTAGCTCAGGCAACGTTGTATGCAGTGAGTACAAACATTTCACCCACTAATTACAAAGACAAGTTTTTTAACTATGATATAGTCTACCTCCAGCTATTTTAAATTGGCATATTTTATCAGCTTAAGTAAGAAATCAGTTCTAAGTTGCGCAGCGGACTATAGAGAGAGTTAGACGAGGTCGAGAGACTATGCTCGGAGTTTCACCACGTAATACAAATTGAGGAGATCCGTAGAAGAAATAAGATCATCGACATAGCCCTCAGAATTTGCAAGTTGAATTGGTAATGGGGAGGCCATACAGCTCGCCAAACTGATAAACTTTGGGGATTAAAGGTTCTCGTGTGGCGACCACAAACTGGACGACGCGAAAGAGGAAGTACCGCCCTCTTGATGTACCATGGCATTATAGAGGTCGCAGGAAGTCGGTGATTGGAGCGGCTCAAGACAATTCGTCGTGGCATTCTATAAGCATGGCCTACATCTAGTCCTGGAATTCTGTGGGCTGATGATGAATTACAAAGACAAGTTTTTTAATTAAGTTGTTCAGTTTTTTTGTTATTCCCGTTTTTAATACATATGCAGAATTAATTACCTGTATGTAATCACCTATATCACCATTTAATTCAAGTAAAAGTTACAGAATAAATGTACTCGTGCGTGACTTTTATCTTGGATAAAATTACTGTTCCTCAGTATATGTTTAAGATTTTGTATGTCAGGGTCGTTTAAATGAAATCATGATGAACATGTACGACATTCTCATAGTTACCTTTCTTGTTTTCACATAATTATCTACATACTCATTTAATAGTGAAGAGCGACACGCAAAGCGATCTGCACACTTATCTTTGTTCGTGTACTGTTATGTGCCTGCAATGACAAATAAACACGTTAGGAATAGGACGTGCCAATTTCCACGTTCTGTTTCCTCAAGATAAAAAATAGAGGAAAAAGGGGAAAAAAAAACACCCATATTCTGAACAATTTTATCAGGCTTGTCTTTGTTATGTATGACTAATATATACATTGCTTTGTAAACTAGATGATACGTGTTAAACAGGTGTGATTGATAGGATTACAAATATGACATTCTGTTATGAGTAATTATTCTTCATGTTGCTAAAGTTCTATCACAGTCAAAGTAGAAAGTATTTTATTCGTTGAAATCACAATAATCATTTTTAATCGTCTTATAAAATAAAACTCCTGTTCCAAAGCGACCAAACGATTTTAAAGCTTTTTTTAATTTGAAAACAGGTTTTCTAGCGATGGTTCTTAGATATGTTTTATCAAAATTAGCAATTTCAACCGTTTCATAATAAGTCGTTTCATCTACAGAGACTTTATTTTACCTTACATTTTGCTCACATAAACATTTTATTAACCCAACCCAAATGTTAGTGGTCTTGACTTTCCGAAAGTTTTCATTTTACGCTCAGTTTTTTAATTTCGGTTTAAATAAGTGAAACATTGAGCAAGAAATAGTAGATTGTATCATAAGGGAGCAACATAATATTTTTACGGCGAGGGCGCTTTTTTGAATCCAGAGCGAAGTGAGGGATTCTAGAGTAGAATCCCGAGCGTAGCGAGGGATTCTTTAGTAGAATCCTGAACGTAGCGAGGGATTCAAAGTACGTCGCCCGAGCCAAAAATATATGTTGCGCCCGTGTGATACACTCTGCTTTTCATCACCCACTATGAGAAAATAAAAGGCGCCTCATATGTTATTGTAATATTATTATTTAATAAAACAAATGGTTGTTTTTTTGTGTTTTTGTGTTTGTGTTTTTGTGTTTTTTTTGGGTGTTTTTTTGTGTTATGTGTTTTTTGTGTTTTGTGCTTTTTTGTGTTATTTTGTGTTTTTTTTATGTTTTGTGTTTTTTGTGTGTATTGTGCTTTTTTGTGTTTTTTTTGTATTGTTTTTTGTGTTGTGTTTTTTTGTTTTTTATGTTTTTTGTGTTTTTTTTGTGTTTTTGTGTTTTTTGTGTTTTTTGTGTGTTTTGTATTTTTTGTGTTTTTTTGTGTTTTAGTTTTTTTTTGTGTTTTGTGTTTTGTGTGTTTTGTGTGTATTGTGCTTTTTTTGAGTTTTTGTGTTTTGTGTTTTTTTGTGATTTTCTGTTTTTTTTTTTGTGTTTTGTGTTTTTTGTGTGTTTTGGGTTTTTTTGTTTTGGGTTTTGGGCCGTCGTAGCAGCCAGTATTTATTCAAACAATATTTGCGTGGCGCTAGTTCCAAATTCAATAAGTGCGCCGCAATTATCTTTGCCGCGCACTTTTTGAATTAGGAACTTAATAAGTGCGCCGGAAAACTCATTACTGCCCGCTAAAAGTTTCTCATAGAAAACACCACCGTTGGGTGCACTTAAAGGCGAACCCAGTCGTCCTTTTCGAATAGATGGGATGAAAAAGAAAGTAAACAGTTCATAAATCAGATAGCGATCGAATCCCATTGTCTTGTCAGAAGTGCATTATCGTTCAGCAGTGAAATGTTTATAGCTGCTTACTTTAACAGCAAGGGTTCTTAACGGCTTGTCAATACATTATCAACTTTCGTCTGTATTCAGATATCTAAATGAGGGTTTAAATTGATACGTGCAAACGTCCAAGTAGGGTTCCGAAGTCCGAAGTCCTGTATTGTGGTTGCACTATTATTTATTCTGTGGCTATAGGAGCATTAGGAGATATAGGATACATTCGTCCACCAAAATACCCTCTGAGGGATGAAATGGGGAATTTAAGTAAAAAAAAACTGTGGCACGGCGGGCGATTTGCCAAGCTGAGAAGCCAGAAATTGCGGTTTCGATTCCCGCAGTGGGACAAATAACATAACACCCAACATTCACATACATATAGTCCTGATCCCACACTAGGATTCCCTGTGTCGTGAATATCAGAAATTACGAGTACCATGGTACCATAACACCCAGACCCGGAACAAATATTTGCAGATCATACAAACATTTGCCACGCAGCGGGAATCGAACCCGCAACCTTTCGCATCTCAGCTGTTTGTTTGATGCGATTACAATTGTTTGTATGTTCTACAAATATTTTTACCGGGTCTGGGTGTTATGGTACCTTGGTCATGGCACTCTTAGTTCCTGATATCCACGACACAGGGCATCCTAGTGTAGGATCAAGACTATGTACATGTGACTGTTAGGTTGTTATGTTATGCTAAACATCTCCAAAAGTTCAAAACTTTCGGGTTATCGTGACTTGACTTCGGGGCCTTACTCTGCATAGTCCGACACGCACTTGGCCAGTTATTACCTTTAAATGCCACTTGCACGTCTACCGTTAGGTTTTTTGTTCTGTGTCATCGTCATACCATAACCTATGGTTAAAAAATTTACTTCGTACGCCGCAAGTGGCGCCAATAAGTGATATTTGCTTCAGAAATATATTTAACTATGCGATTTAGTCTTTGGCATTCCTTCATTTATGCATTGTACCAGTTTTCGTGATTCAATTGACCTGACCACTTATCTTATTAGAGACTTTGAGTGAGACTATTACTCACTGGATCAGGTTTCCTCGTCCAACTGGGCCTTATCATGTTTCATCTTATCGTGTTTCAGTTTTATATCAGTAAAAAAAGTTTATACAGTATAGTTTGAATAAAATTATTTACCAATTTAAACCAACAAACAAACACACAAACAACTTAATGTTTTTTAATTTTATTTTGTTGTATTTTGCTATGTAGATGTACTTACTGAGACCTATATATGTGTCTATTAGTATGAATATGTTGTTTTTTTAGGTTTAAGATTAATTATTTATTTCCGCACATAATGTATTTTGTTCAAGGATTAAACGAACTGTGAACGGACGCAGAGTTTTTTGAACTTTATCCTTGTTTTTTGCAAAGTTTTTATTGTATGACTAGTACAAGTGACTATGTACACTTGTTTATGTAATCTTACTCTAACACAGATCTCCAATACGATGAAGCCTAAACTAAAAGTATAAACTATAAACTTGTTTTTTATGATTTTCAAAAAATTATTTTATGCCGCCAATTTGAATTTGAATTTGAAGCCGATGCCATTTTGAAAAGTTGGATGTCTGTCAATTGTGAAATAGATTTTTTTGTCTAGTAAGTTCGGATAAGGAAAAAAACAAAAATAGACTTGTGTGATTTTTCTTTTACTTCTAAACGCTTTCACTTTCACACTCAACGATATCGTCATGAAATCGTGTCGTGTCGCTATCATCTAATCATCTAATGTAATATGTCGTCTATCGTAAGCGCCCAATAACGTGTTATTTCACCATCGTCTTAAATTAATGTAGTACTTAAATAGAGGCCTAGCCCATAACCATTAAAAGTTGTAGCAGTTGATTTATTTCAGAATGCTTAATGCCTTTGATATATTCTTAGTGAATCCTTGCAATCTAATCTAAGAGAAGCAGTGATAAATCTTTTGCCCATGATTATTCTGTGGTTAAAGTGTCTGCAAATCTTGATCTAAATAAAGCACTTTGCTTATTAGTGACGTTTTGGTGTCTGGGTGGTTTGTGTGGCCGTCAAACTGAACTTGAAAATACACGGTTTAATTTTGCGTTTAAATTCGGCTATTGTCTTAAAGTCAGCTGTCAAATTATCACTTCAGTCCTTTATAAGAACAATTTTATTGTCTGGCATATGGCTGATGAAATGTATTAAAAGTCTACCTTTGTGTACGTTGTCTCGTTGTGAATGTGACAGCATCAGTAATTCCTGTTGACATGCGATCTTGTTTGCAGCTTCATTTGTTTGGAGATCTTTGTATTTTGCTTCTTATTTATAATTAAATAGCTCTGGTTATTTTTTATTTCCATTATGATTTTAAATTATTTTTAAAAGAAAGTTGCTAGCAAAATGTTTTTGTTTTTATTATCGCTGTGATCATGTGTAAACGAAAAAAGAGGGATGTTATAAGTTTGAATGCTATATGTGTGTGTATCTGTCTGTCTGTATGTCTGTGGCACCGTAGCTGTTAAACGGGTGAACCGATTTGAATGCGGTTTTTTATATATATGCATGTTTTCTAGTAATGCTTCATAGACCTATTTTATCAAAATCGGTTTAACTGTTTCATAAAGTTGGCGGTTTTTTACATTTTTAGATTTCTTGTTACTGACTGAACTCGCCGAATACGAAGAGTTAAACTCTGTCTGTCTATTACAACTGCAATAAACTACCTCGTAAGTTAAAGGGATAGATCATCACCATTATCATCACCATCATCATTATCATCGTCATCATCATCATCATTAGCCCACAGAAGTCCACTGCTGGACATAGACCTCCCACATAAAATACCTCGACGAACGGTCTTGAGCCACCTCCATCGATAAGGCCGCCCATTGTCTTGCATATTTAGTGTGTTATTATTTTTTGTATTGTTTATGTGTTGTGAGCAATAAAGAGTTAATCTATCTCTCTATCTATTATCCACCGATTTCCTGTGACCTTCGTAATGTCTTTGGTCCATCGAGAGGTGGCTTCCCCTTCTACTTCGTCCGGTTCGTGGTCGCCCTCAAGAGAAGAACCTTAGAACCTTTATTCCACAACGGTTATCAGTTTTGTGAGTTTTATGGCATTTTCACTTCAACTTGCTTATTCTGAGCTATGTCAGTGATTTTGGTTCTTCTATGGATCTCCTCATTTCAGATCATATCACTAAGTCAATCTCCGTGCATAGCTCCCTCTAGAGCCCGTTGCGCAACTTTGAGCTTCTCGGCCATTTTTCAGTGCCTTAAGTCTTCAATACACGCAAAGGCATAGATAGATGTATTATATTGCAAACCACAATATACAAGTAATTAATTTTGTAAAAATTTCAAATACCCTCAACGCAATGAAACGGCTGAACCTATTTTAATCAAACATAGCTAAGAACACTACCGACAAATTAACCTTTCGAACAAAAATCGGATGAACTGATTTCGATTTATAAACATTTACGTTCATCCGTTCGGGAGCTACGATGCCACAGACAGACACACACACACAGACACGTCAAACTTATAACACCCCGTCGTTTTTGCGTCGGAGGTTAAAAAACAATAGGATACCATTCTTCAAAGTAAATATTACTCTTATTTTATTCTTTGCCGTTGTCGTGCGTGCCGTACAAAGATAGACACGTATATTTTTCTTTCTCCTAATTTGAGTTGATTCTCTCTGGCAGTTTATGGTTATAACTGTCATTCATTTCTGTTTTGGTTTAGTCATTCTCATTATTTTGATCGTGTCTGCTCTTATTATTCCCCCGTACGTTTTGATGTTTAAATAGGTGCAGATGACTACTAAGTATTGTTTATTCCCTGGCTTGTATGAATAATACAGCACGGGCGATGCGCTCCACCGCCCACACTTGTAATTTTGACTTATTGGGATCAACGGTAGTAAGCCTTGGACTTTATTTGTATTTCTCTTCATTAGATATCATTTTGTTTTGAGGGTAAGCTGGGTATACAATTTTAGCGTTCCGTGCCTCAAAAGGTACCAACTGAACCATTATGGTCACTTTGTTATTCATTTGAAGGCATGTCTATATATCTGTCTCTGTATGTCAAGACCCTTTTTAGCAAGAATGGCTAATATCAACTTGATACTAAATATAAAGGCCAGCTAATAGTGCTCTAAAAAAATAAGCTTCTAACTCAATGTAATATAAAGATGTAGCAATTAAGGAGGGGTATAACGCAAAATTACCAATCTTAGACTAGATTTTTAACTGACTAAATTAAGTACAATATTCAAATTAAAAATATGCATGGATACTACATTATAATACCGAGGGATCACCCAGACAGAAACAAGATAAGACAAAAATTTCTCGATAAAAAAAAACACAAAGTTACCTCTAACTTCATTCGATTTTTTGTCAATCTGGTACAGATTATTGGGACAAAAATTGGATAAATAAAATCAATACAATAAAACGGAGGGTTCACCGACGGGGTTTTTTAAAATTATCTATATTTCACGAGATAAAAACCGGGTTTTCGAGCGGCGCGTGGCGTTTTTTTTTGTATGTAAATCGTGCTAGTGAAAAACCTTTAGGGTACTTCCATTAACCTCACAATTCTGAGGTTTGGAATTTTAGAAGGGTTTATGACACAAATAAAGGATAAATTTTAAAATTGTGGAATTTCGACTTTTTTACCTTGGTGAAGTTTGTAGGAAAAAGTGGCTGAAACTCGAAAAGGGCTCTGAAGAATTCAAAATAGTTTACGAATCGAAAACCACAAAGCGTGATTCTCACTCCCCCTTGCCTTTTTAAATTTAATTATTAAATATGCAGTGTAATAATATTTTTGGTGAATCTTATTGGTGAAAATTTTTGAGAGGCCTAAATGGTTTTAAATTTAAATAGTACTAAGATACGAGACGAGAATTGTTAAAAGTATATTATTTTATTCGATCTTCAATTATCTGAAGATATCATTGACAATACAAACACTATACAATACAATTTATACACTGATGGCCATTTAGATTGGCCGATCCAGAACCAATAACACTCTTATTATTCATAACTATAATTATTATACCTACCTGGTGTGTACCTATGGGTAAATTCAAATAGTAATTTAGCAGTCTGGCATTATTAGTCTGCAAACAATAGCATTCGTAGCAGCTTGTGCTTGACCGGCGAAGCGAGACGATGCAATGTCATTATGCAAAATAACACGATTGTTGTCAAAGATTGACTTTGTATTGTATCTTAAATATCTTAAATATTTTTTGTGGTCTTACGAAAACATTTGCTTTATTCTCACACATTATGTTTGCATATTTAGTCTCAGTGTAAATGTTGAACTGCAGTGGTCCTACAATTCCTCCCTTAACGACTCCCTATATTAGTTTATATTACAACAACGGTTGCTCACGTGTGCGTATCTCTAAACGTTTTGAATTTAAAATATTGTCAACGTGATCGGAAACTAGTTTAATTCCATTGTTATTAAATTCCTTTATAATATGACTTTTAATATTCCGTCACGTACTGCCGTTGTCCCCTGCCTGTGGCATTCCATGCGTAAATGAACTAAGGGCTTATTTCCACAGTGCCGCATCATCCACTTCAGTTGCTAGGATGATAAAATATATAGATAGAACTGCACTTTTGTCAGCATCAGCTTTATTTTTCTTCTCTATAGGTTTTTTAGTATCGTCACCGTTCTGAATGAGTTTATTCCCGCGTATTTTGGAAGCGCTTTGAAGTGTGTTCACGTGACGTTTTGTGTTTGAATTGTAAATGTTGTGTCATTCGGCGAATGTGTTGTTTTTTTTTTAAATATATTTGTACAAGACTGATTTGCTAAAATGTTTACTGTGTTTAGTCAGACAGCTGTCACTGCTGATGCTGAGGTTTTTTGGAAACTTATCATATCGTTTTATTTAGATATTTCTTGATTAATATTTAAAAAGTAGGTTGTGTTCGTAGTTTTACGTGTTTAGTCAGTGTCATTTGTTTTCATGCTGTTTTCGTTGGTTTTATGTTTGCAAAGACTGTATCACTTTTTATCTTGATTACCAAATACAGTTACAGGCGTGCCTAGTGTGGAGATCACTAGAAATAGATTTAATTGGACTACTAAAACTTTTGTATTCACACACAATTTTGTGTCATATCTAGTTTTACTTAGTAACCTAAGTGTTCTAGTGTGTTTGTACAGCAAATAAAAGTTTTTTTTGTTCATTTTCTCTACTTCTTTCTCGTGTTTGTTTTTGTTTGTGTGTTTTGTTTTGTATGTTTTTTAACAAATTGTAAAACCTGAACAAGTTTCATCAAAATTCGTTTTAAAATACAACCTGTACCACCATACATCAGGACAGATGAAAGCAAATTTCGTCAGATGTTGCAAAGTGTTCGCTCGCTTCGCTCACTCCGTCAAAAGCAGTAAGGGAAGCATCTAATTACATAAAAAAACGTGAACGCCTAAACTGATCTAGACAATACTAAATAACACCAAAGTGGTACCAAATGTATTTAATCTAAAACAGGACGCAGACCGCAGTGCCAGTTGCCAGACGTATGAAACGCATATCATTTGTCAAGCGGTAAGGAGTCGGTCAAAATAAAATAACTTTTATCCTGAGAATGTGAAGCTCTTGTATCCGTTCGGAAATTTAAATGAAATTAGCGTGTCGTTCTAAAATAATCGCGATATGCAAAGAGAGGATTTCGTCTGGTATGGTGTTTTGTTTTTAACCCCCGACGCAAAAACGACGGGGTGTTATAAGTTTGACGTGTCTGTGTGTGTGTGTGTGTGTGTGTGTGTGTTTGTGTGGCATCGTAGTTCCCGAACGGATGAACCGTTTTTTTTTTTTTTTTTAAAGGTGATTTTGTCAGCATTGTTCTTAGCTATGTTTGATCAAAATCGGTTCAGCCGTTTCATTGCGAAGAGGGTTTTTTAAATTTTTACAAAAGAAATTACTTGTTCGTTCCAGTATTGTCTAGAGTTGCAGGTTTACATTAGTCTTATAAGTTTAATTAGTGACTCGCAATTGGCATCATGTAAATTGCAACGAACATGGAAATTGCAATAAATGAACGAAAATTAAGTGAAAAAAAAATGCAATACACGAAGAAATCATGGAACGAATTGCAACACGAGCCCATGCTCGGTAAAAATTCTTTAAAAACCCAAACACACAAACATACACAAAAAAGATGTCACCGAAAAATCTACGAGTTAGTTTCACCATCTTATTTTTTTAACCATAAATAAGTATAAGTGAGCAGCTGGGTTATTTTTAGGGTTCAGTACCTCTATAGGAACCTACGGAACCATTTTTTTCAACCCTACTGGGATAAAAAAGGTACAGAGCAGAGAGAGAGCAAAAGAGAGCGCAGCAAAGCAGAGTGCAGGGTTAGGTGTCCCACCCAATCATGGAAGAATAGCGTAAATATATGATCTCTGATTTTGGGCGTTAATTGTCATCATATGACTTTTAAATACCTAAAAGGGATCGTTTTATATTTTTTTAAATAATTTCTCAATGGATACTCTGTTTAAAAGATATTTCAAAAATATACGAAAATTAAACAATCCCTCCCCCCTCATCTACGAATCTTCACTCAATTTTCTACAATTCTTCTAGAAATTAAAAGAGTAGAGTATACTGATAAACGAAATCGTAAATCTTTAAATTCCCACGGGAAATGGAAAATATTCGTGAAGAGAAAATGTGTATAAAGTTTATTGTTTAATTAATAGGTGCAATTGGTCTAGTGGTTTCTCTGGTAGCCGTATACTTGTACGGAACCCTCTCCACGCGAGTCCGACTCGCACTTGACTGTTTTTTTGTTTGTTAAGATAGTGTATCATTGCTTGACCCCTGGTTCATGCGTAATATAATTTACATCTTGAAACAAGCAACATGGCACGTAAGTTTCAACAATTTTGGCGTTGTTGTGAATTCCGATATCAGAGATTCAACTGCTTGACACCTAAATATTTCGAATGATCGAGCGAAATTAAAGCGGCATCATTTACTTGTGTGCTGCTTACTTATGTGCTAAAGCTGACTTACAATCCTAGGCAACCTACTGAGTTATGGATAAATCGTTGGGCAAAAAATCTACTCAAGATAAGAAGAAAATGTCGAGGTTTGAATCTGTCTAGACTTACTCATGAGTCTAGACTGCGAATAAAAGTTTCTTTTTTAACTGTTCACCGAGACGAGACTGAATTGTGAATTGACTGAAAACTGGTATTCTGCTCCCTCATAACAACAAGTTAGTCTATGCGACCATAAATTAGAATAGGATAGTGCTATATATTATTGAAAGAGTGAAGAGACGAGACTATTATGCTAAAATTCTAACTAAAAGTCTCGGATAAACTTTAAACTTTGAACTTTTTTGCAAGCTTTTATTTGAAAGCTTTTTTTATTTTTTATTTTAAACTTGCAATGTATGTATGAGTGTCCGGGTGGAATCTTGCAACTGAATTTTAAAGCATTTATCCTCAACCGATTGAGATGATATTTTGCATATCTATCAAGTTCCGATGACAATGCAATATTATGGTGACAGCGAGCTGATCTGATGATGGAGACAGAAGTGGTACAACGGAACTCCACGAGGGATAATAGTAGACAAGCCGTGTTTAGGGCTCATTTTGATCAGCACACGGTTACGATCAATAATTTAAAAAAACCTTGTATTGAAAAATTTATTTTTCATAATAAACATATTATTAATAACCGTGTTGTATTGTCAGTTGAGTAGAATACCATTTGTGACAAGAAATTGACACTAGATCGGAACATGATCTCAACTTTATTTTGTGAAATTTGTAATACGTGAATAAGGAAGCTGAAGTTGTACTATTATTTATTCTGTGGCTGAAGATAATAATTTTTGAACCGAAAAGCAGTATGTACAACTCGTGAACTCGTGATAAGGTTCAGTGATCTTTTAAACCCATTTGTAAATGTTTTGTATCTCATGACAACAACAAATTCTTTTTTTTAAATTAAATATTCATAGGATATTAATCCTACTGACAGACAACATACATCTAGTTTTAATATAGACTGAATTAAAATAGGTTTTCTGTGATCATCGCGCACGGCTAATCGTAAGCTCATTTAAAAACTCCATCGGTCAAAGTCAAATATTTATTTCTAGCTATCATTCACCACCTACGAGCTAATTCTTAAAATTTATCTAGTATACGAGCGGAGGGCTGGTTTAAGCCGAATTTAAAACCGAACAGCGGTTTGCCGAAGGTTTTAATTTATAACGGTATGTTGAAAATGTTGTTAATATTCACCACTTCAAGATTATGATAAATCAAAATAGTTGGTAAAATAACCTGCCTTCAAATACCTGTAAAAATACCTAACTTACCTCATTAAATGCGTACATATTCCATAATCTACTGTTACATGACTTATAATTCTTTATAATTCCATAATCTACTGTTACATGACTTATAACTTGGCGTTATGAATAAATATAGTGTATTGTATTGTATATAAACCGTGGTGTGTTCGGCCTAAGAATAGACCCCTCCGTCTCCTCCCGTGGATGTCGTTAAAGCCGACTAAGGGATTACCCGGACTTGTTGATAAGATTCGGTGGTATAAGATTTGTCCTGGCTGCTAGCTTTTTATAAAATGTGTTATTAATGGAATAAAGCCTTAGCTGAGTCAGTCGTGGGAATCAATGGCGGCGATGAGCTCACCACTTGTCACGTCTATATTCCACGACGGTTCAACCCACTGTGCAAAGAGTCCCATTGAGGCTCTGCCTAGCCATTCGGGGAATGAGGCGTGTGTCTATGTATGTATGTATAGTATCTACCTGCTATGAATACCTCATCATCATCAACCTACTGCAGTCCACTGCTGGACATAGGTCTCTCCCATGGCGTGCCACTGAACCCGGTCTGAGGCTCTCCTCATCCAGTTTCTGCCAGCCACCCCGTGCAAGTCGTCGCTCCACCTAGCCAGAGGGTGTCCTACACTACACTACGTTTGCCAAGACGCGGTACCCACTCAAGAACTTGTTTACTCCACCACGCGATTGTGGCCTGTCCTCGTAATGGACCCGAGGACCTCTGTCTGTCTGTCTGTCTGTCTGCCTCTCTGTTGTACCCTGCCTATACTGTTGTAAACACAGGATTCCTGTGAGATGCTACCTATTACATTTAATAACGAATTGTAACCATGTGAAGCAATACATTTATTGAGTTACTGCCGCGTGGTATTCGGGGCTCGGTGAACTCGCTGAGCGACTCACGGGGAGAAGTCACGCGTTGCGCAGTCAGATAATATTTGACTTCAGTAAAGTTCGGTGTGTCAAAAATTCATGCTCTCTCATGGCTGTCTCGATGACAGCATTATCAATCGACGCGCGCAAGTTGACACTTCACTTCACTTAACCACCTCACTTGTACCCCGAATACCTAAGCTGGTTAGAACAGTGTTATCTTTAAGTTAGTTCAGTATCCCACTATGATTTTGACTTGACATCTCATAAACTCCGTGTTACATTCTTCAACTTCTCTCTAGATCAGTCTCTGAACTTGAACGCGTGATCGTTACTATCGGTAGTGGGTCATCGATCCATCCGATTTATAGCGCGCTCGCTAGAAATAGCTCGGCTAGGTTTCGGCCCTGTATCAGGTGTGGGCCGCCATAGCAACAGTGGCCAAAGCTCATCTCTAGTTCTCTCTGAACTTGAACGTGTGATTGTCACTATCGGTAGCGGGTCATCGATCCATCCGATTTATTGCGCGCTCGCTATAAATAGCTCGGCTAGGTTTCGGCCCTGTATCAAGATTCGGCCGCCATAGCAACAGAGGTCAAAGCTCATGTCTAGTTGTCTCTGACCGTGTGATCGTCACTATCTTGTGGTGGGTCATCGATCCATCCGATTGATTGCGCGCTAAAAATAGCTCGGCTAGGTTTCGACCCTGTATCAGAATTCGGCCGCTATAGCAACGGAGGTCAAAGCTCATCTCTAGTTGTCTCTGACCGAGTGATATTCACTATCTTGTGGTGGGTCATCGATCCATCCGATTGATAGTGCGCTCGCTAGAAATAGCTCGGCTAGGTTTCGGCCCTGTATCAGGTTTAGGCCGCCATAGCAACGGAGGTCAAAGCTCATCTCTAGTTCTCTCTGACCGAGTGATATTCACTATCTTGTGGTAAGTCATCGATCCATCCGATTGAATGCGCGCTTGCTAGAAATAGCTCGGCTAAGTTTCGGCCCTGTATCAGGTTTCGGCCGCCATAGAAACGAAGGTCAAAGCTCATCTCTAGTTCTCTCTGACCGAGTGATCGTCACTTGCGGTAGTGGGTCATTGATCCATCCGATTGATTGCGCGCTAAAAATAGCTCGGCTAGGTTTCGGCCCTGTTCAGGTTTCGGCCGCTATAGAAACGAAGGTCAAAGCTCATCTCTAGTTATCTCTGACCGAGTGATCGTCACTATCTTGTGGTGGGTCATCGATCCATCCGATTGATAGTGCGCTCGCTAGAAATAGCTCGGCTAGGTTTCGGCCCTGTATCAAGATTCAGCCGCCATAGCAACAGGCCAAAGCTCATCTCTAGTTCTCTCTGAACTTGAACGTGTGATCGTCAGTATCTTGCGGTGGGTCATCGATCTATGGGATTTATTGCGCGCGCGCATTAGCGGCGCGTTTCAAACTACCAATTAGTGGTATCAGTACAGTGACGGTTGAAACGCCATCTGAGCGTTAATGCAGTGCATATCATAGGCGACAGCGGGTAAGGGGCCACATTCAAACCGGCGCCGGCGAGGTTGACTAACCCTCTAAGTACCTTCTGTACCTTACGCCTAAACCGGTACAAGCATGTTCCGGGGCGTTTCTCCAGTTCCTCCCTAACCTGGCAACAGCCCAAGCCGAGAGCCATACCTAAATTGTGCCCTTGTGTTCGTTGCCCCAACATAACATTGCAGGTTGAGCGCCATCTGCGCTCACCAAAAGCCCGGTAAAGCAGTCATGACCCCAGGATGTCAACTGCATATCAATCCATTTGAAAAAAAAAAACATAATAATGTTCTTAGTTTGAGCTGATCGCATCGTGCTCTTCCCCACGATCTACTCTTGGCATCAACTCTATGTCCAGGTTGTCTGACAACTTTCCAAAGCAAGCTATGTCCATTATCCATTATAACGAGTTCTCGGTGGTTGTCCTGCAGTTCCTTGTTTTTTCAATCATTGTTACATAGTTTTCACTTTTGTTTGGGAACAGCGGATAGCTACCGAGTATCATGGCTGCTGTGACGCCAGCAGCATTCTAAGGCGAGGCTGAAAAACAGCGTGGCTGAGCCCTCGACCTTTTCTCTTGCACTAGACTAAATATTATTTTTATACTTATTATTTGTATTATTTTTATACTTATTATTTGTATTATTTTTATTTATTTATTATCTCACTGCACATCATAACGTATTGCCCAACTGCCCTTTATAACCCTATTTGAGACTCATAGTTTCGAGTTGAAAAAAAAACCTACTAAATTTACCTCAATTTCAGAACTTCCACTCATAACTTAAACCACAGACATTTCAGTTAATTGGATTTGTTTGTAACATGAGTTTGAAATTGTATTGAATCGGGAACGAATTGTGGATACGGCACTTCACCGTGAACGTTTACAGATTTAGAAGATGGCGATAAGCGGGACCAATGCGTGGAGTATAGATCCACAAACGTATCTGCAGAATGAAATGTATGTAATTTCTATCATCTACATACATTTCATTCTACAGATAAGTTGCTGGATCTGTAACTGTGAAGTTATGAGTTTTATGCAAATAACATAAAATGATGACCATTTGACGAATCAAAAAATAAAATTAAAATGTTGGACAGTTCCCACAACATTATCTAGCCCCAAGCTAAGCAGAGCTTGCGTTTTCGTTTCCTAAACTGAACTGGAGTAAACTCCAGTCGCGCGTTAAATAACCAGTAGAGCTAACACCCAAATTTCCCCATATTTTTGTAAGATCGGAATTTGCATTTGGTCCACCAGATGTTAATAATAAAATAAAATAAATAATTCTGGACAGTTTGCACAGCATTATCTAGCCCCAAGCTAAGCAGAGCTTGTGTTATGGGTACTAGATAACTGTTATAATTTGAGAAATTGTTTTGTTACCGATAGAGCTATAACTTTGATATGTAACTGGAGAGCGGAAATTAATCGAGTAATTAATTTTGTAAAAATTTAAAAACCCTCAATGCAATGGAACGGCTGAACCGATTTTGATCAAACATAGCTAAGAACACTCCCGATAAATTAACCTTTCAAACAAAAAAAAACGAAATCGGTTCATCCGTTCGGGAGCTACGATGCCACAGACAGACACACACACACACACACAGACACGTCAAACTTATAACATCGTCGATCGAAGTAGGAATCTCAATCTACGTAGAAAAATAAAATGTTTTCTATAATAGCCCTGATCTAAAATTGATCGTGAATTTTTACTAGTTTTTTTTTCTTTTGACATATTTTATAGACCTTTGTTTGACTACGATCTCATCTGTTGGTAAGTGACCATGTGGTCGAAGATGGAGCACAAAAGTAGACCTTTGTGCTAGTTTAGTTGTTTAGTTGTTTGTTTTATTGTGTGTGCTTTGTGTTGTTTCACTTCTAGCCTTGAATAGACCCATATTATAGTTTTCAGGAAAGACAGACGACGGTAGTTTATTCCACTCCCTATTTTATTAAATTTCTTTGAAATACTTTTTTAAACATTGTCTTTGAATTTTATTTTGCTTCCCTCATGTCCCGTCCCCATAAACTTGATATAGTATTATGTAGTTGTTTGCTTCCCTCATGTCCCGTCCCCATAAACTTGATATAGTATTATGTAGTTTTAACATCTTCCGTGTCAACGCTCTCATTTGGTGCAGTTAACTCGTAAACATCTTTATTGTCGTTAATGCTAAAGCGATTTCCACTTTTATTACGTTTATAGCCGCTTCCTAGTTTTATGGTTTACCATTTTCTCTTCTATGTATTGTGAAGTGTAGTCCTCGAAGAATCTGAGACACTTAAGAGGTGCTACGACGCAACTCAACTACTGGTGTTGTTGATAATAATCATATTACTGCTGGAATAGTAGCTGTTAAAACTGTTTATTTCATGTTAAAATTAATAACTTTGACTATGTGGCTTAATTATCTGTGTCGCTTACATTGCGTTCTTTTACGGAACAAAACAAGTTCTTGCTTTAAATCTTTTCTTATTATCACCATTCTGTGTAACATCTCCAACCTAACGAGCATTCTTGACATTAAGCTGATCGTAATTTCTTTTTTAGCACTTTAATGTTGTCGCTGACACTTAAATTTTTATGAAACCGTAAGTTCCACGAAACGCTTTGGGGACAGTTTTATTTTGAATTTTCATTTGTAGTCTTATTACAGCAAATATATTTAGCTTTTCTGTCTCTAAATTATCTGTCATCATCTCCCTTACCTTGTATTTGTGTGACTAATGGTCGAATACGTCACTTTCGGCTTCAATGTGACGAATATTACTAGCAACATCTTTAAAGATTAGATTATTGCCTAAATACACAGAATGTTCTCATGTGAGTGACAAAGCTACCCATAGCTGTGTTGTGAGTGAACATTATATACAGGAGTCGTATCCTATTAGCGGCTTAACGACCTAAGCCCTCTGGTTCAGTGTTACGTAAAATAAGATTATTTCACGTGAGGTAAGGCTTATATTGTACATCTATACATGTGTGTATGTCCATAAGTACCTACATAAGCCTTGATATTATTTTATTGCGAAAGCGTATAGCTTGCTGTATATGTGCAGGTTATATTTCAGAACTATGCATTAGTTTCACAAAAAAGCTGATCGTCTACTTTGGTATGTTATCAAAGTCCCACCAGATTAAAGTGCAGATTTAGAAATATGTTTCAAAAGTTACATGAAGTTAGATGTAATAAACATGACATGATTACACTATTATTGATTTACAACATCAAACATAAAGAACGACAGCCGCCTTCCCATTCAGTAGCCGCGCGACAATTTCATTATCACCATAATTTATTATAGTCTAATGCCGCTGACCATTTCCACACAATCAATTACACGCCTATAACTATTGTCATTGGATCTTTCTCACAATTCTATACCAGCCTTGTACTAATGTTCCATTTTAATTAAAAGTTATGACGCGTCATCATCGCCCCTATGTATTTATTTTAAGTTCTTTTGAACGGTTTAATACGTTGATTTGTTGGCATACATCCCTACGCTATCCAAAATTCCAAGATCTCTTTCATCGTTAATATTTACTCATACTATATATCAATGTAAGAGGTCTATAGCTCCTGGATTGATTTGATCATCCAAATTATCAAGATCTATCGCATGGTTGATACTCGTACAACTATTGGACTCTGAGGGGTCTACAGTTTCTGGATTATTATGGACAATGAGGCTGTCTGCATGAATGAATGTAAAGCTTCTCCCTTGCACCTTTTGTGTTGTAGTGTCACGGTCATGGCTACCCGTGGAATTAGCAAGATCGTTTCGAAAATGTTCTTTGTCATAAAAATCTCCACATTTATTCATTGTTACATTTACCTGTGCATTTTAAGATGTCTTTTCCCAATTGATATCGTGTTGCTGCATTGATAAAGCAACATCCGTCTTAAGGTTTGAAAGGACAACCTGATCTTATATAATTGTTGATTAGAATGTGGTCCCGTAACGAATGGATGATGAAATGTTTAATTTTAACAAAGTAAAACATACATTGCATGCAAAATTGTGCAATTATTGCTAGTAATATTTACAAATACTCCATTACATGCGATTACAACATAGAGTTAATCTGAGTAGAACTAATATTATCGTAAATGTTTAATAATATGCAAATCGTATGTTACACCGCTTCTAGTTACATAATTTCCTGATTATAAATAGATTCACATGAACGGCACGTTTGAATCAACTAACGAGTAACCTAACGAGTTTTCCCTACTTCATTGAGATCAAAAAAGCGCCCAACTGCGAGTCGGGCTCGCCCATAAAGGGTTCCGTAGCAGCAAGTAACATAATATAAAAGTTCTTGGATGGTTTACGATTTATGACGTATTAAAAAAAAACTATTTACTAGATCTCGTTCAAACCAATTTTCGGTGGAAGTATACATGGTAATGTACATCATATTTTTTTAGTTTTATCATTCGCTTATTTTAGAAGTTACGGGGGGGGGGGGGGGGGGGGGCATCAAACATTTTACCACTTTGAAAGTGTCTCTCGCGCAAACTATTCGTTTAGAAAAAATTATATTAGAAACCTCAATATCATTTTTGAAGACCTATCCATAGATACACCAAACGTAAGGAATTGATGAAAAAAAAATGTTGAGTTTCAGTTCTAAGTATGGGGAACCCCAAAAATTTATGTTTTTTTTTTCTCTTTTTGTGTGAAAATCTTAATGCGGTTCACAGACTACTTACCAAGTTTCAACAGCAGATTAGAGTTTCGGAAAAAAGTGTCTGTGACATACGGACGGACAGACAGACAGACTTGACGAATCCATAAGGGTTCCGTAAATTGGATAAATGGACCCTAAAAATTACCATCTTATGTTACGGTTAAAATCATCGCAACAATCAGTCCTTTCGCCATTGTGGTTGTCTTCGATTTCGTGCTATAACAATAATAAATTATATAAGAAATACCCCATAATAATTATCATCTTAAAATACTTTATGCAATTTATTTTCAAAGATAAGTATTAAAAATGTCATACAAATTAAAATTCAGTAAAAGGCTGAATAATAATTAAAATATAATCACAGGTATTAGTAGTATTATCATTAATTAGAAATTGAGATCATCTTTTGAATAATAGCACCCTTCCAGCAAACGCTTTGGTCTAGTTTTGAATACATACTTGTTATATCGGTAGAAGCACCGACCGACAGTTTGTACTCTAAGCGAGGGTATTCTTTAGGGTGAGGATGACGTAAGGGCACTCGCATTCAAAGAAACGCGGAAAGTTCTCAACCCGAAGTTGAAACTATCGGTGCCTCCGATGAATGAACATAATCTGACATAAAATGAACATAATCATTCAGAAAAGTTAATTTAGTAAAAACAATAAGGAAAGTAATAATACTGGATTATCTCACGTCGGGCTATCTTTGTTTTTCTCTGAACAGCCGGCTCAAACTACAATCTCTGAGTAGGTAATGGTGTTTTTTCTACATCACCCAAAATAGCATGCCGTATTTAGGTTAATGGATGCAAGAAATTTGCGAGCTTCGTGAGACAAAAACTATTTACGACCTATTCTTTTCATTTAGTAGCTTAGATTTCTTTTCATTAATTTGTTCTTTATTACCTTAGTACTTTTGGACTTTGGGGAATTCCTTGTGGTGAAGGAATGACTAGTCTAGGTTCTGAAATTATAAGCTTTGTTTTCAGAATAAATATGTATTACGGAAGAAAACTCTTATGCTTCTCGTAAAGAGTTTTTTTTAAGTTATCAATGTAAGTTTTGGCGAAGTTCGTTTCGTTTCGTTTCGTATGAGGTAGTGCTGGCCTCTGGTGTCAGAGTTTGTCAAGCCGCCCGAGGGCCTCTGACATGGCTTATCGACTGCTATTAATCAATAACAGCCGGGACCGACAGCTTAACGTGCCCTCCGAAGCACAGAGCGATGGAAATCCGCACATAACTTAGAAAAGTCATTGGTGCGGAGCCTAGGATCGAACCTGGTATCGAAGTAACATTACCTTATCTGTGGATTTTGTCTATATGCTGTCTGTGCACAGAATTATTGTGATTGCCGGACACTACACAACCACGTTGAAAGAGAGGAGGTAGACGTTTTTAAACAGATCATCGACATTCAATGCGAATCTGAAACTCTAAAAACCGTGCCTAAAAACGAACTCCTAGCTGTTGCGAGCGATATACACTTCGGCCGATGGATCTTGACCGAGCTATCCGTTAGGAAGCGCGTATACAAATGAGTATGTATCTATTACGCAGCTAAGATAATAAATTCAACTCGGCCACGATCTATCGGCAAAGCTGTAAGTGAATGTGTAATCAAATTAAAATTTTCTGAATTCCATCGTTTAGATTCGCAGTTTAGCTGAGGTGAGGTGTGGGGTCAGAGTAATTTCCTGTTACATTGACGACGCGGTGTAACTGCGACGACGGGTAAATGAAATTGGTTGACAAATATTAGATGCCAATGTTTGAAGAATGTACGAGTATCTATTATTGGTTCGATGGTATTCATTGGAATAACAAACTTGTACTTCGATGGGTGGGACTGACATGGTTTTGATAAAGGCTTTATATTTCTTTTTAATAACCCTAAAAAAGGTCATAATCATCGCATCAGCGACTGCTGGCTTCCTCGAATCTGTGCATATGGTTTCCCATTTTAACCGACTACAAAAAAGGAGGAGGTTTTCAATTGGACTGTGTATTTTTGTTACACGATATCTCCACCATATCTGAAACAATTTGCATGTTTTTTTTTTACTTTGTAATAATCCGGCGGGGTCCTATACAAATTTAATCAATATCCTAATCTTGAATTATCAATAAAAGGCAATTGTTTTACCAGTTTTTCCATCAATCTTATATTTTTCAGTAAGTGTAGATTTCAAACATTTCCATAAAAAAAGGTAATTTAATAAATTTGGTTGAAAACGCTAAAATCTATGCCCATGAGGGCAAACCCACGTTCTACTTATACTCGTACAAATGGTGACTGGAAAGGAATTGAATATCCTTACATCATCGGTCGCAACTTCGCAAGGCTTTTTTTCAGGGACATCATGCTGCAAACTGGCTTGGTTTGGCAAATATTTATAGGTAAATCCGTTTTGTCTTTAATTTATGAAGCATAATGTACTTTCGGAAGTTGTTTCTTGTTTTCCTTGTCACGATCTATCTGTATCTAACATATTGAACTTCGTACATTAACAATAGCAACTTTTTTATGCCCATTCACGCGTCGTCTGCTGCGCTGGCTAGTGATGTGGCAAGATAAATCTATTCAAAAACCTTCCTTTGTGTCATACAATAAGATAGCAAAATACCGCATTACAATCGGTTTAATTCGGTTGGCAAGAACTGGTAAAGAACAAACACACTAGTAAATAAACAAAAAACAATATGCACATAGATCTCCGTTCTGTCGTCGACACATCCATGTTAATTTATCTAAGTATAATGATTATTTATAATGCTTTGGTCGTTTGTAAAACTCCATTAGCTTCTAAATAACAATCTCAATAACTATTATCAACATTTATGATGCTAACATGATAATATTGCTAAAAAGATTTATCGTGTCGTTCGTCATTTCCTTATTCCCACCGCCTTTCTCTGCAATTTCGTTTATTACTTCCTGCCAGTTTTTAATTGGATATATCTAAACTGCTGCGCTATTTTCAGAATTCATATCTAGGACATCCGCTTTGTCGGCAGTCCATACATTGACATGGATTCTAGGTATTGTGTAATACATGTTTGTCTTTTTTGTGGTTCAAGTCTAGACTGAGATGATTACTCTATTTGTCAACCAGCCCCGCATATTTTTAGATTCGTTTTTTTTTGTTTGAAAGTTGAATTTGTCGGGAGTTTTCTAAGCTATGTTTGATCAAAATCGGTTCAGCCGTTTCAAGGTCAAAAAAGAACCCAGGGTTTTTTTTTTAATTTTTACAAAATTAATTACTTGTTACTACTAAATATTTACGTACAATATTACAGTGTAAACATATATCATTTATGAATATTTTCACGCGCTTTTCAATTCAGTTTGCAAACATTAAATCACCATAACAAACTTTTCAAACAACCTTAAACAAATCCTAATATTTGCGTAGTGTAGCTATGCAAGTACAGTCGGAGAAGAAAGCTTGTTTGCTCATTCTAACCAGCCACTGGGCAAAACGCTTGTATAAAAGGAGTCTCTGCGAATTGCACTAAAACCTTTTCCCACATTTGTTCTTTCACCATTGGTCACTACGCCTGTTTTGGGAACCTCCAGTTAGTCTCTGACCTAACGTAGGGTGACGCGATTCTCGGATTGTAGACATTGATGTCGAATAGAGATATGTCGAAATAAGATGGCGAATGTAGCGATTTTGTTCAACAATCGCCATCTTGTTTCGACATATCTCTATTCGACATCAATGTCTAAATAGAGAAATCGAATAGAATTATTGTTTGTCGAATAGAGATATGTCGAAACAAGATGGCGATTGTTGAACAAAATCGCTACATTCGCCATCTTGTTTCGACATATCTCTATTCGACATCAATGTCTACAGTCCGAGAATCGCCCCCCTGAAAGTAACCAGTAACACGTAATTGTACTAGTACAATTTAGTAGTAGAGCTTTTTTTTGTTAAAGAGTTCGTCTGGGGAAGTACTACGCATTGCTGTGTTCTGGTTTGGTGCCGGTGAAATTACAGACACATGAGACTTTTCATCTTTATGTCTCAGGATGGCGGGCGCAGTGCAATGCCGCATAGGGTGCTTCCTATAGGCGAACGTTACCTATGTGGTAATGCGTTGTTAAAGGCAGAGGTTACCGCTTAGCATCAGGCTTGTTCCGCCATTCACGTAGTTAAAAATGAAAAATAAAAATTACTAGTATTGCGTGCGTATAAATATATTTCAATAGAAAACTCGTTGCAAAACTAACTAACTGTCGTTTGAAAGATGATCATAATTACCCTTTGGATATTTGTTGTGGTTCTTTCCCCACCAGTCCCTCTGTGGAGGGGGCCCGTCATACGCAATTAGTGTGCTAGCGTGGAGTGTGGACCGATGGCACTTAACGTAAATAGAACGACAACTGTTTGCAATCACCGGGTGGACGGTAACTAAACACTGCGGTTAGTCGGTTACCGCAAATTACACGTGGGCCGGTTAAAATAACTACGCGATTGTTATTACAACATGGGAAGATAGCTTTTACGATATTTGCGAAGTAATGAAAACATCTTCTAACCACTGTAAGAGTTTGTGCAGAAAGAAAAAAAAGAAAACGGTACAAATATTTTGATATCGTAACTATTGTATAGTGACATATACTTATTTAACTTATTTTATTTATTTATTTGCCACAGAATAAATAATAGTACAAATACCGTAACACAGTTTTTTAACTAGCGCGGAAGATAGTTTTCTCAATTTCATATACTTACGAACAGCTTTGAAGTGAATGCAAAAATTCCAGTACCTAACACATTTTTTTTTTCTTCTAAGAATAATTGCATCTGTTTTGTTAATTATGATTGGTTGTATCTATTCTAAGTGAAATAAACTTCTTAACACTAGCTTTCTCGCGCGGTTTCACTCACCTTCTCATTTTCACCACCTGTTTTTTTCGACATATATGGTAGCGTTTCTCAAGATTCAAATTTTATCGCTATCTGTTCAGCAGTTTACCTAGACTTCGACCAAAATAAAAAGTATAAGGCGTGAAATGGTAGCAGACAGACAAAATTACTTGTAAATCCATACCATACCCATATAATAAAACTAGTGCCCACGACTTCGACCGCTTTCCATACAAACGTCAACACCCCGCTGCACCCCTTAGGGGGTGAATTTTCGAAATTCCTTGCTTAGTGCACCCCTCGACCACAAATGGAATGTACCTTCCAAATTTCAGGTCCCTAGGACTTACAGTTTAGGCTGTGCGTTGATAGGCAGTCAGTCGTTACCATGTTTTCATTTTATAATTTAAATTTGGGGTTTTTCAATGGATTGGCAATATGTTCCCATACCAATTGTTGAACCAAAACGCAGTGAACCCTTTTTTATTAGTAATCACATTCAATTGTCTCAATGAAAGTGCTTCAGCAACAATCACTCAATCGGGACGGGAGATGTTGCAAGTTTATCTACATTGGATTTTATGAGTTTCCTTATGTCAATTTAAAAGATTTTGTGGTGGGGGACGGAGGGGTCTATTTTTAGGCCTGTTCCGTCCCCTCCCGTGGATGTCGTAAAAGCCGACTAAGGGATTACCCGGACTTGTTGATAAGATTCTTTGGTATAAGATTTGACCTGGCTGCTAGATTATTATGGAATGTGTTATTACTGGAAGAAAGCGTTAGCTGAGTCAGTCGTGAGAAGAAATGGCGGCGATGAGCTTACCACTTGTCACGTTTATATTCCACGATGGAATATAATGGACCCACTGTGAAATTGATCATCATCAATAATCGTTCATTATGGGACGAGACGGTCGTTGCATGTTTGGGATGAGTTCGATTTAATTTATAAGCTTCGTGTCAATTCATAGGTCAAATTTTTTCATTGGAATCTTTTTAGGGTTCACTTTCAGGGTTCTGTGTATTTGAATAAAGACAAATTAAAAAATATTGTATTCGTTTAAATCTCAAGGATCCTTTTGTACTGTTGGTTTACCATTTATGAAACACTTGTGTCTGCCCGCCGCCGCGCCGCTTGGCTAGCGTGGTAAAAACTGCTACTAAACAGCTGCAGATAATGTATAATCCAATAATCTATCTCTGTATGTAATTTAATCGAAATCGGTTCAACCGTCGGCGTTATTGAGTAACAAACAAGTATCTTCTAAACTTTCTCAACAAATATGAATAAGTCCATCGCTTATTTCTATAAGAAACATCCAATTTATTATCATCTAGCTGGTGAGAGTCTGCAATCATGACCAATTGTTGCCCAATGATGGACCAACCATAAACAATAGGAGAAACAAACAGCCTAGATACCGCGCGTAGGCCGATTGACAGACATTCACCGATTGCCCGATTTTAACTCCCACATTCGACAACAATTCGTCAAACGAAAGCATTACAATTGAACTCACGGTGTGTGGGTTGACGAAGTAGGTATTCAACATTGAGAAGGTTTGTGTGCCCATCTGCTTTGAAATGTTTTCCCAAAACAGTTTTGTAATTGTCTAGATAAGTGGAGAAACATTGACAGTTGTCAACTTGTCAACAAATGTGAATCAAAAACCCAACTAGCTTACTCGTATTCGCATTGAGCTCCAAGTAGGGCCGTGAACGTGAGCTTTACCAAGCTACCAGGTCAGTGCGCACGGCTTCCTAAATACCATCCAATACCTGCATATCCCACAGGAGTTTGTTCTTTGCCAAAAAGAGCTATCGAATGCCATAGCTTCGGCGCCACCATAAAGAGATCCGTAGAAGAACCAAGATCACCGATATAGCTCTCAGAATTAGTAAGTTCAAGTGGCAATGGGCAGGCCATATAGCTCACAGAACTGATAACCGTGCAAAACAGGAAGAAACCGCTCTCGATGGACCAAAGACAGCGGCTCAAGAACGTTCTTCGTGGCATTCTATGGGGGAGGCCTATGTCTAGCAGTGGACTTCTGCGGGCTGATGATGGTGATGATCCTATAAAGAAGTTTCAGATACTAACACCCAACTGAGCCAGTAATCATCTATGGTTCGAACGAATCAGAGAATTTTATATCGCAGATAGCTAATGTATTAGTAAAGCATCAGTAGCATCAATTCTTGAGGGCAATTCTCGGATTGTAGAGGTTAAGTCGAATTCGACATATGTCGAAAAAAGATGGCGAATGTCGAATAAAATCTTAATTTGCTATTCTCGTGTTATCACAAATAGACATAAGTCGACCAAAATCATTCAAATCGAATACGATTTGATGGTTATTGTGACATTTTCGTGACATTTTTTGTAGACATTCATGCATCGACATTATCTCTAATTTAGAGATAATCTCTATAATCCCAGAATTGCCGTCCTGATCATTGACCGAACAATTTGTAGTACATGTAATAGAGTACATTAGGCTCATTTGTTATTATTTTATAGCTGCCGAGTTACGGTTGTGGTCAAAACAGTTACATTTCGACGACCTCTGTGGCGCGGCGGGCGAACGTTCGCCTGCGACGCAGGAGGTTGCGGGTTCGATTCCGGCCTCGGAACAAATATTTGTGCGATCTGCAGATATTTGTTCTGGGTGTTCTGGGTATTTTCTATGTATAATAAAAAATATCTATCTATGTAATATATTGTATTAAGTTTATCAGTTATCTAGTACCCATAACACAAGCTCTGCTTAGCTTGGGGCTAGATAATGTTGTGTGAACTGTCCAGCATTATTTATTTATTATTATTTATTTGAAAATTAACCAATAATAAAACAGAATTGTATTCAAACACACGATATCGTTGTTGTATCGATTTCAGCATCGTGATTGGGAATAGAACGCGCATGTATTACTGTTATAATACGTTCATTAACAAGAATAATGAAGTACGTGATTCTTAGAAAGCTATTTAATGTAGTAAGTACATTGATCTGGTTTAAAATATCACGACTAACCATGCCTAGTTTGTAGTCGTGCGCAATCACTGATATGGTGCTTGGAAAATATATCGTGATGTAATTATTTGTTCATCACTCCTCATTCTTGGTGTAAGGAGATTTTGAATGATTTGCGATCAACTTCTTAAATAAGCTGCTAGCTTATTTAAGGAATGTATTGTTACCGGAAGAAAGCGTTAGCAGAGTCAGTCGTGGGAAGCAATGGCGGCGATGAGCTCACTACTTGTCACGTCTATATCCCACGATGGTGCAACCCATGGTGAAAAGAGACCCATTTTTCGGATCTGCCTACGGGATCTGTTCGGGGCAAAATGCGTGTGTCTATGTATGTAAATATGCGATCAACTTTATCTATTCACCAACCCAAGCTAAAGATATATTATTGACCGAGCGGTTCTTTGCAACAAATGGCAAAATTTGCTTTCATCTGTCTGTATTTAGGTACAAGCCGTATTTTTTTACCAATCTTGACAAAACTTAATAACATACAGGTTCTACGCCTTCATTGGTGTTTCTTGCTATGATATCATGCGTTAGATGTCATTTGCATAACCTCTACGACCTTTGAATTTGTTTGTCCAGGTGCAAGTGTAACCCGGCTTAATAATTGTTTCGATATCAGCGGTCCACACCGCTCACTACCGAAGAATGCGCTACAAAAACTCGAACTGTGGCACCGCGTATGTTCTCACTCTGTAATCGAGCTCCATCACTCCCAAAATCAACTCACATTTGGCTATAATGTTCCTGTGATTCGGCCACCGCTTCCTATCTTCGTGCCGAATTTCAAGTTTGTAGATACGTTGAAAAGTTCCGGAGGAAATTGCATACGATGCGACAGGCGTAGGCGGTTGGTTTGGATGACGGAAAAACGCTATCCGGACAGACAGACACCGAACTGATTTATTATGTGTCCTAATTTAGTCGTAACAATAAAACAATGCATGTCTAAGATATTCAAGACATCATGATATGTCGGATTCTACGATATGACTTCATGTTTAATAAAATCTCATTAATCTTTATGACATTTTAATACTCTCCTTTACCAGCGCTTATCGTCTATTGAATTCGTATTCATCATAGTCCTATTGTTTACAACTACGTCAATCAGTATCAGTTAAGGATTCATTGACTCTATGAATCCGACCATCATTATTGTTTTATTTGACTACTTTTCTTCTGTAAACAGCATATTCAAATGATTTTAAAGAGTGCATTTATTCTAAAAATAAATTTATTATGCAACATAGCTTTATGTAGGAAAACGGATGTGATATTCAACCCAATCATGATAAACACAACTTCAGAATTTATATTAAGTAGGTGGTGATATAATCTTGTTATTAAGAGCTATATTTACGAGTTTATTTAATCAAAATTATTTACGATCACGTTTTAAAGGTTAATATAATATTTTTATCATCGAAAAGTATATGAAGACTCTTATCTTAAAACCTTTTTACCTCCGAGGTCAAGAATTCAAGCCATAAAGTTTAACCGTTGAAGGTATTGTTGCAAATGATACGAGGAAATAAATTGTGCTCAAATGCACACTGCCAAAATACTTTTGTCGTTAATAATATGCAAAACGCGAGATGCAACGGCTACGAATAAAGCAAAGAAGGTGAATCAGGATCTTAGTATAAGTCCATGTTCTCAGCCTACACGTGCGTGATACAGGTATAAGTTTGTGTGTAATGAAAATCAAAAAGCTGTGGGTACTACTAAGTTAAAGCATTTCGTAAACTGTGTAACATGTAACAAGCAGAGCCTTACGGGATACATTTCCATAGTAATTTACATTCCTGCCTGCATTGTCTTTGTCGTATTGTGCGGTCTCTGATATTCTGTATGAATGTTTATGGCCTTAAACATTTGTAAATGGTAAGTTGAACATACCTACGTTAAGTGGATATTTATTTATGAATAGGCATGTGATGGTCTTCTGGGTAAACGTGATTTAAACTCTGTCTCATTTCTCATCAAGCGAGTGAATATGCGCTGAGACAACCTTAGAATACAACCTTCTAAGTTCTTTAAATTACTATTCTAATCACATATCTTTGTCTAGCTTGACTTTTCGCCTTCATCAACAAAAAGCTCAAAAGTAACCTGTATCCTAATATTTATTACGTTATGAGTTTTGCAATTATTTTGAACACAGCGTGTACTAAATGTTTCAAGTTATTTTAAGTGTCTGAACAACAACTCGTTAATATCTTCATGACACTGCATAATACTAAATATACTTTGTTTATTTGGTAACATTTTAGAAAAGCTAAGGTTATCAGAGGCTATCTTTATTACGTATATTATAAATGCTATAAATTACTATTCTAATCACATAGCTTTGACTTGCTTGACTTTTCGCCTTCATCAAATAAACGCTCAAAAGTATCCTTTATCCTAAATTTTAAGACGTTATGAATTTTGCAATTATTTTGATCACAGCGTGTACTAAATGTTTCAAGTAATTTTAAGTGTCTGAGCAACAACTCGTTAATATCTTCATGACACTGCATAGTACTATTGCGATTACTAACTTGTGTTGTCATTCCCATGGTTAAGTAGTTAATGCAGAATTTCATAACTAAACCAGTCCAGTTATTTTAATGAAATATTCGGTATGCATGTCAGGTTCTAACAGAAGCACAACATTAACTGTTCAGTTTATCGTCTAGATTATTTCTTGAGAAACGTTGATTTAATTCATTTGCAAACGAACACGGAATCGGATATAGAAAAAAAATATAAAAAATTGGCAGGTTTTCAATTTCATGTTCAACATGTTTCTTGAAATGTTTGAAAGGTTTTCTATTATTTTTAATAATATGTTGATGTACCTGAGCTTGTGCCAAATTCAGTAAGACAGTTAAGTAGTCGTCATTTTAGATCCACTTCTTTTGTGTCGTTGTTTCATCTTTCTAATCAACTTTGACCACCACCACCTGCACTTACAACAGATTCTACGGCATTGTTAAACAAATCATCAGCATTCATTTATTTTCTTAATTCAGGTTTTTTTTATTTCGTCCTTTATCCTTTATCCTTTACCAAAATCAAAATGGGTACCTAATTGAAACTCTATTCATCTTCAGTAACAGCTATGCTATTCCTTACATTATACAATATTTACAATATTTGCAAGATACAATCTCGCAATCTCAAATGTTCTCAATGGTCTCTGCTATTATTCCTTTTCCCCGTCTAAATAACCAGTTTCAAATCCCATCTCTGCTATTGCCAGTAAGTCCCAATACCATTACGGATATTACCTGTCTGTGGGCCTGCCAGAGCCTGCCACAATATTTAAACTACGCAAAGGGTTGCCAGATGTAACAATTTAAAGCCGTAATTTCTGAAACATTCTGGAGATATCCACGCACGATGACTTACCAAAAAGTCAGGGAACGTTCGTGTTGACAAAGCTTCCTCTTTTTAGCGCTTGCAGAATAATTATGATTAATCGTTTTTTCTTCATCATCATCATCATCATCACCATCATCATCACCATCATCATCGTCTACAGCCTGACTACACCCACAGCTTGGTGTAGGGCTTCTTTAGTTGGTGCTATAAACACTACCATTGCTTAAAAATCCTAACATATAGTAACATGTAGTTCCAAAATAGCCTGCACACCAGAATTAGCAAAGTCAAAAATAGGGAAGGAATAACCGTGAAAACGACAGGCGTTTGACTCTGGAAAGACAGAATTTTGGCCGGTCAGAGGATTTGTTAAAAGGCTTGACGTTTGACATGTCCGGCCAAAGCCTGTATTCTGGCATCCCTAGCTGCGCTTGCGCCTGTCTGCGAATAATAATATGTGTAGTCGTTTTATTTTAGATGCCGTTCTTGTAGTTTGAACGTAGTTTATTCTATGTTGAGTTAGTCTTATTTGAGTGCCTAGATTGATGGGTTCCTTTGAATTTGTTGTTTTGCTTTGAAGTATTTGTTACTCAGGCTTAACTTTTGCATTTTAGCAATCCAATACTCTTACATATTGTTGAAAGTCACAGCTAGTTTGGTGTATGCAGTCTATATAATAAGGTAGAAATTGTAGTTTTATATCGGTAGTTGATTGATATTATTATGTCTTCACTGCATATTTCGCTGCCCGTCGTTCTAGATAAGACTTATGTTTGCATTTCAATGTATTATAGAGATTAGCTTGCCGCTATCTTGAAAGAAATTATATTTCATATCAAACTCATAGACATCAGACCGTCTAACAGATTTAACCACGGTCTAGCACGCGTTGATTAGCATGATTCGATCGAACATTTATCTCTTATACTCCCTATCTTAGATCTAAGAATTGCCAGGGCCTGTCTGGCTATCGCTTTTGATATGGACCGTTAGGACTTCTATTTAATCTGATTCAGAGTTTCTGTTTGATGGGCGAAATGAAGAATTCCCAGCATGATTATGGTCTCTTCCTTTTCTTAAACCTTATGAAAGCCTTAGAAGTCCACTGCTGGACATAGGTCTCCTCCGTAGAATGCCTCAACGAACAGTCTTGAGCCACCACCACTGATTAAATTTCTTTAAACATTTTGTCACACAATGAAGGCTTCCCTTCAGTTTGTATCCCACATTGTTTGGACTTTAGTTTAGTATTTTCTGGTTGAGGTCTATATCTTATGCTCGCGTATAAATGAGAGCTGTGTCTTCGGCACGTAAAATTGTAGCTAAGGCAATCAAATTATTAGCTTTGTGTTTAATTTTTTTCCAATTTCATGGGTGATTTGAGCTTTCTTCTGCCAATATTTGAGTAATCATCGAGTACCGTGATGCAGAAAATTGGCGTCTATACTTTCAAATAACTACTTACCTAATTTCCTGGTATCATCACGTGCACTTGCCACAAAACCTACCACTTTGCAAAGAGAGAGTATCTATGGGCGTAATTTGGGTAATTTCGAAGTTGTTTATTTTTTCTTCAAAAGCAACGCTGAGGATTGTTGTATGAACAGTTTCTTTACGATTTTACTGTTTCTTTTTATTCAAATAAATATGAAATCTTGCCATATTTGTGACTTGCTACTTAAATCTTATATGAAATTACCAGGTGTGTAGACTAAAGAGTCTTATAGTGCACGAAGACGCGAACTCGTAAAACCAGTTAGGCTTGTTAAAAAGCAAAAAAATCTATTTAAAAGAATAATACTGAACGTTTAATATTCATTGCAGTTTAAAATCACTTGTAGGAGCGCAACTAAATCGTGACTTGCCCGGGAGGCCAATATAATTGAGAGACTGGGTATCTCAAATTATGGTCTACTAATAGACCAGTTCTTTTAAATATCGTGCATACGGATCTGAAAGTCAATTCTCATATAGGTACCTAATTATTTTAAAACCACACTGAAAGTTGATAGAATCAAGCCTGAATAGTGAATTGACTGAAAATTGGTATTCTTTCGATTCATGGCGACAGTAGACTAGAAAGATAGTCTAGCTAGACTAATAGTAGGGAATAAAAAGCACTATGGGAATAAAAAGCAGTGTCTTACATCGCGGGCGGCATATTGGACATTGTCGAGCAGGTGGTGTGAAAAATTTGTTTGTGTGTTTGTTTGTATTCAGGGGATATAATCTTCGGAACTTCAGATTCCCAAAAAAATATTTCTTTAACAGAAAAAAATTCTTTTATTTTTCCCTGAGTGCTTTGGGTGTTTTATTAGCTTCCGCCCGCGGCCAAGCTCGCGTTTTGCTTAGTTCCGCTCACAACAGTTGAGCTTATTTATGGTCATTGGAAGGTAGAAATCGCAGGCGTTCAGCTTGCAAACTGGAGTCGCTAAATCAGTCCAGAATTAACCGCCAAACTGTCTACCTACACCTACAAAATTGATTGAAGAGTTGAATTTACGACTAGTAGTTAATCGATCATTATCATCATCAGCCTATAAAAGGCCGGGCCACAGAACTCTGAATGGTCTTGAGCTGCCTCTGATGAGTTGACTTAAAAATTATGAGTTGAGGTTGTATAATGGTGGATACCATATAGGTACATTCATAGACAGCAACTTCCCCCCCCCCCCCCCCCCCCTTATGTTACTCGCTGATAATTTAGTTTTCATAGGTGACATTATTTTTAAATTCGGTTCAGTTTTTTTTGAGTTTATCCATTACAAACAAATATAGTTTACCTCTTCATAATATTAGTGTATATAATTGGGAGCTTCTAAAGCACGGTCTCCCACCCAAATCCAAGTAGTGGTTATAATTACAAGAAACGATTCAGTTAGAAATTTAGAATGCATCACGCACTTCATACTTATTGCCCATCGACGTGCCAATGACGACGCTGACGAGGATAGAATACTACAGGTGTGGGGAATAATTAGGACTTGTATATCATGGCATTTGATTTGATTAGTAAAGTTGAACCTAAAAAAACACAATAATTAAATTTAAAATACCTAGTGCCTTTATATAGTGGTACAGCTTTTTTGTGAAAGAGTTTGTCTGGGGAAGTACTACTACCATACCTATTTCTGCCGCAAAGCAGTATAGTGCTTGCATTACTGTGGTTCCGGTTTGAAGGATATGGGTGCCGGTGAAATTACAGGCACTGGAGACTTTTCATCTTTATGTCTCAGGGTGGCGGGCGCAGTCCTTTTTTGTATACTTATTGGCACCAGACAACAATTTTCAATTCTCTAAGGCGCAGTCTAATACCACGTAGGGCGCGTCCTAGGTGTACGTTACCTGTGAGGTAATGAATTGTTATAGGCAGAGGTTACTGACCGCCTAACATAAATTGGGACATGTTCTTGATCATTATTCAAATTAAAAATAGAAATACAATAGTTACAACTATATATTTAAAAAAAACCCTTCATATGCTTATCCTGACTATTTACATACATACATATATAGACACACGCTCCTTTCACAGTGGGTTGCACTATCGTGGAATATAGACATGACGAGTGGTGAGCTCATCGCCGCCATTGCTTCCCACGACTGACTTTGCTTACGCTTTCTTCCAGTAATAACACATTCCATAATAAGCTAGCAGCCAGGACAAATCTTATACCAACGAATCTTATCAACAAGTCCGGGTAATCCCATATAGTTGCCTTTATTTATTTTATAATTATTTGAACCAGACATGAACGTGTTGGTACAGAGCGCGCACCAGTAATCCTCGTTAGAGTGGGCGAAACAAAAGCTTGCGTGTGGAAGTGCTGTACTTATGCAAATGTACTGGTTAAGCGAGTCCCAATTACAATTTACAGCTCATCAATTAGCCCTGAGCTTTCTCTGATATGTTGCGCGCTTTGAATGGATAAGCTGGCAAAAAGTTATACAATTTGGTAAAAGTTAACAAAACACGTAGATTTTATTGAAAAATATTATTGACTCTTTGTCCTTCATTCATTGGATTTATATCTCAAAATATGTATTGTGTCTTAACAAAAAACATTACCTACATTAAAAACAAAAGATAAAAATATATACTGTCAATACTAAATTCTAATAAAAATGGTTGTTAAATAAAACTGTTACGCATAGAAACATAAACCAGAAAATCTCAAATCAAATTAGATCAGTCCACCATGCGCTCAAAATGATGAGGAATGGAACAAGTTGACGTCATCTGTCTTTCTTGAAAACTATAATATGGGTCTCTTTAAGGCAAGAGTGAATAGATGCCTTCTAGGCCTTCGTGCTCCAACGTCGGCCGCATTGTCACTTACCAACAGGTGAGATCGCGGCCAATCGAAGGTCTATCATAGTTTTTAAAAAAAACGCTGTGCCTACGCACAGACTACGGCTCGCTCAGTATGCTCTATTGACTCTATAATGGGGAATGCTCTGAGGAGCTGTTCGATCTCATTCCCGCGTCGAAGTTCACCAGGGTCCACAGAGGCACCTCGCCACACCGGAGGAGCGCTCATCTACACATTATGGACACGTAGGTATTATCGATGTACCTCTCTTTACGAGATCTTTTCTGCTCATACGTGGAATGATTCCGAGGTTTTTACGCAAAACTAAAATATACGCTTAAAAAACGATGAAGTCCTTCAGGGCAAGCAACGCATTGGCAATGCCCCTGGTGTTGCCGATGTCAATACGCGACGGTATCCGCTTACTATTAAACGAAAATAAAATAAAATCGATATACCAAGTTTCATCAAAATCGGTCGGCTGTTTCGGCGCGGCGTGGTTGAGCAACATCCAAACATAGTATTATATGAGTTAAGTTTTCCTGCCCGCTTTCTGATTTGTAATTACAATTTTACTTCTGACCCAGCAATACAAGGTAAAACGTCGGCTATATTAAAACATCGAGAATTCGGGCCCTCTCTCAACAAGAAAACACTTTCGAGGTAACATACAAATATCATAAGCCATCCTAAATTATGACAAAAATTTAATAATTTCTGACGTTTTTTGGCATACTGGGTTAGTTACAGAAACCTCTCCATAAATTATTTCTAAGCAGTATTTAAAAATGATGTATTAACAAGCTCTTTCAATTGAATACTTAACATAATGAATTGAAAGAAATGTATGCAATATCTAATAATTTATCGATAAAATCTCTCCGATAGAGTCATTAATCGAAATCGCTTTAAACTACCTACTAACCTACATGATAAATCGATTCAGAATCGACTTGGTGAAATTATATCCTGTTATAATATTGATGTCCAATAAATTACTGTATGTGAACTGTGGTGTGTCCAGCCTGAGAATATACCCCTCCGCCTCCTCCCGTGGATGACGTAAAAGCCGACTAAGGGATTACCCGGACTTGTTGATAAGATTCGTTGATATAGATTTGTCCTGGCTGCTAGCTTATTATGGAATGTAGAAAGCGTTAGCCGAGTCAGTCTTGGGAAGCCATGGCGGCGATGAGCTCACCACTTGTCACGTCTATATTCCACGATCGTACTTTGAAAAGAGGCCCATTGAGGCCCTTCGGGGAAAAAGGCGCGTGTCTATGTATGTATGTAAATTTCTAATAAATATTCTATTCACGCTTATTATGAGATTCCTCTAAGTATATGATTCATATCGACAAATTGATTTCACAACGCTATCTCATCTCTACTTCGTTAAGTACTCGTAGTTACAAATAAATGAAGAAATTGAGCTAAAATTATCATTTTAATTTAAATATATCGGGTGAATTTGAAATCATTCATCGACAAGTGCTTATGCAGTTAATGTCAAAATTGCTACTATTTCTACAAACAACCACAAATTTATCATCAGAAAACTTGGGTAAAATTCACGCTTTGCATTTCACGTATAAAATCATGATAATTTATTCACCGACAAGTGGCTAAGCAGATAATGATAAAATTGTTTAGTTAGGCGTTTTAACGCTCGCGGCTCGCGGTGTGGAAATCGAAAGCGGTAATGATTGGGTGCGCATAAAGTATCGATAATACTGCCGCATTTACATTTTCACATCTCTATTCGTTCGTGAGATTGTTGGTGTTGGTGAGTGAAATTATGCTCAATTAGCTTTTTATTCGATAATTCGTGTCAGGAATTTTGAGGTGACATAGGTCAGAGACTGACATTTTTGAAAGTATTTACCCAAATACCACAATGGTAGATTGTTCCACCGAGCGTCTAGTGGCTTCTTGTGGTCCTTGTGGTTTCTTATAGTCGTTGTGGCTTTTTGTAGTCTTTGTGGTTTCTTGTGCTCCTTGTGGTTTCTTATGGTCCTTGTGGTTTCTTGTGGTCCTTGTGGTTTCCTGTGGTCCTTGTGGTTTCTTGTGGTCCTTGTGGTTTCTTGTGGTTCTTGTTATAGGTCCGAGAAAACGCACTCACAACAAGTAAACTACGAAAATGTAGATTTTATATAAGTTGACGAATTAACTGACAAGTATATATAAGCTATGGTTAAATAAAGTCTGTAATTTACAGAGACAGTTATTTTTTATCAAAAAGTTGCGTAGTTTTTGTTCTGTTCGACTACCGCCTCTGGCATTGCCCGCCTCGTTGGCATAATCACTAAATTACCTCTCGAAACAAGGAATAAATACTTTACCCCATTTACATACTTGTGTTACGAAACGAAACCCAGCAATTTACCTAAAAAACGTGATTAACTTCACAAGCGCAAATTGTGGAGGAAGAGTTCCGTATGTAGCCAAAGTAGAAGGGAAATGTTACACTAGCGTCCTTCTTAAGCTAAGGTCAAACCGACGCGATCAGCCCGCGTCCGTGGTGGCGTGCACGGTGGCGATCAATGGTAAGACAATGGATCGCCACCGTGCACGCCACCGCGGACGCGGGCTGAACGCGTTGGTTTGGCCTTAGCTTAACAACTGGAAAATTTTGCTTTCATCTGTTCATGTCTGTATGTTGGTACTCGCGTACAGCTCTTATTTTCCAACCAATCTTGATGAAACTTGATACACGGGTTCAACATTTTTTTTTGTCGTCTGCTTTTTTTATTTTATTATTCCCCCAAAAAGGGGAAGTTTGAAATGCCGCTAAAAAGTTTTAATTAGATAAAAAATTAAACTGTGTTAGTGTCGGTATTAATAATATTTTCATAAGTTTTTCCGAATATACTAAAATACGCTATTGTTAAACCGATTCACAAAAAAGGTGAGTGTGATCAACTGGCAAACTACTGACCTATAACGTTAATACCGGTCATATCAAAAGTATTTGAGCGAGCTATGCAGAAGCGTCTCTTATCATTTATAGAAAAACACAAGATATTCAAAAATGAACAATATGGATTCCAAAAAGGAAAATCGACAACGCTAGCCTGTTTTAATCTAATTAAAAAGATAATTGACGACTTAGATTCTGGGAAAAGGGTCACAGCTGTTTTTTTTGACATGTCTAAAGCTTTTGACTTTGTTTCACACACACTATTATTAGATAAATTAGAAAAATATGGAATAAGAGGCCCTGCTCATAAATGGTTACATAGTTATTTGACGAATAGAATGCAATGTGTTGAAATTAATAACATTGACGCAAGTAAAGAATTCAAGCCATTTATATCAAGTTATAGACATAATAGCTTTGGCGTACCTCAGGGTAGTGTCCTAGGACCTCTTCTATTTTTACTCTATATTAATGACCTGCCTGAAGTGACCCCAAATCCATGTACGTTATTTGCCGATGACATATCTATTATAATATCATCAAATTCTGACATTTGCAAATATACTACTGACATAAACAATACAATTAGTTCTATAATTAAATGGCTTGATGAAAATAATTTGCATGTTAACTTGTCGAAGACAAATTTAATGCAATAAAATGGTAATGGTAATGGTATAAAATACCTCAGAAACTTCATATTTACTATAATGAACAAAAATTAAGCGTTGCGAGCGAAACTAAATTCCTTGGCATTATGATAGACCAAAATTGTAACTGGAAGGCACAATTGACCAAGTCACTAAAAAATTAAATAAGTTCGTATATGTCCTTTATAAGCTTCGCAAAACTGCAAACCGTAACACCATTTTGACAGCTTATCATGGATATGTTGCCTCAGTTCTGAAATATGGTCTTATTCTCTGGGGCAACTCGACAAATGTACAAAGAGTTTTTATCGCACAAAAGAAATGCGTGCGAGCAATTGTTGGGATACCTCCGTGGGAGTCGTGTAAGCCGATCTTTCGAGAATTAAAATTGTTGACATTGCCCAGTATGTACATTTTGGAAGCAGCTTTGTTTGTTAAAGAGCAATCTAGTTTATTTACAAAAGCATGTGACCTTTATCATAGATGTGTAAGAAACCCAAATAGAATTGTTCTTTCCAAATTGCCTAAAACTAGCCTTTATCAAAAAAGTGCTTATGCTATGTGTGGACGGATATTTAATAAAATACCCAATGAGATAAAGGACTTGCCAATAGGGTTATTTCTAAGAAAGATAAAATTATGGCTCGTTGACAGAGCCTTTTACAGTGTTAGCGAATTTCTTAATAGTGACTAAGACTATCTGTACTGTGGTTGTATTATTGTGATGTTGTTATTGTTTAATTTAATGGATAACATTTGCTAAAATTATATGTAGGTAGTTAAATAATAATCAATTGATGAAATTAGAATTTTAATAAATTAGGTACCTATTAAGAATTTTATAATTTGCATGCCGATGTTTTTGGTGAAACATGTGAACATAAATTACTTGTAAGAACTTTTTTAACCATGTTTGAAGCGAATAAACCATTTCATTTCATTTCATTTCATTTCAAGTGCTGTATTTTGTTACTAACCAAATTATAGATCTGTGGGTCTGAAATAAAGTTTTTTTTTTTAATGCAGCAGTCTGATTTGTCCTGTAGTTTGTATGAAGGTATGATTGGTGAGACTATACAAATACTAAATAAACGCTCGCGTTAATATATGTGCAGGTTCACTCTAGTTGAGCGGATACCGGTTTCGGGCGGATTTTTAGAATATTAGTGGACCTGCATTTTATCCTAACACTGCAAAAGCGCGGGTAAAAGTTTAGCGTTTCCTAGTAGTTATAGTAATCAAATAAGTAGTTATCAAAAATAAGTTACATAGGTTTTCTGTTTTGAGAACGCTTACTAGTTTTCTAATAGTCCATAAAAAAAGATAGCGCTGCGCTACACGTCTATAAAAAGCCATAGCAGCCGTTTCACTTTCATACTGGACCCTAAAAAGGGTAAAACTTGTTCCATAAAGAGGGCGCCACAGGTTGATTGCATGATTGACGCACCGTGAAGTTGCTAATTTATTCCAGCCATGTCCATGACGATATGTTATCGAGATTGTAAACAAAATTATAATTTCCCCCGTAAATTCATACCGGGCTTGAATGCAAATAGCTTCGTGTTGGTGCATTTATGGCATGTAAAGGCCCTTACAGACGCGAGCTATAATTTAAAGATGTATATTAGAGCTCGTTACTTCTCAAATCTTTTTTTTTTAAACATTGTTATACCTCTTTTTTTGCCACGATCTCACCTGTTGGTACGTGACGATGTGGCATCTTGCTATAAGGAACTATTATTTATTTTGTGCCCTAAGCAGAGGCGTGGCGCACTCCGCACTTTAGGTTTGAAGCTGCAAGTACCCGGCGGGCTCGATATGTAGAGTCATTTCAGTAAGTCAGACAGATAAGAGTTACGCGATAGAAAGAGATGTAACTACTAGCTAGGTGAATTTAGATTTAATCCAGTTCTAATTAAATAAAAGAAGCAGAAAATAACTGAAAAGCCACCACCACGTATCTCTGCCATTTCTTTTTCTTAGCTTAGGTAATGGCTTCTGCATTATTTGCAACAATTATAGCCAATGCCAAGTGATTTAATTAATTTTTATTTTGATAGTCAAGTCGTCAAGAGTCTCCGTCAAGTCATAACCCAGTTTAAATAGTGGCAGAAAAAAAAGAGTTTTTATAGGGAAGAATCCACAATTTCGAAAAGACATTTCACTACATCACACAATCATGTGCCATTTATCCAAGTTACATTGGTTAAAATGCCACTAAAATAACACGAAATAACTCGAAAAAACACATTAAAATGTAATAAAATAAAAATAACGTTTCTTTTAAAAATGGCAGATTGGCACCCTCTCTGACATTTAATCATCAAATTGTATCACCCGGACTTGTTTGTAAGATTTGTTGGTATAAGATTTGTCCTGGTTGCTAGCTTATTTAAGGAATGTGTTTTTATTGTGTTGTTATTGTTCTTATATTTTTATTATTTACTTTCACTTAGTCATGTTTTTCCTTTCTTTGAAATTAGCATAAGCATTTTTGTTAGTATCCATAATTTTTGTAATATTTGTGTAACCCTTTTTTGGCCTTATTGTTGTGTATTTTGTTATTTGGACTATATATATATTGTAAAGCTGTTGGTTTACCTCAATAAAATAAAATAAAATAAAATAAAATTACTGGATGAAAGCGTTAGCAGAGTCAGTCGTGGGAAGCAATGGCGGCGATGAGCTCACCACTTGTCACGTCTTTTTCCCACGATGGCACAGTGAAAAGAGGCCCATTTGAGGCTCTGCCTACCCTTTCGGGGAAAAAGGCGTGTGTCTATGTATGTATTGTGTTTGATTTAATGATTTAACGTCGTAAATACTTGACAAAAAAACCCTGGACCGCGAGTGACAGTGTGTACAATCTGCTCAAACATTGGCGACAAGCCACACCTAACCAGAATATACATGAGATTTGTATGGTCTATGTCCATTACTCCAGTGGATAGTGGCCCTAAGCAAACATGCTAGAACATTGTTATACTGCAAAAAGTATATCAATTTGCTTGTTTTGTCTAGTTTATATGCAAATTACACTCGTAGAGCAAATTATAGGAGAAACTGGATTTTGTTTGCATTAAAAATAATTGTTGCGTTTACACCTTGTCGCTTAACTCGTACAAAAAAATTGGAAAAACGGAACACTTATGGAAGCAAATCGATGTCTAGGATTACGTAGGGCCCCGAAGCTATAGTTTAAATGCCACCACTGGAAAAAAAAGAGCTGTCAACTGTAATTCTTAAAAAAAGTTGTGAGCTTATGTTCCTGGGAAACAGTTGCACCAATGAGGAGTTTTCCTAGTGTAATTCTGAGTTTAGTTCATTCATCGTCAAAACATGGCACTCGCGTAAAATTTAATTATTTATTTTTAAAGTGATTATATGTATAACTAAATATTTTGTGAATATTTCAAGCGTCTACCTGTTGCCGTTATCAATATCGAGGAAAAACGAGCAAAAAAAATCATGTTTTTTGTATGACAGCCCCCTTCAATATTTATTTTACTCTGTTTTTTGTTTTTTTTGTTTATAGCGATAACAGAAATAAATCATTTGCGAAAATTTCAACTGTTAACTGTCACGGTTCATGAGATACAGCCTGGTGACAGACGGACAGACAGACAGACGGACGGACAGCGGAGTCTTAGTAACAGGGTTCCGTTTTACCCTTTGGGTACGGAACCCTAAAAATACCAAATCCTGTAAAATCATGTAATATTTAATCTTTGTGATAGTTACGTATTTTGAAATATTTACTGTAACCAAAACTGTCGGTAACGCCGTCTAGCGAGGGATAAATAATGTTTTTCTTTCTTTAAAATACACTAGGAAAACACCTTATTTCCACCAAACATAGCTAAAGAACCTTCTCGCAAACACCATCTTTCATACAAAAACGGCATAGAAATCAGATCATCCGTTCTGGGGCCACGTGGCAACAAAGATACATGCATACAGACAGACCCACTGTGGCCTCAAACTTATAAAACCCCTCTTTTTAATCGAAAATTAAAAAAAGTAAATATCCACTCAAAAACTTCAATATATACCGGGGTATCCACTCTCGATAAGTAAATGTCAAACCCTGCGGCGACTCGGCCGTCACTCGAAATATTGTTTTAAAGCGAAAAAATATTAATTATTGCATGATTTACTGCCTTTCTTGATAGGATAAATGGAACCTCGAGACACGCTGGTAATCGATATTGTTACTGAGAACAACTTGTTTAAACAAGAATTCAATAAGCGAATTCATCGAATAAATATCATGTTCGTAGAGTCCTTGTTCAATATCCCAAAAAGGGATATGACTCATCATCTACATAAGAGCAAGTTTCAAAGTTGCCCCAATAATTGATAAAATATCAGAATCAAGGCTGAGATGGTACGGGCATGTTATGCATAGACCAGATGACCACGTAGTTTAAAAGTGCCTTTCCATTGCCACTAAAAAGAGGGGAAGAGGAAGACCACAAACCACATGGTTGACAAATGTCCAGAATGACATGAAAATACTTGGCCTAACCAAAGATGACACGAACCAGCGAAATACATTGCGCCGCATGATTAAGAAAGCCGACCCCGAGTAACGGGAATGAGCGAGGACAAAGAAGAAGAGGATATGACTCATCATCATTGTCTTGCTCTTTTCTCAATTTATTTGGGGTCGGCGCAGTACGTCTTTCTCATCCAGCCAGTCTGTTTCTTTGTCAGCCATCACCTCATCATTTACTCCCTTCTCATTCATATCATCTCTCACGTAATCAATCCCTTTTCTTAGAACTTCCTCTTCCCTTCCATCCACTAACATTCATATTCATAAATTTCTTAGTTACATGCGTTTCATCCCTCCTCATAACATGCCCATACCAAGCTAAACGATTTCGATTCAACTTTTCTGTCACTGGTGCAATTTTCAAACTTCCTCTTATATACTCGTACTGATTCCTTATTTTATCCATTCTTGTCACTCCACACAACCATCTCAATATTTTCATCTCTGCTGCATGCAATCTTCTTTCATCCTTCTTCGTGGTCCAGCATTCCGATCCATATGTACCGATACGTCTTAATACTGATTTGTAAATTTTACCCTTCAACTTGAGGAGAAAAAGGGATATGACTGTACAGCCTTATTTATTTTTAAACCTAAAGATTTATAGTCTGTATTGTTAGACTAGGTTTTTTATCATGATAAAGGGCTATGTCGCATATGCGATTATGCCGCCCTGGTTAGTTAATAAACTAAATATAACTTAACTAAGAAAGTTTTAGAATAACTAGTGAAGTTATATATTTTTCAACACACTTGCTCATAAAGTGGCTCTAATTTCACCGCAATTAGGCACATAATGACACCTTTAATCAAACTGACTTTTTCATTGCATTATTCACTAGTGAGTTAGAGACAGTTGAACATTTACACAGAGTGTGTATTTCTGTTTTATTATTATTTTAATCACAAGTGTTTTGAAAAACATAGTTATCTAACCCCAACATAGTTATCTATCAAGCATAGTTCTCTACCTCCCAGTTTGGAATATGTGGTACGTGTCTTGGCTTTATTTATTAAAGTTTTGGTTTCTCTTGTCATCAGGTATGTAAGCCCAACATCGACTGCACGCTGCCGGAGAATAAGTGGAGATACATCGAGACCTTCGAGTGCCTCAGTGCTGACGATAAGCTGCTCAAGGAGATGCGTCTCTCGTTCCCCAGCGGGCATTCGTCCTTCTCAGCTTATACTATGCTGTATTTCGCTGTAAGCATTGATGCCTATACCTATTACTTTTAAACCGAAAAAAAGGAGGAGATTCTCAATTCGTGTTTATATTTTGTTTGTACCTCATATCTCCGTCATTTATGTCACGATATACTTCCAGATTGGTCCCATTTTCATCAAAATCTGGTTCTGATGATGGGATCCATGAGGAATTGAGGGAACTCCTCAAATATTATAGGCACACATATTTAAGCATACGTTTCAATAAGACTCACTTATAGTTTTTTTTTTTTGACAAACCTTTGTGGTTTTTTTGAAGTGCTATAAATCTATGTTATATGTTTTAATAGTAAGTTTAAACGATAAATACATAAAAAAAAACAAATAGCGATTTCGGTACTTTCATCAACAAGTCAAGCATGTGCATTCAGAAAGTGCCATTTGGTGAAGTGGAAAGAAGACCAGGCGATGGCCATCGGAACTACTCAATTAGAAGTATTCCACGGGTGGCGATAAGGATGACTTTCCGATGTCCGATTGAGCTGAAATTTGGAATACCTGTCAAGTTCCGATGACAATACAATATTATGGTAACAGCGAGCTGATCTGATGATGGAGACAACGGTGGACAAAGGAACTACTCGGTGGATAATAGTAGACAGGCCGTGTTTAGGCTTATTGTGAATCAGCACATGGTTCCGATCACTAATATTTATAAAATCTTGTATGGGGAAAAATTCCTAGCTTCGAAGTAGGTTTGTTTTTGAAAATAATTATTAGTAACTAAAATATGTACCTTCTTAAATAGTTTTGGAAGTGCAATTTAATTTTGACGACCTCTGTGGCGCGGTGGGCGAAGGTTTGCCTGCGACGCAGGAGGATGCTGGTTCGATTCCCGCCTCGGAACAAATATTTGTACGATCTGCAGATATTTGTTGAGGGTGTTCTGGGTATTTTCTATTTATAATAAAAAATATCTATTAGTGTAATGTATTGTATTAAGTGTTACTTATCTAGTACCCATAACACAAGCTCTGCTTAACGGTTCGGTATTATTTATTATGATTTATTTATTTGTTATTTTTTAAATATATATAACATTGCAAAAGGGGTAGGCGATCACACAACTGTGACAAAGACGGGGTGGGGGGGCTCCAAAAATCATGAAAGTTTGACTTAATTTATGGATGTGTCCTTAAAGAATAAATAATAACTTGGAGCCAGCATCTTAGCGACGCTTCCGTCTGGTAGTGATTTGGATCAGTTGAGCTACCTTTAGATTGCTAGCAGCTGTTTTCAGGTAGCACAACTGTTTCGTATGTATTTTGTACATACCTTGTATTAGTTGTATTATTCTTTCTGTAAATAAATGTACTTCTTATAACTTCCAGCTGTATCTTCACAAGCGCTTCACCTGGCGCGGATCGAAGCTCCTCCGCCATGGAATGCAGTTCGTGCTCATCATGATGGCGTGGTATACCGTGATGACCAGAGTGTCGGACTACAAGCACCACTGGAGCGATGTGATGGCCGGCTTCAGCATCGGTCTTCTGTATGCTATCGTAGTGGTAAGTTACCATCAGCCTGCAGAAGTCCCCATAGGCCTCACCATATTTTAGTAGTAGTAGAGCTTTTTTGTGAAAGAGTTCGTCCGGGGAAGTACTACCACCATACCTATTTCTGCCGCAAAGCAGTACTGCTCGCATTGCTGTGTTCCGGTTTGAAGGGTATGGTTGCCGGTAAATGCAATTTACAATTACAGGCACATGAGACTTTTCATCTTTATGTCTCAGGGTGGCGGGCACAGTGCAATGCCACATAGGGCGCGTCCTAGGTGGACGTGACCTATGAGGTAATGTATTGTTTAAGGCAGAGATTATCGCTTAACGTCAGGTGGGCCATCTGCTTGTTCCGCCATAAGTAATAGCTAAAAAAAAAAAGAATAAAAACCTCTAGTTGCCTTTGACAGAGATGTTATGAGTTTATGAGTCTCGATACAATACCGTACAAGAGTTAAAACATGAAGTCCTTTATCATTGAAACAACTAAACCAATTTTCAAACCATCGCTACAAAACCTGCTTTCAAATAAAAAAACAGCATTCAAATCGATTCACCCATTTAAGAGCTGCGGAGCCACGAACTGACACACAGTCAGACACACATAGCGGTCAAACTTATAATACCCCTCTTTTTGCGTAGTTGGTTAAAAAGGGCAAGATTAATATCATGCTTTACACTAATTGATATCCTCCCAAATTAAAATGATATAAAGAAAGAAATAAAAAACAGGATCGTAGCAAGTGGAAATCCGTGGTCTCTGCCTACCCCTCCGGGAAACAGGCGTGAGTTTATGTATGTATGTAAAAATCATTTATTTGTGTCGACAACATGAGTCGACAAACAATATTCCACATAAAAGACACACACACACAGAAACAAAGAAAAATAAAACAAATTTGTGCCTCTTAGTACCAGCCATGCATCACTGACACAAATTGGCGATAACACAATTGATTTATATCTTCTGCCTTTCCAGTTCTCATTCATCTCCGGCCTCCGTAAATCCCCTCGTCGCCAAGGCCTGAGCCACGACGCAGAGCTTCACGCCACCAACGGCAACTCGCACGCGACGCGAGTGCAGGTTTGACTCTCGGCCGCGCCCAGCTCCGACGAAGGGGAGACCTGATACAAGCAGAACATCTCCTGGATATCGCACGACTATATGGACGGTGACAACAGCTTCATGTGCGATGTCCACGGAAGTGAATTTTTAAGTGCCCAGGGACATGACTTTTAGGTGGTCAGGGTTGTGACTTTTAAGTGGCTAGGGTAGTGAGTTTTAATGGGGAGACACACTGCTTATTTATAACGCTAGGTGGCGCATAACCGCTGGTGTTGTTTCAAAGCCAAACAAAGGTCTATCAATGTTAAAAAAACTGTCAAATATCAATGGATAATTTTAGTACAAAAATAGCACCAGCGATGGTGGCGCTATCTGAGATTAGTTTTGCTTGTGGCTCCCCATTGGCCGGGGGACACACTTTTAGTGGATAGGAAAACTGATTGACCACATTGTTAAGCCCATTTACACATTTAAACATTCAAAAATAATTTGCAATCAATGCAAGACCATTAAAATGCACTAATTTAATAATTTGTATAATAGTTCATTTAAGTTGCCAGCGTAATGACTTTTAATTAGCTTAGGTAGTGACTTTAAAGTGGCTAGTGTAGTGACATTTAAGTGGCCGGTGTCATGACTTTTAAGTGGCTAGGGTAGGGAATGTTAAGTGCCTAGGGTAGTGGCCAGAGAAGTGACTTGGTGACTTGTTTTAAAACAATTTGTACATAACGATCATTTAAAAAATAATAATGCAAGGCCATTCAAATGCAATATTTGATAATTTTTCAATTTACTAAGTTCAAATTGCTTTTGTAAAATATATGGAAAACCAGGTTTCGTTAATTTTGCTGATTTTATATGCATTTATGTGTTGGGACGGTTTTCAGTTTTGAACTTCTAGCTAGGTACTACCTAATCGTATTTGTATAATTCTGAAACACTTTTCTGAAAAGGTACACTTTTCTGAAAAGTCCGAAGCAAACCTAACTTTTAACTGAATTTAGAAAATGTATATTTTAATAACTTAAAAAAATGGTGGTAGTATCGAAAAAGTTCTGCTGCAGAATTTATTCTCTATTTATTTTCGACTCTTAACTTCTACTTAACTTACTTAATCTACTTTCTGTTTTTAAAAAACCTATTTAATTTATTGATAATTTATTTTAATGTTTTTACTACTTTAATTAGTGGATAAGAAAATAATTTGTATAGTACAATTTTAATATAGTTAAGTAAAGTTTAATTTAATTTATGATGTAGAATTTTTAAGATAATTATTATCTAAAACTATGAAGTTTGCAATTCTTGTGCAATTTCGAAACTTGTTTCGTGTAATTTTGTATGCTTAGATTACTATTTTATTTACACACGCGGTTAGTTGATGTTCAATGATATGAATTTTTGCTTAAAAATCAACATATTTGAACAATTCAAACGCTATTTTCAATAACTCTACAAATATATTTATAAAATGATATTAAAAATTGTATACTTAAGTAATTTATATTTATACATATAATAACGAGGTTAAGTTTGTTTGTGTTTGTATGTAGGGGGTAAATCTCTGGAACTACTGATCATAATCTGATAATTCTTTCACTTACTGGGAGCTACATTAAGCTTTAGTTCGAAATTTTAGTCCATACAAGTCCATACAAGTGTATGACTTGTATGGACTAAAATTTCGATGTTATTTTCGCTATTAATCCATTTTCTTCAACCAAAATTGACCAATATAAAAGCCAACAACAGTAATTTCAGTGTAAAATTATACTCAGTTCACCCATATTTGGTAAAATACGTTAGTATGCAAAAGGAACCACCTATCATCAATTTAGCTACAAATACCCTAAATTTGTAAGATGTTACACATCTTATGCGACTACTGTAAGGTTCGCTCGATTTTTACAAGCTTTATATTAACTTGCAATGTATGTCCAGGTGGAATATTGCAACTGAATTTTAAAGCAGTTATCCTCAACCGATTGAGATGATATATTGCATACCTGTCAAGTTCCGATGACAATACAATATGATGGTGACAGCGACCTGATCTGATGATGGAGACGGAAGATGAACAACGGAACTCCTCGAGGGATAATAGTAGACTGGCCGTGTATAGGCTCATTTTGATCAGCACACGGTTACGATCACTAATTTTATAAAAGCTTGTATTGAAAAATATATTTTTCACAATAAACTTATTACACTTGTCTCATATAATTCGTTTAGTAGATCTACCTCTCGCCTCCAAGGCGGAGGGCATGTATTTTGCTCTGTGATATAGTGTTGTATTATTACAGATTTGACTATATACCCTAGTTAAGTTACTTAGGTGCTAGATAAGGAATGTACATGTACAAAAAAAATGCTGAAATTTTAAAATTTGAAGAGAAATTGCGTTTTTGGTCATAATTTTAGTAAAAAAAGTAAAAGTATTTTAGTTCAAAGGTCTATCAATGTTAAAAAAAATAAAAAAAATAAAAATTACTCTTGTTTGTAAGATTCGATGGTATAAGATTTGTCCTGGCTGCTAGCTTACTTAAGGAATGTGTTATAGCTGAAAGAAAGCTTTAGCAGAGTCAGTCGTGGGAAGCAATGGCGGTGATGAGCTCACCACTTGTCACGTCTATTCTATATTCCACGATATACGACGAACATACTTGAATATAAATTATTACGGAAAGAAAGATTACTGTAAGGCTCGCTCGTTTTTACTAGTAAGGCTCCGCTGTACGTCTGTCTGTCTGTCTGTCCGCCTGTCACCAGGCTGTATCTCATGAGCCGTGATAGTTAGACAGTTGAAATTTTCACAGATGATGTATTTCTGTTGCCGCTATAACAACAAATTCTAAAAACAGAATAATATTAATATTTAAGGAAGGAATATTCCCATACAACAAACGTGTTTTTTTTGCAGTTTTTATAGATAATGGTACGGAACCCTTCGTGCGCCGTCCGACTCGCACTTGGCCGGTTTTTTATATAATAATCCAATTAGCTTGATGTAGCAAAAAAAATGTATGGTAGGTTACCTACAACGTCATTGTATAGCATTTTTTGTCATAAAAAGTATGAGTATTTAAATTATGTCCAAATCCGCAGCAAATCGTTGTATAGGATTGTATAGCCTTTAAAATGGACTGCCTATAGTGTTAGATTATTGTTAAGGCTATGGCAGCTAGATTTTATTTATTTACTGTAATGTTATCAATTAACGCATAATAAATATAATATACTTAGTTGAGTAATTTACATTGTTTTATTTTAAAACCTGTGTTACCGACTACCGAGCCTAACAACCTTTTTTTAACTGCGTGTTAACCTCTGCCTTTAACAATGTATATATGTCACGTCCATCTAGGACGCACCCTATATGGTATTGCCGTCTTTACCATAAGGCCACACGCGGCCCGTGCCCAGGCCACCGACATCACGGGGGCCCATCTTTTTTTTAATTTTATTTTTATGATATAAATAGGCAAACTAGCATACGGCCCACCTGATGTGAAGTGCTCACCGTCGCCACAGAATAAATAATAGTACAACCGTCGCTTATAGACACCGGCAACACCCGGGGTATTGTCGATGCGCTGCCTACCCTGAAGGATTCTGCTTGACATCTGCTTGTTCCGTCATTTCAAGTTGTATAAAAAAAGCTGGTCTGAACAAACGCGGAGTGACCAGGAAGGAACCAGTGACACGAAGTAGTGGTACCGAATGTTTATTGGTAGGTACCGTTAAATTTTTAGTTGACCTAATTCGACGTCTGCACCATTAATGGTGCAAACGTAACTAACCAGTTACGTCTGCACCATTAATGGGGCAAATCAATGGTGCAAACGTAACCGCGGGCAATATTACCAACATAGTTCACATTTCTTGTTATTAATAGGTACTAGTATTATTTTACCATAGTATATAACTATAGTGGCTATAGAACTGATACAGAAACGTAGGTCGTCCAGCAGCGAGATGGGCAGACGATATCGCATGTTTCGCGGCCGAACCTGGATGAGACTGGCATGGGACCGTGAGGAATGGCACAGGCAGAGAGGCCTATACTCAGCAGTGGGTGAAGACAGGCTGTGGATGATGATGATAGTGGCTATCCTTGTGACTGTTCGCTTATTTCTTCTAAACTACGCAACGAATTTTGATGCGGTTTTCACTATCATTTAGGGTATCTCTTCCGGAAGGTTTATTCCGGGTTTAGGTCGCTAGGTATAGTCACAGATAAAATAATACGTATAGTTTACAATGTTACAAAACATTTACGAAATTTTTTGCATTTAGAAAAAGTGAAAGATGGCAATTATTATTTAATTGATAACATTTTTTACTTAGAAATATAACTTAGTGCAATAGTAAAATAGAAGAGTATAATTAAAAAAAAAAACCACCGTAGATTTTTTGTTTTAATCGATTAATCACAGATGTCGTTTTGAAAAAACGGCGTCAAACTTTAGGAAAATAGTGTCTTTTGGAAATACTGTAGCGACATCTGTGAGTGATCGATAAAAACGATGTCGCTATACTATTTTCCCAAAGTTTGACGCCGAGTTAGTTTTGACCACTGACCAAAGTGCTTCAAGTCACGTTCCACAGATGGCGCTGAAATAAATTACCACTGACCCAATTTATTGTATCGTGAAAGTATAATTATACTTACCTACATAATTAATCATAGGTATATTTATGTACCACGTATAAATAATCCGTTTTTAAATCAATGTTTCAGAAAGGTGCAAACAATAAAAGTGCAAGAACCTTGGTCCAACGGTACTTTTGCAAAGGTTGCCAATGAATCACCTACCCACAGACAGATTAGTTATCATTGTTGAGTAGGCTTTATCGTGAAATGTCGTGTACTAGAACAAAAAACTAAACTTTATTACCTACTTTGTTTAATTAAGTTAAAATGGCTGTGGATAGAATAGTTTGGAAAATATTGTTGGACTTCTTTGTGTTGTTATGCGGTGAGTTTTTAACCTACCTTGTTCTAACTTATATTATTTCGATGTTAGTCATTTGAATCCGTCTAATCCGGCTCAGCCTTGAATGGACAGCTGTGTGTATTGTGTTGCTGCTTTTCCTTATAGGTTATAAACAAACAAAAATAGGTAGGAAGTAGGTATCCAGATACCTACCTATAGCCTACCTACCTGCCCAGGGTAACTAAGGGTTGTTTAGATAATCCTATATTGAGGAAGTTAGGGAGCCAATAAGGTGCAATGTTTCGCTTGTGGCGCGAAATTCAAATTTGATTGTGTTTTTTGATCACCACAGCTCATCAACACATCTTGAGATAGCGGAAACTAGGAGAACTAAATAAATATCATTAGTTTAGCTACGAATGTCATTCAATGATTTTTATAGTGATTTTTTGGTTCACTGGCATATGTTCGTAGCTAAACCAATGATGTTTCAGAAATACTTTCAATAAAAATATGAGTGTTAGCTCTCCTGGTTACCGCAAAATCAGGTCGCTATCCTAAGATGTGTTGATGAGCTGTGTTAGCAAAAAATAGGTAGGTAGGTAGGTATAATAGTTTCCTTACTCGGTTGAGTAACTCGCAGTGTTGCCAGCTCTTCCTATGCAGCAGCTTATCTAAGATAAGACGGTTTTCGTAATATTTAGGTTACCGTACATCTGATGAAAAAATGGAACCCTTATAGGATCACTTTCTTGTAGTCCGTTTGTCGCACAATTCTTGAAATTAAGCGCGTGAGGATATAGCGAATTCTGATTTGGGGGTCAATTTACCAAATTTAAAAAAGACGTCAAAGGCCTCACATTAAATTAGCTATGCTAAAATAATTTTTTAAGGTACCTAAGTATGTTTTTGAGATTACCTACTCCTTAAGAATCGATTTTCATTAAAGCTTACGGTACACAAATACATGAGGCATGAAATCGTAAAATCGAGCTTTAATAAAAACTCCTTATAAAAGTCCTACATTATTTCCCTCTGCGCATCATAATATTCGCCTATATACCTACCTAGGGCCTTGCTCATAGCCTTAATTTCACCGAGGACGTTTTTATACGTCCAATTAGTCTAGTACTTACTATGGTAGCCTACATGTACGGAACTCTCTGCACGCGAGTACGACTCGCACTTGTTCATAAGGTAGATACGATCTCTTGAGATGGATAATCTGATAAGCTTTGGCTGTGAGATTAGTGACATTACCTGCTTTACAAACCTAAATTTATAAATGTACCTACCTAGACCAGTCTGAATGCTCTAAGTATATAGGTACACATTATGAAGGTACCTAACTACCTACACCTAGGTTGATTATGTAAATAGGTAACAACCTAGGTAACCTACGAAGGTTTTGCGTCCACTGAGAGGTTATTAATTACCTTTGAAAGACAAAAAAAATATGACAATAGGTAATTTTTCAAATTGTTTTCAGCTATGGTCGTTAACTTGCTAAGTTTAGATCACAAAAATAATAAATTACAAAGTATGTAGGTATTTATATCAGTAGGTGCCTCGTTAAATATCATCCACAATAGATAAATACGAGTAGGTAAATCACGATAAGGCGTTATAGGTATGACTGAAAATTCAATAAATACTTTATGATAAAGTAGCTATATTATAGGGCTTTATCAGATAACGTCACAATATTCATTTGGTTGCCCTGAGTGCCCAGGGCTTTGTAGGTACCCAGCGACAGCACAGGGTAAAACGGGACCCTATTACTAAGGCTCATCTGTCCGTCTATCTGTCTGTCAGTCCGCCTGTCACGAGGCTGTACCTATTTCATGAACCGTGAAATAAATAAAAACAGAATAAAATAAATAAGGGGGCTCCTATACAAAAAAAGTGTTTTTTTTGCCGTTTTTATAGATATATTGGTGTCACCAGGCTGAATCTAGGCTATCATGAACCGTGATAGTTAGACAGTTGAAATTTTCACAGATGATGTATTTATTCAAATTAAAATTCATTATGGTAAGTATTTATGATGCCGCTATAAGAACAAATACTAAAAAACAGAATAAAATAAATTTTTCATGGAGCCCATGAAAAATGCTGCTTAGCATTAAGTCCTCCGTTTGTACAATTTCCTTGTGTTTTTTGTGCAATAAAGAATTAAATAATGGTACGAAACCCTTCGTGCGCGAGTCTGACTCGCACTTGGGCGTTTTTTTTGTTTTTTTTTTAATGGCGGAACAATATGCTGGCGCTACCCCCAGACAGAAATCTTCACACAAAAACAAATCCCTGTTTATTAAAATACATTATAATAATACCTAATTAATTTTAAAAAAGCCTCAGAGGAATCGTCTATTCCCCTTTGTCCACGTTATGTTGTCCACGTCAACGTGGACAGCAGGATTTCAGAAAATCCCTCCCCGTTGTCCACGTTAGCTGCACAAAATCTTAGATACCTAATCTAATAATCAAAGCACAAAACATAATTATGTATTTTGTGTTAGCTGTCTGCCATCTGTTCACTGTACTTATTGCTTTAATTTGTCTAATTGCCGACTCAATAATCTGTACCACTATTATTTATTCTGTAACCATATTTTGAAACAATCTAATCTAGCCAAAAGCACAGATAAAATAATACTTTACGAGGTAATTTTGTAATATTTTTCTATGAGTATCTCATCCCGCCATCTCCGTCTGAGCCTTCCACTTGGCCGTCGTCTGTTTGGGATCCAATCTGTCGTGGTCTTTGCCCATAGTTCTTCTGACATAGGTACGGCACACATGTCATGTCACATATTAGTGCGAAGTATAAATTACATTTCGTGCGAAGTTGGGGCGGGTCGCTAGTCATCGATAAATTCGTAAGATACATTTTGTGCATGGTTTAATTTCAGTGTCTCTCCCGCTCCTCGGGTTGCTGCTATGGGCCGAGCCGTACCAGAGGGGCTTCTTCGAAAACGACCTGTCCATCAAGCTGCCCTATAGACCCCAGAGCATCTCTGAAGGGTTGCTGGCTGGAGGGGGCTTTGCCTTCATGATCCTTACTGTAAGTCTATTCTGTCAAGTCTTTATCATCATCATAATTCATAATAATAGGTCAGGGGTTCCCAAAGTGGGTGATAACGCCCCCTTGTGGGCGCTGCAGACCTAAAGGGGGGCGGTAAGGGACCCAGAAAAAAATGGGGGTGTCAAATCAGACACTTAATAGTTATTAGTATTCCTAATTAATTTCTAATAATAATTCCTAGGTAATTTTCGTAGATAATAGACCGCGGACAATCATGTTTTAACAAGTTTTTGTTAAATAACCCGATTTATGCAAGTTTAATATCCGCTAATATAGCCCACAATAATTAATTTAATTTGAAGTTATAGTGGTTTTTAAGTAGGTGAAAATATGGGGGAGCTAAAATATACTTATGGGGGCCCTAAAAAATAATTTATTCTCAAAGTGGGCAGTAGACAAAATAAGTTTGGGAACCCCTGATATATGTGAACATTTGATTGAACCTGCTTACCTACAGCACACAATAAATATTAGTACAAGAATAAAACCGGACAGTGCCGTGGTGTTTCCGGCCTAAAAATAGACCCCTCCGTCTCCTCGCGTGCATGTCGTAAGAGCCGACTAAGGGATCACCTGGACTTGTTTGTAAGATTCGTTAATATAAGATTTACCTTGGCTGCTAGCTTATAAGGAATGTATTATTACTGGAAGAAAGCGTTAGCAGAGTCAGTCGTGGGAAGCAATGGCGGCGATGAGCTCACCACTTCTCATGTCCATTTTCCACGATAGGTGTAACCCAAAAGTGTGAAAAGAGATCCTTTTGAGGCTCTGGCTACCCTTTCGGGGAAAAAGGCGTGCGTCTATGTATAGTACCTACCTATGTATGTATGTGAGTGCTAGTCGGACTCGCACACTATGCACAGTTTTTGATTAACTTTACTTTATTTTCATCATTTGATGTTATTAGCAACTACAGAATTGCTATTTTTTTTTTACGTATGTCTTATTTATCTACACTAATATTATAAAGAGGAAATATTTGTATTTTTGTGTGTGTATATGTTTGTAATGAATAAACTCAAAAACTACAGTGCCGATTTCAAAAATTCTTTCACCATTGGAAAGCTTCATTCACCCTGAGTGACTTAGGCTACCAGGAAGGGGTGGTAGGGGGGCTGTTTTTCATCCTGAAACTACCCGTGCGAAGCCGGGACGAGTCGCTAGTATTTAATATTCTTGGTTGTAAATTTCAGATTCTAGTAACTGAAATAGTCCGGGACAAGCAAGGAAAAGGCGTGGGGGAGATGTTCCTCTCCGGCTCTCTCGTCCCAGGTTGGATCTGGGAGAGCTACACCACCATAGGAGTGTTCACCTTCGGAGCCGCCTGCCAGCAGCTCACCTCCAACATGACCAAGTTCGTGATCGGCAGACTGCGCCCGCACTTCTATGATGTACGTTTTTACCCGGCTATACGGCAAGCAAATAGTCAGTTGTCAGTTAGGAGTTTTAATTTTTTTACTAGGGCTTTTAACAGACCTTTGTATGGTACAGATCCACCAACTTATCTGTAGAATTAGTAGATGATAGAAAAATCTAGGTAAATGGTTCTACAGATAAGTTGGTGGATCCTTTCTAGTTTAATTTATTAATTTCAATTGACAACTATTATTTGATATCTTTAGCCTTTTATAATAAAAAGGTCCTAGACGGACAACAAAAGGACCCTATTAGGTTTACGTTTTGTTCCTGTTGAGGTCCCTAATACGGAACCTTAAAATAATAAATCTGTGCCACCCCAGGCAGAAATCTACGGACAAAAAAAAATACTCGTGCCGCTCGAAAAAGCCGTTTTAGTTAAATATCTCGTAAAATATATAAATTTTACAAAACCCCTACAATAAGCCCTCTGTATTATTGTACTGATCTTCTGAATTATCAAATTTTTGGGCCAATAATATGCACCATATTGAAAAACAATCGAATCTAGCCCTTATGGCTAAAAAAAAAAAATGAAAAAATCAATGAAAAATCACAAAGTTAACTTATTTAACTTTGTGATTTTTCGCTTCCTCCTGTCTATCGAAAAAGTATTGTCCTATAATGGTGTTCTTGGTACAGTGAGCCCTCGGTAATGTAGTCCGTGCATATTTTTAATCTGTATATTGTATACCTACTTAATTTGGGCGTGTAGCCAGCTGAGATGCGAAAGGTTGTGGATTCGATTCCCGCTGCGGGACAAATGTTTGTACAATCTGCAAATATTTGTTCCGGGTCTGGGGTGGTATGGTATTATACCATGGTAGGTACTCGTAGTTTCTGATACCACAGAATATATAATAGTACAAGTACTGATACTCACGACACAGGGAATACTAGTGTGGGATTCTAGTGTATATGTGACTGTTGGGTGTTATGTATGTGATTTAGTAAGTTAAAAATCTAATTTTAACTCACTAAATCACATACCTACATAACACCCATTTTATTGATTTTTGGGGCATGCCCCCCACCTGTATTATCACCCGTACAGGGTGTCTCAGAATAATTATGCAATCCCAAAAGGTGGTCCTTACAATACTCTCCGCACAGACTGTATGATGTCCTATTGATTGATTGAAACATCACCTTATTCCAGATCTGCAGGCCAAGCTACAACGCCACCGCCCCGCTGAACAGCATGGGCTACATCCAGGACTTCACGTGCACGCAGCCCGACGCAGCACGGCTCAAAGACATCCGGCTCTCATTCCCCAGCGCCCACTCTAGCTTCGCCTTATACTGCGCTGTGTTCTTCATTGTAAGTTGTCTATTTCTGCCGCAAAGCAGTAGCTCGCATTGCTGAGTTCCCGTGTGGCGGTTAAATTACAGGCAAATGCGTTTTTGCATATTTATGTTTTGTATCTTTATCTTTATGTTTGAAAATAACATCGAAATTAGAAGAAAGAAAGAAAGAAAGAAATAAATTTATTTTGACCGAAACTGCACACAGAATCAATAAAAACTACCTAAAACAAATGTAAGTACAGAGCTGTGTACAGTACTGTCAAAAAAGGTTCGCGCTCAGCATAATGCTGCAGTTACCTGCAGCGCTGATTTTTCAATTACTTGTATGGACTAAACTTTCGATGTTATTTTCGCTATTAATCCACTGTTTTCTTCAACCAAGTATGATTTGCCGCAAACAATGACCAATATAAAAGCCAACAACAGTAATTTCAGTGTAAAATTATACTCTGTTCGACCATATTTGTGCAAAGACGTTTATATGAAAAAGCAACCACCTTAATGCCTTTAACGCAAACTCATGGATATGTGCGTTCTCCCCATGCTCACATACGGTACACAGACTTGATCTTTGACAATTCAGCAAAGGTCCAGACTTGATGTGTGCCAGCGGGCTATGGAGCGCAGTAGTTTAGGTCTCCGGCTAATAGACCGAATTAGAAATTAAATTCTGCGCTCGCAAACAAAGGTTTAAAATTTAGCAAAAAATCAGCCCAGCTCAAGTGGGATTAGGCCGGCCATATCTGCCGCATGTCAGAAGATCTATGGGCAAAATCCACTACTGATTGGGTTCCTAACGAAAGACGCCCGCGCGGCAGACCAGACGGAGATGGCGTGACGAGTTGGATGTGCACCTACCAGACTGGCCCACTGCAGCAAGGGACAGAGAGAACTGGAAAAAAGGGAAGCCTTTGCCCTGCAGGGAGAAAATATGGGCTGAAAATAATAATAAAATACCTAATAAAATAAATATCAATTACATATTATTATTGATCCCACACTAGGATTCCCTATATTATATTTGCATTTGTCCTGCAGCGGGAATCGAACCGTCCATAATATGAATGGGAGATACATACAGCAGCGGACATCTACCGACTAATGATGATGATGATGGTTTCAGTTGTACGTGCAAGTGAAAGGCAAGTGGCGCGGCTCTAAGCTGCTGCGGCACGGCGTGCAGTTTGCCGTGCTGGTCTGCGCGTGGTACGTGGGCCTCACGCGGGTACAAGAACACTATCACCACTGGAGCGACGTCGCAGTCGGCTATTTTATCGGAGCTGTCTATGGAGTTCTAGTGGTGAGAATACTAGTGCAAATCATTTAATAACTCCTTACATAGTCTATGTTATCAGAACTAAAAAGTTTTTTGTGAAAAATATATTTTACAATACCTACAAGCTTTTATAAAATTAGTAAACGAAACCGTGTGATGATCAAAATGATCCTAAACACGGCCAGTCTACGATTATCCATCGAGGAGTTCCGTAGTCCACCTTCCGTCTCCATCATCAGATCAGCACGCTGTCACCATCATATTGCATTGTCATCGGAACTTGACAGGTATGCCAAATTTCAGCTCAATCAGTTCAGGATAACTGCTTTAAAATTCAGTTTCAAGTTACTACCCGGACATACCTTGCAAGTTAAATAAAAGCTTGTAGTAATGGTGGTGAAGAATGTCACAAAGAGTGGACAAAACCATCCTTACGGAAAAAACCTGCCTAGTACCAAGTAGACGAGGATCTAAAACAATATGGGTAAATTCAAGAGAAATATCAATAGGGCTCTTAATGGTAGGCAACGCGTTTGCAATACCGTGGGTGTTGCAGATGTCCATAGGCGGCGGTGACTGCTTCACATCAGGCGGGCCGCCTGCTTGTTTGTCAACTTAGGATATAAAAAAAGGTTTTGCTAAGAAACTGTGGACAGAAACGTCATATATAGCGGAAATCACGATGTTCAACCTAACGGACAGAATACATAACAAAACACCACGAGAGGGGTCCTATATTAGATACAAGCAGCGCCCCGCTGTTTCACCCGCGTAAGTCGCGATCCCGTGGGAATATCGGGATAAAAATGTGTTAATGTGTTATTCCGGGAGTCCAGTTATCTCCATTTCAAATTTCATCCAAATCCATCCAGTAGTTTTTACGTGAAAGAGTAACAAAGATACATCCATCTATCCTTACAAACTTTCGCGTTTATAATATTAACAAGCAGCGCCCCGCGGTTTCACCCGAGTAAGTCTCGATCCCGTGGGAATATCGGGATAAAAATATGTTTATGCGTTATTCCGGGAGTCCAGTTATCTCCATTCCAAATTTCATCCAAATCCATCCCGTAGTTTTTACGTGAAAGAGTAACATAGATACATCCATCCATACAAACTTTCGCGTTTATAATATTAGTAGGATAGGATAAAGGTAGGTTGACTTAAGACGCCTAAAAACTGTGTGCATATTTGTGCTATGTTTGCTCTCAGTACAATGCAGTTGTTTTACCCTAAAACCTATTTGTTTTGTTCCAGTTCGTGTACGTGCTAAAACCTAAGAAGTACGGAGTACCAAGCGTGCGCAGGTCGTGGGCGGAGCGCGAGGCCGCCCCTCAGAGCGCGCTGCCCCGGCCGGTGCTGGCGCGGTGACTGGGCGTGGGCGCGGGGGACGTGGTATTGCGGCCTGTTTTGCCGAGTGACATCAACGAAACCACTGCTTAGAATTTATATGCCCGCGATTTCGTCCGCGTGTACTTTTCCATACAAACATAAACACCCCGCTGCACCCCCTTAGGGGTTGAATTTTTAGAACTCCTTTCTTAGTGCAACCCTAGACCACAAAAGGAACGTATCAGGTCTCTAGGACTTATATGGTTCAGGCTGTGCGTTGATAGTCAGTCAGTCACGCAACGATTTTATATATATTGATAGAGGGCCATATTTGAGGCTCTGCCTACCCTATCGGGGAAAAGGCATGTGTCTATATTATTATGTGAAATAAATTTATAGAAATTGACCTAAGGTTAGAAATCATAAGATTCCTGTATATTTTGAAACTAAGTATTATTACTACTGATGACAAAGTCATTTAAAAGTTAAGACAAGCTTCTGCCTTTTTACTGAAATCTAATACCTAATGAACCATTTACACGAGGCCATTAGGAGACAATCCACTAACGCAGGACTCGCGCCAGTGAATTAGAAACCGTTCTAATTGAATGGAGCGATGGTCAATGATCGCTCGGCTTACCGGAATGGCTTATCTGTCAATGGCAACCATTGACAGATCGCAACCATTGACAGATCGCAACCATTGACAGATCGCAACCATTGACAGATCGCAACCATTGACAGATCGCAACCATTGACAGATCGCAAAAGATCAGATCACAGATCGCAGATTGCATTCGCAGATCGATTGATGATCGCAACGATTCTGTGCAGTATTCTATAAATATTAACCGCGTTAAAGTTGTCGCGCGCCCTTTTTAATAGACTAGGCCTTTTTAAGTTGGCGAGCGTGCTTAAATAGGCCTCATCGTCGCTTCCCATCAGGTGAGATGTAGCCGAACGCAAGCCTATTTTAGAAAAAAAAAAACTGAAATAAAAGAGACCGCGATAATTTTAACGCAGTTTCAAATTAGAGAATGCTCCACAGAATCGCCACCAATGTTCCTTTAGACACTGATTAGGTTTGTAGAGAGACTGAGAGAAGAAATTTCCCCCCAAGTCCAGCGGAACTTTTGTAATTTTTATTGCAAAAGTATTTGGTAATAGTAATTGGTTCAAAACACAGCATTCTCATAGCACCATATGTCAAATTGAAAGCTCCTACAAGACGTATTATGGGCTAATGCTTTGCTAGAAGTATGAGTAAGTATAATATAGGGTTAACCACCAACCTCAGTATGCTGCTATAATATTTTGAATAGAACGTATATTTGTACAGAACTTGACAATTTTTTGTTAAATAATGTTTTTTTTTTTATGAACCTAATAGGCCAACTAGCTTACGGCCCATCTGATGTAAAGTGGTCACCGTCGCTTATAGACACCGGGAACACCGGGGGTATTGTCGATGCGTTGCCTACCCTGAAGGAATTTATGAACATTTTTCTTGAAGTGACACATGTCGTAACCAAGCGGGAAAACCTCAGATGGAAGTAAAGTAAAGTAGGTACTTCGTAACACAATTATAAGATTGATGAACGAAATGTAAATGTGAGTTAGGATATATCATGCTTAAAATTAAGACAATAAAGTTATTATTTATTTACTAACAGATATATTTATTTTGACGTGTCTACCTAACTTAGAAATTCAATTCAATATCTGGATATGAGATACGCACCCACGGGGTTTACATAAAACAGGACTCGCAAAGACAAAACTTCGTGTTAATTTCGTGGACTCGAAAAAACTCCGCCCTGGGAGGCTGTCCCACCAATCCGCGTAAAAAGCCTGTATGGAAGCTGTCGTGCCGGAGTAGGAGACCGGAGTGGAACCCGGCAGTTCTCCTTCGGGTTGGATCGGGGGCCCTTCCGTACATCGCGCTAGCTTTCCATATTTTGGTCTTATTGAGCCCTATCTTTTTTAACTGCCTTTGTCCGTTTTTCTGACTGGAATGTTTTTCATCACCTTCCCTCATTTTATACATCCAATGGCCATTACAAAAAAGAGAAAAACGTTTACCTCAGCGGCTACAAATTCCACACTGATTGTTGACCTCTGCAACATTCGAGGGCTCCATAGTAATTTGAATACTGTCCATCACCACCTGGAGACAGTTAAGCCTGCTCTGCTCTTTTTAACGGAGACACAAATATCCTGCCCGGCCGATACATAATATCTGCACTACCCTGGTTACAAATTGGAAGAAGCTTTTCTGCCAAAAGCTGGGGTATGTCTGTACGTCCGGGAGGATATTAGTTGTCGTCGCCTTAATGGCCTTGAAGTCAAAGACCTGTCTTGTCTTTGGGTACGCGTAGACTATGGAGGTAAAACCCGTGTCTTTGCGTGCCCTTACAGGTCTCATAGTGGTGATGCGGAAACTACGCGCTTGTTTGAGAAAATAGCTGATGGAATCGAATGGGCACTTGGGCAGTACTCCAATGCAGAACTGATCATGCTCGGGGATCTTAATGCCCACCATATTGAGTGGTTGGGTTCCCAGCGCACGGATCATGCGGGTAGAACTGCCCTTGATTTTGCGCTTGCTCATGGACTCACTCAGCTGGTATCTTGTCCAACGAGAATTCCTGATGTAGTGAGTCATTCACCTTCGTTGCTGGACCTCGTTATGACCACGCATCCAGACAAGTGCCAGGTTACAGTAGGGGCTCCTTTTGGTTCTTCAGACCACTGCCTGGTCTCAACATCTATGCCAATAGGTCGCCCTGGTCTAAACTCCGTACCTGGGAAGCGTATGGTTTGGCATTTCGGCTTGTAACGAACCACTTTTACTGGATTCATTAGTATCTCACAAATGCTCAAATAAAATAATTATATATTGTTATCAAATAAATCGAGCGATACTTGAATAATGAGGTCGAAAACAGTAGAGGGTTTGTTCTGTCGTTTTTTTCAGAGAATTGGGATGTGGGAATGTTTATATACAAAAAATATAAACATCCGATTTTCAGAATACTTTGAAGGAACACACCAATTTCTATTTAGGAATCGTATGAATAAGATTCAAAATTGAATGAAATGTTTTATCTTGGTTGGCGACTTTAAATAGAAATGTAACAGCTGAAGGGGGATCAGTGCTGGATAATTCTGGGAGTAGTATCACGTTTGCGTGGTAACGCTGGGATAAAATATTAAATTGTGTTAATTAATTACGAAGTGATTTTAAAGTTCGTTTAAAAGCTAGAAATTTATACTTTGAAATATTAGGATTGATTCTGGGAAGTAGACCATAATAAGTGAAATTGAATATAATTTAGTGAAAGTTTAAATTTTTGTGAAATATAAAATTAATTTGAAAAGCCGTCCAAAATAAAAGAAATTAACTAGTTTCTTTTTGGTGATGTTTTTCAAGTGTTCTTGGGTATTTAAAGTCAATGTCATGTTTAGCTAGTGAAAAAGTGAACGATCTTCGAGGGAAGATATTTGTTAGACTGTCGTAGTCTATAAAATATCTTCTATTTTAATGTTTCAGGACTCCCTTCTTGCCAGACAGGAATCCCTTTATCTGCTTGAAAGAGTTATTCAGTGAGTCCGCTGGATAGGCAAGTCTCATCCCCCCTAAATACCTTGTTCCTGACCCCTAGGCTCCGTCTGTCGCTTTAGGTTACACAGCGACAGATATCCTATCCTTAGTAGTTCAATCTAGGTATTCTGACCTTGCACCTCGTCAGAAGACATACACATTTAACTGCACATTTAAAACAAAATGAGAACGGTTTTCTCAAAGTTTGAATCACACACACCCAATTTAGCCAGGTAATTAGGCACACTTATATAGGCATTGTATTAGTGCGTATGTAGACCACTCTTACAAATTGGCATTTTCTAAAATCTAACCGGTGATTTAATTTAGTTTACTATTATTCTTTCATAAAGGAACGGGCAAAATAATTATCAAACGTATTAAAATACTAGATAAAAGGAGAATCTTGTAATTGAATATTATCGTTCTCGGAAGGAAAATTTCATTTAAATATAGTCTAGAATTTTCACAAGCGATTATTCCTATCTGGATAATCCAACTAGGAATTCTATTTATCCTACAGAGAATATTTAGAATTATTTGTAAGTAGGGGTATGAATCAAGTAGGGATTTTCCTAGGCTTCAGGAAGCCTAGATAAATCCCAAAGTTAACCAAAGGTGAAGGATGTATGTGGTTGATTTTGCGTTATTGATTAAATGTAAAATTCCCTGGAATGTTTGAAAATGACTAACAAACTTACTCCGACGGAAATAGGTTCGCGATCCTCTAAAATCCCTTGTATTAAAGTAAAAAGGAATTTATTTGAATTAGAATATCATTTGGATAAAATTCTCGGACAATATTAGGTAATCTACCTATGTCCAAGCGAGGGAGGATTGACCAAAAGCATTGGAAGAAATCCACCGAGGGCAGCGCGGACGGGGCTGTTCTCCAAAAAGTCGCTTATCTCTGGATATGAACCTTATCAAATTTGGTTCATCCTTCAAATAATTAAAGAAATAACTTAAAAATTCTATCTGAGAAGCAAATAATTTATACAAGTAATTTTTTGTCATTTCCCTAATGGATCTATTACAGATGCAAATCTGTCACGTAAAAGTATCTTGAAATAGCACAAGACAAACATGTCTGTATCGAAGCTAGAGTCAAAATCAATAAACCTCAGAAATTGTAAAATCAGAATGTTCAAAATATTACTAGGAACCTTAATTGTAGCTTATTCTTTTACAAAGGAATAACAAACTATAATGGAAATAAATCTCTGGAGTAATCTTTTAATTAATTGTTCCGATGTGTACTGAAGTAAAATAAAATTTAAGTAGGTATCTTTCCTATTAAAATTAGTAGCAACTATTACGAGGATATCGATAAAAAGGTAAAATATTTTATGTAGTTAGGATACGTTAAGACTCGACAATATTAACAAATAAAGAACTCGAGTTATTACAAGACACAACGTAGGTATATATCTAGACGATCATATGGCCAATTTATAGTGTTTAAAGAAGTAGGTAAGATTAAAGTTATCGTAACTCCACAGAGTAAAGTAGGAAGTCGGTGAGTGCGCGCGGTATAATAGGTAGTTAGATTATTAGGTACAATAGAGAGAAGGTAGTAGGGGGGGTGTTACAATTTGGTGCCTACGCCAGGATTAATTTTGGTTATTAAGGATACTGCTAAGAAATAATTAATTATTGTAACGATAACTTTCTTATTTTTTAAAGCCATAGTAAAACTTGGCATTTGTTGCCTGTGGTATGGGATCTGTTGTATTGTCGAGTCTTATTCACGGTATAATTTAGTTTTTTTTGTTGGTAGTTTCTTTCTAGTAGAGTTTTCGATATAAACAAAATATGTGGGTTATTAGGTCATTCTTTAACCCACCTACTTAGGAAACAAAGGATTATTGTTGCGAGAGTACTCCACTCAAATCGTGAGTGATTAGTTTCACTAAACAAAGCGTTGTTGTGTGATTGTTGTCGAGTGATCGTTACACTTGAGACGTGAGAACTTTCATTTCATTGAACAGGACATTGATTGTTGATTGCTATTGACGCGTGGGTATTTTATGTCATTAAGTGGGTAGTGTGAACTACTCACTTTTAAGTAGCAGCAATTGAGTGGGTTGACAGATTGGTAATATTTATAAGTTGTTTATAGAAGTTCTTTTGATTTGGGGGTAATATTTATCTTAGTAACTGGTGGTCCGCCCCGAACTGGGACTTCGTAGGCACGCGTGGTTTAAGTGGATTTGGTTAATCGTTATTTAGGAGAGGTGTGAACCTAAGTACTATCGAATTCGGAACACGGAACGGTCTGCTAGCGATGCGCGACTATGAATAAAAGTATTCGACTTATTCAACTAACAAAAATATTCAACTAGTGCGACTGAAGTCGGTAAACACTGAATGAATTCATTCTTCCAATGCAGTACCACTAATTTTTTTCGTTACCTAGCCGACTCGCGGTTTTCCGTTGCGAATCGGGTGCCTCCGCCTGTTCTTCCACTATTTATTTCGGTACTTAACCGACTCGCAGTTTTCCGTCGCGAATCGGCTGCCTTCGCCGGCTCAGTGCTAGGCCCTTCATGTTGCGTGAAAGGGACACTACCTAGATACTATCAGCTGCGCTCGTTACACATGCATAACAGTCTGTCTGGACTCTGGAGTTGTGCTTTTGATTTGAACTAGGTACCTGCATACTATACGTGACTCGTGCAGTCGACCACATGGGCAAGCCTATATTCATTGAAATGTTCCTTGTTCCGTGTACACAGAGATCATTTTGAGGCGCCGCGGTTCGTCTTCGTACTATTATTACCTACTGAATTAAAATAGTATTCGTTTATTCGACTAACTTTTTAGTATAGCACTATTTTTTAATTCAACTTAACAATTAAATAGTGGCTAGTTGTTCGACTGTTCAATTTAGTTAAAGTCGCGAATCACTACGGTCTGCCATACCGCTTGGCCTTTTAAAGTAATCAATTATTATCTAAAAATGAACAGGGCATTATTGTGGATGCGTGTGAGAGAGACGGACTCCACATGTTAGAGTAGTACAGATTAGTTGAGTATTCTAATCTTCAGCTTGGAACGCAATGAGCGACGCGAAGTTGCCGATTCGTGTGATACTGGCTGTTATGAGACGTTGCCGCTCCATCCATCCGTACCGTCGGACAAGATGTCATCATTAGTATGGAAGCGTTCTGAATAGTTAGTAGTAGAGCAAGCAATGGAAACTGGGTTCAGAATTGTTAAAAATGTACCAAATAGTACTGCCTCGTACATTTTCCATTATCTGACTAATGTTTTATAATAGGTATCTTAGCATGCATAATGATAATCGTTTACGATTCAAAAAATAGAAATTTTGTTCGGAAATTAATTACAAATAAGTCAAAACGTTACGATAAATACATCCTAATCCTTCCAGTAGCGACATCTAGGTGAAACTATGCGAAGCTAGTACATATAACTATTGGATCGATTTTTCGGTCCGGGCTGCTGATTAAGCTAAGGGGAGGCGATGGCGGAATTGACAGAATTTGACGCCAGAGGTCGACACCGCCTCATACGAACCTACGATTTAGTTGCGAAATAGAACGGTGAACATTTATCGTTGAGTAGGTGAACTAACACGGGATTTAACGATTTTCTCTTAGAGTTAAAATTCGACAACACTAGGCGCGTTTATCAATGTGACTCTGGGTGTTTTGAAATAATAATTACTTTGTCATTTATAAAGTTCACAGAAATTTAGGACAAAAATTAACACTAGGACTAATATCTTTTTGAATTTTTATACAAAGTAAATCGCGATTAACAAAAGTTTTGAGTAGGTTCTGTGCTGACATCTGGTGCCCAGAGGAGGAACTCGGTTGGTTACTTGTATGAGGTTCATTTCACGCGTTCTACACGATTGGAATTTGAAAGCATTTCTTTGCGAAGACCGGGAGATGTCACTAGCCGCATGGTTAGCAGTAATTAGTTTAGAATGAGTACCTACCTATTATAAGTAACCCATACAGATATCTTTGTTCTGTATATACAAGGATAATTTTTGAGACACCGCGGTTCATTTTCGTATTATGATTGTCTACTACATCAAGGTAATATTAGTTTCTCAAACCATAATTTATTTGGATCTTCTGACAATTAATATTGGAAAGCAACGATTAATATGATGTCGCAGAGCAAATCTCAACATAGACAGAGACAACACACTCGTGAACTTTCACTTTTTGAACGCCGTGGTAAAGTCAGATCAAATTGACACAGAGTAAAAATTATTGCCATTTGGCAGATCGAATTAGGGAGGCCGGTCTAAGAAGGTACGGTTAGATTTGGCGTAATATTTGGAACGTTGGACCCATTTTTCTGGCGCAATATATCTTAAGACTGATCGAATTGGCTAGGATAGGTAGCACGGTTTGATTACGTGGGGCTGCTTATTCAACTAATTTTTTAGTATGGAACTGTTTCCCTTAAGTCGGCTTAAAAAAAAAATTAAAATAATGGTTTGTTGTTCGACTGTCCGATTTAATTAAAGTCACGCGTTGCTAAAAGGAGCTGTTGGCAACAATTCCATCCGAAGCTCCAACCAATTCATCCGCAGTAACTCACAGATATTAGAAGCGAATGCACGCTCGTTTGGGCTCTGACTAACTTGCGTAAAATTACGTAACATCATAAAGAAATGTATGAATTTAAACATTAGAACGTTATAGTGATATTACATATATAAGAAAATATGTATGATTGAACAATACCAATAATAATTTGCTTAATGATTTTATCTGGGGGGGGTTCACATTATAGATTGAATTCGCAAAAGTCAGGATATTTTAATAAAAATCGTGGGTTACTTTAACAGACAGATAGGAATATGACGGGTGGCGACTTAGGTTACACAATTGCTAAGTCTAGTCTATAAAACTTGGAAGATTAATGGTTTCTTTTATAAACACGAGAGTTTAAAAATATTACGATTGTTTGACGGAAAATGGATTTTAAAATTTATTCTTAAAATAATTAAGTTTTAACAAACTAAATAAAATAATTAAAAAAAACATTGGAGAGCGATTGCTGATTTCAAAAGTATAAAACTTGGGGGGGCGTTAATATGATATAAAAAAAAAAAAAACGGAAATAGTTCTTCGATGACAGTGATAATAAAAAATGAATAATAATTATGATAGATAAATAATAATAAAAAAAAAATATATATAAAAATAAATTTAAAACTTTGTATTTATTTTGTAACCTTAATTTAAACTTTGAATAATTTTAATTAATTTTGATTGATTTCGATTAAAAATATTATATAAAAATAAATTTAAACCTTTGTATTTATTTTGTAACTTTAATTTAAACTTTGAATAATTATAATTAATTTTGATTGATTTCGATTAAAAATATTATATAAAAAATAAATTTAAACCTCTGCTTTATTTTATAACTTTAATTTAAATTTTGAATAACTTTGATTAATTTTAATTCGTTTTGAATAGATTTGATTATTTTTAATTTGACTTTGAATTAATTTAATTGACTTGATTACTTTTCACTAACCTTGTTTTAAACATAATTTACTTATTTAGTTATTTTATTTATCAAAGTTAAAACATGGTTAGAGATTAGGGAAGCTATATTATTTTGATTTCAGGAGGAAACCAGAATTGAAAAAAAAAGGTTATAATTAAATAAACTTTAGGCAAGTTTATTTATTTATAAAAAAAAAAAAAAAAAAGGGAGTGAAGTCTAACCGAAAAACGAAAAAGCTCAGAACGCTTTAAAAACAAAGAAACGGAAACAAATCGTAACCAATCAAACAAAAAAAAATGAAGCCTATACGAAAGCGTAAAAGGCCAGAGCGCCTTGGAAGTAAAGAGACGGAAACAAATCAAAATCAAGAAATCTTGGAGTCGGAAAGTTTTCAAAATTTGGAAAAGGAAGATAAATCTACATCAAAACGTAAAAAAAAAAAAAAACAAATTCTACAATCAAGGAAAAACCAAAAAGTGGAAAATCCACGGGGGCCTTTTTAAGAACATTGAAACAGACCATGATGTCCTTAGCTACTAAAGTGGATGCCTTAAGCGAAGAAGTCAAAACATATAAAATTCAAGCGTCTAACGGATTGGAAGCGGAATCAGGTGGCAGAAAGTGGAGAGGAACACTGTAAAATAACCAATACGGAAACAACAGAACAAAATTTAAAATATTAAAATAAGAGATTTTGTTAAATTAATAAATAAAAATAAAAATAAAAATAAAAAAATTGTAACTGGAGGCTTGGGGGAGAGTTTACTTATAGATATAAAGTTCTGGTTGACCCTAGTTTTGAATTCAGAAAACAATTTGACCTGTAAAAGAAAACAGGATTATAAAAATATAAAGTAAAATTAATGTGGATCAATTGGGATTAGTATCCATAGGTAAAGGGGTGTGTCGGCGACTTTCCTCTTTTCAATCAAAAATATTTTTTTATATTTTGAGATGTACAACGATTACGATCTTTAAACAGGAATTAAGAAGTCATTTTGATTTATATATAATAATAATTTTAAAAAATTATAAAGTGAAACAAAATAATGTGTAATAAATACTATAACACAAACCACCATGAGTGGTAGAATAATAATTGTACAACAACAAACTGACAAATAATAAAATATTATTAAAAATATTTGGTTGACAGCTTTTACGGATGAATTGTTCTCTATTAAATTCATTAACATACTAGAATTTGGATTTGAAAAGGGAAGGGTATTTAATTCAGAATTATAAAAATTTCTTTTTGGAGACTTAGTTTCAATTTACAAAAGAAACCTTAGGTTCATAGAGAAGAAATGAAAGTGAGAAAGGAGAAATGAAACAGAGGGAAAATTTGAGTAATGGAGTGAATAAAAAACAAAAAAATAATTTGTATGAAAGAATATGGAATGAATTACGTACAATGAGAAGTATTATGAGTAAATGTGTGAATGTTTTAAAATCAGAATGAGGGCTCTGGGAAACTAAGGATCTGTAGAGTGAAACACTTTACTAAGATTGTATTCAACAGACATCACATTTCACAAAGGACGGTTGACTAAAGAGGGGTTTGGTGTTAGGTTAAGGTCAATAGACTATGATTCCCTGTCACAGAGTGCTTTAGTTAGCAGTTCTATTTATACGTGCGGCAAAATCGGTTTTTTTTGCCCGGATTAAGCACACGGACAACTCCAATGGTTAAATAAATGCATCGAATTATTGAGGTTGGTTTAGACATGTTATACGTGCTTGTCTGAGGATTGAAGACATTGGGAGGAGTAGATTGTAGTTGGCAAAGGAGCGCTCTCCAGGGAAACGTAATGTTGGTTGTTCCTAGGACTGTGCCGGCCTTAGTTCTACTAGGGATGAGATGGATCCACAACCCATTTTCCTTCATGCAGTCTTTTCCAAGCTGGGATAATGAATCAGATAAACTAGCGACAACATGTAGTTGATGTCAATATTGGTATGAAGATGTACGTTATTGATTATTGGTCTAAATTACACTAATCAGCTAGGTACTCACGCACACAGGTGAAACACACATATCGATACTGTTTGAATTTGACCTTAGTAAATTGTAAAGAATTTTATTTTGCAATGGAGAACAAGACTTCTGAGAGTTGTTGTAGCCAAGTGGCTTAAGAATAAAATAAAAATAAAAGAATATATAATAATAAATATACAAATATATATATCGTAAGAATAAAAAAAAAAAAATACATTCAGAATATAAAGGAAACTGATTCCAAAAAAAAAAAAAAAAAAACACTGTCGAAAAGGGGTTTTGTAAATAAAAACCAAAAGGAGAAGATAAATTGATTCTGAAATTAATATACATATTTGTGAAGAGATGAGAAAGGATTTAGAGATTCTTGCCTTTTCTTCACTCGTGGTTAGAATTAACTAGTAAGTTTAGTACATACTTTGGCCAAGCAAAGCAGTGCCTATAATTAATTCATACTGATACGGGTGAATAATTATTCTTCAAAAGTCCCTGTCTGAATTTACTCAGTTTTAAGGTATGAAGAACCATGCCTAAAATTTATCTATGCTAATACCGGTAGATAAATTTTCTTCAGAGATTCCTGAGCTATGTGATAGCAAATATTTTACAAATTTATAGTATATGGAATTGATTTCAGAATTAATCAACATAAATAAATAAAGGTTGGGGTGTAAATAATATTCTAGTTGAATTGTTGAATTAACAGAGGCAGAATGACTGAATGAAAGTGTGGAAACCAGATGATTTGAAAAAAATATTTTGGGGTTGGGAATTAAATTAATAATGAAATAAAAAGCTTATGTTGATTCAACATGGATCTAGATGAGGATTAATTTTAATAAAGAATAGGGTAATAATAATAAAAAAAAAAAAAATATTTTGGAAGATATGGTATACAAATATCATAATTATGATTGTACTAAACAATATTTGTGAGATTAATAGGCGAGGAAAATTTTCTCCGGACACAAAGTTGAGTGTCTGCGTAAATTTTGAGGGGCGACTGTAACGAACCACTTTTACTGGATTCATTAGTATCTCACAAATGCTCAAATAAAATAATTATATATTGTTATCAAATAAATCGAGCGATACTTGAATAATGAGGTCGAAAACAGTAGAGGGTTTGTTCTGTCGTTTTTTTCAGAGAATTGGGATGTGGGAATGTTTATATACAAAAAATATAAACATCCGATTTTCAGAATACTTTGAAGGAACACACCAATTTCTATTTAGGAATCGTATGAATAAGATTCAAAATTGAATGAAATGTTTTATCTTGGTTGGCGACTTTAAATAGAAATGTAACAGCTGAAGGGGGATCAGTGCTGGATAATTCTGGGAGTAGTATCACGTTTGCGTGGTAACGCTGGGATAAAATATTAAATTGTGTTAATTAATTACGAAGTGATTTTAAAGTTCGTTTAAAAGCTAGAAATTTATACTTTGAAATATTAGGATTGATTCTGGGAAGTAGACCATAATAAGTGAAATTGAATATAATTTAGTGAAAGTTTAAATTTTTGTGAAATATAAAATTAATTTGAAAAGCCGTCCAAAATAAAAGAAATTAACTAGTTTCTTTTTGGTGATGTTTTTCAAGTGTTCTTGGGTATTTAAAGTCAATGTCATGTTTAGCTAGTGAAAAAGTGAACGATCTTCGAGGGAAGATATTTGTTAGACTGTCGTAGTCTATAAAATATCTTCTATTTTAATGTTTCAGGACTCCCTTCTTGCCAGACAGGAATCCCTTTATCTGCTTGAAAGAGTTATTCAGTGAGTCCGCTGGATAGGCAAGTCTCATCCCCCCTAAATACCTTGTTCCTGACCCCTAGGCTCCGTCTGTCGCTTTAGGTTACACAGCGACAGATATCCTATCCTTAGTAGTTCAATCTAGGTATTCTGACCTTGCACCTCGTCAGAAGACATACACATTTAACTGCACATTTAAAACAAAATGAGAACGGTTTTCTCAAAGTTTGAATCACACACACCCAATTTAGCCAGGTAATTAGGCACACTTATATAGGCATTGTATTAGTGCGTATGTAGACCACTCTTACAAATTGGCATTTTCTAAAATCTAACCGGTGATTTAATTTAGTTTACTATTATTCTTTCATAAAGGAACGGGCAAAATAATTATCAAACGTATTAAAATACTAGATAAAAGGAGAATCTTGTAATTGAATATTATCGTTCTCGGAAGGAAAATTTCATTTAAATATAGTCTAGAATTTTCACAAGCGATTATTCCTATCTGGATAATCCAACTAGGAATTCTATTTATCCTACAGAGAATATTTAGAATTATTTGTAAGTAGGGGTATGAATCAAGTAGGGATTTTCCTAGGCTTCAGGAAGCCTAGATAAATCCCAAAGTTAACCAAAGGTGAAGGATGTATGTGGTTGATTTTGCGTTATTGATTAAATGTAAAATTCCCTGGAATGTTTGAAAATGACTAACAAACTTACTCCGACGGAAATAGGTTCGCGATCCTCTAAAATCCCTTGTATTAAAGTAAAAAGGAATTTATTTGAATTAGAATATCATTTGGATAAAATTCTCGGACAATATTAGGTAATCTACCTATGTCCAAGCGAGGGAGGATTGACCAAAAGCATTGGAAGAAATCCACCGAGGGCAGCGCGGACGGGGCTGTTCTCCAAAAAGTCGCTTATCTCTGGATATGAACCTTATCAAATTTGGTTCATCCTTCAAATAATTAAAGAAATAACTTAAAAATTCTATCTGAGAAGCAAATAATTTATACAAGTAATTTTTTGTCATTTCCCTAATGGATCTATTACAGATGCAAATCTGTCACGTAAAAGTATCTTGAAATAGCACAAGACAAACATGTCTGTATCGAAGCTAGAGTCAAAATCAATAAACCTCAGAAATTGTAAAATCAGAATGTTCAAAATATTACTAGGAACCTTAATTGTAGCTTATTCTTTTACAAAGGAATAACAAACTATAATGGAAATAAATCTCTGGAGTAATCTTTTAATTAATTGTTCCGATGTGTACTGAAGTAAAATAAAATTTAAGTAGGTATCTTTCCTATTAAAATTAGTAGCAACTATTACGAGGATATCGATAAAAAGGTAAAATATTTTATGTAGTTAGGATACGTTAAGACTCGACAATATTAACAAATAAAGAACTCGAGTTATTACAAGACACAACGTAGGTATATATCTAGACGATCATATGGCCAATTTATAGTGTTTAAAGAAGTAGGTAAGATTAAAGTTATCGTAACTCCACAGAGTAAAGTAGGAAGTCGGTGAGTGCGCGCGGTATAATAGGTAGTTAGATTATTAGGTACAATAGAGAGAAGGTAGTAGGGGGGGTGTTACAGGCTCAGCTGATTGGGATGGATTGCGGGAGTTTTACTCATCCTACCAATGGAGGGAACTTTGCTTCGTGTCGGGTGATCCGAATATTTGCGCAGATTCCGTTGCCGACGTCATTCTTCAGGGTATGGAATGTTTTATTCCAAACTCTGTGGTTCGCGTTGGCAGTAGGAATCTTCCATGGTTCGACAGGTCTTGCTCTGATAGTGTCAGCGATAAACGGGCTGCCTACAAGACTTGGTCCGAAGCGCGTAAATGATTGGATCCTCTAGCTTCCGACTTGAGGAAAGGGTTCAATGCGGCTTCTAGACGTAGCAAGAAGGTTATGGCTATGGCAAGGAAGCGGCACATTGGTAGGATTGGTGACAAACTGGCGGGATATCCTTCTGGCAGCAGAGCCTTCTGGTCTCTCGCTAAAGCTGCTGAGGGCAATTTCTGCTAGTCCTCTCTGCCATCACTTCACAAGCCAGATGGCTCTATGGCCCACACTGCAAAAGAGAAAGCCGATCTTCTGGGGTCTCTTTTTGCCTCAAACTCTACACTCCACGTTGGGGATACCGCACCACCATCAATTCCGCACTGCTCCAGTTCCATGCCTGAGGTACACTTCACTCAAAAGGCGGTCCGGAAGGACCGTGAGAAAGTCGAGTGGGCCTGACAGTATCCCAGCTATTGTGCTCAAACAATGTGCTCCCGAGCTGTGTTCTGTTTTGTCGCACCTCTTTGACCTCTCTTATACCACGGGGGTTGTGCCATCATCATGGAAGGTAGCCCATGTCCACCCTATCCCTAAAAAAGGGGATCGAACCGACCCGTCAAATTACAGGCCTATAGCGATTACCTCCCTACTCTGCAAGGTGATGGAGCGAGTGATCAACACTCGGCTTCTTGGTTATCTGGAGGAACACCAGCTGATCAGTGATCGTCAATACGGTTTTCGTCACGGTCGATCAGCTGGTGATCTTTTAGTTTATCTTATTTAGCGTTGGGCAGAAGCCGTTGAGAGTAGAGGAGAGGCTTTGGCAGTTAGTTTGGACATCGCAAAGGCGTTCGATCGGGTTTGGCATAGGGCTCTTTTATCGAAGCTTCCATCATATGGCCTTCCCGAGGGCTTATGCAATTGGGTCGCCAGTTTTCTATCCGGGCGGAGCATTAAATCCGTAGTTAATGGATCCTGCTCAGATTCCATGCCCATCAACGCTGGCGTACCCCAAGGATCAGTGTTATCACCCACGCTTTTCATCATGCACATCAATGATATGTTAGAAATTAGCGGTCTCCATTGTTATGCAGATGACAGCACCGGTGTTACCTTCTACTCTGGCCGCGCAAACGCCTCTCATGCCGAAGTGGATGTGAATAAGTCAAACATTGTGTCTGAAGTGGAAAGCTACTTAGAGTTAGTTTCAGATTGGGGTATCCAAAATCTGGTTACTTTCAATCCCACTAAGACACAAGTGTGTGCATTCACCGCAAAAAAAGCTCCTTTTAACATCGCGCCGCAGTTTCAGGGCATTCCTCTTTCCACTTCTGCGAGCATTGGGATTTTGGGAGTCGAAATTTCTAACGAGGTGCAATATGGGAGTCACTTAGAAGTGAAGGCAGCTCTAACTTCTAAAAAACTTGGGGTGCTTAACCGTGCAAAACAGTATTTCACGCCAACTCAGCGCTTACTTCTTTACAAAGCACAAGTTCGGCCGCACATGGAATACTGTTCTCATCTATGGCACGGGGCCCCTAAGTACCAGCTGCTTCGCTTTAACTCCCTACAGAGAAGAGCCGTTAGAATCGTCAACGACCCCAAACTCTCCAGTTCACTAGAGCCGCTGAGCCTGCGCCGAGACATCGGCTCGCTCTGTGTGTTCTATCGGCTCTACAATGGGGAGTGCTCTGAGGAGCTGTTTAATCTCATACCCGCTTCCAGGTTCTATCATCGCACATCTCGACAACGCAAGGGAGCTCATCCACACATCATCGACACGTGGATATCTCGTACAGCTCGCTTTACGAGATCATTTCTCCCCCATACGTGCAAATTGTGGAATGGGCTCCCCCCTGAGGTGTTTCCGCTAAACTACAACATGAGCCGCTTCAAAAAAAATGTAAAAAGAGTCCTTCAGGGCAGGCAACGCATTGGCAATACCTCTGGTGTTGCTGATGTCAATAGGCGACGGTAACCGCTTACCATCAGGCGGGCCGTAAGCCAGTTTGTCGAGCCATTACATTAAAAAAAAAAAAAAAAAAAAAAAAAAAAAAAAAAAAAAAAAAAAAAAAAAAAAAGTTCCGGAAATTCACGTCTTATCGATTCTAAATTCAAATCAAGTCATCGAATATGTTCAACTGGTTAAACAGATAGTTGAACATATTGGAGTAGAGGAAATAAAACTAATTTATATTACTTACAGAAAGAATAATACAAGGTAAGTACAAAATACATATGAAACAGTTGTGCTACCTGAAGACCGCTGCAAGCGATCTAAAGGTAGCTCAACTGATCCAAACCACTACCAGACGGAAGCGTCCCTAAGATGCTGGCTGCATTGCCATGCTGAATGGCAATACTAATGCGTTGAGCCAGACAAGAGCCAGCTCTCGGGTCACGCGTCGCTTCGACCAGATGCCCTAGAATAATTTTGAAAACGCGAAGAGCCCCGGAACCCCACTGACCCAGAGTCTCGACCCCGAAAGGAAAGCTCTCGAATAAGTAAGCTCTGTCGAGACTTGCATAATTGCGTCTTTTGAAGTTCTCAGCGGAATCTGCCGCTGCACCGGCCCTAACTGATGTCCCGGACAGATGAGATGGCACAAGGGTATCAACGCATGTAGCGTCCCACACCAAATTATATTACTCATGAATTTCATATTTGGGTAACCTAACGAATAAAAATTTTGTGTGTCCAGCCTAAGAATAGACCCTTCAGTCTCCACCCATGGAGGTCGTAAAAGCCGTCTAAGAGATTACCCGGACTTGTTGATAAGATTCGTTGGTATAAGATTTGTCCTGGCTGCTAGCTTATTATGGAATGTGTACCGGAAGAAAGCGTTAGCCGAGTCAGTCGTGGGAAGCAATGGCGGCGATGAGCTCACACCTTGTCACGTCTATATTCCACGATACTGATACTTATATATTTTATTGAATAAACGAATATATGTTAAGTTCAAATGATGTAATGTTCTTATTATAGATCGGGGAAATTACCAACCAGTACGCTGATAACGGAACCAATAATTTACACTAAGTGGGGCAACAACCTGATCGTATTTCTTGGGGCAATATTTCGACTTCAGTCTATAATCAGTGTTCAGTGTAATATTTGCCATGAGCACCTTAGGGTGCAATGTTTTACTCGTGGCACGAAGACTTCTTGAGATAGCGAAAACTGATTTTCCAGAAACTAGGACACCTAGCTAAAATAATTTTGATTGATTATCTAGTAAGGGCGCTATAGATTCAACGAATTTTTTTGGAGCAAGGTCTGGTACCTTATTTTTGTTTGCATAAAAAAATAACATAAAAATTTAACTATATTATTCATAACTTTTGAAACTATCATGGTTATGTACATAATAGTTAATAATGGTAGTGGTATCGTTCGTAATAAAAGAGTGAGAAAGAGGGTAGATCGATATATCTGCCAATAACATCTACTCGCAAAGTCAGTTCTCCCGTGATCATGGCGCATGCAACTGTGCCGAAATATCGGGAACATATAAAACTCAAAAATCATGGTAAATATCCCGTTTCTAGTGAAAATTCTATATTATTCATGTAAAAGTTACCAAATGTTTCAATGATTAAAACGTGTAAGAAGTATGTCTAAAATTGGATTTCAATTTTAAAAAGGTGGTATATTTTTTAGGGTTCCGTACCCAAAGGGTAAAACGGGAACTATTACTAAAACTCCGCTGTCCGTCCGTCTGTCTGTCTGTCCATCTGTCACCAGGCACCATGTATCTCATGAACCGTGATACCGTGATAGTTAGACATTTGAAATTTTTACAGATGCTGTATTTCTGATGCCGCTATTACAACAAATACTAAAAAACACAATAAAAAAATATGTAAGGGGGCTCCCAAAAAACAAAACGTTACAAAAAACGTGGTTCTTGCCGTTTTTATAGATAATGGTACGGAACCATTCGTGCGCGAGTCCGACTCGCACTTGAACGGTTTTTTTTAACGACTGAAGTAATTCAGGTAGTGTATTGAATTTATGATTTTTAACTAGATAAAAAGCTTAAGAATACCATATGTTTTTTCTTCTTGGAAACTAGAACTCTTCTTCTTCTCTTCTTCTCTTCTTGGAACTCTTTCGAATTCTAATAGAACTATAATAAAAAAACGGTCTGTGGCTAAGGCCTGCTGTCACCTGGAGTAGGCATTCAATAAATTCCGGTATTCCGGATATCCGGTTACGAGACTCTTGCACTCTGCTGGTGTATACCTATTGGCTAAATTCTGGATCATCATCATATTTTTGGCGACCGTCTCACCTTCACACCACTCTGTCACACTGGTGTGATGTTTAGGAAGTAAATTTGGATCGGTAGACTAATGTCATAAATTAAAAATTTCCAATACGAATAATGTCTAATAATAAAAATATCCAATTCGAATTTAGAGTGAACCTTGGATAAGAAAGTAACACAATTATGATCCAACTGATGATTGCAATAAATAATTTAAAAAAAAAACAATTCCTCTGCTGGACATAGGCTTCCTACGACGAGGTTAAATTCCTAATCTTGATTTGACTTTTAACTGACTAAATCAAATACGATATTCAAATTAAAAATACGCAAGGATACTACGTTATAATTCCGAGGGATCACTGTACCAGAAACACGATAGAACAATATTTTCTCGATAGAAAAAAATTAAAGAAAGTTACGTCTATTTTTTGCCTAGATTCGATTGTTTATTAAATTGGTGCATATTGTTAGGTAAAAATTCAATAATACTACAAAGCCGAGGGTTTAGTGTAGGTGTTTTGTAAAATTATCTATATTTTACGAGATATTCCATAAAAACCGCTTTTTCGAGCGGTGCGAGGCGTTTTATATTGTATGAAGATTTCTGCCTGGGTTTGGCGCATTTTTTATACTAATTGAATGACGGAACTAGCAGATGGCCCACCTGGTGTTAAGCGGTAACCTCTGCCTATGAACAGTGCATTACCTCATAGGTCACGTCCACCTAGAACGCGCCCTATGAGGCATTGCACTGCGCCCGCCACCCTGAGACATAAAGATGAAAAGTCTGTGCCTGTAATTTCACCGGCACCCTTACCCTTCAAACCGGAACACAGCAATGCAAGCAGTAGTGCTTTGCGGCAGAAATAGGCATGGTGGTAGTAATTCCCCGGACGAACTCTTTCACAATAAAGCTCTACTACTACTAAAAAGGGATCATATAGGGGGTGTGCGTATACTCACACTAGTTAGTACATAGTGGTCGCGTGTACTCAGAAGTCCATATACTTTCATCACCCCTGACCTGGCTATCTACTTTCTTGTTTTGAAGTACATAACATAACACCTAACAGTCACATACCTACGTAGTCCCACACCAGGATTCCCCGTGTCGTGGGTATCAATATGGGGATACATCAGCCACCATTAAAGTTCCTTAAAACTGTCCTGTTGTTCCTGAAGTCCTCACCAATAATAAATAAATAAATAATGCTGGACAAGTTCACACAACATTATCTAGCCCCAAGTTAAGCCAGAGCTTGTGTTATGGGTAATAGGTAATTGATATACATAATACAATACATTACATAGATAGATATTTTTTATTATACATAGAAAACACCCAGAACACCCGGAACAAATATCTGCAGATCGCACAAATTATTTGTTCCGAGGCGGGAATCGAACCCGCAACCTCCTGCGACGCAGGCGAACCATCGCCAGCCGCGCCATAGAGGTCGTCAAAAATAAAATAATACCACAGAGTAAGGAATAATACTAACGATAATACCAATATCATCCTCATATTGATATTGATAATGACGTTTTTTTTATACTACTGAATGACGGAACAAGCAGATGACCCACCTGATGTTAAGCGGTAACCTCTGCCTATGAACAGTGCATTACCTCATAGGTCACGTCCACCTAGAACGCGCCCTATGTGGTATTGCACTGCGCCCGCCACCCTGAGACATAAAGATGAAAAGTCTCATTTGCCTGTAATTTCACTGGCACCCATACCCTTCAAACCGGAACACAGCAATGCAAGCACTACTGCTTTGCGTCAGAAATAGGCATGGTGGTAGTACTTCCCCGGACAAACTCTTTCACAAAAAAGCTCTACTACTACTAAACTAACTTATTCCATGTACCAAACACGAAATTAATTTTGTAAAAATTAAAAGAAAACCCTCGACGCTATGAAACGGCTGAACAGATTTTAATCAAACATAGCTAAGAACACAACCGACAAACTCTCCATTCAAACAAAAAAAAAGAAATCGGTTCATCCATTCGGGAGCTACGATGCCACAGACAGACACACACACACACACACACACACACAGACACGTCAAACTTATAACACCCCGTCGTTTGCGTCGGGGGTTAAAAAACGCAAAAATATAAACTGCAACAATTATTTTCGTTATTAGTTATCCGACAAAAGTACCTACCAACATTAAAAATAAATGTAATTGTGGAGTTCAATTAATTTCAATAGTTCATTGCCCAACGGGTGCATTGTACATTAACAAAGAAACTAGGTAAATACACTAAAAGATCTTATCTCCAAGAATTAGTTTTCTATAAAAACACTCGTCAAAATATTTATGTAGATAACCGGTAGATAACTGATAGTCAAGTAAACAAACCTTTCAAATTTAGAATTAAGTACAGGCGATGTACCTAGTACCTATTTTTTAACTGCAATTTGGTATACAAGTCCTAATCCATTGAAGGCATATACAGCACCTGCCCCCCCTATTCCCTAACTGAAAGTCACTCGGTGACTAACGTTTGACAGGTTGATCAATTAAAAAAAAATACTATTAAGAATTGTCAATTGATGGTAATTTTACTTGTCAAACGTTGGTCACTGAGTGACTTTCAAGATAGGGAATAGGGGGGCTGATTGGTCTTATTTGGAAGCTTTCTCCCCATAGAGGAGACAATGTTATGTGCTGAAAAAAAACATTTAGTCTGCTAAGACTTTAATTTGAACGTATGATTCTGTGCTATGACGGTGTTTCACGTGGCATACATACATACATACATAGACACACGCCTTTTTCCCCGAAGGGGTAGGCAGAGCCTCAATGGGCCTCTTTTCACAGTGGGTTGCACCATCATTGTTTTACGTGATTTTCAATCTTCGCTCACTTAGGATGATTTTTTGATGTAATTATTCCTGTTCACAAGAATCATTTTTTAAGTTTTTTTATACTACTGAATGACGGAACAAGCAGATGACCCACCTGGTGTTAAGCGGTAACCTCTGCCTATGAACAGTGCATTACCTCATAGGTCACGTCCACCTAGGACGCACCCTATGTTGCATTGCCCTGCGCCCGCCACCCTGAGACATAAAGATGAAATTCATAGCCAAACCACTTGAAATGGGAAAAAAGGAAGAGGAATGGAAACGGTAGATACGTAACTAAATTGTTATTCTTAACATTTATTTTGTGGTCGAAACTGTAACTCCATGACTGAAGATCGTGATCACCAGGGCGTGTTTACTGTACGGGAGTGGACGGCTCGTCTCCAGCGATTCCTAAGGACCGGTTCCCACCAAAGCAAAGAGGAAAGGCGATGACAGGAGATGTGCTGCGAAGCTGGCAGGTTATTTCCATCAAAGCGGAGTGGAAAGGCGACGACAGGAGATGTGCTGCGAAGCTGGCAGGTTATTTCCATCAAAGCGGAGAGGAAAGGCGACGACAGGAGATGTGCTGCGAAGCTGGCAGGTTATTTCCATCAAAGCGGAGAGGAAAGGCGACGACAGGAGTTGTGCTGCGAAGCTGGCAGGTTATTTCCATCAAAGCGGAGAGGAAAGGTGACGACAGGAGATGTGCTGCGAAGCTGGCAGGTTGTTTCCATCAAAGCGGAGAGGAAAGGCGACGACAGGAGATGTGCTGCGAAGCTGGCAGGTTATTTCCATCAAAGCGGAGAGGAAAGGCGACGACAGGAGATGTGCTGCAAAGCTGGCAGGTTATTTCCATCAAAGCGGAGAGGAAAGGCGACGACAGGAGATGTGCTGCGAAGCTGGCAGGTTATTTCCATCAAAGCGGAGAGGAAAGGCGACGACAGGAGATGTGTTGCGAAGCTGGCAGGTTATTTCCATCAAAGCGGAGAGGAAAGGCGACGACAGGAGATGTGCTGCGAAGCTGGCAGGTTATTTCCATCAAAGCGTAGAGGAAAGGCGACGACAGGAGATGTGCTGCGAAGCTGGCAGGTTATTTCCATCAAAGCGGAGAGGAAAGGCGACGACAGGAGATGTGCTGCGAAGCTGGCAGGTTATTTCCATCAAAGCGGAGAGGCAATGCTTATGGGGAGGAGCTGTGAGCTGTGAGAGCTCGAAATCAGTCAAGTGCTGTCAAGGAAGACGTCATGTCGTTACAAAAGTTAAATCTTATTAATTTGCTTGAGGAAGAAGAATTAGAGGTTGAAGATACACAATGAATACTTTCTTATATAAACTATCGACGGAAATATAGATTCTGGATAAGAAACCATATAAAATGCCACAGTCATGGCGAATATAAATAAATAAATAATGCTGGACAGTTCACACAACATTATCTAGCCCCAAGCAAAGCAGAGCTTGTGTTATGGGTACTAGATAACTGATATACTTATTTTTTATTATACATAGAAAATACCCAGAACACCCTGAACAAATATCTGCAATCGCACAAATATTTGTTCCGAGGCGGGAATCGAACCCACAACCTCGTGCGTCGCAGGCCACAGAGGTCGTCCGTAATATGCCACACTCTTGCATTCAAGGCCTTTCGAGGACTATACACATCTCCGCTCTGTCGCGCCGCTAGTTCGCTCGCGGCACAAAGTTCTATAGAAATATAAGAGGAGAGTAGATACTCTCCTCTTCGCTTGATCCATTTCCACCGAAGCTAAGCGGAGAGGAGATATGGAAATAACGAAATCTGATTGGTTTATTCAAAACAAATCTCATCTTGTCTCCTCTCCTCTCCGCTTTTCTGGAAACCGGGCCTAATGGCAAACATCTGCACCACGTCGTAAAACTTAGTTTACCCTCTCGGAGCTGGTCAATACATCTACTCGGGGATGTACCGCGTATGCCTTGCCCTCTACGTTTCTCAAGTTTTTTGCTGCTACGACTCGCTACGGGCCGAAGTAGGAGAGTATCTGCTATGACAAATTGATAAATTTTTACAATCTGTTTCACCTTTCCTGGTGTAATCAATGCACAAGTTCAATTTGATCATTCCCGGTCTTCGATTGAGCAGAAATTTGGCATAACTGTATACCTGACAAGTTCTGAAGATACAATATTATGGTGACGCGAGCTGATAGGATGATGGATATTTCAATATGATACTTTTGCTTGGTTATTTTTTCAATTGGCACACCGGATTACACCATACACCGGATTATCCTTCGTGAAAAGGCTGAACTTGTTTAGCGTAATTGTGGGCTACTCCGCAAAGGCCACTTGTTCAAGAACTGAACTGAACTGACGGCAGGTAGACAACGGCACTCTTCGATGGATAATAGTAGACTGGCCGTATTTGCGCTAATTTAGATCCCAAATCCCGATCACTAATTTTATAAAAGATTTTTTTGAAAAAGATATTCTTCAACACAAACTTGTAGGCAAAAACATTATTCTTGTAGGTGTCATTAACTTTAGTATTATCAAAATAGAGAAGACTGACCCTTTCTGCTTACTTCGAATGTAATCGTTCGTAAGATAGAGACAAATGAGGTTATAGAAATGGCCAGGATCAACTACCTAGTAAATATAACAGAACAAAAACCGTTTTTAATAAACAAGGAATCGTCCGATTGACCTACCAACGTCAATTACTTGTTATTTAAAACACTACGCTGCTGGTGGTATCTTATTATTTTAAAAACAAGACCGATTTAAAACAACCCGTACCTAATATATAGAGCTTAACCTGACTGGCACCCCTTGTTTTGCACCAGAGTTGGGGATATAGGGGAAAGATTCCCTTATAAAAAATCTAGGAAATTTTTGAGAAGATTTTGAGACAAAATTTAGAAAAAAAAAACGTGAACCTATAGCGCCTAGCGCCTTAACTAAATAATCAAAACTATTTTAGTAAGGTGTCATAGTTTCGCTATATGAAGAAGTCTTATGAGCTGTGTTGTGCACAAAACCGAATATAGTTTCGCTATATGAAGAAGTCTTATGAGCTGTGTTGTGCACAAAACCGAATATAGTTTCGCTATATGAAGAAGTCTTATGAGCTGTGTTGTGCACAAAACCGAATATAGTTTCGCTATATGAAGAAGTCTTATGAGCTGTGTTGTGCACAAAACCGAATATAGTTTCGCTATATGAAGAAGTCTTATGAGCTGTGTTGTGCACAAAACCGAATATAGTTTCGCTATATGAAGAAGTCTTATGAGCTGTGTTGTGCACAAAACCGAATATAGTTTCGCTATATGAAGAAGTCTTATGAGCTGTGTTGTGCACAAAACCGAATATAGTTTCGCTATATGAAGAAGTCTTATGAGCTGTGTTGTGCACAAAACCGAATATAGTTTCGCTATATGAAGAAGTCTTATGAGCTGTGTTGTGCACAAAACCGAATATAGTTTCGCTATATGAAGAAGTCTTATGAGCTGTGTTGTGCACAAAACCGAATATAGTTTCGCTATATGAAGAAGTCTTATGAGCTGTGTTGTGCACAAAACCGAATATAGTTTCGCTATATGAAGAAGTCTTATGAGCTGTGTTGTGCACAAAACCGAATATAGTTTCGCTATATGAAGAAGTCTTATGAGCTGTGTTGTGCACAAAACCGAATATAGTTTCGCTATATGAAGAAGTCTTATGAGCTGTGTTGTGCACAAAACCGAATATAGTTTCGCTATATGAAGAAGTCTTATGAGCTGTGTTGTGCACAAAACCGAATATAGTTTCGCTATATGAAGAAGTCTTATGAGCTGTGTTGTGCACAAAACCGAATATAGTTTCGCTATATGAAGAAGTCTTATGAGCTGTGTTGTGCACAAAACCGAATATAGTTTCGCTATATGAAGAAGTCTTATGAGCTGTGTTGTGCACAAAACCGAATATAGTTTCGCTATATGAAGAAGTCTTATGAGCTGTGTTGTGCACAAAACCGAATATAGTTTCGCTATATGAAGAAGTCTTATGAGCTGTGTTGTGCACAAAACCGAATATAGTTTCGCTATATGAAGAAGTCTTATGAGCTGTGTTGTGCACAAAACCGAATATAGTTTCGCTATATGAAGAAGTCTTATGAGCTGTGTTGTGCACAAAACCGAATATAGTTTCGCTATATGAAGAAGTCTTATGAGCTGTGTTGTGCACAAAACCGAATATAGTTTCGCTATATGAAGAAGTCTTATGAGCTGTGTTGTGCACAAAACCGAATATAGTTTCGCTATATGAAGAAGTCTTATGAGCTGTGTTGTGCACAAAACCGAATATAGTTTCGCTATATGAAGAAGTCTTATGAGCTGTGTTGTGCACAAAACCGAATATAGTTTCGCTATATGAAGAAGTCTTATGAGCTGTGTTGTGCACAAAACCGAATATAGTTTCGCTATATGAAGAAGTCTTATGAGCTGTGTTGTGCACAAAACCGAATATAGTTTCGAGCCACGAGCGAAACGTTGCACCCTAATGACTAAGGTGGAAATATTGTCGCAACAAATACGATAAAAAAATATTAGCACAAGTTCCAGGAGTACCTAGTGTAAATTATTGGTTCCAATAGGAGCGTACTGGTTACGTAGTAACTATTAAGTAATCTGTGGTACTGGGTGGTAATTTCCCTGATCTATAATCAGAACATTGCATCATTTGAAGCTAATATATTAAAATAAACGCTTGACGGTTCACACAACATTATCTAGCGCCAAGCTAAGCAGAGCTTGTTTTAGGGGTACTAGATAACTGATATACTTAATACAATAAATACATTACCTACGTAGATATATATTTTGTTTTATGCATAGAAAATACCCAGAACACCTTGAACAAATATCTGTAGATTGTACAAATATTTGTTCCGAGGCGGGAATCGTACCCGCAACCTCCTGCGTCGCAGGCGAACCTTCACCCGCCGCGTCACAGAGATCGTCACCATCGTTAGTGGTCGAGTATTGATATTGATTATTCAGATACCCTTAGTCGGCTTTTACGACATCCACGGGAGGAGATGTAGAGGTCTATTCATAGGACACCACCACACAAAAACAAGCTTATCATAAATACGCACTTTTCCTTATTTCGTAAGATAGCTAGCACAAATAACTTAGTTGCTGATAACAAATACGTCAAGTGTGTAGTGATTGACGCATGTAGAGGGCGTGGCGCATATCTATAGAAATTATTATCTATTTGTGTTATACAACATGTTTTTAAATAGCACTGTTTGTTCAAAAGCTACTACGCTAGTGAAATCATTAGTTAAGTAGTTACGCACTTACAAAAAGTCATGCTGAACAAGAGCAATAATTAATCTCCAGGGAACTACTATTATATACTAGCAGCACCCCGCGGTTTCACCCGCGTAAGTCTCAATTCCGTAGGAATATCGGGATAAAAATGAACCTATGTGTTATGCTGGGAGTCCAGTTATCTCCATTCCAAATTTCATCGAAATCTGTCGAGCCGTTTCAACGTGAAGAAGTAACAAACACACTACACACACACACACAAACTTTCGCCTTTATAATATTAGTGTGATTATGTGTCCTGAGTCAACAGTAGGTCTCCTTCCGTGGAGGTTGTAAAAGCCGGCTAAGTGATGAGGTACACCATGCAGGGTAGGGCAGCAGCATCCACCTGATTACTCAACACTAAGGCTGCGTTTCCACCATAGATGAGCGAAGATGCGTAGCGAGTGTTTGTTAAGAACTAATAGAATCACTTCATTTACCTAGCCTCGCTCAGCGCAGCTCTGGTGGAAACTGCTTAGCAGAGCGAGGTTTTTATGCGTACAAAACAAGCGAGGGATGTCTGCGAGGGATGTGTGCGAGAGATGTGCGCGAGGGAAATGTGCAAGAGATGTGTGCGAGGGTTGTGTGCGTGCACAGGATGGACGGGAGCTTTCGCGTTTGGAGTTTTCGCATCTGAAAAGAGCCCGCTACACATCCTCGCACCGCTCATCTGCACACCGTTTCACAGCGTCGCTATGCGTCTTCGTACCGCTCAGCTGCCTAGCACATTTCTGGTGGAAACTCTCAAATCGTTCCACAGCCTCGCTATGCATACCGCACGGCTCATCTACCTCGCACATCTTTAGTGGAAATGCAGCTTAATACTGCGATCACCAATCCGCCTGAAAAGCGTGGTGATTATGACAAATCCCCACAATGTATTCCATGTATTTGATGATTGTGTAACAAATAAAATATTATCTCTCTCTCTCTCTCTCTCCCTCTCTCTCTCTCTCTCTCTCTCTCTATAAGCCTCTTCCAACAGTGGACGGGTGCAAACAGTGAAGCACCTACAGTTACCTAGCAGTAACCTAGCACACCTTTTTTTTTTGTCTTCAGAGTAGAAAATTCATTAGTAGTAGAGTACCTAGCAGTTGGTAGAGTCACAGGTAAAATAATACTGTACGTAGAGTATAGCATCTCCAAAACTATAACAAACCACACTGGTTCTTTCACCAGTGGTCACCATCCTTCAACCTGGTCACTGACCTGATAAAACTAACGAATAAAACTAGCGCCCGAACTAACGACCCTTATGATATAGAAGACAAGTATATTTTTTTACAAAAAAAACGACTTGAATGCTTCCAATAACAAATAGCTTCAAAAGACCCCATAAAATTTGAAGAATTCCCTCGTTTTCTCCAGGATCCCATCATCAGATCCAGACCTGATGACCAAGGGGACCATCTGGGAAGTATATTCATAAAAAAAAGATATTTTCCAAATCGGTCCAGGCGTCTCCGCGTAATCGGGAAACATACCTAAAAAAAACTAAGAATTAAGAATCTCCTCCATTTTTGAAGTCTGTTCAGAAGAAGAAACATTTATTTAGGCGAACAAATGCAGTTAGTTACAGATAAAAAACAAGTGATACACACGAAAACAATGATTAAGATGACCTACAAACTTTGGGGGCAGGGATCTAGGTCTTTCCCAAAACCTATGAAACTGATATTTGGTGACCTGATTCTACTTTGGTAAGTGATCTTTCTGTTTTTAACCCCCGACGAAAACGAAGGGGTATTATAAGTTTGACGTGTCTGTGTGTGTGTGTGTCTGTCTGTCCCATCGTAGCTCCCGAACGGATGAACCGATTTCTTTTTTTTTTTATTGAAAGTTCTCTTTGTCGGGATTGTTCTTAGCTTTGTTTGATCAAAATCGGTTCAGCCGTTCAGCGTTGGGTTTATTTTGTATTTTTTACATAATTAATTACTTGTTAGTAGTAGCACTACACGATTGAAAACTTTTATAGCGGAGAAAAAAATACCAAGGAAAGCTCTTTTAGAACAGAGATTTACAATTTACAGCCAAAGGAAATTTTATAAGTAGATTCATCCAAACATACATTTGTTTTTAGGCTATACGACTTTAAACGAAATCCTTTTTTTTATTTATTTTTTTATTATGCTTGAATGACGGAGCAAGCAAATGGCCCACCTGATGTTAAGCGATAACATCCGCCTATGAACAGCACATTCTCACATAGGTCACGTCCACCTAGGACGCGCCCTATGTGGCACTACACTGCGCCCTCCACCCTGAGACATAAAGACGAAAAGTCTCATGTGCCTGTAATTTCACCGGCACCCATATCCTTCAATCTGGAACACAGCAATGCAAGCACTACTGCTTTGCGGCAGAAATAGGCATGGTGGTAGTACTTCCCCGGACGAACTCTTTCACAAAAAAGCTCTACTACTACTAAGTTTGCATTAAAAAAGTACTAACTGTGTTATAAAACTCAGTTGTCCTCAGAATAGTAGTGTTATGGGTACTATAAGCAGAGTGTTTATAGTCTTTAGCATTGACAAGCACTTTCAAATTCGATTGAAACCGACATAACAAGTAATTAATTTAAAAAAAAAACCATCAACGTAATGAAGCGGCTGAACCGATTTTGATCAAACATAGCTAAGAACACCCCCGACAAATTCTCATTTCAAACAAAAAAAATAGAAATCGGTTCATCCGTTCGGGAGCTACACTGCCACATCCAGACACACACACACACAGACACGTCAAAATTATAACAACCCGTCGTATTTGCGTCGGGGGTTAAAAAATCAAATTAAAAAAAAAAAAAACTGGTCAGTTCACACAACATTATCTAGCCCCAAGCTAAGCAGAAACAGGGTAAAACAAGGTATTCCAGGCTATGGATATTCTGCGTTTATTAGTAGAATTTAGGACACATCCCGCCAGATTCCAGTAGAATCAGATTACCACATTGTGAATTTGGAAATGGCCTTATCACACAATGCTGCCTGACCGTTGGTCGGGGCTATCACCTCGCGGAAGCGGGCCTCAATCAGACACACCCTCCGAACCACTGGCTTATCGAGCGACTTTAAAAATAACGCGGATGACATAAATACTTATCGCTGGGTAAAATAAGTTATCTAGCTAAAAATAATGATGCAACTGAGTAAGATATCTCATACTCGTATCCAGGTCCTACTATCGCACCTCTCGACACCGGAAGGTAGGTCATACACACATCATTGACAAGTGGGTATCTTCTGTCCCCCATTATGTACTTTAATCTTGTTGGGCATGGAATGTTTTATTCACAACTGTCTAGTGGATGCGGGAGCGAGGAAGTGATAATGGTTCAATCGGCCTTGCAGAGACGCTAGGTAGGACCCTTAAATTCAAATTCAAATTCAAAATCTTTATTTCAGTCTTATTGAGAAATGCAATAAACCTAAAGCCTAAACCTAACCTAGCCTAATAAGCCCATATCAACATAAATAACTTAGAAACTAACATACATATAAAAACACTTTATTTATAACTTATCAACACACGTGTGATCGCCGACGCGTCGCGGCCCGGGGATCACGTGACAGGCGGCCTTTGAACCGCCGGAACTTCACTCCTTTCGGCCAGAAGTCAGGGCTCAAGTAAGTCTTCACACTTTCCATAGGGACCCTCGCCATAAATGAGCTAAAGCTCACATTATGACGAGAGTCTAAAAGCATGAAAAAGTAACACACACACATTCGCATCAATAAAATTACTAGCAGCGCCCCGCGGTGTTACCCGCATAAGTTTCGATCCCGTGGGAATATGGGGATAAAAATATGCCTATGTGTCAGTCCGGGAGTCAAGCTATCTCCATTCCAAAGTCCATGCAAATCCGTCTAGCAATTTCAGCGTAAAATAGTAACAAACACACACACACACTCACAAACTTTCGCATTCACATGTAGGATAGTATGATATGTATGTTAGCATTAAGTCCTCCTTGCACTATTGTCTTGTGTGAAAGTTTTTAAATAAATAAAAAATAAATGTCTCCTGGGAAAAGAATAAGGGGGTTACAACTTAGAGCATTGAAGGCCTCCTGGGTTACACAAGATAGGTTGGGATCTTAAAGTATGTTCATGCCAACAGCACGCTTTAGAGAAATGATAATGATTTCGGGCAAAGATTCGATAGTATGGATACAGATAATACATAATCCGATTGAATTTAAACTATGTCGTGCATGACACACCGTCGTGTGTGCGGAGTGATTGATAAAAACCGGCCAAGTGCGAGTCGGACTCGCGCACGAAGGGTTCCGGACCATTATCTAAGAAAACAGCAAAAAAATCACGTTTGTTGTATAGGAGTCCCCTTAAACATTTACTTTATTCTGTTTTTTAGTATTTGTTGTTATAACGGCAACAGAAATACATCATCTCTAAAAATTTCAACTGTCTAACTATCGTGACCGACGGACAGACGGACGGCAAGCGGAGTCTTAGTAATAGGGTCCCTTTTTACCCTTTGGATACAGAACCCTAAAAATAACGAGGCTGACAAAACAATTGATGCAAACAAGCAAATAAGTTAAAATAATAATACATTTATTGAATAAACCAATGTTTATATTCAAATGAAGCTCTGCCTCCTAGACCAGTATCCTTAACACAAGTTTCTGACGTTATCGAATCGAGACGATAGTCAATGTCAAATATTAACCAATCAAGTTATTAAGATTTCTAGTCACCCCGATGTCATTGGCCAATATTTGACACTGACTATCGTTTCGCTAGAGCGATTCGCCAACGTCAGAAACTTGTGTTAAGGGTACAGTTGTCTAATCGATGTCGATTAGCAGTTTGCTGTTCACTGCGCTGCGTGAATTAGTTTTTTTTCAAGAGCAGAAATATTTAAAACGCGCAACACAATGAATAGCAAACTGGACATCGAAATCGAACATCAGTCTATAACGCAATATGACCCCTGGACTACCTGTATGTCAGTATTTAGTTTCATCTCTGTAAGTGTAATGAGTTTTAGTGAAAAATTAATTTTTTTATACAAGCTTTTGTAAAATTTGTTATTGTAACCGTGTGCTGCTCAAAATAAGCCTAAACACGGCCAGTCTACTATTATCCATCGAGGAGTTCCGTTGTCCACCTTCCGTCTCCATCATCAGATCAGCTCGCTATTACCATCATATTGTATTATTATCGGAGCTTGACAGGTATGCCAAATAAGCCTAAACACGGCCAGTCTACTATTATCCATCGAGGAGTTCCGTTGTCCACGTTCCGTCTCCATCATCAGATCAGCTCGCTGTCACCATCATATTGTATTATTATCGAAGCTTGACAGGCATGCCAAATTTCAGCTCAATCGGTTGAGGATACTACCGCTTTAAAATTCAGTTGTAAGATTTTACCCGGACAAACATACATTGCAAGTTACAGAAAAGCTTGTAAAAATTGCTATACATCAACAGTAATTTTACAATTTATAATTACTTACATTAATAACTAAACTAATTATAGTGTTTACAATTAAAATGTAACAAACATCAGTTATCCAATCAGAATTTCCAAATCTTTCCACTGTCTAACGTCAGGTCGATTCTAAGGTCATAGTCACATAAAGTGCGCGCGCGCAATGATATCGGGGTAACTAACCCCCACGTGTTAATAATTATCATTATTAATGCATGCCTTCCATATAGCCACAGATTATTTAATAGTTACTACGTTAATAAAGCTATTTGTCCAACTGGTTCGGTTAAGAACTTACTTACTGCTAAAATTTCACGTTTATAAACCTGAGAAGGCATTCCGACAGAGCTCCGAGCGAACAACGGGTCAAGCAGATGGCCCACCTGATGTTAAGTGGTACACTCTGCCTATGAACATTGCATTACCTCACAGGTCACGTCCTCTTAGGACGCACCCTATGTGGCATTGCACTGCGCCCGCTACCCTGAGACGTAAAGATGAAAAGTCTCATGTGCCTGTAATTTCACCGGCACCATTACCCTTCAAACCGGAACACAGCAATGCGAGCACTGCTGCTTTGCGACAGAAATAGGTATGGTGGTAGTACTTCCCCGGATGAACTCTTTCACAATAAAGTTCTACTGCTACAAAATGCATGCCTGCCATATAGCTATTTGTCCAAGTGGTTCGGTTAAGAACTAACTTACCTATTGCTAAAATTTTACGTTTATAAACAGACCTTAACCTGACCTGAGGCATTCCGATAGAGCTCTGAGAATAAGCAAGTGGCAATGGGCAGGCCATATAGCTCACACTTAGAGCAATGCAGGCCTCCGTACGTGTCGATGAGCTCACAGGACTAATAACCGTTGTGGAAGAAAGGTTCTAGAGTGGCGACCACAAACAGGACGACGCAAAAGTGGAATGCTTTCCTTTCGATGGAGCAAAGACATTACGAGGTCGCAGGAAGTCGGTGTATGGAGACGGCTCAAGACCATTCGTCGTGGAATTTTATTAGGTAGGCTGATAATGATAATGGATATGAGAAGGAACTAGTTAATACTAGTTAATACTAGTTAATACTAGTTAATACTAGTTAATACTAGTTAATACTAGTTAATACTAGTTAATACTAGTTAATACTAGTTAATACTAGTTAATACTAGTTAATACTAGTTAATACTAGTTAATACTAGTTAATACTAGTTAATACTAGTTAATACTAGTTAATACTAGTTAATACTAGTTAATACTAGTTAATACTAGTTTCTCTCTTTCAACACCAATGTACATACATACATAAACTCACGCCTGTTTCCCGGAAAGGTAGGCACAGGCCACGGATTTCCACTTGCTACGATCCTGACACACCTCTCTTGCTTCATTCACTCTCATCACATTCTTCGACATGCTTGACGGTTAAGGGTACTCTTGATCTGGCCTTTCCAGAACGTCTCCGATCTGGTCTAAATATGCTCGCCGTAGTCTTCCCCTTCCCACTGTCCCATTCACGCTCGTCTTATGTGCCCGTTTCGTCAATCTACTATCGTCCATCCTTTCTAAATGCCCCAAGCCCCAAACCATCTAAGCATATCTCAATTCTAGTCATGTAATCAACACCAATGTAATCATGGTGTCATAATGTCACGTAATCAACATATAGTAATCAACACAAATGATTATCCAATACAAGTAATTAATTTTGTAAAAAATAAAAAAAAACCCAACGCTGAACGGCTGAACCGATTTTGATCAAACAAAGCTAAGAACACTCCCAACAAATACACCTTTCAAACACGACACGTCAAACTTATAACCCCCTTCGTTTTTCGTCGGGGGTTAAAAACAGCATTTAAATCAGAGCAGCCGTTCCCCTTACATCCTGTTCACCGTGTACTGGTCATCATCACCTGGAGCCTAATGTCATCAGAAAAAAATGATTATTTTGAGCTTAAACTGAAGGTTCTTGATGTAATTTAATTTAAAAGAATGATGATGAAAAAGTAAAGCTGTTAAAAAAACTGTATTGTATATTGTATTTATCCTTTTAGTTTAATTTAATTGTATTATTATTATTATTATTTTTACTGTGGTTCTTGTTTGTAAGGCACGCCTCACCATCTTTCTGCACGTCCAGGATGACTGGCAGATAATGCTGTTAGCATTAAGCCCTCCTTGCACTATTGTTTTGTGTGAAAGTTTTAAATAAATAAATAAATAACATATTTGTTCAACGGGCGGGTTGTACCACCGGTGGTCACGTAGGAAATATTACCCCACTGCATAGATAACATTGTAATTTTTTCATCAGTTCTGAACACGCGTTAGGTAAGTCGGTACTTACTGTTACTATTTACCTTGACAAACAATAATTCTTTGCGTACAAAACCTATTTAAAAACTAGGAATTTTTGATGAAAATAGGAGCAATCTAGACCAATCCTTGCAAATAAAAAAAAAACAAATCGGTTCATAAAATATGACGGAGATATGAGTTAACCAACATACTAAAACATACAGTCGAATTGAACACCTCCTTTTTTTGAAGTCAGTTAAAAACAAGATAAGAGGCAATCGCAAATCGAAATAAAAACCATTTCTCGTTTACAAATTTACAACTGTAGCGTATCTCATTGATAGCGTTCCATCGGCTATAAAGCCGCCGGCTGCCGGCGATGTTTCACAGCTAGCCCATCATTCAGTCAGTACGCACTCACCTAGTCGACGCCCGCGCTTGCAGTGAACATGTCGAGAGACGAAGTGTCGATACATATCCTGAGGAAGCTGGTCATCGATGGATTTTTGCTTGGAGGCTGTGAGTAGATTTTTATAATTATTATATACAGTGGTGGGATAAAAACGTTTGTCACCAGAGCCCCTGGTATATATGGAAAACAGTACTTTTTTCTGGCCAATTTCTCAATGGCTATAACATGCCTGGTGTTTATTCACAGCTATGAATCACCTATTTATATAGTAAGTCTTTGAATATTAATTTTGATACAACTCAATATAAATTATGAAAAATAATAATCAAATATACCTGTTTACGTAAGCACGAACACAAAATCTTTGAGTTGTTTTTTTATCCAAATGGTACCGAATTAAAATCTGAGAAAATTCATACATCCAGGGCATATAGTTTATTAGTAAGTGAACGTTATATTATTTCAAAAGTTTATTGAATCAGAACCCAAAAAAAAATTTGTCCACACAAAAAAAAACTAAAAAAAACATGTGCGCGAAACTTTTTTTTAAATATTTACTTTGATTCACGCTTCAAGCAGATGGCCCACCTGATGTTAAGCGGTACCCTCTGCCTATGAACAGTGCATTATCACATAGGTCACGTCCACCTAAGACGCACCCTATGTGGCATTGTATTGCAAAAAAGGTATGTTGGTAGTTCGCGGACGAACTCTTTCAGAAAAAGCCTACTAAAACTTGGATTCATAAATTGCAACCAATAATCAATGATTAAGCCGTTCGTGGTACGGCGGGCGAAAAGCTGGCTGAGATACGAAAAGTGCAAGTTTGAATCCTACTGCGAGACAAATTCCCGGGACAAACTCTTTCACAAAAAAGCTCTACTACTACACCAACAAAATGATTTTAATAAATTGGATTTTGCTAATACTATTGAGAAATGGTAATTTTATTCCCATTCGTCACCAGTAGAGACGAATCTAGCAAACCGCCTGCCAAGTGTGGTGGTTATGGCAAAACCCCCCATTGCATTCTATGGGGGAGGCCTTGCCTAGTAGTGGATGTCTACAGACTGTTGATGTTGATGATGAGAGTGAAACAAAGTGATGTCAGTACAGTGATGGTTAGCAGGAGAGCCTCACACACCCGCCCACACCCACCAATACACCCTCATCCACACACCCTTACACGCGATTAATCTTCTTTCATTCGCCCTTTCCTTTTTGTTATTGTACTGTTTAAAATTGTGTAATTAAATTGCCTCGCACATTGTTTTCCGCATACTTAAACTTTTGTTTTTACAAGCTTTTAATGAACTTGCAATGTATGTCCGGGTGGAATCTTGCAACTGAATTTTAAAGCAGTAATCCTCTACCGATTGAGATGATATTTTGCATACCTGTCAAGTTCCGATGACATTACAATATTATGGTGACAGTGAGCTGATCTGATGATGGAGACGGAAGGTGGACAACGGAACTCCTCGAGGGATAATAGTAGACTGGCCACGGTTAGTCTACTATTATCCCTCAGTTCCTCTGTTTATTATTATCAGGGCCTGGATATAGCCATTATTATTTGTAAATTAAACATTTGTACCTATTTATTATGTTCAGTAGTTAGAGTTTGCTAGGAATGGTTCGCAATTAATAATATTAATAAAATATTTATATATATGAATAATCAAGAATAATCAATTTATTAGTAAATACAAATTTACAGGTCAGATAATTTGAAAACAAATAAAATAAAATAAAATTTCTTACGAAAAATTATGATAAAAAAACATTCTAAACAATAAAAATTCAAATTGTAAACATAAACTTATTAATTATAATTCATTGCAGATGTCATGTTAAAACTAAATAGTTATACTAAGTAGCAATTACGTAAGATTTTATTCAATCAAATCTAATTGATATTATTTAATTTTACACACAAAATCTTCGACATTATAGGTTATTATGTTTTTTTTTTTTTTTTTTTTTTTATACTACTTGGATGTCGGAACAAGCAAGAGGCCCACCTGATGTTAAGCGGTAACCTCTGCCTATGAACAGTGCATTACCTCAAAGGTCACGTCCACCTAGGACGCACCCTATGTGGCATTGCACTGCGCCCGCCACCCTGAGACAAAGATGAAAAGTCTCATGTGCCTGTAATTTCACCGGCACCCTTACCCTTCAAACCGGAACACAGCAATGCGAGCACTACTGCTTTGCGGCAGAAATAGGTATGGTGGTAGTACTTCCCCGGACGAACTCTTTCACAAAAAAGCTCTACTACTACTGTTACTACTATATGTTAATATTTATTAATTTTTATTGGTTACTTTTTATTTATTATTAATATTTTTTTATTATTATTATTATTAATTGCCTTATTTTTTATATCTGTGTAATTTGTTTTTGTTTTAGATTTTTATTTTATGATGTATGCTTTTGCGTGTTGCATGTGTGTGTCTTTGATTGTTTAGTCATAAATAAACGTTTCTTTCTTTCTTTCTTTCTTTCTTTCTTTTGAATTATCTGATTTGGTTCCAGTGGTCGCCTGCCTCGTGGTTGTGTCCGCGCTATGGGAGCCCTTCCAGCGAGGGTTCTTCTGCGGAGACGAGACCCTCATGTTCCCCTACAAAGGAGACACTGTCACTGTCACGATGCTGAGGGTGGTTGGGATCGCACTTCCTGCGATAGCTGTAAGTTACCGTTAGTCTTTTTCCACCAAACAATACTCAGACTCCAGTATTTTTCCACCAAACAAGAGTCAGACTCCACTACAAAGACCTTTTTAGGGTCCCGTACCCAAAGGGTAAAACGGGACCCTATTACTAAGACTCCGCTGTCTTTCTGTCCGTCTGTCACAGGCTGTATTTCATGAACCGTGATCGTTAGACAGTTGAAATTTTCACAGATGTTGTATTTATGTTGCCACTATAACAATAAATACTAAAAACAGAATAAAATAAATATTTAAGGGGCTCCCATACAATAAACGTGTTTTTTTTCCCGTTTTTATTGATAATGAAAAGAACAGAACAGAACCCTTCGTGCGCGAGTCCGACTCGCACTGGGCTGGTTTTTTTTCCTCTTTATAAATTGGCGCCGGACGGCTTATGCAATTCTCATTTTCAAGTTATTTTTCATTTTCATTAGTGTATTTTCGATTTAATTTGCAACGTTACACTCCTTCCAAGTCCTCATAGTCAAAGTCAAGTCATGTTTTAGTAAAACGGTGGCCTGTTCGCTAAAACTTTGGTAGTCAATTTCCACCAATTTTAAAAGTCACGCAACTCACTTCCATTTCATTTCACTACACTTGTGCTCTTTAAAAGAGCTACATTGTTAAAAATACCATCAAAATAACACAAAATAACTCAACCAAAACACTAGGAAAAGAAATAAAATACAAGTAATTAATTTTGTAAAAATTAAAAAACCCTCAACGCAATGAAACGGCTGAATCGTTTTTGATCAAACATAGCTAAGAACACTCCCGACAAATGAAACTTTCAAACAAAAAAAATACTATATCGGTTCATCCGTTCGGGGGCTACGATGCCACAGACAGACACACACAAAGACACACACACACAAACAGACAGAGACACACACACACATACACAGACACGTCAAACTAAGTTAAAAAGTAGACGACGTCTCTCTTCAGAAATGGCGGACCTTAAATATGCCGTGCAATGTTTCCCCAGAAGACGCTTCGCTGCGAAGTGGAACTAAAAAAACCGTTCAAGTGCAAGTCAGACTTGCGTGTTTGATAAAAGTAGGCTACCTTATTACCACTAGAAATGAGTCCTCGGTGAAATTGTTACACATTTAATTTTCTCTTCACGTATATATTCCGTTTCACGACGATGCAAAGATTAGCCGTATGAACAAAACTCTACAACGTTGAAATATTTACAGTCTCTAGCTTTTTGCACTGACAAGCAGTTTCAAATTGGACACAAAACACGTTAAACTATTCAAAAGATATTTCACTTTTATTAGTAGCGTTCTGTAGTAAAATTTAATTTATGCTAGGAAAAATTTAAATAATCTCTAATTTGTAAAGGATAAATAATAAATAAATAAATAAAAAATGCTGGACAGTTCACAAAACATTATCTAGCCCCAAGCTAAGCAGAGCTTGTGTTATAGGTACTAGACAACTGATATACTTAATACACAATATATTACATAGATAGATATTTTTTATTATAAAAAGAAAATACCCGGAACACCCTGAACAAATATCTGCAGATCGCACAAATATTTGTTCCGAGGCGTGAATCGAACCCGCAACCTCCTGCGTCGCAGGCGAACGTTCGCCCGCCGCGCCACATAGGTCGTCAAAGGATGGACATGATTACAATACAAGACATAACAATAACTTGGTTGTCCCAAAAACGAGGTCAACGAATATCTCAAAAAGTTTTATTTGTAGCTCAATCAAATTATACATGATCAATTTTTATTTTATTTTTATAAAACATCGATTATTCGATAAAAGCTATTATCGACTAGACGAAGCCTTTGCTGACAAATATATTTTTAAACATTGTGACATTTGATCCGACGTTGACATTTAGTGCTATACATTTTTAAAATATAAAAATTTGTGTAATAATTTGACAATGCTATTGCAGCTATGAAGTTTGATTGTTTTTTGTGTTGTTTTATTTAATTATTTTGAGTTTTGTGTATTGTTTGACTTGACTAACCTCGAGATGGTAGTCTGGCATGAACACTGGTGTTCGATTTGAGTACCCTGACAGTAGGTTTTAAATTACGCAATAAAGGGGCTGATATGAATAAATTAATTGAATTGTATTGAGCACGGCTAACATTTTTGCTTAGTCTTAAATACAATTTGTATTTTGTTCAAAAAAAAATGGAAACCCCTTGTTTTTTTAAATGTACCTGACATCAGTCTTGTTGATAGTGTTCGTATAAAATGTAGCCTGTATCACCCTGACAGTAATAACCACCCGGTTGATACCTCATTCATCAAAATTGGATGAGTAGGACGCTACGGTGAAAAATACGTAAATACACTGCTAAGGTCGTCGCTCTTTCCTGAAAACTACAATATGGGTTTCTGTGAATAGGTGCCGTCTGGACCTATCGTAGGCCGCATCGTCACTTAACAGGTGAGATTGCGGTCAAGTTAACTTTGCCGTAATAGTCAGGTAAAATGCAGCAACAAAAACAACGAAATTATAACCTTTTTATGTTTTTTTTTTTTTTTTTTTTGTATACTACTTGGATGACGGATCAAGCAAGGGGCCCACCTGATGTTAAGCGGTAACCTCTGCCTATGAACAGTGCATTACCTCATAGATCACGTCCACCTAGGACGCAACCTATGTGGCATTGCACTGCGCCCGCCACCCTGAGACATAAAGATGAAAAGTCTCATGTGCCTGTAATTTCACCGGCACCCTTACCCTTCAAACCGGAACACAGCAATGCGAGCACTACTGCTTTGCGGTAGAAATAGGTATGGTGGTAGTACTTCCCCGGACGAACTCTTTCACTCTTTTCACTGTGCATTTTGATCAAACCTGCCATACCAATAAAAATATTCAATTAGTTTGAATAGTTCACTGTTATTTTATGCTTGCCATATACCACTGAATAAGAAACAAAAACATTAAGAACGGATCAAATAAAATACTCAATTCAATTTTTCATAATATTATCCAATAATTTACTTCTGTACAAGCAACATGTTTATAATGTGTTTCTAACATACTTACACACGCGAGTCAGATGAGAAAATACGAGTACTACGTAGATCTATCTATCTACGTAGTATTTTCTCATCTGATAAAATAATAGATATTATACTGAATAGAGATAGATTAACTGTTTATTGATCACCACACAGAAACAATACAAAAATAAAAGATATTATACTGAATAGAGATAGATTAACTCTTTATTGATCACCACACAGAAACAATACAAAAATAATAGATATTATACTGAATAGAGATAGATTAACTCTTTATTGATCACCACACAGAAACAATACAAAAATAATAGATATTATACTGAATAGAGATAGATTAACTCTTTATTGATCACCACACAGAAACAATACAAAAATAATAGATATTATACTGAATAGAGATAGATTAACTGTTTATTGATCACCACACAGAAACAATACAAAAATAATAGATATTATACTGAATAGAGATAGATTAACTCTTTATTGATCACCACACAGAAACAATACAAAAATAATAGATATTATACTGAATAGAGATAGATTAACTCTTTATTGATCACCACACAGAAACAATACAAAAATAATAGATATTATACTGAATAGAGATAGATTAACTCTTTATTGATCACCACACAGAAACAATACAAAAATAATAGATATTATACTGAATAGAGATAGATTAACTCTTTATTGATCACCACACAGAAACAATACAAAAATAATAGATATTATACTGAATAGAGATAGATTAACTGTTTATTGATCACCACACAGAAACAATACAAAAATAATAGATATTATACTGAATAGAGATAGATTAACTGTTTATTGATCACCACACAGAAACAATACAAAAATAATAGATATTATACTGAATAGAGATAGATTACCTCTTTATTGATCACCACACAGAAACAATACAAAAATAATAGATATTATACTGAATAGAGATAGATTAACTGTTTATTGATCACCACACAGAAACAATACAAAAATAATAGATATTATACTGAATAGAGATAGATTACCTCTTTATTGATCACCACACAGAAACAATACAAAAATAATAGATATTATACTGAATAGAGATAGATTACCTGTTTATTGATCACCACACAGAAACAATACAAAAATAATAGATATTATACTGAATAGAGATAGATTACCTGTTTATTGATCACCACACAGAAACAATACAAAAATAATAGATATTATACTGAATAGAGATAGATTAACTGTTTATTGATCACCACACAGAAACAATACAAAAATAATAGATATTATACTGAATAGAGATAGATTACCTCTTTATTGATCACCACACAGAAACAATACAAAAATAATAGATATTATACTGAATAGAGATAGATTAACTGTTTATTGATCACCACACAGAAACAATACAAAAATAATAGATATTATACTGAATAGAGATAGATTACCTCTTTATTGATCACCACACAGAAACAATACAAAAATAATAGATATTATACTGAATAGAGATAGATTAACTGTTTATTGATCACCACACAGAAACAATACAAAAATAATAGATATTATACTGAATAGAGATAGATTACCTCTTTATTGATCACCACACAGAAACAATACAAAAATAATAGATATTATACTGAATAGAGATAGATTAACTGTTTATTGATCACCACACAGAAACAATACAAAAATAATAGTAATACAAAGACACACGCCTTTAAAGACGCCACGTTTTTAAAGGGTAGGCAGAGCCTCAAATGGACATCTTTTCACGTGGGTTGCACCCATCGTGGGAAATAGACGTGACAAGTGGTGAGCTCATCGCCGCCATTGCTTCTCACGACTGACTCTGCTAACACTTTCTTCCAGTATTATCACATTCCTTAAATAAGCTAGCGGCCAGGACAAATCTTAATACCTACGTACTATTACGCGCAATATATAACTACTTATTAGCCACGACAGAACGGAGTAGGTATATGCGTTTAGGGTGAAAGGTTGTATGTGTGTTGGTTTATGTATGAGTGCAAACGAATGCTCCCATTTATCTCCAAAACTGTTTGACTGATTTTGATACGGTTCTCTGTAAAGGGTTTGTGATTCATACGCAACATACTAAAATAGGTACCCTTAGACCAAAAGAGCTCTGATGGCCATGGGCGGCAGGCTACTTAGACAGGATAATTTGATAGTTAACATTGCAAACGCAAACAGCTAAAAATTATAGCTTTTTAAATAAAATTAATGAAGATGCGTCAAGTTCGTTAAGATTCAATGACTTAGCAGAGATCACGGCAGAGGAGGTTAGTAGATTAAGTATTTAGTTTTATTTTAGTTACGTATATAGACTATTTATTATTTTATAAAAACGGGAAATTTTCACGTATCAATCACGTACCTTATCAATTTGATATTTGTATACAAAAATAGAAAAATGAATTGATCAACCTAATTATAGGTTCCTACTACTATCTACCTACCTACCTACCTACCTAATAAGATTTGGATAATAATATAAAGCCTCCGAAAAATAAACTGCGAACTGCTGCACACTGTAATACTATCTGAGCTGCGGTAAAATGAGTTATCGAAAAATATACTAATTTAACTGTGTAACATCTACCGACACAATAAATTAAAATAAGCAAACTAAACTTTATCACTACCACCTATTTTAAATAATGAAACTGCGAATAAATTACTGAACTTCCGAAAGAAAAACTAACCTAAAATCTAAACTTTGGTGTAGGAGTGGGTCGACAACTTTTTCAAATTTTTTGTTGAAGCAAGTGCCTTTATTGTGTTTTTTTCGGAGGTTTTATTAAAAGCCATACGATTTTGCTTTTCGTTGAAGCCTGAATATAAGTTTTTTTTCTCGTTAATTTATGGGGCGACATCAGGCCTCATCCTTACAGGCCCAGGGAGACAAATATTAAAATACGCCACTGATTCTGTGAACTATGTTCATCTTCCATTCACATAGGTACCTACTGCAGGGGAAAGTTTAAAATAAGTGTCAGAACATGGGAGGTCCCGACGGACCAACATGCTTCCCGATAGTACATTGAAATACAATAGCATTGAACTTCATCTAACAAAGAACTCCGGAAGATGTATTTATGAGTGTCATTGAGGCGTCCGGCATGAGACGACTTCAATTCCATCAATTAGGCCTGTATTCAGCTCTAGCTAAGTCTGAATATGTAATTGGAATGCTCTATTTTTCATTCTCGACTAAAAAGAGGGGTGTGCCATAGTGTGTCTGTTTTATGTATGTATGTTTGTTGCCTTGTACCTAGCTCCGGAATAGGTACTCTGATTTAAAAGAAAGAAACAAAGAAAACTTCTTTATTTGGAACGGCATACAAGAAATGACACTCGACAAATAAAATAAAGAAGATAAAACATGAAGGGTAAAAAAAAGGCAAAAACGAAGTATATAAATCTAACTTAACTACAATTCATTGAGTTTCTCTCAGTGCCATCCACGCAGTGACGTCACAAATTGGAGTCCGACTCAGCATGATGTTGCGTATATTTCATACATACATAGATACACACAGTCGAATGGGTACGATCTAAAACCCATTGGTAATTTCGGCCATATTATCAATCAATTTTGCAAGCAAAGCCTTGTTTTGTCCGTAAGACCCCTCCATTATACAATACCTTACGAACCAGCGCATCGAGCGAACATTCGATTTTTCAACCCGTTTGTGTTTTTTTCCGTTTGGAATCTGACTTTTGGTAAAACGGCATTCGAGTTTTCGAACCACACCCGTGGATGACGTAAAAACCGAACACACACAACCAAACAGATTCACCAGATACACAGAACACACAGAACCGACACAGACTTCACTTTTTTTTTTTTATACTTTGTGCTTGAATGACTAAACAAGCACAAGGCCCACCTGATGTTAAGCGGTAACCTCTGCCTATGAACAGTGCATTACCTCATAGGTCACACCCACCTAGGACGCGCCCTATGTGGCATTGCACTGCGCCCGCCACCCTGAGACATAAAGATGAAAAGTCTCATGTGCCTGTAATTTCAAGATTATGACAAATCCGTCCTATAGCATCGATGGAGGAGGTCTCAATGTCTTAATTAAGCAATCTTATTTTCCCCAGTTCCTAGTATGCGAATGGGCGCTTCTCCGTAAAGAGAAGAATGACCAGCGCGTGTTTGGAGTGCGCATACCCGCATGGATGCGCGGCGTCTACTGCGTGGCTATTGCCTTCGCGATTGGAGTGTGCTTCTGTGAACTCGCCAGCGAGATCGCCAAGAACACTATTGGAAGACCTAGACCACATTTCTATGACGTAAGTATCCTTGAAATTAGTAGTGCGCCAAGCACCTACACAAACGTCATCAAAATATTATCGACGTGATTTTTTTGCCGATAATGGTACGGAACCCGTCGTGTGCGAGTCCTACTCGCACTTGGCCGGTTTTTTTATGAATATGATTTAACGATTGAGAGTCGCAAATACTTTTTAGTAGTAGTAGAGCTTTTTTGTGAAAGAGTTCGTCCGGGGAAGTACTACCACCATACCTATTTCTGCCGCAAAGCAGTAGTGCTCGCATTGCTGTGTTCCGGTTTGAAGGGTAAGGGTGCCGGTGAAATTACAGGCACATGAGACTTTTCATCTTGATGTCTCAGGGTGGCGGGCGCAGTGCAATGCCACATAGGGCGCGTCCTAGGTGGACGTGACCTATGAGGTAATGCACTGTTCATAGGCAGAGGTTACCGCTTAACATCAGGTGGGCCATCAGATTGTTCAAATTACAAGTAGTATTCAAAAAAAAAGTACTAGATCGCGAGTGAAAGATTTTGAGCAATTTGCTCAGACCCTGGCGACACGCACCCGTCTTGTTACCAATTCCCCTTTCTTCAGTTTTTTTTTCTATTTTATTTTTTTATACTACTTGGAATGACTGGTCAAGCTGATGGCCCACCTGATGTTAAGCGGTACCCTCTGCCTATGAACACTATACCAAGGATGACTCAAAATGGTCTTTGTAATTTCAACTGACATTGACTTTGACCGGACACGAAAATAGAAAGGCTATGCATTAAATTTTGCACTTAATGACCTTCACAGCACATTATTTATTTAAATCGAAGGTTGTGACTAGCGGACTGACAAATTACACAGGTTAGATCATCACCAGTTATTAGGTACGGCATAGCTAACCATTGTATATGGTGTAACATTCTCTGAATATAGTATACTTAGTACCTATAGTTATATAATTACCCATTGTATTGACTCTAGAATGTGTGTTCAACTAGATAATAGGTACCTACTCATTTAGTAATTTTCCTATTAACAAAATTATTGGATAATATAAACCGTCTTAAAAAAGCTGTGGTGTGTCCGACCAAAGAATAAACCTCTCCGTCTCCTCACGTGGATGTCGTAAAAGCCGACTAAGGGATTACCCGGACTTGTTGAAAAGATTCGTTGGTTTAGGATTTGTCCTGGCTGCTAGCATATTATGGAATCTATTACTGGAAGAAAGCGTTAGTTAAGTCAGCCGTGGGAAGCAATGGCGGCGATGAACTCACCACTTGTCACGTCTATATTCCATGATGGTGCAAACCACGGTGAAAACAGGCCCATTGAGGCTCTGCCTACCCCTTAGGGGAATAAGCGTGTGTCTATCTATCTATGTATGTAAAGTAGGTCTCAACATCATCATCATTATCCTCTACAAGTCCTCTGCCTTCCCCATAGAGTGCCACGACAGGCGGCCTCAATCCACCTACGCAATTTTTTTTTGATGGCTTGCTTATTGCCACTTCAACTTGGTAATTGTACGCGCTATGTCGGTGACCTTGGTTTTTGCAAAGATCTCAGAAAAACTTAAACAGCTCAACTTCTGCAACAATAATCCATAACTTACAGTTACTGTGATTCGGTTGTGGAATGCATGTGCAATGCCACACCATATTCGAGACCTCTACTCCAATGTATCATCCATCGGTGCCTTCAGAGTTGGATTGTTTAATCACTTTTCTACTCTCATGACTAACTCATATAAAGTTAGCGGTATCCTGAAATAAAAATTCTTAGTTTATTTGGAAATAAGTAATTATTGGTATGCATATTTAATATCCAAGTAACTTAGCTTTACGTTTATGCATATTATACTTACTATTATTTATTTTAGTACCGATGTACTTACATTACATATATATTTTATACATTATTATATATTTATTGTTTATTTTTATATTATAATATTATCTTGTTCATGTCTATGTTAAATATACCTACATAAAGTACGTTTTCACACCACCTGCTCGACAATGTCCAATTCTCTATATAAGTATAGAGTCCCTCGTTACGCTCAGGGTTCAATATGCCGCCCGCGACGTGAGACAATGCTTTATTCCCATAGTGCATAATCTCTTATGATAAAAATGTTTCATGTACATTTTTTGTTTTGTGCAATAAAGAATACTCTATTCTATACTAACTTCTCTGTTCCAGCTATGCAAGCCGTCAGTGAACTGCAGCCTCCCAGAATGGCAGGGCCGGTACATACAAGCGGCAGAGTACACGTGTACTGGAGAGCACAGCCACCTGTTCCAGAATATGAGGAAGTCGTTCCTCAGCGGGCATTCTTCCTGGGCGTCATACACTATGATTTTCATGGCTGTAAGTATTGATTTTTTGAAAGAACTAACTACCTTGCGTTCTTAACTACTCTGAAAAATCTATACCGGGTCATGCAGAAACAATGAAACAAACAACAATGAACATGAAACAATTCTAACTGATCCGTTGCTGATCGGATCATACAGTAACTGAATTATAGGCATACAGGATCACACCGTACACCGGATCATAGCCACCAGTTTTATCAGTAACTCTAGGTTGGAAGAATCGGTGTTTCTTACTATGTTTGTCCGATGAAAACTTCCGCAGATTAGGTAGGCCGGTAGAAGTATTAGTACAATTTGTAGCTAAGGTTATGAGCTAATAATAATATATATAGGGAGGTTGTTGAGATATCGGGGTCCAAGAATTTGGGGGGGTTTGTTATTAGTAGAGCTTTTTTTGTGAAAGAGTTCGTCCGGGGAAGTACTACCACCATACCTTCTGTCGCAAAGCAGTACTGCTCGCATTGCTGTGTTCCGGTTTGAAGGGTATGGTTGCCGGTGAAACTACAGGCACATGAGATTTTTATCTTTATGTCTCAGGGTGGCGAGCGCGGTGCAATGCCACATAGGGTGCGTCCTAGTTGGAAGTGACCTATGAGGTAATGCACTGTTTATAGGCAGAGGGTACCACTTAACATCAGGTGGGCCATCGGCTTGACCCGTCAATCCAAGTAGTATAAAAAAAAACGAACCATCTGCTTGCTCCGTCATTAATTCGCATAAACCTGGAACTCTCTTCCGGCTTTTTTATTCCCTTTATCATACAACTTGGGCATCTTCAAACGAAGAGTTAATAGGCATCTTCTAGGCGAGCGTGCTTAAATAGGCCTCATCGTCGTTTCCCATCAGGTGAGATGTAGACAAACGCAAGCCTATTTTAGTTTTTTTTTTAATTGCTAATTCAAAATGTTGTATACTTCCAGCTCTACCTACAAAAGCGCATGAGCTGGAAAGGTACACGCCTTCTCCGCCACACCATCCAGTTCGTGGTTATAATGCTGAGTTGGTACTGCGCGCTGTCCAGGATATCAGACTACAAGCACCATTGGAGCGACGTGCTGGCCGGGTACGCGCTGGGTTCAACCGTCGCTGTACTCATGGTGAGCATCTACACCTTCGTCGTCATCATATATCTGCTGGAGAACATCCTTAGAATGTCACGACAGAGACGGCTCTTATTTCCCTCTAGCTTTATGCTGTTGGTCCATCGATTAGAGGGGCACCATGTTTTTTTTTTGCCGTTTTTGTAGACAGTGGTGTCACCAGGCTGTATCTCATGAACCGTGATAGACAGTTGAAATTTTCACAGTTGATGTATTTCTGTTGCCGGGATAATAAAAAATACTAAAAAACAGAATAAAATAAATATTTAAGGGGGCTCCCATACTACAAACGTGGGTTTTTTGCCATTTTGATAGATAATGGTGTCACCAGGCTGTATCTCATGAACCGTGATAGTTAGACAGTTGAAATTTTATTTTCACAGATGATGTATTTTTGTTGCTGCTATAACAGTAAATACTAAAAAACAGAATAAAATAAATATTCAAGGGGGCTCCACTACAACAAACGTATTTTTTTTACCAGTTTTATAGATAACGGTGTCACCAGGCTGTATCTCATGAACCGTTATAGTTAGACAGTATAAATTTTCACAGATGATGTATTTCTGTTGCTCCTATAACAGTAAATACTAAAAAACAGAATAAAATAAATATTTTAGGGGGCTCCCATACAAAAAACGTGATTTTTTTGCCGTTTTTATACATAATGATACGGAACTCTTCGTGCGCGTGTCCGACTCACTCTTGGCCGGTTTTTTTATACCTATTAACAAGAGAAGTTAAATATTTTTTTGTAAAATAGCTCATTGCACCAGTTTTTAATCGCAAATTATTTTCAAATCAAAGAAAGTTCTAAGAACCAAGTAATGTGGTCACATTCACTACAAGTTGATTGACTCCGCTATCGATCTAAGTTAATTATGTTTATTGTTTCTTAAGTTCGTTATCTCATTCAATTATAGGTATTGCTGACGCAACACGAATGATTAACGCATAACCATGTCATTTATTCTGTGGCGTGACTTACAACATTAATTATATTTTCTTCATTCATACAACTACGGAGATAACAGAGTTTATTGCACTCATTTGCCTTAATAAGTATTTGAACAAAGTTTTTTCTCCAGCAACTAGTGGAGACTGATAGGTGGATAAACTATGAATAAATTATCTAGCGCCAAGCTAAGCCGAGCTTGTGTTATGGTAGTATTATTTTATCTGTGGTTATGGGTCTTAGATAACTGATATACTTAATACAATACATTACACAGATAGATATAATTTATTATAAATAAAATAAATAAAAATAAATAATGCTGGACAGTTCACACAACATTATCTAGCCCCAAGCTAAGCAGATCTTGTGTTATGGGTGGCGATCACAATAGGCCTAACTGGTCTCAGAGATACAATAGCCACAATAAGCTACTAAAAAAATATAAAAAATATGGGTACTAGATAACTGATATACTTAATTACATAGATAACTATTTTTAATTATACATAGAAAATACCCAGAACACCCTTAACAAATATCTGCAGATAGCACAAATATTTGATCCGAGGCGGTCGAACCCGCAACCGCCTGCGTTACAAGCGAACCTTCAACCGCCGCGCCACAGAGGTCGTTGAGGCAGTAGGTAACGGTTGTCCAACACAACTGCAATACCACTTAGGTCACGTTATCTAGAACATACTACGTGTCATTACTCTGCGCCAATCACCCTGAGACATAAAGTAGAAAGTTTAATATTCCTGTGTTCTCCACTCGTTTTAATTGGATGATTGCAGATTACAAAATATACAACTGTTAAGGTAACGCAAAATTACCAATCTTAGATTTGATTTTTAAGTGACTAAATTAAGTACAATATTCAAATTAAAAATATGCATGGATACTACATTATAGTACTGAGGGATCACCCAGACAGAAACAAGATAGGACAAAAATTTATTGATAAAAAAAACACAAAGTTACCTCTAACTTTTGGCTAGATTCGATTGTTTGTCAATATGGTACAGATTATTGGGTCAAAAATTGGATAAATAAAATCAATACAATAAAACGAAGGGCTCAACCACGGGGTTTTTTAAAATTATCTATATTTCACGAGATATTTTTTTGTATGCAGATTTCTGCCTGGCAGGAGCACAGTCTTGAGGGTTCAAATTCAAATTCAAATTCAAATTAATTTATTGCGATATATGGGTTAGTAACTGGTGGTTAGTGCTACAATTAAATGTTCAGCCATAATCGGCGTTTAACGCATGCAAAATATACATAAATCAGTAAAAATAAATCTAGATTAAAAATTAAAAATCACATAAGTAGTCCTATTTAGTCACCTATTCCTAGTCATTAACATTTTTATCACCAAGGAATTCTTGTGTACTAAGCTTTTCCTATAAGTAGGTTATAAGTAGGACAGAACTAACTTAGCTTATATATGGGAGAGTATAAAAATCATATTTGGAAAACCGTTGATCGAAAAAGCATCCACCTTTATTGAGGACTTTGAGTGAAGCATTCCACCATTTCTTGAACTTTCTTTGTATAGCTTTGTTTTTTTTCCAGTGGAGTTTCTGCACCGACCTGGTCGAGAAGAAGGATCACGCACCCCTCCCTCAGTTCGAGATGAATCCCAACGGAAACCAAGTGGTGATGACGTGAACCAGTGTATCAACTATTGAGTCTATTAATCTAGTCTAAAGCTGCGGCCAGACAGCGACCAAAGCGACTGCGATTCGCGACCGTCAATCGCGCCGTAGACGCTGTCCGTGTTTAATTTAATGTAATTTTATGTTATTGTTAGTACCTAGATAGCAAACAAAAGAAAAAAATATAGCGTACAGTGCTTAACGTGCTTAACAGTTCAGGTGGTCAAAATTTGAACAAAGCCGATTACAATTGATAAACAAAAAATCTGGTGATTTTTTTATAATTTTATATATTTACCTTTTCTATGATGACCTTTTCTACGTGATTCTATCCTGTAATTGTAACTTCATTTTTGGTAAATTTCTTAATATCAATAGCAAAATGGCTCCATCAGCATTTCGGAATTTTGAATGGGAGAAAAAATTCGAACGGAAAACTAGTGTAGGTATATAATATGTATGTGATAGGTACATAGACTTTTATGGATTTGCTGCGTTTGAAATCTCGAATCGAACCAAAACGGTTTTTAGACATCGGATTCCGACTGTAAGTGGCCCTCTAAACGGGATTCCGACTGTATGTGGTCAGCCTTAAAACGTTATTACTTAAATTAAACATGATTTTTAAAATAATGAATAATTAATTAACTGAATTTGCAGAGCGAGCAGGCTTTATTGTTCATATACAGGATGTATCATGATATCCCTATAAGCCCGTGTAGGTGGTGTTCTACAAATGATTACGAATAACTTTAGTGCTACTACTTTTTAAATTTCGAAGTTTTTATTCATGAAATGCCTCGTAAAAATCCTGAAATTACTCCCCAAATTCCTGAAATTACTCAAGAAATGTGCCTAAGTCAACATGAGGCAGCCTTACTTAAGGTACTTTTAAGGTACCATGTCATCCTTATGGTTGTGTTAGGGACATTTCTGCAGGAATTTCAAGATTTTTACGAGGCATTTCATGAATGAAAAACTTCTAAATTTAAAAAGTCATAGAACAAAAGGTGGTCGTTATGATGTGTAGAATACCCCCGAGCTTATAGGGATATTATGATACACTATAATCCATCTTGTATTAATGTTTTATTTCTTGTTTGTTTTCATAGAGTCTAGTCACCAGACTCTAGTGTTATAACTTTAAGCGTGTAACGCCTAGTTATAATTTAACAGCACGCTGCTAGTAACTTTGCTCCATAAATAATATATAACTTGGTAATGATGTCAAAAGCTAGGCTCATATTGCTGTGTCGGGGTGTGTCGTGGCACGCCAGAACGCATTCGGTTACGTTTATTACCTATGATATACTATGTTTATACTAGATTCACATTAGTAGGTTGTGTTGTGTTGTGGCGCGTTCTGTCAACTGTACAACAGAAACCACCCCAACACACCCCGACACAACAATATCAACCTAGCTTTAGCGTTAACATGATGTTTTCGAATATTAATTTAGATGTAAAATAGAGTAACGATTAAAAATATTACTTGAATTAATTAAATTTATTTACACAAATAAGAAAGAACATTTATTCATAGTACCTATACATACTCATGGTTTATTTATTTTATTTACTAATTACGATAATCTTTATTTACAAAAAGATTAATAGCTACAACTAATACAAGCAGGTATATATATACAACATTTTAAAATACAATTTAAACAGTAGCGCCAACTAAAGACCGTCACAGACAGATCATTTGCAAGCAAAATGATCCAAATCACTGACTAGTTCATCATCATCATCATCCACAGCCTGACTTCACCCAGTGCTGAGTATAGGCCTCTCTTTGCCTGTGCCATTCCTTACGGTCCCATGCCAGTCTCATCCACTGACTAGTTAGTTGTATTTAAATCCGATACGAATTTACTAGTAGTAGAGTTTTTTTTGTGAAAGAGATCGAGGAAGTAGTTACTACCACCATACCTATTTTTTCCGCAAAGCAGTAGTGTTTGCATTACTGTGTTCCGGTTTGAAGAGTATGGGTGCCGGTGAAATTGAAGGCACATTACACTTTCCATCTTTATGTCTGAGGGTGACGGGCGCAGTGCAATACCACATAGGGCGCGTACTTGGTGGACGTGACCTATGTGATAATGCACTGTTCATAGGCAGAGGATACCGTACCGCTTAACATCAGGTGAGCCATCTGCTTGTACCGTCATCCAAAGTTGTATACAAATAAAAATAAAAAACCATTTATTTGTATTTAGATAGATCCGTTCGTCGTGGCATTCTATAGGGGAGGCCTATGTCCAGCAGTGAACTTCTGTAGGCTCATGGATGATGATTATAATGCTTCAAGTTTTTTTTTTATATTTGGCTTTTTTTTAAATCGGCTTGTGAAGTTGCAACTTTCAAGTATTTGTATTTTAATGTATTTTAATAACTTTTACGTAATTTTAATTATTAATTGAGGCCAGCACTACCTCATACGAAACGAAACGAAACGAAACGAATAACTTTTTGTGACGGCTATTGTCGAATTGATGGCGATTACCATTTTTCTGCGCTGCAGGGTTTAGCTTAAAAATTAACTTTATACAGGAGTCAAAATATTTCTAAAGCGCAGCGCAATGAACAGCTAACTGGGCCCTTAATCGCTATAACCAAACGTGACATAAGGCGGGCTCTTTACGATAAAGGCGTGGAATCATCGTTCAGAATACATTGGGACGTCACACGTTATTGGCAAGGAATCTCCTATAGTCATAGTGAATAACAGCTCATGTAATCAAAATCGAACTTCATTCAGTCTGATAAAAAATAAGACTGCTGGTTGACACAGACTATATTTTAATCCGGTACCACGCGAGTGAAGTTGTCATTACTACGATTTTCAAGGAGCGCGTTCAAGTCTTTTGTAAGCAATTATCAATTTAACTTAAAATAATAAATCTCTTTTCGGATCATGTCGCAGCTTCCACATCAAAAATCAATCTGCAGTTCAAGGGGTAGCTCTGAGGCAGCAATAAGATTCTCTAAAACATCCTTGAGATCATCTGTGCGATCACCTTCTATTTTTTTATGTTTTTTTTTTATAATATTAAAAAAAAAACAGAATCCGTGTCACGCTTCAAACTGTCACTGTGCAAACTAGTCTTCAATGAGAATAGTTTTATTCAGCCTGTTTGTTTACGGCCGTGCGGTTAGTCGTGTCGATCTAGAAATATTTTCTTGTGAATATGCCGTCGTGTGTCGTTCCCATATGTAAAAATTCTGCTAGACGTAAAAAGAAGAAAGGTAGAATCACACTACATGCGTAAGTATTACATTTAAATATATTTTTGGTTTAAATAATTAATTATGTTTACCAAAAGTCAAGCGTCCATTTTGAAATTGTTGCCAACATCACCAAAACATTACCCCTACTGGTGGGAAGTAAGATTTGCGCGCGGGAGGCATTGTGTTTTGGCGACACAGCGCCCCGTACTAATAGCATCGCACGCACCTTCTGGTTTATTCTATTTTCTTAGGTTTTTTTAATGACCGATGGCCCACCTGATGTGAACCAAGTAGCCTATAATAATGCATTAATTACCTCACACACGTCACAGCTCACACGTCACAAGGCCACCTAGGACGCGTCCTATGTAGCCTTGCACTGCGCTTCCAAGTGCCGCCACCGAGACAAATATGAAAGTCTCATGTGCCTGTAATTTCACCGGCACCTTCAAACCGGAACACAGCAATGCCAGCACTACTGCTTTGCGGCAGAAATAGGTATGGAGGTAGTACATCCCCGGACGAACTCTCACAAAAAAGCTCTGCTACTAACAAAAACTTTCTGCCTGCAAAAACTGCTGCCTCTACGCACTAAATCCCTCACCACACTGGTTCTTTCACGATTGGCTTTTTATTTCCACCATACCTCAAATTGGCCGACCCAACGCAGAAAGAAACCAAGAGAAAATTGGCAATACGAAGTAGACACCAGATGTAGAGTCCACGCCATACTGAAGTCCGACGGCCTTCTGAGGAACTAACGGATAACAGAGGTAGATTTTCACTTTTGCACTTTTGCGCATAGAAACTAGCGCTCCAGTCACCGGATTTTAGTCGTGGCGCCGACTCTAGTATCTTATCTACCTGTTTTTTTTTATAGATGGCGTCGCACGGCTTGTGGATTTGCCGTTTTCAAGTTGAAATGGTTGTATTGTGTTTTCAATATAATTTGCAACGTTACACTCCTTCTAAGTCGTCAAAGTAACACCACCGTTTTACTAAAACTTTGGTGGTCAATTTCCTTGTACATTTCTGTTATTTTATGTTATTGAGTTATGTTTTATATTTCTGTGTGTTATTTGTGTACAATAAAGAGTTAATCTATCTATCTATCAATTTCCACCAATTTGAAGTTACGAAATTCACTTCCTTCTAATTTCATTACGCTTGTGCTCTTTAAACGAGCTACATTGGTTAATATGCCAACAAAATAACACAAAGAACTAAAAAAACACTAGGAAAAGCCTACTAATATTATAAAATATTCGAAAGTTTGCGTGTGAGTGTGTTTGTTACTTCTTCACTCTGAAACGGCTTGACAGATTTGGATGAAATTTGGAATGGAGATAGCTTGTCTCCCGGAATAACCACATAGGCATATTTTTATCCCGATATTCCCACGAGATTGATTTCTATGCGGGTAACATCGCAAGGCGCAGCTAGTAAATAAAATAAAAGTAGACGACGTCTCTTTTCAAAAATGGCGGAAAGACGGTCTATCCACCTGTTGGGATCTAGAGAATATCGTGAATACATGCTGATTGTGTTTTTTTTTATGCTACTTGAATGACGGAATAATCAGGTCAGATGGCCCACCTGATGTTAAGCGGTAACCTCTGCCTATGCAATATAATTTGCAACGTTACACTCCTTCTAAGTCGTCAAAGTAACACCACCGTTTTACTAAAACTTTGGCGGTCACCTATGAACAGTGCATTACCTCAAAGGTCACGACCACCTTGGACTCACCCTATGTGGCATTGCACTGCGCCCGCCACCTTGAGACATGAAGATGAAAGTCTCATGTGCCTGTAATTTCACCGGCACCCGTACCCTTCAAACCGGAACACAGCAATGCGAGCACTACTGCTTTGCGACAGAACATGGTATTTTGGTAGTACATCCCCGGACGAACCCTTTCACAAAAAAGCTCTATTACTTTGACTATTACGCCCTCATACCATACCCACAATAGCTTTCACAAACTACACTCTTTTTCACTCACACACAACTCTCACTCTTCCTTCACAAAAAGCACCCAAATCCAATTCGTAGTATACATACATATTTTAGTATACATATACATTATTTTATATTAAAGTGATTAAAAAAAAACGAATATCAAAGGAATATATATATACCTTTTCTACTTATATTTAAAGGCTTTTAACTCTGTTTAAATTATTTGGAAGGGAGACCTACAGTACAAGTCTATGACTTAGTGTAGGGTCCTGAATACTCTAAATAGCTCTTTCATACAAGCCAATTCTGTTAGATATAATTACTTCTTTAATGTTAATACTTTTTGTACCCTGTAATTTATGTGCTTGAAGTTGTATGTGTCTGTGTCTGTCTGTGGTATCGTAGCTCCCGAACGGATGAACGGATTTTGATATATTTTTTTTGTTTGAAAGTTGAATTTGTCCGGAGTGTTCTTAGCTATGTTTGATCAAAATCGGTTCAGCCGTTTCCTTGCGTTGAGGGTTTTTTTAATTTTTACAAAATTAATTACTTGTTATACTTTTCAGTAGATAATCACATTACTTAGATTAAATTAGAAGTATTGATTTGTATATTTGTTACTTTAGAAGCAAAACAATGTTTTATCATTTGTCGCTTACGTCAGTTATTTCCGAGCGGCAGAAAACTATACCTCATCCATCGATATAATATACTACTAGTACATCTCTTCCGGGGTTCAAGTGAGTTATATCGCTGTCACTTTCTTGCATCTATTGTTTTCTTGCTATTCTCCGCCCATTCGATATTTCAACCTATCTCCTTATAGGGTGACTTTTGTTGAGTTCCGTAGTCAACAAGACAAGGAACCCGTAGTTTCGCCATTTAGCATGGTTATACATATTAATAACGCCGACAAAGTGGTAAAATATTATATTTATTTACTTATATTTTATACACTTATCTTATTTAGCCTTCTTCTTTCTTCTTTTCTTATAATGGCTTCTGAGGAGTGCTCCAAACAATTTCGGCAATGTCAAGTGATAGAATTATATTTTTTATAGTCATGTCGTCAAGAGTCTCCGTCAAGTCATGACCCAGTTTAAATAGTGGCAGAAAAACGTTTTTACAGGAAAAAAACACCATTTTGAAAAGAAACGCATTACACTTACATTTCACTACATCACACATGTGCTATTTATCCAAGTTACACCGGTTAAAATGCCACCAAAATTACACGAAATAACTCGAAAAAACACGTAATTACAAAGAGGTAAGAGGTATTATTGTAGAGGCACAAATTAGTTTTATTTTTCTTTGTTTCTGTGTGTGTGTGTGTGTCTTTTAGTGTGCAATATTGTTGTACTCATGTTGTTGACACAAATAAATGCTATTTCTTTCTTATTTCTTTCTTTTAATTAAAATCAAAAGACAACATTTATTTTAAAAATGGCAGATTGCATCCCCCACTTTAGCTTTATGGGTACGTTGATAAAAGTCTCACATGTCTGTAATTTCACCGGCACTTTCAAACTAGTGACACTATGAACGAAAGAATTACATTAAGGCACCGTAATTTCCGAAACAGCACGTATTTACAGTGAAACTAAGCTAAAACAGAACAAACACTGAATTAGCATACAATCAATACCGCGATTCCCTAGACTTCTTTCCTTTACACTTACATTCACCATTCCTTACATTTCACCACTCAACTTTCAACCTTAAAACTAAAGTTCATAGAGCTTATTTAAACTTAAAGCAACCGGTAAGGTTTGTACTAAAGTTAACTCTCCACATTCACAATTCCTGAAATTCCAGCGCTGTAATTTAAACCCTAAAGTGATGTAGCATAGAGGTTATAACAGCTAGGATGTACAGTAAGGTTCATGTTTACTTTCCCTAGTGGACGATTTCGTGTGGAATGCCCCGATGTGCCGACTGGTCGCGCTGCCGAGTCTAGCTAGGTACCAAAGAGTAGCTACGAACAGATGGTACAGTCGTGCTTATTTTTCAGGTTAAGTTAGGTTTATATTTTATGGCGGCGATGAGCTTACCACTCGTCACGTCTATGTTCCACGATGGTGCAAACCACTGTGAAAAAAAGGCCCATTGAGGCTCTGCCTACTCCTTTTGGGAAAAAGGCGTGCGTCTATGTATGTATATTTTAAGTTTATTAACTTCCTTTCAGAATGGTTTGTTATTTTGTTAACCAGGATTCAGGAAACGAATGTTTTTTTTACACATCACACTAATATTATAAATGCGAAAGTTTGTGAGTGTGTGCGTTTGTTACTCCTTCACGCTGAAACGGCTTGACGGATTTTGATGAAATTTGGAATGAAGATAACTGGACTCCTGGAATAACATATAGGCGCATTTTTATCCCAATATTATCACGAGATCGAGACTTACGCGGGTGAAACCGCGGGGCGCTGCTAGTTAAATAATATTTCTATGCGACAGTGCCAGTTGTAGCGTAGCCGACGACATTAGCCGTAAATGTATCACTTTCGTATACTTAGATGGATTAATTCTGGCGATAATAGACCCAAAACTGCAATATAGCAATATATACCAGCTAAAAAAGCCTAATTCTCCTAAACGTATGGCCAAATAATTAAAAGAAAACATATAATAGGTATGATATAGTCAAAAATACAAATATAAGTTTAGTTTTTATTTGCTGTTGCTGTTGACAGGAAAAAATACAAAGTTTCCTATGGTTTACACAAAAAAAGCCTACTGCTTCCAAACGCCTGAAGCGTTAATGATTCTTTCACAATATTAAAGGCAATTTCTAAAACATTAAGTTTAGATTTTTCAAAATATTCATTTACTAGAGACAATTGCGGTTTTTCGTGATTTTCGCTCAGTATTTGTATCGCGTGCTCTGTTCTGCCCCGTTCTTACTTACCTGAACTTTAATGCGTTAGATAGTGACAGAACTTGGGGTGACTGATCACCGTTATTGCAAACAATAATCAATGATTAAGTTGTTCGTGGTACGGCGGGCGATTAGCAGGCTGAGATTCAAGAAATTAGAAAATAACATAACATAACATAACATAACATAACATAACATAACACCTAACAGTCACATACATAGTCCTGCCCCCTATTCCCTAACTGAAAGTCACTCGGTGACTAAGGTTTTAAAAGTAAAATGATCATCAATTAAAAAAAAACAAGAATTGTCAATTGATGGTAATTTTACATGTGAAACGTTGGTCACTGAGTGACTTTCAAGATAGGGAATAGGGGGGCTGATCCCACACTAGGATCCCTTGTGTCGTGGTCTCCTGGTGGTATTGGGGAAAATGTCATTAAAGTTACACACAATCTCTCAAAAAAACACTAGGATATGAAATAAAACAAAAGTAGGCGACGTCTCTTTTCTAAAGTCCAATTTCTACCATAGACATTACAAACATTGTCTAGCTAGATTGAAACATGCAGTCCTCACAGAGGCTCTCAGCCGTTATCCAACATCAAACCCCTTGCCTCTCTCCACCATGCTCTTTGCCAACAAGCACCGTAAACAATCATGGGCAGTGCACGCCTGGCCCCCGCGAGCGCCAGCCGCTGGAAACCACCTACCGGTCGACAGGTGTTCAAATATTTAAAAAAAGAATTATCGAACAAGATTCGTATGTGTTACTTCAATTTGCTGCAAAACGTTTAGTTCTTTCTTTTTTTCTCATGTGCCAGTGTTGTGACTGATTTATACTTTGTAATATAAGTTCATGTAGTTGAGTTTGAACAGGTAGTGGGAATTTATTCTTGAATGAAACTGGATGTTTTTGTTGTTATATTGTGTTAGTAACTTCTGTTGAGGTTCACATTTTTTCACAGGTTTTTACTTTATTGTAGGTAAATTACCTTATCATCTTCCTTTGTTTATAAATGCTATTAACTAACTGCGTATTAGGTTTTAATGTGTATTAAAAAATCAGTACAAGGTATTTGTAAAATATTGAGAATTGGCTAAGGCAGCTACTTAATTACATAATCCAAAAATAAAGAAAACTATACAATAGTTTTATTCTGACTAGTATCTAGACTAAAATAGTTTAAAATATACTTTTTCTTCTTAGCTTAGATAATGGCTTGCAACCATTTAGCCAATTTCAAGTGATATAATTAATTATATTTTTATAGTCAAGTCGTCAAGAGTCTCCGTCAAGTCATAACCCAGTTTAAATAGTGGCAGAAAAACTGAGTTTTAAAACTAAAGAAAAATGTATCCTAAGGTTGGCGCCAAAGCAATTTTCTTTTGTTTTTGCTTCACTTCTTCAGATATTAAAAACTTATTTTGCTTAAACTAAGAGACACAAACACACATGTTGTAGGTAATTGGTTTTTGATTCAAAAACTTCGCGCCGTACTAAAAAGCAGTTTTTATTAAATATCCCCTAAAGTAAACCCTCGGCTTTGTTGTCTTGATTTTATTTATCTAATTGTTTACAAGAACGTGCTCCATTTGAATAAACAATCGAATCTAGCTAAAAACTAGAGGTACCTATCTTCGGATTTTTTCTGTCGAGAAAATATTGTCCTATCATGTTTCTGGTACAGTGATCCCTCGGAATTATAATGTAGTATCCATGCATATTTATAATTTGAATATTGTACTTGATTTAGACTATTAAAAATCAAATCTAAGATTGGTAACTTTGCGTAATACCCCACCTTAACAGACTCAGGATTCGAATAATAAGATACAAACCATACTTAGCGCATACTTGAGCCAAATTCACAAGCAGGTCAAATAAATATTTATAAGAACGAGTTACAAAAATTATGTAAGTATCGTAAAACGATGCAAGAACCGCCAGCTTCGTATTGGAATGTCTAGCCAAATGGAAATGTCAGGGCTAAACAATTTGTCATTTTATAAGCCGGAACTGTCAAAATATTTCGCACGGTCAGCGTGATAATATATAATTTGTGTCTCAATCTGCCATTTTTGAAAGAAACTTTGGCATTTTTTTTTTTCGAGCTATTTCGTGTAATTTTGGTGGCAATTTAACCGGTGTAACTTGGATAAATAGCACGTGATGACGTAAAATTTAAGTGTATTGCGTGTCTTTTCGACATGGTGTATTTTTCCCTGTAAAGACTCGGTTTTTCTGCCACCAATTAATCTGGGTTATGACGGAGACTCTTGACGACTTGATTATAAAAAATATAATTCTATCACTTGACATTGGCGAAATTGTTTGGAACACTCCTCAGAAGCCAATATTATAAGAAGAGAAGAGAGAAGCCGGAATAGTCAAAATATTTCGCACAGTCTACGTGAAAATATTATTTGTGAGCAGACAATTTAATTATGAAGAGCCATATCGTTCATGGTTGTTTTAACAAGACAAAGTTTTTTAAGATTTACCGCTACACATGAAGTTTCCTCCTGTACTTGGATTATTATATGATTTTAGTTTTTTTTTTAAACTCACCCTCTCTGTATAATTATATCTGGTGACACTTTTTTTTTTTTCGAAATTTTTCTTTGTGTTTTCTGTCCCACCTAAGAAGAGACCCCTCCGTTTCCACCCGTGGATGTCGTAAAAGCCGACTAAGGGATTACCCGGGCTTGTCATTAAGATTCGTTTGGTATAAGATTTGTCCTGGCTGCTAACTTATTATGAAATGTGTAACTGGAAGAAAGCGCTAGCCAAGTCAGTCATGGGAAGCAATGGCGGCGATGAGCTCACCACTTGTCACTTCTATATTCCACGGTGGTGCAACCCACGGTGATAAGAGGTCCATTGAGGCTCTGCCTACCCTTTCGGGGATAAAGACGACTGTCTATGTATGTACCTATGTATATTATCTTTACTTAAGGCGCTATAGGGCCAACGAAAATTTTTATGTCAGGGTGTGAAGCACGCGGGGTCGCCCCGCCCACTGAGCGGGACGCAGGATGCGCCGAGTTCAATGACCCGAATTCTATCGGCGGGTAAGAGCGTTTTCACACTTTCCGATCCGATATCCTTATCGGAACACGTTTCCATACATTTTGTCGGTATCTGATATTGGAGACCGATAAAATGTATGAAAATTACGGCCGATAACGGTATCGCATCGGATAGTGTGGAAACTCTCTAAGGCGCCTTGCTATTATTTTCGCACATACGGTCATAAAGTAGTACAATATGCGCACAAAAAATAATAAGTTTTAGTGCTAGTAATAAATAAATAATAAAGAATTTTTACGTAAGTTTTTTTATTATTTCTGTTGGATATTTGGATAATCACATTACCTATAAAAATGGATCGTAAGGAAGGTATCTAATTGTGGCAGAAAATCAGATGTTCCATAAACAAAATAAGTACCTCATGATTCGATCCTAAGAAATTACCTCTCCGTCTCCTCCAGTGGATGTGTGCAGTGGTCTGTCCGACCTAAGACTAGGCCCTCCGACTCTTTCTGAGGAAGAGTGCAGAGGTGTGTGTCCGGCCTAAGAAATTACCTCTCCGTCTACTCCAGTGGATGTGTGCAGTGGTCTGTCCGACCTAAGAGTAGGCCCTCCGTCTCTTTCTGAGGAAGAGTGCAGAGGTGTGTGTCCGGCCTAAGAAATTACCTCTACGTCTACTCCAGTGGATGTGTGCAGTGGTCTGTCCGACCTAAGAGTAGGCCCTCCGTCTCTTTCTGAGGAAGAGTGCAGAGGTGTGTGTCCAGCCTAAGAAATTACCTCTCAGTCTCCTCCAGTGGATGTGTGCAGTGGTCTGTCCGACCTAACAGTATACCCTCCGTCTCTTCCCGTGGAAGAGTGTCGTGGTGTGTGTCTAGCTTAAAAAATTACCTCTCCGTCTCCTCCAGTGGATGTTTACAGTGGTCTGTCCGAACAAAGAGTAGCCCCTCCGTCTCTTCCCGTGGAAGAGTGTCGTGGTGTGTCTGGCCTAAAAAATTACCTCTCCGTCTCCTCCAGTGGATGTTTACAGTGGTCTGTCCGACCTAACAGTATACCCTCTATCTCTTCCCGTGGAAGAGTGTCGTGGTGTCTGGCCTAAAAAATTACCTCTCCGTCTCCTCCAGTGGATGTTTACAGTGGTCTGTCCGAACAAAGAGTAGCACCTACGTACCTATTTATTTATTTATTTTCAACTAATAAACATTGTTTTTCATTATTTTTTTTTTATATTTAATTTTTGATTTTATTTTATTTATAACTTAAGTGTCTAAATTATGTTTTTGTATCTGTTTTTGTATGTTTTTGGTTGTTATTTTTTATTTATTTTTCTGTTTTTTGTCCTACTTTTTCCTAGCATTCTGTTTGTTCTGTTTGTTTTTTTTGTTTGTGCCAAATAAATGTTTTTCATTTCATTTCATTTTCATTTCTACGTCTCTTCCTGTGAAAGAATGCCGTGATGTGTTTCCGGCCTCAGAAAATACTTCTCCGTCTCCTCACGTGGATGTGTGAAGTGGTATGTCCGGCCTAAGAGTTACCCTCCGGTTTTTCCTATGGAAGAGTGCTGTGGTGTTTGTCGGGCCTAAGAAGATACCTGTGCGTCACCTCACGTGGATGTGTGCAATGGTCTGTCTGGCCTAAGAGTAGACCCTCCATTAGTTCCCGTGGAAGAGTGCCGTGATGTGTGTCCGCCCTAAGAAAATACCTGTCCGTCTCCTCAAGTGGATGTGTGAAGTGGTATGTCCGGCCTAAGAGTAACCCTCCGTTTTTTCCTATGGAAGAGTGCTGTGGTGTTTGTCCGGCCTAAGAAAATACCTGTGCGTCACCTCACGTGGATGTGTGCAGTGGTCTGTCTGGCCTAAGGGAAGACTCTCCGTGTCTTTCCATGAAAGTGTGCCGAGGTGTGTGTCCGGCCTAAGAAAATACCTGTCCGTCACCTCACGTGGATGTGTACAGTGGTCTGTCTGGCCTAAGGGAAGACCCTTCGTGTCTTCCCGTGGAAGAGTGTCGTGGTGTGTGTCCGACCTAAGAAAATACCTGTGCGTCACCTCACGTGGATGTGTGCAGTGGTCTGTCTTGCCTAAGAGTAGACCCTCCGTCTGTTCCCGTGGAATAGTGCCGTGATGTGTGTCCGGCCTAAGAAAATACCTGTCCGTCTCCTTCCGTGGATGCATTGAGCATCACATCAATCTACAAATTCTACCTATATCATTCTACAATTTTCAATGTAATAACTACTCATTTTGATTTCTAGCACAGATAATGTATGGTAGTAAATGTGTTACTACCATACATAACATACATACCATACCACCATCCAAAGGGCGTCGACGATTTTGGCATAGTCGTCAGCCGCCATTTACTTTTATTTTTAAGTTAGAGGCGCACTTTAAAAAAATTACATTTTCTAGAGGGTACGGGTCATTCGCAAAACATCCACTTCTTATAATGTACACCGCACTTTTCAAACTATTTTTTTTTTCAAAAAAGCTGGATATGGGTTACTGGCTCACTGACTCATTGACATCGTTATTCTCCTAGAAGGAGTCGTTTGAGTGATGGGTCATGTTCTAGGAAAGTGTTTAGTCCGTCTGTAAAATCTGTCATTTCAAAAATCCAAGCTGACCAAAACCTTTCTTCGAAATGGTGACCGATCGGATCCGTTCAAACGACGCATCCTACTGTTTTTTGGGAAAGATAGAAGAAAAAAAAAAAAAAAAAAAAAAAAATAGATTACTGCTCTAAAATGGGTTTTTCAAACAGACTTGTCCGACTAGACTTTGGTGAATTAAAGTTTTTTACTAAAGTTAACACTCGAAAATTTGGTTTATATTGAAATGTTGTAAGCATCTTGGTGTATATAGGGTGCAAAATCACAACTTTTTTAAAAACCATGATGGCGCATGGCGGATTGTTTGGTGGTCATTTTGTAGAATCGTAAAGTTTTCAATTTTCAAATTGAAAAAAGAGACTGCGGGCAACACCGGAGCTTGATGACTAGTAAAGGGCTATCGTGTGGGAGAACAAGTGGTGTTGCCTGGTGGAAATTGCAAATTTTTTACTTTTCGTTACATTTTACTTGTATTTATATTTTACTTTTAAAACCAAGAAGTAAAAATGTAATCATATGAAAAAAGTAAAAAGTCTAAAATAAAAAAACTCAAAAAAAATAAAATTGAAGTCATTTTATGAAAAGTCCAGTGTACATATTGCGAATAAAGGAGATGTCCAGAAGTGGTACAATATTCTGAGAAAATTTCAGAAGTTATGAAATATATCTAAAAAAAGCTTATTTATTGGGCTACTCGATTATATAAATTTTATATATTATAAAACCTCCGTTTCCGAGAAAATAATAAAATTGTTCTTGAAGGGAAAACATAATGAAACAAACATGCCAAAACCACACGTGTGTAATAAATAAATAAATAAATAATGCTGGACAGTTCACATAACACATTTCACATTTTTTATCTAGCCCCAAGCTAAGCAGAGCTTGTGTTATGTGTACTAGATAACTGATATACTTAATACAATATATTACATAGATAGATAGTTTTTATTATACATAAAAATACCCAGAACACCCTAAACAAATATCTGCGATCGCACATAAAATAAATATGCTATTTCGTCTTCTTCTGCCTGTGCCCAAAGATATGATGACTAAAATATTCTTCTTGAATGGAATACGTGCTAACACACAATTTACAATAAATTTATCTGTGCCCTGAGCTACCTGAAAAATACATATGTTTATAAGGAGGCGAGGAATGTAGGTACCTATGCATATTGCTAAAGGTACTATTATCATTACAGGCAGCTCCTATCTATTAGTGAACTCTACAACAGTGTAGGTAGGTATCTACTTAGAATGTATCCTGAACCTACACAGAACAGATAAACTAATAAGTGAAGTATTAGTAATAACGCGACAACATGGAACGAAGGTAGGATAGTCGTATGAAAAGTTCTTTGTGGTTGTCTGTCTGCGGCCTGTCTCGCTAGCTAGAGAGTATCAAAATTCCTTAGTCTGCCTGCCAAAGAGCGTCAAGTTCACCTTTTGGGAGTGTTACAAGTTCTAACTTTATTTTGAAAAAAAAACAACATTTGAATCAAGTTTAAAAAAACTGAGGTACATTTATTATTTTTCATTAGCTGCAAAATAGCCAAATAATTAATGCCCTTTCTCCGTAAATAACTATTATGTTGCTTAGAATTTCTAGTTATTTTTATACCGGCCTTCATATATATTTTTTGGACATCTCCTTTAGTCTATTTGAGCAAAAAAATTGAGTGTATATTTTGCGAAGTGGAGGTTATGCGAAGTGGTCATATTGAGAATAAGTGCGATGTACATTACAAGAAGTGGACGTTTTGCGAATGAGTTGTATCCTCTAGCCATAGCACAATAACTAGTGGGTCGGTGGTGCGTGAGGTGCTGCAGCTGGCGTACAGTTTTCCTTTGCCGCTTACTCGCGTGTATGCACAAACCTCTACAAACCCCTGCAAACCCTACCAACACTACAAACCCCTACAAAATCCTACAAACCCTACAAACTCCTTCCAACGCCTACGAACCTCTATAAATCTACTTTGATTTTGACCCTTAACCTTGACCTTGACCTGTACCTGTACCTGTACCTGTACCTGTACCTGTACCTGTACCTGTAATTATACCTGTACCTGTACATGCTCCTGCACTAATTAATACGAATGTCGCCTCTTCGTTTATCTCACTCACTCGACCATCGTTCCACTCAGTGGAATCGTTCCACTTCGTGTCACGCTGGTCTCGTTAGCTCGATAAGCTACAGCAAAGTTAATTTGAAGAGAGAAAACTAACGTAATATTCGTAATCAGCACCCACAAATTACTTGAAAACGACACCCATATTAGTTTTTTCTGATCTTACCATTTTATAGGGTTACCAGCTTACCTACTAACTTACCCACGTAACCAAAAAATTTCAGTAATATACGTAATCAGCAACTACAAATTACTCAAAAACGACACCCATATTAGTTTTTTCTTATATTACCTTTACGCAGGGTTGCCAGGTTACCTTCCTACTCACTTACATACGTACCTGACTGCAAATTTGATGATTTATTCGCAATCGAACGTTACTATCGTTTTTTTCAGTCTCTCGATTATACAAGCACCGTTTCCTCCCAGGGTTACCAACAATATACAAATTTATATAGTCAAAGGTTATTTTTAAGGGCTTCCTTCATAATACCACATACATTTTATTATCAAAAACTTAATTATTTATATATATTTGGATAAAATCTAAGAAATTGCCCTAAAAACGGGGAAAATATTTCCACCTGGTAACACCACTTGTCCTCCCACACAACAGCCCTATACAAGTCATCAAGCTAAGTGTTGCACACAGTCTCTTTTTTTCAATTTGTAAATTTTATATTCCACCATTTAACAAAATGGCCGCCACACCATCTGCCATCTTGGTTTTGAAAAAAGTTAGGATTTTCGTATATTCACCGAGATGCTGGCAACATTTCTGCATAAACAAAATTTTCGAGTGTTAACTTTGGTAAAAGACTTTAATTAACCAAAGTCTAGTCGGACAAGTCTGTTTAAAAAAGCCATTATAGAGCAGCCTTCTATTTTTTTTTGTTTGTAACGTTTTTCTTTAATCTTTCCCATAAAACAGTTGGACGCGTCGTTTGAACGGATCCGATCGGTCACCGTTTCAAAGAACTGTTTTGGTCAGGACCAAAAGTGCGGTGTACATTATGAAAAGTGGACGTTTTGCGAATAAGCCGTATCCTCTAGCCATTTATGTACAGTTTTCAAAGTGCGCCACTAACTTGAAAATAAAACTAAATGGTGGCTGACGACTATGCCAAAATCGTCGACGCCCTTTGGATGGTGGTAGCCGGTAACACATTTACTACCATACATTTTCTGTCCTAGTAATCAAAATGTAGTTAACATTGAAAATCGTATCCTAATGCAATAGGTGGAATTAGTACATTGATGTGATGCTCATTGCATCCACGGGAGGAGACGTAGAGGTTTTTTTTTGGCTGGACACACACCACAGCCCTCTTCCATGGGAAAAAACGGAGGGTTAATCTTAGGCTGGACATACCACTTCACACATCCACTTGAGGAGACGGAGAGGTTATTTCTTAGGCCAGACAAACACCACAACACTCTTCCATAGGAAAAAACGGAGGGTTACTCTTAGGCCGGACATACCACTTCACACATCCACTTGAGGAGACGGAGAGGTATTTTCTTAGGCCGGACACACATCACGGCACTCTTCCACGGGAACAGACGGAGGGTCTACTCCTAGGCCAGATAGACCACTGCATACATCCACGTGAGGTGACGCACAGGTATTTTCTTAGGCTGGACAAACAACACAGCACTCTTCCATAGGAAAAAACGGAGGGTTACTCTTAGGCCGGACATACCACGTTACATATCCACGTGAGGTGACGGACAGGTATTTTCTTAGGCCGGACACACATCACGGCACTCTTCCACGGGAACAGACGGAGGGTCTACTCCTAGGCCAGAAAGACCATTGCACACATCCACGTGAGGTGACGCACAGGTATTTTCTTAGGCTGGACAAACAACACAGCACTCTTCCATAGGAAAAAACGGAGGGTTACTCTTAGGCCGGACATACCACTTCACACATCCACTTGAGGAGACGGAGAGGTATTTTCTTAGGCCAGACAAACACCACAATACTCTTCCATAGGAAAAAACGGAGGGTTACTCTTAGTCCGGACATACCACTTCACACATCCACTTGAGGAGACGGAGAGGTATTTTCTTTGGCCAGACAAACACCACAGCACTCTTCCATAGGAAAAAACGGAGGGTTACTCTTAGGCCGGACATACCACTTCACACATCCACTTGAGGAGACGGAGAGGTACACTTCACACATCCACTTGAGGAGACGGAGAGGTATTTTCTTAGGCCAGACAAACACCACAACACTCTTCCATAGGAACAGACGGAGGGTCTACTCCTAGGCCAGATAGACCATTGCACACATCCACGTGAGGTGACGCACAGGTATTTTCTTAGGTTGGACAAACAACACAGCACTCTTCCATAGGAAAAAACGGAGGGTTACTCTTAGGCCGGACATACCACTTCACACATCCACTTGAGGAGACGGAGAGGTATTTTCTTAGGCCAGACAAACACCACAATACTCTTCCATAGGAAAAAACGGAGGGTTACTCTTAGTCCGGACATACCACTTCACACATCCACTTGAGGAGACGGAGAGGTATTTTCTTTGGCCAGACAAACACCACAGCACTCTTCCATAGGAAAAAACGGAGGGTTACTCTTAGGCCGGACATACCACTTCACACATCCACTTGAGGAGACGGAGAGGTATTTTCTTTGGCCAGACAAACACCACAGCACTCTTCCATAGAAAAAAACGGAGGGTTACTCTTAGGCCAGACATACCACTTCACACATCCACTTGAGGAGACGGAGAGGTATTTTCTTTGGCCAGACAAACACCACAGCACTCTTCCATAGGAAAAAACGGAGGGTTACTCTTAGGCCAGACATACCACTTCACACATCCACTTGAGGAGACGGAGAGGTATTTTCTTAGGCCAGACAAACACCACAACACTCTTCCATAGGAAAAAACGGAGGGTTACTCTTAGGCCAGACATACCACTTCACACATCCACTTGAGGAGACGGAGAGGTATTTTCTTAGGCCGGACACACATCACGGCACTCTTCCACGGGAACAGACGGAGGGTCTACTCCTAGGCCAGATAGACCACTTCACACATCCACGTGAGGTGACGCACAGGTATTTTCTTAGGCTGGACAAACAACACAGCACTCTTCCATAGGAAAAAACGGAGGGTTACTCTTAGGCCGGACATACCACGTTACATATCCACGTGAGGTGACGGACAGGTATTTTCTTAGGCCGGACAAACACCACAATACTCTTCCATAGGAAAAAACGGAGGGTTACTCTTAGGCCGGACATACCACTTCACACATCCACTTGAGGAGACGGAGAGGTATTTTCTTTGGCCAGACAAACACCACAGCACTCTTCCATAGGAAAAAACGGAGGGTTACTCTTAGGCCAGACATACCACTTCACACATCCACTTGAGGAGACGGAGAGGTATTTTCTTAGGCCAGACAAACACCACAACACTCTTCCATAGGAAAAAACGGAGGGTTACTCTTAGGCCAGACATACCACTTCACACATCCACTTGAGGAGACGGAGAGGTATTTTCTTAGGCCGGACACACATCACGGCACTCTTCCACGGGAACAGACGGAGGGTCTACTCCTAGGCCAGATAGACCACTTCACACATCCATGTGAGGTGACGCACAGGTATTTTCTTAGGCTGGACAAACAACACAGCACTCTTCCATAGGAAAAAACGGAGGGTTACTCTTAGGCCGGACATACCACGTTACATATCCACGTGAGGTGACGGACAGGTATTTTCTTAGGCCGGACAAACACCACAATACTCTTCCATAGGAAAAAACGGAGGGTTACTCTTAGGCCGGACATACCACTTCACACATCCACTTGAGGAGACGGAGAGGTATTTTCTTTGGCTAGACAAACACCACAGCACTCTTCCATAGGAAAAAACGGAGGGTTACTCTTAGGCCGGACATACCACTTCACACATCCACTTGAGGAGACGGAGAGGTATTTTCTTAGGCCAGAAAAACACCACAACACTCTTCCATTGGAAAAAACGGAGGGTTACTCTTAGGCCAGACATACCACTTCACACATCCACTTGAGGAGACGGAGAGGTATTTTCTTAGGCCAGACAAACACCACAGCTCTCTTCCACGGGAAGAAACGGAGGGTCAACTCATTGGTCAGACAGACCACAGCACATCCCACATCCACTAGAGGGGACGGAGAGGTAATTTCTTTGGCCAGATCTCTACTCCTACTAGGTATGTAGCTATCTAAAGTAACAGTATGAAGTCAGAGTTTATTTGCAAAACAAATCGGATAATGTATTTGTTTACCTAGGTTTACTTTTACTTACCTTTGTCACAGAATAAATAATAGTACAAGTACCTATGTTGGCTCTTTTCATAATTATGATTTGCGAGTAGCCTGACTTGATAGTTTCCATTTCATCCGTAGTCACGTGACCGATGGCGGGAAAATTGACACAGATCCTGCCTCGATGCGGTCTGCGACCGGTCTGAGCAAGCCGAGCGCACGCTCTGGTACTTATATTTGTGTTTAAAAAATTATATAAAAAAATCCCTTTTAGTTTTGCTAAATTTTGTTATTGACTTCACTAATTTAAATAAAAATGAACATGACACCAAGTGTTTCATAAGTTAAAACGTGAAAGAAGTAAGTCAAAAACATGATTTCAATTTTAAAAAGGTGGTATCTTTGTGTTTTTTTTTTATTGAGTGAAGTAATTCTAATAGTGTATTGAATTAATGATTTCACTAGATAAAATGATCAAGAATATCATATATTTTTTTCTTCATAGAAAACTATAAGAATTCTTATCAAAAACTTTAAAATTCTAGACACATTTGAGAACCTATGGCGTCTTAATTTATAATTATCTAATCGAACTCCATAAAAGATTTTTAAACATTTAAATGCAATGAAACGGCTGAACCGATTTTGATATGGTTAGAATCAAATATTTTCAAACTTTTTTCTAAATTTTTAAAAACAGAAAGCCTTATTGTGTTTGTAACATACTAAAAAATCATTGAGATCGGGTAATATTTAAAATGGAAAAACATTTTCTCTATTTTGTATTTTTTGTATAAAGGAGTTTTTTTTTTTTTTTTACATTGAGCAATTTTTTAAGTACCTATAGCTTATCAGTCTATACTTGGGACTTCGAACGGACTTGGGACTAGGTATCCAATTAAATCTCACTTCTTTTTAGCGAAGCCGTTATAAGAGTTCGCTGTCAGCTGTCATTCACATTTTTGGTGGGATATACACGGATATACAACCCATACATAGACATAGGACATAGTCCATGACAACAGTAAACCAGTTGGTAACATTCTGTGTCTGGCTTGCCTTCAGTCGTCCGTTTATTGTGGGATAGTGGCTGTGGGCAAACCGCATGCCGCAGTATTTCACTGCCTATGCAAGTGCTGGTAAGATAGCGTTCACGGAAACACTGCCTGTGAGCTTTCTGTCTAAATCAAGATTATGTTCCTGGGAAGAGATTCTAAACAAAATAAAATCAGAATACAACATAAACACGCAGCGCGCAACGGCAGCGGGCGAAGGTTCGCCTGCGACGCAGGAGGTTGCGGGTTCGATTCCCGCCTCGGAACAAATATTTGTGCGATCTGCAGATATTTGTTCAGGGTGTTCTGGGTATTTTATATGTATAATAAAAAATATCTATCTATGTAATGTATGGTAATAAGTATATCAGTTATCTAGTACCTATAACACAAGCTCTGCTTAGCTTGGGGCTAGATAATGTTGTGTGAACTGTCCAGCATTATTTATTATTATTTATTTATTATTTACGCCTTTCTCCCCAAAGGGATGTAGAGCAGAGCTTCAATGGACCTCTTTTAACAGTGGTTTGCACCATCGTGGAATATAGACGTGACAAGTGGTGAGCTCATCGCCGCCATTGTTTCCCATGACTGACTTGGCTAACGCTTTCTTCCAGTAACAACACTTTTTTTATAATAAGCTAGCAGCCAGGAGAAATCTTATACCAACGAATCCTATACCACACTCAGCGGTTAAACTTAAGACGCCTATCTTTTACACCGGGGGTTAAACAAAATAGCCTGTCTATTCTTTTTTAATGCTTTTAAGAGTTTTCAGTTATTTTTAACCTAATTTATTTTAAATCAAAACAATATACCTATTTCTGCCGCAAAGCAGTAGTGCTCGCATTGCTATGTTCCGGTTGGAAGGGTATGGTTGCCGGTGAAATTACACGCACATGAAACTTTTCATCTTTATGTCACAGGGTGGCGGGCACAGTGCAATGCCACATAGGGCGCGTCCTAGGTGGACGTGAGCTATGTGAATAATGCATTGTTCATAGGCAGAGGTTACCGCTTATCGCTTATATCAGTCAAAACAAGGTGTATTATTAAAAAAAATAAGTAACTAGTGACTCGCCCCAGCTTAGCACGGGCAGCCCCCGGTGAACCCCCCAAAAAAAGCGGTGCCCTCTGCCTATGAACAGTGCATTACCTCATAGGTCACGACCACCTAGGACGCACCCTATGTGGCATTGCACTGCGCCCGCCACCCTGAGACATAAGATGAAAAGTCTCATATGCCTGTAATTTCACCGGCACCCTTATCCTTCAAACCGGAACACAGCAATGCGAGCACTAATAGGTATGGTGGTAGTACTTCCCCGGACGAACTCTTTCACATAAAAGCTCTACTACTACTACGTGATTTTCTTTCGACACTGGCCATGCACTAATTCCATAAAACCTCCGATAAATAAACTCGAAGTATATAACCTTATAAAATAAACACAAAAATAAACATCACACGATCGAATCTTGTTTTTTAAATTCCCGGTTTTCGAACGCCCCGTTTCAGGCGCTACTGAGTGAAGTGAATGAATGAGTCAAGAAAATTGACAGTGACAAGTGACGTGCAAATATAAAATATGGCTTGAATGTGAACGTGCATTCATCAATATGTACCGTCCGAACTTCTACGAGAGCACGTGCTTTCGGTGCAATGAGATCGTGTACCAGGTGGACCGCGTGGGCCCGCTCAAGGACTTCACCTTCTTCCACAGTGGCTGCTTCAAGTGCGCCAACTGTGGGACCAAGCTTACTTTGAAGGTAACATTACATTCATCAACATGAACCGTCTGAACTTCTAAGAGAGCACGTGCTTTCGGTGCAATGAGATCGTGTACCAGGTGGACCGCGTGGGCCCGCTCAAGGACTTCACCTTCTTCCACAGTGGCTGTTTCAAGTGCGCCAACTGTGGGATCAAGCTTACTTTGAAGGTAACATTACATTCATCAACATGTACCGTCTGAACTTCTACGAGATCACATTCTTTCGGTGCAATGAGATCGTGTACCAGGTGGACCGCGTGGGCCCGCTCAAGGACTTCACGTTCTTCCACAGTGGCTGCTTCAAGTGTACCAACTGTGGGACCAAGCTTACTTTGAAGGTAACATTACATTTATTTTGCAAACCCATCCTGAAAATATGCGTATTTGCATAGACTAACTAAACACAATAGACTGCTAATCTCATACAAGAAAATGTTACGTTATGTTATAATGACGGCACGTTTCGGTCAAGTCCCTGACTAAAGCTAAGAAACGCTTCTTTTTTTTTTTAAATGTTATAAAATAATTCCCTTTATTTTATACTAATTAGAATGACGGAACAAGCAGGTGGCCCACCTGATGATAAGCGGTACCCTCTGCCTATGAACAGTGCATTATCACATAGGTCACGTCCACCTAGGACACGCCCTATGTGGCATTGCACTGCGCCCGCCACCCTGAGACATAAAGATGAAGTCTCATGTGCCTGCAATTTCACCGGCACCCATACCCATCAAACCGGAACACAGCAATGCGAGCACTACTGCTTTGCGGCCGAAATTGATATGGTGGTAGTACTTCCCCGGACGAACTCTTTCGCAAAAAAGCTCTACTACTACTAATTTACCTAATTTAATAATGGCCTCTAACATAATAATAAAAACGCTTATACAACAATGGCAAACCTAGTATTTCCGTTAGAAGTTGTTGACCTTGGGTTTTCATCTTTACGCAGAGCCTGACAAACTTAATTCTGTGGTGGTTGCTTTTTCATACAAACAAAAAATGGTGTGGTGGGCCTCTTGCTTGATCCGTCATCCAAGTAGTATAAAAAAAAAAAAAAAAAAAAAAAAACGTATTTGCACAAATATGGGCGAACAGAGTATAACTTTAGAGTAGTTCCTGTTTGATCCATTAAGATTGATCCATTGTCCTGTTTGATCCATTATACCTATAATTTTGTTCCTGATTGATCCATTCTCCAATACAGTATCAATTTCAAATTATTATTTTAATTCGTTTTTTGTTCCTTTTTGATCGATTAAGGGTTTTTCAAAGTAGTTTGGTACAGTCAAGCAACAAATATCTACCTGTATGCATTATTATTAATTATTTAAACAAAAAAAAACATTGATTCATGGTACAATGAAATGACTGTTGCTGGCTTTTATATTGGTAATTATTTGCGGCAAATCATATAACGGTTGAAGAAAACAGTGGACTAATAGCGAAAATAACATCGAAATTACTTGTATGGACTGTTTTCTTCAACCAAATATGATTTGCCGCAAATAATGACCAATATAAAAGCCAACAACAGTCATTTCAGTGTAAAGTTATACTCTTTTCGCCCATATTTGTGCAAATACGTTTGTATGAAATTAAACGTTAAAATCAATAAGCCTCTCATAGTCCGGGGCCTCAATCGTAGATACTAGTTTTGAACGAAAATACCGAAGTAAAAACCACAACCAAAGCCGTTATGTACATTTCGTTCCGCACTCGTGTCGCAAACGGCTTAGCTTAGTTTCGTATGATACGTTGATATGTCCGCGTGACATAGGCACATGACATAAGACATAATATACAACAAAATCTGCGACGCAGGAGGTTGTGGGTTCGATTCCCGCCTCGGAACAAATATTTGTGCGATCTGTAGATATTTGTTCAGGGTGTTCTGGGTATTTTATATGTATAAGAAATAATATATATCTATGTAATGTATGGTATTAAGTTTTTTTTTTAATACTATTTGGATGACGGTACAGGCAAGAGGCCCACCTGATGTTAATCGGTAACCTCTGCCTATGAACAGTATATCAGTTATCTTACCCATAACACAAGCTCTGCTTAGCTTGTGGCTAGATAATGTTGTGTGAACTGTCTAGCATTATTTATTTATTTATTAATTATTTATTTAATCAATATGACAAATGTTACATGCAGAAAAGTATGGGTCTCCGTTTATTTTTGCTACGGTTTGAAAAACCCGTGCAAGTGCGAGTCGAACTAGCGCACGAAGGTTTCATACCATTATCTATAAAAACGACAAAAAAAACATGTTTGTTGTAAGAGAGCCCCCTTAAATATTTATATTATTCTATTTTTTTGTGTTTGTTATTATAGCGGCAACATAAATACATCGTCTGTGAAAATTTCAATTGTCTCACCATCACGGTTCATGATATACAGCCTGGTGACAGATGGACAGACGGAAAGCGGAGTCTTAGTAATAGGGCCCCTTTGGGTACGGAACCCTAAAAACTCTACGGTGGAATGTCAAATCAAAGAGAGATTCAAATAGATTTCAATTAAACCTACTTCTTTAACCTTTTTAAATGATGTATTGCGAAAACAACTGATTTTATTTTTGTATTTTTTTAGGCTGTGCGTTGGACCTCGGTCAGTCAGTCAGTCAGTCAGGACATTGCCTTTTATATATGAGATATTTGGAAGGGTCTCCATTTAAGTATGTGTAGGGAGTTGATGTGCTGAGGTGTGTCCAGCCTAAGAATAGACCCCTCAGTCTCCTCCCGTGGATGTCGTAAAAGCCGACTAAGGAATTACCCGGACTTGTTGATAGGATTCGTTGGTATAAGATTTGTCTTGGCTTCTAGCTTATTAAAGAATGTGTTATTACTGCAAGAAAGTGTTAGCCGAGTCAGTCGTGGGAAGCAATGGCGGCGATGAGTTTACCACGTCACTTCTCACGTCTTTATTCCACGATGGTGTAACCCACTGTGAAAAGAGGGCCATTGAGGCTCTGCCTACCTCTTCGGGGAAACAGGCGTGTGTATGTATGTATGTATTTTTCTAAGACATTAGGTACTGGCGTGATCAAGGAAACTGAACAGACCCGCTTAAGGTGAATGCTCACGCTAGCGGCGCGAGTTTTTTTTTTGGTGTTTTTGCCGATTACAGCTTATCAACACTTCTTCAGATAGCGAAAGTTGAGTTCGCGAGAACTAGTAGACCTAACACACATGTTTTAATTGATAGTATCTCATAAATATTATAAACAAAAAAAAAAAATTGTAAAAATGTGTTTAGGGTTATTGTAGCTAAACTGAAGATATTTATGTGATACTATCAATTAAAACATGTGTGTTAAGTCTCCTAGTTCTCGCGAACTCAACTTTCGCTATCAGAAGAAGTGTTGATGAGCTGTAATGGGCAAAAAACACCAAAAAATTTGAATTTGGCGCCGCAAGCCAGTGCATCCACCTTAAGTATATAGAACTATTCTGGTATTTCAACGACCTTGCACATTGTTATCGGAAGTTTAAACTTAGCGACAATTCTAATGTTAGGTAACGTTGAAAACAGGTTAAAGGTAGGTAACGACCTCTGTAGCGCGTCCGGCGAGTAGCCGGCTGAGACGCGAAAGGTTGCGGGTTCGATTCCCGCTACGGGATAAATGTTTCTATGTTCTGCAAATATTTGTTCCGAGTCTGGATGTATGGTACCACGGTACTCGTAGTTTCTGATACCCACGCAGGGAATCCTAGTGTGGGATCAGGAATATTTATGTGACTGCTGGGTGTTATGTTATGTTATATTCAAATTCTTTATTTCAGGCTTACTGAGAAATGCACTAAACCTAAACAGTAAGCCCATATCAACATAAATACCTTAGAAGTAAACATACACATAAAAACACATTATTTATAACTTAATCTAACACACGTGTGATATTACATGCATACGCCTTTTTCCCCGAACAGAGCCGAGGGTTCACTGTAGGGGTTTTGTGAAATTATCTATACTTTACGACATACAATAAAAACCACTTTTTCGTGCGGCACGAGGTTTTTTTTGTATGAAGATTTCTGCCTGGTATTGGCAATCTTACTCACATTGCAAACATTGAGTGATTCTTGTTTCTACCCAATAATTTTCTACCCATTTAGGTATTGTATCGTTTCAACCCATTTTACCTACATTTATGTTCTTGTTTCAAGTTGAAACAAGAACATAAATGATGAGATGAAAGGATGAGGTTGAAAGTTTCAACCATTATGTTGAAACAAGAACATAATGGTTGAAATTTTCAACCTAATTCATTGCCATGTGGATTTTCAAGGAAACATCTCCCTATTTCAATAAATTCATGATATTTTCCGTGAATCCAAATATTGTAATGAACCATGTGTTTTACTCACCGGTAGGTAGGTACTTACGTTTCATTGTTGTCATTACACGACGAGTAAATAAAGGTGATTCATATAGATACAGATCATTGCTCGGAACGTGACTCATGCTTGTATTTTTGTGAGGCAATATTGATTCGTTGGAGCCAAATTTTAAATTAACTTTTCTATATTGACGTCATAATTAAAGATGCCACATAGGTTGCGTCCTAGGTGGACGTGATCTATGAGGTAATGCACTGTTCATAGGCAGAGGTTACCGCTAAACATCAGGTGGGCCTCTTGCTTGATCCGTCATCCAAATAGTATTAAAAAAAAAAAAAAAAAAAAGATTTCCTCAAGGCCAAATTCTGTCACTATTCAGGGAAGTTGGAAAGTGACGAAAAATCGCGCCCGGCACGAAGAGTGAGCGAAAATCACGAGAATAGTTCTTTACAAAAAAAACCGTCTTCAAAGCTAGTAGACTGGTAAATAATATTAAAATTTTCAAGTTCAACGGCATTTAGTGAGCCATTTTTTTTTTTTTTTTATTCTACTTGGATGACGGATCAAGCAAGAGGCCCACCTGATGTTAAGCGGTAACCTCTGCCTATGAACAGTGCATTACCTCATAGATCACGTCCACCTAGGACGCAACCTATGTGGCATTGCACTGCGCCCACCACCCTGAGACATAAAGATGAAAAGTCTCATGTGCCTATAATTTCCCCGGCAGCCATTTTGGCAACATAACTTTTCCGATGTAAAAAATCCTGCTGAATTTGGTTCTGAATGTTGCCAAGCCGAATTTTGTCTTCCCTCCCCCCTTTCCCCCTTTTTTCCTCGAAATATGTCCATAACCAAAAATTATTGCAGTTAGAAAAAAAGTGTCAAGGACCCCTATAAAATTCTCTCTCTAAAAAATTCCTAAAAATTTACAATTACAAAATTTCTAAGTAAAAAAGCCTGCTGAATTCGATTCTGAATGTTGCCAATCCCAATTTTGCTGTCGTCTCAACTCCAATCGACACCGGAAGTACCTCCGGCTCGGTAGCTTCACTTACGGTTAAGTGAAATCTGTAACGTGTATTGTTTTTTGAACTATATCTTCCCGAACTTCATAATTTTTTAATAATTTTAATTTAGAAGGTGTTTTGAAAATTAGAACGAAACAGTCGAAAGGCATGCTACTTTACGGCGGTGCTCGAGACTCTGGATCTTAGTCTCCGCCATATTTCAGAATATTTCTTGTTGGGATTACGTGTACCTACAATCCGAGAATTGGCCCCAGGCTAGACTTTTGTAAAGTAACGTCTGCCCCCTTTCAGACGTACTACAACAACCAGCACTGGACTGAGGATAAGGAGGTGTACTGCTCGAGCCACGTGCCCAAGATTGGGCCCGGGCACCTAGACAACTCGTCCGTCGGCATCCGCAGCGCGCTGAACGTGCCGCGCAGCACCAACTATGTCAACGAGCAGATCCGCGGTCTGGCACGGAACAGCCATGACGCTGAACGTGAGTCTTATCACCCGTTTGACGGCCACTGTACAAGGTCTCCTTCATAACACACCCAACAGTAACACACATAGTCATAAACAGCTCGTTCACCGCAAGATGTAGGTGGCAGATCCGCGGGCTGGCACGGAACAGTCATGACGCTGAACGTGGGTCTCATCACCCGTTAGACGGCCACCGGACAAGTTCTCCTCCATAACACATACCACACCCAACAGTCACACACATAGTCCATCTCACACTAGGATACCCTTTGTCGTGGGTATCAGGAACTACGAGTACCGTATCTGCATGCAACCATCCATATCTCAATGCGTCCAGTACAACAATGCATTCAGGCCCCGCTACTGCAGCGCATCGGGGATGTTGGCGGCGGCGTGGGTCGACTGTTTCCACGCCACCATGCGCAAGCGCCCCACGTGCGGTGCGCTGGGTGCGGGTGCGGGCCAGCTCAAACACCGTGCTGGCAATGATTGCTGCTATGGTAGATGCCCTTATACGAGGCACTGCTGCGAGCGACATATGCCCACCAATCCAATTAGTTTTTAAGGTGGGGTATAACGCAAAATTACCAATCTGAGATTTGATTTTAAACAGACTAAATCATATACAATATTCAAAAAATATATTTAATCTCAGACCATAATAAACATTCAGGTACATTCATAAAAACTGTTATGCCTAGCAGACGTCGATAGATACCATTATTGTATTAATAAAACATAGGATTGAATACCTATAGGATAATCAATATGACAGAACCACCATATTAGGATATCATAATCCCCAAAACGAAGCCTACTTAACGCCAATTTAGGTACTAAAAGCCTTTTACCGTTAATTACATTGATACCATCAGTAACGGAATTACAACGGACCGCACTTGTACGCAAATCCGTTATTACAAAAATGTGTGTCATAACTCATAAACGCGTCATACTAGCCATAAATTTGCCTGCAAGAATCCAGTCGGTTCTCCGATCAAAACGGTCGAAGGCCCAAAGGCTCTATAGGCGAGCTTCGGGAAGGTTCGGAACTCTTCGGCCGCGGTTGGGAAATTGCTAGCTTTGCTTCGTGTGAAAGGGATGGGAGAACTTGTTGCAAAATAACCGGTTGCATTCCAATGATCGCTCGCAGCCCAGTGACCTAAAGGTACTTAGGGACCTGTGAACCTAAGATCATGTTTTTGTTCAGTTAGCCGGTTATCTACGGAGACTGTACAAGAGACTCATTTGATGAGTATCTTGTGTTAGAAAGTGTGCTATTTATTTAGGTGTTTGGCTAAGGTAAAGAGAGATGAATGAGGTTCAACAATGAAAGTAGGCTCTTATTCGTATCCATTTCTAAAGTTTTTAAACCCGTTTATTCCACTCTTCCACTGGATTCCATTTTGACGGAAGTGATATAGCGGAGAAGTGAACAGTTTTTTTTTTAACTTCTTTAATGACTGGACAAGCTGTTGGCCCACCTGATGTTAAGCAGTTACCACATAGGACACGTCCACGTAGGACGCGCCCTATGTGGCATTGCACTGCGTCTGCCACGGACAGGTAGGTAGGGTAGGTTATTAACTGAATACACCCAGGTGATCTAACCCAGGTGAATGGGTAGGTTATTAACTGAATACACCCAGGTGATCTAACCCAGGTGAATGGGTAGGTTATTAACTGAATACACCCAGGTGATCTAACCCAGGTGAATGGGTAGGTTATTAACTGAATACACCCAGGTGATCTAAACCCAGGTGAATGGGTAGGTTATTAACTGAATACACCCAGGTGATCTAACCCAGGTGAATGGGTAGGTTATTAACTGAATACACCCAGGTGATCTAACCCAGGTGAATGGGTAGGTTATTAACTGAATACACCCAGGTGATCTAATCCAGGTGAATAAAGTCAATGAAGTTTGAAACCAGTTTTTTACTATTAAATAGAAGCAACTCCTAAAAGGTTCACACCAGGACAGCTTCTAAGTCTGTACAAAGCACAAGTCCGGGCTGGTATGGAGTATTGCTGCCACGTTTGGGATGGCTCGGCCAAACACCAGCTTGCTGCCTTGGACTCGATCGAACGCAGAGCTTTTAGGCTAATAGGTGAGCAACATATGGCGGAGACTAAGATCCAGAGTCTCGAGCACCGCCGTAAGGTCGCATGCCTTTCGATCTTTTATAGGTTACATTTCGGGGAATGCCCCCAGGAACTTCATGATCTGATCCCACCATCTCCTTTTCATCATAGGACGAGCAGGCGCACGGCTCGGTACCACCCTTACCTGATTAGTATACCCGCTATTCGTACTAAACGTTTCAGTTCCACCTTTATAATGCGAACTGCTAAGGAGTGGAATACACTACCGTCGTCTGTCTTTCCTGTAAACTATAATCTGGGTCTCTTCAAGGCTAGAGTGAATAGGTGCCTTCTAGACCTTTGTGCTCTATTTCCAACAGGTGAGATCGTGGTCAAAAAAAAAAAAAGGTTCTTGTTTTTTTACTACTTTTCCTACTGGATATTTTACGAATTGATGACAAAACATTACTAATAAGTAATTAATTTTGTAAAAATTAAAAAACCTTCAACGCAATGAAACCGCTGAACTGATTTTGATCAAACATAGATAAGAACACTCCCGACAAATACACCTTTCAAACGAAAAAGAAACGAAATCGGTTCATCCGTTCGGGAGCTACGATGGGACAGACAGATACACACACACACACAGACACGTCAAACTTATAACACCCCTTCTTTTTTACGTCGGGGGTTAAAAATACGTATATTCGTATTCATTTAACGAAATAGTTATTGTACGAAACGCCCGTAAGCCGTATTACGGACAGATCAAATCTTTATAGGCACAATTATACGCTTCGTTATTAATAATACTAATGAAAAACCGATACATACAATCTCAGCTCATTCCTTGAAATCTAATCATTGAATCGTAGATTTTATTTCCTTGTTATATACTGGATTTCATACCAGGTATAACAGGTACCAGTACTAGATAACAGGTACCAGATACTAGATTTGCGCTTATAGGTGACAGGTTTACTAAATAGTGGCACCAAGTTACCTAAACAAGGATATTAGACCCTATTTCCTTATCGGACGAAAACCTTAGGCAATTCGCAGGCCATATTTAGATAAATTGACGCTCTAGTTCTGCAACTATAAGGCAGAGTGCTCGACTAGCGAGAAAATCGCAGCGTTAATTCAACATCAGCCTGTATAAGTAAATTGCTGTACATACTCCCCCATAGAATGCCACGCTGAATGCCTCCATCCACCGACATCCTTTGACGACCTCTGTGGTGCGGCGGACGAAGGTTTGCCGGCGACGCAGGAGGTTGCGGGCTCGATTCCCACCTCCGAACATATTTTTGTACGATCTGCTCATCGTTGCTGTTTTCTCGCAACGTGTGCACAGAGCTTTATCGTCTCGGATAAATGTAACTTTATGCGTACCCCGGTTAAGCAATCATCAGAACGGTAAAAGAATTTGGGTGTGAACGCAAATGTTATTTGATTCGGTCCGTAAGTGATGTCTAACATTCTTTAAAATCATATAAATAATAATAAAATAATATAATATAATAAGCCTTTATTGCTGTTTATTTTACAGTATAACATAGGTACCTAATAATAATAAACTTATCTAAAATAAACACTTTATAAATTATGTATCGGCAACCGGTTTTATCGCATTCGCTTCAACAGCTTGTCCTTCGACAAAGGCCTCCTCTAAAGATTTCCACTTTGTCCTATCCTTTGCTACCCGAGTCCATTCTGGGCCTGCTACTTTCTTCATATTATCATCCTCCCAACGTTTAGTCTGTCTACCTTTGCTTCTTTTACTATCTCTTGGGTGCCATTCTATCATTAATTTAGTCCATTTCTCTTTATTTTCTCTTGATATATGTCCCGTCCATCGTCATTTTAGTTCTTTGTAAACTGTCTCTACATTTCTGAATGTTGCGATACATTTAATATCCTATAACCTTACTCTGTCTCTTCTTTTAACTCCAATTACACTTCTTTCTATTCCGTTCTAGCAATCATATGATAAATATGGAAGAATACATGTATTGTATAATTTCCTCTTTTCTTTCATTGTTTTTCTTTGTTCTTCATGACTTCACTGAGTGACCAAAACCGTTTCCAAGTATTAGCAATCCGTCTATCTACTGCTGATACAATGCAAAAAGAAATAAAATCATATAAATACTAAGTTCGGATTATGGCTGAAAATCAGTGTTTTAGCTTCTTGAACAAAATATCTCGCTGAGCCATGGCCTTTTTGACGTACTGCAGCACACACAGACATTTTACTTGGATTTTGTATATATTATTGTTTGTTTTTATTCGTTTACTGTATTTTATTGTTTATTTTTACTTGTGCACTGTACTATTTGTTGTAATTTTAAGAAAGATTAATTTTAATGAAGATTTTATCTATCTATATATCTAAGTAAGGCGACGACGGGGCCGACCGAGAAGGCGTTGGCGGGACGATCTCGAAGCTCACGAGAAGGAGTGGTGGGGAACTGCCAAAGGCCGGGATGCCTGGAAAATTTTGGGGGAGACCTTTGCCCAGCAGTGGGACACAATAGGTTAAGGAAAAAAAAATAAAAAATATCTAAGTATTAAAAGAATCTGTAGTTTTTTATTTTAAAACTTTCGGAATCTGGGTGCGCTTCACGACAGATGTTATCTTAACTTACGGAATTCGTACCATTTCAACAGTATATAATTGAAGTGTAACGCAGATCTTATTTCATTTTATTTGCCTCGTAATTGATATCCTACTTTTACTTTCGTGTATTTTTTTGTGATTACCTACAAGCTTGAAATGCCACAATGTTACTGCTTGGAAATTAATTTTAAAACTTACAAGATGTCATAGTAAATAATACATTTTATAAGTGAAACCTCTGCGTTTGCCGTTTATATAGTAATTATAAACGGCCGATCGAAAATATTATCCGAGTTGGTAATTTGTCTGAAAAACACACGTGTACTTAACGTATAAACATGTTAAGTACACATGTGTTTTTCAGATTAATCATTGATCACTGAATCATTTCCGGTTTTGGACGATTCACTATTTTCCAATTATACAGTGCACTAATTAAATTAGTCATCTGACAATGGTAGTTTATAATAGTAATGGTAGTAATGGTATAAAAAAACGCCTTGTGTCGCTTGTAGAAGCCGTTTTTGTTGAATATCACGTACAAGATAATTTTACAAAACCCCTACATTACTGTATAAAACAAAGTTGAGGGTTTATACCCTCAACTTTGTTTTATTGATTTTTGTTATCTAATTTTAATAAACAATCGAATCTAGCCAAAAGTTAGAGGTAAAATAAGGTTTTTTTTCTATAGAGAAAATATTTTCCGATCGTGTTTCTGGTACAGTGATCCCTCGGAATTGTATTTTTAATTTGAATATTGAACTTGATTGTCAGTGTAAAATCAAATCTAAGATTAGTAATTTTGCGGCATACCCCACCAAAGGCAGCTATAACCTGAATATACGCTTCCAAAATACTTTTGCTTATAACAGCCAAGCACAAACTCACCGGTTTTCCCAATGAAACAGTGTGTAACTTATGGCACTCGTGAGCAGCCACTGGGTCGTCGACACCATTCCAACCTGTCGATGTAAATTACGCAACTCTCGAATTTAATTCTTTGGAATCTAGTTTTGATTCAGTATGGGTTTGAGGGTGATATAATAGGCTGCGTTTATAAATCATTGTAATACTTCTGACTATATGGCTAATTAATATTTATATAGCAGGCGAGCAGGCGTACGGCTCAGTACCATCCTTACCTCATTGGTATACCTTCTATTCGCACAAAACGTTTCGGTTCTACCTTTATAATGCGAACTGCTAAGGAGTGGAACACACTGCCGTCGTCTGTCTTTCCTGAAAACTATAATCTGGGTCTCTTCAAGTCAAGAGTGAATAGGTGCCTTCTAGACCTTTGTGCTCCATCTTCGGCCACATCGTCACTTACCAACAGGTGAGATCGTGGTCAAACAAAGGTCTATTAATGTTAAAAAAAAAAAAAAAAAAAAAAAAATTAAATCATAGAAATGTTTACTGTGTTTGACAACACCGCTTGATGTATGGGACTTATAAAACGCACTGAGACAGCTTATTTATAACAATAAAAGGTAAAATATACCTACACACTTTTATGGAATAAAAATTTAAATTTAAATAGACCATGCTTACAATACATCCTCACACTAGTTTTGACTATGGCCACGGCAAACCAACTTCTTTAACCTTTTTAAATGATGTATTATGTTTTTTTTTCTTTCTTTTATTTTAACATTGATAGACCTTTGTTTAACAACAATCTCACCTGTTGGTAAGTGGCCGAAGATGGAGCACAAAGGTCTAGAAGGCACCTATTCACTCTAGCCTTGAAAATACCCCGATTATAGTTTTCAGGAAAGACAGACGACGGTAGTGTATTTCACTCCTTAGCAGTTCGCATTATAAAGGTAGAACTGAAACGTTTAGTACAAATAGAGGGTATACTAATGAGGTAAGGGTGAGTCCGAAACCGTGCGTCTGCTCGTCCTATGATTAAAAGGAGATCATGAAGTTCCTGGGAGCATTCCCCGAAATGTAACCTATAGAAAGGCACGCAACCTTACGGCGGTGCTCGAGACTCAGGACACGGATTCTACGGATTGTCTCTTCTACGGATTTCCTAATTTCAGATTATATGACTTAGTGAGACTCCAAGCATAGCTCTCTCCTTAGCCCGCTGCGTGCCTTGAAGCTTTTGTATAAGGCCAATAGTTAGCGAACACGCGTCTTAGTGCCCTTACTCTTACTCTTAGCATATAGTATAATTGTTAAATAATCAAAGTGTATAAAATACATCCAAGGTCTTAAAATTATACAATTTTTTGGCTTAAATATCACGTTTTATAGATTCAAGTTATACTACTGTCTAGACGTATGCACTCAGCCTCCGTTTTAAATACCACCCACACAAAGTGAATCCACATGCATTGTAAGCAAAATAGAATATTATGCACTAACCTCGCCATAGCTTTGATTCTAACCGGGCTTTAAACTTTTATATATTATTATTTTATAAACATTAACTTGTTTGATTCTGGAAAAACTTGCAATGTATGTCCGGGTGGAATCTTGCAACTGAATTTTAAAGCAGTTATCATCAACCGATTGCGCTGAAATTTGGCATACCTGTCAAGTTCTGATGACAATACAATTTATAATAGTGAGCAGAGGGGCTAGTCTGTAAATTTGACAAGCAACTTACACGGGTGTGAGGTGTACACTACACGGATTTCTGTACGGGATTTGAGGTTCTCAAGGTGCCCGCTAGGGGCGCTCCTCGATTTCTCAATACTAAAATCCGTGTAATGTACACCACACGACCGTGTAAGTTGCTTATCAAATTTGCAGGCTAGCCCCTCAGATGACGAAGACGGAAGGTGGACAACGGAACTCCCCGATGGATAATAGTAGACTGGCCGTGTTTAGGCTCATTTTGATCAGCACACGGTTACGATCACTAATTTTATAAAAAGCTTGTATTCAAAAATATTTTTTTACAATAACCCTATCATCTCTTCATATCATTTATAACTTGGCGCCAACATTACGTAGGTACTCTACTCACAATGCATATCTGTTTCGCCTTGAAGGTAATAAATAAATTGTGGAGTTAATTATGAATGAACCGAGAAATATACACGCAATTAACATTATTGAGTTGTTTGTATGAGATCATTCAGTATAATAAAATAATTATGAATATAAGAGGCTTTTGATAGGTTGAGCCAAGAGATTAAACGGGTGGCTATGCTGATGACGAAGTTACCCTATTTTTAGATATCACCACTACATAATTAGTTTAAAGTAACAGACGAGAAAAACCTATAGAACACTATGTACATAGACAAGACTTCCTATAGAATAATTATGAATATAAAAATTATCATATGGGATTCAAACCCGTGTCAGTCTCCTGGATACGGAGACGCGTTTGGCCGCTCCGCCACTGGCCGCCTTCTCGACTGGGTGAGTTTATGGGATAGTAGCTCGGCTCGTGCCATGGCGCCACCTACAGGGTTACAACGACAATCGTTCAAGTTTGTAGTTTATACTCTATCCGGGGTGTGTTATATCCTGTATATATAACAGCATTTTATATTATACAGTTGTTTATTTATGGTAGTTCTGCATATTCAAGTAGAGATAAGTCCAGTAGTAGTTACATATAGTAATCAAACTTTCATAGATTTCTAAGTGGTAACCGGTGTTGTGTGCGATAAAATTTAATGTATCTACTTACCTTTCTATCTAGGTAGTATTTAGTTAGTTCTGGCATGTATGGTAGAAAGCACTACGTACCTAAGTTATCGAATAGAAATAAATGGGCTCAGTGCCTTAAGTCTGCGAATTTGACAAGCAACTACACAGGCGTGTGGTGAACACTACACGGATTTTAGTATGAATAAAAAGAAGAGCACCCCTAGCGGGCATATTGAGAACCTCATTTCCCATACAAAAACCCATGTAGTCTACACCAAACGGCCATGTAAGTTGCTTGTTACATTTGCAGACAAGCCCCTCTGGGCGACCATGTGATAAAAAAACGCTATGAAACGTCGATTTGAGAAAAACTGGTTCAAATGTTTGAACCCGTTACCAAATTGTATCCACTGTAAAATGCTGCAATCCAGCATAGTACATACAGCGTTTTGCAAAAACATTTGATCCAAATATCAGGTTACCGTGAAATGTAGCATCGAATATTTTAGTTGTAGTACAACTAGTATAAAGTAGTTTTTTTTTAGGTCTGTTATCATAAAACACTGTAGTCCGGGTTGCGTTATTTTGTCATAATCAGGGTCGTGGGATAAAACATATATCAATTCGAGTCTTTTAATCATTTCATTTCACAAATTTTTTTTTTTTTTTTTTTAAATACTAATTAAACAAACAACAGTAGATACATAGGGACAAGAGATAAGTCAAGAATGAGTAAGTGGATAAAAGGTTTAGAGCCTTAAATTACCAAACATTCCTTAATTATCCATTAATTTGTTAACATTATTGAATCACTTGGTAGATTCAATCGGCCATTAGAGCCACAATCGGACCAAACTAACGGAAAATCGTATTACAATCAAATGAACGCACACGCACCGGTGTGGACCGAGCCGGAAATACATCGTTATAAATTAAACCGTGTATGTCCACGCCTTAATAGTACAGGTTCATGGCAGATTGTACTATTAGTTGTGAATAATAATTAATTAAAGTAATAATTGAGCTATAATAACTAAGGGTCTCACTTACTATACCTGTTGCTTTAGGAATGCCAATTACAGAGTGAAAACCGACAGATACTTAGCAAAAGGCCACCCCAAATTCTGTCGCTATCTAACGCAGTAAAATTCAGGTAAGTAAAAACGGGGCAAAACAGAGCACGCGAAACAAATAGTGAGCGAAAATCACGAAAAACCGCAACTGTCTCAAGTAAATGAATATTTTCAAAAGCCTAAACAAGCCCCGCCTGCCCTGGCTTCATCATCAGCCCACACTAGTCCACTGCTGGACATAGGACTCTCCCAAAACGCGCCACTGATCCCGGTGTTCGGGCATAAAATACTTTCTGCCCGCCGCCTTTCATAGGTCATCGCTCCACCTAGCCAGAGGCTGCCCCACGCTACGTTTGCCAAGACGCGGTCTCCACTCAAGACAGCTTGCTAAACCGGTGGGCTATGTCAATCACTTTATTTCTCCGTCGGATAATCTACCTTCGGATTTTATCTTTCAGATAAACTCTCAGCATAGCCCGTTCCATAGCTCGCTGTGCAACCTTGAACTGGTGGATTAGCCCTACCGTGAGTTTCCACGTCTCGGCACCACACAGGTCATTACTGGTAGGACGCACTGATTGAAGACTTTAATCTTTATGCATTGTGGCATAGGCGACGAGAAGACTTCCCTGGCTTGGCTAGCCGCAACATACAAACTTTTTTATCTTCTCCCTCTTATCTCAAAGAGCGTTTCTACACCACGCACATAGTCTATCCCTACGCTCTAGCGAAACTCTCTGCTTCTAACTCCTGTCCATACTTCACAATTATATGGCAACTCCTTTACCTTCAAGGTGTTAGATTATGGAATGCCTTAACTTTCTCAATAAGATCTTCTAAATATCTTCCATATTTAATACAATCACTACCTGTCCTTTTCGTGAACTGCTAGGTCATTGTTACGTACATACATCATTGTTATTTATTTGTAATAGTAATGTAGTTTATGGATTTTAAAATTTGTTATTTCTTTTTTGTTATTTTTCGGTATAAGTAAGTATTTTAGTTAGTTGTAGTTTAGTTATTGTTAGGTCTGGGTATGTATTTATGTAGGTATAATTTACTTGTGCACCGCCGTCTTTTGATTTTGTATTATCCTGTCCACCCAAAGGTTGTCTGGAAAAGATTGTTTTAGCGATAAGACCGGCCATTGTACATTACTTTTTTTTTTTTTTTTAATTATCTCTTTATTTTTCTATTCGGTGTGCAATAAAGTGTTTATCTATCTGTCTGTTTATTTTTTTGGTCGTGCTCACTAGAGTTGTTGTTTCAGTGTCTCCGATACGCGCGACAAACGGCGGCAGCGTCAACGCGTCGCCCGCGCGGGAGACGGCGCGCGACACGCCAGACTACCACTACGGCAGGTTTGACGCAAGCGCACTTCACATAGCACATGCACTCAAGCAGACAGAACTGCAGAAAGCATATCATCGGCCGAAAGAGAAGCCGATTGACTGTTATTTGGTGAGTTTTTGATATTAAAAGGCATAACTCTTCAGTTGTGCTTGTCTCCCACAGAAAGAATTGAGTCTTCTTAACTTTTTTTTAAAATTGTAACCTGTCAACCATAGGCAAAAGACCGATAGATAGTTGACCCGCATTGTGCGCAAGGTTTTTTTTTAAACATAGATCCTGGTTTGAGCTTGGTCTCACCTGTTGGTAAGTGACGATGCGGCCGACAATGGAACACGAAGGTCTAGAAGGCACCAGCTATTCACTCTTGCCTCAAAGAGACCCATATTATAGGTTTCAGGCTTAGCACGAGAATTTGATGGTATTCGTAATCATTATGAAGTTTCGTTTCCTTCAATACATTTACTGACAGCGTATTTAGTTTCCTCCTCGTTTCCGCTAGGGGCGCTGTAAATGTATGGAAGGAAACGAAAATACATATAGCTTCGAATAACTACTATCGAATTCTCGTACTAAGCCCCCTGTTGGCCGACGATTTTGGCCTTAAAATACCAACCCAAACATCAAAGCATGTTTCGTGTGGCTTTGTTTTAGTGAGACAGCACATCGACACGATTTGTAGCTTTGAAAAACCTATAACTATCTCGATTTCGTGCCGCCTGCAATCCCAGATACTGTGTTGTTAAACATTCGTGTAGTTTCATCACATCGCACTGTTTCTACCATGAAGTCATTACGAATACGCAACTGTTCGATTGCAGCCCATTTGTGGTTTTCTAGGCATTTCTTTATTGATCTGTTGAAATTATTACAGTCTAAAACGAATAGTTACCATATCTTTTTTTTTTTTTGGTGATAGACCTTTTTTTGGCCACGATCTCACCTGTTGGTAAGCGATGATGTGGCCGACGATGAAGCACAAAGGTGTAGAAGGCATTTTTTCACTCTAGCCTTGAAAAGACCCAGATTATAGTTCTCAGGAAAGACAGACGACGGTTGTGTATTCCAATTCTTATCTTAAAAAACATAGGGGGAATTATTTAACGGTAATGTTAAAATAATTTAAACCAAAGAACGCATATTGGAAAAAAATCGTGTGTGGTAAAAAACACTGGGTGGTAATAAAAGTATTAACATTAAAATTTGCAAAAAAGCTTGACTTTGTTCCTACCATTCTTTATTCTCTATTGGAGAAAACACAAAATAAACACTAAGAGGTATGGGACATGGGGAGCTTAACCCTAAAAAGAGTTTTCTACCAGCAAACCTTTGAGGCTAGAGAGAGGTGATTATAGAGGTAGGCTACCATTTAATCAATATATATAAAATTGCGTGACTGACTGACTGACTATCAACGCACAGCCTAAACCATAAGTACTAGAGACCTGAAATTTTGGGGGTACGTTCCTTTTGTGGTCTAGGGGTGCACTAAGAAAGAAATTAAACCCCTAAGGGGGTGCAGCGGGGTTTTTAAGTTTGGAAAACGGACGAAGTCACGGGGATTCCACTAGTAATTCATAAAATTAATCCGGCAATAATTTATTTCCATACTTCTCTTTTTTAAACAAGAATCCGTTATCCTTTTGATATCACTCGTAAGTTCCTTCGGAGACATTAAGATTTATCGATACCGGGAATAAGTACTCGAACTCGCATGAGTCCATAGGCAAAGCTCTGTATAAGTGCTTATCTCTCCGCCTTACAATAACCAAACACATAATGGCATACTGCAGTGCAGTATCGGCTCATCTATCGCATTCCTCCGCCGTGGAGTAGAACTGATCGCGTGCGCTCCTGGAATGCAGTGGAAGGTATCAGATAATGGAGAAAATACCAGAATCTATAGAAAATTCAACTTCCTTAAAATTGTTACTCGTCAGATCGACATCTATCTATCTATACCTATATAAGAGCTTAACCTGACTGAGTGATTGACTGACTTGTTGATTCGTCATCGCCGAGCCGAAACCGCTGGACCTAGAAAGCTGAAACATGGAGCGTAGGTTCCTTTTAAAGCAAAACCACCTACTAAGAAGGTTAAAGTTTGTAAGGGAACTTTTTATCGCGTGGTGCCTTTTGCTTGAAACTTGGTATGGGTACTTAAAATACAGAATAAATGAACACAATTTTCAGAAACGTTATATAAACAGACTACTCCGGATTTAGCAACAACACAGCTTTTCTTAGAAACGTCATATAACAGACTTTTCCAGATTTACTAACACAGCTCTTTTCCGAAATGACATAATATAGTCCAGTCAAGATGTACATCCGTGCTTGCAAAATTTCGGATCACGCAGATTTTTTTATATGTTGTTAGGTAGGACCTTAACCGACATTAAAAAAACAGATTTGCAATTTTCCAAGTGCTGTGCGTTCGGCGGTGTGCCCAAAATTAAAATTTAGGGGTTTTTTTCAGTTTTTGTTCAATATCTTAGTGAAGGAAGGGCGAGGAGTTTACTTTAATCTTACTGATTGGGCGATGGAAGCTGTCTTCTCAGGGACTCACCACTATGGATCCCGCACCTCCTGCCCTTCTGTGAAAATAATCATGTAAATGCAGTCCTCTGCCTGTCATGCGGTGGCAAATTGTGAATTAACTTCCCGGATGTGGAGCTGAAATGCTCGGACGATGAAGTTGACCCGACTACAGACTGGGCGCCTCTCCCAGCGTCCATCACGGCCATCGAGAGACCATCTTCGTGCGATCCCAAGCCTTAGCCATCTAAGACAGAAGATCCGTTTTTGAGAGAATTGCTGTACCTGCAGGTACTCATTTAGTTTCAAATGAAAGCTAATTAAATTTACTACAACTTCATTTTTATAATATTTGACGTGGGATGCGTATTTTAGAAGATATTTCACAAAATAAGTGAATATTTGGAAAAAAAACCACTTTTAGGTAAAAATTGCCTGTTTTTGGGGAACTGTATCTTGGGAACCAATGGCTCTCTAGAGCTTGCACTAGTGTGAAATTGTAGAATTTTAGTCTACTTTAAAAGTGTTCGCAGTAACTGTACCGGTCAGACCCTTCCTTCACTAAGATATTGACCAAAAACTGAAAAAAACCCTTAAATTTCATGGTTTTTGGGGCACACCGCCGAACGCACAGCACTTGGAAAATTGCAAATCTGGTTTTTTAATGTTGGTTAAGGTCCTAACAACATATACAAAAATCAGCGTGACCCGAAATTTTGCAAGCACGTCCCACTTTTTATGTTTAACTTGACTGGACTAATAACAGACTGCTACAGATTTAGCATTAACACAGCTCTTTTTAGAAACGACATACAACAGACTTTTCCAGTTTTAGAATCAACACAGCTCTTCTTTGAAACGACATAAAACAGACTTTTCCAGTTTTAGCAGCAACACAGCTTTTCTTAGAAACGACATACAACAGACTTTTCCAGTTTTAGAATCAACACAGCTCTTCTTAGAAACGACATAAAACAGACTTTTCCAGTTTTAGCAGCAACACAACTTTTCTTAGAAACGACATACAACAGACTTTTCCAGTTTTAGCAGCAACACAGCTCTTCTTAGAAACGACATACAACAGACTTTCTAGTTTTAGCAGCAACACAGATCTTCTTAGAAACGACATACAACAGACTTTTCCAGTTTTAGACACAACACAGCTCTTTAGAAACGACATACAACAGACTTTTCTAGTTTTAGCAGCAACACAGCTCTTCTTAGAAACGACATACAACAGACTTTTCCAGTTTTAGCAGCAACACAGCTCTTCTTAGAAACGACATATAACAGACTTAGCAACAGACTTCTTAGACTTCCTCTTCTTCTTCTTCTTCTTATTTTTCTTCTTCTTCTGCTTCTCTTTTCAGCACTATTCCACAAAATGTTACCTAGAGATGCTCTTATAACATAAACGACATTATCAGCTCTATGCATGTAACTTGTACCCCAGTAAAATAGCTTTTCTCGATCGGTAGCCATCATTTAGCGGCGAGAAATGTGGCGTGACTCGACGATTGCAGATTGCTCGATCCACGAGCTGATAGTACACCAACGTCGACATAACTGGTTCAAGTCCTTTGTAGAAACCCGACCAGTACAATTGTGCAGAAGGGCCAAGCTCATCATCATCATCAAAGCTTTTTGAAGATTAATGTCTCTAGATCGGTAGCTAAGTAAACCTCAACACCTGATCGTGATTATTAATTTTAATAATCACGTCTTTTATTTGATTAAATACTTCATTATTATTTTTATTTGTTCATTAATTATTTGTTGTGAAGTAGACATCCGTGTTTTTCACCTACATGGTTTCAGCGGAAGATCAGCGTTGTGTTGCTACAACACAGCAAATGCTGAGCTGGACGCCAAATGTGGCAAGGATGCGTGACTGAAAGAGGCACAAATTCGTTTTATCTTTCTTTGTTAATCTTGGTTTCTGTGTGTATGCGTGTGCGTGTCGTTTTGTTTCCACGTTTGTTGACACAAATAAATGTATTTTTCTTTCTTTCCAAACATAATAATTGTCAAAGTCAAAGTCAAAGTCAAAAGTATTTTATTCATTGAAATCACAAGGATCATTTTGAATCGTCTTAAAAAATAAATTTACAGTTACTCCTGTTCCAACGCAACCAGACCTAGAAGAATCAGGCAACAAACACGGTCTGTTTTTCTTTTGATGATCCTTCTTACTACTAGGTGGAGAGCGCCTATGTGGTGCCTCGAGAACAAGTTGAAGCTGATTCAAGGAAAAAAGGAAAACCAAATTAAAAGCCTTACTTAGGTAGGCAGTCAAAAGTAAGATGATAGAGAGAATCAGCAAAAGCTCATAAGGCAGCACACACTACGCTTGATATACACATAAATAACACATCAGTAATAAATTATATGCAGGTACAGACATTGCAAATTGACAAATTAGGTGTCGACGGGCAGAGCGACATCAGGCCACGCGGCTTTATCATTAACATAGTCATGTAGTGTGTAATACGCTTTCTTAATTAAATTATTCTTTATGTAAGATTTAAATCTTCAAAATTAATCGATTAAAATTGTTGGAAAGAAACTCGTCAAATAAGTTTTTAACCATTTAAAGCGAGTAAAGTTTGTTTATTTAGTTCGTTGTGTATTTTATCAAACTTGCCTGATCTAGATCGTCTATTCAAAATGAGAACATGACGTAAAAATTATAATGTCTACGAAATAAACATGTCTAAACATCGCCGTCTAGTTTACAACCAGTTAGCTAATTGGCAACATATTTATGTAAACGCCAACAGATATGGTGAAAGGTGATATACCTACATTGAAGCAAGCCCACCCAGAAATGGGTGATACTTTGGAGGTTTTGGCCAGTCTACTTTTTCCGAAGGCAGTACCTAAAGTAGGAATTCCTAATCTATTTATACAGGGCGTCTCAAGCCTATGCGACATGAAGGGAAAGTAACTTTAATATTGTAAATAGGATATTTTGCTCAAAGGAGACTTTATTTTATTTTTAAAACTCAGTAATACTGCATTCAAATATTTTATAAAAATTATATTAAACATGTTTCATTCCCGTTCGTCGTTTCGTATGAGGTAGTGCTGGCCTCTGAAGCCCAATTCTCTTATTTATTTTATAACCATACTGCAAGTTGACCGAAACGAGATTGTATTGTAAATTGACTGAGAAATAAGTATTCTGCTCCCTCATAATAACAATATAATCTACTTTCATTCTTGCGACCATATATTAGAGTAGGATAGTGCTATATAATAATTGTAAAGAGTGAAAGAGAGAATTCTCAGAACTTTGAAACATTCAAGTTACAGTCACATTTCGATATAATCACATTTCGATATAATCACATTCCGTGTTGTATTGTCAGGTGAGCAGAATACAATTTTTGACGTTTGTGACATCGACACTAGATCGTAACATGATCCGAACTTTAATTTGACTATTTTTTATTACGAGAATTGACCTTCTGGTGTCAGAGTTTGTCAAGCCGCCCGAGGGCCTCTGACATGGCTTATCGACCGTTGTCCACGTCATCAATAATTTATAAAATAATAATAATATAGTATTTATATGTATATTGACGCTTACTTATGGCCATAGACGTAGAATTTTTTCGCTACGCTAAATAGACAAACGAAGCGTGGGAGAGAGAAGTCATTTTTAAATGTACCCCGTGCAAGAAGAAAAGTTACAGCAACAATGTATTGAATGTGACATGTTTTGCTTGAGTACATGCGCATACCGGACGGTCTCTTGTGCAGTTTAACTAATTTTGTTATTATTTTAGTAATCTTACTATTAAATAACAAATATTACTTTGTATGACAATGGTGTCGTGTTCAGTTTGTGACTGTGAAGATACAAGACGTAATTATCCGGGAAAATACACGTTTCACAGGTAAATAAGAGATTATTGGTAGTTCGATTGTATTGCTTATTTTATCAATTCTGCTTTAGTAAATGGCCTAAAAACCAGTTTCATTCGTAGATTAGGACTTTCCCTTATATTTTTTAATAATATTTCGTTGCTGCACCTAGAAATAAACAATATTTTATGTAAAATATAAAAATGTTTGATTACGATAGGGCTTGACCAAGTGATGACGTCAGAAATATCGATAGTCCTGTTGCAGTCTATATCGTTGTATAATGCGCATCATGTAAAATGAACGCTGGCGGTCAAGCTTCTTCAGGCGTTCCAGCGTTCTTTTTAAGAGATTACTTACTTTTCTACTTATTTGAGAGATGTATAACTATGCATTGAATGAGTGCCTCTCTAGTTTACTACAAATAATGTACAATTATAGTACGCGTCATGTAAAAAGAACGCTGGAACGCCTGTAGAAGCTTATTTATTTATTTATTTAAAAACTTTCACACAAGACAATAGTGCAAGGAGGACTTAATGCTAACAGCATTATCTGCCAGTCATCCTGGACGTGCAGAAATAAATAAATAATAAATAAATAAATAATGCTGGACAAATTCACACAACATTATCTAGCCCCAAGCTAAGAAAGATGGTGAGGCGTGCCTTACAAACAAGTACCACAGAAAATAATAATAACAATACAAGTTAAATTTTTGTCCATCCTAGAATGGAGGTTTACTTTGTTTGGAGTAAATTTGTGTGCTCTGTTAACATTTTACCGTTTTTTTTAAATCTATAATAACCAGGTGGACATTGAGGTGTGTGTTTTTGTATTGACTATTGAAAAGGTAACTTTAAAGCACCACGGGTGTTTTTATTGCAGTTTGTGTAGTAGATATTTTGGAGTAAATATTTACGTTGTTGATTATTACACACGCCTTTTTCCCCGAAAGGGTATATTTATTTTTTATTTTTTATAAATAAATATTGTTTATTTCTGCTTAATAAAATAATAGGTAACAAATTAAATTTAAATATACCCCAAAAATTCCGTTCCAGCGGGACTCGAACCTGCACCCTCGCCTGTGATCAGCGATGCCTTTACTTTCGAACTTTGAATAGAAGGTTTCCAATGAAACACCTGTAGATACAGCACTATCAACTTGGCGCTATAGCCGAGTTGATAGTGCCCACAAATTTCGTCTCCAGCGTCATAGCTCGATCTATGGCTAAATTATTTAAGGCATCGCCGATGACAGGCGAGGGTGCGGGTTCGAGTCCCGCTAGAACGGAATTTTTGGGTTACATTTAAATTTAATGTTATCCATAAAGCGTGGTTTACACTTGAAAAATAATAAACTTTGGGGTAACAAATTGTCTATAGATAAAGTAACAGAGTGAAAAATTATATGGGCGTAGCACGGCTGATATAAAATGTTTTTGTGCTTTCAGATTTCCAAGTAATCCTTTGCTACGAGAAAAATGGTTATCGGTTATAAGAAGAGTGGGATGGACTCAAATAAGAACCACTAGGTATATGCAGCAAACATTTTAAGTTTAAATTTAAAAGGGAAACTCTAAGATCCCACCTATAAATAAAACCGTAATATTTAGGGGTCAATAAATAATAAAGGTATATTTATTAACTGTATTCAAAATTGGAATAAGAACCTTATTCTCTTTATGACGTCAAACCTGCCAAACTGTGTTCTTCATGAAAGACTTAATCTGCATTAAGATGTATTTATCTACCATACACATCACGGACGGATGATGAATTCTATCGACAATGTAAAAGTGTTGGTCGAGGACAACACTATTTTTAACTCAGACATAGACTTTCACCAACACGTGCACATATTTTTTTTTGTTCCATCTTCGATCTCTGATTGTAGATCTAGTACATATACTAAATCTATGCTTATGGCACTCAAACATCTGCAATTAATATTTTATTTCCACATAGGAAGTAGGTTTACCAGACCAGGTAGGTTTAGGAACCAGTTTTTTTTTTTTTTTATACTACTGGAATGGCGGAGCAAGCAGATGGCCCACCTGATGTTAAGCGGTAACCTCTGCCTATGAACAGTGCATTACCTCATAGGTCACGTCCACCTAGGACGCGCCCTATGTGGCATTGCACTGCGCCCGCCACCCTGAGACATAAAGATGAAAAGTCTCATGTGCCTGTAATTTCACCGGCACCCTTACCCTTCAAACCGAAACACAGCAATGCGAGCACTACTGCTTTGCGGCAGAAATAGGTACGGTGGTAGTACTTCCCCGGACGAACTCTTTCACAAAAAAGCTCTACTACTACTAAAAACATAATCATATATCATAATCATATAAGATTATGTCAAACATATTTGTTTAACATAATCTTTCAATCAAGTGCCTATTTCCCTTCAAACATTACTGGAATCTCTCGGAATCTCATAAAAACTTCATGAAATAAGAGCATACGAACATATCACTAAACTACAAGAGACAGGCAATTTATCGCGTCACCGCTACACCGGGCTCGTCGGATAAGGGCATATCTGAATTGAGTCTGCAGTCGGTCCCAACATGGTCAGCAAAACGTGCTGATAGCGTTCAACAAAATTAGCCTTTAATTCAGGTTATGGATTTATATCCTTTCCTTTCTCAAAAACATCTGCTTATGAACTTCATACACAGTTTAAATTGACTATATTGTGACAAATATAGCTTTAAATTGAGTATACTGTAACAATGCTAAAACATATAAAAAAACATACTTATAAAAATTAAAGGCACATGAGACTTTCCATCTTTATGTCTCAGGGTGGCGGGCGCACTGCAATACCACATAGGGTGCGTCCTAGGTGAACGTGTCCTATGAGGTAATGCACTGTTCATAGGCAGAGGTTACTGCTTAACATCAGGTAGGCCATATGCATGTTCCGTCGCTCAGTAGTACAAAAAAAAAAAAAGTTACAGTGCTAATTTGTCTCGACAGAACGTCTTGTTTTGACGACAAAACAGGCTTGTTTTACTCAAGTTTTTTTTGTCTTTCTAAGTTTTGACTATCTTTAGGTAGATATTTATTTCCAAACTAACATTGTCGTCCTAGGCCGGCAATGTCAATTTATCTAAAAGGATGTTCTCTAAATAACGTTAGAATATGTAAGCATCCCTTTTCACTATAGGGACCTCATATTTATCCAAATTACTTATAGCTATTCAGGTTTAAAAAGATGTACATTCTTGTCTATAAAATTCCGACTTTTGATTCATCATCAAAAGTTGATCATTTGTTATTTGTCAGCAGCGTCTGTGGGAAGGTTTCCTCCGTGATGTAACCATTGTTGCGTCCATGGTGGGAGCAGTTCTTATGGCAACAAGTATTGTGTTGCTGTAATTGCTGGTACTGCTATGTGAACGCATTTTAATGTTATACAATATCTAAACTTTCCTCTTTCAAAAGTCTTCAACTGCCGGAATTGGCTGGTACCACCTGCTCTAGTGGTACATTACAACTACATACGTTTTGTACGGTTTTTTTCGCCATTTGGCAACACCGGCTGACGCACGTCAAAAGCACCTAAATCAATCACCAAGCATCTAAATGAAGATTTAAATCCTACATAAAGAATAATCTAATTAAGAAAGCATATTACACTCTAAATTACTATGTTAATGATAAAGCCGCGTGGCCTGATGTCACTCTACCGCTCGACAGCTAATTTGACAATTTGCAATGTCTGTACCTACATATATAATTTATTATTGATGTGTTATTTATGAGTATATCAAGCGTAGTGTGTGCTGTCTTATGAACTTTTGCTGATTCTCTCTAGCATATTACTTTTGACTGCCTACCTCTTTTTTTCTTTGAATCAGCTGCCACTTTTTTTTTTTTTTTTTTTTTTTTAACATTGATAGACCTTTGTTTGACCACGATCTCACCTGTTCTCGAGGCACCACACAGGTGCTCCCCACCTAGTAGTAAGAAGGATCATCAAATAAAGCCGAGCCGTGTTTGTTGCCTGATTCTTCTAGGTTTGGTCGCGTTGGAACAGGAGTAAACTTAGTTTATAAGACGATTCAAAATGATCCTTGTGATTTCAATGAAAACTTTTGACTTTTACTTTTGACATACTTCGTGGGTCACGTCCATCTAGGACGTGTCCTATGTGGTATTGCACTGTAACAACCTAAGACTATAAAGGCCACTCGCACGTCAAACGCGTCAAATGGCATGATATACCTACAGGCAAAATTTTATCTCGGCTTTGTGGTATTGTTTTATTTTTTTATTTTTAGCCAATAATATGCACTATTTTCATAAATCTAGGCAACAAATAGACGGAACTTTGTTTTTTTTTAACGAGAAAATATTGTCCTATCGTGTTTCTGGTACAGTGATCTCGCGGAATTATAATGTAGTTCCATTTATATTTTTAATTAAATAAATAAATAATAAATAATGCTGGATAGTTCACACAACATTATCTAGCCCCAAGCTAAGCAGAGCTTGTGTTTTGAGTACTAGAAACCTGATATACTTAATACAATATATTACATAGATAGATATTTTTTATTATAAAATACCCAGAACACCCTGAACAAATATCTGCGATCGCACAAATATTTGTTCCGAGGCGGGAATCGAACCCGCAACCTCCTGCGTCGCAGGCCAACCATCGGCCGCCGCAATACAATTTGAATATTGTACTTGATTTAGGCCCGTAATATCCATTGCAGTTTAACCCATGATTCTAAATTTAAATGTTCGACTATCGAACTACTGGTAGGACTGGATGGAATAAACGTATATTTCTGTCAATGGACGGACTGAAAATTATGAAATACATTTATTTACAGAAATAATATATAGGTACAACTAATGCAAGTAGGAATGTACAAAATTTTAAAAAATACATATGATACAGGTGTGCTACCTGAAGACCGCTGCTAACGATCGAAAGGTAGCTCAACTGATCCAAATCACTACCAGACTGATAGTGAGGATATTGATATTACGGGCGTAAAAAATCAAATCTAAGATTAGGAATTTTGCAGCATACCCGGATAGGTACTAAATATTTTATGTTTTCCTATACAAACCGACTTCAAAACGCTCGCATTTAGTGCTGGAAAATAAAAAAACTTATTTTCTTTAAGTTTGTTCGACCCGAGTTGTTCAAATAATAAGCCTCTGCGAGTCACACTTTAACCCTTCACCACAGTGGTTCTTTCACCATTACAAGACCCATTTCAATGCCACTGTATTTCAACCTAATGAATGACAAAGAAAGAACCAGTTGCGGATGAACGGACGATCTTAGTTGCATCAAATCTAGGAGCAGTAATAACATATTAATAAACATTTCAGAATCTTGCAAGTGGTCGGTCCAAGGCGCATGCGCACTGAATTAAACATGACTGACCTAGTATGGTGGATGAGCATTGCAGGGAGTATGGTGTAGCTATGCTGTTAGCGGGTAGAAGTTTTATTAGGAGTAAGTATAGGTACTAAGATTTTATGGTATAAGATTTGTCCTGGCTGCTAGCTTACTTAGGTAATGTATTATTACTAGAAAAAAGCGTTAGCAGAGTCAGTCGTGGGAAGCAATGGCGGCGATCAGCTTACAACTTGTCACGTCTATATTCCACTACGGTGCAACTCACGGTGAAAAGAGGCCCATTTGAGGCTCTGCCTAACATTTCGGAGAAAAAGGCGTGTGTCTATGTATGGTAGTACTTGTTGCATGCGCTTTTTGGATAATGTTACACGAGATAAAACGTTTTTATAAGACAGAAAAATAAAGATATAGGCCCGTATTCCAGACTGACAAACTCAAACTGAATTGAGACTCAAGCACAGATTTTTTGTTTCAATAAAAAACTGTCGCCGTCCGGTTTATGATCTTGAGTGTCCATGTCTTGTTGTTTGATAAAAATAATAGGACGCGCAGACGCACTGCACGGTACCATCCTTACCTCATTAGTATACCCTCTATTCGTACTAAACGTTTCGATTCCACCTTTATAATGCGTTCTGCTAAGGACACAGTCGTCTGCTATAATCTGGGTATATTCAAGGCTAGAGTGAATAGATGCCTTCTTGACCTTTGGGCTCCATGGTCGGCCACATCGTCACTTACCAACAGGTGAGATCGTGGTAAAGCAAAGGCCTATAAATGTCTAAAAAAAAAAAATTGATTGGCCTCTATTTGGTCAACGAAACGTCAGCAGAAGAATAGGTGGTACGTGGTGTAGTCTTTATATTTAACCCCCGGCGCAAAAACGACGTGGTGTTATAAGTTTGACGTGTCTGTGTGTGTGTGTGTGTGTCTGTCGTAGCTCCCGAACTACGAAGCTCATTTTTTTAAGTACTTGTAATTATAAAAAGTATCACAATGACCATTTTTTTAATTAAGTAAATAAAGTTTACGCTGTGGCAGGGTGCGCATTGAGGTTACAAAATATTTGTAGTAGCTTGCACTTCGACCACACCCTATCATCCTTTCCTCAGGTGAAAACCGGACTTGGCGTCCTATTGATATGGAAGTTACATTCATCGCTAGAGAGAGACGACGAACATTCTGGAGCGAGCACAGATTTCTGAATAATTTCATCAAGTTACTTTCTCTGGCTTTGCGCGGATGCGTTATTACTGATAATAATAGATACCTACTGCATATATTGAACAGACATACAGACAACGTATTTCAGTCAATACGTCGATGAACCGACGACATTTCGCAAGGTCACAAAAGCTTAGAGTTCGCCCGGAAAAGTACTACCACCATACCTATTTCTGCCACAAAGCAGTAATGCTCGCATTGCTGTGTTCCGGTTTGAAGGGTATGGTTGTCGTTGAAATTATAGGCACATGAGACTTTTCATCTTTATGTCTCAGGTTAGCGGGCGCAGTGCAATGCCATATAGGGTGCGTCCTACGTGGACGTGACCTATGAGGTAATGAAAGAAAGAAAGAAAGAAAGATTTATTTTTTAGTACACACACACACACACACACTTAATAGAAATAACAAATAAAAAAATAATAGAATGTAAACAAAAAAAAAGAAATATTTCATTTAAAAAAAAAAAAAAAACAACCATAGGGTCCAGCCTCAGCTTAATGACGATACCGACTGAGGACGATATCGACGCTGGTTTTCAGCCTGAACCTAGACTGAACCTAACGCATTGTTAAAAGCAGAGGTTACATCGGGTGGGCCATCTGCTTGTTCCGTCATAAAGGTATGTAGGTAGAGACAGCACGAGACAGTTTATCGTGATATTCTATGGTAGAGACCTATTTCCACCAGAAGACTTCAGGTTTTGGAAATAGCTGAATAGCTGATGATGATGATGATGTACGCTAACATCTTTCGGATATCACTTGACTATGAAATAATGACATTTTGATAGGATCTTCTTTATAGTTTTTCATGGAGAATGTGTCTAAAAATACTGTATTATGTTTAAAGTATTTTTAGAGAGAGAATTTCACATTGATTCTTGTTTTTTTTATTGTGAAAATTATATTTTTATACCATAAGTACTTTTATTAAATTAGTGATCGTAACGTGAGCTGATCAAAATGAGCCTAAACACAGCCTACTAATTATCCATCGAGGAGTTCCATTGTCCACCTTCCTGCTCCATCATCAGATCAGCTCGCTAATATTGTATTGTCATGGAAACTTCACAGATTGCCGAATTTCATCTCAATCGGTTGAGGATAACTGCTTTAAAATTCAGTTGCAAGATTCCACCCGGACAAATATATTCCACCCGGACATACATTGCAAGTTAATATAAGGCTTGTAAAATATCGTGGCTGAGCTGTCGACCTTTTTAGTTACATAACTTGCTCTAACTAGGATGGTCCTAAACAGTATACCGTACAAACTTTGAGGACCCAATGTCGGTGATAGAATAGACCATCACTAGTGTTTTATTTTATGTAAAAACTAATTATGAAATATTATGAATTTCTTTATTAATACAAACTTAACCGGTCGAGTCGCGCGATTTCGCTTGTATACTATCCCTTGAGTCGCGGGCAGATCACGGCAAAAATGATGGATGGGCGGACTCATCACTCAATCGTTAATTGTGGCCTAATGAATGGACGGATAATAAAACTAATACAAGAATCCTCTTGAAATTTCTTATTGGTTTCTTTATATGCAACTATTTTACAAAAACTTACCGTTTTGTTGAAAAAAAATTAAAATAAACATTTCCAAACTGTGGCTAAATTGTCAGTGCTACTGACCACTAACTTTGAGATCACAATAAACATCTTCACAAAGCACTTTCTAGTAGTTTATTGGCAATAACACATGGTCTATATCCTAAAAAACATTATTATTGCAGTCATTTACACTCTAATAACCAGAAAACACTCAATTTTCTTTATTTTATAAGACTGTTGACCGCGGTAACAAAATGGCGGCCGATGTCGATCGAATATTATTTATTTACTAACTTAACTTTGATCGTAAAAAGTGGTTATTGCCTTTTTGTCAGTCTACCATCATGCCTCTATTGAATAGTGCTGCAATATCTAGCATCCGGTTCCTAAATAAGGATTAAAATAGACAATATAATAAACCCTCTATGGACTGTGTCGGCCGACACAACAGGATTCGAAGGTATGCGGAAAATAGTGTGTCGGCCGACACATGTGCACGCCAAGCGGTTAAATAAATACAAACTTTATTTGGAATCTTTTTATTTATAGTGTGAAATGGAATGAATGTAAATAGTCGTGTTACCCGATCGGAATAGACATGCTTGCATGCACGCGCTCTGTAATGGCGTGAATAACGTAATTGGTGGTTTGCTAAGATAAATAAAAAAATAAAATAAATAAATAATGCTGGACAAATTCACACAACATTATCTAGCCCCAAGCTAAGCCAGAGCTTGTATTATGGGTACTAGATAACTGATATACTTAATATAATACATTACATAGATAGATATTTTTTATTATGCATAGAAAACACCCAGAACACCCTGAACAAATATCTGCAGAACGCACAAATATTTGTTCCGAGGCGGGAATCGAACCCGCAACCTCCTGCGTCGCAGGCGAACCATCGCCAGCCGCGCCACAGAGGTCGTCAAGATATCTACATACCTGGGTGAAAATATATTGCATTTACTTACGTATGTAGCACGCTTGAGCGCTTTTACAATGACAAGTTTTATTAAATATATCGATCACAATATTACTAACAAAGAACACTTCAATAACCGGTTTTTGTAAATTAAAAACCTTCAAAGTTTTTCCTAAGCTTTTATAAAACATATTTTTTTTTCTAAATAATTTGGTTTCGCACTGTAGTGCATTTGCCATTTTCAAGTATGATTATTGTATTTTCAATATAATTTGTAACAATCCTTCCAAGTTGTCAAAGTCACAGATGGTACACAATTTCCACCAATTTGAAAAGTCACGCAATATACTTCCATTATAGGCTGTGGTATAAATCCGGACTACATTTTGGGATTAATACGGACAAAAATACATTTTTATTTTTCGTGGGATGATTTCGGCCCACATTTTGGTCAGAATCCGGAAATAAATGTTCGTGGGATAAATACATGGGATCAATACAGATGCACACCTTCCATTTCATTTCACTATAGTTGTGCTCTATAGATGAGCTACATTGGTTAAAATGCCACCAAAATTAAGCAATATAACTCAAAAAAACACTAGGAAATGAAATCAAATAATCCACGACGGCTCTTTTCGAAAATGGCGGAAAGAGTCCTAAAAAAAAACTATAATTAATGTAAGTTATGTTATAGATAGATAGATTAACACTTTATTGTACACCAAAAAAAAAACACAAAAAAAAGGATTAACTAAATCAAACTATAGTACAATGGGCGGCCTTATCGCTGAAAGCTATTTCTTCCAGGCAACCTTTACCTGCTGAAAAGTATACAAAACGCTTAATATTTTCTCTATTCGAAGGAGGGAAATTGGCCTACCCCGTTTTATTTAAAAAAATAAACCTCTCTAGTTTTTTTTTACCAATCGTGTTTCTTTTCTATTTTTTTTAAACATAGCTTGATTCTTATGAGAGTTATTATTTTGATCATTTTGACGGTCTCACTAACGCGAATCAACAGAAAAGGTGTTAGAGAATCTATAACAATTTCCTCAGTAAGTTCAATCAATTAATTAATTAATTAATTAAGTCGGCGCCAACGCCAGACATAAATCATCATATAAACGCCACGCGCCGTTCGAAAAAGCTGTTAAAATTGGATATATCGTATCATTCGATAACTTTACAAAACTCCTACAGTAAGCCCTTGGCCAACTGTAGGATTATTAGGATTGGCCTCACCTTTTTCCCCAAAGAGGGGTTGGCAGAGCCTCAATGGGCCTCTTTTCACAGTGCTGCACCATTGACGACATCTGTGGTGCGGCGGGCGAAGCTCGGCCTGCGACGCAGGAGGTTGCGGGTTCGATTCCCGCACTCGGAACAAATATTTGTGCATCGCAGATATTTGTTCAGGGTGTTCTGGGTATTTTCTATGTATAAGAAATAATATTTATCTATGTAATATATTGTATTAAGTATATCAGTTATCTAGTACCCATAACATAAGCTCTGCTTAGCTTGGGGCTAGATAATGTTGTGTGAACTGTCCAGCATTATTATTATTTTTATTTTTTATTATTGCATATTTTTTTATAAATAATTGCAAAATATTTCAAGAATATTCTCACCAATTAGCTATAGATTATAAAGCGCAAGAGCGCAAGCGCACTCGGTATCAGGTTGCATGCGCTGTACACTAGGTGCGTGGGCGCAAGGCCGTCCTACAGGTTTGTCGAGCCATTCATATCGCGACCACTATTGTGTTGCGTTGCACATAGTGCACAATACGGCGTATTGTCCTCGTAATCTTGTTATTAGGCTTACATAAACCTAATTAAATTGGGCACCCACGTTTAAATTGCGATTTTATCCACTATAGATGTTTCATTGAATTAAAATCAAATACAAAAGGGGTTCTATTAGTTACTAATGTAACAACTCAAAACTTGTAATCAAACGCTTGTAATCAAACACTTGTAATCAAACACTTGTAATCAAACACTGGTAATCAAACAATTGTAATCAAACACTTGGAATCAAACACTTGTAATCAAACACTGGTAATCAAACACTGGTTATCAAACACTTGTAATCAAACACTGGCAATAAACACTTGCAATCAAACACTTGCAATCAAACACTTGTAATCAAACACTTGTAATCAAACACTTGCAATCGAACACTTGCAATCAAACACTAGTAATCAAACACTTGTAATCAAACACTGGTAATTAAACACTTGCAATCAAACACTTGTAATCAAACACTTGTAATCAAACACTGGTAATCAAACACTTGCAATCAAACACTTGCAATCAAACACTTGCAATCAAACACTTGTAATCAAACACTTGCTGGCATCTGATTGAGCTGAAATTTTGGCATACCTATGTAACTTAGTAGACGGGTTAAATATACGCTTGCCTTTGTATACATGTCCGCTAACTCTTACATTTGTTTATGTGTTTACTTGTGTGCAATATATGTAGGTACAATGAAAGATCGCTGTGATTTCAATGAATAAAATACTTTTGACGTTAAATTTCTTTCAATCAGATTGAGATCACTACACTTCTAAATAAGGTTGCATAATTTATTTATTTTTTAAATTGTCGCTAAACTTTTATTTAATGTATTGAGGCTAAAGTAGAGGTCAGTAAATGACGTCATCCTGGCCTTAAAGATCGTGAGTTGACTCCTACACATGAAGGTATAAATATCGGTATATTATTCGCAAAATACTACACCTAAACAATATAATGTTTGTGTGAAAAGAGATTGAACAGTGTGTCCTTAGCTGTGGTTTTCCACTACAACATGATGCAATTCGTCTATAGTCCGTAAAATGATCATCTTTTACACACATATATAGACACACGCCTTTTTCCCCGAAAGCGTAGGCAGAGCCTCAAATGGGCCTATTTCACCGTGAGTTACACCATCGTGGTATATAGACGTGACAAGTGGTGAGCTCATCGCCGCCATTGCGTCTCACAACTGACTCTGCTAACGCTTTCTTTCAGTAATAACACATTCCTTAAATAAGCTAGCAGCCAGGACAAAAATCTTACAAACAAGTGCGGGTAATCCCTCAGTCGGCTTTTACGACATCCACGGGAGGAGATGGAGGAGTCTATTCTTGGGGACACACCACGGCACCTCTTTTACGATATATAGGAAACGTAATTAATATTATTATGATTTAAGTAGACTTTATATCTATTTTACCACGACCTGACATGGTTGCGGTAAAAACAGCTAACCAACGTATTTAACTTAAGGCGGGGTTTGCCGTAAAATTCTTAATTTTAGATTTGGTTTTTAACAGTCAAAATCAAGTAAAATATTCAAATTATAAATATGCATGGATACTACATTATAATACCGAGGTATCACTGTACGAGAAGCACGATAGGACTTCAATAGAGAGTTTTCTTTCTTGAATTTTTGCTCGCGATTTTTCATCAAAACAATTTCATCAAAGTTTTTATTGGCCTACCTATAGATATTTATTATTTTTACGCCGACTGTACTTCACTAACAAAATCGACAAGGGATTCAACAGGAATTTGAAAACTGACTACAAATGTTAATGGATCAAACAGGACGATCAAGCTCCAATGGATCAATCTCAATGGATCATACAGGAACTACTCAACATTTGATCGATAGAAAAAAAAAATGTTTTGTCTATTTTTTTGCCTAGATTTGATTGTTTATTAAAATGGTGCATGTTATTGGGTAAAAAATAAGATAGATAAAATCAATACAACAAAGCCGAGGGTTTACTGTAGGGGTTTTGTAAAATTATCTATATTTTACGAGATATTCAATAAAAACCGGTTTTTAGAGCGGCACGAGGCGTTTTTTTTTTTTCTGTGAAGATTTCTACCAGTGGTTGGCGCAGCCTTAAGGAGAGCAAGTATGGTAACATAATCTGACTTTTACTTTCTGACCGTTTTGCATCGTCATAATAAAACGTCTCATTGCATGGCGGCGCCGGCGTAGAGATAGCTAGTCTCGGAGATATGTGATCTAAAGGAAGTCGGACAACAATGGGGAAGCGTGGTATTGTGTTACTCTTTATAACGAGAATAACTGATTACCGTGTACCTTAAGAAAATAATAATTATAAATAAAAATAAAATAAACTTAAGTTGAAAACAAAATCGATATATACACACACGTAATTTTAGTTATACTTTTTATATGGTTTAAATGTTTATTTTACTGCATTTTTTTTGTGTATTTTTTTTATCTAGTTTTTAGTGCACTGTCTTGTATGTACTTACGTGTGTGATTGGAGATACAAATAAAAGTTGTATCTATCTATCTATCTATAATAACATACAACACAAACGCACATAGACACACCAGTGCTGTGGTATTTTGCCTAAGAATAGATCCCTCCGTCTCCTCCCATGGATATCGTAAAAGCCGACTAAGCGATTACCCGGACTTGTTGATAAGATTCGTTGGTATAAGATTTGTCCTGGCTGCTAGCTTATGGACTGTGTTATTACTGGAAGAAAGCGTTAGCCGAGTCAGTCGTGGGCAGCAATGGCGGTGATGAGCTCACCATTTGTCACGTCTATATTCCACGATGTGCAACCCACTGTGAAAAGAGGCCCTTTTAGGCTCTGCCTACTTCGTTGAAAAAGGCGTCTGTCTATGTATGTACCTATGTATATAACACTTTATTATTTTTATTTATTTAATAACACTGCTGATAAGTTAATGCATGAAATAAATATATAGATAAGTTATGAAAGAAACGTTTCAACTTGCAGTAAACATGTCCAAGCATACTTAATCGTTTCGATTAATCATCTTTAGAAAAACATCAATAAATTAGAAATCATCAAGTACATCACGCAGAGTCAGTAATGACAAATGGACAAGCGAAAGTGGTCGGTAAAAGTGAGATTACCGACCAATTGAAGACAATAACGGCATACATATTCATAAATTACATTATGCTCATATGAACGTAAGTCTGTGATTGCTCGGACGTTGTTCTTGTTTAATGCTATAGTGAGCTGCTAATTTCAGCCCTGAAAATGCATGAATTTATCAACAATCTTTATTGTGTCTCAACTTTTGAGTTTGGCTATAATTACCATTTTTATTTGGCTCTGCACTAGGGGATAAAGCAGTGTCTTACGTCGCGGGCGGCATTTTGAACCCTGAGCGTAACGAGGAGTTATGTAGAGTCCTGAGTCCTGAGTGAAGCGAGGGGTTCAAGCTGCCCAATACTCTACTTTTCACACCTTCTGCGAGACAATAAAAATTCACTAAAAATCACAGCACCAAACACCGTCTTTTGTTTCACATTCTTTGAAATCGAGTTCTGCTTATGGTGGCCAGTTCGATTTCCGAACAAACCTCTACAATGCCATATGGTAATTTTTTTACTTAGAGTTTTCCACGAGTTTCCACACGAATTTGACGTTCCAAATTGAAATCACTTTACCTCCCTTGGGAGTTTCATACAACTTTACCTCTCTTACGAGGTGACGCTTTATTTTACTGAGGTTGCATGATATGTAATTGGACATTATAGAGCAGGTGGTGTGAAAAATATTTTTCAAATCTGTATACATGTTCCAAATCGAAATACCTAATATTAAAACTGTATTTTCATTGTTTTGGGTATAAATGATCAAGCCATAGTTATTTGTAGTAGGTAAGTCTGCCGAATCGTGCGGGCTCGAATTAGTGGCAGGACTCCTCGTACAGGTAAAAGTAATAAAGAAACACGTAGCAATTAAAATCTAATTTGTGCAAACGGTCCAGTGACCTACATAACTTGCCATAGTCCTTTATTTTTAAAACGTTTACCAAACCGTGACGAAAGTAAAATCACCGTCAAATTACTATTTCAAAATAAAAATCGAGGAAAGTAACTGTTGGTATAATTCTTCTAAAAAGTCTGTCCTCATGACCTTTCTTTGAAATAATTTTCTCACGTCTGGCTGTAAGAAGTGCGATAGGTACTGTTAATCAACACAATGTGCACATTTCAGATCGGTAGATAAGACAAGTATTAAAAGCTTTTCTGTTCCGGTGTCATTGTAGCTATCAACTACTTGGTTATACACTTTTCACTAGAAACGGGATATTTACCACCATTTTTGAGTTATTATTTGATGGCCCACAAATACAAATACAAATATATTTATTTCGTCAGAATTTTAGGTGGGTACAAGACAGTTCTTATTTTAAATACCACCTGATGTGAAATGGTACCCTCTGCCTATGAACAGTGCATTATCTCATAGATCACGTCCACCTAGGACGCACGCCATGAGGCATTGCACTGCTCCCACCACCCTGAAAAGTCTCATGTGCCTGTAATTTCATCGGCACCCTTACCCTTCAAACTGGAACACAGCAATGCAAGCACTACTGCTTTGCGGCATATGATATGTATGGTGGTAGTACTTCCCCGGAATAACTCTTTCACAAAAAAGCTCTACTACTACTGGTAACAATAGATTGGTAGGTACATAAATCTGGCAAGCGTCGCATGCGCAGTGAACACACCCGCCCGTGAGAATAGCGCAATAACTGTTAATTGATTCATTGTACACAACTAAATGACGTTTAGACTTTTTGTTTATTTAACGAGCTTAATGTCTTACAGCGGGCTATGGGGAGAGCTATGCTCGGAGTTTCGTTACGTGATGGAATCCGAAGTGAGGAAGCCCGTAGAAGAACCAAGATTACCGACATAGCTCTCTGAACTAGCACGTTGAAGTGGCAATGGGCAGGCCATATAGCTCGCAGAACTGACAACCGTTGGGGAAGAAAGGTTTACGAGTGGCGACCACAAACCGGTCGACGCAGTGAAGGAAGGCATCTCAGCGGACCAAGAACATTATGGAAGTCGCAGGAACTCGGTGTATGGAGGTGGTTCATGACCGTTCGTCGTGGCATTCTGTGGGGGCGCCTATGTCCAGCAGGGGATTACTGTAGGCTGATAATGATGATTATGAAGTGCGGTGCGACCCATCTTATTTAAAGTCTGATTACAAGTAAGATGTAGAGTGTAGGTTAGTAATAAAAGTGAAAAGGAAGAGATAGAATCTCCCCTTGTGGTTTCCTGATATTCCTTTTATAGTTTCGATCACAGATACATCTGTGATTAAAAAAACCCCCAACGCATTGAAACGGCTGAACCGATTTTGATCAAACATAGCTAAGAACACTCCCGACAAATTCACCCTGCAAACAAAAAAAAAACTAAATCGGCTCATCCATTCGGGAGCTACGTTGGGACAGACAGACACACACACACACACACCCACACACACACACACACAAACACACACAGACACACAGACAGACACGTCATACTTATAACTCCCCTTCGTTTTTGCGTCGGGGTTTAAAAATAACAGCATACTTATTTTATCTTACAAACTAGAACTTGGTTGTCTGGAAGAAATCGCTTTAAGTAATAAGACTCTTTAAGAATAAGCATTGTACATTTCTGTTATATTTGTTATTTAGTTATGTTTTTTTATTTCTGTGTGTTATTTTATCGTAAATGTACAATAAAGAGTTAATCTATCTATCTATCTATCTAGTTCACGGTGGTACAATGGGCGGCCGTATCATCATTCCATAAGCGGACAGCCTCCATAGCGTTACGGATCTTCTCGTAACGTGCTGCTTTAAATGGCGTATTAATGGGTGATACGCTCTCTATTGTTAGTGGTTATTTTAAGAGGTGATTTATAAAACTTGGTTGGATACTTTGATGCACTTTTCGCTCACGGAAAACCTTCAACATCACTATTGCTATTATTTGAATAGCACTACCACCCACTCTACATTACACAAAGGTTAGCTGGAAGAAAATGCTAATTAGCATTAAGTTCGCCTATGTACTGCTTTTTGTCTTGTGCAATAAAGAATTTTCTATCTATCTATCTATCTATTGCTACGAGCTAACTGCAGAGCTACGAATGTCGTAAGATGTCAGCAATTAGGCTACTTGATTCAAAAGGCATAATCAGGCGATTAAACCAACAATTCAAATGATATGGCGCCATAAATTACACAATTCCTTACATCCTTCCTACGTTATGCCCACACAAGAACTCGCAGTAAACTCCTAAAAACGATGGGTTTCAAATCGATGGTTCTCATTGAATATTAATTAACCCGCAGTTTTGCAAGACTTCCATAATGTAGGAAGGTGTAAAATGTGGGTTTTCATGGGTGATTTGAGTTAAGCTTATCAACAAACTATATATTTGAACCATTCTTGTTTGTGACTAAAATAAGTCCTAAACAATTGTATTTCTCCCATAATATGTTTTTTTTTGCTTTACATACATACATAGACTTACAGCTTTTTCCCCGAAGGGGTAGGCAGAGCCTTAATGGGCCTCTTTTCACAGTGGGTTGCACCATCGTGGAATATAGACGTGACAAGTGGTGACCTCATCGCCGACATTGCTTCCCACGACTGACTCGGCTAACGCTTTCTTCCAGTAATAACACATTTCATAATAAGCTAGCAGCCAGGACAAAACTAACTAACCCTAACATGCATATTTTGATTGAAAGTGTCTCATAAATATAATTAGATTTATACGAATGTCAATGAATAAAAAAAACAATGTAAAAATCATTGAATGACGTAGCTATACTAGTAATATTTATGAGACACTATCAATCAAAGCCTGTGTGTTAGTTCTCCTAATTAATCAGGTTGCGATATCTCAAGATGTGTTGAAGACCTGTGATGATGTGTGTTAGTTCTCCTAATTAATCAGGTTGCAATATCTCAAGATGTGTTGAAGACCTGTGATGATGTGTGTTAGTTCTCCTAATTAATCAGGTTGCGATATCTCAAGATGTGTTGAAGACCTGTGATGATGTGTGTTAGTTCTCCTAATTAATCAGGTTGCAATATCTCAAGATGTGTTGAAGACCTGTGATGATGTGTGTTAGTTCTCCTAATTAATCAGGTTGCGATATCTCAAGATGTGTTGAAGACCTGTGATGATGTGTGTTAGTTCTCCTAATTAATCAGGTTGCGATATCTCAAGATGTGTTGAAGACCTGTGATGATGTGTGTTAGTTCTCCTAATTAATCAGGTTGCGATATCTCAAGATGTGTTGAAGACCTGTGATGATGTGTGTTAGTTCTCCTAATTAATCAGGTTGCAATATCTCAAGATGTGTTGAAGACCTGTGATGATGTGTGTTAGTTCTCCTAATTAATCAGGTTGCAATATCTCAAGATGTGTTGAAGACCTGTGATGATGTGTGTTAGTTCTCCTAATTAATCAGGTTGCAATATCTCAAGATGTGTTGAAGACCTGTGATGATGTGTGTTAGTTCTCCTAATTAATCAGGTTGCGATATCTCAAGATGTGTTGAAGACCTGTGATGATGTGTGTTAGTTCTCCTAATTAATCAGGTTGCGATATCTCAAGATGTGTTGAAGACCTGTGATGATGTGTGTTAGTTCTCCTAATTAATCAGGTTGCGATATCTCAAGATGTGTTGAAGACCTGTGATGATGTGTGTTAGTTCTCCTAATTTTCGCAAAATCAGGTTTAGATATCTCAACATGTGTTGATGAGCAGTGATGAGCAAAAAACACAACAAAATTTGAATTACGCGCCACAAGCGTAACGTTGCACCTTAAAATCGTTTTAATAAGTTTATTTCCCATTAAATCATGGTCTTACATTCTTCTTCTTCATCGTGTCTTTGGTTCCCACAATAGATAATTATATTGTTTTAGACCAAAATTTAGCCACGTCCACAGCATTTTCAGTGGCTTCGCACAGGTCATTTAGGGTGCAGGTGTTGGTGCACAGTGGATAGGACAGCAAGTGAGGCATCGTCTTACCATTTACCTTTGTACAATGATACTACGTCAATGTACTGAGAAGGCCTAGATGCCATCAATGCTAATGCGGTAGGAAACGTAACCGAACCATGTCGGGCCCGTTCATCGACGGTAAACTGTACGTCAGTGACAGTAACAGCGTCAAGTGGTAATTTGTGATCTGTTTGATTACAAGCTACCCAATTATTGAATTAGATTAAATTTGTAATTTTTCAAGGACAAGCAAAAGACGTCGGCATTTTTATTAAATCAAATTTAAATATTTTTTTCGAGTTATTTCGTGTAATTCTGGTGGCATTTTAACCGGTGTAACTTGGATAAATAGCACATGTGTGATGTAGTTAAAATTGTATTGCGTTTCTTTTCGAAATGGTGGTTTTTTCCTGTTGAAACTCTGTTTTTCTGCCACCATTTAAACTGGGTTATGACTTGACGGAGACTCTTGACGACCTGACTATAAAAAATATAATTATATCACTTGACATTGGCGAATTTTTTTGGAGCACTCCTCAGAAGCCATTGTAAGAAGAGAAGAACAAGGAAGATTATTGAATTAATAATCCGTATTTTAAAATATTGGTATTGCCTGAAGATGTTTTTGCGGTCTACTAAAAAACTAAAACGTAGGAACTTATTTTCAGTGTGATAATCTGAAAGGTCTGTAAGCAGTGAAAATCGTAGGTACTAAACGTTTCAGCTCTACCTTTATAATGTGAACTGCTGGCTTTGGAATAGGTACACCACCGTCTTTCCTGAAAACTGAAACTGAAAATATGGGTCTCTTCAAGCCTAGAGTGAATAGGTGCCTTCTAGACCTTTTTGCTCCATCTTTGGCCACATCGTCACTTACCAACAGGTAAGACTGTGGTCAAACAAAGGTCAATCAAAGTTTAAAGAAAAACACTTTTACTTAAAACTTAGTCCATCTTCCTAGCTTAAAACATAAAATGCCAACGTCACTTAATAAATATTCATAGCTTAGCCTTGAGAACTGCCACTTACAACCCATAACTACTCATAAACCAAATCGTGCGCTTCTAAATTCGCCGCGAGAATTTCTAAGTAACGTTCGCAATCAGAATACCAAATCATTTTTACTTTTAAATTTTTACCAGCAAAGGTACAAGTCGACAATGACAAGTTGACCACTGAATGTTGAATTTTTTCGCATTTATTTTCACCTTTTTATCTTTTTACTTCGTAAATTTCTAAACAAGCATATGTATAAGCGGTAACCTCTGCCTTTAACAATGCATTAACTCATAGGTCACCTAGGCACTGCGCCCTGAGGTATAAAGATGAAAAGATCCATGTGCCAGTAATTTGATAGGCACCCATACCACAGATTACTTAATATGCCCATACCCTTCACACCGGAACATAGCAATGCGAGCATTACCTACTGCTTTGCGGCAGAAATATATATGGAGGTAGTACTTCCCTGGACGAACCATTCACAAAAAAGCTCTACTAAGTCTGGTCTGGACCTTTCATAAGATATCCCATGGCCTAATAGCTCATCCAGGCATCCCCCTACCCTTTTTTCTGAAGACATTAGTTTTACTTTACAAAACTGTGGTTATGTGGCAAAACTGATAAGTTATGTTAGCAGGCCCACTCGCAAGTCAAGTTTGTAAGTGCTTTTATAGAGACGATGACGTAATCACACCAAGCATGGCAAACTCCAAGACACCGTTTTACGACTGCCATACATGTTCATTTGCGAAAGAAAATGGGTCGTCTTACTCATCGAGCTAAATTTGGCGCTTTCTGTAGAAGAGAATTCGCTATCACTATGATGTCATGGCGAGTCTACCATCTAGAGTCCTAATTTGGTCATTGCTAGTTTTGTAGTAACAACATTTTCTCGCGGCGAACTGATTTCGGACACAACAGTGCCTGAGATATAAGACGATTGTTAAAATTTGTTGAGTTACATGTTACTCAGTAACAGTAAAGGTTACAAACTTGATGTTAATACAATAATTACTTGAGTATTACTACTAAATGACTTACTAAATAAATCATTGACTAGAAAACACTGGATTAATAGCGAAAATAACATATAAATTTTAGTCTACACAAGTAATTAAGATGTTATGTTCGCTATTAATCCAGTGTTTTCTTCAACCAAATATGATTTGCCGCAAATAATGACGAATAAAAAAGAAATACGTAAAATACGTTGTATGAAAAAGCTACCACCAAATTAAATTAGTTAACTCCAAAGTCTTCACGCGGTTGAAGTCGTGGACATTTCCCTAGTAATTATAATTTAATAAATAACGAGTCGCATGTAAAACTCTTACAAGTTTCAATTGAAAGTTGAGAAAACCCGTTGACTGCCTGCAAGTTGTCTCGCCATATTTATTGCGTTATGAAATTTCACTTATCACATAGTTCACAAGCTGCAAGTTACGAAGTTTTGTGAAAAATATGAGGGATCAATAAATAATGCTGCATAGTTCACACAACATTATCTAGCCCCAAGCTAAGCAGAGCTTGTGTTATGAGTACTAGATAACTGATAAATACTTAATACAATACATTACATAGATAGATATTTTTTATTATACATAGAAAATACCCAGAACACCCTGAACAAATATCTGTAGATCGTACAAATATTTGTTCAGAGGCGGGAATCGAACCCGCAACCTCCTGCGTGGCAGGCGAACCTTCGCCCGCCGCGCTACAGAGGTCGTCAGTTAAAGTGATATAGTGATATAATATACCTAGTGTCACAGATATAGTGGCAAACTTGAAGATTCAGCTTCAGTGGTACCCTAGATCCTGTTCATCCTATGCCGGTCATCATCAGACCCTGGCAACTGATGTCATTAGAACTGAACATTCGTAGCTTAAACTAATAGGTCCTTGAAGCAAAAAGACCTGTGTTCTCTTCAAAAAAAATGTTGTGAGCTGATTGAAACGGCTACACCAATTAACACCAAACATAGCGAAGAACGATCTTGCAAACACTAGCTGTCTACAAAAAAACACGCATTGGACATCAGAAAAAGAAAGGGCAGCGGTTCCGGAGCTATGAGGCCATGGACATAAACATACTGACAGACAGACAAACACACTATGACCTCAAACTTATAATAGGTACCCCTCTTTTTAATCGGCGGTGAAAAATGAGGAAAGGTACTCGCAACTTCGCAAGCATCAATTGATTTCGATAGATACTTCAAAGTTTAGAGTTTAGGCACATTTACAGATCCACCAACTTATCTTAGAATGAAATGTATGTAGATGAAACTACATACATTTAATTCTACAGATAAGTTGGTGGATCTATAAGAAGAGTGTAAAGTTTTACTCCACTTAACTCTACCAGACAAACTTTGGATCTATGAAACTGAATAAACTGAATATGAACAAACAAAAACAAAAGAAACAAACATCAAAAAGCAATTATTATCTGACGATCCATCACCAAAACAAACATACTCGCGAACAATGCGTTCTCGTAACCAACTTTTTAATTATTCTCTTTTAATGGCAAAGCTCTTCGCACGTTCGTCCAGTGAGTAATATTTAGTCTGTGTCGCGTTCGTTGACTCGATAGAAAGTTGTTAATTAAGATCGCAGCGGGATTGTAGATTGTGTAACAGAACGCAGCAGATCGGCCGTGTGTCTGCTTGAACAGGGAAGTACCTTGCCAATATGGTCATCATAATATGTAAGAAACCGCATTTTTTACAGTTCATCGGGTTATAAATCTCGTAATAATGTTATGCATATTTTGTCATTTTGTTTCATATTGCATATCAATTGGGTTTGATTTCTTAAAAAAGCATTCATAAATATCTATCCTTACAATTTATGGTATAAGTACTTCTTATTTTGGTCCGTTATTTCAGTTCTGACGTTTCTAATACTTTGCACCTTCCGTGGTTTAATCGCGAAAACCTGAGATATACCTAACTAAACATCCAATGTCTTTAAGTATTACTTTTCTGTAAACTTCTTAATTTACTTTGTCTTAGGGAGAAATGAATCATCTTGAATGCATCACCTCTATATATACACCTACTTAGGTCCCATGCTGCAAAAGCCAAAATTGTTTAGTACAACTTGCAATTGCTGTTAAGGTATAGGTTGAATGCAATTGTGCAACACATAAATTCCAATCAGGCAACCTCTTGCTATAGCTGGTATCCACTTTCCGCAATGTGACCAGATATGATCGTTACGAAAGCCCTATCATACTGTATGTCACATATTGTAGCCAGTTCATTAGGAACGGCAGTTACACCTAAGCTGTACTAGATTCTATCACCAAGATTACTGGAGGTACCTACTGACATCAGTGTAGCCAATAACGTTTCAAAATGATCCGTATGCTTTAACTAACACGTCTCGCCAAAGAAGATATAAATCCTTATGTTCAATATTTAGGTGGATAATCGATGAGAAATTATGAAGAGATATTTCCTATTTCTACTTTAGAATTTACATACATACTTAGACACAAGCCATTTTCCTCGAAGGGGGAGCCTCAATGGGCCACTTTTCACAGTGGGTTGCACCATCGTGGAATAAAGACGTGACAAGTGGTGAGCTCATCGCCGCCATTACTTCTCACGAATGACTCTGCTAACGGTTTATTCCAGTGATACTCATTCCATAATAAGCTAGCAGCCAGGACAAATCTTATACTAACGAATCTTATCAACAAGTTCGGGTAATCCCTTAGTCAGCTTTTACGACATCCACAGGAGGAGACGGATGGGTCCATTCTTAGGCCAAACACAGAATTTAGATATTTTGATATGACTTAATTTGATCAGCATGTGCTGAATATGTGCTGAAACTCTTTACCACATCTTATTCTACACTTATTTTCCTAAATACCGAAACATCTTGAATCACCATGTGATTCCAGTTGGTATCTAGACTATAGAGCTCTGGCAGTGGGTACCCTACCATGTCAATCATCACATAAACAACTCTAACAAAGCATTAGTTAAGTAGGTAGGTACAGTGTTCATATAGAGCTCACTTACAGCACATTATGTATCTAATAAAGTGATTGATATCTCAACTTTCTCTGAAGGTGTATCCATCCACCACACAATAGCTATTATACTGCCTACTTGCTTGTTATTCGTTACATAATAGGTACTATTTTCTGGTCAGTATACTAGTTGGTTATATTTTGCGAGCTTTTATTATGATAGAACATTATACGTGTTTCCGTTTCTAAATTAATAGTCCCATTTATTACCTTTCCCGTAATCAATTCAATAGCATCAACACATCTTGCAGTGACGCAAACGTTATTTACTAAGGCCCAGATAAGAGATACCTTACCATACCTTTTGGCTCTACCAAACAACGTCTAATTGAGATACTTCCATGTAATAATGTTATGTTGATTGCCATCATAATTACCTCTAATATACCACCATAACAAAAACCGTTTGAAAAGCAGGCCACCGGCCACCGTACCATATACATCGGTAATTAACTCAGCTAATAGTATCTGGCCGGTCCGAGAATGAATTTTCTTGTGAGGAATGCTAAAGAAAAACTACCGCGTACGCAGCTCGCTTGGAAAGCGTAACACGGTGTAAATAAGTAGATACTGAGCAATCGACATGTAGATTTTCTATTATTACCTGAAACTAGGACATCATGGAAATTATAATCAAGAAAGCACAAGAACCATACTCAATTAACGCAACGCAAAGGGAGCTCAAAGTGCACGCTTTGGCGCAGTGCACACGTCATTGTGGTGTCATGTCGCAGCGTGCCCTGAATATGCACTCATAGGATCGGATCGGACTCTACACTACAGGCTCACGCTATCCAAGTGTGGTAGGTGCTTGCCTGTTTTTTTTTTGTTAGTTTGTTGATAACTGCTTTGATCAAAGATTTGGCCAAAGCAACCTTTACCCCATAATAATTTTAGAATGCTATGTGGGGAATCGAGATAATGTTTGTTGTGTTGTTGGAAATAACTATTCAAAATTCAAAACCATTCAACATTCAATTTATTTATAAAATGGTAAACTTAAGAATATCTTAAAATCAATGAAAAAGATTACTAAATCAATTCAAGATTCTAGAAAAGTTGTTATAGCCACCTACATTCATGCCCTGACCTTGCCTCGAGACAAATCAAAAGTGAGTGGTACAGATCCTTATAAACTTGAACCTAACTGGGGTCAACGGTACTACTCATTTGATTCTTGCATATTAATAGCTCAACTGTTTTGTACCGCTATTGTTCTGATTCAAATGATGGTGGAAATAACAGCCGGTATACCTACCTACCTACTTATAGCATTTTATAATGTTGAGAAAAAACAGAACATTGAAGAACATTGTTGAAATAATGAACAATGAATACACTTTCGCGATTTGAATACTTGTTGCTTTGATGTTGCTTTTTCATGGTCTCGATCTCGTAAATACCATAAAAACATATGCAAGTAAGATTCTAGACTCTTTTCGAATAAAAGAAGATACTTAGATTATTTGATATTAAAATAATTCTTTTGGTAGAGGCGTTCTCATGTGAACCAACAAATCAAATACAAACATTAAAGCTAGAATAAAAAATCTTTAAATTATAAATATTTCTCATCAGATAATTCCTTATCAGATACTAAATGAAGTCACATAGAGGCCTACTTGTGATTTAATTGCAAAAATCATAATTCAAGTCGGCAACAGCGTATCATTCACTGATAAGACAAATAATTACCAACAAATCTGAAACACTCAGCATATAATAACTCACGATATCAGTTAAAAACAACTTTATCACGTCACTTATCTACATTCTGAACACACCGAATTTACTGTCTCTGAACGGAGCGTTCAAAGCAGCTGATAAACTCAGACCAATTACTTTCCTCGTATCTTTAGGAGCCACTATTCCATCATCCCATAGTCTTGCTGTACTGTAATAAGGACGGCCTTCTCTTTCAAACTGCTCCTCTAATGGAGCTCTTACTTTCTTGTCATCTTCTGCTGACCATTGCGTTCCTTCTCTCTTAGCTTTCTCTTGGGCAACCATTGACAGCACAGTAGCGGCTTGGGGTCCACCCATCACTGATATCCTTGAGTTAGGCCACATATACAAGAAACTAGGAGAATACGCGCGTCCACACATACCATAGTTGCCAGCACCGAAACTGCCTCCAACTAAAACAGTGATTTTAGGACCCTTGAAACAACTCACAGCGGTGACCATTTTGGCTCCATTTTTGGCAATACCGCCAGCTTCAGCTTCTTTGCCTATCATGAAGCCACTTATGTTTTGCAAGAATACCAAAGGTATTTTTCTTGCTGCACAAAGTTGGATAAAATGCGCCCCTTTTAGTGCACCTTCTGACTGCAACACTCCATTATTTCCAATGATTCCAACTGAATGACCGTAAAGAGTAGCGAAACCACAGACCAGTGACTCTCCATACAGTTGTTTGAACTCGTGGAATCTGCTTCCATCAACAATCCTGGCAACAACTTCTCTCATATCGAAAGGCCTCTGTAGATTAGCGCCAACGATACCGTGAAGATCGTCAACATCGTGCACGGGTTCATCCACTTTCGCTACATAAGCCCTCGCTCTTTGTTCATTGTTCCAGTTCAAATTAGCAACGACGTTTCTTGCTAAATGTAAAGCATGTTCGTCGTCTTGTGCGTAATGGTCTGTGACGCCAGACTGGCGGCAATGCAAGTCTGCACCTCCTAGATCTTCAGCAGACACAATTTCGCCAGTAGCCGCTTTCAATAGTGGTGGTCCAGCGAGAAATATCGTTCCCTGGTTCTTGATAATGATGCTTTCATCGGACATGCTAGGGATGTATGCTCCACCAGCCGTGCAAGAACCCATAACTACTGATATTTGTGGTATGCCTTCTGCAGACATATTGGCTTGGTTGAAAAATATACGTCCGAAATGTTCTTTATCAGGGAACACATCAGCTTGGTCCGGTAGGTGCGCGCCTCCCGAGTCGACGAGGTAAATGCACGGCAGTCTGCATTCTTGCGCAATCGCTTGCGCCCGCAAATGCTTCTTCACTGTGATTGGAAAGTAAGTCCCGCCTTTGACGGTGGAGTCGTTAGCGACGATCATGCAGTCGCGGCCATGAACTTTGCCGACAGCGGTGACGATGCCGGCACTAGGGACCTGACCCTTGTACAGCTCGGTGGCAGCCAACGTGCTCAATTCCAAAACGTCGCTGCCTTCGTCCACTAACCGGTTAATCCTGTCCCTCACAAGCAGTTTTCCTCTCGCCGTATGCCTCTTTACGGCGTTCTCCGGGCCGCCTTTGATCGCTTCGGTTGTTTTCAGTCGGAGCTCGTCGACTAGCTCGTCCATTTTGGTCTTATTCTCTTGGAAATAAGGGTCTGCACGGTTGATTTCGGAGCCGATGATCGTGGCGTGGCTGTTGTGCCGGCATTGGGCCAGCCGGCGCGCTCCTTTGACTAGTTTTAGCATTTTGATAGGTGTGTTGTGAAGCGATACACGACCGGTCGGCGGGCTGCAGGCGCGCTACTGACGATAACACTACACCGTTATCTGTACGATTAAATTCTACAAAAACAAATTCCTCGCCCGGCGACCCTCGCTATGATAAAACTCGCAGTATTATACATACTTATTATACATACTTATGTAATGATAATCTGTCCTATTGTAATACTCGGCGGATGTTTGCGTAATATTTACATACCTATACGTCTTGGTCTCAGTCGTACCCATTCAGTTTACTTTTAGGTATGATTATAGGATAGGTAACGCTAGCTAGAGAACACCTTGCGGGAGGCAGGTAGGTACCTACCTACCTAGTCTGTGAGTCATTCATTGAATTCAATGAAGATGAGAAGATAAGATTTGACCCGCAACACCACAAATTAATTTTCTATTCATACCAAGATTTGTACCTACCTCCTATAAAATATAATTCTTCTGCAAGTATTAACATAAGTAGGTAGTATATGTAGGTGTAAAGACTTTATAATTTTTATTTAATTTGAATTATTCGCCTAATAATTCGCCTTTGAAAAGACCTTGTTGCTATACAAAGCATGTTAATTACGTGGCTATACACTTTGTATGCTAAATTTATTACCTATTCAGGTTCCACACTCACACTATGTAAGTATGAGACGTACACGAAGCTATTTATTTTATTCGCCCCACAAAATAAAACTAATCAATTCATACAAAAACCACAACATAAGACAATAGATATATAGGTACATCTCGATCTATCTTTATTACTGTTATAAAAACTGCAAAAGGCTGCCGACCGGTTGAACGAACGTTTCACTTTCATCTAGCTTCGACAGGTGGCGACACTGTAATGATCGGCTGATGGATAAGTCATTGCTTTAATGGGACGCCCGATGGGTGATTGGCACCCATGAGACAAGATAGCACCCTCCATTAGAAAATATGGTGGTTAGTGAATGGGTTTCACATTAGCGCTAGAATTATTAACCTACATCGTAGTATTTCTAGATAGGTCATTTTCGTAGAAAATAGACCGCGGGCAATCAATCAAGTTTTTGTTAAATAACCCGATTTGTGCATGTATAATCTCTGAAGTTATAGTGTAGTTATAGTTATAGTGGTTTTTATAGTGGTAGGTGAAAAAAATAGGGACTCGAAAAAATTATTTATTCTCAAAGTAGGCAGTAGCCAATATAAGTTTGGGAACCCCTGTTCTAGAGCAATGTTTATTTTACCGTGGCCTGTCCGACCTAAGAATAGACCCCTCCATCTCCTCACGTAGATTTTACTAGGAAGAAGTACATTCGGACTCGGATTTTCGAAGTAAAAAAATTTTTTTTTTTGTTTCCATCTTTCACTTGCTTTCACAGGTTTCATGTGAAAAAAGTTTCACACTAAAATCTCACACCATGAAAGATTTATGTCAATTCAAAGTATCTATTACTATACAACGGCAATTTCATACTTTAACCCCTATGGGAAAAAGGCGTGTTCAGAAAAAGCAGTGGGTAGGTAGTAACAAAAAAAACCTCTTTCTTGTACTTTGATGGAGCTAATACAGAAAAGCGTATCCAACACTCATTTTATTATTCATACATTTTCTGAACTCTACAAGATATTGAAATCGAACACACACAAACATTTTAATTGAAATTCCTGTTCTAATCCCTAATTTAATCTGAATTACCTTGACGACCTCTGTTGTTAGTTGTTAGTCTGTTAGTCAACATTCTGCTATTGCTACAGCAAAGCTTGTCCGCTTGTTGTGGCTTGCGCGCTTAGGAAATAATTTAAAGTATTTAAACACATTAAACACAAGGCAATAAAACCTATTTTATCAGCTTTACAAACAAAAATTCGTCGATTAACTTCGATTAAGCATTAAGGGACCTACTAATAAACACAGCTCCACACTGTGAAAAACCTTTAATTATGTTCCGATTAACAATTGTACCTACCTACCAGCAATAACTTAACTACCTTTGAAGTTAATGATAAATAACTCTCAAGGACAATAAGTACCTATATGAGCAGACATAAAATATGATCAATAAATATATGTGAGTGGATCAAAGTTTGTTATTTTTCAAGATGTCCATATGAAACCCCTGTAGATGGCTCCCATCGGCGCTATAGCCGAGTTGATAGTACCCACAAATTTCGTCTTCAGCGTCATAGCTCGTTCTATGGCCGAACTGGTGAAGGCATCGCCGATCACAGGCGAAGATGCGGGTTCGAGTCCCGCTGGAACGGAACTTTGGGGTCACATTTAAATTTAATACATGGACTTTACTACCAGATCAGTTATTAGACGTCTTGTCTTGTTTCAGGACCGAGATGAACAAACCAGCTTAGAAATGAAACACCGTCAAGAAGAAGACGACTTGTACAGAAAATTCTCCAAACATCGAGAAGAAGAGAACAGAAGAATACGAGAAGAAATACAAGTAAGAATCCATTAGACTTAAAAGTTAGGTATAAGGTTTTTTTTATACTACCAAAGTAGCAAACATGCATAAGGCACCTGTTGGTAAGCGGTTACCAACAGGTGGTTCTGGCATCACACTTGCGTTGCGTCGGCAACCTTATACCTTTAAATTTTTCCAAACACCCCTTTTAAGAACCCCATTCGGTAGTCACTTGGGAAAACCTCAGCAGGTATTTTATAGCAGCCAGGTATAGTTTTCTGTCACTTTTGCGATAGATTTTGACTATACGACTACCTTCCTGCCCGCATCAGTTCGGAATCAGTCGTATTCAAAGTAGTTTTGTTATTTCACAGAAATGACAAGTAAGTCACGTAGGGCGCGTCCTAGGTGGACGTGTCCTATGAGGAAATGCATGGTTATGGTACCGCTTAACAAAAGGTACCTATGTGTTAGCCCCGACTGGAGTTTTCTCCAGTCCAGGATAAGATGCGCGAATATGTTGCGCAGAAGGAAACATAACGACATGACTTTTCGTTAATGCCCGATTTTACGATTTGACTCCCAATCTATGTGCCTATATGAAATGAGCTATATATGAGCCTTATATGAAAATCGATTAGAAAGGACTAAAATCCAAAAAAAGAAGTATGTTCCTTTTCCTAGGTGAGTTTTTCGCCTAGTCCTCGCGAGTTCGCAACCAAGCCTATGGATCAGGAAACAAATACGGCTTATAAGTTATTTACTGGATTAAATGATCATGTGACTTGACCCAAACCACTGCCAGAGAGTGTCATAGGCCGTATTAAGCAGATAATTGATGGCTAGCTTGGGTTAGGGAAATTCACCGAAAATATTTAAAAAGCAGGAAACCAAGAAAGCAAAAGCAACTCTTCCTCCGTATTCTTATAAAACACAATTTACTTTACAGGATGAATGGGAACGCGAGCTGGAGAGGCTCACGAACAGGTTTCAGCAAGAGATGCAAGTCAAGAAGCGAAGGCCTGACTCCGAGATCGGAGCCCTAACGCTGAGACATCAGCAGGAACGAGCGGACTTGGAGAAGAATATGACTCTAAGACGAGACAAGAAGAAGGAGAGTCTGACACGCAAGATGTTGGAACATGAAAGGTATCAAAAAGAACTATAAAACAGACTCTTTATATAACAGCGGCTTCCTTCGTAGGTTCGCTTCGATTCAGTGTTCTATTCCAACCTAGGACGATGGACTAAAGGCATGGAACTAAGGCTAAACACGAAACGGTTTACGAACGATTATACCACTCTCATTCTTTTATATGAATGTATTCATGTGTTGGAATGAGACAAGCATATATCTATCTGTTCTTATTTGTGTAAGTCGTACCAGGCCAAATGTCAAACTACTACTACAATCATGGTAACAATCTAGGAAGATGTATATGCATGGTGCCAATATTCAGGGTACGGAACGGAAAAACGACTGTCGTGTGACAATATGTTTGTTTCTCTCTAACATAGGATAGCAAGCTATCTTCTAGGATAGGAGTAAGAAGGAACACTCTATGCTATTTTAGCACTCACTCCATACTATTATACCTTCATGATTCCAACATAAACAATTTAAAAAAGTTAAGAGTAGAGATTTTTTTAAAAGAGTTTGTCCGGGGAAGTCCTACTACGATACCTATTTCTTCCGCAAAGCAGTAGTGCTCGTATTGCTGTGTTCCGGTTTAAAGGGTGCCGGTGAAATTACAGGCACATGAGATTTTCTATCTTTGTCTCAGGGTGGCGGGCGCAGTGCAATGCCACATAGGGTGTGTCCGAGTGGACGTGACCTATGTGATAGTGCACTATTCATAGGCAGAGGGTACCGCTTAACATCAGGTGGGCCATCTGCTTGTTCCGTCATCTAAAGTTGTATAAAAATAAAATAAAAAAAAGTTAATTTTCACCACGATCCAAAACTCAATAGCAGCTTTCGTTTTCAGAGCAGCGACAGCAGCCCTAGTCGAGAAGCAAAGTCACGAGATGATGGAGCTCATCCAAGAGCGACGGTCGGAGTACATGGCAGGGTCCTCACTCTTCTTGGACGGGGAGGACGCGCCCCCCTACCCCGCGAGGGCGCCGCAGCCGCAGCCCCCTCTGGTGTCCAAGTTCCACATCTACACCGACCCAGCGGAGTTTACTGATGTTGACAAGATTGCTATCTCTGTGAGTTTTATTATAAAGAAAGAAGAAAAGAAAGAATACACAGTGTGTTTTTTTAACTTAGACAATATGGGCATATCCCATATCCAGACACGTTCGACACTACCTGGCGGATCGCTATCGGCCTCACTACTAAGCAGAGTGCGCGTGAGCAACAACAGCATCCAGAAAGAAATTGCAAACAATTACGCATGTCCTCTGGTATGGAAACTCTCCCAGAGGACGAAATCTGTGTTAGTTATTAATTACTAACCCCTAATCTTAAGCTTACTAACACTATGGACTATGTTGTCTGAATAAAAAATCTTTATTATATCCAAATCCTTAAGAGATACGGGAAAACTGTCTTTGGAACCATTACCCACGCGACTAGAGGTGTTCTGAAAAGTTTATTAAAAGCAAGCAAGTTAAATAAAAGCTTGTAAAAAAAACCCCGATTTTTTAATGGACCGTGTTCCGTTAAAATTGGGAAAAGGAACACTTATGGACGAACAGCGGTGTCTTAGCACGAATAATGTAGGAGGCTAATTACTCCATTCATGATTAGTTGTCGCCACAGGAAAAAATAGAACGCGCTTGCTGGCACTCCTTGCAATTGTCTTCCAAAAGTATTTTTCGAGCTGAATATCCTGGAAACGGCTGCACCAATTTCCACTAAACATAGCTAAGAACCATCTCGCAAACACCATCTTTCTTATGAAGAAAACCGTATCTAAATCACTTAAAGTTTAAATAAACTTTTAAACTTAAACTTCGTCCGCGTTGAGTTTCTTCCATACACATTTGAACACCCCGACGCACCTTCGAGAGTTCCTTTCTAAGTGTAACCCGTTAGAAAGGAATCTTTTTCTGGTCTAGACCACAAAAGGTGTGTACCCTCCTTTCAGGTCTCTAGGACTTACGGGTTAGGTTGTGCGTTCATAGTCAAGTCAGTCAGTCCAGTCACGCGACCATTTTATAAATTATATTTATTTCAGCTTGGCGGTAGAAAAAATCAGGGTGGTAGAAGTTCACATTATGGGCTCTACAGGAGGTCTTCCACGATATAAAAATTAAATTTCAAGAAGTCATCTCAAAGCCAACTCACCAAAGACAGATTTTGTTGGCCCAACATCGACCATCAAAAAGTATTCATAAATCACATACTTAGTGTGTTTTTTTAAACTAGTTTGTAAGTTGTGCAATAAAGTATTTTCATTCATCTCATTCATTCATTCGTTCATTCACTCTTTCATTCATTAATTCATTCATATTTTCACGTTCCAGGTAGCGCAAGAAGACCAAAAAACGTTCACAGACCTGGTTCGGCAGCTAGTCGGCCGGTGCGCCAGCGACGTGGAGAAGGCGCGCACCATTTTCCGATGGATCACGGTGAAGAACCTGAATAACATCCAGTTCGATGATAACCTGAGGGGAGACTCTCCACTTGGCCTGCTGAGGGGAATCAAGCACGGCACGGAGAGTTACCACGTGCTGTTCAAGAGACTGTGCAGGTACAAATTAAATAAATATATAAGTTTCTTGGTAAAAATACATTTTTCAATACAAGTTTTTATACAATTAGTGATTGTAACCGTGTGCTGATCAAAATTACCCTAAACGCGGACAGTCTACTATTATCCATGTAGGAGTTCCGTTGTCCACCTTCCGTCTCCATCATCAGATCAGCTCGCTGTCACCATTCATATTGTATATGTCATATACATATTGCCATTCATATTGTCATATTGTATTGTCATCGGAACTTGACAGGTATGCCAAATTTCAGCTCAATCGGTTGAGGATAACTGCTTTAAAATTCAGTTGCAAGATTCCACCCGGATTCCACTCAGACAAACATACATACATTGCAAGATAAAAGCTTGTAATAAATTACATACACTAAGATTACCCGGATTTATTTGTAAGATTCGTTGGTATAAGATTTGTCCTGGCTGCTAACTTATTTATGGAATGTGTTATTATTGAATGAACGCGTTAGCAGAGTCAGTCGTGGGAAGCAATGGCGGCGATGAGCTCACCACTTGTCACGTGGGTTGCACCATCGTGGGAATTAGACGTGACAAGTGGTGAGCTCATCGCCGTCATTTCTTTCTAGGACTGACTCGACTAACGCTTTTTTTTTCTTCGTAATAACACACTCCTTAATAATCTAGCAGCCAGGGCAAATCTTATATCAACGAATCCGCCCGGGTAATACTTTACTCAGCTTTTACGACATCCACGGGAGGAGACAGAGATTCTTAGGCCGGACACATTACTGACGAAGTAAGTAGATACAGCTACTTGCCAATATCAGGAGTTCAAGACTGAAATTAATAGAATAGAATGGGTTCACCCCGCCCACTAGGAATCTGATCCTTGGAACGCGTCAGTAGACTTCTATCAGCTTACCTCTTCTAAACCAGTAGTACGCTGCGAACTGAGGCCTCACCTATCTCAATAAGCCCTTTACCAATTAAGCTCATATAAGAACTTTTTTAAATATACAACTTGAAATTACGGACCCACCTGATGACCTCGGTCTATGAACAGTCCATTATCTTATAGCTCAAGTCCACCTAGGACGCGCACTATGCGGTATTGCACTGCACCACCCTGAGTCATAAATATAAAAGTCTCATTGTGTCTGGAATTTCATCAATATCCTTCAAACTGGAACACAGCACTGAGAGAACTACTGTTTTGCAGCAGGAATAGGTATGGTTGATGATCTTCTATTACTAAATAACATACAACACTCAACATACAACATTATCTGTTGTTTTCAGTTACGCTGGTCTCCATTGCGTGGTGATCAAAGGTTACAGCAAATCCGCTGGCTACCAGCCAGGAGTACGGTTCGAAGACAACAGGTTCCGGAACTCGTGGAACGCGGTGTACGTGGCCGGCGCGTGGCGATTTGTGCAGTGCAACTGGGGCGCCAGGCATCTGGTGAATGCTAAGGACGCTCCCAAACCTGGGAACCGAGGGAAGAGCGACAGTTTGCGGTAAGTTTCTAGAACATTTTGGCTTGTGCATCAGCAAATAGGCAGTAAATAGTCAAAAATAGCATGTTGCCGCACTTCCAGAAGACAAGCATTTTTCCAGATACCCAGGAAGCGGAAAAGAAGATAAAGATCACAAAACCACAGTGACAAATGTTCGCCAACGCGTCTTGTCAGTGTTTTGCCGTAGAGCTCGCCAAGCATATTGTTATGATATGCAGTATCGATGTATCGGCACAGAATAAATATTAGTACAAGGTATCGGTAAACTGTTTTCTCTGTCGTGACCGGATGACATCACTATATTGCATTACAGGTCTAGCGCTTAACTGAGTCAGTCCCTGAGGTATGGGAGCGGTACGGGAGGGGTGATTTCGATACGTCAAAATGAAGAATGGCTTCATATCATCTGATAATTTGAGAGACCTGCAGTAGCAGTGATAACGACATCAGGATTACCAAGAACTTATCATGGTCTACGGAGGGAGTATATTTCTGATAGGTCCTCTTTAGGTCTCCTTTGTATCAATAACTGTTTTCAACAAATTAATACTGGTTTTGGAAGCACCTTAGAGCCAGAGTGGTCCCGGACTGTGCGGTTTCAGAGAAACTTCCTCCCGCGAACGCTCAGGTTGTGGAATGATCTCCCTGCTGAGGTTTTCCTGAGCGACTACAGTATGGGGTTCTTTAAAAGGGGTGTTTGGAAATTGTTAAAGGGTCGGCAACTCGCGTGTGATGCCTCTGGTATTGCAGGCGTTCATAGGCTACAATAACCGCTTACCAACAGATGGGCCGTATGCTTGTTTGCTACATTGGTAGTATAAAAAAAAAAAAAAAAAAAAAAACAACACATGAATTTGAATGTGTTCTTGTATGATTCCAGATACGAGTACGACGACCACTACTTCCTGACAGACCCTCGCGAGTTCATCTACGAGTTCTTCCCGCTGCAGCCGGACTGGCAGCTGCTGAAGACGCCGATAACCCTCCACGACTTCGAGGAGCTGCCCTTCGTAAGGTCGCTGTTCTTCAGATACGGGCTTTACTTCAGCGATCCCAACACCAAGGCCGTTATGTACACCGACTCGACTGGTGAGTGCGTGCACCTACTGGGTAGAGTAGATAGAGAGTTTGCTTCATTGACGTAGTAGGTAGCAGTGTTTCACCATGGACTTCAGGGGCTTAGTAGGTACGAGTTTTGATAGTTTTCATAACTATATGAAGTTTCGTTTCCTTCCATACATTTACTTGCAGCGCCCCTAGAGAAAACGAAGAGAAAACTAAGGACTCTGTCAGTAAATGTACCTATTGAAGAAAACTAAAATTCATATAGGTACAGCTCGTTCAGCGTAAAATATCCCCTGCCTTGGTTGGCACGCCATACAAGGCAGGGGACACATCTTACGGTGAAACGAGCTTTAGTTTCGAATGCTATCAAATTCGCGTAACTACAGACCGTTCACCGTAAGATGTAATTTCACATTAATTTTCATTTCTTGATTTTTTAATTTTGTTTTTTTCACCGTGCACCTGCCATGGAGCATTTATTTTTCTATTGTTGGCACTATTCTCAATGCACTAATTTTATAAAAGCTTTTATTGAAAAATATATTTTACTAAAAAACTTATTGCAGGCGCGGTGTTATTGTATCGTCAGCGTGTCACAGCCGAACAGCACCATCTAGTTATGTATTGTGAACTAAAATGTCAACCGGTAACTTATTTCGGTGATGTTTTGCAGGTGCGGCGACTATGCGCATAGCCATGCCGTCACATATGCAGAGCTCCTTGATTTTCCACTACAACCTCAAATTCTACGACACAGAGGGAGATGGATTTGACGGCGTCAGCCTCAAGAGATTTGTTATGCAGGTTTGTACTATACGTTCTTGGCTCAAGCTGTCTCATTAAGTAGGTACCTACATGATATATTTTTGCGTCATATTGTGCGTCGTATGTCCTACACAGAGACTCCGCGCATTACGCGTAACTACCCTAGAGGAAAGACGTCTGCGTGGCGACCTCATTGAGACCTTCAAGATCCTCTCTGGCACTTACAATTTGCCTGAATTTCACGAAATCTATATTTAAGGAAAGCTGAATGTTGTTGAGAGGGCATAGTTGTGAAATTTCCCGTGGACCATCCAATACAAACACTGCACAGCACTTCCTTAGTAACAGAGTGGTCCATAATTGGAATCATTTACCAGAAGATGTTGTTACTGCCACATCAATAAATGCTTTCAAAAACAAATTGGATAACTGGTTGCGAACAAACAAACTGTTAACATTAAAACACATTATAGTGTAATCAGTGCAGCGAGTGAAACTAAGACATTTCAACACTCTGAAATAGGCAAATCAGCGAAATCTGTTCGTCTATAATTTAAAATAATTGTATTTTGTAATGAGTTTTAAGAACAAATCAATGGAATAATAATGATATGACTCATTACATGTCTTGACTCATATGACGATCCGACTAGACTGATTACATGATGTGCCTTGGCTCATAAGATGACTGCATTCATGATATGATGCGTCTAGCTGACTAGTTACACCAAATTCTTGAATGTGACGTCAACCATTTGGGAAGCAACATAAGCTATGTGGCGTGTTTAGACAACAATTAGTACCGCGCTGTGTCTGGCCCAAGAATAGACCCCTCCATCGCCCTCCGTGGAGGTGCCAAAAGGTGGTAAAAGCCAACTAAGGGATTACCCGGACTTGTTTGTAAGATTCGTTGGTATAATATTTGTCCTGACTGCTAGCTTATTTAAGGAATGTATTATTACTGAAAGAAAGCGTTAGCAGAGTCAGTCGTGTGAAGCAATTGCGGCGATAAGCTCACCACTGTATCCCACGATGGTGCAAAGCCACGGTGAAAAGAGGCCCATTTGAGGCTCTGCCTACCCTTTCGGGGAAAAGGGCGTGTGTGTATGTATTACAATGGTTTGTACCTTGTATTTGATTGCGCCACTGTTTAGAACTTCTTCATTCATCAGTATCAGATTTAATGCGTGACCGAACTCGGTAATTACACAGATAATCATCGAAATTAACCTGAATGGTTGTTGTTTTCAGTCGGTAGTGAGCAACGTGGTGTCGTTCCGAGTGCACGCGCCGTGCAGTGGCGCTTTCCTGCTCGACATCTTCGCGAACGCGGTCACGCCGAGGGAGTACCTCACAGGCGAACCCATGAAGTTCAAGAGCGTCTGCAAGTTCAAGGTAAGTCGTCCACCTAGGATGCACCCTATGTGGCATTGCACTGCGCCCGCCACCCTGAGACATAAACATGAAAAGTCTCATGTGCCTGTAATTTCATCGGCAGCCATGCCCTTCAAACCGGAACACAGCAATGCGAGAACTTTTGCTTTGCGGTAGAAATAGGTATGGTGGTAGTACTACCCCGGACGAACTCTTTCACAAAAAAGCTCTACTACTACTACCACCAAGTTGTAGGTAACTATACAAACAAAAATGTTTTTGTTTCAGATTTGCTGCGCGGAGCTGCAGACGGTGATGGTGCCGCTGCCGGACTGCGCGAGCGGTGAATGGGGGCCCACCAAGGCCACGCGGCTCTTCGGCCTTGTACCGATCACTCACCAGGTAAGACCACGGTCCAGTGGGAGGGACGCAGTACATTTTACCATCGCTCTCCCCTACATCATAGAGCCCTGGGTTTCTCGTACGACTCGTTTCTCGAGATCATTTCTTCCCCATACCTACAAACTATGGAATGAGCTTCCATCTGAGGTTTTTCCGCTTGGTTACAATATGAGCCGCTTCAAGAAAAATGCTCATAAATTCCTTCAGGGTAGGCAGCGCATCGACAATACCCGCTTATAGACCCGGTGTTGCCGGTGTCTATAAGCGACGGTGACAACTTTAAATCAGGCGGACGGTCCGTATGCTAGTTTGTCTATTTGTTTCATAAAAAAAAAAAAAAGTGGACACTGACTTGCGATCATATATCGTAGGTTCAATCCCAGCCGTGTAGCAATGGATATACTACCGGAAAATTTTAATCATCTGATATTTATCTTTTATAATTAAATAAATAAATAAATAATGCTGGACAGTTCACACAACATTATCTAGCCCCAATCTAAGCAGAAAAATGCAACTGATAATAGATAACTGATATACTTAATACGATATAATAAATAGATAGACTCTGTGGCGCGGCGGGCGAAGGTTCGCCAGCGAGGCAGGAGCTTGCTGGTTCGATTCCCGCCTCGGAACAAATATTTGTGCGATCTGCAGATATTTCTTCAGGGTGTTCTGGGTATTTTCTATGTAAAACAAAAAATATCTATCTATGTAATATATTGTATTAAGTATATCAGTTATATAGTACCCATAACACAAGCTCTGCTTAACTTGGGGCTAGATAATGTTGTTTGAACTGTCCTGCATTATTTATTTATATAATTAAACTAACTAGAAAAACTGTTTCATAAGTAATGAAAAAAAATTGTACATACATTGTGTTAGTTGCATTTTATTCTTTCTGTCATAAAATGTATTAAGTACTAATAAAATATTCATATTCATAAGACCAATTAACTTTACAGTTGATTTCGCGAGTATTAGGAGATTTTACAGACATGTTTTAATTGATCATCAGATTAGCTACGGTCCCTCTAAACAAAAAAAAAACACTGTAAAAATTTGTTACACTGTTACATTTTATGAGCATTATTTATTTATGTATTATTAATGAAACTTATTGTTATCAGGAAGCGCTAGTATTCGCCGGTCGCGAGCTGGAGATTCAGTTCCGGATGTCCCGTCCCCTAGCCGACTTCATGGCGACCCTTCACAAGAACTCCGTAGATGAGAAGCGACTCTCCAAATACGTTCAGCAAAACGTGACGGATGACATCGTGTCCTTCTATATTACCTTCCCGGAAGAAGGTACGTACAAAGAAGAAAGAAAGAAAGAAACGTTTATTTATAAACAATCAAAGACACACACATGCAACAAGCAAAAGCAAACATCATACTTAAAATAAAAAAAAAAAAAAAAAAAAAAATACTCAGATATAAAAAATAAGGCAATTTGTGTGTGTGCCTGACGTAAGCCACAAAAGGGTCCTCAACTCAGCGTTTGCTAGGCCGCGTAGGCAACCCAGCGCTGATCTTCCGTTGAGGCCCAGAGTGAACCACGGATATCCGCTTCGGTTCCGATTGAGTGCCGTGCATGCAGATACAGGCAATTTAAAAATAAAATAAATTTTCAGCATACTTATACAACTAACTAACTATAAAATTACAATGATAAGATTAAACAAAGCTGGTTTATACAAAAAAATTAAATAAACAAGAGTCACTAAAAATAAAAAATAAAAATAATAATAATAATGCAGGCAGCCATGACACTATAAACCTACCTTTGCCGGATTTGCTGTTGAAAACATTCTTTGTCACGATTTTACAAAAACAATCTACCTACCTACCAAAAATGCTGTGATAGGTGACACCACCATTGCAAGAAGGAACTTTAAAAGAGCTTGGTATCCAGTTAGATCTGACTTCTTGTATTAGCGTAGCCGTTTTTGCGCCATCTCATCTGTCCGGGACATCAGTTAGGGCCGGTGCGGCGGCAGATTCCGCTGAGGACCTCAAAAGACGCAAATATGCAAGTCTCGACAGAGCTTACTTATTTGAGCCTTTCGGGGTCGAGACTCTGGGTCCGTGGGGAACCGGGCCCTTCGCGTTTTCAAAATTCTTTAAGGGCATCTGTTTGAAGCGACGCGTGACCCAAGAGCTGGCTCTTGTCTGGCTCAACGCATTAGTATTGCCATTCAGCGTGGCAATGCAGCCAGCATCTTAGGGACGCTTCCGTCTGGTAGTGATTTGGATCCGTTGAGCTACCTTTAGATCGCTAGCAGCGGTCTTCAGGTAGCACAACTGTTTCATATGTATTTTGTACATACCTTGTTGTATTATTCTTTCTGGATGTTTTTTGTTTAATTAAATATTGTTCTTACTTGCCAATTCTTTTACACCATTATGTTGGCACGCACAAAAGTAGATACCTATTTATGTATACTGAGGGGCAAGTCCGAGTTTGCACTCACCATCGTAACGATGAACGTGACGACGATCATACGTGTATTGCTTAGTAACTAGCCATTAATCTGTGACGTTTTTGGCAAAAAGGAAAAAGCACGCGGAATAGTATTTATTTAGCCTTTACCTGTACAGGAGGGAAAAACCCCTTTTTATCTGATAACATAATGCGCGTAGTTACAAACCCATTTGCTCTACCTACAGCTTTGTTTAAAGTGGCTAGCCGACCAACCGGTAGGTTATACGTAATGTAGGTTCAGTAGGACCACGAGGACATCTATAACTTCGTAGTCATACAGCAAGGAGACGCTAGACAACGCTTCCCAGTATCCCAATTACCTTATTTATTTTAAAGGCACACTGCAAGTTGACCAAATCGGGACTCAATACTCAATGCCCAATATATTTATTGCTTTCACATGGTTAACATAATAGTTGTTACATATACTTAGGTAGACTCGCATATGAACCCTGTGTTTAGGGCATAGCAATGGAGAGGTAGACCGAGGTTCTCGGGCCCCTTTCGTAAGTAAGTATTATTATTATTATTTGTATTAAGTTATATTTATTGGTATTATTAATGTCAGCTGATTATTTATTTTTATTCATTTTATAATTTTTAACGTCAGTTGGTTTATATTTATTTACATATATGTGCCTAGCCCGCCTACTCTAAAAAATCTTTAATATTATAATAGCATTTATCCAATAAGAAGACTTGAGTGTTTTTATAAATAGTTGATCCCTTGTTAGGGTTCCGTAGTCAAAGATGGATTCGTCATGTCTGTCTGTCTGTCTGTCCGTGTATGTCACAGCCTTTTTTTTCCGAAACTATAAGAGCTATACTGTAGAAACTTGGTAGGTAGATGTATTCTGTGAACCACATTAAGATTTTTACACAAAAATTGAAAAAAAAAACAATTATTTTTGGGGTTCCCCATACTTAGAACTGAAACTCAATTTTTTTTTTTCATCAAACCTATACGTGTGGGGTATCTATGGATAGGTCTTCAAAAATGATATTGAGGTTTCTAATACCATTTTTTTCTAAACTGAATAGTTTGCGCGAGAGACACTTCCAAAGTGGTATAAAGTGACCCCCATAACTTCTAAAATAAGAGAATGATAAAACTAAAAAAAATATGTAATGTACATTACCATGTAAACTTTCACTCAAAATTGGTTTGAACGAGATCTAGTAAGTCGTTTTTTTTTAATACGTCATTAATCGTATTCCATCCAAGAACTTTTATATTATGTTACTTGCTGCTACGGAACCCTTCATGGGCGAGTCCGACTCGCACTTGGCCGCTTTTTATGTCTTTTATTTTTAACGGAAGCTTATTATAAATTTTTATTGACATTGCGTATGGTCCGTTGCTATGCATTTTTAGATGTGATTGTGGTTGAACGATTTTATTTTTACCCGGTCTCAGTGCAGAGCTTCTAGGAAGATCTTCCTAGAAGTTTTGTATATAAGTGGGGATATTTACGGACAAATTTACTTACTTCTAAAATGTACTGAATTGTGAATTGACTAAAAAACTGGTATCCTGCTCTCTCATAACAACAATTTGGTCTACTTTCGATTTTTGCGACAATATGTTGGAGTATGATAGTGCTATTAATAATTCCTCCGATAACCTATGTGGCGCGGCGGGCGAAGGTTTACCTGCGACGCAGGAGGTTGCGGCTTCGATTCCCGCCTCGGAACAAATATTTGTACGATCTGCAGATATTTGTTCAGGGTGTTCTGGGTATTTTATATGTATAATCAAAAATATATATCTATGTAATGCATTCACAATATACCACAAAGTCTGCTTAGCTTGGGGCTAGATAATGTTGTGTGAACTGTCCAACATTATTATTTATTTATTTATTTATTTTAATTGTAAAGAGTGAAATTGAGAATTCTCAGAACTTTGAAACATTCAAGTACTTAACAGTAATATTTCGATGTAATCAAATCCCGCGTTGTTATTGTCAGGTGAGCAGAATAAAATTATTGACGTTTGTGACATCGACACAAGATCATAACATGATCCGAACTTTAATTTGACTATTTTTTTTATAACGAAAATTGGGCTTCAGGTACTTGTACTAATATTTATTCTGTGCTTCGGGTGTGTGTGTTAAATCTTCAATAGGTACACTGTGTTTACAGGTCTTTTAGTTTGCGCCTTGGATTGTACTTTTAAGAGACCTTGTGTACATAATATGATTGTTTCTGTAAAGTTTGCAAACTAAATAACTTATCTTATTTATCTTCACAAGATAATAGTAGCTCAAAGGGCAATGGAGTGCAACATACATACTCGCTATCTCCCTCCTCACATATATACTAGACACAAAGATAAAACTCGCTGTCCCCACTATTAGGCTCTATAAAGTTACATAGGTACCTACATACATACATAGATACACGCCTCTTTCCCCAAAGGAGGGTAGGCCTCTGCCTACCCCCTCAATGGGCCTCTTTTCACAGTGGACTGCACCATCGTGGAATATAGATGTGACAAGTGTTGAGCTCATCGCCGCCATTGCTTCGTTCGACTGATTTGGCTAACGCTTTCTCCCAGTAATAACTCATTCCATAATAAGCTAGCAGCCAGGACAAATACCAGCGAATCTTATCAACAATTCCGGGTAATCCCTTAGTCGGCTTTTACGACATCCACGGGAGGGGACACAGCACAGCAGTAGGAGAGCCTTAACCCTAATCTTAAAATTATAAACTACATAACTACCTATGCAACTATTTGGTATCTATAGAAAAATAATGAGGGACGAGCTTAACCTATATAAATTTTGAAACTATCATGGTTATGCACATACTTTTCACACTCAACAATCAAAACTCGAAAATCATGGTAAATATCCCGTATCTAGTGAAAAAAAGTTAATTTTTGAATCATCATTACTTTGAATACTAGAACTGCTCGGACGTGTGATTTTCAATCTAATCCTAATAGTTCTACTTCACATTAAAATTGGACCTCTTCGTAGAAAACTTCCACGAGGTTCTACTAGTAGACCCAACAGTAGAACCTCTTTGAACAGCGGCTTATTCAAGGGAAGACTAACAAGGCTGTAATTCTATTCCAAACAATTCTACTTTACCTTAAAGTAGAACCTCTTCGTAGAAAACTTCCACGAGGTTCTACTAGTAGACTCAACAGTAGAACTTCTTTGAACAGAGGCTGTTAATTATATTCCAAACAATGGGTCTGACAAACGTTTTTTACTTTACATGCCAAATTAATCTACAAATAATTACAAGAAAAACTGTGTTTTTACTTTTTTCATATCTCAAAAAATGCCTGAGATATTTACGATCAAAGTGCGTATTTCCAGCCGATGATTTTTAAAAACGCGGGCGGGCGCTTACTGGCCTGTGACGTAACACCCTCGGCCATTCGACAGTCGCGCTTTCGTTCGCACGCCGCTGCGCAGTAAAATTCTAAATTATACAGTTCTCAGTGGTAAAAATGGGAAAAAAATACTGTATTGTGCCTTGGTGCTTCAATTCAACAGTCAAAACACCTAATAAACTCTTTTTTTATGTGCCCGAGGACCCGAAAATGAGGAAATAAATAACCAATAAAACTGTAAGAAAAAATTTGCGGCCCGCAAGTTGATCAGCACTGATTTCTTAACTATTAATTTTATATAAAAAACTGTAAATGAAAAACGAAAGCGGACCATAAGACAAAAATAATCCGGTAAATATCTGGTTTAGTATAAAAATATACTAATAGGTAGGTATTTGCCTACTTAGAAAACTGTTAACTACGTAAATACCTACTAGGACTTACCTATATTCTGTACATGGGTAAATATAAATAGTGACATTTTCTTTAAGTTTAAACTAATAAAACACATAAAATAATCATAGACAACCTCGAGATGTTGATTGCGAGTACCTATTTTTTATCGCGGCCCATAATAGGTAGGTACTACTAAAGTACTAACACACACTTTCAGTTAGGTTTAAGTTGGAACAAATACCTACACAAGAGTACCTAGGCAATGTTTACTTAGAACATACATACCTTTTCATCTTTATTCCACGAATTTCGGCAGCCGTAAAATCCTGATTCTTCATGAAATATTGTGCCACCATCAAACTATCCACTCTTGGCAGATTGTCCGACTGACCTTTCAGAAAACCTTCTTCCATTCTACACACTACACGTTTCACTTTAGTGTAATCGGATATAAAAGGTAATTTAATAGGTAATAGGAAAACGAAAACGATCAAAACAAAATGAAACGAGACGCGCGTCAACGCACCGGACTACCGCGCCGTGTCGCAGTCGCCGGCTGAACGAGGGTGTGACGTCATAGTATGAGCGCGCGTAAGCTCGGAAATTCAAAAATGGGCTTAAACTTCTCGTCTTTATAACTTCGGAAATACTGCATGTATTGAAGTGAAATAAAAACTAATGTAATGTAAATGATCTACGCTCCGATTTTAGGTATATTTGAAAGTAATATTTTGACCCTTTTGTGTTCTCCATTCACCTTTACCTTATAAAGTAGAATCTCTTCGTAGAAAACTTCCACGAAGTGCTACTAGTAGAACCAACAGTAGAACCTCTTTGAACAGAGACTTATTCAAGGGAAGACTAACAAGGCTGTAATTCTATTCCAAACAATTCTTTACCTTAAAGTAGAACCTCTTCGTCGAAAATTTCCACGAGGTTCTACTAGTAGACCCAACAGTAGAACCTCTTTGAACAGCGGCTTATACAAGGGAAGACTAACAAGGCTGTTAATTATATTCCAAACAATTCTACTTTACCTTAAAGTAGAACCTCTTCGTAGAAAACTTCCACGAGGTGCTACTAGTAGAACCAACAGTAGAACCTCTTTGAACAGAGGCTTATTTAAGAGAAGACTAGAGCTTTTATGTGAAAGAGTTCGTCCGGGGAAGAACTACCTATTTCTGCCGCAAAGCAGTGGTGCTCGCATTGCTGTGTTCCGGTTTGAAGGGTATGGGTGCCGGCGAAATTACAGGCACATGAGACTTTTCGTCTTTATGTCTCAGGGTGGTGGGCGCTGTGCAAGTCCACATAGGGTGCGTCCTAGGTAGACGTGACCTATGTGATAATGCACTGTTCATAGGCAGAGGGTACCCTTAACACCAGGTGGGCCATGCTTGATCCGTCAGTTACAAAGTTGTAAATTTAAAAAAAAAGACTTACACGGCTGGTATTATTTATAGGTCAATACGGTCTGGACATCTACACGAGGGAGCGCGGCGGGCCCACGGCGATCCACCAGAACGGAGCCAGCGAGAAGGAGAAGCACCTTCTCACGCACTGCTGCAAGTATCTCATCAACAGTAGCAAGCGGAATTAGACCACAACTTTGAGGCGTAAAGTTGATAATCGAAAAGCTACAGATCTATAGCGCTTAACTGAGTCAGTCCCTGAGGTATGGGAGCGGTGTTTTCGTTACGTCGAAATGAAGCGTGGCTTTTCATGTCATCTGATAATATGAGAGACGAAAACACCCAGACCTCTGGGACTGACTCAGCTAAGCGCTGGACCTGAGTTTTCATTTTCTATCTTAATGGATCCACCCAAGAATGAGAAACATCTTGCTACTGTACTGCTGCAATTATCTCACTAACAGTCGCAAGAGGAATTAGACCACAACTTTTGAGGCGTAAAGTTGATAATCGAAAAGCTAGTTCACAGTTCAAGAAGAAGAGCTTTCTACCTGAGCTGATTCAGCGAGAAAGAGAATTAGACATCTTCTAACGTACTGTTGCAAATTCACATAAATATCAATCTGAGGAATTAGGCCGTAACTGTTGAAACATAAAGTTGATAATCGGAAAGCTATTTTCAGTTTAATAAAATGTGTAGCTTTCTAACTAAAAGGAGCCATCGTTACTGCTTTAAAAATCGAGTTTGAGGCGTAGTGTAAGCCCAATAGTCACACACATAGTGCTATACCCTTATGTCCTGGGTATCGGGCACCACAACATCCAGACCCGGATTAAATTTTAGCAGGTCATGCAAACATTTGTCCAACAGCGAGAATCGAACCCGTACCTCTCGCGGATTAAGATGATGTAATCCCAATCTAAAATGTTGTGTTCTTGCTTAACTCGAAATAATGTTTTTATTTTTAATTATGAGAAATATTAATTTAAGAATCTCAGATCAATATCTTAATATTGCACATTCCACATAATTATGATGCTGTGAAGGTATTTTCAAAAAACAATGATATTTTTGTATTATTGATTGTCTACGGCAACTTAACCCAAATGTATAGTTAATCTTAGATTACCTTAGCTAGGAATAAATAAAAAACTGTCCAATTATTATTAAAAGATTTATTATAGAATAAGCTAGAAATTTAACTTTTTTATACATTTTATATTTTTGTAAATGGAAAAAATAGTACATCACTTAATATACATTAACATTTTGTTGTTATTATAAGTACTGTCAGGTTGTACCGACGCAATCTAATTGCTTTAAGTTTTTTTTGTATAAACTCTGCACTTAGTTTTAATGCAGGTAGCCGATACGGCTGAATGACAATTAATACAATGCAATAACACACACTTAGGCTTCGTTTCACAAACAATAAGTAAAGGTCTAAGTAACCTACTTCAAATATAACTACTCAGTAAACGAGTGTTGCGTTTTACAATCCCTCAGTAGTGTTCACCACCTTATCTGCTCAGTAGTTAAAACTTAACGAAAGGATATAATATAATAAATAATACAATATAATAATGCTGGACAAGTTCACACAACATTATCTAGCCCCAAGATAAGCCAGAGCTTGTGTTATGGGTACTAGTTAACTGATATACTTAATACAATATTAAATATTTAGATAGATAGATATTTTTAGGATTTAACCTCTAAATAGTTAACTCGCTGAGTAACTACTTAAACATTTACTTATTGATTGTGAAACAAAGCCTTAATGTTCTTTTCAAAACCAATTTTTTATGAATTTCTTGATCCGAACCGTGTGCTGATCAAAATGAGCCCAAACACTGCGAGTCTACTACCCGTAATATCCATCAAGGAGTTCCGTTGACCACCTTCCGTCATCAGATCAGCTGAGCCGTTAGCTGGCAGTGTGTGGGCTAGTGTTAATCAGCTAACGGATACGATGATTAATTATATAAAAGCTTGTTTAAAAATAGGTTTTTAAGCAGATTTTAGACAAGGTTTTAACTAAAATGGCGCTAATTGGCGTATTTTGGGTAAAGTTATGTTCTACACATTGTCAGATGGCAGTGTCCATTATAATTATACTTATACATACGCTTACTCCTAATTATACATACTTATATAAGATTACTATATTTTATATTTCACTAAAACAAGTTACACGCACAAAACGAGATGTAGTTATTTATAATTTTAAAATTACACAACTTTGTACTTGTGTATGTAAAAGTTTATAAAATATACGGCATGTTACTTTTCTAATAGTTATTTTATTGTTAATCAGATCTTTCAGTATTTTATTTGAGCACCTCTGGACGGCAAAATAACTTATATCTAAGAAAGACAAGTCTTACAGAAAAATATTTTATAGTCACATTTTCATCTAAAGGTGAAACTTTAGTAGTAGAGCTTCTTTGTGAAAGACTTCGTCCTTGGAAGTACTACCACCATACCTATTTCTGCCGCAAAGCTGGAGTCTAGCAAAAAAACAATAGCTGCAAGAAAGTGACAGCGCTATTGCTCACTTGAACCCCGGAAGAGATGGGGTATAGATTTCTTCAGCTCGGAAGTAACTGACGTAAGCAACAAATGATAAAACTTCGTTTTGCTTCTAAAGTAGCAAATATTCAAAATTAATTCTCTACTATTAAGTAATGAATACAAATGACTGAATAGTATAAAAATTTACGCTTAATATTTTCTCTAATCGAAGGAGGGAGGGAGCTAAAACGGGTTTTAGGGGGACCAATTTCAAAAAATAAAGCTATAGAGTAAAGTTACAACAATCGTGTTTCTTGTCTATGATTTATTTAGATTACATCCTCAAGTAATTACTGTATTAACATCACGTTTGTAACCTTTACTGTTACTGGGTGAGCATGTAACGCAACGACTCCAAAATTTTAACATATAGTCTTAATGATACACATTCGGAACAAAACTAGTTTGCTAATGTTCTAACTGACCCGTATACATAGAAGATAGAGGAAGTACAAAATCGATGGTGGGAGAAGTCGAAAGATAGAGATGGTTGAAAGGAATTTGGGGAGACCACCTAGCACAGTGAAGAATCAGATGACAGGTACTTTTTTTTTTATGTTTTTGCTCGACAAACTGTCATACGGCCCGCCTGGTGGTAAGCGGTTACCGTCGCCTATTGACATCAGCAACACCAGGGGCATTGCCAATGCGTTGCCTGCCCTGAAGGACTCTTTTTTATTTATTTTTAAAGCGGCTCATTTTGTAGTTGCTGTATTAACGTTTAGTCAATTCACGGCATTCATCTACACGATTGAAGAGGATGGGATACCATAGTTAAGGTAACATGACATTTTAAATTCTGATCGTATCAATTTTGTATGCAACTTGGTTACTCGAATGACACCTTAACAGTCAATTAAAATCACAACACAAACACGAATCTATATAAAAATATAAAAAGGACTGCTTCGTTAAAAGATACCAAGAAAAAACATCACTTAATATACAATATGCACCGCACGTTAGTACTATTACCACAACACTATCAAAATAAAATATAAATAGCTCTTTGAACAACTTGAGTAAAGGTTTGCGCCCACTAATCGGGTACGGACACACCGCACATCAAAATAAAATCCGACTCTGGTGATTCGGGACCGCTCAGTAGCTCTAGCTTTTGCCGTACACCGATATCGTTCCGCAAGATCCTGAATCCGTGTGCTGGTTTAGTCCAAGGCCTAAATGTATGTTAAATAAATAGAAAGTCGAACCCTAGACAAGTACTGTAGTCGCGTTGAGTGTGGCTCGCTGCTAGACAAGTCCTGTAGTCGCGTTGAGTGTGGCTCGCTGTTCGACTCCTCGGATGAGGGTCCCTAGGAGCCCTTCCATCTCGTTAGCCGTTTCACGCAGTTGCGTGTTGTCGAAACATGAATCTAAAACAAAGCAAAATAGATAAGAATATTCAACAGACAGATTGAGAAAGCGTGCTTCGCTCGCCATGCATGATGACTTATTTTGAAAAACTATTCTATTAAGGTAGATGCTCTCGCTTGAGGCGCGAAATTCAAATTGTATGGTGTTTTTTGCTCATTACAGCTCATCAACACTTCTTCAGATAGCGAAAGTTGACTTTGCAAGAACTAGGAGACTCAACACACATGTTTTAATTGATAGTATCTCATAAATATCATCCTTTTAGCTACGATCCCCCTAAATAGGTTTTTACAGTGTTTTTTATGTTTAGGGGGTTCGTAGAAACTTATGAGATATTTATATTAAAACTTCTTTTAAATCTCCTAGTTCTCGCGAAGACACTAAAAATTTTATTGCTCTTATGGATATGTATCTTTTATTAGTAATACATATATTTACCGAAAGAATAATACAACAAATACAAGGTATGTACATTTTTTTTTAAAATCATATGAAACAGTTTTATTAGTTTAAAATAAATAATGCTGTTCAGTTCACACAACATTATCCAGCCCCAAGCTATGCAGAGCTTATGTTAAGGGTACTAGATAACTAATATACATAGTACAAGACATTACATAGATAGATATATTTTATTATACATAGAAAAATACCCATAACACCCTGAACAAATATCTGCAGACCGTAGAAATATTTGTTCCGAGGCGGGAATCGAACCCGCAACCTCCTGCGTCGCAGGCGAAACTTGGCCCGCCGCACCACAGAGGTCGTCATCAATTTGCAGTTGCTCGTTTCCCGAACCCTGAATACCACGTGTGCAGAACAACTAACCGTCCATAGCGAAGTTATTGGCCAGTATCTGATGAAGTCTGTCCAAAACTGTGTCCAAGTCTGCATTTAATTCCTTCATTTTATCATTGCTGTGTTCCACACTGCAAATGTCCGCCTCGCACGCAGCTATGCGGTCTGCCGGAGCCTTTATCTTTATCGTTGGTTTGTGTTGATGAGGCGTTAGTTTGGGTTCAGGCTTCAAAGACGTCGCTTGTGAAGATCGTTTAGGCGCTTCGGAGGCAGGATCTGTGAATCACACAAAGAAGCACGTTCTTAAGACGATATGTTAACATTTTGGCGTTTTTGCGTTACATGGTTACTCAATTACAGTAAAGGTTACAAACATGATGTTAATACAGTAATTACTTGAGGATGTAATCTAAATAAATCATAGACAAGAAACACGATTGGTAAATCTTTTCTCGACAGCTTTATTTTTTGAAATTGGCCCTCCTAAAACCCGTTTTAGGTGTCTCCTTCGATGAGAGAAAACATGCGTAAATTTTTATACTATTCAGTAGGTAATCACATTACTTAGATTAATAGAGAATTTATTTTTTATATTTGCTAGTTTAGAAGCAAAACGAAGTTTTATCATTTATCGCTTACGTCAGTTACTTCCTAGCTGAAGAAATATATACTTTATCTCTTCCCGGGTTCAAGAGAGCAATAGCGCTGTCACTTCATACAGCTATTGTTTTCTTGCTAGACTTCGCCCATTCGGTATTTACCGACTTCACAAAAAGGAGTCAAGATGTCGAAATTCTGAACTCCAACAAGCTATCAAATAAAGTTGTTTTCACGTGAACTAGGAGACTTAACACACGTTTTAATTGATAGTAAGTATCCCATAAATATCATCAGTTTAGCTACGATACCCCCAACACATTTTTACAGTGTTTTTTTTGTTTAGAGGTATCTTAGCTAAACTGATGATATTTATGAGATACTATCAATTAAAACATGTGTGTTAAGTCTCCTAGTTCTTGCGAAATCAACTTTCGCTATCTGAAAAACTGTTGATGAGCTGTAATGGGCAAAAAACACCAAAAAAATCGAATTTCGCGCCTCAAGCGAGAGCATCTACCTTAAGCTTAAACTAGCAATTTTCTAAAAGCAGAGCCCGAGATTCTGTTTTGGTTTTAGGAAATGTTACTTGTGTTCAACCTTTCGTAATGAGATCGTAAAGTGTTAGCATTGAATAGTGCTACAAAATACCAGAATACCCTTCACGTTGTCGTACCTACGTCTGTGTGGACTCTCGATCGAGGGATCATTGAGTGAATTGAGGAAATTACAGATCAATTCAAGCAAGGACTTGTAGCTACTTGTAAGGACTTGTTTGTGAGATTTGTCCTGGCTGCTAGCTTATTTATAGAATATGTTATTTCTGGAAGAAAGCATTAACAGTGTCAGTTGTGGGAAGCAATGGCGGCGATGAGTTCACCACTTGTCACGTCTATTTCCCACGACGGTGCAACACACGATGAAAAAAGAGGCCCATTTGAGGCTCTGCCTATCCTTTCGGGGAAATAGGGATGTGAAAAACGCCTATATTTTACACACGCCTATATATCCTACTTTCTATTATAAACGCGAAAGTTTGTAAGTATGGATGGATGGATGGATGTTTGTTACTCTTTCACGTAAACACTACTGGATGGATTTGGATGAAATTTGGAATGGAGATAACTGGACTCCCGGAATAACACATAGGCACATTTTTATCCCGATATTCCCACGGGATCGAGACTTTGGGTGAAACCGCGGGGCACTGCTTGTATATCATATATATATACGCGCATATATATATCCTCAATCCAGACGTACGAAATTAACGTTCAAAATTAGCGCGATAATAATTTGAAAATATTTGTTAAAAAAAGTAAACATTTTTTAATATTTTGTAGTAAAACGTTTTTACCAAAATGGTACGGTAATTTAAATTCAATGATAAAACTCCCGGAAGTGACAATTTCGCATCCCTTTGTGATCCTTAACAGAAACCACTCCAACTATTGTTCAATAACATACTGTAAAAAGAAATGACACCAGATCAATAGTGTAAATCCACAATAACACTACTGCACTTGTGCAATGTTTTTTCCGTATAGGTGCCCAAATGGTGACGGATCCGTCTGACCGCATTGCAATACCTAATACCTACATACATACCAAATTTAATCAAAATTATCCCTAACTGTTCACTTAAAAAATTTAAACGATCTCCCCCCCATAAATTCATAGCTAGTCTTTGGATACGCCCCTGCGCATGCCTGATTGTAGTTAGAATCTCTAGTTGGTGTGTGGCTACCGATCCGCTCACTGCTCGAGTGAGCTGCATCACAATGAATCTATATATTTTTCATTTACTAATAATTTGCAAGTTATCATCTTTTGCTACAGCTGGTTTTCATTTATTCTCAAACACGGGCCCAAAGTTCCCACCGACGAAGGGAGAAGTCTGGCCGGCGCCACAACGTGAACAAAAACATGGGACGACTTATTATGTTTTCTCATCAAGGCTGCGAGTCACTGTAAGTTATACAGCTTAGGATGTAGAGATAAACCGATCTAAAACAGAACACGGCACTATTTAATAGCGTCAAAATAAAATATTCCTTAATCCACGCAAGGATAGTTTTGAAACGTAAAGCTTGTGTCAAGTGCCCAGTATAAGAGGTAGGGGGCCAGTTTTAGATTGGTTTATCTGTACTTTTCTCAAACACATTCGATAATTATTTCGAGAAACCTACGTGTTGGTAAAAAACACGCAAAAAGCAGCCGGCAATTTAATAAAAACGTACATAATTTTAAATTATCTTTGATAGGTCAAAATCTACGTTTAATTTGTGATAATATTTGGTAATAAAATTTGATAATAATATTTGGTTGGTGATATATTGGTGATTTTTATTGGCATTGTGTTTATTTTGTATATAAATTTTGTGTTTATTATTACCCATGTATTAATTTACCTATAACTTGGACTTTTTGGCATTTCTTTTCCTCGTATGTAGGTTATCTTAAGGATAAAACGCTTAATGACAGTATGTATCTACTGGAAATATAATTTATATATATTATCTTTTTGATTCAATATTCATTACATTATCGATTTACATTCTAAGCAAATAAATATTTAATTAATTAGTAATTAGTTCATTAGTTTAATTATGTGGATGATAAGTAATGTTAAAATATCAAATGGGCGAAGTCTAGCAAGAAAATAATAGCTGTAAGAAAGTGAAAGCGCTATTACTCACTTGAACCCGGGAAGAGATGAGGTATAGATTTCTGCTGCTCCGAAGTAACTGACGTAAGCGAAAAATTATAAAACTTCGTTTTGCTTCTAAAGTAGCAAATATAAAACATATCCTTCTCCTTTAATCTAAGTAATGTGATTACCTATTGAATAGTATACAAATTTACGCTTAATGTTTTTTCTAATCGAAGGAGGGACCTAAAACGGGTATATTAAGAGGGTTAATTAAAAAAAACTATCGAGAAAAGGTTTACGAGTCGTTATGTTCTTGATTTATTTAGATTACACCCTCAAGTAGTTACTGTGTTAATGTCAATTTTGTAACCTTTACTATTACTGAGTGAGCGTGTAACGCAACGTCTCCAAAATTTTAACATTAAGGCGCGATAGGTTCTCAAATGTCTCTAGAATTTTAAAGTTTTTGATAAAAAAATTCATAGTTTTCTATGAAGAAAAAAATATATGATGTTCTTGAGCTTTTTATCTAGTGAAATCAATAATTCCATACAATATTTGAATTACTTCACTCGATAAAAAAAAATAACAAAGATACCTCCTCTTTAAAATTTAAATGCTATTTTTCACTCACTTCTCTCACGTTTTAATTTTTGAAACATTTGGTTACATATTAGTTATTATTTTAGTTAGTGAATTCATCAACAAAATTAAACAAAACTTTGAACGACATTTTTATATAATTTTTTTATACATAAAAACACGGTATCAGAGCGTGCGCTCGCCTTCTTCGCCTCATACAAAAATGTTCGTTGAACCTATAGCGCCTTAAGGTGGTTGCTTTCGCTCGTGGCGCGAAATTCAAATTTGTTCGTGTTTTTTGCTCATCACAGCTCGTCAACACTTCTTCACATAGCGAAAACTATGTTTCCGGTAATTATATGACCTGACACACAAGTTTTAATTTATAGTATCACATAAATATCATTAGTTTGGCTATGAATGTGCTTGAAACAAAAAAACACTGTTAATACCATTGAAGCACACCTAATAATGGTATTTACTATAAATTAAATACTATCAACCATAAATATTATTAATGGTATTACTATAAATTAAAACTTGTGTGTTAGGTCATATCATTACCGGCAACATAGTTTTCGCTATCTGAAGAAATGTTGATGAGCTATGATGAGCAAAAAACACGAAAAAAAAAAAAAAAAAACGCGCCACAAGCGAAAGCAATGTAACGAGGCCCTTGACTTGACGTATGCAATGTTGAGTTAATAAACCCTACATCCTGGCTGGGCGGACAATGTATGTAATAATTTGAACTCTTTCCAGGTTACAAACCACACGTGTGCTCTCCTCACTGGAGCCTTGGAGCGAAACAACTTGATTCTACGTGATTTAGAACTGTTTCAAAGTTTGAATTACTTAAACCAAGAATTTAAGGAGGCAAATGAGAAACGAAGTAACGGAATTATAAAAGAATTAAAGGTAGAACTAACATCGGAATGTGAGAAGATGCCGCATTATGAAATGAATGAAAATTGTGAGTAGTTATAAAAAAAACGGCCAAGTGCGAGTCAAACTCGCCCACGAAGGGTTCAGTACCATTAACTACAAAAATGGCAAAAAATCAGGTTAAAAAAATAATGAATGAACGCAAAAACCGGTCACCTATCCAAAAACTGACCCGCAAATCACGTTTGTTGTATGGGACCCTCCTTAAATATTTATTGAATTCTATTTTTTTGTATGTGTAGTTATAGCGGCAACAGAAATACATCATCTGTCTAACTATCACGGTTCATGAGATACAGCCTGGTGACAGACGGACGGACAGACGGACAGCCGAGCCTTAGTAATAGGGTCCCGTTTTACCTTTTGGGTACGGAACCCTAAAAAGGTTTAGGAAAAATCGAACAGGACATGACGAACACATGACAGGATGGATGTATATTCAATATTGCAATAGCAATTTTTTTATTATAAAAATAAAAACAATGGCATTCACAGATTTTCATAAAGCTTAATAGAGACGGGAATCAAACCATCTTAATATTCAAAAAATAGATTCACACTTTTTTATCGTACCAATCTATAGGGTATAAAAAAGGCCATGAAATTATAACAATTCGTACATTTAGAAAGAATATCTGTGCTAACACTAAGATCAGGATAAATTGAGTAAATCAAGTAGAAGCTGATTCAAAGAAAAAAGGAAAACTAACTTAAAAGCCTTTTAGGTAGTAAAATGCTAGAAAGAATCAGCAAAAGTTCATAAGACAGCACACTCTAAGCTTGATACCTATACTCATAAATAACACATCAATAATAAATTATATGTAGGTACAGACATTGCAAATTGACAAATTAGGTGTCGAGGGGCAGAGCGACATCAGGCCACGCGGCTTTATCATTAGCATAGTCATGTAGAGTGTAATACGCTTTCTTAATTAGATTATTCTTTATGTAGGATTTAAATCTTCGAATCGAAAGGTTATAAGCACTTTCTGGAAGTTTATTAAAAATTGAGTTCTGCTTGTTACGCAGTCAGGAAAGTAAAAGAATGTTGTGGCCTGAATGCAGCCAAGTCTGTGTACTTTGCTTATTTTCATAGCTTGATGACCTATGGCATACTAATCTGGGGAAATGCAGCCAACTCAAAAATAATATTTATACTGCAGAAGCGTGCCGTCAGGTTTGTTCTTGGTCTCAAACCGAGGCATACGTGCCGTGAAGCGTTCAAGCAGTTGAATGTTCTTACGTTTGCTGGGGCTTATATCTTGCATTGTCTACTATATTTAAAAAAAAACTACAGTGATTTTGAAACTCTATCTGCTCATCACAGCTATGGTACAAGACATGGTGGCAGGCTTAGTACTCAACAATTTAGGTTAAGCAAATCATCTAAAAGCTTCTTAGGCACTGGTGTAAAACTTTACAATAAACTTACCGAAGAAGTACAAAAATTAAGCTGCCATTTGTTTAAGAGAAGGATTAGAAGTTTACTTTTGCATAAAAGTTACTACACGTTGGCAGAGGCCCTAAATGATGTTAATTTTGGTCTATGTCCTAGTTTTTAGTTATTTATTTACTATGAATGTATTTTTATTGTTGGTATGTTTTTTTGTATGTATAGTTTTTTTTTCTTCCATCCAATTATTTTCATTTTTGACAAGGCCATTTTACAACCGCAATTTTATTTTATACATTAATAGGAGTATCGGTTAATCTACGACATAGCAATACTATTTTCAGACCACAGAACATTCAGATAGTTTTTTATCTATGTTATGACCACAGAGTACCTTTATGTTATTACCACAACGATAGATAGTGTCTGACAATGACAAAATTTCGATTGCTTATTTTATTTGATTTTTGTGTTGTCTGTAATTTTATAGATTTATATTATTGAATATGTACAATACTTGTATTTTGACGTAACTAAGTGTTCCTTTTGTGATCCAATGGTGGAAATAAATGAAATGAAATGAAAAAACCAAACAGAATTCCCCATAAAAGACCCCACTTACTTTTATTTTGACAGAAACTATACCCACACAATAGTTTTCGTAGTAGTACTTATAAAATAACGAGCTACTCGCCCCGGCTTCGGACGGGTAGCCCCCGGTGACCCCCCCCTCCCCTCCCCCTATATCAATCTCCTGGTTCTAAGCTACCTCCCCACAAATCGGTTCACCCGTTCTTGAGTTAAGTGGTGTAACTAACACGACTTTGTTTTATATATATATAGATAAGTATGGTTCGAATAATTAAAAAAATATATAAGAAACTGTAGTAATATTATATTGATAATATTAGTTTATCAAAACAGTGATATTAAGGTAGGTATTGTGTTGATCACGTGTACAAAATGTCTTAGGATTTGATGAAATTTTCCAACATAATGATCAAAGAAATATCATTAATTATCATTATAATTGTATACCAACCCAGCGGTACACAATGTACTGTATTTAAATGGCTAGGTCGTGACACAGATAAAATAATTCTATATACTATATACTAGGACGTGATAACAGATGGATCCTTCCATGTAATGAAACACATTTTGTTTATATTCCAGATAGTTTGACAGTCGGAAAAACGAGTAAGCTGAAAAGCGAATCCATCTGGGGAATACTCCGCGGTCTGGAGACATTTGTTCAACTTTTTTATCTTCCCGATGATTTTAGCGTGAGTTAAAGTGAAAATAAGTTTTTTGTGAAAAATAAATTTTTCAATACAAGTTTTTATAAAATTAGTGATCGTAACCGTGTGCTGATCAAAATGAGCCTACACACGGCCAGTCTACTATCAGTATACATCGAGGAGTTCCGTTGTCCACCTTCCGTCTCCATCATCAGATCAGCTCGCTGTCACCATCATATTGTATTGTCATCGGAACCTGACAGGTATGCCAAATTTCAGCTCAATCGGTTGAGGATAACTGCTTTAAAATTCAGTTGCAAGATTCCACCCGGATTCCACCCAGATATACATACATTGAAAGTTAAATAAAAAGCTTGTAATAACCACATCCCTGCCACTGCTATACAATTCTCGATTTAACAACCTACTACATACTTCGACATATAAACAGATGATGTCTGTACAACGTCAAACGTGTGTGTAAGTACTTAGGGTTGCGATCGAGCAATGTAGCACAGCCAAACGTGTGTGGAAGTACTTAGGGTTGCGATCGAGCATGTAGCACAGCCAAACGTGTGTGTAAGTACAAAGGGTTGCGATCGAGCAATGTAGCACAGCCAAACGTGTGTGTAAGTACAAAGGGTTGCGATCGAGCAATGTAGCACAGCCAAACGTGTGTGTAAGTACTTAGGGTTGCGATCGAGCAATGTAGCACAGCCAAACGTGTGTGGAAGTACTTAGGGTTGCGATCGAGCAATGTAGCACAGCCAAACGTGTGTGTAAGTACTTAGGGTTGCGATCGAGCAATGTAGCACAGCCAAACGTGTGTGTAAGTACAAAGGGTTGCGATCGAGCAATGTAGCACAGCCAAACGTGTGTGTAAGTACTTAGGGTTGCGATCGAGCAATGTAGCACAGCCAAACGTGTGTGTAAGTACTTAGGGTTGCGATCGAGCAATGTAGCACAGCCAAACGTGTGTGTAAGTACTTAGGGTTGCGATCGAGCATGTAGCACAGCCAAACGTGTGTGGAAGTACTTAGGGTTGCGATCGAGCAATGTAGCACAGCCAAACGTGTGTGGAAGTACTTAGGGTTGCGATCGAGCAATGTAGCACAGCCAAACGTGTGTGTAAGTACTTAGGGTTGCGATCGAGCAATGTAGCACAGCCAAACGTGTGTGGAAGTACTTAGGGTTGCGATCGAGCAATGTAGCACAGCCAAACGTGTGTGTAAGTACTTAGGGTTGCGATCGAGCAATGTAGCACAGCCAAACGTGTCTGTAGTACTAAGGGTTGCGATCGAGCAATGTAGCACAGCCAAACGTGTGTGTAGTACTTAGGGTTGCGATCGAGCAATGTAGCACAGGCAAACGTGTGTGTAAGTACTCAGGGTTGCGATCGAGCAATGTAGCACAGCCAAACGTGTGTGTAAGTACTTAGGGTTGCGATCGAGCAATGTAGCACAGCCAAACGTGTGTGTAAGTACTTAGGGTTGCGATCGAGCAATGTAGCACAGCCAAACGTGTGTGTAGTACTTAGGGTTGCGATCGAGCAATGTAGCACAGCCAAACGTGTGTGTAAGTACTTAGGGTTGCGATCGAGCAATGTAGCACAGCCAAACGTGTGTGTAGTACTTAGGGTTGCGATCGAGCAATGTAGCACAGCCAAACGTGTGTGTAAGTACTTAGGGTTGCGATCGAGCAATGTAGCACAGCCAAACGTGTGTGTAAGTACTTAGGGTTGCGATCGAGCAATGTAGCACAGCCAAACGTGTGTGTAAGTACTTAGGGTTGCGATCGAGCAATGTAGCACAGCCAAACGTGTGTGTAAGTACAAAGGGTTGCGATCGAGCAATGTAGCACAGCCAAACGTGTGTGTAAGTACAAAGGGTTGCGATCGAGCAATGTAGCACAGCCAAATATGTGTGTGTAAGTACTTAGGGTTGCGATCGAGCAATGTAGCACAGCCAAACGTGTGTGTAAGTACAAAGGGTTGCGATCGAGCAATGTAGCACAGCCAAACGTGGGTGTAAGTACTTAGGGTTGCGATCGAGCAATGTAGCACAGCCAAACGTGTGTGTAAGTACTTAGGGTTGCGATCGAGCAATGTAGCACAGCCAAACGTGTGTGGAAGTACTTAGGGTTGCGATCGAGCAATGTAGCACAGCCAAACGTGTGTGTAAGTACTTAGGGTTGCGATCGAGCAATGTAGCACAGCCAAACGTGTGTGGAAGTACTTAGGGTTGCGATCGAGCAATGTAGCACAGCCAAACGTGTGTGGAAGTAGTTAGGGTTGCGATCGAGCAATGTAGCACAGCCAAACGTGTGTGTAAGTACTTAGGGTTGCGATCGAGCAATGTAGCACAGCCAAACGTGTGTGGAAGTACTTAGGGTTGCGATCGATCAATGTAGCACAGCCAAACGTGTGTGGAAGTACTTAGGGTTGCAAACGAGCAATGTAGCACAGCTAAATTCCGTCACGTAACTGGGTAAGGTTCAGGTAAGTTAGAAAGTGACAGAACAGCGCTCGCGCTAGGAAAAGTAAACGACAATCACGAAAAACAGTACTTAAGCAAATATTTGGTGCGTAATCTTCGATCACTGACACAGAACTGTGTGATCGAAGTGCGTAATCAAAATCATTCGAAGTGCGTAATCGAAAACATAAATCTACTACGCCCCCTAAAATAATATTATTTGTTACTCCTATTATTATTCTATCAATGCACGCTGATAGGTAATAGATATTTACTTTATAAGCGCATTATAAAGACGCAGCAAATATTTGTTTAAATACTGTTTTTCGTGATTTTCGTTCACTTTTCGTTGAGCTTTTTAATTCCTTTTAAGTTGCATTCGGGGACAAACAGAAACTACTCTAAAGTTAAGTTCAGGTAAGTTAGAAAGGAGTAGTTCCGGAGTTGAGTTAGATAGTGACGGTATCTGGCTGTCGTCTGCCTCGTAACTAACCTAACTAATTAACTAACTACTCCAACTTAGCTAAACCAGGAGCTCGTAACACGAGGGTTTTTAGCAGTTACACCAGAAGCACAGAACTGCTTCCTAACAGAACACAAGAAAAGTTGACCGAATCGAGACTGAATTGACTGAAAATTGTTTTTTTTTGTATCCTACTTGGAATGACGTATCGAGCAGATGGCCCACCTGATGTTAAGCGGTACCCTATGCCTATGATCAGTGCATTATCACATAGGTTACGTCCACCTAGGACACACCCCATGTGGCAATGCACTGCGCCCGCCACCCTGAGACATAAAGATTAAAAGACTCGTGTGCCTGTGATTTCACCGGTATGGGACCCTTCAAACCGGAACACAGCAATGCGAGCACTACTGCTTTGCGGCAGTAATAGTTATGGTGGTAGTACTTCTCCGGACGAACTCTTTCACAAAAAAGCTCTTCTACTATACAAGATTCACTACTTCATTCAAGAAGGCATTGTGTTTTCTGTTTTTTTTAGTATTGTTTCGACGCTACTGTGCAACCCTCAAAGAAAAGAGGCCCATTGAGGTTTCTGTCTACTTTTCGGGGTAAAAGGCGTGTGTATGTATGTATGGGTAAGAAATAATAAAAAACCGGGTAAGAGTCGGACTCGCGCACGATTCCGTACCATTATCTATAAAAACTGCAAAGCGTTTGTTTTACCCTTTGGGTACGGAACCCTCAAAACAATATTTTTATACACAATTCTCGCTAGATCCTAAGGCCCAAGTTCACGAACAAATAAATCGGTGGTTACCATAACCAATCGTCAAAGTGACAGATATTGTATGAAAACATCTGTCAAAAAGAGTAGTTTAAGTTAAACAGTCATTTAAACTTCCGCTAAGGTGTGGGTGAACAGTGGCCTTAATCGTCGCCCTATAGACTCTTGGGTATTATTAATTGCGTATTTTTTAGTAAGAAAAAACTTGCTCATAATTTTTGAAACATTGTAGGAAATTCGCATCAACGGCACGACAATCGTCGACTACCCTCAATACAAGCACCGCGGGCTGCTCATAGACACGGGCAGGCACTACCTGGCGCTCAGCACCATCTACAAGCTGGTGGACGCTCTGGCGATGAACAAGATGAATGTCCTCCACTGGCACCTCATGGATGATCAGAGCTTTCCCTATCAGAGCGAACGGTTCCCCGCTTTAAGGTTATAACAATCGACATTCTACATTAAAAATACTAAAACCAAAGTTTTTTGTTGAAAAACCAAATTCTTTATTTTAATTCTGACATTGATCTGATTCTGATTGATTATTATGCGTTTGTTACTCAATCGCGCTGAAATGGCTGAACCGATTTCAATGAAATTTGAAACACAGATAGAAACTACTAAATAATGAAAAAGGCGTGTGTTTGCTCACACTTATGGCGCGAAATTAGAATTTTTTGTGTTTTGCTCGTTACAGCTCATTAACACTTATTCTTCAGATAGCGAAAGTTGATTTCGCAAGAACTAGGAGACTAAACACACACGTTGTAATTGAAAGTATCTCGTAAATATCATCAGTTTCTACTAACCCCCTAAACAAACAAAAAAAAACACTGTAAAAATGTGTTTAGGGGAATCGTAGCTAAACTGATGTGATGATATTTATGAGATAACAAGTGTGTTAAGTCTCCTAAGTTTCGCGTTACAAACGTTAAATTCGCTCGAATATTACTATTCGCTAGTAGCCTCGTAACAAGTAAATGCTTAGGTCAAACTAAAGAACTGAGCATAAGAAATGTAATTGTGATGAGTTATGCTCATTACAAGTGAATGCTAATTTTATCTGCAGTTTTATAGGCGCGCGTCTGATAGGGGTTTCTTAGAACCTACTGCTTTTTTTGATGTCGGCTAAAAAGAAGTAACGAAATAAAGTATGATTTGAATTTTGTGCGTTTTCAGTGAGAAGGGTGCATACTTTCCAACGATGGTATACACGAGAGCCGACATCCGCTCAGTTGTAGCGTTTGCCAGAGATCGCGGCATCCGGGTGGTACCTGAAATCGACGTGCCCGGTAAAGTTCCTACATTTTACAGGACACGCCGAATGCTTTTTACACGACATGCTGAATGCTCCCCCCCCCCCCACATCATACACATGTCATACACATACACCTACATATACATGCACCCACACACTTCTGGTTTAAGAATTTATTCTCACAAAGAATTTAAAATTCACTTAACATGAGAATTACTTATGTTTAACTAAATTTAATGCGCGTTTACGAGCGTGCTATAGGTACACAATACAAAGAAAAACATCTTAAAATAAACTTAGGTCTACATGACAAATACAAAACAAAACATTCATAATCATTTAAAAGTTAGTGGGTAGATTTGAAAAACACTATGAATGTATGAGCGACAAGACCAAGCGCAATGCACTGTTTTAACATCAATCTGGTTGTACCTAGTAATGATTCTTTGGGCGGGCCGAAATGTTTGTTATCCTTTTTTATCTGTGGTATGTTGTATAACTAAGTAGAATCTTTTGTTAATTTTAAGCTGTGTAGACAACAATAAAATGTGGGTAAATAAAATTATTTTTACATGACATGCTGAATGCTTTTTACATGACATGCCGAATGCTTTTACATGACATGCCGAATGTTTTTACATGACATGCCAAATGATATTTTCATATCCGCTAGCTTTATAACAGTTTCACCATTAAAATACGACAAACTTTAACATTACTTATATCATTTCAATAAAAACCGGACATTACTTTATTAGATAAAATAAATAAACAAGCATATTTAACAGACATAGCGGTTCCTAACACACATCAATTACAAAAACTATTAACGAACTTGTCTGATTTAAAAAAAAAAACATTTTTGTTAGGTAGTGAAATTCATAACATACCATGTCTTACAATGGTTTTGGTTTTTGTACCATAGTTTATTAAATATTAAGAAAAAGGCCAATTTCAGACAAAATACGTTTCACTATATCTGACGTAGCCGCCGTTTGGTCTCACTTTGCTGTAAGTCTCAGCATCTTTTCCATTCTTCATACAATGGCTTCTGAGAAGTGCTCCAAACCATTTATCCAATGTCAAGTGATATTAATTGTTATAAAATTAGTCTAGTCGTCAAGTCTCCGTCAAGTTATAACCCAGTTTAAATGGTGGCAGAAAAACGTATTTGCAGGAAAAAATACACCATTTCAAACAGACACGCAATATTATATTTAACTACAGCACACATGTGCTATTTATCAAAGTTACACTGGTTAAAATGCCACCAAAATTACACGAAATAACTCGAAAAAACACATTAAATGTAATTAAATAAAAACGACGACGTATCGTTTAAAAATGGCCGATTCAATACCCATTACCCATCCTTTCCAGCCTGTGCTGGCAAACTTTCTCTCTGTCATTTGATTGTTTTTTTTGCCCCAAGTTTGACAACCGTAGCGTTGTTAAAACATTGTTAGAACGTTAGAACGACAATTGCCGAGAGACGTTATTTTCCCAGTAGCAATGTAAATATAGATAACCTAGCTATCAATTCTCATAATGATCAATATAACAGTACATTAATAAAATGTGATACTATAGTGGTACCAGTTCCTATTTGCGTTATTATGTAACGAAGTTTAGTAAGGATTGGTGAACCCATTTGGTTTTTATACGATTTTGTATTGTATACCCAGTAGGTAAGCTTTATTTCATTTAAACACACATTTTTCGTTTTTGATGATACATCCATAGTTTGTACGAGAACCTGCTCCAAAAATGCCTATGTAAAATTGAATAATTTGTTAGTTTTAGGGTTTTGAAGTCCGACAAGGAATCCTGAGGGAAGGTTTCGTCTATCCATCTGTCTGTCCATCCAAAGACTGAAGTTTTCCCTACCAGTAGTGATAGGTACAGTTTTACCCAAAATATAAGTCCGATCGACTGTTTTCGTTTGCGCAGAAAAGCACAGACTGATATCCGAGAGTAGCCGAACGTATAGTATAGCTATGACCCGCTGTATAGCTCTGTCCCGCTTTATAGCTCTGTCCCGCTCACATCTAAGAGTCGTCTGATGAACAAGATGGCGCACGACCTGCCGCAGTTTTGCCGCGAAATCGATTAACCAATAACTGCGCAAGATTTTAGCGCGCGATTGATATTGGTAGAAATAAGGTTCCCGCGCTATAGAAATTGGTCTACGGCGCGAGAAGGTGCATCGGGGCGACTTATATTTTGGGTAAAACTGTACCTTGGTAGGGATAGATGTACCAGGTGGGCACTGTAGGTACAACCAACGACAACCAACAGGCAACCTCAAATTACGAAGTCTATCTCTTAGCAGAATACTATACACGGACAAATAAACTCGGCCTGGGTCCACTAGACCCCACCAAGACACAACCACACTACAACGCATCGTCTCTTCACCACAGGGCACACTCGTTCGTGGGGTGAAGCGTTTCCCCATCTCCTCACAGAGTGCTACCAGTCTGATAATGTGGTCGGCCTCGGGCCTCTCGAGCCCACCAAGACACAACCACACTACAACGAATCGCCTCTTCACCACAGGGCACACTCGTTCGTGGGGTGAAGCGTTTCCCCATCTCCTCACAGAATGCTACCAGTCTGGTGAGGTGGTCGGCCTGGGTCCTCTCGACCCCACCAGGAACACAACGTACGCGCTGCTTGAACAGCTGTTCCAGGAGGTGCACGAGTGGTTCCCGGATGAGTTTTTACACGTCGGTGGAGATGAAGTCCAAACTGCATGTTGGTGAGTGCAATAATAAAAGGATTAACTGTATTTTTCAGGACCCTATCTTTGGGAGGTAGTTATATTCATTCTTCATCTATATATTATATATATATTAATATATAATAAGAATAAGTAATAAGGAGGGCATTATTACTTATTCTGCTATTCGGAGAAAAATCCACCAAAAAAGAGATAACTAACATCGGTCCAGCCGATCTTGAGTTATAAGTGGTGTAACTAACACGACTTTGTTTTATATACAGTTGTGGTCATATAATTAAGAACGATTTGAAGTTCTAGAAGTTTTTTATTTAAATCGTATCATACACAGAGATGTGTACCTTCTGAGAAGCAACTAGTTATGTTATATAATAGTCACATTAATAGAGCAACCTGATTTAAGAATAAAGTATGAAATCGCTAACTATTTTTTGCACATTTTATTGATTTTATCAAAGTAACACATTCAAATAGTACTGAAACTGGACAAATAATTAAGAACGATTTATTTAACTGCTCGGGAATTGTTTTGTATGACACTTAGATTTAAAAAATCACAATATTATGTAGCACAGGAAACATAAAAATAAATTTAATAAATATTTAACTAAAATTAATAGTTAATAGCATATCCACGGCTTTTAATTACAGCTTTACACCGGCGAGGCATTGACTCTATTAATTTTTGACATTTCGCAAGAGAAATAGAGTTCCATTCTTCTAAAAAAACGACATACAGCTCTCTTAAATTTCCACACTTTGTATTTGAAACCTTTTTCTTTACTTCAAACCACAGATTCTCTATTGGGTTTAGATCTGGACTGTTAGCAGGCCAGTCTAAGACAGAAACTAATTGCGCTGTAAGAAATTCCTTTACGGTGCGTGCAGTGTGCTTTGGATCATTGTCATGCTGGAATGTCCAAATGACCGGTAGAACGTCTTCAGCGTATGGTAACATTGTTTCTTCCAGTATATTTTTGTATTGGAATGGAACTGATCCATGTTACCTTCTATCAACTTTACAGGTCCTACACCATGTCCAGAAAAGCAACCCCAAATTTTCACATTTCCACCACCGTGCTTTAATGTAACTTTCGTGTACTTTGGGTCGAATGCTGTATTCGGGGGACGTCGTACATATCGTTTTCCATCAGAACATACTCTGTTTATTTTCGTCTCGTCAGAAAAAAGTACATTTTTCCACTGTTGCACAGTCCAGTTTTCATACTTTCTCGCAAATGCAAGCCGGGCTTGCCTGTGGCAAAGTTTTAACATGGGTACCTTTCTTGCTATCCTACCGTGCAATTTTTCTTCTACCAAACGTCTTCAAATAGTGCGTGCTGAGATTGCTGAAGGGTTGTTTTCACCAAAATATTGTTGTCTAAGCTCATTGGACCCTTTAAAAGGATTTTGTTTTGCCATACGAACGATGTTTCGGTCATCTCGAGGAGTTGTTTTTCTCTGTTTAGGTACACGTGGAACATTCGAAGTAGTTTGATACGTAGCAAAATGCTTTACAGCGTGGAAAACCATCGTTTTTGAACATTGCAGATGGTCGGCTATCTTTTTATAAGACCAATTCTTCCGGCGAAGTTTTATTATTACTTCCCTTGTAGATTTATCACAACTTTTATTTTTTCCCATTGTTTTTTCTAAAGAAGCAATCACCTTTAATCTTTTACAGCACGTAATGGCGCCAAAATTATACAAACAGTAACAAATCGACTGAGTGTTCTCTATTTAAATTTGAATAAAGGTATAAACTACTTAGCGTTCTTAATTACGTGACCAGCCAGTAATAAGGAATACTTTGTTTAAAAGTAGTGTAAATAGTTTGCCTATTGATTTTTAGCCAATCATGTGTATCAATGAATACAGTGGTAATATGGAAATGTTTTACGATACCGAGAGAAATAAAAACAAATAAATACAATTAGTTTTGCATCTTAGTTGGAAAAAATCTTCCCTTTATATCAGCGTTCTTAATTGTATGGCCACCACTGTATATAGATATACAAATTATTTTTATGTATTTATATATCCTATCCTTCCTACTAATATTATAAAAGTTTGTAAGTATGGATGGATGGATGGATGTTTGTTACACTTTCACGTAAAAACTACTGGATGGATTTGGATGAAACTTGGAATGGAGATAACTGGACTCCCGGAATAACAAATAGGCACATTTTTATTCCGATATTCCCACGGGATCGAGACTTACGCGGGTTACATTTAAAATTTTAAAAACGCTTAACTCATAGAAACCGCTGAAATTCTATCTGAGGTTTCCCGCTTGGTTACGACATGTGTCGCTTCAACAAAAAAAACAAAGTGTTGCCGGTGTCTCTAAGCGACGGTGAATGAACTATGAAACATCAGGTGGTCCGTATGCTAGTTTGCCTATATGATTCATAAAAAATAAAAAAGACAGACAGACAGACATGACGAATCCATAAGGGTTTCGTAATTTTGGTAATTTTCTCAAAAGGACATTTATTCCTTACACTATACTAACAAACAAAGGATATAAGTATAAAAATAATATTTAGTCTAGTGTACGAGAAAAGGTCGAGGGCTCAGCCTCGCCTTAGAATGCTGCAGTCGTCACAGCAAACATGATAATCGGTAGCTATCCGCTCAAAAAAAAACTCGAATTTCGATTGAAAATGATAGATAACAAAACACTATACGATTTTTATCATCATCATCATCAGCTTTTAGACGTCCACTGCCGAACGAGGCTTCCCCAAAAACGGCAATGGGGGATTTGCCATCACAAGCAGGCGTAAGCTGCTGCCCATGTCGTAGTGTAATCCCTTAGTCGGCTTTTACGACATCCACGGGAGGAGACGGACGGTCGATTACAATTATCGTCACCACAAAATACAAGCAGAATTGTTATGTTAAACTGTTATTTCCTCAGGAGTTCCAACCCGCACATCAGAGAGTACTTGAAAAAGAAGAACATAACTGTAAACTACCTACAAAGGGACTTCATGCGTAGCACACTGCCGCTGTTACCGAAGCAAACGAGACCTATTGTGTGGCAGGTACGGCCTTCGACACTTTCAACTAATTACGTTAATAACCGTACCAACCTTAGCACAGAGGGGCTTGACTGCAAATTTGACAAGCAACTTACACGGCCGTGTGTACACTACTCGGATTTTAGTATGGAGAAATCAAAGAGCGCCCCTAGCGGGCACCTTGAGAACCTCAAATCCCGTACAAAAATCCGTGTAGTGTAACCACACGGCCGTGTAAGTTGCTTGTCAAATTTGCAGACTAGCCCCTCAGGTTCTTAAGACGCTGACAAGAGTCACATAGGTTTTAACGTACTTTTAGCAATACATAAACAATTGGCAGAGATAAAAATATAGGTTATTCTTCATCATATTTCAAAGGGCATACAGTCCAAAACAAGATTTCACAAGATTTTTTGTATAAAAAAATAGCTATGCCTATAAACCTCTTCTAACGTAAATCTTAAATACTTATCAACGTACGACACAGTATACGCTGCATGAGGTTTGACCCAAACCAGGGACCCAACATCTACTATTTTTAAAAGAAAAACCATTATGATTATTACCATTACCATTACCATTATTCTGGCCGAGAGGTGTCAAGTTCAGGAGGTTCTTCTGACGCCTGACACGAGACACCGCGCAGGTGCGTCATGCGTCGCCGTCTAAACGTGTGCAAGTCTAAAGTGTTTTTTATATGTATGTTAGTTTTTAAGGTATTTATGTTGCTATGGGCTTATTGCTTAGGTTTTTGTACATTTTCTAGTAAGCCTGAAATAAATATATTTGATTTGATTTGATTTGATTATATCGCAATTACTATGCAATTGCAATTCAATTACAATTGTCATTAAAATGGTAGTCTGCTAAATTTATGATTTTATGAAGAAGATTTTACGATTGTTTCAAAATGGTCACAATTGTAATGCAATTGAAAAACCATTGAAGTTAGTAGAATACCAAAAGTGTCAAAAGTGACAAGTATGAGACAATTAATTAATAATTTAAATAAAATTGGTTTAGTTGAAGTGACCCACACTTGCATACCCAACTTCAGAGGCCAATGAAACACTGGTCATTCATACACTTGCATATAGTCAAAGTTACCATGGCGGTGAACGTGTTAATATAATAATAATAAGAGTAAGAGATATAAATATTATTATTATATAGAGACAAGTTGATTTATATTTTCGATTACGCAGGAAGTAGTATTTCGTGATTTTCGCTCACTTTTCGTTGCGCGAGCGCTATTATGACACTTTCTAACTTACCTGAACTTTATGTGATAAATTAAATTAAAACTTGTGTGTTAGGTCATGTAATTAACGGCAACATAGTTTTCGCTATCTGAAGAAGTGTTGATGAGCTGTGATGAGCAAAAAACACGAAAAAATAATAATTTCGCGCCACAAGCGAAAGCAGCCACCTTAAAGAGTTAGATGGTGACAGAATTTGGCTGTTGTCAGCGTCTTAAGATTTGTGAATGTCCTCGTTTTGAATGTATACTTCTTTGGTAACTAAAGTAATATTTATTTCAGGAAGCATTTGATATAAACGCCATCTTTGAGCCGAAAACGCATGTGCAAGTTTGGAACTACGATTGGATAAAGGAGATGGACAAAGTGAGTGCAATAGTAGGAAACTCGACTTTAATAAAATAAAAAATAAATATTGCTGGACAAGTTCACATAACATTATCTAGCCCCAAGCTAAGCCAGAGCTTGTGTTATGGGTACTAGTTAACTGATATACTTAATACAATACAATACATAGATAGATATTTTTTATTATACATAGAAAACACCCAGAACACCCGGAACAAACATCTGCAGATCGCACAAATATTTGTTCCGAGGCGGGAATCGCACCCGCAACCTCCTGCGTCGAAGACGAACGTTCGCCCGTCACGCCACAGAGGTCGTCAAATAATAGTTCAGTACAGTTCAGTTCTTGAACAACTGGCTTTAGCGTATAGATCTAGAAAGCGTAGCGAAAATTCTAAGTCAATGCTGCATTGACTTAGAAATGTGCATCTTAACTATACCACAGATAAAATAATACTATACTAGTACAGATACCTCATGCCATACAACGAAACGCGACCGCCATAACTCGGGCTATTGTGCGGGCTATTTTGGTTGCCTTAACCTGGGCGCTAGATACCGCTAGCACTGCAACTGATAGCTAGAACCACCTAGCACCTGCAACTGTAATTACCGCGTAAAACGCGCACACACTCAACAGATGGCGTTTGTTAAAAAACTTAGGCCCGTCGCACATGGAGCTACTCAAAAAGAACTAGTTACAAACTCAAATACTAACGAGATCAAATGGCCCACCTGATGTTAAGCGGTAACCTCTGCCTTTAACAATGCTCTACCTCATTATGATTCCATTGCCACGGTAATGCTGCATGTGGTGTAATAAAATAGTTTGCCTAATAATCTCTGAGATTATAAGCTGAAGCTGAAGATAGTAAAGAAGTGACTGAAACTCTACAACATGAGCATTTATATAGCGTCGTGTCATCGTGTGCGAGGTACAGTTTCTAAGTGGTTTGTAATTGTAATTACTGATTAGTTCCGTCATATTTGAGTAGCTCCATGTGCGACGAGCCTTTATGACGATTATGATTTTTTTAACTCAACATCTTTATTAAGACCTCAGGCACAAATCTTCATACACAAAAAAACGCCTCTCGCCCGCCGCTCGAAAAAGCGGTTTTTATTGAATATCTTGTAAATTTAGATAATTTTACAAAACTTCTACAGTGAACCCTCGGCGTTGTTGAATTGATTTTATCTAACTAATTTTTTAACCAATAATATGTACCATTTTAATAAACAATCGAATCTAGGCAAAAAATAGATGTAACTTTGGATTTTTTATATCGAGAAAATATTGTCCTATCGTGTTTCTGGTACAGTGACCCTTCTGAATTACAATTTAGTATCCATGCATATTTTTAATTTAAATACTGTACTTGATTTAGCCTCTTATACATCAAATCTAAGATTAGGAATTTTGCGGTACCCCACATTAACCACCTAGATTTCGCTCGCGACTTCATCCGCGCCTAGTCCGAAAACATTCCCGGCGTGCAGATAACAACTAACCACGCCGTGACACGACCTTTTAAACGAACGAACACTCAAGTTTTACAATTCAGGAGTCCATTCCAGAAAATATTTGTATCCCAACAACTACCTCTATCGTGAAACTATATTCTACAACGTCGAAATTACGCTGAAATATGGCTAAATCGTAAAGTGTACCTTTTTACAAACACAACGTTCCCGTGCCAATATTCATATATTGCTGAAACATATGTTTGCTAATTTTATTTGAGGAAACTACCTATGAACCGGTTACGAAACCCCGGTTTCCTTGACGGCCGAAGCAGAAATTTCAAGTAGGTATCTACTGCCAACACTTTCCGAAATACACAGCATTTTAGTATTTACGTGAGCACCTCATTTTGAAACCCTTAGCATACGAATTTTTCATTTTCCTTTCTTTGTAGACCTTTACACCCTAAAAGGAATAGGCACACCCTCTAAATTTCAAGTCTCAACGACCAGCGGTTTAGGCTGTGCGTTGTCACTCGGTCAGACAGTCAGGACATTGCCTTTTATATATAACTAGTTCGTCTTTGGTTATAATGATATGTTTAAGGTCTGACATTTTATTTGAAAATTTTAGAATAGAACGGAAATACTAGTTTTCTCTTTCATTTCGGGCATGACGTCATTGGCAAATCAACTGTTTTTTTTTTAATAACGCCATCTATTAAGTTACTACTACCTGTGGTACTACAAACAATCTGTGTGAAACCTCAACCTAGTTCAAATGATTACCACTAGGAATATGACATCATTCGATTTTTCTAAAAAATAATTAAACTTTATTGAAGAGGCATTTATTTAATTTGCCCGTGTTATGGGTATTTTTTGATATCAGAAAATATTTTTTTCAGGTCCTAGTATTCATTTTTCACATACTTCAATAACAAATCTATACCTGTTACGCCATCTATTGAATTTCAATAGAACAATATATTTTTTCTATGGGATGAGACCCCGTGACTATACCTACAACTAAAGCCAGAGCATGTCCATAAACTAGTTCACCGTCGAAACAGTGTTACAACACCATGTGTATTTAAGGCGATATGTTAAAATATCGAATGGGCGGAGTCTATCAAGAAAACAATAGCTGCAAGACAGTGACAGCGTTATTACTCACTTGAACCCGGGAAGAGATGAGGTACAGATTTCTGCAGCTCGGAAGTAACTGACGTAAGCGACAGTTGATAAAACGTCGTTTTGCTTCTAAGGTAGCAAATATGAAAATAAAAGTAATGAGAATACCTTAATCTACTGTATAAGTATAAAAATTTACGCTCAAAAAACATTTTACGGACATAAAACGGGTTTAAGGAGGGCCAATTTACATTTCATTGCACTGCGCCCGCCACTCTGAGACATAAAGATGAAAAGTCTCATTTGCCTTTAATTTTACCGGCATACATACCCTTCAAACCGGAACACGGCAATGCGTGTCCGCCTACTGCTTTGCGGCAGAAAAAGTAGATATTAGAAATATTTGCAGGAATATTAAGTAGAATAGCAGTACATCCCCGGACAATTTTTTTCACAAAAAAGCTCTACTAATACCAAAAATACTTATAGTCTTAACTTTAGACGATAAATGGGCCAAACTTCGGAAAAACTCCAACCAAGCTGAAAATTTGTGTACACGTACCTTTTAGCTCCCCATATAACATCTGAAAAGTCCCACGAGTACAGAGGTGTGCATCACTTTTGACAGCAAAAAAACGGTGTATTTTTTTTCCTTTTTTCGGTTTTTTGACAATATCTTCGTTCCTGTCCATCTTACCGCTATGAGGTATACTCATAAAAAAGAAAGAATGGAAAATTCTCTACAAAATCGGTTATATAAGTTTTCACCGTTTTTATTTGTCAAAAGTTATGCACACCTCTGGACTTGTGGGACTTTTCAGATTTTATTTGGGGAGCTAAAAGGTATGTGTACACAAATTTTCAGCTTGGTTGGAATTTTTCCGAAGTGAAATACTAAAGTTCCTGGACTATTAATGATTGAACGTCGTAAATACTTAACAATAAACCGACAAGACCGCAAGTGAAAGAATTTGAGCTATTTGCTCATACACGCGCCACGCTTCCTTAACAATTATCTTTATTTCAGATTTCTATGGTTGAGCCAGATAAGAGCCGGCTCTCGGGTCACGCGTCGCGTCGACCAGACGCCATTGGTTGACTACTTGGTTGAATAAGTTGTGGAACTACACAGAACCTTGTATGTTTCCCCCAGGTCCTCAAAGCCGGGCACTACGTCATCTTTTCATCATCCTGGTACCTGGATTACCATAACATGCCTTGGGAGGAGTTCTACCGAGCAGACCCTCGCCAGGTGGTGTACAATATGCGAAAGAAGAAATCCGCAGGGCTGGAGGACATAGTGGGGGGAGAGGCTTGCATGTGGGGCGAATTGGCCGACGATTCCAACATACTCAGCAAGTAAGTACTCTGAATTGAAAAAACGCCTAATGCAATTACAATCTAAATTCTATATACACAAGTAATTAATTTTATAACAATTAAAAAAACCCCCAACGCTGAACGGCTGAACCGATTTTGATCAAACATAGCTAGGAACACTCATGGCAAAAACACCTTTCAAACAAAAAAAAACGAAATCGGTTCATCCGTTCGGGAGCTACGATGGGACAGACACACACACACACACACACACAAACTTATAACACCCCTTCGTTTTTACGTCGGGGAACAAGTTAATGTTAAAAATACTTTTATCTTCTCTCATATCGTAAAATTCGAATTATAAACTCCAAAACGAGTTTATATTGACATACTTTATATACACAATACCGAAATTTTAAAACAGAATCATATTAAAACTTTTCCATTATAATGGCCAGACCAAGGAGGATACAAACTCTTTTTCGTCTTTTTAGGGTTCCGTAACAAAATTACGTAACCCTTATGGATTCATCATATCTGTCTGTCTGTCCGTGTATATCACAGCCACTTTTTTCAGAACTATAAGAGCTATGCTGTTGAAACTTGGTAAGTAGATGTATTCTGTGAACCGCATTAAGATTTTCAGACAAAAATAGAAAAAAAACAATAAATTTTTGGGGTTCCCCAAACTCAAACCCATACGTGTGGGGTATCTATGGATAGGTCTCCAAAAATGATATTGAGGTTACTAAAATATTTTTTTCTAAACATAATAGTTTGCGCGAGAGACACTTCTAAAGTGGTAAAATAATTGTGTCCCCAAGCACCACAAAAAAAAACCCCTAAAAAATATATATGATGTACATTACCATTATTATGTAAACTTCTACCGAAAATTGGTTTGAACGAGATCTAGTAAGTAGTTTTTTTTTGAACACGTCATAAATCATAAACCTACCACGAACTTTTATATTATGTTACTTGCTGCTACGGAACTTATTTATTTATTTTGGTCGAAATATTTAAAGACCCGTCCACATTTTAATAAAACCACGTCCCGTCTCCGCCCCGTCCACGTCCTAACGCCGTCCAGTATATAGGGGGTCCGTCAGCTTCCAGCTGAATGTCAACCCTTGACTATTTTTTTTTATACTACTTCAATGGCGGAACAAGCAGATGGCCCACCTGATGTTAAGCGGTAACCTCTGCCTATGAACAGTGCATTACCTCATAGGTCACGTCCACCTAGGACGCGCCCTATGTGGCATTGCACTGCGCCCGCCACCCTGAGACATAAAGATAAGAAGTCTCATGTGCCTGTAATTTCACCGGCACGCTTACCCTTCATACCGGAACACAGCAATGCGAGCACTACTGCTTTGCGGCAGAAATAGGTATGGAGTTTTTTTTTTTTTTTACTTTGATAGACCTTTGTTTGACCACGATCTCACCTGTTGGAAAGTGACGATGTGGTCGAAGATGGAGCACAAAGGTTTAGAAGGCACCTATTCACTCTAGCCTTGAAGAGACCCAAATACTACCCCACTAACTACTAAGACTACTACGATGCGGGGTAGTACTTCCCCGGACGAACCTTATCACAAAAAACCTCTACTGCTACTAAGCACACTACTATTACAGGACCTGGCCACGTACAAGCGCGGTAGCTGAACGGCTATGGACCGGTCTGGACTACAAGAGCAGCCCACCGGACCTTGTCAACGACACAGTGCGCAGGCGCATAGAGGAGCACGCGTGTCGTATGAACCGCCGCGGCATCCCGGCGCAGCCTCCCAATGGACCTGGCTTCTGCATCGGAGCGCCCCCGCCGTTGCAAAAGACATATGAAGTCCATAACGTATAGTGTCATTAAAGGTCTGAGAGCAAAGGATTACTTTTTTAAATCAAGTTTTTTTTAATTCGGCTTCACGAACTTGGATTAACTACCCTTCAGCAACGTAGAGAGCGTGGAGACCTATTAGAGACCTACAAGATCCTAAACAACCACTACAGTATACCAGATTTATCACAGACACTATATACCATGAACAATAATATAGGACTCAGAGGACACTCGCTGAAGCTGCAACGCGGGCCAAGTACCAGCAATCCGAGGATGCACATATTGCCTAATCGCGTCGTGCGCAGACTCAGTGATCAGTGCCCCCTTAATGAATTCTTTCAAAAATAGACTTGACAAACATTTAAAGTGCACTGATAAGGACTAAGATATACAGGCATAAGCTCCGAGAGCTGCCTGTGTATTATAAATAAATAAATAAAAGTAACGATTTCTTCGTCACATTCAATTGCTTATAAATAATTGGGAGATATTTTTTTGTTGGGAACAACTAATAAATTATTTATTTATTTATATTTATTTGGATAACCAACGAAAGAAGCACAATCGTGCAAACATATAATTCTAAAGTTACTTAGGTTAGTTAGTTTTTATCTCACACTCATAATAACAAATTGAATTTGACGTAGAAACCGTTCCTTGAATTAAAAAAGTGACCTATAGATAAAGATGTTATTATTACTTTCGTTTTGTAAATGCTGAGAAAGATCTAGATCCCTGCCACCAAAATTTCCAATGAGGGGTTTTCACGGCCGTTTCCCATCATGCCATCTAAACCCTTAGAAACAGATGGCGCTAGCTCTGTACTTAACTGTCAAAATAAAGTGAAATGTCAAAGACAACAACGTAGTGATATATTTTCGTGGTATTTTGTACTATCACCATGGAGGTATAATAGTATGGAGTGAGTGCTAAAATAGCATAGTGTTCCTTCTTACTCCTATCCTAGAAGATAGCTTGCTATCCTATGTTAGAGAGAAACAAATATATTGTCACACGACAGTCGTTTTTCCGTTCCGTACCCTGAATATTGGCATCATGCATATACATCTTCCTAGATTGTTACCATGAATGTAGTAGTAATTTGACATTTGGACTGGTACGAGTTATACAAATAAAAACAGATAGATATATGCTTGTCTCATTCCAACACATGAATACATTCATATAAAAGAATGAGACTGGTATAATCGAAACCTTTTCGTTTTTAGCCTTAGTTCCATGCATTAGTTCTTCTTCCGAGACTATCACACAAAAGCACAGACAATCCATTTGTTAATTTTGACAAGCACATTTGACTCAGCGCCATCTATCGAGCCAAATTGAACTACTTTTTTTTTAAATTCGAGAATGATAAGCCCTCGTTTGTTTATAAGTGAAATATAAGAATAACTTACCGTTATACCAACTGCTTATGTCGTTCATGGAGACTGTAGATATGCTATCAGATGTATGTACAACTGGTCTCGGGGCATCCCCGGACGTCGTCAGCCTGTTCTCACTCTCAGCGTTCTTTGACACTACTGAAAAATTACCAGAGTCTAGACTCAAAACTCTAGGCTGGTTTTTCATACTGTCTGTCACTTTAGATTCCTTTTCTTTGACTAGTATGGGGCTGAAGAGGTCGAAGGCATGTGGTCGGTCAGTTTCCTCGTGTTTCGTCGACTCGGTCTGCAAGTTGGTCTGGCTTGATAGATTGTCCTGCAAAGTAGATAAAATAAATATAATAAGTTAAAGTTAGTAGGTAGGTACCTAATGTGTTAAAAATTACAAATGGCTAAATTTTTTATTTATAATACTTATAGTGATCTTAATTAAGGGGTGCATCCGTTTTGATCCCAGAAATTCATCCCACGAGCTAAAAGTAATAATAATTATTCCGGATTCATACCATTCATATTCATTTCATTTTGAGAGTCCGTATTAATCCCACCTAGAAGTACTTACATCTAAAACGAGTGGAAGTAACGTCAGGAAAAAAATATGTTATTAAGGAACATCTATTTATTTCATAAAATTGACGATATTAAATAATCAACAAAGTAATCATATAATATAAACTATGGAATTAAACTCGAAAAATCACATTGGTTGTATTATTTCAGACTTATAAGTAGGTAAACTGAACAAGTAATAGAAACATTACATAAATAAATATGAACTATATACTACACGAAATCCACCATCAATGTAGGTGCCAAGAATTCTATTACGCGGAATGTGATTATATACAAATATGTCTGTAATTTGAATTATATACAATTCTGAGAATTCTTTCTTTCACTCTTATTTTTTTTTTCAAAAGACCCTTATGGCTTATATATCACTATCCTACTCTAATATACCATAATATTAGAACACAAGAAGTAATAAAATAAATAAACAAATAATAAATAATGCTGGACAGTTCCCACAACATTACCTAGCTCCAAGCTAAGCAGAGCTTGTGTTATGGGTACTACTAGAAAGAAAAGAAAAAAAGAAAGTTTTTTTTTAGCACACACACACAATTAATAGAAATAATTGATATACTTAATACAATACATTACATAGATAGATATTTTTTATTATACTTAGAAAATACCCAGAACACCTTGAACAAATATTTGGAGACCGTAAAAATATTAGTCCCGAGGCGGGAATCGAACCCGCAACCTCCTGCGTCGCAGGCAATGCCGCGCCACAGAGAAAATTAGAGATTATTCAGAGATAATTTATTTGTTAAGATATGACATCCGACAGTCATATACATAACATAACTATGCATAGTATGCATGCATGCAGTCAACAGTCACGTACATTAGTTATTGCTTATTTATTTAAATTCAACTGCTTACTGCGCTTCCAGTCCACACTAACGCGCCCAGACTAAACAACAGATATAATTCTAAGGCATAATAAAGTCTAGATACCTACTTAGCTTGGAAAACTAATAGAAGAGTTTAGGACAACATGCTTCAGGAAAATTGCTCATTCGTGAAGTAAACGAATATCTGGTGCTGGCCATCCCCTGGTGTAACCCCACTATCAACTAACTAGTGGTGCGTCCCGAACTGAGACCTCGCGAATACACGCGATTTAGGTATGTTACCTTATTTCTTTCGATAAAATACCTATGTACGTGAGTGCATCCACATAAAATGAACGTACTTGTCAGTTCAAAAAGTTAAGACCTACAACGTCGTTCAAATTCCTAGAAACGGGAGGTCAACAATGGATGTTATACTGGTTACCTTCAGAGTCTTGAGCCTATTGATTTGCGTAGAGACGTGCGTCCAGTGTGCGTTCACCTCAGCTTTGAGGGCGTCAGTCGCCGTCGCCTCTTTGAACTGCGCAGAGAGCTCTTGCAATGCTCTGAAGTAACGGAAATCAATCACTATCAAGTAGTTACCTTCAGAGTCTTGAGTCTGTTGATTTGCGTAGAGACGTGCGTCCAGTGTGCGTTCACCTCAGCTTTGAGGGCGTCAGTCGCCGTCGCCTCTTTGAACTGCGCAGAGAGCTCTTGCAATGCTCTGAAGTAACGGAAATCAATCACTATCAAGTAGTTACCTTCAGAGTCTTGAGTCTGTTGATTTGCGTAGAGACGTGCGTCCAGTGTGCGTTCACCTCAGCTTTGAGGGCGTCAGTCGCCGTCGCCTCTTTGAACTGCGCAGAGAGCTCTTGCAATGCTCTGAAGTAACGGAAATCAATCACTATCAAGTAGTTACCTTCAGAGTCTTGAGTCTGTTGATTTGCGTAGAGACGTGCGTCCAGTGTGCGTTCACCTCAGCTTTGAGGGCGTCAGTCGCCGTCGCCTCTTTGAACTGCGCAGAGAGCTCTTGCAATGCTCTGAAGTAACGGAAATCAATCACTATCAAGTAGTTACCTTCAGAGTCTTGAGTCTGTTGATTTGCGTAGAGACGTGCGTCCAGTGTGCGTCCACCTCAGCTCTGAGGGCGTCAGTCGCCGTCGCTTCTTTGAACTGCGCAGAGAGCTCTTGCAATGCTCTGAAGTAACGGAAATCAATCAAAAATCATTAATAATAAATCATTGACGACCTCTGTGCGCGACGGGTGAAGGTTGGCCTGCGACACAAGAGGTTGCGGGTTCGATTCCCGCCTGGGAACAAATATTTGTGCGATCACAGATATTTGTTCAGGGTGTTCTGGGTATTTTCTATGTATAATAAAAAATATCTATCTATGTAATATATTGTTTTAAGTATATCAGTTATCTAGTACCCATAACTCAAGCTCTGCTTAGCTTGGGGCTAGATAATGTTGTGTGAACTGTCCAGCATTATTTATTTATTTTTATTTATAATATACATGTCGCAGCCAACTGGTTTTCTAGCCGTCCAATTAGTCAGCTATTTGAACCAGTTGGCTGCGAAATACACACTCATGGAGTATTTAAAGACTACGCTAATGCCCGCGGCTTCGCTTCCGCCGTGTTCGGATGAAAAGCAGCCTCAGCATCCATCACAGCATATATAATCAAAATCCACTGAACTATCACGGTGTTGAGTGGAACTACACATAACACGAGCGTAGACGCCGGCGCAAGCTAATAAAACATAGCCCAGGGATAATGTAGGTTCCTGTTAGTGAAAGAATTATCAGAATCGGCCTTTTTAGGCTGCGTTACAACCAGAAATGAGCGAGCACAGCGCAGCTCGGGTGGAAACGGCTTAGCGGAGCGAGGTTTTTATACGTACAAAACAAGCGAGGGATGTGTGCGAGGGATGTGTGCGAGGGATGTGTGTGAGAGATGTGTGTGAGAGATGTGTGCGAGAGATGTGTGCGAGGGATGTGTGCGTGGGATGTGTGTGAGGGATGTGTGCGTGGGATGTGTGTAAGGGATGTGTGCGAGAGATGTCTGAGGGATGTATGCGAGGGATGTGTGTGAGGTATGTGTGCAAGGGATGTGTGCGAGAGATGTGTGCGAGGGATGTGTGCGTGGGATGTGTGTGAGGTATGTGTGCAAGGGATGTGTGTGAGGGATGTGTGCGTGGGGTGTGTGTGAGGGATGTGTGCGAGAGATGTGTGCGAGAGATGTGCGCGAGAGATGTGCGCGAGGGATGTGTGCAAAGAATGGAAGCGAGAGAGAAACTACTCGCTCGCAACTAAAAAGAGCCCGCTACACATTTTCGCACCGGTCAGCTGCCTAGCACATCTCTGGTGGAAAAACTAAGGCCAGGCGTATGCTGAGAAGCAGGCGACGCAGCACAGTAAAGCACAGTGCAGGGCAAGGCAGTTGAGGCAGACATGTGCCCCCTCCGCATGCTGCGACGCAACTGACATTCGCATCCTAGCTAGTACAAGGAATACCATCTCACCCATAATAACTCTTTCTATGTCTTTGTTGAATAGTCTGGATGATTTGTATCATACAAACAAGGTTCACAACGAACTAATTCAATTAAATGTTCTGTCATTGCAACAAAATTATAAAATATTGTTAATAAACACGTCTCGACGTGCACGCGTCGCGCTTAATTCTGTGCCAGCACTACAATAATAGCTGACACATCAGATAGGTTTGGATGAAAATTTTCAGTGACTTTTTTTTAACGTTAAAATCAAAACGTTTTATGGCCCCGGGCCGCGACGCGTCGGCGATCACACGTGTGTTAGATTAAGTCAGGGGTTCCCAGACTTATTTTTTCTACTGCCCACTTTGAGAATAAATTATTTTTTAGCGCCCCCATTTTTCACCTACTTAAAAACCACTATAACTCCAAATTAAATTAATTATTGTGACCTATATTAGCGGAGATTAAACATGCATAAATCGGGTTATTTAACAAAAACTTGTAAAAACATGATTGCCCGCGGTCTATTTCTACGAAAATGACCTATCTAGTAGTTACTAGAGATAGTATAGTATAGTTATACAAGTTAGTTAGTTAGTTAGTTAGTTGTTAGTGTAGTTATAGTTATACTAATAACTATTAAAATGCGAAAGTGTGTCTGATTTGACGCCTCCATTTTTTTTCTGGGTCTCTTACCGCCCCCCTTTAGGCTTGCAGCGCCCACAAGGGGGCGTTATTGCCCACTTTGGGAACCCCTGGATTAAGTAATAAATAAAGTGTTTTTTATGTGTATGTTAGTTTCTAAGGTATTTATGTTGCTATGGGCTTACTGTTTAGGTTTAGTGCATTTTTCAGTAAGCCTGAAATAGATATTTTGAATTTGAATTTGACTACAACGAGACGCAGAGCAGGACAGACACATGTCTGCGTCGCATGTGCCTACGCACCACTCATCTTCCTCACACATCTTTGGTGGAAACGCAGCCTAAGCGTGTAACGAGCCACTCTTACTCACTTATTGTGTGTCTCTAACTGGTTGATAATATCGTGCAGCATTGAAGTAGGGTTATTCGCTTTGTTCCCCGACGCCTTGCCGACAGTGGAAGTGAAAATAGCCGGTTTGCCGTCCTTCCTTCGGCGCACAGTATCCTTGCAGGATTTAGTAGGATTAACTAATTTTCGCTTCTTAGTTTTGGTGCAGAAGAAAAATCTTCTCATGCCTTTCATGAAGCTTCGGCATTGCGCTGGCTTTGGCTAAAAATAGAAAAGTATAAATTATTGCTTTAGGTGAGAAGTTGGAGCAGTGGATCCAAAGATTCCAGGTTAGAATCCTGAGCATGAATCAATCAAATGTATACTCGAAAATTGTATTTGTAGCCGAGCTCAAAACGGTGGAGGATAACATCTTCAACACGCATTATGTTGCGTGGTAGATTTAAAGACCATACATTCTTGAGTGGGCTCCGAGTAGAATGCCATCCATCTGCGTGTCCACGGATTTTACCTAGTTTGTGAAGGCATCTGGGGGGGATTCTCATGAAGTAATTTCTTCAGTAGAGTACACATAGGTAACACATACAACATAGTTCACCATACACAGGCCCATGGGCACATCACGCACGGCTTATAATTTTTGGTTCTAGGTTACTCTTATTTGGTTTTACTTTTCTGTCAATGTTTTCTTTCACCGCCTCATTTCAATGAAACAAAAACATATACATAGCTCTTCGAACCGAAGTAACTTATGGCCGCCGCGCCCTATGGCTACTCATTCTGATGCTAAGACTAAGTGAGTAACCGCACTTGTACCTGTAATAAGTACCTTCGTCTCGGTCGGTTAACTGCTCATTCAGCTCATGAACTGTAAAATCTGCTCCTTTTTAGGGTTCCGTACCCAAAGGTTAAAACGGGACCCTATTACTAAGACTCCGCTTTCCGTCTGTCACCAGGCTGTATCTCATGAACCGTGATACTTAGTGAGTTGAAATTTTCACAGATGATACATTTCTGTTGCCGCTATAACAACAAATACTAAAAAACAGGATAAAATTATTTTTTATGGGGGCTCCCATACAACAAACTAGTTTTTTTTGCCGTTGTTTTAGATAATGGTACGGAACCCTTCGAGCGCGAGTCCGACTCGCACTTGGCCGGTTTATGCTAAATATTATTCTTAACAAAACATAGTATGATTTACCCGTCCATCAATAACTTCTTGAATCAAATGAGTCTTCTTGTGTCCGCTGCCCGTTAACTCTTTGTCGTACAAGTAGCATTTCTCACAGAAATACACTTCACTACATTTTGTGCACTGGAATTTCAGCATCTGAAAGCAATATTCATTCGTCAAAATATATATCAAAAACTATGTAAAGATGGCTTGAATTTCTTAAGATGCTTGCTTTTTTTATAATAATGTATTTTCACAAATATGAACGTACAGAGTATAATTTTACACCAAAATGACTGTTGTTGGCTTTTATATTGGTTTTTATTTGCGGCAAATCATATTTCGTTGAAGAAAACAGTGAATTAAAAGCAAAAATAACATCGTTTATTTCCTAATACCTATCGATGCTGTTATTTTCTAGCTAAATGTAGTTAAATGTATTTCTGAATTCATAACTTCAATTTACTAAGCTAACTTAACCTACATTGATTTATATAAACTTATTTTAATAATTTAAATTCTTTATTAGGTACTTTTCAAATCATCAAAATTCTGTTTTTCTACTTAATCAAAGTAACCTCTATTACGGAAGAGCGAGACCCTCTAACACAGGTATTTTTCTTACTTAGAGGGTTCCCACCAATTTTATTGCTCCTAGATTAAGTTTAATGAAATAAAATATTTGTAATTGTATTGTATTTTCGCGATTAATAACGTGAAAGAAGAGGTCAAAAAATAAAACATGTCATATGTATATGCGGAGCGTCTTTTTGAGTCCACGCGTGACCGGAATGCTGGCTTTTATTTTGGTCAACGAATAAGCATTGCCATTCAGCGTGGCAATGCCTGGCTGCATTCTGAGCACGCTGCCGTGAAAATGGCAATTCAATAATTTATTATTGTATTTTCAATATAATTTGCAACATTACAATCTTTTCAAGCCGCCAAAGTCACAGTCAAGTCATGTTTTAGTAAAACGGTGGCCTTTTTACAAAAACTTTGGTACACAATTTCCACCAAGTTGAAAAGTGACGCAATACACTTCCATTTCATTTCACTACACTTGTGCTCTATAGACGAGCTACATAAATAAAATAAATAAGGAAATTAAATAAAATCAAAGTAGACAACGTCTCTTTTCGAAAATGGCGGGATAGACCGACCATCACATTAACCTTTTAAAATTGCATTGACCTTTTAAAATTGAATTGACCTTTGAGCTTACCTGGATCAACGGCTTCGCGCAGTTGTCACAACTTTCAGTAGCAGAACTCATCTGCCTGCTAGATACGACTCTATGTACAACCGGTAGCCACCTTGTGCTACTGCAGCTCGCAGCACCCCATTCGGCTACCGCGCGTGATGTTAGGCCCAGCATACCTGCACTCTGGAATACGAACAAATATTTTTTTTGAAACACCATATTTCATTGTGGGTGACCCACTTTCGCCGAAACTGTTCAACTCCACTTTAGAGGAAGTTTTTAAATCTAGTGACTTCCTGGGAAGATAAGGACATCTTATTGGGTTATTGACAATAAGATGTTATCAAACCTCCGGTTTGCCGATGACATCGTCCTTTTTTCCTCATCAGCAACAGAGCTACAGGTAATGCTTCAACAACTAAGCAGGGCAAGCCTCGAGGTTGGACTCCACATGAACATGGCGAAAACAAATGTGATGACCAACAGCACGCAGAGGAGAATAGAAGTCGAGGGTGTAGAATGTCCAAGAATACATCTATCTGGGCCAAATAGTCTCTTTCCAGGCAAGACAAGATAAAGAGGTTGCTCGACGCACAGAAAATGCCTGGAAGAGCTATTGGTCCATGAAGGAAATAATGAAGGGACTCCTTCCACTATGCCTGAAGCGAAAGCCCATGGACATGTGCATTCTCCCCATCCTCACATACGGTGCTCAGACTTGGTCACTTACCAACAGCCAGAAGTTCAGCCTCGGGGTGAGCCAGCGGGCTATGGAGCGCAGTATCTTAGAAGTCAAACTTATAGACCGCGTTAGAAATACGATACTGCGCTCCCATACACAAATAGCCGATGTAGCTCTGGAAGCTGGAAACTTAAAGTGGGACTGGGCTGGACACGTTAGCCGCATGCCCGGGGACCTCTGGGCTAAGATAACCACAGAGTGGGTTCAGAAAGCGCGGCGGCCACGTGGTAGACCCAGACGGCGATGGCGGGATGAGATTGACTCCTACAACAATGACTGGCCACAAATAGCTCACGATAGAAATGTTTGGAAAGAGGGAAGGGAGGCCTTTGCCCTGCAGTGGGAAACTTCCGGCTTATAAATAAAAAATTGTTCATTGCGTTTTCTGCCCAAACACTCTGGAATAGGGATAAATATTTTTTTGAAACACCATAGTTCATTGCGTTTTCTGCCCAAACGCAGATACTCCTTTCATGCCTATTATTTTCCATTTCTCATATCTTAGATTTTTTGGTTCTAGTCCATGCCAGTTTTTCCCCAAGATGTTTTCTTTAACGTATCAGGAACTACAAGTACCAAGGTACCACAACACCCACACCCAGAATAAATATTTGCAGATCCTGCAAATATTTGTCCCGCAGTGGGAATCGATCCCGCAACCTTAGTAGTAGTAGAGCTTTTATGTGAAAGAGTTCGTCCGGGGAAGTACTACCACCATACTTATTTCAGCCGCAAAAGTAGTGCTCGCAATGCTGTGTTCCGGTTTGAAGGGTATCGTTGCCGGTGAAATTACAGGCACATGAGAATTTTCATCTTTATGTCTCGGGTGGCGGGCGCAGTGCAATGTCACATAGGGCGCGTCCTAGGTGGACGTGACCTATGTGATTATGCACTGCTGTTCATAGGTAGAGGGTACCGCTTACCATTAGGTTGGCCATATGCATGTTCCGTCATTCTAAGTAGTAAAAAAAAAACAAAAAAACTACTCGCCCACAGATGTCGTCAAATTCTTAGTTCTATGAGCTATGCTCTTTTCTTTTTGCTTACCTTCTCAAAACAGGCATCAACATCATTCTGCAGTTGGCTACAGTTATCCCCTAAGTACTTGGACAGGGCGGTGACATGCGTCAACAAGGCAGCTAGCCGCTTCGGCGACACGCAGCCGTTGTGGTCCGCGCTGCAGTTAGCGAGGGCCGCCCACTTGTCAGACGCTGACTCTTCACTCAGGACGATGAGGAGGGTCTTGGCAGCTAGTACTCTTATTGGTTGTTTTCGATCTCTAAAATCAATTTATGTTTTTTTTGGTTTTTTTTTTAATGTGTTTCTTATGGTGGATGAGCACGCTTGCGGCGCGAGATTCAAATTTTTTGGTGTTTTTTGCCCATTACAGCTCATAAACACTTCTTCAGCTAGCGACTAGCTACCCCTACACACATTTTTACAGTGTTATTTTTTGTTTAGGGGTATCGTAGCTAAACTCATGATATTTATGAGATACTATCAATTAAAACATGTGGGTTAAGTCTACTAGTTGTCGCGAACTCAACTTTCTTTATCTGAAGAAGTGTTGATGAGCAGTAATGGGCATAAAACTCTAAAAAAATTGAATCTCGCGCCGCAAAGGTGAGCATTCACCTTATCAAAATTATTAGTCCAGTCGACAGGTAGTTTCAGCTAGAAAAAGGTAAAAAGTTATGAAACTTCGGGAGGTTGTTTAGGGATAAATAATTAACATTTTCTCAAGTTTTCGACCTCAAGGACCCTGTGCGAAAAGAGGAGGGAGGAAAACTGCAAAAGTATCGACCTTGCTCCAGTTTTTCCTCAATAACTTTTTTCCTGAAGCAATGAACTTCTTCCATCAGTTTGGGGCTGGAGCCGAACCACGCGAGGGGCTCTACCAATCCAAACAACTAGAAATGCTGCAACGGGTAACATCCTCCAGTTTTTTTTTCTGGTATTCTTTATGTAGGTGCCGCAAATTATGATCTTCCCGAATCCATACATTTGTTTCGAAGCGCCATGTCTCGGTAACGACTTGACATACAAACATGTACGAATAGTCAAATAACGTTCTACAAAAAAGTTTAGAAGTACTTCTGCCATAGGATGTAAGGGAAAAAAGTTATTGAGGAAAAACCGGGGAGGTTGTTTCTCAAGCATTATTTTTTTTAATTTTTATTTAATTATTAATTATTATTGACATTATGATTTTATGAATGATAATAATTACTACCTACTTTCCTACTTTATATGTGAACTTTCCAACACAATGTTTTTTTGTATTTCTGGAAATAAATGAATTGAATTGAATTGAGGAAGGTCGAAACTTTTTCAGTTTTCGCCTCCCTCCTCTTTTCCCAGAGGGCCCTCCAAGTCCAAAACTCGAGAAAATGTTGTTAATTAACTATCCCAGAACAACATCCCGAAGTTTCATTTACTTTCAACCTTTTTTCCACCTAACCCCACTTTATCCAACCTGTCGACTGTACTATATTGCAAATAACATTTTATAAAAGAGGTTCTCACTTATCATAAACATTGAGAAGCAAATTGATAATCAAATCAACAGCTAAATCCACGTGCCCAGTGAAGTAACCCTCTTTCTCCGCAGCAAAGTAAATATCGGCCAGCACAGCTTCCAACTCAGCCGTGTCTAAGGACAAGCTGCTTTCGGAGAGGCTTAGTTGGTGCCGGGCGAACACACCCGAGCTTAATCGGAGTGGTGGTACTGAAACACATAATATTAGCAATTTTTGGAGCATGAAGTTGAGAAGGTTTAGAGGATTATTGACGACCTCTCTGAGGAGGTTGCGGGTTCGATTCCCGCCTCGGAACTAATATTTGTGCGAACTTCAGATATTTGTTCAGTGTTCTGGGTATTTTCTATGTATAATAAAAAATATCTATCTATGTAATATATTGTACTAAGTATATCAGTTATCTAGTACCCATAACACAAACTCTGCTTAGCTTGGGGCTAGATAATGTTGCGTGAACTGTCCAGCATTATTTATTTATTTATTTATCTTTCCTAAAATAAAAATGCAAAAGTTTGGACGTTTCATTGATACTTATTATACCGTAACACCTGAACGGGTTTTCATGAAATTTGGTACAGATATGACCTGATGAGCCACCTGTATTTACATATAGGCTACTTTTATCACAGCACAAGCAGGCAGATGCACTATATAAATAAACAGGTACATTTCAATTTTGTTTTGGTTATATGCAAGAAGGCTGAAAATATACCGGAATTACCAGGAAAAACCTTATTTCTGCGGAGCGCTAATTACATTCAATAACCTGGTTGACTGACATCCCTGAACTAGACATTTTCAATTCAACAACACATACAATTGCAAAATGTTAGCGGACCGCTGGTTCGATGTGTTTCCATAGATGTTTGTTTCTTGTATGCGTTTCCATAGATGTTTGTTTTTTGTTTTAGTTTTCTATCTTTGTTTTTTCTTTTATACCTAGCAAATACCTTAGATGCATCATGCGGAAACATCTTAATGGTAAGTAGTTTAATTTTTAGATAAGTAATTAGTTTTTAAGTTTGTTTTCCTAAGAAAATTAAATAAAATAAAAGAAATAAGTATTTACTTAAGCAAGAAGCCTACTGAGCTTAAAATAAAATAAATAAATATTTACTTTAGCAAGAAGCCTTCTGAGCTATGTACATTTTGTATAACTTCATCTCTTGTTTAATTTAAACCAGTCTTACCTTTGAGTTGTTTTTGTAATGCATATATTTTAAATGCAATACGGTATGCACTGTATTTAATATCATCATAGACTTTTAAATATTCAGTAATTTTTATAAACTCGGGATGATTATATTGCTGCTTTCCACTTATTTCACTGAAAATAAAATTAAGTCTTCTTAGTTGAATAATATCATTGTCATAACAAGTAAAATAATTATGCAATTAGTGATTGGAACTGTGAGCTAATTAAAATGAGCACAAAAACTGCCAGGCTACTATCAATCATCGAGGAGTTCGGATCAGAGAGTACATAAGGGAGCACTGAGGTAACAAGACTTAAGAAAAATTAAGGAGTTGGGGTGTAGTTAAGGGGGTGGAAGGCCGAACAATATTTTTTTCGATGAAATTGACTTTTTTCCTCAGTGCCCCATTATCTACCCCAACCAGAGTTCCGTCTTCCACCTTCCGCCTCCATCATCAGATCAGCTCGCTATCACCTTAGCTTTGTATTGCAATCGAACATAACTGTATGCTAATCGGATGCCAGCAAGTGCTTGAAAAATGTATTACTTTTGAACCAGTGACTTAGGAACGACACATTTTGAACCGGAAAGACATACGAACGAACTAGCTAAAAATAATCTTTTAAAAAATAACTTTGTAGAACACTGCGCTAGCTAGGGTGAAAGTAAGTAAACAAACAAACGTCTTACTCAATATAGCACGGGTATCCGGCCTCATTTTCAACTTTATTCCAATTTGTTGATCCCATAGCGAATTATATAACTGTTAACAATGCCTAATGTAAATACATAGCTGTTAATTGCGGGTAAATTAATTACTATAAAAATAAGTTCACGAAAGTTGACCGACAAAAAGTTTAACCGCCCGCCTAATAGAATATTCAAAAAATAATTTCTCTGACGCTGACAAATACGTCAGTCAGACAACCAAACAGCCAATAGGCAGGAGGGTTTGGAGCAATCCTCAGAAGCCACTAAATGCAGAAGAATAAAAAAATGCAAATAACCAATGGCTGACCGTATCGTATCGAACGTCTATCTACCATGAAGTTCTATGCTACGAATCGAACTATGTGTTTCTAAGAATATTTCTGAGGTGATATGCCTATACCTGATATGTATATATGCCTCCTTGGTTGTATCATAAATATAACCGTTTTCCCCCCGAAGGGATGAAAACGGATATTTTGAGTCCAGCCGAAGCTTGACCCACCTCGGACCTCCAAATAACAATGACAGACAACTCTTCTAGACTTTCTGCTCTACTGTCATGTTTCGTTTATTCCTATTCTCTGATTCTTCAGCTAAATAAAGCCAAATTCTTTTGGAAATACGTCTATTATTACGACAATTTCACAGAACTAAAATTAAGGACTCTAATATTTATTCTGTGCTGTCGGTGAACTATATATTATGAAGGGACTAGATATTACGGGGGATATGAAATATGTAGGTTTCGTGTTTATTTACGTACGCAAAAGCCACTTGTTCAAGAACTGAACTGTACTAAACTATTAATTTACTGTGTGGTCTGTAGTCTGCGGAGGGACAAAATTTCCGAACGAATGTTCTAGCATGTTTCGGTTACCGCAACAGAAAATATAAATTGTCATTTTGGCCAATCATAGTTAAGAACATATTGTTATGGATAAATTTTAACCAATCAGGTGCTTCCGACAGAATGTTTCTTTTTCCTGCCATTTTCTCTGTGTAAAGGAGACGCCATTTTGCAAGCGTCACTTGGCGGCGTGTCGGTATCGGCAATTTCACCCGAAATACATTGAAAAGCCAAAATTGTGTATTGTTTTCGTATAGTATGTCGTATCAGTCTAGTGTAGCGCAGGACTCTTTAGCTGCGGCTCAACTGGAAATGTCGGGTAACCCCAACGCTTTGGCGCTGCGTCGGCCGTTCGATCCTGTGGCCCACGACTTGGAAGCAAGTTTTCGTTTGACACGCTTTGCTGATCTCAAAGGAAGGAGTTGTAAAGTCCCTCAAGATGTTCTGGGAAAACTGGTCGAGTCCCTCCAGCAGGACTACTCGCAACAAGATGATCAATTCATGCATGTGGCGATCCCGCGTATCGGCATCGGCTTGGATTGCTCGGTGACGCCGCTCCGCCACGGAGGTCTGTGTTTGGTTCAAACTACTGACTTTTTCTACCCTCTCGTGGATGACCCTTACATGATGGGCAAGATTGCTTGCGCCAACGTCCTCAGCGACCTGTACGCTATGGGAGTAACTGAATGCGATAATATGTTGATGCTACTGGGCGTCTCGACTAAAATGACTGAAAAGGAACGCGATGTCGTCATCCCCCTCATTATGAGAGGTTTCAAGGACTCGGCATTGGAGGCCGGTACGTCTGTTACCGGTGGGCAGACCGTCATCAACCCCTGGTGCACTATTGGAGGGGTAGCTACTACTATTTGCCAGCCAAATGAATACATTGTGCCGGACAATGCTGTCATGGGTGATGTTCTTGTGCTAACTAAACCCCTGGGCACCCAGGTTGCTGTGAATGCTCACCAGTGGCTGGACCAGCCTGAGCGCTGGAGTCGCATCAAGCTAGTGGTATCTGAAGAGGATGTCCGCAAAGCGTACCATCGAGCAATGGACTCCATGAGCAGACTGAACCGGATTGCTGCACGTTTGATGCACAAATACAATGCTCACGGCTCGACTGATGTCACAGGATTTGGACTTCTCGGACATGCCCAGAACCTGGCTTCACATCAGAAGAATGATGTCTCATTTGTTATCCACAACCTTCCAGTTATAGCTAAGATGGCTGCTGTGGCCAAGGCATGTGGAAACATGTTCCAGTTGCTACAAGGTCATGCTCCTGAGACATCTGGAGGACTACTGATCTGCCTTCCTCGTGAGCAGGCAGCTGCTTACTGCAAGGACATCGAGAAGCAGGAGGGCTACCAGGCGTGGATCATTGGAATTGTGGAGAAGGGCAACCGCACTGCTCGCATCATTGACAAGCCCCGAGTCATCGAAGTCCCTGCCAAGGATTAAATTCATGACTTTTGGGACATTTAAAATTTGACACTAAGAGCTGGATAAATTTTAGACTTTTTATTTGGTTTAAGTTTAAAAGATGTTATTTGTAACATTGATAAAAATTTGTCTTCGACTACATTTCATATTTCCTGATTTACTGCAATATTTTTGTAAGATACGAGGTACTTTCACGGAAGTTGAGTATGGTGCAAGTAGAATTTGTGGAACCATACAATTTATAAGAAACACTTCTGTACAAGAGTAACGATCAATATCTATGCTGGTATCTATGTTATAGCTAAGATTTTAATAATGTATATGAAAGCTTCTAGGTAATTGGATCTAGTAACTTGGTGTTTATAATAGTAGATAAGGTTATCTTTCTAAAACTTAAGGATAATTTCCATTAGGTACCTACTGACTTAATCTGCAGCTTGAAATTTCTGCATATTGATTGTGAAATAATTATAATTAAATAATGTTAGAATAAAGTTATTTTTCAGTCAATATTTTGTAGTTTTATTTAACTTTTTACCCTCGTCTGTGAACCCTATGAATTTGACAGTTTCATATATTCCATATTTGACATTCAACATACCATGTTGAAGACACAATCCTGTTACCAGTGTTGTCGTATGACACTTGAGACAGATCTTAGCACTATCCCTGTTACTTTCACTCGCATGTCAAATCACGCGTGCTAAAGGACAGAAATAATAGTAAGCATTAGTAGTACATTCTAAGTAACTTCTATCTCAGTATACTTTTGGCCTCAATCAAGTCACGCAGTGGGCTATGGATAGAGCTACGCTCAGGATTTTACTATGTGATAGAATCCGAAATAAGCAGCTGCGTAGAAGAACAAAGGTCACCTACAGTTCTCGGAACAAGCAAGTTGAAGTGGCAATGGGCAGGCCAGCTCACAGAACTGACCATTGTTGGAATGGTTCTCGAGTGGCAACCACGAACCGGATGATAATGTAGGAAGGTCTGAAGAAATTGTTGCAGGAAGTCGGTGGCTCTAGACGGTTCATGGCTTCTTTTTGAGGGGCTATGCCCAGCAGTGGACTTCTACAGGCTGATGATGATTGAGGTGGAAGCCTCTAACGTAATCTACTCCTATAAGTAGACTGCCGTGTTGGACCTCATTTGAATCCTCAGTTCAGAGTAGGTAGTGTTTATTCTGTAGCAGCATCCAGGTTATCTACATTTCGAACATTATAAGAACATACTTATTCAAATTTTAGGAAAATCTCGAAAATCTAAACAAGTATTATTTATTTTTACTGAAATTACTTTTATTTAGCAGTGATCATTCGGAAACGACACACACAAACAGACATAATCAGCATCCTGAAAGCATGTTAATATAAAACACATAAATGCCTAAACTCTCTAAAACGACCTCTGTAGCGCGTCGGGCGATTAGCCGGCTGAGATGCGAGAGGTTGCGGATTCGATTCCCGCTGCGGGACAAATGTTTGTATGATCTGCAAATATTTGTTCCGGGTCTGGGTGTTATGGTAGCATGGTACTCGTTGTTCCTGATACCCACGACACAGGGAATCCTAGTGTGGGATCAGGACTATGTGTGTGACTGTTGGGTGTTATGTTATCTCTTGGTATCATTATGGTCCGCCGGGACCTAACACTCGCTAAACTCGCTGAGCCATTTGGAAACGGATTGCCTAAACTCGTTTCTACTACTGAACGGATAGGTACCTACCTGCGAGGGTACCTACTCAGCAGAGACGCACAAAACATGGGACAAATATTTGCATGATCTGCAAAAATGTATTGCTAGTATTGTTATTATTTTGTTTTGTGGTACCATGGTACTCGTCGTAATTGATACCCACACACGACACGGAATCCTAGCGGGGGACAGGCACAGGACTAGGTAGGTCTGACTTTTGGGTGTCATTTTGAAAAATAGATTTATTAGATACCTACTCTACTAGAAAAAGCAAAAAATAAGGAATCCTATTCTAAGAATATAAATAGGGTCCTCTTTGTACCCCCTCAAAGAGGTCAAAGAGGACCGCATACTAGTACACGTGAATGAAATATCGAAAATTAAATTTAATATCTTGCCATCGACTTGATCAAAGCTTACATCCTACCTAATAGGTATTAATCATCATCATCATCATCATCCACAGCCTGACTTCACCCACTGCTGAGTATAGGCCTCTCTTTGCCTGTGCCATTCCTTACGAAACGTTGGTCGTCCAGCAGCTAGATGGGCAGACGATATCGCATGCGTCGCGGGCCGAACTTGGATGAGACTAGCATAGGTATTAATGCGAAATATAAATTCGAAAAATTAACCAATCAAGAGAATATGACCTAGATTGGCACATAGGGCACTCTTTATTGCGGCCCTAAACAGCACCAGCGGGCGGAAGCTAGTCAGTCAGTAATGTCAGTAATATTATGTATGGTTCAAGTTGGCTTGTATAAAAGACCGGTCCTGGATAAGTTTACCAGATAGTACATTTAAAAGTCCGGAGCAAAAGCTTGATTTCCATTGAAAAATCCTGAGATTTTCTCGAAATTTGCGAATTCTCTCGCAAACGTAGAGAGTTTTTTCTATCATGTGGGCAGTGGGCTTAATGGTCGAATGTAAGAAACCGACTAACGGTGTCTTCAGTCCGAACGAGCTTTACTCTTAACACAGTATAAATTGAAGAGTTTACGTGCAAAGCATTTTATAGAACAGTACTAAGAGACAAAAATTTACTTAAAAAGGGCTCACTCGCAAAACATTCACTTCTCATAATGTACACCGCACTTCTTATCAATATGACCACTTCAAAAGGTATCATCGCAAATTAAATATGATAAAACAGATGATTAGAATAGGTTTTATAGATTTTATTTGTGCCATTCACATAACCAAAGTTGATTTTTAAATTAGTTACCATATAAAGAAGATTATTATTTGTTTTTGTACTAAAAGAGATCTGAAAAATCTTCTCTAGTTAATTGAAAATTCAAGAAATCCGGAGATTTCCTAAGATTTTCAAAATCCGACTGCTATCCTGATATCTCAGGCCAAATCCTGAGATATGGTAACCCTAGTCCCGTACCACGGCTCTGGGAGATCTGTAGCTGCATTAATTAATTTTAAAAAAACTTATTCGTCATTTCAGAGGGGTGAGTCTGAGTTTTGCAAACACCATCGTAACGGTGAACGTAACACGATCGTACGTGTATAACATAATAACTAGCTATTAATCTGTGCCAAAAACGTCACAGATTAATGGCTAGTTACAACGCAATACACGTACACTCGCCGTTACGATCATCGTTACGATGGTGTGTGTAAACTCGGACTTGCCCCTCTGAGTAAATAATGTAGACATAGGTACTAATAGTTTACTCACAATTTTATTTTATATCACTAAAAAAACAAATACATTATCAAATGCACACAAAGAGAATTACCTAACTGTTTTAGTGCAAGGTATCAAAAAGTTTACGACAGATATCAATTTCCAAATGGTTTGACCAGCAAACTATATACCTAGACTGTAGTAGATACTGTACTTCAGTGAAACAAGTCACCCTCTAATTTTATGAGATATTAAGAGGCTAGTATACCGCGCACTTGTCCATACAAAAAGAGAAAACCAACTTGCCATCCCTAAAATGTAATTATAGTAGGTACTTTTTCAAAAATGCTTAATAGGTTTAACGTGCCTGTTGCACCACAAATCTTTTTTTTTTGTGTTTAATTTTGCTGTATTTAAACTCAAAAAAGGAAAATGTAAAAAAAACTTAAAAGCCTATATTATAGTCTGTCTAAGCGATTGACACCAAAATAAAAGTGAAAACAAAACAAACAAAGATTCGAAAGATTTTAGATTTAGCGGGTGCAAAACGTTTTCTCCTGAAACGCAAATTTTATCAAAAAATGTCGAGATATTCTGACTATATATTATACATATAAAGTATAATTATGGCTACAACATTCGAAAAGTTGGCAATCATATGCTGTCCTCTTAATTCAATTACATGTCTAGGTTCATTGACTCTGAAGATACAATTTTATACAATAAATAGACATGCCAACTGAACGCATAAAATAGGTAAGTAATCATAAACAAAATCAACCTACTACTTTTCTACGATCTTTGTAAGTGTGCTATCAGTAGCACACTTGACATTTTTTAATGGTGTCAAATAAATCATAAGGCAGTGATATTAGTAGGGCCCATCCATGAAGGGTACATGTTCCTTTCATAGCACAAACAGCTTCGTAAAACAGAAATTAAACTTACGTAAAAATATAATATACCATTCAGAAGAGATACAACTTAACAAAACTTAAAACACAATGGAATGAATCAGTGGCGTAGCTAGGACGGGGCGGAGGGCGGTCCAGCCCCGGTAACAACCTGTCAGGGATGACGGCCCGGTAGATACAGACAACCATAAGACAGCAAATAAAAAGGTTATCAACAATTTGAGTTTTAAAAACGCTTTTATTCCTGTAACAAGCAAATTTTTATAATTATTTTAGCTCAATTTGAAGATCTTTATCATCTACTAAATATATTAATCAACTTTATATCGCTGACTGTACCTTTTGTGTGGGGTAGTACACAGAAACCTGCTTTTAAACTTTTTTTTTTATTAAAACACTACATTTTTATGGCTCTCTATGCTAGACGGCATAGTTTGCTCTGGACAAACTATAACTTCAGCAAACTTCGCTCGCTTCGTTGATCTCATGTTGCAAGGTTTTAAATTATATATTTTTTACAACTAGCCTTGCTTGCCATTGGACTATGAGTAACTTGCTTTGCTCAATAGAGATTAATCCAAATAAATATTTGGGGATGACATAGATCTGCCCCTCGCCACCCAAGCTAGCTATACCACTGAATTAATACAATGATATTTAAATACAAGAACTGTAAAATGTTCACAACTAATTATTTAAAATGAAAAATTCAGAATTATTTAAAAAAAAAAGTTGCTGGCACTGTACGCGCCCTATGAGGAAGTGCATTATAACATAGTTAATGCATTGTTAAAGCAGAGGTTACCGCTTAACAGCAGGTGGGCCATTGGCTTGTTCCGTAATTCATGAAATTAAAATAAGAAAAAAAAGTCCAGTTTCAAAGCTCTCGGCGATAGGCACTTTTGATAGCTCCCAATCATTTACATATGAAACCTTTGTTCCTCTTTGATCTATGAATTGAGAGACAAAAACAAAAGTGCCATACACTTGAATAAAGACTCAACATATCAACTTAAACTGCATTACTTTCAATTTAGTGGGGTGATAATGCAAGGCCTTTTGCGAGGTCGTTCCTCTCCGTTCAGTTCCAAATGGCTCTGGTCACGCTTCTTTGGGGAGTTGTTCTGAAATGTAAAACAATTATGTATAGTCATACCTACTTTACTGTTTTTTTCCGAAATGGGAATTCTGACTGAACTTCAAAGGTCCCTAGGTAGATAGGTATCTACACCGTTCCCCTAACTGCAGTTTAGAATGCAATTAATCTAAGTACTTAAAAATCATTCTCTTTAATTTAGTAGCATCAACAAGAGCAGGCTTCTTATGATGACTAATAATAAGTACTTTAGCAAACCTAAACAAGTATGAAGAGGAATATTCTGCTTTTAGATACATACATACACACACACCTTTTTCCCCGAAGGGTTTGGCAGAGCCTTAATGTGCCTATTTTCACCGTGGGTCACACAATCGTTGGACTATAGTTGAGACCCGTGGTGACCTCATCACCACCATTGTTTTCCAACAACCAACTCGGCTAACAAATTCTTCTAGTAATCAAAATTTGTTGAATCTGTCAGTATCTTATACTAACAAACACTGCCTAACATGCAAGCACTATTTTTTTTACTTATTACCTTTTTCTCCCACTGTTGGTGTAGATATCTTAGTAATATGTTTGTTTTTTCTGTCACAATTACTGTAAATAAAAACACACATTTAATAAGGACACATTTTACAAACTTCAAAAATATTACAGATAATTATAGGTATTATCATTATCAGCAGTCTTTAGCCGTCCGCTACTGTTTAAGGCCATTAAAAGCATCGAGGAATATGCCATTTTCACCACACTTGGCAGGCGGATTGGTGATCGCAGTATTGCTGTTGCATACTCAGGTGGATGCTGCTACCCATCCCCTGGTGTAATCCCTTAGTCAGCATTTACGACACCCACGGGAGCAGGAGGGGTCTATTTTTTTTTTTTTTTTTTTTTTTAATTTATGTTTGACTAGGTACAATCAATCTAGACCACACTCACTACAGACAATAAGTAGGTGAAAACTTGAACCTAAACAAACATAGAAACAGAGTCATAGAGGATCACTTGATAAATTAAAAGATCCTAACCATTAATGGTAAAACTCATTAATACTTGTAAAGTATACTCAACTCTGCTCCGAAGGTATGTCTTCAGTAGGCAGGTATATCGACGGCCTTTTCGAACAGTTTCTGATGCCATGGTCTGTGTTAAACAGCGTGAAGTTGTGTTCGTCGTAAGACGGCAGATCCTTCATGAACTCCACCACCGACTGCAATAAATTCACATTTTTCAATGAAGACTTCCACGACGAATGACGCAGGGAGATGTTTTGGATGGTGTGAGGTTTACATATTTTTAACAAATTCAAACATCAAAGTCACATACCATATTTATTGATATGCAGAAATACTACTTGTGTTCAACTTGGCAAGTTATAAAAGCACAGTAAAGAGAAAGATGTACAAAAATAAAACTCAACGAACAGATCGCCTACCAACCAGACCGACCAGACTATGAGTTTGACGTTTGTCATTGACTTATCGTATAAAAGTTAAATGTCATAACCAAATCCATTTTTTTTTTCTATTTTGAACAACCTGCATACTTATACTTTTGGCCTGGCTTGTTACTGTATGTAAGTAAAGCACCTGTCCAAGAGATGTTTAGGTTTTTGTAAATAAAAAAGATGTTTTGAGGTTGCTTAATGACAATTTATAGTACACTACTATTTTTTTTCATACTTTTAGGTATATATAATGTAGATATGTACCCTCGTTTGACCGCGGTGTTGGTTAGACGATGCGGCCGACGATGGAGCACGAAGGTCTAGAAGGCACCTATTCACTTTTTTTTTTTTTTCCGGAAGGATTTATATGCAGTTGACCGCCTGGGGCCATGACTGCTTTACCGGGCTTTTGGTGAGCGCAGATGGCGCTCAACCTGCAAAGTTAGGTTTTGGGCAACGAGCACAAGGGCACCACTTAGGTACGAACCTCGGCTTGGGCTGTTGCCAGGTTGGGAGGATCGGACAGAACGCCCCGGAACATGCTTGTACCGGTTTAGGCGAAGGTACAGAAGGTACTTAGAAGGTTCTTCGACCTCGCCGGCGAGGTCGGTGCAAAGGTGGAGTGTTTTCTCTGTCTTGACTGGATGACGTCACTACCGCATTAGCGGTAGTGATGGGGTCATCAGGATCACCAAGAACATGTCTTGGTCTACGGAGGGACTAGGCACCTATTCACACTTGCCTGAGACCCAATTATAGTTTTCAGGAAAGACAGACGACGATTTACCTATAACTTCATGTTTCTGATTCCACAATCTGATTCTGATTCTGGCTCTTTATTCTTTGTACAGTACAGACCAAAGTGGTCGGTGCTTCTCATCGAGCACTCCGGTACGGAGACCTGCGTTGCTCGATGGTGCTTCTATAGAAAATGCGATACACGAAAATGAGTTCCTACACAAAGAGGTGCACCTACCAATGTTCTGTTCAGGAGCCAATTTTTTGTCTATGGTTGATCGGCGGCCGGCGACGTTCTATCTAAATATGAATATTGGCGGGAAATAAAAAACTATCTTAGCATTGCACTTTGAATAGCATTGTACTTTGAATTTACTGTTTTTTTGTTACGTATGTAAAATGTATAGTTTAGTAAATTCAAATTTCAATCGAACTTACAATCCAAATGGAAGGCAAAATGCTCTTTCGGATATAAAAAGATTACTAACTTGTCGAGACACTGGGGCTCAAAGCAAGGCTTGTGGGTATTTGATCGATGTTGTAAGCCGAGGCAAGAACTCAGAGGAGAGAGAGCGCATGATTGAATATTTACTGGACAACGACATTACAGTGTTTCTTTGCGGAGCTACCTCCAATTTGGACTTTACACTTTTCAGGCAAGTTTTTTTTTCTAAGCTCAGTAAAGTACCTACCGTACTTATCATTGTAAGTAAAAAGCAGGTAGTAAAGCATTGAATCCCAATTAATTCAGAATTTACCTAAGTTACCTCCTACTTCTGTAGGTAGTTGAGATAGGTACCTACTTACCTACCTTGTTTTTCTTAATATCTTTAATTCAGAAGTTACCTGAAAATGTACCTAGTACCTACTATGTACCTCCTACTTCTGTAGGTAGTTGAGTACTTACCTATTTTTTTCTTAATAACTTAATTCAGAAGTTACCTGAGTAGGTACCTCCTTCTTCTGTAGGTAGTTGAGCCTTACCTATTTTGTTCTGGAAGAACGAATACTAATACAAGGTATGTACAAAATACATATGAAACAGTTGTGCTACCTGAAGACTGCTGCTAGCGATCTAAAGGTAGCTCAACTGATCCAAATCACGACCAGACGGAAGCGTCCCTAAGATGCTGGCTGCATTGCCATGCTGAATGGCAATACTAATGCGTTGAGCCAGATAAGAACCAGCTCTCGGGTCACGCGTCGCTTCGACCAGATGCCCTGAAATAATTTTGAAAACGCGAAGGGCCCCGGTACCCTTTAATAATAATAATATTTTTTTGTGAAAGAGTTCGTCCGGGGAAGTACTACCACCATACCTATTTCTGCCGCAAAGCAGTAGTGCTCGCATTGCTGTGTTCCGGTTTGAAGGATAAGGGTGCCGGTGAAATTACACGAACATGAGACTTTACATCTTTATGTCTGAGGGTGGCGGGCGCAGTGCAATGCCACATAGGGCGCGTCCTAGGTGGACGTGACCTATGAGGTAATGCACTGTTCATAGGCAGAGGTTACCGCTTAACATCAGGTGGGCCATCAGCTTGTTCCGTCATTCAAGTAGTATAAAAAAAAAAAAACCCTACGGAAGGCTCAAATTAGTAAGCTTTGTCGAGACTTGCATATTTGCGTCTTTTGAGGTCCTCAGCGGAATCTGCCGCCGCACCGGCCCTAACTGATGTCCCGGTCAGATGAGATGGTGCAAGGGTATCAACGCATGTAGCGTCCTACACCAAGGGCCTACGGTTCTCCCACGGAACAAGAGTCATGCCGTCAGGCCGCTTACTATCGTCACGTAGCAGACCATTCGGTTCTAGAATGGCTGGAATGTTAACGCTGGTATAATCCGCGTCATGTAAAAAGAACGCTGGCGGTCAAGCTTCTTCAAGCGTTCCAGCGTTCTTTTTACATGACGCGTACTATAAGGGCCCGGCGAATGATATCATTAAGGCTAGCGTGACGGGAAATCCTACCGGCAGCCCTGGTGCAAGATAATCCGTGGTAACCAAGCTGATCAACAGCAGTACCGCACTGGCAGTGATGAGGGGCACAGCACCCTGCACCCAACCGTAAATAAATAAATAAATAATGCTGGACACAGTTCACGCAACATTATCTAGCCCCAAGCTAAGCAGAGCTTGTGTTATGGGTACTAGATAACTGATATACTTAATACAATATAATACATAGATAGATATTTTTTATTATGCATAGAAAATACCCAGAACACCCTGAACAAATATCTGCGATCCCACAAATATTTGTTCCGAGGCGGGAATCGAACCCGCAACCTCCTGCGTCGCAGGCCAAGCTTCGCCCGCCGCGCCACAGAGGTCGTCACGAAGACGTCACGTCACGTCGTAAAGAAGTTGCAATACGGAAAGAAACTGGATCCATTAAAGTACCAGTATTGTGTGATGGAAGTGCTTGCTTTTTTTCTTAATGCTGTCTTAAAAAAAACTATGTAATACAAAAGCCGGCGAGCACTCGCGGTATATGGCAGAGTTTTCACGCAACAATCAAAATGGCATTAGCCAGCTTTGGGGTACTATTATATATTCTGTGGCCCAGGGACGTCCACTAAAAGAGGCCTCCCCCCACATATAATGCAAACAACGTTTGGCATGGATTGGTGATCGCAGTATTGCTGTTGCCTCAGGTGGATGCTGCTGCCCATTCCCTTGAGTAATTAGTAATTCCTTAGACGGCTTTTACGACATCCACGGAGGAGGGGTATATTTTTAAGCTGGAAAGCACACTCTGGTTCTTTTACTGAAGTTATCTTTATTTAACAAGATTTTATTTAACTTGCAATGCATTTATGTTTGTCCGGATGGAATCTTGCAACTGAATTTTAAAGCAGTTATCGTCAATCGATTGAGATTATATTTTGCATACCTGTCAAGTTCCGATGACAATACAATATTATAGTGACAGCGAGCTGTTATGATGATGGAGACGGTGGACAACGGAACTCTGTGATGGATAATAGTAGACTGGCCGTGTTTAGGCTCATTTTGATCAGCACACGGTTACGACCACTAATTTTATAAAAGCTTGTATTGAAAACTATATTTTTCAAAAAAAACTCATAAAGCTGGTATCTAATGAAAAAAAACAACTTAGCTAGTTTCAAAATTAGGTTACGGAAACGCACTAAAGGGTTTTCTGGTAAAAACGTAACCATCTCGTGATACTTTTTAATGAGCCCCTGTGCTCAGTGGCTTAACAATAGGGTGGCGGCAGGGCTGGCAAAATTCCACGGGCCCCCGACCCAAGAGGGCCCCGGCCCAAGAGGCCGCGAGATCAAAAATATTTTTTTACATTGTACCCGAGTGTTTTATTTTATTTGAAAAGTATATTTTTATAAGTTCTGCTTAAAAACCAAAGTGATAAAACTAAATTTTTTAACATTTTCAAATCTGCCACGGTTCCACAACATTTTTTTTTTAAATTTTCGAATTTGCCACGGGGCCCAGTTGTTCTAGTTACGCCACTGCCTGTGCTTGTGCGGTGTTTTGTTTTTAATAAAGCCTTTAAACATGGCCATTGATAGAAATAACCAGTGTCATGAAAGCATTCTTAGTGCGTTTCACTTGGAAGCTTACTATAATTTTCACTAGAAACGGGATATTTGTCATGATTTTTGAGTTTGCAATGTTCCCGATATGGACATATACAGTTGTGGTCATATAATTAAGAACGATTTGAAGTTCTAGAAGTTTTTTATTTAAATCGTATCATACACAGAGATGTGTACCTTCTGAGAAGCAACTAGTTATGTTATATAATAGTCACATTATTAGAGCAACCTGACTTAAGAATAAAGTATGAAATCGCTAACTATTTTTTGCACATTTTATTGATTTTATCAAAGTAACACATTCAAATAGTACTGAAACTGGACAAATAATTAAGAACGATTTATTTAACTGCTCGGGAATTGTTTTGTATGACACTTAGATTTAAAAAATAACAATATTATGTAGCACAGGAAACATAAAAAGAAATGTAATAAATATTTAACTAAAATTAATAGTTAATAGCATATCCACGGCTTTTAATTACAGCTTTACACCGGCGAGGCATTGACTCTATTAATTTTTGACATTTCGCAAGAGAAATAGAGTTCCATTCTTCTAAAAAAACGTCATACAGCTCTCTTAAATTTCCACACTTTGTATTTGAAACCTTTTACTTTACTTCAAACCACAGATTCTCTATTGGGTTTAGATCTGGACTGTTAGCAGGCCAGTCTAAGACAGAAACTAATTGCGCTGTAAGAAATTCCTATACGGTGCGTGCAGTGTGCTTTGGATCATTGTCATGCTGGAATGTCCAAATGACCGGTAGAACGTCTTCAGCGTATGGTAACATTGTTTCTTCCAGTATATTTTTGTATTGGAACTGATCCATGTTACCTTCTATCAACTTTACAGGTCCTACACCATGTCCAGAAAAGCAACCCCAAATTTTCACTTTTCCACCACCGTGCTTTAATGTAACTTTCGTGTACTTTGGGTCGAATGCTGTATTCGGGGGACGTCGTACATATCGTTTTCCATCAGAACATACTCTGTTTATTTTCGTCTCGTAAGAAAAAAGTACATTTTTCCACTGTTGCACAGTCCAGTTTTCATACTTTCTCGCAAATGCAAGCCGGGCTTGCCTGTGGCAAAGTTTTAACATGGGTACCTTTCTTGCTATCCTACCGTGCAATTTTTCTTCTACCAAACGTCTTCAAATAGTGCGTGCTGAGATTGCTGAAGGGTTGTTTTCACCAAAATATTATTTTCTAAGCTCATTGGACCCTTTAAAAGGATTTTGTTTTGCCATACGAACGATGTTTCGGTCATCTCGAGGAGTTGTTTTTCTCTGTTTAGGTACACGTGGAACATTCGAAGTAGTTTGATACGTAGCAAAATGCTTTACAGCGTGGAAAACCATCGTTTTTGAACATTGCAGATGGTCGGCTATCTTTTTATAAGACAAATTCTTCCGGCGAAGTTTTATTATTACTTCCCTTGTAGATTTATCACAACTTTTATATTTTCCCATTGTTTTTTCTAAAGAAGCAATCACCTTTAATCTTTTACAGCACGTAATGGCGCCAACATTATACAAACAGTAACAAATCGACTGAGTGTTCTCTATTTAAATTTGAATAAAGGTATAAACTACTTAGCGTTCTTAATTACGTGACCAGCCAGTAATAAGGAATACTTTGTTTAAAAGTAGTGTAAAAAGTTTGCCTATTGATTTTTAGCCAATCATGTGTATCAATGAATACAGTGGTAATATGGAAATGTTTTACGATACCGAGAGAAATAAAAACAAATGCATACAATTAGTTTTGCATCTTAGTTGGAAAAAATCTTCCCTTTATATCAGCGTTCTTAATTATATGGCCACCACTGTATATAGAGGGTAGATCGATATATCTGCCAATAACATCTACTCGCAAAGACTTTTAGTTAGTTCTCCCGTGATCATGGCGCATGCAACTGTGCCGAAATATCGGGAACATGGCAAACTCAAAAATCATGGTAAATATCCCGTTTCTAGTGAAAATTATGTACATAACCAAAATAGTTTAAAAGGTATGAAGCTTACTATGTTGCTTTACTATGGCATAGGGCGATAATAAGCTCCCTGCGGCTGCTATGGCACTCCCGGCGCTTCTTCGCGGAGGAGCACGCGGCGCAGGCCATGTCGGCGGTGCTGAGGGCGCTGGCACACTTCGCAGGCAGCGGGCCCGCAGCCGCCGTAGACGCTTGCATGCACTTCCTATGCGATCTGCTGAATGGGTACATTCAATTATTACTAGAACGCCCGCGGTTTTACTATGGCATAGGACGATAATAAGCTCCCTGCGGCTGTTATGGCGCTGCCGGTGCTTCTTCGCGGAGGAACACGCGGCGCAGGCCATGTCGGCGGTGCTGAGGGCGCTGGCACACTTCGCAGGCAGCGGGCCCGCAGCCGCCGTAGACGCTTGCATGCACTTCCTATGCGATCTGCTGAATGGGTAAATTCAATTATTACTAGAACGTATTTTACTACTAGCAGCGCCTGGCGGTTTCACCCGCGTAAGTCTCGATCCCGTGGGAATATCGGGATAAAAATGTGCCTATGTGTTATTCTGGGAGTCCAGTTACCTACTTTATAAATTTCATGCAAATCTGTCCAGCCGTTTCAGCGTGAAGTTGTAACAAACACACACACAAACTTTCGCATTTATAATATTAGTAGGATTAAAAATTACTGTTATTATTTATTCGTTATTTTTAGTAGTAGTAGTAGAGCTTTTTTGTGAAAGAGTTCGCCCGGGGAAGTACTACCACCATACATATTTCTGCTGCAAAGCAGTAGTGCTCGCATTGCTGTGTTCCGGTTTGAAGGGTAAGGGTGCCGGTGGAATTACGGGCACATGAGACTTTTCATCTTTATGTCTCAGGGTAGCGGGCGCAATGCAATGCCGCATAGGGCGCGTCCTAGGTGGACGTAACCTATGAGGTAATGCACTGTTCATAGGCAGAGGTTACCGCTTAACATCAGGTGTTTGTGCTTGTTCCGTCATTCAAGTAGTATACAAAAAAAACCCTGCAGTTTTAGCATTTCGTACCCAAAGGGTAAAACGGGATTCTATTACCACAGATAAAAGAATACTATACTAGTACTATTACTAAGACTCCGCTGTCCGTCTGACCGTCTGTCACCAAGCTGTATCTCATGAACCGTGATTGTTAGGACAACCTCTGTGGCGCGGCGGGCGAGAGTTCGCCTGCGTCGCAGGAGTTTGCGGGTTCGATTCCCGCCTCGGAAAAAACATTTGTGCGATCTGCAGATATTTGTTCAGGGTGTTCTGTGTATTTTCTATGAATAATAAAAAATATCTATCTACGTATTGTATTAATTATATCAGCTATCTAGTACCCATAACACAAGCTCTGTTTAGCTTGGGGCTAGATAATGTTGTGTGAACTGTCCAGCATTATTTATTTATTTATTTATTTATATATAGAAAGACAGCTGCGAGTTCCCATTTCCCGCACTGGTATACCATAGTGACTGGAGTGTATACGTCACAAGTTACAGTCATTTGTTGTTTTTTTTATTCCCGGGGCTCCCATACAACAAACGTGATTTTTGGCCGTTTTTATAGATAACTAGCAGCGCCCCGCGGTTTCACCCGCGTAAGTCTCGATCCCGTTGGAATATCGGGATAAAAATGTGCCTATGTGTTATTCCAGGAGTCCAGTTATCTCCATTCCAAATTACATCCAAATCCGTTCAGCCGTTTCAGCGTGAAGAAGTAACAAACACACACTCACAAACTTTCGCATTTATAATTTTAGTGTGATGGTACGGAACCCTTCGTGCGCGAGTCCGACTCGCATTTGGCTGTTTTTTTTTACATAGGTACATACATACATACATAAACTCACGCCTGTTTCCCGGAGGGGTATGCAGAGACCACGGATTTCCACTTGCTACGATCCTGACACACCTCCTTTGCTTCATTCACTCTCATCACATTCTTCATACATGCTCGTTGGTTAAGGGTACTCTTGACCCCTCCGTAGCAAGTGGACAGATTCGCAACATGACAGATTCTCAACTGGACAGATTCTCAGGTGGACGGATCAGCAACTGGACAGGACATGTACAGTCGATAACATAACATAACAACAACCTCCTGTACAGTCGTTTGTGTAATATTAATTTGAACCTATATAATGTAATGCATTATTTGACTAAGCTAGTGACATAGTAGAAAGAAGGGAAGTAAGTTAACTTCATACAAACGCATCGCACGCGGCTTGTATGTGTGCGCCATAGTATCCATGCGTCGCCGCACGCACACTTAAACAAAATCTCGACCCGTTTCTCAGTGCGCCAGACGGGGCTAACACCGCACGAGGTTCCTGCGTCACGGCTTTTCGGCACCGCTAAATGAATGAAAAATGTGTGATAATTGCAGGAGAACGTATTGCTGTGTGTCTGGGTGTCTTAATAATTCATCCAATTAAATAAAAATAATAATTAAAAAACCAACCCTTTTTTTGTTTCAACAGTTATTAAAAAAAGAATCGAAAATCGTTGAAACTAAAATAAATAGAAGTTTTTGTCACTGTGAAGAAACAAAACGTCGGTCAAAGCAAATTCTGATTAATACAAAATATATTATCGGATTGCGTTAATGTCAAAATTTCAGTTATGACGTGCTTAGAGCGCCTAAGATCATTATCTCGAAAGTAAATTTGTCCTGGTATTCAGAAGTTTTTTTTTTTTTAACTTAACTTCATTTAGTTTTATTTTCCTTAAATAAAGTCTTTCAATGCATTAACTATATTTCATTGTTCACGACTGTACTCTGTCCAGTTGCTAATCCGTCCACCTGAGAATCTGTCCAGTTGAGAATCTGTCCAGTTGCGAATCTGTCCACTTGCTACGGAGGGCTCTTGACCTGGCCTTTTTCCAGAACGTCTCCGATCTGGTCTGAATACGTTCGCCGAGGTCTTCCCCTTCCCACTGTCCCATTCACGCTCGTCTTATGTTTTATTTTTAATAATCCTAAAAACATAAACTTGAGAAGTGTTTCGATTTTTTTGATGAGAGACGTGTACTGATTGATTAACATACAAATTGCAGGATAAGCTTCCACAAAACAACACCACCGCTATCTCATCAAAGCGCTTACAGCGCTGTGCAGCTGCTAGCCAGCCTCAACTCCTTAGCGACGCAAATCCGCACCAACCAAAACAGTATACTCTCAAGCGCTTTAGTGCTGGATGCGCTAATATCCTACCAGCCGGAAAACTTGCTTATTAAAGGTGTGTAAATAAATTAAATAAAAGATTTGGATCAGTCGAGCTACCTTTCGATCGTTTGAAACTGTCTTTTGTCGTGTCTGTATTTTTTTTTACGATCTCTTTGGCGCGGCGGGCTGAGGTTGTCCTGCGACGCAGGAGGTTGCGGGTTCGATTCCCGCCTCGGAACAAATATTTGTGCGATCGCAGATATTTGTTGAGGGTGTTCTGGGTATTTTCTTTGCATAATAAAAAATATCTATCTATGTAATATATTGTATTAAGTATATTAGTTATCTAGTACCCATAACACAAGCTCTGCTTAGCTTGGGGCTAGATAATGTTGTGTGAACTGACCAGCACTTTTTTTTTTAGATAGCTCAACCTTTTTGTAATTACTATAATTGTTATTTTTTGTGATTGAATGTCGGAACAAGCAGATGGCCCACCTGAATCTGCCTATGAACAGTGCATTACCTCATAGGTCACGTCCATTGCACTGCGCCCGCCACCCTGAGACATAAAGATGAAAAGTCTCAAGTGCCTGTAATTTTATTCAACTTCTAATTTTGTTCGTATTCTTTCACCTAAATGTCGGCAAAGACTTAATCTTCAAGTTGAACGTATGATTATGTGATGCGACGCTTTTCATGTGGAAAATAATTGTTTTTTTTTTCACTTATTTTTCGTTTTACGAGCGCTGTTCTGTCACTTTCTAACTTACCTGAACTTTAATGAGTGACGACGGTGAGTGAGTTTGTCTGGAAAGCTTAAACAACTTAGTTTTTCTTTCTCCATTCCGTTCATAGGAAGTACGGCAAATGATTTGTTGGAGGTCATCAAAAATTGGTTCAACCTTCTGATGGGTGCGTTGAATCACTCGATGCTGATGGGCGACAGTGGGACCTGCAGCCCCGGCATGCTCTACGTGGTGACGTGTCAACTTGGCATCAGCTCGCTGAGGTGATCTCTTAAATTAGTTCTACCTTCTGACGGGTGCGTTGAATCACTCGATGCTGATGGGCGACAGCGGGACCTGCAGCCCCGGCATGCTCTACGTGGTGACGTGTCAACTCGGGATCAGCTCGCTGAGGTGATCTCTTAAATTGGTTCAACCTTCTGATGGGTGCGTTGAATCACTCGATGCTGATGGGCGACAGTGGGACCTGCAGCCCCGGCATGCTCTACATGGTGACGGGTCAACTGGGGATCAGCTCGCTGAGGTGATCTCTTAAATTGGTTCAACCTTCTGACGGGTGCGTTGAATCACTCGATGCTGATGGGCGACAATGGGACCTGCAGCCCCGGCATGCTCTACGTGGTGACGTGTCAACTCGGGACCAGCTCGCTGAGGTGATCTCTTAAATTGGTTCAACCTTCTGACGGGTGCGTTGAATCACTCGATGCTGATGGGCGACAGCGGGACCTGCAGCCCCGGCATGCTCTACGTGGTGACGTGTCAGCTCGGGATCAGCTCGCTGAGGTGATCTCTTAAATTGGTTCAACCTTCTGACGGGTGCGTTGAATCACTCGATGCTGATGGGCGACAGCGGGACCTACAGCCCCGGCATGCTCTACGTGGTGACGTGTCAACTCGGGATCAGCTCGCTGAGGTGATCTCTTAAATTGGTTCAACCTTCTGATGGGTGCGTTGAATCACTCGATGCTGATGGGCGACAGCGGGACCTGCAGCCCCGGCATGCTCAACGTGGTGACGTGTCAGCTCGGGATCAGCTCGGTGAGGTGACCTCTTAAATTGGTTCAACCTTCTGATGGGTGCGTTGAATCACTCGATGCTGATGGGCGACAGTGGGACCTGCAGCCCCGGCATGCTCTACGTGGTTACGTGTCAGCTTGGGATCGGCTCGCTGAGGTGATCTCTTAAATTGGTTCAACCTTCTGACGGGTGCGTTGAATCACTCGATGCTGATGGGCGACAGCGAGACCTGCAGCCCCGGCATGCTCAACGTGGTGACGGGTCAACTGGGGATCAGCTCGCTGAGGTGATCTCTTAAATTGGTTCAACCTTCTGACGGGTGCGTTGAATCACTCGATGCTGATGGGCGACAGTGGGACCTGCAGCCCGGCATGCTCTACGTGGTGACGTGTCAACTCGGGATCAGCTCGCTGAGGTGATCTCTTAAATTGGTTCAACCTTCTGATGGGTGCGTTGAATCACTCGATGCTGATGGGCGACAGTGGGACCTGCAGCCCCAGCATGCTCTACGTGGTGACGTATCAACTCGGGATCACCTCGCTGAGGTGATCTCTTAAATTGGTTCAACCTGCTGATGGGTGCGTTGAATCACTCGATGCTGATGGGCGACAGTGGGACCTGCAGCCCCGGCATGCTCTACGTGGTGACGTGTCAACTCGGGATCAGCTCGCTGAGGTGATCTCTTAAATTGGTTCAACCTTCTGATGGGTGCGTTGAATCACTCGATGCTGATGGGCGACAGTGGGACCTGCAGCCCCGGCATGCTCTACATGGTGACGGGTCAACTGGGGATCAGCTCGCTGAGGTGATCTCTTAAATTGGTTCAACCTTCTGACGGGTGCGTTGAATCACTCGATGCTGATGGGCGACAATGGGACCTGCAGCCCCGGCATGCTCTACGTGGTGACGTGTCAACTCGGGACCAGCTCGCTGAGGTGATCTCTTAAATTGGTTCAACCTTCTGATGGGTGCGTTGAATCACTCGATGCTGATGGGCGACAGTGGCACCTGCAGCCCCGGCATGCTCTACGTGGTGATTTGTCAACTCGGGATCAGCTCGCTGAGGTGATCTCTTAAATTGGTTCAACCTTCTGATGGGTGCGTTGAATCACTCGATGCTGATGGGCGACAGTGGGACCTGCAGCCCCGGCATGCTCTACGTGGTGACGTGTCAACTCGGGATCAGCTCGCTGAGGTGATCTCTTAAATTGGTTCAACCTTCTGATGGGTGCGTTGAATCACTCCATGCTGATGGGCGACAGTGGGACCTGCAGCCCCGGCATGCTCTACGTGGTGACGTGTCAACTCGGGATCAGCTCGCTGAGGTGATCTCTTAAATTGGTTCAACCTTCTGACGGGTGCGTTGAATCACTCGATGCTGATGGGCGACAGTGGGACCTGCAGCCCCGGCATGCTCTACGTGGTGACGTGTCAACTTGGCATCAGCTCGCTGAGGTGATCTCTTAAATTAGTTCAACCTTCTGACGGGTGCGTTGAATCACTCGATGCTGATGGGCGACAGCGGGACCTGCAGCCCCGGCATGCTCTACGTGGTGACGTGTCAACTCGGGATCAGCTCGCTGAGGTGATCTCTTAAATTGGTTCAACCTTCTGACGGGTAGGTTGAATCACTCGATGCTGATGGGCGACAGCGGGACCTGCAGCCCCGGCATGCTCTACGTGGTGACGTGTCAGCTCGGGATCAGCTCGTTGATGTGATCTCTTAAATTGGTTCAACCTTCTGATGGGTGCGTTGAATCACTCGATGCCGATGGGCGACAGTGGGACCTGCAGCCCCGGCATGCTCTACGTGGTGACGTGTCAGCTCGGGATCAGCTCGCTGAGGTGATCTCTTAAATTGGTTCAACCTTCTGACGGGTGCGTTGAATCACTCGATGCTGATGGGCGACAGCGGGACCTGCAGCCCCGGCATGCTCTACGTGGTGACGTGTCAGCTCGGGATCAGCTCGCTGAGGTGATCTCTTAAATTGGTTCAACCTTCTGACGGGTGCGTTGAATCACTCGATGCTGATGGGCGACAGCGGGACCTACAGCCCCGGCATGCTCTACGTGGTGACGTGTCAACTCGGGATCAGCTCGCTGAGGTGATCTCTTAAATTGGTTCAACCTTCTGATGGGTGCGTTGAATCACTCGATGCTGATGGGCGACAGCGGGACCTGCAGCCCCGGCATGCTCAACGTGGTGACGTGTCAGCTCGGGATCAGCTCGGTGAGGTGACCTCTTAAATTGGTTCAACCTTCTGATGGGTGCGTTGAATCACTCGATGCTGATGGGCGACAGTGGGACCTGCAGCCCCGGCATGCTCTACGTGGTGACGTGTCAGCTTGGGATCGGCTCGCTGAGGTGATCTCTTAAATTGGTTCAACCTTCTGACGGGTGCGTTGAATCACTCGATGCTGATGGGCGACAGCGAGACCTGCAGCCCCGGCATGCTCAACGTGGTGACGGGTCAACTGGGGATCAGCTCGCTGAGGTGATCTCTTAAATTGGTTCAACCTTCTGACGGGTGCGTTGAATCACTCGATGCTGATGGGCGACAGTGGGACCTGCAGCCCGGCATGCTCTACGTGGTGACGTGTCAACTCGGGATCAGCTCGCTGAGGTGATCTCTTAAATTGGTTCAACCTTCTGATGGGTGCGTTGAATCACTCGATGCTGATGGGCGACAGTGGGACCTGCAGCCCCAGCATGCTCTACGTGGTGACGTATCAACTCGGGATCACCTCGCTGAGGTGATCTCTTAAATTGGTTCAACCTGCTGATGGGTGCGTTGAATCACTCGATGCTGATGGGCGACAGTGGGACCTGCAGCCCCGGCATGCTCTACGTGGTGACGTGTCAACTCGGGATCAGCTCGCTGAGGTGATCTCTTAAATTGGTTCAACCTTCTGATGGGTGCGTTGAATCACTCGATGCTGATGGGCGACAGTGGGACCTGCAGCCCCGGCATGCTCTACATGGTGACGGGTCAACTGGGGATCAGCTCGCTGAGGTGATCTCTTAAATTGGTTCAACCTTCTGACGGGTGCGTTGAATCACTCGATGCTGATGGGCGACAATGGGACCTGCAGCCCCGGCATGCTCTACGTGGTGACGTGTCAACTCGGGACCAGCTCGCTGAGGTGATCTCTTAAATTGGTTCAACCTTCTGATGGGTGCGTTGAATCACTCGATGCTGATGGGCGACAGTGGGACCTGCAGCCCCGGCATGCTCTACGTGGTGATTTGTCAACTCGGGATCAGCTCGCTGAGGTGATCTCTTAAATTGGTTCAACCTTCTGATGGGTGCGTTGAATCACTCGATGCTGATGGGCGACAGTGGGACCTGCAGCCCCGGCATGCTCTTCGTGGTGACGTGTCAACTCGGGATCAGCTCGCTGAGGTGATCTCTTAAATTGGTTCAACCTTCTGATGGGTGCGTTGAATCACTCCATGCTGATGGGCGACAGTGGGACCTGCAGCCCCGGCATGCTCTACGTGGTGACGTGTCAACTCGGGATCAGCTCGCTGAGGTGATCTCTTAAATTGGTTCAACCTTCTGACGGGTGCGTTGAATCACTCGATGCTGATGGGCGACAGTGGGACCTGCAGCCCCGGCATGCTCTACGTGGTGACGTGTCAACTCGGGATCAGCTCGCTGAGGTGATCTCTTAAATTGGTTCAACCTTCTGATGGGTGCGTTGAATCACTCGATGCTGATGGGCGACAGTGGGACCTGCAGCCCCGGCATGCTCTACGTGGTGACATGTCAACTCGGGATCAGCTCGCTGAGGTGATCTCTTAAATTGGTTCAACCTTCTGATGGGTGCGTTGAATCACTCGATGCTGATGGGCGACAGTGGGACCTGCAGCCCCGGCATGCTCTACGTGGTGACGTGTCAACTCGGGATCAGCTCGCTGAGGTGATCTCTTACATGTATGTTAGAGACTTAACATACATCAAAAATAAAAAATAAATTGATGGTGGTTATTAATTAAATGAAACTAAAAAAAAAAACATCAAACCCATACGTGTGGAGTATATATGGATAGGTCTACAAAAATGGTATTGAGGTTTCTAATATATTTTTTTTCTAAACTGAATAGTTTGCGCGAGAGACACTTCCAAAGTGGTTAAATGTGTGTGTGTGTGTCCCCCCATAACTTCTAAAATAAGAGAATGATAAAACTAAACAAAAAATATGATGTACATTACCATGTAAACTTCCACTGAAAATTGGTTTGAACGAGATCTAGTAAGTAGTTTTTTTTAGTACACTATTAGTAAAACATCGATCAAAGTTACAACAAACTTACTTGCTGCTATAGAACCCTTCATGGGCGAGTCCGACTCGCACTTGGCCGCCTTTTTTATTATAGATAATATATTCTATTATTTCAGCCTCACAAAACGACTGTACCTCGGTGAACAGAAGGTAGACTTCGTGCAGTCTATCCTGGCAGACGAGCAAGAGACCTCCACCTTGAAGCAGTGTGCCCTGGACATGGCTAGTTCTATACTCAGCGTCATCACAGACCTCGTGGTCTGTACACAGGTATGCGCAGGCAGAGTACCGATTCAAAACAAGTTAAATAAATAAATAATGCTGGACAGTTCACACAACATTAACTAGCCCCAAGCTAAGCAGAGCTTGTGTTATGGGTACTAGATAACTGATATACTTAATACAATACATTACATAGAGAAAGAATAATACAAGGTATGTACAAAATACATATGAAACAGTTGTGCTACCTGAAGACCGCTACAAGCGATCTAATACATAAATATAAAATACAAAAAAAGCTATCTATTACATAGATAGTTTTTTTTTATTATGCATCGAAAATACCCAGATATCTGCAGATCGCACAAATATTTCTTCCGAGGCGGGAATCGAACCCGCAACCTCCTGCGTCGCAGGCGAACCTATGCCCGCCGCGCTAAAGAGGTCATCAAAACACCGACAGATAGATTACCTAACAAATGGCTTAGATTAGGTATGAATCGCGTTACATGACACAATCTGGAGGACGCCTATGTCAAAAAACAACCTAACCTAATGAGTGAAATGTAGGTTACCGATGTTTTGTTTCAGAATTTAGTTGTAGGTATTTTTATAGGTAGGATTATATTTATAGGTAATTTTGTCTTAGATTTGTATCTTAAAGGTTAGTGGAATACAGGCTATTTTTATTTTTATTTTTTCTAACCCCCGACGCAAAAACGACGGGGTGTCTGTGTGTGTGTCTGTCAGTGGCATCGTAGCTACCGAACGGATGAACAGAAATTGTTTTTTTTTTTATGTTTGAAACGTAAATTTGTCGGGAGTGTTCTTAGCTATGTTTGATCAAAATCGGTCAGCCGTTTCATTGCGTTAAGTTTTTTTTTAATTTTTACAAAATTAATTACTTGTTATTAGTTGCACCGAGTTGCTAAATTAATTTGTTAAGTAAGTATTTTGATAATCGTAAGTTTGTACCTCTCGAGTCTCGATACAGGCTCAGCCTAGTGCGAGGGCCGTCGATAATAGGTACATAACTTTAGAATAAGCAGTCAGCTTTAGCATTGTCCGTTTTTTTTAGAACTATGTTTTTAGATGTAATAGTTTCGTTTATATGTAACCGATTTTTTTAATGCAGTAGGTAAATCCTCTCCACCCTAAAGATGCCTGGAAGAAGGCGCTATACGCGATAAGACCGCTCATTGTGCGTTTCTGTTATTTTTTATTATTAAGTTACGTTTCGTATTTCTCTGTGTTATTTGTGTACTGGAGGATATGGGGGGAGGCCTTTGCTCAACAATGGGATGATTCAGGCTAACAGTAAAAGTAGTAACAGTAATTTGTGTACAACAAAGAGTTAAATAAATAAATAATCTATCTATCTAAGGTCAATTGATCAAGGTTCTATCTATCTATCTAAGGTTATCTATCTATAAGGTCTATCTTTCTATCTATCTATTTATTTGAGAAAAAAACTATACAAATCTCGGCCACGCTATAGGCGTAGAACCTCCTCCTTAAAAATGGCCTATCATTGAACTTTGTATCTTTTTAGGAACACCAAAACAAAATAGAGACAGAAGAATACGGGGTGTTCCTAAAGTTCCTGCTGAACTTCTTCTATGAGCGCGGCTGTGCTGACGCACTGCCGGAGTTCTCAGACATGCTGTACACCAGAGGATACCTGAAGATGCTGCCGCAAGTGCAGATTGTCAGGTGAGTGCTCAGACCGAAGAACATCGAAAAAACGGTGACAGAAAACATCGCAAAGGAACCGGCAATTCCATAAGCCAATGGGCGCTTTCATATCAGACGATATACACGACAGCATTAAGTAATTACGTACATAAGATAAGATAATTTTATTTATTTATTTTATTTAATAGGACACCCAACACGGGTTTGCACTAACACATTCAAAAAACAAAACAAAACAAGGTCTTAATCTTAGTGCTCCTGTAATTTATTTGCCTGAACATTGTATCAAGGTCTTAAACTAGATGTAGTCCAATTATGTTCTTATGACGATTGATCTTGAGCGATCACCGCCTCCATTCACCGACTTCCTGCGACTTCACAATTGTTTCAGAAACGACGCTTTAGTTCGTAAAGCGAGCACTCTAGTGCTAGGAGAGCTCTTGAAAGTGCTAGCGAGCAAGTACCTGAATGTGGATAACAGCTCTGCGCTAAGCACCTGTGCCGATGACATACACGTGAGTACATTAGTAAAGCGAGCACTCTATAGTGCTAGGGCAGCTCTTGAAAGTGCTAGCGAGCAAGTACCTGAATGTGGATAACAGCTCTGCGCTAAGCACCTGTGCCGATGACATACACGTGAGTACATTAGTAAAGCGAGCACTCTATAGTGCTAGGGCAGCTCTTGAAAGTGCTAGCGAGCAAGTACCTGAATGTGGATAACAGCTCTGCGCTAAGCACCTGTGCCGATGACATACACGTGAGTACATTAGTAAAGCGAGCACTCTATAGTGCTAGGGCAGCTCTTGAAAGTGCTAGCGAGCAAGTACCTGAATGTGGATAACAGCTCTGCGCTAAGCACCTGTGCCGATGACATACACGTGAGTACATTAGTAAAGCGAGCACTCTATAGTGCTAGGGCAGCTCTTGAAAGTGCTAGCGAGCAAGTACCTGAATGTGGATAACAGCTCTGCGCTAAGCACCTGTGCCGATGACATACACGTGAGTACATTAGTAAAGCGAGCACTCTATAGTGCTAGGGCAGCTCTTGAAAGTGCTAGCGAGCAAGTACCTGAATGTGGATAACAGCTCTGCGCTAAGCACCTGTGCCGATGACATACACGTGAGTACATTAGTAAAGCGAGCACTCTATAGTGCTAGGGCAGCTCTTGAAAGTGCTAGCGAGCAAGTACCTGAATGTGGATAACAGCTCTGCGCTAAGCACCTGTGCCGATGACATACACGTGAGTACATTAGTAAAGCGAGCACTCTATAGTGCTAGGGCAGCTCTTGAAAGTGCTAGCGAGCAAGTACCTGAATGTGGATAACAGCTCTGCGCTAAGCACCTGTGCCGATGACATACACGTGAGTACATTAGTAAAGCGAGCACTCTATAGTGCTAGGGCAGCTCTTGAAAGTGCTAGCGAGCAAGTACCTGAATGTGGATAACAGCTCTGCGCTAAGCACCTGTGCCGATGACATACACGTGAGTACATACCTCATTAGTATATTATATACCCTCTATTCGTACAAAACGTTTCAGTTCTACCTTTACCCCTGACCAAGAGTCAGGGGTAAATAACGGGTCAACTGGGCCCAAATCGGTTTTTTTTCTGAGCCCAGTTTGCCCCTTATCCAAAAGAAAACTATCAAGAGAAAAGTTAGTTAAAACAAGCCTCGGGAGAAACAGCAATTAACTGCCTTCAAAACTAAACGGCCGTAAATTGCTTGATTTCAGGCCTAGACGGTAATGTACTATTATCGTGATGTTTCAGATGGGCCTGGTACAGATACAGTACGGCATAGAGAAGCCACAGTGCATCGGAACACAGCTGCAGAAGGGACAGCCGTACAGTCTGCTGATATACATATATTTCTACTGCCAATCCACAGACAAGTAAACATTATCTTTCACCATTTTCATTTTCCTTCATTTTCCTTTTTTCTTTGAATCAGCTTCCACTCGTTCTCGAGGCACCACACTGGCGCTCCCCAACTAGTAGTAAGAAGGATCATCAAAAGAAAAACAGACCGTGTAGATTCTTCTAGGTCTGGTTGCGTTGGAACAGGAGTAGGTAAATGTAAATTTATTTTTTAAGACGATTCAAAATGATCCTTGTGATTTCAATGAATAAAATAATGATTCGGCCCTCGGGCGGCTTGACAAACTCTGGCACCAGAGGCCAGCACTACCTCATACGAAACGATGACGAATGAATAAAATACTTTTTGACTTTGACTTTGATCTTTATAATTTTCTGTGACGTCCGCTTACGATAATAGTATCTGACATAGTCCTGCTCCCACACTAGGATTCTCTTTGTTATGCGTACAATGCCGTCTTTACCATCAGGGCACACGTGGCCCGTGCCTAGGGCCCCGACCTCACGGGGCCCGGAATAGGCCGATACAACGCTTGCGCTCAATACCTGAAGGCTGAAGTCGCATAATTTTTCGCTCCGCTCGCCGGTATATATCACTCTAGAACACAATGAGGTCAGAATGATACTATAATTAATTTGTTTTTATTTGTACCTTTTTATTTTTTATAATAGGTAGGTACTAGTTATTATAATGATGTTTTTTGAAAATTAATCTAATAATATTTATAATGTGACGTATAATTGACAAATTATTAATAAATTGTTTATATCTGTTTATATCTGTTTATATCTCTATTTATTTAATAATAATTATTATTATTATTTTGAAGAAAAAATAACTATATAAAATAAATATTACTATTTATTTTGCTTTAGCACAGTTTTTTTGCGGCTCGCTTTGTTCGCCGTTATATATTACAGATTTAAGTGTAATTTTTGCTGCACTCTTTTCGAGCTTATACCTTGAAAGTTACAGGCACTGTTACAGGTGAGATTACAGGCACATGAGACTTTTCATCTTTGTCTCAGGGTGGCGGGTGCAGTGCAATGCCACATAGGGCGCGTCCTAGGTGGACTTGACCTGTTAGCTAATGCATTGTTATAGGGCAGAGGTTACCGCTTTACATCAGATGGGCCATCTGCTTGTTCAGTCACTCCAAAAGGTAACAAAAAAAAGTTGAATTTAAATTGATCAAAAAACTTTTGCTACGCCAATGCATATCACAGGCATAGGGGCTCCATTATCATAAAGTGCCCCAGGGCCTCCGATAAGTTAAACACGGTCCTGTGTGCGTATCAGGAACTATTTGGTGTGTTATAATGAATGTTAGTCAGAAGGGTTGAAACCTGAAATAATAATAAGTACTACTTCTTCAGTGCATTATTATTTCTGATTTTAATAATCTATATATATAAAAAACAAAGTCGTGTTAGTTACACCACTTATAACTCAAGAACGGGCGAACTGATTTGGCTGAAAATTGGTGGGGAGGTAGCTTAGAACCAGGAGAAGCACATAAGGGGGGGGGGGGGTCACCAGGGGCTACCCGTGCGAAGCCGGGGCGAATCGCTAGTAAGTATATAATCTATTTCCAGCCCCGAAGAAGCCACCGGTCCCCTCCTGCCGTTCCTTGTGGAACATATCCTGATGATGCCAAACGCATTCAGACCACCCCCCTACATCATCAAGGCTCTTTGGCTCGTGTTTGCTGTAAGTTTTATTACCAAGAGTGTATTCCATCGAAATCAGTTCAGCCAACTGACGTTAAATTGGCAATGGGTAGGCCATATAGCTCACAGAACAGACAACCATTGTAAGGGCGGTTTCGCACTGAGTTCGTTCCGAAAACGAGAAAATACGGTTCGGAGTAGTCGTTGAGTTCGATTACGCACTAGATCCGATTTCCGTCATCAGAACCATACAAATAGTTCTACGAGTACTCCGGACCGTATTTACTCGGATTCAGATCGGACGAAGTGTGAAACCGCCCTCATCATCCACAGCCTGACTTCACCCACTGCTGAGTATAGGCCTCTCTCTGCCTGTGCCATTCCTTATGGTCCCATGCCAGTCTCATCCAGTTTTGGCTCGCGATGCATGCGATATTGTCTGCCCATCTCGTTGCTGACCGCCAAACCGCCCTGATTGGTCCAAAATGTATAGAAAAAAAAACAAAGTTACCTCTAACTTTTGTATATTATATCGATATTTGGCTACATCGATATCTAGTACTTTGGCTAGAATCGAATGCTTATCAAAATGGTGCATATTATGGGTTAAAAATTAGATTCATAAAATCAATATAACAAAGCCGAGGGTTTACTGTCGGGGTTTTGTAAAATGTTCATCTACACTTCTACACTAATATTATATTACCTAAAGAGGAAAGATTTGTATTTTTGTGTGTATGTTTGTAATGAATAAACTCAAAAACTACAGTGCCGATTTCAAAAATTCTTTCACCATTGGAAAGCTACATTCACCCTGAGTGGCATAGGCTAACTGGGGGGGGGGGGGGGGAGGGGGGGCTGTTTTTCATCCTGAAACTACCCGTGCGAGGCCGGGATGAGTCGCTAGTGATCTATATTTTACGAGATATTAAACAAATCTGCTTTCTCGTGCGGATGAGGCGTTTTTTTTGTATGAAGATTTCTGCCTGGTTTTGGCGCAATGACCCCATGCTTTTTCATACTAACGTTAATTTTACCAAATATGGGCGAACAGAGTAGAATTTTACACAGAAATTACTGTTGTTGGCTTTTATATTGGTCATTATTTGCGGCAAATAATATTTAGATGAAGAAAACGGTGGAAAAATAAGATCAAAATTTTAGTCTATACCTACAAGTCATTTCGATGTTGTATTCGCTATTAGTTTTCTTTAAAATACTACTTGGATGACGGAACAAGCAGATGGCCCACCTGATGTTAAGCGGTAACCTTTTCCTATGAATAATGCATTACCTCATAGGTCACGTCCTCCTAGGACGCGCCATATGTGGCATTGCACTGCGCCCGCCACCCTGAGACATAAAGATGAAAAGTCTCATGTGCCTGTAATTTCACCGGCACCCTTGCCCTTCAAACCGGAACACAGCAATGCGAGCACTACTACTTTGCAGCACAAATAGTAGTACTTCCCCGGACGAACTCTTTCACAAAAAAGCTCTACTACTACTAATATCAACTAGGTAATCCAGTAAACAAACATGCTTGATACATTATTAGATGTCGTCAATATCGAACGGTTCTTTAACGTCCCTGGTGGAGCGCGTCTACTTGGAGAAGGCCACAGACCGGCTCGTGGGCATGCTGCAGCCCGAGCTCGCCGTCTACTACACGCACAACCCCGCCCTGCTGCTGTGGGCTCACACTTCGCACCGGATCCCTTACCACGTCAGGACACATGTGGTGAGTTTGGGTGACACCTATCACTACATTATTGTACTACATAGCGCAAGATACTATCACGAAGTAACGTTGCGCTCTTCCAAGAGATGGCGCTAAGGCGTAACAGATCACCTACACGCACTACTTTTGAAATTGGTGGAAATTTACCACCAAAGTTTTTGTAAAAATGGCCACCGTTTTACTAAAACATGACTTAACTGTGACTTCGACGACTTGGAAGGAGTGTAACGTTGCAAAATATATTTAAAATACAATATAGTTAATATAGTAAAAATACAAATCCTTCCCCGCCCTGCTGCTGTGGGCTCACACTTCGCACCGGATCCCTTACCACGTCAGAACCCATGTGGTGAGTTAGGGTGACACCTATCACTACATTATTGTACTACATAGCGCAAGATGCTATCACGAAGTAACATTGCGCTTTTCCAAGAGATGGTGCTATGGCGTAAGCGATCGCCCGCACGCACGACTTTTGAAATTGGGGAAAATTTATCACCAAAGTTTCCGTAAAAATGGCCACCGTTTTACTAAAACATGACTTGACTGTGACCTTGACGACTTCGAAGGAGTGTAACGTTGCAAAATATATTGAAAATACAATATAGTGAATATAGTGAAAATACAAATCCTTCCCCGCCCTGCTGCTGTGGGCTCACACTTCGCACCGGATCCCTTACCACGTCAGAACACATGTGGTGAGTTTGGGTGACACCTATCACTACATTATTGTACTAAATAGCGCAAGATGCTATCACGAAGTAACGTTGCGATTTTCCAAGAGATGGCGCTGTGGCGTATTTGATCGCCTACACGCACGACTTTTGAAATTGATGGAAATTTACCACCAAAGTTTTCGTAAAAATGCCCACCGTTTTACTAAAACATGACTTGACTGTGAATTTGACGACTTGGAAGGAGTGTAACGTTGCAAAATATATTGAAAATACAATATAGTGAATATAGTGAAAATACAAATCCTTCCCCGCCCTGACATATGGTGAGTTAAGGTGACACCTATCACTACATTATTGTACTACATAGCGCAAGATGCTTTCAGGAAGTAACGTTGCGCTCTTCCAAGAGATGGCGCTGTGGCGTATCCGATCACCCTTTAACGGCCAAGCGGCCACTAGAGGGCGCTAGGTGTCTCTGGCTTGCCATTCTCCGTGTGGCCTCTTCACGTGGGTTACACCATCGTGGGATATAGACGTGACATGTGGTGAGCTCATCGCCACCATTGCTTCCCACAACTGACTCTGCTAACGCTATTTTCCAGTAATAACACATTCCTTAAGTAAGCTAGCAGACCAGACAAATCTTATAGCTACCATCGAATCTTACAAACAAGTCCGGGTAATCCCTTAGTCGGGTTTTACGGCATCCACGGGAGGAGATGGAGGGGTTTAGTGGAAATTGGTGCAGCCGTTTCAAAGATCATCAGCTCACAAAAATGCTTTTGGGAGACTTTTTGCTTTTGCAAGGAATTTTATTGATGAGTAGGTATCCTCTTCCCTAGCTTTCCAAGCTGTGCGAGTGATTTCGTGAAAAAGGTCGCAAGCACAGTATTTATTTATTTTTATTTCTTTTCTTTTCTTTTATTTTATTTGGAAAACAAAGAGTATATATATCTAATAAAACACAATTATAAAAACTAATTACTTACCATTAACCTGTTTTCACACGCAAACATGACGCAAGTGTGTAACAGGAAGCGCGCATTTTTCCGAAAGGTTGGTATTATCAGTCTAAGAATTAGACCCCTTCGTCTCCTCCCGTGGATTTTGTTCAAGCCGTACTTGTAGGTACTTATTTTAGATTATTATAATTATTCAAAATCATGAAACTAATCAAAAAATATATGTATTATGTAGTATTACGCTTCGACCAAAGTAAAATAAATGGACTGGCCTTACCCATACAAAACGTCCGTGAAAAATAAGACAATTCGGATTTAGTGTACGGTCAACAAATAAACTATCTATCTATCTATCTATCTATCCAGCCACTGCTGAGTAAAGGCCTCTTCTCTATAGCGCCACTCCTGGCGGTCTTTTAAATAAACTAGGTGAAATTTAATTATTGAACTTCTTAAAAACTGTATTTTTTTAATACTTAATACTTTAACAGATGCAATGTGTTTTCTAAAGTTATTTCAGTAGGTTTATAGTACAAAAGATCGCCGAAAAAAATTCAATTATTGAATGAAACTTTTACAAAAATACATGGTTCCCTTCTGTTTTATGTAGTTACGTATCTATTTTTCAGCTCTCAAACATACACAATATAAATCAATAGAAAAGCAAGTCCACCTAAGGTCTTCAGCTCAATCAATTTGTGAAAAATATATTTTTCATCACTCAATAAACTAAGAAAATATCATAAAAATCGTACGGAAACATAAATGTATAAAAATTCCAGTATTTAAGGAACTGCAGAGTGCAGTTTTAAGAATTTTGCAAAATGAGTTTTTTTATACTACTTGGAATGACAGATCAAGAAGATGGCCCACCTGATGTTAAGTGGTACCCTCTGCCTATGAACAGTGCATTACCTCAGGTCACGTCCACCTAGGACGCGCCCTATGTGGCATTCCACTGCGCCCGCCACCCTGAAACATAAAGATGAAAAGTCCCATGTGGCCGTAATTTCATCGGCACCCTTACCCTTCAAACCGGAACACAGCAATGCGAGCACTACTGCTTTGCGGCAGAAACAGGTATGGTGGTGGTACTTCCCCGGACGAACTCTTTCACAAAAAAGCTCTACTACTACTAACCGTTTTTTGGCGTATAGAATTCATTGTGTAGAAAATGATCAGAGCAAATACGGGAAAATGTATTCCACTTCCAAAAGTCGTCTGTTCTTGCTCGTCTTATGACTTCTATCCATTTTTGTTTACCTTAGATTTTTTTTGGAAAGCTATGAGGTTAATTAACATGCAATTACATATTAAATGCAATTACCTAAAGCGACGTGCTTAGGAATGTTTTGACGTAAATAATGCAAATTACAATTCTAAATCAATACGATACCCCTTAGGCATCAGATTTTTTTGCAGTCTGTACCGGACCATCCGTCATGCGTGAAGTCTTGTCAAATATTTCGTCGCTGTAGTTGGAAAACTAAATAAGTAATAACAACAACAAAACCAACATCGCGAGAAAAACGCGATTTACTGTTTTATTGCGTCAAAAATGGCAATAACTTTTTTATCGTAACTAATTTTTCAGTCCGTGTTTTGATATGTTATAGATTGGTAGTGTATCTATTTTCGAATTTAATGATAATACATTTTAGTTCTTTTGATTAAGAGAAAAAAATAAAAAAACGACTATGTATTTTTCCCTCGCCAAAGTTTTGAATAATTGAAATGATCTATTATTTACTTATTTGATTATGACAGTCCTATCCATGGGTATAGATTTATATAATATTAAAATACATTTTAAAATAAAACCAACTTATAATCATTTCTTTTTATCAAGACTGAATATTAGAAAACTACTGAAACACCTACATTATTTTAGCAGACTTATAAATTCAAAGTAAGTGACATAACAAACTTATCATACGACTAATGCTTATAAAATCAACAAAATGAAAAAAAATTGTTGAACACAATAATTCTAAGTATCAAAAAGAAAAAGGTATGTCGACTAAAATTAAAACTATCTACGAGTATAAACTTGTGTCTGTTAACTTTCATTCAGAGTGGGGAACATTGAGATAATGTCCTGGGGCGTAGTCCTCCTTGTCGCTCGTCCTCTAGAGCAAGACGTGTCCATCGACATGTATGGGCCATCATAACCATGCAATAAAGTCGATTTCGCAAAATGTGTTAGTTATGTAGTTTTCCTACCACACGACGATTTATAAGTTTTTTATCAATTGATGAAAATTATATTACAAAACCTTTACTTACGAATTAAATGCGATGCCTGAAGCTTTATTTGTATTTCTTGTGTTGTTTGCACTTGCAGAAAAGCACAGGAAGGCATTGTATTACCAAGGTATCTAATTTTGGTATTTTTCAGCATAGCTGTCACTCGTTGCCGTGACAAAGACTGACTGAAGCGAAGTATACTAGCTAGGTCTGTTTAGAAGCTTCAAAACTATCGTTCCCTAAGGCCCGTCCATTCATTTTATTTACGTCGATGGTATTACGCATCCTAAGCGCGTTCTCGGATCGGTTCGATTGTCCTCTGGTTTGGAAGCTCGTCCAGAGGACTAAATCATTGTTAATTATTAAGTACTAACCTAGTTTTAAGTTGTGGTACTAAAAAGTTGGACTCCTGTTGCTTGAATAAATAAATATTCTATTCTATTTTGTTAGATATCTCAATGGCTCAAGTTCGAAGACACCCTCCCCGCCGAGCTTACAACCGACCCCTCAATGTGGGAGGTCCTAGTGGACATTCTAGTACGTTCTCGCGACGACACCATCGTTGAGAACTGTACGCACGCTCTGTACGTGAGCTTGGACGAAGCCGACGAGGAGATCCGGCAGGAGTTCTCATTGATGGTGTGGAGCAGCCTGCGCACTGTGCTGTCCAGGGCGCTCGCGGACGATGAACATGCTATGGGTAAGGGCACGATACAGGGCTCATTGGTGGTGTGGAGCAGCCTGCGCACTGTGCTGTCCAGGGCTCTCGCGGACGATGAACATGCAATGGGTAAGGGCACACAGGCCTCATTGGTGGTGTGGAGCAGCCTGCGCACTGTGCTGTCCAGGGCTCTCGCGGACGATGAACATGCAATGGGTAAGGGCACACAGGGCTCATTGGTGGTGTGGAGCAGCCTGCGCACTGTGCTGTCCAGGGCTCTCGCAGACGATGAACATGCTATGGGTAAGGGCAAGATACAGGGCTCATTGGTGGTGTGGAGCAGCCTGCGCACTGTGCTGTCCAGGGCGCTCGCGGACGATGAACATGCAATGGGTAAGGGCACACAGGGCTCATTGGTGGTGTGGAGCAGCCTGCGCACTGTGCTGTCCAGGGCGCTCGCGGACGATGAACATGCAATGGGTAAGGGCACACAGGGCTTATTGGTGGTGTGGAGCAGCCTGCGCACTGTGCTGTCCAGGGCTCTCGCGGACGATGAACATGCAATGGGTAAGGGCACACAGGGCTCATTGGTGGTGTGGAGCAGCCTGCGCACTATGCTGTCCAGGGCTCTCGTGGACGATGAACATGCCATGGGTAAGGGCACACAGGGCTCATTGGTGGTGTGGAGCAGCCTGCGCACTGTGCTGTCCAGGGCTCTCGCGGACGATGAACATGCTATGGGTAAGGGCACACAGGGCTCATTGGTGGTGTGGAGCAGCCTGCGCACTGTGCTGTCCAGGGCTCTCGCAGACGATGAACATGCTATGGTTAAGGGCACGATACAGGGCTCATTGGTGGTGTGGAGCAGCCTGCGCACTGTGCTGTCCAGGGCTCTAGCGGACGATGAACATGCTATGGGTAAGGGCACACAGGGCTCATTCAAAATATCTGTTTACAGACAGACCGACTAAAACACCCCTCCTGTACCGCTCCCATACCTCAGGGACTGACTCAGTTAAGCGCTAGACCTTGTAGTACGGAACGCTCTAGAGCTTATTCTACGTATACATTATAGTCTTAGTACAGTCTACGTCCTACAGTAGGTACATTGTACGTTCTAGGCTCCAACATCTGCTACCTGCTAGAGCTGGCTACCAGTGTCCTGCCGCTCGCGCTGGACCCCGACGTATGCGCGGAGGTGGCCGTGCTGATAGCCGTCATGTTCTCCAAGGACTCGGGGGGCCGTCCAACGAGCGGCTATCAGTTCGAACACGTGTGTCTGAAGATGAGTCTCTATTTGCTGTACTTGGCCAACAACCAGAATGACAATAGAGGTAAGTTAAATACGAGCGGTCGATTTCACCAGCGTTGTTCCTCCCAAGTAGGGTTACCAGATAGAAAATGTTATACTATTAAATAAAAGTTTAATCACGAGGGGCCCTCGTAAGTAACCTTCGAAAACGGTCATTTCAATAGTTTAATTGCTTTTTCACACCACCTGCTCGACAATGTCCATTTACCTACATATCATGCAACCTCAACGTAAAGTAAAGCTTTATATCTTAAGGAATATAAAGTTGTATAAAACATAACATCAGATGGGCCATCAGCTTGATTCGTCATACCCTGGTTCATTTATTTTTGAGCTGGGTCAGCGATTGCCCACCTCCTTTAATATCGCCGTAATCACCGTAATGTTGCAGTGCTGCTGACGTACGTGAACCGGGCCGCGTTCCTGCCGCGCGTACTGTGCGCGGCCGGCAGCGCGGACGAGCGCGTCGCGTGCGCGGCGGTGCGGCTACTCTCGCACGTGGTGCACCACTTCACCAGACACGGCTATCAGGTACACTCCTCTAGAACCGGGCCGCGTTCCTGCCGCGCGTGCTGTGCGCGGCCGGCAGCGCGGACGAGCGCGTCGCTTGCGCGGCGGTGCGGCTAATCTCGCACGTGGTGCACCACTTCACAAGACACGGCTATCAGGTACACTCCTCTACCACTCCCAGCCTCTTCCATCTTCACTCTGAGCACAGAACTGTGTGCTCCAATTATAAAATCCATCGAAAAAGGTAAACCATTTTTAGGGTTTACTCAAAGGGTAAAACAGGACCCTATTACTAAGACTCCGCTGTCTGTCCGTCTGTCTGTCTGTCACCAGGCTGTATCTCATGAACCGTTATAGTCAGATAATTGTCATTTTCCCAAATGATGTATTTCTGTTGCCGCTATAACAACAATAAAATACTAATAATTATTTTCGAAAAAAAAACTGTCTTTGCAGCTAGGATTTTTTCTCCAATACGAGATTTTATAATATTAGTGATCGTAACCGTGTGCTGATCACAATGAGCCTAAACACGGTCAGTCGACTATTATCCATCGAGGAGTTCCGTTGTTCACCTTCCGTCTCCATCATCAGATCAGCTCGCTGTCACCATCATATTGTATTGTCATCGGAACTTGACAAGTATGCCAAATTTCAGCTCAACCGGATATCGGAAAGTCACCCTTATCGCCACCCGTGTAATACTTATCATTGAGTAGTTCCATGGCCAGCTCTGGTCTTCTTCATCAGTTCCACTTCATCAAATGGCACTTTCTGAATGCACATGCTTGACTTTTTGGTGAAAATATCGAAATCGTTATATGTGTGCCTATAATATAAATAAATAAATATAATAAATAATGATGGACAGTTCACACAACATTATCTAGCCCCAAGCTAAGCAGAGCTTGTGTTATTATGGGTACTAGATAACTGATATACTTTACAATACATTACCACAGATAAAATAATATTATACTACATTATATAGTTTTTTTTTAAATTAGGTATGCATATAAAATACCCAGAACACCCTGAAACATACTTATCTGCAGATCGCACAAATATTTGTTCCGAGGCAGGAATCGAACCCGCAACCTCCTGCGTCGCAGGCGAACCTTCACTCGCCACGCCACAGAGGTCGTAACACAATACCAGAGGTCACAGAATATTTTAGGAGTTCCCTCAATTCCTCATGGAAAACATTTAAAAAAACACACGAATTGAGAACCTCCTCTTTTTTTTAAAAATGCTTTTGATTTTTAACCCCCAACGCAAAAACTACGGGGTGTTATAAGTTTTGTCGTATCTGTGTGTTTGTGTGTGTCTGTGTCTGTGTGTGTGGCATCGTAGCTCCCGAACGGATGAACCGATTTCGTGTTTTTTTGTTTGAAAGTTGAATTTGTCGGGAGTGTTCTTAGCTATGTTTGATCAAAATCGGTTCATGCGTTCCATTGCGTTGAGGGTTTTTTAATTAATACAAAATTAATTACTTTTTATTTATTTATGTTCACAGCCAAAATCAGTGGTCCAAATACAAACCAACTTCATAATCCAGTCTCTACGCCGCGACAGCCACAGCGAGCGGGGGGCGTCGCTCCTACAGCTGGTGTGCACGGTCCTTAGCTCAGGCGTGAATACACCGCTGGGTCTGGCCTACGATGTGGAGGAAGCGCCCGTCGTCGAGCGGCAATACAACGCGCTGCGAGCCTTGATGTTCAGGATTCAACTGATGTTGTGTTCCAGGGTGAGTTATTAAACATACATACATACATAATCCAGTCTCTACGCCGCGACAGCCACAGCGAGCGGGGGGGCGTCGCTCCTACAGCTGGTGTGAGTACACCGCTGGCTCTGGCCTACGATGTGGAGGAAGCGCCCGTCGTCGAGCGGCAATGCAACGCGCTGCGAGCCTTGATGTTCAGGATTCAACTGATGTTGTGTTCCAGGGTGAGTTATTAAACATACATACATACATAATCCAGTCTCTACGCTGCGACAGCCACAGCGAGCGGGGGGGGCGTCGCTCCTACAGCTGGTGTGAGTACACCGCTGGCTCTGGCCTACGATGTGGAGGAAGCGCCCGTCGTCGAGTGGCAATACAACGCGCTGCGAGCCTTGATGTTCAGGATTCAACTGATGTTGTGTTCTAGGGTGAGTTATTAAACATACATACATACATAATCCAGTCTCTACGCCGTGACAGCTACAGCGAGCGGGGGGGCGTCGCTCCTACAGCTGGTGTGAGTACACCGCTGGCTCTGGCCTACGATGTGGAGGAAGCGCCCGTCGTCGAGCGGCAATACAACGCGCTGCGAGCCTTGATGTTCAGGATTCAACTGATGTTGTGTTCTAGGGTGAGTTATTAAACATACATACATACATAATCCAGTCTCTACGCCGCGACAGCCACAGCGAGAGGGGGGCGTCGCTCCTACAGCTGGTGTGAGTACACCGCTGGCTCTGGCCTACGATGTAGAGGAAGCGCCCGTCGTCGAGCGGCAATACAACGCGCTGCGAGCCTTGATGTTCAGGATTCAACTGATGTTGTGATGTAGGGTGAGTTATTAAACATACATACATACATAATCCAGTCTCTACGCCGCGACAGCCACAGCGAGCACGAGGCGTCGCTCCTACAGCTGGTGTGAGTACACCGCTGGCTCTGGCCTACGATGTGGAGGAAGCGCCCGTCGTCGAGCGGCAATACAACGCGCTGCGAGCCTTGATGTTCAGGATTCAACAGTCTCTACGCCGCCTATGGACGCCTGCAATACAAAATGTACAAACACCCCTTTTGAAGCACTCTATACTGTAGTCACTTGGGAAAACCTCAGCAGGGAGATCATTCCACAACCTTGTATGCCACAATAGTAGTATAAAAAAAAAACTGTGTTTATTCAATAAAGAGTTACTCAATCTATCTCTGTCTAGGATTCCAAAAATTTGTCATCAGCTGGGTGGAAAACCCTGAGCTCGATATTCAAACACGCTATCGGCTCTAAGAACGACACCAATCTAGTAGCAACTCTCACTTCTCAACCCTGGACGCACATACTTGTGCAGTTCCAACTCGAGCAACAACACATCATACCAGACTTTATCACTTTCGTACACACCTGGCTGACCCTTCTAAGGATCACCATAAAGATGGCCCAAGAAAGGACCAGGGTGCACATGTCTAGACACAGCCTAGTGTTCAGAACTATGGCCTTGTTGAAGAGGCATTTGAAGGTGGAAGGTCTGGAGGGAGACCTCAGGGTCACTGGAGTCAAGATTCTTGAGATTGTGAGAGACATTCTCCGTGATTCAGGGATGGTTGAAATGTTTCATGATTCTGGAATTGCTATGTAAATTTGATGGCTGACTGAACTTAATAATTACAATGTATTTAGTTGCAAGATTTTAATAAATCCTTATAAAAAAAATGCTGACTCTTTTTTCTTGATTTATTGTAGCAAGTATTTTTCCACTTCCATGTATTTTTGTTTGCAATCGCGATTGTGTTCCCTATTTATATTGTGACACGGATCAATTTCCTATGCATAAAATACTTCAAGGTATATTGAACCCTGGTTTTTGGCGCTGGTATGGTATCTTATATACATACACCTTTAGATATTCAGGTACATGAAACTTTTCATCTTTATGTCTCAGGGTGGCGGGCGCAGTGCAATGCCATGCCACATAGTGCGCGTCCTAGGGGGACGTGTCCTATGTGATAATGCGTTGTTAAAGGCAGAGGTTATCGCTTAACTTCAGATGGTGAAAATGTTATCTCAATAAATGTTTTCAGAAGTTTTTTTTTTATACTACTAGAATGACTGAACAAGCAGAAGGCCCAATTTGATGTTAAGCGGTAACCTCTGCCTATGAACAGTGCATTACCTTATAGGTCATGTCCACCTAGGACGCGCCCTATGTGGCAATGCACTGCGCCCGCCACCCTGAGACATAAAGATGAAAAGTCTCATGTGCCTGTAATTTCACCGGCACCCCTTACCCTTCAAACCGGAACACAGCAATGCGAGCACTACTGCTTTCCGGCAGAAATAGGTATGGTGGTGGTACTTCCCCGGACGAACTGTTTCACAAAAAAGCTCTATTACTACTAAAAGAAGAAGTTGGTTAGAAGGGTAAATAATATAGGTAACCTGCATCGTGTGTCTCAGGTGTGTGTCATATTCGCGATGTCTCAGTTCGGGGTGAAATACCAACTACCTAGTTGTTTTAGTTTCATTTCAATTACATAATTGTTGCAACAATACACGCAAACCAACTAATTGACTTTCCCTTATTGATCGTCCAAAATGTTCCGGAACCACTTTCCATACTTTGAATAGGACAAAGTGAAATTATAATATCGCCAGGCCCATAAACGCACCGCACTCGGATTGAATAGGAATGAAGAGGAAAGTACAGTAGATATGTATTTATCGAATCGCACCTTTTCTCATTGATATGCTCGATATAACCTGATTGGTGTTTTGTCACATTGGTAGGGCGGGTTGGCCTTTCTACGAAGGAGTAACTATAGGTACGGCGCACTAGGTAGGTGCCAACTATAGTAGTTGTAGGTTGTAGGACCAGTACGTGAATCTAATGCTTATGGTAAAATTTTCGCACTTTTTGATATAGGATTTTTGTAAATAAGTACAGATTTTTTCATAATATACTGAAGATAGAATTGAAATAATCGTGGCATTTGCGCAGCGGGCTATGGAGAGAACTATGCTACGTGATGGAATCCGGAATAAGGAGATTTGTAGAAGAAACTAGATCACCGACATAGCTCTCAGAAGCTATCATTATAGGAATCCATCAAGGGTCTGCGATGCCAATGACACCTTACGGTTCCTGCTAAAGACCGGTTATTGTTAATGGGAGGCGATTACATAACTTGAAGGCGAAGGGCATGGCGTTCAATGTCCTGTGATGTAAGCTGGTCCGGTTCTACAGTATCCACTTTGAGAGACCTGGTTTTTTTTTTTTTTTTTTTTTTTTTTTCTTGAATTACGGAATAACCTAATGGCCCACCTGATATTAAGCGGTAACCTGTGACTTTAACAATGCTTTTCCACATAAGTAGGTCACGTCTATCTAGGACGCGCCCTAAGTAGCATTGCACTGCGGCCCACCACCCTGAGACATATGAAGAGTCCCATGTGCCTGTAATTCTTCAAACCGGAACACAGCAATGCGAGCACTACTGCTTTGCGGCTGAAATAGGTACGGCGGTAGTACTTCCCCAGACGAACTCTTTCACAAAAAAGCTCTACTACTACACTACTACTACTACTAAACTACTACTGTTTGTACGGTATGTCTTCACAGTCACTCAAGCCCTTTTAAAAGTCAAATTAAAACAGTAAACTATGCATATTATATAGCATTCGGCATGATCTATACGATATTATGACGACCTCTTTTGGCGGGCGAGTAGCGGGCTGAGGCGCAAGATCGCGGGTTCGTTTCCCGCAGCGAGACAAATGTTTGCATGATCTGCCAGGATTTGTTCCGCGTGTGTTTTTGTACCATGATACTCGTAATCATAGAATTGAAATTACCGTGGCTTAGTATCATTTTATGAAAAATGTTCCCGTCTCACGACCTTCGAGCGTGGTCGCGGTCGGTGCTCATGAAGCCTCTGAATGGTCAACGAAATGTGAGCAGGAGAATAGTAAAGTGCGTGGTGTATAGTCATCATTTTTCTAAAATGGTGCTCGTAGTTTACGTTACAGGGAATCCTGTGTGGGATCAGGACTATGGATGTGCTTGTTGGGTGCTATCTAAGGGATTAAATCAAGGACTAGGCATTCATCTGAGCTGTGGTGATCACCAATCCGCCTGCCAAGCGTGGTGATTATGGCAAATCTCCCGATTGTATTCTATTGGAAAGGCCTCGTCCGACAGTGGACTTCTAATGGCTGATGATATGATGATGTTTCGGGACAGCTTTTCACCACACTTATTCGTAGTACCAAAGGTTACAATATAAGGCTATCTACAGATACCCCAGGGAAAACAGGGAAGACTCAGAATTAAAATAGTCTTTACTGTTTCTTTTTTTAATTATTATTTGAATGACAGTACAAGCATATGATCCACCTGATGTTGAGCGGTAACCTCTGCCTTTAGCTCATAGGTCACGTCCACCTAGGACGCGCCCTGTGTGGCATTGCACTGCGCCCGCCACCCTGAGACATAAAGATGAAAAGTCTCATGTGCCTGTAATTTCACCTTAAATTGTTTCAACATAGGAGGTCTCTTAGTAGTCTGTGGAAACCAAAAGACAGTGACAAGAGGGAAGAAGATGATGCAGTGATGATGGTGATGTAGCAGACACACTTACTTTATAGGTACCTACCTACTTACCAAAATTATATCATCATTGTCATCATCAGCCTACAGAAGGACTCTGCTGGACATAGGCCTCTCCATCAAAATGACACAACGAACAGTCTTAGCCGCCTCCATCCACCGACTTCCCGGGACCTTTATAATGCGTTATGTGTGAGTTATCCTTTGGGGAAAAATAAACGAACTTTCTTTCTTATTTTATTTTTCTTTCAAGTTCTTTGGTCTATCGAAGTTCTTCCTCTCCTTGTTCTTCCTCTGTTTGTGGTGGCCACTCGAGAACCTTTATTATCAATGGTTATCAGTTCTATATGGCGTGCCTATTGCCGCTGCAACTTGCTAATTCTGAGAGCTAGCCATGATCTTAGATCTACGGATATCCTCATTTCGGATTTTATCACGTAGTGAAACTCCGAGCGTAGCTCTCTCCATAGCCCGCTGCGCAACATACATTATACAGCTCGTAACGAAGTTCGGCAACTCCTGACCCAGGTTTTTTTTTTTTTTTTTTTTTATGCTACTTGGATGACGGAACAAGCAAGAGGCCCACCTGATGTTAAGCGGTAACCTCTGCCTATGAACAGTGCATTACCTCATAGGTCACGTCCACCTAGGACGCACCCTATGTGGCATTGCACTGCGCCCGCCACCCTGAGACATAGATGTAAAGTCTCATGTGCCTGTAATTTCACCGGCACCCTTACCCTTCAAACCGGAACACAGCAATGCGAGCACTACTGCTTTGCGGCAGAAATAGATATGGTGGTAGTACTTCCCCGGACGAACTTTTTCACAAAAAAGCTCTACTACTACTATGAACCAGCGCCCCTTTATAAAGGTAATCAGTACGGCTCTAAATGTTATTTCTTGTTAAATTTTTCAACATAGGAGAACTTGTATATTTTTAGAAGTTGGGAAGTAAAAGTTGTATATATAAATAATTAGATAAATCAACTCATTGCATTTGCGTGAAACAAAACGCAACAATAAGCTTCATTACGAATTTACGTTTAATTTCCACGAAGAACTTGATAGAGGGGTCAGAGATAGGTTGTATTTACCATGAAGGTAAATTAAATGTAAATTAGTCAAAAAAGTTGGGTCAAACAATATATGGGGAGTTGCCAATGTTCTTTATTTTGCTGGCTACTTACCATAGCAATTTGTCCATGGTCCTCTGGACTCTACCACTGTAGAGTCTTATTTTTAACATAGTGCATCCATAGCATTAAACTTTCGCTGCCATATCTTTTGAAACATAACCAGCGTAATTATGACACCCCCTTACCAGTTGGCGAGCCGCCGCGCGCCAGTCGACCGGCAACCTGCGAGCTAGCGTGTGACTTGCAGCTCGCTGTGACTGTACTTGTGACGCTCCTAACTTGGACTGTAGTGATGATATTGTGATCTGTGATGATATCGAGGACTTTTTGTGCTGTTAAAATGAATGGTAAGGGATTTATTCAGCTGCTTTTTGTAATGTTTTGTTTTCCTTTTTTGTTTCCCACTGCTGGGCAAAGTTCTCCTCCAATTTTCTACCATTTATCCGGGCTGTTGGCAGTTTCCTATTAATCCTTAGACCAGTATCTTAGCTCATGTGGTACGTGCCTCCCGGGATAAAAACTGTATTCCCGGCTACGATCTACGGTATATCTATGCAAAGTTTCATCCAAATTGGATCAATCATTGCGAACCTACATACATACATACATATATAATAGTAGATTGTATCATAAGGGAGCAACATAATATTTTTACGGCGAGGGCGCTTTTTTGAATCCAGAGCGAAGTGAGGGATTCTAGAGTAGAATCCCGAGCGTAGCGAGGGATTCTTTAGTAGAATCCTGAACGTAGCGAGGGATTCAAAGTACGTCGCCCGAGCCTAAAATATATGTTGCGCCCGTGTGATACACTCTGCTTTTCATCACCCACTATGAGAAAATAAAAGGCACCTCATATGTTATTGTAATATTATTATTTAATAAAACAAATGGTTGTTTTTTTGTTTTTTTGTGTTTTTTTTTTTGTGTTTGTGTTTTTTTGTGTTTTGTGCTTTTTTGTGTTTTTTTTTGTGTTTGTGTTTTTTGTGTGTATTGTGCTTTTTTGTGTTTTTTATGTATTGTGTTTTTTGTGTTGTGTTTTTTCTGTGTTTTATGTTATTTGTGTTTTTTTTTGTTTTTGAGTTTTTTTTGTGTTTTGTGTTTTTTGTGTGTTTTGTATTGTTTGTGTTTTTTTTTTGTGTTTATGGTGTTTTTTTTTTTTTTTTTTTGTTTTGGGCCGTCGTACCAGCCAGTATTTATTCAAACAATATTTGCGTTCGAATTATTTGGCGCTGGTTCCAAATTCAATAAGTGCGCCGCAATTATCTTTGCCGCGCACTTTTTGAATTAGGAACTTAATAAGTGCGCCGGAAAACTCATTACTGCCCGCTAAAAGTTTCTCATAGAAAACACCACCGTTGGGTGCACTTAAAGGCGAACCCAGTCGTCCTTTTCGAATAGATGGGATGAAAATATACATCTATATCTTTGCATTTTTATTATGAGGAATAATCTTTACTTAAGTACAGAAAGAATAATAAGGCTATTAAAGAAGGTAGGTATGTACAACATTAGCATTAATTTCTAAGATGTTCGTAAGTATATGAAAATAAAAGAAGTTTGCCTTCTGTGCTAAAAAACTGTGTTACGGGTATTATTTTATCTGTGGTTACGGCATGGTAACGCTTCTTACCCCATATAGGTAGTAAAATAGTAAAATATACATAAACATTAAGGCCATATAAATATATACCTTATAAGCTAACCATATATATTTTTAACATAAAACTATCACTCAAGCTTTAATAGAGGGATTGGGTTTCGATAACGCTTCCTTATAGTGTCAGTAAACAATGCCAGCCGGCCAGAACTCCAGACCAAGGAGCACATCCTAGTTAAACAGTTAATCTACCTAAAGACTGTGTTGTAAACGATCTAAAGGTAGCTCAACTGATTCAAATCACTAGCAGACGGAAGCGTCCAGAAGAAGGATTAATTATTATTCTTCATTCATTCTTTTCAATTATTATTTTTTATTACAGTTTCGTAATTATTAGGTACTTGCATTTCTAGTTTGTTTTTACCGTAAACGCATGGTGCTCAAACAGTCAGACAGACTATATTAGTATCACTCGATATATCTACAAGGCCAATCATTAATCAATTTAATTACGTAAACTAACACAAATATGAATATTTGATTTTTTTATATAAATATTACGTAAACAGCCCATAAACTTTCAACGGAATTTTTCTCCAAAATTTAAATACAAAGATCACTTTCTACCTACGAATAGTAAACGCAGGGTGTGTGGTGTGCGTAACTTACCTTTTGAATAGAATTCATACATAATTTATTTATTTGTGCTTTTCTTAGCCGATTACTTGGATTAGAACCGTCGAAAAGGACCTGAAGACGAAGGTTTTAGACCTTGAACTCACGCAAAAGCGTACAGAAAGGCGCGTGAACAGGACCCTAAGAACAAATAAAGATTTGGGACATAACCCAGGACAAAAAAGACTTTGATACAAACTACCCCGATGTAGGTAGTCCTACCTATATTTAACTACTAGTGGAATGCCCGCGATTTCGTCTGCGAGTATATTTCCATAAAAACTTACACACCACTGCACCCCCTTAGGGGTTGAATTTCTGGAATTCCTTTCTTAGTGCACCCCTAGACCACAAAAGGAACGTACCCTCCAAATGTCAGGTCTCTAGAACTTATGGTTTAGGCTGTGCGTTGATAGTCAGTCAGTCAGTCAGTCACGCAACGATTTTGTATATATTGATATTCACGATACGCATTTACGTTTGGCGCGCACTGTAGGTACCGTTGCGTCTGATGAGTTTCGTTCCGGAAGCTGCCTTGTTCGACTTGTTTGCTCAAACGAGAGCAGACTTCAAAGTATGGCTTTTTACTGGGTCTTAAGGAGTAGTCAGATTAAATGCGGTCCGGCAACGGTCCGGCTGCGGCTGTCAAACGTATTACCAAACCGCACCGCTTACAAACAGCGTTTGGTGTGACGTCTCTTGTACATTTCCTTGTACCACAAATTAGCCTGGTTCCGTTCGGTGAAGGTGCATAATTTCTTCTCTTTAATTAGCTAGTATCATCAGCACTCAGCAGTCTTTTGAACCTTTCGTTCACTACTGGACGAGGCCTACACCGTAGAATGCAATGGGGTCATTATAGCCAACTATACCCAAAAAGCTTACAATGCTCTGCGGGTACAACAATGCGTTTAGGGCTCTGTTGCGGCTTCCACGCTTCTGCAGCGCTTCAGGTATGTTTGCCGAGGCGCGTACCGACACCTTTGACGCCATCTGGCGCAAAAAGACGGCCTAACTATTGAGCAGGCTTCGCACGAGCAGCATCAGCATCCTAAGCGTGTTCTCTGATCGGTTTAATAGTCTTCTGGTTTGGAAGCTCGTCCAGAGGACTAAATCAATGTTAATTAAAGTAGGTACTAACCTAGTTTCAAGTTGTTTTACCTACTACTAACAATTTGGACTTAGTTGTCAGAATAAATTTATATTCTTTCTATTCTATAGCAATCACCCGCGTGGCGGAAGGATGGGTGTTCGTAGTATTAGTGTTGAGTACTCTGGAGGTGGTAGGTGCTGATTAAAAAACTCCAAGGGAAGGGCCCTAAACGTTTTAATTAACATTGATAGACTTTTGTTTGACCGCGATCTCACCTTTTGCTAAGTGACGATGTGGCCGACGATGGAGCACAAAGGTCTAGAAGGAACCTATTCACTCTAGCCTGGCACCTATTCACTCTAGCCTTGAAGAGACCCAGATTATAGTTTTCAGGAAAGACAGACGACGGCAGTGTGATTCACTCCTTAGCAGTTCGCATTAGGAAAGTAGAACCGAAACGTTAAGTACGAATAGAGGGTGTAATGATGTGGTAAGGATAGTACCGAGCCGTGCGTATGCTCATCCTACGATGAAAAGGAGATGCTGGGATCAGATCGTGAAGTTCCTGGTATCATTCCCCGAAATGTAACAGATCGAAAGGCATGCAACTTTAGGCAGTGCTCGTGACCATGCTTAGTCTCCGCCATATGTATAGCTCACTATAAGCCTAAAAGCTCTGCGTTCGATTGAGTCCAAGGCAGCAAGCTGGTGTTTGGCCGAGCCATCCTAAACATGGCAGCAGTACTCCATATACCAGCCTGGACTTAGAGAAATCCCTTAGTCAGCTTTTTCAATATCCACGGTATCAGTCAGAAGGGTATATTTTTAGGTCAAACATACCACAGCAATAATGAGTGAAATTTTACCGATATTATGTTCCAAAGAAAAAGCACGCATCGATGCTAATCTGGGTGGAGGAATCACCTTAACTGATGAACTGAATTGGATAGAGCGTGCGATTGGTATGCACATTAGATTGCATACGGCGAATCGCAAATTGCTTGGTGTTTGCTTTTAGCATTAGCAAGTAACGGAGAATGGAGCTGAATGCAATGAGGCTTCAACTTGTTTTAGTATGAGCTCTATGCTACTTTAATGTTTATTTTAACCCACCAAGGGACATTTAACATTTACAGGACAGTTTTTATAGAAACTAGACAATTTGCATTTATATACACTAATATTATAAAGAGGAAAGATTTGTACCTATTTTTGTATGTTTGTATGTTTGTAATGAATACGCTCAAAAAGTACTGGGCCGATTTAAAAACTTCTTTCACCATTGGACAGCTACGTTCACCCTGAGTGACATAGGCTACCAGGGGGGGGGGGATACGAGGGGGGGGGCTGTTTTTCATCTGAAACTACCCGTGCGAAGCCGGGACGAGTCGCTAGTTTTTAAATAAACTTAATAATCTAATATAAACGACTGAGCGAGCGAAGTCTTTGCAACAATTGGCAAAAGCTTTCATCTTTACGGATGTAAATTGCTGCTCACGTATAGGTGCAGACCGTAGGTATTTTTCAACTAATCTTGACGTTTTCCATAGTTGTTTTAGCTTCGGCGATTTTTGATTGGAAGTGTATTCCCCAAAAAGGCTAGTACAGGCAAATTAGCAAAAAGTGTGGCCCTAAGTCGAGTAGTCGTGGATTCTTATGGAATCGATAGAAGACACGAATAGAAGCTTATCCCAGGTTTGCACCGTTTCTGGCGCATACGGAAGGCTTTTAAATATTAGGTACAAACTTTGAAAAATTGTAACTTTTGAATAAACAAAAAAGTGTTAAGTGCAAGTTCAATTACTTATAGAGACAGTCTTAGTGCGTTATGGATTTTAATTAAAACTACGTGCATAGTGGGAAACACTGTGAATTTGTTTTTTTTAGTTTGCGGCTCGGGGGAAATTTATGTACTCGGTGCAAACTTACATAAGGTTTCTATAAGTATTATAAACACTATATTAGTTTTGCACACCTCAGCGAATTACGGAACATAGTTTTTTTTATTTTTTTGTAATTTGTACTTCGGGGGAAACTTATGTAGTCGTGCAAATTTTATCATGGTATATACTATAAGTTTACTACATTCGCACGTAAAAAAAACTACAAATTTCGTACCGGAAGTACTTCTTAATAAAAGATCTTAATAAGAAATCAACGGCGTGGGTGGGGTGCAGATTCATACCAAAATGTAGGCCGTATTCATCCCACGAATAATAAAATTGTATATTTGTCCATATTAATCGCAAAATGTAGTCCGGATTCATACCGCGCCACGGCCTTTAACAATGGATATTAGTACGGTCAGACAGAAAAATGCCTTAATATCATTTTCATATATTTTTGTTGGATGCAAATTATTAATAATTGGCGTTCGTATGTTTGTATGTTTGTCTGAAGATAACTTGCGAACTGTTGATATATTCTTTATAAAACTAGTATTCTTTATACAATTTGGTAGATGGGTATATAGTATTAGTACAATTTGTGTAAGGTTATGAGTTAAATTGGTTCGGGTGTTGTAGAAGATATTGGGGCCCAAGAAAGGGTAAAAAAGTGAAACAATCATAAACGTTTCAAAACTAGTTTTAATTTTATTTTAGACTGTGTAACTTTTGGGATATAAGCAAAGAAGTAAAAATAAATAACCTCTACAGTTTTTCCAGTAATCTACTATCATCCATCGAGGAGTTCCGTTGTCCACCTTCCGTCTCCATCATCAGATCAGCTCGCTGTCACCATCATAAATAAATATTTAATAAATAAATAATGCTGGACAGCTCACACAACCTTATCTAGCCCGAAGCTAAGTAAGAGAGCTTGTGTTATAGGTTCTAGATAACTGTTATACTTTAATACAATACATTACATAGATAGATATTTTTTATTATGCATAGAAAATACCCAACGAAAACATATAACAAAACATTAATAACATCCTGAACAGATATCTGCAGATACTACAAATATTTATAAATTATACAATATGGGTAAATTCAAGAGAAATATCAATAGGGCTCTTAATGGTAGGCAGCGCGTTTGCAATACCGTGGGTGTTGTCCATAGGCGGCGGTGACTGCTTCACACCAGGCGGGCCGTCTGCTTGTTTGTCACGTTTAGGGCATGTAATATCGGAAGGTTATCAATTCCTATACTGATTTCCGATATTAAATCTCAATATTGGCATTCCGATATTAATATCGGAATTTCGTTATTTATTTAGAAATTGCACATTTTATTTATAAATTGCACAAATTCGGTATTAGGTTGGATTAAGTGCAATACAAAATATTTTTAAATCGTATTCTAATCGTATCTGATCACGGGAGAACTAACTAATGTCTTTGCGAGTAGATGTTACTGGCAGATATATCAATCTACCCTCTTTCTCACTCTTTTATTATGAACGATACCACTACCATCGGTTTCATTGTCACACTTCACCCCAACTCGACACACAACACTATCGGTATCCGGTCGCGTAGCAGGTACCACACTTTTTTGATTTTTACATATTCTCACCACAGGCTTCCTCCATACTCCAGATAATTGAAAACGATCTTCTCTTAAATAAAACTAAATAATAACTTTCAGCATTGCATGTATTCAGTGAATCATCACAATAAATTTTCGAAATGGCGACCTTCTTGCTAAATATATAATCAGCATCGTCTAAAAAAAATATCTTTAAAGCGTAGAAAAGCGATTCTGTTGCTTTTAAATTGTTGCTTCTGCCTGGGTCAACCTTTTTCGCAATTCTTCCACATTTCGGCACTCTCGAGAGTAAACAATCTCTTTATAATATCCCCAAACAAAAAAGTCAATGGGGTTTAAGTCGAGAGATCGTGGGGCCATGCCATAGGCCCGCCTCGGCCAATCCATTTATCACCAAGTATCGCATTTTGTTAGTAGTAGTAGAGCTTTTTTGTGAAATACTTCGTCTGGGAAAGTACTACCACCATACCTATTTCTGCCGCAAAGCAGTAGTGCTCGCATTGCTGTGTTCCGGTTTGGTACCGGTGAAATTACAGTCACATGAGACTTTTCATCTTTATGTCTCAGGGTGGCGGGCGCAGTGCAATGTCACATAGGGCGCGTCCTAGGAGGGCGTGACCTATGTGATAATGCATTGTTCATAGGAAGAGAGTACCGCTTATCATCAGGTGGACCATCTGCTTGTTCAGTCATTCTAAGTAGTATTAAAAAAACCTGTCATTAAGATATTGTCTAAATTATGACGCAAAGTGACATGGTGCGCCGTCGTTTCAAAAAGTCATGTTTCGGCGTGTTAGTAAAATGATGTCTGTGGATTATCCATTTAAATCTTCTCTTAAAAAGTTCAAGTATGACTCGCCATTTAGGCGATCTGGCAGTTGGAATGGGCCCACCATCTGTCGTAGGTTTCTGCCTCGTATGTAGAAAATAATGTCCTTGAACAACAAGGATGGGTTGTTTTACTATTGATTATGTGCAATACAATCTTCAGACTGTCACATTTCTTTTTAATTCCGACTTGCAGAACATTTTTAAAAACTCTTTTGTGAACTAACTTTTATTAAATTGAGTGTTTTTATGATCCTGTGCAAGAATCTGGAACAAGGTTACATGACTAATAGCTGTCACATCAGCCATGTTTTTAAGATAGGTTTGGATGAAAAAGATTATGTGACTTTTTTTTTAAACGTTCATTGAAAGTAAGAGTTTAGGCAAAAAAAAAAATATCTTCATATTATTATTTTTATTTTAATGCAATAGTAGGTGCTATTGATGTAAATGCTATCAGAAAAGGTAGCCCTAGTATTTAGCTTATTTACAACAAAAAAAAACAGGCCTCTACCTCAACGAATCGAGTCACAATGGCCAAAAAAGTGTAAGAGCTCCGATTGTCTTAAAAACACATAACTCGAAAACTACTAAAAATCGCGAAATGGGGGTGATTCGGGTATCTCTGGGGGTAACCTTTCCTTGGACTTCAGCTTGACACTACTTTTTGGGACACACTGTATACATTATTACTTTGTTGATTATTTTATACCAACAATTTTATGAAATAAATAGATGTTCCGTAATAACATATATTTTTGCTGACGTTACTTTCACTCGTTTTAGATGTAGGTATTTCTAGGTGGGATAAATACGGACTCTAAAAATGAAATGAATATTAATTGTATGAATCCGGAATAATTATTATTACTTTCAGCTCGTGGGATGATTTTCTGGGATCAATACGGATGCACCCCGCGGTCGGGGGACAGTGTTAGCAGTGTAGCACCACAGTATATATATGAGTTTCTTAGCCCCGCACTGAACTTACATATATAATACTTAAAAAATGCATGTTCCGTATATAAATTCCAGTATTAAATGGCTGGCGAATGTAGTACTAATCAAATGAATAAGTTTAAGTGAAATTCCAGAATTGCCTGAAATTTCCCCGAAGTAGAGCGACAATAAAATATGGAAAAGGTGACTTCCGTGTGAGGTACCCAGGTGCAAACCTGGTAATTTATTTGGCCCATTTTTCTGGTAATTCTGTCAATTTGCACCGACTACTTCAATTTCCCCCGAGCAGCAATACATAAAAACAGTTTTTTTAGTAATGTTTTTTTTTTCGTATGTTCCGTATGTCGGATTAAAAAATACTTGGTGCAAATGTAGATCATAACGGTCTTAAGTGTATGCCAAATTGCACCGACTACATCTATTTTCCCCATTAAGTTACGGGTATTATAAGGTTTTCACCGATTTCACCCTGTTCCGGGGGGGTGAATTTGCTGAAAGTTATATTAGAGGTGATTTTCAAGCCAAACAAAACAATTAGAAAAGGTTTTGTGACTACATCTAATTACTTCCACACTTTTGCTAAAAATCACCTAATTTGCCTGTACTAGGCGGGAAGTTTGCTGCGGCACCATTTACAGTCGATTTTGATAATACCTATGTGGCAAAAACATTCGGACTCAAGTCTAAACAAGAATTTATATTATGAGCAATCGGTCAAGAGGTTGTCAAGATATAGATTATGGATCGAAATGATGCATTGAATAATTAGGTAGTTAGGTACATACCTACATCCAAACATCATCTTAAGTTTTTATTTGTTTTAAGTTACAGGTATTTTGTCGACTTCCTCAAGATTCAGAATATTTTCATCATTATTGTTAGACAAATAGAAAGCAAGTCGTGATCGATTATCCAGTTTCACTTTTATTGTTCTGTTAAATTCATCTGCTTATCAAATACCTTCAATTCATTATCGACATTCTATATCACGCGGGGCAAAGGCAGCTTCTCTATAAGTCGCAAGTCCGGCCCCACATGGAGTACTGCTGTCACCTCTGGGCAAGAGCACCTGGCTACCAGCTTGGACCTTTTGACTCGGTTCAAAGGCGTGCTATGAGAGTTGACGACAATCCCAAGCTCACGAACGGTATTGAGCCCTTAAGCCTGAGGAGTGACTTTGCCTCTCTCTGCGTGTTCTACCGTTTGTACTTAAAATGGGTTTTGTTCCGAGGAATTGTTTGACATGATGCCTACAGCAACCGTTTATCACCGCAGCGCTCGCCATCGGCAGAGGATTCATCCGCACACCTTACAGCCAGGGTGGTCCCAAACTGTGCGGTTTCAGAGGAACTTCCTCCTGCGAACTCTCAGGTTGTGGAATGATCTCCCTGCTGAGGTTTTCCCAAGTGGCTACAGTATGGAGTTCTTCAAAAGGGGTGTTTGGAAATGTTTAAAGTGTCGGCAACGCGCGTGTGTTGCCTTTGATATTGCGGGTATAGGTTACGGTAACCGCTTACCAACAGGTGGGCGTATGCTTGTTTGCTACCTTGTCAGTATAAAAAAAAGTATTTTCTTATAGTAGTCGCATATCATGTGTTACATCTGACATCTCACCTCCTTTTCTTTCACTTATCGTCGTAGATATTTCTGCAAAGATCACTATCATTGTAAGAAAGTGAAACACTATTTCAAGCTAAAATTACACTGGTTAAACGAACGTAACTACCAAGCTAGTAAATAAATTACACTCGTTAGACGAACCTACCTGTGTGGCGAGTAAATAAGAGCTTTTCAACTGTGGATGAACCACGGAAACATTGACGTACTTATTAGAAAGCTGCAGTAAAATGTCGGGAAGTGAAGCAGGTTTCAAATGATATGTTGTTAAACAAACAGGTAACATTTGAGATCGGAAGTTCATAATTTTGCAAGGAAGTTAAGAAGAAAACTCAGGCGGTCTGTCGACCAAAGCGGAGACGAACCAATAATAATGATAATGCTGGACACAGTTCACACAGCATTATCTAGCCCCAAGCTAAGCAGAGCTTGTGTTTTGGGTACTAGATAACTGATATACTTAATACAAGACATTATATGGATAGATATGTTTTATTATAAGTACATAGAAAATACCCAGAACACCCTGAACAAATATTTACAGATCGTACATGTATTTGTTCTGGGGCGGGAATCGAACCCGCAACCTCCTGCGTCACAGGCAAACTGTCGCCCGCCGCGCCACAGAGGTCGTCAAAATTCATTATGAATTTTACAGCTTTGTGGCTTGCTTTGTGGTTTGTACACAAACATATAAATATAAAATGGAGAGCCAATTACAAGTTTCAACACACAGTTGCAAAGTGTAGCAAAAAAAACACAAGTAGGCAGTAGTACTATTAAGTATATAACAAAATTCTATAATTTAGGTAGTAAAGTAAATATTATCGTTAATAAATAAATTTAAAAAAAAACTTAACGCTTGAGCACAGTTTTGGAGTATAAAACAAAGTCGCTTTCCGCGTCTGTCTGTATATCCGCTAACTACTCCTAAACCACGCAACTATATATATAGCGACCCGCCCGGCGTCGCACGCGCAGTAACACCACCGTCGTCTGTTTTTCCTGAAAACTATAATCTGGGTCTCTTCAAGGCTAGACTGAATAGGTGCCTTCTAGACGTTTGTGCTCCATCTTCGGCCACATCGTTACTTACCAACAGGTGAGATCGTGGTCAAACAAAGGTCTATCAATGGTAAAAAAAAAAAGTTTTCTAAATTACACCCGTGCAAAGCCAGGCGGTTCGTTATCTAATTACATACATACATAGACACACGCCTTTTCCCCCGAAAGAGTAGGTTAGATAGAGCCTCAAATGGGCCTCTTTTCACCGTGGGATGCACATCGGGGGAAACAGCCGTGGCAAGTGGTGATCTCTGCACCACGTTATCTAATTACTTGTCAAATAACGTAAAATCAAGGTAAAATCGTAATTTTAAGAATGTCTGTAACACGCACAAGATCATCGAACCGTACACTTGAAACCATTTATGCATTCGCGTGTGTCGTTCAACTAACTCTAGATGCTAATCATAATGAATGAACATACCTACTCGTTCTCCTTGTGTAAACTTTCACTGTGGAAAGTGTAGGGCTAATTTTGGTGGTGTTTGGTAACTTTATGACCACTGTCCGTTTGTAGACTGTTATTGTGTAACCGTAGATGGTGTAACATATGGGGTTCCCATGCTAACGGTGCGTTAACTTATATGGGAATGTGCGTTATGCAGACATGCGTAACGCAATTTTTATGACCTGTCGTTATGTTGGACGTAAATGCCAGGTACCTATAATGTTCTTCAGTTCGTCATGACTGAACAGAAATTGCTCGAAAAAACATAGGCAACTCCCCATACATTGTTTGACCCAACTTTTTTGATTAAAGTAACAGAACATTACATACAGTTGAGATACTTTTGGTTATTGATAAATATGTTAAGATTAGATAATGAAAAATCTTATTTAATTTCTTGCGTAGAAGTTTTGGGAAAGTAATGAAACTTGTCGCGTTTTGTTTCAAGCAAATGCAATGAGTTGATTTATCAAAAAAAAAATACAACTTTTGCTTCCGAACTTCTAAAAGTTCTTTACAAAAATTGAACAAATAAACAACATTTAGAACCGTACTAATTACTTCCATGAAGGGTGGTTCATTTATTTTTGACTCGGGTCAGGGGTTGCCCACCTCCTTTGGTAGTTTGATTGAGGTTGTACTTGAGAAATTTGCTGGTATGTATATGAGTTAAATGAAACAAGAGGTTATCAATTTATGTGCATCCAGAAGGGGGCAAAACAACATTAAGAGGCAGACAACAGCTAAATTCCTTCACTATCTAACAGAACAGCGCTCGCGCTACGAAATTTGAACGAAAATCACGTAAATCAAATATAATTGCTGCGTAATCGAAAATATAAATCGACCATGCCCTCTAAAATAATATTAATTGTTAGGTACTTTTATTAATTTGATCAATGTACGCGAGAGTCAATAGAGATATTTACGTTATAAGCTCATTGTAGAGGTAAGTTCACGATTTTTTTTAACGAGATAATTTATCTAAATATTGTTTTGAGTTCAATCATGCCCTTGAAAATATGATGAAGATTAACATATATATTTTTTGTTGCCTTAAACTGTGTAGATTTTCCTAAAATACGTTTAAAAAGCCATTTTGAATCTTGACAGCCAATTAAGAATCTTGAATCACTTAAGAGTGATACAAGTTTATTTAGTGGGGTATCAAATGAAAGGGCATGTTTGCATTTATGCATTGTTACCAGCTACACAATCAAAACAAAAGAAAGTGCCGTTGTATCCGCTTCGTCGGTACTCCAACCACGCGCCCATGGAAAGTGATACCCTGGACGAAGGTCACGGTCGGTGTGGAATATCGAGTGGTTGCGCCACCTGTTACGTGACGCGTGTTTCAAGTGGTTGTGTAATGTGATTCATTGATTTGAGCTAGATTTGTCTTCAATGAAATTAAGATTTCGTTATACAGCGATAGAGTAAATATTTACTCAATCGTTGAATGACTTGTTTCATTTCCATAACTTTTCTTCGATTGAGGGAAATGGTTAGAAAAACAATTTGGATAAGTATTTCATGTTTGGAACAGATTGCATTTAAACGCAGGCAACACATTTAATATGTGAAATGCGGTTAAAACATTTTATCTTCACAATCTTTATCAAAAAAATTACTAAAATATATATACCTATATGTTAATCTAAATCACATAAAGCCATGGACTTAGTCCATGCATAAAGCATCATGTTTTTAAAAAAAAAAAAACTACTTAAAATGTAAGAAATAAAGCAAAGTAGCCTCTGTTTTCGTAGTTACTAGGTACTATTTTTCTCCTAAACTATCGATCTTAAGGTTTTTTTTATTGCCTTCAGTATATTAAATAACTCAACGCCGAGAGGACCCTCTTTTTTATTCCTAAATTTAAAATATAATGATTTTCGCTCGCTTTTCGTTTCGCGAACGCTATTATGTCACTTTCTAACGTACCTGAACTTTAATGAGTTAGATAGTGACAAAATTTGGCGTCCAGGCTGATATTTGCATTATCGTTTTGCAAATAATATCTACCGTTAGGCTTTGTGGTTTTTTGAAGTGCTATATATATGTAATATATTTTAATAGTAAGTTTAAATGATAAATAAATAATACAAAATAAAAATAAATAAAGTCGATTTATACCCTTTAACGTACAAAAACGATAGATTAAATTGTTTAATTGCTTTTTAACAACAGAAGATATTATTTGACATACAAAAACTAAACAAAATAACTGATGTGTGTCAGCTCTGACGCGCGACTGGAGTTTACTCCAGTAGAGTTCGGTATTATAAGATGCGCGAATATGTTGAGTAGAGGGAAAGATAACGACTTCACTTTTTGTTAACGCTCGATTTTAAGATTTGACTCCCCCATCTATTTGCGTACCGTGGGTCTTATATGAAAATCTATTCTTTAAGCTAAGGCCAAACCAAGGCGTTCAGCCCGTGTCACAGAATCCTATCCTACTAATATTATAAATGCGAAAGTTTGTGTGTGTGTTTGTTACTTCTTCACGCTGAAACGGCTGGACGGATTTGGATGAAATTTGGAATGGAGATAACTGGTATCCCGGAAACACATAGGTACATTTTTATCCCGATATTCCCACGGGATCGAGACTTACGCGGGTGAAACCGCGGGGCGCTGCTTGTATATAATATGCCCGTGTCCTCAGTGGCGTGCACGGTGGCGATCAATGGTAAGACAATGGATCGCCACCGTGCTCGTCACAGCGGACGCGGGCTGAACGCGTTGGTTTGGCCTTAGCTTGAATTCTAAAAAAGCTACACAGTTATATCTCCATGCCGTTGAATAAATCACAAAAAGGGAGTACCACAAATCATAAATGATGCAACTGGTTACGCAGCTATATTGTACGTAATATAGGTGCCTGTCACCCCATACAACGAGTGCACTAGCTTTCCCACGATAAAGCCTAGTGCACGTAGTCTTATGGGCTGAGGAAGAAACATGTCGAACTAATCATCGTGGGTCTGTTTCAACACTTTAAACCAGAAATCTCTTTAGCTAATAAAATTAGTTACAATTTAGTTTTATAAACAAGTAATTAATTTTGTAAAAACCCTCAATGCAATGAAACGGCTGAACCGATTTTGATCAAACATAGCTAAGACACACACAAACAAAACCACTCCCGACAAATTCACCTTTCAAACAAACAAAAAAACGAAATTGGTTCATCCGTTCGGGAGCTACGATGCCACAGACAGACACACATACACAGACACGTCAAACTTATAACACCCCGTCGTTTTTGCGTCGGGGGTTAAAAAAATAAAACCCATGACTATCCTGTGTTACACCAAAAGCTCAATTCTCTTAATTATTTTATAACCATACTGTAAGTTGACCGAATCGAGACTGTATTGTGAATTGAAATTGAAATTTATTAAATCAACAAACATTACAAAAATCAGTATACAAACATAAAGTTATATTAAAATTGACTGAAAAATTGGTATTCTGCTCCCTGATAACAACGATATAACCTACTTTCGATTCTTGTGTTCTAATATTATGGTACGTATATTAGAGTAGGATAGTGATATATAAGCAATAAGGGTATTTAGAAAAAAAAAAACAGATCTTTATATAATTCAAATTACAGTCATATTTCGATATAATCACGTTTCGCGTGAACCTACATTGATAGTGGTTTTATACAAAATTTATTTGATGACCTCTGTGGCGTAGCGTTTGAAGGTTGGCCTGCGACGCAGGAGGTTGCGGGTTCGATTCCCGCCTCGGAACAAAAATTTGTGCGATCGCAGATATTTGTTCAGGGTGTTCTGGGTATATTCTATGTATAATAACAAAAACTATGTAATGTACTGTATTCATTATATCAGTTATCTAGTACCCATAACACAAGCTCTGCTTAGCTTGGAGCTAGATAATGTTGTGTTGAACTGTCCAGCATTATTTATTATTTGTTTATTTATTTTATTACTTCTTGTGTTCTAATATTATGGTATATTAGAGTAGGATAGTGATATATAAGCCATAAGGGTCTTTTGAAAAAAAAAATAAGAGTGAAAGAAAGAATTCTCAGAATTGTATATAATTCAAATTACAGACATATTTGTATATAATCACATTCCGCGTAATAGAATTCTTGGCACCTACATTGATGGTGGATTTCGTGTAGTATATAGTTTATATTTATTTATGTAATGTTTCTATTACTTGTTCAGTTTACCTACTTATAAGTCTGAAATAATACAACCAATGTGATTTTTCGAGTTTAATTCCATAGTTTATATTATATGATTACTTTGTTGATTATTTAATATCGTCAATTTTATGAAATAAATAGATGTTCCTTAATAACATATTTTTTTGCTGACGTTACTTCCACTCGTTTTAGATGTAAGTACTTCTAGGTGGGATTAATACGGACTCTCAAAATGAAATGAATATGAATGGTATGAATCCGGAATAATTATTATTACTTTTAGCTCGTGGGATGAATTTCTGGGATCAAAACGGATGCACCCCTTAATTAAGATCACTATTAGTATTATAAATAAAAAATTTAGCCATTTGTAATTTTTAACACATTAGGTACCTACCTACTAACTTTAACTTTAACTTTAACCTTCGGCCGAGGTTAATGCTAACCCGTTTTGTAAATCGGCTCTTTTGGTGTTCGCGATACAGGCTTGCCTAGTGCGAACACCACAGGATAGTTTTTAGTATTTGTAAATCTTTTTTTCGGCAAATAAACATTTTTCATTTTCATTTTTTTCAGTTTTCATACAAAAGTTCTTTCAGCCCTTTTTACGAGACAAATAATTATGTACCGATACGCGTAGTCAAACATGTTACCTACAAAAGAGATCAATCATTGAATGCATCAAACTTACAAGCCTGTGGATTGTGGATGAAACATAATGTCGTCGCAAATACTACATTCCCGGGGGATATCAATCGGCCATTTTACATTTTCATTAGTTACATTTTAATGTTATTTCATGTAATTTTGGTGGCATTTTAACCGGTGTAACTTGGATAAATAGCACATGTGAGAAGAAGTTAAATATAAGTGTACCTACCTATTGCGTGTTTTTTCGAAATAGTGGATTTTTCCATGTAAAAACTCGGGTTTTCTGCCACCATTTAAACTGAGTTATGACTTGAAGGAGACTGGTGACGACTTGACTATAAAAATATAATGAGGGGTTTTCACGGCCGTTTTACATCATGCTTATAGCCTTTAAAATAGATGGCGCCACCTCAAAACATACATCTCAAAATAAAGTTAAATGTCAACGTCAACAACGTAGTCATACATTTTCGTCGTATTCACATATAAGCACAGATAATGCATTTGTTAATTTTGACACGTATACTTGAGACAGCGCCATCTATCGAGCCAAACAGAACTACTTTTTTTTTTAAAATCAAAAATGAAAAGCCCTCATTATATCACTTGACATTGGCGGAATTGCTTGGAGCACTCAGAAGCCATCAAAAAAAGTGAAGAAGATGAACTAAGTTACATTCCCACAACAAGCTGCGTCGTCGTTTTTGTATCAGTTAATGAAAGTGATTTTACAATTACTTATCTAGTCATTGTGACAATGTGAAGCCAATCGATTGTCAATAAACTCACCGTGAGAAACTGCCCGCGTAATTGCGGTCATTGTACCTACTATCTCAGAGAATCATCGTATTTTAAAATCGTTTTTCTAACTCTGATAAACACTACAAAAAGTGTTGAAACAAAGTGTTTTCTTGTCGAGTAATCGGGACCCTGCCCAATGTCCAAAAAACATTGAAAAAAAAAATGAAAATGAAAAATGTTTATTTGGCGAAAAAAAGATTTACAAATACTTAAAACTATCCTGTGGTGTTCGCACTAGGCAAGCCTGTATCGCGAACACCAAACCTCTTCTCCTTTGCCTCTTCTCCTTTGTTTTCAATTAGTAATACCGTCTTATATGCAAGAGTAAGGGATGTTGACAGCCTGGCCAACGGTACGCGGCCCATTGACAGTGCGTCCCATTTTATTTTATTTTCGTTGACGATGTGGCTCACGATTCTCGGCCAGGATATTGAAAAACCAAAATAAATAGTTTTTAGTTGACGACGTGGCCCATTCTATTTTGTGGGAACAAACGTGCATTTTAAGTACCTACACAAGTACAGAGTGTAATCTCGTCTCTTCCCGCCATTTTCGAAGGCCTCTACTTCTGGGATGTTGACTGCCTGGCTCATGAATTCTTGTCCCAAATTCTTTTTGCGACAGCGTGGCCCACGTGTAAAACGTACGGACAACCTGGCCGGAATTTACCACAGACACAGATTAATTAATAATGATTATGGAAAACTGGAGAAGGTACAGTCAGTTAAATAATTTCACAGTATACCTACATGAAATTTATGACCAGAACTTTAAATACCGATGTCCCTCCCGTACAAACAGATCCCTATTTATCTTTCAGCGAGATTGAATACTAGAAAATTTAACTAGGTTAACCAATCAGCAGGACACACTGTTTAGGGTTCCGTAGCCAAATGACAAAAAAACGGAACCCTTATGGATTCGTCATGTCTGTCTGTCTGTCTGTCTGTCCGCGTGTATGTCACAGCCACTTTTTTCCTAAACTATAAGAGCTATGCTGTTGAAACTTGGTAAGTAGATGTATTATGTGAACCGCATTAAGAAATTCACACAAAAAAAGAAAAAAAAAAACAAGAATTTTTGGGTTTTTTTATACATAGAATAAGAACTGAAACTCAAAAAAAAACATCAAACCCATACGTGTATTATGTGTATTTATAGATAGGTCTTCAAAAATGATATTGAGGTTTCTATTTTTTTTTTTTTTTTATTGAATAGTTTGCGCGAGAGACACTTCCAAAAGTGGTATAATGTGCCCGCCCCGTAACTTCTAAAATAAGAGAATGATAAAACTAAAAATAATATATGATGTGTACATTACCATATAAACTTCCACCAAAAATTGGTTTAAACGAGATCTAGTAAGCAGTTTTTTTTATACGTCATAAATCGTAAACCATCCAAAACTTTTATATTATGTTACTTGCTGCTACGGAACCCTTTATGGGTGAGTCTGACTCACACTTGGCCGCTTTTTTTACGAACCCTTTTTTCCAAGGACATATGACGCTCATGGTGATATTGTCCTACTCTATAGGTGGGTTGTTACTTCTTTTTTTTTTTTTTTTTTTTTTTTTCTATACTACTTGGATGACGGAACAAGCAAGAGGCCCACCTGATGATAAGCGGTAACCTCTGCCTATGAACGGTGCATTACCTCATAGGTCACGTCCACCCCTATGTGGCAATGCACTGCGCCCGCCACCCAGAGACATAAAGATGAAAAGTCTCATGTGCCTGTCTCATTTTTTTTCTTAGGATTTTATTGATCAGGTAACAACAGAAAAATAAACAGTACCTATTTCTACTAATTAGTAGTAGAGCTTTTTTGTGAAAGATTTCGTCCGGCAAAATACCACCACCATACCTATTTCTGCCGCAGTGCTCGCGTTGCCTGTGTTCCGGTTTGAAGGGTATGGGTGCCGGTGAAATTACAGGCACATTAGACTTTTCATCTTTATGTCCCAGGGTGGTGGGCGCAGTGCAATGCCACATAGGGCGCATCCTAGGTGGACGTGACCTATGTGATAATGCACTGTTCATAGGCAGAGGGTACCGCCTCACATCAGGTGGGTCATCTGCTTGATCAGTCATACCAAGTTGTATATATACATAAAAAAAAATAGAAGCAATAATATTAAATTAATTTCAAATGCATTAAGTTTTTGCTCTGACTGTACTTACAATGCACGTTTGTTCCCACAAAATGGAATGGGCCACGTAGACAACTAAAAACTACTTATTTTGGCTATTAATATCCTGGCCCAGCGTCGTGGGCCACGTAGTCAACGAAAATAATGAAAAATGGGACGGGCTGTCTATGGGCCGCGTACCGTGGGCCAGGCTGTCAACATCCCCTACTTCTCTACTTCATCGTCTACTTTTATTTTATTTCTTTTGTTTTTTTGCTAGTGTTTTTAATTTTTGTTATGTTGGTGGCATTTTAACCAATGTAGCTCGTTTAAGGAGCAAAAGTGTAGTGAAATGAAATTGAAGTAAATTGCGTGACTTTTCAAATTGATGAAAATTGTCTACCAAAGTTTTAGTAAAACGGTGGCCGTTTTACTAAAACATGGCTTAACTTTGACTTTGACGATTTGGAAGGAGTGTAAAGTTGATTTCATATTGAAAATACAATAATGAAAATTAAAAATAACTTAATAATGGCAAAAGCACAAGACTCGCGGCGCAAATTATAATGAAAAATAAAAAGAAACTGTAACCTCTCTCGTTACTAGGTGGACCATAGGTAATTTTTTTTTCCCCATAGTTGGACTTAGATGGTCCATCAAGCAAGAGTTAAAACAACTTCTTACTGCTGCCGAGGATCCTGGTAGTTAGTTCATAAAAAAGATATTCCAATATTATTATTTCACTAACAAAATCGTCAAGGGATTGATAAGTAATTTGAAAGCGGCCTAAAACTTTAATAGTAGGTACTAATAGTACCTACATTGGTATGGCCGGTGTCTATAAGCGACGGTGAACACTTTACATCAGGCCGTATGCTAGTTTGCCTATTTGTTACATAAAAAAAAACACAGGGATTCTTGTCTATTAGTATACTCATCAAAAATAGGTATCTACCTATTTTCAGCGAAGATTTACAATGACTGTTCTACAACCAAGCAATCGCGTTCTAAAATTGCTAAAAAAAAACGCGTAAATAAAATTGCTTGTCGTCTTGTTACGTATCCAGATTTCTAGTACAAAGTATTGCAGAAGAAATGTTACTACCTACTATAATTGTGGTAAGCCGTAACAAATGCTTATATATCTATCTCACGTGATAAATTAAATTTGCGAGCCGTTAAAATGTTAAATGTTTTTGTAATAAAACATCTTATGATGGTTGTAACTACGAAAACAGAGGCTACTTGCAAAATTTCTTAAATTTTAAGTTGTTTTTTAATATTTTTGAAAACAGGAGGATATGTTTTATATGTTTTAGTTTAAAATATATTTTTTTTGTAGATTTTTCGACAAAAATATTGGAGAAAAAAAGGTTTTAATGCACTATAATATTTCACATATAACTCGCTTCGTGCGTTCAATTCACTGACAATCTCTGTAGCGCGTCGGATGAGTAGCCGGCTGAGATGCGTAAGGTTGCGGGTTCGTTTCTCGCAGTGGGACTAATGTTTGTATGATCTGAAAATATTTATTTCGGGTCTGGGTGTTATTGTACCATGGTACTCGTAGTTCCTGATACCCACAGGGAATCCTAGTGTGGGTTCAGGACTATGTGTGTGACTTGTGTTATGTTATGTTACTAATATCGTCATCATGTTTACATCCGAAGTCAAGCTCGCACTAATTTCTACATCCGAAGTCAAGCTCGCACTATTTTCTATGAATTTTTATGTTATTTTCAAATCTTTGTTATTATTATTATATTACCATGTAGAAGTAGTAGGTAACTATAAAATTAGACCTAAGCAAGAGCGAAATCTCCTATGGCAAGTATTTTTTACTAAAAGGAGATTTCATTATTGTTTTTAAATTATGTATCTTTTGAAAACGCAATAAACATTTGTATTGTAATATCCCAATGAGGAGGAGCGTGTAAGCGATACAGTTCTCTTTTTTAGCTAGAGAGTCATCAATGTGTGCTGCTGACCGTATCCATTTAAAGTAAGGTGCAAAATTTCACAAGTAAGCTCTACTATGTTTTATTTATCAACACAGGTGGATGCAGAATATAAACAGGATGACGTGAAAAGCATTCACGTTGACTCAGATGAACTTGGCTTATTTTAGAACACCTTTTTACTTTCATTATTTTCTAAAAACAACATTGTTGACATTTCTATAAGAAATTGACCAATTTAACGTTTTAGTCAGGTTCATACAAAAAGAAAGATAGTAGGATTATTAGACCTTACCGGAACTGATTGATGGTCAGTCTACGCACAGAATAACTGTTACATAGAAGTGTAACTGCCGCGTAAGACGTCAACTAATCATCTGCTCGGGGGCCCTAGGTCAGCGCTCAAAAATTGTCCGAATCAAAAGCGAAACAAAACTCATAAAGAGGGACAATTCTGACAAGTTTTATCCGTGCATTGCTGCTTTATTGAACACATTTTAAGGGCTAGAGTCTCAACCGGCAGCGTATCGAACTCATTTGTCATCGTTTGAATTTTCAAAGGTGCCATTTTCAAAGGGTTCGATTTTCGCCTCATAACAAATATTTGTACGATCTGCAGATATTTATTCTGGGTATTTTCTATGTATAATAATCGATGTAATGTATTATATTAAGTATATCAGTAATCTGAACTGAGAAGTCGCTGGACGAGACGGATCCGTGACTGGAGACCGTGGGCAAACAGAAGACCCAGAGGTCATCCACCGAAACGATGGGTGGACGACATAAAAGGATACGCAGGCTATCACTGGATGGCGAAGGCGATCGACACGAGTGGCAGAAATTGGGAGAGGCCTACGTCCAAAAATGAAAATTTAATGGCTCGTGATAATGATGATGATAATATCAGTAATCTAGTACCCATAACACAAGCTCTGCTTAGCTCGGGGCTAGATAATGCTGGGTGAACTGTCAAGCATTACTTATTTAATTATATTTATTTATTTGCCTGAGTTAAGCTTGTCAGCATGATTTATTTGTAAAGCAGTCTCGGTTCTATACGCTTTTTTGTATTCTATGGTGTAGGCGGCGGTCAGTGGCCAGTTCCCACAAATGATGACAATGCTGCTTTAATATTATAATTTTCTAACACAAAAGAAAGTTGCGCTCGCTGTGTGCTGTACCGATTTGAGTGAAATTATCACGTGTAAAATTTACATAAACGAACATATTTTTAGTAATCTTGCATTTATGCTACCTACTACTTACTTACTAAAACAGATTAGTTATTTTAACTTGAAATGTTTTATTTGAGCATTTTTTTTATAACAAAAAACTCAAGAAAAAGTTTTCCCTGAATCTTTTCTCATTCAGGGACAGACAGGGATTGACGATTCCTGTTTGCCCCCGATCGTCCGCTAGCAACGTTAAATTGATCGTCACAGAGCGAGAATTTTCAGGAAATTAGCGGTCGCTCGCGTAATATAGATCGCAGTGTTGGTGTTGAGTACTCAGGTGGATGCTGCTGCCTATCCCCTGGTGTAATCCCTTAGTTTGCTTTTAGGACATCCACGGGAGAAAACGGTGGGTTTTATTTTTAGGCCGGACACACCAGGCATAAGTAACTGTTGGGTGTTATAATTGAATTCAAGTCGCGAGGGCAAAGCCGTAGCTTAACTTTTTCTCAAAGCAACTCGAGTACTTTTCATGCATCGTTATTGACACAAATTAATTGACACCTCGGTTCATAATTTAGCGTAAACCAATATTATAAATTAATTTATAAAATATTCATTTATTTACAGAAAGAATACTACAACTAATCAGGGACAGACAGGAATTTTCAATTCCTGTTTGTTGTTCTTCCCCGAATTTGCATTCGGGGACAAACTGGCATTGTCAATACTTGTCTGTCCCCAAACTGACTGTGCCCGAATCTGTCCCCCGGGACTGATTCGGGGACCAACAGGAACTACTCATAAAAACCAATAAATATATAAAATAAAATCGAATACATCAGCAGACAACCGTATTAATTCAATCCATCGAGTCAGATTAACTCAATCGATATTTACATATGAAAATCGTTAGCATCGTCGTGACGCATCCAACTAATAAGCTGATGGAAAATCACTTTTATTTTCAGGCAGGTTGATTATACTTTTATTTGTGGCTCGGAGTATGCGGTGTGTGCTCTCGAGCGAGATAAAGTGTAAAAATGTGGTGTGTTTTCGAATAGCTGTAGTGAAACGTGCCACGGTCGAGAGCGCCGCACGAACGGACCCCGGGACCGTTCAACCGCCGGCTGTAGATGCAACTAGCCAGACGTGCGTCTTCTGGCATCCCTACAGAACATACAGATCCACCAACTTATTTGTAGAGTCCGCGCCACGACTGAAGTCCGGTGACTGGAGCGCTAGTTTCTATGCGCAAAAATGCAAAAGTGAAAATCTACCTCTGTTATCCGTTAGTTCCTCAAAAGGCCATCGGAATTCAGTCGTGGCGTGGACTTTATGTAGATGATAGAAAACTGCTTACATTTAATTCTACAGATAAGTTGGTGGATATGTAGAGAACATTTTTGCTACAGAACTATTAGAAACAAACAGCGCCCCACGGTTTCACCCGCGTAAGTCTCGATACCTTGGGAATATTGGGATTAAAATGTGCCTATGTGTTATTCCGGGAGTCCAGTTACCTCCATTCCAAATTTCATCGAAATCCATCCAGTAGTTTTTACGTGAAAGAGTAACAAACATCCATCCATCCATCCATACTTACAAAGTTTCGCGTTTATAATATTAGTAGGATAGGATAGGATAGGATATGACAAACGTAAACGTATCAACGCAACGAAGTTATCCTACAGAGAACAAAGGTCATCGGTCATCGACATAGCTCAGAGAATTAGCAAGCTGAAATAGCAATGGGCTATAGATAGATAGTAACACTTTATTGCAAACCACATAAAAAAATAATCACATTTTAAAAACAATCAGAAAAATAAGTATGGAAGTACAATGGGTGATCTTATCGCTGATGCGATCTCTTCCAGACAACCTTGGGATGGACTGGAATTGACGAGAACGATAAAGGACAATGGTGTAGATCAAATAAATAAATAAAAATATACGTATACATACAATCTAACGTAAAATACATAAATACAAAATATAACTACACAAAAAATACAAAATGAATAAATAAAACATCTGAATATATTACTAGAATTAACAGCTTTACGAGATGGACAAAAAGTGATCGAGCAATAGCTTTTTGAAGATAGGAAGAGATTTGGCGGTTCTGATAACCATCGGCATATATGCCGAAGAACCGACAACCGCTGGGGTAAACGTGTTCTATTATAGTGGAGACCACGTCTTGGTAAACGTAGTGTGGGGCGCCCCCTGGGTAGGTGGAGCGACGATCTGCGTAAGGCGACTGGTAGAAAGTGGATGGGAAGAGCTGGAAATAGGCCTAAATGGCGCGCATTGGGAGAGAGGCCTATGTCCAGCAGTGGACTGATACAGGCTGATGATGATGATGATGATGAAACCACAGTCAGCACTTTTGAGCCTCTAGAACAGGGTTACCCAACCGGTGGGGCGCGCCTCCTATACGGAGCGTAGGCGACCGAACGAGGGGAAGCGTTAGTACTGTCATTATAAAATTAAAATATAGTTTTTATTTTTTTATAACAAGTATTAAATTTTTTACAAATTAAAAGAACCCTCAACGCAATGAAACGGCTGAACCGATTTCGATCAAACATAGCTAAGAACAATACCGATAAAATCACATTTCATACAAAAAAAAACTAAATTGGTTCATCCGTTCGGGAGCTACGATGCCACAGACAGACACACACACACAAAGACACGTCAAACTTATAACACCCCGTCGTTTTTGCGTCAGGGGTTAAAAAACCCCCTGACGGGAATTCCACTAGTGAGAAAGAAACAAATCAAAGATTAGGGTCATATCTCCCGGTACATTACCGTGCTTAGAGCCGTGACGTCACGCATCGTGCTCAGACATGATTCGCCTTTGTGCACTCAGGATTGTTCGATTGAGATTGCATCTATACGGAAAACTATTGTCACTGGCATAATGAACGTGTCATCAGAAAATAACTCTATTCTTTGTGACGATACTACATATTTGATGGTAAACTTTCATGTGATTCGTTTTTGACCATCCTGAGTAGACATAATTTAGTATAAATAAATAAATAATTCTGGACAGTTCACACAACACTATCTAGGTTCAAGCTAAGCAGAGCTTGTGCTATGGGTACTAGATAACTGATATACTAAATACAATACATTACATAGATAGGTAGATATTTTTTATTATAAGTACATAGAAAATACCCTGAACAAATATCTGCAGATAATACAAATATTTGTTCCGAGGCGGGAATCGAACCCGCAACCTCCTGCGTCGCAGGCGAACCTTCACCGGCCGCGCCACAGAGGTCGTCGAACAATAGATATTGTGTGGATTTTAAATCTGCCACGTTTGACCACGTTTTTCTCTTCTTCTCTTCTTATAATGGCTTCTGAGGAGTACCCCAAACAATTTCGCCAATGTTAAGTGATATTAATTCATTATATTTTTAATAGTCAAGTCGTCAAGAGTCGCCCTCATGTCATAACCCAGTTTAAATAGTGGCAGAAAAACCGAGTTTTTACAGGGAAAAATCCATCATTTCGAAAAGACACGCAATTCACTTAAATTTCACTAATACATCACACATGTGATATTTATCCAAGTAACACCGGTTAAAATGCCACTCAAATTACACATTAAAATGTAATTAAAATGGCAGATTGAATCGCGCCGTCGACGTTGGATAACGTCCCTTTTTGACAGCACTATACACGGCACAGTTTATATTATAAATTGTACCGTGTATGGTTTTTATCAAAATAAACTTTTACTTTACTTTACTTTACTTTTTATAATTCATACATGGACTTAGTAATCAAACAATTTATCATTCTAATGTTGTCACTTGTAATATGTTGTCGCCATATTTATCATAGGCATGTTATGGCGTCGACAATCACTTTCGCTTTCATCAATATATATAAAAACGTTGCGTGACTGGCTGACTGACTCACTGACTGACTATCAACGCGCAGCTAAAACCATAAGTCCTTTAAACACCCGAAAGGAGCAAACAGTCATAACCCATATAACTTAACTTACTTTTATTGGTTATAGTTATAACCCAGTTTAAATGGTGGCAGAAAACCGAGCTATAACAAGGAAAAACGTACCCACCACTATTAATAATAATAAATAATGCTGGACAAGTTCACACAACATTATCTAGCCCCAAGCTAAGCCAGAGCTTGTGTTATGGGTACTAGATAACTGATATACTTAATATAATACATTACATACATAGATATTTTTTATGATATGCATAGAAAACACCCAGAACACCCTGAACAAATATCTGCAGAACGCACAAATATTTGTTCTGAGGCGGGAATCGAACCCGCAACCTCCTGCGTCGCAGGCGAACCATGGCCAGCCGCGCCACAGAGGTCGTCTTAATCAGTTCTCCCTATCCTCAAAGGTTTGCTGGAAGAAACTCTTTTAGGGTTACGCTCGCCTTTGTACATGTCCTCTATGTAAGTTGTTTTTCTTCTCTGTTTGTGTGTACAATAAAGAATAATGAATAAAGAAAAAAAAACGAAAAGACACTCAATACGTTTTTGCACTACCGATCCACTAGTAGCATACAGCTTTTTAGTAGTAGTAGAGCTTTTTTGTGAAAGAGTTCGTCCGGGGAAGTACTACCACCATACCTATTTCTGCCGCAAAGCAGTAGTGCTCGAATTGCTGTGTTCCGGTTGGAAGGGTAAGGGTGCCGGTGAAATTACAGGCACATGAGACTTCATCTTTATGTCTCAGGGTGGCGGGCGCAGTGCAATGCCACATAGGATGCGTCCTAGGAGGACGTGACCTATGAGGTAATGCACTGTTCATAGGCAGAGGTTACCGCTTAACATCAGGTGGGCCATCTGATTGTTCCGTCATTCAAGTAGTATAAAAAAAAAAAAACTTATCAGGCACGCCACGCATTTATTGTGTTCGGGATATGGTTCCACGCTCAAGCTTCGGGCAAATGTTCCTAAAGTATAAATACATTATAACAAAGAAAAATGTAATAGGTACGTAGCATTACAATTCATGACATTCAACATACAACCGGACACCATTATGTATGAGTTGTATGGCCGCGGTTATAGAATTTCGTTGGTACCTACGTGATATCTACCGAAGCAGTATAATAAACGCATAATGGACAAAGAAAGTTCTTTTTAACCGACTTCAAAAATAGAGAAGGGTATCAATTCGTGGTTAGTAGTAGAGCTTTTTTGTGAGAGTTCGTCCGCGGACATACTACCACCATACCATCGCATTGTTGTGTTCCGGGTTGAAGGGGGTGCCGTTGAAATTACAGGCACATGAGACTTTTCATCTTTATGTATTGTATTGTCATCTTTTGATACTTTTTTCACAATCGAAACTGTTAAATATCTTAGCAAGTAGGTTTATCTTTAAGTTTTATTTTTAATTTTTTTGTCGATTTGGTGTTTATTTACTGTAATGACATTGTAAAAAGTTAATAAAAATAAATAAAAAATAATATAAATAAATAAATTTCTCAGGGTGTCGGGAAGCAATGGCGGCGATGAGCTCACCACTCGTCACGTCTATATTCCACGATGGTGCAACCCACAGTGAAAAGAAGCCCATTGAGGCTCTGCCTACGCCTTCGGGGAAAAAGGCGTGTGGTTTTGTATGTATGTATGTTGTTATCATTGTTCACTGTTGAATGAGGCCACAGAGGCAATGGGGAGATTTACTATAATCATTACGCTTGGCTGGCGGATTGGGGATAGTATTGATGTAAAGGACTCATGCGAATGCTGCTTCCCATACATACATTGATACACGCTTTTTTCCTCGTAAGGGTAGGCAGAGCCTCAATGGGCCTCTTTTCACCGTGGGTTAGGCCATCGTAGGAATACACCCCTGCCATAATCAGAAAAAAACCGGCCAAGTGCGAGTCGGACTCGCGCACGAAAGGTTCCGCATCATTATCTATAAAAATGGCAAAAAAAACACGTTTGTTGTATGGGAGCCCCCTTAAATATTTATTTTATTCTGTTTTTTAGAATTTTTTGTTTTAGCGGCAACAGAAATACAACATCTGTGAAAATTTCAACTGCCTTACTATTACTATTCATGAGATACAGCCTGGTGACAGACAGACGGACGGACAGCGGAGTCTTAGCAATAGGGTCCCGTTTTACCCTTTGGGTACGGAACCCTAAAATATCTACTTGTATGAGTTGTATTATTATTTCTGTTAGTATTTTTTTCTACTTTCGAACTAATAATCGTAGAAATGTCAAATCTCAATTATGTTGTTTACTGCATTACACGCAACATGTTGGAAAGTGATCCCACACGTAGGTACAATTACGGCGCGTTTCTAGCATTTTCCTTGAAGCGATTCATTTTATAACTTACCTTGTATGTTTATGAATTATTTTTAGTTATGTGCATAGTCTATACAAAAGACTTCAACGCGCTCCTTATATTTTTTTATTTTTTTATTTTGTCGGACACCAGTGTTTTCAATAGTAAAGAATCATGGCAAAACTGAGAACATTGGTGTAGGTACCCAAAGTTCAAAATGTACCTGCACTAGCGTAGCGAAAATTCTAAGTCTATGCCTGCACCACTGGTTATCAGGTACTTTAATTGTATATACATTATTATTATTATTATTAGCCTTTATTAACAATCTTATAAATCTACATTTCATCTTATTACTACTAGGTACCTAATATAAAGGAATTTTTGTTTAATAAGTAATAAAATTAAAACTAAAATAAAATTTTCAAATTAGACACCGGTTTCTTGATTGCCTTGCTCTCCAGCATAGGCCTCCCCAAGTGATCTCCACAAAGATCTATCCATTGCTTCCCTCGTCCAACATGTTCCTACCACCTTAATATCATCCTCCCATCATCTTATATTCATAGTGCTATACAAAAGACTTCAACGCGCTCCGTATTTCTTAATTTTATCCTGTCTGACACGTGTGTTAGGCTGCGTTTCCATTGACGCGGAGCTGTGCGGAGATGAGCGGAGAATAGCGGTGAAAAGTGGTAAGTGTTTCCACTGAAGCAGAAAGGAGAGGAGCGGAGCGGAGCGGAGCGGAGCGGAGAGGAGAGGAGAGGAGCGGAGCGAAGCTAACTTTGGAATTGCGCAATTTTGAGCTCAGTTTGTCTCCATCTTTCAGAAAGAGCATATGTCATGTTGTCGCTTAAAAAGAAAAAAGCAATCCTTTTATATCTTTCCTTACTTGACGACGAAGATAACGATTCAGATGAAGTAGCATTGACTGTTGCAACTATTTGGATATGAAGAGAAAACATAGATTCTGGATTCGACAACATATAAAAATTAACGCTCTGTGCATGGAGAATTTTCAACTTATTTCCAAACGTGTGACGCTATACGCTAAACGTGTGACTACTACGACGCACTGCGCGCGTTTCGTGGCGTCACACCCTCCCCCGCACCCCGGTCCGCACCTCGCCGCTTCGCTCTCCTAGCTACCCTCCGCAACGCACCGCCCCGCTGTCCTCCGCTCCGCATCACCTCGCTTATTTTACATGAATATCCGTTCAGCTCTGCCCCGCTCCGCTCGTGCTGTTTCCATTGAAGCGGAGCAGAGATTTCGAGCATAGTGATTGGTCAATCATGCACCGCTAAGCACCGCTCCGCCCAACTCCGCGTCAATGGAAACGCAGCCTTAGTAATATAACTTTTGAAACTATCATGGTTATGTGCATAATTTTCACTAGAAACGGGATATTTACCATGATTTTTGAGTTTTATATGTTCCCGATATTTCGGCACAGTTGCATGCGCCATGATCACGGGAGAACTGACTAAAGTCTTTGCGAGTAGATGTTATTGGCAGATATATCGATCTACCCTCTTTCTCACTCTTTTATTACGAACGATACCACTACCATCGGTTTCATTGTCACAAATCACACCAACTCGACACACAACACTAACGGTGTCCGGACGCGTAGCAGGTACCACACTTTTTTGATTCTTACACATTCTTACCACAGGCTTCCATACTCCAGATAATTGAAAACCATCTTCTCTATTGAAGTTTCTGTACTTAGTAATCTCAATTGCCTCTTGTACCATTCTCGGTATGTAATGTCGCTCTGTCGAGATTACCTGCGGACTGTGTAGCTCGATCCAATGATTTGAGCCAGATTCCAAAAGGTGTTCTGCTATGGCTGACTTATGTATGTCCCTGTTCTTGACCGCTCGTATGTGCTCCTTAACCCGACACGCTATCGTACGTTTCGTTTGGCCAATGTACGAACTCCCACAGCTACAATCAATTTTATACACTCCTGGCTTTTCAAGTGGAAAACTGTCTTTTGGTGAACGCAAGTAGTGCGATATCTTCTTTAAGGGAGTGAAGATGGTCTTTACGGAAAACTTTTGCAGGACTTTCGCAATTTTGTCCGTCACCCCCTTAACATATGGCAGAAACGCTGGCCTACGTTCTACTCTGCATCTGTGGGGTCTTGGCCTAGGTCGGGATGGTAATGACCGAAGCTTATATCCATTCTTACGCAACACATGCTGGACATGAGCTAGCTCACTTTCAATGTGATTCTCATCACACAGGTCAACTGCTCGGTTGGTGAGAGATGTTACCACTGAATTGAGCTGCCGAGGGTGGAACAAGAGGCAATTGAGATTACTAAGTACAGAAACTTCAATAGAGAAGATGGTTTTCAATTATCTGGAGTATGGAAGCCTGTGGTAAGAATGTGTAAGAATCAAAAAAGTGTGGTACCTGCTACGCGTCCGGACACCGTTAGTGTTGTGTGTCGAGTTGGTGTGAATTGTGACAATGAAACCGATGGTAGTGGTATCGTTCGTAATAAAAGAGTGAGAAAGAGGGTAGATCGATATATCTGCCAATAACATCTACTCGCAAAGACTTTAGTCAGTTCTCCCGTGATCATGGCGCATGCAACTGTGCCGAAATATCGGGAACATATAAAACTCAAAAATCATGGTAAATATCCCGTTTCTAGTGAAAATTATGCAGCCTTAGTATTCCAATAGTAAAGAATAATGGCAAAACTGAGAACATTGGTGTACCCAAAGTTTTAAATTACACCACTGGTCATCAGGTACTTTAGTTGTCCATCATCAGTTTGTGTATCTAAACAAAAAGCAAATCATTTTTTGAAAACGCTCAATATTGCCCTTATCTGGATGATTTGAATGGGCCCGGCCAATTTTTTTTTTTTTTTTTTTCCCTCTTAGTTTTATAGAAGACTAGCGAGCGCCCGGCTTCGCACGGGTGTAATTTAGAAAATAAAAGTTACTGCCCGTGCGAAGCCAGGGTGGGGTTCTAGTTATATGCTATAAACCTTTTTTTTTTGCATTTTGTATTGTACCTAGATTCATAAACAAATAAATGATTTATGATTTATGATTTTAAACATTCCGTTAAAAATTATATAACTGATGGTGAAAACCGCATCAAAATCCGTTGCGTGATTTAGGAGGAGTTAGCGGATATACAGACAGACAGACGCGCACAGCGACTTTGTTTCATACCATGTATTGATGATGATTTATTGAGATGTAGTTCGGACGTTATTAAGCTATTCTTGACTATCCAAGGATATTCGTTTTATGTAGTTTCGCAAGCGCGGGTAGGTACACTTTCACCGTGACTCTTTATCTAAGAATGAGTTAAATCTGACCAGCGCTTGGTAAATTGAAAATAACAATAGTAATAATAATTGTATTGTTAGGTATGATGTTTTGTTTAAATCTATTACGTGGGCGTTTCAGCCGTTAATTATGTTGATTTTAAGAAAGCACACAGTTCCCTTCTTTATGTATATTATGTAAGAGTAAGGTAACTTAATTATGATAATTATACCTTCTAGTGCTAATTACTATAGTTCAACAAAGTTGAAACACAGATACTCGTAGAGTACCTACTACATATTCCCCGAGCGACCCAGTGTTTCAATTTTCTTTCATGCTTTTTGTTTGCGTTTGGGCTCTGTGTTTCGTAATCAGACCATTTTGTGCTCCTTACATATTTTTAGTCATGGTGTGTCCGGCCTAAGAATAGACCCCTCCGTCTCCTCCTGTGGATGTCGTAAAAGCCGACTAAGGGATTATCCGGACTTGTTGATAAGATTCGTTGGTATTATTGTTTTGTCCTGGCTGCTAGCTTGTTACGGAATGTGTCGTGGGAAGCAATGGCGGCGATGAGCTCATCACTTGTCACCATATTCCACGATGGTGCAACTCACTGTAAAAAGAAGCCCATTGAGGCTCTGTCTACAATTTTTTCCCTTCGGGGAAAAAAGTGTGTGTCTATGTATCTATGTAAACTATGTAAAAGCGACGCTAATTATAAATAAAAAAAAAAGTTACTTGTACTAAACACGTGAATTGGAGGGCCATTTCGTGCAGGTACCTATCACCGAATATGAAGTTGGAATGACAAATTCTCAAGGCGTGGGAACAGTCGCGATGGCTGGCTGTTCTGCTCTACAAACCTGATGTCTGTACCGATTTGTCTGCTCTTTGCAACTCTCCAAAAAGAAAACTTGTACTAGAAATAATGCCATAAAATTTTACTACTTGCTTGGGTATTGTATTTCGAATGAGCACAGCGTAGTACTAGTACCACACAAAAGAATCTTTATTCATCTTCTTGCCTTCATTGTGCGTGGCGGGCAAGGTATTTTTTTTACTATGATAGACCCTCTTTTTACCGCGATCTCACCTATTGGTAAGTGAAGATGCGGCCGACGTGGGAGCACGAAGGTCTAGAAAGCACCTATTCACTCTTGCCTTAAAGAGGACCATATTATAGTTTTCAGGAAAGACAGACGACGGCAACTTGTTCCATTCCTTAGCTGTTTGCTTAGGTGCAGGTTCGATTCCCACAGCGGGACAAATGTTGTACCACTACACCCAGAACCGGAACAAAAATTTACAGCAAATATTTAAGAATCGAAACAGAAGGTTTGTAGCAGCATGGTACTCGTAGTTCCTGATACCAACGACAAAGGGTATCCTAGTGTGGAATCAGATCTATGTATGGGACTGTTGGGTGTTATGTTATGTTATGTTATGTTATTACCTCAATAAACCAAACCTTTGAACTCTAATAACTTCAGTTGTTTTAGTAAGCGACCATACGTACGTTGGTCAGTTCTTATGACTGGGCGCGTACTTACTCGTATTTATAGCTTTTACGACATCCATGGGAAGAGAAAGAGAGGTCTATTCATAACCACTGAACAACCACAGAACATGGGATAGATAATGGATCAACATGCAAAACATGGGTTTGGATTTCCCCAATAAATCAAACCTCTGCACTCTATCAACTGTTGTTTTAGTAAGCGACCATGCGTACGTTGGTCAGTTCATATGACTGAGCGTACTTACTTACTCGTATTTATAGCTTTTACGACATCCATGGGAAGAGAAGGGGAGGTCTATTCATAACCACTGAACAACCACAGAACATGTGATAGATAATGGATCAACATGCACAACATGGGTTTGGATTTCCCCAATAAATCAAACCTCTGCACTCTATCTACTTCAGTTGTTTTAGTAAGCGACCATGCGTACGTTGGTCAGTTCTTATGACTGGGCGCGTACTTACTCGTATTTATAGCTTTTACGACATCCATGGGAAGAGAAAGAGAGGTCTATTCATAACCACTGAACAACCACAGAACATGGGATAGATAATGGATCAACATGCAAAACATGGGTTTGGATTTCCCCAATAAATCAAACCTCTGCACTCTATCAACTGTTGTTTTAGTAAGCGACCATGCGTACGTTGGTCAGTTCATATGACTGAGCGTACTTACTTACTCGTATTTATAGCTTTTACGACATCCATGGGAAGAGAAGGGGAGGTCTATTCATAACCACTGAACAACCACAGAACATGTGATAGATAATGGATCAACATGCACAACATGGGTTTGGATTTCCCCAATAAATCAAACCTCTGCACTCTATCTACTTCAGTTGTTTTAGTAAGCGACCATGCGTACGTTGGTCAGTTCTTATGACTGGGCGTACTTACTTGTACTTACAACACAACTTTCACAGAATGATATAAACAGTAATAGGCACGTAATCAGAGTTGATTGTAGTTGATGAAACGACAAATTTGGGGGCTTTCATAAGTTTGTAACCGATAATCAGGGGCCGGTAGAAAGTGATGACCCTGTCAGTAAGTGGTGCCTTGAAGGCAATTTCAGAAGGTACAGGCTATTGTTTTTGATAGAATTTCTAAATTGAAAACCCACTCAAAATAACAAAATTAAGGCATTATTTTAAGATTTGATACCTACGTGTGTAATTTTTATGATTACTAGCTGTGCCCGCGACTTCGCGCCGTACACATATTTCTGAATCCAAGATATCGAAATGGAACATACCTACGCAAAAATCGTAGTTAAAAATCCTGTTTTGATCCATACAATTTTCACTGAAATCCGTTAGCCGTTTCAGAGCCTGTTCGAGACAAACTTTCAGACAGACAGACAGACAAAGGTAATTAAAACGGTTATTTATGATTTGTTTCGTGTAAATAGTGCGATTATTCGCAAGGGTCGCTTCCTAGTCCAGCGTGCCCGAGGCAGCGGCAACGGCATCCTGAAGAGTCAGTTCCTGTTTGTCCTCGAATCTGAAGATGATTGTAGCGTGGGCAGACTGCCCATTCAAAACGAGTAGTTCCTGTTCGATCCCTTATAGGTACCTATAATTTTGGTTCGTATTCGATCATGTCTCCAAGGGATCATTTAAAAAAAAACATATGGATGCAAAATAATAATGGGCTCTATCTGATCTAACTTCAATTCATATTTTAATTTAGTATTGTCCATTTTATGTAATTTTATATTAAAAGTTAGGGAGCGTAACATTTACGGTGACTTGCGTTTACTATTGTAGAAAGCAACTCATCTATCTAGATAAAAGCTGACGCTAATGATGTGTTTTCGTAAAAACTCGTTGGTCCAGCCAAAATACAAAAAAAAAACAAGTCATCGTTTCCACTAAAGATGGCTGACCTGACCTTTCGATGCAGAAATGGGAATGCTTTAGGTATAGACAGGCTTCCAATTTAAACAGTAATGTTGTATAAAACTCGTCATTATCACCATCAGCCTGTAGAAATCCACTGCTGTCTCCAATAGAATGCCACGACAAACGGTCTTGAGCCGCCTCCATCCACCGACTTAATACTAGTTACCTTAAAAATGTCATCGGTGGGCCTTCCTACACTAACTGCGCTGCGTCGTCCGATTCGTCGTGTAGGTAATAATAATTCAAAGTAATATTCGAGTAATATTCATTTTGAAAATCATCTAATTAAGATGGGCAAAAACCCTAATCTTAGAATTGTTTTTTAGCAGACTAAATCAAGTACAATATTCAAATTATATATATGCATGGATATACTATATTATAATTCCGAGGGATCAAGACGTGACAAGTGGTGAATTCATCGCCGCCATTGCTACCCATGACTGACTCTGCTAACGCTTTCTTCCAGTAATAATACATTCCTTAAGTACTTACCTAAGGGCGCGTTCACATAGAACGTCCGTTTTACAGGTCCGTTTAAGCGTATATGTTATAAGCGTATGTAGTTGTCAATTGTTCTCGATTACTGGATCCGGAATACTGTATGCTGTGTGAACTCGCTCATACAACTACATACGCTAATAACAAATAAAACGGACGTTCTATGTGAACGCGCCGTACGCCAGGACAAATCTTAAACCATCAAATCTTACAAACAAGCCTGAGTAATCCCTTAGTCGGCTTTTACGACATCCACGGGAGGAGATGGAGGGGTCTATTATATGGCCGGACACATGAAAAAGCTATGTTTTGTTAAATTATGCGAGTACCTTACAGTATCTTGTTCATCCTAGTTATACTACCATTAGGTATCACAACATTTTGTGCTCATTCCAGGATCGCGGCAATGGCTGGCTGCGGCCGCGCTGCAGGCTCTGCTGCTCGCGGTGAGCGGCGGCCACCACCGGAGGATTATGGCGACGCAAGCGGTAAGGTCCTACTCGTATCTACTAGCTCAAATAAACCAGTTAAACTATCAAACAGCTTACAGAACCCAGATAGATAGAATTCGTTCACTAGTCTTATCCCCAGGGGATCCAGCTGAACTCTCTGAATCTACTAAAAAAAAAAAGTATACTACTTGAATGACGGAACAAGCAGATGGCCCACCTGATGTTAAGCGGTAACCTCTGCCTATGAACAGTGCATTACCTCATAGGTCACGTCCACCTAGGACGCGCCCTATGTGGCATTGCACTGCGCCCGCCACCCTGAGACATAAAGATGAAAAGATGACATAATGTAGAATTTAACTTCATCGCTATGTAGTAGTGTATTTTACTATAGTATATTATGTATTCGAATTATGTAAACGTTTTCTTATTCATCTATCATTATTATTGTTGTTATTATTTATTTATTTTACTCTGTGCACCGTCGTTCGTTATTACTTCACTCATTACAGTCCATCCAAAGGTTGCCTGGAAGAAATCGCTTTCAGCGATAAGGCCGCCCATTGTACTATAATTTGATTTAGTTAATCCTTGTATTATTGTGTTTTTGATTATTATTTTTTTGGTGTACAATAAAGTGTTAATCTATCTATCTATCTATCTAAAAGTCTCATGTGCCTGTAATTTCACCGGCACCCTTACTTACCCTTCAAACTGGAACACAGCAATGCGAGCACTACTGCTTCTAAACTAATTACTATTGTCTTCTAAACTAAACGTACAATACACATAGCAAACTCGGTAGAAGGGTGTGTTTTCACTTCAGACGATCTCTACGTTCTAAAACTACTACGCAAGACCTTCGAATCGAATGCATGTCACATGTCAAATACATAGGTGCATTCGTTTCTACTAATGGCTTTATGTCGTTTTCCATCCAATGTTTTCCTTACTTCTCTTACTGTTTGGTTTAAGCTACCTATAAGATTTATTGTCCTTCCCAACACTGATTCACCTAAACCGGTTTCAGACTATGCCTGCATCAAAAGGCGGCTGGCGCCCAGTGGTCGGGTCAGGAGGTCTCCTCTACGGATCATTCGGGACTGCACCGCTCCACGCGCCGCAATACAAGATCCCCGTGCCAGTGCTCGACTCCTACCAGTCATCGGCACGTCCGCTCGCGTCAAGAGACGCGGCCAAACTGACGACAATCGCTCAATCCTACCGTCCTACCACCCATCGGACCGTGCCGACGTCACAACAAGCACCGATACACCAACCAATCAACAGCTACCACAATCCATTTGCAATCCAGAACAACGGTCTCCTCCAAAACGGGGGATTGAACTTCCAAAATGGATTAAACTACTACAAACACGTACAAAACTATCCTATGGACAGTGTCTTGATCAGAAACCCACATAACCCATACGCAGCACGTCCTGTCTTCCAGAAATATCCACAAAAGTTCAAGCAACAGCAACTACAGAACAACGCCTTGCAACAACTGACAAGCATACAGCCCTTACAATTCGCGCAGTATCAAACCAGCAAGCCGTTAGATATCTTTGGAAAACCTGTTCAAAGCTACGCTAGACCCACGCAAAACAAGAACCAACAGCCAGGTGGAACTGAGATTTACAAACAGGAGTTGTATAAGCTGCCGGATAGTGACACAGCCTCGCAATCCGTCAGTCAGCAGGTGAAGACGGCTCAACAGCAGAATTTGGGAGTGCAGCAAAGCCTTGGACTACAGAATCAGTTCTACAACCCTTACGGGCAATATACTTTCCAAAATGCTGCATTACCACCCAGTATTTTAGGTAATAACTTTATATTACTTATATCTAAAATTGTTTAAAGTACCAACCTAACACAAAACTGTAAAACTGTATCAGTTGTACCAACCACACGCACGGTGTTCCGTGTACAAACCGGCCTGCGCAGGCAAAACTGTGTGGTAGGGCCCATCATTGCAACATTTCCTATGAGTGATGTACCTACTACTACTATTCCTTGAGCAGTTCAAAATCGTCTCAGAATAAAATTTGAAAATAATGAATGATATAGTAACACAAGAAGATTTGTAATTAATTGAATTATTCTATTTCCAGGTTCATTTGGCAATTTTGGACTGCAAGCAGTTAAAGGCGGAAACCAATTCCAATTCCAATCAACCAAGCCCACGTTCTTTCCGCAACACCCCACAAAGCAGACCATCTTCAATTCCTTCAGCTACTCTCCTAACTACAAGACGACTCCTCTCATCTACAGCACCTCAACTCCACGGCTCCAAACCACACCTAACCAGTTCCAGTACAGTTCAACATACAGTGATTATAAGATAACACCAGTTCCTAACACGAAAGTGTCGACACCGCCAAAGATAGACCCCAACGCAGGAGCAAAAGACTCTTTCAAAGCAAGCCCGCAGGATCACTTCTCGAAGTTCCACAACAATGACTTCAACAAGATAATCGCAACCACGTACAACCCGCTTCAAACAACAGCGAATAATGTTTATGAATACAGCTTCCAAGCGCAAAATATAGGACAGAATCAGAATTACTACGACCAGAAGAATATAAACTACAACTTCGATAAGAAACAGAAAATCCATGATAACATACCAGCTGGTGTAAACCAGCAATTAACCAAGCAATACGCAAACCCACCCAGTAGACCCGAATTGGGCGGCACGATACGACCAACTTACGAAGTAACTGAGACCACGGATTCTGACGTCATCACGCATTCTTCACCTGCGCCTTGGTCGTTGACATCACAACCTTACGACAATCCTAAATCAACCGAAGATTCACCGCAAAAACAAGACTATATCGACTACGGTTTACAAAATCCGACACCATTATCAGCCGTTCCAGAGGAATACGCCATCGTGACGGAAGCCGAGAAAGGATACGATAACTCTTTGAGCTACGACGGACCAGTCGAATCTCAAAGTAGGCGGCCACTCGGCGACGATTTCGAACCGATCGGCAAGCACAAGCTCAATGACTACTACACATACAAGGTGTCGACGCCCTCTTATGACGACATCCATGTCCCGAAACGCACGAAGAAGCCGGCAACAGAGACTTCAAGCCTCAGTACTCAGGAGACAACGACGGCCAGCACTGTAGCCAGCGATATACCAGTCGAAGCTCTGCCCACCCTACCACCGTACAAACATTTCAAGCGCCCAAGCACTCCTGAACCATCCACCTTTGAAAAGGACAGGATTCGCAAAAGGACTAAGATTCGCAGACGTCGCCCAACACTAGCTCAGCTGAACCGTAACAAAGAAGAAACCAGCACTCGATTGGCAACTATACCGACTGAAGAACCTCCGGCGGATGCTCATGAAGTCCACACGATCAGACCGAGGGTTAGACCGACGACGAATGAGAAACTCGCGTCTGCTTCCACCACTGTAAGCGTTTCTACCGATTTGACTACCAGCGCATTGCCTACGATCGCTCCTACATTACCTACGATCGTAAAGAAGAAACTGGCTCACCGACGCTTGATAACCACGACTCCAGCAGAAAGATTCGATACGACGACAACCCCAAGTTTCCAAATCTATGAAGCGAATAAGGAGTCTCAGATCATGAAGATCGCGAACCGACAACAGTACAAGCCGACCTCATCTCCGTATGATACTCCAGATTACACCCATAAGCAAGATGAGAAAGACACTCCAACGAGCGATGTGGCAGTAAGTCTGTATGATGGTCTTAAAACTACTGCGGGGACAGACTTAGATCTAGAATTCGCTTTCCATAAGGATGTGAAACCCATTGAAGCTAAACTGGAACCAGTTACAAACCACTACAGAGACACGACCACAGACAGTGATGTGAGTAACGAAATCACAACCTATTCCCCTCGCCTTGAAAACACCTCGGGCATTGGCAGGGTTCCGAGACCACGACTCCGCAACAAATACAACAGACCTAAATTCAGCGTCAAGGACTATAAAAGCAGATTGGGTTCAACCACATCTACTACAGAAAAACCCTTCGAAAACACACCTAAAATAAGATTTCCACAAAGAAGGATTCCGTACAGCGAGAGCGACAGTGAAACTACTACAGAGAGGAAAAAGTTTACTCCAAAGGACCCCCGATACACACAGAACTCAGAAGCTAGCGAGAATGAGAAGGAATACTACGTGCGTCCGACAATCAGACAGAGACAAACAACGGTAGAAACAGAAAGCACGACGAAGATATCCTCCCGTATACGAAACGGCAACAGGCGAACTAAACCTATGGACGAAACTACCGAAACATTACTAACCACAGTTCACGCCAAACGCCCTTTGAGGAAGAAGATCAAGGATTCTGAGATTGGAGAGTCGGTCCAAGACATTTCGGTGACAGAAACTACAATCTACGATCTGAAAGATTTAACGTCTGAAAGGACGCGATCAGAAAGTGCTATAATGAAGATAGCGGACAAAAAACATCATGACCACATCGAGAATATATTCGAGCATTCCAAAAGGGTTTCAGACTTGACTTTGGCCGCGAGTAAAGACTATAATAAACCAGGCATGTTTAAATCTGTCTCATCGAATAGTAGAAGAATACCAAATTACTTCACGATAGCGACTGACGATCCAATCCTTCCGATAGAAGCTTTCTTTCCTCAGCTAAACCAGAAGAAGGAAACGTAATGTTCCTGCTAGTTATAAGATATAAACCAAATCTGTTCTACTGCCAAAGCAACTTCTCTGTAGGTCTTTCGTGTTACTTTTAAAGAGGCTATCAAGTATTATTACAATGATTCAGTAAGGGCCTTTCTCACAGAGTCTTACTAAATGTTATTGGATATTATGATGCTTATATGCATACATTATCTATCTGTAATCATACACACATGCCATGAATGATATCCTCCATATCTTCTCAGATATCTATCGTGTGAACGGTTTTTTTTTTTTTAGATGTTGTTAAAACTATTTTAGAGTAAAAAGTAGCACATTCTCAGATATGTGAGGATATCCTACTAGGACGTAGTCAGAGGCATGTCTGTTATCATAATTGATGGTTAAGCTCATACGCCGTTTAACAGTTTGGTGATAGAGGCCCTAAGATGCAAAAACTATACATAGAGTAATGTGTGTCCGAGTAAAATCTTAAATGTATTTAGGTACATACGAAGTACTAAATATGAGTATTCATTCAATCACAGTTTATCGTATTCCCCACTCTAGTGGCATTTATGATTGTTTCTCTTTTAATATTGGTGCTCATTTAGTTTTTAAGTCTATTGTATTAAGTACTAATTTATAGCAACATTTTGTATAACTTGTGTGAATGTGAAGATGTATGGAAGATATACTTTGTTTAATTTTGTGTTTAGTTATGTAAATAAATTATTTCTTTTATAATCGGCTGTTTATTTTATTAATATATTAACAACATATAAATAATTCACGCACATTAGGCTGCATTCGCTTGCTGTGCCTGAAGTTTCGCCATTTTCTGAATAGATTTCTGGGCTGCGTAGTGGATGGTTTTGTCCAATGCATCTGAAAAAATATTTGTAATTAATATTATTGACTAATATTTTATCCATATAAAAATTAAGCCTAGGTCGCGGTAAACTTTTGAGTGTGTCTGAATTTAGGCACACGGGTTTTTCTAAATTACCATGTCCGTATAACCCACTATGTATTATCACAAATGTCAAAGATACCATGTTTGGATGTTTGTATGTTTGTAACTCAATCACGCTAAAATGGCTGACCTTAGCGATTCCTATGTTTGGTACACAAATAGATTAAATCTTGATTGAGCTATATGGTTATTTTTATCCTGGTTAAAAGCGAGTGAATGCACCGGCGGACAGTAGTATATTATATAGATGGCTTTTTGAGAGAGTTTAGTCACGCAGCCCAATTCTCGTAATAACAAATAGTCAACATCACTGGTCAAGTTTCGATCTAGTGTCGATGTCATAAATGTCACAATATTCCACTCAACTGAATACAACTCGGAAATGTAAATATCAAAACGTGACCGAATCTTGACCCCTTCAGGTTGTTCAGAGAATAATGGCTAGAATGTAACTCTTCACTCCTTCCAATTCTATATAACATCATCCTACTCTAATCTATGGTATATTCTTAGGCCCATTGTCCACGTAACCGCACGTCATACGCACGCTTTCGTCAATTGACGATTGCAAGACGAATGCTTGCATCTTGCTTAGAAACAATGAAATCTGTGTCCACGAAGCGGCAACGTCGCGTCAGCCGCTCGTCATGCGTTCGTCATGCGGTGCGCGCGGCTATAATGTCACGGCGCGTCATGCTATAATCACTTCATCATCATCACTTGCCATTTTCACAACAAAAGTCGTGCTTTCTCGATGCTAGTTGAAAGAAAACTGAGACGTTTTGTAGCGTGACGGACTATTACATGAAGCAGCGTGGACATAACAAATATGCAAAATACGCCATCTTCATTTGTAGGTTACATGCATACGTCAAATGACGCGTGCGTGGACAGTAGGCCTTAGTCGTTCCTCTAACATTCCTCGACTCGAATTACCCTCACTCCTAATCGATTTTCAAAAAAAAACTTTTTTTTATGGAGTAAATAGACAAACTAGCATCTGTCCCACCCACTTGATGTCAAGTGGTCACCGTCCCTTATAGACACCGGCAACACCAGGGGTATTGTCGATGCGCCTACCCTGAAGGAATTTATGAAGCGACACATATCGTAACCAAGCGGGAAAACCTCAGATGGAAGCTCATCCCATAGTTTGTAGATATGGGGAAGAAACACATGGTGGGGGAAATATTGAGGATGGTTAGAGGAATGACTAATAATACCGGTGTAAGTTATTATGAGGGAGCAGAATAACAATTTTCTTTCAAGTCATAATTCAGTCTCCATTTGGTCAAGTTTCAGTGCGATTTTTTTTAAAAATGGCCTCCTAATGTACATCTAGAGTAAATGTAAGGTAAGGAAACGATACTTAAGATAAAATAAGATAAGATAAGATAATGTTTATTTCTGTAACTTAATGTACCTAACATAGTATTATCCGTAGTTGAGACCACCTTTTAAATATAAAATACCTGTGCTAGGTGGTCTGTGGTGGATACTTACAGATTTTATGTTGTCCTTTGACCGGGAAACGCAGGCGCAAGCTGACCGGGCTCGAGCAAATGAACACGTAGGGACTGTCGCTCTCCCCGCCCGGGTACCTGAGGGCAACGAGCAGGCTCAGTTACATCCACCGACCTTCCGCCATCACCATCACCACGCTGTCATCGGCCCATTGGTCGATGAACTCAGAACAGCTAAATCTCTTCCTATCTTCAAAAAGCTATTGCTCAATCACTTTTTGTCCATCTCGTGAAGCTGTTAATTCTAGTGTAGTCTAGTGTATTCTATTTGTGTAGTTATATTATAATATATTTATATATTATAAGTTAGATTGTATATATACGTATACTTTTATTTATTTATTTGATCTACACCACCGTCCTTTATCGTTCTCATCAATTCCAGTTCATCCCAAGGTTGTCCGCAAGCTGCAAGAGATCGTTCTCAGCGATAAGACCGGCCATTGTACTTCCATACTTATTTTTCTGATTATTATTAATGTGTAAATTTTTTGTAGTGGTCAATAAAGTGTTATCTATCTATATATCTATCTAAACTCATTAAGGGTACCGACTCGTGGTAACACCAGATTGTCAAACTGGTGTGACTAACAGGAATTTATTGTACTCGTGGTTACACTGTGTGGTGTGATCAATAGTATATAAGCTATTAAAAGATAAGACTGGTGGTCACCCTATTAGTGTGGGGAATTGAATAAGTACCTAGACCTCTGTGGCACGGCGGGCGGTCCGCCTGCGACGCAGGAGGTTGCGGGTTCGATTCCCGCCACGGAACTAATATTTGTGCGATCTGCAGATATTTGTTCAGGGTGTTCTGGGTATTTTCTACGTATAATAAAAAATATCTGTCTATGTAATGTGTTGTATTAAGTATATCAGTTATCTAGTACCCATAACACAAGCTCTGCTTAGCTTAGGCCTAGATAAATGTTGTGTGAACTGTCCAGCATTATTTATTTTTATTTGTTTAATAACATAACTAATTGCTGTCTTTATCAAATCGATGTCATGCGCGCTAAACATATGTTTAATTAAAAAGGATTACAAGTTCCAAAGCTACGTCGTCAATTATAACAAATAATTAATTTTGTAAAAATTAAAAAACCCTCCTCGCAATGAAACCGCTGAACCGATTTTGATCAAACATAGCTAAGAACACTCCCGACAAATTCACCGTTAAAAAAACGGTTTATCAAACACAAACACGTCAAACTTATAATAAATACCCCGTCGTTTTTGCGTCGGGGGTTAAAAACTGGCCTAATTATTTTGACTCGAGATGCGAGGTTTGTTTCTCTTAATTGTTATGTAATAAATACTAAAATACTTACTTTTTCTGATATTCCTCTTGAGGCAGGCACTCGTCCACATTGACGCAGCCGAGAAGACACCCGGTTGGATAGAACGAAGGAAACTTGAAATTCTTTCCTGAAATTAACAAGTTTTTATTAAATTAGTAATCTGAACCGTGAGCTGATCAAAATGAGCTTAAATTGTTAGTCCACTATTATTAATCGAAGAATCTGATTCCCAAATTTCCTCTAAATCATCAGATCACCACTCTGAGTGACCTGATCGCTGTCACCATACTGTTGTCATCGTAACTTGACAGATATGCCAACTCAATCTGTATTTGGTCTCACGTAATGGGTCCGGCAGTGTGATCTACCAACTTATATGTTGAATTAAATGTATGTAGATGTGTAGATCATATAAAACTACATATATTTAATTCTACAGATGAGTTGGTGGATCCGAACAACAACCTACCAGAATCTGTCACATCTGATAAAGATAAAGATAAATTTATGTGCTTGAACATAATGTCATATGTTTGACGACCTCTGTGGCGCGGCGGGCGAAGGTTGGCCTGCTACCCAGGAGGTTGCGGGTTCGATTCCCGCCTCGGAACAAATATTTGTGCTATCGCAGATATTTGTTCAGGGTGTTCTGGGTATTCTCTATGTATAATAAAAAATATCTATGTAATGTATTGTATTAAGTATATCAGTTATCTTGTACCCATAACACAAGCTCTGCTTAGCTTGGGGCTAGATAATGTTGTGTGAACTGTCCAGCATTATTTATTTATTTATTTATTTATATATAAAAAGGTCTTAAAATAAGTAGGTATGTTCCAATTATGTTCTACCTTATCTAGCATGCAAATTTCAAAAACACAAAAGAATATCAAAACGAAAAACATCAATATAAAATTAAAGTCAGAAATATATGACCCTAAAATCACAAAGTTTCCTCCATATTCATTAATATTGTAATTACATTTACTTATTAATAATTGCTGCAAATTAGATTTAAATAAATTCTGATTTAGTATTTTCGATTGTGAGTACCTAGTCAAACCTTTGGAGGTTTTAAGGTACAATATCCTAATGAACTGCGTAAGATATATTGTGTATGGAAAAAAAACACGTGTTTCTCTGATGGCAGTTTATCTACATACCGTTCATCGTAAGATGTGTTGCCTTGGGAATAGTGCCAACCAACCAGAGGACATTTACGAATTTTAAGTTTTAAGACGTGACCTATGTGATAATGCATTGTTCATGGGCAGAGGGTACCGCTTAACATCAGGTGGGCCATCTGCTTAAACCGTCATTCAAAGTTGTATAAAAAAATAAAAATAAAAAACTCTGGGACCTTTCTTTCCCAACGGTTTTCGACTAAACACTAAGGCCGGGTTCCCACTATGCCGGATCAGTAGATTTGCCGGTCCGGTATTACTGCCGGAAGGGCTAGTGGCTGTATAATTTATATGGAGCTATTCACATTATCCCGGCTCCACATTATCCCGGCTCCGGTATTTTTGCCGAGCCCTGCATTTTTACCGAGCGTTTTGTCACTGCGAAGTTCCGGTAGAACCACCGGACCGGAGTAATGTGAACGAGTTTGTGCCGGTATCCGTCCCCCCGCTCACCTCGCCCGTGCTCCCCTCGCGTCATTCGGCTCGCATTTTCTGACAAAACTAGACGTGCATGAACATGGACATTCAAGCAGAAACTTTAATCACGCTTGTCCAAGAGAGCGCTTACCACCACAACACAACAATTTCGTCGTCCATTGTGCGCAAGTGTCTAAATTCAACTGAGGTGAGTCCGACTTTCTAGGCGGATCCTGTATAATGTGAACACTTTGTCCGGTCTCCGGTTTTCGGCAAATCTACCGGTCCGGCATAGTGGGAACCCGGCTTAATAGATAAAAAAGTTACCGGGATAGAGCACTCGGTACTGGTTCTCCAGGGCTCTGGCGACTTCCTGGTCGGGAGGCTTCACGGTCGACGCGATCCAGAGGCGCCCGCGGTGACTCGTGTACCAGGTGCGACCTTCATGCCTGCAATTCAGCGAACCATAATTTTATTGCTGCGCTTATCAGTACTGTGATAACAGTTTTTTTATTTTAATTAGGTATACCTACCTCATTAGTATACCTTTAATTCGCACAAAACGTTTCGGTTCTACCTTTATAATGCGAACTGCTAAGGAGTGGAATACACTACCGTCTGTCTTTCCAGAAAACTATAATCTGGGTCTCTTCAAGTCTAGAGTGAATAGGTGCCTTCTAGACCTTTGTGCCCCACTTTCGGCCTCATTGTCACTTACTAACAGGCGAGATCGTGGTCAAAGGTCTATAAAAAAAAAAAGTATATAACCTGCGTTACCATACTGTCATCATCATCATCATCATCATCAGTCTCATCATCATTTGGCGAGGTTTGTGACGCAGGAGGTTGCGGGTTCGAATCCCGCCTCGGAACAAATATTTGTACGATCTGCAGATATTTGTTCAGGGTGTTCTGGGTATTTTCTATGTATAATTAAAAATACCTACCTATGTAATGTATTGTATTAAGTATATCAGTTATCTAGTACCACCGGTTCCTTCTTGGTCTTCTGCCTGGTGTTGGAGACCAACTTGTTATGATTTATAAATAGTATAGCGTATGTGCTGTGCATGCCTGTGTCTGGTTCCCTACGCCTAGGAAACAATAAGGGCATCAAAGTAGGTTTAAAAAAGTGGATAATGGATGACATCATCATCAACGTCAGCAGCCTTTAGATTTCTACTGCTAGACAAGGCCCATAGAACGTAATGGGGGATTTGCTGTGATCAGAGAACTACGGGATTTGTCATAATCACTACGCTTGGCAGGCGGATTGGTGATGGCAGTATTGATAATGAGTACTCAGGTGGATGCTGCTGCCCATCCCCTGGTGTTATTTCTTTGTCAGATTTTACCACTTCCACGGGAGGAGACGGAGGGGTATATTCTGAAGCCGGGCACACCACAGTATACGGATGAAACTCAAATAAAACACAAGAAATAACTGTCAATATTTATACATCCTGAAGGAGTTGCATAAAAATCAGCTGCTGCTGCGCGCAGTCACACGCCGTTCACGCCACGATACCCGGTTAGTATTTAACAATAAAAAGGAAACACTCATCATAACAGTTTGTAACGATGGCAACGCAGCACGAATCACGTATGCAATTGAGTATTTGTCATCTATCGGCAAACAGATTAGCGTTGCAATCAAAACGGGCGCTCCACTCAACACGAACGTAAACGTCGCAACTTGCACCTTCTGCCAAAACCGCGGCGACCCAGTCGTCACACCAGAATTCTTCAACAAACTGTGCAACGCTCTCAAGTAGAGACAGAAGTTTACCACCAACAGTAACCCGGCGAACAGGAATCGATCCCTCAGAAGAAACACTAAAAACTCTAAACCCGTCAGTTCCCCTAAGATATGCAATGCCGACAGCAGCAACGGAACACCCCAAGAGAAAACGTTACATTTCAACATTTTCCGCGTTATATTACTGTTGAAAACGATTACAATGTCCATGTAGATTATTATAGAGGCGATAAGTAACCAACAGGAGGAGGCGTTTACGAAGTAGAAAATTACCAGCGACACAGCTACATCATCTTCAAAATAAATTGAGCCGTAAACCAGCCAACTCGATATAGTATAACAGAATATAACGTTAACATAGACGTAGTTTTTGAAGGAACGCCATTTAGGAATCAGTATCCATGTTATCACGCCGAATAGAAGAGTGAAGAGAGATATAAGACTGGCGACGAATATGAATAAAAAGAATATAACGATAAGAATAACAATTGTTTCAAAATTGTCGAAGTCAAAGTCTTCAGAATTTGTTGAGTTTTCAGATTCCAGCGATGTGTTCCAGTATGTTGTTGAATTCGATAATGCAGACGTTGTGTTCATTGTTGGAATTGTATTTATTATCACTTTAGAAAGTCTGTATTTATCTCATTGATAGCTCACAAGACAAATTGTGTCCACAGAACGTTCTCTGTCTTCGTGTCGTTGGTTCTTTCTTGAATGTCTGCGTGAGGTCAGAGAGCAGCTTGAGGCGTACACTAAGCTGCATCAATGTTTAATGACTAACAAATAACTGGTATAAAATGCTAGGTTTATCAAATAATTTGCAATAATGAGCGCTTATTATAATTACGATAACACCTACAAACTAATAAATTAATTCAACTGATTTGATGATTAGCGACAGGGAAATATTGTTAAAATTTGATATGGAAATGTATCTGATGTTTGTGAGCATTAGTTTAGGTTTTACAACTACTCGTACTTAACAACAACCAGAGTTCCATATTTGTATTGTAACAACCACTAACCCTGAAGAAGATTCGCGAAATTTGAGTAGACATTTCACCCTTAGAGCGGTCCGAAAAATTATCTTATACCAAGTTAATGACAGTTCACGATAGTTTGCGTAGTAAAAACTAACTACATAAAACAAATTCTTGAAAGAATGGAAAAAGACTGTCAGGTTGACTGGTCTACAAGGATTTTTAAAAAGCATTTGATCATGTTGACTTCGCCATCTTGTTCGAAATTGACTTCTAATTGAATTGATCTTGTTCCTAGAGTTAGCTACATAATGATAAGCTACCTTGCATCTAAACTTACCAAAAGAACTCAACCTGTGGAACTAGGTAGATAACTCCAATATCCTTACAATCGGGTGTTCCTCAAGGATCATACTTAGGCCTAATCCTTTACAATATCTTCTAGCATCTTGATGCGAATTGCGAGGACTGTGTGACAGGCCTAGTTTCTTTGAGATATAACCTTAGCGTCATTTCAATAAGACTCACATCTTGATGCCCTCGACGAGCAGCGACGCCCAGGGTTGGTGCATGGACAGACAGCGGCCCGTGTCGCTCATCTCTTGCAGCTCCGTGTCTTGGACGCGCGGGTACTGTGACAAGCTCACTGTCTTCACTACTGATACGATGCTTTGGGTTTCCACTGATGGATCAAACTGAGGAAAGGAGACATATTTTGAAAACAACAATTTTCTTAACAGGATCACTTGTTTTCTTTCCGCTGCAATACAATGGCTTTCTATGGAATATGACGACTATGCGCTTACTTCAGACTCGGTATTGCTTGCGATTTTAAGCCCACAATATTTTTTTGGTCTTATTTATGTGAGAACTTTAAATTTTATCATATTGTGGGATTACAGGGTAGAGGTCGGGTTGGAGCAGTACTCCATATACCTGTAAGAGTTGTGCGTTCACGCCGGGCGCTACGTCGCGGTCCGTCGGCACACCGACATAGAGGTCGGGTTGGAGCAGTACTCCATATACCTATAAGAGTGGTGCGTTCACGCCGGGCGCTACATCGCGGTCCGTCGACACACCGACATAGAGGTCGGGTTGGAGCAGTACTTCATATACCTGTAAGAGTGGTGCGTTCACGCCCGGCGCCACGTCGCGGTCCGTCGGCACACCAACATAGAGGTCGGGTTGGAGCAGCTTGCTCGCGCCGCCCGATGCGGCCGTCATCTCACGGATCCTGTCCTCGTCCACTTCATAGTCGATCGTATTGTCTTCTACTATCTGCCGACCTGCCATTTTTAACTTTTGATAATTACATACATATATTAGACACACGCCTTTTCCCTCGAAAGGGTAGTCCTCTTCTTGGTTGGCTTGTTTCTTTAAATACAAGTAGCGTTCGTATTTTAGTTACTATTTCTCACACACATTAAGGCGCAATAGGTTCACAGCATGTCTATAATGAGCTCTAGAAGTTATTGAAAAGAGTTCTCACAGTTTTCAAGCCGATAAAAATATATGGTATTCTTAAGCTTTTTATCTAGTGAAATCATAAATTCAATATACTATTTGAATTACTTCACTCGATGAAAAAAATATCATAGATATCATTTTTTTAAATTGAATTACCATTTCAGTCTTACTTCTTACACGTTTTATGAAACATTTGGTAACTTTTGCTTACATCGATTTAACGGTACGTGAAAATTTCCCGTTTTTATAATATAATTTGGTAACTTATTAATTATTAATTGAGTTAGTGAAGTTATCGTCAAAATTTAACAAAACTCTAAGGGCATTTTTTTATAATTTTTTATACACAAAATCACGGCATCTGATGGGCTAGTCTGCAAATATGACAAGCAACTTACACAGCCGGTGGTGTACACTTCACGGATTTTAGTATGGAGAATCCGAATAGCGCCCCTAGTGGGCACCTTGAGGACCTCAAATTCCAGCGCAGTTCAAAAAAGAGCGTGCGCTCGCCTTCTTCGCCTCATACAAAAATGTTCGTTGAAACTGGTTGAACCTATAGCGCCTTAAGGCGATATGTTAAAATATCCAATGGGCGGAGTCTATTAAGAAAACAATAGCTGCAAGACAGTAACAGCGTTATTACTCACTTGAACCCGGGAAGAGATGAGGTATAGATTTCTGCCGCTCGGAAGTAACTGACGTAAGCGACAAATGATAAAACTTCGTTTTGCTTCTGAAGTAGCAAATATAAAACCTAAATTATCTATAATTAATCTAAGTAATGGTTTCTTATGGTTACCTACTGAATAGTATACAAATTTACGCTTAATATTTTCTCTAGTCGAAAGAGGGACCTAAAACGGGTTTTAAGAGGGCCAGTTTCACAAAATAAAGCTATCGAGAAAAAAATCAGTAATCGTGTTAAGTTATTACTGTATTAACATCACGTTTGTAACCTTTACTGTTCAGTAACAGTAAAGGTAACAAACTTGCTCGAACTCCAAAATTTTAACATAGCGTCTTAAGCTTGGTTTTGAATAACCCAAACTTGAGTTGATATACCATACCTGCGAAATCGAAGGTCATCTTCTTGTTAAGCCGAGACGCGTGTTTCTTCTCGTGCAGGGACTGTTGGTACTTGTCTAACTTCTCCTTCTCGCTCGAGTTGAGCCACACGCTGTTCGCGTTAAAGTAGTCACTGTCGTCGTCGGTGACCTTAGTGCGCCGCTCACTGTCAACGTGGGGTATAACCATGAATAAAGTACTACATGGAGTGAGTGCTAAAATAGCATAGAGTGTTCCTTCTTACTCCTATCCTAGAAGATAGCTTGCTATCCTATGTTAGAGAGAAACAAATATATTGTCACACGACAGTCGTTTTTCCATTCCGTACCCTGAATATTGGTACCATGAATATAGTAGTAATTAGTACCAAGTGTGACATTTGGCCTGGTACAAGTTACACAAATAAGAACAGATAGATATATGCTTGTCTCATTCCAACACATTAATACATTCATATAAAAGAATGAGACTGGTATAATCGAATCCGGTTTGTTTATAGCCTTATTTTCATGTAGTTCATCTTCCTAAGGTATAACGCAAAATTACCAATCTTAGATTTGTTTTATCACGGCATCAGCAATTAATAACAAAATATCATTTAAATTCATTTATATTTAAAATATACAATTAAAATTAAAATAAACAATTAAAATATTCAATATAATGCCAAATTACAATAAATAAAATAAAATAAATAAATAAATAATGCTGGACAGTTCACACAACATTATCTAGCCCCAAGCTAAGCAGAGCTTGTGTTATGGGTACTAGATAACTGATATACTTAATAAATACATTGCATAGATAGTAATTTTTTATTATAAATAGAAAATACCCTGAACACCCTGAACAAATATCTGCAGATCGTACAAATATTTAATCCGAGGCGGGAATCGAACCCACAACCTCCTGCGTCGCAGACGAACCTTCGCCTGTCGCGCCACAGAGGTCGAATACACCAGCAATGTGCGCTGATAGCTTACCTGGTCCGATCATACTCCAGCAGCCTGTTCCTGTGCAGCACGGCATTCTCCCAGCCCTCAGGGCGGTTCCTCTCCAGCAAGGACTCCATCAGCCTGGCACTCGCCTTCGTCTTGGCGTTGAGTTCTCTTTGCTCTTGTGGGGTACACACCTACAATCAACAATTATAATTACAATTTACCAATATAATTGTTTCTGTTAATCTACACGTACCTACGTTGTTGTTAACTTTACTCGTTTTATTGTATCGGTTTCAATAAGACTCACTTATAGCATTATTTTTTTGATAAACCTTTGTGGTTTTTGAAGTGCTATATCTATGTTATATGTTTTAATCGGTTTTAATAGTAAGTTTAAATGATAAATAAATAAAAAAACATAAATAAAAACTAGGGCCGTTTTCGCCGTATCCGCCGTTTTCGAAAAGAGACGTCGTCTGCTTTTATTTTATTTCCAAGTGTTTTTTTAAATTATTTTGTGTAATTTTGGTTTCATTTTAACCAATGTTATCTCATCTATAGAGCACAAGTGTAGTGAAATGAAATGGAAGTGAATTGCGTGACTTTTCAAATTCGTGAAATATGTCTACTAAAGTTTTTGTAAAACGGCCACAGTTTTACTAAAACATTACTTTGACTGTGACTTTGACGACTTGGGAGGATTGTAACGTTGCAAATTATATTGAAAATACAATAATTAAACTTGAAAATGGTAAATGCACAAGCCGTGCAATGCCAATTATAAAGGAAAAAATGAATTAGGTAGTTTTGCACTGATACTATTGCAAGACCAGCATTTAACATATTATCACAAGCTTAAAAATAAAGATAACTCAAAAATAGCGCAAAAGTAGTACTAAGGGCTTACACCAGGGGAAGTATTATAAACTCTAGGTATCAGCAATTGTATCGAGTAGTAGTAGTAGAGCTTTTTTGTGAAAGAGTTTGTCAGATATTTACCATGATTTTTGAGTTTGTTGGTTTTCGATATTTCGGCACAGTTGCATGCACCATGATCACGGGAGAACATGCAACAGTCTCGAAATGTCGACAGCCAACAAAACCAAAAAAATTATTATTTATTTATTTATAGACGAGCAGCTTTCGCTGATATGTCTACATCAAAACAGTGTGGAATGTCTAATTTTGGGTCACTTTTTTAAGTTCTGAATTGTCCTTTCGTAGGCAGTTGTCGAGCTTGTTTTTGAATGCATTTATTACAGACGTGGCGGAAACAACATCGTCTGGTAGTATGTTCCAATTGTGGAACACTCTGGAAGTGATAGCATCAAGTGCGTTGGAAGGATCTCGAGCCAGTTTAAATAGGTGGCCACGAGATGATCTTTCTTTACATAGATATCATGAAGGTCTGGCAGGTTGTATTGATAGGTCAGGATTTTATGTATCTGAGGTCACCGCGAATGCGTCTTTCTTCAAGGGTAGTGAGGCGTAAGGCATGTAGGTAATAACTCTTCATAACATCCCATTTATAGTGAAAATTATATTCACGATAGTTTCAAATCGTATATAATATTAAGATTAGTTTAGAAGGAAAGGATTAGTATGAAAGCAGATCTTACCAGATTGCCACAGAAGAGACATGGCCCGGAGCCTTCCTGGCTGCAGACGATGCGGCCGCACTGCACGCAGTTATTGACCAGGTCATGCTTGGCTGCCTGGCAGTCACAGCGGTGTCTACCTTAAAACCATAGAGATAAGAGTGAGAATAGCATGCTATAGATTATATATTACATAGATTATATATAGATTAGATATTTAACGACCTCTGTGACGCGGCGGGCGAAGGATCGCCTGCAACGCAGGAGGTTGCGGGTTCGATTCCCGCCTCGGAACAAATATTTGTACCATCTGCAGATATTTGTTCAGGGTGTTCTGGGTATTTTATGTGTATAATAAAAAAATATCTATCTATGTTATGTATTTATCTAGCACCCATAACACAAGCTCATGCTTAGCTTGGGGCTAGATAATGTTGTGTGAACTGTCCAGCATTATTTAGTTATTTATTTCTAGATATAACACCTATTTGCTTATAATCATTATCATCATCAACCTATTGCAGTCCACTGCCGGACATAGGTCTCTCCCATGGCGCGCCACTGAGCCCGATCTTCGACATTCCTCATCCAGTTTCTATCAGCCAATCAAAGTTCAATGTTTATCAAAGTTCTAGACATCCCAGAACATTAGCAAGCTGAAGTGGCAGTGGGCCGGTCATGCGTCCGAACGCTCCTATCCGCACAAATACCAATGCAACTCCAGTCGCGGCGATCGAGTCGCTATTTTGGAAGCTCGTTATTATCTATGAATGCACTATTACTGACTTTAAAAAACAAAGAAATAAATAATGCTGGACAGATCTTACAACATTATCTAGCCCCAAGCTAAGCCTTGTGTTATGGGTACTAGATAACTGATATACTTTATACAGTACATTACATGGATAGATATTTTTATTACACATATAAAATACCCAGAACACCCTGAACAAATATCTGCAGATCATACAAATATTTGTTCCGAGGCGGGAATCGAAAACGCAACATTATCTAGTCCCAAGCTAAGCCTAGTGCCTTTGGTTAGTGTATTTGGCCTGTGCCGTTCTGGTTGAATAAATAAATACTAATTACTTGTGTTATGGGTACCTACTAGATAACAGATATATACTTAATACAGCATACACTTACCCGCAACTTCCTGGGTCGCAGACGAACCTTCGCCCGCCGTGCCACAGAGGTCATCAATAAAGGAATAAATAAAATGGAATAAAGGAAAGTTAATATCTTCAATATTTAAAGTACTTGACCTCCATGTAGCATGGCCCCACGGCACACACACACAGTGGGACACACTGTATATTAGCTAACATTACAAATTAGCCCTTTAATACAAATAGGCCTCTGTTTTAAGCACAAAATTACCTTTCAACAAAACAACTTGAGCATTCTTCCCCTCTTGTGAGTACAAGTTGACATATTTTGTTTTCTTCTTGTTCTTAAGGTCAGATTCATTGCTGAAGTCTGCCGCTGCCGGTGGCTTCGTGTCCGAGCTGATGTCTTGCTGCTTATTTTTTGATATCTTCTTTTTCTGCTGCTTAGGCAAAGAGCTGCCTGGAAAATGATAATTAAGTTAACTTCCACCAAGTTAATGAATTAGGATTAAGTTTTAAGTCAATTAGCCACCACCACCATTCCTATTTATTTCGCAAAGCAGTAGTGCTTGCATTGCTATGTTCCGGTTTGAAGGGTATCGTTGCCGGTTAAATAAATAAATTAATTTATTATCTATTTATTTATAGACGACCAGCTTTCGCTGATATGTCTACATCAAAGTTACAGGCACATGGGACTTTTCATCTTTTAGTCTCAGGGTGGTAGGCACAGTGCAATGCCACATAGGGTGTGTCCTAGGTGGACGTGACCTATGTGGTAATGCATTGTTAAAGGCAGAGATTACCGCCAAACAAACGTCATTCACGAAGTAAAAAAAATAAACTTCTAAGACCTAATAAGATTTTTATAAGCAATATAACATTGTTCTTTCTCCATGTAACTTGGTTATCAACATTCAATCAGGGCCCAGCTTGTGATATGGTGCCACAAAAATGTTTAGTGAAAGAACTAGTGTGAGGAAAGGATTCATTGCTGCTTACAGACCGTTCACTGTAAGTTGGCACCTGCCATGGAGTATTTACAGGTGCCATCTTATGGTGAATGAGCTGTACAGAGTCTCCATTTAAGGAAAACATAGTGAAGTAATTGGCATAAGTATCCCAGAACCACAAATTCAAAGTCATGTGACAGTGAAGGTAAGATTTTTTTTTCATGCTAATAAGTTAATACTTTTAGGGTGGCTGAATAAAATTGTGCAATACCTTGAAATTGTACTTTGCAGGAAAAAGGTTAATTATTGTGACATACCTTTAATTTTTTTAAAGATTTTATTTTGTTGTTCGTTTCACACCTTGTATTCACCAGTAACATATTAAATTGCCATTAACAACTGCAATATCTTAGGTCACGTCCAACTACGACGCGCCCTACGCGGTACTACACCTACTACTCTGAGATGTAAGATGAAAAGTCTCACGAGCCTATAATTTTGCAGACATCACTTAATACCAGTACACACAGTGAACACAGTAATGCAAGCATTACGGGTATTCTAAACAAGTAACATTTTCACGGCAATGTGTTGCCAGCAAGTATTGCATCGGCATTGCTGGCTATTTTATTTTTTTTCTGTATCAATAAAATAGGTAGAAGTACTCCCTAGACCAACTATTTCACTAGCTTTACTACTACTCTGTTTTCAGTAACTATCATTAAATAAATAAACAAGGACCTTTATACATACCTTTGCTGGGAAACTTTCTTTTAGTAAGTTCCAAAAAGAAATTCCTATGCTGGTTGTTGTCGAAGTCCAGTAATGTTTTCATGTACTCATTGAGGTCTCCTTCATTGTGAATGGATAAAATGTACCTAGAGAAAATTAAATTAGTGCACAGAACTTTAACTTTATTTAATGCACTAGTTGGCACGTACAAAGTTGGAGTAAATATTTGAAGTTTTTCGGTAGGTACTTACTGTATAAGGTCGTCCGGAACTTCAAAGTCTAATATTCTAGACAGACCCTCTTGAATCCACTGCTCCATTTTCCCTAAATTCTACAGATTTTACGATCTTTATCAACACAACCTTGTAACCTTAGAATATAGAATAAACAACACCTAGCGATGGGCAATTCGGTTTACGAAATCGGTTCAACCCGGTTTGAGCCTAAGTCGACTTGAGTCGACTTACATTTTGACCAAACCGAATCGTTCACGCAGACTCGGTGTGCTGTGTTTGCGTCGATCTACCGCGTCGCCGCTCGAGCCCGCAGCCCGTCTCCCGCCATTAGGAACAAACGAAACGTAACGTAGGTATGCTTGTTCCATAATAAATAAATTTAAAAAAACTATTTTTTTGTTAGTTCCTTTGTAGTAGATTTCTTCCTAGTAGATTTTTATATATTCAAAATATGTAGGTACCTACTTATAAACAAAGCATTATTGTTACCTACTTACTGCACTTGAAGCGTAGGTATTTTGTTTCACTAAGTAATGTGTACTACCTATTTTAGTAATAGGTATTAATTTTAAAAACTATAGCAACAATTAAGCAAACAGTTAGCAAGTTGGTAATATTTATAAAGTACCTATAAGAATACTTTTGATTTAAGGATGGTTGTGATACTTAACTAGTGGTTTGCCCCGAACTGAGACCTCGCTAATACACGTGATTAATGTAGGCTACCTTATTTCTTTTGAAAAAATATACATAGGAACGTGTGGTTCGAAAAGTTAGACCTACAATGACGTTCAAATTCCTAGAAACGGGAGGTCAACAATATTGGTTATTGTTTTATAGAGTCAAAGTTTCTAAATTCTTAAATTTTAGACTATTCTCAGTATTTGTGTCATAAAAGCTACAAACATCAGCGTTGTAGGATTAGTGGAAGTACCCACTAATCCTACAACCTAGTAGTGGGTTTTGGTTTTTACATTTTCGATTTACCATAATATCTCAAAACCTACATAATTAATAATTCATTTATTAAATCAGACATTATTAGGTCCATTATTTATTAGTTTTGTTAGTAGTACCTAAGTAAGTTAAAAAATTATAAAAAATAGTTTTGAAATGTCGAAGCGAGGGTCTTTTATGTGACACCCCATTTGACCTGAAATTCTCACCTTTTTTTTACCCCCTTTTGGACCCCAATATCTCAAAGACCCCCGACCGATATAGCACATAACCTTACCAACAAATAGTACGAATACTATCTAACCCCCAATCAAATTTCATGAAGATCGGATTAACGGTTCGGAAGTTATGCTCGGACAAACATACATACATACATTCATACAAACGCCGATTCTTCCAAGTTGACTCAGAGAACTCGCTTCGCTCGTTCAATTAGTGTTACGAACCTACTCAGTATTAGGTAGATAGTTACCATAATGATTATAATTCACTGAATTAGGTACCTACTTCCTTATACTACACGTAGGTATGCGTTTATCGGATTAAACAACCAACGTGAAGTGACGTATAGATTATAGAAGTCAATCAAACTCTAAAGAGATGTTTCGTTTACTACTTACCTACTTCGTTTCCTTCGCGTCCCAGAATCAGTAAATCAACGGGTTGACTGACGCGAGTGACCTAAACCGTGAACGCGAGTCGAAAAATGCAAACGCGCACTCGCTCGGGCTCGGTCGGACGGCTTCCTCCTGCCAGCCAATTCGGTTTGAGTAGCCCGGTTTCGCACCGGTTTGCGTATCAAGTCAAACCGTTCAAACCGGTTTGGAAAATTTACGGGTTGGCCCATCGCTAAACACCACTCTTGGTCTGTGAACAACACAACAATCAAACCGTTTTTCGAGCAGGCTGCGGTGCGGTACCGATCGACGAAATCGACAACACAGGTTTATCGACAAATTGTGGACAAACTCTTTATTTCCAATCCAATCCAATCAAATACCTTATCTTATCCTCAGTTCAGTTCAGTTCTTGAACAAGTGGCCCTTGCGGAATAGACCACAATTTCGCCAATGTCACGTTTTAAAACAAGTTCAGCTTTTGCACGAAGGTTATTCCGGTGTATGGAAAGTGGACGGTGTGAAAAAAAAAAAAAAAAAAAAAACCAAGCAAAAGTATCTAGTTGAACTACCTACCAATTCAATCTAAAAAACAGAACTAAAATTTTATATTACAAATTGAAACTAATTATATAAGTAATTATAACAACACAAGATAGTACGAAACTTAAAGATTAATTTTAAACTTATCTATATATTTACATAAAATATTTACAAAAGGTGAAGAAACAAGAGCAAGGAGACATTTAAAGGAAGTGGGACGAGGAATATCAGAGGGAATAATATCATACAGAGAAAAAGGATTATTTTTACAATTAAAGAAAATATGATCAACATTACCCTCATCAAGACCACACTCACAAAGAGAGTGATCCCTTATCCGAAGTTTAGCCAGAAACACAGGAGTACATGCATGACCAAGTTTCAAACGACAAACAGTAGAAGTGGAAGATTTATTAGCAGCACGAAATTTGAAAAACCATGGTTTGTTGGGTATCTCTGGTTGAATTCCGCCATAATGCTTTCCTTTCAACTGCCTGGAAGTTTCCCATTTTTCAGACCAAGATCTATTTAAGTGAGTTTTTGAGCATTGATCAAGATCATGACAGAATATTTTAAAATATTCAAGAGATCCTACTTGAGAGGCATGCTTAGCACAGGAGTCAGCATTTTCATTGCCCGAAATACCAGAATGACCTGGGATCCAAGCAAGAACAATTTTTAAACCAAGCTGATGACAGTGAAACAAAGCTTCTCGAATTTATAAAATAATCGGAAACCGAGATTTATCTCTAAATGGGTTACAAAGAAGAGATTGAAGACAACTCTTGGAATCAGTAAATATGATAGTTTTGTCAAGGTTGTGAGATATTGAATAAAGAATGGCTTCTAAAATAGCTATGGATTCTCCAGTAAAAACAGAAGTAACAGAGGGGCATTTAAAGCTTAATATAATTTTATATTTAGGTATCCAGACGGCAGCACCCACTGGACAGCTGTCTGAAACTTTGGAGGCGTCTGTAAAAACATTCAACCAACCATTGAAATCAGTATTGACCTTCTGAAGAAAGACTCTACCAGCCTCAACAGTTGATTTGTCAATACCAAAATCAGTGATAATGGTAGGGTTATGAATAAGAGCGTCATAGGATGAAGAGTACAAGGGATTAATTGGATATTGAACAACTGGGTGAGGGATACGAGAAAATTTAAGAAAACTCCGAAGTATACACGGTAGATCATCAGTCGAACTGAATCTATGAGAAGAATCAAAGTGATTAGATAAAGTTTTAAGTTTAGAAATCAGAACGTGTTCTGAATTTTGAAGAAGTTTGAACATAAACTTATCTGATAGATATTGTCTACGTAGATTAAGAGGGGGATCTACACATTCTACCTGCATCGCATTAATAGGAGAAGATTTCATAGCACCAAGAATAACACGAAGGCATTTAGATTGAATCTTGTCAATTTTCTGTAGGGCAAGTTTGTTACATGGATCTAATAAAAAAGAGCCATAATCCATATGACTCCGAATAATGGCATTATATAACAATTTTTGAGTGAAGGGATGAGCTCCCCACCAAACTCCCGATAAGGATCTAAGGATGTTAAGATTTTTTTCACATTTTTGCGCTACATATGAAAAATGAGATAAACCTGTTAATCTATGGTCTAACCAAATTCCCAAAAACTTGACTTCTGTATCCTGAGGAATAATTTCATTATCCACGAGTAAACGAATAGAAGGGATGAATCGCTTTCTAGAAAAGATAACTGCCTACTTTTAGCGACAGATAAAGATAGGCCATGATCTAACAGCCAACTAGACAAATAACTAAGAGCAGAATTTAACCGACTAGAAGCCACTTCAATTGATTTATCAGCAACATAAAGAGCCGAATCATCAGCATACTGTAATATCGAGCAAAAAGGTTCGACAGATCGTTCAAGATCATATGTATAGAGGCTGTATAATAACGGGCTCAAAACAGAACCTTGAGGTAAGCCCTTCCATACAGTTCGAGGAGGCAAAAATTGGTTTAGATTTTTAATAAGAATAGTTCTCTCTGACAATAGATTGAAAATGAATCTGACCATCTTCTCAGGAACATTCACTTGAATAAGCTTCTGTCTTAGGATAGGAAGCTGAACGTTATCATATGCTGAAGCAATATCTAAAAAAACACCCACAAGATATCCTTTATTCAAAAAGCTCAATCGAATGTCGGAGGTTAAAATGCTCCCGCTGTCATATGTGCCCATACCTTTACGAAATCCATATTGAGATTTAGCTAGTACACTATTACTTTCCACAAACCACTCCAATCTATGCTTGATCACGTGTTCCATGACTTTAGCCAACACAGTGGATAAAGCTATCGGTCTTCGGCTGTTGGGATCAGAAGGATTTTTACCAGGTTTTAAAATAGGAATTACAACTTGAGTTTTCCATGATTCTGGGATTATACCATTTTCATAAAATATATTAACAATTTGCAGGTAATAAAGTTTACATTTGTCCGAAGAATTTTTAAAAAATGAATAAGGTATCCCATCTTCTCCAGGAGATGAATCAATGAGTCCATTTAATGCTAATTGAAGTTCATTGAAAGAAAAACTGGAATTTAAACTATCTTGATTAGATAAAGGACTAGGAGGGGAAGGAATTAACTCCTTATTGGGAGCATAAAAAGGAGACAGTTTGTTGGAGAAAGCCTCAAGCCAAGAATCAGGATCATTCGCAGACACATTTCCAATATCACAAGAACCTCTAAAACGTTTAATTTTCTTCCAAACAATTGAAGCAGGAGTTCTAGGACACAAATTTTCACAAAATCTAGTCCAACCCAATTTCTTTTTTGTAGAGAGCAACTTTCTTGGTTTTGCAGCATTCATTTGATACGTAAAAAAATTATCCTGGGTCATAACAGAATTGTAATTCTTTTCAGCCTCTTTTCTAGCCCTTATGGCCGCAATACATTCAGCATCCCACCAGGGAGTGAAAACTCTAAATTTATATGGTTTTTTCAGAGGGAAGTGATCATTAGCACACGATTTTATACCATCTATAAATTTAGACAAACATTCCAGAGAGTTTATTAAACTAGGAAGAACAAGATCATCAATTTTATTATCCAAACTAGAAGCATAACAGGACCAATCTACATCTGCCAGTCTGTATTTCAGTGCAGGACAAAAATTTAAAGGAGGAGAGGCCCGAAGTGATATCTTAATGATAATAGGATAATGATCACTACCATACGAAGAATTCAGTGTTTTCCAAGAGATTAAAGAAGAAAGAGACGGGGAACAAACAGTCAGATCAACTGCCTTTATCGGATTTTGATTCGGATATACTCTACGAGTCGGAGAGCCATCATTCATAACACATACATTTGCTTCATCAAATATTTCCAAAAGAGAATGAGCAAATAAATCATCATGACTAGAACCCCATGAGCGATGATGAGCGTTAAAGTCCCCCATCAAAATGACAGCGGGGAAGGGACCGACGAAATTATCAACAGAATATCCGGAATAAGAAATGAATGGGGATGAGGAATATACAATGATAAGAAAGTGATATTAAAGGAACGAACGGCTACAACGTTCATATCCGACGAGTGAAAAGGAATAGGAACTTGAGAGAACGGAAGGGAGCGCCTAATAAATAGAGCACTTCCAGCAAACCCTTCAGCCCTGTCGTCTCGAAGGCAGGAGTAACCTGAAACCCGAAACCGGCTTCCAGGCTTAAACCAAGTCTCCGAGACGGCAATGACTGACGGGCAGAATTTAGTAATTAAGTGAACTAATTCTGATTTTTTCCTGCGAAGACTTTGACTGTTCCATTGCAGAACAGAAATCTGATCCACTATTGTTAATTAAAGTAATTACTTGCGTAAGTTGTTGGGCAACGTTGGACGGTAAGTTTATTTTATTTTGAGACAACAAATTAATTATAAGGTTTAGTAATAGTTCCAGAAGACCATTATTCTCCTGGGGTACTACAGAATGAACGTTCGGGAATCCACAACCATTGGAAAGAGATGAGGGAATATCACCAACTATAGCCTGATGGGCTTGTCGGTCATAGGATTTACCAAGGGAAGCTCTGTTACGAGATGGAGGGGAAACAAAAACAGTTTTTCTGTGAGATACGGATGGGGAAATTTTAGAGTCAGGGGCAGGTCTAGAAAGAAAACTGGGAGACGGTGCAGTGACCATTTGTTTTGCCACTTCAGCGTACGACCGTATTACTTTAGGGCATTGAGTTGACGCATCAAAATAAGATATACCCGCTTGTGACATGAGGAGTTTGATGGATCGCTGTCTCCCCTGTTCCGGACAACTCCTACTAGAAGCAAAATGTTGACCCGAACAATAGAGGCAGGTCGACTCACCCTCCACCACATCACAACTCTCACCAGTATGAGGTTGAGCGCATCTAAAGCATCTTGGTTTAGAACGGCACTGAGCCTTACCATGACCGAATCTACAACAGTTCAGGCATTGAATTGTGGGATACATGTAAGCGTCAACCGATAAACTTGTATGAAAAGAGTAGACCTTCGCTGGAAGTAATTGACCATGGAACGTAAGGACCACAGTTTGAGTGGGTACCCAAGATACCTTTCCATCTTCAATGTATTTTCTATTAAGGCGCCGTGCTTTTAAAACCTCACCACACCAATTGGGTAAAATAAGTGAGGAAACAAATTCATCCATCGACAAATCCACCGGAACCTGTCGTACAATACCCATCTTTGAAATATTATATGATGGAATGGAAGCCACGTATTTACTTAGTTCCAAAATCGGGTTATCCAGAAACTGGTTAGCATCGGTAAAAGAACGGAATTCAACCGAGATCTTATTTCTCCCTACTTTTTTAACACCGTCAGGACATATGTTTTGTATCTTATTATTTACCAAAAATTGCCCAAACTTTATTGGTCGGATGGTAGTACCCGCAGATAGGTCAGGTTCAGATCTCGAAACATGAATCAGGAATGGACCTTTGTCCATGGATGTATACGCCTTAATACCAATTATCATGGAATTACTGCAGAAAAGACCTTGCATCGAAGCGGAAGCCAATTCAGTATTAATAATTACTTTTTTGTTTGATGATGATTGGTCATCATCACCACTACAACGTCTTTTTGTGGCAGAACTTTGGATCGATGGCGTGAATACATCCATCGACACAGGTTTAGAAATGTCAGGCGGGTCAGGATCAGGAGGCTTCAGAGGATCACCCCACTCATCCTCCATCTTCTAGACCCTTCTATCTACCTACGGAAGGTAAGCTCTATACAAACAACTAACTAAAAAGAACTACTATATTACATTAAAAATATTATCAATACTATTAAAAACTAATTATTACAATAATAATTTTACTTGGTTATACGAAAATTTTGCCAAAATATGCTAATTTTTTACAAAATAAAACAGGAATCTCACTGACACGTGCGCTAGCTTCACAGGTGCGACGGCTAAAAAAAAACTTATCTTATCCTATAAATCAAACAAATTATTAAATAAACCAGCTATTTGTTTTTGACATTGACGGAGCGGAACACCATGAACTTTTCTGAAATTCTTCGTATAATGGAACGTGTTATCAATGTCGTAGTTTTGTCTGTGGTCAAAGTACTAGTAACATTCTTCATCTCTCTCTCTTATCTTAGGTAATGGCTTCTGTGCGATATTTACAATAATTTAGCCAATGTCAAGTGATATAATAATATATTTTTGTAGTCAAGTCGTCACGAGTCTCCGTCAGTCTTAACAATCTTCATGAAAAGGAATGTTTTTTTACAACGCGCTTACTGTCAAATTGTATGAACTGTCATTGTCAGTCAAAAAGACCAAAAAGTCAAGTTTTCAAAAAGAAACTTACGATTTTCGATTGTTTTGTTCGCAATTTCTATTCTGATTTCAAATTAACAATATAGGTAAATATCTGCAGTGTTAGGCGCTACGCTAATCACTGCTTTTCTAGTTCGATCATCATGTCCCAGAAACGATTACAATGGAAAAATAACACTCCCTAACATAAGTATTTGTTTACGTAATTCATTAACCTTAAACCTGTTCACTTCTCAGGAATAAAAAATGTCCATTTCTCCGTTTCTTCGTTCTCCTTTCACTGACATCACCGGTGGTATGATTTCCCATCAGTTGTTGGGTAAGTGCCAGAAAGAAGAGGTCCAGTACATGGACTGCCTGGAGGCGTATGGTCTTGACCGCGGACGGGCGAAGTGCCATCATCTGCTTGACGACTTCAAGGAATGCCAGACCTCGGTGTTACAGTTCAAACGATTTGTGGTAAGTTAGTTGTTTTGTTATAACCTGCACGATAACTGACCGATCAATCATAACGTACTACATACATAGGTACATAGACACACGCCTTTTGCCCCGAAAATAGTGAGGTTGCACCATCGTGGGAAATAGACTTGACAAGTGGTGAGCTCATCGCTGCCATTGCTTCCCACCACTGACTGCTAACGCTTTCTTCCAGTAATAACACGTTCCTTAAATAAGCTAGCAGCCAGGACAAATCTTATACCAACAAATCTTACAGAAAAGTCCAGGTAATCCCTTAGTCAGCTTTTATGACATCTACGGGAGGAGATGGAGGGGTCTATTCTTGGGCCAGACACACCACGTCTGACTACACAGATTTCAACATCCACCGTGCTACTTATAAATGTGGATGACCTACATACACCGTGTTCTGTCTCTTTCCACCGAGTTAGATACTGCCTGTCAATGCAGAAGACAAAAAAATGCTACTCATGCTTCCAAAATAAATTTTTCCACTCATAGTATTTTATACCACCATGCTTATTTTATTATAGTTTATTATTATTATATTATTAAGAGTCTGTGGTGTCCCACTGCAGGGCAAAGGCCTCCCTTCCTTCTCTCCAGTCCTCTCTATTTTGGGCCACTGTAGACCAATCCTTTAAATAGGTATCTATTTCGTCTCTCCATCTTCGCCGCGGTCTGCCACGAGATCGTTTTCCGTTCAGAGGCGTCCACTCTGTTATGGCTTTAGCCCATAACCCGTCTGACATGCGGCAGACGTGGCCCGCCCAATCACACTTCAATTTACCCGCTTTCTGCCCGACATCCGCGATCTGAGTTTTGGAGCGCAGTATACTGTTACGAACGCGGTCTATAGTTTATTGGTAGGATAAAAAACTATCCATTAGATAAATAAATAATAAATAATGCTATACAGTTCACATAACATTATCTAGCCCCAAGCTAAGCAGAGCTTGTGTTATGGGTATAGTCCGCGCAACGAGTAATGAGCGCTCGGCGAAAGTGGTGGGGTTGAGTGTGCATGTTTACATTAGCGCATGTTTACATTAGCGCATGTTTACATTAGCGCATGTTTACATTAGCGCATCCCCTATACAGACCCAAAAAATGACTACTGCGCATTGAAGGTCAGCGCTCATTACTCATTGCGCGATCTATACTAGATAACTGAAATACTTAATACACTTAATTTTACTTTTGTAGTAGTAGAGCTTTTTTGTGAAAGAGTTCGTCCGGGGAAGTACTACCACCATACCTATTTTACACGCAAAGCAGTAGTGCTCGTATTGCTGTGTTCCGGTTTGAAGGGTAAGGGTGCCGGTGAAATTACAGGCACATGAGACTTTTCATCTTTATGTCTCAGGGTGGCGGGCGCAGTGCAATGCCACATAGGGCACGTCCTAGGTGGACGTAACCTATGAGGTAATGCACTGTTCATAGGCAGAGGTTACCGCTTAACATCAGGTGGGCCATCTGCTTGTTCCGTCATTCAAGCAGTATAAAAAAACAATACATTACACAGATAGATAGTTTTTATTAAACATAGAATATACCCAGAACACCCTGAACAAAATTATCTACAAATCGTACAAATATATTTTCCGAGGCGGGAATCGAACCCTTAACCTCCCGAGTCTCTGGCGAACCTTCGCCCGCCCCGCCACAGAGGTCCTTAACACGGGTGTGTGGGTTAACATCTTTGTGTGTTATCAGAACTATGTATGTGAGTGTTATGTTATGTTATTACCATTTGTTTATTTATTATTTACAGGCGATGAGAGCGGAGAGGGACAAGCAGATTTCTGAAGGAAAACTTACCGGTGATAAGAAATATGTAAGCCCGAGAATCGATGCATACTAATCTGTGTAGGTGCAATTTGTTAAATTATTATTTCCTGTAAAAATAGTTGTATAAAAAATTAAGTAATATTTATTTGTTTTACTTAAATTCACGTTTAATTTACCTATTCATTTAATTGTGTAGCATGTTCATAAAAATAATAAAGTTTAACAATCATTATTACCTACCGTAGCTATTTTGCTTTAAAACATATGTCTGTATGTTTTAAAGCAAAATAAAATAATATCTACATAGACATTAAAAGAGGCAGATTAAGGGGCTCAGTGTGTTCCTAGCCAAAAAAGAGAAAAACGTAGAACTTAAGACTTAGATTTTGCACTAGTACATTGTAGATCTATGGTCCTAGCTTGGTCCTAAGGTCATAGCCATAGACTTATCGTTTTAAACCTCAATTCTACGTCATAGCATCTGTTGCATCAAATTGGCCTGGCTACCAAACCGAAATTACAGGCGAATTACAGAACATCAAGGCGTATTATAAAACATGTATCTACCTTTGAAAGCTTCGTACTACTCCAAAGTTAAATGTTAAAAATATATAGGCAGGTATATCCAAAATATATAATATAAAAGATAAAAAGTAGCCTATAGCTCAATCCAGGTCATAATCTATCTATGTACCAAATTTAATCGAAATCGGTTCAGCCGTTTCGGCGTGATTGAGTAACAAACATACAAACATCGTTACTTTGACATTTATGATATCAGTGGGTAAAACTAAGTAAAACGCATTTCATCACAAAACCAACTGTAGCCGTAGTGCGACTTTTTGCTACAAGTTTACGCGCTCTACCAAGACCGTGTTTTGGCGGGGAGTTAATGAATCATTTTGTGTGAGTGTTAGTTTCTAACGTCAATTTTGGCGTCGCGTAAATTAAACGCTTATTTCAAGTCGCGCGTTTACTCTAGGGCAGGGATGCACAGACTTATTAAGACTAGGGGCCACTCGGGCAAATTATGAACTGATGGCGGGCCGCCAGAAGTATAGGTAATTAAAGACAATAAAGAATTGATAATAATGTATTAAAATTTAAAAAGAATTTATTAATTTGAAGCGGTGCACTGCATAGTGCTTACAATCTTTTTTTATATTTGGCTCAAATTTACTTGTAGCAACACGTAAAACTGCTTCCAAACTTTCGTTTGCAAGGCGGTTTCGATTTTTTGTTTTATTATTATTTAGTATTGAAAAGGTTTGTTCACATATATAGGTAGAACCAAATAAGCTGGCACATTTCACAGCGGTTATGCGCAACTCTTTGTACGTATTTTTATCAATGTAGCGGTAAAAGTTCAGCAAGTCTCCTTCGTTGAATTTGTTGCGTAAATCTTGGTCGTTTTGAATGTCGATAATTTCTAACAATAATTCTAATAATTTCTAATAATTTTTTGGTTTTATTCTGGAATAGAATTCAATATTTTTCGAATGTACGAGAGAGAATTATTATATTATTATTATTATTATATTATTACCCGGACTTGTTTGTAAGATTCGTTGGTATAAGATTTGTCCTGGCTGCTAGCTCATTTATGGAATGTGATAATACTGGAAGAAAGCGTCAGCTTAGTTAGTCGTGGGAAGCAATGGCGGCGATGAGCTCACCACTCGTCACGTCTATATTCCACGATGGTGCAACCCACTGTGAAAAGAGGCCCATTGAGGCTCTGCCTACCCCTTTGTGGAAAAAGGCGTGTGTCTATGTATGTATGTATGTATTATATTATTTTTGCTGTCGGCGGGCCACCGGTATTCGACCGGCGGGCCGTGGTCTGTGCATCCCTGCTCTAGGGCATAGACAAAAATCTCTAGGGTTTCCCCAGTTTTGCGAGTGTAAGTGACATTTTTGACAGTTCACGTCACGTATTGTAAAGTATAGGTACTTGTTGTATACTTGAATTCTTTAATTTTGTCAAAGTCATTCATTAAAAAATTTAATTGAGTTTATTTTGCCGTTTACTCAACCAACGCGGTGGATGTTTCCTCTCGCTTTCCTGCAATCTGTGGGAGTGATTTCGTGAAAAGGGACTGTATGTAACAGGAAGCGCGTATTTTCCGAGAGGTTGGTAGTATCAGTCATGTTGATTTACCAAGGAGGTGAGATGTCAAAAGTTACACATCGTATGCGACTACGGAGGCCGCATTGCTCTAAGTATGCGACTACTGTAAGGGCGGTTTCGCACTACGTCCAATCCGAATCCGTGAAAGGCGGTCCGGGAGTAGTAGAACTATTTGTATGGTTCCGTCATCAGGGGGGTTTAGTACGAGAATTTGACAGTATTCGAAACTACATGAAGTTTCGTTTCCTTCCATACATTTACTAGCAGCGCCCCTAGCGGAAACGAGGAGAAAACTAAGGACGCTGTCAGAAAATGTATTGAAAGAAACGAAACTTCATATAGTTTCGAATATTGACAAATTCTCGTACTAAGGGTACAGAAATCGATGACGGAAATACGTAAATACGTTACGTTAGTGCTTAAACTACCATACAAATAGTTCTACTATGTTTGGTTACTAAGTCCATGCCGGTTCGGATGTAGGGGGGACGAGGAGGGGCACTTGCCCCGGGCGGCAAATAGAGGGCGGGCAGTCACCACTCCGTACAAGTACAAAAATCTGTGTAAGCCCCCCTTTCACACAATGTGCGATAAGCGCCTCCGAGAAGTCCGAGAGAAATTGTATTATTCTAATAATTGAAGTAGTAAGTAATTAATTTGTGACCTTAAGACGCGCGGCGCGCGAAGTGATTGATTCACTTCAAGTAGGTAAACAAAACAACGAAAGACGAACGAGGCGCGCGCTTCTAGCGCAGGTGGGGTACGGGCTAGTTGGACGGTTATTTGTTGAATATTTTTGCCTAGAGGGCGGCAAATTAGCACTCTTCCCTCCCCCCCTTTTTCAAAATGTAGATCCGGGCCTGAGTCCATGTCTATGACTACTCCGGACAGTATTTTCACGGATTCGGATTGGAAGTAGTGAGAAACCCAAAAACTACAATTTATACGAGAAACCGCCCTGAGGCTCGCTCGTTTTTTTTACATTTGTAATTTTTTTTTTTAAATATTATTGGCGCCGCACGGCTTTTGCATTTGCCATTTTCAAGTATCTGTATTTTCAATATATTGTATTTTCAATATATTTTGCAAAGTTACACTCCTTCCAAGTCGTCAAAGTCACAGTCGAGTCATGTTTTAATAAAACGGTGGCCAATTTTACTAAAACTTTGGTAGACAATTTCCACCAATTTCAAAAGTCACGCAATTCACTTCCATTTCATTTCACTGCACTTGTGCTTTTTAAACGAGCTACATTAGTTAAAATGCCACCAAAATAACACAAAATATCTCAAGAAAACACTAGGAAAAGAAATAAAATAAAAGTAAACAACATCTCTTTTCGAAAATGGCGGGAAGAGTCCTACATTTGTAATACTCCAAGGAAGTTTCTTTCTCTCAAAACAACATACTACGTAAAACACAGAAGTTATAAACAAAGGGGCACAATTTATGTCAGAAAATATCAAAGTGTTGATTTGATTTATTAAAGAAGCAAATATATTTATTTTACAATGCCATACTCACTCTCGCCATATTTCCGTTCACCATTTACGGACATCACAGGTGGGATGATATCTCATCAGTTGCTTGGGAAGTGTGGCACCCAAGAGATGGATATGATGAATTGTATGGAGGCCTATGGACTGGATAGAGGGAAGCAGAAATGCCAAGCTCTTATTTTAGACTTCAACGAGTGCCAGAAGACATTGCTGCAGTTCAAGCGGTTTGTGGTGAGTGCTTGATTGAGTACCTACCTACCTTGTAGTGCTACCTACTTTGTATACTTGTAAAAGGCGAGCGAAGCCGCGGGCGGTCACTAGTTTTTAATATAAATCTATTTTGGTTATATTAAAAATAAATAAATAATGCTTGACAGTTCACACAACATTATCTAGCCCCAAGCTAAGCAGCAGAGCTTGTGTTATGGGTACTAGATAACTGATATACTTAATACAATATATTACATAGATATTTTTGATTATACATAGAAAATACCCAGAACACCCTGAACAAATATCGGCGATCGCACAAATATTTGTTCCGAGGCGGGAATCTAACCCGCAACCTCCTGCGTCGTCGTCTATATTCCAATTTTAGACATTTTATTCTTGTAACGCCTGACCAAATAAATAAAACTGTCTTGAGAAATTGCTATTTCCAAACATCAAGGCACTAGATATAGCATGTAGGCACCTGTGTAGAAACTACGTAAACATGGTCCACTCCTTCATCTGATTTTAAGTATATATATATGGGTATGAATAATTAAATTAATTAAATAATTCCGAGAAATGGAAAAAAAATTACAAACATTATTTGGGACAGCAACCTGACGGCATTTTTTTATTGTTTTTATTTTAATTACAAGTCTGTTAGTAACTATACCTTTAGATTTTGATTATCGAAGCAATCGTTTCGGTTGCTAAAAAGTTCAAAATGGCGGCCAGTTTCTTGAATTCAATTTTCTTTTCAGGATCAGAGTATTGTTTATTGTTCAACTGCACGTATTTCAATAGGTATTTAAATCAGACCACTCCCATGGTAATGACGAATCGATTTACTCTACCTCGTTTACTTTTGTGAAAATCGGTTTGGTTATTTACGATTTCTGAAGGTTGATTCATACAAACAGAAACATCATCATTATCATCGTCAGCAGCCTTTAGACGTCCACTGCTGGACGAGGCCTCCCCATAGAATGCAATGGAGGGGATTTACTATAATCACCATCGCTTGGGAGGTGGATTGGTGTTCGCAGTGTTGGTGTTGAGTACTCAGGGGGATGCTGCTGCCCATCCCCTGGTGTAATCCCTTAATCGGCTTTTACGACATCCACGGGAGGAGAGGAGACGGAGGGGGGACGAGGGTATTCTTAGGTCGGACCCACCACGGCACATAAGGAACATACATTTCTCAAACATGATGGTTGTTCATATATTTTTTTCGAGGACCTTCTCTTCGAGATAAAGCGACCTTTGTATGAAAATCTATATCTGATATATTATAACAAAGGTAATTTCACTATGAAAATCAAGAAACCAGTGTTTTAGATAAACTGGTGAAATTACAGGCACATGAGCTTTTCATCTTTATGTCTCAGGGTGGCAGGCGCAGTGCAATACCACATAGGGCGCATCCTAGGTAGACGTGACTTATGTGGTAATGCGTTGTTAAAGGCAGAGGTTATGCTTTACATCAGGGGCCCAATTCTATTTTTTTTTCAAGAAAAACCATTATTGTACTATGCAATTACAATTTAATTACAATTCTCATTAAAAATGGTGGGATGCCAACTTTATGATTTTTCGAATTTTTACATAAAAAGATTTTACGTTTTATTTTTTTCATTTTTTTATACTACTTGAATGACAGAACAAGCAGATGACCCACCTGATGTTAAGCGGTAACCTATGCCTATGAACAGTGCATCACCTCATAGGTCACGTCCACCTAGGACGCGCCCTATGTGGCATTGCACTGCGCCCGCCACCCTGAGGCATAAAGATGATGAGTCTCATGTGCCTGTAATTTCACCAGCACCCTTACCTTTCAAACCGGAACACAGCAATGCAAGCACTACTGCTTTGCGGCAGAAATAGGTATGGTGGTAGTACTTCCCCGGACGAAGTCCTTCACAAAAAAGCTCTACTACTACTATTTGTTGTACTATTGGTTGTTTCAAAATGGTCACAATGGGGAGCCACAGGCAAAACTAATCTCAGGTGCTATTTCTGTACTAAAATTATCCATTGATATTTGACACTTTTGACAGTTTTTTTTTTACATTGATAGACCTTTGTTTGGCTGTGAAACAACACCAGCGATTATGCGCCACCTAGCGTGATAAATAAGCAGTGTGTCTCCCCATTATAATGCAATTGAAAAACCATTGATGTTAGTAGAATACCAAAAGTGTCAAAATTGACAAGTATGAGACAATTCATTAACAATTTATATACAATTTGTTTAGTAGAATTGGCGGGGGCCAATTCTACTAAACAAGGTGGGCCATATGCTTGTTCCGTCATACACTTAGTAAAAAAAACAACGTGCTAAAAAATTAATTCGTAGGTACCTACAGATGGAAATTTAAATTGATCATGGACTCCATTCTCCGTTCTAGGCGCTCCGCAAAGAACGGGACAGGCAGATCGCGTGTGGTAAGTTAACTGGCGACAAAAAGTACGTCTCTCCTAGAATCGACGCGTACTAAAGCTACATCCTGAATATTCATAGCGCAAATAAAAGAGTTGTATTGAATAATTTGATATAATAAAAACAAATTGCGATGCATGGCTTTTTTTCGGAGACCTTGCCGCGATCCACGACCTTTACTGAAAGGCAACGCGATTAATGTATACGTCGAACAGTGTACTCTTATTACGTCGTTCGTAGATTCATATCGGGGTACCTATTTAATCCATGAGTTCAATAATATCTTCGGTTTTTTGCGGGTCGAAGTCACGGTCGGTCGGACGCTTTTTTGCGCGGAATTTAGGCGCCAAACTGTAATGTGTACAAGTGGTATGTAGAGTTTACTATAAAAAAAAATACGTTGTCAATTTAATTACAAAGATATTTACGCGACTTCTTTTGCTATACCTACCTACTATGTAGATACATACCGTGGCGTGATGTTTTGATCGATGTCCGTCTGAGCTTCTTGTTTATCATTTATTCTTGAATTTCGTATTTATTTATGAGGGGCCTGAATAGGTGGAATATAAAACGGAAATGCCTTAGTTGTTTTTGACTATTTTGTTACTATTGATGTAGAAATCTTGAAGTTAGACGTGTCGACGCAATTTTTTTCTATGCTCAAATCTCTTGCTATAGCAAGTCGTAAGTTTTTTCTATGCTCAAATCTCTTGCTATAGCAAGACGAAAGATTTTTCATTGCTCAAATCTCTTGCTAAATAGGTGCTGCTTACCAACAACGGTGATCATTTTGAGAAGCATGCAATGCAACATTCCCTTTTAATAAATTTCAAAACAGTTTTGGACAGCGCTAAGACTCTCAAACTGAACACCATAGTTGGTAAGTACCATCTAAAGCTATGAGAGTCAGAGCAAGAGACTTGAGCACAGAAAAAACTTGCGTAAAAACTTCTAACTTAAAGGTTTCTACATCATTGATTTAAAAGTACCTAAGTATCAAAAAGTCGCGAAGAATTCTGTATTTTAACTTCAATAATAGAGTAATAGAGTGCAGTAATAGAGATATCTATTATCAGTACATATAACGGCGAGCAGAGCGATCCGCGAAAAATTCTGTATTTTTACTTCAATAATAGAGTAATAGAGTGCAGTAATAGAGATATCTATTATCAGTACATATAACGGCGAGCAGAGCGATCCGCGAAAAATTCTGTATTTTTACTTCAATAATAGAGTAATAGAGTGCAGTAATAGAGATATCTATTATCAGTACATATAACGGCGAGCAGAGCGATCCGCGAAAAATTCTGTATTTTTAGCTAGAGGAGAATTAAAGATGTAATTTTTAAAATAGTTAAAAACCTTGTCTCCGTGCAGAACTTTAGGGGGGTGTAGCCAAGGAATTAGAAAATAGTAGTGGTATAGTTTTTTTAAAGGCGCCCATAGCTTTCTCCCGGGCAAATAAAGCAAACTCTACGCGACTATAATATGCTCATCTGCGCAGTTATGTGCAAAACCGAAATACCTATTGAGCAAGGTACTCGTAGGTTTTTTGCTACGAAATAATCGTAGCTCCTAATTAATTCAAAAACATTAGGTACTATTATCACGGATCATTGAAGTTCAACGACCGAACCTAGTGATGAAATCCTCCGAAGGTTGTATCAGAGTAGGTACCGTGACAAGGTAGACGTGGAGCGACGCCCTGCGCCTAAAAAAAAAAAACTGACTTGCGGAAATATTTCTTAGGTCCTCGACCGGTAAAGTTCTAGAACCATTTTAGTGGAGCACCCGATGGTAAGCCTGGTTTAGGCACTTCGAACCATTTAAGACGCAATGTTAACATTTTGGAGTCGTTGCGTTACATGCTCACTCAGTAACAGTAAAGTTTACAAATACAGTAATTACTAGAGGATATAATCTAAATAAATCATAGACTAGAAACACGATTGGTGAATTTTTCTCAATAGCTTTATTTTTTGAAATTGGCCCTCCTACAGCCCGTTTTAGGTCCCTCCTTCGAGTAGAGAAAATATTAAAGGTAAACTTTTATACCTACTGTTCAGTAGGTAAATAAATAAATAAATGAATAATGCTGGACAGTTCACACAACATTAACTAGCCCCAAGCTAAGCAGAGCTTGTGTTGTGTATAACTGATATACTTAATACAATACATTACATAGATAGATATTTTTAAGTATACATAGAAAAAGCCCAGAACACCCTGAACAAATACATATCTGCATATCGCACAAATATTTGTTCCGAGGAGGGAATCGAACCCGCAACCTCCTGCGTCGCAGGCGAACCTATATACGCCCGCCGCGCTACAGAGGTCGTCAAATTACTTAATCACAAATTACAAGGTAAACACATTACTCAGATAAATTATAGATAATTTATTTGTATATTTGCTACTTTAGAAGCAAAACGAAGTTTTATCATTTATCGCTTACGTTAGTTACTTCCGAGCGGCAGAAATATATACCTCATCTCTTCCCGGGTTCAAGTGAGTAATAGTGCTGTCACTGTCTTGCAGCTATTGTTTTCTTGCTAGACTCCGCCCATGTGATATTTTAACATATCGCCTTAATGGTCATTAATTAGCAGCACAGGGTGGATGCCCAACCTTACCTTGGTATTGAACTCTGAAGAATGCGATATCCTACCTGATCTCGTTTATCATTGATTGAGAAATAAAATAAATGACGCAGGTATATAGTTACGAGTTCGGTGCCACTTTAATTGACCTTTAAATAATGTAGGCAGGTATATACATACAGGTCGTCCAGCATCCGGCCAACACCCTGTCTCCGCGTGAAGACTACTACCTACTGCGCGAACTACTGCTTCATTCACTCGGTGGAGAATAGTGGAGATCATCATCATCATCATCAGCATGATCGTCCACTGTTGGACGAGGCCTCTCCCCCATAAAATGCAACGGGGGATTTTCCATAATCACCACGCTTGGCAGTCGGATTGCTGATCGCAGAATTGGTGTTGAGAGTAGTCCGGTGCTGCTGCCTACCCCTGGTGTAATTTGTCACTAGATCCATGTACGATCTAGCCAGTGGATCTATTGAGAATTATCCGCTTTCTCGACAGGAGGTAGGAGACGGAGGGGTCTATCCTTAGGCCGGCCGGACACACCACGGCATAAGTCTCATAGTGGAGATACTACCGATTAAAAGTTTGGGTTTTCACACGTCTTCTTGACAGTTGGACAGTTCAGACCTGGAGGATGCGTAAGACCTGACCGAAAAGCTTTGAAAATTTCCCTCCAATTTGAAAAGTAGCCGAATTTCCTCCGGGCATGATTCTTTCCGCCTTTTTGTCGATTTTTTGGTCTCCTAAATACATATAAATCTATAACTTTTGAAACTATCATGGTTATGTACATACTTTTCACTAGAAACGGCATATATTTACCATGATTTTGTGACAGTTGCAGATCCGATTATGGCGCATACAACTGTGCCGAATTTTCGGGAACAATTAAAACTAAAAAATTATGATAAATATCCCGTTTCTAGTGAAAAGTACCTACATATAAATGTAGTTAAAAAGTTAAAAAATATACGAAAATTGAGCATTCCCGCCTCCCTCACTTAGGTATACGGCGTATTTAATTGATATGGGTCAGTTTGGGGGCAATCCTAGACGGTAAGAGATATCAGGACATGCTGAAAGGAATCACGTCACCGATTTTGATAAAAATATAAAGTGAATTCAAAGACATTTGAATGCACTTCAAAGACATTTTGTAGCTAGCAAGATTTTAAATGCAAGTTAGAAAAATATGGTTATTTCGAGAATATAAGTGTTAACTTGAATATATGAAAAAGTTTGTCATTTTTAATTTGTTTATGATGTTTTTTGATATGTTATGATATTTTAAAATCACATTATTATTATGAAAGTAGTTTGAATTTTACCATAAAGAGCTACCGAATTATTTTAATGGTGGGTGAATGTTGGTTTAATTTAAAAATGAATAAAGGCTATCTATATCCATCATTTTATTTTATTTTAAAAATTTAAAGCTTTTCTGAAATTATCCGTATTATCCGTATTATCCGTATTATCCGTATTATCCGTATTATCCGGATAGCCGAATACAAAAGTTTACTAGTTTCACTACATTCACTACTATTATCCGGATAGTAAAAGTTTACGGATAATGCAAGCCCTACATGAGACATAAAGAGCAATGCGAGCACCTCTGCTTTGCTGCAGAAATATTACTTATAGTACTTACTTAAAAAAGCTCTACTACTACTTTGCAGGCCGATGATCTTGGAAACAGACCTAGTTATCTTTCTTGATAGGGTGTATATTGACAACGCCACTGTACTTGTTTACGTTAGTTCTACGTTGCAACGCATTGGAGCTGTTAGTCTGTAAGTACTGTAAATGAATACATTGAAATTGTAATATTAAGGAACTTTGTAAACGAAGGTACGTAGCAAACTTAGACAGTTTTAGTAGTAGTAGAGCTTTTTTGTGAAAGAGTTCGTCCGGGGAAGAACTACCACCATACCTATTTCTACCGCAAAGTAGTAGTGCTCGCATTTCTGTGTTCCGGTTTGAAGGGTATGGTTGCCGGTGAAATTACATGCGAGTTTAATCTTTATGTGTGGTGGGCGCGGTGCAATGCCACTTAGGGTGCGTCTTAGGTGGACGTCAACTTTGTGATAATGCACTGTTCAAAGGCAGAGGGTACCACTTAACATCAGGTAGGCCATCTGCCTGTTCCGTCATTCCAAGTTGTATAAATAAAACTCATCTGGTTGTCTAATTTGAGCCTTTTCTCTATCTTTTTTCATCAGCGTCCATGCTGGACGAGAATGCAATTTGCCATAATAACCACGCTTTGGCCGGCGGATTCATGATCACAGCATTGGTGTTGAGTACTTAGGTGGATGCTGTTGCTCATCCACTGGTGTAATCCTTTAGTCGGCTTTTACGACACCCATGGGTGGAGACAGGGTTTATTTATAGGCCGGACATGCCACGGCACATCCCTATCTCTGTGGCTAGGTACTTCTGTTTGTAGTATCACCGGTTCTTTTATAGTCACCCTGCGTTAGGTCAGTGACAAGTTGATCATCATCATCATACGCCTTTTGCAACTATATAAAAGATGCTTTAAAGAGCATCCGTTATCGAGGTGCAACGGGAGCGACTCTCGACGACCGCATACAACAACACTCGTCAAACCGCCACTTTAACAATCAAATCTAGTTCCTGGTGAGGTTGGAGGAAGAGCTTCGCATTGATGAGGTAGTTAGCGCTGATGGGACAGTAGATCGAACCAGGCGTTGTCGTGACAATCCCATCGAAAATTAGTAGTAGTAGAGCTTTTTTGTGACAGAGTTCGTCCGGGGATGTACTACCACCATACCTATTTCTGCCGCAAAACAGTAGTGCTCGCATTGCTGTGTTCCGGTTTGAAGGGTAAGGGTGCCGGTGAAATTACAGGCACATGAGACTTTTCATCTTTGTCTCTGGGTGGCGGGCGCAGTGCAGTGCCACATAGGGTGCGTCCTAGGTGGACGTGACCTATGAGGTAATACACTGTGCATAGGCAGAGGTTACCGCTTAACATCAGGTGGGCCATCTGCTTGTTTCGTCATTCAAGTAGTATAACAAAAAAATGCTTTCCCCCAACTATCGCAGTTGTCTGTCATTTTAACCCAGTTTTTCAGGTCAATCTTAAAACATTGAGGTTTGATAATGCCCTGAAGAACCTATTAGCGAATGAGGCACCACGCGGAGACTAGTATCAGGCGCATATTGCATTGCATATTTCTGAAAAAATTTAGTACTAGGCTTGCTGGTTTCCTCATAATGTTTTCCCTCACCGTTTGAGTGTACTTACTAGGGATAATGTTCAAATTTTCAAGCTAAGTATCTGAAGACTTTATTCACATTTTTATGTGAAGTTTTCCAGTCCTGTCCATATCAGTTAGTTGCGAAAACAGAAAACATCATAAGTCGCGTTTCCACTTTGATTAGTGCTAGTGCGAATGTTTTGTGCCTCTGCAGCAGAAGGACATGAATTAATGAAAGAATGAATGAATTAATGAAAATACTTTTTTGCACACCTTACAAAGAAGTTAAAATAAAAGTTACCTACATACAACAATTCCATAAAAGTTTAAACTAAACTAAATGTAAATGGCGGGTTAGTGATAAAAAAAGTGTATTTGCTACTAATCACTAAGCACCTGCACTTATCACTAAAACCGTGCAAACCGGTCTTTATTGACAGTCCCTTGAAATAAATTGAAGCCGCTATTCAAATCAGGACAAAATCGTATCAATCTGTCAGCGGTTATCACGACAACCGGTGATGTTTAATGCATGGTTGTCGAGCCAATACAGACTGCAGAATGTATTGAGCCGGCGGCGTATTGTGGTTAAAGGTAAGCGTCCACAGGCCCGCATCGCACGTATCGGACGCATCGCACGTAACGGATTTTAGTTTGCCTTGTATAAAAACTCATACAACAGCGTCCACTGATCCGCACCGTACGGACTGCTCATCGGCAATGCCTATATGCTATGCGTACCGATGACGTCATACGGAATGCCGATCAGTAGACGCGCCCCACGCGCTCGCTCCGATTTTTTGTATTGTTCTTCCTCTTCTGCTAATAAACAAGCAATAACGACTTCTTCATCGCTTTTCTCCATTCTCACAAACACTTGCCGCACGTACGATCACTACAAAAATCCGAATGAAGGTGGCATCGGCAATCTGATTGCTGATACTCGCGTCGGCAATCCGATCGCTGCCGATACAGTGTACGCAGTCTAATTAATCCGTTTGATGCGATGCGTCCGATACGTGCGATGCGGGCCTGTGGACGCTTACCTTAAACGACCATTTAGCCTAACCAATTCATTTTGGCAGACGTCTCATTCATTATCTCAATGAAGAAAGTACCTAGATATAAAGGTTATAAACAAATTATTTAGCCGTTAACTTATCAACCGTAGTGTGTCTGGCCTAAGAATAGACCCCTCCGTCTCCTCCCGTGGATGTCGTAAAAGCCGACTAAGGGATTACCCGGACTTGTTTATAAGATTCGTTGGTATACGATTTGTCCTGGCTGCTAGCTTATTAAGGAATGTGTTATTACTGGAAAAAAACGTCAGCCGAGTCGTGGGAAGCAATGGTGGCGATGAGTTTACCACTTGTCACGTCTATATTCCACGATGGTGTAACCCACTGTGAAAAGAGGTCCATTGAAGCTCTGGAGGAGTTGAAATTTTTGCAGATGACGTAGGTACTTCTGTTACCGCTATAAAAAAAAACTAAAATAAAGAATAAAATAAATATTGAAGGGGGCTCCCATACAACAAACGTGTGTTTTTTGCCGTTTTTAAAGATAATGGTACGGAACCCTTCGTGCGCGAGTCCGACTCGCTCTTGACCGGTTTTTTATATATTTCGCATCCAAGCTTCAACGTACAATTTTGGTCGAAGCTTCCTACACACAATAAATAATAGTACAACTTGCACCTAGTTTCTATATAGTAGATGTCAATTACATTATTTTTCGTATTTCTTCATATCGCATTAGTAGCTATCTGCTTTTACCCATGGTCCCACCAACATCTCCCCCTGGTTCCACCAACATGTCCCCCTGGTTCCACCAACATGCCCCCCCTCGTCCCACCAACATCTCCCTCTGGTTCCACCAACATGTCCCCCTGGTTCCACCAACATGTCCCCCTGGTTCCACCAACATGTCCCCCTGGTCCCACCAACATGTAACCCTGGTTCCACCAACATGTCCCCCTGGTCCCACCAACATGTGCCCCTGGTTATTGAAATAAAATCTGCATAAACCCACAAAATTACCCATGTAAGATTTATCCGATCGAGCGAAATAAATGAATCTACAAGACTAAGTATTAGTCCTAAACTTTTTTCAGTTTTTTTTTTTTATGCTCGAAATAAAACTTATAGAATTCAAATTACCTTGGTTTGGCAGCATTATAGAAAAATTACGACTCTACACCAAGTATTTTTTTGAATAAATACTTTACTTTACTTTACTAACGCAACGTTACTTTCGTTAACGTCAGCAGGAGAATAGTACAAGAGAGCGTAAGTGGTACACAGAAGATAGTGAGTGGTGTAGGTACAGTCGTAATTTTACTGAAATAAATCTTTTGTGTTTCTTATCACCTTATTTCGTCCAGCATTCTGACATTACAATTTCAAAGTGCAAAAGTTTTTGTTACCATTTTGAGTCGATCGGTCGAATATTTAGTAGGTAGATAAGAATAGTAAATGAGTTCATGATAGATCGTGATCTTAGTTCTAAATGTAGAGGTCGAGTCTCGTCTAGGCATGCTATATAACATATTTTGCGATTTGTTTTTGAGACATTTAATTTATTTGATTATGCACTTACCCTACCTAACTTTCAAATTCAGAATGTTTTTTTGGGTTGCCTCTTATTATTAATGTGATTCCAAAAGACCTATTTGAATTTCAAAGCGTTATGAAGTGACACCTTTAGAACCCACTGAGTCTCAAATATTGCGCGTTAAACTGAACATTTTATCACATAGGTACTTTTCACTAGAAAACGGGATATTTACCATGAATTTCGAGTTTTGATTGTTCCCGATATACAACAGGTATTTATCATCTACATACATCAACTAATTTAATCGTAATTTTTATAGTATTTATCTTACATTAGGTACATCATCTAGGTTATTTACAATAACATCTACTCGCAAAGACTTTAGTTAGTTCTCCCGTGATCATGGCGCATGCAACTGTGCCGAAATATCGGGAACAATCAAAACTCGAAAATCATGGTAAATAAAATATCCCGTTTCTAGTGAAAAGTATGTGCATAACCAAGATAGTTTTAAAAGTTATTTTATCACATTTTAGTGTTCCGTATGTTCCTTGGTAGGTACATACGGTATTGGAGAAATTTAGCGAGAAGTTCTAGTTACTTAGCTGTACTTACCTACACCTATGTATATAAGTAGTAACAGCTACTCCATTCCGTATGCTCGCTGAAAACAGAAGGGTACATAATTTCCATGAAAAACTGTATTTTATAAGTCGAAGGTTGCATTCACGGTACTGTTCAGAGCTGAAAATGAAATTGTATGTAGATACATTCGGGGGCACAAAGTGTAGTGCGCTTTTAGCTTCTGTCCGCGAGCGTCCGGAATGGGACGCCACAAGGTGACCCGTCAGAACTCAGGTGATCAGGTCCAAATCGGCCAGGTGTGAAGGGGACCCGTCTGCGGATTGGAGAACAATGACCTTTTGCGTAACGTTGCCGCTCTAGACTTGATAGGTCGCCGCTTTTTGCTATGACGACTTTACTGCCGAAAACACACCTAGGTTATTTATTTACCTACCTATTTAAAATTCCACGAAGATCTAGTTTTTTTTATTGTCTATATTCTTACCGAGGCTTTATTTTATGGTTGCTTACGAGCAGAGCGTTTAGAAATAGTTTTATAACAAATCTTTATAGGGTGCTTTTGATGGGTACCATTCCCCATCAAAAGTACTTTTAAAAACTATTTTGGTGTTTGAATTTAGAACTCACCAATATATTCGACCTTGCATTTTATTGAATTTAACCTTCCCTTTTTCTTCATGACTATTTTCACTTAAATATTTCTTTTTCTCGTAGTCATGGTATAAAGTATAGAATGCACCTCTTGAATAAAACGGATTTATATCGAGGCACAGAATAATAGTACAAATCGAGGGTCATGAATCACTCCGGTCGCTCAGGATTCTAACCGTTGAATCACTCGCTAATGGCCCTCGTTTTAAATCCGTCATTTATTCGCTAATTGCATTATATACCTGCGAAAACTAGGCGAAAACCTATCTATTTTAGATTTCTCGAAGTTTTACTAGATTTCGTGGATCTAATTACTAACAGAATTTTAAAAATTTAGGTCATCGGGTTACCTAATTCGAAGTTCAAATGTTCGAACGTTCGAATACCTATTGTTCGAGTGTCTTGATTGGTCAAGTTTTTTGCCGCCGCCAAAGTTACCAATCCAAACGCAGTTCCGCGGGGTAACAATAACAGGGGTTCCCTAACTTATTTGGGCCGCGCCCCTTCCTACCAAAAGGCTCTGGCTTTTGCACAAATAAATAATAAATAAATAAATAAATATCTATTTTGTCGAAATCATATTTGGTAGCAGAACTATTTTTGTGTTGGTACCCACTTTATCTCTAAATTAAGTGACTTATCTACACAGGTGGCCCGCGCCTCCCTTTGAAGGAAGCCTCAGAAACCAGAAGTCGTATTACAATAATTATTTTAATTAATTATTTTTGTAAGTTTGACCGTATATACCTACTATTTATATTCTGTGAACCGATTTGAATGCAGTTTTTCTTATTTGAAACCAGGTTTTCTATCGACTGTTCTTAGTATTTTTTTATACTCCGACACCAGAGGCCAGCACTACCTCATACGAAACGAAACGAAGTATTTTTTTATATATAAAAAAAGAGTGTTTTGTTTTCGGGTTGAAATGTTTACAAAATTAACTTATTATTGCTGCATTAAGTATCTTTGAACTTAGGGAACACTTTTATCAAATTGGTGGCAGCAGTATTGGAGTAAAGACTGCGCCCCGCCAGGCAGAAATCTTCATACAAAAAAAACAACACGCGCCGCTTGAAAAGCGGTTTTTATTGAATATCTCGTGAAATATTGATAGTTTTCAAAAACCCCGTGGGTAAACCCTCCGCTTTATTGTATTGATTTTATTTATCCAATTTTTACCCAATAATCTGTACCATATTGACAAACAATCGAATCTAGCCAAAAGTTAGAGGTAACTTTGGTTGCGAGTTCAATTCCGAAAATATTTGTGCGATCGCAGATATTTGTTCAGGGTGTTCTGGGTATTTTCTATGTATAATAAAAAATATCTATCTATGTAATATATTGTATTAAGTATATCAGTTATCTAGTACCCATAACACAAGCTCTGCTTAGCTTGGGGCTAGATAATGTTGTGTGAACTGTCCAGCATTATTTATTAATTTATTTAACTTTGTGTTTTTTTTATGGAGAAAACTTTGTCCTATCTTGTTTCTGTCCGGGTGATCCCTCGGTATTATAATGTAGTATCCATGCATATTTTTAATTTGAATATTGTACTTGAGTTAGTCAGTTAAAAATCTAATCTAAGATTGGTAATTTTGCGTTTTCCCCACCTTAAGTACCCAGTACGCTGCTGCCCGACCCTGGTGTAATCCCTTAGGCGGCATTTACGACATCCACGGGAGGAGATTGAGGGGTCTATTCTTAGGCTGCAATTACCACAGCACAGTGGCACCTTCTATAATCTAACAACTTCTGCAGTCTCGTCCAACTTGTGATATCAGTAAATCGATGTGGTGCATTAAAACCTTTTTTCTCCAAGATCTTTATCGAAAAATCTACATCATATATGTCCTCTTGTTTTTTTTTTAATTACTTAAATTAAGCTTTTGTTAAATAAATTGACTTAGGTATATAAATATGCAATGTAGCCTCTGTTTTCGTAGTTAGGTACAACCATTTTTCTCAAACTATCAATCATATGATGTTTTTCTCGCCTTCAGTATATAAAATAACATATCACCGAGAAAAACTTGTTTTTATTTTTGAAAATTACTTTCCTAATGTTTTTTTTAAATAAAAAAAGAGTGTTTTTCGCTCACTTTTTGTTTCGCCAGTGCTATTCTGTTACATTCTAACATACCTGGACTTTAATGAGTTATAACTTTTGAAACTAAAATAGTTATGTACATAAAATTCACTAGAAACGGGATATTTACCATGATTTTTGAGTTTTAAATGTTCCCGATATTTCAGCACAGTTGCATGCGGCATGATCACGGGAGAACTAACTAAAGTCTTTGCGAGTAGATGTTATTGGCAGATATATCGATCTACCCTCTTTCTCACTCTTTTATTACGAACGATACCACTACCATCGGTTTCATTGTCACACTTCACACCAACTCGACACACAACACTAACGGTGTCCGGACGCGTAGCAGGTACCACACTTTTTTGATTCTTACACATTCTCACCATAGGCTTCCATACTCCAGATTATTGAAAACCATCTTTTCTATTGAAATTTCTGTGTACTTATGTCTGAGTTAGATAGTGACAGAGCTAGCCGTCCAACGCTGAAAGCGGTTAGATCAGTCTACTTGTCCGGTGGGTTCAGTAGAGTAACGACCGCAGCGTTACGTAGTAGAGTAGGTAATTAACAACCTAAATATTTGGCAAACTGTGAAAGGTGCTTTTATAAGAAAGTGTTTACGATCATATCGTTGTTTTTTATCTATCAATTCATGATTTACCGAGCGAGTCAACAACTGGCAAAATTTGCTTTCATCTGTCCGGATGTATTTTTGTGTGTTGGTACTCGCGTACAGGTCCTATTTTTGAGTATAGTTCCTGTTTGTCCCCGAATCTGTCCCGAAATGCAAATTCGGGGACAAACAGGAATCGTCAATTCCTGTCTGTCCCCGAATTTGCATATCGGGAAAAACAGGAATTGAAAATTCCTGTTTTTCCTTGAATTTGGATTGAAGGAAAAACAAGAATTAAAATTACCTGTTGCCACTGAATTTAAGTCAAGGTAACAGTTATATGTATGTTACTAAACTTGATATAGGTACTCGAGGTTCTAAAATATCATAGTTTTTTTTGTTGTTGGCTATTTTTGATTGGAGGGTTATTTCCACCAAAAAGGCGAATTCTGATAATATTTGGTAAGTATATATTCTGTGGTAGGTATAATCCTATACTTTCGTATAGGATTTCGTTCGAAATAATAGTTTATCAATGCGTCGCCTTAGTACCTATCTATGTTATGTACCTATGTCACATCTCGGGGTTGAACAGAACACGCGCAGACTCCTTTTTAGGATTCCGTACCCAAAGGGTAAAACAGGACCCATTTAAACATCCCATACATCAAACGTGGTTTTTTTTAGCCATTTTTACAGATAATGGTACGGAACCCTTCGTGAGCGAGTCCAACTCGCACTTGGCCGGTTTTTTCGCCAATCTACAGGTTCGTTTCGTTTCGTATGAGGTAGTGCTGGCCTCTGGTGTCGGAGTTTGTCAAGCCGCCCGAGGGCCTCTGACATGGCTGGTGTACATACATCTACAGGTAAACCTAGGCATTGGAGACAGGATCGATTAGGAACAAAATTTTAAGGGATCTATCAGGACAAGGGATCAAATACAACAAATACAAATAAGTTTTTTTCTAAAAAACAGATTACACACAATTTGGTTATTCACAATGGATCCCACACTAGGGCTAGCCTGTATCGCGGATATCCGGAAATAGTTGAATAAATACGATTTAATATGGAGAAACAATGCAAGACAATAAAAATAAATAAAATAGAAAGCATTCTTATAAACTTTTCAAAAAATAAATAAGATTACATTTTAAAATTAAATTAAAAAACCAACTAGAGAGACTACTAAACATTGCTATCAACGAATGAAAAGCTCAAAGATTAAATTCCTAAAAAAGGTAATTCATTATATCTGACGACAAGGGTTGTAGGTGGGAGTGAGGGTGAAAGTGAGACGTATGTAGAGTGAGTGATCCAATCAAACTCAAAGAATCCATCAGGAACTACTCATTACCTTTTAATGGACCAATCTGATAAGAAACCCGTCGGTACTTGCTCAAAGTACAGGAGATTTTAATTTATTCTATAGAGTAACATTCTTACGTTTTAGACCTTCCGGTAGTCTGCGACTAAGAGGTATTTTGAACTTTAATTTACATAGTTCACTAACTTGTATTGATAATCAGTATTCGGAAGGACGTCTCGGAGCTATAGATCATTAGCTTTACTACGAAGTCGTGAATCATCATCATTCATGTTTAATGTGGCGCAATTATTTTTTAGTTTTTAGGGACATAGTGTAACTGAGGGATGAAACGCATGTAACTAAGAAAGTTATGAATATAAATTTTAGTGGATGGAAAGGAAGAGGAAGACCTAAGAAAAAATGGATGGATTGCGTGAGAGATGATATGAATGAGAAGGGAGTGAATGATAAGGTGACGGCTGACTGGGGAGAGTGGAAGAAAAAGACGTACTGCGCTGACCCCAAATAATTAGGGAAAAGGGCAAGACAATGATGAGGGACTTAGTGTATTGGACTTTGAATATAAAAGGGTGCCAACGGAACGACCTCTGTGGCGCGGCGAGAGAAGGTTCGCCTGCGACGCGGGAGGTTGCGGGTTCGATTACCGCCTCGGAACAAATATTTGTACGATCTGCAGATAATTGTTCAGGGTATTTTCTATGTATAATAAAAATTACTTATACCTATGTAATGTATTGTATTAAGTATATCAGTTATCTAGTACCCATAACACAAGCTCTGCTTAGCTTGGGGCTAGATAATGTTGTGTGAACTGTCCAGCATTATTTATTTATTAGGGTTCCGTACGCAATGGGTAACCTTATTACTATGTAAAACTTCTTTTTTTTTTATGCAACTTGGAATGTCGGATCAAGCAGATGGCCCACCTGATGATAAGCGGTACCCTCTGCCTATGAACAGTGCATTACCTCATAAGTCACGTCCACATAGGACGCGCCCTATGTGGCATCACACTGCACCCGCCACCCTGAGACATAAAGATGAAAAGTCTCATGAGCCTGTAATTTCACCAGCAACCATACCCTTCAAACCGGAACACAGCAATGGGAGCTTTGCGGCAGAAATAGGTATGGTGGTAGTAAATACTTCCCCGGACGAACTCTTTCACAAAAAAGCTATACTAACCTTTATTCAAAGTTCAATACACTTTTAGGACTTCGTACCCCAAAGCACAGAATAAATATTAGTACAAGCCCAAAGGATGCCAACAGGACGACCTCTGTGGCGCGGCGGGAGAAGGTTCGATTACCGCCTCGGAACAAATATTTATACGATCTGCAGATAATCGTTCAGGGTGTTCTGGATATTTTCTATGTATAATAAAAATTCTACATAATGTAATGTATTGTATTAAGACTGCGCTCCCGCCAGGTAGAAATGTACATACAAAAAAAAACGGTTTTTATTGAATATCTCGGAAAAATTGATAATTTTTAAAAAACCCCGTGGGTGAACCCTCCCTTTTATTGTATTGATTTTATTTATCCAATTTTTGACCCAATAATCTGTACCATATTGACAAACAATCGAATCTAGCCATAAGTTAGAGGTAACTTTGTGTTTTTTTTTATCGAGAAAATTTTGTCCTATCTTGTTTCTGTCTGTTATAATTTATTATTATAATTCGGTATTATAATTTAATACTCATGTATATTTTTTATTTGAATATTGTACTTGATTTAGTCAGTTAAAAATCTAATCTAAGATTGATAATTTTGCGTTATAGTATATCAGTTATCTGGTACCCATAACACAAGCTCTGCTTAGCTTGGGGCTAGATAATGTTGTGTGATTTGTCCATCATTATTAATTATTTATTTAGTTTTTATTATTTAGGTTCTGTCAGTCCGTCCGTCTGTTTGTCAGCGGGCTGTATCCATGAACCATAATAGGTAGACAGTTGAATTTATTAAGAGTGTGTATTTCTATTGCCGCTATAACAACAAATAATAACAATATCAAATAAAGGGGTAAAGGTATAACAATACCATACATAGGTATAACATAATATAACACCGAACAGTCACATACATAGTCCAGATCCTTACTAGGCTTCCCTGTGTCGTGAGTATAATGCGCGTCATGTAAAAAGAACGCTGGCGGTCAAGCTTCTTCAGGCGTTCCAGCGTTCTTTTTAAGAGATTACTTACTTTTCTACTTATTTAAGAGATGTATACATATGCATTGAATGAGTGCCTACCTAGTTTACTACAAATAATGTACAATTATAGTAAGTACAATTATAAAAAGAACGCTGGAACGCCTGTAGAAGCTTGACCGCCAGCTTCCTTTTTACATAACGCGCACTATATCAGGAAGTAATTCAGTAGATAAACTAGATACACACATACATAGACACACGTCTTTTTCAGAGCCTCAATGGGCCTCTTTTCACGTGGGTTGCACCATCGTGGAATATACACGTGACAAGTGGCGAGCTCATCGCCGCCATTGCTACCTACGACTGACTCGGCTAACGCTTTCTTCCAGTAATAACACATTCCATAATAAGCTAGCAGCCGGACAAATCTTATACATATAAACTAATAGTAATACTTCTTTTTATTTTCGGATTATTCAGTCAGTTCAGCCAAGTGCGAGTCAGACTCGCGTACTTTGGGTTTACTATCAAAATGCACATTTTTATGAAAATTTTCATTGGTGGTATTTATTTTCACATCATATCACAAAATAAATAATAGTAGAAGATAGAGAATAAGTAAGAAATAAAAAAAACTCGTCAAACTATGGCGACCATCATAACCTGGGTACATAAACTTACTTAGTTTAAAAAAACAAGTGTTAAGGTATTTGGGGACAAATACATTTATTTTAATTATTTCTAAAGAAAAAAAATACTTACTCCATTTTCACCAAACAACTTAAAAATGACCTGATATTAAGCGGTACTCTCTGCCCGTAATGTTTTCATAGGCAGAGAGTACCGCATCGGGTCATCTGCCGACACAGAGACCATACGTGTAATAATTATCTCCACGTATGGGCTACAAAAAGTGCAATAATTATCTACAGGTATTATCTCACTGATAATTATCTACACTAATAATGGAATTACTATCTCCAGGTATGGTCCTACCTGCCTGTAACTAATATCTACACGTATCCTGCGTGTAATAATTATCCACACGTAGGGACTCGAAAGCGAGCACTAATTATTTACACGGTTTGGTTCACCTGCGTGTAATAATTATCCACACGTAAGGACTCGAAAGCGAGCAATAATTATCTATACAGTTTGGTTCACCTGCGTGTAATAATTATCCACACGTAGGGACTCGAAAGCGTGCGTTAATTATCGAATCTGTTTGGTTCACCTGCGTGTATTAATTATCCACACGTAGGGACTCGAAAGCGAGAATTAATTATCTACACGGTTTGGTTCACCTACGTGTAATAATTAAGCGTGCATTAATTATCTACACGGTTTGGTTCACCTGCGTGTAATAATTATCTACACGTATGGACTCGAAAGCGTGCATTAATTATCTACACGGTTTGGTTCACCTGCGTGTAATAATTATACATACGTAGGGACTCGAAAGCGAGCATTAATTATCTACACGGTTTGGTTCACCTGCGTGTAATAATTATCCGCACGTAGGGACTCGAAAGCGTGCATTAATTATCTACACAGTTTGGTTCACCTGCGTGTAATAATTATCTACACGTATGGACTCGAAAGCGTGCATTAATTATCTACACGGTTTGGTTCACCTGCGTGTAGTAAATATCTACACGAATGGTCTCACCTGGCGTGTTATTATTATCTACACGTATAATCTTACCTTTGCGTCTCACTAGGGTTTTAAAAATATTTAAATATGTAGGTAAGTGTAACTTATTTGAAAAACTTAAATTTTAAATTTACTCGGAATTGCCCAATCCATCGTACGGAGGCCGCAATGCTCTAAGGCCCAATCACTAGAAGTTTCAGCAGATTTATTGTGGAAGAAGTTTTTTTTTTTTATATACTACTTAAATGACGGAACAAGCAGATGGCCCACCTGATGTTAAGCGGTAACCTCTGCCTATGAACAGTGCATTACCTCATAGGTCACGTCCACCTAGGACGCACCCTATGTGGGATTGCACTGCGCCCGCCACCCTGAGACATAAAGATGAAAAGTCTCATGTGCCTGTAATTTCACCGGCACCCTTACCCTTCAAACTGGAACACAGCAATGCGAGCAATACTGCTTTACGGCATAAATAGGTCTGATGGTAGTACTTCCCCGGACGAACTCTTTCACAAAAAAGCTCTACTACTACTGAAGCTCACTCATTCATAAAAAATAAGCCTGCTCGCTTTAGAACAGGGCAAAAATCATCAATGAATAATTCTCACAAACGCAGACCCTCTCCACTGTGATAGAAAATGCGTGCAGCGTAGCACCCTGCTCGGCTAAAGCTCGCGAGCGCTTCCGAAACGCTCCAGTTATAAGTGGAAAGGCGGTCTGCGCAGATCGCTTGCGCCGCCATTTTCCGGCGGAAAACATTTCCACAAACACATTTTGTTGTTTGAGACTATTCATACAAAATTAAGCTCGTAAATAAAGACAATAAAATATATAATAAAATAATATTCTGAAAGAGCACCTACTGTAGAGGTTTTAGTTGGGAAAATTAACGTGAACGACGTTTTCTATTTTATTCCACTATAGAAAATCCTTCGAGAAACATCCAAAATAAATAAGATGTTGCATAAACTTTGCCATGTTTTTGTAAAGCTCTCATTAATTCTATGTTTTGCAAATGCAAGATCAGCGGTGTTAGAAAGTGTCATAACTCAATTGCCTGGGAGTCTAACGCTATTCAAAAACCTAGCGGACAGAGTCTGCAGCGAATTGGATATCTTTGAAGATAGGGTGAGTAAAAAAATATTATATTTAACTGAATAATATGTACCTAGGTTAATGTTCATTTTCAATTAATTCTTAGCGTAGTCAGTTATTATTTCCATTAGTGTAGGCCAGTGGTGTCCGTTAACATCGCAAAACAGTATTAGGTAAATGGTAATGTCTCCCTGTAAAGAATGTTCATTTATTTATTTATTTTATTTGATTTTCAAAATTTTGGAGAAACTTACAGCTAGGTTTACAAAAATTCAGATAAAATATAAAGAACATGCCTGGATGGACAAGTGCATGTTTGTTGACGGCTAATTAACTACTCTATGTTTTTACGGGACCGTAAATAATGGACTACAGATTGACATATTTACATTCATCATCATCATTAGCAGCTTAAATAATAGCCCACTGCTGGGTATAAGCCTCCTCCGTCAAGATAAAGTCTGATAGACCCATTTCATATTGAGTTGCATTGCATTGCAGTGTAATGTTTTGTTTGAATAAAGTTGATATATTTGTTTTCAACATTATCATTTTTAGCAAACCACGCATCCTTATTTATATAAACAGGAAGTAGATAAATAGTAATGGGTCTACGAGAAACAGTTCTCCCTCGTGGTTCCATTAATGGGATATAATAATTGGATCACAAAAAAACAGCCCCTCAAACGCCACTCCAGTTGGTTCTGTTCTGTGTGATTCGCATCCAGGTCTTTCCCTCTACGGCCTCTATATCATCCGCCCATCTGGCTGGTGGTCTGCCACGGCCTCTAGTGCTCCCTCTCGGCCACCACTCGGTCAGGGCCTTGCACCACCTGCCGTCACCAAATCTGGCCATGTGTATACCCATCATGTGTCCCAGCGGCACTTTAGTCTCGCAATACGGTCTCCAATATCTGCCACTTTTGCCCTCCTTCGGATTTCCGTGTTGTGGACCACGGTCCAGTAGGTACAGATATTCCAAACATGGCACGCTCCTAACCTTTATTTCGAATAAGGTGACTAAATCTTTTTCGTGGCTTACTATCTGTCTCTGTCTGTTCTATCCACTATATTCAACCATCTGGCTCTTGGGTATTGGGATCCATAGATTTAGCGATTTAGTTCACTTAGTTCAGATTCCGCTTTCGTCAGAATATATATTAGGCCATTAGAAATGCCTTTAGCCGACAGCCGAAAACAGCTTGCGGCACATGTGGTGATGGAAATCTGATATCGGCTGCCCACGCCTAATCCCCAATATGACGAAGAGAGTCGATCCGGGATTAGTACAATACTACCCAAGTACAGTCTACATGACTGCATAGTTTTAGATAGTAGTAGAGCTTTTTTGTAAAAGAGTTCATCCGGGGAAGTACTACCTCCGTACCTAGTTCTGCCTGAAAGCAGTAGTGCTCGCATTGCTGTGTTCCGGTTTGAAGGGTATCTTTTTAGTATCGTATCAATGGTTTGCCTTTTTTAAACGATTTTATAGTAAAAAGTAGAGCCACTTTTACAGCATGGTAGAAGTGGTATACCTACCTACATGAAGGGTATGGGTGCCGGTGAAATTACAGGCACATGAGGCTTTTCATCTTAATGTCTCAGGGTGGCAGTGCAATACCACATAGGGGTACGCCCTAGGTGGACGTGACCTATGTGGTAAAGGCAGGTGGGCCATCTACTAGTTCCGTCATTCATGTAGTTCAAAAAAATGTTTTGTAGAGGTTAAATAAGCATAGAGAAAGCATCCGATGATGGCATCGAGCAACCGGAGGCCTGCAATGCTCTAAGGATGATGGCAAGAAAAGAAGTTAAGGTTGTAAACTGTAGAGAATAGAATTTTCCTGACCAACCTGTGACGTCTCTCTGCTATCGCAGATAAACACGGCAAGTGACGACCGATACCACACTATCAATAAACCGAAATATTGACTGCCAAAGTGGCAGCTCAATTACTTAACACGTACCTGATGATTATGCAAAACAGTGAAAGCTCTCGAATTCCGCATGTTTTGCGAATCATTGCATGTATTCATACAAAATTGTTTGTCGACTGTAATTTTAACGACCTCTGGCTGCACGGGTTCATAACATTCCCGGAAAACGGTTGATTTGATTGTGAAAACAAAGGATCAACATCAATTCACTGCTTTTAAAAAAGTTGGTACAAATGCGCTTAGGAAATTGTTGTTGTTCAATTCCAAGACGTAAACACGAGTCGAAACTGAATGGAACACGTGAAGGAAGTAAGTATAACTACCTAGGTAATACAAATTAGTATGAATAGGTACAATTTCAATCACAGTACAGAGGCTACAAACAATCCCGAACCAATCCCTTTCAATACCATGAAAACCGTCTGCAGGAATGCAGTACCCACATAGCTGAAATACAGCCATTAAAATGTAAGGCAGTCATCGCATAAATAACCAAATAGTCGTTATGCATATCAGAACGGTGTAAATATATAGGATTAATAAGTACTAAAATAAAATAAAAATTAAATACCACTACTTTATTCTTGTCTACCGCTGACCCCTAGCACCCCTTAGAGGTATTTCAGAAAGTACAAACCGATTTAAAAAATCATATTAGATATAAATGGCAACAAACAAACAAACAACCTCTTTCCCCAAACGCAGTTACGTAGGTATAGCGGTCTCCGTTCTTCGCGAATTAAGTAAAAATTGGACTACAAAAACACTTCACTATATAGGTTGTAGATACTGTGAAAATACCAACTAAGTTAATCACGGAAAAAAGCGTGTTAAAAAAGCAACAATACAAAAAAATTATCTCGCCTCGCGCCGCTCAAAAAAGCGGTTTTTAAATATCTCGTAAAATAAAGATAATTTTACAAAACAGCTACAGGAAACCCTCGGCTTTGTTGTATTCATTTTAATTATCTAATTTTTATCTCAATAATATACACCATTTTAATAGACAATCGAATCTAGGCATAATAAGTTTTTTGTGAAAAATATATTTTTCAATACAAGCTTTTATAAAATTAGTGATCGTAACGGTGTGCTGATCAAAATGAGCCTAAACATGGCCAGTATACTATTATCCATCGAGGAGTTCCGTTGTCCACCTTCGTTGTCTCCATAATCAGATCAGCTCGGTGTCACCATCATATTGTATTGTTATCGGAACTTGACAGGTATGCCAAATTTTAGCTTAATCGGTTGAGGATAACTGCTTTAAAATTCAGTTGCAAGATCCACCCGGACATTCATTGCAAGTTAATTAAAAGCTAAAAATAAAATAAGCTAAGCTAAACTATTGTAAAAATAAAATATAAATATTTGTATTTATTTTCTATCGAGACAGTATTCTCGTATCATGTTTCTGGTACAGAACATCTGATCCCTTGGAATTATAATGCATATTTTTAATTTGAATATTGTACTTGATTTAGTCAGTTACAAATCTAATCTAAGATTGGTAGTTTTGCGTTATACCCCACCTTAAGTATCTCAAGAGTCTCCTATCTCTACTAACTATACCCCACCCACCCCGTATCTGCTTGTGGGTGACTGTGCCACATCTATCATCTACTGCAGCCCTAGTCACAGCCATTTCAGTATCGATGTTGACAAACAACCCTGGTATGCGATGGTTCAATCCGTTTTGGCAGCCGACTTGTCGTTCGTAAACAAAAGGAAAACTACTTATACCTACATTTTTCCCCGAAGGGCTAGGCAAAGCCCCAATGAGCCTGCCTTCACAGTGGGCTGCACCATCGTGGAATATATACGTGACGAGTGGTGAGCTCATTGCCGCCATTGCTTCCCACGACTGACTCGGCTAACGCTTTATTTCAGTTAAAACACGTCATTCCATAATATGCTAGCAGCCAGGACAAATCGGCCGCGGCCCGGCTCTCCACAGTTCCGACTGGACAGGCTCGAATCAATCTTATACCAACGAATCTTATCAACAAGTCCGGGTAATCCCTTAGTCGACTTTTACGACATCCACGGGAGGAGACGGAGGGGTCTATTCTTAGGCCGGACTCACCACGGCACCACTTATTAAATATCTACAATCAAATTAAAAGTAGAGAACGGACGGATATTTATTTACATAGAGCAGACATTTCTAAAGACATAAAATTCGCAATGTAATTTTATAACGAGGTTGGGTAGCTGAAATTTTAAATCTACCCCACTGAACTTGAGAATAGATACTGTAGAATATGACGGTAATATAAATGTATAAAATCTTATTTTTCTTACTCTACTCTTTAAATTGTTTCAGCCATTAGCAGCTGCCGCCTGTCCTGACAATTTTTTGAGTAAGTTATAAATATTTTACAAGCTTTTATTTCACTTGCAATGTATGTATGTTTATTTGTTTGGAATCCGGGTGGAATCTTGCAACTGAATTTTAAAGCAGTTATCCTCAACCGATTGAGCTGTGGCATACCTGTCAAGATCCGATGCCAATACAATATTATGATGGTGACAGCGAGCTGATCTGATGATGGAGACGGAAGGTGGACAACGGAACTTCTCAATGGATAATAGTAGACTGGCCGTATTTAGGCTAATTTGATCAGCACATGGTTACGATTACTAATTAGTAACTAGGCGGCCTCGGTGGCGAGGCGGGCGTAGGTTCGCCTGCGACGCAGGAGGTTGCGGGTTCGATTCCCGCCTCGGAACAAATATTTGTGCGATCTGCAGATATTTGTTCAGGGTGTTCTGTGTATTTTCTATGTATAATAAAAAATATCTATCTACATAATCTGTTGTATATCAGTTATCTAGTACCCATAACACAAGCTCTGCTTAGCTTGGGGCTAGATAATGATGTATGAACTGTGCAGCATTATTTATTTATTTTAATTTTATAAAAGCTTGTATTGAAAAATATATTTTTCATAAAAAACTTATTTCATTAATGTTGAAGTCCACCATCGAACCACAAGACTCAGCCCCTGACTCTCCTTTCTTCTGACTCTAGGTCCAGTCAAAGACGATTCTTATCGACCCAAAGTGAAAGTGAGATGTCGTCTATCCGAAAAGAGCGTCTATTTCGAGGTGACCCCTTCAGACCGCCGGCAGCTAGTTGCCCTCATACCAGAGATTTCTGAGGAAGATGACGTCGTAAGTAACTTTAATTTTTACAAGCTTAACTTGCAATGTTTGTATGTTACGGTGGTGGTACGAGGTGGACGTGACCCTGTGATAATGCACTGTTCATAGGTAAAGGGGACCTGTAGTGTCGTACACCACAATGTAAGTAACTAATTCCTGGTTCCTAGTGAGCGGCTCATGGTATATCATCACTCTTATCACCACGTTTACAGAGCAGACCGTCTCGCGCCATCACTCTCGCCTCCACAACTTATCGTCTCTCTTCTTCACCGTCTTACCCGGAAATAGGCTTAATCATTAGTTAGTTTAATCATTCTGCCAGACTCACACTGATGGTAGTACAAACACCACAGTACCGATTACCGTTTAACATCAGAAAGAGGTTTTTGTTGAATATCTCGTAAAATATATAGATATTTTTTTAATAATCCCCTCAGTGAACCCTCGTTTTTGTTGTATTGATTTTATTTACCTAATCTTGTTACCCAATAATATGCACCATTTTAATAAACAATCGAATCTAGGCAAAAAATAGACGTTACTTTGTTTTTTGTTTTTTTGATCGAGAGAATATTGTCCTATCGTGTTTCTGGTAGGTACAGTGATGCCTCGGAATTATAATTCATGCATATTTTTAATTTGAATATTGTACTAGTCAGTTAAAAATCAAATCTAAGATTAGGAATTTTGCGGCATACCCCTTAAATGCGCCCATAACCAAAGCGGGTTTAGTATTGGATTCGCACGCGCATAGCCTTTACAAAATACGCATTTAGTCTTCGACCAAAGTAAAAAGTACATTTAGTACAAAAAAACACATCTATGCAGTGCGGTACAACGTAGGTATAGATGAAAAAAGCGGTCAAGTGCGAGTCGGACTCGCCCATGAAGGATTCCGTAGCAGCAAGTAACATAATATAAAAGTTCTTGGATGGTGTACGATTTATGACGTATTAAAAAAAACTACTTGCTAGATCTCGTTCAAACCAATTTTCGTTGGAAGTTTACATGGTAATGCACATAATTTTTTTTTTTAGTTTTATCATTCTCATATTTTAGAAGTTATGGGGTTACACACATTTTACCACTTTGGAAGTGTCCCACGCGCCAACTATTCAGTTTAGAAAAAATATATATTAGAAACCTCAATATTATTTTTGAAAACCTATCCAAAGAAAACCCACACGGGTTTGATAAAAAAAAATAGTTTCAGTTTTCGGTAAGGGAAACCACAAAAATTTCTTGTTTTATGCGGTTCACAGAATACATCTACTTACCAAGTTTCAACAGCATAGCTCTTATAGTTTCGGAAAAAAGTGGCTGTGACATACACGGATAGACAGACAGACATGACGAGTCCATAAGGGTTCCGTGACAAAATTACGGAACCCTAAAAACAAAGTTAGGTACGAACAGTATAGTCATTACCCAAATTGTCGTAAGTTTCTTCCTTACTTAGTTTCTTAAACACGTATCAAGATGCCTGGATCAAAAACTACAATATATACTGCCTGGATAGACCTATGAATCAGGCCAAAGTGTGCGATGGATTCATTGAATTATTATGTCCTAGGTACATAATGCACATTATGGATTATGACTTTTTTGATGCGGGTTTTTAACATAGCTGATTGGAATAACAATGCGAAAGTAGATACGCTCGTTAACATTCCTTCTAGGTACCTACTAGTGGTCTCCCGTAGCTTCGGTCGCGTTTAGGGAATGCAATCCCGCAAATGCTTTGTGTGAATGCGGGTTTACCTATACGGGATCCGCAATATTTGCGGGACTGGAAAAAAGTTCACGTCCGGAATCATAAGTGGCTCTTCCTGCCTAAAGTCAACGATCTTTCCCAACGCCCCGCGCTTCTGACCTGTTTTTAGTAGAACATTCATAGCTGTTCAAGAACTACAGCTATAAAAGAGAAAAAAATATGTATAAATAAGCCATACCTTCTTGTTTGAGCAGGGACCTTTTTATCCCATTGCGCAAAATGAGAAACGATTGTTGCCCTTGGCACATTTAGGCCCAAGTTCACGAACAAATGAATCGGTGGTTACCGGAACCAATCGACAAAGTGACAGATAACGTATGAAAAGATCTGTTAAAAAGAGTTGTTTAAGCTAAACAGCCGTTTGAACGTCCGTTAATGTGTTGGTGAACAGAGGCCTTACAGTTTCAAACATTTGACGCGTGCGACCATCAAAACTTTATGTACCTACTCATTTTATTTTATTTTTTAAATTCGAAACTTTTGTCCCTGGTCCCGCACCCGCAGAATTGCGGGACTGACATTTTGATGCGGGCTTGCATTCCCTAGTCGCGTTATAATAACGGGACAAGTTAAGGCGTAGGTACCTCCCTACTGTTTTGAACATTTATGAGTGTACTAACAGTCGTCCGCGGCTTCACACATGGTAACAAAACTAGTCTTGTTTTTTTTTAATACTATACAATACAACGTACCATAATACAAAACAATTGACAAATTAATAAAACTAAAATTAACTATGTTGTGCAATGGGCGGTCTTATCGCTTAGTAGCTATTTCTACCAGATAACCTTTGGATGGTAAGGACTGTCAAAAATAAACATGAGGTATCAATGGTCAATTTATTTATATATAGATGCGTACTACTCATACTTTTCAGTAAAGATTTTCCGTTGTCTGGTTTTAGTTTTTCAAACTTTTATCCAGTTTTTTAGTTTTTATCCAGTTTTTTAATGTCTTTGTACAAAATTTCATAAAAAATAACTCGGTTGTTTTGGCGATAAAGACAGACAAAAATCCGAACGAATAAATAAATACTACTAATATTACACTTTTACATTTTGAAAATGGAAGCGTCTAAATATTTTTAAATCGCAATTTAGGTTCTACGTGCTCTTTCAGAAAAAACCATCTAATACTGAAAATCCCAGTGATATAAATATAATATATCACAACCAACAGTCATCTTATTAATCATCACCCCAGACTAAGGTTTCGTGCTATGTACCAGAAATGGAATTATGCAATAATGCAAAGATTTGTTCCGCAGCTAGATAATCCAAATTGCACCTCTGGCGTGGCAGCCGGACCACAAAAGGTCGTCAAAATTCAAACAATGACGAAGAATAATTGACGGCCTCTGTGGCGCGGCGTCGGCGGGCAAACGTTCGCCTGCGACGCAGGAGGTTGCGGGTTCGATTCCCGCCTCGGAACAAATATTTGTGGGATCTGCAGATATTTGTTCAGGGTGTTCTGGGTATTTTCTATATATCATTTAAAATATCTATCTATGTAATATATGAAATACATTTATTTACAGAAAGAATAATACGAGTACAACTAATACAAGGTATGTACAAAATACATATGAAACAGTTGTACTACCTGAAGACCGCTGCTAACGATCTAAAGGTAGCTCAACTGATAATATATTGTATTAAGTACCTATATCAGTTGTCTAGTACCCATATAACACAAGCTCTGCTTAGCTTGGGGCTAGATTATGTTGTGTGAACTGTCCAGCATTATTTTATTATTTTATTTATTAAACAAGCCGATTTCTTTATTTTCAGATAAAATACAGTATAATCAAACCAAATGTAAGGTTCGGTCAAATAAATGATTTAGAGCCATCCCGAAACTACATTATCACATCTACTGTACTGAACAAAGATGGCCGCCCGTCTCACTGGCACGGAGAGGTTAGAGTGCCGGCGTGGAGCGAGACCCCTGTGCCTGAGCCCAGGAGCTATGACGTGCAAGTGCAGTTTGTGAACTACAGCAGGACCAACGATGGAGTCATCACGGGGGTGGTCACGTGGAATCACACTGGTGGTAAGTCCCGTTCTCAGACAGCAGCTCGGCAATATGGCATCCCACCAATCCGTACCTACCAAGCGGTCTCGACGTCCATTATGAGAACTTAGAATTCTATATGCTAAGTTCACATAATTGCGCGATAAACCAGAAGGTGCGTACGATGCTATTAATACGGGGCGCTGTGTCGCCAAAACACAATGCCTCCCACGTGCATATCCCACCAGGGTGGTAATATTTTCGTGATGTTGGCAACAATGACAAAATGGACGGAATTACTTTTTTCCAAAGAATGAATGGTAAACAAAATGTATTATTTAAACCAAAAAGATATAAATAAATGTAATATCTTACTCATACTAAATACTCTTACTCATACTTGTAATGTATACTTACGTATGGAATGTGATTCTGTCCTTTTTCTTTTTAAGTCTAGTAGAATTTTTACTTAGGGATCGACGCACGACGGCATATTCACAAGAAAATCTTTCGAGTTCGACACGACTAGCGAACTATGAGAATGAAACTATTCTCATTGAGACTAGTTTGCATGGTAACGGTTTTTGCGCGTGACACGGGTTCTGGTTTATTCTATATTCTAAGAACTACAATAGAATAACACACATTGCCAGCGTCTGTTTTTCCCGAATCTAGGAGTTTTCAAGTCAAAGGTAAATATATCTTCGATGAGTGTTTGTGGGGTTGCATGGCGCTGGTAATTAAGTTTTAAGAAATAAGGATCTTTTAAATTATAAATATAAAAAAATAAACAATTAATTTGAATTTGGAGGAAGATCTTTGCTCGTGAAAAAGGCAGATAAATTAGGTCTGTACTCTGTACCTACCTTACCTCTTGCACACGTAAGTATGGTAAACGTGCTTCTCTTATCTAATGGATTCACTCAGCACCGGTGTCCTCGAGCATGAATCTCTTTCTATTGTTCCAAACACATTCAAAAATGTACAAAGTGAAAAAGTGACCTATCTCTTCAGTTATTTTTATTTATTTTCAGATTCTGACGTGTGCTTCTTTTTTACGAACTTCTGCAACGGCAAAATGAAGTATATGTCAATATGGGTAAGACTTCTACAAGTACCTACAGTTTTAGTAGCAGTAGAGTTTTTTTGTGAAAGAGTTCGTATAAGAAGTAACCTTAACTATTTCTGACGCAAAGCAGTAATGCTCGCATTGCTGTGTTCCGGTTTGAAGGGTATGACTGCCGGTGAAATTACAAGCACATGAGACTTTCATCTTTATGTCTCAGGGTGGCGGGCGCAGTGAAATGTCAAATAGGGCGTGCCTTAAGTGGGCGTGACCTATGAGATAATGCATTATTAAAGTCGGAGGTTACCGCTTAACACCAGGTGGGCCATCAGCTTGTACAGATATTCAAGCATTAAAAAAATAAATGCATATGTTTCTCTCATACTTCTACGGGACAATGATGAATAAGTCGTTACAACGTAGTTCGCAGCAGGTACTATGCTCGCTTAATAACGCAGCTGTAAACTAAGTGAGAGAAAGCAGTATCAAGCGCCAACCCCAGGCAGAAATCTTCATACAAAAAAAAAACGCATCGCGCCGCACGAAAAAGCAGTTTTTATTGAATATCTCGTAATATATAGATTATTTCACAAAACCCCTCGGCTTTGTGGTCTTGATTTTTATTTATCTAATTTTTTACCCAATAATATTCTCCATTTTAATAAACAATCGGATCGAGCCAAAAAATAGAAGTAACTTCGGGTTTTTTGCTATAGAGAAAATATTGTCCTATCGTGTGTCTGGTACAGTGATCCCTCGGAATTATAATGTACTATCCATGCATATTTATAATTTGAATATTGTACTTGATTTAGTCTGTTAAGATCAGTCTGTGATTTGACCTTAAGAGTCAAATCTAAGATTGGAAATGCATAATACCCCACGGCCTAGGAGGCATGACTGCGGTACTTTCTGCTTGTAGCTAATATCACACCAGCAAAGTTTTTTAGTGGGTATTTTACAGTCAAAGATTGTGCCCCCAGAATGATACACGATCAAAAGGGAACCTTATATTTAAATAAATAAATAAATAAATAAATAATGCTGGACAGTTCACACAACATTATCTAGGCCCAAGCTAAGCAGAGCTTGTGGTATGGGTACTAGATAACTGATATACTTAATATAATATATTACATAGTTTTTTTTTTTTTATTATACATAGAAAATACCCAGAACACCCTGAACAAATATCTCCGATCGTACAAATATTTGTTCCGAGTGCGGGAATCGAACCCGCAACCTCCTGCGTCGCAGGCCGAGCTTCGCCCGCCGCGCCACAGAGGTCGTCAGAATAATTTGATATTATTTTCAGCCCTACGACAATCAAACTGTGATATTAGAGAACCTCCCTCTAGACGGAGACTGCCAACTCCAATTGGATGGAATGTACGGAACCACCGACCTGAAATACCGCACTCCCGCAAGAGATGCATACAAAGATAAAGATGTTATTGTAAATGGTGAGTTATCCCACTTATATCATAAACTAGCGACTCGCCCTGGCTTCGCACGGGTAGTTTCAGGATGAAAAACAGCCCCCCAACGCATGTCCGTCTCCTGGTTCTAAGCTACCTCCCCACCAATTTTCAGCCAAATCGGTTCAGCCGTTCTTGAGTTATAAAGATGAAAAGTATAACCTTTAAACCGGAACACAGCGATGCGAGCACTACTGCTTTGCGGCAGAAATAGCAACGGTGGTAATACTTCCCCCGAATAATTATTTCACAAAAAAGCTTTTATATGGTGATCATGGTAAACGCGTAATAGAGGTCGAAGGAAGTCGGTGAATGGAGACGGTTCAAGCACAGATTATATATTAGTTGCTCGAGACCGTTCGTCATGGCATTCTATGGGGGAGGTGTCCAGCAGTAAACTTCTGTAGGCTGATGATGATGATTAAATAGAGCCAGTTTTTTGTATACTACTTGGAATGACGGATCAAGCAGATGGCCTACCTGATGTTAAGCGGTACCCTCTGCCTATGAACAGTGCATTATCACATAAGTCACGTCCACCTAGGACGCACCCTATGTGGCAATGCACTGCGCCCGCCACCCTGAGACATAAAGATGAAAGTCTCATGTGCCTGTAATTTCACTGGCTAACCATACATTCATTTAATTTTTTTTTTTTTTTTTTTTTTTTTTTTCATTTTGCTGGCTATTTCTACTTAGATCTAAATACATAAACCCGGCGTAAAATGGAGCATCCTTTGTAGCGCAAGCGCACACACACACGCATCTCGAGTGCATACAACCTGCAACCGGCTGTCGGTGAGCTTGCACATCACCGGACGGGTTTTTTGTGTTGACTGCACTGTGTCATTGTTGTACCGTCTTGTACTTACTACCTAGTTATTCTGACACACTACCGTCAATTTTGTACTTAATGTCGGGCGCTTGCTCGCCGTAGTAGTTGTAAAATATTCCATGTCATTTGTTATCGCTCGTGTGTTGTATTGTAAGAGAACCTAGTATTTAGACAAACCTAACATAGGTTTTAAGATACTACTAACCAAAATATATTTAGATCAGTTTGTATGATAAATAAATAAATAAATAAATAAATAAATAAATAAATACCCTTCAAACCGGAACACAGCAACGCGAGCACTAGTGCTTTGCGGCAGAAATAGGTAAATAAAATAAATAAATAATGCTGGACATTCCACAATTATCCAGCCCAAGCTAAGCAGAGCTTGTGTTATGGGTACTAGATAACTGATATAGGTACTTAATACAATACATTAAATAGATAGATATTTTGTTATTATACATACAAAATACCCAGAACACCCTGAACAAATGTCTGCAAATCGAACAAATATTTGTATAGGTGGTAGTACTTCTCCGGACGAACTCTTTCACATAAAAGCTCTGCTACTACTAAAATCGATCACTCGGTTTTCGATCACTTTGCAGCTTCGTACTCCCAAATCCCAGGTAGACTGAGCATGACATACAAAACGCGATAAAACTGGTAACATGTTTAATTCACAAACAAACATTATATTTCAGAAACTTCCAATAATGAGTCGTGGCCAGAGATTCCGAGAGAGATATCGCTGGAGGCTGTGGAGGATGGCGATGCGTGGAAGGTGCGAGTGTGGTGGGCCGAGCCTCGCGACTCACCGGAGAGATACAACGTCACCCTGGGAGCTGATGACTACGCAACCCTGGTAGTTCCCGGTGTAAGTAGCTATCGTGGCCAGAGATCCCGAGAGAGATATCACTGGAGGCTGTGCAGGATGGCGATGCGTGGAAGGTGCGAGTGTGGTGGGCCGAGCCTCGCGTCTCACCGGAGAGATACAACGTCACCCTGGGAGCTGATCACTACACAACCCTGGTGGTTCCCGGTGTAAGTACCTATCGTGGTAGAGATTCCGAGAGAGATATCGCTGGAGGCTGTGGAGGATGGCGATGCGTGGAAGGTGCGAGTGTGGTGGGCCTCGCCTCGCGACTCACCGGAGAGATACAACGTCACCCTGGGAGCTGATGACTACACAACCCTGGTGGTTCCCGGTGTAAGTACATATCGTGGCCAGAGATTCTGAGAGAGATATCGCTGGAGGCTGTGGAGGATGGCGATGCGTGGACGGTGCTAGTGTGGTGGCCCGAGCCTCGCGACTCACCGGAGAGATACAACGTCACCCTGGGAGCTGATGACTACACAACCCTGGTGGTTCCTGGTGTAAGTATTCAATGACCGTATAATAACCCCTGAAGATGGATTACGGATAGAATAGATTCTGAATAGGACAGATTTCTGATAGAACATATTCTGGATGTGACAGATTCCGCATAGAAGACATTCTGGATAGGACAGATTCCGAATAGGTCAGGACTAGGTCCGTGTTGGGGCTGTTGGGTATTGTGTGCACTAAAATAAAACACGTAATTAATTTTGTAAAAATAAAAAATCTCTCTACGGAATGAAACGGCTGAACCGATTTTGATCAAACATAGCTAAGAATACTCCGGACAAATTCACCTGTCAAACAAAAAAAAACTAAATCGGTTCATCCGTTCGGGAGCTACGATGCCACAACATAGCTAAGAACAATCCCGACAAATTCAACTAACAAACATAAAAAAACGGTTCATCCGTTCGGGAGCTACGATGCCACAGACCGACACACACAACCACACACACAGATACGTCAAACTTATAACACCCCGTCGTTTTTGCGTTGGGGTTAATAAAGTGCTTTTATATTATGTATGATAGTTTTTAAGGTATTTATTGCTATGGGTTTAGGTTTAGTACATCTCTCATTAAGCCTGAAATAAAGATATTGATTGATTGATTATTAATGAATATTTCCTCCAGAATGCAACGGAAGCTATCTTCACGAATGTGACGGGGGAAGGTCTCTACAACGTGACGGTGTATGCGTTCACGGGACAACACAAAGCGCAAAACTTCACACGAGCCGTTTTCCCTGGTAAATATAACGTTGGTTTCATATTCTGTAAGCAAGGGTGCAAGTTACACTTGTTTTTAATAATGTACACCTACCGCAGGAGGTTGTGGGCTCGATTCCCGCCTCGGAACAAATATTTTTACGATCTGCAGATGTTCTGGGTTCAGGGTGTTCTGGGTATTTTGAATGTATAATAAAAAATATCTATCTATGTAATGTATTAAGTATATCAGTTATCTAGTACCCATAACACAAGCACTGGTTAGCTCGGGGCTAGATATTGTTGTGTGAACTGTCCAGCGATATTTATTTATTTATTTTATTTATTAGTTTCGTAGCTACGAGGCCACAGATAGACACATGGCCCCTGACCTATAATACCCCTCATTATAGTCGGGAGCGTGTGACAGACGTACAGACGGTCACCGAAGTGTTTCCATAAGTGTTCCGATTTTATAATTTTGTTTGTAACATAAAAACTACTACTTCGTGTCGCCGGTGTTTCTTGGTGCGTTACGAGTAGGTCAAAGACCGGCTTCAAGTATGGTGGCCCTGAAAGAAGCAGTGTGGTGGAAGTTGCAACAGTAAAAGCACCATTGTTTGTTGCACTATGTAATGATGAAGCCGCTTGGCCTGGCGCTCTACCCCTAGACAGCTAATTTCTCAATTTGCAATGTCTGTACCAACATGTAATTTATTATTGATGTGTTATATATGAGTACCTATATCAAGCGTAGCGTGTGCAGTCTTATGAACTTTTGCTGATTTTCTCTTTACTTCTGACTGTCTACCTAAGTCTTTTAAGTAGGTTTACCTTTTTTCTTTGAATCAGCTTCCACTTGTTCTCGAGGCACCACACAGGCGCTCCCGACCTAGTAGTAAGAAGGATCATTAAATAAAGCCGAGCCGTGTTTGTTGCCTAATTCTTCTAGGTTTGGTCGCGTTGGAACAGGAGTAAATTTATTGTTATAAGACGATTCAAAATGCTCCTTGTGATTTCAATGAATAAAATACTTAAGACTTTAAGTAGTTTTTTTTGTAGTAGTAGAGCTTTTTTGTGAAAGAGTTCATCCGGGGAAGTACTACCACCATACCTATTTCTGCCGCAAAGCAGTAGTGCACGCATTGCTGTGTTCTGGTTTGAAGGGTAAGGGTGCTGGTGAAATTACAGGCACATGAGACTTTTCATCTTCATGTCTCAGGTTAGTGGGCGCAGTGCAATGCCACATAGGGCGCGTCCTAGGTAGACGTGACCTATGAGGTAATGCACTGTTCATAGGCAGAGGTTATCGCTTAACATCAGGTGGGCCATCTCGTTGTTCCATCATTCAAGTAGTATTTTGAAAAAAAAAAAACTAATGTTGCAGGTCGCGTGGCGTGGCGCTCGCACTGGGCGCTGGCGGCGGGCGCGGCGTGGTGCGCGCTGGCGCTTAGCGGGCTCGCCGTGGCGCTGTACTGGCAGCAGCTGCGCAGGAGGCCCGACAAGGACGGGAAACCAAAGGTATCCACCAACACACATGATCCAAGAAACCAATCCAGTTTTGAGTACTCAGGCGGTGGTGTAATTCCTTAGGCTTCGCCAACCCCAGGCAGAAATCTTCATACATAAATAAGTTTTTTGTGAAAATTATATTTTTCAGTACATTAATAAAATTAGTGATCGTAACATGTGCTGATCAGAATGAGCCTAAACACGGCCAGTCTACTGTTACGTATCCCTCGAGCAGTTCCGTTGTCCACCTTCCATCATCTCCATCATGAGATCAGCTCGCTGAGCTGAAGAGCTGAAGGGTGACGCGTCGCATTGCCCCACTTATAGAGTAACGCCCGCCCGAAAATAAATAATGAGACTAAGACGCTTACGGGAAAAGTCCCGCGCTCCAGTTTTACAACATTCGCAAAGCTTCTAGTTGAAGCGCGCCGAACGAAATTATCTTTGTTTTTTTATCGAGAAATTATAGTCTTGTCGTGTTTCTGGTACAGTTATCCATCGGAATTATAATGTAGTATCCATGCATATTTATGACGACGTGATGCGTTCGAGTTTGTACGAAAAACTGGATCGAATTTGCGATGATCGCGTAATCCCGTTCTAGTAGGGCCTCAGTCGTCTTTTACGACTTCCACGGGATGAGTACTAATAGAACACGACGGCACATGTGCCTGTAAGTTCAATGAGACTATTAACTTTGCTCCTTCCATTGTCAGGATCCTGAAGGCAATCCTCTGGATGTCAGCGAGGACTCGCTCGAGATCGAGTGCGATGAGCAGTGGGAGGTGAGGTCTGAGCGACTCCATCTGCACGAGGTCATAGGAGAGGGGGCCTTCGGAGTCGTGAGGAGGGGCAGCCTGGCACCCGCTGGGAAGGAAGTTGCTGTTAAGATGTTGAAAGGTTACTTAGCTTTACTTGTTAAAATCTGTCAATCTGTCTGTTGTTTTGGACTTTTTCCAAAGATTTTTTAACCGGCTTTCGCCTACCCTTACTTGCTGCTATTTTGATAAAATCCAAATTTCAAGTCTCCAAGGGCTTGCGGTAGAAGGTAACCTTGTGCCATGTTTCCATGACCATTGAATAAACGTCAACTAACAGTCTCTTATACAATTAATAACTAGTTATTTAATGTCAATATGTTTAATATCTTGTATTTGTTTAGTATTTGAACAACCCTTTAACAGGTTAACAACTATGTGTTTCGTCTACTAACTAACACAATTTGTGCAATTCGTTTGGAAGAGTACTGCCCTGCTGTCATACAGTTTACACTAGTACAGAGGGCTGTCAATCGTCTAAATATTGTGTAACTAAATATATTTTTTTGTGTACCTGTTTCTGAATAAATAATTACTAATTACTTACTTATTTATATATACTTGCATTATGTTTTGAAATACTAAATTCTGAAGAAATGTGTAGGCGCCCAGCCTAAGCATTTCTTAAGTATATATGGCAAATTTTAAAATAAATACGTAGACCAAGCCTTTTCCCCGAACATAGGCATACATAGACTACGTCTTATTCCCCAAACGAAGACATAAAAAGACCCCTGAACGTAGGCATACATAGACAACGCCTTTTCCCAACAGTAGGCATACATAGACAACGTCTTTTTACCCGAACGAAGGTATACATAGACAATGCCTTTTCCCACGAATAGGCATACATAGACAACGTCTTTTTACCCGAACGAAGGCATACATAGACAACGCCTTTTCCCACGAGTAGGCATACATAGACAACGTCTTTTTCCCCGAAAGAAGGCATACATAGACAACGCCGTTTCCCCCGAGTAGGCATACATAGACAACGTCTTTTTCCCTGAACGAGGACATACATAGACAACGCCTTTTCCCCCGAACGTAGGCATACATAGACAACGTCTTTTTCCCTGAACGAGGACATACATAGACAACGCCTTTTCCCCCGAACGTAGGCATACATAGACAACGTCTTTTCCCCCGAACGAAGGCATACATAAACAACGCCTTTTCCCCCCGAGTAGGCATACATAGATCACGTCTTTTTCCCTGAACGAGGACATACATAGACAATGCCTTTTCCCACGAATAGGCATACATAGACAACGTCTTTTTACCTGAACGAAGGCATACATAGACAACGCCTTTTCCCACGAGTAGGCATACATAGAAAACGTCTTTTTACGCGAAGGAAGGCATACATAGACAACGCCTTTTCCCCCGAGTAGGCATACATAGACAACGTCTATTTCCCTGAACGAGGACATACATAGACAACGCCTTTTCCCCCGAACGTAGGCATACATAGACAACGTCTTTTCCCCCGAACGAAGGCATACATAAACAACGCCTTTTCCCCCCGAGTAGGCATACATAGACCACGTCTTTTTCCCTGAACGAGGACATACATAGACAACGCTGTATTTCCCGAACGAAGACATACAAAAACAACGACTTTTTCCCCGAATGCCTGTTCACAATCGTAGAAATATAGACGTGACTAGTGGTGAGCTCATCGCCGCCATTAATTTCCCACGACTCATTCGGCAAACGCTTTCTTCTTTTAAGTAATAAAACATAGTCACCTACAAAATAAACAATGAAACATAGAATACTTTTCACTAGAAACGGGATATTTACCATGTTTTTTTTTTGTTTTCTCCCGTGATCATGGCGCATGCAACTGTGCCGAAATATCGGGAACATTCAAAACTCAAAAATCATGGTAAATATCCCGTTTCTAGTGAAAAGTATGTGCATAACCATGATAGTTTGAAACTTAGAATGTATAATTATTTGCAGAGTACCCAGCCCGCGACGAGGTCCGGGCCTTCCTCCTTGAGATGGAGCTGATGAAGAGCGTGGGGGCGCATCCCCACGTGGTCAGCCTCGTGGGGTGCTGCAGCGGGAAGCGGCCCCTCATCATAGCAGAATACTGCGCCCGCGGGGACCTACTGAGCTTTCTGAGGTAAGTCTGAACTTGACAGTACAAATACATGTCCCAAACCATATTTTTTTTCAATTGGTTCGCGTGAACTGGACGTCGCGTATACACACGATGCACACACATGTTAAGCTATCTAAAAGACTTAAAAAAACATTTGATAAAATTTATTTTAAAGTTACAGAGTTAAAGTTTACGAAATTGTAAAATTTTTGAGATGCGATCAACGCTTCCAAAATTAAATGGCAGCGATGAGCTCACCCCTTGTCACGTCTATATTCCGACGATGGTGCAATCCACAGTGAAAAGAGGCCCCATTGAGGCTCTGCCTACCCTTTCGGGGGAAAAGGCGTGTGTCTATGTATGTATTTTAATGAGCAATATTAACTGTTTAATTTTTAATGAAATCACAATGACATTTGCTCATCATCTAGATGGTAGAATATATAAGGGGCATTATTGTATTATAACACCTCTTAGAAAGAAGTTTCCTGTATTCGAGCAAATAAAATATTCTTATTCTTATACATACAAAATCCGATGAGATCTCGATTCATCTATTTCGTTTTTTCGGAACAGCATAATAATTTAGGAAGTTTTAAGACGAGGGAAGAGTGCTCGTAGGACGTATCGACACTTACCATCAGGTGGTCAAACGCATGATAAAAAAAAGTTTAGGTACTCGCTCTCCACCAAAAAACTACGTCAGCAATAGTTGTATTATGTCAGCAGAACAGAACCACTCGAAATCGGCTCTAAAGATTTGATAAAATTCAAATTTCAAGTCTCTAGGACTTACGGTAGATGGATATAAATTTTTCTTGCACTCCACATTTAAAAATTTACACATTACACATTAATTTACAGAATCAAAAAATAATTATGGATGTACAATAGGCGGCCTTATTTCGATAAGACCGTAAGTCTCTCAGAGACAACCTCGGAATGCACTGGAACCGACGAAGACGAAAGGACGGTGGTGCAAATATGGTTTAGGCTGTGTTTTTATATTTAGTCACACAACGATTTTCTATGGGCTTATGTAGTTCACGTACGAAGGAATTATTTCCAACTATTGAACGAGAACGAACTATTCCCGAGATCATCCTTATTAGTTCAATAGTACTATTAGTTCCTTTCGCAAGAGTGAGCGCGCGAGCACGCACTCTCTCCAACCTATCACTCGATGCGTCTCCGACGAAGACCGAGTACAAACGAACGGACAAACACGAACCAATGCTCTTTTACCACTGAACTAACAGTACTAATAGAACTAGCTACTAATAAGACTGAACTAGTATATTTGACTGATTGTACTACGAGTAGTACGGAGCGCTCCGCTCAGGGTAACCATTAAGCGCAAGCCTAACTTTCTATATTGATTCTAGATGCTCCTGGGACGTGATGGTATCTAAACGCAACGCGAAGTACTACAACAACAACATCGAAACGGACTACCGCAACGATCTGTTCAAATGCAAGATACAGCGGGAACCAGCCGCGAACAGACTCGTCGTCAACAAAATGTACGACCTCCAGAGCATGTGTGACGCCGATCTCACGTCGTCAGACCTGCTGTCCTTCTGCCGCCAGATCGCCATGGGCATGGAGTTCCTGGCTTCGAACAGGCTGGTTCATAGAGATCTAGCGGCCAGGAATGTTCTGGTGACAGGAGATAAGACGCTGAAGATAGCGGACTTCGGGCTGTCGAGAGATGTTTATGAGGAGAACCAGTACAAGCAGACGGGAAATGAGAAGATGCCGGTAAAGTGGATGGCGTTGGAGTCGCTGACGAGAAGGATCTATACCTCGCAGAGTGATGTGTGAGTTTGTACCTACTATTAATATTACTTATGCCAACAAAATGCCACAATGCCTGAAAACCAAACTGCATAAACCAATGTGTCCTGCCCACAATGACGTACGGCGCCGAAGCATGCACGCTCACTAAAAAAGCTGTGCATAAAATAAGAGTTGCTCAAAGAGCTATGGAGCATGCTATACTTGGAATATCTTTAGGTACTGAACCGTGTCCGCAACACGGAAATCCGAAGGAGGACAAAAGTGGCAGATACTGGAGACCGTATTGCGACTCTAAAGTGGCGCTGGGCAGGATACTTGGCCAGATTTGGTGACAATAGGTGGTGTGAGGCCCTGACCGAGTAGTGGCAGAGAGGGAGCACTAGAGGCCCGGGCAGACCATTAGCCAGGTGGGCGGATGATATAGAGGCCGTAGAGGGACCTGGATGCGAATGGCACAGAACCGATTGGAGTGGCGTTGAGGGAGGAGGCTTATACCCAGCAGTGGGCTTATTATTTGAGCTGATAATGATGATGATGGTGATTAATATTATGATTAAAGCTGCAAGTCGCGCGCCGGAGTTTGGAGAGCCATGCTCGGAGTTTCACTAAGTGATAGAAGAAATGTATGTCGCCCGGAGTCGTCACCGCATTTTGTCGTGGCGTGTGGCTCGTGAGAAAGCGCCCTACTGCCATGTGCCTATGTTTCCATGATGAAAAAACATAAAATAGATGAAGACCAACCTGTAACAAATTCTTGAAAAAAAACGGTCTCTTTTTGGAGAAAGCAGTGAAGTGGGTTATTGAAAAATCTATGTATTTTACAAGCTTTTAATTTACTTGCAATGTATGTATGTTTGTCTGGGTGGAATCCGGGTGGAATCTTGCAACTGAATTTTAAAGCAGTTATCCTCAACCGATTGTGCTGAAATTTAGCATAGGCACCTGTCAAGTTCCGATGACAATATAAGATGATGGTGACAGCGAGCTGATTTGATGATGGAGATGGAAGATGGACAACGGAACTCCTCGATGGATAATATTATACTGGCCGTGTTAAGGCTCATTTTGATCAGCACACGATTGCGATCACTAATTTTATAAAAGCCAATGAAACCAAGCCATTGAAGCCATTGAGCGGTTATATTGAAAAATATATTTTATCACAAACCACGTTTCCTCAGAGTCTCGTTTCTTTTCCCTTCACTATTTTTGATTCTTGAAGATATTGACAATGTTTTTGTCCATCAGCTGGTCTTTCGGTGTGGTCCTGTGGGAGGTGGTGACCGTCGGCGGCTCGCCATACCCCGAGGTGCCAGCCGCCAGACTGCCGAGACTGCTTCGAGCCGGGTATCGCATGCCACGCCCACCTAACTGCAGCAAGCAAATGTAAGTTACCATCAACAAAACATCCTGATAGCCCACGTCTTACTGAGCTGTAATTATGTATACCTGTCACGTTACGATGTCAATACAATAGTATGATGGAGGCAAACAACAAAAAAGGAAGAGTTACAATGGAGAAGGTGGACAATGGATCTCCTCGACGGATGATAATAGACTGTTCTGGGTTGGGCTCTTTATTAATCAGCTCACGGTTGCAAACACTAATTCCATAATCATCATCAAATTAAAGTTTTTTTTAAATAGATAAACTAGCAGGCAGCCTGATGTGGTGCACAATGCAAAACTGTGGCATTGTTTATGCGTTGCCTCTTCTTCTTCATCGTTACACTTTTCACAGAGTGGTCGTGGCTCGCTTTACAATCCTTTGGCACTCGTCTCGCACCGCAGCCTTCCTGGTGTATTCATGCAGTGGCGGACCGTCCAAAGCTATTTTAATTTGATCAGTCCATCTCATGGGCGATCGCTCCATGCTCGTGTGCCCTCAACTGTACCTACCTTGTACCACAAGCGTTCAATAGACACCTCTCTTTTGAGGCCTTGCCCAGCCTTGCCCGTCTGATAATGAATTTAATAAAACCATCATGCCGCATTTGCTATGCTGCCCGCTATGCCCGCTCTCCTGCACGCTGGAGGAACTCAACAAGGCGACAGACAGAGCTGTGGAGGTGGCCACTTATTGGGCAAAATCAATATAGAATAGCAATACAGTCATTGACAAGAAATGAATGAATGAATAAAGCCAGAAGAATAAGTAAGAATGTTTCCAGGTACGATTTAATGTTATGTTGTTGGCGGTCGCACCCTCGCGAGCGGCCCACGTTCGTGGAGCTGCACGCGCGACTGGACGAGCTGCTCAACTGCGCGTGCGCGGACGAGTACCTGCGCCTCGAGCTGGATGACGAGGCGCCTCCCACGCCGAAGGCGCAGCGCTACTTCAACATGATCATACGGTGGGTTCTCAGCATTAGCAGCTAGTTTCACGTCATCCGCACTTCATTCAATCAATTGGGTCATCTGCAAACTCCTCAGAGCTGCGTGTGGCTTCTGTCTTGAGGTTTTGCTGAGATGGTTTTCATAAGACCTATCCTCGGCCCCTTTCAATTATAAAAATATCAGTTTGTTCTAAATCCATTTTAATTATTAAACTACGCAATGAATTCAAAAGTCTTTTACAATTTAAATTGAAATGCCTAATGATTGCTTGTGTAAGGAGATTTGATGTCATTATTGAACAGATAAATAATGACGTTTAATTATCTTATCTATAATCCAAGTGGCTGCGCTCGATTTTAGAGTTTCCAGGGTTAAATAAGGGACAAAATTACTTTAATTGAGGTCCCACTAGAACCTTTGAAATAATCAAAGGAACTAGTGGGACAAAAAATGTCTCATTAGTTCCTTTAAAGGAACTGCCAAAAGGGACTAGTGGGAATAAATCGATCTAACTTGGCGTCACTGCAACTTCGCCCTGCGGGGAAACAGGTGCCCCCAGGATTTCACGGGACAGGGGCCGCCAGGGTCTTCGCGACGCGTGGGAGGCTGTGCGTGCAGTATGCCATTGAATGTTGCGGCTATTGGCGCCAAGATCAGACCTTCGACGCGCCAGAATCACTACGAATTCCTCGATGCTGAGGATTTGCACATCACGGGCGATGACGCCGTCGTTCTTAACATAAGGTTGCTCCAACCCCAGGCAGAAATCTTCACACCAAAAAAACGCTTCGCGCCGCACGAAAAACCAGTTTTTATTGAATGTATCTCGTAAAATATAGATAATTTTACAACACCCCTAGAGTAAACCTTCGGCTTTGTTGTATTGATTTCATTTACTAATTTGTTACCCAATAATAAGCTCCATTATAATAAACAATCGAATCTAGCCAAAAGTCAAAGGTAACTTTGGGCTTTTTTTGTATGAATAAAATATTGTCCTATCGTGTTTCTGGTAAAGTGATCCCTCGGAATTATAATGAAGTATCCATGCATATTTATAATTTGAATATTGTACTTGATTTAGTCAGTTAAAAATCAAATCTAAGATTGGTAATTTTGCGTTATACCCCACCATAAGGTATACTTATCCAGAGCACACCTTTTGTCCACAGAGGAAAACGAGCCTGGACACGCGAGAGCTACGAACGTCCTCTGAAGCCCGTACAGAGCAACCACAACCACTACACCTCGTTGCCCGTTATCCTCTCAAAAGCGCCGGTTTGATGAATACACCCTGCTCTCAACTAGAAGGCTACTGAAAGGGAAGAAAATGAAGAATTTTAATGGTTTGATAAGCACTTCGAAGGCTGTTGCGGCTGCAAATTCTAAAGCAGTTACTTTGGCTGCAACTGCGTGCGAACCACGAGAGTAACCTCGGAACTGATATACCTAATCTTGTTTTACAAGATGTACGTATGACAAAACAATACAACAGCGCTCTCTAGCTATAAAACAAATTTATCGACACATAGGGATGAATACACTGACTATAAGCAATTTAAAAAAGCCACTAACTAATCACGAAATATTTCCTAAACCACGCAAGTTAGCTTCTTGAAGGAACAAGTAATTAATTTTGTAACCTCAACGCAATGAAACGGCTAAACCGATTTTGATCGAACATAGCTAAGAACACACCCGACAAATCCAACTTTAAAAAAAAAAAACAGTTCTTCCATTCGGGAGCTACGATGCCACAGACACACACACACACACACTGTGTGGTCGATAGCTCTAAATACTTAATTTTCGGCTGTTTCACGAAAGCATAAAAACTCACCGCCGCAGGTTTCTGTAGGAGTCCATGATATTTTGATGGAAAACTGTCTCACACCACACTATTGCAATAGGACACAAACACAGTTCGAGATTTTGACTTTTGAACAGTTTTTAAGGGTTTTTTGATTTATTTTTGATAAGCACGTACGCGCAGTAGCTCTCAAGTTAGAAGACAATGCTGCCTCCGTCCGTTGGCGGCAGGCATGAGGAACTAAACGTCAGTTTTGACGTTCCGTTTTTGGTGGGATTGAGTTTGCATTTCAAACAGCCTTGAAAACCCAACATTCCCCCCACCGAAATCCGCAAGGATTTCCCAGTTACGAGACCAGGACAAGTGGAACTTGAATTAGTTGAACCTTGAATTATGTAGTTAAATGTGTGTTGAAGGAAGTTGAAAATTTTTATAAATGTAGCTAGTGGACTGTATAATATAATATAAAAAATAAATTCTACCTGTAATTGTGAGTTATACATAATAAAAGTTGATATACATATAACTGCTAAAAAGAGTAAATATATAAATTACTAGTCCGAGTCCTGATCCAACGGAAGAGGACTCACTTTTGAGACCGGACGAGTAAACTCGTGGTTTTTCGCTGTTCGTACACTGATTACTCGTACGACGCCGTCCGGGCCACTATGCAATTTGGAAACGCTAGCGAGAACCCATTTTAGCGATGGGGCAGCATCAGAATTTATGAGTACAAGATCACCGATTTTGAGATTACGACAGTTGGCAAACCACTTTTGACGTTGTTGCAACGTATGCAAGTAATCTTGCCTCCAAAGTTTCCAAAATTTTTGCGACATCTGTTGAACGGACTGCCACCGATTCAGTCTAGAACTGGAAATATCAGTTAAATTTTATTCTGGCACCGATAAGAGTTCTCTACCTATGAGGAAATGAGAGGAAGTCAGCACCTCAAACTCGTTAGGATCGCTGGATAAAGCACAGAGGGGCCTTGAGTTGAGCACAGCTTCAACACGAGAGAAGAGTGTCCCGAGTTCCTCAAACGATAGAGTTCTTGTACCAATGGTACGTTTCAAGTGGAGTTTAGCGGATTTTATTACAGATTCGTAGAGGCCGCCGAAATTACTTCCTGTCGGCGGATTGTGTCTCCATTTCACTCCGCGAAAGACGAACCCGTTAAATAGGTTGTCCGAATCTGTGTTCAGAAATTCGGTTACTTCCTTCAGCTGTTTACCAGCTGAGACAAAATTGGTGCTATTATCGGACACAATGGAATGGCATAGACCTCTTCGTGCCGTAAAACGGTCGAAACATGCGAGAAAACGCTCTGTACTCAGAGAAGACAGGACTTCTAAGTGTACCGCTCGTGTGGCACAACACACAAAGACGCACAAATAAGATTTGGACACGTGAGCATTTCTACGAGTTGACTCCTTGGTAGGAAAAGGTCCGCCGATGTCAACACCAACAGTGTGGAAGACATGTACATCTTGAGAGCGGAACTTAGGCAGCTCGCCCATTATAGGTTGTCGATTTGTAGGAGATGTCCTAAAGCAAGATATACATTTGATTGTACGTGAACGAATGGCACTGCGTGCTGAAATTATCCAATATTTTTGATTGATTAAACTTTGAAGTGTGCGTGGACCTACATGCAAATGAAGTTTGTGGAAATAATCAATTAAGATATTGGTGAAATTACATTTCTTTGGAAGAAGTATCGGATGCTTCTTTTCATAAGTTAAATCCGATTGGGAAAGTCGACCCCCCACCCTGAGGAAACTGTGGGAATCTATGAAGGGGTTGAGCTTTTTCAAGGATTGACTGCATTTACCGTCCTTTGATAACATTCCATGTCACTTGAAAAGTGATGTTTTTGGACCGATTTTAGTAAAACGTCAATGTGCCTTTCTGATGTCAGCAACCGAGAGTGACGTACGTTCATGAGCAGCTGATCTGCAATTATGGATGAACTGAAAGCATCGAGCTACGACATTGAGTAATTTATTAAAACTTGAATACTTTTCTGTCAGACGGTTAAGTAGCTCAGGCGAGTCCGTCTCAGTCGAAACGAGGACTGTCTTAGGACACTTGAGTTCAGGTGGATTGCAGTCGCGGAATTCATCCATGGTCTTGATCGGCCACTGCGACTGGTCTAAGTTGAGCCAGTCAGGCCCGTTGAGCCATTCGTGCGTCGCTAACAATACGGATGGAAATGCGCCACGAGAGGAGACATCAGCTGGATTAGACACACCGCTAACATGATACCAGCATTCACTGGGCACGCTGTCATTGATTTTGGACACCCTAGTTGACACAAATGTTTTGAGCGTGTAGCTGGGAGTATTGAGCCAGGCTAACACGACAGATGAATCAGTGAACAACAAAGTTTCATCGACTTCAAGTCGACTATGGAAAATTGATTGAACGTATTTGACAAGTTTCGCTAGCAAATGAGCAGCCATGAGTTCGAGACGGGGAATGGTGACAGTCTTTAAGGGCGCGACCTTAGATTTAGAAATGACTAGACTGACTTTAGTCTCACCATCCGCGTTTTTAGATCGGAGATAGACAACCGCCGCATAGCCAAGAGTTGAGGCGTCACAGAAACCTAGAATCTGACAATAGGTATGGCGCACTACCTTGACATGGCGGTCGTGTCTTAAGTTTGACAATAATAGGAGTTCATTGACATATGTCTGCCACTGAATTTCGAGATGTGACGGCAAACGAAAGTTGATTGAAAGTTGATTAATATCAGCTTGAAGTTTGGGACCCGGTAGCACCAATGAGTTGAGCGACATATCGTTTGATGTCTTTTCAGAAGCATCAAACACCACACGATGAGACGTTGTGGTACTTGTTGGTTTGATGATGCAGAAATGCGGGATGATAAATTTCGAATCCACGTTCTGGACATCACCAAGACAAGTCATATGACCGAGGTCCTCATATTTGCGCATGAATTTATGATATTGAATTTTTAACTCAGGCTCCCGCTCTAACTTTGACTCTAAGTTGAGTAGTCGACGAGTTGCCATTTGACTCGAGTCGCCGTGTTCAACCGATGGTCGAAATGGATATTTGACCACATACCTACCCGTATCGTCACGTCGATGCTCCTTTGTAAATAGACACTCAGCTAACTCATAGTATGTGCTACGACGTACTTCAGATGGTAAATTTTCGATCTCCCTTTGGTTGAGGTTCGTGGCAAAACCACAGAATGGACCATCCTGACCAGTGTTAGCTAGTAGTGTGCTAGAGCTGCCATACTCAGAACGACCGAGTTCGGTCTGACCCACAATGACGTACCCAAATACTGAGCTCATGGCAACAGGCATGCCACTTTTGCGCGGAAGTATTTTTTCGCCATCATATATGTACGGAAACAAGTCACCTCCTATCAATAGATCGACGGGCGCAGGTTTATAGTAGTTTGGGTCAGCCAACATCAGCTTTTGAAACTCAACAATAGTCTTAGCAGAGAGGGGCATTGTAGGTAAATTACCTGCTATGTTTGAAACGATAACCGCATCAGTTGACAAGATAGGACCGGCGCGGTGTCGCGGCTTAACATTGCAAGTAGTTAAACCGAGCTCCCGCACTGGATTGCCACCTATACCGATGGGCTCAAGATTACATTTACGTCGCGTCAGCCCTAGACGTTTTGCGCAGTCTTGAGTTATGTAGCTCGACATAGCGCCGCTATCAATTATATTTCGCAGCTTCATTCGACGCGATATCTTCTTTTACATGTTGTAGCTGAGTCCTAGTCATTGGCTTCACACACAGTTTTTTTAGATAAATAAGGCAAATAGAAAAAATCAATCTGGCAATACTAGGTAGTTTTCTTCATGAATATCACTCGGCGGTACTTCATTCTGTGTTCTGTGTTCGAAGGCTTCGCACAACACTAGTGTTCCTTCCCCACTCCAAGCAAGAAAGTGAAAAAATTAGCAAGAAATTCTTTAGAAATTACGCTTAAAATTTGCAATCCTAAAACGTGAACCTCGTCGCCGACTTATGTGCTCATCATCGTCAGAGGACGAGTTCCCAGACCGTAAGTTTATGAACTACCCTCATTTGTTCGTTAATCTTGGTTCAAAATAGATTTTATCTTTTTAGTGATGCGATTCAACCAATGGGGTTGTTTCTGTCACGCTTGACTGCGCATAGCTCCTTGGGGACTGTGCCTTTCTGATTTGGTGATACGATAAACCAGCGGGGTTATCTCTGTCACGTTGATACAAGTTAACAACATATAAATTTGATGCTATTCAACCATTGGGGTTGTTCCTGTCACGATTGACTGCGCACAGCTCATCGGGAACTGTGTCTTTCTGATTTAGTGATGCGAGAAACCAGCGGGGTTATCTCTGTCACGTTGATACAAGTTAACAACATATGGATATGATGCAATTCAACCAGCGGGGTTGGTTCTGTCACGCTTGACTGCGCACAGCTCATCGGGAACTGTGTCTTTCTAATTTAGTGATGCGAGAAACCAGCGGGGTTATCTCTGTCACGTTGATACAAGTTAACAACATATGGATATGATGCGATTCAACCAGCGGGGTTGTTTCTGTCACGCTTGACTGCGCACACCTCATCGGGAACTGTGTCTTTCTGATTTAGTGATGCGAGAAACCAGCGGGGTTATCTCTGTCACGTTGATACAAGTTAACAACATATGGATATGATGCGATTCAACCAGCAGGGTTGTTTCTGTCACGCTTGACTGTGCACAGCTCATCGGGAACTGTGTCTTTCTGATTTAGTGATGCGAGAAACCAGCGGGGTTATCTCTGTCACGTTGATACAAGTCCTCTCCCGTCTCGAGCCACTAAAGTACCAGGCGCTTTTTTGTTGCGCTGTGGATATTTAAATCACTAAAATTGTCTAAAGCTCGTATAGTCGAAGTTAAAGTGCTTGGTTTGGATCATCAATAGTTCAGTGCACTGTGCAAGTGAAGGTGAGAGTTATTATCTAAGTACTCCAAAGTTATTCATCAATCTGTTGCTGGAGCTATATTTTATTTTTTACCAACCGGCGCGTCAGCGCCGTGGCACATTCCTGACAAGTTCCGTAACGCCTTGATAAAGTTAAGAGCAACGTGCAATCTCACGTATAATCCGTCAATTGTGGTAGGAAAGTCCTAAATTGCAACATACCACTAAGCAGAAGTCCTCCAGAGCAGGCGTCAGATAAAACAACAAAACTTCACAAACCCAAACCTAAGAATGCTCTGCAGCCGCACCTAGAGCCAGATACCGCTGTCAACACTTCTGAGGATGAAGATCGACCATCATCTCGATCCGAGAGAGCGAAGCGTAGGTTGGAGAGTACCATCGATGCTGGCAACACACAGTCCGCCGTTGCCGAAATGAGAGTGCTGTTTGCGGACATGTCCACCAAACATGAAGCACAATTTGGCTCTCTGCAGGCCTCGATTGTATCTTTTAAGTCAGATATGAGTGACTTGGCTGGGTCAATTGAGTACGTAATGCAGAAATATGATGCATTTCAGGATAAAATTGCGAAGCTAGAATCTGAAAGAGCAGATAATCTCAAGCAGATACAGGTCCTGGAGAGCAGAGTAGAGTTGCAAGAGCGAAAGTCACGACGTTCTTGTGTAGAGCTACGCAACGTACCTAAACTTAAGCAGACTGAGAACAAGACGCACCTCTGCAATATGATGTCAAATCTTGGAAGTGCACTCGATATAAACATACAAGAACAGGACATCTCTGACATCTATAGAGTGATTACGAAAAGTGAATCAACTAACCCGATAGTAGTTGAATTTGTTAGTTCTTTGAAAAAGGAGGCACTGATTGACTCTATCAGGAAATTTAACAAGGGAAAAAAGAAAGAAGATAAACTCAACACGAGACATGCTAAGATAGAAGGGGCTCTGAGACCCGTTTTTGTCTCAGAATCACTGACACAAAGAGCTAAGCATCTATTCTACTTGGCAAGGGACTTTGCCAAGACACAGGGATTTGCATATTGCTGGAGTTCAAATGGTAACATATACCTGAGGAAAAAAGAAAATATGCCATTTGTCCGTGTAATCCATGAAACCGACCTAGAGAAGCTGAAGGAAAAGCAATGACTCGCATCTGTATTTGCCAGTGGCATCTCTTTCACATTTCAGGGATTCCTTCTAAATATCCATTATCATTACGTGCTTTTTAAATTTGTATTAATAGCAACCCTTGTCAACTCTACACATTTCTTCACTCACACACAATATCAATTTTTCACCTACACACGCAAATTCCATTGCCGTTACAACGTATATAATTCTAGAGCTTTTGTATGCAACATTAAATATGCAGTAAATGCCTACTGTTACATTGTGTATGCTATCTACATACACCAGTGTCATTCTGTGTGGACCTCTACTCAAGTTATTACCAATAATGATTAGTGATCTTAACAATGTAATGGAGGATCTCGATGTCACAACTGGTATTAAGTGTCACCGTATTCATGATCCAATGGATTGTAAGAATATCTTAGGCAGTAGTCCAGGTGCCCTACGCGTTCTTACTGTGAATATAAGAAGCATCTTCTGTAACTTGGACTCACTCATCGTTTTCATATCCAGCACCGGTGTTGAAGTTGATATAATTGTTTTGGTCGAATGTTGGACACAGGAAAAAACGTTACTACCAACCATTGAAAATTATACTATATATAATACAACAAAAAACAGTAACAAATGCGATGGCGTTGTAGTATATATTAAAAATACTATCTTTGCCACTGTAACTGAACCAGAATTTAAGGACGGGAGTCTTCTGAAATTGGATATTGGATCAGAATATTGCTTACTTTGTTCTTACAGACCACCCAGTTTTGGCAACCCTGCAGGCTACCTAGATTCTCTTTTAGGAATTCTAAGTAATATTAAGTCTAAGAATATTATTTTAACTGGTGATATTAATATTAATATTATGCCAGATAAGGTCACGGGTCATGTGGCTGAATATTTGAATTTAATGACATGTTTTGGTCTAAAACAAGGGATAGACTGCCCTACCCGAAAAGGTTCGTGTTTGGATCATTTTATGATAAAAACAACTAATAAAGTAGACACTTTTGTTTTTGAAAAACTAACAGACCATAGTCCAATTTTGCTCTCTATGACTAACGTAGACATTTTAAGAAAAGAAATGAAATATACAAAAGTTAGCACAAATTTTATTAAAATCGGTAGAATTCTTGGTAATACTAACATTTGAAATGAGTATTTTTTGATAAGGGACGTAAATATTGCTGCAGATTATCTAATTAAGAAGATTCAGGATATTATTAGGGAAAACTCAACTGAGAAACTTATATCTAGAAAAAAACAGCCTTTAAAACCTTGGATTACTGTAGGAGTTGTAATATCAATACGTAAAAGGAATAAACTATACAAAAAAGTCAAGTCAACAAAGGACGATGATCTAAAAATAAGATACATAAAATACAGAAACATATGTAATAAACTAATAAAATTTCTGAAAGTAGAGTATTATAGGAACAAATTGAATAATAGTTTAGGTAACTCAAAAGAAACGTGGAGGATTATAAAAGAAGTTTGTAACCAAAATCAATCTAAACCATCACCCACTGAGTTACTCACACTCAAGCCATCATCTGTAGAGTCTTTGAACTTTGTCAATGATTATTTTACTACCATTGGTAGTGATTTGGCGGGTCTTACTTTAACAAAGCTTTGCGTAAGTGACTCAGAGCTAGCAATCAGTGCAAAAGAATCAGCTACACCGCTCAGATCTATGTCATTGTCACCGACTGACCCATCTGAGGTCCTATCAATAATATCTAAATTAAAAAATAGCAGCTCTGTTGGCACAGATAATATACCCACGAACTTAATTAAAAAATTCAAACATGATTTAGCTCTGCCAATAAGTTTTTTGTGTAATTTGAGCTTTGGCGAAGGTAAATTCCCTGAACAATTCAAAAAAGCATTAGTTTGCCCTATCCATAAAGCAGGTGATAAGTCTTTGACGTCTAATTATCGCCCAATATCTATACTCTCGACGCTTTCTAAGATCTTAGAAAAACTAATGAATAAAAGGCTCGTCAAATACGTAGAAAGTAATGGTTTGATATCGGATAACCAATTTGGGTTCAGAATGGGACGCTCAACTGATGATACTGTTCTAAAATTAACTACGCTCATAACATCACACCTTGATGTAAATGATAAATGTCTAGGTGTTTTCCTGGATCTGCAAAAGGCATTTGATACTGTATCAATCCCAATTCTTCTGACGAAGTTAGGAAATATAGGAATCAGAGGGTTGCCTTTTGAATGGTTCAGGGACTACCTTAGTAATAGGACACAAGCAGTCAGGGTAGATAAAGTTTTTAGTGATGATGCAAGCTGCTCATATGGGGTTCCGCAAGGAAGCACACTAGGTCCTACATTATTCCTCATTTACATTAACGCCCTGTGTAAAATGAACTTGGAAGGTGCGGATCTTTTAATGTTCGCAGACGATACTGTTTTAGTTTTTCATGATAAAACCTGGGATAGTGTAAAAAAACTTGCAGAGAAGGGCTTATGCGCAGTCAGTAGTTGGTTGGAAAATAATTTGCTCTCCCTGAATACCGCGAAAACAAAATTTATGTGCTTTCATAAAACCGCTGTTACTAGTCCTCCTTCTGATTTCAGTGTTACAGTGCATACACATCCATGTAACAAGAATAAGGAATGTAGTGATCAACGCAGCTGTGATGCTCTGGTGCGAGTACCATTAATAAAATATCTAGGGGTTATGATCGATCAAAAATTAACATGGCAACAACATCTGACTGTCACTGCAAAAAGAATAAGATCACTTATATACATATTTAAAAATCTCAGGGCCATTGCTGATCATAACCTATTAATTAAAACATATAAGGCTCTTTGCCAGTGCATCATCAATTACTGTATCAGTTCTTGGGGAGGTGCTCCTAAAACATATATGTTAGAAGTTGAAAGAGCCCAAAGAGCCCTTCTCAAAATTATGATGTACCTTCCATTCAGATACCCTACAAATCTCCTATATAACAAACTTGGAGTCCTTAGTGTTCGAAAACTATATATATTTCAGTGCATCCGAAGATATCACCGTTTCACAGTGCCAAAATTAATTCTACCTAAACGAAGAACTATGCGCTACCCTGTTCCGAATTTAAGTAGTTCTTTGGCTCGTAGGCATTACAATTATAACGCACCACGGCTGTATACAAAAATAACTTCAAAATGTAATATCAATAATTGCAGTAATCATCAGTTAAAAGGCATAATAACGCAATGGTTAGATTCATTTGATTATGCCGGTATAGAGGACCTTCTTAAGTAGGACTCTATATCATGGTAATGCACATCTTCACACACACAAAACACACACATACACACACACACACACTACACTCACACTCACACACACACTACTCTCACACACACACACACACACACACACACGCGCACACACACACACACACACGCACACTCACACAATACTACACAATAGACTATATTAGAGTTAGTTTTATTTTTATATGGTTTTTGTAGTAGTGTTTACATTCATTTACATTTGTAACGACTGTAATTTTTAAAAGTTAATCACATACGGGAGAGAACTGTTTCCTGGGCCACAGCTTACGCTTTTCCGGGAGACAGGGCTACATCTTTATATTATCATCATGTTATGGTCAATAAACATTTCTTATTATTTCTTATTATAAGTTAACATCATATGGATATGATGCGATTCAACCTGCGGGGTTGTTTCTGTCACGCTTGACTGCGCACAGCTCATCGGGGACTGTGTCTACCTACCCAAAATACTGATGGTAAATGCGAACAACCAGCGGGGTTGTGTCTGTTACGCTTGATTGCGCTTAGTCCAGCAGAGACTACGTCACAACTACGTCTATCGTCATTATTTATTTTAATTTTAGTTTCTTTCGCAACGCGAAATACGTTCCGGGTAGGTACCTGTTTTCAAGACACAATAATGCTGTGATTACGCCCGGTACACCTGTACTGACTTCACAATCAAGCCCGAAAGTCGCGTTAGAAGTGGCTCCACCATGTTCTACTTCGATTGGTGATGAGTTTAATTTAAACGACAAAACTCTTGCCCTACCTTGCGATACTGTTTAGAGAAAACTAATTCACATGAACATTGTAGCCAGGTGACATGAAGCTCTTATAAAGAGTTTACCGAAGGATGTCAAGGAAAAATGTACGGAAAGGAAGGCCCAACCGTCCTATACCGTCTAATTGTGAAACGCTAATAGCACCAAAACTGAATACTGAAACTAAAGCAGCTATTGCTGAAAATCTCGTTAAACGTGATAATATATTGGGGCAGTAGAAAGTAAGTATTTTAGAAGAAGATTTTTCGCCACTGAAAATGCTCAAGATGCATGCCGTATTTTGCGACAGCCAATAAATAACAACAAACTCGTAGACACTTTATAATATCGTCAATAACTAGCAATATATTAAAAAAAAAAAAAAAAAAAAAAAAAAACTGTCCGAGGTAAATAGTACCTATTTGGCGAAAATGTCAATGATAAATAAAAATCGGCTAAAAACCATCAAGAAGTCTGGTACCTACCGATTTAAATTCAACTAAAAAACTGGTAACATTAACAGTAATCAATGATTTTATAAAAATCAAGGACAGTTAGGCTGGAGGCCCTTGCAACGGAAACCAACGGGCCGAGCCAATGCAGTGCCATGAATAGCCCAGAACAAGCCGCGCACCGTCAACAACACAGGCACAGCCTTCAACATCGGGAAGCAGGGGGGACCGGTCGCCGCCGCATCATTAGCGCACTCTGAGGTGCTACTAGAGGGTATAATTTGCCAGTCGTCTACAATTTCTCTTTTTACAAAAATAGATAGAGATAACCGACGACCCCATCGGTTTATCATGGATCCAAGGATACCTTTCTCCTCAGATATCGATTATACAGATTCTACGTTTAGTACTAAACGTCTATATCCCACGATGGTACAACCCACGTGAAGAGGCCCATTTGAGGCTCTGCCTATCCTTTCGGGGAAAAAGACTTGTGTCTATGTATGTTCACATGAAGAACGTTTAAATTTCAACAGTGAAATAAACTCTCTTTTGAAAATAAACTCCATATAATTGTTTGTCTTCATCATATACTTGAAAGGTCATATGCTTAGCATTTCAAAATGGAAGACTACAGAACTGTTTTAAGTGATAACAGAAGTTTGCTACAATCGACATGAAAGATGTTTTTTTTCTTGACACCAATACATAATTCTTATAAAAAATATCTAAGACTAATATATAATGATAATCTATTTGAATGTAACTGTCTCCGAAAGGCACAACGTTCACAAACAAAAAAAAAAAAAAAAAAAAAAAAAAACAGTGTATAATATTAAAAAATCCAGAGATATGATTTCTACCATATACTTCGATGACATATTATTATGTTGTATAGGTAGATTGATTAAACTAGTCTAATACGATGCAGTTTAGTGAGTCTGGTGTAAAATTAACAATTCAAGTAAAAAAAAAAAAAATGCTTTCATAATGAATTATGAAAAATTTCATCTTATTGCAACTCAAAGATGCAATCTTCCTTTATCTTGGTTTTATATTTGATAATACCTAATAAAATGTGTTTGGAACAACCAGAGACTAAAAAGTTAAAAATTAAAGAACTTTACAACTTTTTGCGTCTGATTCGCGACTGATGATTTCTCTGGTTTGTGTTTCTTTGATTTGGTATCAAACTACCCCTGCTATTCAATACGCATTGTTTTACACTACAAACGTCATAAGAACCTATTTTTTTTATTATTATATTATATTATTATTTTCTAACCTTGTCAGAAAATCCTAGCTGTAACAGTATTGAAGATATTTCTCACACTGTAAAATGGTGGATACTTTATGCTGATGTCCGTACACAGCCTTTAACATTCAATTAATATAAACTATTTTTCTCAGATGAATTCGAATGCTGAATGATGATAAGATGAATAAAGAGCCGTTTGGTTAAAAAAAAAAAAACTAACAACGTATAAATTAAAACCTAATTTCATAGTACGAATAGTTTGTCGCGAAAGAAGTTTGTGGATACTGAATCGGAATTATGCCAAAAGGTTTTCAATCAAAACATTCAAAAGTTTGCTTCAAATGCAAAAATGCACAATAGGTTCACAATAAGTAGAGTTGTTGAATCTGATTGGCCTACACAACCTTGGTTACCTATTTTGAAAAGACTTATTTCAAAACCTATATATTTCAGGCCAGATGATAATCTCTAGAAATCTCCTGCGACATTCATTTGAACGCTAAGATTAATTGCCGTCAAATTGCCTGGGCAAGCATTACAATCAATATTTCAATTATTATTCTTCACAAAAATCTGCATTAGATTTTATTTTTCCGAATACTTTAAATAATGGTTACCTAAAACGATTTATGAAAAGCATAATACCACCCGCTCCTACCTAACGAACTTAACTTAACTTGGAATCCAAGTATCGTTTTAAGGTATGTTGGTCAAAAATGCACTAACAATCAGCTTAGTATAGAAATATTGTCTAAAAAGACATAACATTACTAGCAGTCGTTACTGTTCATCAAGTTCAAACCTTCTCACTTAAAAAGATTGACGATATAAAGATAGCAAGATAATGTTATCAATTCCAGATCTGATTAAAACTTCACGAGTAAATTCCTTATAACCTATTTTAAATATTACCTTTTTACAACAAAAAAACCCTAAATATGACCGGCGCGCAGCGTCACAAAAACAATACCAAATTTAAAAAAAAAAAAAAAAAAAAAACCTAGTCCAAAGTAACTTTACAAACACTTAGCAATTGGATCAAATATACCTATTACACTTACATGCAGTGGAATGGATACGTCAAATGTTCAGCGCCTACAGCACCCGACACTTCGTGGCCAATATGCTCGGTGTCAGTCTGGCTGGATGTAATAATATTTTATTTACGGAATTGATTGATGATCAACATCAGTTTGCAAACGCAATTTTGACAAAATAATCTTTTAGTGCTTTGTATTTAAATACAATCAACCTAACTACGATAATTTTATTTATTTTTACTATAACATTCTCTGAACATCCTACAACATGTAAAAGAAGATATCGCGTCGAATGAAGCTGCGAAATATAATTAATGATCAAAAGAACTTACCGTAGGTACGTGAAGTTCGATCATTATTATATGAGCAGCTTCATTCGACGCGATATAACAAACCCTCCCATAATGCTTATCCCAACCCAAAAATAAACAAATAAAATTAGCTAGTTATGTCAAGTACCTAGATATTAAGACACCTGCTTTAAACAAGAATGAAGTACCGCCGAGTGATATTCACGAAGAAAACTACCTAGTATTGCCAGATTGTTTTTTTCTATTTGCCTTATTTATCTAAAAAAACTGTGTGTGAAGCCAATGACTAGGACTCAGCTACAACATGTAAAAGAAGATATCGCGTCGAATGAAGCTGCTCATATAATAATGATCGAACTTCACGTACCTACGGTAAGTTCTTTTGATCATTAATTATAGCACGTACGGTTTGGTACTGGCCCCAAAAGTCTGCGACGTGTATAACTGCGGTGCCGAGCAAGACTGTCAAATTAGCTGAGCACGTCAATGAAATAGCACTAGAACTCGAATTTGCAAGAGAATCTATGTGCAGTGTATGGTGATGCTTTTTTTTGCAGATCGTACAAAGTACTTTGGACGGGCAGTCGTTGACAGAATGTTCACGTAAACAATTTTCACACAACTTCAATTGTTTGATTCTGTCAAGACGTTGTGCCGGCGTCAGGTCGGTGTAGTCGATACATCGATATATAGAATGCATCTTTTTGCAATACAGACACTCCATGGATTTATTAGATTTTACAGGTTGGTCTGTATTGACAACAGCTGACGACAAGGTTGGCCGCTGTGAGTTTGAATTATTTAATTTTGAACCAGAAGGCTGGTTTACCTTTGACTGACTTCGAGTGTACGGTACACTTTTAGTAGTAGTGGAATTAGTCGTACACTCTGACATCTCGAGAGCGCGCACATGTTTTTCAATAAATGTTATCAACTCGTCATAAGTAGGTAGCTCATCTTGCCCCAATCCACGTTCCAACTCTCGCCTAGTTACGGGGTCAAGGTTACGCAAAGCGACATAGAACAACAAAAACCCGGACAAATCTTTGATATCTAGCCGCTGGAGCGCTTTAATGTTTTCTTGAAATGTCTGTAAGAATCCATTAAGTCCAGAGACTGACTCATTCAACAAAGGTTTGAAGTTATACAACTTGTCGAGATAGGTAGTCGCTAATGCTCGCTTATTATCATACCGTTTTACCAAAGCGCTCCAAACGATCTGATAGTTAGCCGATGTAACTGGCATTGACTTGACAATCGTAAGTGCGGACCCGCTTACCGCCGATAAAAGATGGTAAAATTTCTCAATATCCGCTATCTGTTTGTTATTGTGAATCAAGCTAGAAAAGGTATCACGAAACGTAGGCCAGTTTTCAAGTTTACTGTCAAATGGAAACAGTTCCAATTTAGGTAGCCTTGGTTTTACGCAGCTGTCCTGTGATTGTAACTTTGATTCGGTATTATTTGGTTTCACGTCTATGTTTAAACTGGCCGAGACACCTCGTATTAAATAGTAAATTTCGTCAAAACTTTCGATCTCTTTGTACGAGGGAACATAATCCGAATAAAAAGTTTGTTTTAGGGTCGTAATATTGAGAATACTTTGCTCAAACTTTTCCCGCCATATCGGCAATTCACTAAAACGGACATTGAATTCGCTTAGCAACTCGGGTTGGTCGCGAACATTCTTAGAAACCTTATACAAAGCTTGCAATCTCAAAAAACACATTTCTTTCGTAGCAATATGTGGTCGTACCAACTCATCGTACTCATCCTCTTGACCTTTGACATCTTGCTTGGGAGGCATTATAATGCAAGGCAAACTTGGTAAACACAATGGCGGCCGAACTTCGCCGATAAATGCAACTTTTTCGTAAAGAAATTGTGAAATTGAAGACTCGAAATATGGAGTATTGAATTGAAATAAACGTTGGATTAGGTACTAGCACTTATAAAACTGAGTTCTGAATAGGTTTGGAACATGGATCTTGTGTACTTACTGAGATATAAGTTATTTCATTTTCTGAATCCTACCTACAGGCCGTGGCCGTAATGATAAGTTAGTAAGAATTATACCAATAAATACGTGTAAATGAATAGATATTTAGTTGTATTGATTTCGTAACTGGATAATCCCGGTTCGAATGACCAAAATGTGTGGTCGATAGCTCTAAATACTTAATTTTCGGCTGTTTCACGAAAGCATAAAAAACTCACCGCCGCAGGTTTCTGTAGGAGTCCATGATATTTTGATGGAAAACTGTCTCACACCACACTATTGCAATAGGACACAAACACAGTTCGATATTTTGACTTTTGAACAGTTTTTAAGGGTTTTTTTATTTATTTTTGATAAGCACGTACGCGCAGTAGCTCTCAAGTTAGAAGACAGTGCTGCCTCCGTCCGTTGGCGGCAGGCATGAGGAACTAAACGTCAGTTTTGACGTTCCGTTTTTGGTGGGATTGAGTTTGCATTTCAAACAGCCTTGAAAACCCAACACACATAAACACGTCAAACTTATAACACCCCGTCGTTTTTGCGTCGGGGGTTAAAAAGAAGTGTACACTCGGTACACTCGACGTCTCCCGTCATCATGATCCTACAGCTTGAATCTCGATTCATCAGAGAACATTAACTCTGCCCCATTCGTCCTCACCCCATAACCGGCATATCTTAATCGTGCAACTTCTTGATGCCGTTCAGAGTTTTGGGTCATTTGCTGGCCGGTAAGGCTTTAAATTGCCTTCTGCAAGACGTCTCCTCACTGTCCACTCACTGATTGGGTCCCTTCGGGTCTGAAAAAGTTGTTGCTGGATCGCAACTCCCGTCTGATAACGATTTCTTAACATAATTGACACAATGAATCGATCTTCTCGGGTCGCTGTGCACCTTGGCTTGCCATTGCTTGGTCTTACTTAGGTTAAGTCCAGTCTCCCTAAACCTCCGAAGCACTAGTTGGACAGTAGAATGTCTCACACCCATTGCTCTGGCCGTATGTCTCGGGGATCTCCCCAATTCCAACATAGTGATGATTGTGGTGCATTCCGCAGGTGTGAGAGGCAGGATGATACTTGAGTGCTTAAAACACATTATGTTATGTTTTTTTGTATATTTTAAATGAAAGTCGCAGGGCAAGTGTTGCAATAAACAAGTAATTAATTTTGTAAAAATTCAAAAAACCCTCATCGCAATGAAATGGCTGAACCGATTTTGATCAAACATAGCTAAAAACACTCCCGACAAATTCATATTAAAAAAAACAAAAAAATACGAAATCGGTTCATCCGTTCGGGAGCTACGATGCCACAGAAGGACACACACACACAGACACGTCAAACTTATAACGCCCCGTCGTTTTTGCATCGGGGGTTAAAAACAAGTTTGTTTTATTCACGAAGCTAGCTTGTGTTGTTTAGGAGATATTTAGTTTTTTTTAGGCACTTTGTAAGTGGCTTTTTATATTGCTCGTCAGTTTATTTGGGTTGGTAAGTATTAGACAGATTTCTGATTAGCTAACTGTTGCTGGATTGATCTCATGAACTGACTTTTTACTTTTTTCTTATTCTCTGGGAGGTTTTATTTAACCACTCTTTAAATTATGAATCCACTGCTGGGATGGCTTTGTTAAGAGAAGTGTGATACTGAATTTTGTAATGGTACCTGACTTATCGGTGAGAATGATGTGCTGTGAATAAGGCTAGTAACGATTACAGGGTGTGTTTAGAATTGTATTGAAGTTCTAAGTGTTTAAGGGGTCGATTCTGATGCAATCCGTCCTTTTCTAATAGAGAAATGAAACAAATACTGATATTTGTGTGTAACGCTGCGCTGTTTTAGATAACGGCACATCAGAATCGACACCTTTATGATACAATGTGTACATATTTATGTTAGTGTATATCCGTAGATATTTCCTATTAGAATTAAGCTGTATTATTTTTATGAGTTAGAATATATTGAATACATCACTACTAAATTTATCGTTTTCTATTTTATCTCTTCATATACCTGACTATAATGAATACCCGTACGCATCACAACACAAAAAAACTAAAACTTTGTCACCCCTTTTTAAGGTTTATTTTGAAAAATCCTAAAATATGTGTTCAATTATTCTGTATTTTAAGTACCCATACCTAGTTTCAAGCAAAAGAGACCACGCGATAAAAAGTTCCTATACAAACTTTGACACCCCATTGCATCCGCTTTTGGGGGTAGTTCGGGGAAAAAATATTTTAATCTTTTATGATTTGTATTGAAGCATACTTATGCAAAGTTTCAAGTTGTGCATGTTCAAGAGATACTGTTTTTCATACAATGGTTTGCACCCGCTTAAGGGTCGAATTTACAAAAATCTCTTCTTAGTGGGTTGTTTTGCTATAAAAGGAACCTACGCTCCAAGTTTCAGGTTTCTATGTCCAGCGGTTTCAGCTCGGCGATGACGAATCAATAAGTCAGTCAGTCAGGTTAAGCTCTTATATAGATAGGTATAGATTTCACCAACAGATTTCCTAAGTCGTAACTTATGCATTCATTTTGTTACCCACTTTTCTGAATTTTCAGGTTTCCGTGCCAAACGGGACTACCACTCAGGATGTCACGATGCCGCCGATATATACCTACACACATCAAAAAAAGTTTGCGATCAGTTTGAAACAGACTCTCTAATAACTCTACATTAGCATTCCATACACTATCAACGCCAAAATATAGCACCTCTGAAAATTCGAACGATGTCAAATGAGTTCGCTACACTGCCGAATCACACTCCAGTCCTTCAAATGTGTTCAGTAATCAGGCAGCAATGGACGGATAAAACTTGTATTTTTTTTTATTACGTGTGTGACGGAAGGTGTTGGCCCACCTGCTGTGAAGCGGTAACCTCTGCCTTTGACAATGCATTACCTTGATGCATGATGTAATGAAAGCTTTTACAGTATTTTTTTTCAACACACTTGGTCTTAAAGTGGCTCTAATTTCACCGCAATTAGGCACATAATGACACCTGTAATCAAACTGTGACTTTTTCATTGCTATTATTCACTAGTGAGTTATAGAGACAGTTGAACATTTACACAGTGTGTATTTCTTTTTTATTATTATTTTCTTCACTAGTGTGTTGAAAAACGTCGTATGATACATGTGTGTATTGATGATTACCGTCCTCGGCTCTCTTAAGACCCTCACTTAAGGCGCCTCAGCGGTAATCACCAACATTACACACTAGTACCATAATGTACTATTATAGCTTTTACGTAGTGAAAACGGAGCCTTACGGAGCGTTGCTTTCCCCCCAATACGCATATAGCAGGTTTTTTAAAGAATCTGACACTTAAACGTGCGCAAGTCTGTCCCAAAGCTAAACTTTAATGATGATAGCTCAGGTAGGAACTTAAATAAAAAACGAGGGTATAATTTCAAATTATATTAACTCTAGTCTATAAGTATATATTACAGTGATGTAACTTAACGCTAAATATAAAAATATCCAATATAATCACTAAGCTGTGGCCACACGGTGCCTCAGCCTTTGCATTCGTTGACTTCCATTGCGAATTTTATACTTTACGCAGTTTCATAATTAGGTATATATTCAAGGATCAACTTTATCGTACACAAAGAAAAGTAAAAACTACAACCCTAGTAAGGGTACGATAACAAGCGCTCGACGCGCGTTAAACGCGCGTATTTAGTGTTCGCATGGTGCGCGCTTTTTAGGCCGTGAACGCGCGTTGCCGCGGTTCAGTTTTGTGTTTTACATTTATTCATTATTATTAAAGCCTGAAATAAAAGTATTGATGGATTGATTGTTTATTAATGATAAATGTAGATTTAAAAGGTCGGTATTAAATTTTCGGTTTCCATTTCGGACGATTTCTATATGAACTGAGCGAGCCCTAAAATAGGTACGTCTATTCGCGTCAAAAGCGCGCACTCAACTGAACGGTAACATAGCAAACCAATGGTCTCAAAGCGCGAGTTGCCGCGCTGACAACAGTCGAGCGCTAGCGTTCAACGCGCGCTTTATTAAAACGCCCGTTAGCATGTGTACGGCTTGAATAAAATATATGTGTAGTTGTAAACGCGCGTTATTAAAACGCGCGTTAAGCGTTTGTCATGTGAACCTGCTCTATTTCAACTGGTATAAAACTATTCGGTAAGACCGTTTGTTACCCGAAGTCCCTAGTACATCCCCGGACGAACACATACTTCTACTAAAATGACGTGTTGAATACAGTGACACGATTATATTTGGTGCCTTATATCAGAAGTCGTGCATAAAGTATAAAAAGCGCATACATTCCCTCTGGTTGGAAACATACCTTAATATACAATGAGGACGAACTCGATATTCCATGAGCATTGAAGAGTAACAACTTAACTATAGCCTTAACTTTACGATATGAGTGAAACCAACCAATCCATAAAAAAGTAAAAGGCTAGTCCACACCATGGTTCAAGAAAACTAGGTCTGTAACTCCGAGACCACGTGGCAGCAGACGACGTCACTATCCAGTTGCACTATACAGTTGTTTCTTTACCTACTTGAGCCCTGACTTCTGGCCAAAAGGGGTGAAGTTCCGGCGGTTCAAGGGCCACCTGTCACGTGATCCCCCGGGCCGCGATGCGTCGGCGATCACGCGTGTGTTAGATTAAGTTATAAATAAAGTGTTTTTATATATATATTAGTTTCTAAGGTATTTATGTTTCTATGTGCTTATTGTTTAGGTTTAGTGCAATTCTCAATAAGCCTGAAATAATGATTTTGAATTTGATAATTCTGTTAAAAAATATTGTAATTTTTCTAATCAAATAAAACAATCAAGTTCTTGATTGAACGTATTTCTGTAGTCGGATCGGACAGGTAATATGAGTACGTCGGGGAGTAAGATCCTGCGCATACTGCAGACTTTCTATCGGCCGATAGTTCAGTCGGGTACTTAATCAGTATGAAAATGTATGCAAGTGCGCACATTATAACGATTCCGTATCGGTCGATAATGCCTTCAAACTGATCTGTCGGCGAACTATCGGCCGATAGAAACTCTGCAGTATGCGCAGGGTCTAAAGATTACACACTCTACTGGGAGCACAGTGACGGGCTGTTGCAATTCTCATTGGTGATGACGTCGTCTGGTGTTTAACCACGTGACCATCGGCTCTCGGAGTAGCATACCTGGCGAAGTATATATCATACCATGGTTCACACCAACACACTAGAAAAATGGCCGTCTACAAAACGAATCGCCGTCATAATACCGCCCTATCTACTATTTCACTATTAACCCGTAGAAGAACAACATTATACCTTTGTTTGACCACGATCTCACCTGTTGGTAAGCGACAATGTGGCCGGAGATGGAGCACAGAGGTCTAGAAGGCACCTATTCACTCTAGCCTTGAAGAGACCCAGATCAGCTCTTAAATTAAGTTGAAGTGGCAATGGGCCGGCCATATAGCTCGCAGAGCTGACAACCGTTGGGGGATAATGGTTCCCGAGTGGCGACCAAGATCCGGGCGACACAGTGTTGTAAAATTTGGATTTCATTAATAAATCGATGGACCAAGGAAATTACAAAGGTCGCAGTCGGTGGATGGAAGCGGCTCAAGACCGTTCGACGTGGCATTCTATGGTAGCCTATGCAGTGCACTACTGTAGGCTGATGAAATTCACTATTCATTAATTCTTGCTGGACATATGATCACTAAGGAATGTATGTTACAGTGTGTGAAGGCCGTTGCAATATTCGCAAGAACTGCAAATATTAATTCCAGGTCTATGTGTTGCGGTAATATGGTATTCGTAGTTCCTGACACCCACGACACACAAGGTTCAAGTTTGTGATCTGGACTATGTATGTGTGATGTGTATGAACATAGTAAGGGGCCTGTGCATCCCATCCTCGTCGCCAAATGGTGTATATGTAGGGAGGTACGCAAGCAAGTAAAACGACCATTCCACTGTAAGCGTAGTTTATTACTAGGGCGCAGCACTTGTCATCGGACAGAGGTGGGTAGGTACATAACAACTTAGCGATACTGGTTATACATACAGTTAGGATGCACAGGCCCCTTACTATGTTCATACACATCAATGTGACTGTTGGGTATTATGTTATTTTAGTGGATAAACCGGTAATTATATACATAAGCAATGAGAAAAAGAACAATGTCTTGCGATTCGTTTCTTCGATGGCCATTTGCTTAGACGACAGACATAATGTGCCGTGGTGTGGACTAGCCATAGCTTATATATACATTTCGTGGATAAAATAATAGTGAAAATTGCCATTAAGAAAATAATTACAGGCAATGTTTGGCAATACGCTTCTATGATTTCAACTCAAATAAAACTTACACGAAAACTGTGTTTTCTCGCTCTGATCCTACGTGATATGGTGTGAATATATTTGCGACAATTATACGTTTAAATTAATTAAGTATGTATAATTTTATGTAAATATTTCTGTATAGATAACATTAATATTCCAAACGATTAGCTTAACATACGATACTGGTTGATGATTGAAGTGATGCATGACATCAAAGTTTTTTTTATTTACGCCAAATAAGTAGAATGACAAAAGTTTCAATAAAAAATTAAATCATATTTCAGTCTCGAGACGAAAAAGAATATGGCAAGAAAGCCTACTTATAAAATAATCATAAAAGCTTCAATCTAAAATAGACTTAATAGTTTAGTTCCTATGGTTCTAATAAGACTTGTCATGTATTCAAAACCCTAACGTTATTTGGTGATCAATGCTTGATAAAACAACATTTACTCGCAAACCAATAAGCCGTACAAAGGGTGTATAAAAGTGCGAATTCTACCGATACAAAACTTACACTACTGTTTAGGAATGACTTTGCCTTTTAGTTCGAGATCAAGACAGACAGCTTCTATAATACAATTCACAAAGTACAAAAATTAATGGAACATCATGGCTGATTCCCAATTTATAAAACCATCGTTGGTCGATCGGGAGCATCGCCTCACTTACAGCAGTTGACACATATAAAAGCGATGCTACTTCGCAACGCAAAAATCGGCGATGAAGTCCTTACAAATCGCGGAATCTTATTAGGGACGGCATCGCCGAATTTAGCGTTGCGATGTTGCACCGAATTTATGAGCTAAAGCGATGCGACTTCGCAACGCACAAATCGGCGATGGCGCCCTTACAAATCGCGGAATCTTACAAGGGACGGATTTAGCGTTGCGATGTTACATCGATTTTATGTTGAGCTAACACACAAAATGTACAGAAGCTCAGTTCTGGTCGAATTTGATTTTAATTACCTACGCTCGGCCGTAGCGCTAGGGCTAGCAAAGGGTAAAGTTTAGATTTCGGAACGACAATTAAAGACATTTCAGCTCCGGCCGATTATCATTTTAATTACCTACGGTCAACCGTAGCACTAGGGCTGGCTAAAATAAGACAATTATTTTGTGTTCAGTGGTGTGTTAAGACAACCAAACACAGAGCAATTCATGTACGATTGTTTATGCGTTGCACAATCACAGTCACAAAACAACAACAATACCTAAGTCACAAGACAAGACACGAAATATATAGGTACCTAAATGATCACGTCTATCGCCAAAGCGCGGGCACTCGCGACTGGCGTTTGACCGAGTTTCACCGAGATCATCGTGTATACGCGTACATGGGTAAGTGCGCCTGTTATAGCTCGTTGTACTGAGCTGACCTTCTGTACCAACTACTTCTGTGTGTGTTCTGTATTTTGTTGCCAACACACATTCAAATGATGCGACGTCTCGACGCAGAAATCGGCGATGACGTCACTAGAAATCGCGGGACCGTCGTCATTGCCGATTTTAGCGTTGCGACCTCGCATCGCTCTAATTTGTGTCGGCTCATACACTCAAATTCGATATGTTATGGAGAGTACTACTATTTATTGAAATTATAATTGAAGCAATTTATAAAACGAGCAATGATCTGTTGATAGTAATTTTACTCTAACGCATGACATCTTAACTTTAACTCCACCAAAACTTTGGCTGGTAATACTTTTATATTCTATCTACTGGTATACTTCATAATATTCAATCCATTGGTACAAATAGTTATTATACACCACTGTTCCAAATATACCATAAAAAAACCTAGATAATCAGTATTCGATAAAGATTCAATCTACGCAAAAAAGTTACCAAATAACAATTTCCAGGAATATTCATAAAAAATGGGAACAATTGATCAAAACTATTTAAGGTGGATGCTCACACTTATGGCGCGAAATTAAAAATTTTTGGTGTTGTTTGTCCATTACAGCTCATCAACACTTCTTCAGATAGCGAAAGTTGAGTTCACGAGAACTAGGAGACTTAACACACATGTTTTAATTTATAGTATTTCATAAATATCATCAGTTTAGCTATGATACCCCCCTAAACACATTTTTACAGTGTTTTTTTTTTGTTTAGGGGTATCGTAGCTAAACTGATGATATTTATGAGATACTATCAATTATAACATGTGTGTAAGTCTCCTAGTTCTCGCGAACTCAACTTTCGCTATCTGAAAAAGTGAAGAAGTGTTGCTGTAACGGGCAAAAAACACAAAACAAAATTGAATCTTGCGCCCCAAGCGTTCACCTTAATAGTGCATGCGCCATAGATTACTACCAAGTTATTATTACACCGCTCTGACACACGATTGTCAGAACGGTGCGTAACTCGTAACTCAAGCATGAGTATTATGTCCATAAATTTATTTGGATTTTGTCAAGAAATCAAATGTTAATAACTTCTTTAATTCCATTCGAAATAAGCAAGAAACACAGATTTAATTTGTACCGAATACTTAACATCCAGTTTGTTTTATGGTATATTTGGAATACGAGTAGTGGTGAACAGGAGAATCCTAATCTAGTAGTATATATCAGTTTATCAGAATATTTCACGGCATTTAATGGAAATTGTATAAATATTTATCTTTCATGTTTTAAATTAGGATTAACTATTTATAGAAGTCTGATATATTATTTCTGAAATACCTGATATATATTTCTGTGAAATGGATTTTAGATTCTTTATACACAAGTACATTTCGTTTGCCTTGATAATGAATAAGAATGGAATATTGACAAGCTAAATCAGTTATTTTATCTGAACTGCCCCCTTATTCGCTATCAAATCAAATCAATCACAACGCAACACAACAAACATAACATAACGCGGTCTCGTTAGGATATCTGCATGGAATCATTGTTTCGAATACATTATGACGTCACATGTTATTATCAAGGAATCTCCTATGGTCATAGCGAATAAGGGCCCAGTATATTTATTTAATCTGATCCGAATATTTAATGAGCGTTATTTTAGTTTCTTAGTCGCACGATTCGAAAGCTATTCACAGATTAGACAGCCTCAATATTAATAGTTTCACCGTCGTTTGAATTGTCAGAATCACTAGTGATTTAAAGCCGATTGAGTTTTTAACTATGACATAGTTAATTACAGGTCTAGCGCTTAACTGAGTCAGTCACTGAGGTACGGGAGCGGCACGGGAGGAGTGTTTTAGTCTCTCAAATTATCAGATGACATGTGACATAATGTGAACAAAACACCCCCTCCCGTATCGCTCCCATACCTCAGGGACTGACTCAGTTAAGCGCTAGACTAGACCTGTAGTAGGTACCTACATTACAGTCCTACAATACGCTCCACATAACTTTGCAGCTGTGACATTAGCTGCAAGCCTCTTGTGCATCCCCAGACGCTAATACAATGGGCAAGTTGACTAAATTGAAACATTCTTAATTGACAAACTTTAAATATGATAAAATAAGTGATTAATATTGCCAATTAGTGACAGTACTTTGCAGTTTATGACGTCACACATTAAAATGACTTTTACCGAATACTTTAAATTGGCAATAAGTAACTTTTTGTATGCAAACCGATTTAAATTTTGCTTTCACCATTAATTTCAGTTAATTTTTATGGTTTGCAAAGAAATATATTATTATCAGTCAACTACTCTATTATCCCTACGACGCCTGTTTCCACTACTGTCATGGCGGCAAAGTTATGTGACGCAAAGTGTTTTTCATCTTTCATCTACCAAATTGCAGCATTGTAAGACTGTATGGCATGTAATAATAAAGTTCATGGTACAATAACAATACGCTTAATACCAAGCGCATTCCGGTTCAAGTGATTTTCCGACGTCACGACAATAAAAAGCCCGAGGGCTTTTCGATTCGAATAAAAAAATCAAAAGTAGTTTAATTTGGCTCGATAGATGGCGCTGACTCAAGTATGCTTTTCAAAATTAACAAATGCATTGTCTGTGCTTTTGTGAGATAGTAACAAAATACCACGAAAATATATCACTACGTTGTTGACTTTGACATTTCACTTTATTTTGAAAGCTAGGTTCAAAGCAGCGCCATCTATTAGCGCATGATTTTAAACGTCCGTGAAAACCCCTCATTAGACCAATAGGATCACTGCAAATCGTGACGTTGTGAAATCACAGGAAAAGAATACCTTGTTTCTTATATAACGCGCGTCATGTAAAAAGAACGCTGGCGGTCAAGCTTCTTCAGGCGTTCCAGCGTTCTTTTTACATGACGCGCACTGTACCATGCGAGATAAACTACCTTGCCTAGTGTTGAACTTTGGCAAGTTGGTAGGTACCTCGTCGGCACGCTAGCCTGTGTTAGCTGGCGGCACGTGTTAGCGCGGGACGTGACGGCGCGGGACGTGTCGTCGCGCGACGTGTCAGCACGGGTCGCGGTCAGTCAATGGGCGGCGGCTGCGCCGGGATGTTGGAGGGCGGTGCTGTCAGGTAGCCCGCTGAGTGTGGGATCGGACCTGGTGACAAGTGAAAACTTTAACAAAACTGTAGCCCGTTACCAACACATATCCTCAAATAATAATAATCATTTTTAACCCCCGACTCAAAAACGACGGGTTGTTATAAGTTTGACGTGTCTGTGCGTCTGTGGGTGTGTGTGTCTGTCTGTGGCATCGTAGCTCCCGAACGGATGAATCGATTTCTTTTTTTTTTTGTTTGCAGTTGAATTTGTCGGGAGTGTTCTTAGCTATGTTTGATCAAAATCGGTTAAGCCGTTTAATTGCGTTGAACGTTTTTTAAATTTTAACAATATTAATTACTTGTTAGTAGTAGTAGCGAAAGAGTTGGTCAGGGGCCGTACTACCACCATACCTATTTCTGTCCCAAAGTAGCAGTGCTTGCACTGCTGTATTCCGGTTTGAAGGATATGGTTAATTCGCCTGTAATTTCACCGGCACCCATAAAAATACAAACCAGTACACAGCAATACGAGCACTACCGCTTTCAGAAATAAGTATGGCTGTAGTACTTCCCCGGACGAACTCTTTCACAAAAAGCTCTCCTACTAACAACACAAAATCCGTACGATAAATCTGTCAAATGCTCAGGTGTGTGGTGTGTGTGTGTGTGTGTGTGTGTGTGTGTGTGTGTGTGTGTGTGTGTGTGTGTGTGTGTGTGTGTGAGTGTGTGTAATTTTGTGTGGAATATTGTTTCCATGGTTTATTGACATAAATAAATGTTTTTTTCATTCTTTCTTTAAATTCACTCTCACACTGACACTCCATCCGAACTAAGCTATAGTAGTAGGGCTTTTTTGTGAAAGTCTTCATCCGGGGAAGTACTACCACCATACCTATTTCTGCCGCAAAGCAGTAGTGCTCGCATTGCTGTGTTCCGGTTTGAAGGGTGAAATTAAATAAAATCAATAAATAAATAATACTGGACAGTTTACACAACATTATATAGCCCCAAGCTAAGTAGAGCTTGTGTTATGGGTACTAGATAACTGCTATACTTAATACAATATATAACATAGATAGTTTTTTTTTATCATACATAGAAAATACCCAGAACACCCTGAACAAATATCTGCATATGGCACAAATATTTGTTCCGAGGCGGGAATCGAACCCGCAACCTCCGGCGTCGCAGGCGAACGTTCGCCCGCCCCGCCACAGAGGTCGTCAATTACAGGCACATGAGACTTTTCATCTTTATGTCTGAGGGTGGCGGGCGCAGTACGATGCCACATAGGGTACATAGGTGCAGGCATTCTACCGAGAGAGCGCGCACCGAGCACGCTCTCTCGGTAGAATGCCTGCCAGTATATATTGTAGTTTTTGATGCCTGCCCCCTCAGAACAGCTCTACCCCCGCGCGCTCAACGGCCGCGTCCAAGCATGACTCTCCGTGACGTCACGCTTGCGTTCGGTTGTTATGCCAGGCAATGTTGCAAACGTCAGATTTTATTCTCCGTCATATTTAAATACAAAAGGGTAAAATGTAGGGTGCGTTTGTATGTTATCTGTGTAACACACACGCATAGAAAACTGGCATCAGTTTGCTATAGGGCAATGCCCCGTCTACCTTCTCTATTTGTTTGAGATGGAATGGTGGTTTGGCTCTGGTTACGGAGTGTGCACTGACCTGTGAGCTGGTGCTGCGGCGCGGACGCGATGAACAGGTCGTGTCTCTGCGCCGCGTACTGCTCCCAGACCCTGCTGGCCGCCAGGAGCCCCCTGACCCTCTCTCCGTGCGCCGGCGAGCTCTGCATCGCCTTCAGCGCGCTTACCAGGTGAGCGGCGGTCTGCACGCAGTGTGCACTGACCTGTGAGCTGGTGCTGCGGCGCGGACGCGATGAACAGGTCGTGTCTCTGCGCCGCGTACTGCTCCCAGACCCTGCTGGCCGCCAGGAGCCCCCTGACCCTCTCTCCGTGCGCCGGCGAGCTCTGCATCGCCTTCAGCGCGCTCACCAGGTGAGCGGCGGTCTGGCCGTCAAGACGGCTCTCGAGCAGCGATAGCAGCTCGCCGATCAGATCCGATTCTAATGCCTGAAAATATATAATAATTGAAAGCGACGCATTAATAAACTTTTATTACTATTTCGTATAAGGTCGTACCATACCTATTTCTGCCGCAAAACAGTAGTACTCGCATTGCTGTGTTCCAGTTTGAAAGGTGCCGTAGAAATTACAGGCACATGAGAGTTTTCATCTTTATGCCTCAGGGTGGTGGGCCACATAGGGTGCGTCCTAGGTGGACGTGTTCTATGAAGCAAAGCATTATTAAGGGCAGAGGCTACCGCTTAACATCAGGTGGGCCAACTGCTAGTTCCATCATTCACAAACTTCGATAGTTCACAAAGGTAAAAACATAAAAAAATACGACAATCGTTTAAAAAAAGACGATTAAGACGCCATAGGTTCTCAAATGTCTCTAGAATTTTAAAGTTTTTGATAAGAATTCTTATAGTTTTCTATGAAGAAAAAATATATGATATTCTTGATCATTTTATCTAGTGAAATCATTAATTCAATACACTATTTGGATTACTTCACTCAATAAAAAAAAAACACAAAGATACCACCTTTTTAAAATTGAAATCATATTTTTGACTTACTTCTTTCACGTTTTAACTTATGAAACACTTGGTGTCATGTTTATTTTTATTTAAATTAGTGAAGTCATTAACAAAATTTAGCAAAACCAAAAGGGATTTTTTTATATAATTTTTTAAACACAAATATAAGTACCAGAGCGTGCGCTCGGCTTGCTCAGACCGGTCGCAGACCGCATCGAGGCAGGATCTGTGTCAATTTTCCCGCCATCGGTCACGTGACTACGGATGAAATGGAACTATCAAGTCAGGCTACTCGCAAATCATAATTATGAAAAGAGCCAACATAGGTACTTGTACTATTATTTATTCTGTGACAAAGGTAAGTAAAAGTAAACCTAGGTAAACATATACATTATCCGATTTGTTTTGCGAATAAACTCTGACTTCATACTGTTACTTTAGATAGCTACATACCTAGTAGGAGTAGAGATCTGGCCAAAGAAATTACCTCTCCGTCCCCTCTAGTGGATGTGTGAAGTGGTATGTCCGGCCTAAGAGTAACCCTCCGTTTTTTTCTATGGAAGAGTGTTGTGGTGTTTGTCTGGCCTAAGAAATAACCTCTCCGTCTGCTCAAGTGGATGTGTGAAGTGGTATGTCCGGCCTAAGGGTAACCCTCCGTTTTTTACTATGGAAGAGTGCTGTGTTGTTTGTCCAGCCTAAGAAAATACCTGTGCGTCACCTCACGTGGATGTGTGCAGTGGCCTATCTGGCCTAGGAGTAGACCCTCCGTCTGTTCCCGTGGAAGAGTGCCGTGATGTGTGTCCGGCCTAAGAAAATACCTCTCCGTCTCCTCAAGTGGATGTGTGAAGTGGTATGTCCGGCCTAAGAGTAACCCTCCGTTTTTTCCTATGGAAGAGTGTTGTGGTGTTTGTCTGGCCTAAGAAAATACCTCTCCGTCTCCTTAAGTGGATGTGTGAAGTGGTATGTCCGGCCTAAGAGTAACCCTCCGTTTTTTCCTATGGAAGAGTGCTGTGGTGTTTGTCTGGCCAAAGAAAATACCTCTCCGTCTCCTCAAGTGGATGTGTGAAGTGGTATGTCCGGCCTAAGAGTAACCCTCCGTTTTTTCCTATGGAAGAGTATTGTGGTGTTTGTCCGGCCTAAGAAAATACCTGTCCGTCACCTCACGTGAATATGTAACGTGGTATGTCCGGCCTAAGAGTAACCCTCCATTTTTTCCTATGGAAGAGTGCTGTGTTGTTTGTCCAGCCTAAGAAAATACCTGTGCGTCACCTCACGTGGATGTATGCAGTGGTCTATCTGGCCTAGGAGTAGACCCTCCGTCTGTTCCCGTGGAAGAGTGCCGTGATGTGTGTCCGGCCTAAGAAAATACCTCTCCGTCTCCTCAAGTGGATGTGTGAAGTGGTATGTCCGGCCTAAGAGTAACCCTCCGTTTTTTTCTATGGAAGAGTGTTGTGGTGTTTGTCTGGCCTAAGAAATAACCTCTCCGTCTGCTCAAGTGGATGTGTGAAGTTGTATGTCCAGCCTAAGAGTAACCCTCCGTTTTTTCCTATGGAAGAGTGTTGTGGTGTTTGTCTGGCCTAAGAAAATACCTCTCCGTCTCCTCAAGTGGATGTGTGAAGTGGTATGTCCGGCCTAAGAGTAACCCTCCGTTTTTTCCCATTGAAGAGGGCTGTGGTGTGTGTCCAGCCAAAAAAAAACCTCTACGTCTCCTCCCGTGGATGCAATGAGCATCACATCAATGTACTAATTCCACCTATTGCATTAGGATACGATTTTCAATGTTAACTACATTTTGATTACTAGGACAGAAAATGTATGGTAGTAAATGTGTTACCGGCTACCACCATCCAAAGGGCGTCGACGATTTTGGCATAGTCGTCAGCCATCATTTAGTTTTATTTTCAAGTTAGTGGCGCACTTTGAAAACTGTACATAAATGGCTAGAGGATACGGCTTATTCGCAAAACGTCCACTTTTCATAATGTACACCGCACTTTTGGTCCTGACCAAAACAGTTCTTTGAAACGGTGACCGATCGGATCCGTTCAAAGGACGCGTCCTACTGTTTTATGGGAAAGATTAAAGAAAAATGTTACAAACAAAAAAAAAATAGAAGGCTGCTCTATAATGGCTTTTTTAAACAGACTTGTCCGACTAGACTTTGGTTTTTACCAAAGTTAACACTCGAAAATTTTGTTTATGCAGAAATGTTGCCAGCATCTCGGTGAATATACGAAAATCCTAACTTTTTTCAAAACCAAGATGGCAGATGGTGTGGCGGCCATTTTGTTAAATGGTGGAATATAAAATTTACAAATTGAAAAAAAGAGACTGTGTGCAACACTTAGCTTGATGACTTGTATAGGGCTGTTGTGTGGGAGGACAAGTGGTGTTGCCAGGTGGAAATATTTTCCCCGTTTTTAGGGCAATTTCTTAGATTTTCTCCAAATATATATAAATAATTAAGTTTTTGATAATAAAATGTATGTGGTATTATGAAGGAAGCCCTTTAAAATAACCTTTGACTATATAAATTTGTATATTGTTGGTAACCCTGGGAGGAAACGGTGCTTGTATAATCGAGAGACTGAAAAAACGATAGTAACGTTCGATTGCGAATAAATCATCAAATTTGCAGTCAGGTACGTATGTAAGTGAGTAGGAAGGTAACCTGGCAACCCTGCGTAAAGGTAATATAAGAAAAAACTAATATGGGTGTCGTTTTTGAGTAATTTGTAGTTGCTGATTACGAATATTACTTAAATTTTTTGGTTACGTGGGTAAGTTAGTAGGTAAGCTGGTAACCCTATAAAATGGTAAGATCAGAAAAAACTAATATGGGTGTCGTTTTCAAGTAATTTGTGGGTGCTGATTACGAATATTACGTTAGTTTTCTCTCTTCAAATTAACTTTGCTGTAGCTTATCGAGCTAACGAGACCAGCGTGACACGAAGTGGAACGATTCCACTGAGTGGAACGATGGTCGAGTGAGTGAGATAAACGAAGAGGCGACATTCGTATTAATTAGTGCAGGAGCATGTACAGGTACAGGTATAATTACAGGTACAGGTACAGGTACAGGTACAGGTACAGGTACAGGTACAGGTACAGGTACAGGTACAGGTCAAGGTCAAGGTTAAGGGTCAAAATCAAAGTAGATTTATAGAGGTTCGTAGGCGTTGGAAGGAGTTTGTAGGGTTTGTAGGATTTTGTAGGGGTTTGTAGTGTTGGTAGGGTTTGCAGGGGTTTGTAGAGGTTTGTGCATACACGCGAGTAAGTGGCAAAGGAAAACTGTACGCCAGCTGCACCTCACGCACCACCGACCCACTAGTTATTATGCTATGGCTAGAGGATACAACTCATTCGCAAAACGTCCACTTCTTGTAATGTACACCGCACTTATTCTCAATATTACCACTTCGCATAACCTCCACTTCGCAAAATATACACTCAATTTTTTTGCTCAAATAGACTAAAGGAGATGTCCAAAAAATATATGAAGGCCGGTATAAAAATAACTAGAAATTCTAAGCAACATAATAGTTATTTACGAAGAAAGGGCATTTATTTGGCTATTTTTCAGCTAATGAAAAATAATAAATGTACCTCAATTTTTTTAAACTTGATTCAAATGTTGTGTTTTTCAAAATAAAGTTAGAACTTGTAACACTCCCAAAAGGTGAACTTGACGCTCTTTGGAAGGCAGACTAAGGAATTTTGATACTCTCTAGCTAGCGAGACAGGCCGCAGACAGACAACCACAAAGAACTTTTCATACGACTATCCTACCTTCGTTCCATGTTGTCGCGTTATTACTAATACTTCACTTATTAGTTTATCTGTTCTGTGTAGGTTCAGGATACATTCTAAGTAGATACCTACCTACACTGTTGGAGAGTTCACTAATAGATAGGAGCTGCCTGTAATGATAATAGTACCTTTAGCAATATGCATAGGTACCTACATTCCTCGCCTCCTTATAAACATATGTATTTTTCGGGTAGCTCAGGGCACAGATAAATTTATTGTAAATTGTGTGTTAGCACGTATTCCATTCAAGAAGAATATTTTAGTCATCATATCTTTGGGCACAGGCAGAAGAAGACGAAATAGCATATTTATTTTATGTGCGATCGCAGATATTTGTTTAGGGTGTTCTGGGTATTTTTATGTATAATAAAAAATATCTATCTATGTAATATATTGTATTAAGTATATCAGTTATCTAGTACACATAACACAAGCTCTGCTTAGCTTGGGGCTAGATAAAAAATGTGAAATGTGTAATGTGAACTGTCCAGCATTATTTATTTATTTATTTATTACACACGTGTGGTTTTGGCATGTTTGTTTCATTATGTTTTCCCTTCAAGAACAATTTTATTATTTTCTCGGAAACGGAGGTTTTATAATATATAAAATTTATATAATAGAGTAGCCCAATAAATAAGCTTTTTTTAGATATATTTCATAACTTCTGAAATTTTCTCAGAATATTATACCACTTCTGGACATCTCCTTTATTCGCAATATGTACACTGAACTTTTCATAAAATGACTTCAATTTTATTTTTTTTGACTTTTGACTTTTTTCATATGATTACATTTTTACTTCTTGGTTTTAAAAGTAAAATATAAATACAAGTAAAATGTAACGAAAAGTAAAAAAGTTGCAATTTCCACCAGGCAACACCACTTGTTCTCCCACACGATAGCCCTTTACTAGTCATCAAGCTCCGGTGTTGCCCGCAGTCTCTTTTTTCAATTTGAAAATTGAAAACTTTACGATTCTACAAAATGACCACCAAACAATCCGCTATGCGCCATCATGGTTTTTAAAAAAGTTGTGATTTTGCACCCTATATACACCAAGATGCTTACAACATTTCTATATAAACCAAATTTTCGAGTGTTAACTTTAGTAAAAAACTTTAATTCACCAAAGTCTAGTCGGACAAGTCTGTTTGAAAAACCCATTTTAGAGCAGCAATCTATTTTTTTATTTTTTTTATTTTTTTCTTCTATCTTTCCCAAAAAACAGTAGGATGCGTCGTTTGTACGGATCCGATCGGTCACCATTTCGAAGAAAGGTTTTGGTCAGCTTGGATTTTTGAAATGACAGATTTTTTCCCGAGTCTGATTAAAAAACTAAACACTTTCCTAGAACATGACCCATCACTAAAACGACTCCTTCTAGGAGAATAACGATGTCAATGAGTCAGTGAGCCAGTAACCCATATACAGCTTTTTTGAAAAAAAAAAATAGTTTGAAAAGTGCGGTGTACATTATGAGAAGTGGATGTTTTGCGAATGACCAAAAATTCTAGAAAATGTAATTTTTTTAAAGTGCGCCTCTAACCTAAAAATAAAACTAAATGGCGGCTGACGACTATGCCAAAATCGTCGACGCCCTTTGGATGGTGGTATGGTATGTATGTTATGTATGGTAGTAACACATTTACTACCATACATTATCTATGCTAGAAATCAAAATGAGTAGTTATTACATTGAAAATTGTAGAATGATATAGGTAGAATTTGTAGATTGATGTGATGCTCAATGCATCCACGGAAGGAGACAGACAGGTATTTTCTTAGGCCGGACACACATCACGGCACTATTCCACGGGAACAGACGGAGGGTCTACTCTTAGGCAAGACAGACCACTGCACACATCCACGTGAGGTGACGCACAGGTATTTTCTTAGGTCGGACACACACCACGACACTCTTCCACGGGAAGACACGAAGGGTCTTCCCTTAGGCCAGACAGACCACTGTACACATCCACGTGAGGTGACGGACAGGTATTTTCTTAGGCCGGACACACACCTCGGCACACTTTCATGGAAAGACACGGAGAGTCTTCCCTTAGGCCAGACAGACCACTGCACACATCCACGTGAGGTGACGCACAGATATTTTCTTAGGCCGGACAAACACCACAGCACTCTTCCATAGGAAAAAACGGAGGGTTACTCTTAGGCCGGACATACCACTTCACACATCCACTTGAGGAGACGGACAGGTATTTTCTTAGGGCGGACACACATCACGGCACTCTTCCACGGGAACTAATGGAGGGTCTACTCTTAGGCCAGACAGACCATTGCACACATCCACGTGAGGTGACGCACAGGTATCTTCTTAGGCCCGACAAACACCACACCACTCTTCCATAGGAAAAAACGGAGGGTTACTCTTAGGCCGGACATACCACTTCACACATCCACTTGAGGTGACGCACAGGTATTTTCTTAGGTCGGACACACACCACGACACTCTTCCACGGGAAGACACGAAGGGTCTTCCCTTAGGCCAGACAGACCACTGTACACATCCACGTGAGGTGACGGACAGGTATTTTCTTAGGCCGGACACACACCTCGGCACACTTTCATGGAAAGACACGGAGAGTCTTCCCTTAGGCCAGACAGACCACTGCACACATCCACGTGAGGTGACGCACAGGTATTTTCTTAGGCCGGACAAACACCACAGCACTCTTCCATAGGAAAAAACGGAGGGTTACTCTTAGGCCGGACATACCACTTCACACATCCACTTGAGGAGACGGACAGGTATTTTCTTAGGGCGGACACACATCACGGCACTCTTCCACGGGAACTAATGGAGGGTCTACTCTTAGGCCAGACAGACCATTGCACACATCCACGTGAGGTGACGCACAGGTATCTTCTTAGGCCCGACAAACACCACACCACTCTTCCATAGGAAAAACCGGAGGGTAACTCTTAGGCCGGACATACCACTTCACACATCCACGTGAGGAGACGGAGAAGTATTTTCTGAGGCCGGAAACACATCACGGCATTCTTTCACAGGAAGAGACGTAGGTGCTACTCTTTGTTCGGACAGACCACTGTAAACATCCACTGGAGGAGACGGAGAGGTAATTTTTTAGGCCAGACACCACGACACTCTTCCACGGGAAGAGATAGAGGGTATACTGTTAGGTCGGACAGACCACTGTAAACATCCACTGGAGGAGACGGAGAGGTAATTTTTTAGGCCAGACACACCACGACACTCTTCCACGGGAAGAGACGGAGGGGCTACTCTTTGTTCGGATAGACCACTGTAAACATCCACTGGAGGAGACGGAGAGGTAATTTTTTAGGCTAGACACACACCACGACACTCTTCCACGGGAAGAGACGGAGGGTATACTGTTAGGTCGGACAGACCACTGCACACATCCACTGGAGGAGACGGAGAGGTAATTTCTTAGGCTGGACACACACCTCTGCACTCTTCCTCAGAAAGAGACGGAGGGCCTACTCTTAGGTCGGACAGACCACTGCACACATCCACTGGAGTAGACGGAGAGGTAATTTCTTAGGCCGGACACACACCTCTGCACTCTTCCTCAGAAAGAGACGGAGGGCCTACTCTTAGGTCGGACAGACCACTGCACACATCCACTGGAGGAGACGGAGAGGTAATTTCTTAGGCTGGACACACACCTCTGCACTCTTCCTCAGAAAGAGACGGAGGGCCTACTCTTAGGTCGGACAGACCACTGCACACATCCACTGGAGTAGACGGAGAGGTAATTTCTTAGGCCGGACACACACCTCTGCACTCTTCCTCAGAAAGAGACGGAGGGCCTACTCTTAGCTCGGACAGACCACTGCACACATCCACTGGAGTAGACGGAGAGGTAATTTCTTAGGCCGGACACACACCTCTGCACTCTTCCTCAGAAAGAGTCGGAGGGCCTAGTCTTAGGTCGGACAGACCACTGCACACATCCACTGGAGGAGACGGAGAGGTAATTTCTTAGGATCGAATCATGAGGTACTTATTTTGTTTATGGAACATCTGATTTTCTGCCACAATTAGATACCTTCCTGACGATCCATTTTTATAGGTAATGTGATTATCCAAATATCCAACAGAAATAATAAAAAAACTTACGTAAATATTCTTTATTATTTATTTATTACTAGCACTAAAACTTATTATTTTTTGTGCGCATATTGTACTACTTTATGACCGTATGTGCGAAAATAATAGCAAGGCGCCTTAGAGAGTTTCCACACTATCCGATGCGATACCGTTATCGGCCGTAATTTTCATACATTTTATCGGTCTCCAATATCAGATACCGACAAAATGTATGGAAATGTGTTCCGATAAGGATATCGCATCGGAACGTGTGAAAACGCTCTTACCCGCCGATAGAATTCGGGTCATTGAACTCGGCGCATCCTGCGTCCCGCTCAGTGGGCGGGGCGACCCCGCGTGCTTCACACCCTGACATAAAAATTTTCGTTGGCCCTATAGCGCCTTAATTAAAAAGTGTGTGTTTCGACGAATCTATTAGTACAGAGGTTATGTATGAGACAACGCGCTCCGCACGCCTCTACAATGACTGGCCTGTAAGACGAGTCGGTCCGTGTTGACTGAGCTGCTGAATATGGATGCGAGCGCCTGGCACGCGCTGCCGACCACCTCGCGGCACGTCTTCAGGCCCGACATCACGTCCGTGTGAGACAACGCGCTCCGCACGCCTCTGCAATGACTGACCTGCAAGACGAGTCGGTCCGTGTTGACTGAGCTGCTGAATATGGCGGCGAGCGCCTGGCACGCGCTCCCGACCACCTCGCGGCACGTCTTCATGGCCGTCTTCAGCCCCGACATCACGTCCGTGTGAGACAACGCGCTCCGCACGCCTCTACAATCACTGACCTGTAAGACGAGTCGGTCCGTGTTGACTGAGCTGCTGAATATGGATGCGAGCGCGTGGCACGCGCTGCCGACCACCTCGCGGCACGTCTTCAGGCCCGACACCACGTCCGTGTGAGACAACGCGCTCCGCACGCCTCTGCAATGACTGACCTGTAAGACGAGTCGGTCCGTGTTGACTGAGCTGCTGAATATGGCGGCGAGCGCCTGGCACGCGCTCCCGACCACCTCGCGGTACGTCTTCACGGCCGTCTTCAGCCCCGACATCACGTCCGTGTGAGACAACGCGCTCCGCACGCCTCTACAATGACTGACCTGTAAGACGAGTCGGTCCGTGTTGACTGAGCTGCTGAATATGGCGGCGAGCGCCTGGCACGCGCTCCCGACCACCTCGCGGTACGTCTTCACGGCCGTCTTCAGCCCCGACATCACGTCCGTGTGAGACAACGCGCTCCGCACGCCTCTACAATGACTGACCTGTAAGACGAGTCGGTCCGTGTTGACTGAGCTGCTGAATATGGCGGCGAGCGCCTGGCACGCGCTCCCGACCACCTCGCGGCACGTCTTCATGGCCGTCTTCAGCCCCGACATCACGTCCGTGTGAGACAACGCGCTCCGCACGCCTCTACAATCACTGACCTGTAAGACGAGTCGGTCCGTGTTGACTGAGCTGCTGAATATGGATGCGAGCGCGTGGCACGCGCTGCCGACCACCTCGCGGCACGTCTTCAGGCCCGACACCACGTCCGTGTGAGACAACGCGCTCCGCACGCCTCTGCAATGACTGACCTGTAAGACGAGTCGGTCCGTGTTGACTGAGCTGCTGAATATGGCGGCGAGCGCCTGGCACGCGCTCCCGACCACCTCGCGGTACGTCTTCACGGCCGTCTTCAGCCCCGACATCACGTCCGTGTGAGACAACGCGCTCCGCACGCCTCTACAATGACTGACCTGTAAGACGAGTCGGTCCGTGTTGACTGAGCTGCTGAATATGGCGGCGAGCGCCTGGCACGCGCTCCCGACCACCTCGCGGCACGTCTTCATGGCCGTCTTCAGCCCCGACATCACGTCCGTGTGAGACAACGCGCTCCGCACGCCTCTACAATGACTGACCTGTAAGACGAGTCGGTCCGTGTTGACTGAGCTGCTGAATATGGCGGCGAGCGCCTGGCACGCGCTCCCGACCACCTCGCGGCACGTCTTCATGGCCGTCTTCAGCCCCGACATCACGTCCGTGTGAGACAACGCGCTCCGCACGCCTCTACAATGACTGACCTGTAAGACGAGTCGGTCCGTGTTGACTGAGCTGCTGAATATGGCGGCGAGCGCCTGGCACGCGCTGCCGACCACCTCGCGTCACGTCTTCACGGCCGTCTTCAGCCCCGACATCACGTCCGTGTGAGACAACGCGCTCCGCACGCCTCTACAATGACTGACCTGTAAGACGAGTCGGTCCGTGTTGACTGAGCTGCTGAATATGGCGGCGAGCGCCTGGCACGCGCTCCCGACCACCTCGCGGCACGTCTTCACGGCCGTCTTCGGCCCCGACATCACGTCCGTGTGAGACAACGCGCTCCGCACGCCTCTACAATGACTGACCTGTAAGACGAGTCGGTCCGTGTTGACTGAGCTGCTGAATATGGCGGCGAGCGCCTGGCACGCGCTCCCGACCACCTCGCGGCACGTCTTCACGGCCGTCTTCAGCCCCGACATCACGTCCGTGTGAGACAACGCGCTCACGCAAGCCTGAACAAAATAAACCATTTAATTAAACCATGAATTAAAATACGATCTTTAAAATAGTTAAAACAATCCAAAAATCACTTTAACTTACTTAAAATGTGCGTCTTTTTATGTTGTGTTTCGCGTATTGTTTTAGGTACATACTAATCTTAAAATCAAACTTTTTGTACAATTCATACTATTAATAAAGTTGGAACAAAAACAGTTGAATTTAAGGCACATTTATTTCAAATAAAAAAACACGTTTCCGGAACTTCTTTGTTGTATTCTTCATTGCTGAAGGTCGCGCCCGTCTTACAAGGGCTTGCTAGAGGAATGGACGAGCTGCGTCCTCGCCACTCTCGTCACTCACTCGTTTTCGGCTTGCTCGTTTTCCTAAGACGGTAGTGACATGCATTAATGCATTGCCTTGGTCAGACCACCGTGCTGATCAGCCACGAGGTCTTAATATCTCTATCTTCCCTACTCCCTACATCTCCCTTGTAGTAGCAATAATTTTACTAATAACCAATATCAAGTGGACATACAAACTTCAAATAATGATGCATGTTTGACTGGGATTTTGCCATTTTGTAATTAGTTTAACTTCAATTACAACGCTAGTGATGAAATTATATCTATTCTATCACAGACATTGGTTCCTCAAAGTTTAGTATGGGAAACAGTTTTGTACCGCTGGTGTCTGACATAACAGGGTGACCAATAGTGAGCCAGTGTAATACGAAGTAGAAGGAGTAGTAGTTAAAATAGTTATATTGAGTGATAGCGGAGATAGTTACCGGAGTGTCAGCTAGTGCGGCCAGCACGGGCACGGCCAGGCGCGGGCACGTGGCCAGCAGGCGCGTGAGGCGCGGCAGCTCGCCCAGCTGCGCGCACGTCTCGCCGAGCGCGGGCCGCGCGCGCAACAGCGTCGCGAGGGCTTGCGCGCACACCTCGCCTCTGCTACCCTGCAATATAACATGTTTGTTGAAAAAATTAATAACCTGTTCAAAAAAAAACTTGAACTTAATGGTCGGAACGGTGTGCTGGTCAAAATGTGCCCAAATACTACCATTCAACTATTATCCAGGTTCACCTTCCGTCTCCATAATGAGATCAGCTCGCTGTCACCATAATATTGTATTGTCATCGCAACTTGACAGGTATGCCAAATTTCAACTCAATCGGACACCGGGCAGTGGATCAAATTTAAATTGTAACATTTGATTACAGGAGAAACTAAATAAAACTTTTTTTGAGTCCTAAATGGACTCAAAAAAAGTTTTATTTAGTTTGATGTATTTAATGATAGTTTTAAACAGAAATAAGTAATTTTTTTCGACAATGGTAGGTCATTATAGTTTTTAATAGTAAATCGTTTTTAGTAGTAGTAGAGCTTTTTTGTGAAAAAGTTCGTCCGGGGAAGTACTACCACCATGTATATTTCTGCCGCAAAGCAGTAGTGCTCGCATTGCTGTGTTCCGGTTTCAAGGGTATGGGTGCCGATGAAATTAGAGGCACATGAGACTTTTCATCTTTATGTCTCAGGGTGGCGAGCACAGTGCAATGCCACATAGGGCGCGTCCTAGGTGGACGTGTCGTGACCTATGAGGTAATGCGTCGTTAAAGGCAGCGGTTACCGCTTCACATCAGGTGGGCCATCAGATCGCTCCGTAAATCACCAAGTTAAAAAATAAATAAAAAAAAGAATGACATATCCCAGTAAAGTCTGAAACATTATCGGACGTTGCTGGTTGTCCTTGCCGACTTGGGATCGTAGTGTGGGATCAGGCCTCAGGGATCAGGACTATGTATGTGACTGTTGAGTGTTATTTCTTCCGCAAAGCAGTAGTGCTCGCATTGCTGTGTCCCGGTTGTAGGGTATGGTTGCCGGTGAAATTACAGGCACTTGATACTTTTTATCTTTATGTCTCAGTGCAATGCCACATAGGGCACCTCCTAGGTGGACGTGGCCTTGATAATGCACTGTTCATAGGCAGAAGGTACCTCTTAACATCAGGTGGGCCATAGGCTTGATCCGTCATTCCAAGTTGTATAAAAAAAAACTCAAAATCAGGCATGGCTTTTCGCTGGATCTACTAAATAATACCTTAAACTAGCTTTTGTAATTGAGTGACACTTACCTCTGTCGCGTCCTTGTTGATGGCCGCTAGCGTCTCCGAGAGTAGCTCCTGCAGGAACTTCTTGGGGCTCCGCAGGTTCCAATGCGGGTTCTGCAGGTACAGCTTGAGATAGACCCCGCCCACCACGACTTCGCCCGGCGGCGCCCACGCCTGCTCGCCCGTGGACGCGCGCTCTAGCGTCTCCCGGTCCTCGAACGTGACGTTTGCGTCGCGCAGCTGGCTCGTTTGATGCCTGGGGGAAGTTTATTGACATGAAGCAAGTGGGCATTGAATACAGGTGGATTCAATATGCCATTTTTGTAATAAACGTCGTCATTTTTTTTTAATACTACCAATGTAGCAAACAAGCTTACGGCCCACCTGTTGGCAAGCGGTTACCGTAGCCTATGAACGCCTGCAATACCAGAGGAATCACACGCGCGTTGCCGACCCTTTAAAAATGTCCAAACACCCCTTTTAAAGAACCCCATACTGTAGTCGCTCGGGAAAACCTCAGCAGGGATATCATTCCACAACCTGAGCGTTCGCGGGAGGATGTTTCTCTGAAACCGCACAGCCCGGGACCACTCTGGCTCTAAGGTGTGCGGATGAATGGTCCGCGGTGGTGGTGTCGATGGCGAGCGGTGCGGTGAAAAAAGGTTGCTGTAGGCATCATGTCAAACAATTCCTCGGAACAAAACCCATTATATAAACGGTAGAACATGCAGAGAGAGGCAAAGTCTCTCCTCAGACTTAAGGGCTCAATACCGTTCGTGAGCTTTTGGGATTGTCGACAATTACCTTTATGTGAGTAATACGAATTTTATGGTGAACCAAAAGTATCTTTGAGTTTCCTATAGCAACCGTGTTGTTATGGTTTGACTTTTCAATACACCACTGAACTGGGTGGAGGTGTTTCTTTGATCGAAACCATATCTTATTCTTCAATAGCTGGAACACTACGTAGGGGCTCCGATATACCCTCACATTTAAATGTGTTTTTTTGTGTAATTTTGGTTGCATTTTAACCGGTGTAACTTGGATAAATAGCACATGTGTGATGTAGTGAAATTTAAGTGTATTGCGTGTCTTTTGGAAATGGTGGATTTTTCCCTGTAAAAACTCGGTTTTTCTGCCATCTTTTAAGGGTTATCACTTGACGGAGACTCTTGACGACTTGACAATTTTATTACAAATTAATACTCCAATTAATTATCGATTGTTTGGAGCACTCCTCAGAAGCCATTACATGAAGAAGAAGAAGAATACACGTGACAGACTCGCAGCAGAGCACGTGTTGTGCCGAGATAAAATGTTAATTCCGGTCATAATCTATATCTGTATCAACATCGTAATCGTTTATGCCTTTAGAGCAATAGCGCACTAGCGACCTGGCAGCGCGGGGGCCGCGAAGGGTTGCGATTTGCAACGCGGCCAAAACCGCGGCTACGATCGTCAGTAGCACATTTTTTTTTTTATATTTCTTGAATTACGGAACAAGCAGGTGGCCCACCTGATGTTAAGCGTAACCTCTGCCTATGATCAGTGCATTACCTCATAGGTCACGTCCACCTAGGACGCGCCCTATGTGGCATTGCACTGCGCCCGCCACCCTGAGACATAAAGATGAAAAGTCTCATGTGCCTGTAATTTCACCGGCACCCTTACCCTTCAAGCCGGAACACAGCAATGCGAGCACTACTGCTTTGCGGCAGAAATAGGTATGGTGGTAGTACTTCCCCGGACGAACTCTTTCACAAAAAAGCTCTACTACTACTGAAACATACAGCGCACTTCAAAATGGACGTTGAGGAAATAGCAGTGCTTGTATCTTACGGCCGCCGCGGCTAGTTGCGCGCACACTGGTGATTTAACTACAATGCAATTGATCTCAGTGGTCGCAGCGGCCAGCGACTGAACACGGGCCGCAGATGCGTCGCTTCGATCTCGCTGGCCGCTGCGGCTTGGTGTGGCCGCTGGCCGCGTGCGGCCAGGTGCGCGTGCTCTATGGAGATTTCATACTAATGTATCTATCTCGATGGCCGCCGCGACCTGGCCGCTGCGGCCTAGCCGCTAGTGCGCTATTGCTCTTACGGCTTTCGGATTATTTTGGACATATTTTCTAGGTCTTTTCCCTTTTTATACAATGTTGTTGTTTTTATAAATGTGTTGAAAAGACCAATCTCACTAAAAAAACACACACAAAAAACACATAAACAAAAAAACACACAAAAAAAAAAACACACAAATACACACAAAAATGACAAAGTTACGATGTTTGGATGATTGTTACTCAATCACGCCGAAACGGCTGAACAGATTATGATAAAATTTGGTACCCAGACAGATTATGACCTGGATTGAGCTATAGGCTACTTTTTATCCTTGTTAGACGCGAGCGAAGCCACGGACGGATACTAGGTTTAAAAAAAGGTGCATTTGGACGCAGGTGAGCTTCCTCTGTTTTGGAAGAGAAAGGGCCCGCAATGTAAAGATTTCACAGCGAGCTAATGCAATGTATTTTTGCGATTTATTCGTGGTGAAGTCTTTACATTGCGAATCTTTACACTTCCCACACGCTTACGTGAGGAGCTCGCCTGGGGAACTTTATAGAAAACTAGCCTTTACCCGCGGCTTGGCACGGGTGGTGACGGAACAAAAAGCACCATCCTACGCCCGACTCGCGCATCGCCTCGCCGAACACGCGCGGGATGTACCGACATGTTGTTACCTGTCCCTCAGCTGCGCGATATGGCCGGCGAGGCTGCGTCGCTGCGCGTCGCTCCACACGAGCTCGGGGTGCTCGTGCTGCGCGTCGAACATGTGCACGGCGCTCGCCGCGCCCGACTCGCGCATCGCCTCGCCGAACACGCCCGGGATGTACCGCGATATTGTAAGCCGGACCTTTATCCAAACAACAACAAAAGTCAAAGTTAAAAAGTATTTTATTCAATAAAATCACAAGGATCATTTTGAATCGTCTTAAAAAATAAATTTACATTTACTCCTGTTCCACCGCAACCAGACCTAGAAGAATCAGGCAACAAACACGGTCTGTTTTTCTTTTGATGATCCTTCTTACTACTAGGTGGGGAGCGCCTGTGTAGTGCCTCGAGAACAAGTGGAAGCTGATTCAAAGAAAAAAGGAAAATCAACTTAAAAGCCTTACTTAGGTAGGCAGTCAAAAGTAAGATGATAGAGAGAAAAAGCAAAAGTTCATAAGGCAGCACACTCTACGCTTGATATACTCATAAATAACACATCAATAATAAATTATATGTAGGTACAGACATTGCAAATTGACAAATTAGGTGTCGAGGGGCAGAGCGACATCAGGCCACGCGGCTTTATCATTAACATAGTCATGTAGTGTGTAATACGCTTTGCTGTGGTGTGTCCGGCCTAAGAATAGACCCCTCCGTCTCCTCCCGTGGATGTCGTAAAAGTCGACTAAGGGATTACCCGGACTTGTTGATAAGATTCGTTGGTATAAGATTTGTCCTGGCTGGTAGCTTATTATGGAATGTGTTATTACTGGAAGAAAGCGTTAGCTGAGTCAGTCGTGGGAAGCAATGGCGGCGATGAGCTCACCACTTGTCACGTCTATATTCCACGATGGTGCAACCCACTGTGAAAAGAGGCCTATTGTGGCTCTGCCTACCTCTTCGGGGAAAAAGGCGTGTGTCTATGTATGTATGTATGTAATTAAACTATTCTTTATGTAGGATTTAAATCTTCGAATCGAAAGTTTAGAATTGAGCATTGAGACTACACTAACAAAATGCATGGCAAATAAAAAAATAAAAAAAATGCTGGACAGTTTATATGGACAGATGCTTTATATCTTCTTTTAAAATTCCGTACGGACAGATACTTTTAATCTTTGTTTCAGGGTGGTGGGAGCAGTGCAATGCCACATAGGGTACGTCCTAGGCGGACTTGACCTATGAGGTAATGTTATTGTTAGAGGCAGGTGGAGGCCATCTGCTTGTTCCGTCAATAACGAAGTTAAAAAAAAAAGTTTACCTTTGGACCATGTAGTTTATCGGCCATCATCCTCGCCAGGAGTTCAACGGCCGCTTCTCTCGTTTCCGGCAACTTACTATTACAGAATAAGTCTAACAGGTATATCACAGCTCCTGAAACACAACAATATGTGAAGTTAGCTCAAAGACATTGTATATAGCTATAGGTGGTTTACAACCATTCTTCTTCTGCGTGTCGTGGTTCCCATAGATAATTAAATTGTTTTAGACCAAAATTTAGCCACTTCGACCTCATTTTCAGTGGCTTCGCACAGGTCATTCAGAGTGCAGGTGTTGGTGCACAATGGACAGGACAGCAAGTGAGGCATCGTCTGAGGAGTGAACCCACAGTCACATTGTGCCTCGTTGAAATACCACCATTTAACTAAGTTATACCTGCTGCGGCCCACCTGACTCCGGAGTCGGTTCAGAGATTTCCAGGTGGACCATGGCAGTTCATGTCCCGAAGGGAGCTTCTCTGCAGGTACAACTTGGTCAGCAAGGGGAGGGTGTCTTTCCAACCACAGTTTTATGCGGGCCTCGCTAGGGCTGTCCACTGTGAGTGCTTCGGTCAACTTAAGGAAGGTATTGCTGCTATTAAGTCTACTTCTACAATTCTTGGGGGCATAAAGTGAATGAATGAATGAATGAAAATACTTTATTGCACACCTTACAAACTAGTTAAAATCAACACATAACAATTAAACAAAAAACTAAATGTACAATGGGCGGTCTTATCGCTAAAAAGCGATGTCTTCCAGACAACCTTTGGATGGAGAGGAGCTGAACTTATGAGTCAGTGAGTGTCTACTGACGTTTTCCTGTTTGGATTTCTCAACTGAACAGGCGATAGCTCTACGGATCTCCGGAGGGGCTATCGCCTACCTGGCTTTATGTCCATGAGTTAGATACCCTGCATTAGTAATGTAAGCACTTCACGACTTTATGAGCAGCCGGAATGTGTCTAAAAAGGCACGACTGGCCGCGCATAGAGGGGTGTTAGTACCGACTCTAATGTATGGTAGCGAAATTTGGGTATGGCAGAAGAAACATGGAAATAGAATAAATTCAGTGGAGATGAATGAGTTTGAGAAGTATGTGCGGTGTGACTTTGAGAGATAGAATAGGAATAGAGTGATAAGAAAGCGTTGTGAAATTAAAGAAGACGTAGTGACTAGGATTGAGAAAGGTATGCTCAGATGGTTTGGGTATTTAGAAAGGATGGACGATAGTAAATTGACGAAACGGGTACATAAGAAGACCGTGAAAGGGACAGTGGGAAGGGTAAGACCTCGGCGAACGTATTCAGCCAGATCGGAGACGTTCTCAGTTCATATGTCAGGATCGTATCAAGTGGAAATCCATGGTTTCCGCTTACCCCTCCGAGAAACAGGCGTGAGTTTATGTATGTATGTGTATGTATGTACGTTATCACTGAGCAAAGTGAGCCTTGTATCCCGAATTCACACTGCATCGTGTATTTACGTCGCTCATTCTTCGTCCCCTTCTTCTCTCATATAAATCTATAATAAACTATAATAAAGTTTGTGAAGTGTCCGGCCCAAGAATAGACCCCTCTATCTCCTCCCGTGGATGTCGTAAAAGCCGACTAAGGAAGTACGCCAGGAGATGGGCATCCATCTGAGTAATTAACACAGATACTACCAATCCGCCTTCCAAGCGTGGTTATTATGGCAAATCCCCTCCTATTCTCACGCGATCCTATTCTCGACGAACTATGTGCCGCGGCGGGCGAAAGTTCACCTGTGACGTAGGAGGCTGCGGGTTCGATTTCCGCCTCAGAACAAATATTAGTACGATCTGCAGATCGTACTTGGTTTTCTAGTTATTTTTATGTATAATAAAAAAAAAATATGTATTGTATTGTATTAAGTTTATCAGTTACCTAGTACACATAACACAAGCTCTGCTTAGCTTGGGGCTAGATAATGTTGTGTGAACTGTCCAGCATTATTTATTTATTTATTTATTCTATGGGAGGCCACATCAACCCACTGCTGAAAATAGAGGTTCTAGAACTGCACTGAATTTATGGCGCCCTACTTCATAGCCCGTGTAAAGACAAAGAAGTAGGAGATAGCACAGTATATTCGTCTAATGGCGCGTGCGTGCGTGGGTCACACTCACCCTTGGCCAGCGCCTCCTTGCAGAGCGCAGTATTGGGCAGCAGCGCCGCCAGCACCTCCAGCACATTAGCCCTCGGCGGGCGCTCCGCCAGCATGGCCAGCAGATGCCCCAGCACGGCGCTGGCCGCGATGTCCTCGACGCACTCGCGGCTGCCGGCGCCCGCGCACACGCAGCGCAGCGCCGCGTCCTGCAGCGGCTGGTGCGCGCGCGCAGACAACAACCCGAATATGAGGCCAAATTGACCTATACATTGGATTTCTGCGCCTGGAACAAGTTAATTTTATATTTTAAAAAAACGGCTCCCTACTATTGCCAGTGATCCATTTTGAAAAACTAACACTTATGATCACACACTTAACATCAGCTCAGGGGCCCTATTTTTGTTTTTTAAACTTTTATATCCTGTATAATTATTTTTGCACCTACTTATCTTGTTTTAAATGTCATGTGTTTAAGCCTACAAGCACTAGATAACATACTGAACTTCTATGTAATTTTTTTCAGAATTGAAATCTCTTTATTTTTGAATTAAAAACTTTTCTTTTATAATTGGCGCCGCACGGCTTGTGCCTATGCCATTTTCAAGTTATTTTTCATTTTCATTAGTGTATTTTAAATATAATTTGCAACGTTACACTCCTTCCAAGTCGTCAAAATCATAGTCGAATCATGTTTTAGTAAAACGGTGGCCGTTTTACAAAAACCTTGGTAGCCAATTTCCACCAATTTGAAAAGTCACGCAATTCACTTTCATTTAATTTCGCTACACTTGTGCTCTTTAAACGAGCTACATTGGTTAAAATGTCACCAAAATAACACAAAATAACTCAGAAGAACACTAGAAAAAGATATAAAATAAAAGTAGGCGGACGTCTCTTTTTCGAAAGTTTTTATAATGGACGTGTGGGTTACTATCACCTTAACGTGAAAACGTCCATAAGTATGATGTATAGAGTGTAGTTACCAGGACTCTTGATGATGACGTTGGCGAGCGCGTTGAGCGCCATCGTGATGTGCTCGACGCGCTCCCTCGACATGTCCAGTCTGCTCTGTATAGAGTGTAGTTACCAGGACTCTTGATGATGACGTTGGCGAGCGCGTTGAGTGCCATCGTGATGTGCTCGACGCGCTCCCTCGACATGTCCAGTCTGGTCTGCTCGTGCACGAACTCGAGCAGGTCCAAGATCAGTTGCTGGGGATTCTGTAAATTATTAGAAATTTATATTTATTAGACAGGTATACAATAGAATGGTCGTGCTGGCCTAAGAATAGGACATCTCCGTGGCCGTCGTAAAAGTCACTGAGTCAACCAAGGTATGGGCATCAGCATTTATTTTTGTATACAACTTGGTATGTCGGATCAAGCAGATGGCCCACCTGATGTTAAGAGGTACCCTCTGCCTATGAACAGTATATTATCAGTCACAGTCTTACCGTTTTATATCTTGTCGACATTGACATTTGCAAAATTGTGGAAACTAAAGCCACAGTAGCCACAACCAAAGGAAGAAGAAGGAACTCTCACCTCTATAGTGAACTCTGGCTGCTCGTTGTAGATCTGTATGTACACGTAAGGAACTCTCACCTCTATAGTGAACTCTGGCTGCTCGTTGTAGATCTGTATGTACACGTAAGGAACTCTCACCTCTATAGTGAACTCTGGCTGCTCGTTGTAGATCTGTATGTACACGTAAGGAACTCTCACCTCTATAGTGAACTCTGGCTGCTCGTTGTAGATCTGTATGTAGACGTTGCCGACAGTGAGTAGGTTCTCGTGCGCTGAGAACGCGAAGGGCTCCACGAGCGGCCCGTCGTCGGCGCCGGCCGCGCGGCTGTTGCGCAGCATGTCGCGGAGCTCCGCGCGAGTGCTGTTGTCCCACACGAGGTACGGCGTCCGCCAGTTAGAGGTTAGGGTTTTCAGAAGCTGCAAAAAAACCCAAGTTACATAAACTGTACTGTGGCAGTGAGTTTAAACGATTTTGTCTCGGCATGAGTCATGTTAGCTAAAATATCCGACTTAAACTGTAAAATATTGCCTTATAATCAGCGGGAATCGAACTCGCAACCTTTCACATCTCAGCCGGCTACTCCCCATAAAAAACCTCTAATGGTACCCAAGACAGTTTCTCTGTATCTACCATAGTTTTGGATTTCCCCATACTATCCCAGTAAAATAAGATTTTTGTGAAATATATATTTTTTATACAAGCCAGCCGTCCACACAGCCACACAGGTAGGGCATCAGTAGCGTGTGCAGCGTCGTCCGGCGTCTGCACCTCGTGCTGCCCGTACAGCGCTGCAAGCGCCATCATACACTGTTTGACTTGCCTCATGCTGGTCGGGCTCCGCCAGCCGTCCACACAGATAGGGCGTCAGGAGCGTGTGCAGCGCGTCGCATATGCGCGCGTCGTCCGGCGTCTGCGCCTCGTGCGGCCCGTACAGCGCTGCAAGCGCCATCACGCACTGTTTGACTTGCCTCATGCTGGTCTGGCTCTGCCAGCCGTCCACACAGGTAGGGCGTCAGGAGCGTGTGCAGCGCGTCGCGTATGCGCGCGTCGTCCGGCGTCTGCTCCTCGTGCGGCCCGTACAGCGCTGCAAGCGCCATCACACACTGTTTCGCTAGCTGGTTAGCTGTTTCCTGCAACGACTATAAGCTTGAGTATTTCATCGATAAGAGGTCATTTATGTCAAGTACCATAAGACCATAAGACTAAGATCCAGAGTATTGAGCACCGCCGTAATGTCGCATGCCTTTTGATCTTCTATAGGTAAAATTTCGACCACAAACGATAAAGCTAAAAAGGAATGCGTAAGGTCACCATAGCACCCCCAAGCAACTCCTTTTTACAGAGTACCTGCTTGCTGAGCTGTGCGTCGCTGTCGATGCCGGACTCGGTGAGCGTGTAGTCGTAGAGCAGCGCGGCCGGCAGCAGCGCGTGCACGGCGCCAGCGCGCGCCAGCTGCGCGCGGCAACGCGCGTCGCCCGCGAGCGCCGCCACCGCCTCCGCGCCCGCGCACGCCGTCTCGCCGAGGTGCTGAAACACATCATCACTCATCACAATCAGTCGGGTGAAAACAAATAACATGCTATGTTAATTGCTAGTACCAGTACCTGATTCTTGAGTAAGGGGACTATGTCCGCGCATAGCGCCGGCATCTCCGCGGCGACCGCGCGGCACTGCTCGAAGGCGCACGCCACCGCGAAGCAGCGCGCGACGTGCGCGCACACCGTCGCGCACACGTCGCCCGGCTTCGACTGCCGCGAGAGCACGCCCACGCAGCGCGACAGGGCTTCGTGTAACACCTGCACACACATTATAACATTAACATAAGCTTATTCGTCCGTCGTCTGTGCGGCCTAAGATAACACCCCTTTGTCACACACATATACAGCTTAAAAGATTTATAAGCAATTTCCAAAGTTTTTATTTTTTTAACTACGTGAATGTCTGAACAAGCAGTTGGATGTTAAGCGGTAACCTCTGCCTTGTAACAATGCATTACCTCATAGGTAACGTCCACCTAGGACGCGCCCTATGTGGCATTGCAATGCACCCGCCACCCTGAGACATAAAGATGAAAAGTCTCATGTGCCGATATTCACCGAATATAATAATTTATATTGAAAGGAGGCCGGTACTTCTTTATCAACGAATATACTTTCCGGTTCCACTTCCAACTATTCCGCACTAGACACGCTAACCTCAACCTTATATCAAACGCTTAGAACAGCAGGCGGGCGCGTCTCTGTCCGCGAACAACTGTTCCGCCTCCACTTCTAACGCTTAGAACACAGACTTACTTCCAGACCGCCTTCTCTTCGTAGCTCCTCTGCGTTCAGAGCAGAGCACTTGACGGTGGCGTGCGCCAGCTCGCAGGCGGCGGGCAGCAGGGCGGGCGCGTCTCTGTCCGCGAACAACTGTTCCGCCTCCACTTCTAACGCTTAGAACACAGACTTACTTCCAGACCGCCTTCTCTTCGTAGCTCCTCTGCGTTCAGAGCAGAGCACTTGACGGTGGCGTGCGCCAGCTCGCAGGCGGCGGGCAGCAGGGCGGGCGCGTCTCTGTCCGCGAACAACTGTTCCGCCTCCACTTCTAACCGCGCCGTCCTCAGTAACTGAGGGTAGCCGGCATATTTGTACGGCGCGAGGACTGAAAAACAATACATTTCTTTATAACACTAGTGACTTTCCTCTTTCACCTCTGTAACCTCTGTGGCGCGGCGGTCGAAGGTTCGCCTGCGACGCAGGAGGTCACGGGTTCGATTCCCGCCTCAGAACAAATATTTGTACGACCTGCAGATATTTGTTCAGGGTGTTCTGGGTATTTTCTATGTATAATAAAAAATACTATCTATGTAACCGATGTTACATCTGATCTATGTTGCGATCTGATGGTCCTGGAAACGGCTGCAGCAATTCCAGAAATTCACCAATACCATCCAGCAAACACCAAACAAAACGTATTGAAATCAGAGCGCCTGTTTTACGTGGCAACATAGAAACATACCATTTACACAGTCAGATATGACACACTATGGCCTCAAACTTATGGCACCCGTCTTTTAACATACATACATATATACATACATAAAATCACACCTGTTTCCCGGAGGGGTATGCAGAGAACACGGATTTCCACTTGCTACGAACCTGACACACCACATGCATTCACGTTTGCTTCATTCACTCTCATCCCATTTGTCATACATGCTTGTCGGTTAAGGGTACTCTTGACCTGGCCTTTTTCCAGAACGTCTCCGATCTGGTCTGAATGCGTTCGCCGAGGTCTTCCTCTTCCCACTGTCCCATTCACGCTCGTCTTATATACCCGTTTCATCAATCTCCTATCGTCCGTCCTTTCTAAACGACCAAACCATCTAAGCATCTAACCTTTCTCAATCCTAGTCCTAGTCTTTTTAGTAAGGGGTTATTAGTTTGTTTTCCTCAATAATAATTTCTAGGTCCCTTGACGAATATTTTAGTTGAAAATATAACGTAACCTCTCGTATATGCTATAGATGCCAAACTTGCTACACGTGTAACTCTATTTTCTAAACGGTTCTTACCATCGGAATATCTCTGGAAGAGTATTGTTTGTGTTCGCAATATCAGCACGATATTGTTGGTGTTGGGTCCGTCGCCGCTCCACACGTTGCGACTGCACAGAAACTCATAGGCTTGGTTCACTGCCTCGAAGCGATCCTGGCGAATTAAAGTTAAAATTAAAACATATTCGCCTATACCAGTCTTTCCCAAAGTGGGCGATAACGCCCCCTTGTAGGCGCTGCAGGCCTAAAGGGGGGCGATAAGAGACTCGGGGCGAGGAATGGGGGCGTGAAATCAGACACACTTTCGCATTTTAATACTGGTTAGTATTCCTAGATAGGTCATTTTCGTAGATAATAGACAGCGGGCCATCAAGTTTTTTTAAAATAACCGGATTTGTGCATGTTTAACCTCCGCTCCGCTAATATAGCTCACAAAAAAATGGGGGCGCTAAAAAATAATTTATTCTCAAAGTGGGCAGTAGACAAAATAAGTTTGGGAACCCCTGGCCAATACGATCAAACCGATGCGTTCACGGACGTTGTACAACAATCACATATCTCAGAGAATACCCCAATGAACAAAAACCAGATGGCATACCGCCTGGCAGTTATAATAGTTATTTATTGATAATACAAATTATAAGTCAAGGTAAGTGGTGTAACCTACTTGAAAGTAGCACACACAGATACACGGTGACCCTCCCGTCCCCTCCTGTGGATGTCGTAAAAGCCGACTGCGGGATTACACCAGGGTATAGTACTCAACACCAATACGATCACCAATCCGTCTGCCGTGGTGATTATAGAAAACTCCAGTGGACGTCTAAAGGTTTTGATGATGATGATCATGATTACTGACCCGTCCCTCCGGATTCTTGTCGGGGTGGTGTTGCTGCGCGAGGCGGTAGTACGCCTTGCGCACGGCCGCCTCGTCGTGCGTCCCTTCGCCGAGCCCTAGGGCTTCGTAGGCGGAGCGTGCGGTCATGGACGTGGGCTTCTTCTCCACCTCGCGGCGCCACGCTTCCAGCACGTCCTTCAGAAGACGGACCTGCAAATATAAATTAGGTCTGCTAAATTGAAGAACTTTATTATTATTTATTTTTGACGACCTCTGTGGCGCGGCGGGCGAACGTTCGCCCACGACGCAGGAGGTTAAGGGTTCGATTCCCACCTCGGAACAAATATTTGTGCGATCAGCAGATATTTGTTCAGGGTGTTCTGGGTATTTTGTATATATCATAAAAAATATCTATCTATGTAATATATTGTATTAAGTATATCAGTTATCTAGTACCCATAACACAAGCTCTGCTTAGCTTGGGGCTAGATAATGTTGTGCGAACTGTCCAGCATTATTTATTTATTTATTTTATTTATTTATTTTCAGGCCATATTGTCCCACTGCAGGGCAAAGCCTCGCTCCCTTTTTTCCAGTTCTCTGTCGTGTGTAGGCCAGTCAGGTAGGTGCATATCCAACTCGTCACGCCATCTCCGTGGTGGTCTGCCGCGCGGACGTCTTGCGTTAGGAACCCAATCAGTAGTGGATTTTGCCCATACATCTTCCGACATGCGCTGCGGCAAACGTTGCCGGCCCAACCCCACTTGAGCTCAAATTCTCACTGCGGGCTAGCCATGCTCCGAGTTTCGTGAGTGTCATTAACGTGATAAACCCCCTGATGAGACCCCTAAATAAACCAAAGCCACCGACACAGCTCTCAGAATTAGCAAGGTGAAGTGGCAATGGAAAGGCCATAAAGCTCGCAAAACTGTCAATCGTTAGTTTTAGATTGGCGACCATGAACCGGACGTTGTAGGCCGGCCTCAATGGACTCGAACTCGGCGTGCAGTCGTTGGATGGAGGCGGCTCAAGACTGAACTTCGTGACATTATAAGGGGTCGTGTTTAATCACGTGAGGTTCGAAATAGGGGTTTAGAAAAATATCACCAAATATTGAGCACGATTGGGGGGAAGGGCTGCGATGTTGTGACAATCACGTGTATATTTTCGGGCAACGCGATCGCGTATTTGAGAATTTATGTTGAAATATTTCGCTCTGAGCTGGCTACCCGCGCGTGATTTTGTGACGCCATTCGTCGCGCCTCGTGTGCCCGTTTTAACTTTAGCTTAGTGCTTATTACAATCATACTAAATACTCAATTTTATTGTTTTTAAATCTATGAACATTTAATGATATTTTATTTAATCATATTCTGAAAAATACACGTGATGTTTGTGGCCTACCTCACGAAGTATCATCAAGGGGGGGGGTGATAACAAAGGGGCCAAAAAAACTCACGTGATTAAAGGACGTACTAAGAGGGCGGTAGGGGAAGCAGGCGCGGCGTGAACTCGTATCTATGCACTAGTTACCGGCTCTGGTATCGGCCAGGCGGGGAAGGCCACCGTGTCGCACAGGTGTCGCAGGTAGAACATGCTGCAGAACAGCTCGTGCTGCAGCTGTGGGTAGCATACGGCGGGGATGGCGAGGTAGGGGTAGCGCGCTGCGATGTGCGCGCGCAGGCGCGGCGTGAACTCGCCGATGTGCGCCGACACTTTCATTATCAGCATGCGTCTGGAACAAGGAACACGTCAGCAACGGTACCGGGCTAAATTGTGACCTGTGCAGGTTTGACATAGCGGTATTCTCTTGAGACTCTTTCTGCCATTTTCTAAAAGAGACGTCGTCTACTTTTGTTTTATTTATTTTCCTAGTGTTTTATTGAGTTATTTTCGTGGCATTTTAACCAATGTAGCTTGTTTAAAGAGCACATCATCATCCACAGCCTGACTTCACCGACTGCTGAGCATAGAGAGAAAAGAGTAAAGAGCACAAGTGTAGTGAAATGAAATGTAAGTAAATTGCGTGGATTTTTCAAAAAAGTATTCTCTTCGTATTTTCTTTCTTAAGTATTTTTTCTTCTTCTCTTCGTATTTGTATTCTTAACTAACTATATTAGCATGCCATCCTCTCAATTTGCACGCCGGCAGCGGCCAAACATATTGTGTCTTACCAATATTTATACCATCAATTTGTACATATGTTTAAGCAAATAAATTATCTTTATCTTTATCTTTATCTTCCGAGGATCGAACAAGTTCTCTCTACGCTTTCGAGACACCTCTAGCCCTAAAAGAAAAACACAAAATATGCCAGTCTCTTTCGACAACGTAGACCTTTGCCGCGAGGGAAAGAACATATAAACGTTTCTTTCACTTCATTGTTGAGATGGCCATGCTCGAGGCAGTCGAAATATTTGCCTGTCTACATTGAAATTTAAAAATTCTCTTTTCTTCTGTCATCACAGCAGTTTCTTGGGTGGCGGCTGCTCGCCCGCCGCCGCACAGGGGTATGCAAATATAATGTTTCGTCATCTCCCGTACCCACGCTTTTCTAAATACCTATAATTGTATTTTTGACGTCAAACTTAGCTTAGCAATATAAAATATCGTTAAAATATATATTTTTAACTATAAAGGAATAGCGTCTAAAATCACAAATAGTATAAGAACATTATAGTAAACAAATATTATATCTAAACGGAAAACCACCGAGCGTGAAGCAAGGCCCAAACGGTCGGAGGCTAGGGCTGCAGAGAGAGGAACCTCCTGACTATGCGTGCCGAGTCCAGGAGTACCGCCCTCTGAATCTTATTATTTAGTACATAGATGTTTGACAAATCGTACCTCATTTCCGAGTTCCAAATAGCCTCCGGCGTGTCCCACTCTCCCAGGAAGATCTGCGCGAACTTGTCAGCGCCGTGGTTCTCGAGGTAGCACACCATCGCCTCGGGCAGCAGCTGGCCCAGGATCGATCTCTGCATTATATCTGACGAACTCTGAAAGGGGGCCAAAGGTATTGATCTCCCTCGAACAAGCCGGTTTACGAAAAGGCTTTACTTTTTTTTTATACTACTTGAATGACGGAACAAGCAGATGGCCCACGTGATGTTAAGCGGTAACCTCTGCCTATGAACAGTGCATTACCTCATAGGTCACGTCCACCTAGGACGTACCCTATGTGGCATTGCACTGCGCCCGCCACCCTGAGACATAAAGATGAAAAGTCTCATGTGCCAGTAAATTTCACCGGCACCCTTACCCTTCAAACCGGAACACAGCAATGCGAGTACTACTGCTTTGCGGCAGAAATAGGTATGGTGGTAGTAATTCCCCGGACGAACTCTTTCACAAAAAACCTCTACTACTACTAAAAACTGTAAATGCAATCGCCTCGGCTACACTACAGAAGAGTACACAGGTTTTACTACTAGGTCTAAGTACTACAGGTCTAGCGCTTAACTGAGTCAGTCCCTGAGGTGTGGGAGCGGTACGGGAGGGGTGCTTTCGTCTCTCAAATTATCAGATGACATGAAGCCACGCTTCATTTTGACGTAACGAAAACACCCTTCCGTACCGCTCCCATTCATCAGGTACTGGCTCAGTTAAACGCTAGACTTGTAGCCGCTATGTCTAACGTTTTTAAACTATGAGAAAGCCTTCGATACAGTCGAGACCTGGGCAGTGTGCTAGTCACTACACCGATGCCAGATCGACTACCGGTATTTTTTGTGTTTGTAAAGCAAAGCCACTATGTCTTTCCGTCTTCATGACCAGAGCACGGATCCTAACCAATTGCAGGAGGGGGTGAGACAGGGAGATGTTTTTTTTTGTATACTACTTTGAATGACGGATCAAGCAGATGGCTCACCTGGTTTTAAGCGATTTCCTCTGCCTATGAACATTGCATAATCACATAGGACGCACCCTATGTGGCATTGGACTGCGCCCGCCACCCTGAGACATAAAGATGAAAAGTCTCATGTGCCTGTAATTTCAACGGCAACCATACCCTTCAAACCGGAACACAGAAATGCGAGCACTACTGCTTTACGGCAGTATGCTGGTAGTACATACTCGGACGAACTCTTCCAGAAAAAAACTCTACTACTACTATTTATTCTTGTTATTTCACTGAAACTGTTTATCTTTTGCATGTTGTTTTCCACTTGTCTTTCTGACGGTTGACACTTAAACGGATATGGCATCAACATAAATAGCGAGAAAGTAGAAAACCTTAGTCGCACTAAAATTCCGCTCGTTTGTCACCTTCATCATCATCATTATCAAAACCAGCCTGTAGAAGTGAACTGGTGGGCATAGGCCTTCCTCATAAAATGCCACGACGAACGGTCACGACCACATCGATCCACATTTATACACACGCCTTTTCCCCCGACGGGGGGTAGGCAGAGCCTCAATGGGCCTCTTTTCACAGTGGGTTGCACCATCGTGGAATAAAGACGTGAAAAGAGGTGAGCTCATCGCCGCCATTGCTTCCGACGACTGAATTGGCTAACGCTTTCTTCCAGTAATAAAATATTCCATAATAAGCTAGCAGCCAGCACAAATCTTATCAACAAGTCCTGGTAATCCCTTAGTCGGTTTTTACGATATCCACGGGAGGAGCTGGAGAGGTCTATTCTTAGACCGGACACACCATAGCATTATAATAAGAATTTACACCTCAAAGCACAAATTACACCAGGGGATGGGCAGCAGCATCCACCGGAGAACTCAACACCATTACTGGGAACACCAATACTCCACCAACCAATAACCCTACTTAATGTACGAAAAATTGTACCAAAGACGTGTAACATCATTTTTTTTTACCAATAAAATAATATTGACTATTGACACTAATCCAATACTGGATGGTTATGGCAAATCCCCCCATTACATTCTATGGGCAAGCTTCGTCCAGCAGTGGACGTCTAAATACTGATGATGAACATCAAATCATTTATAAATCTATATCTATATATATATATATATATAAAACAAAGTCGTGTTGGTTACACCACTTATAACTCAAGAACGGCTGAACCGATTTGGCTAAAAATTGGTGGGGAGGTAGCTTAGAACCAGGAGAAGCTCATAGGGGAGGGGGGGGGGGGGGTAGTAGGGGGCTGTTTTTCACCGGGGGCTACCCGTGCGAAGCCGGGGCGAGTCGCTAGTTTATAATATAAGTAGTAACCTGATCAGATCTGAACGCCTGCTTCATGTGCGTGACTCTAAGGAACCTCGCGATGGGCAGCAGGTTGGAACCGGTGTACAGCAGCATGAAGTAGAACACGCCAGTCAGGTACAGCTTCGATATCTCCGGATTGTCCTGCATCACCTCGTATAGAAGAGTTGCTACCTGCAAATCAAATAGTTGTAGTAGAGCTTCTTTGTGAAAGAGTTCGTCTGGGGAAGTACTACCACCATTGCGCAGTGCAATGCCACATAGGGTGCGTCCTAGGTGGGCGTGACCTGTGAGGTAATGCACTGTTCATAGGCAGAGAGTACCACTTAACATCAGGTGGGCCATCTGCTTGATCCGTCATAAGTACCCCCCAAGTAGTATAAAAAAAGAAGAATTTCCCGTTATGGCTAAAAACTGTCATTCTCCTTTCCCATTTAGATAAAAAAATATTTTTCCCCGTTATTTATGAATGTCAATTAGCCTCGGTAACCTCTGCGAAGCCAGGCGTGGCGCACTCCGCACTTTAGGTATGAAGCTTCAAGTCCCCGGCGGGCTCGACTTGAAGAGTTACGCGATAGAAAGAGAGGTTAACTACTAGGTGAATTTAGCTGTAGGTGAACCTGAATTGCACTTTATTTTAAGAGTCGCTATTTATTTAAATCATTTTGCTGAGCCAACCTTATGTACCTGTATTATGTATTCTGTGGCGAAGCGCACATGATCCTATAAACTTCCTGGGTTTATCATTATCACTCACAAGGCCCTTTTCAGTTATAGCACACATATACACATACTAAAGTAATAAAATAAGTAAGTAAGTAGTAAGTAGTATAATACTTATGCGTGATATAAGCAGAGTAGACATACCTTTTCAACTAGAATAGGGTCGAAGGTCAGGAGCAGCTGAACCACGTGCGCCAAACAAGCTGGCTCAGACAACAACCGCTTCACTTTCGGCAGCGGTCTGATCACGCAGTCCTCTTCGTCTCTGGAAAATATACAATTGGGTTTTTAACCACCAACTAATAAGAGGAGTTTTTTTCAATACAAGCTTTTATAAAATTAGTGATCGTAACCGTGGGTTGATCAAAATGAGACAAAACACGGCCAGTCTACTATTATCCTTATTATTATCCTTATTATTATCCTAGGACGCACCCTATGTGGCAGAGGTTCCCAAAGTGGGCGATAACGCCCCCTTGTGGGCGCTGCAGGCCTAAACGGGGGCGGTAAGAGACCCAGAAAAAAAATGGGGGCGTCAAATCAAACACACCTTCGCAGTTTAATAGTTATTAGTATAGATAGGTCATTTTCGTAGATAATAGACCGCGGGCAATCATGTTTTAACAAGTTTTTGTTAAATAACCCGATTTGTGCATGTTTAATCTCCACTAATAAAGATCAAAATAATTAATTGAATTTGAAGTTATAGTGGTTTTTAAGTAGCTGAAAAATGGAGGCGCTAAAAAATAACTTATTGTCAATGTGGGCAGTAGACAAAACAAGTTTGGGAACCCCTGCTACATGGCATTGCACTGCGTCCGCCACCCTAAAACATAAAGATGAAAGTCTCATGTGGCGTAATTTCACCAGCACCCCCTTCAAACCGGAACAGCAATGCGAGCACTACTGCTTTGCGGCAGAAATAGGTATGGAAGTAGTACTTCCCCGGACGAACTCTTTCACAAAAAAGCTCTACTACTACTAAAACCAGTGCTGTTTTTACAAGCTTTTATTTTACTTGCAATGTATGGTATGCATGTCCGGGTGGAATCTTGCAACTGAATTTTAAAGCAGTTATCCTCACCTCAACCGATTAAGATGATATTTGGCAAACCTGTAAAGTTCCGATGACAATGCAATATTATGGTGACAGCGAGCTGATCTGATGATGGAGACGGAAGGTGGACAACGGAACTCAATGGATAATAGTAGACTGGCCGTGTTTAGGCTCATTATGATCAGCACACGGTTACGATCACTAATTTTATAAAAGCTTGTATTGAAAAAAAAACAGGCCAAGTGCGAGTCGGACTCGTCGCGCACGAGAAGTTCCGTAGTAAGTTTAAAATTATTATAAATACTTTGATTATAAGATGTAACAAAAAAATTATGCTTTTCGCAATTTTTCCTTTATCTGTGCTATAAGACGTTGATTCGTTCCAAATTTTAAGATTCTGAGTTCATTGGAAATATCCTGTAGGTTTTGATTCCCTTGCGAGGGTCAAAAATTTGCAGTATAAACGGCTGTATCTTTTGATTAAGTTGACTTGGAAGTTTGATTTTTTCACAGCTCCAAGGGACAGTAGACCTGAGTATTCGATATGAATTTCAGCTTGATACCTCCACGCGTTCCTGATAAAAAGGGTCTTGGTTGACAGACAGACAGACGGACAACAAAGTGATCCTATAAGGGTTCCGTCTTTTCCTTTTGAGGTACGGAACCCTAAAAATATTGCTACTACGTTTGTTTGCACCATATCGGAGCAAGTTCCCGCGCTCACCTGCTAGGGTAGTATCGGGAACAAGTGATGAGTAGATCCAACACCGTGGCCGCGAGCGCGCTCTCGTCCATGGAGGCGGCGCCGCGCGCCAGCAGGGTCCACTTCAGCTGAGGCACGCTGCCGACCGCGCGCCACCCTTCCATGCTGTTGTTTGGACCGTATCGGAGCAAGTTCCCGCGCTCACCAGCTAGGGTAGTATCGGGAACAAGTGATGAGTAGATCCAACACCGTGGCCGCGAGCGCGCTCTCGTCCATGACGGCGGCGCCGCGCGCCAGCAGGGTCCACTTCAGCTGAGGCACGCTGCCGACCGCGCGCCATTCTTCCATGCTGTTGTTTGGACCGTATCGGAGCAAGTTCCCGCGCTCACCTGCTAGGGTAGTATCGGGAACAAGTGATGAGTAGATCCAACACCGTGGCCGCGAGCGCGCTCTCGTCCATGGAGGCGGCGCCGCGCGCCAGCAGGGTCCACTTCAGCTGAGGCACGCTGCCGACCGCGCGCCATTCTTCCATGCTGTTGTTTGGACCGTATCGTAGGAAGTTCCCGCGCTCACCTGCTAGGGTAGTATCGGGAACAAGTGATGAGCGGATCGAGCACCGTGGCCGAGAGCGCGCTCTCGTCCATGACGGCGGCGCCGCGCGCCACCCTTCCATGCTGTTGTTTGGACCGTATCGGAGCAAGTTCCCGCGCTCACCTGCTAGGGTAGTATCGGGAACAAGTGATGAGTAGATCCAACACCGTGGCCGCGAGCGCGCTCTCGTCCATGACCGCGGCGCCGCGCGCCAGTAGGGTCCACTTCAGCTGAGGCACGCTGCCGACCGCGCGCCACCCTTCCATGCTGTTGGCCCAGCATTTCGTCTTGTTGTTTATCTCGCCCGACTTGTACAGCTCTTTGAGCTGCACATATTATAAAAAGCACCATTAACTTGAAGCACTGCATAACTTATTTGCTAGGAATTAATTATCAAAAGACAATACCATTACAAGCTTTTATTTAAAACTTGAACTTATTATGAATGGGTCAATAATAAGTGGATACCTGTCAAGCCTAATGGCGGCGCGCGCTACATCGCATGCGCGGTAGAATGACGGCATTTCACCCCTTTTACATTATTATTGGTCAAACAAAAGTTTTATTGCATGAGTTTAGATCAAATATTGTATGAAACTGCACATAATAACTAGGTATTCAAACACATACGTAGACACACACACATGCCTTTTTCCCCGAAGGGGTAGGCAGAGCTTCGATGGGCCTCTTTACAGTGGTTTGCACCATCGTGGAATATAGACGTGACAAGTGGTGAGCTCATCGCCGCCATTGTTTCCCACAACTGACTCGGCTAACGCTTTCTTCCAGCAGTAATACATTCTATAATAAGCTAGCAGCCAGGCTCGTAAAGGCTCGGTTATTACTCACACATAACGTTTTAATAAACCCCGTTATGTAACAGTTTCATAAACTACTATTATTTCATTTAATACTTTGTGTATTAGACATGGTCCTACGATCTTTACGTTGACCCAATATCGCCTCATATTTTAATGGCGATTTTATCGCGAGGCGTGATGTCTATTGTGGTTGGTCTGAAAGTGCCACCGTTCGCGTCTCCATATAGGCCATATAGTACGCTTACTGGTGTGCAATGTACCCGCTGGAAGCTGACAGGGCACTTCCTCTGCAGCAGTGTGCCCTGCTCGAGGTTGTAGTACCACTCGCGGTCGCCACTTGAGGTCGCGGCGCCCGCCTCGATCACGTTGCTCTGCGCCGGCACCGTGGCCCGCGATGTGTGTGAGTGAGCGAGTGTGCAATGTACCCGCTGGAAGCCGACGGGGCCCTTCCTCTGCAGCAGTGTGCCCTGCTCGAGGTTGTAGTACCACTCGCGGTCGCCGCTAGAGGTCACGGCGCCCGCCTCGATCACGTTGCTCTGCGCCGGCACCGTGGCCCGCGATGTGTGTGAGTGAGCGAGTGTGCAATGTACCCGCTGGAAGCTGACGGGGCCCTTCCTCTGCAGCAGTGTGCCCTGCTCGAGGTTGTAGTACCACTCGCGGTCGCCGCTAGAGGTCGCGGCGCCCGCCTCGATCACGTTTTGCTCTGCGCCGGCACCGTGGCCCGCGATGTGTGTGAGTGAGCGAGTGTGCAATGTACCTGCTGGAAGCTGACGGGGCCCTTCCTCTGCAGCAGTGTGCCCTGCTCGAGGTTGTAGTACCACTCGCGGTCGCCGCTAGAGGTCGCGGCGCCTGCCTCGATCACGTTGCTCTGCGCCGGCACCGTGGCCCGCGATGTGTGTAAGTGAGCGAGTGTCATAAGCTCTACTAGGATTCTGAAAGGAAGTAGTCTGACTTGGAAGGACTGCAACGTTACAAATAATATTGAAAATACAATAATTATACTTGAAAATGGCAAATGCACAAGCCGTGCGGCGCTTGTTTGTCATACAAACTTTGAACAAACCCTTTTACCCACTTAGGAATTGAATTTCGTAAAATCCTTTCTTAGGGAGCACCTAGAAGCCTAAAAGAACATGCACGCCTTAAGGTTGCAGGTCAGTGCTGTTTCGTTTGGTTTTATAGATATTAAAGACAGATATTTAACATATTTCCTACAGTTCCCGCCAATAGTACAGTCAAGATAAAAAGTCTCATGTGCCTGTAGTTTTACCGCCTGTATATGTAAAATCATAGCAAATAAGTTTTTTGTGAAAAATATATTTTTCAAAACAAGCTTTTATAAAATTAGTGATCGTAACTGTGTGCTGATCAAAATGAGCCTAAACACGGCCAGTTTACTATTATCCATCGTCTCCATCATCAGATCAGATCGCTGTCACCATCATTTTGTATTTGCATCGGAACTTGACAGGTATGCTAAATTTCAGCTCATTTGGTTGAGGATAAAAACTTGAGGCTTTAAAATTCAGTAGCAAGATTCCGCCCGGACAAACATATTCCACCTGGACATACATAAAGCTTGAGGCTTTAAAATTCAGTTGCAAGATTCTACCCGGACCAACATATTCCACCCGGACATAAATAAAGCTTGATGCTTTAAAATTCAGTTGCAATATACCACCCGGACAAACATATTCCACCCAGACATACATAAAGCATGAGGCTTTAAAATTCAGTTGCAAGATTCCACCCGGACAAACATATTCCACCCGGACAAACTTATTCCACCCGGACATACATAAAGCTTGAGGCTTTAAAATTCAGTTGCAAGATTCCACCCGGACAAACATATTCCACCCGGACATACATTGCAAGTTAATATAAAGCTTGTAAAATATACTGTGTCTTACCTAATACCGTTCCATTCTAATATCTCGCTGACGTTTCTTCTATGTAAAATTAGTTTAGCTAAAAACTGTACAAGTCTATCTCTTTCCATTCTATCACAGGTCTGAAACAAATGGAATACACATCAAGAGACTGACATGTAAACTATTATTAACATCAGCAATCCTTCAAACAATATGAGACACTTTTAGAGGACTCCTAAACTGTACAAACTCTATTTCTGAGAGGTCACTTGAAAACAGTTTTTTTTTTTTTATAGTTTTTTCCTTGATAGACCTTCGTTTGACCGAGACCTCACCTATTGGCTGGGGGTTATAATAAATAAATAAATAAACAATTCTGGACAGTTCACACAACATTATCTAGCCCCAAGCCAAGCAGAGCTTGTGTTATGGGTACTAGATAACTGATATACTTAATACAATACATTACATTGATAGATATTTTTTATTATATCATATTTACATAGTAAATACCCAGAACAAATATCTGCAGACCGTACAAATATTTGTTCCAAGGCGGGAATCGAATCCGCAACCTACTGCGACGCAGGCGAACCTTCACCCGCAGCGCCACAGAGGTCGTCAAAATATTATAAATGCAAAAGCATTTTTATGTTTACCATCCGTCTTTAGACGTCCACTGCTGATGGAAGCTTGCCCATAGAATGTAATGATCGGTTTTGCCATAACCACCTACTACTATTGATTACTAGTATTGGTGTTGATTGGTGTTGTGCTATGGAACGAGCTATGCTCGGAGTGTCTCTGAGGGATAAAATCCGCAACGAAGTTATCCGACAGAGAACTAAGGTCATTGACATAGCTCAGAGAATTAACAAGCAGAAATGGCAATGGGCTGTTTTTTTTTTTTTTTTTTAATTTTGCCACTGAATTACGGAACAAGCAGATGGCCCACCTGATGTTAAGCGGTAACCTCTGCTTATGAACAGTGCATTCCCTCATAGGTCACGTCCACCTAGGACGCATCCTATGTTGCATTGCACTGCGCCCGCCACCCTGAGACGTAAAGATGAAAAGTCTCATGTGCCTGTAATTTCACCGGCACCCTATATTTATGCCGAGGAACCGACAACCGCTGGGGTAAACTTGTTTAGAGTGGACACCACGTCTTGTTAAACGTAGTGTGGGGCGCCCCCTGGCTAGGTGGAGCGACGATCTGCGTAAGGCGGCTGGAAGAAAGTGGATGGGAAGAGCTGGAAATCGGTCTAAATGGCGCGCATTGGGAGAGGCCTATGTCCAGCAGTGGACTGATACAGGCTGATGATGATGATGATTAGTGTTGAGTTCTCCGGTGGATGCTGCTGCCCATGCCCTGGTGTAGTTTGTGCTTTGAGGTGACAATTCTTATTACAAGGCCTATATGTGACACTTTAAATTGAGTTCTTACCCTATCTAACATCTGTACAATATACTTGGTGTCCGCGAACGGCCCTATGTCCTCGAAATACCGCCCGTACACTATCGTCATCGCTTGCAGACACATGCATTTCATCTCCACTTTGGGCGTGGAGAGAAACCGGTGGTATAGGTCGTTGAAGAATTCGTATCTGAAACACAAACAATGTTGGACTTGAAAACAGTTTGATGAATAGAGTTATCCCACTAATATTATAAATGCGAAAGTTTGTGTGTGTGTTTGTTACTTCTTCACGCTGAAACGGCTGGACGGATTTGCATGAAATTTGGAATGGAGATAACTGGACTCCCGGAATAACACATAGGCACATTTTTATCCCGATATTCCTACGAGATCGAGACTTACGCGGGTGAAACCGCGGGGCGCTGCTAGTATTTACACACGCCTTTTTCCCCGAAGTGTAGGCAGAGCCTCAATGGGCCTCTTTTCACTGTGGGTTGCACCATCGTGGAATATAGACGTGACAAGTGGTGATATCATCGCCGCCATTGCTTCCCACGACAGACTCGGCTAACGATTTCTTCCAGGAATAACACATTCCATAATAAGCTAGCAGCTAGGACAAATCTTATACCAACAAGTCTTTTTTTTTTCTTACACAATATATATTACACCGTTCATTAGGATATTGTACCTTAAAAATCTCCAAAGTTTTGACTAGGTACTCAAAATCGGGTAAACCCGGCTTGGATCGAGATCGGATCTTCAGGTTAAAGATATTTATTCTCAAAAGAAATTACATTTCGCTTAATGAGAAAATTACTAATTTAAACTTAAGTTCTAAAATAAACAGTGAGCATGCAGAACGTTAAACGGGTAAACGGTTTTGAATGCAGGTTTTTTATTTGAAAGCCGGTTTTCTAGCGATGGTTCTTAGACATGTTTTATCAAAATCGGTCTGCCGATACATTGGGTTGGGTTTTTTTTTTAATTTTTTTTAAATAACTATTTAAAAGAGTAGTAATGTTCCTTGGTCCTGATGGTGAGTTTGTTGAGTTTGCGTGAGTTTATGTATGTATGCGTAAATCGCATACATACATAAACTCACGCTTGTTTCCCGGAGGGGTAGGCAGAGACCACGGATTTCCACTTGCTACGTTCCTGCTTCATTCACTCTTATTACATTCTTCATACATGCTCGTCGGTTAAGGGGTTACTTACCTACTTATTTTAAGACCTTTCATATATTACATTATGTTCAAGCAAATAAATTTATCTTTATCTTTATCTTTAACTTTATCTTTAAGGGTACTCTTGACCTGGCCTTTTTCTAGAACGAACGTATTCTGGTCTGAATACGTTCGCCGAGGTCTTCCCTTCCCACTGTCCCATTCACGCTCGTCTTATGTACCCATTTCGTCAATCTACTATCGTCCGTTTATTGTCGATCGATACGATTATCGATCGTAAATCTCATTTTTAACACTAACTATGGTATAGGACTCACGATTTCCTAATAGGGCTGTCGTCATTGTCCCGCTGCTCCAAGAGTATCCTCAAGTAGTAGTCTCCTATCTTGACTTCGTTCTGCAGACACTGGTAGTGCACCTCCAGTTCAGCGTGGTTCCACGAGGTGAGCATGGTGCCGGCCACTTCGCGGTCCGATATGAACGCTCGCAGTTCGTTTTCTAACGCGTTACGGAGTTCTTCCCGAGTCTAAAGTAAAAGGATAACTGTTACGTATACTCAAAAAGCCCTCAACACCCTTCGCGTCCAATACAATAATGCATTCAGGATGTTGTTGGTGCTCCCGCGGTTCTGCAGTGCCTCAGGCATGTTCGCGGAGGCACGCGCTGATGGATTCGCCGCCTGCATGTGCAAGAAAGTCGCCTCCATGATGAGCAGAGTTCACGGGACCTCCAACACCATCCTGAATACTGTGGCTGATAAATGGGATAGTCCCTTTTTTAAGCACTGTGTTCGAGTGATGACGAAATAATTAAATAATGTTTCGTCATTGTATTCAACCCATTGTATTTATGTATTTTTGTGTTTTGTATTCGATGTATTTCATGTCTAACATAGCTCTAAGTCTAACTAACACTATATAGATCCTGGTTATCTGAAATAAAAATATATTAATTAATTAATTAGTTACTATTAAAAGATAAACGGCTAATTACCACTATTATTCGTCACTTTGCTGACGTTTCGAGACTGAGTTCAGAAGCCTCTTCATCATGAGCACCGCCCGCGACCGCGTTCGACGGTGGACCAGCGAATACTGCGTGCAACCGCGCGCTCAGCTCGCTGGGACAGCGGCGGCGGCGGCGGCGGCGGTAGGTTTGTTGCGCGCGCGTCGAGAATTAGTTCATCTACGTCACTAGCACTACCTACGTCGTCGGTATAAGGCTGCGTACACACTGCACTCACGGTATCACTCTCCAGACCGATTACAGTACTACAAACAGTAGTGGCGGAGTGGAGTAAAGGTTGCCATGCCGGCGAAATACCCCATCCCCGATCGCGATTGAAATTTGGATGTCGGCTAATCTCAATTGCTTCCCGTATCTTGCGAGGAACAAAAAACTTCTCTTTCGCAAGAACTGAAATTTTGTCAAACCGTAGGTAGTGGGACGATTCCGAGATCATTGCATGCTCTGCAACCGCCGACTTTTCTACGTCCAGATTTCTAACACTCCTGATGTGTTCCGTCAATCTAGCCGATATGTTACGCCGGGTTTCACCTATGTAACTCTTGCCACAGTCACATGGTATACTGTATACACCGGGCATACCCAGAGGATCCCTGTCTTGACGAATAATAGTGGTAATTAGCCGTTTATCTTTTAATATGATTCCCAACCACGATAGTTTCAATTCTATAATTAGTTACTGTTACTGTTAGCCGGAATCATCCCATTGTTGGGCAAAGGCCTCCCCCCATATCCTACAGTCACTACAATCCTGTGCTATTGTTTGCCAATCTGTGTTAAAATTGTGTCTAATTCATCGCGCCATCTCCTGCGTGGTCTGCCGCGACGCCGTCACGCTGTGTCTGGGCTCCACATAGTGGTTATTTTGGCCCACAGCTCATCAGGCAAGCGACAGACAAACAAAAGGATAACATTGAAAGAAATTACTTTAACGGTCTGTCTCATAAAAAATGCTAAAATGAGACATTAGGTGGTGATTAAGTAATGCGTACTCTAAGCCAGTAATTTTCACTTTATCGGGTATCTATGCGCTATCTAAAGTGAAGCTAAAGCCAAATTATGGCAACAATTTATTTATTTTTCTTTCGGATTCTACCGATTTCATAAAACCTTCACTTTCCCATCTATTTTGATAGAAGTTGACATTTTCTTTTTGAGACATAGATGGCGCGATTCGTAAACTTGAAACTTTGCTAAAGTGCTACAAGGATCATTTAGCACGTCTTGTGGCCGCCGTTGTGCTGTTTGATATTAGATTACAAGGCGCGACGGTGTTAGTGCCAAATGATCCTTGTAGGAGTGTACTTACCTTTACTTTATCATTATTTCACTGGGGTTTTTGTTTTAAAATCGAATATAATTCTCAATAGCTTTCTAATAGCCCTATCACCTATGTTACATAGCTCCTTTAAACTGTAAAACATTGTGCATGACAATTCGTTTATTTTTTGACAGTATATGTATAGTATTATTTTATCTGTGACTATAGTCACATGCTTGTGGGTGACACCTATCACCACATTGAAGAATTACGAACGCAAAAAGATGCTGCCACGAAGTGATGCAGCTTTCTTCCAAGAGATGGCGCTATCGCCAATAAATCACGAAAATTCTGAATCACGCAATGAAATAATTTTTGAGTTTGAACATTATTATTATTATTTATTTAAACCATATATAGAACCTCCCAATAATATCAGTTGGTCGTACAACCCTGAACAAGTGGGCCGTCCTGGTGGAAGATCTTCCCTTTTCAATAGAGAACACACTTCAGAATCATAATTTGTGCCTTAAAAACTCTCAATTTTTCTGTGGAGTTGCCCCAAAACATTATGCCGTAACGTAGTATTGACGCAACATGTCCATGATAGGCTGTAAGTACAGCTGACTCATTTATAACTGTACTTAGTTTGAATACGTATTTCCAACCGTTGCTCTCGATAATGCTCACCGTATGGTTCCATATGAGGTTGGGCAGCGCGTGGTCCCTGTGGAACTGGTAGTAGAACATGGGCCAGTTGGCCGTCGACTTGAGGCGCTCGCGCCGCCGTCGCAGCACCACGGGGCGCTGCGTCGCGTCACGCTTCTCCGCGGAGGGCGCGCGGCCCGAGCGCTGCATCCAGTGTTGCAGCGCCACTTGGGCGTAGTGCTACAAATCAATAATAATAAATAATGCTGTTCACACAACATTATCTAGCCCCAAGTTAAGTAGAGCTTGTGTTATGGATACTAGATAACTGATATACTTAATACAATACATTACATAGACAGATGTTTTTTTATTAATACATATAGAAAATATCCAGAACACCCTGAACTATAATATCTGCAGATCGCACAAATATTTGTTCCGAGGCGGGAATCGAACCCGAAACCTCCTGCGTCGCAGGCGAACCTTCGCCCGCCGCGCCACAGAGGTCGTCAATAATAACAATAAGCTACAATAATACTAGTAGTTCTGCGAACAGTAGACATCGCCAGCACAAACTTTTTTGCAACAGTATTGTTCAGTATGTGCTTGATGTATAACTCCATATCGGGGCGGTGCCCGCTCGGGATACTGACAGAGAATGTATAATATGTATAGCTATCTGCATCTTATATTATCTATATAGGTACCTACAGGTCTAGCGCTTAACAGAGTCTGTCCCTGAGGTATGGAAGTGTGGCTTCATTATGTCACATGTCATGTGATAATTTGAGAGACGAAAACATCCCTCCCATACCGCTCCCATACCTCAGGGACTGACTCAGTTAAGAGCTAGACCTGTAATTTATTATAATAATATATCTTCAACAGCCTATTGTCCACTGCCGGACAAAGGTCTCCCCCATAGAATGCGACGAATGGTCTTAAGCCGCCTTCCTGCGACCTCTAGAATGCCTTTAGTCCATCGAAAGGGGCCCCCCCTTTCGATGGACTAAAGGCCTCTTTTGCGTCATCCAGTATGTGGTCGCCACTTAGATCCTTTCTTTCCCAACGGTTATCAGCCCTGTGAGCTATTTGGCCTGCCCAATGCCAATTCAGCTTGCTAATTCTGAGAGCTATGTCGGTATTATTGGTTCTTCTACGGACTTCCTCATTCCGGATTCTATCACGTAGTGAAACTCCAAGCATAGCTCACTCCATAGTCCGCTGCGCAACTTTGAGTTTTCCTATGCGGCCAATAGTTAGCGACCACGTCTCAGTGCCGTAAGTCATCACTGGCAGTAGACCTGATTATAGACTTTCCTCTTGAGGCTCTGCGGTATGCATAAACATTGTGACATTTGATCTGACATTGACATTTTATTTAGTAAATTTTTAAAATATAAAAATACTTTGTAGTATTAAACTTATAAATCTGAGAATTTTGACAATGCTATTGCAGCTACAAAGTTTGATTGTTTTTTGTATTGTTTTATTTTATCTACACTAATATTATAAAGACGAAAGATTTGTACCTATTTTTGTATGTTTGTATGTTTGTAATGAATAAACTCAAAAACTACTGTGCCGATTTGAAAAATTATTTCACCATTGGAAAGCTACATTCACCCTGAGTGACATAGGCTACCAGTGGGGGGGGGGGGGGTAGGAGGAGGGGAGGTTGTCTATAATATAAAACAAAGTCGTGTTAGTTACACCACTTATAACTGAACGGTGCCCCGATTTAGCTGAAAATTGGTGGGAAGGTAGCTTAGAACCAGGAGATAACATAGGGGGAGGGGTAGGAGGAGGGGGAGTTCATCGGGGGCTTCCCGTGCGAAGCCGGGGTGAGTCGCTAGTTTTGTATAATTTGAGTTTTGTTTCTTGTTTGACTTGACTAAGTGTTCCGTGTGAGCCTATAGTATAAATAATTGAATTGAATAGACATAGAATCTTTTCACTATATCTTATGCGGTATGCCACATCCAAGTTGTATTCGTCGGCTGAGTAATATAATAAATAACACAGAATTACCTCAATATGTTTCTCGACGTACTTGAGTTGCCGCTCGATGGCCTCTACGTGCGGCGAGCGCTGCTTGAGCGTCGCCTGCGCCAGCTGCAGGTTGTCTCGCTCTTGCAAGCGGTCCTCTTCTAGCACCGCGGCCGGCGGGGCCTCCGTGGATTCCAGGAACGCTAGGAGCCCAGAAGGCTACAACAAGAGGCAACATTTTAAACATTTTATCAAATCATATTTGCTTGAAGAAAACACTGGATTAATAGCGAAAATAACATCGAAATGACTTGTATGGACTAAAATTTCGATGTTATTTTCGCTATTAATCGCCTGTTTTCTTAAACCAAATATGATTTGCCGCAAATAATGACCAATAAAAAAGCCAACAAAAATTATACTCTGTTCGCCCATATTTGGTAAAATACATTAGTATGAAAAAGCAACCACCTTAAACAGGGGCAGTCTACTGAATTCAGCGTTGTCCTACTTCGACACTTTCATCAGATCAGCTCGCTATCACCATTATATTGTAGTGGAATCGGAACTTGGCAAATATAAAAAACAGCCAAATCGGATATCGGCAAGTGGGACAATCGGCTTTCAAGATTTAACCTAAAGGAACCTAACCTAACCTTTTAGGAAAGTTATATTTAAAGCTGCTTGAACGAGCGAATTCCTGTGGCATCTAAGGTGAACCGGTTGTTTGCCCATTATTAGATAAATAACGTAGCGCAAACGCCCTGTTGGTTAAGCCTGTTCAAAATTCGCGTGGTCTCAGTTCGGAGCGAACCACTGGTGCAATCCGAGGATGCACAAATTGCACAATCGCGTCGTGCGCACTTGGAACCGGTTACCAGACTCAGTGATCAGTGAATTCTTTCAAAAATAGACTATACAAACATTTAAAGTGCACTGATATGTACCAATATATACACGCATCAGCTCCGAGAGCTGCCTGTGTAAATAAATAATAAATAAATAAATTATGCAAACATTTGTGCCGAAACTGGAATCAAACCCGCGCGTAAGCCTCTTGCGTCACGTACAACCCACTACTCTCCCATCGCGTTATCAACTCGTCAATAATAGACGACTCCATCAAAAGGATCGGGAAAGTCTAAGACACGACACCAGTGTTCTGTGAGCGTTAATGGTGGGTTTTACGGTACATTCTTGAAAGCATAAAATAGCACCTTTTTCGAAAAAAACATTTTTATCGTTGGTATGATTATTATTATTATTTTCTATCTTACCTTTTTTAAAATTGAGTCAAGTAGATTTTTGAAATTTGAGCATACGTTACTTTTAGTATTATTCTTATTATTCGTTTTCTTTATGTTAGTGTGTTGTTGTATAGCCGTTGTGAGAGGTTAGCCGTAACGCCAACAAGTGGTTCTGCCGGAAGACCAGCTTTGGTTGCTAGCTTGCTGTCAACCAACTCATGCTGAGGCAGAGCCATTTTGTTACTAGAGTTACACCTCGTACCTTCATATCTGTTTCTTCTTAGTTTAATACGTGTCTCTGTATAGCTCATGTATACAAATAAATGTATATTCTTCTTCTTCTTGTTCTACTTATCTATGAATGTACCATGATCCTCTTGAGTAAGTTATGGGCCGGCGCGTGGTCGACTAGCCACAGCGCCACTAGATGCCTCGCCAAATGCCGGCGATGTAGCTTGGTGCCGTCCGCAGCCGCGGCGTACAGCGCCGTCAGCAGGTGCCGCGGTAAAGCGGCCTCGGCTAACGCTAAAGCTTGCATCCGCGAGCCAACGCAGGCCCCGCCCTCTTCGACCAACGCGCGCATCACGAGACCCGCGCCTTTCACGATGGCCATAGATGGGTGCTACGGGACATATTTAATTTACTAAATAGATGGTAAATGGATAGATGGTGAATGGAATGGTTAATCTGAATAGGTGGTACACATGCTTGTAGCTCGTATAAAACAAAAAGTTTTTTTAAACCCCGGACGCAAAAACGACGGCGTGTGTGTGTGTTTGTGTGTGTGTGTGTGTGTGTGTGTGGCATCGTAGCTCCCGAACGTAGCTCAAAATCGGTTCAGAAGTTTCATTGCGTTGAGGGTTTTTTAAATTTTTACAAAATTAATTACTCATTTTACTACGTGAATGACGGAACAAGCAGATGGCCCACCTGATGTTAAATGGTAACCTCTGCCTTTTACAATGAAATGCCTCATAGGATCACGTCCTCCTAGGACGCACCCTATGTGGCATTGCACTGCGCCCGCCACCCTGAGACGTAAAGATAAAAAGTCTCATGTGCCTGTAATTTCAACGGCACCCATACCCTTCAAACCGGACACAGCAATGCGAGCACTACTGCTTTGCGGCAGAAATAGGTAAGGACTTCCCTGGACGAACTTTTTCACAAAAAAACTCTTCTACTACTAAAAGTACTAAGTACTAAAGGTCCTGCTAGTAGCTTGTATGCTAACAATTAGCATGCTAGGAGATAGCAAGCCATTTTTTTTCCTCTGCGGGGGAATATGAGGGAGACTAAGGGGAGACTCCCATGACTTCTCAAAGCGTTTCAAGATAATGGATGCCAGCTGCCAGCTGCCAGTCTGGTATTACTGTGAAGGCATTTGGCATAGGCATTTTGGATAAATGGTAGTGTTCTGTATAGTTCACGAGCAACTCGCATGAGTACCCGGAGTGTGTAAGCATGATGGGCGGCAGGACCTGCCGCAACTGGTCCTGGCCTCAGCCAGATAAAGTGCGCTACCGCGTATAACCGTAAGGTTGGTCGGGCAGCCACTTTAAACACGTTGTAGACGATGTGGGTTTGTGCAGGCATTTGTGTCAGCCTAAATGTAAGGGAATCAAGCAAGATTATGTTACGGTGTCCACGCATTCGAATTGTATTTTGACACCGAGACGATGAGAACTAAACCTATACAGGTAGAAGTGCGTATTTTTCAGATTAGTTGTTTCCTACTTTAGAACTGATAGAAACTTTACCTCAAAAAGCTTGAAAAGTACTCGTCCCTTATTCGCCACCATTTCCAGCAGCTGGTCGAATTGCTTGCCGTCCGTGGTCTCACTGTACGGCACGCAGAGGGCGAATGTGAGGAAATCCAACATGGCCGCCACGACCAACGCACCGCTGCTTCCCGTCTGAAACACACCACGAATGATTGACTTGTGACAATAGTTAGATTTTTTCCCAACCAGCCCTTCCGTGTGAACGTTAGCTGATTAGCCCATACTGTCCCATTGTTGGGCAAAGTAAGTAAAAAAAAGTAACACTTTTATTTTGACAAAAAACTATACACAACACAAATAAGTAAGTAAAACAGATAGGCTTTGACAGCGTTTTGGCTGTGTTTTGTGTTTTGTTTGTTTGTGTTTTGGTTTGTTTTTGTTTGCGTGTTGGCAAAGGCCTCCTCCCATTTCCGCCAGTCACTACGTTTTTGTGCAACCGGTTCTCATCCCTCTCATAGGCGTCCAGTTCGTCCCGCCACCTCATGCGTGGTCTGCCGCGACGCGCCGTCTGGGTAGTTGGAGGATGAGGTTGCCACTCCAGTATAGGGCTTGGAAGAGCATCAAACAACGCTGACTGACGCCACCTAAAGAACAATTTACATACATACATAGGCACACGCCTTTTTCCCCGAAGGGGTAGGCAGCGCCTCAAAGGGCCTCTTTTCACAGTGGGTTGCAACATCGTGAAATATAGACGTGACAAGTGGTGAGCTCATCGCCACCAATGCTTCCCACGACTAAGCTAACGCTTTCTTCCAGTAATAAAACATTCCAAACAACAATTTATAGATGATAAAAGCCCTGACGATAGTACAGTACCACATGCTCCGCCCACATGGAGAGCAGCGAGTCGAGGAAGGCGGGCGAGGACAGCATGCTGGCCTTGTTGAGCTGCTCCTGGCGCAGGTCCGGCTCCTGGTGCATGGGCTGCATGAGCGCGCACACCGCGTCCAGCGCCGCAGTATAGAACAGATAGTACAGTACCACATGCTCCGCCCACATGGAGAGCAGCGAGTCGAGGAAGGCGGGCGAGGACAGCATGCTGGCCTTGTTGAGCTGCTCCTGGCGCAGGTCCGGCTCCTGGTGCATGGGCTGCATGAGCGCGCACACCGCGTCCAGCGCCGCGGGCGCGCACGCCGCCCCGCCGCGCCGCAGCGCGCCCACTACTCCGCCACCGATCCACTCGCGGAAACTGAAACACAATATTATTCTCTAAAACACAACACTGAAACACAACATTTTGTGGTCTAGGGGTGCAATAAGAAAGAAATACGCGGACGAAGACACGGGCATTCCACTAGATATTTATATACAAATGTTCGCTTGCGTATATATCATATAGAAGCTCTAAGTCACACAGCGGGTTATAGAGAGAGTAGGCTGCATTTCTCCATATGATAGAATCAGAAATGAGGAGATCCGTAGAATAACCAAGATCACTGACATAGCTCACAGAATTAGAAAGTTTTTTTTTATTTATTTATTATTATCTAACCAGTATCTACCCGCGGCTTCGCTCGCGTTTTACCAGGATAATAAGAAAATGTACGACCTGACTACGGAAAATCTTTACTGAAAAGTATGAAAAATACCATATCTTAAGAAATAAAAACATTTGCATATGTAATATATATTTAGAATGACCAAAATTATAATTATTATCATTATTATCATTATCTATCAATTCGTTTGATACAAAACATGATAAAGGGTGGCCCAGAGAGATATGCACTTTTGATTTCGCGCGCATTTCTAAACCAGATGAGAGAGGGGTGCGGGAGCGGTAACAGTGCGTAGCGTGGGCTTTTTAATTATAGTCGCCATGAGTCGTTACACGGGAGAGCAGCGCGCGTTTTGTGTCCGTGCATTTTATGAGAATGCTCAATCTCATCGCGCGTACAGACTCCCGTACTCGCTGAATGTTTTCATCGGTCCGTGAAACTCTTTCGCGAGGCCGCATTTTTTGTGTCGATCCTGTTCTTTCAAATTTGTAGATCCATTGTTTAATTAAATTAGTGCTTGGACCGTGTAACGACTCATGTCGACTAAAATTACAAAGCCCGCGCTACGCACTGCTTCCGCTCCCGCGCCCCTCTCGCATGTGGTTTAGAAATGCGCGCGAAATCAAAAGAGCATTTCTCTCTGGGCCACCCTTTATAATTAAATAAATAAAAAAGTTTGAGTCGTGTAACTATCTCTGATCGAAGCGTGTAACTTATCTATAAAATCCGCCATGTTTTTTTTTAATGCCATGACTTTACAAACTTTATACCGTTTTGTCTGATAATAATTACAACATCTATGGGTAGATGGAAGAGTGTATGTGGATGTGTGCATGAACGTGGGTATATACGTTTGTAGTTGTATGTAGTAAGACTTACCCAGGAAGTGTAGTAAAGGCGGCGAACCCCACTTTGCTAGCACACAAACGACGAAGCGCATGGAACTGTGCCTCCAGCTCTCTCGGTGGCAAATTGGCGGTTGGTGAACTATTCACCAAGGCAGACAACGCTCCGGTGATGAGTTTCTCTTTGTTTTCAGCAAAGAGACGCTAATGGAAAACATGGAAATGAGGGTAGTGATTTCAAGCTCAATATGGGTCACATACATCCACTGGGTGTTCGTCCAGCTTTTAGCGTGTAACCCCTTGGACATACTTGACCCAAGTGACCTCAGAACTCGGTATTGAGGTTGCGCTAGTTTTCAAATCAAAAATAAAGCGTTAGAATGTTACTTGTCATAATGTATGAAAGGAGAATGATAACATTCGTAAACTATTTACATGGAGCCAAGGCATTACTATGAGATGGGTAATAAGGTTGTACCAATAATTATAAATCAAAACATATTAAGACTGATTTTCCATGGCCGCTAGCAACCATAAGATTGGAGTACATTTATTACATAAGAAATCATTATTGAAAGAAATAGTAATAAAATTGGAAGGGACTTACAAGATCCCACGTTAGAAACAGCCACAACAGGGGCGCGGCCTACGAGGCACAGAACACATCTATAAACGCTCACAAGAAATGCAACAAAACAAGCACAGAAGCGTAAAAATGCTATAAAATGTGTGACACCGATTGAGACCTAGAAAACAGTCGTTCAGGGCTGTTATTCGCTATGACCATAGGAGATTACTTGACATTAACGTGTGACTTCACAATGTCTTCTGAACGATGATTCCACGCAGATATCGTAACGATCCCGCGTTATGTCACGTTTGGTCATAGCGAATAAGGGGGCAGAACTAGATTCCATACAAAGTTAGTTCGACCAATTTGAATATTATTCATTAGCTGGTACTTGGTAGATGTCATCTAATAGGCGAGGCCTCTACGTTAGAATGCATTGGGGGAATATTGCGATCACCAATCAGAGCCAAGCGTGGTGATAATAGCAAATCCACTCCATTACATTATACAGGGCTTCCCAAGACTATGCGACATAAAGAGAATGTACCTTAAATATTGTAGATAGAATATTTTGCGGAAAAGAGACTTTATTTTATTTTTAAAAGTTAGTAATACTGCATTCAAAGTTTTTTTTTTAAATTACTTGCTTCGTCTGGCGATCGATCCGACTTAGGTGTGAAAAAAAATACACGCCGTATTTTTATGACGCCAATCGAAAGAATGGACAAAAAATAATAATTCCTCTCAAGTAACATAGTATCTTAAAACAAATACATAAAACAAGCTCTGCTTAGCTTGGGGCTAGATAATGTTGTGTGAACTGTCCAGCATTATTTATTTATTATTTATTTATTAAATGAATAACGTAACATTAACCATTTTTATCAAATTAAAAACATACTTGATATACGTAATTTATTTTATCAACACTCAAATCGAAAAATTCGAATTACGAATTCAAAGACGGTTCTATACAGACGCACTTTATAGACGCATATACATAAAATTAAGAATAAAACTCATTATAGTACCGCCAACTGTATCATAAAACTCATTATAGTACCGCTATCTTTTTTTTTATTAATTCATTAATATGGTTATAGCCTGAATATGAAAAAAAAGGCGCACGCATGCGCAGTTCGAACTGTGAAAAATGGCGCACGCATGCGTAGTTTGAACTTAATTTCCCGCGCTTCCCATACATTTTTTTGCCGATCGTGTTTTCCTTTGTTTAATTTCAATTGTTCCTATGAGTGAAGATAAAGTAGTGTATGAAACTGCATATAACTTAGGTATTAAAACACTCGAGTCAACCTATTATCGGACTCTCGTGTTTTAATACCCCTTCTTATATGACAGTTGCATAAACAACTATTATTAATTAAATTTTAAAAAATCTTTTAATGCAGTATTACTATGTTTTAAAAATAAAATAAAGTCTCGTTTCAGCAAAAGTTTATTTCCCTCCATGTCGCATAGTCTTGGGACGCCCTGTATAGGAGGGCTCCTCCAGCAGTGGACGTCTAAGGCAGCTGATGAATAAATGATGAACCAGTATGTTTTACTGTTTCCTAGGACTACAGTTTCTTAGTATCAAATAAATGTATAGTCAGAAATAAATTAAAATAACAGTTTACATCACACACAATATTGGGAATAACGTCTAGTTTATACGATGGCAGTGACTGGACCCAGTGACTCGGAATTTCGGACCCAGTCACTGGGTTCATGTAGACGGGATCGGAGGTAGATCAGTATGCTATGGATTATTGACACCGGGCACGAAAATAGACGGGTAGTTTATTCATGTGATATGACTTGAAGACGCGAAGTCAGCACTGGACTATGGCTCGAAACTAGTGTCTACACGAGCCCAGTAGCAAGGCAGCTCTGGACTGGGTTACTGTACTGCTATGTTACTGGCATCGTCTAAACCAGGCATAAAGCCGCAAAATATCTTATTCAATTGTTTACTAAAATATCAAATTGTCTCCATGGAAAATTAGTCCTGTTGGGGTCTTTCTAATAACTTTTACTTTAGGAGAAATTTTATATTTCAGATTCGTTAAACAAATTTAACAAATTGTTCTACGTTTAGATATTATTAGTATTCGTCACTCTGCCAAATTACATAGAAGTCGTTTGATCGTTACGACGTGCAAACAAACATCTTAACATGCAAACTTTCGAGTTTATAATATTAGTAGGAAGAGCGATGTGAATTAGAAAAAGTCAGTCATGGACTTAGTATACAAAAGGACTGAGCGCTCTAAAAAATCATAATACCGAAACAAGACCTTATTCTATTAGGTTAAGACTCAATTTAGATTACCGTCATAGATAGAGGTAAAACGAGCCAAGAGAGATATATAGGTAGAATAGAGTCAGTTTGTCCCTTTCTAACACTTGAAATGATAGCTTTATGATAGCAAGGGTGACCATGACTATTGTATAGGTAAATAGTTAAATACTAAGAGGTCATCGATACTACAAATCTAAAAGTTGGCCGTCGCGGGACGCCCGGCAGACGAGAAACATCACGGCATGGCTGCGTCACGAGTCACGCCGTTTGCTGACACTGAACACTCGGTAAGTAATCAGTAACAAGGTTCGATAACACTTTCTGTGATATTAGAAAAAAAACGTGTTTCCTACAGTCCCGAGTCATCTATTAGGGGAGGTCAACATTTTATTTTACGAAATTAACAAAAAGTGTTATCGATTCGTGATACTGATCACTTACCAAGCCTCCAGTATGAATCTGGCTGCATAAATAACTGTTAAAAATAATTAGATTTTAATAATGTTTGTTCCACTCCACGTTCATAAGTGTCTATGGAAAAAGTCTCCTGGACATGACTTTATTTTATGGTCACCGTATTAGAAGTAGACACACTAACTAATTCCTCTCCGCCCGGACCTCGGTTACGAGTAGACGTTACTAGCCACTTACAAGTTTTATTTAAATTATTAAATCAAATTCGTAACAAAAATATTCGCTTGCTAAATTCGGAGTGCATAAGTCATAAGGAGTTGAATAGATACAACGCGTGCGCCGTGCTCACTTGGACGACGGAACCTGTCTACGTGTGCGTGAGTCAGCCTAGATAATGCACACCACGGCATCGTATTGGTGTACTTGTTGTACTGTGTCCGCGCGCTAACTCCTTCATCTTTATGGTTACCTGGTACATTGAGTGACTCATACCTCGCTGCCTGACACCGCTGCTTACTGCATCGACGGCTCACTGGATAAATTATTATTGCCTTTTGTTCTGACTCAGGCGCCTGATTCTTTCTTTGCTCGAATAATTTTATCAGGACTTAATTTTATTCGCTTCTATACAATATTGTTTGCGACCGTACAAGAATTTTATATTTATATAATGTCTTTCTACCGAACGCCAGAAAAGGCAGGATCTGATTCAGACCTACTCAAAAAAATTGAGCTAGAAGTTACTCCACGTAGAGATGGCGTGGGCCCTAGAGGTAAACGCAGACACTCTCCAGGAGTAGATGAAAAGTTGTCACTTTTTGAGGACAGAATATGTCTGATGTTTAAAAATCTAAAAGAAGATATAGACTTGAAATTCAAAAAGATAGAATCGAAGCTAATAGATATCCACAAGAATACGGGGGACATCGAAAAGTCAATGGAGTTTCTGGCAACCAACTTTGAAGAGATGAGCAAGAAAGTTGACAACCTCGAGCAGCAAATCAAGAATAAACAAACACAGATAGACAACCTTGAAGATAAATACGAGAACCTCCAGCGGAGTGCCCGCAGCTCTACTCTAGAGATCCGGAATGTTCCAAACTCTCCAAATGAGACCAAGGAAGTCCTTTCAAGTTATATTGTTCAGATGAGCGAAACTGTGGGAGCCAAGATGTCTTCCAATGATATCAAGGATATTTTCAGAGTGCCTGGCAAGTCTGAGACAAACAAGCCAATCATTGCGGAGCTGACTACGACTATTCAGAAACTTAGGCTTATTAAAGCCGTCAAAAGCTTTCCAAAACCAAATATGTTCCGTTTAGCATTCTTAAAAAGGGCATTCCTCATAAAGATAATTTTCAAATTCATGCCCACACGTGCAGGGATTACCCAAAACACTTGTGCAATTGCTTATGCCTTGAACAGGTTAATTGTATAAAGTATCTGGGAGTAATGATAGATAGCCAACTATCGTGGATGCAACATATCGTTTCAGTTGCCTCCCGAGTACGAAAATTAATTTGGATTTTCAAAAACCTTCGAAATGTTGCCACTGAGGACTTATTAAAATCGGTTTATTACGCACTTTGCCAATCTGTAGTTGGCTACTGCATTCCTGTTTGGGGCGGAGCTTGCAAAACTTATCTAATTAAACTAGAAAGAGCACAGCGATCTGTGTTAAAAGTTATGAACTTCAAACCCTATCGCTACTCCACCGAACTATTGTATAAAAAGTGTAAAGTTCTCTCAGTACGACAGTTATTTATTCTTGATCTTATTACAGCCTTTCACAAGATTGTCCCTTTTAATTCACTTGTATTTAACAATAGGCGTCAGTCCAGTAGTGTATGCAGCGTCACTCCTTGCAAAACTAAGTTTGCAAACCGTCACCCCTATTTCCTGGGAGCCTACGTCTATAATAAATTAAATAAAATTCTATTGTTTTACCCAGTGACTGTCTTTAAATGCAAATCCATGGTTCAAAACTGGCTATTCGACCTTAACTATTCAGAAACTGAAAAAATTCTAGAAATTTTGTCTTAGAACTTAAGTACTTTACAAAACCACATACATTTTATTCAGTATATTCATACAATTATTCGTACATACAAACTCTCACTCACTCACACACCCACACACACACTCACATCTGGGTGTCTCCTGTAATACCCAGACTCCTAAGAGACTGGTGGTAGCAGGAGAGCCCGCACACACATTTACCCTCACGCACTACACACTAATACACCCTACACACCACATACACTCTCACGCACCCATTATCAACCATAAATGTTTCTAACCTTAATTTAGTTACTTAGTATCTACCTAAATACTTTGTAAATTCTTAAATTTTATTATATTGTGAAGTACAAGTTATAATTAAGCTAAAAATCTGGTATCTAATCCATTCAATGTCCGGCGGAGGGCATAGGTATGCCATCTCACAGGATTTTTCCTAGTTTGGATACCTATGTTGTCCCACCCAGGAATAATGATTCTAAGAACACTGAATCTGATGTACACTATAATGAATTTGTGACGTTTGTTACTGAATAAATTACTATTACTAAATTACTAAATTAACTCTATAGTTCATATCTTGCTCGGCTCGTTTTTCAGCAGCCAGCGCTCAGTCCTTTTGTATACTAAGTCCATGGAGACAGTAGATGCGTTTATATATAAAATAGTGTATCTTACGTCTTGACTGACGGAGTAAATGAGACCGCTATAGCCGATGTTGGCGTTGAACCTCTCTATCACTTCTGCGCGCGACATGCCCACTGGGTTTTGAAATAACCTGCAAATACAAGGAATCAATGGTTTTATTTGAATGAATAACGGAACTAGCAGATGATCACAATATTTATTTTTCCAGACTAGGCTTGTGTAGTTCAGGTACGAAGAATCGTACGTGGGGTTATTTTCCACTATTGAGCGAGAACGAACTATTCCCCGAGATCATCCTTATTAGTTCAATAGTACCTACTATTAGTTCCTTTCGCAAAAGAGTAAGCACGCGAGCACGCCCACCGTCCGAGCGATCACTCGATGCGTCTCCGAGGAACACCGAGTACAAACGAACGGACGAACACGAACCAATACTCTTTTACCACTGAACTAGCAGTACTAATAGATAGAACTATAAGACTGAACTAGTACATTTGATTGATTGTACTAGTACGGAGCGCTATTTATATTATTATAGTTATTTATATTACTATTTATATCACTAGCTCCGCTCAGTGATCAACTCAAGCCTATTCTAGACAACAGTTCAAATCCCGACATTTTAGAATTTTGACCACATAATTACAGTTTACCGAACTGGCAACCCTAATTGTACTGCAACACCACCCAGAGACATAAAGATGCAAAGTCTAATGTGCCTGTAATTTCACCGGCACCCAGGAAACAGCGATTCCCTTCAAACAGAAACACAAGCAGTACTGGCTTTACGTCAGAAATAGGTATGGTGGACGAACCCTTATACAAAGAACTCTACAACTACTTTTATTTTGGTCGAACTCTACAACTAATGGAAAAATAAATGTCAAACGTAGCAGAAACGGCGAATTGTCGATCGGCAATTATTCGCCGACCTCTGTGGCGCGGCGGGAACAAATATCTGTACGATCTACAGATATTTGTTTAGGGTGTTCTGTGTATTTTCTATGTATAATAAAAAAAACGATGTAATGTATTGTATAAAGTATATCAGTTTATCTGTAACATAACATATTTATCATAACACAAACTCTGCTTAGCTTGGGGCTAGATAATGTTATGTGAACTGTCCAGCATTAATTATTTCTTATTTATTTATAGAAGCCTAAAAATTAGCGTCCTCTGTGGCGTGACGAGTGAGTAGCCGAAACGCGAGAAATGCGGGTTCGATTCCCGCTACAGGACAAAAGCTTGCACGATCTGCAAATATACGTACCGGGTCTGCTTGATGTGGTACCTGCACTCTTAGAGGAGCGTATGTTGTACCTGAGATGGTTGGACTCGGTTTCCTCGTCCACAGACTGATGGAGCGGTCAGAGGCGGTACCCGCGGGGCGTGGGGGTAGACCGAACGTGCGCGTCTCTCTGCCCCGCTGATCACACTCCATCTAGTAGCGAAGCTAGTAATGCATCCCTGGATACAATATATGTACCGGGTCTGCTGGTCGTGGTACCTGCACTCTAGAGGTGTATGTTGTACCTGAGATGGTTGGACTCCGTTTCCTCGTCCACAGACTGATGGAGCGGTCCGAGACGGTACCCGCGGGGCGTGGGGGTAGACCGAACGTGCGCGTCTCTCTGCCCCGCTGATCGCACTCCATCTAGTAGCGAAGCTAGTAATGCATCCCTGCATACCAAAAAACATTACAAATTAGGTTTTCTTGATGGTACTGGAAATCTAAAGACCAATACTCGTAATAAAACCTGACCATGTTCCAATTTAATATCGATGTCATAATTATCACTAATGGCGTTCTGATGAAGATGATGTTGATGATGATGTCATCCAGGCCGATTTCGGCCACGGCGACTGTTTACTGCTTTATATGGAATAGCTTCGCTGGTGCGCTCTTATGTGACTTACATACCCTATCTTGGCTGTTAACGTGCGTTTGCAGTAGTTGCACGTGAGGGTATTATTTTCATAATGGTATACTATGCTAGAAAACAGTCTACTTTTAAGATCGTCGCGCTTTAAATCAATGGCGTTCTACTCAGCTAACAATACAACACGGGAATATGATTTTAGCGAAATGTGACCGAAACTGTGTGACCACTTCAAAGTTTTTTGAGAATTTTGGCTAGTTATTTCATAATAGACGCGACTGTCTCCACTCTTTCCAATGATATATAACACTACCCTACTCTAATCTACGGTCGCCATGAAATAGAAAGTAGACTAAATTAAAAAAAAAACATAAAACACAAAACATTAACAAAAAACTAAGACATTTCAAAATTCTGAAATAGACACATCAGCAAAAGCTTCTCGTCTATAATTTTAAATAATAATAATAATAATAATAATTTTTTATTGGATTTAATGGGGAGACACACTGCTTATTTATCACGCTAGGTGGCGCATAATCGCTGGTGTTGTTTCGTAGCCAAACTAAGGTCTATCAATATTAAAAAAAAACTGTCAAAAGTGGACAGTTTTAGTTATGTCAAAAATGGATAATTTTAGTATGAGAAAAATCACCAGCGATGGTGGCGCCATCTGAGATTAGTTTTGCCTGTGGCTCCCCATTGGACCAAATTTGGATTTAAAATAAATAAGAGAATTGGCCTGCTGTTGTCAATCGGTCAGTCAGTTTTTTTATACGAGTTTTGAATTCTGAATTAAAAAAAACTCTCATTATGAATATATTAGGTAATTCAACATTCAACAATTCCTGAGAAAATTTCTCTGAATAGACAACAAACCTACGACCCTATAATGGTTCTGTTAGCACCATTGGGGTATATAACACAAAATACAAATATAGAGGCTTCACCTTTCGCCAGCCAAGTAAGTGCGCGTCTGTCCATTTAGATATTCTATGGAGAACTTCTGTGGGTGATCCGGGTCCCTCACTAGCGCAAACACATCGCTCAGAGGCCGGAGACACACCACCTGCAATTATACAAACAAATAATTGGGTTAAGAGGCAGACAACAGCTAAATTCAGGCACTATCTAACTTCAGGTAATTTAGAAAGTGACAAAACAGCGCTCGCGCTCCGTAAAGTGAAAGAAAATCACGAAAACGGTATTTAAACAAAAATTTGCTGCGTAGATTTATCCTATTTCCTATTAATATTATAAACGCGAAAGTTTGTATGGATGTATCTTTGTTAGTCTTTCACGTAAAAACTACTGGACGGATTTGTATGAAATTTGGAATGGAGATAACTGGACTCCCGGAATAACACATAGGCACATTTTTATCCCGATATTCCCACGGGATCACGACTTACGCGGGTGAAACCGCGGGGCGCTGCTTGTTAATAATAATTATTGACGTACGTCAAGCCTATTCACGATACTTTTGCATCGTGCACCGGGCATAACATGGCGGGTCGTACAGCAAGATGGATAATGAATAAAGCGCTTTAGTTTTTTTTTATACTACTTGAATGACGGAACATGCAGATGGCCCACCTGATGTTAAGCGGTAACCTCTGCTTATGAACAGTGCATTACCTCATAGGTCACGTCCACCTAGGACGCACCCTATGTGGCATTGCAATGCGCCCGCCACCCTGAGACAAAGATGAAAAGTCTCATGTGCCTGTAATTTCACCGGCACCCTTACCCTTCAAACCGGAACACAGCAATGCGAGCATTACTGCTTTGCGGCAGAATTAGGTATGCTGGTAGTACTTCCCCGGACAAACACTTTAACAAAAAAGCTGTACTACTAAGACTGGACGCATTTTACAAACTTACGGAATAAGTTTGTGGATCTCTTTCCAGTATGCAAGTGTCTGACAAGCAGAGTGTCCGCCGCATCGGCTCCATATGACGCGCGGGGTTCACTTTGTGGACTATGAACTCGCTCATCGAGGTCTGATGCTGGTCGCCACTGGAACAACATTCATCATCTTATGACATGTCTACAAATATAGTGAAACGTAGTGTTTACATCATAGTGCTTTCACACCAAAACGGCTTGTCACATTTTGATGAAATTTGGTAAATACTTGCATACATACCCTGTAAAATTGTAGACGAAAATTGTAATTGTTAATGAAATAAAAAACCAAAAAAAAAAACGCCTCTTTCCCCGATGTTGTAGGCAGAGCCTCAATGGGCTTCTTTTTACAGTGGGTTGCACCATCGTGGAATATAGACGTGACAAGTGGTGAGATCATCGCCGCCATTGCTTCCCACGACTGACTCAGCTAACGCTTTGTTACAGAATTAATAAGCTAGCAACTAGGATAAATCGGATAAGTTATACCTACAAATCTTATCAACAAGTCCGGGTAATCCCTTAGTCAGCTTTTACGACATCCACGGGAGGAGACGGAGGGGTCTATTCTTAGGCCGGACACACCACGGCTAGATTGAATAAAAGCATGATACTTTTTATTCCGTGCAGTTTGTATGGAAAAAAGTCCACATGGTTTTGAAGTTTGTATGGAAAAATCTCCAAGAGGACGAAGTCGTGGGCATTCCAACATTTTTAGGCTTCCGTACCCAAAAGGAGCCAACGGGACCCAATAAGCATCCACTGTCCGTCCGTTTTTCTATCAGCGGGCTGTATGTCTTGAACCGTAATAAGCACACAGTTCAAAGTTTCAGTGTGTATTTCTATTGCCGCTATAACATTTTCAATCGTGTACGATTGTAGGGAAATACGAAACCCTTCATGTGCGAGTCCGACTCGCACTTAGCCGGTTTTTTTATATACATAATATCGTAGCGTCACAGACTGACTCAAAGAATCTGAAACCTGAAAATTTCCCCTTTTGGTCCGGGGGTGCACTAAGAAATTAATTTCCGAAATTCATCCCCTAATGGAGTGCAGTAGGGAAGTTTGTATGGAAAAAATCGAATGCGGACGAAGTCGTGGGCGTTTCATTAGTATTCCATAATCACAGTGAATACGATACATGACACACACCACAGATACATTTCGAAACTAGGATGTTATCATCATACTATCATTTGAATGGCTATAAACAGAGCAATTACCTAGAGTACTTTAAATGACGCGTGACGTTAGATGACGCGACATTTAGTTGTGTAAAATTGGATTAATTACTTAAATTGATGCTACAGAGGCGTATTCACTTTGTAATTTGTGAAATGTATTTTGATAAGTAGTAAGATGCAGGAAGTTGGTGGATGGAGGTGGCAATAAAGAAATTAATCAAGTGAAGTTAAATAAATGGTCTTTAAAAACAACGTCAAACGTCCTGGTTTTTTCATTTAAAATTAGTAACTACTAGGATTATTGACGCCCTCTGTGGCGCGGCGTGCGAGTAGCCGCCTAAGATGCGAGAGGTTGCGGATTCGATTCCCGCTGCGGGACAAATATTTGTATGATCTGCAAATATTTGTTTCAGGTCTGGGTGTTGCGGTAGCATGGTACTCGTAGATCCTGATACCCACGACACGGGATACGCGACTGTGACTGTTGGGGTTATGTATGATATCTTATTATCAGGGCTGGAAAAAAACAATTTTTTTTTTAAAGAATAAAACACTGTCTTTAATCTGCAAAAAAAAACACACACCAAAACTTTTTTTTGTATTGTTTTAGATATGTTTTAAAAACATTATACAATTTAATTATTGTTTTTTTAAAACACGCTTAAGCTATAAATCTGTATATTTGTAGGTATGTAACCGAGTCTTTGATCGTGATTTTCACCCACATCAAAACGTCGGAAGAACAAAAAATATTTTATCAAATAATTTTTTATTATGTTTTACATGTTTTAAACGGGTATGCATTTTCCCCAGTGTTTTAAACTAATAATTTAAACATTGCCAACCCTGGTTATTATCTTACCTGTACTTCCCAAATCTCTGATCATGGTAGTCGTCAGAAGTTATTTGTGTTGCCAGCACTTTGATGTTGCTACTCAGTATCAAGTTAGACGTTTCCATCATCTTGTTTATGATGATCTGGTGATCCATGGCATTGGAGAAGAGATGCAGTCTGCTGTATCCCCCCACAGCCAGAACAAAGCCTCCCGATACATCTCTCACTAAAACAAAAACCATATACATTATTGAAATTTGCCCCAAATGTAATTAATTATATTGTATGAACCTTGCCCGCATGTAACCATCGTGTATATAAATAAATAATTGTTATGTAATTGTAGCTGAGAAACCCAGCAGTCGAAATTACCTACACACTTTCAAGACGACCATGATGGTCAAAGGGTTATGAACTGAGCACCTAATTAATGAAATGGTCTAATAGTTTAGCTAATACCATGTTACACCACAACTAAGTCAGCCATAGTGTGTAATTTATGTGGACACATGACTTGCTGAGGCACTCTTAAACTCACCGACAGAAGTTTTTTAGCTAAATAGGAAGAGCCATATAGAAATTGGTTTTGTGCCGACACATGACTTGCTGAGGCACTCTTGAACTCACCGACAGAAGTTTTTTAGCTAAATAGGAAGAGCCATATAGAAATTGGTTTTGTGCCATCTTCTGCCAATCACTATGGAAGATGTTTATTTATTATAAGTAAGTGTTGGATCCGGGCTGCAGCTCAAAAGTGCTCCAAATTGTATTCTAGCAGTTGTTATCATTGAAAAAAAAAACAGTCCATGTAATATTATTTTATTATTTATTTTATTTTTATTTATTTATAATACACAGGGAGCTCTTGGAGCTGAAGCGTGTATATCTTAGTCCTTATCAGTGCACTTTAAATGTTTGTCTAGTCTATTTTTGAAAGAAGTCACTGAGGGGGCACTGATCACTGAGTCTGGTAGCCGGGTTCCAAGTGCGCATAACACAATTGGGCAGTAAGTGCATCCTCTGATTGCGGTACTTGGCCCGCGTTGCAGCTTCAGTGAGTGTCCTCTGAGCCCTATATTATTGTTCATAGTGTCTGTGATAAATCTGGTATACTGTAGTGGTTGTTTAGGATCGATCTTGTAGGTCTGTATTATGGTAGGGGAGACTTCCAACTCCATATAAAAACATAAAAAGTAGCAATATTAAGCAGGTAGTGTAGTACAGATATTGGGTGTAGTTGTTGTGGTGAATGGGTACAAAGGCAAGCACACACACGCGCGCACACACACGCGCACGCGCACACACACACACACACACACACACACACACACACACACATACACACACACAAACACAAGTCTTGAGGTTGTCACACCAGCGCTTGGTGACAGACTCAGTTTTATCACACTAAAATTAAAAAATACCTGGGAGAACACCCTGGATGTCACAGTAAGGGTAACTGGCCAGTATTGTGTGGGTGGATGGGTCCAGCTGGTCTAATGCACAAGGTCCCACTTCTAAGACAACTGGGAGTCGAGTCCCGCTCCAGTGGTGCTTGTAGGCTTGGTATCTCTGATGAAATAAGAAATTGAAGTTGGTCTTTTATTGCCCGTGTCATCTAGATGGGTGTTGATATCATTTATTGAGTTGGTTGTCATCTAGATGGGTGTTGATATCATTTATTGAGTTGGTTGTTGTAAAAATTTAAATTACATAAACTGATTAAGTTTTCTTCTTTCTCAACATTCTTTATAGGTATAAAAGTAATGTGGATTTTTAGAAGCATACTTACAAAAACATCCTTAGGTTTCTCAGAGAACAAATGCCTGTATTTGAATGCCTCAGTCAGGATAAGACATTTGTGTTCTGAAGAAAACTTCATAGAGTCCACTTTCTTATCTTTCTTCATAACCAGAGTGAAATCATGGTTTGCAACCGAGTTAGAATGCTTGGCTGATGCAATGGTGACCACATCAGCATACAGCCACTTATTGGTCACCTCCAGCCGGTCCGGGTTGTAAGTTGTGATCCCATGAGTACCAACAGAGAACACCCTCTTGTATTTTCCCTTCCAAGAGTGCTTAGTGACAAGAAACGACGCCACATCTTGGTTATCTTTTAGGGGAATCATTTTAACATTGCCTGAAAAATAATCTGATTAAGACTCAAAATCCATGCACCAATACATTGTTACACAGGCGAAATTTTCCACGAAATATGAATAAATGGGTAACGCATATGTCGCATAAAATGAACGACTTAAGAAATAATAGGCGCAAGAAGTTCATTAACTCTCAAAAGAACGTATTAGAGAGGGATCAGCCGGCTTTCATATTCGCATTAATACACCCCTTTGTAAATAGATCGGGAAACCAATACAAGACGTGTAAACAAGGGATTGTGCGACATATTTTTGGCAGTGCACAGGTAGGGATATAATCAAATTTATACTCACAATTTGTAGGAGGTATAGTAAACTTCAATAATCTTAGCTAATATCCAACAAAAGCCACATAATTTAAACAAATAAATAAAAATTTACGAACAAAATGATCGTAAAAGAGGGCCGATCGTTCCTTCCATAGAGAAAATTTTTGGTTCCTTCCTTTCCTTCTGACATCATGACATGACAGAAGCAAATAATGTTGCCCTATTCGAAAAAACTAGAAAAGTGCTTGAGCCTTGAAATCATAGAGGGAGGCATGCAATGTTCTAAGCTTGAAATCATGGAACTTTGACATACCGACCGTTTTTATACTTTTTGGTATTTAATTTATGTGAATTTATGTAAAATTGAAGGAAACCCGTGTTATTACCATAGATTTAGTATATGTACTAGATCTACAATCAGAGATCGAAGATGGAACCAAAAAAAATATGTGCACGTGTTGGTGAAAGTCTATGTCTGAGTTCAAAATAGTGTTGTCCTCGACCAACACTTTTACATTGTCGATAGAATTCATCATCCGTCCGTGATGTGTATGGTTGATAAATACATCTTAATGCAGATTAAGTCTTTCATGAATAACACAGTTTGGCAGATTTGACGTCATAAAGAGAATATGGTTCTTATTCCAATTTTGAATACAGTTAATAAATAAACCTTTATTATTTATAGACCCCTAAATATTACGGTTTTATTTATAGGTGGGATCTTAGAGTTTCCCTTTTAAATTTAAACTTAAAAAGTTTGCTGCATATACCTAGTGGAGTTCTTATTTGAGTCCATCCCACTCTTCTTATAACCGATAACCATTTTTCTCGTAGCAAAGGATTACTTGGAAATCTGAAAGCACAAAAACATTTTATATCGGCCGTGCTACGCCCATATAATTTTTCACTCTGTTACTTTATCTATAGACAATTTGTTACCCCAAAGTTTATTATTTTTCAAGTGTAAACCACGCTTTATGGATAACATTAAATTTAAATGTAACCCAAAAATGCCGTTCTAGCGGGACTCGAACCCGCACCCTCGCCTGTCGTCGGCGATGCCTTAAACAATTTATCCATAGATCGAGCTATGACGCTGGAGACGAAATTTGTGGGCACTATCAACTCGGCTATAGCGCAAAGTTGATAGTGCTGTATCTACAGGTGTTTCATTGGAAACCTTCTGTTCAAAGTTCGAAAGTAAAGGCATCGCTGATCACAAGCGAGGGTGCAGGTTCGAGTCCCGCTGGAACGGAATTTTTGGGGTTTATTTAAATTTAACTTGTTACCTATTATTTTATTAAGCAGAAATAAACAATTTTTTTTTTTTTTTTTTTAATTTATTTATAATACACAGGGAGCTCTTGGAGCTGAAGCGTGTATATCTTAGTCCTTATCAGTGCACTTTAAATGTTTGTCTAGTCTATTTTTGAAAGAAGTCACTGAGGGGGCACTGATCACTGAGTCTGGTAGCCGGGTTCCAAGTGCGCATAACACAATTGGGCAGTAAGTGCATCCTCTGATTGCGGTACTTGGCCCGCGTTGCAGCTTCAGTGAGTGTCCTCTGAGCCCTATATTATTGTTCATAGTGTCTGTGATAAATCTGGTATACTGTAGTGGTTGTTTAGGATCGATCTTGTAGGTCTGTATTATGGTAGGGGAGACTTCCAACTCCATATAAAAACATAAAAAGTAGCAATATTAAGCAGGTAGTGTAGTACAGATATTGGGTGTAGTTGTTGTGGTGAATGGGTACAAAGGCAAGCACACACACGCGCGCACACACACGCGCACACACACACACACACACACACACACACACACACAAACACAAGTCTTGAGGTTGTCACACCAGCGCTTGGTGACAGACTCAGTTTTATCACACTAAAATTAAAAAATACCTGGGAGAACACCCTGGATGTCACAGTAAGGGTAACTGTGCCAGTAAGCGAGGGTGCAGGTTCGAGTCCCGCTGGAACGGAATTTTTGGGGTATATTTAAATTTAACTTGTTACCTATTATTTTATTAAGCAGAAATAAACAATATTTATTAATTTTTATTTTTTTAATAATCAACAACGTAAATATTTACTCCAAAATATCTACTACACAAACTGCAATAAAAACACCCGTGGTGCTTTAAAGATACCTTTCAATAGTCAATACAAAAACACACACCTCAATGTCCACCTGGTTATTATAGATTTTAAAAAAAACGGTAAAATGTTAACAGAGCACACATATTTACTCCAAACAAAGTAAACCTCCATTCTACGATGGACAAAAATTTAATTTATAGGTAGATATAGTGCGCGTCATGTAAAAAGAACGCTGATGGTCAAGCTTCAACAGGCGTACCAGCGTTCTTTTTACATGACGCGTGCTATAATTGTACATTAATTGTAGTAAACTAGGTAGGCACTCATTCAATGCATAGGTATACATCTCTTAAATAAGTATAAAAGTAAGTAATCTCTTCGTTTCGTTTCGTATGAGGTAGTGCTGGCCTTTGGTGTCGGAGTTTGTCAAGCCGCCCGAGGGCCTCTGACATGGCTTATCGACTGCTATTAATCAATAACAGCCGGGACCGACAGCTTAACGTGCCCTCCGAAGCACAGAGCGATGGAAATCCGCACATAACTTAGAAAAAGTCATTGGTGGCGGAGCCTAGGATCGAACCCGGTATCGTTGGATTCTGAGTTGCACTATTGAACCGTTAGGCTACCATCGCAGTAATCTCTTAAAAAGAACACTGGAACGCCTGAAGAAGCTTGACCGCCAGCGTTCTTTTTACATGATGCGCATTATACAACGATATAGACTGCAACAGGACTATCGATATTTCTGACGTCATCACTTGGTCAAGCCCTATCGTAATCAAACATTTTTATATTTTACATAAAATATTGTTTATTTCTAGGTGCAGCAACGAAATATTATTAAAAAATATAAGGGAAAGTCCTAATCTACGAATGAAACTGGTTTTTAGGCCATTTACTAAAGCAGAATTGATAAAATAAGCAATGCAATCGAACTACCAATAATCTCTTATTTACCTGTGAAACGTGTATTTTCCCGGATAATTACGTCTTTTATCTTCACAGTCACAAACTGAACACGACACCATTGTCATACAAAGTAATATTTGTTATTTAATAGTAAGATTACTAAAATAATTACAAAATTAGTTAAACTGCACAAGAGACCGTCCGGTATGCGCATGTCCTCAAGCAAAATATGTCACATTCAATACATTGTTGCTGTCACTTTTTTTCTTGCACGGGGTACATTTAAAAATGACTTCTCTCTCCCACGCTTCGTTTGTCTATTTAGCGTAGCGAAAAAATTCTACGTCTATGGTTATTACCATGGATGCTTAAGTTCTTCTTCTGAGGTTATTACGTTATTACAGCTCGTTTATCGTAAGATGGCACCTGTAAATACTCCATGGCAGATGCCCGTTCACCGTAATAAGATTTCACCAAATAAAACGTCGTGGTTGAAACAATACCAAAATAGAACAAGTAATTAATTTTGTATAAATTAAAAAAAACTCAACGTATTGAAACGGCTGAACCGATTTTGATCAAATATAGCTAAGAACACTTCCGACAAATTCAACTTTCAAACAAAAAAAATCAAAATCAAAATCGGTTCATCCGTTCGGGAGCTACGATGCCATGGACCTATTATACAATTTGTATACTCCATGCCACAGACACACAGACACGTCAAACTTATAACACCCCGTCGTTTTTGCGTCGGGGGTTAAAAAGAAGTCTACTATTTATTACTAGAAGACTACTTATTTCAAACTTTTGAATGGCTTTTACAACTACAGACCGTTCACCGTAAGTTGGTTCCTGACATGGAGCATTTACAGGTGCCATCTTACGGTGAACGAGCTGTAATAATAAATAATAAATAAATAAATAATGCTGGACAGTTCACACAACTATAACTAACCCCAAGCTAAGCAGAGCTTGTGTTATGGGTACTAGATAACTTATATATTTAATACAATACATTACTTATATAGATATTTTTTATTATGCATACAAAATACCCAGAACACCCTGAACAAATATCTGCAGATCGCACAAATATTTGTTCCGAGGCGGGAATCGAACCCGCAACCTCCTGCGTCGCAGGCGCATAAAATTGATAAGGCAATAACCAAAAACTACAAACTCCGTTCAGCGAACCCCCTTTAGTACAATTTTTATCCGGCGAAAAATTATTGTATTGTACCTATCGTACCCATTGCACAATAAAAAATATATATTTATATATTTAAATATGTAATTTGTTCGAAAACCATGATCGACGAATCTGGTATGTAAAAGCAAAGTGTAAAAGGTTTTATTGTAACCAGCTTTCTTCAAATGAATAAAGTTTGATCATTTTACTATAATTACAATATATTCCAATGATGGATGGATGGTTATGAAGATTAAAACCTGTATTTAAATCCATATAGCTTTTATTTATAATGAGGGGTTTTCACGGACGTTTCAAATCATGCGCTAATAGATGGCGCTGCTAAAAGCGTACATTTCAAAATAAAGTGAAATGTCAACGTCAACAACGTAAATATAAGTACATAGTATTTATGTTAGAACTGGATATATTTTCACAAAATACGAATACAAACACATAGGTACATCGCTAGATAGAAATCGTATAAATCTTAATAAATCTAAAATCATAGCTTAATACTGTTGTGAATTTATAAACGCAGTCAATGTGAGGCAGCGCTGCCTAACTATGAGTCTGAAGTCTGAAAATCTGCGGGCTGATCGGACCGTTTACGAGTCACGGTCACGGGCATGTCTCAGCCTTGTATTGTAGGCTATTGTGAAAACATAGGCACCCACCGTTTTCCTAAGAATGCAATACAAGCAATAGAACATGTAAAACCTGGTTTGACCCTAAGGACGCGCTCGTTAGTATGCTCAGCTCACTTCCGTATAACTGATTTTGCTGTAACACCATCATATTGGAAAAATTACCGTAAGGTGGTTGCTTTCGCTCGTGGCGCGAAATTTAAATTTTTTCGTGTTTTTTGCTCATTACAGCTCATCAACACTTCTTCAGATAGCTAAAACTATGTTGCCGCAAATGATGTGACCTAACACACAAGTTTTAATTTATAGTATCACGTAAATATCATTAGTTTGGCTATGAATGTGCTTGAAACAAAAAAACACTGTAAATATCGTAGAAGCACAATCGTACCTAAACTAATGATATTTATGTGATACTATAAATTTAAACTTGTGTGTTAGGTCACATCATTTGCGGCAACATAGTTTTAGCTATCTGAAGAAGTGTTGATGAGCTGTAATGAGCAAAAAACACGAAATAATTTAAATTTCGCGCCACGAGCGAAAGCAACCACCTTAAGTCAGGTGCACAGACTAATAGGTTACTACTCATCTAGGTAGATAGATAGGTAAGTCTTTATTTGCAACTTCAGACACACACGTATAAATTACAACACAATTTACAGTGTACAAGTAAAAATAAACAATAAAATACAGTATACTAAAAGAAAAACCAAACAAACAATAATATATACAAAATCCGAGTAAAATGTCTGTGTGTGCTGTCAAAAAGGCCATGGCTCAGCGAGATATTTTGCTCAAGAAGCAAAAACACTGATTTTCAGCCATACCCCATCGATAGCAAGCAGGACGAGTTTCAAAACAATGTGTAATGTGTACCTAGTAATGGGTACCCAATATTATAAGCCTGAGCTAACATCTTACCTACCATTTTTCCTGTATTATATTCAACTTTTTCTGTAGACCGTGCTCGAAAGTATTTCAAGAAAACTGCTGTACCTTCTGTTTTCTCTTGGAACAAAGCTTCTCGTGAACAAGAACAACCATCATCGATACAAGATTCACTTTCTTTTGATCCTACCGAAGTACAAGCAACTTATTCATTAGGTTTTACGTATTAGAAGTTATGACTTAGGTACCTTCCTATTATTAATTTAAAATGATCATGTTTAAGGGGGGGGGGGGGGTTTGTGTCCATGCTTTAATAGTTGCACTGCCTAGCTTGCATTCTTTGCTTTTCTAGTGTCTCTAGTTTAGCCGCTTGCCTAGTATAGATACAAGCCTACCTTATTTGCCTTCATATGACAAGTAAGGTGCAAATGGTCTTGGGGGAGATAGGTACAACAGTTGCCCGGACCCCATAAGGCAAGCCTGGTGTGGAAGCCTTCACGTGGTTGCCCCCTGTTATTGGTCTAGTTCCATAGGAAATAGACGTAACTAAAACCACCAGACGAACACTGCAGGGCTGGAGGGGCTTTGCGGGTTCACCATCAATGGATAGATGTTGGATAGCTTTCCTCACTCGATCCCTCGCCTCTATAGTAGGGATTGTATGATTACAATAGCTAGTATGGAGCCGGTCTCAAGCCCGGATAAAGCAGGGAGGGCACTAGGGGCTACTCGGAGCCTGCGTGGTGGGACGTTGCGATGGTGGTGACATGGGTTGTCACTTTTCTTCCCAGCTCCCCTCCACCACGCGAAAGACGAGGAGGTGCAGTTTGGGCAACTGCATCTGCTATAATTTTTCTGTGCCCGCTAACTCATTCAGGTTCTGTTATAGAAGTGTAACAAAATAAAATAAAATAAAAACAATGGAAAAGTCACAAATGGAAACAGATTTGCCATGCGATCCGGCCAGCGACCGGCGCCCTCTGGTTCCCGGGCCGGGGGGTGTGAAGTTGGCTACCGAAGGCGGCGGCGGGGTGGGACCCCAGGCCCCGTCTACTGCAGCTGTTACTGGGAAGACAACGACTCCAACAACGACCGACGTGGCTCCAAACTTCTCCTCGGCGCGAGACCTGGCAGCTGGACCAGTGCCGAGACGCCGGAAGAACTCGGCGAACAGGAGAAGGCGGCGGCTGCGAGGGCGGCACAAAACAACGACACGGCAGGGCTGGCATGTGGTGCTGTGTTGGAAGCTGGTGTAAAGCGAGCTGCCGGCGGGCCCGCGCTCTCCGGCACCTCGTCGGTAGGTAATCTTCCTACAGGCGGCCCGGTTCGTACTAAGAAATCCCGACAGGAGCGCAGGCGACGTACCGCTGAGCTTGTACACCTATACAAGCAGCGACTCCTGGACGGCGTGATTTATCCACCCGATATAGCGGCCATCGCACCGGCCACTGGTGCGGTCATGGCACGCCCTACACACTACGCGATCCCGTCCCCGACGGTCGCTAGGCCCTCGGACCCAGTTGGGGGTGCGACTCCACCCGCACAGGTGTGTCGAGAAGTACCCACGGCGGCACGCGGCCGAGACGTCCCTGGACAAGGGAGCTCTCGTCTGTCGGAGCAGTGTGAAGACGGCTGGATGACTGTGTGCAGGGGCGGGACCCATTCTAAAGCTGGCGCTAATGCGCCAGAAACCAAAATAGGCAAATCCGAAGGAGCTGCAGGAAAGGATCCTGTTGCGCCGGGGACTAAGGCCAATCCCCGTCCCAGTACCTCTAGAGGGAAGGGTATTGGGAAAGGCCGTAAAGTTGAGGAGCACGGTACCGCTCCTGCAGCCCCAAAGGTGGCCCAAGGAACGCAAGAGAATGTGGCAGGGGGTGAAAGCGCTAGAAACGCCAAGCGGCAGCGGAGCACTGATCAGGTGTCACCTTCTACTGCAGCTGCGGAGAAAAAGGTGTGCCTGGGCACTGGAACTGCGGCCGCTTGCGTGGTAACGAGCGCGGGCCACATAAACACAGCGGGCAATGGAGCGAAGGAAAGACATGCGTCGTATGCTGGAGCTGCCAAATCGCACCTAAGGGTGATCGTTTTGGATAGGTCTGGCCCGAACATGGATGAAATCCGTGGCATTGCCCTAAGAACGGCCTTAGAGGACTGCCATATGCAGCACTTCTTGGAGAATAAAGATGATCCTGATAGTTGTGGACCAGTATTCAGATCTATGCCTAGGGTGGATCGTGGAGGACTCAGAATGGAGCCTAGTGACGACTTCTCTCTGTCGTGGCTCACCTCGACCGTTGAGAGCCTCCCACCCCTTTGGCATGGATCTGCGGGTTACAAGGTGGTCCCTGTAAGCCAGATGCCACGGTATGTGACAGGGAGGGTGTTTGCACCGGACTGGAGCGGGGATGCAAACACGCTAAAGGCCTACTTGGGACACACCAATAAACGCATCGGCAAAAGTGTGGGAAATTGGCCAATTTTCGCACACGAGACGTCGCACGGCATAAAAGAGTACCAGACCGACCATTCCATTGTGTTTGGGATACCGGTGGAAGAGGTAGATCTATTGAAAAACGTGGACAGTCGCCTCGGTTACAAAACGGCGTCAGTCCACGTCGACATACGCAAGCCCAGGGCAGGAGACGTCCGGGCGGCGGCCAAAGGCCCGGAGTCCAGCGTTGTGGACGTTCCTACTCTGGGAAAAGGCGATCGTGAGTGGGAGGTGTCGCAGGACGACATAGACCGACTCCTGTACGTGGATGACGAGGGTGTTGAGATTGCTGGAGGACTTTCAGTCCTTAATCTCTCTTCGCCTGCACCGTCCATGGAGGTGGAGCGCTCTGTGGCGTCACCCGGCAGCTCCCATTCACAGTCGCATTAGGACAGTCGGTAACGAATGTCCCACAAAGCCCCCCCCCCCTTCCTTAACTTTTCATCATGATGGTCCATATGGAATCTCGGGCAAGTAAACATAATTCCAACACTCCCAAGCAGAGCGGAAATTCAACAAGGCCTTTTGCACAAACGCGTAGTAAAATTGATATCATTCAGGCCAACATCCAACACAGCATCACAGGATTTGCTGCCCTGAGAAGAGCTCTGGAAGAGCAACCGAACACTATAGCACTGGTCCAAGAGCCCTACATCGCCCGAGGAAGAGTAAGTTTTACTGCTCTCCGAGGCAATGTATTTACACCGCCGGTGCAAAACAAAACATGGTCATTGATTTATGTGCCGAATTCATTTACAGCATCACTGGTCCACGGACCAGTGGAAGGGACACAACAGAATAACAAATCACTGTAAGATACTGGAAAAGGCGACCAACATAATCCCAGAAGCCTTTGAGGGTATGGATAGAATAGCCACCACATATCTTAACAACAAAGGGTACGAAGTGGCGACTGAAGACACGGAGGTGACTTTTCCTTCCGCCCCGCCCGTCTACCACATATATACAGATGGGGCCAAACAGAGTAAAGGTGCGGGCTGCGGTTTTTACTGCCCTGAAACTGGACTCTCAAGGGCACAACCTCTGAATAAATCCACCACCGCTTTTCAAGCAGAAACCCTGGGGCTTCAGCTAGCGGCAACTGATATATCATCATCAATAGTGTCCACCAGTATAGGGACCATTGATAGACAAATACAACTTATTTTCGTAACAGACAGTGCAGCACTCACAAATGCGCTGAAGAGACCGGACACCAGGTCAAAATCGGTCGCAGAGTGTCACACTGCACTTCAGAGACTGACTGAGAAGTATAATGTCACAATCAAATGGACGGAAAGCCATGGCCATTGTCTTGGAAATGACAGGGCTGACTCCCTAGCTAGGGAAGGGGCTAAACTTATCCCGACTCAAGCTGACATCAGCCTATCGAAACCACCAACAGTGGAAATCAAAAACAAGCTAAGATTGCATTCAGAAATGGATCACCAAAAGCTATGGGAACGAAGGTCGGACTGTAAGCACACAAAACATATGCTCCCAAAACCTGACAAGAAAATGACGAATACACTGCTTAAAATGAAACGCGAGGACCTGCGTATGGTGGTGGGCATCATAACAGGACACTGCGACCTCAACCATCACCTGCACAAAATTGGAGCCACTGACAGCGGGCTGTGTCGGGGCTGCTTGCAGGAAGAAGAGACGGTGGAGCACGTCATCCTAAATTGTGCGGCCACAAAAGACGCCAGGGCCAAGACGGGTTTGCAGGAGCTACTTGGATCCTGCTCTCCATCATCGACGCCTTCGGACACACTTCAACAGTGTTGCCATCAACCCAAAGTCCTGCTCCGTTACTTTAAGGAGCTGGGCTGGCTGGGGTAGGGTTAGCACAGGGGGATAATGCACAATACACCCCACAGCGGGATGTCAGTGCAGGTCTTAGCACCCCCACCTAGAATTAGAATTAGAATTAGAAGCCTGAGCTAACATCCATCTAGAGAAAACTGCTGTACCTTCTGTTTTCTCTTGGAACAAAGCTTCTCGTGAACAAGAACAACCATCATCGATACAAGATTCACTTTCTTTTGATCCTACCGAAGTACAAGCAACTTATTCATTAGGTTTTACGTATTAGAAGTTATGACTTAGGTACCTTCCTATTATTAATTTAAAATGATCATGTTTTCTGTTTGTTTAATTAATTTCAATTGATTACATTATTTTATATTATTATTTTTGACCTTTAACTATAATCAGTTATTAATAAAGAAACTATGAACTATGAACTATTCCCGAAGTATGTAGGGTCTACCTAACTAACTATACAAACTAGAGATAGGTAGCTCAAGAACTCTAGAACCACACAAGATGTTTTCTAATTTAAATCTACACAGGCTGTGGCCGTGGTGATCTCAGGGCCGTGACAATCTCAGTCTTACACTCGTATTTATAGACAAGTCAAAGTAATTACTTAAGCAAAAGTAATTACTTGAGCAACTATTTTTATTGCATAGTTAAGAAATCGGACGAAGTAAGAACTGTCAAAAGTTAGAATTCTTAATCAAGTAATAGTAACTACTTTCGTTACTTAAGCAACGCTTATTACTCGGTTCGGAGCTTTTTGACGGTGTTTAGTAAGTAACGTGCATTACTCAACTATAGAATAAAATTTTGTACTGAAGAATTCTAGCTTCAAGTAATGACTTCATTAAGAAATTACTTAGCAACAAGTAATTACTTGTTTATAAATACGAGTGTAAGACTCATCCTGTGGGCGACCTCTGATGGCGCGGCGGGCGAAGTTTCACCTGCAACGCAGGAGGTTGCGGGTTCAATTCCCGCCCCGGAACAAATGTTTGTACAATCTGCAGATATTTGTTCAGGGTGTTCTGGGTATTTTCTATGTATAACAAAAAATATCTATGTATGTAATGTATTGTATTAAGTTTATAAAAACAGACTAGAAGATTAAAACCGATCTAAACCCAAAGAAAAACAGAAAATTTACTAAAAAATGACAGTCTGTCTGTGGAGAAGAAGTCTCGGTTGACATATCTAAAAAAAGTAAGGTCGTATGCTTACTGTAAACTAGTAACATGATAAAACTATGTTTTTTTGTTCTAAATAATAAAAATATTATTATAATATTATAAGTCGTAATCCAAAAGAAAACGTCACAAAATTATTTTATATGTACAATCAATTTATTTATTTATACATTATTGCACATACAATAATGTTACAAAAAGGTGGGCTTCATGCTAACAGCATCTTCTACCAGCAAAATCAGGTTTGTGACAGCTAGTGGTTGGCGTACTACTAGACTACCTAAACGTACTACGTAACTGCGTAAACTAACAAAAAAAATAAAAAGTTTCTTCCATTTTTTTTTTAACAATGTTTGTTTTTTTAACATTGACCTTTGTTTGACCACGATCTCACCTGTTGGTAAGTGACGATGCGGCCGAAGATGGAGCACAAAGGTCTAGAAGGCACCTATTCACTCTAGCCTAGCTCTATTCCATCTACAATAATTTTGGTTATTCATAAAAACAATTGATAGACCAAGTATATTCAAAAGTAGGCTAAAACAGCTTTTGCTGTAAGGGTGCTATAATGCACTACTTAACAAGTTCAGACAAGAATTGCTTTTTGAACATAAATTTCATAAGGAGGATTTTGTTTTTTTTAGTAGTGATCTGGCTGTTTTTTATAAATTGAGTTGGCAGCACTCATAGCATATGTCAGTCCAGTCAAAATTGTAAAAAATTTGCATTGATAATTAGTTAATTTGCATTAATTTGGATAATTTCCACTATCGCGGAATATGGACGTGACAAGTGGTGAGCTCATCGTCGCCATAGCTTGCCACAACTGGCCGGATAAATAAAAAACATATCGTTTATGAAATGCTGTGTCCCAGGCTGTTCGTGAATCGATGAAACAGGTATGTATATTTAATGCTAATTTAATAACTAGTAGTTACACAAGGGGATGGGCAGCAGCATCCTATTGAGTGCTCAACACGAATACTGCGATCACCCGCTCGCAATCCGCCTGCCAAGCGTGGTGATTATGGCAAAACCATTTCAGACCCACGGTACCCCTGGCCATACCCCTGGCGGTACCGTAGGACTTTTAAAGTTAAACGGTACCACCGAGTAAGTGACCCTAGTGATGTGTTGACCAAGCCCCGCGGTTACGTTTGCACCATTGATTTGCCCCATTAATGGTGCAGACGTAACTGGTTAGTTACGTTTGCACCATTCAATTTGATACAACATACTAACCTTGCTTTTCTCGCCATAAAAATTTGTTTATTTAGCGTTTGTGTTTGACATGGTTTTTTGGATAGAATGTTCACAAAAAAACAAGTTCCTTTAGGAACATTCGGTTGACTTTGCAAAATTTTGAAATTCCAAAATGTATAATTTCCCGTTTCTTTTTAGTGTTGTATTATTTTAAAGTTGTGTTCCTATAATGTTGACTTTTTTGGGATCACATAGTTTTATCAATCTATAAGGCGCTCAGAACACGACAAAATTTTTACTCTCAGTTGCGGCAACCGGCAAATCGCAACTATAGCCGTTTTTTTGGATGACAGCTGTCAAAATTGATTCAGTCATATTTCGGAAACTACTCGTGCTAGAGTTTCGTTGTATGGCTCAAATGAAAGCTGATGACAAAATCTACATTTTGTATGACAGCTGTCAAAATTGAAACAGTCATATTTCGGAAAATACTCTTGCTAGAGTTTCGCTGTATGGCTCAAATGAAAGCTGATGACAAAATCTACATTTTGGATGACAGCTGTCAAAATTGAAACAGTCATATTTCGGAAACTACTCGAGCTAGAGTTTCGTTGTATGGCTCAAATGAAAGCTGATGACAAACTCTACATTTTTGATGACAGCTGTCAAAATTGAAACAGTCATATTTCAGAAACTACTCGTGCTAGAGTGTCGTTGTATGGCTCAAATGAAAGCTGATGACAAAATCTACATTTTGGATGACAGCTGTCAAAATTGAAACAGTCATATTTCGGAAACTACTCGAGCTAGAGTTTCGTTGTATGGCTCAAATGAAAGCTGATGACAAAATCTACATTTTGTATGACAGCTGTCAAAATTGAAACAGTCATATTTCGGAAAATACTCTTGCTAGAGTTTCGCTGTATGGCTCAAATGAAATCTGATGACAAAATCTACATTTTGGATGACAGCTGTCAAAATTGAAACAGTCATATTTCGGAAACTACTCGAGCTAGAGTTTCGTTGTATGGCTCAAATGAAAGCTGATGACAAACTCTACATTTTTGATGACAGCTGTCAAAATTGAAACAGTCATATTTCAGAAACTACTCGTGCTAGAGTGTCGTTGTATGGCTCAAATGAAAGCTGATGACAAAATCTACATTTTGGATGACAGCTGTCAAAATTGAAACAGTCATATTTCGGAAACTACTCGAGCTAGAGTTTCGTTGTATGGCTCAAATGAAAGCTGATGATAAAATCTACATTTTGGATGACAGCTGTCAAAATTTTATTTTTGTTTTATTTATTATTTCTGTCACCAGGCTGTATCTCATGAACCGAGATAGTTAGACAGTCGAAATTTTCACACATGATATATTTATGTTGCCGCTGGAACAACAAATACTAAAAAACAGAAAAAAAAAAAAAAAAAAAAAAAAAAAAAAAAAACAGCGTTGCAGTTCACTGCAGCAATATGCTAAGCATGGACCTTTTTTGACGGCACTATACACACAGCAACAAATATTTTTTGACGGTGTAACTTTTGTTTTGTGTATTCAAGCTGTGTGTATGTGCTGTTCAAAATAAATTATTTCTATTGTTCTATTATATAATAAAACATATATATCTATGTAATGCATTTTACTAAGTCGGACTTGTTAGTATGATTTGTTGGTATAAGATCTGTCCTGGCTGCTAGCTTATTATGGAATGTGTTAATACTGGAAGAAAGCGTTAGTTGAGTCAGTCGTGGGAAGCAATGGCGGCGATGAGCTCACCACTTGTCACGTCTATATTCCACGATGGTGCAACCCACTGTGAAAAGCGGCCCATTGAGGCTCTGCCTACCCCTTCAGGAAAAAGGCGTGTGTCTATGTATGTATGTATGTATATTAGTTATCTAGCACCCATAACACAAGCTCTGCTTAGCTAGGGGCTAGATAATGTTGTGTGATCTATCCAACATTATTTATTTTATTTAACTACCTATGTATGTACACAACATACGTATATAATATGTAAACAGATACTCTCAATGTCGCCTCATCTTATTTTATTTATTTGCAGAATAAAATAACTGATGATCAGAAGGAAATGGACTGTACATATCACTGCAAATACGTTTCCAGGATACCCATCCTTGTGATGGATCCTTCGGTAGCTGTGGTATGTATTACCTTCAGCATAATAACTAACAGGAACGCGTAGAAGCGTAACTCCTCAATTAATCTACCTACACTTATATTATAGTTCGTAAGTTTGTATGTAGGAGGTAATAAACGACTACATATCCGATTTTAAAAAAAAAACTGTTCTTGAATATTTAGAAATTACTTTGAGGGTGGACATAGGCTCTATTTTATTAGCTTTCGCCCGCAGCTACGCTCGCGTTATATGTGTGGTTCCAATTCAACTCCGTAAAGGTTGAGCGGATTTTGATTAATCAAATCAAAATCCGAAAGATTAGATTATTTATTTATTTGCAAAAATGTGGAAACACTGAGTTGTTCTTGTGTAGGTAAATGGTCAACACGTTACAAATTTTTAACTATATTAATGGCGGAACAAGCAGACGCCCCACAGAGAGATGATGTTAAGCGGTAACCTCTGCCTTTATCAATACAATAACATCCACCTACGACTCGCCCTATGTGGCATTGCACTGCGCCCACCACCCTGAGACAAAAATGAAAAGTCTCGTGCCAGTAATTTCACTGGCACCTACCCTTCTAACCGGAACACAGCAATGCGAGCACTTCCTCTGAACGAACTCTCGCAAAAAAGCTCTACCTACTAAAAAGTATCTAGCATGCAAATGATGATAAAGTTTTTTTATTTATTGATTTTTGGTGTGTGGATGAACGCTTGCGAAGGGCGGTAGGGGGGGGGGGCTGCTTTTTATCCCAACAACATGCTTGCGAAGCCGCGGGCAAAAGGCTAGTTGTTAACAAATGTAATTCTTTGATTACAGTGTTTCCTGTGCCGGACAAGAAATGATTTCGACGAACTATGCAGCACGATCGCAACAAACTTGACTCGCGAGACTCAACCGCTCTTCGACATATGCGAGAAGAGACCGTCGCATTGGAGCCCCCTCAATAATGACATTGACTTACAGAATACTAACATATTTACAGGTAACTTGCTGTGCCCGACCTGAGAATAGACCGCTCCCGTGGATGTCGTAACAGCCGACTGCGTGTAGAAATTAGGGAATAGGCAACAGCATCCACCTGAGTACTTAACACCAATAAAATAAATAAATACATAATGCTAGTTCACACAATGTTATCTAGCCCCAATATAAGCAGAGCCTGTGTTATAGGTAGGTACTAGATAACTGATATACTTAATTCAATTTTTTTGTATACAATAGTACCTATGCAAAAAAAAAGTACATAAGCATGGTGGAAAAACTGCAAAATAAGTTAACTATGTATACTTAAAGGTATTTTTTTAACTGTAAACATAAAAAGGGTTTGTTTACGGTCAAATTAGCAAAACTGATGATATTTATGAGATACTATCAATTAAAACATGTGTGTTATGTCTCTTAGCGCTCGCGAATTCAACTTTCTCTATCTGAAAAAGTGTTGATAAACTGTAATGAGCAAAAAACACCAAAAAATAATAATTTCGCCCCTCAAGCGAGACGAAATAAGTCATTATAATGTATTTACATACATACATAGACACACGCCTTTTTCCTGAAGGGGTATGCAGAGCCTCAATGGGCGCTTTTCACAGTGGGTTGCACCATCGTGGAATATAGACGTGACAAGTGGTGAGCTCATCGCCGCCATTGCTTCCTACGACTGACTGAACTAACGCTTTCTTCCAGTATTAACACATTTCATAATAAGCTAGCAGCCAGGACAAATCTTATACCAGCAAATCATACTAACAAGTCCGGGTAATCCCTTAGTCGGCTTTTACGACATCCATGGGAGAAAATGGAGGGGTCTATTCTTAGGCCGGACACACCACGGCAATGTGTATAGGTAGATCTAATGAATAACTACTATTGTATGTTTAAAAATAAAAAGGTGCATATTGTGTTTGAAAACGTTGTTTTACTAACAATAGCCAGGCACCTATCTATCGCTATATAAGTATGCCTATTTGCTATAGAGGCATACATATATAGCGATAGGTAGGTAGCTAGCTATTTATGTAGTATGAAAAATGCAAATAGAGCTAAAGCACAGAATAAATAATAGTTACTATGGCAAAAGTTCAATTAGTCAAATACAGAAGGCGCGCATGAGCTCCTCCCCTCTTTTGGCGGGAGATATATCTCTATTTCTATATATAAAAAATTCCTCTATGCTGACTGACTGGAGCACAGACCAAGAGATGTACGACTGGAGGGAGAGTGGAGTGACTGAGATCTGAGTGAGCATTTAGTTACTACGAAGTGAGTTACAGCATTACAGGTACGCGTCTAGGAATATGGACTTATACCTGCATGGTACGCGTCTAGGAATATGGACTAAAGGCATGGAACTAAGGCTAAAAACGAAACGTTAGCGATTATACCAGTCTCATTCTTTTATATGAATGAATTCATGTGTTGGAATGAGACAAGCATAAATCTAACTGTTCTTATTTGTGGTAGTCGTACCAGGCCAAATGTCAAATTACTAGTACATTCATGGTAACAATCTAGGGAGATGTATATGCATGATACCAAAATTCAGGGTACGAACGGAAAGACGACTGTCGTGTGACAATATATCTGTTTCTCTCTAACATAGGATAGCAAGCTATCTTCTAGGATAGGAGTAAGAAGGAACACTCTATGCTATTTTTAGCACTCACTCCATTACTATTATACCTCCATGGTACGCGTACACCGCACAGATAATACATTTGTAAATTTTGACGTGTATACTTTTGTCAGCGCCATCTATCGAGCCAAATAGAACTACTTTTTTCTTTTTTATTCGAAAATGAAAAGCCCTCATTAAGTCACAACTGACTGCATTTCACAATGGTTTTTGAACGTCATCTGTCACACCATATCTTTCACTCACTTTCGTCATCGTGTCGTGTGTGGTGTGTGTGTGTTGTTGACGTGCCTTCCTTCGCCTTTCTTATTGAATTTCACTAAATAAAACCGAGCCACGTTCCAATTCCAAGAAGATAACCATGGTTCTCGACCTAGACCTGTTCCGCGCCGATAAAGACGGGGACCCAGACAAAATCCGTGAAAACCAACGTAAGCGATACAAAGATGTTGCACTTGTCGATACGGTTGTGGACCAAGATACTCTTTGGAGAAGATTGCGGCATGATGCGGACAACCTAAATAAGCTGAAGAATGTGTGTAGCAAAGAAATAGGACTCAAGATGAAGAGCAAAGAGCCTCAGGGTCCGGAAGAGCAGGCGGTGCCGGCCGAGGTCGCCGATAACCTCATCAATCTGACTGGTGATAATCTCAAACCTCTGACTGTAAATCAAATAAAAAAGGTAATTGTAAAGCTAAGGACAACGCGGATTTAATCCTTTATACCTTTAAATTCGTTTAGTTGTGATTTTTCATTCATAAAACATGATTTGTGAATTCCATATGGCTACCATTGGAACATCAAAATCAATGTATCTAGGAGAGAGAGAGAGAGAGAGAGAGTTTTCTTCTCAAGATGAAACTACGCAGATCTCTCACTGTGCCGGACTTGAGCTGAGCCTCAGTACAAAAATACTCTCAGAGGCATGAATTAACGAATTAACGAAGCAAGAACTACAAGTTCATAATTTGACATAATTTGCATTAAATTTTGTTATGCAACCATGCCTCGCATTCTCCTCGGGCCTGGCCTCAGCTGTGGCATAGCACAGTATAAAATACTGCGCTCCATTGCTCTGCCTTGAGTTTGGATTTCTGGATGATAAACCATATGTTTATTTAATTCCCAGGTCAGAATATTAATAGATGAAGCTATCACTAAGAACGAACTGGGTCTGCTAACAGCGGAGAAGGCTCGCTCGGCTGCATTAAGAGAGGTGGGAAACCACCTACATTCCTCTGTGCCTGTAGATGATGATGAAGACCATAACAAGGTGGAGAGAACTCATGGAGACTGTGCATTCAGGACTAAATACTCCCATGTGGATCTCATTTGTATGATTGATGGTGAGTTTCAGCATTATTTATTAAATGGACTACATGTCTTTCGCGATGCATATTTTTCATGTGCAAAAAACACGTTTGTTGTATGGGAGCCCCCTTAAATATTTATTTTATTCTGGTTTTTAGTATTTTTTGTTATAGCGGCAACAGAAATACGTCATCTGTGAAAATTTCAACTGTCTAACTATCACGGTTTGAGAAACAGCCTGGTAACAACAAAACTGCAAAAAAAAACACGTTTGTTGTATGGGAGCCCCCTTAAATAAATATTTTGTTATATTTTTTATTATTTTTTGTTATAGCGGCAACAGAAATACGTCATCTGTGAACATTTCAACTGTCTAACTATCACGGTTCATGTGATACAGCCTGGTGACAGGCGGACAGACAGACATACAGACAGACGGACAGCGGAGCCTTAGTAATAAGGTCCCGTTTTACCCTTTGGGTACGGAACCCTAAAAAAGAGTGGACTGTGTGAGACACCTGACACCTGTACTCACAGATATCACTTCGGGGATCTGTGATGGTACTTATAGTTCCTGATACCTTGAAATCCTATTGTGGTGTCGGAACAATGTATCTAACTGTGGACAAACTGACAGACCAGACGGACAGCGGAGCCTTAGTAATAGGGTCCCGTTTTACCCGTTGGTAACCCTAAAAAAGAGTGGCCTTCGTGAGACACCTGACACCTGTACTCACAGATATCACTTCGGGGATCTGTGATGGTACTCATAGTTCCTGATACCTTGAAATCCTATTGTGGTGTCGGAACAATGTATCTAACTGTTGGGTGTTATGTTATCTATGTTGTTTAATTTTCTAGGTATGGATGGCGAAAGAGGTACAGCTGTGGCGGGTGGTCGCGGTTACTACCTGAAGGGAGCTGCTGTGTTCTTAGAACAGGCACTCATCCAGCTCTCTCTGAGGATACTGCTGAAGAAGGGTTACACGCCGCTGTATACACCATTCTTTATGAGGAAAGAGGTAACACTACTAGTCCTGGGATTGGAATGCTTATCTGAATAGTGGATGATGTGATGGTTCCGACATCCTATAGTTTTTTTGATGCGGTCCCATATCCTTTTAACTAAAGTTGTTGTTCTTCGCGTGTTCCCTTTCGGCTCTTCGGGATAGTATACTAATTTTTGTGATATTCTTTAGCGCTTATTTGCACTATCCCACATGTCGGGTTGAATATATTATGTAGGTTTAAAGCACGCCCAGACCCTCATACAAAGCTTTGAAATGCATAAAAAAACAAAGATGACACGGCTCTTATGAGGAACCCAACATCCAGCCACAGATCTGAGAAGATCTGAGGCTTGGGGAGCGTGTTCTATGTTTAAGACAATATGTTAAAATTTTAAAGTTGTTGCGTTACATGCTCACTCAGTAACAGTGACGGTTACAAACTTAATGTTAGTACAGTAATTACTTGAGAATGTAATCTAAAGTATTGCCAAACTTTCATGACATTTTTATTAAAAAAGAAGATCTAAAATCCACACGTGGTCACCAGCTGAAGTTAAACCGTGACCCCGCCGTCTCACTTGCCGCTCATCACTTCTTCAGCAATAGAGTGGTTCACAATTGGAACGCGCTATCAGATGACGTCGTTACTGCTACTTCCGTCAGTGGATTCAAAAATAAACTCGACATCTGGCTTCGAACAAATAAATCAGTGCTCAAAAAAATCTACCAAAACTAAGAGACAATATTTCGACTAAATTTTAAACTCTAATACTGTGACGTAGACACATCAGCGAAAGCTGCTCGTCTATAAATTAATAATAATAATAATAATAAGCCCCTCAAAGCCCAACCCCACGTCCGTGCTGACCATCTAAGCCACGTGAGGGGCGGACACCTGCAACGAAATAACCTAGCAGGTGACTAAACAGGGCAATGGCAACCCATCGACATGGAGAGCAGTAATAAGTATGTACGTATAGGATCGCTTCCCGGGGGCGATCGCCGGGGCGCGCCTGGAGCCGATGCTGGGCGCTCCAGCATGCAAGCCATCGGTGGCGAGGGTAATGAGCGGCCCTCAGCCGGGGAACCCGAAAAATGCGAGTTCAGCAGAAGGTATAACCTACGACCACTGACTAAAAGCCGGAGCACATCTCGAGCCGGCCCTGTCCTGCGTAGCAGAACAAATGACGATGTGGGAGCTAAGCGGCTTGCTCCTATCGAGGAAGGGAGCCATCGAAGCCGAACCGATGGGGCTGAAGAGGCTCAGGAAGCCCTATCATCTTTATCCTCACCTTTATCTCTCTTTCCATCCCTTCCTTCTTCTCCACCCTCTTACTTAATGTTTCACTCTGAAACCTCTTCCCTTTCATCTCCTTCGCCGAAATCTTCGGCCTCAACAAAAAAACCCAGAAGACTGTCAGAACAACCGATAGTCACACAAAACTTAGGAAGTAGAGCAGTCACTCCAGCTGAGGATGTTTCGCAGGAGGCTTCGGCCACTCAGCCTGTGACCACCAAAGCTGGCAAACCTAGGGTACGCATGAAGTGGAATGACGAAATTAATACTTTCATCTTGCGCACATATTTTTACGTAACCAATGTAGAAACTGATAGGACGATGTACTGTAAGAAGCTTTTCGACCAGTTCAAGGTTAAATACCCAAGTTTTAATGTCACGTCTCAGAGGATTGCTGATCAAAGAAGAGTGATCATACGAAATAAACTATTAACAGAAGAACAAATTCAAAGAATAAAACACGAAGTATCAGAACAACTTAGATGTGAAGAGGAAAATAATACTAATTCAACCCCTATAACAACCCTTTCATTACATTTAGAAGAAAATCGCATAATTACACAAACATCACATGACGCCCAGTCTTTAGATTCGATCACTTCAGCTCTGCCTGCGTCAACAATGCAGTTGCAAATATCGGACTCGCTCGACCAATCAATCTGTGATACCTCAATTTTGCAACCATCTATTGATACTCCTTATATAGTTCAGGTAACGAACAAATCCCTCCAAGAGTTGTTAGATCAGTTTCAAACAACTCTCGATTTGTACTCAGGAACTGACCCATCATCTAGACCACGACTACCGCGCCTAAGAGAAAATAAGAAATTGTATGAGGTAGTACACGCTTTTAACCACGAGATATTAGGTAGGTTTTGTTCTACTGACTCCAATCTAACACACTTACACACACTTGTATATTGTAGTGCCTTTGTAATTTCCACACAACTAGGATACAAAATCTCCATCGACCAGAGCAGTCACCCGCGAAAACCTAAAAGTGAAAAACCTCCTTGGCAAATAAGATTGGAAACTGATATCCAAAAGCTTCGTGCTGATATCGGTAGACTTACACAATACTTAAACAACAATAGGCATGCAAATTTAGTTAAAAGAGTAAACTTAATTTTTGAAAAATACAAAGTTCACTCAACCCATGAACGGGACAATATAAGACCTGAGGAATTTCTTGATACACTGAAGCAGAAACTAACACTAAAATCTCAAAGGCTAGCACGGTATATAAAGGCATTGCAACGAAAAGTAGATAACAAACTGTTCGACACAAACGAGAAGGAATTCTACAGGACGCTGAAAAATAATCCTAATAATGTGTCTAATGAAATACCCACGGAACAAGAACTAATAAACTACTGGTCCAACGTATGGAAAAGGGAAAAAGAGCACAATGAGCAAGCGTATTGGATTAAAGTAGAAGAAGAAGATGCAGAGAAGATTGAACAGATGGAGTTTACAGAAGTGTCAAAGTTAGATATAGAATTAATCACAAAGAAGATGAAGAATTGGAAAGCAGCGGGTATAGACGGAGTACACAATTTTTGGTATAAAAAATTCACTGTGCTCCATGAAACTTTAGCAAACACGATTTCAGATATCATTAAGGGAACTCAAGAACTACCACCATTTGCAACGAAAGGAATTTTAGCCGAACCTTCACATTACCGCCCTATTACCTGCTTACCTACAATTTACAAATTAATTACATCTTGCATCACCCGTAAAATTAATAATCACTTAACTTGCAATAACGTACTAGCTGAAGAACAAAAGGGGTGCAGACAGAGCCACAAAGGATGCAAAGAGCAGTTAATCATTGATTCAACCATACTAAAACACGCAACCACCCACAGCTGCAATTTAAATTTAACCTATATTGACTATCAAAAAGCATTTGATAGTGTACCACACTCTTGGCTGGTTCGCGTCCTACAGATTTATAAAATAAACCCGGATATAATCACTTTCCTTGAAAATACCATGAGTACCTGGCGGACAACACTTTCTCTGAGGAATAATAACACCTATGTAACTACAGATGAAATTCCGATTGAAAATGGTATCTTCCAAGGAGATTCTCTCAGTCCTTTGTGGTTTTGTCTGGCATTAAACCCATTATCTAACTTGTTAAATAGCTCAAACTACGGGTACAAATTAACAACAAATGTCACCATCAGCCATCTAATGTATATGGATGACATAAAACTATTTGCTAAGAGTGAGAAAGAGATGAACAAGTTAAAAGAACGAAAATGAATGATGTGATGTTAATACATCACATCTGAATTTAGTAAAGACATTAATATGAAGTTTGGAATGGAAAAATGTAAAACACTGAATTTACGCAGAGACAAAGTAACGGGTAGTAGTGACAGTGAAGATAATCCTTTTGAAGCTATGGAGGAAAACGAAACTTACAAATATTTAGGTCTACATCAAGGTAGGGTAATCAATCACATTCAAATAAAAATGGATATTAGGAAAGAATATTTTCACAGATTGAACCTAATATGTAAAAGACCCCTTCATTCTAAGAACCTGTTTAAGGCTATTAACACCTACGCCATTCCGGTATTAACTTACTCTTTCGGAATTGTTAAATGGTCCTCCACTGACATCAAAAAACTTGAAGTCAAAACTAGAACTACATTAACTAAACATAACTATTTACACCCTAAATCTGCTGTAGAAAGAATGACAGTGAACAGGATTAAAAGAGGAAGGGGCCTTATAGACCTTAAAAATCTTTGGGCAGGGCAAATACAAAACCTGCGTAACTTTTTCTACGAAAAAGCTAACTCCAGTAAAATACATTTAGCAACAGTAGATTCAGACAAAAACTTTACACCAATAAACCTTAGTGATAAAGAACTACAATTCGTAACACAAAACGAACATGAAAAAGAAAAAATGGATAGATGGCGCGGCAAAGAGCTTCATGGTAGACATGTTAAGGACTTAGAACAACTACACATTGACCTCCAAGCCTCGAATAAGTGGCTCAAGTTCGGCTCCCTCTTTCCTGAAACAGAGGGGTTCATGGTGGCAATTCAGGATCAGGTAATAAAAACACGAAATTACAAAAAGTTTATCTTAAAGAGCCCTAACAGTCAAAACGATAAATGCAGGAAATGCCATAGGCAGCCTGAAACCATCCAACACATCACTAGTGCCTGCTCAAGCCTCACCCAAACCGATTATACACACAGACACAATCAAGTTGCCCATATAATTCACCAAAAACTTGCAATTAAACACAAACTCATATCTGGTAAGCTAACACCCTATTACCAATACACTCCGAAACCTGTATTGGAGAGTGACAACTTCAGGATGTACTTTGACAGAGCCATACTTACAGACAAAACTGTACATAACAATAGACCGGATATAACGCTTATAGATAAAATCAACAAAACTACTTACCTAATCGATATTGCTGTGCCAAACACCCATAACCTTCAAAAAACTGTAACTGAAAAAATCAATAAATATACAGAACTGAAAGAGGAAATAATAAGAATATGGAATATGAACAAAGTTGACATTGTGCCGCTGGTGCTCTCCAGTACGGGGGTGATACCGAAAGCCCTACTTCATTATCTTAAAGTGATAGATCTACAGGAAAGCACTTACGTCACAATGCAGAAAGCTGCAATCCTAAACACTTGTAGGACTGTTCGAAAGTTCTTACAGGACGATTCAACACAAATTGCTAGTGATACTCACTTGGCCTAGGCCCGTGAGCTTCACTTATTACCGAAATTTTATATTTCGAGGATAAAAAAACATGTAATAATAATAATAATAAATAAATCATAGACAAGAAACACGATTGGAGAATTTTTTCTTGATAGCTTTATTTTTAGAAATTGGCCCTCATTAAACTCGTTTTAGGTTATTTGTATACTATTCAGTAGGTAATCACATTACTAAGATTAATAGTATTTTTTTTTTTTTTATATTTGCTACTTGTTAGCAATACGAAGTTTTATCATTTCTCGCTTACGTCAGGTACTTCCAAGTGGCAGAAATCTCTTACCTCATCTCTTCCCGGGTTCATGTGAATAATAGCGCTGTCACGTTCTTGCAGCTATTTTTTCCTTGCTAGACTCCGCCCATTCGATATTTTAACATATTGTCTCAAAGTCAAAGTCAAAAAAGTATTTTATTCATTGAAATCACAAGGATCATTTTGAATCGTCTTAAAAAATAAATTTACATTTACTCCTGTTCCAACGCAACCAGACCTAGAAGAATCAGAAGAATCAGACATACCTGATAAAAAAGGCTTGTGTAAACACCGCCCAAAAAAGTACTAAACGGTTACCAAAATGGATAAATGGTCACCAAATTATTTCATAAAACATTATGAAATAAATCCTTTTTTTCGTATTATTAACAGCAATTCAAATACCTGAATACCTGGAAATGCCGACTGTCAAGGAGGAAGTTAGCAAATACTGCATAAAATACAAGGAAAGACTTGAAAACCACTCAAATGAACTTGCTAAGAACCTGTTAAACACACAAGAGAATGTAAAACGCCTAAAGAGATGGCAAATACTTGACCTAGACCAGAGAACCTAACCAGTTCATCAAATTAAATGGTGTTATTCATTGGAATCACACCCAAACCACGTCAACCCAGAAAACATCTGATTATGGCTAAATAGCCGATTGCAGATAAAATAAAACATAAAAAAAAAAAAAAATACAGCAATAAAAAAATATGAATGCCTTAAAAATACACTTTAGACTAAATGTTTATTTAACCTAACCTAATCTAACCTAACAGAATTTGGTGACCTTTAATTCATCGTAATTTGGTGACCATTTATCCATTTTGGTAACCGTTTAGTACTTTTTTGGACGGTTTTTATTTTATTTGGTGCCTAGGCTTAGAGTCTTAAAAATATTTTAGGTGACCGTCTAAATTATACCCGATAAATAAATATTCTAATAAAATGTGTTACAATCGTCAGGTGATGCAGGAAGTGGCCCAACTGGCGCAGTTCGACGAGGAGCTGTACAAGGTCGTCGGCAAGGGCTCCGAGAACAAGGGGGACACTGTGGTCGAGGAGAAGTACCTCATCGCCACCTCGGAGCAGCCGATAGCCGCCTACCACAGGGACGAGTGGCTGCCTGAAGCCTCTCTGCCTATTAGGTAAAGTGCCGATGAAATTACAGGTATTTCAGACTTTTCAACTTTATGTCTCAGGATCGCTGGTGGCGCAGTTTTCTTTTTTCTTTTTATGCCTACTACCAAGTTAGCAAACAAGCATACGGCCCACCAGTTGGTAAGCGGTTACCGTAGCCTATGGACGCCTGAAATACCAAAGGCACCACACGCGCGTTGCCGACCCTTTAAAAAATTCCAAACACCCCTTTTGAAGAACCCCAATACTGTAATCACTTGGGAAAACCTCTGCATTCCACAAACTGAGTGTTTCCGGGCTCTAAGGTGAGCGGATGAACACCCTGCCGATGGCGAACGGATCGGTGAAAAATGGTTGCTGTTGGCATCATGCAGTGGAGTGAAATGCCACATAGTACACGTCGTCAGTGGATGTAATCTAAATCTTAAGTAAGGTCGGTTGGATGAGCGAGAGCGAAAGCAATGGTTCAAATTCAACTGATAGAATACAAATGACATGTGTTGTTGATTGATTGCAGGTACGCGGGTCTGTCAACGTGTTTCCGACAGGAGGTTGGATCCCACGGACGCGACACGCGCGGCATCTTCAGGGTGCATCAGTTCGAAAAGGTACATAATATAATTCTGGTTGCAATATTTCTAACCCCTGTCCAAAAGAGGTGTTATAAAGGCGTGTCCGCTGCGCCTTGAACATTGTTTGTTGAAAACATTTCCCGTCCGCTGCTACTTTAGCAATGTTCAGTAAACAAAGTTCTAAACGTCTTCCTGCGTCAAAATCTAACATAAAATGAACAATTCCTCCTGCCCGCGGACGAACGCGGGGGATGTTTTCCACAAACTCTGGCAAACATCTCATGTCATCTCGTGGCCACCAATTTAAACTGGCTCGAGATCCTGCTAACGCACTTGTTGCACATCACTTCTTCAGCTCACCTCGCCTCATGCGATAAACAGACTCTCGTTTTTTAATACCCCTTCTTATATGACAGTTGCATAAACTTCTATTTTAATTCAGTTAGTAGAGTTTTTGATTTTTTTAATAATTCCTTGTTAAATATAACTTTTGAAACTTTTTTATATACAACTTGGAATGACGCATCAAGCAGATGGCGCACCTGATGTTAAGCGGTACCCTCTGCCTATGAACAGTGCATTATAACATAGGTCACGTCCACCTAGGACGCACCCTATGTGGTATTGCACTGCGCCCGCCACCCTGAGACATAAAGATGAAAAGTCGCATGTGCCTATACGGCAACCATACCTTTCAAACCGGAACAGCAATGCGAGCACGACTGCTTTGCGGCGGAAATAGGTATCTATCATGGTTATGTACATACTTTTCACTAAAAACGGGATATTTACCATGAGTATTGAGTTTTGTTTGTTGTTCATTGTTATACTTTGGCGACCTCTGTGGCGCGGCGGGCAAACGTTCGCCTGCGACGCAGGAGGTTGCGGGTTCGATTCCAACGTCGGAACAAATATTTGAGCGATCCGCAGATATAGCTTGTTGTTCAGGGTGTTCTGGGTATTTTCTATATGTAATAAAAAATATCTAACTATGTAATATATTGTATTAAGTATATCAGTTGTCTAGTACCCATAACACAAGCTCTGCTTAGCTTGGGGCTAGATAATTTTATGTGAACTGTCCATCAATATTTATTTATTTATACTATGTATTCATTAACACTTCCAGATAGAACAATTCGTCCTGACGTCGCCCCACGACAACGCCTCCTGGATAATGATGGAGGAGATGATAGCAAACGCCGAGGAGTTCTACCAGCTCCTGGGCATCCCGTACCGCGTCGTCAACATCGTGTCCGGGGCGCTCAACCACGCCGCAGCCAAGAAGCTGGACCTCGAGGCGTGGTTCCCAGGGTCGGGGGCCTTCCGGGAGCTGGTGTCTTGCAGCAACTGTCTGGAGTACCAGGCTAGGAGGCTGCTCGTTAGGTACATACAAGAAGCTGGACCTCGAGGCGTGGTTCCCAGGGTCGGGGGCCTTCCGGGAGCTGGTGTCTTGCAGCAAATGTCTGGAGTACCAGGCTAAGAGGCTGCTCGTTAGGTACATAAAAGAAGCTGGACCTCGAGGCGTGGTTCCCAGGGTCGGGGGCCTGCCGGGATCTGGTGTCTTGCAGCAACTGTCTGGAGTACCAGGCTAGGAGGCTACTCGTTAGGTACATACTACAAGCTGGACCTCGAGGCGTGGTTCCCAGGGTCGGGGGCCTTCCGGGAGCTGGTGTCTTGCAGCAACTGTCTGGAGTACCAGGCTAGGAGGCTGCTCGTTAGGTACATAAAAGAAGCTGGACCTCGAGGCGTGGTTCCCAGGGTCGGGGGCCTTCCGGGAGCTGGTGTCTTGCAGCAACTGTCTGGAGTACCAGGCTAGGAGGCTACTCGTTAGGTACATACTACAAGCTGGACCTCGAGGCGTGGTTCCCAGGGTCGGGGGCCTTCCGGGAGCTGGTGTCTTGCAGCAACTGTCTGGAGTACCAGGCTAGGAGGCTGCTCGTTAGGCTGCGACGACGACGGTAAGATGGCCGCTGTGGCGCGGCGGGTGAAGGTTCGCCTGCGACGCGGGAGGTTGCGGGTTCGATTTCCGCCTCGGAACAAATATACGATCTGCAGATATTTGTTCAGTGATATAGTCAGAGTTGTGACAAGCAATAGACAAGGACGTGTGATGTTGTGTGACACTGATAAGCGCCCCTAGCGTACACATTGTGAACTACAATTTCCATACAAAAACACATACATACATACATACATACATAGACACACGCCTTTTTCCCCAAAGGAGGGCAGAGCCTCTTTTCACAGTGTGTTGCACCAACGTTGAACATAGACGAGACAAGTGGTGTGCTCATCACCGTCATTGCTTCCCACGACTAACTCTTTCTTCCAGTAATAACAAATTCCATAATAAGCTAGCAGCCAGGATAAATCTTATCAACAAGTCTGGGTAATCTCTTAGTCAGCTCTTACGACATTGACGGGAGGAGACGGAGGGGCCTATTCTTAGGCCGGACACGCCATAGTGTCAATTGTTTTTAAATATCATGCTACTAACAAACACCAATTATACCTTGGAACCGTTCACCGTGTTTTGTCTCATTCTAATTTGAAAGTGCCTGTCAATGCAAAAGACGAAACTCTGTGTAACTATTCCAAGGCTAATTTTCGTTTTATAGTAGCATGGTTAGACTATGGCTTTTGAGGATACGCCAGAGGTGCGCCAAGTCGAGCAAGCTAAAGCAGATAATAGACGGTGCATTTTTGCTTTCATTTTCGATGCTTCATCGATGGAAATAAAGGCCTCCCCAAAAAAGGCAATAGGGGATTTGCCATAACGACCACGCTTGGCAGGCGGATTGGTCATCGCAGTATTGGTGTTGAGTACTCAGGTGGATGCTGCTGTCCATCCTCTTATGTAGTTCTTTGTCGGCTTTTACGACATCCACGGGAGGAGACGGGGGCGTCCATTCTTAGGACATACTACAGCACGTAGCCTTATTAAAACTTAATAAATATTGTATCAGATACGGTCAGACGAAGAAGATGAATGCAGCTACTGAATACGTGCACATGCTGAACGCGACCATGTGCGCCACCACGCGCGTCATCTGCGCTGTGCTCGAGGTCAACCAGACTGAAGGAGGCATCAAGGTAACTACCCTCCTTATATCACTTCCTAAGGCGACCTCCCTGACGACCTCTGTGGCGCGGCGGGCGAAGGTTTGCCTGCGACGTAGGAGGTTGCGGGTTCGATCTGCAGAATCTGCAGATATTTGTTCAGGGTGTTCTGGGTATTTTCTATGTTTAATAAAAAATATCTATCTACGTAATGTATATCAGTTATCTAGTACCCATAACACAAGCTCTGCTTAGCTTGGGGCTAGATAATGTTGTGAGAACAGTCCAGTTTTTATCGTTAATATAAAATATTATCTAAGATTATTTATAAGGAGTTCTGTAAAACAAAAAAGTTCTGTATTTCGCAAAACCTTGAAATTGTACGTGGAGATAACCCAAGGTTTTCAGGTATCAACAGTACCTGTAACTTTACTAAAAGTTTTTTTCGGGAAGGTTTTACGTTTTAGCCAGATTTCAGTGTATTTCGACGTAGTAAAAGCTAGTTTCACGGTGTAGTTGTTTATAGGAATATTTTCAGGACCTCACAGATAAAGTGGGACCCCAAATGGAAAAGATTGAGTGTAGCGTAATTTCAAAGGTTTTCACGGTGTAGTTGTTGAGATTAAAATATTTTCAGGACTTGAAGACATTTTTATAGGAGTATAATTTTATTGTCGAGATCATTGCTATAATTCCACAGAATATCTATCTATCTATATCTATAGAAGAGCTTAACCTGACTGACTGACTGGATCTAGAAAGCTGAAACTTGGAGCGTAGGTTCCTTTTATAGCAAAACCACCTACTAAGAAGGGATTTTTGTAAATTCATCCCCTAAGGGGGTGAAAAGGGGTGAAAACGAGTGAAAACGATTGTATGAGAAACCGTATTTCTTGAACTTACATACTTGAAACTTTGCATAAGTATGCTTCAATACAAATCATAAAAAGATAAAATATTTTTTCCCCGAACTACCCTCAAAAACGGGTGCAATGGGGATGTTTGTGTGGGAACTTTTTATCGCGTGGTGCCTTTTGCTTGAAACTTGGTATTGGTACTTAAAATACAGAATAATTGAACACATATTTCAGGATTTTTCAAAATAACCCTTAAAAAGGTGACAAAGTTTTATATTTTTTTCGATGTGATGCGTAGCAAAGCACGGGTTTCAGCTAGTTATATATATATATATATATATATATATATATATATATATATATATATATATATATATATATATATATATATACACCTAGTACTACCAGATACTCATGTCGCTATTGTCAGGATTTTGTGTAATACGTATTTATCTTGGCAAGAGTTCATTGCTCACATTGTACCAAAAGAACTGGAAAATACTAGGTAATGATATTTACTGATAAAGAATGTCTCATATTTATGACTCAATGATAAAGCTTTTATTTCTTTTCACACCTGTCTAACTGATTAAGGTAAGAAAGACCTGTCTATCTTGAAAGACGATTCGACCCGCTTTTTCCTCCGACGACGACCTCTGTGGCGCGGCGGGCGATGCTTGGCCTGCGACGCTGGAGGTTGCGGGTTCGATTCCCGCCTCGGAACAAATATTTGTGCGATCTCAGATATTTGTTCAGGGTGTTCTGTGTATACCTAATCAAAAATATCTATCTATGTAATAAATTTTATTAAGTATATCAGTTATCTAGTACCCATAACACAAGCTCTGCTTAGCTTGGGGCTAGATAATGTTGTGTGAACTGTCCAGCATTATATTATTTTTTGGAAATGTGTTTAATTTCTATGACAATAAAACACTGTGACAGCGAGCTGATCTGATGATGAAGATGGTGGCCAATGGAACTCACAAATTGATAATAGTAACTAGACGAGTTTGAGCTCATTTTGATCAGAGGGCTAGTACAGGTTTGTAATTTGGAACCACTCGGAATAACGAAAACCGAATTGCGAGGCGAAATGTCGTTTTTGTATGCGGAAAATGTTAAGTTTTTGGTATGGGACCCCCCTTAAATATTTATTTTATTCTGTTTTTTAGTATTTGTTGTTATAGCAACAACAGAAATCTGGAAATTTCAACTGTCTACCTATCACGGTTCATGAGATACAGCCTGGTGACAGACAGACGGACAGCCGAGCCTTAGTAATAGGGTCCCGTTTTACCCTTTGGGTACGGAACCCTAAAAAAGGACTCGCAATTCGATAATCGGTATACCGAATGCAAACCTGTACTAGGCCCTCTGGCTCCTACTCTCATCAGCATCATTATCAGCAAAAAGATTAATTTCATAAGAACATTTTTTGAAAAACCTATACTTGTTTTTTTTTTATACAAATTTATTTTTTCATCAGGTACCAGAGGCTCTTAAACAATGGATGCCTGAACAGTACCAAGATGTAATTCCGTTCGTGAAGCCAGCCCCGATAGACCTTGAAGCCGCCGCTGCCGCTAAGAAGGGCAAGAAGAAATAAACGCGCCAGCAAAACATCCATAATATGAATAATTCCTTCGCAAATCAGAGCATTTTATTTATTTACGCTAAGCTTGTATTTTATTAAAACAAATGCCCAGTTTGCGGTCGTTTTATTATCTAATGAGGACAAACGTAATCACGGTTTGGAGTGGGCACAATGAAACATCATTCTGATATAATTTCAATATTTATTGTGACAATCGTTATTATCAGTCAGCTGGCATAATACACAATGAAACTTATTTACATTCGTCAGGATATAGAAATTACCTAAGTATACCAATATAAATAGACCTGCTCAAATAAGAGGAAAAGATTTAATATAAAATATACTTAGGAACCCACTTAAACAATTCTAACATGTCATTGGTATGAGTCACCCTGGCCGAGGTATAGTGTGGCGTAAAACATGAGTCCATTAGGAAATAATCCTTTTCGTATTTAGTGGTCTGAGTTCCAATTATATTGCCACACCCTGTCTGTAGTGTCCAACTGGTGAACAAAACCTCAACAACCCGAGGTCACTCCGCCAAGCCTATGAAGACCCCAACAGTCACCTACATAGTCCTGATCCTACTCTAGGATCCCGTGTCGTGGGTATCAGGAACTTCTACGAGTACCATAACACCCAGACCTGGAACAGCAGATTATACAAACATTTGTCGCGCTGCGGGAGTCGAACCCGTAATCTCTCGCATCTCAGCCAGCTACTCGCCCGATGACCTATGGAGGTTGACCCCAAGAAACCTATATGCTTTTGGATGAAGCTAGGCTTGCTAACTACGTAGTTAGACAACTCTCACGCACAATGGACCACCCATAAAGTTGAAAACGGAGTTGTCTCACTGGTAGAGGACAAAGGCACTACACTCCACTCATCCTTAGCAAAAACTACTTCCCATTCCAGCCCAAAAAGCCCATGTGACTGCTACTTAAATAGGTAATATATTAGTATATAAAAATCTCTAGAAATGTATTTTCTTTTTCCTCCCAATTTGAGCCAGGATAACATTATTTTAAAATCGATTTTCGTGTGACTTCAAAGTGCATTTCGGGAATCTACAGTGTGCATAACGTTTAAGTATTTGTCACAAGAAAATCTAGTACACCTAATTCATCAATAAGATAAAGCAGTTTACAATAATAGATACACAATATGAACTAAGAAGCTTTCTATAAAATATGATAAAATATAGCGTAGAAGCCAACTACCTATATATAAATGAAAACTTAACATTACTTACCTACTATTTATGCTATCTATTCTGTAGGTATGTTGTTAGATAACTGCCGTGTGGAATCCACTGTCCACTGTGGATTCATCAGTAAAGCTAAGACACGCTGTTTACACTAGGCTTACTGTTTTCTGGGATACATCCTAAATTCGTAAAATAATCACGAAACAAGTTACGTAGACACATTGCCCATACGAAAGTTAGCGTAACGCAAAGGTGCTGAGTAAATTATGATCATCGGCAAACGCCGCGCGCCATCTCTTTTTTTTCGTAAGGTAGCGCCTTAGGCTTTCGCTTAGGTGTACGATTGTGTAGTGCTGGATCGGTTCCTCGAGCGTTCCTGCATCAGCCGTGGGCTGATGATGTGCCGCCAATGCCAGCAGTAAAAAAATGCGTGCGTATTGATTGAACAGCCTTAAGAGGAGTGTACCTACCGGTAGTGCGCTTAAGCCGTTTTTGCGCACGCGAACGAAGTTCTCTTCTATTTTGGCTATTATTTGATAACTCGATGAAAAGTAGTACCTACACATGATCAGTAAACTAATATCCAGACCCTTGGTGCGTTAATTTTTATTACAAGCTTTATATTAACTTGCAATGTATATAACCGGGTGGAATCTTGCAACTGAATTGAAATGAAATTTGGCATACCTGTCAAGTTCAGATGACAATACAATATGATGGTGACAGCAAGCTGATCTGATGATAGAGACAGAAGGTGGCCAATTGGACTCCTCGATGGATAATAGTAGACTGGCCGTGTTTAGGCTCATTTTGATCACACGGTTACAATTACCAATTTTATAAAAGCTTGTATAGGAGAATATATTTTTCACAAAAAACTTATGATTTGGTAACCACATAAGAAATTAACGCACTACGGGGCTTTAATAGTGTACCGATTATGTGTACAAAGTTTCAACTTCAACTTGGTTCGCGTGCAAAACGGATTAAGGGCCTCCTTACTCTTCACGTACCTACATCACAGCCGGAAGGCTCCTCATCAGCATGACCATACTGAAGAACTATCTACACATGGTCTGGCGTGATATGCACAGAACACACACAGCCGACCCCATTCTGGATGTGTGTGTGTGTATAGTCCTTTAATGCGTGTTCTGTACGGAACGCCATATATGCATTGATTTTCGTACGAACATCACACAAAACATGCTAAGGGATAAAAGTCGCGCAGTGCGAGTAGGCAGACGGGAAGAGCATGAGATTAAATAGAGCCCAACCGTGTCACTGGCCGCATTCTTGGATAAGAGGTCCCAAAACAGTAAAGGCATAATGATTTCTGATTCCAACTTACACCCATCACTGATAACACCACATAAGCCAAGGTGCGGACAGCTTTCCTAATATTCAACCCAAAACTATAAATAGCTAATATACAATTTATATAACTTTCTGGGAACTCCAGATACAACTAGGTTTTAGCTTGTAACTAAAATTATTATTTATTTGGCCATGTGCAAGCCAGACTCGCGCAGAGGGTACTGTACAAGCATACGTGTAATCTAAGTAACATTTATGGTACCGGTTACTATTTTTTTATTGATAACACTTATTGAAAAGCTAAAAGAGCTAACATTTTACAAATTCAACATGTAATCAATTTTTAACTCTACATTGAGTAGATATGGTACAAAATTGGTAATGCACCGTGGCTTAAAAATGGCACACAACCTGTGCAATTTTTAAATATTAATCACAACATCTCTTCGCCTTATTGTCTACTAGCCAGTAACTAGATATTCCTGCTTATATTTTTGACCTGATATCGGAAATATCAGAATTTTCAATGTTTCTTGTAAAAAGATTGGTATATGTCCTTTCCCTACATTAACCTAATTTATACATAATTTATAAGTGAAGTCATGAGAACCATGCATGTAGATTATAATTATACATATTTACTTAAGATAACACGGATAACAATTACTAGTGTTTAATTGCAAAGATAAGTGTAGTTGCTAAATGTGTACTAAGTGCTCTCTATGACCATAAACTTAGGGTATATTATGGGGCAACATTATTATGATGATGAAATTAACTGTTCTAACTCTCATGCAGTTTGCGGGCAGTTCTCTTTGAAATGTGGATACTACTATTATGTACATTCTTTATAATCATATTATATTATCCAATTTTAACAATTGAACAAGGTATCTAAATTTTGAAAGTTGCATATCTAAATGAAGAATACATCATGAAATAGGTAGTTCATCCTTTTAATATAATCAAGCATAAAATAGGATTTAAATAAAACATTTATATATTACATAACATTGTTTTGAATACATGACACAATGTTACCTATGAGTCCTATGACTTATGGTCATGAGCCAGCCATCGCCAATCACAGAGTATTTTTACCCTCACTTTTTACTCACTTTTGTACTAGCATGCCAACTGAGCCTTCTGCCTGCATTTGTGCATCAGAGCTCGCAATGTGAACTGCCGACGAGCCAGGGTACGCACTTGCTTCAAAAATGTGTCCAGATCAATAACTTCTTTACGCAGAGCCTCTCCCATGTAATACATAGCATCTTCTAAAGTTGCTTCTTCTGCAAAAGCGTTCAGAAGCTGAGAGTATAGTGGAGCGGTGGTCACGACGGCCTCATCTACGTCCACACCTTCTTGTTCAGCCAGTTTTTCCACTGCAGCCTCTAGTTCCTTCTCTTTCTCCTGCAGTAAAGCCACATTTTTATCCAACTCTGCCCTCTCCCTCTGCAACCTCGACAATATATCTTCCAGTCGCCCTTTCCCCTCGCGGAGCTCCTGCTGAGTCCGACGCAGTGTTTCCAGCTCTGCATTCGACTGCTGTGCTTGCTCTCTGAGACGTCTCCTCAGTTTATCTTCCACAGCTGAGAGAAGGGAAGCTTTGATATGCTCCTCTGTTATAGTGCCACCTGCATGTTCTGGGGCAGGTGTGTAGCCAGCAGCTGGAGGGTATGGGGTGGCAGATGATGTGGGTGGCATGAATGGCATGCCACCATTTGTGCTGACTGGGCCGGGGTAAGGAGATCCATAGCTTGGGTAGGGTAAGTTAGAGGCTGCAGGGTAAGGCGTAGGCCCTGGGTAGCCAGGCTGTGGTGCCACTTGAGCTTGGGGATAGGGGTACCCAGCTGGCTGAGGCATGAATGAGTTCACAGGGTAAGGCGTTCTAGTCTCGTTCCGCGGTTTCGAATACACAGGAGGCAGCTCACCAAACGCTACTGCCATGCACTGAATTAGGTTCTGTAATGTGGAGTTATTAGGAGCCCAGTCGTGAAGATACGGCAGGTACACTTTGCCATTGCTGTCCACGTACTTGGAAACTTTGATGGACATGTCTTTTGTAGGTTTCACGAAAGCCAATGGGGCGTTTTGAGGATGAGTATCCATTAGCCAGATACTGACGGGAATGTTGTAAAAAGCTCCTTTGTAGTTCACTGGTATCGTACCTTCGAGGTTGAGCAGATCTTTCCTACTGCCTGAGTTGAAGACAAAGCCTTCGAGACGGTATGTCAGGCTTTTATAAAATTGTATCAAGTTAAGTACCTCCCGACAAGTGAAATCGCGATGTTTATATTTCGTTAGATATTGTTTTAAAACCACTTCATCGTTCGCCATCGTGAAGGAAGTTCTTTTGTTAAAACTATAAACTACACAAATATATTTCACAATAGGCAAACCCAAAACCCAGTCACTAGTCAGTAGAAAATTAAAATAGATCACACACAGGCACAGACACAACGAGTCACCGAGTCAGACAAAAACACCTGAGGGGTGAGTCTGAGTTTTGCAAACACCATCGTAACGGTGAACGTAACACGATCGTACGTGTATAACATAATAACTAGCTATTAATCTGTGCCAAAAACGTCACAGATTAATGGCTAGTTTCTACGCAATACAAGTACACTCGCCGTTACGATCATCGTTACGATGGTGTGTGTAAACTCGGACTTGCCCCTCTGCTGTCATTGAAGAATGGTGTCAATATTGCCAATTGACATTAACGAAATACTACGGGGTGTGTGGTAGTGGGTGTGTTCAATGGGTTTGGGTGTTCAGTTTTTGAACAAGTGGCCTTTGCGGAGTATGCCACAATTTCGCCAATGTCACGTTTTAAAACAAGCTTTTGCACGAAGGATATTCCGGTGTATGGAGGAGAATGGATGGTGTGCGGGTTTGGGTGTGGTTTCTTCTTCTTCTTCTTTTGGTTGTGACTACTGTGGCTTTTGTAGTTTTCACAATTTTGCCAATGGTAATTCGAGGATATAAAACGGTAAGAATCTGAAAAGAGCGACTTAAATAAATATATGTTGACATATAAAAATATGGTAAGTCATAAATATTTCACAACCACGCTTCTTCTTCTCTTGGCTTCTAAACCTATAACTTCATGAGTGCTCCAAACAATTTCGTCAATGTCAAGTGATATTACAGATCCACCCACTTATCAGTAGAATGAAATGTAGATGATAGAAAACTACATATATTTAATTCTACAGATAAGTTGGTGGATCTCTAACTCATTTATGATAGTCAAATCGTCAAGAATCTCCGTCAAGTCATAACCCAGTTTAAATAAATGGTTGCAGAAAAACAGAGTTTTTACAGGGAAAAACGCTTTCAGGAACTGAACATGGGGTCCGGTTATTGTACAACCATGGAATGCACGACCTGGGAATTCACGACCCTGGAAAACACAGCCAGGATTGCACAGCCCAGTAATTCATGTACAAATGGACACGAAATCCATGGCTGTGCACTCCTGACACGTGCTGAGACTGTACAGCCTGAGATTACACAGCCTGGGAATGCACAACCTGGGAATTCGATGCCAAACAGTACTGAAATCAATGTACATCAATTCCGGGGTTGTGCATTCCCAGTACGTCACAGGAATGTACAGCCAGTGAATGCACAGCCATGGAATTGGTGTACATGCTTCTGATTGGTCGAATGCTTATGCTTCGTTTAGATGGAACTACAGAGTAAAAATTGTACTATTCCTTTTTGTGATTAAACACCACAGATAATAGATGAAATAATTAAAGCCAGAAACACACTGGTCCAAAAATTTTACTATCCCATTTTGTGTTTAGACACCACAGATAATAGATGAAATAATAAAAGCCAGAAACACACTGGTCCACTTGTACTACCCCATTTTGTGATTAGACACCACAGATTATACATGAAATAATTAAAGCCAGAAACACACTGGTCCACGGGTTCACTTGTTTTAAGCGCGGCGCTGTTTTTTGTCAGCTCATGAACACTTCTTCTGATAGCGAAAGTTGAATTCATGAGAACTGGGAGACATAACAGACATGTTTTAAATTGATAGTGGTGTCGATTCTGTGCAGCATTCTCTAATTTGAAACCGCATTAAATTTATTGTGGTCTGTTTTATTTCAGTCTATTAGAAAGGGCGCGTGACAACTTTAACGTGGTTTAAAATTAGATAATGCTGCACAGAATCGACACCAGTATATCATAAATATCATCAGTTTAGCAACACACACATTTTTACAGTGTTTGTAAAAATGTTTGATTCGTCATGTCTGTCTGTCTGTCTGTCTGTCTGTCTGTCTGTCTGTCAGTCTGTCTGTCCGTGTATGCCACAGCCTTTTTTTTCAGAAACTATAAGAGCTATACTGTTCAAACTTGGTAGATAGATGTATCCTGTGAACCGCATTAAGATTTTTACACAAAAATTGAAAAACACAATTATTTTTGGGGTACATAGAAATGAAACTCAATTTTTTTTTTCATCAAACCTATACGTGTGGGGTATTTATGGATAGGTCTTCAAAAATGATGTTGAGGTTTCTAATATAATTTTTTTCTAAACTGAATAGTTTGCGCGAGAGACACTTCCAAATTGGTAAAAAGTGTGCCCCCCCCCCCCCCCCCGTAACTTCTAAAATAAGAGAATGATAAAACTAAAAAAAAAATATGATGTACATTACCATGTAAACTTCCACTGAAAATTGGTTTGAACGAGATCTAGTAAGTAGTTTTTATTCTTGGGGTTCCCCAAACATAGAACTGAAACTAAAAAAAAAACATCAAACCCATATGTGTGTGGTATCTATGGATAGGTCTTCAAAAATGATATTGAGGTTTATAGTATCATTTTTTTCTAAACTGAATAGTTTACGCAAGAAACACTTCCAAAGTGGTAAAAAGTGTGTCCCCATAACTTCTAAAATAAGAGAATTATAAAACTAAAAAAAATATATATGATATAAATAAACTTGAATGATATGATGTAAACTTCCAACCAAAATTGGTTTGAACGAGATCTAGTAAGTAGGTTTTTTTTTAATACGTCATAAATCGTAATCCATCCAAGAACTTTTATATTATGTTACTTGCTGCTACGGAACCCTTCATGGGCGAGTCCGACTCGCACTTGGTCGCTTTTTTTTGTTTAGGGGTATCGTAGCTAAACTGATGCTATTTATGAGGTTCTAAACCCGGTTACCCTGCCAGAAAGATATCAGAAAGATTTCAAGTTAGGTCAGAAACCTGGTTGAAGTACCTATGGTGTCCCTGATAATCAGTATTATTACCTGATTGAAATTCAATACTAGAAACCTCAATATAATTTTTCAAGACCTATCCATAGATAACACCACAAGTATGGGTTTGGTGAAAAAATTTGAGTTTCAGTTCTATGTATAGGGTAACCCCAAAAAATTTATTGTTTTTTTTTCTATTTTTGTGTGAAAATCTTTATGCGGTTCACAGTTTCAACAGCATAGCTCTTCTAGTTTCGGAAAAAAGTGGCTGTGACATACACGGACAGACAGATAGACAGACAGACATGACGACCCCTAAAAAGGTTGTTTACAACCTGCATACCTATGCTGAGTTTGCATACCTAATTACTTACCTACCTTTTTGTAACAGCAAATCTAAATACCATTTTGTGTATTTTCATCATGGAGGTATAATAGTTCTTAATCCGAGATTTTCATGTTTTATTTTGTTTATTATCTGTGTTGTTACAAACAACAATATATATACCTAGGTAGGTATTATATTCTATTTTCTACAATAAAGAAACTTCAATAGACATAATATAGGTGAAGTCGTCGTTGTCAGTCAAGGTCAAACATAATACGCGCTCAGCACTCACTCTAAAAACAATGTATAAATAGGTAGATGGGTACATTACATAATGGTTATATTACCTATAACCTATAACACAACATGAATAGCCAATAGTATTCCGTCGTGTTTGCGCCATACAGTGTTACTTGAAAACGAGTTAAACGAAATTGTTCATGTTTAGAGGTCAACAAAACTGGACAAGTCATGACTCCTATGTGTGTAGTCAAGTTAGATGATAAATTTAAATTTTAACGTCTGTTAGACTTGTTACATATATATTAATTACAACAAAAAAAAACAAAATAAAATACTAAGTGAGTTTAACAGGGAAAAATGTAAAAGATAAGATTTTCGCAACTTAAATAGTACCTAGGTACTCAGACGCAAACAAAAATTATGGCGCTTCTAACTAGTGGCGCCATGCATTTTATTTGAGTTTAGTAATTTGAAATAACTAACTAGGGATGTGATTGAGTGAGCGGAAGTGAATCTCGGCGTTGGATATCTGGTACCTAGGTACCTACGTAGTCTTTAGGTGCACCATGCCGATAGGTAGCAGTAGGTCACGTCCACCTAGGACGAGCCCTATGTGGCACTGCACTGCGCCCGCCACCCTGAGACATAAAGATGAAAAGTCTCATGCGCCTGTAATTTCACCAAAACCCAAATACCCTTCAAACCGGAACACAGCAATGCGAGCACTTCTGCTTTGCGGCAGAAGTAGGTATGCTGGCAAAGCTTCCCCGAACGAACCCGTTTTAAAAAAAAAAACTCTGCTTCTGACTAACCTAATCGAACTACTTGGTATCTAGGTATCAAAATTGTTAGGTAGAGAAGATCGATATGTGTAGGTATGTAGAGAGATGGGTAGCAGCATACACCTTTGTGTTTGTGCTCAACATAGGTACTGCCAGTGTTGCCAATTTTATTTTTACGAACCCACCAGGCCTTGTGGCACATGCGGCCTCGTGATCGTTATCCACCAGAAAACCACTAAACCGACTCAACCAATCTCATGCTAAGTGCACGTGCAAGTAAATGTTATACATGCAAGCATCGAGAATAAACATAAATAAACCTGAGAATATACATAAAACCTTTGAATCAAATCTAATTTGACCCAGTATTCACATTGACTACATAACAAAAGAAATATATACTATTTTCAATCGTTCTTTCTTATCTATAGGATGTTTGTAAATCGTACAAGTTATAAGAGATAATAGGTACCTACTTAATAATATTAGTCTAGATTTCGTCGACAGTTTCATTTACCTGGGCTCCACTATTACCTACTAGCAATGGATCATGTGAACAGACGTGCGAAGAATGATTGGCATATCTTATGCAGCTGCATATCCATCAATACAAAAGTTAAACTGATCGCCACCTTGGTTTTCTCCATCTTTCAGTACGGGGCGGAGACTTGGACGTTGAAGAAGGCGGACCGATTGCGTATCGAGTGGTATCGATGCATTTGAAATGTGGTGCTGGCGGAAAATGCTCCGAATCATACATGCAGAGAAGAAGCTCCTTTGGAAGAACATGAACTGCCATGGTCCACCTGGAATTTCTGAACCGACTCCGGATTCAGGTGGGCTGCTGCAGATATAACTTAGTTAAATGGGGCTATTCCAACGATGCACAATGTGACTGTGAGTTCACTCCTCAGACGATGCCTCACTTGCGGTCCTGTCCACTGTGCACCAACACCTGCACCCTAAATGACCTGTGCGAAGCCACTGAAAATGCTATCGATGTGGCTAAAGGTCTAAAACTATGGGAACCAACAACACAATGAGGATGAAGAAGTTCAGCGTACCTTATATAAATAGTATTGGTTGCAAGTTGATATTACCACTATAAATAGCTAAATTTAATTGAAGTGTATGACTATATTTTAAACCTATTAAGTTTAGACAATCCGCATTCGTGTTTTTCCTTAAAATAAACAACGATTGACAGCTATCCACGTGTAAGAATAGACGGCGGCACATACATTTTATGTTAATTTTTTTTTTTTGCTATTTACAGTGTTTCATCACCAGTTTTCATACAAAAAATGCGGTAAAACTCATTTTAACGAGCGAAATGTTTTTGTTGCAGCGCCCCCTGGCGAGAGTTAACATCATAAAACACCTATCTAAGCATCATCACCAATGAATCTTTTTTTTTTTTTTTATACTACTGAATGACGGAACAAGCAGATGGCCCACCTGATGTTAAGCGGTAACCTCTACCTATGAACAGTGCATTACCCCATAGGTCACGTCCACCTAGGACGTGCCCTATGTGGCATTGCACTGCGCCCGCCACCCTGAGACATAAGGATGAAAAGTCTCATGTGCCTGTAATTTCACCGGCACCCTTACCCTTCAAACCGGAACACAGCAATGCGAGCAATACTGCTTTGCGGCAGAAATAGGTATGGTGGTAGTACTTCCTCGGACGAACTCTTTCACAAAAAAGCTCTACTACTACTAAAGACAACATACAACACTCTTTTCAGTTTCTCTTTTCAGTCGTAGGTCTTAAGTCTAAGCTATAAATAATACCTAATATAGATTATTAAAAGAAAATGATCTTGTTTGATTTCCTTGTCTCCCTATCAGATAATCTACCTATACCTCTGTCGCGCGACGGGTGAGTAGCCTGCTGAGATGCGAGAGGTTGCGGGTTCGACTCCCACTGCGAGCCAAATGTTTGTATGATCTGCAAATATTTGTCAATTGCGCAACAATCCTGTTGGGCCTGTTATATGCTCATAACTTTTGAACAGTGGAACTGCAAATTGTTTGGGTTTATGTACTAAGTAAAGTAATATAATAAGACTAGGTAAAGGACTAAACGCTAGGTTCTTTGAGCACCTACTAACTGATACTACTACTACTAGATAACTGTTGGGGAAGAAAGGTACCACAAACCCCACAATGCAAAACAGGAATGCCTCATTTTGATGGACCGAAGATATTAGAGAGATTGCAGGAAGTTTGTGGATGGAGGTTGGTCAAGACAGTTCGTCATGGAATTCTCTGTGGGAGTCCCTATGTCCAGCAGTGGACTTCTGTAGGCTGATGAGGTTATTGTCACTTCAATAACATTTAAGTAGGTATTATGGTAGGACTCCTGTGTTATACACAAATTTTGTCACATCAGATATGTAAGTTTTCCAACAATTTGACGAAGGGAGGCAACAGTTTAGTGGTTGAGTAGTAGTAGAGCTTTTTTGTGAAAGAGGTCGTCCGGGGAAGTACTACCACCATACCTATTTCTGCCGCAAAGCAGTAGTGCTCGCATTGCTGTGTTCCGGTTTGAAGGGTAAGGGTGCCGGTGAAATTACAGGCACATGAGACTTTTCACCTTAGTCTCAGGGTGGCGGGCGCAGTGCAATGCCACATAGGGCGCGTCCTAAGTGGACGTGACCTATGAGGTAATGCACTGTACATGGGCAGAGGTTACCGCTTAACATCAGGTGGGATCAAGTAGTATAAAAATAAAATTAAAAAAAACAGTTCCCTGTGTGATCAGGCTAGGGAATCCTGCTGGCCCCGTCCCTCAATATGAAGAGTTGCTTTACCGTCTTCAACTGCTACATAAGTGTTAAAAAAAACTTGATTACAGAAGTGCACAAGTAGTAGTAGTAGAGCTTTTTTGTGAAAGAGTGGGTCCGGGGAAGTACTACCACCATATCTATTTCTGCCGCAAAGCAGTAGTGCTCGCATTGCTGTGTTCCGGATTGAAGGGTAAGGGTGCCGGTGAAATTACAGACACATGAAACTTTTCATTTTTATGTCTCAGGGTGGCAGGCACAGTGCAATGCCACATAGGGGCGTCCTAGATGGAAGTGACCTATGAGGTAATGCACTGTTCATAGGCAGAGGTTACCGCTTAACATCAGGTGGGCCATCAGCATGTTCCGTCATTCAAGTAGTAATAAATAAAAAAAACAAGTTTATTTTATTTATTTATAATACACAGGCAGCTCTCGTAGCCGATGTGTGTACCTATATATTAGTACTTATCAGTGCACTTTAAATGATTTCAAGTCTATTTTTAAAAGAATTCACTGAGGGGGCACTGATCACTGAGTCTGGTAGCCGGTTCCAAGTGCGCACGACACGATTAGGCAATATGTGCATCCTCAGATTGCTGGTACTTGGCCCGCATTGCAGCTGCAGTGAGTGTCCTCTGAGTCCTATATTATTGTTCATGGTACCTATAATAGTGTCTGTGGTATAAGTACTATGCTATAAAAACATTTAGCTAAGTTCTCAAATGCGCAAGAATTCAAGCACAATCTCGTGAGTATAAATGTTCTGTGAGCACAATTTATCTGGTTGGCGGACTTGGCGGTAGACCATCCGAAACACCCATTCTGGTGCATGCTGGCTGGCTACTGTGAGTTGTTATATCGGACTGTCTCGGAAAGAGAAAATAAACACTGTCTGTTTATGTTAAGTAGTTTTAAAATGTATTCACAGAACACCTTGACAGCGGCGCTTTTCTAATCTTCGTGTCTATTTATTATGTTAATCGTCATTTCACAACCATGGAATGCACTTATGTATGTACTAGACATTTGTTTAATTGTTTATTGTTGAATAATCGTAATTAACTTGACTCTAGTTATTGGATGGATTCTGATTAGATATTGTCGACACAGACAAGCAAGACAAACAGGATAAGTTCACAGCACATACAAGGGTGCGTTCAGTGGGTACACTCTGAGTGTTGGTTGTCACCAGAGTGTACGGTTGTTCCATTCACAGGCTCTATTAGAGCGTTCAAGTAGAAATAAAATGAAATGAAATAATAATTTATTGCATGAAATATGGCACAAGAGGATGACAAAAATATATATAAGATTATTTAATCTTAGGACCAGCATATTTCGCCATTAGTTAGCATGCAATTTTAATAATAATGTTAGTTTCTAACCTACGGTTTAATAGTATTTATTCTTACAATATAATTCAATAATAATAATTATGGCAACGAAACAAGGTAAAATAATAGTGAATAATGAATCATAATATTAAATGTCACAAATCTTATAAATACCTACATTTTACAATCAAAAAATTCTTTCAAATTATAAAAACATTGCTTTACTAACCAACTGTGTAATTTACTTGGAAATTTCCGCTCAGGGAATTGCGTTATATTATTAGGTATGTGGTTATATACTTTTATTGCCATATGGTAGCAGTTATTTGATCTAAGTGCAGTTTTTGCTGCAGGTAAAACTAGGCGACTAGGATTTCTCGATTCAAACACACGATCCAAATCCCGTTTCCTAACAAAAAGATTTGGCTGTTGCCTCACAAATCTACAGATCTCATAAATATAGATACTAGCTAGAGTTAGTAGATTAAGCCTTTTAAATAAAGGTCTGCATGAGTCTAAAGGGCTGGCGCAACATATAGCTCGTATGCATTTCTTTTTTATAATAAACAAGTTCGTTATGTCTACTGAGTTACCCCATAGCACAACACCATAGCGTAGCGTCAAGTGACCCTAACCCAACAACCACCTCTGACAATTCTGACTCTGTCAAAGTCAAATCATGTGCTTGTTGCCAATGTGTATGGATTGTTCCGTTCGGAGGCTCGATTAGAGCGTTCGGTTAGCGTCACGTGACCCTAACTGAACAACCACCGTTTTGACCGTACCACCGTACGATTTCGACGTCAGATTGCTGTCAAAGTCAAGTCAATCTCAACCTTACCCCCCCCCCCCTCCCCCAAAATTCTGTTCCATCCGTAGATTGAGAAATATTTTATAACGAGTAATATAGCAACTGCGAAAGTTCCAGTTTCCACGAGAGGGTTTTTTTTATAAAGTGAAACAGGACTTGTTATAAAAAAAAAACTAACTGCAATTAAAACACTTAATATGCTTTCAGCGATAGTGCCGCCCATTTTACTTATTTTTTTTTGTTAATCCTATTACGTTTATTTTTTGGTGGACAATAGAGTATATCGATCTAAATACATAACAAGTAGCATATTTAAAAAACAAGTTCCTAAGTCAAATGGAGAATAAAAAATCTAAAAAACATTTCGGGAAAAAAACTTACATGACGGCCTCATGACTATATTTTCTATTACTATTAAAAAAAAAACTTACTCTTCTTCATGAGATCTAAAAACGATACCCCGCAAGAAAGAAAAAAAACGAGTTAATAAGGCTGTAAAAAGGAGCAAAATAAACAATCTAAGTTGTTTCAGTAAAAAGGAGCAAAATAAACAATACAGGTTATGTGATTCAACAAGTCATTCTACTTCGTTACTCAGCAACAATAACAACTTTAGGCTTTGGTTTTGTCGTTCATTCATTTATACTCTCTATCTATCTATATATATATCTATTCATACTCTCTACTTATTTGGAAAATGTGGAGCTGACAATGTTGACATAGAGCTGAATTTAGCACTAAAAGAGCTAAATTGGCAGCACTGGGTGAAGAAAGCACGTGTTAATCCAAGTCGTTCAGAGTCTCAGAGCGTGGTTAAAAAACAACTACAACCTTAGAGTGTACCCATTGAACGCACCCCAACTTATACATAAATTGACAGTGACATTTTCATTCTACACACTCCATAATGACAACTTGTACAAGTTCAATTCATGCGAGTGTAAACGAAGCATATGTTATGACATATACATGGCATCCAATTCCCAGGTTGTACATTCCATGGCTGTGCATTCCTATGACGTCACGGGAATGTACAACCCAGGAATACACAGCCAAGGAATGCACAGCCTGGGAAAATTTGGATGCCAATTGGATGCCTATTCCCGGTCTGTGTATTCCAAGGGTGTACATTATTTGGCACGGCTAGGAATGCACAACCCGGGAATGCACAGCCATGGAATTGGCGACCATTGATGTACATGAATTCCGTGGCTGTGTATTCCTGGGTTGTGCATTCCATGGTTGTGTAATGACGGCTCCCCTTCTTTCTTTCACACAGTGTTGCCAAATTACCTCTTTTAGGCTAAATTCAGCTCTATTTCAACATTTTCAGCTCCACTTTTTTACAAAGAGTTTAGTTATTTTTCTTTTTTATTTATTTGGATCACCAACGGAAGAAGCACAATCGTGCAAAAATATAGGTGATTCTTAAGTTACTTATATCTAGTGTTCTTTCAATTATAGGTAGAGTACGCGTCATGTAAAAAGAACGCTGGAACGTATGAAGAAGTATGACCGCCAGCGTTCTTTTTACATGACGCGCATTATAACCACAGCATGCAAAAGAACAAAATATATTTTATCGATTAAATTTGATAGAAATACACATGGTTTTTAAGGCGTGTTATATAAATTTTAAAAACAAAATGTTTTGTAACTTGTTTTAAACAAGTATACAATTTACCAGTGTTTTAAACTCTTGTTAAAACGTAGTCTACATACGTACTGCCTATCAGTCCACGCAGTTCGCTAGTAAAACAGGGTTCATTTGACTTGGCCACTGGGCGTGATGGGACCTTAGCAAGTCTGCGCCGTTCGCTAGTATTCAGTGGACCTTGATCACGACTCTGGGCGTAGGCGGGACCCCCTAAGAGGTCTGCAGACAAGATGGGTGAGTACAGGGGGGGCGCAAAATGAACCCACCCACTGCAGAACAGAGAGTCATAGGCCTGCTGGACGATTGGCTTAGTGAAAGAGATTCATGTATACGTTTAACATACAGCTGGGGAACGCGATGTACCTACACACTACCTGACGAGTGTCACCGATAACATCAAGCCGAGAGGTGATCAGCGGAAGGTCCAGCCTGGCAGTCTTCCAGTGGACGTCACTCTCTTTTCGCGCTACAAGTCCGAAGGTAGCTAATCACTCACTAAGACATATTGTTCAAATTAGCATTCACAATCCTATCAGTAACATTCCCCGAGATGGGATTGCGGCAGTTGGGATCATTTTTTGGGGGGGATGGGTAGAATTGATTTGACTTTGACAGCAATCTCACGTCAAAATCGTAACAACCGAAAGACCACCTCAAATGGTGGTGAAGGCCACAGAGGGGGAAGGAGTGGGAAAGTGTTGTACCATGAAGGTTATTTGTACCTAATGCACTTTGCTCTAGGTGTAGAGTTTTGTCTAGTTGTTACCTAGCAACCATTATTGTCATGTCTGTCATCTTGTGTCTGCAGATGAAGTTAATTTTATTAATATGAAAAGTAAATAACTTTATTGTACCACTGTGTTTAAATGATATTATACTATCATCAAAAACAAGCTCAGCTAACAGGTTATGGGCCCAGGCGTGATCTGGTGTGATATCTGAGCGGAGAAGTATCTGATCTCAATTCCCAATATGGAACAAGCTGTTACAAGGCGCATTGAGAGATTGGCAGGCCAAGCTAATTATGGCACGTGGGCTTTCGCCATGGAAATGCTCCTGATCGATCTTGATCTGTGGGAGTGTGTGAGCGCGAAGTTCGTGGCAGACTCAGTGGAGGCTAAAAAGAAGGATGCCAAAGCTAGGAGTAAGATCTGCCTCATGTGTAAGGAAAATATTTATCCTATGCTCATGCATCTCAAAACAGCGAGAGATACTTGGCAAGCGTTGCAAAAATCGTATGCTGACGGCGGGTTACTGCGACGGCTATATCTGTTGCGGAAGCTATTCAATGTCAAATTAACAATGTTTTCAACAATGGAGGAGTATCTCAATGATATCCAGACAACCAGCCAGTCATTACTTGGCATAAAGGCAGGTCTAGATGATGAATTTGTTGGGATTATAATGCTAGCCGGTTTAACGGATAAATATAATCCTCTGGTAATGACGTTGGAGCATTCCGGTATGACGATTTCAACAGAGTCTGTACAGGCAGCGCTGCTCAAAGAAAGCTTAAGGAAAAGTAGTACAGTGAACACAGCTGAAGATGAGATAGCAACGGCACTGATGTCAAAATCCAAGAAGGGAGTTATATGCCATTTGTGTAAAAAGAAAGGGCATTATAAGTGGCAGTGCCAACGTCGTAAGACGGAAAACAAGACTGAAGACAACAATGGCACATCTTCAAATAAGAAGAAAGACAGTAAGGAGGCCTTGGGTCTAATGGCTCTATCTATGACAGTTGGTGAGGGCCATTGGGTCGTAGATTCCGGAGCTACATCACACATGACGTCCGACGTGCATATTCTTGAAGATAGACAAAACATTAGTTCTAAGTTAGTGACGACCGCGAACAATGATAAAATTGTGTCTAGTCAAAAAGGGGATGTGTATGTGATGGGGCGCTCTGTGAGGTTTGAGGATGTACTTATGCTTCCAGGTTTGACGACAAACTTGCTGTCGGTAAGTAAAATGTGTACTAAGGGTTGTACTGTTGTTTTCGATGAGACTTCTTGTAAGGTTTACCAAAAGGATTACGACGTAAAAGTAATTGGACAGCCAGTATTGACAGCACCACTGAAACAGGGGTTATATGTTTTAGATAAAGAAGCAGCGATGGTTCTGACGTGTCCTCCAGAAGATTCTTCTCGCGCCTCTTTCGATTTGTGGCACAGAAGACTAGGTCACCTGAGTGGAGCTCTGATGGTGAAACTGAAAAGTTTGGCAGATGGTCTGACTTTTAGAGAGGTGAGCACGAAACCATGTGAAGGATGCTGTAAAGGGAAGGGGTGCGTCAAAATGTTTCCAAAAGGTAAAAGCAAGAGAGCAAAAGACTTTCTTGAACTCGTGCATTCGGATTTAGCGGGCCCTATGGAGGTGGAATCCTGGGGTGGTAATAGATACTATCTGATTTTTGTGGATGACTTCAGCCGAAAAACATTTGGCTATTTGTTGAAATCCAAGACCGAAGTTTTTGCTAAATTCATGGACTTCAAGGCACTAGTTGAAAATCAGACGGGAAAGAAGATAAAGAAATTTCGTAGTGATAATGGCACTGAGTATACCAACAAAGAATTTCAAGGTTTCCTGAAGAAACATGGAATCCTACACCAGAGAACAGTACCCTACACTCCTCAACAGAATAGAGTGGCGGAACGTACAATACGCACCATAACTGAGAAGGCTAGATGCATGGTGCATGAGGCTGGTTTAGACAAGAAATTCTGGGGAGAAGCTGTTGGTTGTGCCATATATCTTAAGAACCGATCTCCAACAATGGCCCTCAAGGATAAAGTTCCAGAGGAGGTTTTCACAGGAGAGAGAGTTGATCTATCGAATCTGAAAATATTTGGATGTAGAGCTCAGGTTCTGGTAAAGGATCATAGTCGCAAGAAGTTTGATCCAAAGACAGTTCAAATGATAATGACTGGGTATTCGACTAATTCGAAGGCGTACCGATTTATCAATTTGGAGGATGATCCAATGAGGATTATCATCGCTCGGGATGCAACTTTCATGGAAAATGTTCCCATGACTCCTAAAGAGAGAAAAGAAGCTGTCGTTCCTGATTATAAAAGGGATGCTGTGGATATAGATTTACAGTATGACATTCCTGGAGTTAGTCGTTCCACTACTCAGCCAGAGGTTCCAATGATTGCTGGTCCGGTTGCAGTGGAGGTTCCGGTGACTAGTTCGAATGTCAATGAAGAAGAATCTGGAAGTGCGTCTAGTTCAGCGTGGGCTAGTTCACCTACGAGATCTGATTCTGGAGATAATTTTTACGACTCTGTCGACTTAGAGAGTCCTGTGGCAGAGGATTTGCATAGTTCAGCTTCTGTCGACTTAGAGCGTCCTGTGGCAGAAGATTTGCAAAGTTCAAAATGTTACCCTGCTCGAAATAGGGTTCCGAAGCGGGATAAAGACATGGCATACAATTTCCATGTGTCAGATGATCCTGATCCTATTTCAGTTAAGGATGCCATGGAGCGTTCTGACAAGAAGTTTTGGGTGGAAGCGATGAAGGACGAGTTCAATTCCCTGAAGGTAAATGGAACCTGGGAATTGGTTGATCGACCATTAGACGCTAATGTTATCAAAACGAAATGGGTTTTCAAGTTGAAGGTTGGAGCTGATGGCAGCACCCAGCGCTACAAGGCCAGGCTGGTTGCTAAGGGTTATTCGCAAAAACCTGGAGAAGACTATTTTGAAACATTTGCACCGGTGGTCAAGATGTCGTCGATTCGTCTTCTACTAGCGCTGGCAGTTGAGAAAAACTTGAGCGTTCATCATATTGACGTTACCACCGCCTTTCTGAACGGAGATCTGCATGAAGAGATTTATATGGAACAGCCGCAATCTTTTGTTCAAGAGGGGAGTGAAGGCAAGGTTTGCAAATTGAAGAAAGCCATATATGGCCTCAAACAAGCTGCCAGGTGTTGGAACCAAAAGATTCATGAGCATATAGTAAAGATGGGTTTTTCTCGGTCTAAATATGACCAGTGTGTCTACACAAAGATTAATGAAGGGATTTTCACTGTCATAGCTCTGTACGTGGATGATTTTTATATATTCACAAATAAAGCTGTTGAAGCCAGGACGGTGATAGATCAGGTTGGAAGATCCTTTAAGATAAAAGATTTGGGTGAGGCAAGAGAATGTCTTGGAGTCCGGATCGAGCGGAAGAGTGTTAGTGAAATCCGCTTGTCACAAAAGAAATACATTTCAAAAATCTTGGAGAAATATGGAATGTTGGACTGCAAACCAGTTAGTACACCAGTTGAAGTGAATCTTCGTCTGAAATCTGGTGAAAAGAATGACAACACGCGGTATCAGGAAATGATCGGTTCACTAATGTACCTGGCATGTTGTACAAGACCAGATATATCGTATGCAGTTACGATGCTAAGTCAATTTAATAACTGCAATGATTCTACTCATATGGCGGCACTGAAACGAGTATTTAGGTATCTAAAAGGGACGGCGGAACTATCGCTGTGTTACAAAAAATGTGAGAAGCCTGTGGTTGCCTATGCAGATGCAGATTGGGGAAATGGGCCTGATGGGAAATCTTTCTCTGGTTATACCCTAGTTTTCGGTGGTGCTGCGGTATCTTGGCAGTCTATAAAACAGCGTTGTGTTTCGTTAAGTACTGCTGAAGCTGAGTACATCGCAATCTGTGAGGTCGCTAAGGAAGTGATATCAGTAAATGGTTTATATTCTGAACTAACTGACCGGCATAACACTGTTGTTACTATTTTTAGTGATAGTCAAAGTGCCAGTAAGCTAGTTTATACTCCTGCAATTGGAAAACGTTCTAAACATATAAACATAAGATATCATTTTGTAAGGGAGTTAGCAGAGCAAGGGGTAATTCGTATTGAATATTGTGAGACTACCCTTATGCCTGCTGATATGATGACAAAGGGAGTTGGTAAGCAGAAACATGTGTTCTGCACACAGCATAGTGGATTAAGTGGGGGTGTTGTACCATGAAGGTTATTTGTACCTAATGCACTTTGCTCTAGGTGTAGAGTTTTGTCTAGTTGTTACCTAGCAACCATTATTGTCATGTCTGTCATCTTGTGTCTGCAGATGAAGTTAATTTTATTAATATGAAAAGTAAATAACTTTATTGTACCACTGTGTTTAAATGATATTATACTATCATCAAAAACAAGCTCAGCTAACAGAAAGGAGCTGGGGAAGAACGGTGATCGATGGGGAGGACGGGTAGGACGGACAATGACGGAGAAAGAGGGGGAAAGTGGGTGAAGGATGGGAGAAGAAGCTGTAGCAGGAACTGGGAGTTCCGAGTAAAAGCGGTGGAGGGGCGTTCAGTTTTAGATTGGTTATTTGGTTTATTTAGCGTGTAAATGCAGACAGCATCTTCGTCTGGTAGTAATTTGGATCAGTTGAGCTACTTTTAGATCGTTAGCTGCGGCCTTCAGGTAGCACATCTGTTTCATCTGTTTTTTTTTTGTATATATTATTTCTATTATTCCATCTGTAAATAAATGTGTTTATATAACTAAAAATATTGATATTTGATTCCAGCGTAGGGAGCGGAAAATAAAAATTTACGTTGGCAGCCATAGAGAAAATGTATATGTTGGCATCACTGTACATTTGCTTTCATTCATTTTAAATTTCAATCAATTTCTCATTCTTTTTCTGTGAACTGTCCCCGTTGTAAAACGTTCCGACGACGGTTCGCGTTTATAATCCAAGATAATCTTCTTGGTTTATTATTAATTTTGCAATATTATATTGTAAAAACCAAGTAAAATGCCACCTAAGTTCGATCCTAACGAAGTTAAAATCGGTAAGAGAGTTACAGGTTGTGAAAGAAGACTGTTTTACCAGTGATAGTGATTTTCTTCATAAATAACGTGTATTTTGCAGTAAACTTGCGATGCATTGGTGGAGAAGTTGGTGCCACATCATCCTTGGCCCCTAAAATCGGTCCCCTCGGTTTGGTAAGCATAAAAATAGCTTCACAATTTCCTAACCTTAAACTTAGCATGGCAGTCGGAAATTAGTTCACGTACCACGTTAGTACCACGTTTTATTCTTGGTACTAACAATAAGCAGAGGCATTCAGAACTATCGCATTCTCGTAACATATACCTTTATGTATTGTAAATGTCATAATGTTAACGCTTCTGATTGCCTCGTTGATGATGATTGAATGATCCTGGGGGGTGCCTCCCTACCAGGCGCGTCCTTCCGGGTGGCGGATGGAAGGAACCCGCGACTCAGGATTAGTTTCCCTGTCGCGGCTACTCCGAATGTCCAATAAGGAGTCGCGGACCAGGCCAAGACTGCCATGCTTTTCTCCTAGGTTATACTGTCACCTGTTTTCTTGTGAGTACCTAACTTGTTTTATCATTAGGGATGTGGTTTTTCAATTTGGGAATTTATATTAATAGGTATTAGATACCAATCTAAAGTGAGGTTTAGACTAACAAGAAACTCGCAGATCTAGACTTCTGCAAGAATTATCATTATGTTAACAGGTGCAGCAAGCTATATTCTGCAAGATTTTCAACTTGCGATACTTGCTGCGGGTCCTATGTCCTCTGCTATAAAAATTGCATGGAATTTAAACAGAACAGCAAGTACATGCTCAGGAAATAGCAGAAAGAACTTGTTAGTCTAAACCTGACCCTTAAAACTGGACACACTTTTAACGCTTTTACTTGGCACTTGATTTAAGCCTGACGTTTCAAAATAATCCTTGTATATACTGAAAAAGGATTTTGATGTAATTAAATAGTGGTTTGTTCAGTTTAAGATAAGTTTTAAAACCTTTTTTGATACATAAGTCATTCAGAGACATTGTTGAATCTAGACCGCACAGGGTGGGACCTTATAAAGATGATTTAAGACTTGTTAATAAACTCTTAATACTAAGCTGCTTTTATAAGTGCAACATCCACTTCAAAATAAGCAGCGTCAATACAGCTACTAAGCCAGCTAAGTTTTCCACACTTTTTATATTGGCACTGCTTAGTCTGCAGTGGACATTGAGCTCATGTGTTGGTGATAATGGATGTCTAGTAAGATTGTTATTACTCTAAGATGGTCTTGATTGATTGTTTCTAACTTCCAAGCTAGCAGTCTCTGAAACCAGTGGATAAGAAGACATCGGCAAAACATGAGGGCAGTAAAAGACTAGCCCGGCTACAGTGAATAATAATTAATATACTTTTCTCTTTCCATTATATTTTTATTTGTACTCACATTATTTTGTGCCACAGTCCCCCAAAAAGGTTGGTGATGACATCGCCAAGGCTACCAGTGACTGGAAGGGTCTCAAGATCACGGTCCAGCTGATTGTGCAGAACAGGCAAGCTCAGATCTCTGTGGTGCCCTCGGCCGCCGCTCTCATCATCAGAGCCCTGAAGGAGCCCCCACGTGACCGCAAGAAGCAAAAGAACAGTGAGCATTGAGTCTTTTTATTTTTTAACTGCCCATGCCATTCTTTCTTGCTCGTGCAACTGGAAACGTGTATGAGTTGTGTTAAGTTAATCAGATCAATAAGCCATCATTTAATCATGTAAATATGTACAACTAATTATTTTAGTAATAAACTTCATTCCGGACCGGATTCTGGACATTTCCGGATGTTGGCTGCTTACAGAGTATGTTAGTTGCCCAAACATCTGTAGGCAGTACAGTGTAACTTTACTGTGGTGTGTCCGGCTTGAGAATAGATCACTCCGCCTCCTCCTGTGGATTTCGTAAAAGTCGACTAAGGGATTACACCAGGGGATGGCAGCAGCATCCACCTGAGTGCTCAATACCAATACTGCGATCACCAATCCGCCTCTAAGTGTGGTGATTTTGGCAAATCCCCTAATGCTTACTATGGAGAGGCCTCATCCAATGGTGGACATCTAAAGGCTGCTTAAGATGAGTGGTAGCTTTATGAATTTTAAAATTCAATTGTGCCACTTGCATTCTTAGAAGTGTAACGTAACACATTCCCTTAAGGCGCAATAGTTTCACTGCATGTCAATAATGGGCTCTAGAATTTTTAAGTTTTTGATAAGAGTTCTTACAGTTTTCAAGAAGATAATAGAATATGGTAGCTTTTTATCTAGTGAAATCATTAATTAAATTCACTATTAGATCAATTTATTACATGAAAAAAAAAAAAAACATTTTAGACTTACTTCTTAAACGTTTTAAATTTAATTTTTGAAACATTTAGTAACTTATTAATTATTATTTCAGTTAGTGAAATCATCAACAAAATTAACAAAACTCTAAAGGGCATTTTTATATTATTTTGTTACACACAAAAACACGTTATCTGAGTGTGGACTCGCCTTCTTCGCCTCATACAAAAATGTTTGTTGAAACTGGTTGAACCTAAAGCGCCTTAAAGCGACACTGACCAAAAAAATGGTAACCAAGAAAGAACCAGTAACACTACAGTTTAAATGCCCTGACATTTATAAAGTAAAAAGGGAACAGGAACTCTGACAACTCTCTTACATACTTTTTACTGTTTGTTGTAAATCATTTCTTTCTCTACTTTCCAGTCAAACACAATGGCAACATCACGTTAGAAGATGTCATCTCCATCGCCAAGGTGATGAAGCCGAGGTCCATGGCCCGCGAGCTTTCAGGAACCGTCAAAGAGATCCTTGGTACCTCACAGTCTGTCGGCTGCACAATAGACGGCAGGGCTCCTCATGACCTTATTGATGAGATCAACAGCGGGACTCTGACCATTGATGAATAAATGAAGTTATAATTTTAGTTCATCTTTTATTTAACTACTAGTGGTTTGACCCTGCATCATGGAGGTTCAGTATTGACAAAAAAAAACCCTAACCTCCTACAATTATGGATGATGGTAGGTTGTTAGGGGATTTAAGTCTATGGAGGTCCATTCAACGTTGTAGTTTTTCCTATAAGGCCCGTTTGCCGTAACTCGTAAGATATCAGTACCTACGTCGCGTCGTGCTGATGTTATTAGGTTCAGTAAATTACGTTTAATTATAATCTATCCAGACACCTCAATTATTTAATGTACCTAGTGTTGCAAGTTGGCTACATCTGTACAATACAGACTACAGAGTGTAAAATAATATCCCTATAAGCCCGGGGAGGGGGTATTCTACACATCATGGTGAATAACTTGAATTCTACGACTTTTTAAATTTCGAAGTTTTTCGTTCATGAAATCCCTCGTAAGAATCCTGAAATTCCTCCAAAAACGTACGTAAAACAACATGAGGACGTTACGGTACGCTAGGGTACCTTGCGTGGGGCTGCCTCATATTCTGTTAGGTACATTTTTGGAGGAATTTCAGGATTTTTACGAGGCACTTCATGAATGAAAAGCTTCGAAATTTAAAAAGTAGAACTAAAGTTATTCGCCATGATGTGTAGAATACCCACTCCCCGGGCTTATAGGGATATTATGTTACACCTGTGTAACAGCTCAATGTTCAATCTATATACTAAAACATAGAAAAAAAAAACTTGCTCTACATGTGCTCTACACCTTAAATCTACCGTTCACCGTAAGATATCTCCTGTGTTACACTCTTGCTTAGCACGTACTAATGCTTTGCATTATCCCTGTTACTTTCGCACACGTGTAATATCACGCGTGCTAGTGAGGGACAGATAAAATGCTAAGCATACGTGCTAAGCAAAGTCTATTAAAATTTATCTCAGCCTTGTCTGTGTCTCTGCTTTGGGAATAGTCTAGGAAGAAGTCAATGACGAAGGAAACCAATGGACTTGGTCTAGAATTCTTTAGTCTGAGGAAGAAGTACATAGTGCCAATCTTAGAGCATTGCAGGCATGAAGTATAGGTAAATCAAATTCAAGCTTCTTGATTGCAGGCCTCTGTACTGTTGCTCGGTGGTGCCAATCATAGAAAAAATAAATACTCTACGGACATCTTCAGGTGGATGCTTTCTCATGTGGCGCGAAATTCATATTTTTTCGTGTTTTTTGCTCGTCATAGCTCATCAACACTTCTCCAGGTAGTGAAAACTATGTTGCCGGTAATTATATGACCTAACACAAGTTTTAATTTAAAGTAGTACTATAACATAAATATTATTAGTTTGGCTACGATTGTGCTTGAAACAGAAAAACACTGTAAAAACCATTGAAGCACAAATTTGAATTTCGCGCCACATGCGAAAGCAATAATTTACCATTTTAGTGTATTATTAATTTGCAACGTTACACTCCTTCCAAGTCGTCAAAGTCAAGTCGTGTATTAGTAAAACGGTGGCCGTTGTACTAAAACTTTGGTAGACAATTTCCACGCAATTCACTTCCATTTAATTACACTAGACTTGTGCTATTTAAACGAGCTACTTTGGTTAAATGCCTCCAAAATAACACAAAACTCAAAAAAACACTAGGAAAAAAAAAAAAACACGTCTCTTTACGAAACTGGCGGGAAGAGACAAAGTGAAGTGACATCTATAGGTAGGGTTCACACGTCACACCGCGCTCTTAACTTACTTTAGTTAACCTTCTCAACAACAGATGGCTCTAAAAACAATTACAGGTTAAAGGCCATCCTAGCACGTCCACAGATCATAAAACGATGTCGGATTGTGGTAGAAAAAACATCTGCAATTATTGTTTTTTAGTCTGTGATATGGTAGAATTATTACAGTGAGAGTAGGAAGCATCGTTCTCTCCAAAGCAGAAATGTCAAAATGGCGTCGACGCAGGACGCTTGGTATATTTCTTTACTTGGTTTAGCAGAACATTTCCGCACATCGAATCCTCCTGACATAAAAAGTTGTATTCAGTGTTTACAAGCAGTGTTTAATTTCAAACCTCCACAAAGGGTCGAGGCCCGGACACATTTGCAACTTGGAAATATACTCTTGACACACACCAAAAACATCGACTTGGCGAGAACGCATTTGGAACAGAGTGTAAGTTTTTTTACTGTTATTTGTCCACTTCGGTATGGAGACTATGTACCGGGCTGTCGGCCTCCAGTGTAAATAGTGGCGGGTCGTATTTGTGTGGTTTCGTAGTGAGAATTTTGTAGAAAACTTTCTCAAAGTATGTAAACAATGATGATGAAGTGGGTCATATGGCTAATAAACAGTGTTATGGTTCCAGTGGTGCCTCTCACAGACAATCAACGGCTTCGACGACGTGAAGTTCGAGGCCGCCAGTGTCTTGGCAGATCTGTTCGAGCAGCAGGGCCAGCCTCAACAGGCCAAACCTATTCTAAGGAAGGCTATAGAGTTGTCACAACACAGTGTTTACTGGCATTGTAGGCTAATATTCCAGTTAGCGGTGAGTATTACTAGTTTCTGGTTTACTTTCATAAGTACTTTCAATTGCCTTTTCAAAGAATTTCATGAAAATAATATTTGTTTGTTAAGTGGATTGTTATGTTTTGATTTTGTTTGTTTGTTATTGTTATTAATTTATATTGAAGATGAAACATGAATATATCAATAGCTGAATATATCATGAGCTGTTATATTATTGTTAATAGCATTTCTTCAGACAAATTATTGAAAAATGAATGTAATAATAATATATTACAGATATTTTACGATTTTATTTCATTCATATTACCTGAGCAATGTAAAATAATTCCAATGATTTTCAAATGTTTATTTTATTTTATTTTAGCAAATCCATGCCACTGAGCGGGAATATGAAGTGGCGAGTAGTTTACTTGGTGTCGGGGTGGACTACGCACAGATCTCGAATGCGGCATACACTAGAGTACTGTTCTTACTCAGTAGGGTAATGGTGAGTGCACCTGATTTACCTCCTTTTAGTTTTGTTGTTATCCGAGGATGCACATATTGCCTAATCGCATTCTGCGCACTTGGAACCGGCTGCCAGACTCAGTGATCAGATCAGTGCCACCTCAGTGAACTCTTTCAAAAATAGACTTGACAAACTTTTAAAGTGCACTGATAAGGACTAAGATATATACGCATCAGCTCTGAGAGCTGCCTGTGTATTATAAATAATAAATGCTAAAAAGGTGTCTGTCCACAGTGTGTTTCTCGTTGACTACCATTAGCTATGGAATTGAAATATGGGACAGATGAAGAAAGTATGTAGGTATCTAATACAAAAATCTTAATCTTCAATTAAAATAAATAAGTTTCACAACCAAGTCAAGTCAAGATCATTGATTGCACTAATATGTGAAAAATACAAAAGAATAATAATAGCTATCATCATCATCATCAGCCTAAGGAGTCCACTGCTGGACATAGGCTTCCCTCATAGAATTCCAGGACGAACGATCTTGAGCCTCCTCCATCCACCATCCTGCCATCTTTATAATGGTCCATCACATTTAATAGATATCACAAAGATCATTTTGAATCATCGAGAGGAGGGCCTTCCTTCATGGCACTGTTCGGATTGTGACTGCTGCGCTACCCAAGAATCTTTATTCCCCATCAGTTGTCACATCAATAATACTTAGACAAGTAATTGACAAGTCTTTTGACCCCGACCATGGATACAGAGCAATTATGGTTGGGTATCCTAAATGCAATTAGTTCTACCACTGACAAGCATGCTCCGGAGAAAAAATGTAAGAGTAGACACCGTAATAAACCTTGGATTAATGATTGTATTCTTAAACTTGTGTATGAAAAGAAATTATTATGGGATAAATACAAGACATCTGGAATAGAACTTGACTATGCTAACTACAGGGAGGTCAATAATAAATGTGTTGCGCTGACTAGAAAAGAGAGAAGTCAGTATGAAGCAAAAATTTTGGATTATGGTGACAAAGCTTTTTACTCCTACATTCGTCGATGCACTGCTTCAAAAGTTAGCATTCCGGCCGCGCTTAGAAGCTCTAATGGTGACCTGGTCACTGCTCCGAGTGACATTGCAAATGTCTTCGCTGAGGAATTTGTAAAAGCTTACTCCAAGGAACCGGTCATGGTTAATCAAGTTGACTTTAACTCTGCTGATGTGGAAAGCAGCCTATCTGATGTCCTGTTTACTGAAAGTGATGTGAGGAAGGTTATCTCTCATCTAAAGGTTCAGTCTTCACCAGGTCCAGATCACATAATGAACTGTATCTTGAAAAACTGTGCAGAAACTCTTAGTGCTCCCCTTGCTGTTTTAATGAACAAGTCCTTCGAGAGTGGTTATGAACCGCAGGACTGGAAGCACGCTGTGGTGACTCCCATCTATAAAAAGGGTGATAAAACTCAGCCTGGCAACTTTCGTCCTATCAGCCTAACTAGTATCATTGTGAAAATTATGGAAAAGATTATCAGTCAGAATTTAACTTTATTTCTGAACCAGGAATGTATTGTCTCCACCAAGCAACATGGATTTGTAAAGAGAAGATCCACTATTACCAACTTGCTAGCCTGTTTGCACTCGTGGACTAATGAACTTGACATGAAGAACCCGGTTGACGTTGTGTACCTTGATTTTGAGCGTGCTTTTGATAGGGTTCCTCACCAGCGTTTGCTAGTTAAACTGAATCACTTTGGAATACGTGGTAGTTTGCTGAAATGGATTGGGAATTACCTGGCTGACAGAACATTTCAGGTGCGTGTTGGAAACACCCTGTCTCAATATAAACGAGTACTCAGTGGTGTACCTCAGGGCTCAGTGCTCTCAGCCCACCTCTTCGGCATCTACATAACGGACCTAGTGGATCTCCTGGAATCTCAAGCAGCCTTTTTTGCCGATGACGGGAAGTTCTTCTCCAATCCACTAATTAACTCTGGCCAGCTACAGAATGATCTCAACCGCATTCAGGAATGGACTGCCGACTGGATCATTAATCTGAATGCATCCAAGTGCAGTTTGCTTCACCTTGGTCATGCTAATCCCAAACTAATTTACAGTCTAAACGGAAACCCCCTTAACTCTGTTGACTCCCAAAAGGATTTAGGGGTTTTGATTACTTCAAACGTCAAGTGGGAAGCTCATATTACCGGAATAGTTAAAAAAGCCAACTCTTTTATTTATGTCATTCGAAGATCATTTCAAACTATGACGGTGGAAGTCTTTCGAAGAATATACAAAACTTATATAAGGCCCTTGCTGGAGTATGGTTTTCAAGTCTGGAGCCCCTACTTTCGGAAAGATATAGACTTACTTGAGAGCGTACAACGAAAAGCCACGAAGTTTCCACAAGCCCTGCGTCGTATGTCATACACAGAGAGACTCCGCGCATTACGCCTCACTACCCTAGAGGAAAGACGTCTGCGTGGCGACCTCATTGAGACCTTCAAGATCCTCTCTGGCACTTACAATTTGCCTGAATTTCATGAAATCTACATTTTAAAAGAAAGCTCTATGTCGTTGAGAGGGCATAGTCGCAAAATATCACGTGGACCATCCAACACAAACACTGCGCAGCACTTCCTTAGTAACAGAGTGGTCCATAATTGGAATGATTTACCTGAAGATGTTGTTACAGCCACATCAATAAACGCCTTCAAGAACAAATTAGATAACTGGTTGCGAACGAACAAACTGTTAACAATTAAAGACATTAAAGTGTAATCAGTGCAGCGAGTGAAACTAAGACATTTCAACACTCTGAAATAGGCACATCAGCGAAAGCTGCTCGTCTATAATTTTAAATAATAATAATAATAATAATTTTTGAAATATTGCGTTATTTGGCCAGCCATTACCCATATAGCAAAGAAATTTAAAAAAAAAAATGCATTTTGATAATTTCTCAGATAATGACACACTAGTTGAGCGTTTTTGACATTTATTTTATTCTCTAATCATTCATTTTGTTTCAGTTATTATTAATAGATAAAAAGATCCAAGAAGTGTTGCCATTGCTCAACCAAGCTGGACACCTTGTGGACACGTGGGTTGGCAGTCCACATCAGAAGGAATATCTCAAAGTCTACTTCCTTGTGCTACAGGTAATTTAATATTTTGCTGAGCACTGATGGTCTAGCTAGTAGGACCCCGACATGGATCAAAATAAAATTAAAGGGGGGGGGGGGGGTGAATACAAATAAGTACTACCCCAGCATGTGGGGTATAATTTTTTAGAACTCGTTAAGTAAGACAATTTTTAATTTTAAAAAGTAATGAAAAATAATGTAGTGATAGGCCGTCAGAGTCCTTTTTTGCTCAACCTTAAGGTTGGGGCGCGAAATTCAATTTTTTTAGTGTTTTTTGGACATTACAGCTCATCAACCCTTCTTCAGATAGCGAAAGTTGAGTTCGCGAGAACTAGGAGACTTAACACACATGTTTTAAATGATAGTATCACATAAATATAAAATACTTAAATATAAATATAAATATAAAATATAAATATAAATATCATCAGTTTAGCTAAGATCCCCCTTAACACATTTTAGTGTTTTTTGTTTTGTTTTGGGGTATCGTAGCTAAACTTGTGATATTTATGTGATACTATCAAATAAAACATGTGTTAAGTCTCCTAGTTCTCGCGAACTCAACTTTCGCTATCGAAGAAGTGTTGATGAACTGTAATGGGCAAAAAACACTAAAAAAATTGAAACTCGCGCCGCAAGCGTGAGCATTCACCTTAACAATTGCTGTATCTCTTGAACCGTAATTATGTAGACACATTTATTTTCAAAAAGTGAGCAGTATTACAGCTGCTATAACAACAAATAATTAAAATAAAAGAAAGTTAAAAATTAACAGGGGTCCTATATTAAAACTTATGTTTTTGCTAAATCTTAATATGCAGCATACAAATGTTTTATTAACAAATACGGTACAATCAGATGGACCTGATGTTAAGCGGTAACCTCTGCCTAGTACAATGCATTACTTCACAGGTCACGTCCATGTAGGACGCGCCCTACATGGCATATATTGCACTGTGCCCGACACCCTGAGACTGAGATAAGACTCATTTGCCTGTAATTTCTCCAATAAAAAATAAGAGTAGTGTCAAAATAACTGCTGCTTAGCATTAAGTCCTCCGTTTGTACAATTTCCTTGTGTTTTTTGTGCAATTAAGAATAAAATAATAAAATAACCACTATGTGGAGCCCTGACACAGCGAGACGGCGTCGCAGCAGACCACGCCGGAGATGGCTCGATGTAATGGACACTTTTAACAAAGATTGGCAAACAGTAACACAGGATCGTAGTAACTGTAGGATATGGGGGGAGGCCTTTGCCCAACAATGGGATGATTCAGGCTAACAGTAACAGTAATAGTGTCAAAATGTTGTTTTCAGGTATGCCACTATCTAATGGCGGGTCAGGTGAAGAGCGTTAAGCCTTGCTTGAAGCAACTGCAGCAAAGCATACAGACCATAATGGCGCCCACGTGGCCAGATGATGACGGTAAGCTACTTAAATATAACTTTTGAAACTATCATGGTTATGTGCATAATTTTCACTAGAAACGGGATATTTTTTTTTTTTATAAAGTGTGGTACCTGCTACGCGTCCGGACACCGTTAGTGTTGTGTGTCGAGTTGGTGTGAATTGTGACAATGAAACCGATGGTAGTGGTATCGTTCGTAATAAAAGAGTGAGAAAGAGGGTAGATCGATATATCTGCCAATAACATCTACTCGCAAAGACTTTAGTCAGTTCTCCCGTGATCATGGCGCATGCAACTGTGCCGAAATATCGGGAACATATAAAACTCAAAAATCATGGTAAATATCCCGTTTCTAGTGAAAATTACTTAAATATAGTGATACTTTTCTTTCGTCACTAATTCCAACTTATGGAACACACCGCGTGACTATGCGATTCGTATTTGTGTCTTACGCTACTTCAGTTTTTAAACCTGCCCCTAAACCAGACCCTAAATCTCGCCGTATGGAGATAAAATAAATAAAAAAATTATGCTGGACAGTTCACCCAACATTATCTAGCCCCAAGCTAAGTAAAGCTTGTGTTCCGAGGCGGGAATCGAACCCGCAACCTCCTGCGTCGCAGGTGAACCTTCGTCCGCCGCGCCACAGAGGTCGTCTGTACGAGATCATAAGGAGATAATGATGATTAGTAATCAGAACCATGAGCTGAAAAAAATTAGCCATGCTACTATTTATCATCGAGGAGTTCCGTTGTCTACCTTCTGTCTCCATCATCACATGCTCACTGTCACCATAATATTATATTGTCATCGGAACTTGACAGGTATGCCAAATTTTAGTTCAATCGGATATCGGGAAGTGGAAGTGGTTGAAATTGATCGCCAGATTTGTCCCCACAGGAGTTCCACTATGCACCTCCTGGCCCCATCATCAGATCAGCTACAAGATACCAAATTATAGTATTGTCATCCGCACTACATCTATATATATATATATATATAAAACAAAGTCGTGTTAGTTACACCACTTATAACTCAAGAACAGGTGAACCGATTTGGCTGAAAATTGGTGGGGAGGTAGCTTTACCAGGAGATTGACATAGGGGGGAGGGGTAGGAGGGGGGGGGGGGGGGAGTTCACCTGGGGCTACCCGTGCGAAGCCGGGGCGAGTCGCTAGTATATACATACAAAGCTTAATTTGTTCAATATAGCAATTAGAAGTAGGTTAAAAATTACTTCCAAGATTTGATTACAATGTTTGTTAGTTAGTACAAGCTAACAAAAGCGTGTTAAGGCGATATGTTAATTTATCGAATGGGCGGAGTCTAGCAAGAAAACAATAGCTGCAGGAAAGTGACAGCGCTAATATTCACTTGAACCCGGAAGAAATGAGGTGCTTTCTGTCGCTCGGTAGTAACTGACGTAAGCGACAAATGATAAAACTTCGTTTTGCTTCTAAAGTGGCACATATACAAATAAATACTTCTCCATGAATCTAAGTAATGTGATTACCTACTGAATAGTATAAAAATAACTCTTAAGGTGGATGCTCACGCTTGCGGCGCGAAATTCAATTTTTTTGGTGTTTTTTGCCCATTACAACTCATCAACGCTTGTTTTTCACTTTTTTGGTATAAAGGTATAATGCGCGTCATGTAAAAAGAAATCTAAAGAAATGTTGATGAGCTGTAATGGTCAAAAAACACTAAAAAAATGAATTTCGCGCCGTAAGCGTGAGCATCCACCTTAATATATTCTCTAATCGAAGGAGGGGCTAATTTCAATAAATAAATCTATTGAGAAAAGGGTGTACCAATCGTGTTTCAGTTCTGGATTTATTTAGATTACATCCTCAAGTAATTACTGTGTTAATATCAAGTTTGTAACCTTTACCGTTATTGAGTGAGCGTGTAACGCAACGACTTCAAAATATTAAAATATCGTCGTAAGGTGGATGCTCTCGTATGTGGCGCGAAATTAAATTGTTTTGGTGTTTTTTGCCCATTACAGCTCATGAACACTTCTTCAGATAGCGAAAGTTGAGTTCGCGAGAACTAGGAGACTTAACACACATGTTTTAATTGATAGTACCTCATAAATATCATCAGTTTAGCTACGATCACCCTAAACACATTTTTACAGTGTTTTTTTGTTTAGGGGGATCGTTGCTTAACTGATGATTTTTATGAGGTACTATCAATTAAAACATGTGTGTTAAGTCTCCTAGTTCTCGCGGACTCAACTTTCGCTATCTGAAGAAGTGTTCATGAGCTGTAATGGGCAAAAAACACCAAAACAATTTAATTTCACGCCACAAGTCTCCTAATTCTCGCGAACTCAACTTTCGCTATTTAAAGAAGTGTTAGTTCGTTTCGTATGAGGTAGTGCTGGCCTCTGGTGTCGGAGTTTGTCAAGCCGCCCGAGGAAGTGTTGATGAGCTGTAATGGGCAAAAAACACAAAAAAAAAAGAATTTCGCGCCGCAAGCGTAAGCATGATTAGGAAAGCCGACCCCGAGTAACGGGAATGAACGAGGACAAAGAAGAAGTATTAGGTCATGTAATTACCGGCAGCATAGTTTTCGCTATCTGAAGAAGTTTTGATGAGCTGTAATGAGCAAAAAAATTTTGAAAAAGCAAAAGAATTTTGTGCCTCAAGCGAGAGCATCCACCTTAAAGTAATTGTGTTGAATTGTAGCGGTGTGCGGCAACGTGTCCGGCGGCGAGTCGTTCGTGTGGCTGTCTCGGCAGCAGCTCTACGTGCTGGTGTACCTGGTGACCGTGATGCACTCCGCGCAGGCCGGCTACATGGACAAAGCGCACAAGTACACTGAAAAGGCGCTCGCTCAGATTGACAAACTAACATGTAAGTATCTTTCAAAGAGGTGTTGACATCCAGAGGTAAGTATAGAGATATTTTATATACATAAATATATAAATAATGCTGGACAGTTCACAAAAAAATATCTAGGCCTAAGCTAAGCAGAGATTGTGTTATGGGTACTCGATAACTGATATCTATATATATAAAACAAAGTCGTGTTAGTTACACCACTTATAACTCAAGAACGGGTGAACCGATTTGGCTGAAAATCGGTGGGGAAATAGCTTAGAACCAGGAGATTGACGTAGGGGGAGGGGAAAAAGGGGGGGGGGGGTCACCGGGGGCTACCCGTGCGAAGTCGGGACGAGTCACTAGTACTTAATACAATACATTACATAGATAGGTATTTTTTATTATACATAGAAAATACCCAGAACACCCTGAACAAATATCTGCGGATCGCACAAATATTTGTTCCGAGGCGGGAATCGAACCCGCAACCTCTTGCGTCGCAGTTGAACGAAGACAAATAAAAACCACCACATATTATATATATCTAATTTTTGCTTTGAAAGATACATTTTTACGGACAACCGGCTGGAATCACGATTTGAACTGATGCCCGAACTCGTGTGTGGCGAAATCATAGACCCGGATCCGAGTCTCGCCTGACGGGTAAATCCTTGCGTGTATGGGCTAGCTATTGAGGTTGATAGATAGAAGATAGATAGAAAATACTTTATAGCACAACACAGAAAATAAGCTATGTTAAAAATTAATATAAATCTAAACATGGAAGTACAATGGGCGGTCTTATAAGCGATCTCTGCCAGACAACCTCGGGATGGACTGAAAATATGATGTAAGTGATGTGTCGGCAGTTTTCGGCGCAGTCAGACGACGGGTCACCAGCACCAAGAAGTCCTCAATGCTCGGGAACTGCCTATCGTGGGCTATTACGTCATTCAGCGCGCAAATATTATGATCACCCTCGGATAACTGTCGGGCTAGCTGGTAGAGAATGCCTATGTACATTGTTTGTTTATGTGCAACTAGCTGCGCACGCGGTGTTATCCGCATAAGTCTCGAACCCGTGGGAATATTGGGATAAAAAATAGCCTATGTGTTATTCCAGGAGTCCAGCTATATCTATTCCAAATTTCATCCAAATCCGTCCAGCCGTTAGCGTGAAGAAGTAACAAACGCACAAACTTTCGCATTTATTCGTTTTTCGCGGTTGCTTTCGCTAGTGGCGCGAAATTCAAATTTGTTCGTGTTTTTGGCTCAGCACATCTTCAGATAGCGAAAACTAATTTGCCGGTAATTATATGACCTAACACACTAGTTTGAATTTATTTTATCACATCATTAGTTTAGCTACGATTGTGCTTCAATGGTTTTTACTGTTTTTTTTGTTTCAAGCCCATTCATAGCCAAACTAATGATATTTATGTGAAACTATAAATTAGAACTTGTGTGTTAGGCTATATAATTACCGGCAAATTAGTTTTCGCTATCCGAAGAAGTGTAGATGAGCTGTGATGAGCAAAAACACGAACAAAATAATAATTTCGCGCCACAAGCGAAAGCAACCACCTTAAGTGTGATAAAGAATATTGTATTGTATAGTAACGTGACCGGTGTGTGTTACAGCGAGCGGTTGCGACGACAAGAGCACAGCGGTGAGCACGGCGTCGTACGGCGGCGGCGTGTGCGCGCGCAGCGGCGCGGGGCTCGCGTGGCGCCTGCGCATGGCGCTCGTGGAGCACGCGGCGCTGTGCCGGCTCGTCGCCGGCGGGAAGGCGCATGCGCTGGTGGAGATAGCGCGAGCCGCGGACCTGCTGCATTCCGCGCCCTCACGTGAGTCACACACATACTCTCTAATGCACACTCAACCTATCAAACTCACACAATCTCTAATTCTAACGCTCGTCCTCTCTAACATACACACACACACACACACACACACACACACACACACACACACAGACAATCTCACAAACATACATACAAACGCACACATAACCTCTCGAAAGCACACGCAACAAGTAAAAATCCCCGAGTTTGAGCACACCTAACCTTATACAACACACGTATTTCCTTCATTCCTAACTTTTTGTAAGTTTAATAATAATAATAAAACATTTTGTTTTGTATAACTTTACAGCTACATTAACCGCTTGGCGTGCACATGTGTCGGCCGACACACTATTTTCCGCATACCTTGGAATCCTACATGTGTCGGCCGACACAGTCCATAGAGGGTTTATTATATTGTCTATCAATCATTATTTAGGAACCGGATGCTAGATATTGCAACACTATTCCATAGAGGCATGATGGTAGACTGACAATAACCAATTTTAACGATTAAAGTTAAGTTAGTAAACAAATAATATTCGATCGACATCGGCCGCCATTTTGTTGAAGCGGTCATCAGTTTTTATGAAATAATGAAAATTGTGTGTTTTCTGGTTATTTGTGTGTAAATAACTGCAATAATAATGTTTTTTAGGATATAGACCATGTGTTATTGCCAATAAACTACTAGAAAGTGCTTTGTGAAGATGTTTATTGTGATCTCAAAGTTAGTGGTCAGTTGCGCTGACAATTTAGCCACAGTGAGGAAATGTTTATTTTAATTTTGTTTCAACAAAACGGTAAGTTTTTATAGAATAGTTGCTTACAAAGAAACCAAATTTCAAGAGGATTCTTGTAGTAATATTAGTTTTATTATCCGTCCATTCATTAGGCCATTAACGATTTAGTGATGAGTCCGCCCATCCATCATTTATGCCGTGATCTGCCCGCGACTCGAGGGATAGTATACAAGCAAAATCGCGCGACTCGACCGGTTAAATTAAAATTAAAAATAATAAGTACTGACATTTTACATAAATTGAAATGTGTTAATTATGATTGCAGCACAAACGGCGGCCGCGCACACGCCTCAGCTGCACTGCCTGCTAGGACTCTACGCGATGTCCATGAACTGCATGGAGCAGGCGGAGTCGCAGTTCCTAGCTTCTATACATGTGAGTTTAATACAAACGGCGGCCGCGCTCACGCCTCAGCTGCACTGTCTGCTGGGACTCTACGCGATGTCCATGAACTGCATGGAGCAGGCGGAGTCGCAGTTCCTAGCTTCTATACATGTGAGTTTAATACAAACGGCGGCCGCGCTCACGCCTCAGCTGCACTGTCTGCTGGGACTCTACGCGATGTCCATGAACTGCATGGAGCAGGCGGAGTCGCAGTTCCTAGCTTCTATACATGTGAGTTTAATACAAACGGCGGCCGCGCTCACCCCTCAGCTGCACTGTCTGCTGGGACTCTACGCGATGTCCATGAACTGCATGGAGCAGGCGGAGTCGCAGTTCCTAGCTTCTATACATGTAAGTGTAATACAAACGGCGGCCGCGCACACGCCTCAGCTGCACTGTCTGCTGGGACTCTACGCGATGTCCATGAACTGCATGGAGCAGGCGGAGTCGCAGTTCCTAGCTTCTATACATGTGAGTTTAATACAAACGGCGGCCGCGCTCACGCCTCAGCTGCAATGTCTGCTGGGACTCTACGCGATGTCCATGAACTGCATGGAGCAGGCGGAGTCGCAGTTCCTAGCTTCTATACATGTGAGTTTAATACAAACGGCGGCCGCGCTCACGCCTCAGCTGCACTGTCTGCTGGGACTCTACGCGATGTCCATGAACTGCATGGTGCAGGCGGAGTCGCAGTTCCTAGCTTCTATACATGTGAGTTTAATACAAACGGCGGCCGCGCACACGCCTCAGCTGCACTGCCTGCTGGGACTCCACGCGATGTCCATGAACTGCATGGAGCAGGCGGAGTCGCAGTTCCTAGCTTCTATACATGTGAGTTTAATACAAACGGCGGCCGCGCTCACGCCTCAGCTGCACTGTCTGCTGGGACTCTACGCGATGTCCATGAACTGCATGGAGCAGGCGGAGTCGCAGTTCCTAGCTTCTATACATGTGAGTTTAATACAAACGGCGGCCGCGCACACGCCTCAGCTGCACTGCCTGCTGGGACTCTACGCGATGTCCATGAACTGCATGGAGCAGGCGGAGTCGCAGTTCCTAGCTTTTATACATGTGAGTTTAATACAAACGCGTCAGCTTCACTGCTTGCTAGAACTCTACGCGATGTCACGGACTAAGCTGAGAGAGACTTGCAAACATGCACTTACGCTAAATCTCACTCAGCTGGTCTATGAGGCAACCAGAATTCCAGACGTTAAAGACCACACAGCCAACTGCCTGGACCTTCTGCTGACAAACGCACCAGACTGCCACTAAGTATCAGTGCAGCCTCCCTTGGGAACATCTAATCACCGGGTGGTGGTGCATACTCGCCACCGTCCCCTAGAGGAAGTAGGCGAGTGTGGTGTTACAAGCCGGCAGATTGGGATGAGATGCGATACTTCTTCGCTTTTTATACTCGGCGGCAAACCTCCTTTTCTTCTTGTAATTTCAATAGTATCTAAATTTAAATGTGATCCAAAAATTCCCGCATCATCGCCTGTAATCGGCGATGCCTTAACCAATTTGGCCATAGAACGACCTATGACGCTGGAGACGAAATTTGTGGGCACTATCAACTCCCACCGCAGGAACGGAATTTTTGGGTCACATTTAAATTTAGTGTTTTCCTAAAGTGTGGTTTCGCTTGAAAAATAATAAACGATGTACAGGTCTAGCGCTTAACTGAGTCAGTCCCTGAGGAATGGGAGCGGTACGGGAGGGGTTATAAAAAAAATGCTTTTAAACGCCTGAAGCGATTTTAATGATTTTTCACTATAATAAAGACAATTTATAGAAATAGATTTTTGATTTAGATTTAGAAATACAAATTTTCTGAGGACATTTGTTGTTTTTCGTGATTTCGCCCACTTTTTGTTTCTCGAGCGCTATTCTGTCACTTTCTAACTTACCTGAACTTTAATAAGTTATATAGTGACTGAACTTGAGGTAATGATTCACCTTAAAGTGGCACATGTAACGACATCATGATTTCCTCATTGTGTTAGTGGTCCTTTCTTGGTTGAGCCGCTTGTGATACGGTGGCTAGTAAACCCTTGCTTTGTGATTTCAGATGTCGCAAGAGCGGGATCTGTGGATGTTTGCGAAACTGAACCTCGCGATCGTGTACTTGCGGGGGCGCAGAGACAACGAGCTCGCGATACTCATGGAACAAGTATGTACCATAATCACCCATTTTTTGTTTTGTTTTGTTACTACTACTACTACATAATAATAATCATTCATCATAATCATTTAGTAGTAGTAGAGCTTTTTTTTGTGAAAGAGTTCGTCCAGGGAAGTACTACCTCCATACCTCCTTACTATGTTTTAGTTTTTTTTTATTCTGTGTGCAGTTTTGGTCAAAATAAATTTTATTTCTTTCTTTCTTTCTTTCCTATTCCAGCTGCAAAGTCGTTTTTTTTTTAATACTACTCGGATGACGGTTCAAGCAAATGGCCCACCTGATGTTGAGCGGTAACCTCTTGTCTATGAACAGTGATTACCTCATAGGTCACGTCCACCTAGGACGCACCCTATGTGGCATTGCTCGCATTGCTGTGTTCCGGTTTGAAGGGTATGGTTGCCGATGAAATTACAGGCACATGAGACTTTCATCTTTATGTCTCATGGTGGCGGGCGCAGTGCAATGCCACTTAGGGTGCATCCTAGTTGGGCGTGATCTATTGTGATAATGCACTGTTCACAGGCAGAGGGTACCGCTTAACATCAGGTGGGCCATCTGCTTGAACCGTCATTCCAAGTAGTATAAAAAAAAACTAATATTAAGGTGGTTGCTTTTTCATTCAAACGTATTTGCACAAATACGGGCAAACAGAGTATAATTTTACACTGAAGTGACTGTTGTCGGCTTTTATATTGATCGTTATTTGCGGCAACACATATTTGGTTGAAGAAAACAGTGGACTAATAACGAAAATAACATCGAAATTACTTGTATGGACTAAAATTTCGATGTTATTTTTGCTATTAATCCACTGTTTTCTTCAACCAAATATGTGTTGCCGCAAATAATGACCAATATAAAAGCCAACAACAGTAATTTCAGTGTAAAATTATACTCCGTTCGCCCATATTTGTGCAAATACGTTTGTATGAAAAAGCAACCACCTTAATCAATAAATAATGCTGGACAGTCCACACAACATTATCTAGCCCCAAGGTAAGCAGAGCTTGTGTTATGGGTACTAGATAACTGATATACTTAATACAATACATTACATACATGGATATATTTTATTATACATATAAAATACCCAGAACACCCTGAACAAATATCTGCAGAATATATTTTTGGGAAAAAGGCGTGTGTCTGTATGTTTCTAAGTGTAAGCCACAATTTATGGTGATCTAAATGTTCAATTTGATTGTTACCCAAAGTTACCAGTTTTTAATTATCAATAATGTGAAGGTGCGGCCGGAGGCGTTGCCTGCGTACGCGCACGGGCTGCGGGCCGCGTCCTACTACGTGCTGGGGCTGCAGGCGTTCTTCCAAGCGCGGTATAACGAAGCCAAGTAAGTTATGAGTCATGAGCGTACTCCTTTATCATTATCATTTAATCTCTAAGAGTCTGTAGGGCGACGATTTAGGCTCCCTCTCCAACGCATGCGGTAACTCGCGCGCCATCTCGCTCGCGCCAGCGGGCGTCGTGCACAAATATGTAGACTTTCAAATATTATTTGTGATTGATGATGCCAAATGATTTGCGGTGTCGACCTTCTGTACCTGCTGGGTTACTGAGTTGCTCTTATAGGCATTCAGTTCAAAATATCGGCTCAGTGATGTCCTCAACTATATTAAAAGGCGCAATCGCGGAAGGTCTATATACTACGTTGGGGAATGTCAATGACGAACCGATATTTTCTACCGAATAGTTTTTGAACTGAATGGCTATAAGAGCTCATGGTAACCCCCCTGTATTATTATGTGTTGTGTTTTTTTTTAAATTGTTTATTGGCTTGACATACTGGCATACGGCCCGCCTGATGGTAAGCGGTTACGGACGCCTATTGACATTTGCAACACCAGGGGCATTGCAATGCGTTGCCTGCTCTGAAGGAATCTTTTTTTTTTTTTTTTTTTATGTAGTTCATGTTGTTGTTTTGCGGAGACACCTCGGAAGGGAGCTCATTCCACAACTTGCACGTATGGGGGAGAAAAGATACCCACGTGTCGATGATGTGTGGATGAGCTTCCTTGCGTTGTCGAGAATTGCGATGGTAGAACCTGGATGCGGGTATGAGATTGAACAGCTCATCAGAGCACTCCCCATTATAGAGTCGAAAGATCACAGAGTGAGCCGATGTCTCGGCGCAGGCTCAGCGGCTCTAGTGGACTGGAGAGCTTGGATTCGTTGACGATTCTAACGGCTCTTCTCTGTAGGGAGACAAAGCGAAGCAGCTGGTGCTTACACACAACCAATGGTATATCACAAACAATGTGTTGTTGCCCGCAGACGGTACCTGCGGGAGACGCTGAAGATGGCGAACGCCGAGGACCTGAACCGGCTGACGTCGTGCTCGCTCGTGCTGCTCGGGCACATCTTCCTCTCCATCAACAACTCGCGCGAGTCCATGAACATGGTGACGCCGGCCATGCAGCTCGCCAGCAAGATACCCGACGTGCATGTGCAGCTGTGGGCGTCCGCCATACTCAAAGGTACGTACACAACAACTCGCACGAGTCCATGAACATGGTGACGCTGGCCATGCAGCTCGCCAGCAAGATACCCGACGTGCATGTGCAGCTGTGGGCGTCCGCCATACTCAAAGGTACCTACACAACAACTCGCGCGAGTCCATGAACATGGTGACGCCAGCCATGCAGCTCGCGAGCAAGATACCCGACGTGCATGTGCAGCTGTGGGCGTCCGCCATACTCAAAGGTACGTACACAACAACTCGCGCGAGTCCATGAACATGGTGACGCCGGCCATGCAGCTCGCGAGCAAGATACCCGACGTGCATGTGCAGCTGTGGGCGTCCGCCATACTCAAAGGTACCTATACAACAACTCGCGCGAGTCCATGAACATGGTGACGCCGGCCATGCAGCTCGCGAGCAAGATACCCGACGTGCATGTGCAGCTGTGGGCGTCCGCCATACTAAAAGGTACGTACACAACAACTCGCGCGAGTCCATGAACATGGTGACGCCGGCCATGCAGCTCGCGAGCAAGATACCCGACGTGCATGTGCAGCTGTGGGCGTCCGCCATACTCAAAGGTACGTACACAACAACTCGCGCGAGTCCATGAACATGGTGACGCCGGCCATGCAGCTCGCGAGCAAGATACCCGACGTGCATGTGCAGCTGTGGGCGTCCGCCATACTCAAAGGTACCTACACAACAACTCGCGCGAGTCCATGAACATGGTGACGCCGGCCATGCAGCTCGCCAGCAAGATACCCGACGTGCATGTGCAGCTGTGGGCGTCCGCCATACTCAAAGATACCTACACAACAACTCGCGCGAGTCCATGAACATGGTGACGCCGGCCATGCAGCTCGCCAGCAAGATACCCGACGTGCATGTGCAGCTGTGGGCGTCCGCCATACTCAAAGGTACCTACACAACAACTCGCGCGAGTCCATGAACATGGTGACGCCGGCCATGCAGCTCGCGAGCAAGATACCCGACGTGCATGTGCAGCTGTGGGCGTCCGCCATACTCAAAGGTACGTACACAACAACTCGCGCGAGTCCATGAACATGGTGACGCCGGCCATGCAGCTCGCGAGCAAGATACCCGACGTGCATGTGCAGCTGTGGGCGTCCGCCATACTCAAAGGTACGTACACAACAACTCGCGCTAGTCCATGAACATGGTTACGCCGGCCATGCAGCTCGCGAGCAAGATACCCGACGTGCATGTGCAGCTGTGGGCGTCCGCCATACTCAAAGGTACGTACACAACTACTCGCGCGAGTCCATGAACATGGTGACGCCGGCCATGCAGCTCGCGAGCAAGATACCCGACGTGCATGTGCAGCTGTGGGCGTCCGCCATACTCAAAGGTACGTACACAACAACTCGCGCGAGTCCATGAACATGGTGACGCCGGCCATGCAGCTCGCGAGCAAGATACCCGACGTGCATGTGCAGCTGTGGGCGTCCGCCATACTCAAAGGTACGTACACAACAACTCGCGCGAGTCCATGAACATGGTGACGCCGGCCATGCAGCTCGCGAGCAAGATACCCGACGTGCATGTGCAGCTGTGGGCGTCCGCCATACTCAAAGGTACGTACACAACAACTCGCGCGAGTCCATGAACATCGTGACGCCGGCCATGCAGCTCGCGAGCAAGATACCCGACGTGCATGTGCAGCTGTGGGCGTCCGCCATACTCAAAGGTACGTACACAACAACTCGCGCGAGTCCATGAACATGGTGACGCCGGCCATGCAGCTCGCGAGCAAGATACCCGACGTGCATGTGCAGCTGTGGGCGTCCGCCATACTCAAAGGTACCTACACAACAACTCGCGCGAGTCCATGAACATGGTGACGCCGGCCATGCAGCTCGCGAGCAAGATACCCGACGTGCATGTGCAGCTGTGGGCGTCCGCCATACTCAAAGGTACGTACACAACTACTCGCGCGAGTCCATGAACATGGCCGGCCATGCAGCTCGCGAGCAAGATACCCGACGTGCATGTGCAGCTGTGGGCGTCCGCCATACTCAAAGGTACGTACACAACAACTCGCGCGAGTCCATGAATATGGTGACGCCGGCCATGCAGCTCGCCAGCAAGATACCCGACGTGCATGTGCAGCTGTGGGCGTCCGCCATACTCAAAGGTACGTACACAACAACTCGCGCGAGTCCATGAACATGGTGACGCCGGCCATGCAGCTCGCCAGCAAGATACCCGACGTGCATGTGCAGCTGTGGGCGTCTGCCATACTCAAAGGTACGTACACAACAACTCGCGCGAGTCCATGAACATGGTGACGCCAGCCATGCAGCTCGCGAGCAAGATACCCGACGTGCATGTGCAGCTGTGGGCGTCCGCCATACTCAAAGGTACGTACACAACAACTCGCGCGAGTCCATGAACATGGTGACGCCGGCCATGCAGCTCGCGAGCAAGATACCCGACGTGCATGTGCAGCTGTGGGCGTCCGCCATACTCAAAGGTACCTACACAACAACTCGCGCGAGTCCATGAACATGGTGACGCCGGCCATGCAGCTCGCGAGCAAGATACCCGACGTGCATGTGCAGCTGTGGGCGTCCGCCATACTAAAAGGTACGTACACAACAACTCGCGCGAGTCCATGAACATGGTGACGCCGGCCATGCAGCTCGCGAGCAAGATACCCGACGTGCATGTGCAGCTGTGGGCGTCCGCCATACTCAAAGGTACGTACACAACAACTCGCGCGAGTCCATGAACATGGTGACGCCGGCCATGCAGCTCGCGAGCAAGATACCCGACGTGCATGTGCAGCTGTGGGCGTCCGCCATACTCAAAGGTACGTACACAACAACTCGCGCGAGTCCATGAACATGGTGACGCCGGCCATGCAGCTCGCGAGCAAGATACCCGACGTGCATGTGCAGCTGTGGGCGTCCGCCATACTCAAAGGTACGTACACAACAACTCGCGCGAGTCCATGAACATCGTGACGCCGGCCATGCAGCTCGCGAGCAAGATACCCGACGTGCATGTGCAGCTGTGGGCGTCCGCCATACTCAAAGGTACGTACACAACAAAACGCGCGAGTCCATGAACATGGTGACGCCGGCCATGCAGCTCGCGAGCAAGATACCCGACGTGCATGTGCAGCTGTGGGCGTCCGCCATACTCAAAGGTACCTACACAACAACTCGCGCGAGTCCATGAACATGGTGACGCCGGCCATGCAGCTCGCGAGCAAGATACCCGACGTGCATGTGCAGCTGTGGGCGTCCGCCATACTCAAAGGTACGTACACAACTACTCGCGCGAGTCCATGAACATGGCCGGCCATGCAGCTCGCGAGCAAGATACCCGACTTGCATGTGCAGCTGTGGGCGTCCGCCATACTCAAAGGTACGTACACAACAACTCGCGCGAGTCCATGAACATGGTGACGCCGGCCATGCAGCTCGCCAGCAAGATACCCGACGTGCATGTGCAGCTGTGGGCGTCCGCCATACTCAAAGGTACGTACACAACAACTCGCGCGAGTCCATGAACATGGTGACGCCGGCCATGCAGCTCGCCAGCAAGATACCCGCCGTGCATGTGCAGCTGTGGGCGTCTGCCATACTCAAAGGTACGTACACAACAACTCGCGCGAGTCCATGAACATGGTGACGCCGGCCATGCAGCTCGCGAGCAAGATACCCGGCGTGCAAGTGCAGCTGTGGGCGTCCGCCATACTCAAAGGTACCTACACAACAACTCGCGCGAGTCCATGAACATGGTGACGCCGGCCATGCAGCTCGCGAGCAAGATACCCGACGTGCATGTGCAGCTGTGGGCGTCCGCCATACTCAAAGGTACCTACACAACAACTCGCGCGAGTCCATGAACATGGTGACGCCGGCCATGCAGCTCGCGAGCAAGATACCCGACGTGCATGTGCAGCTGTGGGCGTCCGCCATACTCAAAGGTACGTACACAACAACTCGCACGAGTCCATGAACATGGTGACGCTGGCCATGCAGCTCGCCAGCAAGATACCCGACGTGCATGTGCAGCTGTGGGCGTCCGCCATACTCAAAGGTACCTACACAACAACTCGCGCGAGTCCATGAACATGGTGACGCCGGCCATGCAGCTCGCGAGCAAGATACCCGACGTGCATGTGCAGCTGTGGGCGTCCGCCATACTCAAAGGTACGTACACAACAACTCGCGCGAGTCCATGAACATGGTGACGCCGGCCATGCAGCTCGCGAGCAAGATACCCGACGTGCATGTGCAGCTGTGGGCGTCCGCCATACTCAAAGGTACGTACACAACAACTCGCGCTAGTCCATGAACATGGTTACGCCGGCCATGCAGCTCGCGAGCAAGATACCCGACGTGCATGTGCAGCTGTGGGCGTCCGCCATACTCAAAGGTACGTACACAACTACTCGCGCGAGTCCATGAACATGGTGACGCCGGCCATGCAGCTCGCGAGCAAGATACCCGACGTGCGTGTGCAGCTGTGGGCGTCCGCCATACTCAAAGGTACGTACACAACAACTCGCGCGAGTCCATGAACATGGTGACGCCGGCCATGCAGCTCGCCAGCAAGATACCCGACGTGCATGTGCAGCTGTGGGCGTCCGCCATACTCAAAGGTACGTACACAACAACTCGCGCGAGTCCATGAACATGGTGACGCCGGCCATGCAGCTCGCCAGCAAGATACCCGACGTGCATGTGCAGCTGTGGGCGTCTGCCATACTCAAAGGTACGTACACAACAACTCGCGCGAGTCCATGAAAATGGTGACGCCGGCCATGCAGCTCGCGAGCAAGATACCCGGCGTGCAAGTGCAGCTGTGGGCGTCCGCCATACTCAAAGGTACCTACACAACAACTCGCGCGAGTCCATGAATATGGTGACGCCGGCCATGCAGCTCGCGAGCAAGATACCCGACGTGCATGTGCGGCTGTGGGCGTCCGCCATACTCAAAGGTACCTACACAACAACTCGCGCGAGTCCATGAACATGGTGACGCCGGCCATGCAGCTCGCGAGCAAGATACCCGACGTGCATGTGCAGCTGTGGGCGTCCGCCATACTCAAAGGTACCTACACAACAACTCGCGCGAGTCCATGAACATGGTGACGCCGGCCATGCAGCTCGCGAGCAAGATACCCGACGTGCATGTGCAGCTGTGGGCGTCCGCCATACTCAAAGGTACGTACACAACAACTCGCGCGAGTCCATGAACATGGTGACGCCGGCCATGCAGCTCGCCAGCAAGATACCCGACGTGCATGTGCAGCTGTGGGCGTCCGCCATACTCAAAGGTACGTACACAACAACTCGCGCTAGTCCATGAACATGGTGACGCCGGCCATGCAGCTCGCGAGCAAGATACCCGACGTGCATGTGCAGCTGTGGGCGTCCGCCATACTCAAAGGTACGTACAAAATTTTTCTATCTGTTTATTAACCATTTCAAAAAATAACAAACATACACAACAAAACCTATTGTCGCTGAACAAAATGTTAAGGCGTATACAACAGCTGATTGGTCTTCTTTTTTTGGAGGCTTTCTCTTCATAGAGGTGTCAATATTATGTGCTGAAAAAATATGTGTCATTCGTTGACCTTTTATCTGTAAAGTGAACAAACAAAAATGTTCTTCCTGTTCATTAAACATGTGAAAAAAATAACAAACGTACTCAACAAAAGCTATTGCTAAACTAAACATACACAACACTCACGGTGCGTCTGGTCCATCAGTTCAAAGTCACTCCGCGAGCTATGGAACTAACTATGCTCGGAGTTTCTCTGATGGATCAAATCGCATAGACTTTTGTTTGACCACTATCTCACCTGTTGGTAAGTGACGATGTGGCCGAAGATGGAGCACAAAGGTCTAGAAGGCACCTAGATTCACTCTAGGTTTGAAGAAACCCAGATTATAGACTTCAGGAATGACAGACGACGGTAGTGTATTCCACTCCTTAGCAGTTCGAATTATAAAGGTAGAACTGAAAAGTTTAGTAGGATAAACTAATGAGGTAAGAGTGGCACCGAGCCATGCGCCTGCTCGTCCCATGATGAAAATATTTTATGTAAATATTTTATTTACTATATATATTTTGGCAATTTTGATGGAACACTGAAAATAGTCGGGGGTTTTAAATTGTATATAAATAACTTTTAAATTATATTGTGAGTCTCTTCAAGGCTAGAGTATTTGAGTACCTTCTATACCTTTGTGCTCCATCTTCGGCCACATCGTCACTTACCAACAGGCGAGATCGTGGTCAAACAAAGGTCTATCAATGCTAAACAAAATAAAAACTTGTGTTTCCAGACTTATACCGGCTGGCGGGCGACGCCGAGCGGGAGAACGACGCGTACCAGATGCACTGCAACTTCTCGCAGGCGCTGCTCAAGGACCACTTCCAGGCCACGCAGATGCCGCAGCACGCGCTCGTGCACTGGACCAGCGGCCCGCCCCCCGCGCTGCCGCCGCCCCCTCCCACGTAGGCACACCCGCGACCCACTCACATGATATCCTAGAAGCGCTATGCCAACTCGAAGGGTAGTTCGTTCAACGTCAACACTTCTTTGTTAAACATTTGTCCTGCCTGTCTTGGGACTCTTTCCGCCATTTTTGAAAAGAGACATCGTCTATTCGTTCTATCCAGCCGGTATCACCCACTGCTGAGTAAAGGCCTCTTCCCCATAACGCCACTCCTGGCAGTCTTGTGCCAGCCGGATCCACCGCTCTCCTGCCGGCACAATGTCGTCTGACCATCGGACAGGTGGTCTGCCTCGAGGTCGCCGCATATCTCTCGGCGTCCATTCGGTGACTGCTTTGCTCCATCGGTAATCCTCTCGCCTTGCCAAGTGTTCCGCCCATCTCCACTTGAGCCTCGCAATCCGTCTACTTTTATATTATTTATTTTCCTAGTATTTTTTTGTGTTATTTTGGTGGCATTTTAAGCAATGTAGCTCGTTTAAAGAGCACAGGTGTAGTGAAATGAAATGGCGTGATTTTTCAAATTGGTGGAAATAGTCTAAGTAAAACGGCCACCGTTTTACTAAAACATGACTCGACTTTGACGACTTGGAAGGAGTGTAACGTTGCAAAATATGTTGAAAATACAAATGGCAAATGCACAAGCTGTGTGGCGCCAATTATAAAGAAAAAAAAGGCTAGAGTACGGCCTATTTCATAGAATTTAAAATATCTTGGTATAATTTTAGAAAAATTACAAGTACACACCGCGTACTTTACTATGCTCCTAAAGGTCGTGAAAGGGGGACTAGCTCGGGTTAGTCAGCAGGAGAATAGTACAGTACGTGGTGTATAGTCGTAATTTTTATACAATATTAAATTCCTTATTTATTCTTTAAAAAAACTGTCATCTGGAAGATCAGTTCTTTTAAAGTTGAATTACTAATCTAGAGGACCTTTTAGTTCGAGAAGCAGCTGTTTTTAATTTGAAAGAAATGTCAGAATTACGTCCTTTCAGGATAACATACAAATTCACAGGACCACCTCTATAGAGCAGGGCTGCCGATTGTATACCAGCGTTTACCAGTAAAAGCTATTTATAGCGGACCGGCAGTCAGTATGAGGGACCGCGGATTCGATTCCTGCCTGGTCTGTAATTTTTAGGATATAAAATCATTGTCTTCTCTACGATTGTATTTTAATTATGAATCAAAGTTTATGTATAATGGGTTATAGACAAAGCATTGTATGTATGAAGGCAATTATACCTTGTAGTAGCTATGTCGCTGTTTGATAGTAAAACTGGAGAGATAGCCATTTCCCTAGTAGTTAGTCGCGAAGATTTTGTTTTCGATTCATATTCTAATCATAGTGACAGCCAGCTACTTGTATTCGCCGAATTATTAATAAACAATTCGAGTATTCGATTTGAGAGAGAATTTTGATAGAATACAATCTGAATAGATATCCGATCTGATTTTCCTCTCTCTGATAGATAGAGGAAAACACATTTCGAGGTAATTTTACTAGGAAAATGGCGTTTTCCCTAAGGCGCTGTCTCCACGAGCGAGAGAATCGCGACGAGTCCGCGCTCGCCCATACAAATTATCGCCGTGATAACATCGCCGTGCGCAGACGCGTTCATAGAAATACATGGCACGACGTTAATATCGCCGCGATTCTCTCGCTCGTGGAGACAGCGCCTAAGATCTTACAGTGTACACTGATTATTTGTTAGTGAACTTATAGATTTACAAAAACATAAATAGAATACAATCTTCAGATTATATTCGTCGTGTTGGTAGAAATCGATGATGTGATGAAGTGCGATTGCGTGTCGCTGAACGTCTGTCTGGTAACAAGTGGAGTTTTGAGAAATATTCATTAGTTTTAGGATTAAATATCATTAAATAAGTATAATGAGCAAATGTTCGGATCAATGTTGGTATTGGTTTGATTTATTTAGGCTTTTTGTGTACAAGGACAAATTGACTGGAACTATCTTTAATATAGTATGCTGTATATTGCACTAAGCAAGTATATGTTGCAGTAACCATAGCAATCTAAGGAAGGGTTCTCGAATTAATTTCAATTCCATTTATTTCAATATTGCACTTGAAAAGTCATTTATGTACATAAAAACGGCATTTTACACAAGTCTTAGGTAAAAAAAAAGTAAATAAAAACAGGTACCTTCAATAATAATAATCAAAGAGAACAAAACAAAGATCAAAATTTTAAAAATTATTTTACAAAAAAATATGTAAATAGCAAAATTTAAGTACCTACTTAAATAAAAACGACGAAGACTCAAGTCTACTAGACTCGTGAGTTTGAAAGCTATCTCACTAGACTAGTCTAGTAGTCTAGTGAGATAGTTGTCTTACTAGGAGAGTTTATTATATCTAGAAACTATCTTCCTAATATTGCTATATTCCCGCGACATATACATAGATGCATTCTCTGATAGATATATAAGTTATTTGATTGACTATGGTATTGAGTTAGAGAGACAAGTAGGTAATGACAATAAAATCATATAAAAAAATCAGTTCAGTGCTAGTAGGAAAGCAATGTGCCTCGACAATCCATATGACTGCAAGTGAATAACCAACCGTGCGTCTTCTCTCGAACAACGCGTAGTGTCGGATTTCGAACCGTTAATATCCGATATCTCAAAAATGAATAAATTAAATTTAAATGTGACCCAAAAATTCCGTTCCAGCGGGACTGGGACCCGCGTCATCGTATCTAATCAGCGGTGCCTTGACCAGTTTGGCCATGGAACGAGCTGACGCTGGCGACGAAATTTGTGAGCACTATCAACTCTAACAGCTAAGAGCCGTAGGACGCCATCTAAAGGTGTTTCATTCGGAAACCTTCTGTTTAATGTCCGAGGCTTAGTTCGAACGATTGACAAGAAATGACACCACTGCTATTTTTCAATGTTTTTTAATAAGTGTAAACCACACTTTTTGATTCTTTGTTGAAAGATTTTTATGTTCAAACCTTATTATTTCGGAAAATTCCACTTTGAATAGTTTGAGTAGGGATGTTTATTTGCCAGAATATTCCACTAATATTATAAATGCCAAAGTTACAATGTTTGGTTGTTTGGATATTTGTAACCCAAAACGGCTAAACAAATTTTGATGAAATTTGGTACACAGACAGATTATGACTGGATTGAGCTATATGCTACTTTTAATCCTGATGAAACTCGAGTGAAGACGCGGGCGGATACTAGTTGTAAATATAACAAGGTCTTAAACGAACTTCTTCTCTCCTAGTACTTGTAAAGATGCAGCTGAGTGTGCATTTTCATTGATCTTTCGCTCTCATAGTACTATAGATAGATAGTGGTTCTTGTTTCATTTGCCACTTTCCTGTTCGATCTTACAATGACTATATAAATCACGTATTTGACGAATTCAAGTTTACGCGAATTACTGATTTGACAAATCGCGATATGGACAAATTAAACTTTTGACTTGTGTAGGATATGACCTAAGATCATGGACCTACTACCCAAAGGGACCGCGCGCTGCTATGACAAGAAACGAGCCGAGCGGGAGGCACCTTAAATAGTACTTTGTCTCGTTCTAATTTGCATAGCGTAACAACAAGGTTCAGTTCTTCACCATGTTTTAAAGACAAATGTCATTGTTTGGTGCTGCCATTATTGGAGATATAGTTACCGTGAATTTGGTATTATTTTGGGGTAGTATGTGCTAAAATATTAGGAAAAATTTAATTAGAAACATTCGCTATTTTTTGTGGCATTAGTGTACATACATTTGGTTACTCTATTTTGGACTATAAAAGTCTTATGCCCGTTTTCACTAAACATAAGTTAGGCTTGTCCTATTTAAGATACACCTAAGCCTAAGAACAGCCTAGCCTAAGTAGACTAAGGAATAGCTTAGGGTTAGTGCAAGCAAATTTATCGTTAGGAGTAGTCTAAACAAGTTAGGAAATAACTTAGGCGATTCTTATGTTTAGTGCAAACGGGTGTAAGTTAAAGCAACAAGTAAGTAATAATTTGCATCAACAATGATGTAAACATTAGAATGAGACAAAGTGCTATTAAGGGTGCCTCTCGCTCGGCCCATTTCTTGTCATAGCAGCGCGCCGTCCCTTTGGGTAGTAGGTCCATTCCTAAGATATGAATAATCAAGGATTTGACGAGTGTCTTGCGACTAGCAAGAACTTCCCAAAGTTATTTTCTGGAAACTAGGTAATTACCTTGTGAGGTCAACTTCAGCAAGGTTTTTTTTAATAATTGGCGTCACACGGCTTGTGTATTTGCCATTTTCAAGTATTTACTGTAATTTGTAATAGCACATATGTGATGTAGTTAAATTTAAGTGTATTGCGTGTCTTTTCGAAATGGTGGATTTTTTCCTGTAAAAAACTCTGTTACCATTTTAGCTGGGTTATGACTTGACGGGACTCTTGACGACTTGACTATAAAAATATAATTATATAATTTGACATTGGCTAAATTGTTTGTAGCACTCCTCAGAAGCCATTATATGAACAGAAGAAGAAACCATATTGGAGAAGTGGCAAAAAGAAATGATTTTTTTAAAAACAAAAAAGAATCCTGATTTTTTTAATGTGTGATTGGAGAATACTTATTATTTAAAATATATCTTAGAAATCATTTTTAATTTGCAAAATATATTGAATTATTGAAATAAAAAGGGCGGTTTCAAGGACTGATGTAAGTAATTAAATTAATTGTACATAATTAATATTGATTTCAAAAAGAACAAACCCTCTCATATTTATTATTAATCATTTTTGTCTTTGTAGTAAATATTATTTAAGTAATAAGCGAATGTTATTGAAAGGCTGCCGGTTAATTAATTTTAATTAGCGTTCGAGTATTGTTTGGTTGTTTTATAATGGGTGGAAACATTTAGTTGTTGTCACAATATTTTGTTAGAAAATACATTATTTTTATAATACCCTTTGGAAGTTTGCAAGTCGCTTGCCAAGCCTTGTCGCGACTTGACAGGCTTGGTATGCGTTTTTCTGTACCACAAGAGACATCAAATCAATTTCCCACACACATTTGGACAGACGACTTGCCATGAGCCTGGACACGGTGTAGCAATGATGCTTGCATTTGGACAGTCGACTTGCCAAGAGTCTGGACACAGTGTAGCAATGATGCTTGCATTTGGACAGTCGACTTGCCAAGAGTCTGGACACAGTGTAGCAATGATGCTTGCATTTGGACAGTCGACTTGCCAAGTGTATGGACACGGTGTAGCAATGATGCTTGCATTTGGACAGTCGACTTGCCAAGAGTCTGGACACGGTGTAGCAATGATGCTTGCATTTGGACAGTCGACTTGCCAAGAGTCTGGACACAGTGTAGCAATGATGCTTGCATTTGGACAGTCGACTTGCCAAGTGTCTGGACACGGTGTAGCAATGATGCTTGCATTTGGACAGTCAACTTGCCAAGTGTCTGGACACGGTGTAGCAATGATGCTTGCATTTGGACAGTCGACTTGCCAAGAGTCTGGACACAGTGTAGCAATGATGCTTGCATTTGGACAGTCGACTTGCCAAGTGTCTGGACACGGTGTAGCAATGATGCTTGCATTTGGACAGTCGACTTGCCAAGAGTCTGGACACGGTGTAGCAATGATGCTTGCATTTGGACAGTCGACTTGCCAAGAGTCTGGACACAGTGTAGCAATGATGCTTGCATTTGGACAGTCGACTTGCCAAGTGTCTGGACACGGTGTAGCAATGATGCTTGCATTTGGACAGTCGACTTGCCAAGAGTCTGGACACGGTGTAGCAATGATGCTTGCATTTTATTAGCGAGTTCCACCCATTGTGCAGATCTTTGATACCGGATGGGTGTTTGGCGGCGTTACACGTACAACTTGTCCGTTCAATTATTGTAATCAATTCCCTTTCGAACAGTTAGATGTGGCCTTAAAACAAAGGGGGCACTACTGTTGTTAATATGTAAATAAAAGTTGAATTATTGTAAATAATAAAATATATGTTCTTTTATATAACTTCCTGTATTATTTTAGCTTTCATTAATTATATAGGCTTAAAATGTAGACCAAATATTATATAAGATTGGGATAGCAATAGAATGTCCGGTTGACCAACGACATTATAGAGGTCGCTGGAAGTCGGTGGACGGAGGGGGCTCAAAATCGTGACATTCTACAGGGGAGCCCTATGTCCAGCAGTGTCTACGGGGGAGCCCTATGTTCACCAGTGGACTTCTGTTGGCTGATATGAGGTTGATGATGAATAAAAACAGTACTAAACATAGTATAAAACAGTCCCTGTCCGCGTTCCCTGTTATTTCTTCTAAACTAGTAATAGCTTTTTGTGAAAGTGTTCGTCCGGGGAAGTACTACCACTATTTCTGCCAAAGCAGTAGTGCTCGCATTGCTATGTTCCGGTTTGAATGGTTCGGGTGCCAGTGAGATTACATGCACATGAGACTTCATCTTTACATCTCAGGGTAGCGGCCGCAGTGCAGTGCCACATAGGGCGCCTCCTAGGTGGGCATGCATGACCTATGTGTGAGGTAATGCATTGTTAAAGGCAGAGGTTACCGCTTAACATCAGGTGGGCCATCTGCTTGTTCCGAAATTTGAATCATATAGTGAATTTCTTCCGGAAGATCATATTGTATAGTAACTTTCGTGCGAAACCAAAAGCTTAGGTTAAAACCAGAATAAAACAAACCGGTCAAATGCGAGTCGGACTCGCATGGAAAGGGTTCCGTACAAGCACAGAATAAAGCAGGCTACCATAGTACCTAACCTCTACTAGCTAGATGTTGCCGCGTGGCCTGATGTTGCTCTGCCCCTCGACAGCTAACATCTTAATAAGCAATACAGGTATGTAAGTAGGTACCTACATCAGCTTCTGGTTCTCGAGGCAAGAAGTAAGACAGCTGGTGGTCTGTTAAGAACAAGTTTTCCTAGCCGACCACCCAGGTGGACAGCTGGTGGTCTGTTAAGAAGAACAAGTACTCCTGACCGACCACCAAGGTGGACAACTGGTGGTCTGTTATGAACAAGTTTTCCTAACCGACCGGTGGATGTGTGTGGTACGTATGTTAAAATGCCTAAAATAACTATATGAATACAAGTAATTAATTTAATAAAAATTCAAAAAAACCCCAACGCTGAACGGCTGAACCAATTTTGATCAAACAAAGACTCCCGACAAACACACCTTTCAAACAAAAAAAATAAAAAATGGTTCATCCGTTCGGGAGCTACGATGGGACAGACAGACACACACAGACACGTCAAACTTATAAAACCCCTTCGTTTTTCGTCGGGGGTTAAAAATAGGTACATACTTTTGAATTGCAATTTTTATTTTTCGCTTATTTGTGACACGCTTATTTGTATCAGTTGAAGAAGCAGGCATACTCGCTGCATATTCCGGATTCTGCGCCAGCCGGCGAGCCGTAGTGGATTGGATCGGGTGCCAAGTTGTTCTTCCTGTAGAATTTGTCCTTGACTAGGGCGCAGCGGCCGAAGTTCACGTCGCGAGCGCGAATTTTAGACTTCTTCTGCTGCCAGCCGTAGTCCCAGCTTGAGCTTACTCGGAAGACATATCTGGGTGAAGAAATATAGTCACTTAGATAGATAGATTTAAAAAGCCAAGCCGTATTTGTGTTGGTAGTCTGTTAAGAACAAGTTTTCCTAACCGACCACCCAGGTGGACAGCTGGTGGTCTGTTAAGACTGGTTTTCTGTTTTCCTTTATAGTAGGTACACCAAAAAAATAAAACACAATAGGATTAACTAAGTCAAATTACAGTACAATGGGCGGCCTTATCGATGAAAGCGATTTATTCCAGGCAACCTTTGGATGGACAGTAATTAGCGAAGCAATAACGAACGGTGCAAAGAGTAAAATAAATCAATAATAAAATGATAGATGAATAATTATACAATGTTTACATAGGTTTACATAACCCAAATACATAATATATTATAGCAAAATATACTAATACATAGCAATGAGGTTAGGTAGGTACTGTAGTACATATTATACGGTCTATAGAGAGATTGTGAAATAATTATTTGACTGGTTTACTGTACTCATGCGAGGTAGGTACCTAATTGTGCGCAGTGGGTAAGTGCAAGAATAACCATTATCATGTAATAATATGAACGCGAAAGCACGCGTGAAAGAAAGCGTGGAGCGATGTCCTACGAAAGGCGGCGGGCAGAAAGTGGATGAGAAACACCGGGCTCAGTGGCGCGTATTGCGAGAGGCCTATGTCCAGCAGTGGACTAGTGTGGGCTGATGAAGATGATGGGTAATAACATGCCAGTTTGAACACAACTAGGTACGTATGATTGTCTTACTTATCCTCAGGAGCTTTCTTGTTCCTCGCCTTGAAGTACTTCAGCTCGGCTCCCTTCTCGGTGCTCTTGTACAGCAGGTCCAAGACCTCAGGCTCGACCGGCATCATCATCCGGTCGTCCTCAGCGGGGATCACGTCATGGGGCGGAACCACCACGGGTTTCGGTAGTGGCTCGTCTATTAACTGAACGGTTTAAAGGTGCACATAGTTTAATTTCACAGGATTATTTTAGTGTTGATTGGAACATCGAGGCAAAGAAACTGTTCTGCTCGAAATTCAGATCAAATCTGTGTATAATAAAGAATTCAAATTCCACCTTTACCATACAAACTTTTTGCTGTGGAGTTTCCGGCCTAAGAATAAACTTTGTTAGTAGTAGGCTTCGACCAAAGTAAAATAAATGGACTGGCCTTACCCATAGAAAACGTCCGTGAAAAATAAGACAATTCGGATTTAGGGTACGGTCAACAAATAAACTATCTATCTATCTATCTATCTATCCAGCCACTGCTGAGTAAAGGCCTCTTCTCTATAGCGCCACTCCTGGCGGTCTTGTAAATAAACTAGGTGAAATTAAATTATTGAACTTCTTAAAAACTGTATTTTTTTAATACTTAATACTTTAACAGATGCAATGTGTTTACTAAAGTTATTTCAGTAGGTTTATAGTACAAAAAATCGCCGAAAAAAATGCAATTATTGAATGAAACTTTTACAAAAATACATGGTTCCCTTCTGTTTTATGTAGTTACGTATCTATTTTTCAGCTCTCAAACATACACAATATAAATCAATAGAAAAGTAAGTCCACCTAAGGTCTTCAGCTCAATCAATTTGTGAAAAATATATTTTTCATCACTCAATAAACTAAGAAAATATCATAAAAATCGTACGGAAACATAAATGTATAAAAATTCCAGTATTTAAGAAACTGCAGAGTGCAGTTTTAAGAATTTTGCACAATGAGTTTTTTTATACTACTTGGAATGACAGATCAAGAAGATGGCCCACCTGATGTTAAGTGGTACCCTCTGCCTATGAACAGTGCATTACCTCAGGTCACGTCCACCTAGGACGCGCCCTATGTGGCATTCCACTGCGCCCGCCACCCTGAAACATAAAGATGAAAAGTCCCATGTGGCCGTAATTTCATCGGCACCCTTACCCTTCAAACCGGAACACAGCAATGCGAGCACTACTGCTTTGCGGCAGAAACAGTTATGGTGGTAGTACTTCCCCGGACGAACTCTTTTACAAAAAAGCTCTACTACTACTAACCGTTTTTTGGTGTATAGAATTCACTGTGTAGAAAATGATCAGAGCAAATACGGGAAAATGTATTCCACTTCCAAAAGTCGTCTGTTCTTGCTCGTCTTATGACTTCTATCCATTTTTGTTTACCTTATTTTTTTTTTGGAAAGCTATAAGGTTAAATAACATGCCATTACATATTATATGCAATTACCTAAAGCGACGTGCTTAGCAATGTTTTGACGTAAATAATGCAAATTACAATTCTAAATCAATACGATACCCCTTAGGCATCAGATTTTTTTGCAGTCTGTACCGGACCATCCGTCATGCGTGAAGTCTTGTCAAATATTTCGTCGCTGTAGTTGGAAAACTAAATAAGTAATAACAACAACAAAACCAACATCGCGAGAAAAACGCGATTTACTGTTTTATTGCGTCAAAAATGGCAATAGCTTTTTTATCGTAACTAATTTTTCAGTCCGTGTTTTGATATGTTATAGATTGGTACTGTATCTATTTTCGAATTTAATGATAATACATTTTAGTTCTTATGATTAAGAGAAAAAAATAAAAAAACGACTATGTATTTTTTCCTCGCCAAAGTTTTGAATAATTGAAATGATCTATTATTTACTTATTTGAATATGACAATCCTATCCATGGGTAGGTATAGATTTAAATAATATTAAAATACATTTTAAAATAAAACCAACTTATAATCATTTCTTTTTATCAAGACTGAATATTAGAAAACTACTGAAACACCTACATTATTTTAGCAGACTTATAAATTCAAAGTAAGTGACATAACAAACTTATCATACGACTAATGCTTATAAAATCAACAAAATGAAAAAAAATTGTGGAACACAATAATTCTAAGTATCAAAAAGAAAAAGGTATGTCGACTAAAATTAAAACTATCTACGAGTATAAACTTGTGTCTGTTAACTTTCATTCAGAGTGGGGAACATTGAGATAATGTCCTGGGGCGTAGTCCTCCTTGTCGCTCGTCCTCTAGTGCAAGACGTGTCCATCGACATGTATGGGCCATCATAACCATGCAATAAAGTCGATTTCGCAAAATGTGTTACTTATGTAGTTTTCCTACCACACGACGATTTATAAGTTTTTTATCAATTGATGAAAATTATATTACAAAACCTTTACTTACGAATGAAATGCGATGCCTGAAGCTTTATTTGTATTTCTTGTGTTGTTTGCACTTGCAGAAAAGCACAGGAAGGCATTGTATTACCAAGGTATCTAATTTTGGTATTTTTCAGCATAGCTGTCACTCGTTGCCGTGACAAAGACTGACTGAAGCGAAGTATACTAGCTAGGTCTGTTTAGAAGCTTCAAAACTATCGTTCCCTAAGGCCCGTCCATTCATTTTATTTACGTCGATGGTAGTAGGTAATTACCTAGAGCTTTTTTGTGAAAGAGATCGTCCGGGGAAGTACTACCACCATACCTGTTTGTGCCGCAAAGCAGTAGTTCTCGCATTGCTGTGTTCCGGTTTGAAGGGTATGGTTTCCGGTGAAATAACACTTTTCATCTTTATGTATCAGGGTGGCGGGCGCAGTGCAATGCCACATAGGGCGCGTACTTGGTGACCTATGAGATAATGCACTGTTGATAGGCAGAGGGTACCGCTGAACATCAGGTGGGCTATCTGCTTGTTCCGTCAACAAAAGTTGTATTCAAAAAAACCTGATAAAAAATAATTCTAAACTACATCGGTGATATTGGTTTTTCTACAGATTTCATCATTTCGGATCTAAATTAGGTGCGAGCTTAGGGTTCGGGATAAAATAAACAAACTGAACACCGGTTTTCAAAATCACACAATACACTAATCGTGTTACTATGAAATTAGAATGAAACCAAGCGTGCAGTTTTATTTTGTACTTATAGGTGAGCAACATATGGCGGAGACTAAGATCCAAAGTCTCGAGCACCGCCGCGCCGTAGGGTCGCGTGCCTTTCGATCTTCTATAGGTTACATTTCGGGGAATGCTCTCAGGAACATCACGGTTGATCCAACCATCTCCTTTTCATCATAGGACAAGCAGGCGTACGGCTCAGTACCATCCTTACTTCATTAGTATACCCTCTATTCGAACTAAACGTTTCGTTTCTCTACCTTTATAATGCGAACTTCTAAGGAGTGGAATATACTACCTGAAAACTATAATCTGGGTATGTTCAAGGCTAGAGTGAATAGGTGCCTTCTAGAGCTTTGTGCTTTATCTTCGGCCACATCGTCACTTACCAACAGGTGAGATCGTGGTCAAACAAAGGTCTATCAATGTTAAAACACTTGAAAAACTTACCTAGCCTACTATATGCTACGAAATATCTCCATTCGCACGGCTAGCTGATTTTGAAGAAATTTTAGTTCAATATGGCGCAATTAGGCATTTTTAGGGTTCCGTACCCAAAGGGAACACACAGGGGGGTACAGGACCCTATTACTAAGACTCCGCTTTCCGTCCGTCTGTCTGTCCCTCTATAAAACAGATACCGTCTATAAAATAAATATTTAAGGGAGCTCCCATACAAAAAACGTGTTTATTTTGCCGTTTTTATAGATAATGGTACGGAACCCTTCGTGCGCGAGTCTGACTCGCACTTGGCCGGTTTTTCTAGTAACATCCGACTTGTCGTGACTACTTACAATCTTGGTCGTGACGTGACGATTAGTTTTTGAACTGAATGGCTATAAGAGCTCATGGTTATACCTTTAGCAGTTCTTCAGCTATCGCGATCGACTTATCGATGTCGCGGACTTGCTTCTCCTTGCAAGCCTCCAATACTTTCATGATATTGTCGCGGTACCATAGCATGTTTCGGCGCTTTGATTTTTTGTCAGCGTCGGTTAGGTATGCTATTGATGGGCCCATCTTGGTTTGACCTACTGGGAATTTAAATGTAACGGAATTCACAAAGATAATTCACATGGAATTTTTTCTATGGGTTGCACCAGGGTCGTCATTTTCTAAATATAAAAAAAATTCTCTATGGGTTGCACTTAGGCACTTCCCCAAAGAGGATACAATAACTACGTCACTTCCCCTTTGTCAGAGTTTTTTTTTACAAAAGGAGAAACACGGAACAATAATACTCTCTAGCGAGAGGTCTGTGCTCTGTGGGCAATGCTAGGAAGATCATAGGAAGATGGACTGGGCAATGACTATTGGTGTCTGTGGGTAGGTAATAATGAAAAAGAGATACTACGCATCTGCGGGAAACAACCATGGATGTAACAACCGAGGTAACAACACCATAGATTTATAGATAAGTTCTTTGCACCATTAAAGGAAAAACCGACCAAGCGCGCGTCAGACCCTCGGAACAACAATTTTATTAAGGTCGGACCACTGTTGGCATGGTCTCTGCGTCGGACCTTCCACATTCAGGGTGCCGTACGAAATGTAGAAGTTATAAATTGACCTTACCTTGATTGAATTAACCTAGATACTCTGAATGAAGTTGCATACATAAACAATAAATAAAACAGTTTATTTGTTCACCGCTAGTTCCTTACACAGTAAATCCTTATAACTATACAAAACATGAGATTACAATATGTTATGTTTTTTATAAACGTCTATATCACCGAAGGAATGATTTTACAAGCTTTTATTTAACTTGGCCTGTTATTTGGTAAGTTAGTTAGTGTGGGACAAATCTTGAGACTGAATTTTGAACCAGTCAACCTCGACCGATTGAGCTGGAATTTTGCGTACTTGTCAAGTTCCGATGACAATACAATATTATAGTGACAGCGAGCTGATCTGATAATGGAGACAGAATATGGAAAATAGAACTCCTCGATGGATAATAGTAATAGGCCGTGTTTAGGCTCATTTTAAATCAGCACACTGTTCCAATCACTAATTTTATAAACGCTTGCATTAAAAAATCCAATTTTAACAAAAAACTTAAATATAGGTAGCTTTTTTCGATAGTCCCTAACACAATATCAGTTCTGGCTGTGCGATCGTGATCCTTTTCTCCCCATAACCGGGCTCCCTCCCATCTGGCGAAGCAATCCACGCAGTCCCTTCGCTTCTCTCACTCCATTGTCTAGCTGCTCAGCGGGGACCGCGCAGAAATCATCCACGAGCGGCAAGGGCCCGCTCAGGCGTTCTGAGTATTGAGAGAGCCGAGATTGGTGACCGATTGGCGAAGTCTTCTCAACTGGTTGTGGTTGAGTCTGTGGAAAAAAATAGCTTCATACAATTCAACTATCTTGAACCAACATTTGAAATCAGGGCCAAACAAAGGTCTAACAAAGATAAGTATATGAAAAAAAATATAACATTATTGGACTGATTCTGGCCTTTCTATGATTACAGTGTTATGGTATATATAATATTATTAAACTAACATAATATACATATAAGCCCGAGGAGGGGGTATTCCACACAACAAAACAAATAACTTTTTTAAGTTTTTAATTCATGAAATCATAACAGCCTCATCATTTCTTATTATTATTTATTATTTAAAATTATAAACCAGCAGCTTTCGCTGATGTGTCTATTTCAGAGTGTTGAAATGTCTCAGTTTCACTTGCTGCACTGATTACATTTTTTTGTCTTTTAATGTTAACAGTTTGTTTGTTCCCAACCAGTTATCCAATTGGTTTTTGACAGCATTTATTGATGTGGCAGTAACAACATCTTCTGGTAAGTCATTCCAGTTATGGACCAGTCTGTTACTAAGGTCTTTGAAAAAAAAGTTGGTTAAACATTTGTTTAAAACCTTTCCAGTGACGGTGGCGAGTTTATCCTGCAGTCGTTTCACGAGCGCCGCTTCGCTCTCGTAGCTGGCCAGGGTCGGCTGTGGCATGCACTGGAACACAGTGGCCAGCAGATTGTGCAGCGAGACCAGCACACTGTCCTGCCAGCCGCGCGTGAAGTACAGGCTGAAGGAGGCGCTCTCTTCCGGTTTCTGGACGTAGGGCAGCACTGGAAGTCACATAGTTTTATACATTTAATTTTGTAAGTGACGGTTCTGGCAGGTGCTCCACCTGATGTTAAGTAATGAACCAACTGCAATACATATTCATTACACTGCGCCCGCCAACCTGAGACGGAGATAGGAGTCTCATGGGCCTGTAATTTTACTGGCACCAATCACAAGTACTCATACCTGTAGTAGTGGTCCTTCTGAAAGAGTTTGTCCAAGAAATTATACTACCACCATACCCGTTTCTTTCGCCAAGGTAAATGATGTAACGATTTTACAATAACATAAATATCCCTAGTTAATATAAAGTGTGTACTCACTGAACCAGTCTCTCCATTCATTATGACCCTGCAGCTCAGGTAACATTTTGGACAGGAAATCAGCAACCTTGTCATTGCGCACCCCACCAGTGCTCTGCGCTGCTGTTACTAGGTACAGCTTGTACAGACTGTATTCTAGCTTGCGTACAGCTGTGGAGACAAGTTGCCAAGTTATACTACACACAGGCATAGGTACTCCAGGAAGTGAGCGCTACGTTTATCGACATACCTGGCTGAACATGAGCTTCAAGTTTTGAGAAAACCAAGCAGTCGAGGTGTGTCCAATACTCTTTGAGGCCGTTCAGGTCAGAAACATTGATGTAATGTACGATTTGCTCCACAATTTTATCTACTCTGAAACCCTTGTCTTTATCTGCCTTTAGATCGTTATCAAAAGCTTTGACGGTGGATGTAAAGCCTCTATACATCAGGTACTCGCGTACCAATTCATCTACAAATTGAATATGAGCCATTTTTAAAAGATTTTGCAGAAACTTCAAATTTTTCAAAAAAATTGGGCAAGTTGCTGTTGTTTTTAGTCTTTTCACAAACCACAAACATGACATGAAGCAAACAAAACAAAAACAAGTCAAAGGACTACAATGACAGTGACATTTACAGCCAGAAATACATAGCGACCAAAGTATAGTTTTGCCTTTACAGTGATTGATTCGATTTCTTTGTTCCTGTATTCCGTCAAGAGCCACATCCATTCGAATTAGATCATTGATTTGACATTGAATGCTGCCAACATAACAACACATAACTTAACTCAAAAATGTCAATCGTAGCTTTCAATCAGCTGTCGATTTTTTATCGATATTCAATTTATACAAAATAGAAACAAAATGTGTTTTGTGAATAAAAGGTTGTAGTGTTTAGTTTGTGCAAGTTATCACGGTGGTGTTAGTGCTGGGCGGGGGTCTGTGCGGCGGGCGATGGGTGCGGGCGAGTGAAGGGAGTCGCGGGCGCGGCTCGGGGACGGGCCACGGGCGCCAGGCATGCGGCGCCATGGCGGGCGAGGCTGCGGGCACGTCGCGCGGCCTCCGCGTCTACAAGGTCGTGGTGCTGGGCGACGGCGGGGTCGGCAAGTCGGCCGTCACGCTGCAGTTTGTGAGCCACAGCTTCTTGGACTACCATGACCCTACTATAGGTACCTAGCTGCTTACTACGATACTAATAGTAACTTGGCACGATGTAAATAAACATTAGATGGAGAACTTACGACGAAGCCTTGAATTAACCATGAATCTGTACCTACCAATGTCTGGAAGGATTTACCAATATCAACGATTAGTATGTACCTGTAGTTTATTGGTTTCCGCGTTTCCAATATAAACGTCCTAGCTCATAGTTAATAAATAAAATAATAAATAAATAAATAAAGTTGGACAGTTTACACAACATTATCTAGCCCCAAGCTCAGAGCTTGTGTTATGGGTACTAGATAACTGATATATAAGTATATCAGTTATCTATAAGTATGTCAAATATCTCTCTATGTAATATGTATACAATATATTACATAGACAGATATTTTTTATTATACATAGAAAAATACCCAGAACACCCTGAACAAATATCTGTGATCGCACAAATATTTTTTTCGAGGCGGGAATCGAACCCGCAACCTCCTGCGTCGCAGGCCAACCTTCGCCCGCCGCGCCACAGAGGTCGACATGGAAACCTGATCAATGGATTCCATGGTCAATGTTGGAAACCTGAGCCCGATGTCCGGTTGGGGTGTACAAAACGGGGAAAATGAAAAAAGTATTTAGTTTTGTGGATTACATATTTTCATCCCAATTAACATTAGTTTTTTATGGAACTATCGGATTGGGGATGTCAAGCGGTGAAACTTTTGTTAAGATCATTGACCTATGAGGACAACCAGCTGGAGGACAAAATGTACCTATAAATTAGTAGACGTTTAATCACACCTTAACCACATCAAACCAGAAAACATCTGCAAAAAATACAACCTACCATAATTCTTCATTAATCAATAGGTAGGTTGATAGTTTCTTATTAAGATAACTTTGACCTTAACCCCTAACCACTGACCTCCGAAAAGGATACGCCATCAAACTTCATAAAAATGTTATATCATCCTTGGTTGGAGAGAGTAGAGGTGTGTTACACTAAGTAAGTAAGTTTGTGTGTGGTTTCTATGGGCAGTGTGAGTGTAACTTTTTTGGCCTGCCATGAGTACTATAAAAAACTGCCTTCAAGTATGACTTTATGATAATGTGTTTTTAAATAATTACTGTTCAATTTAAATGACATAACAAAAAATCTTGTAGTTCATAGTCTTATTTAAGTTGATTTTTGAAAATAGTTGCTATCGTCGGCTGCGGATTTAATGATCAATACAAAACGTATAATATAAAACACAAACGTGTGTGTTTTCTAGCAGCGAACGTGTAAATATTTTCTATTAGTAGTTTCATTGTTTTTTTATCTCTTTAGCCATTATTTGGAATGTTCTATTACATCAAAATAATAAACATAATAACTTCCATCAGATAATGTTCTAGAGGTCTATGTTAATAATCAAATGTCATTCGTACTTCAGTGTTATTGTAACAATATAATACATCAGCGATTAAGGGTTAAGGTCATTCCAAGTAGTTTATCCTCAATGCCCTGTTCGCCGTGCAGTAGTGCACTGACCCTGTGTCAAAAAAACACCTATTCACTAAGGAAATCATTATAATCAACGACGACCTCTGTGGTGCGGCGGGGAACGTTCGCCTGCGACACAGGAAGTTGCAGGTTCGATTCCCGCCTGGGAACAAATATTTGTGCAATCTGTAGATATTTGTTCAGGGTGTTCTGGGTATTTTCTATATATAATTTAAAAAAAAACTATCTATTTAATATATTGTATTAAGTATATCAGTTGTCTAGTACCCATAACACAAGCTCTGCTTAGCTTGGGGCTAGATAATGTTGTGTGAACTGTCCAGCATTATTTATTATATATTCGCAATATTGTTTCCTACTATGTTCAAAATACTGATTGTAACATTTTCAGAGGACTCTTACCAGCAACAAGCTGTAATCGATGGAGAACCTGCACTACTGGATATTTTGGATACCGCTGGACAGGTAAAATATAACCGAACCGGCTCATACATACATACATACATACATACACGACAAACTCACGCCTGTTTCCCGGAGGGGTAGGCAGATACCACGGATTTCCACTTGCTACAATCCTGACACACACTGACTTTTGCTTCATTCACTCTCATCACATTCTTCATACATGCTCGTTGGTTAAGGGTACTCTTGACCTTTCCAGAATGTCTCCGATCTGGTCTGAATACGTTCGCCGAGGTCTTCCCCTTCCCACTGTCCCATTCATGCTCGTCTTATGTACCCGTTTCGTCAATCATCATCATTCGTCAATTTCATAATATGCTTATATTTATTCTAAATTATTCCCTCTATTTGACAACGTCTGTGGCGCGGCGGGTGAGTTGCCGGCTGAGGTACAAGAGGTTGCAGGTTCGATTCCCGCTGCGTGCTATCTGAAGACTGTTGCAAACGATCTAAAGGTAGCTCAACTGATCCAAAACACTACCAGACGGAACCGTCCCTAAGATGCTGGTTGCATTGCCACGCTGAATGGCAATACTAATGCGTTGAGCCAGATAACAGCCAGCTCTCGGGTCACGCTTCGCTTCGACCAGAATCCCTGAATGAATTTTGAAAATTCGAAGGGCCCCGGTACTCCACGGACCTGGGTCCGTGGGGCAAACCCACCCGATAGTCTCGACCCCGAAAGGCTCAAATAAGTAAGCTCAAGTAAGTCGAGACTTGCATATTTGCCTTTCGTAATCTGCCGCCGCACGGGCCCTGAGGTAGTTAATCCTTACGCAAAATTAAGGTTTTTGGTAATAGAAAAATGAGAAAAACCTCGAAATGTTAAAAGTTTTCTTTGGTTAAAATATAGGTACACAATAAGTAGCATATTTTAAAATTAATTAGTTCCTAGATCAAGTTAACAAACTGACATTGACGGACTAAAAAAAAAACATTCTTAGTTTTCTTAATGAGCTCTATAAAACACAGTTAGGACAGTTTTTTCTCATGTCCCCTTTACTTGGAGTAAATTTTGGTTATAGTAGTTTTGGGTCAGTAAGATACATAAATAGTGCAAATATGAAGACCCCATCATTAGACAAGAGTTCATGGTTTTCAAGACTGGTACCAAGTGTCCTACTTTTGTTCCACCTGTGACACTTAAAGGTATTAAAAAAAAAAACAAAAAAAACATAAAACTCAAAAATCATGGTAAATATCCCGTTTCTAGTGAAAATTAAAGGTATTCCTCTTAAAAGAGTCCACCAATTTAAATACCTGGTACACTTGGTAACTGATTGGAAGATGCTGATATGGAACGGGAACGCAGAGCATTGTCAGTCCGGGCGAACATGCTGGCCCGCAGATTCGCTCGATGTACAGACGCAGTGAAAGTTACTTTATTCAAGGCGTACTGTACATCTCTGTTCTCAGCGAGGCTGTGGTTCAACTATACTCAAAAAGCTTACAATGCTCTGCGGTTCCAGTACAACAATGCGTTTAGGGCTTTGTTGCGGCTTCCGCGCTTCTGCAGCGCTTCAGGTATGTTTGCCGAGGCGCGTACCGACACCTTTGACGCCATCTGGAGCAAAAAGACGGCCTCACTGTTGAGCAGGCTTCGCGCGAGTAGTAACAGCATCCTAAGCACGGTTTCGGATCGGTTTGATTGTCCTCTGGTTTGGAAACTCGTCCAGAGGACTAAATCATTGTTAATTATTAGGTACTAACCTAGTTTCAAGTTTTGTTTCTAAAAAGTTGGACTCTTGTCTGAATAAATAAATATTCTATTCTATTAGGATTGATTTCCCTCCTTAGACCGAGAAACTTTCTTGGTGATCCCGATGACTCTAATGCGGTAGTGACGTCATCCAGTCAATACAGAGATAACACTCCACCTTTGCACCGACCTCGCCGGCGAGGTCGACGAATCTCCTAAGTACCTTCTGTACCTTACGCATACCGGTACAAGCATGTTCCGGGGCGTTTTGTCCCATCTTGCCCAATCTGGCAACAGCCCAAGCCGAGGTCCGTACCTATGTGGTGCCCTTGTGCTCGTTGCCCCAACCTAACTTTGTAGGTTGAGCGCCATCTGCGCTCACCAAAAGCCGTAGACAACCTCAAGACGGTCAACTGCATACAAGTCCATTCGAAAATATAAAAAAGCCTTTATTGATTAAATGATTAGCCGCTAGATCCTTGTGATTGTGACAGAGCGATAGACAGACTCACGGACGGATGAGCGAGAGCAATAGGGCTCTGTTTAGACACTTTGGGACTCTTTTTAATTTGGGTTTCTTTTTAATTATGAATTAAAACGAAACTTAACAGAAATTAAACTTTCAATTTGTAAAGCCAATAAACATAATATTCCACAGGTGGAGTTCACAGCTATGCGCGAACAGTACATGCGCTGCGGGGAAGGCTTCGTGCTGTGCTACTCGGTCACCGACCGGCGCTCGTTCCGCGCAGCCGCCGAGTACAGGCGGCTGCTGGCGCAGGCGCGCCCCGCCGAGACCCTGCCGCTGGTGCTGGTAGGCAACAAGCTGGATCTGGCACCAAGGCTCAGACAAGTGAGTACTCGCTCACTGACCGGCGCTCGTTCAGCCGCCAAGTACAGGTGGCTGCTGGCGCAGGCGCGCCCCGCCGAGACCCTGCCGCTGGTGCTGGTCGGCAACAAGCTGGATCTGGCACCAAGGCTCAGACAAGTGAGTACTAGCTCACCGACCGCCGCTCGTTCAGCCGCCGAGCACAGGCGGCTGTTGGCGCAGGCGCGGCCCGCCGAGACCCTGCCGCTGGTACTAGTCGGCAACAAGCTGGATCTGGCACCAAGGCTCAGACAAGTGAGTACTCGCTCACCGACCGCCGCTCGTTCAGCCGCCGAGCACAGGCGGCTGTTGGCGCAGGCGCGGCCCGCCGAGACCCTGCCGCTGGTACTGGTCGGCAACAAGCTGGATCTGGCACCAAGGCTCAGACAAGTGAGTACTCGCTCACCGACCGCCGCTCGTTCAGCCGCCGAGCACAGGCGGCTGTTGGCGCAGGCGCGGCCCGCCGAGACCCTGCCGCTGGTACTGGTCGGCAACAAGCTGGATCTGGCACCAAGGCTCAGACAAGTGAGTACTCGCTCACCGACCGCCGCTCGTTCCGCGCAGCCGCCGAGTACAGGTGGTACTGATGCGGCGGGAAGCGCCAACGTGCCAAATCATAATTGTAGCACTGTAGATAATGTTTTTTTATTTATTTAATTTTTTATACTACTTGTTCCGGTTTGAAGGGTATGGTGAAATTACAGGCAAACGAGACTTTCATCTTTATGTCTCAGGGTGGCGGGCGCAGTGCAATGCCACATAGGATGCGTCCTAGGTGGACGTGACCTATGTGGTAATGCATAAGGCAGAGGTTACCGTTTAATATCAGGTGGGCCATCTGCTTGTTCCATCATTAACGAAGTTTCTCTTGTATAATTTTCAAGGTAAGCACAGATGAAGGCAAAGCACTGGCCACACAACTGGGATGTCCATTCTTCGAGACATCGGCGGCGCTGCGTCATTTTGTGGACGACTCATTCCACGCGCTCATTCGGGAAATACGCCGGCTCGAGAGACAGAGACAGGTATGTTACTATAACGAGAGCACGGGAGACGGGTTTTTTTTTTTAATTATTTTTAAGTTATGATAGACCCTTGTTTGGCCGCGATCTCACCTGCTGGTAAGTGATGATGTGGCTGACGTTGGAGCACGAAGGTCTAGACGGCACCTATTCACTCTTGCCTTTAAGAGACCCATATTAAAAACACTTTATTGATCACTTAATCTAACACACGTGTCATCGCCGACGCGTCGTGGCTCGGAGTATCACGTGACAGGTGGCCCTTGAACCGCCGGAACTTCACCCCTTTCGGCCAGAAGTCAGGGCTCAAGTAGGTCTTCACACTTTCACCATAAATGAGCTAAAGCTCACATTAATTATGACGAGAGTGCAACTTCATGACTCTCAATCCCACTCCGGCTTTCTATCTAATGTACTCCACCACCTCTTTAGTAGTAGAGCTTTTTTGTGAAAGAGTTCGTCCGGGAAAGTACTACCACCATACCTATTTCTGCCGCAAAGCAGCAGTGCTCGCATTGCTGTGTTCCGGTTTGAAGGGTAAGGGTGCCGGTGAAATTACAGGCACATGAGACTTTTCATCTTTATGTCTCAGGGTGGCGGGCGCAGTGCAATGCCACATAGGGCGCGCCCTAGGCGGACGTGACCTTTGAGGTAATGCACTGTTCATAGGCAGAGGTTACCGCTTAACATCTGGTGGGCCATCTGCTTGTTCCGTCATTCAAGTAGCATAAAATAAATAAAAAAAAACACTGTCGGAACTCATGGAGTTGTTCTGTTCTATTGCAGTCTTCAATAATAGGCACGGGCATATCGACGGGCGGCGGCCGTCGGCGCTGGCGGCGCCTGCGCAGCATATTCGCGCTCGTGTTCCGGCGCCGCCGGCGGCACCACTCCGCTCCGTAACGCAGTAAGCTCACAGTTTATAACATCTAGCTAAATACTGTGAAATCGTCATAACATAAAAGGTGACTGAAAAGCCTGTAACATTTCTGATGAAAGTCACCAAGAAAAATCTTTAACATAAAAGGCTAATAAACAACGTGTAACATGAAAACCTTTAACATAAAAGGTGAATGATAAAACCTGTAAAACTAGTGAAAAAAGTCACAATGAAACCTATAACATAAACGGCGAATTAAAAATCTTGTTACATTTGAGAGACAAGTCATATTAAAAAAAAAAAAAGTTTTGTAACATGGATACCTTTGACATAAAAGGCGAACTACTATACCTATATAAACTTGTAAAATTTGTGAAAAAAGTCTCAATGAAAAACCTTTAACATAAAAGGTGAATGAAAAACCTGTAACATTTGTGAAGCCAGTCATAATGAAAAACCTTTAACATAAAAGGCGAACTACTATATATAAACCTGTATGAAGAAAGTCACAATGAAAAACATTGAACATAAAAGGTTACCACAAAACCTGTGACATTAGTGAAGCCATTCACATTAAAAAACCTATAACATAAAAGGTGGAAACAAAAAAACCTGTAATGTTTTAAAAATAGGTCAAACTGTTCTGAGTTTTCACACATACAGGTTTGTATTGGTGAAGTTCGACTTTAAACTTTTGAGTGAGGTTTTGGAAGGTGCGACAATGTTTTGTGCACTTGATGGAAATTGTCTAATGAATTTTGACCAGATATGAATATTAGTGTCAAATATCTATGTAAGACACTTCAAAATTGGATTTGTCTTTCAATTGCTGTTGAAAGCACCCAGAAAGCGGCCTAAAAGCCAAAAGATCGATTCTAAATCAACCCCTTTTAATTGTTAAAAGCAATTATAACTAGCATCGAAAAAGAGAGATTTTATCTGAATTGCATGTGATAAAAAGCATCCTAACTTCCTATTCTACCTCAATTTATTATTCGATAAATCTTATACCTTTTACTTTTAAACGAAACTAGATAAAAACATAAAACATAAAAATCCTAATAAAACAATCTTAAAAATTGTTGGTGGTAAAACGCAGAAGATCCTAACGCCGTGAAATATTATTTAGTTGCCATACATTCTATATTTAGTACAAACCTTGCCATATGAACAATCCATCAAAGTCCCTTGGTCCTCTACCCCGTAACAAATTTCTATAACTTTTTAGCATGTAGTTTCCCTTTAGTTATTGTAAATGCCTATACCTATAGTAAGTAGTTGTACCCACTCCATCCAGACAAGTCACCTTCCCTTATCATATTAAGATGGATGCTTTCGCTTGGTGTTTTTTGTTCATTACAGTCCATGAACACTTCTTCAGATAACGAAAGTTGATTTCGTGAGAACTAGGAGACTTTCCACACCCTCTACTCCAATATGTTCAACTATCTGTTCAACCAGTTACATGTTTTAATTGATAGCTACTCATCATATCATCAGTATATCGAGACGACCTCTGTGGCGCGGCGGGCGTAGGTTGGCCTGCGACGCAGGAGGTTGCGGGTTCGATTCCCGCCTCGGAACAAATATTTGTGCGATCGCAGATATTTGTTCAGGATGTTCTGGGTATTTTCTATGTATAATAAAAAAATATCTATCTATGTACCTATTATATTGTATTAAGTATATCAGTTATCTAGTACCCATAACACAAGCTCTGCTTAGCTTGGGGCTAGATAATGTTGTGTGAACTGTCCGGCATTATTTATTTCTTTTATTTATTTAGTTTATCCCCCTAAACACATTTTTACATTGTTTTTTTTTTTGTTTAGGGGGATCGTAGGTAAACTGATGATATTCATGAGATTCTATCAATTAAAACATGTGTGTTAAGTCTACTAGATCTCGCAAAATCAACTTTCGCTATCTGAAGAAGTGTTGGTAGGCTGTAATCGGCAAAAAACACAAAAAAAAGAATTTCGCGCTTCAAGCGAGCACATCCACCTTAATACAAAATTATCTAGAAAAATATTATTTACATAAAATATAACATAATAATAAACCAGTAGTATTATCCGAATGCCTAATATAGCCGCAGTCTTCCGCGATATTTAACCATTGAAAAGCAATAATAATGTAATTGTTTTGCTTGTATTATCATTTATTTAGTCGTAATAATATTAGCTTAATTATACATGAACACGTAGTTATAGTAATGTAGAGTCGATACGCTCTATAAAAGTCGCATGGGACCAACGGTAAACCATTTTACAATGGCCATTCTCATTATCAGATCCCGAAACTGTATGTGAATAAAACAGTAATCTTTGTAATTGCCCAGTATGCTCCATGCAATTTTTTAATCCTGTGCATGCAGCTGTCTGCTCAGTGCAACTTTGTAAGTCTGTGGAAGATAGCTGTCTGCTCAGTGCAACTGTGCAAGCAAGGAAAGTTTGCTCAGTGCAACTTTGTAAGTCTGTGGAAGATAGCTGTCTGCTCAGTGCAACTGTGCAAGCAAGGAAAGTTTGCTCAGTGCAACTTTGTAAGCCCGTGCGAGCTAACTGTTTGCTCAGTGCAACTTTGTAAGCCCGTACGAGCTAACTGTTTGCTCAGTGCAACTTTGTAAGACCGTGCGAGCTAACTGTTTGCTCAGTGCAACTTTGTAAGACCGTGCGAGCTAACTGTTTGCTCAGTGCAACTTTGTTAGACCGTGCGAGCTAACTGTTTGCTCAGTGCAACTCTGTAAGCCCGTGCGAGCTAACTGTTTGCTCAGTGCAACTTTGTATGCTCGTGCGAGCTAACTGTTTTCTCAGTGCACCTTTTTAAGCCTGTGGAATTAACTGTCTGCTCAGTGCAACAGTGCAAGCACGCAAAGTTTTCTCAGTGCAACGTGCCAGTAAGCGCACTTCTTGCTACTTTGAAAGTCTACAAGTGAGCAAAGTCTGCTCACACACTTGGTTCATAGTGTCCCATGTGATGGTTTTACAGTGTATTGAATATTTGCCGATAGAATAGGGGGACCTTTTAGGGATACGGAATAGTATTTTTAATCGCCATTTTATTAAGTAACCAAAGCATAGTTACCCGTTACGTAAACCTTTGAGTACAATTAGGTAAATGTAAGTGAGATCAATCGAGCTCTTCTTACTCTGTGCGACAGAGACAGCAATAAATATTTAAAATTATAAAGAATATATTTATATGGTAATCTATGTACGTATAAAGTATATTATTCGTAGTTGGATTGTGAATTGGGCTGGTTTACAAGGAGAGGGCTTAGCTTACATACATACATACATATATAGGGTTTTCGGGGAAAAAGGCAGGGCCTCAAATGGGCCTCTTTTCACCGTTTTTTTTAAGCTTACATTATGGTTTTAAGCGTAAATATTTTTTTATCATCAATATAATTGCAGAGCATTGCAGGCCTCTGTATGATGCCGTCAGCCTATCGAAGTCCACTGCTGGACATAGGCCTCCTCCATAAAATACCACGACGAAGTATTGAGCCGCCTCCATCAGCTGACTTCCATTAAAGATGTTTAATGCCGCTACAATTTACGCGTGTTGCTGAAAGACTAAATCCTGCTTAAAGAGGGGATGTGCTGACCAGATTATATTATGCAATTAATTATGGATAAAGACACAAAACTCTTTGTCAGAAGGTACTGATAATGATTCCAAGAACAAGCAGATAATTGAATAACTGCGTTGTGCTCTTAACCGTAGCGTTCTCGAGTACTGGGACGTTTCGGTCTAAATCGATAAGTTTAAACTACTAGGTTTCACCGCATCAGGAGCGTGTTTTAGTATGGGATGTTTCCGGATGCGATCGTACGCGAGTTGCTGATGACGTTCTGTTGCTTAGCGACAGACTGTTGACTGGCGACTTTTGCTAAGGGGAAGTGTTTTTTTTTTTCACTTGGAATGACGTATCAAGCAGATGGCTCACCTAATGTTAAGCGGTACCCTCTGCCTATGAACAGTGCGTTACCACATAGCTTACGCCCATCTAGGACACATTGTGGCATTGGACTGAAAAACTACAAAAAGACCTGCTATAAAAAAATAAGATTCCTTCAGGGCAGGCAGCGCATTGGCAATGTCTCTGGTGTTGCAGATGTCAATAGGCGACGGTAACCACTTACCATCAGGCGGACCCAACCATTACATTAAAGTAGAGCTTTGTAGTACGAGAGCTTTTTTGTGAAAGAGTTCTTTCGGGGAAGACTACCACCATACCTATTTCTGCCGCAAAGCAGTAGTGCTCGCATTGCTGTGTTCCGGTTTGAAGGGTATGACAGGCACATGAGACTTTTCATCTTTGTCTCAGGGTGGCGGCGCAGTGCAATGCCACATAGGGCGCGTCCTAGGTGGACGTGACCTATGAGGTAATGCACTGTTCATAGGCAGAGGTTACCGCTTAACATCAGGTGGGCTATATGCTTGTTCCGTCATTCAAGTAGAATAAAAAAAAAAAACAATTATAAATTATATGTAGGTACAGACTACTTCTCTCGCCTCTTGTTTACTGGGTTGCTTCGGGCTTGGGTTTGGTTACCTTGAACTTATAGTCCCATAACATGTTATCAACAATATCCTCAGATATCTCAGCTTAATCATTTTGAAAATCAACCTAATTCACATTCAGCTAAGGTTTTGTCTGTGTATTGAGCTCCTTAGTTTAGTGAGACGTTTATATTCGTAATGTTAGGTCGATACGCACAAATTTTAGTGTAGTGGTTACAGTGTACGGTGTTCGTGTGTTTTTGCTCGAAACTGTTGCTGGAAATACTTGAAAACTGTCTCTACCAAAGTTTATAAAGAATACAGTACCCTTAGTACGAGAGTTTGATAGTATTCGAAACTATATGAAGTTTAGTTTCCTTCAATACATTTTCTAACAGCGTCCTTAGTTTTCTACTCGTTTCCGCTAGGGGCGCTGCTAGTAAATTTATGGAAGGAAACGAAACTTCATATAGTTTCGAATACTGTCAAATTCTCGTACTAACCCCCCTGATTTATAATAATATCCCAACGATTACGTACCGAAAGAGATTGAAAAAAAAACTATTAACTCATCCAGTCGAGGAGTCAGCCAGTGTCAACATCCAGTATCAAGGAGACTGTCGTGGATTTGAATCCCGACTGGTTGTAAATTTTTGTATCATTAAAATTTTATTATTTGGCCATAAATGTAAACACTTTAAAACACAGCCACTAGGAGTTATAACAGCCACGGCCGCCATATTGCTTTTAATTTTACCTCGGTACGCTGAAATAAATAATTTTACTCTATGTAGGGGCGTACCTAAATCAATTTGGAAAAGAGTCAGGCATAAAGCATGTGAGACATACAGCCAGCACTTATACTTCAGAGGACCAAAAGCATAGAAAGAGTTAGTAGAATTAATTAAAAGTGTTTCCAGCAATTGATTCGAAAATGTTTGCGATTTTATGACACGGCACAGCGTGTCGTTATATTTAGCAGTAAGTTATGGCGGGTGTCAAACTAGGGTTTATACCCCATTTAACAGTAGCAAATATTGGTTCTTCAGTTTCGTTGGTTTTGCTGAAAATCGCGTGTCATGAGCAACAAGTAATTAATTTTATAAAAAATAAAAAACCCTCGCCGCATTGAAACGGCTGAACCGATTTTGATCAAACATAGTTAAGAACACTCCCGACAAATTCACCTTTCAAACATAAATAAATAAATCGAAAACGGTTCATCCGTTCGGGAGCTACGAGGCGACAGACAGACACACACACACAGACACGTCAAACTAAACCCCGTCGTTTTTGCGTCGGGGGTTAAAAAGGAAAGTTTGTAAAATATCACCTTTTTTCCGCTAATTACTTTCGATCAACTAGACTCAAGTACTCTAAGGCTTTGTGTCACAATCAATAAGTAAAGTTCTAAGTAAGCTAGGTACTTCAAATATATCTGCTCAGTAAACTAGTATTTGCGTTTCACACTCCCTCAGTAGTGTTAATCACCACTTTATCTGCTCAGTAAGTTAAAAGTTAACGAAAGGATTCTCTAAAGCCTAAAGCTAAGCTAAGCTAAGGCCAAACCAAAGCGTTCAGCCCGCGTCGCGGTGGCGTGCACGGTGGCGATTCATTGTCATCATTGATCGCCACCGTGCACGCCACTGAGGACGCGGGCTGAATGTGTGGGTTTGGCTTTAGCTTAAGAGTCACAAAATGATGGGTTTTTTTGATCAGAAGATGAAATACAAACGCACGGCTTCCTCCTAACTGAAGAACCAATGTTATACAATTAAATCGTCTTTGATACTTTTATTTACTATCCTATTGAAACTAATCATCCTAATCTATTTTAGTTGTAAACTTTGTTTTAAATGTTTCTAGAATATTCTTTACTGCATTTTTACGTGTCATAGTACCTATCATTAATTTAGCTATAGCTTAAAGTAATCTAACTCTAGTCATTATAATTTCATGTAGCTGTTTCTAGATGTTCGTCTTTGATATGTATTTAACTGCTCTGGACAGGTGATAGAATTGATCTTTCGTCTTCATGTTTCATTCCACAACTTCAATATATTTAGACGTGGGTGTTTATTAATATCGTTTTTAGTTTAAAAAAAAAAAAAACATTAGGTCTACATGTGACATAAGATTAATTTTATCATATTGACCAATAATTTATAGCTGTACCTATGTATGTACAGGTCTAGCGCTTAACTGAGTCAGTCCCTGAGGTACGGTAGGAGCGGAGGAGCGGTACGGGAGGGGTTTTCGTCACATTATGTCACATGTCATCCAAGAAAACACCCCTCCCGTACCGCTCCCATGCCTCAGGGACTGACTCAGTTAAGCGCTAGTGTAGTATTAGTGTCATTTGGAACCAATCCTCGTTATTTATTAGTATTGTGTTGACATTAATGTGATGCCTCTGTACAACCCAGCGAATTTAACATGACACAGTAAACCGTTGCCATTTTCAAAACTGTATTAACAGGGAATTATTGGTATACTAATGTATGGTAGCGAAAGTTGGGTATGGTAGAATGAAACATGAAAGTAGAATAAATGCCGTAGATATGAGAGCTTTGAGAAATGTGTGTGGTGTGACTTTGAGAGATAAAATAAGGAATAGTGTGATAAGAGAGCGTTTTGAAATTAAAGAAGAAATAGTGACTAGAATTGAGAAAGTTATGCTTAGATGGTTTGGGCATTTAGAAAGGATGGACGATAGAAGATTGACGAAACGGGTACATCGACCGTGAATGGGACAGTGGGAAAGGGAAGACCTCGGCGAACGTATTCAGACCAGATCGGAGGCGTTCTGGAAAAAGGCCAGGTCAAGAGGTCCTTATCCGACGAGCATTTATGAAGAATGTATTGAGAGTGAATGAAGCAAAAGAGGCGTGCCAGGATCGTGACATGTGGAAATCCGTGGCCTCTGCCTACCCCTCCGGGAAAAAGGCGTGAGTTTATGTATGTATATTGGTATACAGGTGTGTAACTTTGCAAATACATGTGAGTAAGCGGCGTGATAGAATGCCATTTTGTGTAGTTCTGGGGCCCAATTCTAGTAAACCAATTGTATTAAAATCGGTAATGAATTGTCTCATACTTGTCACTTTTGACACTTGTTATTCTTCTTACATCAATGGTTTTTCAATTGCATTATACTTGTGACCATTTAGAAACAATCGTAAAATCTTTCTACGAAAAAATTCGTAAAATCATAAATTTAGCAGACTACCATTTTGAATGACTATAGTAATTGAATTGTAATTGCACAGTACAATAAAGGGTTTTCTTTAAAAAACAGTAGAATTCGGCCCCTGTACTTAATAAAAATGTTTTTAATGCGCAAAACGATTTTGTTTACATATAAGTGGTACCTGGTTGTATTTGCTGGGTTGTATAGTACTCTGTGCGGCTTCGCGCGGGCTTCAGGAGTAGGGGCGAGGCATTATGTGCGCTGTGGTTCAGTAAAACTGGCCTAATTTCTTTATAGGTATACTTAGTAGGTGTTTAATTGCGGTTATTTACTACATTTACACATATTATATTTATGGTGTTAATATTTTTCGCAATATAATTATGTTTATATAATTATGTTTTAGTAATTGTTTACAAGAATGTTGTTTTCCTAACGTAGTTGTATTAACGTACGTATAGATGGTTAATAAACGTAGAAATATGTATTTAAATTGACGCTTATATAATGTATTTGCTTAATATATTCCAATAGATTAGTCGCTAAGAGAGTATATTATTAACCCGTATGTAGGTGATTTGAACAATAATATATTTCGCGATTTTATTGTACAAAATTATACAAAATATATTAAAAAGTGTTGTAATTTTCGTTATACTATATTTATTGATGTACCTATTTTGTTATGCGTAATAATTTATAACACCAAATAGTACCTTTCAGATTTATTGAATTGAGTATATTGTATGTAATGTAAGCAGTGTGTAGCGGTTTTGTTGAATAAATGTCATATTTCGAATATTGTTTTTTTCTATTGTCCACCATTAAACCACCACTCTTGCCTTGAAGAGACCCAGATTATAGTTTTCAGGAAAGACAGACGACGGTAGTGTATTCCACTCCTTAGCAGTTCGCATTATAAAGATGGCACAGAAACGCTTAGTACAAATAGAGGGTATGCTAATGAGGTATGGATGGTACTGAGCCGTGCGCCTGCTGCTATGATGAAAAGGACATGTACCTTAGCAAGAGTAGGTAATTGTCATGTAATGTGTCCGAAACGAAGCAGAAAGGATTTAATTTATTTGTAAAAACACTGTTGATTTGTTTTCACTTCGAATTAGTATTAAAAAAAAAAAACTTAAAGTTAAAATTGGTATTAAAAGAAGAAAGTAAGAGATTGTTAGTGCCATTCCGAGGGTGGCATAATCTAGTGATTCCTCCTCGCGTCGTATTCCTCAACGCTTAGGGTCGTGACCCCCTCCATGGATCACTTTCTGCCGGACGATGTTGCGCCAACGAGATCTGTTGCCAGCGAGCTGCACGGCTTCGTGGAGTTTTGGAATCGAGCCTGGTGCGGATGATCTGACCTACGTAACGGGCTACAACCCCGGGCCTCTTTCCCTCGATGTTGCCAGTGATAATCAGCTTCTCTAAGTTGTCACTGCCTTTCCGTGCTATATTACCTAAATACTTAGGAATCGCTGGAGGCAGATGGAGGAAAGCCATAATAGTTTTCTTGAGTTCCTTGAGTACTTAAACGTTCGTCCTACGGGTTGTCCGGGCGATTTGCAGAATCAGTCTCCAACACCACATCTCGAAAGCATCTATCTATTCGTCTGCAATCCTTCGCTTTGAGAGTCCAGGTTTCTGCACCGTACAGGAATATATAGAAAATCTAATATAAATATATCACATAATATAAAATAATAGAATATATAACCTAGTGAATAAACCCTCTTAAATAAACGAAGATTTAAAAAAAAGAAGAGTACCTAATTGTATTCTTCTATCAACCAAATAGGACCTACCTCATCCCAAAACAAAACAGGAGAAAACTCTTGACTTTCTATTCTATTACGTACTAAATAAAGTGAAGCTTTTTACGAATGAAAATATAAGTAATTGACGAACGCTTTTTCGATATTAAAAAGATGTTCAGGGATTGTTGTAGGTATTTTATAAACCAACTCAAAAGAAAAGGAAGGTCATGAATTCTCCCAACTGTTATTAAAACTGGTTATGGGACACGATCTAATATTTTCGCAAATATTATAATACCTAACTAATATTATAAATGCGAAAGTGAGTTTGTTTATACGCTTTCACGCCTAAACTATTCAACCGGTCATTATGAAATGTAGGTACTAGTATATCTAGTCATTATTTGCCTTTATGCAAATCTGTCCTTCTGCTAATCTGGGATTTTGCTATTCCGGGATTTTGCTTATCTGTCCTTCTGCTGCAGAGTAAAGTAAAAGTAAAGTAATAGTAGATTGTATCATAAGGGAGCAACATAATATTTTTACGGCGAGGGCGCTTTTTTGAATCCAGAGCGAAGTGAGGGATTCTAGAGTAGAATCCCGAGCGTAGCGAGGGATTCTTTAGTAGAATCCTGAACGTAGCGAGGGATTCAAAGTACGTCGCCCGAGCCAAAAATATATGTTGCGCCCGTGTGATACACTCTGCTTTTCATCACCCACTATGAGAAAATAAAAGGCGCCTCATATGTTATTGTAATATTATTATTTAATAAAACAAATGGTTGTTTTTTTGTGTTTTTTTTGTTGTGTTTTTTTTTTTTTTTTAAGTGTTTTTGTGTGTTTTGTGTTTTTTGTGTTTTGTGCTTTTTTGTGTTTTTTTGTTTTTTTTTGTGTTTTTTGTGTTTTGTGTTTTTTGTGTGTATTGTGCTTTTTTGTGTTTTTTTTGTATTGTGTTTCTTGTGTTGTGTTTTTTTGTGTGTTTTATGTTTTTTTTTGTGTTCTTGTGTTTTTTTTGTGTTTTATGTGTTTTGTGTGTTTTGTATTTTTTGTGTTTTTTTTTATGTTTTTGTGTTTTTTTTGTGTTTTATGTTTTGTGTTTTTTGTGTGTATTTTGTTTTTTTTTGTGTTTTTGTGTTTTTTTTGTGTTTTTGTGTTTTGTTTTGTGTTGTGTTTTTTGTGTGTTTTTTGCTTTATTTGTGTTTTTTTTTGTATTGTGTTTTGTGTGTTGTGTTTTTTTGTGTGTTTTATGTTTTTTTTTTTTGTGTTTTTTTTTGTTTTGTGTTTTTTGTGTGTATTGTGCTTTTTTTGTGTTTTTTTTGTATTGTGTTTTTTGTGTTGTGTTTTTTTGTGTGTTTTATGTTTTTTGTGTTTTTTTTTGTGTTCTTGTGTTTCTTGTATTTTTTGTGTTTTTTTTGTTTTTGTGTTATTTTTTGTGTTTTTGTGTTTTTTTTTTTGTGTTTTTGTGTTTTTTGGTGTGTTGTGTTTTTTGTGTGTTTTTTGCTTTATTTGTGTGTTTTTTTGTATTGTGTTTTGTGTGTTGTGTTTTTTTTTGTTTTGTGTTTTTTGTGTGTATTGTGCTTTTTTTGTGTTTTTTTGTATTGTGTTTTTTGTGTTGTGTTTTTTTGTGTGTTTTATGTTTTCTGTGTTTTTTTGTGTTCTTGTGTTTTGTGTTTTTTGTGTGTATTTTGTTTTTTTTTGTTTTGTGTTTTTTTGTGTTTTTGTGTTTTTTGGTGTGTTGTGTTTTTTGCTTTATTTGTGTGTTTTTTTGTATTGTGTTTTGTGTGTTGTGTTTTTTGTGTGTTTTTTTTTTTTTTTGTGTTTTTGTGTTTTTTTTTGTGTTTTTTGTGTGTTTTATGTTTTGTGTTTTTTGTGTGTATTTTGCTTTTTTTTTGTGTTTTGTGTTTTTTTTTGTGTTTTGTGTGTGTTTTGGGTTTTTTTGTTTTGGGTTTTGGGCCGTCGTACCAGCCAGTATTTATTCAAAACAATATTTGCGTTCGAATTATTTGGCGCTGGTTCCAAATTCAATAAGTGCGCCGCAATTATCTTTGCCGCGCACTTTTTGAATTAGGAACTTAATAAGTGCGCCGCAAAACTCATTACTGCCCGCTAAAAGTTTCTCATAGAAAACACCACCGTTGGGTGCACTTAAAGGCGAACCCAGTCGTCCTTTTCGAATAGATGGGATGAAAAAATAATTTATTGCTTATACATAGGTTGCACTCGAACTACAAAATTAAATTATGGTCAATGAATAGGTACATGCTAGAACAAAAGAAAACAACATTGGGTATTAAGTACCTAGGCATTATCAAGCTGCATGAACAGATTGATAAAGCCTGTAATGAATTATGAAAGGTGACAAGTTCGAAAAACCCCTACCCTCTGAACTAGTTTGAGACTGTATCTCATCGGGCAAAAGGCGGTACTAAAGTTAGATTAATGTTTGTTACTCAATCATGGCGTAACGGCTGAACCGATTTCGATGAAATTTGGTATAGAAATAGGTTATGATCTGAATAATAATAATAAGGCTAATAAAGTTTATAACTTCTTCACAGATTAGGATATGTGCTAACCCTGCTTTATATGTATAAAAGTAATACATATACAGTTGTGGTCATATAATTAAGAACGATTTGAAGTTCTAGAAGTTTTTTAATTAAATCGTATCATACACAGAGATGTGTACCTTCTGAGAAGCAACTAGTTATGTTATATAATAGTCACATTAATAGAGCAACCTGACTTAAGAATAAAGTATGAAATCGCTAACTATTTTTTGCACATTTTATTGATTTTATCAAAGTAACACATTCAAATAGTACTCTGAAACTGAACAAATAATTAAGAACGATTTATTTAACTGCTCGGGAATTATTTTGTATGACACTTAGATTTAAAAAATCACAATATTATGTAGCACAGGAAACATAAAAATAAATTTAATAAATATTTAACTAAAATTAATAGTTAATAGCATATCCACGGCTTTTAATTACAGCTTTACACCGGCGAGACATTGACTCTATTAATTTTTGACATTTCGCAAGAGAAATAGAGTTCCATTCTTCTAAAAAAACGTCATACAGCTCTCTTAAATTTCCACACTTTGTATTTGAAACCTTTTTCTTTACTTCAAACCACATATTCTCTATTGGGTTTAGATCTGGACTGTTAGCAGGCCAGTCTAAGACAGAAACTAATTGCGCTGTAAGAAATTCCTTTACGGTGCGTGCAGTGTGCTTTGGATCATTGTCATGCTGGAATGTCCAAATGACCGTTAGAACGTCTTCAGCGTATGGTAACATTGTTTCTTCCAGTATATTTTTGTATTGGAACTGATCCATGTTACCTTCTATCAACTTTACAGGTCCTACACCATGTCCAGAAAAGCAACCCCAAATTTTCACATTTCCACCACCGTGCTTTAATGTGACTTTCGTGTACTTTGGGTCGAATGCTGTATTCGGGGGACGTCGTACATATCGTTTTCCATCAGTACATACTCTGTTTATTTTCAACTCGTCAGAAAAAAGTATATTTTTCCACTGTTGCACAGTCCAGTTTTCATACTTTCTCGCAAATGCAAGCCGGGCTTGCCTGTGGCAAAGTTTTAACATGGGTACCTTTCTTGCTATCCTACCGTGCAATTTTTCTTCTACCAAACGTCTTCGAATAGTGCGTGCTGAGATTGCTGAAGGGTTGTTTTCACCAAAATATTCTTTTCTAAGCTCATTGGACCCTTTAAAAGGATTTTGTTTTGCCATACGAACGATGTTTCGGTCATCTCGAGGAGTTGTTTTTCTCTGTTTAGGTACACGTGGAACATTCGAAGTAGTTTGATACGTAGCAAAATGCTTTACAGCGTGGAAAACCATCGTTTTTGAACATTGCAGATGGTCGGCTATCTTTTTATAAGACCAATTCTTCCGGCGAAGTTTTATTATTACTTCCCTTGTAGATTTATCACAACTTTTATTTTTTCCCATTGTTTTTTCTAAAGAAGCAATCACCTTTAATCTTTTACAGCACGTAATGGCGCCAAAATTATACAAACAGTAACAAATCGACTGAGTGTTCTCTATTTAAATTTGAATAAAGGTATAAACTACTTAGCGTTCTTAATTACGTGACCAGCCAGTAATAAGGAATACTTTGTTTAAAAGTAGTGTAAAAAGTTTGCCTATTGATTTTTAGCCAATCATGTGTATCAATGAATACAGTGGTAATATGGAAATGTTTTACGATACCGAGAGAAATAAAAACAAATGCATACAATTAGTTTTGCATCTTAGTTGGAAAAAATCTTCCCTTTATATCAGCGTTCTTAATTATATGGCCACCACTGTAACAATATAACTACAGGGGTCTCTACAGTAAAATAAATATTATAAACACGTGTGACAGTCGTAAAACTGAAGAATTTTGGGATTTCAACATTTTGCAAAGTCAACCGAATGGTCCTAAAGGAAAGATTTCGATGCAGAGATAATAAACCAGGGGTGATACTGTAGGGAGTTTTGGAAAAAGGTAATATTGATTAAAAGTGAAAAAATTAGATTCACTTTGTAAAAGTAAACAATGTGACTCAAAAGATCTTTACAATAAGCCGCGTCCTTTGTAACACCATCAAACAAGAACTTCGGAGAAGGAGCGAGTGGCAGGCATTCAACTCCCAAGACATTATTACAAAGCATTCGCATCCTGCTCTTAATGGTATAGGATATTTTATGCCAGATTTCATTATTCACTTTTACTGTAAAAACATACTATGCAGATTTTTCTCTGAAACTCCTTTATTATTTTTCACACCACCTGTTCGACAATGTCCAATTTCATATCATGCAACCTCAACATAAAGTAAAGCATTATCTCTTTAGGGATATAAAGTTGTATGAAACAACCTAGGGAGTAAAGTTATTTGAATTTGGAACGTCAAATTCGTGTGGAAACTAGTGAAAAACTCTAAGTAAAAAAATTACCATATGGCGTTGTAAAGAGGTTTGTTCGAAAATCGAACTGGACAACATAAGCAGAACTAAAAAATAAAAAAATACGTTTACAAAGAACACAGACCAAGAGTGTACTACAAAGAATGTGAAACAAAACACGGTGTTTGATGCTGTGATTTTCAGTGAGTTTTTAGAGTTTTTTTGAGTTTATATTGTCTCGCAGGTGTGAAAAGTTGAGTATGCTCCTCTGGAATAAAGCCTGCCTTGGTCTTGGGCAGCTTGAACCCCTCGCAAAATATTATGGTGACAGCGAGATGATCTGATGATGGAGACGGCAGGTGGACAACGGAAGTCCCTAGCATGGCAGTGTTTGGGCTCCTTTTTAACCCCCGGCGCAAAAACGACGGGGTTTTATAAGTTTGACGTGTCTGTGTGTGTGTGTGTGTGTGTGTGTCTGTCTGTGGCATCCTAGGAAGATAGACTAAAGCATGGAACTAAGGCTAAAAACGAAACGGTATCGATTATACCAGTCTCATTCTTTTATATGAATGTATTCATGTGTTGGAATGAGACAAGCATATATCTATCTGTTTTTATTTGTGTAACTCGTACCAGGCCAAATGTCAAATTACTACTACATTCATGGTAACAATCTAGGAAGATGTATATGTTTGGTGCCAATATTCAGGGCACGGAACGGAAAAACGACTGTCGTGTGACAAAATATATTTGTTTCTCTCTAACATAGGATAGCAAGCTATCTTCTAGGATAGGAGTAAGAAGGAACACTCTATGCTATTTTAGCACTCACTCCATACCTCCATGGTGGCATCGTAGCGCCCGAACGGATGAACTTATTTCGTTTTTTTTTGTTTGAAAGGTGAATTTGTCGGGAGTGTTCTTTGCTATGTTTGATCAAAATCGGTTCAGCCGTTTCATTGCGTTGAAGGTTTTTTTTAATTTTTACAAATTTAATTACTTGTGTCGAATGTCATTTAACGATTTTTACAGTGATTTTTTTGTTCATTGACGTTCGTAGCTAAACTTATGATATTTATGAGACACTTTCAATCAAAATATGCGTGTTAGTTAGGCTCCTAATTTCCGCAAAATTAGGTTTCGCTACCTCAAAATGTGTTTATGAGCTGTGATTAGCAAAAAAAACACAATACAATTTGAATTTCGCGCCTCAATCGAAACGTTCCACGTTAATTTGAATTTTCCAAAAATATTTACTGCTCAGATTCGGACCAGTTTTACAGTTTTATTATAGTACCTCACTTCTTGGTCATTATACACTCTTGACAGAGTGATCGTTGTTATGCAGGTCTTTCTTGAGTGGTAACTCTCGCGATGCGTCTCCACTCCCCTCCGGACCATCTGACCACCATGAACTTCGGCTCTATCAGCAGCATTGCGAGTACATTCGGTCATGGTAGCTTGTGTGATGGACTTTATAAGGTCTGACCACCTTGTGGGATAGATATATTATAGGTAGATAGATGTGCATTCAAAATAAAGTATCTAAATTAATAAAGTATTAAAAATATATTAAAAAAAAAAAACAACTTTAATGACGGAACAATCTGATGGCCCACCTGATGTTAAGCGATAACATCTGCCTATAACAACGCATTACCAAATAGGTCACGTCCACCTAGGACGCGCCCTATGTGGCATTGCACTGCGCTCGCCACCCTGAGACATAAAGATGAAAAGTCTGATGTGCCCGTAATTTCACCGGCAACTATACCCTTCAAACCGGAACACAGTAATGCGAGCGCTACTGCTTTGCGGCAGAAATAGCGATGGAGAATAGGATGGATAGTAGTACTTCCCCGGGCGAACTCTTTCACAAAAAAGCTCTAAAAGTGGTTTGTAGTAACAAACCACTAAATACTTCAATTTTGGGAACTAAACTAAAGTAATAATAAAAATAAATATAAAATGCCGAAAGCAAGTCACAATCAAGGTTAATTTTGTTACAATTTTAACGTATTTTGTGACGTCCTTCGTCCCATCTCATTCAGGATTAATGGCCTGAAAAAGCGGGAACTGGTCGACCTGTTGCCGTCTTCACTTACTTATTATACCTACGTTAACTGGTTAAGCCCACCCATCCTATCAGTCTGGGATTTTGTAGCTGAGGGTCTTATTTTCAAAGTAAACTCGACTCGGGCCAGTGTTGATGAATCCGTAGCGACGAGCGGTCGCATTTTGTAGCTGAGGGTCTTATTTTCAAAGTAAACTCGACTCGGGCCAGTGTTGATGAATCCGTAGCGACGAGCGGTCGCATTTTGTAGCTGAGGGTCTTATTTTCAAAGTAAACTCGACTCGGGCCAGTGTTGATGAATCCCTAGCGACGAGCGGTCGCATTTTGTAGCTGAGGGTCTTATTTTCAAAGTAAACTCGACTCGGGCCAGTGTTGATGAATCCGTAGCGACGAGCGGTCGCATTTTGTAGCTGAGGGTCTTATTTTCAAAGTAAACTCGACTCGGGCCAGTGTTGATGAATCCGTAGCGACGAGCGGTCGCATTTTGTAGCTGAGGGTCTTATTTTCAAAGTAAACTCGACTCGGGCCAGTGTTGATGAATCCGTAGCGACGAGCGGTCGCATTTTGTAGCTGAGGGTCTTATTTTCAAAGTAAACTCGACTCGGGCCAGTGTTGATGAATCCCTAGCGACGAGCGGTCGCATTTTGTAGCTGAGGGTCTTATTTTCAAAGTAAACTCGACTCGGGCCAGTGTTGATGAATCCGTAGCGACGAGCGGTCGCATTTTGTAGCTGAGGGTCTTATTTTCAAAGTAAACTCGACTCGGGCCAGTGTTGATGAATCCGTAGCGACGAGCGGTCGCATTTTTAGTTTCAGCCGTTTTTCCCGCGTGTTTATTCGTAACAAGTAATTTTCTTATTGAAAAGTGTTTGAAGAAAAATAAGGACTTTATTTAGAAGAATTGTTTGCTACAGTATAAGTTAGCAGAGAGTTTCAGTGGAAAAACTTGTGGTACTTTTTCGTAATCTTATTTACCTACAATAGTTACATTTACTAGATAACAAATTCAAGTTCAAGTTCAAATCCTGAAAATGCATTTCATCACGGCCATCCTCCTACTACCAGTATTCTACGGGTCAACTTTAAGTAAAACAGTGTACAATATCGGCGTGCTGATGGCTTCCCGGTTGGAGTCTCCTTTCGACCTGGAGCGTTGTGGCCCAGCAGTGGACTTAGCCCTGGATAAGGTCAACGAGAAATTCCTAGCGCATCATGGGGTAGAGCTGCAGAAGGTACAAGGGAGGTCAGTTCATTACGATGTTTCTTTGGTATATGTTGTAATTGTGTGGTACAACTTCAAGGTGTAGTGTCCAAACCAGTTTCCCATCAGTATCAATGTCGGTGATAGAATGGATATAATTTCATCACTAAGGTTTATTTTAAGTAAAAACGAATTAAAAGTTTTACGTTAAAAATACTATGGAACACGCCTTTTTTCCCGAAGGGATAGGCAAAACCTCAATGAGCCTTTTTTCACAGTGGGTTGCACCATCGTGGAATAGAGACGTGACAAGTAGTGAGTTCATCGCCGCCATTGCTTCCCACGACTGACTCGGCTAACGCTTTCTTCCTGTAATAACACATTCCATAATAAGCTAACAGCCAGGACACATCGTATACCAACGATTCTTATCAAAAAGTCCGGGTAATCCGGCTTTTACGATATCCACGGGAGGAGACGGTGGAGTCTATTCTCAGGCCGGACACACCATAGCTATTAAAATGCATTTTTTCATGGTAATATAAATTTTAACACTATTTAAATGTAATTTTTGAAAGAACACGTACCTAATGATGAAATTATATCTCAAGGGAACACAGGAAAACAAGCGTATTCTCTCACAAACATTGGTTCCTCAAAGATCATTATGGGAATCGGTTTTGGACAAGCAAAAACAGAAAAATACAGCGTGCTGATGGCTTGCTCGGCTAGACTCGCCTTTCAACCTGGAGCAGTGGGCTAGCATTGGACCTGGCACAGAAGTTCCTAGCACACTGGGTGGAACTGCAGAAGGTTGAGGGAAGGTAAGACTACCTGTATTTATGACTTGACTCCTTTCTATATAGACTCTCTGGTACAGCAGACTTCTGCTTCTTATATTTGGTTCTCTTTTAGTAACCCTTCCAGTGAACAGCCCAAAACGGCCGATAAGAAATTCCTAGATCATGTCATAGCCACAAAAAAGACGCCCCGTGAATTTCCTTCTATAAGGTCACATGTAGATTTGGTGATTTGGTGTTTTTAGGGTTTCGTACCCAAAGGGTAAAACGGGACCCTATTACTAAGACTCCGCTGTCCGTCCGTCTGTCTGTCAGTCTGTCACCAGGCTGTATCTCACGAACCGTGATAGTTAGACAGTTGAAATTTTCACAGAAAAAAGAATTAAATAAATATATAAGGGGGCTCCCATACAACAAACGTGATTTTTTTGCTGTTTTTATAGATAATTCTCGATTTTTATTGATCGTTTCTACCGCGCACCTGCAGGGCGTGGAATGAGCTCCCGTTGGATGTCTTCCCACAGAGCTACAATATTGGTAAATTCAAGAGAAATATCAATAGGGCTCTTAATGGTAGGTGGGTGTTGCAGATGTCCATAGGCGGCGGTGACTGCTTTACATCAGGCGGGCCGTCTGCTTGTTTGTCACCTTATAAAATAATATGGTACGGAACCCTTCGTGCGCGAGTCGGACTCGCATATGGCCGGTTTTATTTTATTTTGTGTCATTATGCATGTCGAAAAAATTGGAAAGGTAATGTAGATTTCATGCGTCGTAGTAACATTTCTCGAGATTTCGTGCGTCGCGATTTATCGCGCTAACCTTCATCGAAATAGTGTTTCGAAATACAGTAGGTAGTTCACCCTTCCTACTTCTCTGCAGGCTGTAACCCAGATCAGACCACTCTGGTACTATTTGCGCAGTGTAGTGGATGTCAGCATGCCAACCGGATGCAGTGGAAACTCATTTCCGGTGTTTGTCTGTGCGCTACTCCTCCAACGTTCCCTCATTACTGAAGATCATTTTAGTGGCGAGATTAATAAAAGGTGGAAATGTTTTTGAAGTTTTAAAACCTTATAAAGTCATGGAAAGCAATGGCGGCGATGAGCTCACCACGCGCCACGTCTGTATTCCACGATGGTGCAACCTACTGTGAAAAGAGGCCCATTGGGGCTCTGCCTACCCCTTCGGGGAAAAAGGTGTGTGTCTATGTATGTATATAAAACGTATACGAAACCGTAATTGACCTGTCTACTTAAGCATTTCTCAAAAAGCATCACTTGAATACACATTCTAAGAATACATGTATCTTAGAACTTCTACAAAAAACTGCATCCAAATCTGTTAAGCACATTACATTTAGAGATAATAATCTATATATCTATAATCTCTTCAAGGCAAGAGCTATTAATAAATCTGGCAAGAGTGAATAGGTGCCTTCTAGACCTTTGTGCTCCATCTTCGGCCACATCGTCGCTTACAAAGAGGTGAGATAGCGGACCGAACGCCTATCAATGTAAAAAAAAAAAAAAACACTTTTGAATTGGTAAAACCCTTATATACAGAATAAATAATACAACTAATACGAATAGGTATGAAAAAAATAAAAAAAATACAAATGAAACATTTGGGCTACCTAAATACCACGCAGCCAGCATTTTGGGGACCAGCAGCTTCCGTCTGGTAGTGATTTGCAGTAGTTGAGCTAACTTTAGATCGTTTTCATAATCAAAATTGGTTCAGCCATTTTGGATGTACTGACGAATAAATACGCAAATGTTTAGTTCAGTCAGTCGGGTTTTTTATTTTTTAAGTAATTAGATACTTGTTAGCGTTTGCCGAGTCAGTCGTGGGAGGCAATGGCGGCTATGAGCTCACCATTTGTCACGTCTATATTCCACGATGGTGCAACCCACTGTGAAAAGAGGCCCATATTTGAGGCTCTGCCTACCCTTTCGGGGAAAAAGGCGTGTGTATAAGTATGTATAATGTATGTAGGTACTTGTTTATGAATTTAATCTACGGCGTAGACCCTCTACGGCGTAGGCCTTCTACAGCGTAGTTCTTCTACGGCGTAGACCAATAAAAACTAGTGCCGTAAAGAAATAGCTATACAACCATATTATTGATATAACTTTTGAAACTATCATTATTATGCACATACTTTTCACTAGGAACGGGATATTTACCATGATGGAAACAACAAAAACATGATGGAACAATCAAAACTCGGTAAGAGTTCCCGATATTTCGACACAGTTGCATGCACCATGATCACGGGAGAACTCAGTTCTCCGTTTCTAGTGAAAAGCATATTCTTGATGTTATAATAAAATTTGTAGTTCCATTCCTACAAATTGAGATACGTCGACATCATGTTTGACGATGGCTCTAAACTTGAATATTATACGAGGTAATAAACCCTCCTATTGAAACCATCAACTCCTTATTCCGGTCATGCACACGGTTTACTGTATATATTTCTACGTGAATGCTGCAGTGACACAACTCAGAGCTTCCAACGCCTCTCAAAAGTTCGCGCAAACTTTGACACAGACCCGCACCCCGCGGAAGCAGTGCAGTAAGATTCCTTTTTTATCCTTAAAATTTTTATCTAAATCCGGTTGAGCCGTTTTGGGTCCTACTTGAGATAAACTTTCTGACAGACAGACAACAATTCTAAAAACGTATTGCATTAAAATTAGCAGTTAACATTTAAATGACATTTATTTGTTTCTGTGTACCAAATTTCATACAAATCGGTTCAGCCGTTGTGACGTGATTGAGTAACAAACATACAAGCATCCAAACACCGTAACTTTGACATTATATTAATATTAGTGGGACTATTTGAAAATGGCTATGCTTAGGCCACTGTTCATCAACACATTAACGGGCGTTTAAACGGCTGTTTCGCTTAAACAACTCTTTTTGACAGATGTTTTCATACATTATCTGTCACTATGACGAATGGTTACGGTAACCGCCCATTTGTTTCTTTGTGAGCTTGAGTCTCAGTCTTACTGGTTTGGGTAACTCAGCCGTGTCATGCAGTACCGTCTACAAGAATGAATATTGCAGAAGTCTCTAATACATTAGTAGTTAGACGTATGTTTTTACTCCTATTTTACATTTGCAGAGTAAGAGATATTAGTTTCATGTTTAATTTGGTATCTCTTTGACTGAATTTACATATATACATAAATAGACTCACGTCTTTTTCCCCGAAGGGGTGTCAATGGGCATCTTTTTACAGTGGGTTGTACCATCGTGGCCAGTGGTGAGCTCATCGCCGCCATTGCTTCCCACGACTGAGTCAGCTAGCGCTTTCTTCCAGTAATAAAAGCTAGCAGCCAGGACAAATCTTATACCACCGAATCTTATCTACAAGTCCGGGAATGAAACTTGTGGTTTCTTATTGACTATGGTTTGCCGAGTCACAGATAAAATAATACTATACTAGTAGCCGAGTCTTGAGAGAATTGCATTGCCCACCAAGATGCAATTTTTTAACTTTTAGGGTTTCGTACCTCAAAAGTTACCACGGAACCATTACAGAATCACTTTTTTGTCCATCCAACAAAATAAATACTATGTTTTGAATTCTAAATAATGTATTTCTTAACAAAAAATTAAAATATTTAAAGGAATCAAAAATATTTGAACTTTTCAAAGTGATCGCTAATGGTGGTGGGACTTTGTACGATAACTTACGAGCCGTTGTTTCTATCGCTATGGAACTTGGTAGGGAGGTGGATACCTAAACTATTAGCAAGTTAGTATATGAGTATATTTGGCAAAGGATTCGTTGAGATAGGCAAGTTCTCAGTTCGGGGCGAATGTGTAATATGCTCACTGAGCATATAATAAGCTCGAGCCCTGGGGGCCCATTCTCGGATTGTAGACATTAAAGTCGATGAGATATGTCGAAAAATTGGAGCTGTGCTGTGTGTGTACAGCGTACAATATTATTATCATAATAGTAACTGTTGAAATTTTTTGTATGAAATATGTCGAATGAAAAATTACTAGTGAAAAATGTCGATAGAAAAATCTCGAATGAAAAATATAAGAGATTTTTTATATTCGAGATTTTTCATTCTAAATGTTTCAATTGACTTTTCAATCGAATATTATGATAATAATATTGTTGATTGCACCTCTTCCAATTTTTTACGACTACGGAGAAGAAGGGTTATGTTTTTGACAGTCTATGTATGTATGTGTGTATATTCATCTGTTCCCTCATATCTCTTAAACCACCTAGCTGATTTTTACAAATATGATATCTTTGTTTTCGTGCTATCACTCCGCGTACCTACATAGGATATATAGCATTATAAAAAATAATATGAAGGATTTTATAGATAAATTACAAAACTCTAAATTTTTTTCTAGATGTTCATATCATGTTGGGTATCGGGAGAAAGGTATCGATTAGCCACATTATAAATATAATATGTATATATACACACATCAACACGGTCTAGGGATATTTTTAAAAAAGCGAATTACTATCAATGTGTTAATTATTTATATGACATGTATATATTTAAAAGATACGTTATATTAATATTCTACCATTTTGTAATAATGGTTAACTTCGATTAAAATTTCAGGATTTTATGGAAAAAAAATGAAGCATAGACGGAAACCGTGTATGAACTTTTAATTTATGAGTAAAAACTGAAAAAAATAGAAAAAACATTTAATTTGTGTTTATAAACTAGAAGTTAGTATGGTGTTCATAACACATCGGCAACGATTCGGCATGCTCAGAACAAGGTTATCAATGTCTTGCTGCGGAATATTGTCCTATGTCCTTCTGAGGTGCGCAAAAAGTTGATCTTCTGTAGTCAGATTTTCAGGAACTTCCTTCATAGCTCTTCTTTGCAGCATATCCCACGCATGCTCAATGGGATTTAGATCTGGCGATTGAGCAGGCCAGTCTAAGGCCCTAACATTGTGTGTATGTAACCAAGCTGCTACCATTCTCGCCGTGTGTGCCCGGGCATTGTCGTGCATGAGCAGGAAATCTTGCCCCATTTGTGTTCTGTGGGGCAAGATTACGGGCCCCAGCACCTGTTGGACGTATCGTTCTGCCGTCATATTGCCCCGCACCCAAACGAGATCCGTCCGTCCTCCAAGACGAATTCCAGCCCAAACCATAATTGTTCCTCCTTGGTATGGGTGAACTTCCTGAGGGTTCTGAAGACGGCTCTATCGTCCAGGAACTCGCCAAACACGCGTCCTTCTTGAATCTGGATGGAAGCCGAACCTGGATTCATCCCGTGAACAGCACATTGGACCATTGCTCACGGCCCCAGTCCACGTGGTTCCGAACCCATTCTAATCGTCGTCCACGATTGCCTCTCCGTAAAGGTGGGACCCGGAGTGGTCTACGAGAGCGTAGATTGCTTTCATGCAGTCGCCTTCTTACAGTTTGGCCACTCACAAGCACTTGGTGTTCCACTCGCAGCCTTTGGACCAATTGAGTCGCCTTGCATTTGGTTGAGCTCGCGCAGTAATTTGCAAAAATCGGTCTTGTCTGGGGGTAGTGATGCGACTTGGCCCCCGGTGCCTCTCCGCTACTTCACCTGTGGCACGATAGCGTGTCCACAATCTTGAAATTACATTTTGGTGGGTCCCTATGGCCTCAGCAACATTACGCTGAACAGACCCAGCTTCCAGCATTCCCACAGCTCGTAACATCTCCGCCCTCGTCAAATGTTGGCGTTGCATGGCTACGATACCTCAATTTTAACTTTATCTTTCGTTTAAAAATGAAAAAAAACTGTAAATAAACGTAATTCGTATTGTTTTCTAAATTTCGCACAAATGAAAATTCCCTCTCCTATACATCAAGACATTTTTATGCCACCGAAACAAAAGAATTTTCAAAAATTTTAATTTGTTATTAGTCTGAGATAAATTACAAACAAATCGGTGTATAAAAGATTCCAATGCGGCCAGTACTTTTCGAGTTATTTAATTGAGTATGAAATATCCCTGGACCGTGTTGATGAGTGTATATATTTCATATGCAAATGTTTTTAATTTCTTAACAAATGGAGTCACCAGTCTTTTCATACATAGAGTAAAGATTTTCCGTGGTCGGGTTTTTTAAACTTTTATCCTGTTCGACATATCTCTATTCGACTTCAGTGACTGAATGATGGATCCGAGAATTGGCTAACCGCTCTCCTTCGCCCGGGTGAAACGGGGAGGGGAGAGCACATTATATTACCTTACATTACCTTTGTGGTTTTTAAAGTGCTATATCTATGTAATATGTTGTAATAGTAAGTTTAAATGATAAATAAATTAAAAAAAAAAAAAAAAAAATTAATGGTCTGTGTTTACTACGTTTGTATTTTTCGCAGTTACCCGACATGCTCCGGAGCCCTAGCGCCAGGGTTGGCAGCTGACATGCACTTCAAGGATGACGTGATTGCATTCGTAGGGCCTGCTTGCGCCTTCGCCTTGGAGCCAGTAGCACGACTGGCTGCCTATTGGAACACCCCTATCATCACTGGTATGGGTGATCAGGTGAGTCGAAATACCCTACTATCATTATTTACTTCCCTTAATACTCCTTATAGTTCCCTTTTACCTGTATTTCTGCCGGTTTATGCCACAATATTTCCATTAACTTTTCCAACTTTTCCTCGTTTGCTTTTCCGAATATCCAGGTTTGTATTGCATATATTTTCATTCAGAGGGTCATAAAGAATTACTTTATAAGCTACTTTTTAGGGTTCCGTACCCAAAGGGTAAAACGGGAACCTATTACTAAGGCTCCGGTGTCCGTCCGTCTGTCTGTCTGTCTGTCACCAGGCTGCGTCTCATGAACCGTGGTAGTTAGACAGTTGAAATTTTCACAGATGATGTATTCCTGTTGCCGCTATAACAACAAATACTAAAAAACAGAATAAAATAAATATTTAAGGGGGCTCCCATACGACAAATGTGTTTTTTTGCCGTTTTTATAGATAATGGTACGGAACCCTTCGTGCGCGAGTCTGACTAGCACTTGGCCGTTTTTTCTTTTATATTATGTTCAGAGCACGCCGATCACTGTTGATCTCGTGGATGACTGGCAGAAAATGCTGCATAGCATTCATCATCATAATCATCATCATCATCAGCCAACACTAGTCCACTGCTGGACATTAGGCCTCTCCCAATACGCGCCACTGAGCATGGTGTTCGGCTCTTCTCATCCACTTTCTGCTCGCCGCCTTTCGTAGGTCATCGCTCTACCTAGCCAGACGGTGCCCCACGCTACGTTTGCCAAGACGCGGCCCCCCACTCAAGAACTCGGTTACCCCAAAGGTTGTCGGTTCTTCGGCATATATGACCAAATTATGTCTAATCGAGCCATGTCCGTACGTTCGTGCTCCGTGCTGAAATTCAACGCTGCAGTTTACTGCAGCATTATGCTGAACACTGACCACTTTTGACGGCACTATACACAGCAGAAACGTAGGTCATCCAGCAGCGAGATGGGCTGACGATATCGCATGCGTCGCGGCCGAACCTGGATGAGACTGGCAAGGGACCGTGAGGAATGGCACAGGCAAAGAGAGGCCTATACTCAGCAGTGGGTGAAGTCAGGCTGTGGATGATGATGATGATGATACACAGCACATTGTTGATGTAAAATTGATTCTAGTTTTTGTTTTTCAAAATTAACTTTTAATAAGATTATTTTAACTTGACCTGTTAGTTTGTACACATGTACGTTAGTTAGCAGTTATTTTTGACACTGACTTTTTCTTAAAAATAAATAATAGTAGGGGAGGCCCGATGGCTAAATGGGGATTTACTCGAGCGTCGTAGGGACCTATTGGATTTTGAAGATAAGATGGTACAAAAAAAAACTTACACCCTTGCACCGGAGAGTGGCACAAATCTTGAAACTGAATTAGGAACCAGTAAACCTCGATTTAAAAATCTCTTAAATCTTGTAAATCTCTCTCAGTAAGCTGAAGTTTTGCACACCTTTCAAGTTTCGATGACAAAACAATATTATGGTGACAGCGAGCTGATCTTATCTTCGACCAAAGTAAAATGTACTTTGGTCGAAGGATCTTATGATAGAGACGGAAGGTGGACAACGGAACTCCTCGATGGATAGTTAGACTGGCCGTATTTAGAATCGTTTTGATCAGCACACGATTCCGATTACTAATTTCATAAAAGCTTGTATAAAACTTATTCATAATAAACTTTTTACTTTGTTACTTTATGCCGAAAATAAATAACTTTTTACCATAACTATTTTCGGGTACCAAATAAATAGTTGTGCGAATTATTAGGGACGAAATAACGAATAACGACTTAATAAGGACCGTATCCCTCGCATACCGACGACAACGGCGGCCCTGAGAGAAAAACTAGCTCACCCATAACAACAGCGTTTGGTACGTGATTGAATGCGAGTCATTTATAAAGGATATACCAGGAAATACTTTGACATAGACTATTCAATGACTACTCTCATTAATATGAGTGCTATTGGGCAGGCTTGAAGGGCTTCAATAGGTACCCCCATTTTCAATATTGCCTTGTAAGGCTCGCCCCTCACTAGCCACTAAAAAAAGTACAATTAACGCCCTAACCCAATAACGCCTGTAGATAGAGTTGTTATCAGATTCTCATTAAAGGTCAGCCCTGACTAGTACCACCCAGTTTCATCAATAATCATCATTATCGGCTGATAAAACATAGTGTTTATAATAATCAACGCCAACACCCAATAACGCCTGTAGCACAGAATAAATAATAGTACAAGTACCTGTAGGTAGAGTTGTTAACTTGATTCTGATTAAAGTTCGGCCCTGACTGGTACCTTCGACCACAATAAAACTGGTGCTACCTGTTTCATCAAAAATCATTATCATCTGATAAAACATAGTGTTTATAATGATCAACGCCAACACCCAATAACGCCTAGTTAGTTGTTAAGCTGATTCTGATTAAAGGTCGGGCCTGAATGGCCACTTTACCATCTGATTCATCAATAACCATCAGTATCATATATAGGAGGTGTATACCCGGGGCTGTGGTGTGTCCGGCCTTATAATATACTACTTCGTTTCCTCCCATCGATGTAGTAAAAGCCTTACATTAGGGGATCAGCAGCATCCGCCTGAGTAGGTACCTAACACCAAATTGCGATCACCAGGCCGTCTGCCAAGCGTTAGTGATTATGGCAAATCCTGAGGAGGCCTCGTCCAGCAGTGGACGTATATATCCTGACGATGATGAATACTGATAAAATAAGTTTTTCTTAAAAATATATTTTTCAATACAAGCTTTTATAAAATTAGTGATCATAACCGTGTGTTGATCAAAAGAGGCTTAACATGGCCAGTCTACTACTATCCATCGAGGAGTTCCGTTGTCCACCTTCCGTCTCCATCATCAGATCAGCTCGCTGTCACCATCATATTGTATTGTCATCGGAACTTGATAGGTATACCAAATTTCAGCTCAATCGGTTGAGGATAACTGCTTTAAAATTCAGTTGCAAGATTCCACCCGGATTCCACCCAGACAAACATACAAACATTGAAAGTTAAATAAAAGCTTGCAACATTATGTTCAGTAAAATAACGCCAACAAATACACATAATAACGCCAATAGGGTTGCAAGGCTGAATCTCATTTGAGCTGTGTTAACGGGATTTTTATTTTATAAGCTGAAAGCATGTTTTATTGTACTGCTCGGATTTCTAATGAAATATGTTCAGTTTAGTTAGAATGCTTTGTGATGCTTGTGATGTGTGTAAAACAATGTGTTTTATTTTATTATTTTATTTTACAGTTTTAGGAAAACTTACAGCTAGTACAAAAGTTGATTAAAAAACAAATTGGTAACTTAGGCTGTTATTTAAAAACAATGTTTTTTTAAATATCATTGATGTCCTTTGTTTGACCACGATCTCATCTGTTGGTAAGTGACGATGTGGCCGAAGATGGAGCACAAAGATCTAGAAGGCACCTATTCACTCTAGCCTTGAACAGACCCAGATTATAGTTTATGCTTAACTTTACCCCGACGGGTTAGGCACAGATTCAGAAGGCCTCTATTCACCGTGGGTCGCACCTAGACTTGACCAGTGGTGAGCTCGTCACCGCCATTGCTCTCAATTGAAACATTCCAAGTTTAGAATTAAATGTAAAAGAGCAGATAGCGTGGCTTACTAATGATCTCAATGAACGTAATCTGAGTCCGAATAGTTCCCCGAGGATTTACCGTTTAAACTAAAGGTTTCATTATCTATTTGTAGATTAATTTATTGAAGTACAGATAAAGACAGCAAACCCACGACAAAAAGTGTATTTAAGGAATGAAGTTGATGTCAAATTATTCTCATTTTTCTTTACTTTTTGGAGTTTTGGAAAAATATAAACAATTTCGCATCAACTTCAATCCCTGTTGTCGTGGGTTTGCTGTCTATATCTGTACATTTTCCCTGAAAGGGTAGGCAGTGCCTCAAATGGGCCTCTTTTCACTGTAGGTTGCACCATAGTGGGAAATAGACATGACAAGTGGTGAGCTCATCACCGCCATTGCTTCCCACACCTGACTCGGCTAACGCTTTCTTCCAGTAATAACATACATTATTTAGTAAGGTACATAACATACATTAGTAGTAGCCTGAACAAATCTTAAAAGACAAAATGGTAAAATTTTAACTTCTAGAACTTAAGAACTTTTTAGGCCGCGGTGTGTCCGCGGTAACACTAGTGTTAAGGCTTAAGAATTATATTTTTTGCACGATTGTGCTTCTTTAGTTGGTGATAAAAATAAAAAAAATAAAAAAAATCTTTTGCCTATTGAATTTGGGGAAAAAAGCTGTGACAGATGAACATACAGACACGAGAGTGAGGCTATAATGGTTCCGTTGGTAGTTCTTGAGGTACGGAACCCTAAACATGAAATCGTTTTGTTTCGTTTCGTGCGACCTCTATAATTTTTGGTACTTGCTCTTCTACAGTAGTAGTTAAGTAGTAGCAGAGCTTTTTTGTGAAAAAGTTGCTCCGGGAAGTACTACCACCATACCTATTTCTGCCGCAAAGCAGATGTGCTCGTATTGCTGTGTTCCGGTTTGAAGGCTATAGTGAAATTACAGGCACACGAGATTTTTCATCTTTAGGTCTCAGGGTGGTGGGCGTAGTGCAATGCCTTATAGAGCGCGTCCTAGGTGGACGTAACCTATGTGGGAGGTTACCACTTAAAATTAAGTGGGCCATCTGCCTGTCCCCTGATTCATGAAAAAAAAAAAAAAAAAAAAAACTGACCTCACACTATTTTCTGTGTCGCGTGTGAGTTCAAAAACTACTTGGATTATGTCCCTGTGACTCTCCGATTTAGATTTAACCCAGTTAAAAAGGACAGGATAAGCCATAGAGCTCTACCAACTTTAGCGTTCAGACGCTTAAAGCGCAATTACATAGCAACACAATTTCTTATTAAACTGGGTAAATTCCTCTCTTCGTATTCAGTTACATCATTATTCTAAATGGTCGCTTGTTCCAGCTCCGTGAATCTACGTACCTATAACCGTTATTTTATAAGTCTTGCCGCGAGACTAAAGAATTACCAACTAAATGTATGTTTTGTAACTGAATCTTTTAAAGTAAGTATCAGAAATTGGAGCGTCTTGTTTTACACCATCGGTTGCCTCCCCGGGGACGTAGATAGCGGGTTTTACACACTTTATTCTCTGTAGGGAAATGTATTTTGGTATAAAATGTAGGATATATTTTATCCTGTGATACAGTTTCATAAAATGCAGGTATTTTTTGCTTGAAACGATCTTCGTTTGGCCTCTATCTATTTTTGGTGAGTTACAATGTATCCGACGATGTCTGTGTTTTATAATTGGCCTATTTTGTGCCGTGAAAAATAACGGGCAGCCTTTCACTTTTATATTAGGCCATATTGCGCCAACCAGGATTACCAAAATAAGTCAGATCTTATTTAACAGTGCAGTAATTTATAGCTACATTAAAATACCCTCATTTTCGTCCATTTTGGGATAGAATATTGTTTTATATCTCCAATAATGCCGCTGGATAACTCATTTGAACTTGATCTAAAATTGGACATCGAATTAAAATGTTTACCTTGAAATTAAACCGACTAAATCCGTCTTTTCCTATTTTCGCAGAGAAAATTTAATCAAGAACCGTCCGTTTGCTTAATACAACATCACCACTCGAACAGTCCCCTCTAATCGCTTGCCACATCCCATTGGTCAAGTCAAGGGTACAAACAAATCAACTTGAAAGCTTAAGGATAGGAATGCCCCTCAGCTGAACTTGGCATTGATGTACCAAATAGTATTGGATTAAAGTGTAATGAGGCAGATACCGCAGCGACCGCACTTTATGTGCGCGCGTGTGAGACAAATGCGAGGTGAAGTGTTGGTTTGAAATCTACGAGAGAGTGGTTTATATCTATTACTATAGGTATGTAAGGAATGGAGTCTCCATGTTTGTTTATACTTCTGCCAACTCTCGATTCGTTCTACTTGCATACGAGTATTTGTGTCAAGGTTGACACATCGACACAATGAAATTATGCTCTTTTTTTACAAGCTTTTATTTAACTTGCAATGTATGTCCGGGTGGAATCTTGAAACTGAATTTTATAGCAGTTATCCTCAACCGATTGATTTGAAATTTGGCATACCTGTCAAGTTCCGATGACAATACAATATTATGGTGACAGCGAGCTGATCTGATGATGGAGACGGAGCGTGGCCAATGGAACTCCTTGATGGATATTAGTAGACTGGCTGTGTCTAGGCTCATTTCGATTAGCACACGGTTCCAATCACTAATTTTATAAAAGTTTGTATTGAAAAAATATTTTTATGAAAAAACTTATTGACATTATAGCAATTAAAACAAAACAGAAGAAGTTCTTAACGCCGCGAAAGTAGAAACAGCTGTGATCGAAGTAACTGCAAGAGGACTTTATTTTGTAGCCGGTTGACAATAGAAGTTGAGCTTATATAACCGTTCACATGTGAACGAGCCATCAATTCCAGCAATCTATAGAGTATTTAATTTTGCGAACAATAAAACGTATCAGATAAAGTTACGAAACTACGATTTAGGTACTATTCTATACAACAAATGGCCCGTCTACTTTATATCGTGAGTTGACCTCTACCTACCTAGGTTACGGCTTGAAGTTGGATTGGCCGTGGAAATCTGATTACCCTCGGCGAAGGACTAGTTTAAGGTTGTTCCTCGTGGTCAGCTAGGCACGACAACGTCAATAGATGGCGCTGTTGCCAAATTTTGAAGTATTTTATGTATTTATGAATTAAAATGTGCATATTATGTCATAACACTAACGTTCACGCAAATGGTGGTTCATTTGCTATGTACCTAGCTATATTTCAGGTTATTTTAGTCTCTAGTTTTAACATACTTGTGCCGAGCAAATTCCGAGCAATATGAAAGCCTACTCACGCACACAGTCAAGGATATTATTGTATTAGAACTATAAGCTAATTTCGGCGCGCGAATTTCAAAATAGTTGGATTAGCGGCTTGGACTGTCGACTCAGAACTTCTGAACCCACGTTACTGCGTTCGATTCTATACTGCCTTTATTTTTTGTATTTTTTTTTTTTACTTTTTTTTTTGTAACCAGTGACTAGATCTCTCGACACTAAAACCACAGTACTGGGTTCGATACCAGACTATTTTTTTTTATAAATTTTTTTGTAATGATCTACAAAATACACTGATTCTGCTTCAGCCAATATTATGTTTGTGAAGTGAGTGTTGTGGTGTGTCCTTATTTCAAATCAAAAAGTAGGTACTCGATTCTTAACCGACCTCAAAAAATGGAGGAGGTTATCAATTCCAGAGTTTTTTATTATGTTTGTTACCTCATACCATTTACGTAACGATTAGGAAAAAAAATTACATGATATACTTCCAGATTGGTGCCATTTTCATTAAAATGTTTTTCTGATGATGGAATCCATGAAGATTGAGGGAACTCCTCAAATATTATAGGCACACATATATCAATTTCGGTATTTTCAGCAACAAGTCAAGCATTTGCATTCAGAATGTTTTTTTTTTTTATACTACTAGAATGACGGAACATGCTGATGGCCCACCTGATGTTAAGCGGTAACCTCTGCCTATGAACAGTGCATTACCTCATAGGTCACGTCCACCTAGGACGCGCCCTATGTGGCATAGCACTGCGCCCGCCACCCTGAGACATAAAGGTGAAACGTCTCATGTGCCTGTAATTTCACCGGCACCCTTACCCTTCAAACCGGAACACAGCAATGCGAGGACTACTGCTTTGCGGCAGAAATAGGTATGGTGGTAGTACTTCCCCGGACGAACTCTTACACAAAAAAGCTCTACTACTACTATATTTCATGGGTGGCAACAATGGTGTCTCCTGCGATATCCGATTGAGCTGAAATTTGGCATACTCGTACCTATCTAGTTCCGATGACAGTACAATACTATGGTGAAAGCGAGCTGATCTGATGATGGAGACGGAACGTGGACAGCGGAACTCCTCGATGGATAATAGTAGACTGGCCGTGTTTAGGCTCATTTTCATCAGCACACTAATTTTATTAAGTCTTATACCCGGACTTGTAGTTAGCTTGTAGTTCCTGACTGCTAGCTTATTTCAGGAATGTATTATACTGGAAGAAAGCATTAGCAGAGTCAGTCGTGGGAAGCAATGGCGGCGATGAGCTCACCACTTGTCACGTGTATTTCCCACGATGGTGCAACCCACAGTGAAAAGAGGCACATGAGAGGCTCTGCTTACTCTTTCGGGGAAAAAGGCGTGTGTCTATGTATGTATTTATGTTGTATTGGGTATAAACTCCTAGCTATGAAGTCGTTTTTCAGGGTTCCGAAAAAAAAAATACGGAACCCTTATGGATTCGTCATGTATGTCTGTCTGTCCGTGTATGTCACAGCCACTTTTTTCCGAAACTAATTTTCACACAAAAATAGAAAAAAACAATAAGTTTTTGGGGTTCCCCATACTTAAAACTGAAACACATTTTTTTTTCATCAAACCTGTGTGGGGTATCAATGGATAGGTCTTCAAAAATGATATTGAGGTTTCTAATATCATTTTTTTCTAAACTGAATAGTTTGCGAGAGAGAGAATGATAAAACTAAAAAAAAAAATATGGTGTACATTACCATGTAAACTTCCAACGAAAATTGTTTTGAAAGAGATCTAGTACGTAGTTTTTTTTAATATATCATAAGTTGTAAACCATCCAAGAACTTTTATGTTATGTTACTTGCTGCTACGGAACCCTTCATGGGCGAGTCCGACTCGCACTTGGCCGCTTTTTTTTCTAAAGATTTAGTTACTTTCAGCTTTTATTGATAGATCATCAACTGAAGTCCACGGCTGGGCATAGGCCTCCCCCATAATATAATGCACATAGAAACTTTATTTTACGCCGCATCAATGGCTATTGCTTTACAAAGCACAAGTAAGGCCGCACGTAGAAACTGTTCCCATCTATGGCACGGGGCAACCAAGTACCAGCTGCTTCGTTTTGACTCCTTACAGAGAAGAGCCATTAGCATCATCGGTGACCCCAAGCTCTCCGATACTCTAGAACCGCTTAGCCAACGCAGAGCTATCGGATCTCTTTGCGTGTTCTACCGCCTCTACAACGGGGAATGTTCTGACGAGCTTTCCGATCTCATCCTCGCATCGAGATTTTACCATCGCTCTTCCCGGCACCGTGACAAAGCTCATCCGCACATCATAGAACCCTGGGTTTCTCGAACGAGTCGTTTCTCGAGATCATTTCTTCCCCATAAAGTACTATTATTTATTCTGTGCCTACAAACTATGGAATGAGCTTCCATCTGAGGTTTTAACGCTTGGTTACGTACGACATGTTTTATTTCATGAAAAATGGTCATAAATTCCTTCAGGGTAGGCAGCGCATCGACAATTACCCCCGGTGTTGCCGGTGTCTATAAGCGACGGTGACCACTTCACATCAGAAAGCCAATTCTCGTAATAAAAAATAGTCAAATTAAAGTTCGGATCATGTTACGATCGAGTGTCGATGTCACAAACGTCAAAAATGGTATTCTGCTCACCTGACAATACAACACGGAATGTGATTATATCGAAATGTGACTGTAACTTGAATGTTTCAAAGTTCTGAGAATTCTCTCTTTCACTCTTTACAATTATTATATAGCACTATCCTACTCTAATATATGGTCGCAAGAACCGAAAGTAGATTATCTTGTTATTGTGAGGGAGCAGAATACCAATTTCTCAGTCAATTTACAATACAATCTCGTTTCGGTCAACTTGCAGTGTGGTTATAAAATAATTAAGAGAATTGGGCTTCAGGCCGTATGCTAGTTTGCCAATTCGTATCATAAAAAATAAAAAAAAACTGCCAAGTGCTAGTCGGACTCTAGCACGAAGGGTTCCATACAATAACCTAAAATAAAAATAAAAATTACACGCAAATGTACCAGCCATCACCCAATCACGCAACAGGGGGACAGATCCAACTTTTTTGTTCTAACTGTCACCTTAGGGGGGACAGATCAGTGTGACAAATGGGAATAATTCGTCGCGCTCCATTTCCATTATTGTGATGTCTTGAGTTTGAGAAATAAAGCCGACGAAGTAACAATTCTTCATTGAGGAAATCCGCAGTTGACCCTATTTTCAACAAGTTTTTTTTTTTTTTTTTAAACATTTATAGACCTTTGTTTGTGCACGATCTCACCTGTTGGTAAGTGACGATGCGGCCGAAGATGGAGCACAAAGGTCTAGAAGGCACCTATTCACTCTAGCCTTGAAGAGGTCCAGATTATAGTTGAGTTAGTAATTAATTTTGTAAAAATAAAAAAATAAACCCAACGCTGAACGGCTGAACCGATTTTGATCAAACAAAGCTAAGAACACTCCCGAAAAATACACCTTTCAAACAAAAAAAAACGATTTCGGTTCATCCGTTTGGGAGCTACGATGGGACAGACAGACACACACACACACAGACACGTCAAACTTATAATACCCCTTCGTTTTTCGTCGGGGGTTAAAAAAGAGGATAACCCATTCAATAAAAATTAATTATATTATTTTTAATTTCGAGGCCTTTGCGACTTGCGAGACAATGAGGGAAAGGATTGTATTTCAAAAAGGCTAATTCTCCTTAAAAAAAAGATTGTTAATTTGTATTACACTATGTATAAAATATTTATCTTTTTTATGTTTTTTTATTTATCTTCACTATTATTTTGTATTTTTTAACCCCCGACGAAAAACGAAGGGGTGTTATAAGTTTGACGTGTCTGTGTGTGTGTGTGTGTGTGTCTGTATGTCCCAACGTGGCTCCCGAACGGATGAACCGAAATCGTTTTTTGTTTTTGTTTGATAGGTGTATTTGTCGGGAGTGTTCTTAGCTTAGTTGGATCAAAATCGGTTCAGCCGTTTTATTTCGTTCGGGTTTTTTTTAATTTTTACAAAATTAATTCCCTGTAAATATGTAAACTTTGTTGTTTTGTTTGTTTGTTTGTTTGCCAAGCTGCGGTGAAATGGCTAGTACAGTATAAACACAATTACCTACTAGTAATAAATTAGTGCTTAGGAACGTACCATCTGGACTAGCGCCTAGAAAGGAATGGAATCGCTTCGAAGCGAATGTCATTTGGCTAGGCCGGCTGATATGCATTGCATGCAAATAATATTATGGAAATAAAATAAAAAAGTGGCCAAGTGCGAGTCGGACTCGCCCATGAAGGGTTCCGTAGCAGCAAGTAACATAATATCAAAGTTCTTGGATGGTTTACGATTTATGACGTATTAAAAAAAACTACTAACTAGATATCGTTCAAACCAATTTTCGTTGGAAGTTTACATGGTAATGTACATTTTTTTTTTAGTTTTATCATTCTCTTATTTTAGAAGTTACGGGGTTGGGGGGGGGACTTTTTACCACTTTGGAAGTGTCTGTCGCGCAAACTATTTAGTTTAGAAAAAAGTTATATTAGAAACCTCAATATCATTTTTGAAGACCTATACATAGATACCCCACACCAACAGGAATGATGAAAAAAAAATGAGTTTCAGTTCTAAGTACTAATACTTAGAACTGAACCCCCATTTTTTTTTGTTTTTTTATTTTTTTTTTGTGAAAATCTGAATGCGGTTCACAGAATACATCTACTTACCAAGTTTCAACAGCATAGATCCTATAGTTTCGGAAAAAAGTGGCTGTGACATACACGGACAGACATAACATGTCATAGTAAGATGAACTCTTGTCTTCTAAGCAGGAGGCAAAATGTTCAATACCCACCCTGGGCCTGCATATCTGAATCTTCCGAAGACCCTAACTCGCAATTATAATGAATAATACCCCTAGGAATCATTTCAACGAATTTGTTTGAAGATTGTAGTTTCACCTACCTACACAGAACTGACTTCGACTGAAACAAGGCAATTTTTTATTTTTTTTTTAAATATTGAATGAGCGAAGCGAGTTCTCTGATTCAACTTGGAAGAATTGGCATTTGTATGTATGTATGTATGTATGTTTGTGCGAGCATAACTTCCGAACCGTTAATCCGATCTTCATGAAATTTGATTGGGAGGTGATAGTATTGGTACAATTTGTTGGTAAGGTTATGAGCTATATCGGTCGGGGGGTTGTTGAGATATTGGGGTCCAAGAGGAGGTAAAAAAAAGTGAGAATATCAGATCAAATGTGGTGTCATATGAAAGTTCCTCGCTTCGACATTTCAAAACTTTTTTAGTTTTTGAGATGTTAGGGTAAATCAAAAATGTAAAAAAACAAAACCTCTAGGGTACTTCCACTAATCCTACAACGCTGTTTTTTTTACGTTTGTAGATTTTATGATACAAATACTGGGAAAAGTCTAAAATTTATGAATCTTGAAACTTGTAGGTACCTATACTCTATAAAATAACAACCAGTGTATAACATTCTTTGTTGACCTCCCGTTTCTAGGAATTTGAACGACGTTGAAGGTCTAACTTTTCGAACCACATGTGGATGTACATAGATATTTTTTTCGAAATAAATAAGGTAACCTTCCTAAACCGTGTGTATTCGTGAGGTCTCAGTTCAAAAAACCTTGTGCGTAAATATATAGGTAATTATGATCAGCTAGTAGTATTTAATTTAATTTTTACGTAATTAAGATAATATTATATGTGTCTGTAATTTCTGTCTAGTTGTTTGTAATTTAATTTTCTCCCATTATTTATAAAAAGTTCATATGTAGAGACCTTGCAATGCATTGCGGCCTCCGGCTGTCTGGCTGATTCGCATACACATGTCCAATCCTAAATGTTTGTTTTTCTAATATTTTCTATCCGAGCTAATTATGATATGACAGATCGAAGCGGCAACAGCGCTTAGCCGGCGTAAGTCACGAGCTGACAACGTCGCGTGTAAGAGACTTGTAACTGTTGTCTAATCTGCGGCTATGTGTGTTACACTGTCAGTGTACACCCACACACTGACATAAATGAACTAAAATTTCGAAGTTATTTTCGCTATTAATCCACTGTTTTCTTCAACCAAATATGTGTTGACGCAAATAATGACCAATATAAAAGCCAACAACAGTCATTTCAGTGTAAAATTATACTCTGTTTGCCCATATTTGTGCTAATACGTTTGTATGGAAAAGCGACCACCTTAATATTAACTTGTCGCTCTCCCAAGCTTGTACCATGACATTTAGTAATGATTAGCATATAGAAGTGAATCTCTATCAATGAGAGCATACCATTTTAGATTACAAAGTAAAAAGTAGTTACAACTGGCTCGATAGACGGCGCTGACTCAAAATCCTCTTTAAAAATTTTTAGCTGGTTTATTTTTGTTGTTTGTCAAAGTCTCTATGTCACAAAGTTAAACTTTCTTGTGACAGTTCCATCCACAATTCAGCGCCTTCTATTTTTAACACTAAAATCATGTTTAAAGACGGCCGTGAAAAGCCCTCTTTGGTATAAACGCGCATTCACATATCTACGCGTTCACTGTAGGTTGTGCTGAGTCAAGTTGCTCACAACCATTTGACTCAGACTGTAACTTCCCCTCCCTGACATGCTTTTTTCGACTTTTATTATCTAACACTACTATTAACCCCGTTTATGTTAATATTCGTGAAGTTATGTTTTTTTTTTTTTAAATAAATATTACTAATTTACTTTTTTATTACTAATTTATATTACTTATTATCTAAGGCCAATGTGATTCGTCAATTAGGACCGACCGTTATGTACGTTTCTAGTAAGTGTTAAAATCAACACCTAACTACAGCTAATTTATGGTTGTGTTTTACGAGACGTATGGTGTAATGTAACATAGATTTTGTATGGAGACACTAGTCAGCGCCCCTTGCGTACGCTTCGCGAACCTCAGTCAAAAATCAGTATAGCACTACACCGTACGCCTGTGTCAATTACATGTCCCGACCACAGCCTCAGGGCTGTACCTACCAGTGTGCAAAGCAGGCTGCAGGGGCGGGTGGCATGGAAGAGTCATTTTTTTATTTTTTTTATTTTTATGTAATGGCTCGATAAACTGGCGTACGGCCCTCCTGATGGTAAGTGGTTACCGTCGCCTATTGACATCTGCAACACCAGGGGCATTGCCAATGCGTTGCCTGCCCAGAAGGACTATTTTTTTTTTTTTTTTTGAAGCGGCTCATGTTTTAGTTTAGCGGATATATATTGTCGGTACGAGGAATTTATAAAAGGAGTTACAATTCTATATGCTAGTACTTCATACGCTAGTACTTACATATTGTATGCCTGTACAATGAACTTTTTCAATATGAACTTTCTCGTGCACAATACCTTTTATGTAACAGTTGGCAATTTTGTATCCTTTGTACCTATTTAAGTACATTGGTACATAAATCTCAGCGTTTATATACCTAGGACTTATTTTATTTACTTAGGTCTATTTACAGATGTGCACAGATATGTAGATTGTGCATAAAAAAACCTTAAAAGGCTTATTACATTTGGCTAAATTTAGCCGTCTAAATTATGAATTAATTAAGAAAGCAAATTAGGAGTTTCTGATCTCATACATATATACATAGACACACGACTTTTTCCCCGAAAGGTTAGGCAGAGCCTCAGATAGGCCTCTATTCAATACTGCTTTGAGGCAGAAATAGTGGTGGTAGGACTTCCCCGTAAGAACTCTTTCACAAAAAATCTCTTTGGTTATTGCTTTCAGAAGTATATTCGTGTGAGTAGGTATAATATACAATGCTTTTATGCTCATCCATGTTTAATTTTGTCAGCCACCTTCGGAAGGAGAGCTGGCGGCTCCAGCGAGTGTCGTCAGTCGAATGCACAGGCTCAGAAATCTACGTAAAGGAACAAGAGTAAGTACTTCGATATAGAAGCTCTACAAAAAATCTCGTAAAACGAGCTGTACGAGATACCCACGTTTCTAATAACCTCGTCTAGTTCTTGAAGTCGGTTAAGGCGCAATAGGTTCACAGCATGTCTATAAGGAGCTCTAGAATTTTTAAGTTTTTGATAAGGGTTCCTCCAGTCTCTAAGAAGAAAAAAATATATGGTATTCTTAAGATTTTTATCTAGTGAAATCATTAATTCAATACAAAAATTTAATTACTTCACCCGATAAAAAAATTTACAAAGATACCTCCTTTTTAAAATTGATATACCATTATAGACTTACTTCATACACGTTTTAATTTTTGTAACATTTGGTAACTTATTAATTATTATTTAAGTTAGAGAAGTCATCAACAAAATTTAACAAAACTGTAAAGGGCATTTTTATATTAAAAAAATATACACAGAAACTCTGTATCAGAGCGTGCGCTCGCCTTCTTCGCCACAAACAAAAATGTTCGTTGAAACTGGTTGAATCTATAGCGGCTTAATGATGTTCCAGCCACAGACTTTATTCAACGACAAGGGCAAGTATCCAACGCTGACGAGGATGTCGTACTGCCAGTGTCGCCTGCCGCGCGTGTTCACCAGCGTGTTCGAACGATTTGGCTGGACACACGTCGCTCTGCTGTTGGACAAGTCTGACCTGTTCTCACTCACTGTTGGTAAGGGAGAACACATCACATCACACTGGCTGCCGCGCGTGTTCACCAGCGTGTTCGAACGATTTGGCTGGAAACACGTCGCTCTGCTGTTGGACAAGTCTGACCTGTTCTCACTCACTGTTGGTAAGGGAGAACACATCACATCACATCACACTGACTGCCGCGCGTGTTCACCAGCGTGTTCGAACGATTTGGCTGGACACACGTTGCTCTGCTGTTGGACAAGTCTGACCTGTTCTCACTCACTGTTGGTAAGAGACAACACATCACATCACACCGGCTGCCGCGCGTGTTCACCAGCGTGTTCGAATGATTTGGCTGGACACACGTCGCTCTGCTGTTGGACAAGTCTGACCTGTTCTCACTCACTGTCGGTAAGAGACAACACATCACATCACACTAATATTATGACCTAGCTGGGCCCGCGACTTCGCGCTGTACATTCATATAATATTCTGAACTCCGCAAGATACAATTACAGGCACATGAGACTTTTCATCTATGTCTCAGGGTGGCGGGCGCAGTGCAATGCCACATAGGGTGCGTCCTAGGTGTACGTGACCTATGAAGTAATGCACTGTTCATAGGCAGAGGTTACCGCTTAACATCAGGTGGGCCTCTTGCTAGTTCCGTAATTCAAGTAGTATAAAAAAAAAAAAAAAAGAGATACAATATGAACGTGTTCTTCCCTTAAAAGGCTTTCAAGAGTCAAATTAGGCTTTTTTTAAACGTATTTTTAGCAAAATCTACACAGTTTAAGACAACAATTATATATTATAAATGTTAATCTTCATCATATATCCAAGGGCACGATCGAGCCTAAAACACGATATGGATAAATTTTCTCGGTAAAAAAAAAAAGTGATCTCTTCAATGCGCTTATAACGTAAATATCTATATTATCTATCAGCGTAGGTACATTGATAAAACTAATAAGAGTAACAAATCATTATTTTAGAGGGCATGCTCGATTTATATTAAAGATTACGCAGCAAATATTTGTTTAAGCACCGTTTTTCGTGATTTTCGTTCACTTTTCGTACCACGAGCGCTGTTCTGTCACTTTCTAACTTACCTGAACTTTACTGAGTTAGACAGTGACGGAATTTAGGTGTTATCTGCCTCTTAAATAGAGACAGTACCTACCTAAGTGTTAAGAGGCTATCAAGAGTCAAATAGATAGATAGATGATAGAAAATACTTTATTGTACACCTTAATAGCTAATAATAAGAACAAAAAGAAACAAACTTAGCTTATTTAACTTAATTTAATTAAATTTTATTTTATTAAATTATTATTTTAATTATTTTTTATTAATGTTTTATTTTTTAATTTTTTATTTAATTTTAGCTAACCTTAGTTAATCAAATAGGTATTTTTTTAGCAAAAATAAACGATTAGGTAAGTAATAATAAAAAGATACATACATACATACATAGACACACGCCTTTTTCCCCAAAAGGGGTAGGCAGAGCCTCAACGGGCCTCTTTTCACAGTGGGTTGCACCATCGTGGATTATAGACGTGACAAGTGGTGAGCTCGTCGCCGCCATTGCTTCCCACGACTGACTCTGCTAACGCTTTCTTCCAGTTATAAACATTCCATAATAAACTAGCAGCCAGGACAAATCTTATACCAACGAATCTTATCAACAAGTCCGGGTAATCCCTTAGTCGGCTTTTACGATATTTTTTTTTAATAAAAAGATCTGTGTGTACATAAAAATATAGTAGAAAGATAGATAGAAAGATAGAAAATACTTTATTGTACACCTTACTAAATAATAATACGAACAAAAAGAAACAAAACTTAACTATATAATTAATAATAATAGTAATAATTATAGTATAGTAAATATGAGTATTATTTATGTCCTTGCTTATCGTGAATCGCAAAAACTATAACCCTGTTGAAATGGTACATCGCAGAAAAGAGAAAGGTTTAGGTTAAACCTAATTTCGTTTAGCGTTTCTGACCTCAAAGTAAAAGTCGGGTCAGCGCTCAAAAACTGTCCGAACCAAAAGAGAAACAAAACGCGTAAAAAAAAAAATTTCTGCCAAGTCTGATCCGTCCATTGCTGCGTAATTATTGAACACATTTGAAGGACTAGACTGTGAAACAAGTCTGCAGACCGTTCACCGGATGTCACCTGCCTTGGGAATAGTGCCAATCTCGGCGGGGACATCTTACGGTGAACGGTCTGTAAAAACTAGGTATATTTGTGACGAGCTCCCACAAATATTAATATTTTGCCGCTGCCTGAGTACGACCCCGCGCAACATCGCTTGCGCGGGGTGTAGCGGGGCGGGCGAACGACGGACGCCCGGTCGCGCCACCGCACGCGCCGCACCAACAACAGTGAGGATATAATACTCGCGGCGTACGCACGCCCATTTCGCTCCGCGCGCGTTCTCGTTAATTTTATGATAACAATCTGTAACTACGATTACGAATACATCGCGTACAAATCATTTCTGTGTTTCTTTGAACTACCTACCCGCAGTGACATGTGTGAAACTGTGCTGTGCTAACCCGGCAAATACGTACCTACATCGTATCAACACAAAACCCCATATATTCAAGAAATGAAAGGATAGACAACGCACTGCCAAACTGAAGTTATACGAGTGATACGTTATAGTTATAGTTATAGTTGCGATTTCTCTCTCTCTCTCTCTCTCTCTCTCTCTCTCTCCGCAGTATGCCACAGCAACTATCGAAAACTGTAGACACTTGTTTGTTCTAGTCTATAGATTATGTCAAGGACACAAATTAGTAAGAGGGGAACAGACACTGGTAGCGATTTGAAATTGCACTCGCTAAAGTTATAGCTAACTAAAATTGGTTTAGCACGTGTTGGTATTTGAAACGACACTCTCTATTTCTAAAATTCTCTAAAATAAAAAGTATGACGTCATCGGCCATTTTAGTTATTCAAATTAGCTAGTCTGCATTTGAAACGTCATTGCTATCTGTCACTTTAGACTTAATATTAAGAAATTCCTTTCTATCTTAGCAGCCACCTGCAGAGGTCCCTGCTAAATTTGGCGCCAGACAAATATTTGAATTCTCTATATTCTAAATGAACGAATTATATTAATTCGCATCATAAACTCACATAGCAAGTAATCTCTACATTTTAAACTATTATATCTGAAATATGGACGATGAATTCGTTGTTGCGGCAGTGGTTCATGCATCAGAAAGGTTATTTTATGTGTGATAGGTACATACATCTTATTTGAGTTACCAAATTAATAATTTCCATTGATGTTTACGTGCTTTTCATCACTAGAATTCGTCAAGAACGAGAAAATATGCGGCTGTTGCGGGACGCATCTGATCCATTCCGGCTACCGCTACAAAAATTTAAAAAACTGTAGGTATCGTCAATAAACACACATTTTAATACGTAATTTGATTTTTATTGAGCCCCTCTAGAAGGTACAATTACACTACCCCAGTACTGTAGAAAAATCAAGCTTCTTACTAGCACTAGAACCACACCTTTGCATTACATTATGTACAATGCATTTTAAAGATTTGGTATTAGAGCTTCGCAACAAGTTGTTAAGACTAGTCTAGACTAGTCTAGCCTTACTATATTACCTACCATTAGGCCTTTGTAGTGGGTTTTACATAGCTGGAATAACGAATATTAATATATAAATATTAAAAACTTCTATGCAATTATGTACATTTATTTTAAAAAAACTTAAAAATTCCTAAACATATTTTTCATAGACTGTGGTGGAGGCCAGCCTCACCGCCATAAGTTTGCTGCTGGGGTCCCGCCGCTGCGAACACTACCACCTGCTGAGGTTCAGGAAGTGCGGCAATAATTTTCTCTGTGGACTCCCTCACGACCTCACACATCATCGCCGCAGACTCCTTTATTGCAGACGCCAGGCATTCGGCCGCCTTAAGCTTTGATTCCCTGTGCAGAGTACTGTTGCTTTGCAATACCCTACCCAGGGGCTCAGCCGCATTAGGCCGCCTGTAATGCCGGCGACTGCATGTGGGTCCAGCGTTATGTGTGGGGGGGGGCTCAGCGGTGGTGGTACATCTGGTGCTACATCTGGTGGTGATATAGGTGAAGGCGGGTCCTGAAACATGATTGCAACGCTTGCCTTACATACATATACACATTACAACGATACTGGTACTGGGCCATACATTTTCTCTTTAAACGAGCCTGTACGCTCTTAATAACATCATAATATGAAAAAATAAAAATAGGGATATTCACGGTTCGTGACTCCATAGATGGCGGCTGACCCCAGGATTTCAATGACTTTTTCTTCTGTTGGGGTCAATGGGTCATTTGGAGGACCACCACCTGTGGCATTTATTGAGTCCCGGACCTTCCTCGCCTTCGTTTTCACCTTTACCACCCATCCGGACAACACCTAACATATAAATAATACATATTAGCAGCCATATTATTTCGATCTTGTATCTATTTGAAGGTATTGTTAAACTCACTTTCTGCCACTCTTCTGCAGTTCTCCTGCACCCAAGGCAATTGAGCTGGGTGGCCAGCCTCGACCACAGCTCAGAGAAATCTGCTTTAGCAGAGTTTCCTGAAAAAATAAAGTTTGAACATGTACAATTATAACTTAACAACAAAGATTGGAGTTAATGAAACAACTCATGATTATTCAACGCAATTGAATGTACCAACCTCTTGCCACCTCCATGTTAGCGTGCAGGGATTCCACCATCAGGTGTTGCTGTTTTTTATTTACTCTTTTACGCGAGTTATCCATTTTATACCTAATTATCCAACAAACACAGAAGATTTGTATCTTGGCGGCAAAGAAAATTGGATGGCAAGATTGACAAGGGTTTGGTTTACTGACGATGTTGCCAGAAGTAAAATATAATATGGCCCATTATTTCCTCATTAAGTGATAAATGCTATGAAAAATACACCTGCAGGCATAATTATCTTTGTAAAAACAAAACAAAATAATGTTTTTATCAATACATCCACTTTCCCGCACTTTAAATGGACTGCAAAATAACCGGTATTTTCCGAAATTTATGTAATGGCCACACTCTGTTTGCGCACAGCTTTATCTGGCAAAAACCTAGAATCACTAAGTTGTCTATGGTTTATTCAACTTGGGTGGCTAACTATCGTTGTTTATTTTAGTAAGGAGGTGAAACTCAAATGCAGAATAACTAAACCTAAACTAAATTAGCATCTTTAAAATTAACTTTAGCTTTAGAAAGTGGTAATCTCAAATCGCTACCAGTGTGTCCTTTAACTTTCCCTTGATAATTCCAACCGAATATATCGTAGGTTGTTTATTTCGATTGCGTACCTATCGTACACCAGATGAAAAGAATGGAAGGTAAATAAAAATAATAAATAATACTGGACAGTTCACACAACATTATCTAGCCCCAAGCTAAGCAGAGCTTGTGTTATGGGTACTAGATAACTGATATACTTAATACGATACATTACATAGATAGATATTTTTTATTATAGATAAAAAATGCAAACACACAAATAAGTACAAATATGTTTTCCGAGACGGGAATCGAACCAGCAACCTCCTGCGTCGCAGGCCAACCTACGCCCGCCGCGCCACCGAGGTCGTCAACAAATTGCAACATTGGGTAAATTATTAGATTAGCAAGCCTCAAATCAGCTGTTCACGGCTGTATTCGCGATAGCTCGTAGGATACGAGTATTAACCCGTTAAGCGAAGATACCCCAAAAAAAAAATGGCCCCCAAGCGACAGCACTTTTTCTAGCAATTTTTTTTTGTTTATGTTATCGGAAAAAAATATTTTCAAGTGTTTACGCATAATTATATGACAAGTGTTATACATCATTGTTATGGCATTGAATTTTCCTACCTAGTAATAAATAGTAATATATTTGAAAAACTTACATGACCTCGTAGTAAATTATTATTTTCGAAGACACACACACATTGTGATTTCACACACATATTTTATCTCGTTGCACTCATTCACAATAGCTTTCACCAAAATTACACATGTAAGTTTGTAGCATACATATTTACGTAATCATTTCACAAAACTTTATCACTTTGAAAATAAATAAAATACAAGAAAAAGATAATTTACAACTTCGAAAAAAAAGCACCGCCATTTTGGTACCATTCCGCGGCCGCGCCATACAATTTGCACCGAGCGACCACAAGACATGAAATTCCATGTCGTCAAAACTTAGTTCCATTTATCGCGTTGATTTATACCTCTTTTTGAAATAATACGAACACACACTAAATCTACAATGTTTTTCTGGTAAATTTATGCAAAAATATATCCAAAACAGTCACTGATTCCTCCAGAAAGACATTTTTCTTGACCGGCCGGACCGGACCGGCTCTGTCGACACGCGCGAAATTACTGGTCACTCGCTCGCGAGTCACATCGGTGGCTTCAAATATTTTTTTCTGTATGTTTGCTTCGGTTTTCTACCAATCAAAAGGCACGAGTGAACTTCCACTGAATGAACAATATTGTGTACAGCCAATAGGAAAGCTCAAAGAATTCGAACATAGCCAAAAATATTGACCAATCACACAAATCTGTTATGAGCAAACCTTGCTCATAAGGCACGCAGTGTGAATTTTTCTTATGAGCATATGCCGCTCATAAGGCACTCAACGGGTTAATAGAAAAATGCCATAGAGAACTGTAAAAAATCCTCGAAATCAGCTATCCGTGCGAATCAAAACCATTTGATTTAATATGATTACTTAGTACCAACAATAATGTTAAAACATTGCCATTGTAGGTACAACAAATATTTAGCTTCTTAACAAGCTTTATTAATTTAGATTTAGTACATATGGTTAGTGAAATAAATGTCAGTTTACATTAATACTTATACATTTTTGAATTTAAACATTCCTATGTAAAATAATACTTATTGAATAAAATAAGTTTCAACAAAATGGAGATATTAAATGGCGCAAGTAATTAATTTTGAAAAAGTTAAAAAAAAAACTCAATTCAATGAAACGGATGAACCGATTTTGATCAAACATAGCTAAGAACACTCCCGACAAATTCACCTTTCGAACAAACAAAAAAAAAAAAAACGGTTCATCCGTTCGGGAACTACGATGCCACAGACAGACACACACAGAGACAGACAGACACATACAGACACGTCAAACTTAGAACACCCCGTCGTTTTTGCTTCGGGGGTTAAAAATAGGAGCAAGATAAAACGGCACGCTTGGTTTCATACAAATATACGTGTTTACGGCGTGTATCTTGATATATGGGCTATGGTAGTAAATATTAGTCTATTCGTTCGTTTCGTATGAGGTAGTGCTGGCCTCTGGTGTCAGAGTTTGTCAAGCCGCCCGAGGGCCTCTGACATGGCTTTATCTTATTACTACGTACTATTTTTTATAGTTTGATGAAATAATGGATATATAATTAATGAATATTTTAGTTTGTAGAGTAGAATAATCTAATAAATATTTACGCAAAACTGTCTCGAGCGACGCAGGTGCCACGAGTAGTTGGTGTAACTGAATGATTGATGCGTGTTTGGAACAATATGCGAAACACGGGATACACATGTTTATAATGTTTTAGGAGTGAACTACTCGCAACTACTAGGTAGTAACTATATTATTACTTTATTGTTTAGACAGCCAACAAAACAATTGTAGTAAAGCAATCAAGAGTAAAAAATTTTACGACCTCTGTGGCGCCGCAGTCGAACTTTCGCCTGCGACGCAGGAGGTTGCGGGTTCGATTCCCGCCTCGGAACAAATATTTGTGTGATCCGCAGATTTTTGTTCAGGGTGTTCTGGGTATTTTCTATATACAGTAAAAAATATGTATCTACGTAATATATTGTATTAAGTAGGTATATCAGTTGTCTAGTACCCATAACACAAGCTCTGATTAGCTTGGGGCTAGATAATGTTGTGTGAACTGTCCAGCAATTTTTTTTTTTTTTAGGATTTATTTGAAAGAGACAATTGATATTTCGTAACGTTGTTGGGAGACAGATAACATAATATTTGGTGGATTTGTACAGGTCTATCAGAAAATACTAGACAACTACTAGGCTTTCCTCCATCTGCCTCCAGCGAGTCCTTCAGTATTTTGGTCATATAGCAGTGACAACTTAGAAAAGCTGATTATTACTGGCAAAGGCATCAAAGCAAAGGTATCAAAGGCAAAAACTGCTTAATTTGCTGTTTAATTTCACTTGCATTTGCAAGTGAAATGCTTAAAACTGCTTAATTTGCTGTTTAATTTCACTTGCATTTGCAAGTGAAATGCTTAAAATTGCTTAATTTGCTGTTTAATTTCACTTGCATTTGCAAGTGAAATGCTTAAAACTGCTTAATTTGCTGTTTAATTTCACTTGCATTTGCAAGTGAAATGCTTAAAACTGCTTAATTTGCTGTTTAATTTCACTTGCATTTGCAAGTGAAATGGCATGCCTTTTCGTTGCACACTGCTTAATTTACTGTTTAATTTCGCATATGCCAGTAGCTGTTATACCTGGATATGCGAAATTTTGGCATGCAAGCTACTTACCCATTTTACAGACAAGTGTATTCGCAGCTTTATGAGTTAGAAAATTGGAAGCAGTGACATTTGCAGCTGTTTTAAATTTACAATCTAAAGAAAGAAAGTTAAAATGCTTTTTTAACATCTTTTTAATTCACGGCCTTTGTTGGCTTTCAATTCTTGAGCAAAGTGCACCCGACGAAAGGATTCTGAAGTTGTTTGTAACAATGTACACGTTTTCGTAATGGATTGAACCGGACTAAGCAAATTGACACGTATTGAATTGGACTTCCAAGTACTTCCAACTTCTATTTAATTTGTGAAAGTGAAAGTTTCGAACCAAATTGAATACTTTTCCGTAAAATTCTGTTTTATACATATATTTGTTGTTTGAAACAGTTGTTTAGTCTACCTGGTGCCCATTTCACAAAACGTACAAGCTACAAATTACGAGTGTATTGCTATGGTAACGTCATTATTTTGTTATTTTTAGGGTTCCGTATCTCAAAAGGAAAAACGGAACCATTATAGGATCACTTTGTTGTCCGTCTGTCTGTCTGTCAAGACCCTTTTTCTCAGGCACTCGTGTAGGTATCAAGCTAAAATTCATATCAAATACCCAGGTCTACTGTCCCTTGGAGCTGTGAAAAAATCAAACTTTAAAGCCAACAAAATCAAAAGATACAGCTGTTTATGCTGGAAATTTTTGACACTCGCAAGGGAATCAAAGCCTACAGGGTACTTCCCGTGAACTCAGAATCTTGAAATTTGGTACGAAGCAACGTCTTATAGCACAGATAAAGGAAAAATTGTGAAAAGCATAAATTTTTAGTTACATCATATAATAAAAATATTTTGAATAATTTTAAACTTACTACCCCTTTCCTCAAAATGATTTCATTTAGCAATAAAAATACCATAACTTTTACTTATACACCTACAGGTTTGTATGGAACCCTCGGTGCGCGAGTCCGACTCGCACTTGGCCGGTTTTTTCATGGGAAATCACGAGTTACCATTGAAACACACTCGTAGCTTATAAAAATTTATTTGTATTTGTAAATATGGGCTCACATGAACATGATGTTCAAAACCCTTAAAAAAAATATTGTATCTTTTGAGAAATACGAATACGATCTTGAATGATTTAGGTTTACGCCAAGAACTTAGCCAAAGAGTATTTGTTGGTAACGATCCTTACCCAAAATTTCCATTACACCACAAGCGATTTTTTTTTTGCTCCTAAGCCACATGTAGTTTGTTTAATACTTACGATTTTCATCAAACCCAATAATTTATTTTACACGATTAGACTTTACATAAATCTCACCTGATGGTAAGTGACGATGTGGCCGACGATGTAGTAGGTACTACCACTGTACGAGGTACGAAGGTCTAGAAGCCTTGCCTTGAAAGGACCCAGATTATATTTCAGGAAAGAGACGAATTGTAGTGTGTTCCATTCCTTAGCTGTTCGAAGGTGAAACCGAAACTTTGGTATCGACTTTCGACCTTTTAATAATTGATTAAATTTGCAGGTAAAAGTTTAGAGTGGGGACTGAGGAAGGAAGGCGTTTTGAAAGCGGTCCGCGAGTTAGATGGAAACGAACGAGAGTCTTGCGAGGCTTTGCTGAGGGACGTCAGCATGTATGCTAGAGGTGAGCCCTCATCATCATCATCATTATCATCATCATCAGCCTACACTAGTACACTGCTGGACATAGGCCTCTCCCAATACGCGCCACTGAGCCCTGTGTTCGGCTCTTCTCATCCACTTTCTGCCCACTGCCGTTCGTAGGTCATCGATCCACCTCGCCAGAGGCCGCCCCACGCTACGATTGCCAAAACACCGTCAACATCATCATCAGCCTATAGAAGTCCACTGCTGGGCTAAACCGTCTTCATAGAATGCCATAACGATTGGTCCCAGGCTGCCTCTATCCAACTTCCCCCTAACTCCATGATGTCTTTGGTCCATCGAGTAGAGGGGACAATTTTTCTTTTTTCTATTTCTTTGTAAAATATAGAAGTCATCAGTATAAAATAGATAATAAGATCTTTACGACAAGTTTGTTACTGTATAACTTTTTTATTATAAAGTAATCATGTTGTGAGACTGGCACCTGTAACACAGCTATTCCATTAGCTAGCTCAGGACCCAGAGCTCTATCTATTTTTTATCCCATTACTTTCAAAGTGAACTTTATGTTTTTGTATTTTTTGTGGTATGATACACGCGCCAGTTTGTCAGACAAGCTCGGAAAAGGGCGAAACACAGACTCTGAGTACTGTAGTGAGTACTGTAATATACTCTGAGTAGTGTATACACGAACTATGTCGGGCCACAACTTAATTCAATTCAATTTTTTAATGAATGGCTTGGAGTGGTGTTGCCAGTTCGCCAATGTCACCTAGTACGTAAGGCTTGCAAACGATGGAGAATGATCGGTGATTAAAAAGATATTTGGTGAAAGATTTGAAAACTCCGAGACATTCTAAGCATTTATTTTATAAATCTGAAAACCTAAAACCAATGAAACAACATAATACTAACTACACATATAAGACAGCACATATTTTTTTTACAATGTTAATTGTTACAGATCTACAATTTTATATTGTTTTTATATATATATATCTACAAAGTTTAACTACAAAAGGGGTAAATACAAGAGAGGAGACATTTTGAGGAAGTAGGACGAGGGATATCAGAGAGGATGATGTTATATAAAGATAGCCGGGTATTTTATAAGTAAACAGAATATGGTCCACACTTCCTTCATAGAGACCACACTCACATAGTGAGTGATCCCTAATCCGGAGTTTAGCAAGAAATACGGGGGTACAAACATGGCCGAGTCTTAAGCGACAGATGGTGGAAGTGGTAATTTTGTTAGCAGCGCGGAATTTGCAGAACCAGGGTTTGGTCGGTTTTTTTTTTTTTTTTTTTACTTCTTGGATGACGGATCAAGCAAGAGGCCCACCTGATGTTAAGCGGTAACCTCTGCCTATGAACAGAGCATTACCTCATAGATCACGTCCACCTAGGACGCAACCTATGTGGCATTGCACTGCGCCCGCCACCCTGAGACATAAAGATGAAAAGTCTCATGTGCCTGGAATGTCTTGTTGAACGTCGCTGTAGTGCTTGCCTTTTAGGTTTCTGGAAATTTGCCAAAAACTCTAAATCTATTTTGATCTTTTCTTGCGTTCTCTCCTATCTACCATCATATCAGTACAGTTTTACCCAAAATATATGGTGCCCCGATGTATTTGCCCGTAAACCCATTTCTACAGCGCGGGAACCTTCTTTCTACCAATAGTAATCGCGCGGTAAAATATTGCGCTGTTATTGGTTAATCGATTCCGCGGCAAATTCGCGGCCGGTCGTTTATCAGTCGACTCTTAGATTTGAGCTGGACAGAGCTATACAGCGGGACAGAGCTATACTATACGTTCGGCTACTATCGGATATCTGTCTGCGTTTTTCTACGCAAACGAAAACCGTCGATCGGACTTTTATTTCGGGTAAAACTGTACACACATTTCCTACACATGTCATCTTTTACACATTCCATTCCATCTCTTTTTAGGCCTGACTCTACTATTGAGGTAGCTTTATTGTGATTATTGATTTTGTATTTAATATCACGCAAGTTTATTTGAGTGGGTGGGTTTCCGTTCGAATGGTTTATCTTGATTTTTTGTGGGTATTTACGGCGAAATAAGAGGGATTGGGCGTCGAACCTTGTTGGAGGAAGGTTATAAGAACGGAATCCCCGTACTCGGATGGCTGACCATTGTGAATAAACTTGGTGAAAAGTCTTTCTTGGAAATTTAAAACGTGTATTCGTGGATCAATTAAACCTATCGTACAGAAAATAAGGTGTTTTTGTACAATTGTATACATCTACATTCATATTCATCACGAAAGAGTTCGTACGGGGAAGTACTACCTCCATATCTATTTCTGCCGCAAAGCATTAGTGCTCGCATTGCTGTGTTTCGGTTTGAAGGCTATGGGTGCCGGTGAAATTACAGGCACATGAGACTTTTCATCTTTGTCTCAGGGTGGCGGGCGCAGTGCAATGCCAAGTAGGGCGCGTCCTAGGTGGACGAGACTTATGTGGTAATGCGTTGTTAACAGAGGCATAAAATTACTTTACTCTTATGTACTAGCAGTTCGCACCGAACTGATACCTCGGCTACCCCAACGAAACAGTTCTTATATATATCCTTATTTGGTAAAGACCAAATAAGGATATATATAAGAACTTTTCTATTGTATTGTATCACCAATTCATGGCTACTGCATCATTGGTTCAAAAGTAATCGTCGATCAAATTTTCAAACCCACCCACATACGAAACCCCTCGAGTTAACACCCTTGACCTTTCACACGGTCAACAAGCTCTAAAAAGAAAAGAGAAATCTATGAACTTTCAATACAATTACGTGATAGTCCGCGGATCTTTCAGATGGGAAGTTTAAAGTCATTTGCTCAGCGAGTCGAGAATTGATTTTACGTCGCGTTATCTTCTCCGTTTCATAAAAAGGTAGAAATTGCATTTCAAGGCATCGCTCGTGCAAACAGGTTTTATGATATAAAATAATTGGCAAAGAAAAGGTCGGACGCTTTATTCGGTTTGCCTTCGATTTTAAAATGTCTTTACGCAGTTTCCAACTTAAAAGATAGGAAATTTAGTTGATCAACTAAAGGGTTACCTATAAGCCTAGTGGAATGGTTAGAGATTTAAGCTGATGATGATTAAAAGTCATCATAATCATCACCAGGCTATAGACGTCCACTGCAGGGTCTGCAGGACGAGTCCTCCGGGAACATTGTACGCAATGGGGGGGATTTGCCATAATCACCACACATGGCAGGTCGATTGGTGATCGCGTACTGGTGTTAAGTGGTAAACTATAGAGTATCTAGTTGAGTTACCTTACCTATGAGCCCTACAGTGGGATTGTATAGGTGATGATGATGACGATAATGATGATGATGAACAAATAAAGCGTACGGAGGTTACTGAGTCTAGTTTTAAAACTAAATATTAATTAGGAACCCCTCAGTGGGATGGTTAATGATAGTGCTGATAGGGTTACTACCTTTTCAAAGTAATAAGAGTATTTTACTTTTAAAAGGTATAAAATAAATTACAACCTCTGAAAGTTAAGTATTATTTATTCTTCCTGCAATTATTTCCCGTATACTCACAGTTTTGTTGCTTTTAGCAACATCTAAAAAATATTTGTTCTTCTCTTTTATGTGAAGCAGATTAGAAACAACACAGTTTCAAATATTTGTCCTTGGTGTTTGTCGAAAAAAGACAATGCTCATGACAATTAAAAACCGTACAAAATTTTGATAATTTTAGTGAACAACAAAATAAAACCTTTAAAAGTCAAAATTGGTAAAACACAGTATTTTCCGTTTTTTGCCCTCATAAATTATAAAGTACATTTGCCCGAAATAAATAACGTACAATACTTTATTGTAAGGTTCGGGTGGCAACCCTAGGTGCTAATGATGAATAGAATAAGAATATCTTTATTGATCAGCTGTGTACATGGTGATGTTTAACAGTAAATAGTTTCAACAGCCTGCCCATTTCGAGCGTACAACATAAATGTGCGAAGTTTAAATATAGGTAACAATTAATAACTAATTTTATAATCTTAAACTCCTTAAATCTTAATCTAAAACCTATAGATTAATTAAGTTGAAAGCAACCAATTTGCGATCTTCAAAATATTCGTTCATAGTATAGAATGCTTTAGAAATTAGCCATGCCTTCAGTTTCTTTTTGTAAATAATACCATTTAATATTTTTAGATCAAGGGGCAGAAAGTTATAAATTTTTATGGCCATGGCATATGCACTATTAGCATACATACTGTTGTTAAACTGTGGTATACAGATATTGTACTTATGCCTAGTTCTCTTAATTTCAGCACGATTCGACTTTATTTCACAGAAATAATTTTCATTATTTTTTACAAATAAACAAGTTTCATAAATATAAATGCCAGTAACCGTAAGGAAATTATTAGATTTAAAAACTTTTCGAAGGGTGTATAATAAGATATTGAAAGTGTGAATAAGATATTGAAAGCGGTAATATACATCGATAGATCTTTATGGGTCCAAAATTTGGGAATATTGAACCCCAAAAACTGATAAAAAGCTATGATTTGACCAAGGACGGCAGTTGATGAGCAGGTGTTTACAATATGTATTTGTTTTCACAACGTGTGTATGGTGTACAATTAACTTACGTATGTTCACGAGATTGTTTGTGTACATACACAGATAAATTACAGGCTCTCTGAGTTTCGCAATTTTTATTGGCACTCTCGTAGAATATATTGCGTGCTTAGTTAGTTTTATGATGGTCTGTGAAACGAAGCTGTATTTTCAATGGGTTTTATAAAGTCGATGACTGGCTGTTTTATGATAAGAAAGAAATACCTGGGTAGGTAGGTAGAGATTGTGCCAGTGTGACGCTTTAAGTGCCTACAATAAGTAGGCTCCGGTACGGAGGCCGCAATGCTGTAAGTAAAATTACAGTGAAATTACCGAAATTACGGAATTATTACGGTGACAAGTAACTAATTTTGTAAAAATTAAAAAAGCGCCCAACGCTGAACGGCTGAACCGATTTTGATCAAACAAAGCTAAGAACACTCCCGACAAATACACCTTACAAAAAAAAAAAAAAAAAGTTCATCCGTTTGGGAGCTACGACGGGACACACACACAAACACACACACAGACACGCCAAACTTATAACACCCCTTCGTTTTTCGTCGGGGGTTAAAAATACAGGCACATGAGACTTTTCATCTTTATGTTTTAGGGTGGCGGGCGCAGTGCAATGCCACATAGGGCGCATCCTAGGTGGTCGTGACCTATGTGGTAATGCATTGTTAAAGGCAGAGGTTACCACTTGACATCAGGTGGGCAATCAGGTTGTTACGTCATGCAAGTAGTTAAAAAAAAATGTAGTTGGACCAAGCTTATCGTGTGCTGTCTTATGAACTTTTGCTGATTCTCTTTACTTACATCTTAATTTTTATACCTACTTGGTTTTTAAGTTGGTTCTATTTTTTCTTTTAATCAGGCCCTCCTTGTTCTCTAGGCACCACACAGGCGCTTCTCACCTAGTAGTAAGAAGGATCATCAAATAAAGCCAAGCCGTGTTTGTTGCCTAGGGAGTAACCATGAGCTCTTATAACGATTCAGTTCAAAAACTATTCAGTACAAAATATCGGCTCCGTGATGTCAGCACAATCGCCGCTGAAAAGACTTCTGCAATTCAAGTTATTGAACGATGAGGAACGTCAACGACGAACCGATATTTTCAACTGAATAGTTTTTGAACTGAATCGCTATAAGAGCTCATGGTTACCCCCTGATTCTTCTAGGTTTGGTCGCGTTGGAACACGAGTAAATTTAGTTTATAAGACGATTCAAAAGGATCCATGTGATTTCAATAAATAAAATATTTTTGTTTTAGGCCTTTTTCGCCAGATTTGACTTTGACTTTGACTTTGTTATTTCAGCGTGTACTATACTTACGGGGTAGGTTCGTCTTTGAGAGAGGTCAGTGGGGGGGAATCTTAAAGCGTTTTATAACTACTAAGGATTAACGGCACAGAGACGCGGCCGCTATCAATTGGCACATACAACAGCTCAAAGTTATGAAGCGGGCTATGGAGAGAGCTATGCTTGGAATTTCAATACGTGATAGAATCTGAAATGAGGAGATCCGTAGAAGAACCGAGATCACCAATATAGCTCAGAAGTAGCAAGTTGAAGTGGCAATGGGCAGGCCATATAGCTCGCAAAACTGATAACCTTTGTGAATGTAGGCTATTGGTTCGGCGATGATGAATCAACAAGTCAGTCAGTCAGTCAGTCAGGTTAAGCTCTTATATAGGTATAGATTTCACGTGGCTTGATGAGATATTATATATACAGGGTGGATTGTTGAGACGGGACAGTAAGGGCAGGTACCTTAACCGTTATAGTTACAGGAAAACGTTCCTAGGACCCATAACTTTTTGAGATATTCTGATCACACATTCACAGATTTTGCAAAAAAATTACAGTCAGCAAGAAAATGGTAATTTTACGCAAAAACTTTTTTGATGCCAATCGATCCTGTTTCTTATATGGATCAAAAGTCTCTATCGGACCGACTGAGGTTTGAGTACTAGAAATGGCAGAAATCACCAAAAACTTTTCCATACATTTTATAAGGAAAAACGATTAATCAACTCGAAATATTCTTTGTTGCCAAACGATTATATTTCTTACTGTGATCAAAAGAATTTAAGACCAACTGAAGTTCGAGAACAAAAACTACGGTAAGTCACAAGACCGGTTTTACACGCAGGTAACTTATGCAAGAGGCATAAGATAAATTTTAGTTTTTGCTAAGCCGGCATAGTGTAATACTGTACCTAGAAGCCAAAGTGCCTACCTAAGTGGAAAATTATAGTTGCAGCGATAGTCTTCTACAACATTCGATCAATGAAACATATAAAAATAAAATAAAATCATATTAACACGTATTTATAAAATACGCTTCAATTAAGTCCAAACGTCTGCGATTTGAAGTCATTCTTTTACGAGAAGTTCATAAATTCCATCTTACAATCTAGAATGTTCTCAGCGCAAACATAAGAATGACCAGAAGATATGCGAATCGAAAGTTTGAAAATTTAAACTTTTTTTACTTACTTTTTTTTGCCAGTTTTCTTTATAGCGAATTTTAGCGGATCTACCGAAACAAAAACTTTGGCCAATGTAGAAGTTTGACTCTCTTACCGAAATATATGGAAAGACTTTTTCGCGATTTCTGACTTTTCTAGTACTCAAACCTCAGTCGGTTCAGTAGAGACTTTTGATCCTTGTAAGAAACAGGATCAATAGGCATTAAAAAAGTTTTTGTGTAAAATTACCATTTTCTTGCCGACTGTAAATTTTTTCCAAAATCTGTGAATGCAGATCAGAATATCTCAAAAGTTATGGATGGTCTCCTAGGCACGTTTTCCTGTAACTATAACGGTTAAGGTACCTGCCCTTACTGTTCCGTCTCAACAATTCATCCTGTATATGTAGAGAGGTTTCAAGTTCCCTAGCATCACCCTCCTCAAAAGTATGGCTTACTACACTAAAAGAATGACAAACTTTTGTACCTAAGTATTCTTTATAATGGTTCGTGCTTGTTTGCAGTCGTGATCCTCAGCGTGCGCGGCTCGCTCGTGCGCGAGTTCCTGCTGGCGGCGCATGCGCTGGGCATGACGCGCGGAGACTGGGCGTTCCTTGACGTCGAAATATTCCAGGTAACTAGCTACAAGCTACAGTTGTAGGTACAAGCTGGCGACATTTACAAAGTTTGTTATTTTTTTTCAAGTGTAATCCACACTTATGTATAACATTAAATCTAAATGTGACCCAAAAATTCCGTTCCAGCGGGACTAGAACCCGCATCTTCGCCTATAATCGACGTTGCCATAGCCAGTTTGACTATGGAACTGGCTATGGCTAAGCGTTTCAGTTCTACCTTTATAATTAAGCTAAGGCTAAGGAGCTACAATAATAAACTACCGCCGTCTGTCTTTCCTGAAAACTATAATCTGGGTCTCTTCAAGGCTAGAGTGAATAGGTGCCTTCTAGACCTTTGTGCTCCATCTTCGGCCACATCGTCACTTACCAACAGGTGAGAGCGTGGTCAAATAAAGGACATGAAAGTAAAAAAAAAAAAAACGCTGGAGACAATATTTGTGGGCACTATCACAGATAAAATAATACTATGCACTATCAACTCCATCACTTTCGGAGCTTAGCCGAGTTGATAGTGTCCACAAATTTAGTCTCCAGCGTCACAGCTCGTTCCATGGCCAAGCTGGTCAAGGCATCGCCTACTGTTTAGTTCATAGTTCAGTATGAACACGAGTTAGTACACGATGCATAACTAGATGGCGTTGTACTATTTGCCCGTTTTCTGCATCGCACTATCGTTGCGTTTTGGGAAATAATTGACTTGACTGAGATTACTTAGAATAAAACCAGCTACATAGTACAAGGGTGTTTAATTAACAAATCCCTCCCAGTACATAATACTAGACCTAGCTAAACATTGGTCCTATCGTTAGCCAGATTGGCATTTTTGGTTGGATAAGAGTGCCACTATACTCGTTGTGGATCGCAACGGATAAAGTATGGTGAGGAGTACGGGCGGTTAAACTACGCCACCGTTTCTCTTAGTTATACTTATATCAAGCAAAAAGTGTCAGTGCACGCGGGCGGGAAATTCAAATTTCCCCCGTGTGAACCAGTGCAGTGCAGTGCATCGTAAGTGGTCGGACCCGTTCCCCACCGCGCCGAGATCAGAGACGCGGGGGACCAGCTACTTCGCGCGTCTCTGAGGAGCAGACCAGCGGCGGAGAAACGGATCGCCGCCCCCCCGCGCCTCAGACGAACGGAGAGAGCAGCGCCGGTGGGTGAGACGGTACTACCTCACCCCACGCCTCAGACGAACGGAGAGAACAACGCCGGTGGGTGAGACGGTACTACCTCCCCCCGCGCCACAGAAGAACGGAGAGAACAGCGCCGGTGGGTGAGACAGTACTACCTCCCCCCGCGCCACAGAAGAACGGAGAGAACAGCGCCGGTGGGTGAGACAGTACTACTCCCCCGCCGCGCCACAGACGAAAAGAACAGCACGCAGCCGGTTGGGACAGTACTACCCCTGTCCCCGCGCTGCTGATTAGGACAGGAAGACCCCGGCCAGCGCCCGGATTTACCCACGGTTGGATCAGCGTAGCCCGAGTGGACAGCAACCAGGTCTTGAGGTTTTGTGTGGTGTAAAACTGTGAGTACTCTCTCTATTATTTGTTGCAAAAACATAGATACTTTTTATTTAAATTCAGTGGATTCTTTTCATTTAGTACTTGAGAATTGTTTAAAACTATGGATTCCTTAATTAATGCGCAAAAAGACCTTAGCCGATCGATAGAACGAGCGTTTGTTAATATTAGGAAATGTCCAAAAGAAAGATTGACGGCTGAGTATCTAGAGGCAAGGTTGGATATTTTGGAGCACGATTGGGAGCGTTTTAGAGAAAATAATTCCAAATTTTATGAAAGTTATAATGTAGAAGATGTTGAAAAATCTATTTATGTAAAGGAGGATGTATATGAGAAGACAGAGGAGAACTATACTTTGGGTAGGGCACATATGAAAACTACATTTAAAAAAGTTAATGCAAATAGTTTAAGTGAATCGAACTCTTCTAAAAATAGTAGTTCAAACAGCTCATCTTCACTGGCAAAGTTGCCTAAAATAGCTATTCCTGTGTTCTCAGGCAAGTACGAAGAATGGACCACCTTCCGTGATCTATTTGTTTCTCTGGTTCATAAAAATGAGTCGCTAGACAAAGTACAAAAGATACACTATTTAAAAGCACACCTCACTGGTGAAGCTGAGCAACTGATTCGACACACACCGATCACTGACTCAAATTACAATCGATGCTGGGAACTCTTAGATAATCGCTATAACAATAAGAAGTTCCTTTCAAATTCTATATTAAACAAGTTGTTCAGTCAGCGATCAATGAATGTTGAATCATCTTCGGCACTGAAAGAATTATTAGACACAACCAACGATTGTATGAGCGCCTTGCGTTGCTTGGAAATCGATGTGAGCACATGGGATGTAATAGTTATACACATAGTAAGTTCAAAGTTAGATCCGGAAACACGGAAACAGTGGGAGCTAACAGTGACAAGTCCAGATAAAGATAGGAATGAGCTGCCTACCTTGATGCAATTTGAGGCTTTTATGGAGAGTCGCTTTCGAGCATTAGAATTTGTTGAGCCTTCTAAAAAAGGGCCTGTACGTGGAAGTGGTTCCAATAATCATGCACCACGATCATTCGTTGCAATGTCAGAAAACACATCAGCAGCTGCTATTCTGTGCGAGTACTGCCCTGATGAAAATCACAAACTTAGCTTCTGCAAGAAGTTCGCAGAAGAAGAGGTGAATGGTCGGCGTGAATTCGTTACCAAAAACAGGATGTGCTTCAATTGCTTGGGTGGAAATCATAACGTATATCAATGTAGAAAGCCCACTACCTGCCGCATTTGCAAAAGAAGGCATCACACTCTATTGCATGTATCATCTGCACCAGACCAGAAAATCGAGACTCCTACTAATTCTACTATTGAAGAAGCTAGTTCATCTACTAGCCCAACTCAAATAGTATCGTGTATCTCGACAGGAAAGGTAGCCATGACTAATCAGGTTTTATTAGCTACAGCGCTAATAAAGGCCGAGACAAAGACGGGTGAATATCAGTTGGTACGAGCATTGCTAGATCAAGGCTCTCAAGCCTGTTTTATAACAGAAGATGCAGCTCAGCTCCTGAGGTTGAAGAGAATACCTGTAGATGGAAACATATCAGGGTTAGGCAACGATAAAACGAACATCAAAGTTACTCATATGGTCCAAACAACTATTCAGTCACGTAATAATCCAAAATTCCAATTGAAGATCCGAGCTTACGTACTAAAAAGTATTACATCGTACCTCCCGGAAAGGAAGATAGAAACATTGAACTGGGTAGAGCTGGAGAACTTACAGTTGGCCGATCCTCAGTACAACACGCCGCAAAGGATTGATATGCTGCTGGGTGCGGACGTTTATAGTTGCGTTTTAAACGAAGGGATGAAGAAAAGTCCAACGGGAACCCTGATAGCGCAGAGCACCACATTAGGATGGATCTTGTCAGGAGTAGTACAAACATTGCAAGCTGAGAAAAACATAACCAATGTTACGTTTTCTTTCCATGCACAGTGTGGTAATGAAAATGAACTGTTAAAGAAGTTCTGGGAGATGGAAGAACAGTTTCCGAATACATCTATGCTAACTGATGAAGAGCAAAAATGTGAAGCATTGTTTACGCAAACCTTAAAAAGAACTGACGAAGGCAGATACATTGTCAAACTCCCATTTCGAGATGAAGAACCACTTTGCAAGAACGGGAACTCCAGGCGCATAGCTGTGAATAGACTAAAGTCGTTAGAAAAGAGATTATCAAAGGACAACATACTAAAACAACTATATAAAGAAGTCATTCATGAGTACTTACGTCTAGATCATATGACACCAGTGGAAAGAAACGATAAAAAAGGAGAAGAAGCGGTCTACTTACCGCACCACGCCGTTGTGAGGAATGACAAGGAGACTACGAAGGTGCGAGTTGTTTTTGACGCTTCAAGCCCGAATGATAATGGTGTTTCACTTAATGATACCCTCATGGTAGGACCCACCTTGCAGGCAGATCTTCGTCATATTATTCTTCGCTGGAGAGTTCATAACATAGCGATTGTGGCGGACATTGTGAAAATGTATCGTCAAGTGAGAACAGCTGATGAAGATGTTATGTTTCAAAGGATCGTGTGGCGTGATAGTCCTGAAACAGAAATAAAGGATTATGAATTGAGAACAGTGACCTTCGGAATGTCACCCGCCCCATACTTAGCGGTGCGATCTATGCAGCAGCTAGCGTATGATGATGGAAAGGAGTACCCGCTAGCTGCAGATAACGTATTGAATAGATTTTACATGGATGACCTGATGTCTGGGTGCACCACAGTGGTTGAGGGCGTAGAACTGTACAAACAAATGGTAACGCTATTAGACAAAGGAGGATTTCAATTACAAAAATGGAATAGTAACAATCAAGAACTACTAAAACAGATAACTAAATATGAGAACAAGGACAAAAACGGAAAGTTACAGGACAAAAAAGTACATGATGAGAAAGAAGTAGACTTCAAATTAGATACAACAATAAAAATATTAGGACTTACCTGGAATCGCGGAGAAGATCACTTTCGATACTCGGTACAGCTTCCGACGACGACATCTGGACCTGTAACAAAGAGAATGATTATATCAGACATAGCTAGATTATTCGATCCTTTGGGATGGATAGCTCCAACAGTGATAATAGCTAAGATGCTCATACAAAAACTATGGCTGACAGGAATAGGATGGGATGAAGCAGTACCTACGGAATTATTAAACGAATGGGAAACTTACCGAAAGGACCTGCCACAACTTACTGCGGTGAGAATACCTCGATGGCTGGGTACGCAGTCCAGAGATGCTGATGTGGAGCTGCATGGATTTTGTGACGCCTCCCAGTTGGCATACGCAGCAGTCATCTATCTACGGGTGCTCAGACCGTCAGGAGAGGTTCACACTTCATTATTGGTAGCGAAAACACGCGTAGCGCCCATAAAGCAAGTAAGCATACCAAGATTGGAGTTATGCGGAGCAGTATTGCTAGCCAAACTAATTCAAGAAATAATAGAAGTGCTAAACATAAGTAAGGAGAAAGTAAAGGCATGGACAGATTCCACAATAGTACTTGCGTGGCTCAACAGCCATCCAAGTAGATGGAAGACTTTCGTCGCGAACCGGGTCTCGGAGATTTTAAGTACGCTGGACTCTTTTCAATGGTGCCACGTAGCATCGGAGCACAATCCGGCTGATTGTGCTTCTAGAGGAGTACCTCCTTCTATGTTGGCGGAAACTGATATATGGCTTTTTGGGCCTAAGTTTCTTAGAGACAAATCTATAGAATATAGAAGACCAAAGGACTTAACGGCTAATTTAGAAGAAAATGTCAAGGCTCACGTAGTAGCAGTCCATACTAACATTTTTGAAAGATTTTCTTCTATGCAAAAAATGTTGCGCGTCATTTGCTACAGCAGGCGATTCTTAAAGAAAAATAAAGGTTTCATACAAAAGGCAGAAATAGACGATGCTTGGGAATGCTGCGTCAAGAGAACGCAAGCGGAAGAGTTTGTCGACGAATTGAAAGACTTAAAGGCCAGTGGATGTTTGCAGCCAAAAAATGGTCGGTTAAAATCACTGAGCCCTTATGTTGACGATAAAGGTATTATTAGAGTAGGAGGAAGACTCCAAAATTCAAACCTGCCAGATCAGACTAAGCATCCGGTTATACTGCCTCACAACTCGCATTTCACGAGGTTAGTTGTGGACGATGCTCACCAGACCACTTTGCACGAAGGAGCTCAGCTCATGATCAACTATCTCAGAACTGCCTACTGGATAATAGGTGTTAAAGGCCTTGTCAAACAGCATATTCGTAAATGTGTCACGTGCGTACATCAAGCAGCCACTGTCAAAACTCAGTTCATGGGATCACTTCCTTCAGTTCGATGCACACCAGCTAGAGCATTCAAACACTGTGGAGTTGATTATGCTGGCCCAATACAAATTAGAACAACTAAAGGACGAGGTAACCGTTCATACAAGGGTTATATCTGTTTATTTATTTGTATGGCCACTCGAGCCATCCATCTAGAACTAGTAAGCGATATGAGCACGCAGGCTTTTATAGCCGCATTTCGAAGATTTGTCGCCAGGCGTGGACCCTGCTCGGAAATGTGGAGTGATAATGGCACAAATTTTGTAGGAGCCTCCAAAGAACTTCGAAAACTGCTTGACATTCAAAAAGCGGCTGCTGAGTACTTAGAGACTAAGGGCACGCATTGGCATTTCATACCACCAAGAGCTCCTAACTTTGGCGGTTTATGGGAAGCGGGAGTGAAATCCACTAAATTCCACCTTAAACGAGTCATTAGGGAATCAACTCTCACGTTTGAGGAGATGAGCACTCTCCTTAGCCAAGTCGAAGCTTGTTTAAATTCTCGCCCCATCACAGTTATTGACAGTACAGATCCAAAAGAACCACTTCCACTGACTCCGGGCCATTTTCTAATTGGAGAACCACTTGTCGCTGTATCAGATAGTAATTTTGAAGACTCCAACGTAAGTTCCTTAACAAGATGGCAAGTAATCCAGAAAATGTTGCGAGGGTTTTGGCGACGTTGGTCCCAAGATTACCTTACCAATCTTTTACATAGATACAAATGGACGTCACAGGTTCCGGAACCAAATGTTGGTGATGTAGTTCTTATTAAAGAAGACGACCTGCCCCCAGGTCGTTGGTTGCTAGGTCGCGTAATGCAAAAGCACCCAGGAAATGACAACCTCACCCGTGTGGTCACATTGCGCACTAATAAAACCTTAATTAAGCGACCCACTTCTAAAATCTGTATCTTACCTGTTAATTAATAAACAGAGCGCTGTCATAAGTTAGTGTATGACCTCATTATTTAAGTATTATTATTTAGATCATTATATAAGTACAAATTGAGTTACGTTCAGTTCCATGTATAGTTCATATTTAGTTTGAAGTTTCATATTTAAATTTAGTTCAAAGATAAGTAAAACATGTAAAATTACATTCAAATTTAAAACTATGTAAGTAAATGTAAACTAGTTCATTAAACAGAACTCGGTCTATTAAACACTTTAGCTGAAGGCCGCCATTGCAAGAATGGTTGAAAGACTTAGTAATTAAGGACATTTCACTAAATGCCCTTCGCGGGCGGTATGTTTAGTTCATAGTTCAGTATGAACACGAGTTAGTACACGATGCATAACTAGATGGCGTTGTACTATTTGCCCGTTTTCTGCATCGCGCTATCGTTGCGTTTTGGGAAATAATTGACTTGACTGAGATTACTTAGAATAAAACCAGCTACATAGTACAAGGGTGTTTAATTAACAAATCCCTCCCAGTACATAATACTAGACCTAGCTAAACACCTACTATAGGCGAAGATGCGGGGTCGAGTCCTGCTGGCACGGAATTTATAGGCCAAATTTATTATTAAGGCTACATTTTATCAGGAAATGTAATTCAATAGAAGCTTCTTGATTAGAAAATCAATAAAACGGGCCATTCAAAGCCTACCTTCTTGCATAAAAGGGATGGGATTGGTTAGATGTTAAATTTATTTTTATAGCTACGTACAAAGACCCTGCAAAGGATCGACCGTCAACAATTATCTCGTTAGCCGCTTAAATCCACGGGATTAATTCACGGCATACCCTTCAATCAACTTGTTTATTTTACGCCAGGGCTCTGCACTCAATCTCTACCTATTGTGAGCTTTGAGCTTAGAACTTGGGGACTCTACGAGTATTCCAGTCACGGATGACCTCACAGTTTGATCTCGGTAACGACGTAGGGATGCAGTTTGTGTAGCGTCGTCGACAATTCAAAATGATCCTTGTGATTTCTATGAATAAAATACTTTTGACTTTGACTTTGAATCTGTGATGTGAATACTTTTTTCTAGGGTGGTTACTGGGGCGAGACAGGCTGGGCGGCAGGCGACAGCCGGGACGCAGCGGCCAGGGTCGCGTACGAAGCCCTGCTCCGGGTGTCGTTGAAGCTGCCCACCGGAGACCGGTTCGACGAGTTTGCGGACACGGTGCGAGCACGCGCTCGCCACCATTATAACTACACATTCTCTGATGGCGAGGAGGTAATTGACCGACTGACCACCATAGAAATGTGAAGTAAATAGAAAGGGTTATCTAGGCTGTCGTGTTACACCACTGTTCCATTCTTCCATATAGTCCTCTCCATCTTAAGGTTGTGAAGAAATCGCTATAAGCGATAAGACCGCCCATTGTGCATTTCTGTTATTTTTTGTTTTTAAGTTATGTTTTATATTTCTGTGTATTATTTGTGTGCAATATCTATCTATCTATCTGTTTTGTACGGAAAACGATGTCGATTTTTGCTTCACTTTTTGACACTTGCAAACTTAAACACGTGAATTCTTTTACTTACGTGTGCTATCTAGGTGTTTCCATGTGCTTTGTACTGTATTTTATGACTTCGATTTTTGCTAGGTATCCCAGCATAAGACAGCGTTAACCCCGCTGCCCTAAGAAATCGCGCGCACAGAAATCACCCTGTTATTTCCTATTTTATGCTGATTTCTCCTCGTTTGCTGGAGAAAGCTGAAAATGGTTGCTTTTTCATACTAATGTATTTTACCAAATATGGGCAAACAGAGTATAATTTTACTCTGAAATGACTGTTGTTGGCTTTTATATTGGTTATTAGTTGCGGTAAATCATACTTGATTCGAAAACACTGGATTAATAGCGAAAATAACATCGAAATGACTTGTATGGACTAAAATTTCAATGTTATTTTCGATATTAATCCAGTGTTAATCTGGTGAACCAAATTAGAAAGCAGTTAAAATGGGAAAATACAGCGTGACGCCGCGATTTCTCAGGGCAGCGGGGTTAATGCCCTCTTATGTCGAGATACCTAGCAAAAATCGAAGTCAAAAAATACAATACAGAACAATACATAGAAAATAACTGAAAATATCCATCTATCTTGGACATGCTATCGTTAAAATATCCATCTATCTTGGACATGCTATCGTTAAAATATCCATCTATCTTGGACATGCTATCGTTAAAATATCCATCTATCTTGGACATGCTATCGTTAAAATATCCATCTATCTTGGACATGCTATCGTTAAAATATCCATCTATCTTGGACATGCTATCGTTAAAATATCCATCTATCTAGGACATGCTATCGTTAAAATATCCATCTATCTTGGACATGCTATCGTTAAAATATCCATCTATCTTGGACATGCTATCGTTAAAATATCCATCTATCTTGGACATGCTATCGTTAAAATATCCATCTATCTTGGATATGCTATCGTTAAAATATCCATCTATCTTGGACATGCTATCGTTAAAATATCCATCTATCTTGGACATGCTATCGTTAAAATATCCATCTATCTTGGACATGCTATCGTTAAATCTGTGTTTCATTTAATAATTTAATAAGATAAACCCAATAAACCCAAGAGAGAAAGAGTTTGAGCAATTTGCTCAATACCTAAAAAGTTTTTTTTATGCAGTCGTTCTGGGCAGTGAGATTAGGTATTCTATAAATGAGCTTGGTGAACTGACATTAAATAAGTTTTAATGCCGTTACGGAGGCCTGCAATGCTCTAAGGTTAATGCATTTTCAGAGGACTGGAGGTATAGAAAATTATTAAATAGAAGGGTTCGAATTTTAAAAATCTTTTCCACGCTGGCGGCTAAAAAACACTTTTTCACGCATATTTTGAATTATAAAGAAAACCTTTCCTAACTTGTGAGGTGAAAATATAGTCTCTCCATGGGCAAAATGCTACAATCTCTGTGTAGGTGAATTTCTTCGTCGGTGCGTTCTATGATGGAGTGTACCTGCTCGGCATGGCGCTGAACGAGACCCTCACTGAAGGAGGAGACATCAGGGATGGAAGGAATATCACGAAACGCATGTGGGGGCGGGATTTCCATGGTGAGTGTGACAAGTAGGTTTGCAACTTATGTAGCGCGTCGGCCGAGTAGCCGACCAGAGTCCCAAGCACCGTCGTAAAGTCGCATGACTTTCGATCTTCTATAGGTTAATTTTTTTTTGTATACTACTTGAATGACGGTACAAGCAGATGGCCCACCTGATGTTAAGCAGTAACCTCTGCCTATGAACAGTGCATTCTCACATAGGTCACGTCCACCTAGGACGCGCCCTATGTGGCATTGCACTGCGTCCGCCACCCTGAGACATTAAGATGAAAAGTCTCATGTGCCTGTAATTTTACCGGCACCCATACCCTTCAAACCGGAACACAGCAATGCAAGCACTACTGCTTTGCGGCAGAAATAGGCATGGTGGTAGTACTTCCCCGAACGACCTCTTTCACAAAAAAGCTACTACTACATTTCGGGGAATGCTCCCAGGAAGTTCACGACCTGATCCCACCATCTCCTTTTCATCATAGGACGAGCAGACGCAAGGCTCAGTACCATCCTTACCTCATTAGTATACCTTCTATTCGCACTAAACGTTTCAGTTTTACCTTTATAATGCGAACTGCTCAGGAGTGGAATACAATACCGTCGTCTGTCTATCCTGGAAACTATAATCTGGGTCGCTTCAAGGCTAGAGTGAATAGGTGCCTTCTAGACCTTTGTGCTCCATCTTCGGCCACATCGTCACTTACCAACAGGTGAGATCGTGGACAAACAAAGGTCTACAACGTTAAACAAAAATAAAATAAAAACCGGCTGCTGAGATTCGTTGATTAGTTCCGGGTCTGTGTGTCGTAGAAGCATGGCACTCGTAGTTCCTGGTACCCACGACACGGGATCCTAGTGTGGGTCTGTGGGATCAGAACTATGTATGTGTCTGTAGGATGTTAAGTTATATTGTGTTAATTGACGAAACTTGATCCTTGTTTCCTTATTACAACCTTGTCCGGGGAAGTTCTACCACCATATCTATATCTGCCTCAAAGTAGTAGTGGTCGCATTGCTATGTTCTGGTTTGAAGGGTATGGGTGCCGGTGAAATTACAGGCACCTGAGTCTTTTCAAATTTATGTATCAGGGTGGCGAACGTAGTGCACATCCTAGGTGAACGTGGCCTGTGAGGTAATGTATTGTTAAAGGCAGAGGTTACCGCCACAGTTTTACAATTTACCGCTTACAGATCCACCAACTTATCTGTAGAATGAAATGTATGTAGTTTTCTGTCATTTAGTAGTTTAGTTGTAGTTGTTTTCTTGTAGTTTTCTGTAAATAACATCACGTGGACCATGTGAAAAGTTGATTGCAATTGTCAGTTGGATGCAATGGGGAGACACACTGCTTATTTATCACGCTAGGTGGAGCATTATCGCTGGTGTTGTTTCGTAGCCAAACAAAGGACTATCAATGTTAAAAAAAAAACAGTCAAAAGTGTCAAATATCAATGTTTAATTTTAGTAAATAAACATTAAATAATACTCTGGTATGAAACATGCCTCTGTGTAGTGCATTTCAGTGTACAATATAAAGGTACACACCGTTTCCCTTCTGATGAGAAAAAGACAAGACCACTAAATGACAAGCACCAGCGATGGTGGCGCCATCTGAGATTAGTTTTGCCTGTGGCTCCCCATTGTCAAAATTTCCTTTAATGTGGTTGCTTTCGCTTGTGGCGCGAAATTAATTTTTTTTCGTGTTTTTTGCTCATCACAGCTCATCAACACTTCTGCAGATAGCGAAAAACAATTTGCCGGTAATTATATGACCTATCACACAAGTTTTAATTTATAGTATCACATAAATATCATTAGTTTGGGCTACGATTGTGCTTCAACGGTATTTACAGTGGTTTTTTGTTTCAAGTACATTTATAGCCAACCTAATGATGTTTATGTCATACTATAAATTAAAACTTTTGTGATAGGCATAAGTATAATCATATAATTAACGGCAAATTGGTTTTCGCTATCTGAAGAAGTGTTGATGAACAGTGATGAGGAAAAAACACGAAACAAATTCGAATTTCACGCTACGCTTTGAAAAAGATATATATTACGGTCTCACTAAAGAGTTCTAACTGCGCAGTACTACTTGTACTATTAATTATTGTGGCAGAACTTACTTACATGACAATGGAATTTTGCATTTTACTAATGAATTAGTCATTACAAGATATTTAATTTAATTTAATGTCCGCCTAGTACCAACGTCAGCACAGAAAATATTGCTTGTTTCTTTAGTGCTTTCAAGCCAAAAATGGCTGTGCTAATATTAATGAAATTCCGCACACATGTGCATAAAAATGTGTATTTGAAGTTAAGATAAGAGTATGATTTTAATCCTGAAATAGAGTTCCATCAGGAGAATAACACAAGTTTTGCGGGCGACAGTATAGTGAAATTGAAACTGTAATGTCTTGACAGGTATTACGGGCCACGTGCGAATTGACGCGGTTGGCGACAGGGATGCTGATTACGCTATCCTGGACTTGGACCCTGTTACTGGAAAATTCGAGGTACGTTCCTATTCATCATCATCAGCTGCCTGTAGACGTCCTTTGCTGGACGAAGCCTCCCCTATAGAACGTAATGGGAGGCTTTATTGGGCTTTTTACGGACTTATTGGGAGACACAGGGGCTGAGTAAGCCATTTGCGAGCGTCAATTACGTAAAAAAAAAAAGATTTAAAATGTTAAGCAAAGTTATTTGAAAAAGTAAGCAGAAGGATCCATAGGTGTTGTATTATTTAATATACTGATGGAAAAACCAAAAAAATATGATTAATGGTTTAGGAGAAAAAAGGTTTAAACGACATAAACAGAGGGTACTTTGCACATTTATTTCGGATATTTTAAATTGTTTTCTCAAATGTGAGCAGAAGAGGACATGTTCTATATAATGTAGATAAACATATATTTTAAATTGTTTTCTCAAATGTGAGCAGAAGAGGACATGTTCTATATAATGTAGATAAACATATATTTTAAATTGTTTTCTCAAATGTGAGCAGAAGAGGACATGTTCTATATAATGTAGATAAACATATATTTTAAATAGTTTTCTCAAATGTGAGCAGAAGAGGACATGTTCTATATAATGTAGATAAACATATATTTTAAATTGTTTTCTCAAATGTGAGCAGAAGAGGACATGTTCTATATAATGTAGATAAACATATATTTTAAATTGTTTTCTCAAATGTGAGCAGAAGAGGACATGTTCTATATAATGTAGATAAACATATATTTTTTCCAAGATTTTTCGATAAAGATTTCTGAGAATAAAGGTTACGAATATACCCCAATTCACATCACCAAACTTAGCGGGCGGGTTGGTGATCGTTGTATTTGTGTTGAGTACTCAACTCAGATGAATGCTGCTGTCCATCCTTTGGTGTATACCTTAGTCAGTTTTTACGACATCCACGGGAGGAAATGGAGGTATATTCTTGGAAAACATATGAAACAGTTGTGCTAACTGAAGACCGCTGCTAACAATCTAAAGGTAGCTCAACTAGGTAGGTTTTTAGTAGTAGTAGAGCTTTTTTGTGAAAGAGTATGTCTGGTGAAGTACTACCACAGAATAAATATTAGTTGGTACTACTACCATACCTATTTCTGCTGCAAAGAAGTAGTGCTTGCATTGCTACACAAAAAAAATGCTGTGTTCCGTTTTGAAGGGTATGGTTGCCGGGGAATTTACAGGCACATGAGACTTTTCATCTTTATGTCTCAGGATGGCGGGCGCAGTGCAATGCCACATAGGGTGCATCCTAGGTGGACGTGACCTATGTGATTATGTACTGTTCATAGGCAGACAAGTGGGCCATCTGCTTGATCCATAAATTATTTGTTTTTGCCCAGTAGTATTCACAGTTCTTAATATAATACGCATGCTGTGGTTACATATAATTAAAAGAACACTAGATTTAAGTAGCTTTAGAATTGATTTTTTGCACGATTGCGCTTCTTTCGTTGGTGATCCAAATAAATAAAATAAAAATAAAATAAAAATTAGTTGTGTAAAAAAAAGTAAACAATTGTTTCCAAGATTTGATTACATTGTTTGTTAGTTACAACGAATAAAAGCGTGTTAAAAATATAACAAAACTTTGAAAAAATATTCTAGTAATGTTCCTTCCTATACATACATTTCTCAAGGTTTTACGCAGTATTTTAGACCCTATTGGCTTGTAAATAAAAGCAAAGGTTCTGTGAGAATTTGTCAAGGGGAAATTCGAGGTATATTACTATCAATAAACTTTCCTTCTGAACTCCGCGGTAGATCTTATTGCCTTGTAAACAAAGGGGAGATTTCTGTGAATGTTTTCAAGCCTATAAATATTGCGGTCGTAATAGCGACAGGAACAAGGAAAACATCCCTATTTCCGTACTTTTGTGATGGATGCTCGAATCTCTTAGTTTTGAATCATCCCGGAAATAACTTCCCGTGAAGTATTTCTCACTTATACCCCCACTTTCACCAACAAGATCATTCTTGGAGTAGTCGAAAACAAAACCAGGTTATGAAAATTCGTGATTTTCCATAAGATGAGACAGATAACAAGAAAAAAGTAAAAAAAAAACGAAAACCCGACTACGGAAAATCTTTACTGAAAAGTAGGAAAACAATTTGATAAGAAATAAAAAAAAAAATTGAATGTGCTCATCAAGACCTTCCTTATTATACCAAACATGATTATGTATTTTTTTTAATGTTAATTATAAAGTACAGAAATCTTCATACAAAAAAAACGCTACGCGCCAATCGAAAAAGCGGATTTTACTGAATCATAAATCATAAATCATAATGTTTAATTGAAATTATTCACATAATACTGAGCAGGTTGAACCCCTGGCTCCTGAACTAGCGTTAGCTGTGTGTCAGGAGTTAGTTCATTCCCGTTTTCTATGGTAAAATAAATTTACGTTACAAAAGACAGGGTAATAAGAATACATAACAAAAAAAAATAAGATTAGTAAAAGTGTGTATGTGTGTGAGTATGCGGGTTCTCCTGATAACACCAATCTCTTAAGAGTCTGGGTTACACAGGAGAAACCCGTATTGTTATTGTGTTTGTGGGTGTGTGCGCATGTGTATTTAGGTATGTGTGTGTGTGTGTGTGTGTGCGTGTGAGTGTGTGCGTGTGAGTGTGTGCGTGTGAGTGTGTGTGTGTAATATAAATGATGCATATTTAAGTGTAAGTGGCAGATATTCCGATAGTCATTTACTGGATAACCATTAGGAGGGTTTCTGTATCATTATATGTTTTATTTTTTAACAATTCTCTAAGCTTATATTTCATTTGAAAACATGAAAGGTCTTTGCTATTATATACTGTGTTAAATTACTTGTATAATCTCGGTGCAAGAAAATTAAAGTGTTGCTTGGCAATTCGACTTCTAGGCACTCGGATATCTCGTGAAATATAGATAATTTTAAAAAACCTCCGTTTTATTGTATTGATTTTATTTATCCAATTTTTGACCCAATAATCTATACCATACTAGTCTATACCATATTGACAAACAATAGTATCTAGCCAAAAGTTTTTTTTATCGTGATAATATAATATATTTTTTCCTATCGTGTTTTTGTCTGGGTGATACCTCGGTATTATAATGTAGTATCCATGCATATTTATAATTTGAATATTGTACTTGATCTAGTCAGTTAAAAAACTAATCTAAGATTGGTAATTTTGCGTTATACCCCACCTTAAGTTTCGCCGTAATCTTTATCAAAAGTTCTTTGTTCAAAGATATTTATGGTATTCTACATCATTATAAAGCATAACCTCTTCGATTCAAATATTTGAAAAAACAATTAAAGTATTAGTTTTCTTTAACTACGCTCTGTTTTTGTATTTACCACCTTTGTCCTAATTTGTAATTAAATAACAAATCAACTTTTGGCTTAATTTTGCAAATAACTTTCCTAATGATTTTTAAGTAATTTATTTCGTGATTTAAGCTTACTTTTCGTTTTTCGAGCGCTATTCTGTCACATTATAACTTACCTAAACTTGAGTGAGTTAGATAGTGACACAATTAGGCGTGTGTTTGTGCTAAAAGATTTAATTATTGGTGCAAGTGGGGACTAGCTTTTAAGAAATTACGACTATAAAATTCCTCGTAGGTTTAATAAAAGAGGTCGTTTCTAAGCTTAGAGGTACTCGAGTCTTTTGTGTTCGTTCAAATATTCGAAGGGTCGGCCGGAGGAAAGATTGCTAACATTACGTTCCGACAGGCCATCAGATATCGCCTATTGATGCAAAAACGAAACAGTCTATTGAAATTGTTAATTTTGGGAGTGTTCGTAAAAGAATATCTAGATTATTTTTATCCTCGTTATTTTAAATTATTTAAATTAGGTCGCGAAAAACCGGCTAAAATTAACCTAGTTATTACAAAGATTCAATATGATTCATAAATACCCATGACTTTACTAGGCATGTTAACTTTTGTAAAATATTTTTTTGATGTTTATTATGTGTATTGCTAAAAAATATTATTTCTGTTTAAAACTAACGTTTAAATGCAAAGTATTTGTATTTTTTTAACTTAATTTGGCTGAAAAAAAAACGCTCGTAGGTGTCATGGCGCCTCTTGTGACGTCAAGATTTTGTAAACAAAGGAAAGACAGCGTATTATTTAACCTGTGCCAGCGTTGCCGGTGCGGTGGTTTTTGGTACTTTCTAGAGCTTCACAGGCGTGACGTAATCGTGACTGGGCTCTGATTGGCGCAGATTGGCGTTTCGCATAACATGATAGACGTATTTTGAATTTCATTTTATTAAAAATCATAATAATCTGTATTATATGTTGAAATAAGGTTTTTTTTGGAATTATTTTAACCAATTTTCATTTTTAAATTATTTCTCTGGTTTTTTTGTTACGTCATCACACCGAACGCAGTCGGAGACTGCATCCATAGGGAACTTAACAGCATCAAATCAAACGCGTATCGTGAACACTCTCCTTATTCCGTAAATAAAGCAGTCGAAATTTTCGGATGTTTTCAATTTTCAAACTCATATTGGATTCGTTGAACCATAATAACGACATCATTTTCTGTGGATTTGAGCATGTTATACGAAATGAAAATTTCGACTGCTTCCTCACGGAATACGGATGCAGACGCGAATACTTCGTTCCTGCCACAAAATACATAGTGCAGAATGTTAGTTCTGGCCGAATTTGATTTTAATGAAGGGTTTTCACGGACGTTTCAAATCATGCGCTAATAGATGGCGCTGCTTTGAACTTATCTTTCAAAATAAAGTGAAATGTCAAAGTCAACAACGTAGTGATATATTTTCGTGGTATTTTGTTACCATCACACAAAAGCACAAACAATGCATTTGGTTATTTTGACAAGCATACTTGAGTCAGCGCCATCTATGGATCCAAATTGAACTACTTTTTTATTTTTTATTCGAACATGATTAGCCCTCATTACCTACTATCGGCTGTGGTGCTAGGGCTGGCAAAGAGTTTAGATAGATAGATTTCGTGCTTTAGATTTCGGAACGTTAATTAAAATACAATTCAGCTCAGGCCGCTTATGATTTTAATTACCTACGATCAACTTGGCTGGTTTTTTAACCAGGCCGTTTGATGGTAATGAGAAGAGCCGAAAACTGGGCTCAGTGGCGCATATTGGGAGAGGCATATGTCCAGCAGTGGACTAGTGTGGGCTGATGATGATATTAGAGGCTAACATTCCAAGCGAACCATGGCAGCTTGCTCCTACTCATACAAGCACGCTGGGTGGTTCCGAACGCGTTCGTATCGTGAAAACTCGGTTAAGGTGGTTGCTTTCGCTTGTGGCGCGAAATTCAAATTTATTCGTGTTTTTTGCACATCACAGCTCATCAACACTTCTACAGATAGCGAAAACCAATTTACCGGTAATTATATGACCTAACACACAAGTTTTAATTTATAGTAAAACTAATGATATTTATGTGATACTATAAATTAAAACTTGTATATTAGGTCATATAATTGCCGTCAAATTAGTTTACGCTATATGAAGAAGTGTTGATGAGCTGTGATGAGCAAAAAACACGAAAAAAAAAAACACTTCACAAGCGAAAGCAACCACTTTAAAGCCAGTGTTTGTATACCGTTGAATAGATGTCATGTTTAATGCCAACCGCAGGTGGTAGCGTTCTACCATGGCCTCAACATGAGCTACAAGCCGGTCAGCGGCAAGGCTATCCACTGGCCCGGGGGCCGCCGCGGACCGCCCCCGGACACACCGCGCTGCGGCTTTCTAGGAACAGACCCCATGTGTCAAGGAGGTAAGACATACAATAGATGTCACGTTTAATGCCGACCGCAGGTGGTAGCATTCTACCATGGCCTCAACATGAGCTACAAGCCGGTCAGCGGCAAGGCTATCCACTGGCCCGGGGGCCGCCGCGGGCCGACCCCGGGCACACCGCGCTGCGGCTTTCTAGGAACAGACCCCATGTGTCAAGGAGGTAAGAAATACAATAGACGTCACTTTTAATGCCGACCGCAGCTGGTAGCGTCCTACCATGGCCTCAACATGAGCTACAAGCCGGGCAGCGGCAAGGCTATCCACTGGCCCGGGGACCGCCGCGGGCCGCCCCCGGACACACCGCGCTGCGGCTTTCTAGGAACAGACCCCATGTGTCAAGGAGGTAAGACATACAATCATGATATCTCCATTTTAGACGACTTCTGTGGCGCGGCGGGCGGAGGTTGACCTGCGACGCAGGAGGCTGTGGGTTCGATTCCCGCCTCGGAACAAATATTTGTGCGATCGCAGATATTTGTTCAGGGTGTTATGGGTATATTCTATGTATAATAAATGTAATAATCTATCTATGTAATATATTGTATTAAGTATATCAGTTATCTAGTAACCATAACACAAGTTCTGCTTAGTTTTGGGCTAGATAATGTTGTGTGAACTGTCCAGCATTATTTATTATTTATTATTTTATTTTGGTGCTAATTATCAAATTATGTATAAAATCGTTGCGTGACTGACTGACTGACTAACAACGCACAGCCTAAACAGTCCTAGAAACCTACATTTTGATGGTACGTCTCATTTATGGTCTAGGGGTGCACTAAGAAAGTAATTCCAGAAATATAACCCCTAACAGCGGTTAGCGCAGCGGGGGCGCAGCGGGTGTTGCAGTTTGTATGGAAAAATACACGCCTTGTAAAATAGCAGCTTTATGAAATAAGTGGCTGCAGCCTTGTAAAATAGCAGATTTATGAAATAGTACCTGTATGGAATAGCAGCTTTACGAAATAGCTTTATAGAAACAACAAGCCATTTTCGGAACTTGAAATGGTGTGCGAAATCGGCCTGCTGCGATTGATGACACTACACTCGAAGCGAACACAATACGGCCATTGATAACTGTGACGTATCTGGTGATCAAGCCATTTCTGCCTGGCTCACACAGCGGTATAGGTACCGATCAACAATGCCCGATGACACCTTGATGAAATTCACAGGATATGTCAGTGAATTTCAACAAAATTGATATAACTGAAAAATTAAAAATATGCTGCTCGTTTAAAGAATATTGTTATTATCGAAATATTATAGTACGATAATTATCAGATTTGTATGCAGATATAATTATCGGACTTTTTTTGTAAAATTCTTTGGTAAGTATAAGATTTGTTCTGGCTGCTAGCTTGTTATGGAATGTGGTATTACCGGAAGATTCCAGGAACAATTTCCATTCTAGGAACAATAAGTAAGCTTATTGTTCCTAGAAAACTATCCTTTTAGGAAAGCAACTATCACTCTTTTCTTGAGTGATGTTATCCTTTGCAGTAAAAATTTATCCATCTTTGCCATGTTTTTATTTTTATTTATTTCATACACAATAAAAAGCTTAAAAAGCCGCCACAGCTTCCTAAAATCCACAGTTGTTATTGACCCATCGAGCGACCCATCTCAAGCCCGACGCGAGCTGTGGTTGGAGAGACATCCTCCCCCCCTAAACTATATCGAGCCTGCAGAAAAACTCCCGCCAAGTAAAGACCTCCCCTGGCGCACGTGGAAGTCGCTTAACCGACTTCGGACACAGGTGGGCCGCTGCAGGCTCAATATGAGCAAACCATCGACACGACGAAAAAGATACACAATATATTTTTTACACAGTTACCTAATTATAATATTGTACCTTAAAAACCTCCAAAGGTTTCCTAGGTACAATCGCCAAAAAAAATGTGTGTTCGTATACAAAAAAAAAAAAAATGGTATTGTGACAAATTATTATGCATAACATTCCACAGCCGATATGCACTCTCATGTACATCTATATATAACAGTGCTCACAATATAAATAATCAGATACATACATTACATACATAGACACACGCCTTTTTCCCCGAAAGGGTTGACAGTGCCTCAAATGAGCCTCGTTTCACCGTGGGTTGCACCATCATGGGATATAGACGTGACAAGTGGTGAGCTCATCGCTGCCATTGCTTCCCACGACTGACTCTGCTAACGCTTTCTTCCAGTAATAATACATTCCTTAGATAAGCTAGCAGCCAGGAAAAATCTTATACAAACGAATTTTACAAACAAGTCCGATAATTATATCTGCATACAAATTTGATAATTACACTATATTAATCAGTCTATTCTTTAAACGGGCAGCATATTTTATTTTTCTGCTCCAACAATTTTGTTGAAATTCACAGACATATCTGTGAATTTAATTAAAAGGTTTCATCAGGGTTTTTGGGCCATGAAAACGATCTATAGTTGAGTTCCACATCTGGGAAAAACTCAATTGCCGAGAAATAGAAAGGGAAAAATCCCAGTTCCCGAATAAGTAAACACGGTCGTCTAATAAGCTGACAATATGTCAATCTATTTTAAAAATAGCTATATACCCCCAAGACTATGCGACATGAAGGGAAAGTATCTTAAATATTGTAGATAGGATATTTAGCTAAAAGGAGACTTCATTTTATATTTAAAACTTAGTAATACTGCATTCAAAGATTTTCTAAAATTACTTGCTTTGTTAGGGAATAGAACAGACTTAAATTAAATTTAAAATTAAAATGAAGACCTCTGTAGCGCGGCGGGCGAAGGTTGGCCTGCGACGCAATGGGTTCGATTTCCGCCTCTGAACAAATATTTGTGCGATCGCAGATATTTGCTCAGGGTGTTCTGCGTATTTTCTATCTTTGTATGTATTATATTGTATTAAGTATATCAGTTATCTAGTACCCATAACACAAGCTCTGCTTAGCTTGGGGCTAGATAATGTTGTGTGAACCGTCCAGCATTATTTATTTATTTATTTATTGATTATTTTTTCTTAATGTGTTTTTACGTTATTCCTTTGTTTTTAGGTACAATGTACTAAGAGGAATTTTTGTTTTGTTCATTCTTTCGATTGGCATCATAAAAGTAAGGTGTGTTTTTTTTCACATTTAAGTCTGCTCGATTCCCAGACGAAGCAAGTAATTTTTAGAAAATCTTTGAATATTACAGTGAATGCGCAGTATTAATAAGTTTAAAAATAAAATAAAGTCTCCTTTCAGCAAAATATCCTATCTACAATATTTAAGGTACTTTCCCTTCATGACGCATAGTCTTGGGACGCCTGTATAATGTGGATTTTGATACACATTAATTTCTACATTTTTGTCTTAGAAACACTCATATTATTTTGAGACCCCTACGCTCTGTATATTCCCCAGCCACAAATAGGTGTATAATAAACTACACCTATTTTTCTTAAACTGCGCACATACATTGCGCCGGGTACAGACGGCAGATTAAACCAAAATCGAGTGCTCCCCTGAGACCCATCCATAAAACTGAACGAGGTTCGTACTCTGTAAAGCTCTCCCTAATATTACTTACCATCTATTTAATCTGGGAACTTTTTAATTTGATGGTCCAATTTATCTTTTACGAGCTATTTTGTGCCTAATGCATTTGCGATAGAGTTTTGAACGTAGGTGCTGTTTACCCAACTGACCAAAAGGAAGGCTATGTTTTTTGGGTGTATGTATGTATGTAGGTATGTATGTATGTAGATATGTATGTATGTAGGTATGTATGTATGTAGGTATGTATGTATATAATAAACACCTAACATTCACACACATAGTCCTGACCCCACACTAGGATTCCCTGTGTCGTGGGTATCAGAAAATACGAGTACCATTGTACAATTACACACAGACACGGAACAAATATTTGCAAATAATACAAACATTTGTCCCGCATCGGGAATCAAACCCGCAACCTTTCGCATCTCAGCCGGCTACTCGCCCGACGCGCTACAGAGATCTTCAAATTATCTATTCCTTTGTCCGCTCCTGCAACATTGATAAATGGAGTTTCTTTGGATTTTGGATTTTTCCCACTACTCTTCCCACTTTCTACCAGTCGCCTTACGCAGATCGTCGCTCCACCTAGCCAGGGGCGCTACGTTTACCAAGACGTGGTCTCCACTCTAGAAAACGTTTACCCCAGCGGTTGTCGGTTCTTCGGAATGTATATGACTAGCCTCCCGTACGGAGGCCTGCAATGCTCTAAAGTGCCCAGCCCATTGCCATTTCAACTTGCTAATTCTTTGAGCTACAAAAAGCTATCTTTGCTTATAAAAGATTGAATTTATATAATTAATGTTATGCTTCGAAATTGTTGTTGTTTGTAAATATTTATTGTTTCCGTAACTTTTATTGTTTTTACTAATATTATAAAGAGCAAAGATTTGTATTTTTATGTGTGTATGTTTGTAATGAATAAACTCAAAAACTACTGTGCCGATTTCAAAAATTCTTTCACCATTGGAAAGTTACATTCACCTTGAGTGAGAAAGACTACCAGGGGGGGCGATAGGAGTATAGGAGGAGGGAGGGCTGTTTTTCATCCTGAAACTACCCGTGCGAAGCCGGGACGAGTTGCTAGTTATTTATAAATTTGAACCCTTCTTCATGTTTCATTCGCAGTCGGGTTTTTATTTTTTATTTGACTAGTTGGCCAGTGTTGTTTTCTTTTACACGCTGCTATGGACAGAGGCCCAGACGGTTATTATATATTGTTTCACCGGGCTGGCCATATTTCTCACGTTCGCCGTCACCGCGGCCTGCGTCGCCTACAAGTAAGTAGACTTATTTTATTGCTTGTTTCTGTTCACATTCGACCGACGTGGCTTTATATTAGTACCCGAGTTCATTGACGGTAACATTGGGAAAATTGTTGTACTAAAGTGAATAAATACGGCAATGTGCGAGACACACTCGCGCATTGAGTGTTTCGCTGTTATGGAGATTTTGCGAATGTACATTTTGTAAAAGAAGTGTCTTTATAACAGAGACAATGTTTTCTCAAAAACATTCATATTCAACTATTCAACTATTTTGTTTTTGTTTGTTTGTTTGTATTTCTACAACTTTGCTTTTCAAGTAGATTGTTTAGTTGCTGAAGATAAACGTATGGACAAATTAAGTCTCTCTTTATGGGTTTATTTTTAGTCCTTTTGGGACGAAACCCTTAAAATGAATCAGAACTTATTCAGAATTTACGAAATAAATACACAGAAAGCATGGCGCCCTCTAGGATTTCGTTTTAATAATATGTTGTGATCGTATATGAGAAATAATGGAGCAAAATAACTCGTGGCTATACACGTCGCCACAGGGTACAAATAAATAGGTACCTACTCAAAATGTAAAAGGTGAATTTTTAACCCCCGACGCAAAAACGACGGGTTTTATATGTTTTACGTGTCTGTGTCTGTGTCAGTGTGTGTGGCTAGGTGTGTGTCTGTGTGTGTGTCTGTCTGTGGCATCGTAGCTCCCGAGCGGATGAACAGTTTTTTTTTGTTTGAATGGTGCATTATTCGGGAGTTTTTCTTAGCTATGTTTGATCAAAATCGGTTCAACCGTTTCATTGCGTTGAGGGTTTTTTTAATTTTTACAAAATAACCCACAGGTAAAAACCTCAGATGGTAGCTCATTCCACAGCTTGTAGGTATGAGGAAAAAAGATCGCGAAAAGCGAGTCAATCGAGAAACCAGGGTTAGATGATGTGTGGATGAGATTTTTCACGGTACCGGGAAGAGCAACGTATGTACAAACTCGTACCCTTGTTAAAACTTGACGGCCTAAGCTGATGAGCTATGATAGGGTCATGGAAGAAGAAAACACCACAAAGAAGACGCTTGAAGTTGGAAAGTACGAAGTCCGACTTCAATTCAAGCCGGAGTTCAACAACTTGGGTTCCACTTAACCAATAATTTTACAGATTCATTAATTTAATTGTTTACATTACTTAAATATAATAAATCTAGCCACACCTACATGAATTGCGTTCGACAACCCTCGCTACGTTGCAAAGAGACCGGCGCGGCGCCGGCGCCGCTCAAAACCAGCAATTGCACAGCAATTATTACGTACTTACTTCAATCTGAATTTAGAAAGTTGAACACTATGATTTATGTATTTATATAGCCAGAATAGTAAGGATCACACGAGTGTTTTAATACCTAGTTATGTGCAGTTTCATACACTACTTTATCTACATTCATGCAATAAAACTGTTACTTGACCTACAAAGAATATGAAAAATAATAACGCCAATAAAAGGCGCCAAATGAATAAGCAAAAGAAAAGACACGAATCTACCCGCATACCATGTACAGCCGTTCACCGTAAGATGTCCCCTGCCTCGGGAATAGTGCCAACCACGGCAGGGGACATCAAGCCGGCTGTACACATTGGGCCAAGGTGTTGGGCCAATGTGTAGAGAGCTAATTGGCGTTATGCTAAGCTAATTGGTCTAGTTGGCGCCAACATTGGCAGGCCAACCGAATAGTGTCGGTTTTTTGAGCATACATCAAAGGATCTTGGCGCGCTCCGCAAACAGCGTTCACACGTTGGCTTCTTGTTCAGTTCGTTGTTACACTTTTGCGCCATTTCTTTTTAGTCACTCTACTTTGGTGCACATGTACGTAATAATTAAACGCCTGTATAAATAAATGCAAGCACTTCTACTTCCATCTTTCATTGAAGCGCCAATGCAGAATGATCAATAAGCCAATGTGTAAACAGCAACCTAGGGGATGCATCATTTTGGCCCGACATGTTGGCCCAACACCTTGGCCCAATGTGTAAAGCCGGCTTTATTACGGTGAACGGTCTGTAGCGCGCGTAACCACAGACTATTTCAAAGAAAACTGATGTTCATCCCGACATTTCCCGTACGAAACCAGGACGAGTCGCTAGTTGCACATAAAAAAGAAGTACAATGGCAAACTCAATGCTAAAAAGCATTCTCTTCCAGATAACCCAGGTGTATTGCGGAAAAAAGCGTTTGAAAAAAGTTTGAAAAATCCTATTGAATAAATACATTATGACTTGATTTGATTTGACTGAGACTGACTGACTATCAATGCACCGAAACCATTAGTCCCAAAGACCTGAAATTTAGTGAGTAGGTACATTCCTTTTGTGGTCTAGGGGTGCACTAAGAAAGAAATTTCCGAAATTTAACTCCTAAGGGGAAGCAGCGGGGTTTTGAAGTTTGTATGGACAAAAACACGGGCTTTCCACTATTAAAGTACCTAATATTGTTCGAAGCTTAAAAGAAGAGCACAGGTCACCCCTATAATATCTTATACCTACCAATCTTGCTTAGTTATGACACTCTTTAAAGGTGTAGAGGTAATCAAGGTGTAATTCTACGACGTTTCAACCATTTTTTCATTGTCATTTTCAGCTAACACTAATTTATATATTTGCGAGTTCTCATGCTAATATCATGTGATCAGGCGAGGCGGGATCATTTTTATGTGTTTACGAAAATGTCTATGCATGAAAATATTGCAATCATCACGCACGATCACTGGTTATTGAGAATAAAACGGACAAGTGCGAGCGAGACTCGCTGCCGTAGGGTTCCGATTGGTAAATGGAATTAATAATTAAATATTTGGATGATATAAGGATTTGGTAATGGTTATTTCGAAAGCGTCAGCCCTTTTCGAGTCATTCACCTAGCCATTATGGGGGTACAAAAGTCGAAATTCCTCCATTTTTAGGATTTTTCCTTTATTCATATCAAAGTTCCTAGAATCCCAAATTTCAGAACTGTGAGGAAGCATTGGAAGATATAAATTTTCGCGAGTTCCATACAAAAATAGTAATTTATTGCCATATCTTTTTAATTCATTGAGCTAGAATCTTGATTTTTGTTGGGCACTATAAGCTTATAAACCTTTATATTTGGTACTATACTACGATATATCTACATTCGCACGGCTCACTAATTTCGAAAAAAATACTGTTCACTATGGTGCGTTATCGCGGAGACGGCCGGGAGCGAACTGATTTGAGGTGTGCTAATGGCACCTACTTCGGACAGGCAAAGTGACACACAAAGTAGATGCATTATCTAGTGTTAGCGTAATCTAGCGTTATATAGTGGTCTGTGATTAGAACTATAGGTCTAGCGCTTAACTGAGTCAATCCCTGTGGTATGGGAGGGGTGTTTTCGTCTCTCAAATTATCAGATGACATGTGACATAATGACGACGATGACGACCAAAACACCCCTCCCGTACCGCTCCCATATCTCAGGGACTGACTCATTTAAGGTGGTTGCTTTCGCTTGTGGCGCGATTTCTTTTCCCTGTTTTTTGCTCATCAAAGATCATCAACACTTATTCAGATAGCGCAAACTGTTTTGTGCTTAATAATATGACCTAACACACAAGTCTTAATTTAAAGTGTCACATAAATATCACTAGCTTAGCTACGATTGTGCTTCATTGGTTTTTACAGAGTTTTTTGTTTCAGGCACATTCATAGCCAAACGAATGATATTTATGTGACACTATAAATTAAAACTTGTGTTTTAGGTCATATAATTACCGGCAAATCCGTTTTCGCTATCTGAATAAGTGTTGATGATCTTTGATGAGCAAAAAACAGGGAAAAAAAAATCTTTTTTTTTTTAATTTTGCGCCACAAGCGAAAGCAACCACTTTAAGCGCTAGACCTATAAATAAAACTTATATTCTCAGGCAAGCACGGATAGACGCGGAGCTAAACAACATGGCGTGGCGAGTGAGACCTGAAGAGGTTTTAGTAGAAGTGGGCACTGGACTGGGAGCAAGTCCCGCCCTGCACAGCATCAATGAAGTCTTAAAGGTAATTTATATATCTAGTGGAATGCCCACGGGTTCGTCCGCTTGGAGTTTTTTCTATGCAAACTTCAACACCCCGCTGCACCCTCTTAAGGGATAAATTTCGGAAATTCCTTTCTTAGTGCACCCTTAGGCCACAAAAGGAATGAACCCTCCAAATTTCAGCTTTCTAGGTCTTATGGTATAGGCTGTGCACTGATAGTCAGTCAGTGAGTGAGTCAGTCAGTCACGCAACGATTTTATATCACGCAAAGCAGTAGTGCTCGCATTGCTGTGTTCCGGTTTGAAGGGTAAGGGTGCCGGTGAAATTACAGGCACATGAGACTTTTCACCTTTATGTCTCAGGGAGGCGGGCGCAGTGAAATGCCACATAGGGCGCGTCCGAGGTGGACGTGACCTATGAGGTAATGCACTATTCATAGGCAGAGGTTACCGCTTAACATCAGGTGTGCCATTTGCTTGTTCCGTCATTCAAGTAGTATAAGAAAATAAAAATGGTTTCTAATTGTTAAATGAAAACCATTGCAATGTCTACAAACAAACCTCCGTCAAACAGTCTACGCCTAGGAATACACAACTTTTGATTAACATTTTAACATTTATATTATATATTTTATTTATTTTAAAAAACACTCACATCAAAAATATTAAAAATTAAAAAAAAATACAAGGACAAAATAAATTCTGATATGTACAACAATAATGGTGTTCTAAACATTTACCACAAACATTGTACACAAAGGGAAAATAAAATAACAGTAAGAAACACAAAATTAAGAATAAGAACTAAAAACTAAAGCTAAAAATTACAAAAACATAAAAAAGTAATTACATTTTAAAGACTTGCGATGGAGCCAAAGTGGCTCAAAATTTATAGTTATAAACGAGGGAGCGTTATCTCCCTTATTTTAAAAGTGAATAGAGATTATTTTCAATATAATAATTCAGCTTTATGTACCTGATATTATTTTTGAGGATCATGTTTTTCTTAGGGCTCAAAGCTTTGACGTCAGTTTCATCGATTTTTCCCCGATAATACTTTAACCTTTCAAATGAATATAAAGTGTAGATATCTATTATCTTATGCCATTGAACTGGTAGACAGTTTGATAAACTAAACAGTTGTCTATCTATATAAGTGAAACCGAAAGGGGTGACTCATACTTATAATAGATACACAAACTATAAAGAATGGAAAAATAGACTAGAATCATTTAGTGGCACATATAAATAACACATTCACAAGATTTATAAAGTTATAAGAACTAAGTGCTACGTACTATATATAAATAAATAATAAATAAATAAATAATGCTGGACAGTTCACACAACATTATCTAGCCCCAAGCTAAGCCAGAGCTTGTGTTATGGGTACTAGATAACTGATATACTTAATATAATACATTACACAGATAGATATTTTTATTATGCATAGAAAACACCCAGAACACCCTGAACAAATATCTGCAGAACGCACAAATTATTTGTTCCGAGGCGGGAATCGAACCCGCAACCTCCTGCGTCGCAGGCGAACCATCGCCAGCCGCGCCACAGAGGTCGTCAATATATATACATATACACACGTTTTTTTCCCCAAAAGGGTAGGCAGAGCCTCCTTTCACAGTGGGTTGCACCATCGTGGAATATGGACGTGACAAGTACGTACTACGAACTACCACTCGTCAATTACAAAAACAGGTAGATAGGTACAAACATTACTTTACTAAGTATTCTAAATTAAATAATTCTGTATTCAATTTTTTTATCACCGATAAAAATTATTAATATTTGGTATTAAACAGAAGTAATATCATAAAAAATATAAAAACAATAAAAAACGTGATATAATTATTAAAAATAAATAATACTGGACAGTTCACTCAACATTATCTAGCCCCAAGCTGTGCCCCAAGCTTGTGCTATGGGTACTAGATAACTGATATACTTAATACAATACATTACATAGATAGATATTTTTTATTATACATAAAAATTACCCAAAACACCCTGAACAAATATTTGTTCCGAGGCGGGAATCGAACCCGCAACCTCCTGCGTCGCAGGCGAGCCTTCGCCCGCCACGCCACAAAGGTCGTCAGTGTCAGAGGTGACAGATTTGTTCTGATCGCGAAAGTTTAAAAATACTAGTACCATGGCCAGTACCAAACAGTGCATTGGTATAAATATTCATAGACTCATAAATATTCATAGTTTTATTATTATTTTTCAAGTGTAAACCACACTTTATGGATAACATTAAATTTAAATGTAACCCATAAATTCAGTTCCAAAAACCCCGTCCCATCGGCGCTATAGCCGAGTTGATAGTGCCCGCGAATTTCGTCTTCAGCGTCATAGTGTTCTATGGCCGAACTGGTAAAGGCATTGCCGATCACAGGCAAGGTTGCGGGTTCGAGTCCCGCTGGAACGGAACTTTTGGGTTACATTTAAATTTAATCTCATAAATATTGCAGGAAAGCATATAATAGTACAATTAAAATAGCATTGTCCAATTACTTAGCATCAATACATTCAATTCATTAATGGAAAGGTGTAAGTTCATTTCAGTTAGTTAAAAAGCTTGTCGTTTTATTTGCTAGTATAATTTGACTGTTGCACGATACCTGTGTGGATGGCCTTCGTCGTATTCCCACTTGTCTAGTTTACCCCTGCTACATAAATATCCTTGGATTAGTTACACAGTGTTTTGTATTTTGCATTGACAAGCAGTAACAACGATATATAGCGTAGTTGATTGCTTAAAACTGTTAAGCTAAGTGAATTTTATATTTAAAACTAAATAAAACAGTTTGGTTCCACCTGCTATTTTATTTACACCTGTACTTCTGTCGAGTAGCGAATCCGCCGAATTACAATCTGTCCAATCCAGAATCTGTCGAGTAGCGAATCTGCCGAATTACAATCTGTCCAATCCAGAATCTGTCAAGTAGCGAATCTGCCGAATTACAATCTGTCCAATACAGAATCTGTCGAGTAGCGAATCTGCCGAATTACGAATCTGTCCAAGAATCTATCCTACACCGAACAAGCGTTTCAAATTCGATCGTATGAGACAACACACTATTCTTTTTTTTATTTTTATTAACCTATTGTGTCCTTTTGCTGGGCAAAGGTCTGCCCCAAAATTTTCCACTCATCCCGGTTTTTGGCAGTTTACCACCACTCTTTCTCGTAAGCCTCGACATCGGCCAACGCCTTCTCGGCCGGCCCCCTCGTTTCCTTCCTTCTTCAGGCACCCAAAGAGTAACTATGTTCGCCTACTTCTCGGGGTGCATCCGACTGACGTGGCCAGCCCATTCCCACTTGAGCTTTGCGTCAAAACATGTTCTGTGTTTATTAGTAGCACGGTAAATGTTTTGCTGAACGGATTAGCAGACAACTTCCAAAGTATATCAACCATTTTTTTAAAGGTGCAATGTTTATGAAAACTTTACTTTAAGAAAACTTGGGGTTAATTTTGGGGAAAAATGTTGGGTTGCAGGATTTTGATCCTGTAGTTAGTTGATAATGTAAGATCCCGTAGTTGCTTTGTAACATTGATATGGCACATTTATTCATGTATCTCAACTACATATTATGTATAGATAACAGAACCCTACGAAAGCGATTCTTCGGTTTTTCATCAATAAACCGTCATTCACGAAGTTAAAAAAATAAACAAAATAGAATCACGTCTACTAGTAGATTATAACTTCGTATTAAAATTAGTATGAAGTGTTCATAAATTGCTAGAAAATTGCTCCTCTAGAAAATACTACCCTTGTACGAGTGCAACATAATCTAGAACTTCTTGCAGGCAGCCGGCACTTGCCAAGAGGCGATAATTCTTAATAATTTTATTTATTACTATCTTGCGGAGAATGCTCGAGCTAGGTTATTTGTTATATAAGTTCTTAGAAAGTGAAGTTGATTCAGGAGGCGGGCGAGTTATCATCATCATCATCATCACAGAAGTTCACCGCTGGAAATTGGCCTCCCTGATAGTGCCACGACGACGAACAGTCTTGTACCGCCTCCATCCACCGACTTCCTGTGACCTTTATAACGTCTTTGGTCTATCGAAACTTCCTCTACTGCTTCAACTAGTTTGTGGTCGCTACCCAAAAATCTTCATACCCCAAAGGTGCATAACTATAAAGGCCATATACTTCTGCGAGGTATATGGCCTGGGGGGTTAGTACGAGAATTTGACAGTATTCGAAACTACATGAAGTTTCGTTTCCTTCCATACATTTACTGGCAGCGCCCCTAGCGAAAACGAGGAGAAAACTAAGGACGCTGTCAGAAAATGTATTGAAGGAAACGAAACTTTATATAGTTTCGAATACTGACAAATTCTCGTACTAAGGGTACTGCCCATTGCCACTTCAACTTAATAATTCTGAGAGATATTTCTGGGATCTTGTTTGTTTGCGAAACCTAAAATAAAAATAAAATTAAATTAACTTCTCTTTTCGAATTCTATCACGAAATGAAACTCCGAGCATAGCTCTCTCCATAGTCTGCTGTGCAACTTTGCGATTTTGTATGAGGCCAATTGTTAGCAACCACGTCCCACACGACAGGAAATATTATAATTCTTTTCGAAAAAAAACCGACTTCGCAGCTAGATTTTTTTCCCCAATACAAGATTTTATAACATTAGTGATCAAAACCGTCTGCTGATTGGTCACAATGAGCCTAAGCACGGCCAGTCTACTATTATCCATCGAGGAGTTCCGTTGTTCACCTTCCGTCTCTATCATCATATCAGCTCGCTAACACCATCATATTGTATTGTCATCGGAATTTTACAGGTATGCCAAATTACACTAGGATATCGGAAAGTCGCCACCCGTGAAATACTTATCATTGAGTAGTTCCATGTCCATCTCTGGTCTTCTTCATCAGTTCCACTTCATCAAATGGAACTTTCTAAATGCACATGCTTGACTTGTTGCTGAAAATACCGAAATCGCTATAAGAAGTGCCTATAATATTTGAGATGAAAATATCAAGTCAACTAATAATAATAAAAAACAAACTGGTTCATAAATGACCGAGATATGGTAAAAACATTTTAAAAAAAACATACGTCTTGAGAACCTCCTCCTTTTTTGAAGTCGGTTAATAATAGTGATAATTTTCTAGCTATCACTCGGTTGGAGCACGCGAGGCAATGTCAGCGCGCCTTCTAACAACGTCAGCGTGCCCTCGAACAACGTCAGCGCTGCGCTGAATCTGTCATCCTTCACCGTGGGTCTCTACAAGGGGAACAGAGTAGCTGTCAAGAAGATACATAGAAAGAAATTGGATCTTAATAAGAAGCTGATGTGGGAAATAAAGCAGGTAAGTTATTATAGTAAGAGAACGAAGAGACGATGACTGTAAAGTATTATTTATTGCGTGAAACACATGTGTACAAAGGTGGTTTAGGTATAAGCATGATTCAATGTATTTCTACTGTTACGTGTGCAATGTCTGATTTACAATGTCATTCATGATGATTTAATTAAAGAAAGTAAGATAACATTGGAATAAATAAACAAGGATTTAGATGAGATTCTCATTAAACATTTAGTTAAATATGAGTAATAATATTGAAACTTGTATTAAAATTTGAAATTTAATAATAAAAAAATAAAAAAAACGAATGTCAAACTGTAAGATCTTTGTCATTAATGAATTCATTTATATTATAATAACATTTGACTGTAAGTATCGTTTTTATCTTTCTTTGGAACTCCAAATTTGGCAGTAGTCTTATGCTCCGTGGTAGTTTATTATAAATAGATAGGCCATACCAAATATGCTCTTGCTCATCATTGTGGTTTTCCTTTCTGGAAGACAGATTTTATGGTTGTCACGCCTGTTGCGGACAACGATATCTGAATGAGTACGAAAGGCATCTGGATCAGATTTGACAAACATAGCTGTCTCCAAAATATACAGTGATGGTAGAGACAAAATTGTATACTGTCTAGAATTATACTATTCTTACTGTCTAGAAACCGAACCAAAAACTAAAACGCAGATTATTTTATACAATGACAGTGGATGTGTTCCGCAAGATCTACAAAACATATATCAGCTAGAGGATTACGTAACTCTGTTGCTATCAGTTTCAATGTTGTTTCTATCTGAAAGGGTGCTCTTGCGATTACCCAATTTACGCCAGTTTACCTACAAAGCTTGATTGCAACTAGACTGCATAAATTAGGTAACCGCAAGAACGTCATTTCAAATAAAAACAGCATTGAAATCCATTGAAACCGATAGCACAGAGTTACGTAATCACGCCACAGGCGTTGGAATATGTATTTCAAGTGTGAATCCCGTATTTCCAAAAAAATAGAAGAAAGCAACCAAGATACCACAGACTCTTCGTCGCAAATCTTATGAAGAGAGATTACACGCCTTACGCCTCACTCCTTGAAGAAAGACGCCTTCGCGGTGACCTCATAGTAACGTATAAATCCTGACCTTCCAATACAACCTGCCAGAGCTACATGATATCCTTGTAAAGAGAGAAAGATCATGTCGTGGCCTACACTACACTGTGCCTTCCGGTTCGCAGTCGCCACTCAAACCTTTTGTCCAGCAGCTGTTGGTTCTGCGAGCATTAGCTCTGTCATGTGTCTTACTAAGGAACTAAGAACGGGTTCGTGTGTTTTTTTAAATTTATTTGTATACTACTTTAGATGACGGAACAAGCAAATGGCTCACGTGATGTTAAGCGGTACCCTCTGCCTACAAACAGTGCATTATCTCATAGGTCACGTCCACCAAGTACGCGCCCTATGTGGCATTGCACTGCGCCCGCCACCCTGAGACATAAAGATGGAAATGGTCTTACGTGCCTGTATTTCACCGGCACCCATACCCTTCCAACCGGAACACAGTAATGCGAGCACTACTGCTTTACTACTAACCTTCCATAGGAACTAATAACACCTTCATGTGTCTTACTTAGGAACTAATAACACCTTCATGTGTCGTACTTAGGAACTAAGAACTCGTTCATGTGTCTTACTTAGGAACTAAGAACACGTTCATGTGTCTTACTTAGGATCTAAGAACTCGTTCATGTGTCTTACTTAGGAACTAAGAACACGTTCATGTGTCTTACTTAGGAACTAAGAACTCATTCATGTGTCTTACTTAGGAACTAAGAACACGTAACTTAGGAACTAATAACACCTTCATGTGTCTAACTTAGGAACTAAGAACTCGTTCATGTGTCTTCCTTAGGAACTAAGAACTCGTTCATCTGTCTCCCTCAGGAACTAAGAACTCGTTCATGTGTCTTCCTTAGGAACGAAGAACTCGTTCATGTGTCTTACTTAGGAACTAAGAACTCATTCATGTGTCTTACTTAGGAACTAAGAACTCATTCATGTGTCTTACTTAGGAACTAAGAACACGTAACTTAGGAACTAATAACACCTTCATGTGTCTAACATAGGAACTAAGAACTCGTTCATGTGTCTTCCTTAGGAACTAAGAACTCGTTCATGTGTCTCCCTCAGGAACTACGAACTCGTTCATGTGTCTTCCTTAGGAACTAAGAACTCGTTCATGTGTCTTACTCAGGAACTAAGAACTCATTTATGTGTCTTACTTAGGAACTAAGAACTCATTCATGTGTCTTACTTAGGAACTAAGAACACGTAACTTAGGAACTAATAACACCTTCATGTGTCTAACTTAGGAACTAAGAACTCGTTCATGTGTCTTCCTTAGGAACTAAGAACTCGTTCACGTGTCTCCCTCAGGAACTAAGAACTCGTTCATGTGTCTTCCTTAGGAACTAAGAACTCGTTCATGTGTCTTACTTAGGAACTAAGAACTCATTCATGTGTCTTACTTAGGAACTAAGAACTCATTCATGTGTCTTACTTAGGAACTAAGAACACGTAACTTAGGAACTAATAACACCTTCATGTGTCTAACTTAGGAACTAAGAATGCGTTCATGTGTATTCCTTAGGAACTAAGAACTCGTTCATGTGTCTCCCTCAGGAACTAAGAACTCGTTCATGTGTCTTCCTTAGGAACTAAGAACTCGTTCATGTGTCTTCCTTAGGAACTAAGAACTCGTTCATGTGTCTCCCTCAGGAACTAAGAACTCGTTCATGTGTCTTCCTTAGGAACTAAGAACTCGTTCATGTGTCTCCCTCAGGAACTAAGAACTCGTTCATGTGTCTTCCTTAGGAACTAAGAACTCGTTCATGTGTCTCCCTCAGGAACTAAGAACTCGTTCATGTGTCTCCCTCAGGAACTAAGAACTCGTTCATGTGTCTTACTTAGGAACTAAGAACTCGTTCATGTGTCTTCCTTAGGAACTAAGAACTCGTTCATGTGTCTCCCTCAGGAACTAAGAACTCGTTCATGTGTCTCCCTCAGGAACTAAGAACTCGTTCATGTGTCTTCCTTAGGAACTAAGAACTCGTTCATGTGTCTCCCTCAGGAACTAAGAACTCGTTCATGTGTCTCCCTCAGGAACTAAGAACTCGTTCATGTGTCTTACTTAGGAACTAAGAACTCGTTCATGTGTCTTCCTTAGGAACTAAGAACTCGTTCATGTGTCTCCCTCAGGAACTAAGAACTCGTTCATGTGTCTTCCTTAGGAACTAAGAACTCGTTCATGTGTCTCCCTCAGGAACTAAGAACTCATTCATGTGTCTTACTTAGGAACTAAGAACTCATTCATGTGTCTTACTTAGGAACTAAGAACACGTAACTTAGGAACTAATAACACCTTCATGTGTCTAACTTAGGAACTAAGAATGCGTTCATGTGTATTCCTTAGGAACTAAGAACTCGTTCATGTGTCTCCCTCAGGAACTAAGAACTCGTTCATGTGTCTTCCTTAGGAACTAAGAACTCGTTCATGTGTCTTCCTTAGGAACTAAGAACTCGTTAATGTGTCTCCCTCAGGAACTAAGAACTCGTTCATGTGTCTTCCTTAGGAACTAAGAACTCGTTCATGTGTTTCCCTCAGGAACTAAGAACTCGTTCATGTGCCTTCCTTAGGAACTAAGAACTCGTTCATGTGTCTCCCTCAGGTACTAAGAACTCGTTCATGTGTCTCCCTCAGGAACTAAGAACTCGTTCATGTGTCTTCCTTAGGAACTAAGAACTCGTTCATGTGTCTCCCTCAGGAACTAAGAACTCGTTCATGTGTCTTACTTAGGAACTAAGAACTCGTTCATGTGTCTTCCTTAGGAACTAAGAACTCGTTCATGTGTCTCCCTTAGGAACTAAGAACTCGTTCATGTGTCTTCCTTAGGAACTAAGAACTCGTTCATGTGTCTCCCTCAGGAACTAAGAACTCGTTCATGTGTCTTCCTTAGGAACTAAGAACTCGTTCATGTGTCTCCCTCAGGAACTAAGAACTCGTTCATGTGTCTTACTTAGGAACTAAGAACTCGTTCATGTGTCTTCCTTAGGAACTAAGAACTCGTTCATGTGTCTCCCTCAGGAACTAAGAACTCGTTCATGTGTCTTCCTTAGGAACTATTAACACTTTCAAGGTGTCTCACTCAGGACCGAATAATGCTCACTTGGAAGTGTGTCCCACAGGCCCGCAACGTGTCGCACGAGAACACCGCCCGTTTCATCGGAGCCTGCGTGGACTGTCCTCTAGTGTTCGTACTAACAGAGTACTGCCCCAAAGGATCACTCAAGGATGTCTTAGCCAATGATGAATTGCAACTTGACTGGAACTTCAGGACCTCACTGGTGCATGATATAGTGCAGGTAACAATTGCTTGCATTCTTTAACAATGGGAAAAGCCCCCATTTTCGAATAAAAAAAAAAAAAGTAGTTCAATTTGACTCAATAGATGGCACTGACTCAAGTATGCTTGTCAAAATTAACAAATGCATTGTCTGTGCTTTTGTGAGATAGTAACAAAATACCACGAAAATATATCACTACGTTGTTGACTTTGACATTTCACTTTATTTTGAAAGCTAGGTTCAAAGCAGCGCCATCTATTAGCGCATGATTTGAAACGTCCGTGAAAACCCCTCGTTGTTAACAATTAAGGTAACAAAATTGTTTGTAACTGTTGGAGATAGTGTAGAAAATTACGAATCTCACGAGAGATCTAAGAACTCTTTCGCTTACTCTTGTTGATTATTTGATTTTTATTAATTCACTTCGTAGCATTAACTTGTCATACATACATACATGTACAGCGAGCGACAGACGATAGGTGGTCAAAAACGATAACTAACTGGTACCCCATGGACAAAAAGAGACGGCCTGGAAGACCGCATAAACGTTGGAGCGATGACATCGCTAAAACGGCAGGCATTACCTGGAGCAGAGCAGCTAGAGATAGAGAGAGATGGAGGCAGATGGAGGAGGCTTTTACTGCTCAAAGTGGTACTTACACTGGTTGAGATATCCGAAAATTCTGAATAAATAATTATATTTATGATTAGGATAAGTCAATAAATTGTTAATTTTAAATATTAGAAGTGTAAGAGAAATTAAAGCTTATACACTCATCAACACGGTCTAGGGATATTTCATACTCAATTAAATAACTCGAAAAGTACTGGCCGCATTGGAATCTTTTATACACCGATTTGTTTGTAATTTATCTCAGACTAATTCCAAATTCAAATTTTTGAAAATGCTTTTGTTTAAGTGGCATATAAATGTCTTGATGTGTAGGAGAGGGAATTTTCATTTGTGCGAAATTTAGAAAACAATACGAATTACGTTTAGTTACAGTTTTTTTTCATTTTTAAACGCAAGATAAAGTTTAAATTGAGGTATTGTAGGTATTGTCGTCAACATTTGACGAGGGCGGAGATGTTACGAGCTGTGGGAATGCTGGAAGCTGGGTCTGTTCAGCGTAATGTTGCTGAGGACATAGGGACCCACCAAAATGTAATTTCAAGATTGTGGACACGCTATCGTGCCACAGGTGAAGTAGCGGAGAGGCACCGGGGGCCAAGTCGCATCACTACCCCCAGACAAGACCGATTTTTGCAAATTACTGCGCGATCTCAACCAAATGCAACGGCGACTCAATTGGTCCAAAGGCTGCGAGTGGAACACCAAGTGCTTGTGATGGGCCAAACTGTAAGAAGGCGACTGCATGAAAGCAATCTACGGTCTCGTAGACCACTCCGGGTCCCACCTTTACGGAGAGGCAATCGTGGACGACGATTAGAATGGGTTCGGAACCACGTGGACTGGGGCCGTGAGCAATGGTCCAATGTGCTGTTCACGGATAAATCCAGGTTCGGCTTCCATCCAGATTCACGAAGGACGCATGTTTGGCGAGTTCCTGGACGATGGAGCCGTCTTCAGAACCCTCAGGAAGTTCACCCATACCAAGGAGGAACAATTATGGTTTGGGCAGGAATTCGTCTTGGAGGACGGATGGATCTCGTTTGGGTGCGGGGCAATATGACGGCAGAACGATACGTCCAACAGGTGCTGGGGCCCGTAATCTTGCCCCACAGAACACAAATGGGGCAAGATTTCCTGCTCATGCACGACAATGCCCGGGCACACACGGCGAGAACGGTAGCAGCTTGGTTACATACACACAATGTTAGGGCCTTAGACTGGCCTGCTCAATCGCCAGATCTAAATCCCATTGAGCATGCGTGGGATATGCTGCAAAGAAGAGCTCTGAAGGAAGTTCCGGAAAATCTGGCTACAGAAGATCAACTTTTTGCGCACCTCAGAAGGACATGGGACAATATTCCGCAGCAAGACATTGACAACCTTGTTCTGAGCATGCCGAATCGTTGCCGATGTGTTATGAACATCATGGGCGCTTTCTCAGACTACTAACTTCAAGTTTATAAACACAAATTAAATGATTTTTCTATTTTTTTCAGTTTTTACTCATAAATTAAAAGTTAATTCATGTACGGTTACCGTCTATGCTTAATTTTTTTTCCATAAAATCCTGAAATTTTAATCGAAGTACCTTAACCATTATTAAAAAATGGTAGAATAATATAACGTATCTTTTAAATATATACATATCACATAAATAATTAACACATTGATAGTAATTCGCTTTTTTTAAAAATATCCCTAGACCGTGTTGATGTGTGTATATACATACATACATAGAGACACGCCTATTTACCCGAAGGGGTAGGCAAAAGGCCTCTTTTCATCGTGGGTTGCATCATCGTTGGAATATAGACGTGACAAGTTGCTTCCTTGACTGACTCAGCTAACACTTTCTTCCAGTAAGTAACACATTCCTTAAAAATCTAGCAGCCTTATACCAACGAATCTAGTCTGGGTAATCCCTTAGTCGGCTTTAACGACATCCGTAGGAGGAGACAGAGGGGTCTATTCTTGGGCCGAACACCATATCAACCATATTAAATTAATTTGAATTAAAAAAATGAACTTGAAAGATAATCAATCTATGAAATTGAATTAGAATGAAGCTTTTCAGGCCATAGTGATAACCCTATGGCCTGAAAAGCTTCATTATAAAAAGAAAAGAAGAAAGAGGTATTTATAGAAAGAGGGTATTTGTCCATTATCCCATAGGTTTTGCTGTATAATTTCCATGTGATGATCAACAAATAGTATGAGAGACCGCCGCGGCTTCGCTCGAGTGGGTTCGGGACACAAAATATGACAATAGTAACAAGTCGATTTTATTTATCATTGTAGCTAATGTCAATCAAGGTCATATAATCTATCTCTGATCCAAATTTTATACAAATCGGTTCAGCTGTTACGGCGTTATTATGAGCCAGTTTACATGTCTGCCAGTTTCTGACCGGGGCGCGGTTGTCCTCGCAATTTATTGTGATTTAGAGCAATGCTAAGTATTTTTTTGTGTCTTATTAAATAAAAGGATTATCAACAATAAATCAGAATTATATTCATTAAGGAACTAACTTTACTTTGGTATAATTTTTTGTTTGGTATTACGCTTTGAATGAATGAGTGAAAAACGTTTATTGCACACCTCATAAACTACCTAAAATAAAAAATAATGCACAAAAATAACACAAAAACTAAATGTACGCTAAGAAGCGATCTCTTCCAGACAACCTTTGGATGGAGAGGAGCTAAACTTATGTGGAATATTTTATTCATCAATATAAATCGTGGTTAACTGCCGGTATAATGCGTGGAAATAGGCAGAAGTTTTTTTATTTTTATTCTTAATGTTATCAATAATCGACATTATAGTAAATGTGGTGTCAACAAGGATATATGCCTGATTTATAGGATTTTGAAGTCAGTCATTTTGACGAATTTTTGTAATGGAAATATGACTCTGAAGTTTACTTATTTTTCAGTAAAACTGGGTGATGGAGATTGATCATTACAAAACAAATAAAGTAGAATTTGCAAATGTAGTAAATTGTGTGTCAATTAAATAGTTTTTTTCTATTTTTGCACTTATTTAACATTATAACAGTTTTTCATACGATGTTAAATTAAGGCGCTTAAAATCTTAGATTACTCGCTTACCTTGATCGTTGATGTTTTGTGATTAATTGTTCCCGGTAAAATGCGGATGCCACAATCGTAAAAGTGACAACAAAGATCTTCACTATCGCCCGACAATAGGACAAGACGTTTATGACCAATTTATAGAAAATTACTAATACCTACGTCCGCCATAAAAGTGACAATAACTCTGTTATTAAAACGTAATGTCACGGTCACAGATAGTGCTACTGAAAGTAGCTGTAGTGCTTGACACATGTTAAGGGATGTGCTATCATCACAGCACAATAATGTAATTGGATGTTCAGAAAAGACATTTAAGTTTTTGTTCATTGAAATAGGTTAACAAATAAAAAAGATATATGTGAATAATTTAAAGTGCTCACGCAGAAAAGGCTAAACCGATTTGGTTGAAATTTGGTATACTGATTTATTGTAGCTTGGATTGAGCTAATTTTTATCCCGGTATAACGCAACCGAAGCTGCGGGCGGACACTAGTTTAAACATAATAGAGTATGAATTTTGCTTACCAACTCCACGATAGCATTTTGTATAAGACTAGATATAAATTACTGAGCGCTGACCCACTTTAAAAGGCGGCAATGCGCCCGGAACACATCCTGGTTAATTTGATTCAGCCACTTGAGACGCCACAAACTGCATTTATTATTCTCTTAGGAGTAAATTATCTCATAAATATATTACGACTTTATAATAAAGCACCTTTAGCAGAGTTCTCAGAACATCTTGTACGCCATAGATTCAACGAAAAATTTTGTATGAGGAGAAGAAGGTGAGCTCACGCTCTGATACCGTGTTTTTGTGTATACAAAATTAATATAAAAAGATTTGTTAAATTTTGATTATGACTTCAGTAACTCAATTAATAAGTTAACAAATATTTTAATGATTAAAACAATTTTGGGATTTGTTTAACAGGGTATGTGCTATCTACACGGTGGATTGGGCGCTCACGGCAAGCTACGTTCTTCCAACTGCCTCATAGATGGGCGTTTCGTGCTCAAGATATCGGACTATGGACTCAACACGCTCTGCACGCCCACCGACCTCATCAAGGATGACACTTATTATTACAGTAAGTAGAATAGTTATAGTAGCTTGCGACTCCCGACTTCTGAACCTCCGTGGTTTCGAATTTTATGACAAACCCTCATCTGTCTATACGTGTTTAAAGTGGCTGCCCGACCAACCTTTCAGGGTTATCTACTTTCTAGAATCTATATTATGATCTAAAGCTAAATTAAATCTCTAAATTAAAATTAATTAATTGATCTCTAAATTAGTGTCCAAGTAGGTTTTAAGGTGCAATAGGTTCACAGCATGTCTATAATGAGCTCTGGAATTTTTTAATTTTTTGATAAGAGTTTCTTACAGTTTTCAAGAAGAAAAAAAATTATGGTATTCTTAAGCTTTTTATCTAATGAAATCATAAACTCTGTTACACTTTTTGAATTGCTTCTTTTGATTCACATTTGGTAGCAACTTAATTAAATTTTGTTTTTAGTGATTTATTTATAGGTTATTTATTTTACTAACATAATTTAAGTTATTTTTGTGTTACTAACCCAATATGGATCACTGGTCTGAAATAAACGCTTATATTATATTATTATTTAAGGTCAGACCAACGCGTTCAGCCCGCGTCCTCAGTGGCGTGCACGGTGGCGATCAATGGTAAGACAATAGATCGCCACCGTGCAAGCCACCGCGGACGTGGGCTGAACGCGTTGGTTTGGCCTTAGCTTAACTCGCTGTAAAATTATATCTAGTTATTATACTACAACTGGTTGGCTCAATAGGGTTTTAGAATAAAATAAAATGTACAGATAAACTGGGTAGGATCTTGAATGTTGAGATTAATGAAGTTCATTCAAGACATTTCATTTATCTTCCATGGAACCAGACAGTGAGCTCAATGGGACCCTATTGAGATAAAAAAAACATAATAACTTCTGAGTTGCTTAATACATAATTGACAGTTCGCGAATAACGCCAACTTACGTTGACATCTAAAAAACTCATTAAATATTCACGATTTGTGTTCAAAGTTTGATTAATCAGATAACATTATCAAGGGCTGGATCTCTAACAATCCAAATGGATTTGAATCGCTGGCTATCTTAATAAAGCCCTCATCTTGATACTAAGTTGCAGCCTTCAGGAATTTAATCAAAGGAATGTGAAACTATTTCCAAGGCCCAGTTTTTATTGCGCTCTGGAAGAGTTATATTGTTGTTAGTATTATAAAGCTTCTCACTGGTGCCGTAACTTGTAAACTTATAATAATTCGAATAAAAAAGCGATTTCGAAGCTAGGAATTTTATAATATTAGTGATTGGAACCGTGTGCTGATCACAATGAGCCTAAACACGACCAGTCTACTATTATCCATCGAGGATTGTCTCCATCATCAGATCAGCTCGCTGTCACCATCATATTATATTGTCATCGGAACTTGACAGGTATGCCAAATTTCAGCTCAATCGGATATCGGAAAGTCACCTTTATTGCCACCTGTGGAATACTTATCATCGAGTAGTTCCAATGGCCATCTCTGGTCTTCTTCATCAGTTCCACTTCACTAAATGGCACATTCAGAATGCACATACTTGACTTGTTGCTGAAAACACTGAAATCGCTATATGTGTGTCTATAATATTTGAGGAATTCCCTCAATTCCTCATGGATCCTATTATCAGAACCAGATTTTGATGAAAATGGGACAAATATGGAAGTATATCGTATCAACTACCAATACTCACTGGTGCGTTATAGATAGATAGATAGATAGATAGATAGATAAACACTTTATTGCACACCAAATAGAAAAATAAAAAGATAAAAGAACAAAAACAATAACAGTAATGTACAACGGGCGGTCTTATCGCTAAAAGCGATCTCTTCCAGACAACCCTTGGATGGACAAGATAATACAAAATCAAAAAACGGCGGTGCACATGTAAAACTTACCTACACAAATACAGTGGTGGCCATATAATTAAGAACGCTGATATAAAGGGAAGATTTTTTCCAACTAAGATGCAAAACTAATTGTATGCATTTGTTTTTATTTCTCTCGGTATCGTAAAACATTTCCATATTACCACTGTATTGATTGATACACATGATTGGCTAAAAATCAACAGGCACAAACTTTTTACACTACTTTTAAACAAAGTATTCCATAATACTGGCTGGTCACGTAATTAAGAACGCTAAGTAGTTTATACCTTTATTCAAATTTAAATAAAGAACACTCAGTCGATTTGTTACTGTTTGTATAATTTTGGCGCCATTACGTGCTGTAAAAGATTAAAGGTGATTGCTTCTTTAGAAAAAACAATGGGAAAAAATAAAAGTTGTGATAAATCTACAAGGGAAGTAATAATAAAACTTCGCCGGAAGAATTGGTCTTATAAAAAGATAGCCGACCATCTGCAATGTTCAAAAACGATGGTTTTCCACGCTGTAAAGCATTTTGCTACGTATCAAACTACTTCGAATGTTCCACGTGTACCTAAACAGAGAAAAACAACTCCTCGAGATGACCGAAACATCGTTCGTATGGCAAAACAAAATCCTTTTAAAGGGTCCAATGAGCTTAGAAAAGAATATTTTGGTGAAAACAACCCTTCAGCAATCTCAGCACGCACTATTCGAAGACGTTTGGTAGAAGAAAAATTGCACGGTAGGATAGCAAGAAAGGTACCCATGTTAAAACTTTGCCACAGGCAAGCCCGGCTTGCATTTGCGAGAAAGTATGAAAACTGGACTGTGCAACAGTGGAAAAATGTACTTTTTTCTGACGAGACGAAAATAAACAGAGTATGTTCTGATGGAAAACGATATGTACGACGTCCCCCGAATACAGCATTCTACCCAAAGTACACGAAAGTTACATTAAAGCACGGTGGTGGAAATGTGAAAATTTGGGGTTGCTTCTCTGGACATGGTGTAGGACCTGTAAAGTTGATAGAAGGTAACATGGATCAGTTCCAATACAAAAATATACTGGAAGAAACAATGTTACCATACGCTGAAGACGTTCTACCGGTCATTTGGACATTCCAGCATGACAATGATCCAAAGCAGATATTTGTTCCGGGTGTTCTGGGTGTTGTCTATGTATAATAAAAAATATCTATCTATTTAATGTATTGTATTATGTATATCAGTTACCTAGTACCCATAACACAAGCTCTGGCTTAGCTTGGGGCTAGATAATGTTGTGTGAACTTGTCCAGCATTATTTAAAAAAAAAAAAAAAAAAAAAAAGCACACTGCACGCACCGTAAAGGAATTTCTTACAGCGCAATTAGTTTCTGTCTTAGACTGGCCTGCTAACAGTCCAGATCTAAACCCAATAGAGAATCTGTGGTTTGAAGTAAAGAAAAAGGTTTCAAATACAAAGTGTGGAAATTTAAGAGAGCTGTATGAAGTTTTTTTAGAAGAATGGAACTCTATTTCTCTTGCGAAATGTCAAAAATTAATAGAGTCAATGCCTCGCCGGTGTAAAGCTGTAATTAAAAGCCGTGGATATGCTATTAACTATTAATTTTAGTTAAATATTTATTAAATTTCTTTTTATGTTTCCTGTGCTACATAATATTGTGATTTTTTAAATCTAAGTGTCATACAAAACAATTCCCGAGCAGTTAAATAAATCGTTCTTAATTATTTGTCCAGTTTCAGTACTATTTGAATGTGTTACTTTGATAAAATCAATAAAATGTGCAAAAAATAGTTAGCGATTTCATACTTTATTCTTAAGTCTGGTTGCTCTATTAATGTGACTATTATATAACATAACTAGTTGCTTCTCAGAAGGTACACATCTCTGTGTATGATACGATTTAAATAAAAAACTTCTAGAACTTCAAATCGTTCTTAATTATATGACCACAACTGTATATAATTAATAGCTGACCCGCTCGCGACTTCGTCGACGCGTAGACTTTCATACAAACTTTAACACCCTTTTTCAACCCCTTAGGGTGCGAATTTTCAAAAATTCTTAGTGCGCGCCTACACCCCTTAATAAATGCTTGTGCCAAATTTCAGACCTCTCGGCCCAGTAGTTTCCGAGCTTTCGTGATGAGTGGTCAGTGAGTGAGTGGACTTCTCTTTTATATATATAGATTATATACCTAACTATAGTTATATACTAATAACTAAACTACAACTAACCAACAGTATACCAATAGTACAACGCACCACTAAATAATAACAGTGAGATGTTGCGCCAAAGATATGGATTCGTTGATATATTTCATTAGTCTATAATATTTATTTATTAAATGAATAATTATTTAAAAAGATGAGCTTTAGCTTTATTTTCACCCTTGTCCATGGCTCCGTCAGTACAATAATATGTAGTGTAGTAGGAAAGGTTTCTATTATGCATCTTATTTCATCAAGTTTGCCACTTTTAACAATTGTAATAAACGTTAACGCAATTGTAATTGAAATGAAAATGAAATGAAATGAAAAACATTTATTTGGCACAAACAAAAAAAACAAAAAACAAACAGAACAAACAGAATACTAGGAAACAGTAGGACAAAAAACAGAAAAATAAATAAAAAATAACAACCAAAAACATACAAAAACAGATACAAAAACATAATTTAGACACTTAAGTTATAAATAAAAAAAAAAAAAAAACAATGTTTAATGTTTGTTTTGTTTTATGTTTTTTTTTCAATGTTTTTGTAATTGTTGTTGTGTTACGTTTAATGTGTAATGTATTGTATTAAGTATATCAGTTATCTAGTACCCATAACACAAGCTCTGCTAAGCATGGGACTAGATAGGTAATGTAGTGAGAACTGTCCAGCATTTTTTTTAACGAAACTTGGGACATTCCCTTAAAGTAAGTTTATATGCTCATCTCTTCTGCCTTATAAAGGGTTAAAAAGCCTTTTAATACCATCCACGACTGTTCTTAAACTCTGATTTATAGTTTACGATTGTGCTTTCTCGAGAAGTATATATTAATGTCTAAAACTTTCGCATTCCTTTGTTGGCTCAAGTTTGTTACAAATTACCTCGAATTCTAACTAAAATGGAGTCGAAAGTAAATTTGTAGCTTTTGTTTAACTCGTTACTAATAAACAGAATACAATAATGCGAGGTCAGGTGAAATATGTACTCTTCAACATTAATATAATGTACTAGCAACTCGACCCGGCTTCGGGATGAAAAGCAGTCAGCTTTTTTTTTGTCAAGGTTAAAAATAGATCAATATACGATGAGGGGAATGTATCATACAAGATTCATTTCAGGGTAGACAGCACGAGAAAACTCGGACTTGAAATGATTACCGCATATAGTCGAGCAAGTAGTATTGGACTGGGAATGTATGCGAATTGAATCCATACAAATATGGTAATGTCATATGGAATAGGAAAATAAAAGGGTTGTGGTCAATAAGGAAAATCATTGGCTGGAATACGAAGATCTACTTGTCCCGCGTCTACTTCGACGTGAAGGCCGCAGAGGTGGTGGAGTACATCAGGAAGAAAGCCGGAGTGGGTTTGAGGGTCATGAAGTTGGACTCTCGTCATAATGTGAGCTTTAGCTCATTTATGGTGAGGGTCCCTACGGAAAATGTGAAGACTTACTTGAGCCCTGACTCCTGGCCGAAAGGGGTGAAGTTCCGGCGGTTCAAGGGACGCCTGTCACGTGATCCCCCGGACCGCGACGCGTCGGCGATCACACGTGTGTTAGATTAAGTAATAAAGTGTTTTTTATTTGTATGTTAGTTTCTAAGGTATTTATGTTGATATGGGCTTACTGTTTAGGTGTAGTGCATTTCTCAGTAAGCCTGAAATAAAGATTTTTGAATTTGAATTTGAATTTGAATATTGTTTTTCCTTTATCATATTTGAAAACTATTGACCAACTGTATAATTTTTTGAATTCTCTGAGCTATTAACCTTTAGAATACCCGTATACATTGCTACGTCTGACCAGTTCCTCGAACACTATAATCGAAAAATAGCATCTCTTGCATTAACCTTTAAAATTGTTACTAGAGCAAAATAATAAGTTTGAACTACATAACTGTGGGTTTGAATTTGTTTACGTTGCCTGGCACGACACGTCTTGACATCGGAAGAGAGCTCATCCTAACATCATCGACACGTGGGTCTCGCTTTACGAAATCTTTTCTCCCCCATACGAGTATGTTGTGCCATGGACCTTGAGGTTTTTCCGCAAAAGTATAATATACAGAGCTTAAAAAAAGGCTAAGCAACGCAAAGGCAACGTCTCTGGTGTTGCAGAGCTCAATATGCGACGGTAACAGCTTAACCATCGGGCGGGCCACAGGCTGTTTCTCGAGCAATTACCTAAAAAAAAATATAGGGATAATGCGAGTAGGGAGTCGAGCCCTGAGGCTTGTGTATCGTTGTTTTGGCAAAATTTCCCATGCCATGCCAAACAACGGTGATTTTGTAGAGCTTTTTCCTACAAACTTCACCTTCCCATTCTAGGGATAAAAAAAACAAAATTCCTCAATCTTAGACTTTTTCCTTTATTGGTGTCACAAAACCTAGCTATCCAAATTTCAGAGTTGTGAGATTATGGTGACTAAGATTGATGGATAATTATTTTAAATTTCAGCGATTTCCATACAAAATTAGACATTCTGTCTTTTTAATGCATTGAGTTAGAAGCTAGATTTACTCGCGGCACTATTATCTAACAGACCATTATATTTGGTATGAACAAGTCGATGACTTGAGCTGTTTCTGAGAAAAAGGGTCTTGACAGACTGACAGATGAAGTGATTCTATAAGGGGCCCGTTTTCCTGTTGTCGTTTTCCTAAAAAGACGGAAACATGAGCCTATATTCACTATCGTTTGACTCCTAATCCAAGTTTTTTTTCTTTTTTTTTGTTAACTATGGTAGGCCTCTGTTTGACAACAATCTCACCTGTTGGTAAGTGATGATGTGGCCGAAGATGATGCACAAAGGTCTAGAAGGCACCTATTCACTCTAGCCTTGAAGAGACTCAGATTTTAGTTTTCAGGAAAGACAGACGACGGTAGGGTATTCCACTCCTTAGCAGTTCGCATTAAAAAGGTAGAACTGAATCGTTTGGTAAGAATAGAGGGTATACTATTGTGGCCATAACATACCTACATTTTTCTTTTTGTGACTGTTTCTTAGACATCGTTTTATTTTTAGAGCTACTATGGACTTCCCCGGAGTTGGTATCAGGCAGCATATACCCGGGGTCGGTGTCATCTCTAAAAGGTGACGTGTACAGTTTCGGCATCATACTGGAAGAGATTGTGCTGAGAGCTGGCCCTTTCCACCACTATACCCCAGCGTTGACTTATAAAGGTAAGCACTTCCGTAGCACATCTACGTAACAGTTGTAGGACTAGTAGAGTTTGCGTAGCAGTTGTAGCAAACAGAACAGTTACCTAGCATTCCGTAGCTTGTAACATAGCGTTGTATTTTTCATCGAAGAACACAGCTATGTTCGTATCAATTCGTATGAGCTTATCTACGAAGCAGCTGTAGTACTCTTAGTGAATTTTCGTAGCAGTTGTAGCAACGTCTGAGTAACAATAAATGTAGTAAATGTGAGTAGCTTGGTAACTCTGTTTATAGCCATCCCTCTTATAACATTTTCGTTTACTCGTAACACAATGTGCGTAACCCGCGTAGCACATATGCGTAGCACTCAGAGAACATTTTGCATGGAATCACTCCACAGTATTTGCGTAGCACTCCTTGGGCATTTTACGTAGCAGTTTCAGCGTAGCACCACTACGTAGCTAGCACACCTGCATAACTGTTGTAGCTCTCGTAATATTTGCGTAGCAACTAACTCACGTAGCAGTCAAATCCCAGCGATTTTGTTGCATAACAGCAATTGTGTTCACAGAGATAGTGTCTCGCGTGTGCGCCCGCGAGTCGCCGCCCTTCCGCCCCGTGGTGGGGATGACGGAGGTGGCGGCGGGGGGCGGGGGCGGCGCGGCCGTTGAGCTGTTGGACCTGGCCGCCAAGTGCTGGATTGAATCTGCGGATGACAGGCCATCGTTTGACACCATCAACGCGAACTATATAAAGCAAGTCATTTCCTTTTGTCAACATGTATTTTCAAAAGCTTTTATTTAACTTCATCTTCTAGTATGCAGGGACTTGCAAGATAATGGTACTCTCAGAGTAAGTACTTTTTTGTTTTAGTTAGAGAGAAACGATTGAGCCTATTTGTTTTTTATCGAGAAATATTACTTATCTGATCGTTCAATTTAACAAAAATCCAATAATGCTGTTTTGGTTTTATAAAATTTCACCTTATGTTTTCTCAGAACAAAGGTCTCTAACTAAAACAAAAAAGTGCTTAAACGCCCATAACAATTGAGCTGACATTTTGAATGCTTGTCAAGTTCCGATGACAATACAATATTATGGTGACAACGAGCTGATCTGATGATGGAGACGGAAGGTGGACAACGGGAATATTCGATGATTGATAGTAGCCTGGCAGTGTTTACTTTATGTAACAAACATTACCTCATGTAACAAAGAACTCACAGGTCAGATCACCAATTTCATAAAAACTTGTTTTGAAAAATATATTTTCATTTTAAAACTTAGTGGTATTTATTTATAGCTTATTTTTTCGTTTTAACATAAAACAGACAGACTTATTGCATTGTTTTTTATTACCATCGGTCACAAGGAACTTTCAGTGTCTGTGGCCCTAAATATGCAAACAGTATGTAAAAAACAAGCGTCAATCTTACAACAAGCATAACGAGCTATTTACTAGCATTTTTTAGTAATATCACATGACACAACCCATTTTATTTTACTGTCTGTACAAAAATGAAACTCATGAATTTCTGTTGACATAAAACGAATATTTTATAGGATCATTCACTTGAGGAATTACGAGTACTAACCCCTTTGCGACGCGTTAATGTCGTCTTTTCTGACACAACAATACGTTTTCTTTAGTTCAACGCGTCGCTTCGTTTCTTTTCATAATAGTAATGTGCTGTCACTATTTGCGACAAAGCTTATCCATTTGTTGAGAATAGTTTTCTACTTGCCCTTTTTTTTATTTCTTTATAATTGGAGTCGCACGGCTTGTGCATTTGCCGTTTTCAAGTATAGTTATTGATTAATGGCAGTCGATAAGCCATGTCAGAGGCCCTCGGGCGGCTTGACAAACTCCGACACCAGAGGCCAGCACTACCTCATACGAAACGAAACGAAACGAAGTATAGTTATTGTATTTTTAATATAATTTGCAACGTTCTATCCTTACAAGTCGTCAAAGTCACAGTCAAGTCATGTTTTAGTAAAACGATGGCCGTTTTACAAAAACTTTGGTAGACAATTTCCACCAATTTGAAAAGTCACACAATACACTTCCATTTCATTTCACTACACTTGTGCTCTATAGATGAGCAACATTGTTTAAAATGCCACCCAAATTACACAAAATATCTCAAAAAAGAACTAGGAAATTGAATAAAATAAAAGTAGACGACATCTTATTTCGGAAATGGCGGAAAAAGTCCTACTTACACTGTTAGAAGCGTTTATGGTACCTGTTCCATTCGTCTTTTTAAGGTGGATCGTGTCACCAGAGTGTCGCAAAATTATAATTTTTGGTGTTTTTTTGCCATTCATTCATTCATAGACACACGGCTTTTTCACCGAAAGTGTAGCCAGATCCTCAAACGGGCCTCTTTTCACATGGGTTGCACCATCGTGGGAAATAGCCGTGACAAGTGGTGAGCTCATCGCCGCTATTGCTTCCTACGACTGACTCTGCTAACGCTTTCTTCCAGTAATAACACATTCTTTAAATAAGCTGCCAGGACAAATCTTACAAACAAGTCCGGGTGGGTCCGGCCTTAGTCGGCTCTCACGACATCCACGGGAGGAGGCGGAGGGGTCTATTCTTAGGCGGGAAACACCACGGCTTCAAATAGCGAAAGCTGATTTCACGAAAACTACGAGACCCAACACACATGTTGTAATGGATAGTATCTCAAATATCATTAGTTTAGCTACAAATATCCTTAAATATATTTTAAAGCATTTTTTGGTTCTGGGATATTCATGTAGCTAAAACTAAAAATATATTTTTCAATACCGTTGCTGGAAAAGTGTACTTACAAGGCCTGTAAACATAGCTTGAAAGTTAATTATACCAAACTAGTGCGACTTCTTTACAATATTTTCTTATTTTTTTATTTATTTTCTTCTTTACTTGGTATAAGATTTGTCCTAGCTGCTAGCTTGTTATGGAATGTGTTATTACTGGAAAAAAGCGTTAGCCGCATCAGTCGTGGGAAGCAATGGCGGCGATGAGCTCACCACTTGTCACGTCTATATTCCACGATGGTGCAACCCACTGTGAATAGAGGCCCATTGACGCTCTGCCTACCCCCCTTCGGGGAAAACGGCTTGTGTCTATGTATGTATGTATGTATTTGCTTTATTCCAGTCCAATAAAAAGTTCTCTAGCAAAGAGATTTATAAACAGATGAGAATAAAATGATGTCGCCTAAAACGAAGAAAAAATAATTTAAGGAAAAATAACAAAGAGATTCAAAATAACGCTAAAGTTAAAATATTTGTCTCCCTTTACATAATCGGGCCAATATAATATTATGTCTCAATCATTTCATAATCGGGCCAATATAATATTATGTCTCAATCATTTCCTCTGACGACCTTGAAGAGCTCCGGGACCGTAGGAAAATGAAATTATCCATATATTCACTACCCGAAAATCTTCCAAATGAGTTCTTCCGAAGTTACGACGTGAGAAAATCCTTTGACGGGAGTACGGTTTATTCCTAAAGTTAACCACAATCTACATAAGCTTTTTGTGAAAAATATATTTTTCAATACAAGCTTTTATAAAATTGGTGATCGTAACCGTGTGCTGATCAAAATCAGCCTGAACACGGCCAGTCTTCTATTATCCCTCGAGGATTTCCGCCGTCCACCTTCCGTCTCCATGATCAGATCAACTCGCTGTCACCATAATATTGCATTGTCATCAGAACTTGACAGGTATGCAAAATATCATCTCATTCGGTTGAGAATAACTTCTTTAAAATTCAGTTGCAAGATTTCACCCGGACAAACATACATAAACAACCTTGTAGTTTATAAAGTTAGTGATCGTAACCGTGTGCTGATCAAAATGAGCCTGAACACGGCCAGTCTTCTATTATCCCTCGAGGATTTCCACCGTCCACCTTCCGTCTCCATGATCAGATCAGCTCGTTGTCAGCATCATATTGCATTGTCATCGGAACTCGACAGGTATGCAAAATATCATCTCAATCGGTTGAGGATAACTGCTTTAATATTCAGTTGCAAGATTCAACCCGGACATAATTAAAAGCTTGTAAAAAGATAGGTAAGCTTAGCCGATAAAAAAAACATTTCTGGGTCGGGTTACAACTTGTATATCATATTAGGATTTACCTGTGGGTTTGTTCACGTGTATTGGAATAAGAATGTCAATCCAGCTATGGTATTCGGGGTACCGTGAGTTGAGCCAATTCACTTCATATTTTGTGTACCGAGTGCAGATTTCTTACTGCGCAAATCGTGAATATCCACGTGAGGCTTCACGCGGCCCCGAATACCACGGCAGGTCATCAACCCAACTACTATCGTTTTGTCCTCAGGCTCGTACTGTCTTCAGATAGCTCAACTGTAAAATACGTACATATAGAAGGGTTTATCGCCTTGTTGCTAATATTTTTAGTTAACTAAGCTGTATTTCAAAACTTCTTATGAAAAGAAGTTTTTTCAGCTGCATATCATTGAGGACCTCTGTAGCGCGTCGGGCGAGTAGCCGGCTGAGATACTAAAGGATGCGGGTTCGATTCCCGCTGCGGGACAAATGTTTGTTTGATCTGTAAATATTTGGTCCGGGTCTGGGTGTTATGTTACTTGTAGTTTCTGATACCCACGACACAGGAAATCCTAGTGTGGCATCAGGACTATGTTTTTAACTACGGCAATAACGGAACAAGCAGATGGCCTGATCTGATGTTAAGCGGTAACCTCCGCCTTTAACAACGCATTACCACATAGGTCGCATTCTATGTGGCAATACACTGCGCCCGCCACCCTGAGATATGAAGATGAACATTTAGATGAAAAGTCTCATGTGCCTGTAATTTCACCGGCATCCATACCCTTCAAAAGCCAACGTGGACATCGGGAATGTTTTTTAATTATTTTATTATATTCCTGTTGTCCACGTTAACGTGGACAAGCTCAACGTGGACAACGGGATTAAACCTTCAAACATGAACACAGCAATGCGAGCACTACTGCTACGGCAGAAAAAGGTACGAAGGTATTACCTCCCTGGACGAACTATTTCACGAAAAAACTCTACTACTACTAAATATTACATGCATGTGTCTATAAATACATTTGTGTGACTATTGGGTGTATGTTATGTTATGTTATGTTATGTTATGTTATATCTGATATTTATAGGGGCTACTGTGATAACTTAATGGATGACCTGCTACGTCGTATGGAGCAATACGCCAACAATCTCGAGTCGTTGGTCGAGGAGAAGACCGAACAGCTGTCTTTGGAGAAGCGAAGGTCTGAGGAACTGCTGTATCAGGTCCTGCCAAGGTACGTGGGAACCTGCCCTGGAAACCTCTAGTTTTTTTATACTACTTTTTTGTCCTACTTAAAGGTTTTTCTTTTTCTTTTCCTTGTTACGTTTTTTTTTGTGCAACACCTACATAAATGTATCCACAATATACAAAGGTTAGCTGGTAGAGAATGCTTCTTAGCATTAAGTTAGCCTATTGTGCATTGTTTGTTTTGTGCAATAAAGAATATTCTATTCTATTCTATTCTACCAAGGTAGCAAACAAGCATTCGGCCCACCTGTTGGTAATCGGTTACCGTAGCCTATGGACGCCTGCAATACCAGAGGCATCACACGCGCGTTGCCGACCCTTTAAAATTTTCCAAATACCCCTCTAGTTCACACGCTCTGCCAGACCTTCCAACCAGGTAGTCAGACGTCTACTGCGCGAGGCCTCCCCTATAGAAGGGATTTGCTCAGAGTGGATGTTGTAAAAGCCGACTGGATTACACCTGCGGATGGGTAACAGCATCCACCTGAGTACATACACCAAATACTGCGATCGTCACTGCCATATTCGATTAGCATTTTATGGGCGAGGCTTCGTCCAGTAGTGGACGACTAAAGGCTTTATTTGATGGCGATGAAGGCACTTGTACTAACTTCGCGAAGCAAGTAGTACCTACTAGGAAAAAAATCTGCCTCTGCAATCGTCGTTAGTGTCTGACTGACGCCCTTTCAATAATTTGCGGTCATATTTCTGTTTCAATCAATCAATATGTTTATTTCAGGCTTATTGGAAAATGTACAAAAACCTAAACAATAAGCCCATAGCAAGATAAATACCTTAAAAAACAAACATACATATAAAAAAAATACTTTTCGACTTTAATGCACATGGTTAGACGGCGACGTGTGACGCAATTGCAACTGTTTCGGAAAGCCGATGGTTGCCGAGGCCCATTAAGTTTTTTTATTTTTTTATTTTTTTTTATTTATTTATTTGGTACAACAAACAGCAACACTATATAACACTATAAAGTTATCTTAAATCTAGTACGTAATTCTAAAAGTGCAGCCAGCACCGTTGTACTCGGATTATGTAGGTATACAAATTAGGGCAGGTAACAAAATAGATCCCTAGGTATAAGTAATGCAAAACGAGTAATTAATTTTGTAAAAATTAAAAAAAACAGCAACGCAATGAAACGGCTGAACCGATTTTGATCAAACATAGCTAAGAACAATCACGACTAATATTCACCTATCAAACAAAAAAAACACGACGACGCCACACACACACACACAGACACGTCAAACTTTTAACACCCGTCGTTTTTGCGTCGGGGGTTAAAAAGTTTACAGAGTAGTTTTTAGCTTAGTGATTATAAACAAACGACGTCGTCGCATAGTGATTGGATGATGTCCTACTTGAATGAAGCGGACGTCGCATAGATTATAAACAAACGACGTCGTCGCATAGTGATTGGATGATGTCCTACTTGAATGAAGCGGACGTCGCATAGATTATAAACAAACGACGTCGTCGCATAGTGATTGGATGATGTCCTACTTGAATGAAGCGGACGTCGCATAGATTATAAACAAACGACGTCGTCGCATAGTGATTGGATGATGTCCTACTTGAATGAAGCGGACGTCGCATAGATTATAAACAAACGACGTCGTCGCATAGTGATTGGATGATGTCCTACTTGAATGAAGCGGACGTCGCATAGATTATAAACAAACGACGTCGTCGCATAGTGATTGGATGATGTCCTACTTGAATGAAGCGGACGTCGCATAGATTATAAACAAACGACGTCGTCGCATAGTGATTGGATGATGTCCTACTTGAATGAAGCGGACGTCGCATAGATTATAAACAAACGACGTCGTCGCATAGTGATTGGATGATGTCCTACTTGAATGAAGCGGACGTCGCATAGATTATAAACAAACGACGTCGTCGCATAGTGATTGGATGATGTCCTACTTGAATGAAGCGGACGAAGTCGCAAACAATTCGATTTCTGAGAAATTATCATTAAATAGTTTCTGGTTTAAGAACAAAAAAATATAACATCATTTTTTTTATAAAAACTTATAATGAAATTCAATTAATGCAGAACTTACTTAATTAATTTTCAAAATCGAGTCACTCCTAACGTCACTTTTCGATAACTCTCACGGTTTCAGAAACCGTCTAACTACCTAAATGGCCCTGAAAAAAAAACTCAGCCTGTATATCTAGACAACCTTTTGACCATCTTTACTCATATTTGAAACTAGCAACTTGCCCTGGCTTTGCACTTCGAGAGGAGTCGCACTTCGTCTTGGGAGGAAAATCAGTACTTTGATTGGTTTGTTATTTAAGTAAAAGGATTTTTAATATTTTTTTGAACTTATCCATTGGTTTAGTTTATTCTATAATATAAGGTAGCTCCTCGTAAAATTTTGCACTTTCGTAGGCAATATATCCCCCTATACTTTCTTCGTTTTTTTTTAGATTTGGTATTCATTTTTCTCAGCTTTTCGTCCAACAATGTGTTCCATTGACGTCCAGATTGCTTCAAACCATACAATGATTTTTTCAATCGACAAACATCAGCTCCTGATTCCAGATCATGTATATTATTATTATTCAACTGCAAGAGCACTCAATAATCGGACAGTATCAAGTCTCGCAACCGGAGAAAAAGTTTTATGGTAGTCAATACCATATCGCTGACTAAAACCTTGAGCTACCAATCTTGCTTTCTTCTTTTCGGTTTTATCTACACACACCTTTGTCGTCAAAACGTAACGACAACCTACGACGTCACGATGTGCAGGTTTCTTTACAACTTCCCAAGTTTCGTTCTTCAGTAAACTTCGAACTTCAGATAAAATGGCCTGTTCCCATCCATACCTTTCATTACCCGAGAGAACTTGTTTTAAACTTTCTTCTGCTACACCAACAAAATCTTGGCAGTCTGTAAAATCATCCAAAACTTGATCAGTTTCTTCCTCTGCTTCAATATCCGATTCTATCTCTACCGTACGATAGATTTTCCTTGGACGGCCAACACCACTTCTATCGAGGCGTGGTCTACCAGGAGCTCGCTTAAATATTGGCTCGCGATTCACATCTACATGCTCTCGATCCTCTACAATGGATGGCATGTCCGAATCACCAGGAAGCTGCCCCGAAATAACTTCTATTTCCACGGCTTTCAATTCGTCGCAGATTTCAGGTTCATCTCTCTTTACTACTGACTGCATCTGATCAATTTTAAATGGATCTTTTTCAATATTTATGTCCATCGAAGCCTTATTTTCGTGAAACTTGACATCTCGTGATACTACTATCTTTCTTTCTTGAGGAATCCAAATTCTGTAACCTTTGACATCTCTTGGATAACCAACGAAGATACCTTCAATACTTCGAGCAGCAAACTTTCCCTTACTCTTTTCTTTGTCCAGAACATGTACCTTGGTACCGAATTTCTGTAAGTAATGAAGCTTCGCAAATGTTCCAAACCACTTCTCATATGGTATTTCTCCTCCAAGAGTACTTGATGGACAACGGTTTCTGACGTGACAAGCTGTCACTACAGCATTAGCCCAAAAACCTGGTGAAAGGCCGGATGATATTAGCATGCATCTTGCCATTTCGACTAATGTCCTATTCATCCTTTCTGCCACTCCGTTTTGCTGAGGAGTTCGAGGAACAGTCAACCTTCTTTGTATACCCTCTTTCTTCAAAAAATCGTCAAAATCACTGTTACAGTATTCACCTCCGTTATCCGTTTGTAAATATTTAATTTTCTTTCCCGTTAAATTCTCGACAAAACTTTTGTACATTTTAAAAACCGTAAAAACACTACTCTTTTTACTCAACAAGTACACTTCACACCAACGTGTACAATCGTCAATAAAAGTAACAAAATATTTTGCGCCGCCTATTGCTTCGGTTTGCATAGGACCAACAACGTCAGAATAAACGATTCTCAAAATCTCGTCACACGGCCCACTGCTTCTCGAAAATGGTAACGCACTCATTTTCCCTTTCGCACAAATGTCACAGTCGTGAAGTTCACGCATATCTACCGACTTTGTTTTGATTCCACTATGGGCTAATACTTTTGATAAATCTCGCGCATTAAGATGACCTAAACGTTCATGCCACAACCACGTGTCACTATCAGATACCACGGAGACTGATTCATTTCCCTTTTTTAAATAATATAAATCGCCTCTTCGTACCCCTGTCAACTGAACTTTACCGTTATTAGTAATTACAGCCCTATCTTTGGTAAAAGTAACCTCGCAACCTTTATCTGTAATTTTTGCCACTGAAATCAGGTTACTTCGCAAATCAGGTACAAACAACGTGTCCGACAGTGTAACAACTACATTTGAATCATCCTTACATGCAGATAATGTAACAATACCCTTACCTTGAACAGCTGTTGTAGTGTTCGAAGCTAGATTCAACAAACCCCTAGCAGGCAACATATCATCCAAGAATTTACTCGCATCATTACATAAATGTGATGTGCACCCGCTGTCTATGATCCAGTTTTCCATTTCCAAGTTCATTACAGCCCTACAATCTGAAACACAATGAAAACTTTGAAAACTATCCAAAATAGACATATCCGTATCACCATCACTTGTATTATTATGTGACACACACTTCACTGCTTCGTTTTGTTTCTTTTTCGGACATTCGGATGACTTGTGTCCAAGTTCATGACATCGAAAACATTTGAACTTAAACTCCTTCTGGAAAGATTTTCCACTTTTCTGCTTATTTTCTGGCCTAAGTCGTGAAGAATTTGCCCTCATGGCTTTGTCATTAGTTTTTGCTTGAGGTCTCGAACATTCTTCCTCTAAAATTTTGATCTTTAGTGTTTCCGGATCAGGAATTTCATCACGTGATTCGATTGCACACCTAAAGTGATCAAAACCCGTCGGCAAGCTATACAAAAGCATTATCGAGAATAGATCATCGTGGATTTCTACTTCCATAGCTTGCAACTTATCTTTTATATCGAAAAATTTCAAAATATGCTCTTGGATGTCATCTTCCTCTGACATTTTTGCCATTGTCAATTGTTTTAGAAGAGTTGCCTTCTTAGCCGGCCCTTTCGAAGCATACACCGATTTTAATTTATCCCAAATCTCTTTGGAGGTCTCGCACCCTCTTGCGTGCCTCAACTCACTAGGAGAAATTGATAGAATTAAATCTGCCTTCGCCTTGGCGTCCTTTTCACTCCACTGACGAGCTAACTCAGCGCTCTCTGGTTTAGGAATACTCCCACTTGCGTATCCCCATGCATCACCCTTTACTAGGAGAGCCTCTGCATGCATACGCCAGCTGTCGTAATTTTCTTTGGTCAAAAAATTTATACGTACATTCTGAGTATTCATCGTGATATATTATTCACCTTTTACCGCTCCAGTCCTGGGCCCATAACCAATGTGAGGGTATATCGGATCCCTACGTAGTGTTCTAGCGATTGATGCAGAAAATATGGTGTGGATAAAATAAACACCTCCAGCCAGTTCAGTGGTTTATTGAAAAGTCAAATCCTAATAACACGGTTGCTATAGGAAACTCTCAAAGCTACTTTTGGTTCATAAATTAATTCATCAAAAAGTTCGTATTACTCACAGTTTTACCCAAAATATAAGTCCGATCGACTGTTTTCGTTTGCCCCGATAGCACAGACTGATATCCGACTGATCGGACTTATATTTTTGGTAAAACTGTACTACTAAAAATAGATTATGAAACCAAACTACCTGTATTCACGCAAATAAATCATTTCATTTCATTTTCAATTCAATTCAATTCAATTCAATTCAATTCAATTTATTTATTTCAGACATTGTCCATATTTTGTTAGTTGCGCTTATGATAACTTTAGTAGGGAGACACATTTACAATTAAAAAAATATTAATAAAAACATTTTTCGCAAACCAGGCGCATCCAGTGGTTTGCTATAGGACAGTCCCATCTGTCCAACAACGCGTTCACGATGCTGTTCGTGCTTCCACGGACCCTTCCCCTCTTTGACGCACACCTCTTGCGCATGATGCTATGGAAGCCATCAACTCTGCTTTCCGCAAACATGCCAGAGGCGCTGCAGAAACGAGGCCGCCCCACCAGCACCCTGAACGCGTTGTTGTAATGAACGCGTAAGGCATTGTATGCTGTCTTCGTATAGTTGGTCCAGAGGCTGCAAGTGTAAAAGGACTGGCAATATGCTCTAAAGAGCGTTACCTTCACCTGTTCAGTACACATTGCAAACCTCCGGGCCAGCATACTAACGCGAACACACAATGTCCTACGCTCTCTTTCCAGGTCGAGATCATCCCTCAGGTTATCGGTGAGCCAATGACCCAGATACTTAAAACGCGAGGTGATGCTTAGAGTCTTGCCGTTAAAGGTCACAGGTGGTATGTGAGAATATGTTTTATTTATGACTTGAACAGCATCAACTCGCACTTTTTACAACTCGTACTGTAGACGTGTTTCCCGCACAGGCCGGTAGCCCAGCAGCTGATGGCCGGCGAGGTCGTGCAGCCGGAGAGCTTCGAGTGCGTAACTGTGTACTTCAGCGACATCGTCGGGTTCACCGAGCTGTGCGCCGCCTCCACGCCGATGCAAGTCGTCGACCTGCTGAATGACCTCTACAGCACGTTCGATAGGATCATCGGGTTCTACGATGTCTATAAGGTATATCAAACGTGAGCTAAAACCAATTTGCTGCAGCGATCTGGGACGCACAGAGGGTATTTTTCTTTAAGCATAGTTATTTTTATTTTATTTTTTTACTTTACTTCCTATTTCTTTATTTAGTATTGATTTTCTCTTTTTTTGTGTAAGGTGTAAGACAAGGTATTGTCTACCTTTTGTGCCCTCGTGTGTTTTGTAGCAAATAAATATTTTTATTTTATCTTTATCTTTATCTTTATCTTTATCTTTATCTTTATCTTTATATTCATATTTATCTTATTCTTTATCTTTATCTTTATCTTTATCAAATCAAACACATTTATTTCAAGCAAAACTCATAAAAGATGGTACGTACATACATAGTTACACAATAAAAACCTTAAAAACTAATTGGATTGCTGGGCAGGTGTCGCTCGCAGCAGTGCCTTGTATAAGGGCAATCCACCCTAGCAGCAATCATTGCCAATACGGATAGGATCATTGGATATTACTTACAAGGCTCATTCATGGCTTCTAGTGGGCCCTTAGACTGACAAAGCTTAAAAGCTTTTTTAGTAGTGGTAGAGATTTTTTGTGAAAGAGTTCGTCCGGGGAAGTACTACCACCATACCTATTTCTGGCGCAAAGCAGTAGTGCTCGTATTGCTGTATTCCAGTTTGAAGGGTATGGGTGACGGTGAAATTACAGGCACATGAGACTTTCATCTTTATGTCTCAGGGTGGCGGGCGCAGTGCAATGCCGCATAGGGTGTGTCCTAGGTGGACGTGACCTATGAGGTAATGCATTGTCGATGGCAGAGGTTACCGCTTAACATCAGGTGGGCATTCTGCTTGTTCCGTCATTCACTCATTTTAAAAAAAACTCATCAAAGTCCGTTTTATTCGGCGTTTTTTCACGGCTTTTTTTTGTTTGTTTTTATATATAAAGCCACATAATTCAAAAACCGCTGAAGCGTTTTTGATGAATGAGGTGCCAATCGATTTTGTGTTTGTGAATTAGTGAAGTGTTCAAAATTGATTATGAATAAGGGGAGTTACTGAACAAAGGGCGAATTGAATTCGAAAAACAAACCATCTGTTATAAGTCGTATTTATCAAAGGACAATGTTTAAGTCTAGGTCAGGTAGGCCCAGGTTTCTTTCTCAATGATACCCATGTTTAAAAAAATGGCGACTATCATTTTAATTGAAGGGAGGTTATTTTTATTTAACTTTCTAAAATCAAAATCAAACAAGCAAACATCAAACAAATCACGCTATCTAACGTCAGCAGATTAATTTTGTTATCAAGATGACCTTGGACTATTTTGCAGTTTAAATAGGTACTCCATTGAGAAATGTTTTTAACGAGTTTTTTTTGTATTATTTTCATGAAGATGGACATTGTTGAAGATATTGTGATACGTATTCGTAGTCGGGCTATAGTTCTTTAGCCGTACACGTTGTTGTGTTCAGGTGGAAACAATAGGAGACGCGTACATGGTGGTGTCAGGTTTGCCCGAGAGGAATGGCGATCTCCACGCGAGAGAGATATGCCTCATGGCGCTGGCGATAGTGGAAGCTGTGAGGAGCTTCGTGGTGAGACACCGACCTACGCATCGTCTTGAGGTAATTTTATTGGATGTCTGAAGAGACTATAAGGAAAGTGAAATTAAAATTTTTCAAACAAAAAGCTTTTTTTAAAAAAACTTTGATAGACCTTTATTTGAACACGATCTCGCCTGTTGGTAAGTGACGATGTGGCCGAAGATGGAGCACAAAGGTCTAGAAGGCACCTATTCACCCTAGCCTTGAAGAGACCCAGATTATAGTTTTCAGGAAATACAGACGATGGTAGACAAATTGATTGTACAAACGGATAACTTCATCCTGTGTTCTGCCGTGGTGTGTCCGGCTTAAGAATAGACCCCGTCTCGTCCTGTGGATGTCGTAAAGCCGACTAAGGGATACGCAGGATACCAGGATATGGGCAGTAGCATCCACCTGAGTACCTAACTAACACCAATACTGCGATCACCAATTCGTCTGCCAACCGTGGTGATTATGACAAATACACCATGCAATCTATTATTTATGGGGAACCCTCATCCAGCAGTGAACTTCTATGGGCTGATGATGAATCAATGCCAACGACAGATATTTTAAAGTGTGATGTACTCGTAACATTCAAACGAATCGTTCACTCAGGGCCGGTCTGCGCAGGAGTGGTCGGCTTGAAGATGCCGCACTATTGTCTATCTGTTTGTGTATTCGTAGGTGCGTGTGGGCGTTCACTCAGGGCTGGTCTGCGCAGCAGTGGTCGGCTTGAAGATGCCGCACTATTGTCTATCTGTTTTTGTATTCGTAGGTGCGTGTGGGCGTTCACTCAGGGCCGGTCTGCGCAGCATTGGTCGGCGTGAAGATGTCACACTATTGTCTATCTGTTTGTGTATTCGTAGGTGTGTGTGGGCGTTCACTCAGGGCCGGTCTGCGCTGCAGTGGTCGGCGTAAAGATGTCACACTATTGTCTATCTGTTTGTGTATTCGTAGGTGCGTGTGGGCGTTCACTCAGGGCCGGTCTGCGCAGCAGTGGTCGGCGTGAAGATGTCACACTATTGTCTATCTGTTTGTGTATTCGTAAGTGCGTGTGGGCGTTCACTCAGGGCCGGTCTGCGCAGCAGTGGTCGGCGTGAAGATGTCACACTATTGTCTATCTGTTTGTGTATTCGTAGGTGCGTGTGGGCGTTCACTCAGGGCCGGTCTGCGCAGCAGTGGTCGGCGTGAAGATGTCACACTATTGTCTATCTGTTTGTGTATTCGTAAGTGCGTGTGGGCGTTCACTCAGGGCCGGTCTGCGCAGCAGTGGTCGGCATGAAGATGTCACACTATTGTCTATCTGATTGTGTATTCGTAGGTGCGTGTGGGCGTTCACTCAGGGCCGGTCTGCGCAGCATTGGTCGGTGTGAAGATGTCACACTATTGTCTATCTGTTCGTGTATTCGTAGGTGTGTGTGGGCGTTCACTCAGGGCCGGTCTGCGCAGCATTGGTCGGTGTGAAGATGTCACACTATTGTCTATCTGTTTGTGTATTCGTAGGTGTGTGTGGGCGTTCACTCAGGGCCGGTCTGCGCAGCAGTGGTCGGCGTGAAGGTGTCACTCTATTGTATATCTGTTTGTGTGTTCGTAGGTGCGTGTGGGCGTTCACTCAGGGCCGGTCTGCGCAGCAGTGGTCGGCGTTAAGATGCCGCACTATTGTTTGTTCGGGGACACGGTCAACACGGCCAGCCGCATGGAGTCTACTGGACAACGTGAGCTCACACTGTTACTGCTGACCCCACATACGCACACCATGGCTTCTCCTGCGATATCAGACTCCTAACGAGACTGGTACTAGCAGAAGCCACACACACACACACGCACCCTCACACACACTCACACATTCGTACCATACACCTTTATCTACCCTCAAACCTACAATCATAATACTTACATTATTAACTTTTTGTTTTTATTAATATGTACGTGTACACTATCATCACATTATATTTTTTATTATTTTTTATTACCCCCTCTCTTGGCAAGACTGAAAAACAGCTTCTGGTTTTCGGACTAGACACAAAAAGCTGAGTCGTTGCCTTTTCATCAAATAATCATACCTTATCTTATTTTATCAGTTTTGTATATTTTCATTGTTTTACCCTAACATTTTATTATGCTGTTTTCATAGACCTAGTAAGTGGACTTCGGGTTAGCGCTCAAAAAGTATCCAAACCAAAAGAGAGACAAAACGCATAAGCGAAGCTACTTGTTGCATTATGTGGTTTGTCGTAAGTATAGGGGCGTAAGTTGATATTTCAGTTTTATTTTTAGTAGTTACCCGGCCTTGTTATTAAGTTTCGTTGGTATAAGATTTGTCCTGCTAACTTATTAAGGAATGTGTTATTACTGGAAGAACGCGTTAGCCGAGTCAGTCATGGGAAGCAATGGCGGCGATGAGCTCACCACTTGTTAAATCTATATTCCCACGACGGTGCAACCCATGTGAAAAGAGGCCCATTGAGGCTCTGCCTTCCCATCCGGGGAAAAAGGCGTGTGTCTATGTATGTATGTATTTTTTAAATTTTTATTTTTGCGGCATTATGCTGGAAGACTTCCAAAACCTGGCTTTTTCTTACAGCACTACGCATTCACTTAAGTGAAAGCACTCGCGCCCTCCTCGAACAATGGGGCACCTTCGTGGTGGAGCGACGCGGGGAGGTGGAACTGAAAGGCCGTGGCCGAATGCTCACACACTTTCTACTGCACTGCTCAGAACCTGAGGCTCGACTAGTGACCCAGGGTCCCCAGCCTCCCCCACAATACCCTATACTGTTCCCCGCTCTACCCCAGCCGCCGATGGCACTACAAGTTCCGTATTTGGTGGTGGAGCCACCGACCCTGGCCGCATGATGTCAGGAGGTCATCATTTAGGATGACGATGATTTGGATTGAAAAAGAAACATGTTGAGCAAAGAGAGAAATAAACATACCTAAATGGGGAGACACACTGATTATGTATCTCGCTAGGTGGCGCATTATCGCTGGTGTTGTTTCGTGGTCAAACAAAGGTCTATCAATGTTTAAAAAAAAAAAAACGATTATTAATGGATAATTTTAGGAAATAAACATTAAATAATAGTCTGGTATAAAACATGCCTCTGTGTAGTGCATTTCAGTGTAAATATAAAGGTACACACCGTTTCCTTTCTGATGAGAAAAAGACAAGACCACTAAATGACAAGAACCAGCGATGGTGGCGCCATCTGAGATTAGTTTTGCCTGTGGCTTCCCATTGGGTCATGTACGAATGCTCACACACTGCCTGCTTTACCCCTCTGAGCCGGAAACTGGGCTCGTAACCCGGGGAACCTAACTCATGTGATAGTGTTTCTCCTGGAAGTTGGGAGTAAAACTACAATAATAAAACACTAATTTACAGGTCTAGCGCTTAACTGAGTCAGTCCCTGAGGTATGGGAGCGGTACGGGAGGGGTGTTTTCGTATCTCAAATTATCAGATGACATGTGACATAATTTGAACAAGACACCCCTCCCATACCGCTCCCTTACCTCTGGGACTGACTTAGTTAAGCGCTAGACCTGTAGTTTTAGTGTCATAATCAAATATCATAAATTAATAAGATTAACTTACTTATCTTGTTAGTTTTTTCTGTCTGCATGTTTTCTTGTGTATTTTAAAAGTTAATTGGATGTGCCAAACAAAAGTATGAGTAACATATTTGTACCTACGTCTTGATAAATAAAATAAATAAATAATGCTGGGCAGTTCACACAACATTATCTAGCCCCAAGCTAAGCAAAGCTTGTGTTATGGGTACTAGATAACTGATATACTTAATACAATACATTACATAGATAGATATTTTTTTATTATACATAGAAAATACCCAGAACACCCTGAACAAATATCTGCAGATCTCACAAATATTTGTTCCGAGGCGGGAATCGAACCCGCAACCTCCTATATTGTTCGTAGACATTGGTAATTGAACTTGTTATGTTATCGTTATGTTATGACGACCTCTGTAGCGCGTCGGGCGAGTATTCGGCTGAGATGCTAGGTTGCGGGTTCGATTCCCGCTGCGGAACAAATTATTGTATGATCTACAAATATTTGTTCCGGGTCCGGGTGTTATGGTACCATGGTACTCACGTAGTTTCTGATACCTACGCCACAGGGAATCCTAGTGTGGGACCAGGACTAAGTGTGTGACTGTTGGGTGTTATGTTACCTATGTTTATTTACTCTGAATTACTTGCCTATTGGAAAACATAGGTAAACCTACCAACAGTATTTAAGTACTTTATCATACTAAGGCTTTGTTTCACAATCAATAACTAAAGGTTTGTGTGTTTACGTTCGGACGAGTCTCTTTCTGACTGGTGTAACATTACTGCAGGCGTACCACAAGGGGGTGTCCTTTCTCCCCTACTTTTTTCGGTTTTTATTAACGCCATCACTCAAGTTATCTCTTCTCACTACCATCTTTATGCCGATGACTTGCAAATCTATCGACATTTCAAGGCTGATGAGATTACTGAAGGGCTTAACCAAATGAACTCTGACCTTAATAACATCAACTCCTGGGCGAAAGCTTATGGTCTCCTGGTTAACCCTTCTAAGTCTCAGGCAATGATTATCGGTTCTCCCTACATGCTTAATATTGTTGCTCATTCTCCTTCCGTGTTGTACGGTGGAGTCCCGATCATGTACTCTAGCAAAGCAAAAAATCTGGGTGTCATCTTTGACAACCAGTTGTCCTGGTCTAGCCACGTCAATGAGGTCAGCAGAAGGATTAATTTTACCTTTCATTCTCTCAAGCGCTTTCAGTGGTTCCTTCCATTCGAGACTAAAGTCACTCTTGCTCAAACTCTTTTATTACCTCTTCTCGATTATGCTGATATCTGCTTCCTTGACGCCACGGAGGAACTTTTAAACAAGTTCGAGCGTCTCCAAAACTTGTGCATCCGTTTTATCTTTGGTTTGCGCAAGTTTGACCACGTATCCGAGTTCAGACTCCAATTGAAATGGCTCCCTATACGTCGTCGTCGTGATCTTCACGTTCTGACTTTTCTCTATAATGTTCTTTACAATCCTCTTTCACCTTCTTACCTCCGTGAGCGTTTCGATTTTCTTGTCCCTTGTGGTGTACCTTGCAGGTCAATAATGTCTCTTCTTCTTAAGGTCCCTGCTCACTCTTCGAAACGTTATGGTGGGTCATTCACTGTTCACGCTGTAAGACTATGGAATGCTATCCCTCACGCTATCCGCGCCAGCCCTTCGCTTAACATTTTTAAAACAAAAGTAAAACAGCACTATCACTCCTTGTAATTTAAGTTTATTGTAGGTTTATGTATTTATTTGTTTAAGTAGGTATATTTAGTAATGATGTAGGTACTTTATGTAAGTATATTTTACTTTTAATATTTAGTAGTGTATTTTAAAAGTTAGCTTGGTATTATTATATGTATTTTTATAGGTTGTTTTTTTTTTCTGTTTTTTCCTGTATTTGTACATTCTTCCTGCCATATTTATCACCTCTCTCTTTCCTCAAAGGTTTGCTGTCAGAAAACTCTCTAGGGTTAAGCTCGCCTTTGTAACATATCTTTTGTTTTTATTTTATTTTGTAATGTGTTTTTCTGTGTACACTACCGAGGGATTGAACGCAAATACTTGTTTACTGAGCAGTTATATTTGAAGTAGCTTTCTTAGAACTTTACTTATTGATTGTGAAACAAAGCCTTAGATAGGGTATTTTATAATATAATAACGAAAATGAAAGGGGCTATTTTGATATTGACCATAATAATTAAGTTTGTTATATGTTTACCATCAAAAGCGAAACTCATATAATCATGTAAAAAAGTAATTAATTTTGTAAAAATTAAAAAAAAAAACCACTTATAACACCCTATCGTTTTTGCGTCGGGGGTTAAAAAATACTTTAAGACTATTTTGTAAGAGATCCTATCAGCTCTTTTGTATGCAGTGTCGGGAGTGTGCATGCAGTGTTGGCCCATCACAGACTTTGGAAACACGAATCCCGGTATCACGTGAGTGAAGTCGCAGGCGTTTACTTGTTGTTAATCCATGTTACTAATAAGTGAGAACAGTTACACCGTGATTTGTTTTTTTCGATCGAATTTGTAACAGCTTATTTTTTTTTTTTTACTTGTTTTATGACCGTACAAGCAGATGGGCCCACCTGAGGTTAAGCGGTAACCTCTGCCTTTAACAATGCATAGGTTACGAAAAGATGAAAAGTCTCATGTGCCTGTATTTTGCGGCAACCATACCCTTCAAACCGGAACACAGCAATGCTAGCACTACTGCTTTGTGGCAGAAATATGTATGGTGGTAGTACTTCCCCGGTCGAATTTTTTCACAAAAAAGCTCTGCTGCTACTACTACATTTTAGTAAAAATGCAAAATCTTTAACTACTATATGCAAAAATGAAAATGTATCCCTATGCAAAAGTCAAAACTCTGTGTAACTATTCCAAGGTGTATTGCAATTGTATTGCTACACTATATAAATGTTCTGTCAGGCAATCTATGTAGACTCTAAAGCTGGTTAAACTATAAATCAGACACTTCAAGATTCTCAGATGTTAATTTTATTCACTTACTTGTGTCCGGACATAACGACCTGCTATAACATTTACATTTTACAAGCTAAGACGCCTAAGCGATGCTCTCTAATTAAATCTGAATAATTTTATACTCCACAGAAATTCTTAATGAACTTCAATTTATATGAGAACATATGAGAAGTATGATAACTTAGTACATAAACTAAATGCCTATAAATTAGTTTTTTTTTTCATTTCCAAATACCCTTTTTGAAGAACCCCATACTGTAGTCGCTTGGGAAAACCTCAGCAGGGAGATCATTCCACAACCTGAGCGTCCGCGGGAGGAAGTTTGTCTGAAACCGCACAGCCCGGGACAACCCTGGCTCTAAGGTGTTATGTTATTTTATTTGAATAAGAATAACAGACATCATATAATTTACGTTATAACACAAAAAAGGTTTTTCCTATCCTTTATATAAGTTTCACATTATGTTATCCCTTCTTTGTGTACAAAGAAACTGTTCTAATCCTTATTTTTTCTCATTCTTTGTAGCGGTTTTGTAAGTACTTAGAATACTAGTTTAAATCTAGATATAAACGTTCCACGTAGTTACTCTTAAATATCAGTATCTATTTTTATATGAATGTTGAAATTAAAATTATATCAATTTGTGTGCGAAAAAATCTATATATTTTTGTTTAAGGTCAATTAACCAGTGATAGTTAACAAAAACAAAAGATATTTTGTAATATTTGACGTCTATAATAAATAATTAAAACTACCCAACTCGTTTCTTTCACCTCTAATTTCTAAACGGTGTTTTCTTCTCTATAGTATATATATATACTATAGTTTTAAATCTAAAGACTTATACGAACACTAAAAAAAGCGGCCAATTGCGAGTCAGACTCGCCTATGAAGGGTTCCGTAGCAGCAAGTAATATAATATAAAATTTCTAGGATGGTTTACGATTTATGACGTATTAAAATAAAACTACAGGTTCAAACCAATTTTCGGTGGAAGTTTATATGCTATATTTTTTTGAGTTTTATAATTCTCTTATTTTAGAAGTAACGGGGGGGGGGGGGGGGGGGGGGGATGGGACACATTTTACTATCCATAAATACCCCACGCGTATGGGTTTGATGAAAAAAACAATTTTTAAGTTTCAGTTCTAAGTAGGGGGAACCCGAAAAATTTATTGTTTTTTTTCTATTTTTGTGTTAAAATCTTAATACGGTTCACAGAATACATCTACTTACCAAGTTTCAACAGCATAGCTCTTATAGTTTCGGAAAAAAGTGGCTGTGACATACACGGACAGACAGACAGACGGTTCCGTTTTTTGCCATTTGGCTACGGTACCCAAAAAACGGCGAATAATTCTTCATCCAAACAACGAATGGCACTGACATGATCGAATCGGTAGCACATAACCACTATAATTATCTTTCTTTCCTTGCGAAATACAAAAAGTAAACGCGTATTCCACAGCGACGTAGGACAAACCTTCTTTTACCTTCTATAGCACGTCACGAAACAAATTATAGAAATCCACTTCAGGGATCACTTCAAAATTCTCTTTTATCACTGGATCGTATTCATAATGACTGTATATTCCAGAACGACCTCCTATTTTGTATCCAGCTCTGATGGCTTCCCTCAAATTAGCGTAGTTATCCTCGATGGGCTCAGTTTTCAAAGCTCCGATCAGACCACTCTGGTATGCACTTCGCACGTCGTATGTAAACCATAACCACAAGCCAATGATGTAGAAATCTCTGAACCTTTTTGGAGCAAGACGAACGGGCTGTCCAACCATCATTCCCCATGTTATGAACTCTGTTCCCCGTAGTTTAGTCGCGTTTCTCAAATACTTGCTGGATAATCTCTTGATTGGCTGAATTTTCATAGCAAAAGGAAGAGATTTTACGAAAAAATAATGATTAGGTAGTAAAATCAGCCAAAAGTAGCCGTTCAAAGGAGAAAGCAGTTTCCACCAACCACGGCCAGGAGTTATAGGAGGTGTGCGAGCCCGAGCAGTCGCACACTGAAATATGTCGCTGAATAGTCAAGAAACCCTAATTTGTCGATTCCTAATGGAATAGTGCTCGTGGAAATGTTAGCAACTCCTGCGATCACATCACTCAACGAGTCGGATCAGTTCCTTGCTCTTACAGAATCTATGCTGATGTATTCTTTCACAGACACTATTGGGGTAAAGTTCATGATGTCTCTAAGAAGTTTTACGATTGACTTCTTTATCAGATCGAGAGGTATCTTCTTCTCTGTGAGAGGATATTTGATTTGGTTTGTAGAGATGTAGAGAGGACACTCGTTCATGTTTCGCATTTTATCTGGGTAGAGATTCCTTAAATTGAATGCTTCATACAATGATACAATCATAGCAGGTTTTGGCAATTCAAGTGGTTCTTGTACGGAAAGTAAGTTATAGAGAAGAATGGTGTTCCTTTTTGCGACTATATCAACATCAGTCACATAGTAATTCCATAAGATGCTGTTTATTCGCTAAATTTTTCTATTCGTGAAGAGAATAATAAGGAACTTAGCTCTTCCACTGAGAAGTGACTTTCCTTTCAGATCCGGCTTAAGTTTGCCTAAAATCTGCATAAAATATATTGTTCATTGTTTTAGTAGTAATAGAGCTTTTTTGTGAAAGAGTTCGTCCGGGGAAGTACTACCACCATACCTATTTCTGTTGCAAAGCAGAATTGCTCGCATTGCTGTGTTCCAGTTTGAAGGGTATGGTTGCCGGTGAAATTACAGGCACAAGAGACTTTTAATTTTTATGTCTCAGGGTGGCGGGCGCAGTGCAATGCCACATTGGGCGCGTCCTAGGTGGATGTGACCTATGAGGTAATGCACTGTTCATAGGCAGTGGGTACTGCTTAACATCAGGTGGGCCCTCAGCTTGACCCATCAATCCAAGCAATATATAAAAAAAAAATTTGCTCCTCCATTAAGAAGTGACTTTCATTTCAGATCCGGCTTAAGTTTGCCTAAAATCTTCATAAAACTCTGGAATTATTCTACGATAACCACCACCTGTCTAGACATCTCTCCGTCTTTACTTTGTACCATCAGCCATCGCCGTTCCATTGTAAGACAACAAATTTATTCACCAAGCTTATTTCGACATCTTTAAACCAAATTACAGATTCTTTTCTGAAAGTGAAGTTTGAATTTGCTACTTGTATAAATAAATAATAATAATGTATGATAAAATGTGCTTTTATCATTTATGCTTGAGTCACGTTTCTAGCGCGCGGAACGTTCAATTTTGCTGTTGAAAATTGCGCACACAAGAGAATAATAATTGTAGTCGATTGCTCGAAAAGAAGCATGTCTCAGACTTTATACCATAAATTTTTCTTATTTTTTTAAAATTTTCACTGCTTTTAAATGGCCATATTATCAAGTTCACGATGTTTCCGGTAGTCCGATAATCTGGTCCCCGTACTGCAGTAAGACGTACTAAATCTTCCACGGTCCGTTTACCGCATGTTAATAGCGTTATGTTCCATTATGATCCGTCGAGTGATAAAGCCGCTTCATAAATCACCCCTTTATTTCAGGTTTTTACTGCAGTCAGTTTTCGGTTCTGATCGATGTGCATCAGATTTTGTAAACCGGATTGTAGTTAAATGGATGATCAATGGGAGCTTTTGTAACTTTTAGATCTTGTTAGTAGGGAAATGCATCTAGATAATTCTAAATATTTAGGCGTTATTTTTTGTGAAATAATGTTAGGACGATTTAATTTTATTTATTTATATAATTAATACGACACACCAATTACATTAATCAAAGATAATCATAACAATAAAATATCAGTTACACAGAAAACACATCTTTTATGTAGGTATATATTAAACAAAGTCGTATTAGTTACACCACTTATAACTCAAGATTGGCTGGACCGATGTTAGTTATCTCTTTTTTGGTGGATTCCTCTCCGCTCCGAATAGCAGTATTAGTAATAAAATATCGGCTATTTTTCACCGGGGGCTACCCGTGCGAAGCCGGGGCCAGTCACTAGTACATAATAAAATAACAATAAAATAATATAAATCAAACACACATCACGCTCACAGAACCTCAAATATTCCGACAAAATCCTCATCCAGCCATCCGCAAACAAATCACACTCAGGCTAGCGTCCATGAGAGCCTTGAGCGCAGGGAGGGCAAGCGGTACGGGTGAAAAAGCTCGAGCAACCATACGAAAAAACGGTACAGCGAACAACCTATGCTTCCGAGCTGCACAATAATTATTCGGGACAAAGAAACGACACAGCTCATCACTCAAGTCCAAAGCGTCTATCCTGCCACGGAAAATCTTGCAGACCATAGTGATTTGGTCGTTAGCCCGTCTAACCTCCAGCGAATTATACTCCAGGCAGCCCAGTAGAAACTTGGTGGGATACAAGTAAGGGTACGAGTGGGTAAGGCAGTGAGTGATGTAAGGGTGGGAGTCTAGCAAGAAAACAATAACTTCAAGAAAGTCACTTGAAAGATGAGGTAGATTTGTGCCGCTCAGAAGAAGTAACTGACAAGCTACAAATTATAAACATCGTTTTGCTTTAAAAATAGCAAATATAAAATAAATCCTTTTCTATTAATCTAAGTAGTGTGAGTAGGTACCTACTGAATAGTAAGTATTAAAATTAACCGTCAATATTTTCTCTATCCGAAGGAAGGCCTAAAATGGATTTATGAGGTACCGATAGTAGTAGGTACCTCCTTAGTTTGAAGATTACTGGAACTCATCAAACCACAGGCCTAGATATTAGTTTCTGTGTAGATCGTGTGGTATTGTGTTTGATTACTTAGTTAAGTAATACCTACTAATCCAAAATAGAAGCAAAACGTTACGGTGTTTTAAAGAAAAAAAAACTTGTTTGTAATGCTAGAAATACCGCTCTTGCAAGTGGAGAGTATATAGCCTGTATGACTACGAGTACATTGTCATAGGCAGTTTAAACAATAGATGAAAATGTAAAAAGAAAGAAATTTCTTTCTTTCTTTCTTATTGTTTAAAAAACGAAAGAAAAAACATTTATTTGTGCCAACAAACACAATTCCACACAAAATGACACACACACACACACACACACAGAAACAAAGAAAAATAAAACTAATGTGTGCCTCTTAGTACCAGCCACGCATCACTGACACAAATTGGCGTAGCAAATGCAATTAGCGTATGTAGCTATAGTAATATATAATAACTAGCTGAATATCAGTGCTTTGCTACGCATCACATGAGGCAAAACGTACAACTTTGACCCCCCCTTTTGACCTCATTTTAAGCGTTATTTTAAAAAAATCCTGAAATATGTGATCAATTATTCCGTATTCAAGTTTCAAGCAAAAGGCACCACGCGATAAAAGTAATATACAGGTCTAGCGCGTAACTGAGTCAGTCCCTGGGGTATGGGAGCAGTACGGGAGGGGTGTTTTTGTTTCTCAAATTGTCAGATGACGTCATGTGACATAATGTAAACAAAAACACCCCTCCCGTACTGCGCCCATACCTCAGGGACTGACTCAGTTAAACGCTACACCATCCTCGTCAAAAACTCGTATCATCAATGAAATATTTTTAAATGACAATCACCATAACCTCTCTACTTTATTTGGTCGGTAACGTGCAGTCAGTTCAGCTCAGTTCTTGAACAAGTGGCCTTTCTTGTTAAGGTGGTTGCGTGCGCTTGTGGCGCGAAATTCAATTTTTTTCGTGTTTTTTGCTCATCACAGCTCATAATCATATTTATGTGATACTATAAATTAAAACTTGTGTGTTAGGTCATATAATTGCCGGAAACATAGTTTTCGCTATCTGAAGAAGTGTTGATGAGCTGTGATGAGCAAAAAACCTGAAAATATTTGAATTTCGCGCCACAAGCGAAAGAAACCACCTTAACGCGTTGCTAAGCTACGGACTCTTCAAACAAATATACAAACAAAAGAATAACTGCAAATTGCACACTCATATTGTGATGTCCGTAATTTTAGTTTTATTAGGGCAAAGTGTTTTAGTGTTTTAGACGTCATAGTGTTTGGGCAATTAAAGCAATTATGTCCGTCGTCAATGACGTGGAGCTGACCACTTACGTATAATGTGATGGCATAACAATAACTTTATAGTGTGGTGTGTTTACCTACTTCTGGGCATTCAATAATGTTTGTATCTATAGAAAAACTATAATAGGTATAGGATTTATCACATATATTAATTATAGCCAACAATATACCTGGTAGGTATTTATCTCAATTCTGTCACAAGCTATAAGTAAAATTTTGCGCATGCATCGCTATTGATGGCCGCAAATTCCGTCTCCATCTAACTCAGTAAAGTTCAGGTACCTAAGTTAGAAAGTAACATATTAGTGACAGACAAATATCTTTAAGAGAAGCCTATTTGACTCTTGACAGCCTCTTAATTGCTTCTTTTACAATAATTCAATTAATCATGTCGTAAAATTGGTAAGTATCGGTTTTATTTTTGTTATTTAGCCTATATCATTTTAGAAACATGATGCCGCTATGTTATGCCATAGTTTATAGTACCTAATGCTTCGATCACAGAACTGATCGAAGACATACTGCAATAGTTTTAAGCCTGAGCCAAACGCAAACACGGCATAAACTTAGGTACTTACTAAAGAACTTTACTATTATTTATTCTGTGCTAAAGATAAAGATAAATTGTCCTTCCATACAAATTGTGTTAGCACTCCCTATCTTCCTAACTACCGAATTAATGAAGATAGGGTAAACGGCTGGAAGCTTATCTTAACAAAGAGGAGATTATTTCAAGAAAAGATGCTAAGCACCATAACCTTCTTAATGATCTCCGGAGCTCATGGACTGCAGATGCCTGATAGCTGCAGCCAGGAGCAGTTCTACGACCCTGGATCGTTAACGTGTCTGACTTGTCCATCCAACAACTCCATGGTCAGATCTTTGGACGGTAAGTACCCACTAATTAAATGATTGGAAATACCTAGGTAACAGTTTTATTGCATGAGTGTAGATAAAGTAGTTTATGAAACTGCACATAACTAGGTATTAAAGCACTTGTATGATACTATTAAAAACCTCGCCAATTAATAACCCCACGGGAATTACCATGAGCTCTTATAGCCATTCAGTTCAAAAACTATTCAGTTCATAATATCGCTTCATTCGTCATCGTTCAATAACTTGAATTGCAGAAGTCTATACTCGTAGACCCTCTGCGACTGTGCCTTTAAATATGGTTACGGAGCCGATATTTTTAACCCCCGACGCAAAAACGACGGGGTGTTATAAGTTTGACGTGTCTGTGTGTGTGTGTGTGTGTGTGTGTGTGTGTGTGTTTGTGGGTGTGTGTCTGTCTGTGGCATCGTAGCTCCCGAACGGATGAACAGATTTAGTTTTTTTTTTTTGTTGGATAGGTGAATTTGTCGGGAGTGTTCTTAGCTATGTTTGATCAAAATTGGTTCAGCCGTTTCATTGCGTTGAGGGTTTTATTAATTTTTACAAAATTAATTACTTGTGTGGATAGTTTTTGAACTGAATGGCTATAAGATGGCTCATGGTAACCCAGCTGTTATGTAAGATTTTCGTAAACTACTATTATTACACAGCTTACAGGAGAAAGTAAGATAGACAAAGACGTAGTGCTATGGGAAATGGCTCGATTCGATCATTTATTTATGGGCATATTTATCACTTGCTCTAATAGTGGAGAAAAACATCGTAGCTTCCAGTAACATGTTGAATTACCCACCCACACACACTGATAAGAAGGAAGGCTGTGTCTCAGCTAATTATTAATAAGCTATCATCGTAGCTTCCAGTAACATGTTGAATTACCCACCCACACACACTGATAAGAAGGAAGGCTGTGTCTCAGCTAATTATTAATAAGCTATCATCGTAGCTTCCAGTAACATGTTGAATTACCCACCCACACACACTGATAAGAAGGAAGGCTGTGTCTCAGCTAATTATTAATAAGCTATCATCGTAGCTTCCAGTAACATGTTGAATTACCCACCCACACACACTGATAAGAAGGAAGGCTGTGTTTCAGCTAATTATTAATAAGCTATCATCGTAGCTTCCAGTAACATGTTGAATTACCCACCCACACACACTGATAAGAAGGAAGGCTGTGTCTCAGCTAATTATTAATAAGCTATCATCGTAGCTTCCAGTAACATGTTGAATTACCCACCCACACACACTGATAAGAAGGAAGGCTGTGTCTCAGCTAATTATTAATAAGCTATCATCGTAGCTTCCAGTAACATGTTGAATTACCCACCCACACACACTGATAAGAAGGAAGGCTGTGTCTCAGCTAATTATTAATAAGCTATCATCGTAGCTTCCAGTAACATGTTGAATTACCCACCCACACACACTGATAAGAAGGAAGGCTGTGTCTCAGCTAATTATTAATAAGCTATCATCGTAGCTTCCAGTAACATGTTGAATTACCCACCCACACACACTGATAAGAAGGAAGGCTGTGTCTCAGCTAATTATTAATAAGCTATCATCGTAGCTTCCAGTAACATGTTGAATTACCCACCCACACACACTGATAAGAAGGAAGGCTGTGTCTCAGCTAATTATTAATAAGCTATCATCGTAGCTTCCAGTAACATGTTGAATTACCCACCCACACACACTGATAAGAAGGAAGGCTGTGTCTCAGCTAATTATTAATAAGCTATCATCGTAGCTTCCAGTAACATGTTGAATTACCCACCCACACACACTGATAAGAAGGAAGGCTGTGTCTCAGCTAATTATTAATAAGCTATCATCGTAGCTTCCAGTAACATGTTGAATTACCCACCCACACACACTGATAAGAAGGAAGGCTGTGTCTCAGCTAATTATTAATAAGCTATCATCGTAGCTTCCAGTAACATGTTGAATTACCCACCCACACACACTGATAAGAAGGAAGGCTGTGTCTCAGCTAATTATTAATAAGCTATCATCGTAGCTTCCAGTAACATGTTGAATTACCCACCCACACACACTGATAAGAAGGAAGGCTGTGTCTCAGCTAATTATTAATAAGAAAGATTAATTATCTTTATAGAATTAATCGTATAGTAGTCTTTGCGCTATTATAACACACTTTTAGTAGTAGTAGAGCTTCTTTGCGAAAGAGTTCGTCCGGGGAAGTACTACCACCATACCTATTTCTGCCGCAAAGCAGTAGTGCTCGCATTACTGTGTTCCGGTTTGAAGGGTATGGGTGCCGGTGAAATTACAGGCACATGAGACTATCATCTTTATGTCTCAGGGTGGCGGGCACAGTGCAATGCCACATAGGGTGCGACCTAGGTAGGCGTGACCTGTGAGGTAATGCACTGTTCATAGGCAGAGGTTACCACTTAACATCAGGTGGGCCACCTGCTAGACCCGTCATTCCAAGTAGTACAAAAAAAATACTTTTCTTTGATTCACTTTCATTTCTGTTTGTTTCTCGGGAGATTTTCGAGTAAATCCCTAGCTCGGATTGAGATAAAACTTGGAATACCTGTCAAGTTCCGATGACAATACAATATGATGGTGACAGCGGGATGATCTGATGAAGGAGACGGAAGGTGGACAGCGGAACTCCTCCACGGATATAGTAGTCTGGCAGTCTTTTGGGCTCATTTTAATCATCTTACGGTTCCGCTTAATCATTTCGTCATCATCATCATTATCAGTCAGATGTATGTGCACTTCTTAAAAGTTTGTTTGAAAAGTGAGCTTATTGACATTTGTAATAAAGTTAGTACTTTAGTACTTATTATATATTTATTATTTTATTATTATATTATTGTAGCAGACAAAACACAACATACACAACATAACATAGTCATAGATAGTTAGTTTTACACAGAACATTTGATCGAAGGTTAAACGTACCTCTATAATAGTTGTAACATGGTCTGACGTTATACTCAGGTTTCAGCTGTGCATGTGAGGAGCACAGTGTTCCATCCAGGATCAACGGCTGCACACCTTGCAACGCCACGGAGGTCGTATCTTCCGATGGCACATCATGCGTCCCACGGAAGTGTCAGAACACCTCTGGAAGATTCGTATGTAGGAAATGCCCGAGCGATTATATTACTGGTAAGAATTTATATGTCTTAGATACAAGTAATTAATTTTGTATAAATTAAAAAAACCCTTAACGCAATGAAACGGCTGAACCGATTTTGATCAAACATAGCTAAGAACACTCCCGACAAGTTTACCTTTCAAATAAAAAAAAAACTAAATCGGTTCATCCGTTCGGGAGCTACGATGCCACAGACACACACACACACACACACACACACACACACACACACACACACACACGCGCACAGTCACGCACGTCAAACTTATAACACCCTGTCGTTTTTGCGTCGGGGCTTAAAAATACAAAACACTTTATTGTAAGTACAGAGATTTTAGATCCTTACAATGATCGTTTATAAACGCAATAGAAAATGGCATAAAGGAGGAATTAAAAACTTCATGCTTTGTACAAATAAAAATTACATAAAATGTCCTGTATTTTCGGTGCGTTTGAAAGTATTTTTACCTTTTATGGTTTGCCTTTACCACAGATAAAATAATACTATCCTTTACGAAGCTTTTATAATAATGATCATCAAAATGTACTTAAGAGGAGTTAACGACCTCTACAGAAAATTTTATTTTTATGTTTATGTACTGTGTTTTTGATACCGTGGTTTGTCCGATCCGAGAATAGTCCTCTCCGTGTCCTCCAGTGGATGTCTTAAAAGTGGACTTAGGGATTATACCAGGGGATGGGCAGCAGCATCCACCTGAGTACTCAACACCAATACTGCGATTACCAATCCACCTGCGTCGGGATTATGGCAAATCCCCCCCATTGCATTCTATGGGGGGAGGCATCGTCCAGCAGTGGATGTGTATAGGCTGCTGATGATGAAGTTTGCGGATCCTGAATCTTCATCTGTTACTAAATTTTACCCAATTAACTGATTTCTTTAATAAGAATGTTTTTTCTAACTTCAGTATAGTGTCATTTTTGTTAGAGCTTTTTTTGTCATAGAGTTCGTCCAGGGAAGTACTACCACTATACAATTTCTGCCGCAAAGCAGTAGTGCTCGCATTGCTGTGTTCCAGTTTGAAGGTGCCGGTGGAATTACATGCACATGAGACTCTTCATATTTATGTCTCAGGGTGGCGGGTGCAATGTAATGCCACATAGGGCACGTCCTAGGTGAACGTGGCTTATGAGGCAATGCATTATTTAAGGCCGAGGTTACCGCTTAACATCAGCCTCCTTATTCGCTTTGACTAAACGGACATAACACGGGCTCGTTACGATATCTGCGTGGAATCATCGCTCAGAATACATTGTGGCGTCACACGTTATTGTCAAGTAATCTCCTATGGTCATAGCGAATAACAGCCCAAGTAGGCCATCTGCTTGTTCATTCAATGATACAGTTAAAAAAACATATATTTTTTACAGTGACTCGTAACCTAGACGGTTCACCAATGAGGGAAGTTCTCTGCGTCAAATGTGCTCGCGGGTACAAGGCACAGAGCAACACATGCGTCAGATGCGAGTCCTGTACTTGTAGTAAGAACCAGGTTGTGGTAAAAGGAATATGCATACCGAAAGGCTACGTAAACATGAGACCTAAGTACGAAGAGAAGCTACTGCATCCACTGGAGCTATTGGACATTGTAAAGCACGAATATTTGTGCACCGTAAGTAAACAAAATTCACAAATCACTCTTTTATATAATTTTATGGGGAAGGCCTAGTAGTAAATAAAAAATATTAAATAAAATAAAAGGGCAATTTATTCTTTACACTATACTAATAAGCAAAGGATATAGGTATAAAAATAACATATTTAGTCTAAAGCAAGAGAAAAGGTCGAGGGCTCAGCCACGCTGTTTTTCAGCCTCGCCTTAGAATGCTGCTGTCGTCACAGCAGCCATGATACTCGGTAACTATCCGCTGTTCCCAAACAAAAGATAAACTATGTAACAATGATTGAAAAAACAAGGAACAGCAGGACAACAAATAGACAAGGAATAGTCGACATCTTTGGCTGATGATGATGATGACAGAACTCTCAGTACAATACCCTAGTCTTCTTCTTTGTCGTTTTCTTCACTACTGAAGGTCGTGCCCGTCTTGAAATGCTTTGGTAGAGGAATTGACGAGCTGCTTCCATGCCAGCCTGTCTCCGGCTCGTCTAAGGACGGTACTGACAGGGAGGCCTGTTAATGCTTTGCCTAGGTCAGACAAGCGGCTAGGTGATCGGCCACGAGGTCTTTTCCCCTCTATCTTCCCAACCACCACCCCTTTCCTAGTAGATTCTGCTAATAATTCGATTAATATTATGTATATAATACCCTAAGCCTATGCCTATAAGCCTTGTTCACTTTATGACAGATTCGCTGAACATGTAAGCTTACTTCTATATAAGCTTTATAAGCACTTGTCACGTCTATATTCCCACGATGGTGCAAGCCACTGTGCAAAGAGGCCCATTGTTGCTCCGCTTACCCCTTCAGGGAAAAAGGCGTGTGTCTATGTATGCATGTAAATAACTAAGAAAAATGTTCATAAATTCCTTCAGGCTAGGCAGCGCATCGAGAATATTCCTGGTGTTTCCCGTGCATATAAGTTACCTACCTCCATTCCCAGTAAATAAAAGACAGACTGGTTAGAACTCGCCAATTATTTCAAGCTTACGCCCAAAGAAAGTACATACCTACTCGAAAAGCGTTTCTATCTAACTTTTAATGAGCTACCATACCTGCCTGAGGGGTTAGGTACTTTAAAAGTAAAGTGGGACCTCATTTTTTAAATTATTTTCAGCAAAATGATGTTCGAGCATGTCGCACCTTGGCGAACGAATGCGTGAAGAATTTCTACTCAACAGACCTTGGTGGACCTTGCCGACTTTGGCTGCAACCTAAACTTAGTAAGTTGCCTAAAGGTAAATTAAAACATTTATTTTATTTGCTGATTCGTAGAGGTCTAAAAAATCGTAGAGGTCTACTAATGCTTAGGTCTGTTTTATTGGTAGAGGTGTACATTTAGTAGAGGTCTACAAAGTCATAGAGCACTACAGAATCGTAGAGGTCTAAAACTCATAGAGGTCTACAAATTGTTAGAGGTCTGTTTTATTAGTAGAGGTCTACAAAGTCGCAACAACTATTCCGAAAAGTAAGTAGTTCTCTATGTCTGATACAAAAGTAACACATGGATGAATGCGTTTTAAATTTATTTAAAACTAGTGTGCGCACGCGTCTTCGCTCGCGTCTACCAGGATTAAAGTAACCTATAGCTAAATCCAGGTAAAAATCTATCTCATCAAAATAGGTCAAGTTGTTTCGGCATGATTAAGTAGCAAACATATATAAACATCCAAACTTTTGCATTTATGATATTTGCGGGATGAAAGGGAGTAATTTTGCCTCCGGACCACTTGTACCATTAGGCAGCACCATTGAAATGTTGTTTTTGTCTTTGACAGGTCTTCCAGAGCTTATCATGACTCCATTACTTGATAAGAATCCAGAGGAGATGATCGTACCTCGACACGGAAAGGTTCGATTTTTACGAATTTCCGTATTTAATTGACGTCGGGTACCCTATTTTAGACCTCTGGCGCCTGAGGTATTTTATATACTTTGGAAGCTTAGTCTGGAATTTCTTGAATTTTCAGGACTCTATTTTTGTCGCATTAGCAGTTTATACATTCAATGGAGGGATGAAGTTTCTTCACAATATGGACCACCATATAAATGAATGCCAGTTGCCAATAAATATAAGAATCGGAGAAGCATTATCGTAAGTTAATTCTTCAAAAGTCTTTATATTACATATTTTATGGCCGTGAGGGATTCTTATTTTGTACCTGCCTTTCGCGGTTTCATAGTCTGGTCTGGTCGAAGCGACGCGTGACCTGAGGGCTGGCTCTTATCTGGCTCAACGCATTAATATTGCTATTAAGCGTGGCATTGCAGCCAGCTTCTTTGGTTGGCTTCCGTCTGGTAGTGATTTGGATCAGGTTAGATATCTTTAGATTACTTGCGACGTCTTTAGATAGATCAACTGAATCATTTGTATTTTTTTTTGTATTGTACTTTATTCTTTGTATTATTCTTTCTGGACATACATATTTATTTTTACGGTCGTTGATGACGGTTTAATTTTTCCCTAGTCTGTTATTTTCCTTCCGGGACTTGGCTGTACACATGTCAAAACGTCCAACAGGTTTAATGGCTTCATTGCCTTGGTTTATTCCTATTATTTTTCTCTGGGCTATGGGTTGTAGGGTTACTAAATTTACTTTGTTTTTTTAGGCTTGACTGTCCGATAAATCTTACAAAGCTCTTATCATCAGATTTAAATGAAACTTTAGCTCCATTTTTGTATGCTGATGGGGAGTACAGGCCGATTCCAGTATTGATACGAAAACCAAACGGCTATAATGTACAGGTGAATAAAATAATGTTAAAACCTGTGTATAGATTTTATAATAATCTATCTTAAGCCGCTATAGGTTCACTAAATGTATATAATGTGCTCTAAATTTTTTAAATTAGTTTTCTTATTGTTTCTATCTGGAAAAATATATATGGTATTCTTATAAGCTTTTTATCTAGTGAAATTATAAATTCAATACACTATTTGAATTACTTTACTAGTTTAAAAAAAATACCACCTGTTTAAAATTGAAATCCTATTTTAGACTTACTTCTTACACGTTTTGTTTTTGAAACATTTGGTAACTTATTAATTATTAATTGAGTTAGTAACTTAAGTAACAAAATTTAAAAAAATTTAAAGGTCATTTTTATATTATTTTTTTTAAAAAAAATCACGGCATCACGGCATCAGAGCGTAAGCTCGCCTTCTTCGCCTCATACAAAAAATTTCGTTGAACCTATAGCGCCTTAAACACAAAAGTCAGATTCGAATGTTTTTACTAACTTCACAAACGGGTAAGTATCAAGAGAGGAGAACCAACTTTATTTATTCACTAATTTGTAAACAAACATTGCTTGTAAATATAAATATTTTAATTTTTTTTTCTAGAGAGGAACATGGATCGCTAACAGATTCAGACGATACTTCATCGTTCATAATTCAATATCCACCACTTCAAACGCAACCAATACAATTTACCTGCGCACTTTACTGATACGACTTCGGTAAGAGAATATTGAATACAAATCAATTTGAGGAAGCTCTTCACAAAAACAATTTTTCATTCAATAAAAGCTTTACCTGCCTATGTAGGCTTAAAAATCTACGTCTTTGATACATTGTGATTCAAAACACAGAAAAAACCGAACCATCAGGACTTTATTTTTAACCCACGACGCAATAAAGACGGGGTTTTGTTTTAAGTTTGACGTGGCTGTGGGTGTGTGTTTGTGTGTGTATTTGTGTGTGTATTTGTGTGTGTGTCTGTCTGTGGCATCGTAGCTCCCGAACGGATGAACCGATTTTGTTTTTGTTTTGTTTTGTTTGATAGGTGAATTAGTCGGAAGTGTTCTTAGCTATGTTTGATCAAAATCGGTTCAGCCGTTTCATTGAGTTGAGGGTTTTTTTAATTTTTATAAAATTAATTACTTATGTTTAATAACTTCTAGAGGTGAATTATTGACTGAGTTAATATTTCTTATGGCGTTTCTAATATCGCCTATTATCTGCGGGGTCTATTTGATTTTGAAATAACTAAATTGCGAGTAAACGCTTGATTTCAATAAAACGAAAATAAACTATTATGGAAGTCCCACCAAATTAATAAAAACTTAATATCCTTAGATACGCACCGATAGATATCCATAAATATTAACTAGGTTCTAGTCTAGATCAAATATTAATATCCTTCTTTTGATACTTTATTAGAAGGTGTTTTTGTACTTATCCTCAATATCATTTCGAAACTAAGTTGCTACGTACAGGCAGCAAAGATTACCCCCACACCCCCCACCACTCTGTATAATGAGTGAGGTAGAAAATAAATCATTAATATTTTCCTGCTCGTTTTATATTATTTAACCTGAGATGCGGGGTAGCCAATTAACTTTGCCGTCTGTACATCAAAACGTAGCGTAATGATTCAAATACATCTTACATTTGAGATATTATAGCACATTCACCAAGGCCGTTTCAGTTGAATAAACAAATTTAAAGTAATTAAATCATGCCTTCTCGTACGTGTTTTGTATGCTTCTCTAGATTAAAATGTCTAGCTTTGCTTTGATATATATATTATTACTACAGGTGTAGCGCTTAACTGAGTCAGTCCCTGAGGTATGGGAGCGGAACGGGAGGGGTGTTTCCGTCTCTCAAATTATCAGATGACATGTGACATAATGTGAACAAAACACCCCTCCCGTACCGCTCCCATACCTCAGGGACTGACTCAGTTAAGCGTAATTACAATATTTGGTGTTTAATAAGTGTATACCACGAACGCTAAGTGTGTGTGTGTGTGTGTGTGTGTGTGTGTGCGCTACCCTTACAATCACTAACTTCAGCCAGTATTGTCTATTTGCATTCAGAATAAAATCAATATCAAAATCAATATCAATAAATATTGAATATCTGTTTGAAGTTCAAAATCGGGCGAGTGGCCGCGGAATAACAAACTATTCAGTATTATGTGACACAGGTTAGCAAAAACCGAATCATATTTTTTTATCCAGAGATGAGACCTTGTTAGTTAAATTTTTCATCCCCAAAAACCATTATTATATTAGCTCCTTTATCGTGGTACCTAAATCATTAGCTTGTATTAAATCGTGGTGCCAATGTGTAATTAGTTTTGCCTTACTGTATCTAGATGAGTCAATTGTTATTTAATTTATTCTGACAACAGAATGCAAGGCTCACCGCAAGTCAATTTGTAGAGCTATATCTTCTTCGATTGCAGCATCGAAAGAGCTAAGCACACGAACGGGTCGCTGCGTATCACGACCACAGTAGAGACCCACTACGCGACCAAACTGATACATGAGGATACAGTCGTAACTACACTGAAGGTAGAACAGGCAATGCCTCATGCAGGAGTTATACGAGGACTTGAGGTAAGGGTCTTGAAAAAAATACCGAAAATAAATTTGGGCTTACCTAAATTAGAGAATTAAAAAAAAAACAGCTGGTTTTGTAATCAAAGCCGCTTACCGATCAAAGAAAAAACGTCAGAAAGGAAAAGAGAAAAGGCGATGTTCGACGCACATTTGTCGGTAACATTGAAAGTTTATGAATTACTAGTGCCCGCCCGTGGCTTCGCTCGCGTTTTAGTAAAGTAAAAAGTAGGTCATAATCTATCTGTGTACCAAATTTCATCGAAATCGATTCAGCTGTTTCAGCGTGGTTGATTTACTTTTTATTTTGGTCGAAGGATGGATTAACCAACATCCAAACATCGTAGCTTTGACATTTAAGATATTCGTGGGATGATGAATTTAACCATTTCTCGACAGGTTTGCGGTGGCGTACTAGGAGCCTTTCTGACGTTGTATGCGCTGGTGCAGTGGCGTGGCGTCCTGCGTAGAGGCGGTACATACTACACGCTGGTTCCGCTGCTAGCGGGGTCTATTGCCGACACCTTGTATTTTGTAGGTATCTTTTGATTTAAGTCTACAAAATTATCGATCAGGTAACTGTTTATTAGATTAGACAACTGTACTAATTATTTTTGCTACGCCGTAGCACGGCGTAGCGTACGAATTCTTCGTACTTTAAAAAACCTTACCAGTGTTGATAAGGGGCTTTTAGAAATTTCTGTCGTCATCTAAATTGATTTACAGGATGACTTTTCTGTTTTTTAGGGTTCTGTACCTCAAAAGGTAAAACGGAACCATTATAGGATCACTTTGTTGTCCGTCTGTCTGTCTGTCAAGAACCTTTTTCTCAGGAACGCATGGAGGTATCAAGCTAAAATTCATATCAAATACTTAGGTCTACTGGCCCTTGAAGCTGTGAAAAAATCAAGCTTCTAAGCCAACGCAATCAAAAGATACAGCTGTTTATGCTGCAAATTTTCGACACTCGCAAGGAAATCAAAGCCTACAGGGTACTTAATACTTCCCGTAAACTCGGAATCTTGAAATTTGGTACGAAGCAACGTCTTATAGCTCAAATAAAGGAAAAATTGCAAAAAGCATAAATTTTTAGTTAAATTATATTATAAAAATATTTTTAATAACTTACCTCATGATGATTTCATTTAGCAATAAAATACCATAGCTTTTACTTATATACTTACAGGTTAGTACGGAACCCTCGGTGCGCGAGTCCGACTCGCACTTGGGCGTTTTTTTTTTTAAAGAGATGTCCATTTTGATTTAGTTTTAATTTATTTTTTAGTAATATCATGTAACCTTGTTGGCGTTTAAACCGGTTGCTTATTTAAAGAGCACATGAGTAGTGAAATTAAATATAAGTTTATTGCGTGTCTTTTAAAATGTGTGAATCGCCATAGCTTTACTAAGGATTTGGCGGAGATTTTAACGTCTTGACCTCATTTTATCACGTTTCTGTGCTTGATATACATACATACATACATAGACACACGCCTTTTTCCCCGAAGGGGTAAGCAGAGCCTCAATGGGCCTCTTTTCACAGTGGGTTGCACCATCGTGGAATATAGACGTGACAAGTGGTGAGCTCATCGCCGCCATTGCTTCCCACGACTGACTCGGCTAACGCTTTCTTCCAGTAATAACACATTCCATAATAAGCTAGCAGCCAGGACAAATCTTATACCAACGAATCTTATCAACAAGTCCGGGTAATCCCTTAGTCGGCTTTTACGACATCCACGGGAGGAGACGGAGGGGTCTATTCTTTGGCCAGACACACCACAGCTTGATATAAATAGTTAAAAGAAGAATACTGGAAGAAAGCGTTAGTTAAGTCAGTCGTGGGAAGCAATGGTGGCAATAAGCTCACCACTTGTCACGTCTATATTCCACGATGGTGCAACCCACGGTGAAAAGAGGTCCATTGAGCCACAAAACACAATAAACACATACACTACACAATAACACATAAAACACATAATAACACATTGTCCACAATACACAAAAGTTAGCTGGTAGAGAATGCTTCTTAGCATTAAGTTCGCCTATGTACTTTGTTTGTTTTGTGCAATAAAGAATATTCTCTTCTATTCTACTCTATTCAATTGAGGCTCTGCCTACCCCTTCAGGGAATAAGGCGTGTGTCATTGTATGTATGTATGTAGCAATTAAAGATATATAGGTTTTGACAACTTCGCGGCACTTGTTACGAACAACTCAACAAAAAAATTGGTATGACGTGCTAAGGTCATGTGTGTTTCAGGCAACTCTGTTGTCGACCCTACACGCCTTGGCGGCAGAAGCAGGTACCCTGGGAATGACGCTGCCTCTCTCTCATTCAGAGGAGCGGATGATTAAGGCTGTGCTCTACTCTGCTGCTGGATTAAAGGTATACAAATTATAATCATCATCATCATCATCCACAGCCTCACTTCCCCCTCTGCTGAGTATAGGCCTCTCTTTGCATGTGCCATTCCTTACGGTCCCGTGCCAGTCTCATCAAGGTTCGGTCCGCGACGCAAGCGATATCGTCTGCCCATCTCGCTGCTGGACGACCAACGTTTCTGTATCCAGTTCTTGGACGCCATTCAGTCAGCGCCTTGCCTATCGTCACCTCGTCTTGCCAGGTGTCCTGCCCAACTCCATTTTAGTTCCGTTATACGAGTACGATTCCCAACATCTTTGAGCTTTGTTCAACTTCGTATTTTGTATTATACAAATTAAATATTGAAGACCTCTGTAGCGCGTCGGGCGAGTACCCGGCTGAGATGCGAAAGGTTGCGAGTTTGATTACCGCTGCGGGAGCAATTTTTGTATGATCTGCAAATATTTGTTCCGGGTTTGGGTGTTATCGTACCATGGTACTCGTATTTTAAATGAATATACGGCTTATTGCCACTGTTTTTCATTGTTTTGCTGACGTTTCAAGACCGAGTTCAGAAGCGTTTATTCTTTTAAAATTATTCCGAATCACGATAGTTTCAATTCTATGATGCTCGTAGTTTCTGATATCCACGACAAAATAGTCTTCTTGTAGTTATATCGCTAAAGCATTGTACTTACTAACAAACTCAAAGGCAAATAGGGATATGAAAAGAACTATCTTCGGAGTTTAATTACAAAAAAAAAAAAGTATATCAGTTATCTAGTACCCATAACACAAGCTCTTTTTTAGTTTGAGCACAGATAAAATAATACTATACTGTTTGGGGCTAGATAATGCTGTGTGAACTGTTCAGCATTATTTATTTATTTATTTATTAATTACGTGATAGAATCCAACGAGATATCCGGAGAAGAACCAAGATCATCGATATAGCTCTCAGAATGTAACCTAATCAGTAACCTGAAGTGGCAATGGGCAGGCCATATAGCTCGTAGAACCGACAACCGTTGGAGAACAAAGGTTCTAGAGTGGTGACCGCAAATCGGACGAGGCAGTGCAGGAACCCCCCCCCCTCGATGAACCAACACCATTTTGATGGTGGTGGCGATGACTGGTCGACGTTTCATTCTATAAGCAGTGATCTTATATAGGCTGGATGATGATGATAGGTACTTTCTAGTTTTGTACATTTAGTTTTTGTTTAATTGTTGTGTGTAATTTTTATTTCAACTAGTTTGTAATTTGTGGAATAAAGTATTTTAATTCATTCATTCATTCATTCATTTATTTCTTACTCTTGTGCTTATTCGCAGATACTGAAAGTAGCTTGGATAAATTGGAAGCAATGCTCGTGCGACATTTTCTTTTTGGATTGGTCGAAATATAATCCACCTGTGAAAGGTAGGTTATTACAAAATTAGAGGCACTTGAGACATTCATCTTTATGTCTCAGGGTAGCGGACGCAGTGCTGTAAAATAAATAATGCTGGACAGTTCACACAACATTCCTAGATCTAGCCCCAATCTAAGCAGAGCTTGTGTTATGGGTACTAGATACCTGATATACCTACTTAATACATAATTTTCACTAGAAACGGGATATTTACCATGATTTTTATGAACTTTAGTTAGTTCTCCCGTGATCATGGCGCATGCAACTGTGCCGAAATATTGGGAACATTTAAAACTCAAAAATCATGGTAAATATCCCGTTTCTAGTGAAAATTATGTACATAACCATGATAGTTTCAAAAGTTATATCTACTTAATACAATACATTACATAGAAAGATATTTTTTATTATACATAGAAAATATCCCGAACACCCTGAACAAATATTTGCAGATCGTACAAATATTTGTTCGGAGGCTGGAATTGAACCCGCAACCTCCTTCGTCGCAGGCGAACCTTCGCCCGCCGCGCCACAGAAGTCGTCGAGTTATGACGTAGAAGTTTATGTCTCAGGGTAGCGAACGCAGTGCTATGCCGCATAGGGCGCGTCCTACATTGCATTGTTATAGGCAGAGGTTACCGCATAACATCAGCTGGGCAGTCTGTTTGTCCCGCAATTCAAACTGCTTTATCCCGACACCATGCATGCGAAGCCACGGGCAAAAGGCTAGTTCAATAATAAATACTGACAGCGTATTATTATAGGTACGTACCCTCGCCTATGGTGCGGGTGGAATATGTTTCTCCGGGAAAATGCAACTGAATTTTAAAGCAGTTATCCTCAACTAATTGAGCTGAAATTTGGCATACCTGTCAAGTTCCGATGACAATACAATATGATGGTGATAGCGAGCTGATCTGATGCTGGAGACGGAAGGTGGACAACAGAACTCCTCGATGGATAGACTGGCCGTGTTTAGGCTCATTGTGATCAGTACACGGTTACGATCACTAATTTTATAAAAGGTTGTATAGAACAAGTAACTAATTTTGTAAAAAATAAAAAAAATCTCAACGCAATGAAACGTCTGAACCGATTTTGATCAAACATAGCTAAGAACAATCCCGACAAATTCAACTTTCAAACAAAAAAAAACGAAATCCGTTCATCCGTTCGGAAGCTACGATGCCACAGACAGACACACACACAGACACACACAGACACGACAAACTTATAAGACCCCGTCGTTTTTGCGTCAGGGGTTAAAAATATATTTTCTCAAAAAACTCATTTTAGGTATATTCAAAAAACCGTGTTTATATTTTGCAGAATCGATGGTTGAAAATGATAGCTGGAAGGCGCGAATATTAGCCAGAGAATGGAGTTTGATACAGGCCGTAAGAAGAGCTCCACCTGGGTTTACTGTTACCATTGCTCTTCTCACACTGCATGTAAGTTTCAAGGCGTGGGTATATGTGAAATGTAGTGATCCATTAAAAACTCTTTTCTCCAAAAAAAATATCGAAAAATCAACAAAAAAAACTCTATTCTAATTTATGAAAACTCCTGTTTTTATAATAGAAGCTGAATTAAATAAAACAATAGTGAAATTCTACTCAGTTGATAGTTTTAGAAAAATTATGACATTAACCACGTCTCGTCTCACCTGTCGGTCGGTTACGACCTTCGAGCGTGGTCGCGGTCGGTGCTCAAAAAGACCTCTAAATGGTCAACGAGTGGGCATTGTGACTTTTAAAACAAGTCCTGAAAAAGACCTTTTGTAAAACGGACCTTTTGCGAAAGGGATGTTATGCAAAAGGGACCTTTTGCGAAATGGTGAAAGGACATTGTGCGAAAGGGACATTGTCCGCCTAAGTGAATGAAACGTCAGCAGGAGACTAGTAAAGTAAGTGGTGCATAGTCGTAATTTTTCTAAAATGGTACCACTTAACAAGCCATGATGATTATACAATAGTGTTTAGTTATAGATCTCACTCTGTCTGCCTGTTAGTTGTAAGGCTTCCTCCAATTAAATATCACTCCCAAGAACTCTTACAAGAATATAGTCTAGCTAGCCAGAGTCTATTAGTCTAGCTAGTCTATTTAGTCTTTAGTGTAGCTATTCTTTGCAGCGAATTCCCTGATAGAGTTGTTTTTACTAGCATCTACCCGCGGCTTCTCGTGTTAGCTTAGTTTAGAAGCGAAAACGTGATTGTGTTACAAACATTCAGACTTTCGCATTTATAATGAAGTAGGATTCTTATTTTTGAAGATTCTTTATATTTTCTCTAGATAATGTCTTCATGGAAGTTGTTCTTACCACAAAGCGACGGTTACAAATGGGCTGTCCTCTCCATAGCGTGGTGGGCTTCATACGGCATTGTTCTGCTGGCCAGCTGGCTCAAGGAGAGATTTCTGTATTCCCATGTCACCACTCTTCCGAGCATTTGCACTGGAGTGGGTTATTCATTGATGGTTTTTCAGGAGGATTGTTATGCGCATTATGTGCATGGGAGGTGCGTATGGCTTGTAAGACTATTAGTCGATAAGGGTCCTTATCAATGTCACGGCCTAGAAATATAAAATTAGATACTTATTAGATAAATAGGAATATTAGATAAAAAAATGTGATTATAGTTATTGAGGCGCTGAAAAAGGATTTGTACCGGACTTGTCATTCCGAAGAATTCATCAGATTGTATATCCACCGTACCTAGTACCTATTCATAAGGGTATGCAACAAAATTCCTAATCTTAGATTTGACTTTTAACTCCCGACGCAAAAACGACGGGGTGTTATAAGTTTGAAGTGTCTGTGTGTCTGTCTGTGGCATCGTAACTCCCGAACGGATGAACAGAGTTTTTTTTTTTGAAAGGTGAATTAGTCAGGAGTGTTCTTAGCTATGTTTGATCAAAATCGGTTCAGCCGTTTCATTGCGTTGAGGGTTTTTTAATTTTTACAATATTAATTACTCATTAACAGGCTAAATCAAGTACAATATTCAAATTCAAATTATGTGTGGATAGGTATTACATTATAATATATTCCACGATGGTGCAACCCACTGTGAAAAGAGGCCCATTGAGGCTCTGCCTACCCCTTCGGGGAAAAAGGCGTGTGTCTATGTATGTATGTATGTATGCGAGGGATCACTGCAACAGAAACACGATAGGACAATATTTTCTCGTAGAAAAAAAAACAAAGTTATTTCTATTCTTTACCTAGATTTGATTGTTTATTAAAATGGTGCATATTATTCGGTAAAAAATTAGATTAATAAAATCATTACTACGAAGCCGAGAATTATACGATATACGAGATGAGCGGCGCGAGGTGTTTTTTTTTGTATGAAGATTTCTGTCTGGCGTTGGCGCAGTCTATCTCAACATTGTACTCGTACAGTCATAATGATAAAATCGTGAACTGGTACTTTGTTCAGAACTCGTGTTGGACTTGTATAAAATAAAAACATATGAAATCTTGTTATGCCTGCCTCTTGTTGCTTATGCCTTTTCTGCCGGATTTAAAAAAAAAATAAGTTTTATTTTTCACCCTGAAATTCATAGGGACTCTTAATGTTAACCGCAGCAGTGCACAAAGGATTTTAGAACAAAAAAGTTCTCAGTGCAACGCAGCTAATTAAGTATTATTTAAAATTTTAACTTAACATTGTTCTGTATAGTTAACATTTTGCTGTTGGCTGTTGGGTGTTTCCAACAGTCCGTACATAGTATCCTGATCCCACACTAGGATTCCTGTCATGTGTACCAGGAACTACGAGTACCATGGTACTACAACAGCCAGACATATTTGCAGATCATACAATCATTTGTCCCGTAACGGGGATCGAACCCGCTACGTCTCATATCTCAGCTGGCAACTCACCCGTCACGCCACAAAGGTAGTTTTAAATGGTGCACTTAGAATATAAAATAAACCAGAACCCGTGTCACGCGTAAAAACTGTCACCACTGAAAATAGTCTCAATCAGAATAGTCAGCCAGTCTGTCTGTGGTCGGCCGTGCGGCTAGTCGTGTCGAACTCGAATGATTTTCTTGTGAATATGACGTAGTGTGTCGTTCCCACATGTAAAAATTCTGATTGGCGTGAAAAGAAAAAGGATAGATCACATTTCATAGGTAAGTAGTACATAAATATCTTTTTGGTTTAAATAATGAATTTTGTTTACCATTCATTCTTTGGAAAAAAGTCAAGCGTCCATTTTGTCACTGTTGCCAACATCACCAAAATATTACCCTTACTGGTAGGAAGTATGATAGGCGCGGGGGAGGCATTGTGTTTAGGCGACACAGCGCCCCGTATTTTAATAGTATCGTACGCACCTTCTGGTTTATTCTATATTCTAAGATGGTGCAATGAATAACTAATAGCTCATTCGAGACTCATAATAAGTATGGCGTGTTTGATGAGAAGAATCAGTTTTAGTTCAAAATACGTATTTTTTTTCAGGAATGATGACTGTAAAGAAGTTCGGTCAATGGCTGGACCACTCGCATCTTGTCGAGTTGCCTGCGTTCCACAACTGAGGTAAGATATAGTAGATTATTCACTGAGAGGATAAAGCAGTGTCTTACTTCGCGGGCGGCATATTGAACCCTGAGCGGTCATGTAGAGTCCTGAGTGAAGCGAGGGGTTCAAGCTGCCCAAGACAAAGACAGGCTTTATCCCAGAGGAGCATACTCTACTTTTCACACCTTCTGCGAGACAATAAAAATTCACTGAAAACTTACTGAAAATCACAGCACCGTCTTTTGTTTCACATTCTTTGAAATTGAGTATAGTGGCCAGTTCAATTTTCGAAAAAACCTTTACAATAGTACAGTCGGGCTGACATAAAAATTATGTTCAAAAGCCGAAAAAAAATAGTACAGGTCGACAGGTTGGATAAGTGTTGTAGGTGGAAAAATGTCAAAGTTAATGATACTTTGGGAGGTTGTTTAGGGATACCTAGTTAATTAACATTTTCTCAAGTTTTGGACCTCGAGGATCCTGTGCGAAAAGAAGAGGACCACAAATTCAGTAAAGTCTTCAAAAAACAGCTTTTTGCATAATTTTTTCTTTGGCTGTTCATAATCCTATAAAAGAGCTTAACCTGACTGACTGACTTATTGATTCATCATCGCCGAGCCGAAACCGCTGTACCTAGAAAGCTGAAACATGAAGCGTAGGTTCCATTTATAGTAAAACCACCCACTAAGAAGCGATTTTTGTAAATTCAACCCCTAAAGGGGTGAAAACGGATGTACCATTGTATGAAAAATCGCTTACAAACATGAAACTTTGCATAAAGTACGCTTCGTCTTTGCCCTCCACGTTGACTCTGGTAATACCTGCAAAGACATAAGTGGCAATGTCAGTACTAGTTACCTAACTTCCAGATCAACACTCTATACTAATGAAGAACACCATTTCTGGTTACAAGAAACCTCCATATACTTTATTTACTTCTATATCTATATATATAAAACAAAGTCGTGTTAGTTACAACACTTATAACTCAAGAACGGGTGAACCGATTTGGCTGAAAATTGGTGGGGAGGTAGCTTAGAACCAGGAGATTAACATAGGGAGGGAGGGGAAGGAGGGGGGGGGGGGTCACCAGGGGCTACCCATGTGAAGCCGGGGCGAGTCGCTAGTAAATATACTTCGCTAGTAATAACTTCTTACTTGTATCTAACCCAGAGCAGCAATATAGCATTGCTATGTTTCATTTTGAAGGGGAAGTATGGATGCTGGTGTAGATGGTGTACATACAGTCACATGAGACTTTATGTGTCAGGGTGGCGGGGACCTTTGATCAAAATAAAAAAGTATTGGTCGAAGGCGGGGACCGTGCAATGCCATAGTGCGATCCAGGTGAACTGGCCTGTGAGGTATTGTTATAGGCTGAGGCGGGCCAAATGACAGGTGTGTCATTATAATACATCAAAAACAAACATTTGAGATTGAGTAACAAACATTCAAACATCCGGACATCCAAACATCTAACTTTGACATTCAATGATATCAGTGTTGATAAAAAATGTGATCCGAAGCTACGAGGTCACAGACGAACATACGTACCTACATGCAAATAGATAAACACACTATGACTTCTAACATAAAATACTCCTCATTTTAGTCACGAAACGTGTAAATATATCAACCTAACAAATGAGTTCACTGAGCATTCTCTGTAAAGGAATTAAGCATACCTCTCAATTAACTACGCAGACATAAATAAAAAAGTATTTAGAAATAAGTATCTAAATAAAAACCATACTCGTACTAGCGAAAATTCTGTCTATAATAAAAACATATTTACTCCCATCATGAAAAAATATACTTGGAGTACTGCTCTCACATCTGGAATGGTGCACCGAAGTACCATCTGCAACCTCTGGACTCCCTGCTACGCAGAGCTGTTAGGATTGTCGACGCGCCCAAAGTTACCAGTGATCTAGAGCCGTTGAGCGTGCGCCGAGATATTGGCGCGCTTAGCGTCTTTTATAAGATTTTTAACGGGGAATGCTCTGAGGAGCTGTTTGAGCTAATCCCAGCTTCGCACTTTTATAACCGCACATCCCGCCATCGTGAGCGAGCTCACCCGCACATTTTGGATGCGTGGAGGTCTTGCACAGTGCTTTTCACGCGCTCGTTTCTCCCGCGTACCTGCAGGGCGTGGAATGAGCTCCCGTTGGATGTCTTCTCACAGGGCTACAATATGGGTAAATTCAAGAGAAATATCACTAGGGCTCTTAATGGTAGGCAGCGCGTTTGCAATACCGTGGGTGTTGCAGGTGTCCATAGGCGGCGGTGACTGCTTTACATCAGGCGGGCCGTCTGCTTGTTTGTCACCTTATTACATAAAAAAATATTGCAATCAGTGTCAATGAATAGATACCTTTTTACTTGCTATTCAATTTTATTTTATTGAAATATGAAATCATGCATTATTTTGGGAAGAGGCAACCCTTAGGTAGGTAATTATAATATAATAAAATATCCCTTCACAAAAATTAGATACAATTTGAAAGTCACTAGTAAAATGCAACGTACCATTGTGTGGCTAAAGATGAATAATAATTTAAAACATACAAACTTCTAGTGCACTAGCAAATAATATTTTACAAATAACATCAATACATATGATAGCAAAGATACATGTAGGTACAATTTGGTCTCTTAACTTATTAGCACGATCATATCAATATAACAATACCTTATCAAGCGGTTCTAAAGTGTATCTAAGGTTCATTAGTCATCTTTTTGAGAATGATCAAGTAATGGTCTTATTCGAGTTTTTTTTAAATAGTTTTCAGAACCGTGTGTTGATCAAAATGAGCCCAAACATGACACGGCCAGTTTACTATTATCCATCGAGGAGCTACGTTGTCCACCTTCCGTCTCCATCATCAGATCAGCTCGGTGTCATGTATTGTCACCAGAACTGTATGGTGTATGCAAAATTTCAGCAAAATCCGTTGGGAGGAAATTCGTTGCAATATTTGCAGTAGCGTTGATAGCTCGTAAAAATAAAGAAAATACAGCTGAGCTATCTAAAGACCGTTGCAACCAATCTAAAAGTAGATCAACTGATACAAATACAACAAAAAAAAAAAAAAAAAACATAAACCCGGCGTAAAATGGAGCATCCTTTGTAGCGCAAGCGCACACAAACACGCATCTCGAGTGCATACTACCTGCAACCGTGAGCTTGCACATCACCGGACGGGTTTTTTGTGTTGACTGCACTGTGTCATTGTTGTACCGTCTTGTACCTACTACCTAGTTATTCTGACACTACCGTCAATTTTGTACTTAATGTCGGGCGCTTGCTCGCCCTAGTAGTTGTAAAATATTTCATGTCATTTGTTATCGCTCGTGTGTTGTATTGTAAGAGAACAAACCTAGACAAACCTAGCATAGGTTTTAAGATACTACTAACCAAAATATATTTAGATCAGTTTGTATGATAAATAAATAAATAATAATAAATACTACCAGTTGTAAGACGTAGACTATAAATATTCTGTGCCTAAGATGATATTTATGAAGAACTATAGCCGTGCTGTGTCCGGCCTAAGAATAGACCCCTCCATCTCCTTCCGTGGATGTCGTAAAAGCCGACTAATGGTAATTCCTGGTGATTCGTTGGTATAAGATTTTTCCTGGATGTATTATTACTGGAAGAAAGCGTTAGCAGAGTCAGTTGTGGGAAGCAATGGCGGCAATGAGCTCAGAACTTGCCACGACTATGTCCCACGATGGCGCAACACACGGTTAAAAGAGGCCCATTTGAGGCTCTGCCTACCCTTTCGGGGAAACAGGCATGTGTTTATGTATGTATGTATGTTATTGTGGTAAGACAACGCCGTACTTGTTCGGAGGCTGCGGTGACTAGGATCGCTAAGCCGAGTCGAATCGAATAAGCTAAGCAGAGCTTGTGTTATGGATACTTAACTGATAATTAGATAGATATTTTTTATTATACATAGAAAATACCCAGAACACCCTGAACACAGGTCGTGCAAATATTTGTTCCGTGGCGGGAATCGAACTGGACTACAACGTCATATGGTATTTTTTTAGGATTCCGTAACTCAAGAGGAAAAACGGAACCATTATAGGATCACTTTGTTGTTCGTCTGTCTTTCTGTCAAGACCCTTTTTCTCAGGAACGCGTGGGAGGTAGGTATCAAGTTGAAATTCATATCAAATACTCGGGTCTACTGTCCATTGAAGCTATGAAAAAAAAACGCAATCAAAAGATACAGCCGTTTATGCTGCAATTTTACGACACTCGCAAGGGAATGAAACCCTACAGGGTACTTCCCGTGAACTCAGATATTTGGTACGAAGCAACGTCTTATACACAGATAAAGGAAAAATTGCGAAAAGCATACATTTTTAGTTACATCATATAATACTACTACCCCTTTCCTCATGATGATTTGAATAAAAATACTATAACTTTTACTAATATACCTACAGGTTTGTACGGAACCCTCGGTGCGCGAGTTGACTCGCCCTTGCCCGGTTTTTTTTTACTTATAGTTTTCCACGAGTTTCCACACTAATTTGACCTTCAAATTCAAATAACTTTACTCTCTTGGGAGTTTCATAGTTTCATACATATTCACCTCCATCAAGAGGTATACTTTACGTTGAGGTTGCATGATTCGAGTAGTTGGTGTGAAAAATAATTTAGTTAATTTAAAATAAACTAGGTGGCTACGCTCGATTTGTCCCGGAATAAAACCTACCAAACAGGAACACGGAAATGCGAGCTGCTATGCTGCGATGGTACTGCTTGTTGGCTAAAAATAGAAGTTTGTTCAGAAAGAGACCCGTCATAGGATGTAGGATGTGTCATGCGTAGGTCTGCCGCAAAGCAGTAGTGCTCGCATTGCTGTGTTCCGGTTTGAAGGGTAAGGGTGTCGGTGAAATTACAGGCACATGAGACTTTTCATCTTTATGTCTCAGGGTGGCGGGCGCAGTGCATTGCCACATAGGGCGCGTCCTAGGTGGACGTGACCTATGAGGTAATGCACTGTTCATAGGCAGAGGTTACCGCTTAACATCAGGTGGCCCATCTGCTTGTCCAGTCATTCAAGTAGTAAAAAAAAAAATGTGAGGTCGTAGCTGTACTTATAGCGCGTCTGTTCCGTTTTGATCCTTTTACAACTGTAACTATTTCTTTAGTTTATAATACACAAAAAAAACCGACAGTTTGAATAATAACTAAAGAAAACGTTAGTTCACAATGAGCCACGACGGCTCTCTTTCTGAACAGACTATTAGTTATTTTTCGGGAAAAGTTTTTCTGACTAATATGTAGTGTTATAAAGTAGGGTTTAGACTAGCAAGTTCTTGCTGCTATTTAGAATAGAATATAATAGGTTTTTTTTATTTGTAACAACATAGATAAAGAAAATAAAACATAGAATTTAAATTACCGTGGCTTAGTATCATTTTAGAAAAATTACGACTATACACCACGAACTTTACAATTCTCCTGCTGACGTTTCGTTTACCATTTAAAAAAGTTTACTTTTTATTTTATTTTAAATAAAACATACATATATACAAAATAATAGCTAGAATTCCAGTTACAAAAAGGTCTCTAACTCAACATATGCAGGTTGTTAACAACCTGCGCTGGTCTTCCGTTAGAGCCTTTTTGTAACCAAGAGAACACAAGTAATTAATTTTGTATAAATTAAAAAACCCCCAACGCAATGAAACGGCTGAACCGATTTTGATCAAACATAGCTAAGAACACACCCAACAAATTCACCATTCAAACATAAAAAACATCGAAATCGGTTCATCCGTTCGGGAGCTACGACGGGACAGACACACACACACACACACACACACACACAGACACGTCAAACTTATAACACCCCTTTGTTTTTACGTCGGGGGTTAAAAACAGCCTACGTGTATCTGAATGATAGGAAGAATAACAATCTTCTCAATCTGTATTTCTGGAGCAAGTACTTGCTGTGCATAGAGGACTAGTACCAGTAAGTATCGCAAGTTGTAAACATTGCAGAAAGCTATCTTGCTGCACCTGTTTTAATTAAAATTGCTTGCATTGACATGGAAGTCAACTTTGCTAGTTTTCTCGCTAGTCTAAACCTTCCTTAAGAGCGGCCAACCCATTCATAATTTCCATACAAACGCTCGTATGGAGCTCATACGTGATTATGGCGTTGTAACAAGTTTGTCTTTCGATGTTTTGTACAAATATGTATATTGAGGACTTTAACTAAGTTTATAAATGCAAAAAAAAAGAAATTTTGAGAAACGAATTCAGTAAAAGTCAGTGTTTTTTATAAACAGCTTTTTTGCATAATTTTTGCCTGAACTTTGGCTGTTCGTAATGTACTCATCAATTGTAAAAGTAAATAAAACATCGTTCTAGAAACCTTGCCTATGTTATGTAGATTCTAAATAATAAACATTTTTACAAGAAACTAGTAAGGCTTTATCAAAAACACGCACGTCCTGAAACTAATACTAGTTTTATGAAATTTTTACGCATTTATTGCCGTTTCCCAAGTAAGCAACAGAATTTTCCGAATTCCAACCAAGGGCTCTTGCACTGTCTTTCATTTTTCACAGAGCCACTCTTTCAAATATTGCATTGAATTAACCAACGTTTAAAAAATAATCTTTAGGCTTTGTTTGTTTAATACCTGTGTAATAACTTATGTTAAATATAACTACTTATGTAATTAGTTAAAATTTGTAATATACCTAACATTTTAGTTGTATGTTTTTGTAGATAGAATTTGGTAGATACCTTTGCTTGTTTTTTTTTAATTTGGCACAGTTCACTCTTCATACACCGGAATATAAATAAATAAATAATCCTGGACACAGTTCGCACAACATTATCTAGCCCTAATCTAAGCAGAGCTTGTATTATGGGTACTAGATAACTGATATACTTAATACAATATATTAAATAGATAGATATTTTTTATTATACATAGAAAATACCCAGAACACCCTGAACAAATATCTGCGATCGCACAAATATTTGCCTAATAATATCCTTCGTGCAAAAGCTGAACTTGTTTTAAAACGTGACATGGGCGAAATTGTAGGCTACTCCGTAACGGCCACTTGTTCAAGAACTGAACTGAACTGAAGATTTTAGTCAAAACCGGGAAGGACCCTCTTAAGACTTTTTCCCCAGTAGACTAGCGAGTAAAGCAGTGGAAATCTCAGAGTTAATTAGCCGACTATACAACGGCTCCTATTTCACTGTTGTTATTTGTTTCAGGGCGGTGTTCAAACAGCTCACGGCGTCCGGTCCCGGTAACTGGGTCAATAGAACAAGCATTGTAGCTCTCATTCTGTTACAATCTCAGTGGATAAATATTGTATTGAATCTCACGCTTTTTAACCCCCGACGCAAAAACGAAGGGGTGTTATAAGTTTGACGTTTCTGTGTGTGTGTGTGTGTGTGTGTGTGTGTGCGCCCGTGTCCCATCGTAGCTCACGAACGGATGAACCGATTTAGTTTTTTTTTTGTTTGAATCGTGAACTTGTCGGGAGTTTTCTTAACTATGTTTGATCAAAATCGGTTCAGCCGTTTCATTGCGTTGAGAGCTTTTTTAATTTTTACAAAATCTATTACTTGTTACAAGCATTAGTTTACTTTCAAATTTCAAAAAGCAAAAATTTCAGAATGCGTTAGCAGAATCAGTCGTGGGAAGCAATGGCGGCGATGAGCTCACCACTCGTCACGTCTATATTCCAATGATGCAACCCACTGTGAAAAGAGGCTCATTGAGGCTCTGCCTACCCTTTCGGGGAAAAAGGCGTGTGTCTATGTATGTAACAAACAGTGGGTCAAATCAAGGTTGTAATCAAATCTTAGAAGTTAAATTTGACCCACTCCCCGGTGTTCGATTGAGCTGAAATTTGGCATACCTGTCCAGTTATGATGACAGTAAAATATTTATTTATTTATTTAAAAACTTTCACACAAGACAATAGTGCAAGGAGGACTTAATGCTAACAGCATTATCTGCCAGTCATCCTGGACATGAGGCGAGATGATGAAAGAAAGAATGAAAGATGGTGAGGCGTGCCTTACAAACAAGTACCACAGAAAATAATAATAACAATACAAGTTAAAATATTAAACTAACAATAATATTAATAATATTAGTATTATTAATAATATTATTATTAATATTATGGTGACAGCGAGCTGATCTGATGATGGAGACGGAAGGTGGAAAACGGAAATCCTCAATAGATAATACTAGACTGGCCGTGTTTGGGCTCATTTTGATCAGCGCAGCGTTCCGATTACTAAACTAATAAAAGCTTGTTAGGTTTTTTTTATTAAATACTTGATAGGCTTTTGTATCTACGCCTACGCCGTCCGTCCGTCTGTCTATCTATTTATATGTTTGTTTGTATTCTGTCACACGGGTATATCTCGGCAGCTGTAAGATATAGTTCAATGGCTGTAAGAGCCATTTTAAATTTTCAAAGATTATGTGGTGTTGTGGCTTAAAGCTAAATAGGTATGCAAATAAACAAATCTCAAAGCAATCCCTGTACCTAGACGAGTTGTTCAAGGATAATAAAATTGAACCTCCTTTAATCAAACTTATATTTCTAATTTTCTTCATTGCTGCTAATGACAATAATGAATTATTGTTTCTATTTAATAAAATATTAACTTATTTGATGAAATTAAGTGATTACAAGCTTTTAATTAACTTGTAATGTATGTCCGGGCAGTCCGGGTGTAATCTTGTAACTGAATTTTAAAGCAGTTATCCTCAACCGATTGAGTTGAAATTTGGCATACCTGTCAAGTTCCGATGACAATACAATATGATGGTGACAGCGAGCTGATTTGATGATGGAAATGGAAGGTGGACAACCGAACTCCTCGATTGATAATAGTAGACTGGCCGTGTTTAGGCTCATTTTGATCAGCACACGGTTACGATCACTAATTTAATAAAAGCTTGAAAAATATATTTTTCACAAAAAACTTATTTTTAAAACCCGACGCAAAAACAACGGGGTGTTATAAGTTTGAGGTGTCTGTGTGTGTATCTGTGTGTGTGTCTGTGTGTGTGTCTGTGTGTGTGTGGCTGTGTGTGTCTCTGTCTGAGCATCGTAGCTTACGAACGGATGACGCTACGCTATCGTTTTATATTCTGTCTGTTCTGTGTTTTTTGCGTGATTATCAAATTGTTTTTTTTTTTTTTATGAACGGTTTTTTTTTTGAAAGGTGTATTTGTCGGGAGTGTTCTTAGCTATGTTTGATCAAAATCGGTTCAGCCGTTTCATTGCGTTGAGAGTTTTTTAATTTTTACACAATTAATTACTTGTCATCTATAATAATCTCGAATATCCTTTGATCAATACTTTTCGAGTTATGGAGCGACTGGGATTTGACTTCAGATCGGAACCCGATACGTTCAAATCCCGGAGGTGCCTAATGCATTTTCCACTATGAAAATGAATGTGCACAATATAACGTGCTCTCAAGCGGTAAACATTGTGAGAAAACTGGCATGTCTGAGAACCAAAAGTTCGAAGACGTGATATGTGCATGAAAGAATCCTCTCTGTGGCGCACTAATCCATTCAGCACACTCGTTCTTTCACCATTGGTCACTAGGCTCTCTTCAGGTTGTACCTCAAGCTGGTCACTGACCTAACGCAGGGTGACCAAGACAGAACCGGTGGCACGAAGTAGTAGTATACTAAGCGTAGTTAGAAAGAAGACGCTGGATTTTTAGTAACCACTTTTCTTTTTAAACATGATTATTGATGTATCTGTGTGTTATGTCTCAAACAGGAATTTTGGGAGAAACTGAATCGAGGCAAGATTTGTTATCGCGGTTCCTGGCTGCTTTCTTTGAAAGAGTGAGTTTTCGTAGCAAACTTAGGTATTTATTATCGAAATCCAATCAAAGGCAAAGTCAAAAGTATTTTATTCATTGAAATCACAAGGATCATTTTGAATCGTCTTATAAACATAATTGACTCCTGTTCCAACGCAACTAAACCTAGAAGAATCAGGCAACAAACACGGCTCGTTTTATTTTATTTTTTTATACTACTGAATGACGGAACAAGCAGATGGCCCACCTGATGTTAAGCGGTAACCTCTGCCTAGAACAGTGTATTACCTCATAGGTCACGTCCACTTAGGACGCAACCTATGTGGCATTGCCCTACGCCCGCCACCCTGAGACATAAAGATGAAAAGTCTCATGTGCCTATAATTTCACCGGCACCCTTACCCTTCAAACCGGAACACAGCAATGCGAGCACTACTGCTTTGCGGCAGAAATAGGTATGGTGGTAGAACTTCCCCAGACGAACTCTTTCACTAAAAAGCTCTACTACTACTAAAATATTATTTATGATTATTTGATTTATTATTTGATGATCCTTCTTACTTCCTTGATCTTTCTTCCTGTGTGATGACTGTAGAACATGTGGAAGCTGATTTAAAGTAAAAAGTAAAACCAAAGCCTTAGGTAGGCAGTCAAAAGTAAGATGCTAGAGAGAATCAGCAAATGTTCATAAGACACATGTAGCACACGCTTCGCTTGATATACTCATAAATAACAAATCAATAATAAATGATATGTAGGTACAGACATTGCAAATTGACAAATTAGGTATCGAGGGGCAGAGCGACATCAGGCCACGCAGCTTTATCATTAACATAGTCATGTAGAGTGTAAGTGTAATATGCTTTCTTAATTAGATTATTCTTGTAGGATTTAAATCTTCGAATCGAAAGTTTACGAGCACTTTCTGGAAGTTTATTATAGAAACGATCAGAATTCCCCATAAATGACCCACTTAGGTTTTTTAATCAAAATTTGGGAATATTCAACAATATTGGCAATCTACTATGATACGATACGAAAACGGTTTGATTTATTTCATAGTTCCAGTCCGCGGCCCCACCGATCTTGGAGCCTAATAGTGGGAACAGCGAGTTTATCTTTGTTTTTAGTATTTGATTGTCGCTTTTTTAATACATAAACAACTTTATATTTCTACGAATATACATCAGTTTTTTTTTGTATTCTGCTTGGATTAACGGATCAAGCCGATGGCCCACCTGATGTTAAGCGGTACCCTCTGCCTATGAACAGTGCATTATCACATAAGTCACACCACCTAAGACGCACCCTATGTGGCATTGCGCCCGCCACCCTGAGACAAAGATGAAAAGTCTCATGTACCTGTAATTTCACCGGCAGCCATACCATTCAAACCGGAACACAGCAATGCGAGCGGTGGTGTTTCGAAGTGATTCTCAAAGACAGATATTAATATGGAGGCTTCTTCTCACAGGCCTTAGACGGGCTGAACTGGGTGGCCAGTGAACGGACCATCTTCGAGAGACTCTTGGACGTAGAGCTGACAGCGAGGGAAGCAGGCAGCACCAGTGCGTTGCTGTATGATGATGATACCACGCCTTCGTGTGTTGCTATGACTTGGTAAGACTACAAACGAACTATTATGGTACTATGGCAAAGGTTCGCCTGCGACGCGGGAGGTTGCGGGTTCGATTCCCGCCTCGGAACAAATATTTGTGCGATCGCAGATATTTGTTCAGGGTGTTTTGGGAATTAACTATGTATAATAAAAAATATCTATCCATGTAATATATTGTATTAAGTATATCAGTTATCTAGTACCCATAACACAAGCTCTGCTTAGCTTGGGGCTAGATAATGTTGTGTGATCTGTCTAGCATTATTTATTATTTATTTATTATGTTTATGGACAACAAACGTGATTTTTCCAAATCTAGGTTAAGCCATGATCTGCGAGGTCAGTTCTTGGATGGGTGACCACATTTTGCGTGCAATTTTGATTTGTATTTTTTTACAAAGGTGATTTTTTGGCCTTTTTATAGATAATGGTACGGAACCCTTCGTGCGCGAGTCCGACTCGCATTTAGCTGGTTTTTATATGGATGGTTTGTCTTATCTTTTGTTTTCACCAAAGGTGGGGAGAGGAATGGAATCTTTCGACGTTCGACGCATTTCTCTTCAGCTGCGTGTTCATTGCCAGTGACGATAAACTCTTGGCAGCACTGGTCACTGTTATTGTGTGGCAGGTCGGTTAAAAATTCAAACTTTTTTTTTCTTAGATTAAATTTGCTTATTTCAGTGTACCTATACTTGCAATGCGGTACAGTAAACCCTTTTTTCACCACAGCCTTAATCGAAAAATCTTAAAATAAGTTAAGCTATATCATCTAAAGCAGTGATGACCTAAGTACGGCACGCGGGCCAGCTCCGGCCCGTAAAAGGATTTAATCCGGCCCGCCGACGGTCCTTCAAAATGAATATATTATATGGCCCGAGATTATTATATTTCGACGTTCCAGCAGTATGCATTAGAATAATAGATACATAGGTAAAGGAGCCGGCTAGATCAGCCGCGTAGTTCATAAGTTGTGGGTTCCGCATGTAACCGCGGGTATGTAACCGTAGGTATGTTTGGCCACCTCTGATATAAAGCAAAGCCTGATTGATTCAAACATTTGAAAAAAAAACAGATACAAATTCGCAAAGTAGCCTCTATCTTCGTAGTTACTGCCATTTTCCTCCTAACCAATCACAATATTGATTTATTATTAACTGAAGGCACAGTATATTAAATAATAGAACGCCGAGCGAACCTTTAGCTTATTTTTGCAAATAACTTTCCTAATGACTTTAATGTTTTGTTTTTTTGTGATTTTCGCTTACTTTTCGTTTCGCGATCATTGACACTTTCTAACTTAGGTACTTGAACAACTGAATTTGGCTTCCATCCAAGCCTTAATAAAATGTTCACTGGCACAAAACAATATTAGCTAGGCATCTTAGATTGTATGACTTAGGTACCTAGGTACTGAGTTAAGGAGGGTGACACACTAGGTGACACACTAGGTAACTAATACACCGAGCTCTTGCCGTGCCGACCCAAAGCCGAGACCGAACCTATATAGCTTCAATACGAAAATGCTCAACGGATTCAACAAATTCATAATTCCCTACAATATATATTCGTAGTAATAACATTTTTAATTTCCTTTCAGATAATGAAACAGATTAGAACGTCATTCGGTAACAAAAATCAAAGGGAGAAAACTGGTGTCGAATTCTACTTCGTCTAGCTATCAAAAATAATATTGGCAACTGCAGCAGCAAACATGAAAATATTTTATGTTTTAACTATTAATCTTGTATTTCATTGTTTGGATTCAACTGCAGGCGATGAAAGTTCTGAAGAAGATATGGATGAAATACGAAGGGAGTACAAGCACGCAAAGAGGTGTGGCCCAGAATACTTTGCTGCTGATGAGTCAAGTGGTTGTCAATCATCAGAGACATCAGAAAAATATCAAGAAACTACAGTAAGAACTACGACAGCTAAAACTATCATCATTCCCAAAGGACCATTTTACAACTTCCTCGTGAACATTTGTAATTCACTACTAACGAAATTTACACCGTACAGAATTACCAAATATTTCAACGTTTTGAACAAAAGCCTCAGAGGACTCGGCTACGGGTTTCTGATGAAAATGTTACTTAATAGGTTTTGTGATAAGTTGAAGAAACTCTCGAATTATAACGGAAAGTTATTGATAGTGAAAGTAAATACATTTCTGAAAATATTACATGAAGGCAATCCTGTACTGAATGAATACTTTTGTGCGATGAATCGCATTTACAAAATTTGGGATGATAATAAAATGGATGATTACATTTACAATCTAAGGCGATACGGGCAAAGTCTAACCCGACATATTGGTCAACGAACACGTGAAATATTCCAAGGACTCGTCTTCCACAGATTGGATAAACAAAAAGAACATACGATAAACGATATAGACATAAAATTCAAATTAGCTGTAACAGAATATCACGACCAAATATAAAGGACGGCCGTAAATTCAATTTCAGACTAAGATTGGTTTGGTCGCCAACCGTAAAATTAACTTTATGATAAGTAGGTAACCAAGGATTATGTAAAAGTTGGATTTCTATACCGTACATACTTACATATCTAAAGAATGTGTACATTCGTGAAATGTTTATGCGTTCTAAGCTTTCTTCACGTACATTTCCATAGCATACAAGGCTATGACATAGACGGCGATGTATCGACTATTTTCTGATCAGCACAGAGGCTTAAGAAGCGAAGGCATTTTTGAAGGATTTCTATTAAATTCCATGGATATGATAGCGTCAGCTTTCTCTGAGCGAAAACTGAAAAAGTATTTTAAGATGCTGAGTAGTGAATTAGATGAAATGGAATATAAGCACACTGGTAAGCTGGCAAAGCTTTTCAGACATTTATCCAGAAAGGACGAAGACGAGATCAAGGAAGACACAGCTGAGTACCGCGAGGCGTTGAATAACCCGTCAAAAGTAAGGAGTGAGTTCCTACAAGCTATGAATGAAGTGATCACGCTCATGGAAAAATTGCGATTCAGAGATTATGTGTATGATTTGAGGGACTACGGCACTAAAGTCAAACTGTTTATTCACGAAGAAACACGCAAAGTTCTGAGTGACGTCATTGTAGGTGGTAAAAGAAAACTAAGTGAAAGAGATCAGCGTGAATTGATGAAGAAAATGAAAAGAGCTATTCGTGAATTTAAAAGCGAAAGTTATTGATAGAAAAAACACGTTATCTTTATATTTTACCTACCTATATTCACTTATGTGAATCCGTAGAGAGAGCTAGAAATGCATAAAAGGGACAAGTTATCAGGAGCAGATAACATATGCAATTAATTCCTCCTACTAAACTTTAATAGCAATAAGGGCATATTTAACGACGTCCTAAATAATGAATAATAAGTACTTTTACATAAAAAGTAGACAAGAGTGATATAAATAACCCGATCAGTCTAATGTCGAATATCTTTAAATTTCAGTCGTGGTGTGTCCGGCCCAAGAATAGACCCCTCCATCTCCTCCCGTGGATGTCGTAAAAGCCGACTTAGGGATTACCCGGACTTGTTTGTAAGATTCGTTGGTATAAGATTTGTCCTGGCTGCTAGCTCATTAATGGAATGTGTAACTGGAAGAAAGCGTTAGCTGAGTCAGTCGTGGGAAGCAATGGCGGCGATGAGCTCACCACTCGTCACGTCTATATTCCACGATGGTGCAACCCACTGTGAAAAGAGGCCCATTGAGGCTCTGCCTACCCCTTCGGGGAAAAAGGCGTGTGTCTATGTATGTATGTATGTATGTATCTTTAATCTTAATATCTTAGTGCTGTTATTTATTCTGTGGTCTTTGCTAAAGTAATCCTTAAAAGAATATCTAGTAGGTACCTACCTATACTCTATGAGAATCAGCCCAAAGAGCAAGCCAGATTCAGAAGTGGTTATTGGAAACAAGTATCATGTTTTATAAAAAAACAACCGAATTATACCATATATTATTATTATTATTATATTAGCTACCATTATCAAATTAGTTCAAGTGTGTCTATATTTGAAGAGTTCCCTCGATTTCTCCAGGATCCCATCATCAGATCCTGACCTGATGACCATGAGAACACCGGGAAAGTATATCCTTTAAAACAAAAATAATTTTCTAAATCGGTCGAGGCGTCTTCGAGTAATCGGGGAACATACACCAAAAATAAAAGATTCCGACGAATTGAGAACCTCCTTTTTTGAAGTCGGTTAATAATATCTACGTGTGTAACGAATCTTTCAGAAAACCAAAGAAAACAATATATCCTTCTAGTGCTGTTTAATGGATTACATGATGGCTGTCCGCTCTTTAGAACCCGATCAAAAATTGCCATCCTTTTAAGAAACTACGAGTGTAATACTTCTACTTATGAATTTTATCCGAAAATCAAGCTAGAAACTGAAGTTGAAGAGATAAAAATCCAAAAAGGTGCGTCTCAAAAGTTATTTTCGTCAGTGCTGGGGGACATCTTTCGACAACTCAATTGAGGTTCCCAGACGAGCGCATTATTAATTTTAATAGATGATATCATATTTATATGAATCATAAACGCCCTCTATTGTTCAATATCTAAAACTAAGGAGAGATGGTGACATTCTTCGTCGATTCTGTGTTATCGATAATATTTTTACGGGGCGTTGTACTTTTTATCGACTTTTTTATGTAAATATTTTATCGAATCCTAAAAAAATAAAGATCTTATATTTATTATCGATAATGTTTTTATGGTCTTTCCCACTCTGTAGGCACCTGAAATAATATTTAACATCTAATTTGATGATAATGATATGATTTAAATGTTTAATCAATATATTAAAATTACTAAAGCACTTTAATTACTTACACCGTATTTTGTTATCTCTTGTTTGAATTTAATAAATAATGGCAAAGACTTTCTTATAACTCTACGATGGACTTAGCATTCCATACACTATGAACTCCAAAATATGGCACCTTTGAAAATTCGAACGATGACAGATGAGTTCGATAGTTCGATACACTGCCGGTTCAGACTGTAGTCTTAAAAATGTGTTCGAAATCAAGCAGCAATGGACGGATAAAACTTGTCAGAATTGTCTCTGTTTAGGCGTTTTGTCTCTCATTTGGATGAGACACTTTTGGAGCGCAGACAAACGTAGTGATTACCTGCTCACTGGCGCAGACCCGAAGTCTGTCTGTCTGTCGAAGTGTGCTTCAATGGTTTTTACAGTGTTTTTTTGTTTCAAGCACATTCATAGCCAAACGAATGATAGGTATTTATTAAAAATTGTTAGACATATAATTACCGGCAAATTAGTTTTCGTTATCTGAAGAAGTGTTAATGAGCTGTGATGAGCAAAAACCACGAACAAATTTGAATTTCGCGCCACAAACGAAAGCAACCACCATCCATTAATAGCATCCATTTGAATCTTGGAGCGAGAATAATAGTCCAGTAACTTTGTCGTCTGAAAGTATGGGGTAGTATGCGTCAAATCCGGTAGTTCTGATTTTTTGCAGACTTGTTTATGATGTTGGTCTAATGAATAATCCAAGTTTGTGACCTCGAGCGCCGAACGCACCCTTGTCAAAAATCGAAAATAACGTTTATAGATTATCTAAGTTTCAAAGTTTATAATTTTTTTCGAACTTCGCAATTTTTTGCAACCCCGAAACCCCCAAAATGGACCCCAAAATGATGACCAGAGATGCAGCCCCATAACACCTCTTGCGGATGATTTCTTGCGGGTGCATGAAGGGTTGTGGGAACGCGTGCAGCTGCAGGAAGGCAGGATTAAAATGCTCATCAGTCTGCAGGCAGTGCAGCGGGGCCTCTTGTGATAACATAACATACCTGATGTTGCAGTAGTAGGTATATATCCCAGCAGGCGACGATCTGTCCGATGTCGAAATGGAGGATGACTTGTAGGCAAAAGACTTCGACGATTCACCACCATCCCCTTAAGGAGGGATATGCCATCTGAATTGCAAAAAAATTGCGAAGTTTGAAAAAAGTTATAAACTTTGAAAGCTTAATCTCAGAAACTATTGGGTCTACAGATACAGTTTTAGTATCATATTGTAGCAAATTTAGTCTACTTTAAAAACGTCCTAACAAAGTCTTCTCAAAAATTAGTCCTTTAGGGTTATAATCGCCAAAATTTGAAAAAAAAACGATTTTTGACAAGGTTGCGTTCGGTGCTCGAGGTCATAATCTTGGATTATTCATAAGGCCAACAACATAAACAAGCCTGCAAACAATCAGAACTACTTACCGGATTTGACGCATACTGGTGATGTATAAAGTTACTGGACTATAAGGTGAATATATAAAAACACTCTATTTTAATCAAAGAGGATGTAATAAAATTACTTAAAAATAAAATAAGGGGAAAAAGTAATCAAAAAGTCCTCAGTCCAGCCCGGTCCAGCCCTCAGAATAAGGATCCTTCTTCTGAGGTCCGCCAATGGACTTAGTATACTACGTCCATGGTCCATGGTGGTCCAGCCAGTCCGTATCTACCAACATTCAGAAAAGAAAAAGTGTTCGAGACGTAGACAGAGTATAGTATTTTCACTCTACGGTTCGAGACTTTTCCTCCAATATAGATCCATACAGCTATTGAGAATATCATCTAGAAGTAGACAAATTATCCGGTATTTTCCGAAAAAATAAAGTATAGACACGGAGACAACTACTATTTGATATGGCAGCACCGCCGTCAAACTAGCCAACCCCAACTCTAGCTTGAACTCGAACGAACAAATGAAATACGGCAACGTCATGATGCATGTCACTCACTGAACGTCACGCACGGGCCGAGTAGAAGTGATTGTCCCTTCGGCATTTTAGTAAAAATAGTATTTTCTAAAAATTACTGTAAAATTCTTTGATAAAAATGGCAGATAACAAAAAGTAAGTCTTCAATAATTCGTTATGAACCTATACTACACTAGTAACCAGATAATTGATGTGAAATCGGCGTCTTCATTGTGTACGGTTGTTCGAATTTGGCTTGTCATCTTGTCAAGAGTTTCCAAACCAAGCTCATAGAATTGAATTTGCACATTCGTTACTACAAAATGACTACCGATCTTGGATTTGAAAGGCTCTTTTCCGAATTTAGATTGGTTGTGATGTTTTGTATGGAGATAGTGATGGATGTGTGGTGTTCTTTCACAGTCCTGATGATTTATCGACCGCGATCCTCCGTCGGAAGGACAGACCCAACCGTCTCATCGTGGAGGAGGCCGTCAGCGACGACAATTCTGTCGTCTCACTTTCACAGGTCAGTCATCCTTCTTTCTTATAGGTATATATTAAATAGCTGCCTCTTATCTGTTAGATCTGAACTATGCAAAGTTGGGGGCATCACAGTCACATTATCATTGTCTGGGGCTTCCATAGATGGCATAATTAGCAGGCTGATGCCCTATGATTGGTTGCGGCTAGGACTTTGGATGGAAGCTAATTTATGTGTAAAGTTAGTCAATATAGTCCAAAGCCACATATCACATCGAACCGGTATTTTATTTGGTAATATATGTCTAAGGTGAGACATCCCTTACATCAAGGGGCTTACTGCTGTGTCAATGATTAAAATGCTAATGTTTATTGTACAACATTGAATCACAGGAAACAACAATCCCAGTTAATAACATACTATGCTGAATGCTCACTGTGATAAGATTGATTATTCAATTGAGTGGGCTATTCTATCATTTACTACTACAGTGCCTATCTTTGTTACTGCTAGAACTAAAATTAAATGTTTTTTAATTCCGCTGTATCATTATAACCTACAAAAATATTCTTTTTTGTTTACGTACGAGTCTAGCCAAGTCGTACCTTGTCAGTAGTATTCAATTTTTGTTAAATAATATACCAACCATAGACACAACGACTCGGTTGTTTGATTGGGGATTACCCTGAAAATAAAGTGCACTTGTGACTATACCACAGATTAGATACTAGTTACTGAGTAACTATACTGTAAACTGTAACTATCCAGTCAAATACACAACTAACAGAAGAGCGTAATAGAATCTATTTTTAAACCTTACTGTTAGGGACTTTAGGCTTTATTTGTCACAATTTCACAAATGTTTTTGTAGTAGTAGAGCTTTTTTGTGAAAGAGTTTGTCCGGGGAAATACTACCACCATACCTATTTCTGCCGCAAAGCAGTATTGCTCGCATTGCTGTGTTCCGGTTTGAAGGGTAAGGGTGCCGGTGAAATTACAGGCAAATGAGACTTTTTATCTTTATGTCTCAGGGTGGCGGGCGCAGTGCAATGCCACATAGGGCGCGTCCTAGGTGGACGTGACCTATGAGGTAATGCTCTGTTCATAGGCAGAGGTTACCGCTTAACATCAGGTGGGCCATCTGCTTATTCCGTCATACAAGTAGTATAAAAAAAAAAAAAACCATGGGTTATCATTTATAAAATGTAGGCTATGCTTTTGTCTAATATGTAATTACCTAGTTTAAATAAATAAATAATGCTGGACAGTTCACACAATATTATCTAGCCCCAAGCTAAGCAGAGCTTGTGTTATGGGTACGAGATAACTGATATACTTAATAAAATACATCACATAGATAGATATTTTTTATTATACATATAGAAAATAGCCTGCAGATCCTATAAATATTTGTTTTGATGCGGGAATTTAACCCGCAACCTCCTGCATCACAGGCGAACCTTCGCCCGCCACGCCACAGAGGTCGTCGCGAGGTTGAAAGTTGAATCTTAAATAGACAATTACAAACCAATGACTCGGGTATTACATCCCAAATTAAGTCAATGCAAAGTTATGATGAGTAATCTCAAGGACACAATGAAGGATAAAAAATATTAAAGGCATATCTACAATTGAATGATACAGTGGAAGACATTACACATAATCTTATAATGTATCCCAGTGGAGGTTTGTCTGGAGAGACAATAGTTGTGGCGTTAAACTGAACGGGCACTGCTAGTATTCATAAATAATATAATATGCTGCAGCCCTAGCCTCCGACTCTTTGGGCCTTGCTCCGCAGTCGATGGTTTTGTGTTCTCAATACTCAATATATTTATTGCTTTCACATGGTTACATAATAGTTCTTACATATACAGTGGTGGCCATATAATTAAGAACGCTGATATAAAGGGAAGATTTTTTCCAACTAAGATGCAAAACTAATTGTATGCTTTTGTTTTTATTTCTCTCGGTATCGTAAAACATTTCCATATTACCACTGTATTCATTGATACACATGATTGGCTAAAAATCAATAGGCAAACTTTTTACACTACTTTTAAACAAAGTATTCCTTATTACTGGCTGGTCACGTAATTAAGAACGCTAAGTAGTTTATACCTTTATTCAAATTTAAATGGAGAACACTCAGTCGATTTGTTACTGTTTGTATAATTTTGGCGCCATTACGTGCTGTAAAAGATTAAAGGTGATTGCTTCTTTAGAAAAAACAATGGGAAAAAATAAAAGTTGTTATAAATCTACAAGGGAAGTAATAATAAAACTTCGCCCGAAGAATTGGTCTTATAAAAAGATAGCCGACCATCTGCAATGTTCAAAAACGATGGTTTTCCACGCTGTAAAGCATTTTGCTACGTATCAAACTACTTCGAATGTTCCACGTGTACCTAAACAGAGAAAAACAACTCCTCGAGATGACCGAAACATCGTTCGTATGGCAAAACAAAATCCTTTTAAAGGGTCCAATGAGCTTAGAAAATAATATTTTGGTGAAAACAACCCTTCAGCAATCTCAGCACGCACTATTCGAAGACGTTTGATAGAAGAACAATTGCACGGTAGGATAGCAAGAAAGGTACCCATGTTAAAACTTTGCCACAAGCAAGCCCGGCTTGCATTTGCGAGAAAGTATGAAAACTGGACTGAGCAACAGTGGAAAAATGTACTTTTTTCTGACAAGACGAAAATAAACAGAGTATGTTCTGATGGAAAACGATATGTACGACGTCCCCCGAATACAGCATTCGACCCAAAGTACACGAAAGTTACATTAAAGCACGGTGGTGGAAATGTGAAAATTTGGGGTTGCTTTTCTGGACATGGTATAGGACCTGTAAAGTTGATAGAAGGTAACATGGATCAGTTCCAATACAAAAATATACTGGAAGAAACAATGTTACCATACGCTGAAGACGTTCTACCGGTCATTTGGACATTCCAGCATGACAATGATCCAAAGCACACTGCACGCACCGTAAAGGAATTTCTTACAGCGCAATTAGTTTCTGTCTTAGACTGGCCTGCTAACAGTCCAGATCTAAACCCAATAGAGAATCTGTGGTTTGAAGTAAAGAAAAAGGTTTCAAATACAAAGTGTGGAAATTTAAGAGAGCTGTATGACGTTTTTTTAGAAGAATGGAACTCTATTTCTCTTGCGAAATGTTAAAAATTAATAGAGTTAATGCCTCGCCGGTGTAAAGCTGTAATTAAAAGCCGTGGATATGCTATTAACTATTAATTTTAGTTAAATATTTATTAAATTTCTTTTTATGTTTCCTGTGCTACATAATATTGTGATTTTTTAAATCTAAGTGTCATACAAAACAATTCCCGAGCAGTTAAATAAATCGTTCTTAATTATTTGTCCAGTTTCAGTACTATTTGAATGTGTTACTTTGATAAAATCAATAAAATGTGCAAAAAATAGTTAGCGATTTCATACTTTATTCTTAAGTCAGGTTGCTCTATTAATGTGACTATTATACAGTTGTGGTCATATAATTAAGAACGATTTGAAGTTCTAGAAGTTTTTTATTTAAATCGTATCATACACAGAGATGTGTACCTTCTGAGAAGCAACTAGTTATGTTATATAATAGTCACATTAATAGAGCAACCTGACTTAAGAATAAAGTATGAAATCGCTAGCTATTTTTTGCACATTTTATTGATTTTATCAAAGTAACACATTCAAATAGTACTGAAACTGGACAAATAATTAAGAACGATTTATTTAACTGCTCGGGAATTGTTTTGTATGACACTTAGATTTAAAAAATCACAATATTATGTAGCACAGGAAACATAAAAAGAAATTTAATAAATATTTAACTAAAATTAATAGTTATATATATATCCACGGCTTTTAATTACAGCTTTACACCGGCGAGGCATTGACTCTATTAATTTTTGACATTTCGCAAGAGAAATAGAGTTCCATTCTTCTAAAAAAACGTCATACAGCTCTCTTAAATTTCCACACTTTGTATTTGAAACCTTTTTCTTTACTTCAAACCACAGATTCTCTATTGGGTTTAGATCTGGACTGTTAGCAGGCCAGTCTAAGACATAAACTAATTGCGCTGTAAGAAATTCCTTTACGGTGCGTGCAGTGTGCTTTGGATCATTGTCATGCTGGAATGTCCAAATGACCGGTAGAACGTCTTCAGCGTATGGTAACATTGTTTCTTCCAGTATATTTTTGTATTGGAACTGATCCATGTTACCTTCTATCAACTTTACAGGTCCTACACCATGTCCAGAAAAGCAACCCCAAATTTTCACATTTCCACCACCGTGCTTTAATGTAACTTTCGTGTACTTTGGGTCGAATGCTGTATTCGGGGGACGTCGTACATATCGTTTTCCATCAGAACATACTCTGTTTATTTTCGTCTCGTCAGAAAAAAGTACATTTTTCCACTGTTGCACAGTCCAGTTTTCATACTTTCTCGCAAATGCAAGCCGGGCTTGCCTGTGGCAAAGTTTTAACATGGGTACCTTTCTTGCTATCCTACCGTGCAATTTTTCTTCTACCAAACGTCTTCGAATAGTGCGTGCTGAGATTGCTGAAGGGTTGTTTTCACCAAAATATTCTTTTCTAAGCTCATTGGACCCTTTAAAAGGATTTTGTTTTGCCATAAGAACGATGTTTCGGTCATCTCGAGGAGTTGTTTTTCTCTGTTTAGGTACACGTGGAACATTCGAAGTAGTTTGATACGTAGCAAAATGCTTTACAGCGTGGAAAACCATCGTTTTTGAACATTGCAGATGGTCGGCTATCTTTTTATAAGACCAATTCTTCCGGCGAAGTTTTATTATTACTTCCCTTGTAGATTTATCACAACTTTTATTTTTTCCCAGTTTTTTCTAAAGAAGCAATCATTTTTAATCATTTACAGCACGTAATGGCGCCAAAATTATACAAACAGTAACAAATCGACTGAGTGTTCTCTATTTAAATTTGAATAAAGGTATAAACTACTTAGCGTTCTTAATTACGTGACCAGCCAGTAATAAGGAATACTTTGTTTAAAAGTAGTGTAAAAAGTTTGCCTATTGATTTTTAGCCAATCATGTGTATCAATGAATACAGTGGTAATATGGAAATGTTTTACGATACCGAGAGAAATAAAAACAAATGCATACAATTAGTTTTGCATCTTAGTTGGAAAAAATCTTCCCTTTATATCAGCGTTCTTAATTATATGGCCACCACTGTATAACATAACTAGTTGCTTCTCAGAAGGTACACATCTCTGTGTATGATACGATTTAAATAAAAAACTTCTAGAACTTCAAATCGTTCTTAATTATATGACCACAACTGTATTTAGGTAGACTCGCACATGAACCCGATATATATACAAACATTTTTCCTCGAAAGGGTAGGCAGATGCCTCAAATGGGCCACTTTTTTTTTTTTTTTTTTTTTTTTTTAACAATGATATACCTTTGTTTGACCACGATCTCACCTGTTGGTAAGTGACGATGCGGCCGAAGATGGAGCACAAAGGTCTAGAAGGCACCTATTCACTCTAGCCTTGAAGAGACCCAGATTATAGTTTTCAGGAAAGACAGACGACGGTAGTGTATTCCACTTCTTAGCAGTTCTCATTATAAAGGTAGAACTTTTCACGTGGGTTGCACCATCGTGGGAAATAGACGTGACAAGTCGTGAGCTCATCGCCGCCATTGCTTCCGACGACTGACTCTGCTAACGCTTCCAGTTTCCATACATTCGTTAATGTTATCTATAAGTATGGTTCGCACTAGAAAAATCAAAAAACTTAATGCAATAAAATTGAGCCATGGTGTGTCCGGCATAAGAATAGATCCCTCCGTCTCCTCCCGTGGATGTCGTCAAAGCCGACTAAGGGATTACCCGGACTTGTTTGTAAGATTTGTACAGGCTGCTAGCTTATTTAAACGTGCCTCAAATTTTGGGTATTTTTAAATCACATTTAAATTTAATCCTACAACCTTGTACACGGTGGTACACTAATAATATCACTTAACATGATGACAAGAGTCAAAAGAGTCAGTCAGGTGTCAAGTTCAGGAGGTTCTTCGGACGCCTGACACGAGACACCGCGGAGTTGCGTTATACGTCGCCGTCTAAACGTGTGCACTAAAATAAAGTATTTTATATATGTATGTTAGTTTTAAGGTATTTATTGCTATGGGCTTATTGTATAGGTTTAGTACATTTTCCATTAAGCCTGAAATAAAAGTATTGGTTGATTGATTGAAATATGTTAATCTTCATCATATTTCCAAGGGTATACAAGAGTCCGAAACACGATTTCCATAAATCTCGTTAAAATAAAATCGTGAACTAACTCTCTGACCGAAGGAACTAACCTTTAAAATGAGCTTATAACATAAATATATAAAATACTATATTACTACATACTACTATATACTAGTTGATTTTATATATTCAATATAAATATAGTTTTGCTCACTTTTAAGTGGTTGCTATTCTGTAACTTTCTAACTTACCTGAACTTGGATATTTAGTTAGATAGTGACATAATTTGGCTGTTGTCAGTGTCTTAAGGCTGCGCCAACCCCAGGCAGAAATATTTATACAAAAAAAAACGCCTCGCGCCGCTCGAAAAAGCTATTTTTATTGAATATTTCGTAAAATATTGATAATTTTACAAAACCCGTTTAGAAAACCCTCGGCTTTCTTGTATTGCTTTTCTTTATCTAATTTTTTACCCATTAATATGCACTATTTTAATAAACAATTTAATCCATACAAAAAATAGATGTAAAATTGTTTTTTTTTTGTTGAGAAAATATTGTCCTATCGTGTTTCTGATACAGTGATCCCTCGGAATTATATCGTAGTATCCATGCATATTTATAATTTGAATATTGTACTTTAGTTAGGCTGCTAAAAATGAAATCTGAGATTGGGAATTTTGCGGCATATCCTATACACGCATACACCCAAACACCCATGCATACGCACGCATACACTTTATGTATTGTGACAACATTATATTTTTAAATAAATAACGGCCAATTACCACTGTATTTCGTCGCTTTGCTGACGTTTCAAGACAGAATTCAGAAGCCTCATGAGCAACGCCCGCGACCGCGTTGGACGGTGCACCGCCGAACGCGGTTGCGGGTGGGTTATTTATTTAAAACAAGCGACTCGCCCCGGCTTCGCACGGGTAGCCCCCGGTGACCCCCCCCCCCCCTCCTACCCCTCCCCCCTATATCAATCTCCTGGTTCTAAGCTACCTCCCCACCAATTTTCAGCCAAATCGGTTCACCCGTTCTTGAGTTATAAGTAGTGTAACTAAACACATGTAGGTTTTTTATATATAGATGATTCCCAGCCACGATAGTTTAAATTCTATAACATTATCTTTGTATTAAAACAGGCTAAAATGGAGCAGCTACAATTATTCCGTGGTGATACCGTCCTACTGAAGGGCAAGAGACGCAAAGAGACCGTGTGCATCGTGCTATCCGATGAGAACTGTCCCGATGAGAAGATCCGCATGAACCGCGTGGTTAGGAACAACTTGCGCGTCCGTCTGTCTGACATCGTGAGCGTCGCCCCGTGCCCATCGGTCAAATACGGAAAGAGGGTCCATATTCTGCCGATTGATGACTCTGTCGAAGGACTGACTGGGTAAGTTTACTTAACTATTAAAAAAAACATTTGCTGTTGCAGCACCCTCTGGTGCAGCGGTTCCCAACCTTTTGACGACCTTTGTGGCGCGGCGGGTGAAGGTTCGCCTGCGACGCAGGAGGTTGCGGGTTCGATTCCCGCCTCGGACCAAACATTTGTACGATCTTCAGATATTTGTTCAGGGTATTCTGGGTATTTTCTATGTATAATAAAAAGTATCTATCTATGTAATGTGTTGTATTAAGTATATCAGTTATCTAGTACCCATAACACTAGCTCTGCTTAGCTTGGGGCTAGATAATGTTGTGTGATTTGTCCAGCATTATTTATTATTTATTTATTTTATTTATTTGCTATGTTATGTCTCAGGGCAGAGTCATCATTTCAAGTAATTCCAAATTTGTTTATCCTCGCAGAAACCTGTTCGAAGTATACCTGAAGCCTTACTTCATGGAAGCGTACAGACCCATCCACCGCGACGACACCTTCATGGTGCGCGGAGGCATGCGCGCCGTCGAGTTCAAGGTGGTGGAGACGGACCCCTCGCCTTACTGTATAGTGGCGCCCGATACCGTTATACACTGCGAGGGCGAGCCCATCAAGCGTGAGGTGAGTCCGCTAGCTCGTAGTGTGACGTCATCAGCTCGTAGCTAGTTCTATGTGGCAATGCCTTCCTGAGTCAGAGATATACAGTCATAAGTAATCTACCGCCTCTACAACGAGGAATGCTCTGCAGGGTTTTTATTTTTTTATTATTGATATTTTACCATCGCTCTTCCCGGCACCGTGACAAAGGTCATCCTCACATCATAGAGCCCTGGGTTTCTCGTACGACTCGTTTCTCGAGATCATTTCTTCCCCATACCTACAAACTATGGAATGAGCTTCCATCTGAGGTTTTCCCGCTTGGTTACGACATGTGTCGCTACAAGAAACATTTTCATAAATTCCTTCAGGGTAGGCAGCGCATCGACAACACCCCCGGTGTTGCCGGTGTCTATAAGCGACGGTGACCACTTTACATCAAGCGGGCCGAGAGCTAGTTTGCATATTAGTTTCATTAAAAAAAAGCAGGCAATATGTAAATCTAGAGTGGGTGAAGACACGTAAAAATGTAGACATATCCAGCTGTAGAAAAAATAGGACACAAAAACCATGGTAGAAACACTGCATTAATAGCGAAAATAACATCGAAATAACTTGTATGGACTAAAATGTCGAAGTTATTTTCGCTATTAATCAACTGTTTTCTTCAACCAAATATGATTTGCCGCAAATAATGACCAATATAAAAGCCAACAACAGTCATTTCAGTGTAAGTGTACACTATGTTAGCCCATATTTGGTAAAATACGTTAGTATGAAAAAGCAACCACCTTAAAGAGTTTATCCGTCACCTAGGAAGAGGAGGAAGCCCTCAACGCCGTGGGTTACGATGACATCGGCGGCTGCCGCAAGCAGCTGGCTCAGATCAAGGAGATGGTGGAGCTGCCGCTGCGTCACCCGTCTCTCTTCAAGGCTATCGGGGTGAAGCCCCCTCGCGGTATCCTCATGTACGGGCCCCCCGGTACGGGCAAGACACTGATCGCCCGCGCCGTTGCTAATGAAACTGGTAAGTGGTATAGTCTTATCAACATCTTTATATAAGGCTATAGTGTGTGTAGGGTGTTATGGTATCATGGTACTCGTAGTTTCTGATACCCCTGACACAGGGAATCCTTTTTTAATTTTTTTAACATTGATTTTCCTTTGTTTGACCACGATCTCACCTGTTGGTAAGTGACGATGTGGCCAAAGATGGAGCACAAAGGTCTAGAAGGCACCTATTCACTCTAGCCTTGAAGAGACCCGGATTATAGTTTTCAGGAAAGACAGACGACGGTAGTGTATTCCACTCCTTAGCAGTTCTCATTATAAAGATAAGAACTGAAACGTTTAGTACGAATAGAGGGTATACTAATGAGGTAAGGGTGGTACCGAGCCGTACGCCCGCTCGTCCTACTCCTATTATGAAAAGGAGATGGTGGGATCAGAACATGAAGTTCCTGGGAGCATTCCCCGAAATGTAACCTGTTAGCTCGAAAGGCACGCGACCTTACGGCGGTGCTCGAGACTCTGGAGATCCTAGTGAGGGATCTGGACTATGTGTGACTGTTGGGTGTTATGTTATACAGTTGTTAGTCTAAAAGTTATATAGATACAACGAAAGAGTGTCAAAATGTACGACGGGCAATACGTTAGTGTATTATAGCTCAATGACAACCGGAATCCTAGTATTGGACCAGGGCTATGTATGTGACTGCTTATTTGTTTTAAAAGTGTTAACCCCACACTTATGGGAAAATACTAAGATTGGTGGTATTGGTGTAAAAAAGTCCCAATATATGTCTTAATCCATGTATGTACCAAATTTCATCTAAAGCTAAGCCCGAACCAACGCGTTCAGCCCGCGTCCGTGGTGGCGTGATGGCGATCCATTGGCTTACCATTGATCGCCACCGCGCACGCCACTGAGGACGCGGGCTGAACGCGTTAGTTTGGCCTTAGCTTAAATCGGTTCAGTAGTTCCGTTGAGACAAACATACATTCGCATTGTTAGGATTTAAATCTTAGCATAGTATTATGGAATATCCTGCGTTTTAGCTCTGCTTATAAATAGTTAGCTGTAAGGCATACTATATAAGTTTATATTTAAATATCCAGGTGCCTTCTTCTTCCTGATCAACGGTCCTGAGATAATGTCCAAGCTCGCCGGAGAATCAGAGTCGAACCTGCGTAAGGCTTTCGAGGAAGCAGACAAGAACTCGCCCGCTATCATCTTCATCGATGAGCTGGACGCCATCGCGCCTAAACGTGAAAAGACCCACGGAGAGGTGGAGAGGAGAATCGTGTCTCAGCTGCTGACTCTTATGGATGGTAAGTCATTTATTGACCTTTTTAAAACTTGTGTGAAACTTTTTTTCTTTTCTTTTTATACTACTTGAATGACGGAACAAGGAGTTGGCCCACCTGATGTTAAGCGGTAACCTCAGCCTATGAACAGTGCATTACCTCATAGGTCACGTCCACCTAGGACGCGCCCTATGTAGCGTTGCACTGCGCCCGTCACTCTGAGACATAAAGATGAAAAGTCTCAGTTGCCTGTAATTTCACCGGCACCCTTACCCTTCAAACCGGAACACAGCAATGCGAGCACTACTGCTTTGCAGCAGAAATAGGTATGGTGGTAGTACTTCCCCGGACGAACTCTTTCACAAAAAAGCTCTACTTCTATTAAAGACTGTTGAATCCCTTCAAATATCGACGACCTCCTTGGCGCGGCGGGCGTAGGTTCGCCTGCGACGCAGGAGGTTCGGTTCCCGCCTCGGAAAAAATATTTGTATGATCTGCAGATATTTGTTCAGGGTGTTCTGGGTATTTTCTATGTATAATAAAAAATATCTATCTATGTAATGTATTGTATTAAGTATATCAGTTATCTAGTACCCATAACACAAGCTCTGCTTAGCTTGGGGCTAGATAATGTTGTGTGAATTGTCCAGCATTGTTTATTTATTTATCTTGTGTAAAACTTGTGTAAAGTCTGTGATGACCGCCTTCAAATATCCTTTATTCTTTATTGTACACACAAAACAACTTAAGAGACGAAAAACAACTTGCATAAAGGACATGTACAATAAGGCGAGCTTAACCCTGAAAGAGTTTTCTTCCAGCAAACCTTAGATGATTGGGAGAACTGGTTATTGTGGTGGGGATGTGTACAGAAATTATAAAAATTAACATAAATACTTAAAAATTAGTTAGATACCTCTAGATATAAAATCGTAATAAACGAACTAACCTACAATTAAATAAAAAAACAAATGATATATAAATATACCTAGACTAAATCTATAATATAATAATATCAATATCAAGTGTAAAACTTGTGTAAGTCCGTGATTGAACTCTTTCAAATATCATCTGTAAAATTAATCCGTGATTGAACTCCTCCAAATATCTGCGGTTTTTACTATATCCTCGGGAGGAGACGGAGGGGGTATATTCTAAGCCCGGACACCAGCATCCATCACCGAGCAAGCATTTAATTTTAATTCGTGTTACCACAGGCATGAAGAAATCGTCGCATGTGATCGTAATGGCGGCCACTAACCGGCCCAACTCGATCGACTCGGCGCTCCGTCGCTTCGGGCGGTTCGACCGTGAGATCGACATCGGCATCCCGGACGCGACTGGCCGGCTGGAGATCCTGCGTATACACACCAAGAACATGAAGCTCGGAGACGACGTCGATCTAGAACAGGTTTGAATATCAAACCTGCAATATAATTAGTTTTTATTTTTTATTTATTTAAACTTATGATTTATTTTAACTATGGAATGAGCTTCCATCTGAGGTTTTCCCGCTCGGTTACGTACGACATGTGTCGCTTCAAGAAAAATGTTCATAAATTCCTTCAGGGTAGGCAGCGCATCGACAATACCGCCGGTGTTGCCGGTGTCTTTAAGCACGGTGACCAATTTACATCAGGTGGGCCGTAAGCTAGTTATCCTATTCGTTTCATAAAAAATAAATAAAAAAAAGACGGAACGAACAGATGGCCCACCTGATGATAAGCGGTATCCTCTACCTATGAACAGTGTATTATCATATAGGTCACGCCCACCTAGGACGCACCCTATGTGGCATTGCACCGCGCCCGCCACCGGAGACTTGTAATTTCACCGGCAACCATACCCTTCAAACCGAAACACAGCAATGCGAGCACTACTGCTTTGCGGCAAAATAGGTATCGTGGTAGTACTTCCCCGGACGAACTCTCATAAAAAAGCTCTACTACTACTTAGCTACTAGTTTAGCTACGAATGCCATACAACGATTTTTACAGTGATTTTTTGTTCATTGACTTTCGTAGATACGATACTAATGACTACGTATTTCGTACTAATGATATTTCTGAGACACTTTCAATCCAAACATGCGTGTTAGGTCTCTTAGTTTTCGCAAAATCAGGTTTCGTTACCTCAAAATATGTTGATGAGCTGTGATTAGCAAAAAAACATAAAATTTGAGTTTTGTGTGGTTGAATGTTTTGCTGGGGCACGAAATTCAAATGTTATTGTGTTTTTTTTAAATCACAGCTCATCAAAACATCTTGAGATAGCGAAACCTGATTTTGCGAAAACTACGAGAACTACACACATGTTTTGATTGATAGTGACTCATAAATATCATTAGTCAATGAACAAAAACAAAACACTGTAAAAATCATTTAATCGTTTCGCGTGCGCTGTCACTTTCTGACTTATCTGAACTTTAATTAGTTAGATAGTGACATAATTTAAAGTAACTAATTACATAAAAACCGAAAATGAAGGCATATCTAATTTCGAAAGTATTGTATACTATAAAAGAATATAACTTTTGAAAAGAGTGAGAAAGATGGTACATCGATATATCTGCCAATAACATCTACTCGCAAAGACTTTAGTTATTTCTCCCGTGATCATGGCGCATGCAACTGTGCCGAAATATCGGGAACAATCAAAACTCATAAATCTTGGTAAATACCCCGTTTCTGGTAAAAAGTACTATGAATTATGTACTATAATTATATTTGCTGTACAAACACACTAGAATACTTGCTAAATAAAAGTAGGAATGACAAAAAAAATTGTGAGAATACAGTGTATAGTCCATTTAAATTTATTTCTAGTAATCTCCACACTAGGCACGCCTTTATTGTGTATATCTGTCACCGGTTTACAGAAAACATTTTGGTAGGACTTTTAATTGTCTGATGATACAAATACAACATGAATATGAATACAATATGAAACACAACAGGTAACTACATAAATTACGTGAAAATTAAAAAAAAAAACTGAATTAAAATAGACGAGAAAGAATGTCATCAGTTTCTGTGACAGTGACAGCAGCCACTTTCTAACCGTCAATTTTAGGCCCTTCTCCCATTACGATACGCACAGGCGATTCAAGTATCCTGAAGGTATCCTGCAAGTCTCGGAGACTAGACTAATAAATAAATAATAATGCTGCTCCGAGATTTGCAGGATACTTGAATCGCCTGTGCGTATCGTAATGGGGAAGGGCTGTAGTTCACCAGGAGATTTATCACTTATGTAACAGTGCTTGGCTGCAGTGTTAAAAATATGGGTTTTCAAAGTACAGGCCAAAACATTGAGCAAAACTGGTAGCAGTTGAAGGGACTGGAAGTCTAAAACTCAGTTTTAGAGCCGTTTAAAAACGGTCGAAATTAAATTAATGTTTTGCAGACCTGTAATAAGCTTGTTGTTTGCAGATCGCGGCGGAGTCGCACGGCCACGTGGGCGCGGACCTCGCGTCGCTGTGCTCGGAGGCCGCGCTGCAGCAGATCCGCGAGAAGATGGACCTCATCGACCTCGAGGACGATCAGATCGACGCCGAGGTGCTCAACTCGCTCGCCGTCTCTATGGACAACTTCAGAGTAAGTGCACCATTATTCATTAACCCATAGGCGTCATGTAGATATACCGTTCACCGGGCACCTGCCATGGAGTATTTAAAGGTGCCATCTTACAGTGAACAGTCCGGCTCGTTCACCGTAAGTTGGCACCTGCCATGGAGTATTTACAGGTGCCATCTTACGGTGAACAGTCCGGCTCGTTCATCGTAAGTTGGCACCTGCCATGGAGTATTTACAGGTGCCATCTTACGGTGAACAGTCCGGCTCGTTCACCATAAGTTGGCACCTGCCATTGAGTATTTACAGGTGCCATCTGACGGTGAACGAGCTGTATTCATGCAAGCGTCAATCATTTCCATCAGTCTTGAATTATAAATGACCGTTGAATGATATCGACATTACAGACCGTTCACAGTAAGATTTCCCCTGCGTTATACTCTTAGTCTGTCTCCTGCCTAGGGGAATAGGGCCAACCATAGAAAAGTAAATACTCCATGGCAGGTGCCATCTTACGGTGAACGGCCGAGGGTTTACTGCCGGAGTTTTGTAAAACTATCTATATTTTACGAGATATTAAACGAATTCGTGAAATGTTTCAGTACGCGATGACGAAATCGTCTCCGTCGGCGCTGCGCGAGACTGTGGTGGAGGTGCCAAACGTGTCGTGGACCGACATCGGCGGCTTGCAGAGCGTCAAGAGGGAGCTGCAGGAGCTGGTGCAGTATCCCGTGGAGCACCCCGACAAGTTCCTCAAGTTCGGCATGCAGCCGTCCCGCGGGGTGCTCTTCTACGGCCCGCCGGGTTGCGGTGAGTCTAATAACTGAAGAAAGTCATAATTGAACCCTCAACATCTTGTACTTGTGATCCCTGCTTCGAGACCTCTTTACACCCACTCTTTTACGGTCACTTCGATCCGCTTGTTGAACTCTTTTCCAGTATAATTCAGGAAATATGCAATAGAGGGGCAGTTTGTCGAGGTTATCTGTCTATCTCCGAGCGATGTGACGACACGTGTGTGTGATGTGATAACACTCTTATGGGTAATTAGTATGATCACGCGTTCGTTTAATGAATGCGACAACACGATCATCGCATGGTCTTACGATGGTATTAATGAAATTTCATCATCATCATCAACCCACTGCAGTCCACTGCTGGACAAAGGTCTCTCCCACGGCGCGCCGCTGAGCCCGGTTTTCGCCTCTCCTCATCCAGTTTCTGTCAGCCACCCGCGCAAGTCGTCGCTCCACCTAGCCAGATGGTGCCCTACACTACGTTTGCAAAGACGCGGTCTCCACTCAAGAACTCTTTTACTCCACCAGTTACGGGTTCTTCGGCAGACATGACCGGCCCACTCTCACTGCAGCTTATCTTCTGGGCAATGTTTGATTTGTTCCTTTAGATCAGGGATGGGGAAACTACCGCCCGCAAGGCATCTCCGGTCCGCGTAAAGTTGAAATCCGGGCCGCGACAACCAAACAAAAATCAAGTGAAGTTTTCATATTGTTAGAAATCAAGCAGTAACAAAAACAGTTGCACATGTAACATGTCCCCACAAAGACCAGCGCTCCTAACCTTCTATTTCGCAGCTAACTTAAAAGTTTAATTTCAATTTCTTTCTTTCCATAGTTATTTTGTACTATTGCACTTTCAGAAAATACATATCAATATTTTTTATTTCAGTAAATAATGTCAATAATGCAACAACTCTGCCGCCATATATTTTATTAGTAAATATTGGCACGCGATGGAAACAGTTTCCCCATCCCTGTTTTAGAGAGTACTGATATAGAGGAAAATCAAGTCAAAGAACCTAAAAAAACACAAAAAAACGGCCAAGTGCGTACCTACCATTATCTATAAAAACGGCAAAAAAATACGTTTGTTGTATGGGAGCCCCCATGAATATTGATTTTATTCTGTTTTTGGTATTTGTTGTTATAAGAGGCAACAGAAATACATCATCTGTAAAAATTTCAACTGTCTAACTAACACAGTTCATGAGCCTGGTGACAGACGGATGGACGGACAGCAGAATCTTAGTAATAGGGTCTCATTTTACCCTTTGGGTACGGAACCCTAAAAAATAATGTGCTAGTATCTTTACTATACATGACTCTTCAATCACTATGTAAATAAAATGAGTTGAATGAATAAATGATAATTTTCACTAGAAACGGGATATTTACCATGATTTTTGAGTTTTATATGTTCCCGATATTTCGGCACAGTTGCATGCGCCATGATCACGGGAGAACATGCAACTGCATGGCGCATGCAACTGTGCCGAAATATCGGGAACATATAAAACTCAAAAATCATGGTAAATATCCCGTTTCTAGTGAAAATTATGTACATAACCATGATAGTTTCAAAAGTTGAATAAATGATGATTGTGATTATGTATCCGTTTCAGGTAAGACCCTGCTGGCGAAGGCGATCGCCAACGAGTGCCAGGCCAACTTCATCTCGGTGAAGGGGCCCGAGCTGCTCACCATGTGGTTCGGGGAGTCCGAGGCGAACGTGCGCGACATCTTCGACAAGGTGAGCCTGTCGAGGGTCATCAGCGTCATCATCATCATCATCATCATTCACGGCCAGACTTCAACAGTTTGTCCGTGGAAGCACTACTACTTTTTAACTTTGTTAATGAAGGAACAATCATAATATGACACACCTGATGTTAAGCGGTAACCTCTGCCTCATAGGTAACGTGCACCTAGGACGCGCCCTATGTGGCATTGCACTGCGCCCGCCACTCTGAAAGATGAAAAGTCGATACGGGGATTGAGATCTAAAAGCTGGAAAGGAATAGATAGGGTGGTTGCCCCATCGTGGAATATAGACGTGACAAATGGTGAGCTCATCGCCACCTCTGCTTCTCACGACTAAATCGGCTAATTTCGGTTCATTTTTAAATTGTCCTTATGAATATTGATGTTATTAAAAGTGTTGTAAATGTCGATGCAGGCTCGATCAGCGTCTCCGTGCGTGCTGTTCTTCGACGAGCTGGACTCGATCGCGAAGTCGCGCGGCGGCTCCGTGTCGGACGCGGGCGGCGCCGCCGACAGGGTCATCAACCAGATCCTCACCGAGATGGACGGCATGGGCGCCAAGAAGAATGTGTTTATTATCGGTGAGTACATACATAGTTACAGGTCTAGGGAGTCAGTCCCTGAGGTATGGGAGCGGTACGGGAGGGGTGTTTTCGTTTCATTATGTCACATGTCATCTGATAGATTGAGAGACGAAAACACCCCTCCCGTACCGCTCCCATACCTCAGGAACTGGCTCAGTTAAGCGCTAGACCTGTAGACATGTTGTCAAACGGCATTTGGTACTAGACTTGTGGCATTTTGAACACTTGTTCACTGTGCCCGCTTCTTATTTTCTTCTTAGTCGTGACTCCCTCCATGGATCACCTTCTGCCGGACGATGTTGCGCCAATGAGATCTGCTGCCAGCGAGCTGCACGGCTTCGTGGAATTTCGAATCGAGAGTAGTGTGGATCTGGGTGGCTACCCTTGACAATCGATCGCAATCCTAATTTGGGATTTGCTGTCAAATTGTGCCATTTGGTACTCTTGAATCCATTCCCACTACAAGATTGGATGCGAACCTGGTGGAATTTTAAGGAACTAAACGAAATTGACTATACTCGAATCCAAGATATTTGGGAAAATAAGTTATTACTTATTGTGAATATTATAGGTGAAATAATAAGGATTATGCAGGTTATTTTCAAATGTAATGAATGGTAGTTTTATTGCGTTGTGTGTAGCCACACCTACGTCATGTTGTTCTCTCAAGAGTCATCAAGCGAAGTCGGTCGCGTACACGATTTCAATTTTAATCTCGATTTTGATCAAGAGTGCTAAATTTTGTGAAAATTGGATTGGGATTGAAACTGTTGTCACTGGGGCTACGTTACCAACGTAACGGGCTACGGGTACACTCTTGCCTTAAAGAGACCCATATTATAGTTTACAGGAAAGACAAACGACGGCAACTTGTTCCATTTCTTAGCTACTTGTAGGCCTATAGGGGAAATCCAAGGCTGATTCTGAGACGAGGGTAAAACATATATTTGTGGTTGCAGGTGCGACCAACAGGCCCGATATAATCGACCCCGCCATCCTGCGGCCGGGCCGCCTGGACCAGCTCATCTACATCCCGCTGCCGGACGAGAAGTCGCGCGAGGCCATCCTGCGCGCCAACCTGCGCAAGTCGCCCATTGCCAAGGAGGTGGACCTCTGTTACATCGCCAAGGTAAGTCACGTGTAGATATAATCGACCCCGCCATCCTGCGGCCGGGCCGCCTGGACCAGCTCATCTACATCCCGCTGCCGGACGAGAAGTCGCGCGAGGCCATCCTGCGCGCCAACCTGCGCAAGTCGCCCATCGCCAAGGAGGTGGACCTCTGTTACATCGCCAAGGTAAGTCACGTGTAGATATAATCGACCCCGCCATCCTGCGGCCGGGCCGCCTGGACCAGCTCATCTACATCCCGCTGCCGGACGAGAAGTCGCGCGAGGCCATCCTGCGCGCCAACCTGCGCAAGTCGCCCATCGCCAAGGAGGTGGACCTCTGTTACATCGCCAAGGTAAGTCACGTGTAGATATAATCGACCCCGCCATCCTGCGGCCGGGCCGCCTGGACCAGCTCATCTACATCCCGCTGCCGGACGAGAAGTCGCGCGAGGCCATCCTGCGCGCCAACCTGCGCAAGTCGCCCATCGCCAAGGAGGTGGACCTCTGTTATATCGCCAAGGTAAGTCACGTGTAGATATAATCGACCCCGCCATCCTGCGGCCGGGCCGCCTGGACCAGCTCATCTACATCCCGCTGCCGGACGAGAAGTCGCGCGAGGCCATCCTGCGCGCCAACCTGCGCAAGTCGCCCATCGCCAAGGAGGTGGACCTCTGTTATATCGCCAAGGTAAGTCACGTGTAGATATAATCGACCCCGCCATCCTGCGGCCGGGCCGCCTGGACCAGCAAATAAAAATATAAATAAATATTATGTCTCAATTCAGATTATAATCTGTCTGTAGATAAACAAAAACCATATCAGTTCAGTTGAAACTTTCGCATTTGCAATATTACTAGCTGAATACCCGCGCTTAGCTACGGTTGAACCTAAATTATTGCAATACTAGTGTCCGCCCGCACCTTCGCTCGCGTTTTATCGGGATAAAAAGTAGCCTATAGCTCAACCAGAGTTTTATCAAAATCAGTTCAGCCTTTTCGGCGTGATTGAGTTCCATCGTAACTTTGAAACTTATTATATTAGTGGCGCACTATGCTCGTCAACGTTCGGTTAAATATCAGTATATCATGACTATCTATATTTTTTTTTAAACTCTATTCTTCCTCATGATACACCCTACAACGTTGTCGAATTTCATCAAGATCGTTTCAGCCGTTTATTCGTGAGAAAGTAACTACGACTGCTGTTACTTGTGAATTTCGTCAGCATTATCGGTATAAAACCCGCTAATATTCCAGACAATTTGAACATCACCGTGTTGGATAGTCCACACTGCAAAATAGCATTGTAATTATTTTATAAAAACGGGAAATTTTCACGTACCATTAAATCGATGTAAGCACCGACATTGTAAACACGACATTGCATTGATGTCGTTTTTATAAAATAATTGATATGATTCACGAAAGTTTTTATATAGCATTGTAATTATTGCTCAGGAATGTCAAAATACTTTCATGAATTATGATTTTTGTAGCCCAAAGATTTAAACTTCACGCGTACTAACGTAATGTTCGTAGAAGATGTGACATAATGGATGATGTTATTTTTACAATGTTTTGTAACATTCTCAGGTGACGCAAGGGTTTAGTGGCGCCGACTTGACCGAGATCTGCCAGCGCGCGTGCAAGCTCGCCATCCGACAGGCCATCGAGGCGGAGATCACGCGCGAGCGCACGCGCCAGGCGCAGCAGCCGGCCGCCGCCGCCGTCATGGACGTGAGTATATCACATAACTTGACGGAGATCTGCCAGCGCGCGTGCAAGCTCGCCATCCGACAGGCCATCGAGGCGGAGATCACGCGCGAGCGCACGCGCCAGGCGCAGCAGCCGGCCGCCGCCGCCGTCATGGACGTGAGTATATCACATAACTTGACGGAGATCTGCCAGCGCGCGTGCAAGCTCGCCATCGAGGCGGAGATCACGCGCGAGCGCACGCGTCAGGCGCAGCAGCCGGCCGCCGCCGCCGTCATGGACGTGAGTATATCACATAACCCCCTCCCTTATTGCCTATGTAACTGGTAATCACTTCCGAACACCAGTTAGCTGTACATTGCCTCGTGTGCCCGTCAAGAATATAAATATTCCAAACATACAGCTCAATGTACTGCAAACTGTTAATCAAAAGCCCTTATCAGTTTGATAGCCGTGGGTCTGGTCATACGTCTATCAAAGGGGTGATTTCGTCTCTCAAATGACATGAAATGTATCAGGTGACATGTGACATAATGACGACGACGACGACGAAAACACCCCTCCCGTACCGCTCCCATACCTCAGGGACTGCCTCAGCTAAGCGCTAGACCTGTAGTTAGCGGCCACGTCTCATACCTTAAGTCAGCCGCGTGTTCTGACTGTATCACGTTGTGGTGTTGCAGATGGACGAGGAAGACCCCGTGCCGGAGATCAGCCGCGCCCACTTCGAGGAGGCGATGAAGTTCGCGCGGCGCTCCGTCTCCGACAACGACATCCGCAAGTACGAGATGTTCGCGCAGACGCTGCAGCAGAGCCGCGGCTTCGGCACCAACTTCAGGTGAACAACTAGCTTCTTTATTTTTATTTTTATACAACTTGGAATGACGGACCAAGCATGTGGCCAACCTGATGTTAAGCGGTACCCTATGCCTATGAACAGTGCAAATACCACATAGGTCACGTCCACCTAGGACGCATCCTATGTGGCAATGCCACCTGCATGCGTTTTGCATACCTGTCAAGTTCCAATGACATTACAATATTATGGTGACAGTGAGCTGATCCGATGAAAGTGGACAAGGGTACTCCTCGATGGATAATAGTAGACTGGTGGTGTTTAGGCTCATTTTCAGCACACGGATTTTTTTGATTAGCACAAGGATCCAATCTCTAATTTTATAAAATATTGTCTAAAACAGACAAGTAATACAGAGATCCATCAACGCCTCTAGCTAGGCTTAACCTAGGGTGAATTATTGGCTATGGGGTCTTGCTTGGCTGCCCTACTTTCTCCCTAGGGAGACAAGGAGATTCTGCTATTGTTCTTGTCTCCTAGCATAAACTTTTTCTAGAATCACCAATCGTTTCGCTAGCGTCTCTTTACTATGTTCAAAAGCAAGCTGGCGAAATGGCTATCCGAGCATTGTTTTTATGATTTTGCATTTTAATGAGTAACCATAACATTGGCGCACCGTCTAGATGGTAGAATATATAATAAGGGACATAATTGTATTTTACACCTCTTAGAAATATTCCTAGAATATTTAATATAATATTTTAGAAATAGACAACCTGTATTCAAGCAAATAAAATATTCTTATTCTTACACACATTTTCACGTTCAACCATAGCGTGACTCTTCAATTGACAAATGGTTGTCGTTCCAGGTTCCCAACGAACGCAGGTTCTGCGGGCGGCACGGGCACTTCGGGCGGCGACCAGCCCACCTTCCAGGAAGAGGGGGGGGATGACGACCTCTACAGCTAAGCTGTGACACAGCACGGCGCATTCCGCACAGTCACGACCCACACGCAGACGATAGGCACGATACTGATCGTATGGATAGGGGATAGGCAGCGTTATGTACCTATGTCGTTTACTCTTAGTTATATTGTATGGGAACGATACTGAAACGTTCGCAACCCCGAAAATACAGCCATATTGAGAACCTTTCTTGTGTGAAGTCTGTTACAAATAGCTTTTATGCTTTAGGACTACAAATAAATCGGTTCAATAACGGACAAGCAAACCAACATACTTTCCTGTTAAGTGATGAAAGTTAAACGTCAAGTACCTGGACGTCAAGTTCTGGAGGATGCCACAAGTAGCGATTCGAAATGGCACAGCAAATTAACTTAGACCTGGCAATCTATCCATACATTCAGATCAGTGTGTCATGTAGTACATTATGAAGTACAGTTTTACCCAAAATATAAGTCCGATCGACTGTTTTCGTTTGCGCAGAAAAGCGCAGTCTAATATCCGACAGGAGCCGAACGTATAGTATAGCTCTATCCCGCTCACACCTAAGAGTCGACTGATAAACGACCGGCCGCGGTTTTGCCGCGAAATCGATTGACCAATAACAGCGCAAGATTTTAGCGCGCGATTGCTATTCGTTGGAAGAAGGTTCCCCGCGCTATATCAATTGTTCTACGGTGCAGGTACATCGGGGCAACTTATATTTTGGGTAAAACTGTACTACTCTATGCATTCATTGCCCCTGTGGAAGGGAGCAGCATTCCAGGGAAATTGTCGTGTTTGGTTCCGTCGGCTCGTGCAGAAGCGCCCGCAAGCGTCACCAGCTCGTCACCAGTTCTTGGACTGACATTAATAAATAAGATTTAGGTACACGAGCGGAGGTTCCGCTACGGGACGTATATTATGGCAACGCCGCAATCTAGTATCTTAATTATAAAATAACGGCGCGCGAGTTAAACTGCGCGTCGTGGTCTCATAAAATTCACTATTTATCTAGTAAATTGTGTTATATCAATTCAATCAGTTCTGTTCCAATCTTGCTTTTTAGTTGTAATGGAATGTGTTCCGCCTCGGCGGTGAGATCTATGATATTGTAACCTTGTACCACCCTCTGCGCAGGCCTGCTATGCCGACTACACAATATTACAGTGATTTTTAATAATAAAATACTTTTATAGACCAACTAGTGTTTTTAATTTTCCGTTTGGAATTAGTTTTTAGTTTATACCAAACACTAGCCAAAGGACATATGAATTAACCCCAAGGCAGAACTGCCACTTAGAACTGTGTGAATGACGAAACAAGCAGATGACCCACTAGGGTCCTTATTCGCTATGACCATAGATTACTTGCCAATAACGTGTGACGTCACAATGTACTCTGAACAATGATTCCACGCAGATATCGTAAAGAGCCCACGCTACGTTTAGTCATAGCGAATAAGGGCCCTGATGTCAAGCGGTAACCTCTGCCTTAACAATGCATTGCCTCATAGGTCACGTCCACCTAGGACGCACCCTGAGACAAAGATGAAAGTCTCATGTGCCTGTAATTTCACCGGCACCCACATACCCTTCAAAACCAAAAGTACCGAAATTGTTGTTCAGAAAATACAATATTATGGTGACAACGAGCTGATCTGATGATGGATAGATGGTGGCCAACGGAACTCCTCGAAGGACTGGCCGTGTTTTGGATCAGCTCATGGTTCTGCTTAATAATTTCATCATTATCATCAGTCGGATGTACACACTTCTTGAAAACTTGTTTATTGAATAATAGATAATTCAGGAAAACTGAGTAATAAGTATTACCTACGTGCGTGGTATACAAGTGCCATATAGGCTCACTACTGGTAGTACTAGAGATACAAGGTTGTAGGTATCATTTGAATAACAGACTGTTCTGTTGTAGGTACTACCAATGTCATAGTCATAGTCAGTCATACAAGGTTATAATAATTAGTTTTATCAGTTAAATTAACTCTCAGTAGTACTACTGATCCGGACCGAAAACTTTAAATCATCATCATCGTCAGACGAGGCCTCTCCCATAGATAGAATGCAATGGGGGGATTCGCTTTAATCATCACGCTTGGCAGGCGGATTGGTGATCACAGTTGGGGTTGAGTACTCAAGGTCTATCCCCTGGTGTAATTCCTTAGCCGACTTTTTCGACATCCACGGGAGGAGACGGAGGGATCCACATACACTTTCAATAATTTGTTTTAATTTAGCTTATATTCGCAATTCTCCTTCTGGAATATCTGTTCTAACTCGGGAGAGTCTTCCAATAGATATCTTAACGAATGCGCACAGTCAGTAGCGAAACGACTTGTACTTTTGTGCAAATAAGATGGCGACACATCACCTCCAATGATTTTGAATGTTTGTTCATTTGTTTCATTGAGAGGTTCCGACCCTTCACCGAGCTCTTTTAAAAACTTATAAAGTTGGTCATCTGATAAACAAGTGCACAAGATATCCAACTGCTGATCGGAGTATTGTGTACCTACCTCGTGGGTGTTTGAAGGGACTTTAGAAGGGGGTGGCGTTTGCGGACGTTTCCCTTGCGCCTTCTTCACTAATTTCTTTAAAGCACCTAAATCGCACATTTCGTAGTTAGGAAGATCAGGTGAGTCGAATACGGACATGTTTCTCATGTAAGCAGGCAGGTGCTCTTCCAAATGCTTCTTCGCTGTTTTAGAGCATTTACATCTCTTCGACTTGACATACTTCATATAGCTCTCCCATTTCGGTTCACGTTCATGTTCCAACTCGACGTTTCGTGTTTCTATTTTATTGCCGGAAGGAATAGAGTGCACGGACGGCTGTTTCCTCGTTTCTTGTGGTAGATTCAAAGACATTTGGAACGCGTGGAGCGGGCTGCAGAAGCAATACGGAATCTTACACACACAGCATTCGACGGGCACTTCTTTCACGTTAGGCAGCTCGTTTTGTAGAACATTTAACATTGAACTCTCTAACTTCAATTCAAGCCGTTGCTGGGAAGAGGAGAACTGGACGGGGACGTCGCGATTGTACTCGTGATGGTCATCGAAGTCAGAATCGTCTCCGCGACGTCCGTGTATAAACTGCGCCACTTTATCAGTAAACTTCTCAAATTTATCGCAAACTCCGTAAATGAATTGCTTGTTCACGACTATAACAGGAAGTTGCGAAGCGCTCGAGGTGCAATGTGTAGGACAGAGGCTTTGGTCGATCTCAGGTTTGTAGTCTTTGTCGCAGAACAGATAGAAAGGGTGTGGTTTGGCGACCGGGGTGTGGAATTTTTCATCATCAACCTCAAAGATGCTCTCAGCGCTAGGGTTTTCGATAGCCTCGCTCAACTGCAGCATCATTAGTTTCTCCATGTCTATAAAGAAGTCTGCGTGGTCCGGTAGCGTATTTAAACAGAAAGCCACAAATAATTGTAAGTTCTTCACGAGATGGCATACTTTCTTTTTCCATATTTGGATAAAATACAATCGCTTTCTTTCTTTCTCCTGCGCGAGTCTTAATTCGAAGTCCTTCAATGCTATCTGTTCTTTGAGTTTTTTTACTTTCTTTTTGTGTTCATACTGAGACAGATGTATTGCCTTTTTGCATTCCTCTCGTTCTTTGAGAGCGACGTAGACTTGGCAGGCCAGATTCTGGCTTTCTAACAGCTGTCTAAGTTTTTCAACGATTGTATGCTTCTCGACGTTTAAGTCATGAATGTCCTCACCCAAGAGGGTGCGAGATTCTTCCACCTTTAGAATGAAATCTGCTTTTAATCTTGCTTTTTCCTTCATCAATTTATCGGTATACCTGTCGTAGAGCATTGTCGCTTGCTGTTGAACAAGTGTTGCGTAATGTTTCTTCATTTTATCAAAAGCTTCTCCTCTCATCGTTTTAACTTCTTTGACAGCCGCATCGAAAAGTATTTGCTCTATTTTGGAAATCGAAGTGCTGTACAAAATTGTGAACTCTCGGAATGCGTTTTGGATGGCTGCGGTGTTTTCATTGGCCGCTTGCCTCGAAGAGTCCTCCCATTGCTGCCGGCTGCTGACTTCGATGGTCTTCTTCCGGTTTATATCATTCTCCAGAAGGACCTTCCTCTTTTCTTCCTCCATTTGTTTGTGGTGGTCCGCGACGAACTGTTCTCCAAAGAAGCCAATGCCCTCGTAGCTCAGCTTTTTGAGATATTCTTTCTTAATTGGTTTCAAGACGGCCCTGCCTTCTAGAATGTCCTTAGGGGGTTGGTACCAGTCGCTTCCGCCGCCTTTCATAGTAGGTTCGAAACCGGCGAGGACTTTTAGTTTCGAAGTCATAGATTTGAAGTAAACGGCTGCGAGAGGCGGAGTCATCGTCTTTATCATGACGGTCTGCGTAGGCACCTGCTCCCTCTCTAGAAAACATTTGCGGAGGTAATAGTTATCACTCAGTTTAGACATTGTCGTCTAATATTTTTACAAAATAATTTATATAACAAATTGTGACACTTGACGCCATTGATCAATTGTCATTTGACACGAATTGACACTTGTTTGTTATTTTGCTGTTGCGAACCAAAGAGAGTACCTATAAGCAATCAAAGCTTGATCTTCAGCAATAAGTAGGTACTAACCTAATGCCTAGTTTATATTTGCTTTGGATTTGTGGATTATAAAGCACGCTAAAATATCTTCCAAAAGACAGCATGCTTTTTAAGTTTACATTCCAATCTGCCCAAGTTTCAAAAGCATGCTAGCTTTTTAAACTTGGGCAGATTGGAATGTAAACACATGCCAGTCTTGAACGTGTCAAATGGAGTCAACTTTGCAGGCGGTTCAACGATTTCAATACCGTAGATATGCCCTGGCCCCGAAAACTGTTGCATTGTATTTGAATGTGTGCGTTAACAAAGTGCCGACGCACTAGTAGACGCACACATACTTAAAAATCGTGATTTTCTCTATAAACTTAACTGTTGATATTACCATTTAATGTGCAATCATATTGCACACACTTTTGAGAGCAAATAAACATCCTCTAAGTCCTGAAATTGAAAATATGTGTTGTTGTCTAAAAAGTGTGCAATCCATAGATTGCACATATACGGTCAGCAAACTCATCAGATAACAAGCAAAATAATAGTAATTAAACTGTTAAATGTTGTGGAGTGGGTAAGTAAATTAAAACACGTTATTTACAAAGAATGTGTATTAATTGGCAGAGAGATGGCGCTGCCATACGTGTAAACATTGAGCTCCGTTATTTTCGTTACAAATAAATAGAAAAAATTCAATTTTTACCATTAAACTCATTATAATCGAGAAATAGTAACGTGTTTCGAGTGTACAAACGTTATCTAATACTAACTTTACTGATAAACAAAGATTTTGTACAGATAAAACAGTGACAACATAGTGATGTTGAACAGTGAAAGAGTTAGTAGATTACAGTCTTCTTAACACAAAAGACAGTGAACTTCTTCTCTTCTTCTTCTTGTTTAAAATTGACTACCGAATGTTTCAGATTCATTTATTTATTGTGACAAATGGGTAAAAGGATAGCTGTCAAATTAAAATAAAGATCCACCATAATCCGCTTCACAGCATGCAATATAACTTAGTACTAAATTAAACAAAAAAACTCTTTAAGTACCTATCTCTTTAGAAAACACAACAAGCGCAATTTACTATATATACCATGGAATGAACACAAATAAAAAACAAAATAATATGACACAAAATTAAATGACATTGAATTAATAATATTAACTTATTCAAGTCAAAAAAAATTAGAAAATAAAATAAAAGTAATGTTCTTAAGGTGGTTGCTTTCGCATGTGGCGCGAAATTCAACTTTTTTCGTGTTTTTTGCTTATCACAGCTCATCAACACTTCTTGAGATAGCAAAAACTATGTTGCCGGTAATTATATGACCTAACACACAAGTTTTTATTTATAGTATTATAGTATCCTTCGACCAAAGTAAAATATTTACGTCGATGATAGTATCACATAAATATCATTAGTTTGGCTGTGTTTGTGCTCGAAACAAAAAAACACTGTAAAAACCGGAAGAATCCCACACCCCAATCGACTGTAGGCAGGAAGAGGCATCACGGCTCGGGGCGATACAGGGTCCCTGAAGGCCATCTACCTTCCTGTCTCCCATCATCTACTCCGGACAGCGGAACGGGACCAGCCAAAACTAGGCAGGCGCCATCACCATCTACGCCTGGAGCACGTACCTACGGCAAGCAATATAGGTATCGTAGCTGGGCGTTACCCTGCCGCTCCACAATAAGTTGTGTTAATATTACATGCAATAAATTAAAACTCAATGACGCGGAAGCGACGCGGCGCGGGCGGTGACTACGCTCTTGAATCTGCTGACGCAGGACGCTACCGAGCATATCTCCTTATCCATTGGTAGATGATCCCTTATAAAGCGCAGCCGGAGTTCACCCGCGTGTCTTTATATATTGGTTTTAGATTGCACCAAAAATGTACCGAGAAAATAGTGTCATATCTTTTTCTCTTATAGTGGTTGCACATACTACTTTCTCTTTCATGCAATTTGCGTGCAATCGCCATTTTAACTTGAATAATTTGGACAACGGAAGTAAAAAATAGTTATTTAAGTAAATCGCAATACTTACGAGTGAAATGATACACCTTTGGCTTTATTTGTGTTTTTGGAGTTGTTGTTGCACTTGCGAAATGCACACGATGGCATTTTGTGACACTTCTGCTATAAAATCGTCAAAATTACAACAACGACCAGCTGACACTGTGTCTAGATATGCACTGAGTCCAAATGAGCGAGCTATCTTATTTCACGTGGAAACATTTCGGCGCGGTCATTCAACGGTAAGGGCATATCTACGGTATTGAAATCGTTGAGGCGGTTGATATTTTAACCCAATTGTTGGCTTTACGATTGGAAGCCAGGTTAAAGGCATGTTTTTGTGTAAGATTCGCTTGAGGAATTCCAAAGGCACTCTTATTTCTCATATTCGACGAGTAAATCGCGTGTCAAAGGCTCCGTCCATTTCACCGCCGCCATTTTGTTTTGATTTAAAAGCACACCCCGCAATCTAAATCTGACCGCCTCTCAGATTTAGATTTTTAGCACGATAATTTAGCAAAGCACGTTCACACATGCTGAGTGGGTGCTTTTTTTAGCAAGATATCTCAAACCGTGCTAAAAAAGTACGATGAAATAGCAAATGTAAACCAGGCATAACTAGGTTCAGCGTGGTAAAATTAATACCTATAGGGCTTATTACTAGGTACTGTTTTTTCGTCGTTTTGCTGGCTTTTCGAGACTGAGTTAAAAAGCCTGCTCATGGGCGGTGCTCATGATGAAGAGGCTTCTGAACTCGTCTCGCAACGTCAGGAAAACGACGAAAAAGTGTATAGTTCCAAATGAGTTCCAACAACTTATCCATTCAGTTCTTAGAGCATTGCAGGCCTCCGTCAGTCGTCTTCTTCCTTGATTGCTGCACATGACGTAGGCAGCCTCTAACGGTCAATTATATTGCGCAATATTGCGAATTGTGAAATATTATTGACCGTTTAGAGTAAATATTGAAGATTGCGCAATGATTGAATGGAAGTTTGAGCGAGTTTAATTTTTATTGCACCATATTTTCCATTGCATCGTGTAGGGTCAGTATTGCGCAATATTTTTCAGTCCGTGTTTCGTCTTGACGAGGAGTACAAGCGCGCGCGCGCAAAATTGGCGGAAAAATAGAATCCAAAAGTTAAGGCAAGAGAGTTTATCGTCGAATGCATCGACGTAAATAAAATGAATGGACGGGCCTTAGGGAACGATAGTTTTGAAGCTTCTAAACAGACCTAGCTAGTATACTTCGCTTTAGTCAGTCTTTGTCACGGCAACGAGTGACAGCTATGCTGAAAAATACCAAAATTAGATACCTTGGTGATACAATGCCTTCCTGTGCTTTTCTGCAAGTGCAAACAACACAAGAAATACAAATAAAGCTTCAGGCATCGCATTTCATTCGTAAGTAAAGGTTTTGTAATATAATTTTCATCAATTGATAAAAAACTTATAAATCGTCGTGTGGTAGGAAAACTACATAAGTAACACATTTTGCGAAATAGACTTTATTGCATGGTTATGATGGCCCATACATGTCGATGGACACGTCTTGCTCTAGAGGACGAGCGACAAGGAGGACGCCCCAGGACATTATCTCAATGTTCCCCACTCTGAATGAAAGTTAACAGACAGAAGTTTATACTCGTAGATAGTTTTAATTTTAGTCGACATACCTTTTTCTTTTTGATACTTAGAATTATTGTGTTCCACAAATTGATATCATTTTGTTGATTTTATAAGCAATAGTCGAGTGATAAGTTTGTTATGTCACTTACTTTGAATTTAAAAGTCTGCTAAAATAATGTAGGTGTTTCAGTATTTTTCTAATATTCAGTCTTGATAAAAAGAAATGATTATGAAGACGACCTCTGTGGCGCGGCGGGCGAACGTTCGCCTGCGACGCAGGAGGTTGCGGGTTCGATTCCCGCCTCGGAACAAATACTTGTGCGATCCGCAGATATTTGTTCAGGGTGTTCTGGGTATTTTCTATACAGTGGTGGCCATATAATTAAGAACGCTGATATAAAGGGAAGATTTTTTCCAACTAAGATGCAAAACTAATTGTATGCATTTGTTTTTATTTCTCTCGGTATCGTAAAACATTTCCATATTACCACTGTATTCATTGATACACATGATTGGCTAAAAATCAATAGGCAAACTTTTTACACTACTTTTAAACAAAGTATTCCTTATTACTGGCTGGTCACGTAATTAAGAACGCTAAGTAGTTTATACCTTTATTCAAATTTAAATAGAGAACACTCAGTCGATTTGTTACTGTTTGTATAATTTTGGCGCCATTACGTGCTGTAAAAGATTAAAGGTGATTGCTTCTTTAGAAAAAACAATGGGAAAAAATAAAAGTTGTGATAAATCTACAAGGGAAGTAATAATAAAACTTCGCCGGAAGAATTGGTCTTATAAAAAGATAGCCGACCATCTGCAATGTTCAAAAACGATGGTTTTCCACGCTGTAAAGCATTTTGCTACGTATCAAACTACTTCGAATGTTCCACGAGTACCTAAACAGAGAAAAACAACTCCTCGAGATGACCGAAACATCGTTCGCATGGCAAAACAAAATCCTTTTAAAGGGTCCAATGAGCTTAGAAAAGAATATTTTGGTGAAAACAACCCTTCAGCAATCTCAGCACGCACTATTCGAACACGTTTGGTAGAAGAAAAATTGCACGGTAGGATAGCAAGAAAGGTACCCATGTTAAAACTTTGCCACAGGAAAGCCCGGCTTGCATTTGCGAGAAAATATGAAAACTGGACTGTTCAACAGTGGAAAAATGTACTTTTTTCTGACGAGACGAAAATAAACAGAGTATGTTCTGATGGAAAACGATATGTACGACGTCCCCCGAATACAGCATTCGACCCAAAGTACACGAAAGTTACATTAAAGCACGGTGGTGGAAATGTGAAAATTTGGGGTTGCTTTTCTGGACATGGTGTAGGACCTGTAAAGTTGATAGAAGGTAACATGGATCAGTTCCAGTACAAAAATATACTGGAAGAAACAATGTTACCATACGCTGAAGACGTTCTACCGGTCATTTGGACATTCCCGCATGACAATGATCCAAAGCACACTGCACGCACCGTAAAGGAATTTCTTACAGCGCAATTAGTTTCTGTCTTAGACTGGCCTGCTAACAGTCCAGATCTAAACCCAATAGAGAATCTGTGGTTTGAAGTAAAGAAAAAGGTTTCAAATACAAAGTGTGGAAATTTAAGAGAGCTGTATGACGTTTTTTTAGAAGAATGGAACTCTATTTCTCTTGCGAAATGTCAAAAATTAATAGAGTCAATGCCTCGCCGGTGTAAAGCTGTAATTAAAAGCCGTGGATATGCTATTAACTATTAATTTTAGTTAAATATTTATTAAATTTCTTTTTATGTTTCCTGTGCTACATAATATTGTGATTTTTTAAATCTAAGTGTCATACAAAACAATTCCCGAGCAGTTAAATAAATCGTTCTTAATTATTTGTCCAGTTTCAGTACTATTTGAATGTGTTACTTTGATAAAATCAATAAAATGTGCAAAAAATAGTTAGCGATTTCATACTTTATTCTTAAGTCAGGTTGCTCTATTAATGTGACTATTATATAACATAACTAGTTGCTTCTCAGAAGGTACACATCTCTGTGTATGATACGATTTAAATAAAAAACTTCTAGAACTTCAAATCGTTCTTAATTATATGACCACAACTGTATATAATAAAAAATATCTATCTATGTTAATATTGTATTAAGTGTATCAGTTGTCTAGTACCCATAACACAAGCTCTGCTTAGCTTGGGGCTAGATAATGTTGTGTGAACTGTCCAGATATATTTATTTATTTATTTATTATTATAAGTTGGTTTTATTTTAAAATGTATTTTAATATTATTTTTAATCTATACCCATGGATAGGATTGTCATATTCAAATAAGTAAATAATAGATCATTTCATGATTTCACTATTATGGGAAAATTAAATAATGGCACTTATCATTAGCTTTTTGAACCTCAGTGGAGATCATTGACGAAGGAAAACTAAACAATTGACATGCAAAAATAAATAACTGCATCAATTATTCAAAACTTTGGCGAGGGAAAAATACATAGTCGTTTTTTTTTTCTCTTAATCAAAAGAACTAAAATGTATTATCATTAAATTCAAAAATAGATACAGTACTAATCTATAACATATCAAAAAACGGACTGCAAAATTAGTTACGATAAAAAAGTTATTGCCATTTTTGACGCAATAAAACAGTAAATCGCGTTTTTCTCGCGATTTTGGTTCTGTTGTTGTTATTACTTATTTAGTTTTCCAACTACAGCGACGAAATATTTGACAAGACTTCACGCATGACGGATGGTCCGGTACAGACTGCAAAAAAATCTGATGCCTAAGGGGTATCGTATTGATTTAGAATTGTAATTTGCATTATTTACGTCAAAACATTGCTAAGCACGTCGCTTTAGGTAATTGCATATAATATGTAATGGCATGTTAATTAACCTTATAGCTTTCCAAAAGAAATCTAAGGTAAACAAAAATGGATAGAAGTCATAAGACGAGCAAGAACAGACGACTTTTGGAAGTGGAATACATTTTCCCGTATTTGCTCTGGTAATTTTCTACACAATGAATTTAATACGCCAAAAAACGGTTAGTAGTAGTAGAGCTTTTTTGTGAAAGAGTTCGTCCGGGGAAGTACTACCACCATACCTGTTTCTGCCGCAAAGCAGTAGTGCTCGCATTGCTGTGTTCCGGTTTGAAGGGTAAGGGTGCCGATGAAATTACGGCCACATGGGACTTTTCATCTTTATGTTTCAGGGTGGCGGGCGCAGTGGAATGCCATATAGGGCGTGTCCTAGGTGGACGTGACCTGAGGTAATGCACTGTTCATAGGCAGAGGGTACCACTTAACATCAGGTGGGCCATCTTCTTGATCTGTCATTCCAAGTAGTATAAAAAAACTCATTGTGCAAAAGTCTTAAAACTGCACTCTGCAGTTTCTTAAATACTGGAATTTTTATACATTTATGTTTCCGTACGATTTTTATGATATTTTCTTAGTTTATTGAGTGATGAAAAATATATTTTTCACAAATTGATTGAGCTGAAGACCTTAGGTGGACTTGCTTTTCTATTGATTTATATTGTGTATGTTTGAGAGCTGAAAAATAGATACGTAACTACATAAAACAGAAAGGAACCATGTATTTTTGTAAAAGCTTCATTCAATAATTGCATTTTTTCGGCGATTTTTTGTACTATAAACTTACTGAAATAACTTTAGAAAACACATTGCGTCTGTTAAAGTATTAAGTATTAAAAAAAATACAGTTTTTAAGAAGTTCAAAAATTTAATTTCACCTATTTTATTTACAAGACCGCCAGGAGTGGCGCTATAGAGAAGAGGTCTTTACTCAGCAGTGGCTGGATAGATAGATAGATAGATAGTTTATTTGTTGACCGTACCCTAAATCCGAATTGTCTTATTTTTCACGGACGTTTTGTATGAGTAAGGCCAGTCCATTTATTTTACTTTGGTCGAAGGTCGAATGAATCCAATTGTACAGAGAATTGCCTTCTCTGTGGAATGTCAAGACTTTAAGAGCAAATAATATCATGACCGTGCTAAAGAAATGCTGCTTATGAAACATTGTTGTCTAATTACAAAGAGATGTTACCACAGGCCAGCAAAGATTATGTGAAGTAAAAATGCAATTCTTTGAGAACTAACGCATGGTGCACTTGGGATCAATACTATTCCCAGACTGACCACGAAAACATTGCGCAGTTCGTATTATTGTGCAATATAATTGATCGTTTGGATTCAAGGCGCCTTTCAATCTTATTGTACAATAAAAAGTATTGTACAATGTTATTGTAGATCTAGGGGCCGCCTTAGTAAAAATCAATAAGAATACAAAGTACATAAAAAATAGGTTTTATTTATGGAAAATTATAAATATCTGTTAACGTAATATCAGTCACATAACATAACACACCCAACAGTCACATACATAGTCCTGATCCGATACTAGGATTGGATGTCGTGGGTATCAGGAACTACAAGTACCATGCTACCACAACACCTACACAAAGTACACTAAGTAATTTCACCCACCGCCATTTTCTGTAACAACGTCATCACGTGACAAAATCTATCTTTAATTTCTGTCTCAGACCTATGAGGGAGCAATTCTCTAATTCTACCGAACACTTTCTCCGAGCCAGCTTCTCCTTTGAGCACTTGTAGCATCGTTTTGTCTTCATCTCGCGTCCAGTTGTTGATCTTTTCAATGTTTGTCGTTTCAACACTAACTGTCGCTTCTATTTTTGGCTGTGTAACTTTTGTAGTTTCTATTGGCTGTCTAACTTTATTTTCACTGACTTTTGTATCAATTTTCAGCTGTTTAATCTTTGGAGCTTCTTTGAGCTCCTTAACTTTCACGTTTTCATTGATTGTCTGCTCTACTTTTGGTTGTTTAACTTTCGTAGTTTCTATTGGCTCCTTAACCTTCGTGCTTTCATTGACTGCTGCCTCTAGTTTAGGCTGTTTAACTTTCGGGGGTTCTATTTGCTCTTTTTTTAGCACCTGAGTGTTTTCTACTGGGTCTTTTTTCACGGTCGCATTTTTACTATCCTTCCGTTCCCTTTTTTGTCCATTGTCTTGTTTGACTTCAGGTTCTTTCTTTCCGTTCTTAGGTTTCTGTGGCTTTTTAGGCTTCGGACTCATGATGAGATCTTTTTTTGTGTTATCGTTTACATCTTTTTTTGTAGGCGATTTGGTTTGTTTCCGTGGCCTTTTCTGTGGTTGCTTTGTTTTTTTCTGTGTTTCATCGTCTGAGTCAGGTGGTGAGAGGTGGCTGTGTAGCGGGGCCAGGCGGCGCGCGTGCACCCGATAGGGCTCCTTCGAGTAGGGGAAGGTGACTCGTGCGGAGCGCAGTAACCGTCCGTGTTGGAGGAAGACTCGCCCGTTGAGATACTGGAACAATGTGTTAGTTTTAGGCTATTGTAAGCCTAAAAATGCAGAGCTAGCATCCACCCGCGACTTGGATCGCGTGATAAAATGCTGAGCTAGCATCCACCCGCGACTTGGATCGCGTGATAAAATGCTGAGCTAGCATCCACCCGTGACTTGGATCGCGTGATACAATGCTGAGCTAGCATCCACCCGCGACTTGGATCGCGTGATAAAATGCAGAGCCAGCATCCACCCGCGACTAGGATCGCGTGATAAAATGCAGAGCCAGCATCCACCCGCGACTTGGATCGCGTGATAAAATGCTGAGCTAGCATCCACCCGCGACTTGGATCGCGTGGTAAAATGCTGAGCCAGCATCCACCCGCGACTTGGATCGCGTGGTAAAATGCTGAGCTAGCATCCTCCCGCGACTTGGATCGCGTGGTAAAATGGTGAGCTAGCATCCACCTGGTACTTGGATCGCGTGGTAAAATTCTGAGCTAGCATCCACCCGCGACTTGGATCGCGTGGTAAAATGCTGAGCTAGCATCCACCCGCGACTTGCATCGCGTGGTAAAATGCTGAGCTAGCATCCACCTGCTACTTGTCGCGTGGTAAAATGCTGAGCTAGCATCCACCCGCGAATTGGATCGCGTGATAAAATGCAGAGCCAGCATCCACCCGCGACTAGGATCGCGTGATAAAATGCAGAGCCAGCATCCACCCGCGACTTGGATCGCGTGATAAAATGCTGAGCTAGCATCCACCCGCGACTTGGATCGCGTGGTAAAATGCTGAACCAGCATCCACCCGCGACTTGGATCGCGTGGTAAAATGCTGAGCTAGCATCCTCCCGCGACTTGGATCGCGTGGTAAAATGCTGAGCTAGCATCCACCTGGTACTTGGATCGCGTGGTAAAATTCTGAGCTAGCATCCACCCGCGACTTGGATCGCGTGGTAAAATGCTGAGCTAGCATCCACCCGCGACTTGGATCGCGTGGTAAAATGCTGAGCTAGCATCCACCTGCTACTTGTCGCGTGGTAAAATGCTGAGCTAGCATCCACCCGCGAATTGGATCGCGTGGTAAAATGCAGAGCTAGCATCCACCCGCGACTTGGATTGCGTGGTAAAATGCAGAGCTAGCATCCACCTGCGACTTGGATCGCGTGGTAAAATGCTGAGCTAGCATCCACCCGCGAATTGGACCGCGTGGTAAAATGCTGAGCTAGCATCCACCCCCGACTTGGATCGCGTGGTAAAATGCAGAGCTAGCATCCACCCGTGACTTGGATCGCGTGGTAAAATGCAGAGCTAGCATCCACCTGCGACTTGGATCGCGTGGTAAAATGCTGAGCTAGCATCAACCCGCGACTTGGTTTTTTTTTTTTGTCTAGGAGTGCACAAAATTACACGGCTGAAGTTACGCGACAAAACTTAGCCACATAGAAAGGCCATCTAGGCGCTGACCTGTCGTTCCATACAAATTTAGTAAAAAAATATATTGTAATAACGCACTATTTAAAACACACCGAAGGGCAACCGGCCGTCCGAGCCACGCCATTTGGTTTTTACGAAATTTGTATGGAACTGAAAGGCGCCCCGGTCTCGCGATCATAACGCACAACGCTGCGGTACGCGGCTCCACCGCAGCGTCACGACTTACCCCTCACCGCTGACGCATACTCCGACGGAACAAGAGACCATTCTAAACGTTTTTCATACAATTATGTGTCCGACACTGCATAACGCATACCGCAGCGTTGTGCGTTATGATCGCGAGACCCAAGCTTCACGCCCGCGCCAGATCCCATGTGGCTTGCACCTTAAGGAGAATGCTCACGTATGCGGCGCGAGATTCATTTTTTTGTGTTTTTTGCCCATTACAGGTCATCAACACTTCTTCAGATAGCGAAAGTTGAGTGCGCATCCACCTTACGTTCCAGGGTACACGGGTATACGTGGTCAGGTTTGAAACAACGTGGTCAACGTTTCAAGTAACTTACCATAGTATCGAGGTTCTCGTTGGCGTCCAGTTTCCTCTTGGTGCTGGTGTCGTCGTCTGCGAACTCCCACACGTCGCAGCCGCGGTCGTCCGTTAGGAATGTCTCGTTTATAATGTCTGTGCCCGTTTCGTACGCACTGGGAACAAGATTGGTTTTTAACCCCCGACGTAAAAACGAAGGGGTGTTATAAGTTTGACGTGTCTCTGTGTGTGTGTCTGTCTGTCCCATCGTAGCTCCCGAACGGATGAACAGTTTTTTTTTTTTGTTTGAAAGTTGAATTTGTCGGGTGTGTTCATAGCTATGTTTGATCAAAATCCGTTCAGCCGTTTCATTGCGTTGGGTTTTTTTTTTAATTTTTACAAAATTAATTACTTGTTTATAAAAAAGTTTGTGGAATAAAGTTATGTTTTGTAGAAGTCAGAATTGATAAATCAGCATTGAGACTCATCAGTCCTTCTGATCTTACAGGTTGTTCAGGAAATGACTTCTCTTCAACCGCTTTGTTGCTGGGATTTTAGATTAGTACTCCTGTTATATAAATAAAAATAAATAATTAATGCTGGAAAGTTCTTACAACATTATCTAGCCCCAAGCTAAGCAGAGCTTGTGTTATGGGTAACACAACACACATTACACAGATTGAATTGAATTGATTGATTCAATTTTCATTTTTATTTTGATTTTATTTTATTTTTCACATTACTGACATAGTTAATGCAATACATTACATAGATAGATATTTTTGATTTTACCCAGAACACCTCGAACAAATATCTGCATATCGTACATATATTTGTTCCAAGGCGGGTTTCGAACCCGCAACCTCCTGCGTCGCAGGCGAACCTTCGCCCGTCGCGCCACAGAGGTCGTCGAGGAGGGTTTGATGGCGTAGCACCTTCTGTTCATCACCATACATCACACCGTACTTGGATAACTTCTCAGCAATTGTACTCTGTATGTCATGGGTGTTGGGGATGGCTATGTTAATTATAAATGCTGTTTTGTTAGTTTTGTTGATGAGTGTTAAATCTGGTCTATTGTAATGTATAGTTTTGTCAGTTAGGATGGCTCAATCAAAATAAAGTTTATGTGAGACGTGTACAGTTTCAAGTGTGTATTTTTAATATGGCACTGATCTTACAGATGCAGCAATAAACCCATCATCATCTCAGCCCGGAATCACCCACTGCTGGGTATAGGCCTCCTTTCTCTTTTGCCAGCCTCCTCTGTCCTGTGCGTCTCTCAACCATGTGTTGCCCGCGACGGATACGATGTCGTCGACCCATCTCGCTTTCGGACGACCCGGATTTCTTCGGCCAGACTTCAGCCACCACTCCGTTGAGGCTTTACTCCACCGGCCGTCACCACGTATGGCCAGGTGTCCTGCCGACTCCTGCCCAGCTCCACTTGAGGTTTATCGCTCTGTCTCCGACGTCAATAATAATACTTTAATAAGCCCATACTATTATTAAATGCTTACGATTCCGGCGGCCTCTCGTCGGGGAACAGCGCAGTGAACATCTGCGTGAGTCGCGGGTGCGCGCGGAAGTGCGGCAGGACGCGCGACTTGGCCTCGGCGCTGCGGCCGCTGTCGAGGCCGGCCGTCAGTGCGCGGAGCACCTTGCGCAGCACCGTCGGTTTGCGGACAAATGTTTTCTGAAAATGTATATTCCCTATGACTGAACACAAAACTCCCGAAAGGAAATGAAGGGGACTGCTATGTTTCTTTACCTAAAAAAGTATAACAGAAACCTAAGGCGTGACTTTGTGGTCTGTCTGTTCACAGAATCAGCAGTTCCCAGGAACTACCATAGACAACAAATTTGGCACAGTTATAGAACCAATGTAAACAACAATTCCAGGAGAAAAAAACACCTAATATGGTTAGCATAAAGGGGGCTGGAATCTTTCGAAGTATGATGGTCAAGTGGGGTGTCTAATGAAAGGTCTTACTCCTTTGCCCAAATATTTTTTGCCCAGAAGCTCTTAATTTATGAAGAAAAACATAAACCTTAAACAGAAAAGGTCAAATTCTATTTTTTTTCCTTCCCTACTCTATATGCAACAAACAAAGAACATAGGTAACCACAAGACTGGTCATTTTGTGCCCCCATATTCTAAAGCCAACCCAGCTCCTTTCTTCTTATATAATTGGAAATAGCGCCATCTCGTTTCATCTTCCAGTGAGTGATAGATAGAAATATGAAACAGAAAATTCAATACTTAACTGAATTTGTTATTTATATCAGGATATTATTTCAAAACAAGCTTTTGCTAAAATACTGATTGGAACAGTAAGCTGATCAAAATGAGCCCAATCACTTCCATGCTACTTTTAATCATCTACGATTTCCTTTATCCACCTTCAGTCTCCATCATCAGATCAGCTCGCTGTCACCAAAATATTGTACTGTCATCGGAACTTGTCAGGTATACAACATTTCTGCTTAATCAGTTGGGTGGAATTGGTTTAAAATTCAGTTGAAAGATTTGGCCACATATGCATAGCTCTTTAATTTTTGTAGTTACCTTTTTTACTAATACTAAACAGAGAAGTTAAATAAAAGCTTTGAAAAATGTAAGACCACATAGAAAGAAAAACCAACAAAGTATGCAGTGCGAGGAGTTTTCAAAGTGTCATTGAAGCCATTCATTAAAAAAATTAATTAAAGTGTCATTGTCAGTTTAGTTATTTAATCGTCGAGAGATGGCACTCGCGTTACTATTGGTATTTACCTACTTTTAAAATTTTATCACGGAAGTGGAGTTCTGCCAAAGTAAATAGTATAAAAAAATACAAAATCCTGTAAAATTATGAAATAAATAAATAATGTTGGACAGTTCACACAACATTATCTAGCCCCAAGCTAAGCAGAGCTTGTGTTATGGGTACTAGATAACTGATATACTTAATACAGTACATTAAATAGATATAATAATTAATATACTTGTGATAGTTACGTATTTTGAAATATTTACTGTTACCAAAACTGTCGCCAACGCCATCTAGCGAGAGATAAATAATGCTAAAATGACACAAGGAAAACTCTTCATTCAAAGACACTTGAATAATTAAAAACTTTGTTTATCAAAACCTTAAACGGTTTGACTTCAGTTGTCATCTCCCTACCTTATTTGAGGAGGGGAAAGAGGAGTGCCACATGCTTTTTTTAAAATTGTTTTTATTCAAATTATTTTAGAGTTATTTACCTCTTCCTCTCAAATCAGGTAGATGATATCTAAATATTAACCCTTCAAACTAAAAAAACTAAGCATGATAAATGTCAATAATAAAATGCACAGCATTCCACGCAACTCAACCATACTTACATGCAATAAATCAATGAAACCAGTCATTCGCACCAACGAGAATCGATCCATGAACCGTCCCACTTGAGCGGCTTGTCCCGGCTTCAGAAACAATAGGAAATCCTCAACCATGTCCTTGTGCTCTGCTCCAAACAGCTGTTCAACCTTCTTGTATAACTCTATAGGGGTATCTGTGCCAGGGTTGAAATTTCTCAAAATATTTTGGAATTGAACAAATTTGTTTGTAGGCACAGACGGGTTGTAGGAAAACCTTCGTTGTACTCTTGAGTAGTAGGATTTCACAAATGCTGAAACAAATTAAGACTTGTTATTAGTTATTAGACCTATAAATAATTATGTATGCACCAAACGAAGATTCTACATTCAAGTTCCACATTCAAACACATTCTGAATTCCTCATTTCAGAAATAACATTGAACTGTTTTGTTATCTGAAAGCACAAGTATATAGAACTTGCTTGGCTATCTAAAGAATATCAATTAATTTGTCAGTCAATTCTTTGAGATAGAGGTTAGTATATCCAAAAAAGGGAATTAAATCAGGTTTCCATGATTCCCAAAAAGGTCAAAGATAGTTAGATTTATTTAGATTTTAGTTAGAGTTATATTTAATACTAACAGTGCATTATGGCAGGCCATGGTTGTGACTCATGTATTATTGAATACAGAACTGATATGTACCTAATAAAATAACAAGCCTCTCAAGACAATTTGAAATATGATTCTCTCTAGTAGACTCATACATATGTACCAAGGGCACAGGTGATTGTTTGAAACACTTTATTATCACACCTGTAGCAATCAATTAAAGCAAATCTCCAAACACCTTGTCATATAATTTTATTCAAGAAATTATAGCAATAACAGGACAGGGGTAACTCACCATTTTCTAAAGCAGTGTCATTAGGTGGTTCATTCTTCTTTTTTTCAGGCTCTTCCTTAGTCTTGACCGCTTTTTGTACATTAGGAGCCACTTGAGGTGTGTCGGGGGGTGGCTGCAACAGGATTAAAATGTGGGTCACGTAATGAAAATGTAATTCAATATCAACGTCGTCGTAACTTTAAAAATGGCGACAGGGTAATTACGTACATAGGTGAAAATCTAAATGGAAATTAGACGAGATCCCTAAGCGGAAACCTGGGTAATGACTAAAATATCTAAAGCTTATGGTCCGAGGAATAAGTTGCACTAAGAAATGTTTAGATTAGCCTTTCGAAACAAAAATAAATTGTGTGTAAACTTTTGCATTGTTCCTGACTCACCTCGGGATTGATAACGGGTTTGGGAATTAAGGGATCCGAATTTTGACTTAAAAAGCTTGTGCTTGGCTCTATCTTGTTCCCAAAAGCATCCTGACTTTCCTTCGAAAACAGAATTGGCATAGAAGGCAGCATCTGTAAGATGAGATGTTGTGACTTCTCGTCACAAAAAGTAGAACGCAACTTCACAACACAACACGATTTCTACATGATTCTTGTTTTAATAAAAATCAACTTAGAAAAACAGTAATATTTCCAGTAAAAACAAAGGAATTCACGATTAGGTTTACTTTATTATTGTTTTTATTTTACCAAACAACACAAATCGAGAAGAATGGAAACATTGAATTGGTAACTTTTTAGTTTTTGACAGATGGATGATGTTGTTCACGCGAACGAAACGAAGCGAAAACCCTGCAGTCTCCACTCAGCCAGCACCGAAAAAGAGATGCGGTTCGGCGGGACGTTTCGTTCAGTACTTACATTGCGGTTTTAGCAAGAGAAGCGAATTTTATTTTACTTACATAATAATAAATAATAATAAAAGCCATTTATTTCCCTTAATAACATTCAATTAATTTGATTGGTTGAAAGTCCCACTACTGATTAAAAACATTTTATCATTAGTTTGGGCTTACACTCATAATTATTTATAAACTAAGCTAGTTACACACATTACAATTATTAAATATACTATACTAAGTAGGTAAGTTTAATTAACATCATCTATTTCTGATCAACGTATCGGAAAGAAGGGTGATAAGCCCAGACCCATTATTTTGGGCCTACGGAAACAATGTACAGATTCTGAGAAATAAAAATAAATTGATAGGAACTAGTCTCTATGTCAAAGAAGATTATCCCCCAAAAGTTTTACAGGAAAGACAAAATCTACAGGAACAACTGAAAACTGAAAGAGAAGGTGGGAAAAAGACCTTTATTAAATATAACAAATTGGTTGTAGTAAATGAAAAAAAGCGGCCAAGTGCGTGTCGGACTCGCCCATGAAGGGTTTAGTAGCAGCAAGTAACATAATATAAAAGTTCTTGGATGGATTACGATTAATGACGTATTAAAAAAAACCTACTTACTAGATCGTTCAAACCAATTTTGAGTGAAAGTTTACATGGTAATGTACATCATATATATTTTTTAGTTTTATCATTCTCTTATTTTAGAAGTTACGGGGACACACACACACACTTTTTAACACTTTGGAAGTGTCCCTCGCGCAAACTATTCAGTTTAGAAAAAAATTATATTAGAAACCTCAATATCATTTTTGAAGACCTATGCATAGATACCCCACACGTATCTAGGTTTGATGAAATAAAATGTTTTGAGTTTCAGTTCTACGTATGGGGAACCCCAAAAATAAAACTACTTACTAGATCTCGTTCAAACCAATTTTGAGTGAAAGTTTATATGGTAATGTACATCATATATTTTTTTTAGTTTTATCATTCTCTTTTTTTAGAAGTTACGGGGGGGGGGGGGGGGGGGGACACTTTTTACCACTTTGGAAGTGTCTCTCGCGCAAACTATTTAGTTTAGAAAAAAATGACACTGGAAACCTCAACATCATTTTTGAAGACCTATCCATAGATACCCCACACGTATAGGTTTGATGAAAAAAATAAATTGAGTTTCAGTTCTAAGTATGGGGAACCCCAAAAATAATTGTTTTTTTTTTTAATTTTTGTGTAAAAATCTTAATGCGTTTCACAGAATACATCTACCTACCAAGTTTCAGCAGTATAGCTCCTATAGTTTTGGAAAAAAAAGGCTGTGACATACACGGACAGACAGGCAGACAGACAGACAGACATACATTTTATTATTTTATTTTATTTATTCGAAACAACGAACACGACGAATCCATAAGGGTTCCTTGTCTTTGACTACGGAACCCTAAAAATGGTACACCTAAAATGTCTGACATAGATAATAGGAACAAAAAAAGGACTCTACCCAGCGAAACCAGCCCAAATACGATCAATGTAGAAGGTTGTAGAGCAAAGAAAAATATAAAACAGTAATGGAAAATGAAAATATCACAAAGTAGGTACCTGTCGATTCAAAATATAAAGCAAACACGAAAGAAACAACAAGAGGACATCAGAGAATCATAGCAACTAGCGCCACCTCCTCGAAAACCTAAAAGAATACGAATTTAAGAAAAACCTGCCTCTCCCAATATGGCTGGTCCCCACGGGAAGAGTAGACCAAGACCATCCAACCTAACTTAAATTGATGAAATTGCCAACGAAAATGAAAATTCACGGACACCTTTAGTTTAGGCCCAACAAAGAAGCGACTGGAAAGGGATGGAGGAGGCCTTTGCATTTTAATAATGTATTGATCACAAAAGGAATGGAAGAAAACCTAAAACATGATGATCATATGTACGATGAGTACATATGATTACTTTATGAGTACCTACATATATATAGTTATATATATATTTGTGTGTATATTATACTTATGTATTATTCTGTAATATTTTATGTAATAATGTGTAAGTTTATTTATTGAAAATATTTCTTTTACATTTAAATATGGGTACACCCCAACCAATCTTCCTTATAAGTTCAGCTCCTCTCCATCCAAAGGTTGCCTGCAAGAGATCGCTTTTTAGCGATAAGACCACCCATTGTACATTTAGTTATTTTGTTTAATTGTTAAGTGTTGATTTTAACTAGTTTGTAAGGTGTGCAATAAAGTATTTTCATTCATTTTAATTCATTAATTAATTAATTCATTCATTCATCCACGATCTCACCTGTTGGTAAGTGACTGACGATGTGGCCGACGATGGAGCACAAAGCACAAAGGTCTAGAAGGCACCTATTCACTCTATAGCCTCGAACAGAGCCAGATCTCATCATCGACATCATCATCCACTGATGGGTAGTCCAGTCAACTGATTTAAGGGTAAAAACAAAACTTCCCATAAATATAAAGGAAATAATGAAAAAATTATTAAATTATAAGAGCTATGTTGTTGAAACGCTGGGTAAGTAGATGTATTGGACGACCTCTGTGGCGGGGCGGGCGAACGTTCGCCAGCGAAGGCGGAGGTTGCGGGTTCGATTCTCGCCTCGGAACAAATATTTGTGCGATATGCAGATATTTGTTCAGGGTGTTCTGGGTATTTTCTATGTATAATAAAAAATATCTATCTATGTTATATAATTGTATTAAGAATATCAGTTATCTAGTACCCATAACACAAGCTCTGCTTAGCTTGGGGCTAGATAATGTTGTGTAAACTGTCCAGCGTTATTTATTTATTTATTTTACTCTGAGAACCGCATTAAGATTTTGACACAAAAACAGAAAAAAAAACAATAAATGTTTGGGGTTCCCCATACTTAGAACTGAAACTATTTTTTTTTCCATCAAACCCATTCGTGTGTGGTATCTGTGGATAGGTCTTCAAAAATGATATTGAGGTTTCTAATATAATTTTTTTCTAAACTGAATGCGCGAGAGACACCTCCAAAGTGGTAAAATGTCCCCCCCCCCCGTAACTTCTAAAATAAGAGAATGATAAAACAAAAAAAAATATGATGTACATTACCATGTAAACTTCCAACGAAAATTGGTTCGAATGAGATCTAGTAAGTTTTTTTTTTTTATACGTCATAATATCGTAAAACATCTCTAAGAACTTTTATATTATGTTACTTGCTACTACGGAACCCTTCATGGGCGAGTCCGACTCGCACTTGACCGCCTACTATTTCATTGAAAACCTTGAATTCTATAGAGGTTCAAGGTAGGACCTGCCTTGATTGAACTAAGTACCTAAAAACTACCGATATTCAATGGCTTTTGTATATCAACCAGCGTTGTCTAGTAACCATCGATTACTTTACACCATTCACCATTTCGTACCAACCGCTGCAGCAGCGTAGTGTATTGTTCTACAATTTCCCACGACAAAGAAAAACCCAAACATGGCTCATAGAATATTCAAAAGAAATCACAATTTCAAATGAGAATTTTATTGAATTAATGTGCAGCTGAGAATCGGAAACAATGGCTGCTGTATTACCTGCAGGATTACGGAACGGGGTATGTCGCAGACACATTATTTTATTGAATTAATGTGCAGCTGAGAATCGGAAACAATGGCTGCTGTATTACCTGCAGGATTACGGAACGGGGTATGTCGCAGACACATTATTTTATTGAATTAATGTGCAGCTGAGAATCGGAAACAATGGCTGCTGTATTACCTGCAGGATTACGGAACGGGGTATGTCGCAGACACATTATTTTATTGAATTAATGTGCAGCTGAGAATCGGAAACAATGGCTGCTGTATTACCTGCAGGGCTACGGAACGGGGTATGTCGCAGACACATTATTTTATTGAATTAATGTGCAGCTGAGAATCGGAAACAATGGCTGCTGTATTACCTGCAGGATTACGGAACGGGGTATGTCGCAGACACATTATTTTATTGAATTAATGTGCAGCTGAGAATCGGAAACAATGGCTGCTGTATTACCTGCAGGATTACGGAACGGGGTATGTCGCAGACACATTATTTTATTGAATTAATGTGCAGCTGAGAATCGGAAACAATGGCTGCTGTATTACCTGCAGGATTACGGAACGGGGTATGTCGCAGACACATTATTTTATTGAATTAATGTGCAGCTGAGAATCGGAAACAATGGCTGCTGTATTACCTGCAGGGCTACGGAACGGGGTATGTCGCAGACACATTATTTTATTGAATTAATGTGCAGCTGAGAATCGGAAACAATGGCTGCTGTATTACCTGCAGGGCTACGGAACGGGGTATGTCGCAGACACATTATTTTATTGAATTAATGTGCAGCTGAGAATCGGAAACAATGGCTGCTGTATTACCTGCAGGATTACGGAACGGGGTATGTTTCTGACACATTTTTTTCTTTGTGTAGGTAGGTACTACCTAGTCCGTTTATTTCTCTAGTTTTCTTTATTTTCAGCGATTAAACGCTTTTTTTGGGATTATATAGCAGATTAATAAATTTATTGTTGAATAAGTACGTAAAAGTACGTACCTACATATCGGTTAGCTCTTAGAGCATTTTTAACGCACTCTTATTTCGTTTTAGTTTTAATCCGGAAGCGTCTCTAAGATGCTGGCTGCATTGCCACGCTGAATGGCAATACTAATGCGTCGAGCCAGAGAAGAGCCAGCTCTCGGGCCACGCGTCTATTATTAATTACCTAGTTATAAATTTCAACGGTAATGATAGACTAATAACTACTTACCTTCATAAATAGTACCTACTTCCGGTAAGAACTCCAGAGGATAACGGAAATGAGAACTTCCGTTGGAGATTTAATTGGCCATGATGCTCACCTGCTGAGTAGAATCAACATTGTTTACGCTTTAAAATTAATTATGTTAATTAAATAATTAATAATTTAAAATGTAAGTACATAGACGACCTCTGTGGCGCGGCGGGCGAGTAGCCGTCTGAGATGCTAGAGTCTGCGGGTTCGATCCCCACTGCGGGACAAATGTTTGTATGATCTGTAAATATTTGTACCGGATCTGTACTATGGTACTCGTAGTTGCTGATACCCACGACACGAGGATCCTAGTGTACAAAGGTAAGGTACAAATATTTTAGATGAGAGGACAAATATTTTAGATGAGGGACAAATATTTTAGATGAGCGGACAAATATTTTAGATGAGGGAACAAATATTTTAGATGAGGGGACAAATATTTTAGATTTTGGGACAAATATTTCTGCAGCTAACTGGAGGTAGGTAATAATAATTTTCTTGTTTCGATCCAAGAAGTCATCATCATCATCATCAGCCTGTAAGTCCAGTGCTGGACATAGGCCTCCTCCATATAATATTACGACAAACGCTCTACACCACATCGGAGTTCAGTAGAGTTCATCCGGGGAAGTACTACCACCATACCTATTTCTGCCGCAAAGCAGTAGTGCTCGCATTGCTGTGTTCCGGTTTGAATGGTATGGTTGCCGGTGAGATTACAGGCACATGAGACTTTTCATCTTTAGTCTCAGGGTGGCGGGCGCAGTGCAATGCCACATAGGGTGCGTCCTAGGCAAGAAGCTTGAATTTGGGTAGTCTATAACTTCATGGTCCTAGGTGGGTGCCATGATAATGCACTGTTAATAGGCAGAGGGTACCGTTTAATATCAGTTGGGTCATCTGCATAACCTGTAACTCCAAGATGTATAACAAAAACATCGATGGGAACCCACATTGCCACTCTAACCTGCTAATTCTGAGAGCTATCAACAAAAACAAAGCAGTCAAGTCGAGGCAAAACACTAGTTACTAAATTGCTTCACCCACCGGCCTTGCCGAGAGGAAATACCTCGTTTCCTCCAATACTCATCAGCAGAGTGTTACAAAGAATTGTTGCTGATCAGTTCACGTCTTCACGCGATCAGAAACACACCACAATTGATCGCTGCGTGCTCAGTCAGTTTGTGATGATGGCCGAAGAGGCAAAGGAAAGGAGTGATAGTGATAGAAATGATGCGACCAGTGTTGGTGATGAGTTCAAGGATGAGGCGCCGACTGATATCGTCTGTGATGTTGTAAATATCTTTTCCAACACACTTGCTCATAAGGTGGCTCTACTTTCACCACAATTAGGCACATAATGTCACCTGTAATCAAACTGTGACTTTTTCATTGCATTTTTATTCAATATTGAGTTATAGAGACAGTTGAACATTTACTCAGTGTTTATTTCTGTTTTACCTACACCTGTAATCAAACTGTGACTTTTTCATTGCTGTTATTCACTAGTGAGTTAGGTATATTAGGTATATAGACAGTTGCAACATCTTAGCAACTGTTTTACAAGACCTACTTAGTAGGTACCTATCTGTTTATAGGCGAGGTTGTGGTCCTTCGGGTTTATTTAACTTAGAAAGCGTTCCTATTTGATCAGTTGGTCCTTCGGAGTTGGCCGCATCATCGCATGCATGCGGGTCTATTTAGTAATACCTACCAAAATAATCAATTAATCTTTCGCTCGGTTTTGTTAAAAGTAGGTCAAGAACCTATTGATACATTTAATGTAAAGTGAAAATGTAGTTTAAGTACAGACAGCCTAACTTATTGCCAACTCTCCTTGCCTTTATAAAATAAATGAATATAGGTACCTACGTACCTACTCTATTTATTTATACTTTATTGCACATAAAATATGATAATCAGCATTCTACCAGCCAAACCTGGTTTGTGACAGCTGGTGTTTAGCGTATAAAACAGACAGGGGTAAAAACTTAGAGTATTGCAGGCCTTCGTACCGAATAAAAACACCGGTATACCGCGCGGTATGTACTCCTTAGACCTTTGGCAGTTAATGCATCACACATTTTAGACCTACCTATTATATTTTAAAATAAATAAAAAATAAATAAATAATGCTGGACAAGTTCACACAACATTATCTAGCCCTAAGCTAAGCCAGAGCTTGTGTTATGGGTACTTGTGAACTGATATACTTAATACAATACATTACATAGATAGATATATTTTATTATACATAGAAAACACTCGGAACACCCTGAACAAATATCTGCAGACCGCACAAATATTTGTTCCGAGGCGGGAATCAAACCCGCAACCTCCTGCGTCGCAGGCGAACCATCGCCAGCCGCGCCACAGAGGTCGTCATTTTAGGCACAATGGGACTTTATTCATTTATCTGTTTAGGTTTTCTGCTAAATAATTATTTTACATTTTAGGCATTACACTTCCTAGGTATTTTGGAAATTTGACTTCCTGTTCAGGATGCGGATAAACCAATCTAAAACTGCACGCTGCCGCTATTTCATTAGTTACGTCAAAATAAAATATTCCTTAATCTGTAACCTCGAGGATCATTTTGAACCGATTGATTTTGAGCTCATGTAAAGTGCCAAGCATCAGCGGAGAAGGGTTACATATGCCATTTTTTATATTTGGTTAAAAATAGCCTTCTATTCCAGATAAAGGGCTTGGACGCCAACCGCTATGCCACGAAGAAGACGGTGGCGCAGGGCATGCTCGACATCGCCCTGTTAACTTCCAATGCATCTCAGCTGAAGTACGTGCTCCAAGTAGGCCCTAAGCACGAGTTCTATACACTGCTGGTCGTGCTTATTTCAATCTCCATTGTTTTGCAGGTGAGAGTCTGTAGTATTTTTTTCAGTTACCTACACAGTTATTTCGTGGAGTCAGAAAACCATTGTGTGACATTTACTTTCGTGGTAAGTAGGTACAAAATTGTAAGGAATGCGTCATACTAGTCCATGGTCTACTTGTTTATTCAGTAAATTACGGACAATCGGCGATGTTCGAATTAACTTTTCAACCGTGTGGGTTCTTGCACCTGTCATAAAACTATGGAGAGAAAAATAAGGTACATTTTTGGGTTTTTGTGTCGCAGGACAGCCCTTAAACAAAAACATTTTGATTGAATGTAGATTCGTATTTATTATGTAGCGTGATATAACGACTAATTAAGGTAACTTATTAATTAAGTACCTACTACTACGTGCTACCACAGAATAAATATTAGTACAAGTAGTGCTACTACTGGTACTTTGTACCAAGAAAAAAAAATAGAGCTTCCTTCTGTTACGGGCCTCAAGTAGAGTGCATGACCCATGACTAGTTTAATCATTCAAGTAGCCAACCCCCAGAAATAGCCATAGCTATATTTTTCTTTACTTACTAGATTGCGTTCCTAAAACGCCACACATTCTTTGCCGAGACCAAATTCCAAGGTAGGGTACCTAATAGTAGAAGATACTGTGCACACTTGACCTGAGAAAACCTCTGAACATGTTTTTACTGGGTTCACTTAGAATATACACTCGATTGGAGACGTGCACTCTGTGAACACTTGTTATCAGTTAATTAGGTATGCTATAGATGTACTGCGAATACTCGACCCGATTTTCTGAAGTACAGTTCCTATGCGTGCATACTGGCCTGATGCATTATCGGGTGTATGCAGTGAGCACGCCTCCCATATTACCTAGTATTTAGATTTTACTACACATATGCTATAGGTACCCTAGAAAATGTTCCTATACAGCCGTGTTCTCGGGTCGGGTGTTCGCAGAAGGCATATCCTCATCCAAAGGTCCATAGGACCGTCATACACACTAAGAAACTAGTACTTCAGAAAACGTGAACACGCAAAATTAGATTAATGATAGCCCTAGCTTCATACGAAGGCATGCTTTGATAGATTTGTGATGATGATGTAGGTGGCGATGGGTCTGGTGCTACTATCCTTGAACATGCTCCGTGACTGCCGGTTCCACGACCCCCGGCACCGAGCTTCTGCATTGAACATCAACTATGGGACCACAGCGTCGGCTTTCGTCGTGACTGTCCTGAACGTTCTTGTCTCCGCTTTCGATTCTTCGTTGGCTAGATATATGGAGTTCGATTAGCAAGGATTATGATAGAGATATGATTTTTAGCTTATTCTCCAATTTAAGCATCTAGTTAGATAGGTACTCCTGAGTAGGTTCCATAATTGTGGAATAAAATATACCAATTGATGTTATACTAACATTTTACAGATAACTGCAATGGTAGTAGAATACCTGCGATGTGACCAAATTAGAGGAATTTATTTTAAAAAAATTGCTTGTCTGTTTACCCGACTACGGCAAAGCCAAAAGGGAAGGTTATGTTTTTAGCAGTCTATGTATACTAAGTGGTAGTATTTACGTATCTTTCACGGTAGTGCCATAACATCACTAATTAACTAGTGCCTTAACATCCAGAATTTATGAATGAGGTGTCAAACGATTCGTTATTATGGCGGCCATATTTCATATGAACAAATCAATAGGTTCTTTGTTTTTTTTGCAATCGCATCGTGTTTGTCTAATGAAAGAGGAGATAGGTAGTTCTAAGTCAAATGAGATTTTTATTTTCATTTTGCACTACCATGTATTAAAATAACATAACTTATCACCCAACAGTCACATACATACTTCTGATCCCACACTAGGAGTCCCTGTGTCGTGGATATCAGAAACGACAATTAAGTACTATGACACCATTACACCCAGACCCGGAACAACTATTTGCAGATCATACAAACATTTGTCCCGCCGCGGGAATCGAACGTGCAACCTTCCAGCTGCGTCCTGCGTCTCAGCCGGCTACTCGCCCGACACGCTACAGAGATTGGCAAAAAAATTGTTGTTACTTATGTAACCTAATGTTGTGGTTTACCGTAGTCGGGCTATAGATTTTATAACTTTTTACTTGGTTCTTTCTAGCACTGGTGGTCGTATAGGTATTTGCCTAAGTACTGCAAAATAGTTAATTTGAATTATAAAAAACCTAATAATTTTATTGTATTTTGACGTATATCATTTTGTTTTAGCTCATAATTGGATTACTATTCGTGGTGATCGGAGGGCTGGATCTGAACGACCACGAGGATCAGCCTTCAGCTCTGATCCTCAATGACGTCATAGTTATATTTATATTCGTAATTTCCGTCATCAATATCATCATTTCCGCTTTTGGCATCGAGTATTCGAACAGTCCTCTTGTGTTAGAGAGGCTAAATTATATGAATAATGAATATCTCAGAAAATCAAATGGGACTACTGGAGCATAGTTTAGGTCAATAACTGTAGGTATCTACTTTTTTTTTTTTTTATCACATCATTGTTGTTGAGCAACTACAAAAGTTGGTAAGAGACAGATAAGTGAACATCATCAAATTAACACTGATCTTTGTTTTTTTTTGTACCTATCGAACTTGTTACCAACTTCTGCCGTTGATTGAACCAATGCAGGTAGGAGACTGATATTATACCTTAATTGTTGTTACCTTGTATTTATTATACCTACACATTTATGAACTATTACCAGAACCACAGAATATATAATAGTACAACCAGAACTAGGTATATTAGTCCAAAAAATATCCCTCATGGTCTTTTATAATCAATCACTCTTCATACACTAAAATACCTACAAACAAACACTAGATATATATACATTTTTTGCAGGCGAGCGCGGGCGTCCTGGCTCTTGTCATATCGTTTTTGGACGGTGGTGAAGGAAACCAGCGGCAAAAGAAGATTGCTGACTGGCTCTACCACACCTCTGTCGCCATGATGACTGGAGTGGTGTTCTGCGACGTCATCAAGATGACGTTTGGTCTAGACCCCGCGCTCTCCATGAAAGACTATTTGGGGAATAGAACCTCAAATTTGTATGACATTTTCATGAAAATTAATTGATTTAGACACGTGAAAACCAAGGGCATCGCCAGCCAATGGGCCAGAGGGGGGGAACAAGATGATAGATTCATTCGAAAAAATACAAGGACCTTTAAGGACTGTAGAATTATTCAAAAATATTGAATCTCTAAGGGGCTGGTCTATCCTGAATACGCATACCTACCCTCACCTCATATCCCCTTGGCGACGCCCTTGCTAAAAACTAGAGGAAACTATCACAATACCTTTATACAAATATTTTTTTAGAGGAAGCATTTTATGCATTCTTTTACTTTTCTTTGTACAACTGCCAAAACTGTTTATTTTTTTAAGTACCTACTTATGTTTTATTTTGTTTATTTTATTTTTCTAAAGGTAATCTCAGCCATGGTGGCGGTGGTTCTCAGCTGCATTTTCAACATCAACAATGAGCATCATCAACGTAATGCCGAAATTTTAAATAACTTAAGCTTGGTTTTCAAAGTGTTAAGCATTACAGTCAACGTTCTTATCAGTATATTTTATTCGATTGAGTTAGACAGTAAACTAATATAACTTGATTAACTTCTAAAGTAGAGAATAAGTATTCTAAAAAAAAAACCTCCTGCTTTCTAATGCTATGATGATTTCCTATAATATATTATCTTAATCTGGCAAAGTAGGTAAAGGTGCCTCATCATTATTATCAATAGCCGATAGAGGTCCACTGCTGCACAATAGGCCTCCATATAATACCACGACGAACGTTCTTGAGCCGCCTCCATCCACTGATTTCCTGCGACTGTAACAAATTGTAAAGGTCACAGGAGTTAGTATAAACTTATAATGCATCGAGTGAGTCCCCCCCACCCAATGCAAACCATGTTTTATATAAGAAACCACGTGATGTATGGTAGGTACTAGTTATGGTACTAGCACTGTGTATAGACTGTGGTAGTAGTTAGTGTTAGAACAGGTAGTCTGTTCAGAAAGAGACCCGTCGTGGGATTTAAGGCGCAGCTGTGCTTATTTACCTATTTTGTCTAGCGGGCAATACAATGTCTTTTCCGTTTTGATCCTTTTACAACTGTGTCTATTTCTTTAGTTTATGATTTAAATTGCCGACAGTTTGAATAATAAAACAAAGTAAAGTAATTGTTAAATACATTAAAGACAATGTTAGTTCACAATTTGGCCACGACGTCTCTCTTTCTGAACATACTCTAGTACTTAGGTAGTATCTACCTAAGGGGGTCGGATAACTCTGCAGCTGTCTGTACCTTATCGGGCCAAGCTAAAGTAGGTAGTTATATAGTTAATGATCATTTAGATTATAGTCGGTGATACATCGGGATTTTAGTGATTTTAATATTTGTAGCTATCTACTAAAGTAAGAAAAAATTAAATGTAACTAATACATTAAAATCATACTGCTACCATCATTGCGTTTTATTTTTACCACCCTGTATGAACGAAACGCACTGCACAATGTCTTTCCCTTTCCACCATCGATATTTTATCGATGCTTTCCACCGAGTTTTACGTCAATGTTAGCTAATGTCATACAAATATTTTGACATTGACATGACTGACACACATGACACACACCTATGAAATGAAGTTGTTTTGAAAAAAAAAATGGTGTTTTTAATTAATTTGGAAATAAAACAAAAATAACTAGGTAATTTATTTATACAAAAATACCTTGGTTATTATTGTTTGCGTAGTCAGGCAAACTGAAAACTCTACAGTGAATTTTCCTCGCAGTCGCTCTTTCATACATGCACGACTGCGCGCGCTAAAAAGTGAGAGTTGAACGAACGCGAGGTTAACGCAGGCGCGCCGACCAGTCTCATTCAGCTTTATAATCAGTCAGTTTACGGCTAACAGTGACCACAGCAAGACGTGACAATGAGCAGCGGCAGGATCGTAGTTTACGGAGGAAGGGGCGCGCTCGGCGCGGCTTGCGTTAACCACTTCAAGTCGGCGAACTGGTGGGTCGCCAGCATCGACCTGAACACCAACGACACCGCCGACTTCAACATCACCGTGCCCAAAGACGCGTCATGGGTCGAGCAGGAGCAACACGTCGTGAACGAGCTCGCCTCGGCGCTGCAAGGTCAGAAAGTGAATGCCGTGATTTGCGTCGCCGGAGGCTGGGCGGGAGGCAACGCGGGCAAGGACCTCAGCAAGCAGGCGGATCTCATGTGGCGCCAGTCCGTATGGAGCTCCACCATTGCTGCTGCTGTTGCAGCTAAGTACCTCGCACCGGGCGGCCTCCTCGCCCTGACCGGAGCCAAAGCTGCTTTAGAAGGAACACCCGGCATGATCGGCTATGGTATGGCTAAGGGTGCTGTCCACCAACTCACAAAATCTCTCGGTGGCAAGGACTCCGGACTCCCCGAGAACTCTCTAGCTGTTGCCATCATGCCTGTGACATTGGACACTGAAATGAACCGCAAATGGATGCCGAAAGCCGACTTCAGTTCGTGGACCCCGTTGACCTACGTGGCTCAACTATTTGATAAGTGGATCAAGGGTGAGGAAAGGCCGGCCAGTGGCAGCTTAGTAGCTCTTGTCACGAAGGACAATGTTAATGAAGTGATTGTCGAATAACTTGCCAATAGTTAAGAATATTTTGTAATAAGTTATAAAATGTAATTGTTAAGCTGCTCATTACCTAATTGTGCTATGTATCTATTCCACAAATGAGCATAATGTAGGTTATTGTTAGAAAGACAATAAGGGATCAAAATCTCATATTTATCGATGTTGTGATGTGAATGTTGTCATTATAAAGGTGCAACCATAATCTCCTAAATGTGATATAAGTAACTAGTAGTATAAGAACTTTATCAAAATAAATGTTGTGCAGTATAAATCTACTTTATTTTTATCAGAGCAGTGTATGATGTAATTTATTGACCCTTCACTATCAGGTTCATTATCATGATGTTCCTAACACAATGTTTTGAGACATACTTTTCTGGTGTGTATTATTTTGTTGTTAAATTATAAATGTAAGATAAATAATCAAGACTCATAAATGTAGCAGAATGTAATGGCTGAAGTAGCTTTGTTCTGTCTATACCTTAGAGCATTGCAGGCCTCCGTACCGGAGTGCTCGATGGTCTATACCAAGGACACTTGATAGTTTTTGAATCTAATATTCCAATTAACTTTTTGAACACGGGCTGTTTATGACACTGACATATGTTATTCATAATTTTTCCAAAGTGCGTCACAGTGCGTCACTTGTATTTCCCCTAAACCTGCATCCATGATGACTGAGTTTTACCTCTCTGTATTCTTAAAAATTTTCCTCATGGCTCATGAATAATTTCCTATATTATGGTAAGTTGGGAAAGTACACAGGATTATTTCAACACAATCATACAAGTCTGTATGTAATGTGGTCTTCATCAACCACCCACAAAACTGGAATGGGCAAGATCACTGTAGGACTAAATATAGGCCTACTTGCATCGACGTAAATAAAATGAATGGACGGGCCTTAGGGAACGATAGTTTTGAAGCTTCTAAACAGACCTAGCTAGTATACTTCGCTTCAGTCAGTCATTGTCACGGCAACGAGTGACAGCTATGCTGAAAAATACCAAAATTAGATACCTTGGTAATACAATGCCTTCCTGTGCTTTTCTGCAAGTGCAAACAACACAAGAAATACAAATAAAGCTTCAGGCATCGCATTTAATTCGTAAGTAAAGGTTTTGTAATATAATTTTCATCAATTGATAAAAAACTTATAAATCGTCGTGTGGTAGGAAAACTACACAACTAACACATTTTGCGAAATCGACTTTATTGCATGGTTATGATGGCCCATACATGTCGATGGACACGTCTTGCTCTAGAGGACGAGCGACAAGGAGGACTACGCCCCAGGACATTATCTCAATGTTCCCCACTCTGAATGAAAGTTAACAGACACAAGTTTATACTCGTAGATAGTTTAAATTTTAGTCGACATACCTTTTTCTTTTTGATACTTAGAATTATTGTGTTCCACAATTTTTTTTCATTTTGTTGATTTTATAAGCATTAGTCGTATGATAAGTTTGCTATGTCACTTACTTTGAATTTATAAGTCTGCTAAAATAATGTAGGTGTTTCAGTAGTTTTCTAATATTCAGTCTTGATAAAAAGAAATGATTATAAGTTGGTTTTATTTTAAAATGTATTTTAATATTATATAAATAGATAGGATTGTCATATTCAAATAAGTAAATAATAGATCATTTCAATTATTCAAAACTTTGGCGAGGGAAAAATACATAGTCGTTTTTTTTTCTTTCTCTTAATCAAAAGAACTAAAATGTATTATCATTAAATTCGAAAATAGATACAGTACCAATCTATAACATATCAAAACACGGACTGAAAAATAAGTTACGATAAAAAAGTTATTGCCATTTTTGACGCAATAAAACAGTAAAACCCCTTTTTTCTCGCGATGTTGGTTTTGTTGTTGTTATTACTTATTTAGTTTTCCAACTACAGCGACGAAATATTTGACAAGACTTCACGCATGACGGATGGTCCGGTACAGACTGCAAAAAAATCTGATGCCTAAGGGGTATCGTATTGATTTAGAATTGTAATTTGCATTATTTACTTCAAAACATTGCTAAGCACGTCGCTTTAGGTAATTGCATATAATATGTAATGGCATGTTAATTAACCTTATAGCTTTCAAAAAAAAAACTAAGGTAAACAAAAATGGATAGAAGTCATAAGACGAGCAAGAACAGACGACTTTTGGAAGTGGAATACATTTTCCCGTATTTGCTCTGATCATTTTCTACACAATGAATTCTATACGCCAAAAAACGGTTAGTAGTAGTAGAGCTTTTTTGTGAAAGAGTTCGTCCGGGGAAGTACTTCCACCATACCTGTTTCTGCCGCAAAGCAGTAGTGCTCGCATTGCTGTGTTCCGGTTTGAAGGGTAAGGGTGCCGATGAAATTACGGCCACATGGGACTTTTCATCTTTATGTTTCAGGGTGGCGGGCGCAGTGGAATGCCACATAGGGCGCGTCCTAGGTGGACGTGACCTGAGGTAATGCACTGTTCATAGGCAGAGGGTACCACTTAACATCAGGTGGGCCATCTTCTTGATCTGTCATTCCAAGTAGTATAAAAAAACTCATTGTGCAAAATTCTTATAACTGCACTCTGCAGTTTCTTAAATACGGGAATTTTTATACATTTATGTTTCCGTACGATTTTTATGATATTTTCTTAGTTTATTGAGTGATGAAAAATATATTTTTCACAAATTGATTGAGCTGAAGACCTTAGGTGGACTTGCTTTTCTATTGATTTATATTGTGTATGTTTGAGAGCTGAAAAATAGATACGTAACTACATAAAACAGAAGGGAACCATGTATTTTTTTAAAAGTTTCATTCAATAATTGCATTTTTTTCGGCGATTTTTTGTACTATAAACCTACTGAAATAACTTTAGAAAACACATAGCATCTGTTAAAGTATTAAGTATTAAAAAAATACAGTTTTTAAGAAGTTCAGTAATTTAATTTCACCTAGTTTATTTACAAGACCGCCAGGAGTGGCGCTATAGAGAAGAGGCCTTTACTCAGCAGTGGCTGGATAGATAGATAGATAGATAGATAGATAGTTTATTTGTTGACCGTACCCTAAATCCGAATTGTCTTATTTTTCAAGGACGTTTTGTATGGGTAAGGCCAGTCCATTTATTTTACTTTGGTCGAAGCCTACTTGTACAGTTTGAACTATGACCGATGGCCTTAGTTATAACTATGGTCTATCTTTTAGATAACAGTCATCAAGTTAGTTTTACCACATATTCGTCAATACTGCATACTCGTCACGCTTTTCATTCAATAGTCTCTGGGTTGTTAGGTTTTTTGTGTAGAGTGGCTTTTTAGGGTACTTCAAAACGTACCAGTATAGGATCTCTAGGAACTCTCGTGTCTGTCTGTGTCTGTTGCAGGATAGGTAAAGGTATCTCTTTCTCCGAATCTACTGGATGAAAGGATTTGAAGTTTGGTAACATAGGTTGAGAGTTTGTGGGTTATTTTTTGGAGGCAAACTAAACCAGAATTTAAAAAAACCTTTGAACTTCTTGTATGACGGAATAAGCAGATCGTAAGTATCGCCAGGAATAATATACATAGCAATTCTTACCAACAAGCTACAGTGATACAGTCGCCTTCGTAGATTGGTATGATGTTCCAGGATGCTGATTGCATCCGAATACTGGGCTTACTCAGATTATAAGCCTATAAGCTTAGCCAGCTTATAAGCCTGGAGTCCATGATGCAGATGGCAGCAGAGTGGTGTAATGATGGCACAAAACTAATAACTAACACGGGGCTGATTGAGAACTAAACAGTCCCTACTCTGCTTGCTAACGTTCACGATGGTTATTTTGTCACCAGAACCATAGATAATGTACCTACCTAGGCATAATTATATTTCCTATGCAATTAAAAATTCGTTCTCGGTTCCTGGTGGTGCAGTGGTAGCAATTTCAATTCCGAACATGGTGGGTTATGGGTTCGAATCATTTCCTAACAAACTGGTAAGTAATCGCTTTTGAAAACGGTTTTTCAGTTACATTGAATGAATATGTTGTATGTTTTGAATATATTTGCTCTTGAAGAGATGCTGAAGTAGGTAGGTACGCTGCGCAATGTACCTACTACGAAATCGTGATCGAAAAAGATTATCAATTTGTTAGAAAATGATTTTTCCAAGTGCTCTCAAACGGTGAAGGAAATCCTCTCCTCATCAGAGAAACAAGAAATTCTAAGACATGTGCAAGACGAGCCTGTGAGGTGAGGTGCTCTGAATCCTTTCACCACACTGGCCCTTTCACAGTCGGTCACAAGGCCCTTTTCAGGGACATTATCTAACTCAACCTGGTAGTCAGTGACCTAAGCCAGACCAAGAAACAATAACACGCCGAATGAGGAATAAAAAAGTAGGTAGGTACCTACCTGACTAGCTAACCTATAGGTACCTAATTACCTAGCCAGGAAAATCAAAACACATCATAAGTAATATAAATTACAAAATCGTTTAATAAGCCACTGACTTAAACACTTGACTTAAAAATACTTACTGCTAAGAACCTACTTAACTCATCTTAGGTACCTTAAAGTACCTACCTACAATTACTTAAATGACCATTTCTTATAAGCTACAATTATTTTAATGCGAAACTAGGCGTTAATATAAATAATTTAACACTTATTATGATATGAAAGAGGGTTTAAACGGTAAAATGTTCCTAAACTATTTTCCTAACCGTATAGTATTTCCACATTTTTAGTTTCTTTTTACTCAGCTCTAGAATACCTACCTTTATGTTAGCTTCTACAAATTCAAGGAAGATTAGCTTAGTAAGAAAAGAATAATCTCAGTTGTGGCACGGCATGTTGCGAAAAAGTGTTTGTACAGGTTTTTGTTCAATTTAATGCGCTATCTGCCTGATAAATGTTATAAGGCGCGATTTGCGAAAAGCATGTACATTTAGCATTGCTCTGAAAAAACTATAAGGTGCTAAACAAATAGAAATTACCGTTTACGTAACTTAAAGGCGGCCATTTTCGTTGTAATTTTTAGAAAGTTTCAGATTTAGTTCCGAATAATTTATGTAACGAAGCCAATGTGACTAGATTTTATTGACTTCTAATTTTTGAACTCATTTTATGTCGAGGTTGATCAAACTCAAACGGCAGCTGCTTTTTTTTCTTTATACTTAATTGGCGCCGCACGGCTTGTGCATTTCCCATTTTCAAGTTTAATTAATGTATTTTTAACAAATCGTCCAAGTCGTCAAAGTCACCGCCAAGTCATGTTTTATTAAAACGGTGGCCATTTTACAAAAACTTTGGTAGACAATTTCCACCAATTTGAAAAGTCACGCAATACACTTCCATTTCATGGCAACTACATATGTGCCTGTATTATATAGCAGTAGGATTTGACTTTTTTCATGACACACTTGATATACCTACTACCAATAGAGTATATTTAGCTAATCGCGTCTAACAGATATATGCCACCGTTCAGCAATACATAGCGTTTTACATATTTACATTCAGATAAGCTACTAAAAATAAATAAGATCCAAATGTCACTTGCACAAAAAGTTGAGCAGAGTTTTCACTCTCCATCAGTTATATACATTGTAAAGGTCGCGAGGAGACGCCGAATGGATGCCTAACTCTTCATCAAAGCATTCCATGAGCAAGGCCCATGTCCAGTGGACGTCTCTCGGCTGACGGCGCTGGTCAGCCAACGACCGCTCTGACTGTGTTCCTCAGGATATCCGTGACCAGTTCCGTGGTCCGGATGATCTTGTACCCGATCTGGTCGATCAGGGTGATGGCTGTGGAGTAGGGCGGAGGCAGCTCAGTGGTAGGGCGGAGAGGGAAGCGAGTTTGCGTGGTGCTGGGTGCGCCTGCCCAGGATAACGGAGTCGGTCTGTAAGAAGGAAACAGTAGAATTGTAATTGAAAATATCCTCGTAGGTATCTTTAGAAAAACACTGACTATATACCTACACCACGTACTTTTACTATTCTCCAACGGACATAAACAAGAATAAAGACTAAAAAAAGGTTGAAGTAGGTACTCTAAAATAAGGAAATAATAGCGACTCTTCCCGCCATTTTCGTAGAGAGGTGTCGTCTACTTCTATTTTATTTCTTTTTTTGTGTAGTTTTGGTGGCATTTTTACGAATGTAGCTCGTCTATATAGAGCACAAGTGTAGTCAAATGAAATGGAAGTGTAATGCGTGACTTTTAAGATTTGTGGAAATTGTCTACCAAAGTTTTTGTAAAATGGCCACTTTTTTACTAAAACATGACTTCAATTTCAATTTCAATTTCAATATCTTTATTTGTGAAACACAGGTAGGTACCGTAAAACGTGCCTTCTTTGCACCTTAATGGGTAAAAATACTCCAATTTAATAAAATATTATTTCGTTCAAAACTCAAAATTAACAATGAAATTAAAAAATGTTTGAACGCATCCGATTAGTCTTTGATCTTGTTGGCAATACTGAATACCCACTTCCGGTGTCCACCATTTTTTTCTCTCGACGGCAGCCATTATTCCGGAGTTTAACAAAAAGCTAAAAAATAACAGTCAGAAAAAGCCACTTCCATCGAGGAAACCGCTTGAATTTTTGAGGTAAGGGGGGTTTTATGTCATTAGGTATATAATTAGCTAGCGATATACGTTAATATTTATCGATCAAACTTGTTTTTGTTGAATTCTAACCTCTTTTAAAATCACGTTCCTAGTTTGCACCATGTTTTGAGGTGGCTTTGCTCCAGGAGCAAAGCAACCCCATACCCGTAACAATCAGTTTTTAAATCATTATTGTTACGGAATCTCTGTTTTTTTTAGAAAAGATGCCGCGCGTGTACAAAAAAAAAGTAGGTTCAAGAAACTATAAAAACTATTCGGAGGATACTCTAAGAACATGTCTGGCGTCAATAGAAAACAGAGATTTGACTCAAAGAAAAGCGAGTGAAAAATTTGGAATTCCAAGAAGAACCATTATCAACCGATTGAAACTTCTTCGACGCAACACTCCCTCAAAACCACCTGGAGCTCCTACCACTTTTACAGCTGCAGAAGAAGAACTATTCGTAGATTGCATAGACAAATTAAGTGATCATGGCTTTCCCCTAACAATGTTCGATCTCCGCATTGTGATAAAATCATATCTTGACAAAATTGGTAGGAAAGTTATCAAATTCAAAGAAAACACTCCAGGAAAAGAATGGGTGCATAGTTTTTTGAGAAGAAATCCGGCCTTGACACAAAGATTTGCTGCTAATATAAAGCGGAGTAGAGCTGCTGTTGATAAGGACACCCTCAAAGAATACGTACAAAATTTAGAAGAGGCTGTCAAAGATATTCCACCAGAAAATATCTGGAACTACGATGAGACGAATTTATCCGATGATCCTGGTGTTAAAAAGATTCTGACAAAGCGAGGAACCAAATATCCCGAAGTGATTAGAGACACGTCCAAGAGTTCCACGTCTCTCATGTTTGCCGGAAATGCGGTAGGAGAACTACTACCCCCATACGTCGTTTATAAATCAAAACAGCTGTGGAACACTTGGACAGAGAATGGACCAAAGAATGCTCGGTATAATTGTAGCCCTTCGGGTTGGTTCGACATGAATTTATTCAACGACTGGTTCTTCCAACTTTTTTTGCCGAGACTCAAAAAACAGGAAGGCCTTAAGGTCATCATAGGTGACAATCTATCGTCACATATTTCGGTGGATGTTCTGAAGGCTTGCAGAGAAAATAATATAAGGTTTGTGTGCCTTCCTCCAAATAGTACACACTTGACGCAGCCGCTTGATGTTGCCTTTTTCCACCCAATGAAAGTGGCATGGCGGAAAACTCTGAATGAATGGAAAACCAGCGAACTTGGCAGCCGCGAAAAAACTGTGCAAAAAAGCAGTTTCCCAATTTTGCTTAGAAGGCTTATTGAGGTAGTAGAAATAAATTGCACAGAAAATCTGAAATCAGGTTTTAAGAAATGTGGCATTTGTCCGATCGATCTAGATGTCCTGTTGGCAAGATTGCCTAAGCCTGCTGACCAGAATGCAGTACTAGATTCGTTTTTGGAATCACTAGAAGCGAAACGCGTGGCATGGACAAAAGGACTAAATCCGAGAAAAAGGCGTACAAAACTCAACATAGTCCCAGGAAAAAGTGTAACTGAAGAGTTGCACACTCCTACGCATGATACCATAGAAAACGAAGGTGACGCTCGGCCTTCCACTTCAGACGCTCAAGCTTGCACTTCAGTATACACTCTGGATGACAAAGAAAATGAAGATGACGCTTATCAGGCTTCTACTCCAAAACGTCGTGATCATCGAATAAACACAGACAGCACTTACGCCGAAAGTGATCGGAGTCCGATCTGTTGCATGTCTCTTCACGATTCCTCAAATGACGGTTCTATGAGAGAATTTCTAGAAAATGAACCAGAGATGATTTTGGAAGAAAAGTCAGGTAATTTCGTCGAAAGTCCTATAGCAAAAAACTTCACGCCACTCATGAAAACAGAAGGCCAATATGTAGCATTTACGTATGAAGGCGAGGTCTTCCCAGGAGTCATAACAAAAATTGATGACAAAGGACCTTATATATCCTCAATGAAAAGGTCGCTTAAGTATTGGAAGTGGCCAAAACCAAAGGATGAGATCCAATATGATTGGAAGGAAGTTCTTGGCTGTATTTCCGCACCAAAAAAAATTGGACGTCGTGAGTTCTTTTCAGTTCCCGAACTCGGGCAGATTTGGGGGATTTAAGAACCAACTCGACAATAAGTGACTTGGTGATTAATGTGTGATTTTTTATATAGGTAGGCAGATAATATCTCTGCTAGGTAAACTCTAATTATTTTGTTTCTTTGAGATTTATGTGATGAATCTACTATTTGAATTTTTAACGAATGTTTACTGAAGAAAAGAAAAGTTATGTTAGCTATGTTAAGAAAAGTTTGTTTAAAAATAATGTCTATTGTTACTTTGAAACGTTTAATAAGTGTAAGATGTATTTCCGCACCAAAGAAAATTGGTAGCTGTGATTTATTTTGAGTTTCTGAACTCGACTAAATTTACAGAATTTAAGATCTCATTAATAAGTGACTGTAATGTGCCATTTTTAAGTAGACAGGTATGTTTACTATATTTTTGAATTTTTAACGAATGTTTACTAAGGAATAAATAACCTAATTATGCTCAGAAAAGTTTGTTTAAAAATAATGTCTATTGTTACTTTGAAACGTTTAATAAGTGTAAGATGTATTTCCGCACCAAAGAAAATTGGTAGCTGTGATTTATTTCGAGTTTCTGAACTCGACTAGATTTACAAAATTTAAGATCTCAATAATAAGTTACTGTGTAATGTGGCATTTTTTTATTTAGATAGGTATGTTAACTATGTAAAACTCTATTTATATTGTTTCCTAAAAGTTTGAATGTTGATTTAAACTTATTTTATTTTCTAACGAATGTTTAATGAACAATAATTTATAATTGTTGTTTTCATGTTATTTAAGAAAAAAATTGGTATTCATTTTATCTATTGTCACTTTGAAATGTCTATTAGTTGTAATTGAAGATGATTCAGACTAAATAATGGCTTATTTGTAGTAATATCTGACTTTATGCTCAAATAAAAAAGTTCCTAATTTTGCATTTTTTTTTTTTTTTGTTCCGACCGTAAAAACTTGCTGGAAACACCTGAAACTACTTCTTTAGGGCTTTCTTCAGGAGCATAGTAACAGTTTACGCTGCTTTCTATGCACCAGTCTCTAAAATATATATATTTTTGTCCGGAGATAATGCAGGAGCAATGTTTCCCAAAGGGGTGGGTAAGATTGCTCCTAATTCGGCGTTTTATATATACCCCAGAACTCAATAAAAAGCTTTTTTATTAGTTGAATACTATAGCCTTTAAGGTGTATTTTCAATAAACATTGAAAAGCAATCTTTAATGTTTAATGTTTTCAAGTAATCACACTTTTTCTAAATTTGGAGCCAATTTTGGAGCAAATTAGGCACGTTTTACGGTATAAAAGTTCTTACAATATTTTTAAGTGCATTGTGATCTGCGCTAGGCGTACAAAATGTAGGGTAGGTAATTAATTAAATACAATACTTTTATACATTATCACAACATTTGCGGCGGACTTTGCGGTGACTTTGACGACTTGGACGGAGTGCAACGTTGAAAAATATATTGAAAATACAATAATTAGTAAACTTGAAAATGGCGAATGCACAAGCCGTGCGGCGCCAATTATAAAGAAAAAAAAAGAAGAAAATAATATGTTGTAGTGCAAGATTTTAGTACGGTACCGCACTTTGTGGGGCGAGTGCTTGATAGGTATGAATAGACTAGATCTGGATTTCCATGAAAAAACGCCATACCTACTATACCTCTGATTACAAAAAATGGTGTAGGTAGGTAGGTAGATAGGGTCATAGATATTTTAATAATGGCTTAGAAGTAACAATCGAGTTATAAGTCGTTCGACAACTGTCGTAGTCGAGGCAAGCAGGTAAATGTTGGAGTTCCGAGCAAAACTTTACTTACTATAGAATCATTTTATCAGCAGCCTTAGACGTCCACTGCTGGACGAGGCCTTCTTCATAATAATGCAATGCTATAATCACTACGCTTGGCGAGCTGTAATTTCTTAGATCGTAAGAGATAATCACTTTTTGTAGCGTGGGGCGCCCTCTGGCTAATAGGTGGAGCGACGAACTACGAAAGGCGGCGGGCAGAAAGTAGATGAGAAGAGCCGAACACCGGGCTCATTGGCGCGTATTGGGAGAGACCTATTCCCTGCAGTGGACTAGTGTGGGCTGATGATGATGATGAATCACTTTTTTTGGGTTCCGTACCCAAAGGGTAAAACGGGACGCTATTACTAAGGCTCGGCGGTCCGTCTGTCTGTCTGTCTGTTTGTCTGTCTGTCTATCCGTCTGTCACCAGGCTGTATCTCATGAAACGTGATAGTAAGACAGTTGGAATTTTGACAGATGATGCACAACAAATACAAAAAAATAGAATAAAATAAATATTTAAGGGGGCTCCCATACCACAAACGTGATTTTTCCAAATGTAGGTTAAGCAATGATCTGCGAGATCAGTTTTTGGATGGGTGACCACTTTTTGCGTGCGATTTTTATTTTTATTTTTTACAAACTTTTTTTTTTTTTTTTTTTTATGGATAATACGGTACGGAACCTTTCGCGTGCGAGTCGGACTCGCGCTTGCCCGGTTTTTATTTATCATTTGTAGAATTCGTTTGCCCGCGATCACACCTGTTGGTAAGTGACGGTGCGGCCGACGATGGAGCACAAAGGTCTTGGCACTTATTCACTCTACATTTTTTTTTTCCCTGTGATTTGAAATTTTCACAGATCGGGCATGAAACCAAATAATAATGATACTGTAGATAGGAAGTGGTGGCCAAATAATAATGATACTGTAGATAGGAAGTGGTGGCCAAATAATAATGATACTGTAGATAGGAAGTGGTGGCCAAATAATAATGATACTGTAGATAGGAAGTGGTGGCCAAATAATAATGATACTGTAGATAGGAAGTGGTGGCCAAATAATAATGATACTGTAGATAGGAAGTGGTGGCCAAATAATAATGATACTGTAGATAGGAAGTGGTGGCCAAATAATAATGATACTGTAGATAGGAAGTGGTGGCCAAATAATAATGATACTGTAGATAGGAAGTGGTGGCCAAATAATAATGATACTGTAGATACGAAGTGGTGGCCAAATAATAATGATACTGTAGATAGGAAGTGGTGGCCAAATAATAATGATACTGTAGATAGGAAGTGGTGGCCAAATAATAATGATACTGTAGATAGGAAGTGGTGGCCAAATAATAATGATACTGTAGATAGGAAGTGGTGGCCAAATAATAATGATACTGTAGATAGGAAGTGGTGGCCAAATCACAAGGATAATCCTGAGTAAATAGAGGTTGAATTGGAATGATATTAATTTGTGACGATTATTTATTTAGGTTTGTACTTATCGATGATTTGACCAATTTGCAGGTATAGTGTCTCTATATATTTAGGATTAGTAACCAAATTTATAATAATATTAGTACGTCAGTCGGATGCACCCCGAGAAGTGGGCGAACATAGTAACTCCTTGGGTGCCTGAAGACGGAAGGCGACGACGGGGCCGGCCGAGAAGGCGTTGGCGAGACGATCTCGAAGCTCACGAGAAGGAGTGGTGGGAAACTGCCAAAGGCCGGGATGACTGGAAAATTTTGGGGGAGACCTTTGCCAACACAACAGGTTAAAAAAAAAAAGTACTTAGTAATATTATTTACAATAATTATTATTTATTCATACGTGTCATTATGTAGCACTTTGTACAAAATATTTATTTAGGTCTCGATAATTTGAGAACCATCTTCATCATCATCATCAGCCCACACAAGTCCACTGCTTACATAGGCCTCCCCATAGAATGCCACCTAGCTTCATGGCAGCTGTATACATACTCTCGTACATACCTGGATAGTGGATTTTTCGTCCAATCGTACAGACCTACTACTAGATAGGTACCTAGGTACCTCGGTATATCCATTAGTTTTCACCAATGGTAAGTACCTATTGACTCTCGAAGTTATTGGCAGTAAAATTTAAATTAAACCATTATTATGTACAAAAAATAACTCGCAGTAACCTATTATTAAATTTAAATTATCAAACCGCCCAAGGGGCTTCATAGATATAACAGTTTTAAGTTCCTTCACACCAGTTTGATTGAAAATGTCTGATCGGAACAGGTTTTTTCACAAACTTTTGTACAACTAGTTTTGGTGATACGGTTTTTACATTTAAAAGTAGCTAGGTACATAATTAGCAGTAAATCAATTTATAACCAACGGTATTGGTAGGTATTTATAGCTTTGAGAATTAATTTATTTATAGTTTATAAAATTATTGTATTATTTATTATTTATCTTAGGGACGCATCCGGTACTGATTTGGATCAGTTGAGCTACCTTTAGATCGTTTGCAACGGTCTTCAGATAGCTCAACTGTTTCATTTGTATTTTTATATGTACATATATACTTTTATTCGTTGTATTATTCTTTATGTAAATAAATGTATTGTATACTTAGTTTAATATAATTAATAGGTAGTAAGAAAAAGCAGCTCAAGATCGTTCGTCGTAACATTGTTTGAGGGGGACGGTTTAGAAAATACCTGTCCTTCTCCTCCCGTGGATGTCGTAAAATCGGACTAAGAGAATACACCAGGGGATGGGCTGGATCCACATGAGTCCTACTTTACACTTGCGATCACCAATCCGTTTGCTAAGCAAACCCCCCACGCTTCGTCGTGGCGTTCTATGGGGGAGGCCTATGTCCAGCTTTATACTTCTACAGGTTGATGATAATGATGATGTAGTTATAATAATTTTTGAGTATGTCTCTAAATTATCAACAAGTAATAAATTTTGTAAAAATTAAAAAAACCCTCTACGCAATGAAACGGCTGAACCGATTTTGATTAAACATAGCTAAGAAAACTCCCGACTAATTCACCTTTCAAACAGAAAAAAAAACGAAATCTGTTCATCCGTTCGGGAGCTACGATGCCACAGACAGGCACACACACACACACACACACACACACATACACATACACACGCACACACACACACACACACAGACACGTCAAACTTATAACACCCCGTCGTTATGCGTCGGGGTTTAAAAATAGGTAACAAACAATAAATAACAATAACAAATAATAAATAATTAAAATAATAATAATAATAATTTAACCTTGGGTACTAATTAAAACGCGAAATATCCTTGGAGCGGTTGCACTGTGTTTTGTCTTTTGCATTGACGAGCAGTTTCAAATTCGATCGAAAGAGACAAAACACGGAGGATATTCAGCGTTTATTAGTAGTATGGTTAGTGCTAAGCTAACTCAATGCATTATACATTGTTATTGTTAAATGGCAATAAAATATGTTTTTTTGTAAATAAATTGCTAAATTGAAAAATTACTTACCGACCTAGGCTCTAGGGTACCTACCTATACTTCCAGTAATCTGTTGGAATATTATGTGGTTTCATGACACAAGTTTAAATTTGTGAGTAAGTTTAGGAAAATGCTAAATTGAGACATTTTGAATTTGGTTGAAACTTAAAAAGGGATGTTACGATTTAAAAAAAAATACGGATCGGAATCCACAGGGCCCGGGTCTCGCTCACACCATGTCCGTTTTTTTGACATGAATGTAGACTTTCATTTAACCGATATCTTACTGTATAAGTACCTAACACTCCTTACCGACAGACGAACAGTTTTACATGTTAAAAGGTTGATCATTTATTATAGCGAAATCCCCCAGAGCCACCTGTCAAGCGAGCTGGATCAATCAATTATGTTTACGATGCTATTTATTATATTATTGATTTTTCACGCTGTTGATTCGATGATTTACGTAACATGACGTAACACTGAACAGTCGTACATGATCGTCGATGATTTATAGTCAAATTGTTATGGTGTACCTAGAAGCTTAAATTTTAAGGATTCACCCGTTTTCACTAAACATAAGAATCGCCTAAGTTCTTTCCTAACTTGTTTAGACTACTCCTTAGGTAACGATAAATTTGCATGCACTAATCCTTACTCCACTTAGGCCAAGCTGTTCCTAGGCTTAGGTGTATCTTAAAAAAAAATTACATTGACGGAGCTTTAGCTGATGACTTTAGTATGTACCTAATCATTACGGTGTATAATCATAAGTGTATGATTGAATTTTTGTTGAATTATCTGTTATTCTTAGAATATTATGTAACAGTTGTGTAAAATCTGACTTTTCCTAGTGTACAATAATTAATTACGGTATCAAGGCGGTTTTTTTTTTTTTTTTTTTTTTACCATCGTAGCCCCAATGAATCCCATTAGAAGAATAGACTGATCTGAAACATACCTAGGCTGCATAGCAGGCTGCATGGTGGGCTGCATAGCAGGCTGCATGGTGGGCTGCATGGTGGTAGATATCCTCATGGTTGGCACGACTGTGGGCCGAGTGGTGCCCATCGCAGACGAGGGGCTGCCCATGATCAGCTCGCCTTCACCGCCGAACCTGGAACGTGAATGAGGATTTTAGAATTGTACCGAGCTGTTATTTACACAGTTTGTGTAGTTGTGATGACGACGAAAGGTGGACAACGGAACTCTTTTTAATGGATAATGGTAGACTGGCCGTGTTCGATCAGCACACGTTTTAAAAAAGTTTGAAAAAAAAAAGGAAAAATATATTTTTAACAAAAAACTTAAGGGTTTTCAACAGTTCAAACATTCAGAAAATAGTGCGATACCATTTCTTGCATCAGCTAAACCAAATCCAAACCAAAACAAAACAAAAAACGTTCATATACGTTTGAAATGTGGTCCATATAGTGCAGGGGTTCCCAAACTTATTTTGTCTACTGCCCACTTTGAGAATAAATTATTTTTTAGCGCCCCATAATTATTTTTAGCTCCCCTATCTCTTCACCTACTTAAAACCACTATAACTTCAAATTAAACATGCACAAATCGGGTTTATTTAACAAAAGCTTGTTAAAACATGATTGCCCGCGGTCTATTATCTACGAAAATGACCTATCTAAGAATACTAATTAGTATTAAAATGCGAAAGTGTGTCTGATTTGACGCCCCCCTTTTTTTTCTGGGTCTCTTACCGCCCCCCTTTAGGCTTGCAGCGCCGACAAGGGGGCGTTATCGAATACTTTGGGAACCCCTGATATAGTGGGTGAAGTCAGGCTATGACCCACCCAACGAAGGCTATAACTACCGACCCATTTCTTTAGCTACTATAGTCGCGAAGGTGCTTGACAGTGTGCTTAACTCCTGCTTGAGGGGGCATATTAAAATACATGACGCTCAGATTATAATTTTATTTTTGATCTTATTATTATTATTACTATGAATTTCCCCGGCATATATTGTAGTTTTTGCTATGAATGAAGACGATGATAATTATAAGGCTAAAAACGGACAAAACAGTTTTTTTTTACGTCTACAAGTTTGTGACGTTGGTACCATAATAGTTATATTTCCATATTCCATAACACTGCTATTAATAACGTGAATAACAACAAAAACATCGCTCGAACAGGAATTACCATAACCACAATCTTTTGCAATAAAATCAGCCAGCATAGTTAGCAATACGAATCCATACACTTAGGTTTACTTATAGGCCGCATTTACGTTGAAAGCTGATTGCCACAGACTGTGTACCGGCAGGAAGCCACGCAAGCTTTTATATAAATATAAATAAATAAATATTGCTGGACAGTTCACACAACATTATCTAGCCCCAAGCTAAGCAGAGCTTGTGTTAGGGGTATTAGATAACTGATTTACTTAATACATATATATAACATAGATAGATATTTTTTATTATTTAACCCGCCGCACCGCTTTGTAGTAGTAGTAGAGCTTTTTTGTGAAAGAGTTCGTCCGGGGAAGTACTACCACCATACCTATTTCTGCCGCAAAGCAGTAGTGCTCGTATTGCTGTGTTCCGGTTTGAAGGGTAAGGGTGCTGGTGAAATTACAGGCACATGAGACTTTTCATCTTTATGTCTCAGGGTGGCGGGCGCAGTCCAATGCCATGTAGGGCGCGTCCTAGGTGCACGTGACCTGTGAGGTAATGCATTGTTAAAGGCCGAGGTTACCGCTTAACATCAGGTGGGCCTCTTGCTTGTTCCGTCATCCAAGTAGTATAAAAAATATATATATATAATAGGAAATACCCAGAATACCCTGAACAAATATTTGCAGATCATACAATTACTTGTTCCGAGGCGGGAATCGAACCCGTAACCTCCTGCGTCGCAGGCGGACCTTCGCCCGCCGCGCCACAGAGGTCGTCCTCTGTGTGTTACGTCTCGTATTTATAAACTACTAGTCAGACCTTCATTTAATTTTGTACATATATAATTGGATCAGAATTCGTTATCAAGGTTCGTCGTGTTCTACATTTATGAAAAAATTAAGCAGAAAAAGATAATCTTAATTGATCAGAAAGGTCAACCAAGTGTACATTTTATTTATTTATTTTATTTTATTTTATTTAAATGAAAACCTTAACACGTTTACACTCCTTGGTATACATTTATCCTTGGTTCCTTGGTATCCTTGGTTTTAGTAGTAGTAGAGTTTTTTTTTGAAAGAGTTCGTCCGGAGTAGTACTACCACCATACCTATTTCTGCCGCAAAGCAGTAGTGCTCGCATTGCTGTGTTCCGGTTTGAAGGGTATAAGGGTGCCGGTGAAATTACAGGCACATGAGACTTTTCATCTTTATGTCTCAGGGTGGCGGGCGCAGTGCAATGCCACATAGGGCGCGTCCTAGGTGGACGTGACCTATGAGGTAATGCACTGTTCATAGGCAGAGGTTACCGCTTAACATCAGGTGGGCTATCTGCTAGTTCCCACATTCAAGTATTATAAAAGAAAAGTGTCACTGTGTCATTGTTGTCATTGTTTCCGCCATGCAGGCCATGTTATCGTAGAATCTCCTACCCTACCGTAGGTACGTGCCTTACGTAGTGACACAGAATAAATAATAGTAGGAAGTGGGCACTGAATTGCCGAGTCTATGAAGCAGGGCCTGCTTCCTGAGCTCAATGCGGCCGCGAATGGAATCCATCCATACAATTAGCTTCATAAACCAGTTCGCCAAACTATGCTATAACGAAGCAACACGTTAGCAATTATTCTGTTGCACGCATACCATTAAATGATATGTACATACAAGACACTATTTATAAACAGACACAGATTTGGATACATGGAGATACTAGAATCTTCGTGTCACCGTTTCTTTCGTGGTCACCCTGCATTCGGTCAGTGACTATCTTGTGGTACGGTGCCCTGAAAAAGGGACTAGTGACTTTTCTTTCTTTTCACACCACGTACGACAATGTCCAATTACATATCAAAGTAAAGCATTACCTCTTAAGAGAGGTAAAATTGTATTAAGCTCCCTAGGGAGTAAAGTGATTTTAATTTGGAACGCCAAATTCGTATAGAAACTTAATTTAAGTAAAAGAATGCCCATATGGCATTGTAGAGGTTTGTTCGAAAGTAGAACTGGCCACCATAAGCAGAACTCAATTTCAAAGATTGTGAAACAAAAGACGGTGTTTGGTGCTGTGATTTTCAGTTTTATTGTCTCGCAGAAGGTGTGAAAAGTAGAGTATGCTCCTCTAGGATAAAGCCTGTCTATGTCTTGGGCAGCTTGAACCCCTCACTTCACTCAGGACTCTACATGAGTCCCTCGTTACGCTCAAGGTTCAATATGCCGCCCGCGACGTAAGACACTACTTTATCCCCTAAGTGCATTCCACTATTCTTTCTTTTCAGTGAGGTCAAACGAGTCAGTTCACCTGGCAGAGTGACAGTGAGCTCACTGTGCATTTGGTTCTAGAACATCACGTTTTTCCGACACAATGCAATATAAAATGCAAAAATAAACAATTCCCAAGGGACCACCCTGAACCGGTGCAAAAAGTTGTCCAACCAAGGAATGACATCGGGTGCAGCCGTATTGATCCCATGGATTCATCCCACGAATATTTATTTCCGGATTCATACCAAAATGTAGGCCGTATTCATCCCACGAATAATAAAATTGTATTCTAGTCCGTATTAATCCCAAAAAGTAGTACGGATTCATACCACGGCCTATAACATATTGCTATCATTTTCATATATTTTCATCAAAAGCGTTTTCAACTTTGTGAATGATGGAACGAGCAGATGGCCCACAATGCATTGTCTCATAGCGCTGGTTCGGAGATCACGCCCACCTAAAACGCGCCCTATGTGACATTGCACTGCGCCCGCCACCCTGAGACATAAAGATGAAAGTCTCATGTGCCTGTAATTTCACCGGCACCCATACCTTTCAAATCGGAACGAGCACTACTGCTTTGCGGCAGAAATAGATTCTATTCTACTATTGGCGACATCTAGTATACTTCAGAACCCTACACTGTCCGGTTTTATAGGAGCTACGTATTTATCACATAAACAAACAAACAGGACAAATCTGACGGAAGACTACGTACAAAGTAGATACTAACATAAGAACTACCTAAGGTACCTACGCATACCACAAAGAATATAAGGTACCTATTTAACATAGGCACGCCTTCTTATTAAAATGTTCCAGTGGATTGCGTTTGTTGTGATAATTTGATATTTAGTTGCGAGCAACATATTAAACGAATTAAGTTAAACGAATAGGTAACTGTTTAGAACTAATCTGAGGTAGGAAGGATAACACAAAATATAATTAAACTAGGTACCTACCGAGAATAGAATGTTGCCAAGGCTATTGTAATTGGTGATTCAAATCAAAAATTAAGTGCTTGTGTAGAACGTTTTTGCTGCTGTAAAATAGATAAAAAATTAACCAGTGGAAATTCCTTGTTCATCTTTTTGTGTTGTGTCAATTTTATGAGATGTTTCTGTATCAGATTTACTTAAATTGTGATTATTCTTGTTCCACAATAGAGCCGAATCTTTAGCCAAGCGAATGTAGGCTGAAAACTGTCTTACCATTAAAAAAACAACGTGTTTAGTTAAACAGTGTCTTAGGGATAAACACTGCTTAAGCAAGTGTTTATAACAATTCAAACAATGTCTAAGCCATGCCTAACCCTAAAACAAGGTTAAATATGGTTTTGTGGCAAAACTTCTGAAATTTTGAAATTAAAAAATATCTAATTTTCCGTCACTTTTCGTTTTACGAGCGCTATTCTGTCACTTACTAACTTACCTGAACTTTAATGAGTTAGATAGATACAGAATTTGACGTCTATCGACGCCTTAATGCATGGATTCCTGTAATGGATCACTGCCAACAAAAAACATTGTCATGTGCCAACTCGGCTGAACTCGCTTATTCCACTATTCCCCCCTGAAAATCCCCATTAGGGGGGAAAAGTGGAATCTAACAAAAAACTTATTCCACAACACAGATAAAATAATACTCAAATAATACTACTCCGCAAGAATCCCCCTGGATGTAACCAAAATAGTAATTAACAACTAAATGTTACTAAAGTTAACTAAAGGTATCCCTTGATAGCGGCGGTGATCATAATATGACTGGCAGGTTAGCATGCATTGTCCATGTGTGTCGTGGTATGTTACCTGTTCAAGATGGCAGGCCTCGAAGTAGTGGACATCACCGCTGGGGGTGGCGTCGCTGATGTGAAGGGTATCATGGCCGCGGGCTCCGGGACCGGCGCAGGCCTCGAGGGTGGAGCTGGCGCCGGAGCGGCCGGCCTGGGTGGCGGGGGAGGCTGGTCTGCCACTGAGAGTGGGATCACGTTACCTGGGGATGGACATTGATGATGATACTCTTACCCAATATTAAATTTCGTATCGAAAACAAACAATAATTATTTGTAGCCAGATAAATCATTTGTTTGAATTGCCGTTTGTATATTTTATGAAGAAAACCTTGACAAATATTTGTGTAAAAGAAAAATACTAACATTCGATGCCGTTTAGCAGGAGTTACAAATTTAAAAATCAAAACAGCTTCACTTTGTTTTTTTTTGTTTAATATACACTATGTATGTATATTTATTGTATGTATGTTTTTATGCACTGTTTATAGGCAGAGGTTACCGCTTAACATCAGGTGGGCCATCGGCTTGTTCCGTCATTCAGTAGTATAAAAAAAAAAAAAAAAAAACAGAATTTTTTCAATTGTTGAATTTATAGTTCAATGTCTAATAAACAACATATTATTTTTTTTGCATTTATATTCACTCCTCGAAGAAGAGTTATGTGGAGAAAACCTCACTTTGGCGAATACTACAGCCTTAATAGTGTACGCCTGTGGCTATGGAATGCTGCTGTATGGATCGGAATGCTGGGCCATGAAGAAGAAGGATGAAAGAAGATTGCATGCAGCAGAGATGAGAATGTTGAGATGGAAGTGTGGAGTAACAAGAATGGATAAAATTAGGAATGAGTATATAAGAGGAAGTTTGAAAATTTCACCAGTGACAGAAAAGTTGAAAGGAAATCGTTTAGCTTGGTATGGGCATGTTATGAGGAGGGATGTATCGCATGTAACTAAGAAAGTTATGAATATGAATGTTAGTGGATGGAAGGGAAGAGGAAGACCTGAGAAAAGATGGGTGGATTGCGTGAGAGATGATATGAATGAGAAGGGAGTGGATGATGAGGTGACGGCTGATAGGGGAGAGTGGAAGAAAAAGACGTACTGCGCCGACCACAAATAAATTGGGAAATGGGCAAGACAATGATGAGTACGCCTGCTCCTTCTTCTTTGCCTGGCCCTTTCCCATTCATTTGGGGTCGGCCCTCCGTATCATGCATCTCCAGGCAACTCTGTCCTGGGTCGTCTCTTTTTTAACTTGGGCTTCTTTAAGGTTCTTATTTACTAATGACATCCATGTGATTTGGGGTCTTCCTCGTCCTCTGGGTTTAGTATCAATATCTAGCACTTTTCTGGTCATGTGGTCGGATGGTCGCCTCATAACGTGTCCATACCACCGCAGACGACTCTCCTGTAGTTTATCCGGGATAGGTCTCACTTTGAAGGTGCCTCCTAAGTGTGTGTTTCTGACATGATCCAGCCTAGTTACACCAACTGCCCACCTGAGCATCTTCATCTCTGCGCAGTGTAGTTGGTTTTCGTGCTGCTTTTTAAGTGGCCAGCATTCGGCTCCGTATGTCATGGCCGGTCGGACGGCTGCTCTGTATACTCGTCCCTTTATGCGCACAGGCATTCGGCTATCGCATAGCACGCCGGTTAGTTCTCTCCATTTCATCCACCCGGTATTTATGCGATGGGTGACATCAGTGTCTATTGACCCATCTTTACTGATGACTGACCCTAATGAGTACGCCTGCTCCTGCGCACGCATTTTATCAGGTTAAAAAGTAGCCATGGTGGGCACTGTATTCTATGGGGAACCCTCCTTTAGCAGTGGACTTCTATAGGCTGATGATGATGATGATGAAGGTAAGTTGAATTCATCAGAGGCAATTCACACCTTTTTGTGTACAAAGGTCTCGTGAACTTGATCTACTTCTTAATAATAGCCGCTGATTGACCCTTAACAGCTGTCTTCACCTCATCGCTGACTAATGAACTCTTCAATGGTTCACAAAACCTATTCAATCCATGATCAATCACGCGCAGGTACTTAGTTAGTAAGTAATAGTTCGGGAGCCAGTGATTATCTTCTTACGTCATATTGCTGATGCATTGTTATTGTTGTTGGGGTAGAGATGGCAGTAAAATCGAAAATTTTATATATACTAAAGTTTAAAGGATCTGGTAAATTTGATTTGTTTTCACCCATATACTTACTTGTGGTAAGTTTGCAAGCGAGTTTTGCAAGGGATTCTTTATCTTTTAAGGGATATATTTCCCTACATGTAGAAGGTCAAATAATACGAGTCTTTACGTAAACCGAATATATTCCACTGTTATAATACTACACAAGTTATCGATATGAATGGCTGGAGGTGACTGGCTGCTTGTGTGCGCCCGCTCGTAATGCAAATCACGATTCAGCATTTCTGTAGCAACGCACACTGCTACAGTAATCTCCCCCTTACAATTTAAAAAAAAAAAAAAAACTTAGGTCTAGAACATAAAAGTCTTAACATAAAACATAACCTTCCTATTACAAAGTTGGCTAAATAACCACTTAGCTTACACTGCGTTCTAAGCACAATCGTATTTTCGCAACATTGCTACCTTACGATGTGTGTGTTTTATTAGCAGATCAGATTACGCTCTTCGTACCGTAACCTAAACAATAAAAGAACAGTTCCAACTACAATTTATGAACTCATTAGATATAAACTGTAATTGAATCCCCCGAATAATCCAAAACACAAAATTACAAAAATACATTACTCAAATCACTGGAAAAAAAAACTGATTATACTTGCTACATTCAAAATATTTCAAAAATACAATGGATACTTTTACTTATTTCCTTGCCTACGTTCATTCATCGCTTTGTCATTCTTCTATAATCGTGTGCAAAAGGCACACAGGAATGTGCATAGTTGCAAGATCGTGCACGACGCGACAGCTATGCCCCGGCGCCGTAACATGAGCTTGCATTACAAACTGACCTACTTTTATCTGAATTGATAAGACTTAGACTAATCCACATGTGAAAATAAAATAAGGCATGTTATTGACATTGATTTTACAAAAAATATCTCAAAAACTATAAAAAAATGTTCCAAAAATTTAAACTTACAATTCATTTACCACAAAATTAAATACCTTCTCGAATATGTTTGACGCGATGCGATGCAATGCGACGTTTCGTTTACCAAATGCTACGAGATGCATTGTAAACTAATTGCTACGTGCATAGTATCGCAACGCTATCAAATTAAAATTATAACACTGATTCACTGATTCTTCGATTCACTGATTCTACGACGAAATCTTTCTTCTCATACGCTCACGTACGCCGACGATTATATCTTCTTCTACACCACAGCACCATAGCACCTTCTCTTCTGCGTTAAAAACTCTCATGGCCTCTAAATAGCGTGAACTCGATGCCAGTCACTCGCAGCAGTGGGACTGAGCCTTCTCGAAGTCCAGCACTGGTCCTCCGTTGAGCATCCTTCAACCGGGCATAATCCCTCCGGTGAGCATCCTTCAACCGGGCATAATTCATAGAGTGCAGCTGGATCATCTCGTTCCGCTGCTGAACCGCCAATACTCTTCACAAAAATACGCGCTCTTACTCAGGTCTTCTAAATGGTAGCTGTGAGTGGATCATTTTACCGCGCCTTCCATGCGCTCCCGTTGTTCATGTGGCGTTACGTCATCGTGATGCAATTTTGAATCTTCTTTTGTTTTACCTCCCGAGGCGTGGCTTTCGTCGGGAGGGAGTCACCTCTGGCCCACCAACACGCGTTCGAAAATCGAAGTCTGGGGTCACCACTTTAAGGGATATATTTCCCTACATGTAGAAGGTCAAATAATACGAGTCTTTACGTAAACCGAATATATTCCACTGTTATAATACTACACAAGTTATCGATATGAATGGCTGGAGGTGACTGGCTGCTTGTGTGCGCCCGCTCGTAATGCAAATCACGATTCAGCATTTCTGTAGCAACGCACACTGCTACAATCTCTTTATCATATTAATTCAAACTAACTTATTTCAAGAAAAATAACAGTTTAGTACTTTTCAGAAAGGCGTATCTAACGTCCATAAACACTTATTGTAGATAATTTTAAACCCCCGACTAAAATGAGGGGTGTTATAAGTTTGAGGCCATGTGTGTCTGTCAGATAGTCTGTCTGTCTGTAAGGCATGATTATTTCTTGCCACGTAGCTCGACAACGAGTGCTTTTATTTGATTGCAGTTTTTTCTTATGAATGATGGTGTTTGTTTGCTTTGTTTGGTGGAAGTTGGTGCAGCCGTTTCAAGGATAAATTTTAATGGAACACTACATATTATAGTCGGATGTTTTAAGATTTTTAGAAGATTCACTTGTGGATAGGCCTCGGCCATTACCAGAAAATTATGTAATAACACGTACCAAGGTTTTAATTAGTAAAAATTAATTCGTCTAACTAGAAGAATAAATTAATTAACGAACGGTTGTATGAGGTGGACGTAAGAAAATCTCCGTTATCTCCCGAGCTAGCCACTCTTGATTTAATGTTTTCTTTTGTCTGTAAAAAAGGACAACAAAACTTAGTGTAAAGTTATGACAAATGGTACTGTGCTAAGTTTTTTCTGATTATTTTTATAATTATATGTGTGAATTGTTTGTTAAATACTTCCTATTTTTTCACGGTCATTCGCTTATGGCGTGTTGCCACAAATAGAAATGAAAAAAAAAACATGTAGGTATTTATACTCGTATTTTAGTCTGTTTTTTGGGTATTAATGTTTTGGGAGTTTTAGTATGAATTAATAAACCACTCAACTACGTAACGGTTAAGCGGATTTTGATGGTATTTGGAGTGTAGATGGATGATGAGGGGTGGGGTGGGGGGTTCTGTACCTCAACACGTAGAAACTGGACACATAGTTAAGGATAACTTTGATGTCCGTGTGTCTGTCAAGCAAGGCCCTTTTTCTCAGGAATGGCTAAAGTATCAATTGGAAAACCTAAGGTAAATAAAAAAATAATGCCGTAATAAAAAAGCTTTCAGTTAGCTGAATGCTTTATAAGATATGCCAATTAAAGTATATTTTTTGTATAGAAATCACGAAAATTAAAAATATATATGTATGTAGATATTCTGAATGTTGGAAAGTCACTTCAGTCTTTGGAAGTGACTTACTCTCTATGACACAAATAAAGGAAAAAGCCAAATTTTTTGCTATATTGACTTTTTACCCCTAGAATTACTTCTGATATTCGCATCATTCATTCATCTTTCATCTTACTTTTGACTAACTTCTTGGTTTCTTTTTTCTTTGAATCAGCTTCTTCTTGTTCTCGCGGCACCACACAGGCGCTTCCCGCCTAGTAGAAAGAAGGATCATCAAATAAGCCAAGCCGTGTTTGTTGCCTGATTCTTCTAGGTTTGGTCGCGTTGGAACAGGGGAGTATATTTAGTTTATAAGACGATTCAAAATGATCCCTGTGATTTAAATGAATATTTTTTTTTTTTTTTTTAGACTTTGAGTTGAATAGAGCTGCTCATAAAAGACTCATTTACCAGAGCTTAGGTCACTACTGGGACTTTTTATAATCCCATTTAAAGTCAAATTCAAAGTCAAAAAAAAAATATGATCATTTTGAATCGTCTTATAAACCAATAATATATTTATTTACAGAAAGAATAATACAAGGTATGTACAAAATACATATGAAACAGTTGTGCCACCTGAAGACCGCTGCAAGCGATCTAAAGGTAGCTCAACTGATCCAAATCACTACCAGATGGAAGCGTACCTAAGATGCTGGCTGCATTGCCACGCTGAATGGCTTATAAACTAAATATACTCCTGTTCCAACGCGACCAAACAAAAAAGAATTAGGTAACAAACACGGCTTGGCTTATTTGATGATCCTTCTTACTACTAGGTGGGAAGCGCCTGTGTGGTGCCTCGAGAACAAGTGGAAGCTGATTAAAACAAAAAAGAGAAAAAACGTAAAATCCAAGAAGTTACTCAAAAGTAAGATGAAAGATGAATGAATTAATGAGTTAGTAGTAGTAGAGTTTTTTTGTGAAAGAGTTCGTCCGGGGAAGTACTACCACCATACCTATTTATGCCGCAAAGCAGTAGTGTTCGCATTGCTGTGTTCCGGTTTGAAGGGTAAGGGTGCCGGTGAAATTACAGGCACATGAGACTTTTCATCTTTATGTCTCAGGGTGGCGGGCGCGGTGCAATGCCACTTAGGGCGCGTCCTAGGTGGACGTGACCTATGAGGTAATGCACTGTTCATAGGCAGAGGTTACCGCTAAACATCAGGTGGGCCATCTGCTTGTACCGTCATTCAAGAAGTATAAAAAAAAAAGATGGTGAATGTCGTCTTAAGTTCCCAACTCACCCGATCCAGGAATGCTGTTGAAGTGTTCCTTAGCCAGGAACTCTTCGAAGTATCTGGTGAAGTCTCCCGTGGGATCCCACCGGGTGGACAGCTTCGCCCACTCCTCAGGGTACTCGTACTTCAGCCTGGTGATAATCTTGACTGCAGTTCTCTTCTGCCGTTCTGTGCAGCGGATGCACTTCGTTCTTAATGCTTCTGGTAGTAACCCTGAAAGAGAAGATAGTACTGTTACATATATACGTAGACACAAGCCGTTTTAGGCAGAGACAAAAAAGACGCCAGAGGCACAGAATAAATAATAGAGGCTCAATCCACGCCTTTTTCCCCGAAGGTGGGTAGGCAGAGCCTCAATGGGCCTCTTTTCACAGTGAGTTGCACCATCGTGGAATATAGACGTGACAAGTGGTGAGCTCATCGCCACGATTGCTTCCCACGACTGACTCTGCTAACGCTTTCTTCCAGTCGACATAATTTTAAACATTCCATAATAAGCTAGCAGCCAGGACAAATCTTATACCAACGAATCTTATCAACAAGTCCGGGTAATCCGTTAGTCGGGTTTTACGACATCCACGCGAGGAGACGGAGGGGTTTATTCTTACGCTGGACATAGCTATTGGATAGCACTGTTAGATTGTGTAATATGTGAAGTACTTCCTCACCGCATTGGTGAGCACAGCACGATGGATGCCGTATTGCGATATCTTACACGACACAGCTACGAAATACCAGTCGGTAATATTGCACCGCATCAATAGAAAATTATATGGTCGGTATTATCGCCGGTGCTATTGAAAAAAAGCCCAATTCTCGTAATAAAAAATAGTCCATAATATATAAAAAAACGCCGAAGTGCGAGTCGGGTTCGTGCACGAAGGCTTCCGTACCATTATCTATAAAAACGAAATCAATACTTCAAGTAGGAGTCTAGCTCATCCCACCATCTCCGTCTGGGCCTTCCACGTGGCCGTTGTCAGGTTATGATCCATTCTATCGTGGTCTTCGCCCATAGTGCTTCTGACATACTATTACGGCACACATGTCCAGCAAAAGTCAGGGTAAAATACTAGTTTAATATAAATACGTTTTTTCTGTTGTAGAGTAGTGTGTGTTTTAGTAGTAGTAGAGCTTTTATGTGAAAGAGTTCGTCCGGGTAGGTACTATCACTATCCCTATTTCTGCCGCAAAGCAGTAGTGCTCGCATTACTGTGTTCCGGTTTGAAGGGTATGGGTGCCGGTGAAATTACAGGCACATGAGACTTTTCATCTTTATATCTCAGGGTAGCGGGTGCAGTGCAATACCACATAGGGTGCGTCCTAGGTGGACGTGACTTATGTGGTAATGTGTTGTTAAAGGCAGAGGTTACCGCTTAACAACAGGTGGGTAATCTGCTTGTTCCGTCATACACGTTGATAAAAAATAAAAATAAACTATTGTAGGCTCTTGCTAACAATGACCCAATTGGCTGTTTTACCACAGAATAAATAAATATTACGCCTATACCGCGGTATAGGCGTAATTACAATATAGGCATAATAAGAGACGCAATAACTAGCCTCTTTATATTCAGCCAGCCCTCAGCCGGTCGTTACAACTGGGTGACGGCGACACAGCTGCAGTTTCCTTATTAGGTTACTGATAATATACCTATATGTATTCTATTCAATTTCAATAAATAAAATAAAATAAAAAATAAATAAAATGGACAAGTGCGGGTTCGATAGACTGCCGCTTCACACTCTAGTCCTTCAAATGTGTTCAATAACAAAGCAGCAATGGACGAACACTTGTCACAATTGACCCTCTTTATGCGTTTTATCCTCTTTTATTTAGCTTCATCGTTAGCTTCAGTTCGGATTTAAAGCGCGAGTCAACTAAGTTTAAGGTCTTTGACCCAGAAAAAAAATTAAAACTTCTCTTAAACCCATAAAATATTGTAAACAAACATCCTTCCACTTTGTAGGGGGTCGTTAACCTGGTACAAACAGCAATGCTAATTGGTTGCCATACAGTTACCCTTCAAGCCCTACGAATTTTGCACGATTTATTTAATGCGTGCACATAATAGATGAATAATAACTATGCAGTACCTAAGCATAAATAATAATTCTTTTTATAAACAAACCGACTTTGCAGCTAGGAATTTTTCCCCAATACAAGATTTTATAATATTAGTGATCGGAACCGTGTGCTGATCACAAAAAGCCTAAACACGGCCAGTCTAAAAGAAAGAAAGAAAGAAAGAAAAAACATTTATCTGTGACAACAAACAATATTCCACACGAAAAGACACACACACACACACACACTCACAGAAACAAAGAAAACTAAAACTAATTTGTGCCTCTTAATACCAGCCACGCATCACTGACACAAATTGGCGTCCAGCTCAGCATTTGTTGTGTTGTACAACACAACGCTGCTCTACTATTAGTATTTTAGTAGTAGTAGAGCTTTTTTGTGAAAGAGTTCGTCCGGGGAAGTACTACCACCATACCTATTTCTGCCGCAAAGCAGTAGTGCTCGCATTGCTGTGTTCCGGTTTGAAGGGTAAGGGTGCCGGTGAAATTTCAGGCACATGAGACTTTTCATCTTTATGTCTCAGGGTGGCGGGCGCAGTGCAATGCCACATAGGGCGCGTCCTAGGTGGACGTGACCTATGAGGTAATGCACTATTCATAGGCAGAGGTTACCGCTTAACATCAGGTGGGCCATCTGCCTGCTCCGCCATTCCAGTAGTATAAAAAAAATAAAAAAAAAACTGTTATCCGTCGAGGAGTTCCGTTGTCCACCTTCCGTCTCCATCATCAGATCAGCTCGCTGTCACCATCATATTGTATTGTCATCGGAACTTGATAGACTTATGCGTGCTTATGCCAAATTTCAGCTCAATCGGATATCGGAAAGTCACCCTTATCGCCACCAATGAAATACTTATCATTGAGTAGTTCCAATGGCCATCTCTGGTCTTCTTCATAAGTTCCACTTCACCAAATTGCACTTTCTGAATGCAAATGGTTGACTTGTTGCTAAAAATAGCGAAATAGCTACCTATGTGTGCCTATAATATTTGAGGAGTTCCCTCAATTCCTCATGGAAATACAATGTCATCGTTCGAATTTTCAAAGGTGTCATAATTTGGCGGTCATAGTTTATGGAATGCTAAGTCCATCGTAGAGTTATTAGAATGTCTTTGTTTTGGGGACTTTGACTTCGTTTTTTTTAACCCCGACGCAAAAACGACGGGGTGTTATAAGTTTCACGTGTCTGTGTGTGTGTCTGTCTGTGGCATCGTAGCTCCCGAACAGATGAACCGATTTTGATTTTGTTTTTTCTTTGTTTGAAAGGTGAATTAGTCGGGTGTGTTCTTAGCTATGTTTCATCAAAATCGGTTTAGCCGTTTCATTGCGTTGAGGGTGTTTTAATTTTTACAAAATTAATTACATGTCTATCTAAAAACTACTTATCCTTTGACGAAAAATACATTTCCTGAATATTTTTATTTTGTAGTTTTATCAAGACGCTTCTACAGGTACCTACTATGCCACTAGTTCGGTGTCACCTGTTCTTTCCTGATCACCCAGCGTTAGACCAGTGACCAGCTTGAGGTATGGTGGACCTGTAAAGGGCCTATTGACCAGCTACCTGATGTATTAGATGTTTATTTAAAAAACAACAACAGAACTTGTATTCAGAAAATAACTATTGCGTAGGAAGGTGTTATTGTCTAAAACCAGAGTCAATACCAACTGAGCTTTATAAATTCATCGATAATACAAGATTTTTGTGTTTTTCAACTATTTTTGTGGCGGTTGTATAGCACAAGCACAACGTGTGGCGTAGGAGTTTAGACATGCAAATCAATTCTTGATTGATAAAGAATATTAGATAAGGTCAATCAAAATGTCAGTGCGATTAGTAAGCGGCAAATGCGACTACGCAGAAGAGGATTTTGTATTAGAAATTGCTACTGCGCAGGTCGCAACTAGATTGCCGTATACCTAATAAACACCACTCGCCATCGGCAGAGGATGCATTCCCACACCTTAGAGGCAGGGTGGTCCCGCACTGTGCGCTCTCAGAGGAACTTCCTCCCGTGAACACTCAGGTTGTGGAAAATAATTTCAGAGGTTTTTTTAAAAATCTTCCTTTTAAGTCCTCCTCTCCTCCTCTCCATCCAAAGGTTGTCTGGAAGAGATCACTATAATACCGATAATACCGCCGATTGTACATTTAGTTTTTGTTTAATTGTTGTGTGTTTATTTTAACTAGTTTGTAAGGTGTATAGTATTATTTTATCTGTGGTAAGATGTGCAAGTATTTTCATTTATTCCCTAAGTGACGGTGATTGAGTATGGGGTTCTTCAAAAGGGGTGCTTGGAAATTTTTAAAGGGTCGGCAACGCGCGTGTGATGTCTCTGGTATTGCGTCCATAATAGGCTACCTGTAACCGCTTACCAACAGGTTGCTGTTTGCTACCTTGGTAGTATAAACAGTTATAAATAACTAATTGTATCTAACCACAATAGTAATCAAATGTTTATACTAACCACACCTACCGTAGCTAGGTATTGATAGTGTGTGAAAAATTAAGAAATTATGATGAATAACCTCGTCATCCAAGGGAAAGCATTGTTTCCTAATGATTACCGTGAGAACATCCCATTCTAATAATAGGCTAGAGCCAACTGCAAATACGCAATAATTAATTAATATTTACATTGCATTTCCAATTAAATGTGCTGCGTGACCAGGATGTTTGAGGCCAATTTAGATAGATAGAAAATTCTTTATTGCACAAGACAAAAAGCAGTACATAGGCGAACTTAATGCTAATTAGCATTTTCTTCCAGCTAACCTTAATAACTAATTTAGACTACCAATAGATTTATTTCAAAAGTTGAAATCCATGTCCGCCAATTTATAATAGCGCCCTCTGTTAGTATGTACAACGCCCCCCGTTTTAATAAAGTTTGTTAGTTCAAGAAATACGATTTTTCATACCGTGGTTTTCACCCCTTTTCACCCCCTTAGGGGTTGAATTTACAAAAAACCCTTCTTATAGTGTCTGTGTTTGCTATAAAAGGAAACCATGGAACCATGTTTCTACAAAAATAGGCCTAGCGGTTGCGGCTCGGCCACGATGAATCAATAAATCAGTCGACTGACTCGTTAGGTTAAGCTCTTATAAAGATATAGATTAATAATAGGAATGGATACATAAGCACAGAATAAATAATAGTACACATACCTAAGTCTTATTGAGAATAAATTATTTAAACCTTTATTTTTAAACCAGATTGAATAAGTAGGTAAGCATTAATTATATTTATTATGATGATTAATTACCCTGGTCCAAGATTAATCTATTAAATATTTTAAACAACTTGGATTTTTTTCGACTATAAGTCTATTACATTTCCTGCAAAGTTGTGTGTTATATGGCTGTTAATTTTAAGGTATGCCTATTATGGTTTGACCAACCAGTGTTCTAGATATAGATTGATTGTAACTTACATACCTATAGGTACCTGCCGTCATACAGTGCGAACTAGTACGGAGGGTGGTCACTTGACCGTGCTTATTACCTACTCTAACATTTATTTACTATGTCATTTATTTATTATACTCATACCACTTTAAACTTTTAGTAATAAGTCCACCTTGAATATTTTCTAAATGTCATGTCATATTCAGTTTGTTCTTTTGTTTTAGGAAATAAATTATCATTAAATTATAAAAAATAAAAAAAACCTATAGGTACTTAAATATCTAACTTAAGCTTCTACATAAACAACTCCATAAGTCACCAACATTTTGTCGTAGTATTTCGTATTAATTTCATGTAAAATAAATACTATTATATTATAAATCTAATGATCTTTCTTTGATTTTGTCCTTAGTCTAGATTTTGTTTGTCTAGAGTCTAGCCTAGAAATGTCACAAAACTAACCACAACATCCAACCACAGATTGATTAGACTAAGGCCAGTAATATCATTCTTATAATTCTTTATTGTACACGGAAAAACTATACAAATAAAATATAACAAAAGATATGTCAACGGCGAGCTTAACCCTACAGAATTTTCTTCCAGCAAACCTTTGAGGCTAGAGAGAGGTGATAAAGATGGTAGGAAAGTGTACAAATACGGGGAATAAATAGTTTTTGCAGGGCGGAGTACATACAAGGAAGCAGTATGCCATAAAACAAAATAATAGAACATATAGTACAGAACCATAAGTTTCAAAAAAATCTGAATCTCAAACTTTATAACAATGAAAAATATATGAAAATATTAATATTTTTAAAATAGCCTTTTTGAGGTTAGATATTATTAGGAGACATTTGGCGTATGTCTTACAAAAAATTACTAAGCCGTCTCCTACCTGGAAGAGCCCAATCGTGGTACCTATGTTTGGAAAATATTTCTTGGTTTTTTAGAAAACAGGTGACTGAAATGTAATGGCGTAGTATATTTTTAGAACCGGCTTATGAAGCCCTTTCATTTGAAACCAAACACGATAGGTTTCTGGAAAAAAACCAATACTTAAAAAAAAAATGACGTCATTACTGCCCGTATTACTGGCGTACTTTTTGGGGCCATGGGAATAATTTTGAAAAAAATATATTGTTTTAACCTAAAATACCCGTGTACCAAATGGCTATCCTGTAGGTACCTACATCAATTTGCGGTTTTCAAACAATCACGCTGAAACGGCTGAACGGTGTTTTGGTAAATATATTTTCAATGGGAAAAACTTATTATCAACAATTAGCACATCACGTTACTTATAAACGACATCAAAGTTATATCATGTAAAAATAAACTATATAAATACGGCCAATTAAATAAGCATTTGTTTACACCATGTAGGTACCTAGATGTAATTAATCATGGTGCGTGCGTCACGGCAGAACCACCGATGCTCCTCTAACTGCTATAATACCTACTCATATACCTACTTCGTGCCATCGGTTCTTTCTCGGTATCCCTGCGTTACTTAGAGACCCAACTGGAGGTATGACAAAAAGGCCCCAAAAGAACCAGTGTACCTCACAGAGGCTCTTTTCGTGCACATGTCACATTACTTTGAATTTTTGGTTCTAGGACACGTGAGATTCCTCACGATAAAATACATAAATAATGCTGGACAGTTCACACAACATTATCTAGCCCCAAGCTAAGCAAAGCTTGTGTTATGGGTACTAGATAACTGATATACTAAGTACAATACTACATAGATAGATATTTTTTATTATACATAAAAAAATACCCAGAAAAAGAAGAAGAAGAAGGAGAAGAATATATGTTTATTTGTATACAGAACATCCTGAACAAATATCTGCAGATCGGACTAATATTTGTTACGAGGCGGGAATCGAACCCATAAATCCCCGAATCCTTTCACGGTGGTATTAACAAAGTTATACATATACATAGTCACGCCTTTTTTCCCGAAATAGTAGGCTGAGCCTCAATCTTTTCACCTTCATGGGAATATAGACGAGACAAGTGGTGAGCTCATCGCCGCCGTTTCTTCCCACGACTGACACAGCTAGGTAACGGTTTCTCCCGTAATAACACATCCAGGACAAATCTTATACCAATGAATTAATGGATGTGAAGTGAACCAAGTGTTATTTTTCAATAAAATGTAAATCAAATAATAAATGTACCAATCAAAATATAATCCAAATACATGCCGAAAGTTAGTTTTTTTTGTAGAAAACTTTAGGCGATACAATTTCTAATTGAACTGCCTTAGAGCAATCGCACAAAAAATTTAAGTGCAAATACTCGTTTTAAAGTTCAATGAAGTTCAATGACTAGCAGTTAGGATAATCTTAGCATAGAATAAACAACATACAAGTTTAGCAACCATCCATGCTAAATTACTAAGGCCAACCAGTCCAGACTCCTTTCTGATTTAATGTTATCAATGCTATGCACAAAAACAAGAAATACCTACTTTATTACTTTATTTATGCAAAAAACAAGAAATAAAAGATCTTAAGGTCAATCCAAATTATATTTTTATTGTAGGCTCCTTATAAGACGGTCAAGGAATTTTCCAATAACATTTAAAAATATAAATACCTATGCTTACTGTTTTGGACTGAGACAGAAAAATCTAAGATGATATTGGGAATTTTGGGTCATTGATATAGGTAATTGAGATTATCTACGTGAATGATGGACCAAGCAGATGGCCCACCTGATTTTAAGAGGTAACCCAATGCGTTACCTCATAGGTCACTCTTGCTGGGACGCAACAAAGTGCAATTCAGCTCGCATTAGCGCTCAATACCTATCGCGATTTGGAACAAGAGTAAAGTTTATAAGACGATTAAAAATGACCCTTGTGATTTAAATGAATAAAATACTGTTGACTTCTAAACTATAATCATTACGTAGTTAAATAGTTTACCTATTCTATGCCAGCGATCAAGAAACAGTTAAGTTATAACTCCTTCGATCAGATATCTGTCCTTTTACAGTCAAAGAGACAGGATATACCTACAGGTGACCTCAGTTATGATACGGCGCTTGAGAGCCACAAATCATTGAAATTCTCCTGCTAACAGTTATATCTGTCAATATGGCTTGCAAACGTGAGGACATTGAGTTATAAATGTGACAGCCGTATTAGGAGTCTGTCAGACTTCCGTAACAGTCTGCTTCGGAAACTGGGTTATGACATGGTTATGACTTGAAGGAGACTCTTCACGACTTCTCTAAATTGATTTCAATTTTTTTTCTTTATTTTTGGCGCTTGTGCATTTGCCATTTTCGAGTTATTTTTCATTTTCATTAGCGTATGTTATATATTGCAACGTAACACTCCTTCCAAGTCATCAAAGACACAGTCAAGTCATCTTTTAGTAAAACGGGGGCCGTTTTAAAAAACTTTGGTAGACAATTTCCACCAATTTGTAAAGTCACTTCCCACTACACTTGTGCTCTATCTATCTACTTGTGCTCTACATTGGTTAAAATTCACAAAAACACTCAAAAAATAATTAAATTAAATAAAAGTAGTTGACGTTTTTTTTTGAAAATAGCGGGAAAAGTCATTTCAGTTCGGTTCTTGAACAATATTACAATTTTATTATATCACTTGACATTATAATCTGGGTCTCTACAAGGCTAGAGTGAATAAGTTCCTTCTAGACCTTTGTGCTCCATCTTCGGCCACATCGACACTTACCAACAGGTGAGATCGTGGTCAAACAAAGGTCTATCATAGTTAAAAAAAAAATATTGGCGAAATGTTTGGAATATTCCAAACAATAATCAGAAAGCAGAAGAAATGTGTGTTATTGTAGTTTTTGGTCGAAGTTTTAATGGAACCTAAAACCAAATGACAGGTTTATTTAAATTAAAAACATTGTACGTCAGTGGTTAGAAAAAGTTACACAATTTTTAAAGAAAGTTTTTAGATTTTAACAATGTTTATAGACGTAATTAAGTTTATTGTAATTGATCTAATGATAGCTCAACTGATCTATTGAAACATTGCATTGGACGAACGAACAAAACTTTAGCCGGAACCGGGAAGTGTAAGATAAACTGCGTATGAAATAAATAAAAAGAACTACTTACATACAGATGGAAGCTACGCTGCTTACAAATCAAAATAATGTTGATGATTATGGCATTGGAGTATCTAGCGACGTGAATAATCGCAGATGACAAATTGAAGTCATGCACGATATTGATCATGATACACATGTCAATTAATGAAACAAGGAAGACGCATCATCACCACGTCCACGTGTAACTATCTGTTCAGCATAACATATTGATGCTTCATAAATTGTACTTAGGTACCGACTTAGAAACAGACAAAGTGACTTTATTATAGTAAATTAATGTATTAATCGAGCTAGAATCCTGTTTATTATTATGAGACTTCCGACATTTTATATGATCTTCGGTCTGTCTAGAAATTAATAACTGATCTAAGTACAGCTTCCTAGATTCTTATAACGACGAAGACGCATCATCATCATGTGTAACAAACATTCAACACAGAGATAGAGAAGTGACTTTATTATAGTAAATGAATGTATTAATCGAGCTAGAATCCTGTTTATTATTATGAGACTTCCGACATTTTATATGATCTTCGGTCTGTCTAGAAATTAATAACTGATCTAAGTACAGCTTCCTAGATTCTTATAACGACGAAGACGCATCATCATCATGTGTAACAAACATTCAACACAGAGATAGAGAAGTGACTTTATTATAGTAAATGAATGTATTAATCGAGCTAGAATCCTGTTTATTATTATGAGACTTTAAACATTTTATATGATCTTCGGTCTATCTAGAAATTAATAACTGATGTAAGTACAGCTTCCTAGATTCTTATAACGACGAAGACGCATCATCATCATGTGTAACAAACATTCACCACAGAGACAGAGGAGCGACTTTATTATAGTAAATGAATGTATTAATCGAGCTAGAATCCTGTTTATTATTATGAGACTTTAAACATTTTATATGATCTTCGGTCTATCTAGAAATTAATAACTGATGTAAGTAAAGCTTCCTAGATTCTTATAACGACGAAGACGCATCATCATCATGTGTAACAAACATTCACCACAGAGACAGAGAAGCGACTTTATTATAGTAAATGAATGTATTAATCGAGCTAGAATCCTGTTTATTATTATGAAACTTCCAACATTTTATATGATCTCCGGTCTATCTAGAAATTAATAACTGATGTAAGTACAGCTTCCTAGATTCTTATAACGACGAAGACGCATCATCATCATGTGTAACACAATTCAATCTGTTCAGCATAACCAGCGCCGGACTTAGAGACCCAGGGACACTAGACATTTAGGCCCCCCAAAAATTCATAAATATATCTCAAAAAAGAAAGAAACAAAATACATTATATTTCCCCAAAAAACACATGACATTTAAAAAACAAGTACCTACATACAAAAATTAACACAGGAAATAAAAGTTTAAAAAACAAAAAACAATTAGGCCACATAAGCGTCGTGTGTGTGGTCAAAAAGGTCCGTCTCTATTCTGTAACCACGTGAGCGAGTGAAAGTGTAAGCTATCTGGTAGGGGTAGCGGGTGGTTGGGTGGTTGGGCCCCTAGGCTAGGCTAGTTGGGCCCTTAGGCCCGGGCCTTGTAGGCATATAGGGGAAATCCGGGCTTGAGCATAACATATTGATGCTGCATAAATTGTAGGTACGTACCGACTTGGACAATATAGTATATGAATGTATTGATCGAGATAGAATCCTGTTTGTCACTATAACACATCCGAGATTCAATAAAATTCAAGTTAATAGTTTTTCTAGAAATTAATAACTGATTTAAGTACTGCTTCCTCCATTCTTGCATCTATAATTGAATATCGGCTTCCGTGGTTTGTTTGTGTTATAAGTACAATATAACTCAAGAACCAGAACAAAAAGCCTTGTAGATAAGAGAATCGCCTGCGCTTTAACTGTTTTTAAATCAGCTCTATGTAACATAATATTCTTATTCATAATTGCTTCCATCTGGTAATGATTAGGATCAGTTGTTTTATCTTAAGATCGTTTGCAGTCTTTAGATAGCTCAACTGTTTCAATTATATTTTTAAAATGAATACAACTTAGATAGATAGATAACTCTTTAGTGTACTCACCTTAAAATAAACTAACAACATACTCATTATCTTACAAACTAGTTAACGGTGGTACAATGGGCGGCCTTATCGCTAAATAACGATCTCTTCCAAGCAACCTTTTGGATTGTAAAGAACTTAACTTATATCCTACTGTAATTAAATATTATTATATAATATGCAGGACCTATATTATGGTTCGTCGTGGCATTCTATGGCCTATATCGCAGCTGTAACTACTGTGTAACTGTGCCTACAGGCTGATGATGATGAGGATGACGATTCTGGGTATAGGTTTTACGTTCTGCGATGGAATGGCTTGAACTGTCTGAAGGGCGTACTATTCGCCAAAGTGAGGTTTTCTCCACGTAACTCTTCTTCGAGGAATGAATATAAATGCACAAAAAAAATATATGTTGCTTATTAGACATTGAACTATAAAAACAACATGTGAAAAAATTCTAAGTATATTATAACTATATGAAAATAAAATCCAAAGAGAAGCTGTTTTGATTTTTAAATTTGTAACTACTTCTAAACGGCATCGAATGTTAGTATTTTTCTTTCACACAAATATTTGTAAAGGTTTTTTTCATAAAGTGAACATTCGGCAAGTCAAACAAATGATTAATCTGGCTACAAATAATTATTGTTTGTTTTCGATATGAAATTTACTCAGCGGGTCCGTGCACGGGCGACGGGCGGCAGTGTAACTCAGACTGTCGGACGTGGAGGTTGTGTCGCTTGTTGCTCCGAAATAGAATTTTTGATACAGCTCACATTTATTAGTAGTTCCTACTTGTAGGATACCTGCTATAATCGTTATTAGAGAGCCACAGTTCGCGCATGGACGCTGGAGTGTTAGTTATTATTTTAGTTTTATTGTTACTGGATTTGTAGAAAGGTAGTTAGGTTATACGACCTATATAGCGCATCGGGCGAGTAGCCGGCTGAGATGAGAATGGTTGCGGGTTCGATTCCCGCTGCGGGGCAAATGTTTGTATGATCTGCAAATATTTGTTCCGGGTCTAGGTGTGTGGTGTTACCACGGTACTCGTAGTTTCTGATACCAACGACACACGGGGGATCCTAGTGAGGGATCAGAACTATGTATGTGACTGTTGGGTGTTATTTTATGTTTTTAATGTAGGTATTTTTTCGCGCTTGACGCTTATTTATTTGTGACTATACAGTTCAGTTAGTATAAGGTTGTTATATTGTAAATGGTGTAGTATAGTTTATAGGTAGGTAATGAAAACTACCGAAGATAATTCTTTAGAAAAAAATCCGACTTCAATGCTAGAAATTTATCCCCAATACCTACAAGATTTTATAAAATAATAAAGTACCGCGTAGAAAAGGAACCAAAATGAGCCTAAACACGGCCAATCTACTATGATCCATCTAGTAGTTCCATTGTCTACCTTCCGTCTCCATCATCAGATCATCTCGCAGTCATCATCATATTGTATTCTCATCGGAACTAGACATGTTTGCCAAATTTCAGCTCTATCGGATATCGGAAAGTCGCCACCCGTGAAATACTTTTTTGTGGCATTTCACTGCGCTCGCCACCCTGAGACATATAGATAAAAAGTCTCATGTGCCTGTAATTTCACCGGCACCCTTACCCGGCAATGCAAGCACTATTACTCCTTTGCGGCAGAAATAGGTATTGTGGTAGTACTTCCCCGGACGAACTCTTTCACAAAAAAGCTCTACTACTACTAAAAGGAGAGTGGAGTTCCAATGGCCATCTCTGGTCTTCTTTATCAGTTCCATCACATCACCAAATGATACTTTCCGAATGCACATGCTTGATTTGTTGCTGAAAATACTGAAATCGCTATGTGTGTACTGTAACTGTACCAATAATATTTGAGGAGTTCTCTCAATTCCTCATGGATCCCATCATCAGAACCAGATTTTGGTTATCTTATGAATGGCACCAATCTGTAAGTATACCGTGTCAACTAAAAGAAAAAAAAATACAAATCGGTTCATAAATGTCATATGAGGTAACAAGATATGAGGTTACAAACATAAAATAAGGACACGAATTGAGAAACACCTCCTTTTTTTTGAAGTCGGTTATAAAGTCACATTGGTCCTCCTGACCACACCAACCTTAACTATACCTTTACTTTTTTTTTAAATATCTTTGTATATATGTTAGTTGTAAGGTATATATTACTATGGGCCTTTGTCTAGGTACAATGTACATTTTTCTCTGTTGCCTGAAATAAATGTATTGAATTGAATTTACTAAACAAATAAATACGACACGCCTAGGAACCTAGAGTAAAAAAGTCACATTATTCCTTTTGACCACACCTACCTTTACTAAACAAATAAATAACAAGCACCTAGGTACCTGGTGTAAGAACGTCACATTGTTCCTTGTGACCACACCTACCTTTGCTAAACAAATAAATACTACATGCCTAGGAACCTAAAATAAAAAAGAAACATTGTTTTCCTGACCACACCTAAATTTACTAAACAAATAAATACGACACGCCTAGGAAACTAGAGTAAAAAAGTCACATTGTTCCTTCTGACCACACCTACCTTTACTAAACAAATAAATACGACACGCCTAGGAACCTAAAGTAAAAAAGTCACATTGTTTTCCTGACCACACCTACCTTTACTAAACAAATAAATAACAAGCAACTAGGTACCTGGTGTAAGAACGTCACATTGTTCCTTCTGACCACACCTACCTTGACTAAACAAATAAATAACTAGCATCTAGGTACCTAGTGTAAGAAAGTCACATTGTTCCATCTGACCACACAAAACTTTACTAAAAAAAAAACCGACACGCCTGGGAACCTAGAGTAAAAAAGTCACATTGTTTTCCTGACCACACCTACCTTTACTAAAAAAATAAGTACCACACACCTAGGTACCTAGTGTAAGAAAGTAGCATTGTTCCTCCTGACCACACCTACCTTTAGTAAACAAATAAATACGACACGCCAAGGAACATAGAATAAAAAAGTCACATTGTGTTCCTGACTACACCTACCTTTACTAAACAAATAAATACGACACGCCTAGGACCTAGAGTAAAAAAGTCACATTGTTTTCCTGACCACACCTAAATTTACTAAACAAATAAATACGACACGCCTAGGAAACAAGAGTAAAAAAAAGTCACATTGTTCCTTCTGACCACACCTACCTTTACTAAACAAATAAATACGACACGCCTAGGAACCTAGAGTAAAAAAGTCACATTGTTTTCCTGACTACGAACATCTTTACCAAATAAATAAATACTACACACCTAGGTACCTAGTGTAAAATAGGCACATTAGTCCGCCAACGCTACACCCCGACATGTTTATAGGCCTGTTTGCATAGATAGGTACCTACCTATATACAGAGTGTATCAAGATATGGAGACTGGAAATGGTATGTACATTTTGTGATGTTATTAGAGAGGTTGATTGAAACAATTGCCACAACCTGCATACCTCAGTAGGTACTTACCTAGCTTACCACGCAAACCAAATCTTTGCTCATTCCGGCACCTGTTCTGGATGAATGAAAAGTGGGCATGTAGGTATAGTTTTGCGTATTGACCAATTCTGAAGATATCCATGGTGGGGAAAAAGTCGTGATTATGTGATATTTGTTGTTTTTTTTTCCTGACTACTTTAGTGAGGCATAGCGATTTTGACAAATGAAGTGTAAATCAGTTCATCTTTACCATGAGGTGGTTTTTGAATTTATATTTTTAAAAACACAATATGGCGGCCGTGCGTATCTAGAAGGGGCACGACTTTTTTATGTCATGAAATATGTCGTTTGAAAGGTCTTTCAAAATAAGGTAAATAAAGATTTGAGTGGTTCGTGGGAAAAACTAAATTTAGAAAAAAGTGTCTTCATAACTTATCTTGAATTAAAAATCCCGAAGGAAAAATTTCGAATGAAAATCTGTACCCTCTGTCTTTACGTTCGAGATTTTCCAGATTTTTCTTTCGAGATTTTCTGAATTTTGAAAGACCTTTCATAATACATATTTCACGACACAAAAAGTCGAGCCCCTTCCAGATACGCAAGGATGCCATATTGTGTTTTTGAAAATATAAATTCAAAAACCACCTCATGGTAAAGATGAAGCGATTGACACCTCATTTGTCAAAATTGCTATGCCTCACTAAAGTAGTCAGGAAAAATAAAACAACAAATATCACATAATCACGACTTTTTCCCCACCGTGGATGTTTTCAGATATTGGTCAGTATGCAAAATTATACCTACACTTTTGCTCAGTTCGTGCAGAAAAGGTGCAGGAATGAGCAAGGATTTGGTTTGCTTTGTAAGAGACTAGGTAGGAAATTCCACGAAATATTTTGTTTTTAGTACTTCTATGGCTATATTGTTTTCTTGTTGTAAATTCTGTTTCCTCGACTTTCTAAAATAATATACTAACATGAAAATCACAAAAATGTTATCAAATGGTAAGGTACTAGATACTTAGAGATGGTTATTTTATCTATAGGCTAGATACTTAGGATGAAATATTTTCGGTCGCACTCTTATAAGAAACAGAGTTGCGCATGTGTTAGGTAGGTAAGTACCTACCGAGGTAAGCATGTTGTGACAATTGTTCCCTAAGAACCAACCTCTCTAACTACACCAGACAATGTACTTATCCTGAGAGTCCCAATATCTTACACCACTCTGTATATAGGTGGGTACCTACTACCTACCTGTGAATACAGACCAATAAGTAAATAAATAAATAAATAATGCTGGACAGTTCACACAACATTATCTAGCCCCAAGCTAAGCAGAGTTTGTGTTATGGGTACTAGATAACTGATATAATTAATACAATATATAACATAGATAGATATATTTATTATGCATAGAAAATACCCAGAACACCCTGAACAAATATCTGCGATCGCACAAATATTTATTCCGAGGCGGGAATCGAAACCGCAACCTCCTGCGTCGCAGGCGAACCATCGCCCGACGCGCCACAGAGATCGTCATAAATATAAGGTGGTGCAGCGTTTCTGAGTGCTTTGCTAAGAAGTGAGAGGTAGCGGGTTCATTTTCCGAGGTGGGGCAATGTTTATATGATCTATGTCGTATTTATTTGTTTAGTAAAGGTAAGTGTGGTCAGGAGGAACAATGTGACTTTTTTGCTCTAGGTTCCTAGGAACCTAGAGCAAAAAAAAAAAAAAAAAAACGACACGCCTAGGCGTGTCGTTTTTATTTGTTTAGTAAAGGTAGGTGTGGTCAGGAGGAACAATGCTACTTTCTTACACTGGGTACCTAGGTGTGTGGTATTTATTTGTTTAGCAAAGGTAGGTGTGGTCAGGAGGACCATGTGACTATTTTACACTAGGTTCCTAGGCGTGTCGTATTTATTTGTTTAGTAAAGGTAGGTGTGGTCAGGAGGACCATGTCACTAATTTACACTAGGTTCCTAGGCGTGTCGTATTTATTTGTTTAGTAAAGGTAGGTTTGGTCAAGAGGAACAATGCTACTTTCTTACACTAGGTGCCTATGTGTGTGGTATTTATTTGTTTAGTAAATATAAGTGTGGTCAGAAGGACTAATGTGACTATTTTTACACTAGGTGCCTATGTGTGTGGTATTTATTTGTTTAGTAAATATAGGTGTGGTCAGAATGACTAATGTGACTATTTTACACTAGGTACCTAGGTGTGTAGTATTTATTTATTTGGTAAAGATGGGTGTGGTCAGGAGGACCATGTGCCTTTTTCTCTAGGTTCCTAGGCGTCTCGTATTTATTTGTTTAGTAAAGGTAGGTGTGGTCAGGAGGAACAATGCTACTTTCTTACACTGGGTACCTAAGTGTATGGTATTTATTTGTTTAGTAAAGGTAGGTGTGGTCAGGAAAACATTGTGACTTTTTTACACTATGTACCTAGGTGCATATTATATATTTGTTTAGTAAAGGTAGGTGTGGTCAGAAGGACTAATGTGACTATTTTACACTAGGTACCTATGTGTGTAGTATTTATTTATTTGGTAAAGATGGGTGTGGTCAGGAGGACTAATGTGACTATTTTACACTAGGTACCTAGGTGTGTGGTATTTATGTGCTTAGTAAAGGTTGGTGTGGTCAGGAGGACCAATGTGACTTTATAACCGACTTCAAAAAAAGGATGTGTTTCTCAATTCGTGTGTTATAACCTCATATCTTGTTACCTCATATATCATTTATGAACCGATTTGTAATTTTTTTCTTTCGGTTGACTCGGTATATTTACTGATTGGTCCCATTTATAAGATAACCAAAATCTTTTTCTGATGATGGGATCCATGAGGAGTTGAAAGAACTCCTCAAATATTATTGGTATACATATATACACACGTTTTTGCGTCGGGGGTTAAAAACAATAACCGATATTATTTATTTGGTAAAGATGGGTGTGGTCAGGCAGACCAATGTGACTTTTCTAGACTAGGTAGGTACGTGTGTGGTATTTATTTGTTTAGTAAATATAAGTGTGGTCAGAAGGACTAATGTGACTATTTTACACTAGGTGCCTATGTGTGTGGTATTTATTTGTTTAGTAAATATAGGTGTGGTCAGAATGACTAATGTGACTATTTTTCACTGGGTACCTAGGTGTGTAGTAATTATTTATTTGGTAAAGATGTGTGTGGTCAGGAGGACCATGTGCCTTTTTTCTCTAGGTTCCTAGGCGTCTCGTATTTATTTGTTTAGTAAAGGTAGGTGTGGTCAGGAGGAACAATGCTACTTTCTTAGACTGGGTACCAAGGTGTGTGGTATTTATTTGTTTAGTAAAGGTAGGTGTGGTCAGGAAAACATTGTGACTTTTTTACACTATGTACCTAGGTGCATATTATATATTTGTTTAGTAAAGGTAAGTGTGGTCAAAAGGACTAATATGACTATTTTACACTAGGTTCCTAGGCGTGTCGTATTTATATCTTTAGTAAAGGTAGATGTGGTCAGGAGGAACAATGCTTCTTTCTTACACTGGGTACCTAGGTGTGTGGTATTTATTTGCTTAGTAAAGGTAGGTGTGGTTAGGAAAACAATGTGACTTTTTTACTCTAGGTTCCTAGGCGTCTCGTATTTATTTGTTTAGTAAAGGTAGGTGTGGTCAGGAGGAACAATGCTACTTTCTTACACTGGGTACCTAGGTGTGTAGTATTTATTTGTTTAGTAAAGGTAGGTGTGGTCAGGAGGACCAATGTGTCTTTTTTAGACTTGGTACCTAGGTGTGTCGTATTTATTTGTTTAGTAACGGTAGGTGTGGTCAGGAGGACCTATGTGACTTTTTTACACTAGGTACCTAGGTAAAAAATTCTAACGATAGATAATAATGATATCTCTGTTGATATCACCATTTCCACGCAATCGAAGTGAAAGGCAGAGTGTATATCTTGTTCATAAAACCCATTTTATCCTCGAATTCAATATCCTCGCCTTCGGCTAGGGCAGATATGTCTTGTATAAATGGTCTTGTTTTATGCTCTTGGTGTACAGTCTACTAAAAATCCTATACTTTAATTACTATACTACATATCCTATACCTACTTATAAAACAGTTTTATTTATGACTAGCGAACCGCCCCGTCTTCGTACGGGATGTGAAGTTACTACCCGTGCGAAGCCGGGGCGGGTCGCTAGTTATACATATAAAACTTCCTCTTGAATCACTCTATCTATAAAAACCCGCATCAAAATCAGTTAGATCTAAGCATACATAGGGACAGATATAGACCGCGGAAAGCTACTTTGTTTTATACTATGTAGTAAGTAAGTAAGTAAGTAAGTAAGTTAGTAAAAAGTTTATTTTGATACACCATACACATAGTTATTTTTACATACAGTTTACAAACATATGATAGATATGTTTAGTGATGTAGGTACCACAGATACCTACCTATCACTGCAATCATACTAATAAAGAAGTATATTTTTGTAGGCAACTTAGTTCATACGAGGGGAAACCAGCGCTACTCCTCTAAAATAAAAATCTAAAATTTGTGAATCAAGTTTTGCGTCGCGGCGCGACGCGGCCGGCTGCGTTGAGTGAGCGCGGACCGAGCTCTGAGGGCCTACCACAAGTTTGGAATTTGTTACAACTCGGAATAACGAAAACCGAATTGCGAGTCGAAATGTCGTTTTTGTATGGAGAAAATGATAAGCGCCCCTAGCGGACTTGTTGAGAATCTCATTAAAACCATACATAAAAACAAATATCGACTCGGAATTCGATAGTCGGGATACCGAATGCAAAACTTAGACAAACCTGTGGTAGGCCCTCTGCGCGCGTAAATATGTTACGAGGAAATGTGGGTGGTGCGGGGAAAATATCTGACTCCGCCCAGATCGTCAAAGCCGTTGGCAGGTACCACCACCTGAAGAATTGATCCCCCCATTTATTTTGTATGATAATGTAAGACAAAACACAAAAGTGGAGGGGCGGCCCATGACAGTGGTTGGTAGAATATAATATATTTTTATTTATTTATTTTTTCATAAAAGGAACGCCAACAGCATATATATATAAACACATTTACAAAAATTATTCACTTAGTTTCGAGCTGATACATACACCAATTACAGGCGAACACAACATTGACACTTTTATCTTACAAACAAGGCAGACAACATTACTATTAGTACTCGTATTATTATTCTGTAAACTGAAGATTTGCATATTACTTTTAATTATTTAGCTTAGTAAAATATTGGCATTAAAACAGATATATAGCTAGAAATACATAACGAAAAATAAATATAAAAATATAAGCACCTATTGAACATAATTTAACTTTCTTGAATAAACTACTTAATATAAAATATAAAAAAAAAACATTATTTAAATCCTAAAAAAATACATTATTTAAATATATCGATCTCAGAACAAGGACTGCAGAGTCTTAGGCTGAAGTAGGTACTATTATTTTTCTGTGGATGAGATAAATAGATCTTACCTGATTAGCATGTGTAGGTACTTAGATATTACTCTCCTTGTCACTTTCAAAAACATGTCAAATCACGCGTGCTAGAGAGGGATAGAGACAATGCTTAGCATTAGAACGTGCTAAGTAACGTCTTTTTATCTCAGTCTTAGTCTGATTTAGTCCTTATTCTGTGGTATCGATAAATAGATCGCAATATGATTGCATTCAAGGATGTGTCATCGACATATATACTGCCATATATAAATAAATATATAGGCATAGGTACTCAGGAACAGTTCCATCGATGTGAGGAGCATTCGTAATGATGACCTACTTGTACAGTTAGCGACAAAAGTAGATTGACATTTCAATGCGGTTAATTGTGAAAAAATAGGAATATGTTTCAGAGTTGATCAGAAGTCCGATTAAGAAAATAGTTAAAATATAGTTCGGTAATATAGCTCCGATCTAGTGTTGATCCAATAAATGTCAGAAATAATATTCAACTCAACTGACAATAAAATGTATTGGTCTATACTCTATACAGTACGAGTCTTCATAATGTGCACAAATTAAAATGTTGGTAATTTAGGTTAATTTTATCGATGGAAAACTATATATTTTATTATTATTTTAAGACACCTTTTATCTTTTTCTTTGCTACAATGGCGGTATGTGATTATAACAAAATGTGAAAAAAGTTTTTCTGAGAATTATAGCATCTCATCATCGTCATCATTATAGTCTCTTATATTTACATACATAAAAACGCATATATTACATATTCACTCAAAGGGTAGGCAGAGTCTCAATGGGCCTCTTTTTATCGTGGGAATATACACATGACAAGTGGTGAGCTCATCGCTGCTTCCCACGACTGACTCTGCTGCCGTTTTCTTGCAGTAGATTTAGCCAGGACATAGGTATCTTATTTCAACGAATCTTACTAACAAGTCCGGGTGATCCTTTAGTCGGCTTTTAGGACATTCATGGGAGGAGATAGAGAGGTAGGTATATTCTTAGGCCGAACAAACAACGGCACCATAATGTTTGCAAATAAGTATTTTTGAAATATACTTATTTTTAAGCTTTTTTTACGCAAATTTTATATTGTTACCGGGACCATAAGCTGATCAAAATTAACCCAAAAACTATTCATCAACGAGGAGTTCTGTTTTCCACCTTCCGTCTCCATCATCAGATCAGCTCACTGTCACCATAATATTGTATTGTCATCAGAACTTGACAGGTATGCAACATTTCAGCTCAATCGATCGAGGTTAACAGGTTCAAAATTAAGTTTCAAGATTTGTCCCACACTAACATACTAACAGTTAAATAAAAAGGTTGTAAGAATGTCAAAACCCATAAATGTTAGCTGGTTCTATTGTCACCGAGTGTACCTACTATTGTATATTCTGTGACATACGATCTGTGTCATACAACGGCCCGCACATACACAATAGGTGAAAATGTAAACAAGCCTACTGACTCACGGTCATGTCTCAAAAACTAGTTCTGCACTCAAGTGTCAATTACTTTTACTTCCTTTGATGACGGTGAAGTGACAATAGATTCATGAATCTATTGGCTTGGCGGGATAACAAATGAAATAGGTTACATGTTACCATCATCATGTGGTCATGTACTCTGTGGCGCGGCGGGCGAAGCTCGGCCTGCGACGCAGGAGGTTGCGGGTTCGATTCCCGCACTCTGAACAAATATTTGTGCGATCGCAGATATTTGTTTAGGGTGTTCTGGGTATTTTCTATGTCTAATAAAAAATATCTATCTATGTAATATATTGTATTAAGTATATCAGTTATCTAGTACCCATAACACAAGCTCTGCTTAGCTTGGGGCTAGATAATGTTGTGTGAACTGTCCAGCATTATTTATTTATTTATTTTATTTATGTACTAGTGGTCGAGCTACGATAAAAAATACCGCAAATCAATGTACGTACAGGATAGCCGTTTGGTACACGGGTACTTTTAAAACAATAATTTTGAGCGGTACTAAGTATTCCCATGGGGAAGGCAGTAATCACGTTAGCAATATTTTGTATGGAAATTGTTTTTTTTTTCATAAACCGTAAACATAATGTGTGGTGTCAAATGAAAGGGCTTCATGAGCCAGTTCTTAAAATATACTACACCATTAAATTTCGTACACCTGTTTTCTTAAATCAAAGAAATAATTTAAAAACATACCAAGTTTTGGCCCAAACTTGGTAAATTTTTGTAAAACATACCTACGCCACAGAATATATAATAGTACAAAAACCTACGCCAAATGTCTCTAAGACATAAAGATCATAAGACATCTCTCTCACTCACACATAACCACAAGAAGGCTATTTTAAAAATTTACATTTATGTATTTAATTCTTTATTGCACAAAAACCCTCAAGGAAATTGTACAAACGGAGGACTTCATGCTAAGCAACATTTTCAGCCAGTCATCCATGAGGGTGAAAATATATTCCACTAACAAATATAGCTCTACATTAATTTTTTTTTATTTTACCTATTCCTTAGGCTCCATACTTCATAGTTCATAGTTCATTTATATTCATTTAGGTACGGAAATGTGCATCTGTTTGTGATTGTGAGTGTTGAATATAATAGTAAAATTAATTTAAATCACGAGTAAAGTAAGTACCTACCTAAAATTTTTAATTGTCTTATGTTCAGGATACCCAGATTTTCAAATGTTGTAACTCCGAAAATATTTACGTCGATCGAGGAAGTTGCAGGTATTCGTTTTATTATGTTGGTCACGCCGTTATAAGCCGTTTTCGAGAATACATATCACTGTGGTTTTATTCTTTTGTTTCACACTATTCTCGCGTAATTCACCTATTTTTAACTTATCTTAATCTTGTTATTGTAACATGTTATTTCTTTTGTTACAAAGAATCCTAGCTATAAAATTCTGTTTTTATGTTAATACAGTTTAAATTTAGGTAATTACAATTAGGAACTTAATTAGAATCTTGCTGCCAAACAAGATTGCTAATTGCATTGGATAATTGTTCAGTCTTTGAGAGATCGTGTAAAAACAAAGTTTTAGATAGTACTCGAAACTATATGAAGTTTCGTTTCCTTCCATACATTTACTTGCAGCGCCCCTAGCGGAAACGAGGAGAAAACTGAGGACGCTGTCAGTATATGTATGGAAGGAAACGTTCATAATTCATATAGTTTCGAATACCATCAAATTCTCGCAGTAGATGTGAAGAATCATAATTATGATAAAACCCAGAACAGTTTTCTAGAAAATGGCTGATAACTGTTACATTACCATCGTCATCAGCCGTTAGACGTCCACTGTTAGACGAGGCCTCCCGACCGAGCGGGCGAAGCGAGCGATGTCTTGCAACAACTGGCAAAAGCTTTCATCCGTCCGAATGTATGTTGGTACTCGCATAGGTACACGTCGTATTTTTCAACTACATACATACATACATAGATATATGCCTTTTTTCCCCGAAGGGGTAGGCAGAGCCTTAGTGGGCCTCTTTTCACAGTGGGTTGCACCATCGTCACAGAATATATAAAAGTACAAGTAACATCGTGGAATATAGACGTGACAAGTGCTTAGCTCATCGCCGCCATTTCTTACCACGACGTGCCACGACTGACTCGGCTAACGCTTTCTTCCAGTAATAACACATTCCATAATAAGCTAGCAGCCAAGATAACTCTTATACCAACGAATCTTATCAACAAGTCAAAGTCAAAGTCAAAAAGTATTTTATTCATTGAAATCACAATGATCATTTTGAATCGTCTTAAAAAATAAATTTACATTTACTCCTGTTCCAACGCAACCAGCCTAGAAGAATCAGGCAACAAACACGGTCTGTTTTTCTTTTGATGATCCTTCTTACTACTAGATGGGGAGCGCCTGTGTAGTGCCTCGAGAACAAGTGGAAGCTGATTCAAAGAAAAAAGGAAAATCAACTTAAAAGCCTTACATAGGTAGGCAGTCAAAAGTAAGATGATAGAGAAAATCAGCAAAAGTTCATAAGGCAGCACACTCTACGCTTGATATACTCATAAATAACACATCAATAATAAATTATATGTAGGTACAGACATTGCAATTTGACAAATTAGGTGTCGAGGGGCAGAGCGACATCAGGCCACGCGGCTTTATCATTAACATAGTCATGTAGTGTGTAATACGCTTTCTTAATTAAACTATTCTTTATGTAGGATTTAAATCTTCGAATCGAAAGTTTAGAAGCAACAAGTCCGGGTAATCCCTTAGTCGGCTTTTACGACATCCACGGGAGGGGACGGAGGGGTCTATTCTTAGGCCGGACACACCTCAGCATCTATCCTCTTAGCACACCTCATCTTAGGCATACGTATTTTAAAAGCTGACTTTATAACTAATTGAAGTAATTAATCAAATAAATGTTAGTATAGCTATGTGACAGGTTGCTGCATTTAAGGCGGAATAGGTCCACAGCATGTCTATAATGAGCTCTAGAATTTTAAAGTTTTTGATAAGAGATCTTACAGTTTTCAAGGAGAAAAAAATATATGGTATTATTAAGCTTTTTATCTAGTCTTCTTCTTCTTTCGTGTCAAAGTTTCACCATTATTCCACAATACACAAAGGTTAGCTGGTAGAGAATGCTTCTTAGCATTAAGTTCGCCTATGTACATTGTTTGTTATGTGCAATAAAGAATATTCTATCTATCTATCTATATATTTTTTATACATTATCGGAATAAAATTTGGCCACTGTAATTGCGTTCTCTGTGGCATTATTGAGGTCGTCCTTTGTGCAGCTGGTAGGGCACAACGGACAGGTGAGCAAATGGCGCATAGATTGAATTCATAAATGCAATACACTATTTGAATTACTTCACTCGATAAATAAAATATAAAAGATACCAATTTTTTTTAATTGAAATACCATTTTAGACTTACTTCTTACACGTTTTAATTTTTGAAACATTTGGTAACTTATTAATTATTATTTGAGTTACTGAGTCATCAACTTTAACAAAACTCTAAAGAACTGTATCTGTGGCTAGTGTGCGAGCCTGCATTCAAATGTATGTGAGATACTTGTCGGCGACTAGTCTCCGAGACTTGTAGGATACCTTCAGGATACTTGAATCGCCTGTGCGTATCGTAATGGGAGAAGGCATTTTTTATTATTTTTTTATACACAAAAACACGTTATCAGACCTTGCGCTCGCCATCTTTGTCTCATACAAAATGTTCGTTGAAACTGGTTGAACCTATAGCGCCTTAATACGTGAGAATGTATCTCATTATAATTGCTTGCATTATGTATGCAGCTGTTATAATAGGTAGGTATTCTTAACCACTGCAAAATATCTTTGTGATGATTAACATACACCTGCACTAGAGCTGTTTGTATTATTATATTATTTTTATATTATATTATTATGACTAACTAGCAGCGCCCCGTGGTTTCACCCGCATAAGCCTCGATTCCGTGGGGATATCGGGATAAAAATATGCCTATGTGTTATTCTGGGAGTTCAGTTATCTCCATTCCAAATTTCATCCAAATCCGTCCAGCCGTTTCAGCGTGAAGAAGAAACAAACACACGCACACTCTCACACACTCACAAACTTACGCATTTATAATATTAGTAGGATAGGATATTAACCGTGGTGTGTCCGGCCCATGAATAGACCCCTCCATCTCCTCTCGTGGATGTCGTAAAAGCTAAGGGATTACCTGGACTGGTTTTTAAGATTCGTTGGTATATAAGATTTGTACTGGCTGCTAGCTTATTTCAGGAATGTGTAATTACTGGAAGAAAGCGTTAAGCAGAGTCATTCGAGGGAAGCAATGGCGGATATGAACTCACCACTTGTCACTTCTATGCGATGGTGCAACCCATAGTGAAAAGGGACCCATTTAAGGCTCTGCCTACCCTTTCGGGGAAAAAGGTGTGTGTTTACATAGACACACACCTTTTTACCACGCTTTTATTAGCTTGGGTTGTATCTATCTATGTATGTATGTATATGTATGTATGTATGTAACGGAATCTTTGAGCATAATTTTCACCAATTTCCAAAAGTCTGATAAATTTGAAACTTTGCATACGTATCAAGGACCGATGACAATGCAATAATTTGATAACAGTTTCCCGTTATCCTTATTAGGACCGCCAGGATTAATACATTCTTTGAAAGATCCTCTGTAGTAAATGATGAGATTGCGAAATGATTTGTGAGAAATTTCAATACCACATGTCAACAAATAACTAATTGATAAATCGAACTAAAAAATGAAAAATAAATAATAGTTTAAAAAAACTAAAAAAACACGCTTTTATAGCTAACCGAACTAAAAAATAGAAAAATAATTTTCAATTTTAAAGAGTTTATATTACAGTAGTAGAAGATCCAACAATCAATCAGAATTTATCAGCCCAAAATAAAATTATAATAAAGTTTATGTTATTAACAGAAGAATTCAATTCAGAATAAAAACCGTGGGGTGCATTTTACTACTTTTCATAACTCTCCTATCATAGATAGTTGCCAACAGAATGATTGTTACATTTACTTTATCAAGCACCCCACGCTTTTTTTTGAATTGAATTCTTCTGTTAATAACTTAAACTTTAATATAATTTTATTTTGGGCTGATAAATTCTGATTGATTGTTCGATCTTCTACTACTGTAATATAAACTCTTTAAAATTGAAAATTATTTTTCTATTTTTTAGTTCGGTTAGCTATAAAAGCGTGTTTTTTTAGTTTTTTTAAACTATTATTTATTTTATTAATGTATGTACTATGTATGTAAATACTAAATCTTTTTATGGAGGTTAATAATCGATTTTCACACAAGGTCCAGGGTACGCAAGTAGACCGAGAGTAAATTCGTAAAGCAGAGCGTTAACAAAAAGTGAAGTCGCGGTTAAGTTTTCTTGGACTTTAATACGCTGTTCATGTTTACGACGATTCATGCTCAAGAACATGGGCAACTCCCCATACATTGTTTGACCCAACTTTTGTTGACTAATATAACGTAGTACAGTTGAGATACTTTTGGTTATTTATAATATATGTTAAGATAATAAAAATACTAATTTAATTTCTTGCGTAGAAGTTGGGGGAATGTAATGCAGCTTTTTGCGTTTTGTTTCACGCCAATGCAATGATGAGTTGATTAATCAAATTATTTAGAAATACAACTTTTGCTTCCCAACTTCAAAAAATATACAAGTTCTGTAGAAAAAATTGACAAAAAACAACATTAAGAACTGTACTAATTACTTCCTTGAATGGTTCATTTATTTATGACCTGGGTCAGCGGTTGCCCATCTCCTTTCAGCACAGTGGAAGTAGTAGGAGGTTTTTCATCTAGATCCTTTCAGAACTATTAGTTAGTCATCCAAGTCTAACTTTTTATTTGATTGAGTTAGAAATCGTAGACCGCGTAATATTTCGCTCAATTTCCCGTTGCGGAGAAAATAGGTCTTGACAGACAAACAAACTAGGTACAGACCGTTCACCGTAAGATGGCACCTGCGTTATAAGTACTCTTAGTCTGTGTCCCCTGCCTTGGGAATAGTGCCAACCATAGAAAAGTAAATACTCTATGGCAGGTGCCATCTTACGGTGAAAGGTCTGTAAGACTGAGATTTTTAACCCCCGACGCAAAATGAGGGATGTTAATTTTTGATCGGAATGTGTGTCTGTGTGTCTGTCTGTGGCACCGTAGCTCACGGGTAAACTGATTAGAATGCGTTTTATAGTTTTGTAGCGATGGTTCTTACACATGTTTTATCAAAATCGGTTCAGCCGTTTTATTGCACGGTTTTTTTTTTTTTTTTTGTAAAATTAACTTGTTAGTTTTGAGGTAAAAATGGAAGGTAGGTCCCTAAAAATGAATTTCGGCATATTTAATTAGCATAATAATTATTATTATGGGTAGGTCTTCTGATTGATGGTACCTATTAACTAATTATTACTCGGTAGATAAGAACATAATATTATGCAAATCACAAGGAATTTCGTAACTGTTCAAAAATTGCCGCTCAACTTTGATAACCTTGTTAATTTAAATGTTAATCAGATTCTTATACAACAATCTAATTCTACTGCATCAAATAATAAAAAGACGATGCTTTTATATAAGTTATTTTGATTCTAAAATAAAATATTAAATCCTTGAATGAATCGAAATTGGTAATGAAAGGTCAAGAAATCAATTTAAATGATCTGAGACTGGGCATTCAACCATTCAGCGTGGCAATGCAGCCAGCATCTTAGATACGCTTCCATCTGGTAGTGATTTGGATCAGTTGAGCTTTCTTTAGATAGTTTGCAACTGTCTTTAGATAGCCCAGAAGATGTGACAGAATATGGCCAAAGACGCTGGGTAAAGAACCCGTTTTTTTTAAGATATCACATTAACAATAAAAATGCGAAAGTTAGTGTGTGTCTGCGTGTGTGTATGATTGCTACACCGCCACGCTGAAACGGCTTTACGGATTTGGATAGAATTTGGGAAGAAGATAGCTGGCCTCATGGAATGAATACCACATGTGCTAATTTGTATCCTGATATTCCGAGGATATCGAGGCTTATGCTAAAACAATTGCTTGCAAAAAATTGCCTACTAATCCCTGATAAGGAGGCCGGCCATAGTCGGTCGTATGGTGCCAACCACCAGCTGTCACCAACCAGGTTTGGCTGGTAGAAAATGCTGTTAGCATTAAGCCCACCTTTTTGTAACATTATTTTATGTGCAATAAAGTATAAATAATAATAATAACTATGGTAACTCTGTTAGAAGGAATTCTTCAGGGCTCTACTAGATGACCTACCCTGTTCCTTTCAAATATCAACAATCCCATGAGGAAGTTATGGATGTTTATATAGGCTGAACCTGAATATTTAGGATAGAGCTAGATAACTATCGCTATAAACATTAATTCGTCGTATCACTGGTGACTTCTTGGTCACGGTGCGTTAGGTCAGTGACAATAAATCGATATAGATGTTGACCATTATTGAAACCTAAAACTATATTAATAATTAATTTGCTCTGTGACATTTAAAACAGGTTAAAAGATCAATAACAGAGTTTCTTTTTTCTAAATTTGAATTGAAGTTAATTGAAGAAAAAAACAAATACCTAGGTAACTTGTTTTATTGATTTTAATCTTCTAAATACTTATATGTTATATTAAAATCTATATATAATATATATATATATATTATATATGACACCATATTATTATTTTTTCTAATCTCTCTATTTATGGTAATTAGTTATTTTTGTAGTAATTATTTTACGAACTTGAATTGGAGAAAACCAATCAAAAAAATCCCAAATCAAAATTTTCAAATTAGATTAACTAAATGAAGTTTATAATATCATCTAGACTATATTATTTTTGACTAGTCACATGAAGAAGGTTACTCAGTTTAGATTAGGTATGCAGGTACAAACATTTTTTTGTATATTTGAGGTCAACTGAGCAATTATCCATCTGCCCAATGTTTTGTATATTGTGAATTTATGAATTAGAATTTAAAAAACAAAGGTAAGTATGATTAGGCTGGCCATAAAGCTCAGCGTGAGCGCTTGATGGACAGCCAAGTTCTATGCATGAAAACTGAAACCACAGGTAATTCGGCGAAGGTTCGCCTGCGACACAGGAGGTTGCGGGTTTGATTCCCGCCTCGGAACAAATATTTTTACGACCTGCAGATATATGTTCAGGGTGTTCTGGGTATTTTCTATGTATAATAATAAATACATATCTATCTATGTAATGTATTGTATAAGTATATCAGTTGTCTAGTACCCATAACACAAGCTCTGCTAAGAATAAGAATAAAAAGATTTTCTTATTCTTATTCTGCTTAGCTTGGGGCTAGTTAACAATGTTTAGTAGTAGTAGAGCTTTTTTGTGAAAGAGTTCGTATGAAAGAGTTGTGGAAGTACTACCACCATACCTATTTCTGCCGCAAAGCTGTAGTGCTCGCATTGCTGTGTTCCGGTTTGAAGGGTAAGGGCGCCGGTGAAATTACAGGCACATGAGACTTTTCATCTTTATGTCTCAGGGTGGCGGGCGCAGTGCAATGCCACATAGGGTGCGTCCTAGGTGAACGTGTCCTATGAGCTAATGCACTGTTCATAGGCAGAGGTTACCGCTTAACATCAGGTGGGGGCCATCTACTTGTTCCGTCATTCAGTAATATAAAAAAAAATTGTTTTTATGAAAACTGTTAATAACATTATTCTGAGTTGCTCCTCCAATTATCAACGAAAATATTCAAAAATGGGATACAAATTTTCCTCGACTGACATTACTCATATTGAGTCGAGAAAAGTTGGGGAACGACTAAAAATACCGGTGTAAGACTGAATATTTTAGATAAATCTACTTACATCATCAAGCACATACCCAGTCCATTGACTTACATCTTGCTCGTGCTTATTTCTATCCAACTCTTTAACCAATTTATACCAGTAAAAACGTAATCCATTGATTATTGAAACAAGTCTGTCTTGAAAATAATAAAACAACTTACTCTTCAAGGCCTTTCCCTCTGGAGTGCACCTGTTAGAATTAATCAAACAATCCACATAGTTCCTAATCAGTCTCTTATTCGTGAAAATCGCATCCACATCCAAATAGTCATATCGGCTGTCGTATTTGGGCATCGTTGACATTCTGTTCATATCCTGGCACATCACAGCGCACAGAAACACTGAAAAACAAATCACTGCCCGCATTTTGACGTTTCAAAACGTCACTTTTCAACTGTCATAATCTATTTTAATTTTCGTGCGGAATTTACCTCGCTATTTATTAAAAGTTATTTAAAGTTATCGCTCGTTATTTAAAGTTATTATTTTATATAGTTTTTGGGGATTTTTATTCACTTGCGTATTATTTTTATTTGATATATGTTCGCGCGTTTTTCGTCACGGCGCACGCGCGTCCGTAGCGTGCGGTCGTGCTGCTGTGTTTGCGCGTGAGAGGCAAGTCGTTATATCGTTGGGCAAGCTTTCTTTGATGCAGCCAGATAGCAGTGTCCTGGAAAAGGACAGGGTCATTTCAAGGGCATTTGAGATGAGAAGATCTCAAATCAAGAGAGATGAGAAAGGTGGGTTCCTTAAATTCCTTCTTTTTAGGGTTCCGTAGACAAATCGCATAATACGGAACCCTTATGAATTCGTCATGTCAGTCTGTCTGTCTGTCTGTGTATGTCTCAGCCATTTTTATTTCTGAAACTATAAGAGCTATGAACTATTAAATTCTGTGAACCGCATTAAGATTTTCACACAAAAATAGAAAAAAAAACAACAAATTTTTGGGGTAAATACTTAGAACTGAAACTCAAATTTCCACCAATTTGAAAAGGCACGCAATACACTTCCATTTCATTTCACTATAGGTACTTGTGCTCTATAGACGAGCTACATTTATTAAAATGCCACCAAAATTATATGGAATAAAGAATATAAAGAATGGGAAACGGGATTAGAATATTTAGTAAAATACATTTATTTACAGAAAGAATAATACAACTTATAGAAGTAGGTACGTACAAATTTTAAAAAAATACATCCCTGAACGACCCTGAAGGAATTTGTAACCAAGCGGGAAAACCTCAGATGGAAGCTCATTCCATCGTTTGTAGGTATGGGGAAGAAATGGTCTCGAGAAACGAGTCGTACGAGAAACCCAGGGCTCTATGATGTGAGGATGAGCTTTGTCACGGTGCCGGGATGAGCGATAGTAAAATCTCGAACATTTACCTAAGTTATCAACAAACATGTTTCTTGATTTTAAATAAAAAGAAGAATCATTATAAGCAATGTGTGATGAATAGGAAAAACAAACCATTATAAATTATGGCTTATCGGTTTGTTTTTAAATAAATGCCCTAACTACTTAAATTTATGTGCTAATTCTCGGATTAACGCCCCCATAAATCCCCAGATTTTTGAGTACTGTTTGTTGACCTTTTGATTTACAAATAATTGTTTTTTTTATATAAACTCAAAACCTTATTCTAAAAATATCATAAATTTGAAAGTTGCTTCAAAGTTGCGATGTTTAGGTGCTTGCATGTTTGTTACTACATAACGCCGAAACGATACAACCGATTTTGATAAAATTTGGTACACTGATAGATTATGACCTAAATTGAGCTGTAGAACAGAATAACTAATAGTACAAACAGTAGACTACTTTTTTCCTTGTAAAGTCCAAGCTCATCGATACTCTAAAACCGCTTAGCCAACACCGACCACTCGGATCTCTCTGCGTGTTCTACAACGGGGAATGCTCCGACCTAATCAAAGGCTCCCACGAGCTTTACCATTGCTCTTCCAGGCACCCTGATAAAGCTCATCCACACATCATAGAACCCTCGGTTTCTCGTACGACTCGTTTCTCGAGTTCCTTTCTTACCCATACCTACAAGCTGTGGGATGAGCTACATCTGAGTTTTTCTCGCTTAGTTACGACAAGTGCAGCATCTAGAAAAGTAAAAAAAACTGATCGGCAACGCATCGACTACCCCCTGTGTCGCCGGTGTCTATAAGCGACGGTGACCACTTTACATCAGGTGGGTCGTAAGCTAGTTGGTTTATCTAGTCCATAAAAACACGCATACTAGGAACAGCCGATTACACGCCCGCGCCGGGCCAGTAGAGCCTCCATAGAAACTAGTATTAAGCATTATTAAGCATATTATATTTATTAGCAGTATTAAGAGAGTGGTCTGTGAAAATGACACATCGAGTTTTGACACTATTCCATTACCTGTGACCTCCACCTTACGGTGGGATTTGGAACTAATTAGGTAAACAAACCTCTCAACCGTACAATTGTGTAGAAAACACATTACTTGTTTTGTCAATTACTTCATTGAATTTTTGTTCTGTACGTAATCAGATAAATGTGAAAATAAAATCAATGTATACCACCTATACAATCGTTGCGTGGCTGACTGACTCAGTCACTGACTATCAACGCGAAGTCTAAACCCTAGGTCATAGGACCTGAAATTCACATAGGTACATTTCTTTTGTGGTATAGCGGTGCACTAAGAAAGGAATTTCCTAAATACACACCCTAAAGTGGTGCAGCGGGATGTTGAAAATTGTATAGCAAAAACTGCACGCGGGCGAAGTCCCAGGCGTTCCACTACTGGATACTTGAGAAATTTCTGTGCACATGTTGTGTTTTACATATTATGCTGTGTGCTTCAGGTTTCGTTATATTTTATAACAGTTTTATTCGTTTTATTTTACCCCAAATAGACAAAGTGTTCAACAACTTCAATAACTGTACCAATATGGGTGCAAAGTTAGTATATAAAAACCATCATAACCGAATCGCAAATGAACATGGGCAAGAAATGAACAAACCCACAAAAATAACCAAAAAATACAGGACCAAAAAAAACAAAATTAAATCAAAAACGCCCTAAAAACTCTCACAACCTAAGAAGCCCTACAAACCTTTAAAAAAACCCTTCCAACTCCTAAAAACAGAGGGTTTAGCCTACCCTACCTCCCTAGAGTTCATACAAGTCTTAAACTTTAAGAATCAATTAAAACCTCGTACAAACCCATACAACCCAATTTAAACCGGTACTGAACGACGGACCTTGCTCAGAAAAATATCTTGGGAATCAGGATTTTTCCCAGCAGGGCCCAAATTAGATCATTTTCTCCGCCTCAAAACTCACTATTCTGCCAAACTTCCTGCTGATGTTTTTTTTTCCATTAACTTTCATCCACTAATATACCTACCTTGTTTGTTTATATTAATTTGAATGTGTATGTGCGCCTACTTTTTGGCGATTGTACCTAGTCAACCTTTGGAGGTTTTTAAGGTACAATATTATACCTAATTAAATGTGTAAAATATATTGTGTATGAAATAAATAAAAAACAAAAAAAACCTACACGTGTAGGGCTGTTTAAAAAAACGCTCATACAGTGATTTTATTATTTAAAACTATTAATTTAATCCTATTTCGTCAAAATAGTAACAGTTTTTCGAGTTATTTTGTACAGAAAGACAGATAAAGAAACAAATAAATTATATAGGTACCTACAAACTATGTTGGAAGAAATTCACGTAATTGAAACATACTGACCACAAATTGGCATAAAAAAACGGCGCGGCGAGGACGTTGCATTTGACATGACTAGTAAGACATTTTCAAACATTTATCGGCTTCTAAATTCTAATTTCCATGTACAACCACAGAATAAATAATAGTACCTACTTCTTGAAACATGCCATGAATTGGTTTGGCGTCTTTATGAAAGGATTATAGGAAATTCAAACCCTAAAATCAATTGTGTTGAAGACCTCTGTAGCGCAGCGGGCGAAGGTTGGCCTGCGACGCAGGAGGTTGCAGGTTCGATTCCCGCCTCGGAACAAATATTTGTGCGATCGCAGATATTTGTTCAGGTGTTCTGGGTATTTTCTGTGTATAAAAATATCTATCTATGTATTATATTGTATTAAGTATATCAATTATCTAGTACCCATAACACAAGCTCTGCTTAGCTTGGGGCTAGATAATGAAATGTCCAACATTATTATTATTATTTATTATTAATTAGGGTCATAAAGTTTGGAAGTATTGTTTGTTATTCTATTAATATTAAAAATTAAAGCGGGCCCCCATACAAAAAAAGTGATTTTGACAAACGCTGTATCTCTTGATCCGCAATAGCTAGACACAACAAAAAAATAAAAAAGTGAGTTATAAGTAGGTATGTACCTACCTAGGGGAAAACAAACATGTTTATATTTACTTGCCTTATTTTTATTAATTATCATCATCCGCCCAGCTGGAAATATAACATTTCCATAGAATGCCACGACGACTGGTCTTGAGCCGCCTCCGTCCACAGACTTCCCGCGACCTTTATAAAGTTTGGTACATTGGAAGTTCCCCTCCCACACTGCGTCGTCCGGTTGTTGGTCGCCACTCGAGGACTTTATTTCAGTCATCTTAATAAGTGCGTGTTGCCAGAGATGACTTACGTGACTGAGACGTGATCGCTAACTATCACACACACAAAAGCTCAAAGTATCACAGCGGGCTATGCATGGAGAGAGCTATGCTATTACCATCAGTGTACAAATACGTAGTCTGCGACAACCGTAACTACAAGAAATATTGTTACGAGATATTCGCGCCTAAAGTTTTTTATCTTATATTAGTGATCAATGTCTTTGTAAATATTTATCTGTTATGATTTTGATCTGTACGATCGCTACGATCATTCCCTTTAAAACTGTGTTTATTATATCGTGATAACATTAATGCTTTTTTATTATTTAGTAAATAATACTTGTTTAGTGTAACATTATTTTAGAACGTGCTTTACCTAAGCATGTGCGCCGTATGTAACATAGTTACTGTTCGCATGTCTAGGGATTTTGTTATGGTGTTCAACAAACGGAATATGCTCAAGATTTACTAATCTTATGTGCGGTAACATAACTACTAACTCAGTTATACACTTTATTGAGCTGGGAGAAAAAAAAACTGTAAGTAAGACCACAGAATAAATAATAGCAAGAACAAAAGGCTCACATCGTGAAAAAAAAATAACGAACCTTGCTGGGACGCAACAAAGTGCATTTCAGTTCGCATAAGTGCTTAGTGCCTAGCGCCAAAACCACCTTAACACCCTAAACACCCAATTCACCTAAACATTGGCGCTCTCTTGTAAATGTTTGAATCTTTTTATTTGTGTATTATATTTTTGTTTAGTACTCAATTTATAATTTTACTAGCTGTAACCTGCGACTTCGTCTGCGCAGGATTATTAAGTAGCGGAGTATTATAAAGCTAGTATTATTAGACTTTCGCTGTTGAAGTAAGTTTCAACCGCGTAAGTCTCGATCCCGTGGGAATATCGGGATAAAAATGTGCCTGTGTTATTCCGCGAGTCTAGTTATCTTTATTCCAAATTTCATCCAAATCCATCCCGTAGTTTTTACGTGAAAGAGTAATTAGGATAGGATATTCGGTTACCAAATTACTCCTGCATTCTGCTGCTCGCCTGGTACATTGAAAAGAAAGAAAGAAAGAAAGAAAAACATTTATTTGTGTCACCAACATGGATGTACTAGTAACAGTCAACAAACAATATTCCACACAAAAATACACACACACACACACACACACCTATACGTGTCCTGACGTCCTTAAGAGGACTATAGTGGTATGTCACCAACCGAGGACCCTCTGAAAAACTAGGTTAGCGACCTCTTAGGGAATTGTGAGTGCGCCAGAAAGAGAAAGAAAAAAAAACATGACTGATGAGCCAAGTCTTATAGCTCTATGTCAACATTTTTTCGTTTGAATTTCTGTGAACAACGTGGGGTCTTAATTACACGCGAAAACGTTTATAGCGACATCCTTTCGAGGACTTTTGTGTGAGCCAAGCGAGGACCATATCATTTGACCAGGGATGACCATATGAGGACTCAGTTTAACACGTTTTTTCTTGATCCTTGTACAAAGTGAGGACGTTGTGCTAGATTTTACATGAACAAACTGAGGACGTTTTTCCGGGTAGGGCGTGTACAAAACGAGGACCTTGTAATTTTATTTTAGTTTTTCTTCCTACACTGTTCATAAACAATGAACTTTGCGAGGACGTTTCTTTTTTAAATTCCAACGTCCAATTTAAGTTTGTTTTTACTATTAACCCAATAATCAATTAAGCAATTTTTTCAAAAACAATTTACCGGTTGAACTAAAAACAAAGGTTATGGAAATGTGTTTGTTCCCGTGCCTCACGTATGCGTGTCAGACATGGCCACACACGAAGAAGACACTGGAAAAATAAGAGAATGTCAAAGACTCGAGAGAAGCTACACCTGGTCATAAGCTGAAGGAAAAAAAACAAAAATATCGTAATTAGAAAAAAGATAAAGTTTGCCTTTATCTTTTTTCTGACGCTGTGAAAAAAGATCTTCAGCTAAAGTGGAAATGGGCTGGACATGTACAGCGAGCGACAGACGATAGGTGGTCGAGAACTATAACTAACTGGTACCCCATGGACAAAAAGAGACGGCCTGGAAGACCGCATAAACGTTGGAGCGATGACATCGCTAAAGTGGCAGGCATTACCTGGAGCAGAGCAGCTAGAGATAGAGAGAGATGGGGGGCAGATGGTGGAGGCTTTTACCGCTCAAAGTGATATTTGCACTGGTCGAGATACCCGAAAAACGGATTAACTAATTATGTACAACATATTAAGATAAGTCAATAAATGGTTATATTTAAATATTAGAGTGTAAGAGTAATTAAAGCTTATATTATATTATATTATATATTAACCCAATACACATAATATACAATACCTCGTATAGGTTACGAGGTAAAATTAAGCTTTATTATATCATCTTAATTATTATTTATAGATGCCCTACCTAAAATGATGTGTTACCTAATACACATCATTTTAGGTAGGGCATCTTTATTATACTTTCAGCCACTTGACGACATAGGCCTTCCCCATAGAATTCCACGATTGATGGTCTTGTGCCGCCCCCATCCACTGAATTCCCGCAAAATTATCAGTGTCAAAGATTCATCGAGTGGGGTCTATTAGTAAAACTAAACAATAATACAAATAAGTTGGATACAAAATATTTACAATATATTTATTTACCAAAGTTATTCACAAATATGAGGCACTATTTCCTCACTTTCAATATTGTCACAAGAAACCAAAAATCGTTTTTTTTTCTTTATATTTGGCGTAGCACGTCTTGTACATTTACCATTTATTCACAGGGAATAATCAAGGAATAATCAATTTTTTTGTAAATATAAATTTAAAGGGCAGACAAATAAAATTTCATACGAAAAATTATGAAAAAAATAACTAAAAATGTAGTCAATAATTCAAATTGTAAACATAAACTAATTAATTATTACTCATTGCAGATGTCATGTTAAAATTAAATATACTAAGTAGCAATTACCTTAGATTTTATTAAATCTAATCTAATTTAAAATTATTTCATTTTGCCCGATGTTGATCTGCTCGCTTCAGTGAACAGCTACGTTTCGGTGAACTCTTTGGGGCAACCGAGGGTTTTGTCTGTGTGATTATGATTATGTGATTATGAACAGATAGAACAAGTTGCCGTCGTCTGTCTTTCCTGAAAACTATAATATAGGTATATTATGGTAAATAGGTGCCTTCTAGACCTTCGTGCTACAACGTAGGCTGCATCGTCACTTACCAACAGGTGAGATCGCGGTCAATCGAGGGTCTATCACAGTTAAACAAAAACAATCACAGTTAAATTCATATTTTTCATGTTCGTTTAGTTTTGAGATTTGAGTGATTTGAGTGGTTTGTGGGAAGACGAAAGTTGAGCGTGGCACTGGACAGCGAGCCAAAAGACATACGGCAGGCTGCTGTGCCAGTAGGGGACTAGATTGGAGACTGCAGGGACTCCCGAACCCCCAATCATGGCCATCGGGTCTTCTCATACATTATCCAGCCCAAAGTCCTTTATTTGAGAGAATGTTGCATTAAAGACTGTCGGAAAGCAGGGGACATCGCTTGTAATTTTTTAAAATTACATTTTTACGTGAAATAGTATATTATAGGAGGAGGTATACATAGGCATAGGTTGTTTTGATTAACATTTTGTATACAAATGATTCGGTCTATGTTATCATAATATATGATAACGTGGACATCGGGAAAGTTTTTTAATTATTTTATTTTATTCCCGTTGTCAACGTTAACGTGGACAAGCTGAACGTGAACAACGGGAATAAACCGAGAGAACGTGTGTCAGACTTTTTCAATTAGTTGTACTAACCGAGGACCTTATATTTTCTTCATACCTATGTCAAGTTATGTAGGAACTAAGCGTGGACTTTTTTGAACACGGTATACATCACCCTACAGCAGGCTTGTCCGAAGTGAGGACATTAGACTTTTTGGAGTTGATATACAGAACCAGAATAAATAGTTGAACCAAAACTCTGTACTATTATTTATTCTGTGCCAAAACGTTATATTTTCTTCATACACAGTTCAAGTTACGTGAATACAAGCGAGGACATTTTAATATTGCCCTACAACAGACAAATCTATGTTAAGAAATCACGTACGCACATTATAATGTGGGTCTGGATACCCATGTATAATATGTATATGTAATTTACCTTCTACCGGCTCCAGAGGCAGAATTTAATTTAATTATTTTAGATTTTTATTTTAAGCTCATTTATTTGTATAGGATGGGCAGCGTTCAGGAAACAACCCCATATTGACGAACTCTGTAGTGCGTCGGGCGAGTAGCTGGCTGAGATGCGAGAGGTTGCGGGTTCGATTCCCGCTGCGGTACAAATGTATGTATGATCTACAAATATTTGCTCCAGGTCTGGGTGTTATGGTGATACTCGTAGTTCCTGATACCTACACACGACACAGGGAATCCTAGTGTGGGATCAGCCTAGGTATTCGGGGTACAGTGAGGTGGTTAAGTGAAGTGTCAACTTGCGCGCGTCGATGCCAAAGGCCGGTCATCATCGGGATAAGAATACCAGAAATAGTAGTTGCATATAAGAATGAAGCCAAAGAGAAATACTTACTTTTAGCTTTCGTTTCTTGACCGTGTTTATTTACTGTGGATCACACAAGCGTAGGAATATAGACGTGAGCTGACTCGGCTTACGCTTTTTTTATCGCGAATGTTAGCGCAGGTGAAAAAAAATGAATTTAAAATTCCTACAATAAAATTCACAGCTTTTGACAAACAGATCAAATCATCCATATAGATAAAGCTGTCATCATAGACGTATAATTTTTGCTACGCTGAATAGACAAACGAAGCATGGGAGAGAGAAGTCATTTTTAAATGTACCCCGTGCAAGAATAAATGATACAGCAACAATTGTAATGAATGTGACATGTTTTTGCTTGAGAAGATGCCCATAGCGCCCGGTCTCTTTTGCAGTTTAACTAATTTTGTAATTTTTTTAGTAATCTTACTATTCAATAACAAATATTACTTTGTATGACAATGGTGTCGTGTTCAGTTTGTGACTGTGAAAATACAAGACGTAATGATCCGGGAAAATACACGTTTCACAGGTAAATAAGAGATTATTGGTAGTTCGGTTGTATTGCTTATTTTATCAATTCTGCTTTAGTGAATGACCTAAAAACTAGTTTCATTCGTAGATTAGGACTTTCCCTTATATTTTTTAATAATATTTCGTTGCTGGCACCTATAAATAAACAATATTATAAGTAAAATATAAAAATGTTTGATTACGATAGGGCTTGGCCAAGTGATGACGTCAGAAATATCGATAGTCCTGTTGCAGTCTTTATCTTAGTACCTGCCTATAAATTAAATTTTTGTCCATCCTCGAATGGAGGTTTAATTTTGTTTGGAGTAAATATGTGTGCTCTGTTAACATTTTACCGTTTTTTTTTAATCTAAAATAACCAGGTGGACATTGAGGTGTGTGTTTTTGTATTGAAGCACCACGGGTGTTTTTGTTGCAGTTTGTGTAGTAGATATTTTGGAGTAAATATTTACGTTGTACACACGCCTTTTTCCCCGAAAGGGTTTTTTTATAACAAAAAATATTGTTTCTTTCTGCTTGATAAAGTAATAGGTAACAAATTAAATTTAAATATACCCCAAAAATTCCATTCCAGCGGGGCTCGAACCTGCACCCTCGAAAAAAATGGTTATCGGTTATAAGAAGAGTGGGATGGACTCAAAAAGGAACTCCACTAGGTATCTGCAGCAAAGATTTTGAGTTTAAATTCAATAGGGAAATTCTTAGATCCCACCTAAATAAAACCATAATATTTAGGGGTCAATAAATAATGAAGGTTTATTTATTAACTGTTTTATTTCTCCAAACGATCCCTTAAAAATAAGAACAAAAATTAATTTATTCAAAATTGGAATAAGAACCTTATTCTCTTTATGACGTCAAATCTGCCAAACTGTGTTATTCATGAAAGACTTAATCTGCATTAAGATGTATTTATCTACCATACACATCACGGACGGATGATAAATTCTATCGACAATGTAAAAGTGTTGATCGAGGACAACACTATTTATAACTTACACATAGAGTTTCACAAACACGTGCACATATTTTTTTTTGTTTCATCTTCGTTCTCTCATTGTGTATCTTGTACATACTAGATCTATGGCTGTCATCGAGACAGCCATTAATTTTTGACACACCTAACATTACCGAAGTCAAATATTATCTTACTGCGCAACGCGTGACTTCACCCCGTGACTCGCTCAGCAAGTTCACCGAGCCCCGAATACCAGGGCAGGACTATGTATGTGACTGTTGGGTGTGTGTTTATGTTTATATCTTCACGTCACAGATACTGCAGAGCCATAACATTAAAGTTTGAATGTTGGAAGTGATAACTCACGGGACTAAAACTTTTTTTTTTCATACTGGATACTTAAAATGATGGAACAAGCAGATGGCCAACCTGATGATAAGGGGTACCCTTTGCCTATGAACAGTGCATTTTTATATAGGTCACGTCCATCTGGGACGCGCCCTATGTGGTCATTGCACTGCGCCCGCGCACAATGGGACATGTAGATGAAAAGTCTCATTTGCCTGTAATTTCACCGGCAACCCTTCAAGCCAAAATACGCGCAACGGGCTTTGGAGAGAGCTATGCACGCAGATTCTGTATCCGTACCGTAAACGATCCGTAGATCGTGGACAAACAAAGGTCTATCAGTGTTAAAAAAAAAAAAAAAAAAACCGAGATCCCTGACATAGGTCTCAAAATTAAAATTAGCAAGTTTAAATTGTAATGGGCAGGTCATATATATAGCTCGCAGAACCAACAACTATAACATAACATAACACCCAACAGTCGCATACATAGTCGTGATCCCAAACTAGGATTCCTAGTGTCGTTGGTATCAGGAACTACGAGTACCATGGTACCTTAGCACTCAGAACAAACATTTGCAGATCATACAAACATTTGTCCCGCAGCGGGAATTGAACCTGCAACCTCTCGCATCTCAGCCGGCTACTCGCCCGACGCGCTAAAGTGGTCGTCAACCACTGGGGAATAATGGTTCTCGAATGGCCAACCTCGAACCGGAATACGCACAGTAGAAAGCTTATCCCTTTTCAATTGGCCAACGATATTTTTAAAGTCTCATGAAGTCGTTGCATGCAGGCAACTCAGGACTTTCATTGAGGTATTCTTATTTGAATAGCCAATAGTCTGATATTTATACCACCATCCATTTAGAATGCGTATTACGAGTAGGTAGGTACATACATAGACATACATACATAGACACACGCCTTTTTCCCCGAAGGGGTAGGCAGAGCCACAATAGGCCTCTTTTCACAGTGGGTTGCACCATCGTGGAATATAGACGTGACAAGTGGTGAGCTCATCGCCGCCATTGCTTCCCACGACTGACTCAGCTAACGCTTTCTTCCAGTAATAACACATTCTATAATAAGCTACCAGCCAGGACAAATCTTATACCAACGAATCTTATCAACAAGTCCGGGTAATCCCTTAGTCGGCTTCTACGACATCCACGGGAGGAGACGGGGGGGTCTATTCTTAGGCCGGACACACCAGGTAATCTATGTAAATATAGACGAAGCCGAGAGCGGGTCAGCTAGTAATATAATAAAAGAGCGAATGAGGATCTGATGATTGACCTGGACGGTAGATTATGGAACCCTTGAATGCCTACTGCTTATCAAATTTGTCTAAATGGGGCAAGATAATCGACCTGGAAGGCGGTATTCGATCACCTCTCAAGCCAAGGTAGGAAGCGTGCAATGCGAAGTTTCAGCACGAAGGTATGGGAAACTTATTTCTATAACTTTTTATTTATTTAGTGAAATAGTAATTTGTTTTAAAGTTTTAATTTTAATCTTAAAACCATATATTTTCAGAAACGTATCAATAGAGCCGGAGGTTACCTACATTCAAACTCACAAAGTTTATATACCTACTTTAACCTAGGTAAAATACACAAAGTGTGCGTTATCCAAACGAGGACAGAAAATTTATATAACACACTTGGAAAATTCACTGTTGTAATATTACTGATCGAAGCGAGGTCGTTAATACACATTGTTCGGAAAAGCTACCATTACGAGGTCTTGTGTGTTAAATTCACACATAAGGCCTCGGAAGGTACAAAGAACATGACAGAGTGTGAAATGGAGTGTATAGAAGGCGATAGTGGCGCCGCCTGGTGGTCACACACTGTCGGGGTGTGAGCATGACTTATCGTGACCAAAACGAGGTTAGGCCAATATTTCCGTTTCAAATATACAATAAGACTCAAAATCGCGCGTAAAATACGATGCAATGGTCCGATCGATACGAGGACCCATGAAAAAGACCTCGCTTTGAAAATGTCCTCGGGTGTGCCTTGTGTATTCAATAGCAAGTCCTCGCTTGGTACTTAAGGTCAACACACACACACACACCCTCACACACACACACACACACACAGAAACAAAGATAAATAAAACATTGGATGAAAAGTATTCGCATTGCTGCTGCGCCCTGCGGTGTTTTCCGCATAGGTCTCGATTCGGTGGGAATATCGGGATAAAAATGTGCCTATATGTTATTCCGGGAGTCCAGTTATCTCCGTTCCAAGATTCATCCAAATCCATCAAGCAATTTTTACGTGAAAGAGTAACAAAGATACATCCATCCATCCATCCATCCATCCTTCCATCCATCCATACTTACAAACTTTCACGTTTATAATATTAGTAAGATACCTTTTAACATTCTTTGTATTTTTGAATTTTAAAAACAAATTAAATTTAAATTAAATGACTATTCCAAGTATATTCGGTACAAATTTAATCTGCGTAGTGTTTTTTTTTCGAATGGAATTAAAAAGATTTAAACTTTTGTTTTCTTGACAAAATCCGAATAAATTTATGGATATAATACTTGTTTTTGACTTTGTACGATAACACGTGACGCGTCGAAATAATAACTTGTTAGCTTTCCATGGCGCATGCACTATTAAATTGTTTTGACCAAATGTTCCCATTTTTAGGGTTCCATACTCAAAGACAAGGGACCCTTATGGATTCCCTTTGGATTTTCATATTGTGTCCTACTAATATTTATACCATCAATTTGTACATATGTTTAAGCAAATAAATTATCTTTATCTTTATCTTTATCTTTATCTTTATCTTTTATCTTTCGTCATGTCTGTCTGTCTGTCTGTCTGTCCGTGTATGTCACAGGCTTTTTTTTCCGAAACTATAAGAGCTATACTGTTGAAACTTGGTAGGTAGATGTATTCTGTGAACCGCATTTAGAATTTTACACAAAAATTTAAAAAAAACAATTATTTTTGGGGTTCCCCATACTTAGAACTGAAACTCAAATTTATTTTTTCATTAATGTGGGTTATCTGTGGATAGGTCTTCAAAAATGATGTTGAGGTTTCTAATATATTTTTTTTCTAAACTGAATAGTTTGCGCGAGAGACACTTCCAAAGTGGTAAAAATTGTGCTCCCCCCCCCCCATAACTTCTAAAATAAGAGAATTATAAAACTAAAGAAAATATATGATGTACATTACCATGTAAACATTCACTCAAAATTGGTTTGAATGAGATCTAGTAAGTAGTTTTTTTTTAATACGTCATTAATCGTAATCCATCCAAGAACTTTTATATTATGTTACTTGCTGCTACGGAACCCTTCATGGGCGAGTCCGACTCGCACTTGGCCGCTTTTTTTATGGTTATTTTTGGAAATTGTTATTTTGTACCTTTTTTTTGCATAGAGTCAATCTTTATAGAATACTGACTATCCATGTTTTTTTTGTTGTATTTGGAATAGTGGTGTATACCTTATTTTATACCAGTCAGTTAAATCATCCTAACGATGAAGTTATAAGTTGGTAAATATTGCTACAAGTATCTCCTATTTTTTTTTTTTTTTTTATACTAATGATTGACGGAACAAGCAGATGGCCCACCTGATGTTAAGCGGTAACCTCTGCCTATGAACAGTGCATTACCTCATAGGACACGTTCACCTAGGACGCACCCTATGTGGCATTGCAATGCGCCCGCCACCCTGCGACATAAAGATGAAAAGTCTCATGTCCCTGTAATTTCACCGGCACCTTCAAACCGGAACACAGCAATGCGAGCACTACTACTTTGCGGCAGAAATAGGTATGGTGGTAGTACTTCCCCGGACGAACTCTTTCACAAAAAAGCTCTACTACTACTACTTTCTGGTATAAATAGCACTAATTATGATTTCTTCTTTTATTTCTGCAGTTATACATCTTGCCATAACTTTTGGTACGGCTTCTAGAAAACAATGTGTTAAAAAAAACTAGTTAATATATTGTGATTTTAACTCAACACCGTGACTAGTTTATATTTTGGGGTTCAATCCTCCCTATCTACTTTTACAGCAAAATCTCTCTCAGGTACGTTTGATGTAAAAAAACTGGAGCATGTGTGTGATTCGTGATCTCGATAATTATAAAAATCCCATGTTTCCAGAACCTTTACACAGGTATTGTTTGAATTGACACAATTTATAAAATCCTGAAAATCATAGATTTGATTTGCTGATTTTGTTATCTTGTAGGCAACCAGTCCTTTTTTTCAGAATCCCCTTCAGTCTAGTTAGGCCAGTCACCGTAGACACTAAAATCGTGTAAGATCGCAAAAAGTTGCAAGGTTCTGTTTTTTTGGGATGTTGTTAGGATAAATACCAATTGTGTAAAACCAAGTTTGCAACTTCGATAGAGCTGTGCGAACTTTGCAATTTTTTTACGACCTGGAATGTTTAAGATGACTGGCCTATGTGTCGTTTGTAGGTTAACAGCTAATATTTGTAAGGAAAAAGGTTATACACACCTCAGTTTGTTCAAAATTACTAGGTATAACTAAGTAGTTGGAAGAAACTTTTCTTTTGGGTACTTATTTACTTTGTATTAGCCATTTTGCATTTTCTAGAGCGTTCACATGCGTACTTTTCGTCGCGAGTATCGCCTTTGCATAACTCGCCACACACGACCTACCCACTTTTCAGCTTTGGTGAGTCACTGTTTGTTGAGCTCCCACTGACTGACTGGCACCAATCCCCCACTTTTTATCTTCGTGAATGACGTGGAACAATCAGATGGCCCACCTGATCTTGAGCGGTAACGTCTGCCTTTAATAATCCATTACCTCATATGTCACGTCCACCCCTTGTGGCATTGCACTGCATTCACCGGCAACTATACCTTTCATACTAAAACACAGTAATACAAGCACCAGTTCTTTGCGGCAGAAATACTATGTAACTTACCCCCTCTCATACACACTACCCCACTTACTAATTTCTTAACCTCTCGACCCTCGCAACCCTAAACCCCAACAAACACTAGAAACTACTGAACTGCTCTTAACTTTACTCCCGTTTTCCAACTTTCTTAGTTACTTACATGAACGTATCTTTGATATGCTCATCATACTAGATATGGGTTAACTTGATTCATTATTTAATTATTTTGGCCGTGGTGATCGTCTAGTTTTTAGTGGTAGGACCGTACGTTGTGTAATTGTAGTAATTCAGGTAATTTTAAGTTATTTATGTCAAGACCTAACAATACCTAATGGAAACCTAACTAAACTTATCTATCGAATAATGAATAGTATCTAAACTACTAAAATATAAATTCTTTATTGATTAGTTTTAAAATATAATTTGACTAACCTAGTTTATCCCGTCATTATTAATTTTAGATTTTATCCTAATCTATAACTACAGTTCAAAGACTTCCTCTCTATACCATACTTATAAAATTTCCTAACTTTCCTAATATAATACCTATAAACAAATCTATTTAATGACTTTATCCTAAAGTTCACTCCAACATAATTTGATTAGTATGAACGCATCACTGAGTCAAAAGAGATGTGTTATCCTCATAACAACAGTAGGTATGAATACTTCATAAATTATCAAGATTAAAAGCTATGGATTTAGCTAAGGTTTGTTAGTCAGTCAGTATAGTCTTGTACTGGGACACTTTAAGGGCCGCACAATAAAATTGTGCGGGACAGTTCATCCGACCTCCCCTCAACTGTCTTTCCGAACCTCGCCATATATAAATATTATAAAATATAATGACGTTATGGGACAAAGAAACATTCATACAGGAAAGTTATTATTCCAGAATGTTTGTATAAAAATGTATTTCAGGATTTAAAATTATATTTAATATAAAAGTCTTAATTTTGAGACTCATATTAAAATATAGATCTTTATTGATCTTTATAGACTCATTTATGCTTTAGAAGAGGATTCACAAACTCCAATGGTCCATGTCACTTTCAAACTTATAAACTCTTAGAGGATAAAACCTCAGATAATGAAAGATTAGGTATATTTATAAATATCACTTAGTTAAGTGTCTAAGATTCAAACTTGACTTCAGACTCATTTGGTCAACAAGCATTTTAGCCTAAATATTTATTTATTAGATGGAAATAACGGTTATAACGGTATTCATAAAATTTCTCGAATTAACCTAAACGAAAGTCTTACCTTAAGGTGGTCGCTTTTCCATACAAACGTATTAGCACAAATATGGGCAAACAGAGTATAATTTTACACTGAAATGACTGTTGTTGGCTTTTATATTGGTCATTATTTGCGTCAACACATATTTGGTTGAAGAAAACAGTGGATTAATAGCGAAAATAACATCGAAATTTTAGTTCATTTATGTCAGTGTGTGGGTGTACACTGACAGTGTAACACACATAGCCGCAGATTAGACAACAGTTACAAGTCTCTTACACGCGACGTTGTCAGCTCGTGACTTACGCCGGCTAAGCGCTGTTGCCGCTTCGATCTGTCATATCATAATTAGCTCGGATAGAAAATATTAGAAAAACAAACATTTAGGATTGGACATGTGTATGCGAATCAGCCAGACAGCCGGAGGCCGCAATGCATTGCAAGGTCTCTACATATGAACTTTGTATAAATAATGGGAGAAAATTAAATTACAAACAACTAGACAGAAATTACAGACACATATAATATTATCTTAATTACGTAAAAATTAAATTAAATACTACTAGCTGATCATAATTACCTATATATTTACGCACAAGGTTTTTTGAACTGAGACCTCACGAATACACACGGTTTAGGAAGGTTTCCTTATTTATTTCGAAAAAAATATCTATGTACATCCACATGTGGTTCGAAAAGTTAGACCTTCAACGTCGTTCAAATTCCTAGAAACGGGAGGTCAACAAAGAATGTTATACACTGGTTGTTATTTTATAGAGTATAGGTACCTACAAGTTTCAAGATTCATAAATTTTAGACTTTTCCCAGTATTTGTATCATAAAATCTACAAACGTAAAAAAAACAGCGTTGTAGGATTAGTGGAAGTACCCTAGAGGTTTTGTTTTTTTACATTTTTGATTTACCCTAACATCTCAAAAACTAAAAAAGTTTTGAAATGTCGAAGCGAGGAACTTTCATATGACACCACATTTGATCTGATATTCTCACTTTTTTTTACCTCCTCTTGGACCCCAATATCTCAACAACCCCCCGACCGATATAGCTCATAACCTTACCAACAAATTGTACCAATACTATCACCTCCCAATCAAATTTCATGAAGATCGGATTAACGGTTCGGAAGTTATGCTCGGACAAACATACATACATACATACATACAAATGCCAATTCTTCCAAGTTGAATCAGAGAACTCGCTTCGCTCATTCAATATTTAAAAAAAAAAAAAAAAATTGCCTTGTTTCAGTCGAAGTCAGTTCTGTGTAGGTAGGTGAAACTACAATCTTCAAACAAATTCGTTGAAATGATTCCTAGGGGTATTATTCATTATAATTGCGAGTTAGGGTCTTCGGAAGATTCAGATATGCAGGCCCAGGGTGGGTATTGAACATTTTGCCTCCTGCTTAGAAGACAAGAGTTCATCTTACTATGACATGTTATGTCTGTCCGTGTATGTCACAGCCACTTTTTTCCGAAACTATAGGATCTATGCTGTTGAAACTTGGTAAGTAGATGTATTCTGTGAACCGCATTCAGATTTTCACAAAAAAAATTAAAAAAACAAAAAAAAATGGGGGTTCAGTTCTAAGTATTAGTACTTAGAACTGAAACTCATTTTTTTTTTCATCATTCCTGTTGGTGTGGGGTATCTATGTATAGGTCTTCAAAAATGATATTGAGGTTTCTAATATAACTTTTTTCTAAACTAAATAGTTTGCGCGACAGACACTTCCAAAGTGGTAAAAAGTCCCCCCCCCAACCCCGTAACTTCTAAAATAAGAGAATGATAAAACTAAAAAAAAAATGTACATTACCATGTAAACTTCCAACGAAAATTGGTTTGAACGATATCTAGTTAGTAGTTTTTTTTAATACGTCATAAATCGTAAACCATCCAAGAACTTTGATATTATGTTACTTGCTGCTACGGAACCCTTCATGGGCGAGTCCGACTCGCACTTGGCCACTTTTTTTTTTAATTTCCATAATATTATTTGCATGCAATGCATATCAGCCGGCCTAGCCAAATGACATTCGCTTCGAAGCGATTCCATTCCTTTCTAGGCGCTAGTCCAGATGGTACGTTCCTAAGCACTAATTTATTACTAGTAGGTAATTGTGTTTATACTGTACTAGCCATTTCACCGCAGCTTGGCAAACAAACAAACAAACAAAACAACAAAGTTTACATATTTACAGGGAATTAATTTTGTAAAAATTAAAAAAAACCCGAACGAAATAAAACGGCTGAACCGATTTTGATCCAACTAAGCTAAGAACACTCCCGACAAATACACCTATCAAACAAAAACAAAAAACGATTTCGGTTCATCCGTTCGGGAGCCACGTTGGGACATACAGACACACACACACACACACACAGACACGTCAAACTTATAACACCCCTTCGTTTTTCGTCGGGGGTTAAAAAATACAAAATAATAGTGAAGATAAATAAAAAAACATAAAAAAGATAAATATTTTATACATAGTGTAATACAAATTAACAATCTTTTTTTTAAGGAGAATTAGCCTTTTTGAAATACAATCCTTTCCCTCATTGTCTCGCAAGTCGCAAAGGCCTCGAAATTAAAAATAATATCATTAATTTTTATTGAATGGGTTATCCTCTTTTTTAACCCCCGACGAAAAACGAAGGGGTATTATAAGTTTGACGTGTCTGTGTGTGTGTGTGTCTGTCTGTCCCATCGTAGCTCCCAAACGGATGAACCGAAATCGTTTTTTTTTGTTTGAAAGGTGTATTTTTCGGGAGTGTTCTTAGCTTTGTTTGATCAAAATCGGTTCAGCCGTTCAGCGTTGGGTTTATTTTTTTATTTTTACAAAATTAATTACTAACTCAACTATAATCTGGACCTCTTCAAGGCTAGAGTGAATAGGTGCCTTCTAGACCTTTGTGCTCCATCTTCGGCCGCATCGTCACTTACCAACAGGTGAGATCGTGCACAAACAAAGGTCTATAAATGTTTAAAAAAAAAAAAAAAAACTTGTTGAAAATAGGGTCAACTGCGGATTTCCTCAATGAAGAATTGTTACTTCGTCGGCTTTATTTCTCAAACTCAAGACATCACAATAATGGAAATGGAGCGCGACGAATTATTTCCATTTGTCACACTGATCTGTCCCCCCTAAGGTGACAGTTAGAACAAAAAAGTTGGATCTGTCCCCCTGTTGCGTGATTGGGTGATGGCTGGTACATTTGCGTGTAATTTTTATTTTTATTTTAGGTTATTGTATGGAACCCTTCGTGCTAGAGTCCGACTAGCACTTGGCAGTTTTTTTTTATTTTTTATGATACGAATTGGCAAACTAGCATACGGCCTGAAGCCCAATTCTCTTAATTATTTTATAACCACACTGCAAGTTGACCGAAACGAGATTGTATTGTAAATTGACTGAGAAATTGGTATTCTGCTCCCTCACAATAACAAGATAATCTACTTTCGGTTCTTGCGACCATATATTAGAGTAGGATAGTGCTATATAATAATTGTAAAGAGTGAAAGAGAGAATTCTCAGAACTTTGAAACATTCAAGTTACAGTCACATTTCGATATAATCACATTCCGTGTTGTATTGTCAGGTGAGCAGAATACCATTTTTGACGTTTGTGACATCGACACTCGATCGTAACATGATCCGAACTTTAATTTGACTATTTTTTATTACGAGAATTGGCTTTCTGATGTGAAGTGGTCACCGTCGCTTATAGACACCGGCAACACCGGGGGTAATTGTCGATGCGCTGCCTACCCTGAAGGAATTTATGACCATTTTTCATGAAATAAAACATGTCGTACGTAACCAAGCGTTAAAACCTCAGATGGAAGCTCATTCCATAGTTTGTAGGCACAGAATAAATAATAGTACTTTATGGGGAAGAAATGATCTCGAGAAACGACTCGTTCGAGAAACCCAGGGTTCTATGATGTGCGGATGAGCTTTGTCACGGTGCCGGGAAGAGCGATGGTAAAATCTCGATGCGAGGATGAGATCGGAAAGCTCGTCAGAACATTCCCCGTTGTAGAGGCGGTAGAACACGCAAAGAGATCCGATAGCTCTGCGTTGGCTAAGCGGTTCTAGAGTATCGGAGAGCTTGGGGTCACCGATGATGCTAATGGCTCTTCTCTGTAAGGAGTCAAAACGAAGCAGCTGGTACTTGGTTGCCCCGTGCCATAGATGGGAACAGTTTCTACGTGCGGCCTTACTTGTGCTTTGTAAAGCAATAGCCATTGATGCGGCGTAAAATAAAGTTTCTATGTGCATTATATTATGGGGGAGGCCTATGCCCAGCCGTGGACTTCAGTTGATGATCTATCAATAAAAGCTGAAAGTAACTAAATCTTTAGAAAAAAAGCGGCCAAGTGCGAGTCGGACTCGCCCATGAAGGGTTCCGTAGCAGCAAGTAACATAACATAAAAGTTCTTGGATGGTTTACAACTTATGATATATTAAAAAAAACTACGTACTAGATCTCTTTCAAAACAATTTTCGTTGGAAGTTTACATGGTAATGTACACCATATTTTTTTTTTTAGTTTTATCATTCTCTCTCTCGCAAACTATTCAGTTTAGAAAAAAATGATATTAGAAACCTCAATATCATTTTTGAAGACCTATCCATTGATACCCCACACAGGTTTGATGAAAAAAAAATGTGTTTCAGTTTTAAGTATGGGGAACCCCAAAAACTTATTGTTTTTTTCTATTTTTGTGTGAAAATTAGTTTCGGAAAAAAGTGGCTGTGACATACACGGACAGACAGACATACATGACGAATCCATAAGGGTTCCGTATTTTTTTTTTCGGAACCCTGAAAAACGACTTCATAGCTAGGAGTTTATACCCAATACAACATAAATACATACATAGACACACGCCTTTTTCCCCGAAAGAGTAAGCAGAGCCTCTCATGTGCCTCTTTTCACTGTGGGTTGCACCATCGTGGGAAATACACGTGACAAGTGGTGAGCTCATCGCCGCCATTGCTTCCCACGACTGACTCTGCTAATGCTTTCTTCCAGTATAATACATTCCTGAAATAAGCTAGCAGTCAGGAACTACAAGCTAACTACAAGTCCGGGTATAAGACTTAATAAAATTAGTGTGCTGATGAAAATGAGCCTAAACACGGCCAGTCTACTATTATCCATCGAGGAGTTCCGCTGTCCACGTTCCGTCTCCATCATCAGATCAGCTCGCTTTCACCATAGTATTGTACTGTCATCGGAACTAGATAGGTACGAGTATGCCAAATTTCAGCTCAATCGGATATCGCAGGAGACACCATTGTTGCCACCCATGAAATATAGTAGTAGTAGAGCTTTTTTGTGTAAGAGTTCGTCCGGGGAAGTACTACCACCATACCTATTTCTGCCGCAAAGCAGTAGTCCTCGCATTGCTGTGTTCCGGTTTGAAGGGTAAGGGTGCCGGTGAAATTACAGGCACATGAGACGTTTCACCTTTATGTCTCAGGGTGGCGGGCGCAGTGCTATGCCACATAGGGCGCGTCCTAGGTGGACGTGACCTATGAGGTAATGCACTGTTCATAGGCAGAGGTTACCGCTTAACATCAGGTGGGCCATCAGCATGTTCCGTCATTCTAGTAGTATAAAAAAAAAAAACATTCTGAATGCAAATGCTTGACTTGTTGCTGAAAATACCGAAATTGATATATGTGTGCCTATAATATTTGCGGAGTTCCCTCAATATTCATGGATTCCATCATCAGAAAAACATTTTAATGAAAATGGCACCAATCTGGAAGTATATCATGTAATTTTTTTTCCTAATCGTTACGTAAATGGTATGAGGTAACAAACATAATAAAAAACTCTGGAATTGATAACCTCCTCCATTTTTTGAGGTCGGTTAAGAATCGAGTACCTACTTTTTGATTTGAAATAAGGACACACCACAACACTCACTTCACAAACATAATATTGGCTGAAGCAGAATCAGTGTATTTTGTAGATCATTACAAAAACATTTATAAAAAAAAATAGTCTGGTATCGAACCCAGTACTGTGGTTTTAGTGTCGAGAGATCTAGTCACTGGTTACAAAAAAAAAAGTAAAAAAAAAAAATACAAAAAATAAAGGCAGTATAGAATCGAACGCAGTAACGTGGGTTCAGAAGTTCTGAGTCGACAGTCCAAGCCGCTAATCCAACTATTTTGAAATTCGCGCGCCGAAATTAGCTTATAGTTCTAATACAATAATATCCTTGACTGTGTGCGTGAGTAGGCTTTCATATTGCTCGGAATTTGCTCGGCACAAGTATGTTAAAACTAGAGACTAAAATAACCTGAAATATAGCTAGGTACATAGCAAATGAACCACCATTTGCGTGAACGTTAGTGTTATGACATAATATGCACATTTTAATTCATAAATACATAAAATACTTCAAAATTTGGCAACAGCGCCATCTATTGACGTTGTCGTGCCTAGCTGACCACGAGGAACAACCTTAATACCTACAACATCTACGAATTCTCTTACTCGAACTACCTAAAGGTTTTATTGTTAATCTATTTTTATTCGAACTAGCAGTGAGGAGGGTAGCTCGCGATCTTCCATCAACTCTTCTAACCCCGGACTTGCCTTTACGGAAAGGCCCCTAAGTTCTAATAATATCCTAACATTCTACGGAATAAGAACTAGAACTACCTTGAAGTTAAATATTTTATTTTATTTTTAACTGAACTAACAGTGAGGTGGGTTAACTCGCGATCATCCAACACTCTTCTAACCCGGACTTGCCTTCACGGAAAGGCCCCTAAGTTCTAATAGTAACCTAATCATTCTACGGAATAAGAACAAGAACTACCTTGAAGTTAAATATTTTATTTTATATTTAAACGAACTAACAGTGAGGTGGGTTGACTCGCGATCATCCAACACTCTTCTAACCCGGACTTGCCTTCACGGAAAGGCCCCTAAGTTCTAATAGTAACCTAACATTCTACGGAATAAGAACAAGAACTACCTTGAAGTTAAATATTTTATTTTATTTTTAAATGAACTAACAGTGAGGTGGGTTAACTCGCGATCTTCCAACACTCTTATAACACGGACTTGCCTTCACGGAAAGGCCCCTAAGTTCTAATAATAATCCTACATTCTACAAAGCCTAGTAGAAAATAAACTAAACTTCAAATAAAGCTCGGTATAATAAAACTCTTCCGAATGATTTAAATAAATAAAATACAGTCAAAGTCTGTTTTTACCTTTACTAGAAACTAATTTTTGTTTTAAAGAATTCCCCAAATAAAACCTTGGAACATAATAAAATAGCATAGAAAAGAATTATTAATATTTGATATTACAGATTAGGGACTTCAAGTTCCTCCTTCTATTCTAGTCAGGATTCACTTAGCACGGCTCTTGCTAGGCTGAGTATAATCATGAACATCTAAACAATTTCTTCATTGCTTTTGGTAAAACCCCAGTTACCTAATTGTTTCAAACTTTATAATTTTGTCTCAACAAAATAATCCAAAATCACAACTTTTACTTTTAACAAGTTTAGATTTACTAGCTTATTATTTCAAACAAGATAGTTTAAAAATAGAACTTCTGAATCCAATTCAAAATTCAAAATTATTCTTTGAATATAAATTATGATAGTAGATATCCTGGTTTGTTACATCAGGTCAGTGTCTCAAGAGTCACTCCCTTCTCTAGTAGAGATCATCTTCAGTACGGCTTTGCTTGACTGGAGTATAACCGTTAATAACAAAATTGAGTTCTCTTTCATCTCAATAGATATCACTATGTAAATTTTGTTAATTATTTCTCTCCAACTAAACACAGAAGTTCACTATTTCAAAATAAGTTGGATTTTAGATTTAATCGATAAGTAAGATTCACATTAAGTAACAGACTGCAAATATGAAAAAGAATTTCTATCAAGATATAAACCCTAACTAAAGGTTACGTGAAAACTAAGAACAAGTTTCTAGATTCAATTTATCAAAGAAAGGGTAAAAACTATTAAGTAAAATCATTAAAGTAATTAAACTGCTTTGAAAGACTTCTTTATTAATTCAAACGAAAACGTAAACGCAAACGTAAATGCAAACACAACACAAACGCAACATAGACGTCAACGCAATCAAGCGTAACATAAACGCAAACGTAAGTGTCAATGCAAACATAACGCAACATAAACGTAGTCGAAACAATGAATGTAAACGCAAACGTAAACGCAAACGTAAATGTAAACATAACACAAACGCAACATAAACGTCAACGCAATCAAGCGAAACGTAAACGCAAACGTAAGCGTCAATGCAAACATAACGCAACATAAACGCAACGTAAACATAAAGTATTTTAATTATTTTAATTACTTTAATTTAATTTATTTTATCTGTATAGTACACACAAGCCATCAATTTAATCAATAAGACACATCATTACAAAAGTTATAAAAACAATTGACTTACCAATGATTCTCCAAGCTCCGACCTCTCTGACTTCTTCAATCCAACTGTCCTTCCATCTGCTCGTCCCCAGCTTTATACCCGTAACCTCCTAGGGGGTCACGATCCTCATACTGGGGTCACAATCCTTCTCTGGGCGTCATGACCCCTGAACCGATCGCCATGACGCCTCTACTTCATACGGGGGTCACATTCGGCATAGCTATTGCGTTGCTATTGGCCAGCATCGCTATCGGCGTAACCATGAGCGCTGCTATTGGCCGGCATTGCTATCGGGGTCACTATCGGCGTAATATGATTCCAACAGCAAAGGTCATTCACTCCACTCAATTTCTATTGTTTTATTTGTTTCTTACAGGCATTTCAAATTCTCCTAACTTCAAGTTCTTTAAATCTATTAGAATATTATGTGTTTCCGCGAAACGGAACGATGTGGTGTAATGGGTTATTTTACGCTGGTTTGGTTTGGTTACGCAGTGCCTACAAATTTGTATGTTCCCGCCATTTCTTACGGTAAGCAGCACCTCCCGTGGCGAGTAGCGGAACGTCAGGAAAACATTGCCAGTCGGCAGAAAAATTACATTTTGACAAGCAGGTGACAGTTGAGGTATGCAACACTGGAGAACGGAATGAAATTGTTTGCCGGAGGATTGTAACCTCTGAGGAGAAGGCCTTTAATATTGTTAACGCCGTAAAAAAAACTTAGCTAAGGAAATTAGGAGGATCTAGAAGCAAATTAGTACTTTGCGAGGACGGAGGGGGTATCCGGGCGACGATAGAGTGCAAAGTTTAGGAAGTCTTTTGCGCCTGACTTCCAAACCTGAAAGTTTGTGACGGGGAATCTGAGGCAGCCGGCGAAGGAAAGGAATTTGTTTGCAGCCGGTAAGCATTGCAATGGAGCCGGGCTCACAAGTTTGGGTTGTGGAGCTGATAATAATGAGTTCAAATTGTTTTAGAGGCGAGTCCTGCGTGCGTCGAAGGTGGACCCCTGGGTTAAGAAACCTGACTAACAGTGCTGTGTGCACGGAATTTAAAGTGAACTTCAGGCCGAGTTTGGAGGAACTAAAAAAAGGCCTGAAGAGTCAACAGGAGTTTGCGGAGTTTGCGGGATCCAGCATAAGGATCAGAAATAAGGCGTGGTGATTTAATAGGTATGTACCCAAGTAGAAGATCAGTAAATTGTGAAACAGGATGCCATGACTTCTACACGGCCTACCCCAAGGGGCTGTGATGATAGCAATCATACTAATGAGGTGTGATTTACAGGTGCGGAGAGCAGCCGAGTGCCACGGTACAGAGGGAACTAGGCTCCAGACAAGCGAGAAGAGAACGGAGGCAGCGAGTAGCGTGCAGTGTTCCCAGGAAGGTTTGTCGAGAGACACAGAAGGTTCGTGGTTTAGAAAGTGTAGATTTAGTTAGGGATATAACGCGGACCAAAAGAGTGATTTTACAAGGTTGTTACGTAGCCCGTTTCGGTCAGTCCATAGTATTCAATATAAACGGGGATTGCGAAAGGAGGGATGAAAACATATGACGTTTGCTGGTTTCTCAAGTACTCATCGACCCACTAGTTTTTAGTTTCTACATTTGAGTGTTCGCAGTGACAAATTTAGTTTTGAAACATATATGGAAAAGACGCTGGTTCACTTTTAGTTTAGCATCTCCTGTGGAAGATGCTGGTTTACGTTTAGTTTTGAAACATTTGTGGTAGAAAAATATAGGAATAAGGTGGGATCCACTTCGGTTAAAAGATCTACTGCTGTCGATAACCAGTGACGGAGAAACTAAGTTTCCCCAGTTTTGTTTTTGCATTATATAAACTAGCGTGTAAGAAATAAAGGGTTAAGTTGTAATCATCTTTACCTTATCAATTTAATACAAGTAATTAAAATTAACTCTGTGTTTGCTTGTTTTCCTGAAACCCCAAGAGCGAGAAGTGGATACTGTCACATCCACTAATCCACTAGGCTGAGCTAACCGTGACAGTGGGTAGATCTCGGCGGCGGAGCGATTCTTAACAATTACATTATGTATATAATTTTAAAATAACGAATAATTTCATGTTGTTTATTTATTTTGTTATTCCTAGCATGTCTTACTTGCTAGATTTCTTGTACTGTGCAACATTTTTAACCTTAAATATGTTTGTGAAGTAAACGAATCATCAGTCAGCACGTTTGATTAGTTACAACTACTGGTAGTAGTTGTGGTTGGTAGTACATTCCCGAACGAACTCTTTCACAAAAAAAAACTCTACTACTACTAAACTACGATATAATGCGATTGTAATGTCTAAGATTACTTTTTCGTACAGTTTTCGTTTACTAAGCAAGACGATGACACAGAATAAATAATAGTACAAGCACGACGATAAGAAGCGACGATGATAAGATTCGATTCCTTTGTTTTCAGAAGTAGTTAAGTGCAATAAAGAATATCAACACTAGTCTTAAGCACCGTATATGTAATGTATGATGTTACTGTTCATATGTGTAGTATTTAGTACCACATAATAAAAAAAAATTGTTCAGATATCCACCGTATAATATGTTACGGTGATTATATTTAGGATACATTTTTGTTACATGATCAAGCTCATACAAACACGTCAACCTCATACCTCATACCTAACTTACAATAAAATTAATATTGATCAACTGGATTATCTATGAGGAACTAGTATCTCACAGATAACCCAGTTATTATAGTTGTACCTACTACAAATAATATAACGCGTCCAAATTAAGTCGCGGGTGACAGTAGGTACCTATACCTAGCTTGTATTTTATATTATAAATTTCGTCCAAAATTAGTAGGTACCCAAAATCTGAATTCGTTTATTTTTAACCCCTGACGAAAAACGAAGAGGGTGTTATAAGTTTGGCGTGTCTGTGTGTCTGTCCCATCGTAGCTCCCGAAAGGATCAACCGTTTTTTTTTTTTAATTGTTTTTGTGGGGACTTTTCTTAGCTTTGTTTGATCAAAATCAGTCCAGCCGTTCAACGTTGGAGGTTATTTAAATTTTTACAAAATTAATTACTTTGTGCTATACGTTTTTAAATTCCGACGGGAAACGAAAATATTCGTGAAGAGAAAATATGTACAAAATGTGTGGCTACGTTTCACCGAGGACTTATCGAGGACTATACTAAGTTCCATTGGTCTAGTTGTTACTATGTTGACAGAGTTATTTATATGGTAGCATACTTGTACGGAGCACTCTACACGCGAGTCCGACTCGCACTTGACCAGTTTATTCATCTTCCGCCTCCAATAAAGCATGGACTTTAATGGAGATTTTTTGAATAGCAGCATTGTATCAGCAAAGTATCTATCTATGTAATATATTGTATTTAGTATATCAGTTATCTAGTACCCATAACACAAGCTCTGCTTAGCTTGGGGCTAGATAATGTTGTGCGAACTGTCCAGCATTATTTATTTATTTATTGTTTCGATATCAAAATTTGAAGTACCAGTATTATTATTAGTAACAAACAGTCAAACATAGATAAAAATTGAATGATAGTATAAATAAAAATAAAAAAAACATACCGTTTCCGTTACCGTTTTTCGGGAAATAAGCAAGTAAATTTTTGTAAAAAAACGATAATCACTTAGTATAAAGAGCTAGGCATATTCTAAGGAAAATCGCTAAGCGAAACTCTTTTGGTCACAATATAAACTCTTTCGTGAGTATGCTACCGTAGAATTGCATCGAGCGACTACGGAGGCCTGCAATGTTATAAGTATAGATCCAGCAACTTATCTCTAGAACCATTTACCTACATTTTTCTATCAGCTACATACATTTCATTCTGCAGATAAGTTGGTGGATCTCTAGAATTGGTTTGTGTTCACGACTGTATGATTAAACTGTCAAACCATGTCAGTCCGGTAAATTTTCACAAACCTCAAATAAATAAGAATTTGCATTGGTTTCTTACATCGAGCAACGCAGGCCTCCTTCGATGGTTTCTTATTACCCGAATTACAATTATAACAACGAAAACCAACAATTTTCAGTAAAATAATACAAGTTTTTGTAATGATATATCGAAGTAACCGGTTGTCCGTTTTCACATGTGAATAAAAAAGTGAACGAGGGCCTTCCTTCCAGCGCCGTGGATAACCACGGAATGACAGAAAATGGCGTAGAAATCGTGTAGATACGGCGAATTGAAAATGTTTTCGTGTTTTTACACATCTTTTATATGAAAAGATTAAAAACCCCAACATACTTTTAAAACTATGTGTATAGACATGATACTAAAGTGTTTTATTTCTCAGAAATAGCTGTAATTCCGTAGATTTAGGCTCATATGTAGATGCTCTATTTTGATCAATTTCGTGAAAATGGGTAGGTAGTTTTTCAATTTACACAAAATCTAGAAATAACTTTAGAAAACCCCAACGTATTTTTATTCAGCCTGAAGTGTTCTTTCTTCTGATCTAAATATTGTTAAGAATAAAGCTAAATTTGGAAAGTTCTAGGCTTTTCAAAACACCACTTTTCAAGGGTTTTCACAGACTAGCCCCTTAAGCATATTATACAGCGGCTGATTGGTCTTATTTGGATGCTTTCTCCTCCGAGCCAATGAGATGTGCTGAAAAAAATATATGTCATTCATTAACATTTTATAAGTTCAGTGAACATTCAAAAAAATTCTACCTATACATTACCCATGTGAAAAAAACAATTACAAAGTTCAGCTGTTTTCGACTGAAAATTTGATTCAACTTTTTTTTTTTTTTTTATACTACTTGGTTGACGGGACATGCAAGAGGCCCACCTGATGTTAAGCGGTAACCTCTGCCTATGAACAGTGCATTACCTCATAGATCACGTCCACCTAGGACGCAACCTATGTGGCATTGCACTGCGCCCGCCACCCTGAGACATAAAGATGAAAAGTCTCATGTGCCTGTAATTTCACCGGCACCCTTACACTTCAAACCGGAACACAGCAACTTCTAACCTACTTTAGAATTTTGGTATTTTTTCTTTCACCTAAATGGCGGCAAAGACTTTAGCTTCAAGTTGAACGTATGATTCTGTGATGCGGCGGTTTTTCACGTGGAAAATAATTGTTTTTCGTGGTTTTCACTTACTTTTCGATCCGCGATTGAGTCTCTTTCTAACTTGGCTGAAGTTTAATAAAAAAAAACATAATTTGGTTAGTACACAAAAATACAGCACTTATGAAAAAATATTATTAATACCTTCAGTAACACAGTTAAATTTTTATTCTAACAACTGGGAAAAATGCACTCAGTTATATGAGTAATTGGCCATAACTGAATGCATCTTAGTCCAGTGCTGAGTGAGTTAAAAAGTGACGGAATTTGCTTCTGGTATACGTCAAAATGTCGCGACGGGTTGGGTGTCCGCAGTATATTTCTAGCTTTATATTTATGATGATGAGTAATAGGGACATCACGTAATACTAATTAAAATTTTCACACGAAATTTCTTAACTGTAGTTATTTTTATTACATTATCTTCATATCTAACTGTTAATTCTGGCCTACATTATAAACATTCTGCAGGAAAAAGTACGTCGTAATCCACTTTTCGGTGTAATGGCCAACAGATAAGATCTAAGTACCTACACAACCTACGTAGAGACGAAAAAGTTTTCCGCCAACGACCTACCGTCTTTAAATCTCTCGCATACAGCCCCATTTACGGAGTTGATTTATTTCGATTTCATAGCAATTTCATATAATCATTAATTACAGTTTAAGATGAACCTACACCACGGAATATATAATAGTACAAGTACCTACACGAGGAAGTTGCTTTGTGTGTGACCAGCCGTTCGGAACAACTTGCTTCATGTAAATTTACGTTGGCAAAGTGGGTATTTAGTGTGGCAACGTACCTACCTATGATGTCACTGTTTTTCTTTTACGAACACACATATTTTACCCACAGGAGAAGCTTATATGACAATCGCTTGCGATCACGATTTCGCAATACATTGCTCAGTATATTTTAGCGTCTTTTCAAAAGCAGCAATATTCAAAACATACACCGCAATGTATTGTAAAATCGTATTCGAAATTCTACCTCTGGTAGACGGTAAGCCCCTGCACCCGAATCGCGCTAATTTTGAACATTACTTCAAAACAAAGCCAGAACCAATTAGCAAGTTGAAGTGGCAATGGGCAGGCCATTTAGCTCGCAGAACTGAAACCCGCTGGGGAAGAAAGGTTCTTGAGTGGCGATCACTAACCGGACGACGAAGTGTTCCCTTTAGATGAGTCAAAGATCGCAGGAAGTCGGTGGACGGAGGTGGCTCAAGACTGTTCGGCGTGGCATTTTATGGCCGATTTTCCGATGCTGATGCTAACCAGTTTTTACTTTAAGATTACAAATCAAATAATTCTAAAAATGTTCGTAGTTAACTAATGAGATTATAATAGAATAAAATCGAGACCAGATTATTTATTACTCGTAACTTTCACTAGTTGCATACGTGATTAGGTGCCACTTTTTAGGGTTCCGTACCTCAAGAGGAAAAGCGGAACCATTATAGGATCACTTTGGTTGTCCGTCTGTCAGTCAAGACCCTTTTTCTCAGGAACGCGTGGAGGTATCAAGGTGAAATTCATATCAAATACTCATATCTACTGTTTCTTAGAGCTGTGAAAAAATCAAACTTCTAAGCCAACGCAATCAAAAGATACAGCCGTTTATGCTGCAAATTTTCAACACTCGCAAGGGAATCAAACCTACAGGGTGGTGCCACTTTTTAGGGTTCCGTACCTCAAGAGGAAAAGCGGAACCATTATAGGATCACTTTGGTTGTCCGTCTGTCAGTCAAGACCCTTTTTCTCAGGAACGCGTAAAGGTATCAAGCTGAAATTCATATCAAATACTCAGGTCTACTGTCCCTTGGAGCTATGAAAAATAGAAACTTCTAAGCCAACGCAATCAAAAGATACAGCCGTTTATGCTGAAAATTTTCGACACTCGCAAGGGAATCAAAACCTACAGGGTACTTCCCGTGAACACAGAATCTTGAAATTTTTTACGAAGCAAAGTCTTGTAGCACAGATAAAGGAAAAATTGTGGTTAGCATAAATTTTTAGTTACATATATATGATGTAACTAAAAATGATGTAACTAAAAATTTATGCTAACCACAATTTTTTCTTTTTTTATTAAGATATTTTTAATAATTTTAAGCTTACTTTACTACCCCTTTTCTCATGATGATTTCATTGAGCAATAAAAATACCATAACTTTTATTTATATACCTATATACAGGTTTGTACGGAATCCTCGGTGTGCGAGTCTGACTCGCACTTTGCCGGTTCTTATTAACACTAACTTACATATTTATAGACATCGTGAATTGTCGATTTGGGATCTACGAAAGCTAGGCCACAGGATTGTTTGAAAGATTTTAGACCTAAATTTATAAGAAAAGCTCAGACTATCATAATAAAATACCAGTAAGTTTTAAAGCTGAACAAAAAGAAAACAAACAAAATACACACATAAATAAATAAATATGACATAAATAAATAAATATGTTAATCTTCATAATATTTCCAAGGGCCCAAGATACGATTTCGATAATTTTTCTCGATGACAAAAATCGTAAACTAACCTTTGCAATGCGCTTAAAACGTAAATTTTCTATTACTCATCAACGTATACATGTATTGTAACAAATAATATTATTTTAGAGTGGGCATAGTCGATTTATATTTTCGATTACGCAGTCCATATTTGTATAACACAAAATTACCAATCTTAAATCAATAATCAAATTAAAAGTATGCATGAATACTTCATTTTAATTCCGAGGGATCAGTGTACCAAAAACACGATAGGGCAATATTTTATTTATAAAAAAAACTAGCTGATGTTTATTCGGCTAGATTCGATTGTTTATTAAAATGGTACATTAGAGGACATCGTAAAAACGGTCGACTGGAAAAATTGCGGTATTGACATCAATGGTGTCTACCTGTCTCACTTAATGTTTGCAGATGACCTCGTACTTTTTGCTGAAAACTTCGAGGATCTTTAAGTCACCTTTATGATGCTTCTTTTAAGGTAGGCCTTCTGATGAGTATGTCCAAGACGAAGGTTATGGCAAACATCTCTAACATCACAGACCCTCAAGTAATGGTTGGCCATGAGAGATTGGAGATGGTTGGCCGGTATGTTTATCTTGGACATATTCTATCCTTTGGCAAAGAACATCAAAACAAGGAGATCGCAAGAAGGATACAACTTGGATGGGCGGCGTTCAGCAAACTGGACGACATTCTTAAGTCCGCTGAAATTCCACAATGTCTGAAGACCCGAATTTATAACCAGTGTGTTCTGCCTACCATGACTTACGGTGCCGAGACATGGACACTCACGCAGGAGGCTGGTGTATATAGGATGAGAGTTGCACAGAGAGCCATGGAACGCGCCATGCTCGGCATCAAGCTTATAGACCGTGTTCCCAACGTCGAGATACGAAGTCGAACAGAGCTCAAAGATGTTGGGAATAATAACGGAACTAAAATGGAGTTGGGCAGGACACCTGGCAAGACGAGGTGACGATAGGTTGAGTAAGGTGCTAACTGAATGGCGTCCAAGAACTGGGTACAGAAACGTTGGTCGTCCAGCAGCTATAGATGGGCAGACGATATCGCATGCGTGGCGGGCCAAACCTGGATGAGACTGGCATGGGATCATAAGGAATGGTACAGGCAAAGAGAGGCCTATACTCAGCAGTGGGTGAAGTCAGTCTGTGGATGATGATTAAAATGGTGAATATTATTGTGTAAAAGATTAGATAAATAAAATCAATACAACGAAGCCAAGGGATTACTGTAGGGGTTTTGTAAAATGATCTATATTTTACGAGATATTCAATAAAAACGGCTTTTTCGTACTTACTTATAAAAACCTGCCTATCGATATTGAATATGTAGAGATTTCCATTGACATTTCCTCAAAAACATGTAAACAAAAATTAACACAAGGATAAATAGTACTACTAGTATTAAGGAATATTTTTCTGCGAAAATATTATACTAAATTACGCAGAAGCGAAAACTAAAACGAATTGAAGACAAAACTTGAACTTGGCACTTGTAAGGTAAAGGAAATGATTCAAGTTTTTGATTAAAATAAATCATACAATAATAATCCGTTAAGTCTCGGAGACAAACACAATCCTACCTATTATGCCCATACTCAGAGACGACACCAGAGAAATGGTCATTGGATATCATCCTTTGTACAGACACAGAATAAATAATAGTACAAAGTACAGATTGAATTGTAAGTTTCTGTGTTGTTTTGGAAAAATAAATGTATATGTATTTGTACCACAACACTTAATACACCCCGTTAATGTACTCAATGAGAATCCAACATTGAAAACCGCAAGACACTTTAGGTATGTTATCTGTGCATTCGGTAAACCGAATAAATAAATAAATAAATGTCCTAAAAAAAGGCTGTTCCGATTCCGTTCTCATTTTCGAAAAGACGTTGTTTATTTTACATAATTTTCTAGTGGTTTTTGAGTTATTTTGGGTAATTTTGGTGGTATTTAAACCAATGTAGCTCGTCTATAGAGCACAAGTGTAGTGAAATGAAATTGCGTGACTTTTCAAATTTGTGGAAATTGTTTACCAAAGTTTTTGTAAAACGTCCATCGTTATACTAAAACATGAATTGACTGTGACTTTGACGACTTAGAAGAATTGGTAACGTTGCAAATTAAATTGAAAATACTTGAAACATTTTGGTATGAATCTGGAAATAAATATTCGTGGGATGAATCCATGGGATCAATACGGATGCACCCGAAAATGCACAAGCCGTGCGACGCCCATTATAAACAAAAAAAAATATATCCTAAAGTTCATTTGGCATGCTGTCCCATTTGCTTTGTGCAAAGTCTGTTTTTTATATGACGACGGAGCAGTTATCTTCATGACATGCACGAACCAGGATCTAGGATGTCACGTATCTTTTTTGCTACAGCTGAACTATCAAAACAATTATTTGTGTATAGTACAGCCCATCTCGTGTACCGAAACTTGACAATCGTTTTTGTCGAGCTTACGGTCCTATTGTTGTTTGAGTTCATTATTTATGCAGGTTTAAACTAAGCCTGTGTTATTTTTATTAGGGTTCCGTACCATGCCGTCCGTCTGGCGTATATTGAAAGTATACTACCTAACAAGAACAGTACGCACAGCGGTCATATTGTGTAATAGACTGAAGTTCGATTTCGATGTCCAGTTTGCTATTCATTGCTCTGCGTGTTTTAATTAGTTCTGCTCCTGAAAAAAAGCTAAAACACGCAGCGCAATGAACAGCAAACTGGTAATCGACATCGATTAGACAATATGACAGCTGGTCGGGACTGCTCGCGTTAGTTTCAAATTGTATATTACCTAACCATAAATATTTTTATACACATTAAAATATGCTGACATATACACATACATAGACGCTGCAAATATGCTGGAAACGGCTGCACCAATTTCCACCAAACATCATGGAAACACCAGCACCCATAAAAAAACAGAAAAAAATATGCCACAGACAAACAGACAGACATACAAACACGCTGACCTCAAACTTATAAACCCTCTTTTTAGCCGGGTCATATTATTCATGTGAAAAAAATATCCTAGTTATACGGGTTACGGGTTTGTCCATTATTAGAATGGCGCCCACCCACTATGACAATGTATATTCTGCCAGCGGATCTGATAAAGCGCAGTGAGCACGGACCACTTTACGTGGTAACTGGTCAAAAGAAATCGTTTCCGGTCCTGTGAATACGCTAAGCCATTACGCAATAACTACTTCGTTTTTTTATGCAGACTGGCTGACCCGCTGGCGACTTCTTCCGCGCATAGGTTAGGTCGTAGGTAAGTAAGTACTTACTACGCATTTTAGATGGATTCCAAATGGATCTACATCCATGCTTCCATGGGAGTCTTCAAGTCCAAACTGTACAAATACTTTTTGTCACTGCAAAATGACCAAAAAAATTGAGCTTATGTTATTTATTGAATTATTTATATATATATATTATATTATGTTAGGTTTATATAGCTAGTTATTTAGAGTAGGTATTTAATTATGTTAATCATTTAATCTCAACCTAGAATTATTTTGAGCACTACCACCCACTCTACATTACACAAAGGTTAGCTGGAAGAAAATGCTACTTAGCATTAAGTTCGCCTTATGTACTGCTTTTTTGACCTGTGCAGTAAATAATTTTCTATCATCTATCTATGTTTCAGACAAATATGGAAGTTTTTCTCTATTTGTCCTGAGATCCGCGCGTAGTTTCGGTACCTACCGGTGCTACCGCAACTACGCGCGTACATATACAGTAGGTAGGCTGTATCTACCATACTACGCATGTAAGATGAATGTTGTGTGCACAAAAAAAAAAAAAATACAAGATATTTTTCGACCTCTACAGTTTTGTTGTAGTATAGATGCTATATGGCGTCTCGTATTTGTCAACTTTGTGCCATTGAACTGGTTTCGAGCCGTGGAGAATATCAATGGAGCCATGGCACTATTATCTATTCTGTGCCATGGCGCCAATAGCCTAAACCATGCTCTTTGGATTGTCTAAGTTTGTAACAGACGTATGAAAAAACTGGTCAAGTGCGAGTCCGACTCGCGTGGAGAGTGTTCTGTACAAGTAGACTACTATAGAAACCACTAGACTTATATTATTACTCCTAGATGAAAGTATGCAACACAATTCTAACGTATTTTCTGTTCATGAATATTTCTAGAATTTTAAAACTTCGTTTATAGAATTAGAATTTAGAATTTTAAACCTAAACGATCTTCGTTTAGGTTATCCTGTAAACTTATGAGTGAGGCCCAATATTCCGACAACATTTTTGGCTCTGTAGTTTCGGAGATAAGCGAGGAATGATCGATTTTCGTATAATATATGTTCTTTGATTGATAAGATCGGACTTGTTGATAAGATTTAATTTGACTATTTTTTATTACTAGAATTGGGCTTCAGGACAAATCTTATGATTGTCCTGAAGCCCAGTTCTAGTAATAAAAAATAGTCAAATTAAAGTTCGGATCATGTTACGATCTAGTGTCGAAAATAGCTTATAGTTCTAATACAATAATATCCTTGACTGTGTGCGTGAGTAGGCTTTCATATTGCTCGGAATTTGCTCGGCACAAGTATGTTAAAACTAGAGACTAAAATAACCTGAAATATAGCTAGGTACATAGCAAATGAACCACCATTTGCGTGAACGTTAGTGTTATGACATAATATGCACATTTTAATTCATAAATACATAAAATACTTCAAAATTTGGCAACAGCGCCATCTATTGACGTTGTCGTGCCTAGCTGACCACGAGGAACAACCTTAATACCTACAACATCTACGAATTCTCTTACTCGAACTACCTAAAGGTTTTATTGTTAATCTATTTTTATTCGAACTAGCAGTGAGGAGGGTAGCTCGCGATCTTCCATCAACTCTTCTAACCCCGGACTTGCCTTTACGGAAAGGCCCCTAAGTTCTAATAATATCCTAACATTCTACGGAATAAGAACTAGAACTACCTTGAAGTTAAATATTTTATTTTATTTTTAACTGAACTAACAGTGAGGTGGGTTAACTCGCGATCATCCAACACTCTTCTAACCCGGACTTGCCTTCACGGAAAGGCCCCTAAGTTCTAATAGTAACCTAATCATTCTACGGAATAAGAACAAGAACTACCTTGAAGTTAAATATTTTATTTTATATTTAAACGAACTAACAGTGAGGTGGGTTGACTCGCGATCATCCAACACTCTTCTAACCCGGACTTGCCTTCACGGAAAGGCCCCTAAGTTCTAATAGTAACCTAACATTCTACGGAATAAGAACAAGAACTACCTTGAAGTTAAATATTTTATTTTATTTTTAAATGAACTAACAGTGAGGTGGGTTAACTCGCGATCTTCCAACACTCTTATAACACGGACTTGCCTTCACGGAAAGGCCCCTAAGTTCTAATAATAATCCTACATTCTACAAAGCCTAGTAGAAAATAAACTAAACTTCAAATAAAGCTCGGTATAATAAAACTCTTCCGAATGATTTAAATAAATAAAATACAGTCAAAGTCTGTTTTTACCTTTACTAGAAACTAATTTTTGTTTTAAAGAATTCCCCAAATAAAACCTTGGAACATAATAAAATAGCATAGAAAAGAATTATTAATATTTGATATTACAGATTAGGGACTTCAAGTTCCTCCTTCTATTCTAGTCAGGATTCACTTAGCACGGCTCTTGCTAGGCTGAGTATAATCATGAACATCTAAACAATTTCTTCATTGCTTTTGGTAAAACCCCAGTTACCTAATTGTTTCAAACTTTATAATTTTGTCTCAACAAAATAATCCAAAATCACAACTTTTACTTTTAACAAGTTTAGATTTACTAGCTTATTATTTCAAACAAGATAGTTTAAAAATAGAACTTCTGAATCCAATTCAAAATTCAAAATTATTCTTTGAATATAAATTATGATAGTAGATATCCTGGTTTGTTACATCAGGTCAGTGTCTCAAGAGTCACTCCCTTCTCTAGTAGAGATCATCTTCAGTACGGCTTTGCTTGACTGGAGTATAACCGTTAATAACAAAATTGAGTTCTCTTTCATCTCAATAGATATCACTATGTAAATTTTGTTAATTATTTCTCTCCAACTAAACACAGAAGTTCACTATTTCAAAATAAGTTGGATTTTAGATTTAATCGATAAGTAAGATTCACATTAAGTAACAGACTGCAAATATGAAAAAGAATTTCTATCAAGATATAAACCCTAACTAAAGGTTACGTGAAAACTAAGAACAAGTTTCTAGATTCAATTTATCAAAGAAAGGGTAAAAACTATTAAGTAAAATCATTAAAGTAATTAAACTGCTTTGAAAGACTTCTTTATTAATTCAAACGAAAACGTAAACGCAAACGTAAATGCAAACACAACACAAACGCAACATAGACGTCAACGCAATCAAGCGTAACATAAACGCAAACGTAAGTGTCAATGCAAACATAACGCAACATAAACGTAGTCGAAACAATGAATGTAAACGCAAACGTAAACGCAAACGTAAATGTAAACATAACACAAACGCAACATAAACGTCAACGCAATCAAGCGAAACGTAAACGCAAACGTAAGCGTCAATGCAAACATAACGCAACATAAACGCAACGTAAACATAAAGTATTTTAATTATTTTAATTACTTTAATTTAATTTATTTTATCTGTATAGTACACACAAGCCATCAATTTAATCAATAAGACACATCATTACAAAAGTTATAAAAACAATTGACTTACCAATGATTCTCCAAGCTCCGACCTCTCTGACTTCTTCAATCCAACTGTCCTTCCATCTGCTCGTCCCCAGCTTTATACCCGTAACCTCCTAGGGGGTCACGATCCTCATACTGGGGTCACAATCCTTCTCTGGGCGTCATGACCCCTGAACCGATCGCCATGACGCCTCTACTTCATACGGGGGTCACATTCGGCATAGCTATTGCGTTGCTATTGGCCAGCATCGCTATCGGCGTAACCATGAGCGCTGCTATTGGCCGGCATTGCTATCGGGGTCACTATCGGCGTAATATGATTCCAACAGCAAAGGTCATTCACTCCACTCAATTTCTATTGTTTTATTTGTTTCTTACAGGCATTTCAAATTCTCCTAACTTCAAGTTCTTTAAATCTATTAGAATATTATGTGTTTCCGCGAAACGGAACGATGTGGTGTAATGGGTTATTTTACGCTGGTTTGGTTTGGTTACGCAGTGCCTACAAATTTGTATGTTCCCGCCATTTCTTACGGTAAGCAGCACCTCCCGTGGCGAGTAGCGGAACGTCAGGAAAACATTGCCAGTCGGCAGAAAAATTACATTTTGACAAGCAGGTGACAGTTGAGGTATGCAACACTGGAGAACGGAATGAAATTGTTTGCCGGAGGATTGTAACCTCTGAGGAGAAGGCCTTTAATATTGTTAACGCCGTAAAAAAAACTTAGCTAAGGAAATTAGGAGGATCTAGAAGCAAATTAGTACTTTGCGAGGACGGAGGGGGTATCCGGGCGACGATAGAGTGCAAAGTTTAGGAAGTCTTTTGCGCCTGACTTCCAAACCTGAAAGTTTGTGACGGGGAATCTGAGGCAGCCGGCGAAGGAAAGGAATTTGTTTGCAGCCGGTAAGCATTGCAATGGAGCCGGGCTCACAAGTTTGGGTTGTGGAGCTGATAATAATGAGTTCAAATTGTTTTAGAGGCGAGTCCTGCGTGCGTCGAAGGTGGACCCCTGGGTTAAGAAACCTGACTAACAGTGCTGTGTGCACGGAATTTAAAGTGAACTTCAGGCCGAGTTTGGAGGAACTAAAAAAAGGCCTGAAGAGTCAACAGGAGTTTGCGGAGTTTGCGGGATCCAGCATAAGGATCAGAAATAAGGCGTGGTGATTTAATAGGTATGTACCCAAGTAGAAGATCAGTAAATTGTGAAACAGGATGCCATGACTTCTACACGGCCTACCCCAAGGGGCTGTGATGATAGCAATCATACTAATGAGGTGTGATTTACAGGTGCGGAGAGCAGCCGAGTGCCACGGTACAGAGGGAACTAGGCTCCAGACAAGCGAGAAGAGAACGGAGGCAGCGAGTAGCGTGCAGTGTTCCCAGGAAGGTTTGTCGAGAGACACAGAAGGTTCGTGGTTTAGAAAGTGTAGATTTAGTTAGGGATATAACGCGGACCAAAAGAGTGATTTTACAAGGTTGTTACGTAGCCCGTTTCGGTCAGTCCATAGTATTCAATATAAACGGGGATTGCGAAAGGAGGGATGAAAACATATGACGTTTGCTGGTTTCTCAAGTACTCATCGACCCACTAGTTTTTAGTTTCTACATTTGAGTGTTCGCAGTGACAAATTTAGTTTTGAAACATATATGGAAAAGACGCTGGTTCACTTTTAGTTTAGCATCTCCTGTGGAAGATGCTGGTTTACGTTTAGTTTTGAAACATTTGTGGTAGAAAAATATAGGAATAAGGTGGGATCCACTTCGGTTAAAAGATCTACTGCTGTCGATAACCAGTGACGGAGAAACTAAGTTTCCCCAGTTTTGTTTTTGCATTATATAAACTAGCGTGTAAGAAATAAAGGGTTAAGTTGTAATCATCTTTACCTTATCAATTTAATACAAGTAATTAAAATTAACTCTGTGTTTGCTTGTTTTCCTGAAACCCCAAGAGCGAGAAGTGGATACTGTCACATCCACTAATCCACTAGGCTGAGCTAACCGTGACAGTGGGTAGATCTCGGCGGCGGAGCGATTCTTAACAATTACATTATGTATATAATTTTAAAATAACGAATAATTTCATGTTGTTTATTTATTTTGTTATTCCTAGCATGTCTTACTTGCTAGATTTCTTGTACTGTGCAACATTTTTAACCTTAAATATGTTTGTGAAGTAAACGAATCATCAGTCAGCACGTTTGATTAGTTACAACTACTGGTAGTAGTTGTGGTTGGTAGTACATTCCCGAACGAACTCTTTCACAAAAAAAAACTCTACTACTACTAAACTACGATATAATGCGATTGTAATGTCTAAGATTACTTTTTCGTACAGTTTTCGTTTACTAAGCAAGACGATGACACAGAATAAATAATAGTACAAGCACGACGATAAGAAGCGACGATGATAAGATTCGATTCCTTTGTTTTCAGAAGTAGTTAAGTGCAATAAAGAATATCAACACTAGTCTTAAGCACCGTATATGTAATGTATGATGTTACTGTTCATATGTGTAGTATTTAGTACCACATAATAAAAAAAAATTGTTCAGATATCCACCGTATAATATGTTACGGTGATTATATTTAGGATACATTTTTGTTACATGATCAAGCTCATACAAACACGTCAACCTCATACCTCATACCTAACTTACAATAAAATTAATATTGATCAACTGGATTATCTATGAGGAACTAGTATCTCACAGATAACCCAGTTATTATAGTTGTACCTACTACAAATAATATAACGCGTCCAAATTAAGTCGCGGGTGACAGTAGGTACCTATACCTAGCTTGTATTTTATATTATAAATTTCGTCCAAAATTAGTAGGTACCCAAAATCTGAATTCGTTTATTTTTAACCCCTGACGAAAAACGAAGAGGGTGTTATAAGTTTGGCGTGTCTGTGTGTCTGTCCCATCGTAGCTCCCGAAAGGATCAACCGTTTTTTTTTTTTAATTGTTTTTGTGGGGACTTTTCTTAGCTTTGTTTGATCAAAATCAGTCCAGCCGTTCAACGTTGGAGGTTATTTAAATTTTTACAAAATTAATTACTTTGTGCTATACGTTTTTAAATTCCGACGGGAAACGAAAATATTCGTGAAGAGAAAATATGTACAAAATGTGTGGCTACGTTTCACCGAGGACTTATCGAGGACTATACTAAGTTCCATTGGTCTAGTTGTTACTATGTTGACAGAGTTATTTATATGGTAGCATACTTGTACGGAGCACTCTACACGCGAGTCCGACTCGCACTTGACCAGTTTATTCATCTTCCGCCTCCAATAAAGCATGGACTTTAATGGAGATTTTTTGAATAGCAGCATTGTATCAGCAAAGTATCTATCTATGTAATATATTGTATTTAGTATATCAGTTATCTAGTACCCATAACACAAGCTCTGCTTAGCTTGGGGCTAGATAATGTTGTGCGAACTGTCCAGCATTATTTATTTATTTATTGTTTCGATATCAAAATTTGAAGTACCAGTATTATTATTAGTAACAAACAGTCAAACATAGATAAAAATTGAATGATAGTATAAATAAAAATAAAAAAAACATACCGTTTCCGTTACCGTTTTTCGGGAAATAAGCAAGTAAATTTTTGTAAAAAAACGATAATCACTTAGTATAAAGAGCTAGGCATATTCTAAGGAAAATCGCTAAGCGAAACTCTTTTGGTCACAATATAAACTCTTTCGTGAGTATGCTACCGTAGAATTGCATCGAGCGACTACGGAGGCCTGCAATGTTATAAGTATAGATCCAGCAACTTATCTCTAGAACCATTTACCTACATTTTTCTATCAGCTACATACATTTCATTCTGCAGATAAGTTGGTGGATCTCTAGAATTGGTTTGTGTTCACGACTGTATGATTAAACTGTCAAACCATGTCAGTCCGGTAAATTTTCACAAACCTCAAATAAATAAGAATTTGCATTGGTTTCTTACATCGAGCAACGCAGGCCTCCTTCGATGGTTTCTTATTACCCGAATTACAATTATAACAACGAAAACCAACAATTTTCAGTAAAATAATACAAGTTTTTGTAATGATATATCGAAGTAACCGGTTGTCCGTTTTCACATGTGAATAAAAAAGTGAACGAGGGCCTTCCTTCCAGCGCCGTGGATAACCACGGAATGACAGAAAATGGCGTAGAAATCGTGTAGATACGGCGAATTGAAAATGTTTTCGTGTTTTTACACATCTTTTATATGAAAAGATTAAAAACCCCAACATACTTTTAAAACTATGTGTATAGACATGATACTAAAGTGTTTTATTTCTCAGAAATAGCTGTAATTCCGTAGATTTAGGCTCATATGTAGATGCTCTATTTTGATCAATTTCGTGAAAATGGGTAGGTAGTTTTTCAATTTACACAAAATCTAGAAATAACTTTAGAAAACCCCAACGTATTTTTATTCAGCCTGAAGTGTTCTTTCTTCTGATCTAAATATTGTTAAGAATAAAGCTAAATTTGGAAAGTTCTAGGCTTTTCAAAACACCACTTTTCAAGGGTTTTCACAGACTAGCCCCTTAAGCATATTATACAGCGGCTGATTGGTCTTATTTGGATGCTTTCTCCTCCGAGCCAATGAGATGTGCTGAAAAAAATATATGTCATTCATTAACATTTTATAAGTTCAGTGAACATTCAAAAAAATTCTACCTATACATTACCCATGTGAAAAAAACAATTACAAAGTTCAGCTGTTTTCGACTGAAAATTTGATTCAACTTTTTTTTTTTTTTTTATACTACTTGGTTGACGGGACATGCAAGAGGCCCACCTGATGTTAAGCGGTAACCTCTGCCTATGAACAGTGCATTACCTCATAGATCACGTCCACCTAGGACGCAACCTATGTGGCATTGCACTGCGCCCGCCACCCTGAGACATAAAGATGAAAAGTCTCATGTGCCTGTAATTTCACCGGCACCCTTACACTTCAAACCGGAACACAGCAACTTCTAACCTACTTTAGAATTTTGGTATTTTTTCTTTCACCTAAATGGCGGCAAAGACTTTAGCTTCAAGTTGAACGTATGATTCTGTGATGCGGCGGTTTTTCACGTGGAAAATAATTGTTTTTCGTGGTTTTCACTTACTTTTCGATCCGCGATTGAGTCTCTTTCTAACTTGGCTGAAGTTTAATAAAAAAAAACATAATTTGGTTAGTACACAAAAATACAGCACTTATGAAAAAATATTATTAATACCTTCAGTAACACAGTTAAATTTTTATTCTAACAACTGGGAAAAATGCACTCAGTTATATGAGTAATTGGCCATAACTGAATGCATCTTAGTCCAGTGCTGAGTGAGTTAAAAAGTGACGGAATTTGCTTCTGGTATACGTCAAAATGTCGCGACGGGTTGGGTGTCCGCAGTATATTTCTAGCTTTATATTTATGATGATGAGTAATAGGGACATCACGTAATACTAATTAAAATTTTCACACGAAATTTCTTAACTGTAGTTATTTTTATTACATTATCTTCATATCTAACTGTTAATTCTGGCCTACATTATAAACATTCTGCAGGAAAAAGTACGTCGTAATCCACTTTTCGGTGTAATGGCCAACAGATAAGATCTAAGTACCTACACAACCTACGTAGAGACGAAAAAGTTTTCCGCCAACGACCTACCGTCTTTAAATCTCTCGCATACAGCCCCATTTACGGAGTTGATTTATTTCGATTTCATAGCAATTTCATATAATCATTAATTACAGTTTAAGATGAACCTACACCACGGAATATATAATAGTACAAGTACCTACACGAGGAAGTTGCTTTGTGTGTGACCAGCCGTTCGGAACAACTTGCTTCATGTAAATTTACGTTGGCAAAGTGGGTATTTAGTGTGGCAACGTACCTACCTATGATGTCACTGTTTTTCTTTTACGAACACACATATTTTACCCACAGGAGAAGCTTATATGACAATCGCTTGCGATCACGATTTCGCAATACATTGCTCAGTATATTTTAGCGTCTTTTCAAAAGCAGCAATATTCAAAACATACACCGCAATGTATTGTAAAATCGTATTCGAAATTCTACCTCTGGTAGACGGTAAGCCCCTGCACCCGAATCGCGCTAATTTTGAACATTACTTCAAAACAAAGCCAGAACCAATTAGCAAGTTGAAGTGGCAATGGGCAGGCCATTTAGCTCGCAGAACTGAAACCCGCTGGGGAAGAAAGGTTCTTGAGTGGCGATCACTAACCGGACGACGAAGTGTTCCCTTTAGATGAGTCAAAGATCGCAGGAAGTCGGTGGACGGAGGTGGCTCAAGACTGTTCGGCGTGGCATTTTATGGCCGATTTTCCGATGCTGATGCTAACCAGTTTTTACTTTAAGATTACAAATCAAATAATTCTAAAAATGTTCGTAGTTAACTAATGAGATTATAATAGAATAAAATCGAGACCAGATTATTTATTACTCGTAACTTTCACTAGTTGCATACGTGATTAGGTGCCACTTTTTAGGGTTCCGTACCTCAAGAGGAAAAGCGGAACCATTATAGGATCACTTTGGTTGTCCGTCTGTCAGTCAAGACCCTTTTTCTCAGGAACGCGTGGAGGTATCAAGGTGAAATTCATATCAAATACTCATATCTACTGTTTCTTAGAGCTGTGAAAAAATCAAACTTCTAAGCCAACGCAATCAAAAGATACAGCCGTTTATGCTGCAAATTTTCAACACTCGCAAGGGAATCAAACCTACAGGGTGGTGCCACTTTTTAGGGTTCCGTACCTCAAGAGGAAAAGCGGAACCATTATAGGATCACTTTGGTTGTCCGTCTGTCAGTCAAGACCCTTTTTCTCAGGAACGCGTAAAGGTATCAAGCTGAAATTCATATCAAATACTCAGGTCTACTGTCCCTTGGAGCTATGAAAAATAGAAACTTCTAAGCCAACGCAATCAAAAGATACAGCCGTTTATGCTGAAAATTTTCGACACTCGCAAGGGAATCAAAACCTACAGGGTACTTCCCGTGAACACAGAATCTTGAAATTTTTTACGAAGCAAAGTCTTGTAGCACAGATAAAGGAAAAATTGTGGTTAGCATAAATTTTTAGTTACATATATATGATGTAACTAAAAATGATGTAACTAAAAATTTATGCTAACCACAATTTTTTCTTTTTTTATTAAGATATTTTTAATAATTTTAAGCTTACTTTACTACCCCTTTTCTCATGATGATTTCATTGAGCAATAAAAATACCATAACTTTTATTTATATACCTATATACAGGTTTGTACGGAATCCTCGGTGTGCGAGTCTGACTCGCACTTTGCCGGTTCTTATTAACACTAACTTACATATTTATAGACATCGTGAATTGTCGATTTGGGATCTACGAAAGCTAGGCCACAGGATTGTTTGAAAGATTTTAGACCTAAATTTATAAGAAAAGCTCAGACTATCATAATAAAATACCAGTAAGTTTTAAAGCTGAACAAAAAGAAAACAAACAAAATACACACATAAATAAATAAATATGACATAAATAAATAAATATGTTAATCTTCATAATATTTCCAAGGGCCCAAGATACGATTTCGATAATTTTTCTCGATGACAAAAATCGTAAACTAACCTTTGCAATGCGCTTAAAACGTAAATTTTCTATTACTCATCAACGTATACATGTATTGTAACAAATAATATTATTTTAGAGTGGGCATAGTCGATTTATATTTTCGATTACGCAGTCCATATTTGTATAACACAAAATTACCAATCTTAAATCAATAATCAAATTAAAAGTATGCATGAATACTTCATTTTAATTCCGAGGGATCAGTGTACCAAAAACACGATAGGGCAATATTTTATTTATAAAAAAAACTAGCTGATGTTTATTCGGCTAGATTCGATTGTTTATTAAAATGGTACATTAGAGGACATCGTAAAAACGGTCGACTGGAAAAATTGCGGTATTGACATCAATGGTGTCTACCTGTCTCACTTAATGTTTGCAGATGACCTCGTACTTTTTGCTGAAAACTTCGAGGATCTTTAAGTCACCTTTATGATGCTTCTTTTAAGGTAGGCCTTCTGATGAGTATGTCCAAGACGAAGGTTATGGCAAACATCTCTAACATCACAGACCCTCAAGTAATGGTTGGCCATGAGAGATTGGAGATGGTTGGCCGGTATGTTTATCTTGGACATATTCTATCCTTTGGCAAAGAACATCAAAACAAGGAGATCGCAAGAAGGATACAACTTGGATGGGCGGCGTTCAGCAAACTGGACGACATTCTTAAGTCCGCTGAAATTCCACAATGTCTGAAGACCCGAATTTATAACCAGTGTGTTCTGCCTACCATGACTTACGGTGCCGAGACATGGACACTCACGCAGGAGGCTGGTGTATATAGGATGAGAGTTGCACAGAGAGCCATGGAACGCGCCATGCTCGGCATCAAGCTTATAGACCGTGTTCCCAACGTCGAGATACGAAGTCGAACAGAGCTCAAAGATGTTGGGAATAATAACGGAACTAAAATGGAGTTGGGCAGGACACCTGGCAAGACGAGGTGACGATAGGTTGAGTAAGGTGCTAACTGAATGGCGTCCAAGAACTGGGTACAGAAACGTTGGTCGTCCAGCAGCTATAGATGGGCAGACGATATCGCATGCGTGGCGGGCCAAACCTGGATGAGACTGGCATGGGATCATAAGGAATGGTACAGGCAAAGAGAGGCCTATACTCAGCAGTGGGTGAAGTCAGTCTGTGGATGATGATTAAAATGGTGAATATTATTGTGTAAAAGATTAGATAAATAAAATCAATACAACGAAGCCAAGGGATTACTGTAGGGGTTTTGTAAAATGATCTATATTTTACGAGATATTCAATAAAAACGGCTTTTTCGTACTTACTTATAAAAACCTGCCTATCGATATTGAATATGTAGAGATTTCCATTGACATTTCCTCAAAAACATGTAAACAAAAATTAACACAAGGATAAATAGTACTACTAGTATTAAGGAATATTTTTCTGCGAAAATATTATACTAAATTACGCAGAAGCGAAAACTAAAACGAATTGAAGACAAAACTTGAACTTGGCACTTGTAAGGTAAAGGAAATGATTCAAGTTTTTGATTAAAATAAATCATACAATAATAATCCGTTAAGTCTCGGAGACAAACACAATCCTACCTATTATGCCCATACTCAGAGACGACACCAGAGAAATGGTCATTGGATATCATCCTTTGTACAGACACAGAATAAATAATAGTACAAAGTACAGATTGAATTGTAAGTTTCTGTGTTGTTTTGGAAAAATAAATGTATATGTATTTGTACCACAACACTTAATACACCCCGTTAATGTACTCAATGAGAATCCAACATTGAAAACCGCAAGACACTTTAGGTATGTTATCTGTGCATTCGGTAAACCGAATAAATAAATAAATAAATGTCCTAAAAAAAGGCTGTTCCGATTCCGTTCTCATTTTCGAAAAGACGTTGTTTATTTTACATAATTTTCTAGTGGTTTTTGAGTTATTTTGGGTAATTTTGGTGGTATTTAAACCAATGTAGCTCGTCTATAGAGCACAAGTGTAGTGAAATGAAATTGCGTGACTTTTCAAATTTGTGGAAATTGTTTACCAAAGTTTTTGTAAAACGTCCATCGTTATACTAAAACATGAATTGACTGTGACTTTGACGACTTAGAAGAATTGGTAACGTTGCAAATTAAATTGAAAATACTTGAAACATTTTGGTATGAATCTGGAAATAAATATTCGTGGGATGAATCCATGGGATCAATACGGATGCACCCGAAAATGCACAAGCCGTGCGACGCCCATTATAAACAAAAAAAAATATATCCTAAAGTTCATTTGGCATGCTGTCCCATTTGCTTTGTGCAAAGTCTGTTTTTTATATGACGACGGAGCAGTTATCTTCATGACATGCACGAACCAGGATCTAGGATGTCACGTATCTTTTTTGCTACAGCTGAACTATCAAAACAATTATTTGTGTATAGTACAGCCCATCTCGTGTACCGAAACTTGACAATCGTTTTTGTCGAGCTTACGGTCCTATTGTTGTTTGAGTTCATTATTTATGCAGGTTTAAACTAAGCCTGTGTTATTTTTATTAGGGTTCCGTACCATGCCGTCCGTCTGGCGTATATTGAAAGTATACTACCTAACAAGAACAGTACGCACAGCGGTCATATTGTGTAATAGACTGAAGTTCGATTTCGATGTCCAGTTTGCTATTCATTGCTCTGCGTGTTTTAATTAGTTCTGCTCCTGAAAAAAAGCTAAAACACGCAGCGCAATGAACAGCAAACTGGTAATCGACATCGATTAGACAATATGACAGCTGGTCGGGACTGCTCGCGTTAGTTTCAAATTGTATATTACCTAACCATAAATATTTTTATACACATTAAAATATGCTGACATATACACATACATAGACGCTGCAAATATGCTGGAAACGGCTGCACCAATTTCCACCAAACATCATGGAAACACCAGCACCCATAAAAAAACAGAAAAAAATATGCCACAGACAAACAGACAGACATACAAACACGCTGACCTCAAACTTATAAACCCTCTTTTTAGCCGGGTCATATTATTCATGTGAAAAAAATATCCTAGTTATACGGGTTACGGGTTTGTCCATTATTAGAATGGCGCCCACCCACTATGACAATGTATATTCTGCCAGCGGATCTGATAAAGCGCAGTGAGCACGGACCACTTTACGTGGTAACTGGTCAAAAGAAATCGTTTCCGGTCCTGTGAATACGCTAAGCCATTACGCAATAACTACTTCGTTTTTTTATGCAGACTGGCTGACCCGCTGGCGACTTCTTCCGCGCATAGGTTAGGTCGTAGGTAAGTAAGTACTTACTACGCATTTTAGATGGATTCCAAATGGATCTACATCCATGCTTCCATGGGAGTCTTCAAGTCCAAACTGTACAAATACTTTTTGTCACTGCAAAATGACCAAAAAAATTGAGCTTATGTTATTTATTGAATTATTTATATATATATATTATATTATGTTAGGTTTATATAGCTAGTTATTTAGAGTAGGTATTTAATTATGTTAATCATTTAATCTCAACCTAGAATTATTTTGAGCACTACCACCCACTCTACATTACACAAAGGTTAGCTGGAAGAAAATGCTACTTAGCATTAAGTTCGCCTTATGTACTGCTTTTTTGACCTGTGCAGTAAATAATTTTCTATCATCTATCTATGTTTCAGACAAATATGGAAGTTTTTCTCTATTTGTCCTGAGATCCGCGCGTAGTTTCGGTACCTACCGGTGCTACCGCAACTACGCGCGTACATATACAGTAGGTAGGCTGTATCTACCATACTACGCATGTAAGATGAATGTTGTGTGCACAAAAAAAAAAAAAATACAAGATATTTTTCGACCTCTACAGTTTTGTTGTAGTATAGATGCTATATGGCGTCTCGTATTTGTCAACTTTGTGCCATTGAACTGGTTTCGAGCCGTGGAGAATATCAATGGAGCCATGGCACTATTATCTATTCTGTGCCATGGCGCCAATAGCCTAAACCATGCTCTTTGGATTGTCTAAGTTTGTAACAGACGTATGAAAAAACTGGTCAAGTGCGAGTCCGACTCGCGTGGAGAGTGTTCTGTACAAGTAGACTACTATAGAAACCACTAGACTTATATTATTACTCCTAGATGAAAGTATGCAACACAATTCTAACGTATTTTCTGTTCATGAATATTTCTAGAATTTTAAAACTTCGTTTATAGAATTAGAATTTAGAATTTTAAACCTAAACGATCTTCGTTTAGGTTATCCTGTAAACTTATGAGTGAGGCCCAATATTCCGACAACATTTTTGGCTCTGTAGTTTCGGAGATAAGCGAGGAATGATCGATTTTCGTATAATATATGTTCTTTGATTGATAAGATCGGACTTGTTGATAAGATTTAATTTGACTATTTTTTATTACTAGAATTGGGCTTCAGGACAAATCTTATGATTGTCCTGAAGCCCAGTTCTAGTAATAAAAAATAGTCAAATTAAAGTTCGGATCATGTTACGATCTAGTGTCGATGTCACAAACGTCAAAAATGGTATTCTGCTCACCTGACAATACAACATGGAATGTGATTATATCGAAATATGACTGTAACTTGAATGTTTCAAAGTTCTGAGAAATCTCTCTTTCACTCATTACAATTATTATATAGCACTATCCTACTCTAATAGATGGTCGCAAGAACCGAAAGTAGATTATGTTGTTGTTACGAGGGAGCAGAATACCAATTTTTCAGTCAATTTACAATACAATCTCGTTTCGGTCAACTTGCAGTGTGGTTATAAAATAAATAAGAGAATTGGGCTTCTGGTTGCTATCTTATTATGAAATGTGTTTCTACTGGAAGAAAGCGTTAGCCGTGTCAGTCGTGGGAAGCAATGGCAGCGATGAGCTCACCACTTGTCAAGTCTATATTCCACGATGGTTCAACCTACTGTGAAAAGGGGCCCATTGAGGCTCTGCCTAGAGGCGTATCTCTAAGTATGTATGTATGTAATATCTTTTAAACTATGAATATATATATAATATAGTATTATCTTAAGGACGCTTCCGTCTGGTAGTGATTTGGATCAGTTGAGCTACCTTTAGATCGTTTGCAGCGGCCTTCAGGTAGCACAACTGTTTCATGTTTTTTTTTTTAATTTTGTACATACCTTTTATTTTATTAGTTGCGTTGTATTAGTTGTATTTATCTTTTGTATTAGTTGTATTATTCTTTCTGTAAATAAATGTATGTTTTTTTTTTTTTTTTGTTACCCTAAGAGCCCTTAAATTTGGTGTCACATGATTCACTTGAGAAAAGTTTTGACAGTTTGGCAGACAGACCGACGAGAGTGATCCTATAAGAGTTCAGTTGGTCATTTTTAAAGTGGGTGCGGAACCCCAAAAAACTTGTTGAACAGAATTGAATAGTGTTTCTGGCGATGACGACCTCTGTAGCGCGGCGGGCAAGTGTCGGCTGAGATGCAAGATGTTCTAAGTTCGATTCCCGCTGCTATACTGTCATCAGCATCATCATCATCATCAACTTACTGCAGTCCACTGCTGGACATAGGTCACTCGCATAGCGCACCACTGAGCCCGGTTTTCGGCTCTCCTCATACAGTTTCTGCCAGCCCCCCATGCAAGTCGCGCAAGGCTATACGGTCGAGTCGATGTAGCTGATATAATTTAAGGTGGATGCTCACTCTTGAGGCGCAAAATTCAAATTATATGGTGGTTTTTGCTCAATACTGCTCATGAACACTTCTTTAGATAGCGAAAGTTAATTTCGCAAGAATTAGGAGACTTAACACACATGTTTTAATTGATAGTATCTCATAAATATCATCAGTTAAGCTACGAAACAAAAAAAAACACTGTAAAAATTTGTTTAGGGGATCGTAGCTAAACTAATGATATTTATGAGATACTATCAATTAAAACATGTGTGTTATGGCTCCTAGTTCTCGCGAAATCAACTTTCCATATCTGAAGAAGTGTTCATGAGCTGTAATGAGCAAAAAAGCCATAAAATTTGAATTCCGCGCCCGTGCTTACATATTACGGTTGTCGTTACGGTAACGCTTTGTGTCACGCTGACATTTCTTTTGATATAATTATACTATTTCATACTACCACAAAAAAGCCACACATTCTTAGATAAATTGAATTTGTTACCCAAGTTATAGACTCGTAGCCTAAATCGTTTCCCTAGTCTGAGCGTACGTCACCCGACGGTGACGCAATCAATTACGTTCACTGTTCAATTCATAGGTTATCTAACACTTTATCGGTGTGCGGTATGAGAGAAAGTACGGACACTTGGTCACTAGTAAGTATAATAATTTTCATCCCATCTATTCGAAAAGGACGACTGGGTTCGCCTTTAAGTGCACCCAACGGTGGTGTTTTCTATGAGAAACTTTTAGCGGGCAGTAATGAGTTTTGCGGCGCACTTATTAAGTTCCTAATTCAAAAAGTGCGCGGCAAAGATAATTGCGGCGCACTTATTGAATTTGGAACCAGCGCCAAATAATTCGAACGCAAATATTGTTTGAATAAATACTGGCTGGTACGACGGCCCAAAACCCAAAACAAAAAAACCCAAAACACACAAAAAACACAAAACCCAAAAAAAACACAAAAACACAAAAAACACAAAACACAAAAACACACAAAAAAGCACAATACACACAAAAAACACAAAACAAAAAAAACACAAAAACACAAAAACACAAAAAAAACACAAAAAATACAAAACACACAAAAAACACAAAACACAAAAAAACACAAAAAACATAAAACACAAAAAAGCACAACACAAAAAACACAATACAAAAAAAACACAAAAAAGCACAATACACACAAAAAACACAAAACACAAAAAAAAAACAAAAAAAAACACAAAAAACCACAAAACACAAAAAACATAAAACACACAAAAAAACACAACACAAAAAACACAATACAAAAAAAACAAAAAAAGCACAATACACACAATAAACACAAAACACAAAAAAAACACAAAAAAAACACAAAAAACCACAAAACACAAAAAACATAAAACACACAAAAAAACACAACACAAAAAACACAATACAAAAAAAACACAAAAAAAGCACAATACACACAATAAACACAAAACACAAAAAAAAACACAAAAAAGCACAAAACACCCAAAAAAAAACACAAAAACAAAAACACAACAAAATAACACAAAAACAAGAAAAACAACCATTTGTTTTATTAAATAATAATATTACAATAACATATGAGGCGCCTTTTATTTTCTCATAGTGGGTGATGAAAAGCAGAGTGTATCACACGGGCGCAACATATATTTTTGGCTCGGGCGACGTACTTTGAATCTCTCGCTACGTTCAGGATTCTACTAAAGAATCTCTCGCTACGCTCGGGATTCTACTCCAGAATCCCTCACTTCGCTCTGGATTAAAAAAAGCGCCCTCGCCGTAAAAATATTGTGTTGCTCCCTTATGATACAATCTACTATTGCATAATTTTCATAAAATGGCTAAAAATCTTTCAACGCATATTTTACTTGTACAATAAACACCAAAAATTAAGTTTTTTTTTATACTTCTTGGAATGACTGGTCAAGCAGATGGCCCACCTGATGTTAAGTGGTACCCTCTGCCTATGAACAGTGCATTACCTCACAGGTCACGCCCACCTAGGACGCACCCTATGTAGCATTGCACTGCGCCCGCCATGAAAAGTCTCATGTGCCTGTAATTTCACCGGCACCCGTGCCCTTTAAACCGGAATACAGCAATGTGAGCAATTCAATTCAAGCAATTCAAGCAATTCTGTGCTTTGTGGCAGAAATAGTTATAGTGGTATAGTACTTCCCCGGACGAACTCTTTCACAAAGAAGCTCTTTAATAATTGTAAAGTAAGCTTTAGAAACGGATTCTCACGGAGAAGAAGGTGTCGCCTTGTGTGCTTTTTGGAGGTCAAAGTCTCATTTTGTCTGATTTGCTTGACGATAAGTTATAAATTCGCTACGGATTTGGCGCATGCTTTAGAGTAGTTTTTTTGTTCATAAATCAGTGTATTCACAAAAGCGCTAGCAGAGTCAGTCGTGGGAAGCAATGTCGGCGATGAGCTCACCACTTGTCACGTCTATATCCCACGATGGTGCAACCCACAGTGAAAAGAGGCCAATTTTTAGGCTCTGCCTTTCCTTTCGGGGAAAAGGCGTGTGTCTAATGTAGGTATGTATGTAACATTTTCATTTTCAAGTGACGACGATAAAAAATATATTCTACAGTTCAGGAAATTCGTAGAATTCGCATCACTGTAGAATGTCTTTTCCAAGAGCCACTTTTTCAGTTTGTTTTATAGATCGCTGTGGAAGCTGTTTCTCTTATATCTCTTCTGGCATTCTGTGATATACAGAGCTCCATAACGTACACATATCTTTCAGATTTTTTCAGCCTGTGCTGTGGCACTATGTGTTCATGGCCTGTTTATTTTCGCAACAGTACAATTCTACCGTATGCAGTAGCCTTGATCTTGCCACTGTATGTAACTAAACTGATTGGTAGTTAGTAATGCCTGGAATTAGCAATTCTTGAGGCACAGCCAAGTTGCAATTAATGATAGAACTAGCTACCCGTATCTATGCTATAATATTCTTAAGACGTAAATCAGTACCTACCTGTATCTGTGAGTTTATGCTTTATCTTCATAGTAGTACCTACTCGATCTTTTTTTATTACAAGCTTTATATTAACTTGCAATGTAAGTCCGGGTGGAATCTTGCAACTGAATTTTAAAGCCGTTATCTTCAACCGATTGAGCTGAAATTTGGCATACCTTTCTGTCAAGTTCTGATGACAATACAATATGACGGTGACAGCGATCTGATGAAGGTGAACAACGGAACACCTCGATGGGTAGGCCGTGTTTAGGCTCATTTTGATCAGCACACGGTTACGATCACTAATTTTATAAAAGCTTTTATTGAAAGATATATTTTTCACAAATAACTTATTATTATTATAACAACCTACGACCTCTGTGGCGCGGCGGGCGAAGGTTCGCCTGCGACGCAGGAGGTTCGATTCCCTCCTCGGAATTATTATTTGTACGATCTGCAGATATTTGTTCAGGGTGTTCTGGGTGTTTTCTATGTATAATAAAAAATATCTATCTATATAATGTATTGTATTAAGTATATCAGTTATCTAGTACGCATAACACAAGCTCTGCTTAGCCTTTGATTAAGATTATCTAAGTGCTTAGCTTGGGGCTAGATAATGTTGTGTGAACTGTTAATGTTATTAATTATGTTATTTATGTTTTACAAGCTCGTTTCTCCCGCTCACGTAATGCGTGAATTGAGCTCCCGTTGTATGTCTTCCCACAGGGTATATGGTATATTCAAGAGAAATATCAATAGGACTCTTAATGGTAGGCAGCCACTTGTCACGTGTATTTCCCACGATGCTGCAACCCACAATGAAGAGAGGCCCATTTGAGGTTCTTCCTACACTTTCGGGAAAAAAGGAGTGTGTCTATGTACGTTTGTATAATGCGCGTCATGTAAAAAGAACGCTGGCGGTCAAGCTTCTTCAGGCGTTCCAGCGTTCTTTTTAAGAGATAACTTACTTTTCTATTTATTTAAGAGATGTATACCTATGCATTGAATGAGTGCCTACCTAGTTTACTGCAAATAATGTACAATTATAGTACGCGTCATGTAAAAAGAACGCTGGAACGCCTGTAGAAGCTTGACCGCCAGCGTTCTTTTTACATGACGCGCACTATACCTATGTGTGTTTAATGAAAATACGAGCAAAGATCGTTTGTATATGCAAAGGGCTCATGCGACCTAACAGTATACACTCCTCTGTGGCTAATAAATATTTTCTCCATAAACAGCATTTGTAAGTAAACCGGTACTCGGCTTAGTTCGGAGAAAGTCGGTAAGTTGGCACTTGCAGGACCTTTCTCTTCGTTCCGGTTCTGCATCAGTGCATATCGCAAGAACTGCATAGCGGGCAACCTTGCAACCTTCGTGTTTGCATTTGAGCCGCGTCCACGATATACACAAGCAAAAGTAGCTCAAGCGTTTATCACTGCAACTTTCTTCATGGTTGTATGTAGCATCGTCACTACAATGTAAGTACCTAAAAGTATTCCTTGTTCCTTATGTTAGCGGCCCCGCGGTAGAAAATTAAGGTGTTTTTTATTAACATTGATAGACCTTTGTTTGACCACTTTCTCACCTGTTGGTAAGTGACGATGTGGCCGAAGATGGAGCACAAATATCTAGAAGGCACCTATTCCTCTAGCCTTGAAGAGACCCAGATTGTAGTTTTCAGGAAAGACAGACGACGGTTGCTTTCGCTTGTGACGTGTTTTTTTTTTTTCATGTTTTTTGCTCGTCCACACCTCATAAAGTCTTCTTCAGATAGCGAAAACTAATTTTCCGGTAAGTATATGACCTAACACTCAAGTTTTAATTGATATACCTAGTGTCACATAAATATTATTAGTATGTAATATGTATGTATGTATGTAGTTTTTTTTTTTTTACAATTTTTTTTTTAAAGTATAAACTTTTTAGGGTTGCGCAGAACAAAAGTCAATGGAATCGCTTTATTGTCTGTTAAGAGTACCCACCCATTTTTCTCAGTAAAGGCTAAAGGTTGTTCAAATCACTTAAGAGACCTCTGACCAGCACTGGACTTCTAATTGCTGATGATAATGATCATAAAATGAAACAGTTATGGGAAAAAAGAAAATTCCAAAAATCTAAAATCTGTTAACCCCTAAAATGAAGTAATACAAACATCTCCCTCAGTTTAAAGCACGCTCAGTTTTTCCAGGCATGCAATTTCTGTAGCAGATACATCACCGAAGTTTCTACTTAAGATTCATAAACATAAAATACTGTTTTTCTTATCGTATAAAATGCATAAACCATGTATCTTTAGTTACGCGCTAATAACTATACGGCTTGTACACGTCGAGTGCAGTTAATGCATATAATTGAGATTCAATAAGACAACGTGTATCGTGTCAAAGAAGATGCAATATTTACACAGATGAATCAGCTTCGCTATTGATGAAAATTATATTACCTACACTAGATGAAAGAAAGAAAACCGAGCTGAGACTTGAGACACATAAATAAGAACGTAAGTACATAACAAATAATAAATAAATAATGCTGGACAGTTTACACAACATTATCTAGCCCCAAGCTAAGTAGAGCTTGTGTTATGGGTATTAGATAACTGATATACTTAATACAATACATTACATAGATATATATTTTTATTATAGGTACACAGAAAATACCCAGAACACCCTGAACAAATATCTGCGTCGCACAAATATTTGTTCCGAGGCGGGAATCAAACCCGCAACCTCCATAATCGTTATTGATTAATAGTAGTCGAAAAGCCATGTCAGAGGCCCTCGGGCGGCCTGACAAACTCTGACTTCAGAGGCCAACACTACCTCATACGAAAAGCAAGCAAGATGAACATTATATTCCCCGAATTTGCATTCGATTTCGTATTGACCAAGTTTTAATAATACCTACTCTTTTCTAATAATTGTCTCAGGGATAGTAAATTTTTAATATACAATACTATCATACCGTAATCCAACATATTTTCCATTTTGAACATTGCTAATAAAGTGGATCTCCTAAAAACAGAATGGCTTATTGATTGGTGAGTTTGCTAAAGGTAGGTATTGAAAAAGCTCTATCTGTTCACAAGCATGTTTCTTTATCTATGGCTGGCGTTGAGTGCAATAAATTTCATGGAATCTAGTTAGTCTAGTCGGCCATCAAGGCGAACAGCCACACAGCATTGTACCCTTTATATCTCCGTGGCCTTAACATTTACATGTCGGTAGCCACATTGCTTTCTACCCCTTTTTTCATTCTTTAGTCCAGGGGTTCCCAAAGTGGGCGATAAAGCCCCCTTGTGGGCGCTGCAGGCCTAAAGGGGGGCGGCAAGAGACCCAGAAAAAAAATGGGGGTGTCAAATCAGACACACTTTCGCATTTTAATAGTTATTAGTTTTCCTAGTTATGTCATTTTCGTAGATAATAGACCGCGGGCAATCATGTTTTATAGCTCACAATACTTAATAATTAATTTAATTTGAAGTTAACTATGGTGATTTTTAAGTAGGTGAAAAATGTGGGCGCTGAAAAATAATAATGGGGCGCTAAATAATAATTTATTCTCAAAGTGGGCAGTAGACAAAATAAGTTTGGGAGCCCCTGCTTTAGTCTGTGGCATTTTGAACGGAGAATTTCTTTGTTTGTGAAATGTTTTATTTTATTTTCTGCTTTAAGGATATTTTGTAATGTATAAAATAACTTGAAGAATGAATCTTTATGTTCCGTGTTATTTTCTTGATCACAGTCATAATCATCATCATCGTTTTTTTTGTATTTGTAAGTGTAAACCACACTTTATAAATAACATTAAATTTAAATGTTACCCAAAAATTCTGTTCCAGCGGGACTCGAACCCGCATCCTCGCCTGTGATCGGCGATGCCTTTACCAATTTGGCCATAGAACGAGCTATGACGCTGGAGAAGAAATTTGTGGGCACTATCAACTCGGCTATAGCGCCGATGGGAACCATCTACAGGTGTTTCATTTGGAAACCTTCTGTTCAATGTCCGAAATTAGTTCGAACCGTTGACAAGATTGACAGGTGAGAATGCGGGTTCGAGTCCCGCTGGAAAGGATTTTTTGGGTTACATTTAAATTGAATATCATCATCATCATCATCAGTAGACTAGACATCTATCTCCCGCTGGACAAGTCCATATCCCACTAATATCATAAAAACCAAAGTTACGATGTTTGGATGTTTGCATGTTTGTTACTCAATCACGCCAAAACGGCTGAACCGATTTCGTTAAAATTTTATACACAGGTAGATTATGATCTGGATTAAGCTATAGGCTACTTTGTATCCTGGTAAAACACGAGCGAAGCCGCGGGCGGACACTAGTAATATAACTACAATGCAATGATTTTGCGTATACTCATCACGCGTGGCAGGTAGATTGGTGATCGCAGTATTGGTGCTAAGTACTCACGTGGATGCTACTGCCTATCTCTTAGTGGAATAAGAACCTACCTAACCTATAGGTGGGTACCTTAATACCTGGAATACCTAGTCGGTTTTAACGACATCTACGGGAGGAGACATACTGGTCATAACGTATTGAAATAATTTACAACTCGGCAGTATTTATGGTAGTATTTTTAGTGTTTATTACCCATTCTTAACCGGTTTCAAAAAAAGGAGGATTTTTTAAGTCATGTGTTTTTTTAATGTTTGTTAAGTACCTCATATTTACGTCATTTATGAACCGAAATGTTTTTTTTTTAGTTATCGCTATATATATAATTAATGTATACAGTGTTAATTGTATACAGTCCTATCCATCCAAAGGTTGTCTGGTAGAAATCGCTACTAAGCGATAAGACCGCCCATTGTACAACATAGTTAGTTTTAGTTTTATTATTTGTAAATTATTTTAGATTATGGTGTGCAATAAAGTATTTTCTATCTATCTATCTATATATATACTTCCAGATTGGTCCCATTTTCATCAAAATCTGGTTCTGATGATGGGATCCATGAGGAATTGAGGGAACTCCGCAAATTTGGCATACCTGTCATTTTCCAATGACAATACAATATGATGGTGAGAGCGAGCTGATCTGATGATGGAGACGGAAAATGGACAACGGAACTCCTTGATGGATAATAGTAGACTGGCCGTGTTTAAGCTTATTGTGATCAGCACACGGTTCCGATCACTAAAATTATAAAATCTTGTATTGGGGATAAATTAATAGCTTCGAAGTCGTTTTTTTTTCGAAAAGAATTATTTGATATATCAAAAGTATTAATTTCGTATAGTAGTAGGTACTTAACTCATAGATATACTTGCACCCTTGGGCTACTAAGTCAACATCCCCCTTCGTTACTATCACTCACTCGCCCATCAACCAAAACTTTTTAATTGAAACCCTCAAAAACCTCAATCAAACGACACATCATAGTACGGGTATGCTCCTATTAAATAATATCTAGGCTACCATTTTATTAAATCCAAGATCCAAGAGGTAAATACGAATCGAAAATCGGTTTAGTGGTTTTAAAGTTCTGAAGGTGTGTTCATACAAACATACTATAAGAACATAGACGTTACGTTACGTTACTTCTTCACTGAAGCGAGACATACTATCACAAAATACATAGTACAGAAAGTCAGCTCAGTACAACGAGCTATAACTGGCGCACCTACCTATATACGACGATCTCGGTGAAACTCGGTCAAATGCCAGTCGCGAGTGCCCGCGGTTTGGCGATAGGCGTCATTATTTAGGTACCTATAATATTTTGGGCCTTGTCACTTAGGTATTGTTGTTGTTTTGTGGAATGCATAAACGATCGTACTTGAATTGCTGTTTTTTTTTATACAACCTGATGTTAAGCGGTACCCTCTGCCTATATGAAGAGTGCATTATCACACAGGTCACGTCCACCTAGTACGCACCCTATATGGCATTGCACCGCACCCGCCACCCTGAGACATAAAGATGAAAAGTCTCATGTGCCTGTAATTTCACCGGCAACCATACCCTTCAATCCGGAACACAGCAATGCGAGCACTAATGTTTTACGCCAGAAATAGGTTTGGTGTGTTTAGTTGTCTAAACACAACACTGACCACAAAATAATTGTCTTTTTTTTAGCAAGCCCTGGTGCTACGGTTGATCGTAAGTAATTAAAATCATAATCGGCCGGAGCTGAAATGTCTTTCATTGACTTTTTAAATAAAAATGATTCCCAACCACGATAGTTTCAATTATTTAACTGACGTACCGAAATCTAAACTTTAGCCTTTGCCCAAGTCCTAGCGCTACGGCCGAGCGTAGGTAATAAAAATCAAATTCGGCCAGAACAAAACTGACCTTCTGTACTATGTAATACTATGCCTCACCTAAAGTAGGTAGTCAGGCAAACAAGTAACTGATGCAAAGTGATCGTCTAACACGACATAACATGTTTTTCAACGTCTCTATAGTTTCTCTTTATTTTCCGTAATAGACACGAAGTCGTACAATTATATTTAAACCCACAGGTGTCTAGAACGTCATAAAAACGCTACAAAAACACTTATTCCGACAGGAAGAGTTGTATTATGCTAATAGACGAGATCAAAAACACTTGGTTTTTTGCCCGTTTTCATTAAAGTCTGTAAAAAAACCGGCCAAGTGCGAGTCGGACCCGCGTCGTATATCGTACTTAATAGTACCTCTAAGATTAATATTTTTCCACGACAGAACTAGTATTTTATACATTGGAATAGATACAAGATTTTCAAAGTAATTTTAACTGTTTGCGGTACCTATAGATAGGGAAACTATAGCGGTTTTAAAAGTGCAATATGAAAATAATACTTAAAATTCTTACCCTAGCTAGGCCCTAGGGTCTAGGGCAGTGCCGGAGTTTGCAGTTTCAGTGGAGAAACCAACAAGCGGACAAAGTCACGGCAGTTCAGTAGTTCAATAATACATAAGCGAGTTTTTATTTAATCTCTTTGACATATAGAGCTGGTTTATCTCCATTATCTTCTCAATTTATTTTTATTTCCCTGACTTGTTCCAACGCGATCGCTTCGTAGACTTTTAAATTGGTTTTTTATTTATGAGTGTCTATCTTCTAATAGTTCTATTTTTGCAGCATAAATCGAACAATCAATAAAATTATGGAGATATTTTCAACTGTCCTATTTTTCTTCTGTTGTGTAATGTAAACGGTAAATGAGTACTCGCAGAAACCCTAGTTTGTATGGTCACGGTAACTGAGTATTCGCAGAAACCCTATTTTGTATGGTAAACGGTATATGAGTACTCGCAGAAACCCTAGTTTAAATGGTAAACGGTGAATGAGTACTCGCAGAAACCCTAGTTTGTATGGTAAACGGTAAATGAGTATTCGCAGAAAGCCTAGTTTGTATTGTAAACGGTATATGAGTAATCTCAGAAACCCTAGTTTGTATGGTAAACGGTAAATGAGTACTCGCAGAAACCCTAGTTTGTATGGTAAACGGTAAATGAGTACTCGCAGAAACCCTAGTTTATATGGTAAACGGTAAATGAGTACTCGCAGAAACCCTAGTTTGTATGCTAAACGGTAAATGAGTACTCGCAGAAACTCTAGTTTGTGTGGTAAACGGTTAATGAGTACTCGCAGAAAGCCTAGTTTGTATTGTAAACGGTATATGAGTACTCGCAGAAACCCTATTTGTATGCTAAACGGTAAATGAGTACTCGCAGAAACCCTAGTTTATATGGTAAACGGTAAATGAGTACTCGCAGAAAGCCTAGTTTGTATTGTAAACGGTATATGAGTACTCGCAGAAACCCTATTTGTATGGTAAACGGTAAATGAGTACTCGCAGAAACCCTAGTTTGTATGGTAAACGGTAAATGAGTACTAGCAGAAACCCTAGTTTATATGGTAAACGGTAAATGAGTACTCGCAGAGATTTGAATAACAAAGTGGTCGAAAGCAGCAAACTTAAGAATATTTTGTATGTTTCTTCTATTGTTTGAAATTAAAAAAAAAAACGTTTTTTTTTTTAATTTATAATTTTAGGAGTATGGAATTCATATTTATTTATCTATCGTCATGCTACCTCCCTCCTACGCTGGCGACGCCTTTTACTGCTTCACCTACACATATTGTGAACTTCAAATGTTTGTCGTTCTAGGTCTGGGTCAGGCTTCCTTTCTAGTAGCTGCCAAAAGTAAACCACACTACCATTTTAGTAGGACGCCTTTGTAAACATTATGTTTACTTAAAGACTTCGCTGTTGTATGCTAAGTACAAAAGCCTTGCCATTGTTGCTTGTCGCACTTTCTTTTGTGGTTCGATAGCGGGCAGCTGAGAAAACACGACTCTCGAAGAAGGCTTGAAGGAGTTTCGTAAGTGACTAATCGCCATCTAACGTACGTACAATAATGTTCGTAAAAATAAGTTTTTTGTGAAAAATATATTTTTCAATACAATCTTTTATAAAATTAGTGATCGTAACCGTGTTCTGATAAAAATGAGCCTAAACACGATCAGTCTACTAGTTACGTCTGCACCATTAATGGGGCAAATCAATGGTGCAAACGTAACCGCGGGGCTAGGTCAACACATCACTAGGGTCACTTACTCGGTGGTACCGTTTAACTTTAAAAGACCTACGGTACCGCCAGGGGTATGGCCAGGGGTACCGTGGGTCTGAAATGCTATTATCCCCCGAGGAGTTCCGTTGTCCTCCTTCCGTCTCCATCATCAGATCAGCTCGCTGTTACCATCATATTGCATTGTCATCGGAACTTGACTGGTATGCCAAATTTCAGCTCAATCGGTTGAGGATAACTGCTTTAGAAATCAGTTGCAAGATTCCACCCGAACATGTAAAAAGTCAACATCGACTAATCGACCTCTCTACGTTTCTAAACTTCATAGAAATAGGTTCAGCCGATACGTGTTTTCAAATAAACAAACAAATATTAATATATTTATCTTATGTTTCTTAAATTCATAAAATAAAAACATGTGTTAAAAAAATTAGCAACGCCGAAGCATTGGCGGCGATGAGCTCACCACTTGTCACGTCTATTTCCCATGATGGTGCAACCCACAGTGAAAAGAGGTTCATTTGAGGCTCTGCCTACCCTCTCGGGGAAAAAGGTGTGTGTCTAGAATGTTTGTTAAAAAAATATTATATATTTATTTCCATTATAATATTAGTGCTTATGATATTCGATGCTTGCCCTCAGAATGAGTTATTAAGTATTTGTGATTTGCCTATAGTCTGTATGGGCTTGGCCCCGATTCGCTTGGCCATAGCTATGCAGGTGTCGATCTGTCCTTGGGAGTACACGATGGTGCCTCGCTCTGCCGTCCTCTCCGCGTTGATGCGCTCCTTGTCTCCTGGAGCCAGCACTGGTAGCGATGGATCCACCTGAAACAGAGAAGAACCTTCAGAAGAGCTCTAAAATAACGGCTCGGGAAAGTTAACCAACCATGTGACTGGTAGGGTTCTGCCCGTCAAGGTACCCTTGTAGTTTCGCCATGTTCGTCTGTTTGTCTGTCTGTTTGAGCCGTTTTCATTATCATCATCATCATCAGCCTGTATCAGTCTAATAGTCACTACCTACCTAGTGTAGTCAGTGTAGTTTTATTTTTTGTATAAACCAGCTTTGTTTAATGGGGCTTAATCTTGTCATTGTAATTTTTTAGTTAGTTAGTTTTATAAGTATGCTAAAAATGTATTTAATTTTAAATTGCCTGTATCTGCATGCACGTCACTCAATTGGAACCTAAGCGGATATCCGTGGTTCACTCTGGGCCTCAACGGAAGATCAGCGCTGGGTTGCCAACGCGGCCTAGCAAACGCTGAGTTGAGGACCCTTTTGTGGCTTACGTCAGGCACACACACACAAATTGCCTTATTTTTTATATCTGTGTAGGTAATTTGTTTTTGTTTTACTTTTTATTTAAGTAGTTCCTATCTTGTTTGCTTTTTATTTGTTGGTGTGTGTTTTTGTTTGTTAAGTCATAAATAAACGATTCTTTCTTTCTTTCTTTCTAATGCTGGACTTAGGCCTCTCCCAATGCGCGCCATTTAGACCGATTTAAATCTCTTCCCATCCACTTTCTACCACTTCCACTTCCACTTTTTTTTTTGCCTTACGCAGATCGTCGCTCCACCTAGCCAGGGGGCGCCCCACACTACGTTTACCAAGACGCGGTCTCCACTCTAGAACACGTTTATCCCAGCGGTTGTCGGTTCTTCGGCATATATGCCCAGCATATATGGTAAGCTCGCGGGAGTAACGCACAGACTTACTAGATCAGACAGACTCACGCACATCTTGCTGTGTATAATCGCCTGCCGGAGAATGTATTACAATCATCTAGCCTTATATCATTCAAAACTACATTAAAATTATGGCTCGTCGAGAAGGCGTTCTATAATGTTGAAGATTTTGTGTGTAAAATTAAATAATTTAAAATTAGATTTGATTTAATAAAATCTTACGTAATTGCTACTTAGTATAACTATTTAGTTTTAACATGACATCTGCAATGAATTATAATTAATTAGTTTATGTTTACAATTTGAATTTTTATTGTGTAGAATGTTTTTTACCATAATTTTTCGTAAGAAATTTAATTTAATTTGTTTTAAAATTATCTGACCTGTAAATTTGTATTTACTAATAAATTGATTATTCCCGATTATTCCTGATTATTCCTTTGCCATTTCAGCTTGCTAATTCGATGACCTTAGTTCTCTGTCGGATAACTTCGTTGCGGATTTTATCCCTCAGAGAAACTCCGAGCATGGCTCGTTCCATAGCACGCTGAGCGACCTTGCACCAGAAGTACCGTGAGTGACCACGTCTTGGCACCGTAGATCATTACGGGTAGGACGCACTGATTGAAGACTCTCGTCTTCCGTCTTTGTGGTATAGGGGTAGAAAGGACGACGTTATTTACCAAAAGCTGCCCAGCCCAGCTGAATTGACGACCTCTGTGGTGCGGCGGGCGAAGCTTGGCCTGCAACGCAGGAGGTTGCGGGTTCGATTCCCGCCTCGGAACAAATATTTGTGCGATCGCAGATATTTGTTCAGGGTGTTCTGGGTATTTTCTATGTATAATAAAAAATATCTATCTATGTTATATATTGTATTAAGTATATCAGTTATTTAGTACCCATAACACAAGCTCTGCTTATCTTGGGGCTAGATAATGTTGTGTGAACTGTCCAACATTTTTTTTTTTTTTTTTTTTTTTTTATTAATTCTTCGCTTGGCCTGAATTTTTCGCTTCGAGCCGTTTTACTCGTAGACTATGACGCTGTTTTGCACAAATATACATATTGGTAACATAACATACATACCTAACATTACACCAAACAGTCACATACATAGTCCTGCCTGAGGCCGTAGACAAAGTGACATTCTAAAAGCAATGTCGCTTGTAGAAAAGCCAATAATGTACCTATGGGTGACGACCCGTGCACCCACTGGCTTCACCCACCGGTGGGTGTAGGGGTAATTCCTGTTTACCCGTGTACCCACTGCGATATGGTTGGAATTAATTATCGATGAAAAAATAAAAAAATATATGAAGAGAAATGAATGAAAATGACAGAATATGACAGAGCATGACACTATGAAATTGACGTAAGCTATCGAAATATCACGTGGTCTATTCTTAGAGCATTGCAGGCCTCCGTACCGGAGGGTCTATTGTAATTGTATTACGATTTACGACAGACGACGATTTTAGAAATGGAATCGCTTCGAAGCGAATGCCACTTTGCTAGGCCGGCTGATCCCACTCTAGGATCCCCTGTGTCGTGGGTATCAAGAACTACGAGTACCATGCTACCATAACACCCAGACCCGGAAAAAATATTTGCAAATCATACAAACATTTGTCCCGCAGCGGGGATCGAACACGCAACCTTTCGCATCTCAGCCGGCTACTCGCCCGACGCGATAAAAAGGTCGTCAAAGTAATAATATAAAGTATGCTGAAGAGTCTAATAAATGTTGTTTTGATACAAAATACTACAAAATCTGTTATTTCCTTAAACCTTTAAAAAAACCATAACAAAAATTTGGTTTGCTTCTCAATTGATCGTAATTTTTTTGGATTATATTTAGGTAAATTAAAAATGACCACCAAGACCGGGGTTTTCGAACCTGTGATATTTTCCTGTCCTTGGCTTATCCCACTAATATCATAAATTTCAAAGTTACGGTACGTTCACACGGCGTCGAGTGTTTCTCTACCGAATCGGTTTTTTGCAGGATTCGGTTTAGTGGCATTAGTGGCAACAATATTTCAATGAATGAGTCAAAGTCAAATACAAATGCATTCAGTTTCAAGACACGGCAAAAAAACCGAATCTTGCTGAAGCTGACATCCGATTTTGCGACTACAAACCAATCCGGCCGTACTGCAAAATGTAAGATCCGGTGCAGTGGTACAGCGCATTCAATACATGCGTTCATAGGATACACGCGGGGGTAGATTCGGTTATTTGCCCGGTTTTCAGACGGGATCTCGATACGAGGCCGTCGGATACGGCAATGCAAGATGTGCTGTGTGAATACAACATTCGGTTTTTCCAGATCCGATGAAAATAAGATTCGGCAAAACGTGGCTCCGTGTGAACGTACCGTTACGATGTTTGGATGTTTGTATATTACTCAATCACGCCGAAACAACTGAACCGATTACCATGCAATTCGGTACACAGAAAGATGATCTAGATAGAGCTATTAGGTTAATTTTACCCTGGTAAAACGCGAACGAAGCCGCGGGAGGACACTAGTTATTATAATTGTTAGACAAACCATAAAAAAACCTTCCGTTCCACCTATCACCCAACAGAAACCTGTGGAGACATGATCTAGTAACAAAATTATATACGGGATCTATAAGTAATTGATCAAAGCTATGGGTTTCTTACAAGCTTTTATTTAACTTGAAATGTATGTCCGGATGGAATCTTGCAACTTAATTTTAAAGCAGTTATCCTCAACCGATTGAGATGAAATTTGGCACGCCTGTTAAGTTCCGATGACAATACAATATTATGGTGACAGCGAGCTGATCTGATGATGGAAACGTAAGGTGGACAACGGAACTCCTGGATGGATAATAGTAGACTGGCCGTGTTTAGGCTCGTTTTGATCAGCACACGGTTACGATCACTAATTTTGAAAAGCTTCTATTGAAAAGTATATTTTTCACAAAAAACCTGGTTTTAACTACTCACAGTACTAGTAAGTACCGCAGTAGGAGAGACCTACGTAACCTAGAACGTGGCGTTAAGGTCACGCATTGGAAATTTTAGTGGTAGGGATCTAGATTTTTCTCAGAAATTTAATAACATATGAAATGAAAGTGATATTTGGTGACCTGCCCCCCTATTCTCTAACTGAAAGTCACTTGGTGACTAATGTATGACAAGTAGAATGACCAAAATTAAAAAAAAAACATAAAAAATTGTCAATTGATGGTAATTTTACTTGTCAAACGTTGGTCAATGAGTGACTTTCAAGATAGGGGGGCAGATTCTTCATTAAACTGTCTTTTTTTTGTAGTAGCTTTTCACCTTAGAGCATTGCAGGCCTCCGTACCGGAGCTTTTCACAATTGGTTAACTTTTATAGCAGAGAAAAAATATCAAAGACACCTCTTATAAAACAGTTTTGCATTTTACAGCCAAACGGGACCGATTTAAGCCACTGGTAGATTCATCCTAACACACATTTCAATAATGAAGCAGGATTTTTTTAAATTAATCGTCGTATTTAATTTAAACGAAAAAAAACTTTTGTATATGACCTTATACGAAACCCAATACCTACGAAACCATTCGAAATAATAGTTTATCAATGCGTCACCTGGCATGCATAGCCCTGCGCCCGTCACCTAAGACACAGATAAAATAATACTAAACTAGTACCTGAGACATAAACCTGAGAAGTCTCATGTGCCTGTAACTTGACCGGCACATACATAGCCCAAACCATTTTTAGTAGTAGTAGAGCTTTTTTGTGAAAGAGTTCGTCCGAGGAAGTACTACCACCATACCTATTTCTGCCGCAAAGCTGTAGTGCTAGCATTGCTGTGTTCCGGTTTGAAGGGTAGGGGTGCCGGTGAAATTACAGGCACATGAGACTTTTCGTCTTTATGTCTCAGGGTGGCGGGCGCAGGGCAATGCCACATAGGGTGCGTCCTAGGTGGACGTGACCTATGAGGTAATGCACTGTTCGCATAGGCAGAGGTTACCGCTTAACATCAGGTGGGCCATCTGCTTGTTCCGTCATTCAGTAGTATAACCCCCCCCCCCCTTCTAAGATCCCCTGTGTCGTGTGTATCAAAACTACGAGTACCATGGTACCACAACACCAGACCCGGAACACCTATATAGGTACCTACCTAAAAAATACACTTTTTTAATTTGTTTTACATGCTCCTGACCTCCTTAATGTGTTCTAATTATACCTACCTGCCATTCTGTGGTCTCTAGTATAAATAAAATAAAAATTTAAAAACGGCCAAGTGCTTGTCGTACCACGTGTGGTGTAGGGTTCCGTTTTTGCCCGTCCCAATATATGCGGACTTAGAAGGAGGCTTTAATGTTTTACGCAAGTAACGTAATTTTCAATGGAATTTGTACGAAATTTTCCTTTTTACTTCTCCAAATACATCTGCCTGGGGTTGGTACAACCTTAAGAGTCCGGGTATCACAGGGTGTGTGAGTGAGTGTGTAGGTGTGTGTATGTGGTTGTGTTGAGGGTGTGACACATAAAACAACCTTTTAGCTGAAAAAAAACAAGAAGATACCACTTTTTCGTCGTTATTAATACACCCATGCCAAATCACAGCTTTCTACTAAGAGTCTCTGAGCTAAGCCGCGGACAGACAGACGGACGGACATGGCGAAACTATAAGGGTTTCTTGTCTTGATGACTACGGAACCATAAAAATATAAATATAAGTGTAAATTTATACCTTTATGGAACGTAGTGTGCAAGTTCGCAAAAAATTAAGTTTGCCAAGAAATATATTAGTATCTTAGCTTGAAAATAAATTAATGTGACCAAATCGTTTTCATTATCTTTTAGTAGGTAAATAATTATTTTAATTTATTTTGATTCTACTGTGGTGTGTCCGGCCCAAGAATATAACCCTCCATCTCCTCCCTTGGATGTCGTAAAAGCCGACTAAGGAATTACCCGGACTTGTTTGTAAGATTCGTTGGTATAAGATTTGTCCTGGCTGCTAGCTTATTTAAGGAATGTGTTATTACTGGAAGAAAGCGTTAGCAGAGTGAGAGAAAGAGAGAGAGAGTAAGAGAGTCATGGAAAGCAATGGTGGCGATGAGCTCACCACTTGTCACGTCTATTTCCCACGATGGTGCAACCAACAGTAAAAAAGCCCGATTTGAGGCTCTGCCTATCCTTTCGGGGAAAAAGGCATTATTCTATGGATGTATGTAATGTATGTTGAACCGACTGAGGATCTCAAAAGGCGCAAATACGCTAGTCTCGACGGAGCGGAGCTTGTTTGTGCCTTTCAGTGCTTTCAGGGCCGAGGCTCTGGGTCTCTAGGACACCGGGGCTATAATCGCTTTAAAAATATTATAAGGGCGTGTGTTTGAATCGATTGGTTAATAATAATGGCATTAATCTTAGGCCTTATTATTGCATTGATTGATATGCAGGATCTTAGGGGGTTCTCGAAGAGTGCATCAGTTGAGCTATGCTCTACAAAAAAAATTGGCAGTTTTAAAATATCGGCCACTTTTGTCATTGACGCAACATTTTTGACTAAACTTGAAGCAAATAATGGGCATATGGTATTGGGAATATTAACACAGAAATTGAAATTCCCACTTGCACCGATTTTATTTTCGGAAGAGCAGCACAGATGATCATTCATAAACGATCCATTCATTCGTTTTTTTTACTCAACTATACTGTACTACTTATAGTTGTAAGTATTTTAATTTTTGTGTATAAATATTTAAAAAAACAAGTGTTAACCACACTTTATGGATAACTTTAAATTTAAATGTCACCCAAAAATTCAGTTTCAGCGAGACTCAAACCCGCATCCTCGCCGGTGATCGGCGATGCCTTTACCAATTTGGGGCTATAGAACGGGCTATATAAACGACGCTGGAGACGTTTGTGGGCACTATCCCATGCGGGTTCGAGTCCCGCTGGAACGGGATTTTTGGGTTACATTTAAATTGAATGTATATTGTTATTTTTAAGGTAAAACAAAAGAAGCCAACCTTCACAAGCAACAATTCGCTAATGTATTCAATGCGGCCAGGCAGGTTTTTCTAGTATAATAGCAGTTTGCGTGAAACAGAGTCATTTATGAAAGTTGACTTAAGCAAGAAACAAATCCAACAAATTAGGTATTTAGCCACAACCTACTTATGTCTAAGTAAAAAGTAGTAAACTTAAAATAATGTATATTTATATTTGTGAGGACTTCTGACTTACAGCCTTTTAGAAAGTGCGTGGGGATTATTCTGTTTTGACCTCAGCAAAACGTCCGCGCTTGTTGTCAATAGCCGTTGGTAACAAATGTAACCACACCCCGATTTATTTACACCCTATTTACATTTCTTAAAATTTGTCCTGTCACTGTTTGACAATAGGTATTTTTTATATACAACTTGGAATGCCGATTCAAGCAGATGGCTCACCTGATGTTAAACTGTAACCTCTGCCTTTAACAACGCATTACCACATAGGTCGCATCCACCTAGGACGCACCCTATGTGGCATTGCACTGCGCCCGCCACCCTGAGACATAAAGATGAAAAGCCTCATGTGCCTGCAATTTCACCGGCACCCTTACCCTTCAAACCGGAACACAGCAAATTATATAAGGCTATATTTACCGGCTCCATGCTTCTCGAATGTTGCAGACATGCGGCCATCCTCTCCGCGAAGCCAGGTGCGAAGTGCGAGGGGTCTATGACTATGATGCACTGGCCTAGGTTTCGAACCCTACCTTGGGTGCGAAGCCACTTGCAATACAAATGATATAATGCTATATTCACCGGCTCTATGCTTCTCCAATGCTGCAGACATGCGGCCATCCTATCTGCGAAGCCAGGCGAGAAGAGCGAGGGGTCTATGACTATGATGCACTGGCCTAGGTTTCGAACCCTACCTTGGGTGCGAAGCCACTTGCATTACAAATGATATAAGGCTATATTCACCGGCTCCATGCTTCTCCAATGCTGCAGACATGCGGCCATCCTCTCTGCGAAGCCGGGCGCGAAGTGCGAGGGGTCTATGACTATGTAGCTCTGGTCCAGGTTTCGACCCGACCCTGGGTGTGAAGCCACTTGCAATATAAATGATATAAGGCTATATTCACCGGCTCCATGCTTCTCCAATGCTGCAGACATGCGGCCATCCTCTCTGCGAAGCCGGGCGCGAAGTGCGAGGGGTCTATGACGATGAAGCACTGGCCTAGGTTCGGTGCTCCGCCCTTGGGATCCAGTTCCCAGCCGCGGATCTGATGCGTCATCTTCGATCCTTGAATGTTTTAAAAATATGAGGTTATAAGCGGAAAAACCTGAAGCCCAATGCTCGTAATATAAAATAGACAAATTAAATTTCTGATCATGTTACGATTTAGTGTCGATGTCACAAACGTCAAAAATGACACCTTAATAGCTCACCTGACGTATATATTCTGTGACCTGACTATACAGCGCAGAATGTGATTATATTGACGACCTCTGTGGCGAGCCGGGCGAACGTTCTCCTGCGACGCCGGAGGTTGCGGGTTCGATTCCCGCCTCGGAACAAATATTTGTGCGATCGCAAATATTTGTTCAGGGTGTTCTGGGTATTTTCTATGTATAATTAAAAAATATCTATCTATGTAATATATTGTACTAAGTATATCAGTTATCTAGTACCCATAACACAAGCTCTGCTTAGCTTGGGGCTAGATAATGTTGTGTGAACTGTCCAGCATTATTTATTTATTTATTTATTATTTATATCGAAATGTGATTGTAATGTTTCTAAGAATTGGACAAAAGAGTAGAGAACTAGAAAGGTGAGAAAAGGGAAAAGAAAATAATTAAAAATTAAATAAATTGAATCGTTTGTTTGTAATATAAGTTGTTTTTTTCTTTAGCTTGAGGTCCATAGATCATTAGCATTTTACGTCCCAAAATAATAGATGTAGGTACCTACCTCCATTTCTAGACATATGTAACTCTAACGCGATGATCTCAATTAAGATCCAAGTCCGTTGATGATAATGATGCTTACCTGATAGTCCACTGCAGAGGACTTCAACCATGGCGCTGAGTGCATACCCTTTGTAGCCGCTAGTCTCTTCCGCACCCCCTAGCGGCAGGAGACGACCCGCTTCGAAAGCCTGTGGAAAGGTGAAATTACATCAGCGACCTTTTCTCAATTTCTGTGCATCATGTTCTGATGGGTTCCATGATGTGTTATCTATCTACTATTCAGTTATTTTGTAGTAAGACATCTTTTCTTTTCAGACGCTTTTTATATGAGGGCTTAGTGAGTCGCTGAGCCAGTTGATTGGGATGGTTTCTCAATTTTTCCTGGTAGGCTTGAGCACTAGTTTTGATTTCTTCAGATAACGTGTTGACTTTAAGTATTTCAAGTACCCTGAGACATAAAGATGAAAAGTCTCATGTGTCTGTAATTTCACCGGCACCCATACCCTTGAAACCGGAACACATACCCACAGCAATGCGAGCACTACTACTTTGCGGCAGAAATAGGCGGGTAGGTAGTTTAGGACTATTCTCAAGCGTGATAGAGACTTGTTTCCGGTAAGCATATATCTGACGACCTCTGAGGCGCGGCGGGTGAGTAGCTGGCTGAGATGCGAGAGGTTTCTGGTTCGATTCCCGTTGCGAGACAAATGCATGATCCGCAAATATTTATTCCGGGTCTGGGTGTTGTAGCGGCAGTTCTCGTAGTTCCTGATACCTACGACATAGGGGATTCTCATGTGGTATTAGGACTATGTATGGTGACTGTTGGGTGTTATGTTAGATGTTATACAAAGGGAAATATAAAAGTAGGTAACTGGAACAAGAGTTTAAATGGCAAAGGAATACTAACACCCATATTCTGAGTCGTTCCTCGAACCTTCCTCCACTCACATCCTCACTGAAGGAATTTTCTTATTCCATTTCAATGAAGAGTTCGAAAATGGAAATAAAGGAATTCCTCGAGTGAGGCTGAGTTAAATCAAATCAAATCAAATATCTTTATTTACTAAAGTATGGTAAAGTTATAGATAGGTACATAATTCAGTGTGCTCATACTTTTGCTTATAAAGCGTGCAAATATTCCTTTACGGTTGATAACATTATTAGTATCAGGTATTTAAACAAAGGAAAATTAAAATCAAAATTACAAATTAAAAACATAAAAAAGTCGAGTCGCGGATAGTGGGAGGAACGACAGAAGACCGGTAAGTGATAATATATGTTCTGTGGTGTGACCCAGTCCTCAGTTTTGATTAATAATAGGGAACATTTTGAGCGCCTGCGATTATTATAGAGCACAGATGACAACGATTAGTATTAGTTTGTAGCTAGGCTTTGAGCGCCTTGCTTGAGTATTATTTTATCTGTGGCCTTGATAAATAAATTAGACCAATCAACTTTTTTCAGCTTGGGGATTCATACATCATCAAAAAAATAACAGTGTGCTTTTACCTTTTTAGGGTCCGTGGTGACTTGTCCATCAAGGTTCAAAGCCCAGCCTTCCGGCATCGGCTCGTCTTTGTGAATCTGAACTTCAATCTGAAAACCACCAATACCTCAGTAACTATTTCATCTCCTAACTGATCTTTAAATATAAAATATCCTATATCGACCTCTGTAGTGCGTCGGGCGAGTAGCCGGCTTATAGATGCGAAAGGTCAACTATAATCTGGGTATCTTCAAGGATAGAGTGAATAGGTGCCTTCTAGACCTTTGTGCTCCATCTTCGGCCGCATCGTCACTTACCAACAGGTGAGATCGTGGTCAAACAAAGGTCTATCATTGTAAAAAAAAAAAAAAAAAAGGTTGCAGGTTCCATTCCCGCTACGGGACAAATGTTTGTATTATCTGCAAATATTTGTTCCGGGTCTGGGTGTTATGGTACCAGGCATCGACGTAAATAAAATGAATGGACGGGCCTTAGGGAACGATAGTTTTGAAGCTTCTAAACAGACCTAGCTAGTATACTTCGCTTCAGTCAGTTTTTGTCACGGCAACGAGTGACAGCTATGCTGAAAAATACCAAAATTAGATACCTTGGTGATACAATGCCTTCCTGTGCTTTTCTGCAAGTGCAAACAACACAAGAAATACAAATAAAGCTTCAGGCATCGCATTTCATTCGTAAGTAAAGGTTTTGTAATATAATTTTCATCAATTGATAAAAAACTTATAAATCGTCGTGTAGTAGGAAAACTACATAAGTAACACATTTTGCGAAATCGACTTTATTGCATGGTTATGATGGCCCATACATGTCGATGGACACGTCTTGCTCTAGAGGACGAGCGACAAGGAGGACTACGCCCCAGGACATTATCTCAATATTCCCCACTCTGAATGAAAGTTAACAGACACAAGTTTATACTCGTAGATAGTTTTGGTTTTAGTCGACATACCTTTTTCTTTTTGATACTTAGAATTATTGTGTTCCACAAATCGATTTCATTTTGTTGATTTTATAAGCATTAGTCGTATGATAAGTTTGTTATGTCACTTACTTTGAATTTATAAGTCTGCTAAAATAATGTAGGTGTTTCAGTAGTTTTCTAATATTCAGTCTTGATAAAAAGAAATGATTATGAAGATGACCTCTGTGGCGCGGCGGGCGAACGTTCGCCTGCGACGCAAGAGGTTGCGGGTTCGATTCCCGCCTCGGAACAAATACTTGTGCGATCCGCAGATATTTGTTCAGGGTGTTCTGGGTATTTTCTATGTATAATAAAAAATATCTATCTATGTTAATATTGTATTAAGTGTATCAGTTGTCTAGTACCCATAACACAAGCTCTGCTTAGCTTGGGGCTAGATAATGTTGTGAACTGCCCAGAAATATTTATTTATTTATTTATTTATTATAAGTTGGTTTTATTTTAAAATGTATTTTAATATTATTTAAATCTATACCCATGGATAGGATTGTCATATTCAAATAAGTAAATAATAGATCATTTCATGATTTCACTATTATGGGAAAATTTAATAATGGCACTTATCTTTAGCTTTTTGAACCTCAGTGGAGATCATTGACAAAGGAAAACTAAACAATTGACATGCAAAAATAAATAACTGCATCAATTATTCAAAACTTTGGCGAGGGAAAAATACATAGTCGTTTTTTTATTTTTTTCTCTTAATCAAAAGAACTAAAATGTATTATCATTAAATTCAAAAATAGATACAGTACCAATCTATATCATATCAAAACACGGACTGCAAAATTAGTTACGATAAAAAAGTTATTGCCATTTTTGACGCAATAAAACAGTAAATCGTGTTTTTCTCGCGATTTTGGTTTTGTTGTTGTTATTAGTTGTTTAGTTTTCCAACTACAGCGTCGAAATATTTGACAAGACTTCACGCATGACGGATGGTCCGGTACAGACTGCAAAAAAATCTGATGGTATCGTATTTATTTAGAATTGTAATTTGCATTATTTACGTCAAAACATTGCTAAGCACGTCGCTTTAGGTAATTGCATATAATATGTAATGGCATGTTAATTAACCTTATAGCTTTCCAAAAGAAATCTAAGGTAAACAAAAATAGGATAGTCATAAGACGAGCAAGAACAGACGACTTTTGGAAATGGAATACATTTTCCCGTATTTGCTCTGATCATTTTCTACACAATGAATTTTATACGCCAAAAAACGGTTACTAGTAGTAGAGCTTTTTTGTGAAAGAGTTCGTCCGGGGAAGTACTACCACCATACCTGTTTCTGCCGCAAAGCAGTAGTGCTCGCATTGCTGTGTTCCGGTTTGAAGGGTAAGGGTGCCGATGAAATTACGGCCACATGGGACTTTTCATCTTTATGTTTCAGGGTGGCGGGCGCAGTGGAATGCCACATAGGGCGCGTCCTAGGTGGACGTGACCTGAGGTAATGCACTGTTCATAGGCAGAGGGTACCACTTAACATCAGGTGGGCCATCTTCTTGATCTGTCATTCCAAGTAGTATAAAAAAACTCATTGTGCAAAAGTCTTAAAACTGCACTCTGCAGTTTCTTAAATACTGGAATTTTTATACATTTATGTTTCCGTACGATTTTTATGATATTTTCTTAGTTTATTGAGTGATGAAAAATATATTTTTCACAAATTGATTGAGCTGAAGACCTTAGGTGGACTTGCTTTTCTATTGATTTATATTGTGTATGTTTGAGAGCTGAAAAATAGATACGTAACTACATAAAACAGAAGGGAACCATGTATTTTTGTAAAAGTTTAATTGAATAATTGCATTTTTTTCAGCGATTTTTTGTACTATAAACCTGCTGAAATAACTTTAGTAAACACATTGCATCTGTTAAAGTATTAAGTATTAAAAAAATACAGTTTTTAAGAAGTTCAATAATTTAATTTCACCTAGTTTATTTACAAGACCGCCAGGAGTGGCGCTATAGAGAAGAGGCCTTTACTCAGCAGTGGCTGGATAGATAGATAGATAGATAGATAGTTTATTTGTTGACCGTACCCTAAATCCGAATTGTCTTATTTTTCACGGACGTTTTGTATGGATAAGGCCAGTCCATTTATTTTACTTTGGTCGAAGGTACCAGGTACCTACTCGTAGTTTCTGATACCCACGACACAGGGAATCCTAGCGTGGGATCAGGACTATGTGTGGGACTGTTGGGTGCAATGTTTATTATTAGAAATGTAATGTGGAATTGGTTTGCTGATCATTATTTATACAGGCATTCAGGTTCCATAGGTATCTATTTCTGCCACAAATCATTAGTGCTCGCATTGCTGTGTTCCGTTGGTGCCGGTGAAATTACGGGCCTAGCAGTACACTCCTATGAACCTTGATGAACCTGGTTTAAGAATTTATTTTCAGACATAACGGCCCTCATTAAATAACAAAGATTTACCACGTGTTCAATCAATATCAACCTCAATCAGAATTTATTCAAATCGTTTTCCAACAAAGATTTTCCCGCCTACAGACGACCTACGTCGTTCGTAGAGCGTCTACGAAAGACGTAATTCTTTTCAACTGAAAAGAATACCGGTCTATGATCATCACGTGACTTGACGCGTGTGAAAGAAGTCTTCACCTTTGTGTTATTAACTTACTTTTCCCATAGCAACAGCAGTAGTGGCCAAGTCCACCACAAGAGAATCGCCATTCCCTGCGGGTGCAGCCATCGCAATCGGGTTCGTTCCCAACGCAGACTAAAAATAAAAACACAATTAATTAATTTTGTATAAATTAAAAAATCCTCAATGCAATGAAATGGCTGAACCGATTTTGATCAAACATAGCTAAGAACAATCCAGACTAATTCACCTTTCAAACAAAAAAAAACAAAAATCATTTCATCCGTTCGAGAGCTACGATGCCACAGACAGACACACACACACAATTTAAATAGGTATAGGCATGTAAGCTTTGCAAAGCGTTACATATGTGACAAGTGATTTAATATCGTGTATATTAATGCATCGAGCAACACGCGGAGGCCTGCGTTGCTCGATGATATTTATGAATAAAAATAGTGAGTACGACAAAATACAAAATAAATGACGGTACCTATCTATCAATAAAAAAATATAAAGCAGGCGTTATGACTAATGTGCATGCTGACAACATGAACAAAGAGATCAGCGCTTGTCGTAAGTTAGTACAAAGCACGCAAGCGCACGCGTGCTCCGGGATCATCGCACACACACAGACACACACAAAGCCACACACACAGACACACACACAGACACATCAAACTTATAACATCCTGTCGTTTTTGCATCGGGGTTTAAAATGAGAACATTATGTATGTATTCAACCATTACCTTGCAATGCGAGCATTGCAGGCCTCCATTCAACCTCCTTTACTGCTGGATAACTACCATGTTTTTAAATAATAACCAATCAGAGAAAAGTTTTTTTTTAAGTACTATATAGCATAAAACCACAGTGATAATAATGTATGTTTATCTTTCATGTAGGTATGTAGTTTCTTAGTACGTTTAAGTGTTGGATGTTATATAGATAGATTTTGGTACATATCCTCTTTTCTTTCAGGCTAATGTTTTTGCTTGGTTTCATAACTGTTCACATCATCCACTTTCCCTAAACCAGAATCTTCTTTGTTTAAGCAGAACTTGCTTGCTACGTGATATTATGGAATTGTGGTATTGGTACAAAGTAAACATAATATTCGAGAACTGACTTTGTTATTGCTTTATTCACTTACGTATTTAGCTCTGGTAGGCGCCATGATGGGTGAGGTGTTGGTAAACGCTAACCCTATGAGGCCTTCCTTCTCTGCCTGTATTCACTTACGTATTTAGCTCTGGTAGGCACCATGATGGGTGAGGTGTTGGTAAACGCTAATCCTATGAGGCCTTCCTTCTCTGCCTGTATTCACTTACGTATTTAGCTCTGGTAGGCACCATGATGGGTGAGGTGTTAGTAAACGCTAATCCTATGAGGCCTTCCTTCTCTGCCTGTATTCACTTACGTATTTAGCTCTGGTAGGCACCATGATGGGTGAGGTGTTGGTAAACGCTAATCCTATGAGGCCTTCCTTCTCTGCCTGTATTCACTTACGTATTTAGCTCTGGTAGGCGCCATGATGGGTGAGGTGTTGGTAAACGCTAACCCTATGAGGCCTTCCTTCTCTGCCTGTATTCACTTACGTATTTAGCTCTGGTAGGCGCCATGATGGGTGAGGTGTTGGTAAACGCTAATCCTATGAGGCCTTCCTTCTCTGCCTGTATTCACTTACGTATTTAGCTCTGGTAGGCACCATGATGGGTGAGGTGTTAGTAAACGCTAATCCTATGAGGCCTTCCTTCTCTGCCTGTATTCACTTACGTATTTAGCTCTGGTAGGCACCATGATGGGTGAGGTGTTGGTAAACGCTAATCCTATGAGGCCTTCCTTCTCTGCCTGTATTCACTTACGTATTTAGCTCTGGTAGGCACCATGATGGGTGAGGTGTTGGTAAACGCTAATCCTATGAGGCCTTCCTTCTCTGCCTGTATTCACTTACGTATTTAGCTCTGGTAGGCGCCATGATGGGTGAGGTGTTGGTAAACGCTAACCCTATGAGGCCTTCCTTCTCTGCCTGTATTCACTTACGTATTTAGCTCTGGTAGGCGCCATGATGGGTGAGGTGTTGGTAAACGCTAATCCTATGAGGCCTTCCTTCTCTGCCTGTATTCACTTACGTATTTAGCTCTGGTAGGCACCATGATGGGTGAGGTGTTAGTAAACGCTAATCCTATGAGGCCTTCCTTCTCTGCCTGTATTCACTTACGTATTTAGCTCTGGTAGGCACCATGATGGGTGAGGTGTTGGTAAACGCTAATCCTATGAGGCCTTCCTTCTCTGCCTGTATTCACTTACGTATTTAGCTCTGGTAGGCACCATGATGGGTGAGGTGTTGGTAAACGCTAATCCTATGAGGCCTTCCTTCTTTGTCTGTATTCACTTACGTATTTAGCTCTGGTAGGCACCATGATGGGTGAGGTGTTGGTAAACGCTAATCCTATGAGGCCTTCCTTCTCTGCCTGTATTCACTTACGTATTTAGCTCTGGTAGGCACCATGATGGGTGAGGTGTTGGTAAACGCTAATCCTATGAGGCCTTCCTTCTCTGCCTGTATTCACTTACGTATTTAGCTCTGGTAGGCACCATGATGGGTGAGTTGTTGGTAAACGCTAATCCTATGAGGCCTTCCTTCTCTGCCTGTATTCACTTACGTATTTAGCTCTGGTAGGCACCATGATGGGTGAGTTGTTGGTAAACGCTAATCCTATGAGGCCTTCCTTCTCTGCCTGTATTCACTTACGTATTTAGCTCTGGTAGGCACCATGATGGGTGAGGTGTTGGTAAACGCTAATCCTATGAGGCCTTCCTTCTCTGCCTGTATTCCCCAGTAGCCAGCCATGCCGAAGTGGTTGCATCCTGAATATAAAGTTACAAGAATTTTGTTAAAAAAAAAAACTTTTAAGGAGTGTATATCCGACTGATAATGAAGATGATGAAAATGAATTATTTTATTATGAAGATTCGTGAGCCAAATGTGCCAAAACATGGCCAGTCTACTATTATTAATATTGCCTCTGACACCAGAGGCCAGCACTACCTCATACGAAACTAATCCGAGTACGAAACCTAGGAAGATGGACTAAAGTACGAAACGAAACGAATATTGTATTGTATTGTCATCGGAACTTAACACGTATAAAAAAATTCAGCGGAATCGGACGACACGTGGTTCTAATTCAGCTTGCAAGATTTGAACAGAACATACAAGTAAAATAAAAGCTTGTAAAATGTAGAAAATACCATAATTATTATCAGCATAGCCAAGAGGAGGACCGTTCAATTTTTTTTGAATGGTACTGTGCTTATGCATAGGCTCTCTTCATGGATGGCTCCTTTCATATCTTCGAGTTTTTGGGGTTCTGTTTCCTCACGATGTTTTCGTCACCGTTTGTGAGCAGGCAGTATCGGTATCGCGCACATAAACAGAAACATCTAGTTGATAACATCGCCAGCATTAGCTCCTTCCGTGGCCAAACTAATCAAGGCATGACCAGAGACGAGGAAGCGGGTTCGTGTCCCGCTGGGTCGGAATGGTTACATTTGAACAAATAACAACATTTCTGAAAAATCCATACAATTTCCAAGCACAACCCACAACCGGAAGACCGGGTTACTTGCCAAAACCGATACTGGATTACCCACGATCTAAGAGAGGCGCTAATCTATTGGGACACATGTCTTACGTTTCGCAGTGACCAACGCCACCCCCGCCTCTCTAGCTTTCTTCATAGCGAGGTCTATGCAGAAGTGCCCTACAGTCGCGCCCAGGGCGTCGCATCCATCGACCAAGGCCGTGGCTGCCGACTCCTTGAGGATAGCAGGGTCAGCCTGTGCCTTGGTGAATCCGGACAGGATGTCGTTGATGTAGAATTCTGGAACAACAAATATACATGTGAAGCAGTCCATAATTTCCGCTGTTGGGACACGAAATAGGCTTCACTACGCAAGTTAGTGATGAGACGACGTAGCCGGCTGTGATGCGAAAGGTTGCGGGTTCGATAGTATTCAATAGTCAATACTATTTTATTAGTAAAAAAAATGATTTTACAAGTCATACGAGGACATTAAGTGTTATGTTATATTAGAGGATCTATTTTTAACCCCCGACGCAAAAACGACGGGGTGTTATAAGTTTGACGTGTCTGTAGTGTGTGTGTGTGTGTCTGTCTGTCCCATCGTAGCTCCCGAACGGATGAACCGATTTCTATTTTTTTTATTTGTTTGAAAGGTCGGGAGTGTTCTTAGATATGTTTGATCAAAATCGGTACAAACGTTTCATTGCGTTGAGGTGTTTATAAATTTTACAAAATTAATTACTTGTTAGAGGAATTAGGCCAACGTGGTTCCCCTAATTTTTTATTTTTTTTTCAATAATAATTTTTAATCATTAGTAGACACAGTTTTCCACAAAACAATCGAAACAAGAACATTTCTGCAAATTCCAGCTTTCATACATTAATATATGATTGACTAGCAGCGCTCCGCGGTTTCACCCGCGTAAGTCTCGATCCCGTGGGAATATCGGGATAAAAATGTGCCATTGTGTTATACCGGGAGTCCAGTTATCTCTATTCCAAATTTCATGCAAATCCGTCCAGCCGTTTCAGCGTGAAGAAGTAACAAAAACACTCACACACACACACAAACTTTCGCTTTTATAATATTAGTAGGATTTAAGCAGTAACAGGCGAACTGGTGATTGATAACTCTATAGATAGATTAAGATTAAGGTCGAGGGTTAACTCCGGCTAGATATTGTTTACAATAAAATTACGTAAGTAAGTACCTACCCGTTTGTTGACAACAAAATAATCTTATGTTGATTTCGGGATTAACCAATTGGAGTCATGTGATAGAGGGTATCGCTTCTATGTACGCATCAGCGACCCCCCGTCGGCTTTTGCCCATCTACATCTTCGTCAATCTTTGTCTCGAAGCCATTATTGAGTTGGAATCCTCTCTATGGAAGCCATTCTATGGAAATCAAGAACATCGACGAAAAAACTAAAAGGTAAGTAAGTACCTAATGCAACGATTTTGATAGCGTAATGCCCGAATTATTTTTATGGTACCCAAAGGGTCCAAACGGAACCCTATTACTCTCGCTCATGCCCGAGTGGTAATGCAGCGTGTGCTTTAGCTTCCTTCTCTGGATTTCCGACAGCAAAGAAACTGTCGTACGTCTTCCACTCTAACCTCTGGAAAAATGCATGGGACTCACCTAGCCTATTGATGCCATGACTGATATGTCCCGCAGTGTCAGCGTGGAGTAGTAATGCAGCGTGGTCCTTAGCAGCCTTCTGTGGTGTTCCAACAGCTAGGAAACTGTCTTACATCTTCCACTCTAACCTCTGGCAGAATGCATGGGACTCACCTAGCCTATTGATGCCATGACTGAAATGTCCCGCAGTGTCAGCGTGGAGTAGTAATGCAGCGTGGTCCTTAGCCGCCTTCTCTGGTGTTCCAACAGCTAGGAAACTGTCTTACATCTTCCACTGTAACCTCTGGCAGAATGCATGGGACTCACCTAGCCTATTGATGCCATGACTGAAATGTCCCGCAGTGTCAGCGTGGAGTAGTAATGCAGCGTGGTCCTTAGCCGCCTTCTCTGGTGTTCCAACAGCTAGGAAACTGTCTTACATCTTCCACTCTAACCTCTGGCAGAATGCATGGGACTCACCTAGCCTATTGATGCCATGACTGAAATGTCCCGCAGTGTCAGCGTGGAGTAGTAATGCAGCGTGTGCCTTAGCTTCCTTCTCTCGTGTTTCAATAGCTAGGAAACTGTCTAACATCTTCCACGCTAACCTCTGGCAGAATGCATGGGACTCACCTAGCCTATTGATGCCATGACTGAAATGTCCCGCAGTGTCAGCGTGGAGTAGTAATGCAGCGTGTGCCTTAGCTTCCTTCTCTCGTGTTTCAATAGCTAGGAAACTGTCTAACATCTTCCACTCTAACCTCTGGCAGAATGCATGGGACTCACCTAGCCTATTGATGCCATGACTGAAATGCCCCCAGTGTCAGCGTGGAGTAGTAATGCAGCGTGTGCCTTAGCTGCTTTCACTGGTGTACCAACAGCTAGGAAACTGTCTTACATCTTCCACTCTAACCTCTAGCAGAATGCATGGGACTCACCTAGCCTATTGATGCCATGACTGAAATGTCCCGCAGTGTCAGCGTGGATTAGTAATGCAGCGTGTGCCTTAGCTGCCTTTTATGATGTTCCGACAGCCACGAAGCTGTCTTAGATCATCCACTCTAACGTCTGGTAGAATGAATGAGACTCACCTAGCCTATTGATGCCATGACTGAAATGTCCCGCAGTGTCAGCGTGGAGTAGTAATGCAGCGTGTGCCTTAGCTGCCTTCTCTGGTGTTCCGACAGCTAGGAAACTGTCTTCCATGAACCGTCTCACTTCTTCCACTTTAACCTCTGGCATGGTGGAGACTGAGGAGAGAAATGAATCGAATGTAGAAGTTTGCATTTATAAACAGAAAGGTAATGTGGAGATGGAACTATACATAGGGTGTTTGATCGGGATGTGCGTTTATTTTTATAAGCTGTTATGTCGAATTATATTTTATTTTGTTACCTAGATTCTGAGCATTCGTTGATAGTGGCTGTAAACAGAGACAAACTCGGTCTTTATATTTTTATCAGCGTTTTAAGGCGTCGATGGACGCCAAATTCTGTCACTAACTAGCTCATTAAACTTCAGGTAAGCTAGTAAGTGACAGAATAGCACTCGCGAAACGAAAAGTGAGCGAAAATCACTTTTTTTTTAATTTAAATTCATTAGGTAAGTAATTTTCAAAAATAAATCAAGGTCCTCTTGGCTTTGTGTTGTTTAATATACTGAAGGCAATTAAAACATCTAATGATTGATAGTTTAGGAGAAAAATGTTTGTAACTGCGAAAACAGAGCCTACTTTGTAAATGTATTTCTTACATTTTAAGTTATTATTTAAAAAAATTGGTAGCAAGGAGACATGCTTTATATCATGTTGATTAACATTTTTTTTGTAGTTTTTTTTATAAAGAACGTGGTTATGCACCGCATTTCATTTATACCTATCCACGCCTTAATAAGACATGAACCGTTTTATAAATAAGATCACTGTTATGTGTGGTGTACGTAGATAATATACGAAAACTTAAAAACAAGAGTCTAATTAATCAGAAAGAAGATGAACACTACTAAATAATGGTGTAAGTAAAATAGTTGGTAATTGCTTTACAAGTCGTTCAATGTGCGCCTGAAAAATAGATTGAGCTGAGTATATTTTTTACACTCTGTACTTTTAGCAGCTCTGAGATAGAATTTCTTAAACCGCGGAAACTGTGTCTGAAACCGAACACTGGTCACTTCCACTTTCCAGAAGTTGTTATGAGTTTTGATCTAGATTTTGCTGTTGTTTATCAGGAATAAGATTATTTATATCTGGGCGACTAAGCTTCGCTCAGCGTTATCTATGATTATATACAATATTCTAAAGAGGAAGGATTTGATTGTTTGTTTGTTTGCATTGTATAGGCTACAAAACTACTAAACCGATTTAAAAAAATATTTCACTGTTGGGAAGCGACACTATCCCCGAGTGACAAAGGCTACAATTATATTTAAAAAAAATTAGGGATCTTTACTAAATCCCAAGGTATAAAAAAATTACCTAAAATATTATTTACATCGCGTGCGCTGCGAAAAGTATTGATGATAGAATAAAATAATAATGGATAAACAAAAAATACAGTAAATAATACACTACATTATCGTGGTAAAGGATATGGTTTATTTGCTAACGCCCGCGGCTACTCTCGCGTTATTTGTGGTTCCACTCCGTAACGGTTAAGCGGATTTTGATGGCATTTGGTATGTGGACGGATGAGGAGGGGAAGGAGGGGGGGGGGGGGCTGTTTTTCATCCTGAAACTACCCTTGCGAATTCGGGGTGAGGCACAAATTTTTGTAAAATCATGTTTACTCTTACAATCTCTAATGTTCCACTTATTGCCAGTATTGTCTATTTTAATTCAAACTAAGGCTCTTCGAATTCGAATTTAGCGGCAGCGGGCGCGGTAGCAAACTATTCCATATTCTGTATAACGGACACAGATTATCAAATAGAGATTCATAATTAAAAAAATGTGTAAGTTCGCGATTTCTCAGAGATGAGACCTAGCTTGATCGATTTTTCGCTTTAAAAAACCTGAGAACCCAGAAAAAACCTTTTCACACCACCTGCTCGACAATGTCCAATTACATATCATGCAACCTCAACGTAAAGTAAAGCATTGTCTCTTTAGGGATATAAAGTTGTATGAAACTCCCTGAGGAACAAAGTGATTTGAATTTGGAACGTCAAATGCGTGAGGAACCTCGTGGAAAACTCTAAGTAAAAAAAACCCATATGGCATTGTAATGAGGTTTGTTCGAAAATCGAACTGGTCACCACTGTTGCAGAAAAGAACAAAAAATAAAAAGGTGCGTTTACAAAGAATGTGAAACAAAAGACGGTGTTTGGTGCTGTGATTTTAGTGAATTTTTATTGTCTCGCAGAAGGTGTGAAAAGTAGAGTATGCTCCTCTGGAATTAAGCCCGTCTTCGTCTTGGGCAGCTTGAACCCCTCGCTTCACTCAAGACTCTACATAAGGCCCTCGTTACGCTCAGGGTTCAATATGCCGCTCGCGACGTAAGACACTGCTTTATTCCCATAGTGCATAATCTACTATTTTCTGAGATTAGATGATAACACCCTGACTTGGTGAATTAAGGAATTTGGGAGTCTACCCGACCTCAGGCGTATAGGAACCCATGCAAACATGTCCCTAATAGTTGGAATGTACTGAATTAGTCCTAGTAGGTACTACTATGATAAATGCAAAAGTTTGGATTTTTTGATATTTAAAACGTTGTTTGTTACTAAATCCGATTTCGATGAAAGGCATCGACGTAAATAAAATGAATGGACGGGCCTTAGGGAACGATAGTTTTGAAGCTTCTAAACAGACCTAGCTAGTATACTTCGCTTCAGTCAGTCTTTGTCACGGCAACGAGTGACAGCTATGCTGAAAAATACCAAAATTAGATACCTTGGTAATACAATGCCTTCCTGTGCTTTTCTGCAAGTGCAAACAACACAAGAAATACAAATAAAGCTTCAGGCATCGCATTTCATTCGTAAGTAAAGGTTTTGTAATATAATTTTCATCAATTGATAAAAAACTTATAAATCTTCGTGTGGTAGGAAAACTACATAAGTAACACATTTTGCGAAATCGACTTTATTGCATGGTTATGATGGCCCATACATGTCGATGGACACGTCTTGCACTAGAGGACGAGCGACAAGGAGGACTACGCCCCAGGACATTATCTCAATGTTCCCCACTCTGAATGAAAGTTAACAGACACAAGTTTATACTCGTAGATAGTTTTAATTTTAGTCGACATACCTTTTTCTTTTTGATACTTAGAATTATTGTGTTCCACAATTTTTTTTCATTTTGTTGATTTTATAAGCATTAGTCGTATGATAGTTTGTTATGTCACTTACTTTGAATTTATAAGTCTGCTAAAATAATGTAGGTGTTTCAGTAGTTTTCTAATATTCAGTCTTGATAAAAAGAAATGATTATAAGTTGGTTTTATTTTAAAATGTATTTTAATATTATATAAATCTATACCCATGGATAGGATTGTCATATTCAAATAAGTAAATAATAGATCATTTCAATTATTCAAAACTTTGGCGAGGGAAAAATACATAGTCGTTTTTTTTATTTTTTTCTCTTAATCAAAAGAACTAAAATGTATTATCATTAATAGATACAGTACCAATCTATAACATATCAAAACACGGACTGAAAAATTAGTTACGATAAAAAAGCTATTGCCATTTTGACGCAATAAAACAGTAAATCGCGTTTTTCTCGCGATGTTGGTTTTGTTGTTGTTATTACTTATTTCGTTTTCCAACTACAGCGACGAAATATTTGACAAAACTTCACGCATGACGGATGGTCCAGTACAGACTGCAAAAAAATCGGATGCCTAAGGGGTATCGTATTGATTTAGAATTGTAATTTGCATTATTTACGTCAAAACATTGCTAAGCACGTCGCTTTAGGTAATTGCATATAATATGTAATGGCATGTTAATTAACCTTATAGCTTTCCAAAAAAAATCTAAGGTAAACAAAAATGGATAGAAGTCATAAGACGAGCAAGAACAGACGACTTTTGGAAGTGGAATACATTTTCCCGTATTTACTCTGATCATTTTCTACACAATGAATTCTATACGCCAAAAAACGGTTAGTAGTAGTAGAGCTTTTTTGTAAAAGAGTTCGTCCGGGGAAGTACTACCACCATACCTGTTTCTGCCGCAAAGCAGTAGTGCTCGCATTGCTGTGTTCCGGTTTGAAGGGTAAGGGTGCCGATGAAATTACGGCCACATGGGACTTTTCATCTTTATGTTTCAGGGTGGCGGGCGCAGTGGAATGTCACATAGGGCGCGTCCTAGGTGGACGTGACCTGAGGTAATGCACTGTTCATAGGCAGAGGGTACCACTTAACATCAGGTGGGCCATCTTCTTGATCTGTCATTCCAAGTAGTATAAAAAAACTCATTGTGCAAAATTCTTAAAACTGCACTCTGCAGTTTCTTAAATACTGGAATTTTTATACATTTATGTTTCCGTACGATTTTTATGATATTTTCTTAGTTTATTGAGTGATGAAAAATATATTTTTCACAAATTGATTGAGCTGAAGACCTTAGGTGGACTTGCTTTTCTATTGATTTATATTGTGTATATTTGAGAGCTGAAAAATAGATACGTAACTACATAAAACAGAAGGGAACCATGTATTTTTGTAAAAGTTTCATTCAATAATTGCATTTTTTTCGGCGATTTTTTGTACTATAAACCTACTGAAATAACTTTAGTAAACACATTGCATCTGTTAAAGTATTAAGTATTAAAAAAATACAGTTTTTAAGAAGTTCAATAATTTAATTTCACCTAGTTTATTTACAAGACCGCCAGGAGTGGCGCTATAGAGAAGAGGCCTTTACTCAGCAGTGGCTGGATAGATAGATAGATAGATAGATAGTTTATTTGTTGACCGTACCCTAAATCCGAATTGTCTTATTTTTCACGGACGTTTTGTATGGGTAAGGCCAGTCCATTTATTTTACTTTGGTCGAAGATGAAAGGTACATAGATAGATTATGAACTAGACTGAGAAGTAACAGTAAGATGCTAGAATAAAGGTCAAAGAATTTAATGTAGTTTGTAATGTAATTGGGTGTTATAGTCAACAGTATATTAGGTACTTATAATATTTTATTTATGTGCGAGGATTATGTTTAACATCCGGTTTCATTTTGTCTGTAATTCGTATTCGGTTCCCACGATACAGACCGCGAGCCTATTGTGGGGCTATAGCTATAACTCCGAAAATGTCTTACTCTAAATTGTTTAATCTTAATTGTTTAATATCTTTTTCTCGGTGTTCTATGTATTAGTTGTTTTTGTGAAAAAAAAAAAAAAAAAACTCACCTGAAGCTTTTATGCGATGAAACAACTATAGTATTCGTTTTTATCTAATAAACGCGTATATTTACCGACCGTATCGTAAAAATGCCGAAAGTAAACTAACTGTGATACTTTAAATACTCTGGATTATTGTTTATACAAATGAGCGCTCGTTCTAAGATAACGCGAAACGTACACTTCATGGCAATCATATTATTTAAATATAGTTAGTTAGCGCCACAGATGATGATGTACATCTTTCTAGGTTAACGCCAACCCAGAAAAAACCACATCCACATCTTCGGCCACATCGTCACTTACCAACAGGTGAGATCGTGGTCAAACAAAGGTCTATCAAAGTTAAAAAAAAAAAAAAAAAAAACCGCAGAGGTGTACCCGCACCTCAGATCGAACTTACAAAATACATACATACACGCCTTTTTCCCCGAAGGGGTAGGCAGAGCCTAATCATCATCATCATCATCAGCCTGTATCAGTCCACTGCCGGACATAGGCCTCTCCCAATGCGCGCCATTTAGACCGATTTCCAGCTCTTCCCATCCACTTTCTACCAGCCGCCTTACGCAGATCGTCGCTCCACCTAGCCAGGGGGCGCCCCACACTACGTTTATCAAGAAGTGGTCTCCACTCTTAAAACATTTACCCCAGCGGTTGTCGGTTCTTCGGCATATATGCCCAGCCCATTGCCATTTCAGCCTGCTAATTCTCTGAGTTATGTCGATGAGTTTAGCTCTCTGTCGGATAACTTCGTTGCGGATTTTATCCCACAAAGAAACTCCGAGCATAGCTCGTTCCATAGCACGCTGAGCGAACTTGAACTGATGGACCAGGCGCACCGTGAGTGTCCACGTCTCGGCACCGCAGAGCCTCAATGGGCCTCTTTTCACAGTAGGTTGCACCATCGTGGAATATAAACGTTTCAAGTGGTGAGCTTATCGCCACCATTGCTTCCCACGACTGACTCGGCTAACGCTTTCTTCCAGTAATAACACATTCCATAATAAGCTAGCAGCCAGGACAAATCTTATACCAACGAATCTTATCAACAATTCCGGGTAATCCTTTAGTTGGTGTTTACGACATCCACGGGAGGAGACGGACGGGTCTGTAATTAGGCCAGGCACACAATCTTAAAAAAAACCTAATAATTTACTCTTTTTTTAACTGTTTGAATGGCGGAACACGCAGATGGCACCCCTCTACCTTTAACAATGCATTACCACATAGGTCACGTCCACCTAGGACACACCCTATGTGGCATTGCACTGCGCCCGCCACCCGTAGACATAAAGTTGAAGTCTCATGTGCCTGTAATTTTACCGGCACCCCTTCAATCCGGAACACGGCAATGCGAGCACTTTTGCTTTGTGGCAGAAATAGAGAGTGGTCGTACTTCCCCGGACGAACTCTTTCACAAAACAGCTCTACTAGTAACTACTAAATTAGGTACTGTATTCTTAGTATTGGGCCTAGTGCTGTGTTGTGTGTGTGTGTATGTGTGTGTGTGTGTGTGTGTGTGTGTGTGTATTACTGCTGACATGTTGAGCGGCACGTGTGTTCTACACTAATCAAAACTAGAAGCGACGCGCGCGCGGCGCGTGCGTCCGATCTCGTAGCGGTAGCTTGCAACGTTACCCGCGTCACGTAGACTACGCTCGTGACGTTATCTGACAGTGCGTAACGTTGCAGCGTCATGAACACTTTACGGAGCGGTATGTTGGGGGGCATTTCGTCCCCTAATTTTAATCCAAGGCTACAGGCTTTAAGTACTACAGGATTTTGTACCTACTACAGGATTAGGTACGGTAAGTAAGGTAACGATTAGGTAGGTAAGGATTAGTTATTAACAAAACATTAGGTGCTACAGGCATAGGTACGAAATGGCTAGGTACTATAGGATTATGTACTACAGGATTAAGTACTACAGGATAAGGTACTAGAAGATTTGGTACTAAGATGATTAAGTATTATTACTGGATTAAGTACTATACAATTTGGTACTACTGGATTAGGTATTACAGGATTAATTACTACAGGATTAGTTACTATAGGATTAAGTACTACAGGATTAAGTACTACAAGATTAGGTACTGTAGAATTTGTTGCTATAGGATTAAGTATTAAGGATTAGTTACTAGTGCAAGATTAGGTACTACAGGATTAGGTACTATAGGATTAAGTACTACAGGATTAGTTACTAGTACAAGATTAGGTACTATAGGATTTGGTACTATATGATTAAGTACGACAGAATGACGTACCATAGAATTAGTTACTAGTACAAGATTACAATACCTAATTGGGTAGAAAATTATTGGGTAGAAACAAGAAGCACTCCACAGGATTACTACAGGATAAGGTATTAGAAGATTTGGTACTACTGGATTAAGTACTATAAGATTTGGTACTACTGGATTAGGTATTACAGGATTACTTACTACAGGATTAGTTACAACAGGATTAAGTACTACAGGATTAAGTACTACAGGATTAAGTACTACAGGATTAGGTACTGTAGGATTTGTTACTATAGGATTAGGTATTAAGGATTAGTTACTAGTACAAGATTAGGTACTACAGGATCAGATACTATAGGATTTGGTACTACTGGATTAAGCACTACAGGATTAAGTACTACAGGATTAGGTACTTACTAGTACAAGATTAGGTACTATAGGATTTGGTACTATATGATTAAGTATGACAGGATGAGGTACCACATAACTAGTTACTAGTACAAGATTACAATACCTAATTGGGTAGAAAATTATTGGGTAGAAACAAAAGCACTCCACAGGATTACTACAGGATAAGGTATTAGAAGATTTGGTACTACTGGATTAAGTACTATAAGATTTGGTACTACTGGAATAGGTATTATAGGATTAATTACTACAGGATAAGGTATTAGAAGATTTGGTACTACTGGATTAAGTACTATAAGATTTGGTACTACTGGATAGATAGATAGATAGATAGATAGAAAACACTTTATTGCACAACACAGAAAATAAGCTAATTAAGAATTAATATTAAACTAAACACGGAAGTACAATGGGCGGTCTTATCGCTATAAGCGATCTCTGCCAGACAACCTTGGGATGGACTGGAATTATTTGCACGACATAGAACGGTGGCTTAAAATCTGGAATACAATCTCTTAAATTAAAAATAAATAAATATAACAAATTACTACCTAATTTATAAATTAATATTATTATTATTATTTGATTAGGTATTATAGGATTAATTACTACAGGATTAGTAACTACAGGATAAAGTACTACAGGATTAAGTACTAAAGGATTAGGTACTGTAGGATTTGTTACTATGGGATTAGGTATTAAGGATTAGTTACTAGTACAAGATTAGGTACTATAGGATTTGGTACTATATGATTAAGTACAACAAGATGAGGTACCACAGAATTAGTTACTAGTACAAGATTACAATACCTAATTGGGTAGAAAATTATTGGGTAGAAACAAGAAGCACTCCACAGGATTACTACAGGATTAAGTACTAAATGGTAAGGTAATACAGGATTAAGTACCTACCTACCAATGTTAATCTTGGCGAAATAAACGGAATCTGGAATATTGAAGCAGTTCTGAGTTTTATTTCCGGAGCCAATCGTCCGGAGCTACCATAACAGTACCCAAGTACGAACGTCATTAGCCGGGTCCTGACTGAGCGAGCAGCCTCGCGAGGCAGCCTCGGGCGTTTGCCGCGCAACGTTTGCCGCGCGAGGCAGCCTCGGTCTATAATTTAATGCATAAGGCTACCGCGCGCGGCAACGCCGAGCCGGGCGAGGCTGAGCCAAAGTCGACCGCTCAGTTCAGTAAACATACCTGACCCTGAGATACGGCTTTTCTTTTCACGAGACCTTTCCCTCTGATCACTATCTGACACTGATCTTTATTCATGAACAATCGAGGCAAAACACGACCGTCTTGAGTGCGCGCGGCAAACATGCGGCAAACTTACTGAGGCGCTTTTGAGAATGGGCAAAAACCGACAAAGTTTGGCTCGGGCCGCGGCACGCTCGGGCGAGGCAACGTGTACATTTGCCTCGGGCGAGGCTGTTGCAGGCTGTTGATAATACGGACGCAAAATGAACACTCTATGGTTCTCCTTACTAACTACTATTCTGTCTGTGACCCATCTCTACTCTTTTGTCAACCTGTAATGCAGGAAGCTTTTGTAAAATCTTATATTGAATATATTGTTATAACTAAATCAAAAGTCTCATATACATCTCATATAGAAAATGATGTATCATTTTCTATCACGGCACGTCTGCCTCGTGAGGCTGCTCGCTCAGTCAGGACCCGGCTATTTATGAAAGAAAAACCCTGACAATACAAAGTCCGACTGAAATATGAGGTTCGTACAAACACGAGTACACTACACAAAGTAGGATGGCAAATATATCCATTGCCTCTACACTGTGGTAAAAGGCTGGAATAAGAGGGTAAAGTGGAGGGTGGTGCCCATTAAACTAAAACGTTTCTGCACTCGGCAAATTGAATTGACCTAAATCAAGTAGGCATGAAGAATAATACAAGATATGTACAAAATACATATTAAACAGTTGTGCTACCTGAAGACCGCTGCAAGCGATCTAACGGTAGCTCAACTGTTCCAAATCACTACCAGACGGAAGCGCCCCTAAGATGCTGGGTGCATTGCCACGCTGAATGGCAATACTCGTAGGCATGTACTCGTATCTATAAGGCTCACAATAAGCAACTTCTTCTAGCGTATCAATAGTTCGCCTTTTTTTGTTTAAGGTGGGGTATAACGCAAAATTACCAATCTTAGATTAGATTTTTAACTGACTAAATCAAGTACAATAAAAATATGTATATATATATACATATATATATATATATATATATATATATAGCTTTTTTTTTCTTTTTTTTTTCTTTTCTATATTTAAGTATTTTTGTACATACCTTGTTTTAGTTCTATTATTCATTCTGTAAATAATAAATAAAATATACTAAGTACAATATTCAAATTAAAAATATGCATGATACTAGGTACATTATAATAACGAGGGATCACCCAGACAGAAATAAAACAGGATAATATTTTCACGATAAAAAAAAACAAAGTTACCTCTAACTTTCGGCTAATGTCGATTGTTTGTCAATATGGTACAGATTTTTGGGTAAAAATTGGATAAATAAGATCAATACAATAAAACGGAGGGTTCAACCACGGGGTTTTTTAAAATTGTCTATATTTTATATATCTATCTATATATATAAAAATCAACCCCTATTTTTTCTGGTCACGCTAAAACTCGAGAATGGCCGGACCGATTTGGCTAATTTTGGTTTCGAAATATTTGTGGAAGTTCAGGGAAGGTTTTAAAGGTGATAAAATATGGAAAAATTGCGAGGAAAACACTTAAATTACAATTTAATTAATTGTATTTAATTCCATAGTAACGACATTTTGACATGCAAACATTTCCATAGTTACGCCATTTTTACATGCGAACATGTCAAGCGTTCAGGATTCACGTACTTCTTCTTCTCTTCTTATAATGGCTTCTGAGAAGTGCTCCAAACAATATCGTCAATGTACCGTTCTTCTTCTTCTTCTTCATATAATGGCTTAGTGCATTAAATGGTGTCAGAGAAACCGAGTTTTAATCCACCATATCGAAGACACACAATATTCTTCTTCTTCTTCTTCTTTTTCTTTAATGATGGCTTCTGAGTGTCTTAATTTTCCAACACAAACTGTTCCATAGTTACGCTATTTTGACATGCAAACATCTCAATCTTTCTTTTTTTTTTTTTAAATATTATGAGGTGACAATCAAACAGACGGCCCGCCTGATGTCACCGCCGCCTATGGACATCTGCAACACCCACGGTATTGCAAACGCGCTGCCTACCACTATGAGCCCTATTTATATTTATATTGAATTTACCCATATTGTAGCCCTGTGGGAAGTCATCCAACGGGAGCTCATTCCACGCCTTGCAGGTACGCGGGAGAAACGAGCGCGTGAAACGCACTGTGCGAGACCTCCTCGCATCCAAAATGTGCGGGTGAGCTCGCTGACGATAGTGGGATGTGCGGTTATAAAAGTGCGAAGCTGGGATTAGTTCAAACAGCTTCTCAGAGCATTCCCCGTTAAAAATCTTATAAAAGACGCTAAGCGCGCCAATATTTCGGCGCACGCTCAACGGCTCTAGAGCCGTCTCGAGACGTAAAGGGATCTAGGTCCCTGGGTGTGTCGACAATCCTAACTTACTTTACTTACTTACTTGACTTTATTTAGTAAGTTACGAGAGTTCTGAAAATTTTAATCGGTTGGTGATATATCGATAAATCTGACGGAGAAAACCAGGCGTGCTGTTAGAAGGACTTGCATATTTTACATCGAAATTAGAATGTGTATCAATGCGTTCGAGCAGCGTTGGTACTTATATAATTAAATAAATAAATAAATAAATAATGCTGGACAAATTCACACAACATTATCTAGCCCCAAGCTAAGCCAGAGCTTGTATTATGGGTACTAGATAACTGATATACTTAATATAATACATTACATAGATAGATATTTTTTATTATGCATAGAAAACACCCAGAACACCCTGAACAAATATCTGCAGAACGCACAAATATTTGTTCCGAGGCGGGAATCGAACCCGCAACCTCCTGCGTCGCAGGCGAACCATCGCCAGCCGCCCCACAGAGGTCGTCATTGAATTGATTTGTTTCTTTATCTGTCTGTCTGTCGGTACTAATTATCTCGAAATACTGCTCATAAAATTTTGACGAAATAGGATAGGGGAGTTTTGAGGCCGAGAAAACCGTTCAAACTTAGTCAAACACCAGGAAAAATAAAAATCCCAAATAATGAGAAAACTCCTTTTTTCTTTATCGTCTAAAATGGGGTCGCATGTCGTTGTGAGGGTTAATAGGGTTCGTAGGTGTTGTAAAAAAAAGAAGTCTCATAAGGAGTTTTAAGGCAGAGAAAACGTTCTATCTTGGTTCCTGCCTCAGCTGGTAAAAATCACGACTCGCAAGCAAGACTCCTGAGCATGGTCCGTCGTAATGGGGTTGTATGGGTTTGTACGAGGTTTTAAGGGTTTCTCAGAGTTTAAGGCATTGTATGAAATCTAAGGAGTTAGGGATGGGTATAAACCCTGTGTTGTTATGAGTTTGAATGGCTGTTTTGAGGTTTATAAGGCTTCTTAGGTTGTGAGAGTTTAAAGAATAAATATTTTAATTTTGGGGATCTGTATTTTTTGGTTGTTTTTGGGGGTTTGTTAGTATCTTGCCAATGTTAATTTGGAATTCTGCTATGATGCTTTAGACCAGTATGTCTACTTGGGTAAATGATTCAACTAAGAAGGTGCTGGACCTTTTATGATGAGGTTAGCCGACGAATCCAACTCAGATAAGCAGCTTTCAGGAAACTAAGCTATATATTCATATCACAGATACTGGAGAGCCTCAAGATGAAAGTCTGTTATCGGTGCATGTTGCCAGTGATGACTTACGGTAGTGAGATGTGATTATCAACTATAAGCATGATAAAAGCTCAAAATCGTGCAGCGGGCTATGGAGAGAGCTGTGCTTGGAGATTCCGTACATATACCTGAATCCGAAACGAAGAGATGCGTAGAAGAATCGGGAGCACTGACATGACAGGCTCTCGAAATTAGCAAGTTGAAATTGCAATGGGCAGATCATATAGCTCACAGAAGATTATTTCTTCTATGGCAGAACCAACAACCGTTGAGGCGTTTAGGAATAATTGCTCTCGAGTGAGAACCTTGAGCTGGACGAGTAGAAAGCCTCCTCGACGGGCCGACGACATGTTAAAAGTAGCAGGAAGTCGTTGCATGGAGGCGGTTTAGGACGTTCGTTGTGGCATCCTATAGGGGTGGCCCATGGCCAGCAGTGAACTTATACAGGCAGATATTTTTACCTACAACTATTTACAGAATGCAAAGTACGAGTAGGTAGGTACTACCTAATCTACGCGCGGACAAAGTCGCGAGCGGGTCAGCTAGTATTCTTTAAAAACCGCTTTTTCGAGCGGCGCGTGGCTTTTTTTTTATTAAGATTTCTGCCTGGCGTGGCCCAGTCTTAAACGATTTTATAGCATGCGAATTTTCAAAATTTATTTCATAGTGCACCCTTAGACCACAAAAGGAACGTACCCTCCAAATTTCAGGTCTCTAGGACTTTTAGGCTGTGCGTTGATAGTCAGTCAGTCAGTCAGTCTGTCAGTCAGTCAGTCAGTCAGTCAGTCAGTCAGTCAGTCACGCAACGATTTTATATATATTGATATCGTAAAATATGAACAATTTTACAAAACCCTCGGCTTTGTTGTCTTGATTTTTTTTATCTCATTTTTTACCCAATAATATGCACCATATTAATAAACAACCGAATCTAGATAGAGGTTTTTTATTTTCTATCCAGCAAATGTTGTCCTATCGTGTAACTTTGCGTTATACCTCACGATCAAAGTCCAATGGATCAATCTCAATGGATCGAACAGGAACAGTAGTTCCTATTCGAGTACCACCTTAACCGGGTTCGAACAGTATCGAACAGTTTCGTGGCGTCGAACATTGTGGAAAAAAAATACGGAGCTATCTTATTTCGTTGGCCCGCAGTGTAATCATAATCGATAAACAAATCTGTGTATGCTAATAATTTCAGATCCCGTGATGAGACTCGATAATTACAACATTATTATAAATCTTGTTATGTTTTCGAACTTGCAAGGTCATTGTTATTTGTAAACAATACCTGATCGTATGTAGGTAAAGACGTGTATTTTATATTATCATTATCAGCCCACACTAGTCCACTGCTGGACATGGGACTCTCCCAATACGCACCACTGAGCCCGGTTTTCGGCTCTTCTCATCCACTTTCTGCCCGCCGCGCCGCCTTTCGTAGGTCATCGCTCCACCTAGCCAGAGGGCACCCCACGCTACGTTTGCCAAGACGCGGTCTCCACTCAAGAACTCGCTTACCCCAACGGTTGTCGGTTCTTCGGCATATATGACCAGTCCATTACCACTTCAGCTTGCTAATCCGGTGGGCTATGTCAATGACTTTAGTTCGCTTTAGCAACTTTATTTTATATTTAATGGTATCTATTATGTATTCTGTGTTATAGGTAAATAGCCGTGTGTCCGGCCTAAGAATAGACCCCTCCGTTTCCTTCAGTGGAAGTGGTAATAGCCAACTATGGGAATACCCGGACTTGTTAGTAAGATTCGTTGGTATAAGATTAGTCCGGCGTTACTGGGTTAATTAGTTGTGGGAAGCAATAGCGGCTATAATACGTTGATGTCGCAACCCACGGTGAAAAGAGGCTCTGCCTACCCTTTATGAGCAGAAACTTAAACAGCATATTTAAGACCAGGCAACCCCAGCCAGAAATCTTCACACAAAAAAACACCTCGCGCCGCTCTAAAAAGCGGTTTTTATGGAATATCTCGTAAAATATAGATAATTTTACAAAGTCCCTAAAGTAAACCTTCTGCTTTGTTTTTTTTTTTTTTAATCTAATTTTTTACCCAATAATATGCGCCATTTTAATAAACAATCGAATCTAGCCAAAAAATAGACGTAACTTTGTTTTTTTTTTCTATCGAGAAAATATTTCCGTATCGTGTTTCTGATACAGTGATCCCTCGGGATTATAATGTAGTATTCATGATTATAACATAGTTTTTATCTTGAATATTGTACATGATTTAGTCAGTTAAAAATCAAATCTAAGATTGGTAATTATGCGTTTGAGCATTGCAGGCCTTATTTACATTAAAATGAAAAATTCAACGGTAACCATTGAGCAGTAAAAATAATGCTTTTTGAGCGATAGAAGGTGAGCATTGCTTATGCGTCGAGCTCATCATCTCGTAAATCAGCTCATTCAGCACCTTAGATAGTGAATTTATAAATAGACAATAAACAGCAAGCCTTGGAATAACTCAAAACAGACGTTTAAATAATTAATTTAAACTTCTGTACAATATGTAAATCATAAGATATTTAAGCAAAGTGAGCATGAACAAACTAATGAAAAACGTCAAAAAACAAAACCCAAATGAAAAAAGACAAATGAAAAATGTTGAGTGAAAAATCCAGGCTGAAAAACGTCGAATTAAAATAAAATGACAAATGTAAAATTTCGAATGAAAAATGTCTACTAAAAAAAAATTAATAAAAAATGTCGAATGAAAAATGACTCATAAAAATGACCAATGAAAATCTTGAATGAAAAATTACGGCTGATGGGTTCCTGAATTGAGGCTACTTTTTGTCCTAGTGCAACACGAGTTACACGAGTGAAGTCGCGAGCGGACAGTAGTTATATTAGGTGAGTGTATTTAGACCCCAAGTGATACAAACCAATGAATTCTTCCTGAATCCACCTATTACAAATCAGTGCATATATTTCATACACGTTGCAACTTATCGGTCATCGACCCTTACATATCATCAAAGGAACATTGTCCGTGCGATCAAAATTATCTACAGTTGCTTTGAAGAGTCTTATCAGCGTAAACTCGTAAATAAAGGTGATTAATTACCACAAATGCAGTCACTATCTAACTCATTAAAGTTTAGGTACGTTATAAAGTGACAGAATAGCGCTCACAAAACGAAAAGTGACAGAAAATCACGAAATTCAGCAACAGTCCCTAGAGAGCAATTCTCGTGGTTTAGAGATTAGTCGAATTCGACATATGTCAAAAAAAGGTGGCGAATGTCGAATAAAATCCTAATTTGCTATTCTCGTGATGTCACAAATAGACATATGTCGACCAAAATCATTCAAATCGAATACGATTTGATGGTTATTGTGATATTTTCCTGACATTTTTTGTAGACATTCATGCTTCGACATTATCTCTAATTTAGAGATAATCTCTACAATCCGAGAATTGCCCTCCAGATCAATGATTATTTTCGAAAATCTAAAGTATTAGCTTCAGGTAAGTAAGAGTTTTTGTGCAAATCATTAAAAGCTTTCGATTTTCTTCATGTCAAAAGTAACATATTGTTTTAAAACGTACTACTATATTACGTGTCTCTTACCTGTACAAGTATTTGGATTATCCATGTATATGAGAAGTGGTCTTTCAAAGAGAGATTGTGGACTATGACACATCCTATGAGTCACCCTAAATTCTGTCACTAACTCAGTAAAGTCACAGAATAAATAAAGTAAAGTTCAGGTAAGTAAGAACGGGCAGAAAAGAGCAAGCGAAACAAATGGTGAGCGAAAATCATGAAAAACCGCAACTGTCTCAAGTAACCGACTATTTTCAAAAAAAATAAACTTGTGTTTTTATAAACCTAAATGACCATAATATTGAGAAAGAATCATTAAAATAGCTTCAGGCGTTTGGAAGCAGTATGTAGACTTTTTTTGTGTACACCAAAGGAAACTTTGTTTTTTTTTTCCTGTCAAAAGCAACAGCAATTTAATAAAAGTAAAATGTTTCTATTCCTGGCTATATTATACCTACTTATTATGTTTTTTTTTATTATTTGGGCCATCTGTTTAGAAGTAGGCTTTCTAAGATAGATCTATAGATAGATAGATAGAAAATTCTTTATTGCACATAAAACAAAGAAGTACAAAGGCGAACTTAATGCTAGAATGCATTCTCTTCCAGATAACCTTGGTGTATCTATATTGCAGTTTTTGGTCTATTATCGCCTTAAATAGGTAGTTATTTTCATTGATGACACCATAGACGTAGAATTTTCGCTACGTACATACTAGATCTATGGATGACACATAGGTACAACGTTATAGCCCTTGCACACGTACGCCAGTTCGACAAACGGACGATCAATTGTCACCGTGTGCACGCGATTGTGCTTAGCAATTCGACAATACATTCGTTCAATTCAATAAAATCATTCAATCAGCGATTGCCGCCAGCCATTTTCAAACAGGGATAATAGCTGTCATTAGCTGTGCACAAGAGGTTCCCCCATTACCAAAAATACAATGTTACCAACTCAAAAAGATGAGTTGGTTGGTCACAATTTCCCAAAGGTAATGTGAGACCGCTAGAAATCGATTATAATTTACCCACATTTTAGGCACACTACATAGCCCACCTCCATTTAATTTTCTAGTTTGTAATTTGTTATAACTTAGTACCCCATATTAGTCTAAGAATGTGATTAGATGCGTGTCCAGTTCACCCCACAAAGTATATTTATAATGATCACCCTTAGAGCGTTAGTTTACGCATTATTATCGAAGGAAGGAAGCTGCCATAAAGTGCCATGGTAGATACACTAAAACATAATTAATTATATGGAATCATGGAATGGAAGCCCCATCGCCATGCACCACCACAATGAACAGAACAGGCAGGCAGGGTAGGAGACACTGGACTGATAGACCTCTCCTGAAGCAAAGCAAGGCTAGCTCATCACAATAATGCTTTCCAAAAAAAAAAAAGTTCAAAGCTAGGAATTTATCCCTAATATAAGATTTTAAGTGATCGGAACCATGTGTTGATGAAAGTGAGCCTAAACACGGCCAGTCTACTATTATCCACTGAGGAGTTCCGTTGTCCACCTTCCGTATCCATCATCAGACCAGCTAGTTGTAAAATTTGTGATCGGAACCATGTGCTGATCAAAATGAGCCTAAACACGGCCAGTCTACTATTATCCACTGAGGAGTTCCGTTGTCCACCTTCCGTGTCCATCATCAGACCAGCTAGTTGTAAAATTTGTGATCGGAACCATGTGCTGATCGAAATGAGCCTAAACACGGCCAGTCTACTATTATCCATCAAGAAGTTCCGTTCACCACCTTCCGTCTCCATCATCAGACCAGCTAGTTGTAAAATTAGTGATCGGAACCATGTGCTGATCAAAATGAGCCTAAACACGGCCAGTCTACTATTATCCACTGAGGAGTTCAGTTGTCCACCTTCCGTCTCCATCATCATATTAGCTCGCTGTCTTTTTCTTTCTTTAAGTTGAAGTCGCACGGCTTGAGCATTTGCCATTTTCAATTATATTTATTGTATTTTCACTATAATGGTGTGTCTGGCCCAAGAATAGACCCCTCCATCTCCTCCTGTGGATGTCGTAAAAGCCGACTAAGGGATTACCCGGACTTGTTAGTAAGATTCGTTGGTATAAAATTTGTCCTGGCTTACTGGAAGCCGCGCGTTAGAAGAGTCAGTCCTGGGAAGCAATGGCGACGATGAGCTCACCACTTGTCATGTCTTTTTCCCACGACGGTGCAACCCACAGTGAAAAGAGGCCCATTTGATGCTCTGCCTACCCTTTCGGGGGAAAAGGCGTGTGTCTATGTATGTATGTATGTATTTGCAACTTTACACTCCTTCCAAGTCGTCAAAGTAATAGTCAAGTCATATTTTAGTAAAACGGTGGCCGTTTTACTAAAACGCTGGTAGAATATTTCCACCAACTTTAAAATCCCATAGATCTAGTAGCAAAAATTGTACGTCTATGGAAAATCCCGATCGCTGATCTATCAATAATCGTTTTTATTTAATGACGTCCTAAGACAACTTAATACAAAATTTTATGGACTTTATTAGTTTATGTCAAAATGATAACAAGCAAACTATGAATATCTATATAGAGCTGCCATAACGCATGTTTAAATTAATGAAATAAAATATATTTATTTCTCCGAGTTATTTTGACTTTAAGGCCTTAATTATTGGAACTTCTATAAAATAGTAGGTAAAACAAATGAAAAAAAAATATATACAAAAACAAACAAAAACAAGAAAGTAATAATTAAACCAAATGAAAATTGTATACCATTCTACGAATCATTGTATAATCAAAATCATGTTTTGGTTTTGGGTCACTCATATCTTTTTTCTTAGACTCTTCTTCTCTCAGTATTTTGTTAACAGTTGTTCGAGAAATTTCAGTTATGAATTTTATTAATATATTCAGCCTAGACTTTTTTCAGACCAGATCGGAGACGTTCTGGAAAAAGGCCAGGTCAAGAGTACCCTTAACTGACGAGCATGTATGAAGAATGTGATGAGAGTGAATGAAGCAAAATAAGTGTGTCAGGATCGTAGCAAGTGGAAATCCGTGGTCTCTGCCTACCCCTCCGGGAAACAGGCGTGAGTTTATGTATGTATGTATGTAGTTTTTTTATTATTGACTTTCGGATAAAAAGTACAGGAAGAGATTGAATAAGATTTCGCGGGCTTGTAGCGCAATGCGTTTATCATTTCCGAACGTTTTTGGCATGGCTATTAAGCTTTAGTAATTTGTCTGAAAAAAATATTGTAAAATATGGCGTAGGTACCTATATGAAAATTGGTATTATCCACTCTATATAAATATGGTTATATTATTCGATGCGATCAAGACATATAGATCCACCAACTTATCTGTAGAACCATTTACCTAAATTTTTCTATCATCTACATACATTTCATTCTACAGATAAATGGGTGGATCTCTACACTGTCTTCCGAGGCACTGGTCCATAATCTATGGATGTAGTAGCACTGAGCATAGAGTTTTTTTTAATACGCAAAAGAGAAGGAAAGAAAACTATAGACTTAGTGTAGTCCATGGAGAAACAGAGAAGAGAAGAAGACAAGAGTATTCTCTGTCTACGGTCGCAGGCTAGATTCATGGTCGCAGGCCTAGTCAAAGAATAGAGGTAGTAGGCTGTTGCAGCTGCCATACCCTCTCGGTATGCATAGAGAAATTTGTTATATATAGTCGGTATGTTAACAAACAGGTACACTACGTATTATGTTCTTTGTGCCGAATTCCCAAAAATAAGTTAATTATATTTCCAACGAAATAGAACTTAAGGTACTTCGAAGTTGGCCACTGCTGCTCGTGGCCGGAAGGCAGATGTTCTACGGATGAAATAAAATCATAGGGGGCTGAGTGTTGGGAAGACCACAACTCACATCTTGCGTCTGTTGGGCTCTTTATCAGTGGGCTTCGTTGATCGTAGGAAGCTCTTGCGGCTCTTTAAGCGGACGGGAGGTAGCTTGTGGCCGTGAAGAGGATGCCAGTTATCAGCTTCCTGCTTGCTCTTTTCAACGCTGCAACCAACCTCACGGCGAACGCTTGGTGGCTGCCAGTGGATAGGTATAGCATTTTAAGGGGGTTGCGTTTTAGGCAGCCTGTAATAATTTTGCATGTGTCGTTGAGGGCGATATCTAATACCTCCTTCGCGTGGGCAGACTGGTGCCACTGGGTGCCACACTGGACATGCAAATTCGCCCGCCGAAAAGGAGAGTGACAAGCCAGTTGTCCGTAGCACATGAGGTGATGCCCCCCAAGTTAGGCGCCCAAGTTAGGTAGAAGTTAGGCGCCGCAGTAAGGCCCTATCGAGCGTATAATACCCAGGTAGCAAGGGAATGAGCAGTGGTCAATGCTTTCACCTTTCCAAGTATATAGGTAGTAATATAGAGGGTCCGTTTAGAGTGCCGGTTGCGAAGGTGCAAGATGCAAGATTTTGTCGAAGGGAATTTTCATCGATAGTACTTCCCTAGTTCTTCTAGTGCCACCGACACTCTCGTCCGTCTCTTCGGCCCCTTTAAAACTATCGGTTGAGGCGGCCAGTGCTAGATCGTCGGCATCGACAGAGGTAGCGATGTGTCAGCGAAGTGCTGCGCTGATCATTTGTGTACCTACCTAAATTTTAAAAAGTGCTGGAGCCAGTATGTACGCTTCCATATGTGCGACCTCTGTGGCGCAGCGGGCGAAGTTTCGCCTGTGACGCAGGAGGTTGCGGGTTCGATTCCCGCCTCGGAACAAATATTTGTAGGATCTGCAGATATTTGATCAGGGTGTTCTGGGTATTTTCTATAAAAAAATAAAAAATAAACGATCTATTACCCACCCACAATTACACAAGTACCCATTACACAAGCTCTGCTTAGCTTGGGACTAAATAATGTATTTTTTTTTTACTTCTAGAATGACGGATCTATCAGATGTAAGCGGTAACCTCTGCCTCTGAACAGTGCATTACCTCATAGGTCACATCCACCTAGGACGCGCCCTATGTGGCATTGCACTGCGCCCGCCACCCTGAGACATAAATATGAAAAGTCTCATTTGCCTGTAATTTCAACGGCACCCTTAGCCTTCAAACCGGAACACAGCAATGCGAGCACTACTGCTTTGTGGCAGAAATAGGTATTGTGGTAGTACTTCCCCGGACGAACTCTTTCACAAAAAAGCTCTACTACTGCTAATGTTGTGTGAACTGTCCAGCATTATTTATTTATTTATTATTAGGTAAGTATTCGTAAAATTTCAAGTGTAGCCCTACCAGCGTTCTTGTCTTCCGTCTATAGCACTTGTTCTTTGGTTAATAAAATTATATCTCCTTCTCTTGTGGCTCTTTCTGGCAACACACTCAAAATTTCATACTTAGACGAGGCTCGAAATGCTTGGCATAGTGCTTGCCCCAATACTACTCCCCCCAAATCTCTTTCGTCTCAACGGCAATGGGACGGGCCTCTGTGCGAGCTGACGCGGAATTGTCTGTTACAAACGTGCTCAAGCTCCACAGGTCGTGCTCGTCTCCTGGCCGTTTCCAAATGGGAGTCAGGGTTTTGGTTGCAAGCACTTCCATCACACAATACTGGTACTTTAATGGATCCAGTTTCTTTCCGTATTGCAACTTCTTTACGGTTGGGTGCAGGGTGCTGTGCCCCTCATCACTGCCAGTGCGGTACTGCTGTTGATCAGCTTGGTCACCACGGATTATCGTGCACCAGGGCTGCCAGTAGGATTTCCCGCCACGCTAGCCTTAATGATATCATTCGGCGGGCCCTTAACAGCGTTAACATTCCAGCCATTCTAGAACCGAATGGTCTGTTACGTGACGATGGTAAGCGGCCTGACGGCATGACTCTTGTTCCGTGGGAGAAGGGTAGGCCTTTGGTGTGGGACGCGACATATTTTGATACCCTTGCGCCATCTCATCTGTCCGGGACATCAGTTAGGGCCGGTGCGGCGGCAGATTCCGCTGAGGACCTCAAAAGACGCAAATATTCAAGTCTCGACATAGCTTACTTATTTAAGCCTTTCAGGGTCGAGACTCTGGGTCCGTGGAGTTCCGGGGCCCTTCGCGTTTTCAAAATTCTTTCAGGGCATCTGGTCGAAGCGACGCGTGACCCGAGAGCTGGCTCTTATCTGGCTCAACGCATTAGTATTGCCATTCAGCGTGGCAATGCAGCCAGCATCTTAGGGACGCTTCCGTCTGGTAGTGATTTGGATCAGTTGAGCTACCTTTAGATCGCTTGCAGCGGTCTTCAGGTAGCACAACTGTTTCATATGTAGGTATTTTGTACATACCTTGTATTATTATTTCTGTAAATAAATGTTTATTAATTATTTATATTGCTCGCCTGCTACCTACCTTGCACCGACCCGCGCGCCGCGCCACGGAAGTCATATTCGTTTGGTCCTCTGTCTACGGGTTGGTCATTTGGCTCCCACGTGGGTGGATTGTGCTTTGATTGTACACAGTCCATTGTGTCGGCTAGGCAACTCATGGCGCCAATCGGGATTATAGAATTGTCTTTGGAAAATTGGAATTCGATAGACAATTCTATGGAATTGATGGCAATTGGTGTCCGTGTGAACGCCTACACACAATAGGTAGTTTGCTGGGCACAATTCGACAATCAGTTCGTTCATAGAGTTTCGTGGTTCATTCATATAACGTAAGACAGAGAAAGATATGGGAGACTCATAGCAAGATAGAAAGAGGCGCATATATCATAGAATGACGTGGCTTCCGGAAAGTTAGTAGTGTCTTTTTGTTTAAGCTGCATTCAATTATAAGCTAGAAGAGGAACTGATTTAATGTAAATACATTCTATGAATTGATTGGCATTTTTCATTAAATTTCTTCATGATTTCTTCGTTATTAAGAATTTCCAAAGTAGGTACTAAGTAGAACTAATCAGATGGTCAAGCAGATGTCTGAAATCGGGCTGCCAGCAAAAGACAAACATTTTCCCGATAATACTACCAGCATGCGTGTTCGTATATTTTTTGAATAATAAATCTAAAAGAAAACCGGTCAAATGCTTGTCAGATTCGCGTGGAGAGGGTTCCGTACAAGTAGGCTACTATAGTAGCCAATAGACTAGTTGAACTTATTAGTCTTCGGTGAAATTAAGGAAAACTTTTCCCTCCAAAAATATTCACTGTTTTCCGTAGGAATTTAAAGACGTGGGATTTTGGGTATGGTGAACAAACGAGTTTAAAAAAATTAGGTAATCGGTTAGGTACGTATGCAAGTTGTTGGAATTGCACAATATTCTGATATGATATTGGCCTCTAAACAGGTTTTCCAAATGTAGGTACGTATGCAATATTGTTTGAATTGCACAATATTCTGATATGTGTTAGTATGTTGGCCTCTAAACAGGTTTGCCAAATGTATTAAGCATAAACTTAATTTCGTTTCTGTTAATTGGTCGTTGCGCTCTATCAGTTCTGCACTTCTCTATCACAATCACAAGACTGCAGCCTTCAGAGGAAGTTTTAGATATTCGGCAACAAAGTGCTGGAATAATATTCCTCCCCCGATCCGTAATGTTAAAACCAAGTACACCTTTAAAATACATTTTAAAAAGTTTTTGTGACAGATACAAATTGCAGGTATTCATAGAAGAAAGAAAGAAAGAAATAAACGTTTATTTATGACTAAACAATCAAAGACACACACATGCAACATGCAAAAGCAAAAAAGATTTAAAAAAAACAGACATAAAAAATAAGGCAATTTGTGTGTGTGCCTGACGTAAGCCACAAAAGGGTCTTCAACTCAGCCTTTAGGCACATAGTTACGTTTAGCGTCATAGGCACTTCGTTTGCCAAAAATAATACTACCATATGTTATCGCTTGCATTCGCATGTGTTGTCATGTACATCACCTAGGTAGCAAACTCCAATATTATAAGGACTCCTGTATTACTGCACAAGCACCAACATTTTGTAGCCAAGGTACACATTACACATTGTTTTGTAACTCGTTCTGCTTGCTATCGATGGATTATGGCTGAAAATCAGTGTTTTTGCTTCTTGAGCAAAATATATCGCTGAGCCATGGCCTTTTTGACGTACTGCAGCACACACAGACATTTTACTTGGATTTTGTATATATTATTGTTTGTTTTTATTAGTATATTATATTTTATTGTTTATTTTTACTTGTGCACAGTACAATTTGTTGTAATTTGTATGTGTGTGTGTCTGAATTTGCAAATAAATACTTTTTCTGTATATCTATCTATATGTATGTACTCCGTCCAGGAGTTTCAGAGAAAATCAGCTGTGACCTACAGACACGAGAGTCATCCTATCGTGAGCATCCACCATAACTATCTAAGTTTAGGTCAAGCAATGATCTGCGAGGTCGGTATTTATATGGGTGACCACTTGGTCTTAACAAATGTCTACCTACCTCAAATATTACTGCAAACATTTTTAATTTTTTTCTTGTTTTTTTTAAAAGAACATACTTTGACTGTCACTACTCCCACTCTTTCCACGCATACGTTAGCTTGGTAAATATGTTTGAAATAGAAATGGTGTTATTTTTTCTTACTGAATATTTTGTGTAAGATATAGTAAAAACGTGATAGATTTAACAAGAAAACTGTTAATTGGAAACACTGCACATTTTAACCATCCTATTGCCGTAGGCCAATCGGCATGTGTGTGCACGCGAATTGTGCTCAAAATCGAACTGCCCAACTTCCCGACTGTCGAATCGGCGTACGTGTGCAAGCGGCATTAGTTTATGTAATAAAGACATGTATGAGACATGTATAAAACAAAACAAACGCCAGCCGTCAGCCGTCGCCAGTCCGCCCTCCAGAGACAACAAAGTTGTTCAGTCAGTCGGCCTCGCAGAGTGCTGTTGAGTGGAAGAGACCGTATGTGACCGGTCATTAAAAAAATACCGCACAAAAAAAAAGGTAGCATAACGTAAAAAAGGTCACTAATATCACATATTTTGTGCTAATACCTACTGTTTCGTGAAGTTTAAAACCGTAAGGTAAGTTTTTTTACGGTTTCTTTTATTCTGGACAATGTGTATAATATATACCTATTTATAAGTGTTATGATGTTACGGTGTGTTTTCGCTTACAAGGATCATTAGTCTTGTGGCGTTGTTCATCATTACCAAGGTCGTCGTATTAGCGCGAAAACCCAGTTATTATTATTAGAGTTAGTTATACCTACCTAGTGTAGGTACCTACCTAATTTACATTTTAAAACTTCCTCAAAGTTTCACGGGAATTTTTATTAATAGATTCAAATGCCAGCTGTTCATAGAGCGATAATTTTTATTCCAGCCTAAAAATAAATATATATAGCTATACTTTTGTCTAGTATGTGTAGGTTATGTATTATGCACCTATGTACAGCTACAGTAGTGTTGTGAACGTTAAGTGGAGCAAGGCCGCGCCAAAAACAAAGAGAAATCTCCATTAAAAAAACTCACTTTCCCTTTGCCGTAGGTTTTTCTATTTAAACGTCATTTCGGACTCTACCCGCCATGAACTTATAGGTAAATCTGGAGGCCTCACTCTGTACTTTGTTGAAGCAAAGTACATTGACCAATTTACCTATAACTTCATGCTTCCCGCCATTTTCGAAGAGACGTCGTCTACTTTTTTTTTTATTGCCTCATTTGCTGTGCTGCCCGCTATGCCCGCTCTCCTGCACGCAGGAGGAACTCAACAAGGCAACAGACGGGGCCGTGGTGGAGGTGGCCACTTATTGGCTAAAATCAATATAGATTAAAGAGTCGTTGAAACGAAATGAATGAATTTTATTTATTTTCTTAATGTAGCTCGTTTAAAGAGCACGAGTGTAGTGAAATGAAATAATAGTGAATTGCGTGACTTTTCAAATTAGTGGAAATTGTATACCAAAGTTTTAGTGAAACGGCCATCGTTTTACGAAACTCTAAAGGGCATTTTTGTATTATTTTGCTATACACAAAAACACGGCACAGTGTGCGCTCGCCTTCTTCGCCTCATACAAAAATATTCGTTGAAACTGGTTGAACCTATTGCGCCTTAAACTAATAAGTTGGGCTCTCCAGTTCACTAGAGCTGCTGAACCTGCGCCCAGACATCGGCTCGCTCTGTGTGTTCTATCGGCTCTACAATGGGGAGTGCTCTGAGGAGCTGTTCAATCTCATACCCGCCTCCAGGTTCTACCATCGCACTTCTTGGCAACGCAAGGGAGCTCATCCACACATCATCGACACGTGGGTATCTCGTACTGCTCGCTTTACGAGATCTTTTCTCCCCCAGACATGCCAGTTGTGGAATGGGCTCCCTCCTGAGGTGTTTTCGATAAACTACACCAACAGCCGCTTCAAAAATAAAATAAAAAGAGTCCTTCAGGGCAGGCAACGCATTGGCAATGCCCCTGGTGTTGCAGATGTCAATAGGCGCCGGTAACCGCTTACCATCAGGCGGGCCGTACGCCAGTTTGTCTAGTCATTACATTTAAAAAAATGAGTTTTTTCCAGCTCTTCCAAAATGGGTAAAGTCACAACAGCAGAAGCATACCGGTTCATGACAGACTGCCTGAAGGCGGTGGGCGCTGCGGCGCGGGCGGCAGAGATGCAGGCAGAGCTGCTGATACAGGCAGACAGGATGGGGCATCCCAGCCATGGACTGAACAGACTAGGTAAGATATACCAACATGTTTAGTAGTAGTTAAGCTATTGTGAAAGAGTTCGTCCGGGGAAGTACTAACACCATACCTGTTTCTGCCGCAAAGCAGTAGTGCTCGCATTGCTGTGTTCCGGTTTGAAGGGTATAGGTGCCGGTGAAATTACAGGCACATGAGTACGGACGCAGTGCAATGCCGCATAGGGCGCGTCCTAGGTGGACGTGACCTATGTGGTAATGCGCTGTTCATAGGAAGAGGGTACCGCTTAACGTCAGGTGGGCCATCTGAATGAGCCGTCATGCCAAGCTGTATAAAAAAAAGAAAAATAAAGCGGCCAAGTGCGAGTAGGACACGCCCATGAAAGGTTCCGTAGCAGCAAGTAACATACTATAAAAGTTCTTGGATGGATTACGATTTATGACGTATTAAAAAAAACTACTTACTAGATCTCGTTTAAACCAATTTTGAGTTTACATGGTAATCCCTGAAAATCGTAGCACCAAACGCCGTCTTTTGTTTCACATTCTTTGAAATTCAGTTCAATTTTAGAACAAACCTCTTTTTTGGCATATGGGCATTTTTTTATTGAGTTGGGCAGTTTTCCACTAGTTTCCACCCGAATTTGACGTTAAAATTCAAATCACTTTACCTCACTTGGTAGTTTCACACAACTTTACCTCCCTGAAGAGGTAATGCTTTACTTTACGTTGAGGTTGCAGGACATTGTCTTGATACGTACAGACCAGGTACTGAATAGACTTTGTAAGATATATATATTTCTTGAAGCCAAGAACAGGAAGACGGGCACCGTTGGACCATTGCCATTGGAATAGAAGCAGTAGTCTATCCACTTTATATGGATTGTCTAGTTAGTTAGAGGTAGAGAGAGTCTACAGAGTACATGCCTAGCTAGTCTCGAACCACGCATAATGTAGTGTTCCGAAGTATACTCATATCAAAACTAGATGTCACCACTAGTAGAATAGAACGCGCTAGCGGTGTCATTCCCTGGTTAGAGAACTCTTTGTACCAGAAACCACAGTGACATTTTATTCGCATAGAATTCATGACCAAACAACACATAATACGTTTCCTCTAACAGCTGTAGAGAACCATGTTAATGTTTTTAAGGGTCTCATTTGACACCCTTTGTGTAACAAATTAAATTATAAATGTTTTTATTCAGTAATAAAAACCCTTTGTGTAACGGATCCCTAAAAGACATTGTAAGTAGGTATCTATGTAGGTACCTCGTACTGAGTACTTTTAGAATAACATCGACAATAGCTCCTATCATCATAAGGATAAGTAGATACCTACAAACAGTGCATTGAGGTCAGGCAGCATTGATAAGTAGGTAAGTACCTATGCTCATTACCCTGTTTGCTTTTTCCTACTTATCTGTCATCAAAACTGAAGGTACTTAGGCATTCTAGAGAATTGCTACTTACCATTTCCATTTCCAGATTACTATATAGGTATAGGAAAAGTAAAACATTACGTAGGTACCTATTCAACTAGTTTGAAGGTTTGTACCTGAAATTTGGAGGGACCTATCTACATTTATTTTATGTTCTAGGGGTGCAATAGGAAATAAATTATATAAATTCGACCCCTAAGGGGGTGCAGCGGGTATTAGTAAGCAAATCCAATCATAAAACGGCCTCACTACTAAGCAGAGTGCGCGTGAGCAACAACAGCATCCAGAAATAAATTGCAAACAATTACGCATGTCCTTTGGTATGGAAACTCTCCCAGAGGACGAAATCTGTGTTAGTTATTAATTACTAACCCCTAATCTTAAGCTTACTAACACTATGGACTATGTTGTCTGACTAAAAATCTTTATTTATTTGTATTTATTTATAACGAGCCAAAACACGGTCTACTATTAACCAGTAGTAGTAGAGCTTTTTTGTGAAAAGGTTCGTCCGGGGAAGTACTACCATCATACCTATTTCTGCCACAAAGCAGTAGTGCTCGCATTGCTGTGTTCCGAATTGAAGGGTATGGTTGCCGATGAAGTTACAGGCACATGAGACTTTTCATCTTTATGTCTCAGGGTGGCGGGCGCAGTGCAATGCCACATAGGGTGCGTCCTAAGTAGACGTGACCTATGTGATAATGCACTGTTCATAGGCAGAGGGTACCGCTTAACATAAGGTGGGACATCTGCTTGATCCGCCATTACAAGTTGTATAAAAAAAAACTACGAGTCCGTTGTCCGTTGTAACCTTCCATCAGCTCGCTGATACCATAATATTGTATTATCATCGGAACTTGTCAGGTACCTACCTACGCCCAGCTCAACTAGGTATTGTGGTATTGTGTAAATACTGATTTATTTAATCATATTTCAGAGATGTACGTGAACGATATACAATCAGGAGCTTGCATGCCGAACAACGAACCGAAGGTCGTGAAAGAGAATCTCTCCACCGCCTTAGTGGATGCTAACAACGTCCTGGGAGCCACCGCCAGCGCCTTCGCTATGGACATTGCTATAAAGAAGGCTAAAGAGACTGGAGTTGGATGGGTGACTGTCAGAGGTGTGTCTTCTTTCAAGTTTCAGGGACCAAGAACAGCAGCGTCCCGCAGTTACACCAATATAAGTCTCGATCCCGTAAGAATATCGAGATAAAAATGTGCCTATATGTTATTCCGGGAATCCAGTTATCTCCATTCCAAATTTCATCCAAATCCGTCCAGCCGTTTCAGCGTGAAGAAGTAACAAACATACTCACAAACTCACACACTCACAAACTTTCGCATTTATAATATGAGTGTGATTATGCATCAGTTTATTTTGATATATATATGGACGGCAATAGAAAAGTGAATCAAAGTGATAAATCATAATAGTGGTGTAATCACTAAACCGCATTTGGTATATTTATGGACATTGCTGATGGAACTCATAATAATAAATAAAAATAAATAATAATAAGGAAAGAAGGTAATCAAATTCATGGGTTTTCCGAGTAGGAGGTTACTAACGCGATGGTGATGAAATTATATATCAAACAACTGATCATGATGATTTTGAAAACAAGACGATTGATACCGTCTATTACGTACGTATTGATAATCTGGAAGAGATCGCTGCCTGCGATAAGACCGCCGATTGTAGGACATTAACTTTAATTTTATCTTTAGTTTACCTGTAACTCATATTGTGTCCTCAATAAAGTTTTATATTTTTTTTTTTTTTTATATACCTTAGACCAACAGTTTTGCAGACAAGTGGTAACATTCGTTTGCACACACAAAGAGACAACCTCTCACCGTAAACGCATATTCCTTCTCCGTTCATGTCCGTTCGTTCAGGGTAAAACCTGCCCGTAAATATCTGTTAATTCTCAAAAACGAATGAATATTTCCAGGGTCAAATCACAACGGCATGGCTGGCTGGTGGGCCAGTAAGGCTGCGGACAAGGGCCTCATCGGCATGGCGTTCACCAACACCTCACCCCTCATGGCTCCTACGAGGAGTAAACAGGTATAGACAGCTGCACCATCGTCAGCCCTAGAGCTTGCCAATCTGGTTTTATAGCCAGAAGAAAGACATATCATAGACCAAGTATCTGAATCTCGTGTTCTTGATACCCTGGAAAACTAGTTTCATAAAAACGTGTTCTCATAAACAAACCAAAATAAATTCATCATCATCAGCCTATATCAGTACAGTTCTGGACATAAGCCTCTCCCAATGCGCGCCATTTAGACCGATTTCAAGCTCTTCCCATCCACTTTCTACCAGCCGCCTTACGCAGATCGTCGCTCCACCTAGCCAGGGGGCGCCCCACACTACGTTTACCAAGACGTGGTCTGCACTCTAGAACACGTTTACCCCAGTGGTTATCGGTTCTTCGGCATATATATGCCCAGCCCAATGACATTTCAGCTTGCTAATTCTTTGAGCTACGTCGATGAACTTAGCTCTCTGTCGGATTACTTCGTCGAGTGAAACTCCGAGCATAGCTCGTTCATAGGACGCTGAGCGTCCTTAAACTGATGGACCAGGCGCACTGGTAGTGTCCACGTCTCGGCACCATAGATCATTACGGATAGAACGCACTGATTGAAGACTTTCGTCTTCAGGCATTGTGGTATAGGGGGTAGAAAGACTCGAAGTAATTTACCAAAAGCTGCCCAGCCCAGCTGAATTCTTCGCTTGGCTAAAATAATTTATTTATTTATTTATTTCAGTCTGCTCTCGGCACGAATCCTTTATCAGTCGTGGCTCCAGCTTCCAACGGAGAAACCTTCTACTTGGACATGGCCACCACCGCTGTAGCAGTCGGAAAGGTAAGAATGGTCGACTCATGTTTCATAATCTTTCCGTAATTAAACATAATAATTAGGTAGAATCGGTGGCGACATGTGACCCACGGATGCCACTCAACTTGAAGGGTAAAATTTACAAATACGTAATAAGACCTGTCGTTATGTATTGATCGGAATGCTGGGCCATGAAGAAGAAGGATGAAAGAAGAATGCATGCAGCAGAGATGAGAATGTTGAGATGGAAGTGTGAAGTAACAAGAATGTATAAAATAAGGAATGAGTATACAAGAGGAAGTTTGAAAATAAATAAATAAATAAATATGCTGGACAGTTCACACAACATTATCTAGCCCCAAGCTAAGCAGAGCTTAATTAATTGCACCAGTGACAGAAAAGTTGAAAGGAAATCGTTTAGCTTGGTATGGGCATGTTATGAGGAGGGATGTATCGCATGTAACTAAGAAAGTTATGAATATGAATGTAAGTGGATGGAAAGGAAGAGGAAGACCTAAGAAAAGATGGATGGATTGCGTGAAAGATGATATGAGATGAGAAGGGAGTGAAAAAGAAAAAGACGTTACCTACTGCGCCGACCCGAGATATGAGCAGAGTTTACCGCTAACATCCGGCGGCCTTTTTTTTATACTACTTAGAATGACGGAACAAGCAGATGGTCCACCTGATGATAAGCAGTAACCTCTGCCTATGAACAGTGCATTATCACATAGGTCACGTCCACCTAGGACGCGCCCTATGTGGCACTGCACTGTGCCCGCCACCCTGAGACATAAAGATGAAAGTCTCATGTGCCTGTAATTTCACTGGTGACCTTACCCTTCAAACCGGAACACAGCAAGGCGAGCTGGTTCTGACCCAACAAGATTCAAGGCTATGGAAAGAATATTTGAAGGCTGGAAGTTCATATTTTTTGATTTTCTTTCAGATAGAGATACAGCGACGAAAAGGAGAGCCATTGCCTTCTGGATGGGCACAAGGACCTGACGGCAAGGAGACTACTGATGCTGAACTGGTAAGTAAGTAAAGTACACCGTCCGCGTGGGCTCGGTGGTCCCGGTGGTCTCGAAACCTTCCACGGCGGACAACGCCTCACCAAAGTTTCATCGCTATCGGTTTAGAAATAAATAAATACTTCCACCTAAAGATATTTTTTTATCGCAATAACACATTTTGGGATCTTGTATGTAACCTGTCCATGCCACAGAATAAATAATAGTACATCCCAATGCCACATCAGCTTGAGAATTCAAGAAGAACTGCAATTCTGAGAGTCTAAGTCAATGACCTCGGGTCATCCACGGATCTCCTCGTTTGGGATTTTATCTCGAAGCTTACTCGTAGTGATATCTTATAATCACTCTTATCATATCACTATTGAAACGTAGTTTAGGGCACCCTCTGGCTAGGTGGAGCGACGTCTTGCGCGGGGTGGCTGGCAGAAACTGGATGAGAGCAAAAAACTGGGCTCAGTGGCGCGCCGTGGGAGATACTTTGTGCAGCAGTGGACTGCAGTAGGTTGATGATGATGATGATTATGATGTCACTTTTAACTTATACTTAGTTTTACTATTATCTCTACTATTATTTTATACTATTATTATTATTTTACTATTATTTTGTATTATTGACGACCTCTGTGACGCGGCGGGCGAACGTTCGCCTGCGACGCAGGAGGTTGCGGGTTCGGCTAGACAATGTTGTGTGCACTGTCCAGCATTATTTATATTTATTTATTTTATTTATTATTTTTACTCTAAGCATAACTAAATGTTTTTTTTTAAATACTACTTTGAATGACGGGTCAAGCCATCGAGCAACACGGAACGGAGGCCTGCGTTGCTCGATGGGTCAAGCAGATGGCCCACCTGATGTTAAGCGGTAACCTCTGCCTATGAACAGTGCATTACCTCATAGGTCACGTCCACCTAGGCACGCCCTATGTGGCATTGCACTGCACCCTGAGACATAAAGATGAAAAGTCTCATGTGCCAGTAAAAGCACAGCATACACTAACTTTTACTTTATATTACTTACTATATTATTACTTACTATATTACTTACTTTTACTTTTTCTCTTAGTGTACAGCACTGTTAACTTTTAGGTGCTTACTTTTACTTTTTCTCTTAGTGTACAGCACTGTTAACTTTTAGGCGCTTACTTTTACTTTTTCTCTTAGTGTACAGCACTGTTAACTTTTAGGTGCTTACTTTTACTTTTTCTCTTAGTGTACAGCACTGTTAACTTTTAGGTGCTTACTTTTACTTTTTCTCTTAGTGTACAGCACTGATAACTTTTCGGTGCTTACTTTTACTTTTATCTTTTACTTTGAAAACCCTGAGGCATTAAAAATGTTTCACCTTGATATTGTGTCTTCCAGGCTTTTAACACAGGTTCCCTGATGCCCCTGGGAGGAGGTGAGAAGAACTCAGGGTACAAAGGCTTCGGGCTGGCGGCTATGGTTGAACTCTTCTGTGGAATATCATCAGGTAAGACTTTTAATCATCTTTTACGTGTTTTTTTTTTGTAATCTTTTCTAGATCATTGACTATCTATATTCCACGAAGGTGCACTGTGAAAAGAGGCCCATTGAGGCTCTGCCTAACCCCCTTGGGGAAAAAGGCGTGTTTCTATGCATGTATGTATGCTAGACCTTTGTTGGACCACGATCTCACCTGCTGGTAAGTGACGATGTGGCCGAAGATGGAGCACAAAGGTCTAGAAGGCACCTATTCACTCTAGCCTTGAAGAGACCCAAATTATAGTTTTCATGAAAGACAGACGACGATAGTGTATTCCACTCCTTAGCAGTTTGGATTTTAAAGGTAGAATTGAAACGTTTAGCATTAGTTTATTACTTGTACTAATATTTATTCTGTGCGTTTAGTACGAAGAGAGGGTATACTAATGAGGTAAGGATGGTACCGAGGCGGCGTCTGCTCGTCCTATGATGAAAAAGAGATGGTGGGATCAGATCGTGAAGTTCCTATAGAAGATAAAGGCATGTGACTTTACGTCGGTGCTCGAGACTGGAACTTATATAGTAGCGATGCGCGACTTTAACTAAATTGAACAGTCGAATAACTAGCCACTATTTAATTTTTAAGTCGACTTAAAAAATAGTGCTATACTAAAAAAGTTAGTCGAATAAACGAATACTATTTTTAGTTATACTTGTTTTATCCGCAGCGGCACACACCGAATGGTTTGAGAAACGAATACTATTTTGATTCAGTAGGTAATAATATTACGAAGACGAACCGCGGCGTTTTAAAATGATCCTTGTGTATAGCAAGGAATATTTTTATGAACATAGGTTTGCTTAGGTGGTCGACTGTATGAGTTACGTATAGTAGGTAGGTACTTAGTTTAAATTAAAAACACAACTCCAGAGTCCAGATAGATTTGTATGCAAGTGTAACGAGCGCAGGTGATAGTATCTAGATAGCGTCCCTTTCACGCAACATGAAGGGCCTAGCACTGACCCGGCGAAGGCAGCCGATTCGCGACGGAAAACTGCGAGTCGGTTAAGTACCGAAATAAATAGTGGAAGAACAGGCGGAGGCACCCGATTCGCAACGGAAAACCGCGAGTCGGCTAGGTAACGAATAAAAATAGTGGTACTGCATTGCAAAAACTACATACAATATATTACCTGCATTGGATGAATGAATTCATTCAGTGGTTACCGACTTCAGTCGCACTAGTTGAATGTTTTTGTTAGTCGAATAAGTCGAATACTTTTATTCATAGTCGCGCATCGCTATTATATAGTCGCCGCCATGTGTTGCTTACCTATATGCCTGAAAGCTCTGCGTACGTGTTTTTAGTTTCTAGACAAGGAATAAAAAAACAATAAATAAAAAATGTTAGCGGTTCTGGTTCGATGCGTCTCCATAGCGTTTGTTTTTACAAGCTTTTATTGAACTTGCAATGTATGTGTAGGTATGTTGTCTGGGTAGAATCCGGGTGGAATCTTGCAAGCAGTTATCCTCGCCCGATTGAGCTAAAATTTAGCATAGCTGTCAAATTCCGATGACAATATAATATGATGGTGATAGCGAGCTGATCTGATGATGGAGACGGTGGACAACGGAACTCCTCGATGGATAACAGTAGACTGGCCGTGTTTAGGCTCACGCGATTACGATCACTAATTTTATAAAAGCTTGTATTGAAAAATATATTTTTCACAAAAAACTTGTTGATTTGGTAACGTTTCAGGAGCAAAGTACGGTCACCACGTGCGGTCGTGGTCTCACAGCGGCGCTGGTGGGCCGGCTAACCTGGGACATTGCTTCGTGGCGGTGGACCCGGAGAGCTTCGCGCCAGGGTTCGGAAACCGCCTGGCCGACAGCATGGCGCACTGGAGGCAGCTGGAACCGGTACGAGCTGAACTTCCTTCCTCAACCTAGGGCATTGCTTCGTGGCGGTGGACCCGGAGAGCTTCGCGCCAGGGTTCGGCGACCGCCTGGCCGACAGCATGGCGCACTGGAAGCAGCTGGAACCGGTACGAGCTGAACTTCCTTCCTGAACCTCGGGCATTGCTTCGTGGCGGTGGACCCGGAGAGCTTCGCGCCAGGGTTCGGCGACTGCCTGGCCGACAGCATGGCACACTGGAGGCAGCTGGAACCGGTACGAGCTGAACTTCCTTCCTCAACCTAGGGCATTGCTTCGTGGCGGTGGACCCGGAGAGCTTCGCGCCAGGGTTCGGCGACCGCCTGGCCGACAGCATGGCGCACTGGAGGCAGCTGGAACCGGTACGAGCTGAACTTCCTTCCTCAACCTAGGGCATTGCTTCGTGGCGGTGGACCCGGAGAGCTTCGCGCCAGGGTTCGGTGACCGCCTGGTCGACAGCATGGCGCACTGGAGGCAGCTGGAACCGGTACGAGCTGAACTTCCTTCCTCAACCTAGGGCATTGATTCATGGCAGTGGACCCGGAGAGCTTCGCGCCAGGGTTTGGCGACCGCCTGGCCGACAGCATGGCGCACTGGAGGCAGCTGGAACCGGTACGAGCTGAACTTCCTTCCTCAACCTAGGGCATTGCTTCGTGGCGGTGGACCCGGAGAGCTTCGCGCCAGGGTTCGGCGACCGCCTGGCCGACAGCATGGCGCACTGGAGGCAGCTGGAACCGGTACGAGCTGAACTTCCTTCTTCAACATTCTGATGCAGGGATCATGGCTTTGATCATTGGACGGCTCTCAAGGAATTATTTGCAAGAGAGTCGCTTCCTTACTCCTGCGTGCGCGAGGCAGCGGCAACGGCATCCTGAAGATGATTGTAGCGCGGGCTGACTGCCCCATCCAAAACAGGTGGATGCTTATAATGATGGGCTCCATCTGAGCAAATTTAAATTCACAATTCAATTTAATTTAATTCATATTTTAATTTCGTGGTGTCAATTTTGTGTAATTTTATTTTAATTTGTTAATTTTGTGACATTCATATAGTTAATTTTGTAGTATTTCTAATTTATTAAGTTGTATGTAGTAGTTTTAAGTCTATTCTGTTTTAATGTGTTTTGTTATATGGGTGTATTTATAACCTGAAATAAATTAATAATATAATATAAATATTAATATTAGACATAAAAAAACCTCGATAGTAGATAATACAACAGAATAAATAATAGTACAAATAATACAGAAAAACTATAGGCTATATTGTAAAGTTTAGGTCACTATCTACCTCATTAAACTATAGGCTATATTGTAAAGTTTAGGTCACTATCTAACTCATTAAACTATAGGCTATATTGTAAAGTTTAGGTCACTATCTAACTCATTAAACTATAGGCTATATTGTAAAGTTTAGGTCACTATCTAACTCATTAAACTATAGGCTATATTGTAAAATTTAGGTCACTATCTAACTCATTAAACTATAGGCTATATTGTAAAGTTTAGGTCACTATCTAACTCATTAAACTATAGGCTATATTGTAAAGTTTAGGTCACTATCTAACTCATTAAACTATAGGCTATATTGTAAAGTTTAGGTCACTATCTAACTCATTAAACTATAGGCTATATTGTCAAGTTTAGGTCACTATCTACTATTTAAAGTTCAGGTAAGTTACAAAGTGACATAATAGCACTCGCGAAACGAAAAGTGAACGCAAATCACGTTATTTTTTTAATTTAAAAATCTTTACTAAAGTAATTTTCAAAAATAAAAACAAGGTGCTCTCGACCTTGCGTTATGTAGGCAATAAAAACATTATAAGATTGAAAGTTTAGGAGAACAAGTAATTAATTTTATAAAAATTTAAAAAACCCTCAACGCAATATATTTGACGACCTCTGTGGCGGGGCGGGCGAACTTTTGCCTGCGACGCCGGAGGTTGCGGGTTCGATTCCCGCCTCGGAACAAATATTTGTGCTATATGCAGATATTTGTTCAGGGTGTTCTGGGTATTTTCTATGTATAATAAAAAATATCTATCTATGTTATATATTGTATTAAGTATATCAGTTATCTAGTACCCATAACACAAGCTCTGCTTAGCTTGGGGCTAGATAAAGTTGTGTATACTGTCCAGCATTATTTATTTATTTATTTCGGCTGAACCGATTTTGATAAAACCTAGCTAAGAACACTCCCGACATATCCACACCTTTCAGACAAACAAAAAAAACGGTTCATCCGTTCGGGAGCTACGATGCCACAGACAGGCACACACACACACACACACACACACACACACACACACACACAAACAGACACGTCAAACTTATAACACCCCATCGTTTTTGCGTCTGGGGTTAAAAATGGTTGTATCTACGAAAACAGAGGCTGCTTTGCAAAGGACAATGCCCACCTGTGCCCCAGAAATGCCCAGATAAAGTATATTACATGTTTATCTGATAATATACAGATAAGTATATAAAAGAACACTGATCTGGCTTAGCTAACGTGATGATCATGAAGTTCCTAGTGAAAAACTAATAGCAATGCTGTCTGTAAACGATAAAATGTATAAAAAACCAGTAGGAAGTTATCATGTTTAATGTCCATTATCTTTTGAACCGGTGCTTTATATGACATTAAATCTAGATATCATATAAATACTGTTAAAAAGTTATCATATGACATATAGCTGCAAGTTGCGCATTGCAGGGCATTGCTGACTTTCAGCTCCATACTAATATGGGCATGGTCCTTTATTTCTTACAAGATTATCTAAGTCCAACGGTATGTCGTTCTGCGAGCTATATGGCCTGATTGCCCAACAATTAACCTATTCTTCTGTTTGTTCAGACGGATCCCAAGTTCCCAGTGCTAGCCCCTGGAGACAAGGAGAAGGCAGCAGCAAAAGCCACGGATGAGCGAGGCACAGTGTCGTACCTGCCGCAGCAGATCGAGACGAGCGCTGCGCTGGCGATTAGACTCCACGTCAAGCCCATGGATGTAGAACTGGAGACTAGTCGATAGTGTCTTTTGTAAGATGAGCTCCGTGGCCAGGTATCCGGCTGAGATGCGAGAGGCAGGTTTGATTCCAGCTGCAGGACAAATGTTTACATGATCTGCGTAAATCTGTGTTGTGGTATCGTACTCGTAATTCCTGTTACCCACGACTCAGGGAATACTAGTGTGGGATGGACTAAGTATGATACTTTAGGGTGTTATGTTATGTCATGTTAAAAAATTAAACATTACTAGAGTAAAACTTTAAGGAAAAGCGGCCATATTTTTCTGAAATTTAGGGACCAATAATTGTGCTTGAACATTAAGTATAACTTATTTTGTTCTCGTTGTATTAAGGCTGTGATAAATGTTATTTTCAGCATGTTATATTGTTTTATTTTCCGTTATACTTATAACTGTAGGTTTGAGTTAATGTTTGAGTGTAGGGGTGATACTCAAGTACGACCATACCTATTTCTGCCGCAAAGCAGCAGTGCTCGCATTGCTGTGTTCCGGTTTGAAGGGTATGGAAACCGGTGAAATTACAGGAACATGAGACTTTTCATCTTTATGTCTCAGGGTGGAGGGCGCAGTGCAATGCCACATAGGGCACGTCCTAGGTGGACGTGACCTATGAGGGAATTCATTGTTAAAGGCAGAGGTTACCGCCTTATATCAGGTGGGACATCTGCCTGTGCGTCATTTACGAAGTTATAAAATTTATAAAAATCTGCACAAGTCTGTGATGTGGGACCACGGTACCTACTCGTAATTCCTGTTACCCACGCATAGGGAATACTAGTGTGGGATGGACTATTTAGGTGACTGTTGGATAGATAGATAGATAGAAAACACTTTATTGCACAACACAGAAAATAAGCTAATTAAGAATTAATATTAAACTAAACACGGAAGTACAATGGGCGGTCTTATCGCTATAAGCGATCTCTGCCAGACAACCTTGGGATGGACTGGAATTATTTGCACGACATAGAACGGTGGCTTAAAATCTGGAATACAATCTCTTAAATTAAAAATAAATAAATATAACAAATTACTACCTAATTTATAAATTTATACTATGATTACACAAATTTATATATACCTACCTAAGTATTTATACAATTTATATTATTAAAATATGCAACTAAAAAAAAAAAAAAAGGAATATCATAACTTGATAAAATATAATACTTATACATAAATTTATACATACTATACCTACCAAATAAAAATAAATAAATATAAAATAAATATAATCACATATGGAACTAGGACAGAAAGTGACTATGAAGCAGTTTTTTAAAGATAGGAAGGGATTTCGCCCGCCTGACATTCTCAGGTAAAGCATTCCACAGTCGTACAGCTTGAGCAGTGAAAGAATATTCGTAGAATGTAGTAGTCTGCACAGGTATATTTAGCTTCAATGTTGATGAAGATGTTCATGTTAAAAAATTAAACCTTTCTAGAGTAAAAACCATAGACGTAGAATTTTCGCTACTAAATCTATGGTAAAAACGTAAGGGAAGCGGCCATATTTTTATAAAATTTGGGGACCACTATTTTGTGTATTTTATCGTGATAAATGTTATTTTCAGCTTGTTATTTTATGTTATTTTCGGTTATACCTACTAATCGGTAGGTTTGAGTCAACACTCAAGTACCATCAAACCTATTTCTGCCGCAAAGCAGTAGTGCTCGCTTTGCTGTGTACCGGTTTGAAGTTCATAGGTGCCGGTGAAATTACAGGCAGTCGAGACTCATATTTATGCAAAATAGGTACCATAATAAACAGCGCTTATCATATTCAGCATCTTTTTTTTTTTAAACTTATCGTTTTATGACACATCTATCCATTTTACGATTGAGTTCGGAACTTTTCATGTTTGTCTGGCCGGTGCGGATCTTTGTTTTTGGTTTTTTAGGGCTTCAGCGGACTTATTGCGGATCCTGGTGACTGTCGGACTTTTCGGATCTATTTGCAATCATGCTATAGGATTTGGTACTATATGATTAAGTACGACTGGATGAGGTACCACAGAATTAGTTACTATACCCTGGTTCAGAATTCGAGATATAAGTAATAAGTTAGTTAGTTTATTAAATTAGGCCAATAAACAGGCTTGGCGTGTTATTCTAACTCAGATCTGATAAACTATAATGTAATCAACATTTTGTCGTATATATTTTTGAGTTATTTTGGTTATTAACAAAGTTATCAAGCAAAAATATATTTTTTAGTATAAAATATTTCATGTCACTTGGAACACTGCAGAGATTCTAAGCAATTGGCTTTGTTTTGAAAAAAAGAGTTGCTTATGATATTGATCTTTTTGTTTGGTGTAAATTAATTTTTCTTTTTTTTGAGCGTGTGACAACTGTCATTGTTTGAATAGAAACGAAATACAAGCTCAAGCTTAGCTTTTATTTATATCTACGTTATTTCCTACCTACCAGCTTGTTTTCATCATATTACTGCATTCCACATTGTAGCGCGCACTCTGCAAGTGGGAACAAGTATTAATTTTGTAATTTTATTTGTTTCTCCTTATTTGCTATTTCGTTATTTTCTTGTTGCTGTTGTTTTTGTTAAGTTTTATTCAGTAAAACTCGAACATTTTGTAGTATACTTACCTCCTTTCTATAACATCTATGATTGATATGTGGAAAAGAAAAGATACTTGTCATCCTACATCAAACCAGAAGTTGTCACTGAAGTTTTATGTTAAATAAAACCAAATTATATTAGTTTTGCCTTTAAATTCACATTTGGTGGCGAGTTGAGCAAAATAGAGGCTTCACCCGCACGTGTGGAGATGGCACCCGGGCCTTCGTCGTTAGGTCCATCAGTGGCAAGTTCTGCGGAAATGGCACCCGGGCCTTCGTCGTCAGGTCCATCAGTGGCAAGTTCTGCGGAGATGGCACCCGGGCCTTCGTCGTCAGGTTCAAGAAAGATGACGCCAGAGAAATGGGCAGACTGTGTACGTCATGCGATAAAAATAGAAGATGAAATGGTTAAATTAAATAACATAATTGATGGTGTTTCTGATAGATTTATTATTAACATCAATGATGAATCTGATTCTGATACTGAATCTAACAGCTCAGATATGACAGAGTAGTTGTGATCTTTGATTGTTTATAGACTTGATTGTGCTTCACGTCACAAATGCGTCGAAAAATATACCGGCCAATTTTTGGCCGGTAAGTCGCTCGCCGCCTCTCAGAGTCAATTGTCTCGTCAAGGTGAACGGTCGTATCGCTGACTCTAATTTGTGTCTGCAATGACGAGGTGTGCCATAAAAGTGTGCAGAAACTACAAAGGACGTCAAAAACCACTGGTAAAGTCACCTACCATCAGTACGTATCCAGAATTCATAGTATTTTCGAAAGTATTTCATAAAAACAATCAACTTATTAGCCCCGATTTTTCAACTCAAGCTTGGCTCTTTTATCTGTATTGCCAGTTTTTAAATGCTCAATTCCTCATGATCTATGAATAAATGATTATGAAGTGCGAACCTCGATCGAGTTTTGAACTTTTTAACATTTTAACATTTGGAACTTTATTTTTTTATTTGACACGATATACTTCCCGATTGGTCCCATTTTCATCAAAATCTGGTTCTAACGTGCGGCCGTGACGTTATCTAAAAGGGCCACAACTTGAACTTTTGATGTGAAACATCTTATTGTCATATGAATTAAGAATTCTAATACTAACATAGATGTTTCACATTAGCCGGGCGTCCCGTAACGATCACCATGATGATGATGATGATGATGATACATTGCCGCAAATTGAAGGTACATACCGCGCGAGCGAACCTGCTTGAAGATATTACAAAAATTTAATACAATTGTTAAGACGTAGGAGAAGCCGCGGGTAACTACTAATAAAACATGATCCACGCAAAAAAAATTTTTACCTCTGGCTTGTCTATTTAACAGTGACATTTGTTTGTTTACAAAAAATATCTCGAATTCTAAACCAGGGTATAGTACAAGATTACAATACCTAATTGGGTAGAAAATTATTGGGTAGAAACAAAAGCACTCCACAGGATTACTACAGGATAAGGTATTAGAAGATTTGGTACTACTGGATTAAGTACTATAAAATTTGGTACTACTGGAATAGGTATTATAGGATTAATTACTACAGGATTAGTTACTACAGGATTAGTTACTACAGGATTAAGTACTACAGGATTAAGTACTACAGGATTAGGTACTGTAGGATTTGTTACTAAAGGATTAGGTATTAAGGATTAGTTACTAGTACAAGATTAGGTACTATAGGATTTGGTACTATATGATTAAGTACAACAGGATGAGGTACCACAGAATTAGTTACTAGTACAAGATTACAATACCTAATTGGGTAGAAAATTATTGGGTAGAAACAAAAGCACTCCACAGGATTACTACAGGATAAGGTATTAGAAGATTTGGTACTACTGGATTAAGTACTATAAAATTTGGTACTACTGGAATAGGTATTATAGGATTAATTACTACAGGATTAGTTACTACAGGATTAGTTACTACAGGATTAAGTACTACAGGATTAAGTACTACAGGATTAGGTACTGTAGGATTTGTTACTAAAGGATTAGGTATTAAGGATTAGTTACTAGTACAAGATTAGGTACTATAGGATTTGGTACTATATGATTAAGTACAACAGGATGAGGTACCACAGAATTAGTTACTAGTACAAGATTACAATACCTAATTGGGTAGAAAATTATTGGGTAGAAACAAGAAGCACTCCACAGGATTACTACAGGATTAAGTACTAAATGGTAAGGTACTAAATGGTAAGGTAATACAGGATTAAGTACCTACCTACCAATGTTAATCTTGGCGAAATAAACGGAATCTGGAATATTGAAGCAGTTCTGAGTTTTATTTCCGGAGCTACCATAACAGTACCCATGGACGAACGTCATTAGCCGGGTCCTGACTGAGCGAGCAGCCTCGCGAGGCAGCCCCGGGCGTTTGCTGCGCGAGGCAGCCTCGGTCTATAATTTAATGCATGAGGCTGCCGCGCGCGGCAACGCTGAGCCGGAGCGAGGCTGAGCCAAAGTCGACCGCGCTCAGTTCAGTAAACATACCTGACCCTGTGATACGGCTTTTCTTTTCACGAGACCTTTCCCTCCTATAGGATCCTAACAAAAACTCCTTTTTTTTTTAAATTCAGTTATTGGAATTTTCATTTCTTTTGTCACATTTTTCCAGGCATCTTCTCTTAGTCATCTGTTAGTATAATCAGGACATTGCGCGTCCCATAGTAATCTATACTCGCCATATAATTGAATTAACTTGTGACACTGATCTTTATTCATGTCGAACAAGCGAGGCAAAACACGACCGTCTTGAGTGCGCGCGGCAAACTTACTAAGGCGCTTTTGAGAATGGACAAAAACCGACAAAGTTTGGCTCGGGCCGCGGCAGCTCGGGCGAGGCAACGTGTACGTTTGCCTCGGGCGAGGCTGTTGATAATACGGACGCAAAATCAACACTCTATGGTTCTCCTTACTAACCTACTATTCTGTCTGTGACCCATCTCTACTCTGTGGTATACTGAACTCTTTTGAAATAATGGTTACTAGGTAACCGATTGTTATTGTAATGACATATCTCTATTTTATGGATTAAAACCATTATAGCTAAGGTCTATATATAAAAAAAATCCTCTATGGCTAAGGTTTTATCTTTATTTATCAGTGACCCATCTCTACTCTTTGTCAACCTCTAATGAAGGAAGCTTGTGTAAAATCTTATATTGAATATATTGTTAAAACTAAATCAAAAGTCTCGTATACATCATTTTCTATCAGAGGCACGTCTGCCTCGCGAGGCTGCTCGCTCAGTCAGGACCTGGCTATTTATGAAAGAAAAACCCTGACAATACAAGGTCCGACTGAAATATGAGGTTCGTACAAACACGAGTACACTACACAAAGTAGGATGGCAAATATATCCATTGCCTCTACACTGTGGTAAAAGGCTGGAATAAGAGGGTAAAGTGGAGGGTGGTGCCCATTAAACTAAAACGTTTCTGCACTCGGCAAATTGAATTGACCTAAATCAAGTACAATATTCAAATTAAAAATATGCATGGATACTACATTATAATACCGAGGGATCACCTAGACAGAAATACGACAGGATAAAATTTTCTCGATAAAAAAAAACACAAAGTTACCTCTAACTTTTGGCTAGATTCGATTGTTTGTCAATATGGTACAGATTATTGGGTAAAAAGTTGGAAAAATAAGATCAATACAATAAAACGGAGGGTTCAACCACGGGGATTTTTAAAATTGTCTATATTTCATATATATTCCATAAAAACCGCTTTTTCGAGAGGAGCGTGGCGTTTTTTTTTATGAAGATTTCTGCCTGGCGAGGCCCAGTCTTAAACGATTTTATAGCATGAGAATTTTCAAAATGTATTTCTTAGTGCACCCCTAGGCCACAAAAGGAACGTACCCTCCAAATTTCAGGTCTCTAGGACTTACGGTTTAGGCTGTGCGTTGATAGTCAGTCAGTCAGTCAGTCACGCACAACGATTTTATTTATATTGATAACGTAAAATATGAACAATTTTACAAAACCCTCGGCTTTGTTGTCTTGATTTATCTAATGTTTTACCCAATAATATGCACCATATTAATAACAACAGGTTTTTTATTTCCTATCCAGCAAATGTTGTTGTCCTATCGTGTAACTTTGCGTTATACCCCACGATCAAAGTCCAATGGATCATTCTCAATGGATCGAACAGGAACAGTAGTTCCTATTCGAGTACCACCTTAACCGGGTTCGAACAGTATCGAACAGTTTCGTGGCGTCGAACATTGTGGAAAAAAAATACGGAGCTATCTTATTTCGTTGGCCCGCAGTGTAATCATAAGCGATAAACAAATCTGTGTATGCTAATAATTTCAGATCCCGTGATGAGACTCGATAATTACAACATTATTATAAATCTTGTTATGTTTTCGAACTTGCAAGGTCATTGTTAATTGTAAACAATACCTGATCGTATGTAGGTAAAGACGTGTATTTTATATTATCATTATCAGCCCACACTAGTCCACTGCTGGACATAGGTCTCTCCCAATACGCACCACTGAGCCCGGTTTTCGGCTCTTCTCATCCACTTTCTGCCCGCCGCGCCGCCTTTCGTAGGTCATCGCTCCACCTAGCCAGAGGGCACCCCACGCTACGTTTGCCAAGACGCGGTCTCCACTCAAGAACTCGCTTACCCCAACGGTTGTCGGTTCTTCGGCATATATGACCAGTCCATTACCACTTCAGCTTGCTAATCCGGTGGGCTATGTCAATGAGTTTAGTTCGCTTTAGCAACTTTATTTTATATTTAATGGTATCTATTATGTATTCTGTGTTATAGGTAAATAGCCGTGTGTCCGGCCTAAGAATAGACCCCTCCGTTTCCTCCAGTGGAAGTCGTAATAGCCAACTATGGGAATACCCGGACTTGTTAGTAAGATTCGCTGGTATAAGATTAGTCCGGCGTTACTGGGTTAATTAGTTGTGGGAAGCAATAGCGGCTATAATACGTTGATGTCGCAACCCACGGTGAAAAGAGGCGCATTGAGGCTCTGCCTACCCTTTCTGAGCAGAAACTTAAACAGCATATTTAAGACCAGGCAACCCCAGCCATTAATCTTCACACAAAAAAACGCCTCGCGCCGCTCTAAAAAGCGGTTTTTATTGAATATCTCGTAAAATATAGATAATTTTACAAACTCCCTAAAGTAAACCTTCTGCTTTGTTGTATGTATTTTGTTTATCTAATTTATTACCCAATAATATGCGCCATTTTAATAAACAATCGAATCTAGCCAATAAATAGACGTAACTTTGTTTTATTTTTTCTATCCAGAAAATATTTCCCTATCGTGTTTCTGATACAGTGATCCCTCGGGATTATAATGTAGTATTCATGATTATAACATAGTATATTATAATATAGTTTTTAACTTAAATATTGTACATGATTTAGTCAGTTAAAAATCAAATCTAAGATTGGTAATTATGCGTTAGAGCATTGCAGGCCTTATTTAACTTAAAATGAAAAATTCAACGGTAACCATTGATCAGTAAAAATAATGCTTTTTGAGCGATAGAAGGTGAGCATAACTTATGCGTCGAGCTCATCATCTCGTAAATCAGCTCATTCAGCACCTTAGCGTGTGAATTTATAAATCGAATATATAAAAGGCTTTGTCCTGACTGACTGACTCAACGAGGTCCAACGCACAGCCTAAACCGCTAGTCGTAGAGACTTGAAATTTGGAGGGTGTGTTCGTCTCGACGCGTAGGGTTGTACTAAGAAAGGAATTTTGAAAATTCGCATGGTAGGGGGTTCAAAATGGGGTTCTAACGTAAAACAAAAATGCTCTGTATTTCGGAAACCGTTAGTTGTAGAAGCATGAAATTTTACAAGAAGATTCCTCAAATAAAATTAACAAACACGTGTTTCAGCGATACCTGAAATTTTCCTGAAAAACGACAGGGGAACGTTTTCTTTGTAAAAAAATAAAAAAAACTTTAGTTTTTACAACGCACAGGCTAAACCGGTGGTCGTAGAAACTTGAACTTTGAAGAGTGTGGTCCTTTTAGGGTTTAAAAGTGTACTTAAAAAGGAATTTGGAAAATTAGCTCCCGTAAGGGTCCATAAAGGGCTTTTAATGTATACACTTTGCGTTTTGCAGCACACAGCCTAAACCGCTGGACCTAGATATATGAAATTTGGAGGATGTATTCATTTTTGGGTATAGGGGTGTACTAAGAAAGGATTTTGGAAAATTCACCATGTAAGGGGTCCAAAACGACTTTTAATGTAAAACTAAAATGCTTCGTATTTCAGAAACCGTTGGTAGTAGATATTTGAAAATTCACAGGTAGATTCCTTATATAAAAATAGCAAAAATAAGTATCAGCAGTACCTGAAAGTTTTGCTGAAAAAAGCCACGGGAACGTTTTGTATGTAAATAAATACACCTTACGTTTTAGCCAGATTTCAGCGTATTTTGACTATTTAAAAGTTAGTTTCACTGTGTAGTCATTGAGGTCAAAATATTTTCAGGACCTCAAGGTTCAAATGGGACCCCTAAATTGAAAAACTTGAGTATGGTATCGTTTCAAAGGTCGTTTCACTGTGTCGTTGAAATCAAAATATTTTCAGGACCTCAAGGATCAAATGGGACCCCTAAATTGAAAAACTTGAGTATGGTTTCAAAGGTTGTTTCACGGTGTCATTGTTGAGATCGAAATATTTTAAGGATCTCAGGGATAAAATGGGACCCCTAAATTGAAAAACTTGAGTATGGTTTTAAAGGTTGTTTCACGGTGTCATTGTTGAGATCGAAATATTTTAAGGATTTCAGGGTTAAATGGGACCCCTAAATTTAAAAACTTAAGTTCAGTGTCGTTTCAAAGGTCGTTTCACAGTGTCGTTGTTAAGATTAAAATATTTTCAGAAAATAAAGGGTAAAGTGTGACCCCTAAATTGAAAAACATGAGTGTGGTGTTGTTTCAAAAGTCATTTCGCAGGGTGGTTGTAGATGTTTAAGTTGTTGTCTGCACGCCGCGCCGGAGATGTTTTCAAACTACGCGCGGACGAAGTCGCGCGCGGGTCATCTAGTAGACAATAAACAGCAAGCCTTGGAATAACTCAAAACAGACGTTTAAATAATTAATTTAAACTTCTGTACAATATGTAAATCATAAGATATTTAAGCAAAGTGAGCATGAGCTATCTTATGAAAAATTTCGAAAAACAAAACCCAAATGAAAAAAGACAAATGAAAAATGTTGAGTGAAAAACCCAGGCTGAAAAACGTCGAATTTAAATGACAAATGTAAAATATCGAATGAAAAATGTCAACTAAAAAATATTGTTTAAAAAATGTCGAATGAAAAATGACCAATGAAAATCTTGAATAAAAAATTACGGCTGATGGGTTCCTGAATTGAGGCTACTTGTTGTCCTAGTGCAACACGGATGAAGTCGCGAGCGGAAAATAGTAATATTAGACGAGTGTATTCAGACCACAAATGACCAATGAACAATTAATTCTTCCGGCTAGCTTATTACGTATTTTGCAATAGCAATGCGATATTAAGAATTGCGCGAGAATTGCGCGATTATCGCATCCAAATCGCAAACTCGTATTACGTATCGCTGATACATAATACAAATTTGAAATTTGGATGCAATAATCGCGCAAGTTTTGCTATAGCATTGCCATTGCAAGATACGTAATAAGCTAGCTGAATCCACCTATTACCAATCAGTGCCCCATACACGTTGCAATTTATCGGTTATCGGCCCTTTCAAGAAAGAAACATTTTCCGTGCGATTAAAATTATCAACAGTTGCATTGAAGAGTCTTATCAGAGTAAACTCGTAAATCAATGTGATTAATTACCACAAATGCAGTCACTATCTAACCCATTAAAGTTTAGGTACGTTATAAAGTGACAGAATAGCGCTCACGAAACGAAAAGTGAGTGAAAATCAAGAAATTCAGCAACAGTCCCCCTCTACTAGAAATCTCCATTAAAAAAACTCACTTTCCCTTTGCCGTAGGTTTTTCGATTTAAACGTCATTTTGGACTCTTCCCGCCATGAAGTTATAGGTAAATCTGGAGGCCTCACTCTGTACTTTGTTGAAGCAAAGTACATTGACCAATTTACCTATAACTTCATGCTTCCCGCCATTTTCGAAGAGACGTCGTCTACTTTTTTTTTATTGCCGCATTTGCTGTGCTGCCCGCTATGCCCGCTCTCCTGCACGCTGGAGGAACTCAACAAGGCAACAGACGGGGCCGTGGTGGAGGTGGCCACTTATTGGCTAAAATCAATATAGATTAAAGAGTCATTGACACAAAATGAATGAATTTTATTTATTTTCTTAATGTAGCTCGTTTAAAGAGCACAAGTGTAGTGAAATGAAATAATAGTGAATTGCGTGACTTTTCAAATTAGTGGAAATTGTATACCAAAGTTTTAGTGAAACGGCCACCGTTTTACTAAACTCTAAAGGGCAATTTTGTATTATTTGTTTATACACAAAAACACGGCACAGAGTGTGCGCTCGCCTTCTTCGCCTCATACAAAAATTTTCGTTGAAACTGGTTGAACCTATTGCGCCTTAAATTAATAAGTTAAGCTCTCCAGTTCACTAGAGCCGCTTAGCCTGCGCCGGGACATCGGCTCGCTCTGTGTGTTCTATCGACTCTACAATGGGGAGTGCTCTGAGGAGCTGTTCAATCTCATACCCGCTTCCAGGTTCTACCATCGCACTTCTCGACAACGCAAGGGAGCTCATCCACACATCATCGACACGTGGGTATCTCGTACTGCTCGCTTTACGAGATCTTTTCTCCCCCAGACATGCCAGTTGTGGAATGGGCTCCGTCCTGAGGTGTTTCCGATAAACTACAACAAGAGCCGCTTCAAAAATAAAATAAAAAGAGTCCTTCAGAGCAGGCAACGCATTAACAATGCCCCTGGTGTTGCAGATGTCAATAGGCGACGGTAACCGCTTACCATCAGGCGGGCCGAACGCCAGTTTGTCTAGTCATTACATTAAAAAAAATGAGTTTTTTCCAGCTCTTCCAAAATGGGTAAAGTCGCAACAGCAGAAGCATACCGGTTCATGACAGACTGCCTCAAGGCGGTGGGCGCTGCGGCGCGGGCGGCAGAGATGCAGGCTGAGCTGCTGATACAGGCAGACAGGATTGGACATCCCAGCCATGGACTGAACAGACTAGGTAAGATATACCAACATGTTTAGTAGTAGTTAAGCTATTGTGAAAGAGTTCGCCCGGGGAAGTACTACCACCATACCTGTTTCTGCCGCAAAGCAGTATTGCTCGCATTGCTGTGTTCCGGTTTAAAGGGTATGGGTGCTGGTGAAATTACAGGCACATGAGACTTTTCATTTTTATGTCACAGGGTGGCGACGCAGTGCAATGCCGCATAAGGCGCGTCCTAGGTGGACGTGACCTATGTGGTAATGCGCTGTTCATAGGAAGAGGGTACCGCTTAACGTCAGGTGGGCCATCTGAATGAGCCGTCATGCCAAGCTGTATAAAAAAAAAAAGAAAAAAAAACGGCCAGCCACCGTACCTTGCCATTGGAATAGTTGCGAGAATACAGTGGATAGATGCTCTTTCATCGTTGCGTTTTATTAGACGTCTAATGACGATAATAGTAGATTATGAGGGGATAAAGCAGTGACTTACGTCGCGTGCGGCATATGCGTAAAAAGGGACTCTAGAGTTATGCAGAGTCCTGAATGAAGCGAGGGCTTCAAGCTGCCCAAGACGAAGACAGGCTTTATCCCAGAGGAGCATACTCTAATTTTCACACTTTCTGCGAGATAAAAATTCCCTGAAAATCGTAGCACCAAACGCCGTCTTTTGTTTCACATTCTTTGAAATTCAGTTCAATTTTAGAACAAACATCTTTTTTGGCATATGGGCATTTTTTTATTGAGTTGGGCAGTTTTCCACTAGTTTCCACCCGAACAAATCACTTTACCTCACTTGGTAGTTTCATACAACTTTACCTCCCTGAAGAGGTAATGCTTTACTTTACGTTGAGGTTGCGGGACATTGTCTTGATACATACAGACCAGGTACTGAATAGACTTTGTAAGATATATAAATTTCTTGAAGCCAAGAACAGGAAGACGGGCACCGTTGGACCATTGCCATTGGAATAGAAGCAGTAGTCTATCCACTTTATATGGATTGTCTAGTTAGTTAGAGGTAGAGAGTCTACAGAGTACATGCCTAGCTACTCTCGAACCACACATAATGTAGTGTTCCGAAGTATACTCATATCAAAACTAGATGTAACCAGTAGTAGAATAGAACGCGCTAGCGGTGTCATTCTCTGGTTAGAAAACTCTTTGTACCAGAAACCACAGTGACATTTTATTCGCATAGAGTTCATGACCAAACAACACATAATACGTTTCCTAACAGCTGTGGAGAACCATGTTAATGTTTTTATTCAGTAAGTAATACAAACCTTTTGTGTAACGGATCTCTTAAAGACATTGTAAGTAGGTATCTATGTAGGTAGGTACGTAGTAGGTACGTACTGAGTACTTTTAGAATAACATCGACAATAGCTCCTATCATCATAAGGATAAGTAGATACATACAAACAGTGCATTGGGTCAGGCAGCATAGATAAGTAGGTAAGTACCTATGCTCATTACCCTGTTTGCTTTTTCCTACTTATCTGTCATCAAAACTGAAGGTACCTAGGCATTCTAGAGAATTGATACTTACCATTTCCATTTCCAGATTACTATAAATAGGAAAAGAAAAACATTACTATTCAACTAGTATGAAGGTTTGTACCTGAAATTTGGAGGGACCTACAGACATTTCTTTTATGTTCTAGGGGTGCAATAGGAAAGGAATTATTGAGATTAGACCCCTAAAGGGGTGCAGCGGGTATTAGTAAGCAAATCCAATCATAACGAGCCCGAGCCACGGTCTACTATTATAGTAGACCGTGTTTGGGTTAATCATTAACCAGTAGTAGTAGAGCTTTTTTGTGAAAAGGTTCGTCCGGGGAAGTACTACCATCATACCTATTTCTGCCACAAAGCAGTAGTGCTCGCATTGCTGTGTTCCGAATTGAAGGGTATGGTTGCCGATGAAGTTACAGGCACATGAGACTTTTCATCTTTATGTCTCAGGGTGGCGGGCGCAGTGCAATGCCACATAGGGTGCGTCCTAGGTGGACGTGACCTATGTGATAATGCACTGTTCATAGGCAGAGGGTACCGCTTAACATAAGGTGGGTCATCTGCTTGATCCGCCATTACAAGTTGTTTATTTATTTATTTATTTAAAAACACACACATCATACATATTACACATTCAAAAAAATTACAAGGACAAAATAAATTCTGATATGTACAACAATAATGGTGTTCTATAACATTTACCACAAACATTGTACACAAAGGGAAAATAAAATAACAGTAAGAAACACTAAATTACAATAAGAACTAAAAACTAAAGCTAAAAATTACAAAAACATAAAAAAAGTAATTACATTTTAAAAACTTGTGATTGAGCCTAAGTGGCTCAAAATCTTATTTTTAAAGTTTCGTAGGGGGTCGCAAAATATGTCTATGTCTGGGTTTTTGTTGTTCAAATCATTGTATTGGTTACACATTCGCGTGGTAGGTACTTGTAAGCCCATATTAGTTCTTGATCGAGGCGTATTAAATATATTCTGTATTGGTTGACGGGGATAGTTCAATGGCACGTATAGCGGGAACCGCTCCAATAGCTCACTGCAGTGTATTTTTCAGCACAGGCTCAAGCACAGGTCTGATAATTTACGCCGATTTCGCAGGGAGATCATTTTAAACTTATCTAGTCGTTGGTCATACAGGTTACGATGAGAAAACCCTGGGATAAGAAAAGCAAGATGTCTAGTTAGAGCTCGTTGTATGCTCTCAATGCGTTGTGATTGTATGCTATAAAATGGACTCCAAACAGTGGAAGCATAATCTAATTGGCTGCGGACTAATGCATTATACATATAGTAATAGTTTGGTGTGTGCTTTAAACCCTTTACTATTGCGTTTTATGAATCCTAACATTTTGGCTGGTTTTGCCACAACATGATTGGTTTGAGACACAAATGTTAGTTGGCTGTCAATTAGAATGCCTAGATCGCGAACTTCATCAACCTCTTTAAGTAGTTCGCCGCCAAGTTTGTACGAAGACTCAAGTGGTTTTTTCTTCCGGGTGAATTTAATGTGAAAGCATTTGTTTACATTGAGAGTCATACGATTAAGAACACACCAGTTTTCTACTGCATTGAGATCGTTTTGTATTAAATTTGAATCTGATGGACTCCTAACCTGTCTATATAGTTTAACGTCATCGGCAAATAAAGATAGTTTACAGTAGTTAACATGTTTTGGTAAATCATTAATGAATATAAGAAATAGCACAGGTCCCAGGTGTGATCCTTGAGGAACACCAGATTGAGTCAAATAAATGTCAGATTCAGATCCATTTACTGAGACTATTTTGAGGTCTTTTGAACAGGTAAGATTGGAACCACTTTAGAAGTGAGCCACTGATACCATAAGCATCTAACTTTTGCAGTAAAATAGAGTGGTCTACCTTGTCAAATGCGCTTGAAAAATCAAGGTAGATAGCATCCGTTTGAATGTTATTATCAAGATTTTGTGATAACTCAAAAACGAAAGAAAGAAGATTGGTGTGCACTGAACGACCGTTCCTAAAACTGTGTTGGACATCTGTTAAATAATTCTCGACATGCTTGGAAATGAGAGGACAAATTAGGGATTCAAACAATTTTGACAGACAGCTTAGTATGGAAATGGGACGATAATTTTTAACGTTATTTTCTTCACCTTTCTTGTATATAGGAATTATTCGTGCTTTTTTCCATTCCTCTGGAAAAGTGCCGTCTTCGAGTGAACGGTTAAATATTATAGCGAGGGGCAAGGAAATAGAGGCACCACATCGTTTCACAAAAATTGGAGGTACTTTATCTAGGCCAGCGCCTTTTTGACTATCGATCTTTTTTATTGCTTTGCGTATGTCACATTCACTAAATTGTATCTTACCTTTGTTTAAAAAAACCTACGAGTCCGTTGTCCGTTCTAACCTTCCATCAGCTCGCTGATACCATAATATTGTATTATCATCGGAACTTGTCAGGTACCTACGCCCAGCTCAACTAGGTATTATGGTTGTGTAAATACTGATTTATTTAATAATATTTCAGAGATGTACTTGAATGAGATACTATCAGGAGCTTGCATGCCGAACAACGAACCGAAGGTCGTGAAAGAGAATCTCTCCACCGCCTTAGTGGATGCTAACAACGTTCTGGGAGCCACCGCCAGCGCCTTCGCTATGGACATTGCTATAAAGAAGGCTAAGGAGACTGGAGTTGGATGGGTGACTGTCAGAGGTGTGTCTTCTTTCAAATTTCAGGGACCAAGAACAGTAGCGTCCCGCGGTTTCACCAATATAAGTCTCGATCCCGTAAGAATATCGAGATAAAAATGTGCCTATATGTTATTCCGGGAATCCAGTTATCTCCATTCCAAATTTCATCCAAATCCGTCCTGCCGTTTCAGCGCGAAGAAGTAACAAACATACTCACAAACTCACACACTCACACACTCACAAACTTTCGCATTTATAATATGAGTGTGATTATGCATCAGTTTATTTTGATATAGGTATCTATGAACGGCAATAGAAGTGTGAATCAAAGTGTATTTATCACTAAACCGCATTTGGTATATTTATGGACGTTTGCTGATGGAACTCATAAATAAGGAAAGTAGGTAATCAAATTCATGGGTTTTCCGAGTAGCCGGTTACTAACGCGATGGTGATGAAATCCTAATATTATAAACGCGAAAGTTTGTAAGTATGGATGGATGGATGGATGTTTGTTACTCTTTCACGTAAAAACTACTGAATCAATTTGGATGAAATTTGGAATGGAGATAACTGGACTCTCGGAATAACACATAGGTACATTTTTATCCAGATATTCCCACGGGATCGAGACTTACGCGGGTGAAACCGCGGGGCCCTGCTTGTTATTTATCAAACAACTTATCATGATGATTTTTAAAACAAGACGATTGATACCTTAGACCAACAGTTTTGGAGACAAGTGGAAACATTCGTTTGCACACACAAAGAGACAACCTCTCACCGTAAACGCATATTCCTTCTCCGTTCATCTCCGTTCGTTCAGGGTAAAACCTGCCCGTAAATATCTGTTAATTCTCGAAATCGAATGAACATTTCCAGGGTCAAATCACAACGGCATGGCTGGCTGGTGGGCCAGTAAGGCTGCGGACAAGGGCCTCATCGGCATGGCGTTCACCAACACCTCACCCTTCATGGTTCCTACGAGGAGTAAACAGGTATAGACAGCTGCACCATCGTCAGCCCTAGAGCTTGCCAATCTGGGGATCTGGTTTTATAGCCAGAAGAAAGTCATATCATAGTATCGGAATCTCGTGTTCTTGATACCCTGGAAAACTAGTTTCATAAAAACGTGTTCTCATAAACAAACCAAAATAAATTCATCATCACCAGCCTGTATCAGTCCACTGCTGGAGATAGGCCTCTCTCCCAATGCGCGCCATTTAGACCGATTTCAAGCTCTTCCCATCCACTTTCTACCAGCCGCCTTACGCAGATCGTTGCTCCACCTCGCCAGGGGGCGCCCCACACTACGTTAACCAAGACGTGGTCTCCACTCTAGAACACGTTTACCCCAGTGGTTGTCGGTTCTCCAGCATATATATGCCCAGCCCAATGACATTTCAGCTTGCTAATTCTTTGAGCTACGTCGATGACCTTAGCTCTCTGTCGGATTACTTCGTCGAGAGAAACTCCGAGCATAGCTCGTTCATAGGACGCTGAGCGACCTTAAACTGATGGACCAGGCGCACTGTAGTGTCCACGTCTCGGCACCATAGGTCATTACGGGTAGAACGCACTGATTGAAGACTTTCGTCTTCAGGCATTGTGGTATACAGGGTTGAAAGACTCGACGTAATTTACCAAAAGCTGCCCAGCCCAGCTGAATTCTTCGCTTGGCTAAAATAAATTATTTATTTATTTATTTCAGTCTGCTCTCGGTACGAATCCTTTATCAGTCGTGGCACCAGCTTCCAACGGAGAAACCTTCTACTTGGACATGGCCACCACAGCTGTAGCAGTCGGAAAGGTAAGAATGGTCGACTCGTGTTTCATAATCTTTCCGTAATTAAACATAATAATTAGGTAGAATCGGTAGCGACATGTGACCCACGGATGCCACTCAACTTGAAGGGTAAAATTTACAAATACGTAATAATACCTGTCGTTATGTATTGATCGGAATGCTGGAAAGTTGAAAGGAAATCGTTTAGCTTGGTATGGGCATGTTATGAGGAGGGATGTATCGCATGTAACTAAGAAAGTTATGAATATGAATGTTAGTGGATGGACAGGAAGAGGAAGACCTAAGAAAAGATGGATGGATTGCGTGAAAGATGTTAGGAGATGAGAAGGGAGTGAAAAAGAAAAAGACGTACCTACTGCGCCGACCCGAGATATGAGCAGAGTTTACCGCTAACACCCGGCGGCCTTTTTTTTATACTACTTAGACATATGTGGCACTGCACTGTGCCCGCCACCCTGAGACAAAGATGAAAGTCTCATGTGCCTGTAATTTCACTGGCGACCTTACCCTTCAAACCAGAACACAGCAAGGCGAGCTGGTTCCGACCCAACAAGTTTCAAGGCTATGGAAAGAATATTTGAAGGCTGGAAGTTCATATTTGTGATTTTCTTTCAGATAGAGATACAGCGACGAAAAGGAGAGCCATTGCCTTCTGGATGGGCACTAGGACCTGACGGCAAGGAGACTACTGATGCTGAACTGGTAAGTAATTAAAGTACACCGTCCGCGTGGGCTCGGTGGTCCCGGTGGTCTCGAAACCTTCCCCGGCGGACAACGCCTCACCAAAGTTTCATCGCTATCGGTTTAGAAATAAATAAATACTTCCACCTAAACATATTTTTTTATCGCAATAACACATTCTGGGAGCTTGTATGTAACCTGCCCATGCCACAGAATAAATAATAGTACATCCCAATGCCACATCAGCTTGAGAATCCAAGAAGAACTTCAATTCTGAGAGTCTAAGTCAATGACCTCGGGTCATCCACGGATCTCCTCGTTTGTGATTTTATCTCGAAGCTTACTCGTAGTGATATCTTATAATCACTCTTATCATATCACTATTGAAACGTAGTGTAGGGCACCCTCTGGCTAGGTGGAGCGCCGTCTTGAGCGGGGTGGCTGGCAGAACCTGGATGAGAGCCGAAAACTGGGCTCAGTGGCGCGCCGTGGGAGATACTTTGTGCAGCAGTGGACTGCAGTAGGTTGATGATGATGATGATGATGATGATATCACTTTTAACTTTTACTTAGTTTTACTATTATCTCTACTATTATTTTATACTATTATTATTATTTTACTATTATTTTGTATTATTGACGACCTCTGTGACGCGGCGGGCGAACGTTCGCCTGCGACGCAGGAGGTTGCGGGTTCGATTCCCGCCTCGGAACAAATATTTGTGCGATCTGCAGATATTTGTGTTATTGTGGGTTCCGGATTTTCTATATATAATAAAAAATATCTATCTATGTAATATATTGTATTAAGTATATCGTTGTCTAGTACCCATAACACAAGCTCTGCGTAGCTTGGGGCTAGACAATGTTGTGTGAACTGTCCATTATTTATATTTATTTATTTTATTTATTATTTTTACTCTAAGCATAACCAAATGTTTTTTTTTAAATACTACTTTGAATGACGGGTCAAGCCATCGAGCAACACGGAACGGAGGCCTGCGTTGCTCGATGGGTCAAGCAGATGGCCGACCTGATATTACGTGGTACCCTCTGCCTATGAACAGTGCATTACCTCATAGGTCACGTCCACCTACGACGCACCCTATGAGGCATTGCACTGCGCCCGCAACCCTGAGATGTAAAGATGAAAAGTCTCATGAGCCTGTAATTTCACCGGCACCCATACCATTCAAACCGGAGCACAGCAATGCGAGCACTACTGCATTGCGGCAGAAATAGGTATGGTGGTAGTACTTCCCCGAACGAACTCTTTCACAAAAAAAAACTACTACTAGTTGTTCTACTACAACATCTTTTTTACACAGCATAGTACTGTTAACTTTTAGGTAAGAAGGTACTTATTTATTTTTTATTTTTTATACTACTTGAATGACGGAACAAGCAGATGGCCCACCTGATGTTAAGCGGTAACCTCTGCCTATGAACAGTGCATTACCTCATAGGTCACGTCCACCTAGGCACGCCCTATGTGGTATTGCACTGCGCCCGCCACCCTGAGACATAAAGATGAAAAGTCTCATGTGCCAGTAATACTTTTACTTTAACTTAGCATACACTAACTTTTACTTTATATTACTTACTATATTATTACTTACTATATTACTTACTTTTACTTTTTCTCTTAGTGTACAGCACTGTTAACTTTTAGGTGCTTACTTTTACTTTTTCTCTTAGTGTACAGCACTGTTAACTTTTAGGTGCTTACTTTTACTTTTTCTCTTAGTGTACAGCACTGTTAACTTTTAGGTGCTTACTTTTACTTTTTCTCTTAGTGTACAGCACTGTTAACTTTTAGGTGCTTACTTTTACTTTTTCTCTTAGTGTACAGCACTGTTAACTTTTAGGTGCTTACTTTTTCTTTTATCTTTTACTTTGGTAAACCCTGAGGCATTAAACATGTTTCACCTTGATATTTTGTCTTCCAGGCTTTTAACACAGGTTGCCTGATGCCCCTGGGAGGAGCTGAGAAGAACTCAGGGTACAAAGGCTTCGGGCTGGCGGCTATGGTTGAACTCTTCTGTGGAATATCATCAGGTAAGACTTTTAATCATCTTTTACGTGTTTTTTTTTTTGCAATATTTTATAGACAATTGATTGTCTATATTCCACGAAGGTGCACTGTGAAAAGAGGCCCATTGAGGCTCTGCCTAACCCCCTTGTGGAAAAAGGCGTGTTTCTATGCATGTATGTATGATAGACCTTTGTTGGACCACGATCTCACCTGCTGGTAAGTGACGATGTGGCCGAAGATGGAGCACAAAGGTCTAGAAGGCACCAATTCACTCTAGCCTTGAAGAAACCCAGATTATAGTTTTCAGGAAAGACAGACGACGGTAGTGTATTCCAGTCCTTAGCAGTTTGGATTTTAAAGGTAGAATTGAAACGTTTAGTACGAATAGGTATACTAATGAGGTAAGGATGATACCGAGGCGGCGTCAGCTCGTCCTATGATGAAAAAGAGATGGTGGGATCAGATCGTAAAGTTCCTATAGAAGATAAAATCATGTGACTTTACGTCGGTGCTCGAGACTGGAACTTATACATATAGTCTCCGTCATGTATTGCTCACCAATATGCCTGAAAGCTCTGCGTACGTGTTTTTAGTTTCTAGACAAGGAATAAAAAAACAATAAATAAAAAATGTTAGCGGTTCTGGTTCGATGCGTCTCCATAGCGTTTGTTTTTACAAGCTTTTATTGAACTTGCAATGTATGTGTAGGTATGTTGTCTGGGTAGAATCCGGGTGGAATCTTGCAAGCAGTTATCCTCGCCCGATTGAGCTAAAATTTAGCATAGCTGTCAAATTCCGATGACAATATAATATGATGGTGATAGCGAGCTGATCTGATGATGGAGACGGTGGACAACGGAACTTCTCGATGGATAACAGTAGATTGGCCGTGTTTAGGCTCACGCGGTTACGATCATTAATTTTATAAAAGCTTGTATTGAAAAATATATTTTTCACAAAAAACTTGTTGATTTGGTAACGTTTCAGGAGCAAAGTACGGTCACCACGCGCGGTCGTGGTCTCACAGCGGGGATGGTGGGCCGGCTAACCTAGGGCATTGCTTCGTGGCGGTGGACCCGGAGAGCTTCGCGCCAGGGTTCGGCGACCGCCTGGCCGACAGCATGGCGCACTGGAGGCAGCTGGAACCGGTACGAGCTGAAGTTCCTTCTTCAACCTAGGGCATTGCTTCGTGGCGGTGGACCCTGAGAGCTTCGCGCCAGGGTTCGGCGACCGTCTGGCCGACAGCATGGCGCACTGGAGGCAGCTGGAACCGGTACGAGCTGAACTTCCTTCTTCAACATTCTGATGCAGGGATCATGGCTTTGATCATTGGACGGCTCTCAAGCGATTATTCGCAAGAGAGTCGCTTCCTTACTGCAGCGTGCGCGAGGCAGCGGCAACGGCATCCTGAAGATGATTGTAGCGCGGGCAGACTGCCCCATTCAAAACAGTTGGATGCTAGTAATGATGGACTCCATCTGAACAAATTTAAATTCAGAAATCAATTTAATTTAATTCATATTTTAATTTCGTGGTGTCAATTTTGTGTAATTTTATTTTAACTTGTACATTTTGTGACATTCATCTAGGTAGTTAATTTTGTAGTATTTCTAATTTATTAAGTTGTATGTAGTCGTTTTAAGTCTATTGTGTTTTAATGTGTTTTGTTATATGAGTGTATTTATGACCTGAAATAAATTAATAATATAATATAATAATAATATTAGACATAAAAAACCTCGATAGTAAATAATACAACAGAATAAATAATAGTACAAATAATACAGAAAAACTATAGGCTATATTGTAAAGTTTAGGTCACTATCTACCTCATTAAACTATAGGCTATATTGTAAAGTTTAGGTCACTATCTACCTCATTAAACTATAGGCTATATTGTAAAGTTTAGGTCACTATCTACCTCATTAAACTATAGGCTATATTGTAAAGTTTAGGTCACTATCTACCTCATTAAACTATAGGCTATATTGTAAAGTTTAGGTCACTATCTACCTCATTAAACTATAGGCTATATTGTAAAGTTTAGGTCACAATCTACCTCATTAAACTATAGGCTATATTGTAAAGTTTAGGTCACTATCTAACTCATTTTAAAGTTCAGGTAAGTTACCTTTTTAACAAGATACTATCTACGAAACATGTACCAAAGCAGTGGACAAACTCACACATAGTCCTTCTCTACAAAAAGGGTGATGCAAAACAAATTTCCAACTATAGACCAATTAGCCTAACATCATGCTTGTATATACTGTTCTCTACAACCCTACTGAGGCGATTGACCAAAATTATAGACGAAAGCCAGTCAATAGAGCAGGCTGGTTTCGTGAAACACTTCTCAACAGTAGATCACATTCATACCATGAAAATGATAATAGAAAGATACAACGAATATAATAAACCTTTATATCTTATATTCATTGACTACAGAAAAGCTTTTGATTCAATAACTCATGACTCTATATGGGAAGCTCTATCAATACAAGGAGTAAACAAAGATTACTTAGACCTGGTAAAAGAAATTTACAAGAACAGCATCTCACAAATTTCCCTAGAGAAAAACGGACCCAGTTTTAAAATACAAAGAGGAGCAAAACAAGGGGACCCCCTCTCACCGAAGCTATTCATAGCCGTACTTGAACAAGTTTTCCGGAATGTAGAGTGGGAGAGACATGGTCTAAAAATACACGGAAAGTACTTATCACATTTACGCTTCGCAGACGATATAGTTTTGCTTTCAGAAGATCCACAAGAATTACAAAGTATGCTTGAATCGCTCTGTGAAGAAAGTAAGAAATTAGGACTAGAAGTCAACGAAGATAAGACCAAAATAATGACCAACCGACAAAAGGTACCGATAGAGTTCCAATCCAACTATCTAGAGTATGTAGAGGAATACATCTATTTAGGACACCTAATCACTTTTAAAGCATGCACTGACAAAGAAATTATGCGAAGAACTAAAAATACTTGGAATAAGTACTGGAGCATGAAAGAGATTTTCAAAAACAATTTGCCGGTTAAACTAAAAACAAAGGCAATGGAAATGTGTTTGTTGCCATGCCTCACGTATGCATGTCAGACATAGCCACTCGCGAAGAAGACACTGGAAAAAATATGTCAAAGAGGTCTCGAGAGAAGCTACACAGGTCATAAGCTGAAGGACAGAATAAAAAATACCGTAATTAGAAAAAAGACAAAGGCAAAAGACGCTGTGAAAAAAGTTCTTCAGCTAAAGTGGAAATGGGCTGGACATGTACAGCGAGCGACAGACGATAGGTGGTCGAAACGATAACTAACTGGTACCCCATGGACAAAAAGAGACGTCCTGGAAGACCGCATAAACGTTGGAGCGATGACATCGCTAAAACGGCAGGCATTACCTGGAGCAGAGCAGCTAGAGATAGAGCGCGATGGAGGCAGATGGAGGAGGCTTTTACCACTCAAAGTGGTACTTACACTGGTGGAGATAACCGAAAAACGGAATAACTAATTATTTATAAGATATTAGGATAAGTCAATAAATTGTTAATTTTTAAATATTAGAGTGTAAGAGTAATAAAAGCTTACATATATATTATTATATTTAAGTTACAAAGTTTCAAAATAGCACTCGCGAAACGAAAAGTGAACGCAAATCACGTTATTTTTTTTATTTAAAAATCTTTACTAAAGTAATTTTCAAAAATAAAAACAAGGTTATGTAGGCAATAAAAACATTATAAGATTGAAAGTTTAGGAGAACAAGTAATTAATTTTATAAAAATTAAAAAAAAACCTCAACGCAATATATCGGCTGAACCGATTTTGATCAAACATAGCTAAGAACACTCCCGCGACATATCCACACCTTTCAGACAAACAAAAAAAACGGTTCATCCGTTCGGGAGCTACGATGCCACAGACAGACACACACACACAAACAGACACGTCAAACTTATAACACCCCGTCGTTTTTGCGTCTGGGGTTAAAAATGGTTGTAACTACGAAAACAGGGGCTACTTTGCAAAGGACAATGCCCATCTGTGCCCCAGAAATGCCCAGATAAAGTATATTACATGTTTATCTGATAACATACAGATCTGATCTGGCTTAGCTTATGTGATGATCATGAAGTTCCTAGTGAAAAACTAATAGCAATGCTGTCTGTAAACGATAAAATGTATAAAAAACCAGTAGGAAGTTATCATGTTTAATGTCCATTATCTTTTGAACCGGTGCTTTATATGACATTAAATCTAGATATCATATAAATACTGTTAAAAATTTATCATATGACATAGAGCTGCAAGTTGCGCATTGCAGGGCATTGCTGACTTTCAGCTCCATACTAATATGGGCATGGTCCTTTATTTCTTACAATATTATCTAAGTCCAACGGTATGTCGTTCTGCGAGCTATATATGGCCTGATTGCCCAACAATTAACCTATTCTTCTGTTTGTTCAGACGGATCCCAAGTTCCCAGTGCTAGCCCCTGGAGACAAGGAGAAGGCAGCAGCAAAAGCCACGGATGAGCGAGGCACAGTGTCGTACCTGCCGCAGCAGATCGAGACGAGCGCCGCGCTGGCGATTAGACTCCACGTCAAGCCCATGGTTGTAGAACTGGAGACTAGTGGATAGTGTCTTTTGTAAGATGAGCTCCTTTGCCAGGTATCCGGCTGAGATGCGAGAGGCAGGTTTGATTCCAGCTGCAGGACAAATGTTTACATGATCTGCGTAAATCTGTGTTGTGATATCGTACTCGTAATTCCTGTTACCCACGACTCAGGGAATACTAGTGTGGGATGGACTAAGTATGAGACTGTAGGGTGTTATGTTATGTTATGTCATGTTAAAAAATTAAACATTACTAGAGTCGTCGTCGTTTCGTATGAGGTAGTGCTGGCCTCTGGTGTCAGAGACTACTACTACTACTACTACTACTACTACTACTACTACTACTACTACTACTAGCGTAAAACTTTAAAAGCGGACATATTTTTCTGAAATTTAGGGACCACTAATTGTGCTTGTTTTGTTCTCGTTGTATTAAGGCTGTGATAAATGTTATTTTCAGCTGCATGTTATATTGTTTTATTTTCCGTTATACTCGTAACTGTAGGTTTGAGTTAATGTTTGAGTGTAGGGGTGATACTCAAGTACGACCATACCTATTTCTGCCGCAAAGCAGCAGTGCTCGCATTGTTGTGTTCCGGTTTGAAGGGTATGGAAACCGGTGAAATTACAGGAACATGAGACTTTACATCTCTATGTCTCAGGGTGGCGGGCGCAGTGCAATGCCACATAGGGCACGTCCTAGGTGGACGTGACCTATGAGGTAATTCATTGTTAAAGGCAGAGGTTACCACCTTACATCAGGTGGGACATCTGTCTGTGCGTCATTCACGAAGTTATAAAATTTAAAAAATCTGCTTAAATCTGTGATGTGGGACCATGGTACCTACTCGTAATTCCTGTTACCCACATGTGGGATACTAGTGTGGGATGGACTATTTAGGTGACTGTTGGATGTTCATGTTTAAAAATTAAACCTTTCGAGAGTAAAAACCATAGACGTAAAATTTTTGCTACTAGATCTATGATAAAAAATTAAGGGAAGCGGCCATATTTTTATAAAATTTGGGGACCACTATTTTGTGTATTTTATCGTGATAAATGTTATTTTCAGCTTGTTATTTTGTTTTATTTTCCGTTATACCTACTAATCTGTAGGTTTGAGTCAACACTCAAGTACCATCAAACCTATTTCTGCCGCAAAGCAGTAGTGCTCGCATTGCTGTGTTCCGGTTTGAAGTTTATAGGTGCCGGTGAAATTACAGGCGACTCATATGCGACTCATATTTATGCAAAATAGGTACCATAATAAACAGAGCTTCTCATATTCAGCATCTTTTTTTTTAAATTGATGTTTTTATGACATATCTATCCATTTTAAGGTTGAGTTCGGAACTTTTCATGTTTGTCTGGCCGGTGCGGATCTTTGTTTTCGGGTTTTTTGGGGCTTCAGCGGACTTATTGCGGATCCTGGTGACTGTCGGACTTTCCGGATCTTTTTGCAATCATGCGTTTGACTGTGACGTGCTTGTTGTATCGGAAAAATTCCATAATTCTTCAAGCGTACCTGCTCAGTGGTTCAAGCTAGGGCAAGTGCGGTAAGCCACAAGCCCTTACCCGCAGTGATGACATTTGTTTGATTATTTGATGGAATCATAGAGTGAGAATCAGAGGATGGAATGAACCGCCATTGTTTATTTTGTCTCTGATTGGTTTTTCAAATGCGTAGACATGAGTATATACATGGACGAATCTAAGTCCATGAGTATACTTGAGTCAGCGCCATCTATTGAGCCAAATCTACCAATCCAAAACTACTTTTGTTTTGGATGTATACCTAACTTGTGAGTGTTTGTAGTTGTGAATAATTAGAAACCGTTTATTTTGATTAAAAACAATCTTCGGACCATAACAACCGGTAAGTGAAATTGAGTAGAGTTTACGTCGGTTCGATTCCCAGACGAAGCAAGTAATTTTTAGAAAATATTTGTATGCAGTATTACTATTTTTTTTAAATAAAATAAAGTCTCCTTTTAGCAAAATGTCCTGTCTACAATATTTAAGGTACTTTCCCTTCATGTTTTGGAGTATAGTATAGTTACTCGCATAGTTTTGGGACGGCCTGTTTACTGCTTGGTTAGTGTCAGGCTGACCGACAGGCGACAGGTAGGTTAGAAAAGGGACAGATTTCTAACAGATTTCCCTTTTCTAACCTACCTGTCGCCTGTCGGTCGCGCGCTTGCTCGCTCAGTCGCTCCACAAAGTCGCTCTCGCTCGCTCGCTTACCTAAGTACATAACATAGATGCTACGTTCGTTTATAGCTATGGATGTATAATAGTAAGGATTGAGTGCTAAAATAGCATAGTGTTCCTTCTTACTCCTATCCTAGAAGATAGCTTGCTATGCTATGTTAGAGAGAAACAAATATATTGTCACACGACAGTCGTTTTTCCGTTCCGTACCCTGAATATTGGTACCATGCTTAAACATCTTCCTAGATTGTTACCATGAATGTAGTAGTAATTTGACATTTGGCCTCGTACGTGTTACACAAATAAAAACAGATAGATAATTGCTTGTCTAATTCCAACACATGAATACATTCAAATAAAAGAATGAGACTGGTATAATCGATACCGGTTTGTTTTTAGCCTTAGTTCCATGCTTTAGTTCTTCTTCTGAATTTATAGCCTCATTTATAGCCTAGGAAGATGTACATTTATTCATGTTTATATCAAACAACTCGGAAATGCGTAGCAACATAATAGTCTGTGACTCAGAACAATATTACGTCCATGCTCGGAACATGTATTACTTATGCTGTGGCTGTGGCAAGCATGAATGTAGTAGTGTGGCAAGCAACATGCAAAGCAAGCAAGTGCACAGACAAACAGTGAGCAAGTGTATGTATTCCTGGCATTGAGCAACACGGAGGGAGGCCTGCAATGCTCTAAGATTACTGGTAGCAAAACTGGAACTATCATTTCGGCGTTAGCTGTCAAGTTTCAAGCCAAAACAGCCAAATCCATGCCAAATCTGCTCACTGCTTCCAGTGTTGCCGTTTTGGCATTTTTAGTGCTAAATCTATCATATTTCTTGATCATTTAGCATGGAAAAATTACAGTTAGCATATTGCATGTTTTTAGCATTTTATGGAACTTTTCTTTAAAAAATAAATTCTGAAGGTCCAGAGACAATATTTTTTGCTCCAAAGGTAGATTTTATTCATTATTAGGACGTCAACTCTCTCTTAAATAGAGGGACTACCCGAAATTGAGGAATTGTATGGCACTACGTACTCTAAACTCCACTCTACACGTTAGATATAGCCCTAAAAGATCAGGCAAATCTTGCCATTCATATAACGTAGCCGAAGAAGGTACTTAAAACAGATTATAGGAGTTAAAGATAAACTTGTGGTGCCGATGAGTATGGAGTATGGAAGCTAAAGGTGGCCCTTCAACATCACAAGCCCAACCACAAGTCACAACCAGACGAGCATGATGATGATAATTTACATTTATATTGTTTAATTCTGAGGATTGCATTAATTTAAAATAAAAACCTGCCTGTCCTATAACATTTTAAAGTGACGGATTGTGTGTATTTAAGTATGCCACACTGAAACGGCTGAACGTATTTTGATGAAATTTGGTATGTATGTAAATAAGATACATACAAATATAGGCTACTGTAACCTTGGAAGATTGTGCCCACACTGGTGAAACTGAGGGCGCAGCTAGTTGAGAGTAAAATCTGGGTTTTGGCATTTTATTTAGCATGCTCAAGAGTTATTTAGCATTTTTTTAGAATTATCTGAACCAAGTTTCAGCATTTTCTCGAAATAGAAAACGGCAACACTGACTGCTTCGCTTCCTCGTCGGGCAGCGGTCTTTGTTTTGACTTTTGTTTAGTTATAATTTTATCAGATTCCTTTTGTCTTTCATTAACGATAATAGTGAAAATTGTATAATATCACTAGAAAGCGTACATAAGTAACGATAGCACTTTTAGAGTGCGCCAAAACTGTACAACGCAAACGGCGTTTGTGAATGTGAAAATAGTGTTTTTATCTTTAGAAAAAGAACAGCTTAAAAGTTTTGGATTTGCTGCCAACGCTGTGCGTCCAAAGTGCGATACTTCTGTGCATAATTTGCCAGTGATAGCAAGGTAAGTCTACCAAATAATGTACCTCTGAGCTGTAATTATTCCCAATGTTGTCGTACAAAATAAAACCTTGTCTTTTCCAGAGTCATTCCTGTCTTAATCCCAGCCCTACCTTCCTCAAGACCATAGTTACAGACCGCTAATTGTGTTTTACAGTTAATCACAATATTATAAAAATGTATTTTTATTAACAACTGTGATATATGAACAACAATATTCAAGTAAACATCTCCTCATATTAAACAGCTAAGCTTTTCTCGGTAACTAGGATTTGTCCCAGCTTTGGGACCTTAGCTAGTTTATTTTTTCACTTTCTTCAAATTGTTAGAGATTTGTAAACAATCAAATACACCTAGGTACTACTAGATTTTAAATAAGTATTTGTTCTGTTTAATAATAATATAAAAAAGAAACGAAATAACCACCAGGTAGGGATTGAACCTGCCCCTCTATTGTCGAACGAACTGATTATCACTCTGGATCACAATGTTACAGTATATTGTGTAGCATACATGATACAACATTTCAAAGGCAGAAATATTCAAAACTCAGGCAGCACAATTTACTGTGAAATTAAAATTGAAACAATATTTTTTTTTTAACCATACTCCACTCAGTTGTATCTATTACTTTCACATCAATATTAGCGCTTCCGACAGTAGAGAGCTCAGTTCTACCGCCAAAGGTCTTCAAAGAATATTTCTTACTAGATATCCTGGGATCGTTGAGCTTGATTTCTAGAAGATAAAACTTAATTTAAGCATAGTTTATTGTTTATCTAGAAAGGCATGGAGGTATATGACAATACGGTACATAAAAATAAATAAAGCAAAGCATTAAACTTGGGGCCAGCTTTGCTGTGGTGCCTTGCAGATGTTACTACCACAACTAAGAGTCCATCATGGATCTGAGATTTTAAGATACAAATAAGTGACATACATTTGCTTTGAACTCCATGGGATTTAAATTGTGAGGCTCTGTATGTAGAAAGAAAAGTTTAAGATTTTTAAAACAGCCAGATTCGTTTGTTCATTATGTCACTGGTTTTTTTTCTTATTATAATCAGTGATCAGGCTAGTATGATGGCCCTGAAAATGGCATTATGACCATTGGTCAACCATCATCTGCCAGAATGCTTACAGCAGTTGGTGTGAACCGCCCAAAACATCACGAACCTTACCTCTAATAAGATGTGAAGGTTGTGCTTCTGAAAGAGAGTACTCTGGTGATTGGCAAGACATGTCATGTAGGTGGTCAAAGTCCAATGGTTCAGGTACAACTTGTCTTTCATTCCTCCACCTCTCCTCTTCATGTTTGTGATGAGAGTCCAGTCTCATTCTTTTACTTGGTTCTTCATAATCATGTGGCATTTTATGTTTCATTGTATACATATTTTGGCTACGAGATGCGTACTTTTCAAACTCTTGATGGTTTCTATCATTAGATCTTTGTGACTGATTCTTTTTAGAAATGTTTATTTACAGATAGAATAATACAACTAGGAATGTACAAATTTTTTCAAATAGAAATGGAACACTTGAGCTCCGTTACACCGTTGCAAAGATGTAAAGGTAGCTCACCGGATCCTAATCACTACCAGACGGAAACATCCCTGAGATGCTGGCTGCACTGCCATGCTGAATGGAAATACTAATGCGTTGAGCTGGATAAAAGCCAGCTCTGAGGTACGCTCCCACTAAACACCCTGAAAGAATTTTGAAAATGCAAAGGTTCCCCACGGATCCAGAGTCTCGACCCTGAACAGCTCAAATAAGTAAGATTTGCATATTTGCGCCTTTTGAGATCCTCAGCCGAATCGGCCTCTGCACCGGCCCTAACTGATGCTGGACGGATGAGATGGCGCAAGGGTATCAATGCATGTAGCGTCCCACATCAAAGGCTCACGAGTTTGGTCCATGCTGACGGTATTCGCTGCTAAAATCTGACGTGAACTTAGCAGTGGCCCGGACCGCGGTGGAGACTTATTGCTTCTGAGACGCACTATGGCAAACATAGCCAGGACTTCGTGAAATAGAATCTTCTTTTTTTTACTATGTGCGTGAACTAGCAGAGGGCCCTCCTGATGATAAGCGGTAACCTCTGCCTTTAACAATGCATTGCCACATAGGTCACGTCCACCTAGGACGCACCTTATGTGGGATTGCACTGCGCCCTGAGGCATAAAGATGAATATTCTAATGTACCTGTAATTTCACCATACCCTTCACACCGGAACACAGCAATGCGAGCACTACTGCTTTGCAGAAGTAGGTATGGAGGTAGTACTTCCCCGGACGAACGCTTTCACAAAAAAGCTCTTCTACTGCTATTTGTACCTAGCTGTTTACGAAATACCACGCACAGGATGTTATTATTGTGGTTATCTATGGTTAGAACGATACGCGCTCACCCTGCTTCCTGCTACACATGCAATCCTATTTATCTAATGCTTGGCGAACAAAATGTTTAACCGACTTCAAAAAAATAGGATGTTCTTGATTCGCCTGTATTTTTAGGGGTCCGCACTCTAAGGGTGCCTACGGGACCCTATGCCTAAGCCGGCGCGCCGCCGTCAGTCCATTCGTCTGTCTGTCTGCCTGTGTTCTGTAAACACGGGTAGATATGTCTCGGCAGATGGCAGCCGTAAGAGGAATTTTCACAGATTATGTGTTATGATAACTTTTAAAGTTATCGAAACTGAAACCGATTCGGACGGTAACGTCCCTTTCGATTTCCTTCGCTTAAAAAATAAACCTTGTTCGCATAACGTCCCGTGCGCGAAATGCTATTTGGGACATTTTTCGAAAGGGACATTACCGTCCGAATCGGTTTCTTGAAAACGGAGGATTCGGACGGCAATGTCCCTTTACGGAAGCCTACACTACACAATGCGTTCCCCTTATAATACGCATTTGGCCGCTTTATTTGAACGTGATCTCTCCGCTTATTGTAAACAGTTTTTTTATTTGTTTTAGTGTCCGCCCGCGGCTTTTTATGATATAAGTGAGCCAACTAAAAAACTGGGCGGTACGGGACGTTACGCGAACTGGACATTTCGCGCAAGAGACGTTGTACGAACGGGACGTTATGCGAACGGGACATTTCGCGCACGAGACGTTATACGAACGGGACGTTATGCGAACGGGACATTTTGCGCACAGGACGTTATGCGAACGGGACTTTATGTGAACAAGACTTACTTTTAAGCGCGGGACATTTTGCGAAAGGGACATTACCGTCCGTATCTTTTTTTTCGATTCGGGCGGTAATGTTCCTTTCGTAAAATGTCCCGTGCTTAAAAATAAACGTTGTTTGCCAATCATTGATCGTGCAGTCAATTCACGCCGACACAATTAGCTTTCTTGCATTCTACAAAGCAAATCTCATTGTTATATGTATACATACGTTTACTACAACAATGAGACAAATAACCGGAAAAAGACAATAATTGATTGTCATGTTGTTACAATGATGATATTTTCAATTTATAATTTAATCATTGTGTTTTGTGAACCAAACCTGGAGATTATCCAATGTAAAATAACTGCATTTATTTACAGAAGAATAATACAATTAACACAAAAGTAGGTATATGTACAAAATTAAAAAATACCTACATGTGAAACAGTTGTGCTACCAGAAGACCGCTGCTAACGATCTAAAGGTAGCTCAACTGATCCAAATACTACCAGACGGAAGCGTCCCTAAGATGCTGGCTGCATGTAATAATGTATTTTATTGTATTGATTTTAAATATCTTATTTTTGATACAATAATCTGTACCATATTGAGAAACCATCTAATTTAGCCAAAGTTAGAGATAGGTAACTTCGTGTTTTTTTTATATCGCGGAAACATGGCCTATCGTGTTTTTGGTACAGTGATCCCTCGGAAATATAATGTAAATAAAATAATAAATAAATAATAAATATGCTGGACAAGTTCACACAACATTATCTAGGCCCAAGCTAAGCCAGAGCTTGTGTTATAAGCATAGACGTAGAATTTTTTCGATAGATCTATGGTTATAGGTACTAGTTAACTGATATGCTTAATACAATACATTACATAGATAGATATTTTTGACTAGGTATACATAGAAAACACCCAGAACACCCTGAACAAATATTTGCAGATCGCACAAATATTTGTTTCGAGGCGGGAATCGTACCCGCAACCTCCTGGGTCGCAGGCGAACCATCGCCAGCCGCGCCACAGAGGTTGTCCACCTACCTATTACTTATATGTACCTATGTATGTGATATGTATGTACCTAGTGTCAAACTGTTTTATCTCCAATCGTCTTCTTCGTCCTGTTGAGTTTCATTGTTCTTGTCTGTTTTTATGTTGTGTTTATATTATTATGTACATATATATTTTATGTATTATAATGTAGGTTTGTATATATTTAATGATATGTTTATTTGTCAAGGTGATAATAACACTGTCCCATTCTTCCATATAGTCCTCTCCATCCTAAGGTTGTCTGGAAGAAATCGCTATAAGCGATAAGACCGCCCATTGTACATTTCTGTTATTTCTTTTGTTATTGAGTTATGTTTTGTATTTCTGTGTGTTATTTGTGTACAATAAAGAGTTAATCTATCTGACTAATCTAGTATCCATGCATTACTTTATCTGAATCTTGTAAGTACTTGACAGATCAAGTACTTACAAGATTCAGATAAAGTAATGCATGCCAGAGCATGGATTACGGCTTCACTTGTATAGTGTGCCTTGGTCCTTCTTTTTATTGGGGGTTTAGGATAAATTTTCCTAAAATCATCAGCCAAAAGCCATTGCGCCCTAACAGCGCTAATAAAGCCACTATTACAAAACCGTTTTCAATTAAATAACTAGGGATTTGATAACATTATCAATGCAGTAGCAATGATGTCATCCGACACCGAGATGACGCTACGCCAATCTACGGAATTATCAGCAATTGAGCGCGCGGACTGCTAATTACCTACCTACTACAGTGCCTGTTATCACGTACCTACGCGATTGAAAACACAGTGCAGTAGGTACCAATTTAATAACCTTTTTAGGGCTCCGTAGTCAAAGACAAGGAACCCTTATGGATTCGTCATGTCTGTCTGTCTGTCTGTCCGTCTGTCTGTCTGTCTGTCGTGTATGTCACAGCCTTTTTTTCCGAAACTATAAGAGCTGTTGAAACTTGGTAGGTAGATGTATTCTGTGAACCGCATTAAGATTTTTACACAAAAATTGAATAAAACAATGATTTTTGGGGTTCCCCATACTTGAACTGAAACTATCTATGGATAGGTCTTCAAAAATGATGTTGAGGTTTCTAATATCATTTTTTTCTAAACTGAACAGTTTGCGCGAGAGACACTTCCAAAGTGGTAAAAAGCGTGTCCCATAACTTCTAAAATAAGAGAATTATAAAACTAAAAAAAAAATGATGTACATGTAAACTTCCAACCAAAATTGGTTTGAACGAGATCTAGTAAGTAGTTTTTTTTTTAATACGTCAAATCGTAATCTATCCAAGAACTTTCATTCAATGTTACTTGCTGCTACGGAACCCTTCATGGGCGAGTCCGACACGCACTTGGCCGTTTTTTTCCCCCTTCTAGTGTTTGTGTTTGCTAAAAAATAAATCTTTATTCTTGATCTTTTAATATGATCCGAACCACGATAGTTTCAATTCTTCAATTCTTTATTCTTTATTCATTATCTAGTACCAAGCTAAGCAGAGCTTGTGTTATGGGTACTAGATAACTGAAAGGTATACTTAATACAATGCATTACATAGATAGATATTTTTATTATACATAGAAAATACCCAGAACACCCGGAACAAATATCTGCAGATCGTACAAATATTTATTCCGAGGCGGGAATCAAATCCGCAGCAACATCCTGTGTCGCAAGCGAACCTAAAAAAAATACCTAGTGTAAACACCTAAAAAAATACCTAGTGTATTTAATTTACGATTTCATTAGGTAAAAAGTATATTTATTTTCTTCTTGAAAACTATAAGAACACTTATCAAAAACTTAAAAATTCTAGAGCTCACTATCTCTATACGGGTACCTACCTACCTGTACCCAAAATATGGACACTGTTGTTTACCTACTAGCTGGAAAATATTCGGGTTTATAGCGCAGTAAACCTAAAAATTGCCCTTTTTATAGCGCTACGTGCGCCAAAGTTGTGCTATTTGCGTTATCTAGGTAGGATGTAGGTACATAGACAAACGGAACCACAGAATATAACGGAACTTCATGTTTTTAAGGGTATTTTTAACATGGAGGTACCTATAATAGTAATGGAGAGAGTGCTAAAAATAGCATAGAGTGTTCCTGCTTACTCCTATCCTAGAAGATAGCTTGCTATCCTATGTTAGAGAGAAACAAATATATTGTCACACGACAGTCGTCTTTCCGTTCCGTACCCTGAATTTTGGTATCATGCATATACATCTCCCTAGATTGTTAATACCATGAATGTACTAGTAATTTGACATTTGGCCTGGTACGACTAACACAAATAAGAACAGATAGATTTATGCTTGTCTCATTCCAACACATGAATACATTCATATAAAAGAATGAGACTGGTATAATCGCTAACGTTTCGTTTTTAGCCTAGTTCCATGCCTTTGTCCATCTTCCTAGACTTTTAACCCCCGACGCATAAACGACGGGGTGTTATAAGTTTGACGTGTCTGTGTGTGTGTGTCTGTCTGTGGCATCGTAGCTCCCGAACGGATGAACTGATTTCGTTTTTTTAGCTACTATTGTGCTTCAATGGTATTAAGAGGAAACACAAGGGCCGTTTTCCCATACAAACGTAGTCCCCTGTTTCCTCCCTGGATAATGCCAGTAGAGCAATACTTTTTTTTCAAAAAAAAAATATGGCCACCATGGCATGTCCCTATGTTTTGCTTTTTTTTATAAATTAATTATTAGTAGAGATATGAACATTCAAAAACCTAAAAAAATGGTCAGATTTTCCGCTGTGTTCAAACACCCTGAAAACAAAATTGACTAGATTATATTAAAAAAAAAAACATAGGAACACGGCTCAAACTTTCTTTTATTTTTAATAAAAAAAATAGTTAAATTGGTTAAGTTTTGGAGAAGGAATCAGGGGACTACGAATTGTTGATTTTATGTACTTTTAATAGGTATTGTCGATCTAAGCTGCAGTTGTCTCTATCACGCTTTGCGGGGGGAGGTTTGAGGTCTGCGCGACAGCAATAGATTTTACAAATACCTATTTTTTAATTCTCTAGCCCTTGGTGTTTCCTCTTAAGTGTTTTTTTGTTACAAGCTTCGACCAAAGTAAAATTTGGTCGAAGGTTTCAAGCACATTCATAGCCAAACTAATGATATTTATTTGATACTATAAGTAAATTAAAACTTGTGTGGTAGGTCATATAATTACCGGCAAAATAGTTATCGCTATTATATCTGAAGAAGATAGCGATGAGAGAAGATGAGTAAAAAACACGAAAAAATTTGAATTTCGCGCCACAAGCGAAAGCAACCACCTCGGTTCAGAAGTTATACTCGGACAAACATACATACAAACAAACGCCGATTCTTCTTTAACTACTCAGAGAACTCGCTTCGCTCGTTGAACTAAGGAATTTAATAACACTCCCCTACTCATTTTAATTCTTCCCGTTTAAACCTACCACCGGTATTCTAAGTCGTTCCTCCAACTTTCCTCGACTCGACTCAGCCTCACTCGAGGAAATTTTGTATTCCATTTTCAAAAGCTTCCTTAAAATTCCAGGAACGGCTAAGAATATGGGTGTAAGCTTATGTGTCGATACTAACGCCATCTATATGCCAGCAACTTAATTTGATGGCAAACTAGGTAGGCGTAAGATAGGAAAACGAACTTGCTCGGAAAGGGCTTTCCGAAAGCGTAAACCTTACCTACAAGCTACCAATGGAACCTACTAGATGGCGTGCGATATTGAACAAAATTACAAGAAAAATAATAGAGGAGCGTCTGAAATTCTCGATAATAAGAGCAAAGTGATGTTGATTGATTTATTATCAAGCTAGTATGTTGTAAGTCGTATTTTTCAACTAATCTTGACGAAACTTGATAAACAGGGTCTACAGTTTAATAGGTTTGTTTATCTAATCTGCGATTTTTGATCGGAGGTATAGGTTACATGATAGTGAAGGCTGGCAGAAGAGAACGAAGGCCTATTACCCAGCAGTGGTGATTCCAGGCTGAGATGATGATGATGGTGATGATGATTTAAATTTAATATTGCAGTTATTATAGTAGTCAGAATTATGGTTAATTTTTACTTTGGTCGAAGGTTATGGTAACCTGTGACAGTTCCGTCACTGTACTATATAGGTACCAAACCCACTTCCCAGATCCTTCCTAGGCCTACGTTCCCCTCCGGACTATCTGCCCACCAAATCTCATCATCAGTGGTCAATTGGAACTAAACACTCCATTTTACTACTTACTGGTGGTCGATTGGGATATTTTTTCCTCACCAAAAAAAAATTTTTAATAATTGTTGCTATTAATTGTTTTACCGCAAATAAAGATTAATATTGGCCAAAGCCAACAACAGTAATTTCAGTGTAAAATCCATAGACGTATAATTTTTGGTACATACTAGATCTATGGTAAAATCACACTCACTACGCCTAGGAAGATGGACTAAAGGCATGGAACTAAGGCTAAAAACGAAACGGTATCGATAATACCAGTCTCATTCTTTTATATGAATGTATTCATGTGTTGGAATGAGACAAGCATAAATCTATCTGTTCTTATTTGTGTAACTCGTACCAGGCCAAATGTCAAATTACTACTACATTCATGGCAACAATCTAGGAAGATGTATATGCATGGTGCCAATATTCAGGGTACGTAACGGAAAAACTACTGTCGTGTGACAATATATTTGTTTCTCTCTAACATAGGATAGCAAGCTATCTTCTACAATAGCGTATGTACGATATGTTGAGTTGTTGGATTGAGTGCTAAAATAGCATATAGTGTTCCTTCTTACTCCTAAGAGTAAGAAGGAACACTATATGCTATTTTAGCACTTAATCCATGTACATTCATGCACTACGCCCTTATATTAAGGTATATTGCAAAATTCCTAATTTTAGATTTGGTTTTTAACAGACTAAATCAAGTACAATATTCAAATTAAAAATATGCATAGATACTACATTATAACAAGAGATACGAGTACGAGAAACAAGATAGGACAATATTATCTCGATAGAAAAATAAACAAAATATACATAATTTTTTTGCCTAAATAGATTCGATGGTTTATTAAAATGGTGGGTTATTATTGGGTTAAAAAATTGATAAATTAAATAAATACAACAAAGCCGATGGTTTACTGAGTGCTTTGTAAAATTATCTCATATTTTACGATATTCAATAAAGACGCCTTTTTCGAGCGGCGCGAGGAGTTTTTTTTTTAGATTTCTGCCTTGGCGCAAGTAATTCAAAAAATATTTTTGAATAATAATTCAGGGATCCAACAATTTCATAAACACGTCATATTCACTTACTAAACAAACTTATGTCCCTATCTTCGCGCTTTTGCGAAAAGTGCCGCCGTTCAGTTTTTACAACCTAATTAAACTTTTAATAGGTTTTTCGTGTCGCGGCTCTAAATTGCCTGCAATGTAGGCATAAACACCATCTAGTGTCCAAAACTAAAGCCCTGGGCGTCCGCCGCAAATTATAAAGCTTGTTTTGACTTTTGAGAGCGCAGCGTCGCGCCGGCAATCCCCTGCGGTTTGTGTCTATTGGAAGGTGGCCATTGTTTTGTTTCACATTGAATATTAAATAAAAACTTTGCCCTACGACATTTATTGCATACCTACGAACATTTAATTTAGTCACAGATAAAATAATACTATACTAGATTTAGTTTTCCGAGCTAGGGATGGGGCATGCTCTATTCTATTTGCTTTATTAACCCCCGACGCAAAAACGACGGGGTGTTCTTAAGTTTGACGTGCATGTCTGTGTGTGTGTGTGTCTGTCTGTGGCATCGTAGCTCCCGAACGGATAAAGATAAAGATAAAGATAACGATATATTTATTTGCTTGAACATAATGTCATATAGGTCTTAAAAATAAGTATGTAAGTTCCAATTATGTTCTACCTTATCTAGCATGCAAATTACAAAAATACAAAAGAATGTCAGAATTAAATAGGTAAATCAAATTAAAATTAAAGTCATAAGCCCTAAAATCACAAAGTGTCCTCCATAAATTCACGAATATTATAATAACATTTACTGATTAACAATTGTTTCAACTTAGATTTAAATAAATTCTCATTTAGGATTTTAAAAGAGTTTGGTATTTTATTGTAAATACGTGTTGCCATGCACACTACACTCTTCCGTAACAATGCTGTTTTGTAGCCGGGTATAAATAGTCTGTTGCCATCTCGTCTGTTTCGGACTGCAACGTCAGCCATACGTGGAAATAGTAAAGGATTTTTTCTCACAAATAATGCTATTTCAAAAATATATAGCGACGGAAGTGTCAGAATTTTATACTTTAGGAATAGTGGCTCACAGCTATCAGTCATTTGTATTTTAAACATCGATCTAATACACTGCTTTTGCATTTTAAAGATGATGTCCTTATTGGTTGAGTTTCCCCAAAATATTATACCAAATCTGAGTAATGATTCCACTATTCCATAATAAGCTGTGATTAATGATTCTGTGTTGACAGTTGAAGATAATTTATATAATGCATAGGCTGAGCTGCTAATTCGCTTGCTTAATGTCTCAATGTGTTTTTTCCAGCTTAGTCGTTTATCAATTTCAATACCCAAAAATCTTGTAGCATCAACTTGATTTACGTTATTGCCTTGAAATTCTAGATTTAGGTCAGTTGGATTTTGAGCTCTTTGGCTAAAATGCATTATACTTGTTTTTTGTATATTATATATAAAAAACTCTCAACGCCATGAAACGGATGAACCGATTTAGATTGTTTATTTTGTTTGAATTGTGTATTTGTCGGGAGTGTTCTTAGCTATGTTTGATCAAAATCGGTTCAGCCGTTTCATGGCGTTGAGAGTTTTTTTATTTTTTATAAAATTAATTACTTGTTTTGCAAACGCACATCCCTATCGACTTTAATAATTGTAGAGGTAAAATTTGTTTGATTATGTAGGGGATAATTATCTGGAACTTCTGATCCGATTCCGAAAATTATTAACTAATCTAACACTAACAGAAGGCTACATTCATACGATATATTAAAATAACGAATGGGTGGAGTCTAGTAAGAAAACAATAACTTCAAGAAAGTGATAGTGATTATTACCTAGAACCCGGGAAGAGATGAGGTATAGATTTTTGCCGCTCAGAAGTAACTGACGTGAGCGACAAATAGTAAAACATCGTTTTGCTTTAAAAGTAGCAAATATAAAAATAAATCCTTGTCTATTAATCTAAGTACTTTGATTTCCTACTGAATAGTATACAAATTAACCTTTAATATTTTCTCTATTCGAAGGAGGGACCTAAAACGGGTGTAATGAGAAACCAATTTAAAAAAAACGACTTAACCCTGAGTGCTGAGTGAAGCACTCAGGGTTAAGTCGTTTTTTTTAACTCCGTAACGGTTAAGCCGATTTTGATGATATTCGAAGTGTGTATGGGTGCTGTAGAGGAGGGCGGGGGGAGGACGGACTGCTTTATATCCGACTTATATTTGTATTTCTTTTTATTTGTTTATTATTTTATTAGAGTAGGTTGATGATGATGTGCTATTGAACCGGTAGGGCGCCCTTATGCACGAGAAGGCGAAATATGACGCCGTGAGAGTTCGAAGGATGTTCGGCGTTCCGGCTCGATTTTGAAACCCCAGGCAGAAATATTCATACAAACAAGTACCTAATTAATTTTGTAAAAATTAAAAAATACCTCAACGCAATGAAACGGCTGAACCGATTTTGATCAAACATAGCTAAGAACAATCCCGACAAATTAATATTTCAAACAAAAAAAAAACGAAATCTGTTCATCCGTTCGGGGGCTACGATGCCACAGACAGACAGACACACACACACAGACACGTCAAACTTATAACACCCCGTCGATTTTGCGTCGGGGGTTAAAAAAAACACCGCGCCGCTCGAAAAATCATTTTATTTTATACGAGAAATTCATTTTTTATTGAATGTCTCTTAAAATATAGATAACTTTACAAAACCCCTACAGTAAACCCTTTGTAAGCTTTGTTGTATTGATTTTATTTACCTACCAAACTTTTTAACAAATAATATGCTCCATTTTAATAAACAATCGAATCTAGCCAAACGTTAGGGGTAACTTTGGGTTTTTTTCCATCGAGAAAATATTGTCCTATCGTGTTTCTGGTAAGTATAGAGCGATCCCTCGGAATTATGGTCTATTCCCGATATCCACGCATATTTATAATTTCAATATTGTACTTGATTTTGACTTACCTATAAAAATCAAATCTAAGATTGGTTGTTGCGTTATTAATAACCTAAAAGAAAGTTTAAATATACACTCATCAACACGGTCTAGGGATATTTCATACTCAATTAAATAACTCGAAAAGTACTGGCCGCATTGGAATCTTTTATACACCGATTTGTTTGTAATTTATCTCAGACTAATTCCAAATTCTAATTTTTGAAAATTCTTTTGTTTCGTTGGCATAAAAATGTCTTGATGTGTAGGAGAGGGAATTTTCATTTGTGTGAAATTTAGAAAACAATACGAATTACGTTTAGTTACAGTTTTTTTTTCATTTTTAAACGAAAGATAAAGTTAAAATTGAGGTATTGTAGCCATGCAACGCCAACATTTGACGAGGGCGGAGATGTTACGAGCTGTGGGAATGCTGGAAGCTGGGTCTGTTCAGCGTAAGGTTGCTGAGGCCATAGGGACCCACCAAAATGTAATTTCAAGATTGTGGACACGCTATCGTGCCACAGGTGAAGTAGCGGAGAGGCACCGGGGGCCAAGTCGCATCACTACCCCAAGACAAGACCGATTTTTGCAAATTACTGCGCGAGCTCAACCAAATGCAACGGCGACTCAAGTGGTCCAAAGGCTGCGAGTGGAACACCAAGTGCTTGTGAGTGGCCAAACTGTAAGAAGGCGACTGCATGAAAGCAATCTACGCTCTCGTAGACCACTCCGGGTCCCACCTTTACGGAGAGGCAATCGTGGACGACGATTAGAATGGGTTCGGAACCACGTGGACTGGGGCCGTGAGCAATGGTCCAATGTGCTGTTCACGGATGAATCCAGGTTCGGCTTCCATCCAGGTTCACGAAGGACGCGTGTTTGGCGAGTTCCTGGACGATGGAGCCGTCTTCAGAACCCTCAGGAAGTTCACCCATACCAAGGAGGAACAATTATGGTTTGGGCAGGAATTCGTCTTGGAGGACGGACGGATCTCGTTTGGGTGCGGGGCAATATGACGGCAGAACGATACGTCCAACAGGTGCTGGGGCCCGTAATCTTGCCCCACAGAACACAAATGGGGTAAGATTTCCTGTTCATGCACGACAATGCCCGGGCACGGACACGGCGAGAACGGTAGCAGCTTGGTTACATACACACAATGTTAGGGCCTTCGACTGGCCTGCTCAATCGCCAGATCTAAATCCCATTGAGCATGCGTGGGATATGCTGCAAAGAAGAGCTCTGAAGGAAGTTCCTGAAAATCCGGCTACAGAAGATCAACTATTTGCGCACCTCAGAAGGACATGGGACAATAATCCGCAGCAAGACATTGACAACCTTGTTCTGAGCATGCCGAATCGTTGCCGATGTGTTATGAACATCATGGGCGCTTTCTCAGACTACTAACTTCAAATTTATATACACAAATTAAATGATTTTTCAATTTTTTTCAGTTTTTACTCATAAATTAAAAGTTAATTCATATACGGTTTCCGTCTATGCTTAATTTTTTTCCATAAAATCCTGAAATTTTAATCGAACCTTAACCATTATTAAAAAATGGTAGAATATTAATATAACGTATCTTTTAAATATACAGTGGTGGACACATAATTAGAGACACCCCCTAATTGATCACAATAAACATGATTTTGGCACTACCATTAGCCAAAGTAGTTATTAAATTTAATGTAACTGTCACTAAATCATAGATGACGTTGTATTCTAAAAAATGGGGGACAAAAAAGTTGTGTTGCTTGGTATTTAGACACTGCTCACTATCCCCGAATCTAATACAAACTTTTTTGACGTACCTGTAGCTGGCCAGCTAATTAAAGACAGTGAAAGCTGTGTTCTGAATTAAAAAAAAAAAAAATAACCACATTCGGTTTTTCATTGTTTTGCCGCGTATTTGCATGAAACGTCGACATTAATTGTAACATTTTACTTTTTGTATTCAAATCAATACGTTTTATACCAATCGATATGAGAAAAAACAAGAGTTGCGATTCGTCCACTAGAAAGATAATCTTGAACTTTCATAGCAAAGGTTGGTCATACAGAAAAATCGCAAACCATTTGAGCTGTTCTAAGGACATGGTTATGAATGCTATATAAAGCATTTCAAGAAGTTCAATACGACCGAAAACGTACCCAGAAAAACGAGGCCTAGAAAAACTACTCTGCGGGAAGACTCTAGAATGGTGTTGTTGGCAAAAAAGGAACCGTTCAAAGGATCAGAACTGATACGCTCGGAAATATATGGGGCAGGAGGGTCGACGGGTGTGTCTGCAAGGACAATTAGACGGAGACTATGCGAGGCAAATTTGTACGGAAGAGTGTCACGGAAGGTGCCACTTTTGAAAAAGCAAAATGTTAAGGCAAGGTTAGCGTTTGCTAAAAAATATGAACACTGGACTGAACAAGAGTGGAAAAATGTGCTTTTTTCGAATGAAACAAAAATTAATATGATAAATTCTGACGGAAAACAATATTTTAAACGCCCCTCGAAGAAAGAAATGGATCCGAAGTACACCAAGAAAGTAGTGAAACATGGAGGGGAAATATCAATGTGTGGGGCTGTTTTTCAGGACTTGGTGTCGGACCTGTCAGGAATATAGAAGGCAATATGGATAAATACCAGTACATAAATATTTTAGAAAAAACCATGCTGCCCTATGCTGAGCAAAATTTACCGGTCATTTGGACTTTTCAACAGGATAATGATCCGAAACACACCGCAAAAGTAGTTAAAGATTTCTTAAGGAACCAGTAGGCCTAGCACAGGTTGGTATCGAGTAGTTTGCAGCTAGCGTTTGAAACTATTGTATCATGTTTTGACCAATCAAATAAGCTAGATTTAAGCAACGCCCCCTTCGATAGTGAAATTCTCGATAGTTGGAAGCATGACTTTTTGACAGAGCTGGGTTTCGACTCCGAATCGATGACGTCTAAGTTTCGTGTAGTTTTGTGAATTAATGAATGGAAATTGTATAGAAAATGATAGCACAAGTTTCATTTTGATGTATCGAATCCTTGAATTCGATAGCTGGCTTTCGAATTGATTCTCACGGCCATTTTTACAGTGACATTGTCGTATAAATAATTTGTGTAGAAATATTTTTATTTTTATTCGTTCTCAATATGATGAGAATGATGCTTTTCGCTGCAAGAAGTTCCACAGCAAACTATTAGCGGCTACTGACTAGCTGACGCTCGCGACTTTGTCCGCGCGTAGTTTAGGTAGTACGTACCTCCTCGTTCTACACAGTCTAAATAGATGGTGGTACAAACATCAGACTGTAGGTAGAAGTCCACTGCTGGACATAAGGATTCCCCCATAGAATGCCACAATGAACGTCCTGAGTCGCCTCCATGCAACGATGACCTTGCCCATTGCCACTTCAACTTGCTAAGTTTTAGAGCTAGTCAGTGATCCCGGTTCTTCTATGGATAGGTATCTTCTTTTCGGATTCAGGTACGGAATCTCTGGGAATAGCTCTTTTCACAGCCTGCCGTGCGATTTTTAGCTTGTGTATGAGGCCAATAGTATGCGATCATGTCTCAGTCCCGTAAGTCATCCATGGCAACGTGCACCGATAACAGACTTTGAGACTGACTTTGATCATGTTGAGGCTCTGTCTGTGATATGAAGATATAGCGTAGTTTCCTGAACGCTGCCCATCTGAGTTGGATTCGTCGGCTAATCTCACCATCGGAGGTCCAACACCTTCCTAGTTGAATCGTTTCCGCAAATAGACATAGAGCAACAAATAGCATAGTCAACAACTTTAACAAAACCTTCATAAATCCATACAACCCCATTTTAGACGGTATAGATAGAACAAAGGACTTTGCTCAGGGTTTTTTTTTTTTGTCCCAGCTGTGGGACTAAGATAGTTTTCTCGGCTTCTAAACTGCCTGTCCTACTCTATGCTATTTCATCAAAATAGTCGGACCAGTTTTTCCTGATATTTTGTACAGACAGACAGACAAAGAAACTAATAAATTATATACCTACGAACTTCGTAAAATTCTCGTAATTGAAACGTACGCCATCTATAAATTAGCATACAAACCTGTCTCTGGTTGTACTATAATTTATTCTGTGGTTTTATTTGCAATGACCAATGATGGTATTATACATTAGATACGCTATTCCGCACTCAGAATGGTAACAAGAAAGTGAGGTAATTATCGCAAGTTCACTTAGTCGCTCTGTGAACGACGCATGCCACTACTAATAGATAAACCCAATACAAAAACCATCCCGATACAAAAATTATACGGCAACCACAAAAGGGGAGAAATTTATTTCATTAAATTTGTAAGTATTACGTAAGTATTACGTATTACAAAATACTATTTAAATTTGTTTATTTGACAATTTATTTAATTAAAACCATTTATTTGCGGCGTTGCTGCTCTGACACCTACACGAACGTGATGGGTAATATACAATTCGCCGAGGTGCGACAGAGAGACACGATCACACGCGGCCGACTGCGATATTAGGATAGAATGGTGTGGTTAGGACAGCCAAGATTCATATCAACAATTTTGTTTAATAACACTTATTGGAAATCTTAATTATTTAAAATTATTCGGTTTAATTGTATAATATGTAGGTAGCATATGTAATATTATAATATGTACATACTACACTGACTCAAAATAATTTTATCAATGTATTTTGTCGATGCCTCCCCTAAAATGCAATGGAGGGGATTTGCTAATCACCATGCTTAACAGGCGGATTGGTGATTGCAGTATTGGTGTCGAGTACCCAGATGGACGCTAGGTACTGCATAGACATATTGCGTTTTTTTCTTTCTCACAACAGGGTTTCCGTATAGCGCTGTGATTTCATGGTCTGTTTCGTCAATATAAAAACAAAGTAAGTAGCTATAGGTAGTACCTACATAAAACACCACTTTCTCAGTGGAGTTTGAATGAGTGTAACATGTCTACTTGTATAGTATGTCTTTGGTAATGACAGCTTGAATGATTGTTGTACCTGCGACGTTCGGAATATACAGAAAGTTGTGTCAAAGGACAATTCGGGCTCAGAAAATCGAACTTTAATACGAAAAATTATTAACTCTAATAGCTTCTAAGTAACTAAAAATACTAAACTATAGTTTATGTACTATTTTACTCTATAATGTACCGAGTAAAGTTCTAAAAATTTTATTTTATTATTTTTCGGAACTTTACGATTCATGTGATTTATTACGATGTGTTAGGTTACGGAACACACCTTGGACACATTTTCATTCTTCTAGTCGCATGTTGCCCGCACACTCTCGTAACTCACTCCGCGGTCGATTCGCATACAACAAAACCCTGTGCTGCCGCGAGCTTGCGGAATAGTATCGAAATCAACTCGCTACGTAAAAGTTACGCAAATGAAACGATTCCGATAGTCAGCCTGTGCTTGCCGTACAGTTTGTGACAGTTTTGGATTGGCCCCCGTACAGTCCGGATTTAAATCCAATCGAAAACTTGTGGCACTAGGTGAAGAAGACAGTGGCGGCAAAGCGTACATCAAACGTCGATCAACTTTACACAGCTTTTACAGAAGCGTGGGAACAAATTCCGGTACAAGTTTGTACAAAATTGATCGCTTCCATGGCTAAGCGATGTCGTGCTGTTATTGCTGCAAAAGGACATGCGACCAAGTATTGATACGCATCGGAATGCTCTATAAAAATGTGTTAGAAATCTTACGTACTAAGATAATTTCAATGATAACGATTTTTTTTTTGTATTTCCTGTTACGAAATGAAGCGTCTTTAATTATATGGCCAGATCTTCCTAATCTTATCTTTTATTGACACTGCTTACATTTAAGTTTTACCGAGTAAAAGGCAAGTTTTGTTGTAAATGTTTCGTTTTATAAATACAATAACAACACAAATAAAAATTAATAGTGCAGCAAGTTACAATGGCAGTCTGATAAAATATAGACAGGAGGAATAGCTTAGTTATTTCAATATGCTTCCAGTGTCTTTAATTATGTGACCACCACTGTATACATGTCATATAAATAATTAACACATTGATAGTAATTCGCTTTTTTAAAAATATCCCTAGACCGTGTTGATGTGTGTATTTTAAAATTTTCTAAAAAAGTAAGATTCTTTTTTGGTTCTTAGTCATTATGGATCGACATGATGCATAGTTTTATACAAGTTTGTGCTCGCGAGGTCTACGTTCGGCTTTGATTATATGCGCCAGTTTTTTTTTTAATTCTCTTAGACTTTCGCAGCACATAGTTACCTACTAAAGAGTTCACATTGCTTACCTACATTTTAATTTGCATTCGATATTCAAATATTCCTTTGACCAAGTCCACTTGTTTGTCTCTGAGTCGTGATTGGTCGTGATTATTCAAATACTTGACCTCCTTTCACAAAAGCTTACTTACCTGATTGTTTTGAATGAAAACATTTAAATGCGACACTGCATTGTGAATAAGCAGTAAAAGCTTAGAGCAATAAATACTAGCCGTGCTACTAATAAACACCACCGTGTTTTGTCTCTTTCGATGAAACGAATTTCTTTACGAATTTGAAACTGCCTGTCAATGCAAAAGACAAAACATTGTAAACGCGGAAGACCACCTTACACGTGGTTGACGACGGTCGAAAAAGACCTACAAGAAGCTCAGCTCGACAAAGATTTCGCACAAGACCTACGATAGTTACACCTACTTTATGAAAATATTATAACTTTTGAAACTATCATGGTTATGTACATAATTTTCACTAGAAACGGGATATTTACCATGATTTTCGGGTTTGCAATGTTCCCGATATTTCGGCACAGTTGCATGCGCCATGATCACGGGAGAACTAACTAAAAGTCTTTGTGAGTAGATGTTATTGGCAGATATATCGATCTACCCTCTTTCTCACTCTTTTATTACGAACAGTACCACAATAATGTGCCGAAATATCTAGAACATTGCAAACTCAAAAATCATGGTAAATATCCTGTTTCTAGTGAAAATTATGAAAATATTATATTTAAATAAGTACCAAGGTAGGTACCTACCTACCTAATGTTGTGCTTCACCTTAGTCGAGCCACAGATAAAATAATACTATACTAGGTCGTGTTCAATGACAGTTTCAAATGAGGAACAGGTTGAGTCGTTAAGGAATGTTTCAGTCGTTTCCACGACTGAAACATTCCTTAACGACTGAACCTGGGAAGCAATGGCGGCGTTGAGCTCACCACTTGTCTCGTCTATTTCCTACGATGGTGTAACCCACTACATAAAAGCGCGCAAAAGAGGCCCATTTTGGGGAAAAAGGCGTGTGTCTTTGTACCTATGTACCTATGTATGTATACATATGACACCTCCTGACCAGCGTGATATACGTAACATGAAGAAGAAGAAGAAGAAAAAGAATATATATATATATATTTGTATACATGAGCTACACAGAAACACGTATTAAACTAAGAAGAAACAGATATGAAGGTACGAGGTGTAACTCTAGTAACAAAATGGCTCTGCCTCAGCATGAGTTGGTTGACAGCAAGCTAGCAACCAAAGCTGGTCTTCCGGCAGAACCACTTGTTGTCGTTACGGCTAACCACTCACAACGACTATACAACAACACACTAACATAAAGAAAACTTATAATAAGAAAACAAATAATAACATGCATTTCACTGACTTGATTACTGAGGATCACACTTCGTATGCAACGCGTGTACACTACCGTTTCGGGAAGACTAGTTCCATTTTATTAACGAAATGCTGAGCAAAGCTAAGTGAAACACATTGCGCGGCGGTCTGGTCCCGTAGAAACACTGCACTAAGTCTCTATTTAAGCTAATTAAATGGCAGTCTGCACCTGGAATAATGCTTATCTTAACCGGTCCGAAGTTGCAGTCTTATGTAATCTACCACCAGTGAAGAAGGTACGAGTATATATGCCATAAAGTTCACTTAGAATTGTACTGATCCAGTATTTCTTTGGAAACATTTTGACATTAGAGTGACACGACGTAAGTTTACTAAACGCTTACACACTGTCCGATGTAATGGCTCCTCTACATGATGGGCCATCATACTGGCCCATTAAGATGGGCCGGCATGTATGGAGAGCGCAGTGGCGTCGGATGGCTTAAGGCGCGGCGGGTGACGATGGGATGGCCACGGTGTCGGTATTTCATCAACACATCAAATGAAACTAAGAGATCACAACTGAATGTTGCCATCGTGTAGTTGCGTTTCAACCATCGCATGGCCATCTCGCTGGCCCAGCGCTGGACCATTATGTAGAGGAGCCATAAGTATGTCGATATCGTCCGACATCGGTGAAAGTGCCAGTAAAATGGCTGCCAATTTTTTGGTGTCAAAGTCGGATGCTAGACCCCTGTAGTTTTAGTAGTACCTATAGTAGAGCTTTTTTGTGAAAGAGTTCGTCCGGGGAAGTACTACCACCATACCTATTTCTGCCGCAAAGCAGTAGTGCTCGCATTGCTGTGTTTCGGATTAAAGGGTATGGTTGCCGGTGTAATTACAGGCATGTGATACTACGTGATAATGCACTGTTCATAGGTAGAGGGTACCGCTTAACATCAGGTGGGCCATCTGCTAGATCCGTCATTACAAGTTGTATAAAAAAAAAGTCCATGACTTTGTTCGCACAAAATCGGTTACTAATATTATATTATAACTAGCGACTCGCCCCGGCTTCGCACGGGTAGCCCCCGGTGACCCCCCCCCCCCGTCCTACCCCTCCCACTATGTCCTATCTCCTGGTTCTAAGCTACCTCCCTACCAATTTTCAGCCAAATCGGTTCACCCATCCTTGAGTTATAAGTGGTGTAACTAACACGACTTGAAAAAATAAATTAAAAAAAAACGTATAAACCTCACGTAACCTTTCCAACGAATGCAAAACCGTGGAAATCGGTTCGTGCGTTCTGGAGTTATAGCGTCAGGAAGGAAAACCCGACTTATTTTTATATATTAATATTAAATACTAACTACTATTATACAGTTGTGGTCATATAATTAAGAACGATTTGAAGTTCTACAAGTTTTTTATTTAAATCGTATCATACACAGAGATGTGTACCTTCTGAGAAGCAACTAGTTATGTTATATAATAGTCACATTAATAGAGCAACCTGACTTAAAAATAAAGTATGAAATCGCTAACTATTTTTTGCACATTTTATTGATTTTATCAAAGTAACACATTCAAATAGTACTGAAACTGGACAAATAATTAAGAATGATTTATTTAACTGCTCGGGAATTGTTTTGTAACACTTAGATTTAAAAAATCACAATATTATGTAGCACAGGAAACATAAAAAGAAATTTAATAAATATTTAACTAAAATTAATAGTTAATAGCATATCCAAGGCTTTTAATTACAGCTTTACACTGGCGAGGCATTGACTCTATTAATTTTTGACATTTCGCAAGAGAAATAGAGTTCCATTCTTCTAAAAAAACGTCATACAGCTCTCTTAAATTTCCACACTTTGTATTTGAAACCTTTTTCTTTACTTCAAACCACAGATTCTCTATTGGGTTTAGATCTGGACTGTTAGCAGGCCAGTCTAAGACAGAAACTAATTGCGCTGTAAGAAATTCCTTTACGGTGCGTGCAGTGTGCTTTGGATCATTGTCATGCTGGAATGTCCAAATGACCGGTAGAACGTCTTCAGCGTATGGTAACATTGTTTCTTCCAGTATATTTTTGTATTGGAACTGATCCATGTTACCTTCTATCAACTTTACAGGTCCTACACCATTCCAGAAAAGCAACCCCAAATTTTCACATTTCCACCACCGTGCTTTAATGTAACTTTCGTGTACTTTGGGTCGAATGCTGTATTCGGGGGACGTCTTACATATCGTTTTCCATCAGAACATACTCTGTTTATTGTCGTCTCATCAGAAAAAAGTTCATTTTTCCACTGTTGCACAGTCCAGTTTTGATACTTTCTCGCAAATGCTAGCCGGGCTTGCCTGTGGCAAAGTTTTAACATGGGTATCTTTCTTGCTATGCTACCGTGCAATTTTTCTTCTACCAAACGTCTTCGAATAGTGCGTGCTGAGATTGCTGAAGGGTTGTTTTCACCAAAATATTCTTTTCTAAGCTCATTGGACCCTTTAAAAGGATTTTGTTTTGCCATACGAACGATGTTTCGGTCATCTCGAGGAGTTGTTTTTCTCTGTTTAGGTACACGTGGAACATTCGAAGTAGTTTGATACGTAGCAAAATGCTTTACAGCGTGGAAAACCATCGTTTTTGAACATTGCAGATGGTCGGCTATCTTTTTATAAGACCAATTCTTCCGGCGAAGTTTTATTATTACTTCCCTTGTAGATTTATCACAACTTTTATTTTTTCCCATTGTTTTTTCTAAAGAAGCAATCACCTTTAATCTTTTACAGCACGTAATGGCGCCAAAATTATACAAACAGTAACAAATCGACTGAGTGTTCTCTATTTAAATTTGAATAAAGGTATAAACTACTTAGCGTTCTTAATTACGTGACCAGCCAGTAATAAGGAATACTTTGTTTAAAAGTAGTGTAAAAAGTTTGCCTATTGATTTTTAGCCAATCATGTGTACCAATGAATACAGTGGTAATATGGAAATGTTTTACGATACCGAGAGAAATAAAAAGAAATGCATACAATTAGTTTTGCATCTTAGTTGGAAAAAATCTTCCCTTTATATCAGCGTTCTTAATTATATGGCCACCACTGTATATTCTGAGCCCATACGCATTTGGCATGTCGATAAGTAGCTCTCACTTATATGTTAGTGTTCACTTAATAAAAATGGCAATATTTCCGATTTATGAGCCATAGATGTCATATTGGCCGCATGTTTTTCGAAATGACAGATTATCTCGTTTTATTGGCGGTCGTAATATCCGGTGGCTTTCTACCGCAAATAAAATATTCTTCAATATCGTAAAATATTCGATCTAGTAGCCTCCTACAAATTAATCCCCGTACAAATACCTAACTCATCATCATCATAATATAATTATTTTCGAAAAAAACCGACTTCGCAGCTAGGATTTTTTCCCCAATACAAGATTTTATAATATTAGTGATCGGAACCAAGCTGCGGAGCGGAGCTGATCACAATAAGCCAATAATAATTTTCTAGACCTTTTATGCTCCATCTTCGGCCACATCGTCACTTACCAACAGGTGAGATCGTGGTCAAACAAAGGGTTTCAAAAAAGACAAAAAAAAAAAAAAAACACGGCCAGTCTACTATTATCCATCGAGGAGTTCCCTTGTTCACCTTCCGTCTCCATCATCATATCAGCTCGCTGTCACCATCATATTGTATTGTCATCGGAACTTGATAGGTATGCCAAACACCTCAATCGGATATCGGAATGACACCCATATCGCCACTCGTAAAAAATTATTATTGAGTAGTTCCAATGGCCATTTCTGGTCTTCTTCATCAGTTCCACTTCACCAAATGGAACTATATGAATGCACATGCTTGACTTGTTGCTGAAAATACCGAAATCCATTGAATTGTATGAATCGTGCTTATAATATTTGAGAAGTTCCCTCAATTCCTCATGGAATTTCATGGTGATTTCTGGTATTTCTAGTGCTATTGGTCCTATTGGTGGTATTGGTATCCTCAGTCGGTCCAATAGAGATTTGATCCATATAAGAAACAGGATCGATTGGCATCAAAAACAGTTTTTGTGTAAAATTTAAATTTTCTTGCTGACTGTACATTTTTTCAAAATCTGTGAATGCAGATCAGAATATCTCAGAAAGTTATGGATGGTCTCCTAGGAACGTTTTCCTGTAACTATAACGGTTAAGGTACCTGCCTTTACTGTCCCGTCTCAACAATCCATCTTGTATAAGAATTTTGCTCGTAGTTTGGCTATTATCACACCAAACTCCATAAATTGTATACGCATGATGAATTCACTAATATCTAGAACCGTGGTTTGTCATCCTTATAAAATTATATGGTTTCCAAATAACATTGACCCAATGCTATAGTTGCAAATACAATTGAAATGGGAAACTGACAAACCACAGGCCTAGATATTCAATTCTAGATTGTGTCAACAAAATTAAATTGTACTAAATAATATCCAAATGAGGAGCAAACATCAGTTTGCATGGAGCTTGCTTTCTAAAGGTATCCATTTTGAGTAGGTAGGTAACCAAAAAAATTGCTATGGAATAACGATAAGCACTGTTTTTGGCCACTTTACTGAATTTGATGTCGCTGTCCGTGTTGTTTCCGGCCTAAGAATACACCCTTCCGTCTCCTCCCGTGGATGTCGTAAGAGTCGACTAAGGGATTACCCGGACTTGTTTGTAAGATTTGTCCTGACTGCTAGCTTATTTATTTAAAAACTTTCACACAAAATAATAGTGCTAGGAGGACTTAATGCTAACAGCATTATCTGCCAGTCATCCTGGACGTGCAGAAAGATAGTGAGGCGTGCCTTACAAACAAGAATCACAGAAAATAATACTAACAATACAAGTTAAAATATTAAACTAAAATTAATCAGTAATAACTTTACGGAATGAGTTATTACTGGAAGAAAGCGTTAGTAGAGACAGTCGTGGGAAGCAATAAATAAATAAAATAAATAAATAATGCTGGACAAGTTCACACAACATTATCTAGCCCCAAGCAAAGCCAGAGCTTGTGTTATGGGTACTAGGTAACTGATATACATAATACAATACATTACATAAATAGATATTTTTTATTATACATAGAAAACACCCAGAACACCCGGAACAAATATCTGCAGATCGCACAAATTATTTGTTCCGAGGCGGGAATCGAACCCGCAACCTCCTGCGACGCAGGCGAACCATCGCCAGCCGCGCCACAGAGGTCGTCAATGCCGGCGGTGAGCTCACAACTTTTCACGTCTTTTTCCCACGACGGTGCAACCCACGTGAAAAGAGGCCCATTTGCGGCTCTGTCTACCCTTTAGGGGAAAAAGGCGTGTGTCTATGTATGTATGTTGTGTGTGTATGTGTGTGTGTTACCACAGAATAAGACATAGTATATACACGGTGTTACTGAATTTGACTTGGTTCATAAACAAAAGAGAAATTACCTACTTTTCTTTTACGGTTATTTCTTATTGAGTTTTATAAATATTATCAGTTTGAGTCTGCAAAAAGTTCAGTGACCTCTCTGATAAAAATAAACCTTGGTCGCTCTATCTGCGGCACTCTTGATAAATGAATTGTCTCGTCAGAGCGGCCGCGGCCGCGCCATATTTCATACTGCCCTTCCACATCGCGAGGCTGGGTAATAAGCAAATAATATAACTGCCTATTATAAGCCTCTTCAAAATAGATAACGTGTACTCTAATTGCAGTTTTTGAAACTGTCACATAACAGTCGTGAGTTTAAAAACTGAGCCTTTGCGAGGTTTTTAATATCACACTAATTGTTTGCCATGAACCGAAAGTAGACTTAGATTACGAAGGAAGTACCTATGAGGAAGCAGAATACCAATTTTCAGTCAATTTACAATTCAGTCTCAATTCTATCAACTTTTTGTGATTTTAAATATAATTACGAGAACGACATAACGCCAAACTTGAAATCTGTTTCTTGAATCTTTGAATTTTTATCACACGAGTGTTTTAATAGGTACCTACCTAATTGATTGCCATGAACCGAAAGTAGACTAGATTACGAAGGAAGTATGAGGGAGAAGAATACCAATTTTCAGCCAATTCACAATTCAGTCTCAATTATATCAACTTTCTTTGTGAATTTAGATATAATTACGAGAACGCCATAACGCCAAACTTGAAATCTGTGTCTCGGATATTTGAATCTTGGTTTAGCAGATTTCATCGCGTCGACGTTGCGAGTCCAGAATATTTCTGTAAAAAATAAACTAAGGCTCACAAATTAAAAGTATTTTTATTTGCTACGGGTTCAAACAGCGCGAAGACGTTTCACCATTTCTTACGAAACAAATAGATACCTACTGGAATAACAGCTGATAACGCGTTCATGCATTTCCTCCTTGCAAGTGTTCGTGTTCGTGTTCGTGTTCGTTCGCTAATGGAATGAGAGAATCCGCACAACCTGAGCTACCTACTCGCGAGGAGAGTTGGTAATCATAGGCTATATATACTTGACAGTAAACTGACTAGACCGCGAGTGAAAGAGTATGAACAATTTGCTCTGAGTTTTTGGCCATTCGTTTTTTATTCGTTTTTTATTTAGCCCACCGGATTAGCAAGCTGAAGTGACAATGGGCTGGTCATATATGCCGAAGAACCGACAACCGTAGGGGTAAGCGAGTTCTTGAGTGGAGACCGCGTCTTGGCAAACGTAGCGTGGGCGCCCTCTGGCTAGGTGGAGCGATGACCTACGAAAGGCGGCGGCAGAAAGTGGATGAGAAGAGCCGAACACCGGGCTCAGTGGCGCGTATTAGGAGAGGCCTATGTCCAGCAGTGGACTAATGTGTGCTGATGATGATGATGATGATGTTTTTTATTCAGACCTTGCACAACAGAAGTTAACTTAAATGGTACATACTACATACATTGGTAAATTTTTATAACTTTAATATTTGGTTTGTTTGTTAGTAGTTTTAGGTAGAATTTCTTAAATTAAGTGTTATTTTTATTTTGTTAGTATTATTTAATATTACTAGTTTTCTGTACACGGACCGCTTTTAGCGGTAACAGCCAGGAGAGGTGGAAAGAGCTGGTCCTACAGCTCTCTCTGTCTCTAGCGGCTCTACTCCATTCATTGCCTGCTACTTCTACTATGTCGTCGCTCCATCTCTTATAAGGCCTAAAAATTAGATTTTGTTACCTCAAAATTTGTTAATGAGCTGTGATTAGCAAAAAAACAAAATAAAATTTGAATTTCGCGCCTCAAGCGAAACGGGCTACAAGTTTTAATGGCTGATAATCTAGATAGCCGGTATCAGCTCGATCGGCCGTGACACGACCCCATTTCCTGTTTTTAAACTGGCAAGTTCTCATTGCACGGAAATTACATGAAGTTGAGTTATTGAGAAATCTATACTATACCTTAATATTTTATATATTTCGAAGGAAAACCAACAGCTATCTATTAATATATATAAAACAGGTTATTTATTTATGTTATTTACGTACAGACTATATGGACAGGGCTTGACACAGGCGGATGACGATTGACGAGTACAGATCGTTCACAAAAGCAAGGCACTTATTTTGTGTATTTGCAGCATCGCCTACGGTGCTGCCAACAATATATGTAGCATTTACCCCACTTGGTGATTGGTAGTCGCCGACAACATTATCTAAACTTGTATGTACCTACCACCAATTAATATGTATTACTTGCCTATTTTTTAATAATATATAGTTACAAGACTATATAGAAAGGTTGTAAATGATGACACAATTTAAATTATAAACTATTTATTTATTATTATTTTTCTGACAGTAATTATGGTCGAAAGGAACGATTCCAGACATAATATCACTGTCACTTGCATAAACGTCATCATCATCTGTTGTATCCGAATCTGTGCTGCTGTCATTTCCTAGTTCAATTATCAGTAATATAATCCAACCAGACATCAAGCTCATAAAAGTCTTCTACATTTTTGACGTGTTCACTGTTTTTGCCAATCCTGAGGGGTTATAGATGAAATAGCTTCTTCAGTTAACATCACGATATTCCCAGCTTCTTGGCAGACATTATTGCTAGCTACTCGTCTCTTTAAAATACTCCACTATAAACTCAATTGCATTGAAGTCGCAGTGGTAGAGGGGGTAGAGTAGAGTGGTAGAGGCAGCAACTTCACATTCTTTAGATATTCTACTCACGCTTCTCTCTAAAATGCCTGAAATAGACTCAAAATTTGTATCATTTTATAAAATTAAATATTTATAATAACACAAACAAGGATAATATCATAAATAAATAAATTAAATTCACTGAGATTATGTACTTCTTTATTTTAATTCGTTATGTTAGTAAGTTCTAATTACCCATACTAAAGACATTGTCTCGGAAGCTGGTATCCCTATTTTAAACCTGTCATATGATTGAGTGCAATTAACGGGGCTTTGTTTCCCTTTTCTCTCTTACAAAAGGCACGTACCTTCAACTCAATCTCTCTTGCATTGCTTCCAAATGGCTTTGGCATGATTAATGCGAAAAATATTAAATAATATCACAAAAACGACCGGAGCAGTCTATGACAATCTGCCCATCTGACAATAACAGATTGACAAGCTTATAGTGCCAACATCACGACGAAAAAGGGCCTTGCTATTGTGAACGATCTGTAAGAAGATTATTCGGTTTCAAAATCGAATGCAAGACATCAACGACAACCAGTCTCTCAGTATATTTAGGTTTTATAGAGTTTAAATTACCGTGGCTTGGTATCATTGTAGATATATTACCACTTTGCAACACGTAGGTACTCTAGGATTCTCTTGCTGACGTTTCGTTGACCATTTAGAGGTCCTTCTTCATGAGCACCGACCGCGACCACGCTCGAAGGCCGTAAAAGGTTTTTTTTATTTTTATTAACCAAATAGGCAAACTAGCATACGGCCCGCCCACCTGATGTAAAGTTGTCACCGTTGCTTATAGACACCGACAACACCAAGGGCTGCCTACCCTGAAGGAATTTATGAGCATTTTTCTTGAAGCGACCATGTCGTAACCAAGTGCTGGGAAAACCTCAGACGGAAGCTCATTCCATAGTTTGTAGGTATGAAGAAGAAATTATCTCGAGAAACGAGTCGTACGAGAAACCCAGGGTTCTTTGATTGTGGATGAGTATAGGGGATATTGGGGATAAAGTTAATATGAGGTTAGGGGTTAGGGATCGGTTGTTTGGTGTTATGACACAATGCACATTTTCTTAGATCGACCGCATCTTGATACTTTAATCTATGCCCACACTAATATACTAATGAAGTTAAATGAAAGCTTAGCTCTAGATGGCGATCGAGATGCCTTGTTATGGATATTTCAAATCAAACAAATCTGAATCGTATATAGGATACCTCGTAGATACCTATTCAATAATACATAGTAAAGATGCAGCAATATATCGCTACAAAGGAAATCCCCCGATAAAATGCCTGAGGTGCTTTCAATTACCAAAAGCGGGGAAAAGCAGAATATATTGCTTAATTTTACAATTTATTTCCTGCAAGAGCTATTGAAAGGAAATGAATGAATGTTATTCGCAAAATGCGAGTTATTTTTTTCAGAATGGCCCTTGACATTCTGCCGCTTGATTTTGAAACGGGCTTGAAGTGACCACTATCGGATGACTGGTACCCTGGACCTGGTACTCCATATCCATTTATTTTAAAATCTGAACAAGAATATTCGTATTTCTAGTTAAAACTAATTGCACTTCAAACAGACACTCCAAAAGAAATCAAAATCAGCATAAATGTTTTTTTATTATACTACTTTAATGACGGAACAAGCAGATGGCCCACCTAACCTCTGCCTATGAACAGTGCGTTCTCACATAGGTCACGTCCACCTAGGACGCGCCCTATGTGGCATTGCACTGCGCCCGCCACCCTGAGACATAAAGATGAAAATTCTCATGTGCCTGTAATTTCACCGGCAAACCCTTCAAACCGGAACACAGCAATGCAAGCACTACTGCTTTGCGGCAGAAATAGGCATGGTGGTAGTACTTCACCGGACGAACTCTATCACAAAAAAGCTCTGCTACTACTAAGAAATAATGTAAAAATGTTATAAATGTAAAAAGGAATTCAAATACGTGTGAGTGTGATATTAAATCTTTAATGTTTAAGAAGTAATTAGGGCGTCATAGGTATCCTGACATTGTAACTTTTGACAATAAAAAAACCGGTATGCCTTAAAATGTTAAGGGATCGAACAGGACGATCAAATTCCACAGGATCATAGCCAAGGGATCGAACAGGAACTACCGAACCGATGGCAAATGTTGTATTTTATTAGTACTCGTAGTAGAGCGGTACGGAGGTCTGCAATGCTCTAAGTAGTAGAGCTTTTTTGTGAAAGAGTTCGTCCGGGGAAGTACTACCTCCATACCTATTTCTGCCGCAAAGCAGTAGTGTTCGCATTGCTGTGTCTATACCCATAACACAAGCTCTGCTTAGCTTGGGACTAGACAATGTTGTGTGAACCGTCCAGAACTATTGGGGAAAATGTCCCATTCGTTCCTCAAGTTTAAAGGAACTGCCAAAAGGGACTAGTGGGAATAAATCGGGACACCTGCTTGATCCGTCTTCAAGCAGTTAAAAAAAAAGTTGTGGGATCCTTCCCTTGGCTTATTATTGGATCATTAAAAAAAACAGACCATGTTTGTTGCCTGATTCTTCTAGGTCTGGTTGCGTTGGAACAAGAGTAAATGTAATTTTATTTTTGAAGACGATTCAAAATGATCCTTGTGATTTCAATGAATAAAATACTTTTTGACTTTGACTTTGACTTTGATTAGAAAAGCATAGTCCCATTGGCACTTACACAATGATGGCGGCGTTACATGTGTTATGTTATAATTAGGGCGAGCGAAGCGAGTCCTCTAGGTGCATTTGCCATTTTCAAGTTATTTTAAATTTTGTATTTTCATACTTTTTTGAATTTAGTTTTTTTAATATAATTTGCAACGTTACAATCCTTAAAAGTAAAGTCATGTTTTACTAAAACGGGGGGTAAAGCGAATTCACCCAACTTAGCTGCCTATTAGCTATCAAATCAATCTAGCTAGTATCCAAATGCTTCCTAAATCGAACTAACTAATAATTAAGTAAATACCTTAAGTGTTTGGTCTATATTTGAAGCAAATGGAACCGATTTATTGAACAGGAAATTGATGAGGAAATGAGCAATTTTGTAAACGGTGCTGATCTGTACTAGCATCATATTTACTAGAGATGCAACGAATATTCGGCAACTATTCGGTATTCAGCCTATTCGGGCATTATTCTAATATTCGGTATTCGGCCGAATAATGAAAATAAAAACATATTTTAATCAGAAAGTATATATTTGGTAAGATGGCAGAAAATTCATTTTATTCACTAATTTACATAAGTATAATAAATGAAATTAAAACCCATTTTAATCACCAAGTATATACAGTCGAAACCGAATTTAACGACATCGTTTATAACGACGGATCGGTTATTACGACCGAATGACAAAGCCCCGGCCGAATCCCTAGGTATATAAACAATTAAGTAACATACCGCCTATAACAACATCGAATACAACGACATATCGCTTTAAACGACGACACTTTATCGATATTCATCGTATTTCTTAGTCACTCTGCGTTAGTTCAGTGACCAAATAGTCCTGCTGTCGGATCTCCGTTTCTTGGGCGACTAACGATGCCCAAAACATACATACCTACTCGCTCAATGCATTTAAACGAGGGGAAGCGCCACAGTTAACAGTCTAAACCAGAAGGCTCAAGCTGGAAGCTTGTCTGGTAACCATATTTTGAATAAGGGGTTTTCTCGGTTTTCGAAACATGATTTCAATGCTGAAAATAGATGGCGCTGCACTGTGGATAAACTGTCAGAAGAAAGTTCGACTTTGTGACATAGTTACTTTGACAAACAACAAAAGTAGACCAGCTTAGAATTTTTGGCAGTGGATTCTGAGTGAGCGCCATCTGTCGAGCCACTTTTTTTTTTAAGTACTTAAGTACTTACTTAAGTACTTAAGTAAGTACTTTTATAAAATCTGAAATGAAAAGCTCTCAAAATTGGTATTCTGCTTCCTCATAATAATGATGTAGTCTTCTTTCGATTCATGGCGACCATAGATTAGAGTAGGATAGTGTTATATATCATTGGAAAGAGTGAAAAGAGACGCGTCTATGATGCTAAAATTCCATGTAAACTTAGAAACGTTAAAGTTTCGGTCACATTTCGTTCCATTGTCAGTTACAACTCAATACATCAGTTACAACAGTCAGAACACAGCTCGGACGGACTCGAGCACACAAAAGTGAGGACTTAAATGAGGTGGTTCAAAGTTGAAAAACGAGTACCTCTTTCATTTTAAATTTTGAGGTACTCTAACGACGTGCCTCACGAGTGAGGGACTCATCACTTAATTAATGACTAGCAGCGCCCCGCGGTTTCACCCGCGTAAGTCTCGATCCCTTGGGAATATCGGGAAAAAAATGTGCCTATGTGTTATTCCGGGAGTCCAGTTATCTCCATTCCAAATTTCATCCAAATCCATCAAGTAGTTTTTACGTGAAAGAGTAACAAACATCCATCCCATCCATACTTACTTACATATTAGTATAGGATATCGGCATTAAATTGGAACATGACCCGAACTTTATTATGTCAATCTTTTATTATAGAGAACAAATAGGGCTTCTGGAGTGCTTTGGGCTTTGGGCTCTTGGCTTTTGGTGGGCTTCACGGCATGGTTAGGACACGGCAGACTGGCCCGTTCATCGCTTATTGCCAATTTTCTATACCGATGCACGTCGGACAAACAAAATCGGAGCCAAAAATACCTTGTAAACGACGAGCGAAGCCGGTTGTCTTTAAAATTGGTAATTTTGCTGCTTTGTTGTAATAACATGGTATTGTCCATTGAAATGAAAGACAGTTATGTTATTCTGTTTGTTTCCTATGGTTTTTGTTTGTTGTACAATTGTATGCGATGGTATTTTTGTCACGCGTAAATACGCGCGTTTTTCAATTGCATAAGCGTCGAATTTATAACAGTGTCTGTTTTCATATAAATGATAAGATAAGATGAACAGGTGCTGATGAGCGATAAAAGATGAATGAATTTAAATCTATGTAACGATGGTACGCGGTGAAACATACTGACTCTTTCTTTTCAGTACTAAAATACGCCACATATACCTACTATTCTCCTGCAGACGTCTAGTGCTGAAATAAGTGGTGAGTAGTCGTAATTTTTCTAAAATGATACCAAGCCACAGTAATTTCAATTTAACTCTTAGATTGTTCCGTGGGAGAACGGTAGGCCTTTGGTGTGCGACGATATAATATGCGTTGAAACCCTTGCGCCATCTCATCTGTGCGGGAAAAAAAAGGGAAGCGGAGTGGTTAGGATCCATTCTATCGTGGTCTTCGCCCATAGTGCTTCTGACATACTATTACGGCACACATGTCCAGCAAAAGTCAGGGTAAAATACTAGTTTAATATAAATACGTTTTTTCTGTTGTAGAGTGGTGTGTGTTTTAGTAGTAGTAGAGCTTTTATGTGAAAGAGTTCGTCCGGGGTGGTACTATCACTATCCCTATTTCTGCCGCAAAGCATTAGTGCTCGCATTGCTGTGTTCCAGTTTGAAGGGAAATTACAGGTACGTGAGACTTTTCATCTCTGTCTCAGGCTGGCGGGCGCAGTGCAATGCAACATACCATTCATCGTGGCAATGCACCCAGCATCTTAGAGACGCTTCCGTCTGGTAGTGATTTGGATCAGTTGAGCTATCTTAAGATAGATATATATATAGGAAGCTCAACTGTTTCATTTGTACTTTTAATTTTGTATTTGCTTGTATTGTTTACGCAAGCAACTGTGCCGAAATATCGGGAACAACTAAAACTAAGAATCATGGTAAATATCCAGTTTCTAGTGAAAAGTATGTACATAACCATGATAGTTTCAAAAGTATGTACATAACCATGATAGTTTCAAAAGTATGTACATAACCATGATAGTTTCAAAAGTATGTACATAACCATGATAGTTTCAAAAGTATGTACATAACCATGATAGTTTCAAAAGTATGTACATAACCATGATAGTTTCAAAAGTATGTACATAACCATGATAGTTTCAAAAGTATGTACATAACCATGATAGTTTCAAAAGTATGTACATAACCATGATAGTTTGAAAAGTTAAATAAGAATGGCTTGTGAACATTCAGTTTTAAATACCTATTTTTTTATACTACTTAGAATGACGGAACAGGAAGCTGGCCCACCTGATGATAAGCGGTACTCTCTGCCTATGAACAGTGCATTATCTCATAGATCACGTCCACCTAGGACGCGCCCTATGTGGCATTGCACTGCGCCCGCCGCTGAAACATAAAGATAAAAGTCTCATGTGCATGTAATTTCACCGGCAACCACTTACTACTTTAAGGGTTATGGACACCAAAACTTTGCGCTGCTCTCTAAATTCTTGACAAGTTCAAGCAGCGAACTTCAAGTTATTTCACAAAGCAACACATTCTTGACCCCGACAGAACACAATAGGTTTATCTCAAAACAGCGGCGGAAAAACTCGTATTCGACAAAAAGTTGATGACCTATCATTAAAATTATGACTAAAGATTTTTCCGCAATTTATCAAGCTCCACATTGAGCGATGCATGGTCTTACAGCACTCTTTTAAGCTGTTTTTCTTGAAAATAAACCAATATAATGTCGTATTTGTTGACGAATTCATATACCTATAGGTAATTAACACTTTATGGAACCGTGAGAAAAGAAGAACAAGAAAGTATAAAAGTAGAGTAAACGCGAAAAAGCGGTTTTTATTGAATATCTCGTAAGATATAGGTAATAATATATAGGCTCTGCCTACCCTTTCGGGGAAAAAGGCATGTGTCAATGTAAGTTTTTATGTATATTGATAATTTTACAGAACCCCTACAGTAAACTCTCGGTATTGCTGCAGGTATTTATTTTATTTATAATTTTTTTTTCCAATTATATGCACCATTTTAATAAACAATCGAATCTGGGCAAAATATAGACGTAACTTTGTTTTTTTTCTATCGAGAAAATATTGTCCTATCGTGTTTTTGGTGCAGAATCCCTCGAAATTATAATGTAGTGTCCAAACATATTTTTAATTGAATATTGTACTTGATTTAGTCTGTTAAAATTCAAATCTAAGATTAGGAATTTTGCGGAATACCCCACCTTAAATTTAATTCAACACAGAAAGTTTTTTTTATTAACTTGTTAGTGTGGGTTAAAGTTATTCTAACTGTATCGTGCCTACTGTTAAACTTCAAACAGTTTGCTTAGAGTTACATGAAATGGTTATTATTTGTTCAGGTCTGAACCGTTTGCCATCTTGGAGAAAACTGATTATGTAGTCCTAATACCTTAATTAACTATGGGGTTCTGTCGGATATGTTTACATACTACATTGTTCAAGAATGTTCTGCTAGAACTAACATAAAGTAGTTGCAAAATAATTTGCTGTCGCAGCAAATGTTGGTTTGTTTTATTTTGACCAAACGCTGTGTCCAGCCTAAGAATAGACCCCTCTGTCTCCTCCCGTGGATGTCTTAAAACGTGGATGGCTACGTAAAAGCCTACTAAAGGATTACCCGGACTTGTTGATAAGATTCGTTGGTATAAGATTTGTCCTGGCTGCTAGCTTATTATGGAATGTGTTATGGAAGAAAGCGTTAGCCGCGTCAGTCGTTGGGAGCAATGGCGGCGATGAGCTCACCACTTGTCACGTTTATATTCCACGATGGTGTAACCCACTGTGAAAAGAGGCCCATTGAGGCTCTGCCTATCCCTTCGGGGAAAAAGTCGTGTGTCTATGTATGTGTGTATGTAATGTAGTTAGGTACCTAAGTAAATACCTACATAATCATGGTTACCTACTACGCAATAAAAACTGTTCTAAAAAACAGGAGTACATTTATTTACAGAAAGAATAATACAAGGTATGTACAAAATACATATGAAACAGTTGTGCTACCTGAAGACCGCTGCAAGCGATCTATGGGTAGCTCAACTGATCCAAATCACTACCAGACGGAAGCGTCCCTAAGATGCTGGCTGCACCAGGTAACAAAAAAAACATGTACTGTTTTTTTGTCGATAATCGAGGTGGAAACCGCACAATATACAATAAATTCTACATATTTTATTTTTTTATTTTATTTTATTGAGGTAAACCAACAGCTTTACAATATATAATTTATATATAGTCCAGTCGTATTGCAGTATGTGAGTTGCGTTTGTTATCGGTTATTAGTAGGTGTAGCGAGTGCGGGAAAATTTAAAAGGCTGACCAATTATTTTTAACAACCTTAAAAAAAAGGACGAGGTTCTCAATTCGTCTATATGTTTTTGTAAGTATGTTTGTTACCTCATTATCTCCGTCAATTATAAGAACGCCGTGCCAATTTTTTTTTTTTTTATACTACTTGAATGACGGAACAAGCAAGAGGCCCACCTGATGTTAAGCGGTAACCTCTGCCTATGAACAGTGCATTACCTCATAGGTCACGTCCACCTACGACACACCCTATGTGGCATTGCACTGCGCCCGCCACCCTGAGACATAGATGAAAAGTCTCATGTGCCTGTAATTTCACGTAATGTAATGACGATTCACGAAAATTTGCGTGTTTGTCTGTCTTCTACCGCATGCATTTCGTGTTTGTCTGTCTTCTACCGCATGCATTTCGTGTTTGTCTGTCTTTTACCGCATGCATTTCGTGTTTGTCTGTCTTCTACCGCATGCATTTCGATGAGTGTGCGCAGGAGCTGCATGTTTTGATGCCCTCGTCTCCATTCCGCCACCTGACGACCAGACGTGGAGAGGCGTTTCACCGTCGCTAACAAACCGTTTCTCGAGCTCTTTCATCATGCGGACAGCAAAAGCCTGGAATTCCCTTCCGGCTTCTTTATTCCCTTTATCATACAATTTGGGTATCTTCAAACGAAGAGTGAATAAGCATCTTCTAGGCGAGGGCCTCATCGTCGCTTCCCATCAGGTGAGATGTTAGCCAAAGGCGAAAAAAGGATTTACTATTTTAAATAAAAAAAAACTATTTGGATTATTTTGTTTTTATTTGAAAGTATAGTACTCCCGATAGGTTCCATTTCCATGTTCATAAAAATCCCTAGCTTTGAAATCTGTTTTTTTTAAAAATAATTATTGCTCTACTACTTAATAAGGCATACCGTAGCCTGTCGCGCTTCAGTGAGGAAGGGTAATTGGTAATTAGCTTAGCGTCTACGAATTATTTATTTTATTTGTATGTATGATCCTTCAGAACATGAAAACCATAAAACGTTCACATAGGAGTGGGACACAAAGGGCTACAGGGTGCTACAGGTCTAGCGCTTAACCACAGATTAAATAATAGTTACTTTGGCTTAACTGAGTCAGTCCCTGAGGCAAAGGAAGCGGTACGGGAGGGATGTTTCGTTCACATTATGTCACATGTCATCTGATAATTTGAGAGACGAAACCACCCCTCCCGTACCGTTCCCATACCTCAGGGACCCTGTAGAAATAGAATAGAAATAGTGGTGTCTTTACCATATAGGCTGATTCTTATCGGATATAAATATTTTCATAAAAAACAAAATAGTGGCGGTGATGTTAGGTCACATATATTAGAGATTGGTGCGTATTGGTACATATATTAGAGCTTAGATCCATGAGTTGTTCATAGCTGCAGCATGTGAAACCACTGACATAGTACCTACACAAGCTTCATCGGAGATGATCCCTCTCGAGCACTCGACTCGAGCACCGTTCAGATCGCAGACAATGTGGACCATCTTCACACATTCTTGACACACAAATACGTACTTAACGGAGAAGTGATAGTTCTTATTTTTCTTCACACTATTGAACTTTACCGGTTTTATCTTGCAATTTTTAGAGCAAGATCTCCTGAACCCTGTACTACTAACGGCTAATGATGATAATGAAGTAAACATTCTATAACTAAACAAGTATATTCAAAGTGGTTTTATTTTTATACAACTTGTAATGACGGTTCAAGCAGACGGCCCACCTGATGTTAAGTGGTACCCTCTGCCTATGAACAATGCATTACCTCATAGGTCACGTCCACCTGCTACGTGGTATTGCACTGCGCCCACCATAAACATAAAGATGAAAAGTCTTATGTGCCTGTAATTTCACCGGCAACCATACCCTTCTTACCGGAACACAGCAATGCGAGCACTACTGCTTTGCTGCAGAAATAGGTATGGTGGTATTACTTCCCCGGACGAGTTCTTTCACAAAAAACTCTACTACTACTAAGTAGTTAACTACTATGTGCTATATACTACTACTTTATTACTATATTAAGTACTTTGTTCAAAATATATATTAAGGTACTTTGTTCAAAATATATATTAAGTACTTTGTTCAAAATATATATTAAGTACTTTGTTCAAAATAAAAGACGTTTTTGTATTATTTGTTTATTTCACAAAGATTTCACACACTCATTGCATAGTATTTATCTTTACCAACTAATAAGCTATCTTTAAATAAAAACTATCCAAATTCAGTTCCGAGTTTTATCTCCGAAATGCTATTTTTTTTTTTTTTTTCTTGACAGTATCTACTTCTTCAGCTGATTCGTATTACATTTACTTCCAGCTATAACCGACTACAACGAGCTCAACTAGTTATTATTTATTTCACAAAACAAAGAATCTTGCTACCCAAAAAATAACACAAGTTTATTCAACGAAATGTCGGTGTTTCACTCAGGTGCATAATCATCATCAGCCCATACTAGTCCTCTGCTGGACATAGGCCTCTCCCAATACGCGCCACTGAGCCCGGTGTTCGGCTCTTCTAATCCACTTTCTGCCCGCCGCGCCGCCTTTCGTAGGTCATCGGTCCACCTAGGCAAAGGGCGCCCCACGCTACGTTTGCCAAGACGCAGTCTCTACTCAAGAAATCGCTTACCCAAACGGTTATCGGTTCTTCGGCATAAATGACCAGCCCACTGCCACTTCAGCTTACTAATCAGGTTACGTGTATCTATTATTTAATCTAATTTTATAATCTTATCCTAGTCATAAGACCATGTCTGAACTTTATGTTCATGTAAAGATAAAATACGTAGATAATTTTTGATTACTATTAAACTAATTAACAAATTCACACATAGTTAGTTTTGATTACCTATGTATTTAAGCGCTTATTACTCTAGCATACTCTAAATATTAATATTTTACATAAGATCTACGTCTATCTAATAATTGGTGTTATAAATCTAACTTGGTGGTGCAACCAATCGTGAAAGGGGGCTCATTGAAGCTCTGCCTACCCTTTCAGGGAAAAAGGCGTGTGTCTGAGCCACGAAGATCGTCAACTATTGAAATTTCGACTGTAATCGAATGAAGTAAGAATTGCAAAACAACAAAGCGACCTAAATTCCTTATCGCACTGTTTCCGACAACAACAAATGCTCGATTTAAAGAATTTCAATCTAGTGTTTAGGTTCAATGTACTCCTATAATCGAATTTTTCGTCTGAATTAAACTTCAGCTCTAATGTAGTTGTTTAAGCTTGTTGTTTTGTTTATTTTTATATTATTACTATGCACATACATACATACATAGACACACGCCTTTTTCCACGAAGGGGTAGGCAGAGCCTCAATGTGCTCGTCGTGGTATCATTTCATTGTGAGATATAGACGTGATGAGTGGTGAGCTCATCGCCGCCATTGCTTCCCACGACTGACTCAGCTAACGCTTTCTTCCAGTAATAACACATTTCATAATAAACTAGCAGCCAGGACAAATCTTATACCAACGAATCTCATCAACAAGTCGTTGTAGGTGATATTTTTATGAAATTGTGATTTTAATATACCACGTAATATAGGTACTAATACATAAACTGACACGGCCTATGTACAGCCGCTGAAGTATGCTATGTGTGTATGTATTTTAAGTTTGTATGTTGTATGTATGTTTGGTATTAACAAAACCAAGAGTGTTCCATCTGTCCCAAAGGTGAATAAATGATGAATATAATCTGCACGATAATATACAAGGGCTAGCTGGTAGAGAATCTTAGCATTAAGTTCGCCTATGTACATTGTTTGTAATATGGAGTAAATAATATTATATTCTAACTATAATTTAATTTCTGATTGATTGTTTCAAAAATTCTAATCTCATCCGATATATCTACAAAATTTAAATTTAAAATTTAATGAAGTTCCGCTCTTTTTTTGAATGTAACATCTGCCATATTATTTTGTTCATATAAATAATATATAGCCCATGCCACCCGGACCTTAATATCGAATCGATTGGCACCATTCATCAAAACTGGATGAGTAGTTTAGGCTCTACGGAAAATACGTGAATGCAAACATACATACATAGATTGATAAAAACTTATTACTTAAAACAGCTTAAAAACCCCTTGTGCAATAAAGAGTAAAAGTGCAATAAGTAGTAGTAGAGCTTTTTTTGTGAAAGAGTTCGTCCGGGGAAGTACTACCACCATACCTATTTCTGCCGCAAAGCAGTAGTGCTCGCATTGCTGTGTTCCGGTTTGAAGGGTAAGGGTGCCGGTGAAATTACAGGCACATGAGACTTTTCATCTTTGTCTCAGGGTGGCGGGCGCAGGGCAATGCCACATAGGGTGCGTCCTAGGTGGACGTGACCTATGGGGTAATGCACTGTTCATAGGCAGAGGTTACCGCTTATCATCAGGTGGGCCATCTGCTTGCTCCGTCATTTAGTAGTATTAAAAAAAAAAAAAAAAAAAAAAGAAGTGAAATAAAAGCTTGTCAAAATGAATCACCTAAATAAAGTTAAAATTATTCGACTCAGCTCAGTTCGTTATCTCTTGAGTGAGGAAGTCACGTGGACGCGAAGATCACCGCGGATTCACGGTGCACTGGCAATTTCCTCTCATCCACCCAATCTGACACTTTTGATGAATGGCCGCGCCTGACAGGGAGGTCTACTTGTCTGTCCGTCTGCTAGCGAAAAAGCGACACGTGATAACAGCCGTGCTTGCTGCGTGCGGAGGTACCCACAACTCCACTATACGTGTCCCGGCGGGTTCACTACGCCGTAAAGCCCAAAGCGGTGGTGGAGTACCTCAAGCAGAAGACAGGGCTAACCATGAGGGTCGGGCAGTTGGAGTTTCGCCATGATGTAAATTTTATTTCCTTTATGGTTAGGGTGCCGACTGACCGTCTATCGACCTTCATGAATGGAGAGTTCGGGCCGAAAGGTGTCAAGTTCAGGAGGTTCTTCGGACGCCTGACACGAGACACCGCGCAGGTGCGTCATACGCCTACACGTGTCTAAATGATAGACTAGACTAAAAGTGTTTTTTATATGTATGTTAGTTTTTAAGGTATTTATGTTGCTATGGGCTTATTGTTTAGGTTTTTGTACATTTTCTAATAAGCCTGAAATAAAGATATTTGATTTGATTTGATTTGATACTCGTTCAAATTTTGCTCCTCGAGATAAGTAAATACTGAGCCATTAAGGTTCTATCACCAACGTAAGTCCCTGACCAGTTTCAAAACATTTTCGCTTGCAGCAATGACCGTAAACTAGGTCCGTCAATTTTTTTATTTACAAACGAGTCATGAAGTCCTTTGTATAAGAAAGTCCTTTGTTTTATGACTTTTACATACAACAAAGGTCAATTAAACAGACAAAAAACCTTTGAAGTCTATTGTTTTTTTTTGAAAAAATTTTCTTTCAATAAAAGCATTCATAAAATGTACATCTGACTGATGATGATGATGAGGAAGGTGAAATTATTAAGCAGAGCCGTGAGCTGATCAAAATGAGGCCAAACACGGCCATTCTAGTAACTATCGAGGATTTCCGTTGTCCACATTCCGTCTCCATCATCAGATCAGCTGCCTGTCACCATAATATTGTATTGTCATCCGAACTTAACAGGTGTGCAAAATTTCAGCTCAATCGACCGAGGCTACATACATACATACATACATAAACACACGCTTTTTTTCCCCGAAAGGGTAGGCAGAGTCTCAAATCGGCCTCTTTTCACTGTGGGTTGCACCATCGTGGGAAATAGACGTGACAAGTGGTGAGCTCATCGCCGCCATTGCTTCCCACGACAGATTTTGCTAACGCTTTCTTCCAGTAGTAACACAATAAGCTAGCAGTCAGGACAAATCTTATACCAACGAACCTTAGAAACAAGTCTCGAACGAGGCTAACTGGTTCAAAGTTCAGTTGCTAGATTTGACGGACACATACATTGCTTTTAAAAACGTGCACGTACTTAGATATTGAATTCGCCAATCGCCAGCAGACGGGCCGGACCCCACTCGCAACAGAAAGCTTTACAAGGTTACTGAACTGTAGACGGCAAAGAGTTCGTTCCGCCTCTCAGAGAGGCGCCGACAGAGACTTGTGCGCCCCGTTTTGTGTCTTAAAAGGTAAACTTGATTAGCGCTCGGGAGCTTTACAAAGTGTTCAACTTTAGAAAAATGGTTTACAGCATCAATTAAAACAACTTTTCTATAGAGAACCCGTCTGGAATCGTATTCTTTGCGCTAAGGTAATTTGGATCGGTTATATCGTTTCTAAGGTAATACAAATAATACTTCAGGTAAAGCTTCCTTTAGGCTCGCTAATCTATCTTCTATTTAAACTATAATTAAACTTCAACTGGACTGAATCTAAACATTAAATGTTTTTTGTTAATTTTAATTGAGGTAAACTCCATAAGAGCCCCTATTATACAAGATTCGGGGACCAAAAACAGAAAACAGTACTTTTCCCAGCACAAACCCCTTAATAACTATTGAGATATCTGGTACAGGCACAGAATAAATAATAGTAGTACAGGGAGGAATAGTGGAATAAGCCCTTGTACTTTACTCAATTCACAATCAAAGTATTTCACCAATTTATTCAATAAGTCTACGAATTTGCATTATAACACGACTTGCGCTTACGCATCGTCTTATAGTGCATTGTTACTTTTACTATTATTTACTCTGTGGCATTATTTCGATATTTAAAAAAGTGTAGTCGAAAAAAAAATAACAAAAATTGTATGCGTCAGATAAATCGGAAATTGTATAATATACATTAGTTATTGTTATTCTTGTGTGTCTCTATACGTTTTGGTGGTCGATTTCTATCCATTTGAAAAGACACGCAATACACTTAAATTTAATTTCACTACACTTGTGCTCTTATAAGCTACCACTGGTTATAATATTACCAAAATCACACGATATTACTTTTAAAAACACTAGAAATTTTAACTAAATAAAAATCCCGTGGGCCAGGCTGTCAACATCCCAGACTAAGGAGTGATGAGCTTAGTGCTTAGAGCATTGCAGGCCTCCGTATGCTCGATGGCTTAGTGTGGAATTGTGGATGCATTATTTCTGTGAGTGTGTGTAGTACATTATTTGTGTTTATGAGCATAGTTTCCGCCTCACTTGTTTAGTACGCTGGGGTCTGTGAGTGACACCACCTAATACATAATTATAGTACAGAAGGTTGACTCTGCAAATCATTTAAATAAATAGCAACTCTTGCGACACAATAAAGTGCAATTCAGGTAGCACAGCGCTAATTACCTACAGCTAAAGTCACATAGTAGTTACCTCTCTATCGGGTAACTCTTATCTTGTCTGACTGACTCGACAAGTCGAGCCCGCATCTTGTAGCTTCATACCTAAAGTGCGAGTGCGCCACTTCTGGTGACACTTACAAAGAGCTAAGTATTCCATCTACAATTGACTTGCTATGTTCAACTCATTCAGTTAGGGTGTTCAAAAGCTCTAGATTGCTATATATTGCAGTAGTACGCCTATAACTTGGTGTCCTTCAGCATGACAGCGGCCTCGTACGAAGGCAGCTCATCGCAGCGCGCCGGCGCGTGGCATCGCGGACACGGCTCCGTCACCACTTCCTGATAAACAAACACAAAGCTTATAGTTGATCAAGGTCAAGTTTTTTCGTAAGTTTTTGTAAAACGGTGGCCTTTAAAAATTTTATAGACAATTTCCACCAATTTGAAAAGCCACGCAATTCACTTCTATTTCATTTCACTATACTGTGCTCTTTAAACGAGCTACATTGGTTAAAATGCCACCAAAATAACACCTGCCGATTTTGGACTTAAGTATTACGTACTTTTTTTTAAATCCATAATGAAAAGGTCTCTTCCCAAACTGCAATTGTGTTTTACTCGAAAAAGCATTATTCAGCTAAGCAAAAACATGGCCGACACTAAAATTGCGTGCGCATTGATTATAATCAGAGGCACGCGGTCGCTTGACATGAAACATTATGATGTCAAATGGCGGTTTAGGTATTGTCCTGTGAAAACAGGAAGTTATAACTATTGTGAAGCTTTGAAAACACGATGGTGGAGATGAGGTTCACCACCCGTCATGACCCGTGAGAGTGGGAAAACGGCGGCATTTACAGTTTTACCCAAAATGTAAGTTGCCCCGATGTACTTTCACCGTAGACCAATTTTTATAGCTTCTTTTTACCAATAGCAATCGCGCGCTAAAATCTTGCGCTTTTATTGGTTAATCGATTTCGCGGCAAAATCGCGGCCGGTCGTGCGCCATCTAGTGCATCAGTCAACTCTTAGATGTGAGTTGGGCAGAGCTATACGTTCGGCTACCGTCGCATATCAGTCTGCGCTTTTCTGCGCAAACGAAAACAGTCGATCGGACTTATATTTTAGGTAAAACTGTACGGTGGTTGGCAAAATCGTCTTCTCATTAAAAAATAATTTGCCATAAATCTGACCTGTAACAAATGGCAGTCCTTATGTTCTGGTGGTCCTTCTACAACAGTCTCATAGGCAGGCGGAGGACCAGGTGGCTCCATCTGGACCTGAAAAAAAAACAATATTCCTGAATTCCTCGAACCGTAGTGCCATGCCACATGCCCTTGCATGCCCATCCTGCCCTGACTCCTGCACGATGGAGGATTTAATGACCTGCTCCGATAATGCCGTGGGTGTGGCAACCTATTGGTCAAAATGGCTTTGAGACATCGACACGAAAGAAGAAATGTCATGTTACTGCTAATGCCCGATCACATTATTCCAGTCCAGTAACCCAGCGAGTTAATCCAGTCCAGTGTTAGACTGGATCATATCATTCACATTATTACAGTCATTCAAAAGCTGTTGAATCTGTGAACACTGTGATATTAAGAAAGGAGTTCTAAAATTGTATTAAACTGTTAAATTCGTTTAATTGGAATAGTGTAGACGGGTTGGCCGTCTACACTATGCCATTGGCGCTGGAAAAGGCGAGCTGGAATGAAAAATAGAATTCTAATGACTGGACTGGATTGATCACTGGACTGGATTGATCACTGGAATGGGTACATTCCAGTTCAGGTTTACATTATTCCAGTGGCATTCCAGCGCTGGAATGCTGAACTGGAATGCTACTGGAATAATGTGAACCGGCCATAATGTATTAATTGATATTGTCAAAGAACACTATGCCATTGGCGCTGGAAAAGGCGAGCTGGAATGAAAAATAGACCGTCATGCCCGGTATACATTATTCCAGTCCAGCGATCCAGTCCAGTACTGGATTGCTTACTGGAAAAGTGTAAACCGGCACTGGAATGAACTGAAACCAGTAAGCATTCCAGTCCAGTAACTGGATTCGCGGTCTACTTTTGAATCCAGTGCAATCAATCCAGTCCAACTAGAATAATGTAGACGGCCAATCAAACACTGGATTGGCGGTTCACACTATTCCAGAGGCGCTGGAAGTGTGCGTCAAGCTAGCGACCCCCAAATCGAATTCAGGGTTTTCTTCCTGGCCAATAAATAGTGCATAAATAGTGCCAAATAGTGCCTTTAGTTAAATAATTAGTGCCTCAATACTTTAGAAGTTATAAGCTAAAAAATGGGGGGTCGCCAGCTTGACGTCACGATAGCGACCCCCACCTGTAACTCAGCAACCACAGCACGTACGACTTAGCTTTATATCCCAAAAAATAGTGCCTAATTAGTGCCTAAGACCTGCAAAACCTCAGCAACGAGGCTGCAACAGAATAGAAGATATTTGATATTCTTTCTGAGACTATTGGCTTCATGGCGTCGGTCTTCGCTGCCCTCACTGCCGCGCCATCAAGGCAACTGACAACATTAATTTCTTAAAATTCGTCGTTTTTGTATAGCTCAAAAAATAGTGCCTAATTAGTGCCTAAGACCTGCAAAACCTCAGCAACGAGGCTGCAACAGAATAGAAGATATTTGATATTCTTTCTGAGACTATTGGCTTCATCGCGTCGGTTTTCGCTGCCCTCACTGCCGCGCCAATACGGTAACTGATATGCCAACATTCATTTTCTTCTACATTCCGCGTCGCATTTCATTGGTCGGCAGGTAATTGAACAGAAAATAAAGGCTCGTTTACACTAATACAACAGTCATCATCAACATTATCAGCCTGCAGAAGTTCACTGCTTGACATGTATGTAACTGTTGGGTGTTATGTTATGTTATGATAAAGGCCTCCCCATAATATGATGCCACGAAGAACAGTCTTGGCCCGCCTGCATCTACCAGAAATCTAAATGTGAATTGAGGTAAACACAAACTCAAATAGTACCTATCTATGGTTTTTTTTGAAATTTCTGTCTCTCTGCCTGTATATTGCTTGACGGATTTTAGTGATTCTTGGTATAGTTATACCATATATTATGGAATTAACGCCTAAACTATTTAAGAAAAACGAAAGGGTTCCTGTAGGATAGATAGTGTTGTTTGTGGGGAAAACTGGTAATATTTAGGGTTCCGTATCCAAAGGGTAAAACGGGACCCTATTACTAAGACCCCGCTGTCCGTCCGTCTGTCTGCCTGTCTGTCTGTCAGTCTGTCACCAAGCTGTATCTCATGAACCGTGATAGTTAGACTGTTTAAATTTTCACAGATGATATAGGTAGGTATTTCTGTTGTCGCTATAATAACAAATACGAATAAATAGAATAAAATAAATATTGAAAGGGGCTCCCATATAAAAAACACGTGACTTTTTTGTTCGTTTTTGCTCGATATTGATAATGCGAGTCCGACTCGCACTTGGCCGGTTTTTATGAACTGTGGTTTTTTGGGTCTTAGAGGTGAAGCTGTAAAAAACCGTTGGACTTTTAGTACCTAAAGTCAAATTTTTGTTGGTGAATTTAAGTGAATTAAGTAAGTACTTACATTAAGTAGTAAGTAAGTTATTTATTTATTTATTTAGTACCTACCTACCTATCTACCTAGTGATTTGAGATCAAGACAATGGTTTCCGTCCATTTGACCATTTCTTAGCATGTTCCTTTAAATTATAAATTACCTTTGGATAGTTACTTACACGGAGTTTTGTCTATTTTATCGAATTTTTAACTGCTTGCTGATGCAAAAGACGCTACACTGTGTAACTGTAATGAATACACTGTGCATGTAACAATTCTGAAGATAACCCGCGTTTTAGAGTAACATTATTACTAATTACCTGAGCCTTTTTTCCTCAGTGCCCCGTACGTACACTCTGACCTTAAAGTGAGTTATTACCTATTATATGTTATACTACTTAGTCTAAGCCATGATGATTATAATTAGGTAGGTACCTGGCAAGTCTAAGTTCGGTTTTGTTTAGTAACTTTGTAGGTAGGTACTAAAAACTTGAAAACAAACAAAGAAGATCGGATTTGTTCAAAAATGGTTTGGTACTTTTATGAAGGTGATACCTAATATTTTGAAAAAGTTTCAAGGTTTTCATCGTTCTCAAATAATTTTTTACCAAACATGAAAACTTGCTTTTACTCCACCTACCAACTTACTACACAAGCGAGTATCATTAAGTCCCGACTTACCTACATGTCTGCAGTTTCATGCATGTATATTTTCCTACATCTTTTTTTTGTCGAGTATAAATAAAAATGTTGATATTTGTACAAAATATGTCCATATTTATGGATATATTTATTATATGATATATTTTCGGTACAAATATATTATTGGATTAAGATTCTGAACCTTTCAGAAAAGAAGTGACCAATATAAGAAAAAAAACTAGATTTTCATCGTTCTCGTGTAAAATCTTAAAATATTAAAAACATGTTTTTATCAAGTATATTTTTTTGTCTCATTTCTGTGGATACTCATACTAAATAAACACATGTGTTCCGACTTACCTACATGTAATGCAGTCTCATGCATGTATATTTTCCTACATCTTTTGTAGGAGCCTGAAATTATTTTGTCGAGTATAAATAAAAATGTTGGTATTTGTAAAAAATAGGTCCATATTTATGGATAATTATATGTGCGATTCAAATATATGATTGGATATAGATTCTGTATCTATTAGAAAAGAAGTGAGTCAAGTATATTTTTGTCTCATTTCTGTGGATACTCATACCAAATCAACACATATTTATCTTAATTTTCTAACATTTCCAGCTAATGGTAAGAATTTGACAAGATTTCCATTAATTGGTTCCGGGCTAGACGGGTAAAGAAAATTAGATTACCTAGGTCAGTACCTATGGCCTACCTACTTATTATACCTGCACTACATGTGCATGTGCATTTACCTACATAAGAAAAAAACAGTTTCATTGCTATGCAAACATTAAAGTTTGCCAACTAGAGAATGTTTCACCAAAATAATGGGAAAATACTTATTTAAATCAGCACTTTATGTGGATTGACATATGTACTAAGTCAATCATTTTTTACATGTCATCATATTATGGGGGAGGCCTTTATCATAACAAAACATAACACCCAACAGTTACATACATGTCTAGCAGTGAACTTCTGCAGGCTGATAATGTTGATGATGACTGTTGTATTAGTGTAAACGAGCCTTTATTTTCTGTTCAATTACCTGCCGACCAATGAAATGCGTCGCGGAATGTAGAGAAAAGAATGTTGTCATGTCAGTTACCGTATTGGCGCGGCAGCGAGGGCAGCGAAAACCGACGCGATGAAGCCAATAATCTCAGAAAGAATATCAAATATCTTCTGTTCTGTTGCAGCCTCGTTGCTGAGGTTTTGCTGGTCTAAGGCACTAATTAGGCACTATTTTTTGAGCTATAGAAAAACGTCTGAATTTAAGAAATTAATTTTGTCAGTTGCCGTATTGTCGCGGCAGTGAGGGCAGCGAAGACCGACGCCATGAAGCCAATAGTCTCAGAAAGAATATCAAATATCTTCTATTCTGTTGCAGCCTCGTTGCTGAGGTTTTGCAGGTCTTAGGCACTAATTAGGCACTATTTTTTGAGATATAAAGCTAAGTCGTACGTGCTGTGGTTGCTGAGTTACAGGTGGGGGTCGCTATCGTGACGTCAAGCTGGCGACCCCCCATTCTTTAGCTTATAACTTCTAAAGTATTGAGGCACTAATTATTTAACAAAAGGCACTATTTGGCACTATTTATGCACTATTTATTGGCCGGGAAGAAAACCCTGAATTCGATTTGGGGGTCGCTAGCTTGACGCACACGCGCTGGAATGGGCGACAGCTTTCGAATGACTGGAATAATGTGGATGATATGATCCAGTCCAGCACTGGACTGGATCAACTCGCTGGATTACTGGACTGGAATAATGTAAACCGGGCATCATTCTAATCACTGGACTGGATTGATCACTGGACTGGATTGATCACTGGAATGGGTACATTCCAGTTCTGGTTTACATTATTCCAGTGGCATTTTATGCTGAACTGGAATGCTACTGGAATAATGTGAACCGGCCATAATGTATTAATTGATATTGTCAAAGAACAACCATTGAAAATAACACGTTAAAATAAAAAACTTAATAAAATCTACGAAAACGTTCAGTCGTTTTGATCATTTTCAAGCCCCATTCGTGTTGAAATTCGTCTGTCGTTTAATTTCACCCTTCCCGTAATCGCGGGCGTAAATCAGACGAATCTTACCACTTACCCAATTTATAGTCGTATAAACTCCGGTTATCTTGCATTTTAAATGTTATTTAGTACATTGTCCTTGATGTTTTAGTAGTGTAACCTATTTTTCACATACTAACCTAGGTTAGGTACTATCAGGGGCGGAGTTTATCTCACTAACTTGACGACCCCTGTGGCGCGTCGGGCTAAGGTTGGTCTGCGACGCAGGAGGTTGTGCGTTCGATTCCCGCCTCGGAACAGACGACCCCTGTGGCGCGTCGGGCTAAGCTTGGCCTGCGACGCAGGAGGTTGCGGGTTCGATTCCCGCCTCGGAATAAATATTTGTGCGATCGCAGATATTTGTTCAGGTTGTTCTGGGTATTTTCTAAGTATAATAAAAAATATCTATCTATGTAATATATTGTATTAATTATATAAGTACCCATAACACAAGCTCTGCTTAGCTTGGGGCTAGATAATGTTGTGTGAACTTATCCAGCATTATTTATTTATTTATTTAACTTAAGGATGGTCCAAAACAGTTTCCCATACAAACTTTGAGTATCCATTGTCGGTGATGAAAGGTATAATTTAATCACTAGTGTTTTAAGTTTTATTTTTTAAAATGCGTGTATGACGGATTAAACATATGGCCCATTTTATGTTAAGCGGTAACCTCTGCCTTTAACAACGAATTACCTCATAGGTCAAGTCCACCTAGGACGCACGCTATGTGGCATTGCACTGCGCCCGCCACCCTGAGACATAAAGATGAAAAGTCTCATGGGCCTGTAATTTCACCGGCACCCTTACCCTTCAAACCGGAACACAGCAATGCGAGCACTTCTGCTTTGCGTTGGTAATACCTCCCCGGATGTACTCTTTCACAAAAAAGCTCAACTTCTAAAAACTAATTACAAAATGGCAATTACATTCCTACATTTTAACACGTATTAAAATGTATTTTTTGTTATAAAACTGGGTTATTGCCGTTATGTAATTAGTTTTTACATAATAAAACACTAGGGATTAAATTACCGACATTGGTCCCTCAAAGACTGTATGGGAAACGGTTTCAGACCGTACAGCTATTAGGGGCGAGACTTCATTATTTTCGTACCAAAACGCCGTGTTTCTCTAATTTCAGTATAAAAATATTAATTACCAAAGGCGTCCTAAAATAACTTGAGACCGCCGCTGATGTGAAATACATTGTACTTTACCTGAATTACTCATACGTGAAAGTAAATATTCGTGTATACTCTAACATAATTCTCTTTATTTTCAGATGTCCAATATAATTTAATGGATGTTCGTATGTCAACTGAATGATTAATAAGTTAATGGTGAGTACAACTTCTTGCCGTGTTCTTGACATATTAAAAAAGTACTTCGTAGGTGTTACGAAGTCTCCCGTGGTCTGGCAAACATGGCGCGAGAGGAACACCGGAGTAATTTTAGTCTGGTATTCTGCCCTTTTCAGGGCGGTGAGTCCGACATAATTCCGGTCCTCCCCGGACCGGTTTATTCGTAAAAGAATTTTATACACTGAAGACAAAAAAAAAAGTTGTTACGAAGTCGACAAAGAAAATGTACGTGGTGTGTGTAACAGGTGGAGGTTCTCACCGCTTGATGTGAACAAGCATCACTATGAGAAATCGACGATAAATACTTAATTATTTTGAATTCCACGGTATTGACTGGTATAGACAAAGGGAAATATTGATTTCATCATTGGCCAACAAGTTATTGGTAGTTATTGTCATGATTTATTCTGTTTTAATTACGTGAGTACGATAAAAAACATGCCAAGTGCGATTTGGACTCGCACCAATATCTACAAAAACGGCAAAAAACTCACGTTTGTTGCCCCATTAAATATTGTTTTTTTTTTCTGTTTATTAGTATTTGTTGTTATAGCGGAAACAGAAATACATCATCTGTGAAAATTTGAACAGTCTAACTATCACGGTTCATGAGATACAGCCTGGTGACAGACGGACGGACATCGAAGTCTTATTAGTAAATAGGGTGCCGTTTTACCCTTTGGGTACGGAAACCAAAAACGGAATTATCTCAAATTCTACTTTGCGAGAGGAAGAGCGCATCCATCGTCGTGATAGCAATACCGTTTTACAATATAGCTGGTAATGTGTCAAAAACAGCTCAGTACCGAAATAGCACTCATTAATAATAATTGGATTCACGTTTTCAGATAATATATCTGCGAATGTCGATATCAATTTGAAACTTGAAGCGATGTCATTCCGTATTTGCGTTGAGTTAATGCACGAAGCCCCATCATCCAACTTCGGATAGCCAACTTCGCATTTGGGCTAAACTGTTTGAGCTCTGTCAATGACGGAAATGTGGTTCTCAATTGGGAAATAGGCAATTAAATTGTCATTAATGATAACCGTTTAATGCTACTCCACTGTTTCGTTTATCCAATCGAACACACTACCATCCATACTATCGATTCAACTATTTACAGGGTATAACGTTGTGTCTAAAGTCCAGACCAAACCATTTCGAGGATGTCTAGAAATATCATTGATTAATTTGATTAGACGACCAATCTATACTTTTTTCTTGGGTTCGAAGTGATAATTATCATTGATAATTATCAAGATAATTATCAAGATAAATATAGGTTGATAATTATATTGATAAGTATAATCGAAAATATTATTTAAGTTTAAGTTGGATTTTGAATTTCGATTCTTCAGATACAGACAACCTCTCCATTTTACGCAGTTGAGGTTGATAACGATGACATTAAGGCGCGATAGGTTCTCAAATGTCTCTAGAATTTTAAAGTTTTTGATAAGAATTTTCATAGTTTTCTGTGAAGAAAAAAATATATGATATTCTTGAGCTTTTTATCTAGTGAAATCAATAATTCAATACAATATTTGAATTACTTCACTCGATAAAAAAAAATAACAAAGATACCTCCTTATATAATTTTTTTAGACATAAAAACACGGTATCAGAGCGTGCGCTCGCCTTCTTCGCCTCATACAAAAATGTTCGTTGAACCTATAGCGCCTTAAGTAGTATGTAGTTGATTAACTTCTCGTATTTTGGTTTGCAAGTTTTTATTCACGCAAATATAAACAAAAAAAGAAGAAGATTACCTTGATTAATTTATTTACTAAACTACTTGCTTCTAACATAAATGTTGATATGAATGTCAGTTAAAACAAGATTCCTATAGGCTTACTATCTGTTTGATAATTGTCGGATAATTATAAGGGCATATTTATCTTGATAATTTCAAACCCTGCTTCTCCTTAGGCTAGGCAATAGCGAACGACAAGAACAATTAATCTGTTTGTTTGTCTAAATAAGTTTTATGTCGAGCATGGACGTCTATTTCGGAGTTCTTAGGCATTTTCGTAGACGTTTCGTAGAACTATCGGCCTTCCTATAATCGAGTTAAGGGAGGGAAACCAGTCGTGCTTCAAACAATGCCAGGTCAAGAGCACGGCCGAGGTTCCAATTACTTATGAACGCAAGACGGTTTAGGTAACCTATAGGTAGCTTAACGATATAATGCCGGTAGCACCCACCAGGTAAAAATAAGAATAAATATTTAAAAATAGGTGCGTGACTACAGGTCTAGCGCTTAACTGAGTCAGTCCCTGAGGTATCGGAGCGGTACGGGAGGGGTGTTTTCGCTACGTCAAAATGAAGCGTGGCTTCATGTCATATAATTTGAGAGACGAAAACACCCCTCGCGTACTGCTCCCATACCTCAGGGACTGACTCAGTTAGGCGCTAGACCTGTAACTATCAATACCTATGCTAAACCGATCTGAAACTTGGAGAGTATATTCCTTGGGTGGATTATAGAAAGGAAAGTGGTACCATGGTACTCGAAGTTCCTGATACCCACGAGGGTTGGTCTTGGACTGTCTAGAACACAATTTGACTACATGTGATGTTTGAAAGCTTAAAGTGACTACTGCATAATGGGTCGAACACTCAAATGTACTAAAACACAAATTGACTAGTACCGAAAGAGTGGGACCTTAGTGTGGGATCAGGACTATGAATGTGACTGTTGGCTGTTATGTTATATTTGTGTAATTTCCGAAATTCCCCGCTAAAGGGGTGCAGCAGGGTGTTGAAGTTGCCATCGAGGAGTGACGTTGTCCACCATTGTCTCCATCATCAGATCAGCTCGCTGTCTCCAACCAACATTGGATTGGCTTGGATTGTATTTTCATCCAAAACCAAGGTCTATGCAAAATTTTAGAATGTTTGTTTGACAAAAATTGCCTCAAATAGAGTTTCTCAGATTTCTTTTCAGGCAAACTAACAAAATCGACCTAAAAGGGAATTAAAGAAAAGTTTTTTAAAATAATAATATTTTAATGTGTTTTTTATGTCATTCCTTCCTAAAAATAGTACTCGGAACCGAGCTGATGTTGATTAGCCCAAACACTGCCAGGCTACTATTAATCATCGAGGTGTTCCATTGTCCAAATTCCGTATCCATCATCAGATCACCAATATTGTATTGTCCTCCGAACTTGTCAGGTAGGAATGCCAAATTTCAGTTCAATCGGATATCGGAAAGTGGTTGAAAATTCGCTTCCAAAATTTGATTACACTGTTTGTTACACTGTTTTTACAACTGATGCTAATAAAATCGTGTTAAAAATACATAAACGTATGAAACCAAAGAATAAAAAAAAGTGAAAAACAATACTTTAAATCTAACTTACTAAAGAAGTTACGGGTTAGGTAAAACCTAGTAGTAAGAAGGATCATCAAAAGAAAAACAGACCGTGTTTGTTGCCTGATTCTTATAGGTCTGGTTGCGTTGGAACAGGAGTAAATGTAAATTTATTTTTTAAGACGATTCAAAATGATCCTTGTGATTTCAATGAATAAAATACTTTTGACCTTGACTTTGACTTGCCCTGCGAATGCTGGTACTAAATAGATCAATGTCCAACATACCAGTACTATTGACGGAAGCACTGCCTCTCACCACATACGAATTTTGTCTGAATTTTGATTGCCAATGCACGTGGAACATGCATTATCAAGTTTATTACCAAATGCCTTCATACCGCTGCTATGGCTCTCAAGTATGCAAGGCGCAAGCAAACCGCCGACCCGAAACCAATTATCGTAAATGCGATTTTTATTGGGATCCGATCGCGTTAAACCCGGCGGATCTTTATACTCGTGGGACCGCTCCGTTGGCTGCCAGTGCCGCGATCTGATTGGGGATAATTATTGAATGATTCCGAAGCAAAACTATTTGTATACCAATATCGAGAGTGTTTTGGCTAATGCCTACTGTAGAACTAACGTACGGGTGTAAATAAAAAATATCCTATTACATCAAGTATTATTCTGTGGTTAAAGAGTCCCCGAAACTTGTCAGGAGCTCGCAAATCCCAGGCAGAAACCTTCATACAAACAAAACGCCTCGCGCCGCTTGAAACAGCGTTTTTATTGAATTGAATATCTCGTAAAATATAGATAATTTTACAAAACCCCTACAGTAAGCCCTCGGCTTTGTTGTATTGACTTTATTTATCTAATTGTTTACCCAATAACATGCACCATTTTATTAGACAATCGAATAAAGGCAAAAAATAGACGTAACTTTGTTTTTTTTTCTATCGAGAAAATATTGTCCTATCGTGTTTCTGGTACTGTGATCCCTCGGAATTATAATAAATATTCCGTATCCTCCGAATCCCAATCCGAATATTATGATCCTCGGAATCCATGCATATTTATAATTTGAATATACTTCATTTAGTCAGTTAAAAATCAAATCTAAGATTGGCAATTTATCGTTATACCCCACCTTATGCGGAGCGCCGATTGATAAGCCAGGGTACTATATAGTATTGTTTTATCTGTGGCTAGGGCGCCTTAATCAATGCATCGTATCACGCACATGTAGTGATAATTCAGGTAATTCAACCAATATGAACATTGCCTAGTGAATTAACTCGGGCTAAGTTATCTTCACACTTAAGTCACAAAACTAGCTCATTCCTTAATCTATTATTAAATTCGTAATATACAATACTTAGAAATCCACATGTGTACTTAGTTCTAATCATGAAACTAATAAGATCTTCGAGTAAGGAAGAGGTATACAAACTGCAGACCTATTCGAAAGTCAGTAAACTTATTAGGTAGGTACCAGCAGCTTCTGACAAAGTTATGAGCTTTGGTGGCAACTCAGGCGTTAGGCCGACGATTACGTTAAGGATGCACAGTTAGCTAGCCAGTGATGCAAGTACTTAGAAGCAAGACTGTTCTTTTGGTACAATGCTATAAACGAATCAGACGAATAACCACCTTGACTCAAGGAAACAAGGTCTGCTACTCCGTGACTAACAAAAGATGAAGTCACTATCCAGTTGCCACTTTATTGCAACAATAACGGAATTATGGGACAAAATTAGATGACAGCGCCCGCACCGCTCCACTGCCGCAGGAACCTACTCAGTTAAGCGCCATGCCTGTTCTTCGTGTCATCGATTATTAACTACATCGTAGCTGGATATCCGCCTTTGCCGTGAATGTATTGTTACGAGCTAGTTCGGGATAAAATAAAAATAAGTTTTTTGTGAAAAATATATTTTTCAATACAAGCTTTTATAAAATTTGTGATCGTAACCGAGTGCTGATCAAAATGAGCCTAAACACGGCCAGTCTACTATTATCCAATCGAGGAGTTCCGTCGTCCACCTTCTCTTGTCCATTATCAGATCAGCTCGCTATCATCATCATATTGTATTGTCATCGGAACTTGACAGGTATGCCAAATTTCAGCTCAATCGGTTGAGGATAACTGCTTTAAAATTTTATTTGCAAGATTCTTCCCTGACAAACATACATTGCAAGTAAAATAAAACCTAGAAATAATTAAATGGTTCTCAAAAAGACACTTAAAAAAAAATATGCAACAAAACACTTATTCACTCTTTACTATGACTACTGCACTACACTGTTTACTAATTACTCTGAAATCACTCTCAAGTCACTTTATTTGTCAACTCAAACTTAATTTTATTTGTTATTGTTACTCAAAGCCTATTTACGAGTGACTGCTCTTCGGTCGAGTTCCGTTTTATACGCGAACACTTCTTCTTCTTCTTTTTTCAGCGGACCATAGTTTGTAAAATATAGCATTGACAGGTGTTAATAGATTATTTTGACAGTCTTAACGCTGTCCAAAAGTTTTTAAACTTGAAAAATGGAAACTTCCTAACCTAAAACTTTCCCATTTTCAAGTTTAAAAACTTTTGGACAGCTTTAAAACTGTCAAAATTATCAAAATAACACCTGTCACAGGACTCATGCTATATTTTATAAACTATAGAAAATGTAGAACGTTGTAGTACTAACGCGCATTCCGTAGAGTTCTCTCGAAACATCCAAAGAGCACAGATGATACCTGTGTCCTGCTCTAACAATAAATAGAGCTAGCCATTCTACTATAATCGTCAACAGATGGCGATAGCAACACTACATTTCCTATAGCAGCGCCACTACTCGCCAACAGATGGCGCCAAGAGGCTCAAGATACGCTTACGTCAATAGGTCATCGAAACAATATCAATACGTTAACGTCTCATAATTAAAAACAAAACGTTCCTTTTTATATTCCCGCAGTGGATAGCTCGAAGTAGTTATGAATATTCATAGTAGGTACTACTTATCTGATAAGTAATGCAACTAGCGTACAGAAAGGCCAGGGTTCACTGTCTGAATGCCTTTTAAATAGCTAGAGACGATGAGACGACACCTATTAGCATAATTAGCTGACACCCGGGATGAACTAAATTGGCTGTTTATCTTGTTTTGTTTTTGGAAATTGACTAACTTTTCTGAATAACTTGAATACATGTTAGCTTATCTAAGTGAGCTTGATATGTTGTTCAGGACGGTATCTACAAGCAAAGAGGGCAAGATGTGTGCAACATCAAATCAAAATCATTTATTGCGTAATATGGGTTTGTTACAGAATGGTTCTGAAAACAGTTTATGTACAGCCATAATCGGCGTTTCACGTTTCAGATTGAGTTTTTTAATTACATAAACGAGAGTTTATTATTTAAAAGTTATTATAAAATTGACGAAGCTTTGATATTTAGTACATATTCAGGTGAAATATTAATTAAATTCATACACCAGATTAAATAAAAAAAAATGTAGGTACATTCCATTAGGAAATTACGAGTAAATATAAATTCGAAACTCAACTTTATGAAACAGTACTTGGTAGGCCTTGATAGCAACACTGAAAAAAGTTACTTAAGGCGCGATAGGTTCTCAAATGTCTCTAGAATTTTAAAGTTTTTGATAAGATTTTTCATAGTTTTCTATGAAGAAAAAAATATATGATATTCTTGAGCTTTTTATCTAGTGAAATCAATAATTCAATACAATATTTGAATTACTTCACTCGATAAAAAAAAATAACAAAGATACCTCCTTTTTAAAATTTAAATGCTAGTTTTCACTCACTTTTCTCAAGTTTTAATTTTTGAGACATTTGGTTACATGTTAGTTATTATTTGAGTTAGTGAATTCATCAACAAAATTAAACAAAACTTTGAACGACATTTTTATATAATTTTTTTATACATAAAAACACGGTATCAGAGCGTGCGCTCGCCTTCTTCGCCTCATACAAAAATTTTCGTTGAACCTATAGCACCGTAACAACCTAACCTACCTAACGTAGATTTAGGATTTAATTCCAGTTATTTTTTTTAAATATGGCATGAGTTATTTTGATAATTTTGACAATCTTAACGCAGACCAATAGTTTTAAAACTTGAAAAGAGGAAACTTCCTAACCTAAAACATTCCCATTTTCATGTTTTAACACCCGTCACAGGACCTGCTATATATTTCAAACTACAGTGCATTCTTGAAGAAATGTACCCCACACTGAGCATGTAATCTCCAAAATGTTAGGCCTCAGTCAGTCAGTCAGTCAGTCACGCAACGATTTGATGTATATATACATACACTGAAGCATCTGGGAAGCTAACGGATAAAGATCATGATAGATACGAAATTGAGGGGGCAATTTGGGCTCTGTGTGTGGCACATATACGAACGGATATTACCAAACTTAAGAGTGCCGTGGTGAATCCGGCCTAAGAATAGACACCCCGTCTCTTCCCGTGGATGTCGTGAAAGCCGACTAAAGGATTACCCGGACTTGTTGGTAATATATTTGGCCTGGCTTGTGGCTTACTATACGGAATGTGTTATTACTGGAAGAAAGTGTTAGCCTAGACAGTCGTGGGAAGCAATGGTGGCGATGAGCTCACCACTTGTCACGTCTATATTCCCACTATGGTGCAACCCATGGTGAAAAGAAGCCCACCCTTTCGGGGAAAAAGGCGTGTGTCTGTTATGTAAGAGTTCCGTCAGGCATTTTTCGTGTTAGAATAAGATAGAATAAAGTGTTTTTTATAGGTATGTTCGTTTCTTATGTATTTATGTTGCTATAGGCTTATTGTTTTGGTTTAGTGCAATTCTCAATAAGCCTGAAATAAAGATTTTGAATTTGTATTTGAATTTTGGGAAGTCTAGAAAAGAGAAGAGAGAAGCTACTCATTTTCTTTCTCAAGAGAATACACAAACACGAAACTTTATTCGTAAAGATCTGGATCCCGGTCCATTTACAGCTACTAAAACATTCATACGAAAACCTTATAATAATGTGGAAGAAATTTATGAAGGCAGGACACTCTGTGAGTCCGGGGAAGTACCGCCGTACTGCTTATTTCCGCCAAACTAACATATTGCTATGTTCCGGTTTGAAGGGGACCAGCCGGTGAAACTACGTACGACTTACAATCTGGCTGAAATCTTCAGGGTGTTCTCAATGGATTAAAGACGAAAGCCTTGAATCTGTTGAAAGGGTTGTCAATATTCTTGACTTTTCGCTTTTCGCGTTTTACCACAAAATACATATTGTATTGCGTGTTTTTTTCGAAATGATGGATTTTTCCCTGTAAAATCTCAGTTTTTCTGCAATTATTTAAACTGGGTTATAATAATAATAATAATAATAATAAAGATTTTTTATTCAGACAACATAGTCCATAGTGTTAGTAAGCTTAAGATTAGGGGTTAGTAATTAATAACTAACACAGGTTTTGTCCTCTGGGACAGTTTCCATACCAGAGGACATGCATAATTGTTTGCAAATTCTTTCAGGATGCTGTTGTTGCTCACGCGCACTCTGCTTAGTAGTGAGGCCGTTTTTTTCCGCCAGATGGCGTCGAACTATGACTTATGACTTGACGGAGACTCTTGACGACTTGACTATAAAAATATAATTAATAATATCACTTGACATTGGCCAAATAGTTTGGAGCACTCCTCAGAAGCCATTATATGAAGAAGAAGAAGTACATAGTATTTGTGCTAAAAGTAATCTTCAATCTCTTCAGTTGCTAGGTTCGTACAAAACTAGTACTCGTATTTCGTAAATAAAACAATGTATTACGCATTATGATATCATATCAGAACGCTCGTAGATTTCCCATGTTAGCGATAATATTCGCAAGCTCCCCGAGGGAGCGAACATCTCGAAATCACTGATAAAAATCACATTAGCTATAACTGGCGTGGATCCGATTAGTGCTGTACCCAGGTGATATAAATTGAGCGACATCTGGCGAGTTTACGGTCACAACTGTCGCTCCATTGTCGATATAAAACTGTCGTAATTTCGAAAATACGTTTTTGATGTGTAACATCTCTAATGGGAGTGATTTCGTGAAAATCGTGAATATCGTGGCCGTTTTACAAAAACTTTGGTAGACAATTTCCACCAATTTGAAAAGTCACACAATACACTTCCATTTCATTTCACTACACTTGTATGCTACATAGACGACATTTTAACATTGGTTAAAATGCCAACAAAATTACACAAAATAACACAATAAAAACACGATAGGAAATGAAATAAAATAAAAGTAGACGTCTCTTTTCTAAAATGACGAGAAGAGTCTACTACATGCATTTTATGAAAAGACGAGGGAGTTATTGTTTCTTTGCCTTCAGTCAGTGTTGCCAGCTCTAAAAATTTTGCGAGTTTAAGCATCACGTGACTTGTTTTTAAATATTGGCAGGCAGTTAGCCAGTTTTATGAGCATAGTAAACATCGCAAAACGTGATTACACTGTAATTACTTCAGTGTGTACTTAGTAGGTGGTTAATGTGTAGCATAAACGGTTTTTATCGCTAATACGACATTTTAGCCTGCGAACAGCAGGCAGCACCACCAAGTAGCTAAATTTAAAGCAAAGCTAATAAATGTCACTCAGGTTGAATGTAGCTTTCCAATGTAGAAAGATTGTTTTGAAGGCGATTGGCTAAATTGATATTGCCATTTAAGGTGGGGTATGCTGTGAAAAGCGGCCCATTGAGGCTCTGCCTACCCCTTCGGGGAAAAAGGCGTGTGTCTATGTATGTATGTATGTATGCTGCATAATTCCTAATCTTAGATTTGATTTTTAACAGACTTAATCAAGTACAATATTCAAATAAAAAATATGCATAGATACTACATTATAATTCCGAGGGATCACTGTACCAGAAACACGATAGGACAATATTTTATCCATAGAAAAAAAAAACAAAGTTACTTCTATTTTTTTGCTTATATTCGATTGTTTAATAAAATGGTGCATGTCATTGGGTAAAAAAAGATTTCTGCCTGGGTTTGCCGAAGAGCACTTTTGTACAATCTTTTGCTAAAAAAACAGAAGTTAATACAGTTTATGTTATGTTATGTTAACAAGGCAACGCAGTAAATTAAGACTGCGCTCCCGCCAGGCAGAAATCTTCATACAAGAAAAAACGCCACGCGCCGCTTGAAAAAGCGGTTTTTATTTAATATCTCGTGAAATATAAATAATTAAAAAAAAAACCCCGTGGGTGAACCCTCCGTTTTATTGTATTGATTTTATTTATCAAATTTTTGACCCAATAATCTGTACGATATTGACAAACAATCGAATCTAGCCAAAAGTAAGAGGTAACTTTGTGTTTTTTTTTATCGAGAAAATTTTGTCCTATCGTGTTTCTATCTGGGTGATCCCTCGGTATTATAATGTAGTATCCATGCATATTTTTTTATTTGAATATTGTACTTGATTTAATCATTTAAAAATCTAATCTAAGATTGGTAATTTTGCGTTATACCCCTTTTTAAACTGACTGATGCATGGCGCGATAATATACATTAAAGCTTGACGTGAGTTTGACTTTCTACAATCCATTTCCACAGAAACCAATGAAGCTCAAATTACAATTCACTAACCACAATCACTCATTACAAGCTAATACATCACAGTAATGACGTCACGGACTCATTTCTCTAACATTCAGCCAACCGGCAATATATCCTCGCGAACTGCCAAAATCGAATTACTGTCCCATCACTAGTGAACGGGTCACGTGACTGTCGTTCTAAAAATAAATTGGGTAGTGTCACTTTCCGCACGAGTGCACGCAGCACTAGCACGCAACTTCACGCAAGTTGTCACATGAAATAGGGTTATTCACATCAAATTAAGGAAGTTCTCAGAACACATGACGAATTTCATATGTTACAACGGCTTTAGAGTCGAGTTAAGAGTGACGCCCTCTGTGGCGCAGCGGGCGAAGGTTGGCCTGCGACGCAGGAGGTTGCGGGTTCGATTCCCGCCACGGAACAAATATTTATGTGATCGCAGATATTTGTTCAGGGTGTTCTGGTTATAATTCTATGTATAATAAAAAATATCGATCTATGTAATATATTGTATTAAGTATATCAGTTATCTAGTACCCATAACACAAGCTCTGCTTAGCTTGGGGCTAGGTAATGTTGTGTGAACTGTGTCTAAAAAATCTTAGAGCGGCCAACCCCAATACTTTCCATACAAACGCTCATGCTTAGCTCGTACGTGATTATACAGTCGTAACAATTTCTTCGTGAGATGTTTTGTACAAATATTTATCTTGAAGAATATATCTAGGTTCGCCTTTTACCACTAAATTCAGTAAAAGCTTTCAAAAATCAGCTTATTTGCACAATTTTAACCTGAATTTTGGATGTCCATAATGTACTTATAAACTGTAAAAGTAAAACAAAGACGTCCGAGGGACCTCGCCCATGTTATTTAGATTCTAAATGACAATCATTTTTGTCACAAACTAGTAAGGCTTTCTCAAAAACACTTACGTTCTGGAACAAGTTTTATGAATATTTTGCGCATTTATTGCCGTTTCGCAAGTAAGAAGCGGAATTTTCTGAATGCCAACCAAGGGATCTAGCACTGGCTCCCATTTTTCACAGTGCCTCTCTTTCAAACATTGAATAAGACGAACTTACAAGATTTTAGTTCAAATCGGGAAGGGTCCCCTTAACTACACTCGAGACACGCGAGGACCTAGCAACTGATAGTTTAATGAAAATAAATCAAACGACAGTGCTCTTAAAAAAAATCTGAAAGTATTTGACGTCTATTCGAAACATTTGTGTTTATTGACGAAGCCTATAAAAATAACTGATGGGAATGGAAGTGGCGGAAATGTGGCGTCGGCGGAAATTCTTTCAGCCTCCTCGAACGACTGAATTTCCTTATTTTTCAACGTTTATTATGATGGCAAAATTGCGATGGTAAACTACCAAGGGGTCACATCTTTTTTTTTTTTTTTTTTTAACTTTGATAGACCTTTGTTTGACCACGATCTCACCTGTTGGTAAGTGACGATGTGGCCGAAGATGGAGCACAAAGGTCTAGAAGGCACCTATTCACTCTAGACTTGAAGAGACCCAGATTATAGTACACCGTATCAAACCTTACGTCAATTCAGTCGAGTTGGTAACTCCATCACATTTTTTTATAATTGGCTTCGCACGGCTTATGCATTTGCCATTTTCAAGTATTTAATGTATTAATTTGCAACGTTACACTCCTTCCAAGGCGTGAAAATCTCAGTCAAGTCATGTTTTAGGAAATGTCTTGGAAATTCTAGTTTGCATTCCATCATGGTCGTTAAGTGTTATGTTAAATCCTCATTTATTCCCGATCGACAAAATTAGTCCAGTCAAGATGTACTCGTACATCCGTGCTTGCAAAAGTTCCGGTTACGCTGATTTTTTGATATGTTGTCAGGACCTTAACCAATATTAAAAAAGCGGCCAAGTGCGAGTCGGACTCGCCCATGAAGGGTCCCGTAGCAGCAAGTAACATCATATAAAAGTTCTTGGATGATTTACGATTTATGACAAATAAAAAAAACGACTTACTAGATCTCGTTTAAAACCAATTTTCAGTGTAAGTTTACATGGTAATGTACATCATATTTTTTTTAGTTTTATCATTCTCTTATTTTAGAAGTTACGGAGGTGGAGTGGGGGGCGGCACTCATTTTACCACTTTGGAAGTGTCTCTCGCGCAAACTACTCAGTTTGGAAAAAAATATATTAGAAACCACAATATTATTTTTGAAGACCTATCTATCCATAGACACGTAAGGGTTTGATGAAAAAAAAATTAGTTTCAGTTCTAAGTAACCCCAAAAATTTATTGTGTTTTTTCTATTTTTAAGTGAAAATCTTAATGCGGTTCACTGAATACATCTACTTGCCAAGTTTCAACAGCATAGCTCTTATAGTTTCGGAAAAAAGTGGCTGTGACATACACGGACAGACAGACAGACATGACGAATCCATGAGTTCCGTATTTTGCTATTTGGCTACGGAGCCCTAAAAACAAGATTTGCAATTTTCCAAGTGCTATGGGAGCGGCGCGGCGGTGTGCCTAAAAAACCATAAAAATTTCTTTTTTTTTTCAGTTTTTGCTCAATATCTTAGTGGAGGAAGGGTCTGTTAAATGAAGGGTAGTAGAGTAGTAGTAGTAGAGATTTTTTGTGAATGAGTTCGTCCGGGGAAGTTCTAACACCATAACTATTTATGCCGCAAAGCAGTAGTGCTCGCATTGCTGTGTTCCGGTTTGAAGGGTAAGGGTGCCGGTGGTATTACGGCACATGGGACTATCATCTTTATGTCTCAGGGTGGCGGGCGCAGTGCAATGCCACATAGGATGCGTTCTAGGTGGACGTGACCTATGAGGTAATGCACTGTTCATAGGTAGAGGGTACTACTTAACATCAGGTGGGCCATCTGCTTGATACGTCAGTCCAAGTAGTATAAAAAAAGGGTCTGGGTGAAGGTAAATGTTAGCCACAGCACAGAATAAATAATCACAGACATATGCACCAATGCATATAAATAAAATAAATAAATAAATAATGCTGGATAGTTCACACAACATTATCTAGCCCCAAGCTAAGCAGAGCTTGTGTTATGGGTACTAGATAACTGATATACTTAATACAATATACAATACATAGATAGATATTTTTTATTATACATAGAAAATACCCAGAACACCCTGAACAAATATCTGCAATCGCACAAATATTTGTTCCGAAGCGGAAATCGAACCCGCAACCTCCTGCGTCGCAGGCGAATCTTCGCCCGCCGCGCCACAAAGGTATGTCTGTAATTATTCATCAATTTAATTATTTTTCAAGATGCATTCAGTTATGGCCAATTACACATATAACTGAGTGCATTTTGTCCTAGTTGTTAGAGTAAAAATGTAACTGTGTTACTGTAGGTATTAATAATATTTTCATAAGTGCTGTATTTTGTGTACTACTAAACAAATTATGGATTTGTGAGTCTGAAATAAAGTAATTTTTTTGTTATAGCAGTCGGTAGTGATGGCGACTGTATATTTGATATCAACACGGCAGGTGGTAGGTAGACCTGTAACCATGGCATGGCGTGGCGCACGCATTCAGCCCGTAAACAGTAAATAATAAATGAGCGCCACCAATTCAGTTTGATAGCCATTTTTATTTATTTACATTCATAATAGGAACTGGGTTGTACGGTGTTGGGTAAGGGGAGAATAGTTCCCGAGGGTTCCCGCCTTGCCGTGGCGGGGGGGCTTAGTAACCGTGGCTTGGTCACCCACGGTGAAGCGAAGAGGGACCCGAGGTGGACCGCTCCTCTGGGCTTTGCCTCCAAGCCCTGAACGGAGCGGTACTAGTAGGTTGCGGTGCTGTATGGGCAGCATCGCAACTGAGGTGGGCCGCGGTGTTGTATGGGCAGCACTGCGGCTGAGGGATGGAGGCCGCGGCGGGAGAGGAGTGCCGGTATTGCGGTGAGCCGCTCTCCCTACCTGCCGCGGCCTTGGCGGGGTCGCCACCGTTTGATGGCGGACGCGGTGGGGCCGCAGTGGAAGAGGAGTGTCGGTATTGAGGTGCGCCGCTCTCCCTATCCTCTGCGGCCGAAGTGGCAGGCGATGGGGCCACTGACCTGACCCGTCGCATAGGGACCTCGAGCGTCCAGACACGGGGTCGTCTGGCGCTCATTGGCTTGGTCCCGTGGTGGTTGCGGCATGCCACGTGGCTTACCGTAACGGGGGGCATCCTGGTCGTGACTGTGGGTGTCATTCCCGGGACGTCCTCGGAGAGGGGTCCGGAAACGGACGGCCGCGGCGGGTTCGCGGAAGAATGCAAAAGCGTCCCCGTGTTCCCGCCACAAGCGGCAGTGGTGGAACCCGTGGAGTTTTAGTGGGTTGGAGTCCCACATAACCTTGCTGTCTCCCCGTGGCAGCAAGGTATGCGTGCGCATTTCTCCACGTAAAAAAAAAAAAAAAAAAAAGGGGAGAATAGTCATGCACCGTGGAATTAGGTACATATCCTCAAACTCCGTGGTTATGCATTCGCATGTCTTCTTGTTTTGGTGTGTAGTTAGGTAGTAAAAAAACCGGCCAAGTGCGAGTCGGACTCGCGCACGAAGGGGGATCAATAGAAACGGCAAAAAAAACACGTTTGTTGTATGGGAGCCCCCTTAAATATTAATTTTATTCTGTTTTTTAGTATTTGTTGTTATAGCAGCAACAGAAATACATCATCTGTGAAAATTTCAACTGTCTAACTATCACGGTTCATGAGATACAGCCTGGTGACAGACGGACAGGCAGACGGTTATTATTTTTATATCAAGTTTATTATTTTTAAAGTGTAAACCACACTTTATGGACAACATTATACTTATATGTGACCCAAAAATGGTGAAGGCATCGCCGATTACAGGCAAAGATGCGGGTTCGAGTCCCGCTGGAACGGAATTTTGATGTTGACTCCAAGATTTAAAACTAGCCATTATTCTAGATTGCTGTGGTGTGTCCGGCCTAAGAATAGACCCCTCCCTCTCCTCCCGTGGATGTCGTAAAAGCCGACTAAGGACCCGGACTTGTTAATATGATTCGTTGGTATAAGATTGGTCCTGGCAGCTAGCTTTTTATAGAATGTGTTATTACTGGAAGAAAGCGTTAGCTGATTCAGTCGTGGGAAGCAATGGCGGCGGTGAGCTCACCACTCGTCACGTCTTTATTCCACGATGGTGCAACCCACTGTGAAAAGATGCCCATTAAGGATTAAGAGCACTTTGGGGAAAGAGGCGTGTGCCTATGTATATACAGTGGTGGCCATATAATTAAGAACGCTGATCTAAAGGGAAGATTTTTTCCAACTAAGACGCAAAACTAATTGTATGCATTTGTTTTTATTTCTCTCGGTATCGTAAAACATTTCCATATTACCACTGTATTCATTGATACACATGATTGGCTAAAAATCAATAGGCAAACTTTTTACACTACTTTTAAACAAAGTATTCCTTATTACTGGCTGGTCACGTAATTAAGAACGCTAAGTAGTTTATACCTTTATTCAAATTTAAATAGAGAACACTCTGTCGATTTGTTACTGTTTGTATAATTTTGGCGCCATTACGTGCTGTAAAAGATTAAAGGTGATTGCTTCTTTAGAAAAAACAATGGGAAAAAATAAAAGTTGTGATAAATCTACAAGGGAAGTAATAATAAAACTTCGCCGGAAGAATTGGTCTTATAAAAAGATAGCCGACCATCTGCAATGTTCAAACACGATGGTTTTCCACGCTGTAAATCATTTTGCTACGTATCAAACTACTTCGAATGTTCCACGTGTACATAAACAGAGAAAAACAACTCCTCGAGATGACCGAAACATCGTTCGTATGGCAAAACAAAATCCTTTTAAAGGGTCCAATGAGCTTAGAAAATAATATTTTGGTGAAAACAACCCTTCAGCAATCTCAGCACGCACTATTCGAAGACGTTTGGTACAAGAAACATTGCACGGTAGGATAGCAAGAAAGGTACCCATGTTAAAACTTTGCCACAGGCAAGCCCGGCTTGCATTTGCGAGAAAGTATGAAAACTGGACTGTGCTACAGTGGAAAAATGTACTTTTTTTCTGACGAGACGAAAATAAACAGAGTATGTTCTGATGGAAAACGATATGTACGACGTCCCCCGAATACAGCATTCGACCCAAAGTACACGAAAGTTACATTAAAGCACGGTGGTGGAAATGTGAAAATTTGGGGTTGCTTTTCTGGACATGGTGTAGGACCTGTAAAGTTGATAGAAGGTAACATGGATCAGTTCCAATACAAAAATATACTGGAAGAAACAATGTTACCATACGCTGAAGACGTTCTACCGGTCATTTGGACATTCCAGCATGACAATGATCCATAGCACACTGCACGCACCGTAAAGGAATTTCTTACAGCGCAATTAGTTTCTGTCTTAGACTGGCCTGCTAACAGTCCAGATCTAAACCCAATAGAGAATCTGTGGTTTGAAGTAAAGAAAAAGGTTTCAAATACAAAGTGTGGAAATTTAAGAGAGCTGTATGACGTTTTTTTAGAAGAATGGAACTCTATTTCTCTTGCGAAATGTCAAAAATTAATAGAGTCAATGCCTCGCCGGTGTAAAGCTGTAATTAAAAGCCGTGGATATGCTATTAAATATTAATTTTAGTTAAATATTTATTAAATTTCTTTTTATGTTTCCTGTGCTACATAATATTGTGATTTTTTAAATCTAAGTGTCATACAAAACAATTCCCGAGCAGTTAAATAAATCGTTCTTAATTATTTGTCCAGTTTCAGTACTATTTGAATGTGTTACTTTGATAAAATCAATAAAATGTGCAAAAAATAGTTAGCGATTTCATACTTTATTCTTAAGTCAGGTTGCTCTATTAATGTGACTATTATATAACATAACTAGTTGCTTCTCAGAAGGTACACATCTCTGTGTATGATACGATTTAAATAAAAAACTTCTATAACTTCAAATCGTTCTTAATTATATGACCACAACTGTATAATGTATAAGTAGAAGATCTGTTTTGTAGCAAAGATGATAAGCTCTTATTGACGCGCCGTGGCGGGAACCGGAACAATTCCGGGACGGAAGCAGAACAAAACGGATTGCTCACTGTAGTCACTGTGCCGATGGAGCACCCACTCATTTTATAGGTTAAGGCGTGGATAATGGGAAATGTGGTGCATTAAAACCTTTTTTCTCCACGATCTTTATAGAAAATCTATAAAAAATATATATGTTAATCTACATCATATAAAGCAGGTCTTCTTGTTTTTTTTTTTTTAATGTAAGAAACAAATTTGCATAGTAGCTTCTGTTTTCGTAGTTATAACCATTTTTCTCCTTAACTATCAATCATAAGATGTTTTTATTGTTATTATTCAGTATATTAAATAAAACAAAGCAGAGGGAACCTTGGTTTTATTTTTGATTTTAAATTTACTAATGTTTTTTAAAATTAAAATTATTATTTTTTATTCTGTCACTTACTAACTTATCTGAACTTTAATGAGTTATATAGTGAGAGAATTTGACGTCCATCGACGCCTTAAGATATCATTCGAATCCTAGCGACCTCGGCGACAAACGACCGCGACCTAGGTCGCCTACCGGCTGTCGATGAGGGCGCTGGTTCTTAGTACAACCATTTCGCCTTAGAAAATAGAATAAACCAGAAAAAACGAAACGCGTAAAAACTGTCACCACGCAAACTAGTCTCAATGAGAATAGTTTCACCCAGTCTGTCTGTGGTCGGCCGTGCGGCTTGTCGTGTCGAACTCGAAAGATTTACCCACATTTAACCGTTAGGAATACAGCAAGGCTCCCCTCAGAGCGAACCTGAGGTAATAAATAAATCAATAAATAATGCTGCACAGTTCACACCACATTATCTAGCCCGTTTTTTTTTTTTTTTATACCACTTGAATTACGGTACAAGCCGATGGCCCACCTGATGTTAAGCGGTAACCTCTGCCTATGAAACAGTGCATTACCTCATAGGTCACGTCCACCTAGGACGCGCCCTATGTGGCATTGCACTGCGCCCGCCACCCTGAGACAAAGATAAAGTCTCATGTGCCTGTAATTTCACCGGCACCCTTACCCTTCAAACCGGAACACAGCAATGTGAGCACTACTGCTTTGCGGCAGAAATAGGCATGGTGGTAGTACTTCCCCGGACGAACTCTTTCACAAAAAAGCTCTACTACTACTAAGCAGCAGCTAAGCAGAGCTTGATAATAAGTTGATAAGTAGAGACACAGTGTGTTTGTAACTGTTTCTGTGGTGGAAATTGGAACTACTTGTACCCAATAGGTAACGCATTAACACGCAACCTGTTTCGTTGGGAGTATAATGGTCTATTTCTGTGCTTCAAGGCTGACATTGTAGTTGATCTTGAAGGTTGAACCCTCATTTTACATTAGTTTTTCATTAAGACTGCGCTAACACCAGGCAGAATCTTCATACAAAAAAAAACGCCACGCACCTCTCTAAAAAGCGGTTTTTATTGAATATCTCATGAAATATAGATAATTGTAAAAATCCCCGTTGTTGAACCCTCCGTTTTATTGTATTGATCTTATTTATCCAACTTTTTACCAAATAATCTGTACCATATTGACAAACAATCGAATCTAGCCAAAAGTTAGAGGTGACTTTGTGTTTTTTTTTATCGAGAATTTTTTGTCCTGTCGTGTTTCTGTCTGGGTGATCCCTCGGTATTTAGTATATTTTTAATTTGAATATTGTACTTGATTTAGTCAGTTAACAATCTAATCTAAGATTGTTAGTTTTGCGTTATACCCCACTTCTTGCCCACCCCCACTTGTTCTTCCCACTTGCTCTTTTTTTTTTTTTTGTTCTCGCATTGCTGTGTTCCGGTTTGAAGGGTATGGATGCCGGTGAAATTACAGGCACATGAGACTTTTCATCTTCATGTCTCAGGGTGGCGGGCGCAGTGTAATGCCACATAGGGCGCGTCCTTGGTGAGCGTGACCTATGAGGTAATGCATTGTTACAGATGAGGTGGGCCATCTGATTGATCCGTAATCCATGCAGTTAAAAAAAAAAGTTTCTCCTAATGGGGAGACACACTGCTTATTTATCACGCTAGGCGTCGCATAATCGCTGGTGTTGTTTCGTAGCCAAACTAAGGTATATCAATATTTAAAAAAACTGTGAAAAGTGGACAGTTTTAGTTATGTCAAAAATGGATAATTTTAGTATGTGAAAAATCATCAGCGATGGTGGCGCCATCTGAGATTAGTTTTGCCTGTGGCTCCCCATTGTTACATATCCCATATTTAGTAGGCATTAAAAGTATAATTTCAGCCGTAATTTAGTTTATTAATGAATCTGTTTCACGTCGTCTGTTCTTTTAATATTTGTACACATAAATAACAAGCTAGGTTTATGTACCAGCAATTGCAATTCCTCTATAGTATTCAAGACGAGATTGGTACTAAAGCCAATATGCAATCCAATGCGGGGAATGTATGCGAGATCAGGGTAACAATGCATCCTGACAGTCAATGTACAATGTACATGCCAGCATAGTGAGGGCTGCTCATGTGGAAAGTAATGCTTTGTTGAGGGCATCGGTATTCTGGGTTGATAACTTGATATAGATCTGATAGAAAATTATAGCCATTGAATGAATTCACAAAAAATGCGTGGGTTTACGAATAATAGTAAGGTAAGGGTTCGGCCGTCGTTGGTTTAATAATAAGGACGTAACGTAAATGTGTGGAAACATTCGGCCCAAATCGCGCCAACTATGAACGTTATCAACAAAACCATAACCGTTCACGTTATTTCGTACATCTTGATTTAGGGATCCTTGCTTGTATTGAGCTGTAATTTACTTAAGACTGCGCCAACACCAGGCAGAAATCTTCATACAAAAAAAACGCCTCGCGCCGCACGAAAAAGCTGTTTTTATTGAATATCTCGTAAAATATAGATCATTTTACAAAACCCCTACAGGACCCTCGACTTTGTTGTATTGATTTTATTTATATATTTTTTTACCCAACTATATTAACCATTAACAATCGAATCTAGGCAAAAAAAAGACGTAAATTTTATTTTTTTTTGCTATAGAGAACATGTTGCCCTATCGTGTTTCTGGTCCACTATCAATTAAAACATGTGTGTTAGTCCTCCTAGTTTTCTCAAAATCAGGTTTCACTATCTCAAAATGTGTTGAAGAGCTGTGATGAGCAAAAAACACAATAAAATTTAAGCCTCAAGCTAAACGTTGCACTTTTAAATTGGGTGGTTACCCTGCGGGTTATAATTGTTAAACATAATAAACTTACGTAACAAGGTATATAATATGCACCCCACCATCGGCAAGTATTGTAAATCTCGACTCACCATATTGTGTCCCTGTTGCAGCGTGCATTCTCCGCAGTCTGAATTCGGGCTCACTGAGATTACGTACTTATACCCAATTTATGGTGGAGCTTGTTTTAATTAAACAAAGCTATCAATAGATCTCTGCTAAGTCACTCTATAATGAACTATGCGTCTTATGCAACTATTTATAGAGTACTTATTTGGAAGCTTTGGAAGTCGACTCTACCTGCTTTTTGGCCGACAGGTACTTTATATCTCCCTTCAGTTAGAAAGACTTCACGTTATTATTTAAGTTTGTTAAATTTCAATGTAACCCAAAAATTTCGTTCCTCGTTCTATGGCCGAATTGGTAAAGGCATCGCCGATCACAGGCGAGGTTGCGGGTTCGAGTCCCGCTGGAACGAAATTTTTGGGTTACATTTAAATTTAATGTTATCCATCAAGTGTGGTTTACACTTGAAAAATAATAAACTATGATTATTTGTGTTGTTCGGAATATGGTACACTCTGGATCGCACACCTCACTATACGTCACTCACTATATAAATAATTTAAAAAAAAAAAATGCTTTATTATTCCTATACACTACCTCATAAAAGAAGTTTAAAAGTAAATGAGATAACCTAAAAAAGTAAAAAGGAAAACAATTAAAACTTAAACACTAATTTAAAAATAGATTATTGTTACTTAATGTGTACTCACTATATTGTATAAAAAAAGTCGCTTTCCACGTCTGTCTGTATATCCGCTAACTCCTCTTAAACCACGCAACGATTTTGATGTGGTTTTCACTATCAGTTAGATAACTTTTCACGGAAGGTTTATATACATATATGTATATAGCGGCTCCGCAAGGGCAGTAACTTCACTTTTTGTTTCTAAATTACACCCGTGCGAAGCCGGGGCGCTAGTAGATTATAAACCTACTATACTCGAAGATGGTAGGTAGGTTTTCGGGTAATACAAAGTGACGACCTATGTCCAAACCGGCATAATACAGGGTGTGTCTGTGTGATGACCACAACCTCGGCTGCTGACGTCTCAATGCCGTTCACACTGATATACGTAGAGCCCACTAACTACATCGATTGGGGTGAAGCTAGCACCCTTTCTGGGTGCGGGTGGTGATTGACCATGACCGCTCCCATACCATGATGGAGAAAAGTCAAAGTCAAAAGTATTTTATTCATTGAAATCACAAGGATCATTTTGAATCGTCTTAAAAAATGGTAGCGTTCTGCAAAGTTCACGAGCAACTCGCACGAGTACCCGGATTGTAAGTTTCTTATGATTAGGCGGCCACAACTCAACTGGTCCTGGCCTCAGCCAGGTAAAGTGCGCTACCGCGTATAACCGCAAGGTTGGTCAGACAGCCACTTTAAGTACGTATAGAAGATGAAGGCTTAACTTCACTACTAAACGATAAGACCGCCCATTGTACAACATAGTTAGTTTTAGTTTTATTATTTATATATTGTTTTGTACTATGGTGTGCAATAAAATATTTTATATCTGTCTATCTACATAGATACTCTCACACTTCGGGAAATACAGTGCAAGCTATGTCGTGCATACTTTGAGTAGAATTTATTTACATGTCTTCCAACTATGAAATGAATAAGCCAGCTATCGGCACTGACCTTAGAGTAATGCGTCACTGATGGGTAGACGCCGCGTCACTCGGCGCAGTGTGACGCCAGCTGGCTCCGCACACTGTAACCAGCACGCAGCATGCAGCACGCAGCACTGACACTGACCTGGCCCAGCCTGCAGTCGGCACTGACGGTGTAAACGCCGTGCCGCGGCACTCTGCGCCGTCGTCCGGCTTGTCTTCATGCGGCATGCGACGCCAGCACGCCGCGCACACTGCTACCAGCACGCCGCATGCTGATGCACTGACACTGACCTGGCTCAGCCTGCAGTCGGCACTGACGGTGTAGACGCCGCGGCACTCTGCGCCGTCGTCTGGCTTGTCTTCGTGCGGCGTGCGACGCCAGCACGCCGCGCACACTGCTACCAGCACGCCGCATACTGATGCACTGACACTGACCTGGCTCAGCCTGCAGTCGGCACTGACGGTGTAGACGCCGCGGCACTCTGCGCCGTCGTCTGGCTTGTCTTCGTGCGGCGTGCGACGCCAGCACGCCGCGCACACTGCTACCAGCACGCCGCATAGTGTTGCACTGTAGACAAAAATATGCTTAGTTTAAACCGTCTTTTGTTTAAAGGAAGATCATCCGAAAGTGATCAGAGAGTTACTGTGGGTTTCAACTGTCACGTTGCTGGGTAAAAGCCTCTGCCTATTCTTCCCTGTCGCATCAGTACTTAACATAAACTTCATATTAATTTTCAACTATTTTGTAGAATGCTTTGGATACTGCTCAAGTTAGTGGCACAAATTGATAACTATACATGCTTCATTATATGCATAAACAACATGATACAAACAAGCCCTATTCATTTTTAGGGGTCCGTACCTAAAAGTCAAAAGGTAAAACGGAACCATTATAGGAAGATTGCGTGAACTGCGCTCATTAAATAATGTTCAATGTACATTCGTCATCGAGCATATGGAGCCCTAACACAATGTTCATCCATCCTCGTTGATCAGCCAAATACATGTTATTTGCGGTAATGAAAACAGCAACTCACTATTTACTCGACCTCAGCACGAATAGTTTGTAAATCAAACACGTGCAGGCACACAGCTATTGTTTTTAGGGTTCTGTACTAAGTTCTGTACCTCATAAGGTACCAACGGAACCATTAGACATAGGATCACTCTTGTCTGTCTGTCTGTCGTCTGCCCAAGCCTATATTGTATTTCCCCGAAACTACGGAACAAAAAAGTAGAAAGTTGTTACATACGTTAGTTATAAAGGTTACGTATAAAGAACTCAATCACGTACTTTTTACGTAACAACGTACAATAATAAAGTTAGTAAGAGTAACAAATAATATTATTTTGGAGGCTTTATTTTAGATTTTTAGAACATAAATTGCTAATTCAAATTAAATTCAATATGTTTATTTCAGACAACAATACTTACATTATAATAAAAATAAGTTAAAGTGTTGTGTTTCCATATTTCGAGAAAAATCATAATTAAAAATTAAAATCACAATCAATTCAAAATTAAAATAAATTGGAAAAATCAAAAATTAAAATAAATTAGAAAAATTAAAATTCAAAATATTTGAAATTTAAAATATTTATGGAACACTGGTCAAGAGAGCACAATATACGCTCTTGTCCAGTGTTCCATGAATAGACAGTCAGTGCCCAGCCTCTGCGCAATCAGGTGTAGGTAGCTGTTGGAGCTGTCGCGCACCCGGCGCATCAGGGACGCAGATCTTTTACGCATTATATCGCCGCGTATCCATCTACTCGCTAAAAACATAACCCTTTGTTTTGGGTTGCCGTAGTTGGGTAATAATAAGTCAACGATTTATAATCAATGACGGCCCTTAATCATTTCCACAACTGTTATTGGAGAAGTTGTTGGAGAATACTAGCAATTCGATCTAAAAGTTTTCAACTAAGTGTACACTTACTCCAAACACTTGTATTTTTAGGAGCAACTCTGCACTTCTAAGATAGCCATCGCATACCTAACTTTTCAGACTACCGTACGTAGTAGTTTCAACTTTAAAAGCTTATTAATTAAGTGCAAAAGTTCTTGCGCTAAAGCTGGCTATTAACAGTCAACGTGTCAACACGTGCACCGTGCATATACGTGCATTCAAGACCACAGATTATCTACTGCTTTATTCAAATATTTAATGTTTCTAACAACTTATGCAACTATTGAGCGCTACGGGGGATAATCAATAATCCGTCTATTCCCACCTGTTCTGTTGAGTAGATCTGTCGGCAGAACTACTGGGAAATGAATTGCCAGTAGTTCTGTTCACGAATCTTGTGTTTCAAAACTACTTCTTCATCATGCAGTTTGCGAACTTGACACCTTTCGGCCAGAACTCTCCATTCATGAAGGTCGATAGACGGTCAGTCAGCACACTCACCATAAAGGTAATAAAATTTAAATCATGGCGAGATTCCAACTGCTCGACCCTCATGATTAGCCCTGTTTTCTGCTTGGTACTCCACCACCGCTTCGAGCTTCATGACGTAGGGAACCTGAGACACGTACAGTGGAGTTATGGGTACCTCCACACGCAGCAAGCATAGCACGATTACGGCAAGTGGACTTCCAAAGTTGGAATAAGTTTTTTTTTTTTTTCAATACATACTTTTATAAAATTAGTGATCGGAACCGTGTGCTGATCAAAATGAGCCTAAACACGGCCAGTATTATCCTTCGTGGAGTTTCATTGTTTACCTTCCGTCTCCATCATCAGATCAGATATCAGCCGTCAGCATAATATAATATTATCATCGAAAATTGAAAGGTATGCCAATCAGAGTGTGGCGAATGCAATTGATTAACAGTGACATCGGATTGTCTTTGTTTTTAGAGAAACTGCGTATTTTTTTTTTCATTCCGTTTTTTTTACGTATTTGTTCCCATAATTAATGTAAATTGTTTACTTTCCATCGACAGAACTACGTACCTAAGAGAACAGGTGGGAATAGTTGAGATTGAAGTCAGGTGTAAAGCATAGTCTTATAAGTCACAGAACTATTAGGGGAAAAAAACCCAGTAGTTCTGCCGACAGTACTACTGAACAGAACAGGTGGGAATAGACGCAATAATTACCCCGCATTTGCAGGCTAATTGGTATAGCAGTATTGCTGTTGAGTAATCAGGTGGATGCTGCTGCTGATCCCCTGGAGTAATCCCTTAATGGACTTTTATGGGGCAGTTACAGTGGTATTTATAAATACCTACATTCAATTCAGCTTCTTGTTTTAGTTACTATCAAATCACACGTAGGAAATCAAAGACCAAAGAAAACAGAAGTTAATTATAAAAAACAAATGTATCATTATAATAAAACTCTCAACAAACCCTTTACCGATTAAACTCATAATATCCTAATTTGACAAATGTATCGATGTCACCAACCTACCTAACAAACGTGGGGGCGTATCAGCGGTTACCCGGCCTTTTTAGTCCTGGCTAGAAGAAAGCGTTAGCCGAGTCAGTCGTGGGAAGCAATGGCGGCGATGATCTAACCTTTTGTCACGTCTATATTCCAACGATGGTGCAACCCACGTTGAAAAGAGACCATTCAGGCTCTGTCTACCCTTTCGGAATGTGTCTATATGTGGATCAGCGGTTCGAAACTTATCGTTGAGCAAACTTCCAGCAAACAGACAGTCACTCACTCCCCGCAGAGTTCACTCTGCGGCTGGACACAGTACTATGGATACATCATTACTTCTATACATATATGAAATACAAGATTAACTTGAACTCAATCTTTACGGAGCTGGAACATCTCTTCTTGGACTCCATTAGCAGTAATAATAAATATAAAAACACTGTCTCCCGTGTGAGAACTACGCTCGGTGGCACTCGTGAACGCATCTTTGAGAAGAACTAAGGCCTTCTCTCGCGACATAGGTACTTTGGTCACATTCTGCATGTTCTTTAATCCAATTCGATTATCAAGCAAGGGCTGCATCTCACTGCGTGCGGATCCTTCGGCGCAGTATTCGCAGCGTTCACTCCAACCAAGGCAATCAAAGTGGAATACGCAGCCTTTACCGTCCTCATCAAGTCCAGCCAGCAAGCTACTTACGTTGTACGGGAAAAAACGCTTGTAATACAGCACGGTGGACACCATCTGTGCCATTGCAGGAGTGGACATGGACTTGTCAGTTTCGCTTTCGTACATCTGCTGACGCCCGGATAGCAGCCGCTGCAGTTGTAGTCCGTCGGCCCAACAGCCTACTGCACCAAATACCATGCGTTGGGACAGCTTGAATAACCATTTCTGGTCCCTCGTGCAGATGGAGTTGTCTCTGCAGAGTCGCGTGTCGCTTCCGATAAGTGCGTAGTCCTCGCCGGCGATTGCGAGGATACTTCCGCCGTTATCCGCGTACGGTTCGAACTTGTGTGCGGCAAACATATTTATATATAAATTAAATTTTTTAAAAATAAATTCGTAATAAACAAATTAGTAAAAAACTGAAATAAAACTCAAAATAACGTATAATACAAAATAAACGAACATCCGTAGAGCGAGAATAACCTCTATACGCCTCTATACAAATTTTCTCTATGCTCTATACCTATACCATGGATGTATAATAGTATTCTTCTTCCGAGACCTATACTCTGTCTACGCCTCAGAAGAAGGATGCTTTAGTCCTTCTTCTGAGGTCTAAGCTATACTCTGTCTATTACGGTCTACGCATGGAGGTATAATTTCTTCTTCCGAGGGTCTACGCCTGTCTACGCGAACAACGAACGAATAGTTTTTTTTATGCTATTGGCAACAGGTATATATTGTAGTTTTTGATTGGCAACTTGTTCCACTAAAGTGGAACAAGTTGCCAACTGTTCCACATGAACTAAAGTTCATGTGGAACAGTTATCTATGATACAAAGAAACCTCATACCGTATCATGGACTGTGTTTCATTACTAAGTCCGTGTACCGTATACTGCGTAGGAAAAAAATCGTGAAAAAATCAATGAAAATATTCAAAAATAGAAAAAAACTGAAAAATATACTCCTTACCAAAGAGTAAAAAAGTAAACATGGTCCATGTTTACCGGAGGCCTACAATGCTCTAAGATGTTTAGAAAAATATGAACAATATATAACATATAACAATATGAACCTAGCATAATACTTGCTTAATCTTTGCTTTATTTACTTTACTTTTGTAAGGAGTTTTACTTTCATGGACCTAATAACTATGTAAACATGTTAGAGCATTGCAGGCCTCCGGTACACACCGACACAGCTTTATTTACGTCGATGGACACAGCAATATGAACCTGGCTTTACAATCATCGAGCACTCCGGTGCGGATATCCTCCTTACAGATAATGTATATGACTCACCTTAGAGCATTGCAGCCTGAAAACTTTTAAACCAAAGGGATATGAACATCGTCCTTAGAGCAACGCGGCATCCGCTATAAGCCACCGTCGCGTCGGGTAACTGACAAACTATCGATTTTTATTTAATTTAGGTTACGTGTTCTAATTACATGTGATCCTACCTGTAACCCGAATGCCCTATAGACTAGTCCTCAAGTGTCGAATTAGTGTCGACCTACTAACGCGATCTAAACTATTTAGAACCTTAGATCATTGCGGCCTCCGTACCTTTAGAAAAGAAGCCCAATTCTCGTAATAAAAAAAAGACAAATGAAAGTTCGGATAATGATACGATCTAGTGTCGATGTCACAAACGTCAAAAATGGTATTCTGGTAAAATAAAAAACCACATGATGTGGCAAAACCACAGGCAAAACCACAGGTAAACAGACATCATTCTAGTATTTTTGTAATTTTAGAGATCAGAACACATATTTATTGATAATATCGCGGGCATTTACCGCGTGTTACCTTATTATTAATTTTCCCGAAGTTTCGACTGTGTTGCAACAAGCGTGGTCGTGGGCTGCTGGCTGACTGATATCTTAATTATATTTATGACTAAACGGTGACAGATATACCTCGACAAGCAAGTTAAAACGCATTTAAAACGCTTGCTTACAGACAAATTATTGTTAGAAACTTATTTTGTGTTTTTTTTGTTTTCTTTCTCTGTTTTCACATTTTTTGTCGTAGCACTTGCGTAGCTGTAGCATCCATGATACACTGTAAGCTTTCAGAGACTTATAAGTGGTTGTATTTTGTCGTAGCACTTGCGTAGCTGTAGCATCCATGATACACTGTAAGCTTTCAGAGACTTATAAGTGGTTGTATTTTGTCGTAGCACTTGCGTAGCTGTAGCATCCATGATACACTGTAAGCTTTCAGAGACTTATAAGTGGTTGTATTTTGTCGTAGCACTTGCGTAGCTGTAGCATCCATGATACACTGTAAGCTTTCAGAGACTTATAAGTGGTTGTATTTTGTCGTAGCACTTGCGTAGCTGTAGCATCCATGATACACTGTAAGCTTTCAGAGACTTATAAGTGGTTGTATTTTGACGTAGCACTTGCGTAGCTGTAGCATCCATGATACACTGTAAGCTTTCAGAGACTTATAAGTGGTTGTATTTTGTCGTAGCACTTGCGTAGCTGTAGCATCCATGATACACTGTAAGCTTTCAGAGACTTATAAGTGGTTGTATTTTGTCGTAGCTACAGCTACGCAAGCGAGTGCTTGCGTAGCCGTAGCGCACATGTAGAACCGAAACTTTTTTTATCCTACTATAAAACACGACATGTTGGTGAATTCGACATCAACATTCAAACATTGTAGTGCTATCATGTAGACTAAGGGGTGCATTTCGAAATTTCGAAGTTTCGTAAATTCGAAATTCATAGCCTTTTTTGACCATTTTTCAAGTTTGATATTGGTGGCTACAAATTCGAAGTTTCGAATTTTTTAGTTTCCATGATTTACCCACACAAAAAAGGGGATCTTTACGTATACCAATTGTAGACCTTAGAAAATGCTATAACAGAATCAATCAGAAACAGAGTGTGTTTATTGTTCTCCGACACTCTCGACGTTTTTTTAAATTTATTTGTTTCCTTGAGTACCTACGATTCGTTGATATGTTTGTGTTAATGTATAGGTAATTAAAGAACTAATTTAAGTATGAGGAATATTTTTGCATCTTAGACAAGCCTCTAAGGTTTTTTAGATGTATAAGTTATTTACAGGAAATGTTTTTGAATAAACAAATATAAAAAAAAACAATAATGGGAATGTTACTCAGATCACTAGTGGCTAAAGACCCCGACTTACCAACCTAAGATCTTGGGTTCGAAACCCAGTCTGACCAATAGATTTTTCCATAAGATTTTAAGACACGTTTATGAAGACATGATTATTAGAAGGTGCTTCCGTGAGGCGCGCCGAATCCTTTCACCACATCGGTTCTTCCACCATCGGTCACAAGGCCCTTCCCATGGCCCATACCTCCATCAGTGTGACTAAGAAGGAACCAGTGACACGAAAAACGACCAAACTGAGAGAGGTAGGGCTACTTATGTATGAATACATAAGTAAACCACCTAATTCTCTGAATTCCCCAAAGTTTCGTAGTCGAGAATATAATTAGGTAAAGGTCGCGGGTGCACCTGCTATCTAACATTATTTTAATTCCGAAATCCCCACTTGCCCTTTACATAATGTCCCTTAATAAATCCTGGAGATATACTAGACTTTGAAGGGCTTATACAACAAGGATGATGATTTAACTTCGTATTCATTTTATTAGAATGATGTTATGTGAATAATATAATGTTGTGTGAACTGTCCAGCATTATTTATTTATTTATTTATTATTATTTATTATTTATTATTTCATGGTGACAGATTTGTTGACAAAATACTGTTATATTTTCTTGTTTTTTGTTTCCAATGTCCAACTTTTTGAATACCCGTGAAATTACAGTCGCCACCGCAACATAAAATGTTTAAATTAACTTCCTGACTGACAGATAACTGGAAAGTATTTTGACATGAGCAAATAGGGGCTGTTAAATTTGTCATGTGCTTGCCATACGTCATGTCATCATCATAAAAGAGTTACGAGGGGCTTCGCCTTTCCACCTCGGGTTTAAACTATGACCATCTCGTTACGATGTTTTAGTCTCTATTTTACTGACTGAAATAAAAGTACAACTGTCAAAAAGTACAAATAGTTTAAAATGAAGTAGTCATTTGTTATACTTATTTTTAAATTAAGATATTGTATACTACACCTTTAGTATTATTTTATCTGTGACTATACAGATATTAAGCCACCGTTCTATGCCGTACAAATAATACCAGTCCATCTCGAGGTTGTCTGGCAGAGATCGCTTATAGCGATAAGACCGCCCATTGTAATTCCGTGTTTAGTTTATATATTAATTTTAGCTTAGTTTCTGTGTTGTACAATTATATGAAGAGGAGAAGAACTGTGTTATTCGTGCTAATCTCTAACAAGATGCATTTTGATTGTAGAACTTTCTAAAGATAGTATGTTTTCAAACACTTGTGTCATGCAGCAATTTCTAAATCGCTAATCGAAAACAACCTTGGGAGAGGTAGCTTTTAGATTAGTGAGTAAAGCTTTCGCGGTGCTCCTGCAAATATTACTGGTGTTATATTTTTTAAAAACAGGCAGTTTGTAAACTCCATTCACCGATTTCCTCTTTTAAATTCATTTGAGTGTAACCTAAGCGGTAGAGCGTGTTCTACCGCCTCTACAACGGGGAATGCTCTGACGAGCTTTTCGATCTCATCCCCGCATCGAAATTTTACCATCGCTGTTCCCGGCACCGTGATAAAGTTCATCCACACATCATAGATCCCTGGGTTTCTCGTACGACTCGTTTCTCGAGATAATTTCTTCCCCATACCTACAAACTATGGAATGAGCTTCCATCTGAGGTTTTCCCGCTTGGTTACGACATGTGTCGTTTCAAGAAAAATGATTTTAAATTCCTTCAGGGTAGGCAGCGCACCGACAACATCCCCGATGTTGCCGGTGTCTATAAGCGACGGTGACCACTTTACATTAGGTGGGCCGTAAGCTAGTTAGCCTAATAGTTTCATTAAAAAAAACCTGTAATTGTTATGATAGGTATCGCTATTTTACACACGAAAGGTGCTGAAGCAAAAGAGAAGCCGCATCGAGCGGAACACTATTAATAGGTATCTTAAGGCTCGTCCGCACTAGAGCACAAGTAGCAATCTTGGCGCATGTGTGCCAAAAAAATTTACAAGGTTTTATTTCGTTTCACCAGTCCCGGTGTAATCAATTCTTACAAGCTAAATTTAACCCGCTTCCCGGTGTTCGATTGAGCTGTTTGGCATACCTGTCAAGTTCCGTTGAGAATACAATATTATGCTGACAGCTAGCTGGTCTGATGATGGAGACTGAAGGTGGACAACGGCACTCCTCGATGGATAATAGCAGACTGGCAGTATTTGGTCTCATTTTGATCAGCACGCCGTTCCGATCACTAATTTCATAAAAGCACAGAAAAATATGTTCAACAAAAAACCTGTTTCACTTATATGATGCATGTTGTGAAACTTGAATATGAGTATCTGTATACTAGTGCTTACTAATAGTGAAACTAGTACTGGAACATATGTCTACGACAAACAAATACAGAATATTTCGACCGTTCAAAATGTATCGGCACAACGTTGCAGATAGAACATAGCAGAAATGATTGGACACATGTTTCGATACATGTACCGGCACATTGGAAGGAGCTTGCAACATGTGCCGATACGTTGTTCCGAAACCATGTTGCGATACAAATGTGCTCTAATGAGGACGAGCCTTTAGGCTACAGGCATAGGCTTTTATACAATATCTACTATTGAATGTTCGTTCAACCTACCTGACGAAGAATATGTTGACGTTGTATGTATGAGAATCAGTCTGCGTCGTTGCTGGTTGTGTGTTGTTGTAGTAGTGCTTTGCGTGAGAGATAGCCGCGACTGCCGCCAGCCGCTGGGAGCTGCCCATGGCCCAGCTGAGCGGGCTGCGCTGAGCGCCCGCGCCGCTGGCCAGACCCGCCGCCAGCAAGCTCCAGCGAGCCACCGCCGCACGCAGCGGAGTCGCCTGCGCGACCGCGCGACCGCCGCTACCAATCACTCGCGTTCACTTTCAAACTTTCATGAAAATCGGCTTTTAACGTGCCCTTTTCAGCCAGTTCGTTATGTTCACGCGGACTTAGAAACGCTTTTTGAATGCAAGGCGCGCATCTGAAACAATATGTGTTTTACACTAATTTTGCACCGTCACATACCTTCTATTGTAACGGTACCGTTCGGGGAACGAAACTATTAAGGGTGGTCCATCATGTGGCACTTTTTTTTGTGTTTTTGCTTGTCACAGCTCGTCAACACTTCTTCCGATTTTTGAGAATACATGTTGTATCACATAAATATAATTAATTTGGTCTATTTCCGATGTCCACGTTATTTTGTCGACGTTAACGTGGACAGCGGGAAGTCACAAATTCCCTTCCCGTTGTCCACGTAAAGCGCTGTCTCCTAGGCTTCAACTACACAAAACTTAAATAAGACATACACAACATACAAATTATTTTAGATACGAGGGTTCCTGAACAGAAAAACATGGCAGAACCTTCGTAGCTATAAGAATGATATTTATGTGATACTGTGTAGTCTCTTAGTTTTAGCAAAATCAGTTTTTGCTACCTGAAGGAGTGTTGATGAGCTGGGACGAGAAAAAACACAAAACATAATAATTAAGTAACAAAGAAAAATAAGAAAAGAAAAAAAAGTTTTAAAACAAGCTTTTGTTGTCCAGTCGACACTCTCTCTGATCATATTTTCATTACAATTTAATAGAAATTTTCTTTAATTTTCCTCCTTTCTAACCATTTTAAGTCTTGAATTTAATTATATTCTAAAAGCATTTCCCCCAATCGTATTTCAATGTCGAATTGTGCGTGATCGAGCTGATAAGACTCCCCAAGTGGAAAATGTAACGCGTTCTAAAGGAATACAATAACTTCAATTAAAGGGATTCCAACAAATTCCGAAGTTTCAAACGGCTTTGCATTCTCTAATAGTATTTTCTTAATCCCGAGCAGATACAGATTAGGCGCCCTTTTATCTTACACTCTGAAAGATGTAATTTATTTGCACGTACTTTTTTTTTTTTTTTTTTTTTTTCTATGGAATTTTTGATATATTTAAATTACATGCACCTCTAACTGAAGGCATACAAAAACATAAACGAAGGGAAGAATCTATAACTGTCCGGATGGATGTATGTATGTATGTGGTACTCGGTCATATTTTTCAACTAATCTCGACGAAACTTGATATACGGGTTTTGATTGGAGGGGTATTTCCCCTAAAAAGGGGGAAGTTTGCTGCGGCAACATTTACCGGCCGACTTTGACAATGTTTGGCAGAAACATTTGGTAGTCAATTCTAAACAATAATTTCCATAATCGGTCAACAAGTTGTCTAGATATAAAGTGTCACTTTTTTTCATGGTCACTCAGGCGTAGTCTGAAACCGTGAGAGTTATTGAAAAGTAGTGTTAGGAGTTACAGGCTTGACTTCGAAAATAATAAGTTCTGCATTAAAATAAGTAGTATGTATATACAGGTGTAACATAATATCCCTATAAGCTCGGGGAGGGGGTATTCTACACATCATGGTGAATAACTTTAGTTCTACGACTTTTTAAATTTCGAAGTTTTTCATTCAAAGTGCCTCGTAAAAATCCTGAAATTCCCCTAGAAATTCTTGAAATTCCTCAAAAACTGAAACAGACAGAGCATGAGGCAGCCCCACGCAAGGTACCCGTACAAGGTACGAGCGTACCGTAACGTCCTCATGTTGTTTCACGTACGTTTTTGGAGGAATTTCAGGATACTTACGAAGCATTTCATGAATGAAAAACTTCGAAATTTAAAAAGTCGTAGAATTAAAGTTATTCACCATGATGTGTAGAATTCCCCCTCCCCGGGCTTATAGGGATATTATGTTACACCCTGTATTTAGTTTTTCGGACAAATAAAGTTATTATAAAAAAATGCACGAGCGAAGCTAGTTCTCTGAGTCAACTTGGAAGAATCGGCGTTTGTATGTACGTATGTAATGTCCGATGAAAACTTCCGTACCGTTAATCCGATCTTCATGAAATGGTATGGGGTATGGGGGGTATGGTATGGGGGGGGTAGATAGTATTGGTACAATTTGTAGGTAATGTTATGAGCCATATCGGTCGGGGGGTTGTTGAGATATCGGGGTCCAAGAGGGAGTAAAAAAAATAAAAGCCAGTCAGTCAGATCAAGTGGGGTGTCATTTGAAAGCGCTTTGCTGGATAGGATCGACATGATGCATAGTTTTATTAAAGTGTATGGTCGCGAGGTCTACGTTCGCAAAACTACTAGTATTATAATAAGTTTTCAAATAAACCAGTGTCATAATAATAAAAAAAATATAAATATTTAAATAAAAAGTCGAAATTTTAAGGAGTTTTACACTGTATATTCACATCCAGTTTGCCCTACTAAAGTAAGGTACAGGTACATAAGTAGGTACAGTCGGGAAATAAAGTGCTCGATCAGTTTACATCTATACATCAAATGAAACTCTAAACCGTGACACTTTTCACCTCGTTTTAACCGACTTCAAAAAAAAGGAAGAGGTTCTCAATTCGTGCGTTTTAACCTACTTCAAAAAAAGGAGGAGGTTCTCAATCCATGTGTATTTTTATTTTATTTATTTGTTTGTTTTATTTTTTATGTTTCTTACTACATATCTCCGTCATTTATGAACAGATTTGGAAAAACAAAATTGTTGACTCGATATACTTCCAGGTTGGTCCCATTTTCATCAAAATCTAGTTCTGATGATGGGATCCTTGAGGAATTGACGGAACTCCTCAAATATTATATAGTGATTTTAGTATTTTCAGCAACAAGTCAAGCATGTGCATTCAGAAAGTGCCATTTGTTGAAGTGGAACTGATTAAGTCGGTTTTTTTCCTGAAGTATTATTCATTCACAATATTCAACATTAACGTATACATTTTCTGTTGTTAGTAAATATTTAAAACAAGAAGCAGTACGATAAATCGTATTTCATTAATAATAACTAGGACTAGACTACCCTGAGCTACGTCAAACGGCCTGAGGATGCTAGTAAATTCTGAAGAAGGCAGGATTTATGAATAAATGATGGAGTCGACTTCTACACAAACTGACTGCCCGTCTAATGGCGATGGTCACGCGACTGTCGGTTATTTATTATTAACAACGAGTATATACACTACGGAAATATTAAAGTAATTAGGTATAAGAGCACAAACAACATGCAAAAAAAAAAACTTCAATCGATGTATTATTTTACGAAATATTTTTTTTTATGAAAAATATATTTTTCGTCCTTGTGCTGATCGAAATAAACCTAAACACGGACAGTCCACTATTATCAATCGAGGAGCTATTTTGTCCACCTTCCGTCTCCATCATCAGATCAGCTAGCTGTCACCATAATATTGTATTGTCATCAGAACTTGAAAGATATGCAAAATTTAAATCTAATCTCAATCGGTTGAGGATAACTTCTTTAAAATTCAGTTGCTAGATTTGACCCGAACCAACTATTATACATTCTGTGCCCGAACATACATACTTACATACAAACATTGCATGTTAAATAAAAGCTGGTAAAAAGATTTGAAGAGTTTGTTAATTACATCAATAGATTCATATTTTACTTTTTTGCTACAATATAACTAAATTATTAAAAAAACTACTTTTTAGTCCAAATATTGCAATGCAGTTAGTACCTATTTCTGCCGCAAAGCAGTAGTGCTCACATTGCTGTGTTCCGGATTGAAGGGTATGGTTGCCGGTGAAATTACAGGTACATGAGACTTTTCATGTTTATGTCTCAGGGTGGTGGGCGCGGTGCAATACCACATAGGGTGCGCGCTAGGTGGACGTGACCTATGTGATAATGCACTGTTCATAGGCAGAGGGTTCCGCTTAACATCAGGTGGGCCAAAAGCTTGATCTGTCACAACAAGTTGTTTAAAAAAAAAAAAAAAAAACTTTAAAAAGGCAAAATAATGAACAGAACTTAAAACCAAACCGCATTTAATTTGTCCCGTTACTTAGGTATCGTCCCTCTGGTGGCCTTCTAAGAATAATGTATGTGGTGTTTGCTAAACTGCCCCTAATTCGACTGCCACGGAAATACAATCAATTAATTAAAAGAAACAGGCCATAGAGAAAATTTCATTACATCACTAATAATGATGAGTCTGCGTTCTTCAGCTTTTTAATGGGATATTGAATTTACTGCCTTAATTAATAGTCGATTAGTAGTATTTTCCTTTATAAATGTCCTTGGAATTTTTCATGTAAATTCAATAAATACTTCCCAGGGACTTTGGAATTATTTTCATTGCAAGATTTGGATTTAGTTACTTGTGTATTTTTATGCTGGACTAATTTACGCTTCCTTGTCGGTTTAAGAAACGCTTTTATCTACACTCATATCGTAAAATTCGAATTATAAACTAAAAACGACTTTATATTGACTTACTTTATAAACACAATACCGAAATTCAAAAATAGAATCATACACGGTTTTTTTTTTCTTTATAATTGGCGCCGCATAATTGGCTTGTGCATTTGCCATTTTCAAATATCTGTATTTTCACTATATTGTATTTTCAATATATTTTGCAACGTTACACTCCTTCCAAGTCGTCAAAGTCACAGTCGAGTCATGTTTTAGTAAAACGGTGGCCAATTTTACTAAAACTTTGGTAGACAATTTCCACCAATTTCAAAAGTCACGCAATTCACTTCCATTTCATTTCACTACACTTGTGCTTTTTAAACGAGCTACATTCGTTAAAATGCCACCAAAATAACTCAAGAAAACACTAGGAAAAGAAATAAAATAAAAGTAGACAACGTCTCTTTTCGAAAGTGGCGGGAAGAGTCAATCATACACGGTTTCTGTAACAAAATAATGTTATAAAATTACTTTTTTTTTCTATTATAATACACTACGGCCACACCAAGGAGGATTCATACTCTTTTCCGATAGTCTGTGGTTACGCGCGCTAGATGGTATGCGCGGTAGAACCGTGTCTTTTCTTTTGCTTTTTCATTTGTCGCCTTTTATTTACCTTATTGTTTTTCTTGTTCTTTGTTGGTCAAGTAACAGTTTTATTGCATGAGTGTGGATAAAGCAGTGTATGAAACTGCACGTTACTAGGTATTAAAACACTCGTGTGATACTATTAAAAACTGAGCCATTTTGTGTGACAGTTTCATAAACATCTCTTTTAAATTTATTTATACTTTATTGCAGATAAAAAAAATGTTACAAAAAGGTGGGCAAATTATATCTACGATTTAAAAACAACGACTATCCATGACTAATTTATTAAGAACAATAGGTACATTGAAATTTAGGTACCTACTTACCATTCGATAACTACTTGCACACTTCCTTTGTTACAAACAGGTTTCAAACACTTATCAGTCCACAAAACTACTTATTTATTTAAACCAATACTGAAATAATGTTACACGTGTCACAAAATTAGGTGCGAATTAGTGATGAAAATTTAAATAACTTTAAAAGTTCCCTATACTCTCGCGCTGCGTATAACTTCAACCGATGGGCGGGTAGACATCCGCCCTAGACGAGAACCGGCTTCGGAATGAGGGTCGCTCCCGCCCGCCCTAGCCAGCGTTGGTGACGTTGGTAGAATGAAACACGTGCTCAAAAAGTTCCATCTGGCATTTAAAGTTTAACTTAATTTGTATGAATAATTCAGGTGTGTGTAAAATAAAATTATTTATGGACATTGTGGGGTTAAAAGGTGATGTGTCTTTTATGAGGGGAGGGAAAAGGATGAATGGGCAATAACAAAAAGAGGAATATGGTTTATCTATGGTTTCGGAAGGAAAGTACATTAACTGACAAAAGTGTGAATTTCAGGATAATAACATAACAAAAAATAATTTACACACACCCAATACAATCTTATAAATATATCTCCTTCTAAAGGTTGCCTGGAAGATATTGTTTCTAAGCGATAAGAACGCCCGTTGTACCTTGTTTTGTTAATTAGTGTGTACAATAAAGTATTTTCTATTGTATGCTAACAAGTTCCTGAAATTCCATGATACAAGTTGATAAAACAGTTTGCAATAAATTTAAGCTAGATAATCTTTTTTGACATTTAAAACCTCATATTACCTTCCTCTATTATAAATAACATCAAATGTAGTTTTAAATACTTAAGTTGTCTCATCGATTGTCGCCTCATACCTATTCGCGCGTCGAAAGGCCAACTTGCGCCAAGAGTACCCCCCGCCAACGTTGGTACACTCAGTTCTACGGCCGTGCTCGTCCCATCACGCCGCTACAAACACGAGGTACGTCAAACTTTGTTTGTTACTTGCTATGCGAAAATGCACCTTATTTTTTCAGTAATAGCGTTGTAATACTGTACAAATTTCGTAGGTTTACATTTTATTTTAAGACTGTCGATAATGTAGTGTAGTGAACTGAAAACCACTGACGTTTGACATTTCCAAGTGACATGGACATTTACAGACTTTGTAATGTTAGATCACATTTTGTAGATATTTGTAACATTGTGTGGTTGACTCTTTAGATGGTACTATATTGTATGGGTTGACTCAATCCGCCATTTTTGAAAAGAAACGTTGATCGAATGTTAGCTTGCTTTCACACGCATCACAACCACACCACATCGTAGCGACAAAAAGTGGTGAACCAGTGGTTACGTGTGAAGTGTCGCAGCAGCTTCTTGCAGTTGCGTTGTGGTAGTGTGGGTGGCGCGGCTAGAGCGCGGTGAAGCTGGTGGTCGCGTTGTGGTTGCGATGTGGTCAGTATAGACCACACGGTTGCGTTTGGCGGCAAAATGTGGTCCGTGTGAATTAAACTATTCATTTTCATACAAATCAACGCCCGCCCACGTGTTGTGGTTATGGTGTGATTGTGGTACGTGTGAATAGACCCTTATATTTACCGTCGAAGAAGTCATACTCCTGGTCGAAAGTCTCCCCAAAATTTTCCACTCTTCCCGGTTTTTGGCAGTTTTCCACCACTCTTTCTCGTAAGCCTCGAGATCGTCCCGCCAACGCCTTCTCGGCCGGCCCCGTCGTCGCCTTCCGTCTTCAGGCACCCAAGGAGTACCTATGTTCGCCCACTTCTTGGGGTGCATCCGACTGACGTGGCCAGCCCATTCCCACTTGAGCTTTGCTGTTCTGCTCCCCACATCGGCAATGCCAGTTATCGAACGCAGCATGGTGTTCCGCACTCGGTCGATGTGTTTAAGGCCGAGAATGCTGCGTTCCATTGCTCTCTGGCAAAACAAGACCCTGGCTCAAGATTAACTTTATGGCGTTATATTCGCACTCGGTATGATGAAGCTCATTGCGAGCATCGCATAACAGTCAACTTATGGGAGTGGATCAGCCACGACGGAGAACTGACGTAACTGCATGACGTGAGTAGGCACGCGACTTGCATGCCTTTCGATCTTCGCACAACTCGGAACCATCCTTACCTCATTACATACCTTCTATTCGTACTAAACGTGTCAGTTCTACTTAGTTACAATGCGAACTGCTAAAGATGGAATACACTACCGTCCTCTGTCTTTCCTGAAAACTATAATCTGGGTCTCTTCAAGGCTACAGTGAATAGGTGCCTTCTAGACATTTGTGCTCCATCTTCGGTCACATCGTTACTTACCAACACGTGAGATCATGGTCAAACATATGTCTATCAATGTAAAAAAAAAGTACCTGCACATTCTCAGACCCCGACTGTACATACACATACAAACATACAGACATACACTGTCAAAAACATTTAACCCTCCTGTTTTCGTAGCCGGGTAAAACTAGGGGCAAACTTCGTATGTATGCCAGAGGGCTCAAGCGTCCTAGTTTCTGTAATATGAGCTCCATGAAGCGATTGCTGACGGTCAGTATTATCTTAATTGAAATGTGAAACCGCTGTGCCTACGTTCTACTCATTAAACAGATGCCGTACGATGCTGATACGTACCGTACGTCTATCTAGTAGGTAGTTCATTATTATCTCTCGCCAGTGGCTTATTGCTTTTAGGCCGCGGGTTTTTTTTTTTATACTATTTGAATGACGGAACAAGCAGATGTTAAGCGGTAACCTCTGCCTATGAACAGTGCATTACCTCATAGGTCACGTCCACCTAGGACGCACCCTATGTGGCGTTGCACTGCGCCCGCCACCCTGAGACAGAAAGATGAAAAGTCTCATGTGCCTGTAATTGTAATGTAAGATGCTGGGTGCATTGCCACGCTAAATGGCAATACTAATGCGGTGAGCCAGATATTGTATTAGTTGTATTATTCGTTTGTATTGCGAACCTTCGACCAAAATAAGCTGCGAACTATCAAAAGTTTATCAAAGTTGTCTATGACCTCATCTGTCAAGCACTACAGTCCTTTCCGGCTACAAATGATCTATGTTGGACACAAAGACACAAAGGAAGGATTTGATGTAACTACATAAATCTCTGAACCCTAACTACAGCGAGATAATGAAAACGACTGCGTTTTGAATTTATGTTCGTTTGAACAATGTTTTAGATGAACCTTTTACCCCACATTTTATAGTTACTATTATTAAACTTCACCCTATCATCCCCGTAGTGTTTTGGGTAGGAGAATAGCGGAACAGCCTATCAAAACTACGTCTAAACAACATTCGTTAAAATAACAACAGTCAGCAACCAAAATTCTTCAAACTTATTCTTATGTAAGTACATCCATGTTTGTAAATTGTAGCAATAAAATGTCTCAAAAACAGACTTTACGCTTTAGAAAAAATTATAGGGAACCCGCCGCGCCATCTTGAATATTATTTCCACGGTTCAATATTGGATTAAAGTTCAACCAACAGACCTTTATATTCGATCCTTAGATTATAAAATAAACCAGAACCCGTGATACGCTTGAAAACTGTCACCAGACAAACTAGTCTCAATGAGAATAGTTTAACCCAGTCTGTCTGTAGTCGGCCGTGCGGCTAGTAGTCGTGTCGTGTGTCATGTGAATATGTCGTCGTGTGAAAAATTCTGAAAAAACAAAGGATACAATCACATTTCATACACGTAAGTATGACATTTATTTAAATATATTTTTGGTTTAAATAATGAATTTTGTTTACCATTCATTCTTTGGGAAAAAGTCAAGCGTCCATTGTTGCCATTATCACCAAAATGTTACCCTACTGGTGGGAAGTATGATAGGCGCGGGGGAGGCATTGTGTTTTGGCGACACAGCGCCCCGTACTAATAGCATCGTACAGTTTTACCCAAAATATAAGTCCCGATCGACTGTTTTCATTTGCGCAGAAAAGCGCAGACTGATATCCGACAGTAGCCAGTTGATTATTATTAACAAATAACATACCAAGATTTTAGCGCGCGATTGCTATTGGTAGAATGAAGGTTCCCGCGCTATATAAATTGGTCTACAGCTCAGGTACATCGGGGCGACTTATATTTTGGGTAAAACTATACGCACCTTTTGGTTTATTCTATATTCTAAGTTTCGATCATCATTTAACTTTTTCTCCAACTGTACTCTCTCTCCGGTCAACGACACGGGGCGACGATATCTACGTCATAGCAACCTATTGAAAATGTACCTACTGGTGCGTTATTTGCTTATCAAATTCTTACCGAGGCGAACTATGTTACATTTTGCACCTCGCTTCTAATAAAGATATAACAGGATTAAAATTATATTTGAACAGCTAATACGAGTAGTTGTAGGTAGGTATTTTATACTACTTGAATGACGGAACAAGCAGATGGCCCACCTGATGTTAAGCGGTAACCTCTGCCTATGAACAGTGCATTACCTCATAGGTCACGTCCACCTAGGACGCGCCCTATGTGGCATTGCACTGCGCCCGCCACCCTGAGACATAAAGATGAAAGTCTCATGTGCCTGTAATTTCATCGGCACCCTTACTCTTCAAACCGGAACAACTTCTACCTTGTTGTTTGAGGTAGAACAACAAATGACTTGTAACTATTATCAGTTAATCATAAGCATCAATAATGTTACTGCTATTGAAACCCGTATGACGGAATTGGAAAACGCTTTTAAGATGAACGATTTTGGGACTGTAAGTAAGCTCGAGCACACCGTTTCCGATCTAAAAACAACCCTCAATGACCGTGAGCAGGAGTCCCTTCTGAACGATGTAGAAATAACGGGTCTGCCGGAACAAAAGGGAGAAAATCTTGCCAACTTAATTCCTTTAATAACAAGTAAGATGGATATGCCACTTGATGAACGCGATATTGTCTCTGTTGAACGAGTGGGAGCTACAAAAATATCTCAAGAGGAGTCCACATCCACCGGGACCATGAGACCACGAAGAGTAGTCTTTCGATTTACTCGTCGCACAACGCGAGACGCATTGCTGCAGAAGGCGCGCGAGCGTCGCGGCCTCACGAGCGCCGAGCTGGGATTGGAGGGCGCTCCCTTGCGTGTATTCTTCAACGAGCGGCTCACTAGATCGAACAGGCTGCTGTCTGCTAAAGCCAGGGAGGAGTGTCGTCTCCATAATTGGAGATACTGCTGGACAAAGGGTGGTCGTATCTACCTGCGCAAGGAACATGGCTTATCAGCTATTCGTATTCATTCGAATGATGAGCTTCAAGCTGTTTTTCAAACTAACTAATAATAGCTGTCTATATGTAATTTACTTACCTACCAACCAATTATATACTTATTATTTTTATCTATCATTCTTGTATCTACTTTCCTATTAAATTGTACTAATATATTATCTGTAGGTATACTTGACACATGTACCTGTACTACCTGGTTTTAATAATAGTTAGTATTTGTTTATCTGTACTTTGTTTTACCTATTTAAGATAATGGTTGTGAGTGGGTAATTATAAAAGAATCTCAACATTCTGATGGTTGAATAAACCAGTTATACTGTGTAATTATTGATTGTATGTATAAGTAAGTACCTATGTTAATTCTACTTTTTCATAATATTTATTACTACTCAGCTTTCACCTTTGCTAACATATTTGTATGTAATTAGGTTGTTATTATATCTATAGTTCTTGTGTAGTAACCAGTAGGATTTATATTATATTTGTTGTTGTATTTAGTTCACCGAGGTTAAGTATATTGTATAAGTTATAAACTTTCTTGTTTACTGCTTTAAACATTGTGTCGCGCGCCGTGCCGTGTCCGTGCATCAATCAAGGTTCGCGCTGAAAATCAGCGCTGCAGGTAACTGCAGCATTATGCTGAGCGCGAACCTTTTTTGTCGGTACTGTACATCTACGTACTTACATTTGTTTTAGTTTTTATTGATTCTGTGTGCAGTTTCGGTCAAAATAAATTTTATTTCTTTCTTTTTCTTTTTCAGTTGAGCTATAATTAGATCGTGTCTTGGTAGATCAACTCCTTTGTCCTCGCTCATTCCCGTTACTCGGGGTTTGGGTTTCCTAATCATGTGGCGCCATGTATTTCGCTGGTTCGTGTCGTCTTTGGTTAGGCCAAGTATTGTCATTCTGGACATTTGTGAACCATGTGGTCTGAGGTCTTCCTCTTCCCCTCTTTTTAGTGGCAATGGAAAGGCATTTTTTCATGACGTGGTCTTCTGATCTACGCATAACATGCGCGTACTATGCCTTGATTCCGATATTTTATCACTTATTGGGGCAACTTTGAAACTTTCCTCTTATATAGTCGTATATAGTTTAGGTAGATCAACAGTTCGTTTGTATTTTTAATTTTTTTATACACCCATTTATATTATTTGTATTATTCTGAAATCTGAAATAAAGATTATTTTATAGTTGTACATTTAATCTTATGAGAGGATTTCGATGCAATTTTTATCCGATTGAGCATGTATCAAAGTCCGTTTCCTATACGATTTGATGATATAATTTTACAAAAAAATATCATTCCAATCCTTTTCATCCTTAATCGCCTAATTTTTCAGCGGTGGGGTATAAGTTATAACGCGAAATTACCAATACTAAATTTCATTTTTAACTTACTAAATCAAGCGATATTCAAATTATAAATACGCATGGATACTACATTATAATTCTGAGGGAATTACCACAATTGAGGGGGGACTGTACCAGAAGGACGATAGGAAAACATTTTATCGATAGAAAAATAAACTAAAGTTAATAGTTCGTGCCACGACTGAAGTCCGACGGCCTTTTGAGGAACTAACGGATAACAGAGGTAGATTTTCACTTTTGCACTTTAGTGCATAGAAACTATAGCGCTCCAGTCAACAGACTTCAGTGGCGCGGACTCTACCTCTAACTTTTGGTTAGATTCGATTGTTATTGGATGATTGTAAATGGTGCATATTATTGGGTAACAAAATTCGATAAATAAAATCAAGACAACAAAGCCGAGGGTTTTCTATAGGGGTTTTGTAAAATTATCTATATTGTACGAGGTATTCAATAAAAACTGCTTTTTCGTGCGGCGCAAGGCGTATTTTTACAAGCGTTTATTTAACTTGCAATGTATGTATGTTTGTCTGGGTGGAATCTTGCAACTAAATTGTAAAGCAGTTATCCTCAACCGATTGAGCTGAAATTTAGCATACCTGTTAAGTTCCGATGACAATATAATAAGATAGTGACAGCGAGCTGATCTGATGATAGAGACGGAAGGTGGACAACGGAACTCCTCGATGGATAATAGTAGACTGGCCATGTTTAGGCTCATTTTGATCAGATATGACCACAACGGTTACGATCACTAATTTAATAATAGCTTGTATTGAAAAATATAATATTCACAAAAAACTTATTTTGTATGAAGATTTCTGCGCAACCGCTGAGCTCTTAACTCTGAACAATTTTCCGATATTGATAGACGAAGTTGGAGTTGTCGGAATCATTCGGGATCAAGGATCTCAGAGGTCCTTGCTTCGCCAGTCCATCCGACACAGACAGCTGTCTAATTAGCGTGCGAAGTTGTGCATACGTCAAGGGAGAGGGGTCTTAACTTTGTAATGTATTCGGGGTAAAGGCCCTTTCGGAGACAATTAAGAGCGTCGAACTCGCTGTTTAACAGCTGTTAGGTACAATGAGATGTCTACAAAAGACTACAGATGATTCTTAAGTCGATTCAATCCATTACCGGTGCGACAAAGATGAAATATCTTGAAATTTGATCCCAGAAAAAGTTGGAAGTGTAAATAAGTCGTACATTTTAAAAGTTCGAACTATAGTTGTTTTCTCGAACTTGTTTATTTGTTCTTCTTGCTGGGATTTGGTTCATTTAAGTCAAAAGTTAACTTTATACGTGACTAGAAACTCGCCCCAGCTTCGCCCCCCATCTATCCACACACAAATACAAATACAAATACAAATATATTTGTTTTGCCAATGACACAAAAACTTACAACTAAAACATTATCCAATTAATTAAATTAGCAAAAATGGTCGTCACTCAGCGTATGCTGCGACAGCGCAAACGCTGTGCAGCGCTGGTTTTACGCGACGCCAGTGTGTTGGGCAGCACTGCGACACACGTGTTACACAGAAAAGAAAAGATGAAATATTATTAAATGCAATCGTGGTTGAGCTAAGTAAGATCGTGATTCAATAAGTATTATATTATATTAAATTATACTAAATAAAGAAATAACAAAACAAACAAAAGAGAAGAGAGAACATTGTGAAACTAATGCTGTATTAAACTAAACTAAATTAAGGCCCAGAAAGACTTCCTGTGGATGGTAAAAATTGTGAATGTAATAAATGTTTCTTAAGTGTGTTTTTAAAGGAGTGAATAGATTCACACCAGATACAACAAACGGCTAAAGGTTATATGTTACATTTTTTCCACCTTGGGTTACATTATTGGAGTTTTGGTAAGGATCCCTATTTTTTGAAAATATAATTTAGCCTATGTCACCCGGGGATAGTGTAGCTTTCCAACAGTGAAATAATTTTTCAATTCGGTTCAGTGGTTTTGGAGCCTATTCAATACAAACAAACAATCAAATCTTTCCTCTATATTATTAGATATAGATAGATAACTAGTTTCCGGCACAAAAAGGCATACCCTATATTGATACCTTACGTCGACGTTAGATCGATAGGAAGAACTGTTTGCTTCTGATCAATAATAATAAATAATAAATAGATCTATGGTAATTGTGATTGGGCCACGTAGCATACGTCAGCGACTAACACTAACGCTAATAGAACTACAATTTCTATAGATGTGTATGTCAAAAAATTAATGTTCTTAAGTAGGTCAGTTTATTGATTTATGAGATGTAATTCAATTAAATATATCATAGACAGATAGCTATAAAAATATTTATTGCACAGGACAAAAAAGCAGTACATAGGCGAACTTAATGCTAATTACCATTTTCTTCCAGCTAACCTTTGTGTAATGCAGAGTGGGTGGTAGTGCTATTCAAAATAATTATAGTTTGAGATTAAATGATTAACATTATTTACCTACTCTAAATAACTAGCTATATAAATACCTAACATAATATAATATATGTATATAAATAATTCAATAAATAACATAAGCTCAATTTTGTTGGACATTTTGCAATGACAACAATAAATAAATAAATAATGCTGGACAGTTTACACAACATTATCTAGCCCCAAGCTAAGCAGAGCTTGTGTTATGGGTACTAGATAACTGATATACTTAATACAATATATAACATAGATAGATATTTTTTATTATACATAGAAAATACCCAGAATACCCTGAACAAATATCTGCATATCGCACAAATATTTGTTCCGAGGCGGGAATCGAACCCGCAACCTCCGGCGTCGCGGGCAAACGTTCGCCCGCCCTAAAAGTATTGGTACAGTTTCATACTAGTGTCCGCGCGCGGCTTCGCTCACGTTTTACCGCAGTATAAATAGTAGCCAGGCAGGCTTACTTTTGCGAGGCAAAGTAGTGAATAGTGATGCAAAACTGCATTCGATATCCCGACTGTCGAACTTAGACAAACTTTATTTTATTTTATGCAAATTGGTATGACGGATCTAGCAGATGGCCCACCTGATGTTAAGCGGTACCCTCTGCCTGTGAACATTACATTATCTCATAGGTCACATCCACCTAGAACGCGCCCTACGTGGCATTGCACTGCGCCCGCCACCCTGAGGCTTAAAGAATAAAAGTCTAATGTGTCTGTAATTTCACCGGCACCCATACCCTTCAAACCGGAACACAGCAATGCGAGCACTACCGCTTTGGGGCAGAAATAGGTATGGTGGTAGTACTTCCCCGGACGAACTCTTTCACAAAAAAGCTCTACTACTAACACCTGTACCTCTCAGTAGTGAACGTCTGAATACTGTTGATGATGACGACGAGTGTCAATCACAGACGACTTCTATGATTTGTTTATGAGTCTATGCACTCTAGTCTAAAATCCAATAAGACTTAACCGTCCAGTTTTTATCTAAATGCGATAGACTGTCTTGATTGTATCGAGTTGGAGACAAATGTTGGTTCCCTAGGGAGGTTTTGCAGTTGCCACACGTCACTTGCAAATGGCTAGAAACGAATAAAAGGGGTCTGTGTTGTTTATGTTTTGCTATTACTTCGTTGCATTCTTGAGGGAAGCTTTTATCAAAATTGTAGTTTTCAAGACCACTGGTTATCAGACGAAAATACATGAGTAAGTGAGTTCAAGGTTATACAATTCATTTGATAGCGTTGTGATGTTTTGCACGTAGCAATTATTTTACAATGCATCTCGAGCATTTGGTAAAACGAAACGTCGCATTGCATCGCATCGCGTCATCACGTCGGGGTCACCACTTTAAAGGATATATTTCCCTATTTGTAGAAGGTCAAATAATACGAGTCTTACGTAAACCGAATATATTCCGCGGTTATAATACTATACAAGTTATCGATATGAATGGTCGGAGGTGACTGGATGCTTGTGTGGCCCTACTCGTAATGCAACTCTCGATTCAGCATTTCTGTAGCGACACACACTGCTACAGTTGTATAATTTATTATACATCATTTATTATTACTTGACATTGGCTAAATTGTAGGGAACATTTCAGAAACCATTTAAAAAACCATAGATTCAAAATTGTGTAGGAGATTTTATGTACCATGGAAAGTCTCGTTCGATTTCAAATTTACTTAAATCCCTAGTGCCGAAATAGCTTCATAGCAATACATTTTTTTATACACTATTTTGCATTCAAAGCATGAGTAATAAAATATAAAAAAACAAAATAAAATATCGCACTATAAACGATAGTAGGTACGTCACTACTAGAATAGCTCGTAGGCCTCGTAGAGCCTCGTAGAGCTTCGTAGAGCTTCGTAGAGGCTCGCCCTCTTGATCGGTGTATGTGCATTGTGACTGATGATAGATAGTCTAGTGTTCTAGCTGCGATGTTATCATGATCACAGAAAGCAAGGTCTGCTACTCTGAAACTACGTGACTAACACCAGATGACGTAACGATCCAGTTGATCGGTGTATGTGCATTGTGACTGATGATAGATAGTCTAGTGTTCTAGCTGCGATGTTATCATGATCCCAGAAAGCAAGGTCTGCTACTCTGAAACTACGTGACTAACACCAGATGACGTAATGATCCAGTTGCCATTTCATTGCAAAAAACGAATCAAATGAACTAATCAAGGTAAGCTAAGGCCAAACCAGCACGTCCTCAGTGGCGTGCACGGTGGCGATCAATGGTAAAACAATGAATCCGCCACCGTGCACACCACCGCGGACGCTGAACGCGTTTGTTTAGCCTTAGCTTCATCGACGTAAATAAAATGAATGGACGGGCCTTAGGGAACGATAGTTTTGAAGCTTCTAAACAGACCTAGCTAGTATACTTCGCTTCAGTCAGTCTTTGTCACGGTAACGAGTGACAGCTATGCTGAAAAATACCAAAATTAGATACCTAGGTAATACAATGCCTTCCTGTGCTTTTCTGCAAGTGCAAACAACACAAGAAATACAAATAAAGCTTCAGGCATCGCATTTCATTCGTAAGTAAAGGTTTTGTAATATAATTTTCATCAATTGATAAAAAACTTATAAATCGTCGTGTGGTAGGAAAACTACATAAGTAACACATTTTGCGAAATCGACTTTATTGCATGGTTATGATGGCCCATACATGTCGATGGACACGTCTTGCACTAGAGGACGAGCGACAAGGAGGACTACGCCCCAGGACATTATCTCAATGTTCCCCACTCTGAATGAAAGTTAACAGACACAAGTTTATACTCGTAGATAGTTTTAATTTTAGTCGACATACCTTTTTCTTTTTGATACTTAGAATTATTGTGTTCCACAATTTTTTTTCATTTTGTTGGTTTTATAAGCATTAGTCGTATGATAAGTTTGTTATGTCACTTACTTTGAATTTATAAGTCTGCTAAAATAATGTAGGTGTTTCAGTAGTTTTCTAATATTCAGTCTTGATAAAAAGAAATGATTATAAGTTGGTTTTATTTTAAAATGTATTTTAATATTATATAAATCTATACCCATGGATAGGATTGTCATATTCAAATAAGTAAATAATAGATCATTTCAATTATTTAAAACTTTGGCGAGGGAAAAATACATAGTCGTTTTTTTATTTTTTTCTCTTAATCAAAAGAACTAAAATGTATTATCATTAAATTCGAAAATAGATACAGTACCAATCTATAACATATCAAAACACGGACTGAAAAATTAGTTACGATAAAAAAGCTATTGCCATTTTTGACGCAATAAAACAGTAAATCGCGTTTTTCTCGCGATGTTGGTTTTGTTGTTGTTATTACTTATTTAGTTTTCCAACTACAGCGACGAAATATTTGACAAGACTTCACGCATGACGGATGGTCCGGTACAGACTGCAAAAAAATCTGATGCCTAAGGGGTATCGTATTGATTTAGAATTGTAATTTGCATTATTTACGTCAAAACATTGCTAAGCACGTCGCTTTAGGTAATTGCATATAATATGTAATGGCATGTTAATTAACCTTATAGCTTTCCAAAAAAAATCTAAGGTAAACAAAAATGGATAGAAGTCATAAGACGAGCAAGAACAGACGACTTTTGGAAGTGGAATACATTTTCCCGTATTTGCTCTGATCATTTTCTACACAATGAATTCTATACGCCAAAAAACGGTTAGTAGTAGTAGAGCTTTTTTGTAAAAGAGTTCGTCCGGGGAAGTACTACCACCATACCTGTTTCTGCCGCAAAGCAGTAGTGCTCGCATTGCTGTGTTCCGGTTTGAAGGGTAAGGGTGCCGATGAAATTACGGCCACATGGGACTTTTCATCTTTATGTTTCAGGGTGGCGGGCGCAGTGGAATGCCACATAGGGCGCGTCCTAGGTGGACGTGACCTGAGGTAATGCACTGTTCATAGGCAGAGGGTACCACTTAACATCAGGTGGGCCATCTTCTTGATCTGTCATTCCAAGTAGTATAAAAAAACTCATTGTGCAAAATTCTTAAAACTGCACTCTGCAGTTTCTTAAATACTGGAATTTTTATACATTTATGTTTCCGTACGATTTTTATGATATTTTCTTAGTTTATTGAGTGATGAAAAATATATTTTTCACAAATTGATTGAGCTGAAGACCTTAGGTGGACTTACTTTTCTATTGATTTATATTGTGTATGTTTGAGAGCTGAAAAATAGATACGTAACTACATAAAACAGATGGGAACCATGTATTTTTGTAAAAGTTTCATTCAATAATTGCATTTTTTTCGGCGATTTTTTGTACTATAAACCTACTGAAATAACTTTAGTAAACACATTGCATCTGTTAAAGTATTAAGTATTAAAAAAATACAGTTTTTAAGAAGTTCAATAATTTAATTTCACCTAGTTTATTTACAAGACCGCCAGGAGTGGCGCTATAGAGAAGAGGCCTTTACTCAGCAGTGGCTGGATAGATAGATAGATAGATAGATAGTTTATTTGTTGACCGTACCCTAAATCCGAATTGTCTTATTTTTCACAGACGTTTTCTATGGGTAAGGCCAGTCCATTTATTTTACTTTGGTCGAAGCTTAGCTTAAGTGATTGAACGTATTTTTTAGTAAAAACTTCGTGGTTTTATCTCAACCTTTTGAATAAATGATGATTATAATTGGATAAGTAATATAAGAGGGGTAGTGGGAGTTGATTACATTCTATATGGATTCAACATGGGCTGTCTCAATTTTCACTGGTGGTAACTCCATCTGGTGTTTAATCACGTGATCATCTCGGAGTAGCATAACGTTGCGAAGATTTTTTATTATTATTACTATAGTGGATATCAATGTTGCCAGTTGGCATTGTGGTCCAATCGTAAAGCCCAAAGAATATTAGGAAAAACCGATTTAAATCCAATATCATTCTGATTCCTAGCACCCTTTTATATAGTAGGTCAGGTAACGTACGTCACGTCTCGAAGCTTCGCGAAGTTAGCAGACTTGTGCATTCTTTATGCTCACCTGGTAAGTTCCCGACCCTGAAGATTCTATTATACGAACCTGAAAAGGTTAAGTAACATATTCATGGATTTTAAACTTTTACTGCATTTCAATAGAGACATTATAATGGCTTTTGAAAGTTAATGTTGTTACGAAAGAAGTCGCGTATGTTCTTATGCATAAGCAAAAAGTTTTACCGACAACACTGAAATATTTTATGTATTTTTAAAAGGCAGACAACAGCCTGACTATTTAATAACTTCTTGGACACGTCAGTTTTAAAAATAAATATAATTTGCACTTTTAATATTAAGTTTACATTTGTTTGGACCGTGGAGGAAATTCAGTCCCAAGCTTTATTATCATCTAAATAATCTGAGATTTTAAGTAAGCTTTTTAGAAAGTTTGTTTAATTGTGTTTTTAAATTTGTTATTCGACAATTTTAGCGGGTCGCTTGGGATCTTGTTATAGAAGCGTACACATTGTCCTGTAAATGATTTACTTACTTTATGAAATATTGGGAACAGCGAGTTTATCTATGTTTCTAGTCCTATATAATATTAGAAATTATAAATTTTGTGAGTGTGTGCGTGTGTTTGTTACTTCTTCAAGCTGAAACAGCTGGACGGATTTAGATGAAATTTGGAATGGAGATAGCTTGACTCCCGGAATAACACATAGGCACATTTTCATCCCGATATTCCCACAGGTTCGAGATCGATGCGGGTGAAAACGTGGGGCGCTGCTAGTAATTTATAAAGTTTGTGTGTGGATCTGAGTGTGTTTGTTACTTCATCACGCTGAAACGGCTTGACGGATTTGGATGAAATTTGGAATGGAGATAGCTTGACACCCGGAATAACACATAGGCACATTTTCATCCCGATATTCCCACAGGTTCGAGATCGATGCGGGTGAAAACGCGGGGCGCTGCTAGTAATTTATAAAGTTTGTGTGTGGATCTGAGTGTGTTTGTTACTTCTTCACGCTGAAACGGCTCGACGGATTTGGATGACATTTGGAATGGAGATAGCTAACGGAATAACACATAGGCACATTTTTATCCCGATATTCCCGCGGGATCGAGACCTTTGCGGGTTAACACCGCGGGTCGCTATATATACTAGCGTATATACTTATAATTGTTGCTTTTTTTGTGAACTAGATCATATCTTGGAGAACAAACTTTAGGTTTTCATAAATTAAAATTTCACGAATCATCCAATCATGAAATAGCACTATTTACACATGAACTTTAAACATTCAAAAACCCCAGCGCAATGAAACGGCTTAACCGATTTTGTTAAAACATGTCTAATATAGTATTATTTTATCTGTGCTAAGAACCATCGCTAGAAAACCTGGTTTCAAATAAAAAAAAGCATTCAAATCAGTTCACCCGTTTAAGAGCTACGGTGCCACAGACAGACACACACACACATAGCGGTCAATCTTACAATAAAACTATTTTTGCACCGGTGGTTTAAAAAAAAAAGTGATCCTACGCTTTATCTTAGAATAAATATGGCTTTATGACAATTCTTTACACCAAATAAAAAAAAATGGGTTGATGTTAAATCTATCAAACACGGTACTCTTCAAGGAGAACATAGGTAATAGGATGATATGAATAAGCCGTTTCCGAGCGTTTCCGCTATCTCTAGATCACGAGTAAAATGCCTCAAAAACGTCATTCACGCAACTTCGAAATAACGCTACCACAAATCATAAAATCACGAAACCTAACTATAAAAAAAAATAACGTGATCCTACGCTTTCTGACAATTTTTTGAACCAACTAATATTATTTTATTGGTCGATGATAAATCTACCAAAGACGGAACTGGTCATTGATTATGTTTCGTACACTATCTATATAGATCACGAGTAAAATGCCTCAAAAACATCATTCACGCAACTTCGAAATAACGCTACCACAAATCATAAAATCACGAAACCTAACTATAAAAAAAAATAACGTGATCCTACGCTTTCTGTCAATTTTTTGAACCAACTAATATTATTTTATTGGTCGATGATAAATCTACCAAAGACGGAACTGGTCATTGATTATGTTGCGTACACTATCTATATTATATTGACGACCTCTGTGGCGCGGCTGGCGATGGTTCGCCTGCGACACAGGAGGTTGCGGGTTCGATTCCCGCCTCGGAACAAATATTTGTGCGATCTGCAGATATTTGTTCAGGGTGTTCTGGGTGTTTTCTATGTATAATAAAAAATATCTATCTATGTAATGTATTGTATTAAGTATATCAGTTATCTAGTACCCATAACACAAGCTCTGCTTAGTTTGAGGCTAGATAATGTTGTGTGAACTTGTCCAGCATTATTTATTTATTTTTATATATTACTTTTGTCCGCCCGCGGCTTCGTTCGTGGTCTACCATGATAAAAAGTAGTTTATAGCTCAATCCCGGTCATAATCTGTATACCAAATTTCATCGAAATCGGTTCCGCTGTTTCGGCATGATTGATTAACAAACATACAAAACATCGTAACTTTGACATTTATTATATTAGTGGGATAACAAGTAACGCTACCAGACACAGTAAAAACCACTAAAGTTATCCGGAAATGGTAGAAGCCTTAAGAATACAAAATGGCCACCTAAAAACGTCATTCCGCAAAACACATTACAATGACATTACACGTTTAATTAGCGGCTAGACTACGTCAATGTTCTCAAGCTGCGAAAACATGCCATAATAGATTATAATAAGGTTTAATATCCATCGTTTAACATACAGCTGAGTCGGGTTCACCAGACGGACCCAGTGTATTCCAGCCTTAGAGCATTGCAAGCCTCCGTACCGGAGGGGGACGCCATGGAGTTCCGTGTTGCTCGATGATTCCAGCTATCAAATATGCAACTTCGTAGAATCAAACCACTTAGGTACTTATACCAAATTGCAAATGTTGAAAATATTTCCTATAAAGAGTATTTGTCCGGTGAGCCATGATCGCAATATTTTATTCAAAATGTCCACAATATAGATGAAAAATTGTTTATTTATGTTTTCAAAACGTTTTATTTTGTACGGTATGGGGCAATTTCGACGGCGGTAGTGCATTTCACCATTTGATAAAATAGTGGTTCGCCCCGAACTGAGACCTCGCGAATACACGCGATGTCGTTTACTTACTTTCATTAACCTTTCTAACCGACTTCTAACAACATTTACTGAGATAAATGACCATCGAATGAACCTTTGAGTAGGACTAAGCAACGGGCCTAAATACTACATATATACCTGTTGGTAAAAGTAGCTGACGAATTAATTAATAACCTCCTTTTATGAAGTCATTTACCATCTCAAAATAATCTATCATGATGGCAATATAGCAAGAAAACCATAGGCATCATCGTGTTTAGTGTATCGAAGAAATTAGAACTGCAACATTATTCAAATTCCTAGAAATGGGAGGTCAACAACGGACGTTATATTGGTTAATGTTTTATAGAGTACAAGTTTCTAAATTCTTCTATTTTAGACTTTTTCCTGTATATGTGTCACAAAAGCTACAAGCATACCAAATTTCAGCATTATTGCTGGAAGTTCTCTAGAGGTTTAGGATTCCCTAATATCGCAAGAACAATTAAATAAAAAATGAACTAATAAATAATTAAATATAGTTTTGTAGTGTAGTTTTGCAAAGCTCTTTAATATCATTCGCATTGCTGTGTTCCGGTTTGAAGGGTAAGGGTGCCGGTGAAATTACAGGCACATGAGACTTTTCATCTTTATGTCTCAGGGTGGCGGGCGCAGTGCAATGCCACATAGGGCGCGTCCTTTGTGGCAGGTGGACGTGACCTATGAGGTAATGCACTGTTCATAGGCAGAGGTTACCGCTTAACATCAGGTGGGCCATCTGCTTGTACAGTCATTCAAGTAGTATACAAAAAAAAAAAAGACCCTTTTAGATCTGACTGTAACACTTTTTTCCTAACATCCTCTTGGACCCCATATCTCGGTTTATTCCATCCAGTCCTACCAGTAGTTCGATAGTCGAACTGTTTGGATGTTTTTTTTTCCAAATTGTTATACTGACGGATCGAACTATTTGGAAACATGGATTTTATTCCAAACTAGCAGCGCCACGCGGTTTCACCCGCGTAAGTCTCGATCCCGTGGGAATATCGGGATAAAAATGTGCTTATGTGTTATTCCGGGAGTCCAGTTATCTCCATTCCAAATTACATGCAAATGCGTCCAGCCGTTTCAGCGTGAAGAAGTAACAAACACACTACACACACACACACACACAAACTTTCGCCTTTATAATATTAGTGTGATAGATTTACTATGATTATAATGGTACAGTCAGAAATGGTACTTCAAATGCATTTGTATCTTGAGAGGAAATTGTCCTTTTTGTCCTGGTGTGTCTTCTGTGAATTGCATCGTACAAACAACTTTATAGAAGGTTGGCATGTGAAAATTAACAATGAATGTAGAAGGAAGAAGGCCACTTAATTGATAATATTAAAAGTTTTTAAAGATGATGCCGCTTTGTATAGTGTTTTACGAACACAAATTCAAAATGAAGTGGCCCCATTTAAAAGCCGAACAAGAGAGAGCATTCTGAAGGATCAGCATATACAAAAAACCCAAATGATGCTTTTAAATGGCGACATCTCTGTAGGACATTATTTAGAAATTTTAAGATAAAAGTGTGTAGTGTCTAGTAGTGTCTTTCTCCCAAATGTTTCTAAATTAAATACTGATAGTATAACAACCACTGGCTTTGTAGTAGGTTAGCAGGGTTAATAATATTATAATTATTACAAATATAACCTTGGTCATTTAATAATTTTGTATGATTTACGTAAAGTGTTTGTATTGTTTGTTATTTTACTGAAGCAGTTCGTGGAAGATATGCCCAAAAAAAATAAAGCGGACACAATTTAGTTTTTCCACTTTTGGCCAGCTGATGCGACATCTTTGCACATCGTAAATCGATGACTGTACTTCGGAGTTAGTAAATCTATTTGGAATAAAATCCATGTTTCCAAATAGTTCGATCCGTCAGTATAACAATTTGGAAAAAAAACATCCAAACAGTTCGACTATCGAACTACTGGTAGGACTGGATGGAATAAACGCATATCTCCCTCTCAGTGTCGGCCGCCCACTTCTTTGATCAACAAAAACATCGAAGCTCTGCTCCGTATGATCGAAACAGACAGGCATGTGACCTACCATGAGGTTCTAGCTTCTTTAGACATAGGCATGAGTAAAATACAATCAATCCTACACAAACATTTGGGTGTGAAACAGCTGTGCTTAGTGGATCCCACACAATTTGGGTGAGGCTCAAAAAACCAACCGCGTCAATTGATGCAATGCCATGCTGAAGAAAAAAATATTTTTTGAAGGTGAAAAACCTAGACCTTATGAGTCATTCTGTATACAGCCCCGACCTCACACCTTGTGAGTATTTTTTGTTACCAAAAACTAAAAACCAGTTACGCAGTCAACGATTTTCATCACCAGTAGAGGTTGGCGAAGAGTATGGAAAACATGTTGCCGAGATCACGAGGACAAGCATAAATATTTCAAAATTCGTTTATTCGTATGGAAAAGTGCATTTACTATAGCGGAAAATATTTTTAGAAACAATAAAATAATTTTTGAGCATTTTTAGTATATTTTGTAATTCATTCCGGAATATTTAGTGGGCCTGCGTATCAACAAATCTTGAAAAGTAGATGAAATACCACTATCACCTAAAATAATGTTGCTTGGCTGCGAGCGCCGATGCTTTTTTGTTTTCCTTCGTTCTATTTTCCGAAAATCTCTTATTATTATAGTTAGATAAATTCATCCTTGACTCAATCTTGTCTAAAAACACACCTAGGTATATGTTTTTATAAAAGTCTGTATTTTATTTTTTCGGCTTTTTGCTGTTTGTACATTTTCCATACTGTTTGTGATGGGTAGGCATTTATAAAATACCTAATGGTTTGGTTCCCAGAAATATTTGGGTTCCTAACTCAGATTCCCTCCAAAAATCGACTGTTCGCGCCTATACCTCGCTTACAAAATTGCCACGTTGTGAATTATATATGGCTTCTCAACCAGAGAGGCAATTAAACTGCACAAAGTGTTGTATAATTACCAAACCTTGGTGCCATGAGCCGTGGAAATCGATCGGACAGTGTAGCTATGCGAAGCAAGAAGTCAATTTCGATGGTGGTTTCAGCGTAAGATCAGCGTTGTGTTACAACACAACAAATGCTGAACTGGACGCCACTTTGTGTCAGTGATGCGTGACTGGTGCTCAGAGGCACAAAATGTTTCATTGTTTTTTTTTTCTCTCTGTGTGTTTCATTTTGTATCTGCGTTTGTTGACAGAATTTTCAATTTTTCTATAAATGATTTTCTTTCTTTCTTTCTTAGAAGACATTAATATTAAAGAAATCTATTAGGAATCGCCCCGAACCCACACAATTTTTTTTAATTCTCTACGTCCCGAACCCACGATATTATCCAGATCTCCTTCTTCTCTTCTTATAATGGCTTCTGAGGAGTGCTCCAAACAATTTCGCCAACGACAAGTAATATAATTGTATTTTTTATACTGAAGTCATCAAGAATCTCCGTCAAGTCATAACTCAGTTTAAATGGTGGCAGAGAAACCAAGTTTTACCAGGAAAAAGTCCACCACTTCGAAACGACACGTTATACACTAAAATTTAATTACATCACATACTTATGTGCTATTTATCCAAGTTAAAATTACACCAAAATAACACGAAATAACTCGAAAAAACACATTAAAATGTAATTAAATAAAAGTGACGACGTTTCTTTCAAAAATGGCAGATTTAATAATTGATTCTGTATGTAATGTAAAACAAGTGTCTTACCGTTCTATATCTTGTCGACATTGACATTGGCAATATGTGGAAACTAAAGCCACAGAAGCCACAATCAAAATAAGAAGAATTGTTGAAGTCTCGTGCGAGTATATTATAATATATCGACCACGATCGATTTTTCATCAATCTTGAATGAAAAATCTCGATTGTCAAATCTCGCTGAAAAATATCGAATGTAAAATCAAGATGATAATGTGGGCTATGTAAATATGCGGATAACCCAATCTCACGGTTCCGCTAATAAAATAAAATGAGCAGTGATGTGGATTAGTTGAGCTAGGTACGAACTACCTTTAGATCGTTTCCAACGTCTTTAGATGGATCAACTGTTTTTGTTTGAATTTTCTAAATTTTGTATGTGCCTTCTTGTATTAGTTTATACTCTCTGTAAATAAAAATACTAATAAAATATTAAATATTTACAAAAATCCTATCCATTGGTCCTCACGATACAGGATCACCTTAGTGTGAGGGCCGTCGATAACACTTAACTTTATAATAAGCAGTCAGCTTCAGCATTGTCCGGTTTGTTAAGAACTATAATAGTTAATAAATGTAATAGTTAAGTTTATATGTAACCGATTTTGTTGATGCTGTAAATAAAAATTTCTTTAATTCTTGCTTTCTATCTATGAAGAACTTAATTGACCATAATTTGGACAATCTCTCGTGGTTATATTTTGCGGTCTGCGTATTTCATAAAATGTGCTAAGTGTCCTTTCACACGCCTGTTTCCGTGCTAATACAACTAATCATACATAAACATGTATTCTAATGTATGAGAATCGTGTGGTCAGAGTACTAATTACATTGTTCTTGTATATTATGGACTAAGTCAATTTTGAATTTCGCAAATAAACCACAACAGACAGGCACAGTAACGTCATTATCATCACAGCATTTAGACGTCCACTGCTGGACGAGGCCTCCCCCATAGAATGCAGTGGGGGGGGGGGGGGGGGGGGGGGTTGCCATAATCACCACGGATTGCGATCGTTGATGTTGGTATACCCAGGTGGATGCTGCTGCCCATCCCCTGGTTTAATCCCTTAGTCGGCTTTCACACATCCACAGGAGGAGACGGAGGTACCTATTCTTAGGCTGGACTCACCATGTCCCAGTAAAAATAATAAGTACCTAGGTTTATTTGACGTATCTGTGAACACGAATCTGTGCGCATCTCAATCCAATATTCAAGATGAAAATCCCCATACTAACCTCTTTAGTCGCCGAAATGTACTTCTATTATAGCTATTCCACGTTTATTGTAAAGTCTCTAAAAGTATAACAAAATATTTAGGTTTTCGATATTTCGTCAAAAGGCCAGTAGGTCTACCATGAAGCGAAAATCCGAAGTTTCGGACCGAAATTTCGGGCAATTCGTACCATGAAACACACTCATTGCGAAATCGGGCCCGATGACGGCCCGTGACGTTTCGTTCGTCCCAAACCCTACCATGAAGTGGTCCGACAAACGAAGTTACGGTACTTTGACAGCACGTTCTTCGTGATTTTAACCTCAAATTACACGAAAGCTCAAGAGGTAACTTTTTACTTTCGTAAATACTAATTTTATTGTTAAAATGCTTTCAATGCATCTAAAAGTGGTTGATTAATGATTGTGATGATGTTTTGAAGTTATAAATGTGTTAAAAGTGAACTTATTTGGTGTAAATGCACTTTTTTTAATATAGACATACGATTTAACATAGCATGCTTTGCTTTATATTTTAGTTATATTTTAGGCTACAATGGAAAGATTAGCTTTGATTCTTGAGGCAATATAAGAAGAAAATGTTGAACGTCGCAGAAACTGACGCTAAATGAGTCTTAGGTACATTCTTCGGGAAACCCACCCATTTAGGTACTAATATTATTACTCGAGTTTAAAGAAAATTATTCCCAAAAAAACATATTTGTACACATTTGTATCAAGCAAGCAGCAAGCCACAAGGTAAAGGTTAATGGTATAGCCACTATTTACTGAGTTTTTGCTTCATATCTTGAACACCATGATAGATTAAGAGGAGAAAAAATTAAAATGTATTTAATAGGTATCTAAAATTTATTTCAAAAGTTACCTAGGTACTAACAAAATTTTTATTATTTATTAGGTACACTATCTACGCCAAGTTCTAACTTCCGCCAACATTTCTTGTAAGCCGGCTTGAACAACCCTACACAGTTCCTGATGATGACGGTGATGCAGGTGATGGTGGTCCAGGGGATGTGAGCTGCGTGCTTCCACCTCTTGAAAATATTCTTGGAGAGTAGGGTTCTAAAAAAGTAAAATGTATGTTTAACTTACATAGACAGTCACTAAACTATGTAAATTGTAATACTTAAGTAGCACTATACCTGTGGGAATGCAGATAGATACACGAGCATCTGACTCTGGTTCACCGTAACCCTCTCCCATCACCGATATGATCGTAGATCCTGTGCTGACAGTAGCCCGGCAGTAGACGGTCCTCCCTCTGTGGCCGAGGCAGATCGTCGAGCAGCGGGAGCAGCTTTTTTGGCTAAGTTCTTGTTATCGCAGCCCAAACCTAAAATGTTAAAAGTTAGATAAACACCTATTTTACATATAGTTACTAATAATAGACACAAACTAATTAAATACATGAAATTTGCTTACTTTCTGCCATTGCTTAACATTTTGTATGCATCCGCCTAGTGCATTCAGCTCGTCTGTGAGCCGAGCCTACAAGCTCTTTGAACGGCTGCGCCCTTCTGTATTGCGTAAGTGAACGCGAGCTAACTCCCGGTGCTCTTCGAGGAATGTCAGGAGGGCATCCATTTAAGCTGTGGTGGGAATGATACTCATCTAAAATATTAAATACATAAAATGTTGTGAGTTGGATTTATTGGTCTCTGCAGATTTATGCAACTTATTAACAAAACAATTACTTACCATAAGAGTTTTCCTTCAATAGACACTTTCACAATGTTATACCGAACATAATAAGTAACTTTGTGGACGAGGAAGAAAAATACAATAAAATTGTTTGTATCTTGCGCCAAAGATACCATACTGAGAATACGCCATGTCTACGTCAGTGTGGTAAACATTTTTATGCGACAAATTTCAGTGGTTTATAAATGCTACAGTGTACTTCACAAACGAATGTATTTTTAATTTATTCGTTTTATACCAATTCATTTTTAGCAGAGTTAGATTGTAAGCGAAAACAGACTTGTCATCCTTCATTCACTCACGAACATACGTTATGGTTCCCGAACGAAAGAAATAAATCCGATGATGTTTCATGGTAGTAAAAGCTACGTCTTTCGTTCGTTCTTCGTTTCGTTCCGAAGTTGCGGATTGTCATCTTCATGGTAGACTAGCAGCTCATAACTAATTTAAACTTTTCTAAACATTTTATTCGATGGACACTATTGGACGCCAACTTTCAATTTCAACATGAAATTGAAACGCTTCGTCTCTTTGAATTTTATATTTGGTCGTGTTGGAAATATTTTCGTATTGTCCTCAAATAGTTCGTTATTGTATCTACTATTTTTCTTATTCCGGTGTAATATAGTACCACACACGGCTTTGAGGTTGATCAAAATATAGTACCACACACGGCTTTGAGGTTGATCAAAATATGGTACCAGACACGGCTTTGAGGTTGATCAAAATATAGTACCACACACGGCTTTAAGGTTGATCAAAATATAGTACCACACACGGCTTTGAGGTTGATCAAAATATAGTACCACACACGGCTTTGAGGTTTATCAAAATATAGTACCACACACGGCTTTGAGGTTGATCAAAATATAGTACCACACACGGCTTTGAGGTTGATCAAACGGTATCGGTATCGTATCGGCAAAATTATCTATCGTTAAATCCCTAAGTGTAGGTACTGCATGGTTATTTTGAAACGTTCGAAAAGCATTCCGACAGCGGATTCGGAAGTTACCGACGGAGATTCCGATAGACGTGATTCTAAAATATCCGATACCGAAAACTTTGAAATTAGAATACGAAACTTTATCTCAAAACATTCCGACAGCTATTTGGTGCCGGTAACTCTTCCGACAAAAAGTAACGAATCCGAAGACTTTTCGAACGTTTCCAAAACAGCCTTGCTGATCATGCGTACAACATTTCGTGGACTTTGATGAGATAATATCCAAAATAGAAGCTTTCGTTCACGTGCAAAAAGGCGTATGCGCCCTACCGGTACATTCCTCTTAAACTCAGGTAACCTAACTCCCAATATAATATACCTTAGATCCCTTTCACAACATCAAGTTTATTCTTAGACCGGAGCCAGCACGTCACCTGGAATAAGATTTCCAAACGGAGATTTTCGTCATATGCCTAGCAGTCCCATGTACTTCCTTTTAAAAGCAAACGTACGGCTTTCGTTAAATTTCCTCACATACAAAACGAACCATCCTATATGCGGCCGAGCGAAGTGACCTAAAAGCGTTGTCTTTAGAAATAGACGCCCGTCTACTAAAACGTCTGCGAAACTGGGAGTGTTCCCTTGGATACTATAGCTGCGAACCCGGGCTTTGCTCGGGTAAACATTAAGGCGATATGTTAAAATATCAAATGGGCGGAGTCTATTAAGAAACCAATAGCTGCAAGACAGTGACAGCGTTATTACTCACTTGAATCCGGGAAGAGATAAGGTATACTTAGATCTCTGCCGCTCGGAAGTAACTGACGTAAGCAACAAATGATAATACTTCGTTTTGCTTCTAAGTAGCAAATATAAAAAAAAATGATTACCTACTGAATAGTAGTAGTGTGTGTTTAGAAATTTATTTCTCAATAAATTTCTCCGCTCTCTCACCGAGAACCAAAAAGTACACTTAATATTTTGACCTATAACGGGTTTCAAAATGGCCAATTTCAAAAAATAAAGCAATCGAGAAAAGTTTTACCAATCGTATTTCTAGTCTATGAGTTATTTAGATTACATCCTCAAGTAATTACTGTATTAACATCAAGTCTGTAACCTTTACTGTTACTGAGTGAGCATAAACGCAACGACTCCAAAGTTTAAACATAGCGTCTGAACTTCTGGTCTTAAATATATTGCAAACTAAATACATACATATATCCATAGAGTAAAATACTTCCAATATCTATCGGATTTCCCTTCAAAAAGAGAGTCAGGTTTTTATCTTCCCGCTGCCCAGGTGCAGAGCGGTATGCGTTCAATGCTTAGAGCATTGCGGCCTCCGTACCGGGGGTTCAATGTGTAAACACTCCGGTTGTTAGTATTGGTCGCGCAACGAGTAATGACCGCTGACCTTTAATGCGCAGTAGTCATTTTTTGAGTCTGTATAGGGAATACAGCGCAATCAACCCCACCACTTTCGCCGAGCGCTCATTAATCTTTGCGCGACCTGTAGCCATCGAGCACTCCGGTACGGATTCCTGCAATGCTCTAAGTTAGTAACCAACAAAGCGCCTAGTTGATCCATTCAGAGGCTTGGTCAGAGCGTTCGATTAGCATCACGTGATCCTAACCCTAGTCCTAACCGAACAACCACCTCAAACAATGGTTGCAAAACACTGTCGATTCTGACGTCTGCCCAAGTCAAATCTTGTGTATATCAATAAAAGGAAGGTTGGTGTGTATGGGCTTTTTCCTAGCTACTTGCATGTGTGAGATTTAGTGAAGATAGCCCTAAATATGAATGAGTATAACACATGATATTTAGTCCATCTTGGTCACCGACCTAACGTGGTGTAACCAAAATAGAGCCGGTGACACGAAGTAGTAATAGTAACTAGTATGTGTGACCTATGTGACATATTAGGTGTATGTAATACATGTTTAGCTATCCATATAAATTATCTTCTAAGGCTAATCAGTCTAACTAACCAAACTAGTCTGGGTTTATAACTGTGTACCTACCTACTAGCAGCACAGTATCGTTTCTGAATGTGCTAAGAGAATATAATAGAATTGATTATATTGATAGGTACCTATTAATTAAGCATGAAAAAAGTGTAACTACCAATAATTGTAATACCCTCTTTAATCGGTTTATAAAATAAAGTTATGAAAATCCACTTACTTACATATTTATTTCTTAACACATGATCAGATCCACAATAAACTCATTTAGACAATAGGTAAATACACATATTGATATTAGCCGGTATGAATTACGTATTAACTAGTCTTCGGGTTTGCGATGGTATTAAATATCTTACTTACATATTGAACCGGATAATATCAACACAGGTAGGTAGGTACATATAGCGAGATACACAGTTAGTAATAAAAGTACTTCATACCTCTTGATAGCAGAACTTTACAATCCTCACTGTCCTTACAGGACATCGTCAACAACTTTTTATATCTTCACAAAAACATAAATGGTCACGTCATCCTTGACCAATCACAGCACTAGAAATATTTAGCCCAAATATATTCGCAGAACAGAAATAACCATGGCATATAATGCGATAAAACTCTTTTGAAATATACCAACTTGTACCCTGGTTCAGAATTCGAGATATTTTTTGTAAACAAACAAATGTCACCGTCAAAGAGACAAGCCAGTGGTAAAAAAAATTATTTGCGTGGATCATGTTTTGCAAGTACTGACCTGCGGCTTTTCCTACGGTATTAAATTTTTGTAATATCCGCCAGTGGGTTCGCTCGCGCGGTATGTACCTTCAATTTGCGGCAAATAAACACAAACCCACTATCTACTTAAGTTTATCTGACGAGTCAATGTGTAAACAGCAAAATGTTATATATAACTCTTACCTATTGATCAGTATGACCATTCCACTGTAAAACTGTGCGAAAAGCACATTCGTATTCGGCAAATAAGGAGAAACGAATGAAATTAACAAAATGGGGACCGTCTTTCAAAACAAAGCCCAATGTTTAGAATCTCTGCAGTGTTCCAAGTAACATGAAATATTTTCTACTAACAAATATATTTTTGCTTGATAACTTTGTTAATAAACAAAATAACTCAAAAATATATACGACAAAATATTGATTACTTTATAGTTTATCAGATCTGAGTTAGAATAACATGCCTAGCCTGTTCATTGGCCTAATTTAATGAACTACCATAGATCACCAATTTTTTTGCTATGGCATCCCCCCTTTGTTTACAAAAAATATCTCGAATTCTGAACCAGGGTATAGTTACTAAATTAAAATTTAAAATTAGTAAATTGTGTTATTTAGGCCAATATTCATTAAAATGGGATCGACCAATCACACAGATCGGTAAAATATATTTGTACATTGGTTATTATAACAAAATCTAGTTTTACAGAACCTTTTTAAAACTTACTTGATGAATTATACAAATTTTGTTATCAATCAATCTTATTCATATCATAAAACAGTACATAAACAACACGTAAACAAAACAGAAAGTTGTTTACTTCCAAGTCCAGCAAAACTCCATTATGCAACTATCCAACTCAAAATTGCAAAATAAAGTGTTTTACTATTTGACAAGCTGCTATTATTTATCATTTAATAATATACTGCTTATAATGTAACGCTAAATAACCTTTATTTCTAATTGCTAAGCTAAATACAACGTAAATTATAGGTACAAGGCATTTCGTTCGGAAACATGCACAATACACTTCGTTCTAAAACACACCCTATGGCTGACAAGATATTGATTTGACAATGACATAACGATACAACCAAAAGAAACGTTGTGTAAAGTATCTACTTTGAACATATAAATGTATTTCTTCCAGTAATCTGTCCGGCCATTCTGGTTGAAATCTGCCATTTTTGGAAGAAACGTCGTCATTTTTATTTTATTACATTTGAATGTGTTTTTTCGAGTTATTTAGTACTTGGATAAATGGCACATGTGTGATGTAGTGAAATTTAAGTGTATTGCGAGTCTTTTCGAAATGGTGGTTTTTTTCCTGTAAAAACTCAGTTTTTCTGCCACCATTTAAAGTTGGTTAGGACTTGACGGAGACTCTTGACGACTATACTATACATACATACATACATAGACACACGCCTTTTTCCCCGAAGGGGTAGGCAGAGCCACAATAGGCCTCTTTTCACAGTGGGTTGCACCATCGTGGAATATAGACGTGACAAGTGGTGAGCTCATCGCCGCCAAACTATAATATTTATATCACTTGACATTGGCTAAATTGTTGCAAATAATGCACAGAAGCCATTACCTAAGCTAAGAAGAAGAAGAAGAAGAACATATAAATGTATTTCTTCCAGTAATCTGTCACATGCTTGATTGATATCCTAAAAGTTATTCTTTTCTATTCTACATATTTTCCGAGCTGCGTGAAGAATAGGTTTTTAGCAAATCATCTCGCGTGAAATCCGCATTTATTTATCTTTTCTCTATTTTTAATTCTTTTGGGATTTTCGAACATTATCATAGGCTCCAATTTCAAATTATTATTTTTCCGAATTCCCCTTATTTAACCCAAGACGCGCTCTGTTTCGTACACGTCGCAGCTGTTTATAAGGTCCATTACAAAATGTACGTAGTGCCACAGCAACAAGCGGGACAACTCGTCCCACTCGATCGGAGGCCCGTACGTACTGCCACTTGTCTGCCACAGCAACAAGTGGGACACTCATCCCACTCGATCGGAGGCACGTACGCAGTGCCACAGCAACAAGCGGGACACTCATCCCACTCGATCGGAGGCACGTACGCAGTGCCACAGCAACAAGCGGGACACTCATCCCACTCGATCGGAGGCCCGTACGTAGTGCCACAGCAACAAGCGGGAGACTCATCCCACTCGATCGGAGGCCCGTACGTACTGCCACAGCAACAAGCGGGACAGTCATCCCACTCGATCGGAGGCCCGTACGCAGTGCCACAGCAACAAGCGCGACACTCATGCCACTAGATCGGAGGCCCGTACGCAGTGCCACAGAAATAAGCGCGATACTCATCCCACTCGATCGGAGGCCCTAGTCTGAGTTTCACAGCAACCTTCGTAACGATGCCGATTACGAAGATCGTCAGTGAATTAGCTATCATCATCATCATCATCATTTATCAGCATCATTCCGTCCAATATTGGATATATGCCTCCCCTAATTTCTTCCAGTCGGCTCTGTTCCCAGTATCACGTCTCCACTGGCGGCCAGCTACGTTTTTAATGTCATAGGTCCATCGTGCCTTTGGCCTGCCTGTTCTTCGGCCTCCTACCCAAGGTCTCCACTCGGTTATCCTGCGGCTCCATCTGTTATCCGTGCAGCGCATGAGGTGTCCCGCCCATTGCCACTTCAACTGTGAGATGCGTTTCCCAATGTCCGTGACTTTGGACCGCCTGCGAATCTCCTGATTTCGCACTTCATCGCAGGGATAGCCGTAGCATCGACCTCTCCATTGCTCTCTGCGCTACCTTTAACCTATATACATGTTCGTGTCTGTAATCGCCCACGTTTCGCAACCGTACGTTAACTTTGGCAGTATGCACTGGTCAAAAGTTCGCTGTTTTAGGTGTTGTGGCATACTTGATTTAAATATGTGTTTCATACTTCCAAAACTAGCCCACCCAAGTTTCACTCGTCGCTCAATCTCAGTTTTTATGTCATTCTCCATACCTATGGATTGTCCCAAGTATATGTATTCCGAAACTGTTTCTAGCTGGACATTTTGTACTTTTATAGCCGTAGTGACCGGTCTATTAGCCATGAATTTCGTTTTGTTGACATTTATTTTGAGTCCCACTCGGTGTGAACTGCGGCTAGTGAACTCGTCATCTGCTGGAGTGCTTTTTGATTTCCCGCGAAAAGAACGATGTCGTCGTCGTCGGTGAATTAGCTATACTAACTATAAATCAATGTGTGACGTTTCTATCCAGCGCGATTAATTGATATATAAACATTATAAAGGTCGGTGGATGGAGGTGGCTCATGATCATGCTTTGTGGCATTTTATAGGGGAGGCCATTGTTCAGCAGTGGAGTTCTGTACGCTGCGGATCGTCGCCGTGAATTACGTAGTAAATATTATATGAGGAAGCCTTTGTTCAGCCATGGACGTCTACCTTTTGATGATGATGGCGCAAGTAGCACTAAGTAAGAAGTTTGTGATCTCATTTTTTGTTCGTTCATTTTCAGATGCGCAGCCGATGATCTAAGTTGAAGTCGTGGGGTGAAGCGATGTCGCGCAGCGCTTCGGTGCCGTTCTCCCGCGTGGGCAGGATGCGGCGCGCTCTGGTGCTGCTGGCCGCCGCCGCCTGCAGCGCTGCCGCCTTGCTGTACTGGCGGCAGCAAACTGATGACGCTGCCCGTCGTCCTATGCACAGCATGTACTCGTAAGAATCGCATCACCTGAGGCCCTACCACACCCCGGACACTGCATACAACTAGAGTTGCCAGATGGTCGGGATTCGTCTGGATTCCCCGTTATTTCATAAAATGTCCTGACTCCCGGCAAAATATAAAATCTCCCGACGAACAGCTTATCGTAAAATCCTATGGCTGGCTCAGATTATCGTGTTTTTAATAATTTAAATGTTCACAAAATTTCGTGTTTTTCTTAGCTCACTCCGTTCGCCGGTAACTTACGGTGCATTCAATGCATTGACGGGAAGTTTCTGATAGCAGAGACTCCCTCATAAAAAGCTTGTTCTTTAATTGTTTTATTTTTATTTTACCAACGTAGCAAACAAGCATACCTGTTTTCTGTTATTCTGTTTTTTTAGTAGTTGTTGTTATAGAGGCAACAGAAATACATCATCTGTGAAAATTTCAACGGTCTAACTATCACGGTTCATGATAGCCTGGTGACAGACGGACAGACGGACGGATAGCGAAGTTTTACCCTTTGGGTACGGAACCCTAAAAAATATCTACCTATGTTATGGTATATCAGTTATCTAGTACTCATAACACAAGCTCTACTTAGCTTGGGGCTAGATAATGTTGTGAGAACTGTCCAGCATTATTTATTTATTTATCTTTATTATTTCAGAGGCATCGGGCCGCAGTGGTCGTGGATCTGCCGCGACCAGCGATGCGAGCGGTTACCAGCTTCAGAGACATCTATTCTCCAGTCTCTTCAAACCTGCAACATGCTGTGTTCGTCGACGCAGCTATGGCCGCAGCCCACCGGCCCTGTGAGCTTCGCGACGACAGCCGCGCCGGTCAAAGCTAGCTCGTTTAAACTTCAAATCTTAGCAACTCCATCCAGCGACGTAACTGAACATTTGTCTGAAGCATTCGCCCTTATGCTGGAAGAATTACGCGTGCTGGAAAGTAGCTCAGCATCGCGGCATGCAGACCTTGGCGCGCCACGAGTAGTCACCGTTCGCGTAATCGTCAACGGCTCCGGGGATCCACGGATGCGCCTTGACACAGACGAAAGCTACAAACTGCAACTTAAACCGGAAGGTTCAGAACTTGTTGTCGATATATCAGCTTACTCCTTCTGCGGTGCAAGGCATGCCTTCGAAACACTGTCACAAATTATCTGGTTTGATCCTTATGCCGGTTCACTATTGATACTAGAAGCGGCGAAGGTGACCGACGCCCCGAAGTTTCCATTTAGAGGACTGCTGCTAGATACGTCTAGAAACTTTTACTCGGTTGGTGATATCACGCGGACGATTGATGCAATGGCCGCGTGTAAACTGAACACGTTTCATTGGCACGTCAGCGATTCTCAATCGTTCCCTCTGCAACTGGAGAGTGCACCGCAGTTGGCGCAATACGGGGCATACGGCCCAGGTGCAGTATACACAACTGATGATGTCCGTGCAATAGTCAAACACGCAAAACTGCGAGGCATCCGTGTGCTGTTAGAAGTGGACGCACCAGCGCATGTGGGCCGTGCGTGGAGCTGGGGTCCGGCCGCTGGACTGGGTGATCTAGCATACTGCGTCGAAGTTGAACCTTGGAACGCGTGGTGCGGTGAACCTCCTTGCGGCCAGCTCAATCCTCGCAACAAACATGTTTACTCCCTACTCGAGAAAGTCTACGCCGAGATTATTCAGCTAACCGGAGTCGACGACTTGTTCCATTTAGGAGGGGATGAGGTCTCGGAGCGGTGCTGGTTGCATCATTTCAACGATTCAAATCCTATGGATCTTTGGCTAGACTTCACACAAAACGCGTTGCGAGCTCTCGTGCGCGCCAATGGTGGTAAAGCGCCTGAGTTGACGTTACTGTGGTCCTCAGGTCTGACACGGACACCGTATCTGGAGAAATTAGACTATCGCCGCTTAGGGGTGCAACTATGGGGATCGTCGCGTTGGCCTGAATCTCGAGCGGTACTCGACCATGGAATCCGAGCCGTACTCTCACACGTAGACGCCTGGTACTTAGATTGTGGATTCGGCTCATGGAGGGATAGCTCTGACGGGCACTGCGGGCCGTATCGCTCGTGGCAGCAGATGTACGAGCACAGGCCCTGGACTGAAGAGAACTCTTCTTCGGACGTAGATTCGGAATTAAACGTAGCACCGCCTTCATGGCCGTGGCGTATCGAAGGCGGTGCCGCCTGCCAATGGAGCGAACAGTTAGACCCAGGAGGTTTAGACGCTCGCGTTTGGCCACGATCTGCTGCTGTAGCGGAGCGACTATGGTCTGATCGCGCGGAAGGTGCGGAACCTGATGTTTATTTGAGATTAGACACACACCGCGCGAGACTGGTAGCTAGAGGAGTAAAGGCAGCGCCACTGTGGCCACAGTGGTGCTCGCATAACCCACACGCGTGTCTCTAGCCTCAGCCCGTGCGACGTGCGCTGAACCAAGTGAATAATACGCTTGTATTGCTATTCGTTTTTCGATTACAACCGCTGAGTGATACAGCCCCACGAGGATGTGAGTAAACTACGATTGCCGGGCACGAAATGCTGTAAAAAGCCTATGGAATCTTATGCAATCGGTCAAAGTTCGAGTACGCCTCGTCACTTTGTAGAAAATATATATCTTACGACGAAGTTTTTATGAGTCCGTGAATGAAAGTACGTGCGTTGTACAGACAGCAGCATGAATTGGTTATCCCCTGCGTGATTATAGATGGAATTACAACAATTAGCATAATTACTTATATTCCTAAATTTTTGTTATCACGTGTCTTGAAACCTAAGGTTTACATGGTTTTAGGTTCGAATTGGTATCATTAAAATAATTTTAGTAAAAAATAATTAAACACTTGGTCTATCTAAAGATCGTTGCAAACTACCTAATGTCATTCAATTAGTTTTTCAGTGATTTTTTTGTTCATTGACAACGTAATCGCTATTTGAATGTTACTTTGTCTACGGCCTCAGGTTTAGCTATCTCTAAACATCGAGCACTCCGGTACGGAGGCCTGCAATGCTCTAAGTCTCTAAAGTGTTGATGAGCTGCGGTTAGCAAAACACACAATAACATTTTAATTTCGCGCCTCAAGCGATACGTTCCACCTTAAACACACCGGGGTATACAATTTGTGATTACCTAATTGATTAGTTTTAAGCGTAGATAGTGATTTGTACAGAGCATGCTGACCTCGCGAGCTAGCCGATAGTTTGACTAGTTAGGTACCTCATAGCAACTTTAAGGCTGGCCTCATACAGCCGGAATGTCTCTCTGAATTAATAATCTGAATTCATATTATTTTTGTATTTATTTTGTATTTATTTTAAAACATTACATCCATTCTTACAGATTCTCTTCCTTTTGATTCAGAAAGCCCGGAATTTCATACATGATTATGTGCCACACCTTGATTTTTTCAGATTATTAATTTCTCAGATCGATCTGTAAGAATGAACTGACGAGAGTTCTGAATTCCTGATCGGAATATTTAAGATTATGAATTCATAACGCGCGTAATTCCTACATTTGAATAGAGCGGCACACACATACTGAAATCAGATTATGAATTGTAGTGCGATAGTATTAATTCCTCTTCCATAATAGACGTTTGTATGTGCCGTGAACCACGAGACTACTGATCAATCTGAATTTTTAAGATATTTGAGAGGCAAGGTTCTGGAATGAGGATTATGAAATTCAGATTATTAATTCAGAGAGATATTCCGGCTGTATGAGGCCAGCTTAAGGCCGGCCTCATGTAGCCGGAATGCCTCTCTGAATTCAGACACGGAAATCATAGTATGCAATCAAACGGCCGGAATTGCATACAATCATAATCGGAAATAAAAACCGGTCTTTTTTTTATTTCAGGTCTGTCTTACAGTTATGTCTCCGACAAGCGTTATGAATTCCGGATTTGAACGATTTTGTAGGGAATAGCGCACACTCTGAAAATCAGATCCGGAATTTGTAAGAAAGGCAAGTGTCTATTTTTACCTGACTGTGAAGCCAAAATAGAAGGTTATGTGTTTGACATGTATGTATGTTCGTCCCTATGTTCCCTCGTAACTAACTACTAAACAGCTAAACAGATTTTGATGAATGATATGTCGTTAGATTCTTCTTTATTGCGCGAATGTCACTGGGTATACACAAATTATTAAAAAAAATGCGCCAAAATGAATCTCCACAACAAAATTTTTTTTAGGAGATCATGTCATTGTTTGTATCTAAAGATAGGTTTTGATGAGCACATTTTGAGATGGCTCATCGTTCGCGCGCTTCAATCAAGCGACAAGATAAGCTGAAGATTTTCCGTAGTTTTCAGATATTTAAACTTGATTATGACTTCCGTCTTTGATTTCAGAGAGGCATATCCGACTGTGGGAGGCCTAACAACCTATTTCCGCTAGTTTAATTCGCCTATCAATAAGTGAATAGGCATAATTTGATTGGTACAAAACCCTCCACTCGTAAACGCGTAACTTAATCGAGTGTGGTTGGTTTTATCATATTATCAGAAATAATGCTAGTTCCGTTATCCGTCTTCTCTTTTCGTAGACTGCCTATATCAATTTATGATTTAATAATGTATCATGTATGTATGTATCTAATATCTTATAATACCACTATGGCTTGCCCGCACCAAGGCGATTCTGTGTTCACAAAAGAAACATCACCTCCCGACATATCTACCTACACACGCCTTCCGTAAATTACGTACTTATAAACTTATCTTGCCACGAGATAGAATTACGTAGTAACCGTCAATTAATCTTGCCGGCCGCGAGATACATACCTCCAAATAGACCCATAAATCGCCTACTGCGCACACAGTTGGCAGTCTGACATAATTTTAAGCTTAACGTATTTATTTTATTTTGAGTTGTTTGTATAAAATATTTACTATGTACGCTTGCAGAGATTCTATACTAAAGGATCTTGCCGAGGCTTCGTACCAATTGCGTGAAAACCAAACATATTTCATAAAATTACCCATACTTTTTCAATTACATAAATATTTTCTATAGATTTACACGAATCCGCCATCTTAAAATAATGTTTATAAGTATTTCGTATAATTTATTTCCGTCGCTGTGCGCCGCCGCCATTGCAAGGCAATGACCAATAACAGCCAATGAACGACCCTCGGACAAACATAAATTATTGTAGTCTATGCTCAAAAATTACAGCACGTAGGAGGTTTTTACGCTGTGTTACACTTTCTACGGCATACGGAGGCCGCAATGCTCAAGTTCTACGGCATAACATGACTTATAGATCTGTGATCGGAAATGGCTTTGAAAAAATGTGCATATTCTATTTCACGACAGAAGTCCTGCGGGCATTTCAGGAGTTAACGGATATCAGTGAGAAAATATACTTGAGACTTTTGAGCATAGAAACTACCGCCGCAACCAAGGGACATATAATACAAATAGACACTACAGAAATGACACTGGCGCTTGTGACCCATTCAAAAGTAATAAAATGCACTAAATACTTATTCACTCGCGCCGGCTAAGTCATCTATCTAATCATTACAGACCGGCGCGGTAGTACAGAGCATGCCGCGCCTCGCGCCGTCGCAATGTCCGCTCATTAGTGCTCGGTTTACTAAAAACAACTTATACAAAAGAACAAAAGCTACTTAAGGTGGTTGCTTTTTCATACTAACGTACTTTACAAAATATATAAAAGCCAACAACAGTAATTTCAGTGTAAAATTATACTTTGTTTGCCCATATTTGGTGAAATACGTTAGCATGAAAAAGGAACCCATTGATTTTAATTTTTCCCAAGCATTTTTTATTCGAAATCTTGTGACGTCATCATCACAACCTTTCGGCGGATGATCGGTAAAGGCGTGCGTACCGTGAAACGACCGACGTCTCTCCGAATAGTTTTTTAAAGGCTGCCTAAAGAATAAAAAACAAGTAAGTACCTAGTAAAGTGTTGTCGCGATGGTGCAACCCATGGTGAAAAGAGGCCCATTTGAGGCACTGCCTACCCTTTCAGGAAAAAGGCGTGTGTATGTATGTATCTCTTAATGATTTTTTTTATTGTAATAGGTTCCCATTGTGTATTTAGGTTCCCATTGTGTCAAAGTGCATGGGCGCTTATTGAGTTTCTATACAAAAATCCGTGTGTCACCACACGTCTTTTCCATAATATCTGTTTCAAGCCCGTACCATGTAAGTTTAATACACGTATGAATAGCGCTCGTAGGTAACTATTAAATCTTTTTTATCTAGGTATGTGTCATTACTTGCCAAAATGTAAATTTACAGTGGTTTCACAGTTCAAGGGCTCAGTGACGGGAGAGGCAACACCGATCGTAACCGTTCGGTGTAAGTCACTTCTACTTGGTTATTAGCTATTCACAAGAAAGTGACTTTTTGGTCAAACGGACTCTAAAACAGACCTCTTTGCATAAAAGCAGTTATTTTTCTTGGTATAAACCATGAAGTTATTTACCTATAACTTCATGGTGTAAACATAAAGCTCATGGCTGTTTGTGAACAATATGCTAAATCCCACGGTCTGAAATATAATATACTGAAGACTAAAATGCTAGTATTCAGAGCTGGAAAAGGCCCGGAGAGGGTGCCCGATGTATACTTAAAGGGGTCAGCAGTAAAGGTTGTGAAACAGTTTAAATATCTAGGACATATTATCACCGAAGATCTGAGTGATGATCATGATATTGAGCGTGTAAGACGGAATCTGTCCATCAGGTGCAACATGCTCGCGAGAAGATTTGCCAGATGCAGCGATGACGTAAATATTACCTTATTTAAAGCGTATTGCCTAAGCATGTATACATGTCAGCTCTGGTTTAAATACAAGCGAAAATCGTATAGCACTATAAGGGTGCAATACAATGACGCTTATCGCATCCTTATGAAAAAGCCACGAGTCTGTAGCGCGTCGAGCATGTTCGCTGATGCACGGGTTCCGGATTTCTTCTCCATCATAAGATCACGAATAGAGTCCTTCTGGAGTGGGTTGAGGAGTTCAAAAAACGGCATTTTGCGGTGTATGGCTGAAGGCTTATAGCCCCATGTACAGATTTTCGATCTCTGTGCACCAGAGCGGGAACAGGAAATAATAGGTATTTTTTATTGAATTAGTATTTTTTTTATTTTGTATATGTAGTACCTATTTTAATTTGACTGCATTGTAATTGACCTTTTTTTTGTAATTTTTGTAATTTTTTTTAATATATGGGTTTTTTGCCTGAAATAAAGAATATATTATATTATATTATTATTATAAACAATGTGACAGATTGACAGCGTCTTTGTCTTTCTTGTCAAAATATTTTCTTGGGATGGATCGTAGACAGAGTAGCTATTCTCGCTCTACGGGATGGATAATTAATTCTCTAGGAGAAAAGCTGCGGTCGTGGTCGTCACTGGCTGGGTGGGTCTGTGGCTGGCTTTATAATCCTTCTCCACCCGTCTCGTACCGCTGCCGTTCTAGTGAATTCATGCAGTGAACTGTCCAAAGCTGTCTTGATTTGGTCAGTCCGTCTCATGGGGGATCTGCCCTGTGCGCGTGTGCCCTCAACTCTACTCTGAACCACAAGGCGTTCAATGGACACCTCTCCGTGTCGTGACACGTGTACGAAGAAAATGAGGAAACTGTTCCCCATATTTGTGAATAGCTATTGTAAATCTTAAATATTTTGTAACCAACTTATTTGTATTATTGTTTCTTTTTACCAATAGACCCCACTCATCTCAGTCGGCTTCTTGCCTGCCACGCTTGTTTATGCACACATTTTACATAATGAAAAAACGCTTGATATAGGTACCTATGTCCTCTTAATTGTAACTACCTGAGTGGTAAATATGCCAACTATGCGATCGCTCTCACCCATAAACCAAACGGATGTGAATACCTACATCCTTTATGAAGCCTAGGTCCATAAAAAAACTAATATTTCCCTGACTTAGGAGATACTGAAGAATGCATTTTTTAGGTACTAACCTCAAAACTTTATATCCCAAAAACTATGAACTGCGGATATGAATCTAAAAATGATTTTATGGTAAAGAAATAACAGTTTACTATCTTCTAAATACATTAGGTTTTATTTTGACGCAATTATTTTTGATGTGGTACGAGCCGCCATGGTTAAAAAATCAAGATCCTTTCCTACATGTGCATGAAAGCAGTCTCTGCGAGGCGTTTCCTTACAGCACGCTGTTCCTTTCACCGTTGGTCACGAGGCCCTTTTCAGGGCCACCACAATTCAATCTGGTCCATCTCACGCATGGTGACCAAGACAGAACCGGTGACACGATGAACTAGTACTATATTTTCTTGTAGCTTTTAAATTTTGTTATTGATTTATGACTAATTTTAATAATAATTATGACTTTGTTTTGTTTTTTGTTTAACGTGTTTTTATTTTGTAAATAGAGATGCAATCATTTTGTAAAATACGAATGACATGAGATTATTTATTTTAAAATAAAGTTTTTTTTAGTGTTTAACTAGAATAGATATACTTAACATTATCAAAGCAGTATAATTGAAGGGAGCGATGCTACTTTTTTTGTAATTTTTTTTGTCCTAATGGAATAAATTATCTAGTACGTGTCCCGCTATAAGACCTTTGTAAGTTTGGACGCCTAATATTTTTGAAAAGCGAAATGTGATAGGTCGTTTAGATGCGTTTTGACCAATTGACCAAGCGAGCGAAGTCTTTCAACAACTGGCAAAATGTGCTTTCATCTGTCCGGATGTAAGTTGTTACTCACGAACGTAGCTCATCTGTAGAAACAACAGTAGAACCTCTTTGAACACAGGGTATTTTTCAACTCATCTTGATGAAACTTGATGGCATAGTATTAACCGTCGGGATATGCATATGACAGTCATACTATGCGTACAGATCCACCAACTTATCTGTAGAATGAAATGTATTTAGTTTTCTATTATCTACATACATTTCATTCTACAGATAAGTTGGTGGATCTCTAGTAGGTATCCTATTAGTCGGTGATCATACTCAAGTTGAGTAGCCTCCTGTATAAACACAAATCACAAAAAAGCTAGACATGACTTTTTTTTTTTATCATTTTAGTACCTTGTACGAGTTTTAATAGCACCATATCTTGAAAATGTGTTGGAGCTTTAGGGTTTCCTCAAAAAACGGTAAACCTTATAATTGCATGATAACCTTACATAACATATACTGTGTTAACAGTTAATCATTCTCAGTCGATCCATAAAATAAAAATGAGTTGATACTCTGTCCAGTTTTCGGCTTGGGCGTTTTCATATAAATTTGACAAAAATATCTTTACTTGAGTTAGTTCTGAATGAAATACGCTGGGTTTGGAAAGGACCTCTGTGCTACTTCCAATAGTAAGGATTTGATAGGAATGTAGAGTGGTTACACCGAAACGTAAGACACTAGGGATTGTGGTGTTTAAAAACAATAAAATCCGCATTATTGGAGCTTTAAACAAAGATAATCCGCACATATTTCGCATTTCAAAAATATAGCCTGTATGATATTTATTTCTCCCATGATGTGTAGGTATAATATGTCTTATAATGTTTATTTCTCCCATGATATATAGGTATGATATGTCTTATGATATTTATTTCTCCCATGCTATGTAGGTATGACATGTCTTATGATATAATTTCTCCCATGATATGTAGGTATGATATGTCTTATGATATTTATTTCTCCCATGATAATTAGGATGTCTTATGATATTTATAACTAGCTGCGAACCCGGCTTCACTCGGTTAAACATTAACTTCCGGTCATAAATATATAGAACTATGCTTCCAAAGATAATTGAATAAGTACTACTTCATTGAATATTATTCAATGAGAACAAAGAAACAATGTTCAGCCAATTTGTACGCCAAGTTTTGCACAGCATGATATTTTTAAAACATGCAGGTTTTGGAAAATCAGGCTGTGCATAATCATGTGTGTACCTACATTATCATGTTGTACAATAAATGGACTCGTCAAAAGCATACATACATATATATATATATCAAACCCTCTGAGGCCGTGTTTCTCTATGCTATAGTATCAAATGGCAGCATTCGGACGGAGAATCTCATGGCTGCTGTCAGTTCTGTATGCATTGTGTTTATAATTTTAAAATGGGATTCTGACACTGCCCGTGCGAAGCCGGGGCAAATTGCTAGTTGTTAATAAATATATATAGATATTATTTGATTTTAGTATGACACATGCCTATAAAGCTAAATTGTGTTTTTTTCTTGTATATAGAGGCTCAACTGAATCGTTAATGCAATTAATGTTAATTTATAAAATTTTTGATGATTCTGATAATGTGATCATGGACATGCACAATTTTGTACATTTTGTAAGTAATGTTTGGTGCTATAGGGATTTTTGTGGTGTACTTCTACGAAATAAAGAGTTCATAACTATTTGTCTTATTGTTTTTCTTTGTCTTTTTTTTCTTAACCTATATTGTCCCACCGCTGGGCAAAGGTCTCCCCCAAATTCCTCCACTTGTCCCTGTCCCTGGCAGTCTCCCACCACTCCTTGCCAACTTAATAATTTGCATCCTCAGCTGTGAAGTGACTGACAAGTAATCATAATCATCAGCCTATACAAGTCCACTGTTGGATATAGGCCTCCTCATAGATAGCCTCGAATCCAACGACTTCCATAATGTCTTTGGACCATCGAAAGGGTGAAGGGGCCTTCCTACACTGTGTCGTCCAGTATCAAAAACGACGGAACCGACTTTAAAAAATCTTTGACTGATTGAAAGACATAGGTACAACATTTCCAAGTCCCAACCCAGTCACAGAATAAATAATAGTATATGATCCAGTTCTATTCCCAAGTCCTATGTTTACTACTTATTACTTATGCTATGCTTTACTGTAGTAAAAACAGCATTTATTACGAAATCACAATTGTATTGTTTGCTCTATCAGCGTGCGCTGACGAAATGTTTTGATATGAATGAACTCAATTTTGCAAAAATAAGTAAATAATTTTGCAGTAAGTAAGAAAAGTCGGCGATATCTACATCTACCTATAAAATAACTGTTTTTAAGTCAAAAGTATAAGATTTATTGTAAGGTTTATGATTACCTATGATGTTTGGGTGTATTTATAACCCACTTTGCCGATAGTGATTAAACTTTGGTGAGTTGTTGAGCGCACGCCGGGAGGGACACAGCTGGATACCGGACCACCAGAGGGCCTAGTAGGTAGGTACACGTTTGTCTAAGTTTTGCATTTGGTATCCCGACTACTTACCGAATTGAGAGTCGATATTTAATTCTATGTTTTACATCTGCCGGGCGTCCCGTGACGGAAGATAACTAAGGGAGGGAGGGGATAACTGAGCGATGGTAGCCTAACGGTTCAATAGTGCAACTCAGAATCCAACGATACCGGGTTCGATCCTAGGCTCCGCACCAATGACTTTTCTAAGTTATGTGCGGATTTCCATCGCTCTGTGCTTCGGAGGGCACGTTAAGCTGTCGGTCCCGGCTGTTATTGTTTAATAGCAGTCGATAAGCCATGTAGAGACCCTCGGGCGGCCTGACAAACTCTGACACCAGAGGCCAGCACTACCTCATACGAAACGACGACGACTAAGGGACAGGGAAGTACTACCACCATACCTATTTCTGCCGCAAAGCAGTAGTGCTCGCATTGCTGTGATCCGGATTGAAGGATATGGTTGCCGGTGAAATTACAGGCACATGAGACTTCATCTTTATGTTTCAAGGTGGCGGGCGTGGTGCAATGCCACATAGGGTGCGTCCTAGGTGGAAGTGACCTATGTGATAATGCACAGTTTATAGGCAGAGGGTACCGCTTAACATCAGGTGGGTCATATGCTTCTGACATTAATTTTTTTATAAAAAAAATCTACTACAAAATATTTATTAAACAAGTGCTTTATAGTTTATCCCATCAGAGTTACCATAAATAACCTATGTTTTAGATCTGCTACCTATCTTCTTTGTTTACAAAAAATATCTAGAATTCTGAACCAGAAACGTAGGTACTTTTCTGGTAATAAGATAATAACGAATGTCCAAAATGTAACAAATCTTCAAAAGAAAAGTAATATAAGATAAAGAGAGAGATAAAAGTGAGAAGATAAAGCGGAGAGTGATAGGTATAAGTTTATTTCACTTAGAATAGGTAGGTAGGTACAACCAATCATGTGATGAAATGAAGTGATGGAACTTCAAGAATCAATCCTAGTCTATAAACTGCTGATTTACATTTTGTTTTTACAAAATATTTTTAAAATGTAATAAACTTATCTTTATCTTTTACTTAAAGTAAATTAACAACTGTCAGCAATATCCATTCTTGGCGTTCCTAGCACGCCAGCAATTTCTATTCTTGGCGCGGTGCTAGTCGTGAATCGTCCTTGAACTAACTACTAACTATAAATTAATCTGTGACGTTTCTATCCAGTGCGATTAATTGATATATAAACATTATAATATCGCAGGAAGTCGGTGGATGGAGTTGGCTCATGAACATGCGTCGTGGCATTTAATGGGGAAGGCCTTTGTTCTGCAGTGGAGTTCTGTACGCTGAGGATGATGACTACGTGATTGACGGACGATCATCGCCGTTAATTACGTAGTATAATATTATATGAGGAAGGCTTTCTTCAGCCATGGACGTCTACCTTATGATGATGATGGCGCAAGTAGCACTAAGTAAGAAGTTTGTGATCTCATTTAGTATTTGTTCATTTTCAGATGCGCTGCCGATGATCTAAGATGAAGTCGTGGGGTGAAGCGATGTCGCGCAGCGCTTCGGTGCCGTTCTCCCGCGTGGGCAGGATGCGGCGCGCTCTGGTGCTGCTGGCCGCCGCCGCCTGCAGCGCTGCCGCTTTGCTGTACTGGCGGCAGCAAACTGATGACGCTGCTCGTCACACCATGTACTCGTAAGTACCGCATCCTCTGAGGCCCTACAACACATCGGACACTGCATACTTACCTACAGATGATGCTTGAAAATTCTGCCACATTATGACTGTTCCGTTGAAGTTGTAGATGACGTTGATGGTCTGAACACTACAGGTCTAGCGCTTAACTGAGTCAGTCCCTGAGGTATGGGAGTGGTATGGGAGGGATGTTATCGTTACGTCAGAATGAAGCGTGGCTTCATGTCATCTGATAATTTGAGAGACGAAAACTGCCCTCCCGTACCGCTCCCACACCTCAGGGGCTGACTCAGTTAAGCGCTAGGCCTGTAACTTAGATTTCAATTTGGTTGAAGTGTTCTCTTGTTCATACTCTATTGCCACATCTTTTTACCTACTCATCATCATCATTTAAATAATTTTTGAAGTCCAAAAATTGTGTTTTTGTTTTATTTTGTTTAGCTACTTGATTGGCGGAACAAGCAGACCTGAATGTTAAGCGGTTACCTCTGCCTTTAACAATGCAATATCTTCACATATATAGGTCATGTCCAACTAGGACGAACCCTATGTGGCATTGCACTGCGCCCGCCACCCTGAGACACAAAGATGAAAAGTCTTATGTGCCTGTAATTTCACCGGCACCCGTACCCTTCAACCCGGAACACAGCAATGCAAGCATTACTGCTAATTGCGGCAGAAATAGGTATGGAGGTAGTACTTCCCCGGACGAACTCTTTCACAAAAAAGCTCTATTACTACTAAATGTCGGAATCGGTGTGAATAAGTAGGTATACGAAAAAAAAAACATGTATTTGTATTTAGTTATCACTACATATTTAAAATACTTATGTTGAAAACAGCCAACTCATGTGGCTGGTTTGTGCTTACCTAATTGTGATTTCTACAAAATGTGTGAAAATGTGAAATTGTGTAAAAAACAGCCAAATCAATGATTAGGAGAACTGAATAGGAAAACAAAATTACAATGGTTATGCTTAAAGCATAATAGATAAAATTAAAATAAAGTTAGTAATAGTTATTTTTTATATTGCAAATACCATATTTTATATAAGCATTGCCATTCAGCGTGGCAATGCAGCCAGCATTCTGGGCACGCTGCCATCGCGTGACGGCTTGCTGATCTGATAGTTATTTTATTTTATTTTAGTTTTGCTTTATTAGCTTAGTTTTAGTATCACATTTAAGGTATGTTACATAGACACACGCCTTTTTCCCCCGAAGGGGTAGGCAGAGCCTCAATGGGCCTCTTTTCACAGTGGGTTGCACCATCGTGGAATATAGACGTGACGAGTGGTGAGCTCATCGCCGCCATTGCTTCCCACGACTGACTCAGCTAATGCTTTCTTCCAGTATTATCACATTCCATTAATAAGCTAGCAGCCAGGACAAATCTTATACCAACGAATCTTACAAACAAGTCCGGGTAAACCCTAAGTCGGCTTTTAAGACATCCACGGGAGGAGATGGAGGGGTCTATTCTTGGGCCGGACACACCACGGCCGCAATTAAGGTATGTTATTGTTATGAATGGATATAATATAGTTAGTAATACTATATATATATATATATATATATATATATATATATAGTATATACTAGTGTATACTATATATACTATATATATATATATATATTGAACCCTTTACGGTAAATGTTGATCCACATATTTCTCATGTATACTTTACTCCCTATCGAGCTAACCGATATACTTTGATCTGACGTTATAGTGCGCGAGGAAACACTGGATCTGAATTGATTGGTTTTCAAGATACTCGTTTTCGAATCGTCCAACTATCGTTGATCCACTAACGGCCAAAAAAATTATACTGAAGCGTCATTTTTAGATCCATATCATATATAATTTATACGCGAAGTTGGCCTATATAAAGTTGATCTGGAGCCACAAATGCATTGTGGGTGCTAAAAGGCAAAGCGGCAACGTCGCATTTTGTGTGACAAGTACGAAACTTGATAAAAAGAGATAGCATAATGGACGGACGGACATCAATCAACAAGCCGCGCGCGGGCCGTCTTTTTTCGCGTCTTACCTACCTACATATGTTTTAGTTTTAATTTGTTATGTTTGTTGATTGTGGTAAATAATTATTTAACTTAGTTCTTGCCCGAGAGGAATAGGTAAATAAGATGGGTTTTTAATTAAGTATTTAATAAAAGATATTTAATAAAATAGGGCCAATTGGAATCAAAGCACCATGTTCCGTAACAATCGCAAGGACTTTCACTGGTGGAGCCACGTAAGTTAATGGAGATACATAGGTATTGGACTAGTAAAATTCTGTACTTTGTGATTGTTACAGAACACGTTTTATTTTTATTTTTTGAACATTGATAGGCCTTTGTTTGACTACGATCTCACCTGTTGGTAAGTGTCGATGTGGCTGAAGATGGAGCACAAAGGTCTAGAAGGCACCTATTCACTCTAGCCTTGAAGAGACCCAGATTACGTTACGTTGATTGGAGTCACATGTTTTTTTTTAAATATTTTATTTGATCAACGTCTAGGCTCATTTGAGACCGAAAATACATTGTATCTTGATCCAGTTGGAGCCACATTTGTGTAAGGTATAAGGTTACCTACCTACTAATGTATGGTTTTTATTGTTTTTTACTTTTATTGATCCAATATATAGTACCTCCATTTAAAATACTCTTGTCACCTCATCAAATATGTGTTTTATTTTCTTAGAATAGCAAATAATTCCTATCAGCTTCTGCCCGTAACTCTCGCTTATAAGAAATAAGGGTGAGTGAAGGGTGGGTTTAAAGGATCTACGTGATATTTATTTAATTTATTTATTTATATAATATGAAATGAGGAGACCAACCAGAGGGGAATAAACGTTCTCGAGTGGCAACCAAAAACCCGAAAAAATGGGGAAGCTCATGGCATCACATATTATATTAACAAACTCGCAGGTAGTCGATGGATAAGGCAGCACAAGACCATTCGTCGTGGCATTCTATAGGGGGTGCCTGTGTCCAGCAGTGGACTTCTGCAGGCTGATGAAGATGATGAATTAAGTAATCATACTAACTAAGATGATATGAATGAAAGCCACTGTTGGGAATAAGTCTTTTCCATCTTATGCACTCCAAACTCCAACTCCCCCGGTGTAGTAACTTGTACTATTGGTATGGTGACTGGGTCTGACCGCTTCTGGTACATGTCGAGCTAGGGTTCTACTGTGAATAAAGATGGCTGACGCTATGGTAGTATTTTTCTACTGCAGTGTGCTCGGGTTAGTTAGGTATTTGAGGCTTAGTGTACGCATTCAGGCAAAATGACAATTTGCTTCAAATAGTTCTTATTGTTAGAGAGATTTTATATGAAAATTTTTGGCTGGGGAAGTACTACCATGGTGCATTGAACCCTAGTCCTACCAAAATACATATTTCTGCCAAAAAACATTAGTGCTCTCATTGCTGTGTTTCGGTTGAAGGAGCCGGTGAAATTATAGGTACATGAGACTTTTCATCTTTATGTCTCAGGGAGGTGGGTGCCAAATAGGTAAGTCCTAGGTAATCGTAACCTGTGATTTAATGCATTGTTAAAAGCAGAGGTTACATGAACAGTGGGTCAAGAATGACCGGGTTGGCTGCTCCTAAATTAACCAATCACTTACTATAGCGTCAATAACAAATTCTGATTTTGGGTGCAAATTGTAAATGTATCGTGTGACAAATCAAACAAAAGGTCTTGTTGCTTGTAATGTGGTGTTCAAATATATTACGTTATTATAAACTTCAACACAAAACGGCAGATCATACCGTTTCATTACATTAGGCTATTTCTATTCCTATTATGTTAGGTACCTATTTGATAAATATTTACAAAATCCTACCTCACACAGGGGGTAACTTAGTTAATGGAAATACGAGTACATATTGGATCAACAAAAGTCATCAACTTGCCAATGTTACGAAACATGTTGATCCGATTCTAAAGAGTAAGTTTTAGGATACCGTACCTACCTCAAAAGTTACCAACGGAACCAATATAGGATCACTCTCATGTATGTCTGGCTGTCTGTTTGTCCATCTTTCACAGCCTATTTTCTCTAAAAGCTCTAGATGAAAAAAGCTCGGTTCATATATTTCAGGCATGTACCACCTACCGTCGAACAGGGTTAGATTTATTGGTATTGAAATTCAATCGCATGTAACTTCTTTAGCTTTAAGATTCCGTAGCAAACGCAAGGTAAATGGTATGGACTTTTGGTGATCTAATTCGTATCTCCATTAGTTAATGTGGCTCCAACATGATAAGCGTGTAGGTTCACTTGGCTGGCACTGAAAAAACTCACCCAATTTCATGGTAATTTAATTAACTGTTCGTAAGTTATTCTAGGAAAGACATACCACAAAAAACTATTCATCCAAGTTTAATCGGAGAACTCGCTTCACTCGATCATTAAGTCTATTCAGTGTGAACTACATTTGTTAATGAAGATACATGTTGGATCAACCAAAGTAGGTAGGTACTACATCGTATGCATGAAGTAGCGAAATGAACCAGTCATGTGTGTCTCCTCTTGAACCAAGGACAGTGTAAGGGTTCCGTAGTCAATTCACAATCCCATAGTAACCATAAAAGTATTCATCACAGGCTGTTCAAGATATTTTTTTTAAAAACCACTTTGTTTGTTTTATGTAAAACTACAATAAAATTTGTCCTCAATTATAAAACCCAAGCTCAACGCCCAGATTCCTTCAGAGCCAGTTGCCATACCAATTAGTACAAATTACAACGGTGGCGTTCGCGTTAGCATAAAAAACCTAAGCCCAAAAGTGGGTTTCAATCAGATCATTTTAGTTAGCCTGAGCTACTGGTGTCCCCCAGTTTTAATTTTACTTTGGCTACCCACCTCTATGTTTGATTTTATGTGTAGGTAATGTTTGTTGACGAAAGTAATTTTGTTTCCAAGTTTCGGTAGCCATGCAATAATTAAGATGGTTTTTGTCTCTGTATTTTATAGTACATTTAAAAATGGCCCGTTTAAACTAAATTAACATGTTCCATAACATCGATCCCTTTACGGTAAATGTTGATCAGGCGCGACTTCACGCGAGCTCTTTGTTGATCCAAAAACACAAGTTGATCCGGGCGACTTTTGTTGATCCAATATGTATCTCCATTAACTAATGTGGCTTCTAGATGATTCACGATTTTTTAAATGAAATTTTTCATTTTTTTAATCTTTGATAGTCCTTTGTTTCACCACGATCTCACCTGTTGTTAAGTGACGATGTGGCCAAAGATGGAGCACAAAGGTCTAGAAGGCACCTATTCACTCTAGCTTTGAAGATACCCAGATTATAGTTTTCAGGAAAGACAGACGACGGTAGTGTATTCCACTCCTTAGCAGTTTGCATTATAAAGGTAGAACTGAAACGTTTTGTGCGAATAGAAGGTATACTAATGAAGTAAAGATGGTACTGAGCCGTACGCCTGTTCGTCCTATGATGAAAAGGAGATGGTGGGATCAGATTGTGCAGTTCCTGGGAGCATTCCCCGAAATGTAACCTATAGAAGATCAAAAGGCATGCAACCATACGGCGGTGCTCGAGACTCTGGATCTTAGTCTCCGCCATATGTTGCTCACCTATAAGCCTGGAAGCTCTACGTTCGATCGAGTCCAAGGCAGTAAGCTGGTATTTGGCCGAGCCATCCCAAACATGGCAGCAGTACTCCTTACCAGCCCGGAATTGTGCTTTATATAAACTGAGAAGCTGTCCAGGTGTGAAGTAACGCTTTACTTTATACAGGATGTCTAAGCTCATAGCAGCTGTTTTTGCCTTTTTTTGACTCGATGTAGGAGCCAAAGTTGAGAGTAGGCGTGAGCGAAACACCTAAGAGCTCGAGGTGATCTCTTATAGCTACAGGTACATCTCGGAATACAGGAACTTGGAGAAACAGATATTTTATCGCCGAGAAGAGACAAGCCTGCGTTTTAGAGGCGTTGAACTTGACTAGATTGGCATCGCCCCAGTCAGATACAGCCTTGAGAGTCAAATTCAGACGCTGCAGCATCTCATCTCTTAACTCATAAATATCATTCTGCCTAGCTCGCGCAGTGGAAACATACCTCTCCACAACTGTGCTGTCGTCTGCATACCCAATGATACTGGGCATTAGCAGATCATTAATGTGCAGCAAGAACAGTGTGGCAGATAGCACCGACCCCTGAGGTACCCCGGCGTTAATAGCCAATTGATCCGACGAGCAGCCGTCAATAACTACTCGAATGGATCTTTCCCTCAGAAAGTCTGCGAGCCAGGAGCAGAATTGAACTGGCAGTCCGTAGGCAGGAAGCTTGCCAATAAGGCTAGCGTGCTTAACCCTATCAAAGGTAATTGTATTGTTCTCGATTTGTAATCGAGAAAATTTATCTGATTCGTGTTTTAGGTGCTATAATGCCCTTGGCAATATGATAAAGATTAACATGTAATTTTTTTACCGTCTTTTAGCTGAACGCTCTCACAAATATCAATGTTTTTCAGGTACCATTTAATGAACCAGGAATCACAATTGTGACAATGTCATAGTACAAAATTAAGGATGATATATTCATCTTTAGAGATAGTGAATAAAAACTGGGGAGTTTCATACAAAATTTTCACATGAATATGTTTTAACCAACGCAAGAATAAATAAATAAATATATATGTTACTTATTCGAGGTAATAATATCAATGTCAATAAATGAAAGAACAAAGAGCAGATTCAGTTTTCAGGCTCTTTCTATAAAAATATTGTGATAATTACAAAAACATTTTATCGTTCCAAAATTTCCATACAAAATTTCCACGAGTCTGCCATTCTGCCGTCAAACACCATGTCGTTTTTATTGGACTGAAATAGGTATTCCAAATTTGAATTTGTATTATTTTGTGAGAGCGTCCTTAATACATGTAACTTGTCAAAGGATAAATAAAGAATAGAATTGAGTTGAGTTGTAGTATGTCCTATGTTCTATTGATACTTTTTGAAGTAAGGAACCCTAAAAATGGCCCATTTGAATTGGATCCACATGTTCCGTAGCAAACGCAAGGTAAATGGTATGGACTTTTGGTGATCTAATTCGTATCTCCATTAGTTAATGTGGCTCCAACATGATAAGCGTGTAGGTTCACTTGGCTGGCACTGAAAAAACTCACCCAATTTCATGGTAATTTAATTAACTGTTCGTAAGTTATTCTAGGAAAGATATATCACAAAAAACTATTCATCCAAGTTTAATCGGAGAACTCGCTTCACTCGATCTTTAAGTCTATTCAATGTGAGCTACATTTGTTAATGAAGATACATGTTGGATCAACCAAAGTAGGTAGGTACTACATCGTATGCGTGAAGTAGCGAAATGAACCAGTCATGTGTGTCTCCTCTTGAACCAAGGACAGTGTAAGAGTTCCGTAGTCAATTCACAATCCCGTAGTTACCAGAAAAGTATTCATCACAAGGTGTTCAAGATATTTTTTAAGAAAACCACTTTGTTTTGTTTTATGTAAAACTACAATAAAATTTGTCCTCAATTATAAAACCCAAACTCAACGCCCAGATTATTTCAGAGCCAGTTGCCATACCAAATAGTACCTATAAATTACAACGGTGGCGTTTGCGTTTGTATAAAAAACCTAGGCCCAAAAGTGGAATTCATTCAGATCATTTTAGTAAGCCTGAGCTACTGGTCCCCCCCAGTTTTGGCTACCCACGTCTATGTTTTATTTTATGTGTTATGTTTGTTGACGAAAGTAATTTTGTTACCAAGTTTCAGTAGCCATGCAATAATTAAGATGGTTTTTGTCTCTGTATTCTATGATAAATCAAAAAATGGCCCATTTAAACCAAATTAACATATTCCATAACATCGATCCCTTAACGGTAAATGTTGATCTGGCGTGACTTCACGCGAGCACTTTGTTGATCCAAAAACAAGAATATGTTTTCATTATGCGATATTAACATGACAACCTCTTTTTTATCGTGGCATTAGACAGAAGAGGTGGGGGAGAACAACGTTTTCATAGACCACTTTTTTGTGAAACTCCGCTCCAGAATTTTTTGAAAGATAATATTAAAATTGCTTTAATATATTAAAGGGTGGGAAGGGGTTGTTTGACACAAAAATAGTCTATACAAACGTTGTTTCCCCCTACTCCCTCTGTGTTATGCCGTGATAATAAAGGGGGGTTATGTTGTCATCGTAAGCCTATATAAGCCTATGTTATATCGGTGTCTCATACTTCAGAACGAGTGACAGTCCGACATGGATTTATAACATTAGAGAACAGTGATCACCACGTGAGCTGCGAGCGAGCCAAAGACGAGAGTGGCCCGGTAGGGCCCGTAGCAAACCTGAACCGACACCTGTACGCCAATACCCAATAACCTATGTAATATCGGTGTCACAACAAACACACTAACACACTCACACACAAACTTTCACCTTTATAATATTAGTGTGATGTTATTCAAAAATGGCTTATTTAAACCAAATTAATATGTTCCATAACATCGATCACTTTACGGTAAATGATGATCAGGCGCGACTTCACGCGAGCACTTTGTTGATCCAAAAACACAAGTTGATCCAGGTGACTTTTGTTGATCCAATATGTATCTCTATTAACTAATGTGGCTTCTATATGATTCACGATTTTTTAAATGATATTGATTACATTGGCTACCCACCTCTATGTTTGATTTTATGTGTTATGTTTGTTGACGAAAGTGATTTTGTTACAAAGTTTCAGTAGCCATGCAATAATTGAGATGGTTTTTGTCTCTGTATTTTAAAGTAAATTTAAAAATGGCCCATTTAAACCAAATTAACATATTCCATAACATCGATCCCTTTACGGTAAATGTTGATCAGGCGCGACTTCACGCGAGCACTTTGTTGCTCCAAAAACACAAGTTGATCCAGGCGACTTTTGTCGATCCAATATGTATCTCCATTAACTAATGTAATGTGTATGTTTTTTTGTAGTAGTAGAGCTTTTTTGTGAAGAGTTCATCCGGGGAAGTACTATCACCATACCTATTTCGGCCGCAAAGCAGTAGTGCTCGCATTGCTGTGTTCCGGTTTGAAGGGTAAGGGTGCCGGTGAAGTTACAGGCACAAGAGACTTTTCATCTTTATGTCTCAGGGTGGCGGTCGCAGTGCAATACCACATAGGGTGCGTCCTAGGTGGACGTGACCTATGAGGTAATGCACTGTTCATAGGCAGAAGTTACTGCCTAACATCAGGTGGGCAATCAGCTTGTTACGGCAATCGGTAGCATAAAAAAAAATGTGGATGTTAGATGTTTCACGATTTTTTAAATGAATTTGTTTATATTGGCTACCCACCTCTATGTTTGACTTTATGTGTTATGTTTGTTGACGAAAGTAATTTTGTTACAAAGTTTCGGTAGCCATGCAATAATTAAGATGGTTTTTGTCTCTGTATTTTATAATAAATTTAAAAATGGCTCATTTAAACGTAATTAACATATTCCATAACATCGATCCCTTTACGGTAAATGTTGATCTGGCGTTACTTCACGCGAGCACTTTGTTGATCCAAAAACACAAGTTGATCCAGGTGACTTTTGTTGATCCAATATGTATCTCCATTAACTAATGTGACTTCTAGATGATTCACAATTTTTTAAATGAAATTGATTACATTGGCTATCCACCTCTATGTTTGATTTTATGTGTTATGTTTGGTGACGAAAGTGATTTTGTTACAAAGTTTCAGTAGCCATGCAATAATTAAGATGGATTTTGTCTCTGTATTTTATATTAAATCAAAAAATGGCCCATTTAAACCAAATTAACATATTCCATAACATCCATCCCTTTACGGTAAATGTTGATCAGGCGCGACTTCACGCAAGCACTTTGTTGATCCAAAAACACAAGTTGATCCAGGCGACTTTTGTCGATCCAATATGTATCTCCATTAACTAATGTAATGTGTATGTTTTTTAGTAGTAGTAGAGCTTTTTTGTGAAGAGTTCGTCCGGGGAAGTACTACCACTATACCTATTTCTGCCGCAAAGCAGTAGTGCTCGCATTGCTGTGTTCCGGTTTGAAGGGTAAGGGTGCCGGTGAAGTTACAGGCACAAGAGACTTTTCATCTTTATGTCTCAGGGTGGCGGTCGCAGTGCAATACCACATAGGGTGCGTCCTAGGTGGACGTGACCTATGAGGTAATGTACTGTTCATAGGCAGAGGTTACTGCCTAACATCAGGTGGGCAATAAGCTTGTTACGGCAATCGGTGGTATAACAAAAAATGTGGATGTTAGATGTTTCACGATTTTTTAAATGAATTTGTTTTAGGCTACCCACCTCTATGTTTGACTTTATGTGTTATGTTTGTTGACGAAAGTAATTTTGTTACAAAGTTTCGGTAGCCATGCAATAATTAAGATGGTTTTTGTCTCTGTATTTTATAACAAATTTAAAAATGGCCCATTTAAACGTAATTAACATATTCCATAACATCGATCCCTTTACGGTAAATGTTGATCTGGCGTGACTTCACGCGAGCACTTTGTTGATCCAAAAACACAAGTTGATCCAGGTGACTTTTGTTGATCCAATATGTATCTCCATTAACTAATGTAATGTGTATGTTTTTTAGTAGTAGTAGAGCTTTTTTGTGAAGAGTTCGTCCGGGGAAGTACTACCACCATACCTATTTCTGCCACAAAGCAGTAGTGCTTGCACTGCTGTGTTCCGGTTTGAAGGGTAAGGGTGCCGGTGAAATTACAGGCACAAGAGACTTTTCATCTTTATGTCTCAGGGTGGCGGTCGCAGTGCAATACCACATAGGGTGCGTCCTAGGTGGACGTGACCTATGAGGTAATGCACTGTTCATAGGCAGAGGTTCCTGCTTAACATCAGGTGGGCCATCTGCTTGTTTAGGCAATCGGTAGTATAAAAAAAAATGTGGATCTTAGATGATTCACGATTTTTTCAATGAATTTGTTTACATTGGCTACCCACCTCTATGTTTGATTTTATGTGTTATGTTTGTTGACGAAAGTAATTTTGTTACAAAGTTTCGGTAGCCATGCAATAATTAAGATGGTTTTTGTCTCTGTACTTTATAGTAAATTTAAAAATGGCCCATTTAAACGTAATTAACATGTTCCATAACATCGATCCTATTACGGTCTAGGAGTTCTAGGACGACCTCTGTGGCACGGCGGGCGAAGGTTGGCCTGCGACGCAGGAGGTTGCGGGTTCGATTCCCGCCTCGGAACAAATATTTGAGCGATCGCAGATATTTTTTCAGGGTGTTCTGGGTTTTTTCTATGTATAATAAAAAAACTATCTATGTTATATATTGTATTAAGTATAAGTATAGTTATCTAGTACCCATAATACAAGCTCTGCTTATCTTGGGGCTAGATAATGTTGTGTGAACTGTCCAGCATTATTTATTATTATTATTTATTACGGTAATTGTAGATCAGGCGCGACTTCACGCGTACACTTTGTTGATCCAAAAAAACAAATTTATCCAGGCGACTTTTGTTGATCCAATATGTTGATCCATTAACTAATGTGGCTCCTAGATGATTCACGATTTTTTAAATGAAATGGTACACATATCAATAATTACAAATACCTAAAGTATTAAAAACTTTGTATGGTCTGCCGTTTTATTTTGCAGGGTGTTTTTCTGTTTACGTCTAGACGTCTACCAGGTAGATAGATACAAAAACATAAAAAACATGCAAATACTAAATATAAGATAGCCTAGCTAGCAAGTTACTAAAATAAATACTTAAATAGCTAAGGATGCGCGTAGGTACAATCAAGCACTATGCTAAATAGAGGCATGGCAATGTATAAAAAGCAACTACCCCTAGCAACATGTGTAATGGCCCGAGAAGGCTGTAACTATTATAGCTTTCAAATTGACCTAAATCCTAACCTAAACAAGATAACATTATCTAACCTTTACTTAGATTTAACCAGGGTCTGAAATTTAAATTACAAATAATAACAACTCCTTTTTAAAAAAATTACCACTTCCCACCTTAAACAGGAATATTCTTTGAATTGAAAGCTAGAAATACTGAGTGCTATATCATTTCTGAATCTTAATCAAGTAGAAAAGTTAGTAAGTCAGGGGACCCTACGTTTTTTTAAAAAACAAAGTGAAGTCAATCTCTTTGAAAAAATGAGCAAAACACATTACGTACAACTTGTCGGACTAAAACCCATTTAAATGATTAATTTGTAATGGCGCACCTAGAAAGGGTCAGAGCGGCAACGTCGCAGCCGTCATTAGCCAATCACAGAGTTTGCTGCAACCTGATTGGCCCATTTGAATCAGATCAACATATTACGTAATCACTGCAAGGTGGATTTGTATATTGGATCAACAAGTGGCTACGTGATTTCAGTGCCACATGATCGCATATGTTGATCCTGTTGGAGCCACATTATTTAATGGAGATGCATATTGGATCAAGAAAAGTCGCCTGGATCAACTTGTGTTTTTGGATCAACAAAGTGCTCGCGTGAAGTCGCGCCTGATCAACATTTACCGTAAAGGGATCTATATATATATATATATATATATATATATATATATATATATATATATAGTATATATAGTATATATCTCTCTTACATCATCAGTCATCACACTCGATCAAATGCAAAATGCACACAGCTACTTCTGTTTCATTACTTTATATATCTATCTACTTAGTTATGTATGATTTATAATTATATATATATATAAATATATATTGAACCCTTTACGGTAAATGTTGATCCAGTATGAAGTCTGAACAAATGTTGATCCACATATTTCTCATGTATACTTTACTCCCTATCGAGCTAACCGATATACTTTGATCTGACGTTATAGTGCGCGAGGAAACACTGGATCTGAATTGATTGGTTTTCAAGATACTCGTTTTCGAATCGTCCAACTATCGTTGATCCACTAACGGCCAAAAAAATTATACTGAAGCGTCATTTTTAGATCCATATCATATATAATTTATACGCGAAGTTGGCCTATATAAAGTTGATCTGGAGCCACAAATGCATTGTGGGTGCTAAAAGGCAAAGCGGCAACGTCGCATTTTGTGTGACAAGTACGAAACTTGATAAAAAGAGATAGCATAATGGACGGACGGACATCAATCAACAAGCCGCGCGCGGGCCGTCTTTTTTCGCGTCTTACCTACCTACATATGTTTTAGTTTTAATTTGTTATGTTTGTTGATTGTGGTAAATAATTATTTAACTTAGTTCTTGCCCGAGAGGAATAGGTAAATAAGATGGGTTTTTAATTAAGTATTTAATAAAAGATATTTAATAAAATAGGGCCAATTGGAATCAAAGCACCATGTTCCGTAACAATCGCAAGGACTTTCACTGGTGGAGCCACGTAAGTTAATGGAGATACATAGGTATTGGACTAGTAAAATTCTGTACTTTGTGATTGTTACAGAACACGTTTTATTTTTATTTTTTGAACATTGATAGACCTTTGTTTGACCACGATCTCACCTGTTGGTAAGTGTCGATGTGGCTGAAGATGGAGCACAAAGGTCTAGAAGGCACCTATTCACTCTAGCCTTGAAGAGACCCAGATTACGTTACGTTGATTGGAGTCACATGTTTTTTTTTTAAATATTTTATTTGATCAACGTCTAGGCTCATTTGAGACCGAAAATACATTGTATCTTGATCCAGTTGGAGCCACATTTGTGTAAGGTATAAGGTTACCTACCTACAAATGTATGGTTTTTATTGTTTTTTACTTTTATTGATCCAATATATAGTACCTCCATTTAAAATACTCTTGTCAACTCATCAAATATGTGTTTTATTTTCTTATAATAGCAAATAATTCCTATCAGTTTCTGCCCGTAACTCTCGCTTATAAGAAATAAGGGTGAGTTTAAAGGATCTACGTGATATTTATTTAATTTATTTATTTATATAATATGAAATGAGGAGACCAACCAGAGGGGAATAAACGTTCTCGAGTGGCAACCAAAAACCCGAAAAAAAGGGGAAGCTCATGGCATCACATATTATATTAACAATCTCGCAGGTAGTCGATGGATAAGGCAGCACAAGACCATTCGTCGTGGCATTCTATAGGGGGTGCCTGTGTCCAGCAGTGGACTTCTGCAGGCTGATGAAGATGATGAATTAAGTAATCATACTTACTAAGATGATATGAATGAAAGCCACTGTTGGGAATAAGTCTTTTCCATCTTATGCACTCCAAACTCCAACTCCCCCGGTGTAGTAACTTGTACTATTGGTATGGTGACTGGGTCTGACCGCTTCTGGTACAAGTCGAGCTAGGGTTCTACTGTGAATAAAGATGGCTGACGCTATGGTAGTATTTTTCTACTGCAGTGTGCTCGGGTTAGTTAGGTATTTGAGGCTTAGTGTACGCATTCAGGCAAAATGACAATTTGCTTCAAATAGTTCTTGTTGTTAGAGAGATTTTATATGAAAATTTTTGGCTGGGGAAGTACTACCACGGTGCATTAAACCCTAGTCCTACCAAAATACATATTTCTGCCAAAAAACATTAGTGCTCTCATTGCTGTGTTTCGGTTGAAGGTGCCGGTGAAATTATAGGTACATGAGACTTTTTATCTTTATGTCTCAGGGAGGTGGGTGCCAAATAGGTAAGTCCTAGGTAGTCGTAACCTGTGATTTAATGCATTGTTAAAAGCAGAGGTTACATGAACAGTGGGTCAAGAATGACCGGGTTGGCTGCTCCTAAATGAACCAATCACTTACTATAGCGTCAATAACAAATTCAGATTTTGGGTGCAAATTGTAAATGTATCGTGTGACAAATCAAACAAAGGGTCTTGTTGCTTGTAATGTGGTGTTCAAATATATTACGTTATTATAAACTTCAACACAAAACGGCAGATCATACCGTTTCATTACATTAGGCTATTTCTATTCCTATTATGTTAGGTACCTATTTGATAAATATTTACAAAATCCTACCTCACACAGGAGGTAACTTAGTTAATGGAAATACGAGTACATATTGGATCAACAAAAGTCATCAACTTGCCAATGTTACGAAACATGTTGATCCGATTCTAAAGAGTAAGTTTTAGGATACCGTACCTACCTCAAAAGTTACCAACGGAACCAATATAGGATCACTCTCATGTCTGTCTGGCTGTCTGTTTGTCCATCTTTCACAGCCTATTTTCTCTAAAAGCTCTAGATGAAAAAAGCTCGGTTCATATATTTCAGGCATGTACCACCTACCGTCGAACAGGGTTAGATTTATTGGTATTGAAATTCAATCGCATGTAACTTCTTTAGCTTTAAGATTCCATAGCAAACGCAAGGTAAATGGTATGGACTTTTGGTGATCTAATTCGTATCTCCATTAGTTAATGTGGCTCCAACATGATAAGCGTGTAGGTTCACTTGGCTGGCACTGAAAAAACTCACCCAATTTCATGGTAATTTAATTAACTGTTCGTAAGTTATTCTAGGAAAGACATACCACAAAAAACTATTCATCCAAGTTTAATCGGAGAACTCGCTTCACTCGATCATTAAGTCTATTCAGTGTGAACTACATTTGTTAATGAAGATACATGTTGGATCAACCAAAGTAGGTAGGTACTTCATCGCATGCATGAAGTAGCGAAATGAACCAGTCATGTGTGTCTCCTCTTGAACCAAGGACAGTGTAAGGGTTCCGTAGTCAATTCACAATCCCATAGTAACCATAAAAGTATTCAACACAGGCTGTTCAAGATATTTTTTTTAAAAACCACTTTGTTTGTTTTATGTAAAACTACAATAAAATTTGTACTCAATTATAAAACCCAAGCTCAACGCCCAGATTCCTTCAGAGCCAGTTGCCATACCAAATAGTACAAATTACAACGGTGGCGTTCGCGTTAGCATAAAAAACCTAAGCCCAAAAGTGGGTTTCAATCAGATCATTTTAGTTAGCCTGAGCTACTGGTGTCCCCCAGTTTTAATTTTACTTTGGCTACCCACCTCTATGTTTGATTTTATGTGTAGGTAATGTTTGTTGACGAAAGTAATTTTGTTTCCAAGTTTCGGTAGCCATGCAATAATTAAGATGGTTTTTGTCTCTGTATTTTATAGTAAATTTAAAAATGGCCCGTTTAAACTAAATTAACATGTTCCATAACATCGATCCCTTTACGGTAAATGTTGATCAGGCGCGACTTCACGCGAGCTCTTTGTTGATCCAAAAACACAAGTTGATCCGGGCGACTTTTGTTGATCCAATATGTATCTCCATTAACTAATGTGGCTTCTAGATGATTCACGATTTTTTAAATGAAATTGTTCATTTTTTTAATCTTTGATAGTCCTTTGTTTCACCACGATCTCACCTGTTGTTAAGTGACGATGTGGCCAAAGATGGAGCACAAAGGTATAGAAGGCACCTATTCACTCTAGCTTTGAAGATACCCAGATTATAGTTTTCAGGAAAGACGGACGACGGTAGTGTATTCCACTCCTTAGCAGTTTGCATTATAAAGGTAGAACTGAAACGTTTTGTGCGAATAGAAGGTATACTAATGAAGTAAAGATGGTACTGAGCCGTACGCCTGTTCGTCCTATGATGAAAAGGAGATGGTGGGATCAGATTGTGCAGTTCCTGGGAGCATTCCCCGAAATGTAACCTATAGAAGATCAAAAGGCATGCAACCATACGGCGGTGCTCGAGACTCTGGATCTTAGTCTCCGCCATATGTTGCTCACCTATAAGCCTGGAAGCTCTACGTTCGATCGAGTCCAAGGCAGTAAGCTGGTATTTGGCCGAGCCATCCCAAACATGGCAGCAGTACTCCTTACCAGCCCGGAATTGTGCTTTATATAAACTGAGAAGCTGTCCAGGTGTGAAGTAACGCTTTACTTTATACAGGATGTCTAAGCTCATAGCAGCTGTTTTTGCCTTTTTTTGACTCGATGTAGGAGCCAAAGTTGAGAGTAGGCGTGAGCGAAACACCTAAGAGCTCGAGGTGATCTCTTATAGCTACAGGTACATCTCGGAATACAGGAACTTGGAGAAACCGATATTTTATCGCCGAGAATAGACAAGCCTGCGTTTTAGAGGCGTTGAACTTGACTAGATTGGCATCGCCCCAGTCAGATACAGCCTTGAGAGTCAAATTCAGACGCTGCAGCATCTCATCTCTTAACTCCTGAATTTCATTCTGCCTAGCTCGCGCAGTGGAAACATACCTCTCCACAACTGTGCTGTCGTCTGCATACCCAATGATACCGGGCATTAGCAGATCATTAATGTGCAGCAAAAACAGTGTGGCAGATAGCACTGACCCCTGAGGTACCCCGGCGTTAATAGCCAATTGATCCGACGAGCAGCCGTCAATAACTACTCGAATGGATCTTTCCCTCAGAAACTCTGCCAGCCAGGAGCAGAATTGAACTGGCAGTCCGTAGGCAGGAAGCTTGCCAATAAGGCTAGCGTGCTAAACCCTATCAAAGGTAATTGTATTGTTCTCGATTTGTAATCGAGAAAATTTATCTGATTCGTGTTTTAGGTGCTATAATGCCCTTGGCAATATGATAAAGATTAACATGTAATTTTTTTACCGTCTTTTAGCTGAACGCTCTCACAAATATCAATGTTTTTCAGGTACCATTTAATGAACCAGGAATCACAATTGTGACAATGTTATAGTACAAAATTAAGGATGATACATTCATCTTTAGAGATAGTGAATAAAAACTGGGGAGTTTCATACAAAATTTTCACATGAATATGTTTTAACCAACGCAAGAATAAATAAATAAATATATATGTTACTTATTAGAGGTAATAACATCAATGTCAATAAATGAAAGAACAAAGAGCAGATTCAGTTTTCAGGCTCTTTGTATAAAAATATTGTGATAATTACAAAAACATTTTATCGTTCCAAAATTTCCATACAAAATTTCCACGAGTCTGCCATTCTGCCGTCAAACACCATGTCGTTTTTATTGGACTGAAATAGGTATTCCAAATTTGAATTTGTATTATTTTGTGAGAGCGTCCTTAATACATGTAACTTGTCAAAGGATAAATAAAGAATAGAATTGAGTTGAGTTGTAGTATGTCCTATGTTCTATTGATCTTTTTTGAAGTAAGGAACCCTAAAAATGGCCCATTTGAATTGGATCCACATGTTCCGTAGCAAACGCAAGGTAAATGGTATGGACTTTTGGTGATCTAATTCATATCTCCATTATTTAATGTGGCCCCAACATGATAAGCGTGTAGGTTCACTTGGCTGGCACTGAAAAAACTCACCCAATTTCATGGTAATTTAATTAACTGTTCGTAAGTTATTCTAGGAAAGATATATCACAAAAAACTATTCATCCAAGTTTAATCGGAGAACTCGCTTCACTCGATCTTTAAATCTATTCAATGTGAGCTACATTTGTTAATGAAGATACATGTTGGATCAACCAAAGTAGGTAGGTACTACATCGCATGCGTGAAGTAGCGAAATGAACCAGTCATGTGTGTCTCCTCTTGAACCAAGGACAGTGTAAGAGTTCCGTAGTCAATTCACGATCCCGTAGTTACCAGAAAAGTATTCATCACAAGGTGTTCAAGATATTTTTTAAGAAAACCACTTTGTTTTGTTTTATGTAAAACTACAATAAAATTTGTCCTCAATTATAAAACCCAAACTCAACGCCCAGATTATTTCAGAGCCAGTTGCCATACCAAATAGTACCTACAAATTACAACGGTGGCGTTTGCGTTTGTATAAAAAACCTAGGCCCAAATGTGGAATTCATTCAGATCATTTTAGTAAGCCTGAGCTACTGGTCCCCCCCAGTTTTAATTTAACTTTGGCTACCCACGTCTATGTTTGATTTTATGTGTTATGTTTGTTGACGAAAGTAATTTTGTTACCAAGTTTCAGTAGCCATGCAATAATTAAGATGGTTTTTGTCTCTGTATTTTATAGTAAATCAAAAAATGGCCCATTTAAACCAAATTAACATATTCCATAACATCGATCCCTTAACAGTAAATGTTGATCTGGCGTGACTTCACGCGAGCACTTTGTTGATCCAAAAACAAGAATATGTTTTCATTATGCGATATTAACATGACAACCTCTTTTTTATCGTGGCATTAGACAGAAGAGGTGGAGGAGAACAACGTTTTCATAGACCACTTTTTTGTGAAACTCCGCTCCAGATTTTTTTGAAAGATAAAATTAAAATTGCTTTAACATATTAAAGGGTGGGAAGGGGTTGTTTGACACAAAAATAGTCTATACAAACGTTGTTTCCCCCTACTCCCTCTGTGTTATGCCGTGATAATAAAGGGGGGTTATGTTGTCATCGTAAGCCTATATAAGCCTATGTTATATCGGTGTCTCATACTTCAGAACGAGTGACAGTCCGACATGGATTTATAACATTAGAGAACAGTGATCACCACGTGAGCTGCGAGCGAGCCGAAGGCGAGAGTGGCCCGGTAGGGACCGTAGCAAACCTGAACCGACACCTGTACGCCAATACCCAATAACCTATGTAATATCGGTGTCACAACAAACACACTAACACACTCACACACAAACTTTCACCTTTATAATATTAGTGTGATGTTATTCAAAAATGGCTTATTTAAACCAAATTAATATGTTCCATAACATCGATCACTTTACGGTAAATGTTGATCAGGCGCGACTTCACGCGAGCACTTTGTTGATCCAAAAACACAAGTTGATCCAGGTGACTTTTGTTGATCCAATATGTATCTCTATTAACTAATGTGGCTTCTATATGATTCACGATTTTTTAAATGATATTGATTACATTGGCTACCCACCTCTATGTTTGATTTTGTTATGTTTGTTGACGAAAGTGATTTTGTTACAAAGTTTCAGTAGCCATGCAATAATTGAGATGGTTTTTGTCTCTGTATTTTATAGTAAATTAAAAAATAGCCCATTTAAACCAAATTAACATATTCCATAACATCGATCCCTTTACGGTAAATGTTGATCAGGCGCGACTCCACGTGAGCACTTTGTTGCTCCAAAAACACAAGTTGATCCAGGCGACTTTTGTCGATCCAATATGTATCTCCATTAACTAATGTAATGTGTATGTTTTTTAGTAGTAGTAGAGCTTTTTTGTGAAGAGTTCGTCCGGGGAAGTACTACCACCATACCTATTTCGGCCGCAAAGCAGTAGTGCTCGCATTGCTGTGTTCCGGTTTGAAGGGTAAGGGTGCGGGTGAAGTTACAGGCACAAGAGACTTTTCATCTTTATGTCTCTGGGTGGCGGTCGCAGTGCAATACCACATAGGGTGCGTCCTAGGTGGACGTGACCTATGAGGTAATGCACTGTTCATAGGCAGAGGTTACTGCCTAACATCAGGTGGGCAATCAGCTTGTTACGGCAATCGGTAGTATAAAAAAAAATGTGGATGTTAGAAGTTTCACGATTTTTTAAATGAATTTGTTTATATTGGCTACCCACCTCTATGTTTGACTTTATGTGTTATGTTTGTTGACGAAAGTAATTTTGTTACAAAGTTTCGGTAGCCATGCAATAATTAAGATGGTTTTTGTCTCTGTATTTTATAATGAATTAAAAAATGGCCCATTTAAACGTAATTAACATATTCCATAACATCGATCCCTTTACGGTAAATGTTGATCTGGCGTGACTTCACGCGAGCACTTTGTTGATCCAAAAACACAAGTTGATCCAGGTGACTTTTGTTGATCCAATATGTATCTCCATTAACTAATGTGACTTCTAGATGATTCACAATTTTTTAAATGAAATTGATTACATTGGCTATCCACCTCTATGTTTGGTTTTATGTGTTATATTTGGTGACGAAAGTGATTTTGTTACAAAGTTTCAGTAGCCAAGCAATAATTAAGATGGTTTTTGTCTCTGTATTTTATATTAAATTAAAAAATGGCCCATTTAAACCAAATTAACATATTCCATAATATCCATCCCTTTACGGTTAATGTTGATCAGGCGCGACTTCACACGAGCACTTTGTATATCCAAAAACACAAGTTGATCCAGGTGACTTTTGTTGATCCAATATGTATCTCCATTAACTAATGTGACTTCTAGATGATTCACAATTTTTTAAATGAAATTGATTACATTGGCTACCCACCTCTATGTTTGATTTTATGTGTTATGTTTGGTGACGAAAGTGATTTTGTTACAAAGTTTCAGTAGCCATGCAATAATTAAGATGGTTTTTGTCTCTGTATTTTATAGTAAATTAAAAAATGGCCCATTTAAACCAAATTAACATATCCCTTTACGGTAAATGTTGATCAGGCGCGACTTCACGCGAGCACTTTGTTGATCCAAAAACACAAGTTGATCCAGGCGACTTTTGTCGATCCAATATGTATCTCCATTAACTAATGTAATGTGTATGTTTTTTAGTAGTAGTAGAGCTTTTTTGTGAAGAGTTCGTCCGGGGAAGTACTACCACCATACCTATTTCTGCCACAAAGCAGTAGTGCTCGTATTGCTGTGTTCCGGTTTGAAGGGTAAGGGTGCCGGTGAAGTTACAGGCACAAGAGACTTTTCATCTTTATGTCTCATGGTGGCGGTCGCAGTGCAATACCACATAGGGTGCGTCCTAGGTGGACGTGACCTATGAGGTAATGCACTGTTCATAGGCAGAGGTTACTGCCTAACATCAGGTGGGCAATAAGCTTGTTACGGCAATCGGTGGTATAAAAAAAATGTGGATGTTAGATGTTTCACGATTTTTTAAATGAATTTGTTTATATAGGCTACCCACCTCTATGTTTGACTTTATGTGTTATGTTTGTTGACGAAAGTAATTTTGTTACAAAGTTTCGGTAGCCATGCAATAATTAAGATGGTTTTTGTCTCTGTATTTCATAATAAATTTAAAAATGGCCCATTTAAACGTAATTAACATATTCCATAACATCGATCCCTTTACGGTAAATGTTGATCTGGCGTGACTTCACGCGAGCACTTTGTTGATCCAAAAACACAAGTTGATCCAAGTGACTTTTGTTGATCCAATATGTATCTCCATTAACTAATGTGACTTCTAGATGATTCACAATTTTTTAAATGAAATTGATTACATTGGCTACCCACCTCTATGTTTGATTTTATGTGTTATGTTTGGTGACGAAAGTGATTTTGTTACAAAGTTTCAGTAGCCATGCAATAATTAAGATGGTTTTTGTCTCTCTATTTTATAGTAAATTAAAAAATGGCCCATTTAAACCAAATTAACATATCCCTTTACGGTAAATGTTGATCAGGCGCGACTTCACGCGAGCACTTTGTTGATCCAAAAACACAAGTTGATCCAGGCGACTTTTGTCGATCCAATATGTATCTCCATTAACTAATGTAATGTGTATGTTTTTTAGTAGTAGTAGAGATTTTTTGTGAAGAGTTCGTCCGGGGAAGTACTACCACCATACCTATTTCTGCCGCAAAGCAGTAGTGCTCGCACCGCTGTGTTCCGGTTTGAAGGGTAAAGGTGCCGGTGAAATTACAGGCACAAGAGACTTTTCATCTTTATGTCTCAGGGTGGCGGTCGCAGTGCAATACCACATAGGGTGCGTCCTAGGTGGACGTGACCTATGAGGTAATGCACTGTTCATAGGCAGAGGTTCCTGCTTAAGGCGCTATAGGTTCAACGAACATTTTTGTATGAGGCGAAGAAGGCGAGCGCACGCTCTGATACCGTGTTTTTATGTATAAAAAAATTGTATAAAAATGTCGTTCAAAGTTTTGTTTAATTTTGTTGATGAATTCACTAACTCAAATAATAACTAACATGTAACCAAATGTTTCAAAAATTAAAACGTTAGAGAAGTGAGTGAAAAATAGCATTTAAATTTTAAAAAGGAGGTATCTTTGTTATTTTTTTTATCGAGTGAAGTAATTCAAATATTGTATTGAATTATTGATTTCACTAGATAAAAAGCTCAAAAATATCATATATTTTTTTCTTCATAGAAAACTATGAAAATTCTTATCAAAAACTTTAAAATTCTAGAGACATTTGAGAACCTATCGCCTTAACATCATGTGGGCCATCTGCTTGTTTAGGCAATTGTTAGTATAAAAAAAAATGTGGATCTTAGATGATTCACGATTTTTTAAATGAATTTGTTTACATTGGCTGCTCACCTCTATGTTTGATTTTATGTGTTATGTTTGTTGACGAAAGTAATTTTGTTACAAAGTTTCGGTAGCCATGCAATAATTAAGATGGTTTTTGTCTCTGTACTTTATAGTAAATTTAAAAATGGCCCATTTAAACCAAATTAACATGTTCCATAACATCGATCCTTTTACGGTCTAGGAGTTCTAGGACGACCTCTGTGGCACGGCGGGCGAAGGTTGGCCTGCGACGCAGGAGGTTGCGGGTTCGATTCCCGCCTCGGAACAAATATTTGAGCGATCGCAGATATTTTTTCAGGGTGTTCTGGGTTTTTTCTATGTATAATAAAAAAACTATCTATGTTATATATTGTATTAAGTATAAGTATAGTTATCTAGTACCCATAATACAAGCTCTGCTTATCTTGGGGCTAGATAATGTTGTGTGAACTGTCCAGCAATATTTATTATTATTATTTATTACGGTTATTGTTGATCAGGCGCGACTTCACGCGTACACTTTGTTGATCCAAAAAAACAAATTTATCCAGGCGACTTTTGTTGATCCAATATGTTGATCCATTAACTAATGTGGCTCCTAGATGATTCACGATTTTTTAAATGAAATGGTACACATATCAATAATTACAAATACTTAAAGTATTAAAAACTTTGTATGATAGATAGATAGATAGATAGATTAACTCTTTATTGTACACAAATAACACACAGAAACACAAAACATAACTCAATAACAAAAAAATAACAGAAATGTACAATGGGCGGTCTTATCGCTTATAGCGATTTCTTCCAGACAACCTTAGGATGGAGAGGACTATATGGAAGAATGGGACAGTGGTGTTATCACCTTGACAAATACACATATCATTAAATATATACAAACCTACATTATAATACATAAAAATAAATACATAATAATATAAACACAACATAAAAGCAGACAAGAACAATGAAAACTCAACAGGACGAAGAAGACGATTGGAGATAAAACAGTTGTATGGTCTGCCGTTTTATTTTGCAGGGTGTTTTTCTGTTTACGTCTAGACGTCTACCAGGTAGATAGATACAAAAACATAAAAAACATGCAAATACTAAATATAAGATAGCCTAGCTAGCAAGTTACTAAAATAAATACTTAATTAGCTAAGGATGCGCGTAGGTACAATCAAGCACTATGCTAAATAGAGGCATGGGAATGTATAAAAAGCAACTACCCCTAGCAACATGTGTAATGGCCCGAGAAGGCTGTAACTATTATAGCTTTCAAATTGACCTAAATCCTAACCTAAACAAGATAACATTATCTAACCTTTACCTAGATTTAACCAGGGTCTGAAATTTAAATTACAAAAAATAACAACTCCTTTTTAAAAAAAATACCACTTCCCACCTTAAACAGGAATATTCTTTGAATTGAAAGCTAGAAATACTGAGTGCTATATCATTTCTGAATCTTAATCAAGTAGAAAAGTTAGTAAGTCACCCTACGTTTTTTAAAAAAACAAAGTGAAGTCAATCTCTTTGAAAAAATGAGCAAAACACATTACGTACAACTTGTCGGACTAAAACCCATTTAAATTATTAATTTGTAATGGCGCACCTAGAAAGGGTCAGAGCGGCAACGTCGCAGCCGTCATTAGCCAATCACAGAGTTTGCTGCAACCTGATTGGCCCATTTGAATCAGATCAACATATTACGTAATCACTGCAAGGTGGATTTGTATATTGGATCAACAAGTGGCTACGTGATTTCAGTGCCACATGATCGCATATGTTGATCCTGTTGGAGCCACATTAGTTAATGGAGATGCATATTGGATCAAGAAAAGTCGCCTGGATCAACTTGTGTTTTTGGATCAACAAAGTGCTCGCGTGAAGTCGCGCCTGATCAACATTTACCGTAAAGGGATCTCTATATATATATTTATATTTATTTTAGATTATTTTGCCTATTTTTCTATATTATATATATTATATTCTTAATCCTAAGTTCTTTACTTAAGTAATTGTTAAAAATTAAGTTTAGACAATAGACCACCATAATTAAAGAGGGGACTCCTCTAATACAGGTTTTGTAACTTAACAGAGGAGATCCCAACCCATGTAACCCATAGTTTTGTAAGGAAAATAAATAATTTTTGTATTTTTTTTTTGTATTTGTATATACTATAATACTATATATATATTTTATACAGTAATAATAATAATAGTAGTAGTTCAGATAACTTACAGCCATATTAACCTAATGCATCTAAAATTAAAAATGGAAATTGCTAACTTTTATTATGCAAGCAAATGTGCAATGATTTTCACACAAATATAGAAAAAAAACAATAAATTTTGGGGGTTCCCCAGACCCCATACTTAAAACTGAAACTCGCAACACTTTTTTTTCATCAAACCCATACGTGTGGGGTTCTATGGATAGGTCTTCAAAAATTATATTGAGGTTTCTAATATTTTTTTTTTCTAAACTGAATAGTTTGCGCGAGAGACACTTCCAAAGTGGTAAAATGTGCCCCCCTTGTAACTTCTAAAATAAGAGAATGATAAAAGTAAAAAAAATAGGATGTACATTACCACAGCTAAAATAATACTACATTACCATGTACACTTCCACCGAAAATTGATTTAACGAGATCTAGTAAGTATTTTTTTTATAATACCTACGCTATTATTAAAACATCGATCAAAGTTACAACGAACTACAAGAACTTTTATATTATGTTACTTACAAGTAGTAGGTACCTTGGTCTCCACACTAGGATTCCCTGTGCTGTTACGTGTTGTTGCTGCTACGGAACCCTTCATGGGCGAGTCCGATACACAAATGGCCGCATTTTTTTGGACTAAGTTTAGAAACGGGTGCGGCTAAAAACTCCCTGATTAGGTAATTGGCCGTTTTTCCCTGCCACTATATGTTAAATCTTAATTTTTTTCAGAGGCATCGGGCCGCAGTTGTCGTGGATCTGCCGCGACCAGCGATGCGAGCGGTTACCAGCTTCAGAGACATCTGTTCTCCAGTCTCTTCAAACCTGCAACATGCTGTGTTCGTCGACGCAGCTATGGCCGCAGCCCACCGGCCCTGTGAGCTTCGCGACGACAGCCGCGCCGGTCAAAGCTAGCTCGTTTAAACTTCAAATCTTAGCAACTCCATCCAGCGACGTAACTGAACATTTGTCTGAAGCATTCGCCCTTATGCTGGAAGAATTACGAGTGCTGGAAAGTAGCTCAGCATCGTGGCATACAAATCTTGGCGCGCCACGAGTAGTCACCGTTCGCGTAATCGTCAACGGCTCCGGGGATCCACGAATGCGCCTTGACACAGACGAAAGCTACAAACTGCAACTTAAACCGGAAGGTTTAGAACTTGTTGCCGATATATCAGCTAACTCCTTCTGCGGTGCAAGGCATGCCTTCGAAACACTGTCACAAATTGTCTGGTTTGATCCTTATGCCGGTTCACTATTGATACTAGAAGCGGCCAAGGTGACCGACGCCCCTACTTTTCCATTTAGAGGACTGCTGCTAGATACGTCTAGAAACTTCTACTCGGTTGGTGATATCACGCGGACGATTGATGCAATGGCCTCGTGTAAACTGAACACGTTTCATTGGCACGTCAGCGATTCTCAATCGTTCCCTCTGCAACTGGAGAGTGTACCGCAGTTGGCGCAATACGGGGCATATGGCCCAGGTGCAGTATACACAACTGATGATATCCGCGCAATAGTCAAACACGCAAAACTGCGAGGCATCCGTGTGCTGTTAGAAGTGGACGCACCAGCGCATGTGGGCCGTGCGTGGAGCTGGGGTCCGGCCGCTGGACTGGGTGATCTAGCATACTGCGTCGAATTTGAACCTTGGGACGCGTGGTGCGGTGAACCTCCTTGCGGTCAGCTCAATCCTCGCAACAAACATGTTTACTCCCTACTCGAGAAAGTCTACGCCGAGATTATTCAGCTAACCGGTGTCGACGACTTGTTCCATTTAGGAGGGGATGAGGTCTCGGAGCGGTGCTGGCTGCATCATTTCAACGACTCAAGTGCAATGGATCTTTGGTTTGAGTTCACAGAAAACGCGTTGCAAGCTCTAGTGCGCGCCAATGGTGGTAAGGTGCCAGAGTTGACGTTACTGTGGTCCTCAGGTCTGACACGGAAACCGTACCTGGAGAAATTAGTCCATAAAAGCATCGGGGTGCAACTATGGAAGCCGTCGCATGGACCTGAATCTCGAGCGGTATTCAACCATGGAATCCGCGCCGTTCTCTCACACGGAGACGCCTGGTACTTAGATTGTGGATTCGAATCGTGGAAAGACAGCCCGACATCAGCACTCTGCAAGTCGTATAAGTCTTGGCAACAGATGTACGAGCATAGACCATGGATTGAAGAGGACTCTTCTTCGGGCGCAGATTTGGATTTCAGTTTCCGAGTTTCGTCGCGTATCGAAGGCGGTACCGTTTGCCAATGGAGCAAGCAGTTAGACCCAGGAGGTTTAGACGCTCGCGTATGGCCACGATCTGCTGCTGTAGCGGAGCGACTATGGTCTGATCGTGCGGAAGGTGCGGAACCTGATGTTTATTTGAGATTAGACACACACCGCGCAAGGCTGGTAGCTAGAGGAGTAAAGGCAGCGCCACTGTGGCCCCAGTGGTGCTCCCATAACCCACACGCGTGTCTCTAGCCTCAGCCCGGCCATGCGGTGTGCGCTGAACCAAGTGAATTGTTGTATTGTTTTTCTATTGCCGAATTACCAACCGCCGAGTGATACCGATGCCGAGGGTGTGAGTTAACTACGATTGCCGGGCGCGAAAATGATGTAGAAAGCCTTGGAATATTATGCAACCGGTTAAAGGTCGAGTACGACTCGGCCTTAGTAGAAAATATATATCTTACGACGAAGTTTTTATGAGCCCGTGAATGAAAGGTGCGTTGTACATACAGCATCACGAATTGGTTATCCCCTGCGTGTTTATAGATGGAAACAAAACGTTAAGAAAAATTAATTAATTAAGAAATAACAAAATTTCACTTAGAACACAATTTAAGATAAGTAACTTATAAAATATGGTTATGCGGTGAGCATGCAATAGGTACCTACCTACCGGTAGTAAGTGTTGTAAGTACCTAGGTATATAAATATTGTTCGATGCCTTTGGACACACTTCAACAGTGTTGCCATCAACCCAAAGTCCTGTGCCGTTATTTTAAGGAGCTGTGCTGGCTGGGGTAGGATTTAAGTATCAACAAACATGACTGATTGTTGTAATATTGTCAGGCATGTTTGCTGACGCTCGAACTGATGTGTTCCACGCCATCCTACGCAAGAGAGCCACCTCACTGCTGAGCCGTGTCCGCGGCAGCAACAACGCCATCCTTCGAGTAGTGGCCGACAGGGTTGATTGTCCCATACTGGGCCATTTGGTTAGGTTTTATTGTTTAATTGTATGTGTGTGCGTTTCCTGGTTGTTTGTACTGGTTTTAAGTTTTCCAATGACTGAAATAAAATAAATAATTAAAAAAAAAAACTCGGATTCAATTTTTTTCATTGCTTTGTGTCGGCTATTGTATTATTTTACTCCTTGAATTTCATTTTGAATACCCAATACGGTTCTTGGAGAAGTTATTTTTTCTATACGACTTACCGTGCGCATATAAAAACGTAAACGTACGTTTAAATATATTGTTTTTTGTCGAAAATGTGTCAGAGTCCTATGATATTACGTGGGCTATTGGGTATTGTGGCGTGCATGGGTCAGTTCTGGTTCGCTGCGGGCCCTACCGGGCCACGCTCGTCTTCGGCTCGCTCGCACGTGATGATCGCTGTTCTCTAGTGTTTTAAATCCATGTCGGACTGTCGACATGGATGTATTTTTTTTGTATGGAACGGGTCCCGTTTTACCCTTTGGGTACGGAACCTTAAAAAAATAGAAAACAGGGTTATTTTTCAGTTTTCATATTTCTGAAACATTAAGTCGTGTGGAAAAAAATGCATGAATAAGGAAAACGCTACATGATAGGAAAAAAAAAGAAAAAAGAAAAACGTGATTCCATGATGCATGAATAAGGAAAACGCTACATGATAGGAAAAAAAAAGAAAAAAGAAAAACGTGATTCCATTGGACCATTCGGTTGACTTTGCAAAATTTTGAAATCCCAAAATGTATAATTTCCCAGAATGTTGAATCCTAAAATGTTGAATTTTCAGAAACTTGCATTACTAAAAAATAGAGTTTGCCAAAAAAAACCTCAGTGCCCGTTGTCTACTAGGTCTAACAAAGAGGTATCGTGACGCACAATATCAGGAATCCTTGTTGGCTCAGAGACCAGTTGAGAGAGGCCATAGGGCACAGCGAGATCATGAACAACCCTTCCAGCGTGACTAGTTATTCCTGAACTCAACCACTCACTGTGGAGAGCGTTAACGAAGTTGCTTGGAGTATTCCTCAGAAGCTATTAAAAGAAGAGAAGAAGAAAGGTGCCGTAGGTAATAGTTAAGTTCAAATGTGACCCAAAAATTCCGTTCCAGCGGGACTCAAACCCGCATCATCGCATGTATTCGGTGATGCCTTCACCAGTTCGGCCATAGAACGAGCTATAACGCTGGAGACGAAATTTGTGGGCACTATCAACTCGACTATAGCCAAATTTTTGGACACATTTAAATTTAATGTTATCCATAAAGTGTGGTTACACTTGAAAAATAATAAACTTTGAGGTAAAAGTTGCTATGAAATGAAAGATTTAGGAAAATAATAAATACGAGCATTTATTACAAAAAAACATTTAAACGAATGTCACTGAGGTTGTCGGTTCTTTCTGAAAATATTGCTCAATCTTCTCGCTCGTGGCGTTCCCTGAAAAAGAGACAAAAGCGTGAGAAGACTTTTTTTTATCTTCTTGAATGACGTAACATGCATATTACCCACCTGATGTTAACCTCTGCCTTTAACAATGCATTACCTCATAGGTCACGTCAACCTAGGACGCGCCTTATGTGTCATTGCACTTCGCCCGCCACCCTGAGACAAAGATGAAAGTCTCATGTGCCTGGAATTTCACCGGCACCCATACCCTTTAAACCGGAACACAGCAATGCGAGAACTACTGCTTTGCAGCAGAAATAGGTATGGTGGTAGTACTTCCCCGGATGAACTCTCTGACAAAAAAGCTCTACTAATACTAAAACGATTTCATCATCCACCTACAAGGTGCTCTTAGAATATGAAAACTATGTATCCCAAAAGTGACAGAATGAACAAGAAAAAAAATTGCATAATTTGAGTAAGGCCCATTGTCCACGTGACCGCACGTCATACGCACGCTTTCGTCAATTGACGATTGCAAGACGAATGCTTGCACCTTGCTTAGAAACAATGAAATCTGTGTCCACGAAGCGGCAACGTCGCGTCAGCCGCTCGTCATGCGTTCGTCATGCGGTGCGCGCGGCTATAATGTCACGGCGCGTCATGCTATAATCACTTCATCATCATCACTTGCCATTTTCACAACAAAAGTCGTGCTTTCTCGATGCTAGTTGAAAGAAAACTGAGACGTTTTGTAGCGTGACTGACTATTACATGAAGCAGCGTGGACATAACAAATATGCAAAATACGCCTATCTTCATTTGTAGGTTACATGCATACGTCAAATGACGCGTGCGTGGACAGTAGGCCTTTAGCAATTTTATTGTTCGCTAGCTATTCTTTAGCAACATAACAACACCCAACAGCCACAGACGTAGTCCTGCCATACCCCACACTACGCTCCCTGTGTCGAGGGCATCAGGAACTACGAGTAGAGTGGGTCCACTATGCTGGACATAGGTCTCTCCCACGGCGCGCCACTGAGCCCGGTCTGAGGCTCTCCTCATCCAGTTTCTGCCAGCCACCCCTCGCAAGTCATCGCTCAACCTATAGCCACTACGTTTGCCAAGACGCGGTCTCCACTCAAGAACACGTTTACTCCACCGAAACTGTGATAGACCTTTGTTTGACCACGATCTCACCTGTTGGTAAGTGACGATGTGGCCGAAGATGAAGCACAAAGTTCTAGAAGGCACCTATTCACTCTAGCCTTGAAGAGACCCAGATTATAGTTTTCATGAAAGACATACGACGGTAGTGTATTCCACTCCTTAGCAGTTCGCATTATAAAGGTAGAACTGAAACGATTAGTACGAATAGAGGGTGTACCAATGAAGTAAGGATGGTACCGAACCGGAGTATAGGACTATGATGAAAAGGAGACGGTGGGATCAGATCGTGAAGTTCCTGGGAGCATTCTTCTACGGAATTTTCCCACTGCCGCTTCAGCTCGCCAATCCTCTGGGCTATGTCGAGTTTGGTTCTCTGTCGGATAAGCTCGTTTCGGATCTTATCCCTCAGAGAGACGCCAAGCATAGCTTACTTCGGTGGTATCGTTCTTGTTGAATCGCAAGAAGTTGCGGATCCTGGCGGGCGTGCTCGTCTTGCGGTCCGCGTGCGGCTCGCTCTCCGCCCGCAGCGACTCGCGGAGCTCCGACCCCTGGACAAACACACACAAACATACATAGGTGCAACGTTTCGCTTGGGGCGCGAAATTACAATTTTATGACATCGTCTGTGTGTGTGAGCGTGTGGAACGTTTCGCTTGAGGCGCGAAATTCTTTGATTGTGTTTTTTCTCATCACAGCTCATCAACACATTTTGATAGCAAAACCTGATTTTGCGGAAACTAGGAGACCAAACACGCATATTTTGTCGTTTTCAAAAAAGTAGTACAGTGACACAATATAAACACACATAAATTATGTAGTTACTTTCGTTGCACAAAAGAAAAATGGGTTAATAGCAGCGTTTTACCTGAAATAAAACGCATATTAAAATACTTACCTCACTGGAAGCTTTATATTGAGAAAGCATATCCGTTTCCGTCGTATTTCAACCAGTTTTCGTACTTTTAATCCGAGTATTTCCGATCCAGTGGCGACACCTGGCGGCCGCGCGCCATTTTAGTTTCATAAAATGAAGCGCGCCATCTTGACTTCATTGGCTTAATTCCACCAGGCAGAATTAAAAGTGAAAGCTTCCAGTGAGGTAAGTATTTTAATATGCGTTTTATTTCAGGTAAAACGCTGCTATTAAAAAACTAGACCGTCACTGGAAGCTTTATATTGAGATCTGTTTGTTATCGCCTGGTGACGCCACTTGCAAATTAGTAGAAAACTTAATTTAACGCCAATGTGATAAAACGTTATAAAATAACAACTGTAAGTATCATACTGTGTATGATACTGATAGTACATCTAATATTTTACAACCATAAAACTTAAATATATAAGTATTCTATCCAGCAATCAATAACATCCAGAATCAACATTCTTAATTAATTTAGTAACATTTTTAGAATGATTACTGTTAATTACTTCTCGTCTGTAAAACTACTGGAATGTATTAGCTGTTCACCAAATCCCTCGGGACAAGATTTCATGGAAGATCATCAAGGGGATGATTTTTCCAACCAACTTTTGGAAGCTACAGCAGATCGGACGCTTCCTGGAGCTGCCTGTAATGCCAGCTTCTTTGAAAGGTTTGACCCAGTCTGCTATAACTGTGCGTGAGGCGGGCATTGCCACACCTCTTACTGTTATCATCATCATCATCATAATCATCATGCACTTTCCGTTCAACATTACTGTATTTACTGTAATAAACAGATTAAATGATTTAGCCGTGTTACGTCTTTCATTTAATAATGCTTTAGTTTTTTCTATCCATAATATGGGATTTAAATACGATTTACTTGTAATCAAAAGTAGGTTTCAGACTGTATAATTACTGCTGACAGTCTTTGAACTGAACTGTGGCCAAAATATTATATTCGTATATCTAACACACTGGGTAGGATCTAACACTGTATGTAACTAAGTAAGGTCAGGACATGTATGAGTCTTCCTGAACAAAGCAGTAATAACATTGCGGTCTGACGCGATAAATGAAATAATTATTCATATCTACTGTGTAGTTAGTTAGAAATGACGTAAGCTTACTAACTTCCCAGATGGGTGGGTTGGAAATCTTTGGATTTTTTAAGCCAATCGACTTTAAAATTATTATGTTTCACGAGAATGTGAGAGCTTAAGCGACTGGATGTTTCAGCGTTACATAGCGTAGAAACGACAAACTCGTGCAAAAGAATATGAAAAGTGATAAATTAAATGTAAATCAAATAGAAATTGAGCTAGTTGCGCACCCGAAGGATTTTCAGAGGTTATAGTTTTTCGAATTGGACCAAGAAGTCCAACGTTTCCATGCCACCTCGTTTTCAGAGTAGACTTAAGCCAAGAATTTCTAAGCAAGGATAATTGTTCTGTGTTCCACGTTTCTACAACCTCGGACCACCCCCTCATTTCCACACTTCAAGGGTGATATTCTCGACCCCCGGAGGTGAGAGTCCCGTCGACGTGTCTATTAGATGTTTCTATAGGATTTTTAGGGTTAACGGTGGTGTCAGCGAGCAGGCTTTGAGATCCTATCGCCAAAATACCATTTACCATCGGGGTACTACTATTAAGTATATTCCCGTCGACTGATTTAGGTGACTCATACTTTGGAATTAGGAACGGTGGTGGAAAACATCCACGCGAGCGGGTAGTTCCATGGAACACTGAACGCGTCGTAAAATAGAGCTTGACTGTCTATCAGGTCTCGAGATACATAATTGAAAACAACATGCGTGGTTTCTGAGGCAAACAAATTTATCATTGGGGTTCCCCACTTTGCAAACATTATGTCCACGCAGTTGGGTAGAAGGTGCCACTCCGGCGGTCGGCGATGATGCAACAACGGCATGACTGTTGTATTTGCCTGGGAGATAGTGTATGCTGAAGTGTGTTTGATGGTGATCTAGTAAACTCAGAATTTGACAAGTTATTTACATCAGGGGTAATGATTTCGTACCTCCTTCTTTCCATAGATGAGCGACTGCGGTCCTGTTGTCACATTGTATGAGGATCGAACTGTGATGCAGTCGATGAGTTTTGCTCTGACAGGCATGAGTATGGCCAGCATCTCTTTTTGATTGCAGTGTAGTGCTTGCTCTTCTTGTGACCAAGTGCCCAAGAGGGCCAGATCGTTTAGTTTTGCCCCCCAAGCCAAGTCTGATGCATCTGTTGCCAGAAAGTTCGTTGGAGGAAGGTCATGACATTCATTACCCTCCTCCATGGATGTAGCATCGTTGAAAACTGTAAATTTCAAGTCCACCAACTCAGTTCTTCGGAAACACCCTGAGGCAGTTGGTAAGCCTTTGATGAAAGGTCTGGTAGTGAATTCATGAATATTATTAACTTTCGATGACTGAGCCGTCCTCGAGGAACAACAAAGCTGGCGAAAATTAGGAGTGCTATTATACTTTGTAAATCTTTTAGAATATCATTTTTCTGATCGAGCACCTGATTTACTTTTGTGATTATTGCCATCGACTTTTCTATTGGCAGGGATTTTAGATTGTCTTACGGTCTCCACAACACCCCCAAATAAATTATGCTTTTTTGAAGTTTGAGAACGGATTTCTCGAAATTTATTTTCCAAACCAGATTTTGCAACTTATGTACTGTGAGTTAGACATGCTCGCGAAGCACATACACACATGTGTACACTTTAATGTATTATAAGTTAATTGACGAGATAAACAAGGATTTTTACTTTCCATCTTTCTCGTAATGTTTGAGCCACCCAATTTGTCAGTATTGAAAAGGTTTAAGGCGCCGTGCTTAACCCGAATGAGAGCCAAGTCATCTCTAGCAATTCTCGGTACAAGGCGTAGGAACCGCCTGTGCGACTTTGTTATTTTTAGATGAAAATAACCTTGGGAAAGATCTACTTTGCACAGCCAGTCCTGTGGTTGCAAGAAATCCAGAATACGATACATGTTTATGAGGTGGAAGGGATCTGTCATGACATTGTCGTTTAGCGCTATGAGGTTGAATATAGGGCTGATTTGCCGGATTTTGGCACCAGAAACAGAGGGGATATGAAACTTTGCGAGAGTTGAGATACTTTTAAAATGTCTTGTAATTTTTTTTTTTTTTTTTTTTTTTTTTTTTTTTTTTTTTTTTTTTTTTCAGATATTTCCTCTAATACAGGAGTATGAAAGGGACCTCTGATCACATTTGGGTAAACAAAGCGAGGTTTTTAAAAGGATGGTAGGTATACGATACCCCAGAATTAACCTTAACACAATATCTGGTGCTCTCATTTCCTTTCACTGCAAGTGGAAGTGCGCTAACTGACCTGCTTAAAATCGTTCAGAGTCATTGTTTGTATCTTTTTTTATTTCCTCTGAAACCTGTAAGCATTGGAGCGTCCTCGGTTACTTCCACGATCGGGCCGCGAGCCTCGGTTGTGAAATGACCCTCTTTCATTGAAACTGTGGTGCTCATACTGGATATTCGAGGGTTGACCTTTGTATAGGTGGTCGACATGGTGGTATCCACCCCGCGAGGGTGGGTTGATACAGGCATGCATGTGCATAAGTTATAGGGTAAGCCTGGTACTTGAAAATAATATCGAATTCCACGCGATGGAACTGCGGGTTTTCGTACGCCTTGCCAAGGGAGGAGGCCTTGGAGGGGCGGCTGTTAGATTGATTGGATCTTGCTTGTATCAATCCCTTAGTTTTTGGTGGCCAAAAACTTTGCGGACTCCCCCGGCCTTTTCTAATGTATCTGTGATATGCTCAGACTCAAATATATAAGCATTCTGTTCAATGTCGCTTTTACTAAAGGGGCTCAAACTTGTTCGGCTTGTTATAGTTTCCCCGACGCATTTCGATACTTTCGGCTTGGTGGCCACAAACTAATTGCAAGAAATCGGAGGAGATTATGTAAATTCCCTTTTTGAAAGAACTCATCAAATTTTCGCGCTTAATCTGTCATAATTAATGTCTGTATGCTTAGCCCAAGCAAGAAAGTTATGAATACTTACCTGCAAGCTGCAACGTTTCTTTTTATTTAATTTTGCAGTAGGTTATAGCTGCATAAGATCTATTAGCATGGGCAAGGTGACGTAAGGTTTCATATATTTTTACCTCCTCGTTTGTTTCCAGGCCCATCAAGCCTGGAGTATGATTATATGCTTTTTGTGTATCAGCGTATCTTACCTCTGACCAAGATGTAATACCTAAACACTGGACTACGTGTAGCATTTTAAAAAAGATATCGGATGTCTTGGAATAGCTGTTTCCTTTATTTTAATCTCGATATCAAAGGTGATATATAGATAGAAAACACTTTATTGCACAACACAGAAAATAAGCTATATAAAAAAAATCATTAGGTCACGATTTAAATTTAAACTTCATCGTCAAGACATTGTTCATCAGCGACATCATGTTGTTCGTATAGCTCTCAGCTAATGTCTGAACAAAATGACGCCCCATCGGGACAAGCGGAATTGTTTGAGGTTATAAAATTGGTTACCGTATTTTAGAGCTCACCCATATCCTGGACTAGTTTATCCAGCCTAGTATCAGCAGGACGATGGGCGCGCTTTACTTCCTGCCGGTGGCATGTTCCACAGTCGGCGTGGACGAGCTCGATGTGCTGCTGCTGGAATTGGTTCGAACACGCTTGCGTGCTTGCAGCCTGCGGCTTGGCAGCAGTGTTGGGCTCATTAGCATTCATTACTATAAGATAAATAACGTTAATCTATTGCATTACAAACTACGTGGTTCTGTAACCTCAAAAAATGCACGACCACTGTACGAATTAAAACTGGTAAATTTAAAACAATGTACGAGATCCGAACGGAAAACCGTTAAAGCAAATGATCAAGTACTAACAAGGTTAAATGTATATAGAGGGTACTTACAGTTCCCGGCACAATTTAACCACTTTAAATACTGCAAGCTTTTACTTACGTATTATCAACATCACTTATTCACTTTAGGATTATTATATATATAAGTATTTATACGCAACAGTGGTAGGGACGAAGCTGCTGCGCACAAGTTGCTTCGACGGAATACGAAACGCCAATGAAGTCAAGATGGCGCGCTTCATTTTATGAAACTAAAATGGCACGCGGCCGCCAGGTGTCGCCACTGGATCGGAAATACTCGGATTAAAAGTACGAAAACTGGTTGAAATACGACGGAAACGGATATGCTTTCTCAATATAAAGCTTCCAGTGACGGTCTAGTTTTTTAATAACTAGATATAGCCTTATCCAGTGTGTAGCGTTAATAATGTTACACAAAAGAATGTGTAACTGATCATTGTTAGAAGTCATTGTTTGACGACCACTGCGGCGCGGCGGGCGCAGGTTCGCCTGCGAAGCAGGAGTTTGCGGGTTCGATTCCCGCCTCGGAACAAATATTTGTACGATCTGCAGATATTTATTCAGGGTGTTTTGGGTATTTGCTAAGTATAATAAAAAAAAACTATGTAATGTATTGTATTAAGTATATCAGTTATCTAGTACCAAAAACACAAGATCTGCTTAGCTTGGGGCTAGATAATGTTGTGTGAACTGTCCAGCATTATTTATTTATTTTATTTATTTATTTTATTGTTAGGAGTACCTATAAAATTATATGTTGAACTGGCGATAACCGTAGCAGGACAACAGAATTTTGTACTGAGAGAGAAATTAGCATTTAATTTTGTTTTGATTTTGACATTTAATAGAAAGCAAGTTAAACTGCGCAGTAGATCTATGAAACCATGTCCAAATAACAAGTTAAACTGCGCAGTAGATCTATGAAACCATGTCCAAATAACAAGTTAAACTGCGCAATAGATCTATGAAACCATGTCCAAATAACAAGTTAAACTGTGCAGTAGATCTATGAAACGATGTCCAAATAACAAGTTAAACTGTGCAGTAGATCTATGAAACGATGTCCAAATAACAAGTTAAACTGCGCAGTAGATCTATGAAACGATGTCCAAATAACAAGTTAAACTGCGCAGTAGATCTATGAAACGATGTCCAAATAACAAGTTAAACTGCGCAGTAGATCTATGAAACGATGTCCAAATAACAAGTTAAACTGCGCAGTAGATCTATGAAACGATGTCCAAATAACAAGTTAAACTGCACAGTAGATCTATGAAACGATGTCCAAATAACAAGTTAAACTGCGCAGTAGATCTATGAAACGATGTCCAAATAACAATACAAACTAACTTTTTATTTCAGTTGTTTTTTTACGATGATCTTTAATTTTTGTAGTGGGACAGCATTTTGTAAGAAAATTTACAACTTTTTTGAAAAAGACTCTTCTGTCATTTATAAATGATAAAAGAGTCTATATTTGGTATATTATTAAACGATATTATATGGGTTAGATGAAAAATGTGCAAACTGGTTTAAAATGTAATATAAATGTCTCTCAAAAAGTTATGGATAGGTTACCGTTGCAGACAGTCGTCCAGCCTGCTTGCTCGGTGTGGGAGGGCCCGGTTTCTTGTAAGCGGTGATGCCAACCTCTTTCCTCTGCTGTTTGGGAGGCTCTGCTGCTCCGGCCTGCAGAAAAATATACAGTTTAGGATAATACAAAAGCGACTTTGTGAGAAATTTTTGTTGGTATCCTATACTTATACTTGAACCTTCGCCCGCCGCGACACAGAGGTAGTATCATCGTTCATACCTTGATGTCTTCCTCGTCTAGGACGCGCGCGAACTGCATCTCCGCCGGGTAGGGGCTCTTCAGGTGCGGGGGACACAGTGAGTTCCTCCACTTGAGCTCCGAGAGGCGCTGGCCGGGCGGGGGCTCGCGCCGGGGGGTCACCGGCTCCTTCAGGAAACGATTGTCGAACACCTCGCCTTCTTAGTACACTATCATGGTTCATACCTTGATGTCTTCCTCGTCTAAGACGCGCGCGAACTGCATCTCCGCCGGGTAGGAGCTCTTCAGGTGCGGCGGACACAGTGAGTTCCTCCACTTGAGCTCCGAGAGGCGCTGTCCGGGCGGGGGCTCGCGCCGGGGGGGGGTCGCCAGCTCCTTCAGGAAACGATTGTCGAACACCTCGCCTTCTTAGTACACTATCATGGTTCATACCTTGATGTCTTCCTCGTCTAAGACGCGCGCGAACTGCATCTCCGCCGGGTAGGAGCTCTTCAGGTGCGGGGGACACAGTGAGTTCCTCCACTTGAGCTCCGAGAGGCGCTGTCCGGGCGGGGGCTCGCGCCGGGGGGAGGGGTCGCCAGCTCCTTCAGGAAACGATTGTCGAACACCTCGCCTTCTTAGTACACTATCATCGTTCATACCTTGATGTCTTCCTCGTCTAAGACGCGCGCGAACTGCATCTCCGCCGGGTAGGGGCTCTTCAGGTGCGGGGGACACAGTGAGTTCCTCCACTTGAGCTCCGAGAGGCGCTGGCCGGGCGGGGGCTCGCGCCGGGGGGTCACCGGCTCCTTCAGGAAACGATTGTCGAACACCTCGCCTTCTTAGTACACTATCATGGTTCATACCTTGATGTCTTCCTCGACTAAGACGCGCGCGAACTGCATCTCCGCCGGGTAGGAGCTCTTCAGGGGCGGGGGACACAGTTAGTTCCTCCACTTGAGCTCCGAGAGGCGCTGTCCGGGCGGGGGCTCGCGCCGGTGGGTCGCCAGCTCCATCAGGAAACGATTGTCGAACACCTCGCCTTCTTAGTACACTATCATGGTTCATACCTTGATGTCTTCCTCGTCTAAGACGCGCGCGAACTGCATCTCCGCCGGGTAGGAGCTCTTCAGGTGCGGGGGACACAGTGAGTTCCTCCACTTGAGCTCCGAGAGGCGCTGGCCGGGCGGGGGCTCGCGCCGGGGGGTCGCCAGCTCCTTCAGGAAACGGTTGTCGAACACCTCGCCTTCTTCATCAGACATGTGCATTTGACGGGCATCTGCAAACACATTAAGACAGCGTTAGATTCAATCTACCATTTTTGAAAGAAACGTCGTCATTTTTATTTAATTACATCTCAATGTGTTTTTTCGAGTTATTTCGTGTAATTTTAGTGGAATTTTAACCGGTGTAACTTGGATAAATGGCACATGTGTGATGTAGTGAAATTTAAGTGTATTGCGTGTTTTTTCGAAATGGTGGATTTTCCCTTTAAAAACTCAGTTTTTCTGCCACTATTTAAACTGGGTTATGACTTGACGGAGACTCTTGACGACTTGACTATACAAATATAATTATGTACATCACTTGACATTGGCTAAATTGTTGCAAATAATGCACAGAAACCATTACCTAAGATAAGAGATCGTGGTCAAACAAAGGTCTATCATTGTTAAAAAAAAAAAAAAAAAAAAAAAAAAAAAAAAAAAAAGAAGAAGGCAGTGTTACGCGCCATTGACACGAGTGCCCTTGTTTAGTGAATAGAATAGAATAGAATATTCTTTGAACAAAACAAACAATGTACGCGAACTTACATTATCATTATATATAATAAAACTAAGTTGATAAAATGTGCGGGCCGATAAAACTTAAAAACGAACCAATGCAGCCCAAAAAAGGTTTAACCGTAGGGTAGCCCCAACCCTCCCATCCATCAAGAGGGTTCGGGTTTTGGGCTGCGCGGTTAAGGTTTAGAGAAAAACGGTTTAGAAGGTTTGGGCGTAGTAACTATTAAGTAATCTGTGGTTTGGGTTTTGGCCTGCGCGGTTAAGGTTTAGAGAAAAACGGTTTAGAATGAGGTCAACTTGACCTGAAACTCAACCAAAACTTCTAGAAGGTTCGAGGAAGTTCGAAAACTTCGGGGAAGTTCTGGAAAGTTCAAGGCAATTCTAGAAGGTTCGAGAATCTCCAGAAAGGTTAGAAAAAGTTTGAGAACTTTCGAGAAAGTTCCGTAATTTCAAAACCTCTAGAAAAGTTTGAAAAGATCGAGAACTTTCAAAAAATTCCAGATAGTTATAGAACTTTCAGGATTTTTTTCGAAAATAAACTAACTCAACCTGAAAGTTTATGGTACGGTAGCCCCAATCTCACCCTCTTATTCATGAAGAAGAATTCGAGAATATTCGAGAAAGATCCAAAATATCCGGAAAGGTTCAATTCTTTAAATTTTTCTGAAATGTTCGAATACTTTTGATATTTAAACACACACTAATATTATAAAAGCGAAAGTTTGTGTGTGTGTTAGTGTATGAGTGTGTTTGTTACCTCTTCACGCTGAAACGGCTGGACGGATTTGGATGAAAATTGGCGGGGAGGTTGCTTAGAACCAGGAGATTGACATAGGGGGGGAAAGGTAGGAGGGGGAGGGGGGGGTTCAACGGGGCTACCCGTGCGAAGCCGGGGCGAGTCGCTAGTACATTATAATAGTAGTTAAATAACAAATGAAAACAATATAGCGAAAATAAATGAGCCACAGTCACAGATTACTAAGAATGTTAACAAAGTTGACGACCTCTGCGGCGCGTAGGAGGTTGCTGGTTCGATTCACCACGTTCGATCAATATAACGAAGAAGCAACAGTGAAGTTATTCAAAGAGTAGATGTGTCCGGCCCAAGAATAGACCCCTCTATCTCCTCCCGTGGATGTCGTAAAAACCGACAAAGGGATAACCCGTACTTGTTTGTAAGATAGATTTGTCCTGGCTGCTAGCTTATTTAAGGAATGTATTATATTACTGGAAGAAAGCGTTTGTAGTCAGTCGTGTGAAACAATGGCGGCGATGAGTTCACCACTTGTCACGTCTATATCCCACGATGGTGCAACCCCCTATGAAGAGGCCCATTTGAGGCTCTGCCTACCCTTTCGGCGTGTGTCTATGTATGTATTTTAACAACGTGAATGATGGGAACAAGCAGATGGCCCACCTGATCTTAAGCGGTAACCTCTGCCTTTAAGAACGCATTACCACGTCCACATAGGTCACGTCCACCTAGGACGCACCCTATGTGGCATTGCATCGCGCCCACCACCCTGAGACATAAGATGATGACTTTTCGTCTCATGTGCCTGTAATTTCACCGGCACCCATTCCCTTCAAACCGGAACACAGCAATGCGAGGACTACTGCTTTGCTACAGAAATAGGTATGGAGGTAGTACTTCCCCGGACGAACGCTTTCCCAAAAAAGCTCTACTAGTACTAAAAATGTACTATGTACTATGTATGGATCCGAGATCTCAGGACAAATGGTGTCAAAGGGTCATTGATTGGTACCCCAGAGACGGTAAGCGCAATAGAGGGCGTCAACAAACAAGATGGGAAGACGACCTAAAACTTACAGCTGGACAACACTGGAGACGGGTAGCACTGGATATAACCCAGTGGAAGGCGTTAGAGGAGGCCTATGCCAGCGGGACTTCCTGTAATTTAATCTGAACTCTCAATATTAAGTATCTACTAAAATCATGTAAACCCAAAGTTTGGAATGAATGGCTTATTATTATCTTACTATGTAAGTATACTTACCGCGTTTATTTGTATTGTTGGTGACCGGCAAGGAACGCAGCGAACACGCGTCGGACTGACGGGATAGCGGCTCCTGGGGTTGGATCAAGCCAGACTGAAAACAATAAAACTTGACGTCATTATTTTGTAATACGGGTTTTATTTCACGTACGGCTAAGGCACTCACGGGCAACAACGTCAACATATATCTATATATATAAAACAAAGTCGTGTTAGTTACACCACTTATAACTCAAGAACGGGTGAACCAATTTGGCTGAAAATTGGTGGGGAGATTTTTGGTGGGAGCTTAGAACCAGGAGATTGACATAGGGGGAGGGGGGTAGGAGGGGGGGGGTCACCGGGGGCTACCCGTGCGAAGCCGCGACGAGTCGCTAGTTCTTGATAAAAACAACCAGGCAAACAGAATGCTAGCATGTTCCCACTGCTGGGACGGGACCCTGGGCCTACTCTTGACGAGTGTGAATGGGCTTTAAGGCGCTATAGGTTCACGTAGGAATCGAACCCGTCGCGCCACAGAGGTCGTCGATTAAATACCTACAGGATAAATGAACTACCTATGAATATTACATAGATACAGTATACATATTTAGTACATGCCTACTCTTTGTAATATCTATGTATAGCTGTGTGTTTATTGATGTGTTTTATAACTCTGTTTAGTTAAATAATAAAGGAGGTGGGCAACCGCTGAGCCAGGTCAAAAATAAATGAACCATGGAAGTAATAAGTACGGTTCTGAATGTTGTTTTTTTGTCCAATTTTTCTAAAGAACTAGTATATTTTTAGCAGTTGGGAAGCAAAAGTAGTATTTTTAAATAAATCTATAAATCAACACTTTGCATTTGCGTGAAACAAAACGCAACAAGCTTAATTACTTTCCCACAACATCTACGCAAGAAATTAAATTAGCATTTTCATTATATATATTATCAATAACCAAAAGTACCTCGACTGTACGTAAAGTTAGTCAAAAAAGTTGGATCAAAAAATGTATGGGGAGTTGCCCATGTTCTTTATCTTATCTTAAGTTATCTTACTTACAGAATGCACATGCTGCAGCGACATAAGCGACCCAGATCTCTGCTTCTTCCTTAGCCATTCCGCTTCGTCAGTCTTCACCAGATACTTCTCTCCAACGTTCCACAACTCCTTAGTCAACTGTCTAATGTACTTCTCATATTCTAGCTTCGACTCGTCCATCCTATCTCGGGTTTTCTTCAACTCTCTCTCCAGTAGAGCGATCTCTTCCCGTTGCTTGTCTTTGAACACTGCCATTTGCTCATTGAAAAGCTCTTTCTGCAAACGTTAATAGATACGAATTTTATTACTTACGATTAGTCAAGCAAAACACATGCAAAATTCATTGATATTATGTTTTATACCCCGCCGGATACAAATATACAAAAAGCATGCATTTTCCATACACATGCATAAATACTAGATAATAAAATTTACCTTACTTTCTCCATCAAAAGCAAAATACTAGTAAACACTCTAAAGCATAAACTAAAACTAAGAAATAAAACAATAAACATTCATGAAAACATTTATTGAATAAATAATAGACTGCACAAGTCAAATAACTATGTTAAACCTCATAAAAATACCTCAATTATCCAACTGAAGGAAAAACCACCACAATACTTGGTATAGTAATATGATAAACAGTAGGGGTAAGATACTGACCATTTTCGCCTTCATTCGGTTGAGCTTGTCTTCGTACTCCGCTCTGACTTCCATGACAGTCGTCGCTTGCGTTTCCTTAGCACCATCGCCTCTTTGAGCACGCGCTACTTCTTCTAGAAGTTTCTGAAATGACTTATCCAGTTCCTCCAACTGTATTTCCAAACCCGCGTTCTGGAAGCAAGGGGAAGCAACACTAGGTCGCTCGCTATCACTGAAGAACGCTTGTTTTATCTTCTCAACCGACACTGTCTTATTAACAGATCTTTCCACCCATCTTTCTAGATTCAAAGCACATTCGGAAAGATCCTGCATGACTGCTGCGTAGCCCCTTTCTAATTTACACATAGTAGCGTCTGTAATACGGCTGTCTAAGCTTAAAATCTCGCGTCGTACGGTCCTTTGTACCGATATAACTCGACTTAGTTTCTGCGCGTACATGTCTTTCACCGAACTGAACGTTTGGAAGCTCACAGAGAGCTCAGTCAAAAACTTCTTCAGACTGATTACCTCTGATTCGTTTATTCTGTTCACTTCTGTCAGTCTGTCTCTTTCTTTCTGCAATGCTGCTTGTTTTTCTGAACACCGCTTCAGATGTCTATCGGTTGTTTCTAGGAAATTTTCTAAATCCTCTATTGTCACTGTTCCGGCGTTCAAACTACGTCTGATATCGTTATCACAGCTATTACCCAAATTAGTCAGTTCCTTCAGAACCGTATTAGACTTTATTTCAGCGATCCTTCGTAAAATTATCGCCTGGTATTTAGCAGATACTTCGATGATTTGAGTTGCCCTATTCTCTGTGATGCTCATTTTATTGACTTGTTTTTTCAGTTCCGCTATCTCTTCATTTTTCTGGAAGACTAGTTTCTTTAGTTGGCTCGATACTTGCTGGTTGTTTTCTTTGCTGTCTTCCAATTCATTGTGGACATCAAGGAGTTTGGTCTCAGATTCGGCCACCACAGATTTCAAGTAGGTGATTTCCTGCTGTAGGGTAGTTATAGTGCGGGTTTTGTCATGTATGATTTTCTCTAAGTCTGTGATTGTCTTAAGGCTTTCCATGGATGAGTGTGTGTTATCAGAGGATGTGTTATCTACCTGTTGGTGATTGTCACGATGCTCCTGCTGTGGATATTTCTCATTTGCCGCCTTTTCTTGGCACAATGCAGCAACTGTAAGGAAAGTAACAGTGTTTACATGTAGAAAACATGTACCTTGTTGTACACCACTTATTTGTAAATTTTATAATAAGAGTAGATGCGTCATTATTTCTGTTGGATCATATAATGGTATGTAATAAAGTCAGGTACTAAAATAGATAAGTATGAAGCAGGTGCTAAATGCACATGGTCACTGAACTGTAACCTATTAAAAGGCCAGCTGCAATGAGGTGAATTCGTTTGAACGATTAGAAAATACCGTTACGTAGCGTTCCGTTATTAAATAATCTATAAGGTGTAGTCATTATTTTTTTAGGTTAATTTTTGATTCCATTCTTTAATTCTAAATCAAAAGTGATTAGCAAATAAAACACTTTGTTTTATAATATTGTGTTTATAATTAATTCATAACGCTCAGGCGGAATACACGGGTTAGTTGAAACCTATATTACGACGCATCTAACTCTCAAATAATGACATCAAATAAAAGCCCAGTCTCACGCGACATGGCATGATAGTGCATCACAGAAGTAAAACAGAACTTACAGGTCTCTTGCTGTCCAATCGCTCTGATCAACTGTTCATTCTCCTTCCTCAGTACCCTAATCTCCATGTTATTTTTGAGCTCATGTAAAACAATCTTCTGGTTTTCTAGTTCTTTCTCACACTTTTCTCTTATAACTTTCTCTTCTACAAGTTCCTTGCTAATAGTGCTAATAATCGCGTCTTTCTCTTTGCTCATTTTGGATATCAATCCATCCTTTGCTTTAGAATCTTGTTCGCAAGTTTCGACCTTAGCCTGTAATGTCTCTAATTCGTTTTGTAGCGAGACTATTTCTTTTTGACGTTCTTCTAGTACTTTTTCTGCCTTATCGTGGTAGTCTTGAAGAGTAGAGCATTTATTTAAGAGGGATATTTTTTCGTCTTTAACATCAACTCGGAGTTTATGATTTTGTTCTAATTCGTGTTTTATTAGTAGCTCTTGGTGTGCTAAAACTGAAATAAATATAATTAATTTTACAAGTTATTTTATAAACATTTAACAACCACGTGTATTTTTTAGTGTTCCAACACCAGTTTTCATTCAAATAAAACCGCATTGATTATATTAGAGATCTAGAGAGCAACGGGTGCTCCGATATGAATGCGGTTTTTTTACAATTCAGACCCTGGAGTCTGCGGATGTCATGTCGTCTTAGTTTGAAGCTAATTTCGTTGCGAGCTGATGATCCCAGGATCATCAGCTCACAACGGCTAGAAACGGCTGCATTAATTTCCACCAAACAGAGCTAAGAACCATCTCGCATCCAACACCATCTTTCATACAAAAACGAACCGCATTGAAATCAGAACACCCTTTCCGGAGCTACTTGGCAACAAAGAAACATGCCATATAAACAGACAGGATAGACCTACTATGACCTCAAACTTATAACACTCTTTTTAGACGGGGTTAAAAATAGTCTTAACTTTATGAAAGTTGATATAATGAATACTTGAATACCTGTTTTAGTTTCTTCCAAGGTTTTAACAAGCTCCTGATTATCGTTCTTCATCAGGGCTACCTCTTCAAGATGTTTCATTTCATTAGAATCTAGGATTACTTTCAATGCTTCCAAGTTAGCTATCGCTCCTAATTTCTCTAGAGCCAATTTTTCTTTTTCCTTTGCTAGACGTTTATTGATATCAGTCTGTGAGTTTGTAAGATTTGCTATTTCTTTTTCTAGTGTCTTCTTTACTTCAAAAGTTTCTAGCATGACTTTGGAAAAGTTATCTGTTTTAGTTTTGATTTCCTCTTCAAGATAATCTTTAACAACTATCACTTCATCATATCTTTTCTGAAGAGCTTCCAGATCTGCAAAAAGATATATGATTGTAGAAAAATAGATTAAAGTGGGGAATAACGCAAAATTACCAATCTTAGATTAGATTTTTAACTAAATCAAGTACAATATTCAAATTAAAAACATGCATGGATACTACATTATAAAACCGAGGGATCACCCAGACAGAAACACGATAGGACAGTATTTCCTCGATAAAAAAAAACACAAAGTTACCTCTAACTTTTGGCTAGATTCGATTGTTTGTCAATATGGTACAGATTATTGGGTCAAAATTTGGATAAATAAGATCAATACAATAAAACGCAGGGTTCACCCACGGGGTTTTATAAAATTATCTATATTTCACGAGATATTCAATAAAAACCGTTTTTCGAGCGGCGCGTGGGGTTTTTTTTTGTATGAAGATTTCTGCCTGGCGGTGTCTTAAGGTTTTTTTTAAAATACTACTTGGAATGACGGGTCAAGCAGATGGCCCACCTGATATTAAGTGGTACCCTCTGCCTATGAACAGATAAATTTAATAGGTGACGCACTGATAAATTTTTATTTCCAACTAAATCCTATACGGTAGTCTTACGATTACGATAGTCTGGGATTTTGTAAAGGTCATATACACTAAAAACGGTTTCTTGGCTTTAAATTATAAACGATTAATTTAAAAAGAAACTAGTTTAATATTGAAGTGTGTGTTAAGATAAATCTAACTAGATAATTTAGAGGCTTAAATTGGTCCCGTTTGCCTGTAAAATGCAAATCTCTGTTTTATAAGAGGTGTCTTTGATATTTTTTTCTCTGCTATGCAAGCTAAGCAATCGTGAAAAGCTACTATAAAAGAGTCAGTGATATGAAGAATCAGGTCACCAAATAACACTTTTGTAATGAGTAATAAAAATGTAAATCCCTGACACCAAAATTTCCAATGCGTCATCTTACAAAAATACATTTAACTAAAATACAATAAACGTACATTCAAAAACTTACCATTTTTGCATTTGTCTAGAACTACCGTCAAGTCTTTGTTATTTGTTTCCAAAGAAACAACGACTGATGCTTTTGTATTTCTTTCCTTATTCAGTTCATTGACAAGCTCATCCAGATATTCCCTAAGAACTTCTGATTCATTTTCTACAAGATCTTTTTCTATCCTTTGTCGTCTAAGCACGGACAGTATAGAATCATATGCTATTTCAATCGCATAATACTTCTTTTCCGTATCTTTGACAACTTGTGTTAGTTCGTTTACTGACTCTTGTAAAGCTACTTTAGCCTTCAAATGTTCGGAAATAACGTTATTCAGGCTTGTTTTTTGATCTTCCATTACAGCTTCAGTAACAGTGACCATGTTTTTGAGCACTTGACGTTCTGCATCAAATTCTGTTATAATTTTGTCAATGTTCAGTTTTCCCGTTTTTATTTCTTCTTCTAGTAACTTGATAGCTGAAAAACAAACTAATCTTAAAACAATGTACAAAAATAATGTAATAATAATAGCTTTTTTTACTTTTAGATAAGATTTTCACTACCTTTAAAATTAAGTTCAGCATTTTACCTTTGCGATTATCCTCAATAGTTTTGTTCAGTTGTTCTTTATCTTTTCTAAGCGCTTCCATTTCCTGAGTTTTATCTTTCAAATAATTAGTAAGTTTCGTTATCATTATATTCAAGTTATCGATCTGGCACTCATAGGTTTTCTTCAACTTATCCGTCAAGTTTTCGTTATCGACAAGTTTTTCTTTGAGAGAGTGTACTTTGACCTCGAGTTGGACTTTCACATCGTTTAAGCCATTGTGAAGAGTTTGATTCTCTTTTTGTAACATTTGTATGTCTTTGATTTTAGCGTTCATCGAAGTGCTGTACGTCTCTGTTTGTTTTGAAGCCTCTGAAAACACAATATCATGAATTAATATATAAGCCGCATATACCACACCACTGAACAGGCACCTGAGACTTCAACTTCATGTTTCACAGTGGCGGGCGCAAGGCAATGATATGAAGAACGCGCTGTACGTAAGTGGACGTGTATTGTAGTTGTAATGGGCAGGGGTGACCAATTATCAAATAAATAATAAATAAATAATGCTGGACAAATTCACACAACATTATCTAGCCCTAAGCTAAGCCAGAGCTTGTGTTATGGGTACTAGATAACTGATATACTTAATAGATATTTTTTATTATGCATAGAAAACACCCAGAACACCCTGAACAAATATCTGCAGAACGCACAAATATTTGTTCCGAGGCGGGAATCGAACCCGCAAAAGGTCAACTCTCGCAATTATTTTAAAACCACCCTGAAAGTTGACCGAATCGAGACCGAATTGGGAATTTAATGAAAATTGCTATTATGCTCCAACATAATAACAATTTTGTCTTCTTTCGATTCATCAAGACCGTAGATTAGAGTAGGATAGTGTTATATATCATTGGAAAGAGTGAATAGAGACGCGTCTAGAATTCTAGCCGAAATTCTCTGAAAAACTTGTTCAGCTTACGGGATCTCTATAAGAATTCGTCGCATATTTTAGATCTAGGTACAAAAAGCTTTCACCTATGATGCCTTATCCTCACATAATTGGAATCAAACATCACAGGTGAGTTCGTTTAATTATATTTCAGTAAAGTCTTAGAATATTTTACTGAGCAAAGGCTAGATAATTGTTTTCATTCGCAGGTTAATATAATCACATTTCTGTGTTTTATTGTTAACAATACCATCTGTGACATGTATGACATCAATACTAGATCCGAACAAGAGTTTTATTTTGTCAATTCTGTATTACGAAAACAGGGAGAAAATTTAAAAATATCTCTGACTTTAGGTATTTTTAACTCACCGAACTTATGTTCGTTGACTTTCTGCTGTAACCTGTTGACTTCAGTCTGCAATTCAAATATATCTATTTCTTTTAGTTTCAAAGATTCCTGCATCGCAGCTAATGCTAAATTCTCGTTTTTGAGTGCGATTTGTAAGTTACTTAAGTTCTCAATTTCAGAAGTCAATACATTGGCTATGTTTAGAACCAGATTACATTTTTCGGTAAGTTTCATTTCTCGGCACTCGTTCATTTCAATAAGTTTTTGTAGTACTGGATTGTTCAAAATTTCGTTATTGATTTTTAGACATAGTTTATCAAGACCATCGCTTATGGTTGCAGATATTAGTGAAGTAGTGTCTTGAACACCTGAAATACACACACCACAATAAATACACCTGAAATAGTTATTAGATATCTCTAAGAATTTAAAAATACACTTTTAACTGTATTGCATCCCTTCTAGCCGGTACCGTCCGCGCCAGGCCTGCACAGAGCAAAATCCAGACTCTAGGCAGGATGCAGAAATTCGGCCATCGTGAAGAAGAACTACCTCAGCCGTTTGACAATTATGCCCTTTTCTATAACTAATCAGTTTGTTGCAACGGCGTTTTTCTGCTGTTTCTTCGGTTTGGGATCATGGGCGCCATATATAACCGTCTAGTATATTATGGCTAAGCGTACCATGTGAGATTCATGTTTTCTAAGTAAATATTACCATATCTGAACTTACCCTCAAGCTCAGCTTTTAGTAGTTTGAATCCCGTGTCAGTTTTTAAAAGTTCTTTTTCCTTATTTTTAAGCTGTTCAGCTATTTTGCAACATTTTTCTTTCGTTACAATGATTGTTTCATTTAAGTTACTCTCCATTTGTTCATATTGTGCTTGTAAAGCCCTTAAATTGTTTTCCAAATTATTTTTGTACGTGTCTACTTCATCGCGAGCAATTTTTTCAACTTTCAGTAAAATAGTCAGTTTCTCATTTTCACTCGACAGTTTTTCTGCTTCTTCCTTGAGCTTATTATTCATCTCAACAAATCTCTTCACGTTATCATCCAATGTGGAATTTTTAGATTCTGCTTCTTTTATTAAACGTTCTCCCGTTTTATTTTCTTCAGCTAATCTATTTCTTTCCTCTACTAATTTAATTGTAATTTCTTCATTCTCAAACTTGTTATTGCGTAATTCTTTACAAGTGTCTTGCAGTTCACTAATTTCTAAATCCAAAACATCAACTCGTGATTTTAAGTCAGCCTTATCAATTTCAATCATATCGACTTTGTTGATTTGAGTCTCCAAAGAGTTAGCAAGTAACTCCTTTTCAGCAATCAATATTTCTTTCACGCTAAGATGATTTATTTGTGTTGTGTTGATTTCTTCCAATTGTTGTTTCATATCATCATTCTCAGTTACTAAGCATTGATTTTGCTCCATAAGATAATGATTGTTAGATTTAGCTAGATCCAATTCCTTGTACAATGTGTCTTTTTCTTCTTTTAGAATACAGATCACTTTATTTTCTTTTTCAACAGTTTGTCGTAACTCTTCAGTTCGTTGACTATGCGCTTGTAATTCTTGGCATAGTTCTGATTTTATTTTTTCTGCTTCTGTTAGCCTTTCTTCGAGCGACTCCTTTACTTCCACTAAGTTATCTCTGTATTTTTCGACGATTTCTTTTGAATTCCTCTCTTCAACGAGCTGTTGGGTTAGGCACTCACTCTGTTGTAACAGAGTCCTAACTGTATTTGATTCGTTAGCCAAATGCTCTTTTATATGTATCTTTTCAGAGAGAAGTGCATTCTTTTCATCTTCCGCTGTTTTTATGATACATCTTTCAGAAGTAATTTCTTGAGATAGCTGTTTTATTTCAGTTGATAATTGTTCTTTGACGGTAAGAAGAGTTTTATTCTCGTTTATAAGTTGTTCCTTTTCTATTTCTAGGGCATGACTGGCAGCTTTTTCTGCAGCTAAATTATTTTTAATATCTTCCTTAATTTCTTCGAATTCAGTGATTCTTTTACTCAATTCGTCTTTACTTTGTTCTGATACAGATATTTGCTGTTCCAAAACTAATATTTTATTTTTTAAATGCATGATTTCTTCTTCTTTCTCTTTTAACGATGCTATTGTGTCAGTTTTGTATTTCTGCCAAGATCTTATCAGATCATCACTATAATCGTGTAAAAGTTTGAATTTCCCAGCCTCTTCTTTTAGCGTTTGCTCCAACTTATCAATGATGACATCTTTTTTTTTCAATGATAAAGTAGTCAAAGTTTTAGACTCCTCCAATGATTTCGTTTGTTCGTCAATAAGCTGCTGTAAACCTTCAAGCTTCATAGCACCATCTTTAACAGTTTGCTCCAACTTATCGACGATTAGATCCTTTTCTTTAATCAATACTTCTTGATTACTATTATCTTCTTCTATAGCATATTGTAACCGTTCATTCTCATTTTTCATAGCTTCTATAATCAGTCCTTTAGCATCCATTTCTTTTTTCAGCTCTTGTTCAATTTCTTCATGGAGTGCTTCCAATTCAACTATCGTATTTTGTAATTTTATTGTTTCAGCTTTCGTTTGGTAAGCCAATTCGCTTTTAGCATCAGTCTCTAGTTTGATTTGTTTTTGTAATACTTTTAAATCTGTTATAATAGGAAAAATTGGTCAAAAAAACATTTCATCATCATCATCATCATCAGCATGTAGAAGTCAGCTGGACAAAGCCTCCTTCATAGAATGCAACGATTACCACTCCAACTTACACACTACAAGCATAAAGTGTGTTTTCCTGGCATGCATGGCATTTGAAATGTCCTCACACGTAGCCTCCACTCTAGCTAGCGACTAGACGCTATACGCTAGCGAGCCGATAGTCAATGTCAAATATTGGCCAACGACATCGGGATGACTAGAAATCTTCATAATTAGATAGGTTAATATTTGATATTTGCTATCGTCTCGCTAACGTTAATTATTCGTGCTTGCCCCGCAGACGATGAGGTGGACTGGCTGGACGTTTTTTGGTACGCCACTCTCCTCGAAACGCTTTCGATCTCTACAATGTTGTTGTTGACGACTTGTGGACGAGAAACCCAATAACGTGTAGGGACAGCTGATCGCTTTAATGGTATCGGAACAAGTTGCCGAAATTTAGAATTCTGGGAATTTTAGTCTAACTGGGAACAACAGCTCGTGAAAAATACTGGGGTTATTCGGCTTTTCATATTAGAATTTTGTAACTCCACATCCCTTGTTTTCTAGACCTATTAGAGCGATTTGAGTAGTGTGAGAGTCGCTCGCGTAACGGATGGATCGGTATCACGCAGTCTATTTTTCTTTATACGCAAGCAAATCGCCCCGGCTTCGCATGGGTAGCGTCGGGATCCCCCTTCCTCTCTATCCCCCCCACAATCTATCCACACTCCAATTGCCGCTGAAATCGGCTAAATATAACGATTTCAAAAAACTCTGGAGTTTTTAAAGTTAGTTTTTTTGGTCCGCCGTGATCCGCCTAGTCTTTTTCGAGTATAAAAATTATTAAGGTTGGGAGGGTCCCATAATCAATTGATTGGTGATTTCCGTATTGGTGTTAGAACTTTAGCTTAGCTTTTACTTTAACTTTTTTCTTTCACTCTTTTTTGGTAGTAGAGCTTTTTCGTGAAAGAGTTCGTCCGGGGAAGTACTACCACCATACCTATTTCTGCCGCAAAGCAGTAGTGCTTGCATTACTGTGTTCCGGTTTGAAGGGTATGGTTGCCGGTGGAATTACAGGCACATGAGTCTTTTCATCTTTATGTCTCAGGGTGGCGGGCGCAGTGCAATGCCTGCCACATAAAGCGCGTCCTAGGTGGACGTGACCTATGAGGTAATGCATTGTTCATAGGCAGAGGGTACCGCTTATCATCAGGTGGGCCATCTGCTTGTTCCGTCATTCAAAGTAGTATAAAAATAAAAGAAACTTGGGTGGATGCTACTGTTAATCCCTTGGTGTAATTCAGGGGCTCCCAAGCTTATTTGTCTACTCCCACTTTGAGAATAAATTATTTTTAGCGCCCCCATTTATTTGTTAGCTAATTAGCGGAGATTAAACATGCACAAATCGGGTTATTTAACAAAAACTTGCTAAAACATGATTGCCCGCGATCTATTATCTACGAAAATGACCTATCTAGGAATACTAATAACTTAAAATGCGAAAGTGTGTCTGATTTGACGCCCCCATTTTTTTCTGAGTCCCTTACCGCCCCCCTTTAAGCCTGCAGCGCCCACAAGAGGCGTTATCGCCTACTTTGGGAATCCCTAGTGTAATCCCTAAGTCAGCTTTTACGACATCCACGGGAGGAGAGGTATGGGTATATTCTAGGATGCACACGCAACGCACGGGAACTTATTATCGGTACACCATTATTTACCTTGAGAGTTTTCTTCATAGGCCTTTGTCAGAGTTTTTATCTCCGATTCCAAATTACTTATAATAGAATTTTTTAAATTCATTTCACAGTTGTATTGTGTTGTTAGGTTTTCAAATTTACCATATTGGATTTGGTAATCTTCTTCAAGTACATTTTTATAAGATATCTCTTGCTCCAGTTTTTGCTTAAACGCTTCGATTTCCCTTTGAGCGTTTGCCAAATCTTCTTTTAAACTCTCTACTTCCATGTTCAATTTGTTATTTCGTGATTCTTTTTCAATTATTTCCATAGTCAAGAGATTTTGACACTTACTGGCAATATCATTCGTTTCATTTATTTTATTTGTAAGTTTCGTCATTTCAGTGACTGCTTTCAACTCAAATTGGTCATATTTTTTACATTCTTCTTTGAACATAAGCTCAAGGGATTTAATCACTGAAAAAGAAAAACATAATTAGTCAATCTTTGTTAAATAAAATAAAGATTGTTAGAGATAAACTTATAACATATACCATCACCATCATAATCATCATCATCAGCCCTTGGATGTACACTGCTAGACATAGGCCTCACCATAGAATGCCACAAGAACGGTCTTCAACCACCTCCATCCATTGAGTTCCTTAAAAATGTTTGGTCCATCGATTGGGTCCTGCACTGCACCGTCTGGTTCGAGCTATGTGGCCTGCTAATTGCCACATCAACTCGCTAATACTGATTGCTATATCGGTAACTGATGACTGATGTTTAACTATCTGCTGCCTGCGGCTTCGCTCGCGTGGTACCAGGTTAAAAAGTAGCCACCATGTCAAATATTCAAGTAAATCGCTCAGAAAAGAATTAAAACCTGTCTTAGTAAATTGAGCTTAACCTCAAACCCGGTCTTGAGATTTAGTTCTAATTTAAACACATCTTGAGTTATATATAGGTATAAATCACCAATAGAATATATTTGTAAATTCCTGTAGGTACCTACGTGTGACTAAATAAATTAATTGATAATTTCATTATTGCCTACATACTATTTGGATTAAGATTAAGATTTTTATTAAACTACAGTGAATAAATAAATAAAATATAATGACTTAGTTAATATCAACATGACATGTGACAACCGAAGGAAGGCATCAAAAGCCATAACACAGGTATACTAACCTACTTTGGTTTTTGATGCAACCTCAATTTATGTTTATGTTTACAGTATACTATGTACCTAATAGATTTGTTTTTATATTATATTATTGTTATAGAAATAAGTACTTATAAATATGTAACAGACGTGTGGTGTGAAAATAAATATTCTATTTCTATTTCAATTCTATTAAGATTAGGAACCTGATGTCACTGTTTGTGATTAAGAAGATGATCACACTAAACTTTACTCAAGTCATAGCTAATTAATAAACAAAACTCGGTACTCGAGCTCAATCTTGACAAGACATTTGAGAAACTGTTTTCTGAGTGCAGTCAATTCTTGAGATTAAATTCCACACCATGAATAATCAAAATGGGTTTAGAAAATATTACTTCAGAAATTGATTTTTGTAAATAAGTATAAACTGCGGTACGGTAAATATACAGTTTATAATCATTTCAATCAATTTTGTAAATTAAATGCTTAGTTTTATCTATTTATTAATTTTCCCATTTAAAAATCTCCTTGCTAGTCTTTTTTATTTGACTGGAAGAATATAATGAAGAAATTACTTTACCACACTAATGCATAATAATAATTGTAGTTTGAGCTATATGTTATATGTTTTCGGCTTCACTTGTATCGAGCGCCGTGTTCCGCCTTAACTTTCTTTATTTGTCAGAGGTTAATTCATTTAACTGAGATGGATAATTTAAAATGGAGTTAAAAGTGCTATTCTAACTACCTCTGCAAAATTTAATCCATGATGGTTCAGTAATAATTTAGAGTATTTATAACTCTTGTAGGATATTCACTTACTTGCTTCCTTAATATCAAGCTGTTTAAATAATTCTAATATTTCCTGACATTTATCAGACACTTCCTTTTCTAGTTGGGTATTGTCATTGCATAGGGATTTGACTTGTTCATTAAGGTCATATTTCTTATCAGATTCTTCTTCTAGAGACTTTTTTATAACATCGTGTAGGTTACTTAGTTGGATAATGTCATTTTCCTTAGCTGTAATATATGTAGTCATTTTCTGTATCTTTTCATTGGCTTGTTCATTACATTTCTTCTCATCTTGGATGTATAGATCCATTGCATTAATAGTTTTCTCATTATTTTCTACTTCGGACTTTAACAGCGATAGTTCTGATTCAACTTTCTCGACATTTTCAGTTAGTGTTACTTTGATAGTTTCTAACTGTGACAATTCTTTTTGCAATTCCATTTTAAAATCAATCTCATTTTTCAGTTGAACTTGTAGTGAATTCACAATTTCGTTTCTTTCATCTAAATCGAGAATTAGTTTTGCTTTCTCTCTGCAATATTCTTCTTTTATATTTTCAATGTCTTTGAGAGCTTCTTCGATTTTGCCATCGCGATCTTTAACTTCAGACAGTAATTTATTTCTAGTGGCTTCTAGATCTTTACAGTTTTCATTCAAATTAGATACAGATGTGTTCAAATTGGAAATTTGAATATTACATTCTTCAATGGTTGTGATACGAATTTGAAGATTCTTTTGCAGGTCATTGATTTTCTGTGATTGTTCTTTCATATCCTTCTCCATAGCGAATTTCTGGTTATTTAAATTGTTACAATAATCGCCCAGTACATTAGATGCCTCTTTTTCTTTTTTCAAGTGCATTTGAAGTGATTCTATCATTTCACTTTTTTCGCAAATGTTGTTTTGGAATTCTACAAGTTCGTTGTTTCTTTTCAATACTTTTTCGTTTAGCTTCATTAGATGGTTTTCGTAACAATCTTTCATGTTGGATTTAGACTGTTTCTCTTTGTCTATTTCTGTCTTAAGATCTTTTATAATTTTCTCGAGTTTTGTGGTTTCGTTGTTCAAGAGTTGTAGTAAGGACAGTTTCTCTTCTTGAATATTTTGTATCTCCTGCATCTTCTTTTCGATTACAGCTCTAGAATGGTCATTGTTATCTTTCAAAGTTTGTTCCAATTCGTTGATTTCATTATTAAGTTTGGTGATTTCATCATCGTAGTGGGATTTCACGTTATTTTTATCTTCAATTTCCTCGTTGATGCGATGTTTTAGATTGAATATGTTGTGGTCCCTTTCGGCAACCTCGTCTTTTAGAGCAAGTTGCTCCGCTTCTGCTCTTTTATTCAGATCTGTTATCTGGTCCTACAAGTTAGGGTTAATATGAGTATAGTTAACATTACAATCTACATACTAATTTATACAAGAGCAAGCGTGAGAGGTTTTGGCAACTTAACCGGCATGCAGGTAGATGGCATAGTGAGAAAATCCTCCTTTACCTAACCCTAGCCTTTCACTTGCATATTTTGTGATCGCTTAGTCTTACATTTGTATGCCAAAATGTACACATTGAGGGTCTGGTGCATAAAGCGCAGAATCAAAAGGATCTCCCTTAGAGGCTTATATGCAGCAGTGGGCTAACATCCAATGAAGTCTGTTCAATTATTTACCTGTAATGTCTGTATTTGTTGTTTGAGCACCACAATCTTAGCTCGCTCCTCACCAAGTTGCACTTCGACCACGTTGGCACAGACTTCGCTGCAAGCAGCTGAAATAATTTTGTTGATAAAATAAATAAAATAAAATAAATAATGCTGAACAGTTCAACACAGTTCAACACAAAAATCATCGAAAGCACAGAATATAATACAGTACTACGTACAGAACGGCCAAATCTCCGGCCCGCCTCTACCCTCTCGCAGATAGCGGGTCTATTCGCGGTTTTACTCAAAATATAAGTCCGATCGACTGTTTTAGTTTGCGCAGAAAAGCGTAGATTGATATCCACGTATAGCTCTGTCCCGCTGTATAGCTCTGTCCCGCTTACATCTAAGAGTCGATTGATGCACAAGCTGGCGCCCGACCGCGATTATGCCGCGATTATGCCGCGAAATCGATTAACCAATAACAGCGCGATTATAGCGCGCGATTGCTATTGGTTGAAAGAAGGTTAGTTTTGTTAATTTAGTCACAGAAGGCGCTGCAGTTACACATTAAGTAACATCGGCAAATGGTCTATGGTAAGTGCAGGTAATTTAAAAACTGCAAAGATCTTTAGCAAAGACTACTGAAGATACTGTATATTTTTCAATAACAACACCCAACAGTCACATACATAGTCCTGATCCCACACTAGGATCCCGTGACGTAGGTATGAGGAACTACGAGTACCATGGAGCCACAACACCCAGACCTCCCGGAACAAATATTTTCAGATCATACAAACATTTGTCCCGCAGCGGGAATCGAACCCGCAACCTATGGCATCTCAGCCGGCTGATCACCCACCGCGCCGTCAAAACTCTACTGCACAGCCCAATAATTCAAAACCTGTGTCATGTGCATGAAAGAAGCCTTTGCAAGGTGTACTGAATTCTGTCATACTGGTTATTTCACCATCAGCCACAATCACAAACCCTGTTTAGGGTCATCATATGTCAAACTGGTCACTGACCAAACATAGGATGAACAAACAAGAACCAGTTACACGACCAATGAAAACATTCAGCTTGTTATGCTGCCTGAGTTCCATCACCACCTCCTGCAGGGTCTGGCTTTGACGTCTCCATCTCTTCAGAGCTAGTAGAAAGTGTTCAACTTACATGTATCACGCGACAGAGACAAAGTGCTTGTATCTGGCCCATCACATTCCAAGGAGCTGGTGTCCAGTCCATTCAGCTTGTTATGCTGCCTGAGTTCCATCACCACCTCCTGCAGGGTCTGGCTTTGACGTCACAACTCTTCAGAGCTAGTAGAAAGTGTTCAACTTACATGTATCACGCGACAGAGACAAAGTGCTTATATCTGGCCCATCGCATTCCAAGGAGCTGGTGTCCATTCAGCTTGTTATGCTGCCTGAGTTCCATCACCACCTCCTGCAGGGTCTAGCTTTGACGTCACAACTCTTCAGAGCTAGTAGAACGTGTTCAACTTACATGTATCATGCGACAGAGACAAAGTGCTTGTATCTGGCCCATCGCATTCCAAGGAGCTGGTGTCCATTCAGCTTGTTATGCTGCCTGAGTTCCATCACCACCTCCTGCAGGGTCTAGCTTTGACGTCACAACTCTTCAGAGCTAGTAGAACGTGTTCAACTTACATGTATCATGCGACAGAGACAAAGTGCTTGTATCTGGCCCATCGCATTCCAAGGAGCTGGTGTCCAGTCCATTCAGCTTGTTATGCTGCCTGAGTTCCATCACCACCTCCTGCAGGGTCTAGATTTGACGTCACAACTCTTCAGAGCTAGTAGAAAGTGTTCAACTTACATGTATCACGCAACAGAGACAAAGTGCTTGTATCTGGCCCATCGCATTCCAAGGAGCTGGTGTCCATTCAGCTTGTTATGCTGCCTGAGTTCCATCACCACCTCCTGCAGGGTCTAGCTTTGACGTCACAACTCTTCAGAGCTAGTAGAACGTGTTCAACTTACATGTATCATGCGACAGAGACAAAGTGCTTGTATCTGGCCCATCGCATTCCAAGGAGCTGGTGTCCAGTCCATTCAGCTTGTTATGCTGCCTGAGTTCAGTCACAAGCTCCTGCAGGGTCTGGCTTTGAAGCCGCTCCGTCTCCAACTCCTCAGACAGCTGGCACGAGCGAGAGGTCTCCTCCTGGTGGAGGGCCAGCCATTTATCGCGCTCGTGTTTCAGCTCGTCCACCTGTTAAATGCAACAATTTGATTCATCGTCATCAGCCAGAAGTGGCAACTGCCAGTGACCAGACAAGGTTACAGGTTGTAGGAAATGGAACGAAAAAAAATTGTTTGTGGGTGTGTGTGTTCATTTTGTCATTGCCAGTGACATGAAAAGATTCAGTGCACCTGGCAGATGAGATAAGATAATCATTATTGTTTCAAAAATGGTATCCGGTATATGCTTAATATTACATTAGGTAACTTATATAATTAATGTGAAAATTTGTACCAAGGGTAGGCTGTTAAGTCTGTTCCCCGCACTAGGACGTAAAAGCCTGTACAGCAGGGTCACAGTGATTCGCCACGGACTCTCTTTCGGTATTAGATAATATGTAGTTGCAAGGATGATGTACGTACAATATTAATCTAGCGTAGTTATTATTTATTTATTTATTTATAGACGAGCATCTTTAGCAGATATGTCTATATCAAAAAAATGTGGATAGATATTCCACATTTTTATACTTATATTTCACATTTTATTCCCAATATTTTGGGTCACTAATTTAAGTTCTGAATTGTCCTTTCGTAGCCAGTTGTAGAGCGTGTTTTTAAATGCATTCACAGACGTGGCAGAAACAACATCGTCTGGTAGTATGTTCCAATTGTGGACCACTCTGTTACTGAAGATGTGATGTGCAACATGTGCATTGGCAGGATCTCGAGCCAGTTTAAATTGGTGGCCACGAGATGATCTTTCCTTCTTCACAAAAATATCATGTACTTAGGTCTGGCAGGTTGTATTGGTAGGTCAGGATATTATATGTACTAATTCTAAGAAAAAGGGTAAAATTATTAAAAGCATTAAGTATCCTAATAAGTAGAGCAGATAGTAGTGATAGCAGTGGTAAGACTCTGACTACCTTAGCTTTGTATGTATCCCGCTCATACAGAACATCGTCCAACTGCTCTTGAGTCCCCACCAGCTTCTCCTCAAGCTCGTGGAGTTGCCTCGTCAGTTTCGCAGACCGGTCGTCGGCCTCCGCCCCTTTAGACTCGGTCTCCTCTCCGCAGCAGAGCGATATCTTAGACTTGAGAGAGACAATGTCTAGTTTGTGTTGCTCTTTTTCTTTTACTGAAACAATTTTTGACTGAAATTCAAAGACTGCACTGATATCAAGAACATCAACATTATGTCAATTGAAGGTAGTTTTGATAAATAAATAAATAAATAATGCTGGACAGTTCATACAGCATTATCTAGCCCCAAGCTAAGCAGAGCTTGTGTTATGAGTACTAGATAACTGATATACTTAATACATTACAAAGATAGAGTTTTTTTTTTTATACATATAAAATACCCAGAAAACCCTGAACAAATATCTGCAGATCGTACGAATATTTGTTCCGAGGCGGGAATCCAACCCGCAACCTCCTGCGTCGCAGGCGAACCTTCGCCCGCCGCGCCACAGAGGTCGTCGATAAGCAAAAGTATTATCATGTCTGACATTTTTATTATTATTTTTTAACTGCCTGTATGCAAGAACAAGCTAATGGTCCACCTGATGTTAAGCGGTAACCTCTGCCTTTAACAATGCATTACCTCAGGTCAAGTCCACCTAGGATGCACCCTATGTGGTGTTGCACTGCGCCCGCTACCCTGAGACATAAGATGAAAAGTCTTATGTGCCTGTAATTTCACCGGCACCCATCATACCCTTCAAACTGGAACACAGCAATGCAAGCACTACTGCTTTACGGCAGAACTTCCACGTAGTACTTCGGTAGTAGTACTTCCACGGACAAACTATTTCACAAAAAAGCTATCCTACTACTGAAGAAATAATAAATCTGCATATATCAAAATGAATCCCTATTTCCCTTGGTCATGACATCACGCGCGAACGTCTGGACTGATTTCGCTAATTCTTTTTTTGTTGTGTTTCTTATTGTCAAGGCAAGGTTACTGATATTAATTGATATTAAGGTGGTTGCTTTCGCGTGTGGCGCGTGATAATTTTTTTTCGTTTTTTTCTTACAGCTTCATCAACAATTCTTTAGATAGCGAAAACTATGTTGCCGGTAATTATATGACCTAATACACAAGTTTTAATTTATAGTATCACATAAATATGATAACATTAGCTACGACTAATTGTGCTTCAATGGTTTTTAGTGTTTTTTTGTTTAAAGCACATTCATAGCCAAACTAATGATATTTATGTGATACTTTAAATTAAAACTTGTGTATTAGGTCACATTATTACCGGCAACATAGTTTTCGCTATCTGAAGAAGTGTTGAAGAGCTGTGGTGTGCAAAAAATACGCAAAAATTTGATTTCGCGACACATGCGAAAGCAACCACCTTAATTGATAAAATAAATTTAAAAAAAACCCCGTATGTGGCGCTGCCGTTCAGTCACCGGGACCACGCAACGACGCGACGTCGCGAGTGGTCCACTATTACTAATTGTCTATATATTGTAGGTTTAATTGTCTAAACATTCTTCTTCTACAGTCTGTGTACATCTTGCCTGTCTGGGTCTTGTTTGTCAAGGTCTTATCTGCTTTTCTATTCTTTCTATGTTTTGCTTAAATGTCTATTGTCAAGTTACTTACAAAGTTTGTTCACTCTCGAGTTAGTCCTGCCAAGTTCCTCCTGCAAGTAGTTACGGTCGAATCTCTCAGCATCGAGGGCAGCTTGTAGCCGGCGCACCTCGCTGTGAAGAGACCTGAGTGCAGGGGGAGTCTTGGCCACCATGCTCCGACGTGTCACCTCCATTGCTGCTGTGTCTTCTTCACATGCTTCTGCAAATTATAACAATTTGGTGACAAATTTAAGGACTACGAAATATTCTTATCTTATTCTTAAGGTACACACATGTGAAATTCAAACTCTTTGGTGTTTTTTGCTTATTACAGCTCATGAAAACTTGATAGTAGATTTCGCGGGAACTAGGAGACTTAACTCATGTTTTAATCTATAGTATCTCATACATATCATCAGTTTAGCTACAATCCCCCTAAACACTTTTTTTTTGTTTCAGGGATCGTAGCTAAACTGTTGATATTTATGAGATACTATCAATTTAAACATGTGTGTTAAGTCTCCTAGTTCTCGCGAAATCAACTTTCGCTATCTGAAGAAGTGTTCATGAGCTGTAATAAGCAAAAAACCCCAAAAAAACATAATTTCGCGCCACAAGCATGAGCATCCACCTTAATATTCTTATGTTCTTTCTATAATTCCGTGTTCGGACTATGAGCAATGAGCCGGTTTTGTGTGAGTAACTACATGTAAGCCTCTCTTTTTCTAAATATTTGATGAATGGCATAGTGATAAGTGATAGTGACAGAGAAGCTAATACTGAGCAGCTCCAATGGTACTGTGAAGAGATGACAACTACTCAGTAAAAACCTAAAGTACTAGGAGACCTGACTCTAGATGAGTTCATCTAGCGAAAGGGACTGGGAACTGGGATGACAAGATATGATAAAATATTTTGTTTCTTAAAATACTAGAAATTGATTTGAATTATATACATATAGGTACAAAATTAAAATCAACCTAAATGATTGTAAGGTAAAAAAAATACCTTTGAAAACTTGCAAGAATATTTTGAATAAACTATTCTCAGAATAAACTAGGTCAAATGGGAAGCAATAAAGTAAAGTAAAGTAAAGCATTTATTGAATAAACCAATGTACATATTAAAATGAAGCTCTGACTCCTAAACTAGGGCTACCTGTATGTCAGGAGTCAGTTTCTTCCCAGTAGGTGTAACATAAAAATGGTTAATACATCAACAATAATGTTCATACCTATAATTATTTAAACTACTACACAAATCATAGTGTTTACAATCATAACAACATAATATAGGTAGTAGTTGTTAAATTGAAAATAAACACATAAGTTATAATGTGAGCGTGTGGAGTGTTAACATGGTTGTATTATTTTAGCACAACAAAAAGATCTTCAATCTCACTATACTCAAAATTTTGAAGCCAATCTTAATTTTAATCTGATAATTATTTAACTTTTTAATATTATTATGCACTGAATTGAATTTGTTATAAATAAATGGAGCTATGCTATTATAATGTCTTCTAGCTAGCTCCGTCCTAGTTTGCGGAACAGGACAGCGGTCAACCCTCTTATTCTGGTCTGGAAGAGTTGGAACTGTATGACTGTGGTATCGTCTTAAGCATTGGTATATAAATAGTTTCCGCACGCTTAGGACTTGTGCCTTATGATATACCTCGGTAGTGGGATGTCGAAAGGGTAAAAACATTAAAACTTTCAAAACTACTCGCTGCGCTCTTTCGACTTCTATCATGTGGCTCTTACATGCACCTCCCCAAACACAGATGCCGTAGCTAATAATACACTGACAAAGAGCATTGAAGGTTTGCATAAGAAGTTTGAAGTTTGCGACATGTCGGAGGGCTTTGAAGACATATATGAGTCTACGTACTCTGTTAGTAACGGAAGTAATTTGAGCAGTCCATGTTAAGTTATCGTCAATTACTAAACCAAGATATTTTATATTGATTTCTCTTTTTAAGAGTGGGCAAGTGCAGTTATTGCAACGACCAAGTGATTTATTACAGGGAAAAGTATGTATGGTAATCGAGAAAGAGTTGCACGGGCTACCTCGTTTGTTGTGGCTAAAACATAAATACTTGGTTTTTGAAGTATTAAGAGTTAATAGGTTATCTTCTAACCAGCTAGTAACCCTGCACAAACCTTGTTCCACCGCTGTTTTTAACCTCTCCCAACTATCCTGATAAAACAATATTACTGTATCATCTGCAAACATAGTAATGTGAGCATTATTGACTTTGATTCGATTCATTTGATCAATATATATTAAGAACAGTGTCGGACCGAGCGTGCTGCCTTGTGGTACACCATATATACAATTTTCGTCCTCACTAATGTTCTTCCCAACCCGTACGCTCTGCGTCCTACCATTAAGATAGCTTTTAAACCAAGCATACCCACGCCCTCTAATCTTTGCAAAAGTAGAGTGAGAGAAACGGTATCGAAGGCCTTCTGGAGATCCAGAAAGACACCGACACATTTCCCTCCCTCATTAAGTTTGTCTGTAATGTGGGTAGTGAATTTAAGAGTAGCATCTTCAGTGGAATGCCGCTTGCGAAAACCAAACTGGTTTTCTGACAAAAGATTGTTAGTTTCCAAATAAGCCACCAGCCTTTTATTAACCAGTTTCTCTAAAACCTTAGGCAGCGTGTTCAAAAGTGAAATGGGCCGGTAATTCGTGGGTTGTAGTTTATCTCCTGATTTGTGAATTGGTATGACCACTGCTTTTTTGAAGGATGTAGGAAACTCGCCAGTAGCTAGGCTTAAATTGCATAGGTGAGATATAGGCAGGGACAGAATATGATTAAACATTTTAAGATGTTGGCATGGTATCATATCCCACCCAGCAGCACTGTTTGATTTTAACGACGAGATAATACAAGATATTTCGATAGGATCAGTTGGAAGAAAGGACATAGAACGGAGGGGACCATTTAGCGAATTGATTTTAAGAGCAAGACTCGATTCACTTAGGCCTGTCTTACTGGTTGTGGCATTTGCAAGTACGCGACCTATAGAAGTAAAGTAGTTATTTACCTCATTTAGAGAATCAGTCCATCTTTAATTTTGAGAAGATCAATAGGCAAATTTATTTGAGTTTTTAGATTACAGATTCCTTTGATGATTTTCCATGTTTCTTTCGAATTACCACTGTGTTTTTGTAGTTGTTCTCTGTAGTATTTCCTTTTTAAGGATTTAATAACTTTATTACAAGTATTCCGGTAAAGTATGTAAACTGTTTTTAACTCCTCATTATTATTATATTTTCTTAATTTCTTATGCAGTTTATCCCGTTTTCTTATGCATTTAACTACATTTATTGTAATCCATGGTTTTAGTGGTCTTTTCCTGGATGGTATCTTAACACAAGTGCTGCTAGTTTCAACAGTATTTTTAAGTTTGTCTACTAGGTATTCTGCAGCTTCATTAACAGATTTTATTTGATAAAAGTGATTCCAATCTACACTTTTAAGGATCTCACCAACCTTATCATAGTTAATTCTAACCCTCTGTGGAGTATCCTGCTTTCTATGGATGAGATTGGTGTTAGCAATATGCAATAAGATGGGACAATGGTCAGTAAATTTTTCAAATACTAGTGTATGAGGTATCGATTCCGTCTTAATCATGAAATGGTCCAAACAACCATTTAGCCGAGTAGGCACATTTATACCTGATCTGAGACCATGAGACGCCATTAGATTTAAATATTCATTCGCTTTATCACTTGTTTTTTCAGGCATAATGTTTAGATTTATATCTCCAGCAAGTATAACGTTCCTACACACTAGTGAGGGTGGTTTTCAAAATGTTGTCCAGTGAGTCTAGGTAGCTAGTTGGATTTTTAAAACTTGGCGGTCTATAACTGCAAATTATTGTGTAGACATTGTCAATGTTAATTAATAAACAGCTGCCTCCAGCCATGTTGGGCTCTGATGATTTAACATGGCGGCGATGAGGTCACCACTTGTCACGTCTATTTCCTACGATGGAACCCACGGTGAAAAACGGCCCATTTGAGGCTCTGCCTACCCTTTCGGGAAGAAAGGCTGTGTATGTAAGTAAACAAAATATGAGTCTCAAAACAATAAAAGTACACTAACTTAACTAGTGGTAAGATAACATCAAAAACTATAACTGCAAATTCAAACTAATGTGTAAGCAACACATACCTACCCCACAGGAACACCTCTACTTTACTATAGCCATAAACTACTATACCCACATACTCCCATCTGTTGGAGCAGCTGCATGCAAGCAGATGTCTATTTATTTGAATACTCTGCCAAACAAAGTAATATCAATACAAACTTGCAACTAACCTGTGATAGCTGTCTGCACATCCCTGTAAGTAATCCCAGAACATGTCAGCAAACTCTTACTAAACTTCAGTATAGTCTCCTGATCTTCAGAACATAACTTACTGCACATAGCATTTTTAATATCAACATCTTTTGAATTCACACACACAAAAAACAGCAGCAGAGAAGCTACCATGTAAATCTCATCCTCTGTTTTCAACTCCACTGTTCCATTTTCGAATTTGAATTCTGGATATTTTTCAACAATAAATTCTTTGACTGTGTGTGCTTCGAGCACTGAAGATTTTGACTCGTCTAAGTTGTAATTTTGTCTCAAGTGTGATATGATGCTTATGAGAGATTCTATATTAATTTTCTGCTTATCTTTGATGTTCTCACTGAAGTAACAGTTGTTCTGAAATCAATGTTTGGAATGTAATAGGCAATTGAGTGGGCATGTGCATAGATTGGTCTTGCCCTAGCAAGACGGCCTAGAGTTAATAAGAGTAGGATATTATGAGAGCCTGAAAATATAGTTAGGTAGTACTTTATTTAGAATTTATTTCTACTGTTAGTTTAAAAATACCATTGACATAAAACAACTACCTACTCACCCAATTTGTAAGAATTAATTTCCACCGTTGAAGCATATTTGTCATACCTTTTCACTGTTCCATTTACAAACCCTGCATAATTTGATAACTTTTGGCCAAAGCTTTTCCTCTAAAACCAACAATTTAAACCGTTTCTTGAAAAGTTGTTAGCAGCCGTTGCGATTTTAAAATCGTATTTGTTTTTTTTTTACAACTGTCAGTCAGTCAATTCTTTCTTTCAACTGGAAGTTGTTTGTTTTTGGGTGGCGGCCACAGACTAATAGCAGATACAACGGCGGCGCGGGCGGCGTAAGAGCTCGCGTAAGAGGATAAAATACTTGGAATGTGTGGCACAGTCATAGACTTAATATTTTCGCTACGGCCTACGGCACAGCCATGGTCTTCACTACGTCACAACATCGAGCAACGCAGGCCTCCGTACCGGAGTGCTCGATGCGTCACAAAGTACTTCTACGTTATTATTGTTCTGTGGTCAACCCGCCGTCCTCGGACTACATCTTTCTAGCCGCCGACCTAGGAAAATGTACTACAACATTCATGCCGCCGACGTAATACATTGTAGTTTTTGCCGCCGACCAGTCACCGACTACCTACTTCTTCTGTGGTCACCGTCGACGCGACGCTTTTGCTTGTCAGTGGCAATGCCGCGCCTGTCTCTCGCTAGCATGGAAGTAACTTCCATGCTCGCTAGTACGGAGGCCTGCAATGCTCTAAGCTCGCTAGTGAGTATTATGGCCGTAGATTATGGTACAGCCCGGTGACGACCTCAGCCACAGAACAATATGAACAATAACAATCTCTAGCGAGAGACCTCGGCGCGGCGCGGCGGCGTCGCATTTATGCACAAACCACGGATTAAGAACAAAGCAAGATTCATGGCACAAACAGATGTACTACTCAGTACTACGTAGGCGTCTCGGCATCATGAGTTACCTATAACTTCATGCGCTCTACGTTGTAATTAAACCTCGGAAGAAGAACTAAAGCATGGAAGTAAGGCTAAAAACAAACCGGTATCGATTATACCAGTCTCATTCTTTTATATGAATGTATTCATGTGTTGGAATGAGACAAGCATATATCTATCTGTTTTATTTGTGTAACTAGTACCAGGCCAAATGTCAAACTAGGTACCAATTACTACTACATTCATGGTACCTATTTATGGAGATATAATTCATAATTGAAAAAACCGGTAATAACTCACGTAGGTACTTGTTCCGGTTTTTAGGGTTCCGTAGTCAAAGACAAGGAACCCTTATGGATTCGTCATGTCTGTCTGTCTCTCTGTCCGTGTATGTCACAGCCTTTTTTTCCGAAACTATAAGAGCTATACTGTTGAAACTTGGTAGGTAGATGTATTCTGTGAACCGCATTAATATTTTTAAACAAAAATAAAAAATAAACAATAATTTTTGGGGTTCCCAATACTTAGAACAGAAACTCAATTTTTTTTTTTCATCAAACCTTTACTTGTGGGTTGTCTATGGATAGGTTTCTAATATCATTTTTTTCTAAACTGAATAGTTTGCGCGAGAGACACTTCCAAAGTGGTAAAAAGTGTGTGTCCCCATAACTTCTAAAATAAGAGAATGATAAAACTAAAAAAAATATATAATGTACATTACCATGTAAACTTTCACTCAAAATTGGTTTGAACGAGATCTAGTAAGTAGTTTTTTTTTAATACGTCATTAATCGTAATCAATCCAAGAACTTTTATATTATGTTACTTGCTGCTACGGAACCCTTCATGGGCGAGTCTGACACGCACTTGGCCGCTTTTTTCAATTATGAATATTACTCACGGAAGTTTTAATAGTATTATGTACATTCATGTTACCAATATTCAGGGTACGGAACGGAAAAACGACTGTCGTGTGACAATATATTTGTTTCTCTCTAGCAAGCTATCAAAGTCAAAGTCAAAGTCAAAAGTTTTATTCATTGAAATCACAAGGATCATTTTGGAGTTGAAATCTGCCATTTTTGAAAGAAACGTCGTCATTTTTATTTTATTACATTTTAATGTGTTTTTTCGAGTTATTTCGTGTAATTTTAGTGGAATTTTAACCGGTGTAACTTGGATAAATGGCACATGTGTGATGTAGTGAAATTTGAGTGTATTGCGAGTCTTTTCGAAATGGTGGATATTTTCCTGTAAAAACTCAGTTTTTCTGCCACAATTTAAACTGGGTTAGGACTAGACGGAGACTCTTGACGACTTGACTATAAATAAAACTATACTAATTATATCACTTGACATTGGCTAAATTGTTGCAAATAATGCATAGAAGCCATTACCTAAGATAAGAAGAAGAAGAAGATCATTTTGAATCGTCTTAAAAAAAAAATTTACATTTACTCCTGTTCCAACGCAACCAGACCTAGAAGAATCAGGCAACAAACACGGTCTGTTTTTCTTTTGATGATCCTTCTTACTACTAGGTGGGGAGCGCCTGTGTGGTGCCTCGAGAACAAGTGGAAGCTGATTCAAGGAAAAAAGGAAAACCAAATTAAAAGCCTTACTTAGGTAGGCAGTCAAAAGTAAGATGATAGAGAGAATCAGCAAAAGTTCATAAGGCAGCACACACTACGCTTGATATACTCATAAATAACACATCAGTAATAAATTATATGCAGGTACAGACATTGCAAATTGACAAATTAGGTGTCGAGGGGCAGAGCGACATCAGGCCACGCGGCTTTATCATTAACATAGTCATGTAGTGAGTAATACGCTTTCTTAATTAAATTATTCTTTATGTAAGATTTAAATCTTCGAATCGAAAGTTTAGAAGCACTTTCTGGAAGTTTATTATAGAACCGAACAGAATTCCCCATAAAAGACCCACTTACTTTTTTTAATCTAAGTTTGGGAATACTCAGTTTATTTTTATTTCTCGTGTTAAAACAATGCACGTCACTTTTTTTCATAAATCTATCTAAGTGTTTATGTGTATATAATAAGGTTTCGTAGATGTATTGCGATATTACCGTGAGAATGTTAATGCTATCTTCTAGAATAGGAGTAAGAAGGAACACTCTATGCTATTTTAGCACTCAATCCATACTAATAAACATCAATGCAGTGTACTACGTCCATGGACTTTGATTACGTCGCGCCACAGACAGACAAACAGTGTACTCTGTAGTTCTTTAAGGTTGCTTCCGCTTGTGGCGCGTTTTTTTTTTTTCTTGTTTTTTGCTCATCACAGCTTATCAACACTTCTTCAGATAGCGAAAACTATGTTGCCGGTAATTATATGACCTAACACACCAGTTTTAATTTAAAGTATCACATATCTTTAGTTTGGCTACGATTGTACAGTGGTTTTTACAGTGTTTTTTGTTTCAAGCACATTCGTAGCCAAACTAATGTTAAATATGTTATACTTTAAATTAAAACTGGTGTGTTAGGTCATATAATTACTGGCAACATAGTTTTCGCTACTGAAGAAGTGTTGATGAAAAACACGAAAAAAATTGAATTTCGCTCCACAAACGAAAGCAACCACCTTAATTACAAAAAAGTTCTTCTGTCTCGCTAGAGAGTATTATTCAAAAACTACAATATATACTCTATATACTGTATTAGTCAGTCCGTTAACGGTGGACCGCGCGCACGCATCACGATACTCACTGCGTTGTATATTATTGTAACTTACGATAAGCGGTCCACAACATTTTATTTTTCAAATTTGCTACCTTTGTTTGCTAACTCTAACTTAAAAAGTGAAACATGTTTAAATGTAAAAGCTGTAACGAGGATACAAGAGATGGAGTGCAGTGCTCCGTCTGTAAGGGTAATTTTGATTACTCTTGCGCTGGTGTATCTGAAGCGGGCTTCAGGAGGCTGGGCGACAGGAAAGCTACATGGAAGTGTCCTACGTGCAAGAGCTCCGTGGTTAAATCTCCTTTACCAGCTGATATGGATGCGGTACTCGCCGAGCTCAAGCGACTTTCCCTGCAAGTCGCTATCCTGCCCACTCTCGATGAAAGCGTGAAGATTATTAAGTCCCAACTGGATAGCCTTAAAGCTATAAAGCCGGAGCTGGCCGAGATTAAATCGTCGATCGATTTCGTGGATAGTAGAATTGCGGCCCTTTCGGACAAAATAATTGAGATGGAGAAGGATATACAGACTCTTCAAAAGACGAAGCATGACGTTTATCATCTTCAGCTTCGCATCCAGAACATGGAAACGCAACACCGTGAGAACGAGCAGAGGTCGAGGATCAATAACATCGAAATAAAGGGAGTTCCGGTGACAAACGGCGAAAATCTCTTCGATGTCGTTGCTAAGATTGGATCTTGTATCAAAAACCCCATACCTAAGGAACAAATTAATTACGTTGCCATGATTCCAATGAGGAACGACAAGAAGAATAAGACGATAGTCGTCGCCGTCCACAGCCGGTACATGAAAGACGACTTCGTCTCGGCGGCGAGGAAATGCAACGTTACCCCTTGTGACTTGGGTTTGAAGGGTGATAATAAGATCTTTGTAAACGATCACTTGACGGTGGAGAACAAGATCCTGTTGAGTAAGACCAAGACACTGGCAAGGGAACGGGGGTTTGCGTACACTTGGGTGGCTGGTTGCAAGATTCGCGTTCGGAAAAATGCAACTTCTCCAATCATCGTCATCCGGTCGGAAATAGACTTAAAGAAAATTGTTTAAAAAGTGCCGTTTTACTTAGCTATGTTAATAAGTCTTTTTCATACATCGACTGCCTGAGGCTGACGGCTTCTGCCCTGCGTTCGCCTCGCTTTGTTTATTTTTCGCTTCTACCCACAACGTTCCGTTTGCTGACCATTTGCTACAACGCATCTTTTGTCTACAATTATTGCATCACTTGTTTAGTACCTGTACTTGTTATAACTAATCGCGCTCAAATATCGCTATTTTTGCCTTTCAAACCTACACATTTACCTAAAGACCTACCCGTTAACAATGATTAGTATTTATTATCAGAACGTCCATGGTTTGCGTACAAAAACCGTAGTTTTTTATAGAAATATGTGTTTGAGTGCTTTCGATATTGTATGTCTAACTGAGACATGGCTAAACGATTCAATAGTGGACAGTGAGTTGTTTGACGATCGGTACTTGGTGTGGAGATCTGATAGAAATTATCTTGAAAGGAATCAAATCATGGGGGGCGGTGTTTTAATTGCGGTTCGCCGGGAACTTGCAGCTGAGTGTGTAAAAGATTGGTTATCGTCGGCGGAGGACCTGTGGGTTACAATTTCGATTCGAAGCAGAAACCAGGTAGGTGCTAGTTGCTATAAGATGCACATCTGTACAGTATATATTTGCAACCAAAACCTAGGCAATACTATGACTGTTCAACGAGAAAACTTTATCCAAAGTCTATCAAATGTAGTAATACAAAATCCGTTGGATAAATTCATGATCTTTGGCGACTTTAATTTACCTAATATTTTATGGTCATCGTGTGTGGACGGATTTTCTTTTTCACCCAGTAATATTCAAGGTTCACACCAAATTCAAATATTTGATGAACTAAACACTTGCAGCTTACTTCAGTACAATTCTTTCTCAAACATAAACAATCATGTTCTAGACCTAGTATTTTCTAACCATGATGTCTCTATTCAACGTTGTGAGTCCCCACTAGTACCAGAAGACCCCAATCATAGTTATATTGTGTGCGTGGCTGACTTTGTGCAATATCACACTATTAAACCACTTTCCTACACGAAATTTATTTATAAAGATGGTGACTACGATTCATTTTATTTTTATTTATTTTATTTTCAAAATTTTGGAGAAACTTACAGCTAGGTTTACAAAAATTCAGATAAAATATAAAGAACATGCCTGGATGGACAAGTGCATGTTTATTGACGGCTAATTAAAAGTTTCCACAGATAGATATATAAAAAAAAGCATTATACAAAGTAAGTTGACGACTAATTGGAAATAACATATACATAATGACAAGAAAAATACTGAATAGAAATAAAAAACAATTAAAATTAAGTTAAGTTAAAAATCAATTTGCAATGATCTTGATGCTATAAACTGGTACTCGGTATTGTATAATAAGTCGCTTGAAGATGCAGTATCACTTATGTACTGCACTCTAGACAACCTGCGTGACACATACATACCTTCTAAAATGTTCACACCTTCCACTAAGTACCCGATATGGTATAAAAAACCTTTAATCAAAATTATTAGAGAAAAGTATAAATATCACCGTAAATATAAGAATTATGGGAACTTGGGTGATCTTACTTCGTTTAGAATATTAAGGGAACGGGCTAATGTCTTAGAAAGCGAGTACTATACCTCTTACATAAAAAATATTGAAAAGTATATTATAACAAACCCACGCGCTTTTTGGTCTTACGTTAAGACTAAAAACCAGTCTAATGCGTACCCCTCAGTACTTCACTATGGTGACCGCTCTTCTGACCAGGGCGTAGAAATCGCGAACATGTTTGGTGAGTTTTTCCACCCCACATTCCTTAATGACGTACCTATTTACGCGGTTGCACAAGGTGAGATGCCTGAATACTGCACATCCACTACGGATATTGGTGATGTGGATATCATGAATGAAGAGGTTTTTAGACTACTTAAATCACTAGATTTTACTAAGTCAGCTGGACCGGACAACGTTCCTCCTATTTTTATAGTGAAGTGTGCTGGAAGTCTCACCTTGCCTCTCTCAATCTTATATCGTCGCTCCCTTTCGGAAGGAATAGTTCCTAATATATGGAAGAATGCTTATATTACCCCAATACATAAAAAAGGACCTAAAAATAACATAGAAAACTACAGACCAATTTCTAAATTATGTCTCTTTGCGAAAGTTCTCGAAAAAATCATTCATTTACAACTTTACTCTGCTGTCAAGCATAGTCTTAACCTCAGCCAACATGGCTTTGTCAGAGGCAAGTCCACTATTTCTAACCTTTTACTTTGTAGTGAGTTTATTTCACGCCACATGTCTGAGCTGTCCCAAGTGGATGTTATCTACACTGACTTTACAAAGTGCTTCGATCGCATTGATCACCTGATAATTCTTAAGAAATTACAGCTTATTGGAATTAGAGGCAACCTTTACCGGTGGTTCACTTCGTACGTTCAGAACAGGTGTCAAACGGTTGTGCTCAGTGGTTACTCTTCATCTCCCATGAGTATTCCTTCCGGTGTACCTCAAGGTTCCCTGCTGGGTCCTCTGCTGTTCCTCATTTTCATAAATGACGTTCAGGATTGTTTTGATCATTCTAAAATCCTTCTTTACGCAGACGATATGAAGATTTTAAGTGTCATCCGTAGCACGGATGATGCTCTCCGATTACAAGGTGAACTAGACAACTTTCAATACTATTGTACTATTAACAACCTAAATCTGAACGTCTCTAAGTGCTACGTATCCTCTTACACGCGTAAAATACATGTGCTGAATTTTGACTACACGTTTAGTAACACAATCTTAACCAGGGTAAATACCATCCGTGACTTGGGTGTAAATTTTGACAATAAACTTTTATTTGATCAACACGTCGATAATATTGTAAAGAAGGCCTCTCGTTCATTGGGTTTTGTATTTAGGATGTCATCAGAGTTTACCAGTGTTAAGACTTTTAAAATTCTTTACTGTGCCTATGTGCGCAGCCACTTGGAGTATGCCTCACAGTTATGGAACCCGCGTTACGACACCTACATCTCTCGAATCGAGGGTATTCAGAAACGATTTTTACGCTACCTACAGTTTAGAGCGAAAATTTACCTCGCAGATTACACTGAACGGTGTAAAAAGTTCCACTTCCTACCGCTTAAAGAACGAAGGGATATTGCTGACTTGTGCTACCTAATGAACTTAGCAAATGGGACAGTAGACTGTCCGGTGCTCCTGGAACTGATTGGTTTGCGCACGAACATGGCCTCTCTCCGTAAACCTAGTCTTCTGTATGTACCACTGGTGAGGACGAATTACAGGCAGAACTCGTTTGTCTTAAGGGCAAGCAAATCCTTTAATGATGTGTTAGCGAATATTGTGTTCACAGATAGTAACAATGTGGATGTCGAGTTAGACTTGTTTAATACCTCCTCCATGCGTCTTAAACGCTGGATGAGTAATCAATTCTTTGATAAATAGGTAGATTTAAATTTAGAAAGTAAGTTTTTTTTTTTGTATAATTATGCATGACTGTTATTTTTAATGAGTAAATTTATATATTTTTTTGTGGAAACTTATAATTAGCCTTAAGTTACCAATTAGTTTTTTAATCAACTCTAGTACTAGCTGTAAGTTTTCCTAAAACTGTAAAATAAAATAAAATTATTATTCTGTGGTTCCTTTCCTTGCATGTTGGCATCCTAGTAGTCTGTGGCAAGTTGCAACTTTGCAAGGTTTATTTCCCCTAATACAATCAAACAGTCAGATACAGCTCCAGGCACAGATGACATATCGTACTCTATGATTAAAAATCTGCCAGATGTAGCAAAATATATACTGATATCGTTATACAATAGATTCTTGTCCTCAAGTTTTGTACCAAGTCAATGGAAGGACATTAGGGTGGTTCCTGTACCGAAACCAAATGCTGATAATAGCTCGGGCTCGAATGTCAGACCAATTGCTCTGATGTCTTGTCCATGCAAGATACTTCACACCATCATCACACGTAGACTAGAATGGTACTTAGAGAAAAACACCTGCTTTTCAGAAGAAACAGTTGGGTTTAGAAGATCGAGATCTTGTATGGATAATTTGACTAGATTGGTCTCACGTATTCAGAGTGGTTTTAGTAGAGGATTTGTTACCGTGGGTTGTTTTATCGATATCGAAAGCGCATATAACAATGTTAATTTAATAGGGATGTTGGTTTCTTTGGATAGTCTTGGAGTAGGGGCCATAATATGTAATTATCTCTGGCAATTATTAAACTGTCGAAGTCTATCTATTGAGTTACATAATAATGAGGTGCTTAGTAGAATTACGGGAACGGGTATAGCACAAGGTGATCCCTTATCTCCATTACTATTTAACGTAGCTACTATCAATATATGTAAGAACCTGGGTCAAGGCGTGTTTATATCACAATACGCTGATGATTTTGTACTTTATACTAGCCGTAAAAATTTGTTGGATGCTGTTACTGTTACTCAGGATGCATTGTTGTTATTTAATCGTATGATAACAGAGTTGGGGTTAAGTATTTCTCAAAGGAAAACTAAAGTGTGCGTATTTACAAGACCGTACACTAGGAGGTTGGATACTTATAATGTAACTTTGAGTATAGATAATGGGCTTGTTCAACAAGTTGATAGTGTTAAATATTTAGGAATATGGTTCGATAGAAACCTAAGGTGGGGTAGATATATTAATGAAACGGTTGAGAAAACATTAAAATTCCTAAATATTTTTAAGGTTTTAGCTGGGGCAAAATGGGGCATTCACCCGAAGCATTTAAGACACCTTTACATCTCATTGATTAGAAGTCGAATAGACTACGGTTGTTTTTTATATGACGTTAGTGTAAAAAGTCATTTATACAAGCTGGATAAAGTACAGAATCAAGCGATGAGAATAATTGGTGGGTTTATAAGGAGCACGCCTATCCACGTAATGGAGAGTGAACTATGCCTCCAACCATTGTTCGTTCGTAGGAGATACCTAGCAGCAAAATTTTGGTTTAGGTCTAAATCAATTATGAATAATATAAATCTAAATGTTATAGAAGAACTAAACAGTCTATGTCAAGATGAATACTGGAGGAGAAAGAAATTACCTTTGCTAGTCGAAACACATAGACAGTATTTAAATTTACCTATGCATTCGGACCCCAAGCTGTTGATTTATTCTCTCGGTGATTGGATTAGTAACTATGATATGTCTAGGAATATTGAGACAACAATTGAGGGGCTGACGGGTGCTAAGAGACATGTTGGCGATAATGTGTTACGTAATGTATGTACTGAATACTTGCATGACAAATATAGCTCATTCTATAAGGTTTACACTGATGGATCAAAGGATGCATTTGGATGTGGATCAGCGTTTGTTGATCCACAGATGGATATCTGTATTGGATTCAATATCAGTGCCGATATTTCTATAATGCACTGCGAACTTATCGCGATATCAGAAGCGTTGTCGTATGTTAGATCAGTCGATCACAATAAATTTATTATCTTATCCGATTCAAAAAGCGCCCTTTTACATTTGGCTCGGCTGACCTCGAGTATTCGAGGACTGCCGATAGCCTACAGTATCCTTGATACCATCAGTAAGCTTTATGTGAATAATAAAGAGGTAATTATACAATGGATACCATCCCATGTAGGTATCACGGGTAATGAGGAGGCCGACCGCGCGGCGAGAGAAGCGATAAGCGACGGTATTTTGTATAGTTGTCTACCAGTACATAGCGAACTATTAAGTGGAGCTAAAATAAGCTGTAGACAGCTGTGGCATGAGTATTTTGATGAGCGGTCACTAATTAAAGGTATATGGTATAAAACCATACAGTATCAACCTCCTCTATACCCGTGGTTTGACCAACAAGAAAGAAATAGGAGATACATTGTAGCACTGTTGAGACTTCGTTCCGGACACATTCCGACAAACAAGTTTAGATTTTTGATGGGATTATCAGATTCTCCAAATTGCTCAGAGTGTAATGTTGTAGAAGACGTTCATCATGTGCTGGCGGAGTGTGTTCGGAATGAAGCCCAACGACATGACATGAGATTCATGTTTGATTTCAATGTAGGTATATGTAACGGTGTCTTGGCTTCCCCGCTTTCCGAGGAAGCCGAGATGCTCGTTAAGCTATATTTTAGAGTAGTTTGAATAGTATGTAAATATAATTATTGTATAAATTTCCTGTACGGGAGTGACGTTGTCACAAAGTGACAAAACTCCTTCAAAATAATAAAGAAAAAAAAAAAAAAAAAAAAAAAAAAACTGTGTTTCCTTTCCTTTTCCTATAATTTTAATTTAGTTTAGCGAGCTTCAGCACAGTTATTAGTAACAGGATCTGATCTAACTAAACAATTATGGCACCTACTCGAGCAGCAGGATTAGTGATATTTCGAAATGTAAATCAAGTTGTGCAATATCTCATGTTACAAACATCGTACGGCGAACATCATTGGACTCCCCCAAAAGGTAAACATGGAAAGCCGGCACTCGGAAATTTTGCGGAATCCTTGTATTAAATATTGTTACATGTAACGACGATTTAACATTTAACTAACCCTACGTTTACGTTTTTATACATACAGGTCATGTTGATCCTGGCGAATCTGACTGGGTAACTGCGTTGAGAGAAACAAAAGAAGAGGCTGGCCTAGTAGACAATGATCTAGAGGTAATGACGCCATTAATTCTTGTGCACCTGGCATCTACATTACCACTAGTAATTAATTTTGTAAAAATTAAAAAGAACCCTAGCGCAATGATATGGCTGAACCGATTTTGATCAAACAAAGCTAAGAACACTCCCGACAAATACCTACACCTTTAAAAAAAAACGAAATCGTTTCATCCGTTCGGGAGCTACGATGGGACAGACAGACACACACACACAGACACACGTCAAACTTATAACACCCCTTCGTTTCACGTTGGGGGTTAAAAATTAGGACTTTAGTGAATGGCTCTTTTTCAGATTCACAAAGAAGTCACAAAAACTCTGAGCTATGAAGTAAAAGGTAAACCAAAAGCTGTGATTTATTGGCTTGCAAAATTAAAGAACCCGGAACAAGAAATTAAGCTCTCCGACGAGCATCAAGACTTGAAATGGCTCAGTTTACAACAGGCACAAGAGATATCAGGATTTGAAGATATGAAGCAACTTCTTTCAGAGTTCCATGAGAAAGCAATTAAATTTAATTAATTTATGTATGTTCAAGTTTTTTTTTAACTGTGTCAATCTCGTAACTTGCAGATATCACACCTGATGTTAAGCTGTAACCTCTGCCCTTTTACAATGTATTACCACATAGGTCACATCCACCTAAGACGCACCCTATTTGGCAGTGCACTGCGCTCGTCACCCTGTGACAAAGTCTCATGTACCTGTTATTTCACCAGCACCCATCAAACTGGAACACAGCACTGCTAGCTATACAGCTATATACAGTTGTGGTCATATAATTAAGAACGATTTGAAGTTCTAGAAGTTTTTTTATTTAAATCGTATCATACACAGAGATGTGTACCTTCTGAGAAGCAACTAGTTATGTTATATAATAGTCACATTAATAGAGCAACCTGACTTAAGAATAAAGTATGAAATCGCTAACTATTTTTTGCACATTTTATTGATTTTATCAAAGTAACACATTCAAATAGTACTGAAACTGGACAAATAATTAAGAACGATTTATTTAACTGCTCGGGAATTGTTTTGTATGACACTTAGATTTAAAAAATCACAATATTATGTAGCACAGGAAACATAAAAAGAAATTTAATAAATATTTAACTAAAATTAATAGTTAATAGCATATCCACGGCTTTTAATTACAGCTATACACCGGCGAGGCATTGACTCTATTAATTTTTGACATTTCGCAAGAGAAATAGAGTTCCATTCTTCTAAAAAAACGTCATACAGCTTTCTTAAATTTCCACACTTTGTATTTGAAACCTTTTTCTTTACTTCAAACCACAGATTCTCTATTGGGTTTAGATCTGGACTGTTAGCAGGCCAGTCTAAGACAGAAACTAATTGCGCTGTAAGAAATTCCTTTACGGTGCGTGCAGTGTGCTTTGGATCATTGTCATGCTGGAATGTCCAAATGACCGGTAGAACGTCTTCAGCGTATGGTAACATTGTTTCTTCCAGTATATTTTTGTATTGGAACTGATCCATGTTACCTTCTATCAACTTTACAGGTCCTACACCATGTCCAGAAAAGCAACCCCAAATTTTCACATTCCCACCACCGTGCTTTAATGTAACTTTCGTGTACTTTGGGTCGAATGCTGTATTCGGGGGACGTCGTACATATCATTTTCCATCAGAACATACTCTGTTTATTTTCGTCTCGTCAGAAAAAAGTTCATTTTTCCACTGTTGCACAGTCCAGTTTTCATACTTTCTCGCAAATGCAAGCCGGGCTTGCCTGTGGCAAAGTTTTAACATGGGTACCTTTCTTGCTATCCTACCGTGCAATTTTTCTTCTACCAAACGTCTTCGAATAGTGCGTGCTGAGATTGCTGAAGGGTTGTTTTCACCAAAATATTATTTTCTAAGCTCATTGGACCCTTTAAAAGGATTTTGTTTTGCCATACGAACGATGTTTCGGTCATCTCGAGGAGTTGTTTTTCTCTGTTTAGGTACACGTGGAACATTCGAAGTAGTTACGTAGCAAAATGCTTTACAGCGTGGAAAACCATCGGTTTTGAACATTGCAGATGGTCGGCTATCTTTTTATAAGACCAATTCTTCCGGCGAAGTTTTATTATTACTTCCCTTGTAGATTTATCACAACTTTTATTTTTTCCCATTGTTTTTTCTAAAGAAGCAATCACCTTTAATCTTTTACAGCACGTAATGGCGCCAAAATTATACAAACAGTAACAAATCGACTGAGTGTTCTCTATTTAAATTTGAATAAAGGTATAAAATACTTAGCGTTCTTAATTACGTGACCAGCCAGTAATAAGGAATACTTTGTTTAAAAGTAGTGTAAAAAGTTTGCCTATTGATTTTTAGCCAATCATGTGTATCAATGAATACAGTGGTAATATGGAAATGTTTTACGATACCGAGAGAAATAAAAACAAATGCATACAATTAGTTTTGCATCTTAGTTTGAAAAAATCTTCCCTTTATATCAGCGTTCTTAATTATATGGCCACCACTGTATATTGAAAAGTAGAAATAGTTATTGTGGTTAGTACTTCCCCGGACGAACTCTATCACAAAAAAGTTCTAGAATATGTTTACAATTGTTATGTAGTATGTTAATAAATTATGCATTCTTTTAATCATAATGCTGTATTAAGTCAACAATTAATTTATAGTGTATGTAGCTTCATTATGCAGATATGGGGTGTATCATTCAGGTGGTGGAACCTCGTTCATGAAATCTTGAGGATTTTTTCTAGTATTCTGATGATGAGCACTTTCAACACCTTGATAAGTGAAGTATCCCAAAAGAAATGGTGGGAGCCAGTATATCCAGGAAGCCGCTGTTCTTGTTACTATGTTGGGGATTCCAAATGTCAGAACACCGGCAAATGGTTTCTGCTCATGGTGTGATATCTTGTAATAAACTATGCCTCGAACAGTTGCCAAATTCCCAAAATGCTTACCCATTTTTAAAAAAAAAACTGTTATCCGTTGAGAAGCACTGGGTTAGTTAATGACACAGAACACCTCTACCCGGTATAATTTATTTAGGTCTTTTTCGGTATATATTGTAGTTTTTGGTCTTTCCTTCTACCATATACCATAGGCTAGTGTCATCTGACAATTACCGTCAAAAGTAAAAAATAATAATTTAATAATGGAATTGTTCAAACCAAAGAGTATTGCTATCCTTTAATTTCCTTGCGGAAATTAAATCTCCAGATTGCGTTATATAGTTATTGTTCTGAGAATTAGGCCCAAGTTCACAAACAAATAAACGGGCGGTTACCGTAATCAATCGTCAAAGTGACAGATAACGTATGAAAACATCTGTCAAAAAGACCTTTATCTTTTCAAACGGACCTTTAACTAACTAACAGAGTATGGTGAAATCAGGTCTTAAGGTACCTAATGTTAAAGCGGGCTACTCACTGATATATGTATTTGTCAAGGTGATAACACCACTGTACCATTATTTCATATAGTCCTCTCCATCCTAAGGTTGTCTGGAAGAAATCGCGCATTGTGATTTCTGTTATTTTTTGTTTTATAGTTAAGTTTTGTATTTCTGTGTGTTATACTATCGTACAAAAAAGTGTTAAAATAATAAAGCATTTATTTACAGAAAGAATAGGTAATAAAATGTACAAATTTTAAAAAAAAACATTATGAAAGAGTTGTGCTACTTGAAGACCGCTGCTAACGATTTAATGAATGGTAGCTCAACTGTTATAGAGTTTATCTATAAACGAGATCAAATAGTTAAATCTGTCTATCTATCTCACACACCTGCCGCAGGGGCAGTCTAGGGCGTAAAAGTAGGTATGACCCAAAGGCTAGCAGGGGCAATTTCCTAGATTGGCCCTGCGGCAGAGCAGCAGGGGCGCGAGACCATCCTTAGTCCCTTTGATTATTTATAGACAATAATCAAAGCTTGGTCCCTTAAATCGTCCCTGCCGCCTGCTACATTGCCGCGTATCTAGCGCTATTGGGGCAATTTCTCAATCAGTTGGTTGGAAACTATCACACGGAGCAGCTGTCCAGTTCTTCACCCAGTATCTCCTTTAACTTTTTTTGAGGTAGCACCTCAGAAAGAGCCAGGGCTACACCTAGGTACCTACCGATCTTTAGATTTTTCGATATTACTGGTGCCATTCTTAACGCGTGTGTTTAGCTGAACGGCAGGCATGTGTGTAAAGAAGAGATAATTTAATTCCGATATTGCAGCGACCGCCCGCTGGCGCGCCCTCGATTGCCCCTTCGGCAGGTGTGCGAATGTGATGTGAAGTCTGTGAAGAGCCCGCTTAAATTAAATGAGGGGCAACATTTGAATGAAACCTTTTATTTATGACTACTTTTGCGTTGTGTTGCCATAAAAACTGTCTAAAATCGGCTAAACCGTTTCAAGATTCGAGTAAAACTAGGTACACAACGCGAGCGTAGCCTCGGGCGGAAGGTATAAAACGAAGTCTGTAGCACTTAAAGATAGTGTAGCTATAGGTAATAGATGCTATCTAAGTAAAAAAAAATTGTAATGGGATCGGTAAGTAAGTCCGACCGGAAGTTACGCAGACGACCACTTATTGTACAGGGTTTATCTTCACAGGAACTCTTTCGTTTTTCTGGATCAAAAATATTCATAGCATATAAATGGTATAACTTAGAGACGTGTACCTATAATACAATATACTTATAATAGTACAAGTACCTACCTTTATCTAGAGGGTGAATCAAATAGTTCTTGGAATAGCCAATAAAACGCCATAAAAAATATGAAACTCAGCTACGGTGCCGGCTGGCGCGGCGCGGCGGCTATAACCGCGTCATTTTGTTCCACGAACATGCTCCTTTAATTTTGGGAATAAGTAACTAGGTATGGGAGCCCCCTTAAATATTTATTTTATTCTATTTTTTAGTATTTGTTGTTATAGCAGCAACAGAAATACATCATCTGTGAAAATTTCAACTGTCTAACTACCACGGTTCATGAGATATAGCCTGGTGACAGATGGACGGACAGCGGAGTCTTTTTTTATATACTACTCGGAATGACAGGTTAAGCAGGTGGCCCACCTGATGTTAAATGGTACCCACTGCCTATGAACAGTGCATTAATATAACATAGGTCGCCCGCCACCATGAGACAAAGATGAAAAGTCTCATGGGCCTGTAATTTCACCGGCACCCTTACCCTTCAAACCGGAACACAGCAATGCGAGCACTACTGCTTTGCGGCAGAAATAGGTACCTATGGAGGTAGTACTTCCCCGGACGAACTCTTTCACAAAAAAGCTCTACTAATAATTAATTAGTAATAGGGTCCCGTATTACCCTTCGGGTACGGAACCCTAAAAATAAGCACGACTACGACTCGATCGTGCTTCCGTTTTTTTTGTTTCATTGATGAAATCTTGATCCCATGTCTCGTCCATGGTTACGAAACGTCGACAAAAAATATCCAAATCACACTGGAAGGTTTTTAAAATTCTGCCTTGAAAGGTTCAAAATTCAAACGTCGACTCTTGTTTGCTTATCGGTTACCATTTGCAGAATCCAACCCATCTTGCCGATACTTTTTTAAATCCCAAGTAGGGTCTCTGCAATATATTTTATACATAAGGACCTACTCTTCTATATTCATGAACCATTTTTTCCAGTTTTTTGGTGTTTTGTTCGTTATCAGAGGTGGACGTTCGTCCAGCCATCTTAACAGCTCGATCTGCCTCCTAAAAATTCAGCTACCCAAGTACCCAGTAAGCGCCCGTGGAAAACGGTAAAGTATCAGTCCCTAATGTATGCTGAATAACCGTATAATTAGTATATATATATGTAGTTAGAGGAAATTTTTTTTTTCACAGACTTTATCACTCACGTAACTTGTTTGTATCCTTGATAGACTTTATCAACTTGATAATCCTACTATTATTTATTCTTTAGGCGCATCATATTATACGGGGCTAAACATGCAGAAAAGGGGCTAGATCTAGCCCCGAAGGGGCTAAGTTGGCATCACCACAGAGCACAGTTATATATTCATAAATCTATCGATGTGCGACGCCAAAAAAAAATAAAAAAAAATTATACTAGGATAATATATCGATGCATAAATCTGTGGAGCACAGAATACCTTGATCATCTGTGCAAAGAAGAAGAAGAGAAGAGGCAGCGAAAAATAAATTGTCTTTGATTTGAGGTTGATTGTTGATTAAATGCAGTGCTGCCAACATAACAGATTTCCCGTCATCTCTAGCAGATTAGGGTATGAAGAAACGGAAGAAAGCTTAATTTGACGGCTAACGGAATTTAGTGGCAAAAGGTTTTGTTCAAATAAGCCTTGTAAGTAATAGCCAGCCTTCAACTTCTACTGCATCCGGCACGATTGAAACCCTAAATAGTGACGATGTTATAGAATAGTTTTTTTATTTTATTTTTTATTCTTATAACTAATTTTCAATTATTTAAAAATAATTTGTAGGATAATGCAAGGTATAACGTATTTCTAACGGAATTTCATAATGAAGTTGGTGGAATTAATTAATTTTAATTGTAGCACTAACCACCAGTTACTAACCCATATATCGCAATAAATTAATTTGAATTTGAATTTGAATTTGAATTTCAAAATTATTATTGTTGGCACCACTGATCTGATTAGATGTTGTTATGGCAAAAGGATAAAGTTCCAAAGCCGAAACAAATAAAAAAACAAATAGAACATCTATTTGTTTTTTTTTAATTTGTTAATGTTTTTATGTTGTTATGTTACAGTTTTCGTTTCGAATATAGCTCAAGATTTTTGTGAATTGTTATAGTAATGGATAAAAAGGAAATTGATGATATACCTGCTGTATCTGGTCCATCTAGTTCTAGCACTGAAGATGTTTCCTCCACACCTAGACAAAAAAGTCGCGGTAGGAAACGTAAACGGTAAGTTATAGAAACGTGTTTACTAAATTTTTTGAATTGCATGTCGTAGTTCATAAACTATAACTTATCGGCGTTGTAGATAAGCCTTGAAACAAAAAATGTGATGTCTCACTGGACTGACCTGTGTTGATTGCTATCTGACTGAATAACATCTTTGGCAGCCGTTCCAGTAGCAGTGAAAATGGACACAGTCTACCTGATAACACCTTGGAAACAGAGAGGAATGTCCATGCTTCTGCAGTCAAAAACAACTTAGATGACATCAGTGTTAGAAAAATATTGAAGGTAATTTTATGTCTTACTTTGTATTATCATTATTACACGGCCTAACTTCAAACACTGCAGAGTATAACCTGTGCCATCACCATACACAGTCCCTCTGCCTTTCTCTCAGCAAAGCACACCACACAAGGATTGTGAAGCGATCCACAGACCCGGAAGTGATGATTGCTACCACTCTGCCAAGAATGTAACGATGAAGAAGAAGGATCACCTATTTTATTTATCTTTTATTTATTATTTCACAACCAGCCTTTAGATGTACACTGCTGGGCGAGGCATCCACCATAGAATGCAATGTGGGGATGGTCCATAATCACCACAGTATTGGTGTTGTTTACTCGGTAAATGCCTATGCCCTGGTGTAATCCCTTAGTCAGCCTTTACAACATCCACGGAAGAGACAGTCCACATAGAAGACTACCTCTGTAGCGTGTGACAACCTCTGTAGCGCGTCGGTAGTGTAGCTGGCTGAGATGCGAAAGGTTGTGGGTTCGATTCCGTCAAAACAAATGTTTGTATGATCTGCAAATATTTGTTCCGGGTCTGGGTGTTACGGTACCATGGTACTCGTAGTTTCTGATACCCACGACACAGGGAATCTTAGTGTGGGTTCAGGACTAGTGTGACTGTTGGGTGTTATGTTATATTCTTAGAACGGACACTCCACGGCACAGTGAAGTAGAGTTACATCTCCGTCCCTCCTTGCATCGGTAACCTCACTGCTGAGGGTCGTGACCTTTATGTAGGACCTTGGACTTGATGATCTGCCTCCACCGGCTTCTATCCTCAGCGGAACAGATGGGGTCACTCACGCTGGAAATAAAAAAATTAGAATTACGTCTAGACATATTATAAATTTGATTAATATGTTCTTTTCAGAAAGTAGTAACAAATGATCACGTGCTGGCTCTAGTTAAGTTAAGAGAAGAGGAGGAGGGTGATTCGGGCTCAGATGATAAAAGTGTACAGCCGAAACTGACCAGGGCTAAAGCTAAGTGAGTATTTTCTCATCCTATTTACCTAATATAGGTACAATGCTGAGCTGTGTTTGCCCAGTGTGAGGTGCCCAGGTTTCGATACGAAGATCTAGATGTACAGCAATGGGTACAACATGAAAAATGTATGTGTCAATGTGCTTAAAACGGTAAAGGAACACATTTTCAGGAAACCGGCTGCTATGTTTTTTTTAAGGTATTAACAACAGCTATAACAATAACCTGGCCCCGCCAGTTAATCCACGTTACACAAACCGTTTGCCGTCACGGCACACGAGTCGGTATTACTGCCAGACGCGCCAATAGTTTTTTTTTGAACTTCTTGAATGAGGGAACTAGCAGATGGCCCACTGGTTACCTTTTTCCTTTAACAATGCATTACCTCATAGGTCACGTCAACCTAAGACGCACCCTATGTGGCATTGCACTGCGCCCGCCACCCTGAGACATAAAGATGATATGTAAATTTCACTAGCAACCATACCCTTCAAACCGGAACACAGCAATGCAAGCATTACTGCTTTGCGGCAGAAATAGGTATGGAGGTCCCCGGACGAACTCTTTCACGAATAAGCTCTACTACTACTACTACTACTAAAATGATACTAATACTAAACTATATAACTTTTGAAACTATCGTGGTTATGTTCATACTTTTCACTAGAAACGGGATATTTACCATGATTTTTGAATTTTGGTAGTGGTATCGTTCGTAATAAAGGAGTGAGAAAGAGGGTAGATCGATATATTTGCCAATAACGTCTACTCACAAATACTTTAGTTAGTTCTCCCGTGATCATGGCGCATGCAACTGTGCCGAAATATCGGGAACATTAAAAACTCAAAAATCACGGTAAATATTCCGTTTCTAGTGAAAAGTATGAACCTATTCACTCACATAGGGAGTGGCCCCAGAGTCCCACCAGTGGTAACACTATCGGCTAATTATTATTTTAATTTAACCTAATCCTGGAACTTACAGCTAGAAAAAGTGTGGAGGCCTTTGAAAACTATCTTAATACGAAAGTTTGTTTTTCAATCGCGCTGTAATGGTTAAACCAATTTAGGTGTTTGTAATAGAAATATCTAGTCTGTGACCTGGAATTTATAAAAATATAAGTGAAACTAAAACGGGGCGACATTTTATCATAAAATTCTGTGTTTGATTTATTGATTTATCGTCGTAAATACTTGACAATGAACCGAGTAGACCGTGAGTGAAAGAGTAAGCTATTTACTTGTATACTCGCACACGCGCCACGCGTCACCAATTCTATTTACTTCATTCAAATAAATAAATAAATAATGCTGGACAGTTCACACAACATTATCTAACCCCAAGCTAAGCAGAGCTTGTGTTATGGGTACTAGTTAACTGATATACTTAATACAATAATACATTAAGTAGTTATTTTTTTATTATACATAGAAAATACCATAGATTTAGTATATGTACTAGATCTACAATCAGAGATCGAAGATGGAACCAAAAAAAATATGTGCACGTGTTGGTGAAAGTCTATGTCCGAGTTAAAAATAGTGTTGTCCTCGACCAACACTTTTACATTGTCGATAGAATTCATCATCCGTCCGTGATGTGTATGGTAGATAAATACATCTTAATGCAGATTAAGTCTTTCATGAATAACACAGTTTGGCAGATTTGACGTCATAAAGAGAATTTTGAATACAGTTAATAAATAAACCTTTATTATTTATTGACCCCTAAATATTACAGTTTTATTTATAGGTGGGATCTTAGAGTTTCCCTTTTAAATTTAAACTTAAAATGTTTGCTGCATATACCTAGTGGAGTTCTTATTTGAGTCCATCCCACTCTTCTTATAACCGATAACCATTTTTCTCGTAGCAAAGGATTACTTGGAAATCTGAAAGCACAAAAACATTTTATATCAGCCGTGCTACGCCCATATAATTTTTCACTCTGTTACTTTATCTATAGACAATTTGTTACCCCAAAGTTTATTATTTTTCAAGTGTAAACCACGCTTTATGGATAACATTAAATTTAAATGTAACCCAAAAATTCCGTTCCAGTGGGACTCGAACCCGCACCCTCGCCTGTCATCGGCGATGCCTTAAACAATTTAGCCATAGATCGAGCTATGACGCTGGAGACGAAATTTGTGGGCACTATCAACTCGGCTGTAGCGCCAAGTTGATAGTGCTGTATCTACAGGTGTGTCATTGGAAACCTTCTGTTCAAAGTTCGAAAGTAAAGGCATCGCTGATCACAGGCGAGGGTGCAGGTTCGAGTCCCGCTGGAACGGAATTTCTGGGGTATATTTAAATTTAATTTGTTACCTATTATTTTATTAAGCAGAAATAAACAATATTTATTTATAAAAAATAAATATACCCTTTCGGGAAAAAGGCGTGTGTACAACAACGTAAATATTTACTCCAAAATATCTACTACACAAACTGCAATAAAACACCCGTGGTGCTTTAAAGTTACCTTTTCAATAGTCAATACAAAAACACACACCTCAATGTCCACCTGGTTATTATAGTTTTTTTTTAAAACGGTAAAATGTTAACAGAGCAAACATATTTACTCCAAACAAAGTAAACCTCCATTCTAGGATGGACAAAAATTTAATTTATAGTTAGGTATAGTGCGCTTCATGTAAAAAGTAGTAAACTAGGTAGGCACTCATTGAATGCATAGATATACATCTCTTAAATAAGTAGAAAAGTAAGTAATCTCTTAAAACGAACGCTGGAACGCCTGAAGAAGCTTGACCGCCAGCGTTCTTTTTACATGATGCGCATTATACTACGATATAGACTGCAACAGGACTATCGATATTTCTGACGTCATCACTTGGTCAAGCCCTATCGTAATCAAACATTTTTATATTTTACATAAAATATTGTTTATTTCTAGGTGCAGCAACGAAATATTATTAAAAAATATAAGGGAAAGTCCTAATCTACGAATGAAACTGGTTTTTAGGCCATTTACTAAAGCAGAATTGATAAAATAAGCAATACAATCGAACTACCAATAATCTCTTATTTACCTGTGAAACGTGTATTTTCCCGGATAATTACGTCTTGTATATTCACAGTCACAAACTGAACATGACACCATTGTCATACAAAGTTATATTTGTTATTTAATAGTAAGATTACTAAAAAAATTACGAAATTAGTTAAACTGCACAAGAGACCGTCCGGTATGGGCATGAACTCAAGCAAAACATGTCAAATTCAATACATTGTTGCTGTCACTTTTCTTCTTGCACGGAGTACATTTAAAAATGACTTCTCTCTCCCACGCTTCGTTTGTCTATTTAGCGTAGCGAAAAAATTCTACGTCTATGGAAAATACACAGAACACCCTGAACAAATATCTGCAGATCGCACAAATATTTGTTCCGAGGCGGGAATCGAACCCGCTACCTCCTGCGTCGCAGGCCAACCTTCGCCCGCCGCGCCACAGAGGTTCATTCAGGTTTATATTAGGCTTTCTATACATGCAGTTAGATTAGATTAGTTAGATTGCTTGCTTCTATGGGCTTAACCGTAGACAAAGTTTAGAACGTTAGCTTAGCTTAACGTTTAGAAAGGATGGACGATAGTAGATTGACGTATCGGGTACATAAGACGAGCGTGAATGGGACAGTGGGAAGGGGAAGACCTCGGCGAACGTATTCAGACCAGATCGGAGACGTTCTGGAAAAAGGCCAGGTCAAGAGTACCCTTAACCGACGAGCATGTATGAAGAAAGTGATGAGAGTGAATGAAACAAACAAGGTGTGTCAGGACTCAGGATCGTAGCAAGTGGAAAACTGTGATCCCTGCCTACCCCTGTGGGAAACAGGCGTGATTTTATATATGTAACCGTTAGCGCAACACAGATGTAGTGAACGCCAACGCTCGTGGCAGACGGGATACTCATTTTCGATACTTCGTGGAAATGCGTCCTGATTTGCAAAACAGACTCGGCCTTAATTGATTCCGGAACATATAAGTTAAACTTTCTTATCTTCTTTTTCTTTCTTTCTTAACTTTCTTTCTTTCAGTTCAGGTATATCTTATGGATATAATTTAAATGGTCAGCTTTTTCAGCTTTACAATATATTCTGTCATCAAAATATTTATTCATTGTCAGTCAGTAATTATATTGGTTAGCATACCACTAAAATGTTATAATAATTAATGCAGACATCTAAGAAAATATTAAGAATAGACCCCTCCCTCTCTTCCCGTGGTTGTGATAAAAGCTGACTAAGGGATTACACCAGGGGATGGGCAGCGGCAGCCACCTGAGTACTCTACACCAGTACATCACGAATCGGCCTGCCAAGCATGGTGACTATGGCAAATTCCCCCATTGCTTTGTATGGGGGAGGCCTCGTCCAGCAGTGGACGTTTTAAGGCTGCTGCTGATGATGATAATGAGCACTGAAATGCATTAACTAGTGTCCAAACCCTGTTAAATTGTAGACTTTAAGTTAATGAAATAAACATTTGTATTTGTATTTGTATTAACTCGGCAATAATACCACTAAGATCACTCGCTCGTCGGTCCCTTCGCTGCACTTATCTACCGTTCCACTCAGGAGGTATGTGTCTAGCTGCTCTCGTCACGCATTCCGCAGTAACCTCCGGATGGATTCTTCTAGCTCTCAACACTAAGGAATACAACCTAGACCATGTAACTGACGGCTCTTGTTTGCTGCCCAACCCAACACATTAATTCTGCTGACCAAATATCTAGTTCATCAGCTCTGCTGATTGTTGCTGTTGTTAGCTGACCGCATTCAGCCCCAATTTTTAGGGTTTTAGACCCCTAGGTCTATATTCTGTCTTACACAAACGTAAGAGGTAGTCACTTGAAATTTTAAAATACATACGCAAATAATAAAGATGTCCTGTGATTAAAAGCGAAAACTGTGATTTAAAAAGTATGCCTAAATTTACCCCATAAGCATTTTGCCGGTAATTTATTTTCTTACTGCTATTGTACCTAATCAGCTGACCAAATTATTATATTGGTGTTTTTCATGCTGACCAAACTGCGACCCTTTTTTTTTATTTTTTTATTTATACTACTTGGATGACGGTACAAGCAAGAGGCCCACCTGATGTTAAGCGGTAACCTCTGCCTATGAACAGTGCATTACCTCATGGGTCACGTCCACCTACGACGCACCCTATGTGGCATTGCACTGCGCCCGCCATCCTGAGACATAGATGAAAATCTCATGTGCCTGTAATTTCACCGGCACCCTTACCCTTCAAACCGGAACACAGCAATGCGAGCACTATTGCTTTGCGGCAGAAATAGGTAGGTAATTAGTTCCCAATTATTACTGTCTGACTTTGAATTTGCTTTCAGTATGGACGCGTTTCTGAAGAATAATATTACAAGTGTTTCGAGTGACGTACTACAACAGCAGACTCGGATCGTTATTAATAATGTTCTTACATTTTTAAGTGAATTAAAGGATCCCCAAACATTACAAGAAGTTAATTTTAAAAAACCGCGTGATCTCACTGCTTTGGTTTGTGGTGTAAGTTTAAGAACTGTAGATAGAATCAAGCACGAATGTAAGGGTGGTAAGATTAGAGTGCCTCGGCAAACTGTTCATCATAGACCGGTGACCGATATGGATAAGTTAAATGTAAGTGTTATCAAAGAAATTGTGACAATGTTTCACTTAAAAGGAGAAAATCCTTCTGCGCAAAAAATCTTAAACGCCGCTAAGGAACGCATAGAGGGTTTCAAATGTAGCAACACGTCTATGCGACGAATTCTGAAAGGGATTGGTTACAAGTTTAGAACAGCTGCAGATGGAATGGATGAATAAAGACACACACTTTACATCAATCATATTACGTTATAAATAAATAAATAATGCTGGACAGTTCACACAACATTATCTAGCCCCAAGCTAAGCAGAGCTTGTGTTATGGGTAACTGATATACTTAATACAATATAGTACATAGATAGATATTTTTATAATACATAGAAAATACCCAGAACACCCTGAAAAAATATCTGCGATCGCACAAATATTTGTTCCGAGGCGGGAATCGAACCCGCAACCTCCTGCGTTGCAGGCCAACCTTCGCCCGCCGCGCCACAGAGGTCAAATTATTCTTTTGTTATAAGACACTATGTTACTTAAGAGATTTTTTTTATCCATTCCTGCGATTGGCATCATAAAAGTAGGTACGGATGTTTTTTTTTCACATTAAGTCGGTTCGATTCTCAGACGAAGCAAGTAATTTTAAAAATATCATTGAATGCAGTATTACTAAGTTTTAAAAATAAAATAAAGTCTTTGTTCAGCAAAATATCCTATCTCCAATATTTAAGGTACTTTCCCTTTATGTCGCATAGTCTTGGGACGCCCTGTATATAACGCGAGAGTAGCCGCGGGCGGAAGCTAATAAAACTTAGTCGCCCCAATAATCCACCAATAATTATGATTTGACGACCTCTGTGACGCGGCGGGCGAAGGTTCGCCTGCGACGCAGGTGGTTGCGCGTTCGATTCCCGCCTCGGAACAAATATTTGTACGATCTGCAGATATTTGTTCAGGGTGTTCTGGGTATTTTCTATTTATAATAAAAATATCTATTTTGTAATGTATTAAGTATATCAGTTATCTACTTAGCTTGGGCAATATTTATTCTGTGGCTTGGGGCTAGATAATGTTGTGTAAACTGTCCAGCATTACTTAATCAGTCTATTTTTACCCGAATGCAGCGAAGCCAAAAAAGGAGGGTTATGTGTTTGACCTGTATGTATGTGCCTGTCCCTATGTTCCCTCGTAACTTCTTATCGGCTGTACCGATTTTGATGAATGATATGTTGTTAGATTCGTCTTGATTGCGCGAGTGTCACTGAATATATTAAAATTAAAAAAGTTATAAAGAAAATGTATGGCGCAAAACTTATTATTTAAGAAAGAAAAAAACATATCAAAAACTGTGTTACGGCAAGTAACACAGTTTTTTAACTAGCACGGAAAGCAAAGGTCTCTTATTTCATATACTTACGAACATCTTTGAAATTAATGCAAATGTTAATTATGTCTTGTTGTACATATTCTAAGTGAAATAAACTTATCTCTTTTATCATGTTTGGTATCAAAATAAAGGTCTTGATGAAAACATTCTCAATGTATTTAAATTACTTTTGAATGGTCTCACAAGCGATGTTATGAGATGGCTCAATGTACGCAGCGGACGATTTTCCGTAGGGTTTTAGTTTTTTAATTTTTTACTTGTATAAGTTATTCATTGCATTATATAGGTACATTTTTTCAAATCGCCCTGAAGAAGGCATTTGTACACCTCATTATAGGCAATCCTATTTCAACCAGGTAGGTATAATCACCACCCATTTCAACATACTAATTAATTTAATTATTTAGGTAATTTATGAATGTGCTGTGTAAATGTAATGTTTAGAAATAAAATTTATTTTCAAATTTAAAATGGTCATTTTATTTATGGGAAGTATCTGGTGCGACCGAGTATAGATCGATTTTTCGAAATTAAAAATACATGCATTAAGTGATATTTATGAGATAATATCAATTAAAACATGCGTGTTAAGTCTCCTAGTTCTCGCGAAATCAACTTTCGCTATCTGCAGAAGTGTTGATGAGCTGTAATGGGCAAAAAACACCAATAACTTTGAATTTCGCGCCACAAGCGTGAGCATCCACCTTAAGAGCAAATTGTTAGGTATATTTACGCAAATCACAATTAATCATTACAAAGCAAAACGAAGAATTGCTTACATCAAATGCGGAGATTAAAAAATCTATGACAAGCATCATCAAAGAACAAAATGAATTGAAAGCTCGTGTTGGAGACTTAGAAAAAAGAGATAAAAACTCAGAAGCTTATGTTTGTGCCCTAGAACAGCAGGTAGAAAATGTGGAGAGAAAACTAAGGGAAACTAGCATAGAGATTAATAATTTACCTACAGACAACAACGGGCAAATGATGACTTTAATAGAACAAATCCACAAAACTCTTCAAGTCCAGTTTGACTTGGGAGACATGCGCAGTGCATACCGCCTGCCAGCTAAACCCGACCAACCAAGACCTATCATCATAGAATATACAACACTCCAGAAAAAAATTGAGCTTCTACAGGCCTACAGGAAATATAATATGAATAACAAAGGAGAGAGGTTGAACACCAGCTCCACCGGAATAAATGGAATTACGAAAATAATTTACATCAAGGAAGTCCTCACCAAAAAAGGAAAACATCTTCACTACCTTGCAAGGGACTTGATAAAAAATAGCAATTGGAAGTTCTGCTGGACGGTTGGCGGGAAGGTCTTCATTAGAAAGGAAGACGGACAGCCTGCGGTGGAAGTTAAAAGCGATGACCAAATTGCCTCCCTATACAAGGAAAAATCCATAGAAGATTGACTAGGAAAACTAAATTATGTTCGCTTCTTTTTCAATTTGTACCTATTTTGTGTTTTTATTTTGCTAGTCTATAATTATTTCTATAGAGAAAGAAACTTAAATTGCATTCACTCAATGTGTAATAAATGCCACCCACACCAAACATTCCACCTCTAACACACTCCATGAACACAAAAAATACACTAACACGTACACATGTCAAAACAGACACAACTCAAACACAGAACAATTAAATAATATACATCGAACACAAAAAGGGTGCAACTGTGGAAAATACACGCCAATTGCAATCAATGAAATCTTAAAAGTATTTCTTCAAAGTCATCCCCAATATGCACGTATTGCTAGAAGGGGATTTCATATATACAAATTAGGATGACAGATCTAATAGAAATTTGTAATGACATTGATGCAGTTGGGGTGCCATTTTCACACAGTTGCCCGCCAGAAGAATGTCTCAACTTTATTAAAAAAAACAAGAAATCGATAAATATATTACAGTTTAATATACGTAGTATCAGTTATAATTTTTCTGCATTCCTGCCTCTTTTAACTATGATGAGAATACAATGTGACATAATTATCCTCACAGAGTGTTGGTTGTGCAAAGTTGCAAATCTCCCTGTTATTCCTGGCTTTGTATCATACTGTACTAGTAACAATTCCAATCAGAATGATGGTGTAGTAATTTACGTTAAGGACAACATAAATTGCAATGTTACTGAACCAGAGTTTCATGATGGCACCTGCCTCGTTTGCCGCATTGGCCACTTTACTGCTGTAGTGGCAATCTATAGGTCACCATCCTACAAAAGTACGGATAAGTTTATCACCAGCTTGAATAATGTTCTCCAGTCCTTATGTAGTTTCAGAGACATTGTTATAGGAGGGGATTTAAATATTGATATCAAAGCCAACACTAAGGACCTAGGTAAAAGAGAAGATCTTCTGAATTTGACGGCTTTACATGGCTTGCTTCCAACACATTTGCTACCCACACGAATGGATAGCCTTAAATGCGTAGATCATTTATTTCTTAAAAGCAACCGTGGATCTGTAACTCTTGTTCTCCAATTTCATCTAACTGATCACTGTCCGATTCTTTTCTGTCTCTACAAAGCCCTCGACAAAGATCAGACTAGACCAACGTTCAAGAAAGTGAACTATGCAGCTATTGTACAAGAAATTAATATCACCGACTTGTCATATATTATGCTTCTCACGAACGTTAATGAAGCTGCGTCTGAACTTGTAATTCAAATAATGACAATCATCGAAAAACACTCCAAACAAGTGACCGTAGCTAGGCAGAAGAAGATACTTAAACCCTGGATTACCTCGGGACTAATTCGGTGCATTCGACACCGCGATAAGTTGCACAAAAAGCTGCGCAAATCTCCCAAAAATCCTATTTTAAAGCTCACCTACACTCGATACCGCAATTTTCTAAATAATCTTCTTAAGAAGTTAAAACGAGAGCATGAACAAGCCGAGTTTCTAAATGCAAAAAAAACCCAAAGCAGACTTGGAATATTATTAAAAATATTATTCACGCTCAGAGATCATCACCTCCAGCCCGTGAGCTCTTAAAACTAGACACTGACCCTAAGTTGTCAGTAAATAAAATAAATGATTTTTTCTCAAACATTGGCCGTGATCTTGCTGATAAAATACTTAAATCTAAATCTGTTTCTACAACCATATTCACATCTCGGAGCATACCGCTGAACTCTTTTGCCTTACATCCAACTGATGAAGCTGAAGTAGAGAACGTTATTGTAAATCTTCGTAGTGACTGCGCTGTTGGATGGGATGGTATACCAACAAGGACTCTAAAACTCTCCCGGCACGTTTTAGTTCCGATAATTACATACATATGCAATACTGCTATATCAAGCGGTTATTTCCCTGATGCCTTCAAAAGAGCCCTGGTACATCCTATATTTAAAACAGGAGACAGAGACAGTGTAAATAATTACCGCCCCATATCGGTTTTGCCCGCTTTGTCCAAAATTTTAGAAAAACTTTTGAACAAAAGACTTGCTAACTACCTAGAGCAAAACCAAATAATCTCCAACAAACAATTTGGATTCAGGAAAGGTAAATCGACTGAAGATGCAGTGGGAGGTCTGATCAATGAAATAGCTCGAAATTTAGATATCAAGAAAAAGTGCATAGCAATCTTTTTAGATCTATCAAAGGCGTTTGATACTGTCTCTGTCCCACTGCTACTTAATAAGATGTCAGGCATGGGTATCAGGGGCTTGGCCCTAGATATATTCAATAGTTATTTAACGAATCGCAAACAATTTGTCAAACTTGGCGATTACTTTAGTGATGAAGCTCCACTTGAATATGGCGTTCCACAAGGCAGTATTCTGGGCCCAACCCTGTTTCAAATCTATCTGAATGAGTTGTGCGATCTCTCTCTACCCAACTGTCAAATTTTCTGTTATGCAGATGACACTGCTCTTTTAATATATGGTAGCAACTGGGAAGAGACTAAGCAGCTAGCAGAAAATGCAATGAACGTTATTATGGCCTGGCTTGACAATAATTTACTTACATTAAACGTCGATAAAACCAAATATATGACCTTCTCACTAACATCAGCCGGTCAACCATCAAGAGCTAACTTCAACATCAAAGGACACAACTGTCAGAACCCGACCGTTAACTGCACCTGTTCATCTCTGACCAGAACGGATAACATGAAATATCTCGGCGTGTACATTGATCAGTTATTAAACTGGAAAATTCACATAGACTCCTTGACATCTCGCGTACGAAAGCTCATCTATATCTTTAGAAATCTCAGATCTTCTGCCAATATTAAAACACTAAAGATAGTTTACTCGGCCCTTAGCGAATCTCTTCTAAGATATTGTATCTCTGTATGGGGTGGTTCTGCAAAGACTAAAATGCTGCAGCTGGAGAGAGCTCAGAGAGCCGTGCTAAAGGTGATGCTAAAGAAGCCTTTTCGCTATCCCACAGTATCCCTTTACAACGACTCTAAAGTCCTCACAGTAAGACAGCTGTTTGTGCTTCAAACAATTCTGCGCGTACACTCTTCTATAACATATGACCCTAAGCTAAAAGAGAGAAAACGTAGGTCCGACCGAGTTTGTGTAGTAGACAAGCACAGATCAGCATTTTACAGTCGCTTCTTCCCTATTATGGCACCTCAATTATATAATCGATTAAATAAAATCCTCTACGTTTATCATTTAAATAACCATAAATTGAAAAAAGAGCTTTTGACGTGGCTGCTGCAATTAAACTACCAAAGCACTGAAGAACTAATAAGCTTTAACAAATCGTAGTATAATCTATAGGTATCTACATAATCTTATCTTTATATATCTGTTATTTTATTTTAACACTCATTATACATTTTTATATATATTATATTAGTGTCCACCCGAGCCTTCGCTCGCAATCTACCAGGGTTAAGGGAAGCGTATAGCTCAATCCAGGTCATAATAATATCTGAGTACCAAATTTCATCGAAATTATGTCAGTCATTTCGGTGTGATTGATTTAAAAAACATCCAAACATCATAACTTTAACTTAACCAACTTATCAATAACTTTACCACACCTTATCATCAACACCACTTGTTTTTAAAGTCAAGCTGAGACCTACATACACTTACACACCCACACACTTACTCACATATATACACACACCTACACAGACTCACACACACTCACACACATACCCACACATTAGGCATATTTCTTACAAATAATTTATCTTGTGTTAGTTATTAGTAACCTACATTAGTTATCCAGATTTTTATATTTTTCTTTAAGTTTGGGAATGTATCCTAATCTTACGTAGTATCCATTTGGCACGTCCTTTAAAATTTTATCAAATTTGTGCCGAATATAAACAATAGCTATGCTTATGACACCTGAATGGGCGCTGAGGACGGACACTGCCCCCCGAGATACAGTTTACACTAGTTCGGGGGACGGTGAATGTCCAAAGCATGCACCAAGCACTGTGGTCAAAAGCATAGCTTTTGTCTTCCCTTAGGATAGTCAGGTCGTCTGGAAGAAATCGTTTCATCGATAAGACCGCCTTTTGTAACATATTATACTGTAATTGTTATTTACATTATGTTGCAATAAAGAACTTTTGAATTTGAATTTGAATTGACCTGTTTAGAGCTTTTTTGTGAGAGAGTTCGTCCGGGGAAGATTCTTCCGCAAGATCAGGTTTCGCTATCTTAAGATGTGTTGATGAGCTGTGCTTAGCAAAAAACACAATTAAATTTGAATTTCACTCCAACACCGAAACGTTCCACACTAAGGCGCCTAAAAGCTTTAGATAATATCCTGAACTTCTATGTATTTTTTACAAGCTTTATATTAACGTCTGGGTGGAATCTTGCAACTGAATTAAAGCAGTTATCCTCAACCGATTGAGCTGAAATTTGGCATACCTGTCAAGTTCCGATGACAATACAATATTATGGTGACTGCGAGCTGATCTGATGATGAAGACGGCAGGTGGACAACGGAACTCCTCGAGGGATAATAGTAGTCTGGCCTCGTTTAGGCTCATTTCGATCAGCACTCGGTTACGATCACTAATTTTATAAAAGCGAAGTTTTTATTTAACTTGCAGTGTATGTATGTGTGTCCGGGTGGAATCATGCAACTGAATTTTAAAGCAGTTATCCTTAACCGATTGAGATGATACCTGTCAAGTTCCGATGACAATACAATATTATGATGACCGCTAGCTGATCTGATGACGGAGACAACGGAACTCCTCGGGTGATAATAGTACACTGGCCGTGTTTAGGCTCATTTTGATCAGCACACGGTTACGATCACTAATTTTATAAAAGCTTGTATTGAAAAATATATTTTTCACAAAAAACTTATAAATATGAACGTTTGAGTTAACTAATCACATTAAAATCGGGGCCATCTGCTTGTTGAAAGAAACCTCGGGCACCTTTTAATCAGGAGGTTGGTTCACTACGGCCTCATTGCATACATTCTGACTTCCGCAGAGAACTGAAAAAGGGGAGCCATCGAGCGCCATGGAACTTAGATAACCTGGAACTGTCTCCCATTAAACACATCCACGTGAAGACCAGGCCCGAGGTGAAGGCGCTTATCGCCCAGGAGCTGCCGGAAGATGAGGACGACGAGGAGTATGAGCCTACTCATGATGATGTGCTGGTAAGCTGGTCCCCACGGCGCGCAGTTTCGGTACTAAATAAGGTTCTAATTCTAAATGGAACAGAATAGAATAATTTTTATTTGTAACAACACAGATATAAACAAAATAAAACATGAAAATACACAAAATTACAGTTAGATTTGCTGTTACAAAAAGGTCTCTAACTCAGCATAAACTGGTTTTCCGTTAGAGCCTTTTTCTAACCAAGAGAAACATCTAAAATAGTTGACGTGTATCATGATACAATGAATGATACAAACAATAACAATATATTAATTTAGCAGTAGGTAGAAGAAGTAGTAGATTTTTTTGTGAAAGAGTTCGTCCGGGAAGTACTACCACCATACCTATTTCTGCCGCAAAGCAGTAGTGCTCGCATTGCTGTGTTCCGGTTTGAAGGGTATGTCCGGTGAAATTACAGGCACATGAGACTTTTCATCTTTATGTCTCAGGGTGGCGGGCGCAGTGCAATGCCACATAGGGCGCGTCCTAGGTTGACGTGACCTATGAGGTAATGCACTGTTCATAGGCAGAGGTTACCGCTTAACATCAGGTGGGCCATCTGCTTTTTCCGTCATCAAGTAGTATAAAAAAAAAAAAAGATTGAACAAAAATAAAAAGTAGTACTTATTGGCAAAAATGGTAATGAAGAAAAACAAAACTACTAGGATAAGAATTACAAGAAAATAAATAAAATAAAATGGGGTGATAAGATCTGCACTGACGTCCCGCATTGGGGTGTATTGTGCATTGTCCCCCTGCTAATCCTAGCCCAGCCAGCCCAACTCCTTAAAATAGCGGAGAAGGACTCTGGGCTGATGGCAGCACCGTTCCAGCCCGAGGGAGCTATAGATAAAGTCAGACTAGACTTGATCAACTCCTGGAGTCCGGTTTTTTCGTTGGCTTCTTTTGTAGCTGTGCTGTGTAGTATCACATGATCCACTGTCTCCTCGTCTTAGAGACAGCTGCGACGCAGAGCACTGTCCGTGGCCCCTGTCTTTAGCAGATGGTGGTTGAGGTCACAGTGCCCCGTGATGATGCCCACCGTCATCCGTAGGTCTTCGCGTTGTTATCTTTTTGGTCTTGGCTGTTCACACAAGACCAAAAAGACTTTGACATTGACTTTGTTTGCTTAAAATAAAATAAGGTTCAATTTAGTGCGAAATTTATTTCTTAGGAGTCTATAAGACGACGATTTAGACTGCGTCTTCAAGTGCCTCTTCAACACAACAAATGCTGAGCTGGACGGTACATTTGGTCCTTCGAGCCGGATCAAATGTACAATCCCAGTTAGGTGGTCGTACAATGTTATGTTAATTTTAGTAGTTAAACACAATAGTTATTATTTTTGGTATTTAATACACTCACAATGTCTCGGTACGCGACCTTCTCGCACGGTCGCGTCAGTTACACACTGGCGATGTAGGTACGTAACTATACAGTTTATGTGTGTCGTTTTGTATCTGAGTTTGTTGACACAAATAAGAGTTTGTTCTTTCTTTCTTTTATAGACTCTTACCAATGATAATGTTTTTCAGAGTGATGAGGAGCACGATCAGTCATGCAGTGACGCGGACTCGCAGCCTCGCACACCGGCCACTCCGCTGAGCCAGTGCACGCCCAGCCCCAAAGTGCTGAGAGATGGACCTTTTAAAGTGCCTCAGGTAAGTTCGCTAATAGTACCGATTACTCCAATAAATGGGGAGCCACAGGCAAAACTAATCTCAGATGACGCCACCATCGCTGGTGCTTGTCATTTAGTGGTCTTGTCTTTTTCTCATCAGAAGGGAAACGGTGTGCACCTTTATATTTATACTGAAATGCACTACACAGAGGCATGTTTTATACCAGAGTATTATTTAATGTTTATTTACTAAAATTATCCATTGATATTTGACACTTTTGACAGTTTTTTTTTGAACATTGATATACCTTAGTTTGCTACGAAACAACACCAGCGATTATGCGCCACCTAGCGTGATAAATAAGCAGTGTGTCTCCCCATTGGCCGTGACCGGTTAGGTCGGATCTAGTGCATCGACTACCATATAAATAGTTCTACGGCTACTCCGGACCGTATTTTCACGGAGCGGGCGTAGTGCCAAACTGCTCTAACGGTAGACACTACTAAACACGATGAGACACACTTAGTAAAAAAGATTTAAACTTGTAATTAAAAGTCATTTATTCGACAATTACAGGCGAGGCATTGTCGGTTAGGCACAAGCTAGATTGAAAAGACGCGGCTTTTCTATCTACATTTTGTATGAAAGGACATTAGGAAGGCGTTGAGACGGCACGCCACGGGCCACCGATACACACCGGCCCGTCGGCGACGCGTATCGGGCGCGCCCGTGGCACGCCGCACCTGTCAGTTTTGTCTGTCTTGTGCCTTAGAGGCGAAGATGCGTGATCCAAATACCTGCTGCGTAATAATTTATGGATATCTTTAACTTCATCTGATTTAGTAAGAACATTGAATGTTGCTCGTACAGGATGTGTCGTCGGTCCGCCGCAAGCTGAACGTGGACGAAGAAGAAGCGACCATAGCGCTCCGCACGCGGTCCAAGCTGAGCCTCTCGACCACCACCATAGAGCACATAGAGAGCGCCTTCGTGCCGCCGGACGCCGTGCCGCCGCCCGTCGACGACCTGTGGAGCCAGTTCCTGAGCGACTGCCTCGCCCCGGCGGCGTTGCACGACGAGGACGACGAGGCCGACCCGGAGTATAATGCCGCCGCCGACGCAGACGCACGTATGTCGCCCGCTGTACATACAGCGACCTTGTGTATGTAGAACGGCACGTAGAAAGCTCCTTCGGGCCGCCGCTCTGCCGGAGGATGATCTGTAGAGCCAGTTCCTGAGCGACGAGGACGACAATCACGCTGTAATGACGACAATCACGCTGTAATGACGACAATCACGCTGTAATGGCGACAATCACGCTGTAATGACGACAATCACGCTGTTATGACGACAATCACGCTGTAATGACGACAATCACGCTGTAATGACGACAATCACGCTGTAATGACGACAATCAGGCAGTTAAGCTTCAATCACGTATAATGACAATAATAACATAACATAACAGTCACATACATAGTCCTGATCCTACACTAAGATTCCCTGTGTCGTGGTTGTCAGGAACTATGAGTACTATGGTACCATAACACCCAGACCCGGAACAAATATTTGCAGATCATACAAACATAATCAAACATTAGTCCCGCAGCGGGTGTCGAACCCGCAACTTCTCGCATCTCAGCTGGCTACTCGTCCGACGCGCTACAGAGGTCGTCAAAATGTTAAATGTGGAGGTAATCTAGTTTTAATTCACAACATCAAGACAGATAATTGAAAAAAACGGTATTAACTCACGTAGGTACTTGTTCCGATTAAAAAAACACCCGACTCGAGTTTCTGGGATTTAATATCCCTTTCCTCAAGGAGTATTCGCGACGGCTTCCCGGCGATAACTGCGGGCGTACGCCCGGACCTCACGACTGGTGGGTCGCGGAACTTCGGCAACTCGAGTCGGGTATTTTTACTCGGAACAAGTACCTATCTTGTAGTAGTAGAGCTTTTTTATGAAAGAGTTCGTCCGGGGAAGTACTACCACCATGCCTATTTCTACCGCAAAGCAGTAGTGCTTGCATTGCTGTGTTCCGGTTTGAAGGGTATGGGTGCCGGTGAAATTACAGGCACTTGGACTTGAATTTTGGACTTTTAATCTTTATGTCTCAGGGTGGCGGGCGCAGTGCAATGCCACATAGGGCGCGTTCTAGGTGGACGTGACCTATCTGAGAATGCACTGTTACAGGCAGAGGTTACCGCTTAACATAAGGTGGGCCATCTGCTTGTTGCATCATTCAAGTAGTATACAAAAATAAAAATAAACCTACGTGAGTATTAACTCACCGGTAACCGGTTTTTTCAATTATGAATATCACTCACGGAAGTTTTAATAGTATTATCACAGATAAAATAATACTATACTAGTAGTATTATCAAGACAGATATTATAAAACATCAACAATCACTGTTTTCAGAGGATGACGACGAGGACATGCTCGCCAGCAGCTTGATAAAGATCTCCAAGAAGGAGCTGAATGACCTGGTGACGGAGCTGTTCAGCGTGATGCCGGCTGCCGACGAGGACCTGACGCTGGAGACGCTGGCCAACTCGGTGCTCACCGACACCTCGCACACTGAGGTACTATATATATGTCGGCATCTGGAACCATAGACCGGCGCCAGCAAAAAAACTGGGGGAAAATTGGTGACGTTTCAGTTCAAAGATGGCTTTAATGGTAGATAGATAGATAGAATATTCTTTATTGCACAAAAAAAACAATGTACATAGGCGAACTTAATGCTAAGAAGCATTCTCTACCAGCTAACCTTTGTGTATTGTGGATACATTTTTTTTTTTTTTTTCTCGTGGTAGCAGAAAAACTAAGTTTTTGGAGTCCAAATTCCACCAGTCCGAAAATACACGCAATACACTGTTTTAGAGTGGCTTTCGACATTGACAGAACTTAATTATCCTATTCATACGTCAAAAAGGAGTTGTAAACGTCCATAGACTATGTATATCTTTGTATTATTATACAAAGATTCTGTTATTAGGGTTCCGCACCCAAAGGGTATAACGGGACCCTATTACTAGACTCCGCTATCCATTCGTCTGTCACCAGACTGTATCTCATGAACCGTGATAGTTAGACAGTTTAAGGCAAATAAAACACGTTTTTTGTATGGGAGCCCCCTTAAATATTCATTTTATTCTGTTTTTTAGGATTTTTTGTTATAGCGGCAACAGAAGTACATCATTTGTGAAATTTTTAAGTGTCTAACTATCACGGTTCAATACAGCCTGGTGACAAATTTTCACAGATGATGTATTTCTGTTGCCGCTTAACATCAAATACTAAAAAAGTGGCTGTGACATACACGGACAGACAGACAGACATGACGAATCTATAAAGGTTCCGTATTTTGCCATTTGGCTACGGAACCCTAAAAACAGAATAAAATAAATATTTATTTCCCATACAACAAACGTGATTATATTGCCATTTTTATAGATAATGGTACGGCACCTTTCGTGCGCGAGTCCGACTCGCACTTGGCCGGTTTTATATAATAAATAGGTCATCTATCTTTCAGGTACCCCGCTGGGAAGGAAAAACCGAACCGCTCTCAGACGAAGAGGGTACTGAGAGACCCTCGAAGCGGTTGACCTTCGAGAAAGGGAACAGCGTCACAACTTCCGCGGGAAAACAGGAGCCAGAAATGCAGAGACCAGTTCAACAGACCAATCACGTGCCGTGTGAGAGAGTAGAACCTATGTACACTCGGTCAAGTGTGCGAGCGAGAGAAAACACGAGTGCGAAACTGAAGAAAAGTGAAACGCATAATACTACGTAAGAATACATTTATTTACAGAAATAATAATACAAGTAGGTACAGAATTAAAAAAATACATATGATACAGTTGAGCTACCTGAAGACTGCTGCTAACGATCTAAAAAAAAAAAATGCTGGACAGTTCACACAACATTATCTAGCCCCAAGCTAAGCAGAGCTTGTGTTATGGGTACTAGATAACTGATATACTTAATACAATACATTACATAGATAGATATTTTTTATTATACATAGAAAATACCCAGAACACCCTGAACAAATATCTGCGATCGCACAAATATTTGTTCCGAGGCGGGAATCGAACCCGCAACCTCCTGCGTCGCAGCCCAAGCTTCGCCCGCCGCGCCACAAAGGTCGTCAGGTAGCTCAAATCAGTAGGTGTAAAGGTAGCTCAACTGTTTCAAATCAATACCAGACGGAAGCGTCCCTAAGATGCTGGCTGCATTGCCACGCTGAATGGCAATACAGCCAGATAAGAGCCAGCTCTCGGTCTGCCTCTCTGTTGCTATACCCTAAACACAGGGTTCATGTGTGTGGGTTTATATCTAACAACTAATTGTAACCATATGAAAGCAATAAATGTATTGTGCCTGTAATTTCACCGGCACCCTTCAAACTAGAACACAGCAATCTTTCTACGCGAGCAGCCTGTGGTTCAGCTATACGCAGAAGTCGCTTAGTGCCCTGCGCGTCCAATATAATAATGGTTTTAGGATGCTAATGGGACATCCTCGCTTCTGCAGTGCATCAGCGATGTTTGCGGAGGCTCGGGTTGATGGTTTTCACGCCATCATCCGTAAGAAAACTGCCTCATTGCTCAGCAGAGTGCGGAGCAGTTCCAACGGCATCCTGCAGCTCATTCCCGATCGCTATGACCTGCCAGTAATGAAGGCTTTTATCCGGGTCCTGACCTGCCAGTAATGAAGGCTTTTATCCGGGTCTTGACCTGCCAGTAATGAAGGCTTTTATCCGGGTCCTGACCTGCCAGTAATGAAGGCTTTTATCCGGGTCCTGATCAGGTAGGTAGTCTCGCTGGAGTCTGTTTGTTCGGGATTCGGATGAGATTTTTCACCTCAACTTATAAAATAAATTAAATAAATAAATAATGCTGGACAGTTCACACAACATTATCTAGCCCCAAGCTAAGCAGAGCTTGTGTTATAGGTACTAGATAACTGATATACTTAATACAATACTCGTATATTACATAGATAGTGTTTTTTTATTATACATAGAAAATATCCAGAACACCCTGAACAAATATTGTTCCGAGGCGGGAATGGAACCCGCAACCTCCTGCGTCGCAGGCCAAGCTTCTCCCGCCGCGCCACAGAGGTCGTCGACTCATAGCTGTAACTAATGTTTTTCTAACATAGTTTTTAAGAATAATACTAACAAATAATGGACCTAATAATGTCTGATTTAATAAATTAATTATATTAGTTATAATGCGAGCACTACTGTTTTGAAATAGGTAAGGAGGACGAACTCTTTCACATAAAATCTCTACTACAACTTTTTTGCGTTTCACCGTAGCCAAGCACGTTTATTCAGCTAGTGTGATATATTTTCAGCAAGTCTCCGAAGTCGTCTCCCACGGATGTGTTGCACATGTGTATCGAGGAGCGCATTACGCCGGCGCCGGCGCACAATGCGCAGGACGTAATTCCACCGTCGCTGCGGAGCCAGATAGAGCTGAAGACGGAGACGGTGCATATACAAATGCAGAATGACGTGCTTGTAAGTCACTATCATCAGCACTGAATCCTATCTCAACATTGGTTGTTAGGGTAAAACGGGACTCTATTACTAAGACTTCGCTGTCCGTCCGTCTGTCTGTCACCAGGCTGTATCTCATGAACCGTGATAGTTAGACAGTTGAAATTTTCACAGATGATATATTTCTGTTGCCGGTATAACAGCAAATACTAAAAAACAGAATAAATTTAATATTTAAGGGTGCTCCCATACAACAAACGTGTTTTTTTGCCGTTTTTATAGATAATGGTACGGAAACCTTCGTGCGCGAGTCCGACTCGCACTTAACCGTTTTTTATTTTTATTTTTACATGCTGTTTTTTTGTTATATTCTGCGGGTAGGCCCGTACCGAGTTGCTCTAACTAAGGTATTAGTGATAGTGTAATAAATACTCAATGTTTATTCGACATGTCAATTGATTGTAAACTAAAGTAATAAGCATGTAGTTGATAGACATAATTTATATTAATAGTTTTGGATAATAATCTAATTGTATTTTTCTAAATCTAGTTTTTATTTTGTCGGATTTATCGAAATGTAATCTAACTAATTTTGAATGTAAATGACACTCTAGTATAAAGCAGTACAAGTTGGGCATTTGATAACAAAGATGGCGCTAGTGGAGCAGTACTGCTTTAACCTAGAAGTCAATGTTGGTTACTAAGTCCAGGCGATAAAGGGTAATCGAATAAATAAACAGGGCGGCGATTTGGCCGCCGAAAGTTAATAGTCACTCTACCGAGTGCAATGTAAAGTATTGATGAAATTACAAGATGTTATATAAAGTTATGCAGTATTAGGCATATTAGGCTAACACTAGTTATTGAAATTAAATGAAATGAAATGATTTATTTGCGTGAATACAGGTAGTTTGGTTCATAATCTAATTTTAGTATCACTGTACTCGACAATGAATTTAATGATTGAATGAATGAATGAATGAATGAATGAATGAATATTGAATGTTATTTGTTCCAGTTGTCTCAAGAGCAAGTGCTAATTCTGCAGCAGCAGTTGAGAATGCACGTGCAGCTATCCGCTTCTAACTTCATGCAGCTATTCGTGCACCCCCTACACTGGCGGCTCGGACCGGCCTACAAGGACTATTTGGTGAGTGCGAGCGTAGAATGCACGTGCAACTATCCGCGTCTAACTTCATGCAGCTATTCGTGCACCCCCTACACTGGCGGCTCGGACCGGCCTACAAGGACTATTTGGTGAGTGCGAGCGTAGAATGCACGTGCAACTATCCGCGTCTAACTTCATGCAGCTATTCGTGCACCCCTCTACACTGGCGGCTCGGACCGGCCTACAAGGACTATTTGGTGAGTGCGAGCGTAGAATGCACGTGCAACTATCCGCGTCTAACTTCATGCAGCTATTCGTGCACCCCTCTACACTGGCGGCTCGGACCGGCCTACAAGGACTATTTGGTGAGTGCGAGCGTAGAATGCACGTGCAACTATCCGCGTCTAACTTCATGCAGCTATTCGTGCACCCCCTACACTGGCGGCTCGGACCGGCCTACAAGGACTATTTGGTGAGTGCGAGCGTAGAATGCACGTGCAACTATCCGCGTCTAACTTCATGCAGCTATTCGTGCACCCCCACACTGGCGGCTCGGACCGGCCTACAAGGACTATTTGGTGAGTGCGAGCGTAGAATGCACGTGCAGCTATCCGCGTCTAACTTCATGCAGCTATTCGTGCACCCCCTACACTGGCGGCTCGGACCGGCCTACAAGGACTATTTGGTGAGTGCGAGCGTAGAATGCACGTGCAACTATCCGCGTCTAACTTCATGCAGCTATTCGTGCACCCCCCCCCCCATGCACTAGCAGCTATCCGCGTCTAACTTCATGCAGCTATTCGTGCACCCCCTACGCTGGCGGCTCGGACCGGCCTACAAGGACTATTTGGTGAGTGCGAGCGTAGAATGCACGTGCAGCTATCCGCGTCTAACTTCATGCAGCTATTCGTGCACCCCCTGCACTGGCGGTTCGGACCGGCATACAAGGACTATTTGGTGAGTGCAAGCGTAGCGAGGCCCCCTCCCCCTTAGAAGAGCGGTCGTTCGCTGGTAAACTGTAAATCTGACGAGCTTCGTAAAAAAAAATACAAATGTTTTTCTTTACTAATAATAGTGAATATTGATAATATTACAATGGGCACCGCACTAGGACAAGCCTGTATCGTGGATACCCGGACTAAGATTGACCATAGAACGAGCAAAAACAACAAAGAACAAATTTGTGGGCACTATCAACTCGGCTATAGCGCCGATGGGAGCCATCTACAGGTGTTTCATTAGAAACCTTCTGTTCAAAGTACGAAATTAGTTCGAAACATTGACAAGAGATGACACCAATGCTATTTCATCATAGTTTATTATTTTTCAAGTGTAAACCATACTTTATGGATCTCTCTCTTTGCCTGGCCCTTTACCATTTATTTGGGGTCGGCCCTCCGTATCATGCGTCTCCAGGCAACTCTGTCCTGGGTCGTCTCTTTTTTAACTTGGGCTTCTTTAAGGTTCTTATTTACTAATGACATCCATGTGATTCGGGGTCTTCCTCGTCCTCGGGGTTTAGTGTCAATATCTAGCACTTTTCTGGTCATGTGGTCGGATGGTCACCTCATAACGTGTCCATACCACCGCAGACGGCTCTCCTGTAGTTTATCCGGGATAGGTCTCACTTTGAAGGTGCCTCTTATGTGTGCGTTTCTGACATGGTCCAGCATCTGAGCATCTTCATCTCTGCGCAGTGTAGTTGGTTTTCGTGCTGCTTTTTAAGTGGCCAGCATTCGGCTCCGTATGTCATGGCCGGTCGGACGGCTGCTCTGTATACTCGTCCCTTTATGCGCACAGGCATTCGGTTGTCGCATAGCACGCTGGTTAGTTCTCTCCATTTCATCCACCCGGTATTTATGCGATGGGCGACATCAGTGTCTATTGACCCATCTTTACTGATGATTGACCCTAGGTACTTGAAATGGTCCACTTCTTTTACCTGGGTGTTTTGCAGGCAGATGGTGTGTTTGCTGTTGACGCCACTAAAGTTGCAATGCATGTACTCGGTCTTCTCTCTTCTTATTCGCAGACCTGATGTCTCCAGAGCTTCCCTCCACTTTTCTAAAATCTGCTGTAGGTTGTTCACATCTTCACTGAAGATGACGACGTCGTCCGCGTATAGGATGTCCCATGGCGGCGCTCGTTGCAGATTTGAGGTGAGATGGTTCATTACAATATTAAATAGCAGAGGACTGAGTGCGGAACCCTGGTGTACACCAACCTTTACATCAAATTCATCGCTCATTCCGGCTGGACTTCGCACCTTGGTTGATACTTGGTGGTACATATCTTTGACAGTCATTATGTAATGCTCGGGGACACTCTGGGCCCTTAGAGATGGTTCATTACAATATTAAATAGCAGAGGTCTGAGTGCGGAACCCTGGTGCACACCAACCTTTACATCAAATTCATCGCTCATTCCGGCTGGACTTCGCACCTTGGTTGATACTTGGTGGTACATATCTTTGACAGTCATTATGTAATGCTCGGGGACACTCTGGGCCCTTAGAGCGTGCCAAATTAATTCTCTCGGTACCCGGTCGAAAGCTTTTTCTAGGTCGATGAATGTCATGTGCAAGTCTGTTTTGTTGACTCTGTACTTTTCCATCAGTGTTCTGACCGAATGTATGGCATCAGTTGTGGATCTACCGGTGACGAATCCGCATTGGTTTTCAGTGACTCTAGTTATTTCAAGTAACCTTTTGTTGATGACTCTTTCCCATATTTTGAAGGAATGTGAGATTAGCTTTATAGCTCTATAGTTGCCGCAGAGTCTTATATCACCTTTATTTTTATAGAAAGGGATAAGAAAAATCTTTCGCCATTCGTCGGGAATTCCATCAACCAGGAACTTGTTGAAAAGTTTCGTCAGGAAGAGTACGCCAGTATCACCTATCCGCTTCCAGAATTCAGCAGGTATATCGTCAGGGCCAGAGGCTTTGTTATTTGCCATTCGTTTGATTGCCAGAGTTATCTCTTCTGGCCTTATACATGGGATAGGGCCTTCTGTAGCAGGGATATCTTGTAGTGCCTCACTAGGGAATACCTCATTTAGCAATTCTGTGTAGTATTCTTTCCAGCGGTCTCTGATGTCTTCGTTTGACGTTAGTAGTTTTCCTTGGTCATTTTTGATAAATTTGTTTGTGGCAGTATCCCTACTACTTTGGTGTTTGCGTTTTGCCAGCTTAAAGATTTCTCTATCGTTTGAGGCCGTTTCAAGTTGAGCATAAAAATCATCCCTGGCGGTTGCCTTGGCCTGTGCGACGGCTCGTTTTGCGATTTTCTTAGCAATTTTATAAGCCTGGTGGTCATCGTCATCTTTCGTCTGTTGCCAAAGTTTGAAGAGTGTTTTCTTAGTATCCAATTTTTCTCTCACTTCTTCATTCCACCAGCTAGTATCCTTGTTATTATTGATGGCACCTTTAGATACTCCTAAATATTGTTTTGCTTTTTCATTGCAGTATAGTTGAAAATCTCTCCACATTGCATCGGCTGTATCATCCTGCTGCTGCTGAAAGTGTTGTGCGATGTCTTCACACAGTCTGAGACCTTCCTCTCCCTCCAATTTATGCCACCGTGTTCTTATTATTTTATCCTTCTTGACTTTGTATGTTTTTGGTATTTTGAACTCTGCCACTAGTATTCTATGCTGTGAGGTAAGAGGTTCCCCGGGTATGACTTTACAGTCTTTGCATGTCTTTAGTTGCTTTCTATCAGTTAGAATGTAGTCTATCTGAGTGCATGCCCCGCCGCTTTTATAGGTTACTAGATGTTCTACAGATTTTGTGAAGAAAGTATTAATAATTGCAAGGTCGTGTGCCAGTGCCATTTGAAGGATGTTCTCTCCCTCCGGGTTGATTTTACCATATCCGAAGTTGCCATGTATTCTCTGATAAGTGGTAGTTTTCTCACCAACGTGACCGTTCAAGTCCCCGCCGATGAACTTCGACTCACAGTTTGGTATAGACTGCAGCAGATCGTTAATTTCTTCCCAGAAAGATTCCTTTTCCGAACTTGAGGTTCCGGACTGGGGGGCGTATGCGCTTATGATGTTCATGCACGGTTGATCGTTCAGGGCAAGCTTGATTGACATTAGTCTTTCGCTTACTCTGTTTACTTCAACTACGCGATCTTGAAAGTGTTTGTCTACTACAATGCCGACTCCATTCTGCGCCCTCGTTCCATGATAAATCAGCTTGTAGTTATACCCGATATTACGCGATTTGGACCCCTTCCACTTCGTCTCCTGGATGCAACAAATGTTGATGCGTCTTCGATGTAATACTTCGCCGAGTTCTAAGCTGCGTCCTGTCATCGAGCCCACGTTCCAGATCGCTATGCGCATCGTGGGTAATATGCCGGGTGCTCTGATGACATTTGCGTCGCTTTGGGGGTACGCCCTAGCATTTATTGCGTTTCCATCACTGTTACCGTCGCTTGAGAGGGACGCCCTAGCATTATTCGCCTTTTTATTATTTGTATTTTTCATGATTTGGAGTTGTGATGATTGGCTTTGTTTTTACGGCCGGTTGCCACCTGACGCCAAGACTATCACCCGCTACGGAGTGTGAGCGCCGCCGTTGGCCCATAAGGGTTCTTCCGCCGCCATCTCTTCTGTGAGCCCCAGCCCAAACTCACAGCACTGCTGCAACCTCTGCTCCGAAGATGTCGAAGAAGCCCGCAGCAGGGGTTTTATATCGCAGTGTCCTTCTGCGACCTTTTGGTCCGCGAGAGCTATTTTATTTCACTCCTACCTTCCTGGTTCTACTTACGCAGAACCAGCCGAGCATTCCCCTATCCGCCACCTTGGGGACGCGTTCCCTTAGGGGTTAAAGGCTCCCCCGGGAATGACACACTTTATGGATAACATTACATTTTAAATGTAACCCAAAAATTTCGTTTCAGCGGGACTCGAACTCGCAACCTCGCCTGTGATCGGCGATGCCTTTACCAATTCGGCCATAGAACGAGCTATGACGCTGAAGACGAAATTTGTGGGCACTATCAATAATAATATGGCCGAATTGGTAAAGGCATCGCCGATCACAGGCGAGGTTGCGGGTTTGAGTCCCGCTGGAACGAAATTTATGGGTTACATTTAAAATGTAATGTTATCCATAAAGTGTGGTTTACACTTGAAAAATAATAAACTAGGTACAATAACAAAAAAGGGCGAGTGAGAGAAGATGAATTGCGTGTAAGAGTGTGCGGGTGAGGGTGTATTGGTGGGTGTCAATTCAATTCAATTCATTTATTTCCAGAAATACAAAAAAACATTGTGTCGGAAAGTTCACATATAAAGTAGGAAAGTAGGTAGTAATTATTATTATCATTCATAAAATCATAATGTCAATAATAATTAATAATTAAATAAAAAATGTCAAAACTTAAAAAATAAACACATTTACAATTATATAAATCAAATAAAAACAATACAATACAAGATGTGGAGTGATGGACATGTGTGGCTCATTATAATTAAGTCAGACCATGGTGATGGTATTATTATTCAAATACATAGTTAAAGATAAATTATAAGTCAAGTTCAGCGAGCGTATATGGACACTTTTCCAATAAGAAAGCCTTTAATCTATTTTTGAAAACTATTTTCCTATGGAGCTCCCCTTTGATATCCAAAGGCAAGCTGTTAAAAAATTTCACAGCTTGATATCTAGCGCAGTGTTTCATGATGTTAAGTCTAGGAGTTATTTTATTTTGAATATTTTTGGTTCTACTCCTGATTCGTTCTTCCCATTCCTGTTTCATACTCATGCCTGTATTTAGCCAAAAATCCTAAAAGTACCTGTACATAAAGGGCCGGAACAGTCAATATACCCAAGTCTTTGAAATGATTCCTGCAGGAGTTCCTTTGAGAGATACGAACGATTGTTCGGATGCTTCTCTTTTGCAAGATGAAAGCCCTCTCTATATTATATTTGTAGCTGTTACCCCAAAAAAGAATGCTATATCTAAGCCTGGATTCAACTAGTGCATAGTATACCATTTTCAATCGTTCAGTACTGTTCTCATCACGTAGTGTCCTCAACGCATAGCAGGCTGAAGCAATAGACCTTTCTATGCCTTCCATTTCATTTTTCCAATTAAGTAATGAATCTATATGCACTCCTAAGAATTTTACCGAGTTAACGTTTTGCACACATTGCTGATCTAGTATCGGTTCCAAAATATCTTTACTGTTTGCAGTAGATTGAAAAAGCATAGCGTTTGTCTTAGTTACATTGATAATGAGTTCATTAGCTGAGAACCAGTATTGGAAACTAACCAAGGATTCGTTTACTCTTGCATTAAGCGCTGGCATGTCATCTGCACTAACAATAGTATTAATATCGTCTGCATAGACTACGATATCAATGTCCGGTGTTTTATTAGTTATATAGTTAATCATGTCATTTGTGAAAATTATGAATAAAATTTATCCCAAAATTGAGCCCTGAGGTACTCCCGTCACTATATTTACCAATTTTGATTTATGGACCTTCTCCTCTCCATTATACCCTCGAGTCTTTATTTCTACAAACATCTTACGATTGCTCAAATATGACTTAAGCAACGCAAGAGTATTTCCTCTTACGCCGTAATGTTCAAGTTTGGCAATAAGTATATTATGATCTACTGTATCAAAAGCAGAACTTAAATCAAGGAAAATCCCAGCTACTCTTTTCTTATCATTCAGTCTAACAACTACGTCATTTACCAGTGTATTTATGGCATCAGTCGTCCCAACTGATGTTTGATAACCATATTGCCTCAAATTTAATACATTATTTAAATAGAGGTGTGGGAGGGTGAGCGTGTGTGTGAGGCTCTCCTGCTACCATCAGTCATCACTCATAGCTTGCGACGCTTCTTATAAGACCTAAGAAACTAAAAGGCTTGAAGGCAGGCTTGAAGGCTGGCTTGTGAAATCCATTTATACGGGATGTGGTCCATATAATTATTTTTTACTTCCTTTCTTTCTCTTAAAAATATCACTTATAACGACAAGGGTATCGTAGTTTTTTTGTTATAGAAAAATGAAACGTAAAACGTTTTAGTGAAAACTCAAAAGAACATTTTTTTAATTACTACCTCCACTGCTCATGTGGAACTCATTAAAAACAATGATAGTCTTTTTATTTATAATACACGCATCAGCTCCGATAGCTGCCTGTGTGTTATAAATAAATAAACAATAATAAGTTTTATTATTTGACGACCTTTGTGGCGTGGCGGGCGAACCCCCGATCCGATCGATTCCCGCCTCGGAGAAAATATTTGTACGGTCTGCAGATATGTGTTCTGGGTATTTTATATGTATAATACAAAATATCTTGCTTAGTAATGTATACCAATTATCTGGTACCCGTAACAAGCTCTGCTTAGCTTGGGGCTAGATAATGTTGTGTGAGAACTGTCCAGCATTATTTATTTATTTATTTTATCAAATTTCAAACCTCGACCAAAATACTTTTTATTTTGGTCGAAGATTTCAAATACTTGCTAGCTTATTATGGAATGTGTTGTTACTCGAAGAAAGCGTTAGCCAAGTCAGTCGTGGGAAGCAATGGCGGCGATGAGCTCACCACTTGACACGTCAATATTCCACGATGGTGCAACCCACTGTGATAAGAGGCCCATTGAGTCTCTGCCTACCCTTTCGGGGAAAAAGGCGTGTGTATATGTATGCATGTATGTATGCATGTATGTATGCATGCATGTACCCCTGATATGAACTATTAATCTAGTAAACTTTTGTTGTGCTTTTCAGTTTTTCTAATTGAATATTTGTTATTACCTTCTAAGTGAATAAATAAATTTATCTTATCTTATAAAAATAAATAAATAAATAATGCTGGACAGTTCGCACAACATTATCTAGCCCCAAGCTAAGCAGAGCTTGTGTTATGGGTACTAGGTAACTGATATACTTAATCCTACTATAATATTATAAACGCGAAAGTTTGTAAATATGGATGGATGGATGGATTGAAGAAGAAGAAGAAGAAGAAGAATATATATTTATTTGTATACAAGAGCTACACAGAAACACAGAACACACTAAGAAGAAACAGATATGGAGGTACTAGGTGTAACTCAAGTAACAAAATGGCTCTGCCTCAGCATGAGTTGGTTGACAGCAAGCTAGCAACCAACGCTGGTCTTCCGGCAGAACCACTTGTTGGCGTTACGGCTAACCACTCGCAACGACTATACACACAACTAACATAAAGAAAACTAATAATAAGAATAAGGTAAAGAAAAGTAAGGTAGGTATGCTCAAATTTCAAAAAACCATTGACATAATTTTAGTAAAGGTAAGAAAGTTTTTTTTTACAATAAACATACCAACGAAAAAAAAATACTTTCCGAAAAGGAAACTTTTACAGAGCACTTGTGTCGTGTCTTAGACTTTCCTGATCCTTTTGATGGTCAAACAAAAATTTCTTTAATTTAGATCTAAAACAATATAAGCTTTGCAGGTCCCTTATCGGTGGTGGGATATTGTTCCAGCACTTTGAGGCTGCATAGCGAAAGCTGCCTCTGCAGCAGGCAGAACTGTGCCGCTGTGTCTCGAGCTGCTTCGAACACTGGCTTGGATGTTTGTCTTTCACGTAAAAACTACTGGATGGATTTGGATAAAAATTGGAATAGAGATAACTGGACTCCCGGAATAACACATAGGCACATTTTTATCCCGATATTCCAACGGGATCGACACTTACGCGGGTGAAACCGCGGGGCGCTGTTTGTACAATATAATACGTAGATATTTTTTTTATTATACATAGAAAATACCGAGGCCTCCCTGAACAAATATCTGCGATCGCACAAATATTTGTTTCGAGGCGGGAATCGAACCCGCAACCTCCTGCGTCGCAGGTCAACCTTGGCCGGCCGCGCCACAGGGGTTATGTTATCTTATTTACAGGAAACGCTGGGGAAGCTATCGGAAGCCAACGAGAACTCAGTGGTGAACGTCTGCAACCTGAGACCCGCCCTGGACCTGATACGGGACTGGGAGGAGTCCGTCTCAAAGGACACTCCGGAAAATGTGCAGATGGTCGAGTGAGTAAACATTATGACGCAAAATTACCAATCTTAGATTTGATATTTACAAGCTTTTATTTAACTTGCAATATAAGTATGTATGCTTCGACCAAAATAAAAAAGTATGGATGGGCATTACCCATAGAAACGTCCGTAAACAAGTAATTAATTTTGTAAAAATAAAAAAAAAACCCCCAACGCTGAACGGCTGAACTGTTTTTGATCAAACAAAGCTAAGAAAACACCCGGCAAAGACACCTTTAAAAAAAGTTAAAAAAATAATTGTTCGGGAGCTACGATGGGACAGGCAGACACACACACAGACACAACTTATAACACCCCTTCGTTTTTCGTGTTTTACAACACACGTACGTTACGTCACTCGTTGCCGTCACAAAGACCGACTGAAGCGAAGTGAGTGAGATCACTCACTTTATAAGCTTCAAAACTATCTTTCCCTAACTTTTACATTGCCGTCCATACATTTTTATTTTGGTTGAAGTATGTATGTATATCCGGGTGGAATCTTGCAACTGAATTTTAAAGCAGTTATCCTGAACCGATTGAGATGATATTTTGCATACCTGTCAAGTTCCGATGACATTGCAATTATGGTGACAGCGAGCTGATCTGATAATGGAGACGGAAGGTGGACAACAGAATTCCTCGAGGGATAATAGTAGACTGGCCGTGTTTAGGCTCATTTTGATCAGCACACGGTTACGATCACTAATTTTATAAAAGCTTGTATTGAAAAATATATTTTTCACAAAGAACTTGTTCCATATTCAAATTATAAATATGCTTGGATACTACATCATAATTCCAAGGGATCACTGTACCAAAAACACGATAGGACAATATTTTCTCAATAGAAAAAAAAACCAAAGCAACCTCTAACTTTGGGATTCTGTGCTTTGGGCTAGATTAGATTGTTTATTAAGATGATGCATATTATTGGGTAAAAGTTTGATAAATAAAATCAATATATTTAAGCTGAGGGTTTTGTAAAATTATCTATAATTTAAAAAAGAAAAAAAAACTAGAAAGTGGATGAGAAGAGCCGAACACCGGGCTCAGTGGCGCGTATTGGGAGAGGCCTATGTCTAGCAGTGGACTAGTGTGGGCTGATGATGAAGATGATTATGATGATCTATAATTTACGAGATAACCAATAAAAACTGATTTTTCGTGCGGTGCGAGGCGTTTTTTTTTAATGAAGATTTCTGTCTTGGATTGGCGCAGTCTTAAGGCCGTAGTCTGAGTTCACAGGCAGTTTTCGCGGACGTACGGTGTAGTGTAACAGGAATTTCGTATGAAGACGCGGTTGAGCGTTCGCAGAGGACACTAGAAACCTTAATTTCCATGCAAAAAAACTTAAAGTTGTGTTTGTTTGATTTCAGATATATTAATGACCAAGTGGAAAGAAAGTAAGTACTTATTCTAATTCCTATTTACACCACCTTTTTACGTGACTCCTAACATTTACCAGTAACTTAACTCATTGAATTTACAGTTTTTTATAAACCTGCCAGTATGACATTAGTTAAGTTCTTTTGAGAATAAATATCTTTAACCTGAAGTTTCTCATAAAGTTTAGGTATTTCATCATCGTAAGTAATAACCCAGAAATACGTAGCTCCTTTCGAACCACGCGTAGAAAGAAAGAAAAAACGTTTATTCGTGACTACACAACAAATTATAGTAAACGTATTGTCACAAAATCAATATTAGTACAGGGTATAGTGTAGGTTTCCGAAGTTTAACATACTTAAAACTAGATGGCGACGTGTAGGCCTCGTGTAGCACTGAACGTATACAGGCTGGGGAAGCTGCCAGTTTTTTTTTTTAACTTTGGTATACCTTTGTTTGACTTTGGAGCTTAGTCTCCGCCAAATGTTGCTCACCTATAAGCCTGAAAGCTCTGCGTTCGATCGAGTCCAAGGCAGCAAGCTGGTGGTTGCCCATCCCAAACATGGCAGCAGTACTCCATACCAGCCCGGACTTGTGCTTTGTACAGACTCAGAAGCTGTCCTGGTGTGAAGTAACGCTTTACCTTATTCAGGATGCCTAAACCGTGCGCACCGCTTATAACGGGTCAAAGGTATTTGGTGTATTCTGTACGTTGCATGTTGCACCGGGTGACGCAGGGTAGGACGGCCTACCACTCGATGGTGCTATGAATTGTAATGATCGCAGGAAGTCGGTGGATGGAGGCGCCTCAAGATCGTTTGTCAAGGCTTCGAAAGCGCCATGTTCAACAGTGCTCGCCAACTGGTAGATGATTAAGAAATACTTTTATCTTCCCAGTCGTCGTCGCTACGCGCAAAACTCTCTGTATGTGGGTGATTTCCACGACAAATTCAAGAAAGTAGTGGCCAACAGCTCCGTGTTTCTATACCCTTACCTGCTGCCGGCAGTGCCGTACAAAGCCGACAACACTAAGCGTGTCATCTACCTCCGCCCTGAAGACGAGTGAGTACCATAGTTCAACTAGTGTTCTACAGCTCCGTGTTTCTATACCCTTACCTGCTGCCGGCAGTGCCGTACAAAGCCGACAACACTAAGCGTGTCATCTACCTCCGCCCTGAAGACGAGTGAGTACCATAGTTCAACTAGTGTTCTACAGCTCCGTGTTTCTATACCCTTACCTGCTGCCGGCAGTGCCGTACAAAGCCGACAACACTAAGCGTGTCATCTACCTCCGCCCTGAAGACGAGTGAGTACCATAGTTCAACTAGTGTTCTACAGCTCCGTGTTTCTATACCCTTACCTGCTGCCGGCAGTGCCATACAAAGCCGACAACACTAAGCGTGTCATCTACCTCCGCCCTGAAGACGAGTGAATACCATAGTTCAACTAGTGTTCTACAGCTCCGTGTTTCTATACCCTTACCTGCTGCCGGCAGTGCCATACAAAGCCGACAACACTAAGCGTGTCATCTACCTCCGCCCTGAAGACGAGTGAGTACCATAGTTCAACTAGTGTTTTACAGCTCCGTGTTTCTATACCCTTACCTGCTGCCGGCAGTGCCGTACAAAGCCGACAACACTAAGCGTGTCATCTACCTCCGTCCTGAAGACGAGTGAGTACCATAGTTCAACTAGTGTTCTACAGCTCCGTGTTTCTATACCCTTACCTGCTGCCGGCAGTGCCATACAAAGCCGACAACACTAAGCGTGTCATCTACCTCCGCCCTGAAGACGAGTGAGTACCATAGTTCAACTAGTGTTCTACAGCTCCGTGTTTCTATACCCTTACCTGCTGCCGGCAGTGCCGTACAAAGCCGACAACACTAAGCGTGTCATCTACCTCCGCCCTGAAGACGAGTGAGTACCATAGTTCAACTAGTGTTCTAGAGCTCCGTGTTTCTATACCCTTACCTGCTGCCGGCAGTGCCGTACAAAGCCGACAACACTAAGCGTGTCATCTACTTCCGCCCTGAAGACGAGTGAGTACCATAGTTCAACTAGTGTTCTAGAGCTCCGTGTTTCTATACCCTTACCTGCTGCCGGCAGTGCCGTACAAAGCCGACAACACTAAGCGTGTCATCTACCTCCGCCCTGAAGACGAGTGAGTACCATAGTTCAACTAGTGCTCTACAGCTCCGTGTTTCTATACCCTTACCTGCTGCCGGCAGTGCCGTACAAAGCCGACAACACTAAGCGTGTCATCTACCTCCGCCCTGAAGACGAGTGAGTACCATAGTTCAACTAGTGTTCTACAGCTCCGTGTTTCTATACCCTTACCTGCTGCCGGCAGTGCCGTACAAAGCCGACAACACTAAGCGTGTCATCTACCTCCGCCCTGAAGACGAGTGAGTACCATAGTTCAACTAGTGTTCTACAGCTCCGTGTTTCTATACCCTTACCTGCTGCCGGCAGTGCCGTACAAAGCCGACAACACTAAGCGTGTCATCTACCTCCGCCCTGAAGACTAGTGAGTAATGGTACTCACTCGTCTTCAGGGCGGAGGTAGATGCCGCCACACCACACGCCGCGCCACAGAGGTCGTCACTATGGAGTGACGACCTCTGTGGCGCGGCGGGCGAACGTTCGCCTGTGACGCAGTAGGTTGCGGGTTCGATTCCCGCCTCGGAACAAATATTTGTGCGATCCGCAGATATTTGTTCAGGGTGTTCTGGGTATTTTCTATACATAATTTAAAAAAATATCTATATAACATATTGTATTAAGTATATCAGTTGTCTAGTACCCGATGGTAGTTGTGGACCAGATAGTAACCACCTGACCACTTGTACCATCACCACTTGGACCAGATATGTATGTATAATACGGCATATGATATTATAGATGTTATGTATTGCATGATGATATCCGTCGTCGGACGAAAGTCTATGTCGTCGGAGACAGAGCGATAAACCTCAAGTGGAGCTGGGCAGGACACCCGGCCAGACGTGTTGACGGCCGGTGGAGTAAAGCCCCTACGGAGTGGTGGCCGCAGTCGGGCCGAAGAAATCCGGGTCGTCCGAAAGCGAGATGGGTCGAGGACATCGTATCCGTGGCGGGCAATACCTGGTTGAGAGACGCACAGGACAGAGGAGGCTGGCAAAAGATAAAGGAGGCCTATACCCAGCAGTGGGTGATTCCGGGCTGAGATGATTACGACGACCTCGGTGACGCGGCGGGCGAAGGTTCGCTTGCGACGCAGGAGGTTGCGGGTTCGATTCCCAACTCGGAACAAATATTCGTACGATCTGCAGATTCAGGGTGTTCTGGGTATTTTCTATGTATAATAAAAAATATTAAATAATAAATAAAAATATGTATTGTATTAAGTATTTCTTTGGTCGAAGTATTAAGTATATCAGTTATCTAGTCCTCATAACACAAGCTCTGCTTAGCTTGGGACTAGATAATATTATGTGAACTGTTCAGCTTATATTTTTTTACACCACTAACTCACGGTCTCTTCTAGGCTGATAGTTCTCGGACTTGATCAATTCTGGAAGTATATGGAAGATAACAAAGATGTCTTCAAGCAGCCCAAGGTCAGGAACAGTCGTCACCGGTGGGGGCTGGCCTCGGCCTTGCAGCTCGTGTGCAAGCACATGCTGCCGTGGATGACGCCCAAGCAACTCGCAGCCCACGTCACCAGCATGCGCACTCAAGCAGACAAACATAACCCCATATACGTATGTATCATCATCACGACAACATTTAAAAGACCTTGATATCATCTTGACAATATTTGAAAAGCGGCTTGATAAAGCCTTCCTCTTTTTTTTCTTTATACTACTTGAATGACGGAACAAGCAGATGGCCCACCTGATGTTAAGCGGTAACCTCTGCCTATGAACAGTGCATTACCTCATAGGTCACGTCCACCTAGGACGCGCCCTATGAGGCATAGCACTGCGCCCGCCACCCTGAGACATAAAGATGGAAAGTCTCATGTGCCTGTAATTTCACTGGCACCCTTACCCTTCAAACCGGAACACAGTAATGCGAGCACTACTGCTTTGCGGCAGAAATAGGTATGGTGGTAGTAATTCCCCGGAAGAACTCTTTAAAAAAAAACTCTACTACTACTAAAACTACTACTACTCTTCTGCATTGTCCGGTTTGCTGTCGGCACTCTAGAACCTTTATACCCAACGGTTATCAGATCTGCAAGCTTGCTTGCTGGCCTGCCCATTGCAACTTTGACTTGCTTTTTCTGAGAGCTAAGTCGCTGATCTTCGGTAATCATAAATTTTCGTTGGTTTCCCAGAATTACTTGACGAATAACGTGTTGCCTCTGGTTCAGCACTCTCTCTTGCCGTTCAACCCCGAGCTGACGCTGTACGAACACCCGGAGCACGAGATGCCGCGGCTGTGGGCGCGGTACCTCGCCAAAACCAGCAAGCGATTCAAAGTGAGTTATGAATTGCTTGACGAGTAACGAGTTACCTCTGGTTCAGCACTCCATTTTGCTCTGTTCAACCCCGAGCTGACAAGCAATTCTGGGCCCTAACTCACCGAGATGCCATCATATTGTCATCATGCTGTCACTATCATATTGTATTGTCATCGCACAATCGGTTGAGGATAATTGCTTTAAAATTCAGTTGGAAGGTTCCACCCCGATTCTACCCAGACAAACATACATACATTGCATTTAAATAAAAGCTTGTAATAACTACCCGTTGGCCTTCTTATAACAACAGAATTGCGTAGTCAGAAACACATTCACCTACAAACCCATATATTTGGTTATTTCAGACCTTCTTACATCGTCGACATCACGTCACCGGAGCCATTCCGACCGGCGTACCGATCTCAGGCCTCCAAGCCACCCCAGCCGCAGCTACAACTACCAAAATACCCTTACCACACGACTTTACTAAGGAAATTAAATGCACACGGAATCCAGAAGACCCTTTGACAGATATCCCAGAATCTAGCGATAAAAACGCAGAAAAACTTAATGAAAAAACACCATTGAATATGTACAAATTGGTCAATACCAGTACAGGATCGTTCCTGGTGCCTCTAGAAATAGTTATTACTGACAGCAATACTAGAAAAGAAAATCTGGAAGGTAATACCAAGCTAACGGTCAGTACTAAGACGGTCACTACACCAGCTGAAGTTACCAGCGAACCCAAAAAAATACCCCAGCCTAAACTAGTGTTAAGGTACAACACGGCAGAGCATTGCAGTTGCTGTTTATTGCTGAGAAAAATCGTCAAAAAACAAACAGTTATTACAGATTATTTTAGAAAAAATAAGGAGAAAAGGAAATGTTACTGTAGTGAAGTGAAGTATCCGAAGGTTAACAACAAGCTGAGGTTGTTAGCGAATAACTTTAAGAATCATTCGGGGTTGGTTTTCGATGAGTTGGAAAGGCGGTTGGAGGACATTAAAAGCGGGAAAGCGAGACGTGAGACGGATGGCCTAGGTACATGTACTTTGGATGAATTAGGTAAGTGAAATTTACCAGTATTTTTCATTAGTAGTAGAGCTTTTTTGTGAGAGAGTTCGTCCGGGGAAGTACTACCAAAGTAAAAAGTAAGTAGGAAGTAGTGCCGCAAAGCACTGTTGCTCGCATTGCTGTGTTCCGGTTTGAAGGTGCCGGTGAAATTACAGGCACATGATACTTTTCATATTTATGTCTCAGGGTAGCGGGCGCAGTGCAATGCCACATAGGGTGCATCCTAGGGACTAACGTAGGTACCTATGCCATTAGATAATTATGTTTTCACTCCTCTTGCTCAAAAAGACCGTCATTGTGGCGTTGAAGAAAAAATAGCACTGAATTGCACTTTGTTGCGTCCCAGCAAGAGTCGCTATTTGTATAAATTTGTTCATGAATTATTTATTCTGTGGTTATGTTAACACTGAGGGGTTTATTCTTATGATTTTAGGTCGGACACACGGCAGGCAAATAATATTTTCATTCCTTTTCCTTTATTTCAGTGGCTGTTACAAAATTCCAACTAAAAGTCGTGTCCCGCTCTCTGATGTCGAAATACTCATACTTAAAGGTCCGCTGTAAAAACCTGTTATCCCGATTCAATCCGGACACAGGAGACCCGACGCGGCTCGCGAACGCGCTCTTCAAGACGTGTGAAGAAGAGATGCTAGACCTGTATCTAGATTTCTTGGAGTTCATGACGATCGAACAGGTGGATAGGATAAATAAATTCAAGGATTACTTTGTGAGGAACTGCGCGAAGGATCTTATGGATAAAGTAGAAGTAAGTGGCAATGGGCTGGTCATATATGCCGAAGAACCGACAACGGTTGGGGTAAACGAGTTCTTGAGTGGAGACCGCGTCTTGGCAAACGTACCGTGGGGTGCCCTCTGGCTAGGTGGAGCGATGACCTACGAAAGGCGGCTGCCAGAAAGTGGATGAGAAGAGCCGAACACCAGGCTCAGGGGCGCGTATTGGGAGAATCCTATGTCCAGCAGTGGACTAGTGTGGGCTGATGATGATGATGAAGTGTGCTAGGTTAATTGATAATAATAAATAAATCATGCTGAACAGTTCACACAAAATAATCAAGCCCAAAGCCAAGCAGAGCTTGTGATATCATCATCATCATGGGCATTATAACATCTACGAAAGATGATTTAAGCGGCTTGTGTTATGGATACTAGATAACTGATGTACTTAATACAATGCTGTGTTCCGGTTTAAAGGGTATGTGTGCCGGTGAAATGACAGGCAAATTACTCGTAATCTTTATGTCTCAGGGTGGCGGGCGCAGTGCAATGCCACATAGGGCGCGTCCTAGGTGGACGTGGCCTATGAGGTACTGCGTTGTTAAAGGCAGAGGTTACCGCTTAACATGAGGTGGGCAATCAGATTACTCCGTCAATCACGAAGTTAAATATAAAAAACAATACTTTACATAGATAGATATTTTTTTATTACAACACAAGGTCTGCTTAGCTTGGTGCTAGATAATGTTTTGTGAACTGTTCAGCATTATTTAGTGATTTATTCATGAATTATAGGATCAAGTTCAGGACAAGGCAGCTCGCGCCCGGATCCTGTCTCAGCTGAAGCGCGTGTTCAGCGACAACTTGTCCAGTTCGTGCGAGATTTGCACGAGTCTGCTGGAAACTATGGCGGGATATGACAATCTAGCCGAGTTTACCTTCTTTCTGTTCCCGCATAGGAAGGAAGCTAGGTATGTATTGACGACCTCTGTGGCGCGGTGGGCGAGTAGCCGGCTGATGCGTGAGGTTGCTGGGTCGATTCCCGCTGCGGGACAAATTTTTGTGTCTGCAGCCTTAACCCTTTAATCCAATACTAATTAATATCCAATGGCAATTTTACACAATGTTGACAACTCCCATATTGTTGACAACAATTCTGTTCATATTGGATTGAAATTGGAATTGGGCTTGGATTGGCTAAGAATTGTGTCAGTACCTACAATGAAGTTAGCTGCTCTTTGGGATTGGCTAAGAATTGTGTCAGTACCTACCATGAAGTTAGCTGCTCTTTGGGATTGGCTAAGAATTGTGTCAGTACCTACCATGAAGTTAGCTGCTCTTTGGGATTGGCTAAGAATTGCGTCAGTACCTACTATGAAGTTAGCTGCTCTTTGGGATTGGCTAAGAATTGTGTCAGTACCTACCATGAATTTAGCTGCTCTTTGGGATTGGCTAAGAATTGTGTCAGTACCTACTATGAAGTTAGCTGCTCTTTGGGATTGGCTAAGAATTGTGTCAGTACCTACCTACTATGAAGTTAGAGACCGAATATTCTGGCCTATAATTTCACCGGCAATTTGCACAGCAATGCGAGCACTACTGCTTTGTGATAGAAATAGGTATAGTGGTAGTACTTCCCCGGACGAACTCTTTCACAAAAAAGATCTACTACTAAAAACTTGTTTATATGCACAGGTTGCCAGGTTCCAAGGTGACGAAAGACCAGGCTGGCTGTGCTACTCAAGCGACACCCGTGGCCCACATCAGGATCACACAATCTCAAGAGCAAGACAACGAGTCTGAAGACGCGACTCGAAGCTCGGTCGGCCACGAAGATACATCGACAGGGTAAGAATATCCTAGGTGGACGTGACCTGTGGTAATGCATTGTTAAAGGTAGAGGTTATCGGCTTTCCTGCCGTTTTTGTTGACCTTGCATGCGTACCTATCTACTTTGTAAACGAACCGAATACAAAATGTGGATTCAAATTGGTTTCAGAATAGCATATAGTGTATAGCTTATAACTAACTATAAGATAACTGTGAATCGTAGATTAATAAAATAAAAAAATAAAATAAACATCGATACAAAAAAAAATTGTGACTGACTGACTATCAACGCACACCCTATGTGCGTCCGCCACCCTGAGAAATAAAGAAAAGTCTCACGTGCCTGTAGTTTCACCGGCACCCAGCCCCTAAACCGGAACACAGCAATGCGAGCACTACTACTTTGCGCCAACAATTGGTATGGTGGAAAAAACTACTACTACTAACTAAATAAGTTTTAGAACAGATGTATAGCATTCAATCCTTCATTCATTAATCCTTCTCTTATGTCTTAGAGTTTTTGGTTCTTCATCCGAGGACATACAAATGGTCTATTAAATATGTGTGTATGTGTTTAATTATTAATTCTGTACCTATTGTAGTAAATATGTTATATTTAGTTTATGTTTAATGCTACATAGTCCATCCTTGCTCCATAGTCACATATTGTGTCTTACTCCTATTTTTACCAACAATTTGTACATATGTTTAAGCAAATAAATTATCTTTATCTTGAATCAAATTTTTGTGCACTATCTCTAAATTGTTTTCCACAATACACAAATGTTAGCTAGAAGAGAATGCTATCTAGCATTAAGTTCGCCTATGTACCGTACTTTTTAAGTTGTTCAATAAAGATTTTTCTATCTATCTATCTACGACGATCTCTGTGGCGCGGCGGGTAAAGGTTGGCTTGCGACGCAGGAGGTTGCGGGTTCGATTCCCACCTCGGAACAAATATTTGTGCGATCTGCAGATATTTGTTCTGCAGATATTTTTTCAGGGTGTTCTGGGTATTTTCTATGTGTAATAAAAAATATCTATCTATGTTATATATTGTATTAAATATATCAGTTATCACCCATAACACAAGCTCTGCTTAGTTTGGGGCTAGATAATGTTGTATGGAATGTCTAGCATTTTATTTATCTACATCCTAGTTTCCACACTTTTTTTTCGAGCACGTGGTATCGGGTTTGATTTGTATGATACTCATCACGTCTTCTGATGTATTCCAGAGTACCAGCGTCGACTGAAGCGAGCAGTGTGCCTCGCACAATAGCTGAGACTCCAATCCAAGAACAAGCCAGCGTGCACGAGTCAGAGTCTGAGTCTCAAGACTCCATGGAGTACGAAGATACCTCGTCAGGGTAAGACAAAAATAAATAACATTTATTTATTAAAAGGTTTCACACAAAACAGTAGTGCTAGGAGGACTTAATGCTAATAGCATTAACTACCAGTTATCCTGGACGTGCCAAAAAGATGGTGAGGCGTGCCTTATAAACAAGGAAGGCAAAGGTAGCATAGTAGCATAGCATAGCACACATATCAACTCGGAAAGAGATTGACACCATATCAACTCGAGCCGTTCAGTATTCTTTGTATCAAACTCCCTACTGCAATGCACCAAGGCCACTAGAGGTGTTCTGAAACAAGCCCGTACCTGTATACAGCAAGGGGGAGGCCATATTGAACATTTATTGCGAAGTTTTATTAACGTGTGTAAGTACCAGATAACTTACAAATTGTATGAGAAAACATTTTATTAAATTTAACATCTTCTACTGCTCCTGTTTTTCTCTTTCAATACAATAAAACAATCCTTAAATGAAATTGAGAGGATACATTACAAAAAAACTTGAGAACACACGCTTGACAAAAAAAATAACTACGCCAAAATCGAAGACAGTTTTCCCGTATCTCTTAAGGATTCGGATATTTCCATATTGTCCAAGTTAAGAAAAACAATGCACCTATACACTTTGTACATAAAAAACATATATGCATATATATATATATATATATACTTACGTACATACGGACATATATGATATTGATATATTTTTTTCAGCACTGAAGAAGAGAACAGTCTGAATGCCACCACTATGTCTGTGGACCAACCAAAGATACCAGAGGATACTGAACCAACGCCTATGGTTATTAAAACCGTAAGTAATTATTATTTGGGGGTTATATACAAAGAGTTCTATTAAAACTGAGGTAGACGTGGCGTACTCTACTAAATGACGTTTGAAAAGCAATCTTCAAACTACGAACAAACCTCTACAATGGCATATGGTAATTTTTAGGGTTCCGTAGAACAATGGCAAAGAACGGAACCCTGATGGATTCGTCATGTCTGTCTGTCGGGTACGTATCAAAATTCATGAATTCAAAATACATTCGGTTATAATTCATAAGTTCAAAACACATAAATTTAAACAACCTAATGGTTTAAAATTTATAAATTTATTTGATATAAGTTCAGAATAACGAAGTTTGAAATGTATAATGTCAACAACACATAACAGATCAAATTAAAACGGATTCCGATGAAATTTGGTATAAATAGAAAAAGACAGAAAAAGAGCGTAGGGCGTTGTATGTGAGAGCAAACATGATTGCCCGCAGGTTTGCTCGTTGCTCAACAGATGTGAAAATCTGTCTATTGTACTAGCTTCTACACAAGCAGCCTGTGGGTTGATTACACTCAAAAACAGTACAACGCACTACGTGTGCAGCACAAAAACGCGTTCAGGGTGCTGGTGGGGCTGCCCCGGTTCTGTAGCGCATCGGGGATGTTCGCTGAGGCGCGTATGGACTGCTTCTACACCACTATACAGTAATTTATATGATGGTATAGCAAGACATATTACGACATATTTGAATGCACAGCATGTTCAATATGTTTTGTAAACTATCCAGGTTCTATTCAAACTCTGTCAGACAGAGGTGAGGTTCCAAAACCAACCTTTCGATGGATCAAAGACATTAATATGGAGGTCGCAGGAACGCGGTGGATAGACGCGGCTAGAGACGCCAATGAACGCAAATGAAGCACAATGAACGCGTCGTGGCATTCTATGGGACATTCTAGAGGAGGCCTATGTCCAGCAGAGGACTTCTGAGGGATGATGATGGTGATATTGAAATATTCAACTCAGTATCTGACTTACACGATTAATATTCAACTCAGTATCTGACTTACTCGATTGATTAAAGCATGAATACACCTACTTCTGATATAAATAAAATATCCTCCCTCCAATTTGTCACATGTTAGGTGATTTAAACCATTTTCAAAAACCGTTCAATAGGCATATTGAATGTATTTATTTAACCATACGGTATTTTGATTTTCGGTATTTAAACGTAAAGATTGTAATCATTATGTATTTTGATTTCAGGCATTTCGACCTTTATAAATAAAAAACTTTAAGGGTTTTAAATTTATTTATTTTCATTATTAGGTTTTTTAAATTTATGTGTTTAGAATTTATATTTTTTTAAAATACCGTATGGTTCAAATAAATAAATCCAATATCCCTATTGTACGGTTTTTATAATGTTTGAAATACGTCAAAAGTGTAAATTTGATGGCTCCAGCTACAAACTTGTGGCATGCATATTTGTCTGAGATTATAGCTTTACGCATTTCGACCATTATACATAAAGAACTTTATCGATTATAAACTTATTGATTTTCACCATTAGGTTTTTTAAATTTATGGATTTTTAGCTTATGTATTCTAAACTTATGTATTTTGAATTTATGCATTTTGATATGTACCCCTGTCTATCTGTCCGTCCGTTAGTCACAGCCACTTTTTTCCGAAACTATGCTGTTGAAACCCGGTAAGTAGATGTATTCTGTGAACCGCATTAAGATTTTCACACAAAAATAGAAAAAAACAATAAATTTTGGGTTTCCCCATACCTAGAACTGAAACTCAACAATTTTTGTTTCATCAAACCCATTGTTTCATCAAAAATGATATTGAGGTTTCTAATATATTTTTTGTCAAACTGTATAGTTTGCGCGAGAGACACTTCCAAAGTAACTTAACGTAACTTCTAAAATAAGATAATTATAAAACTAAACAAATATATGATGTACACTTCCATTTACCATGTACACTTCCACCGAAAATTGGTTTGAACGAGATCTAGTACGTAGTTTTTTTTAATACACTATTATTAAAAAATCGATTAAAGTTACAACGAACTACAAGAAGTTTTATATTATGTTACTTGCTGCTACAGAACCCTTCATGGGCGAGTCCGACTCGCAATTGGCCGCTTTTTTTGCCTTAAGAGTTTCCCACGAGTTTCCACACGAATTTTACGTTCCAAATTCAAATCACTTTACTCCCTTGGAAGTTTCATACAACTTTACCTTAACAGGTAATGCTTTTCTTTACGTTGAGGTTGCATGATATGTAATTGTACATTGTCGAGCGGGTGGTGTGAAAAAATATATAACACTTAGGTATTTACTGAAAGAAAAGAAAGAAAGAATATATATTTATTTGTATACAAGAGCTACACAGAAACACAGAAACACTAAGAAGAAACAGATATGGAGGTACTAGGTGTAACTCAAGTAACAAAATGGTTCTGCCTCAGCATGAGTTGGTTGACAGCAAACTAGCAACCAACGCTGGTCTTCCGGCAGAACCACTACTGCATATCTTCGACATTAGTTGACTTTAAAATCATTGGCCCATTTGAGGCTCTGCCTGCCCTTTCGGGGAAAAAGGCGTGTATCTAAATATGTATGTTTAAAATCATGGCAGTTGTGTGTTTTAATCTTTTTAATGGATAATGTTTTAACAGGAACCAGACACAACTATGGATATCATAGACAACCAAATTGAGGCACCTGCGCCCACGCACACATTCATCATCACGCTGGAAGAGGAGCTCATCAAAGAGGAAGCTTTAGAACCAGCAGATTGGAAGAGAGAAGACGATAAATTAATACTAGAACTGTTAAAACAGCAACTCACCCCAGAAGAAAGAAGATACAAGACTATAGCAGAGATATTGGACGAGAAAAATGTTCCTGCGCTTATTTCTGAAAGTATAGCGCATAAGTCCATAGAGGAAGTTAGGGAGAGAGTGTTTTACATTCTATCGTTGTTAGTACAAAGTGAAAGTTGACTGCTTCTAACTGGTTCCTTCTTGGTTCTACGCAAAAACTACAATATATACTGGGGAAGTTCTACGCAAGGTCGGAGACGTAAAGGCCTATTCTCGTAATTATTGTTGACCTAGTAGAATCTTAGAAGTCGGGGTCTAGACCACTGGTGTTCTCAAGTTGATCTCATTAAACAAGTATGAAAATTATTTGTTTTTTCATTGCAGATTCAATAACAAAACAGAAAGTTAAAAATCGGCACTGCATGCAAACTGTCAAACCGCTAAACGCTGCGCGCCATATTTGAATATAGGTCCCTTTATATTGACTATGTCTATATAGTATTTTTTTATATGTGACTACGTGACCAAAACCTAACCCCCTGTGTGACCAAGCGTAGTATTTTTTAAAACCCCCCTGTATGGTTTGAGTGGTGAGATAAAAGATAAGTATGAAAACAGGTGAACAATTGTCTCCTCTGATCTGTCAGAGGAGACAGATCTGTCTGTCACTGTCACACTTGTGTTCTAAGAGTGCACACACCAGAAAAGGCCTACATGCTGGTAGATGGAGGCAGTTTCAAATTCGACAAAACACGGTTTAAATATTCCAAGGACGATCTGCGTTGATTAGTAGCACGTTAAATATTCATGAAAGATATCGATCTTCACACTAGCCAGTATTAAAAATCGGCTATTTCTTAGGCAAGGACACAAAGTACGTAGGTGGCACGCCGCCAGATTTTGTGGTAAAGGACCATAGATAAAATTGAAGGGTAAGCAGGGTAAGCATGAATGTAGTAGTACATGGATTGAGTGCTAAAATAGCATAGTGTTCCTTCTTACTGCTATCCTAGAAGATAGCTTGCTATCCTATGTTAGAGAGAAACAAATATATTGTCACACGACAGTCGTTTTTCCGTTCCGTACCCTGAATATTGGCACCATCATACACATCACCACCATATACATCTTCCTAGATTGTTACCATGAATGTAGTAGTAATTTAACATTTGGCCTGGTACGACTTACACAAATAAGAACGGATAGATTTATGCTTGTCTCATTCCAACACATGAATACATTCATATAAAAGAATGAGACTGGTGTAATCGATACCGTTTCGTTTTTAGCCTTAGTTCCATGCCTTTAGTCTTCCTAGAGGGTAAGGACCTAGTATTGTTAGGACTACCTATCAAGTGCTATGATATGTAGGCATTTTGCTGGTCAACATTATTTTGAAAATACTCCATTTAATCTTCTACTTTGACGTGCATGTCCCGGTCACTGATTACTTCTTGGTCACGCTGCGTATTAATATTATCTGTGACTCAGCTTTAAGTAAACAAACACTAATGATTTAACCACAAAATTAATAAAACATACATGTATCAGTTTTTAGATATTTTATTAGACAAATTTATTTTTTCATCCGTTCTAACATCCATAGAACTGTTCAACACCAACATCAAGTTTTCATCCCTTTCGCATAAAAGACAAACAAATCAGCACGTCAGTACAGTGACTAAAAGCCGTACATTCCGAACGCAGGCCGTTTCAGATACGGAGCGGCGCGGGCGTGCAACGGAGCGTTTACATTACGTATGATCCAGAACATATTTCATTGGCTATGTTTATGTCTAGTTAACCAATACGAAGAATCCGTTTTTTTTATACTACTTAGAATGACCGAACAAGCAGATGGCCTACCTGATGTTAAGTGGTACCCTCTGCCTATGAACAGTGCATAATCACATAGGTCATGTCCACCTAGGACGCAACCTATGTGGCATTGCAATGCGCCCGCCACCCTGAGACATAAAGATGAAAAGTCACATGTGCCTGTAATTTCACCGGCACCCTTACCCGTCAAACCAGAACACAGCACAACTGCTTTGCGGCAGAAATAGGTATGGTGGTAGTACTTCCCCGGACGAACTCTTTCACAAAAAAGCTCTACTACTACAAAAAAAAAACGCTTTTATAAAATAAACTCGTGGCACTTTTCTATTGCAACGCTCAAACGCCCGATCTGCCGCTCCGTATTGCGGCCCAGTGAGCGATGTCGCAAATATGCACTAGAACATAACGCTGTATGCGCTCACTTGACGCACTGCACGCTTTCAGAATACGGCTATAAAACACTCACATTCAATTTGGCAGCTATTACCAAAACATTACAACACTTATCGCTAAAATATACCTACATATAAATAAATTACTACGCTTTCCTAATAGTAGCACTATTGCACCATTTTCTGCGTAGCTGAAATATAAAGGACATTGCCAGTCTTTGCAAAGAATTTGGTCCAAATGCTGCCCACAAATGAAAATGCTTCCGGCGGCCTATAAACTCTGATACCAGAGTTTGCCATTAGCTCATACGAATTTATATACTTTTAGCTGATGATGCTGATGATTAATCACTTTAGAGTAGAATCCAAGAATATAGTAGGTAGGCTTAAACACCTTTAACACGTCAAACAGTAACGTTTAATTAAATGAACTGAAGAATTACAAATATCATCCTTAGAATTCATAAAAATAAACAAGTATTTTTCCTTAAGGTGAATGCTCACACTTGCAGCGCGAAATTCAACTTTTTTTTGCCCATTACAGCTCATCAACACTTCTTCAGATAGCGAAAGTTGAGTTCGCGAGAACTAGGAGACTTAACACACATGTTTGAATTGATAGTATCTCATATATATCATCAGTTTAACTACGATACCCCTAAATAAAAAAAACACTGTAAAAATCTGTTTTTTATTGTGGTGATGATATAAAATAATACAAGGTATCCATTGCAGGTACTTTCATTTCTGGGCAGCATTTGGACCGAACCCTGGCAGTGTCCTTTCACCCAGGTTCACTAACATTGATTTAGGTTTGTTTCCGTGATATTATACCTGTCTAGATGAGACGGGCACGAGAATGCGACAGCAGAGTACAATCCCACACGGGTCGACTTCCTGTAACTAAACACACAAATTCACACGCTTTATACAGAATGCGAGTTCGTTATATTTCAATCACATTCAAGTGATTAGCAGTTTTTTCTTGATATATTCCCTAAAATACATCATACAACTGCTGTCTCGCACAAGTCTATACGTAAATCAGTACATTTTCTCTGGTTTTTTTGTTGCGTGCGCGACGCTGCTTATAGACAAGCGAATATTCTAGGGTTTGTTTATATTTTCAAAGTTTAACAGTAGACTGCCTTAAAAATAATGTAAAGTAATAGTCGTAAAGGAAAAATATACATTGTTGCCAGAATAAATTTACAAAACACGAAAACATACTACATTACTTCATGTACACAATAACATAACATGATTCATATAATAATGGTAATTAAATTTAACCTTAGTCGCTCACACACGGTTCACACAAAGCCAGTTTGTTCATGGTTCAGTTTGTTTTTACCTACAACAAGAAATCATGCTGTATATTTGTCGTCTATACACCCTTTTGGGATTTTTGAGATCACTCTGCTAACTACATGCTTTCATGAAATAAATTTAGTTAGACTGTAAAAATATAATTTGAATAGGAATATTTTTTGAATAACTGTTATCCTATTTTATGGCTGAGCCCAACGCAAATTGCCAATTGATTTTATTTTTAATAATTGGTGTTGCTATATTAATTTTATGAAATAGTAATGTTTTTGTTGTATATAATTAATTCCATGATTTTACCTTTACAAAGAGAAAATTTTGTCCAAAAGAAAATTGGACACGAAAAACAATCACCAGACAGACAGACCAATCAATTCCCTGATGGTGTATACATCAAGCTGAGCGTCCAATTAAGTAAACGCACAGCACCGGATTTTATGAATTCGAATGAAAAAAAGGCCGCCGTGTGTCTGGCTTAAGAATATACCTCTCCGTCTCATCCCGTGAATGTAGTAATATTTGTACTGAGGGATTACACCAGGGGATGGGCAGTAGCATCCATCGATATATTTAACACCTATACTGCGATCGCCAACCCGCCAGCCAAGCGTGGTGATTTTGGCATATATACTTAAAGATCTCAAAGATTATAAATAAAATAAATAATGCTGGACAGTTCACACAACATTATCTAGCCCCAAGCTAAGCAGAGCTTGTGTTATGGGTACTAAATAACTGATATACCTAATACAATACATTACATAGATAGATATTTTTTATTATACATAGAAAATACCCAGAAATTAAAATTATAAGAAATATCTGCAGATCGTACAAATATTTGTTTGTTTGTTTCGTTGTTGTTGTTTGTTATTATGGAGACCTCGTCCAGCAGCGCACGTCTACAGGCTGGTGATGGCGATGCAAAACAAGTCTGCAGCGGCCGCAGCGCAGTGGTCTGACCGTAGGATTTATTTTCATCCAACTAAATAATTCGTTGCGTGCCGTGCAGCCGTTGCAAGCTAATAGGCGGATAGCTTTAGAATCATTTTATATAACATAACATACATAATATAACACCCAACAGTCACATACATAGTCCTGATCCCACACTAGGATTTACTGTGTCGTGGATATCAGAAACTACTAGTACTATGGTACCATAACACCCAGACCCGGAACAAATATTTGCAGATCATACAAACATTTGTTCCGCAGCGGGAATCGAACCCGCAACCTCTCGCATCTCAGCCGGCTACTCGCACGACGCCTTTGATATGACTTTAAATGAGGCTGAACAGTGAACCTATTCATTTATTAGCGTTTACTTTAAGGTTGTTGCTTTTTCATGCAAACGTATTTGCACAAATATGGGCGAACAGAGTATAATTTTACACTAAAATGACTAAATTGGTTGAAGAAAACAGTGGATTAATAACGAAAATAACATCGACATTTTAGTCCATACAAGTAATTTCGATGTTATTTTCACTATTAATCCACTGTTTTCTTCAATCAAATATGATTTGCCGCAAATAATGACCAATACAAAAGCCAACAACAGTCATTTCAGCGTAAAATTATACTCTGTTCGCCCATATTTGTGCATATACGTTTGTATGAAAGAGCAACCACCTTAACAACGATTTACGGTTAAACATTAGTCGGCTCAAGGCTGACAGTGAAACTCTTTGATCAAGAATACAACTAGATTTCAGGTCGGCGCAAAAAATACGTCACGGAAGTGAACTTTTATTTTTTATTTGTATTTGTGAGAACTTTATTAGTGGTTCTTTAAGGTTGATTTCACACTAAATGTTGTTTAACCTATGTCTTTTCATTTCTAAGTGACAGGAGTAATTTATTGCATTGATCGTTTTTTGTGACGAATGATCGTAAGTATAAGGTAATATTTTGAAGATTTGCTACGTAAATAAATAAATAAATAATGCTGGACAGTTTACACAACATTATCTACACCCAAGCTAAGCAAAGCTTGTGTTTTGGGTACTAGATAACTGATATACTTAATACAATATATAACGTAGATAGTTTTTTTTGTATTATACATAGAAAATACCCAGAACACCCTGAACAAATATCTGCATATCACATAAATATTTGTTCCGAGGCGGGAATCGAACCCGCAGCCTCCGGCGTCGCAGGCAAACGTTCGCCCGCCCCGCCACAGAGGTCGCCACTTTATTGCTAGGTGTCATGGTTGTAATTAGGTTGAACTTAGAACTGTTTTCAAACTTTTATTTCAGTTCATTAGTAAACAAATATAGCTGTATAAGTATATATACCCACGCGGACGGTATTTAGCTTTGATTTTGTACGTGACCCGAAATCTAGTTGAATTCTTGATCGAAGTTGAAACTAGAAAAGTCTTGTCAGCCATTCTTTTAATGGCAGATTTCCCTGACACTGGTCATGACAAGCCTAGTTCCAACAGTGGGCATAAATTAGGCCTTCATGGTTATCTAACTATCTACACAAATTTACATCACAATATTATTTTACAGTACCAACTTTCACTGGTTTATATAATAAAAATTACATTTGGATACAATGTAAAAAAAAACACGTAAAATATTAATGTGAAAAATGGGCCAAGTTAGATACAAAGAAGCCTTGACGGCTTCTTCGATAAATAATAAAGGAATTGATATCTGACTTTCATCTTTGTCTCAGGGCGGCGGGCGCAGTGCAATGCCATATAGGGCGCGGCCTAGGTGGTCGTGATAATTTATCCGACGGGAGAGCGGAGGAATGTCAGTTATTGTGACCAACGCGTCGATATGACCGTCATGTTACAAATGGCTGTTAATACATAAGGATCTAAATATAAAAGGAATATTTTGTTGGTATTCCCTAATCTATAAACACTGCCACTAGACTGCATAAAGTTGAACATAAACAACCTCCTTTGGCTGTCGGGTAAAGTTCTGGATCTCTTCAATACCCATATCATGAGGATATAACACCAGGTGGCTAACTATAAGACAAATCTATACCTAATGCAGCGGTTTGCACTTCAAAAGAGGTCCATATCATCGTTGCACATAACTTCTAGGTAATCCCCATCGTCGTACTCTTGTAAGGCACGCGGGTCCTGCGGGGGTGGGGGGGAATTCGGTCGGTCGACGTGACCGTCCGTGTGACCGTCAGTGTCGCTTGAGCAGTCACGTGCGTCGGTCGCGGGCGACGGTGGCGGGTTGGAGCCGTGCTCTGATTGGACGATCGCCTCGCCGCGGGACAGTGACGGTATTTCTGAATCTGTGGAAGATAAATATTGCCAGTGAGTCATCATCATGGAGATAGGAATTCGTCCGGGGAAGTACTACCACCATACCTTAGTAGTAGTAGAGCTTTTTTGTGACAGAGTTCGTCCGGGGAAGTACTACCACCATACCTATTTCTACCGCAAAGCAGTAGTGTTCGTATTGCTGTGTTCCGGTTTGAAGGTTACGGGTGCCGGTGAAATTACAGGCATATGAGATTTTTCATCTTTATGTCTCAGGGTGGCGGGCGCAGTGCAATACCACATACGGTGCGTCCTTGGTGGACGTGACCTATGTGATAATGCACTGTTCAAAGGCAGAGGGTACCGCTTAATATCAGGTGGGCCATCTGCTTGATGCGTCATTCCAAGTAGTATATAAAAAAAAGGAATAACTTGACAGTAATAAGTTATTATCAGGGCAAAAGCCTCCCTTCCCTTCATCCACTTTTCGCGATTGAACGCAGTGACAGGCCATGAGCTTAGATGTGAGTCAAGCTCGTCGCGCCATCTCATTCTATTTTGATGACAATACAATATTACGGTGACAGCGAGCTGATCTGATGATAAAGGCAGAAGGTAGACAACGGAATTCCTCGATGGATAATAGTAGACGCAGATAGTATGTATGTAATGACCAATTGTGGTTGAAACAGTGTCGTAAAGGTACCTTACCTGTAAGACTCTGTTTGAGCTGTTCCATAACCTTCTGCCGAGTCTTCACCTTAGATTTCTTTATCTTTCGTTTGGATTCATTGCGTTCCTCGTTCATGATCTGGTTGACCTTGTCCTGCGGGACGGCGTCATCTCGCTTTAGCAAGAAGAAGTAGATGCCGCCGGGAGTGCGGCGCCGCGTGCCGTTCTGTTACAAAATGGTAAACGTTAGGCTGCGTCCCCAGTAGGCAAACTGTTCGCCGCCGACTGAGTTAGCGGCGTATCGGCTTAGTACGCCCTTTATATTTGAAATGGAGTGGTTCACAGTTTGCTATAGGCCTAGCGTTTAACTTAGTAGCCTCCTGAGGTATGGCAGCGGCACGGGAGGCGTGACATGTAACGTAAAGAACTGTCGGGCTACACACGTGATGAAAATTAGTGAAGATATATCTTACGATATTTACAAATAAGTACCTAAGTCATTGCGAAACAGAATAAAATACTTGTTTAAATAATTATTATATTTAATACTAATATCAATATTTTCAACTGAACTTTCAATTTATTAGCTTATGTCCATATCTCTACTTGAATCACTGTCAGTATGACTGGAATCACTTTCGTTATCTGAGTCGTTTATATCGTTTTCATGCTCGGCAGAATTTGGATCAGTTTCCTAACCTTGAAAAAATTATATACATTATAAACAACATCTTTAGTTTGAGCTCTAATCCGAGGACCCATCTTCGGTTGCTAATCTCGTGTGCGTCTTGTCTAAAGCGGCAAGTGACGTCTCGCGACATTTGACATAAGAAAACCACCACCCTCCCGTGCCGCTGCCATACCTCAGGAGGCTACTTATTTAAACGCTATAGCTATAGTTTTGCGCGTAACGCTGCAAATTGCTTAGAGTGAGCGCAAAACTAGCAAACTGTGAACACTCCATTTTAAATATATGGAAGGGCGTACTATTGTTGATCGAAGGGCATACTAAACCTATACGCTGTTAGCTCAGTCGGCGGCGAACAGTTTGCCTACTGGGGATGCAGCCTTAAAGTTATCCAAGAAATAAAACAAACGAGATAAAACAGCATTTTCCCGTAGCTGTCCCTTTCTGTCGTTCAGACACATCCTGCGCTAGAGAGAGAAAGATTGCTTGATAGCGCCCGCAGTCTTCAGCACTCATATTTCTCGCTCTAGCGAACAAGTTTTCAGAGGGTATGTTCGAATCAATCCTAGAAAGAGACGCGTCTAGTCTAAAGTCGGAAAGTGATTCAATGAGTGTTTTTTTTTTCCAACTTGTAATGACGGATCAAGCATACGGCCCGCCTGATGTTAGGCGGTACCCTCTGCCTATGATTAGTGTATTATCACATAGGTCACGTCCACCACCCTATGCGGCATTGCACTGCGCCCGCCACCCTCAGACATAAAGATGAAAAGTCTCATGTGCCTGTAATTTCACCGGCAACAACACCCTTCAAACCGGAACACAGCAATGCGAGCACTACTGCTTTGTGGCAGAAATAGGTATGATGGTAGTACCTTCCGGACAAACTTTTACACAAAAAAAGCTCTGCTACTATATAGTATAATACTGTGCCTAGGGAAAAACAGGGGCCTAATTCTCGTTTCAAGCGAGATGTTTAACGTCTCGCAGTTTTCATCTCTCTTGATTCTTGGAAATCTCGAGTGCAAAATCTCGCTCATTCCATTCACGCGTTTTTTCAAGCAAGATGGCTACGATCATCGATTATTCGGGAGAAAACTATTCGACTATTCGCGATTATTAATTTATTTTTTCAAAAATACGGCATAATTATTTTGAAAATAAGGTTTAACAGCATAAATACATTCATAGTTTTAATGAAGTGCTAGTTTCCTGACTAAATCAACCACTAATCACCTGATTCTCGAAATCGTGAGATCGACCTAATCGACTTTATGACGTCACATATATTCTCAGCATCTCACAGTTTTATATCTCGAACGAAATTCGTACGAGATACAACGTGTGGTCTTTATAGCATGTGAGATCTAAAAATCATGCGAGTTCTGTCTGTCATTCAAAGTCCGTACTTACTCCGTCAGTCAATCAACCGAAATTAGTATGTTGTGTTGTGTGCAAAATAAAGTTAACGTGTGGTGTGAAGTGAAATGAAAATAACACAGATTTCTGATAGGAGCCGAAAACTTTTCACAAAAAAAATAGACTGATTTGTAGATAGCATTGTGATAATATTGTGTTTTGATTTTGTGTGGTGTTAGAACTTATGTAAAAATTATGTAATCGCTTGACATTCTTTCACGACAAGTAACGAGATTTATCCGAATGAGCGAGATTTTTGCATTTGAGATGGGCAAGAAACATGCGAGATCGAAATTATGAGATTGTTATAAAATGTAATTGATTGGTTTAGTGCTAATTTTATTTTGTTACATGCTCCAAATCGAAAGAAGCAATTTTGACACGACGCATCTCGAATGATAAAACCTATCCCACATGGTAAATACCACACTTTTGTCTGCGAGATGCTGAGAATAGCAAAGTAAGTTTTTTAAGCGAGATATGACGTCATCACGCCGTTTTGATCGATCTCACGATTTCGAGAATAAGGCCCCAGGTTCACAGTCCTTTAAGTGCCATATACCGCAATCCCTCAAGAGAAAGTCTATAATCAGTGCCTGTTGCCAGTGATGACTTAAGGCACTGAGACGTGGCCGCTAACTGTTGGCCGCATAGGAAAGCTCAAAGTTACACAGCGGGCTATAGAGAAAGCTATGCTCGTAGTTCCACTACGTGATATAATCCGGCCGTAGAAGAACCAAGATCACCGACGTAGCCCTCAGAATTAGCAAGATGAAGTGGCAATGGGACCACCCCGATGGACCCCTTCGATCCCCTTTCGATGGACCAGACATTATAGAGGTAGCAGGAAGGCGGTGAATGGAGGCGGATCAAGACCGTACGTCGTGGCATTCTATGGCGGAGTCATATTGTCCAGCAGTGGACTTCTGTAGGCTGATGACGATGATGATATGCCATATTGGATTGAGCACTATGAAAGACAGCTTATAAAGATAAAAACCGAAAAGATAAAATGCATGGAATATTCGCAGCACAAGAGCATTCGTCGATTCTGCATACTACCCGTACGAAGTAACTTGAAACCTGGGACCTGGGTGGATTTTAAATGTACGGTGTGCAATTTTCAAAAATATCGAATGATAGTTGAGACGCGTATCCGTAAAAACATAACATAACACCCAACAGTCACATACACAGTCCTGATTCCACACTGGGATTGGATGTCGTGGGTATCAGGAACTACCAGTACCATGGTATCATAACACCCAGACCCGGAACAAATATTTGGAAATGATACAAACATTTTGACGACCTCTGTGGCGCGCCGGGCGTAAGTTGGCCTGCGACGCAGGAGGTTGCGGGTTCGATTACCGCCTCGGAACAAACATTTGTGCGATCGCAGATATTTGTTCAGGGTGTTCTGGGTATTTTCTATGTATAATAAAAAATATCTATCTATGTATTATATTGTATTAAGTACTAGCGACTCCCCCGGCTTCGCACGGGTAGCCCCCGGTGAAAACCTTATTTATTTATTATTATTTTTATTATTTGTCCCGCAGCGGGAATCGATCCCGCAACCTCTCACATCTCATGCGGCTACTCGCCCGACGCGCTACAAAGGTCGTCAAAGATGGTATCTGTACTGAGCGCGCAAGGCCAGTGCGGGGTGGCGGGAAGGGGGGCGCATTCCAGCGGAGTCTCAAGTTAATTCGTACGGGTTGTAATGTTAAGAAGAAACACTAAGGGCTAGAGAATTAAAAAATAGGTATTTGTAAAATCTATTGCTGTCGCGCAGACCTCAAACCTCCCCCCGCAGAGCGTGATAGAGACAACTGCAGCTTGGATCGACAATACCTATTAAAAGTATATATAATCAACGATTCGTAGTCCCCTGATTCCTTCTCCAAACGAATCCAAACTTTTATTTTTAAATTAAAAATGAAAGAAAGTTGTAACCTATGATTTAATTTTTTTATATAATCTAGTCAAATTTATTTTCAGTATGTTTGAACACAGCGGAAAATCTGACCATTTTTTTAGGTTTTTGAACGTTCATATCTCTTTTAATAATTAATTTATTAAAAAAAAGGAAAACATAGGGACATGCCACTGGTGGCCATAGATTGTTGGAAAAAAAAATGCTCTTCTGGCATTATCCAGGGAGAAAACAGGGGACTACGGTTGTATGGGAAAACGGCCGTTGTGTTTCCTCTTAATGATGCTATGTCTATTTGTTGTGTTCTTACCATAACTAGCATTCCCCCATCGGCCTCCACTCTCTGTGTTTCCTTGTATATCTCCATGGCCTTCCCAGCACCCAGGACTTGTACAATCCTCACTGTAATAATATGATGAGGAAGTTTAACCACTAAAAATAAGTTTCTTCTTTGCACAACATAAAAAAATAGTGATAATTATGTTATTGGTTCAGCTGTTGCAGTTTTATTGAGTAATAAACATCCAAACTAAAAACATAATGTGAAACTAAAAATAATTATTACTAGAAATTATTACTAGAAATATTATTGAATCAAAACTTTCTTTTTATCAAACAGTTACAGTTATCGTTGAAGAGAGGAGTTTTTTTTTTTTTGTTCTACTTGAATGACATAACATGCAGATGGCCCCACCTGATGTTAAGCGGTAACCTCCGCCTATGAACAGTGCATTACCTCATAGGTCACGTACACCTAGGACGCACCCTATGTGGCATTGCACTGCGCCCGCCACCCTGAGACATAAAGATAAAAAGTCTCATGTGCCTGTAATTTCACCGGTACCCTTACCCTTCAAACCGGAACACAGCAATGCGAGCACTACTGCTTTGCGGCAGAAATAGGTATGGTGGTAGTACTTCCCCAGACGAACTCTTTCACAAAAAAGCTCTACTACTACTAAAGTTCAAATCAAATCAAAATAATTTATTGCGTGTAGGAATAAGTATAATTATAGTTCAGACTTCGTGTGGTGGTGATGATGATGAAAACACTTTACGATGGAATTACTGATTTAATTAAATAAAGGTTACAAAATGTATTATCTAGACGGCAGTACGAACGTGACTGCCTGTACCGGTGGCGCGGGGCGCGGGGCGTAGTGAATTTGCTAACATTGCATTCTGAGCCCCTACAGTCATCCCCTTCTTAAAAAAAAAATTTTTTTACAAACCAAAAAAATATCATTCATTCAATTTAAAAGTATTACAAACGTGCCAAAAGCTTCACAAATGCAGATTACAATGTAGTTGTTTCTCTTACTAAGCATTCGCACGCTAGCTCGCCGTAACGTATCTAATTACGAGCGCTGCGAGTCATAACAAAACAATGGAAAATTTTAGGAATTGTACTTATAATTGAACAGTTCTTACTAACAATTTTGAAACACGTTAGTTATATAAAAAAAAATGCAATAAAATATGAATAAGAATTTTTCACAATAAAATATATCTTATAACAAAAATTCAGTTAACATGTTCATACATAGTCATGTCCTTTTACAAAAATTTTAAATTTGTTACATATATTTGTACGATCTGCAGAACGTCTGCTTCCACCAGAGTAAATTATCCGGGGTGGGAAACGCAAAATATCCCGTGAGGATAGACAAATATTCGATACGATGCGATGCGATGCTACTTTTCGTTCTACCAAATGCTACGAGATGCATTGTAAACTAATTACTAGGAGCATAATATCGCAAGTAATCAAAATATAACATTTAAATTCCCATTGACAAACATTAAGTCAAAGGCTTCACAATTACAGAATACCATATAGTCGTTCTGTCCGATAAGCGAAAGCTGAGTACTATTACATTACAAAGTATCAATTTCCGAGAACCTACGTATAACACACACAAACAAAAATGCAACGCTGTGGAATGTTCTTAATATTACGTAGTTACTTTGTACTCAAAACACAAAATACAATCTTTCGATACACAAAATTTTTTGTTCAGAGAAAAACATACAAAAAATTTAAAAAATGTGTAAAAAATTAAAAATAGTACACAAAATTTAACAAATAGCAAAAAATAAAATATAAAATATAACCACAAAATAAAATAAAACTGTTGTCGGACCTGAATATTATGTTCCACGCGATGCGATGCAAAGCGACGTTTCGTTTACCAAATGCTACGAGATGCATTGTAAACTAATTACTACGTGTTTAGCATCGCAACGCTACCAAATAAGACTGTGTTCACTGATTCTAAAATGAAATCAACAACACTTATTGTCACGGACGACGAGCCCTCTCATAGAAAATAGTTAACTTTAATGTACTAGGAAATAAGAACGCCAAGCGAAACGCAACGGATTATAGAATTTGTGCTTGCCCAAGCCGCAGCTAGGCGCGGGACTCTAGTTTGTATAAATATATGATCATTTTTAATAAATTGTAACGTTTCCGACCAGTCTAACTTTGTAACACCTACCTTTAAGAACATGTAAATAGAACTTGGTGAACGAACCAATATACAGTCCATATCAGCTTGAGCCAGAGTTTAAATTGACGAACCCAGAACATTCCCGATAGACCAGAGCATCACTCATAGTTTGATCCTATCGGAGCCAGATACCAAGAACCAGAGCAACATCGCAGCGCCGGAAGGATATCACTCATACCCAGGGTGCCCCGCAGACCAGCATCCGAGCACGGGTGTGCTTGAAGATCACCCAACGGTGCGACGTGCGACGTTGTCAATCCCAGCATCAGAGCACGGGTGTGCTTGAAGATCACCGAACGGTGCGACGTGCTACGTTGACAAGACCAGCGCCAGAGCACAGGGTGCTTGAAAATCACCCAACGGTGCGACGTGTGTGCAGCGTAGCCGTGAACAGCGCCGAACAAGGAGGATACAAAAGTGTTTCGTACGTATTACGCGGTTTCCCACGGCCTGTTCATCGGCCGTAAGGCTGGTGTTTCGGGTTGGTTGTTTCTTTGTACTACGGTTTCTTTGACAAAATAACACTGTTTCTTGGGGGAAATAAGTTAGGAGAGTCATAGTACGAGAATGGCGTCGAACACCAGGAGCCGAACCGCTGCCGAGGACAAGAAGGCACTACGCGTATACGAAGATTATCCCGCATCACCATCGGAGGATACCGCGCGGGCGCAAGGAGCCGCATCAACGGAACCAGGATCCGCGTCGGCGAACGTACTTCCAGCCGATATGCCACCCGTGACCACGACCAACGAGCCACCGGTTTCAGCACCACAGCGTCGAGAGCGAGCACCCTCTGTCCGATCACATAGCTCCGCCGCTAGCGCAACGGCACGTATCAGACAAGCTGAATTTGAAGCAGAACGACAACTTGCCGAGATCAAGAGGCAGGAGCTGCAAATTCAAACGAAGCTGATCGAGAAAAGGCTGGCGGCTGACGTTGCTATGATACGTGAAGAAGTTGAGCGAACTAGCGTACGCGCAGCAGAAGAAATAGAAACAGAGAGCCGAGTCACGGACTGGCTCCAGATCAACCAAAGACGGGGGGAGCCTAGAGATTCCGAACGAATGGATGACACAGATGATACAAGGCATCCTTCATCGAGCAGGGATATGACATCCGAGCGATGCCCGCCGATCACGCCGAACCGCGTCACTTTTGAAAACGAGCGACGCCCGAGATCCCCTACGCCCGCACGATCGCGAGACCGAGGGATCGATCGGCTAGCCGACGCTCTAGAAAAGATGTCCCGACAGAGGGCGCCACCGAGGCAAACGACAGATCTGCCCATCTTCGGTGGAGCTATGGGAGACTGGTTACCGTTCAAAGCGGCGATGCGAGAATCGACGCATCTACAAAAGTTCTCGCCGGCCGAGAACATCGCAAGGCTGCGATCATGCCTACGAGGTGAAGCGCGCCAAACGGTGTCGGCGCTATTGTATGCAGCCACAGAACCGTCGGCTATTATGCAAACATTAGAACAATGTTACGGACGCCCAGAGATGATCATAGACCAAGCGCTTGAAGACATCAAGAAGCTTCCACGATTGGGCACATCCGCTAGCGAACTGAACGCTTTCGCTATCAAGCTACAGAACATAGTGACGATAATCGGGGGTCTTGACGAACGAGGATACCTACAGAATCCAATGCTGGCACGTCAAGTTACAGAAAAACTGAGCCCGCATTTAAGATCAAAATGGTGTGACTATGCGGAAGACCACGGGAACCGAAGCGAACCGGAAATAGTCACGCTGTCCCGATTCCTTATGCGAGAAGCGGATCGCGCCATGCGTCATACGTACACAGCTGCGTTAGCGCGAAGCGCACCGAACACAATGACGTCATCGCGAGGCGCAATGAACGCAGCCACGACATCGCGAGGCGCAACGAACGCTCGAACCTCAGAACAACAGCCCCGGGTGAATGATCGTAACCGCGGAGCCGTGTATGCTACAACAGAAGCCACTAGGAACAAGAACGAATGTTTCTGTTGCGGAGCGGAACACGTAACCACTGAATGTGGTAAGCTCGCGGCGATGCCCGTGGACCAGAGATGGGAATGGGCCAAGGAAACACGCATCTGTTTCCGTTGCTTGAACAGCAAACACAGACGTTTCGGCTGCAAGAGCAAGCGATGCGGAGTGAACGAATGCCGTCATCCACATCACGCGCTTCTACACGCGCCAGACGCCAAGGAAAGGCACACTGAACTAACCAAAGATGAGGAATCAGTAACAACGGCATCGGCACATGAATCCGCGGAAACGAATCAAGTCCTATTGAAGGTGTGCTCGATCACGATAAAAGGCAGTAACGGGAAAGAAGTTCTCACGTACGCGTTATTAGATGAAGGATCCACAATAACGCTGGTTGATGAAGAGATCGCCGAGATGGTCGGAGCGCAAGGCCCGACACGAGCATTGAACATAATCGGAGTCACATCAAGCCAAAGAGAACCCGAAAGCCGAGTCGTGAACATCGGCATACGAGGGCGGGATCAGTCGAACTATCAGCCGATCAGAGCACGCACGGTGAAGAATCTGACATTAGGAGGTCAATCAGTCCGCAGAGCCGATCTTCAGCAAGCGCATCTGAAAGAGCTCAACCCAGGAGCCGTGTGCTATGCTCATGCGAAACCGCGCGTTCTCATCGGAGCTGACAACTGGCATCTCATTGTGACACGGAAGTTGCTAACAGGAAAAAATAACCAACCAGCTGCGTCGCTAACCCGGCTGGGATGGATTATACATGGAACGATCCCTAGAAGCACCATATCACAAGGAGAAACGGTTCTACACGTGCGCACAATGCAAGAAGCCCAAAGTGGGCGAATAGCGACCGACCGAGATAACGATTTGAACGAACTCGTTAAAACGCATTTCGACATAGACGCATTGGGCATTTCAATGAAACGAAAACCGGTACCCAAGGATGAACGCGCCAAGGAGATATTCAATCTTACCGTCAAGCGAACAGATGGTCATTTTGAAGTGGGACTACCTTGGGCTACCGATGACGTAATATTACCGCCGAGCTACGATATGGCATTACGCCGGCTACGCGGTATTGAACAAAAATGGACAGATCACCGGAGTTCAAGAGCGCATACACTGGGCAAGTGACAAAGTTGTTAGAAAAAGGATACGCAGTACCATGTGAACAGAACCACGACTGGAACTCACGGACATGGTACCTGCCACACTTCGCAGTCACAAATCCGAACAAGCCCAACAAAGTCAGAATGGTCTTTGATGCAGCAGCGCGCGCGAACGGGACTTGTCTTAATGACGCGTTGCTCGACGGGCCAGATCTCTTGCAAGCTCTCTACGGCGTCTTGTTCCGATTCAGACAAAAGCCGATCGCCGTTACTTCCGACGTTCGAGAAATGTTCCTTAGAATCAAAATCAGACCGGAGGATCGCGTAGCTCAGCATTTCTTATGGCGCGGCGATAACCGCTCAGAACCGCCGAAGAAATACTTGATGACATCCATGATATTCGGCGCTCGAAGCTCGCCGTTTCTAGCACATAGCGTGAGAGATAAGAATGCAACGGACCACAGGGAATCACATCCACTGGCATTCAACGCTATTACCTTAAATCATTATATGGATGACTGGGCGGAGAGTTTTGATAACGAGGAAATAGCTGCACGAACAATAGCCGAAGTACGAGAAGTACACGGAAAAGCAGGATTCGAGCTAGCAGGATGGAGTTCGAATCGCGATCATCTGCTGAAAGGAATTCCTATCGAAGACCGAGCGCAAACACCCAAAGAGCTGGCTGCAAATGCGGATCTGTATGGAAAAACCTTAGGAATTATCTGGATGCATACTACAGACGAACTCGCGTTTAATACCGCCATGCCGCGCGTGCCTGATGACGTAAAAACGCGAAACGGACGCCGACCAAACGCGAAGCCCTAGGAGCAGTGATGTCATTATTTGACCCATTGGGCTTGCTGAGTCCGTACACGATCACCGCGAAAATAATGCTACAAGAACTGTGGAAAAAGAAAGTAGACTGGGATGAACCACTACCACCCGAAGAAGCGACGACTTTCAGCGAATGGCAAGACGACTTGAGATACATAGCTGACCTACGACTACCACGCTGCTACAACACAAGATCAGATACGACTCAGCAACAGCTACACGTCTTCTGCGATGCCAGTGAACAGGCATTTAGCACAGTCGCGTACTGGCGTTTCGTAAGCAACGAAGGCGTGAGCGTAACGCTAGTCGCAGGGAAAGCTAAAGTCGCCCCACTGAAGTCGCAAAGCATACCTCGGATGGAACTACAAGCCAGTCTGATCGGCGCGAGACTAGCCACAGAAATCATCAAAAGTCATCAGGAAAACACCGAAGTGATCCTGTGGAGCGACTCAAAAACCGTGCTGCACTGGATAAGAAAAGATTCAGCGAGATATGCTCCGTACGTCGCTCACCGGCTCAGTGAGATCGCCGAACTAACACGGCCCGAACAATGGCGGTGGATACCTACGGCACACAACGTAGCCGACGACGCGACACGCTCCGGAAAGACGCAAATGCTAAGCAGCGACCGATGGTTCGTCGGCCCAGCATTTCTATACGAAAACGAAGATCGCTGGTCCGTGGAAATCGAGTCAGATCAAGAACCCGACGAAGCGTTAGTGACGTACGCAAAAGAAAAATCACCGCTCGTAGACATATCGAGATTTTCATCTTACGAACGCCTGATACGAACGGTCGCCTATGCACTCACGTTTATAGACAAGTGTCGACGACGCGCTAATGAGCTTAACATAAAACATATAAAACAAGCGGAACGCCTGCTCATTAGAGACGCACAACAAGAGAGCTTTTCCGGCGATTTAGAACGCTTAAAAAACGGAAAGAACATCGATCGCAGCAGCCGGCTCTACAAACTCGATCCGAAATTAGCCGCTGATGGGATAATCCGTTTAAACAGCAGAACGAACGCCGCGACAATACCCGACCACACTAAGGACCCCCCGAAAGAGGAAGTTTTAACCACGTTGATGACAGAAATTGAACATACGGTGAATTCGCGCCCGTTAACGCACGTGTCTGTGGAACCAGACGACCAAGAAGCGTTGACTCCGAATCACTTTCTGTTGGGCACCGCAGTCGGCGTACCATACGTAGGAGAATGCGACGTAGCCGATAAACGAACCTGGCGCGCCGCACAAGCTCTGGCGAACACGTTTTGGGTACGCTGGATCAAGGAATATTTGCCTACACTGGCCCCACGCGGTGACGTCAGACGAAAACAAAGGAACATAAAACCGGGCGAGATCGTCATCATAGCCGACGGATCGCTACCGCGGAACGTATGGCCTAAGGGGCAAATCGAGCGCGTATACCCTGGACCTGATGGCGTGGTGCGGAGCGCGGAAGTTCGTACGAGGGGAGGAATCTTCAGGAGACCTACAAGAAGACTCATCGTCCTCCCGATTAATGAAGAAGGCTGCGAAGATCTGCGCCGAGGGGAGACTGTCACGGACGACGAGCCCTCTCATAGCAAATAGTTAACTTTAATGTACTAGGAAATAAGAACGGCAAGCGAAACGCAACGCATTATAGAATTTGTGCTTGCCCGAGCCGCAGCTAGGCGCGGGACTCTAGTTTGTATAAATATTTGATCATTTTTAATAAATTGTAACGTTTCCGACCAGTCTAACTTTGTAACACCTACCTTTAAGAACATGTAAATAGAACTTAGTGAACGAACCAATATACAGTCCATATCAGCTTGAGCCAGAGTTTAAATTGACGAACCCAGAACATTCCCGATAGACCAGAGCATCACTCATACTTATTATCACATGACTTTATGCAACAGCACCATAGCACCTTCTCTTATAGCGTGAACATGATGCCAGTCACTCTCTGCAGTGGGACTGAGCCTCCTCGAAGTCCTCACTGGTCCTCCGGTGAGCAGCAAAAACCGGGCATAAGCGCGTAGAGTGAATCTGCAGGTCCAACTTTCCACTGTAGGACGTAGTCAGCACCTCAGATGTAGCTGCAACATCTCATTGTTTCGCTCCTGTAGAGTCCGTGGCTGGACCGCGGGTGGATGGTCATCTCTTCCCGGGCCATACATTGCCAATACTCGTTCTAAGGGCTTCTAGATGGTAGCTGGTAGTCTTCTGATGACGTCACCTTATGTCATTCCGTTGACCTTGCGTGGCGTCGCGTTGTGGTTACGTCATCCTGATGCAATTTTGAATCTGATATCTTGCTTTATCTATCTTTACCTTTATTAACGTTTACCTCCCGAGGCGTGGTTTTCGTCGGGAGGGAGTCACGCACGACATCACGATCATCACGTCGGGGTCACCAATGTAGGAATAAGTATAATTATAGTTCAGACTTCGTGTGGTGGTGATGATGATGAAAACACTTTACGATGGAATTACTGATTTAATTAAATAAAGGTTACAAAATGTATTATCTAGACGGCAGTACGAACGTGACTGTCTAACATTGCATTCTGAGCCCCTACAGCGTAATATGGGTTTGTTACAGAATGTTAATTTACTTTGAATTAGAATTAGAATTTAAGTTACTACCAGTGTAAATGTTATGGGCTCGGATAAGCCTAGCTCGATGTTTTGCTGGACTTCAGATCAGCTTGTTCATATGTATTGCATGAATCCAGTGCGAGCCAGGCAGTCACTAAGCCTCGAGGCTTATCTGACATTACAAGGTTATTGCCCGTTTGTAGCACATTATGGTACTAGTGTGTAATATTGGTGATTACCGCTGAGGCGCTTAAGAGAGCCGAAGACGGTAATCATCAATACACACGTGTATCATAAGACGTTTTTCAATACACTTGTGAAGAAAAAGAAAGAAATAGAAATACACACGCTGTGTAAGTAAATGTTCAACTGTGTCTATAACTGCTATAACTCACTAGTCAATGAAAAAGTCAAAGTTCTATTACAGATGTAAAACAGAAAAACACACTCTGTGTTAATTTTCAACTGTCTCTATAACTCAATAGCAATGAAAAAGTCAGTTTGATTACAGGTGTCATTATGTGCCTAATTGCGGTGAAATTAGAACCACTTTATGAGCAACGTTTTGAAAAAATAAAATTACATACGCCTTCTTCCCTGAAAGGGTAGACAGAGCCGCAATGGGTTTCTTTTCACTGTGGGTTGCACCATCGTGGAATATAGACGTGACAAGTCATCGCCGCCATTACCTCTCACGAGTGACTCTGCTAACGCTTTCTTCCAGTAATAACACATTCCATAATAAGCTAGCAGCTAGGACAAATCTTTTATCAACAAGTCCTGGTAATCCCTTAGTCGGCTTTTACGACATCCACGGGAGGAGACGGAGGGGTCTATTCTTAGGCCGGACACACCAAAGCACAAAATATTATTAGGATTGTTTAAATAATGAGATACTTACAAATTAAGTCTGTCTTCTCCTCATTCAATTTTGAAGCAATATCTGCAGCTACACTTGTTTCAGGGTCTGTTGCCATTACCAGCAAATCCGGCAGCAACCTCGGCTGCTGTTTCTCTTGAGGGAACTGGTGGCTGTTTACCCTCTTCCCGAGCCTTAACTTCACGTTAGATCTATCCGAGTTCTTCCTTTTGTTGGATGTTCTCTCGCTTACATCGTTATTTGTGAATACCTTCTTAGAATAATTATCATCTAATCTATACTTTATTGTGTAGTCATAAGATTCAATGCCTAAACTCCTCTTCTTGGTCACATCACAGCTGACCATGTCTTCTGTTAGGAGATCCTCCTGAAAGATGGAAGTTCTCGGTTTTAGAGACCCAAAGTCAAATGTATTTTAATCATTGAAACCACAAAGATAACTTTGAATTATTTTTTATTTAGACTAGGTTAATTAATATCAGGAGTTATACCTTTTCATTATAACCAAGCCTAGAAGAATCAGGTAACAAACATGTTTTTTTTAAGAGCTATAATCACACTAATGTTATAAAGGCGAAAGTTTGTGTGTGTGTAGTGTGTTTGTTACTTCTTCACGATGAAACGGCTGGACGGATTTGGATGAAATTAGGAATGGTGATAACTGGACTCGCAGAATAACACATAGGTACATTTTTATCCCAATATTCCCACGGGATCGAGACTTACGCGGGTAAAACCGCGGGGCGCTGCTAGTATTGTATAATTCTGGATAATTTATTTGTAATGTTTGTATGCCTAACATGCCGAACTAGAGATGCTCATTTTCTAAACCAAACATCCAATGTAGGTAGCTTCTACGAACAATAAATATCATTTATAGAATAGAATAGAATAGAATATTCTTTATTGCACAAAATAAACAATGTACATAGGCGAACTTAATGCTAAGAAGCATTCTCTACCAGCTAACCTTTGTGTATTGTGGATACATTTATGTAGGTAGTGCACAAAAAAGCGATCATACGGTCATTTATCATTTATGATTGATCAAGCCCATTATTGTGCCAGTCAAAAGAACCAGCATTTATCATGGATTGCATTTTGTTTGTAATCAATATATATATATAAAATCGTTGCATGACTGACTGACTATCAACACACAGCCTAAACCATGGTAAAAATTTAGAATCGTTTGGCAGGAGGAGGAGAGGGAGAGGGGGGTGGAGAAGGGGGAGGGGTACCCCCTCACCCCTGGTACCACTCCCATAACAAGGTAACTTATAGTTTTCGAGAAAAATAAAAAGAAAATTTTGAGGTTAAGTATGAAATTTTGGTAAAAATTTACAATCGTTTGGCAGAAGGAGGATGGGAGAGGGGGGGAGTGGGGGATTTGTACCATCTCGCCCCTGGTACCACTCCTATGCAAAGGTAACTTACAGTTTTCGAGAAACAAATAAAGTTTTTTTTTTGGTTAAGTATGATATTTTAAATGTCGGACTCCGGTATGTGCTCCCGCCAGTACTCTCGCGAGGTCGCCCTTGAGTGTCGCTTCACCCACTCGACCTTTTCTACGCTACGGAGGTCACAGGCTCGCTTCGCTTGCCAGCTACCCCCTTCACTCCGCTCGCGGGCTTGCTCCACTCAAGATCTCCCACGCCAGCTACTGGCTCCACGTTTTTATATACACTCTAGGGGCGTGACGGACAGTACCACGTAAAGTCAGGGTGCTCCGTATCGGTTCTGCCACTCTTTTCGGACCCAACCAACTATTATCGGGGTGCTCTGTGTCGAGTCACACAGTCAGTCAACAATAAAAAAACTCAGGAAGTTACATTCATTTTAGATTTATAAAATCCATAATTTATAACATTAATTAATTCCTCAAAAGGATCTCTCTTATTTCTTTCAACATCCCTTCTCCACAGAAAGAGGTATTAAATCATTTAATATTATCATTTTACGTTCGGATTTTGTAAAAATTTCTTTATTATTTTTCTTTAAAAGCACAAGTTTCCTGGACAAGGGGGCCGAGGCTGGAATTTCCTGCACCCTCCCTGCAAGTTGGCGATGACGCCCGTAACATCCGACACTTCCATTTCCAAAATTTCATACTTAACCTCAAAAATTTCTTTATTTTTTTTTCTCGAAAACTATAAGTTACCTTGTTATGGGACTGGTACCAGGGGCAAAGGGGTACCCCTCCCCTTCTTCTCCCCCTACTCCCATCCTCCTCCTCCTGCCAAACGATTCTAAATCCAACCCGTTTTTTTTTTTATGTTCCTTTTTATCTGTATCGGCTGTTTAGCCATAATCAGATGTTTTCTGGGTTTATGTGGTTTAGGTGCAATTCCAATGAATAACACCGTTTCATTTGAAGAACACTGGTTAGGTTCTCTGCTTAGAAAAATATTGTATCAAATAACTTACTTGCAGAGCCTTGCACCACACATTGTATTTAGCCTTCTTATCTGGCTGGGCTTGCGATTGAGGCGGGCGCGGTCTGACCTTCGTGCGCTTGGGGCGTCTCCTGAGCTCCTCATCAGAATCACTGCACGAAGATTCTTGCGCTGACGCTTCGTCGCTCTGTTCATCTTGTATCTGCATGTGCACTAGAGAAGGGGGGTTGAAAGCTTCAGGCCGAGCCAGCGGGATATAAGTTCCATCTTCCACATCAGAATCATCCAGCTGAAACGAAATACGCTATCGTAACTTGCACCAGAGACGTCATTGCACTTTGAATGCATTTTTCTACAATTGAACTCCATTTGAAATATGAGCAGGAACAGCGATAAAGGATCAGTCACGAAAACGGGTAGCTTAGTTATCGGACCTACGTTATTCGTTTATTCTAAGGTAAAACACAACGCAATAAAAAGAAAAATGCAATGACAAAATTATACTATCTAACCTCCCCTTCCTCGCGTTCTCGGGCCACTTCGATGTCTAGTTCTCCTTCTGTTGTAGACATCATCCTCAATTGCTGGTAATAAGTACGAGTAATAAATGGAAAATCATTAAAGTATTCAACGAAATGTAACAAATTCCGCCTTTTTTAGCGCTCAGATCGCTCACCCCATAGACGTAGAATTTTTTCGCTACGCTAAATAGACAAACGAAGCGTGGGAGAGAGAAGTCATTTTTAAATGTACCCCGTGCAAAAAGAAAAGTGACAGCAACAATGTATTGAATGTGACCAGTGTGACCGTTTTTGGTATTTTCAGTACTAAATTGGTATAATTTGGGCTCCGTAAAACTGATCTAGTTTTTTGTTGGTATAATTTCAAAATCTGGTATTTTTGGGTACAATTTTTAACTTAGAAAATGTTTTAGCGTATTTTCCGCACTATTTTTTGTTTGTTTCAAAGTTTGTCAACAAAACACTCACTGATGCACCAACACAGTTCACAGATTCTATCAAAATATAGAAAAGTATTAAATAGTTTATGGTTCGGAATGATTTAAAGTGCTGCCTGTATTTTTTTCCATAGATGGAATACATTTGTACACAATAAAAACATGCGATCGAAAAAAAAAATGAAAAAAAATGCACTATAAGCAATCTGTAACCAAAGAAACATGAGCGAATCAGTCTACAAAATATGTGTATGTATGTGTATGTGTAAATATAATTGTATGTGTAATAACACATACAATTATATAAATTATATAAATTCTAAATAGTCAGTATTGGACAAGTTTTTTTAATAAATATAATAAATAGAAGATTATAATAAATCCAATTTTAACATATCTGTTTGTTTGTTTGTTCTTCTTTCACGATCCAGCGGGGAAAGTTAGTTTTGGTTGGTATATTTTTAGTATAATCCAGCTTGAACTTTGGTATTATTTAGTACTGGCAACATAATGATTTTAGTAGATCACCTTTTTTTAAAACGGTCACACTGAATGTGACATGTTTTGCTTGAGTACATGCCCATACCGGACGGTCTCTTGTGCAGTTTAACTAATTTCGTAATTTTTTTTGTAATCTTACTATTAAATAACAAATATTACTTTGTATAACAATGGTGTCATGTTCAGTTTGTAACTGTGAATATACAAGACGTAATTATCCGGGAAAATACACGTTTCACAGGTAAATAAGAGATTATTGGTAGTTCGATTGTATTGCTTATTTTATCAATTCTGCTTTAGTAAATGGCCTAAAAACCAGTTTCATTCGTAGATTAGGACTTTCCCTTATATTTTTTATTAATATTTCGTTGCTGCACCTAGAAATAAACAATATTTAAGATCTAAGATCCCACCTATAAATAAAACTGCAATATTTATGGGTCAATAAATAATAAAGGTTTATTTATTAACTGAGGTTCGACCATAGATTTAGTATATGTACTAGATCTACAATCAGAGATCGAAGATGGAACCAAAAAAAATATGTGCACGTGTTGGTGAAAGTCTATGTCCGAGTTAAAAATAGTGTTGTCCTCGACCAACACTTTTACATTGTCGATAGAATTCAACATCCGTCCGTGATGTGTATGGTAGATAAATACATCTTAATGCAGATTAAGTCTTTCATGAATAACACAGTTTGGCAGATTTGACGTCATAAAGAGAATTTTGAATACAGTTAATAAATAAACCTTTATTATTTATTGACCCCTATATATTACAGTTTTATTTATAAGTGGGATCTTAGAGTTTACCTTTTAAATTTAAACTTAAAATGTTTGCTGCATATACCTAGTGGAGTTCTTATTTGAGTCCATCCCACTCTTCTTATAACCGATAACCATTTTTCTCGTAGCAAAGGATTACTTGGAAATCTGAAAGCACAAAAACATTTTATATCAGCCGTGCTACGCCCATATAATTTTTCACTCTGTTACTTTATCTATAGACAGTTTGTTACCCCAAAGTTTATTATTTTTCAAGTGTGAACCACGCTTTATGGATAACATTAAATTTAAATGTAACCCAAAAATTCCGTTCCAGTGGGACTCGAACCCGCACCCTCGCCTGTCATCGGCGATGCCTTAAACAATTTAGCCATAGATCGAGCTATGACGCTGGAGACGAAATTTGTGGGCACTATCAACTCGGCTATAGCGCCAAGTTGATAGTGCTGTATCTACAGGTGTTTCATTGGAAACCTTCTGTTCAAAGTTCGAAAGTAAAGGCATCGCTGATCACAGGCGAGGGTGCAGGTTCGAGTCCCGCTGGAACGGAATTTCTGGGGTATATTTAAATTTAATTTGTTACCTATTATTTTGTTAAGCAGAAATAAACAATATTTATTTATAAAAAATAAAAAATAAATATACCCTTTCGGGAAAAAGGCGTGTGTACAACAACGTAAATATTTACTCCAAAATATCTACTACACAAACTGCAATAAAACACCCGTGGTGCTTTAAAGTTACCTTTTCAATAGTCAATACAAAAACACACACCTCAATGTCCACCTGGTTATTATAGAGTTTTTTAAAAACGGTAAAATGTTAACAGAGCACACATATTTACTCCAAACAAAGTAAACCTCCATTCTAGGATGGACAAAAATTTAATTTATAGTTAGGTATAGTGCGCTTCATGTAAAAAGTAGTAAACTAGGTAGGCACTCATTGAATGCATAGGTATACATCTCTTAAATAAGTAGAAAAGTAAGTAATCTCTTAAAACGAACGCTGGAACGCCTGAAGAAGCTTGACCGCCAGCGTTCTTTTTACATGATGCGCATTAAACTACGATATAGACTGCAACAGGACTATCGATATTTCTGACGTCATCACTTGGTCAAGCCCTATCGTAATCAAACATTTTTATATTTTACATAAAATATTGTTTATTTCTAGGTGCAGCAACGAAATATTATTAAAAATATAAGGGAAAGTCCTAATCTACGAATGAAACTGGTTTTTAGGCCATTTACTAAAGCAGAATTGATAAAATAAGCAATAAAATCGAACTACCAATAATCTCTTATTTACCTGTGAAACGTGTATTTTCCCGGATAATTACGTCTTGTATATTCACAGTCACAAACTGAACATGACACCATTGTCATACAAAGTAATATTTGTTATTTAATAGTAAGATTACTACAAAAATTACGAAATTAGTTAAACTGCACAAGAGACCGTCCGGTATGGGCATGTACTCAAGCAAAACATGTCAAATTCAATACATTGTTGCTGTCACTTTTCTTCTTGCACGGGGTACATTTAAAAATGACTTCTCTCTCCCACACTTCGTTTGTCTATTTAGCGTAGCGAAAAAATTCTACGTCTATGGGGTCGACCACGAACAACTTGCGAAAAAGTATTCGTATGGTTAATGTAAGCATTTTGTATGAGATTTGATCCAGCGCCCCTACTGGACGTAAATCGAACTAAATTTGGCATCACGAACGGTTTACCATACTATCGCGTCGCCTTCGTATCGTATGGGTATCGTTACGTAAAGACATTTGTATGAAAATTGCGATCACGAACCTTGCGTTAATGTAAGCTCGAAGGCTGGCTATCGTCATGTCATCGTAAACTTACGAATGTTTATTCACTTAGATTTTGTCAGTGAGAAAAGATTCGTAAGGAATTAAAATTAATATTTTTGTATATTCCTAGTGTTTTTAAGTTTGTGAAGTAACTTTGTTATGTGCTTGTTGTTACTACTTACCTATCTATAATGTTGTGATATGGTACCTACTCGTTTAAGAAAAGTTGAACTAAATAAGAGGTTGTAAAACTTGTGTCTTTGTATTTTAAAATATTTACCTGTAATTTTAATAAAAGTATGTGAACATGTAACGAAGTGCGTTGCATTACTATCTTGCTGCTAGATTAATTGAAGAAGAAAGAGAAAACAGGTGAACATAATCAGATAGGTAGTCGGTAAGGTACCTACATGGCCTACCTTTGTTTTCACATCGTTACTATTGAATACTAGCTGTTTATGTACAATTATCGTGCACCAGGTTCGCCACGCCTGTAGGATACCCGCCACACTAGCCTTAATCATATCATTCGCCGGTCCTTTACCAGCGTCTACATTCTAGCCATTCTAGAACCGAATGGTCTGCTACGTGACGATGGTAAGCGGCCTGACGGCATGACTCTTGTTCCGTGGCAGAAGGATAAGCCTTTGGTGTGGGACGCTACGTGCGTTGATACCCATGAGCCATCTCATCTGTCTAGGAGATCAGGCAGGGCTGGTGCAGCGGCAAATTTGGCTGAGGACTGACTTTCATAATTCTTTCAGGGCGTCTGATCCAAGCTACGCGTGACCTGAGACCTGGCTCTTATCTGGCTCAACGAATTAGTATTGCCATTCAGCGTGGCAATGCAGACAGCATCTTATGGACGCTTCCGTCTGGTAGTGATTTGGATCAGTCGAGCTACCTTTAGATCTAATTTTTTACCTTTATGTGAAGTAGTACCTAGGTATAGACTTGTAATACTTGCTACCTAGATACCTACCCATGTAATGTTGTAAATAAAAACCCAGCACTCAATCAAAAGTTTACTTTATTGCTTTTCAAGATACCTCACAATAATAGGTAGTAAACAAATCAACATTTACCTATGTACCTACAATTTGGAGCCATCACTGTTTAGCACTTCTACCAACTCCTCTTATCTTGTATGAAGTAACGGCCACGAGGACCCATTTGGGGTTTGGATAAAACTCCATATGTAGAAAATATCTGCTTTAAGCTACATTAAATTACTGCAAAAACCAGATTGGTAAGCTCCGATTTACCAACCAACAAATGCATAGGTAGGAAAAATTATGTATCTTTTCCATATATTCTAGCTGCATTAGGTATATGGCAGTTGGCGCGTTCTCATTGTTTTTAGGTAGGTATTATAAAAACACAACTTTACATTGTATACAATTGTATACAGCTTCACAAAATCAAAGAAACGAAATGCAAAAAGAAGAAATAAATACTACGCATTGAAATGCCAATGATGAACCAAAGATAATTTAACCAAATAGTACAATTAATACTTCTACCATGCCAAAGAGCAAAGTAATTGTAGGCATAATGAACGTTTTTGAATGAACTATTCGTTCAAAATTCATTCAATTTGATCAGTTTTCAATTAACCGTATCCACCACTATTTACGCTGAATGACGTCACCCGCGCAATCCTCTGGTATTGTCGATATGCGATAGAAGGTGCTTTGTGATACCAACTATCACTAACGTGCGTAAAGGTATGGTAAACACGAAAGCTTTACGAGACGATTACATTAGATGTTCGTGATTGAGGCACTGTATTCAAAATTCTCTTTATGACGTCAAATCTGCCAAACTGTGTTATTCATGAAAGACTTAATCTGCATTAAGATGTATTTATCTACCATACACATCACGGACGGATGATGAATTCTATCGACAATGTAAAAGTGTTGGTCGAGGACAACACTATTTTTAACTCGGACATAGACTTTCACCAACACGTGCACATATTTTTTTTGGTTCCATCTTCGATCTCTGATTATAGATCTAGTACATATACTAAATCTATGGCTCACCCACTCAGGCCATTTTCTAGTGATGTTAACAAATAATCGATTTATTATTTATAACAAATCGTTTTTTTTTACAGATTATTAATAGCGATTATTCAACAATCGTTTTTTTTTTATATTAACTTCTGTGTTTTTAGATTTGTGATGTGTAACATCTTTCCTCTTGCTTTCCTGCAATCTGTGCTGTGGTGGGAGTGATTTCGTGAAACGCGACGGGGTGTGCAAAGTGTATCCACGATGGTCAAGCGTCAAGCCACAAGCACGTACAGACCGTTCACCGTAAGATGTCCCCTGCCGTGGTTGACACTATTCCCAAGGCATCTTACAGTGAACGGTCTGTATATTCAAAAGTGTTTTTTTTTTGCCATTCGGCTTGTGTCAAAAGGTATACAATCGTCTAGAGTGAAAAGGTATACAATCGTCTACGTGCTCGAGAGTACATAAAGGTGGAGGGATTCATAGCAGTGCTGCCTACCTAGCAATGTCGGTACCTGTAAAAATAGTACCGTACCACGGGCAATAAACGAAACGAAGCATAGAGAAGCTAGAGCTGCATACAATGACATATCATAACATAATTATAACAACACTCAACAGTCACATACGTAGTACTTATCCCACACTAGGATCCCATTATTGTTATGATTGTCCAGGATTGTTGTTAGCATAACACCCAGACCTGGAACAAATATTTGCAGTTCATACAAACATTTGTCTCGTAGCGGGAATCAAACCCGCAACCTTTCACATCTAGCTGGCTACTCACCCGACGCGCTACAGGGGTCGTCAATAACAATCGCCAAATATTCATAAAACTTGTTCTGGAGCTACGTAGCATCAAAAAACATGCAAACATTAGCTTCGGCTGTGGCTAAGTATGTTGTTAATTATTTCACTAAAATTGCATAAAATCGATTAATTTGTAAAAAAAACGTTATTAGGTAAAAAAACTATTTATTGGTAATCGATTTTACTGGGACAGATAAATCGATTATTAAAAAGTCGATTAAATTACCGCTAAGTCACATCCCTGCCCCTTTCTTCTTCTTCTTCTTTTTTTGGCGTGTTCAGCGGACCGGTAGTGGTGCCACAAGAGTTTGCCAATGACAGGTGATTAACTTGACATAAAACCAAAAAAGTGCTGGGAGTTTGAGGAAAGATAAAGGTACGGTTTAAAGGGAGAATCGTACGAGATTAAGTAATACAAATTGATTCAAAAAAAAACTGAAAAAAAAACTAATACACATAACAACAAAACAAAATATTCACACAATCAATATACATACAAAACTATACACATAATATACATTTATATTGTACATGATCTTACAATTTTATGTTGTTTCTACTGATAAATTTACACAATATACATATAAAGCGAGTATATACAAGGGATAAAAGGGATTTAGAGGAAAAAGGACGAGGGATTTCTCGGGGAGAGACATCAAACAGAGATGCCACTTTCTTGACTTCTTACAAAGCAAACTGTCAAACTAATGTCACAACATGTACTCTTTTTTAAATAGCTTCTAATAGCCCTTGCACACGTACGCCAATTCGACAAACGGACGATCATGGATCCCATCATCAGAACCAGATTTTGATGAAAATGGTACAAATCTGAAGACTTGTCCTTTCAAATAAAAAAAACAAAAAACAAATCGGTTCTTCTTCCATGTTTTTAAATGACGGAGACTTAGATCCATGGACTTTACTACGTCCATGCTTAGATCATTGCAGGCCTCCGTACCGTCGATGGACGGAGATATGAAGTAACAAACATGAGAACCTCCTCCTTTTTATTGAAGTACGATAAAAAAAGCGCTAAATCTTCATCTTGTTACTCGATGAAGTAAGGTTGACTATGGGCGCTCGTGCAAAACTCTTCAGGCTCTATCAATTAGGGTGGGTGCATGGCTGGGTGATTGCCGTGGAAAAAATAATCACTCATGGACTTAAATACTACGTCCATGTAATCACTACAGATTGCTAACCGTAAGATGGCACCTGCCATGGAGTATTTATTTTACTATGGTTGGCACTATTCCCAAGGCATATACACAGACTAAGAGAATAACGCAGGGGACATCTAACGGTGAACGATCAGAGGGCCTACCACAGGTTTGTCTAAGTTTTGCATTCGGTATCCCGACTATCGAATTCCGAGTCGATATTTGTTTTTATGTATGGTTTTATTGAGTTTCCCAACAAGTCCGCTAGGGGCGCTCATGTTTTTCTCCATACAAAAACGTCATTTCGACTCGCAATTTGGTATTCGTTATTCCGAGTTGTAACAAATTACAAACCTGTGGTAGGCCCTCTGTAGGTACGTGGTCACTGGCACAGACAACTAGGATGCTGTGACTGGCTGGTTTTTAATAGTAGGTAGGTACCGGTCACAAAGTACCTATATGGTACCGGTATTCTTTGTTTAAAAAGTTGCTAGATTTGACGTATTTCTGGCGAAAACATATAAACATCATTTACATTATATTACTTTCCTCTATGCATATAATATAATTATGATCCGGGAAATCAAATTTCCACACGGCTTCGAACTCCCAAAATGAAAACCCTAGGATTATTATCAAGCGTCCTGATTCAGGACGCGTTCTTGATTAAATAAAAGTTGTACCGATTTCCCGTACGGGTCCACTCCTGGGTAAGTTCAACTCAACAAACTGACCTCCATCATAGCTGGGAAGACTAAGGCCGAGATAACTAGATCTTACTAGCACGTACTAATGCAGTTAGTCTATGCTAATGCGTAGCATTACCCCTGTCACTTTCACACACATGTAAAATCACGCGTGCTAGAGAGAGACAGAGACAGTGCTAAGCAAGTAAGTGCTAAGTTAAGATAGGACCACACTAGGCGAAACTGCACTGAGCGACACGACGCGCGACGCGACGGACGCGTCAAAATATTTTGATATGAAATTATATGAGACAACACACAGCGGCAACGGAACTACACTGCAACAGAACTGCGCGGCAAAGTTGATCAACTGACAGTCTATTTATGACGATCATAAAGGTAAGACCTCTCTAGGCGGAACTATGCGGGAGCGGCGCGGCAAGGATGGCGCCACCATACCTATTTCTGCCGCAAAGCAGTAGTGCTCGCATTGCTGTTTTCCGGTTTGAAGGGTAAGGGTGCCGGTGAAATTACAGGCACATGAGACTATTTATCTTTATGTTTCAGGGTGGCTGGCGCAGTGCAATACCAAATAGGGTGCGTCGTAGGTGGACGTGACCTATGAGGTAATGCACTGTTTATAGGCAGAGGGAACCCTACAATGGGCGTGGCCTGACGTTTTTTTTATTATTTGTACCTACCTACCTACCTACTTTCGGGTGTTGAAGTAGGTATATTCATAATTTACTTATTTTTGGTTTCCCAGACTCGCCCTGGTGAAGCCTATAGTCATGGTGACGCGCTTTGGAGTCGTCGCCGTAGGGATGATGGTGCCAGCAACTATCGCGACAGTCTTCGGGGCTTTAGGCCGGGGCGATGGAGGAGAATGTGCTGAGATCACTGCCCTTCGATTAAGAGTTTAGTATTACTTGTGTTACTGGACCAACCATCCCACTATGATAAATGTCAAAGTTCTGGTGGTTCGATGTTCGTGTGTTTGTTACACAATCACTCCGGTTTATATATACAGGGACCCATTTTCACATCAAAAATAAATAACTTTTCAGTATGTCAATGGGTGCCATTGGAATATTCTTGATTACATTCGCGTATCCCATCCAGTGCTATCCCACGATGCAGAACATTATTGAAATGATCAAGAACCATGATGAGCAGCTCGAGCCGACTGAAGTGGAACTAAAGGTATACGAGTACATCGCCAGACCCTGTTGTGTGTTGTTAATTTGCGATTACATAGTGCCCAATTCCAAATTGCGAGTTGAATTGTGTACCTCAAATGAATATGATGACCATTCTAGCGCGGAGGGCTCGCAGCCGGCTGGTATGGTGGTAGCGGGTTCGATTCTCGCAGCAGGAAAAATGATTGTAGCATTCGTTCGGCACGCATGCACGAACTGTCGTGCAGACGTTCTTGACGAATGTTACGAAGGGACCTTGGAATGGTACTTCTCTTGGCCACGGGATCATGCGTGTACAGCTTGACCGATTTCGCTAATATTTTTATTGTTGTGTTCTTTATTGTCTGCAGAGAGAACAACATAACACCCCTACAGTCACATACACATACACACCTAGTCCTGATCCCACACTAGTGTCGTGGGTATCAGAAACTAAGTATGGTACCACAATACCCAGACCCAGAACAAATATTTGCAGGTCATTCAATTATTTTTCCTACAGCTGGAATCGATCCCACAAAATTGATTTACTTTTGTAAAGAAACGATAATTGATACAGCAATATACACTTCTGGACACATCTATTGGCCCACCTTAGAGTTTAGGTTTCTATGGCCCCTACTTTAATATGATTGCTAGATTGAACAAAAACTATTTATGCAGTTTTAAACCTGATACATTTTACCATCTTTTTCAATTGTATTGTTTTAAATTTTGAATTCAGAATACCACACAACATGGAGCTACGCCTAACAAGTCGGGTATGCGCCTTGATGAAGGCAGTTGATTTTTGATTAAAAAACATGTTTTATCAAATAAAGGATTAATTTAATAACGCGTGTTGCCTCCATGGGCATCTACGACAGCTCTCATACGATTAGGCATAGAGTTTATCAACCGCTCTATGAAATTTTAAGGGATCATCTCCCATTCCTCTTCTATGGCAGTTTTCAACTCCTGCATCGTCTGGGCAACTGGCTGACGAGCCCTAACACGTCTTTTTAGCTCGTCCCACATGTGCTCAATCGGGTTCATGTCTGGGCTTCTGGCTGGCCAGTCCATAACTGTGATGTTCACATCCCGAAGATATTCCGTGACGATGCCGGCCGTATGGGCTCTTGCATTATCATGCATAAAAAGGAAATTTGGGCCCACATGGTCCACGTATGGCATCACGTGAAGTTCTAAGCACTCACGAATGTACCTTTCAGCATTTAATGTTGGCAGCCGTGGTCCCGTAATAACCTCAAGTTGAGTTTTGCCGCTCGCGGATATACCGCCCCAGACAGTCCATGAGCCACCGCCATAAGCAACCCTCTCTTCAAAGCAGCATTGTGCAAAACGCTATCCCTTACGTCGGTAGACCTTCTTCCTTCCATCATTGCCATGTAACGCAATTTTAGACTCATCAGAAAAGAGAACACGGCTCCAATGCTGCTGAGTCCAATTTAAATGAGTGCGCGCGAAATGAAGACGCGCTGTTCGGTGGGCTCGCGTTAGTTTGAGGCCATTAGCTGGCTTGTATGGTACCATATCGCGTTCTTTTAACCTTCTCCGAACAGTTCGAGCGCTCACAGATACTCCGTGGAAGTCGCGAAGCTGGTTTTGTATCTCAATGGAGGTAAGGTGACGATTTCTCAAGCTAGTCGTCACGATGAATCGATCCTGCCTTTCAGTTGTGATCCGAGATCGTGGCCTTCCTTGGCGACGAACAAAGCCGCCAGTCTCTAGGTACCTCCGATAAACATTTCGGACCGCAGATCGACTTAAATTAAGTTGAGCACTCACATTTATTTGGCTGTGTCCGGCCTGGATAAGTGCCACAGCTTGGGCGGCGACTTCAGGCGAAGTATCCATAGATTATTGATAGAACGTCACTTTAATGTTAAGAATAAGTAATGTTTGTTGCAAAACCAAAGAAAAAAAACACACTTTCAAGAATTAAATCCAAGGGTGCGTTCCGAGTCACGCTATAATCGATGTGATCGCTAATATTAGCGTTCCGAAACGCTGTGAGCGCGACTACGATATTGCGTGTGACGTCATGAATGACGTCATTAAATCCGCCATATTGCGATTACACCGACCATGCCCCAAACCGATATTACTGTGAGCGCTACTGTCAAAGTGACAGACTACAGAGGTTATTGATAATATCGTTTATAAAGCGTTCCGAGTCACGTCAACGCTCAAACTGCCATAAGCGCGATTTCTGAATCGGAGCGCAAAATAGCACCGTGATCGCTCACATCGATTTTATCGCGACTCGGAACGCACCTCAAGTAAACCAATAAAATCAAGTTTTCTTAACCTAATATAAATTTATAGCTAGGACTAAACGAAACTGAAAATGCAAGGTGGGCCAATAGATGTGTCCAGAAGTGTATAAAATATTTTGTAAATAAAACTTGTACTGTTATTTATTCTGTGATACTCATAGATCTAGCGTAGCGAAAATTCTACGTAGGGTCGGCTCGCTAGTTTACGGCCTCTTAGTGGACTTGGCAACTTTAAACGGTCAGAAAAAAATAATGTTACTGTTGATAATCTGTACTGATAATGTATTTTGATAGATAAAATATTGTAGTTTCTGATTTCAAAACTGTTTGAAGCGAAGTGATCTTAGTTTTTTTTATAATAAATTTTAATCCCAAAAATTACCAAAACGCTAGTTTTCGGCCACAAATTTCAGTATTCGGCCACATGGTATTTAGTTTTACTTATAATGGATAAAAAAGTAAGACGAAGCTATTATATTTACATTAAAAACTCGTTTTTTCGTAAAAATGTTTTTAGGCCTCACCAGAAAAACTATAAAAATAAACAAAATCAAAGTTTGACTTTGTTTTTTTATAATTTAATTTGAAATGTCCTGTTAGGTAGAAGTTTAGGTACTCACTTCTCTGTCTTATATTTTTTAAGTCTTTAAATTTAAATCCTTTTATTACTTAATATACATTTTTCTTTTTAATTCTTTTTTTCTTTACTGTTGAAATAGTAATTACAGTTTTTTTTATTGTTAACAACCACAAGTCTTGCATCATCAACTATGGTTTTTACAATAATTATCATGTTTATATTTTCTCGATCAGTGTATGCAATTTAATGAATTATATAGTAATCACAGCCTTTAATTCAAATAACTAATGACATTTCAAGTTGATCAAATTGATTACTTAACAGTCTTTTACGTTTATGGTTATCATCAAAATATCATCTTATTTTTTTTCTTACTCTTATATATGAAATCATAATAATTATAAGTAGCAGTCACTAATTTCGAATAGTTATAAGCATTTTAAACATTAAAAACACATTAATAATATGACGTTATCACTATTATATATTTTTTTAAAGATGGCCATTATTTAACATTAACATGAAGCTTTAACAATTAGGTACCTACATTCAATCTTTTTAACCACCCCAATTGAAAACATAATCACTAAAAACTAAGACAAATGAATTAATTAGGAATCAATATTGCATGCATTGCATTAGAAAGGCTTTTCTTGTAGGGTTAGTTGTTTGAGTCCTAAAAAATTTGTAAATTTAAGTGATACTATTTAGTGCAGAAATCACATCTTGTATTCCTTTCTGCATTTTCTTCTGTGTGGCTTATTAAAATATCATCACACCGGTAAGTACTTTATTCTTTCGTTTTCTTTATTGACTTTTTACTTTTGTCACCTTTCGTGTTGAAACTTCTGCTTTCTTCAACTGCTTATCTGATCTGTTTCCAATCTCTTCAATCTTGACTTCCTTGTCTTTGTTTACGCACTTCTATCCTTTATGTTGTCTTTTTTTTATCTTTAGGCTTTTTGGCATGTTTCAAGTCGAAATTGCTGCTGGCGTACGTATATTAATAGTTTTCCTTCGGGGATCCGGTATAAATAAGTATTTATTAAAAGCCTCTCTATATTCCATAATTGATTCTGGCATTTTGCTTGTTATTTAATAAGGTGTGTTATAGTTTGTGTCAGAGTCAGCGTATTGCTCCGAGTTACTATAGCGTCACTGTGTATGCAGGAATGCGGCTACTAGTAACTCTTTGTTCGAATTTGATGGTGAAATTATGTTGTCTTTATAAGTCGGGATTTCATGAAATTTGAAAGGTTCTTCTATTATGGATAGATTTGGTGGTAGAAAATCAGCAAACTTAATCGGCTAGTCTTGATTTGTTTGACTTTGTGTAATGCTAATGCATAGTGTCAAAGTTTTAAGTTTTTGGGATATTCCGCTCAATTTATTTCATTTCCGCTCAGATTCTTCTCAATTTCTGGTTGTTTTTTCATCCTCAACTAATAGAGATGTCAACAAATTAATTTTGGAGTTTTTCCTGTCTTTCGAACATATTTCTTAGAGAACATCGTCATTTTGGATTTCAGAAGTCCTTTTCTCGAGTTTTTTTCATCTTCTTTAGAATCACAGGCATGTTTATGTTTTTTATAGCCAGAGTTGGTTTTAAATGTTAAAAAACTTTCTTTTGTGAAACGAAATCTACGTTCGTTATTTCGGGTTTTTCTCAGTTTAAATTCTCCAGTGTGTTTTGGAGACATTTAGTATAAACCACTGCATACTATGAATTTAATTTGATTAATGTTTTGCGGTATAAGTGTTTTATTGTATCCCGGAACAGTGCACAAAATTTTTTCTTTGCGATAGATCTATGTATTTATGTAGGTACTGACTTTGTTAAGAACTATATTTGATAATTTAATATTATTAGTTGAAACCTGAAGAAAAAAACTATTAATATAGAAATTATACTTAGAAAATCAATCTAGAACACTTATTATAATTTATGCCTATTTGGCTTAAAATTGTGGCCGAAAACTGAATGACGCTATTCAGTTTCCGGCCCCAACTTTTCCATACAAATTCAGGTAGGCCGAAAACTGAGTTACAATTTTATTTCTGTTTTAGTTTCCGGCCATCAATAAAATGGCCAACTTTGATTCATCGCTATTTATTCATACTGATGTACTTTGGTGGCCGAAAACTAATAAGCTAATCCATCACATGGCTCATAATCGAAAACAGAAGAGAATTTCGATATATGCGTAGCCAAATAAAAGAAAGAGACAATTGTATTATAGGCTGTGTTATGCTAGTTTTCGGCCACTAGGCCGAGAACTAAATATTTTGGAAATTTTCGATGCTACTTTCCGGCCACCTTAATTATCGTAGTTTTAAATCAAATATTGCAATAAACATAGTGGTAATATGTTAATAAGTCATTTCTACAGTCAATTAAATGCACATCAACATCATTTACTTACAAAAACATAAAAAAAATACCTTGGAGTGAAACGCGTGTCACTAATTTTTTCGTACAATTACGCATGCGGTGACAGGTTCGATGCTGGCGTCAAACTGATAAATTCACTAAAAATTACTAGTGAAGGTTATTTAGCCGAAAAAAAACCCAGATGTCATGCAACTATTTCTAGATGAATTGATCATACTTTCGCACAAAAAAATTGCTAGGAATCGCTATTATCTCCATTTTACTATAGAGACTTCGCCAAAAGGCCGAAAACTAAAGGCGGCCGGCTAACTAGCGAATTGACCCTATATGGTGATACTACTAGACTTCTATTCCCATTCGTCACCAGTGTCACAACTGGGGACAAATGGTTTTTGTTATTTGTCACCAACTCGCCACTACATAACTAGAGGCACGGAACAAAAAGAAACACATAACGGAACTGGTTTTTTTTTTTGTAAGCATTTATTTTACATTATATTCTTTATGTATGAAAATAAACTTGCATAGGTAGGTACGTATGCAACCTAGGTACCTGTGCTATGTATTCAGTATAAACACACAAGACTGTAACATAAATCTCAAAAATTATGTTTTGAAGAATTAACCCTTCAACCATCACATTGAAAATGTGATTGTGTTACATTACAGGGATTTTTTGTCGAGTGTTTGGGCACATTGAGTATTTGGTGTCCCCCCCCCCCCCAGCTGTTAAAACTGAAGGCAATCTTCTCGGCATGCTTTGGGGCAAAGGGCATGACAATCTGTTTTAAGATGTAATTTACTTACGGAACCGCAGTCAGGGATCCATTTTCTACGATGTGCAACTCCGTACGTGCCCCTATGCAAATGAAAGTCTTGGTTCCAAAGAAATTCTCTTCTGAGGTACTTTGCTCAGGGCCTAATCTGAAACAAAAATACTAGATTGTAGGACTGCCATTTATTGTAAACCTTTTGATAGTTGTCTAAACTGTAGCCGTAGTGCGACTTTTTGCTACAAGTTTACGCGCTCTACCAAGACCGCGTTTTACGCGCAGTTTGTATGATGAAATGTACAGAGCGGCGAGTTAATGAATCATTTTGTGTCAGTGTAATTTTGCCGTTTACTCAACCAACGCGGTGGTCGCGTAAACGCACACTAAGGCCTCTGGTCCGGTCATCTTAATTGGGACGACAGCATCTAAATTGGGACAGTGTCCCAAGTAGCATAACCATGGCTCAAATTTTAGAAATTACCCAATTAATAAAAACTATTGGAGCTTTGGAACAAACAATGACTGCCAAGGTTAGCTGAAATACTATGTTATCGATATGAATTATCACCAATACAGTAAAATCAGCAAGATAGCATGTACATATTATATGAAGTTATTCAGACAAAAATCTTACCCGTTTCAAATCACAACTTCAGTAATTATTTTCTCGTCAATCAGCCACCATGAACACGGACACTTAATTTTAGCTTGTAATAAAACCCAAAACCTCCTAAATACCCGACTAACCATATAGAATAACCAACCGATAAAGCTACCAGCTTCGGAAGAAAATAGGGTAGTGTTTGTCCCAGGTAAGATGACTGTCCTAGATATGGGAGTTTGACTGTACCGGTTTAAAAAGTCGTATGGGTTCGTACGAGGTTAAAAAGGGGTTTATTGTACGAACTTCAGGGAGGTAGGGTAGGGTAACCCGTAGCCGTAGTGTGACATTTTGCTACAAGTTTACGCGCTCTACCAAGACCGCGTTTTACGCGCAGTTTGTATGAAGAAATGTACAGAGCCCTAGCGGCGGGTTAATGAATAATTTTGTGTGACTGTTCAGTTCAGTTCAGTTCTTGAACAAGTGGCCCTTGCGGAATAGACCACAATTTCGCCAATGTCACGTTTTAAAACAAGTTCAGCTTTTGCACGAAGGTTATTCCGGTGTATGGAAATAGGACGGTGTGAAAAAAAAAAAAACAAGCAAAAGTATCTAGTTGCACTACCTACCAATTCAATCTAAAAAACACAACTAAAATTTTATATTACAAATTGAAACTAATTATATAAGTAATTATAACAACACAAGATAATACGAAACTTAAGGATTAATTTTAAATCTATCTAAATATTTACATAAAATATTTACAAAAGGTGAAGAAACAAGGGCAAGGAGACATTTAAAGGAAGTTGGACGAGGAATATCAGAGGGAATAATATCATACAGAGAAAAAGGATTATTTGTACCGACAATTAAAGAAAATATGATCAACATTACCCTCATCAAGACCACACTCACAAAGAGAGTGATCCCTTATCCGAAGTTTAGCCAGAAACACAGGAGTACATGCATGACCAAGTTTCAAACGACAAACAGTAGAAGTGGAAGATTTACTGGCAACACGAAATTTGTAAAACCAAGGTTTGTTGGGTATCTCTGCCTCTCTGGTTGAATTCCGCCATAATGCTTTCCTTTCAACTGTCTGGAAGTTTCCCATTTTTCAGGCCAAGATCTATTTAAGTGAGTTTTTGAGCATTGATCAAGATCATGACAGAATATTTTAAAATACTCAAGAGATCCTACTTGAGAGGCATGCTTAGCACAGGAGTCAGCATTTTCATTGCCCGAAATACCAGAATGACCTGGGATCCAAGCAAGAACAATTTTTAAACCAAGCTGATGACAGTGAAACCATAGAGTGAAACAAAGCTTCTCGAATTTGAAAAATAATCGGAAACCGAGATTTATCTCTAAATGGGTTACAAAGAAGAGATTGAAGACAACTCTTGGAATCAGTAAATATGATAGTTTTGTCAAGGTTATGAGATATTGAATAAAGAATTGCTTCTAAAATAGCTATGGATTCCCCAGTAAAAACAGAAGTATTAGAGGGGCATTTAAAGCTTAGTATAATTTTATATTTAGGTAACCAGACGGCAGCACCCACTGGACAGCTGTCTGAGACTTTGGAGGCGTCTGTAAAAACATTCAACCAACCATTGAAATCAGTATTGACCTTCTGAAGAAAGACTCTACCAGCCTCAACAGTTGATTTGTCAATACCAAAATCAGTGATAATGATAGGGTTGTGAATAAGAGCGTCATAGGATGAAGATTACAAGGGATTAATGGGATATTGAACAACTGGGTGAGGGATACGAGTAAATTTAAGAAAACTCCGAAGTATACACGGTAGATCATCAGTCGACCTGAATCTATGAGAAGAATCAAAGTGATTAGATAAAGTTGTGTGACTGTTTTGCGAGTGTAAGTGACATTTTTGACAGTTCACGTCACGTATTGTTGTAAAGTATACTTGTTGTATACCTTAATTTTGCCGTTTACTCAACCAACGTGGTGGTCGCGTAAACACGTTTTAACTGGTATGCCCACACTTGGCCTACCGGTGTGTTTAGGAATTTGAAGGGTTTTCAGAGTTTTGTAGGAGTTATAGGGTGAGGTTGTGAGATATTTAGGTTTTTTGAGGTTCTCAGTTTTTGGGGGTTTGTTAGTTTCTTGCCCATGTTCATTTGCGATTTTCCCATGATGGTTTTCAATTACCAAAACCTAACGCACCCATAACGGTACAGCCTAGTCATGGAGGTTAGTTCTTCTTCCGAGAGCCTAGTATAGTATTATTTATCTGTGGTAGGTACAGCTATCGAAGTTGTTGACTCTATGTCTATTTGGGTCAGAACCATGGATGTTTCTTCTTCCGAGGTCAGCCTCCCTATTCCCTAACTGAAAGTCACTCGGTGACTAACGTTTGACAAGTAGAATGATCATCAATAAAAATAAAAAAAATTAAGAATTGTCAATTGATGGTAATTTAACTTGTCAAACGTTGGTCACTGAGTGACTTTCAAGCTCGCTTTCAAGATAGGGAATAGGGGGGGCAGAACGTTTTGCGTTTTGAACGTTCTGCGTGTGGTGGAAGGACGATTCAACAGGAAGGTGTTGGACCTTGGATGATGAGGTCCTAAATTACCAGTGGTCCCTCCTCCCGTAGTTCCTGGAAGGTAACAGGTGAAAGGTAAGGTGGTCCCTCCAAGAAATACTATGGTGCCGAATTAAAATTATAGTAGGTACCTATAAGTCAAGAAAAGGCATTCGGTTAGCCGACGAATTCAACTCAGTTAGCAGTTAGCCGCTAGGGGCCATTGTTTTTTTTTCTTTATTATTAAGGTGAGTGCTCAAGCAATTTTTTAGTGTTTTTTGCATTAATTATTACCAATTATGAAATCCTTTGCCATAACAATGAAAATTGTAATAACAAATAAATAAATAAAATAAATAATTCTGGACAGTTCACACAACATTAACTAGCCCCAAGCTAAGCAGAGCTTGTGTTATGGGTACTAGACAACTGATATACTTAATACAATATATTACATAGATAGATATTTTGTATTATGTATAGAAAATACCCAGAACACCCTGAACAAATATCTGTACAAAGGGTAAACAAAGGGCGAATTTAGATTTCTGAGATAGCATCACAGGAGTCCAACGAAAGGTCAATGTACTTTGCTTCAACATAAAGTACAGAGTGTGTCCTCCAGAATATACGGTCTCTTTCGTTTGTGGTCACAGCAGAAGCCAAAAAGGGTTTTTTTTACTCTATGGTACCTAAAATTTTCTTTGTTGTGGAGCTGATATTTTGAATTATTTCAAAGAAAACATTTTACAAAATTAGTTTGTGAAAAATCTTACATTTAACCAATTCTACTAGCACCAATATTATCTACACAATAACTCGTTTTAGTACCTAGTTAGGTACCAACAATGTACCTACCTACCTATCTTGGAACAGCTACTATACGTTCTAGAACACCAATTCCACAGCGTCGCTCGTTTATTAGTATAGTACCTATAATAAAAGAAAATATCCCAAAAGGACTAAGGGCAGCATAATGTGTGACTCTCTTGTGGAATACTTAGATCGAGATAGATCTATCTAGAACTAGCGTTTACGTTCTATGTATTTTACAGGGCGGCATTCGAACGCGTGAGCATGCTCACTTATAAGCCTGAACATCGTCAATCCTTCCACGATATTAGGTCTACCAGATTATCCTCCGTGCTATCTCCGGATGATGACTACGATCCACGATTGTACCGCGTGTCTAAACATCCTATCTCGTAAGATTCATTTGCCTATCTAGTAGGTGCCTTACCTTGATACTTCAATCCATGCAAGTTTGCACAGCGAACAATCCAGTTTACATAATAGGTATAAAGGTAGGTACCTAAATATATAGGTAGGTGTAATATACCTAGGTAGGTGTGTATCCTATACTCCATTTCCATACAGAAAACAGCTCATCCATCGTATCCTACCTACCTATATGTACCTACCTATTTAAACTACAATTTGTACTATTATTTATTCTGTGCTACAATAGTACCTACATATCACTGCATTTTGCATTGTTCTAGGTACAATACCTACTATACAGGGTGTAACATAATATCCCTATAAGCCCGGGGAGGGGGTATTCTACACATCAAGGCGAATAACTTTAGTTCTACGACTTTTTAAATTTAGAAGATTTTCATTTATGAAATGCCGCTTAAAAATCCTGAAATTCCGTAGGAAATGTACCAAACACAACATGAGGACGTTACTGTACGTTAAGGTACCTTACCTAGGGCTGCCTCGTGTGGTGTTAGGCAAATTACTGGAGGAACTTCAGGAATTTCTCGAGGACTTTCAGGATTTTTACAAGACATTTCATGAATGAAAAACATCGTAATTCAAAAAGTCGTAGAACTAATAGGTATACCTTCCTACACCGCCTATAGGTAGGTATCTCTGTGCTGTGTGCAAAGCAGTACCTATTCCATCCGTTTTTTTTTTGTTCCCATACCTGATAAGACTGCGCCTTCAGATGGAAATATATAGATTAGCTTTCCTTTTTGTATATAGGTAGGTATCTACCTACTTGCACCCTAACTAGTTTAGACACATTAGTTGATAGAGACTCGTTTAGATTGCCGCCGAAGAGGACGGAAGTTTTGCACAAATACCTACCCACATAGCATTTTGTAGGTAGGTACCTACTTTAGGTATCTCCATTGTAAAATCTCTTCAAGACGACTGTCGGGAGCATTCAAGTTTTTTTTTAATACTATTTTAATGACGGAACAAGCCGATGGCCCACCTGATGTTAAGCGGTACCTAACCTCTACCTATGAATAGTGCATTACCTCATAGGTCACGTCCACGTAGGACGCACCCTATGTGGCATTGCACTGTTCCCGCCACCCTGAGACATAAAGATGAAAAGTCTCATGTGCCTGTAATTTCACCGGCACCCTTCAAACCGGAACACAGCAATGCGAGCACTACTGCTTTGCGGCAGAAATAGGTATGGTGGTAGTACTTCCCCGGACGAACTCTTTCACAAAAAAGCTCTACTACTATATACTTAATGCTCAATGGGCTGTTCAAGATTCCCAGGAAGACTCGCTACCAGTTTTTCATAAATTTGTGTGGTACACAATAGTCATAAATATACATCTTTAACGCTAAGTCCGAGGGTTAGTGGAGTTCCACAGTCACAAATGCAGACGTTAGGTTAAAAGAAATAAAGTTTAATCGTTCACACACACAATTAGCAGACAAAACACAACATAGGTAGGTTGATACAGTCAGTTACACAGGATATTTTAAATTAGCGTCGGTCGGATCGCGGAGCGAAATAACATGAACGCGTGCGCATTGCATTTATGCTCTGGGCCGACTGCCTTCGATTGACCAGCCAAAGTTGATCATACCTGCCGCTGTCATTGGCGCTTCGATCGCTGCACATCGGATCACGCATGTGCGAACAGACGCGCTCTGATTGGTTAAGCGCGTCAGGGCCACGCGTTGCCATGGAAACGAAATAGGGTTCATTGCGTTTAATATGAAACCCATACAAAGCTATCCCAAATACGAGTGTTCCATACCTTCGCGCTACAATCTCCCCCGATAGCCCTACTGAGCGCCCTCGCTGTTGGGCTAGCATTCGGTTATGAATCGGCGCGGCCTACCTCGCTTTCTCTTCTCCCTGACCGGAGGCTGGATTGGACCAATGAAAGGTGTGAGGTGCGAAACGTGATATTTGCCTACCCGTTTCCCAGTCTGCATGCTTTCTAATATAAATGTCGTGGGGCTAATGATCATATATCATATCTTGTATGGGCTGTCGCGGCGTGGAATAAATTTCGCGGACTAGCCCTGGCCTACATAATTCATCCTCGGTGTTTCGAATAGGGGCCCGAAATGGTCCACAGAACGCACTTCGAATCGTCTAGATGCGGCGGATGTTTGTAACAATCCCGCCGATTTTCTGTTATCAGCTTTGTACCGTTGGCACGGGACGCAGCCCTTGATGTAGTTTGTCACGAAAGTGCGCATGCCAGGCCAGTAGTAACGTGCGCGGATGCGACTCACCGTCCGTTCCACGCTTAAGTGGCCGGCTGTAGGCGCGTCGTGAAGGTCCACCATAACCTTGCTGCGCTCATGCTCAGGTACCACTAGGCGTGCGTCCCCGCCGTCGTCGGTCTCTAAGCTGTACCTGTATAAAATCCCGTCGGATATTGTATACCCACGGTCTGACCACGGTCTCCCCCTGGAGGGTTCGTCGGCTTCCAGGTCGTTGATGATCTTACATACCTCGGGGTCAGCTCGTTGGTTGTCGCGGATATCTCTACTGCTCCTCTTCGGCATGTCGACGACTGGAGGACCCACGTCACCATCAGCGTCCTGCGAGCCTACAGGCCTCGACAGTGTGCCTGCCACTACGTTCGAACGTCCGGGGGTAAATTCGATAACAATGTTGAATTCATGCAACATTAGAGCCCACCGGGCTAATCGACCGCTCGGGGACCTTTGGCTCATCAGCCAGCGTAGGGACTGATGGTCCGTCCTAACTTTAATCTCAGCTCCCTTTATATAGCCGCGGAACTTACCTACTGCCCATACGACCGCTAGAGCTTCGCGCTCCGTCGTCGAGTAGTTCCGTTCAGCGCTAGTGAGAAGCCGGCTCGCGTACTCTATCGGACTTTCATCAGGGCCCTCCCCCTGCATGAGGACTGCACCTAGACCATACCCACTGCTATTTGTGCAGAGGACGAACGGCTTCGTCTCATCTGCTTCACGCAGGACAGGGGCTGTTACCAGGAGGGACTTGATATGTTCAAATGCCCTCTGTTGTTCGGCGTCCCACTTCCAAGAGCTTGTTTTCTTCAGGAGGCTTGTGAGGGGCCTTGCAGTTTCTGCGTAGTTAGGGATAAAACGCCGAAACCAGTTAGAAGTTTTTAAGAAACACTTCAAGTGTTTGACATTCTGTGGAATAGCCATACCTTCAATCGCCGCAGTTTTATCGGGGTCCACCTGGATACCTCCCGGTACGATGACATGGCCTGAGAACTTACCAGGGTCGCGTGTAAAATGGCTCCTTGAGGCCTCATTCCTGTTCTGCGACATCCTATAAGGTGGAGACGCAATGTCTGTACATACCTTGATATGGTACATAGCGAACTCCGTGGCGGGTCCATTATCAGTGAGCTGCGCGGACCTATGGTCAATAAACTCGTCGAGTGTTCGCCTCTTCTCGTAAGAGAGCTTGGATCCGTCATCTTCACGCAAAGAAAAACTTACAGATTCGGCGCGCACCAATTCCGCAGCGGACGAACTCAACGGACGCTCGCGGACAAAATCATGTGGTCGTTCGGGTTCGTTCGCAAACGTCCACCTACTGTGGGCAACGTCCACCACCATGCCGGCTCGTGACAAGAACTCGACGCCTAGGAGCGTCCTAGTCTCGTCGCCGGGTAGCACCAAAAAGTCAGCTGATACCTCGCGTCCCTCCAAGGTCACTGGTACTTCAGCCTCTAATAACTTTCTCTCTACTCTTGAACCGTCAGCCAGGCGTATACCACATTCAATCTCGCGGAATTCCACGCCGGAATCTAACATTATTTTATATAAACTAGGACTGGCAATACAATGAGTGGCACCGGTATCAATTATCGCCACACCGCTACGACCCATAACATTAATATTTACTAATGGATGCGAAGCACTTTTGTACGTGAATGCACTACATGCGTGCACTACTAAAGTTTCGATCTCAGAATTATTTCCGATGTCGGACGTTTCCTCGACATCGTACCTACATCTCGACAACTTGCTATCTACAACCGCAACATTAAAATCGGTCGTCTTCTTGCTATCCCCGTTGCACACATCACACTTCGATCGGACCACGCCCACTTTCCCACAACCGTAACACCGAATTTCTCTACGCGAATCACCATTATTATTATTATTATTCGTAATAGGTATACTAGACTCGGCTTTCTCCCGGTTGCGGCATTCCTCAGCGGAGTGCCCGAACATTCTACAAAAATTACAGCGGGTTCTCCTAGGGCGGGGCTCACTCGTATTTGGGGTAGAATTCGCGGGTAAATTTCCCTTTCGACCTACGGCAGGGGCCAACTTTGGGTAATCAATCGAACTCACCTGAGGGTTGGTCGTTACCTCCTTGGACTCTCTTACGGCATCCTCCGCGATCCGTGCGTCGCACAATAACTTATCTAAACTTATGATACACTCGCGGGACACTCTCTTTTTAACTCTACGATGTAACAAGCCGTAACACATGTCGATCTGAGCACTCTCCGGTAACACATACGGTAACTTCGCTAGCAATGCCCTAATGCGACACAGAAACACTTCTGCACGTTCATCGTCTCGTTGTTCAGCGGCGAAAATCTGTCTGAAGATTTTATGCGCCGGTTGGGTCACGCCGTATGTCGCACGAAGCCGGGCGAGGGCGTCGGGCCAAGATATGACCGACGCTTTGACGCCTCTCCACCATATCGCCGCCTCTCCTTCTAGCAGCATCGGTAGTCCTCGGAGTGCGTGGTCATCGCTGACGGCTGCGCACTCCTTGAAGATTTCTACAGAGTCTAGAAACGCTTCCAGCACTTCGCCGTCGTGTGAGGACCCGCTGAATCGCACCGTGCATTTGCTGAAGTTCCCACAGGAGGTTCCGGCGGGCGCTGGGGCTCCGCTGGTGATGCTCGTCCGTGGTGCGGATGCAGGCACATGTGTCGATGGTGCAGGTGCGCTCGGACTGGACGTGCTGAAGTTGCTGGTGAAGAGCGCGCTGATCAGGTTCCGGTTGGCTTCTGCCTGCGCGCGCGTGATGGTCTCCATCAACGTGGAGAGAAACTGCTCCGAGGGGGCTTGGAACGCTGGCGACTGCGTTGGCTGTGAGCCGCAAGTAATGGGTTCGTCAGCATTGCTGACCCCGCTGACGCTGCCGTTGTCCCCTTCCGGTGTGATATCACCCTCCTCATGTTCTCCTGCTTCTTGTTGTTGCTGCCGGACCGCTTCCTTTCTTGTCACCGGCGGCATTATCGCGTCACTCGCGAAGCACGCCGTTTGTTGGAATGTTGGAAGGAATGTCCGGGTCACTAGGTCATATGTTCTCGACCCTACTCGAGCCACGGCGTCGAGCACGTGATTCGGCCACTTAGTTGGAGCGCCAATTTAACGCTAAGTCCGAGGGTTAGTGGAGTTCCACAGTCACAAATGCAGACGTTAGGTTAAAAGAAATAAAGTTTAATCGTTCACACACACAATTAGCAGACAAAACACAACATAGGTAGGTTGATACAGTCAGTTACACAGGATATTTTAAATTAGCGTCGGTCGGATCGCGGAGCGAAATAACATGAACGCGTGCGCATTGCATTTATGCTCTGGGCCGACTGCCTTCGATTGACCAGCCAAAGTTGATCATACCTGCCGCTGTCATTGGCGCTTCGATCGCTGCACATCGGATCACGCATGTGCGAACAGACGCGCTCTGATTGGTTAAGCGCGTCAGGGCCACGCGTTGCCATGGAAACGAAATAGGGTTCATTGCGTTTAATATGAAACCCATACAAAGCTATCCCAAATACGAGTGTTCCATACCTTCGCGCTACACATCGGATTATATGCACTATCAAAATGCCAAAATATGCATGCAAATATGCACTAAAAAAGGGCGAAATATGCATAAAATATGCACAATCAAAAATAAAATTATAATAAGAACTTACGTTTATTTGATATTTTTTTGAAGAAGGTATTCGCTTTTCAGAAACTTCTCAAAAAATCACAGTGCTATCAGTCGTAAATTGACCTGGGTATTTTTTTATCCAGGATTCTATTAAAATCTGGGTATTTTTTTACCTGGCGGCATAATTTCAACAAAAATAAACAAACACAGCGAGACAAAACAATTGAATTGCGTTAGGCGCGTGAGTGAAGCAGCGAGTGCAGCAGGCATGCCCCCCTCCCCCACGCACGGTTCAACCCGCCGACGTATGCCGAGCGCCGGCCGACCACTATGCGAGCCAGTCGGTCGGATTCAGTGCGCTCGCCGAGTTTGCGCGAGTCGGATGTGTTGACGGCGTAATACAACATGCCATACTCTGCCAACGTGCTCGCATAACTACTGAAATTAGCACTATCAATGAAAAAGTACCAAAATATGCAATAACGCTATAAAAATAGCATTATATGCATTATTACTTATTAGCATTATTGCAAACATGCAAATGCATATAATCCGATGTCTAGTCATAAAGTTCAAAATGCTATGTACCTACGTGTGCGAATCTACCTTACTCTTCTACGGCAATGGATTGACCTGCGAAATGTTGCTTTTCCCAAAGGGTGTGGATGGCCTACTTTAACCTTATAAGGACCGGCTTGGGCGCAGGAGTACTGGGCGTCCCTCTGGCCATTAGTCAAGCTGGCATCATCCTGGGGCCCATCCTGGCGCTGTTCACTGTATTACTCTTAATACACTCACATTTGACTTTGGTTACTACAAAGACTTTATATTCGATATTAGTACCTGCCATTAATTCATTCATTTCGTGTCAATGTCAAGTCTTTCTTTAATCTAGGTATATTGATTTTGCCCAATAAGTGACCACCTCCACGGCGCGGCGGCGCCCCGTCTGTCGCCTTGTTGAGTTCCTGCTGCGTGCAGGAGAGCGGACATAGCGGGCAGCACAGCAAATGCGGCATGTTCTGTGTGGGCTCTGCACTCGCACAGAGGGGCAAGTCCGAGTTTACACACACACCATCGTAACGACGAGCGTACGTGTATTGCGTAGTAACTAGCCATTAATCTGTGACGTTTTTGGCACAGATTAATAGCTAGTTATTATGTTATACACGTACGATCGTCGTTACGTTCATCGTTACGATGGTGTTTGCAAAACTCCGACTAGGGCCTCTGAACATGAGTTGCGTCGATTATACCCCATTTGGCCAGGTTGCTTTTACAGCGGCCAACTACCACAGCCTATATATTATACTATTATCTGTGGTGGTATGGTACCATACTAGGAAGGTACTAAGTCTACTTCTGTAATCGGTTCTCGGTAACCCTGCGTTATTAGGTCCGATGTTTTCTTTCACCGTTTGAGAGCTTAAATATTGCGCACATAGGTACCTAAAATTCCAAAAGTCAATGGTGCACGTCCGGGATTCGAACCCACAGAATCGGTCTGGGCTTTAACCTCAACAGAAACAAACGGTAGTTATAGGATCACTTTATTGTCCGTCCGTTTGTATGTTCCCAAGCAGGAGGTAGTTCGATTCCCGCCTCGGAACAAATATTTGTACGATCTGCAGATATTTGTTCAGGGTGTTCTGGGTATTTTCTATGTATCATAAAAAATTACTAAATTTTGTATGGAAATTGCAAAAAAACAAAACCTTCAGGGTAGGAACGTCCAAAGACCACACAATTCTAAAATTTGGAATGTTACGAGGAAAATTATGTAAAAGAAATGGGGTAATTTAACAAGGTCAGTAATAATTTAACTAAGGTGTTTAAAACAAGGTGCGTTTTAAACAACCAGGACCTTATCAGACATAAAATCGTTAGTCCCCTTTATTGCTATTAAAATATAACGTAGACGCTAGTTTTTTTTCTGTAGATGCCAATTCGAGCACGTAGGTTCTCGATGACTGCAAAGTCTTATAATTTTGCCTCCATGACCTTAGTTACACCTTCCAGCTGCGGTGTCTGAACGAAGTCAGCAAGCACCTGAGGATCCCGTACATTTCGTACAGATATGGGTTCCGCATAGCTTTACTACACGGACCGGCCGCTCTCCGCTGCATCGGTCAACGGGGACCGTGAGTACTTAGCTACCCCCTCACCTCCATTCACCCTCTTACACTCACCCCTCACTTTAATACACCGACCGGCCGCTCTCCGCTGCATCGATAACCGGGGACCGTGAGTACTTAGCTACCCCCACACCTCCATTCACCCTCTTACACTCACCCCTCACTTTACTACACGGACCGGCCGCTCTCCGCTGCATCGGCCAACGGGGACCGTGAGTACTTAGCTACCCCCTCACCTCCATTCACCCTCTTACACTCACCCCTCTCTTTACTACACGGACCGGCCGCTCTCCGCTGCATCGGCCAACGAGGACCGTGAGTACTTAGCTACCCCCTCACCTCCATTCACCCTCTTACACTCACCCCTCACTTTACTACACGGACCGGCCGCTCTCCGCTGCATCGGCCAACGGGGACCGTGAGTACTTAGCTACCCCCTCACCTCCATTCACCCTCTTACACTCACCCCTCACTTTACTACACGGACCGGCCGCTCTCCGCTGCATCGGTCAACGGGGACCGTGAGTACTTAGCTACCCCCTCACCTCCATTCACCCTCTTACACTCACCCCTCACTTTACTACACGGACAGGCCGCTCTCCGCTGCATCGGTCAACGGGGACTGTGAGTACTTAGCTACCCCCTCACCTCCATTCACCCTCTTACACTCACCCCTCACTTTACTACACGGACCGGCCGCTCTCCGCTGCATCGGCCAACGGGGACCGTGAGTACTTAGCTACCCCCTCACCTCCATTCACCCTCTTACACTCACCCCTCTCTTTACTACACGGACCGGCCGCTCTCCGCTGCATCGGCCAACGAGGACCGTGAGTACTTAGCTACCCCCTCACCTCCATTCACCCTCTTACACTCACCCCTCACTTTACTACACGGACCGGCCGCTCTCCGCTGCATCGGCCAACGGGGACCGTGAGTACTTAGCTACCCCCTCACCTCCATTCACCCTCTTACACTCACCCCTCACTTTACTACACGGACCGGCCGCTCTCCGCTGCATCGGTCAACGGGGACCGTGAGTACTTAGCTACCCCCTCACCTCCATTCACCCTCTTACACTCACCCCTCACTTTACTACACGGACAGGCCGCTCTCCGCTGCATCGGTCAACGGGGACTGTGAGTACTTAGCTACCCCCTCACCTCCATTCACCCTCTTACACTCACCCCTCACTTTACACCCCCTCACGCCTCCTCTCACGACCATCACTTTCCACTCTCCTTCCCTCGTGAACCCACTCAGGGCCCCTTCACCCCCTCATTTCATTTTCACCCCTTCACTTTTTTCTTGAAAGCGTTTTCACACTTTTCAGTAAAGATTTTTCGTAGTCTGTTTATTTGTTAAACTTTTATCTTGTTGTATGAGTATGAGCAACATCAGTCTTATTTAAAAACGCCTGTAGTTTGTTATAAGCTTTAGAACGATAGTAGACCATGGTTTGAGCAACGTTTGTTTTAGAAAAATAGTGATTTAAATTTCACATAAAAAAAATATTTTTAAATTTTAAATTTCAATTTCAATTGTAAAACTGCACGTCAAACTTTCACTGCTCATAGGATTAATGTTAAGTTCACTGCACATAGGGTGGAAAGATGACGGGAATTTAGGCCTTCTATCAGGGATAAAGGAAAAATCAGAAATTTTCTGGAAATTTAAAGATTTAAATTAATAATAACCTCCCATTAATGCATGTTGCATAGTTGATAGTTGCATTTTGTTCTTGGAATGCAAACGAAATATGAAAATTTTGTTCAGTTCTGGCAGCCTCCACGCTTGGATTGTTTTAGCGGCATCATATCAAAAATGTCAGAGCATATCTGCCTGCTGCCTAGCAAAAAAATTGATTGCCTTTCTTTACCTATCAAAATGTTTATAGAGCCAAAATGTCAGGAAATCTAGTGAAAAATGATCAAGTTGTCAGGAAATACATAAATACACACATACATAAACTCACGCCTGTTTCCCGGAGGGGTAAGCAGAGACCACGGATTTCCACTTGCTACGATCCTGACACACCTCTTTTGCTTCATTCACTCTCCCTCATCACATTGTCAGGAAATCTCATTATTAAATCTGGTAACCCTAACTGCACAGAATAAATAATAGTACAAGCATTAGATAAGAACTGTGCATTAGATAAAGTACCTACCAGACATTGAGGCGTTGGGTACAGTAGGTACCTACTGTTTTCACTTATTGTACCACAAAACTGGGACTCTATTTATTTTTCAGCGCAATAATTGCGACGTTCATGTTGCTGAGTCAGGTGGGAATTTGCACTGTATTCATTACCTTTACCTCCGACAGTCTGCGAGATGTAAGTGATTCAAAATACAGTTTTTTGGAACATACCTAGTTGTAGAGAGCTTTTTTGTGAAAGAGTTCGTCCGGGGAAGTACTACCACCATACCTATTTCTGCAGCAAAGCAGTAGTGCTCGCAGCTTTGATCCGGTTTGAAGGGTATGTGAGCCGGTGAAATTACAGGCACACGAGAATTTTCATCTTTTGCATCAGGGTGGCGGCTAACCTAACCTGACGTGACCTGTGAGGTAATGCATTGGCAGGTGGGCCATCGGCTAGTTCCGTCATTCACGTAGTTATCGTTGTATATCCCAAGCATTTGTAGATGCTTGCCATACCTATAGTCTATGCTATAAGTAGGCTGCGAAGAACACCCGAACACATCCTGCCAGTATGCCAGCATCTGACTGATGATAAATTACAAATGATGATGAAAATGATGGAAGTTTTCCGAAGACGATATAATATTATGATGACAGCGAGCTGATCTGATGATGGAGATTGAGACTGAAGATGAACATCGGCGCTCCGCGATGGATAATAGTAGACTGGCCGTGTTTGGGCTCATTTTGATCAGCATAGGTACCGTTCCGAATTTCTGATCACTACTTTTCATTAGAAACGGGATATTTGAGTTTTAATTGTTCCCGATAGGTCGTAATAAAACAGTGAGAAAGAGGGTAGATCGATATATCTGCCAATAACACCTACTCGCAAAGACTTTAGTTAGTTCTCCCGTGATCATGCCGCATGCAACTGTGCCGAAATATCGGGAACAATTAAAAATTAAAAATCATGGTAAATATCCCGTTTCATTGAAAAGTATGTACATAACCATGATAGTTTCAAAAGTTATATTCTGCTCACTAATTTCATAAAAGCTGGTTTTGAAAAAGATATATTATTTATCTTGTTTACAGCCCAAATATTTGCTTGAGCTTTACACAAATTAATTTATGAAAATATTAATATTCATAATTGATAAAAGACAATGCCCATCTGTGCCCCAGAAATGCCCAGATAAAGTATATTACATGTTTATCTGATAACATACAGATAAGTATATAAAAGAACACTGATCTGGCTTAGCTTATGTGATGATCATGAAGTTCCTAGTGAAAAACTAATAGCAATGCTGTCTGTAAACGATAAAATGTATAAAAAACCAGTAGGAAGTTATCATGTCCAATATCTTTTGAACCGGTGCTTTATAAAGCATATACACAAACGACATATGACATATGATTTATATGACATTAAATCTAGATTTTATGCTGTGGTGTGTCCGGCCTAAGAATAGACCCCTCCGTCTCCTCCCGTGGATGTCGTAAAAGGGGATTACCCGGACTTTTTGATAAGATTCGTTAGTATAAGATTTGTCCTGGCTGCTGGTAGCTTACTATGGAATGTGTTATTACTGGAAGAAAGCGTTAGCTGAGTCAGTCGTGGGAAGCAATGGCGGCGATGAGCTCACCACTTGTCACGTCTATATTCCACGATGGTGCAACCCACTGTGAAAAGAGGCCTATTGTAGCTCTGCCTACCCCTTCGGGGGAAAAGGCGTGTGTCTATGTATGTATGTATCATATAAATACTGTTAAAAAGTTGACAATATGACATAGAGCTGCAATTTGCGCATTGCAGGGCATTGCTGACTTTCAGCTCCATACTAATATGGGCATGGTCCTTTCAGATAATGGATTGGGAAAATGCAAATATTGCTTACCTGTTGTTCCCATATTTGATCATGGAGTTCTCTATGAAGAATTTGAAATACATCAGCTATGTTGCCATGATCGGTAATCAAATGCATTATATTTAAGTTGTGGCGAGCGAGATGGATTCAAGTGTACCTGATGCTTTTATACTAACACCCGTTTTCACTAAACCATATATTCTGTGACTAAACTACCTGTTGTTTAGACTACCTACTCCTAACGATAAATTTGCTTGCACTAACCCTAAGCCATTAGCCATCCACTTAGGCTAGGCTGTTCTTATGCTTAGGTGTATCTTAACTAGGCCAAGCCTAACCTTATGTTTAGTGCAAACGGGCATCAGGCCCGTATTATCAATATCAGTTTAACCTATGATTCTTAACTTAACCTTATGTTTAAACTACTTATTTCTTTTAATGGACGGAAATTACAGATACTGCTGAGCGGTAACCTTAATCTTAACGCCTAAAAGATTCAATTTGTGTTATGTGGTTACAAAATGATTATCTTTATCTATATCTAAATAACTCAAAAAAACACTAGGAAATGAAATAAAATAAAAGAAGACGACGTCTCTTTTCAAAAATGGCGGAAAGACCCCCCTCTGTACTCACGCATAATGGACCGCCCATAGAGTTCGAATGCGGAACGGGAGTTCTTTAACATTGACCTCCCTCTGTAACTTAGGTATACCCTGGTTCAGAATTCGAGATATTTTTTGTAAACAACCAAATGTCACCGTCAAAGAGACAAGCCAGTAGTAAAATAATTTTTTTGCGTGGATCATGTTTTACTAGTACTGACCCACGTCTTTTCCTACGGTATTAAATTTTTGTAATATCCGCCAGCGGGTTCGCTCGCGCGGTATGTATCTTCAATTTGCGGTATATAAACACAAACCTATACTATCTACCTAAGTTTATCTGACGAGTCAATGTGTAAACGGCAAATTTTTATATATATATAACTCTTACCTATTGATCAGTATGACCATTCCATTGTAAAACTGTGCGAAAAGCACATTCGTATGCGGCAAATGAGGAGAAACGAATTAAATTAAAAAAATGGGGACCGGCTTTCAAAACAAAGCCCATTTAGAATCTCTGCAATTTTCCTAGTAACATGAAATATTTTCTACTAACAAACATATTTTTGCTTGATAACTTTGTTAATAACCAAAATAACTCAAAAATATATACCTACGACAAAATATTGATTACTTTATAGTTTATCAGATCTGAGTTAGAATAACATGACTAGCCTGTTTATTGGCCTAATTTAATAAACTACCATAGAGCACCTATATTTTTGCTTTGTTTACAAAAAATATCTCGTTTTCTGAACCAGGGTATAGGTACCTATAATTTGTGGTAATCTGAGGTGCAAACCCTAACATAACGCCGACACATCTGTCATCTACTCGACAATTCATCATATTTTGACGTTGATCCTTCCGTCTTCCGCCCACCACCACAGCAAACTAGATAATAGGGTCCGCGCCACGACTGAAGTCCGACGGCCTTTTGAGGAACTAACGGATAACAGAGGTAGATTTTCATTTTTGCGCATATAAACTAGCGCTCCAGTCACCGGACTTCAGTCGTGGCGCGGACTCTACCTACATTTCGTTTTGAAGCTAAGTATCTTTAGTCATTAGTTGAAAGGTTTTCGATCTACTACGAAACTGACCTTTATCATTCATTCATCATTTTCAGGAAACCTGATGAACGTCATAGGCTTGATTCTGGTACTGAGCCTCATGTGCAAGCAAACCACACCTGCAACAACCAACAAGGCAACTACAGAAGCTTTGCAAATATTCTTCGCTTTTGGGACTTTCCTTTTTAATCTGAGCACTGTTGGAGTGGTTAGTTGTCAATATCACTATTAAAACACCGTCAAATCTTTCTGCTCTCATGAAGAGCTTTTAAAAAGCATGCAATGACCATCCAACCGCAATTAATGCAATGACCATCCAACCGCAATTAAAGTCAGTCTGTGGAAGGAGAAGCATCCACCATCGCTCGATTTTATACATAATATATATCCCGAAGAATATCTGCCCCCAGGCACTGAATAAATATTAGCCCCAGGTTATGATCTCCCGTGGCCAATCTGGAAGTCAACCTATAGACTCCCAACTCAAGTTGGCCGCTGTAGACGAGATATATAGGTACTCTTTATTAATTGGGAAAAAGTACTATTATTTATTCTGTGGTAATGAGAGATCCCTCCCTGATTGAATGCAATTGCGGTGAGCATATTCAATCTATGCGCCATTTGCTCATTTGCTGTGCCTTGTGCCCTACCAGCTGCACAAAGGCACAGAATATATAATAGTACAAGATACAAAGGACGACCTCAATAAAGCCACAGAAAACGCAATTACAGTGGCCAGATTTTATTCTAATACTGTCTAAAAATAAAAACGGTGAAACTTTGCCACGAAAGAAGTGAAAATCTTCGTATTGAGCAAGACCTCTTTTTAGCCACCTAAAAATAATTAGTAGGTACGAGGGCTGCTATTTATGTATACGAAATATCAAAAATAAATCTTTGTATAATGGTTTTATTGCTTTTCTAAATATTCGCCTTGACGATTGATCCACTATTGCATAGGTACGCTGAAACCAATGTTTATAATTTGTTCCCCTGTTTTTGATCAACGCTCAAGTTTTGCGGAATCCCACGTGAACAATTTTTTTACAGACAAATTTTCGTGTAATATCATAGGTAAGGTACGCTCGTCATACTAAGCCCTGGGTGGGACGCCTCCATCTCGCGATATGTAACATGACGCTCATGCATATATTAGTTCACGCACAGCATTTGTTAGAGAGCTTTTTTGTGAAAGAGTTCGTCCGGCGAAGTACTATAATAGCACCATACCTATTTCAGCCGCAAAGCTGTAGTGCTCGCATTGCTGTGTTCCGGTTTGAAGGGTATGGGTGCCGGTGAAATTACAGGCACATGAGACTTTCCATCTTTATGTCTCAGGGTGACGGACGCAGTGCAGTGCCACATAGGGCGCGTACTTGGTGGACATGACCTATGTGATAATGCACTGTTCATAGGCAGAGGGTACCGCTTACCATCAGATGGGCCATCTACATGTAGTTGTATAAAAAAATGATTTGTGGTACAACAACCGATTTAGGGCGATTCGTCCGTGAGCAGACCGCCCATGACTAAACTCACTAAACCAGTGGTTTTAAATGATGCTTCATCCCCAAAAGTCGAAGTGAGTTGATCGATGCACTGGTTTTGAGTTAGCCCATGCCGAAAATGGTCGAGGTGAAGTCTCGTATTGGGTTTCGGAGTATATTCCTACTTTATTTATTTTTGGCTTCCCAGACTCTCGCCCTGGATAAATCCCTTTTGAAGTCTAAAGTCATGGTGACGCGCTTCGGAGTCGTCGCCGTAGGGATGATGGTGCCAGCAACCATTGCGACAGTCTTCGGGGTTTTAGGCTACTGGTCCTTCGGGGCGATGGAGGAGAATGTGCTGAGATCACTGCCCTTCGATGAAGAGTTTAGTATTACTTGTGTTACTGGACCAACCATCCCACTATGATAAATGTCCAAGTTCTGGTGTTTCGATGTTCGTGTATTTGTTCAATCACTCCGGTTTATAATAGGGTCCACCCGCTTTCCTTACAAAATTAAATAAATTTTCAGTATGTCAATGGCTGCCATAGGATTATTCTTAATTGCAATTGCCTTCGCGTATCCCATCCAGTGCTACCCCGCGATTCAGATCCTTATTGAAGTGATCAAGAACCATGATGAGAAAATCGAGCCGACTGAAGTGGACCTAAAGATATACGAGTACATCGCTAGGCCTTGTTTTGTGTTGTTAACTTGTGAGTACAAACATAATGTCCATAATTACCCATAGACCCTTGTTTGACCGCGATCTCACCGGTTTGTTAAGTGACGATGCGGCCGACGATGGAGCGCGAGGGTCTAGAAGGCACCTATTCAATCTAGCCTTGAAGATACCCATATTATAGTTTTCAGGAAAGACAGACGACAGCAACGAGTTTCATTACTAAGCAGTTCACAATTCCAATTTCAAAAATATGTGGTTTCTGTTAACGGCAATAATAGCAGCTGCTCTTTGCGCCATTTTTTTAAGAGACGTCGTCTACTTTTATTTTATTTCATTTCCTAGTTTTTTTTTGTTATTTGTTTAATTTTGGTGGCATATTAACCAATATAGCTCGACTATCGTAGAGCTTATCTTATTATTTCGTATAGAGCGCAAGTGTAGTGAAATGAATTGGAAGTGTATTGCGTGACTTTTGTAATTAGTGGAAATTGTGATGCGACGGTTTTTCACTTGGCAAATAATTGTTTTTCGTGATTTTCACTTTTCGTTTCGCGAGCGCTATTCTGTCACTTTCTAACTGACCTGTACTTTAATGAGATAGACTGTTGTTGCATTTTTGGCATTATTTATTTATTTGTATACTTACAACTAATTGTGTAGTAAAAATAAAATACAAAAACTGTATTTGTAAGATAAATAAGCTCTGAAATGAATATTCACATTAATATCTATTATTGTTTCAGTTTTTATTGCCTATTTGGTACCATTCCAAGGTCCCTTCGTAGCGTTCGTCGGGAACGTCTGCACGACAATGCTGGCCTTAGTGTTCCCAGCTATGATGGAGATCAGTCTGATGTACCCAGGACCTTACGGGAAATACAACATCTATTTAATCAAGAACATCCTGATAATACTCCTAGGTATATCATCTTGGGTGTTCGGAGCCTTTCTGTGTGGAAAGTTGATTTATATTCGTATCATGTATATTTTTACGCCAGATCCTAAGGAATGGTTGCGATGATGTTCTAGAGGCGATCATTCAAATTATAGATTAAAGGCAACACATTTTTAAACTTTAATTTCTTCACTTGTTTTTTTTAATTCTTCTTCTTCTTCTTCTACTTTTCTTATAATGGCTTCTGAGGAGTGCTCGAAACCATTTCGCCAATTTCAAGTGATATAGGTACCTAAGAGTCCGCGCCACGACTAAAGTCCGGTGACTGGAGCGCTTGTTTCTATGCGCAAATATGCAAAAGCGAAAATCTGAACCTCTGTTATCCGTTAGTTCCTCAAAAGGCCGTCGGACTTCAGTCGTGGCGCGGACTCTAATTATATTTTTTATAGTCAAGTCGTCAAGAGTCTCCTTCAAGTCATAACCCAGTTTAAATGGTGGCAGGAAAACCAAGTTTTTCCCATGAGTCTATTGCTTGCGCGTCGTTTCATTCACTCTATATACGATCTTAGGGCAATGGTAGGTAGGTAAGGTACCTACGCTGAAATAAACCTTTTTAAAGTCCCACTTAAAAAATTGCTGTCTGTTTGATAAATAACAAGTACATACGTAAATGGAGGGAAATGCATGAAATGTTTGTAAATAACTTCGATCTCTATTTGTATTTTATAAAATCACAAAAAATAACGATTTTGTAATCTTATTTGCTATTTTGCTTTGATTGAGTGTGTTTGTTATAATAATGAGTTGATAGATGGATAATAATATAACATGGAGAGTGGAGACACTATTTGGAAATATTCTAATCCTTCTAATAAATGTATATTTTCCGTACATCTCTGAGGCATCCTCAGTTTCGTAAGTAAATTACTTTACCTTGCTCTTTATACCTACTATTTGCCTGCTGATCCAAATGATATTATCTGACGATTTAATTATAATTCAGGGCCAAATTACCACTATGGACTTGGATCTGTGTGAGCGAAAAGTGTGTTCCGTACAGAGCAAATCAACCACTAAAACTACAGTCATTGGAAACATGCAACATGCTCTGCTATTCAATTCAGATCTGGCCGCAGCCAACAGGGCAAGTGAGTTTGTCTAAAACAGCGGTGCCGGTGCAAGCTGATTTGTTTCAGCTGGAAACAGTGAAAGCCCCGAATAGAGTCGTTCGGGAACATCTAACAGATGTTTTTAAACTATTTCAACAAGACCTCCGTCTCATGCGAGGAAGCTCTCGTAGACAAGAGGTGGGCTGCACTGTAAAAGCTCAGATTACCGTCAACGGGAGTGGAGATCCACGCATGCTATTAGATACAGACGAAAGCTATACATTGTTGCTTAATCCGACGAATGCAACGTTAACTTTGTTATTACAAATCACAGCGCGGTCGTTCTGCGGAGCAAGGCATGCACTCGAGACACTTTCCCAGCTCGTATGGCTAGATCGCTATGAAGGTCATTTGCTGATACTCCAAGCAGCAACTGTTAAGGATGCGCCCAAATTCCGTTACAGAGGCTTAATGATAGATACCGCACACAATTACTTTCCAATGAGTGCATTGCTACGCACTATTGATGCTATGGCTGCTTCAAAATTAAACACTTTTCATTGGCATGTAAGTGATTCGCAAGCGTTTTCATTGCAGTTGAGTAGTGTTCCTGAGTTGGCACAGTTCGGTGCATACAGTCAAAGAGATGTGTACACGATCGATCAAGTCAGAGCGATGGTACGTAGGGCAAGGCTGCGTGGTATACGCATTTTAATAGAAGTTGATACCCCAGCGCACGTGGGGCATGCCTGGAATTGGGGCACCACGGAGTTTGGAGATCTAGTGCACTGCGTAAATCCTAAGCCATGGTCTGCGTATTGTACAACACCACCTTGCGGACAACTCGACCCTAATAATTCACACGTATTCGAAATACTGCGGCGTGTCTACAAAGAGATAATTCAGCTGACAGGAGTCGATGATTTGTTTCATCTCGGTGGCAGCGACATCTCGGAAAGATGTTGGACAGAAAAGTTTAAGGACACTGATCCAACAGATCTCTGGATAAAATTCACAAAAACAGCACTCCAAATTCTTGAATCTATAAATGGCAGCTTGCCTAACCTCACGCTTCTCTGGACATCTCGCCTTAGTGAGCGCTTACAAACAGATTTTGTACGTTATGTTCATGCCTTAGGTCTGCAAACACGCAACGTTGCATTGCCAGACAGATATGAGAGGGGGATACGCACAGTCCTCTCACATCAGGACTTTTGGGACTTGAATAGCGGCTTCGGAGAGTGGTATGAACCGAACGGTGGCTCACCGTACAACTCTTGGCAGAGTGTTTACGGCCACCGGCCTTGGCTGTGGGTGCCTAATAATATGGGCGTCGTAGAAGGAGGTGAAGCGACTGTGTGGTCTTGGGGTTTGTGTGTGGGAGAGCTGGATGCAAGAATATGGCCTCGTGCTGCGGCACTCGGAGATAGACTGTGGACTGATAGGGCGGAAGGCGCAACGCAGACAGTGTACGCGGGACTTGATATCCACCGCACGAGATTGATTAACCGAGGCGTGAAAGCTGCACCTATATGGTCTAATTGGTGCACACAAAATCCCTATACCTGTTACTGGACGCGGTGATCATCGCTCAGATTCTGAGTAGGTACTACTATAACTGAGTTCTAAAGTTACCCTAACTGAACAGGTCCCTACTTACTAGATACAATCTTACCTACGTAGAGATAAACCAATCTTGTACTAAACACGAATATTCCAAGCATGGAAGTGAGTCCATGGATCATTTTGAAACGTCAAGCTTGTGTTAAGTGCCAAGTAAAAGCGGTGGAGGGGCGTTCTTTATATTGGCTTATTATCATGTACAGTGGTGGAATTAAAATGTTCGTCACCTTAGGGCCTATTTTTGGTTGTTCAATGCAAAAAGCATAGGTACTGCTTTACCGACATAGTATTGTATTGGTACTGTTTTACCGACACAGTATTGTCAATATTACGAAAATAACCTTCAGTTACCATGACAACGGATATTAGCAGCGATTGAATGACAGATAGTCCACGAATAAAATGACAAAACTTCTAGCTAGCTCAATAGAAAACTGGCCAAGTGCGCATCGGACCTCGCGCATTCAGGTTTCCGTCGTAGAAACTATTATATAATTTGTGGTTCCGTAAGAAGTAGAAATGTAGAAGTTATAAATTGTCTAAGTTTAGTTAATGCACACGCAAAATTAAATCTGTTTGTAATAGAAATATGAGAAAATTATCAAAATGTTTCTATTTTCTAAAATATTAGAATTTTTTGGTAAAATAATAAGTAAATAAGTAATAATAGTATATATATATATATATAGTGTATGTATATGAATAGTATGTAGAACATTTAAAAAAAAAACAGTCCCTGGGTTAAATGGAAATTAAATTGAACTTGGTAACAAAAATACAGTCTTATTCTACTTAATAAGCTCTAAAATTATACTCCACATGCTAGGGTATGACAGATTTATTTTTCCCTCCCCACTTTAACTTGTACGGGAACCATACTTCAAAATAATTTTTGGTTATTATTTTTGGGTTTGGGTCAGTATGATACATATTATTAAATAGTACAAATATGAATACTTCAATGGTTTAGCCGCTATAGACCCGTGTGATAGAGAGACGGACAGACGGATGAGCGAGGGTAAAAGGGCTTCGTTTGGCCCCTTTGGGTACGGGACCCTAAAAAAGTCGTTCCAAACTTAAACAAGCAACTGATCAAAGGTGTGCGATTTTGATCTTTATAATAAACATTTAAATTATGTTGTTCTTTACAGCAATCTGCTACGTAGAATACTTGGAAAAGGTAATATGTGCTCGCGACAAGCTAAGGGGATTCCTTTGAAAACTGACGAACGTTTTCATTCCGCCACTGTACATAGATAGGACGCCCTAGTCCATCTAGGTATACCTAGTAAATAGAATACCTACATTTATTGAATGCTGAATAAAGCCCATGTACATTTACAAACCTCTTTTCTCTGGGATTCCCAAAACAACCTCACAAGACAAGACCATATAGGCAGACCTATTACCTAAGTAGGTATATCCTCAGAACAATAATTGCTTTAGTTATTGTTCAGAGAGTATATCTACTGGCTATGTAGGCATGCCTGTCTAACGACTACCTACCTATCTACCCACTGCTGGACGAGCCTCCCTGTACTTAGGGTAGGAGGGATTTTCCATAATCACTGCGCTAGGTAGGCGGATTGGTGATCGTAGATACGTAGGTAGTATTGGTGTCCCCAATATGTGGTAAACACTCCCATAACATAGCCACCTCAACCCCAAGTTAGTACTAATATTTATTAATTTGACGACCTCTGTGGCGTGGCGGGCGAAGGTTGGCCTGCGACATAGAAGGTTGCGGGTTCGATTCCCGCCTCGGAACAAATATTTGTGCAATCGCAAATATTTGTTCAGGGTGTTCTGGGTATTATCTATGTATAATACAAAATATCTATCTATGTAATATATTGTAATAAGTATATCAGTAATCTAGTACCCATAACACAAGCTCTGCTTAGCTTGGGGCTAGATAATGTTGTTTGAACTGTCCAGTTTTTTTTTTATTTTTTTATTTTTATTTAGGCACGTACCTACTGTACCCGTTCCTACCCAGCGCAAGCTAGTTGCCAATGTTGCATTCGGGCCAACAGTTGGTAAGCGGTTACCGTAGCCTATGGACGCCTGCAATACCAGAGGCATCAGACGCGCGTAGTCGAACCTTTTTTTAGGGTTCCGTAGCCAAATGGCAAAAAACTGAACCCTTATGGATTCGTCATGTCTGTCTCTTCGTGCATGTCACGACCACTTTTTCCCGAAACTATAAGAGCTATGCTGTTGAAACTTGGTAAGTAGATGTATTCTGTGAACCGCAATAAGATTTTCACACAAAAATATATAAAAAAAAAAATTAGGGTTAGAATTTTTGAATTTTTACTTAGAACTCAAAATAAAAAATAAAAAAAACATCAAACCCATACGTGTTATGGATAGTCTATGTCTATGGATAGGTCTTCAAAACTGATATTGAGGTTTTTAATATAATTTTTTTCTAAACTGAATAGTTTGCGCGAGAGACACTTCCAAAAAACGGTTCACCCCCGCTGTAACTTCTAAAAAAGAGAATGATAAAACTAAAAAAATATAGGATGTACTTCATTTAAACTTCCACCGAAAATTGGTTTGATCGAGATCTATCAAGTAGTTTTTTTTTAACTTGCTGCTACGGAACCCTTCATGGGCGAGTCCGACTCGCACTTGGCCATTTTTATTTTTATTTTTAGAACCCCATACTTGAACTATTTTATTTATTCTGTGGCCATACTGTAGTCACTTGGGAAAACCTCTGCAGGGAGATCATTCCACAACCTGAGTGTTCGCGTGAGGTGCACATGCACGATAACCTGCATGTGCACTTCCTCCATAGCCACTTATCTCTGGCTATTTACCTACTCAGGTTCTCAGGTTAATGCTGCTGTCCGTAGTGTGCCTAGAATAGACCCCTCCCTCACCTCCCGTGGATTTCGCAACCTACGCCTGGTGATGGACCAGCAGCTGCGATCACAGAACTACAGCAGCATCCAACTATACTGTGACTGTGAGTAATCACCAATCCGCCTGCAAAGCATGGTGATTAGGTGTGATAACGGTTTGGTTGGTTAAACGTTTAAACGAGTGCTAAGTCGTAGGTAGTCAACACATTTCTGAATTAAACATTCCGATTTTCAAGTTTCGTATCTATTTGGAAGGTATCCAAAAAGGTGTAAAAAAAAACTTATTACTGTATACCTACTACCATCGAGCAACACGCGGAGGCCTGCAATGTGCCTGCAATGCTCCAAGCCTACTAGATACAGTAACTTGTACTATTATTTATTCTGTGGTACAGTTGCGTTCCTTATCACAGAGTATTCCTTATTGCCATTTGCTACCGTAACATGTTAGGAATATACCTACTGCGAAACGCGTTGAACTGAACATATTGTCTGAAGTTCTTGGTTCTGGAGGCGTGCATACTGCGAACACACGATAACACGTCGCGTCGGTGGCATGATGCTAGAGATGTACATTTGTACTGGCGCGGGCGGTACGCCCGACCCGGCCGGCGGCGCGGCGGAGCGGCGTTCCACATATTCAAGTTTTCTGAACTACCTACCTACTGGTTTTTAAGGAGGTGTGCTGTGCCTAATGGTCCAACAACGTTATCGTTCGCAGTCATAGATAATTTACTATAACTTTATGATAAAGATAAACTGCGAACACCCGACCCGACGACACGCGTCTGACCAAATTTTCTGTAGTAGGTACTAGGTAGTTGGTATGGAGGCTTGCATAGCTACTGTAACACCCGATAGCACGTCGGGACAGTATGCACTGCACGCCTCATAGTAACTTAGTTGGTACTTAGTATTTCAGAAAACATGAATGCGTCGGACCTCCACAACAAGCCGGACGAGACGTCGACACAGTGTAGCAAGGCCCCCTCTCGATGGACCATAGCAGGAAGTCAGTGGATGGAGGCGGCTCAAGAACGGTCTTGGTGGCATTCTATTTTAGAGGCTGGCGTCACACCCCGAACACTGCATACCTACAACCGTGCTTGCGCGACCCAAATAAAAGTCGACTCGAATGAGGAACCCGCGAATCGATAGTAGAGTGCCGGACGCAGATATCATGGGGCGGAGAGAATGTGGCCGTTCTGCCTGTATGTAGTACTATATAATGTATATAAATATATATTCTGTGCTTATGTATAGCAGTGATCGAGCTGTCCTACAGGCTCATGACGACGATGAATATGATGATTTTTTATTGGTCCACTGCCAGCAGGGAACATACGTAGGTACTCTTTTAGTGAAACGAGAAATAGATGTTTATTAAATTGGAATTGCTGGTTAAATTTTGAAATGTTTAGCTATTAGAAACGAGGTGCACACAACATAGCATTTGCACTATAATATCTTGATATTAAATCCAAAGGCTTAGAATGGCAGAAATAAAACTTAATGCACCTACCTCCCTACCTACATTGTCCACACTTGACCTAAAAGTTCCTAAGTAGGTATTCAAGTTTTCTGAAATTTTGGGTTCTAAGGAGGTGTGCATACTGGTCCGACTCCTTCGAGGGCTGTTGTGACTCACTAAAGTCTAATAAATTATGTTATTTGATACTGTTTTTATATACAAAGTTACTGAATAAATATCTACTAGGTACATATACCATACATAGATACAAGGGTCGGGTCGGGTGTTCGCAGTAGGTACCTATATCACCTAGCAAAACTTTTTTTGAAAATATCATGCATCATGTCCCATCACTACTATACAGGAAACGGATATTATGACAATACATTACTACGTCATGCATCATGTCCCATCACTAAAAGAGGAAACGGATATTATAACAATAAATTACTAGATTGTCTATGATCGAATATTGTAAACGAGTCTTTATAAAATTTACATATTTAATTATTAAAAACCATTTTGCTACTTTTAGAATAAAGATATTTTTTAGTTAGCCTAGCCTTGAATCATATTTTTTTGTTTAAAGTCGTTTGAGTGTCCTAGATCTACCGAAAATATTTCTTTGTAAAGGTGCGAATACACTGTAGTAAAAAAAAATGCTATCTATCTATGGTCAATGTGGCGGCCGAATGGCTGGAAAAGCGTCAAGCAAGCTATGGCGTTTTGTAAAAGACTTTAATAAAATAGTGTTTCATGTAAATTCGTAAAAAGTGTAGTTTTAAGTGTGATATTAAATATGAGTAGATATTACGATTACGGTAACTCGTTATCTTGGTGAGTACTTTTCGGTATCAACACCTGACAACCATATTGCTTTATAATTGTGTACGTTTTCTGAGAAAACAACGTTTATTTGTTGAGAATGCTAATCATTCTAAATTATTGATGTACTACAAACCATAAATGTCTCTGTTTACAATGATTGCATATACAGATAAACGGTTTTTGCCGGGTTTTTTGAATGAACTTCATTTATTCTAGGGACCCCTACACGCAGGGTTGTAACGTGGTGGTCCGCTACAATTTTCTCACGAAAATGTGACTTTTTACCCGTTAACACTACCGTTAATTCCTTGTGTGGCATGATACCTATTTGAAAAAGTACTTTTCAACAGTGCTTAGCGATTTTTCAAGTTCACTACCTAGATATGAACATAGTACTGACCATAAAACTACTGCTGTGTCAAGGAGGGGGGGATCGGTCGGCGGAGATCATATATTTCCACTTACTACATGATATCCCTTGTGCTTCATTCACTCTCATCATATACACTACATGCTTGACGGTCTAGGGTACTCTAGGCCTCATACTTAGGTAGCTGGTCGTAGAACCATGCTCTAATTATATTTAATTGATCTTAAATCTGCATAATCCAACACACATAAGTCACATAACTTGTGGAGTTTCCTGATTGAGCCCTTCTACTTTGTAATGACATCACAATATGGTCTGTTGTATGAACGCTGTAGATTAGCTGCTTTCCCAGAGTCTCTGATTTGATCAGAGTATGTATGTTCTCTGAGGTCTTCACCTTCCAGCCGTACCATTCGTACCTACTTGTCTTATTAGTAAAGTTTTCTGTTGTTGTAGGTGATAAGTTGAAGAATAATATAGTCAACCACTAAATAAATAAAGAGGGGATATTCTTAAAAATAAAAACTAAAATCAAACAACCTGCATCATTCAATTCGTAGTTTGTTGTCATGATTCATGATTTCCTACAAATCCTAATTAAACTTTTCCCATACGGAACTATGGGAAAGTTTTTAGTGATTTAGTGATTTCTGACATTTCTAGTACTCTAAACTCAGTGAGTCTGATAGTCTTTTGATTCATATGAGTAACAGAAATTAAAGAAAATTGTGTAAATGGTGTATTTCCTTGCTGACTGTAATTTTGTCCTATATCAGTGAATGGACATCAAAATATCTCCAAAAGTTGCAACTTGCCGTGGGTGTTGCAGATGTCCATAGGCGGCAGTGACTGCTTTACATCAGGCAGGCCGTCTGCTTGTATGTCACCTTATATTAAATAATAATAAAAAAAATAAAAACACTTTGTATAATACAGAACTTTACTATAACACTCACACAGGTAGTAGGATGAAAAACAGTGCGCGTCCTAGGTGGACGTGACCTATGAGGTAATACTTTGTTAAAAGCAGAGGTTACCGCATAAAATTAGGTGGGCAATCTGCTTGTTCCGTCATTAAAAAACAGCCCCCCCCTCCCGCATACCAAATACCATCAAATTCAGCAAAGCAGTTTCCCCCCAACCCCCCCACATAACATATATATGTTACTCGCTGATAATGTAGCTTTATTTTTTTATTTTTTTTATCTATATTTTAGTTTGTCCACTACAAACAAAGTCCTCTTTATATTATAAGTGTAAGATATTAACAAATATTGAATCATCATGTCATTAGATCCTGTTTATTTCACTGTTGATAAGCTGAATGACTCATATTTGTTTAAGTTATAGGAGCTAAATTCCCTCGCCCTACATTTGAAGGTCCCTCTCCCTGAGGTATGCTGGTAGATCTTTTATGTGTCCATACTATTTTACATATCCCACAGAAATTATTCATGGTTACATGTACAGATGGCATAGCTACCCCTCAGTGTGTTTGTAGATTGAAGTTGAACAAAATTATTTGTAGGTGTACTTCTACCTAACTACGAAAAAGGAGCATTATGTTGTATCTCCTAAACCACTTAACTTATTTTAATGTTTGGTTTCTTTGGATTTGTGTCATCACTCTGCGTGCCCTAGGATATAATAACTTTAAAAGAACATGGCGGATTTTACAGGCGAATTCACAAAAAAAGATTTTTGAAAGATATACAAATTCATTATTTAGAATGGCACACATGGATAGAGAAATGAGATAATCATGGTTTAGAGATGATCATTATCATGTTTGGTATTGAAAGAAAGGTCTTTGGTGAGCACATTCTATAATGCGAAAATGTTTTTAATTTCTTACAATGATTCATGACGAGCGGTTTCATACTTTTCAGTAAAGATTTTCTGTAGTCTGATTTAAATTTTTTAAACTTTTCTCTTCGCTTACCACAAGTTGTGTAAAAGAATTGGTCTGTGACGTGGGGGTAACCAATTAGCTATGCCGTCTGTACATAGAATGTCCTGTTTGTCTAGTATCAATATAACATAGTTTTATGAAATAATAAGTATTCTGGAAAATTTCACCGACAGGACTGCCCCTTATTTCTCTTGCCTATCAATTTCTGTGCTACGATTGTTCCCAGTTTGCCATAAAGAATGAAAACTGTTAATACACTTTCTCTCCTTAGCAATGACCGTTCACAGCTGCAGTGGAATAATTTGACAAATCATTTTGTAAAGGATCACCAACATAGTTCCAATTCTGCGTTTATTGACCTATGGTTTATCTAGACATTCAAATTAAAAAGCTGTTAGACTTGTTTTAACCATTGACGACTAAAATGGATAATTATTCAATTGCAGATGTATTTCTTTTAAGTCCCCTTCCCCCGTCGTTGTCCGGTGGCGCATGAGAAATAAGGAATATCGAGCCTTTTCTTTCGAGACGTCGAAGAAATTTTCCAGAAAGCCTATACAGTTGTAACACTTCATTTACGTTAGTTTGTCCATTTTTGGACTCCTGAATTTCAGTTGACATGAGATGGTCGCACGTCAACAATGGTTAAAACACGCTCTTCAGCGAGAGTAGGCAGCGCGGCATCCAGTGCGCCCGTTGAGAATGGAACGTCCTCCGAACTTAGGAGTCGACTCAGAACCACAGAGAATGGCCACCGCACGCAAAAGGCCCCTAATCACTCTAGGCAAGTGTCCTCCAGTCGTGAACGCCTCCCCGCTAGCTGTTAGCATGTTCACATCCATGATTGGAGCGTTGACTCTGCTATGCTGTTCCCTTTAGAGTTGAAATGAATACGCTTCTGGTGTCGGTATCTCCGTACTATTGATGTTACAGGTCCTGATTTTCCAGCATTTTACCCTGATCTCTGTGTACCGCTTGAATGTTGAAGAATTTTGAGCTGTAATTTGTGGAGGTGTAAGTGTGTTGTTGGTTGGCAGGAATGGGCCGGCGTCGCTGTCGTCGGGCAACGTTGGGCAAGGCGGCTCACAGGGGAAGGACCCCCTGGCGCCCGCAATGCCCGGCTCCCGGAACGCGGGCATGTACCAGCATCCCGCCGTCACCGGGTACAACCCACAGGACTCGCGAGCACAAGCCATGCCCGTCTCGGTATGATAGCTAGACGTGTTGCTTTCTATCGTTTTGTAGTTAGAAAGCGTAGTAGGTACTTTAGTTATGAATTGCCAAGCATGAATAGAGTAGAAGCAATTGTACATTTTGAATTAATAAGGGTACTGCTGGGTTACCATGAGCTCTTATAGCCATTCAGTTCAAAAACTATTCAGTACAAAATATCGGTTCCGTGATGTCCGCAACTATATTTAAAGCCACAGTCGCAGAGGTTCTATAGACTACTGCGATTAAAGTTATTTAACGATGAGGAATGTCAACGACGAACCGATTTTTTGCACTGAATAGTTTACTAAATGGCTTTAAGAGTTCATGGTTCCCTGATCTGGATTTTGGAAACCTTATCGCTAAAATGCCACAAATGCGGTTGCGATGTCCTCCAGTCACGACAGAGAAAACACTCGATACAGCGACCCCATCGGGGTCTTTGACGAGTCTCTTCATTACCTTTTGTACCTCAAGCCTGGTACAAGCATGTTCCGGGGCACTTTTCTCCGACCCAACGAATCCTGCAACGGCCTAAGCCGAGGTCCGTGTCTGAGTGGTGCCTTTGCGCTCGTTGCTCAACCGGTCAATCTCAACTTTTAACCGGTTGAGCGCCATTTGCGCTCGCCAAAAGCTCTGTAAAGCAGCTATAATCATTTGAGGTCAACAGCATAAATGCCCAATCTGATAAACAATAATTACATAACTAATGAAACTCTTTAGATTGCGATATCACAGTACATTGCGGAGCGGTCAAAGCTTCTTTTCAAGAGAAGAAATATACAAAACATAAAATGTTCTTTCGAATAGGGGCAGGACTTTCTCAGGAGATACATCTGTCACGTAAAGGGAGAATCTTCCTGGATCATTTGCTCATACTTATCAGTAGAACCGCAGTAGACAGCTAGGCAGCACTATACTACTGAAACTCTAGTTTTGCAATGCAGACTGGAGGCATTGTTCCATTTGAAAATGTGTTTCAAGGACAGCTGTTTTCAAGATGTTTCCTTCACAGTGTTGGCAATAGCGTTGGATTTAGCAAACCCGTGATCGTGCATAATCTCTGCTCAGTTGCTTTTATTACAAGCTTTAATTTAACTTGCAATGTATGTATGTTTGTCTGGGTGGAATCCGGGTGGAATCTTAAAATCTGAATTTAAAAGCAGTTATCCACAGCCGATTGAGCTGAAATTTGGCATAAGTACCTGTCAAGGTCCGATGACAATAAAATATGATCGTGACAGCGAACTGATCCGATGATGGAGACGGAAGGACATCGGAACTCCTCGATGGATTATAGTAGACTGGCCGTGCTTAGGGTCATTTTGATCAGCACACTGTTACGATCACTAATTTTATAAAAGCTTTTATTATAAAATATATTTTTCACAAAAAACGTATCGATAGTGTGGATGCTTTTTGGATTGCATGCTGGTACAAGACAATTGAACAGAATCACTCTTACAGGCGCGACAAAATCAGATGTACGCGGGTATGTACCACGGGTACGGAGTGGGCTCTGGCGCCGCGAACCTCGCCCCTATGCCCTCGCCCTCGCCCACAGCCTCCCTGCCGCCGTACCCCGTGCATCCAGACGTGAAGTTCAAGAAGTAAGTTACCTTACTTAATCTTTAAGTCTCAGGGTGGCGGGCGCAGTTCAATGCCACTTAGGGCGCCTCCTAGGTGGACGTTACCTATGAGGTAATGCACTGTTCATAGGCAGAGGTTACCGCTTAACATCAGGTGGGGCATCTGCTTGTTCCGTCACTCAAATAGTATAAAAAAAATATTAAAAAAAAACATGGGCTGGAACACTTCCACTGACAGATCTCCGCTGTAGAATGCCATAAAGAAAGCAATGGTACCCAGTTATAACAATCTGGAACTCGCGTACCACTATATTTTATTTAAATTGCAATGTATGTATGTTTGTCCGGGTGGAATCTTGCAACTGAATTTTAAAGCAGTTATCTTCAACCGATTTAGCTTAAATTTGGCATACCTGTCAAGTTCCGATGACAATACAATATGATGGGACAGCGAGTTGATCTGATGATGGAGACGGAAGGTGGACAACGGAACTCTTGTATTAGAAATTCAAAGAAAATAATGTGTAATGTCTCATAACTATCTTCATGTTGTGGCAAGTTATAGTATTTGTCGTCGCCAAATAATCTGCTCTCATATTTATGATGTAACAAAGTGCTGTAATTAGGAAACAGGTAAAAGGAGCGAGCCACAAAAAATTCCGAGTTTTAACGTGAAGAGAGCAGCAGAAAGCCACTCAAAAGATAAAGGCGATTTGAAGGAACGAAGAAGGCTCTATAAGCAGTCTAGCATTCCACCTTCTTTCCTTGGACATCTTCAGCCGGAAGACATCGTCTGCTGGACATCAGCCGAGTCGACGAACAGCTCGCTTCTCCCACACCGCCCTTGCGAACGATGTTACTAAAACACTTCGAGAAAAATTTAAAGAAATAAACATCTTGACATTTCCATGTCAATATATTTATGAAAACCTGATGTATGTTCACAACAATATAAACTTGTTTAGTAAAAATAGCGACAATCATAATGTAAATACTAGGAAGACTCTTCCCGCCATTTTCGAAAAGAGACGTTGTCTACTTTTATTTTATTTCCTTTCCTAGTGTTTTCTTGAGTTATTTTGTGTTATTTTGGTGGCATTTTAACTAATGTAGCTCGTTTATTAAGCACAAGTGTAGTGAAATGAAATGGAAGTGAATTGCGTGACTTTTGAAATTGGTGGAAATTGTCTACCAAAGTTTTAGTAAAATTGGCCACCGTTTTACTAAAACATGACTCGACTGTGACTTTGACGACTTGGAAGGAGTGTAACGTTGCAAAATATATTGAAAATACAATATAGTGAAAATACAGATAGGTTCTTGAAAATGGCAAATGCACAAGCCGTGCGGCGCCAATTATAAAAAAAAAAAAAAAAAATACTAGGAACAAAGATAAACTCGCTGTTCCCACTATCAGGCTTCATAAAGTTAGTAAATCGTTTAAAGGACAATGTGTACGCTTCTATAACAAGATCCCAAGCGACGTGCTAAATTTGTCTATAAACAAATTTAAAAACGTAATTAAAAATAAACTTTTAAAAAAAGCGTACTATAAAATCTCATTATTTATATGATAATAAAGCTTGGGACTAAACTTGCTCCAACTCAGCCTAAACAAATGTTTATCTAATAATAAGATTGCAATCTATAATTATTTTATAAAAAGTGACGTGTCAAAGAGATTTTTTAAAAATCCTATTGAATAAATGAATTTTGAATTTTTGAAACAAATAGGGTTGCGAAAAAAGCTTTTTTATACAACTTAGAATGACGGGTCAAGCAGATGGCCTACCTGATATTAAGCGGTACCCTCTGCCTATCGACAGTGCATTATCACATAGGTCACGTCAACGGACGCACCCTATGTGGCATTGCACCGCGCCCGCCACCCTGAGACATAAAGATGAAAAGTCTCATGTGCCTGTAATTTCACCGGCACCCATGCCCTTCAAACCGGAACACAGCAATGCGAGCACTATTGCTTTGCAGCCGAAATAGGTATGGTGGCGTGGTATTACTTCCCCAGACAAACTCTTTCACAAAAAAGCTCTACTACTAGGTACTACTTTTCTGTTCCGTGCAGAAAAGTCAAGTTCAACCATAAGTTATTATAGGTGAGCATCATATGGCGGAGACTAAGATCCAGAGTCTCGAGCACCGCCGTAAGGTCGCGTGCCTTTCGATCTTCTATCGGTTACATTTCGGGGAATGCTCCCAGGAACTTAATGATCTGATCCCACCATCTCCTTTTCATCATAGGACGAGCAGGCGCACGGCTCGGTACTACCACCCTTACCTCATTAGTATACCCTCTATTCGTACTAAACGTTTCAGTTCTACCTTTATAATGAGAACTGCTAAGGAGTGGAATAAACTACCGCCGTCTGTCATTTCTGAAAACTATAATCTGGGTCTCTTCAAGGCTAGAGTGAATAGGTGCCTTCTGGATCTTTGTGCTCCATCTTCGGCCGCATCGTCATTTACCAACAGGTGAGATCGTGGTCAAACAAAGGGCTATCATTGTTAAAAAAAAAGAAAAAAATAGTTTTGCACTGTTTTACAATATAATTGTATGATACAGATTGCCGTTCTACGACGTCCTAGCTGAACTGATGAAGCCCTCAACCATGATGCCGATGCAACAAGGGCGCATGCAGGAGGGCACCTACGTGTTCCACCTGACGCCGCAGCAGGCCACGGAGATAGCCTCGGGCAAGGACATCATCGGGAACACAAACAAACTGGACTATGTCGTGCAGGTGAGCGTCAGTTCAGTTCTTGGGGGTAACCATGAGCTCTTCTAGCGATTCAGTTCAAAAACTATTCAGTTGAAAATATCGGTTCGTCGTTGACGTTCCTCATCGTTCAATAACTTGTATTGCAGAAGTCTATAGACCCTCTGCGATTGTGCCTTTAAATACAGTTGCGGACATCACGGAGCCGATATTTTGTACTGAATAGTTTTTGAACTGAATCGCTATAAGAGCTCATGGTTACCCCCCAGTTCTTGAACAAGTGGCCCTTGCGGAATAGACCACAATTTCGCCAATGTCACGTTTTGATAGATGCAAAGGGCCAAAGTTCTGCCAACTCGTAACTGACAGTGAAGGTGATATGACAAGCTCAGTTGCGCAGCGAGCGAGTAGCCGGCTGAGATGCGAGAGTTGGATTCTCGCTGCTGGACAAATTTTTGTATGATCTGCCCATCCTCTGATGTAAGCCATTAGTCGGCTTTAACGACATCCATGGGAGGAGACGGAGGGGTTTATTATTAGGCCGGACACAGAACTGTGGCTATATTCATGCAGTTTATTCCAGGATACTTTCATCCAGACATCTGGATGAAAAGAAAGATGAAATTGTTTTTGAAATTATATTTTTGTCCACAGGCACAACTCAGGTTCTGCCTTCTGGAATCATCATGCGAACAAGAGGATCATTTCCCACCAAGTGTTAATGTCAAAGTCAACAACAAAATGTGTCCACTACCAGTAAGTATACACACATTATTGAACGAGCGAAGCGAGGCCTCGTTGACGCGAGAGATCGCTTTTGTATGTATGTGGGTATCTGGATGATGGGAGTTTGTTTGACGATAAGTTTCGGGTTGGCTATAGGCTTTTAACACCATCGTACAGAGTTGGAGCCCCCCCCTATTCGTAAACCATTCCTATGAAAGAACAGAGTTAACTTACATATTTTTACCTATACATAGAGTATAACATTAATAAAAAAAACATAAGTTTCCATGTTTCCCCACCTATTATAGCTCTCTACATGATGTTCATTGCCTATATTATGTATGCCCTAAGTTTCGAACCGTTGATTGTCATGAAATTTGGTAAGGAAGGTTGGTTACCAATACAAATTGGGAAGTTCATATGGTTGGTTCCGATGGCGTAGAAATACCACCGCGAGGCGACTTGATTTGATTGCCACAAGGTCAACAGGACAGTCGGCAAGATATGGTTTATGTGTCCTACGACGTCCGATCAGTCTCCCATCCATCGTTGTTAATACATTTCTATACGTGGTAGTAGTAGAGCTTTTTTGTGAAAGAGTTCGTCTGGGGAAGTACTACCACCATGCCTATTTCTGCCGCAAAGCAGTAGTGCTTGTATTGCTGTGTTCCAGTTTGAAGGGTGCCGGTGAAATTACAGGCACATGCGACTTTTCATCTTTGTGTCAGGGTGGCGGACGCAGTGCAATGCCACATAGGGTGCATCCTAAGTGGACGTGACCTATGTGAGAATGCACTGTTCATAGGCAGAGGTTACCGTTTAACATCAGGTGGGCCATCTGCTTGTTCCGTAATTGAAGTAGTAAAAAAAAAACATATATGACCTTAATCTTTAAAAGATTTGTTGAGATACATGAGATCCATGAGATCTCGGTTCGAGGCGAACTACAAGTTGTCTTATTTCAAATTGTATATAGTAACAGTCGTCTGACATGACATTTCCGTTCGCCGGTGTGTTGAATAGGTACCTAAATGATCTGACAAGTTTTATTTTCCACCAGAATCCAATACCGACAAATAAGCCCACACCAGAACCGAAGCGGCCGCCTCGCCCCGTCAACATCTCCTCACTAGTAAAGCTCTCACCGACCGTAGCCAATCAAATACACGTCACATGGGCAGCAGACTTCACAAGAGCCTATGTGTTGAGTGTCTTCATGGTCCGGAAACTGTCTTCAGCTGAACTGCTGGGCCGATTGAAGAATAAGGGAACCAAGAACCCAGACTACACTAGATCATTGAGTAAGTAACTAATGTTAATGTTAATGTTAAAGAACTCCCTTTTCCGCATTCGAGCTCTATGCGTGAGAGCTGTCTGACTAGGTAGTTAGCCAGCCTAACTCCGTCCAGAAGCACAGAAGTTTCCTGGGGTCTTCGCAGGCTTGGCGGAGTGACCTCGGGTTGTTGAGGATTTGTTTTCGTTGAGCTGCTACTCCCACACATTCCAGAACTACGAGGGCAGCCGATTCTTCTTCGGTCAGACACCCTCTGCAGAGTGGGCTGTCTGTGGCTCCGATGTAGAAGAGGTGTTTGTTCAGGAGACAGTGTCCTGTGAGTGCCGCACGATGGTGCGAAGGTCTATTCTTTGAAGGTTGAGCAGGCGACGTGTCAGTTGTGGTAAGGCAGCCAGTAGGGCTGCTCTTGAGTGTCTGTAGTCCATAATCCGTGCACAGCGTTCTTTGTGTTGGTTAATGGTGCGGAGCCGCATCTATGTGCGTAGCTGAGAGAAGGGCAGAGGGAGGAATGGAGATGGGCCCTCTGTGGTTGTTCCCAACCCTCTTCTAGCTAGCTCATCTGTGGCGTTTTTACCCTGTGATCGAGAGTAAGTAGCATCACTAGTGGAGCTCTTACCCACCTTAGAGTATCTAATTATCTTACATGGGCAGCAGACTTCATAAGGGCTGTAGTATCATCATCATTGTTGAACCTCCATTGGCTAATGGGTAGAAACTCTGTCCTGAGCACTGACAACAAACTCCTGATTTACCAGGTTGTGCTGAAGCCTATCTGGACTTATGGCGTACAACTATGGGGATCAGCCTGCAAATCAAACATTTCGATCATACAAAGAGCACAAAATGGCATCTTAAGAAACCTATCCAATGCACCGTGGTTCTTGATGATTACTGAGCTGCATAGCGAACTGAAGGTTCAGTACAGTCAATAACTAAATAAAACTAAAATCATCAAAATACAAAGAACGTTTGTATGTACATCAGATTCAGAACCACTTGGCCTCACAGCTAACTACCATCAACTACCCGAAGAGGCTAAAAAGACAACATATCATGGAGCACAATGGAACATGACAAATAAGAAAAGGAGAGGTGTTTGCTGGACCACTGCTGCTACCAGCCCGACTACCCACCCCAAATCTGCTCATAGTCTGAAGACTGACCGCAGATGAAAATAGAAAAAAAAAACATCTTCAGCCTACAGAAGTGCACTGCTGGACATAGGCCTCCCCCATAGATGCCACGATGAACGGTCGTAAGCCGCCTGCATCCACTTCCTGCGACCTCTATAATATCTTTGGTCCATAGACAGGGGCGCATTTCTCTTTTGCGTCGTCCGGTTTGTGGTCGCCACTCGAGAACCTTTCTTCACCAACGGTGATCAGTTCTGAGAGCTATATTTATTTATTTTACTTCGTGGATGACGGAACAAGCAGATAGGCCCAGGGTTTGAAATTATCAAGATAAATATGCCCTTTGATAATTATCGCGATAATTATCACGATAATTATCAGATAATTATCAAACAGATATTAAGCCTTTGGAATCCTTTTTTAACTGATATTACATACCAACATTTATGTTAGAAGCAAGTAAATTATCGCGTAAATAAATTATTTATACACATTTTAAAATCAAGGTAATCTTTTATTATTTTTTTGTTTATAATTGCTTGAATAAAAACTTGCAAACCAAAATACGACAAGTTATATTATCGATTACTCGATTATACTTATCAAGATAATTATCAACCTATATTTATCTTGATAATTATCACTTCGGACCCTGCAGATGGCCTACCTCTTACAATAACAAGCCTTTAAGGCGATATGATAAAATATCGAATGGGCGGAGTCTATCAAGAAAACAATAGCTGCAAGACAGTGACATCGTTCTTATTCTCTTGAACACGGGAAGAGATGAGGTATAGATTTCTGCCGCTCGGAAGTAACTGACGTAATCGACAAATGATAAAACTTGGTTTTGCGTCTTATTTTGAAAATATAAAAATCGGCCAAGTGCGAGTCGGACTCGCCCATGAAGGGTTCCGTAGCAGCAAGTAACATAATATAAAAGTTCTTGTAGTTTGTTGTAACTTTGATCGATGTTTTAATAATAGTGTATTAAAAAAAAAACTATTTTTTGGTTTTATCATTCTCTTATTTTAGAAGTTACGGGGGGGGGGGACACATTTTACCACTTTGGAAGTGTCTCTCGCGCAAACTATTCAGTTAGAAAAAAAAAATATTAGAAACCTCAATATCATTTTTGAAGACCTATCTATAGATACCCCACACGTATGGGTTTGATGTTTTTTTTTAGTTTCAGTTCTAAGTGTGGGAACCCCAAAAATTTACTGTTTTTTTTCTATTTTTTTGTGAAATTCTTAATGCGGTTCACTGAACACTTCTACTTACCAAGTTTCAACAGCCTTAGCTCTTATAGTTTCGGAAAAAAGTGGCTGTGACTTACACGGACAGACAGACAGACATGACGAATATATAATCTATATATTAATCCTGGATTAATAAAATAAATAAATAAGGGTTCCGTAATTTTTGGTTACGGAACCCTAAAAATGAATTATCTTTAATTGATCTAAGTAATGTGATAACTTACTGAATAGTAACAAATTTACGCTTAATATTTTCTCTAGTCTAAGGAGGGACCTAAAACGGGCTTTAGGAGGGCCAATTTCATAAAATAAAGTATTCGAGAAAATTTTCACCAATCGTGTTTCTAGTCTGATATATTTAGATCCTCAAGTAATTACTGTATTAGCATCAAGTTAACCTTTACTGTTACTGAGTGAGCATGTAACAAAACGACTCCAAAATTTTAACATAGCGTTTTAACAATGCGTTACCTCATAGGTCACGTTCACCTAGGATGCACTCTATGTGGCATTGCACTGCGCCCTGAAACTAAAAAAGTCGCATGTGCCTGTAATTTCACCGGCTCCCACATACTTCAAACCGGAACATGGTAATGCGAGCACTACTGCTTTGCAGCAGAAATATGTATGGTGGTAGTACTTCCACGGACGAACTCTAAGATTTGACTCGAACCTCAGAAGAAGGACTAACGCATCCTTCTGAGACTCGAACATACACATTGTAAGTTAAATAAAACCTTGTAAAAACAGCTGATATAAGAGGGCAGCTACCAAATTCTATCTACAAAACATATTATACCTTTATAAACACAGAAACTACCACCGAAGAACTACTACAACATCCATGGAAACTACTTACGGTACAGATAAATAAAATTCAGTTTATCTGTGTGAACAAGATCTGACAGCTATAGAGGTTGCATATCTCCATGCTCCGTCACCGATGTCACGCTAGGAAGATGGACTAAAGGCATGGAACTAAGGCTAAAAACGAAACGGTATCGATTATACCAGTCTTATTCTTTTATATGAATGTATTCATGTGTTGGAATGAGACAAGCATATATCTATCTGTTCTTATTTGTGTAAGTCGTACCAGGCCAAATGTCAAACTACTACTACATTCATGGTAACAATCTAGGAAGATGTATATGCATGGTGCCAATATTCAGGGTACGGAACGGAAAAACGACTGTCGTGTGACAATATATTTGTTTCTCTCTAACATAGGATAGCAAGCTATCTTCTAGGATAGGAGTAAGAAGGAACAGTCTATGCCATTTTAGCACTCACTCCATACTATTTATTATACCTCCATGATGTCACGCCATTTTTACAGTCATTTATCTATGTTCATTATTAATTTATGTTTTTTTTTTAAATTGTCCTTCATATTTCTTTCAAATTTGAAAGCTTTGTAAATAACTTATTTTATATTGTTTCGAAACGTTTATTTACTTACCACTGATCAAATCAACATCGCATGGGCAGCAGACCTCATAAGAGTTTTGTGTTGTGTCTTCATGGGTTGGACTTCAGCTGAGCAGCTGGCGCGATTGAAGGAAAAGGACATCGAGGACCCGAACTATACTAGATCATTAAGATCAAATACACGTCACGTGGGCAAAAAGCAAAGCAATAAGATCACCACAAAAAATATAATTAACTAATTGTTTGGAGCTCTCCTCAAAAGGCATTATAAGTGGAAGAAGAAGATCACCACATTAGCTCATCAACCTTTTATTCTCGTATGTGACGAAGATTCAGTGCTAAATTTAATTTTCAGTCAAAGAGAAACTATCGGAGGACTATGACAGCGAGATAGCGACCACGTCACTCCGCGTTTCGCTGATGTGTCCTCTCGGCAAGATGCGCATGTCGTGTCCGTGCCGGCCCGCCGCCTGTCCGCACCTGCAGTGCTTCGACGCGTCGCTGTTCCTGCAGATGAACGAGCGCAAGCCCACCTGGCTGTGCCCCGTGTGCGACCGGCCCGCGCCCTACGACTCGCTGGTAGTGGACGGGTGAGTAGCAGACAGGGACACGGGAAGGGTAGGTGAGACGACCTACCCTTCCCATGTCCCTGTCTGCACTGATGTCTCTATCTACACGACCTGGGGATAGGGAGATGGGGAGATAGGGATCGTAGCGGAAACTACGGGTTCCGCTTGGACTAGGGTACCACGGGCGTCAAGGGGAGCCACCTACTGGGTAAAACTGGTAGGTCCCGACTTGGGTTCGGTTTAGTAGTGGCTATGTGGTTAGTTGCAGGGGGTAGGCATGTCGTCTTCCCGGTACATTGGTGGTTACCGGGGTCCGCCGCCGCGCTCAACTAGCTGGTGTCTTCACAGGCTAAGGCGACGGGCTGGAAGGTGGGCACTAGTGGGGTCAGTGATTGATCCTTTAAGCGACAATCCTCACGGTGCGTTCTAATCTCCGGCACTTACTCAGATAGTAAGTAGAGTCGTGAGCTGGCATGAATCCGGCCACCCAGCTGCAGGACCTTGGTAGGCACATGTACGTGTGTCGAGAAGTGAGCGCGCTTTACAGCTCCGGTACCACTTGGTAGTTAGATTCTCTAACGTCCCTAGCTGGGGTTGAAGCTAGCACCATTTCCTGATGCGGGTGGTGAGCGACCATTACCATTCCGATACCATTTTGGAGTAATGGCAGTGTTCTGGGGGCTTAGGATAGTTTTCGAAACTATATGAAGTTTCGTTTCCTTCCATACATTTACTTGCAGCGCTCTTAACGGAAACGAGGAGAAAACTAAAAGGACGCTGTCAGAAAATGTATGTGGAAATGTATGAAGGAAACGAAACTTTCGAAGCCCCCTGCAAAGTTCACGAGCAACTCGCTTGAGTACACGGATTGTTACGCCTAATCTTAAGAAACTTTTCTTAAGATTGGGCGGTAAGACCTACCGCAACTGGTCATGGCCCCGGCCAGGTAGAGTGCGCTATCCTTGTGATCGAAGGCGCTACCGCGTAGGTTGGTGGGGCAGCCACATTAAACTCGTATAGAGAGATGAGAAGATGTTGAAAGTTATTGATAGTGTTAACGTATTTAAAGTAAGTCTTACAAAGCTACTGTTGAAAGGGTGTATCTACTCGATTGATGAATTCTTGACATGTGTGATAATATTAAATATATATACTAGCGACTCGCCCCGGCTTCGCACGGGTAGCCCCCGGTGAACCCCCCCCCCCCCCCCCTACCCCTCCCATGTCCTATCTCCTGGTTCTAAGCTACCTCCCTACCAATTTTCAGCCAAATCGGTTCACCCATTCTTGAGTTATAAGTGGTGTAACTAACAAGACTTGAAAAAAAAAAAAAAAAAAAAAAAAACGTATAAACCTCACGGAGCCCGAGACCTTTCCAACGAATGCAAAACCGTGGAAATCGGTTCGTGCGTTCTGGAGTTATAGCTTCAGGAAGGAAAACCCGACTTATTTTTATATATTAGAATATATATGTTTTTTTTTCAGTTTATTTATTCATTATTAATTTTTGTAATTTTTACTTTTTCGTGTATGAATGTTCTTGTGTAATTTTTATTTTAATTGTTTCTAATTTCTAACACGATTTTTTTATTGTTTGTGAATAAATAAAATGAAATGAAATGAGGGTTTGCCCATCCCACGATGACTAGTAACGATTGTTTTGTTGACAGTTACTTCCAGGAGGTGCTCGCCTCGCCGCGCCTCCCGAGCGACTGCAACGAGATCCAGCTGCTGAAGGACGGCAGCTGGGCCGCCAACACGCCGGCGCCGCGCGTGCCGCAACAGCAGCAGCAGCAGACAGAGTCCTCCGTCACGCTCATTTCTGACGACCTAGGTGAAGTACTAATAAGTTTTTTGTGAAAAATATACTTTTTAACCCCCGACGCAAAAACGAAGGGGAGTTATAAGTTTGACGTGTCTGTGTGTGTGTCTGTGTGTCTGTCTGTCTGTTCCTTTAGAAGATTCAAGATTTAGTGTGTATGCCTCGTCTACCTCAGTTTTTAACCCCCGACGCAAAAACGACGGGGTGTATAACAGTTGGTTTATTTTTAATTTTTACAAAGTTAATTACTTGTCAATACAAGCTTTTATAAAATTAGTGATTGTAACAGTGTGCTGATCAAATTGAGCCTAAACACGGCCAAATAAAAAAAATAAAAAATAAAAAGACCATGTATCAATTTGACAGTCCAATGTTATGAAATGTAACGAGATGGTTTAATAGTAAATAAATATCTAAATATCTAAAACACACACACACACACACACACAGAAACAAAGATCCCATGCATCACTGACACAAATTGGCGTCCAGCTCAGCATTTGTTGTGTTGTAGCAACACAACGCTGATCTTCCGCTGACACCATCTGAGTGAAACCACGGATGTCTGCTTCACAATAAATAATTATACATAATTAATGAACAAATAATAACAATGAAGTATTTAATATAATAAAAGACGTGATTATTAATATTGTACGTTAAGTTAGGATGTGGGTAGACGTAAAAATAGTATTATATCAAAAAACAGTGTAACGGGAAAAAGAAATACTGAAAAGTAGGCAGTGCAAAAATATATACATATACCTAATTCGCTAAAACGTGCATGAAAAACTGAAGTTTTAAAGTGATAGGGAGCAGTGATAACAAATGGAAGATAACAAATGAACAAGACTCAATGAATGAGACTCGTCCAGCAGTGGGTGTCTGCCGGCTGATGAAAAGACAGTCGGGCGCAACTTGTCTAGTCCGCGTCGCAGCCCGTAATCCGTGCACTCCCTCTGACGAAGGCGTCTTTTTTTTTTTGAAGTACGTGAGTGGCGGAACCTGCTAATGGCCCATCTGTTGTTAAGCGGTAACCTCTGCCGTTAACAATGCATTACCTCGTAGGTCACGCCCACCTAGGATGCACCCTATACATACATAGCATCCCTTTTGGAGTGTAGTTGCGGCCTGTTTTTAATTTCCACCGTTGGTGGATTGGATTACTTGATATGATGATCCGAAACGAGGTTATCCGACAGAGAACCAAGGTTCTCGACATAGGCCAGAGGATTAGCAAGCTGAACTGGCAGTGGGCCGGTCATGTCTGCAGAAGAACCGATAATCGGTGGAGTAAACGAGTTCTTGAGTGGAGACCGCGTCTAGGCAAACGTAGTGTAGGGCACCCTCTGGCTAGGTGGAGCGACGACTTGCGCGGGGTGGCTGGCAGAAACTGGATGAGGAGAGTTGAAGACTGGGCTCAGTGGCGCGCCATGCGAGATACCTATGTCCAGCAGTGGTCTGCTGTAGGTTGATGATGATGATGATGATATTATGATGAGGGCTGGTGTGCTACGCGCCTTTTTTATTTTGCAGCTGTTGTCCTTATCTCCTCTTTACCTAAACACAGACTTACACTCGTATTTATAGACAAGTCAAAGTAATTACTTAAGCAAAAGTAATTACTTGAGCAACTATTTTTATTGCATAGTTAAGAAATCGGTCGAAGTAAGAACTGTCAAAAGTTAGAATTCTTAATCAAGTAATAGTAACCACTTTCGTTACTTAAGCAACGCTTATTACTCGGTTCAAGCTTTTTGACAGTGTTTAGTAAGTAACGTGCATTACTCAACTATAGAATAAAATTTTGTACTGAAGAATTCTAGCTTCAAGTAATGACTTCATTAAGAAATTACTTAGCAACAAGTAATTACTTGTTTATAAATACGAGTGTTAGTTCCTTAAACATCGACTGTGCAGCCAAGCGGGAAGCTCCAGGGCGGCCTAGTTATACATCCAGAATACAGATCAGAATGTATTACATCCATACCATACTCCTATTGTGGAAACCGGTATCTCAGCCCACCACACAAGAGACAACCTGTTTTTTTTTAAATGCTTTTTTTTGACGATCTCTGTGGCGCGGTGGGCGAAGGTTCGCCTGCGACGAAGGAGGTTGCAAATTTTATTCCCGCCTCGGAACAAATATTTGTACTATCTGCCGAAATTGTTCAGAGTGTTCTGGGTATTTTCTATATATAATAAAAAACATCTATCTATGTAATATATTGTATTCATTATATCAGTTATCTAGTACCCATAACACAAGCTCTGCTTAGTTTGGGGCTGGATAATGTTGTGTTAACTGTCCAGCATTATTTATTATTGTTGTCCAGCATTATTTAATTTAAAACATGTACTTGACTCTGGATTATACCGGGCGACGCCAACGGAAAAACTATTACTAAATAAAAACTCATTTACAGAAGTGATACCAGTGGACTCCGGCGACAGAGTCGGTGGTTCCGACGCGAAGCTCGCGGCGGTCGGCGAAGACCGCACACCGAAACCAGCTGACGCGATGGTTGACCTGACCTCGGACTCTGAGGACGAGCTGCCCCTGAAGAGGAAAGCCCCACCGCCGAAGGGCAGCCCGCCGGAGACGAGAGTCATCAAGAACGACGATAGCTACTCATCCAGTGGTAAGACAACTCATTAGATGACAGCTGATGTGTGGTCGACCTCACCTCGGTCTTTGAGAGAGCTGCCTCTGAAGCGGAAAGCCCCACCGCCGAAGGGCAGCCCGCCGGAGACGAGAGTCATCAAGAACGACGATAGCTACTCATCCAGTGGTAAGACAACTCATTAGATGACAGCTGATGTGTGGTCGACCTCACCTCGGTCTTTGAGAGAGCTGCCTCTGAAGCGGAAAGCCCCACCGCCGAAGGGCAGCCCGCCGGAGACGAGAGTCATCAAGAACGACGATAGCTACTCATCCAGTGGTAAGACAACTCATTAGATGACAGCTGATGTGTGGTCGACCTCACCTCGGTCTTTGAGAGAGCTGCCTCTGAAGCGGAAAGCCCCACCGCCGAAGGGCAGCCCGCCGGAGACGAGAGTCATCAAGAACGACGATAGCTACTCATCCAGTGGTAAGACAACTCATTAGATGACAGCTGATGTGTGGTTGACCTCACCTCGGTCTTTGAGAGAGCTGCCTCTGAAGCGGAAAGCCCCACCGCCGAAGGGCAGCCCGCCGGAGACGAGAGTCATCAAGAACGACGATAGCTTCTCATCCAGTGGTAAGACAACTCATTAGATGACAGCTGATGTGTGGTCGACCTCACCTCGGTCTTTGAGAGGAGCTGCCTCTGAAGCGGAAAGCCCCACCGCCGAAGGGCAGCCCGCCGGAGACGAGAGTCATCAAGAACGACGATAGCTTCTCATCCAGTGGTAAGACAACTCATTAGATGACCGCTGATGTGTGGTCGACCTCACCTCGGTCTTTGAGAGGAGCTGCCTCTGAAGCGGAAAGCCCCACCGCCGAAGGGAAGCCTGCCGGAGATGAGAGTCATCAAGAACGACGATTGCTACTCATCCAGTGGTAAGAGGATAAGCAAGCTGAAGTGGCAGTGGGCCGGTCAAGTCTGCATAAGAACCGATAACCGGTGGAGTAAACGAGTTCTTGAGTGGAGACCGCGTCTTGGCAAACTTAGCACCCTCTGGGTAGGTGGAGCGACGATTTGCGCGAGTGGCTGGCAGAAACTGGATGAGGAGAGCCGAAAACCGGGCTCAGTGGCGTGCCGTGGGAGACACCTAAGTGTGCAGTGGACTGCAGTAGGTTGATGATGATGATGATGACAAAAAGCTCTACTACTGACGAAGGATTATCCCAGATGGTTATGAAAGGCTAACTTCAGTCTTGCGTATTCGCAGCAGCAGAAGCGGTATCCTCAAGCGGCTACCAATCGCCGAGCGGCGCGGGCGGGGGCGTCATCTCACTGGACAGCCCGTCGCCCCCCGCGCCCGCCTCCCCGCAGCCCCCCGCGCCCGAGCCAGCGTCCAACGAGCGCTCGCACCTTACCATCACGCCGATAGACAGTTGTGAGTATAATCTACAGAGGCCGTAGTCTCACTTTTAACAAGAGTTTTTTTTTATGATTTTTTATTTCATACACAATATATCTTACACAGTTAATTAAGATATTGTACCTTAAAAACGTCCAAAGGTTTGACTAGGTACTCACAATCGTCAAAAAGTAGGCACACATACACTTGCATCTTACTATAAACAAACAAGGTAGGTATTGTGACAATCTATATACACAATATGTAACATAATATCCCTATAAGGCCGGGGGGAGGCTATTCCGCATGTCATGGTGAACACCGTTTGTTCTACGAGTTTTCCAATTTCGAAGTTTTTCATTCATGAAATGCCTCGTAAACTTTCCTCCAGAAATGTACCTACCACAACATGAAGCATCCCTATTACAGCTGTTTATTTGACCTTTAGAAGTGAACTCTAGATGAAATAACAGAACTGGCACCTATTAGAAAAGTGCCTAACTATTGAGAGACATTGAGTGCCTCAGAGAGTAAATTATGTTTTTTTTAAGATCTTATTAAAATGTAGGTGACATTATTATTTTGTTATCCAAATAATTTTTAAGTTTGATTACGAGAAGTAAATTATTTATGGAAAAAAAGTACATTTAGGTAGTTTTGTATTTCTCGAAATTAAAACACGTAGGTTTACAACCAAGATTGTTTCACTGTAGTAATTTGACAAGAGTTAACAAATAAAATTATTAAAAATAATGAACTGTAATTTTGTAGGCACTAAACTCAAAATTTGACTTGTCTGTTAACTTATCTACAAATCAAACAGAATGACCTACTTTAATTGGGTGCAATAAACTAAGAAACAACCAATCATTACCAAATGGGGAAGTGTCTTTGATGGTCCTTGTGATATGATTGGCTGGCGGCATTTCATTCATAGTGTCAAAGAGGCCCGCGTTCGCCGAAAGCCGGCGTTATCAAAGGGAGCCGCGCGCACCAGCGAACAACCATGAAGTTATTTGACATGCCGCTTTTTTTTTTGTGGTTTAGTGGTTCCGCCGTAATTTTTACACACAATTAAGGTACTTACCTAGTTAGTAAGACAGTGCCAAGCCAAGTGATTTAGTAGTTACCAAGTAAGTAAGTACCTAATCAGGTAGGTAAAGTAATAATGTTCCGTAGGTTCTAAACTACTTACTTAGGTAAGTAGGTACTTTTGATAAGAGTCAACATTGTGATTGTGCTCGAGTTGGTGTGATAGGTAGTAGGTAACGTACCTATTCTATCAAACCTATGCATGGGAAGATGCACACGAAGTAGATATGTTGTAGGTAGTTACTTATTTTATTGCAGGTACACTAGCTTGGTACTGAGCTACCTACTTTGAAGTTGGTAGGAAGGTGGAAGCAAGGTGATTTAATTAGGTAATTTATTGCTGGTTGGTTCATAAGTAGGTACCTACCTAATAAGACAGGTAAAGCATACCTAACTAAATTGCATACCTACATACTTTAATACGAGGGGTATTAGGTACCATGTAGGTACTTACCTCGTAGTACCTACCTCATCTCGTACTACTCGTGTCATCAGTACCTAGGTAAATGCCTACCTACCTAGTCGCGTTTTGCATTCACTCTCATTCACTGATGAACCCTCCTGACTTCGAACTGAAACCTAGTTGGCTATCGTGGGTTATCTAGGTAGTTACGGAACACTAAAAATGTTTAACGCCTAAAGTATTTTTGACGAGTTTTACTTCGATTTTCACGTCAGTTGCATCTAGCATTCGTTCGTGGCAAGTTCGCAAGTTTGACTATGTATTCAAACGCCGAATAGGTACTATGACATGATGTTGAGTGTTGGTGGAGCACCAAATACCTAACAGTTTAGTGGCAGCTCGGGAGATGTACAGAGAGCGTCATCCCGGGCGAACAGTGCCTTCGTACGGCTGCTTCCTTGGGATGGTGAACCGTCTTCACTCGACGGGATCCTTCCACAGTGATAAAATCGTGTCAAATGCAGTTGTTAATAACCCAGTGATATCTACCTACAATCAATTAGGTATGTCAAAACCCATTTGAGATTGTAAACAACCAGTGTAAGTGATAAGACCAGCTCAAGGATTAGCCGTTTACCTACTTACTGCCTAGGAGAGAAAAATGGTACGTACCTACTTAATTCATCATAAACCATAACTTATCTTCATACCTACCTAGGAAAGTAGGTACCTAGGTACCCAGTTGTTTCTTTATGAGTGAAAACTTAAGTGATATTTTACTTCGACTTCGATAGGTTCCTTCATAGGTACCTACTTGGTGTGTATTATCAGCCTAAAAATGATAGATTTGATCGTGATTTCTTACCACTAATACCTACTACTTCGTGTTAATGGTACTTTCCCGGTTACCCTGCATTCGTTCAGAAACCTGCTTGAAGTAGGTAATCCTAGTAAAGTAGGTGTCCCTGATAAGCAGTAGGTATTAGGTAGGTATTACCTGATTTAGCAGAGCTTTTTTGTATGAGTTCGTCCGGGGAAGACGACCACCTCCATACCTATTTCTGCCGCAAAGTAGAAGTGCTCGCATTGCTGTGTTCCGGTTTGAAGGCTATGGGTGCTGGTGAAATTACAGGCACATGAGACGTTTCGTCTTTATGTCTCAGGGTGGCGGGCGCAGTGCAATGCCACATAGGGCGCGTCCTATGTGGACATGACCTATGAGGTAATGCGTTGTTAAAGGCAGAGGTTAAAAAAAGGGTCTAGCCACCAATTGTGAAAGAACCAGTGTGGTGAAAGGATTGAAGTGCGTGTGGCATGTGGGTCCCATGCGATAGCAGTAAGCGTGTGTGAGTTACAGCTGGATACCTACGCAAATAGGTACCCACTCGTAGTAAACAAAGACTTAGGGTTGTCACAAACTTCCTAAGATAACAATAGTTTTACTTTTGTATGGGAATTTCAAATACGATGTATGGGACCTTTGCACACGTAAAAGTATTCAAATCTTTGGTCTAAATAAGCCCCCCCCGGGCTTATAGGGGAATTACGATACACCTTGTATAAAAGAGAAGTCCACTCACTCACTGACGACTCATCACGAAAGTTCGGAAACTACTGGGCCGAGAGGTCTGAAATTGGCACAAGCATTTATTAAGGGGTGTAGGCGCGCACTAAGAAACGATTTTTGAAAATTCGCACTCTAAGGGGTTGAAAAAAGGTGTTAAAGTTTGTATGAAAGTCTACGCGTCGACGAAGTCGCGAGCGGGTCAGCTAGTTATGTATAAATGCTAATGTTTAATGCAAAGGCTGAGCTAGGAAGCAACAGTAAATTTTTACTATCTATTCATCTCTGTCGCTTCCGCATCCGAGTGCATAGCGGGAGTGAGAGGAACGACAGCACGAGCTTCATGCGTATGAGGGCAAGTAGCTTTACAAACTAATAAATAAACGAAAGCAGCAAACTTTACAATACAAACAGTTTGTTGAAAACAAGCTTTCAAAATGAGCCCAAAAACTGCCAGTCTCCATCGAGGAGTGCCGTTGTACACCTTCCATCTGCATTATCAGATCAGCTCGCTGTCACCATAATAATGTTTTGTCATCGGAACCTGATGGTAATGCCAAATTTGAGCTCAATCGAACACAAGTGGGTCAAATTCAAATTGTAAGATTTAATTACACTCAGGTGAAACTAAATAAAAGCTTGTAAAAACAATTGACATAGTTGTATGGAAACTAAGCTTCACTAATGTGTCCTCTAGTGTACACTAGTGTAAAGCGGACACTGCACTCATCCGTGTTACACTAAACCATACGTCCATGCATGCAGAGCTCCACAAATTATTTTATTGTTAAAAATAAACCTCACAACTAGACGTGGGTAACTCGGGTCGGAGCCGGCTCGGCGGTTCAGATCACGGGGCAACAGCTCGCAGGTCAACAGCTCAAGCACTTTTAAAGCAGCTCAAACAGATCAAGCAGCTCAACAGCTCAACTCTAACCGTCCGACCGAACCGCAACATACATCTGTGCGCGCGCGACAACCTATACGATAGCGACTGAATTGATTTGAGTTTTATCTGTTCTAGTATAAGGTTCATATTGGAAAAACTGAGACGTTTGATCTGTTTTGTGCTAAAATGTTTTGCGTTTTAACGCAAAAGATATAGGGTCCATATTAGAAAAGCTGAGCCGTTCGACCTGTTTAGCCGAGTGCGTACGAATAGTACGTTTTGTTATGCGTAGTACGATAGCGACTGAATTGATTTGAGTTGTATCTCTTCTTAGATAAGGTCCACATTGGAAAAGCTGAGCCGTTGGATCTGTTTTGTGCTAATATATCTTGCGTTTTATCATATAAGTTACAGGGTTTATATTAGAAAAGCTGAGCTGTTTAGCTGAGTGAGTACGAATAGTACGTCTTGTTATGCGTATCGTATGGATTTTGAGCTGTTTTACTTTGATTAAAGTAAGTGTAGTACTATGAATTATTCTGTGGTTATGAACTTAGTTTTAAAATAGAATAGAATATTTTGTATTTGAACAACATACATATAAACAAAATAAAACATGATTTTATTCGATTATTAACACATAGCTAAGATCGGCTTATTTTCGGCTTCAATTGCATCGTGCGTCATTTTGTCTGAGCCTAGTGTCTCGTAATGTTTATCACTTCAACATTATTTGATAGTATGGTATGTATCAATAATACATAGACACACGCCTCTTTCCCCGAAGGGGTAGGCAAAGCCTCTATGTGCATCTTTTCACTGTGGGTTGCACCATCGCGGAATATAGACGTGACGAGTGATGAGCTCGTCGCCGCCATTGCTTCCCACGACTGACTCAGCTAACGCTTTCTTCCAGTAATAATAACACATTCTATAATAAGCCAGGACAAATGTTATACCAACGAATCTTATCAACAAGTCTGAGTAATTCCCTAGTTGGCATTTACGACATCCACGGGAGGAGATGGAGGGGCTATTCTTAGGCCGGACAGACCACGATGTATCGATAATAACCAGTAAATATTAATAAATAAATAATGCGGGACAATTCACACAACATTATCTAGCCCCAAACTAAGCAGAGCTTGTGTTATGGGTACTAGATAACTGATATAACTTAATACAATACATTACATAGATGGATATTTTTGATTATACATAGAAAATACCCAGAACAACCTGAACAAATATCTGCAGATCAAATATTTATTCCAAGGCGGAATCGAATCCGCAATATCCTGCGCTGCAGGCGAACCGTCGCCCGCCGCGCCATAGAGGTCTTTCCGATTTATAACTATAGAGGTGACCTTAGCATGAACAGCTGAAAAAAGAAAAAAAAAGTACAACGAAAAGAGTCACAGTTTACAAAATCATTATTTCCTATAGTTATAACAATTTAAACAAATTTCGAAGACAACATTAATATTATAATTATTATTAGCTCTGTGAATAACTGAATACATGTTGATGTAGGCACGAGCAACAACACGGAGAGAAGCGCAGAGAGCGACGCCGCGGCCGTGAACTGGACGCCCTACGCTGAAACCGACAGAGAAGATGGATATAGAAAGTAAGTAGTTAGGTAGTAGTAGAACTTTTTTGTGCATGAGTTCGTCCGGGGAAGTACTACCACCAAACCTATTTCTGCCGCAAAGAAGTAGTGCTCGCATTGCTGTGTTCCGGTTTGAAGGGTAAGGGTGCCGGTGAAATTACAGGCACATGAGACTTTTCATCTTTATGTCTCAGGGTGGCGGGCGCAGTGCAATGCCACATAGGGTGCGTCCTAGGTGGACGTGACCTATGAGGTAATGCACTGTTCATAGGCAGAGGTTACCGCTTAACATCAGGTGGCCCACCTGATGTTAAGCGGTAACCTCTGCCCCTGATTGGTACGTAATTCCAGTAGCGTAAAAAAAAAAGTGAAAATCATACTCCACCCCCCCCTTAAAATCTAAAACAACCTCTAAAACGTCCTACACAAGTTACTTTGCGAAGGTTGGCCTGCGACGCAAGAGGTTGCGGGTACGATTCCCGCCTCGGAACAAATATTTGTGCGATCTGCAGATATTTGTTCAGGGTGGTATTTTCTAAGTATAATAATAAAAAAAAACTATCTATTTAATGTATTGTATTAAGTATATCAGTTATCTAGTACCCATAACACAAGCTCTGCTTAGCTTGGGGCTAGATAATGTTGTGTGAACTTGTCCAGCATTATTTATTTATTTATTCCTTATGCCAATTGCTTAAATCCCTAAACACCCCTAAAAACCATCTAAATACTCAAATGCCTTGCTGGCGGACCTAATCTACAAGTCTTACCTAACCTAGATCGTTCCAAGCCCTCGTTTCAAGATTTTTTGTACAGACAAACATAATATGTCCGTCGTTTTAAGAATAGTTGTATTAACAATATGTCTTTCAAAACAGATACTGACTGAGGCCGAAGAGTGGTCGCCCGGCGTACAGCAGCGGCCATTCTTCAGACGGAGAAGAGCAGGATTACCCAGAAGTGCCGGTTCTTCAGAGCATATAGGCTTTCTGTACGACACCGCGAGTAGCACGGCTCCTGCTGTATTACATCTCGAGTAGCACGGCTCATGCTGTACTACACCGCAAGAAGCACGGCTCCTGCTATTCTACACCGCGAGTAGCACGGCTCTTGCTGTATAACATCTCGAGTGGTATGGCTCATGCTGTACTACACCGCAAGTAGCACGGCTCCTGCTGTTCTACACCGCGAGTAGCACGGCTCTTGCTGTATAACATCTCGAGTAGCACGGCTCATGCTGTACTACACCGCAAGTAGCACGGCTCTTGCTGTATAACATCTCGAGTAGCACGGCTCCTGCTGTACTACACCGCAAATAGCACGGCTCCTGCTATACAATACCGCGAGTAGCACGGCTCCTGCTATACAATACCGCGAGTAGCACGGCTCCTGCTGTACAACACCGTGAGTAGCACGGCTCCTGCTGTACTACACCGCAAATAGCACGGCTCCTGCTATACAATACCGCGAGTAGCACGGCTCCTGCTTTAAAATACAGCGATTAGCACGGCGCCTGCTTTACAATACCGCGAGTAGCACGGCGCCTGCTTTACAACACCGTGAGTAGCACGGCTCCAGCTGTACAACACCGCGAGTAGCACGGCTCCAGCTGTACAACACCGCGAGTAGCACGGCTCCTGCTGTACAATAATAAGAGTAATACGGCTCCTGCTGTACATTAATGCTAATAAAAGAATACATTTATAAGGTTTTTTATTAGATAAAGGAAACGATAATCCAAATGTACCAGTTCTTCAGGCTTTAGGCATATGTGTAAAACCGCGAGTAGCACGACTCCTGCTGTAGGATAATGCTACTAAAACACATTCTATTTTATTTTGTTATTTACGGTCGATTTTTCAATCTCTAGATAAAATTATACGCCAGTTAAAAATATCAACATCTTTTTCTTAAGTCATATGAAAGAAAAAGACAGCGCTAACATTTATCTGACAGATCATTATATCTGGGAATTGAAAAATCGGCCCTTAATGTATTAAATTACCGTTGTGGCCTACCACTAACTTTCAAATACCTACTGATCCTGTCACCAAGTAACTTCTCTCACCGAGCAGTCTCGGTCGAAAGAGCATAACCAGGAATTTTGACTTTTTACCCAAAACTAAAATAAATGGTGGTAGCCCTCAATGCTTTTAAACATCAGCGCCAAGTTAATTAGGGCCAGTATCCACTATAGCCAAGTCACAAAACTTAAAGCAAAGTATTCACTAGGGCTAATGTCGTGCACTCGGTCACGAAGCGTGTTGTAGCGCCCCGTATCTACGTACGTACGCGCCCCGTATCTACGTACGTACGCGCCCCGTATCTACGTACGTACGCGCCCCGTATCTACGTACGTACGCGCCCCGTATCTACGTACGTACGCGCCCCGTATCTACGTACGTACGCGCCCCGTATCTACGTACGTACGCGCCCCGTATCTACGTACGTAGGCGCCCCGTATCTACGTATGTACGCGCCCCGTATCTACGTACGTACGCGCCCCGTATCTACGTACGTACGCGCCCCGTATCTACGTACGTACGCGCCCCGTATCTACGTACGTACGCGCCCCGTATCTACGTACGTACGCGCCCCGTATCTACGTACGTAGGCGCCCCGTATCTACGTATGTACGCGCCCCGTATCTACGTACGTACGCGCCCCGTATCTACGTATGTACGGGTCCCGTATCTACGTACGTACGCGCCCCGTATCTACGTACGTATGCGCCCCGTATCTACGTACGTACGCGCCCGTATCTACGTACGTACGCGCCCCGTATCTACGTACGTACGCGTCCCGTATCTACGTACGTACGCGCCCCGTATCTACGCGACATTGCGCTTTGTGCCGAAAAAAGCTGTGCAGCGTCACTTATACAAAGATATGTCTTTCAGAAATAATTAACACATGGGATAGTTTTATTTTTTATGTTTTTACAATTTACGCAGCAACTCATCATTGTAAAGGAACTTGAATATAAAACCATGTTTTAAAACGAACTCAAACTCACTTTTCTGACGTCAACTTCGCTACTACTCCCGAGTCACGTGGTATGAGTTCCACCTTTGGACGACATTTGGCTACGTAGACCAATTTTTAGTGTTGCGAAGGCGATATTCTGTGATTATAAATAGCTAGAAGCCTCGAGAGAGTCGCCAGGGAGCTGTTAATGAATGAATGAATGATTGAATAAATGAATGAAAAAGGAATTAATGAAAATACTTTATTGCACATCTTACAAACTAGTTAAAATCAACACATCACAACTAAACAAAAAACAAAATGTACAATGGGAGGTCTTAGTGGGACAGATGTCTGCGGGTGCAGTGACTCAGAGCGTCGGGTAGGGGTGGGGGGATTTATGGCCGCCAGGGTGTTTGTCTGTCTGCGCGTGCAGCGACTCCATTGAGGTTTGAGGTGATCACGGCAGCAGTTTGACCGCGCCAACATTACCACTGAATCCTCAACGCTGGGCATCACTCTTAAGTGATGATGTCATCCCGTAAAGTCCCGTGCGTGAATGGAAATGTTACACAGACTACGAGACGTAGTACAGGCAAATTAGGCGATTTTTAGCAAAAGTGTGGAAGTAATTAGATGTAGTCACAAAACCTTTTCTAATGGTTTTGTTTGGCTTGAAAATCACCTCTAATATAACTTTCAGCAAATTCACCCCCCCGGAACAGGGTGAAATAGGGTGAAAACCTTATAATACCCGTAACTTAATGGGGAAAATAGATGTAGTCGGTGCAATTTGGCATACACTTAAGACCGTTATGATCTCCATTTGCACCAAGTATTTTATTAATCTGACTTACGGAACATACGAAAAAAAAAACATTTCTAAAAAAATCATTTTTTCTGTATTGCGACTCGGGGGAAATCGAAGTAGTCGGTGCAAATTGACAGAATTACCAGAAAAATGGGCCAAATAAATAACTAGCTTTGCACCTGGGTACCTCACACTGAAGTAATTTTTTCCATATTTTATTGTCGCTCTACTTCGGGGAAATTTCAGGCAATTCTGGAATTTCACTTAAACTTATTCATTTGATTAGTACTACATTCGCCAGCCATTTAATACTGGAATTTATATACGGAACATGCATTTTTTAAGTATTATATATGTAAGTTCAGTGCGGTGCTAAGAAACTAATATATATACTGTGGCGCTACACTGCTAACACTGTCCCCCGACCGCGGGGTGCATCCGTATTGATCCCAGAAAATCATCCCACGAGCTGAAAGTAATAATAATTATTCCGGATTCATACAATTAATATTCATTTCATTTTTAGAGTCCGTATTTATCCCACCTAGAAATAACTACACCTAAAACGAGTGAAAGTAACGTCAGCAAAAAAATATGTTATTATGGAACATCTATTTATTTCATAAAATTGTTGGTATAAAATAATCAACAAAGTAATAATATATACAGTGTGTCCCAAAAAGTAGTGTCAAGCCGAAGTCCAAAGAAAGGTTACCCCCAGAGATACACGAATCACCCCCATTTCGCGATGTTTAGTAGTTTTCGAGTTATGTGTTTTTAAGACAATCGGAGCTCTTACACTTTTTTGGCCATTGGGACTCGATTCGTTGAGGTAGCGGCCTGTTTTTGTTGTTGTAAATAAGCTAAATACTAGGGCTACCTTGTCTGATAGCATTCACATCAATAGCACCTACTATTGCATTAAAATAAAAATAATAATATGAAGATATATTTTTTTTTGCCTAAACTCTTACTTTCAATGAACGTTTAAAAAAAAGTCACATTTTTTTTTTTAATCCAAACCTATCTTAAAAACATGGCTGATGTGACAGCTATTACTCATGTAACCTTGTTCCAGATTCTTGCACAGGATCATAAAAACACTCAATTTAATAAAAGTTAGTTCAATTTAAGAAAATGTTCTGCATGTCAGAATTAAAAAGAAATGTGGCAGTCTGAAGATTGTATTGCACATAAGCAATAGAAAAACAACCCATCTTTGTTGTTCAAGGACATTATTTTCTACATACGAGGCAGAAACCTGCGACAGATGGTGGGCCCATTCCAACTGCCAGATCGCCTAAATGGCGAGTCATACTTGAACTTTTTAAGAGAAGATTTAAATGGATAATCCACAGACATCATTTTACTAACACGCCGAAACATGACTTTTTAAAACGACGGCGCACCATGTCACTTTGCGTCAAAAGTTAGACAATATCTTAATGACAAGTTTTTTTGAATACTACTAAGAATGACTGAACAAGCAGATGGTCCACCTGATGATAAGCGGTACTCTCTTCCTATGAACAGTGCATTATCACATAGGTCATGCCCTCCTAGGACGCGCCCTATGTGACATTACACTGCGCCCGCCACCCTGAGACATAAAGATGAAAAGTCTCATGTGACTTTAACTTCACCGGCACGCACCCATCCCCTTCAAACCGGAACACAGCAATGCGAGCACTACTGCTTTGCGGCAGAAATAGGTATGGTGGTAGTACTTTCCCGGACGAAGTGTTTCACAAAAAAGCTCTACTACTACTAACAAAATGCGATACTTGGTGATAAATGGATTGGCCGAGGCGGGCATATCGCATGGCCCCCACGATCTCTCTACTTAACAACTTGACTTTTTTGTTTGGGGATATTATAAAGAGATTGTTTACTCTCGAGAGTGCCGAAATGTGGAAAAATTGCGAAAAAGGTTGACCCAGGCAGAAGCAACAATTCAAAAGCAACAGAATCGCTTTTCTACGCTTTAAAGATAATTTTTTTAGAAGATGCTGATTATGTATGGAGCAAGAAGGTCGCCATTTTGAAAATTTACTGTGATGATTCACTGAATACATGCAATGCTGAAAGTTATTATTTAGTTTTATTTAAGATTTCACTTAATCTTAAAAACCAGAATTTCGCATTCAACTGTTTAAATTGAATATTATTGAATATATTATATAATATATTTGAATGATCCCGTAAAAGAATCTCAATCAAATTTACATGATAAATAGCTGACATAATGACCAAATTTTTAAGATAGGTTTGGAAGAAAAATTTTGTGTGACTTTACTTTTAAAATGTCCTTAGAATGTAAGGGACTAAACAGAATTTTTAATTTTTCCATATTTTTTATTTTATTTCAATGCAATGGTTCGTGCTGTGGATGTAAATGCTTTTTTTTGTTACTGTTTCGATTACTTTAAAAACCGATATCTGAGGTTTACTGTCATCACAAATAAAAATAAGTATAAAACATTTAAAAAAAAGTGGAAGCCATTTTTAAAATATTTTTTCAGGAAAATCACGGACTAGTGTAGAAATCGTTTCAGAGAATCAGAATTATACAATTATTTATAACATAAGCTTTTAGATAACATCAATATCCTATACAACGAGCAAAGATTCGTATGTTATATAAATATTTGTAATGGCACGAGAGGCAATTGAGATTACTATATACAGAAATTTCAATAGAGAAGATGGTTTTCAATTATCTGAAGTATGGAAGCCTGTGGTGAGAATGTGTAAAAATCAAAAAAGTGTGGTACCTGCTACGCGACTGGATACCGATAGTGTTGTGTGTCGAGTTGGGGTGAAGTGTGACAATGAAACCAATGGTAGTGGTATCGTTCATAATAAAAGAGTGAGAAAGAGGGTAGATTGATATATCTGCTAGTAACATCTACTCGCAAAGACATTAGTTAGTTTTCCCGTGATCAGATACGATTAGAATATGATTTAAAAATATTTTGTATTGCACTTAATCCAACCTAATACCGAATTTGTGCAATTTCTAAATAAATAACGAAATTCCGATATTAATATCGGAATGCCAATATTGAGATTTAATATCGGAAATCAGTATAGGAATTGAAAACCTTCCGATATTACATGCCCTAAACGTGACAACCAAGCAGACGGCCCGCCTGATGTAAAGCAGTCACCGCCGCCTATGGACAACACCCACGGTATTGCAAACGCGCTGCCTACCATTAAGAGCCCTATTGATATTTCTCTTGAATTTACCCATATTGTATAATTTATAAATATTTGTACTATCTGCAGATATTTGTTCAGGATGTTATTAATGTTATGTTATATGTTTTCGTTGGTTATTTTCTATGCATAATAAAAAATATCTATCTATGTAATGTATTGTATTAAAGTATATCAGTTATCTAAAACCTATAACACAAGCTTGTGTGACTGTCCAGAATTATTTATTTATTAAATATTTATTTATGATGGTGACAGCGAGCTGATCTGATGATGGAGACAACGGAACTCCTCGATGGATGATAGTAGATTACTGGAAAAACTGTAGAGGTTATTTATTTTTACGTCTTTGCTTATATCCCAAAAGTTACACAGTTTAAAATTAAATTAAAACTAGTTTTGAAACGTCTATGATTGTTTCACTTTTTTACCCTTTCTTTGGCCCCAATATCTTCTACAACCCCCGAACCAATTTAGCTCATAACCTTACACAAATTGTACTAATACTATATACCCATCTACCAAATTGTATAAAGAATACTAGTTTTATAAAGAATATATCAACAGTTCGCAAGTTATCTTCAGACAAACATACAAACATACGAACGCCAATTATTAATAATTTGCATCCAACAAAAATATATGAAAATGATAGTAAAGCATTTTTCTGTCTGACCGTACTAATATCCATTGTTAAAGGTCATGGCTTGGTATGAATCCAGACTACATTTTGCGATTAATATGGACAAATATACAATTTTATTATTCGTGGGATGAATACGGGCTACATTTTGGTATGAATCTGCACCCCACCCACGCTGTTGATTTCTTATTAAGATATATTATTAAGAAGTACTTCCGGTACGAAATTTGTGTTTTTTTTTACGTGCGAATGTGGTAAACTGATAGTATATACCACAATAAAATTTGCACGACTACATAAGTTTCCCCCGAAGTACTATTTACAAAAAAAGAAAAAAAACTATGTTCCGTAAATCGCTGAGGTGTGCAAAACTAATATAGTGTTTATAATACTTATAGAAACCTTATGTAAGTTTGCACCGAGTACATAAATTTCCCCCGAGCCGCAAACTAAAAAAAACAATTTCACAGTGTTTCCCACTATGCACGTAGTTTTAATTAAAATCCATAATGCGCTAAGACTGTCTCTATAAGTAATTGAACTTGCACTTAACACTTTTTTGTTTTTTCAAAAGTTACAATTTTTCAAAATTTGTACCTAATATTTAAAAGCCTTCCGTATGCGCCAGAAACGGTGCAAACCTGGGATAAGCTTCTTTTCGTGTCATCTATCGATTCCATAAGAATCCACGACTACTCGACTTAGGGCAACACTTTTTGCTAATTTGCCTGTACTAACGTGACCTGTGGGGTTATTGCGTAGTAGACTGACGTTTGATTTCGATGTCCAGTTTGCTATTCATTGCGCAGCGTGTTTTAAATATTTATGTTCTTGTAAAAAAGCTAAAACACGTAGCGCAATGAACAGCAAAATGGTAATCGACATCAAACGTCAGTCTACTACGCAATACCCCGGCGGGTGGGGGCGCGAGTAGCCAATGGTCGACGTTCGATTAACACGCACCAATCACGCGTCGCTATAATATAACACGTGACATAGTGCCTAGGAAGATGGACTAAAGGCATGGAAGTAAGGCTAAAAACGAAACGGTATCGATTATACTAGTCTCATTCTTTTATATGAATGTATTCATGTGTTGGAATGAGACAAGCATATATCTATCTGTTCTTATTTGTGTAAGTCGTACCAGGCCTAATGTCAAACTACTACTACATTCATGGTAACAATCTAGGAAGATGTATATGCATGGTGCCAATATTCAGGGTACGGAACGGAAAAACGACTGTCGTGTGACAATATATTTGTTTCTCTCTAACATAGCATAGCAAGCTATCTTCTAGGATAGGAGTAATAAGACACTATGCTATTTTAGCACTCAATCCATGTACTACTAAATTCATGCATAGTGCTCACGACTCGTGCCGTAATAGGGTTGAAGGTGCAACGTTACCCTTGTGGCGCGAATTTCGAATTTTATTGATTTTTGCTAATGAGATCTGATTTTGCGGAAACTATGAGAACTAACACAGATGTTTTGATTGATAGTGTCTCATAAATATCATTAGTTTAGCTACGAATGTCTTTCACATCAGTAACGATTTTTACAGTTTTTTTTTGTACATTGATATTCGTACCTAAACTAATGATATTTATGAGATACTATCAATCAAAACATATGTGTTAGATCTCTTAATTTCCGCAAAATCAGGTTTCGCTATCTCAAGATGTGTTGATAAGCTGTGATGAGCAAAACACAATTAAATTTTTATTTCGCGCCTCAAGCGTTACGTTACACCACACCCATCTTCATTCTCAATGACAGCCTCAAAGGCAGTTAGGCCATAGCTCTGGCGGCACGCAGAAATTAAGAACACTACCAACTAAGGGCGCGTACACATAGAACGTCCGATTTTACAGGATCCTTTTTAACTTATCCGTCGCTACTGGAGGTAATATTCACACAGGATTTACAGGACCGATTTTATGAAGAATTAAACCAGCAAATGGCGGCTGTGTGCAGCAAACCGCACCCCCTTCACCATCAGAATATCGGAATACAAATCTATAACTAGTTTTTTGTTATGTCATGGCACTGAATATGTAATAGTACAAGTAGTCATGGTTTGACACACTGGCATACCTTCGGCCCGCCTGATGGTTAGCGGTTACCATCGCCTATTGACATCTGCAACACCAGGGGCATTGCCAATGTGTTGCCTGCCCTAATGGACTCTTTTTTTTTTCTTTTTTTTTAAGCTGCTCGTTTTGTAGTTTATCAGAAGCATCTCAGGAGGGAGCCCAAAAAATCGGACGTTCTATATGTTTTCCCAACAACTGATGAAGCATCCATCACGTACCACGCTCCGTTTCCCTCCTGGGCCCTTATTCGCTTTGTCCAAACGTGACATAACGCGGGCTCGTTACGATATCTGCGTGGAATTATTGTTCGAATACATTGTGACGTCACACGTTATTGTCAAGTAATCTCCTATGGTCATAGCGAATAACAGCCCTGATGATTTCATTCTATGTTGCGAAGCATTTTGTCCCAAACACGCGTATTCACAAACGTTATGCTATGGCTTCCGAGTGTTGTTTGTAAATCCGGGCGATTCTCGAGTTAATTCACGCGTTTTCAAAACCAATGAACAGTGTATGGAGAAATAAATAATCAATATTAGAAAAACTAGTACCTAAGTTAGCTAGGAGCGCAATTACTTACGACCGTTTTTCCAAAGAAAGATATTTTCCGCACCGGTCATAAAGTATTGTGTTAGTTTATATTTTAGTAATATTTTATATTTATTGTTTTCTGTACCCTTAACACAAGTTTCGAGAGCTATCGGATCGACTATGAATCCGTTGCAATCAATTAGCAAGATAAGTACCTACCATGTCTTCTATAACATTGTACTGATTAAAACAAGTAATTAATTTTGTAAAAATTAAAAAAAACCCGCAACGCTATGAAACGGCTGAACCGATTTTGATCAAACATAGCTAAGAACACTAACGACAAATTCACATTTAAAAAAAAAAAAAAACGAAATCGGTTCATCCGTTCGGGAGCTACGATGGGACAGACAGACACACAGACATGTCAAACTTATAACACCCCGTCGTTTTTGCGTCGGGGGTTAAAAACACATGCCTGTAACTAACATTTTAACAATTGGACCTCGCATGCCTACATGAAAGAAACTTGTGCTAATGGTTAGGTTGGTGAACTGGACAGCTTGCTAAAAACTAAAGCATTTCTTAGAAATGATTTTTTGTATACTAAATGAACAGTTAAATGTGAATACCAATTATTCGTACCTATTAATTTATCAAAACCTTATGGAAAGCCAGTTAACAATAAATAAAAGTGTGTTCACACGGCGAGCGAAAATAAATCGCGCATTCAGATATATCGCACGTAGCAAGGGTTACTTAAGTGAGTGGTAATATTCTCAGCGAGGAAATAATAATCATTTTTATTTTAAAATTTGGTGATTATATCAAAAAGCTAGGTTGCGTCCGTTGTAGAAATGACAAATTGCGTATATGTTAACAGGTCTAGCGTTTAACTGAGTCATTCTCTGAGGTATGGGAGCGGTACGGGAGGGGTGTTTTCGTTTCTCAAATTATTAGATGACATGTGACATACCTAATGTAACGAAAACACCTCTCCCGTACCGCTCCCATACCTCAGGGACTGACTCAATTAAGCGCTAGACCTGGCTCCCCGTTCGAAAGCACCTTTATAATGTTATCAGGTCAGTCAGTGATGGAGTTTGGACCAATGTAACGGTCGCAAGAACTGGATGGAGGCGGCTCAAGACCTCACCATACCTGGGTCTCTTATTTGTAATTATTAAGGCCGTTATACACGCGAATAAAGATGTATGCGATGTCTGTTACATACATTGTCACCAATGTATAGGCTTGCTATAATGTAAAATACACATTATAGCTACGGTGTGTGACGGCCTTTAGCCAGTAAAATCAAAATCATCTGTTTATAATTCCATTTCATTATAATATAGGCTAAGTCTGGCCGCACATGCACGGTTTCCGATTCTATTTGCCGAAGAATCGGCTACCAAAACGGAAAATAAATTGACATGGACGTATTTGAGTATAATAATAATTTCTGTATGGAAATTGAGATTCACAGGGCTCCATAGATTCATAGAAAATCCGTATATCACTACACCATGCGTCTGTAAAATGCTTGACACGCACCTACAGACAGAGCATGGCGCACGGTAGGAGTGAAGCCGAAAAATCTATGCTCATAACATAGTTATTATATTAGAGTAACTAATATACTTGAAGTCCCTAATCATGATTACCATGGGTTGGATGCATTGTCTGTGTGAGTGCGTGTTATTGATACTATTAGTTATTCTATGTTATAAGCATAGTTTTTTGCGGCTTCACTCGTATCGAGCGCCGTGCTCTGTCCGAACTTCTCTATTAGCCTGGGGGCTTAGTACGAGTTTGGATAGTTTTCGAAACTATATGAAGTTTCGTTGCCTTCCATACATTTACTTGCAGCGCCCCTAGCGGAAACGAGGACTAAAGACTAAAACTAAATACGCTGTTAGAAAATGTATTGAAGGAAACGAAACTTCATATAGTTTTGAATACTACAACATTTTCTTACTAAGCCCCCTGAGCTCACCACTGACCGAAAGCTCACGGTCGGATAACTGCATTTGGTTTCTATCTATGGTCGGTCGCTCGCGAGAGTGTGTCGTGGAATCAAAACCGTAAGAATGAACCGAACATGTGCTTCATAGAAAATGTTTCGAGTTTCGATGACCGATTCGGGCAATTTGACAGTAAGTTTCGACTCGACCACCGGCGCGCGGCGGCCGTGCATTCTGCCTTCGGTTAGAACAGTGCGTGTTCGGTGCAACTTGAAATCGGATGCCCAGATTCAGTTACCGAATCAGGGAATCCGATTTGGTTGCAGTGCGTGTGCGGCCGGGCTAATTAAACAGTGAATAGATGATTTGTTTTAGCTATAAAATGTTTGTTAGACAATTGTGTAACTGTTTTATAATCTGTGCCGCGAGTCGAAGCTCTAGCAAACAATTGACACGGATGTATGATATGATGTTTTTGTATGGATGAGCGCACCTAGTGGACACGTTGGGAACCTAATTTTCCATTTAAAAAAACGTAAAAGTTATCGAGAACTTCATATTACTTACCTGAACCCGGGAAGAGATGAGGTAGGTATAGATTTGTGCCGCTCCGAAGTAACTGACGTGAGCGACAAATGGTAAAACATCGTTCTTCTTAAAGTAGCAAATATAAAAAAAACATGAATTGAGAACTTCCTCCTTTTTTGAAGTCGTTTAAAAAGAAAACCTTTTCTATTTATTTAAGCAGGTACTGTGATTATTATTACATACTGAATAGTGTAAAAATTTGCCCGTCAATATTTCCTAGATTCGGTGAATGGACGCAAAACGGGTTTTATGAGAGCCGATTTCAAAAAATAAACCTATCGGGTAAAGTTTCACCAATCGTGTTTCGGTTTTTGATTTATTGAGATAACATCTTCAAGTTATCACTGTATTAAGATCAAGTTTGCAACCTTTGTCATTACTGAGTGAGCGTGTAACGCAGACACCAAAACTTTAACATATCCATACGTCTGTATCAATTACCTGAGGCCGTAGTCGGAATTCTATCAAGCACTTAACATGGACGTATGTTGTAGTCTAACAAGGATTATTGTATGGAATTATATGTTTAAAAAGTTTACGCTTAGTTTAGGAACATTCAGTGTCTCCATACAAAACACCACACCGTACCTATATCCTTGTTAATCGCAGACCTATATTACACTAGATAACGCAAGTACACCTAGTTTGCGTGTCACTGCCTGTCTGAAGTAGGTGCAATGCACCTATTAGCAAACATTATTAATCAGTTCGCGTTCGGCCGTCTTCGCGATAGCACGTCAGATGTTCATAGAAAAATGCCTAATTGCGCCATAGTGAACTATAAAAATCTTCGAAATCAGCTAGCCGTGCGAATGGAGATATTTCGTAGCTTAGTAGGTACAAAATAAATGTCACAATAGGTTTCATACAAAGGATCTAGCCGAGGCTTCGTACCAATTGCGTCAAAACCGAATGAATTTCATAAAACCTGTATTTTTTCAATTACATAAATGTTTTAGATACTTAGAAATGATTTAATGGTACATAAATAACGGTATATTATCCTCTGAATACACTAGGTATTATTTTGACGCAATAATTTTTTGATGTGGTACGAGCCGCCATAGTTAAAACGGCAACATCGTTTACGTGTTTGCGGTGTCTATCTTGATATATGGTCTGCGAGTTATTGCAGACAGTCTCGAGGCGTAGTTGGCAACATTTTTGTAATCGACAGCATACAATAGGAATCAATCGAAATTAGTTACCTTTTTATCAAAGTAGTTATCTATAATAATGTAATGTCTTTAAAATATTTAATAGGTATATATGATTTTCGGAAAAATTACGATAAAACATTTTTCTCATTGATTGATAAATACTTAGTTTTTATTTATTTATGGTAAGAATGTAGATTAAAATGTGTGATTGAATATTATTGAAGTTAGTTGATACAAGCTCTTCAAGGTCGTTATGCTATGATATTTGCTAAGTTACTGATTATGTGGATTTTAATAAATGTAAATACTTTCATTTTGTTATTTGTACCTTCCTTATCCTGTAACCTTTAACATATTTAATAGAATAGAATATATATTTATTTGCAACAACATTCAAGGTAGGTATACAAATAGATCAGGTACAATCAACATAGAATCTAATATTAAAATATATACACACACGCCTTTTTCCCCGTGCACCATCGTGGGATATAGACGTGACAAGTGGTTAGCTCAGCGCCGCCATTGCTTCCCACGACTGACACTGCTAACGCTTTCTTCCAGTAATAAACACATTAAAGTTGGTTGGTTCAAGAATAGACCCCTCCATCACCTCCTGTGGATCTCGTATAAAGCCTACTAAGGGATTACCCGGACTTGTTTGTAGGATTCGTTGGTATAAGATTTGTCCTGGCTGCTAGCTTATATAAGGAATGTGTTATTACTGGAAGAAAGTGTTAGCAGAGTCAGTCGTGGGATGCAATGGCGGCGATGAGCTCACCACTTGTCACGTGTATTTCCCACGATGGTGCACGGTGAAAAGAGGCGCATTTGAGGCTCTGGCTACCCTTTCGGGGACAAAGGCGTGTGTCTATCATAGTTATGTATGTATATAAATAGTTTCCGCACGGCCTTGGGGCTTATGATATACTTCGGTAGTGGGATGTCGAAAGGGTACAAAATGTTTCAAACTACACGCTGCTTTCTTTCGGCTTCTATCATGTGGCTTTGTATCATGCACCTCCTCAATTACAAATTCTTGTTTTCCCTGCAATCCGAATTCGGGATAGACAGGAACCACTCAATACCATAGCCAGCTCCAACAGTATTCTAAAGGTTTGATAGTGAGTATCTCAGCCACTGCTGTATGATCCATTTTAATAATAAACTAAATTATTATTCTAGCCACAATAACATTTCTAATTTTCTATTATTCAATTCAATTTATATTTAATTTTGTAAGATTGGGCACATTAATTATTTCTTGATTATTTCTTATTTGTATCAGAATGTTTAGAGTGACTAACCTGGGATAAGAAAACAACTAACACAATTATAATCCAATTGTTGATTGAAATAAATGAAATTATTATAGCTAATAATACACTGGCAGAGAAGATTGTAGGTTTGCATAAGAAGTTTGAAGCTTGCGACTATAAGAGAATTTAAAAAAATTGTCTGGCGCCAAATACTTATAATCAAAGTTGCGACTTGTCGGAGGGCTTTGAAGACATATGAGTCGACGTACCTACCTATTGTACCTAATACCTACTCTGTTAGTGACTGAAGTAATTTGAGTAGTCCATGTTAGGTTATCGTCAATTACTATACTAGGTACTTTACCTACCAAGATATTTTATATAGTTTCCCTTTTTAAAAGTTGGCAAGTGTAGTTATTGCAAAATCCGTGTGATCTATTAATAAATGTAAGTACCTATATGAAAATCTACAGGCACGTTACGAATGAAAATAATTAAATAAAAAAAAAGTAGGTAGGTAGTATGGTAGATAAAGACGATTTGAGATTGTATTCTCTAAACTTAAAGCTAAAAATAGAATCCCGGTCCTTTGCTTTTTATAAAAGAAAAGGATGGCGGTAGGTATTTAACTACCTACAATAGGCTGCCTTATTGCTTAGAGGCGGTAGGTACATTCCAGACAACAATTACATTTAAGTAGGTAGGTAGGTTTGGTACCTACTCACTTCGACCAAAGTAAAATAAATAATTAAAATAATTATTAATAAATTAATAATTCATTTTATTTACGTCGATGCCTACTCATTAGATACGCGAAGGAATACCAACAAGCTGTCCGCGATCCCTCAACAATTACGTACCTACGAACGCTGCAGTAACTATGCAGCTGTTACCGAAAAGTGCGTCTATTGCCACCTGTTCTGTTGAGCAGTTCTTTCGGCAGAACTAGGTAGGTACCTACTACCTACCTACTGGGTTGTTTTCCCCATTAGTTCTATGCTTTACACCTGGCTTGGCTTCATACTCAACTATTCCCACCTAAGTGGCATAAACAGAAAAGGCATAAGTAGGTACCTACGTAATACATAATAATACGTAATACGTAAGCGAGCAGAAACAACCAAGCCGATTCAACGACCTCAGACGCGATGCTTTAATTGTAGGATAATTATTGTAATGAATGGGCGGCGGCCGCTGTTGCCGCCACAAACTTTATTTTTCTATTCGTTCTCCGTCCGGCGCGGCGGCCGGCGTCCGTCGATAAATCTGAAACAGTCACAGTCTCGCACTCATCTCTCAGCTCAGTCACAGAATAAATAATAGTAGGATCAGTGTCAGTCAGCCTAGCAGTATACCTACTCTCTGCACGCACCTTTATACCGCTTCATAAAACTTCTATCCTCTCGCTCATACCCGAGTACAAGCACATAGGCTCATCTCTTTCTGCCGTACACCTCGCGACACGCAGAAGCATGCGGCGTTGCTAGCTCGCTCTTGCTTGATTGCTTGACTGACTGACAGTTCAGTTCCGCCAGTTCCGCGGTCGTCCGCCGACTCGACGCGGCGCTGACGTGCTTTCGTTAGCTGGCTCCACGAAAATTATTTGTAAAATTGTGAGAGCAAGCAGTGTTATTCATATTTGTTTACTGTAAAACGTCGCATATGGCTTCTACAACGGGTCCTCCAGGATATTTGACATGACTGTGTTGAGTGTACTGTTTGTGTGTACGATACGAAGTGAAACGGGTCGGCCGTGTTGAGTTGTATCATGGTTGAATGGTGACTAAAAGTAATTTACTTTGGTTTTACGGTGCTAGGGTCGGTGGTTATCGATCGCTAGGGAACAAAGCAAGCGGTGGATTGTGCCTCGGTGCTGTATGTAGGTGAGTTGGTTGTGTTGTTGTGTTATGTGAAGCTTGACAGCTTCTTTGCTTGGTAGATAGGTTGCTTTGCTCTGTCTGTGGATGGATGAACGGCCGACAATGCCGCGGTGCGGGGAACTCGTCCCACAGACCACAGAGTAGAAGTAGGTAAATACTACAGAAGGGATACTGCATGCTGATACGATTTGCCTACCTGTTATCATGTGTTTCCTGTTTTCATCCCCCTTTGTTTTTTTATTATAGTTACGTATAGAGACACCTATTGCTTGCACCTATTTCGGGTATACTAATCTCTACTCTACCTAGGCACAGAATAAATAATAGGAGGTACAAAAAACCTACGTCAGGTATAGTAATCTCTACCTAGGCACATAATAAATAAAAGTAGATACAAGTAACCACCTACACACTCCACCTAGTCGGGTATACTAATCTCTACCTAGTCGGGTATACTAATCTCTACCTAGGTCGGGTATACTAATCTCTACCTCGGTCGGGTATACTAATCTCTACCTAGGTCGGTTATACTAATCTCTACCTAGGTTGGGTATACTATTCTCTACTTAGGTTGGGTATACTGATCTCTACCTAGTCGGGTATACTAATCTCTACCTAGTCGGGTATACTAATCTCTACCTAGTCGGGTATACTAATCTCTACCTAGTCGGGTATACTAATCTCTACCTAGGTCGGGTATACTTATCTCTACCTAGGTTGGGTATACTAATCTCTACCTAGGTCGGGTATAATAATCTCTACCTAGGTCGGGTGTACTAATCTCTACCTAGGTCGGTTATACTAATCTCTACCTAGGTCAGGTATACTAATCTCTACCTAGGTCGGTTATCTCTACCTAGGTCGGTTATACTAATCTCTACCTAGGTTGGGTATACTAATCTCTACTTAGTCGGGTATACTAATCTCTACCTAGGTGGGGTATACTAATCTCTACCTAGGTCGGGTATACTAATCTCTACCTCGGTCGGGTATACTAATCTCTACCTAGGTCGGTTATACTAATCTCTACCTAGGTTGGGTATACTAATCTCTACCTAGGTCGGGTGTACTAATCTATACCTAGGTCGGGTATACTAATCTCTACCTAGGTCGGTTATACTAATCTCTACCTAGGTTGGGTATACTATTCTCTACTTAGGTTGGGTATACTGATCTCTACCTAGTCGGGTATACTAATCTCTACCTAGTCGGGTATACTAATCTCTACCTAGTCGGGTATACTAATCTCTACCTAGTCGGGTATACTAATCTCTACCTAGGTCGGGTATACTAATCTCTACCTCGGTCGGGTATACTAATCTCTACCTAGGTCGGTTATACTAATCTCTACCTAGGTTGGGTATACTAATCTCTACCTAGGTCGGGTGTACTAATCTATACCTAGGTCGGGTATACTAATCTCTACCTCGGTCGGGTATACTAATCTCTACCTAGGTCGGTTATACTAATCTCTACCTAGGTTGGGTATACTATTCTCTACTTAGGTTGGGTATACTGATCTCTACCTAGTCGGGTATACTAATCTCTACCTAGTCGGGTATACTAATCTCTACCTAGTCGGGTATACTAATCTCTACCTAGTCGGGTATACTAATCTCTACCTAGTCGGGTATACTAATCTCTACCTAGGTCGGGTATACTAATCTCTACCTAGTCGGGTATACTAATCTCTACTTAGGTTGGGTATACTAATCTCTACCTAGTCGGGTATACTAATCTCTACCTAGTCGAGTATACTAATCTCTACCTAGTCGGGTATACTAATCTCTACCTAGGTCGGGTATACTAATCTCTACCTAGGTCGGGTGTACTAATCTCTACCTAGGTCGGGTGTACTAATCTCTACCTAGGTCGGTTATACTAATCTCTACCTAGGTCGGGTATACTAATCTCTACTTAGGTCGGTTATCTCTACCTAGGTCGGTTATACTAATCTCTACCTAGGTTGGGTATACTAATCTCTACTTAGTCGGGTATACTAATCTCTACCTAGGTGGGGTATACTAATCTCTACCTAGGTCGGGTATACTAATCTCTACCTCGGTCGGGTATACTAATCTCTACCTAGGTCGGGTGTACTAATCTATACCTAGGTCGGGTATACTAATCTCTACCTCGGTCGGGTATACTAATCTCTACCTAGGTCGGTTATACTAATCTCTACCTAGGTTGGGTATACTATTCTCTACTTAGGTTGGGTATACTGATCTCTACCTAGTCGGGTATACTAATCTCTACCTAGTCGGGTATACTAATCTCTACCTAGTCGGGTATACTAATCTCTACCTAGTCGGGTATACTAATCTCTACCTAGGTCGGGTATACTAATCTCTACCTAGTCGGGTATACTAATCTCTACCTAGGTCGGGTATACTAATCTCTACCTAGTCGGGTATACTAATCTCTACCTAGGTCGGGTATACTAATCTCTACCTAGTCGGTTATACTAATCTCTACCTAGGTCGGGTATACTAATCTCTACCTAGGTCGGGTATACAAATCTCTACCTAGGTCGGGAATAATAATCTCTACCTAGTCGGGTATACTAAACTCTACCTAGGTTGGGTATACTAATCTCTACCTAGGTCGGGTATACTAATCTCTACCTAGTCGGGTATACTAATCTCTACCTAGTCGGGTATACTAATCTCTACCTAGGTCGGGTATACTTATCTCTACCTAGGTTGGGTATACTAATCTCTACCTAGGTCGGGTATAATAATCTCTACCTAGGTCGGGTGTACTAATCTCTACCTAGGTCGGTTATACTAATCTCTACCTAGGTCAGGTATACTAATCTCTACCTAGGTCGGTTATCTCTACCTAGGTCGGTTATACTAATCTCTACCTAGGTTGGGTATACTAATCTCTACTTAGTCGGGTATACTAATCTCTACCTAGGTGGGGTATACTAATCTCTACCTAGGTCGGGTATACTAATCTCTACCTCGGTCGGGTATACTAATCTCTACCTAGGTCGGTTATCTCTACCTAGGTCGGTTATACTAATCTCTACCTAGGTTGGGTATACTAATCTCTACTTAGTCGGGTATACTAATCTCTACCTAGGTGGGGTATACTAATCTCTACCTAGGTCGGGTATACTAATCTCTACCTCGGTCGGGTATACTAATCTCTACCTAGGTCGGTTATACTAATCTCTACCTAGGTTGGGTATACTAATCTCTACCTAGGTCGGGTGTACTAATCTATACCTAGGTCGGGTATACTAATCTCTACCTAGGTCGGTTATACTAATCTCTACCTAGGTTGGGTATACTATTCTCTACTTAGGTTGGGTATACTGATCTCTACCTAGTCGGGTATACTAATCTCTACCTAGTCGGGTATACTAATCTCTACCTAGTCGGGTATACTAATCTCTACCTAGTCGGGTATACTAATCTCTACCTAGGTCGGGTATACTAATCTCTACCTCGGTCGGGTATACTAATCTCTACCTAGGTCGGTTATACTAATCTCTACCTAGGTTGGGTATACTAATCTCTACCTAGGTCGGGTGTACTAATCTATACCTAGGTCGGGTATACTAATCTCTACCTCGGTCGGGTATACTAATCTCTACCTAGGTCGGTTATACTAATCTCTACCTAGGTTGGGTATACTATTCTCTACTTAGGTTGGGTATACTGATCTCTACCTAGTCGGGTATACTAATCTCTACCTAGTCGGGTATACTAATCTCTACCTAGTCGGGTATACTAATCTCTACCTAGTCGGGTATACTAATCTCTACCTAGTCGGGTATACTAATCTCTACCTAGGTCGGGTATACTAATCTCTACCTAGTCGGGTATACTAATCTCTACTTAGGTTGGGTATACTAATCTCTACCTAGTCGGGTATACTAATCTCTACCTAGTCGAGTATACTAATCTCTACCTAGTCGGGTATACTAATCTCTACCTAGGTCGGGTATACTAATCTCTACCTAGGTCGGGTGTACTAATCTCTACCTAGGTCGGGTGTACTAATCTCTACCTAGGTCGGTTATACTAATCTCTACCTAGGTCGGGTATACTAATCTCTACTTAGGTCGGTTATCTCTACCTAGGTCGGTTATACTAATCTCTACCTAGGTTGGGTATACTAATCTCTACTTAGTCGGGTATACTAATCTCTACCTAGGTGGGGTATACTAATCTCTACCTAGGTCGGGTATACTAATCTCTACCTCGGTCGGGTATACTAATCTCTACCTAGGTCGGGTGTACTAATCTATACCTAGGTCGGGTATACTAATCTCTACCTCGGTCGGGTATACTAATCTCTACCTAGGTCGGTTATACTAATCTCTACCTAGGTTGGGTATACTATTCTCTACTTAGGTTGGGTATACTGATCTCTACCTAGTCGGGTATACTAATCTCTACCTAGTCGGGTATACTAATCTCTACCTAGTCGGGTATACTAATCTCTACCTAGTCGGGTATACTAATCTCTACCTAGGTCGGGTATACTAATCTCTACCTAGTCGGGTATACTAATCTCTACCTAGGTCGGGTATACTAATCTCTACCTAGTCGGGTATACTAATCTCTACCTAGGTCGGGTATACTAATCTCTACCTAGTCGGTTATACTAATCTCTACCTAGGTCGGGTATACTAATCTCTACCTAGGTCGGGTATACAAATCTCTACCTAGGTCGGGAATAATAATCTCTACCTAGTCGGGTATACTAAACTCTACCTAGGTTGGGTATACTAATCTCTACCTAGGTCGGGTATACTAATCTCTACCTAGTCGGGTATACTAATCTCTACCTAGTCGGGTATACTAATCTCTACCTAGGTCGGGTATACTTATCTCTACCTAGGTTGGGTATACTAATCTCTACCTAGGTCGGGTATAATAATCTCTACCTAGGTCGGGTGTACTAATCTCTACCTAGGTCGGTTATACTAATCTCTACCTAGGTCAGGTATACTAATCTCTACCTAGGTCGGTTATCTCTACCTAGGTCGGTTATACTAATCTCTACCTAGGTTGGGTATACTAATCTCTACTTAGTCGGGTATACTAATCTCTACCTAGGTGGGGTATACTAATCTCTACCTAGGTCGGGTATACTAATCTCTACCTCGGTCGGGTATACTAATCTCTACCTAGGTCGGTTATACTAATCTCTACCTAGGTTGGGTATACTAATCTCTACCTAGGTCGGGTGTACTAATCTATACCTAGGTCGGGTATACTAATCTCTACCTAGGTCGGTTATACTAATCTCTACCTAGGTTGGGTATACTATTCTCTACTTAGGTTGGGTATACTGATCTCTACCTAGTCGGGTATACTAATCTCTACCTAGTCGGGTATACTAATCTCTACCTAGTCGGGTATACTAATCTCTACCTAGTCGGGTATACTAATCTCTACCTAGGTCGGGTATACTAATCTCTACCTCGGTCGGGTATACTAATCTCTACCTAGGTCGGTTATACTAATCTCTACCTAGGTTGGGTATACTAATCTCTACCTAGGTCGGGTGTACTAATCTATACCTAGGTCGGGTATACTAATCTCTACCTCGGTCGGGTATACTAATCTCTACCTAGGTCGGTTATACTAATCTCTACCTAGGTTGGGTATACTATTCTCTACTTAGGTTGGGTATACTGATCTCTACCTAGTCGGGTATACTAATCTCTACCTAGTCGGGTATACTAATCTCTACCTAGTCGGGTATACTAATCTCTACCTAGTCGGGTATACTAATCTCTACCTAGTCGGGTATACTAATCTCTACCTAGGTCGGGTATACTAATCTCTACCTAGTCGGGTATACTAATCTCTACCTAGGTCGGGTATACTAATCTCTACCTAGTCGGGTATACTAATCTCTACCTAGGTCGGGTATACCAATCTCTACCTAGTCGGGTATACTAATCTCTACCTAGGTCGGGTATACTAATCTCTATCTAGTCGGGTATACTAATCTCTACCTAGGTCGGGTATACAAATCTCTACCTAGGTCGGGAATAATAATCTCTACCTAGTCGGGTATACTAAACTCTACCTAGGTTGGGTATACTAATATCTACCTAGGTCGGGTATACTAATCTCCACCTAGTCGGGTATACTAATCTCTACCTAGTCGGGTATACTAATCTCTACCTAGGTCGGGTATACTAATCTCTACCTCGGTCGGGTATACTAATCTCTACCTAGGTCGGTTATACTAATCTCTACCTAGGTTGGGTATACTATTCTCTACTTAGGTTGGGTATACTGATCTCTACCTAGTCGGGTATACTAATCTCTACCTAGTCGGGTATACTAATCTCTACCTAGTCGGGTATACTAATCTCTACCTAGTCGGGTATACTAATCTCTACCTAGTCGGGTATACTAATCTCTACCTAGGTCGGGTATACTAATCTCTACCTAGTCGGGTATACTAATCTCTACCTAGGTCGGGTATACTAATCTCTACCTAGTCGGGTATACTAATCTCTACCTAGGTCGGGTATACCAATCTCTACCTAGTCGGGTATACTAATCTCTACCTAGGTCGGGTATACTAATCTCTATCTAGTCGGGTATACTAATCTCTACCTAGGTCGGGTATACAAATCTCTACCTAGGTCGGGAATAATAATCTCTACCTAGTCGGGTATACTAAACTCTACCTAGGTTGGGTATACTAATATCTACCTAGGTCGGGTATACTAATCTCCACCTAGTCGGGTATACTAATCTCTACCTAGTCGGGTATACTAATCTCTACCTAGGTCGGGTATACTTATCTCTACCTAGGTTGGGTATACTAATCTCTACCTAGGTCGGGTATAATAATCTCTACCTAGTCGGGTATACTAATCTCTACCTAGGTTGGGTATACTAATCTCTACCTAGTCGGGTATACTAATCTCTACCTAGTCGGGTATACTAATCTCTACCTAGTCGGGTATACTAATCTCTACCTAGGTACTTACATGTTCGTAGGTACTGTAATATTTGGTGGTTAGCCTTTAAAGCTTGCGACTAAACTTATATTAGGTAACTAATGGTGTCATATATATTAATGAATTTTGATTTTGCATCTTGCCCTATTGTTAATTAAGATTGATCGAAATTCTATTGTCTAAAAAGAATAAGAATAAGAATATTTTATTTGCTCGAATACAGGTAACTTAGGTATTTCTAAGAGGTGTTACAATACAATTAAGTCTCTTATATATTTTCTACCATCTAGATGGAGTGCAAATGTCATTATGTTTTCATTAAAAAATATACACTTAAATTGCTCATTAAAATACAAAATGTCATGTCATATATTGAATAAGTTACCTAGCTATTTCTTAAAACATAGTAAATGGCAAATTTGGTAATTTATTATTGACACGTATGGCATACATATAGGTACATTTCTCTTATAAATCTGCAGTTTAAGTTTAGGTATTAGATCGCGCAACAAGTAATGAGCGCTGACCTTCAATGCGCAGTAGTCATTTTTTGTGTTTGTATAGGGAATGCGCTAATGTAAAGATGCGCAGACAACCCCACCACTTTCGCCGAGCGCTCATTACTCGTTGCGCGACCTATAAATAAAGTTTAAATGGATTTCTAGGCTCAACATTCATTACAACTACATCTGATTGCTTCCTAAAGTATTCTGGGTGTTGTTTCACAAGAATACACAATGCTCTTATGTACATGCAAGCCAAGCTGAGTTCGTCGCACGTCGGCTGATAGCTTCGCATTCTAAGTGAGTTCCCTAATAGAATAATAGCGGGCCGCGCGCCGCGCTCGAAATATTTATACGAGCGAGCGGTCGAATCGCGCCGTGTCCACAACTGACTGTTTGCCGTCCCATTTAGAGCAGGCGGCGGCAGGCGATAAGGCGACCACCGATCGCCTGAATTACACATTTACAGAATGGCTCTTCCATTAATTCTCTGTGGCTTCCGTACTTTTGTTTGAACAACCGGATAGATGTTTGCGCTGTTTGCTCTGTTTTTAGGGTGCCGTACCCAAAGGGTAAAACGGGACCCTATTACTATTATTGTTACCATCCTTTCATATGCTGTTGTACTTACAATAATTTATTTCTAATACCAATGTCATAAAATAATGTTAGCATTGTTGATAGTTTATTGTAATATCAATGTATACATTGCAAGCACTATGTAATCGCATAACTTGTAGCTGACCGCGCCGCGTCTTGGCCGGTCCTACGTATCTAGAACTACCCACAATTGCTCATTTTAACATTTAATTTGTTACTTAATTTACTTTTCTCGATAATAAATAATGTTCATTATATACTCGTAATAATATTAATAATAGGAAGTTTAGCTGCCGTAACACAGGTAAAACCTAGCACGGCGGCTAACAGAACTTGTAATAGCATAACCTAACTAAATGTATTTTTGTATTTCTGTTTATTGTAATTGTTTTTTGATTAAATACTTTACTTTACTTTACTAAGACTCCGCTGTCCGTCCGTCTGTCTGTCCGTCTGTCACTAGGCTGTATCTCATGAACCGCGATAGTAAACAGAATAAAATAAATATTTAAGGGCGCTCCCATACAAAAAACGTGTTATTTTGCCGTTTCTATAGATAATGGTACGGAACCCTTCGTGCGCGAGTCCGACTCGCACTTGGCCGGTTTTTTGATGTTTGCCTCTCAAATTAAATCTTATCGAACTTTGAACAAAGAAAATACACAAATAAATCTAATATGGCATGTTATTTTATTTATTTAAAAACTTTCACACAAGACAATAGTGCAAGGAGGACTTAATGCTAACAGCATTATCTGCCAGACATCCTGGACGTGCAGAAAGATGGTGAGGCGTGCCTTACAAACAAGTACCACAGAAAATAATAATAACAATACAAGTTAAAATATAAAACTAAAAGGATACCTAAATATAATATACTAATAAATACAAATACCCAAACAAAAACATAAACAAAAATAAAAACAGTTTCACAAAATAATAATAATATACATAAATAAATTACCGTGACAATAAAACACATACTTAGTAGGGAAAGTACAAAGGTATATACCTAACACAGGCTGCAGTAACATAGATTGTGAAACACTGACACTGAATTGGAAACTAATAATTTAGCCTCTTCTTATACAGTTCACGTACCTGTCTCTTAAACGACTCCCTCGAGTCAGCCCTTTTTAATATCTACCGGCAAATCGTTCCAAAGCTTAACAGCCACAACCGAAAAAGAGTTTGATCGGAAAGAAGTCCTATGTAACGGGATGTCAAGAAGAAGATTGTCAGCAGACCTAAGTACCCTGTCATGAGCGTCATCTAGGAATTGGAAACGATCCTTTAGATAGCAAGGGGTGTGCGGATCCTTTAGAACTGAGAAGAGTAAACAAAGGATTCTCAAATTCCTACGCTCTCGAATAGGGAGCCATTTAAGTTTTGCACGAAAAAGACTGACGTGATCGTACTTACGCAGATTATATATAAAGCGGATACAAGTGTTGAGAAGACGATCAAGCTTACTCAGAAGTTCCTCAGTCAGATCTAAAAAGGCGACGTCAGCATAATCGATAATCGGCACAAGGAGCGAGTTGACTAGGGATATTTTTGTTGATGTTGGCAAGAAGTTCTTAAGGCGAATTATGGAGTGTAACGAGGCATAGAACCTTCTTGAAATCTCCTTAACGTGAGGTATCCAGCTTAAATGGGTGTCAAAAAAGACCCCAAGGTTCTTAACCGTAGAAGAGAAAGGGATTACTGAGCCATCATAAAAAAGAAGAGGCATACTGAGGACGTCAACTTTACAGATCTGACGAGGGCTGCCGACCATGATGGCTTGACACTTGTTTGGATTAACTTTAATGCCGAAACGATTTGACCAAGAAAGTAAGTGACACAAATCGTCATTGAGAACACGAATGGCACTATTTAAGTCGTCCACAGAAGCAGAATAATAAAGTTGAAGGTCATCGGCGTACATATGGTATTGACTGCGAAGGTTAGGAGAAAGTAAATTAATGAATAAGGAGAAAAGAAGCGGAGATAAAATCCCTCCTTGTGGCACGCCGGCCTCAATCTCTCGCCATTCAGAAAAGACTTCGCCATCTCGTATTCTCTGACAACGGCCGCTCGTATACCGAGGGATTTGAGGAATCTCCAAAGACCTGCAGGCGTAGCGAGTTCAATTTGCTCAACTATGTGACGCTTTTTAGCATTACGCACTGTCATATTGCAACGATTCCTCAACAGTTTGTAAGATGCCCAGTTATCGACTGACCTGTCGCGCTTGTACTTGCGAAAAGCGCGATCCCTCCTAGCCATCGCTTTACGAATAACGTCATTAAGCCAAGGCGAAGAGGTGCGCTTGATTTTAACCGAATGGATCGGTGCATGCCGGTCGAAAAGGCCAATAATGTTGGAATTAAGAAGGTCAACCTTCTCATCAACTGAAGATAGCTTTATGACTTTGAACCAATCCAATTTAGAGGCCTCATCAGTAAGTTGGGCAGTGTCAATGCGCGAAAAATTACGCTGTCTGAGGATAAGTGGCTTAGGCTTAAGTGGGCGAACTTTATAAGCGAGGAAAAGAAGGTCGTGATGAGAAAAGGCAGGTGCAGCAAGTTGACCATGATTAGCTACGAGATCAACGTCAGAAACTAAGATGAGATCAATTAGGGTGTCAGAAGTAGCGGTATGATGAGTAGGCTTGGAATTAATAACGTTTAGGTTGACAGAATCGATTATATTGGTAAGTTTCGCTGACCTCGAATTGACACCAAGAAGACAAGTATTAATGTCCCCCATTATTATGACGTGGGCATAATCAGATACTAGACTCTCCAAAACAGTTTCCAGCTTATCAAAGTAGTTGACAGTCGGAGGACAATAGACTACCCCCAGCAGTACCTTGGTACCAATATCCACTTCGATAAACAAATACTCAGCAGAGGCACTATAAAGTGAAGGAGACTGGCTTAAAATTTTGTATGGAAAACGGCTCTTAAGATAAATGGCGACTCCTCCACAGCCCATTCTTGTACGATCATTTCGGATCAGTAAATATCCCGGTACAGGAAAAAATGCTGATGGAAGAGAAGGTTTGAGAAAGCTCTCGGACACTAAAACTGCATCAACACAGCCTGAGCCGAAAGATTCCAGGAGATCAGAAAGATGCGCTGGAATACTTTGAGCATTTATGTGGCAAATATTTAGTGACTTTTGATAATGAGCAAAAGTGTTCTTTAGCGTTTCACCCAGAGATAAGACGTCGTCCCCAACACTATCAAAAGAAGCTTCAGAAGAAGATTCGGCAGAGAAAAACGTATCATCATCACTGCTATCACAAGCCATAGGTATTAAAATACCTAAAAAAAAAAAAAAAGTACAAATATATACCTATGTATATATGAACTTATTTATAAATAAAATACTATACAAATAATACTTAATAAGTATATACCTAAATGCTAATCTAACAAAGAAAAATTTAGAGAAAAATATTCTAAATAAATATCAATAGTATTAATTAATAAACAATAAATCCTCAAAACCTAAATATTGTAAAAAAGTTGTAGCAAGTTACTACAACCTAAACAACATATTTTTGCACATCCTACTGGCTTCACAAAAACAGAAAAAAAAAAAAAACATGAAAACAATAATGTTCATGTACAAAAGTAATTAATCTAGAGTTAAACACAATAAAAACTAAAAATGAAATATTCACCACAACAACATACAGAGCAAAAACAAAAAAAACACTAAAAACATTACGGACTTATATACCTACAGAAAAACACAAACACATAACAAATATCGAAAAGTTGAGACCATGATAAACTGCGATGTCCAGCCAGTTCAGGTTCGTGGTTGAGACATGCTTCGCAAACATGTATTACCATGCCTGACGTTAATATATTATGACAAATGAGAAAGATCGACTAAAACTCATGGAGGAATATGAAAACATAGCCTATTCATTACTTTTGATTGTCTATGATTAGCTTGGAGGAATATTGGGAGGATCATAGACGTAGAATTTTTCGCACTAGATCTATGGGGAGGATACATTCGAATTGACATGATGACAGACAAGACGTGACAGGAGAAATTGAAATTTTACAAATACAACATCAGTGCAAAAGAAAAAAAAACAAAATACAATCATAACAATACAATCACAGGAAGAAAAATTAGCGAAATTGAGGGTGCATAATATTACAAAACCTACAGTAGGTACAAAGTCCGCAAAAAGAGGAGGGGAGTCTAGCCGCACTGCACGCTATCACTACTTGTTGGACTTGTTGCGGTTCGCAGCCGCGCCTTTACTACGGGTCCCTGGCAGCCGGCACCCGGAGGCAATCACCGGCGCCGGTGATCCAGCCTGTGGCTGCGAGGTCATCACAGATGCTGTGATAGGCACAGCTGTCGGCAAACCCGTCGACGTATCAGGAAATTTGTTCATGAGCAAGTCAAGCTCCTCCATCGACGCAATACGCTTGCGGTCATCATTGGGCAGCTTCACAAAAACAGCGCCGTCGCGGGTCCAGCAGCTTCTAATACCGAAATGTGACCGGCGGGCAGTGGAGAAAATTGCTTGCCTGGTTTTAGTCAGGAATTCACTAATAACTGTAGGTGATGACTTCAGTCGCTTCTTTTCCAACCAAATATAGTTTCGGATTCTTAGATTAGTGAAACGTACCAATATGGGACGACACCCAGTGGCTTTCTTTGCGCCCAAGCGATGGCACAGCTGAACAGATTCAGATTTGATATCACTGATGTTCATGTTGTGACTCAGTCAGTCGTGGGAAGCAATGGCGGCGATGAGCTCACCACTTGTCATGCCCATTTCCCACGATGGTGCACCCCACAGTGAAAAGAGGCCCATTTGTGGCTCTGCCTACCCTTTCGGGAAAAAGGCGTGTGTCTATGTATGTATGTTACACTTACACTCACTATGTATGTCTATGTATGTTACACTCATGAATAAGTTTTATTTTCAAAATTCTTTCAGGGCGTCTGGTGAAGCGACGCTTGACCCGAGAGTTGGCTCTTATCTGGCTCAACACATTAGTATTGCCATTCAGCGTGGCAATGCAGCCAGTATCTTATGGGACGCTTCCGTCTGGTAGTGATTTGTATCGGTTAAGCTACCATTAGATCGTTAGCAGCGGTCTTCATGTAGCACAACTGTTTCATTTGTATTGTATATATTAAAAAATAAAAAAACAGAACTCGTGCTACCTAAAGACCGCTGCTAACGATCTAAAGATAGCTCAACTGATCCAAACCACTACCAGACGGAAGCGTCCCTAAGATGCTGGCTCCATTGCCATGCCACGCTGAATGGCAAATGGCAATATTAATGCGTTTAACCAGATAAGCGCCAGTTGTATTGTTATTTCTGTAAGGGTATAATTTAGACTGTCACCAAAAACATTTTTAAGACTAGGCACCATATAAAACAAACAACTCCAAAAAAAAAACAATTGACTTTATTAAAAGGGCCCTAAAGTATATAATATTATGATCCAAAATAAATGAAATAACATCAGAAAAATCGCAAGCCTTGTACAAATATTATTTTTGGTTCCTAAAATGGATTAACGGTCACCAAATTCTGTTAGGTTATATAGGTTAGGTTAGATTAAATATATAATATTTAGTCTAAAGTGTATTTTAAAGGCGTCCATATTTTTTATGGCAGTCAATAATACGAAAAAAAGGATTTATTTCATAATATTTTAGAAAACGTAATTTGGTGACCATTTATCCATTTTGGTAACCGGTAATTTTTTTTGCTAGTAAAATAGGTACTTTTTTGGGCGGTGTTTAAACACAAGCCTTTCTTAAATAGATATATTTCTGAATAAGAAATATATCGATGTCACAAGAAAGATTTACATCTAAACTGAGCCTGAAGCGTATAGAAATCATACTTATGGGCTTCGCAAGTCCTTGCGTAATATCGACGCTTCACAAAGGAGGATTGAGAGACTCTAGGGCCCTAAACTACGCTTTCCAGCTCAACAGCACTTACGAATGATAAGTAAACACTCGCCATCGCCACCTATCTCAAATGAAATGGTTTATTTGCTTCAAAAATGATTATAAAGTTCTTACAAGTGTTATGTTGATATATTTTGATTGAAAATGTCCCATAATTATCATTAGTTTAGCTACGAATATCAATGAACAAAAAAATCACTGTAAATATCATTGAATGATATTCAATGATATTGATTCGTAGCTAAACTAATGATAATTATGACATATTTTCAATCAAAATATGCGTGTTAAGTCTCCTGGTTTCCGCAAAATCAGGTTTCGCTATCTCAAAATGTGTTGATGAACTGTGATGAGCAAAAAACACAATTTCGCGCCTCAAGCGAAACTATGTTTTAACCCTCGGTAGGACAAAGCGGGCTAAAACAGTAAGTGCTACTAACAAACGCAGAATATCATTCGCGTAATTTCACCGTGTTTTGTCTCTTTCGATCCAATTTGAAACTGATTGTCAACGCAAAAGACATGTGCAGTTATTCTAAAGATTATTCGAATTGTACAGTAACTGTTATATTATAGTGGTGTCATGTCTGTTGTCGGCCAGACGAGTGCGCGAGTGTAGGAAGCCGTTTTCTCATTTCCTTTTATAAAGTGGCATTTCACTTCGCGTAAAACATCGTCAATTTATTTAGGAGCTCGTTAAACATCGCATCTTCGGCTTTCTTGAAAGTTCCTCTGTAATTGACGAAGATTACGTTCCTTTCTGGGGAGAAGAATGTACGAACTCACGTATCTTTTAAATTATTCTTACAATGTGAACAATACTTGATTATTTTTCCAAAATAACCATATCTTCTGAACTGAACGGCATTTACCTACTTAATGTATCCCACTTATATAAGTTAGACTCTGGGTCCGTGAGGTAAAAGGGCCCTTCGCGTTTTCAAAAACATTTCAGTGCGTCTTGACAAAGCGACGCGTGCGTGACTCTTGACGAGCTGGTTCATAATATCTGGCTCAACGCATTAGTATTGCCATTCAGCGTGGCAATGCAGCCAGCATCTTAGGGACGCTTTCGTCTTGGTAGTGATTTGGATCAGTTGATTTGGATCAGATCGTTAGCTGCGGTCTTCCTGTAGCACAACAGTTTCATAACTATTTTTTTATATTTTGTACATACCTGCTTGTATTAGCTGTATTATTAATTCTGTAAATAAAGGTATAATAACTTGTAAGTGGGATATTTTCTTACAAAAACCTTTTCTTACTGTCTTCTTTTAATTTTTTCTTGATCATTCAGTTCAGAAGATATTGTTATTTCCGATAAATAATCTAGTGTTGTTTACATTGTAAGACAAAATACAAACATCGTAGGCAACTTTGATATTTAAGATATCATAAATATTCTTAGTGTGTTTGTTACTCAATCACGCCGAAACTGCTGATTTCGACGAAATTTGGTACACAATTGAATTGAGCTATACGCTACATTTATCCTGGTTCTTCTTCTTTCGTGTCGATGGTTCTCCTCTGTCAAATTATTTTGGACCAAGTACTCTGCCACGGCTATGGCATTATCAGTGGCTTCGTAAATGTCTTTGAGTGTGCAGGTGTGAGGGCACTGCGTGCACGAAAGTAGGCATTGATTGTGGTTAGACTCCGCAATCGCATTTAGTCTCATTTGTGTATCCCCACTTGCTCAAATTGTACTTGCAGCGGCCAACCTGGGTACGAAGTCGGTTGAGTGATTTCCAGGTTGACCAAGGAAGAAGTCGGCCTGCTGGAAGCTCTCTGCAGGTACAACATATTCTGGTTAAGGAGGATATTTTTCTGGCCACTGTTTAAGTCGGGTCTCACTATGTTGGTGGTTGGAAATTGGCAGGTTTTTTTTTTAAGAAACTGTTTCGGCTCTTCAGTCTTCTGCGACAGGCATCGGTGCCGAAAAGTGAGTGTCGTTGATCAGTTTCCTGTTTATATTTCTCTACGCAGCAAGCAACATCCCTGCGGACCTCTGGTGGGGCTATCCCTGCTAATGGATAGAGCAGGTAAGCAACCAATCAATCATTTATTTATTTCTTGTGAGTAAGTGATTTACAAATATAGCAAAGGTACCTAAATACAAATTTTTGCAATGTCATGAAGTTAAAAAAATTATAACAAATAGACACAGTAGTAGTAGTGCACAAATACATAATAAAATACAGTACCTAGGTACTCATCAAGTAGGCTGTACAATTAAAAATAAAATAAAATATAGCAGTCTTAACAATCATGTGCTGAGCTCCCAGGCCCTTTTATCATCTATCTTTTGTCAAAACGCGAGCGAAGCCGCGGGCGGACACTAGTTTTACAAAAAATAGCTACGACAAACTGTTTATTTGCAAGCATGGCTTGCTAACATTATGTGATCTATAAATATAAAATCGTTGCGTGGCGTGCGTGACTGACTGACTAGCAACGCACAGCCTAAACCGTAAGTCCTAGTGACCTGAAATTTGGAGGGTACGTTCCTTTTGTGGTCTAGGGGTGCACTAAGAAAGTAATTTCAGAAATTCAACCCCTAAGGGGGTGCAGCGGGGTGTTTAAGTTTGTATGGAAAAGTACACGCGGACGAAGTCGCGGGCATACCACTAGTAGTGTATATAATAGCGTGCTAGACAACACAGAAACCGGTTAGTTTGACGTTGCCACTATCAGATGTCCTATAAATTATCTCAGATAAAATATTGTAGACAAAATCCAATAAGGATTTGGTTAATCTTATGATTAGATGATAAATACGCAATGAGCTTATTCCAAATTAAAATAAAAAAACCGGCCAAGTACGAGTCGGAATCGCGCACGAAGGATTCCATTCCATTATCTATAAAAACGGCAAAACAAAAAACACGTTTGTTGAATGGGAGCCCCCTTAAATATTTATTTTATTCTGTTTTTTAGTATTTGTTGTTATAGCGACAACAGAAATACATCGTCTGTGAAAATTTCAACAATCTAACTATCACGGTTCATGAGAAACGGACAGCGGAATCATAGTAATAGGGTTCCGTTTTACCCTTTGGGTACGGAACCCTTAAAATACGATAAAAGGTCACGATTTAAGAAACGTAGGTACCTAATGGCAGAGTACCAATAACAGTTCACTTAGGTACCTACTAGATCTTAAAGTATAGAAGTAATCGCGAAATTCAAATTTTGTTGTGTTTTTTGCTCATCCCAGCTCATCATCACATTTTGAGATAGCGAAATCTGATTTTGCGGAAACTAGGAGAACTAACACGCATATTTTGATTGAAAATGTCTCATAATTATCATTAGATTAGCTACCGAATGTCAATCAATAATTTTTACAGTGATTCTTTTGTTCATTAACAATTGTAGCTAAAGTTATGATAATTATGAGACATTTCAATCAAAATATATCAACATAACACTTTTAAGAACTTTTTACCAATTTTTGAAGCAAATAAACAATTTTATTTAGTTAAACTATAGCTACGAATGTAATTTAATTATTTTTACATTGATTCATTTGTTCATTCACATTTGTAGCTAAACTAATGATAATTATGAGACATTTTCAATCAAAATATATCAACATAACACTTGTAAGAACTTTTTACCAATTTTTGAAGCAAATCAACAATTTTATTTAGTTAAACTATAGCTACGAATGTAATTTAATTATTTTTACAGTGATTCTTTTGTTCATTCACATTTGTAGCTAAACTAATGATAATTATGAGACATTTTCAATCAAAATATATCAACATAACACTTGTAAGAACTTTTTACCAATTTTTGAAGCAAATCAACAATTTTATTTAGTTAAACTATATCTACAAATGTAATTTAATTATTTTTACATTGATTAATTTGTTCATTCACATTTGTAGCTAAACTAATGATAATTATGAGACATTTTCAATCAAAATATATCTACAAAACACTTGTAAAAACTTTTTAACAATTTTTGAAGCAAATAAACCATTTTATTTAGCTAAACTATAGCTACGAATGTAATTTAATTATTTTTACAGTGATTCTTTTGTTCATTCACATTTGTAGCTAAACTAATGATAATTATGAGACATTTTCAATCAAAATATATCAACATAACACTTGTAAGAACTTTTTACCAATTTTTGAAGCAAATAAACAATTTTATTTAGTTAAACTATAGCTACGAATGTAATTTAATTATTTTTACAGTGATTAATTTGTTCATTCACATTTGTAGCTAAACTAATGATAATTATGAGACATTCAATCAAAATATATCAACATAACACTTGTCAGAACTTTTTAACAATTTTTAAAGCAAATAAACCATTTTATTTAGCTAAACTATAGCTTCAAATGTAATTTAATGATTTTTACAGTGATTTATGTGTTCATTGACATTCGTAGGTAAACTAATGATAATTATGAGTCTTTCATTCAAAATATGCGACAGTTATACACACAAATGACGATTGCCGAGGCACATTATTCTCCTAGTAGTATTAGTATTATCTAAGCTTGTTACCGTGGTCAGAAACTAGAAAGTGCAACTCATTATGAATGTACCCATAATTGAGTACAAGCGTATCGCTTGCAATTGCAACCTGATAGTCTGCGAGTCGTCGAACTCCTCGAGAAACATGGGCCCTTGTTTGTTAGTGGTGTTTCAAGCACGCTCTTCGTCGAGTCCAATTTGTTTTTTCGGCGATCGCAGCGCCATAGATTGGGAGCCTCGGCGGGCGGTCCGCGAACCACTCGCTTTGTGCGGGAACCTCGAGCCTTCCCTTTCATGGCAGCGGTTATTGTACACCGGCCTTATAACTTTACTCTTTGTGGCTCGAATGTTTAGAATACCTACAGTGTACAATTGCAATCGCCCGAAGCGTTTTCAACATACTTAACGGGTTTATAGCGAGTTGTTTGTAGGTAAATAAATTATTCTGTCTTTGGACGTCGCGAGACACATTTTTTGAGTCGGTATGTTTCATTCTAGTCAGGGTTTTGTGATTATTTCTATCATGGCCTAGTCACAGAATATATAATGGCCTAGTACAGGTTTGTTTAAGTTTTGCATTCGGTATACCGACTATCGAATTGCGAGTCGATAATTGTTTTTATGTATGGTTTTAATTAGTTTCTCAAAAAGTCCACTAGGGGCGCTTATCATTTTCTGCATACAAGAATGACATTTAGACTCGCAATTCTGTTTTCGTTATTCCGAGATGTAACAAATTACAAACCTGTGGTAGGCCCTCCCCTGCTGTAGGCACAGATAAAATAATACTATACTAGTACTGTAGGTCTATCATGAGTTGTCATAGTCACAGATAAAATAATACTATGCTGGTGGTATCATAGTTAAATCGTCTTACTCTACTACTGTAGTAATAGAACGTAACTATGACATCTGTCAAATTTGTAACATGATACCACATTCTATGGAAATGAGAATAGGGCAAACTATTGTCGTTGCAGTGTAGTTTACAACCATCGAGCAACACGGAATGGAGACGCCATCAAAGGCATTCCCCGCTGTAGTTCCCCTCTAAATTGAATGCCCTCGAGGGCATACAGCTTATAAAAAACTAGCTGTCGTCGATCGCTCTGTCAGACTGAATCGACTCGCGTGGGAGATAGTGCTCTAAGAAAAATGCCGAATTGTTCAGTTTTATGCTGTAAAAAAATGATTGGATCATCAAATTTACAAAAAGATAGTGTTTCCTTTCACATGTACCTGAATTTCAATTAAATTATTATAACTTATTGCATGAAAATTGACCAAGTAAAATTAAGCCGTATAAAAACAAAAGTGGCCATCTCAGATTTTGTAATTTTTGAGTTCGTGTTCGGGATAAAATAATAAAACTGAACGGTTTAACAAAACAAACCGTGAATATTTTATTCAATAACACTGGTTCACTCTTCACTGCGACTGCACTTCAGTACACTGGTCATTCATTACTCTAAAATCACTGCCAAGTTACGTGATTTATTCGCAATGAAAGCCAATTCCCTTACGACTGCCCTGCTCGCTCGTCAATCGAGCTCCACTTAATCGTGAGACACAGGGGCGACATAAAAGTGACCAAAAGCGTAGATATAAATGTGTATAATACATCAATGTGCATTTCAGGATTTATTCTGCTGACGTAAACATGTATATAACGTGTAATGTCAGTAAGCCAAGATGTGGATGATTACTTAATACCCTTGATTACTAAATACAATTCATTAAACACGTTCGACAAAATGTGACATGTGGAATAACGTGTATTTGTATTTGATGGCTATGTAACCACTAACTAACCGGTAACTACTAACTACTACTACTTCGTGTCACGGGCTCTTTCTTGGTTCACTAACCAGCTTGAGATATAGTGTCCCTGAAAGGGGCCTAGTGACCAATGGTGAAAGAACCAGTATGGTAAAAGGATTAATTGTGCCTCGCAGAGGTGTATGATGATATGTCAACGTAAATGTCATGTGTAGCTATATTTAAAGAAATAGAATTAAATCACACTACTATTAACAACAAGTGTAACATGAAAAAGTTTGTACATTTGGGAACTTTGATTACAAGAGATGGCAAGCATGAAGATGATATTTAAATGAGAGTAAATTCTGGAAACCAGGTGAACTTAACGCCTTATTATCAGCCGGAACGTATTCAAAAAGGCACGACTGGATGTGCATAGAGGAGTGTTAGTGCCAAAACTAATGTATGGTGGTTGCGAAAGTTGCTAAGGCAGAATAAACATGAAAGTAAAATAAATGCACTGAAGATGAGAGGTTTGAGAAGTATGTATGGTGGACTTTGAGAGATAGAATAAGAAACTGTGTGTTAAGAAAGCATTGTAAAATGAAAGAGCACGTGTATAGTGACAAGGATTGAGAAAGATATGCTTGGATGGTTTGGGTTATTGGTTAAAGGATGAATGATAGTAGATTGACGAAACTAGTTCATAAGATGAGCATGAATGGGACAGTTGGAAGGGGGAGACCTCGGTGAAGGTATTCAGAATAGATCAGGGTCGATCTGGAGAATGGCCAGGCTAAGAGCGCCCTTAACCAATGAGCATATATGAAGAATGTGATGTGAGTGAATGAAGCGAAACAGGTATGCCAGGATCGTAGCAAGTGGAAATTCATGGTCTCTGCCTACTTCTCTGGGAAACAGGCGTGAGTATGTGTGTATGTTTGTAATATTATAAATGCTAAATTTTCTAAGGATTGGATGAAATTTAGAACGGCGATAGCTGGACCACTGGAATAGTTTTAAATTTTATTTAGATGTTCCCATAGGATCAAAACTTATGCGAGTGAAATCGCGGGTTGCTTCTAGTTTATAATAAGAATAAAACTACGTGGTTAATTTTATCAAAATCGGCAATATTGATCATACTTAAATAACTTTACTCTTTTCAGTTAAAAGTAAATAAAGATGCTTTAAAAAAATTGTTGATCGCCCATTGTGAGGTTACTGTACAATTTTTGCACGTTGTGTTTGCCTATAATGAGGGGTTTTCACGGCCATACCAAATCATCTATAAACCCTTGAAAATAGATGTCGCTGCTGTGTACTTAACTGTAAAAATAAAGTGAAATGTAAAAGTCAACAACGAAGTGATATATTTTCGTGGTATTTTGTTACTATCACACAAAATAACAGAGGTACGATGGATTTGTTGATTTTGACAACCACAGTTGAGTCAGGGCCATCAATTGAGCCAAATTGAATAAAAAAAAAAACTTAAATGAAAAGCCCCCATTGGTTTCTGCTGTAGCTAAAGATAGGTATATAGTTCATATATGCATGTCGGATCCTCAAGATCCCTCCGAGCGGCAAAAGGCAACTTAGGGGCTTTCCAGTGGGTCTCGTGCAAATGAGGAAAATTCAAAAGAGGTTTCACTAAGATTTTATTCAAACTGACTTTGAACTTGATTTTGTATTTTGTTGATTAAATCGTGTGCACTCTGCCAACGCCGATGTAATAATGAGCTCTGGCGCTTTCGTACGCTCCTTTTATATCCACAAACCACACCACAAACCTCTTCTTCTCAGAGCCTCTTTTCTGAATGTATCTTGCCTTAAATCTCAGTCCTATTTAAAATATTCTTATAACAAAGGTGATTATTTATCTATTAACAACAAGATCGCGGACATGGACTGGAATGCTGAATAGTTTTTTTATTCGATTTTAGATCAGCTTAAACACCAATATGTCCCGTCTAGGTTGGTCAGTGACAGCTCTTACCCTAAGTGGTTTAGCCGGGCACTCATTAGATTAACTAAGGAAAAATATAGGCATTATAGGAAATATAAAACTTATGGTGGACTTACAGACTTAGCCACTTACAAACTTTTACGTAATCGAATCCAACTCTTGGAAAAGAAATGCTTCGCCGATTATATGTCATCCATTGAGAATAGTATTGAACAAAATCCAAAAAAGTTTTGGTCCTACATAAAAAGTCGCTCGAAATCAAATGGTATACCTTCACATCTAAATTATTTAGACGCTTCAGTAGCTACAGGTGAATCTATCTGCGAAGCATTCTCTAAGTATTTTCATTCTACTTTCCTTGTCCCCTCTAGCATCTGTTCTTATAACGTTGACTCATTAGTCCCTTCAGAGGCTGTGAAATGCGATATTGGCAGTATTGAGATCGATCCTGATGAGGTGTTTAAATTGATCTCTAACCTTGATTTATCCAAGTCTGCTGGCCCAGACCACGTTAGCCCTGTCTTCCTCAAGTCGTGTGCTAAGTCAATTTACATTCCTGTTTCATTTTTATTTAAGAAATCAATATCTTTGAGTGCCGTACCTAAGCTCTGGAAAGCAGCATTTGTATCGCCAATTTATAAAAAGGGCTCTAAATGTGAGATTATCAACTATAGGCCTATCTCCAAGCTATGCTTAGTTGCTAAGCTATTTGAAAGGATAGTGTACAATCAGATTTATTCAGCGCTTCATCAGCACTTCTCCCCCTTCCAGCATGGGTTCCTTAAAGGGCGGTCGACTGTGTCTAACCTTATTATTTTCAATGAGTTCTTGAGTGAGTCAATGGATAATGGTCGTCAGGTTGACGTAATCTATACTGATTACAGCAAGGCCTTTGATAGGATTGACCATAGCCTTCTGTTGCTTAAGTTATTTAGTATGGGTATTAGAGGGGATCTGCTCCGTTGGTTCTCGTCGTACATCTGCAGTAGGTCGCAGGCTGTTGTTGTTAATAATTATATGTCCAGCTGGGTTCTTATTCCTAGTGGAGTCCCCCAAGGATCACTGCTCGGACCCTTGCTCTTCCTGATATTTATTAATGATATCTCTTCCTGTTTTGTCAACAGTAACCTGCTTTCATTTGCTGATGATATGAAGATTTTTAAGACTATAGTTACTCCTCGGGATGTGCTTGACTTGCAGGCTGATTTATATCGACTTGACACGTACTGTGCTAGTAATAAACTAGATCTCAATCCGTCTAAATGCTTTACTATTACATATACTCGCAAAAAAACTGTAGTCAAATCAGTTTACCTATTAAAAAATCAGAGGTTGCAGGATTGCACGGTTATGAGAGATCTAGGCGTGCTGCATGATTCTAAACTTCTCTTTGACTCTCATATCGATTCCATCATTGCTAAAGCGTCCAAAGCTTTAGGCTTTATAATGAGAAGCTCCGTTCGTTTTAGTAGATGTAAAACATTTAAAATTTTATATTGCACTTACGTGCGCAGCATACTTGAATATGCTTCTCAAATTATGAGTCCACGTTATGATACCTATATCAACAGAATTGAGCGTATTCAAACCAAATTTATTAAGTTTATTTGCTTTCGCCTTAAGGTTCCGTATAATTCTGCTAACTATGTTGACCTTTGTCGTAAATTCCACCTTCTGCCACTCAAAAAAAGGCGTGAAATTGGTGACCTGCTTTTCTTGCTCAAAATCACTAATAATCATATTAATTGCCCCGAACTTCTTAGTAAAATAACACTTGTTGTTCCCCGTACAATAATTAGATATAATGAGATTATTCATGTACCAATAGTTAGAACGAATTATCGCCAAAACTCCTATTTATGGCGAGTTGGTAACCAATTTAATAAATTATCTAAGCAAATAGGTCTAGACCTATTCTACTCCAGTGTCGGTTCCGTGAGGCGGCGGCTCAGTTCTGACTTTTTCTCGCCCTCCGCGGAGGATGATGAAATTTCGTCATGAGATAGGTGTGGTTTACTTTTTTGGTTCTTGTTCTTATTTTTTTTTTGTTTACTATTATTTATATCTGTTTCCTTCATTTATACTGTTTGTTTTACTTTTACTGTTATAGTTATACTGTTGTTTTCTGTTTTGTATGTATTCATCATTTGTATCTCTCATTATTTATTTTTTATTCTATTTTTCTGCTATGTGTTTTGTATACCAGATTGTAGTTTATAGTAGTTTTTAGTCCACTCAGCCTGTTCTCTCTTTTTATGTATCTATTATTATTTCTAAACGTGAAAACCTTTTAATAGCCTTCTGCTTTAACTTCTTTTATTTATTTTGTATGCATGTGCTGCTGGTTTTCCTTATAATAAATATAATAAATATAATATAATATAATATCCGAGCTTCGATCGCTATGCGTCTTTGCGTAAACAAGACTCGGGCGCATTCGTTTGGGTGGCGCGACACGACAGAATACGATTGTTTGCAGCCGTACACATGGTGTTTATAAGCCTTCAATCTCAGTAGATCTATTCTCCAGATTCATCATATGACTTCTCTCTCCGACATACATGTGTAGACTGTTGGTAAACCTATTTTTTTTTATATTAAATAAGCAACTGTTAACAATAACTGCCTCAATGCACACTGAAACAGCTTTGTGCTCATTTAACAGTTATTTTTATTTCTCAAAAATTTCTGTATGTGAGTTGCCCGTGTTTTCTTTTATACAACTAAATTAGTGATGTGCCTCAATAATAAAGTAGATTATTTATCGATAAAATAAATGCTCGTTTAATATGTTTTACAAGCTATTGAAATTTGATTTATATTATTCGGGAGCCATAGCCTAGCCTAACCTAACTTTCTAACCGTTAATCCAATCACCATGAAGGTATTGGTATGTAACAAGGTAGGTAACTGTTATGATTTTAATTTGAAATTATTCATTTTATACCATAAGTTGACGACCTCTGTGGCGCGGTGGACGAAGGTTCGCCTGTGACGCAGAAGGTTGCGGGTTTGATTGCCGCCTCAGAACAAATATTTGTACGATCTTCAGATATTTGTTCAGGGTGTTCTGGGTATTTTCTATGTTAATGCAAAATAAATATCTATGTAATGTACTGTACTAGGGATATCAGTTATCTAGTCCATATCACAAGCTGTGCTTGGCTTGGGGCTGGATAATCTTGTGTGAACTGTGTCCAGCATCAAAAAATAAAATAAAAATAAATATACTTATATATATAATGAAATTCACTTAGGTACAATGTGAAAGAAAACACCATCTTTTCGTAAATTCGATGTTCCAGACCTTGATTTAGAGCTGAAAATGTAACGATTCGACATTTCTGTATTTGTAGCACTGTCACACTGTTTTACTCTATGCGTCACACGATCGGTTCAGTCTGACAGAGCAATCGGCCCATCATGATACAATTTTATTACTAGCAAAAGCAAAACATGCTTGGTGAGGGCTAGCAAGCTTTTTTTCCGTGATTATTTATATTTAAACAAAGACATGAATTTAAATTACTATGCTAAATTACAACGGATAATTTTTTCGTTAAGTGTACCACAAAATTGCAAGGGATAGTAGAGGACTCGCTTCGCTCGCCCTAATGATCGGGCGAAAACAGTTTTACTAACGCGTATGCCCAAATGGAATTGTGCATAGCCAGAGGGGAACGACATCTTGACATGAATTTAAATTACTATGTGATATTACAAATCTAGAGGTGTGATAGTTTTTCGTAAAAAGTTGCATGCCTACCTAGGTTGTGGGATACGTGATCACGATAAATTAACAAAAGCATTTCCCAGTTTGAACTCATTTACTCATTTTCAAGAAAAGTCGTGTCATGAGTGTCCGTACTGTGTCGTGGGATTTTCCTATTCAAATCCTATTCTTTGATTGACCAAAGAATTAAAAAAAAAATTGCTAGGTATAATTTTTTCAACGCGATATTCTGTTCACTAGGTAAAGCGCTAAGTATTACTTTACCTACCATTGTTTAACATTAACATAACTTAACACACCCAACACATACCTACATAGTTGTGATCCCACACTAGGATCCCATGTGACGTGGGATAAATATGCCTAAAATGTAAAAAAAAAACTATTTTACATTTTAATGACTAATGTAGTTTTTTGGCACTTAGGATCATGATTTTTGGTTTTTGACAATAACAGTGACTGACAGATATAATACATCGTATATTTCGTGGCCAAAACCGACATGGATTATGTAGGTTAGAAGGATGACGGCAGCTAAGTAAAGCGTTTTTTCCTTTCCTTTCCTTTCGTCTCTTTTGACTTGCCGACCCATAGTTTTATGAAATTATTGTATGCTTTGAACAAAATTTTAATTAAATTTTCCCAAGAACTAATCATCCCATGAGCTAGTGGTTGTACCTGGGGTACTCAAAATTTTCTTGATTTTTTCTCTAAACTCTAAGTTTCCGCGTTTACCCCCTCTCTCTCCAGCCTACTACTACCTTTTACTAATCTAAAATTTCATAGTGATCCACAAAATGATCTGTATGTTATCCTCGATAACAACTCCGGAACTCCTCCTTGACAGAGAGCGTTCAACCCTTCCCCCCATACCTAGCCGCCCTTAAATCCCTTCAATGACCCTTGATGGTAGCACAGAATATATACAGTAGGCAAAGTAAGTTCCTACCAAAAAGTTATCGATACTATTAATTTATCGACTTGAGTGCTGGAAGTCCCTAGAACGGGTGTTACTGTCAATTTTGTGACATAACATGATGTTTGTACACAGAAAGCATCTATGTGTGTATAAAGATTTTTGACGTGTTGCTGTTTATAGATGTGTGCGTTTATAGCGATAGAACGACTGGTTACAAAAGTGTGCATTAAACTGTAAGTGAGTGCGTGAAGCCCCCCCCAAAAATTTCTGAATAAATATGTATCGGTTGACAGCTCTAAGGCGTCTCCCCTCCGGTAAGGAGGCCTGCGTTGCTCGATGTTTACAACACGTGACCGACTCATACTGACGACTGGCCTGGCTTGGCCTGCGACTCAGGAGGTTGCGGGTTCGATTCCCGCCTCGGAACAAATATTTGTGCGATCGCAGATATTTGTTCAGGGTGTTCTGGGTATTTTATATGTATAATAAAAATATCTATCTATGTAATATATTGTATTAAGTATATCAATTATCTAGTACCCATAACACAAGCTCTGCTTAGCTTGGGGCTAGATAATGTTGTGTGAACTGTCCAGCATTATTTATTTATTTATTTATTATACTAAGCATTTTAGTAAAGTAACCCAAGTATCCGCTAGAGGCGCTGTAGAAGTTTTCATACAATTTTGTAACTACAGTCGCTAGTGAGTATGGATTGTGTAAAATCATGGTAGACCTAACTGAACTAGGTACTTGTACTTGTACGGTCTCGTTTGAGATGTTATAGTGATATCGACAGTGGATAACAGCGGTTATAAACTCAATAAATGTTTAAACGAACCGTTATTCGGCGCATTGTCCTCGGTTTTGTGAAGGCTGTGCATTGCCGCACAGTGCTGGCTCGGCAGCACTCTATTAAAATAACACTTGATTATATCTGTATAATTGAACCTTCTGTAGCGGTATGCGCGCCTGGTACTCGGCACTCGCACACAACACCCATCGTCAGAGCGAGAAAGCTTTCCTTTTGCTCTTTCCGATTCCTTTCATACTCTCTTTGTTCCTTTTGTTCGATTTTTCATATCCTTCTGTTTTCCAGATGGATTAATTTTAATTTAAATTCAAAGACTTTCGTGTTGATTGTGTTTTTTCATCGCTTTGTGGATGCTATGTTGTTTTTATCGGTGGAAGGCAGAGAACGGAGCAGTAAAAAGTGTGAAGGAAGGCGAGTGCGATCTTGCTTGAATGTAATAGGTATTTATCGTAAGGGTCGCGGGATCACGACGGCCGCCCACGGCCAATTCACTGTCCAACATCAGTCAGTTAGAAAACAGCTGGCCGGCTCTATACAAAATAATGGCCGTGGCCCGACTCACCACAGTCCGACAGGACAGGCTCGAAAAATACGTTTGGTCTTCGCGACGGTACCATTGCATCGCGTTTGTTCCAAACTAACCGTGTAGTTCAGGGGTGCCCAAAGTGGGCGATAACACCCCCTTGTGAGCGCTGCAGGCCTAAAGGGGGGCGTAAGAGACCCAGAAAAAAAGGGGCGTCAAATCAGACACTTTCGCATTTTAATAGTAATTAGTATTTCTAGATAGGTCATTTTCGTACATAATAGACCACGGGCAATCATGTTTTAACAAGTTTTTGTTAAATAACCCGATTGGTGCATGTTTAATCTGATGTAAACGCTAATATGAAAACATGGGGGCGCTAAAAATAATTTATTCTCAAAGTGGGCAGTAGAGAAAATAAGTTTGGGAACCCCCTACTTAATAACATTTAATTACATAAAGGCATTAAAAGCCGTAGGCTCCAACGAATTAAGGCGTCGATGGACGCCAAAATCTGTCACTATCTAACTCATTAAAGTTCAAATAAGTTAGAAAGTGACATAATAGCACTCGTGAAAAGAAAAGCGAGCGATCACGTTTTTTTTTTTAAATTTAAATATCTATTCATTTTTAAAACGAAAGTAATTTCCAAAAACAAAAACAAGGTCAACTCGGCGGCGTTGTGAGTATTTAATATACTGAAGGCGATAAAAACATCTTATGCTTGATAGTTTAGGAGAAAAATGGTTGTAACTACGAAAACAGAGGCTACTTTGCAAATTTATTTCTTACGTTTTAAGTTATTTTTTCTAATTTTTTTAAACAAGAGGACATGCTTTATATGATGTAGATTAACATATATTTTTTTGTAGATTTTTCGATATATAGATCGTGGAGAGAAAAAAGGTTTAAAAGCACCACATTCCACATTTCCACATAGCCCTCACATTCCCAGCTGTTATTTCCTAGCCTGTGTCCTGCGGCGTACCGCACTCACTGCTCGCGTCTCCGGCTAAGACATTCTCAAACTAAACGCTATGCTAATGTAATGGGCCCATTTGACCACGGTACGGCCCACGGCTAATTTCAAATTTTCAATGAGACGTCTGTGCCAGCAACTTTATTAGATGATTACTTATTAAAAGCGGTCTCAGGGCTCGGAGCTAGGATTGTAATTCAATGCGAAATGAGACTTCTAAATTCTCTACATATTTACGGTTATTGAGCAAAGAGACAGACGTCTTCATTTTCTTTGAAGACATTTCATATCAAACTTTCTTTCAACTTCGTATCACTAAACTCTAATATTTTTATCTACACTCATATCGTAAAATCCTGATTATAGGAACTTAAAAATAGCATTATTTACTTATATTAAATTCGTCTCTATTTCAAAAAAAGTACTTAGTTTACTGTTTTTTGTTAAAATATACATAGCATACAAAAACACACGCCTCTTTCCCCGAAAGGGTAGACAAAGCCTCAATGTGCCTCTTTTCACAGTGGTTTGCACCATCGTGGAATATAGACGTGACGAGTGGTGAGCTCATCGCTGCCATTGCTTCCCGCGAATGTCTCGGCTAACGCTTTCTTCCAGTAATAACACATGCTGTAATAAGCTAGCAGCCAGGACAAATCGTATACCAAAGAATATTATCAACAAGTCCGGATAATCCCTTAGTCGGCCTTTACGCCAACCACGGGGGGAGACGGAGGGGTATATTCTTAGGCCGGACACACTTACTGTGGACTTCATCGAAATCGTAGAGCCGTTTTCGAGAAAGTGTTGTTTTTTTTATTTATTTTACTATGTAAAGTCTTTTTACTTAATGTTTGCCATCGAATAGCACCTAAAAACCACAAAAGTATGAGCTGGTGCTATCTTGAGATTACAAATGTATAGGTATGTAAAATATATATCTACTTTATAATAAAGTATATATAAATTTTGCTCGTTTAGCATAGGATGTGCCCATTAGCCACATTTACGTTGATAATAATGATTATATGCATCATCATTAAGCACTCATCATCGCCGCAGTTGGAGATTCATCTACTCGTAATAGGTGCCATTGAGCTTGACCTCATTCTATAACTGCTTTCCGTATTATTCAAGGCTTAGTATTTATACTATAAGAACAATGTTTCTTCCTAAAACACTTCCGCTAAGACATAACGCAAAATTACCAATCTTAGATTTGAGTTTTAACTGACTAAATCAATTACAATATTCAAATTAAAAATATGCATGGATACTTCATTATAATTCAGACAGATCACTCTGTCCTTCCACTCCAACCAACTGAACCGACCAACTGGTTGTGCAGAATGGAACCTGATGAGGGGTTTTATTCCAATCTAACCAACTAGTTGATCATTTATTTTATTTTGAGAAATATTATTCCAAAGGGACCAACTGAACCAACCAATTAAAACAGACCAACTATTTTCTTTCTCAACCATACAACTTTTTAGTTGGTCTGATAGGAAAAATTATGAATTCAAATTTATCCCCATCCACACAAGTTTGGTACGAAACCTTTTTAATGAACTGGCCAGTTATAATACATAATGAATTAATCTTTTATGAGTAATTGACTGAAGTATTGAGTCATTGTTGGGTAGACTTGTTGGTAATACAATTAATTTTTATTGTATTTGAAAATGTTTGAGGAGTGTGAAAAAAACGGCGGAAAAGTTTTTCTATATGAACATTTTCAATATACAAAAGTCACACACAATATATATACAATATACGCCTGAAAGGGATACCTACCAACGGCACCATATTCCCTATCAGACCAACTAAAAAGTTGTACCATTAAGAAAAACAAATAGGTGATCCGTTTTAAATTGTGTGGATGGGGATAAATTTGAATTAAAAAAATATTCCTATCAGACCAACCAAAAAGTTGTATCGTTGAGAAAGAAAAATAGTTGATCCGTTTCAGTTGGTCAGTTTAGTTGGTCAGAGTGGAAGAACAGAGATCACTGTAGTATAAACGCGATTCTCTAAAGAAAAAAAGCCCAAAGTTTCATCTAACTTTTGGCTAGATTCGATTGTTTATTAAAATGGAGCATATTGTAGCGTAAAAAAAATTATAAATAAAATCAATTCAACAAAGCCGAGGGTTTATTGTAGGGGTTTTGTATAATTATCTATATTTTACGAGATATTCAATTATATTTTTTTATATTATATTTATATTATTGATATTTTTCGTGGGGTTTTTTTTGTATGAAGTTTTCTGCCTGGTGTTGGCGCAGTTTAAACTCCTAATGATAATACCGATTGTATATACCTACGTATTTTTCCTCGTCGATAATTCTACCTGAACACCACAATAGCTCTTCCGAGAACGATCCCCTTTTATCGCAGAACCTCAAGTAATTACTGGTTTGATCTGTATTTGAACATTTATTCTGAGACCTTTCATGTCGTTGAAATCATTACCGCGTTAGATAACGTTTTGTTGCCTAAACTACTTACTTTTAGAGTATTTACATCTAAAAAAAGATATGCAAGATCAAAATTAAGATTACTTCACTACAGTCAAATTATTCGTGGGAAGAATACGGCCTACATTTTGGTCAGAATCGGGAAATAAATATTCGTGGGATTAGTCCATGGGATCAATACGGATGCACCCAAATTATAGGTTTCAAGAAAACCAATTATAGGTACGAGTACATACATACATACTTATACACACGCTTGTTCTCCGAATGGATAGGCAGAGCCTCAATAGGCCGCTATTCACAGTGAGTTGCACCATCGTGGAATATAGACGTGACAAGTGGTGAACTCATCGCCGCAATTGCTTCCCACGACTGACTCAACTAACGCTTTCAAATCTTACTAACAAGTCCGTGTAATCCCTTAGTCGGCTTTTACGACATCCATGGGAGGAGACGGAGGTGTCTATTCTTAGGCCGGACACACCACGGACAACCAATTATAGTTTGTGAAATTATTATACATAACCTTCCAAGTATGGTTATTTGGCAACATATTGTTTATTCGATGGGATCGTGAGTAGAATTGAGTATTTCACGAGAGCCCATCATAATGTTGTTTATGGGCGCCATTTATGCAACGTCTGAGCTGGCATGTTTAACACTCAATTCACGTCTGTTTCTCAACCAGGTTATGTCTTTTCGCTCGGTAGAACCGGTATAGCGTATATAAGGTGCGTGTGCACGGGGCAAGTAGCTCGTGTGTTGGCTGATCATGGGCCAACAGGAAACCGGCTCGAAGGACCAAAAAGTATAACGTAAAGTTATTTTCTTTTGAAAACTTGTGACTTATATATCATACTAGTGTCCGCTCGCCGCTTTGCTCGCTTAGGACCAGGATACAAAGTAGCCAATCCAGGTCATAATCTATCGGTTTAGTACTAAATTCCATCGAAATCTGTTCAGCCGTTTCGGCGTGACTGAGTAACAAACATTCAAACATCGTAACTTTGACATTTATGATATTAGTGGGACTAGCGTTCGCGTACTTCGATCGCATTTCATCAGGATATAAAGTAGCCTAAAGCTTGAGTCATAATCTATCTGTGTACCAAATTTCATCGAAATCGGTTCAGCCGTTTCGGCGGGATTGAGTAACAAACATCTAAACATCGTAACTTTGACATATGAAATTAGTAGGATTCCATGAATTCATTCTCAATGTAAGTACACAACAGTAAGCTATCGTTCATTCTAAAAATAAAAGACTGAATTTGAGCCGGAACCTGTCGACGCATACACCAATAAAACGGTTCGTGAATAAACCCATTTTTATAGATTGAACGTAAAGTTACATTTAAGGTATATAAATATAACTAAAATATAACATTACAATAAAAATAATGAACTGTTTAATTATTTGATATTTTAAGATCAAAGAAAGCCAGATCTCGTAATCTAATTCTGTACCAATTAATTCCTTAAAGTTATGCATGAGGCGCGGAATGAGAAGCATTGCGTTTGGACAAACATAACACAAGCATCGCTTCCATGTTCTTATACTCCATCTCTTACTGAACTTCGCTCAGACTGCCAGGCAGAAATCTTCATACAAAAAAAACGCCACGCGCCGCTCGAAAAAGCGGTTTATATTGCATATCTCGTGAAATATAGATCATTTTAAAAAACCCCGTGGGTGAACCCTCCGTTTTATTGTATTGATATTGTTTATCCAATTTTTATCCTAATAATCTGTACCATATTGACAAACAATCGAATCTAGCCAAAAGTAATTGAGGTAACTATGTGTTTTTTTTATTGAGAAAATTTTGTCGTATCGTTTTTCTGTCTGGGTGATCCCTTGGTATTAAAATGCAGTATCCATGCATATTTTTTATTTGAATATTGTACTTGATTTAGTCAGTAAAAAATCTAATCAAAGATTGGTAATTTTGCGTTATACCCCACCTTAACACACTGTGTATATGGAACTAGCACTGTGTACACAGTACCTACACGCACCTTTTCATGTGTAGCTGGTCATAAATCACTGCGCCGCGCCGGTAATGCGTAGATAACAGCTCTCTCATTTGTTTTCCCATTTCCCAAGAGAAACTTCTTGGCGACATTACCCGTGTGTCGTAACGAGCAATTACAGCAACGCATTAGTACGCCATCATAATACAGGTAACCCTAGTTTGGGTACTAATGTTTATCCAATTACAGCAACGCATTAGTACGCCATCAGGTAACCCTAGTTTGGGTACTAATGTTTATCCAATAAGTACATAACAAATTTAACGTGTTAAAATAATAAATACTTTTAAGATTTTGTGTATATGTAATGTCTGTTGTAAAATAAATTTCATTTCATTTAATTTTATTCTTGCATTATATATTCGTCACTTAATATTGCAAATAATAGTATAATAACAGTGTAGTAACCTTTAGTTTACAGGCAACAATGCACAAATTTTCAGAGAGAATTCATTCGATTACGAGTATAACATCAAATCGTTACCTATAATATACCCACCTCTAGCCCGTGCGTAACGACTTTACCTCATTCCTCTAGAGTTTTCATAAACAGAGCTTCCTATTATGGGGTTATGGGTCTAAAACACAATATAATAATATTAGTGTTACTGAGGGTGGGTTTAGGGTACCTAACTATTTTATCTTCATATTATGTGACTCATATTTTAATAATGATCGAACTTCACTGAAGTTCATTTGATCATCTATTATCAACAATTCACATTACCACATAACAAATATTAGTACAACGCACTTGGTTTAGGAGATCTGTGAGATTCTGATAGTCACGTATTTTTCAGCGAACAGCATAACTAAAAGCAATTTGTATGCAAATTTAAATATGTTGGCACGAACTCGGAAAGTCTCCACGCTACACGTTCCTCGAGAAATTCCAGAAGCTTCGATATAAATCCGCTCAAACAATTGAATAAAATAATGCTCAATTACGATTGCAAATGGGTGAACATAGAAGCGACATTGCTCCGACTTCGCTACGTGCACGCCATCTCGCTTGATTAAGGCCAATTATAGTCTTCACGCGATTATACTGTCGCGATTTACGGATAACCCCACCATTTAAAGAGAGACGCCTCTTTCATTACATGCCATGAATTGCCGTGCCATTTCCATGTTCGAGGCGTAATGGCCGTACATTAAATTAATAGTGGAGACGTATCATTCTCGACGGAAAATTACAGTTTTGTCAATGGTTTGTATAAATAAAATTGCGCAGTTACCTTGTACCAAAACGCGTCAAAATTAACGTTTTACGAAACTGGAATTTCACAATAATAAGACTTCATAGCATGAGTACAAAGTTTGGGCCGGACCCCGCACAGGCAAGGGTGTGGTTAGGTTCAGATCACAGCGATAACGCGACACTTATAAGGAACACAAATTGATTGTCGTATCAACGCAGTTCAACCTCCAACAATTTAGTTTTATTTATGAAAACTTGTCCAGTTTATTTCTGTTGTAGATAATGCCTCACGCAGTGGAACACTTGTACGCCAACGAGAGAACAATAAAGACACAGATATTACACCGGTTTTATGTTGTTTTCAACTTTACATTATTCTGAAATAAGAAAGTTCCAAGTATTGTAATTTATTATTTACGTAATAAAAGTCTTGTATTTGAGGTTTTGTTGGTGGAAGTAGATTCTGCGGATTATTAATTGTGAGTCTACAAAGGCTACTTTATAATTTAGTTTATGGGTAAGATATTTAGATTGTCTATTATTGCCAATTTCGTATTTCTTTGTGTACCTTAATACTTTGAAGTTATGATATGAATTCGAATGAAATATATCGAACCTCATGTTTTGAGTCACAGAATCAGTAGCTGTACATTTTCTTAGCCACTATCCTGTTATCATGTCGAATGAAGCTATCGATAGATTTCTGATGGATATTAATATAAAATCAATCTAGCATAGCGATCCGAGTAACCAGGGGAGCATGACCGCGAAGAGTGAGACGGCGCGAAGGTCGCCTTTGAAACCAGTTTCGCCGGACTCCAGCCCGTAAGGTGCCGGTGGCCGAGTTGCGTGAATCCAAACATGAGTGAACGCGGCTGGTGCTACAACAGTGCATTGACATAGGCTTACATTTACCATTATACAAATTATGAATCTGTGTCAACTCCTTGGTAAAGTTGTCACTCACCAGCCGCTGTCGCGGCATGCTCTAGGATCGTGTGTCATACGATCAAACCATACAAATCAATCAAACCATACAAATGCTAGGACGCTGACAAGTGTCAAATAAGCTTCACTTAAACGTGTTTTTAGCTAAATCTAATCAGTATAAAACAGCTAAGAAAACAACGTTAATCTTCATAATATTTCCAAGGGCATACTTGAGCCCAAAACACCACCCACACATTTCGATAAATTTTCTCGAAAAAATAATCGTGAATAACCTTTAAAATGAGCTTCTAACGTTCTCTATTAGGTACTTTGATACCCCTTGTAATACAGCCCTATCCATCCAAAGGTTGCCTGGTAGAAATCGCTACTAAGCGATAAGACCTCCCATTGTACGACATAGTTTTATTTTTAATATTTGTAAATTGTTTTTATATTATGGTGTGCAATAAAGTATTTTCTATCTATCTACTTATCAAAGTGCGTTGAAGTCTGCTTAGGTTGGGGCTATATAATGTTGTTTGAACTGGCCAGTTTAATAATAATAATTTAAAAAAAAAAAACTGATTATGTTAAGAAGAGTAACAAATAATATTATTATTAAAAGCCAAGTTGATTAAAATTGTTTTAATATTGTTGTTGATGATATTTGCTAAATTTTCGTTTCATGAGTTTGACAGAAGACAGACAGAATTTGTTGAAATGTGTTCTTAAATGTGTTCAACATTAATGAACACACATACTTTGGCTTTAGGCGGCCGGTTTAAGTGCACCGTATTAGCAACATCGCCCGCCCTTTCATGTCTGCTTATCTCCTGGTCTAGGCAATTTAAATGGGCCTATTGAATTGTCGTGGATAGCCTCGAGCGCTCGTTTCTCGGTCCCATCGTTATTGTTGGCGAGAGGCGTGACATTTGTTTTTGTTACTTAAATTACATATTCCTTGTCTATTCGGTTGACATAGTTCGTGCGAGAAGCTTTTTTTATAGTCACTTTTGAATTCCTAAAGGCTACCTACGTTGTGTGTGTTATAGGTCGTTTTAAGTTTTGGTCTGTGTTCAAATTAGCCATTATACTAATTGAATCGCGTTGGCAGCATTAACTATATGCGGAGCATTGCCGCGAGAGCATTAGCGTCAACATTAATTACTAGCTGGGGCAATTTATACAAAGCATTGTGTCCAACAGATTGTATAGCCGTCGATGTGCAAATGGGATCTTTGTAGGTAGGTATGTTAACTATTAATTGTTTTCAATGAGTCGTTGCTAAGCTTTGTAATGTTTTCTCTTCTATGTTACGCATGTACATAATTACTAAAGTTTGAGTCAAGTTTGACCAGCAAATCATTATATTTATGAGAAGGATCAAAGTTATGAAGCGATTCACGAGATCACGACATGGCTTCTGTGTACCAAAAATAAAAAGTTGCAAAATTGAATTTTTTCTCATATTTATCTAAAATTAAATCAACAATAAGTAATCGCTTATTCATTCATTGGAGTTACGATTCATTAAAAAGCCATTACACCTGAAAAATTATATCTGTGATCTCCTTTGTTTAATTTACTAGGACAACCGACAAAATCTGGGGGTACAGCGGGCTACGGTTTCCATAACAACACACCGGTTGTCCCTCCCCCCCTCCTACTGTGAGGGGGCACTCCCCGCGGCGTATCGATCCCGCGCCACCCGCGCTCCCTTCCCCTCTCCAAATCAAATTACAGGCGCGCGGCGAGCTCGCGGCATATCGCTCGCTACCAACTAAGCGCTTTTCGCGCCAGATCCAGCGCTTTTTGAACGCGGTTTTGTACTTCATAATTATTTCGGATTTATCTACTAAATAAATAGCAAAATTATGAAAAACTTACTGAGTTACTATGGTAGCTGTTATCTATGTTTTTTTTAAATAAAAGTCTCAAAAAAAAACTGATTGGAAGATATGGGGGGATGTCCAACAATGGGATGATTCAGGATAACAGTAACAAAAAATAGGAGGAAGTTTCCCCTTTTCATGTTTCAAATGTTTATGATAGCGTTTAGACTGTCAAAATTATCAAACTGTGGTTATGTTTTTAGCAGTCATGACATCGTGATATACTTTATAAAATACTAGCAGCGCCCCGCGGTTTCACCCGCGTAAGTCTCGATCCCGTGGGAATATCGGGATAAAAATGTGCCTATGTGTTATTCCGGGAGTCCAGTTATCTCCATTTCAAATTTCATGCAAATCCGTCGAGCCGTTTCAGCGTGAAGAAGTAACAAACACACTCACTCACTCTTAGTAGGATTGAAGTACCTACCTACCTATAATTTCTATAAAACGGTCGGGCTATAAAATTATATGTAGGTATTTTAAAATTTAATGTTGTTGTATAAACATATAGTATTTTTCTAAAAACTTACTTTTGGCCTAGCCAAATTCCGTCACTTTCCGTAACTTTTTAAAGTTCAGGTAAGTTAGAAAGTTTCAGAATAGCGCTCGCGGAACGAAAATTAAGTGAAAATCGAAAAAAACAATTAGTTGCCACGTGAAAAACCGTCGCATCACAGAATCATAGGTTCAACTTGAAGATATTTTATATATTATGTATTATTTATAGTTTGAATTCGCACTTTAGTGCTTTTATTAGTTCAGCCAGACCCTAGCCTATTTGCCTTACACCGATTTATTGGGCAGCCCTCAGGTCCTAGCTCACTCGCCCCGCCCTCCTCAATCAACTTTGTATTGCCATACCGAAATAGTATTTTAATTCCATCGCTTTTGACGGCGGCCGGCGCCCCTAATAGCTTGTTTGCAAATTGGTGCCTACACGTGATTACATTACGTCAGATTTGGCGCATAAGAACTTCACAATGGACCCCTTTATGCTGATTAATAAAGTTTGATGAATGACCGGGCTATTATTGAGGATCTTCAGTAACTACTTTACCATGTTATTGTATATTATTTATGTGGCAGCCAGCACCCTCATTATTAGAAGGACATGACGCATACCTACACAAAATGATAATGTCTTTACAATTTATTATTCTTCGTAAACACACTACATACATAGGTATGTACATAGACACACGCCTTTTTCCCCGAATGTAAATCTAATCCAGGTAATCCAGGTTGGTCAATGAGGCTCTTTTCACAGTAGATTGCACCATCGTGGAATATAGACGTGACAAGTGGTGAGCTCATCGCCGCCATTGCTTCCCACGACTGACTGGGCTAACGCTTTCTTCCAGTAAAACACATTCCATAATAAGCTAGTATAGCCAGGACAAATCTTATATCAACGAATCTTATTAACAAGTCCGGGTAATCCCTCAGTTGGCTTTTACGACATCCACGGGAAGAGACGGAGGGGTCTATTCTGTTTTATGAAAGCTTTATGGTGCTAAAAACCAATGTTATAAAATCATTGCGTGACTGACTGACTCATTGACTGACTGAATATCAACGCACAGCATAAACTGTATGTCATGGAGACTTGAAATTTGATATGGGCATTTCTTTTAGTGGTCTAGGGATGCACGAATAATGTTATTTCTGAAATTTGTCCCTGAGGTGAGGGAGTCACGGGTATTCCACTTGTAGGTATAGGTACTAATACTTCTGGCTCAGAGCTTGATGCTTCTGCCACAGTTGATCTTAGGATACTCGAAATGGTCATCCATAAAGTTGGTTTATTCCTATCATACTTCATAAAATCTTGGATCCCGCTCGAAGGATCATTAAGTTTGGGTTATCCTGTACATTAATGGGTAGTAAATTATACCATGTCGTGGCAACTAAAGCTAAGTACGAAAATTCCAACAGTATTTCGATTGAATTTAATGAAGATTGGCGTCCGTTTGAATCAGTTCCGCTTTGCACGAAGGCAATTTCATTGCGAAGTTTTCACCTCTCGAATAAACGACTTAAAATTGATTGTAACAGTTGTTGTTTACAATTGTTTCACAATGATTGATTTGCAATGTAGGCTCACTTGCACTATGCAGGCACAATATTGTACAGTACGAGTTGGCTATTCTTTTTTCATAGTTAAACGAACTTACCAAGTGAAGGTCGATTAATAACTAAGTATACATGAGCTTGATTTGATATTTTATCAAGCCTAGTCCTTGTATAATTAAAAATATAAATATCGAATCAAATCTGATATAATTCGAGATCTAGTACAGCGTATTTTTTTTAGGACAAACATTAGATTTAATAACTCTCAGCAATAAAGTCGGGGGACTAGTTACCAGGGTTGTCAATCGACAATTTAAGATCAGAAGAAAATTAAATGTTGATGGGAGTTGATGATGCTAAAACGTTGTGTTTTAGTACTGAACGGTACTTTCATTTAAAAATCTTCTCATCCCAGTTTTTCGTCATTTCGTCCCCATGACACCTAGACTATGATCACACATGCTAAGGAGTGGATACACTACCGTCGTCTGTCTTTCCTGAAAAGAATAATCTGGGTCTCTTCAAGGCTAGAGTGAATAGGTGCCTTCTAGACCTTTCTGCTTCATCTTCGGCCACATCGTCACTGACAGGTGATATCTTGGTCACACAAAGGTCAAAGTTACAACAAAAAAACAAACAAACGTGCTGATTCGTCCATGTTTTACACAGAAAACTCTCTTGCCTCGTTCCATTAATCAGTGACAGAAGTCCTAAAAACCTGTAAAGGCATCGGCAATAATTGGCAACCCTACTCGAGGACAGTTAAATGCGTGATGCGACGACCGACGACGCATTTGTCTCCCCGAATGTCCCCCGAATAATGGAAAAGCTGAAAGGGATATTTATCAAAACCAACGAATCTTTGCTCGCTTATTTTATTTGGTAGCATCAATCGTTGAAGGATTAAACGACCCATAAAGTCCCTTGTGTGAAGTAATGAGTGGAGTTTTCCACAACATTATTACAGTTAGTAGATATCTAGGTAGTTTTACATACTTATTCTATTTATTTATAACATATGGCACAAAAAAACAGAATACAACCGAAGAAATTATTAAGATAATAAGTTTAAGATAAAGATTAGTTTATTTCACTTAGAATAGGTACAACAAAACATAATTAAACATGTTTGTAAGTATATGAAAATAAGAGAACTTTCCTCTGTGTATTATAAAAGTACATTACAGAAATTTTCACTAGGATTAAATTTTATTAAGTTTATTCTAAAACATGTGTACTCTTCACGATTATATAAAAAATGTACAGAAAATTATAAAATAACAAAAAAATCATTTTTGCATTTTAAGGTGTAGAAAACTCACTATTACATCTCTCTAAAGTCTACAAACCTAGTGAGCTATAAGATCTAGATAATATTTAAGTATGTCTAGGTGAACTACTCCTGTTTCAACGCGACCATACCTAGATATATCAAACCTAGTTTATATCAAATTCAAATTGAAAATCATTATTTCAGGCTTACTGAGAAATGCACTAAACCTAAACAGTAAGCCCATACCAACATAAATACCTTAGAAACTAACATACACATTAAAAAAAACACGTGTGATCGCCGACGCGTCGCGTCACGTTATATCTAACTTACCTATTTTGGCATAGTTATAGTGTTCGGTAGCAGATACGTATGTAGATCCCGGGAGAGCTCTTGTATAAGTAAAAGTGCTTGTACTATTATTTATTCTGTGCTAAAGGGTATATTTCTGCCCCTTACCACTTGTAAAGTATATAAGTAGAAAAATCTACTCAAGTTCTCGTCTGATATCTCAAAAAAACAAGTTTTTTATGAACATAATTGTTATTCGGTAGGTAGTATTGTCCCCTGTGCTTCCCTTTGTGGAAGTAAAATGAATACCTAACTGAAATGTAGGTAGATATAGATACCTACCTACTTACTAAGTACCCACCCTGACATAGTAAATTTGTCAGTAAGTGATGTCCGTGTGTTGCGTGATTGCGGTGAGCGTGTTCCTGGATGTTTGCCAGCATTACACACTTCTCCCACAAACAAGAAACGTTTTTACTGCACGATCGGATTCACTCCAACTTCATTTATTACAGTGTACGGTTGTCAAACAAACAACTAGTCACGATCCATAGCACTAGCGATCTTGTACACGTGGGCTCCGCAAAACTTCGTAGAGTAACTCTATCAAGGTGGATGCTCACGCTTGGAGCTTTTTTGCTCATTACTGCTCATGAATACTTCTTCAGACAGCGAAAGTGGATTTCGCGAGACCTAGGAGGCTTAACACACATATTTTAATTGATAGTATTTCATAAATATCATAAGTATAGCTACGATCCCCCTAAACTAACAAAAAAGCAGCAAAGTGCGAGTCGGACTCGCCCATGAAGGGTTCCGTAGCAGCAAGTAACATAATATAAAAGTTCTTGGATTGCTTACTATTTATGACGTATTAAAAAAAACTACTTACTAGATCTCGTTCAAACCAATGTTCGGTGGAAGTTTACATGTACTACATCATTTTTTTTTTTTAGTTTTATCATTCTCTTATTTTAGAAGTTACGGGGGTGTGTGACCCCACATTTTACCACTTTGGAAGTGTCTCTCGCGCAAACTAGGTATTCAGTTTAGAAAAAAATGATACTAGAAACCTCAATATCATTTTTGAAGACCTATCCTTAGATTAACATGAACACGAACGGGTTTGATCAAAAAAAATAATGAGTTTCAGTTCTAAGTATGAGGAACCCCAAAATTTTATTGTTTTTTTTTCTATTTTTGTGTGAAAATCTTAATGCGGTTCACAGAATACATCTACTTACCAAGTTTCATCAGTTCGAGTTTCAAGTTTCTTATAGTTTCAGAAAAAAGTGGCTGTGACATACAGGGACAGACAGACAGACAGACAGACATGACGAATCCATAAGGGTTCCGTTTTTTGCCATTTGGCTACGGAACCCTAAAAAAACACTACAAATGTGTATCGTAGCTAAACTGATGATATTTATGAGATACTTACTATCAATTAAAACTTGTGTTAAGTCTCCTAGTTCTCGCGAAATCAACTTTCGCTATCTGAACAAGTGTTAATGAGCTGTAATGAGCAAAAAACACCAAAAAATAATAATTTCGCGCCTCAAGCGAAGAGCATCTACCTTAACTCTATCTATTAGTATTCATTATTAGATTTATTAGTAAGGTTTAATGGTTCAAACAATATCTGCTTCATCAAGATCTCTCCCAGTCGGTTCCCTTCAACATATTATTTTTCCGGGTACCGGGTCCACCTATATTGGGGCACGAGTATCGGTACTGAAGCTCAATATCCGTTAGCTAGCCGTTAGAGTAAAAATCCAATAACTCCCATGACTACTTGAGTTATATCTACTCCTACTACTACTAGGTATCTTAGGCACCCTTAACATTTTAAATGGCTCTTGCAGTGTACTAAATCAGAATTGTAAATCACGTTGGATACCTGCCAATGTTACTTTGTTCGCAACAAACAGACTCGCATTATCGAAATAAGTTTTCTGTTTCGGTATCTCATATCATTTAACATGGACGAAGTCGATGTAGATTTTGTGTAACGGAATAATCGGGTTAATTGGCTCAAACGACTTGAAAGCGAATGGATTGGAAAGTTTCAGTTAAATAATTGGGCCGTGGTAATCGGAATCAAACTCTCAAAACACGTGTTTGATACCGACTAGGGATCGTGATAAAATGATTGCGAGTGACCTCAGTGTGAGGGGAGAGCGGGCAGGACGGCATAGCTAAGCAACGAGCGGTCCGCCTCAACCGCGTGGAGCTTAAGTACAGTACATATTAACACGACCAGAGGTCGCTAATAAACACCTACGGAGCTCCGCACGTACGAGCCTCTCCGTGCGGACACAAATTGCTTTTGTTCGGCTCCGAACGTGCTATCATAGAACGACAGAGCCTGCTGGGAATTGCGCCCGACGGCTGATGGACTCACAATGAGCCTCAACTCTGATAATTACTCAACTTTTACCTTTTCTAATGACTTGCCGTTGCAAGGTTGACATCCTTTCAATGCTTTGAAAACTGGTCAGTTCAAACTAGTTAGTAAAGCATACGGTTATAAGATTTTTGTGAAAAATATATTTTACAATACAAGCTTTTATAAAATTAGTGATCGTAACCTGCTTTTCAAAATGAGCCTAAACACGGCCAGTCTATTATTATCCATCGAGGAGTTCCGTTGTCCACCTTCCGTCTCCATCATCATCGTCTTGTCATCATATTGTATTGTCATCGGAACTTGACAGGTATGCCAAATTTCAGCTCAATCGCTTGAGGTTAACTGCTTTAAAATTCAGTTGCATGCAAGATTCCACCCGGACAAACATACATACATTGAAAGATAAATAAAAGCTTGTACAAATCTGTGGTTCAATGTTTTATCTCAATTAACTTTGGTGGAAAGTAGTAGGTAAATGATATATCAGTGAAATGATAGTGATACTTATTAAAAGATAAATTATTATTAATATAATAATACCTTTTGGAGACTGCTTTAATAACAAAATCTGAGATAAGATTAATCCGTTTCCTTTGTAATGTTACATGTTAATCTTATATTTATTGAAATAGAAAAGAAGCAAGGTTACTTATCAAATAAGTGAGCTGGCTCTTACATTATCTCCGAAGATAAACAGATATAGTAAACTATTAGCTTATTTTATGTTATCTAAGTCGTTTGTCGTATCTTTTAGACCGAGATATTTGTGGATATTACATCCATCTAACTCTATAATGAGAATGATTTTGGTTAGTAGGTATATCGTATTGGGATGAGAAAGTCAAATAGAAAACTTATTCTATCAGTGGTTGGGAAAATGGTCTGTTTAGGTACTTGTACTATTATTTATTCTGTGGTTTAGGTTACTTAGTTAATTACTTATTGGTAACCATCGTGTTATCTAACTCTACAAAAACTTAGGTAGGTATGTGTTTGAGTTAGTAATGGTTTGTTCTTATTTTTCCGGTTTCATTGAATGTTTCAATCCTAATTTATAATAAGTGCAAAAGTGAGTTTGAATGAATGAATGAAAATACCTTATTGCACAACTTACAAACTAGTTAAAAAAACGTTTGTCACGCTTTCACGCCTATAACTATTCAACCGATCATCATGAAATTTTGTACACATATTTTAAGAGTACTTATAGTCGTGAACATAGGATACTTTTTTTTTTCTAAATAAATCAATGCAAGCGAATCCGTGGGTTAAATCTAGTAACAAATAAACGAACAAGCTTGTTCAAAACGAATATTTCTCAAATTAAAGCGTAAATAATCTAACAAAGGTCGAATACAAGTCTTTACTAATACAATATTCAAAGAAGGACACCGTCACATGTTGCGCGCAAATATTGACTTGAGTTTCTCTAAAGCACCTATTGTACTGCTGTTCCAGTGTGAAATAACAATTTATTTCGCTGCGGCATTTCCACGCTAACATAAAAGTCTTTTAGACATGAAAATAACCAGCGAGAGACCCAATGTGCTGGGTGTATCGTCGTAAAAATTATAGCCATAAAGAGCCACTCACATAAATAGAGATTAGGATGAATTTACATTATTCAAGTTCAGCTGCCGCGCATAAAGGCACCTAACCTGCGTATTTCATTTCACTCAGAATGAATTCCGACTGGAGTGGCAAAAAATATTTATATTATATCAAAAGAAAGATCAAAAGTGCTGGCAGTACGACCGCGAACGACTCGAAGCGAATATCCGAGTGAGTTGGGGAAAAGAGGACCGTGAGGGATTTTATCGAGACTCCCGCATTGATGTTATGAGTTGACTTATACGATATAGCCACGCGCCGCCGCGTCGGAAATATTGTAATCTAACATGAATACGGAATTCAGATATAGGTAATATGTTTTACGATAGCTTTGGCCGTAATACTGATGGAGTTTCTACATCCAAGTTTTATATTAAACATAATACATTGATTTCTTTCATCGAATACATAAGTGGTTAACTTGAGTGGATGAGGACGTTGTTTGAGAGTTTATTAGCGAGTTATGGGCACTTTGGCGTTGTAGACTCAGAATTGAATGGATAATAATTTAGCGCATAAAGTTTAATGAAGATTACACATACATAAACTTTCAAGATACCGGTTCTGAGATTCTACAAAAGGTCAATAACGACGTGGTGATTATTTTACAGCTATTATGGATGTGTTTAAAATTATGAATGTTATTATACCGCGTCGGTAATTTACATAAATAATTTTCGTTGTAATTCAATCAAACGAATATAACACGCGATAATGATGTGATTGTGTAGTTATTTGCTAATACATGCCCATTATGTCCATTACTAAGCACAGGTTATAAGTTATCTGTGTTCTGTTGTAAGAACAGAACTTATTATTCATCTAATGAAATAAGGGTTAACCTTAGCGTACTGGGCACGTAGCCCGGGAATTAATCCCGTTTAAAATTAAAGGGAGGGTGATGTTGAGCAGGAAACATCGTTATTTTTTTCTCGCTGTAATACAGAATTAACGAGCGGTAACAACATGCAACTCCGCGTACATACTCATTACAAGAGTGCGGCTGAGGGAGTGCGGCTCATTAACATTGCGTGTCATATATTTATTTGCAACCGTTGAAAAGTAATCTTTTAAAAAAAACAACACTGTTTCTATCTGTTTTATATAAAAACTAAAAGCTGTATTTTCTAAGAAGTCTCTTAAATAAATTAAAATGAAACGTACCTAATATTTATGAGCCTTATCTAGGGTAGCGAGCTTAACAAAGCTTTCTAGAGAAAATAATGTGTTGAGTGAAGAATATTCTGTGGGGAGAATCGACGGAGGGTAGCACAAGCTGCTCGCTGTATTGTCCAAATTGCTCGGGCGTTAATAATTCGTCACACGCCTCACTTCGTCGCTTACTATTATTTTCGTGGTTAATGTTTTTATTTTTAAAGTAACGAGTCATTTGTGTCTCAAAAAATAAAACAGTAAAACCAGAACGAATCTTTTTGCAGTTGAAAAGAACTGATCTAACCTTGTAGTAGGTAATGGTAAGACGAGCATCATTTATAAATTAAAATGAGACATAAACACGATACTAATCAGCGTTGTTGCTTTTGTTTATCGAATCGATTATCCCACGCGCCCGTTGAGATTATTTCTTGTAACGTGTATTATCATCGTACCGATCTTATCGAATGTGAATCTCGACTCGACTCGTGCATGATTCTAATGTGGGTATAAACCACATAAGGACCATAAGGTCTAAAATTAAAACGGAATATTATTACGTTGTGAATCGCACAAAAAAGATAAAATGCAGTGAGATGTAAATAGAATCCATTAAAACGAAACTCACTTCGAGAACAAAGGAATTACGTTAAAAGAACAGCGTCTTTGTGATTCCATCGAAGCGGCGCGAGTGTTTGCCTAACTTATTAAATTTTAATTTAAACGAGTTATTAACTCTCATTTTATGTTCGTTGTGTTTCTAAATTTATGCAACAAAATCCTTATAATCAGGTGTTGCGATTACATGAGATTGACACCGCGTAATCAATCACTTTTAGAGGGAGTGGGCCGATCGAGTGTCGTGTGTCGTGTTGCAGTTGGGTTCATCGTAATCTGCCATAAAATGTCCACTGCTGGACGAGGCCGCCCCCATAGAATGCAATGGTGGTATTTTCCATAATCACCACGCTTGGCAGGCGGATTATTGATCAGTATTGGTGTTTAGTACTTGCTACTTATCCTCTGGTGTAATCCCTAAGTCGACTTTAAAGTGATCCATGTGAGGACACGTAGTTTTCTATTCTTAGGCTGGATACAGCACGGCAAGTTGGTTGTGGTTATCGGGTAAAAATTGCTGTTGCTCTAGAGATTAACAATCACTGGCTCTGTAACGCCAAAAACAATGACGAACCGTAATTAAACTCGCAAATAGAATACTCAAACAAACACACCGATCGGATGAATAACGAACGCGTGTGCAGCGGTAATATTAATTCTCGCAGTCGTGTAACTCAACCGCATAAGTATTTCAAAACATCGCATCGGGTAAAATTGTTTTGCGCAAGCTCGATCGAGGGGAAAGGATTTGAATTGAAAACGTCAATTTTGACATCGAGGACCGGTTTCGGAAGTATGTGACAATCCCTTAAAAGTAATCCCATGTAAATTATAATTTCCTGTATTATTTACTGTCTATTGTCTGCGCATTGTGGTCGATTCGGGTTGGAACCGCTCGGCGGCTCCATCCGGTGAGGATAAGGTCGATTCTCGGAAAGCTAGCTGACGAAGTTCCCAAATATCTACGGATCCGTTTCATCACTTGGCTGAGCTAAGATTACAATGTCAATACACGTTCAGACCATTCAAATGCCCGCTAGCTTGGGAAAGTACTCGCTCCTCAAATAGCGAACACATTAATGACGGTGTGTTTGCTTTCTCTCTTATATTATTCCGATGTCTTTTGTTCTTGTTTTTATTATGGACATTACTTTCAGGAAGAAACCACTTAGACTAACTCGCTACATTTATATGATGAGCTTTTATTTGCATTCTCCTTACGTGTTCTCGGTTCTCAGTCTCACATTTCACGACAGCAGTGCAAAGTTTCGTAGTTAACGTTCTCGACGTGTTCCGGCTGCGAGAGTGACTTTTGAATAATACTTCGGTTTTTCTTATTCAGTAAGTCCTCGTATAACTCAAATAACAAAGAGCTAACCGCAGGGATCCTAACAAAAGAATATGAGAAATATCTGCACCCTTACAATCAGAATCGCATCGCTAGTTCGATTGTATTGGAATTGAAGATATTTCTTGCTTCGTTGCGGCTGACAGTGATCAACTACAATAACTACAATAACTTCGTAGTTTTGTTCACTCAACGAAGATTAAGTTATCTCGATAGCTGAGTAATATATTAAAATAAATGTTTATTAAGATTTGTTTCTTGTGAGTAATGGGAGGCATTTATAATTTAAACTCGGGTGATGCCCTGATTAAATGTCTTCCGCCTGAGAGGTCTCTTTGTTGTCAGTAACTTCTATTACGACACAAAAGCAGTCGCTAAAGCAAGATAATTTATTTAAAAGAGTGGGTGCTTTGCCCCTGTAGACTTCAACGGCACAAAGTGGATTAGTAATCATTATAACTTCATTAATTAAATTATTTTAGTTTGTGAAAGAAAAGCTTTGGTATAATAATTATCATTTTCTTTTAGTAAAATGTATTTTAACAAGGACAAATGATTCAGTCACATTAAGTATAATAAATGCAAATTAGTACCACGGTTTGTTTGGCTCATGTTTATTCAGGTAAATCACGACGAGTTTCCAGGAAAGCGGAGCGATACATAACCCATCTGATTCTTGATTATTCAGAGGCAATCCATTGCAATAAATTATTCTACCCGCCCGGCCGCAGTAACGGCCCATAAACGCTTTGTAATTATCCGTTTGTTTAAAGAATGTATTACACAAATAAACTGTATACGAGTCCAACGTTTAACGTTTTTTTATCTCACCATATTTTCTTCGACGCACACAAATAAAACACATGTTTTATCAGAACACCTACCGCGCTGTGTCTGTGTCCCTGAGCACGCGGTCCCATTACATACACGGCGTTCCGTAATTTGTCCATTATGTCAGCTGCGGTCATCAGTGATCAATCATCTTACGACTACAAAATAAATAAAATATCGTCCAATCTGAGCGGCATAACAGCAGTAACATTTTGTTATCCCTTCATGCATAAATGTTTTTGTAATATTTCGGAAGCCATATTCCTGTTTCATCCTCTTTCCCCTTGCCTTCGCCGTGCCACGTTGCACTGCACTGCTCGCTCATCGTGGCGTTTCATTCTAACATTAGTTTTGTGGATTCAGTGTGTGGCGGGGACACGAACGACCGGAATTTTTAACCGACTATTAACAAAATTATTCTTGCTTTGTAATTTTAGCTTCGAACTTGCCTTTTTGATTGTAAAATGCCATGAACTTAATATCTAAATGAAATTGAATAGTACTGCTTTTTTATAGCAGCGATGCAAATATAGTGAACTAGTACCTAACTCGCCCCGGCTTCGCACGGGTAGTGTTGGAATCCCCCCTCCCAGCTTCCCAACCATACTCATACTCATTTATTCACCGTAGGAACTTTACAGAACACTTGGTTATGTCGAATTTAAAAACATTTAAGTACCTACATCATGTATCCATCCACCAAATACCATCAAAATCTGCTAAAGCAGTTCCCCCTCAAACCCCCCATTGTTACTTGCTGATAATTTAGCTTAATATAAGTGAAAGAATTTTTTAAATCGGTTCAGTAGTTTTGAGTTTATCCATTAGGTACATAATTTTTTTATACCTTGGGTTACATTATTGGATTTTTAGTAGGGATTCCTAATTTTTTTGAAAATATTATATAGCCTATGTCACCCGGGGATAGTGTAGCTTCCCAAAAGCGAAATAATTTTTCAAATTGGTTCATTAGTTTCGGAGCCTATTCAATGCAAACAAACGAGCAATCAAATCTTACCTCTTTATAATATTAGTATAGATCAATAAAAAAAAAAAAAAAAACGTGTAATGTAAATGAATGCAAATACGTATCTATTACTATTTGCTTGTGATTTTACACCATTGTACTGCAGTGAAGCACGAAGTTATTGCCGCGCATAGAATAAAGCATCAGTTTTGAATTCAGCACTCGACTCGCCACTCGCCCGTCCATCCGAGTCAGTATTCGAGTAGCGTGCGATTGCGACGCGCGTTTATTTGTACTCGGTACGACCGAGCCGCTATAACACAACTGTGTAAAAATTCATGTTTAGTGTGAACTTGTGCAGTGTATGATATTCCCTTTGTTTCTCCGTAGGTGTGTTGGAGCCAGTTCGGTGCAAGGATCGCTGCCGGAATGCCAGTGTGTCTAGTGATGGTGCATTGAGGTCGTGCATACCTAGTCTAGCATAGTGTTAGTGTTAACTATAGTGCTGCGAAGTGTTGAATGGATTGTGTCATTTTTGGATTGCCATCGCGAGTCGTCAATAGATCATCTTGGGAACGGTGAGAACTGCTTATTTATTTTGTGTAATTATAGCTCTGCGTCATTCATTAGCCTATATTATATTACATATGTATAAAAGCAGTTAGTTAGGTGTTTTATTATCTTGTTTGTTTTGCATTAATGAGTTATTTTCATTTGAATAATCTTGTTTGCGAACAAATGCTCAGTTAACGCTCAGTTGTTATATCATGCTTTATTAATACCTAAAGCGTTATCTTATCAATTATCATTTTAAATAACATATATTTACAGAAAGAATAATACAAGGTATGTACAAAATATATATGAAACAGTTGTGCTACCTGAAGACCGCTGCTAGCGATCTAAAGGTAGCTCAACTGATCCAAATCACTACCAGACGGAAGCGGCCCTAAGATGCTGGCTGAATTGCCACTCTGGATGGCAATACTAATACGTTGAGCCAGATAAGAGCCAGCTCTCGGGTCCAGGCGTCGCTTCGACCATATGGTCGCGTTTTTTTGAAGAATTTTGAAAACGCGAAGGGCCCTTGTACCCCTCGACACCCTGGCTCATGAATTCTTGTCCCACATTCTTGATACGACAGCGTGGCCCACATGTAAAACGTACTGTCAACCCGGCCCAAACTTATCGCAGACACAGATTAAGTAATAATGATTATGGTAAACTGGAGAAGGTATAGTCAGTAAAATAATTTCTTATCACAAAAATATGTTTTATTATTTATCACATCATAAAGTATAGATAGCACATTATATAATATAATAATTTATAATATCAGAACTTTCATTACCGGTGTCCCTACCCAACAAACAAAACCCCAACTATCTGTCTTTCAGCGAGATTAAATATGAAAAAAACTAAAATCCCCAAAACCTCAAAAATACCCATAATCTAAAAAACCCAAAACTCAAAAACCTCCAGAACTAAAATAATCCCCAACATTAAAAAAACACCTAAAAATTTCAAGAAAAAAATCTCAGTAATCCCGAGTCTAAAACCAAACCCAAACCCAGTCCCTCATAAATCTCGAAAAGAAAAAAAAAAAAATGTATCAATATATGTTGTATGTGTGAATGTATCTCGAAATGTATGTAATAGAGACGTACCTATTTTAAAACATTTGCATGCTTGTGAAGCAAGAACATGTGCTCCTCACTATAACATAAGGCCTTCCATGTATCCTACCATGTTCTAGCAAATAAAGTGATTTCATTTCATTTCAATCCCCAAAAGCTCTAAATCTAAAAATCTCAAAAATACCTAAAATCTAAAATACCTAAAAACAAAATCTTTAAAAAATGTATAAAGTTACGACTATACACCACGTACTTTACTATTATCCTGCTGATTTTTTCTAAAATGATACCAAGGAACGGTAATTTAAATTCTATAATGTTTAAAATGTAAAAAACAAAAACAAAAAACGTTATCTACAGGGATTTGTCCTTATGATCACAGAAAATAAATCGGTTATCAGGTGAGGGACACCGGGTATAAAAGAAACCAAAATCAACAATAGAAAACAACAATCAGCTAATAAAAATCAACATTTAAAAACCAGGTACTTTAATATTTCAAACGCTCATACAACGATAAATATGTGCCAACGTTAAATAAGGGCTTAACATGCAAAATCGACTAGACTATTACCACAAATAACATAATTATACATCAACATTTACACTTTCATACAATTATTATTCTTACATACATGCATTCACAGTTTAATTTTACACAGATTTAACCAGATGGTTTTCTTTGACTGCTCTGTGCTTGCTTTATTTTAACACTTCTAAGCATAGTGCACACATTTATCTCGTTTTTTCCTAGTACGTACCTACTTATAATACCTGAGAAATTATTATTTTTTCAGTTTCAAACAAAAAGACTCTGTAAAAACCATTGAAGCACATTTTCTACTATACAGGTGGGTTGTTACGTTGTTACTGCTTAGAATATTGCTATTCAGGTGACAACGCGCTGTTGCATTTGTTTAAAACTAGTAGTTCTACACATTTTGTAGAAGCAATATATTAAATTAATTATAAATGCATTAAGTTTTTGCTCTGACTGTACTTACAATGTACTTTTGTATCCACAAAATAGAATGGGCCATGTAGTCAACTAAAAACTATATATTTTGGCTACTAATATCCTGGCCCATCGACGTGGGCCAGGTCGTCAACGAACATAATGAAAGAATGGGACACGCTGTCTTAGGGCCGCGTACCGTGGGCCAGGCTGTCAACATTCCAGAGTCTCGACCCCGAAAGGCTCAAATAAGTAAGCTCTGTCGAGACTTGCATAGGTATTTGCATATTTAATTTTAAATAATTATGAGTTGACTTCAGCCGTTAATATTAACGATTTGAAATATTCACATTTCCATAAATATGCTGTTGAGAGGTATTTGTGTACAAACTCTGAAGACACGTCACCAATGTAGTAAATTGTGTTTTACTGCCGCTTCGAAGTTTGTATGAATACCTACTATAAAACTGATTTAGTTCATATAAACACAGATTTATCTGGTCTGGTGATCTTGGACGAGAATCATCCATGACGTAGCTTGCTATCTAGTGAGTAGTGACATGACGACCTCTGTGGCGCGGAGGGCGAGCGATCGCTGCGACGCAGGAGGTTGCGGGTTCGATTCCCGCCTCGGAACAAATATTTGTGCTATCTGCAGATATTTGTTCAGGGTGTTCTGGGTATTTTCTATATATAATAAAAAAATATCTATCTATGTAATATATTGTAATATACCTATATCAGTTGTCTAGTACCCACGCAATTCACGCAATTCACTTCCATTTCATTTCACTACACTTGTGCTCAAATGCCATTAAAATAACACAAAGTAACTTGAAAAAACACTAGGAAAAGAAATAAAATAAAAGTAGACGATGTCTCTTTTCGACAATGGCGGAAAGAGTCCGGTCATCTTTTATTTCATCTTTTTACTACTGTGAACTGAACGTTCCCTTATGTTTTCGTGAGGCAAAATAACATTAGTAAAAATTCTGTGACAAATAACTTTTACGTCCGGTACTAGTACTATTATTTATTCTGTGGTCCGGTATACATCAGCCTGTACCAAACAGAACATTTCAAACCCACTTTGTTTCATAACAGAGATAAAGTTATAAATTAATGATGGACTGTTCGCACATTATGTAGCCCCAAGCTAAGCAAAGCTAGTGTTATGAGTACTAGATAACTGATATACTTAACTTAATACAATACATTACATAAATCGATATTTTTTATTATACATAGAAAATACCCAGAATACCCTGATCAAATATCTGCAGATCGTACAAAAATTTGTTCCGATGCGGGAATCGAACCCGCAACCTCCTGCGTCGCAGGCGAAAATTCGCCCGCCGCGCCACAGAGGTCGTTTTTAAATCCGCTTCAACTTCAATTATTTGAACGACACAAAAGTTAAATTGTAAGGTATTAAAAACTGTAGTAGAAAGTGTTTCGTAATTTAATATAATAAAAACGTATTAGAAGTATTAATTTGATTAAACGATAAACTTGAAGAATTGAATAAATTAAACATGAAATGCAAACACACAATAAATTATTTGCTTGCGCCCATAAAATATATCAGTTTACACTTATTATAAATCAATTAGTTAGACATAAAAAAACAAATCAATATAAAACGAACGCTTACTTTTACTAGTAATAGGTAATACATACACACACATACATAGACACACGCCTTTTTCCCCGAAGGGGTAGGCAAGGCCTCAAAAGGCCTCTTTTCACCGTGGGTTAAATAATAATAGGTAATAATATTAATTTAAAACATTTTTGGTTGAGTATCAAAATGAACGCTTACTTTACTAGTACTAGGTAAATATTAATCAAAATCATTTTTGTCTGAGTATAAAATTTTCCCGCCCTCCCCTATTTACGCGTTGAAATGCTAATGGCTCAAAAGCACCGTACATATATTGGTTGAGTATCAAAATGAACGCTTACTTTACTAGTAATAGGTAAATATTAATCAAAATCATTTTTGTCTGAGTATCAAATTTCCCCGCCCTCCCCTATTTCCGCATTGAAATACTAATGGCTCAAAAGCACCGCACATATATTGGTTGAGTATCAAAATGAACGCTTACTTTACTAGTAATAGGTAAATATTAATCAAAATCATTTTTGTCTGAGTATAAAATTTACCCGCCCTCCCCTATTTCCGCATTGAAATACTAATGGCTCAAAAGCACCGTACATATATTGGTTGAGTATCAAAAAGAACGCTTACTTTACTAGTAATAGGTAAATATTAAACAAAATATTTTTTGTCTGAGTAACAAATTTACCCGCCCTCCCCTATTTCCGCGTTGAAATGCTAATGGCTCAAAAGCACCTTACATATATCGGATGAGTATCAAAAAGAACGCTTACTTTACTAGTAATAGGTAAATATTAATCAAAATCATTTTTGTCTAAATATCAAATTTCCCCGCCCTCCCCTATTTCCGCGTTGAAATGCTAATGGCTCAAAAGCACCGTACATATATTGGTTGGGTATCAAAAAGAACGCTTACTTTACTAGTAATAGGTAAATATTAATCAAAATCATTTTTGTCTGAGTATCAAATTTTCCCGCCCTCCCCTATTTCCGCGTTGAAATGCTAATGGCTCAAAAGCACCGTACATATATTGGTTGAGTATCAAAAAGAACGCTTACTTTACTAGTAATAGGTAAATATTAATTAAATCATTTTTGTCTGAGTAACAAATTACCCCGCCCTCCCCTATTTCCGCGTTGAAATGCTAATGGCTCAAAAGCACCGTAAATATATTGGTTGAGTATCAAAATGAACGCTTACTTTACTTGTAATAGGTAAATCGTATCAAAATCATTTTTGTCTGAGTATCAAATTTCCCCGTCCTCCCCTATTTCCGCGTTGAAATGCTAATGGCTCAAAAGCACCGTAAATAATATTGGTTGAGTATCAAAATGAACGCTTACTTTACTTGTAATAGGTAAATCGTATCAAAATCATTTTTGTCTGAGTATCAAATTTACCCGCCCTCCCCTATTTCCGCGTTGAAATGCTAATGGCTCAAAAACGCCGTACGTATAATTGTAGTATTTATTTAGCACGACTGTATTTGAGCAAGTAAACCAATTTCAGTTTTTGTGGACGTGATTTGACCCCTTTGTTTATTTAGAGACAGGGCGGGTCGGACAAACCCCATTAGGGTAGTGCATGACACTGTGAAAGGGCTTCGCGCGGCTTATTGAAACGGAACATGAAGGAGGATTTCTTTGGTGGTGTTGAAAAGACGTGCAAAAGTAGTTTTTATTTGGCCTCTGTTGCCATTTGTATCGTCTCCGGATGAAGTACGGGTAGTCCAGTCAAGATTTACATCCGTGCTTGCAAAAGTTCGGGTCACGCTGATTTTTTTATATGTTGTTAGGACCTTAACCAATATAAAAAAAACAGATTTGAAATTTTCCAAGTGCTGTGCGTTCGGCGGTGTGCCCAAAAAACCATGAAATTTTCGGTGTTTTTTTCAGTTTTCGCTCAATATCTTAGTGAAAGAAGGGTCTGACCGGTATAGTCACTAAGAATACTTTTAAAGTAGACTAAATTTGCTACAACTTGACACTAACGCGAACTCTATACAGACATTGCCTCCCATAATATATAAAAATCAGCGTGACCCGAACTTTTGCAAGCACGCCCCCCCCCCCCCTTTATGTTTAACTTGACTGGACTAGGTCAATCATAAAGTTTTCCTCAATGATTAGGATATTTTATACAAAAATTAGGATAATATTTTCCGAACTTTTGCTACTTATGTTAATAATACCTGTTGGAATGATTGTAGTCGTTTTAATGATAACGAATCATGTGTATTTTTCAGTTTAGTAGTCAGACTTCTATTGAACCTCAGTTTTAATAGAAGTCTGGTAATAGTAGGGAGTATTAGGTACCTACGTAACCGCTGAACTAACCTAATTACCGCAAAATTACAACTGAATATTAATTCAGGGTTCGAAGTGATAATTATCATTGATAATTATCACGATTAATATTGGTTGATAATTATCAAGATAAGTATAATCGAGGCATTCTTGTTCTTCAGATACGCAGTTGAGGTTGATGACGATGATATTCCACTCATCAATTTAATTAGGTAGTATGGAGTTGATTAAAACTTCTCGTATTTTTGTATGCAAGTTTTTAATCACGCAATTATACAAAAAAAAGAAGATTACCTTGATTGTAATATGTGCGTAATTTATTTACTAAACTACTTGCTTCTAACATAAATGTTGATAATATCAGTTAAAAAAAGGATTCCTGGGCTTAATATCTGATAATTATCATGATAATTATCGGATAATTATCATGATAATTATCGCGATAATTTGCAAAGGGCATATTTATCTTGATAATTTCAAACCCAGAATATTATTGATAAACATGGTGTCGGTATTAACGCCTCGCGTAAACTGTACTAGCGACTAGATATAACTTCTTACTTGTTTTCCATGGTAACAGCAATGTGGAGATACAATTTCACAATTGAATTAGAGTTTTATCTGAATTAGCCTGTGGCACAGTAATACCTGTAGTTATACCGTGTTGTAAATTACAACGAATTTAATACGTTTGCGGCTTTTGTGCACTCCTATTAAGGTTAATTTTGCCATTAACAAGTGTGTGGTTTGTTTTTATTACAGTCGTGGCTAGAGTATAAGTACTTTACCTTCTTACTTAATTAATAAATAAACTCAAAAAGTTAAACCAATGAACCAAACCTTAAGAGATAAACCATCTAAAAATGAACACGGGATTATATACGTATTTCATTAAGTCAAAGAAAAATATTTCTTATTCCGTAATGCACAAGGGTTATTTTGAAACTTCAAAGTTGTGTTGCTTCAGGGGCGTTCAGTTTTAAATTTTAACCCCCGACGCAAAAACGACGGGGTGTTAATAAGTTTGACGTGTGTGTGTGTCTGTCTGTGGCATCGTAGCTCCCGAAAGGATGAACCAATTTATTTTTTATTTTTTGTTTGAAAGGTGTATTAGTCGGTAGTGTTCTTAGCTATGTTTAATCAAAATCGGTTCAGCCTTTTCATTGCGTTGAGGGATTTTTTAATTTTTACAAATTTAATTACTTGTTAAACGTCAAGTAAACCCGCTTCAGGGGCGTTTGTATCTCTCTACCTACTTGCTACAGGTTCACTAGAATTCCCAAGAAACTCAAAAGATAAAACAAATAGTTTACGATAATTGATCGTATAACAATAGCTTTGAAACTAACTAGTCAATCAAAAGTAAGCACAATAAATTATCTAATTCCATTGTTACTCGTACATTACCGAGTTACATTACCAGCAATGTACAAGGGAAAATATACTTTGCACAGAACCGGGTAATGTATTTAGAAATATTTGTTCTTTGCATACTACCGATTACATTGTCTTCTTCTTTGTCCTCGCTCATTCCCCATTACTCGGGGTCGGCTTTCCTAATCATGCGGTGCCATGTATTTCGCTGGTTCGTGTCATCTTTGGTCAGGCCAAGTATTTTCACGTCATTCTGGACATTTGTCAACCATGTGGTTTGTGGTCTTCCCCTTCCCCTCTTTTTATTGGCAACGGAAAGGCACTTTTTCACTACGTGGTCTTATCTGGTCTACGCATAACATGCCCGTACCATCTCAGCCTTGATTCTGATATTTTATCACTTATTGGGGCAACTTTGAAACTTCCTCTGTTCCGTACTCTGTCTTTTAGTGTAACTCCTCCTGCCCATCGCAGCATTCTCATTTCTGTTGTGTGGAGTTTTTGATCACGGTCTTTTTTGATGCTCTTACTTCACTACCATACAGTAATGCTGGTCTAACTGCTGTTTTATAGACCTCACCCTTGGTTCTTATAGGCATTTTAGCATCGCATAGTACTCTTGTTAGTGTACGTCATTTAATCCAACCAGATGTTGTTCTATGTGTTATGTCCGCTTCAATAGATCCGTCCTCTGAATTGACTGATCCCAGGTACTTGAAGGTATTCGTTCTTGGAAGGATTGTGTTGTTGAGTTTGATCTCTGTGTTTGACGGGGCATCGGGGTTGAACTTACACATCATGTATTACGGATTACCTTGTATGAGGATGTAAATTTGAAGTTTTTCATGTTTTATGTTTAAGTTTAAAACCCTAAGGGTAATTTTTGTGTTTTATTCTTTTTTCTATGAATTTTATGCATTTTTTTTTTGTTTGTTATTTCTGTTAAGTGGTTGTAAACAAAACAAACAAATTTGTGTTGTGTGTAACAAATAAATCTTTCTTTCTTTCTTTCTTAAATATTCTTCGTACATTCTATCATTTCGGCCAGTAGCCCACTAGGTAATGCGAGGCGAAGGCGCTCGTTGGATCGAGCGGCTGAATAAAATAAATAACGATGTATTCCATTTACCTACCTAGATCCCCTAGCATGACACACAACACAATGCATCGAACAGCTGTTCGCACTCGGTGTAGAGGTGCCAATTTAAATGACAGTCATTGAACCGCCATTTTAAACAAAATAAAAATAAATAATGCTGGACGGTTCACACAACATTATCTAGCCCCAAGCTAAGCAGAGCTTGTTTTATGGGAACTAGACAATTGATGTACTTAATAAAATATATTACATAGATAGATATTTTTTATTATACATAGAAAATACCCAAAACACCCTGAACAAATATCTGCAGATCGCACAAATATTTGTTCCGAGGCGGGAATCGAACCCGCAACCTCGTGCGTCGCAGGCGAACCGTCGCCCACCGCGCCACAGAGGCGTTTTTGTCGCTTTGTTGAATCCCTATATCTGCAGATCAACTTGTATAGGTATCTAAAAAAACAAAATATTTAGGAAGATGTTGTTTGTAAATGGCCTTGTACAGCTGGCACAATAGTTGGGCCACCATTAGTGGTACTGTGTACACGTTGGCCCAACTATTGGGCCAGCAGCTGGGCGAAACATTTGCCAAGGTATAAACATTGCCTTCTGCATCGTTGACGTACGCCCGCGAACAGCCTAGGTATTCAGGGTACAATTAGTGAGGTGGTTAAGTGAAGTGAAGTGTCATCCATAGATAATGGCGTCGTCGAGACAGCCATGAAAAGCATGAATTTTTGACACACCGAACTTTACCAAAGTCAAATATTATCTTACTGCGCAACGCGTGACTTCACCCCGAGACTCGCTCAGCGAGTTCACCGAGCCCCGAATACCACGGCTGAGCGTTTGGCGAGGCGCATTGGGGCCAAGATCCTTTGATGTGTGGATGGAAACCGACACGGCAGTCGGCACGCACGGTAGTTGCCCGTCACAATACGGACTTGAAGGGAGCATTTCTGTTTTACACCTAACAACTTCTTCTAAGTAATTTTCAATGGAATTTATACGAAATTTTTCCCTATGCCCAGCAGTGGGACACAATAGGTTAAAAAAAAAAACTTTTCCATGTAGGTACATTATAAGTTGTTCGACTAATGAGTAGGTAGCTACTCGTTAACTTGTAAAGCCTACAATTAGCTGTGATAGTTTTCCTTTTAACTTCGTTTATGTGTACTAACTATCATTGCCTTAAGAATTTTTTCACATATCCAAAAACAACCGTTTAGTTGTCTGGAGGGAGGGGAGGGGGACGGGCTGTACACATTGGGCCAAGGTGTTGGGCCAAATAGCAGTCGCGGCTATTTATTTATACAGTGCGTTTAATTATTACGTACATGTGCACCAAAATAGAGTGACTAAAAAGAAATGGCGCAAAAGAAGGTGGTGGATTGGTGACTATTCATCGGAATAGAATAGAACTAGCAAGACGTCAACGTGTGAACGATGTTTGCGGAGCGCGCCAAGATCCTTTGATGTGTGCATAAAAAACCGACACTATTCGGTTGGCCTGCCAATGTTGGCGCCAACTAGACCAATTAGCTTAGCATACCGCCAAGTAGCTCTCTACACATTGGCCCAACACGTTGGCCCAACACCTTGGCCCAATGTGTACAGCCCGCTTAACAAATTTCACACTGCCGCAAAACAATTTAACGACCTAACCTAACCAACCACACTCCAACACAATGAGTAAGACGAACAAAAAATCATTACAAAAATAAAAATATTCAAGATTTTTTTTTACCTCTTTGTCGGTGCCAAATTACAGCTTTGTACACCACACGCACCGCAGAATAAATAATACTTGGTAGTACTAAGAGTCTCTGAGCTAAGCCGAGGACAGACAGACAGACAGACTACGGACGGACAGGGCGAAACTGCAAGGGTTCACTGTCTTGTTGACTACGGAACGCTAACAAACTCTACTACAAATAGATAGTGGTGTAGTTAGCCCACCGTTGTTACCACCAGTGCACCAGTGTAGTTAGTTCCGTCATTATGTAGTATTTTTTAAATACTACATAATGACGGAACAAGTAGATGGCCCACCGATGTTAAGCGGTAACCTCTGCCTATGAACAGTGCATTACCTCATAGGTCACGTCCACCTAGGACGCACCCTATGTGGCATTGCACTGCGCCCGCCACCCTGAGACATAAAGATGAAAAGTCTCAAGTGCCTGTAATTTCACCGGCACCCTTACCCTTCAAACCGGAACACAGCAATGCGAGCACTACTGCTTTGCGACAGAAATAGGTATGGTGGTAGTACTTCCCCGGACGTTCTCTTTCACAAAAAAGCTCTACTACTACTAATATACCAATATTTATATATTGAAGGCTGTAAATAACCTTTGTATGGCCATATAATTTCCTCCTGCCTCGTATAATTGGATGTTAGTAACTCTCGGTTCACGACACATCCATTGAGCACCGCAGATTATCTCACGTTCTAATGATGTAATTCTGGCGCTAAATTGCGTACACGAAGCGATAATAATAGACGAGTATCAGTAATTCAAGTTTACTGCGTCTACTCCGTAACATCACGCACAATAATAAGTTTTTTGTAAAAAAAAACAATACCAGCTTTTATAAAATTTGTGATCGTAACCGTGTGCTGATCAAAATGAGCCTAAACACGCCCAGTCTACTATTATCCACAAGGTTGTCTCCATCATCAGATCAGCTCGCTGTCACCATCATATTGTATTGTCATCGGAACTTGATAGGTATATATATGCCAAATTTGAGCTCAATCGGTTGAGGATATCTGCTTTAAAATTCCACCCAAACAAACATACATAAAAGCTTGAAAATAATGCAGGACAGTTCACACACTATTATCTAGCCCCAAGCTAAGCAGAGCTTCTGTTATGGGTACTAGATAACTGACAAATAAATTACAATGAACTATGATATTACTGTATATATTCTGTGGATATACTTAATACAATACATTACACAGATAGATATTTTTTATTATGCATAGAAAATACCCAGAACACCCTGAACAAATATCGCAGATCGTATTTGTTCCGAGTCGGGAATCGAACCCGCAACCTTCGTCGTCGCAGGCGAACCTTTGCCCGCCGCCCGCGTCACAGAGGTCATCAAAATCTGTTTAACTAAGAAAAGGTTTCTACTATTCAGTTGGTATAATTTGGCATATATACCTATCAAGTTCCGATGACAATACAATATGATGGTGACAGCGAGCTGATCTGATGATGGAGACAACCTTGTGGATAATAGTAGACTGGGCGTGTTAAGGTTATTTACAGCCTTCAATATATAAATATTGGTATATTAGTAGTAGTAGAGCTTTTTTGTGAAAGAGATCGTCCGGGGAAGTACTACCACCATACCTATTTCTGTCGCAAAGCAGTAGTGCTCGCATTGCTGTGTTCCGGTTCGAAGGGTAAGGGTGCCGGTGAAATTACAGGCACTTGAGACTTTTCATCTTTATGTCTCAGGGTGGCGGGCGCAGTGCAATGCCACGTAGGGCGCGTGCTTGGTGGACGTGACCTGTGTGTGAGGTAATGCACTGTTACGAGTATAGGCAAACGTTACCGCCATTTGCTTGTTCCGTCGTTCATTCACATTTGAAAAAAGCGGCCATGTGCGAGTCGGACTCGCCCATGAAGGGTTCCGTGGCAGCAAGTAACATGATATAAAATTTCTTGTAGTTCGTTGTAACTTTGATCGATGTTTTAATAATAGTGTATTGAAAAAAAAAACTACTCACTAGATCTCGTTCAAACCACGTTTCGGTAGAAGTTTACATCATATTTTTTTTTTAGTTTTATCATACTCTTATTTTAGAAGTTACAGGGGGGACACATTTTACCACTTTGGAAGATTCTCTCGCGCAAACCATTCAGTTTAGAAAAAAATTATATTAGAAACCTCAATATCATTTTTGAAGACCTATCCATAGACATACGTATGGGTTTGATGAAAAAAAAAAAGAGTTTCTGGTCTTAGTATGGGGAACCCCCAAAATTTATTGTTTTTTTTCTATTTTTGTGTGAAAATCTTAATGCGGTTCACAGAATACATCTACTTACCAAGTTTCAACACCATAGTTCTTATAGTTTCTGAAAAAAGTGGCTGTGACATACGGACGGACAGACGGACAGACATGACGAATCCATAAGGGTTCCGTTATTTGACATTTGGCTACGGAATCCTAAAAACACCATACTCAACTTGTGCTAGTAGGATCATGCCAATAGGCCATGCGGAACTCCAAGTATGGTCTATAGTCGACGTTATTTATATGTTCGTGCGTCGACACTTTGGAGACACAACATTTTTTTTTTTTTTTTATTATTTTAAAGGAATTTTGTCACTGTGTGACAACGTCACTCCCGTACAGGAAATATACAATTTGATGATCGCGAGTTATGCGTTCTTCAAGTGGGTAGTGAATTCATTCTTCAAGTCTTTTGGGAGTTTATCCACCCATTTTATCCACATTTTTCATTCGAGATTGTCGAATAAAAAATGTCTACCCAAAAATCAGATTTATTCCCGATGTCCACGTTGTAATCTAGAATTAAAAATGGCGAACGAAAAATCTCGAGTGAAAGCAAGTTCATGAGCCTTTCAACGGAGTTGCAATTGGACTCCAAGCTACCTGCAAATTTAAGTTCGGATGCAAACATGCATATAAAGGTCGAATCGAATGGTATAAAGGGTCGGCAACGCACGTGATGCCTCTGGTATTGCGGGCGTCCAAAGGCTGCGTTAACCGCTCAGGTGGGCCGTATACGTGTTTGATACTTTGGTAGTATACAAAAAAAAACTGTTGACCAATTGCGTCAACTCAGTAGTTAAGACACAGATTATATAATAGTTAAGAGTCCCCACAAGTTTCGGGAACCAAAAACAGAAATAGTACATTTTCCAGCGCAAACCTCTTAATAACTACGTGCTACGCTTACACATCGTGTACCTATATAAGGACACATATGTACTAACTTATAAGAACGATTTATTTGTTAATTACAGCATTAATTTGCAATTCAGTAGAACCATTGTTCTGTAAACATTGTTCAATGTTAATTATTAAATTTACAAATTGCTGGATGTAATTGTATAATGCAATCACCTCTACTCTACCTACTTGCTAAGTAAGTTATTATAATTAAGTATGAAGTAGGTAGGTAGGTACTTTGGTTAATGAACCTTGCATTACCAATTAGTAAGTAGATTGGTTTTAGGTAGAGTACCTAAGTAACCGATTATTTGGTTTAAATGTGCGCGACGTAATAAAATTTCAATCAATTTCAGTTCTATCGTTTGGGTGGACGGAACTAGATTAAAATTCGGCCACATACGAACAGCGCAAGATTGAAGGGGGGATTGGGGGGAAGCTTTAGCAGGCTTTGATGGTATTTGGTGTGGGGATAGATAAAAACCAGTGTGTGGGTTTTGTTCAAATTGAAAAAAAATAACTAATAACAGGTGCCATCTATGATATTGTACAGGTAGTTAAGGTGTACTGAACAAAATTACTCTTTACTATGTTGGAAGCCACACAAACGTTTTATTTATAGGTTTGGGGGTTCGATGACCTCTGTGGTGCGGCGGGCGAGTAGCCTGCTGCGATGTGAGAGGCTGCAGATTCAATTCCCGCTGCGGGGCAAATGTTGTATGATCTGCAAATATTCGTTCCGAGCCTGTGTGTTGTGGTAGCATGGTACTCGTAGTTCCTGATACCCACGACACAGGGGATCATAGTGTGGTATCAGGACCATGTATATGTATGTGACTGTTGGGCGTTATGTAAGGGCCTATCAAATCAACTGTCGGTATAGCACAGAATAAATAATATGGTTTTAGTGCGAACCAAGCTTACCCGGTAACCATAGCCTTGTGTTATTTTATGGAGAACTATATAGAGGGTCAAGATAAAGGTATGACAAGAATATTGTTCTCTCATCTCACGGAGCATGAAATCTAATTATTTATGGATTGAAGATGTCCTGGCTGCTAGTTTATTAAGGAATATGTTAGTTATTACTGGAATAAAGCGTTAGCCGAGTCACCCGTATGAAGCAATGGCGGCGATAAGCTCACTACTTGTCACGTTTATATTTCCACCAATTCCAGAATGAGGCCAATTGAGGCTCTGCGTACCATCTCGGGGAAAAAGGCGTAGGTCTATGTATATATGATGTTATGTATGAACGCATGTTAAATAGACAAGTTTCAATAACAAACTTTATTCGCGTTAGGTGTCTTCCGTAACTACTCGTAAGCGCTAGGTGGCACGTAAGCGCTAGGTGGCACGTAAGCGCTAGGTGGCACGTAAGCGCTAGGTGGCACGTAAGCGCTAGGTGGCACGTAAGCGCTAGGTGGCACGTAATCGCTAGGTGGCACGTGAGCGCTAGGTCTCTCCGTAACTACTCGTAAGCGCTAGGTGGCACGTAAGCGCTAGGTGTCTCCGTAACTACTCGTACGCGCTAGGTGGCACATAAGCGCTAGGTGTCTCCGTAACTACTCGTACGCGCTAGGTGGCACGTAAGCGCTAGGTAGCACTATCACGTAAGCGGTATTCTAAAAGCAGCCTCTCAGTCGTAAATATAAGTCCATCCCAAACAGAGCCCGGGTAGTTCCGCTCGACAAGCAATTTTTCTCAACGAAGTGCACCCGGTTCGGGTTCGATGCTCGGGCAATGCGCCAAGTAGCGCGACGGCTCCGTAAATCACTTAGAACGAGAGCGGAGGGTTATTTCCTTACTTCATTCCCGAAGAGCTATTCGGTCCTTCTAAATACATAGTGATCGTGACGTAAACGATTCAGAGGGCCTAGTACAGTACTACTATAAAATAAATATAAATAAAATATAAATAACGCTGGACAGTTCACACATTATTTAGCCCCAGGCTAAGCAGAGCTTGTGTTATAGGTACTAGATAACCGATATACTTAATATAATACATTACATTTTTTTTTAGTTATACATATAGGTAAATACCCAGAACAACCCGGACAAATATCTGCAATACAAATATTTGTTCCGAGGCGGTGACTGTCGAACCCGTAACCTCCTGCGTCGCAGGCGAACCGTCGCCCGCCGTGCTACAGAGGTCGTCAAGTAAGAGGCGTCGGCATTCATCGGCTTTTCGAAACAGAACATTTTTACATACAAAAACCGGCCAAGTGCGAGTCGGACTCGCGCACGAAGGGTTCCGTACCATTATCTATAACGGCAAAAAAATCACGTTTGTTGTATGGGAGCATGTCAATGTTTATTTTTTTAGTATTTAGTTAGTATTTCTTGTTATAGCGGCAACAGAAATACATCATCTGTGAAAATTTCAACTGTCTAACTATCACGGTTCATGAGATACAGCCTGGTGACAGACGGACAGCGAAGTCTTAGTAATAGGGTCCCGTTTTACCCTTTGGGTACGGAACCCTAAAAACGACAATTCGCCTCGCAATTCGCGGTCTTCGTTATTTCGAGTGGTTCCAAACGTACAAACCTGTAGGTACTAAGCTCTCTGCACAATAATGTAAGAAAAGCACCACGTTTCCCGCACTAAGTAGGTACCAGGATCGTAGGAGCGAGTAGCCCCAATCAGCCGCTATTGACAAACATACGGACGGACGAATGGAATGCGATCCTCGGTCATTTGTCTTGTTCAGCCACAGTTTAAATGACAGCTACTGGAGAGGCCTGGATATGGAGCTTTTTAGCCGAAAATACTTCATAAAAATATTTGAATTGTCTTCCTCTGTATGGTCTATTATTTATTCTGTGGTATGGTGATTACTTGGCTGGATGAATGAATGAATGAATGAAAATACTTTATTGCACACCTTGCACCTGTTTAGTTAAAATAAACACACAACAATTAAACAAAAACTAAATGTACAATGGGCGGTCTTATCGCTAAGAAGCGATCTCTTCCAGACACCCTTTGGATGAAACTCCTTTGGTTCTGGTGGATTGGTTGAGTTTGAGCTGTATTGCTCATCCTTAGGTTAGCGCGTTCTGGTTTCCGCTGAGACGCTTCTAAGGCAGTAAACTTTCTTTGTACAATGTTACTTAACTCACTAATAATGGTATAACTATGTTTTTATTGGTATGGTTTTTTGGACACAAGGTGCCTCAATGGTAGATGGTCGCAGACTGCTTTGGTTTAGGCAAATGCGTATTAAATGAAATATTTCTTACAAAGGTTTCTTAGAAATTTTTTGAGTAGTTCCTGTTTGTCCCCGAATCTGTCCCCATTCGGGGACGACAGAAATTAACAATTCCTGTTTGTCTCCAAATGCAACTTCGGGGACAAACAGGATTTTTTTGAGAAGCAGTAATATCACTATACTATCCAGTTATTACCATAGTGTAGTTAGCGGAGTAACACGATAAGTATAGGAACGCAGAAATGAGTAGAATAAAAGACCGAATGTATTGGAAACCTTAATTAAAAGACGGCTACTGGAGAGGCCTGGCTATGGAGCTTTTTAGCCGAAAATATATCATACCTACTTCTTCGTTTTTTTTTTTTTTTTTTTTTTTTTTTTTTTTTAATTTTATACTACTTGGTTGACGGAACTAGCAAGAGGCCCACCTGATGTTAAGCGGTAACCTCTGCCTATGAACAGTGCATTACCTCACAGGTCACGTCCACCTAGGACGCACCCTATGTGGGATTGCACTGCGCCCGCCACCCTGAGACATAGATGAAAAGTCTCATGTGCCTGTAATTTCACCGGCACCCTTACCCTTCAAACCGGAACATAGCAATGCGAGCACTACTGCTTTGCGGCAGAAATAGGTATGGTGGTAGTACTTCCCCGGACGAACTCTTTCACAAAAAAGCTCTACTACTACTTCTATTGTGGCTACTGTGTTATATTTCATACAAATGTTACAAGTCTATATTCCCACGATGTGGAATCCACGGTGACAAGAGGCCTATTGAGGCTCTGCCTACCCTTTCGGGATAAAGGCGTGAGTCTCTCTGTGTGTGTGTGTGTGTGTGTGTTTTGTATTGCGATTTCAAGCGTGTCCAAAGAGGCTAGTCTGCAAATTTGACAAGCAACTTACACAGCCGTGTGGTGTACACTACACAGATTTTAGTATGGAGAAATCGAAGAGCGCCCCTAGCGGGCCCCTTGAGAACCTCAAATCCCGTAAAAAAAACCATGAAGTGTACACCACCCGGCCGTGAAAGTTGCTTGTCAAATTTGCAGACCGGTCAGAAACTGTCAGAAATGTAAACTGGCTCAAATCAGCCAGAAGCGAGTAGCGGCATTCAGCCACAATTGACAAACAGCCGAATGTAATGGAATCCTCGGCCATTTGTCTTGTTCAGCCACAGTTTGGATAACAGCCACAGTTTGGATAACAGCCACTGGCGAGGGCTGGAAAATGAGCTTTAGTCGGAAATGTTTCTTGAAAATTGAAGTGTTTTTTAATCCGGCACAGATTAGTGATTAGAAACTACGTGTAAATTTCGGGCCCGAATCGCGCTAATTCGCGATAGTTCGATGATTAATTGAATGTCGGGTCAACGAATCAGCTGGTTTTGATGATAAGTGGTGTGTGGATGGATGATGGTGGAAAGGGTGGTGGGTCAAATAATAGGTAGTTATTGGATTCCGCAAAGTATCTTCGTGTTACAGCAGGGGTTCCCAAAGTGGGTGTAACGCCTCCTTGTGGGCGCTGCAGGCCTAAAGGGGGGTGGTAAAAGACCCAGAAAAAAATGGGGGCGTCAAATCAGACACACTTTCGCATTTTAATAGTTATTAGTATTCCTATAAAGGTAATTTTCGTAGATAATAGACCGCGTGCAATCATATCTTAACAAGTTTTTGTCAATAACCCGATTTGTGCATGTTAAATCTCCGGTAAAAAAATGGGGTGCTAAAAAATAATTTATTATTAAAGTGACAAAATACACAAAACAAAAACACAAAAAAAGACAAAAAAGGACAACACAAAACACACAAAACAAAAACACAAAAAAAGACAAAAAAGGACAACACAAAACACACAAAACAAAAACACAAAATAAGTTTGGGAACCCTTGGTTTACGGTGTTATAGTCAATTACGTCCTCGACAGTTGACAAGTGTACGGGAGCTATAATTTTGGTTCGAGGACTAACATATAAGCATTTTAAAGGGACGGAGGATTTGTTAAAATTCTAGTGTCCGCCCGTGTCTTTGTTCGCAAACATGATTAAGTGTAGGAAATAGTATGTGGCGTTTGAACACGAGCTTTGAAAGATAAATAGCCTGTATATAATTTATCTCAAACATCTAATCGATTTGAAGGTTTGCACATGAAAGGTGTTTTGACCCAAATGGTCTTTTGAAACTCAACATAATACACTATTGTTATTCTTGTAAAACATGGGGCACGGCGGGTAACTAAAAATCTATGTCTATATAACCTCTGTGGCGCGGCGGGCGACGATTCGCCTGCGACGCACGAGGTTGCGGGTTCGATTCCTGCCTCGGAACAAATATTTGTTCTGCAGATCTCCAGATATTTGTTCAGGGTGTTCTGGGTATTTTCTATGTATAATAAAAAATATCTATCTATGTAATATATTGTATTAAGTATATATCAATTGTCTAGTACCCATAACACAAGCTCTGCTTAGCTTGGGGTTAGATAATGTTGTGTGAACTGTCCAGCATTATTTATTTTATTTATTATTTATACCATTGAGCTAATGTTATGTACAGTGGTGGAATGAAAACGTTCGTCACCTTAGGGCCTATTTTTGATTGATCAATGCAAAAAGCATAAGTACTGTTTTACCGACACAGTATTGCATAGGTACTGTTTTACCGACATAGTATTGTATCGGAACTGCAATGTTTCAATATTACGAAAATAACCTTCAGTTACCATGACAACGGATATTAGCAGCCATTAAATGACATACACTGTCTACGAATAAAATTACAAAACTTCTGCCTAACTCAATAAAAAACTGGCCAAGTGCGCATCGGACATCGCGCATTCAGAGTTCCGTCTTAGTAACTATTATATTATCTGTGGATCCGTAACAAATGTAGAATTTATAAATTGCATAAGTTTAGTTAATCCATACGCAAAATAAAATCAAAAATATTATAATTTTTGGTAAAATATTCATAATAAGTAACATATTTACAAATTTTCTAGTTCCTGGGTTAAATGGAAATTAAATTCAACTTAGTTACAAATATACAGTCTTATTCTACTTAATAATCTCTAAAATGTTACTTCATATGCTATTTTTTTACAGATTTTGACAGATTTATTTTTCTCTCCCCACTTTAACTTGTACGGGAGCTACCCTTCAAAATAATATTTTGTTATTATTTTTGTGTTTGGGTCAGTAAGATACATAAATAGTACAAAAATATGAAGACTTCAATGGTTTAGCCGCTATAGACCCTTGCGATAGAGAGACGGACGGGCGGATGAGCGAGAGCAATAGGGCTCCGTTTGGCCCTTTTGGGTACGGGACCCTAAAAATGTAGTTCCAAACTTAAACAAGCAATTGATCAAAGGTGTACGATTTTGATCTTTATAATAAACATTTAAATTATGGATTTCTATACAGCAGTCTGCTCCGTAGGATAGTTGCATGGAAAAGGTAATATGTGCTCGCAACAAGCTAAGGGGATTTCTTTGAAAACTGACGAACCTTTTCATTCCGCCACTGTACTACGTACCTCATGTTATATTACCTCAATGGTCTATACATAATTATAAAGAGGAAAGATTTGATTGTTTGTTTGTTTGCATTAAATACGCTCCGAAACAACTGAACCGATTTAAAAAAATATTTTACTGTTGGGAAGCTACACTATCCCCGGGTGACATAGGATATATTATATTTAAAAAAAAAAAAGGAATCCTTACCAAAACTCACATAATAATATAAACCAAGGTGAAAAAAAAATACCTAAAGTTGTTGTATCTGGTGTGTGGATAGATGGGGGTTTGGGAAGGGGGGAGGGTTAGGGGGAAGGGAGGGAGGGGGGATCCCGGCACTACCCGTGCGAAGCCGGGGCGAGTTTCTAGTCTGGTAATAAACACGTCGTTGTACCAGGATCTCATAAGCACGCGCGCCGTAAAAATGTTACGAGGAGTTATCAAACGGGCGCATAAAACTGGCGTCGCAAGCCAGCCTGTTTCATTACCACTAGTCATACAATACGCGAACGAAGTCGCGAGCGCGTCAACTAGTTTACAAGAAAACGACGTTTTGCAACCCAGACGAACAATACGACGACGAATTATGACACATGATTTTTTAAGCCATTTGTCATCATTTGTGACATTCCATGCGTGTATTTTAGTCGTAAATGGTCGTAGGTAATTGTTTGTGTTTTTTTATTTGTGTTTTTTTTCTTGTGTATATTAAATTATATGCAAGGTGCTATGTGCAACATAGATGACATAACCCCAAGGGGTTATTGTTATGTTATGTCAGGTCATAGTAGTAGTACCTAGAGCTTTTTTGTGAGAGTTCGTCCGGGGAAGTACTACTTCCATCACATTGTGTAGGAAACAATTGACGAATGCTAAAATTATAACATTTGCTGACGATACTGTCATTGTTTTCCATGGTAGGTCATGGGATAAGGTGAAAATAATCGCTGAAAAGGGAGTGGCTAAAATTGTTAAATGGTTGGACCTCAATCTGCTTACACTGAACCTAGAAAAAACGAAGTATATCACATTTACAATGAAAAATAAGACCCAGCCAAACAGTACATTCCATCTCCAAGCTCATTCAATACTTTGCACCAGAGTCAACACATGTGGATGCTATACTCTTACTAAAACTTGCAACATTAAATATTTAGGTATATTAATTGACCAAAATCTAACGTGGGATGATCATTTGGTGCAATTGAGAAGTCGTGTTCGCAAACTCATCTATATTTTTAAGCATTTAAGACATATAGGTGATCCGGACATTTTAAAAACTGTCTACTACAGTCTAGGTCAGTCAATAATATCATATGGTATTATTGCTTGGGGTGGAGCCGCTAAAACCCGAATGCTGGCTCTTGAAAGAGCTCAAAGAGTAATTTTAAAAGTAATGCTTTCCAAACCCTACTTATATCCGACGACTGATTTATACCAAATTGCAAAAGTCCTAACAGTTCGGCAATTATTCATAAGATCCCTTATTTCATATCAGCACAAGTTGCCCAGTAATTCGAACCAATTAAATAGAAGACGCAGTGATATTATCTATAAAACGTTAAAATGTAGAACTTCTTTTGCGCGAAGATTCTCCACTTACCTTGGACCGCTGGTTTACAATAAAATCAACAGAACTATAAGTATTGATAGTGAGACCGCCCACTCCTGTAAAATTAAAGTGGATAACTATTTGAAAGCACTCAACTATGATGACACAGAAAAACTTATCAAAACAATAGTATAATTATGCTTATGTTATGTTATTTTCTATAGCCGTATTACATAGGCACCGTCAATCGATGTTAATTGAATCACTAATATTATAGTTTATTTATTGTATTTAATTTTTCTTTTTGGTTTATCTTATCTTAAATATACTTAAGCTTTGTCTTAGTATATCTGTTAAGAATTTGTTTAACTTTAATTAATTGCTTATAAGTATATCTTTTAATTTTGTTTTTCTACGTAATAGTTTTTCATAGTTTGTTTTAAATGTTATAGTTTTTTTCTTTTTACTCATGTTAAAGTATTGTCTACTTTATTTATACCCACATTTCTTATTTTGTTGTTTTCCTTTCTATTCTAATGTTTAATTTAAATTAGTTGGGTCTAAGATCCTGCACTCTTTAGTGTTAATTATTTACAATCTAGTATTTGAACAACCCTTTAACAGGTTAACAACTATGTTTTTCGTCTACTAACTAACACAATTTGTGCAATTCGTTTGGAAGAGTACTGCCCTGCTGTCATACAGTTTACACTAGTACAGAGGGCTGTCACTCGTCTAAATATTTTGTAACTAAATATTTTTTGTGTACCTGTTTCTGAATAAATAATTACTTACTTACTTACTTACTTACTATTTCTGCCGCAAAGCAGCAGTAGTGCTCGCATTACTGTGTTCTGGTTTGATGGGTATATGCCGGTGAAATTATAGGCACATGAGACTTCCATCTTTATGTCTCAGGGTGGCGGGCGCAGTGCATTGCCACATAGGGCGCGTCCTAGATGGTCGTGACTTTTGTGGTAATGCATTGTTAAAGGCAGAGGAGGTGGGCCATATGCTTGTTCCGTCATTCACATAGTAAAAAAACAAAAAAGTGGTGTTGTTAGATGCTGGTTGTGGGTGATTCACCTGCATGGTTCTAGCGGAAGATCAGCGTTGTGTTGTAAAAACACATGAAATGCTGAGCTGGAAGCGTATTTTGTGATACTGATACGAAGACGGCGCCGGCGCTAGGAGACATATCTTTTTATTTTATTTTTTGTTTTTGTGCATTAATTTGTTGGTTATTTTTGTGTCTGTGTGTCCCATCGTTTGTCATAGTCATAAATAAATGATTTTTCTTTCCTTCTTTTCTTTCTATTTCGTCACACATGCGGAACCCTAAAATTGTCTATGTAGCAAATATTTATCTGACGAAGTAGATTCCTCTACCGTTTGAATGGACTATTTACAGCTTTCACGGTTGCGTGCGGTTCAACTTTTCACGGTTGCGTGCGGTTTAACTTTTCACGGTTGCGTGCGGTTCAACTTTTCACGGTTGCGTGCGGTTCAACTTTTCACGGTTGCGTGCGTGCGGTTCACTTTTCTTGGTTATCCCGATTGCGAATGTTGAAAATTTTGTTCTATTTTGTCTGTGTCTGGCCCTTAGACTATAAACTGTCTGTCTACTGCATGTTACCTTCACGTTAGTAAATTAATTGTGATGAGTTACCGTTGCCATATTTTTATTATGTTAGATGGCTTGTTGGCACGAAACACCCGCTTGTCCTATTTCTTGTTGACATGCTTTAACTCGTATTTAACTTATTAAATATCTCTGGTTGCCCTCTATTATTTTTTGCACATGAGTAAACAAGAGTAACAGAACATGTAACATGTAGAAACCTGCCAAGTGCGAGTCGGGCTAGCACACGAAGGGTGCCGTACCATCGTACAAGATTTAACTTTACTGATTTAACTTTTATTATTTGTTATTATAGCGCAGAATAGATAATAGTACACGTAGTTCGAGGCTATAGTTATACTCACTCTGTGAATTTGAACTGTCTACTACCTATTCAAAAGATTCAAAAGGTCGAGCAGAAACAAAAGTTTATTATGTGGGGATCTCCTTTAATTATTAACTTTAATTTTCATTATTTTGTTGTTATAGCAGCTATAACAAATCACTTTTTGTTGTGTTCTTCGATTCGGTTCAAGAGATAGGTACCTAACAGCGATTGTTAAGAGCGAGCAAATAAACGGCGACTAAAACAAGTTTATTGTATGCACCCTTCAATTTTTTTTTGTTATTTGTAGCGGCAGCTCACTGTGTAAGTATCAACTGTTTACTTTTACTGTTCATGAGACACATACAGCTCGCTGACCGCTTTCTGGTAGGTACTCGTACTACCACAAAGGCGTAGCGTAGACGACAAGGCAAGAATTGTTGGTGAACACAAATCAAAAACACTTTCAATCGTTTCGTACTATTTTGACTTTATAGCATTGCGGTGTCTTGCTCACTCACCAAAGTACAGTAAAGTAGTGTGTACAGATTACAGACTGACCCATTGTCTAATCTATCTATACTCTATACTAATTATAAAGAGGAAAGATTTGATTATTTGTTTGCATTGAATAGGATACGAAACTACTGAACCGATAAATTATTTCACTGCTGGGAAGCTACACTATCCCCGGGTGACATAGGCTATATTATATTTTCAAAACAAATAGTGATCCTTACTAAAACTCCAGTAATGTACCCCAAGGTGTTATCAGCTATAGTAACTTAGGGGGAATAACTTTAGCAGGTTTTTGTATCTGGTGCGTGTGGATAGATGGGTAGTTGGTAAAGGGGGAGGGTTAGGGGGGACGGGAGGGAGGGGGATAACGACACTACCCGTGCGAAGCTGGGGCGAGTTTATAGTATATTATAATCGAGCGATAACACCTTCTAGTAATCATTGATTGTGGATCGTCGTAAATAAGCACAGCCGTAGCACTAAGTACGCGCTAGTCCGGGTTTATGTTACGCCGAGAGTAAGCGGCCTTATCTACGCTGTTTTACTACCATTTTACGATTATAGCCTCTTCGAATCGGTTATAACATCGTACGATATGAAATTTCTATAAAGGAATAATTTTAAATGGACATGTTCATTTAAGTGGCTTTTATAGCGGCGTATTAATTTTTATGGAGAGTTTCGAAGCCATTCTGAATCTAGCTATCGTCCTCGCTGTAAACTTATCTGTTCATACAGTGCCTTTAATCGTCGGCGGTCGTATGATATCGATCGATACATCTTTATCACGCGCATAGTGATCAATCGACTTTACGCCGCCAATTTATCGCTGTTTACTTCCTGCTAATAAATATTAATAAATGATAAAGTTTGGTAGAGAAGTTTGGGATTGTATTATTAATCACGCCTTAGCGGCTGAACCGATTTTGATGAAATTTGGTAGATAGATTATGACCTGGATAATCTGGTTTCGCCATAACGCCTATCGTACATACCTACATACATAAACTTACGCGTGTTTCCCGGAGGGGTAGGCAGAGACCACACTGAAAGAATACTTTGTTTGAATTTACCAGATTACTGATTATATGTACCAAATTAAACGTTTGAATGAGGACCTACCGCTGAGTTAAGTTGATTTTACCAAACGGCGACGGTTGGCTGATCACCAAAGTAGTTTGGTATATTTAAGTTACCAAATGTAGCTGGTAGAATAGTTACCAAACTGCTTTGGTAGATTACTACCTACTATAGTTTCGGTAAAAATGTATTAAATATCATATTGCGGATTTTACCATAAATTTTGTTATTTTTCACTAAACAAGTTAAATACTATTGTAGTTGTTCATCAAACTACTGGTAGGATAGTCAATAAACCACTTTGGTAAATTTGTAACTAAATTGTATTATTTACCTAACTCCTGTTGTATATTTGGTAATTTTACCATTAACTATAGTAATTTTTACGAGACAACTTTTGTGCTATCTACTTTAAGGTTTTGTAATATCTACCTAATAACTCTCGTTTATTTAACTATGAATTGTGATAATTTTTACTAGACAACTATTGTGTTATCTACTTTAAGGTTTTGTAGTAAATACCTAATTTCTCTCGTATATTTAACTATGGAATTGTGATAATTTTTACTAAAAAACTATTGTGTTATCTACTTTAAGGTTTTGAAGTAAATACCTAATTTGCTGTCGTATATTTTACTATGAATTGTGGCAATTTTTACTAGACAACTACAATTGTATAACTACTTTAAGGTTTTGTAATATTCACCTAATTTTTGCTCTCGTGTTTAACTATGTGATATTTTGACTAGACAACTTTTGTGTTATCTTTTACTTTAGATTTAGTATCTCTTGCGCCTCTGGCTTTAACAGATCGGGCCGCCTTGGCATTAGTTAAATATGCGCTGCCCCTGGAGTGTGCCTTGTACTGTGCCCTGTCTCCACCGTGGGCCTCTTCACATCGTGAGTAGATGTCACTTTTTGCTTTCTGTTGGATTTGAACCGGCAGTTGCCTGCGTCTCGGATGGTGGGTGTACCAACTGCGCCAGCAGCCAGTTTGCAGCCGCGCCGAATTTAACTTACACAATCGTGTGCTACGCGAGTCTAAGACGGTGCCTGCTACGAAAGTTTTGTTTGACGACCTCTGTGGCGCGGCTGGCGATGGTTCGCCTGCGACGCAGGAGGTTGCGGGTTCGATTCCCGCCTCGGAACAAATATTTGTGCGTTCTGCAGATATTTGTTCAGGGTGTTCTGGGTGTTTTCTATGTATAATAAAAAATATCTATCTATGTATTGTATTATATTAAGTATATCAGTTATCTAGTACCCATAACACAAACTCTGGCTTAGCTTGGGGCTAGATAATGTTGTGTGAACTTGTCCAGCATTATTTATTTATTTATTTATAGTTGTAAGTTAACATAAATAAATAAATAAATAAATAATTTCAACTATAAGTTATGTTACGAACACAGCACCTCGCTGCGTTAGAAATGGAGACTTTTCTACTGAAGTAAATAATGCAAATAAATAAATAATGCTGGACAGTCCACACAACATTATCTAGCCCCAAGCTAAGCTGAGCTTGTGTTATGGGTACTAGATAACTAATATACTTAATACAATACATTAAATATATAGATATTATTTATTATACATAGAAAATACCCAGAACACCCTGAACAAATATCTACAGATTGCAAAAATATTTTTTTTGAGGCGGGAATCGAACTTGCAACCTCCTGCGCGAAATAAACTCGTACATACCTGTAACTATTCTCTCTGGTCGATTCAACGTAAGAAAACTATAAAAAATATACAACAGGAGTATGGTATTATCTACTTAATTATATGTTTTATTATAATCTACTCAATTTTTGTAAGTTTTACTTATAATTATGGTAAGATCCAAAGTTCCTCGTCATGGTTAAAATGTCAACTTATCTACCAAAGCGAGCTCGTAAATACAACAATGCTTCTCCTATAGATTAAACCTTAGAAACTGTAAAACGTGCCGTTATACGTTAATATCTACTACTGAAACTATCACTGAAAACTTGGTGAAATCAACGTTAAATTTTGTTAATTCAACTTCAAGTTATGTTACGGTATATATGAGAACTTTTTTACCAAAGTAAACTTTTAAATATAACAACACTCTCGAGTCAATTCAACGTAAAAAGACTGTGAAGTTTGCAACAGCGAAATGGTTTTTTCCAATAAACTAAAACTTTTGAGTTATCTACTTTAGTCTTTTGTAATTTCAACTTTAAGTTATGTTACGGACACGGTGCCTCGCTGCGGTAGAAATGGGAACTTCTCTACTAAAGTGAACTCGTAAATAAAACAATACTCTCTGGTCAATCTAACGTAAAAAAAACTATAAAATTTGCAATGGTTCAAATCCAACAGAAAGCAAAAAGTGACATCTACTCACGATGTGAAGAGGCCCACGGTGGAGACAGGGCACAGTACAAGGCACACTCCAGGGGCAGCGCATATTTAACTAATGCCAAGGCGGCCCGATCTGTTAAAGCCAGAGGCGCAAGAGATACTAAATCTAAAGTTATTATATATTATATTATTATAAGAATATTTACTTAATTGTATGTTTTATTATGATCTACTCAATAATTTGAAAGTTTGACTTATAATTATGGTAAGATCCACAATTCCTCGTCATGGTTAAAATTGCAACTTTAACCATGACGAGGAACTGTGGATCACTGTGTGCTCGGTTACGAGCTCGCTATGGTAGATACCATAGCGAGCTCGTAAATACAACAATGATTCCGGTGTAGATTTAACCTTAATAACTATGAAACGTGCAAAAGTTATACGGTATTATCTACTTCATGAAAATATTGCTAAAAATGTGATAAATCAACGAATATATTTTGTAATATCAACTTTGTTAAAGGTAAATACACACCGAACTCGTAAATATGACAATATTCTCGGTTGAATTTCACATTCATAAGAAATTTGCAACAGCAAACTGGTTATATTTCTAATACACTTACAATTGGTATATCTAATCTACTTTATTCTTTTGTAATTTAAACTGTAAATATGTGTTACGATATCATCTACCAATAATTTGTACCTACCTTTAGTAATTATAACCTAATGGAATTGTAGTATTCATGAAGAAAAAGTGTAAAGCCCTTTTTTCGTCATCAACCTATATTGTTTTGTAAATTTTACAGCTAAGACTTGGTAACTTTTACTATTACTCTCGAAAATTTTATTAACCGTCGGAGCTTTTGTAAATTCAACCATAGCAATTGTTAAATTCATGAAATAAAAGGGTTAACTCTTTATTTTGCCGTCAACCTTAGTTGTTTTGTAAATTGAACCGCTAAGGGCCGGTTTATTGATCCGTAGTTAACTCAACCATTAGTTAAAAATAGTAACCAATGGTCAGATATCGCCAAAATGCGTTTTTTGATCAATAGTTAGCTTAACTAACGGTCAAAATATCAACCACTAGTTAAAAAAAGTTACCAACCGAAGTTGGAGAGTTAAACAATATGGCGGATGGTTAAACCAACCCCTAACATCTGTTTTGTGAAAGTTCTCTTGTTGTCAACGACGTATTTCTCAAATAATTAACATGAATTTAAACATAGTTAGATACTATGATGATATTACGTCGGAAAGTTCATCAGACGATGATATTTTTGCGGAGTACGTATTGATGAGAAGGCCGAAAATTTTCAGACTACGTAACCCACCCTTGGACACCTGGGATAGTGTAGACTTTTGCCAACGGTATCGGTTATCAAAGGAAACAGTTATGTGGTTAGTCGGTGAAATTGGAACCTTTCTGAAAACTCCCACCACAAGGTAGAGTACCCATATCAAGTACCTACCTATCTATGATTGCATGTTTCATTGAAAAACTCATCCACTACCTAGGTACCTCATAGGTACTAACTTCAAATTCTTTCTTGTGTTTTAGAAATCAAGCCATTACGCCTCTTGAGCAAATTTTGCTTACATTGCGGTTCTACGCCACAGGCACCATGCAGCAGTGCACTGGAGATTTCTTTGGGATATCGAAATCATCTGCATGTAATGTTATACACACGGTCTCCAGAACTATTTGCACAAAATTAAAATATTTTATTGAAATGCCTCACACCATAGAGGAAATAAGAGAAGTAGTGGCGAAGTTCTACTCGATTGCCAGATTTCCAAGTGTAATCGGAGCGATAGACTGCACTCATATACGCATTTTAAGCCCTGGTAGGTATCCTGGTAGGTATCCTGGTAGGACCAATATACCTACCTTCTCATTTTTTACTGTTTGCTTATGTAGGTATTATTTTTGAAACTATTACTCATTACCTACATGTTTTTTTCAGGGGGTGATAATGCCGAGCTTTATAGGAATAGAAAGGATGTATTTTCTATAAACACCCAAGTAGTAGCAGATGCTGACCTAAAAATAAGGGATATAGTTGCAAGGTGGCCAGGCTCTGTACATGACAGCACGATCTTCAGCAACAGCAGAGTTAAATTCCTAATGGACTCCCAACAGCTAGGCAGTTGCTGTCTTTTGGGAGATCGGGGCTATGCATTAAAGAAATATTTATTAACACCAATGGCAGATCCCCGAAACGCTGCTGAAAGGCTGTACAATGAGAGCCAAATTAGAACTAGAAATGTAGTGGAAAGAACATTTGGCGTATGGAAGAGGAGGTTTCCATGCATAGGCTCTCAGTTAAGAGTTAAATTAGATAATGTGCAGGCTATTATTGTTAGCACAGCAATACTGCATAATCTATGCATTAGGAATAGAGAAGATTTACCCAGCAGCAATGGAAGTGCTATAATAGAGAATGAGCAAGAAAATATAATCTTCCCAGTGACAGAAAATGATCAGCATTACAGAAGAGACCTCATAACAACATACTTTTCCTCATTACTGAACTCTGAAGGAGGTCAATAACTAGAATTAAAATTCTATTTATAATATTACACTTTAATTTCCTATTGATCAATACTTGACAAAATAAAACAGTTTAGTTGTTTATTGTTTGTATCAGTTTATTTTAGATAATTATTATCCATATTGTACAAATTAAATTACAAATTATAAACACACTAATACAAAATATAAATATAGAGACCATCATACAATTACAGTGAAAAATTAATTAATGTCAATAATACCTACTAATAAAAATAATTTAAATTCAAAACAAGTCATTTATACTACAAAAGAACCTATCATTATATTCATCCATCTATTTAATATTGAGCAATCTAAACGTGAGACAACAATAAAATATTTATAAAAAGTACTTATTGATTTAAATCTTTTTTTGCCTTTTTAGCCTCATACTTACATTTTTCTAATATTAATTCATACATTTTTTTCTTAAACTCTAATTCCTGGTTGAACAGTGCTTCTTTGTGCTTCATGTTTTGGTCGTGTTCTTCCTTGGCATACTGAGACAAATCTCTCTCTCGCAGCTGCTTATGGGTCAAATAATCTAATTTCTTATCAGTATGCAAAATGATGCGCTTCCGGGTTTCCAATGGAGTGAATGCCGTCTTTCTTTTATTTTCATTGAAAGCTGGAACATAAAATAACATAATAAAGAAGACGAAAAGGGACAAACAAGGTACTTAGGAAGATTCTAGGAACCATACTTACACAGCTCTTTGGACACTGGTTTACGCAGCATAGCCTTTGGCGTAGATGAGTCAAACTTATTTAATTTTGACAGTCCTGGAACAAATTAAAAGTTGAGAAACCATTTTCTTGAACCAATAGAATATGCATCAATCAAATAATAATACTTACCAATATTGTTGGGTACGTTTTCCTTCTTGAGGTCCTCAAACTCGGAGAACACAATATCTGTGTCTACCTCAACACTACTTGTTTTAGGCATACCTGTAATTAATATAATAAAATGATTAATTTTGATCATAAATGTTGCACCAAAATAGTTGCACCAAAAATTATACAAGGTACTACTTATCTAATGCTCAGGGATAGATGTTATAATATGGGAGGTGGGATAATAGATGTACAACAAACCCTATTACTTACACTCTTCATCAAATGTATTATTTGATAAATCCAAGTTAACTTTTGGTGTGGTGTCAACAGTGTCAGGCACCACATCAACTACTGTACATTCTGTAAAAAACACCATTATTACGTTTGAAAAAATATATATGTTAGATACCTATTTTTTTTAATTATGTACATCCATACCCAAAGCATCGCTATCATATACTGCCTGTAGACCAGATATGGACTCTCCCATAATGGAATTTAACCACTCTGTGGTTTCCGATGGTTGCGGAGGGGCTGGTCCTCCTCCAGTTAGCCGCCTTCCATACTTCTCTGCTGCCTTTTCCTATATTAAAATAATAATTAAACTCTGCATTAAAGCATCCAACTATAAACTCATGGAGATAAAATTACTAGGCAGGTACCTTTCTTGCAGTTTTTTTCAAATTATTATATTTCTGCTGCAACTGCTTTGTGCTGCGATACCTTGTCGCATCAGAATTAAACTTATCTGTGAGCAATCTCCAAGCAGCTTCTTTTTGAGTATTGCTGGCGTGGTCTGTTTTTTTATTGTTGATTACATGGTAATCCTTCACCAGCAACACTAATTTATTTGATTCTTCTTTACAGAAGTTAGAGCTGCGGTCCCTTGAATAAAAAAACAGTACGTTACATGTAAATTCGTGTAAAAATTGGGTACTTATGTAAATAATATACGGGATAACTCTTGTATGATTTCGGTGTCTACAACTCAAAAAGTAAACACACGCGGAAACATCGTATTACTTACTTATTTGATTGCTGGCTGTTTCCTGACATGTTGAAGAAGATGATGCGTATCGGTCAATACGTAAATTCACTATAGTTAATTAATAACACCGGAGTGAAATCGGCTTTTAGTTTATCTTATTTCGTGTCTCGACTCGTGTTATTTTATTTGTTTTGTTTTCTATTACATTTTGACAGATTTGACACTAGACTGTCAAAAAAGACATTTCTTTTGGTATCATTCACTCTTTATGGCCAGTGTTGTCACAAAGAAAAATATTACCCACAAAAAACTGCAGCTATTTTTAGGAAATGTTTTCTCATTACACTGGCAATATAATAACCAATGGTTACATTTGACTGTAGTTAAAATAGACATTGAAAAACGTAAAAGCCCGTTAACCATTAGTTGACAAGTTGACTATGGTTAATCTAACAAATGGTTAGACTGTATTTGACTACGGATCAATAAACCGGCCCTAAGTCTTAGTAACTCTTACTATTACTCTTGTAAATTCTATCAACCGTCGGGACTTTAGTAAATTCAACCATAGCATTCTTTCAGTGCACGGATTTATATTTGCTACGATCCTGACACACCTCTTTTGCTTCATTCACTCTCATCACATTCTTCATACATGCTCGCCGGTTTAGGGTACTCTTGACGTGGCCTTTTTCCAGAACGTCTCCTATCTGGTCTGAATACGTTCCCCGAGGTCTTCTCCTTCCCACTGTCCCATTCACGCTCGTCCATAACGCTTATCGTGATCATAAATATAAAGTAAAGAATCGTCCTCAGAGCTGTCGATGACAATGTGATGATGCATGCAGTGTAATGTGTAAGGAAGGGTCTCTTATTGAAACAAGGGGATGTGTTATGTATGATTGTTGTTGTTGCAGGGCTACAATGGTGTGTGCGTGTGCCGGGCAGCGGGGGGCGGGCGGAGCGTGCCGGCGCGCATGGCGGCGCCAATGAGGGAGGGCGCGCCGGCCGGCGGAGCTCGCCCCGCGCCCCACGCGCACCCCGCCAACTTCGAGTACGATGACAACGAGTGGGACATCGGCATCGGCGACCTCATCATAGACCTCGATGCCGACATAGAGAAGACCGACGAGGCGGGCGGCATGGCGGCGCGCGCCGAGCCCGACGCGCAGCGCACCGCGCTCAAGATGAAGATCAAGCGCACCAAGCCAGGCTCCAAGAGCTCAGAGGCCAAGCACGAGATCGTCAAGTCGAACGAGATGAACGGCGAGCCCAAACCGCCCGCGGGCGTCGGTGCGCCCGCGGCGCCCTCGCCCGCCGGCCCCGGCGCCGCCAAGCGCGCCTCCGGCGGCCACCGGCGGGACAAGGCGCGCGACAAGCACCACCACCCGCACCCGCACCCTCACCCTCACCCGCCGCACGACGTCAACGGCGTGCCGCGCGTGCCCCCGCCGCCCAACGCGCCGGGCCCGCCCGCCGGCGCCGGCGCCGCCGCGCCGCAACCCCTGCCGGCGCCCGCGGCCGCGCCCGCGCCCGGCCCCGCGCCCGCCAAGCCCGAGCCACGGCCCGCGCCCGCGCCGCGACTCGACGCGAAGCCGCCGCCCCCCGCGCCGCCCGCGCCCCCCGCCGCGCCCGCGCCCGTCCCCCCTCCGCCGCCGGCGCCCGCGCCCGCGACACCTTCCAAACCAGAACCTGACGACTCCAGGCAAGAGCCACATCCTTCACAACCACCAGCTAAGAAACAAAAAACTGAACCTAAGGTAAGATATATATATATATATATATATATCTGGCTGAGATGCAAAAGGTTGCGAGTTCGATTCCCGCTTCGGGACAAATGTTTGACAGATCTGCAAATATTTGTTGCGCGTCTGGGTGTTATGGTACCACGGTACTCGTAGTTTCTGATACCCACGACACAGGGAATCCTATAGTGTGGGCTCAGGACTATACGTATGTTTATGTTTATTTATTAATAACGTTGTAAGGTTACATGTCAGCGGTTCTTAAATATAATTTACAATTAATTGTATAAGTAGGTAAGTACATTAATACATGGGTATTAAAAAATAAGATACCTAGTAATAATAATTAAAAAAATGATAAAAATAATAATAATAATAATACATTGATTGTCTAATTAAATATCATGTTCATAAAAATAAAATAAAATAAAATTCAATCAAATCATTCATCAAATTTATAATAACATTTTTCAATAAGCCAGAACTTTAGTTTGCTTTTGAAGGATTGCGTTTTATTACGTATGTGACACACTGTTTTATTACATCATCATCATCCATTATAGTATCAGACTATAGTAGGTTACATACATAGGTAGGTTCTCTGGTATTTTGTCTCGGAAAGATAAGAGGTGAAACCGTTGCAAATTGAACAAAGATTGAATCGTTTAACTTCCAGAGTGCGATTCGTTTTGTCAATGCAAATAGTAACATTACCGGAGTACCATTGAAAATAAATTATTGACGAGGGGATCTCCCCTTATTTGAAACTCGCTCGTAATAATAGTGTATAATGTGACAGTTGAGCATTCGGGGGTACAATAGATACGGGTGCGGATGGCGAGCTTGATGTAGCTATAGAAAACACAACGGATACCGACTACCCAGAGAGATATGGTATCAGCGCAAATTGCCTTCGATCCATTCAGATAGCGTTTGTCCATTCAGAATATCCATTATTATAATGTGATCATAAATATTTTCGCATTCCACAACTATATGCAAATTTAGTTTACCATCGAAGAACTCTTTAAGTACTTTAAATAATTACAGTTAAACAATACACATTGCACATGACTATGTATGTGAGATCAGGTCATAAAACGGGTATCTTGTAATAAAATCGCAACTCCACAAGATCCATTTCAAATACGAGTGTTTTAACAATCTCGGAGAAAGCGACGACCAGCGCAAAACAAACTTAAAGTAAGTGTAGTACTACCTACATTGTTGTACAAGACTTGGAAATTGATATCTCGTCTTTAATTATCCGCTCAAACTTTTCCAGTTAGGGAGTGAACGTTAAATTGATTCCACGGGCACTTTAGAAATTTTTATAGCCCTCGACAGTGATTAATCGAAGGAATTTAGGAGGCTGCGATCTCTGCGTTCAGTGCGTAGCTGTACTTCTTAACAATAGCAGGAGAGGGTGACGCCCCTATAGATTTACCCTGATCGTTTAGGGCGCTGGATAATCACATAGTTGTGAAATATTGCGGCTCGCCAACTGCCAGCTGTAAATTCTTAGGTATCTGCAGACTTACCATTAATTTGATGCGGTTAAAAGTGATGAGTTCACAGGAGTCGGGTTTGCATAAACCTTTGGCAATCCTCGATCACGTCACGCGCTCGGCGTGGTTAATGACGCGTGTCATGCATTCGTTTACGCATTGTGAAAGATGTTCATTGCTCGACGCAGGTGCGAGCCGCAGCCAACCGATTGTCCTCTACATTTTAATTCTGCCATTTTGTACGACATTGAACGGGACCATTTAGGAGACTTGACAAATTTTCATCACCATTTCAGTTCTCCGTAACCTCAATACGAAAACGCCTGCCGGCGATGTTTTGACGCCTTTGTCGCACCAACTTGAATTTCTGTTTTAGGGAAAGCCACTAAAACCTGTTCTGTTGTTTCTACGTTGGAGCTGACAGATTTATTGGAGTTATCGTACAGCCAATTTCGAATACTATTAATTCTTGCCAGATTTAAGAACGATTGGCTTTCGAAGTTGCGGGAAACATAGCCTTATTTGCCAGTGTGGCCACAATCGCATTAATTTGTGGAGTGCAGCGAGTATTGTGTGGGGTGGGAGGGCTCTCCACCCGCTCTGGGGTGATTTAATGAACCGATGCGGCAGACGACAGGCGCGGATTACACCCCACGACCGTTTGCACTCAATCAAGCTCGCAAACAGCCCTAAACCCGGACAATTAAATACTCTGTTCCGAAACAATCAGATACACGCGTGATAAGAGCAATCAGTCGATTAGCGAGTGGTTATTGCTATCGCCAGGATGATCTCTATAGATAAAGTGATGACTTCATGATAGCAAGAACAACGTTTATGATGATTTCATGAGAACAAGGTGAACGTTGAGGCAATACAGATCCTCGTAAACACGGACATTGTGAGAAGACTCAAAAGAATGAAACCTTATGAGTTGGTGTAGTGTAAACTATAATGTAATGTAGTGCAAGCTAGTGCTTGCTAATAAGAACACAAGGGTCTTTTCCTTGAAGTTTACTTAAAAAACGTGATTTTCGCTCACTTTTAGTTTCGCGAGCGCTATTCTGTCACTTACTAACTTATCTGAACTTTAATGAGTTAGATAGTGTCAGAATTTTACGTCCATCGACGCCTTAAATTATGAGGAAAACTATAGCTCAAACGGACGTCGTTATCAAGTCGCATAATTATGTTCATATTATGTAAAATATTTGTTTAATTATCAGTTTAAAAATGACTAGTAACATTGTTGTAACGGTTTCCTTCAGCCTTGAGATGTATGGTTAAGATAAGGCTGAGGTCAATGGCGCACAAGGAAACAACTACAGTCGACACACATATTATTACTAAAATCTATACAGAAGTGACACATAATACTTTATGCGGTTAATAAACCTCGCCTGATTATACCAATCGCTGAATAAATTTACATGTTCATCAATGTGATCAGTGTTCCCACCACTAAGCTAACTGGTAACTGGCTACGTGGCTAGCTGGCTACCCAGCTTACAGCTTACATTATGAGCCTGCCAAGACTCAAAAAGGCTTCTCTTAAACGTGAAAAATCTGCAAAGATTATGACAAAAAAAATTTGTTAATCTTTATCATATTTCCAAGGGCATGATAAAGCGCAAAGCAAAAATTCGAGAAATTTTCTCGATAAAAAAATCGTGAACTAACCTCTCCAATGTGCTTATAACGTAAATATCTCTATTGCCTATCAAAACACATTGATAAAATTAATAAGAGTACCAAATAATATTATTTTAGAGGGCATACTTGATTTATATTTTCGATTACGCAACAAATATTTGTTTTAACCTTAGAATATAATGAATAAACTATTCTACTGTTTAAGCACTGTTTTTCTTGATTTTCGTTCACTTTTTGTTGCGCGTGCGCTATTCTGACACTTTCTAACTCACCTGAACCTTACTGAGTTAGATAGTAACATAATTTTGTTAATATAATATATTATTAACATAAGATAATGTTGTGTGAACTGTCCAGCATTATTTATTTATTATTTATTATTATCTCACTTATTTATTCTAAATCTCGTAAAAAAATATATATTTTTCACTATAAAGGAATACTATCTACAAAAAATTAATAGTATAAAAAACATTATAGTAAAAAATATAAATTAATATAATATTATTATTATTATTATAATTTGGCAGTTGTCTGCCTCTTAAGTAAATAACTTGGATCAGATGAATCACTTTAAAGCCCGTCCCGCCGATGTCGAGAATACGAATAACAATTTATGTTCACTTAGCCGCGGTTTATATCCTTATACAGCTTCGAACTGATATTTTATCGGAATGACTCGTAAAGAAAGACGTAACGGGACTCAACATCCATAAACTTTGTTCATTAAAAAGGAAACTCCACTTCTGATGTTGTCATTAGTTGATATTACGATCTGTTCTTATATTATCGGATCAACTCAGAGTGGATGAAATAGCGACAGGTCACAACAACAACATGTGATCCACGGAAGCCACTCAAGTTGGAGGGTAAAATTTTCAAATCCGTAATAAGACCTGTCGTTATGTATGGATCGGAATGCTGGGCTAAGGAGAAGAAGGATGAAAAAAGAATGCATGCAGCAGAGATGTGAATGTTGATATATAGATGGGTGGAGTAACAAGAATGGATAAAATAAGGAATGGGTATATAAGAGGAAGTCTAAAAATTGCACCAGTGACAGAAAAGTTGAAAGGAAATCGTTTAGCTTGGTATGGGCATGTTATGAAACGCATGTAACTAAGAAAGTTATGAATATGAATGTTAGTGGATGGAAAGGAAGAGGAAGACCTAAGAAAAGATGGATGGATTGTGTGAGCGATGATATGAATGAGAAGAGAGGATGCTGACGGGTGGTGAGGTGACGGCTGACAGGGGAGAGTGGAAGAAAAAGACATACTGCGCCGACCCCAAATAAATTGAGAAAAGGGCAAGATAATGATGATGATGTTCTGTTCTTATATTATACTGGTGATGTAAGAACGAGATAGATTCAAGATTCAAGATATTTATTTGCATAAATAAGCGTAACAATTTAGCACTTATGACTTATTACCCCTCTGCAGGCATCGCACATTTTTTGAGGGCCCTTAGTTAATAATAACTAAACTGCAACTTAGATTCTTACTTAGGTACTACAACTAAAACAACTTACTAATATAAATTAGCTAAAGATCCACTGGACATTATTCTACCAAATATTCATCAACATATTGAAACACTTTTGGATGAGGAATGTTTTTATCTTTCCGGTAAACAAAAAAACGTAATTTTAGTTTCATTTTTTATATTAATAGGTAGCTTGTTAATTTTTTTTACTGCCTTATAATAAGGTGTTTTGTTAATAGTATGATTAACAAAACACCTTATTATACTTTTTCTACCATATATTCTAGAATATGGTAGAAAAAGTCTGTCTTTATGACGAGAAAGACACAAAGTAGTACTTCTGGATTAATAAATGGTCGTATTTCACTATAAAAAGTGTAATTCGAATGCTCGATAAATTTTTCGCTTCAACAACTTTATTTATACAGACTAGTATTATCTGCCCGAGGCGTATCATTATTCATCTCACAAAGCTTTATTGCTGACCAAATTCAAAATTCAAATTACCTTGTCAGTCTCGCCTTGAATTACATTTTTAATAACCTTTGCACGAAGTAATTGATTGATACGATAATGGTCTGCGGAACGAATTGCGATAATTAAAACCAACCCTTTGATAATGAACTTTACTTTTTTCATCCGTATTTAGAAAATTACAGTCTTATATAATATCACAGAATATACAGATAATATGCAGAAGCGTGTAATGATAGTGTTTAAACTATATATTTAGTACAGAGACAACCTTTAAATCCACTTTTTAACTCCCGACGCCAAAAGGACGGGGTGTTATAAGTTTGACGTGTCAGTGTTTGTGTTGTCTGTGGCATCCGTAGCCCCCGAGCGGATGAACTGTTTTTTTTTGTTTTGTTTGAAAGGTGAATTAGTCGGGAGTGTTCTTAGCTATGTTTGATCAAAATCGGTTGAGCCGTTTCATTGCGTAGGGGGTTTATTTTTGGTTTTACAAAATTAATTACTTATGTCTTAACTTTTGCCACATAAAGGTAACAAAGATAGGCTTCCATCCCAGCTGTCACTTCTGTTTGATTATTCAATTTACGACGTCGATGTAACAAGATTTACTACAAGGTGTAAATAATATTGCTGTAGGTATAAAACCACAGATTAAACATGTTGTATAAACGTCTAATAGTATAATAATGTTAGCGCAACTTGAATAAGTTCATAATGTTATTAATCAAGGTAGAACCGGCAATGTTAGAGCCAGCTGCCACCGTAATTATTATTGGCGTAATTAGGATGTGAGGGCAAGGCCCGAGGCGAGACGGCTCAACGAATGCCATTATTATTTCCGGTTCGCATTACGGCAGCTCGCAGTTCTTATTTAATCTGTGGTTGCATTGTGGTGGCGTTTGTTACCTCGTTTATGATGTCGTGGACAATTCTAAGCTACACTTATCAACACTCAGACAAATTAATGTAATGTTAAAATGTTTTAATGTAGAATACGATGTTTGGTAAATAACCGTAACAAATTGCTAGTGATTGGCATTTAGTGAACAATAACTGAACCTCCAAGCTATTTCTACCACTAACACTTCCTTAGGGGTATATGTCAGATTCACGGCGCAGATAATTGATTAAATACTATCAAACTAAGTTTGCAATTGCAAACCTAGTTTAGATTTCTAATATGAGCAGCGTTTCCGGAATAGGTGAGAACAAACCAGAACGTAATATTCCTAAATATGACGATATATTTTGACTCTGCTGCTGTTAACAGTATACTTTATTTGAATAAATTTCTAGTAACAGATACAGTGTAGGGTTTTTTAATTCTTTATTTAGTGGCTTTTGAACATTATGTTCATGTCAGCCCGTATTAACAACACAGTGTAAGGAATCGCAACTTCAACTCTTGACGTTCAAATAGTTTATTTACAGTTGCTTAACGGTTCCGCGAGCCTGTGTAATCTTCCGCTTGAAATGTTTGGCGGCCAATTGACAGCGCCGTAGTAGTTTACTTGACTCAATACTCAGTGCAATTTCATCACACGTGGTAGCCTGACATCCGAAGATCCTGGCCTCGAGAAATTCTGGGCGCACCTGACTGAAGTCAGGAAGGCATCAGGGCAATTTCCCGTGACCTGGAAGTCTTAGCTTCCAGCGAAGAAACTAGGGTAAATAGCGCCAATTAGAGGCCTTTACCAGCAGCTCAAGAAAGAGCTGAGCTGATGACCCGATTGATTGTTGCCTCAATTATAGTTGAATTTCCCGGACTTGTTAGTAAGATTAGTTGGTATAAGATTTGTCCTGGCTGCTAGCTTATTATGGAATGTGTTATTACTGGAAGAAAGCGTTAGTTGAGTCAGTCGTGGGAAGCAATGGCGGCGATGAGCTCACCACTTGTCACGTCTATATTCCACGATGGTGCAACCCACTGTGAAAAGCCCATTGAGGTTATGCCTACCCCCTCGGGGAAAAAGGCGTATGTATGTATGTATGTATCTCATAGTTGAATTCTATGGAGAAAATAACACGGCGTGTTCTCTTGTTCAATAATTTTCATAAACTATACTGCATTCTGGTTGCGAGTGGAGTTTGGGTACACGGGTGGTTCGCTTAGCGGATCGGTCTGTTGTCCGTCGCGCCGACAGTAATCCGTATACCTGCTCGATGCGGCGGAGCTCCACTCTTTGTTCACTTCGGAAAGCCAACAGATACATATTCCCCGGGTTCAATATTACCCCAGTGCTTTAAACCGCTTGCGAGATAATACGTTTTTAAAAACTTCGTTGCCTTTTATTAGAGAGATTTTTCAGTTCAGTGTTGACTGAAAAAATCCTCATCGAGATAAAAACGAATAAACTCAAAAAAGCTACGCAAAAACTACATTCACTCACAAATCCAATCGCTGGACTTGTACGTCGACTTATAAAACGTTCACAGGCTGAATATAGGGGAGCCGAGGGATCAAAAGGCGATTTTTTGTTACAATTTTTTATAAGCCGCTATTTTGCCCTCTTTTGTGCCCGTGTTGTTTACTAATGGGTTCTGTTGGGTTTGACTTAAGATAATAACTTTGGGTTTTTTCTCGCCCATGTGTCGTGAAGAGTTTTTGCCGCCGGAAATACAAGAGCGCTGTTGGGTCGGATTAAAATATATTTGTTGATCTTTCGGCCTAATCTTTAAACAGGCGCGTATATACAGCGCATCGCGCATGCACGTCTTTTTGTTTATTTCTGTTCCGAGGGTGATTATGACTGTGTTTATTTTACAAATTGTTTTATGTAATCGCTCACCGCGGCTAGCGCCTTTTCTCCCCCACAATTTTTCATACCGCAATGCAATATCCGTAATCGTTATCGCCGGTTAATCAATCACCACTCTCGTTTAATTCCCCAATATCCTGCGGTATCCGACTAACAATTACACGCGAGGGTCCCGTATCGCAGCGTCCAGCTCTCTGCCAATAACATAAATTGTCGCGGGTGGTCGGAAGTGCCCGCGCCCGCCGCTTCGCTGGCGGCCTCCTCTCCACTCTGCTCAGATTGCTGTCGACTCGACAATCGATATTCAATCTCTTTTGACGTTTTATACGCTCCCTACTTTCTTACTTTCTGTCGGCGTTTAGGGCAAATGATTGCGATTGGTGAGTACCTACCTTTCTTTAATCGGTGTCTGTCTTTCCTTTGTCTGGCTTTTTGTAGAGTTATTATTAGGATTTTGTGCCGACTTTATTTTCTTTGAAAGAATATTTGCGTAAAAATTGCACGTGACATTCAATGCCAAATCCACTGTCATATATTCAAATATTTAGGAATCTATTTTCGTGTTTGCGTTTCAGAGTCTTTGACAACATCATGAGACATGGTTTTGGTTTTATTTTAATGCTGCAGTAAATTCGTCTATCATTCCGGTCGCACGTCTTTGTGACGCCATTTGAATGAGTTAAAGGCTTTTAATAGTACGTTTGCGATTTCAGTGTGCTTATAATTGCTACATGGTTGAACTAATTAGCGAATTCCGGCGTCGGCGAGCGGCATCTGGTAATTACAAATCCAGCGTCGTTTATCCTCTCGCACCAAGTTATAATTGAAAGCTCGGTGGCCCAGAAGCCGACAGTTCGTGTATCGTGTTATTAGGTGCGCATACGTAATTTGTTTGTTAAAGACGGCACGCAGTTGTACCCGCTGTGAATAATTTAAATTCATCCCTTCGCCCCCCGCGGTGTGGCGCAGGGGGCGGGCGTGTATCGATTCAGTGCCAGTGCCTGGTGTGTGCGTGAGGCGCGCTGTGTGCCAGCTACTTTCGGCTGTGCCATACTCCCCCAGTATTACTGAGCACGGATTCTCGGCTCATTCATTCGGTGAGCCACAAAGCCCGACTATCAGTTGACACGAAGCTAGCGCTAGGGTTACTAAACACCGTTATTCTCGGATCGGTTGCTTTATCTCCACTGAAACAACTCTACCTAGAGCTGGCTTAATCCTATTGGAGCGTAAAAGCAATAAAAATTAAAACTTTATAGCAAAGCCGGTCATGAATGATTCATTAGTAGTTTCGCTTTTGAGATGCTAATTATGTTCTAATTTTAATAATTGTATGCAAAGCATGTAACATTATCCGATGTCAACCCTACATTAATTGAAATGGATGGATTTATTCAGTCTGTAGTCGGAACACGCGAAGCTGTTTGTTTATTTCAGTCTATTTTCTTGAAACTTACGCACGTCTCTTTTCAAAACAGTCCGAGTTTAAGAGAAGTTTTAAAATAAGACGATTATTTTTATTATTTTTATAATTTTCCAATATGAGACGATGATCGATATAAAATGAAACCAACAACAAAAAAAACAATTGTATTCAATCAATTGTGGTAATACATACATAGACACACACCTTTTACACGCTCCGTAAGGGTAAGCAGAGCCTCAAATGGGCCTTTTTTCACAGTGGGTTGCACCATCGTGGGAAATAGACGTGGCAAATGGTGAGCTCATCGCCGCCATTGCGTTAATAGTTGTGATGTGATAATATTGTGGTAATAGTTGTATTTACCTATTTCTAAAATAATACCAATTAAGCCATCGATATTTTTCAATCTACAATTGTATTTCAAACTGAAAATATACTTACCTATTCCTTTCGATATTTTTAACTTCCGAATCCATCATTTATCATCCCATAAAACGGAAAATAAGTGAGAAAATCACAAAGATTTACCCAAGATTAAGAGAAATCATCCGAAACTAATTTGGAATGTTTGTATCCATAATATTTGTGCTGCCGCTGCCTCCCACGCAACCGCGCGTCTATTTCTGAACGAATCAAGCTGAATGTTTTCGAACGAAACAGCTGAATTCGACGATACTAGTTTAAAAAAGTACTTGATACAAAGCCAAGAGATGTTAGATTTTCGTTGACATACTACGAGTACAATGTCGACATTGAGCGTTCGAGTTATTGAGATATCTTGGTATCACAATATTTCTGTTCAGATTTGGATTGTTACTCTCGTAGAAGTGGTACTTGTCCATCTTAATTTATTCATCATAATTTTCACATCAAATGGCAGTCTGATTCCGTCAGCTGAGCAATTTTGAATAAAATAATGATTTCCCCGTGTTCAGGTTTCCACGATACAGGCCTCCCCTAAGTGAGGAAACCGATAGATATTACCTAGGATTAGATAGTTGTCTGCCAAATACTTGTGTCCAATTGATGTATGCCTACCTCTTAAACTGTGATAAATTGTGAATTTAGTTTGTTGGATGTAATGTATTTTGCTGTAATAAAAACATTTTTCATTTTCATTTTCATCTGGGATAACACGGGTAAATGTATAATTTGCGTCACTTAGCTAAAAGTTAGGTACTTCCACCTCATCGCAATTAGTAAAATAAGAGATAAAGACTATGAGAAAGAGATTAAAAATGAAACGGAAAGCGGAAAAAAAAAAAAATACACGTTTGCCTTTCAAGATTAAATTACAGCTTGTTTTTTTTTAACTACTTGGATGACGGAACAAGCAGATTGCCCACCTGATGTTTAGCGGCAACCTCTGCCTTTAACAATGCATTGCCTCGTAGGTCACGTCCACCTAGGACGCGTCCTATGTGGCTTTGCACTGCGCCCGCCACCCTGAGACATAAAGATGAAAAGCCTCATGTGCCTCACCGGCACCCATACCCTTTAAACCGTAACACATCAATGCGAGCACTACCGCTTTGCGGCAGAAATAGGTATGGAGGTAGAACTTCCCCGGACGAACTGTTTCACAAAAAAGCTCTACTACTACATACTACTACCACAGAATAAATAAAAGCTGCTACAGCTTGATTATCAATGTGCAATGTAGAATAGCATAGAATATTCTTTATTGCACAAAACAAAACTAACAACTACATAGGCGAACTTAATGCTAAGAAGTATTCTCTACTAGCTAACCTTTGTGTATTGTGGATATATTTGTCCCGCTAACACAGGTATTTTTCTTACTTAAAAGAGGGTCCCCACCAATGTTATTGATCCTAGATTAAGTTTAATGAAATAAAATATTTGTATATTTATGTAGGTGGTGCATAAAATGTATATGGAGAAGAAAATGTACTTTATGTAGGTATATTTAACATAGACATGAACACTACAAGTTATGTAACATAATATCTATATATATGTATATATATATAAAACAAAGTCGTGTTAGTTACACCACTTATAACTCAAGATCGGCTGGACCGATGTTAGTTATCTCTTTTTTGGTGGATTCTTCTCCGCTCCGAATAGCAGAATAAGTAATAAGTAGTAAGGGGGGGGGGGTTCACCGGGGGCTAAGCCGGGGCTAGTCGCTAGTAATATTATAAAAATATAATAATGTATGTGTATATATAATGGGGGCTCCGGTTTATGGAGTTATCCACAGCAATTTGGTTGCAGGCACAGAGTAAATAATGTAAAGTATCGCAGGTCGCAAAATAATCTAGGCATAATTAATGAAACCAGCCTGCTACAAGTTGGCAGCGCGCCCGTAAAGGTACGGCAACATCGGACTGAGGCTGATTCATCAAACAAATTTGCATAAACTCTACATTTTCAATTCTCCTTGATGTGTAAATAAAGTTGAAATGTAAATCGGCTCAGTGGGAAAGAATATCTTAATTTACAAAACAGTAAAAATACAAACATAGGTACATAGACACACGCCTTTTTCCCCGAAGTGGGTTAGGCAGAGCCTCAAAGTTCCTGTTTTCACAGTGGGTTGCACCATCGTGGTATATAGACGTGACAAGTGGTGAGCTCATCGCCGCCATTGCTTCCCACGACTGACTCGGCTATCGCTTTCTTCCAGTAATAACACATTCCATTATAAGCTAGCAGCCACGACAAATCTTATACCAACGAATCTTATCAACAAGTCCGGGTAAGCCCTTACGGCCGTTCCCAATAATCAATCTATCCCTGGTTTTGCACTACTACAGATAGAAAAGTCTATCTATCTTTCCTTTTGCCGTCCCAATAAACTTACTAACGATAGGCAATCCTATCCCTATTTGCTATCTATCGACGGGAGGACGGATAGCTTACTGGAGATAGACATTTATATGAAAATGACAGTTGAAGCGTCCCAATATTGTTTAGGGTGCTATCTGTCAGTGATGTGGCCCATCTCCAGTAACTTCTATCTCTAACCTAGGTTTTTGGGCGATAGACAAGTATTGAAGTTGTAAGAACAGTCGTTTCTGTGTAATTCCATTTATTTCGCGTTGAAAACAATGTCGGAATCAAGTTCAAGTGAGAGTTCAAGCAACAATTCAAGTGATTTGGGTCTTTTGGAACTATTATCTGACTGGGATTCTGAAGAAGACAATGAACTTGATCGAACCCGATCTTACGGAGAACGTGTTAATTATATGCAGAAATATGAAGAGTATGAGTTCATGTATAGATTTCGATTAAACAAAAGTGCAGTTAACGATATACTCACAGAAATATACCCTTTTCTGAAAGTAACCTCTAAACAGTAAGTATTATCTGATTACATAGGTGGTACCTACAAAAAAAACATAGTAGTGAATACTTAGTATACCTACTAAATAATATACTTAACATATTTTTCGGGTTGGATTTAGAATCGTTTGGCAGGAGGAGGAGGGTGGGAGTAGGGGGAGAGGAAGAAGAGGGGTACCCCTTTGCCCCTGGTACCAGTCCCATAACAAGGTAACTTATAGTTTTCGAGAAAAAAAATAAAGAAATGCTTGAGGTTAAGTATGAAATTTTTGAATTGGAAGTGTCGGATGTTACGGGAGTCATCGCCAACTTGCAGGGAGGGTGCAGGAAATTCCAGCCTCGGCCCCCTTGTCCAGGAAACATGTGCTTTTAAAGAAAAATAATAATATGAAAATTTTACAAAATCGGAACGTAAAATTATAATATTAATGATTTAATTTATGAGTACCTCTATCTGTGGAGAAGGGATGTCGAAAGAAATAAGAGAGATCCTTTGGAGGAATTAATTAATGTTATAAATTATGGATTTTATAAATGAAAAATGAATGTAACTACCTGAGTTTTTGATTGTTGACTGACTGTGTGACTCGACACAGAGCACCCCGACAATAGTTGGTTAGGTCCGAAAAGAGTGGCAGACCGCAGACCCGATACAGAGCACCCCGACTCCACGTGGTACTGTGCGTCACGCCCCTAGAGTGTATATAAAAACGCGGAGCCAGTAGCTCGCGTGGGAGATCGACCTTTGCTACGCTACGGAGGTCACCGGCTCGCTTCGCTCGCCAGCTCCCCCCTTCACTCCGCTCGGCCTCGCGGGCTTGCTCCACTCAAGGGCGACCTCGCGAGAGTACTGGCGGGAGCACATACCGGAGTCCGACATTTAAAATATCATACATAACCAAAAAAAAAAACTTTACTTTATTTTAAAACTGTAAGTTACCTTTGCATAGGAGTGGTACCAGGGGTGAGGGGGTACAAATCCCCCACTCGCCCCCCTCTCCCATCCTCCTCCTGCCAAACGATTGTATTTTTTTTTTATGCTACTTGAATTACTGAACAAGCAGATGGCCCACCTGATGTTAAGCGGTAACCTCTGCCTATGAACAGTGCATTCTCACATACATAGGTCACGTCCACCTAGGCCGCGCCCTATGTGGCATTGCACTGCGCCCGCCATCCTGAGACATAGATAAAAAGTCTCATGTGCCTGTAATTTCACCGGCACCCTTACCCTTCAAACCGGAACACAGCAATGCAACCACTACTGCTTTGCGGCAGAAATAGGTATGGTGGTAGTACTTCCCCGGACGAACTCTTTCACAAAAAAGCTCTACTACTACTAATTTTTACCAAAATGTCATACTTAACCTCAAAATTTTCTTTATTTTTTTTCTCGAAAACTATAAGTTACCTTGTTATGGGAGTGGTACCAGGGGTGAGGGGGTACCCCTCACCCTCCTCCACCCCCCCCCCCCCTCTCCCCCTCCTCCTCCTGCCAAACGATTCTAAATTTTTACCGGAGGCATGTATCCAATATTGGACGGAAAGATGCTGATGATGATGATGCTTGTATTTCCCCCAACGTGTAGGAGTGATTAGACTGTTTTCGCATACTTGTAGATCTCAGTTAGAGTCCACAGTCAATGCTACTTTAGAAATAATAATTAAATGGTAAAACCAAAATAATTTATTCCTAATTCCTAATTTCCTCCTTATTCTTAATAAGGGATTCCTGCACGAAAGCTTAAAAAGTAAACACTTACCCGTTACAGCTCTCAAGTTAATTAATTATAATTCATGGATAAAGTGGTTTTCCGGTCAATAAAGTTTGTGAAACAGTGACATAACCTACAAACACATCCTGAAACAGGGTTGTTGTCGGACCCCAACGGGTTTTTTTGGTGATTGAGGGCCTCACATATCTGGGAATAAAATCGCTAACGAACACAATCACTGAGTCACCAATTTGAATGTTTGGAATCTTCAAATCTGTGAGTACAATTTACTTTGTTTACGAGTACAAACAACCGGTAAATAAAGACGACAGTCGGTTATCAGCTGTTTGCTTGACATAAACTGACATTTCAATTGTTAACAGAATGTTGACAGAATGCAACCGGACTAGCGTCAAAGTTTCGTTCAGAAATAGTGTCATTTTATTTTGATTTCATCAAGAACAAAACCGCACAACCAGCTTTTAAAAATCCTACCATTTTAGTAAAATTTTAAAAATGCTGACGAGAAAAATGTTAAAAAATTCACTGCTAAATATGGGTAGCCGAGATGTAAAAACGGTGCGTGACAACTTAGAAAATCATCTTGGTCTCAACGAAAAACTTACAAGGAAACGTATATCGAGATCTATGAGTAATCTATCGAACGCAAGTAACTCATCGTCCACTTTGTTTGAGACTACGATGCTCAGCCTCTCAAATAACTCGGTAGAAGAATGTCAAACAACTGATGACATCAAAATGGAAGTAGAAAAATTAAAACTTGAACTGATAGCAGCTTCTCAATACATACTCTCTTTAGAGGCGGAAAATCAAAAGATAAAAAACTAATTACATAATCAAAAATTGGCTTTAGATAGTTATAAGAAAATGAGCCTATGTGGTACCCCCGCAACGATTGATAATAGAAAAAGGAAACGACAAAAAATCTATGATAAGGACAGATTTTGTGACGTAGACTCCCAAGACAGTGACCATGGTAGAGAATTCAGCACTCCTATGAGTCACACAACAGAGCAGGAGGAAATTATAGTAACTCCCTCGGCAAACCCCAGACAAGGCATTATGGAAAATCTATCTGAGCAGCTGATCCCAATTAGTATGGAGAGGAATATTGAAAATATCAGTAATAGCCAAGAAATCATCGACAAGTTTGAAAACACGACTATACAAGACCAATTAGGACATCACTCACTATCTCAGGAAATAGATAGTTCAGGAGAGTGTAAAAATCTAGGAAAAGCACAGGTTAATGATTTCGAGAAACACGTGCAAAAAGGGAAAATAAACATCGAAAAGAAGAAAGTGTTCATTATAGGGGATGAGCAGACAAGAAATGTCAGAAACGTTCTACATAATTTACTAGGCAACGACTATATGGTTAGGTGTGTCTGCAAACCTGGAGCTCAATTAAGTGATATCTTAGACTTTACTAATCGAGAAATGACAGATTTTACATCTAATGATTTTATTGTGTTGGCGGGAGGATCAAATGACTCCAACCCTTTTGATTTTCAGCGCAGTCTTAATCTGTGGTTGAAATCATTTACGCATACAAATGTAATTATTAGTGAAATCCCATTTAATAAAAACCTAAATGAAAAAAAAATTAATCATGAGCTGAAATTTATATGTGGCAAATATAATAATGTTATGTTCTTGGATATGAACTATTGCAAGTATATACCGCCCAGGAAGGATTTTGCCTTGAATCTGTCTCGATCTTTCCTCAGAGAAGTATTACACATTAATTATAAGAAAGATTTTGCGAAGTATAATAATGTCTACCTCAATAACATTAATAATATGCGTATTGTTCAACGCATGTATGTGGATAGCCAAACACAAACGGATGACTGTTTTGTTGGGTGTTCTAATGCAGCCACTGGTGAAAATGACAATGACGATGTAAGTGATGACCATAACAGAAAAGTCAGTGACAACAAACGGCCCGCAGATGGAAATAGTTTATTTCGTATATAATTGTATTTTTGTAGTTCACCAGAATATAAACGGCCTAATTAATAAAGCTGATAATCTTATGGTAAATTTGGAAAGTCTCGAACAGGTAAAGAAAAACGTGGGTATATTATGTGTAACGGAACATAACATGACAAAAGATGATTTGGTTCGGCTTACAGTTGCAAATTTTAAATTAGCTTCAGTCTTTTGTAGAGCTGGGCATAGCGGTGGTTCTTGCATATTACTACGTAACCATCTAAATGATTTTGAGAATATGCATAGCCTGGTCGGTCAGTCGATACCATACATCATAGAAATTTCCGCTATAAAACTAATACAACATAAAATATATGTAATATGTATATATAGACCACCAAGGTATACCATGGTACTGATAGAACTGTTCTTTTCAAAACTAAATGACATACTTTCGCAACTTTACCTTAACTCAAATTTTAAAATTATATTATGTGGTGATTTTAACATTGATGTTTTAAAGACTAGTAAATTGTCCACAGATTTTAAAAATTTATTAGCGGTTTACAACCTAAAACTCGAATTTAGTCAAATAACGAGACCAGATAGCGGTACTGGTATTGACAATGTAGCTCATAACGCTCGAGGATCCACAGGAGAAATTCTGGACTTTGCTCTGTCTGACCACCTGGCTCAATTGGTTAGAATTACCGTAAAATCAACCTGTGCACTCATACATTGGTTTACAATGAAACGTGACTATAGTAAAGAAAATCGGGATAAGTTTAGGGAACATATTAGTCAACTATCATTCAAAGACGTCTCTGAATCTTATGATCCTGATACATCATTTAAACATTTTCACGAAACTTTTTTGCTTTTCTATGATCTTTGTTTTCCGCTTACTAAGGTTAAGATCCCGACGCACAATAAACCAAAATGGATTTCAAAAGGAATAAAAACGTGTAGTAAAAAGAGTAGAACCCTACTGTGGAAATACAGACTAAATCGCAATTCCTTAAATAAGGCAAATTTTAAGGCATATGCGAAAAGGTACAACAAAGTTATCAGACTTACACAAAAAGCTCAAAATGAGTACTACTTGCGAAATGCGTCCAATAAGTCAAAAGCAACGTGGAATATTATAAATAAGTACAACGGTAATCAACCACGTGAGAATATTTGCAAAATAAATTTGAACGGAACTAATGTATCTAATCCTACTAAAATAGCGAATGCATTTAATGATTATTTTATTGACATAGTAAAAAATTCTAATAATATTGACATGACATACACAATTAATCATAACAAATCTAATTCTATTTTTTTATCCCCAACTCATCCCACTGAAGTTTTTAACATCATTAACACGCTAAAAAATACTAACAGTGTAGGTTTTGATGGCATCGCTACCAAAGTAATTAAAGATGTAGCAATGATTATTTCACCAGTTTTAAGCCATATAATTAACCTTTGTATAGACGGCGTCTTTCCGCACATTTTAAAACTCACGATTGTTAAACCGCTTTTTAAAAAGGGTGACAAAGAAGAACTTGGCAACTATAGACCAGTAGCTCTTATTCCTGTGTTTTCAAAGATAATCGAAAAAGTTATTAATTGCAAGCTTTACAGTTATTTTGAGGAAAATAATATTCTAAGTGAGCGTCAATATGGTTTTAGAAAAAACTTGTCAATCAATAGGGCAATTTATGATTATTTGTATAAGGTAATGACAAGTAGAGATAGAAACAGAACCGCTATTGCCTTATACATGGACATGACTAAAGCGTTTGACCATGTTCACCACGGTTCACTGTTGCGCAAACTAGACATCTATGGAGTCAGAGGCACAGCTAACCAGTTAATTAAATCATACCTCAGTAATAGAACCCAGGCAACAAGAATAAACAGAATTTGCAAAAAAACATATACTGATACTGGTTATGAATCAGACACTAGAATTGTATGTCACGGTGTTCCCCAGGGAAGCGTTTTAGGGCCTCTTCTGTTTCTTATTTATATAAATGATTTACCTCAAGTTACTCATCATTCAACGACTCTGTTTGCTGATGACAGCACTGTCCTATTCGTCAATGACAAACCACATGATTTTGAATTTGACATTAATTGCACTCTGACATCTATTATCAACTGGTTGACATTGAACAATTTAAATATAAACCTGAATAAGACTTTTATAATGAATTTTAAACAGAGAAATAATTATAACCTTGGCATGAATATTAACTACTTGGGTACTAAGGTAAATGAAGTTAACAGTACTAAATTTCTAGGACTAACGATAGACAATAAATTGAATTGGAAACTTCATATTGACAGTATCTGTAACAGATTAAATCAGTTTTCCTACGCACTTTTCAAGCTGAGTAGAGTAGCGAATATGTCAGCGGTACTTACAGCATATCACGGTCATGTTGCGTCAGTCCTAAGATATGGCATAATATTCTGGGGTAACTCAACAGAAAAAATAAGAGTTTTTAGGGCACAAAAGCGCTGTTTAAGGGCCATATGTGGGCTGAAAAAGAGAGACTCATGTAAGGAGCACTTAAAAAAATTAAAAATTAACACATTGCCCGCGCTTTACATAAGCGAGGTTGCTGTTTTTGTTAAAAGTAACCCTTGGCTATTCGAAGAGTTTGCAGTTGGAAGCCGGCTGGAGGGTAACCTGCGTAATGTGTCATGCAGGACACGGCTACTACGGATGAGCGTGTTTTGTATGGCGCCTATAATATTTAATCAGATACCATTGCCTGTTCGAGCATTACCAAATTTAAAAGCATTCAAAAGTAAACTGAATGAAATATTGGTAGAAAAAGCATACTACACTGTGGATGAGTTTTTGTCTGATCGTAATGTTTTGTAGTTTAATTATTTGTCTTCTATCATGCGTGCCGCTCATGAATGTAGTTCTTTTTCCGAGGTGCCGCTACGATCTTCTTGGCATCTGTATTTTTCTTTGACATCTGTTTTTTTATTTGATTGTTTTTTTTTGACATGTACCTGCCTATGGAAATTATTTTGTGTTTTAGTGTAGGTAATGTAAAATTATATATTTTGAATGTAACTAACATACCTATTGAAAATTATTATATAAAATTAAATTATTTTTTCCAAATGTTTGTGCGCCGAAAGGCAAAATCTAGTGATCTAACTATAAATAAATACACCTAACACTTGTACCTAGATTTACAGACAATAAATGAATTATGAATTATGAATTATGAATTTAAAAATAAATCTTGATAAGACTAATATTAGGAATTTTTCAAATAATTATAATAACAGTAATAAACCAGACATTGAAAGAGCTAATATTTATTAATCCTTTTTGGAATATTTCTTACAGACTTGGATCAGCACATTGAATCTCAGCTATCACTTTTTGCTGATGACACTAAAATCATGGGAAACCCATTTAACTCCTCGCCCAAAACATCATTCAACAAGACCTGGACAGAATATACCAATGGACACGAGACTGGCTTCTCACCCTGAACGAGAAGAAGTGCACAGTGTTGCATGAAATTAATTATAATGCCACCTGAATAGGTATCTACTAAATTGCATGCGTGAAATGCTGATTGTGGCAGAACATAAATAGTTGTAATTAATATTCTGTAACAATAAATTATTTTGATTTGATTTGATTGACTATTCCTAAGGTTTTCTTTATAGATAAACAATAAAAGTAATTAAAAGTCTTTAATTCAGCATTTTCAGCACCACAAAATCTGAAAATAACTTCACAAATATGTCACTTTTCTTTTTTCACATTTCACTTTTTAAAACTATCCAAGTGTGATACCATATGACCTTGTGATCAAACTCTATCACATTATGGTACCATATGACATAACACTATGGAAGCAGCTAAAATAAATTAGCCTAGCTGTAACTTCATCAGTAAGCTGCCTTATCGTACAAACTGCATATGCAGCGGAACTAAGTCTACCAGCAAGTGCCCTAATTTGTGGTCCACACTACAAACTTGTATCAATATTAAGTCCTAAGAAAACAGTAGAGTTAACTAAAATACATAACTAATTTCAAACAAATTGGTCGTTGGAAGGGCACTGTTTCTTTTCCCTCTCACTTAAATCCAACTCCATCTTCCTTTTCTTCAGTGCATGCAGTTCCTGGGCAATTATTGTTTTTGATGAGTAATATTCAGCGATTGCTTTATTTCGCTCTATTATTGATTTTTTCACATCATCTGCAACTGCTTGGCGTGTTAGTTTTCCTGCAGAGGTAATGCATCATATTAGAAACATAATATCACTATGTATACTCACTACACTACACAGGGCATTGGGTCCCATTGATGTGAAGGCATTCAGATACATCATCTACATTGATAATAATAAAATCATGATGTCAATTTATAAGGCAACTTGTAGTATATGTAAAAATGCTAGAAAGTCAGTTAAAATACACTACTAGTAACATCAAACACTGACCTATGGACCAGAATGCTCAGCCACTGGCCAGTTATACTTAAAAAAATGTAGATAATATTTTACCTTTGCTTCTCGAAGATGAAAAAAAAAAGCTTTTGTGTTGATGTGTTTGGGGTGTTTCGTTAGGGGGTGACTGGGGGAGAGGCAAGTGGGTCTTGATCGTCAAAGGGCAGTATTACTACTGCTGGCTCCACCATCAACTCAGGTCTTTGCAAATAACAACTTAAACGCTTACTCCACTCATTTTCACAGATGCTGCGTTTTAAAAAGAACAAACAAATCAAATTAAATTAAACTCGAACGAAATCAACACAAGTTTCTTCTTATTCTTCTTATCTTAGGTAATGGCTTCTGTGCATTATTTGCAACAATTTAGCCAATGTCAAGTGATATAATTATTATAGTTTTATTAATAGTCAAGTCGTCAAGAGTCTCCGTCTAGTCCTAACCCAGTTTAAATTGTGGCTGAAAAACTGAGTTTTTACAGGAAAAAATCCACCATTTCGAAAAGACTCGCAATACACTCAAATTTCACTACATCACACATGTGCCATTTATCCAAGTTACACCGGTTAAAATGCCACTAAAATTACACGAAATAACTCGAAAAAACACATTAAAATGTAATAAAATAAAAATGACGACGTTTCTTTCAAAAATGGCAGATTTTTCCTCAACACAAGTTTATTAGTCTAGCGAGCGAGCGCCGAGAACACAAACAAACAAGTGACAACTGACAGACAACAGACGTTATGTTATTGTCAAGTCAAAACGTTCCGTTATCATTTTCTTTTTCACAGAGATACACATTTTATTAATTTTATTTTATGTTAGTACTGTATTCATTGGCTATAAAATGATGAGTTTTCCGTTAAGATTTCTAAAATTATCTAATTTTATTTAAAACATGACAAAATCCATTTGTAAAATGTAGTAACTTACCTGGGAGTACTTCTTGCACTGCGTAATCTGGAACGCAAGGGAGGGCTGAGATAGGCGGCCTATCTACTGTTAACCGGCGGTAAGTAACAGTAACCAGCGATATTGGGACGACTTCAAGAGATAGATAGCAACTTACCTACTATCGAGGATAGCTATCTAACCTTTACCGAGGGTTGATTATAGGGAACGGCCGTTAGTCGACTTTTACGACATTGGAGACGGAGGGGTCTATTCTAAGACCGGACAACACCACAGCTTATTTGTAGAATGAGAAGATAAAAAAACTTAAATAGCTAAAAATGAAACTTAAAAATTGATCTTGCTATTCAAAATGATAAATCTGTTGTGTGCCGGTATGCGCTGTTACTTGTACTATTATTTATTCTGTGACTATTATTTATTCTGTGGCTGTGCACAGTATTTTTGTAGGAAATTGAATAAGTTGCACACCACGCTCGCTGGCTACGCGGCCGGTTGCGTTTGCGTACACAGGCGCGTGAAAATAAACTAAAGTTTTATTTTTATTTTTTGTTGTACTGTTCGTGACAGGCTATCCGATATAGTGGCAAATGGAATCACTTCGTACGGACAGTCCGAGTAAATTGACTAAAATATCAAATGGGCGGAGTCTAGCAAGAAAACAATAGCTGCAAGACAGTGACAACGTTATTACTCACTTGAACCCTTGAACCCGGGAAGAGATGAGGTATATATTTCTGCCGCTCGGAAGTAACTGACGTAAGCGAAAAATGATAAAACTTCGGTTTGCTTCTATAGTAGCAAGTATAAAAATAAATTAACCTCAATTAATCTAAGTAATGTGATAGCTTTCTGAATAGTATAAAAATAAACGCTTAATATTTTCTCTAGTCGAAGGAGGGACCTAAAACTGATTTTAGGAGGGCCAATTTCAAAAAATAAAGCTGTCGAGAAAAGTTTGACCAATCGTGTAGTCGTAGTTTCTATGATTTATTTAGTTACATCCTCAAGTCATTACTGGGGTGCGTTCAATGGGTACACTCCAAGGATGTAGTTGTTATTTAACCACGCTCTGAGGCTCTGAACGACTTGGATTGACTCGTAATAACAATGTCATTGTCAATTTTTGATGTAAACAAATGCTTTCTTCACCCAATGTTGCCAATTTAGCTCTTTTAGAGTTAAATTCAGCTCTATTTCAACATTATCAGCTCCACTTTTTTCCAAAGAAGTTAGTAGATAGTATGTATGAATGAAAGACAAAACCAAAGCCTAAAGTTGTTATTGTTGCTGTGTAGCGAAGTAGAATGATTTGTTGACCTGCGTTGTTTATTTAGCTCCTTTTTACTTAAACAATTGGTCTTATTTTTAACTCTTTTTTCCCATTTTTTTTTTCATGTGCTTTATCATTTTTTGATCTCATGTTTTTATTTTTATTTTTATTTTCAATAGTAATGGAAAATAAAGTCACGAGGCCGTCAAAGTCAGTTTTTTTCCAAATTTTTGTTAACTAGTTTTTTTATTTTCCATGTGACCTAGGAACTTGTTTTGTAAATATGCTACTTGTTATGTATTTCGATCGATATACTAACACCCTATTGTACACCAAAAAATAAACGTTATAGGATCAACTAAAAAAATACAGTAAAATGGGCGGCATTATCGCTGAAAGCATAAGTGTGTATTTATATTTTACCAATATATACTAAAAACTTAAAACATTTCGAGAATTTTCTAGTACATTTGGTACGGAATCCTGAATGCGCGTGATCCGACGTGAACTTTTAGTTTTTTTTACCCTTTGAGGCAGGCTAAATATACCCCCAACAAAGATCCTTCCAGCGTTGATAGGTACCTACCTACTGACAAATTTGACAAAAGCTAGCCATGATATTTCAACGGAAAAAATATTGGCCATTTTTGCAACATCATCATCCCACTTAAACCGTTACTGGACATCTGAACATTATCTGTGGATGTAATTTTATCAATAGCTGTTACGGCATGATTGGTTAACAAAGTCTTACATAAAATATTTCTCCATCTATGGATGGAACAGGATTTTTGGGGGGGAAGGGTGGGATTGACTTGACTTTGACAGCAATCTTACGTCAAAATCGTAACAACCGAACACCCACCCAAAACGGTGGTTGTTCAGTTAGGGTCACGTGACACTAACCGAACGCTCTATCCGAGCCTCCGAACGGAACAACCCATATGCTTTGGCGACAAGCACATGATTTGACTTTGACAGATGTCAGAATTGTCCGAGGTGGTTGTTCGGTTAGGGTCACGTGACGCTAACCGAACGCTCTAACCGAGCCTGTGAACGGAACAACCGTACACTCTGGTGACAACCAACACTCAGAGTGTACCCACTGAACGCACCCCTGTATTAACATCAAGTTTGTAACCTTACTGAGAGAGCATGTAACGCAACGACTCCAAAAATTTTAACATAGCGTCTTAAGGTGGTTGATTTTCCATACTAATGTATATTACTAAAAATAGGCGAAAAGAGTGTAATTTTACACTGAAAATAATGTTGTTGGCTTTTATATTAGTCATTATTTGCGGCAAAAATCATTTTTGGTTGAAGAAAACAGTAGATAATTAGCGAAAATGTTATCGAAATTTTAGTCCATACAAGTAATTTCGCTGTCATTTTCGCTATTAACCCACTGTTTTCTTCAAAATTATTTGCGGCAAATAATATTTGGTTGAAGAAAACAGTAGATTAATAGCGAAAATTTCATCGAAATTTTTGTCCATACAAGTCATTTCGATGTAATTTTCGCTATATATCCACTGTTTTCGTCAACCAAATATGATTTGCCGCATATAATGAATGCGCAACAACAATAAGCCAACAAAATTCATTTCAGTGTAAAATTATACTCACTTCGCCCATATTTAGTAATATACATTAGTACGGAAAAGCTACCACCTTAATTATTATGTATTTATGCAACCAATGTATAAATAACAAATGTTTTAAATTGCAAATAAAATCTTATCTTGGATTCGAATGCAGTGGTTTTACTGAGTAAACAACTTTGTGATTTATATGACTCGCTTGAAACGCTTATTGGTTTAGACGAACACCATTTTATTAGCAGTTTCTGTCTAGCCGTCTGCTTGTAAATAGTCCACTTGTAGGTACAATTCAAAAACTTCTCGAATTTCGGGATCGCTGTCCTTGTAAATAGAATAAAACTAAATGATGTTCAGATACGTTTTTATTTTGTATTATGCCGGGTAAATATAATAAGTTTTATGGAATACAAAAAACGGCCAAGTGCGAGTCGGACTCGCGCACGAAGGGTTCAGTGCCATTATCGATAAAAACGGAAAATAACGTTTAATTGTATAGGAGCCACCTTAGAAAAAATTCTGTTTTTAGTATTTGTTGTTATAGCGGCAACAGAAATACATCATCTGTGAAAATTTCAACTGACTAACTATAAAGGTTCATGAGATACAGCTTGGTGACAGAGGGACAGACAGACAGACGGACAGACAGCGGAGTCTTAGTAATAGGGTCCCGCTTTACCGTTGATTCGTTTTTGGGGTTCCGTACCCAAAGGGTAAGGAAACGAATCAACAGCCAACAGTACTAACATAATATGAAATGCATTTAAACACTTCAAACATTATGCAACGCACTATTTTGAGTAGGTACAAAAGCTGGACGTGGATGTCGTTCGGGATTACTCACCCAGCCTTGTTAGTTAGATTCGTTGGTATGATATTTGTCCTGGATGCTAGCTTATTGAGGAATGTGTTATAACTGGAAGAAAGCGTTAGCAGAGTCGGTCGGGTGCGTCCGTATTGATCCCATGGATTTATCCCACGAATATTTATTTCCGGATTCTGACCAAAATGTAGGCCGTTTTCTCAGTCGTGGGAAGGAATGGCGGCGATGAGCTCACCACTTGTCACGTCTATATTCCCACGATGGTGCAAGCCACGGTGAAAAGAGGCCCTTTGAGGCTCTGTCTACCCTTTCGTTGTATTTATTCTGTGCCTTTCGGGGAAAAAGGCGTGTGTCTAATGTACACACATCAACACGGTCCTAGGGATATTTTTAAAAAAGCGAATTACTATCAATGAGTTAATTATTTATATGACATGTATATATTTAAAAGATACGTTATATTAATATTCTACCAGTTTTTAATAATGGTTAAGGTTCGATTAAAATTTCAGGATTTTATGGAAAAAAAATGAAGCATAGACGGAAACCGTATATGAATTAACTTTTAATTTATGAGTAAAATCTGAAAAAAATATAAAAATCATTTAATTTGTGTTTATAAACTTGAAGTTAGTAGTCTGAGAAAGCGCCCATGATGTTCATAACACATCGGCAACGATTCGGCATGCTCAGAACAAGGTTGTCAATGTCTTGCTGCGGAATATTGTCCCATGTCCTTCTGAGGTGCGCAAAAAGTTGATCTACTGTAGCCAGATTTTCAGGAACTTCCTTCAGAGCTCTTCTTTGCAGCATATCCCACGCATGGTCAATGCCCCGCGCCCAAACGAGATCCGTCCGTCCTCCAAGACGAATTCCTACCCAAACCATAATTGTTCCTCCTTGGTATGGGTGAACTTCCTGAGGGTTCTGAAGACGGCTCCATCGTCCAGGAACTCACCAAACACGCGTCCTTTGTGAATCTGGATGGAAGCTGAACCTGAATTCATCCGTGAACAGCACATTGGACCATTGTTCACGGCCCCAGTCCACGTGGTTCCGAACCCATTCTAATCGTCGTCCACGATTGCCTCTCCGTAAAGGTGGGACCCGGAGTGGTCTACGAGAGCGTAGATTGCTTTCATGCAGTCGCCTTCCTACAGTTTGGCCACTCACAAGCACTTGGTGTTCCACTCGCAGCCTTTGGACCAATTGAGTCGCCGTTGCATTTGGTTGAGCTCGCGCAGTAATTTGCAAAAATCGGTCTTGTCTGGGGGTAGTGATGCGACTTGGCCCCCGGTGCCTCTCCGCTACTTCACCTGTGGCACGATAGCGTGTCCACAATCTTGAAATAACATTTTGGTGGGTCCCTAAGGCCTCAGCAACATTACGTTGAACAGACCCAGCTTCCAGCATTCCCACAGCTCGTAACATCTCCGCCCTCGTCAAATGTTGACGTTGCATGGCTACAATACCTCAATTTTTAATTTATCTTTCGTTTAAAAATGAAAAAAAACTGTAACTAAACGTAATTCGTATTGTTTTCTAAATTTCGCACAAATGAAAATTCCCTCTCCTACACGTCAAGACATTTTTATGCCACCGAAACAAAGAATTTTAAAAAATTTGAATTTGGAATTAGTCTGAGATAAATTAAAAACAAATCGGTGTATAAAAGATTCCAATGCGGTTAGTACTTTTCGAGTTATTTTATTGAGTATGAAATATTCCTAGACCGTGTTGATGAGTGTATGTGCGTGTTATCGAATACACTTATGCTCTTTGAGCAATATCATTCGCTGAGCTATGCCCCATTTAATGATGCTGCAACACACACGTACTTTTAGTTTTCGTTTTTATATGGTTTATGATGTGTATGATGGTTTAATTATCTAGTTTGTAAGTGCACTGTCTTTCAGTTGTGTTTTGAATGTACCTACGTGTGTGATTGGAAATTCATAGAGCTATGTATTATGTGATGGAAATAATTCTAGCACAAAATACCAGAGGTAAGTACGGCAAGCAAGAGGCAACTGAATAAAGTTTTGTGAGGCGTAAATTGCCACCAGAGCCTGAGAGCCGAGTCGAACGAACCAGCAAAGGCACGTCTTTAATGAGACGGCTTCTTTAATGGAAATACCGAGAGTGTTCCAGGGTTGTCAGACCGCCGGCATTCAGCACGAGCGTACCAGGGTTGTCAGACCGCCGGCATTCAGCCCGAGATCCCGTGATAAATGCCAGAGGCAATAAATATGGATTTTCAATCATCGACTCTGTTAGAATCCGCGCAATCTTCGCTAAGCCGATAATGTGTGTTCTAAAGCTGTTTATTAATTACTTAGAATATAGAATAAACCAGAAGGTGCGTACGATGCTATTAGTGCGGGGCGCTGTGTCTCCAAAACACAATGCCTCCCACGCGCACGCGCCTACCATACTTCCCACTAGTAGGGGTAATGTTTTGGTGATGTTGATGATTTTTGACAAAATGGACGCTTGACTTAAATTGACGATTAAAAAAACGTATCGTTATCGTAAACAAAATTCATTATTTAAACCAAAAATATATTTAATTGTAATATGTGATTCTATGCTTTTCTTTTTACGCCTAGCAGAATTTTTACATTTGGGAAAGACACACGACGGCATATTCACTAGAAAATCTTTCGAGTTCGACACGACCAGCCGCACGGCCGACCACAGACGGACTGGGTGAAACTTTTCTCATTGAGACTAGTTTGCGTGGGGACAGTTTTTACGCGTGACACGGGTTCTGGTTTATTCTATATTCTAAGGATTCCTTATCAAAGTTATATTTGTAATCGGTTCAACTAGACACGTTTCAACGACCGCTTGTTATATCAACAAATTGATTCGTAATGAGCGTCCTTTGTTCAGCTAACAATATGAACGTACCCTGTGTTGTACTATTATTTATTCTGTGCCTGTGCCACTTCAATCATGCATGAAGCTCCGTTCACTCACTGCAAGCGGGCACCATAAACGCCGAAGAGTATTTTTTATAGTTTTTTATTGCGCCTGGTAATAATTATACCGATTGGCAGATTTATAATTGAAATTGCATGAATAATCGAGCCGAGATGCCGGCAACTGCTCTCGGACACGTCACATCGCGTGCGAATGATTAACACAAAAAATAAATAAGATATCGATATGATTCTCGGTAATGCCACTCGGAACTGCGAAGATTCCGGTCCTTGATATTCTTATAAGTTCTTTCGCGTATAATATTTAATTAAATGTTATGAGGGTATTAGGACTGGGGGACTAGGGGGGGGGGGGGGCATTAAAACAAAAAATAAATAAGATATCGATATGATTCTCGGTAATGCCACTCGGAACTGCGAAGATTCCGGTCCTTGATATTTTTTTAGGTTCTTTCGCGTATAATATTTAATTTAGTGGTATGAGGGTATTGGGACTGGGGGACTGGGGGGGGGGGGGGGGGGGGGACCATTAAAACAAAAAAAAATAAGATATCGATATGATTCTCGGTAATGCCACTCGGAACTGCGAAGATTCCGGTCCTTGATATTCTTATAGGTTCTTTCGAGTATAATATTTAATTAAATGTTATGGGGGTATTAGCACTGGGGGACTAGGGGGGGGGGGGGGGGGGGGGGGCATTAAAACAAAAAATAAATAAGATATCGATATGATTCTCGGTAATGCCACTCGGAACTGCGAGGATTCCGGTCCTTGATATTCTTATAGGTTCTTTCGCGTATAATATTTAATTAAGTGGTATGAGGGTAGGACTGGGGGACTAGGGGGGACTGCTTTTCATCTCGTCATTACCCATGCAAGGGCCGTCTGTCACGTGATCCCCCGGGTTGCGACGCGTCGGCGTTCACACGTGTGTTAGATTAAGTTATAAATATCTTTATATGTATGTTAGTTGTAAGGTATATATTACTATGAGCCTTTGTCTAGGTACAATGTAAATTTTTCACTGTTTCCTGAAATAAATGAATTGAATTGAATTGAATTGAAAGCCGGGTTGAGTCGCTAGTTTTATATACATTCACTGTTATTTGATTTGTTTTTATTTCAGCCAAAAATAGGGTACGTTGACATATGAGAGCACACCAGCGAAGCTCTTCCGTATGAAGCAGATAAACAGTCGCCGTGGCCGAAATCGGTCTGGATGACATACTTTCACTGTACAAGAAACACGATAGGACAATATTTTCTCGTTAGAAAAAATATCCAAAGTTACATCTACTTTTCGCCTAGATTCGATTGTTTATTAAAATTGGGCATATTATTGAGTAACAAATTTGATAAATAATACCAATACAACAAAACCGAGGTTTTTAAAAGTTATGGTAAAATTATCTATATAGTACGAGAAATTCAATAAAAACAGCTTTTTCGAGCGACGCAATTAGTTTTTTTTGTATGAAGATTTCTGCCTGGGCTTGGCGCAGTCTACTAACGAAAATTGCGCAACATACTAGGGGTGATTCGGGTACTTAGTATCAAACCTGAAGTCTGGAGGTAGAGAAACCAGACTTCAGCTGTGCTTCAGCTTGACATTATTAATGCGACAGCCTGTATACATACAAATAGATATTACTAAGTGATAGTAATGATAGTATTTGTGATTTGTTATGTTTTTCCTGTTTAGTGTTGATTGCATTAATGATCAATAATCAAGTTGTTTTTGTTTGACTTGTTAATGGTTCTGGACGACAACTAGATAACCTCGGAGTCAGAGTTAATTACTATTAATAATTTTGTCTGTGATTGATAGATACTCGTATACAACGAAACATTGACGGTAACACTTGTTGAATGCTTATCGTACAATAATACAAGTAATTATAAAAATTATAATACCCTCAACGCAATGAAACGGCTGAACCGATTTTGATCAAACATAGTTAAGAACACTCCCGAATAATTCACCTTTCAAACAAAAACAAAAAAAATGGTTCATCCGTTCGGGAGCTACGATGCCACAGACAGACACACACACAAACACACAGACAACCGGTCGTTTTTGCGTCGGGGGTTAAAAATAAAATTACTTAGGCCGGGATAATATTTTACTTTGTGACCGGGACAGTGCGCATTAGGATAGGACGTGCTAAGTGAAGTATGTGTTGATCGCCGTACAATATTTGGTCTATTTCCGTTGTCCTCGTTATTTTGTCCACGTCAACGTGGACAGCGGGAAGTCACATAATCCCTTCCCGTTGTCCACGTTGGCGTGGACAGTGAGTAGTCACTAATTCCCTTCCGTTGTCTACATTATTATTCTTACGATCAAGTCAGCATTCGTGTATGCTGACTTGATCAGATTTAAAGAAACTCAAAGGACTCAACGACTACAACTTTGCCAATGATATTTAAAAAAAAAAACACTAGAAATTGTAACTAAATAAAAATGGACGTCGTCTCATTTCGAGAAAGCGGAAAAAGCCTCTATATTTGTCTCGATTTATTAATTCTTCTTTTATCATAAATTATGACATAACTAGTGTCCGCCCGCGGCTTCACTCGCGTTTTACCAAGACAAAAAGTAGCTTATAGCTACTTATAGCTATACAAAATAATTTAGATAGGTACATATACTTGCATCAGATAGGTACAAGATTACATCATTTAACTATAAAAATACACGTTAATATAATAAAAATACAACAGCAGATAAAATTATAAGAAGTAGTCATAAAAATAATGATAACACAAAACAGAAAATGACAAATTAAATTAGATAATATACTACATAAATTACTAAAAATTCTACATCATGAGGGTCTATCATCACAAAATTTCTGAGCACATTTTCAACAGAATTCCTTCAGATTATTTTTAAACTTATGTCTGGTGTTTTTTTTGTTTTTTTTACTTTGATAGACCTTTGTTTGACCATGATCTCACCTGTTGGTAAGTGACGATGTGGCCGAAGATGAAGCACCTAGAAGAAAGAAAACCTAGACCTAGAAGGCACCTATTCACTCTAGCCTTCAAGAGACCCAGATTATAGGTGTCTCATTTGTGTGATCTGCAGATATTTGTTCAGGGTGTTCTGGGTGTTTTCTATGTATAATAAAAAATATCTATCTATGTAATGTATTGTATTAAGTATATCAGTTAACTAGTGCCCATAAAAGCTCTGGCTTAGCTTGGGGCTAGATAATGTTGTGTGAACTTGTCCAGCATATTTATTTACTATTATTTATTTATTTGAAGCGAATAGGCAAATCATTACGGATCGCATTCATTACGCTTCCCTGGTACTCGTTCTAGTTCCGACAATAAAACAATGTAGGCGTCCATTATGCCGTAAATCAGAGTTGACGCACTGTAATTGGCTCGGCCGCTGTCCGACTGATCGCCTTCCGTTGATGCTCCCCTGGTGCCGTGATGTTGATGGCTTGATGGCCGCTCATTCTCCCCTAGTCGATTATGATTATTGAATGAACCCTCAGTTTGACTTTACTTATTTGGTTAGTGCAACCCATTATGTGTTTGTACATTGGATGTGTCACGCGCAGACTCGAGACTGTTCAAACACGTTGAGACATTAAAAAAATACGTTTTTGTGTGAAAAACATATTTTTCAATAAAAGCTTTTATAAAATTAGTGATCATAACCGTGTGCTGATCAAAATGAGCCCAAACACGGCATTTTGATCAGCACAAAATGCTCGATGGATATTACCCATCGAGGAGATCCGTTGTCCACGTTCCGTCTCCATCATCAGATCAGCTCGCTGCCACCATAATATTGTATTATTATTGGAACTTGACAGGTATGCCAAATTTCAGATCAATCGGTTGAGGATAACTGCTTTAAAATTCAGTTGCAAGATTCCACCTTAATTCCATCCAGAAAAACATACCTACATACATACAATGCAAGTTAAATAAAAGCTTGTAAAATAGTAGTTCCTGCTCGATCCATTGAGAATGATCCATTGTACTTTGATCGTCCTGTTCGATCCATTAACATTTTTCATGTTACCTTCTAAAAACCCCATCTTGAGCTGATTTAGAAGGTTTTGTTTGAGGATCTATATAAGAGACTAATTACTTTTTATGGCCTGTCTAAATTGTAATTACATACCTACATACACTCGTCCTTCCCTCAGACAGTCCGATAAAAGTACCTAATCAATCACTTTTTAGATAATGTACTATGAAAATAAATACGAACTATGGTTATCTTATCTACATAACAAAAATAATATACTTACCTAAGACTACTACTATTTAATCTGTGCCTAAGACCTAAATAAAATAGCTGGAGTTACCTGCTATAACTATACTAAAACCACCACAATTTTGTTATGTTCTTGTTACTAACATTTTGTAAAATGCTAACGGAAGTAAGTTCGTTTATCACGGAATTAGATTCAGACTATAAGTAAAAGTTAATTCGTGATATATTTTTACAGGGCTAGGCGATAATAGGCCCAGAACTGCAATGTATAATGTATCATAGAAAAAACATATAAATGGTATAATATAGAACTATAGAAATATAAGTTTTATTTTTTAATCTGCTGTTGCTTTTGACAGGACAAAAAAACAAAGTTTCCTATGTTTTACACAAAAAAGCCTACTGCTTCCAAACGCCTGAACCGATTTTAAGGGTTCTTTCACAATATTTAAGGCAATTTATAGGTTTAAAAAAAAATAAGTTTAGATTTTTGAACATAGTCATTTATTTGAGAAAGTTGCTGTTGTTCATATGATTTCCGCTCACTATTTGTTTCGCAATAACAATAATAATTCTCTGTTCTGCCCTGTTCTTACTTACCTGGAACTTTATTGAGTTATACGAGTATACTGACAGAATTTGGGCTGACTAAGCGTTTATGTAACTTGCAATGTTTGCAAATACTTTTTAATACTGCGATTTCAATGATGTGGATTATTTGTTTTCGGGTATTTAGCTGCTTCCCTAAAAAGTAGATAACGCAATTGTCGGACCTAAGACAACTCATTATTGTCGCTTGGAGAATCGCCTCGCATTACGTCATTCCCTGCGTCCCTCAGCTTTCTAGCCCCACTACGTTGGGAAAAAAGTACCATCGTCCCCCACTCGTGACAACGCCAGAAAGGTGTTTAACAGTAGGAGAACTTTATTTTTAATGCCTGCGATGCAAATACCCTGACGATGAAAATTCTTCGTCTGAGCACTCGTTGGCTTTTATGTTCGTCTGGTGGTTTGTATTTTAAATTGCTTCTATAGAGAGGTCATAAAATAGTTGAACGTATTCCAAAGACAATTTTTACTCCTAATGTTGGATCTTTAGTAGGTCTAGGTATACATACATCGTCGTTGTAAACAAAAGACTCAATAAGCGCACTCGATATTCCTACGTCCCCTTCTTCTTGTCCTTTTTGTTTTTCTTGTTCTTTTCTTGTCCTTGTTCTTTCTGGTTGTCTCCTTGTACGTTGTCTTGCCTTCTTCTTCTTCTTTTGATTGTTTGTACCATGACCGCTAAGAACATCTCTAGTTTGTCAAATTAGAAACTCTCCACGAAATTAAATGTGTACCATGATTCAATCTATCATTTTTGACAGAAACGTTGACATTTTTATTTTATTACATTTTATAGAATGAGGGTTTTTCACGGCTGTTTCACATCATGTATGGAGCCTTGAAAATAGATGGCGCCAGCTCTGTACAAGCTAAAGTAGCTCTGTCAAAATAAAGTGAAATGTCAACGTCAACAACGTAGGTAGTGATATATTTTCACGATATTCACACAAAAGCACAGACAATGCATTTGTTATTTTGACAAGTATACTTGAGTCAGCGCCATCTGTCGAGCCAAATCGAACTACTTTTTTGGTTATGTTTCGTTAATGAAACCCCTCATTTAAATTACCGTGACTTGGCATTATTTTAGAACAAATACGACTATACACCAAGTACGCGGTGAATAGTTGTAATTTTTCTAAAATGTGTAGATTTTGCTAAAAATACGTGTAATTGACCTATTTGACTCTTGACAGCATCTTAGTACCCATAATCGATGAACTTCTTCAGAGACGTAAAATAAAATAATTAATGCTGGACAGTTAAGCACAACATTATTTAGCCCCAAGCTAAGCAGAGCTTGTGTTATGATGGGTACCTACTAGATAACTGATATACATAATAAAATACATAGATGTTTTTTTTATTATACATAGTAAATACCCAGAACACCCTTAACAAATATCTGCAGATCGCACAAATATTTGTTCGAATCGAACCCGCAACCTCCTGTGTCACAGGCGAACCTTCGCCCGCCGCGCCACAGAGGTCGTCCTTTTATCGTCGGACGTAGCAATCTTGTTTGATAGAGATCTCTCCCATCCCATATTATTATGCTCCATCGCTAGCCAAATGACGCATTAACCGCTAACATTTTGTTTTTTATTTTTGCAGGTAAGGAGAAACCTGCCGGGCAGGTGAGAGTTTTATTCTCTTTGCGGTCGGGACATGTGTGAACTTTGTTATGGCCGCTTTTATTGTCGGACACGCGACGCCTCGAACCGCATTCTACTTATACCTCCCCTGTGGGGGACTCAAGTCACTAATGTGCCAAAATACGGGTGGAATGTCTCTCCAGACTCTTTCCGCCATTTACGAAAAGAGACGTCGTCTATTTTTATTTTATTTTATTTCCTAGTGTTTTTTTTCAGTTTTTTTGTGTAATTTTGGGGGCATTTGACGTCTACGCAGTTCGGCCCGGGCCCGGGCCGAACCCATTAACAGTCCAGACTCCAGCTTATCTACGTCATGCCAAAATCGTCCTAAATAGGATGTTGGACTGTTAGAGGATAAATTAAAAATAGTCCTAAAAAGGCTTTTGGACAGTTGAGACGTTGCTCGTCTACATCAGAGTACAAGTGTGTTATAAATAAATAAATAAATATTACTGGACATTTCACACAACATTATCTAGCATAAAAGCATTATCTTGCATTTCAAACCCAATCGACATAATATTATTGAATGTTGACATCTTTTTGAATACTTAAATACTATTGCATGTCCAAAATGGATTCAATGTGTGACACCTATTCTAGTATAATTACGACCTACTATGTACCATCATTGTTGCAATAAAGATTATGAATTATTATGAGTTAGTCCCAAGGTAAGCAGAGCTTGTGTTATGGGTACTAGACAACTGATATACTTAATACAATATATTTCATAGATAGGTATGGAAGTGTATTGCGTGACTTTTCAAATTGGTGGAAATTGTCCACCAAAGTTTTTGTTAAACGGACAACGTTTCACTAAAACATGACTTGACTGTGACTTGGAAGGATTGTATTGTTGCAAATCATTTTGAAAATACGATAATTATTCTTGAAAACGGTAGGTAAATGCACAAACTGTGCGACGCCAATTAAAAAAAACCACAAAAATAACTCTCCTGTTGTGGCATGGCAATCGGTTAGAAATCTAAAATTAGTAAGTTATATCGGAGCAACTAGCTTCAGGCTATTATTTACACAAGTACTTAGATCGCAAAGCAAATTTACACGACTAGGCAACGGTCCTATCATAATTTACGAATGTGTCGCATAGAAACGGCTTTGTTTGTCGAGCGAGACGACGCGTGTGAACTTTAGGGTCTGTGGCGTTATCGTGACGTGTAGTCGTTGAGAGACTCGGATGCGATCAAGTTGTTGAGTTGTTTTGTTGAAGAATGATTACTGTGAAACGCTGGTAACCAACCTTCATACAAAAAATCAAACGAGCACTCGCGTTATTCTTCCGAGGGAACGAAGTTTTGTAATAAAATTAGGTACCTATCTGATGTTAGAATCCAGGTTTTAATCTGAGTAGTTCCTGATAGATTCCTTGATCCCTTGGCTATGATCATGTGGATTTTCTAGCTATGTATCGAATTTCATCAAAATTGCCCCAGCCGTTTTAGCGTGAAAGCTCAACTGGCACGACAAACATACAAACAAACAGACAACGTTTCAGTATTGTTTAACTGTACGGGTTTGTGTTCAATAACAAAATTGCAACTAACAATGAGAAAACTGAGAGGATAATTTGAGTGTAAACGTAAAAACCAAATAAGACGAAAGTTCTCCATAAGTGTGGCTTTACACTTGAAAAAATAGTAAAATGATACGTAAAAAGCATAAATTTATAAAAGCCTTTCAAAATATATGCAGCTTGCTTACTAGAAAGCTTCACAATCTAATGAAACAAATGACGCGTGAATCAAATACCTGAAATCATTACTACGAAAATGAAGTGCCTCGGGCAATCTACTTTCGTGACCGACCATCTCTTTTTCACTCGGTCGCAATCATACTTCTGTTTCGAAAAGACGAAGCTTGCCAAGGCGAATTACTTTCGTAGTAGTATCTGTATGAAGTTGACAAAATACCGAGAGGTGCGAAGGTCAAATCCACAGTCCTCAGACTGGCTCAGACAGCCATATACGTAGTGAGGACTTGGGACATTCACTGCCAGACGTTTGCCCATCTGTCTCCATGCAGCAGACTGATATTGCGGTTCGCATTAGCGCTCATAATAACAATAAAGACAGTGTGGCAAATCGGTATTTATTGCGGCTATTTCGATGTGACATTAAATTACTCACACTACGTATAGTAACGTTATATTCACGGCTAAGGCTGACCTCATTCAAGACCGACACGAATTGTTTGTCAGATAAAAAGCATTTGAAAAGAACTTCGAATGATTGCAGACTATGACGGTTTTCAAGTCTTCTCTGGTGAGAATAGACAATCTACAGTGTAGATATTTGTTGTCTACCCTCTCGAGAAATATCTCTAGCCTATAATGTCATAGGTAGAGACGGCTGAACTCATTCAAAACCGACACGAATCGTTTGTGAGAAAAAAGCATTTGAAAAGAACTTCGAATGATTGCAGACTATATGACGGTTTCCAAGTCTTCTCTGCCGAGAATAGACAATCTACAGTGTAGATATTAGTCGAGAGAGTAGTCTACCCTCTCGAGACATATCTCTAGCCTATAATGTCAAAGGCTTACCACATTCAAGACCGACACGAATCGTTTGTCATAGATAAAAAGCATTTGAAAAGAACTTCGAATGATTGCAGACTATATGACGGTTTCCAAGTCTTCTCTGCCGAGAATAGACAATCTACAGTGTAGATATTAGTCGAGAGAGTAGTCTACCCTCTCGAGACATATCTCTAGCCTATAATGTCAAAGGCTTACCACATTCAAGATCGACACGAATCGTTTGTCAGATAAAAAGCACTTGAAAAGAACTTCGAATGATTGCAGACGGTTTCCAAGTCTTCTCTGCTGAGAATAGACAATCTACAGTGTAGATATTTGTTGAGAGAGTAGTCTACCCTCTCGAGAAATATCTCTAGCCTATAATGTCAAAGGTAGACGGCTGACCTTATTCAAGACCGACACGAATCGTTTGTCAAATAAAAAATCATTTGAAAAGAACTTCGAATGATTGCAGACTATGACGGTTTCCAAGTCTTCTCTGCCGAGAATAGACAATCTATAGTGTAGATATTTGTCGAGAGAGTAGTCTACCCTCTCGAGACATATCTCTAGCCTATAATGTCAAAGGTAGACATAAACATGTTTATTTCCCTCGATGACGATGCGTGACGTAGACTTTTGTCGCGAGGGAATAGCATAGAAACTTCTTCTTGAGATCGCTTTAGTAGAAATGTTGACTTCATGCAATTATGTAATTTTTCTCAACCCGTCCTTCGACAAAACTGTTGTTTTCGGTGCTGGGGTTTGTTTTTTTAGCATCTAAAACAACCCGTGTTTTTTAGGGTTTCGTACACGAAGGGTAAAACGGGACCCTATTACTAAGGCTTCGCTGTCCGTCTGTTTGTCTGTCCGCCTATCACCAGGCTGTATCTCATGTGACGTGATAGTTAGACAGTTGAAATTTTCACAGATGATGTATTTCTGTTGCCGCTATAACAACAAATACTAAAAAAAGAATAAAGTAAATATTTAAGGGGGCTCCTCCATACAAGAAACGTGATTTTTTTGCTGTTTTTATAGATAATGGGCAACGGAATCCTTCGTGCGCGATCGCTCTCAGAGCTAAGTTAAATTTTTATACATATAAAGGCACAGAATAAATAATAGATAAAGGCCGGAGACGTTGATAGCTGATTGATTCATTTCGGAGATAACGTCACGTCACGTGGCGCGGCGCGACAGATTTTATAACCGAAGGTTTTATGTTATCTTGAGCTATAAAGAGATCGAATTCTCGACTGCGTGGTATTATCGCTCTAATTTGAAACACTATATTTAGTGAAAACTTCACCCACCTTCATTCGTCTCACTCAGAGATACGCGCTGAGCCTCGAGTCTGCAAATTTGACAAGCAAACTACACACACGGGGGTGTTGTGTACACTACACGGATTTTAGCATGGAGAATCCGAATAGCGCCCCTAGCGGGCACCTTGAGAACCTCAAATTCCATACTAAAATCCGTGTAGTGAACACCTCACGCCCGTGTAAGTTGCTTGTTACATTTGCAGACTAGCCCCTCTGAGGGGCAAGTCCAAGTTTACACACACCATCGTAACGATGATCGTAACGACGAGTGTAGGTGTATTGCGTGGTAGCTAGTTATTATGTTATACACGTACGATCGTCGTTACGTTCACCGTTACGATGGTGTTTACAAAACTCCGACTAGGGCCTCTGATCGAATACGTTCACTTTCGAATCGCCATTTTTGTTTTTGAAAATGTTGTGATACACCTTTATACTTGTGGTAAATTGGTTGCTAAATAAACAAATTATCATGTTTTATTTAAAGAACAAATAGTGCTCGTTTGTTAGAATAGTATTTCACTATTTATATCATAATTGCACTGTGTCAATCTTACAATTTCACTGTTTAAGTATAACGGCACAGAATAAATATTAGTATAGATACAGAAGATTCACTTCGCGATAAATTTATATATAAATAGCGACTCTTGCTGGGACCCAACTAAGTGCAATTCAGCTCGCATTAGCGCTCAATGCCTATCGCGATATTCACCTAAACATTCCCGCTCTCTTCTAACGCGTAACTCAGTCGCTGTCTGGCGCGGAGTGATGTGGATCGAAAGGGTTGTCGACGTAACTAATAAAAAATAAAATAAACCTTCCGTTATGTAGGTAGTCAGCATGAACGACCTCTGTGGGGCGGCGGGCGAAGCTCGGTCTGCGACGCAGGAGGTTGCGGGTTCGATTCCCGCCTTGGAATAAATATTTGCGCGATCGCAGGTATTTATTCAGGGTGTTCTGGGTATTTTATATGTGTAATAAAAAATATCTATCTATGTAATATATTGTTATTAAGTATATTAGTTATCTAGTACCCATAACACAAGCTCTGCTTAGCTTGGGGCTAGATAATGTTGTGTGAACTGTCCAGCATTATTTATTTATTTATTATTGTAGTACAGATTACATATAAGTTACTCAGTAACGTGCAAGACAGCTAGAAGAGGCGGTACATCGTGCCGTAACCACAGATTACTTAATAGCTTGATCGTCATATTATTATGAACTGAACTCGCTCTAAATACCTACATAAAGTACCTACCTCGTACCTATTTTCATTTTCAAATACATATTAGGTACATATTATTTACCTACGAATTACGTAAGTACCGTATGTTATAATCAATATTATTATTATGTAGAAATAAAGTCGGTAAGTACTTATTTATGTAATTTAGAGCGATTCCGAAGTAAAGTCTAACTAAGCACGTAAGTAGATCGGTATCTAAATTGAAGTAATTACTTAGATATTTCCAACCTAGATCATTGAAATATATGCTGTATGCACATGAAATACCACATATAAACGGCATTACTTCCATAATATGCCATTCCATATTCCATTCAATCAAATAACTTGCATTTCATCGTCCGTAGGCAATGCAAAAAAAATTCTTTGTTTGTTAACTACTGCATCCACTTACAGCACAATATGAACGCGACGTCATATTTGCGCGGGCAACGTGTTGCACGAGTGCTCAGCCGTGCGTCCGACAACCCACTGTCACTTGTTCCGTTCACGGAACAGCCTAGCTGTAGGCTAATAACACGCGACCTTTAGCGAGTGGCGGTACCCTGATAACGGTTTATCCAAGTATAAAGTGTAACGGTTTGCTTGTGGTCCTAGGATTTTGTATACAAAGTCCTAGGACCACCAACCAAATTAACACAAAATAACTCAAAACAATAATAGGAAAAGAAATAAAATAAAAGTAGACGTCGTCTCTCTTCGAAAATGGTGAGAAGAGTCCTATTACCTACCTATGTGTTGAAACCACGGTCGAATTGTAGAAATCCTTGGACTCGTTTACTTGCCAAAAAACATAGTATCACGTAAGGAGGATGCCCGTAAACGCGGTAAAGCAACGTACACCGAAATAAAACCGACCTTCCGTTACATACGCCCATATACGCATGCCCATGAGTCCAGGAAATTGCTGGACGTATACGCAAACGGCGTATTAAGTAGCCGCCACAGATGATAAACAGTTGACAAGAAGTACTAAAGGCACAGAAAAAAAAAGAAAAAAAAAATGCTGGACAGTTACACAACATTATCTAGCCTCAAGCTAAGCAGATCTTGTGTTATGGGTACTAGATAACTGTTATACTTAATACAATATATAACATAGATAGATATGTTTTATTATACATAGAAAATACCCAGAACACCTGGAACAAATATCTGCAGATCGCACAACTATTTGTTCCGAGGCGGGAAACGAACCCGCAACCGCCGGCGTCGCAGGCGAACGTTCGCCCACCGCACCACAGAGGTCGTCAACTAGCCGTAAACAGCTAGTTTACTTCTCTATTATCAGACACTATGGCTCTAAGTAATGACTTCCATCCCGTGGGAATATTCATTAGTGATACCAATCTTCGACCATGCATTGGTCGAAGATACCAATGACCTTATTACAAGCCGATGCTGTTATTTTTTTAAATGTCTTTCTAAAAAAATGTGCATGTTGTAACCAAATGGGTTGATCACGTTGGTTGAGGCAGAAAAAACGGAAAAAAAAGAAAAGAAAAAAAAGCGTATGGATCCTCCTTGGTGTGGCCGTAGTGTATTATAATGGGAAAAAGTTATTTTATAACACTATTTAGTTATAGAATAAGTGTTATAATTTAATTCTATTTTTAAACTTCGGTATAATGTTTATAAAGTATGTCAATATAAACTCATTTTGAAGTTTATAATTCGAATTTTACATGAGAGTAGATTTTATGTTATAACTTATACGTATAGCGAATGAGCATCATAATGCATAAAATAGTACATATTCTGTATTAAAATATAAACGAATTAACTAATATAAATAATCAAGTGAGCATCGAAATAATTATAGTCTTCAATTTGTATTTATTTTCCTATATTATATTTATGAAGATAATAATTACCTGCCTTGCTGATCGTAAATAATTTACTTACAAAATTAAATGTATGATACTTGTAAATTAAATTTAATGAACGTTATGAAATTGAATAGATACATTTATTTATACAGAGCTTACTTATTTGAGCCTTTCGGGGTCGAGACTCTGGGTCTGTGGGGTTCCGGGGCCCTTCGCGTTTTCAAAATTATTTCAGGGCATCTGGTCGAAGCGACGCGTGACCCGAGAGCTGGCTCTTATCTGGCTCAACGCATTAGTATTGCCATTCAGCGTGGCAATGCAGCCAGCATCTTAGGGACGCTTCCGTCTGGTAGTGATCTGGATCAGTTGATCAACTGTTTCATATGTATTTTGTACATACCTTGTAATATTGTTTCTGTTAATGGAATAGATAGATGATGAGGTTAGTACTTAAATAAACGCGGAAGAGTAATGTGTTGTTGAACTACATTTCGTGCTTGGAGTTTTAGCCACAAGTAACTGCTTTAGACTCTCGCTTATCTTTGTTAGTTTCATTTTTAGGATTCCGTAACAAAATTACGGATCCCTTATGGATTCGTCATGTCTGTCTGTCTGTATGTCTGTCTGTCTGTCCGTGTATGTCACAGCCACTTTTTTCCGAAACTATGAGCTTGCTGTTGAAACTTGTATCTATGGATAGGTCTTCAAAAATGATATTGAGGTTTCTAATATTTTTTTTTTTCAAAACTGAATAGTTTGTGCGAGAGACACTTCCAAAGTGGGAAAATGTGGGTCCTCCCCCCCCCCCCGTAACTTCTAAAATAAGAGATTGATAAAACTAAAAAAAATATATGATGTACACCATGTAAAATTCCAACGAAAATTGGTTTGAACGAGATCTAGTAGGTAGTTTTTTTTTTATACGTCATAAATCGTAAACCATCCTAGAACTTTTATATTATGTTACTTGCTGTGCTACTACGGAAACCCTCATGGGCGAGTCCGACTCGCACTTGGCTGCTTTTTTTATATATGTAGCTATTCTGTGAGAATGTGTGGATAGAATATGTATGTTAGAATTTAGTCGTTGAGTATTGGTCATTATGCGTCAGAATCTTATTGATGTATGTAGGTAGGTAACTACGTACACTAAGTGCTTTCAAATCTACTGCATTATTCTCAAACACATCAAAATGTCCATCATTCGAAACTGGTTCCAAATTGTTGTTAGTGTATCACTTCAAAATCACTAACCGCTTACCAAATCATATTATCTCTCCATCGTATAGATATTCAAATAAGATTTCATATAATTTTACTAGTCGGAGTCGACGTAAATCTCCTTTAGTTTCTATGAACATAAATATCCCGTCCTTTGCGCTGCTTAGTTTTATATTCGTCCGACCAGTGGAGGGACGATATTGTATGATGATAATATATATGAGGAGATTAGTGGAGTTATATTTTTATGATCCTCTCGTAAATCATTATCTTATCTGTACAAGCTTGACGGTCAAAAGAGTTAGTTAAACGCTAAAATTGAAAGTTGAGCAAAAAAAAAGAAAAATAAAAATGTTTTATTCAAAAGCTTTTGTTAATAATATCTTGTTTTTAAAAAAAATAAGGTATAAAGTAAAAAAAAAAATGAGAATTATATATTTTTCAATACAAACTTTTATAAATTAGTGATCGTAAACGTGTGCTGATCAAAATAAGCCTAAAACACGGCTAGTCTACTATTATCCATCGTGGAGTTCCGTTGTCCACCAACCAGTTGTTGTCTCCATCATCAGATCAGCGCGCTGTCACCATCATATTGTATTGTCAACGGAACTTGACAGGTATGCCAAATTTCAGCTCAATCGGTTGAGGGTAACTGCTTTAAAATTCAGTTGCAAGATTCCACCCAGGCAAACATACATTGCAAGTTAAATAAAAGCTTGTAAAAAACTTACGTAGCGATCTACGCTTCCCTAAAAATCTGACACCAATTTCTGTACACTATCAAATTTTAGTGTCATATTCCAGACTCATCTCAAGTGGCAAAGGTTTTACGATCCGGCTTGTCCAATAGTTAAACTACAATGTCCTTAATAACCACTATAATTACGGGTTTATATATTATAGCGTAAGTAATTTGCGCGAAGCTTTATTTCTAAAACTTCGCGCTTGTTGATGTGTCTGTTACCTCGCACTCTATACATTCTACATTAGTAACCGTCTTAGTTTCCGTTGTTGGTACGTAAGACTCTTTTATTAAAGACCAGTGTAATTCAAGGCAGGTGTTTGTTTCCTATTAGTTTTAAACGTCTATTAGTGTAAGTACACTGCACACTGTAATATGCGGCGCGCCCGACCCTCTTACCCCGCGACCGTCCTTCTAAATGTGCTTCTAATTATACAGCCCTACTTTTAACTAATAACCCGCCAGTGGTAATTACTGCTATATTTGGCCTTACCATAGTATTATTGAACATTTCAAAAGACCCTTCGTTATGACTATGACACGGTTCGTTCTTTAGTGTTGTCATTAGGTTATTAGTTTTCTTATGCTTTTGTTTTCTATCCATTCTCCATCCGAGCGAGCCGAGTTTTATCTCTGCACGAATAGCATTAGTTAAATTTTACTCAACTTTGGCAACGTAACCGTTTCTTTGAATCGAAGTTTCTTCGACGATACTTCGCTAAATTAATAAAGTTTTAATTGAATTCAGGTTGAAAGCAATTTTACGTTGATGTCAACTCAGATCTTTCCAGTCTTTAAACTTTTTAAGAGGATGAAAACAATCTTGAAGCTTGTCACTTATTTGGAAAATAATATCTGTCCGGTGGCCAACGTTCGGTCACGTGTTTGCGATGCCTTTGTCCGTGTGACAGAAATTCTCGGGGCTTTTGTGATCCCGATAGCTATCTCCGACATCCCGAGGAGAATTTCTCGCTAAATCACCTCCGCAGCCGTCATTTCTTTGAAATATCCTGTCTGCCGCGCCACTGGGCTGACAACTGTGTCCAAGAGAGGGCCGAAACAGATAATACTTTGTCATATTCGCAGTATATTTCATAACGTGTGAGGGTACATTAACGCGCTTAGAGCTCTCGTGTTCACACTCTCAGTCCCGTCACGACCGACGCAAATGTCTGTAAATCAGAGTTACGCTTTCTTTGCTCCGTAGGATTTATGGCGGAAGGCTCGACGCTTCGCCGTGTATCTTCACGGCTTTATGCTCCCCTGGTACTCACATCTGCGAACTATTATTACATAAAATTGAGTCTCAAAACGTTTCGCTGTTTACAAAGCATTTTATTTCAATCGCATTGAACGAAGCAAAATAAACAAGTGATGCTCGAACATCACGTTTCACGATATTTATAAAATACACCCATCATCTCAGTGCAAAGCGCCCCGGGTGAAATAAAACGGCTCGAATATGACAGGAATAAATGAGACGTCTTGTATTTGAAATAGTGCGACGATAGTGAGGGCAATCGATCACGGGAACTCGCACGAATTGCAACATTTATATAGATCCGTCCCGGGCTTTCCCACTTTTATCCCGGCGGAAGATTTATATTCACGCGCGACACCTTCGCCCTTTGAAGTTGCGAGATGGGGGAATAAATTCCGACCGAGCTTCGCGCGCGTTGATTTTAATTAAAATGCTATGAGGTTTAACGGTTTATTACTTTCAGAAGGAATTGTTCAAATTCCATAATTGTTTTGATGAATCAGAGGTGTTAAAGATAAAGAGAGTAGCGCGGAGAGCTTTACGGAAGCCATTGTGAGCTGGCTCGAGTGTGATCTCCCACTTAATCCGTCGGAGTCGGATAACAACGCTAACAATGTGATAAAGCGGCCCCGGACACGTCGCGCTCGCAATAACTATAAACTATCAACCGCAAACGTCTGTCTGCCATCTTGTACCCAGAGTGTATGGAATATCCACCTCTCGTTCACATCCCGCTGTCTCCCTCCTGCTTCGGGCAGAAGGGCGCGGAACATTGGGTTCAAATTTGTCTGATTCAATAACTTATTTTTCTCAGCTAACTGTCGTATCAACATCATTGCTTAGTATATATCTTTGATTAGGTTCCAAGGAACAGAAATGTTTACTCCTTGTTAGAGCTTGTTAGCTACTAAACCCAATTTTTTATATCTCAATTTAAATTTCACTAAAAGATCTTTATCGATAGATGTCTCATTAGTGTATTATTATCCATTATCATAACTTTTCTGTATTCTCTATGCATATATATGTATACAAGTAGTTTTGTTAATATCGTACTATACTAAATTATTTATCCAACTTGCTTGTTTCAAAATGTTTAATCAATGCGACGCGCTCTGTATTTAATAATGAGCGCCGTGCCCGTCCGTCTGCGCAGCCTAAGTTTGAATAGCTCTCGAGTTTCATATTCTCCTGGTATTGGAGTTTAAATTACACGAATTAATCTAGACGGGTAGCCCCTCCGTCTCTGGGGAAGAAGCTTACGGGGTCCATAACATTCCTTGTATTTTTGAATTCCCTATACTTATATCAGACTTTAAACTGGGTTATTTCTTTGTTGCGTGCGTTCTCCGCTAGTAGAGTCATGCTTTGAAACCCGACCACTGCAAACTGAACCTCCTCCAAAATGTGTAAAGCTGCTGCTATATTTCTTTTTAATTCTATTTTGTTCAAGTTTTAATTAACCGTATCATGCTTTTAAGTATTTAACTTTGAACAAGTCAAATAACTGGCCTCTTTGTGCTCGCATTTCGAGAATCACTCAAAGAAATGTTTTAGTGATTCAATAGGTGAATTAGTATGGCGTTCACAGAGCACTTTCTCAATGGCGCGATGTCGCATGAATTATTGATGTAGCGGAGACGCAGGCAGCCAGACGCGCTCGCGACATCTCCGCACACCATTTTATTGTTATAAATTGTATTATTCTCTTTTTTCTGCAATTTGTATTCGTACATCAGAAATTCCCTCAGTTTATTGGCTCTAATCACGTTATAACTGCCCACAGAACCGTATTTATTCCCGCTAATTTACACGAGTTGGCCGTTGCATTTCAGAGCGATAAAACACTTAATTGAAATCGTGCCAAGGGAAGCTATCAAAATCATTGAAGTCTACTTCAAAACTGATACGATTGAATTGTAAAAAGAGCAACATTAAACGAACGTGTTATTCAAGCCCATTATTGAAATAACAGTCGTTGCGAGAGAGCGACGTAATTTGAAACTCGTCTCGCATCGTTTATTACTCGAAGTGTAATGTCATGCATTTATTAAGAGTTTTGAACTGAGGAACGAGGCTGGGAGACTCGGGGCCTGTAGCTTGCAGCAGGAACGCTCCGTCCGTCACCGTTGACAGGCTCTCAAACTGTTAATTAATTACACACATCGTCGGTTTGCGCGCTTTTTCCGCCTCGTAATGGATATGGCTACACACGTACGGTAATAAGTACATACGAAGATACGCGCGGTGCGACGAGTCGGTTGGGTTCACGCACGAATGCCTCCAGAAGTGCGGAGGGTAAGCCGATACGTGGTGGTGTGGTTGTGTGCGGGGGCCTGTTTTTATTCTTGTATGTGTGGCAGCTTTATGGTCTTGGGCGCTGATGGCCGCGGCGCGGCGGCGCGTCGCGTGTTGTAAGCCGCTGCTATTTTTCGAGAGCCCGGCTTGCGTGCTCAACGTCGTTTTTGCGCTCTCTTTGTTTTATTGTTTTCGTCGACTACAGAAATGAGCTGCACCGTCGTTATTGTTCACTCGGCTCTTGTCTTCGGTTCGTTCTGCCTCTCCGTGGGCTATTTCTCTGATTCCTTTACGTTATAATAGCATTATTTAAATGCCGTAATAGACCACGGGTTTTGCCTTGTTAACTCTCTATTCAAGTGTTTTTGTCCGCCTCTGCTCGAGTTAATTGTTTTGTTGAAACGGATGATGAAAAACTTGACATGGTCGGTAGACGTTGTAAACTAATTATTATAAGCTTTTGAAATTTGGACATTAATTGAGTCGAAGTTCGAACACATTTCCATTAGGACGTTAACGATCGCGGCCCGTATAAAGACGGAGAGCTGATATTTGCATATGCTAATATCTGTCGTTTTCATGCAAATACTGGCTTGGTGTATTACAGACGGCTTAATGGTACTTACACTGCCTCTAAGATCCCTCGGGTGCTACGGTTACAGGCGTATTAGTGCTTAATAGTTCGAGTAGCTTATTGAACGCGACTCATTATTAATTTGAGTGACATGATGTTTGTTTAAAACTGCTTAAAGATATTCTTTGTAAAGGCATATAAAACGAAATAGAGTGTCTACCACGGAGGCGCGATTCGTGCCAGATGTTACCTGCTCAGCGAATAACAATAAATGTATTGTGTAGAATATTGTACACGCAAGACGCAATCGAAGCGCTCGAACCAAACAGGTTTCACGGAGTAACAAAAATGTCAATCATGTTAAACAGAATCGAGATATGTTTTTGCCTCAAGCTTGTCAAGAGCAACGATAATAACACTTGGAAGTACCTAATTGTGGTGTCATTACCGTATGCGTGTGTTGTTATTATACATTAGCATAACCACATCTCATTTCGAATAATAAACACGTTTTATAATGGCATTGTTGGGCTTCATTTATATTGTAATTTATTGTATGTTAAGATTTTTTTAAACTATTTGATTCATTGTTGTTGGGTTATTTACTTAGAAATCTTGGGAAACGAGTTGTTTGGAGCGAGTTGTGAACATTGCTAATTTACGGTTTTTAATTTATTTCTGTACTGCACGTCAAATGCCTTTTTATTCCTTCGTTACAAACATTTCGAACACCGTTGGTCATATTTCTTAAAATGTAACTAGAACTACTTACCGTCGTACCTACGTTAGCTTTTATAGCTATGTTTATGTTAACCTTATCGCGTATGAGGTGCTAAGTACCTAATAGCTCCGGCATTTTGTTGGAGCCGTGTGACAATCGTGATTCTTATTATTCTCGATACCTAATACTTTATTTACTAATCTAAAACACTGGTCAGCTTTGCATTAACAAAAAATAGAACCTATTCATTACAAGAACCTAGTTAAATATATTATAATGACTGAAGTGTACTAATTACAATAAAAAATAACGCTTTGCTAATTATGGTGACGACATTATCGGTTTCTCAATCGGTTTACCTACTTCACACTTGATTACTCTGCGAAATAATATCTTAGATACCACAGAATAGATCCCTAAAATATTAACGTGTATTATTTTTATTCATCGCACGATAAGATATCTTTTTCATTTACAGTTCTTATCAGAAGATAAAATGAACGCGTAAAAATATGTTTTCTGTTAGTAATTCAGAAACAAATCGGACAACAAAGTAGTTTATGCAAGTACTTTGTTTTATTACCAGATCCATAAAAATTATGAGCTCTGGAACAAAGTACCGAACATCATTTTCTTATAACCGAGATGCTGATCTGAAGATGCGGTATCTCGAGTCAAATGCTTAGTTGCTCAAAGAATTATCCACTGTCGATGTAGACAATAAACTGGTCGTGTCGGTCTCGCCGCAGCCTCCGGGCGATAACATCTCCACTCGCTGTACAAATAGCGCTATTAACCTTAACACCGCTGAACGCGTCATGTTGAGAGCCGCTGGACTTCCCTCCCTCTCCAACGCACGTCGAAAATGCTCCGTTTCAGTCGCACCAGCTTCTAAGCCAACATGTTTTAAAATAAGCGCTGGGCGAGCGATGAATTAAATTGATAAGCCGACTCAGACTACCTACGTGACATAATACGTAGTAATTGATAAAGCCAACATTATTCGCGCGGGCGGTGCAGACCCAGTTTATGGAGATATTATCTATTGCTAGACGCGAACTCATCGTTCCATTGAAGCTTCCGTTAAATCTACGGACGAAAATAGGGCATGAGCGACATGACATTCTATGTGTGTATGTTCAAGTGTGATGGCACGTTTTACTGCTCTACTACACTACTTCATTACTCTACGTATATGAGCTGGCTTCCTAAATCTGTGGTATTTGTTAATTTATATGCTTCGAATCGACTTTTGTTCTCAGATAGGTAAGTATATCTTTTATCGTAGTTTAAACACACACATTTACATAATAATATACAGTGGTGGCCATATAATTAAGAACGCTGATATAAAGGGAAGATTTTTTCCAACTAAGATGCAAAACTAATTGTATGCATTTGTTTTTATTTCTTTCGGTATCGTAAAACATTTCCATATTACCACTGTATTAATTGATACACATGATTGGCTAAAAATCAATAGGCAAACTTTTTACACTACTTTTAAACAAAGTATTCCTTATTACTGGCTGGTCACGTAATTAAGAACGCTAAGTAGTTTATACCTTTATTCAAATTTAAATAGAGAACACTCAGTCGATTTGTTACTGTTTGTATAATTTTGGCGCCATTACGTGCTGTAAAAGATTAAAGGTGATTGCTTCTTTAGAAAAAACAATGGGAAAAAATAAAAGTTGTGATAAATCTACAAGGAAAGTAATAATAAAACTTCGCCGGAAGAATTGGTCTTATAAAAAGATAGCCGACCATCTGCAATGTTCAGAAACGATGGTTTTCCACGCTGTAAAGCATTTTGCTACGTATCAAACTACTTCGAATGTTCCACGTGTACCTAAACAGAGAAAAACAACTCCTCGAGATGACCGAAACATCGTTCGTATGGCAAAACAAAATCCTTTTAAAGGGTCCAATGAGCTTAGAAAATAATATTTTGGTGAAAACAACCCATCAGCAATCTCAGCACGCACTATTCGAAGACGTTTGGTAGAAGAAAAATTGCACGGTAGGATAGCAAGAAAGGTACCCATGTTAAAACTTTGCCACAGGCAAGCCCGGCTTGCATTTGCGAGAAAGTATGAAAACTGGACTGTGCAACAGTAGAAAAATGTACTTTTTTCTGACGAGACGAAAATAAACAGAGTATGTTCTGATGGAAAACGATATGTACGACGTCCCCCGAATACAGCATTCGACCCAAAGTACACGAAAGTTACATTAAAGCACGGTGGTGGAAATGTGAAAATTTGGGGTTGCTTTTCTGGACATGGTGCAGGACCTGTAAAGTTGATAGAAGGTAACATGGATCAGTTCCAATACAAAAATATACTGGAAGAAACAATGCTACCATACGCTGAAGACGTTCTACCGGTCATTTGGACATTCCAGCATGACAATGATCCAAAGCACACTGCACGCACCGTAAAGGAATTTCTTACAGCGCAATTAGTTTCTGTCTTAGACTGGCCTGCTAACAGTCCAGATCTAAACCCAATAGAGAATCTGTGGTTTGAAGTAAAGAAAAAGGTTTCAAATACAAAGTGTGGAAATTTAAGAGAGCTGTATGACGTTTTTTTAGAAGAATGGAACTCTATTTCTCTTGCGAAATGTCAAAAATTAATAGAGTCCATGCCTCGCCGGTGTAAAGCTGTAATTAAAAGCCGTGGATATGCTATTAACTATTAATTTTAGTTAAATATTTATTAAATTTCTTTTTATATTTCCTGTGCTACATAATATTGTGATTTTTTTAATCTAAGTGTCATACAAAACAATTCCCGAGCAGTTAAATAAATCGTTCTTAATTATTTGTCCAGTTTCAGTACTATTTGAATGTGTTACTTTGATAAAATCAATAAAATGTGCAAAAAATAGTTAGCGATTTCATACTTTATTCTTAAGTCAGGTTGCTCTATTAATGTGACTATTATATAACATAACTAGTTGATTCTCAGAAGGTACACATCTCTGTGTATGATACGATTTAAATAAAAAACTTCTAGAACTTCAAATCGTTCTTAATTATATGACCACAACTGTATATAGCGTTGTTGCCCAATAAATAAGTTTAAACGTTTGCCTTCAGAATTAAATTATTCTAACCCTAATTTAAAGGTAAATATAATAAATCACCAACCTGGATACGAGTAAAATGTATTTGCAAATTGAACTTCATGACTGACAGTTCTCTAATGAGTCTCGGCTCTAATTGAGTAAGTATTTTATAAGCTTCTACTTATACTAAGTTATTGGCAGGTTGGTATCAGTCTGACTACTTCATCTCTAGTAGGAATACTAGTGTCTGGTATTACATGTGTCTTACAATATCACTTCGCCATCCCATAAACACCTTAACATACATGGATGACATATTTTCGATCTGCTTCATAAAGCTCTATTTGACCATACTGTAATCCTTCATTGACTGTGTTTCTTATGAATAAATTATGACATGGATTAGTATAAATGTCTCCGTATAATCATACCTGAATTACGTATTCATCAAGTGTTTGAACATCAAAGGATTCGTATCTAGTTTAATTAGTAGTTGATTGATGTTGATTTGACACCGCTCTAAGCACATCAAAGCCTGGTATAACTCAATCAACTGATATAGATAATTTACTATTATCACATATTAATGTATGTATTCTAAGGACAAATAACAACAATACGTGCAGCGGTGAATCATTTCCATTTGATAATGGTGCCGTGGCAGCTATTCAGGGTAATTTGTATGCTGAAAATTATATATACATGCATGTAATTCGTCAAATATCAACGCACGCTCTGATCTTCGGTATTATAAAATGTTTTTTATCAATCTCGAGCTCATTTTTATATGGAAGGAAACTCGTCCGTCCGCTCGTAAAAGCCGATGCAAGGAAGAATTAGAGATGTCATGTCCGCTTTCTTTGCGCTCGCTCCGATCATAATTTCATTTTCTCCACCGGGGTAACATGAGGCAACGGAGCTCATTTCATAACCCATAATGTGCTCGCTCCGTCCCGTTCTTTCACGTGCGAGGGAGCGGAGCCGGAGTCTCGTAAAACTGTACCTCGAAGAAGATTGAGCCTTACTCCCCTCTGTGTAGACGCAGTTTCGGTATTTTAAGATCTCAGTGATGTCTTCCGCCCTCGACAAACAGGCGCACTACACAAGTAGAAGTTTTCTGCTTCATTTATTAGCAGGCGAATGTCGTCTCGGAGCCAATAAACCGGGAATACTCGCCACGCCACCCTCTCCAGACGATTTATGAGTGAAACTCGCACTAATTCCACTAACAGCACTCCCCCAATTTTAATGTTAATTTTTAACAATTTAAGACTGTTTAGTGAGTTTGTTATGAGTTGAGGCGCGGCTGGTGAATTCGTTATTCCGTAGCTCGTTCGTTTCAGATTTACGCACGAAATAGCAACCTTGTAATGCGATTTTACGATTATTGTATGCCGTAGGTTCGTGTACTTGGAAATTAAAACAGGCTTTACAAACCTGAATGGTGTTTTCATTTGTGTTGAATACATTTTCATTTTTAAATCTTTGCTTAAATTTTCGTAATTGGATTTTTAATTAAAACTTGTATTGTTTGTTTTATAAACATGAATTACTTTTGATGATAGTTTGTATTTGTTTCAGGTAAGATGTCGATTCTCTTCGCATTTTGCAGCCAGCTATAAATATAGGTGTCAAGAGAGCGGTAAGCCGAGTAAATAGCAAAGGTGCTATAAATATAGGTGTCAAGAGAGCGGTAAGCCGAGTAAATAGCAAAGGTGCTATAAATATAGGTGTCAAGAGAGCGGTAAGCCGAGTAAATAGCAAAGGTATATATATTCAAACATTCTATACATATATCATATTACTATTCATAAAACATTCACACAGCGAGATGGTTTGCATAATTTAATGTTTTCAGTAACCTTTGAAAGTGACGGCTTGTTATATCAGTAGGCAATTATGGTAATATATACGACGCTCTTGTCACGAATATAGCATTAAGGTTCTCATTTCTCAAGCTATTAAGATAGATCCGTTCAACAAAATTAAATGGGATATTTTGTACGCCGTAGCACAGATTATATAATATATTAGTTACTACGTAGCTTCGTTTCTCAATAATGCGACCTCTAATTGAAACAGGTAGGTACTAATTAAACTGTTAGGTATAGTAATAAATTGCTTCCGAAGCACATGCCGTCAAAACAAAGTTATTGAATCTATAATTAGTGGTTAGTTTCAATCCAATACAATATTTCTCCTAAATAAGTCACAAGTCTACTAAATAATTAATTTAGGCTGAGGTGAGCCGTCAGCAACGTTTTCTAATGGGTATATTGTAACAGTGAAATGCTGAAATCTCGTGCTATTTTATTATTCACAACAGGGGGAATGCCTTTGATCTCCCTATATCCAGGACCGTACCCAGTTGGTAGAAGAAACAACAACAACAAGAACAAACAAGAAGTAAACAAAAAATGAAAATAAAAACTCACAAAACGCTAAAAAAAAGCATTCACTAAAACTTAACTAAAACGAAAAACAGTTTCATTAAAACTTAGGATGATATATGAGAGCTTACTTTACGGTGACTTAGTCAAAGCTTTACCTACATTAAAATTGCTAATTAGACTCTCAAAACAAGTTATTTTACAAAATTAACTAGTTTAAAACCTATTAAATTAATAGCTTGGAAAAGATAGAACGGACTAGAAACGTGGCTCAGATAGAACTACTCGTATAACTCACAAAATAGCATTGAAACCAAAGAAATAACGCATTCAAATAATAGTACTCGTAGTATACATACATTTAAAGACGATACAGAAAAGCAGACTATGTGAGTAGTTCCTTATAGATCTCTTGACATTGATGCCTTGTCCTGATATATACCTTATACCAATAATTTTGTTCCTAATAGATCCTGTCTCCAAGGGATCAGTTTAAAATGATAATTTAAAATGTTTTTTTCGTTCCTGATTGTTCCTTTTAGGCGTTTTCAAAGAAGTTTGGTACAGTCAAGCAAACAAATGTCTAGATGTATACATTATTATTAGGTCAATTAAAAAAACTAAAAAAACGTCATTGATTTCGAATGAAAAATCTCAAATTAAAACTCTCGAATGAAAAACCCTAAATTAAAAATCTCGAATGAAAAAACTCATATGTAAAATCTCAAATTAAAACTCTGGAATGAAAAATCTCGAATCAAAAATCTACTATGACTTCAAACTTGTAACACCTGCTATACAACACACGCCTTTTTCCCCGAAAAGGTAGGCAGAGCCTCAAATGGGCCAATTTTCACCGTTGGTCACTTAACACCTGCTATTAAACTAAACTATTTTGTCTTCTGTGGTTATCCTCCTTGTGTTTAATCCTTAAGGATTAAACATACTACCTATGAATTTGAAAGTATATGACCCTAACTCCCCAAACACTAGTCCTGGCTACATGTCTGCCGCCTCCCGGAATTTTCTTATACCCTCCGCTTTAATTATTTCGCCTTTGAGCCGGCTCGAGCTCGTGGAGTGAATTCTAAGAGGTTGTCACAAAATGGACTCTTAATTACGCGAACGAGTTTTATTTGTAATAATTAATAAGTTTCGTTTATTACGACTTTATACGACGCTTGGACTGCTATTGCGTTTATAAATGAATGGATGTTTGAATCTTTTGGCAATTCGTCTGTTGAGTTTGTGTTTGACATTTTAGTTTTGGGTGGATCGGGGGGGGGGGGGGGGGGGGGTCAGTGCTTTGTCGAGTGGTCAATCAGGACTGGCAGATATAATACCTATCTTGACCACACTAAACTAAGTTATTGTTATTAAGTTACTAGCAGCACCCCGCGGTTTCACCCGCGTAAGTCTCTATCCCGTGGGAATATCGGGATAAAAATGTGACTATTTCTTATTCCGGGAGTCCAGTTATCTCCATTCCAAATTTCATGCAAATCGTTCCAGCCGTTTCAGCGTGAAGAAGTAACAAACTCACACACAAACTTTCGTATTTATAATATTAGTAGGATACATTCTCTTTGCGCTATAATGCAACATACCTATACCTAACTCGTGGATAACGGGGCTGGTAACTCTTATAGAACCTGTTATGTATAGTCATATATTTAGTACTACATGAGTGAAATTGTTTATTGTCACCACTAAATAAAAACATAAAAATTGTCGGTTTCAATGAGGACATATATATTAGGATAAGTATACGTATCACAGATCTCTAAAGTTACTTATTCATAGGCATATTACATAGAGGTGTATGCTTGGATATTGCATGCTTAGGTTAGAGACACTGAGGCTCCTAGGGTAGAATGATATTCACCTACATATTCATAGCAAGATATCTGTTACGTTGTATTCTCAGTAATATTTGTTTCGAAAACAGGAAGCAATTATACATAATCTACATGAGGTAATATTAATTTGATGCTGTTTTGATGTAAAAAACATCTTGAAGCACTCGTCGAATACACAAAGCTAAAAGTCGTTTATTTAATGGTCTCTTTATTCAACAATGTACAAGTAAAGTCATAAGAAACGCGGCTGTGAACTCGACGGGACAATTTGTAATATAAAACGAGCAAAAAAGTTTTACATCCGAAGAACAACATAATAATATCTTTTTATTCCCGTTCCTTTGTATCCCGTACTCACCCTTATTTACTTTGATCTTATTTTGACAATTTGCCGAATTCCGAAATGTTTTCGTATTTGTTTCAAATATTTCTGAAATAAAATGATAAGTTATAGCGTGTTCCGTTACAGAGCTCATATATTATTTTAAAAGCTTGGTTTTATCCTTGAGCCGTATAGATGATGACAGACAATAATTTTATTGAGGAAGTTGCGCAGGTCGGTCGTTAAACCTGAATGCAGCGATCGACTTAATCCATTACGATTTTATAATGTCATAAACGTTTCACGACTTCTGTCAGTTAAAAGTTTATTTTAATTATAAAATTAAAATCTTTGATTGACTTGGAAATTTGGAACTTTTGAGACGAATACGACGCGAGACGGCTTTGGGGAAGTTCTTAATATAATATTCATCCGACGCTGTTTGCTAAGTGAGATAATAAAATAAACGCGAATATAACTTTTAGCTTTCGTAATATTCTGGGAATAAAGCCACAGATAATGCAAACCGAGATCTGAAAGCTTCCAGGAATTATTCGACACGCGACACAATTTCTGAGCAAAATGCTTCCGAAAATCAGTCATCAAATGAGCAGAATACTTTGTAAGTGGTCTAATTACGTAAATCTTATTTTTGGAAAAATATTTTTAATATTTTTCAGGCAAACAGTTAATGAATAACTCTAAATATGTAAAATCATCTGACGTTCTAGGGTAGGATTACTAGGAGTAAGCTGATTAGTCGGTATCGTGATAACTAGGAAATTTGTAAATAGACCACCTGAGCTGCTGACATAGAGCTGACGGTGAGAAGGAGTATGATAACATAAGACACAACGGCCAGATACATAGTCCTGAATTCCTGATCTCTACTAAACACCCAGACCCAGAACAAATATTTACAGATCATACAAAATTTGTCCTGCAGCGGAAATCGAACCTTTCGCATCACAGCCAGCTTATCGCCCGCAGCGCCACCAGAGGTCGTCGAACTAAAGAAAATCGAAGTAACCAGCGGCGATGACACGAATTTTGCTTTATTCTAAGAACATTTATTCAGACAGATTAGGCAAATGTAACGAATACCAAGAAATAAGCCAGCTTTCCGCAAATAACGTGGTAAGTCTCTTTTCTATTTCTATTTTCTAAGTCGAAGTTAAAATCAGCTCAAGTAGCAAAAGCATTACAGGAAAGTGAGCTGCGAAGTTAGCTCGCGAATTAACCGATAGAGGGCACGTAATCTTGTTATCGACCGACTGTGCGAAATAATACGGGCTTCCGATTGGACTAACTTTTTTGAAATCACGTTGCTTGTTCGATTTTGGTACCCTTGGTACGTTTTTAATTCAAAATTACTTATTAATTATATTAAACAATTTATCCAAAGAATTAACTGTTTATTAATGTAATAGCGTGACTCTGCTTGCCAAACCTGGCGTCCCTGAAGGACTCTTAGGCCGAGATAAATATATCTTACTTAACACGTACTAATGCTTATCATTATCCCTGTCACTTTCACACATGTCAAATGACGCGAGCTAGAGAAGGACAGATACAATGCTAAGCATTAGTACGTGCTAAGTAATGTCTATTTATGTCAGCCTTAGATTTGCCCAATCACTACACTATAAAGTAAGAATAAACTTACATTTCAAGAATGTACCTTTCTTGTCGTCACAGGGAGCACTAGAGGCCGTGCCAGACCATCATCCAGGTGTGCGGATGATATAGAGGCCGTAGGGGGAAAGACCTGGATGCGAATCGCACAGAACCGTTTGGAGAGGCTTTTGAGGGAGCATGCTTATATACCCAGCTGTGGGCTATTATTTGAACTGCCAATGATGATGATGATGACATTTCTTATAATTTTACATTTAACCAAAAGAGGTTAGGTTATGTCTTATACACGTACACAGCCAACACATACGACATGTGTTTTTAAAAGGACGTCTAAATCATCACTGGTGGAAGCAATTTGTTTTCCCCAGTAAGTAGCAGAACAAAGGAAAGCTCGGGAAACCTTGTTAACTTTTTAAAGCTTTCATTGCTTATGCATTATTCAGTGGGGCCGGGTATAACTTCATGCACAGTCTACAGTCACAGTGGTCTTTATAATACATTATTATAGAACATGTCCTTTTACTCACGCACACGAGCGATCAATTCGTTTATCAGTTGTCACGATATACATCATCATACACCTCCTTCATACACACACTTCCTCACACTTTGGTTACAATAATTAACAAACTTTTCTCTGCGCTGTCTGTTTGTTTCTTGGATCTCTGTTTTCTTCCTAAAAACGTTTATTGTTTTGTTTATGTACTACTTAACATTTCAAACCATGGTTATAGAAGAGCGGTACCTCCTAACACAAGCATATTTTTTGCTTAAAAGGAGACTCCAAACCATGAATGTATAATTGTAGACCTAAGTTAATGAAATAAACATTTTTTATTTATTATACTCCTTTTTAGGGTTCCGTACCTCAGATTCTTGATGTGGCTGCATTTGTCCGGCCACATCAAGATTCCCCAGATAGAGCCAAATTGGCGTATTGTCGGCGTGAGGACGGTATGTAGAGTAGATTCGCTTGTCACCATATAATTGTGTAGATACTGAGTGTGTTGTGGCATGCATACACTTGTCCACCTGTACGGGGTAACATCCCCCGCTACCGCTACCCTCCTCCATCCCTCCTCACAACAATTGACATTCCCCAAGAACCCTTTTGTTGGATGAAATGTGAATTTCAACAAGGTTTAAACGCTATAAAAAAGGGATTTCATTAAGGCCTATTGTGTTACGATTTTCTCGTTTTATTTGTAAGAAATTGAAGCTGAAATACCACCAAGTTAGCACAGAGACTTCAAACAACATTTGTGTTTGAATGTAGCAAGGAGCTTGGAGGGGTAATTAAGACAATGTTGCTGCGGGTTTCGTCTGCTTTTACTCAATTAAAAATAATTGAAATAATAGCGTAGACAAAAACGAGGGATGCGGTTGGAATAATTAGTAAGGTTCTGATATGAGGAAAGAGCTGGCTCACTTCATATAAAAAAGGACAGGATTTTTGATTTTTGTTATTATTTTCGTATAATTTCGAATTCAAAATGGCCATGGCTTTGATGGCACTAACCAAATAATTATGATAAAATAAATTGTTCAGTTATTTAAACTTTCTAGTAATTTATTTAGTATTTTAGAAGCTTATACAATTTTTCAGGTGCTAAAAAGTGATGAACTATGTTTTTTTTATTAAAAGCTTTTATTTCACTTGTTTTTCTGTCTGTGGAGGAAAAATCTTTGACTGATTTGTAAACCAGTTAAAAAAAATTGATTGAGATTAAATTTTACAGATATGTCAAATTCCGATGACAAAACAATATTATGGTAACAATGAACTGATGAAAAAACCTTCGTATAATTCAGTGTTTCATAAAGAGAACTGTGTTAGCCTGGAATCGGCTGCACCACTTTACACAAAACAAATCCAAGACCCACCCAATCGCAAACACCATCTTTCATAAAAATAAAACCCCATTGTAATCAAAGCACCCGCTAACCAGCTACGTGGCAACAAAGAAACATGCCATACAGACAGACAGACACACGGGGGTAGGGTAGTTACAACTCGTTATGGCCTCTTATGGCACTCTTCTTTTTTGAACTGGTGTTAAAACAGTGAATAAGCTGTCTCACTAACAAGCCTTTGTTTCGCCCAAAGTTAGCATCCCGTGTGGCGTAATATTTGACTCATCATGAATATTTATAGAGTTATTCATGAACCTACTTGTTTAATAGATTGCTCGCAAAAACTCGTGTAGTTTCTTTATTTTCTTAAATTATTATGATTTTGTGCTGCGCGTGGGATCAACTCGGACGCACCCCGTGGTTTAGCGGGGTTACCATTTCAAGAAAAATATGTTTTTGGTTGAAAACTATTTTTTTCAATTCAAGTTAATATAAAATTAGTAATCGAAACCGTATGCTGATCAAAGTGAGCCTAAACACGGCCTGTCTACTATTATTCATAGATGAGTTTAGGGTTCCACATTCCGTCTCCATCATCAGATAAGCCACATGTCACCATAATATTGCATTGTCATCGGAACTTGGCAGGTATTACAAACTTAAGCCCAATAGAATGTAAAGTTCTAATTCAGCTTGCAAGATTTGACCTGCACAAAGTTTTTTTTTTTTGACTGTTTACACAACATTATCTAGCACCAAGCTAAGCAGAGCTTGTGTTGAGGCAAGCTCGGCTTAGCAGGATCCATCCAATGAAAGAACGTCTTGTGATTTTAGTTAGTTATTTTAATTATTCCAGTCAGATAAACTTTTATTTGATATGAGTACATGTTTCCTTTTTCTTTGTTCATGAATGACCGACGTAGCCGACGTTGACAGCTCCCACAGACGTAGGAGCGATTGTAGCTCTCGAGTCTGAACCATAGAGGTATCGAAGAGTCACGGCGAGGAGAAACCATAGATTTAGTATATGTATATATATTTAGCGTAGCGAAAAAATTCTACGTCTATGGGAGAAACAGTAACTTGCGTACACGTTGATATACATGTGCGTGCTGTGGGGTATTTGTGTGCGTTAACAGCTTATGTTATGGGTACTAGATAACTGATATACTTAATACAATATATAACACAGATAGATATTTTTTATTATACATAGAAAATACCCAGAACACCCTGAACAAATATCTGCAGATCACACAAATATTTGTTCCGAGGCGGGAATCGAACCCGCAACCTCCGGCGTTGCAGGCGAACGTTCGCCCGCCCCGCCACAGAGGTCGTCAATTAATTGCAAGTTAGTTAAAATCTTGTGACAAAACTAATTTGGTTAATGCTTGTTATAATTTTCATTATTTGAATAAAGATAAACAAACAAAATATTACAAAGATATTACAAGGATCGTTTTGAATCGTCTTATACACGAAATAGGCATATGGCGACAACTAAAGTACACATCTTCATAATTACTAACATAAAAAGTACACGCGAATAGAACGTCCACTAGGACTAGGCCTATATACTTATAGATAGGCTAGAGTGGAGTACATTATCCACTTATTTTTTTTGTAACTTAGGGGTATGCAGAGTCCACGCATTTCCAATTGCTACGATCCTGACACCTCTTTTGCTTCCTTCACTCTTACCACATTTTTCATACATGCTCTTAATCTGGCCTTTTTCCAGAACGTCTCCGATCTGGTCTGAATGCGTTCGCCGAGGTCTTCCCCTTCCCACTGTCTCATTCACGCTCGTCTTATGTACCCGTTTCGTCGATCTACTATCGTCCATCCTTTCTAAATGCCCAAACCATCTAAGCATACCTTTCTCAATCCTGTCACTACGTCTTCTTTAATTTCACAACGCTCTCTTATCACACTGTTCCTCATTCTATCTCTCAAAGTCACACCATACATACTTCTCAGAGCTCTCATCTCCACTGCATTTATTCTACTTTCATGTTTCTTCTGCCGTACACCACCATATTATACCACTTTTTACAAACTTTTATTTAACTTGCAATGTATGTTGTTTGTCTGGGTGGAATCTTGCAACTGAATTTTAAAGCAGTTATCCTCAACCGCTTGAGCTAAAATATGGCATACCTGACAAGTTCCGAAGACAATACAATATGATAATACGAGCTGATCTGATGATGGAGACGGAATGTGGACAACGGAACTCCTTGATGAATAAAAGTCGCAGTGTTTAGGCTCAATTTGATCAGCACACGTTTACGATCACTAATTTCATACAAGCTTGTATTGAAAAATATATTTTTCACATACAAATTATAGCATAGGTAAGAAATATGAAATTAAAATAATAGCAAGTAAAAAGTATTACGCAAGCCAGCAGTTGTATTGTTATTTAATTTGATAGTTTTATTTGCGGTGAAGACACAATGGAGCCGTACCCCACAGGCTGAGAGCCGATATTGTGCTCGTAAAGGGCGCTCCGGAGGGAATAAATAACTCCAGGGAATGTTCTCCGGAACACATAGATAGCGATTTACAAGGAGCAAATCCAATTTAAGTGTAAGGCATCATATATGAAGGGAGTTTTTTGAAGCGATACTTTTATAGTCAATCCATAACCTGTTTTTGTTTTTAGTTTATTTTTAAGTATTTATTTATCCTATGAATAACAAACTAATAAGCTAAATACATAAACTTACATAAAATACAAAGCATTATTGTGGCCACATTTTATATCGTCAGCGTAAGTCAGGAAACAATAAGTTTGGTATTGAACTGAAAACAGTTTTATGTGGTGGAACATTTTTCCTCTCGCTTTCTTGCTATCTGTGGGAGTGATTTCGTGAAAAGGGACGGAAGTGTGTGTGTTTTTTTTTTTTTTATACTACCAGAAACAGGAACAGGAAGCGTGCATTTTTCCGAGAGGTTGGTACTATCAGCCTTGTTGCTTATTACTAATTGTTTTTTTATTGTTTTTTATTTTTTGTTTTTTGTTTTTATTTTGTTTTTTTTGTTTATCGGTAACGGTATCGCCAACTATAGTAAATAATCGGCGATACCGGTTATAATCGGTATCGGGGTGGGGTTGTTATTATTTTACTAAAATAATCGGTATCGGTATCCTACCGGCAAAATTATTAACGTTACATCCCTATTTATTACCAAGGAGGTGATGTCAGATGTTACGCATCACATGCGACCTTAGTAGAGCATTGCAGGCCTTCCGCTCGATGCATGCGACTACTGTAAGGCTGGCTCGTTTTTTGTTCATAGAATTGTAAATATAGTGGTTTCTCTAAATTAGGTATAACAATTAAATTAATCGACTAACTGGAGATATAGAAGGAAGAAACAATAACAAAGTAACTAACATAACATTTTGATCGTTATACTAGTAATTTGGTAAAGCAGGCTAACTGCCCAGAGTCATTTGTATACAAGATATGTTTAGGCAATAAACCTCGTGGATTCGTTTCTCTCTAAATTCGATGCGCGAATTGACGGAGCCTCAAGTCGACAATAATCCTAAGTTGGTTTTTAGGGTTCCGTACTCAAAGGGTAAAACGGGACCCTATTACTAAGGCTCCGCTGTCCGTCTGCCTGTCTGTCTGTCCTCTTGTGCCAGGCTGTATCACATGAACCGTGATAATTAGACAAATGAAATTTTCACAGATGATGTATTTTTGTTGCCGCTATAAAAACAAACACTAACAGAATAAAATAAATATCCCCAATATATGGGGGGCTCCCATACAACAAACGTGTTTTTTTTGCCGTTTTTATAGATAATGGGACGGAACCCATTATTGGAGAGATTTTTTAAACTAGTTCTAATTCTCACGCTTTTCTCATTTCCGACCGTTATATAAAATATAGTCACAATACAGAAAATATGTTTACAGACACTAAACGTATTGTACCTAAGGATGATTAAAATTGGTTCACTCATTCTAAGCTTACCACAAAGATTGTCGGACCTCTAACGCTCCCGTTTTTATTGGGGTTACTGATGCTTTTTTTTTATTTTATTTTTTATTTTTTATTAGTGTACATAATATATTTTATGTACAATACCATTACAACCTAGCCATAAAGCAGGCTAATAAGTAATTTAACATTGACCTAGATTTATAACATAAATTATACCTAAGAATGTGTCCATTGGCACTTTTCTTACTGTCTCTATTTAAGGGGAGGACACTTCGTTCTTGTGTTCTTTTTAGCAAGCACTAGTTTGCACTACATTACACTATAGTTTACACTACACTAACTCATAAGGTTTAATTCTTTTGAGTCTTCTCACTATGTCCGTGTTGTCGAGAAGCTGGATTGCCTCGACGTTCACATGATGATGAAGTCTACGTTCGTGAGCTTCTGCATACTTTTGAATGACTTTATTGACGAACTCTATATTAAGGTCCCGGTGGAGATCGTCGTTTCTTACGTACCAGGGTGCGTTTACTATTCCTCTGAGTACTTTATTTTGGAAGCGTTGGATTATTTCTATGTTAGTCTTTTTGGTACAGCCCCACAGCTGTATACCATAGGTCCATACTGGCATCAGGACTTGTTTGTATAGAAGTATTTTGTTGTGTACCGCTAGAGTAGAATGTCTTCCAATCAGCCAGTACATCCTCTTGTATCGTAGTTCCAACTGATCTTTTTTCTTTTTGACATGAGCTTTCCAGCGTAGCTTTGCGTCAAGGGTCATTCCCAGATACTTTGCCGTATTTTCATATGGTATGGGCTTACCGTCAATAAATACCGGAGAGTACTGTTCTTTTTTGTTGGTTAAGTTAATGTGAATTGATTTTGACTCATTTAGTTTGATCCGCCATTTTTTCGTCCAGTAATAGATTTGATTTACCGCCACTTGAACCTTTTCTGCTGCTTCAGCATGAGTTCTTCCAACAGCCATTATGGCAGTGTCATCAGCAAATGTCGCGACGGTATTATTTTCTAGTTCCGGGATATCACAGGTATACAGTAAGTATAGGACCGGACCCAATACACTTCCTTGTGGTACCCCAGCTTTGATTTCTTTAATTTCAGAGTAGGCATCTCCTTGCCTTATTCTAAAAACTCTATCCGATAAATATGATTCCAGTAAATCGGCGAATTCTTCAGGTAACATGTTTCTCAGTTTAAGTATAAGGCCTTCATGCCATACCTTATCAAAAGCTTGTGCTACTTCTAGGAAAATAGTAGTACAAACTTTTTTATTTTCAAGAGTTTTCTCGATTGTATTTGTTATTCTATGAACTTGATCGATTGTTGAGTGTTGTTCACGGAAACCAAACTGGTGGTCTGGAATAAGGTTCTTATTATCTAGTATCGGCTTCAACCTTTTAAGTATTAATTTTTCAAATAACTTTTACATAATTGGTAGCAAGGAAATCGGTCTATACGATGTAGTCTCTTGCGGCGGTTTTCCTGGTTTTGCTATCATTATTACTTCAGCAACTTTCCATAGATCTGGCACATATCTTAGCCTTATTGCAGCATTGATAAGGGTTGTAAGTTTTACTAAGGCTTTTATTTGGATGTTATGAAGTATTTCTCCCGAAATAAGGTCAAAACCGGGAGATTTTCTGGGGTTTATATGTAGCTTGATTTCACTTAAGACTTCTCGTGGTGAAACAAGCTTTATATTTAATTTTTCAGTACAAACTTCATTGACCGCAGGTTCATAATGTATTTGGCCTACATTTGGCTTAAATATATTTTCGAGGTGCTCTGCAAAAGTTTTAGCTTTTTGTTCACTACTAACAGCCCATTGTCCGGGTCCAACTTTTAATGGAGGAATTTGTGTAATAGGCCGTTTCATGTTCTTAGTAGCCTTCCAGAGTGAGTAGTCTGTACTACGGTTACTAGTCAGGTTTTGAAGATATGTGTTTGTTGAAGCATCGATGTAACTTTGAATTTGTCTTTTTAAATGTTTAGTTAATTTGTTCAACTTATTTTTGTCTTGCGGAGACCTAGATTGATGCCATTGGTTTCTTTGTCTTCTTTTGTCGTATATTAACTGTTTGATATATTTAGGGTACTTGTTTGTTGTAGTCCTTTGTTTCATTTGAGGTGTATTTTTCCAGGCAGTAAGCTTGACGAAGTTCTCTACTTCTATGTTAAGCTGCTCCGGAGTTTTTAGCGGAACGCTAAGATCTATATTATAATCTAACTCTATCTTAAAACTCGCCCAATCTGTGTATTTATTAACTAGGGTAAGAGTGTTTTCTATATGTAAGACCTTCCCACTTATTTCTAAATATATTGCAGAGTGGTCTGAGTTCATATCGAAGCTCTGTTTGGTTTGAATATAGTTAGAAGATAGGTTTTTGTAAATAAAAAAATCTATCAAGTCAGGAATTTTATGTGGATCAGTTGGCCAGTAAGTAGGCGATCCCGTAGATGTAACTTCACATTTCATTTCTTTTATGGCGCTCTTAAGTTCCTTTCCTTTTATGTTAGTTAGTCTTGAGCCCCAATATGTGTTCTTGGCATTGAAGTCACCTCCGAGTATAAATCTTTCACCAAGAGGTTTTAAAAGATTCAAGTAAGAGTCTTTTCTAATCGTATATCGTGGTGGGCAGTATATGGCTGCCACAGTAAGAGGATATTGCTTTGTATTAATACAAATTGCAATAGATTGGATGTCTGGCTCTTCAAATTTATTTACTTCGTGATGTTTAATATTTTTGTTTACAATGACAGCACTGCCACCTCTTCCTGTGTTGGTTGGGTGTAGTGCATGATAGACTTTATAGCCTTTGAATTTAATATATGATTGCTTAGTAAAATGTGTTTCTGATAACAGACACACATCTATATTTTCTATACTGATGCTTAGTAAATAATAAGTTATTGATAAATAATAAGTAAAAAGTTATCGAAATTGGGGCAGCCTTGAGGCAGCTTAAAAATGGAAAAGCCCCCGGTAAAGACGGAGTAACGTCAGAGCTGCTAAAAGCCTCTTCAACTCCGTTATTAACTGTGGGAGAACTCCGGTGGCGTGGAACAGGAGCACAGTAGTTCTCTTTTTCAAAAAGGGAGACAAAACCTTACTAAAAAACTACAGACCCATCTCGCTCCTGAATCACGCCTATAAGCTGTTCTCAAGAGTCATTACAAATCGTCTCGCACGAAGACTCGACGTATTTCAGCCCCCGGAACAGGCTGGGTTTCTAGGAGGGTACAGCACCATAGACCACATACACACAGTGCGGCAGATTATACAGAAATCTGAAGAGTATAATCGGCCACTGTGTCTGGCATTTGTGGATTATGAGAAAGCCTTTGACTCTGTTGAAACCTGGGCTGTTCTGGAATCCTTGCAGCGATGGCAAGTGGACTATCGTTACATCGAAGTGTTGACATTTCTTTATGATGCTGCAACTATGAGTGTCCGAGTACAGGATCGGCAGTCTGAACCCATCCAGTTGCGACGCGGAGTGAGACAGGGGGATGTCATATCCGTGAAACTGTTCACTAACATATTGGAGGATATGTTTAAGACGCTGAACTGGAATGGTATGGACAGAGTAGAATTGATTCTCCTCAACTCTTGGCTAATATTAAATTAAAAATCCCGAATAAGTCAGTAAGACATCCAATTCGTTTAGCTGTTTCATTTACTGCAACCAATTACCGTAAAATTCTTATTTCTGTAGAGCGCCTATCACTTTCAATAACCTGGTTGACATCCCCGAACTAGACCTTTCAATACAAAGACACATAAAATTAAAAAATGTTAGCAGACCGCTGGTTCGATGCGTTTCCATAGCTGTTTGTTTTTTGATTATGTTTTTCTTATTTTTCCTTTTGTTTATATATTTATTTCCGCAATAAGCAAGTATCCTTAGACGCAATATGCGGAAACATCTCAATGGTCAGTAGTTTAATTTTTAGATAAGTAAATAGTTTTTAGGTACTGTTTGTTTTCCGAAGATAATAAAATAAATAAATAAATAAATAAACATAAACGGCGAGAACATATCACACCTACGATTCGCGGATGACATAGTCCTAATGGCGGAGTCGCTGCAGGAATTGCAACAGATGTTGGACAGCCTTGCTGCATCCTCGCGACAAATTGGTCTCGGCATGAACTTAGATAAAACTAAAATCATGATCAATGACCATATAAACCCGGGATCCGTCGCCGTTAACGGCCTTCCTCTCGAAGTCGTTCGAGAGTACGTTTACCTCGGGCAAATACAGCTGGGTAAAAACAACTTTGAGAAGGAGGCCAAGCGAAGAATTCAGCTGGGCTGGGCAGCTTTTGGTAAATTACGTCGAGTCTTTGCATCCCCTTTACCACAATGCCTGAAGACGAAAGTCTTCAATCAGTGTGCCCTACCCGTAATGACCTATGGTGCCGAGACGTGGACACTCACGGTACGCCTGGTCCATCAGTTCAAGGTCGATCAGCGTGCTATGGAACGAGCTATGCTCGGAGTTTCTCTGAGGGATAAAATCCGCAACGAAGTTATCCGACAGAGAACTAAGGTCATCGACATAGCTCAGAGAATTAGCAGGCTGAAATGGCAATGGGCTGGGCATATATGCCGAAGAACCGACAACCGCTGGGGTAAACGTGTTTTAGAGTGGAGACCACGTCTTGTTAAACGTATTGTGGGGCGCCCCCTGGCTAGCTGGAGCGACGAACTGCGTAAGGCGGCTGGTAGAAAGTGGATGAGAAGAGCTGGAAATCGGTCTAAATGGCGAGCATTGGGAGAGGCCTATGTCCAGCAGTGGATTGATACAGGCTGATGATGATGATGATGATGATGAAAAAGTTACTGATAAGTAAAGTAAAAAATAAGTTACTGATAAGTAATTATTTACTGATGTTTAAGTAAGTAGGTATAAACTGTAAAGCTATGTTTGTCGTAAAAACAGAAAAAGAAAAGCACTTCACTGAATTTGCGTGTTTTCCACAGAATTATGGTGGGGGTGTGAAAGAGGACATTAATAAGAAATACGGGCTATGGCATAAATCGGATTACTCCCGCAACAGAGTGGTTAAATGGCTTATAACAACAAAAAAAATTTGAACAGTTAAGAATTTATGTGGACGAATTTGAAAGAATTTGGAACTTCAACTATTTGATTTACAACAGACATTTATTTGATGTATAAGTGATACTAAACAACATTCTAGATTCAGCTCTAAGACGATTCATCATATATGAAAGTTGTTTTGATAAATATTGCTGTAAAATCTTCCACTCAATTTATCTATGACTAAACTACTAACATGTATGTTTAAAATAAGTTTAAAAAGAGCTAATGTTATTACTATATATACTTATTACCTTTTGCAAATTGGTTTGCTACGAGTATTAAAATAAGTGCGTTGGCATACGTTTGTATAGTGTGGTAGGCAGTCATTAGCGGTTATTACAACACATTAACCTTAAAACCGACCATTATATCTTCGAACATTTATTGATTGCTTTATTTCTTGGTGTGTTATTTATTTATATGTGTCTCACAACCGGTTGCGTTAAACGTTGAATTACTTTGTTTAATGAACGTTCTGCATTTATGACTATTATTGTGATTTATCAAAATCTATCAAGCAATTTTGTTTTATCGTTTGTCTTATTCCCATCTAACTGGCTCTTTTAAGCTTTATACCAGAAGCATTTACAAAGAAAGTAGCGACCCGCTCGTGAGGTCTTCGCGTGGTCCCGGTGACCTTGGTGGTCCAGAAACCTTCCCCGGCGTACGGACAATAACTCGCCATCATAGCTATCGGCATAATGGCTTAGGAATAAATATTCCTATGCATCACCACATCACATTATATTTTTATTCACTGAAAACAGTGAATAAAAAACACTATTTTGGTGTTTTATTTTGTGAATTTAGAACACACCAATATATTCGACCTCCATCTCAATGCAATACAACCTCCTTGCTATTTTTTTTTCATGTACATGTAATGTACCAATAACGTACATGTATAACGTATATGTATGCAACTCTTGAATACAACTGATTTATATGTGGATTTAAATTGGTTTCCGAATAGCTTAAAGTGTATAGCTTATAACTAACTATAAGATAACTGTAAATCCTGGATTAATAAAATTAAATAAATAAATAAATGAATATCGAAGGCAATGATCACTCGCGTCGCTCAGGATTCTAACACTTGAATTATCATGAATCACCCCCTCCCTACGGTCGTGGTTCAGTTGTTAGAATCCTTCGCTTGCTTGTGATTCATCTATGGGCCCTCGCTTAAAATCCTTCCTTTATTCACTAATTGCATAATAAACTATTCTTTTACCTTTATCATAAAAAGCGTTATTGTATCTTAAAGATAAAAGCTTGCTAATAGTTTCCCTGTCATTTTTGTAGATCTTCCGATGACTGATATTTTTGTAATAGGTACTTTTTTTAGTATATCCAACTATTTGATCAGCTTACGTGGATAAAGCAGCCTTCACATTTCATTTACAATGAGAAATATTGAGATTGTAAACTTTCTTTTAATAATTAGCCTATATTAATCAGGGATGATGTAGCTTAGGGATGGACTAGTGAAAGAATTTTGGAATCAGTAGTTCAGTAGTTCTCTGTGATAAGCCCCTACAAACAAACAACCAAAGATATAACCCATATTACCTATAGATAACACATAACTCCCTTTAACACCATAGGACCTGAATGTTTTGAGAGATCTTTTTTGTTTTATAGAATCAGTTTTGATGCAATTGTATGTTTTGTCATGTCCGGAGTCAGGTCTGTATCACTCGTAATTAGTCACGATACAATCACAACTACATCATCATCAGTCTGTATTAGTCCACTGTTGGACTTGTCTTGTAATGAAATGCCTTTTATAATGAGTACCATTAAGTCCAATTAAAGCCCCCCATTAAGTCCCCACTTTCTACGAGCCTTGGGGAACGCCCCAATACGTTTGCCTAGAAAAACAACAATCACAACTAGAGTTAACAAAGGGATTGTCAAGAGTAAAATACTTTCAAGAATCGGAAATATTTTATTCCTCTATCTATTTTGTATGTTTGTTGGTCCTAATGTTGTACCATATTTATTCATTTATGTTGATGCACAATGACGGGATGGCTCGAGTTATTTTCGGGGTGAATTGAACCTGGGGTGACATGAACCTAACCCACAATAACTGATCCCTTCCGGCGTCCCATGCAGTACCTACAAAGGCCGCTCTTTAGCATTCTTTTACTGGCTTTTACTTGACAGGAATCGTTTTCCGACTCTCCTTGGGATTTACTCGATCTTTTGTTATGAAAGTCTTTGTTTTAAAGAGTTTGGCCTCTGTTAGCTTTTGATTTCAATGAAAAGAATAATATAGGAACATAAAATTAAAATGATTGCGTTTTCGAAGAATTTGAGTTAGCAGTGTAATTTTTACCGCATATAAAAAAGTAAGGAGTTTCTACTAATCTATTTAATTTGTTTTGGATTCTACAAAAATCCTATAGATTTCCTATACTTAGAAAATTATTTAGTAGACAAAGAAATACTGAAATACAGAAATACAATTTATTCATAAAACCGATTTACATTTCAAAAAATCCAGAATACAGTAATAATGATAAAAGTACATATACAAAGTGTACACAAGTTCTGAAAAAGTCGAATAAAATAAAAAAAACACAATATGAAGCAAAAACCAAATAAATTAATATAAAGTCAAGGTACTTCGCACAACAATTACCTGCACTAATATTGACTACACAGTAACCTTGTTTCGAGTAGTTCGAGTAGCTCACAGAATATAAATTCTGATCAATAAGCCAATGTTCCAGACGAAACTTAAGACTGCCATCAGATGCGACAGAGCCTGGAAGTTTGTTGTACACTGCCGGACCCATTACGTGAGTTAACCTTGAGGACTACGTGAGGGAGTGGGCGATAGTCGCGAGGTTCCCAAAACCAAACTATAAGAACAGGAACCAAATTTCCATTTCAGGACCTACTTAAATACCTTTTAAAGACTGCCTAAAATGACACAGCAATCCAAAAGCCCCTGAGTTTAATTTAAGACCATAATTAGCCTTAAAAATAAAAGCAAAGTTTGTTTTCGTCGGCTAATTCACTCACTAATTAGCGCCTGCGAGACTCCCGAACCGGCTAACGAGCCTTTAAAAACTAAAATACGCAGATTAAAACACATTTTATCCCATCTATCTCTTAAATAGTAATTGAAACTTTCATTTATACCTGTTTAAATACTTTTAATTGCCGTCCAGGGCGCAGAGAGGTATTATTTTTAATTAATCTTTTTGACTTTCCAAACGGTAGCACACGATATGGCGCGTTCGTTATTATTCCCATAAAAACCTTTTCATTGTTTTCGCGTCGGAATTTATTCCTGCTAAGGGAAAGGAATATTATTTTGCATTATTTAAGTCGAAATGATCGACTCTTGGGTTGTAGATTGGAATTTTTATTGTTTCACGATTTAACGTAATTATGTTTTACTAAAATTCTGATAAAAATGTTTTACATGTTTTAAAGAAACGATGAGAGAATTTTTTATCGTCACTTCCTTTATAACACTTATTTAATGGCGATCATTTAAACCCACCTAAAGTTATTTTATAAAAAAAAACAAATAAAACATAAATCGGCGACCGGTTTCCAACGTTGAGTTTATTATTTCATTGCCTTGATGTGATGCTATAAACTTGATTGCATCTTGATTATATTTGGAGGTATGTGGTTTGAGATTCTCATCGAAGATTATTTAGTTTTTCATTTAAGAATATGGCAATGAAAAAAACATGATAATTAATAACTTTAATCACTGGTATAAAAGTTTGTTATCAAGTTTTTTTTGATAAATCTATTTAATATTTATTTACCTAAACACTACCTATATTATCCAAAACACGTTTAAATTATACATTTATTTACAGAAAGAATAATATAACTAATGTACAAGGTATATACAAAATACATATGAAACAGTTGTGCTACCTGAAGACCGCTGCTAGCGATCTAAAGGTAGCTCAACTGATCCAAATCACTACCAGACGGAAGCGTCTCTAAGATGCTGGCTGCATTGCCACGCTGAATGACAGTACAGTTCAATATTTGTGTTGAAAAATATATTTTTCAAACGAGCTTTTGTGAAAATATTGGATTGTACCTGCCATAAAATTGGATATTGTATTTTCGTCAGAACCGAAGGTGTGTGCAATATTTCAGCATGATCGGATATCGGGAAGTGGTTAAAAATTCAATCACCAGATTTTTCCCCCACTGACAGACAGGAAAGCAAGTTAAACATACAGGAAAGCAAGTTAAACAGACAGGAAAGCAAGTTAAACGGACAGGAAAGCATGTTAAACAGACAGGAAAGCAAGTTAAACAGACAGGAAAGCAAGTTCAACAGACAGGAAAGCAAGTTAAACTGACTGGAAAATAAGTAAAACGGACAGGAACGCAGGTTAAAAAAACTGTTAATGTTTTAAGTATTTTGATGAAAAATATATTTTTCAATTTAAGCTTTTGTAAAATTAGTTGTCGATACCGGTGCTGATCAAAATGAGCCTAAACACGGCCATATTATAATCCATCGAAGAGTTCCGTTGTCCATCTTCCGTCTCCATCATCAGATCAGCTCGCTGTCACCATAATATTGTATTGTAGTTGGAACTTGACAGGTAGGCAAAATTCACGTCCTCCTAGGACGCACTCTATGTGGCATTGCACTTCGCCCGCCACCCTGAGACATTAAGTTGAAAAGCTTATGTGCCTGTAATTTCATCGGCACTAATACTCTTCAAACCGGAATACAGCAAAGCGAGCACTACTGCTATGCAGCAGAAATAGGTATGACGTTAGTACTTCCCCGGACGAACTCTTTCGGTTCAAAATTAGCTCGTCCTAAAATTTAAGTCTTCTTATTTTAAATGAACGGTTGTAATAAAACGACATCTATCCATTTCGGTTGAACATACAAAAACCCATCATATGAACATCAAATAAACAATTCCCCCAAGAGGGGTTAGCCGCGTCATAAACTCCAAAGAATAATAACAAGTATTCAAAAAGCTTGTACGCACCAGAGGGTTGCCATATTGAAACAGTTGTGTCAAATCGTATTGTACGAAGTTAATTACCCTGTGTCAGCCCTGTAGGGTCTTCTCTACCTTAGGGATCAGTAATATAATACTGAACCAGTAATTCACCTATACATGGTATATTGCTTATATTATATTATAATGTAGAACATGCACACTATACAGTTGAGACTGATAGTGAAACAGAATGTCTTTTACCATATTTACTATCTCCCTCTTATATAATGGAATAATGAATAAAAGCATTTAACACTAGCAATGAAAGGCGCACTAAATCCTTTCACCACACTGGTCTTCTTTACCATCAAATTCATAAAAGAATTCAAAAGTATTTTATCCATTGAAATCACAAGGATCATAATCGTCTTATAAACTAAATTTACTCTTGTTCTAACGCGACCGTGACATTTGCTACAAGACCCTATTTAGGGCGTCTATATTTCAACCGGGTCACTGACCAAACGCACTGACCAAGAAAGAACCGGTGACTGACAAGACAAACAAGTAAACTAGCGAGATCAAGACGAACAGGGTTAATAAATAAATAAATAATGCTGGACAGTTCACACAATATCTAGCCCCAAGCTAAGCAGAGCTTGTGTTATGGGTACTAGATAACTGATATATACTACAATACAATACATAGATAGTTTTTTTTTATGATCCATAGATAATACCCACAACACCCTGAACAAATATCTGCAGATCTGCAAATATTTGTTACGAGGCAAGAATCGAACCCGCAACCTCCTGCGTCGCAGGCGAACCTTCGCCCGCCGCGCCACAGAGGTCGTCGAAACTGCTTGACATTGCCACAAGACCCTGTTTAGGCCGTCTATATCTAAACCGAGTCACTGACCAAGAAAGAACCGATGACAAGACAAACGAGCAAACTAGCGAGATCAAGACGAATAGGGTAAACATGTACTATATGTACATATAGTAGTAGAGCTTTTTTGTGAAAGAGTTCATCCGGGGAAGTACTACCACCATACCTATTTCTGCCGCGAAGCAGTAGTGCTCGCATTGCTGTGTTCCGGTTTGAAGGGTAAGGGTGCCGGTGAAATTACAGGCACATGAGACTTTTCATCTTTATGTTTCAGGGTGGCGGGCGCAGTGCAATGCCACATAGGGTGCGTCCTAGGTGGACGTGACCTATGAGGTAATGCACTGTTCATAGGCAGAGGGTACCGCTTAACATCAGGTGGGCCATCTGCTTGTTCCGTCATTCAAGTAATTAAAAAAAAAAAAAAAAAAAAAAATGTATAGAGAACATAGGAATCATACAAAAAAAAAACTACATAATCCCCTTTAAAGGGCATTTCGGGTTAGTTGCTAGTCGGGTTGCTAGCTACCACAATACTTCACAAACAAATTGAAGTGAACAGAGTATTGAGTCGGCTCGTTTCGTATTACAAGCTCGCTATTGCAACATTACTCGTCTTTGAATCGCGTTTTAGAATACAATAAAATTTGCTATAAAATTGTCGTCACGTCCCTCGTAAAACGCCAGTAGGCACTTACAATGGAGCAACGAACGGAGCATAAATAATAATTAACACAATCACAGTGCGGTCGGTGAGGTGAGACTGTTGCCTGGGGCAAAGACATACTGAATTATTAAGGAAACCAGCGGCGGTGTACATTCTGTGCAATATCCTCGCGTATCGGGGAATTTGAGACCATTTGCAAGCGAAAGAAGTTTTCTTCTATTTTGGATACTAATCAAAGTCCATGAAATTTTGTACATATGGGTTATTTTTTGTAATGATTTTGTTACCATATTATTTTACAAGAAACAGCATCTTAGGGACGCTTCCGTCTGGTAGTGATTTGGATCGGTTGAGCTACCTTTAGATCGCTAGCAGTGGTCTTCAGGTAGCACAACTGTTTCATATGTATTTTGTACATACCTTGTATTCGTTGTATTATTCTTTCTGTAAATAAATATTTTACAGGAAACTGACAAACTACGGGTCTAAATAATAGTGTAGGTACTGATCATACGTATGTACACAAATACGTATCATTATTGAAGAGGTTATTTTCGAAAAAAAAACCGACTTCGCTGCTAGTATTTTTTCCCCAATACAAGATTTTATAATATTAGTGATCGGAACCGTGTGCTGATCACAATGAGCCTAAACACGACAAGTCTACTATTATCCATCGAGAAGTTCCGTTGCCCACCTTCCCATCTCCATCATCAGATCAGCTCGCTGTCACCATCATATTGTTTTGTCATTGGAACTTGACAGGTATGCAAAATTCACGTCCATCTAGGACGCACCCTATGTGGCATTGCACTGCGCCCGCCACCCTGAGACATAAAGATGAAAAGTCTCATCTGCCTGTAATTTCACCGGCAACCATACCCTTCAAACCGGAAAACAGCAATGCTAGCACTACTGCTTTGCGGCAGAAATAGATATGGTGGTAGAACTTCCCCGGACGAACTGTTTCACAAAAAAGCTCTACTACTTCTAAATTCTTCTTCGAAGTTCTTTATAATAAGCATTTATGATCTTCTTTGCAATGAACAAGTGGTATTAATGCTGATGTTCGGACCATTCGCTGGCACATTCGCTGGCACATTCGCTGGCACATTCGCTGGCACATTCGCTGGCACATTCGCTGGCACATTCGCTGGCACATTCGCTGGCACGGACACATTTTGTCGCCACTTATTCCTTATAGCAAAATTAATGTTCCGTAGTAGCTGGTGTATAAACAAAATGGTGGGTGGGGACGGAGCCAGGATTGTTGCACTGTTTGTAGGGGGGATATGACAATGTTTGGGACAATACGACACATTGGAAAAAGTGATGGGTAAATAAATAAATAAATAAATAAATAAATAATGCTGGACAGTTTACACAACATTATCTAGCCCCAACATGGGTGGTTACATTGTTTGATTGGACAAAAGAACGCTTTCTAATTGATCACCTCGGAGTCAACAATCACCATGATAAATGTATAATGGGACTCATTCCGCCATCTTCGAAAAGAGACGTCGTCTACTTTTACTTTATTTCTATTTTTTTAAAGTTATTTTGGGGTATCTTACCATTGTAAGTCGTTTAAAGAGCAAAAGTCTAGTGAAATGAAATAGAAATGAATTGCGTGACTTTTCAAGTTGGTGGAAATTGTCTACCAAATGACTGTGACGACTTGGAAGGAGTGTAACGTTGCAAAATACATATGTTGAAAATACAATAAAGTGAAAATACAAATCCTTGAAAATGGCAAATGCACAAGCAATTTGCAATTAGAAGCCAAAATTTGCGTTTTTTTAATTCTATTTTTTATTTGAAATAAATAGTCAAACTAGCATACATCAACTGACACATCAGGTGGGCCGTATGCTAGTTTGACTATATATTTCATATAAATATAGAAGAATTCATATAGAAGTGGTCACCGTCGCTTATAGACACCGGTAACACCCGGGGTATTGTCGATGCGCTGCCTACCCTAAAGGAATTTATGATCATTTTTCTTGAAGCGACACATGTCGTAACCATCGAGCAACACGGAATGGAGACGCAATCAAAGGCATTCCCCTCTGTAGTCCCCTCTGAATTGAATGCCCTCGAGGGCATACAGCTTATAAAAAACTAGCTGTTGCCGATCGCTCTGTCAGACTGAATCGACTCACGTGGGAGATAATGCTCCGAGAAAAATGCCGAATTGTTCAGTTTTATGCTGTAAAAAAATGATTGGATCATCAAATTTACAAAAAGATGGTGTTTCCTTTCACATGTACCTGAATTTCAATTAAATTATTATAACTTATTGCATAAAAATTGACCAAGTAAAATTAAGCCGCATAAAAACAAAAGTGGCCATCTCAGATTTTGTAATTTTTGAGTTAGTGTTCGGGGTAAAATAATAAAACTGAACGGTTTAACAAAACAAACCGTGAACACACAACAACACTGTGATTCAATAAATAACACTGGTTCACTCTTCACTGCGACTGCACTTCAGTACACTGGTCATTCATTACTCTAAAATCACTGCTAAGTTACGTGATTTATTCGCAATGAAAGCCAATTACCTTACGACTGCCCTGGTCGCTCTTCAATCGAGCTCCACTTAATCGTGTGACACAGGGGCGACATAAAAGTGACCAAAAGCGTAGATATAAATGTGTATCATGTGTATCATCAATGTGCATGTCAGTATTTATTCTGCTGACGTAAACATGTATATAACGTGTAATATCAGTAAGCCAAGATGTGGATGATTACTTAATATCCTTGATTACTAAATACCATTCGTTAAACACGTTCGACATCATGTGACATGTGGAATAACGTGTATTTGTATTTGATGGCTATGTAACCACTAACTAACCGGTAACTACTAACTACTACTACTACTTCGTGTCACGGGCTCTTTATTGGTTCAGTGACCAGCTTGAGATATAGTGTCCCTGAAAGGGGCCTAGTGACCAATGGTGAAAGAACCAGTATGGTAAAAGGATTAATTGTGCCTCGCAGAGGTGTATGATGATATGTCGACGTAAATTTCATGTGCAACTATATTTAAAGAAATATAATTAAATCACACTACTATTAACAACAAGTGTAACATGAAAAAGTTTGTACATTTGGGACCTTTGATTACAAGAGATGGCAAGCATGAAGATGATATTTAAATGAGAGTAAATTCTGGAAACCAGGTGAACTTAACGCCTTATTATCAGCCGGAACGTATCCAAAAAGGCACGACTGGATGTGCATAGAGGAGTGTTAGTGCCAAAACTAATGTATGGTGGTAGCGAAAGTTGCTAAGGCAGAATAAACATGAAAGTAGAATAAATGCACTGAAGATGAGAGGTTTGAGAAGTATTTATGGTGGACTTTGAGAGATACAATAAGAAACGGTGTGTTAAGAAAGCATTGTAAAATTAAAGAGCACGTGTATAGTGACAAGGATTGAGAAAGATATGCTTGGATGGTTTGGGTTATTGGTTAAAGGATGAATGATAGTAGATTGACGAAACTAGTTCATAGGAAGAGCATGAATGGGACAGTTGGAAGGGGGAGAACCCGGTGAAAATATTCAGACTAGATCAGGGTCGATTTGGAGAATGGCCAGGCCAAGATTGCCCTTAACCAATGAGCATATATGAAGAATGTGATGTGAGTGAATCAAGCAAAACAGGTATGCCAGGATCGTAGCAAGTGGAAATTCATGGTCTCTGCCTACTTCTCTGGGAAACAGGCGTGAGTTTACGTATGTGTGTATGTATGTAATATTATAAATGCAAAGTTTTCTGAGGGTTAGATGAAATTTAGAACGGCGATAGCTGGACCACTGGAATAGTTTGACCTTTGTTTGACCACGATCTCACCTGTTGGTAAGTGACGATGTGGCCGAAGATGGAGTACAAAGGTCTAGAAGGCACCTGTTCACTCTTGACTTGAAGAGACCCAGATTATAGAAATAGTTATAGTTTTAAATTTAATTTAGATGTTCCCACAGGATCAAGACTTATGCGAGTGAAACTGCGGGTTGCTTCTAGTTTATAATAAGAATAAAACTGCGTGGTTACTTTGATCAAAATCGGTTATATTGATCATACTTAAATAACTTTACTCTTTTCAGTTAAAAGTAAATAAAGAAGCTCTAAAAAAATCGTTGATCGCCAATTGTTAGGTTACTGTACAATCTTCGCACGTTGTGTTTGCCTATAATCACGGGTTTTCACGGCCATATAAAATCATCTATAAACCCTTGAAAATAGATATCGCTGCTGTGTACTTAACTGTATAAATAAAGTGACATGTAAAAGTCAACAACGTAGTGATATATTTTCGTGGTATTTTGTTACTATCACACAAAATAACAGACGATGCATTTGTTAATTTTGACAACCACAGTTGAGTCAGGGCCATGAATTGACCCAAATCAAACTACATTTTTTTTATTTGAAAATGGAAGGCTCTTATTGGTTTCTCCTGTAGCTAAAGATAGGTATATAGTTTGTACTTCTTCATATATACATGTGTAGACTGTTGGTAACCATAATAAAAAATAATTAAATAAGCAACTGCTAACAATAACAATAACGTTAGCTGAGTCAGTCGTGGGAAGCAATGGCAGGGATGAGCTCACTACTTGTCACGTCTATCTCCCACGATGGTGCAACCCACTGTGAAAAGAGGCCCATTAAGGCTCTGTCTACCCCTTCGGGGAAAGAGGCGTGTGTCTATGTATGTATGTATGTAACAATAACAGCCTCAATGCACACTGAAATAGCTTTGTGCTCATTTAACAGTTTTTTTTATTTCTCAAAAATTCCTGAAAGTAAGTTGCCCGTGTTTTCTTATATACTACTAAGTTAGTGATGTGCCTCAATAATAAAGTACATTTTTTTATCGATAAAATAAATGCTCGTTTATTATGTTTTACAAACAATTGAAATTTGATTTATATTATTCGGGAGACGCCATAGCGTAACCTAACCTAACTTTCTAACCGATAATCCAATCACCATGAAGGTATTGGTATGTATCAAGGTAGGTAACTGTTATGATTTTAATTTGAAATTATTCATTTTATGCCATAAATTGACGACCTCTGTGGCGCAGTGGACGAAGGTTCGCCTGTAACGCAGGAGGTTGCGGGTTTGATTCCCGCCTCAGAACAAATATTTGTACGATCTGCAGATATTTGTTCAGGGTGTTCTGGATATTTTCTATGTTAATACAAAATAAATATCTATGTATTGTACTGTTGTACTATGTACTATGTATTGTACTAATGTTGTTGTACTGTATTAGGCATATCAGTTATCTAGTCCATAACACAAGCTCTGCTTGGCTTGGGGCTAGATAATGATGTGTAAACTGTGTCCAACATCAAAAATAAAATAAAAATATATATATTTTATTCAGAACTGGTGAAAACCAAGGTGAAAAGAGGCCCATTTAAGGCTCTGTCTACCCTTTCGGGGAAAAAAGCGTGTGTCTATGTATGTATGTATGTAAATATATACATAAATAATGAAATTCACTTAGGTACAATGTGAAAGAAAGCACCATCTTTTCGTAAATTTGATGTTCCAGACCTTGATTTACAGCAGAAAATGTAACGATTCGGCATTTTAGTATTTGTAGCACTGTCACACTTTTTACTCTATGCGTCACACGATCGATTCAGTCTGACAGAGCAATTGGCCCATTATGATACAATTTTATTACTAGCAAAAGCAAAACATGCTTGGTGAGGGCTAGCAAGCTTCTTTTCCTTGATTTTTATATTTAAACACAGAGATAAATTTAAATTACTATGTTAAATTACAACGGATAGTTTTTAAAACAGTTAGTAAAACAGTTTTACCAACGCGTATGCCCAAATGAAATTGTGCATAGCCAGAGGGGAACGCCTTTACTTGATGTCGCCCCCCGCCGCGACCTCCTCGTGTCTCTCTCGTGTGACCTCCAGCGGCGGCCTTGTTGCTCCAAGATATTACTAGCTAGGCTTGCAAGGGCTTCCAAGTTATTTTTACTAGTTTTTTATGTGTGAACTTATCTAGACATGAATTGAAATTACTATGTGATATTACAAATCTAGAGGTGTGATAGTTTTTCGTAAAAAGTTGCATGCCTACCTAGGTTGTGGGATACGTGATCACGATAAATTAACAAAAGCATTTCCCAGTTTGAACTCGTTTACTCATTTTCAAGAAAAGTCGTGTCATGAGTGTCCGTCCTGTGTCGTGGGATTTTCCTATTCAAATCCTATTTGATTGACAAAAGAATGAAAAAAAAATATAGCTAGGTATTATTTTTTCAACGCGATATTCTGTTCACTATATATTACTAAGTATTACTTTACCTGCCATCGTTTAGCATCAACATAACTTAACACACCCAACACATACCTACATAGTTCTGATCCCACACTAGGATCACCTGTGTCGTGGGATAATTATGCCTGAAATAAAAAAAAACTATTTATACATTTTAATGACTAATCTAGTTTTTTGGCACTTAGGATCATGATTTTTGGTTTTTGACAATAACAGTGACTGACAGGTATAACACATTGTATATTTCGAGGCCAGAACCGACATGGATTATGTAGGTTAGTAGGAAGACGGGAGCTAAGTAAAGCGTTTTTTCCTTTTCTTTCCTTTCGTCTCTTTTGACTTGCTAGCCCATAGTTTTATCAAATTATTGTAAGCTTTGAACAAAATTCTAATTCAATTTTCCCAAGAACTAATCATCTCATGAGCTAGTGGTTGTACCTGGGGTACTCAAAATTTTCTTGTTTTTTTTCTCTACACTCTAAGTTCCACGTTTACCCCCTCTCTCTCCAGCCTACTACTACAAATATCAAAGTCAAAGTCAAAGTCAAAAGTATTTTATTCATTGAAATCACAAGGATCATTTTGAATCGTCTTAAAAAATAAATTTACATTTACTCCTGTTCCAACGCAACCAGACCTAGAAGAATCAGGCAGCAAACACGGTCTGTTTTTCTTTTGATGTAACGTATCATAGTTATCCACAAAATTATCTCTATGCTATCCTCGAAAAGTGGGGCGGTTCCGCAACTCGCCCTTCACAGCGAGCGTTCAACCCCTCCCTTCATCCCTAGCCGCCCTTAAATCCCTTAAATGACCCTTGATGGTAGGCAAAGTAAGTTCCTACCAAAAAGTTATCGATACTATTCATTTATCGACTTGAGTGCTGGAAGTCCCTAGAACGGGTGTTACTGTCAATTTTGTGACATAACATGATGTTTGTACACAGAAAGCATCTATGTGTGTATTAAGATTTTTGATGTGTTGCTGTTTATAGATGTTTGCGTTTATAGCGATAGAACGACTGGTTACAAAAGTGTGCATTAAAGTGTAAGTGAGTGCGTGAAGCCCCCCTCAAAAATTTCTGAATAAATATGTATCGGTTGACAGCTCTATGGCGCCTCCCCTCCAGTACGGAGGCCTGCGTTGCTCGATGGTCGTAACCAAGCGGGAAAACGTCAGAAAGAAGCTCATTCCATAGTTAGCCTTCTGAAATATGTTGTTAGGTCATTTCTGCCGCGGTTTACCAAGTGAGGCGATGATGTAGTACAAACGTGAGAATGTGGGCCGCACACATTGTAGGAAGTACATCATCGCCTGGTTTCGGCAAAGGCTTGTAGGTACATAATTTTTTCTCATATCTTAACCTGGAAAATGATGATTTTCATAGTGAACGTTTCTTTGATCAGATATGGATCTTGCTGGCCTGCAGGGCTATTTTAAAACGTTCGAAAAGCATTCCGACAGCGGATTCGGAAGTTACCGATGGAGATTCCGATAGACGCGATTCTAAAATATCCGATACCGAAAACTTTGACATTATAATTTTTAGAATACCAACAAAACTTTCGCTCAAAACATTCCGACAGCTTTTTGGTGTCGACACAGTATAAATAATAGTACGTGTCGGCAATTCCGACAAAACTAAAGAATCCGATCGGAAGACTTTTCGAACGTTTCAAAATAGCCTTGCTGGGCCGGACAAGGTCGATTTATTTCTAAGGTCCTAGTTTTTTTAATGAAATCTAAGCATGTTAGAGAAAAGTCTAATTCTATTCACATTTCTATAAGTAGTTGTTGGTTAAGAGGCATAATTCGACAGTTAAAAGGTTGTTTGTGATTTCTTTCTGCACATCTTTATAACCCCATCTCCCCCTGGCTGCGCGCCCGGCTCCGCCCGGTATTTATTGCTTCTGGCACGGCGCGGGCATCCACCGCCATAAACGCTAGCACTAAAACGTGCCGTTTCCCTAAATTATTTTAATGACGTATGTTCCCCCGGTTTAGTGGATTGTAATTCGGTTACAGTTTCACATTGGAAGCTATACGGTCGACGCAATGTTGCCAAATTCCACGCTTTCGGAGATTTGAGCGGTTGTAGCGTAGGTAATGCGAGAGGGCACTCGCCGGCTATCTTGCCCTGTATAATACAATTCTTGCATCATGTGGTCGTATTGTTTCTTAGAGCATTGCAGGCCTCCGTATCGGAGACTGTTGACGACTTGACTATAAAAATATCTATATATATATAAAACAAAGTCGTGTTAGTTACACCACTTATAACTCAAGAACGGGTTAACCGATTTGGCTGAAAATTGGTGGGGAGGTAGCTTAGAAGCAGGAGATTGACATAGGGGTTAGGGGTTAGGGGGGGGGGGGGGTTCACCGGGGGCTACCCGTGCGAAGCCGGGGCGAGTCGCTAGTAATAATACTATAATTATATCACTTCACTATGGCGACATTGTCTGGAGCACTCCTTAGAAGCAATTATATGAAGAAGAAGACATCTCGATGTATTGTTTAACTAATTGACGCACATTTACATTACAGCTTCAGATAAGTTATTTTTTTTTAACAGGGGCCCAATTCAATTAAACCAATTGTACAATTTACATTATTAATGAATTGTCTCATACGGTCACTTTTGACACTAACTTCAATATGTCAGTTTTAATTAAATTGTAATTGCAAAGAAAGGGTTTTCTTTAAAAAATAGTAGTATTGGGCCCCTGGAGGGCAATTCTCGTGCTTTAGAGATTAGTCGAATTCGACATATGTCGAAAAAAGATGGCGAATGTCGAATAAAATCTTAATTTGCTATTCTCGTGATGTCACAAATAGGCATAAGTCGACCAAAATCATTCAAATCGAATACGATTTGATGGTTGTTGTGACATTTTCGTGACATTTTTTGTAGACATTCATGCTTCGACATTATCTCTAATTTATAGATAATCTCTACAATCCGAGAATTGGCCTCTTGGACCGTTACAACTTTAGTAAATGACAGTATTATAGCTTTATGAGTGAGAAAGCGAACGGCGAGAACGTTTCGAGCCATTAGGCACATGGAGGTCGGTCGGTTTCCCCTTGACGCCGCGAATAGGCGATACGACTACAAATTAGTTCCTGCGGAAGATCTTCAAAGCCCCTTCGTCTTAATAGAGTCGAGGCAGTCGTGAAGCGCTCATTACAGGTCCACGGCGCTCGCGTCGTGGAATTGATTTACTTCCTATTGTTTCACTTTAGCCGCCGTGTCTGTAATTGTCGTGGTGTGTCCGGCCTAAGAATAGACCCCTGTATAGTGGCATTGCACTGCGCCCGCCACCTTGAGACATAAAGATGAAAAGTCTCATGTGCCTGTAATTTCACCGGCACCCTTACCCTTCAAACAGGAACACAGCAATGCAAGCACTACTGCTTCGAGGCAGAAATAGGTATGGTGGTAGTACTTCCCCGGACGAACTCTTTCACAAAAAAGCTCTACAACTACTAAAACTATATTCCACGATGGTGCAACCCACTGTGAAAAGAGGCCGATTGAAGCTCTGCCTACCCCTTCGGGGAAAGAGGCGTGTGTCTATGTATGTACTATGTACTTATGTTTTTTGGTTTCATTTTACAAACAAACACGTATGACGTCAATTTTATTTCCTTTATGGTGAGGGTGCCGACTGACCGTCTTATCAACCTTCATGAATGGAGAGTTCAGGAAGTTCTTCAGACGCCTGACATGACACACCGCGCAGTGGCGTTATACGTCGCCGTCTACACGTGTGCATTAAAATAGAGTGTTTTTATATTGTACTAGAAACTCGCTTCGCACGGGTAGTGTCGGGACCCCCCCCCCCCTCCTTCCCGTTCCCCTAACCCTCTCCCCTTCCCAATCCCCCATCTAACCACACACCAAACGTAAAGAATATTTAATGTGTTTTTTGTACACCTTGGGTTACATTATTGGAATTTTAGTAAGGATCCCTAATTTTTTGAAAATATAATATAGCCTATGTCACCCGGGGATATTGTAGCTTCCCAACAGTGAAATAATTTTTCAAATCGTTTCAGTAGTTTCGGAGCCTATTCAATGCAAACAAACAAACAAATCTTTCCTCTTTATAATTAGTATAGATATAGATTATGTTAGTTTTTAAGGTATTTATGTTGCTATGGGCTTATTGTTTAGGTTAAGTACAGTTCTCAATAAGCCTGAAATAAAGATAATACTTACTTAGCGTCTGTTATATATTTTGCTATCGAGTATACGCCCGCGGGCGATGCTATCGAATAGTATTTTTTTGTGAGTTTGTGTTCGTTTGTGGAGATAAAACGGCAGCTGGCCGGCCACCCTCCTGTTCGCAGCCAGCATCGAGCCCGCTCGTAACTCCGACCCCTGCCAGCGCCGAGCGATGCCTCCCCCTGTCTCGAGTTGTAACGTCCTCGCTGCCACCCATAAAGGTTTTAATAGCGATATGCCGTGTCGAAACATTAATATGCTTGCGGTGATAGTAAATCAAACGAGATTTGTGGATTGTCTCCGTGGATAACTTCGATCAAGAATACAACTAGATGTCGGGTCGGCGCAAAAAATACGTCTCTGTGATTAATAGCTCACTTGAAAAGTGAGCTCTTATTTTTTATTTGTATTTGTGAGAACTTTATTTGTAGTTGTTTATGGTTGATTTCACACTAAATGTTTGATTTCTAAGCGACAGGAGTAGTTTGTTGCTTTGCTCGTTTTTTTTAACGAATGATTGTAAGTATAATATAATATTTTGAAGATTTGCTACTTAATTGCTAGGTGTCTTGGTTGTAATTAGGTTAAACTAAGAACTGTTTTAAAACTTTTGTTTCAGTTCGTTAGTAAACAAATATAGCTGTATATGTACCCATGCGGAAGGTGCAAAGCTTTGATTTTGTACGTGACCCGAAATCTAATTGTATTCTTGATCGAAGGTGGATAATGTATGACGGGCGCTGTAGTGGGCGTAAGATAGCGCATTTGTCATTCCACTAACAATAAACCGTTTAATTTTATTTATAGGTCCGCGTGGGTACCTCGCCTCGTAATCGATTGTGTACCGTTATCGCACTAGAATATCCAAACATATGACTTCATCTAGCGGCTCCCATGGATAATTTCCAACATAATTATGATATACGAAGACACTTGTAGATACTATAAGTTTATTTCACTTAGAATAGGTACAACAAGCAAGTCATAATAGCGTGGTTAGCCGTAACGCCAACAAGTGGTTCTGCCGGAAGACCAGCGTTGGTTGCTAGCTTGCTGTCAACCAACTCATGCTGAGGCAGAGCCATTTTGTTACTTGAGTTACACCTAGTACCTTCATCTGTTTCTTCTTAGTTTAATACGTGTTTCTGTGTAGCTCATGTATACAAATATATATATATTATTTCTTCTTTTTCTTTTTTTATGATTAACATTTGCATAAATTTCAAAGATGTTCGTAAGTAGAATCTGTTCAAAAAGAGAAGCGTTGTGGCCAAATTGTGAACTAACGGTTTATTAAGTTTATTTAACTATTTCTTTAGCCTAGGATTCTAACTTCAGTTTATTTAACTATTTCTTTAGCCTAGGTTTCAAACTGTCGGCATTTTGAATTTTATACTAAATAAATAGTTACAGTTGTAAAATTATCAAAATGACAGACGCGCTATTGTATTGCCCTCTCAACAAAAAAGGTAAATAAGCACAGCTGCGCCCTCCAATCCCACGACTGATCTCTTTTTGAACAGACTCTATATGAAATTAAGAGAACTTTGCCTTCCGTGCTAGTTAAAAAAACTGTGTTATGGCAAGGTAACGCTTTTCACCCCATATAGAATGGTCCATACCATAAAATTATACCTAAACATTAAGCCCATATAAATAGGTATATACCTTATAAGCTTACATACATATTTTGTACTTAAAACTATCACTTAACGTCAGTAGAGGGATTTGGTTTCGATAACACTTCCCTATAGCACAAAAAAATTATATTTAGGCTTTGTTTCACAATCAATAAGTAAAGTTCTAAGTAAAACTACTTCAAATAACAAACAAACAAAAAACAAACAAACAAACAAAAAACAAGTATTTGCGTTTCACAATCCCTCAGTAGTGTTAATCACCACTTTATCTGCTCAACCTCTAAGTAGTTAACTCGCTGAGTAAAGTACCTTTACTTATTGATTGTAAAACAAAGCCTTAAAATAATGAAATACTTAAATTTTTGCAAAAACTATTCAGCTCCACGGTTAAATAAATTCAATATTGTTACTATCCTATTGATACAGAAATATGTAAAGATTATCGTGCGGTTATTATATCTGTCGGTGCGCATAAAAATTTGTTATTTTTCCTATATTACGGTTTGGAAGTCGACAGTCGACAATCTCCCGAAATCGGAGTTCGAGTGCTTTAGTTCTCAATTTGCGATGCCATTAGATTCGTGCGTGAGAGGGATGCCGTTATACTACCGCTCCTTTTTAGGAGCATGCGCTGAATGCTAATGGCTTCATTTGATTATGTTCTGCGCCGTAAACGCTCTTTGCATTTATGCAATCCTGGTAGCTCTGAACCACAGTCGGCTACATGACTGTTCAAACATCGTCCAACGGAATCAAACAGAAAAGACTCCATCGGGTACAAGTAAATACTGAACAGAGAGAACATAACATAACACCCAACAGTCACACACATTACTCCTGACCCCACACTAAGGATTCCCTGTGTTGTGGATATCAGAAACTACGAGTACTATGGTACCATAACACCTTGCAGACCCGGAACAAACATTTGTCCCGCAGCGGAAATCGAACCCGCAACCTCTTGCATTTCAGCCGGCTACTCGCCCGACGCGCTACAGAGGTCGTCACTAGATGGCCAATCTAATAGGAAATGTACTAGTAAAGTGTATCAATATAATATAGCAAATCTTTGGCATATTCATAGTACTCATAAAACCAACACCGGAAGCTTTAGCTAGTCCACAAACAAACAGATGAAATAGATTTTCCACAGGAAGCCATTTTGAAATTCTCGGTAACTCGTTGAGGAAGCTTGTTGAAATATTTGATTTGTTAGCCGTATTTGTATTCATCGGAAAATTATGGAGGGTTACAAAATGGTGTGGGAACATTTATAATTTGTGATAGAGCAAGAAATTAAATAGAAAATTGCCTAATTCAATGAAGCAATATTAATTGACTGAAGCCATTATAATTCAAATGAGTACCCGATGCGTTTTGCCTCGTTTAATTATTCACTAGTAATTATTAAACTCGATAGGCTCGCTAATAATTCCATATTTTCATATTGCGATGCAAATTGGGAAATTTAATTTAATAAACAATCAGCTTTGTGTTCTGTGTATGAATCCGGAAAGGGTTTAAAATTAAATTGAATTTTAATGTTTTCGGTCATCACATTTGAGCTGAAAAATTTATCATTTGGGTTCTTTATTTATGCGAATTTAAATACTAGATTTAGTTATATACCTACACGCGTATAAGCGTGTATCTAGTGTACGTACCTCTTCTTCTCTACTTATAATGGCTTCTGAGCATTGCTCCAAACGAAAGAAATGTCGTCATTTAATGCGTTTTTCGAGTTATTTCGTGTAATTTTGGTGGCATTTTAACCTGTGTAACTTGGATAAAATGTGTGGATATGTGTGATGTGAAATTTAAGTGTATTTCGTTTTTAGGGTTCCGTAGTCAAAGACAAGGAACCCTTATAGATTCGTCAAGTCTGTCTGTCTGTCTGTCCGTGTATGTCACTGCCTTTTTTTTCCGAAACTATAAGAGCTATACTGTTGAAACTTCGTAGGTAGATGTATTCTGTGAACCGCATTAAGATTTTTACACAAAAATTTAAAAAAAAAACAATTATTTAATGGGTTCCCAATACTTAGAACTGAAACTCAAAAAAAAAAAAACATTAAACCTATACGTGTGTGGTATCTATGGATAGGTCTTCAAAAATGATGTTGAGGATACTAATATCATTTTTTTCTAAACTTAATAGTTTGCGCGAGAGACACTTCCAAAGTGGTAAAAAGTGTGTGTCCCCCCCGTAACTTCTAAAATAAGAGAATGATAAAACAAAAAAAAATATATGATGTACTTTACAATGTAAACTTTCACTCAAAATTGGTTTGAACGAGATCTAGCAAGTAGTTTTTTATTTTTGGGGTTCCACATACTTAGAAATTAAACTAAAATTTTTTTTTTCATCATACCCATTACCCATACGTGTGCAGTATCTATGGATAGGTCTTCAAAAATGATTTTGAGGTTCTTATGTCATTTTTTTCTAAATTGAATAGTTTGCACGAGAGACACTTCCAAAGTGGGAAAAAGTGTGTCCCCCCCCCCATAACTTCTAAAATAAGAGAAAGATAAAACTAAAAAAAATATATGATGTGCATTACCATGTAAACTTTCACTCAAAATTGGTTTGAACGAGATCTAGTAAGTAGTTTTTTTTTAATACGTCATTAATCGTAATCCATCCAAGAACTTTTATATTATGTTACTTGCTGCTACGGAACCCTTCATGGGCGAGTACGACTCGCACTTGGCCGCTTTTTTCGATTGGTTTCAAAAAAGCATATAGTGTATAGCTTTAAGTAACTATAAGATAACTGTAAATCCTGGATTAATAAAATAAATAAATTAATTTTTCTTCGTTAAAACACGGTTTTTCAGCCACCAAAAAAGGGCTCGGTTTTCTTTTAAATAAAATTAATTTGTTTATGACATTTAAAATTCTTCCAGATGCTTTCAGATGGAATTCAGTATCAATATCAAATCAACATTCGGGAACTGTTTAATTTAAGAATCAATTAATTATTAGGTCCAATTCTATGACTAGGGAATCTGTCTTACTAAAGATTCAAACGAAAAAATATCTATAATCATAGTACAGATGGATAGACTAATGAAGATAGTTCTATATAGTTCGCTGCTAACTTTGAAACGAGACATCAACGTCTGAGTAATCCAGGCTTTCCTATCCTGTTAGAACCTGAGCTAGAATGTCTAATACCGTATTCATGATTATTAAACTGAATGCCTAACTAAAGCATCTCTATATTACAAGACTAATCCTACGAGCCTAAGAGAAGTAAAGTTTATAATATCTTGATAAGTTGGTTGTTTATTCTGTGGTATTTGTTGTAGGTATTAATACTCGTAATCTATACTAATAATAAAAAGGAAAGATTTGACTGTTTGTTTGTTTGCATTGAATAGGCTCCGAAACTAATGAACCGATTAGAAAAATTCTTTCACTGTTGGGAAGCTACACTATCCCCGGGTGACATAGGCTATATTATATTTTCAAAAAAAGTAGGGATCCTTACTAAAACTTCAATAATATAACCCAAGGTGTACAAAAAATACCTAAAATATGCTTTACATCGCGTGCGCTGCGAAAAGTATTAATGTTAGAATAAAATAATAATGGATAAACAAAAACAAGCGGCCAAGTGCGTGTCGGACTCGCCCATGAAGGGTTCCGTAGCAGCAAGTAACACAATATAAAAGTTCTTGGATGGATTACGATTAATGACGTATTAAAAAAAACTACTTGCTAGATCTCGTTCAAACCAATTGTTCAAGTATCCGAACAGAACTTTCAACTGTCATTGTCATTTCCTGGATGTAAAACAATAAATCAGTCTGCAACCGTATTTGGTAAGAAAAGCGCGCTCATATATTTAATTCGGGTTTAAACATGGTCCTTCGTTCGCTGGATTGATTAATTGTAGGATTAAGGACAGTGCGTGGTGTCCTGTGATATTGTGGAATAGTAATTTTGTGGAAAAACCGCAAGTTATTTGGTGAAAAACAGGTTTGCAATTCGCCGGCTGTGAGTACAAACTTTCGTTGACAATCACACACAGACTCGCTCAGTTTCATACAAAAGTGCATAAAACACTGTTTCAAGAGATCAAAGGTGTTATTGTAGAGACAAAATACCATAATTTCATATGTGCAAACATCAAATTTCATTGGAAAGTTCCGAGAATTTACATCTTTTTGCAAAATGCGTCGGTAGGTCGTGACGCCGTGAGTCATCCCTACTTTGAACAATTTAAATTCAAAGTTGCCAACGACTTTTTCAACGTGTTCAAACGACCTCCAACGACTCGTACCACTCTGACAAAATAACTGATTTGGTTCTAAATTATAAGCAACTGTCTTTCACAACACAAACTTCACAATGGAAAACGTTTCTAGCCAAACAGAACGTTATGAACAAATTCAAAAGGCTTTGGCTAACTTTACAAAATCTCCAAAGTCAAGAATTACACTTTGTTATTGCGAAACAAGGCTAGGATTATTAGAAGAAGCATGGAAATCATTTAATAATACACATGACAACATCATAAGGTTTTATTCTGATAAAGAGAGGAGGAAAACCATTGCTTATTTCACAGACAACTTATACGATGAGTGTGAAGACATGTACATTACATACAAGAGCGAGTTAAAAACAAAGATAAGTGATTTCACAGCCACACAAACACAACCACCACTGCCAACAGAAACTAATCCTGGAAGAAAACACACAGAACTCAAGCTACCTAGCATAAAAATCACCCCGTTCTCTGGCAAATACACGGATTGGCCTACATTCCATGATTTGTTTGAATCAATTATACACAAAAATCAAGCTTTGGATGATGTTCAAAAATTACATTATTTAAAGACAAAATATGTAACCGGAGAAGCCGAACAACTACTGAGAAATATACCAATTACTGGTCAAAATTACTCGCTAGCATGGAGCATGCTTCAGAAAAGATACAACAATAAAAGGTACATTTCTAATTGCATATTTAGGAAGTTATTTGGGTTGAAGAGTATTACATCAGAATCGGCTTACAGCGTAAAACAACTTTTAGACACAACATCTGAATGTTTAAATTCACTGAAGAATCTGGGGTTACCTACTTCTACGTGGGATGCCATACTTATCTACATGACGGTTACAAAGTTAGACGGTGAAAGTCACAAGATGTGGGAGCAACACCTCTCTTTAGACAACGATAATATGTCATCATTAGAAGCATTATTTCAGTTTTTAGAATCCAGATTCAGATCAATGGAGATGATTGAGTACAATAGTAAACCATACAAACCCAAAACTTTCCATGCAGCTGTGCCAGCTCCTGAAAGTTCAAACAAATCAGGTAAATGCACATTTTGTAGTGCCGATCATTACATTTATCAATGCAAGCAGTTTGCGAAGAAAGATTATCCGGAGAGACATGCCTTTGTACAAAACAATAATCTTTGCTTCAATTGCTTAATTCCTAAACACTCAGCAAGCAAATGCAAGCGCGAAACTTGTTGTAGGATTTGTCAGAAAAAACATCACTCGCTTTTACACCCCGAAAAGGAGACAGAAAACAATATAGAGTGCGGAAAACAAGCAGAGCAAAACAATTCAAGAAACCAAAACAACCTTAGCAATGAAAATAACTTTAGCAACGGAAACAACTTTAGCAACGAAAACAACTTAAGCAACGAAAACAACTTTAGCAATGAAAACAAACCTAGTCACCAAGACAAACCAAGCACAAGTAAACAACACAACCCAGTGTCACACTTCTCAAACAACCCTAGTCAAGTAGTACTAGCCACAGCACTAGTAGACATACAAACCAATAAGAGACAAAAACAGGTCTACCGTGCTCTCATTGATCAGGGATCCCAGAGTTCATTTGTGTCAGAGTACTTCGTTCAGGCAACTGGCCTGAAGCGATTTAAAAACAACATTGAATTCAACCTAAGTGAAGGGAAGACATTACAATCAAAATCTACAGTGGAATTTGAGATTAAATCTCAATGCAAACCTAACTTCACAGTACATATACAAGCATATGTACTTAGCTACATCACAACGAACTTACCACAAAACCATTTCACTTTACTCAACTGGCCGGAGTTAGACACAATGACACTAGCAGATCCTGGATTCAACAAGCCAGGTAGAATAGACATGCTGCTAGGATCCGGTGTGGTTAGCAAAATTATGGATTATAGGTTAGCTAGGAGTCCAGTTGGGACCTTAGCGCAGAAGACACATTTGGGATGGATTATCTCAGGGAACACTTCTAGTTCTGATAGGAAAACAAACAAACCCATCAATCGAATATGCATGCATTCTTGCATCGGTGACACCAACAGTCTCAAACATTGGGCAATAGAAAATGAAGTCTTTCCTACTGAGAGGAAACTTACAAAAGAGGAACAACAATGTGAAGACATTTACAAACACATAGTTACAAGAACAGAAACAGGCTTACCTTTCAAAGAAAACATCAGCACACCTGTAGAACTTGTTGGGAAACCTAAAGAAATGGCAATATCAAGATACAAGACAACACAACTGGAAAGGAGGTCCGAACACACCCAGGCATTGAGAGAAGAATATACCAAGGACATAAAGGAATATCACGAGCTAGGACACATGACTTTGGCAGAGGAAAACAATGATGATCTTACATCACGGGAGGTGAATCCATCTGATCTTAAAAACAAACAAAGTGGGTGGAAGGGTCCGGATTGGCTTAGTCAAAACACAATGATGAAGAAGAAAGTACAAGTACCTGAAACAAACCTGGTAGAAAGGAAACAATACTCAAGGGTTTTTCACTGTGAAGATAATGTTCCTAGTTGGGAGAGGTTTTCATCACTCTGTCGAGTGTGCCGGGTACTTAGCTACCGCCATCGGTTTATTAGTCGTTCTCAGAGGAGAACGACTCAACAGAAAGACACTCAACAGCCTGGTTATCTCACATCTGCAGAAATGAGGAAAACTTTTGACACATGCATCAACCTTACACAACAAAGGGAATTTGCAGCAGAAATAGAAGGTTTAAAACAAAAGAAGAAGATACAATCAAGTAGTAACTTGATCACCCTATCACCTTACCTAGGTGAAGACGGTCTGCTAAGGGTTGGTGGAAGATTGCAAGCTTCTCATCTAGCACAGGAACGCAAACATCCGATAATCCTGCCAAACAAAACACACCTCACCACATTGATAGTGCGAGATGCTCACTTCAAAACACTCCACGGAGGTATAGCATTGACTATTAATTATCTGAGAAGTTGCTACTGGATCATGGGATTAAAACAACTAGTAAAGAAATGCTCCAGAGAGTGTGTACTCTGCCAGAGACACAAAGGGGCCACAATACAACCACAGATCTTCCTAGTGTGCGGGTCAACCCAGGAAGGGATTTTGAGGCAAGCGGAGTAGACTTCGCTGGTCCTATACTTATGCGTACCTCTAACAGTAGAGGTGAAAAGGCATTCAAGGGATATATCTGCATCTTCGTTTGCATGAAAACAACAGCAATTCACTTGGAAGTTGTTAGTGGTTTGACAACTCCAGGATTTATCGCGGCTTTTAGAAGATGTGTGGCACGTCGTGGTCATTGTTCAAACATGTACAGCGATAATAGCACAAACTGTGTCGGAGCAGCAAGAGAGGTAACACGAAGGCTGAATCACAGTATGAACGGCCTCTGGGAGGTTAAACCATTCAAGACCCACTTCATCAAAACAATCGCGAACGAAGGACCGGACGACGTATCCCCTCTGACTCCAGCTCACTGTTGGGTTGGAGAACAACTAATTGGCGTACCAGAAAGACGCCTCGATGAACCAATCAGCCCATTAAACAGATGGAAATTAATACAACAAATGATGTCACACTTTTGGACTAGATGGTCAACTGAATATCTTCATACATTGCTAAAAAGATATAAATGGCAAGAAAAAACAACCTCGATCAAAATAGGGGACATTGTGTTGGTGAAGGAGTCAGGAAAGCCTCCAACAAAATGGCTTATGGCCAAGGTTATTGACACCCATCCAGGTCCGGAGGGTCAAGTCAGAGTGGTAACGCTTCAAGGCAAGGGAGCCTTGTTCAAGCGATCAGCATCGAAGCTGGTCGTACTTCCAATACAACATTAAGAAGAGAAGAAAGACAAATCCAGGAAGAACGGAGTTCTTGGCTGGCAGCATGTTCAAGTATCCGAACAGAACTTTCAACTGTCATTGTCATTTCCTGGATGTAAAACAATAAATCAGTCTGCAACCGTATTTGGTAAGAAAAGCGCGCTCATATATTTAATTCGGGTTTAAACACCAATTTTGAGTGAAAGTTTACATGGTAATGTACATTATATTTTTTTTTTAGTTTTATCATTCTCTTATTTTAGAAGTTATGGGGGGGGACACACTTTTTACCACTTTGGAAGTGTCTCTCGCGCAAACTATTCAGTTTAGAAAAAAATGATATTAGAAACCTCAATATCATTTTTGAAGACCTATCCATAGATACCCCAAACGCATAGGTATGATGAAAAAAAAAAATTAAGTTTCAGTTCTAAGTATGGGGAACCCCAAAAATAAAAAACTACTTACTAGATCTCGTTCAAACCAATTTTGAGTGAAAGTTTATAAAGTAATGTACATCATATATTTTTTTTAGTTTTATCATTATCTTATTTTAGAAGTTACGGGGGGGGGGGGGGGGGGGGACACACTTTTTACCACTTTGGAAGTGTCTCTCGCGCAAAATATTCAGTTTAGAAAAAAATGATATCAGAAACCTCAACATGATTTTTGAAGACCTAGGTTTGATGAAAATTTTTTATTTGAGTTTCAGTTCTAAGTATCGGGAACCCCAAAAATTTTTTTTTTTTAATTTTTGTGTAAAAATCTTAATGCGGTTCACAGAATACATCTACCTACCAAGTTTCAACAGTATAGCTCTTATAGTTTCGGAAAAAAATGGCTGTGACATACACGGACAGACAGACAGACAGACAGACAGACATGACGAATCCATAAGGGTTTCTTGTCTTTGACTACGGAACCCTAAAAATACTCTACATTATCGCTGAGTGCTGTAGCCTGTAGGATATGGTTTATTAGCTAACGCCCGCGGCTACGATCGCGTTATTTGTGGTACCACTCCGTAACGGTAAAGCTGATTTTGATGGCATTTGGTATGTGGATGGATGGGGGGGGGGGGGGAGGAGGAGGGGGGAGTCTGTTTATCATCCTGTAACTACCCGTGCGAAGCAGGGGCGAGTCGCTAGTTATTAATAATGCAGTGTGCCATAACAGGTGATACGTAATGATATCCCAGTGTAACACGAACTTGTTTAAATTGCTAATTCACCAGTCAAGATTTCCTAGTAATATGAACCTTTTTATTGACAGGAAACGGCAGAAGTATGCGTCGGCACTTCTGTGGGGACGATAACCGAACCGGACTGCCTGGGACCCTGCGAGCCTGGTACCTCGGTCACGCTGGAGGGCATCGTGTGGCATGAGACGGAAGGTGGTGAGTTTGTACTAAGCGCACGCACTGTAGCGCCCCATCTCATCACTGCACGCTTATGCACGCCTGGTATCTGTGTCTGCTTTTGCGATAAATGTCACTGGGGTTTGGAACTTGAATTTCGAGTTTGGTTAAGCTGAGAACTTTTTATAGTAGATAAAATCAGTGTGAAGTTCAAATAAAACCACAGGGGCATTATTTTCACCATCGTTCATTCGATCCATGCAATTAACATTAATGCGAGTTAAAATGAAATATAGACATTGTTAATTTTAATACCTAGGTGAGGCAGCATTCAACCAAAGCTCGATGAAATCGATAATTATCTATTTCGATAATTTGTAATAGTAGGACGTCTTCAAATGACATGCTCGAGCGAAAATACCAGGGTATTAAATAGCAGTCCTCGTTAGAATGATTAAATAGTCATAAACCCACAATTACGCGACGGGCGGCCATTTTACAGAAGCTATAATAATAATTTATTTATTACACCTGGCTCGGCTCTAGTGATTATGGAGTGTTCCAACCTTTTTTGTCGTCGTTTGCGTTTCATGGCCGCATTAACCATTTCAATATTTCTCAGTTTATATTTATGGCAAGTAATCCCGATCTTGAGATTAATATTAAAATATTCATGGGCCACTTAAACAGAGGAGTCAATGAGCCTCCACATTATTACGCGTGCCTATTAGGCGATACCATCGCAGAATATTTTAATAACTTTCACAAAACCTTTACACCTTTTATGTTCTCCTGGCAATAAAATGTCCCGCAACGCGACTCGTTAGGGAGGGCAAATAAATACCGAAATGGTTATTTCATTTTGTTTACGACGGAATCAATTCTTTACTGCGAATGTTCAATTTATCGTTTATTTTTATAGCTTGATATTTTAACGGCCATATACAATTGTAAGTGCTGCCAACGGAGACATCCTCGATAGAAATAAAATGGATCATTCGTCTAATTGGTACCTATTTCGATAACATAAACCATTTTGCCCGCTACGTAATTGGATTCATCGCGCATCGCGATCCAATCGTGTCAATATCGGATTTTACTTATTTCTGTAGGGGAATAATAAAGCTTTATGATAATGATCAATCAAACTGACAGCATCTGACCCAATAATGTTCACATTGCGTTTTGATTACGTAACCATGACATACACACGGTACGGAGGCCTGCGTTGGTCGATGCATACACATTATTATTTCTCTGAAGGTGAGACACATGGTGATAGTGATCTAGAATGTTTTAAAGCAGGTACATGCAATTAATCCCTCGTAGTTATTTCACTACAATTGATAATTTAAAGCAGGTAAGTTTTGCGTTCGGCCTTTCCGAAAAAACAAGTTCTGTTTTGTGAACTATTGGATCAACAATAACATTGATGCTAGTCTACATTTTGTAAATTAAACCAAATTAATCTCATATTCAGAGTGTATAAGATAAGCACAATGCCCCCCACACCTAGTCCCTCATAATTATTATAAAACACAATAATAAATCACCATCTGCCCGCTTCTGTTGGCACTTTCTGAATTTATCCTCAGTGGCTCTGCTCCCCTGGTACCCGGTAGGTGGGGGAGGCAATTTTCGCCCTTCCCTCGGGCTTATTTATTTTCGTCTAATGGCGTAGAGATGTCGGAAATTAAACACTGTTGTTTGACTTACGAGCATCTTATAAATTACAATTTTATCATAACCCGTGTACTTATTAATACCAACATAGGTATGCCCTTTGACATAGAGCTATATTCCGAGCCCTTTGATTAGCCAAATGGTAAGTTTGGTAAGTATAAATCGTTTCTATTATAACATCACACTAATATTCTAATTGCGAAAGATGTGAGAATATAATAATAGAATAGAAACTACTTTTTTGTACATCTCATGAAATAAAATAAAAAACAATAATTAGGTACCTATAATATTAGAATAGAAGTGCGAAGTTTGTGAGAGTGTGTGTATATTACGCACGTCCAACTAGGATGCACCCTATGTGGCATTGCACTGCGCCCGCCACACTGAGACGTAAAGATGAAAAGTCTCATGTGCCTGTAATTTCACCGGCACCCTTACCCTCAAACTGGAACACAGCAATGCGAGCACTACTGCTTTGCGACAGAAATAGGTATGGTGGTAGTACTACCCCGGACGAACTCTTTCACAAAAAAGCTCTACACTACTACTGGATGAAATTTAGAACGGAGATAGCTGGACCCCTGGAATAACACGTAGGCTAATTTTTATCCCGATATTGAAACCCGGTGAAACTGCGGGTCGCTGCTAGTACTGACTGACTCACTGATTGACGTGATTGTTCGCACTGATGCGATGGTTACAATGGGGTACAATGGTTGGCGGGATCGTATACAGGTTGATCCAGTGTGTGCAGCTCGCGCACCATCCGACCGTCTGTATTAATTTGTTTCTACATCACCTACCTACTTCAAAATACTAGCCAAATTATAAAACGATACAACACACAATGTTTTCACAAAAATAAAGTGGAGTAGGTATTTAAGACACTCGACACGCGTGAATTCAGCCCCCCGTGTTTGAGTAGTTTTACTAACAACAACTGAGTGAAATAGCTCCACTAAAACAAAACAAACAATACAAGTGATTAGTGCTCGTCCTTGACTATATGTATGACTATTTCTACATCACCTACCTACTCCAAATTACTAGCCAAATAATAAAACGAAACAACACAGGCACTGTTTTTCTAAAAATAGAGTGGAGTAGGTATTTAAGACACTCGACACGCGTGAATTCAGCCCCCCGTGTTTGAGTAGTTTTACTAACAACAACTGAGTGAAATAGCTCCACTAAAACAAAACAAACAATACAAGTGATTAGTGCTCGTCCTTGACTATATGTATGACTATTTCTACATCACCTACCTACTCCAAATTACTAGCCAAATAATAAAACGAAACAACACAGGCACTGTTTTTCTAAAAATAGAGTGGAGTAGGTATTTAAGACACTCGACACGCGTGAATTCAGCCCCCCGTGTTTGAGTAGTTTTACTAACAACAACTGAGTGAAATAGCTCCACTAAAACAAAACAAACAATACAAGTGATTAGTGCTCGTCCTTGACTATATGTATGACTATTTCTACATCACCTACCTACTCCAAATTACTAGCCAAATAATAAAACGAAACAACACAGGCACTGTTTTTCTAAAAATAGAGTGGAGTAGGTATTTAAGACACTCGACACGCGTGAATTCAGCCCCCCGTGTTTGAGTAGTTTTACTAACAACAACTGAGTGAAATAGCTCCACTAAAACAAAACAAACAATACAAGTGATTAGTGCTCGTCCTTGACTATATGTATGACTATTTCTACATCACCTACCTACTCCAAATTACTAGCCAAATAATAAAACGAAACAACACAGGCACTGTTTTTCTAAAAATAGAGTGGAGTAGGTATTTAAGACACTCGACACGCGTGAATTCAGCCCCCCGTGTTTGAGTAGTTTTACTAACAACAACTGAGTGAAATAGCTCCACTAAAACAAAACAAACAATACAAGTGATTAGTGCTCGTCCTTGACTATATGTATGACTATTTCTACATCACCTACCTACTCCAAATTACTAGCCAAATAATAAAACGAAACAACACAGGCACTGTTTTTCTAAAAATAGAGTGGAGTAGGTATTTAAGACACTCGACACGCGTGAATTCAGCCCCCCGTGTTTGAGTAGTTTTACTAACAACAACTGAGTGAAATAGCTCCACTAAAACAAAACAAACAATATAAGTGATTAGTGCCGTCCTTGACTTCTACGTATATGACTGTATTTTATTAGTGAACCGCTTTAATTTTCCAATGTTTGAACACACCCACCAAACTTGCCGTCACGGTACAACGGTTCGCCATGATAGTCTTGAAAGTGCAATGGAGAATACTGTTTTTAACCCCCGACGCAATAACGACGGGGTGTTATAAGTTTGACGTGTCTCTCTCTCTCTGTGTGTGTGTGTGTGTGTGTGTGTCTGTGTCTGTCTGTGGCATCGTAGCTCCCGAACGGATGAACCATTTTTTTTTTTGTTTGTAATGTGAATTTGTCGGGATTGTTCTTAGCTATGTTTGATCAAAATCGGTTCAACCGTTTAATTGCGTTGAGGGTTTTTTTAATTTTTACAAAATTATTACTGGTATTATTGTTGAATTGAATTGTTTTAATGAATTGTATTAAATTTAGGTAATTAAAGTGGATTGCGTTTTCTGTAATATTTTGGTATTTCGTCTTAACTATTTGAATTGAATAATTGTGTACCAACTTAAGTGAATTTCGTATGCCTGTATTGGTAGAATTTTAGTGTTACGCTTATACACTGTCATGAGCCTACCTAAAATATAAATTATATGTTTTAGATATAAATTAATAAGAACAAATCAATGCATGCATACAATGTGATAATCTAATATAATTTGAATAGTACCTATAAATCTAATCTAATAATATTGCAGCGCCCTAACGGGGTTTATGTGTATGTACCTGACTAACAAAAAGTATAATTAAGATCAATACTAACAATAATGTACATATTACATAATAAGCAATAAATAAATGAATATGAATATGAATATGAATATGAATATGAAAATTCTGACGAAATAAATACATAGGTATTTGTATTTTGTATTTGTAAAACTCACAAGCCAAACCATGACAACCATTGAATACCTCTTGTCCACAATGTAAAGAGCACTTTGAGCAGTTCACTCTTAGCACAACACGTTCGATAAAAAATTAATTAGCGTGAACATTACGAAACAGATTAGTGTTCTCGACATGGCTGTATCGCCCACGCGGTCGCTTTATTTTATTAGTGAGTCAATTCAGTCAAACAACTTAGTGCTACCCATTAAAATTGTCTGTACGGTGTTAACGATTACATTTGGTTTGGTATAGCTCCATCATTGTCTACCCCGGATGCGTTATACATACGTTCATTCGTCATGTAGAGCGTGTGAAAATGCAATGGAGACAATACCCAAAATATCTCTCGCTTCTCTCTCTTGTTCAAGATCTGTAAACTCAGCTCAAATCAAACCCATATCTATAACTTCCAAAATATCTCTCTCTTCCTCTCTCTTGTTCAAGATCTGTAAACTCAGCTCACATCAAACTCATATCCCGAATTCCCAAAATATCTCTCTCTTTCTCTCTCTTGTTTAAGATCTGTAAACTCAGCTAACACCAAACTCATATCCCTAACTTCTAAAATATCTCTCTCTTTCTCTCTCTTGTTCAAGATCTGTAAACTCAGCTAACATCACACCCCGGGATATGGGTTTGATTCAAAAACATTCCAAATGAAATAGCGACAAGGAACAAAAGAGCGCGGTACAATTGATTGGTTTTCGTCGACATCCCACGCGGTCCGTTAATTTTATTAGTGAATCGAAAATCGTTTAGTGCTTAAATACAACCATCAACCTTTACGGTATCAACGTTTAACGTAACATCTCCTTATTTGGGATTAAACTCAATAATAAATATCTTGTTTATTGAGCACACCATTTTAGTATAAAATGTTCTTTTAGCTAACCTCAAATATAACGTTATTCGTCAGAATTCAATATCTCCTTGCTATGCCTTTGTCAATGGATTATCTTTACAAAAGAATCGTTCTCTACAGAAGCGTTTTTTATCTGAAGTTAATTTATCGACCAGCTGTATAAAGATTTGGGCAGAAAGTTGTTTTTGTTATTTCAAAATATAATTTTCAATAATAATCTTTCTGTCACCTAACGGAGGACGGGTCTAAAATGCACACAGCACAACAGAATTTGCTCCCCTTCGTATAAATTGAGGGAAGCAAACCAGCCAACAGAAATACGATAATCTTATATTTCGCGTATAATCCAGTCGACTTTCCTTCGAGACAAGAATTTTAACTTCCGTCAATATTGACGTAGGTACTAGGATTTCAGACTCTTGTAGTATCGCAGTGACTGCGGAGTATTCTGTGGTGTGGACCCTTCTCTCCCGAGGTGGAAGGCGCAATTAGCACCTAATGAACTACTTATGTCTAATGCTTGGTAATCAATCAGGTTCTTTTTTATATCGGCCATCTATGTAACTAGTTCATTTCCACTGTTAGTGGTTAGTCAGATAGAAAAGTAAGAAAGAAAATTTGTTTATTTTCCCCCATGAGAACACAACACAAAAAAGACATAGACCTTCTTGAAAGTGTCCAAAGGAGGGACACGATAAGATAAGATACCGCAGGCTCTAGTTTAAGAATTTATTTAAAAAAAAAAGGCTCTCGTCGCAAATCCAATGAGGACAGATTACTCGCACTACGTCTCACTACTCTTGAGGATAGACGCCTTCGAGGAGATCTTATCGAAACTTACAAGATTATGACCCATCATTACAACCTGCCAAACTTTCATGACATTTTTATAAGAAAAGAAGATCTATCCACACGTGGTCACCAGCTGAAGTTAAACAGTGACCCCGCCGTCTCACTTGCCGCTCATCACTTCTTCAGCAATAGAGTGGTTCACAATTGGAACGCGCTATCAGATGACGTCATTACTGCTACTTCCGTCAATGCATTCAAAAATAAACTCAACATCTGGCTTCGAACAAATAAATCAGTGCTCAAAAAATCTACCAAAACTAAGAGACAATATTATTTCGACTAAATTTTAAATTTTAATACTGTAACTTAGACACATCAGCGAAAGCTGCTCGTCTATAAATAAATAATAATAATAATAACACATTAAAGCAAAAAAGATAAATCTAGTACTAAGAACAACTAGTAGTAGTTGTAGTAGTAGTAGAGCTTTTTTGTGAAAGAGTTCGTCCGGGGAAGTACTATCACCATACCTATTTCTGCCGCAAAGCAGTAGTGCTCGCTTTGTTGTGTTCCGGTTTGAAGGATAAGGGTGCCGGTGGAATTACAGGCACATGAGACTTTTCATCTTTATGTCTCAGGGTGGCGGGCGCGTCCTAGGTGGACGTGACCTATGTGGTAACGCACTGTTCATAGGCAGAGGTTACCGCTTAACATCAGGTGGGCCATCTGCTTGTTCCGTCGTACAAGTAGTATAAAAAAAATAAAAAAAAACTGGTATACAAAAATTAAATGAAATAAAACTGGTATTAGTATGTTGGTAGGTAGGAAGGCATCGATGTGTTGAGTGGTGTCAAATAGGTCCCTGTCTCAGGATATGCTGCACCAGACCTCGGTTTAGTGCAGCGCTGGTTTTCAGACAGGGCCTAATTAAATGATGCCACGAACATCAATAAAAAGGTATTATTACTAGTATAGTTCTGCGAAGAGTAGACCTCGCAAGCACAAGTTTTTTTAACCCCCGACGTTAAACGAAGGGGTATTATAAGTTTGACGTGTCTGTGTGTGTGTGTTTGTGTGTGTGTGTGTGTGTGTGTGTGTGTGTGTGTGTTGTGTCTGTCTGTCCCATCGTAGCTCCCGAACGGATGAAGCGATATAGTTTTTTGTTTTGTTTGAAAGGTGTATTTGTCGGGACTAGTCGGGAGTGTTCTCTACTCTCTTCTCCCACACTTAGCTTTGTTTGATCAAAATCGGTTCAGCCGTTCAGCGTTGGGGGTTTTTTAAATTTACAAAATTAATTACTTGTTTGCATAAATTGTGTTCAGTCTGTTCATCATGTATATTTTGAAAACCTCGACCAATTTTGCCAATATTATAAATTCTTGTTTTGAATTGTGTACCGTGTGTACCGAATGTTTCTGCCAAATGATATCAAAATTGGACGGTAAATGGTGCCGCCCCCGCAGCAAACTTCCCCCCTTTCCCTCCAATCAAAAATAGCCGACGACAAAAAACTATGAAATAGTAGAACCTGTATTTCGACAATATTAGTTGAAAAAATACGACCTGTACGCGAGTACCAACATACTTAACATATATCCGGACCAAAAAATATCCTGTCTCTATGATCCGGACTATGAAATATCCTGTCTCTATGATCCGGACTATGAAATATCCTGTCTCTATGATCCGGACTATGAAATATCCTTTCTCTATGATCCGGACTATGAAATATCCTTTCTCTATGATCCGGACTATGAAATATCCTGTCTCTATGATCCGGACTGTGAAATATCCTGTCTCTATGATCCGGACTATGAAAGCAAACTTTGCCGTTTGTTGCAAACTTCGCTCGCTCGTTCAACTATTACCTACACTTGTACTATTATTTATTCTGTGCTATTACCACAGATTACTTAATAGATTGCTATTACTTATTGGATACACATTACACCTAACCACAGAATATATAATAGTAACCTAACTTAGTAGTGGTACCAACCTAAATGCTTAATTTAACCTTTTATAAAGGGAAGTCTTATATGTACACTGAGTAAGGTGCAATAAGGAAAAATAAATGTGAGTAAAGTAGGTAGGTTACCCTTTTATAAATAACGCGAACATTGTACAACAACAAAAACAACAACATTGTCTTGTTGTTTTGGGAGGTAACCGTATGGTTACCTCCCAAAATGTATAAACATGCTTCTTTCGAATAGAAATGATCGCAGTGTGTGTGTTCACAAATAAATAAAACATTTCCAATACGCCATTAACAGGTGTGCTGCGCAAATGACCGCCATTATTGACACGACAAATCAAACGATCACAAACAACCTCTAATTCAAGTTTACCGTGACCGCCGCGCCGCTTGCTTGTTTCACTCCAAATTTAATTGCGTTCTTATCTGTTTTGTCAATTGTAATAGCTGTGTCTCCCTCCATGGATGTATCCTAACGTACTAAAAGCAGCAGGTATCTATACAGCTCGTTCACCGTAAGATGACACCTGTAAATACTCCATGGCAGGTGCCAACTTACGGTGAACGGTCTTTACCTATATAAGAGCTTAACCTGACCACAGAATAAATAATAGTACAAGTACCTGACCACAGAATAAATAATAGTACAAGACCTGACTGACTGACTTATCGATTCATCTTCGCCGAGCTGAAACCGCTGGACCTAGAAAGCTGAAACATGGAGCGTAGGTTCCTTTTATAGCGAAACCACCCACTAAGAAGGGACTTAAATTCAATCCCTAAGGGGTGAAAAGGGGTAAAAACCATTGTTTGAAAAATCGTATTTCTTGAACATACTAACTTGAAAGTTTGCATAAGAATGCTGCAATTCGTACTATTATTAATTCTGTGCTTCAATACAAATCATAAAAGGGTGAAATATTTTTACTCCGTTCTACCCCTAAAATCGGGTGCAATGGGGGTGTTAAAGTCTGTATGGGAACTTTTTATCGCGTGGTGCCTTTTGCTTGAAACTTGGTATGGGTATTTACAATACGGAATAATTGAACAAATATTTCAGGTTTTTTTTAAATAACCCTTAAAAAGGGGTAAAAGGGGGTGAAGAGGTTTTAGTTTTTTTGTGATGTGATGCGTTGCAAAGCACTTGCATTGAGCTAGTCATAATATAGTTGGCTGTCTCACGCTAAACAGTAAGCAGAGTTTCAATCGCTCGCATACGCTTGCTACGGTTCATACAAGTGTCGCTATAATCGTCTCAAGAGTCAAACTTCTTGGTATGGTATTATTTATTCTTCTGTGCCGGGAACTCTGTATAAACTATTTATAAGGGTGTTCCCCTAAATAATAAAGGAACGTAAAAGTGTGGCTGCCGACAATTTCCTTTTGAGCGTGCGAGGGAGTAGTACCTATGTTGCCATCTGCCTGCGCCTAAGGTTGTGTATCTAGTAGCAATCTTCTTACCGTACTATACCACCTTGTACTGCTGACAGCCTGGTACTTTGTTCATTCATTAGCTTTATTGTTTTCATGGGATATAATTTTTAAAAAAACCAGAGTAGTTATATTTGACACTCGAACTATAGGTAAGCTCGCGATCGAGAACTTTGGAAAAGGCTGGGGGAGGCCTATGTTGAAAAGCAAAACAATCACATTACCGATGTCTAAAGATAAGATTTTTATAAACTAGAATTAAGATTTGTTTAATAAAGGCTATTGAAATTGAAATTGATGTAGGGTACCTATGTCCCTGTCACTTGGCTCAGACAGATAATTTTCTACGTGTGCTTGTATCTGTAGAGCCTCTTCAGTTCACACTTCACATTAACATTGTACGAATATATTGAACTTTTCAAGTGAAACCAGTCTCTAAGATGCAGCCAGCATCTTAGGGACGCTTCCGTCTGGTAGTCATTTGGATCAGTAGAGCTACCTTTAGATCGTTAGCAGCGGTCTTCAGGTAGCTCAACTGTTCCATAAATATATTTTTTAAATTTTGTACGTGGTGTGTCCGGCCAAAGAATAGACCCCTCCATCTCCTCCCACGGATGTCGTAAAAGCCGACTAAGGGATTACCCGGACTTGTTAGTAAGATTTGTTGTTATAAGATTTGTCCTGGCTGCTAGCTTATTAAGGAATGTGTTATTACTGGAAGAAAGCGTTAGTTGAGTCAGTCGTGGGAAGCAATGGCGGCGATGAGCTCACCACTTGTCACGTCTATATTCCACGATGGTGCGACCCACTGTGAAAAGCGGCCCATTGAGGCTCTGCCTACCCCTTCGGGGAAAAAGGCGTGTGTCTATGTATGTAGTATGTATGTTGTACGTAACTAGTTGTATTATACTTTGTAAATAAATGTACTTAGTGAAACCAATTACTCCGATATTTGTCCTAAAGACGTTTTATTGATCTCATTTGTCATAAGATAATGTCTCCGGAAGCGACTCGATCCGATCACACACATGCTAATGGCTTCTTAGAAATGCTTTATGTGTCCATTGTTCGCTTGAACAATAAATAACAGTAGTTAGATTGTTTTATCATCTTGTTGAATGTTTGAGTCTTGTCGAATGCTTACTAATTAATACATTTTGTAAAAACGGGATTTTTTACGTTGGTGTATATCTGTGAAGGTAAGCGGCCGACAAGTTTCGACTCTAAACGATAGTCTTTTTCAGGTCAAGGTCTTGTCTTGCCTTCACACTGATACCGATAAGTACGTGAATATTCCCGTTTTTACTAAAATACCTACATACTACGTTTCTTAAGTGAGTAATTTTTTTTACCTGAATAAAGGTCTGAAGTTTTACATTCGCTATACGAACTCCCGAATCAATGTTTCACCTGTAATTTTTACAGTGATTTTTTTGTTCATTTGCATTCGTTGCTAAACTAAAGCTCATTCACCGTAAGATGGCACCTGTAAATACTCCATGGCAGGTGCCAACTTACAGTGAACGTTCCGGCTCGTTCACCGTAAGATGGCACCTGAAATTACTCCATGGCAGGTGGCAACTTACGGTGAACGGTCTGTAATGATATGTATGAGACATCAGTCAAAACATGTTGTTAGTTCTCCAAATTGACGCGAAATTAGGTTTCGCTATCTCAAGAATCAAGATGTGTTGATGAGAAAAAAACACAATAAAATTTGAATATCACGCCTCAAGCGAAACGTCCGAAATGGGCAGACTCAACGTACTAAAAAAAAACCTATCATCCTTTGTTGAAAGTGTTGAAACAGTTTAAAATAAAGACTATTCTGATTCTGATATAAAACTTGATAAGAGTGCCAACAAAGAGATCGAAGAGTCGTGCGAAAGCTTGTCTCTATAAGTAGCTGGTCGCGTAGTTACAAAGGCGGTCATTTTACAATTTGAAACTTTTAAGATGGGTACCACGTTACTAGCTACTTTATTTCTACTTATTTACAATTCAACGAGACCGCTCCGTACCTACTCTTGCTATAAATTGACACAGCGAACGCGCTCGCCCGGGATTAAAAAGGGATTGTCCGAACCCCTCATTTTTATCCCAATTTGTTAGTCCTGTTTACGAAAAACATTTGAGGACAAAAAGAAGATTAACTCGTCCCGCATCGTATCACGAAGGCCACGTTATTAACTCTGTTATATTTTATAAATAAATCGTTGTCATGGTAAAATATCCTTTATTTTTATAGCAGTACTAGTGTCTGCCTGCGGCGTCGCTCGCGCCTTACTAGGATAAAATGTATCCTATAGCTCAATCCTTTATGTGTGTAGGTACCACATCGAAATTTTGTGTATGACGGAACAAGCAGAGGTCCCACCTGATGATAAGCGGTAACCTCTGCCTTTAACAATGAATTGCCTCATAGGTCACGTTCACCTAGGACGCGCCCTTATGTGGCAATGCACTGCGCCCGCCACCCTGAGACATAAAGATGAAAAGTCTCATGTGCCTGTAATTTCACCGGCGCGGCGTAGGTATTCTGTCACAGAGCAGCTATACAAGAGATAGCCAATTGTCATTTTCACAGATCATGTGTGGCATGGACCCTAAATAAATAATGAAGATATCATGTGACGAACACTTAGAGTTAGGTAAGTATAGTGAAAACGGTGACTTGTAAACGAAACCCTAAATGCGTACCTATTTACCCCATACGCAATTAGCCGGCTTTTGAAACTCAACGTTAACCGAGTCATGAGAAGCAATAGTGGCGATGAGCTCACCACCCAAAGTGTAAAGAGGCCCACTGAGGCTCTGCCTACCCTTTCAGAGAAAAAGGCGTGTGTATATGTACGTATGTATTGTCGCTCTACCAAACCTGGAAAACGGGATTGTATTAAAATGTGAGTGGCAATAAAATAACTCCCCGAAAATGTGCGTTGTTAGTTAAAAAATATAAATAGATTGAAATAGATTAATTTGCATAAGTAAGCACGCTATCGCGAAAAGCGGGGGTGTGCCTCTAAATATGCGGCAAAAGTCACGTGCGAGCGTGCGAGGCTACCGGCTGCATCCCCACATGCAAATGAGGGCTCCCGGGCGTGACAAATTGGATCGAAATCAGAAATGACTTTACAGCGATCCTACTAATATATTATACTAGCCTTTAGCCCGTGGATTCGCACGCGTGGTTTCGCGTGGCTCCCCTGGGACTGTCCTAACTCCTACCCTCCCCCCTGTTCAACCTCCTGCTCCGTCTGTCCTGACAGGTTATAGCATCCATCCATACTCCAAATATCATCTAAATCCGCTAAACCGCTACAGAGTTGAGTGGAACTACATGTAATCAAACGTATCCCGTATCCTATAGCACTCGGCAATAAACTAGTTTACAGCCATTTGTCACGGACGTATAATGTAGGTAGTGTAACACGGACATTGTTTGGAGATACCATCTGAGGCCGCAATGCTCTAAGGGAGATACTGATGAACACACCTTGCGTACTTTGCGAATTCCAAAAATCCGTGGTACACTATAATGCGCGTCATGTAAAAAGAACGCTGGCGGTCATACTTCTTCATACGTTCCAGCGTTCTTTTTACATGACGCGTACTATACACCGTGTCCGTCTGTGGTGTCACAGAACATATAACTTGGTGGTGATTCGGGTACCCCTTACGAGTGTTCTACCTCCATACTTCCGCTTGACACTAGTTAATGGGACAGCCAGTATAATTAATTATGTATGGCTACAAATGAACCGGCAATGCAGGTTTTTTGGTATGCTTTAAATTTAAATGTGATCCAAACATTCCGTTCCAGCGGGGCTCGAACCCGCACCTTCGCATGTAATCGGCGGCCATAGAACGCGTTATGACGCTGGAGACGAAATTTGTGGGCACTATCAACTCGGCTATAGCGCCGATGCTTGCCATCTACAGGTGTTTCATTTGGAAACGTTCTTTTCAATGTCCGGAATTAGTTGGAACCATTGACAAGAGATGTCACCACTGCTATTTCATCAAAGTTTATTATTTTTCAAGTGTAAATCACACTATGGATAACATTAAATTTAAAAATGACACAAAAAAAAGTATGTACTAAAGCAGGGGTTCCCAAAGTGGGCGATAACGCCCCCTTGTGGGTGCTGCAAGACTAAAGGGGGGTGGTAAGAGACCCAGAAAAAAATAGGGGCGTCAAATCAGACACACTAGTATTCCAAGATAGGTAATTTTCATAAATAATTGACCGCGGGCAATCATGTTTTAACAAGTTTTTGTTAAGGTGAATGCTCACGCTTGTGGCGCGAAATTCTTTTTTTTTGGTGATTTCTGCTCATTACATCTCATGAACACTTCTTCAGATAGCGAAAGTTGATTTCGCGAGAACTAGGAGACTTAACACATATGTTTTAATTGATAGTATCTGATAAATATTATCAGTTTAGCTATGATACTCCTAAACTCATTTTTACAGTGTTTTTTTTTTTGTTTAGGGGTATCGTAGCTTAACTTATGATATTTATGAGATACCATCAATTAAAACATGTGTGTTATGTCTCCTAGTTCTCGCGAAATCAACTTTCACTGTCTGAAGAAGTGTTGATGAGCTGTAATGGGCAAAAAACACCGAAAAATTTGAATTTCGCTACACAAGTGACAGCATCCACCTTAAATAACCCGATTTGTGCATGTTCAATTTGAAGTTATACGACTAGTGGTTTTTAAGTTGCTGAAAAAATGGGGGCGCTAAAAAATATAATTTATTCTCAAAGTGGGCAGTAGACAACATAAGTTTGGGAACCCCTGTATTAAAGTATGCTTTGCCTAGGCGGATTATACTTTGCTGCTGTACAGGCTAATGTAAAGATGGTTTAAAGATTAAAATGAGGTATGTTCCTAACCTTGCATATGATTACGAATGCTGGAAGAATTCGGGAAAGGCCGAACACTAGGTTGGGAAGATAACTCCAGGTAAAGTAGACCGTATCTACCTTGGCAAGAAATGCCATAATTACTTGACTCAGCTCCTAATCCTATTTCTCGACCGAGCGAGCGAACGAAGCCTTTTCATCGTGTTATATTGTTACTGTCATTATTAGTCATTAGGTAGCGAACGTTGTTGTCAGAAATCGTGATTGGTTGAAATAGATAAAGAAACGGAGTGTAAGCTTTGCGTACTATTATTTATTCTGTCGCTTTGCTTTATGAATACTTAAAGTTCCTTTGTTTTTAGAGGAGTGAACCTGTAGGGCGCTTAAACCCTTTGGCAGGCGAACGAATTTTGCTTCTATTTCGACTATTAAAACTCCACGCAATTACATACGCTACATCGCTCAGCGACATAGTCATTTTAATAAATTTTAAAAAAGAACATACGTATGATCAGGAGGTCAATTCTCTGATTGTAGAGATTATCTCTAAATTAGAGATAATGTCGAAGCATGAATGTCTACAAAAAATGTCACGAAAATGTCACAATAACCATCAAATCGTATTCGATTTGAATGATTTTGGTCGACTCATGTCTATTTACGAGAAGTTGTCATAACGAGAATAGCAAATTAAGATTTTATTCGACATTCGCCATATTTTTTCGACATATGTCTAATTCGACTTAATTTCTAAAGCACGAGAATTGCCCTCCAGGGGTGCGATTCTCGGATTGTAGACATTGATGTCGAACAGAGATATGTCGAAACAAGATGGCGAATGTCGAGATTTTACTCAGCATTCGCCATTTTGTTTCGACATATCTCTATTCAACATCAATGTCTACAATCCGAGAGTCTCCCTCCACAACACTATAATTTCAAGGACCGTGGTGCGTAAGTTTTTTTATAAAATTACATACAGTTACCAAATCATTAAAAAGTTTTTATTTTATTTTTAAATAGTCGATTAAAAACTGCACGTGTATGCTTCTGGTCTGATGCACAAATTTTGGGTCGTGTCCCTCTTTCAAAGTAATTGTCGAGCAAAGGAAGCCATTTCAACGTGTTTTTTATGTTGTTGCAGGTGTGCTAGTAGTGAACGTGACGTGGCGAGGGAAGACCTACGTGGGGACGCTCCTGGACTGCACCAGACACGACTGGGCGCCGCCGCGGTTAGTACGTCGACATCTCCTTCACGGGGGACCCTGGTGGTGGCTCTAAGGCCGAGATCAATAGATAGCCTTAGCACATACTAAGGCTTAACATTATCCCTATCACTTCCACACATTTTTTTTTTATACTACTTGCTTGACTGTATAAGCAGGTGGCCCACCTGATGTTAAGCGGGAATATATGAACAGTGCATTACGTCATAGGTCACGTCCATGTAGGACGCACCCTATGTGGCATTGCACTGCGCCCGCCACCCTGAGACATAAAGATGAAAAGTCTCATGTGCCTGTAATTTCACCGGCACCCTTACCCTTCAAACCGGAACACAGCAATGCGAGCACTACTGCTTTGCGGCAGAAATAGGTATGGTGGTATTACTTCCCCGGACGAACTCTTTCACAAAAAAGCTCTACTACTACTGTCTGACACATGTCAAGTAACGCGTGCTAGAGAGGAACAGAGACAATGCTAAGCATTAGTAAGTGCTAAGTAAAGTCTATTTATCTCAGCCTAGTCACTCTGCTGCTTAGTCAGTAACTAGCTTCAGGTATTTCGACGAGAAGGGGCTTGAAACTGATGGTCAAAGAACCAGTGTGGTGATAGGATTCAGTAAGACTCGCACGGTAGACCACTATTTCAATGTGCGCCGTTTAGCCAGCATAGCTGAGTTTTCGAAATTGGATGAGAAGATCATCCTTTTTCGCTCCCTGATTATCATGCGTGTTTAAAATATGGATGTAACGTAGATGGAGTATTGAATGACGATAGTCTCTTCGTATCTAGTGGCAGATAAGGACGGGTTCGAAAGAAAGAAAAGAAAGAAAAATTCTTTATTTGTAACGGCACACATGGATAGGACAAAAAACACTCGACAAATAAAAAATAAAAAAAATAGGTAATACATACAAAAGGCAAAAACTAAGTACTTCTACAATTAATAGAGTGTCTCTCAGTGTTATCCACGCAGCAACGTCACAAATTGGAGTCCGACTCAGCATGATGTTGTGTACACTAGTTACACAACGCTGGTCTTCCGCCGGATCCATGTGGGTGCGTCACGGAGTCACAAGTCAAAATATAATATAATAAGCCATTTAAAAAAAAAACAAAGAAATATAAAAGTGTGCCAAGAAAATAGGTGCTTGAAGGAGATAAAAAGTTTAAATGAATACATACATAGAACAAGAATGATATACAACAGACAAGCGAACAAAGTAACAATTGAATTCAGTATGAAAAGCCGTAGATAAGAGCCAACTCCAACCGCACAAAAAACGACATTTTTTTAATGTTATTTAGGACGTTCTATGGGGTGCTGTGATGTGTCCGGCCTAAGAATAGCTTCCCTCTGTCTCCTCCCGCAAATGTCGTAACAGCCCACTATGGGATTACACCAGGAGATGGGCAGCAGCATCCTCTTGAGTGCTCAACACCAATGCTGCGATCATGTAAATCATTGATCCACCTACCCACGCACGGTGATTATGGCAAATCCTTCCAGGATCTCCTTCCTTCCAGGAGGAGGCCAGCAGTAGACGTCTAAAATAGGCTCCTGGTAACATGACACAGATAATCGCAGAGCCAAAAAGTTTGTGGCAGTTGGATTGCTATTACCAGATATTATAGGTAGGTACTCATAGCACATGAGTAATATGGGTCTGTGGTTGCAGCGGAAACACGATAGGTAACCAACTGGTACAAGAAATAAATCCACGGCCTGTCCGTCACATGTTAATGGATACCGTAGCAAAAAATCGAGCAAGTTACTTTGTATCTTAAAATTTTGGTTGTTTAACTAATCTAGCCATCGTTTTTCAGGTTTTGTGACTCACCGACTGAGGAATTGGACGCGCGGACGCCGAAAGGACGAGGGGCGAAGCGCGGCCGAGGGGCCGCCGCCCCCAACGACATGACAAACTTTACAGAGACACGGTCCTCTGTACATAGTAAACTAAGGAACGGCGGCGCGAAGGGACGACGGGCTTTACCATCACCAACGCCATTCACACCTCCTCGACCTGATTCAAAACGAAAACGGACGAGCGAAGCGGAAGAGCGACCGCCGACGCCAAAAGCCAAGCGACCTCCTCCAACACCGTCTTCCCCTCCCCCCGATCCCGTTCTCCTCGAGTGCCCAGAACCCAACTGCTCCAAGAAGTACAAACACGCAAACGGTCTCAAATACCATCGATCGCACGCGCACGGCACAGACGTAGATGATGACAAAGATGGCTCTAGTTCAGAACAAGAGGAGACTCCTCCCGAACCCGCCTCACCGGCCGGACCACCAACCGCGCCTGCCACACCTATCACGCCTGTTAAATCACCCACGCCCGTGAAATCTCCCCCGCCGCCTAAGGAAAAGACTCCTGAGAAATCGCCAGAAAAGCCAGTTCCCGTAGAGTCGCCGGCGCCAGTCCGGTTCGAAGAGGCACCAACGCCGGAGCCCGCGCCGGCGCCCACCCCCGAGCCTGCACCAGCGCCCGAGCCACCGGTGACGCCACCGAGCTTACCGCAGCAGTTCAAGGTGAGGAATTGACTAGAATCAGACATTCGGGTGGCCTTGATGGTTTGCTTTTGGTTACGGGCATGCACTATTGGGTCTTTTAAAACCAATAGCGCATTTCAAAACAGTAAGGTAAAAAAATCGAGCTTGAGCATCAGAGCATTTTCAAGAAACCTGAAGACTTTTGAAGATGAATAAGGCTATTCATTTCACATCAGCTGCCTGTAGCTCGAATTTTAACTAATTATCTACAAAATTGGTTACAGGTAAAGCCGCGGTCAGCGCTGATGCCCTCAGAAGAGAGGAAATCAACGGAATCCCCTGCTGAAGAGTCGCCCGGCAAGCGACGGCGGCGGTCGCCCACTCCAGGCGTCAGGTCGCCTGCGTATTCCGACATATCTGATGACGCAGCGCCGGAAATACCTCCTGAGGCTGATCACCGACCTTTCCCGGTCTACCACCAGGTAATTACGAACTCTCACTGCTGGGTATAAGGTCGAAAGTTGCTTAGAACGGTCGACTTAGCCATGCGTATTCATTCAGCCAACTGAACTACTCGGAGTGAACGAGTATTCCGAAATAACTGATGATGCATCTCCGAACGCACCACCTGAGACCGACTACCGCCCTTTCCCGGCCTACTACCAGGTAACTACGAGCTCTCACTGCTGGAAATAAGGTCCATACTCATTCAGCAAGCACACCTACGCCAGGCGTCAGGTCTCCCTTATTCATACGAGTATCTGATTATACAGCGTCGGATGTACCACCTGATGTTGACCACCGCCCCTTTCCAGTCTACGTCGAGTTAACTACGAGCTTCCATTGCTGGGAATAAGGTCTAGAGTCGTTCAGCAAGGTTCTCTCTAATCTAGGAGTCAAATTACTCGCGTAATTCGGCTGTTTTTGACCCAGTTACCGATGTCTGATTAAGCTAAACTGTGGTCATTATGATGACAGTGAGGATCTGATAGTGTACTCAGAAGGTAGGCAACGGAACTCCTCAATGGATAATACTAGATTGTCCATGACATTTTGTGTCAGCTCACTGTTCTGATTACCAGTTTTATTAACATCAGCCTGAAGACTAATTTCGTAAAGGCTTGTTTTTAAAAATATATTTTTCAAAACATACTTCTTACTTCAGTATCAAATACTTGTTTACAGTATTATGGGCAGCCTCCGTACCTGCCACCGACGCACCCTCCCACCGCGCCTCCCCCCTCAGATAAGGGCAAGGAGGACCTTTCCAAAGGAGACCCTAAGGCTGATTTAAAGGTAACCTTTTTCATTCACACATTTTTACTTGATGCCATTTAAAGCTCATACAACCGTCTGAAGTCTCAGCTACAGTGATGGATGACTCGTGTATAGCGAACAGATTTAATTCATTTTCGCTATACATGAGTCTGTCTGTCTGAGCTCAACCCTCTCACAAAGCTCATTATTATATACTCTGGCAACGACTAACTGATAGGCTGGTATTCATTTGCCGTGGTGTCTGGCCTATGAATAGACCCTCTGTCTCGTCCCCTAGATGTCTTAAAATCCGACTGAGGGATTACACCAGGGGAAGGACAGCAAGCATCTACCTGAGTACTAAACACCGATAGTGCGATCACCAATCCGCCCGCCAAGCGCGGTGATTATGGCAAGTCCCCATTGCATTCTATGGACGAGGTCCAGCAGTGGACGCTTAGCGGCTGATGATGATGATGATGATAATGATGATTAATGGGAATCTAAACTCTGATAACGATGTTGTGCAATCCAAATATCATTAAAAAAAAAATGGGTCAACATCGCTCTCAGCGTTGCTGAAATTAGTTTCATGCGGCACTCAAAATCGCTCTTAGAGTTTCTGGTATTCATTTCATGCGGTAGTCAAAATACCTCTAAGAGCTGCTGAAATTGGTTTCATGCTGCACTTAAAATCGCTCTCAAAGTTGCTGAAATTGGTTGTAAGCGGGCTTTTACGGCTATTGGCTTGTCAATTCTAAAGTAACCATAATTATTTTTGACGACCTCTGTGGCGCGGCGGGCGAAGCTTGGCCTGCGACGCAGGAGGTTGCGGGTTCGATTCCCGCCTCGGAACAAATATTTGTGGTATCGCAGATATTTGTTCAGGGTGTTCTGGGTATTTTCTATGTATAATAAAAAAAAAAAACTATCTATGTATTATATCGTATTAAGTATATCAGTTATCTAGTACTCATAACACAAGCTCTGCTTAGCTTGGGGCTAGATAATGTTGTGTGAACTGTGTCCAGCATTATTTATTTATTTATTTATTTATTTATTTGGCCAATTTTGAGCGAATCACATTCTAATTGTTATATTTTATTTTTAAGAGATATAATACTGTTTAATTCTGTATTTTTTTTTGTAATGTTTGTATGCCTAACTGGCCGAACTGGAGATGCTCATTTTCTAAACCAAACATCCAATGTACCTAGCTTCAGCGAACAATAAATATCATTTTATTCTTTCCAGGACGGCAAACCGGACAACCAACCGCCCAAAGTGCTTCCCCAACACTTCTACCCGTACAACTACGTCCCAAATTTTCCATACAACGTGGAGCCGGGGCCAGGGGGGCCCCCTCTAGAAGACAAGAGCAAAGATGACCGCTCCAAAACCACCCCCAGCCCTTTGGACAAGAGCAAACGACCGGTTGATAAGGAGAACCCGAATAGGCCGAACGATAACCATCAGATACTGAAAGAGAGTATTGAGATGAAGGCGCAAATGGGGCCTTACGGGTTCCAGCGACCGCCGCATGCGAGGGAGGAGGAGTTGAGAAGGTAAACCACACATGTATGACTGCTAATGTTAATGTTAATGTTAAAGAACTCCCTTTTGCGCATTCGAACTCTATGGGCGGTCCATAATGCGTGAGAGTTGTCTGACTAGGTAGTTAGCCTAACTCCGTCCGGAAGCACAGAAGTTTCCTGGGGTCTTCGCAAGCTTGGCGGAGTGACCTCGGCCTGTTGAGGATTTGTTTTCGTTGAGCTGCTACTCCCACACATTCCAGGACTACGTGGGCAGCCGATTCTTCTTCGTTCAGGCACCCTCTGCAGAGTGGGCTGTCTGTGGCTCCGATGTTGAAGAGGTGTTTGTTCAGGAGACAGTGTCCTGACTTGTATGACTGCTTTATAAGAAGAAAAAAAAATGTATTCAGTGACTATTTTCTTAGCTGCACACTACAGTCACACCCTGGTCACTCCATACAGATACACCGCGTTGAAATGCAAGCTCATAAACTGTGCTTCGCCCAAACAAAAGACGGCGTGGACAGCGTATTCCAACTACGCGTACATTGGAACGCGCAGTCCGTACGCAGCTTAAAAAGAACCCGCGATTCGATCCGCTATCTGCGGGGGTAAAGTTCGGGGACGCGGAATGCGCGGGGCGGAGAGTGGCCCTTCTGTGTGTACACACAAGAAGAGTGTTCTGTATGTATGAGTATATATTACTAACAGCGCCCCGCGGTGTTACCCGCATAGGTCTTGATCCTGTGGGAATATCGGGATAAAAACGTGCCTATGTGTTATTCAGAGAGTCAAGCTATCTCTGTTCCAAATTTCACCCAAATCCGTCGAGCCGTTTCAGCATGAAGAATTATCAAACACACGCACACACTCACAAACTTCCGCATTTATAATATTAAGTAGGTTGTGTTGTGGGTAAACTTTTTTATGATTCAATGGTCTTTGAGGAAAATCTTAAGATTTAATCTTGAAATTAATCTCCCCTTTTTGCCAGTTTCAAGTTTGTTTAGGCAGACAAATCGTTATAGTCAGTTATTTCCTAGAAAAACGGTAGCAGCGTTGCTAAGATTAAGGTGGACAAATTCCACCAAAAACTCCTATAGTGTATAATATTCAAATTCAAATTCAAATTCAAAATTATTAATTCCATCTTGATACCAATTATTGAACACTAGGAAAAGTCATATTTTACATAATTGTTACATAATATTCTAAAAATAACAGATAATTGAACAAAAATTCAAACATTCAAACACTTATCGGTATGATTACATACTAAAGTCATCAGCTAGAGCTTCGTCAATGTCATAATAAGATTTTAATAGTAAAAATTCATTATTTAAACACTAAAATCTTTAAAATTTAAATTTCTAATGTCCAAGGGCAATTTATTAAAAAGGTTTATGCTTATGCATAAAAAGCTATTAGTAGCTACTTTAGCTAGTCTGTGTTTTGGAACCAGTGTTTTATTCCGTACATGTTCCAGGTATTACATGAGCCTGGAGCAGCGACGCAAGGAGGGGAGTGATGTGAAGCCCTCCCTGGGGCCAGGGGGCGCCCCCCCTAGACCCTCGCCTGCACACAAGCAGCCCGGAAAAGACAAGGACGAGAAACCTAAGGAGGAAGTCAAGGTATGGTGTCTCCTAAAATATAGCAAGCGCGGCTCATTGTGCAAAATCTATTAGGGACATGACATTGCAACTGCACTGCCTTTACCTGACGTTATGTCGGTCATTCTTGCATCAGTTCTGTTTTGAAGAATACATACATACATTAGTGAATAGGGATTGAGAAAGATATGCTTAGATGAATTGGGCATTTAGAAAGGATGGACGATAGTAGATTGACGAAACCAGAGCTTGGGCCTAGATAATGTTGTGTGAACTGTACAGCATTTTATTTTAATTATTTTCCTTTTGAAAAGCCATAAAATGTCTGTTTTCAGGTGAAACAGGAGGGTCAGAAGCCGACGACGGAGACGCAAGGCCCCCCTCCGCCCCCCACCTCGCAGTACTACCTGCCACCGTACATGCAGACGCCGCACTACGGCGCGCTGCCGTTCGAGGGCGTGTACCGCGCGCCGCTCAGCCCCATGATGGTGGGCGGGTTCGGCGGCGGCTGGCCGCGCTACCACGCGCCCGAGGACCTCAGCCGGCCGCAGCCGCCGCCGCCCAAGCTGGAGCTGCTGCCGGCGCACGCGCACCACGCGCCGCACCCGCACCACGCGCAGTACTACCCGCACAAGATACACGAGCTGCAGGTACTGTACTGTCTGAGACCACCACGATACTCCTCGTTCGGCGGCGGCTGGCCGCGCAACCACGCGCCCGAGGACCTATGGTATATGGAGGAATATATGGTATTCTTAAGCTTTTTTTCTAGTGAATCTACACTAGGTTCTGTATAGCAAAAACCACCCAGACCAGCCAGTCTGGATTGTCCAGAATGGACTATAATCTAATAAAATTACCTGATTATTGAAAAATCAGCTCTGTGTAAGTGTTCTGTAAGTGTACAATGAGTGATGTTTGTTTACAGGATCATGCTAAGTCCCCGTCGGGCAAGCCTCCCCCCGCGCGGGCGGAGGGCCCCCCGCACAAGGAGGGCGCGCGCTCGCCGCCCCCCCAGCGGCACGTGCACACGCACCACCACACGCACGTTGGGCTGGGCTACCCCATCTACCCGCCGCCGTACCCCGGTAAGTGAGGGGAGCTGGCAAGCCTCCCCCCGCGCGGGTGGAGGGCCCCCCCGCACAAGGAGGGGGCGCGCTCGCCGCCCCCCAGCGGCACGTGCACACGCACCACCACACGCACGTGGGGCTGGGCTACCCCAACTACCCGCCGCCGTACCCCGGTAAGTGAGGGGAGCTGGCAAGCCTCCCCCCGCGCGGGCTGAGCCCCATGCTGACTAGTGGCGACTCGTTTTGGTAAGCTGGAGCCCAATGCTGACTAGTGGTGACTCGTTTTGGTAAGCCGGAGCCCCATGCTGACTAGTGACGACTCGTTTTAGTAGCTGGAGCCCCATGCTGACTAGTGGTGACTCGTTTTGGTAAGCCGGAGCCCCATGCTGACTAGTGACGACTCGTTTTGGTAAGCTGGAGCCCCATGCTGCTAGTGGCGACTCGTTTTAGTAAGCTGGAGCCCCATGCTGACTAGTGGCGACTCGTGTTGGTAGCTGGAGCCCCATGCTGACTAGTGGCGACTCGTTTTAGTAAGCTGGAGCCCCATGCTGACTACTGGCGACTCGTTTTGGTAGCTGGAGCTCCATGCTGACTAGTGGCGACTCGTTTTGGTAGCTGGAGCCCCATTCTGACTAGTGGCGACTCGTTTTAGTAGCTGGAGCCCCATGCTGACTAGTGGCGACTCGTTTTGGTAAGCTAGAGCCCCATGCTGACTAGTGGCGACTCGTTTTGGTAGCTGGAGCCCCATGCTGACTAGTGGCGACTCGTTTTGGTAGCTGGAGCCCCATACTGACTAGTGGCGACTCGTTTTGGTAGCTAGAGCCCCATGCTGACTAGTGGCGACTCGTTTTGGTAGCTGGAGCCCCATGCTGACTAGTGGCGACTCGTTTTGGTAGCTAGAGCCCCATGCTGACTAGTGGCGACTCGTTTTGGTAGCTGGAGCCCCATGCTGACTAGTGGCGACTCGTTTTGGTAGCTGGAGCCCCATGCTGACTAGTGGCGTCTCGTTTTGGTAGCGTGAGCCCCATGCTGACTAGTGGCGACTCGTTTTGGTAGCTGGAGCCCCATGCTGACTAGTGGAGACTCGTTTTGGTAAGCTAGAGCCCCATGCTGACTAGTGGAGACTCGTTTTGGTAAGCTAGAGCCCCATGCTGACTAGTGGCGACTCGTTTTGGTAGCTGGAGCCCCATGCTGACTAGTGGCGACTCATTTTGGTAAGCTAGAGCCCCATGCTGACTAGTGGAGACTCATTTTGGTAAGCTAGAGCCCCATGCTGACTAGTGGAGACTCGTTTTGGTAAGCTAGAGCCCCATGCTGACTAGTGGCGACTCGTTTTGGTAGTTGGAGCCCCATGCTGACTAGTGGAGACTCGTTTTGGTAAGCTAGAGCCCCATGCTGACTAGTGGAGACTCAATTTTTGGTTTGGGGTTTTGCAGTGGAAAGTGTGGTTGCCCACTATCCAGTGTGATTTTACTACAGAATAATACTAAATGGACGACAAGGAGTATTGTCGGTTGATGTTTGTTGATTTTTGAGGTTGTTTTTTTGTATATGTACCTATAGTAAGCTTGTATACGCGCAATAAATTTTGTTAAACATAAGTAATTCTCATGTTAAGTGATTTTAAATTCTTTGTGTGAAGGAATTAACCGCTAGTTAATCCTGGGTAGCTGATATAAAGGCCAAGTTTGTTGGTAAAAGGTTGTAATCCCTTATACGTAAACTATGGCTAGTAATGAAGATGATGAGTGAGTGTTGTTCGTCTCGCGGCTGTAGATACACTCGCTGACTGCGTTGCTGAACTGACCTAGTGGGCGCAAGTACACGAGACACCCACTTAGGTATAATGCGCGTCATGTAAAAAGAACGCTGGCGGTCATACTTCTTCATACGTTCCAGCGTTCTTTTTACATGACGCGTACTATAGGATTGCTGATGGCTGCTATAATAATTATCTAGGTGATCGATGTATATCGAACATTGTGAGAATACATTCTTAAACCAGATTTTGTGATCTCGCATCGTATACCGTCCACCCCTCAGCAAGCATTGTGTCTTGGTTGCAGGGCCGGGCACGCGGTAGCACGCGGTAGCACGCGGTAGCACGCCGGCGCGTCCGCCCTAGAGTGACTAACGGAGGTTGTCTGTTGCAGCCGCCGCCGTGCTCGCCAGCACGCAGGCCGTCGTCAACTCGTTCCCGACGCCGCCCAAGTGAGCCGCGGCCGCACCGCTGGGCTCCCCGACTGACGCGACTGCGGCGCACTGACGGCAACGTGGCGAGTCGCGTCGCTAGATACGTGCCGGCCTGTGTCAGCGTGGCAAGTGCGTTTCAATATACGCGCTGACGGGCGACAACGTCGCAAGCTTCGCGCTGGCATGCGACAACGTGACAAGCCGCGTCGCAAGCTTCGCGCTGGCATGCGACAACGTGACAATCCGCGTCCCAAGCTTCGCGTTGACATGCGCCAACGTAGCAATATTCGCGCTGACTTGCGACAGCGTAGCAACGTTCGCGCTGACATTCGACAACCCAACAAATCGCGTCGCAAGCTTCGCGCTGACGTTTGACGACGTGACAAGTCGTGTCGCCAGCTTCGCGCTGACACGCGACAACTCTTTCAGCTCAGTGCGCGACACCGCAGAGATAGACTGTCCCTGTGCGGTGAACTCTTCGATTACCTACCTATCGCCAGTAGCCATAATGTAACACTGTGATCTCGCGTAAACCCACGATGTGTATGTGATGTGCGCTTTGAATGTTTTAGAGTGTGACTGGATAGTTACCCCTTAGAAGTGTTGTGTTGAACTCCTAGTGACTTTGCCAGGGCGCGCGGACCTGCGCCCTGCTTACCCCCTGTTTTATAATTAGTAGCACAAACTAGCTGTACATATTAGTGTAAATTACCCTATTTGTTAGCTTCGTGTAAGGATCTACATCGAAATCCGATTGTATGGGCTGACTCCCGAGTCTATGTTATTCGCCTACAACCTTTATTTATGTCAACTGCATCTACATCGAAATCCGATTGTATGGGCTGACTCCCGAGTCTATGTTATTCGCCTACAACCTTTATTTATGTCAACTGCATTCCACGAGCGAGCGTATTCGTTTTTTTCGTATTAATTAGATGTAACATAGGGTAAGTATAAATGCGTAAATGTGATCTTACAAATGGTTTTGTAGCGTGCACAAATGTCTCGGTATAATGTCGTGAAGGTTGACTTTATCATAAGTAACTTAATGTAGAGCATCCCATAGTTCGTCGAGTGTTGCTGTGTTGAGTAAAACGTCTGGCTTCCTATTTGTAATAGTAAGTTAGTCCGATACTATCTCCAAATAAAAGTGATTTAATAATAGACTTTCCTACACTTTGCACAATATTTAAGGACCATATTTCATTTTACGAGTATGCATTTAATAATATCCTATTAGTGTGCTAAAGTAGTCTATTGTTTTTAAGGGTAGTCTTCCAGTGGGTTGATTTGTAATGTCCTATTTCCTGTAAGTGTAGGTTGTCCTTAACAGCCAAAATTATGTTAGTAGCTGCATTATTTAATTCAATTCGCGTTGTTTGGGAATTGATTAATTATTTTAAATCTATTAAAAGCATCTCAACTTCTAAACTTATATTTATGTAAAATGTTTTGTTAATTACAATCATGGTAAGTGTGTATTTATTTATATCAGGCAAGAAAAAAATTATTTTAAATGATGGGCTTAATTTAAGCATTTCTTGAATGTACAAGAATAAATTGTGTATATAAAATCTACCAGTGATTTTAACATTGTTGTCCTACTAAATGTTACTTTTAAGCTGGCTTCATACAGCCGGAATGTCTCTCTGAATTAATAATCTGAATTTCATAAATGGCGGCGATGAGCCCATGCATGTCTATTATGGAAGATTAATTAATACTAATCACAGCTTTATCAATCATTCATAATCTGATTTCAGTATGTGTGTGCCGCTCTATTCAAATGTATGGAATTACGCGCGTTACGAATTCATAATCTTAAATATTCCCATCACGAATTCAGAACGCTCGTTAGTTCATTCTTACAGATCGATCTGAGAAATTCATAATCTGAAAAAAACAAAATGTGTGAGGAACATCTAATTACAATGTCCCATACATTGTAAAATATTAATAATATGTAAATATTATTAATATAATTTCCTTGTAATATTATTAAAAGTAAAAATAAAATAAAAATAATATGAATAAAATATTAAAATATTATTAATATGAATTCAGATTAATAATTCAGAGAGACATTCCGGCTGTATGAGGCTAGCTTTAATTATTAAATTATGATTGTGTACAGGAAAAAACCTTTCTGTGCAGCTTGAGATTAAACAAAACTAGTATCTAATTGTTAAATAATTTGAAATGTGCGAGCAATTGTAATTACTTAGTTCATTATAGAACTAAGTATGTGTGTGTGTTAGTTTCGAGCGCAATGTGTGGAGTAATGATCTCATCACACGCTCATATGGATTTTTTCCACTAAAGGTATTATGCAGATTCTGGTTTGTAGAGACTGAAGCTGGTTTCGTTTGCAAGGTTTTGGATAAACAGAAGGGTATACAGTTAGTGCTCCAATATGGCGGTGCGCTTGCTACCTAAAGTTCCCAAGTAATATGTACAATTATTTCGTTCAATGATGACTCTTAGATATTTTTTTGAGCATCGTTCTTAAAATGACTGCTGGTTTCGTTTGCAAGGTTTTGGCTAGACAGACGGGTGTACAGTTAGTGTTCCAATAAGGCGACAGTGTCTACCTAAAGTTCTCGGGTTACTCGTATGTTCTAACTACTAAAAGTGAGGTACCTAATAATAGCCCTGTTGGAATATGAGCCTAAGTCACATTTATTTTACCATAGAAAACGGGAATGCACTGACTCCTGACGCACAGCTAACGCTAGTTCAGGGGCCCAGGGCTTCAACCTGCACTGTATTATGTAAATAATTTCAATAAAGCATTATGATTATGATTATGATTACACCTACGGAACGTACGGCGCCGATATTTCGGTTCAATACGCTCGCAGTGTTTTTCAAGTTCCCTATGACACATCAGCCGAAATTACGTCGCGTTCAGCGTAGCGCCGAACATCCCTTCGAGCGATTATTTCAGCCAAAACGCATTCAATGTATTTTGCATCGCAAGCGACACATCATGCGACGCGTTACGCGACTGAAAGTTCGAACTAGACGCCGCGTAATTCCGACTGTTCGGCGCGTTTGGTGTGTCATTGCAACCGAATACTACGACCGATAATTCAGTCGCCTTCGGCGGTTGTGGCGCTACGTTTAAGTCCATACGTCATTTTTATAGAAAAAAACTGAAGTTTCTGCCTTAGTGGAAAAAAGCCTATCTCTGTCGACGGACGCGTAGACTGATCGCTCGATTGACTCCTCATTCGATACGCTTAAGCCGGTTTCACTAGCCAATACTGGCTTAGCCAATTGGACAATCGGCATTTCATTGGTCGAACTCATTATTATCCTTCTGGACCAATAATGTCGACTGCCCAATTGGCTGTTGTGTGAAGCCAGCGTTAGTTCATTTAACGTACTACCAGTGCAGACTTAGTACGTTCGTATTTAAAATAAATAAATATAAATAATGAACATTTGTGTATTTTTTGATGTAACAAAGCAAAGTTTGATTTGTCTTAGAAAAGAATTCCAGACGTTGATAAAAGGAATAATAAAGATAAATTATTTCTTAAAAATGTGTTTTATTTTTCATTATACTAATTAAGTTCTTATACCCGGAGTACACGAGGTTAGTAAACTAAGTTAGGATATGTTATGCAAAGTCTGTATAGAGCCAGCACTGATCGAGTTGAGCCTCAACCACAGACCTATATCAATATAGACACCGCTAGTGCACCTACTTTGCGTGTCACTTTGCCTGTCCCAATGCTTGCGCAATGTTCTCAGTATTGTGTATTGTGTAAACCTCAAATCAGTTCCCTTTCGCCCGTCTTTTCGATAGCACGTCGGACAGACGTTACTTAATAGAAAAATGCATAATTGCGCCATAGTAAACTGAAAAACTTCAAAATCTGCTAGCCGCGCGAACGGAGATATTTTGTAGCAAAGTTGCGCAGGAGGTTGCGGGTTCGATTCCCGCCCCGGAACAAATATTTGTTCAAGGTGTTCTGGGTATTTTATATGTACACTCATCAACACGGTCTAGGGATATTTCATACTCAATTAAATAACTCGAAAAGTACTGGCCGCATTGGAATCTTTTATACACCGATTTGTTTGTAATTTATCTCAGACTAACTCCAAATTAAAATTTTTGAAAATTCTTTTGTTTCGGTGGCATAAAAATGTTTGATGTGTAGGAGAGGGAATTTTCATTTGTGCGAAATTTAGAAAACAATACGAATTACGTTTAGTTACAGTTTTTTTTCATTTTTAAACGAAAGATAAAGTTAAAATTGAGGTATTGTAGCCATGCAACGCCAGCATCTGACGAGGGCGGAGATATTACGAGCTGTGGGAATGCTGCAAGCTAGGTCTGTTCAGCGTAATGTTGCTGAGGCCATAGGAACCCACCAAAATGTATTTTCAAGATTGTGGACACGCTATCGTGCCACAGGTGAAGTAGCGGAGAGGCACCGGGGGCCAAGTCGCATCACTACCCCCAGACAAGACCGATTTTTGCAAATTACTGCGCGAGCTCAACCAAATGCAACGGCGACTCAATTGGTCCAAAGGCTGCGAGTGGAACACCAAGTGCTTGTGAGTGGCCAAACTGTAAGAAGGCGACAACATGAAAGCAATCTAAGCTCTCGTAGACCACTCCGGGTCCCACCTTTACGGAGAGGCAATCGTGGGCGACGATTGGAATGGGTTCGGAACCACGTGGACTGGGGCCGTGAGCAATGGTCCAATGTGCTGTTCACGGATGAATCCAGGTTCGGCTTCCATCCAGATTCACGAAGGACGCGTGTTTGGCGAGTTCCTGGACGATGGAGCCGTCTTCAGAACCCTCAGGAAGTTCACCCATACCAAGGAGAAACAATTATGGTTTGGGCAGAAATTCGTCTTGGAGGACGGACGGATCTCGTTTGGGTGCGGGGCAATATGACGGCAGAACGATACGTCCAACAGGTGCTGGGGCCCGTAATCTTGCCCCACAGAACACAAATGGGGCAAGATTTCCTGCTCATGCACGACAATGCCCGGGCACACACGGCGAGAACGGTAGCAGCTTGGTTACATACACACAATGTTAGGGCCTTAGACTGGCCTGCTCAATCGCCAGATCTAAATCCCATTGAGCATGCGTGGGATATGCTGCAAAGAAGAGCTCTGAAGGAAGTTCCTGAAAATCTGGCTACAGAAGATCAACTTGTTGCGCACCTCAGAAGGACATGGGACAATATTCCGCAGCAAGACATTGACAACCTTGTTCTGAGCATGCCGAATCGTTGCCGATGTGTTATGAACATCATGGGCGCTTTCTCAGACTACTAACTTCAAGTTTATAAACACAAATTAAATGATTTTTCTATTTTTTTCAGTTTTTACTCATAAATTAAAAGTTAATTCATATACGGTTTCCGTCTATGCTTCATTTTTTTCCATAAAATCCTGAAATTTTAATCGAAGTACCTTAACCATTATTAAAAAATGCAAGAATAATATAACGTATCTTTTAAATATATACATGTCATATAAATAATTAACAGGCTGATAGTAATTCGCTTTTTTAAAAATATCCCTAGACCGTGTTGATGTGTGTATAATAAAAAATCTCTATCTGTGTTATGTATTGTATCAAATATATCAGTTATCTAGTACCCATAACACAAGCGTTGCTTAGCTTGGGGCTAGATAATATTGTGTAAACTGTCCAGCGTTATTTATTTATAAAGTAGGCGCAAAATAAAACTACACGCTTGGTTTTATACAAATTTAGGTGTTTGCGGTGTCTATCATGATATAGGTCTGAGGCCGCAACATGTTGCGGACACGCATATATAATGTAATGATTTTTTTAACGGACAAAATCAGCTAAGAATCAACGATATGAAAATAAACCATCAATCTTTAGTCATTAGGTAGGTAATATTTTTTTTTGATTTACCGATAGTTTTTAACTACACTTTCTCATAAGATCGACCAAAGCCCGAAGTCGTGACTTAAAAAGCATTACAATTTACAAGCAATTGAGACGCGCGTGACGAGTAAGACGGCTTATTCCATTTTATTTTATTTATTTATTTCTACAACGAAAGAAGCACAATCGTGCAAAAATATAATTCTAAAGTTATTTAAATCTAGTGTTCCTTCAATTATAGGAACTGAGAATAGGTACCTACTACTGGGCAATTACACAGGTACAAATGTTTGGGTAAATAATACAAATTTGTGACTTCAATTAAAACTAACTTACTTTAATTTCAATTTAAACTAACTTTGTATGCTTTTTTTTATACCGGCAAAGGTATTAAAAAAATAGTAGTAGTTTATTTCTGTGTCAAAAAGTTAAAAACGCAATTTTAACTAATTTAAGGTAGGTAGTACCTATACATTATAAATAAACTATTAACTAATATTATATACTTAACAAAAAAAAATACCATCTAAAGAACAATGTGAACAATGCAATGTTGGCAAAGTATTAATTTGCAAGTGCGCTAGCTCCCACCCAGGAATACCTGTGTTGTGGGTAGCTAGCCATAGTGGGTACAAAGTATTAATTTGCAAGTGCGCTAGCTCCCACCCAGGAATACCTGTGTTGTGGGTAGCTAGCCATAGTGGGTACAAAGTATTAATTTGCAAGTGCGCTAGCTCCCACCCAGGAATACCTGTGTTGTGGGTAGCTAGCCATAGTGGGTACAAAGTATTAATTTGCAAGTGCGCTAGCTCCCACCCAGGAATACCTGTGTTGTGGGTAGCTAGCCATAGTGGGTACAAAGTATTAATTTGCAAGTGCGCTAGCTCCCACCCAGGAATACCTGTGTTGTGGGTAGCTAGCCATAGTGGGTACAAAGTATTAATTTGCAAGTGCGCTAGCTCCCACCCAGGAATACCTGTGTTGTGGGTAGCTAGCCATAGTGGGTACAAAGTATTAATTTGCAAGTGCGCTAGCTCCCACCCAGGAATACCTGTGTTGTGGGTAGCTAGCCATAGTGGGTACAAAGTATTAATTTGCAAGTGCGCTAGCTCCCACCCAGGAATACCTGTGTTGTGGGTAGCTAGCCATAGTGGGTACAAAGTATTAATTTGCAAGTGCGCTAGCTCCCACCCAGGAATACCTGTGTTGTGGGTAGCTAGCCATAGTGGGTACAAAGAAACAAGTAGGTATAGTACCTAACTAATTCGAAGGTACCTAACAAGAAAGATAACAGGACACAAATAACACAATACACATACACAATACACGGCTTCGCATGCGTGCTGTCAGGATAAAAGATAACAGGACACAAATAACACAATACACATACACAGTACACGGCTTCGCATGCGTGCTGTCAGGATAAAAGATAACAGGACACAAATAACACAATACACATACACAGTACACGGCTTCGCATGCGTGCTGTCAGGATAAAAGATAACAGGACACAAATAACACAATACACATACACAGTACACGGCTTCGCATGCGTGCTGTCAGGATAAAAGCACGCATCTATCCACAAATATCATCAAAACGGGAATGGACCAAAATCCGCCCAGAATTTCAATGGAAATACACATAACGCGAGCGTAGCCGCGGGCGGAAGCTAATACAACATATCATCCTATATCATTCAGGGATAATGAAGCTTTCTACAGGTGAAAGAATTTTTAAAATCAGTTAAGTATTATTTGTGTTTTTCAATTTTAAACAATCAAAGTCTTATCTCATAAAAAGACTGCGCAGACCCCAGGCAGAAATCTTCATACAAAAAAAACGTCTCGCGCCGCACGAACAAGCAGTTTTTATTGAATATCTCGTTAAATATAGACACATACATACATACATAGACACATGCCTTTTTCCCCGAAGGGGTAGGCAGAGCCACAATAGGCCTCTTTTCACAGTGGGTTGCACCATCGTGGAATATAGAATTTTACAAAACTCCTACCTATAGTAAACCCTGGGCTTTGTTGTATTGATTTTATTTATCTATTTTTTTACCCAATGCTCCGTTTTAATAAACAATCGAATCTAGCCAAAAGGCAAAGGTAACTTTGGGCTTTTTTTCTAGAGAAAATGTTGTCCTATCGTGTTTCTGGTACGGTGATCCCTCTGAATTATAATATAGTACGTACATACCTAAATAAACTCGTGCCTGTTTCCTAGAGGGGTAGGCAGAGACCACGGATTTCCACTTGCTACGATCCTGACACACCTGTTTTGCTTCATTCACTTCATCACATTCTTCATACATGCTCGTCGGTTAAGGGTACTCTTGACCTGGCCTTATTCCAGAACGTCTCCGATGGTCTGAATACGTTCGCCGAGGTCTTCCCTTTCTATAATGTAGTCTATAATGTATGTATATGGTCTATAATGTTGTATCCATGCATATTTTTAATTTGAATGTTATACTAGATTTATTCAGTTAAAAATATTTATATTTATATTTATTTATTAGCGTCACCAACACAGTATACACCGAAAAAAGTAAATACACACAAGATAGTTAAGTTATACATGCCAAGTGCTACCAGAATTATAGATGACTAACAACATAAAAAAAAAAAAAAAAAATATATCTTAGATCGGTAATTTTGCGTTACTTACCCTACCCATAACATAAGTAGGTACTCGTAATACCCTGAGCCTGAACTAGTCTTGAGCGGTCATTATCAAGGACCGCTGAAGACCAGTCGACTTGCAAAACCTGATCTCAACCTATTATTATTATGTAGAGACTAGCTAGTCTCTTAACTTGCACTGAGAAGATCGGTCGTTATCTGTCGTTATTATCAGTAACTGTGAATATTGTGCATAAAGTGAGGACACCTGCCTTTGTAAAGGAAAAAAAAACAATAAATAAGTTTCTGGATATTATCAAGGGTATTTATCGCGTATTAACTTATTATATATTTTCCCGACGTTTCGATTGTATTGCAACAATCGTGGCAGCCCGAGACCACAATAATAAAAAAAAAAACTTCTTTTCTGATCGCGAAAGTTTAAAAAATACAATAAATTAGTGATCACTAAAAGGTCAGTCAGTTTAAAGTATAAGTCAATAAATAATAAATAAATAAAATAATGCTGGACAGTTCTCACAACATTATCTAGCCCCAGGCTAAGCAGAGCTTGTGTTATGGGTGAACTGATATTTATTTTATTTTTATTTTATTTAAATTCCACTGCTCTCTGCACTAGCAGTGTACACCAACGCGTGCAGAAAAGCCAAAACAATAGGTACTTACATTAAAAACTACTTAACTTAGAAAACTAATACATGAACTTAGGAAAACATTAAATTTTTTAAAAAATATATCGATTTTTGGTTATACTGGTTGGTGGTTGGTGGATATACTTAATACATTTTTATTTTTATTTTATTTATACTTAGAAAATACCCAGAACAAGTATCTGCAGATCGTACAAATACTTGTACCGAGGCGGAAATCGAACCGAAAGTTACCTATCTACATTATTTATTTATAGTAATTTTTGTCGTTTGGTTTCTAGTTCTTAACCCCCGACGCAAAAACGACGGGGTGTTATAAGTTTGACGTGTCTGTGTGTGTGTGTGTGTGTGTGTGTGTTTGAGGCATCGTAGCTCCCGAACGGATGAACCGACTTCGATTTTCGTCTTTTTCCCCGAAGGGGGGTAGGCAGAGCCTCAGTGAGCCTCTTTTCACAGTGGGTTGCACCATCGTGGAATATAGACATGACAAGTGGTGAGCTCATCGCCGCCATTGTTTCCTACGACTGACTCGGCTAACGCTTTCTTCCAGTACCACAGAATATATAATAGTACAAGTACCAGTACACACATTCCGTAATAAGCTAGCAGCCAAGACAAATCTTATCAACAAGTCCGGGTAATCCCTTAGTCGGCTTTTATGACATCTACGGGAGGGGACGGAGGGTTCTATTCTTAGGCCGGACACACTACAGTGTATAACTAAGGTAACGTTGGTGGTATTGGCATAATGGTAACACCAACTCAGAAACAGCTATAAACCCCTGTGCCCCTATAGGCCACCAAGATACAGGCTTCGCCTAGTTTAGGACCCGATGGAATGTCTTAGGTAATATTAAAAAACATTCAACAAACACATTAAAAAAACCTGTGAAAATTTGACTTCTTAATAATCATTGTAATTTTTAATGGTGCTTTTTTGTAACTGATAAATATAACATGACTTGAGGGTACCAACTTACGTAATACTTAGATGTAACAAGTAATGTGGACAGGAAATAATTATGTGGTTAAAAATATACAAGGAAATCAAAAGCACTATTGCCACTTACCGTTCACATTGTAATTATAGGTAACAAACAATTCATAGGTAGTGGGCGACCGAGCTTCGATCGGGGTTTTTTTGCGCTGTAGGTACCTACTCTAAACAACGAAACCTATCTTCAGAGTTATTATAAGCATACCACCGATTAGCAGCGGCTGCGGAATAGTTACAAAGAACGAATTGAGACAGTATAAACTATTCAATATTCTATATTGGCTAACATACACTAGCAAATAGTACGCGGGAGTTTAATTTATAAGTTACCTAATCGTGTATTCCCACAGATGAGACCAAAAAAATAAAATAAAAAAACTTTATTTCAGACACACAGATCCATAATTTGGTTAGTACACAAAAATACAGCACTTATAAATAAAAATAAAAATAAAAAATATTATTAATTCCTACAGTAACACAGTTATATATTTATTCTAACAACTGGGAAAAAATGCACTCAGTTATATGTGTAATTGGCCATCACTGAATGCATCTTAGTCCAGTACTAAGCTAGAAAGATTTTTCGTCCTGGAAAACCCCCACATTGTAAATTTCATAGAACCCTGGGTTTCTCGAAAGACTCGTTTCTCGAGATCATTTATTCCCCATACCTACAAACTATGGTATGAGCTTCCATCTGAGGTTTTCCCGCTTGGTTACGAAAAGTATAACTTCAAGAAAAATGTTCATAAATTCCTTCAGGGTAGGCAGCGCATCGACAATACCCCGGGTGTTGCCGATGTGTATAAGCAACGGTGACCACTTCACATCAGGTGGGCCGTAAGCTAGTTTGCCTATTTATTCCATAAAAAAAAACTATAGAGCCCTTTTCAAGATCTCAAAACAAATATAGTAGGTATTGGATATTGGATATTATTTAAGGAATGTGGTAAGATTTGATACGGTAAAAAACCCCATCTACCAGAACCGTTACCTTACCCATTACCAATAATAACGCATTTCGAAACTAAAATGGAAAATGAATGACTAGTGTCCGCCCGTCGCTTTGCTCGCCTTGGATAAATAGTAGCAAATCTCGATCTATCTGTATACCAAATTTCAACCGAAATCGGTTCTGCCGTTTCGGAGTGATTGAGTAATAAACATCCAAACTTTGTCATTTATAATATTACCAGGATTAATAACAAAGTTTCGCTCCAAAACTATTCCAAAATCAGTCAAAAATAACCAAATCAGCAAAAGCCAATCGTTAGCCAAACATCCGAGTCACACACAATATTTCAAATATATGTTTTTTTTTTTTTTTTAAATAACTTAATAATTTGTGAGAAATCAATTTGCAAAGTAGCCTCTGTTTTCGTACTTTTCCGTTAGTTTAGTACCTACTTAGTAGTTTTTAGTTAGAACAACCATTTTTCTCCTAAACTATCAATCATAAGATATTTTGATTGCCTTCAGTAATATTAAACGAAACAACGCCGAGAGGACCTTGTTTTAATTTTTAAATTTACAGTAATGTAAATTATTAATATAAATAATGATAAAATAATACATTATACATGATAAATTAATTAAAATAATGATTTCTAAATTTAAAAAAAAAACTTTATTTTCGCTCACTTTTCGTTTCGCGAGTGCTATCCTGTCACTTTCTAACTTACCCGAACTTTAATGAGTTAGATAGTGACATAATTTGACGTTCAGCGATGACTTAATCTACCTATTTTTTTTTTTTTTTTTTTTTAAACTTGAGGAAATGCCTTTACGCATCCACAACCGCTGGGTAAGCGGGCTGGGGTATGTCGGGCTCACCTAAAGACGGCACTACCGACTAAAACCTCACGATGTCCCTCTTCCACGGCAGGAGAAGGGGCCGCGGGTCCGTTTTCACACTCCGCGCAGCCCCATCCACCGACGTCCGCCTGGGCGGACCCACCTCGGGAGGGTAGAGCCCTCCGTTTAGCTCCGGCGACGCACCGGGACATTCGGCGCGTCACCCCGCTCTTTGAGGGCCTTTACTCTAGGGAGCGACTGATGTCCCCACATCAATCGCGCCAGGCCCTCCAAATGGAGACGGAGTGCGAGCTCGACTAGCTCGCCTCCGTGTCCGCGCCCTCCGGACAGGGGGAGCGAAAGAATCTCTCTCCCTCTCCCTCTCCTCCGCCTCCCGCTATGCCTTAATCTACCTACACCTAACCTGAGTCAGCTACGATGCGAGCATCGTGAAACATAAACATAACATGTAAACGTGTATTTATGAATAAAACTAGTTTAATTTTATTCGTTGCAGACAAAAAGGAAAATGAATAAAAATGCAAAACTGGTGTTACCTGCTTGCCTGTGTGCTGTCTTCGTCGCTTGGATAACTGGATCAACAGGTAATCAATATTTTAACACTAGAATCATAGTCAGAACTTAGTCAGAGTCAGCAAGTTAGGACTGCGCCCAACCTCAGGCAGAAATCTTCATACAAAAAAATAGCCTCGCGCCGCTGGAAAAACGGTTTTGAAAAACCTGCAGTAAACCCTCGGCTTTGTAGTATTGATTTTATTTATCTTGTATCCAATAATATGCACCATTTTAATAAATAATCGAATTGTAGTTGTAGTAGAGCTTTTTTATGAAAGAGTTCGTACGGGGAAGTACTACCACCATACCTATTTCTGCCGCAAAGCAGTAGTGCTCGCATTGCTGTGTTCCGGTTTGAAGGATAAGGGTGCCGGTGAAATTACAGGCACATGAGACTTTTCATCTTTATGTCTCAGGGTGGCGGGCGCAGTGCAATGCCACATAGGGCGCGTCCTAGGTGGACGTGACCTATGAGGTAATGCACTGTTCATAGGCAGAGGTTACCGCTTAACATCAGGTGGGCCATCTGCTTGTTCCGTCATTCATGTAGGTAGTATAAAAAAAAACTAGGCAAAAAAATAGACGTAACTTTGGGTTTTTTTCTATACTTAGAGAAAAAATTGTCCTAAGTATAGGTATCGTGTTGAACCAAAAACACGATACCTATATATACTTAGGACATTTAGACAGTTAGACACCCGGCATTTTAATGTAGAACCTATCCAGGTATATTTTTAATTTGAATCAGAATCAGAATCAGAATATTCTTTATTAAGGCGCTATAGGTTCAACGAACATTTTTGTATGAGGCGAAGAAGGCGAGCTCACGCTCTGATACCGGGTTTTTATGTATAAAAAAATTATATAAAAATGACGTTCAAAGTTTTGTTTAATTTTGTTGATGAATTCACTAACTCAAATATTAACTAACATGTAACCAAATGTTTCAAAAATTAAAACGTGAGAGAAGTGAGTGAAAAATAGCATTTAAATTTTAAAAAGGAGGTATATTTGTTATTTTTTTTTATCGAGTGAAGTAATTCAAATATTGTATTGAATTATTGATTTCACTAGATAAAAAGCTCAAGAATATCATATATTTTTTTCTTCATAGAAAACTATGAAAATTCTTATCAAAAACTTTAAAATTCTAGAGACATTTGAGAACCTATCGCGCCTTAAAAACTGAGTCTCATGTGATGTCACCCGCACACAGCATTGCGAAGTACTGTTTTGCGACAGAAATCGGTATATAGAGGTAGTACTTCCCCGGACGAACTCTTTCACAAAAAAGCTCTACTACTACTAGAATGATGATGATGGTGATGATGATACGGAACAAAAACTCTAAAACACACGACCTAGAGTAATGTGTAAAAGGTCAGGTAGCAGACTGGTTGATAAGCTCGTGCCGAATGTGGTGACGCAATGAAATAGCAAAATACTGCAACACGTGAGTATTATGAATAACTACTGGAATGCCCGCGACTTCGTCCGCGTGTACTTTTCCATACAAATTTAAACACCCCGCTGCAACCCCTTATGGGTTGAATTTCTGGAATTCCTTTCTAAGTGCACCGCTAGACCACAAAAGGAACGTACCCTACAAATTTCCGGTCTCTAGGACTTATGGTTTAGGCTGTGCGTTGATAGTCAGTCAGACAGTCAGTCAGTCAGTCCGTCAATCAGTCAGTCACACAACGATTTTATATATGTTGATAATTGCCTTGTATTATGATTAATTTAAGAATAACTGTGAAATAATGACCTGTGCTACAAAAAAGCATGAGGGATGTACTCATTGCTCACGTTTGTTAGTAGTAGAGCTTTTTTGGGAGAGTTCGTCCGGGGAAGTACTACACCATGCCTATTTCTGCCGCAAAGCAGTAGTGCTCGCATTGCTGTGTTCCGGTTTGAAGGGTATGGGTGCCGGTGAAATTACAGGCACATGAGACTTTTTATCTTTATGTCCGGGTGGCGGGCGCGGTGCAATGCCCCATAGGGTGCGTGACCTTTGAGACAGTTATAATTATTTATTTATTTATTTACTATTATAATATTCTGTACTAATATTTTTTTGGATAGACAACCTCTGTGGCGATGGGTTGCGGGTTCTATTTGCAACACAAATGTTTACATGATCTTCAAATGTTTGTTCCGGGTGGGTATGGTTGTGGTTCCATGGTGCTCGTAGTTCCTGATACCCTGACACAGGGAATCCTAGTGTGGGATCTAGACTATGTAGCTAACCTTTATTTATTTATTTTATCGATTGATCATTCCCCTCCGGATCAGTAGTACTACTTACTTAGTAGTTCAACTGGTAAGTAGTACAAAATGATACAACATTGTGTCTTTATAATACTATTAAAACAAAATAGCAAATTCCTTCGGGTTTTTCCACTAAGTTCAACTATGAGTTCGACCAGTTGAACTAATTGGTCTACAATATTCCAGTTACCTACCTTTTTTTAACATTGATAGACCTTCGTTTGACCGCAATCTCACCTGTTGGTAAGTGACGATGTGGCCGACGATGAAGCACAAAGGTCTAGAAGGCACCTATTCACTCTGACCTTGAAGAGACTTAGTTAAGTTTACCAACTATTAAGTATAAATAATAACACGAATTAATGTGTTTTGTATTTTATTTATTTACTTAGGCATAAATAACAACTCATAGGTAGTCAATTCAAAATCTTAGTACCTACCTATATAAGTAGGTACAAAAATTCAGTATCAAGATTTGTCCTACAGTGACATACTAACTATTTTAACAAACAAGTTAAATAAAAGCTTGCAATAAAATAGTAATAATGTTCGATTGACCCTGAAAAGCCATAAATAGCTTTTTCCACAACCAAAACTGATTAGCGTCATACGAAATGGTTTTGGCTGTGGGTTTCAAAATAACCCACGTGCTATCTGCTAGCTTATTTATCTCGCGTTCAAAATAAGCTCAAATGGCCTCCAGAATTGGCCATTGCCAATTGGTATTGGTGTTTTTTGCATGGAACAGCACCGCTTTCTTCATGAAACTGGTCTACATACATAGACACACGCCTTTTTCCCCGAAAGGGTAGGCAGAGCCTCAAATGGGCCTCTTTTCACCGTGAGTTGCACCATCGTGGGTACTAGACGTGACAAGTGGTGAACTCATCGCCGCCATTGCTTCCCACGACTGACTCGGCTAACGCTATCTTCCAGTAATAACACACTCTTTAATAATCTAGCAGCCAGGACAAATCTTATACTATCGAATCTTATAAACAAGTCCGGGTCAACAAGTCAATCTATAATTATTTTATAAAAAGTGACGTGTCAAAGAGTTTTTTTTTTAAAATCCTATTGAATAAATGAATTTTGAATTTTGAATTTTTTGGCTTTTCGTCTCCTCCCGTCGATGTAGTAAAAGCCGCTTTTACTACATCGACGGGAGGAGACGGAGGGGTCTATTCTTGGGCCGGACACACCACGGATCTACCACTGGTCTGTTGTATCTAAACTCTGTGTTGCAGGTACCTTCATTCCAAACCTATCAGAGTCCTGCTACAGATGTCTGTGTCATGTCTCTACGGAGTGCGACACCTCACATGGATGTACGGCGGGGTACTGCGGGCCCTTCAACATATCTCGAGTGTACTGGGTGGATGCGGGCAAAGTGGTGATGCCGGAAGACGACCCTGAGAGAAACCATGGTAAGTTTCTGAACGATCCTACGTAGATACTTTTCACTAGAAACGGGATATTTACCATGATTTTTGAGTGGTAAATATCCCGTTTCCTAGTGACAAGTAGATATGTACCTACATAACCATGAAAGTTCCAAAAGATAGATCCTACCGTAGGTATTATTATATTTAATTTCAATTAACCGCTCAATCAATAATTTTATTTAGAAAATGTACTAAACCTAAACAATAAGCCCATAGCAATAAATACCTTAAAACTAGCATACATATATAAAATACTTTATTTTAGTGCACACGTGTAGACGGCGACGTAATGACGCAACTCCGCGGTGTCTCGTGTCAGGCGTCCGAAGAACATGACATAGGACATCTTTCGGCCATTTGAACGACGAAAAAAGTATATAAGTACCTATATCGTGTATACCTTAGTTGTGTTTTTTTTTATCTAATATTATCACTCTGTTTTTATTTTCTTTATTTTAATTCATTATAACATCAAACAGGAACAAAAATTAATTAAAATAATCATTTTAAAATGATCCATTAGAGAATGGATCAATCAGGAACAAGCTTATAGGTATAATGGATCAAACAGGACAATGGATCAATCTCTATGGATCAAACAGGAACTACTCACAACAAACAACTACCTACATTATAAAATATTATAAAAGTAACTTTTGAGACTATTAGGGTTATGTACATATACTTTTCACTAGAAACGGGATCAAAAACTCTAAAATCATGGTAAATATGCCGTTTCTAGTGAAAAGTGTTACTAATGTACTTATACAAAGCTTTAATAAATATGCAGCCCGCAACGCTTTTATCGGCCACTGATTTGTTGTCCGTCTGCCGTAGACAGATAGACTAGGTAACTGTCTAACAGACAGTTAGATAGTTTAAATTTTCACAGATGATGTATTTCTGTTGCCGCTATAACAAAAACTAGAAATAAAAAACAGAATAAAGTAAATATTTAAGGGGGCTCCCATACAACAAACGTGTTTTTTTTACCGATTTTATATAGATTATTGTACGGAACCCTTCGTACGCGAGTCCGACTCGCACTTGGCCGGTTTTTTTGTTTGAATCGTAGCTCAAAATGAATATATAAACCTCTCAACCGAATATTCCAGCTTGGGAAGACTGTGCCCGCAACTACCACTGCTCCAAGCGCATCATTGAGGGCTACTTGGTGAAATTCGGGAAAGTAAGTATGACGTTGTTTCGATATTTGCACTCCGGAAGCGAGTATTCAAAGTCTGTGATGAGCCAGCGCTGAACGAGTTGAGGTAGTTACAACATTCACCATCATCATCAGCCCATAGAAATCCACTGCTAGACATAGGCCTGCCCCATAGAATGCCACGACAAATGGTCCCGGGCAGTCTCGTTCCACCGACCTCTTGCGTCTCACCTATATGTCTTTGGCCCATCGAAAGGGGGATTTCCAACACTGCAACTGCATTGCAGTGCAGTTGCAATCTGGGCTGACCGGACGACACAGTGCACTGTGTCGCCCGGTTAGCCCCGTATTTAGAGGGAAAAAATTGTAAACAATTTGATTGGGGGATTTTGTGGAAAGAAAAAGTACAAAATTCTGAGTCGTTTAGAAGTTGAATCAAATTTTCAGTCGAAAACAGCTGCACTTTGTTGATTTTTTCAAATGGTTAATGAACAGGTAGTACATTTTTATACGTTCACTTTATTTTATTTATTGGATTTACAAAACAGATTACAATCACCTTAGCTTACACGTACATGCATATTTAGTTCTATTCTAGATTCGTAATCAAATATGTAAACACGACTAAGTCACAGTGTTGCATAGTTATAAATTAAACTACCCTAAAAACCGGGAACGAAAAAATAATTAAACATTGTTTTCATTTAAACATAATACCAAGATTCTGTAGATACATCGCTTAAACCTGTTTACTTTACAGATAAAAGGTCAAAAAATTACATAATTTTTTTCAGCACATAACAGTGTCTCTTCTATGAGGATATAGCCTCCAAATAAGACCAATCAGCTGCTGTATTACGCCTCAACACTGGCATCTCATAACTCACAGCGTATACTTTCCACAGGACTGCAATGGAGACGGTATCACCACCTGTTTCGACTACATGATGATAAACGGCAATGGAGGGTACGGCTGCACCGCGCCTCTCAACCGATCAGTGAACGGTCGTCGGTGGCTGAACAGATTCGAGACGTGCTCCTTATCATAAAATAACGGAAGAACATCATCAGCCGGATGACGTCCACGGCCGACCCTGAATGCCGCGACGAGTGGTCTTAAAACGCCTTCATAAACCTTGAGGATGGATGCTCACGCTTGCGGCGCAAAATTCAAATTTATTGGTGTTTTTTGCCCATTACAGCTCATCAACACTTCTTCAGATAGCAAAAGTTGAGTTCGCGAGAACTAGGATACTTAATACACATGTTTTAATTGATAGTATCTCATAAATACCATCAGATTAGCTACAATACCCTAAACAACAAAAAAACACTGTAATAATGTGTTTAGGGGTATCATAGCTAAACTGATGATATTTATGAGATAGCGTCAATTAAAACATGTGTGCTAAGTGTCCTAGTTCTCGCGAACCCTACTTTCGCTATCTGAAGAAGTGTTGATGAGCTGTAATGGGCAAAAAACACCGAATAAATTGAATTTCGCGCCACAAGCATTCACCTTAACGTAGTGGCAATGACCGACAAGAACCAATAACCGACACTTTTTATTTGATCCATGAAAATAAGAGCCACAAACAGATTTCTTAATAAGCCAAAACCGTGCCACAGGCAGTACACTTTTAACTGGTACCCATTACAATTTGAGCGAAATCCACCGTTTTGTTTGAAAATGGCGGCGTGAGAATTGAGGGCGGAATTAGCCGCCGAATTGATCGGAAGGTAATAAGGATAGCTGGGTGTAGATTACTGGAGATTGAGTGTCGATGATTGGAGATTTATGTCTTTTAGTCTGTGTATAGTTAATAAAAACAACACCCTATTCGTATCTCAAGAATATACCTACCTGACTCAATCGTTACTTTTGGTATAAAGATGACTAAATGACTTTTTATTATATAAAGAAGCCCACTACCTTTTAAAAGTGTTGATCATTGGTGCCACTACGTGACGAGGGTTACAAGATCATTGGTCCACAGAGTGCATTGTCCTATTCTACGTTTTACGGTTCCAAAACGCGACAGCATTAAAAAACCAAGGAAAAAAAATTACTCTCTGTGGGAATTGAATCCGTTTCTCCCATCAAAGCCGGCCTGTGTCCTGCTTCGCCACGGCAGCGAGGACTCTCAGGACCTATGGCTCTTACGAGTATGAATTTCTTACGTGTCCTATTTCAATTAAATAGATTAAATAAATATTTATCGAATATATTTTTTTTCAACACTATTTATAACATTATGAATCGGAACCGTGAGCTGATCGAAATGAGCTCAAACACTGCCAGGCTACTAATCATCAAGGAATTCCGTTGTCAACCTTCCGTCTCCATCATCAGATCAGCGCGCTGTCACCATAATATTGTATTGTCATCGGAACATGACAGGTATGCCAAATTTCAACTGCCAGTCCATTAAAGTCCACTGCTGGACATAGGTCCCTGGCGCGCCACTGAGCCCGGTCTGAGGCTCTCCTCATCCAGTTTCTGCCAGGCACCCCTCGCAAGTCGTCGCTCCACCTATCCAGAGGGTGCCCTACAATACGTTTGCCAAGAGGCGGTTTCCACTCAAGAACTCGTTTACTTCAAGTTAAGACCCATAAGTAAATTTCCAAAATAAGTCATCACGTCTTTAAAACTTTATATTACATAATCTTATTGGTAACATACAAAACACAAAATAATTTTACAAAATGCCTTAATTATATAAAATATCTACGAAATTAATATAAATAAAAATACTGATGCTTATAAATTAATAAAAAGGTAAAAAAATAATACCATTGTTTTACCAACCACTGCGGATATACAATTCTTTGGCACAAAACATTACAAAATATAATCCATCCGCTACTAAGTTATTATTTTAAGTACTAATTTACATAGATATCACTAAATATTGTCAATAATTTAGCAAGAATATTCACAACCAATCGTTTATCAGAAAGATCATTGATACCTACTCGAGATAGTTTCCTTAGTATACAGATAAAGGACGGCCACATACATCAGGAATTCAGTTTCGAAATTTCGATTCGAGATTTCGAACGCAGTAAATCCATACAAATCTAAATATCATACGTCCAGTAGTTTTCCGTTCGAAGTTTCGAAGATTCGAAATTCCGCATGGTAGCCTGTACGTCCGGAATGGTCTAAACATAAATAAATGTATCTGTGTGATGTATTTACGATATTTCGAATTCCTGACATATGTGGCCGCCCTTAGGCTGGCCGCAGACGTACAGTTCCCTGATTAGGTTTTATCAGATCAGGAATTCAGATTCGGAATTCCGTGAGACTAGCGCAGACGTTCGGTTTTTTGCAACCCGAACCACACCCGAACGCAAGGCTCAGTGTTAAATAAATTCCTGTCAGTCACACCAATGTGACAATCTGGTGTGAATACGGGTCTGTCATGAGAAATACAGATGCATTTTCAGTGATAGGTACAAGAAGAAATACAGATGCATTTTCAGTGGTACAAGAAGAAATACAGATGCATTTCAGTAATACTAGAAGAAATACAGATGCAATTTCATATAACGCTGTTATTTTAAACTATTAATGAGATCACTGTAGAAAATGTGATGAATGATAAAAAAAAATTAACAGTACGTTCACGCTAGTCCGGCACAATACTGTACCGATACGTCCAGTAATTCGGCTAAAACCACAGAATAAATAATAGCTAAAACAAGGGCCGAGGACATTTATAACTATGACACTAAAAAGGCTTTGTTAAAAAGCAAAATGCTATTCCTGTATTAAGGTATATTAAAAAAACATTGACCCCCTTTAAATTTCACTAATAAACACTAACATGCAACCATGTTTTACCTATTTTTGCCGCAAACAGTAGTGCTCGCATCACGTCTTTTCTATTTTATTATATACTTCATTATAATTATTTGTTTATCAATTATGTATAATTATTTATTGTGACGAAGACATCCCTGTTTTTCACTTACATGGTTCCAGCGGAAGATCAGCGTTGTGTTGCTACAACACAACAAATGCTGAGCTGGACGCCAATTTGTGTCAATGATGCGTGACTGATACTGAGAGGCACAAATTAGCTTTATTTATCATTCTTTGTTTTTGTGTGTGTGTGTGTGTGTGTGAGTGTGTGTGTGTGTGTGAGTGTGTGTGTGTGTGAGAGAGAGTGTGTGTGTATGAGAGTGTGTGTGTGTGTGAGAGTGTTTATATGTGTGTGTGAGAGTGTTTATATGCGTGTGTGTGTGTGTGTGAGTGTGGGTGCGTGTGTGTAATTTTGTATCTGAGTTTATTGACACAAATAAATGTTTTGTCTTTCTTTCTGTGTTACAGTTTGAAGGATACGAATATAAGTGCCGATGAAATTACAGGCACATGAAACTTCATCTTTGTCTCAGGGTGACGGGCGCAGTGCAATGCCAGGTAGGGCGCGTCCTAGAGACCGTGACCTGTGCATTTCTATAGGCAGAGGTTACCGCTTAACAACAGATGGCAACATCGCTTGTTCCATCATTCATTCAAATAAAATGCAAAGAACGACGAATTTCACCTAGATTCCAGTGTTTTTTTTTTAACTGTGTGAATGACGTAACAAGCAGATGGCCCACCTGATGTTAAGCGGTAACCTCTACCTTTAACAATGCATTGCCTCATAAGTCACGTCCACCTAGGACGCAACCTATGTGGCATTGCACTGCGCCCGCCACTCTGAGACATAAAGATGAAAAGTCTCATGTGCCTGTAATTTCACCGGCACCCATACCTTTCAAACCGGAACACAGCAATGCGAGCACTACTGCTTGAAACTACTACTTCTGCTTTAAGTGATTTGCTAATCCGGCATTCTTGTACCAGCACTAGTGCCGTCTTAGAGAAATCCTACAGTATTTTTTTAAAATATTGATAGACCTTTGTTTGACCACGGTCTCACCTGTTGGTAAGTGTCGATGTGGCCGAAGATGGAGCACAAAGGTCTAGAAGGCGCCTATTCACTCTACCCTTGAAGGGACCCAGATTATAGTTTTCAGGAAAGAAACGACGGTATTTCAATGTTATCGAATTGTAGATCATTCTTAGCACATACTAAAGCTTAGCGTTATCCCTGTCACTTTCACACACATTTCAAAACACGCGTGCCAGAGAGGGACAGAGACAATGCTCAGCATTAGTACGGTATACCCAACTGATATGGCGCGTCGTGAATCTTCGTTTGCGCAGAAAAGAAAGTATGCCTCCGAAGATTAACGAAAGAATGCTCAAAACTTACAATCAACCTTGGGTCACTATTATAAGGTTCATAATACAATGCAGTACGTGCTAAGCTCATCAACACAAATAATGCAGTTACTGTAACCATCGCTCATGTCAGATAATGTATAAACTTCTGTCATTAATAATTTTATTTGTCATAGCCGTTAACCGACCGTTTATATTGTTGAGGAACTTAAGCCTCTAAATTATAATTATAAATTATTCTTTTTTTTCTAAATTATACTCTAAATAGCCTACCTAATTGGTACTGAATAATAATAAAGATCTTGTACCAATTAGGTAGGCTATTTAGAGTATGGTTTAGAAAAGCTTAAATATTTACATAATCTCGTCAAATTATTATGCGAACATGAACATAAATAAATGTATTAAGACAACAAAAACTGGCTGTTATCTGAACCATCAGTTGATATGGCAGATGATACACTCTAGTCCAGGGGTTCCCAAACTTACATTGACTACTGCCCACTTTGAGAATAAATTATTTTTAGCGCCCCCATTTTATCACCTATTTAAAAACCACTATAACTTCAAATTAAATTAATTATTGTGATTAATTATTAACAAAATTGCCCGCGGTCTATTATCTACGAAAATTACCTATCTAGGAATACTAATAACTATTAAAATGCGAATGTGTGACTGATTTAAAGCCCCCATTTTTTTCTGGGTCTCTTACCGCCCCCCTTTACACCTGCAGCGCCCACAAGGGGGCGTTATCGCCCACTTTGGGAACCCCTGCTAGTCCTAAAAATATGTGTTCAATATCAAGCAGCAAAGGACAGACAAAACTTGTCAGAATTGTCCATCCTAATGCGTTTTGTCACACAATTTCTTTGGACATTTTTTAGAACGCTAACCCGTTTTTTTATTTTTATTCAACTTTAGATGACGGAACAAGCAGATGACCCCCTGATGTTAAGCGGTACCCTCTGCCTATGAACAGTGCATTACCTCAGAGGTCACGTCCACCTAGGACTCACCCTAAGTAGCATTGCACTGCGCCCGACACCTTGAGACATAAAGATGGAATCTCATGTGCCTGTAATTTGACCGGCACCCATACCCTTCAAACCGGAACACAGTTATGCGAACAGTACTGCTTTGCGGCTGAAATAGGTATGGTGGCAGTACTTCCCCGGACGAACTCTTTCACAAAAAAGCTCTACTACTAACAATAAGTCAATTTCGTTCAAGGTCTTTGCACTCGGGCCTAAATATCGTCTGGTCTCAATTGCCTCTCGCCTTCGTTAATAAATATCTGCATAGCTTTGTACAATAGGTACAAGCCGAGCATCCTGCGTTCTTTGAGCGGCCACGAAGCAGCCACGCCGTAATATGTGCCGCATTTCAAGTTCTTTAAGGTCGATAATCCGATGACGTCTATCATGGCCGCTTCATACGTGTACGCCTCAGCGGGAATCACGTTTTGGAATATGTGGAGACAGACCACGCCCACCTTACTCCGCCATATGTCTAGGATGTGCTGTATTTTCTTGTCGTTGCAGGTTGTGAAGCCACTCTTCCAAAGCGTCAGCGCTTGGTATAAATGCGCGTAGGGTCTTGATCGTTTCCCTGAAACAAGTTTTTTTTAAATGAAATAAATAGGCAAACTAGCATACGGCCCACCTGATATGAAGTGGTCACCGTCGCTTATAGACACCGGCAACACCCGGGGTATTGTTGATGCACTGCCTACCCTGAAGGAATTTATGAAGATTTTTCTTGAAGCGACTCATGTCTTAACCAAGCGGGAAAACCCCAGATTGGAAGCTCATTCCAAAGTTACATGTAATTAATTTTGTAAAAATTGAAAAAAACATCAAAACAATGAAACGGCTGACCCGATTTTGATCAAACAGCTAAGAACACTCTCGAACCATTCACCTATCAAACAAAAAAAAACTAAATCAGTTCATCCGTTCGGGAGCTACGATGGCACAGACGGACACACACACACACCCACACATACACACACATACACACACACAAACAGACAGACACGTCAAACTTATAACACCCTTTCGTTTTTGCGTCGGGGGTTAACACTAAACACAAATTGAAATAATTATTTTATGACTGAATGAAGGCATCGTATCTATAAAAAGTGTTGTCGATACGCCAGCGATTCAGTCTGGTTTTGAAGACGGTGCAGTTTAGTGCACCTTTGACTCTGGCAGCTTATTGTACACTGCTGGGCCCATGATATGAGTTAATCTCGATGACTTCTTGAGAGTCCACGGCAACGACACGAGTCTGTGCTGGATTATACTCGTAATATACTACTGGACGTGTACTTTTCCATAGAAACTTAAACACCCCGCTATTGAATTTCTGGAATTCCTTTCTTAGTGCACCCCTAGACCACAAAATGAACGTATCCTCCAAATTTCAGGTCTCTAGGGGTTGAATTTCTGGAATTCATTTCTTAGTGCACCCCTAGACCACAAACGGAATTTACCCTCCAAATTTCAGGTCTCTAGGACTTACGGTTTAGGCTGTGCTTTGATAGTCAGTCAGTCAGTCAGTCAGTCAGTCAGTTAGTCAGTCACGCAACGATTTTGTATATATTGATGGTTATCGGGCATGGCGTACTTTAGGGCATGGGGAGTTAGTCTTAAACCTCACCACATATCACCAAGAGGGCGGCGAAGTTAAAAAATGCAAAAAAAAAAAAACACGTGATTAAAAGACGGCCCAAAGTAGTATTACAAAAAAAGCGGGAACATTGATAGCTACGAGTAAGTGTTCTAGCTGTGTTCGAGACAGTTGTTCCACTCACCTTTCCCAACGTAGAAGATGGAGTTCACGAAAGTGAGCCACGACTCTATCTTCGTGTGGCTCTGCTTGGCCGGCAAGTTGTCTGTCCTCCGCGGGTCCAGCAGTAAGTACGTGAACGAAGTCTTAGACTTCCCTTCGCGCCAGTTTTTATTGGGGTCGGTGAAGTCCGCGCGGACTTTCTTGTCCAACTCTATGTATGGGGTGAGGTTGTCCATCCATACTTCTGAGCGCAGAGATTTCTTTAATTCCAAACTGTACGCTGAAACGACAAGTTACCTGTTTAGAAATAATTCAAACTAGCGACTCGCCCCGGCTTCGCACGGGTAGCCCCCGGTGACCCCCCCTCCTTATTACTTATTCTGCTATTCGGAGCGGAGAAGAATCCACCAAAAAATAGATAACTAACATCGGTCCAGGCGATCTTGAGTTATAAGTGGTGTAACTAACACGACTTTGTTTTATATATATAGATAACGAAAGACTGGGTTTAAGACGTGGATATTGACGACCTCTGTAGCGCGGCGGGCGAATGTTCGCCTGCGACGCAGGAGGTTGCGGGTTCGATTACCGGTTCGAGTTTGCTAAAAATGTTTTTATTTAATTGTAAATGAGCCTCCCTACCATCTTTATTCTAAGAGCTACTATCAAAATATGGGCAATGTCTGATATAAATAAATTGAATTGAATTACGCCTCGCAAAGGCTTAGGAGCCGATGATTCGTTCCTAAACTCACTAATAAAATTAAAATCAAATTGACCCTCTTACCCCTAAAGTTTAAAACTTTGCTGGCAGTTTCACTTGGGATTTTGAATAATTTTACAATCATTGATAGTTAAATTTCAATAAAAACATTAGAAATTTTGCATAAAAAAATATCCTGATAAATATTTTAGAAAAAAAGTACTACTTTTATAAACATGTAAATATGCATGCAAATATGTCAAAATATGTCAAAAACAACGAGATGGATACTTTTTGAGCGCTGACCCGAAGTCTATTTATAGATCCACCAACTTATGTGTAGAATGAAATGTATGTACATGATAGAAAAGTACATACATTTCATTCTACAGATAAGTTGGTGGATCTCTACTTTGAGGTCTTTAAAACGCATGAAAATATGAAAAATATATAGATACTAAATATTAAATACAAAAAGAGTTATCTAGCAATTATAAAAACATACATAAACACCTAACGCCTAATCCTAACCTAATCCAGTCTGCTGTAAGGTTGATAATCAATATAAAACATGGGGGGATTATGTATTAAAATTAAGCTGGTGTGTCCAGCCTAAGACTGGAAACCGGCGTCTCCTCCCGTGGATGTCGTAAAAGCCGACTAAGGGATTATCCGGACTTGTTGATAAGATTCGTTGGTATAAGATTTGTCCTGGCTGCTAGCTTATTATGGAATGTGTTATTACTGGAAGAAAGCGTTAGCCGAGTCAGTCGTGGAAAGCAATGGCGGCGATGAGCTCACCACTTGTCACGTCTAAATTCCACGATGGTGCAACCCACTGTGACAAGAGGCCTATTAAGTTCAGCTCCTCATTTGGCATCTCAGCAGTGAGCACCTCCTCTTGCCGACCTAGTGGTGACTTAGTTTTACTGTAAATTTAATGAAATTGGTGATTCTTAAAAATGTTTAAATTTGTGACTTGTGTTTTATATAATAATTAGTATGAATTGATTTAATTTTATTGAGTTTTATACATACAACCAACTATGTTGTATGTGTGTGTGTGTGTGTGTGTGTGTGTCTGTCCCATCGTAGCTCGCGAACGGCTGAACCGATTTAGTTTTTTTGTTGTTTGAAAGGTGTATTTGTCGGGAGTGTTCTTAGCTTTACATACATACATAGACACACGCCTTTTTCCCCGAAGGGGTAGGCAGAGCCTCAATGGGCCGCTTTTCACAGTGGGTTGTTTTGGTTTTTATTGTATTTTTTTTAATTTGTCGGCAGTGTTCTTAGCTATGTTTCATCAAAATAGGTCCAGCCGTTCAGCGTTGGGAGTTTTTTAATTTTTACAAAATTAATTACTTGTTATTTGATCTTTATTGTTTTGAGACCACTTCAAACGTGACTTGAACACCTTTCTTCTTTCGCTCATTTCGTCGTAAACAGAACGAGACCTCGGTCTACCACACATCACCCACTCCTTAAACCCCTACCTACCCCTTCGAAGAGTATGTGTATTTAATTATTCTATAAAAACGGGAAATTTTCACGTACCGTTAAATTGATGTAAGCACTGACGTTGTTTCGATCGTTTAGTGCTAAACGGGACGCGGGGGGAGTGCGTCGCGTTCACTCACCTTGAAAAAGACTCTCGAAACGGGTCGAAACAATATCCGTGCTTACATCGATTTAACGGTACGTGAAAATTTCCCGTTTTTATAAAATAATTGATATGATTCACGAAAGTTTTTATATGTGTATTTATTATTATTATTAATTTATAGACGAGCAGCTTTCGCTGATGTGTCTACGTCACAGTATTAGAATTTAAAATTTAGTCGAAATATTGTCACTTAGTTATGGTAGATTTTTTTGAGCACTGATTTATTTGTTCGAAGCCAGATGTCGAGTTTATTTTTGAATGCATTGACGGAAGTAGCAGTAACGACGCGTTCCAATTGTGAACCACTCTATTGCTGAAGAAGTGATGAGCGGCAAGTGAGACGGCGGGATCACGGTTTAACTTCAGCTGGTGACCACGTGTGGATCTTAGATCTTCTTTTTTAATAAAAATGTCATGAAAGTTTGGCAGGTTGTAATGATGGGTCATAATCTTGTAAGTTTCGATAAGATCTCCTCGAAGGCGTCTATCCTCAAGAGTAGTGAGACGTAGAATTAAATTTAATCTTGTATGCGAATTAAATCTTCTTGTAACTGCCCTGATTTAATAAGTGGGTTGGCAAAGAACTTTCCATCATCAGCAAAAAAGGCACACTCTGAGACCAAGAGTTCTGCTAGATCCGTTATGAATATTCCAAAAAGGTGGGGAGCGAGCACAGACCCCTGTGGCACACCGCTTACAACAGGTTTTTGCTGAGACAGACAATTGCCAACACGAACTTGAAATGTTCTGCCTAGAAGATAGTTCTCAATCCACTTGAGTAGCGGCCCACGTATTCCAAAGTGCTCCAGCTTTAGTAAAAGACGTTGATGCGGAACCTTGTCAAAAGCGCGTTCAAAGTCAAGGTATACTATGTCAATAGGGTTCTTATTATCAAGTTCTTTGCTCCAACTATGGACACAAGTCAGCAGGTTTGTAACAGTTGATCTTCTTATGACAAAACCATGTTGTTTTACTGATATTATGGATTCTTGGTTTAAAAATGAAGTTAGTTTATCACAAATAATTCTTTCCATAATTTTTACTACCACGCTAGTAAGACTGATTGGGCGAAAATTTGCAGGTTGACTCTTATCCCCTTTTTTGTAGATTGGAGTGACTATGGTATGTTTCCAATCCTGAGGAAGGTATCCTGATTCAAAAGATCTATTCAGTAGTTCAGCTAAGGCTGGTGCTAAAATCTTTACAGATTTTATAAGAACACAACAAGGGAGATTGTCAGGGCCAGGGGATGACTGGATCCTTAGTTTAGAGATAGCCTTTTCAACATCTTTTACTGTAAATAATATTTCACTTAAATTATTCTCCACATAAGCAAACGAGGTTACTTTGGTAGCTTGGTGTATGGCCGGTTCCTTAGAGTATGCCTTTAGAAACTCTTCTGCAAATGCTTCTGCTATGTCAATGGGATTAGTAACCAAGTCTCCGTTGCGAGTCCTGATAGCCGGAGGGATGCTTACTTTGGAAGTAGTGCTGCGGCGAATGTACGAGTAGAAAGCTTTATCTCCGTGTTCTAGTAATTTAGATTCATATACACTTCTCTGTTTCCTTGTCCATGAGATACATCTGTTGTTCACTTCGCGAAATCTAGAATAGTCACTCTCTGTACCTGATGATCTATATATATCCCATAACAGTTTCTTCTCTGCAATCATTTCCAAGGCACACTTGTCAATCCAAGGCTTGTTTTTCAATTTATTTCTTATAAGTTTTTCAGGGGCGTGTTTATCGGTAGTGGTATTAATAGCTCCCAAGATTCCCGTCCACAATTGTTCCACATTACCAGAAGGATTTACCTCCTGTAAGTTTTCTTCCAAATGCACATTGTATTCGTCATAGTCAACTGAATCAAAGAATCTTCTGTACGTGGGTTGACTTTTTACTGGCTGTATATGGCATTGGAGGTCAAATTCAAGTGTGATATGATCACTTTTGCCAATTGGTGGTCTATAGATTATTTCTTTAATAAGTGTTTCCTCATTTACCATAATTAGATCTAGGAGAGACGGTACGTTACCTTGTCGAAGCCTTGTGGGTTTACATACCAATTGCAGAAGGCTGCTGTTGATGAAAAAGTCTTTAAACAGTGCTGCTGAGCCTGACTGGGATTGATTGACATTAATTGGCCATTTAATGGTGGGGTAGTTAAAGTCACCAACAATTATTAAAGTGTTATTCTCTGAAGCGGCTACAAGATTTTCCATCATTTTGGTATCCCGTGGTCTCCACGTACCTTCATCGGAGTCATCCGGACGATATACCCCCACAACAAGGAAGTGATATGTACTAAATTGTATGTCAAGGTAGAGAGCTTCCACCTCCTCGCACATGTATCTTGGATTACGTCTAGCCACTATCGGGATACCACGCAGACTGTCTCTCACATACATGGCCACACCTCCACCTCTACTTTTGCCCTCAGACTTTCTTTTTTTGTGGTTACGATCAAGCCTGAACAGGGTGTAGCCGGTATGTATGTATGTTATGTATTTTGATTGGGCTTATTATGTAGTAAGCATCGACGTAAATCTTTGGTCGAAGGTAGTAAGTAGCTTGTTTAGTAGTAGTAGAGCTTTTTTGTGAAAGAGTTCGTCCGGGGAAGTACTACCACCATACCTATTTCTGCCGCAAAGCAGTAGTGCCCGCATTGCTGTGTTCCAGTTTGAAGGGTAAGGGTGCCGGTGAAATTACAGGCACATGAGACTTTTCATCTTTATGTGTCAGGGTGGCGGGCGCAGTGCAATGCCACATAGGGCGCGTCCTAGGTGGACGTGACCTATGTGAGAATGCACTGTTCATAGGCAGAGGGTACCGCTTAACATCAGGTGGGCCATCTGCTTGATCCGTCATCTAAGTAGTATAAAAAAAAAGTACCTTTCTCTTGTTTATCGGCGACAACTGGCGCATTCTTTTTCAAAGCCTGCAGTTTCTTCAAGTACAGTGTCCTGGTGGTGTCCAGAATGGGCCCTGGGTTGAACCCCAGCCGCAGGAGTTCCTTACGAAGGGTGTTGTCATCGTACTTGACCGATGTGGGGAGGGACGACGCGATTGACAACACAGTTTGGTCCGGGGTACCGTCGGAAGCATCGTCTACAGGCAAGCTGTAATAAATAATCATTTATTTCATACATACATACATAGACACACGCCTCTTTCCTCGAAGGGGTAGGCAGAGCCTATTTTCACAGTGGTTCATCGTGGAATGTAGACGTGACGAGTGGTGAGCTCATCGCCGCCATTGCTTTCCACGACTGACTTAGCTAACGCTTTCTTCCAGTAACACATTTTATAATGAGCCAGCAACCAGGACAAATCTTATACCAGCTTATCTTATCAACAAGTCCGGGTAATCCCTTAGTCGGATTTTACGACATCCACGGGAGGAGACGGAGGGGTCTATTCTTAGGCCGGACACACCACGGCTTATTTATTTCAGATCAGTGACATCCATAATTAACCTAATACAAACACAAAACTTATAAAATTAAATTAAATTAGGAAATTGCTGACTTAAAGCAAATGTGCAAAGAACGATTAATGAAGGAAATAGCTTCCTTCATTAATCACTCCCCACAGACACTTCCAGAGCGGAGACGTCAGACCCTCCACCACAGACCTAAGGATGCTGTTCTGACGGTCCCGAACTCTGCGCATAAAGGACGCAGTTTTTTTGCGCATGATGGCGTGAAAGCCATCCGTTTGGTAATTGGTTGGTTGGTTGTTGTAATGAAAAGAATAAAAAACTTAGATAAGGACATCTACAGATGGATGAGGCCTTGTAGAACGGTAATTATATGACCTAACACACAAGTTTTAATTTAAAGTATCACATAAATATCATTAGTTAGGCTACGATTGTGCTTCAAAGGTTTTTACAGTGTTTTTTTGTTTCAAGCACAATCGTAGCTAAACTAATGATGTTTATGTGATACTATAAATTAAAACTTGTGTGTTAGGTCATATAATTACCGGCAACATAGATTTCGCTATCTGATGAAGTGTTGATGAGCTGTGAAGAGCAAAAAATACGAAAAAAAATGAATTTCACGCCACAAGCGAAAGCAACCACCTTAACACGCTTGATTTAGCTTGATCTGTATGTCTTGGTACTTGTACTCCTCGTGCACGCTCGCGATGCGACGCTGCCCCCGGAGTAGTTACAATATAACTTACATGACAGGTGACACGAGCAGCCTCTTCTCGATGAGCAGCACGCCTTCCGCCCTGTCTTGGTACTTGTACTCCTCGTGCACGCTCGCGATGCGACGCTGCCCCCGGAGTAGTTACAATATAACTTACATGACAGGTGACACGAGCAGCCTCTTCTCGATGAGCAGCACGCCTTCCGCCCTGTCTTGGTAATTGTACTCCTCGTGCACGCTCGCGATGCGACGCTGCCCCCGGAGTAGTTACAATATAACTTACATGACAGGTGACACGAGCAGCCTCTTCTCGATGAGCAGCACGCCTTCCGCCCTGTCTTGGTACTTGTACTCCTCGTGCACGCTCGCGATGCGACGCTGCCCCCGGAGTAGTTACAATATAACTTACATGACAGGTGACACGAGCAGCCTCTTCTCGATGAGCAGCACGCCTTCCGCCCTGTCTTGGTACTTGTACTCCTCGTGCACGCTCGCGATGCGACGCTGCCCCCGGAGTAGTTACAATATAACTTACATGACAGGTGACACGAGCAGCCTCTTCTCGATGAGCAGCACGCCTTCCGCCCTGTCTTGGTACTTGTACTCCTCGTGCACGCTCGCGATGCGACGCTGCCCCCGGAGTAGTTACAATATAACTTACATGACAGGTGACACGAGCAGCCTCTTCTCGATGAGCAGCACGCCTTCCGCCCTGTCTTGGTACTTGTACTCCTCGTGCACGCTCGCGATGCGACGCTGCCCCCGGAGTAGTTACAATATAACTTACATGACAGGTGACACGAGCAGCCTCTTCTCGATGAGCAGCACGCCTTCCGCCCTGTCTTGGTACTTGTACTCCTCGTGCACGCTCGCGATGCGACGCTGCCCCCGGAGTAGTTACAATATAACTTAAATGACAGGTGACACGAGCAGCCTCTTCTCGATGAGCAGCACGCCTTCCGCCCTGTCTTGGTACTTGTACTCCTCGTGCACGCTCGCGATGCGACGCTGCCCCCGGAGTAGTTACAATATAACTTACATGACAGGTGACACGAGCAGCCTCTTCTCGATGAGCAGCACGCCTTCCGCCCTGTCTTGGTACTTGTACTCCTCGTGCACGCTCGCGATGCGACGCTGCCCCCGGAGTAGTTACAATATAACTTACATGACAGGTGACACGAGCAGCCTCTTCTCGATGAGCAGCACGCCTTCCGCCCTGTCTTGGTACTTGTACTCCTCGTGCACGCTCGCGATGCGACGCTGCCCCCGGAGTAGTTACAATATAACTTACATGACAGGTGACACGAGCAGCCTCTTCTCGATGAGCAGCACGCCTTCCGCCCTGTCTTGGTACTTGTACTCCTCGTGCACGCTCGCGATGCGACGCTGCCCCCGGAGTAGTTACAATATAACTTACATGACAGGTGACACGAGCAGCCTCTTCTCGATGAGCAGCACGCCTTCCGCCCTGTCTTGGTACTTGTACTCCTCGTGCACGCTCGCGATGCGACGCTGCCCCCGGAGTAGTTACAATATAACTTACATGACAGGTGACACGAGCAGCCTCTTCTCGATGAGCAGCACGCCTTCCGCCCTGTCTTGGTACTTGTACTCCTCGTGCACGCTCGCGATGCGACGCTGCCCCCGGAGTAGTTACAATATAACTTACATGACAGGTGACACGAGCAGCCTCTTCTCGATGAGCAGCACGCCTTCCGCCCTGTCTTGGTACTTGTACTCCTCGTGCACGCTCGCGATGCGACGCTGCCCCCGGAGTAGTTACAATATAACTTACATGACAGGTGACACGAGCAGCCTCTTCTCGATGAGCAGCACGCCTTCCGCCCTGTCTTGGTACTTGTACTCCTCGTGCACGCTCGCGATGCGACGCTGCCTCCGGAGTAGTTACAATATAACTTACATGACAGGTGACACGAGCAGCCTCTTCTCGATGAGCAGCACTGCTTCCGCCCTGTCTTGGTACTTGTACTCCTCGTGCACGCTCGCGATGCGACGCTGCCCCCGGAGTAGTTACAATATAACTTACATGACAGGTGACACGAGCAGCCTCTTCTCGATGAGCAGCACGCCTTCCGCCCTGTCTTGGTACTTGTACTCCTCGTGCACGCTCGCGATGCGACGCTGCCCCCGGAGTAGTTACAATATAACTTACATGACAGGTGACACGAGCAGCCTCTTCTCGATGAGCAGCACGCCTTCCGCCCTGTCTTGGTACTTGTACTCCTCGTGCACGCTCGCGATGCGACGCTGCCCCCGGAGTAGTTACAATATAACTTACATGACATGTGACACGAGCAGCCTCTTCTCGATGAGCAGCACGCCTTCCGCCCTGTCTTGGTACTTGTACTCCTCGTGCACGCTCGCGATGCGACGCTGCCTCCGGAGTAGTTACAATATAACTTACATGACAGGTGACACGAGTAGCCTCTTCTCGATGAGCAGCACGCCTTCCGCCTTGTCTTGGTACTTGTACTCCTCGTGCACGCTCGCGATGACGATGCTGCCCCCGGAGTAGTTGCTGCTGACGCCGCTGCTCGCCGACGACCGTCGTGTGTTCATACTTTTATCGCACAGCGACTCGTTCGTTCTGACAAAACGAAAATTGTTAAAACAATAATAATTTTGTGATAAAAAAATATTTTTCAATGCTTTTATAAAATTACTGATAGCAACAGTGTGCTGATCAAAATAAAATAAGCCTAAACATGGCCAGTCTACTATTATCCATCGAGGAGTTCCTTTGTATCCATCATCCATCATCAGATCAGCTCGCTGTCACCATCATATTGTATTGTCATCGGAACTTGACAGGTATGCAAAATATAATCTCAATCGGTTGAGGATAACTGCTCTAAAATTCAGTTGCAAGATTCCACCCGGACATACATACATACATTGCAAGTTAAATAAAATAAAATTGTTAAATAAAAGCTTGTAAAATACAGTAAATCTTTTAGTTTCTTTTTGGTATTGTTAGTAGAGCTCTGATGGCCCACCTGATGTTAAGCGGTAACCTCTGCCTTTAACAGTGCATTACCTCATAGGTCACGTCCACCTAGGATGCACCCTACATGGCATTGCACTGCGCCCGCCACCCTGAGACATAAAGATGAAAAGTCTCATGTGCCTGTAATTTCACAACCATACCCTTCAAACCGGAACACAGTAATGCGAGCAAACTGCTTTGCGGCAGAAATAGTTGTGGTGGTGAATCTTTATGGCTTGTGTTTAAACACCGCTCAAAAAAGTACTAAATGGTTACCAAAATGGATAACTGGTCACCAAATTATGTTTCAAAAATATTATGAAACAAATCCTTGTTTTCGAATTATTGACTGCCATAAAAATATATGGACGCCTTTAAAATACACTTTAGACTAAATATTATATATTTAACCTAACATAACCTAACAGAATTTGGTGACCATTTATCCATTTTGGTAACCGTTTAGTATTTTTTTGGGCGGTGTTTATTTTATTTGGTGCCTAGGCTTAGAGTCAAAATAATTTTTTGGTGACCGTCTAAATTATACCCAATCTTTATTCCTCAACAGGTCTTATTATCTGAGTCTTTGATAATAAATATTAGTCACCTGTTCTGCACTACAGCCATAGCCTTATCTAAGGACCGGTCACTAGAAATCAAACTATCTTTTGTCCTACTTCTGAATGCATCATCATGACTGCTCGGTCTCAATTCGTCACTCAATTTGCGACTGGTCCTATGGCATTCGTCAATCTTTTGATTATTAAATTCGTCACTCAATTTGCGACTGGTCCTATGGCACTCGTCAATCTTTTGATTATTAAATTCGTCACTCAATTTGCCATTGGTCCTATTGCATCTTTCAATCTTTTGTTTCAATTCGTCAATCAATTTGACATTGGTCTTTTTGTATTCATCAATCTTTTGTTTATTAAATTCGTCACTCAATTTCCCGTTGGTCCTATGGTATTCGTCAATCTTTTGTTTATTAAATTCGTCACTCAATTTCCCGTTGGTCCTATGGTATTCGTCAATCTTTTGTTTATAAAATTCGTCACTCAATTTGCCATTGGTCTTTTTGTATTCTTCTACACTTAGTTTATTGAGATAGTGGATCAATCTATTATCGAAGGACCGATCACTGGAAATCAGACTGTCATTGATCAGATTAATTTTATCATTAACGAATTTGCTTCGTAAACTGCATTTTGAGTTATAGTTTTTATGAGAAATTAGTTTCGGTGAGCCTGCTATAGAAAAGTTTTCGTATACGCTCTGTCTTATGTTATTATCACAGGTACATTTAGATGTAGCTTCTAAGGGGTGGATTCCGCTGATTTCTACTTCAGCCCTCTTCGATACACATGTTTTAAATGTGTCTGTAGTCAAGTCTAATGTAATATTTTCGTCCCAGGGTTCAGACTCGTTTTCCAACAGACAAGTTTCGGCAAGTATTGAAGGGTTGAAACATGTTTCGCCAAGTATCGTCGGGTAAAGTTTGTTGACCACCAAGCTGTTATTTTCACACCAATTCCGTACGATCTCCGATTTTCTGTAGGTTGTGTTTGCGGTCGCTTCTTGGTTTATGAGTTCGTATTCCGCGACTACTTCGTCGGTGGTCACTACGATTTTATCTGTAAATAGTTGAAAGAATTGATTAAAACTTAATATCTATCGTTATCACACTATTATTAGGCCGGACACACCAGTTATGGCAGCGATGACCTCACCACGTGTCACGTCTACATTCCCACGATATGCAAGCCAAGGGAAAAGAGGCACATTGAGGCTCTGCCTACCCTTTCGGGGAAAGTGCCTATCACACTATTTTACAAGCTTTTATTTAACTTGCAATGTACCTATGTTTGTCTGGGTAGAATCCGGGTGGAATCTTGCAACTGATTTTGAAGCAGTTATCCTGAACCGATTGAGCTGAAATTTGGCATACCTGTCTAATCCCGATGACAATACAATATGATGGTGTCAGCAAGCTGATCTGATAATGGAGACCGAAGGTGGACAACGGAATTCCTCGATGGATAATAGTAGAATGGGCGTTTTTTTTTTTTAATAGTACATATTTGAATGTCGGAACAAGCAGGTGGCCCACCTGATGTTAAGCGGTAACCTCTGCCTATGAACAGTGCATTACCATTTTGATCAGCACACGGTTACGATCACAAATTATATAAAAGCTTGTATTGAAAAATATTTTTTAAATAAAATTTATTTACCCTGACTACGGCGAAGCAAAATGCGCGAAAATGCGTATAACAAGAAAATATTCTCTAATAGTGATGTTCTGAGGATAGCCGTGTTCGTATTGGTGATTTCAGTACCTATTGGTTTTGAGTACTCAGGTGGATGCTGTTGCCATCCCCTGGTGTAACCCCTTAGTCGGCTGTCACGACATCCACGGGAGGAGACGGAGGGGTCTATTCTTAGGCCGGACCATAAATAAACAAATACAAATAAATAATGCTGGACAAGTTCACACAACATTATCTAGCCCCGAGCTAAGCAGAGCTTGTGTTATGGGTACTAGATAACTGATATACTTAATACAATACATTAGATAGATAGATATTTTTTATTATGCATAGAAAATACCAAGAACACCCTGAACAAATATCTGCAGATCGTACAAAAATTTGTTCCGAGGCGGAAATCGAACCCGCAACCTACTGCGTCACAGGTGAACCTTTGCCCGCACAGAGGTCGTCGTGGTAGGACCAGAGGAAAAAGATTTCGTATCAATATATAAATTGTTGAAAAATGTCTTGACTATTGTAAATTAGATTAAATTAATTATTAATTAATACCTGTATTGTTATTTGTGAATTAAAAGTTTTTTTTTTAAATATAATTTGGACTAAGTTATTTTTGTTTGTATAGTTATCACAATATTGTAATTGATTAGTAGTATTAATGAATTGATTAAGAATTAATTTAACCAATGTATGTAATAGAGACGTACCTATTTTAAAACATTTGCATGCTTGTGAAGCAAGAACATGTGCTCCTCACTACAACATAAGGCCTTCCATGTATCCTACCATGTTCTAGCAAATAAAGTGATTTCATTTCATTTCATTTCAAATCAACTAAAACAATAAAAGACGATCGAAACAGAAACAAAAAACGATGAAAACTAAAGCAAAAAAGAATGAAAAAGAAACAAAAGAAAATCACATTAAATAATTATTATTTCAGTTCCTATTGGTTTGGGTACTCAGGTGAATGCTGTTGCCATCCCCTGGTGTAACCCCTTAGTCGGCTTTCACGACATCCACGTGAGGAGACGGAGGGGTCTATTCGTAGGCCGGACCATAGCAACAGCTTACCTAAGTGTAATGTATACGCGCAGTCCAAGTCCGAATCATACAGCTGGTCCACTACGTTGTCCAGATAGTCGCAGACAGCCCACTGCTGCTCTTGTATCGCGTAGTCCCCCGCCGAGAGCCCGTCTAGGTCGCGCAGCGTGACGTCACCGCCGCAGCCTACAAGTAGCCTCATGTTGTCCACGCGGCCCCATATCGCAGCTATGTGCACCGGAGTCACTCCATCGTCGTTACTGAAAGTTTTGATACAAGGTGATAAAGGGACGTTTCCACCCCTCGGCGGGGTTTGGCGGGAAATTCAAATTTTATTGTTTTTTTCTGTTTATAGCTCATCAACACATCTCGACATAGCGAAACCTGATTTTGCGAAACCGTTACCGTAAGTTGGCATCTGCCATGGAGTATTTACAGGTGCTATCTTACGGTGAACGAGCCGGACCGTTCACCGTAAGTTGGCATCTGCCATGGAGTATTTACAGGTGCTATCTTACGGTGAACGAGCCGGACCGTTCACCGTAAGTTGGCACCTGCCATGGAGTATTTACAGGTGCTATCTTACGGTGAACGAGCCGGACCGTTCACCGTAAGTTGGCACCTGCCATGGAGTATTTACAGGTGCTATCTTACGGTGAACGAGCCGGACCGTTCACCGTAAGTTGGCACCTGCAATGGAGTATTTACAAGTGCCATCTTACGGTGAACGAGCTGTAGATAGATTGCCAATGTCATTCATGCCAAGTCAATCGAGCCGCCAGGTCGAGCGGGCAAAGCCCTACCAAACCGATTTTGTGCTTGCATTGCTGAGTTCCGGTTTGAAGGGTATGGGTGCCGGTGAAATTACAGGAACATGAGACTTTTCATCTTTATGTCTCAGGATGGCATGGCGGGCGCAGTGCATTGCCACATAGGGTGCGTCCTAGGTGGACGTGACATATGTGGTAATGCATTGTTAAAGGCAGAGGTTAGTGCTCATCATCAGGTATGACATCTGCTTGTTCTGTCATTCACATAGGTAGTCAAAAAAAACGGACAAGTGCGAGTCGGACTCGCGCACGAAGGGTTCCGTACCATTATCTATAAAAACGACAAAAAAAAAACACGTTTGTTGTATGGGAGCCCCCATGAATTGTTGTGTCAACGGTCCAGCATTATTTATTTATTTATTTTATTTAAATATTTGTTTTCTTTCAATTTAATTATTTACTTTTAAAATGAATTTATAACTAAATATTCTTTGAATATTTCAAGCGTCTACCTGTTGCCGTTAATAATATCGAGCAAAAACGACCAAAAAAATCACGTTTGTTGTATGGGAGCCCCCTTAAATATTTATTTTATTTTATTTTTTAGTATTTGTTGTTATAGCGGCAACAGAAATACATGATCTGTGGAAATTTCAACTGTCTAACTTGATAGTTAGACAGTTGAAATTTCCATGATCGGTTCATGAGATACAGCCTGGTGACAGACGGACGGACAGCGGAGTCTTAGTAATAGGGTCCCGTTTTTCCCTTTGGGTACGGAACCCTAAAATTGATGGATGTTCTTACCATAAGTTGGGGTCTCCTCCATGCTTCAGGAGTACTTCCGTGCACAGTCTGGACTTGTCTTCAGGGTCAACACCCACCGCTAAATGCAGCACACCGATACCTTTGCACGGTATTATTGTATTGATGTGTGTGGGGGTCGCCGCGAGGAACTTTACTACAGCACTGAAAGTAAACAAGCCAAACGGAATGTAGAATGAATGAATGAATGAATGAAAACACATTAAAATTAAAATCAAGACATAAGAATTAAACAAAAAACTAAATGTACAATGGGCGGTCTTATCGCTAAAAAAGCGATCCAGACAACCTTTTTTTTTTTTTTTTTATATACAGTGGTGGTCACATAATTAAAGACACTGGAAGCATATTTAAATAACTAAGCTATTCCTCCTGTCTATATTTTCTCAGACTGCCATTGTAACTTGCTGCACAATTAATTTTTATTTGTGTTGTTATTGTGTATTGTTAAAACGAAACATTTACAAGAACACTTAAATGTAAGCAGTGTCAATAAAAAATAAGATTAGTAAGATCTGGCCATATAATTAAAGACACATCATTTCGTAACAAGAAATTTAAAAAAAATGAGTTGTTATTGAAATTATATTAGTACGTAAGATTTCTAACACATTTTTATAGAGCATTCCGATGCGTATCAATACTTGGTCGCATGTCCTTTTGCAGCAATAACAGCACGACATCTCTTAGCCATGGAAGCGATCAATTTTGTACAAACTTGTACCGGAATTTGTACCCACGCTTCTATAACAGCTGTGTAAAGTTGATCGACGTTTGATGTACGCTTTGCCGCCACTGTCTTCTTCACCAGGTACCACAAAGGTACCAGGTCTTATCGCTCTTTAGCGATAAGACCGCCCATTGTACATTTAGTTTTTTTTGTTTAATTGTTATGTCTTGTTTTTAACTAGTTTGTAAGGTGTACAATAAAGTATTTTCATTCATTCATTCATTCATTCATTCATTCATTCATTCACAAGTTTTCGATTGGATTTAAATCCGGACTGTACGGGGGCCAATCCAAAACTGTCACAAACTGGTTCCTTAAGAAATCTTTAACTACTTTTGCGGTGTGTTTCGGATCATGATCCTGTTGAAAAGTCCAAATGACCGGTAAATTTTGCTCAGCATAGGGCAGCATGGTTTCTTAAAATATTTTTGTACTGGTATTTATCCATATTGCCTTCTATCTTCCTGACAGGTCCGACAACAAGTCCTGCAAAACAGCCCCACACTGTGATATTTCCCCCTCCATGTTTCAATACTTTCTTGGTGTACTTCGGATCCATTTCTTTGTTCGGGGGCGTCTAACATATTGTTTTCCGTCAGAATTAATCATATTAATTTTTGTTTCATCCGAAAAAAGCTCATTTTTCCACTCTCGTTCAGTCCAGTGGTCATATTTTTTAGCAAACGCTAACCTTGCCTTAACATTTTGCTTTTTCAAAAGTGGCACCTTCCGAGACACTCTTCCGTACAAGTTTGCCTCACATAGTCTCCGTCTAATTGTCCTTGCAGACACACTCGTCGACCCTCCTGCCCCATACATTGCCGAGCGTATCAGTTCTGTTCCTTTGAACGGTTCCTTTTTTGCCAACAACACCATCCTAGAGTCTTCCCGCGGAGTAGTTTTTGTAGGTCTCGGTTTTCTGGGTACGTTTTCGGTCGTATTGAACTTCTTGTAATGCTTTATAGCATTCATAACCATGTCCTTAGAACAGCTCAAATAGTTTGTGATTTTTCTGTATGACCAACCTTTGCTATGAAAGTTCAAGATTATCTTTCTAGTGGACGAATCGCAACTCTTGTTTTTTCCCATATCGATTGGTATAAAACGTATTATTTGAATAGAAAAAGTAATATGTTACAATTAATGTCGACGTTTCATGCAAATACGCGGCAAAACAATGAAAAATCGATTGCATTTCTTTTTCTTTTTTAAAAATTCAGAACACAGCGTTCACTGTCTTTAATGAGCTGGCCAGCTACAGGTACGTTAAAAAAAGCTTGTATTAGATTCGGATAGTGAGCAGTCACTAAATACCAAGCAAACAACTTTTTTGTCCCCCATTTTTAAGAATACAACGTCATGTATGCTTTAGTAACAATTACATTAAATTTAATACCTACTTTGGCTAATGGTAGTGCCAAAATCATGTTTATTGTGATCAATTAGGGGGTGTCTCTAATTATGTGTCCACCACTGTATTTTATTACAGTTTAAAAAAATAACTTAAATTTTGATGGAGAGGAGCTGAACTTATATGGAAGATTGGTTGGGGTGTATCCATATTTAAATGTAAAAGAAATATTTTCAATAAATAAACTTACCTACACAGAGTACTAGAGTGCCGTGGTAGTCAAAAGAGTAAAGCAAAAGAGGTGTGGCAAGTGAAATAAATAAATAAATAATGCTGGACAAGTTCACACAACATTTTCTAGCCCCAAGCTAAGCCAGCGCTTGGTCGTGTTAGTTACACCACTTATAACTCAAGATCGGCTGGACCGATGTTAGTTTTCTCTTTTTTGGTGGATTCTTCTCCGCTCCGAATAGCAGAATAAGTAATAAAATATCGGGGGGGGGGGGCTGTTTTTGACCTTTACCTGAAGACCGCCGCTAAAGATCTAAAGGTAGCTCAACTGATCCAAATCAATACCAGACGGAAGCGTCCCTAAGATGCAGGCTGCATTGCCACGCTGAATGGCAATACTAATGCGTTGAGCCATATAAGAGCCAGCTCTAGGGTCACGCGTCGCTTCGACCAGATGCCCTGAAAGAATTTTGAAAACGCGAAGGGCCCGGTTCCCCACGGACCCAGAGTCTCGACCCCGAAAGGCTCAAATAAGTAAGCTCTGCCGATACTTGCATATTGCGTCTTTGATTTTGAACGTCGATTGTGTACCTGCACAGCTATTGTCTAATCGATGTCAATTACCATTTTGCTGTTCATTACGCTGCGTGTTTTAGGTTTTAATCAAGAGCAGAAATATTTAAAACACACTGCGCAATGAATAGCAAAATGGACTTAGAAATCGAAGTTCACAATACACGCTGTATTGCTGACGCATAAAAGCTCCCCTTTAAAAATGTTCTAGCCAACAAAAACTGTTTATTATACAATGGCCCTTTGATACGTTGAGAGAGCCAGGTTCATTGACCTTCGCGCGCAAGGGTGTAGGCGTATTAGAATCTCTTGCACGTGTTTCAAAAAGTGAATGCAGCTATAAATTGGAATACCTAACTCCAGCACAGAATAAATAATAGTAACATAACCCTTGTGAGGAGAACCTGTATAGATCCATCATGTTCGTAGATTTATCTGTACGTGATGTAGAGGTGGTGATCTCCTGATTTATTGTCGTGGGTTCGAATCCCGGACGTTAACCAAATGGTTTTTAAGAGGGGGCATGCCGCAAAATTTAGCCCGTAGTTTTTTTTAACCCCCGACGCAAACACGTCGGGGTGTTATAAGTTTGACGTGTCTGTGTGTGTGTGTGTGTGTCTGTCTGTGGCATCGTAGCTCCCGAACGGATGAACCGATTTCTTTTTTTGTTTGTTTGGAAGGTGATTTTGTCGGGAGTGTTCTTAGCTATGTTTGATCAAAATCGGTTCAGCCGTTTCATTGTGTTGAAGGTTTTTTTAATTTTTACAAATTACTTGTTTGTGAGTAAGTCAAGTACTCAGGTTACAAGTAAAAAGTATATAAAACTAAAACTCGACTACGGAAAATGTTCCGCTTGTCGTGTCGCTTAGAGCGCACATCTCATTTTTTTTTTTTTTTATCCAAAATGACGAAGAGGATCGTACGGTCGCCGCTCGTAATATATCGCATGTGAGACCATTTGTTAAGAGATTCAAAACATTTCAACATATCATTCATCAAAATCGGTGTAGCCGTTTAGTAGCCTACTACTACGAGGGAACATAGGGACATTTCATTTATTTATTTATAATACACAGGCAGCTCTCGGAGCTGATGCGTGTATATCTAATGTATTTATCAGTGCACTTTAAAGTGTTTGTCAAGTCAATTTTTTAAAGAATTCACTGAGGGGGTACTGATCACTGAGACTGGTAGCCGGTTCCAAGTGCGCACGACATACACTCGTTTTTTGGCTTCGCCACAGCTGTGGCCACGTTCGGGTAGGTAATAATTATTCATGGATTGGATACTACAATATAATTCCGAGGGGTCACTGTACCACAGATAAAATAACACTGTAGGTACCAAAAACACGATAGGACAATATTTTCCCTATAGAAAAAAAACACAAAGTTACCTCAAACTTTTGGCTAGATTCGATTGTTTATTAAAATAGTGCATATTATTGGGTAAATAATTCGATAAATAAAATCAATACAACAAAGCCGAGGGTTTACTGTAGGGTTTTTGTAAAGTTATCTACCTATATTTTTTGATATCAATAAAAACGTCTTTTTCAAGCAGCGCGAGGAGTTTTTTTTGTATGAAGATATCTGCCTGGCGTTGGCGCGATTAATAAAATAAATACAACAAAGCCGAGGGTTTAATGTAAGGGTTATGTAAAATTATCTATATTTTTCGAGATATTCAATAAAAACGGCTTTTTCGAGTAGCGCGAGGCGTTTTTTGCACCTGTGAAGATTTCTGCGTGTGGTTGGCGCAGCCTAACTGGATAAAAAGTCACAATTCAGGTCCTTATCTAACTACCTATGTACCTACATCGAAATCGGTTCAGCCGTTTCGGCGTGATTGAATAACAAACACCCAAATATCGTAACTGACATTTAAGATATAAGAGTGGGTTTTTCTCTCCTGATAATGTTAATAGCTAATCACTCAATGACCTTCGCCGCCTGGGGCGCCATCGAGTCGAGTATGTATTGAGATTAAATAGAGATAGGTATATAAATATAGAAAAACAAAGGATTTATCATCATCATTAGCAGCCGTTAGACATCCACTTTTTTTTTTACTTTGATAGGCCTTTGTTTGACCACGATCTCACCTGTTGGTAAGTGACGATGTGGCCGAAGATGGAGCACAAAGGTCTAGAAGGCACCTATTCACTCTAGCCTTGAAGAGACCCAGATTATAGTTTTCAGGAAAGACAGACAAAGGCTAGTGTTTTTTTATACTACCAAGGTAGCAAACAAGCATACAGCCCACCTGTTGGTAAGCGATTAACGTAGCCTATGGACGCCTGCAATACCAGAGGCATCACACGGAGTTGCTGACCCTTTAAAAAATTCCAAACACCCCATTTGAAGAACCCCATAGGTACTGTAGTCACATAGAAATGAAGATGAAAGTCTCATTTGCCTGTAATTTCAACAGCACCAAACAATTTTACTAAGTTTTTCTAACAAGACAATTTTATTTTCTCTCACTCCGAGATGTCATGATTTTCTAGTGTTGAATCAAGTTATTTATAAAACTAATTTAAAACTACTATAAGTTTCTGACACTTTATTTTGTTTCGTTCTGTGAATAAAAATACACCCCGGCTGGGTCACACTCTAGACTGATTTAAGGCCAAAGATTTTTATTATAAGCTCCTTATATTTAGTTCTATATAAAGTATAGTTCTATATATATAAGTAGGTTGTCTCTATAAGTAGTGTAATAAAGAAAGAAACTCATCCTAGAGTTATTTTTTGCTTACATTTCGTTCGATTTTTAAAATTCGAGTGGCAATTGTTCACTCAATATAAAACAATAATAAAGTACCTTGCATCTCCGTTTTGTATCAAATCGTACAATTTGAAGAGCTCTCTGTATGCTGTTCCCATGGTTCAATTCGAAAGTGCTGTGAGTTCGCAACTTCTATTCATTTCCTGTGCGGTTTCCTGTCGCGGATTTTCCCTTCACCATTCCACATTCAAGTTATTTGTTCTTCACTTAGCACACTAATTTATTAGCATTTATATCTTAAACTACGTTATCTATAGGCATTTATCACTAAAATCGACTTCCTTTTGTTTTTATTTTAATAACTCAATTCAAAAAAACGTTAGAAGCCCCTCCACAGCTCTCATCTCAAGGTTTGTTTACGTTTTGGTTAACGTTCCGCTACGCACCAAATGAATTCCACTCTTGCGTGAAGATTCATATTACCGTATGATGAATCTTCATGTTTGATTGCACCTTTTAAATTTATAATGGACGGGTTTGGCAAAAATTTGGAATAAAATTGTGATTCCAAACGATTTTATATTTTTAGTTTGCTTCCGCAACTATAATTTCACTGTATATTAATGAAATTATATTTTTAAAGCGTATTGCTGAGTGAACTGAAACGTTCAGAGTATTTGCATGAAAAAGTTCTAGTACGCGAAACACAGATGGCGTAAAACTCAATTTTTTTAATTCCGCTACGATAGGGTAGACAGCCCGTATCACGTATGAATCATCATCATCAAGATCAAGGAGAGGTCAACTTTTTTTCAACATGCCCAGAGTCAGCTTCCACCTGCTATTAAATTGCATGCACCTGCCGGCTGCCGCTTAATAGCAGCATGTTGCTGGTAGGTACAGATCTCAACAGCAGCTGCATCATAATAATAAATCTTAGTTTCACAACGATTTCAAGATCTTCAAAGTATAAACCTACTTATGTAGGTAGGTAGGTACCTACATTGTTCTGTGTAGGAAAGCTTGTTTAGGTTGCGATGGGCTATTACGTGGGTGGGCGTAGGTACCCACATTCCTCTATAATACTTGTTGTACCTACTATTATTTATTCTGTGATAATACCAACCTTGGCAAGCAACAGGATAGGAAAGCCTGTTGAACTTTGATCGTAATCTATCCAATCGAAATTGGTAGGTAGATCCCTACCTACCTATGTTACACGGGTCATTAGTTAGGTAGGTAGGGTCGGTTCGCTAGTTTACGGCCTCTTAGTGGATTTGGCAACTTTAAACGGTCAGAAAAAAATAATGTTACTGTTGATAATCTGTACTGATAATGTATTTTGATAGATAAAATATTGTAGTTTCTGATTTCAAAACTGTTTGATGCGAAGTGATCTTAGTTTTTTTTATAATAAATTATAATCCCAAAAATGACCAAAACGCTAGTTTTCGGCCACAAATTTCAGTATTCGGCCACATGGTATTTAGTTTTCGGCCGCTACTTATAATGGATAAAAAAGTAAGACGAAGCTATTATAGTTACATTAAAAACTCGTTTTTTAGTAAAAATGTTTTTAGGGCTCACCGGAAAAACTATAAAAATAAACAAAATCAAAGTTTGACTTTGTTTTTTTTTATAATTTAATTTGGAATGTACTGTTAGGTAGAAGTAAGTCTTTAAATTTAAATCCTTTTATTACTTATACATTTTTCTTCTAAATTCTTTTAATCTTTACTTTTGAAATAGTAATTACAGTTTTTTTTATTGTTAACAATTACAAGTCTTGCATCATCAACTATGGTTTTAACAATAATTATCATCTATTATATTTTCTCGATCAGTGTATGCAATTTAATGAATTATATAGTAATCACAGCCTTTAATTCAAATAACTTATGACATTTCAAGTCATAAATTTATCAATCACATTGATTACTTAACAGTCTTTTACGTTTATGGTTATCATCAAAATATCATCTTATTTTTTTTCTTACATCTTATATAAGAAATCATATTAATTATAAGTAGCAGTCACTAATTTCGAATAGTTATAAGGATTTTAACATAACAATCACATGAATAAATTTACGTTATCACTATTATATATTTTTTGTAAAGATGGCCATTATTTAACATTAACATCAAGCTTCAGCAATTAGGTACCTACATTCAATCTTTTTAACCACCTAAAACAAATGAATGTGCATTCATTAATTAGGAATCAATAATGCATGCATTGCATTAGAAAGGCTTGTCTTGTAGGGTTTGTTGTATGAGTCCTATTTTTTTTTTTAAATATATGTGATACTATTTAGTGCAGAAATCACATCTTGTATTCCTTTCTGCATTTTCTTCTGTGTGGCTTATTAAAATATCATCACACCGGGCGCAATCCACATTTATTCCTTCGTTTCCTTTCTAGATTTTTGACTTTTGTCTTTGTTTACGCACTCCTATCCTTAACATTTAATTTTTTTATCTTTAAAGATTTTTTGGCATGTCTCAAGACGAAATTGCTGCTGGCGTACTTAAATTAATAGTTTTCCTTCGGGAATTCGGTATAAATAAGTATTTATTAAAAGCCTCTCCATATATCATAATTGATTCTGGTATTTTGCTTGTTATAAGACGTGTTATAGTTTTTGTCAGAGTCAGCGTATAGCTCCGAGTTACTATATCATCACTGTGTATGCAGGAATGCGGCTACTAGTAAATCTTTGTTTGAATTCGAAGGTGATATTATGTTGTCTTTATAAGTCGGGATTTCATGAAATTTGAAAGGTTCTTCTATTATGGATAGATTTGGTGGTAGAAAATCAGCAAACTTAATCGGCTAGTCTTGATTTGTTTGACTTTGTGTAATGCTAATGCATAGTGTCAAAGTTTTAAGTTTTTGGGATATTCCGCTTAATTTAAATCATTTCCGCTCAGATTCTTCTCAATTTCTGGTTGTTTTTTCATCCTCAACTAATAGAGATGTCAACAAATTAATTTTGAAGTTTGTTAGCTATGCGGAATATTTACCGAGTAAGATCAAAACAACCAGGTGAATTTATTGTACCAACAACGTTCATTGACTTTATTTTCTCTGTCTCAACTGACACAATCTTTTTTAAATTAGAAAAAGGTTTTGACTGTATCCTCCGAAGAGGTACGTCGTCTACATTCTCCCCCCTAGTGCTAGGAGGAGTCTCAGCACTCACTCTCTTAGTCAGCAGCCAGAGGAATGACTGCCAGCCGTGCGACTGGTTGGGTAAGGAGCACACCATTCTTGAAGGCTACTTCTACGGTCCGTATGCGCCCATCAGACCTAAGGAAACCTCTCTTAACAATTCCCTTTGTCCACAAATTTCACCGAGCATCAGGGTCTATCATGAACACTAAGTCTCCCGGCTTCATTTGGCCCCCTTTGTTATACCATTTCTGCCTTGTAAAAACGGTAGGCAGCATAACCCAACGCCGCCAGAACAGATCAGTCAATCGCTGCGAAGTTCTCCACATCTTTCTCCTGGTCAGATCTCCATCATTGGAGACTCCTGGTACAAGTAAGTTTGAACTAGATGAGTTACTCATTTCTTCCTGGATCTTGATCTTATCCAGTTCTTGGAAAGATTTTCTCAACTCAACTTCAGCTCCACGTAGGTTTGTACCGTTGTCTGAGTACATATGCTGTGGCCATCCTCGTCTGGATGCCATCCTTCTCAACACCATTATAAAAGAATCAGTTGTTAGTGATGGCAATACTTCAATATGCACAGCTCTTACTATCATGCAAGTAAACTTTGCCCGGTAGCGACTTTCAAGGCTGCGACCAACCGTTATTTCCATGGGACCGAGTAGGTCGACTTCGCAGTGAGTAAATTCACGTTGATGATGCGAGAGTATTACTTCAGATAAATCTTTATTTGTTCCAATTCTTGGTAACATGGTCTCAGTTTTAGCATCAGTCGCTGCCACTTTCAGGGCGTCTTTCAATGCGGATGCTAGCTGTTGGTTATCGAAAGGCGCTGGCAGGTTAATAACGACCGTCGCATTCTGTTGTAGCCCGTTGTCATCATCTCGTGGCTGTCCATTTGCATCTATGTTGAAATCCATCCAGTTTGATGCTTTCTTCCTTCAGTCCACAGCACGGTGGCTGCGTGCCTCTTCATCCAGGTCAGCAATACTTGCAGCTAGCTCGAGTTCAGCGAGTTGCAACTTGTAGTCCCGCTCAATTGCTGCCTTTTTCTGAGCGAGTTTTAGTTCAAGTTTTCGCCGCTTTACTGACATATGACTCGCATGTCTAGACTTGGATTTATGGCTATGACGTGAGTTCAGCTCTTGCTCAGTTGGTGCTGCTGGCTGTACCTGTTGTGCTCTTGCAACGCTCCTCGTCCTTATAGGCGACCGTGTAGGCGAAGCACTGTTCGCCTATGTACGCTTCTGTGCGGGCGGGGAGTGAAACATGTTCTCACAAACTTATTCCTTGTTGTGCTAACAAACACACCAAAACGTTGGCTCGATATAAAAGAGCTCGCAGGACCAAATGTTAGCTATGCGGAATATTTACCGAGTAAGATCAAAACAACCAGGCGAAGTTATTGTACCAACAACGTTCATTGACTATATTTTCTCTGTCTCAACTGACACAATCTTTTTTAAATTAGAAAAAGGTTTTGACTGTATCCTCCGAAGAGGTACGTCGTCTACAGAGTTCTTCCTGTCTTTCGAACATGTTTCTTACAGAACATCGTCATTTTGGGTTTCAGAAGTCCTTTTCTCGAGTTTTTTTCATCTTCTTTAGAATCACAGACATGTTTATGTTTTTTATAGCCAGAGTTGGTTTTAAATGTTAAAAAACTTTATTTTGTGAAACGAAATCTACGTTCGTTATTTCGGGTTTTTCTCAGTTTAAATTCTCCAGTGTGTTTTGGAGATATTTAGTATAATCCACTGCATATTATGAATTTAATTTGATTAATATTTTGCGGTATAAGTGTTTTATTGTATCCCGGAACAGTGCACAAAAATTTGCCTTTGCGATAGATCTATGTATTTATGTAGGTACTGGCTTTGTTAAAAACTATATTTGATAATTTAATATTATTAGTTGAAACCTGAAGAAAAAAAAATATTAATATAGAAATTATACTTAGAAAATCAATCTAGAACACTTATTATAATTTATGCCTATTTGGCTTAAAATTGTGGCCGAAAACTGAATGACGCTATTCAGTTTCCGGCCACAACTTTTCCATACAAATTCAGGTAGGCCGAAAACTGAGTTACAATTTTATTTCTGTTTTAGTTTCCGGCCATCAATAAAATGGCCAACTTTGATTCATCGCTATTTATTCATACTGATGTACTTTGGTGGCCGAAAACTAATAAGCTAATCCATCACATGGCTCATAATCGGAAACAGAAGAGAATTTCAATATATGCGTAGCCAAATAAAAGAAAGAGACAATTGTATTATAGGCTGTGTTATGCTAGTTTTCGGCCACTAGGCCGAGAACCAAACATTTTGGAAATTTTCGATGCTACTTTCCGGCCACCTTAATTATCGTAGTTTTAAATCAAATATTGCAATAAACATAGTGGTAATATGTTAATAAGTCATTTCTACAGTCAATTAAATGCACATCAACATCATTTACTTACAAAAACATAAAAAAAATACCTTGGAGTGAATCGTGTGTCACTAATTTTTTCGTACAATTACGCATGCGGAGACAGCTTCGATGCTGGCGTCAAACTGATAAATTCACTAAAAATTACTAGAGAAGGTTATTTAGCCGAAAAAAAAACCAGATGACATGCAACTATTTCTAGATGAATTGATCATACTTTCGCACAATAAAATTGCTAGGAATCGCTATTATCTCCATTTTACTATAGAGACTTCGCCAAAAGGCCGAAAACTAAAGGCGGCCGGCTAACTAGCGAATTGACCCTACCTACCTACTAGAAGTTATTACTAGGTAGGTAGGTACCTACCTACCTACTTTGCTGGAGGCATTTTATACTTTTATTTTAGAAATTCTACTTTAAAAAAATAGAGAACACCGAAAAACGTGCGTGTGTGTTATATTTTTGTGTAGCCAAGCCACCCAAAGGATGACAATGGAACCCTGATAGACTCTTTCCGCAAATCTCGAAAAGAGACGTCCTCTAATTTTAAGTATTTTATTTTATTTCTTAGTGTTTTTAGTTATTTTGGGACATTTTGCCCAATGTAGGTACCTCGTTTACAAGTGTAGTGAAATTATTGCGTGACTTTTCAAAGGTGAATTTTTAACCCAAAGTTTTACCCACCGTTTTACTAAAACATGACTTGACTGAGACTTTGAAGACTTGGAAGGAGTGTAAGGTTGCATAAAAATGGCAAATGCACAAGCCGTGAGAAGATGATATAAAAAAAACACCCCATCCTGACTCTTTGTTCTGTCACTAGAGGTATATCATGGAGGTTGCCTTTAGTCCATCTTCCTAGGGGTATATCTCGGTACGGAGGCCTGCGTTGCTCGATGGGTATATCTACGCAGCTGTAGAGGTAGCCAGTTGAAAATTTCTTACCATTTTTCACAGATGTTGGTATGGCATGAACATCTTATAACTACCTTCTAGGCAGCCTCATCCATCTCGTACCTACTAAATACCGCTAGAAAACCGCTATGGGACCGAGTTAATGAATTAATTCTTAAACAGTTTCGGAATGCAGCTCGAATACAGATTATACGGCTAATTTAGTACTAATTAGCATGAGGATGAAACAAACATGACACGACCCATCACTGATTTCATCACCAGAACAAGAGGAATTACCCCTGTGTCGTGGGCAGCGTCGGACTGGCTATATGGACGAGGTTGTGCTTGCCAGCTGGGCCCTAACCTGCGCGGGCCCCACGGTACCATTATACCTTAGAATAGAGTAAAATTGATTAGGAGATATTTATAAAAAAAAAAGTTAATAGACCTTTGTTTGACCACGATCTCACCTGTTGGTAAGTGACGATGTGGCCGAAGATGGAGCACAAAGGTCTAGAAGACACCTATTCACTCTCCTTGAAGAGACCCAGAATATAGTTTTCAGGAAAGACAGACGACGGTACCTAGTGTATTCCACTCCTGAGCAGTTCGCATTATAAAGGTAGAAACGTTTAGTACGAATAGAATACATAATTTTAAAATTTTCTTAAAATTTACCTTCGTGATATACCTATTCGGTTTCAAATTGGTATTCATTCATTTCTTTATTTTCTGATAGTATCCCATCTATACCATTATTCCGTCCGGGGCCCAGGCTTCTGGAAGCCACCAGAACCCTTCCGGCCCAGTCCGACCCTGGTCGTGGGTATCATTAATTACGAGTACCAGCCATGGTACCTACCTACACGTCAACACACACAGCAACAACACCTGTAATAAATATTTGCAGATCATACAAACAAAGTCCCGCAGTCGAAAAAATTCAGATGATCTGAAAATGAATCATCGATTGGTCTAACATCACAGGGCCAGATCCGGATCGTGAAATCCAGCCCCCAGTTTTTCAAACAATTATATACCTTCATTTGACCCCGATCACACGTAGCAGAGAGCACCGAACCCTGAGGTACCCCGGCGTTTATAGCTAATTGATCCGACGAGCTGCCGTCAATAAGCCGTGAATTTATGACGTTTAAAACTCGAGAATTTTTTGACCATAAGGACTAATTATTTTTATTATTTAACATGATTTTATATATTTTGACATTATTGCTATTTCACATTGTATTTTTATTGAAAATTGTATGTTTGGTTTTATGGTTATTTTTGTTATAATGTAAATCTTAATATTGTAGTATTTCATTAACTATCACAAAGTTTGTATGCCTAGCGCAGATCACAGTACACCTAAAAAAATTGTAAGAACTTTTATAACCTGTGTTTCACAAATAAAGATATTGAATATTGAATATATATAACTACTAGAATGGATCTTTCCCTCAAAAAGACTGCGAGCCAGGAGTAAAATTGAACTGGGCGTCCGTTTGCAGCAAGCTTGCCAATAAGGCTAGCGTGTCATACCCTGGCAAAGGCCTTCGAGACGTCTAGTGAAACAGCTAGTGCTCCACAGAGTTTATTGATGGCCTCACTCCAGAAATGTGTGCCACACAATGTTTGAGCAAAATCCGCATTGGCGGTCGCTGAGGAGGTCGTTATCTTCGAGGTATGCAAGGAGCTTGCTATTCAGTTCACGCTCCATACATTTACCTACATAGTAAGGAGGTGACCGAGATACGGCGGTAGTTCAAAGGGTCACGACCTTTCTTGGGCACAGGTTGCACGTTAGCGAGCTTCCAAGACTTGGGGACTTCACCAGTTTTCAAAGATAGGCGGAGAGGTTGGAGACAACTTAGGATCACGAGAAACCGGCCCGCTAGCTTTATTCACATATAGAGTACCTATACGTAGTCTTTTTAACCGTTATCAAAAAAGGAGGAGGTATTTATCTGAATTTAGCGACGCGTGACCCGAGAGCTGGCTCTTATCTGGCTCAACGCATTAGTATTGCCATTCAGCGTGGCAATGCAGCCAGCATCTTAGGGACGCTTCCGTCTGGTAGTGATTTGGATCAGTTGAGCTACCTTTAGATCGCTTGCAGCGGTCTTCAGGTGGCACAACTGTTTCATATGTATTTTGTACATACCTTGTATAATTCTTTCTGTAAATAAATGTATATTTATCTGAATCTTTTACATTTTATATGATCCCCAATTTCTTGAAGACGTCTGGACCGATTTGGAAAATTCTTTTTTTGTTTGAATGGGTACGTATACTTCCCCGGTGGTCCCATGGTCTTCAGGTCAGGATCTGGTAACGGAATCCTGGAGAAAACGAGGGAACTCTTTAAAATGTTATAGGCACATTTGAAGCGATTTTTTTATTTTTTGAAAGAAAGAAATAAATAAATGATTATATACATTTATTTGTGTCAACAAACAAAAATCCACACAATATGTCAAACACACACACAAACAGAAACAAAGAAAAATAATACTAATTGGTGCCTCTTAGTACCAGCCACGCATCACTGACACAAATTGGCGTCCAGCTCAGCATTTGTTGTGTTGTAGCAACACAACGCTGATCTTCCGCTGAAACCATCTGAGTGAAACCACGGATGTCTGCTTCACAATAAATAATTATACATAATTAATGAACAAATAATAGTAATGAAGTATTTAATTAAAATAAAAGTCGTGATTAGGTATATACAATTTTACGCTAAGTTAGGATGTGGGTAGACATAAAAATAGTATCAAAAAGCAGTGTAACGGGAAAATGAAATACTGAAAAGTAGGCAGTGCAAAAATATATACATACATATATTTAGTTAAAACGTTGTGCATGATAAACTGAAGTTTTAAAGTGATAGGGAGCAATGATAACAGATGGGAGATAACGAATGAACAATGGAACATAGGGAACAAGAGAAATTGCAAAACCTTGCAGCGACTATGGGTAATAATTTTCATTAATTAAAAAAAGCTTCGAAGTCGGTTGTTTTTTTGTAAAAATCGTTTGTTACCGGTGGTCCCGTGGATGTGTACTTGTTGCGGTACCTATGAGGTTGACTAGCATAGTGACAAACGAACAATGATGCACTATGCAGACCATTTTGACACACACTTTTTTTTATACCACTTGGGAATGACGGGTCAGGCACATGACCCACCAGATGGTGACCAATGAGGTAATGCACTGTAGGTACCGCTTACAGTGCATTACCTCATAGGTCACGTCCACCTAGGACGCACCCTATGTGGCATTGCTATCCTGAGACATAAATATGAAGTCACATGTGCCTGTAATTTCACCGGCAAATACCCTTCAAACTGGAACACAGTAATGCGAGCATTACTGCTTTTCGGCAGAAATAGGTATGGTGCTAGTACTACCCCGGATGAACTCTTATAAAAAAGCTCTACTACTACTAATTCCATAATGCTGAATAAAACTTCTGGAACTTGAAAAGGGGAAACTTCGTGACCTTCTATGTGGTACATTAAGTTGTATCCTCTGCTCATTTTATTTATCTATGGACCTCAGAACGACTCAGCGAAATAGAGATAAGTAGGAACTACTTAAGCTAAGGCCAAACCGACGCGATCAGTCCGCGTCCGCGATGGCGTCCACGGTTGCGATCAATGAAAATTATAATGATAATGTAAATCTTTATTTCCCTTTTGACACTATACATGTAGGTCCGTCATTAAACAATTATAAAAGTAATAATATTCGTAATAATATACTTAATAAAAAATTAAATTAAATTAAATAATGTGAAACCGTCACATTCTAAATACTTCTAATACTTTAAAATGAAAATAACACTATTTTCATTTTAAATTATTATAAGTTTGCGGTTCGATTCCCGCCTCGGAAAAAATATTTGTGCGATCTGCAGATATTTTGTTCAGGGTGTTCTGGGTATTTTCTATGTATAATAAAAAATATCTATCTACGTAATGTATTGTATTAAGTATATCAGTTATCTAGTACCCATATCACAAGCTCTACTTAGCTTGGGGCTAGTTAATGTTGTGTGAACTGTCCAGCATTATTATTTATTAATTTATTCATTAAGAATCGGTAATTTGAAAAAGAAACAGAAATCAGAATCAGTCTTACGAACATCACAAAATATGGATTTATCAGCCAAGGCTGCGTAAATTTTATAATAACTTTTAAATAATAAATATATTTGATGTAATTAAAAAACTCAATGACACTTTTATTGAATGGTAAGACAATGGATCGCCACCGGACGCGGGCTGATCGCGTCGGTTTGGCCTTAGCTTTAGTGTCTCTGGGTCGTCGTCCGTCGTCTGAATACGATTATAGCTTTGTGCCCAATCAATGTAGGGTAAACAGACAGTGTGCGGTGTTTCTCTCATTGTATGGACGTGTCAAACTCCAAGCCAACTTATTTTTACGAAGCTTGTTCAGAAATTAATTTCCGCCGTAAGGGTAAGTTTTCTAATCCCATACGTACATAGTACATACATACTTTAGGACACGCCTTTTTCTACGAAAGGGTAGGCAGAGCTTCAAATGGGCCTCTTTTCACGTGGATTGCACCTTCGTGGGAAATAGATGTGACAAGTGGTGAGCTCATCGCCGCCATTGCTTCCCGCGACTGACTCTGCTAACGCTTTCTTTCAGTAATAACACATATCTAAAATAAGCTAGCAGCCAGGACAAATCCCGAAATTCTGTTCCATTTCTATCAACTGGGACAAAAAAGGTTTCGATTTTTGTTAATACTACCCATACCAAATACCATAAAGTAGGTACAATACAACCGAACCCTTAAAGTCCCAAAAAAAACGATGAATTCGTTGATAGAATAGTTTTTGCACTGGGGTAACAATAACCCCGGATACGCCATCGAAGCCAACTTACTTTAAGAAATAAATTAAAATTTACTCGGACTTGTTTGTAAGATTCGTTGGTTTGATAAGGATTTGTCCTGGCTGCTATAGCTTAGTTATTACTTGAAAAAAGTGTTAGTAGGGTCAGTCGTGGGACGCAATGGCGGCGATGAGCTTACCACTTATCACGTCTATATCCCACCAATGGCACAGAATAAATAATAGACCATGGTGCAACCCACGGCGAAAAGTGGCCCTTTTGAGGCTCTGCCTATCCTTTCGGGGAAAACGGTGTGTGTCTATGTATGTATGTATGTACCTATGTATTACATTGCTTTAGTTATTGTTCTGTGATATTTGTATGCATAAAAAAGGAGAAGGTTTTCAATTCGTATTTTTTTTAAATGTTTGTTACCTCATTAGTTATCTCCGTCATTTATGAACCGATTTGTTTTTTTTGTTTGGTTGACTTTACATACTTCCAGATTGGTCACATTTTCATCAAAATCTGGTTGTGATGTTCTATGATCCATGAGGAATTGAGGGAACTCCTCAAATGATATAGGCACATATATGTGCGATTTCTCTATTTTCAGCAACAAGTCAAGCATGTGCCTTTTGGTGAAGTGGATCTGATGAAGAAGACCAGAGATACACGGAAAAAAAAGATGTCTTATATTAAGACAATATCGACTTGGTTAAGACAAATGTAGTTTCATATATGGCGGAAACTATATTTACTTGAAGTTAGACAAATATTGTCTCAATTATATTGTTTTCGTTTAAGACAATTATTATTGAAACAAGTAATCTGAAGTTTCGTTTGGAGAATGTACGTTTTTCTTGAAACAATAAATTTTGAAGTTTTGTGTGGAGAATATACGTTATCTTGTTTATCGAATAACCGGATATTTTAACCGGTCCGGATAATTTTTTTTTCTCTTATTATATTCTTAGATAAAACGTCTACTATTCTTATCTGAAGTGATTTTTGTGTTGAGACAAGACTCGATTGTTTCCCAATAAAACAATATATTCTTAGATGAAGCCTCTACTAATCTTATCTAAAGATTTATTTGTATAGAGACAAGACTCGTATGTTTCCCAATAAAACAATATATTCTTAGATGAAACCTCTACTACTCTTAACTGAAGAGATATATGTGTTGAGACAAGACTCGTATGTTTCCCAATAAAACAATATATTCTTAGGTGAAGCCTCTACTACTCCTAGCTAACGATAAATTTGTGTTGACACAAGACTCATGTGTTTCATAATAAAACAATATATTCTTAGATGAAACGTCCACTATTCTTATCTAAAGTGATATTTGTGTTGTGACAAGACTCGGGTGTTTCCTAATAAAACAATATATGCTTAAGTTAAGCCTCTACTATTCTTAGCTGAAGAGAGATTTGTGTTGAGATAAGAGTCTTATGTTTCCTACTAAAACAATATACTCTTAGGTAAAGCCTCTACTACTCTTACCTGAAAACAATATATTCTTAGATGAAGCCTCCAATACTCGTAGCTGAAGATAAATTTGTGTTGAGACAAGACTCGTGCGTTTCATAATAAAACTATATATGCTTATGTGAAGCTTTCGCTATTCTTAGCTGAAGAGAGATTTGTGTTGAGATAAGACTCTTATGTTTCCTACTAAAACAATATGCTCTTAGGTGAAGCTTCTACTACTCTTATCTGAAGAGATTTTTGTATTGAGACAAGACTTGTGTGTTTCCTAATAAAACTGCATATCCTCAGGTGAAGCCTTCACTATTCTTAGCTGAAGAGAGATTTGTGTTGAGATAAGACTCTTTGGTTTCCTACTAAAACAATATGCTCTTAAGTGAAACCTCTACTACTCTTTTCTGAAGAGATTTTTGTGTTAAGACAAGACTTGTGTGTTTCCTGATAAAACAATATATGATTAAGTGAAGCCTTCAATAGTGAAGGCTTCACTTAATCATATATCTCTCTTCAGCTAAGAATAGTCTTAGCTGAAGAGAGATTTGTTTTGAGATAAGACTCTTATGTTTCCTACTAAAACATTATACTCTTAGGTGAAACCTTCACTAATGTTAGCTGAAGAGAGATTTGTGTTGAGACAAGACTTGTGTGTTTCCTAATAAAACTACATATCCTCAGGTGAAGCCTTCACTATTCTTAGCTGAAGAGAGATTTGTGTTGAGATAAGACTCTTATGTTTCCTACTAAAACAGTATACTCTTAGGTGAGGCCTTCACTACTGTTAGCTGAAGAGAGATTTGTGTTGAGACAAGACTTGTGTGTTTCCTAATAAAACTACATATCCTTAGGTGAAGCCTTCACTATTCTTAGCTGAAGAGAGATTTGTATTGAGATAAGACTCTTATGTTTCCTACTAAAACAGTATACTCTTAGGTGAAGCCTTCACTACTGTTAGCTGAAGAGAGATTTGTGTTGAGACAAGACTTGTGTATTTCCTAATAAAACTACATATCCTTAGGTGAAGCCTTCACTATTCTTAGCTGAAGAGAGATTTGTGTTGAGATAAGACTCTTATGTTTCCTTTTAAAACAATATACTCTTAGCTGAAGATAGATTTGTGTTGAGACAAGACTTGTGTGTTTCCTGATAAAACAATATATGCTTTGGTGAAGCCTCCAGATCTTAGCTGAAGAGATATTTGTGTTCAGATAAGACTCGTATATTTCCTACTTAAACAATATACTCTTAGGTAAAGCCTCCGCTATTCTTAGCTGAAGCTATATTTGTGTTCAGATAAGACTCGTATGTTTCCTACTTAAAACAATATACTCTTAGGTAAAGCCTCTGCTATTCTTAGCTGAAGCGATATTTGTGTTCAGATAAGACTAGTATTTTTCCTACTAAAACAATATACTCTTAGGTGAAGCCTCCACTATTCTTAGTGGAGGCTTTACCTATGAATATATTAGTAGGAAATATAACGAGTTTTTTCTCTACACAAAGATCTCTTCAGCTTACAATAGTGGAGGCTTTACCTAAGAACATATCATTTTAGTAGGAACCATACTAGTATTGCCTAACTTAAAAATGCTAGAGATACACCTTTAGCTAAGAACAGTGGAGGCTTCACCTGTGAATGTATTAGTAGGAAAGATAACGAGTGTTTTCTCAACGCAAAGATCTCTCCAGCTTAGAATAGTGGAGGTTTCACCTAAGAACATATCATTTTAGTAGGAAACAAACTAGTAATGTCTAAACAAAAAATACTAGAGAAACACATTTGCTTATGTGATAATTTTCGTGTCTCTCATACTAATACAATACAAAAATTAATTATTATTTAATCTTGTGTAATAATATTATAATCTTGTTCTTATTGCTTTAGTACGAAAGACACGAAAATTGTTACTGAACAATAAAAATCACAATACGCTAGCTAAGAATAGTACACACAGGCCTATACCAGATTAAAATTAGCATGAACGTATACAGGCACAAATCTTGTCTCAAATATTTGAGGTAAACACATAAATTAAATAAAATAATTTTCTTGATATTATGGTTTCGTTTATTGGTCTATATTTATAACAAGACTGTTCGAAATTAAGATGAAGTCTGAAGACACACATCTGGTGATCACATCACATCGCGAGTAAGTACTAAGGTAAATAAAAGTTACACAATTTCTTAAACCTGACTTGGAAAACATTGGCATCTTACACAATTTCTTAAACCTGACATGGAAAACATTGGAATCTCTAAAGGGGTTCGAACCATCTTATAATGGAGGGTGGCATCGCCGAATATACAGGGTGTAACATAATATCCCTATAAGTTATTCGCCATGGAAAAAAAAACTACAAAATAAGACAGAAGGTTCCTCAGAACAAAACCTAACTACAAAAGAAAAGGTTGCTACCCTTAAGGGGCCAAAAATTTGCCCCACCCTGTATATATACACACGTGTGTGTGTGTGTGTACATGGATAGAGGATTCATACACAAACTAAAAATATCCTATAATATAGTGCGCTAAAGTGTCACGTTCCTGAGTTATTTTGAGTTTAAAGTTTCGAACCCCTTTGGACATTAAATATACAAATATTAGTCATAAAAACAAGTGACCTTGATAGGTCTACAATCAAAAACATGGGTACAAACGTTTCAACATTATATAAATTAAAACATTTATTTTAAACGTATTTATTTTTAACATTTTACACGTGTAAGCGGTTACACCAAAACTAACAAAACTTCGAAATTAACATTGTCTGAAGACAAAGGGTGATCACACCATATCAGGAGTAAGTACTAAGGCAAATAAAAGTTACACAATTTCTAAAATCTGACAGGGAAAACATTGGAATCTCTAAAGGGGTTTGAACCTTCTTATAATGGAGGGTGGCATCGCCGAATATACAGGGTGTAACATAATATCCCTATAAGTTATTCGCCATGATGTGTAGCATACCCCCTCCCCGGGCTTATAGGGATATTATATTATCCCATATTTAATGTATAATCCAGCAAGTGCACACAGGGGGAGCAAAGTTGCACAGAAAAAAAAAAAAAAAAAAAAATTTCCTAATAGTCCTGGAAATAAGAAACTTTTAAAAAAAAAATTGCTGTCTATTTTTCAATTTTTTGACATTATTGGACACTACAACCACAAATTGAAAAAATTATCAATAGTTTTTTTCTGTGATATGTTCCTGAATGTTGGGCCTTGCCAACGTGCTACCCAATTCATGACTAGCTATTGCTGTTTTTTTTACAAAAGGTTTTAAAAAACCAGAATAGCAAATGTCTGTTTCTAATGTCGCAGTTTGAGCACCTCTGGTGAAAAAAAAACCTATAGTGACCTGGGTGGCCAAACCATTTTAAAAACAAGCCTATACTTTATATAAAAAGGTACTTTATATAAGGTTTATTTATATAAAAAGGTACACACGATATTTTTGTTTGAAAATTATTAAGCTATTGCTATGTGACATACTGGAAACGTATTTTTAATAAAATATTTTTTTTTTAATGTTACAAATAATCTCAATAAAAACTACCTAAATACGTTATAAACGTGGACAGAGGATCGGACGGACCTAGCTGACTAACTTACTACCTGGGTGCATGACGCACGCACGACACGTGCTTGTGTGAGAGAGATGAATGTCATGCACCCAGGTAGCAAGTTAGTCAGCTAGGTCCGTCCGATCCTCTGTCCACTTTTTATAGCGTATTTAGGTAGTTTTTATTGACATAATTTGTTACATTAAAAAATGTTTATTTTATTAAAAATACGTTTCCTGTATGTCACATAGCAATAACTTAATAATTTTCAAACAAAAATATCGTGTGTAATACCTTTTTATATAAATAAACCTTATATAAAGTACCTTTTTATCTAAAGTATAGGCTTGTTTTTAAAATGGTTGGCCACCAAACACCAAACACTATAGGTTTTTGTTTCACCAGAGGTGCTCAAACTTGGACATTAGAAACAGACCTTTGCTATTCTGGTTTTATAAAACCTATTGTAAAAAAAAAACAGCAATAGCTAGTCATGAATTGGGTAGCACGTTGGCAAGGCCCAACATTCAGGAACATTTCACATAAAAAACTATTGATATTTTTTTCAATTTGTGGTTGTAGTGTCCAATAATGTCAAAAAATAGAAAAATAGGCAGCAATTTTTTTTTCCAAAGTGTCGTATTTTCAGGACTATGAGTTTTTTTTTTTTTTTTTTTTTTTTCTGTGCAGCTTTGCTCCCCCTGTGTGCACTTGCCGGATTATACATTAAATATGGGACATCCTGTATATATATAAATATATATACACACACACACGAGTTTAAAGGTTCGAACCCCTTTGGACATTAAATATACAAATATTAGTCATAAAAACAAGTGACCTTGATAGGTCTACAATCAAACATATGGGTACAAACATTTCAACATTTATAAATTTAAACATTTATTCTAAACATTTAACACGTGTAAGCAGTTACACCGAAACTACATCTCCTTTTATTCTCGATTTACTTGAGTCCTATCATAAAGGGTTTAAGTTGAAGATGTCAATTGAATATGAATAAAAAATGTTTTATTATTTTTTGCATAATTATTAAAACATTAATATGCAATTTTTTTTTTACATAACATTACGCAATTTAGGCCTGGAGATAGTGACACAAAATATTGGGTCATTTATACCAGTATGGCGGTTCTTCAGGGGTCTTATTACGTAATGACAAAAAGAAAAATGATCATACGGATACACACACAGACACACCCACAGATACACACACAAATACACGTCAAATTTATAACACCCCGTCGTTTTTGCGTCGGGGGGTTAAAAACTAAGAGAAACCTAAAATAGGCCCTCTTTATTAAGCCCCCCACTTCCATTCGGGAGCTTCGATGCCACAGACATACACACACACAGACACACCCACAGATACACACACAGATACACACACACACACACACACAGATACGTCAAACTTTTAACACCATCCCCCGACGCAAAAACGACGGGAGTTTATAAACTCTCCCTTCAGCAAAATATCCTACCTACAATATTAAGATACTTTTCCTTCATATCGCATAGGCTTGGGTGGGACGCCCTGTATATTAGTTATATACTACATTAGAGATATTATTATAAAAAATATCTACCTATGTAATGCATTGTGATTGGTATATCAGTTATTTAGTACCCATAACATAACACAAGCTCTGCTTAGCTTGTGGCTAGATAATGTTGTGTGAACAAACGTAATAGATACATCTCCCATTTGTACATAAGTACGAATATAGACGTGACAAGTGGAGAACTCATCGCCGCCATTGCTTCGAATCTTATCAAAATCTTATCAACAAGTCCGGGTAAACCCTTATTCTGCTTTTAACATCCACGGGAGGAGACAGAGGGGACCCTATTATTAAGGCCGTCTGTCTGTCTGTCCGTCTGTCACCAGGCTGTATCTCATGAACCGTGATAGGAAGACAGTTGAAATTTTCACAGATGATGTACTTATCCATATTGCTGCTATAACAAAAAATACTAAAAAATAGAATGAAATAAATATTTAAGGGGGCTCCCATACAACTAACGAGTTTTTTTGCCGATTTTATATAAGTATCGGGCTGTATCTCATGAACCATGATAGATAGACAATTTAAATTTTCACAGATGATGTATTCCGGTCGCTGCTATAACAACAGATACTAAAAAACGGAATAAAATAAATATTTAAGGGATCTTCAGAACTCCAACTAAGTTTCCGCTGTCTTTAATCTGTGCTTTAATTCCAAGTAAATTTTTCTTCGTTCAAGAGAGCTAGTTTAGCTTACTATTTAGAACTCAAAATATGCCACGATGAACGGTCCTAAGCTGCCTCCTACTACCTCTATTTGGGACATTGAGAGGGGAACCTTTCTCCCTGCGTTGTCTGGTTAATGGTATCCACAGATAAGACAAAAATGTTTTGGGTCGTAGCAAGTCTTTTGTTTTCAGTTGAAATAACCCCATTCTTCAATTGAGATTGGCAGAGTCTCAAATCATGCATAATATTTATGTAACAATCTTGAGTGAAGAACATATTGAGACTTGTGCTAAAAATAAGTGAAATGGTTTGAATTAAGTAAAGAGATTTCTTCAAATAAGAATAAAATGTTTTGGTTCGTAGCAATTCTTTTGTCTTCCGTTGAAATAACCGCATTCTTCAATTGAGATTAGCTGAGTCTCAAATCAAGCATAATAATTATGTAACAATCTTGAGCGAAGAACATACTGAGTCTTGTGTTAAAAATAAGTGAAATGATTTGAATCACGTTAAGAGATTTCTTCAAATAAGACAGAAATATTTTGGTTTGTAGCAAGTCTTTGTTTTCAGTTGAAATAACCGCATTCTTCAATTGAGATTAACAGAGTCTCAAATCAAGCGTACACAATATGTAAAAATCTTGAACGAAGAATATACCAAGTCTTGTGAGAAAAATAAGCTAAATTAATTGAATCAAGTAAAGAGATTTCTTCAAATAAGACTTAAATATTTTGGTTTGAAGCAAGTCTTTGTTTTCAGTTGAAATAAACGCATTCTTCAATTGAGATTAGCAGAGTCTCAAATCAAGCATAATAATTATGTAACAATCTTGAGCGAAGAACATACTGAATCTTGTGTTAAAAATAAGTGAAATGATTTGAATCAAACAAAGAGATTTCTTCAAATAAGACAGAAATATTTTGGTTTGTAGCAAATCTTTGTTTTCAGTTGAAATAAAGGCATTCTTCAATTGAGATTAGCAGAGTCTCTAATCAAGCATAATAATTATGTAACAATCTTGAGCGAAGAACATACTGAGTCTTGTGTTAAAAATAAATGACATGATTTGAATCAAGTAAAGATATTTCTTCAAATAAGAATAAAATGTTTTGGTTCATAGCAAGTCTTTGTTTTCAGTTGAAATAACCGCATTCTTCAATTAGCAGAGATTAGCAGAGTCTCAAATCAAGCGTACACAATATGTAAAATCTTGAACGAAGAATATACCAAGTCTTGTGAGAAAAATAAGCTAAATTAATTGAATCAAGTAAAGAGATTTCTTCAAATAAGACTTAAATATTTTGGTTTGAAGCAAGTCTTTGTTTTCAGTTGAAATAAACGCATTCTTCAATTGAGATTAGCAGAGTCTCTAATCAAGCATAATAATTATGTAACAATCTTGAGCGAAGAACATACTGAGTCTTGTGTTAAAAATAAGTGAAATGATTTGAATCAAACAAAGAGATTTCTTCAAATAAGACAGAAATATTTTGGTTTGTAGCAAATCTTTGTTTTCAGTTGAAATAAACGCATTCTTCAAATGAGATTAGCAGAGTCTCTAATCAAGCATAATAATTATGTAACAATCTTGAGCGAAGAACATACTGAGTCTTGTGTTAAAAATAAATGACATGATTTGAATCAAGTAAAGATATTTCTTCAAATAAGAATAAAATGTTTTGGTTCATAGCAAGTCTTTGTTTTCAGTTGAAATAACCGCATTCTTCAATTGAGATTAGCAGAGTCTCAAATCAAGCGTACACAATATGTAAAAATCTTGAACGAAGAATATACCAAGTCTTGTGAGAAAAATAAGCTAAATTAATTGAATCAAGTAAAGAGATTTCTTCAAATAAGACTTAAATATTTTGGTTTGAAGCAAGTCTTTGTTTTTAGTTGAAATAAACGCATTCTTCAATTGAGATTAGCAGAGTCTCAAATCAAGCGTACAAAATATGTAAAAATCTTGAACTAAGAATAAACCAAGTCTTGTGTGAAAAATAAGCTAAATTAATTGAATCAAGTAAAGAGATTTCTTCAAACAAGATTTTTTTTTTTGATTGTCTCAAATCAAGCCTACAAAATATGTAAAAATCTTGAACGAAGAATATACCGAGTCTTGTGTGAAAAATAAGCTAAATTAATTGAATCAAGTAAAGAGATTTCTCAAAACAAGATTTTTTGTTTTGAGTTTCTAATCCGGTAGTCACGTTGTCTTCTAACGAGTAAACGAGTTCTTAGATTGAGAAACTTTAATTCTTAGGCGAATATAATAAATTGTGTTGTACGAAGTAAAATATTGTGTTCAAAGAAGATAATATTATGTTGAGTCAAAAATATTTTCTTAGTTCAAGAATAAAAATAAAGAATAATATATTGTTCATTTAAGAAAACACGTTTTCTTATATTAAGACTATTTACTTAAAATAAGAAAATATTTACTTGGATTTAAACAATATCTCCAAGAATATTGCTATTCTTGGTTTAAGTATTCCTTTTTTTCCGTGTACCTACCAAAATATTGTATTGGGGATAAATTACTACGAAGTCGTTTTATTTTCTAAAATAATTATGTTTTAGTTACGTAGGTACCAATCGAATAGCGGTATCTGTCAACGGTATATCCAAAGACGTTATCGGCTCCGGTATCTTATTTGTCAACAATATTTGACGACCTCTGTGCAGAGCGCCGGGTGAGTAGCCGGTTGAGATGTGAAATGTTACGGGTTTCCGATTCCGGGACAAGTGTTTTTTTTTATCCGAATACACGACGCTCAATTTGAACCTAAGCGGATATCCGTGGTTCACTCTGGGCCTCAACGGAAGATCAGCGCTGGTTGCCAACGCGGCCTAGCAAACGCTGAGTTGCCCAACCAGCACATCTCTATCTTAAAAATGTCTATAAAACATCTAATAGAATGTATATTGGATTGTCTATCTTAAGAGTTAAAGATCCCTCGAGATATCTCTAAGAATGTTTGTACATACAGTTTAGTAAAAATGGGCACAACTTTAAGAGTAGTTCACAAGATTGACTTAAGAAAACTGCTGTAGGTAGTATTAAGAGTAAACTTTATCACATTTCTTAAGAAAGCTATCTAGAAAACTACAAGACAATTTCCAGAGTGGTATATAGTCTTCAAGATAGTTTTTACACTATGTTATGACCTGTAAATGATAGCTGTAAATGATGATGAAATTTTAAAACCAAAGTTACTATAGCGTTACAATTATAAGAAAATATTATTTAAAGGAAAATGGTTTTAAGTATGATGGCGTACAATTGATATATTATCAATATATATTACAAAATGGCGAAATAATATTAAATATTCCTGTTTTATCGTGCCTGTAGTGCAAATACATGTGCGGTTTTATATACATCGTAAAAAATGACATATTATCAATCTTAAAACAAATGCGCTCGCTCTATTTAAATGTTGAAGTATAAGTTATGAGGCATAAAATAATATTTAGTTTGTTCGGAGCCTAAGTTTTTCTTTGTTTTACTGCAATGAGAATGAAAACTCATAAAATAAATCGTTACAAAACATTCTAGATATCGTATAGTGATTTTTATCTCATATTTATGGTTTTTAAAACGTGAGAAATATTCCAGGACAACAGCACAACAATTAAATAAAATTAAAATGAAGATATGTGTAAAAGGAATTAATTACATAATCAATTAGATCAATCAATCTATAGCATAATTTTTAGACAAGCTATAGAATATGTTAAGATTAATTTTATTTCCTATAGACAATTTGCTTTTGTAGAAGAGCATTGAGTCTGTTATGTAATCGACATATTTCCAGCTATTATGGCCACGTTGCGCAACGACACACCTGCAGCGCGCTACCTGGAATAAGAAGACCGCGCGATCGCTGTGATTTTGTGAACTGTCTGTGTCACTTTAGTACCTAACATCGGACTATCGTCACGCTTCCTTGGTTTAATTATTTTATAAGTTTTTTTAATTAAATATTGCACACAACTCTGTTTTTTTGTATCCTCCCTTGCAGCCGTACGTAATTAGTCTAAAGAGACTCTTAAAGTTGTCTATAAATTGCAATGTTTGTAAACAATTTGTTCTTTTCATAGTCTCTCTAGACCCTATTTAGGTAAGGGTTGTACTGGTTTGTGTGGATAGTTTTATGCAACAAAATTAGAAAAAGTCGGGAAAAAGGTGACTGTCAAAGTATTATTTTCTTTTCGTTTGGTTCAGATGCAAGCCAATATATTATACATAAACCTGTTACCTACGTGCTTTGTACCTGGAACTGTTCTCGTTTATTTTTGAAGTAGAGCTGAACTCTTCGACGAAATGCACCAGAACTATTTTTAACTTTGTCCATATATAATATTTTTCCGACACAATAATAGTTTTAAAGACTTACTTAAAATGTATTTTTCAATACCAAATTCACTGAAAGCGCACTATAAAAGTTAACCAATAAGATAGAAATATCTAAAAATATCATAAATTATCTATTGAATGATTTTTTCAAGAATAGACTTATGATCGCTGTTTTCTAGAGTATTTATAGACAATATAAAAAATAAAATAAATAATGCTGGACAGTTCACACAACATTATCTAGCCCCAAGCTAAGCAGAGCTTGTGTTATGGGTACTAGACAAGTGATATACTTAATACAGTATATTACATAGATAGATATTTAATAAAATAATAATAAAATAAACAAATAAATAATAAATGATAATATTAAATATGTATAGAACAATTTAACTTAAAATAATCAACAGATCTAAGAAGCTATTAAAAAAAGGACTTATAGAGTTAGTGTTTAGATTATTTACACTTTATTAAGATTAATGGTCTTATGGAGGTTTTAAAACTTTGACTTGAGGTAATTTACCCTATTAGTTTTTTTTTTCTTTTCTAAACCCATTTATAGAGAGTAATTATCTTAACATATACCACGATAAGAATGTCTATAGATTTAATGGGTTTATGACTTCTAATGTGTGCTACTTGGGGGGGCCCTTTTGTGGCTTACCTACGTCAGGCACACTCACAAATTGCCATATATTTTTTGTTTCTGTATAATTGTTTTTGTTTTAGTTTTTATTTAGTTCTTATCTTGTTTCCTTTTTTGTTCGTGTGTGTCTTTGTTGTGTAGTCACGAATAAACGTTCCTTTCTTTCTTTCTTTCTTTAAATAAGACCAATCAGCTGCTGTATGGTGGATGCTGCTGTCCATCACCTTGTGTAATCCCTTAGTCGGCTTTTACGACATCCACGGGAGGAGACGCAAGATCTATTCTAGGGCAGACGCCGGACACACCACGGCACTCAAGTACCTATTATTTCGTTTATTGAAGATGCTGTCAGTGCTGATGCTCTTGGTGGTGTCCTCGGTCCAGGGTCTGGACAACGGGCTGGCGCTGACGCCGCCTATGGGCTGGCTCACCTGGGAGCGCTTCCGGTGCATCACGGACTGCGAAAAGTATCCCAATGAGTGCATCAGGTGAATATTGTGAGCTTTAGATCGTTTGTTTCATCTTTAGGTAGATAAACTGTTTCATTGGATACATACATAGACACATGCCTTTGTCCCCGAAGGGATAGGCAGAGCCTCAATGGGCTTCTTTTCACAGTTTTCACATAGTAGTAGGAAGGATCATCAAAAAAACCCGACCGTGTTTGTTGCCTGATTCTTCTAGGTCTGGTTGCGTTGGAACTGGAGTAAATGTAAATTTATTTTTTAAGACGATTCAATATGATCCTTGTGATTCAAAGAAGTCAAAGTGACTGGGTTGCACATTGTGGAATATAGACGTGGCGAGTGGTGAGCTCATCGCCGCCAGTGCTTCCCACGAGTGACTCAGCTAACGCTTTCTTCCAGAAATAACACATTCCATAAATAAGCTTAGCAGCCAGGACAAATCAATCACACAAACAAGACCGGGTAGTATTTTTAAAATTTGTTTTTATTATCAAAATATATAAAATCGTTGCGTGACTGACTGACTGACTGACTGACTGACTGACTGACAATCAACGCACAGCCTAAACCGTAAGTCCTAGAGACCTGAAATTTGGAGGGTACATTCCTTATGTGGTCTAGGGGTGCACTAAGAAAGGAATTTCCGATACTCCCGCTCTAAGGGGTCCAAAATGGGCTTTTAATATACAACAAAAAAGCTCTGTATTTCAGAAACCGTTAGCAGTAGAACCTTGAAATTTTACATGAAGATTCCTCAAATAAAATAAATAAACACGTGTTTCAGCAATTCCTGAAATTTTCCTGAAAAATGGAAAGGGATCGTTTTCTATGTAAAAAAATAAAAAAACTTTAGTTTTTACAACGCACAGCCTAAACCGCTGATTGTAGAGACTTGAAATTTGGACAGTGTATTCCTTTTAGGGTGTAAAGGTGTACTTAGAAAGGAATTTGGAAAATTCACCCTCTTAGGGGTTCAAAATGGGCTTTTAACGTATACACTTTGCGTTTTGCAACGCACAGTCTAAACCGCTGGACCTAGACACATGAAATTTGAAGGATGTATTCCTTTTTGGGTGTAGGGGTGTACTAAGAAAGGATTTTTGAAAATTCACCCTGTAAGGGGTCCAAAATGGCTTTTAATGTAAAACTACAATGCTTCGTATTTCGGAAACCGTTGGTAGTAGAAACAAGAAAATTCACAAGGTAATTCCTTAAATAAAAATAGCCAACATAAGTTTCAGCAGTACCTGAAATTTTGCTGAAAAAAAGCATGGGAACATTTTTTTTGTAAATAAATACACTTTAGGTTTTAGCGAGATTTCAGCGTATTTCGGCAATTTCAAAGTTTGTTTCACGGTGAAGTCATTAAGATCAAAATATTTTCAGGACCTAAAGGTTAAAATAGGACCCCTAAATTGAAAAATTTGAGTATGGTGTCGTTTAGAAGGTCGTTTGACGGTGTCGTTGTTGAGATTACATATTTTCAGGATCTCAAGGTTAAAATGGGACCCCTAAATTGAAAAACTTGAGTATGGTGTCGTTTCAAAGGGCGTGTCACGGTGTCGTTGTTGAGATAAAAACATTATCAGGACCTCAAGATTAAAATGGGACACCCAAATTGAAAAAACTTGACTATGGTGTCGTTTCAAAGGTCGTGTCACGTGTTGTTGTTGAGATTAAAATATTTTCAGAACCTCAACGTTATAATGTGACCCCTAAATTGAAATACATAAGTATGGTGTCGTTTCAAATGTCGTTTGACGGAGTCGTTGTTGAGATATATTTTACGGACCTCAAGGTTAAAATGGGACCCCTAAATTGAAAACCTTGAGTATGGTGTCGTTTCAAAGGTCGTGTCACGGTGTCGTTGTTGAGATTAAAATATTCCAGGACATCAAGGTTAAAATGGGACCCCTTAATTTAATAAAATAATAATAATGTGGTATCCTACCTGTAAATCCCACTGGCGACGAGATACACCGCGAAAAAATACCACCACTTGCTTATTTATTGTGTTTTTGTGCATCGGAATAAAATGCCGATCGGTAAAACCGAACAATTCGATATTTCGAGTAAAAAGTGATATTACGACGCGTGGAACAGTTCATGGCGCTCACTACAATTAAATCAGAGTTACAAGTCACAAAGACACCTGATTTGGGGGGGTGAAGTGGGGAGGGGGGGCTGGACGAGGCGCAGCGCACGCGGGCAACGTAGGGGTCGGCAGCGGCGCCAGCGCAGCGGGAGCACGCGCTCCCGCCGCGCCCGCGGGCGATGTGCAGTGCGTGGAGCAGCCTTGCTGGCGGTGCGGAAAGGGGCACCGGACCATCGGATGCTGGTTTAGAAATTATTCTTGTGACGGTTGCGGGCAATGTGCATACGTTCGGGGGAGGCGCGCTAACTTACAATTAGCATAGGTAGGATACCACAAGTGGAAAACCAAACATTCTACTACTACAACAACTAGAACATACTATTACCACAGTGTAAAACATAATTAGTCTGTGCTATTACGCAGAGTTATGGATAAAACAATATTACGCGTACGAAGTCGCGGGTTACAGCTAGTTTTAACATGTAAGTGTGATTCTTTCTTTCTTTAAATAAATAAATAAATAATGCTGGACACTTTACACAACATTATCTAGCCCCAAGCTAAGCAGAGCTTGTGTTATGGGTACTAGATAACTGATAAACTTAATACAATATATAACATAGACAGATATTTTTTATTATGCATAGAAAATACCCAGAACACCCTGAACAAATATCTGCATATCGCACAAATATTTGTTCCGAGGCGGGAATCGAACCCGCAACCTCCGGCGTCGCAGGCGAACGTCCGCCCGCCCCGCCACAGAGGTCGTCAAAAAATAAATAAAGGGGAATTTTGATTAAAAATCAGCCAAATCCATTTGTACATCGTTTCCGATTTCCTGAGGGACATCGACGTACCTATTCGTGTTTTAGGGCGACCCAGTAGAGCAGGCCAGGGTTTGTGCGCAGCTTTTCGGCCGTGGACCAACTTGAACTATATAAAGCACCCCGCGGTTTCACCCGCGTAAGTCTCGATCCCGTGCGAATATCGGGATAAAAAATCGCCTATGTGTTATTCCGGGAGTCCAGTTATCTCCATTCTAAATTTCATCCAAATCCGTCCAGCCGTTTCAGCGTGAAGAAGTAACAAACACACACACTCACAAACTTTCGCATTTATAATACTATTATAAAGAACTAGTCCGCCCGCGGCTTCGCTTGGGTTTTACCGGGATACAAAGTACCTAGCATATAGCTCGATCCAGCTCATAATCTATGTGTATAGGTACCAAATTTCACCAAAATCGATTCAGCCGTTTTGGTGTGATGAGTAACTAACATACAAACATCGTAACTTTTATATTTATGATATTAGTGGGATACAGCTTCATAGATTCAGAAGGTTTCACACAGTTCTTTAATATGGCAACCAAATAAGAATATTATAACATATATATTCTTAATTACAAGGTAAACAAAGATTATATTGACCTGATGATGATGATGATGATGATATTGAAAGGAGAGTGAATGCACCACTTGGTGTGAGTGAACCTAGTGAATGGTGCACTTCAAGCCTTTATGAGCAGTCGGAATGTGTCCAAAAAGGCACGACTGGCCGTGCATACGAGTAGAGGGGTGTTAGTACCGACACTAATGTATGGTAGTGAAAGTTGGGTATGGCAGAAGAAACATGAAAGTAGAATAAATGCAGTGGAGATGAGAGCTTTGAGAAGTATGTGTGGTGTGACTTTGAGAGATAGAATAAGGAATTGTATGATAAGAGAGCGTTGTGAAATTAAAGAAGACGTAATTTCTAGGTTTGAGAAAGGTATGCTTAGATGGTTTGGGCATTTAGAAAGGATGGACGATAGTAGATTGACGAAACGGGTACTACGAAAAGACGAGCGTGAATGGGACGGTGGAGAGGGGAAGACCTTGGCGAACGCATTCAGACCAGATCGGAGACTTTCTGGAAAAAGACCAGGTCAAGGTACCCTTAACCAACGAGCATGTATGAAGAATGTGATGAGAGTGAATGAAGCAAAAGAGGTGTGTCAGGATCGTAGCAAGTGGAAATCCGTGGTCTCTTCCTACCCCTCCGGGAAACAGGCGTGAGTTTATGTATGTATGTATGTATATTGACCTGATAAACGAAATAAGACGAGTATACAAATACAGTACTTCAGGAAACAGTAGAGCATCCATCCCAAGATTTAGCGGGCATGGATTTGCAAATAAATAGGTACCTACCTTGAATCTTGAATCTACCCACGAGTTTGGATGAAAACAAAAACTGAAGGTTTTTTTTGTTTTTTTTTATGCAACGAATGACGGAACCATCACATGGCCCACCTGATGATAAGCGGTACCATCTGCCTATCAACAGTGCATTATCACATAGTTCACGTCCACCTAGGACGCGCCCTATATGGCATTGCACTGCTCCCGCTACCCTGAGACATAGAGATGAAAAGTCTCTTGTGCCTGTAATTTCACCGGCAACCATAGCCTACAAACCGGAACACAGCAGTGCAAGTACTACTGCTTTCCGGCAGAAATAGGTAGGTTTGAAGAAAGCGCTATGCCAAAATTACTTGAGCGCGAATTATTATGTATTAAATTATTATGTATTATACCTACAGATCTTATTTACTCTATAGATTTTATGATTATTTAAATTACCTGCTTGCGATTAGTAGCACATAATTACTAGTAGGTACCTAATTACAATGCTTGCTTATCAGCAATAGTTCGAATTTACTTACTAATAGGCTAAGTAACCTAGTTATTTCATAATGGTTATTAGGTACGCACGTAGGTACGCGAGTACAAATAGGTACCTACCTACACTGATTTTATTGGTTAGTTAGACGTACGAGGGGAATTCAAAGTACCTACCTAGGTACCTATTCTCGGTATCAACATTTTTGACGTGTTTTACATCTTTCCTTTCGCTTTCCTTCCTCGCTTTTTCGGGAGTGTTTTCGTGAAAAGGGACGCAAGTGTGTAACCGGAAGCACGCATTTTTTCGAGAGGTCCGATCGTACCTACCTATTTCCGGAGATTATCCCCTACACACAAACTCACAAAAAAACTTTACCTCATTATCATATTATACATATAGTAAGTAGGTACATGGTAAATAGCTGACTAGGTACATATATTGTTCCTATAAAGGTAGGTAAGTAGGTATCTAAGTAGGTATCTACTTACCAACTTGTTTGTTTATTCCCACTGCCGTTTTTGGGGTTCCGTACGCAAAGGGTAAAACGGGACCCTATTACCTACTAAGACTCTGCTGTCTGTCCGTCTGTCACCAGGTTGTACCTCATGGACCGTGATAGCTAGACAGTTGAAATTTTCACAGTTGATGTATTTCTGTTGCCGCTATAACAAAAAATACTAAAAAACAGAATAAAATAAATATTCAAGGGGGCTCCCATACAACAAACGTGATTTTGTGCTCGTTTTTGCTCGATTTTGATAACGGCATATACCTACCTAGTAGACGCTTGAAATATTCACAGAATATTTAGTTATATATTCACATTAAAAATAAATAATTAAAGTAAAATAAAACAAATATTTGGGGCGTCCCACACAACATGTACGAGCCAGCTCGCACATTAGCGTAAAACACTAGCATCAGCACTTTTTATTTCTATCAAACCAAACACCGCCGCACCGTTTCAATAACACCCGCTCCCAAATCAATTAGGTATCATATACCTACATTTGTTTGGGGATTAGCAACCACACCGTACACAACAAGCGTGATTTTTTTGCCATTTTTATAGAATTTTTCCCCATAAAATATTATTTTAGAGGGCAAATAGATTTATATTTTGGATTACGCAGCAAATTACTGTTTTTCGTGATTTTCGTCCACTTTTAGTTGCGTGAGCGCTATTCTGTCACTTTCTAAATTAACTGAACTTTTCTGACTTTATTATCTGCCTCTGAAACACTGCAAATAGGCGGGTTTGTCAAATTACAATAATTTGTACCTTCCTTGACGCTCTATTCATCTTTCAGTTCATACACTAATGCGATTGAGAAATGGAGTGTGATCGTGTTCCACACTATTGTTTATTCTTTGGTTCCAGTGAGAATCTAATCAAGAGAACAGCTGACTTCATGGTGAGCGAGGGCTACCTAGCAGCCGGCTACCAGTACCTCGGCATCGACGACTGCTGGTTGGAGAAGCAGCGCGGTGCTGACGGACGCATGACGCCGGACAGACGCCGCTTCCCGCACGGCATGAAGCCCGTAGCTGATTATGTGAGTCTACCTAGCAGCCGGCGACCAGTACCTCGGCATCGACGACTGCTGGTTGGAGAAGCAGCGCGGTGCTGACGGACGCATGACGCCGGACAGACGCCGCTTCCCGCACGGCATGAAGCCCGTAGCTGATTATGTGAGTCTACCTAGCAGCCGGCTACCAGTACCTCGGCATCGACGACTGCTGGTTGGAGAAGCAGCGCGGTGCTGACGGACGCATGACGCCGGACAGACGCCGCTTCCCGCACGGCATGAAGCCCGTACCTGATTATGTGAGTCTACATAACAGCCGGCGACCAGTACCTCGGCATCGACGACTGCTGGTTGGAGAAGCAGCACGGTGCTGACGGACGCATGACGCCGGACAGACGCCGCTTCCCGCACGGCATGAAGCCCGTAGCTGATTATGTGAGTCTACCTGGCAGCTGGCTACCAGTACCTCGGCATCGACGACTGCTGGCTGGAGAAGCAATGCGGTGCTGACGGACGCATGACGCCGGACAGACGCCGCTTCCCGCACGGCATGAAGCCCGTAGCTGATTATGTGAGTCTACCTGGCAGCTGGCTACCAGTACCTCGGCATCGACGACTGCTGGCTGGAGAAGCAGCGCGGTGCTGACGGACGCATGACGCCGGACAGACGCCGCTTCCCGCACGGCATGAAGCCCGTAGCTGATTATGTGAGTCTACGTAGTCTGTACCAGTAGATAAGTACCTACCTTACCTAAATCTACTGTGAGTTACGATCACATACACGTAGTATGTAAGGTACCTGTACCTGTTCCCCAGATCCACGCTTGACCTGTAAACCTTTTCGTACAAGCGTAGACTGTTCATTGCCCTCACACGACTTTTATAACGTCTTCAGATCCACGGCAAAGGATTGAAGTTCGGAATGTACCAGGATTACGGGAACCTCACCTGTGCGGGGTATCCTGGCGTGCTCGGCAACGAGAAGCTGGATATTGACACCCTGGTGGAGTGGGAGATCGACTACCTTAAGCTGGACGGCTGTTACATTGACCCTACGGCCATGGATACAGGTAATATTAGCTCTCAATTGTCCTCCTTCTAGCTAGACAGATTGGCAATCTCGTTACGGACCCACCGTACCACCGCCCGTACCCTAGTGGTACTGAGGGTATTTCTATATCCCCGCGGTACCACCATAGTGCTGAGACACTGTACAGTCTGTCAGGCCACAGAATAAATAATGGTACAATCAGGCGGAACTTCTGGCCATATATGCCATATGAGTGAAGCTAGGTTCATATTGTTGTGTCGGGGTGTGCCGGGCGCGCCAGAACGCAATCGGTTACGTTTATTACTTATGACTAGATTCACATTAGTAGGTTGTGTTGTATTGTGCGCGTGAACCTACTAATGATTCATATATTGAATGATGAATGAATGATTATTATAGTCACAGGCATCGAGTCACAGGTAATAAACGTAACCGATTGCGTTCTGGCGCGCCACGACATCGACACACCGCGACACAACAATATGAACCTAGCTCGATCCTACAGAGGGTCTATAGACTTCTCCGATTACAGTTATTAAACGATGAGGAATGTCAACAACAAGCCGATATTTTGTACTGAATAGTTTTTGAACTGAAAGGCTATAAGAGCTCACGGTTATACCCCAGAATTGTATCCATATTATCCTCTCTCTCCAATTCTGGGTAGCAGCTAGCATGGAATCTATTTAGGTCACTTATCCTCTTTTGGTTAATTCATTGGTAGGTATATCTTTACTCTTCAAAACCAAATTGTTCAGCAGCGAACTCGAAGCTAATCCTATCTCAGCTCGTGATTATCTTCTGGTAGAAGATATCAAACATGTGATTTTACTTATACCTACTTAGATAGGTAGTGCATAGGCGCGTCCAGTCTAGCTGTAGTAAGAAGGATCATAAAAAAAAGCCCAGCCATGTTTGTTGCCTGATTCTTCCAGGCTTGATCGCGTCGGAACAGGAGTAGTTTTAGTTTAAAAGACCGAAAAATTAGCCTTGTCTTTTATTTCAGGATACCCTGCATTCGGAAAAATGCTTAACGAAACTGGTCGTCCCATCTTGTACTCCTGCAGTTGGCCAGCATACCAGGAACCAAAAGCAATTCATGTAAGAACTCCAATATTGCAATCATCATAGCGTTTGAAATTTTAAATGTCAGGAGTCAATCTATAGACATAAAATTCAAAACCACTAACGAAAACGAGTCAACTGAAATTTTCATCATCATCATCATCAGCAGCAGAACCAGTAGCGTAACTAAACCATCTGGAGCCCGTGGAAAATTCGAAAATTTAAAAAATTTTAGTTGTCTCACTTTGGATTTTAAGCAGATTTTATAAAAATATACTTTTAAAATAAAATAAAACTCTCAGGTACAATGTAAAAAAATATTTTTGAGCTCGCGGCCTCTTGGGCCGGGCCCTCTTGGCTCGGGAGCCCGTGGCATTTTGCCAGGCCTGCCACCCTATTGTTACGCCTCTGAGCAGAACTTTGGACGTCCACTGCTGAGCGGGGTCGCCCCCATAGAATGCAATGGAGAATTTGCCCCTGGTATAACCCCTTAGTCATCTTTTATGACATCCATTGGAGGAAATGAATGGGACTATTTAGAGGCAGTACAAATCACGACACTTTTGGTTTACGGGTTTCAAATGAGAAAGAAGTGTCAGGCGTCACTTATTTATTTCTTTGACGATAAAGTTGTAAATCGTGGGAACACGTCGCTAGGAAACCAAGGCTACTAAATAACAGTTTCACCACCACCCGTTTTAGGACCTTTCTAAAAAGGTAAAGGGCAGGGGGACCGTTCTCAGATTGAAGACATTGATGTCGAATAGAGATACTCGTATGTCGAAACAAGATGGCGAATGTCGATTTTTTTTATTTTGGCATATCTCTAAAATGACATTGGTCCATTAAAAGGGGGGCCTTCCTGCCTACAATGGGTCCGGTTCGTGGTCGAACCTGTTTTAGCCTCTGTGGCGCGGCGGGCGAAGGTTCGCCTGCGACGCAGGAGATTGCGGGTTCGATTCCCGCCTCGGATCGAATATTTTTACGATCTGCAAAACATTGTTTTGGGTGTTCTGGGTATTTTCTATGTATAATAAAAAATATCTATCTAATGCAATGTATTGTATTAATTATCAGTTATCTAGTACCCATAACACAAGCTAATAATGTTGTGTGAACTGTCCAGCATTATTTATTTTATTTATTTTGTCCTTAGCCCGACTACTCCTCGATAGCGAAGCACTGCAACTTGTGGCGCAACTGGGACGACATCGAAGACTCGTGGGCCTCTCTTACCAAGATCATGGACTGGTTCGCGGACAACCAGGACCGGTTCGCGAGCCACGCCGGGCCTGGACACTGGAACGACCCAGATATGGTCAGTATAAGCAACCAAAAATTCCGTTCCAGCGGGACTCGAACCCGCATCCTCGCCTGTAATGGGCGATGCCTTCACCAGCTCGGCCATAGAACGTGCTATGACGCTGGAGACGAAAGGAGGTGGGCGACCGCTGACCCAGGTCAAAAATAAAATAACAAGGGCTCCTTCATGGAAGTAATTAGTACGGTTCTAAATGTTGTTTTTTGTCCAATTTTCCCAGAACTTGTAGGTATATTTTTAGAAGTTGGGACGCAATCGTTTTTTTTATAAATAATAAGATAAATCAACTCATTGCGTTTGCGTGAATTAAATTCAACAACCTTCATTACATTCCCGCAACTTCTACGCAAGAAATTAAATGAGCTTTTTCATTATCTTAACATTATATTATCAATAACCTACGTTACGTTAGTCAAAACAGTTGGGTCAATCAAACAATGTAGGGGAGTTGCCATCGAGCAACACGGAGGCCTGCAATTGCAATGCTCTAAGGGAGTTGCCCATCTTCTTTGTGGGCACTATCAACGCGGCTACAGCGCCTATGGGGGCCATCTACGTGTCTCATTTGTAAACCACACTTTATGGATAACATTAAAAAATATGACCAAACAAATCCGTTGCTGCGGGACTTGAACCCGCATCTTTGCCTGTAATCGGCGATACCTTCACCAGTTCGGCCATAGAACGAGCTATGACCACAGAATAAATATTAGTACAATTACTACTATGACGCTGAAGACGTTTGTGGGCACCATCGAGCAACGCAGGCCTCCGTACCGGTTGATCGATGGTGGGCACTATCAACTCGGCTATTAGCGCCGATGGAAGCCATATACAGGTGTTTCATTTGGAAACCTTATGTACATTATAATCATGATTAGAGCATGGACTATCGGAACATTTTTCTAATACCGGTATTTTTTCGATATCAAATTCTGAAATACCGGAAAACCGGTATGTCGATATTTTTTCGATATTCACACAAATATGAATTCAGTAAGTTATCTTGTCTTATTATATGTAAAGGATGATATAAACGCACAAACTATCATCTAAAGGAACACAAAATCTACATTTTTACCACACACATTATGTTATAAAATAATAAATAGATAACATTAATTGGAATTAAAAAACTGTAAGTAACTTTTTACAAAAAAACAATAAATAAGTAAATAAATAAATATTGCTGGACAGTTCACACAACATTATCTAGCCAAAGCTAAGCAGAGCTTCTGTTATGGGTACTAGACAACTGATATAGGTACTTAATACAATATATTACATAGATAGATATTTATTATTAATACATAGAAAATACCCTGAACACCCTGAACAAATATCTGCGGATCGCACAAATATTTGTTCCGAGGCGGGAATCGAACCCGCAACCTCCTGCGTCGCAGGCGAACGTTCGCCCGCCGCGCCACAGTGGTCGTCAAAAATATAAAATAATATAAAAGCATATGTAAATCAAGAATTCCCTCTTTTTACGAACGAGCGAACCGAGTTCTCCTAGTCAAATTGGAATAATCGGCGTTTGTATTTATGTATGTATGTATGTATGTATGTTTGTCCGAGCATAACTTCCGAACCGTTAATCCGATCTTCATGAAATTTGATCGGGGGGTAGATAGTGTTGGTACAATTTGTTGGTAAGGTTATGAGCTATATCGGTCTGGGGGTTGTTGAGATATTGGGGCCCAAGAGAGGGTAAACAAATTAAAAGTGAGAATATCAGATCAAATGGGGTGACATATGAAAGCGCTTCGAAAGTTCAATTTTTTTTTATAACTTTTGAACTTAATTAGTTTGAGATATTAGGATAAATCGAAAAAGTAAAAAACCAAAACCTCTAGGGTACTTCCACTCGCTTTCCTCTAGGGTACTTACAATCCTACATCGCTGAAATTTGGTACGTTTGTAGCTTTTATGACACAAATACTGGGAAAACTCTATTATTTCGAAACTTGTACCCTGAAAAACAATAACCAATATTGTTGACCTCCCGTTTTTAGGAATTTGAACGACGTTGTAGGTCTAACTTTTCAAGCCACTTAACTATTTCATCTCGGTAAATGTTTTCAGAAGGCATTTTTTTAACTATGATAGACCTATTTTTGCTCACGATCTCACCTGTTGGTAAGTGACGATGTGGCCGAAGATGAAGGACAAAGGAAGGCACCTATTCACTCTAGCCTTGAAGAGACCCAGATTATAGTTTTCAGAAAAGACATACGACGGTACGGACGGAGTGGAATACCACTCTTTAGCAGTTCGCATTATAAAGGTAGAAATTAATCGTTTAGTACGAATAGAGGGTATACTGATGAGGTAAGGATGGTACCGAGCTGTGCGCCTGCTCTTCCAATGATAAAAAGGAGATGGTGGGATCAGATCGTGAAGTTCCTGGGAGCATTCCCCGAAATGTAACCTATAGATAGAAGATCGAAAGGCATGCGACTTTACGGCGGTGCTTGAGACTCTGGATCTTAGTCTCTGCCATATGTTGCTCACCAATAAGCCTGAAAGCTCTGCGTTCAATCGAGTCCAAGGCAGCCAGCTGGTGTTTGGCAGAGCCATCCCAAACATGGCAGCAGTACTCCATACAAGCCCAGACTTGAGCTTTATAGACTCAGAAGCTGTCCTGGCGTGAAGTAACGCTTTACCTTATTCAGGATGTGTAGCTTCATGGCAGCTGTTTTTGCCATAGACTCGACGTAGGAGCCAAAGTTGAGAGTAGGGGCAAGTGAAACACCCAAGAGCTCGAGGTTATCCCCTACTATAGCTACAGGTACATCTCGGAATACAGGAACTTGGAGAAACTGACTTGTTTACGCCGAGAAAAGACAAGCCTGCGTATTAGAGGCGTTGAACTTGACTAAACTGGCATCGCCCCAGTCGGATACGGTCATGAGAGTCAAATTCAGACGCTGCAGCATCTCATCTCTTAGCTCCTGAATTTAAATCTGCCTAGCTCGGGCTGTGGAAACATATCTCTCCACAACTGTGCTGTCGTTACCCAATGATACCGGGCATTAGCAGATCATTCATGTGCAGCCGAAACAGTGTGGCAGATACCACAATACCGCTACCACAGATACCACATAGATAGATAAGACTCCTGAGGTACCCCGGCGGATTGGCTAAGTAGCAAATCCACAACTAGATGGCAATGCTAATTATGTCTGAAAATTAGATCGCGCTATCGATGCGTTTTGAAGCTTGGATATGAAGTACCGTGATAACTACGTTCATTTTATGTGAATGTACTTACGTATATAACATAGATATTTTTTTAAAAGAAATAAGGTAAGTAACCTTCCTAAATCGCGTGTATTCTAGCGTTGGGTAACTCGTCTATTTTAAATGAGGATGAGGGAGTACCTCATTCTGCATCGTGAGGTACTTTTGAGGACCCCTCATTTGAGGTGAGTTGATTGCGGTGATTGTGATAGAGTATCTTCTAGCGAGTGAGGCGTGAGCGCGAACGAGACGAGCGTCCGGGGTGGGGTGGTGCGTTACCGTTTCGTTGGATGAGGGAGGGAGTAAAATTGTGTTAGTTTGCACAACACACAAGCACTCGTCGCCACACCGTCAGATCCGAGCGTGCTAAAACTCGAATGAAGCTTTTATTTACAACTCTCACGCGCATGGTTTTGCAACTTCAGGAAATTTACTCGCTCTCTCTCATTTTTACGTTAGTCTTACCCCTGCCAATGTATTTTTTTTATTTACCTACTGCTAAAAAGTAAACACATGACTTTTATACACGCACCAAATGTGTTTGTAAGTATGTACATTACCTACCTAAGTGATTGAGGTGGCTACCTTTTAACTAAGTATCGACACGATAAGAAGAAATACCTACTTACCTACTTAGGAAGTAAGACGTAGGTACCTAGTCTTCGTAAATTAGGCAGGTAGGTACTACCTATTTGATATGTAGGTAGGTACTTGCTACTTAACTACTTTAGAAACATTAATACCTAAAAGTTTTTTTACAATAGGTACATATTGGATGACACATGACACTTAGAAAATATTGCGTACCTACTAAATGATGCGATCGAGCCATTATTATTATGCTTGAAATATATGAGGTACCTATTGCCTATGCGCTAGACAACCTTATGCGCTAGACTTTATTCGATTATTCCTTCAATGATCGACACAACTTTTATGGTTTCTGTGATCTGAGGTTAGATTTAGATTAGTTAGGTACATTACCTACCTAGTATTTTTTACCAGTATTCACTAGATGGAAACCTGAAAAAGTGTTTTATCATTGCTTGATGATGGTTGATAGACCCGTAATTTATACAAAAATAGCTCAGATTTTCACCATTTTTGCACTAAACAGTGTGCGTGCGTACGCGGCACATGGCGATCCATATTTCTGCGAGGTGTGCTGCAGGGACGCGGATTTCACGGGGTGGAGAGAGGTCGTTCTGTGCCTACCTACCTTGTACCTACTATACATACGTAGGTATATTCCGTGATTGTTATTCGAAGTTTTTTCGTGGCCACTCACGGTCGCTCATTATGTATGTGCGTGATTGATGTAATAAATAAATAAATAAAATAATGCTTGACCGTGACACAACATTATCTAGCATATCACTATCTTATTATTATTTCGCTAAGCAGAGCTTGTGTTATGGGTACTAGATAACTGATATAATTGATAAAATACATTACATAAATATTTGATCCGAGGCGGGAATAGAACCCGCAACCTCCCTTCGACGCAGGCGAAGCTTTTCCCGCCGCGCCACAGAGGTAATGTAATGTAATGTGCAATGTGCGTGATGTAGGGTCAGCGCCACAAAATAATACCCTTACTGGGGCGCTAATACGCTCAAAGGTGCCAAAGCAAAAACCTTTATAAATTTTAGTTTTCAAAATAAAAACGTTTCTTTCAAAAATGGCTGTTTGTAAAATCCCATGATAAGTTTACTTATTCTTCCATGTTACGTTCACCCACATGACATCAAATCAAACCTCAAACTACTCATAGACAAACTATTGGCGTTGGGAGTTGTTGCGAGTCAATAACTCTCATTCATAAGTTGACTCGTTTAGCAGTTTTGCATAATTTGCATCACTCACTCAGTCAGAACTCGAATGAGTTGCCTCAATGTTGAAAAACGAGTAACTCCCTCATTTTAAATTTTGAGGACCTCAAACGAGGTTCCTCACGAGTGAGGGACTCATCACTAGTGTATTCGCGAGGTCTCAGTTCGGGGCGAACCACTAGTTAATAGTAAGTAATAAGTAGGCAAAGGTAAATAAGACACCTTGTGATACTATATTTATGTTTCTGCAGCATAATTGAAACAAGAAATGTAAAATTAAACCTTAGCTTAATTAATATTAAGCCTAAGCCTAGCTAGTGTTGGTCACGTAGCGCCGCTATTTGTATCTCATATATTTTTAATTTAATATCGAAATTCCGGTTTTAGTCCAGGCCAATACCGGTTTTTCAATATCGGATTATTGGTCCGATATTCCGGTATTTCGATACTATCGAAAATTTGGTATCCATGCTCTAATCATGATTAACGATTTGACGACCTCAGTGGTGTGGCGGGCGAAGGTTTCGCCTGTGACGCAAGAGGTTGCGGGTTCGATTCCCGCCTCGGAACAAATATTTGTACGATCTGCAGGTGTATTTGTTCAGAATGTTTTGGGAAACACATAAAAAAAAACTATGTAATGTATTGTATCAAGTATATCAATTTATCTAGTACCTACCCATCTAGCTCTGCTTAGCACGAGGATAATATTGTGTGAACTGTCCAGCATTATTTATTTTATTTTTATTTATTTATATTCTCTTCCAGTTGATAATAGGAAACTTCGGCCTGACCGTGGACCAGGCTCGCGTCCAAATGGCAGTGTGGGCGGTGATGGCCGCCCCCCTACTCATCAGCACCGACCTGACGACCATCAGGCCAGAGTTCAAGGAGATCCTACTCAACAGGGGGGTGATAGCAGTGAACCAAGACGTGCTGGGGAAGCAGGGGACCAGGGTGTGGAAGATGGCTGGATCTGGGAAGGTACCTAATCATGGCATCAATGTAGCGTAGAGTTTCATACATATTATATACATAGCTACACATCTTTTTCCCCGAAAAGGTAGGCAGAGCCTCAAATGGGCCTCTTTTTACAGTTTTCACAGTGATGAGATCATCGCCGCCATTGCTTCCCAAGACTGACTCTGCTAACGCTTTCTTCCAATAATAACACATTCCTAGCAGCCAGCCCAGGACGAATCTTACAAACAAGTCCGGGTAATCACTTAATCGGCTTTTACGACATCCACGGGAGGAGATGGAGGGGTTTATTCTTAGGCCAGACACACACCACGTTGTTATAGAAAATTATCTTAAGGAGTGGAATACCCTGCCGTCGTCTGTCTTTCCTGAAAACTATAATCTGGGTCTCTTCAAGGCTAGAGTGAATAGGTGCCTTCTAGACCTTTGTGCTCCATCTTCGGACACATCGTCACTTACCAACAGGTGAGATCGTGGTCAAACAAAGGTCTATCATAGTTTAAATAAAAAATAAAAAAAACTTCACGCTAATATTTGATTTATTTCAGAGGTCAAAGCTGGAGATCTGGAAGCGTGAGCTCGTGGACGGATCCTTTGCCATGGCTTTTGTGAGTCAGCGTGACGATGGCGCTCCGTACGCCGCTAACTTCACGTACTACGACATGCAGCTACCTCAGCAAGCCTACACTGTTGAGGTCAGTACCATAATCTAGTTATGGATACGAGATACGTGGGAACACAGATGAACATACACACATACATACAAACACACTACCAAACATGCATAGACTGTGAACAACAAACCCCTCTTTTTTTCGTAGTCAGGTTTAAACTAAGTAAATGAGAGGTACCTATGTCTATGAGATCTTTCGCTTGTGTGACATAAATAAAACACAATTTAGGGGTGGTAAGTAGATGTATCGAGTGTTTCCCAGTGGTCAGATTGGTGGTCGGATTGGTCTGGCCAACGGGAATTATTTTTCCCATTGGCCAGATTTATTTGACAGCTGGAAAAGACATAGAAAAAAGTACAATCTAAGAAAAAACTGTTTTGCATTTCATTATCAAAACTTTATCTAAGGCGTTCTAAAAAATGACCAACAGTCAATTCTCCAGTAGTTAACATCATTTGTTATTAACATTATGAATTCGTCTCTCATTATATTTTCAGCCATCATCCAGGTGGGCGGATAATATAGAGGCCAGAGGCATATAACCAGCAGTGGGCTATTTTTTAAGCTGCCAATGATGATGATGATGAAGTAGATGTATTGACACCCTTACACCCATAGGTATACAAAGACCCATAGGTATGTTTTTTTCCTGCAATTTCTGTCATTTCTAGTGCTAAAACCTCAGGTCCGTAGATACTTTTGATCCTGGCATCAAAAAAAGATTTTGTGTAAAATTACCAATTTATTGCCGACTTTTTTTTGAACATTGGTAGACTTTTGTTTGACCACGATCTCACCTGTTGATAAGTGACGAGGCGGCCGAAGATGGAGCACAAAGGTCTAGAAGGCACCTCTATTCACTCTCCTTGAAGACACCCAGATTATAGTTTTCAGGAAAGACAGACGACTGTATTGTATTTCACTCCTTAGCAGTTCGTATTATAAAGGTAGAACTGAACAGTTTAGTACGAATAGAGGGTATACCTACTAATGAGATACTGATGATACTAATCGTACTGAGTCGTGCGCCTGCTCGTCCTATGATTAAAAGGAGATGGTGGGATCAGATCGTGAAGTTCCTGGGAGCATTCCCCGAAATGTAACCTATAGAAGATTGAAAGGCTGCTCGAGACTCTGGATCTTAGTCTACGCCATATATGTTACTTAAACCACAGATAAAAGAATACTTTAAACCATGTTAAGCCATAAGTACTATACCTATGTGACTGTATTTTTTTTCCAAAATCTAAGAATGCAGTTCAGAATATCTCATAAAGTTATGGATAGTTTCCTCGGAACGTTTTCATGTAACTGTAACGGTCAAGTTACCTGCCCTGCCCTTACTGTCCCGCCTCAAAAATCCACCTGAACCCCCATCTTCCTAGGTACCTCCTTAGTTTCACTATGCCCTGACCTCGATCTGATGGATTCATTTCTTTATTGGCTTACAGGATTTATACAAAGAAGAATCAGAGCGCTGCTGGGGGCCCGAAGGTGATTTCGAAACTAGAATAAATCCATCAGGTATGTTTAAATGATCATTATCAGGACTAGAACCATAGGTCAATGACTAGAACTCAATACTGGTCTATCGACTATCACCTACCTAACGCCGACCAACCATTTGTTGTTCCGACCGCCGACCCTAATTTTCTCTATGCACCGACCCAAGAAGCATATACTCAAATCACCGACCACACAAAATAAAAACTACATCTTCCTAGACGCCTAGACCAGCACGAACCAGACAGAGAAAAAAATACTACGTTTAGCCGACCACGCCCACGCCGACCACAATGACTATTCTTTAGTCATTGGCCGACCATGACAGAACAGTGGTGGCAAAAAAAATTAGTTTTTGGAGGACAAAATCTACCAATCTGAAAAAACACGCAATTCGCTTACCTATTCGCTATTTGAACTATTTTTTTTTGCAACTTGGTAGTGAAGTTAAGCGGTGCCTCTGACTATGAACAGGGCATTATCATCACATAGGTCACGTCCACATAGGACGCACCTTGTTTTTTTTATTTTTATTTAACTTGGAATGACGGATCAAGCAGATGGCCCGGTGGTACCTGGTACCCATTGCACTGCGCCCGCCACCCTGAAACATAAAAATGAATAGTCTCACGTGCCTGTAATCTCACCGGCACCCATACCCTTCAAACCGGAACACAGCAATGCGAGCACTACCACAGAATATAATACAGGCACTACTGCTTTGAGGCAGAAATAGGTATGGTGGTACCTAATACTTCCCCGGACGAACTCTTTCACAAAAACGACCACGGTCCACGTACCTACGGCACGTACTAGGTGGACGTGACCTATGAGGTAATGCATTGTAAAACGCAGAGGTTACCGCTTAACTTGATTTATTTGGTTTAACTTCAGGTGGGCTTGTTCTGATCTGCTTGTTACATCATTCACGAAGATAAAAAATAAGTGCTTTGTCCTGTCTAGGATACTGTAATGATAGCTCATTTAGACTCGCGTACGAGACACGAGACGAGGTGCAATGGGAGGCACGAGACTAGAGTGTGAATAAACGCTCGCGCCTCGTCTCGCGTACGAGACACGAGACGAGGTGCGATGGGAGGCACGAGACTAGAGTGTGAATAAACGCTCGCGCCTCGTCTCGCGTACGAGACACGAGACGAGGTGCGATGGGAGGCACGAGACTAGAGTGTGAATAAACGCTCGCGCCTCGTCTCGCGTACGAGACACGAGACGAGGTGCGATGGGAGGCACGAGACTAGAGTGTGAATAAACGCTCGCGCCTCGTCTCGCGTACGAGACACGAGACGAGGTGCGATGGGAGGCACGAGACTAGAGTGTGAATAAACGCTCGCGCCTCGCAGCGCTCGCGTTCGTAGCGGCTTTTTGGGCACGAGTCAAAGGAACTTGCGACAAACGCGAGCGTTTTACTGAACTCACCACGAGAGTAAATACAAAATAACATAACTTAGCAGAGTAACATAAATCACGCGACGTGCGGGCCGAGACCATGAAGTTATAGGTTACATAGAACTTTATGGCCGAGACGCGAGGCGAAGCACGAGGCGAGAGTATACATGTTGTATTAGAGTAGCAAAATATAAAAAGAAACTTAATTATTAAAAAAAAAAAAAATGAGCCTGTAGTGTCCCACTGCAGGGCAAAGGCCTCCCTTCCTCCTCTCCAGTCCTCTCTATTTTGGCCCACTGCTATTTCGACTCTCCATCTTCTCCGCGGTCTGCCATATTTTTACACTAACATAGGTACCTGCCTAATATTTTCTCTGTTTCAGGTGTAAAGTTCTATAAGTTCTCGCCTAAGAAAGCCGAGGATATTTGTGAACAAGAGGAAGATATGGTTGTGAAACTGATTGTAGACAATAACGTCCAAGTTTAATTTTATATAATAAGTATAATCAAATAAATAAATACAGAAAGTCTACTACTTCTTACTTATGTCCTATACCTGAATCACAGACTGATCCAAACCATTTAATTTATTTACTCGAACAAGGACAAGCACCGACGCGAGAATCGAACCTGCGTCATACAGTGTAGTAAGTTGACTTCTTTGTGGTAGATAGGAAAATTGTAGGTATTCTTTCGGCTCACAGTAGGTAGCCTTTTTCTCAAAAATACTTTTCAAAGTGACTAGGTATTTTGACTAGGTAGCTAGTTACTTTTAGTAGCTACCTACCCACCTAACCGAGTAATTACGGGACAAGCATATTATGGCAAATCGATGAAGCATTGACAATTTTGGAGGCAGGGATCTAGATTTTTCTCAGCAATTTATAAAACTTCATATCACTGACTTTTTTTTGTAGTAGCATTTAGGATAGAAGGTACAGCTCTTACTATGGAACGGAGAGGACGACGGGCTGACTGACAGATTACGGTCATATCGTCAGACCGCGGTCCAATAAGGGTTCTGGACTTACGGGGCCTTACTTCCATGGTTTAGTTCTTCTTCTGAGATGTCCACAGAGGATACGATACTAAACATGGGAACATCGAGCAATGCAGGCCTCCGTACCGGAGCGATGCATGGGAATGTCCAGTTCTTCTGTGGGAATGTCGAACGAAATGTGTCACGTTGAATGAAATGGACATACGTCTAGGATGCGTTCACGGAGTTTACTCCAAGAAGCTTGTTTGTCCCAGACCGTCCCGGACCGTGGAGGCCCGGTCCCAGAGACCTCCTGGAAGCTTCGATCTCCGCTTCGGACTCCGCGTCGAGCGGAGTGTAAACAACGCTCCCCCCTCACAGAGAATCTCCGCACATAGTGCGTACCGCCGTGTTACGGCAAAACCCACTAACTGCTGGAATTGAATCCAGGGTAGAGAAAGACGTTTCAAGGCCCTCTCCTAACGCCCCCAAGGGGTTGCAAGAAGATCACTGATGATGCTTGTTTGTTTGTTTGTTTTTTTTATTTTTATTTATACTACCTACTTCGAATGACGGAACAAGCAGATGGCCCACCTTATGTTAAGCGGTAACCTCTGCCTATGAACAGTGCATTACCTCATAGGTCACGTCCACCTAGGACGCGCCCTATGTGGCATTGCACTGCGCCCGCCACCCTGAGACATAAAGATGAAAGTCTCATTGTGCCTGTAATTTCACCGGCACCCTTACCTACCCTTCAAACCGGAACACAGCAATGCGAACACTACTGCTTTGCGGCAGAAATAGGTATGGTGGTAGTACTTCCCCGGACGAACTCTTTCACAAAAATGCTCTACTACTACTAAAAATAATACTAAATTTGGATTTACCACCATAAACCATGAAGTTATCTTCATGGTTTACTCCATACGTTCTCGCTCTTCGACTGCTTAAGGGGCTAGTCCTTGAAAATGACACTTCGAATTTTGGCACTATTCCATTATCTGTGACCTCCACCTTGCGGTGGGATTTGGAACTAATTAGGTAAACAAATCTCGCAACCGTACAATTGTGTAGAAAACGCATTACTTGTTTTGTCAATAACATCATTGAATTTTTGTTCTGTACGTAATCAGATTAATGTAAAAATAAAATAAATGTATACTACCTATACAATCGTTGCTTGACTGACTGACTCGGTCACTGAAACGCACAACGCACAGCGCGAATTCTAAATTCTAGGTCATAGAGACCGAAATTCACATAGGTACATTTCTTTTGTGGTACAGCGGTGCTCTAAGAAAGGAATTTCCGAAATACACACCCTAAAGTGGTGCAGCGGGATGTTGAAGTTTGAATAGCAAAAACTGCACGCTGGCGAAGTCCCAGGCGTTCCACTACTGGATACTTGAGGAATCTCTGTGCACATATTGTGTTTTACATATTATGCTGTGTCAGATTTCGTTATATTTTATAACAGTTTTATTCGTTTTATTTTACCCCAAATAGACAAAGTGGTCAACAACTTCAATACCTGTACCAATATGGGTGCAAAGTTAGTATTTCAAAACCATCATAACCGAATCGCAAATGAATATGGTCAAGAAACGAACAAACCCACAAAAACAACCAAAAAAATACAGGACCACAAAAAAACAAAATTAAATCAAAAACACCCTAAAAACATCCTAACCTAAGAAGGTTTGTACCTCTAAAAAACCCCTTCCAACTCCAAAAAACATAGGGTTTAGCCTATTCTACCTCCTTAGAGTTCATACAAGTCTTAAACTTTAAGAAACAATTAAAACCTCGTACAAACCCATACTACCCAATTTAAACCGGTATTGAACGACGGACCTTGCTCAGGAAAATATCTTGGGAATCGGGATTTTTCCCAGCAAGGCCCAAATTAGATCGTTTTGTCCGCCTCAAAACTCACTATTCTGCCAAACTTCCTGCTGATGTTTTTTTCCATATGAAATTTCATCCACTAAAATACCTACCATGTTTGTGTATATTAATTTGAATGTGTATGTGTGCCTACTTTTTGTCAATTGTACCTATTCAATAGGGCTGTTTAAAAAAACGCTCATGCAGTGATTTTATTATTTAAAACTATTAATTTAATCCTATTTCGTCAAAATACATAGTAACAGTTTTTCGAGTTATTTTTTACAGAAAGACGGATAAAGAAACAAATAAATTATATAGGTACCTACAAACTATGTTGGAAGAAATACACGTAATTGAAACATACTGACCACCTACAAAAAAAAACGGCGCGGCGAGGACGTTGCATTTGACATGCCTAGTAAGATAATTTTCAAACATTTATCGTCTTCTAAATTCTAATTTCCAGTACTACCACAGTATAAATAATAGTACCTACTTCTTGAAACATGCCATGAATTTGTTTGGCGTCTTTATGAAAGGATTATAGGAAATTCAAACCCTAAAATCAATGGTGTTGACGACCTCTGTGGCGCGGCGGGCGAAGGTTGGCCTGCAACGCAGGAGGTTGCGGGTTCGATTCCCGCCTCGGAACAAATATTTGTGCGATCGCAGATATTTGTTCAGGGTGTTCTGGGTATTTTCTATGTTTAATAAAAAATATCTATCTATGTATTATATTGTATTAAATATATCAATTATCTAGTACCCATAACACAAGCTCTGCTTAGCTTGGGGCTAGATAATGTTGTGTGAAATGTCCATTATTATTATCATTACTATTATTTATTGGGGTCATAAAGTTTGGATGTATTGTTTGTTATTCTATTAAAATTTAAAATTAAAGCGGGCTCCCATATATGAAAAGTGATTTTAACAAACGCGGTATCCCTTGGTCCGTAATAGGTAGACACAAAAAAAAAAGAAAAAATGTGTTATAAGTAGGTACCTATGTACCCAGGGGAAAACAAACATGTTTATATTTATTTGCCTTATTTTTATTAATCATCATCATCAGCCCAGCTGGAAATAGAACATGTCCATAGAATGCCACGACAACTGGTCTTGAGCCGCGTCCGTCCACAGACTTCCCGCGACCTTTATAATGTTTGGTACATCGGAAGTTCCCCTCCTACACTGCGTCGTCCGGTTGTTGGTCGCCACTCGAGGACTTTATTTCAGTCATCTTAATTAGTGCGTGTTGCCAGAGATGACTTACGTGACTGAGGTGTGATCGCTAACTATCACACACACAAAAGCTCAAAGTATCACATCGGGTTATGCATGGAGAGAGCTATGCTATTACCATCAGTGTTTAAATACGTAGTCTGCGACAACCGTAACTACAAGAAGTATTGTTAAGAGATATTCGCGCCTAAAGTTTTTTATCTTAAATTAGTGATCAGTCAGTGATTTTGTAAATATTTATCTGTTATGATTTTGATCTGTACGATCGCTACGATCATTCCCTTTAAAACTGTGTTTATTATATCGTGATAACATTAATGATTTTTTATTATTTAGTAAATAATAGTTGTCTAGTGCAACATTATTTTAGAACGTGCTTAACCTAAGCATGTGCGCCGTATGTAACATAGTTACTGTTCGCATGTCTAGAGATTTTGTTACGGTGTTCAGCAAACGGAATATGCTCAAGCTTTATGCTCTATACCAATCTTATGTGCGGTAACATAGCTACTAACTCAGTTATACACCTAATTAAGCTAGGAGAAAAATAAAATTACTGTAAGTAAGACCACAGAATAAATAATAGAAAAGAACAGAAGGCTCACATCGTGAAAAAAAAAGACGAACCTTGCTGGGACGCAACAAAGTGCATTTAAGTTTGCATAAGTGCTTAGTGCCTAGCGGGATATTCACCTAAACATTCCCGCATTCTTCTAATGTTTGAATCTTTTTATTTGTGTATTATATTTTTTTTATTTTTATTTTTATAATTTCATACCTTTTAATATTCTTTGTATTTTTTAATTTTAAACACAAATTAAATTCAAATTAAATGACTATTCCAAGTATATTCGGTACAAATTTAATCTGCGTAATGTTTTTTTCGAATGGAATTAAAAAAGAGCTAAACTTTTGTTTTCTTGACAAAATCCGAATAAATTTATGGACATAATACTTGTTTTTGACTTTGTACGGTGAGGCGTGACGCGTCGAAATAATAACTTGGTAACTTTCTATGGCGCATGCCTATTAAATTGTTTTGACCAAATGTTCCCATTTTTAGGGTTCCGTAGTCAAAGACAAGGAACCTTTATGGATTCGTCATGTCTGTCTGTCTGTCCGTGTATGTCACAGCCTTTTTTTTCCGAAACTATAAGAGCTATATACTGTTGAAACTTAATAGGTAGATGTACTCTGTAAACCGCATTAAGATTTTTACACAAAAATTGAAATAAAACAGTTATTTTTGGGGTTCCCCATATTTAGAACTGAAAACCAAATTAAAAAAAAACATCAAACCCATACGTGTGGGGTTCTATGGATAGGTCTTCAAAAATGATATTGAGGTTTCTAATATAATTTTTTTCTAAACTGAATAGTTTGCGCGAGAGACACTTCCAAAGTGGTAAAAAGTCCCCCCCCCCATAACTTCTAAAATAAGACAATTACAAACTAAAAAAAATATATGATGTACCATGTAAACTTCCAACCAAAATTGGTTTGAACGAGATCTAGTAAGTTTTTTTTTAATACGTCATAAATCGTAATCCATCCAAGAACTTTTATACTATGTTACTTGCTACTACGGAACCCTTCATGGGCGAGTCCAACTCGCACTTGGCCTCTTTTTTTTAATGGTTATTTTTGGAAATTGTTAATTGGTATGGTACCTTATTTTTGCGTAGATTCAATCTTTATCGAATACTGACTATCCAAGTTTTTTTTGTAGTGTATTGTTCATTCGGAATAGTGGTGTATACCTTATTTTATACCAGTCAGTTAAATCATTCTAACGGTGAAGTTATAATTTGGTAAATTTTGCTAGAAGTATCTCCTATTTTCTGGCACTAATTTGCTTATGATTTCTTCGTTTATTTCTGCAGTTATACCTCTTGCCATAAAATTAGGCATAGCTTCTAGAAAACAAAGAGTTGAAAAAAAATTGTTTGTGGTAAATCCATTGTGATTTTAACTCAACACCGAGACTAGTTTTATATTTTGGGGTTCAATCCCCCCTATCTACTTTTACAGTATAATCTCTCTCAGGTAAGTTTGATGTAAAAAAAACTGGAGCATGTTTGTGATGCGTGATCTCGATAATTATAAAAGTCCCGTGTTTCTAGAACCATTACATAGGTATTGTTTGAATTGACACAATTTATAAAATACTGAAAATCATAGATTTGATTTGCTGATTTTGTTTTCATAGCAAGTTTCACTTGATGGTGAAATTAATTTGTAGACATGAAGCTATTGAACATTTGATAGTTAATGAGCAAGTGCTAGCCATATTGCTGTTGATACTATTAACAAAGAATAACATGAAAGCCCAGTTTTTGTACCAAAAGTTGTTGTTGTGATATCTAACCACAGAAATACATGCTTATATGCTTAAATAGTTAAGTCCCTGGGAAGATAAAGTTTTTTGGATACGTGTTCTCATCAGTAGTGTGATACACACGGGTTGTGTATATCATGACGTTATTTTATAACTTCTTTAATAATTTTATAGTTATTTCATATGATCTGACCTTATTTTGTAGGCAACCAATTGTTGTTTTTCAGAATCCCCATCAGTCTTGTTAGGCCAGTCACCGTAGACACAAAAATCGTGTTAGGTCGCAAAAAGTTGCAGGGTTCTGTTTTTTTGGGATGTTGTTAGGATAAATACCAATTGTACAAAACCAAGTTTGCAACTTCGATAGAGCTGTGCGAACTTTGCAATTTTTTGCGACCTTAAATGTTTTAGATGACTGGGCCTTTGTGTCGTTTGTAGGTTAATAGCTAATATTTGTAAGGATTTCTCCTTACAAATACACACCTATACACATAGGTTATACACACCTCAGTTTGTTCAAAATTACTAGGTTTAATTAAGTAGTTGGAAGAGACTTTTCTTCTGGGTACTTCTTTACTTTGTATTAGCCATTTTGCATTTTCTAAAGCTTTCACATGCGTACTTATCGTCGCGAGTATCGCCTTTGCATAACTCGCCACACACGACCTACCCACTTCAGCTTTGGTGAGTCACTGTTTGTTGAGCTCCCTCTGACTGACTAGCACCAATCCCCCACTTTTTACCTTAGCGAATGACGGAACAATCAGATGGCCCACCTGATCTTGAGCGGTAACGTCTGCCTTTAACAATGCATTACCTCATATGTCACGTCCACCCCTTGTGGCATTGCACTGCGTCTACCGGCAACTATACCTTTCATACTGGAACACAGTAATGCAAGCACTACTGCTTTGCGGCAGAAATAGTACTGGTAGTAGTGGTGGTTGGTAGTACTTTCCCGAACAAACTCTTTCACAAAAAAAAACTCCACTAAGTACTACTAAAAACTTGCACATACTTCGCCCTCCTGCGTCTCAAAACCAATAGAAGTACTACGCAAAACAGCCGTAAATATATTATACCTACGATTGAAATGTCTACGATTACTGTTTCGTACAGTTTTAGTTTACTTAGCAAGACTATGGCACAGAATAAATAATAGAACAAGTACAGAAGGCTCACTTCACGAACAAATTTATATAAATAGCGACTCTTGCTGGGATGCAAGAAAGTGCAATTCAGCTCGCATTAGTGCTCAATGCCTATCGTGATATTTACCTAAACATTTCCTCTCTCTTCTAACGCGTAACTCCATTGCTATCTGGCGCGGAGTGACGTTGCTCGTAAGGGTTGACGACTAGTCGCTTACGATAACATAGTTATCTAATGGCAAAGGTACGTTAGTTGGTACCTTGTCAATGAAACTAAATATCTCTTTTAAGTGTAGGGGTATCTACCTACACCTAACTATTTAGGGACTATTTTGTAAGCGTCGTATGTCATTCCATAACATAATTATCTAATGGCATAGGTACGTTAGTCTGTACCTTGTCAATGAAACTAAATATCTCTTTTAGGTGTAGGTAGTGGACGCTAACAAAATAGTCCAAGAGTCAACGTCCAATATTCATAATATCGGTTCCCAACTACAGGTATAGCGTTTAACTAAGTAGCCTCCTGAGGTTTGGGAACGGCACGGGAGGGTGGTGATTTTCTCTTGTTAAATCTCGCGAGACGTCACTTGACGTCAGTCGGGCGGCGATCTCGCTGCCGTCAATACGTGTTATTTGGACCTGTCGCTTTAGACAAGACGCACACGAGATTACAACCGAAGATGGATCCTCAGATTAGAGCTCAAACTAAAGATGTTGTTTATAATGTATATAATTTTTTCAAGGTAAAACTAATCCAAATTCTGCCGAGCATGAAAACGATATAAATCTACGCAGTATAATCACACAATAGAATCTATAGTTATGAAAAAGAGGGATTTGTTAAAATAGTAAAACGAAATAAACCAGAAAAACAATTTAAAATTGATGTCATATTAAAAGAAAATGGTCATACGGTACTTTATTTGCCACCGTACCATCCGGATTTAAACCCGATCGAATAAGTATGGGGAGATATCAAGGGCAAGCTGGCACGAAAACATATTAACTCAAATTTTACTGAGAAAAAGCGAGCACTAGAAGAGTTATTTGCTAATTTTTCATTTGAGAAATGGCAAAACTGTGACGGTCACGTAAAGAAAGTTGAGGAAGAGTATTTCAAACACGACCATCTTAGCGACGATATAATGTATCAATTTATAATAAGATTACGAGATGACGACCCAGATAACGAAAGTGATTTCAGTCATACTGACAGTGATTCGAGTACCGATATGGACATAAGCTAATAAATTGAAAGTTCAGTTGAAAATATTGATATTAGTATTAAATATAATTATTATTTGAACAAGTATTTTATTCACTTTCGCAATGACTTCGGTACTTATTTGTATATATCGTAAGATCTATCTTCACTAATTTTCATCACGTGTGTAGCCCGACAGTTCTTTACGTCACATGTCACCCCTCCCGTGCCGCTCCCATTCCTCACAAGGCTACTGAGTTAAGCGCTAGGCATGTACCTATCTTGATTAGCTTAAACTATAAAAGTTGACTGATAAAATATGGATGCAAATTTTGAGAAACTTTTTGATAAAATCAGAATTGAAATGCAGCTTCAGACTAAAGAAATTACAGAAAATCTGATGACAAAAATGGACGAAAAACTGCAGCCCCTAGTTGAGGAAAACTGCAAACTAAAACAAAAAGTCGAACTGTTGGAAAAGAAAGTGGAATTATTAGAAAGGGAGAAAAAGAAAAATAATCTAATGATTTTTGGCCTAGAAGAGACCGAAAGATCTAGTTTCGCCCTAGTGGAAGCTGTTGTGCAAGAAATAAATAACCTGGGTGTGAAGTTGGAAATTCAAGATATCAACAAGGTGCAGAGAGTGGGGCAAAAACAGGAAAACGGAAGAGCAAGGCCTATAACTTTAACGCTAACTAACTCTTGGAAAAGAATTGAAATATTAAAAAATAAAAAGAACTCGAATAAAATCTACATCACGGAAGACTTTCCGAAGCCCATTCTCGAAATAAGGCGCTCATTACAACATAAACTTGTAGCAGAGAGAAATAAAGGTAATTATGCCTACATTAGTTATGATAAACTGATAGTTAAGGAAAACAAGCAGAATGAAAAAAGAAAAAGATCGCCAACTCGTAGCCCCCAAGAAGGAGCTGCAGTCTCGAAGATCAACTCAAAGCCGGTGCACAAAGTTAGTAGGGCAAATGCCTTCGACTTGATGAGACCGCGGTCTAATTCTCTCTCAACTTCTACTAATGCAAAGAAATAGCAATCAGCAACCGGAGACCGGAACAATATAGACTATAACAACAAATACAGCACAAATTTTAAAACTCAAATCCCCAAGCCGGCTGATCACAGTGGGGAGCTCGATCAAATCCCTCTAGCTGAGTGGAATAAAAACAACTATAACAACATAAACAATCAAATACTCGGCTATAAGAAAAAAGAAAATAATTCCCAGTACTCATTACAGTCCAAAAACAACTTCAACATTGCAAATAAGAGAAAAGACAACACTCATCTGAAAATATGTACCTACAATGTGAGATCATTGTTATCAAGTGAGAGATACTTAGAATTAACATACGCTCTGGAAAACATTGACTGCGACATAATAGGATTGTCGGAAGTACGGAGAATGGGATGTAATATTGAAGAATATCAAGACTTTATACTTTGCTACATAGGACAGACAAAAGGTTTACACGGAGTAGGATTCTTGATTAAGAAAGCACTAAAAGACAAAATAATTAACTTTACTGGAATTTCGGAAAGAGTAGCCCTACTCCAATTAAAATTTGAAGAGCTCGGTCTGTCAATAATCCAGACGTATGCACCTACAGAACGTGCAAGCGATGATGACATCCAAAATTTTTACAATGACATTAAGAAAGCGCACGCACTCGCAGACGAGAATGTGCTAATAATCGGTGACTTCAACGCGAAAATCGGGCATCGCAAACTCGAAGAAAGTCTTATAATGAGCAAATATGGTTATGGCGAACGGAATGAACGAGGTGAACAACTAATAGACTTCGCCTTTGAATATAAACTATCAATCATGAATACCTTCTTTAATAAAAGAGCATGCCGCAAATGGACCTGGAAATCACCTGATCATACTATTATGAACGAAATTGACTTTATAATGGCAAGTAACCCAAAGTTAATAAGCAATGTGGAAGTTCTGAACAACGTTTCATTTCCATCTGATCATAGAATGGTACGGGCAACATGCATAATAAGACGCCCTAGAAAAAGCAGAAAGAACTTTAGTGCCATGCTGAAAACTGCAACTACTGAAGTGGGAGTAAAAAGCTACCTTAACCAACTGAAATTACACATGAACAAACACACAAAGGAACATAAAAATGTTCAAGAATACTACAATGCACTTGAAGGGGCCATAATAGCCAGCCTAACAGCAAACAAAGAGATGAATACAAACAAAAGACGAAAAGTAATCAGCGAAAATACAGAGTTACTAATTAAAAGACGCACAGAATTGATAAAAACAAAGAACAAAGACAAAAACATGAAGAACGAGCTAAGTAAACTATTTAAAGAAACAAACAAAGCAATAAAGAAAGACTATAGCAAACATAGACACGACGTAATATCAAGAAACCTAAAGAATTTTAGAAGTACAAAGAGAGCTCTTAAGGAGCTAAACTTACAAAAAACGTGGATACAAAAACTTGAAAATAAAACAAGTGAAACGAAAACGAGGAAAGACATAATTGAATATGCAACAATTTTCTACCAAAAACTATATAAAAGAAGACAAGACGACGACAGCACACAGCAAGAAAACACAAATGCTAAACATAACACGCTGAAGCCAATTGGTGAAATGGAAGTATACAAACATATAAAACAGCTAAAAACTGAAAAAAGCCCTGGTCCTGATGGACTAAGCAACGAAGCTATCAAGCTGGGGGCACCTATTCTAATAAATCAATTAACGCACTTGTTTAATATGGTATTAGACACTGAAACTGTACCAAAACAATGGTGTACTTCAGATATCATACTTTTATACAAAAAAGGAAACCCACTGGATATCGGAAATTATCGACCAATTAGTCTACTGGCAAGCATGTACAAACTCTTTGCATCAATACTACTAAAAAGAATAACACCGAAAATTGACGAGTCACAACAAATAGAGCAAGCAGGCTTCCGCTCAGGCTTCAGCACTACTGACCACATCCACGCCTTAGAACAGGTTATAAGTAAATACAAAGAATTTAATAGGCCTCTGTATGTAGCGTTTATAGACTACAGCAAAGCCTTTGACAGCATAAGCCATAACTCAATCTGGGATGCACTACAACTATTCGATATTGATCAAAAGTACATAAAAGTCATCAAAAACATTTACGCTAACAGTACAAGCAACGTATAACTTGAAGCCAGAGGCGGTGAGATCATGATTGAAAGAGGAGTGAGACAGGGGGACCCTTTGTCACCTAAACTGTTTATCGCCGTACTCGAAAACATATTTAGGAAGCTAGACTGGAGACATAAAGGTATAGAAATGAATGGCCGAACTTTAAGTCACTTTCAGTTTGCCGATGACATTGTAGTTCTTGCAAACAAAGTAGAAGCACTTGAGGAAATGATATCCTCACTCGATCAAGAGAGCTCTAAAGTTGGACTGGAAATGAATGTAAGCAAAACTAAGATTATGACTAACAGTATCGAAAAATCTATTCATGTAAAAGAAAACGAAATAGAATATGTTAAACATTATATCTACTTAGGTAAACAAGTATCATTTACCAAAATAAGCAATCAAGAAGAAATAGAACGAAGAGCAAATATAACTTGGAAGAAGTTTTGGTCTCTAAAAGAAATAATGAAAGGTGACTACAGTTTGAGTATGAAGAAAATTGTGATCGATACTTGTCTCTTGCCTTGCTTGCTGTATGGCTGCCAAACCTGGGTCTTTACAAACAAAGTAAAAAATAAAATTAGATCTACTCAGAGAGCAATGGAAAGGAGTATACTAAAGATCAGAAAAATCCACAAAGTACGAAGTGATACAATAAGGCAAAAGACAAAGCTAACAGATGCACTCACGCAAGCCATAAAACTTAAGTGGCAATGGGCTGGTCACATCTCACGCCTGACAGACAAAAGATGGACTATACTGACCACACAATGGAAGGGACCACCTGGAATAAGAAATGTTGGCAGACCTTATAGACGGTGGGCCGATGACATAATCCAAATGGCTGGGAAAGACTGGTTGAACGTAGGAAAAGACAGAGAAAAATGGAAGAAGCTAGAGGAGGCCTTTACCCGTGGAGGGGTCCATATCTCTAAATCAGAAGATAACTAATCATACTAACAATTAAGTATAAGTTAAAACTACAGATATAACTAACTTTTTATTAACTTTGAACTGTATTATTATTTAAGAAGAGTTATGGAATATCATTAAAAGGCTTTATTATTATTATTATTATTATTATTATTATATATATAATACCTACCTATAGTTGATATTTAACTGATTGACTATGGTATTATATTGTAGTAAAAGCTAACAATAGGTGATTTGTACCTTCGTAATTGGGCAAATCAAAAAAAGCGGCTAAGTGCGAGTCGGACTCGCCCATGAAGGGTTCTGTAGCAGCAAGTAACATAATATAAAAGTTCTTGGATGGTTTACGATTTATGACTTATAAAAAAAACTGCTAACTAGATCTCGTTCAAACCAATTATCGGTGGAAGTTTACATGTAGGTACATCTTTTTTTTTGTTATATCATTTTCTTATTTAAGATGTTAAGGGATGGGGGGGACACATTTTACCACTTTGGAACTGTCTCTCGCGCAAACTATTCAGTTTAGTTTTTTTTATTAGAAACCTCAAAATCATTTTGAAGACCTATCTATAGATAACCCACACGTATGGGTTTGATGAAAAAAACTATTGAGTTTCAGTTCTAAGTATGGGGAACCCCAAAAATGTATTGTTTTTTTTTATTTTTGTCCTTGTAAGTCCTATCTAACTACATAAATAAATCCGGAGACTTACAATTTAAGGATAGGTAGCAAAAGTCTACATTTGTTAGGTAGGTGTACCTAATTACCTATAATGTAGACGTGCATTTCTACACCTTTCGATGTCCCTTGGAAGTGTGAAAAACGTGAGGTTCGGATCCTTGTTATAATTCAGGCAGCCGAATGCGATGCAATAAATAAATAAATAATAAGTAATGCTGGACAAGTTCACACAACATTATCTAGCCCCAAGCTAAGCCAGAGCTTGTGTTATGGGTACTAGATAACTGATATACTTAATATAATATATTACATAGATAGATATTTTTTATTATACATAGAAAACACCCAGAACACCCTGAACAAATATCTGCAGAACGCACAAATATTTGTTCCGAGGCGGGAATCGAACCCACAACCTCCTGCGTCGCAGGCGAACCATCGCCAGCCGCGCCACAAAGGTCGTCAATATGCGTTTATCTTCATTTAAGCATAGAATAAATAATAGTAGAAGACTTTAGTTGACGGACGACGTGACGCGGCGCTTGAGTGAGTTTACCGAACTAACTTCACGTGCGATCTGGCTGGCGCGCGGCAACCCTCTGAATGGATTGACTCTTCTAGATGAGTCCGCCGGGTACTTGTAGCTTTATACCTAAAGCGCGGAGTGCGCCATGCCTGACGATGATAATATTCGATTCCTTTGTTTTCAGTAGTAGTTAAGGTCAAAAAATAATATCAACACTAGTCTTAAGCACCGTATATGTTGTGTATGACGTTACTATTCTTATGTGTAGTATTTAGTCTAACATAATAAAAAAAATAGTTCAGATATCCACCGTATAATATGTTACAGTGATTATATTTAGGATACATTTTTGATGCATGATCAAGCTCATACAAACACGTCAACCTCATACCTCATAGCTAACTTACAATAAACATTATATTGATCAACTGGATTATCTATGAGGAACTAGTATGTCATAGATAACCCAGACAATATAGTTGTACTACAAATAATATTACGCGTCCGAATCAAGTCGCGGGTTACAGTACCTATACCTAGCTAGTATCTATATTATATTATAATCGTCCAAAATTAGTAGGTACTTACCCAAAATCAGAATTCGTTTTTTTTTGCTATACTTTTTTAAATTCCGACGGGAAACGAAAATATTCGTGAAGAGAAAATATGTAGGTACAAAATGTGTGTCTTCATTTCACCGAGGACTTATCGAGGACTATACTAAGTTCCATTGGTCTAGTTGTTACTATGTTGACAGAGTTATTTATACTTGTATTGTACGGAACCCTCTACACGCGAGTCCGACTCGCACTTGACCAGTTTATTTATCTTTGGCCTCCAATAAAGCATTGACTTTAATGGAGATTTTTTTAATAGCAGCATTGTATCATCAAAGTAACTATCTATGTAATATATAGTATTAAGTTTATCAGTTATCTAGTACCCATAACACAAGCTCTGCTTAGCTTGGAGCTAGATAATGTTGTGTTAACTGTACAGCATTATTTATTTATTTATTGTTTCGATATAAAATTGAAGTACCAGTATTATTATTAGTAACAAACAGCCAAACATAGATAAAAATTGAAAGATAGTATAAAAAAAAGTAAAAAAAACATACCCTTCCACACTAGTAAGTCGGGAAATAAGCAAGTATAAAGAGCTTGGTATATTCTGAGGAAAATCGCTAAGCGAAACTCTTTTGGTCACAAATCACAATATAAACTCCTTCGTGAGTATACTACCGTAGAATTGCACCGAGCAACTACGGAGGCCTGCAATGTTTTTTCTGTGTGTTATTTCTGTAGAATGAAATGTACGTAGATGATAGAAAACTACATACATTTCATTCTACTGATAAGTTGGTGGATCTCTACTCTGATCTGTAGAATTGGTTTGTGTTCACGACTGTATGATTGAACTGTCAAACCATGTCAGTCCCGTTAATTTTCACAAACCTCAAATAAATATGTATTTGGATGGGTTTCCTATTACCCGAATTACAATTATAACAACGAAAACCAACAATTTTCAGTAAAATAATACAAGTTTTTGTAATGATATATCGAAGTATCCGGTTGCCCATTTTCACCTGTGAATGAAAAATTGAACAAAACCCACCCTTCCAGAGCCGTGGATAACCACGGAATGACAGAAAATGGCGTAGAAATCGTGTAGATACGGCGAATTGAAAATGTTTTCGTGTTTTTACACATATTTTGTATGAAAAGATCAAAAACCCCAACTTACTTTTAAAACCAAGTGTATAGACATGATACTAAAGTGTTTTATTTCTCAGAAATAGCTGTAATTCCGTAGATTTTAGCTCATATGTAGATGCACTATTTTGATAAATTTTGTGAAAATGGGTAGGTAGTTTTTCAATTTACACAAAATCAAAAAAGAATTTTAGAAAACCCCTACTTTCTTTTATTCAGCCTGAAGTGTTCTTTCTTCTGATCTAAATATTGTTAGGAATAAAGCTAAATTCGGGAAGTTCTTGGCTTTTCAAAACACCACTTTTCAAGGATTTTCAAGGACGTGGCCCTTAATGAATAGTAGAGCTCTTATAGCATTGCCACAGATTACTTAATAGTAACTACGTAATGCAGGCTCAGAAGAAGATGTAGTACTTCGTCTGTGGTGGACGTTCCTTCATGACGTGACGTTACAGTTACTTCTGTCATTGGTCAAAACATTGCATGAAATTAGCAGTGCTGCCAACTGCCATCAACTAAGCCACTAAATGGCTAGAACTAGTATTATTAACAAACCAAACTTCCAAACTTTAGCTGGGGTGGGATTTCTAGACGTGTGCGTGGGTGTGTGCGTGTAATACAATACATTTTTCTGTTTATAATTAGGGTTTTATCTGTAAGAGTTTATCTTATCTGTGCTAGATATATGTTTTACTGGTTATTTATGTGTACAGTGATATCTCAAATGTTACGATTTGGATTTGACGAATTGAAATAATATGTAGGTATGTATTATGTATAGGATATTAAAACAAACTTATTCTCAAATAAAAATACTTGAATGGTTGTTGGATCGTAAAAAAGATCTGTTAACAAAGGATTTCACCCCTAAGTGGATGAAATGGGGGTTGGATGGTTTTAAGCTTTTGAAGTTTGGTTTTAAACTTTGTAAGATATTTTGTGTATGAAATAAATATTAAAAAAACAAGTTCTATGTTTTTAAAGATAGAACATCAACATTTTTAGTAAGGTTTAGTCACGCAAAGTATGTATATTTGGATGTTGTTTGTTCCTAAATCATGCCAAAACGGCTGAACCGATGTCGGTGAAATATGGTACACAGATAGAGTATGATCTGAATTGAGTTATAGAATACATTTTAACCGGAAAAACAACCACTAGAAGTGAAAAATGGAGGGTATTCATTCATGGAGGGATCTCTACCCAATGTTAATTTTCTGGGTATCTGGAATTTTGGAATTTATCAAATATCAACACCAGACAATATCCAGCAGGCTGCCGAAGTAATTCAGTTTGTTAGTCTTGCTTTCATGCTAAAACGATTGGACCAGGTTTGATAAAATTTGGTAGGTATAATAGATAGGTGAAAACCTGCATTAAAAGAAGAATAAGGCGGGTGAAACCATGGGCAACAGCTATAACATAGGCTTTAACATTTTGGTGCATGGCCGGTTCGATCTTTGTCTTTGAGCGGAAAGAATAAAAATGTGTGTCGCACATTCACGAGCTATACGGCGTGACGCCAAATGCCATATCCATAGATTATGGCGAGCAATGCGTGAGGTGGCTAACAGATAGGTCACTACTCAACAGTACATGTAACACGGTAACCCAACGGTAACACGTATTTTTTCGGTGAGGATCATGTGAGGCACTCTATGAAACAAGTTTGCCAGCACACTATGCTACCACAATCGAGGAGAGGCTCGCAAGCATAATTTGACTGAGTAGAGCGAGATGCTCGCGAGCTGAAACACACCACGATCTAATTTGTCTGTATTTATCACACTATTTGACGCGGTGGAGTGATCGTGAGTGGCGAGCTATAGCAGAGTGGCAGAGAAGTTGAAAACAACCCTACGAAAGGCGCGTGAGGTAGGTAATGTTGATCTATGACGAAAGCATACAATTTAGCATTTTTTTTTAATTGGTATTTGGCTACTTTTCTGATGACAAGATCTTTTTTAAAACTGAGTTGGCAACATTGCTATTTTGCTATGCAAAGCAAAGCAAGCAAAAGCAGAAAAAAATCACTGCTAGCTTAACTACGTTGAAAAACAAAAAATAATTAGGTACTTACTGAACTGAAAGTCGGGAAAGATGAATTGAAAAATACAAATTTGAACTATTCATAAAAATCGATTTATCACTGAAAATATAAAGAAAAACTCCGTGCTACGTAAGTCAATTACATTCACACTACCAATCCATGATCATTGATTGTATATCGCGCGCGTAGTACCTAATAAAGATTGTAAAACTGTGCTACTACCTAACGAGTTTTCGCGTAAGAGCGAAAGAAAAAGAAAGCTGGTTTTATGGTATTAGGTCAATGGTGCGGTCGAGCAGCCAGCCAGCTTGCGTGAGACGCTATACAGTGACGTCGGCGCGTAGGTACACAAGACTCGCTCCTAGACACATCTATCAGTCCGCGGTTCTACCATCGGTCGGTTAGCACGTCCTACATAGCCGAGCACGCACCGTGAAAGTGATTCTCAGAAAAAATGGGTGCTCGGGTCGAAAATGTCGGAATTATCGCCATGGAACTGTATTTCCCATCACAATACGTCGACCAGACAGCATTGGAAACATTTGATGGAGCATCTTCAGGGAAATACACAATCGGTCTCGGCCAGAAGAAAATGGGCTTCTGCTCTGATAGAGAAGACATCAACTCCATCTGTATGACCGCACTGCACCGTCTCATCGAGAGGCAGGACATTAACTTGCATGATATAGGGCGGCTGGAGGTAGGCACAGAAACGATTATTGATAAAAGTAAAAGTGTTAAATCTTTTCTCATGACCTTGTTTGCCAAAGAAGGTGCCACAGATATTGAGGGTATTGACACAACAAATGCTTGCTATGGTGGTACTGCAGCTCTCTTCAATGCTATCAACTGGGTGGAATCCTCATCGTGGGACAGAAGGAAGGCGATTGTTGTTGCAGGAGATATTGCTGTTTACGGAAAAGGCCCTGCGAGACCCACTGGAGGAGCCGGTGCAGTGGCTATGCTTATCGGACCAGATGCCCCCCTGGTCTTTGATCGTTGTGTCCGTGCTTCATACATGACTCATGCATATGACTTCTACAAGCCCGACTTAGCCTCAGAGTTCCCATTTGTTGATGGAAAACTATCTATACATTGCTACCTCAGTGCTTTAGATAATTGTTATAATTTATTCTGCAAGAAGATGAGAAAAATTGACCCTGATTTCAAGGGGCTTCTGAGCTTAGACGGCATGCTGTTCCATTCTCCGTACAGCAAATTGGTGCAGAAGTCTCTTGCGAGAGTCTGCTTCAATGACTTCCTCAATGCATCTGAAGAAAAAAGAGAAGTACAATTTCCAGGACTATCAGAATTTAAAAATCATAAATTGGAAGATACATATTTCGACAGGGATGTGGAGAAAGCATTTATGACGTACAGCCTAGAGTTATTTGAAAATAAGACAAAACCATCACTGAACATAGCACAAAATGTTGGAAATATGTACACACCATCTCTGTATGGCGGCCTTGTTTCTTACCTAACAAGCAAAAATCCTCAGGAGCTTGTTGGAAAGAAAATAGGACTATTTTCATACGGTTCTGGTCTTGCTTCTACAATGTATTCAATAAACATTTGTGATGATCACAGCAAGGGCTCTAAGTTAGAAAAGTTGATAACTACCCTTAATGCATCTGTGATTTTATTAGAGAAAAGAGAGTGTGTGGAACCTACTAAGTTTTCCGAGTTGATGGATGTCAGAACAAAGAACTACCACACAGCCCCTTACAAACCTTCAGGCTCTATAGATAAGCTGTTCCCTGGAACATACTACCTCGTTGAAATTGATGACCAAAGAAGACGTACATATGATAGAAAAGTATAGGTTATTTAAACTCGGTTCCATGAGACAGGTCTAAAATGAAAATAAGTTCTTTTTAAACTGTATACAGTCTCAGTTTGAAAAACAATCCTTTTAATCAATTCATCATGAATACATAAGTTTGTAAATATATTCTTTGTTTGTGAACAGGTGAACTGATTTTGATTAAATTTTGTAGCACAGGCTAGATGATCTAGATTGGCTAATATGATTTTTTTACCCGGCACCACCCTGGTGAAGCCGCAGGGAATTATATCTTTAAATACAATAATAGTTTCCTTTTTCTCTTGTCTCATGAAATATTGGCTATAGTTTATGTTAGGTTGTTGGCATCTTAAAGTTTGTTTAAATATTAAATTATTTATTGGTGAAAGATTTCCTTAAGTTGGGTAGGTTGTTTGTTATTTTGTGTTAGAAAATAACTGATAAGATACTGCTGTTAATTGGCAACTCACTATTATTGTGACCCCCGATAATCTACTCTGATATCTAACAAAATAGACAAAACAATTTAAGAAACTGTACCTAATCAAATAGCTAAATTTAAAATTACTTTTGATAAATTAGACATTATTTTGGGTGGGACTTATAAATAAAACCATAGATTTTATTATTGTTATTATTTATTTTTTCTAATTAGATATATGTATATACATAGTATCTACCAGTTTAATGTTTTATTGAAGGCAGGAATTGAGGCATTTGTATTAAAAAAAATATGAATTAGGTAGTCGATTGTAAACCAAATATATGGCATTTATTTAAAAAAATGGGAATGAGCTTGGTGGAGGGAGGCATATGAGAGCTAGTAAAATATTACATTTCTTTTAACTTCTATTTATCCTATTTGTGCCGCAAAGCAGTAGTGCTCGCATTACTGTGTTCCGGTTTGAAGGGTATGGGTGCCGGTGAAGTTACAGGCACATGAGACTTTCATCTTTATGTCTCAGGGTAGCGGGCGCAGTGCAATGCCGCATAGGGCGCGTCCTAGGTGGACGTGACCTATGTGTTAATGCATTGTTATTGGCAGCGGTAGGGCCATCTGTTTGTTTCGCCATTGAAATAAAATAAAAAACTACTGTGACAGCATTTGAATAGACTAGATAGATAAAATAAAAAATGACATATGTATAGGTAATTTTTTAATTATGTTCTTTAAAATTAATGACTATGAAATTGATTCTATGTATATCTTCGAATTTAGCTGACATGTTATTTATCTAGTGAAAACGAATCCAGAATCCATGTGATGGATCAGGTTTTTTGTATGAAATATAATATGATTTTGTATGAAGTTTGTATATTATTGTATGGAACCCCCTTATGCACATTTTTTTTTGTTTAACGTCTATCGCCTTTGTTGGATCTCACCTGTTGGTAAGTGACGATGTAGCCGAAGATGGAGCACAAAGGTCTAGAAGGCACCTATTCACTCTAGCCTTGAAGAGACCCAGATTATAGTTTTCAGGAAAGACACGACGGTAGTGAATTCCACTCCTTAGCAGTTCGCATTATAAAGGTAGAACTGAAACGTTTAGTACGAATAGAAGGTATACTTATGAGGTAAGGATGATACCAGACGTGCGCCTGCTCGTCCTATGATGAAAAGGAGATGGTGGGACCAGGTCGTGAAGTTCCTGGGGGCATTCCCCGATATGTATCCTATAGAAGATCGAAAGGCATGCAACTTTACGGCGGTGCTCGAGACTCCTCCGCCATTTGTTGCGCACCTATAAACCTGAAAGCTCTGCGTTCGTGCACTTAGCACATATATGGCATGTATACCTACATACATACATACATAGACATCATGCCTTTTTCAATGCCATCAGGGGTAGGCAGAGCCTCAGTGGCCCTCTTAGCACGTACATAGAATTTACCTTATTACTTCCTGTATGCGAGCTACCTCATCATCCACAGTCTGACTTCACCCACTGCTGAGTATAGGCCTCTCTTTGCCTGTGCCACTCCTCACGGTCCCGTGCCAGTCTCATCCAGGTTCGGCCCGCGATGCATACGATATCGTCTGCCCATCTCGCTGCTGAACGACCAACGTTTTCTGTACCCAGTTCATGGGCGCCATTCAGTAAGCGCCTTACTCCACCTATCGTCACCTCGTATTGCCAGGTGTCGTACGAAATGCGAGCTACCTACCCAGCAGAGCTAGAGTATCATAGCCCATAGCTATGTTCAATACCGCTTGTAAGGCAGTAGGTACCTATAAAGTAAACGAACAGAAACCTTGATTGAAAAAGGTGGTTATTTACTTATTTGTAGTGGACAAGAATACCTACGTGACGTCAAACGTTAAGGCGAGGCATTGATAAAATATTATTTCTTATAAGGCCGTATACCTACGCGAAAACCGTTTTTTTCCTTTGAGACTGCGGCAACCCCAGGCAGAAATCTTCATTAAAAAAACTCCTCGCGCCAAGCGGTTTTTATTGAATATCTCGTAAAATATATAGATAATTTAACAAAACCCTGACGCCCTCGGCTTTGTTGTATTAACTTTATTTATCTAATTTTTTACCCAATAATATGCACCATTTTAAAAACAATCGAATCTAGGCAAATACCTAATGAGGTAATTGTTTTTTTCTATTGAGAAAATATTCTCCTATCGTGGTACAGTGATTCCTCTAAATTATAATGTAGTAGGTATCCATGCATATTTTTAATTAGGTAGGTAGGTACTTGATTAAGTGTGTAAATAAGTCTGTTAAAAAAACGCCCCGCACCACACCGCTAGAAAAAGTTTTTTTTTTTTTTTAAATCTCGTTAATATACTTTTACAATTATCTTTTGTAAGCCGTTGCATTCACTTTATCAACAAGTAATTAATTTTGTAAAAATTCAAAAAAACCCTCAACGCAATGAAACGGCTGAACCGATTTTGATCAAACATAGATCACACTCCAGACAAAAAAAAACAAATCGGTTCATCCGTTCGGGAGCTACGATGCGACAGACAGACACACACACAGACACGTCAAACTTATAACACCCCGTCGGTTTTGCGTCGGGGGTTAAAAACAAAAAAAAGAACAAAAAAAAACTTCCTCTAGTTTTCTTCTGTTTTCGATGTTATTAGGTAAAATAATTATTTTTCAAATGATTGAGGGCTGACTCTAAGGTTAACTTTAAATATATGTATGTTTTACGAGATAACACATAACGTAACGCCCAACTCAGTCACATAATAGTCCTGATCCCACACTAGGATTCCCCGTGTCGTTAGTATCAGGAACTACGAGTACCATAGTACCATAACACCCAGACCCGGAACAAATATTTGCTGATCAAGATGATACAAATATTTGTCCCGCAGAATCGAACCCGCAACCTCTCGCATCTCAGCCGGCTACTCGCCCGACGCGCTACAGAGGTCGTCAAATATTAAAATCGTCGAGATATTGTTTTTTTTGTGACGTCATTTTTGGCGCAAAGCGAAGTTTCTGTTTGATTTAGGCTCAGAAGGCAAATATTTTCTTAACTAAAATACTAAATGTGTTATGGGTACCTACCTATAGGTACCTCCGAGTGATCGTTGTACAACATAGTACAGTATAGTAGTAGTAAAAAAAAAGTTAAACTTTTTTTTTATATTACTTGAATGACGGAACAAGCAGATGGCCCACCTGATGTTAAGCGGGTAACCTCTGCCTATGAACAGTGCATTACCTCATAGGTCACGTCCACCTAGGACGCGCCCTATGTGGCATTGCACTGCGCCCGCCACCCTGAAACATAAAAATGAAAAGTCTCATGTGCCTGTAATTTCACCGGCACCCTTACCCTTCAAACCGGAACACAGCAATGCGAGCACTACTGCTTTGCAGCAGAAATAGGTATGATTCTTTCGTATACGGAAGAATCAAGCTTCAACATTTTTATTTTTAAATTGCAGTAACTAATTCCTAAAAAAACACCAAATTTTAAAAAAACTACTCTCAATACGCTTTTTAACATAGGTAGCTCTTTTATATATAAGATAGTTAGCCTCTTTAATACCTATACTAGAAGGATACGGTAGGTAGCAGAAATCGGTGATAATTTTTTTTTCTAAGAAGTGGTAAGGTACCTATTTATCTAGGTTGACATCACACTAATATCATAAATGTTTGAATGTTTATTACGCAATCACACCGAAACAGCTGAACCGTTTTCTATAAAATTTGGTACACATAGATAGATTGACCTGAATTGAGCTATAGGCTAGTTTTTATCCTCGTAAAACGCAAGCGAAGCTGCGGGTGGACACTACTATAACATATTATGTGTAGGCATGAAGCATCCAAGACATGTCTTGTAGGTAGGCGAACGGACGGACAGACAAACTGACTGAGAAATGAGACTGAGCGAGACCAATCCTGTTATACTCTTGGGGTTCAGACACAGATTATATATTAGTTATGATGGTTCAATTGAATACCCTGATTCAATACCCGGACTTGTAGAATGTGTTATTAGGTACTGGAAGAAAGCGTTAGCAGAGTCAGTCGTGGGAAGCAATAGCGGCGATGAGCACACCACTTGCTACGTCTATATTCCACGTTGGTGCAACCCACTGTGAAAAGAGGCCCATTGAGGCACTGCCACAGCACTGCCTACCCCCTTCGGGGAAAAAGGCGTGTGTCTATGTATGTGTATAGGTATGATGGTTCAGTCAGAGCACTAAAAAAATCTGAACATTAAACTAAGCTCGTAACAGCTTTATATATCCCTGAATGCAGAATACCTTAGTTATCTAACCTAACTAACAGACACAAATGAAAAACTTAACAATGGACAACAAAACCATTATCATATTTTGTTGAAGAATAGCGAACATAACAGCAAAGTTTTAGTCCATACAAGTGATTTCGATGTTATTATCTAATAGCGAAAATTAAAGTTTTAGCTCATACAAGTAATTTCGATGTTATTATCTAATAGCGAAAATTAAAGTTTTAGCTCATACAAGTAATTTCGATGTTATTATCTAATAGCGAAAATTAAAGTTTTAGCTCATACAAGTAATTTCGATGTTATTATCTAATAGCGAAAATTAAAGTTTTAGCTCATACAAGTAATTTCGATGTTATTATCTAATAGCGAAAATTAAAGTTTTAGCTCATACAAGTAATTTCGATTTTATTTTATGCTTAATAGCGAAAATAACATCGAAATGACTTGTATCGGCTAAAAACTTTGATGTTATTTTCGCTAATCCACTGTTTTCTTCAAGTTCAACAAAATATGATTTGCAGCAAATAATGGCCAATATAAAAGCCAACAACAGTTATTTCAGTGTAAAATTATTCTCTGTTCGCCCCAATTACGTTAGTATGGAAAAGCAACCACCTTATACTAAAAATCGACTTTACCGCTCTACAAAATAAATGTCGAAGGAAATACAAAACACGTCAGGCCTCACCGATGACCGGGCTGATTACCCATTGTAAAGTTAACCTATGTTTTATGACATACCTAAGAAGATAAAGTATTTTCGTTAAGTATTCTTTTATCTTCAAGATTATTTACGGCTTAGCGTTTTCCTGCTTTAGGTAAAGACGCTAAATATAGGTACATTAATTCCAATACCTACATATCGAAAGATGTACCTAAGACAGGATACATATACAACTACCTAGGTGCTTACTATCAGTGTTAGCAAACTGAAATGGCAACAGGCAGGCCATATAGCTAGCAGAACTGGCAATCCTAAGAGTGGTGTCTAGGAGAGGAATACACTACCGTCGTCTGTCTTTCCTGAAAACTATAATCTGGGTCTCTTCAAGGCTAGAGTGAATAGGTGCCTTCTTGACCTTTGTGCTCCATCTTCGGCCACATCGTCACATTCGTCACCAACAGGTGAGATAGTTGTCAAACAAAGGTCATCAATGTTAAAAAATTAAAAATTGAGGAACTGTTCTCTAGTGGCGACCACGGTCAGAACGATGCAGTGTAGGAAGGCTCACCGCTTGCAGGAAGTTGGTGCATGGAGGCGGCTCAAGACAGTTCGTCGTGCCATTCTATGGGGGTGGCATTCTATGTCCAGATGGCTTCTATAGGCTGATGATGAGGATACTGAATGAATGAATGAATGAAAATACTTGAATACTTTTGTCTTTTTATTAATTTACGAATGTTATTCGTAGACTTAGAAAAAATCTCATACAGATAGAAATCTCATGAGATTCAACGATCATATTGAAGACCTAATTATCTAATTCATCATCATCATCAGCCTATATCAGGCCACTGCTGGACATAGGCCTTTCACAATGCGCGCCATTTAGACCGATTTCCAGCTCTTCCCATCCACTTTCTACCAGCCGCCTTACGCAGATCGTCGCTCCACCTAGCCAGGAGGCGCCCCACACTACGTTTACCAAGACGTGGTCTCCACTCTAGAACACGTTTACCCCAGCGATTGTCGGTTCTTCGGCATATATGCCCAGCCCATTGCTGTAATTTAATTACTCAGGTTTAATTACCGGAGTAATCCAAATTATAGGTACCTATATTACCTGCTGCCAACCTCTGTCTCTCACCAACCCCTCCATACACGTGCAGCAAGAAGCAGCAGCGGCTGCCTACAGACATAGGTACCGTATGGTACCTACTAGGTATAACTGTACTAAACACGAAGTCCCTTTTTTTTATTTTTTGCAGCCAATAAAAGGCCTTTGTCATAACCAGATTCCATAATAAATATAGCCAATGGATTCAAGAGGTAGGTATTTTTTCTAAATCATTTTACGCACGCTCCCTCCCTCTCACGTCTCGCCAGCTGTATATCTTTCGGCATGATGGTAACTAGCTTCGAATGAATAGCACATAGGTTAGTATCTTCAAACAGCCCTACCAGGAAAGCCTCGCTGGCTTCCTAAGGAGCCATGACAGCATGTATGTATCCTTGTATGTTACTGAGGAACCCGAATTATAGGTATCCTTACTACCCACTCCATTGGCTGACATGATAATTATGACATTTCTCACGCAATCTTATGCTGCGCAAATATGCCTCATTACGTTACGATACGTTTTAGGAGACCTCATGCGGCCTAAAGTCTACAGAGAATGGCTATAGGTACCTACGCATCAGACTAATCCAAAAACCTCTATTTTTAAGTAGGTAGGTAAGAATAGGACCTATAACTACACAGCAACTGGCTGGGATATCTGGGATAGTCTGCGATTATGCTTATTAGGTAATAACACGTCTCACGTTAAGTAGTAGTAGAGCTTTATTGTGAAAGAGTTCGTCCGGGGAAGTACTACCACCATACCTACCTATTTCTGCCGCAAAGCAGTAGTACTCGCGTTGCTGTGTTCCAGATTGAAGGGTATGGTTGCCGGTGAAATTACAGGCACAGGAGACTTTTCATCTTTATGTCTCAGGGTGGCGGGCGCGGTGCAATGCCACATAGGGTGCGTCCTAGGTGGACGTGACCTATGTGATAATGCACTGGTCATAGGCAGAGAGTACCGCTCAACATCAGGTGGGTCATCTGCTTGACCAGTCTTTCCAAGATGTATAAAAAAAACCTGGAAACGTCTGTATTTTGCTAATATTTACCTACTTATAATAAACCTTCAGAAATTTCCAATTTTACTACTCAACTTTGATACGCATCATTATCTTTTTATTTGCACAATAAAGTAATTTTCACTTTTCGATATTATCTTTGATAACAATCTGCATTTCGTATAAAAAGAGCCACCGGTGTTTGAGGAGGCATCATTGTGATCACGGAAAATCCCAAAAATGTAAGTACCAACCATAATACACGCCTACGTTCTCTATTAATTCTAAGTTCCTTCATCTACCTATATATTTTCAACTATTATGATACTTTTCCCTTTATTTCAGTGCAAAATGAAATTCATCGTCGCTTTCGTCGCTATCGTCGCCGTGGCTGTGGCCAACCCCGTGAAGCCCGCCACCAACGAGCTCGCTGAGCTGGAGGCTATCATTGCCGCCATCCAGAGCCCCAGCACGGACCCCGCTACCGCCGCCCTCCTCGAAGAACAGCTCGCCTCCATCATCGCCGAGACCTCCCCCATCGCTGTCGGACCCGCTATCGTTGAGACCAGCCCCATCTCCGTTGGACCCGCTATCATCGAGAGCAGCCCCATCTCCGTTGGACCCGCAATCATTGACTTCCCCCTTCCCGATGGTGGTTTGGTCACCGCTGAAGAGCCCACTCCCGTCGCCGTCATCGAGCCCACACCCGTGCAGCCTTCCCCAGTCGTGATCGGTGAGATCCCGGCCGGATCCTCTCCCCTTGTACAGATCATCGTTAACGTGAACCAGGCTGAGTCCGGTGTCGCCCCTGCCCCCGTCGTAGCCCCCGAGGCCGTCCAGGAGGTCATCGTTCCAGGACCCGTCAACATTGTTGATGGCGCTGACGTCATCATCCCCGCCCCCGTTGTCGTCGATGAGGTCTACCAGCCCGGCCCCGTCAACGTCGTCGACCACATCGTCGTGGAGCCCGTGCAGGTCGTCAACCCCGTGGTCGTGGAGCCCGTGCACGTCGTCAGCCCCGTGGTCGTGGAGCCCGTCATCGTCGGCACCCCCATCATCCCCACCCCCGCTGTTGTCCTCCCCGAGACCCTCAACTAAATCAGAACCAATATCAAAGGAACGATTATGAATAAAATTAAAATACTTTTTTCTATATAAGTAATGATGTTTTTCAACAAAACCTTTCTGTGATCAAATTATTTGCCAAGGTTTAGGTAGGTAGGTAATTTAGCGAAGTGTCTCGAAAGAATCACCCAGTGAAAGAGATAAAGCGTCACAAGTGGAATAGGCCATACGCTGTGGAGACATGATGTGGAAGGCATTTGGATGGATAGAGCCCTAGAAGCAAAAGAGTGGTCCAAAACAAACCGGTTCTGGGTGGGTCAAGGGCATCCGCAAATCTCTGAGCGAAGTGAAACTTGAGGCTCAAGATAACGGCAACCGGTCAAACATAACCGGTCGGTACATTCCATGGATTCCATCACAAGGAAACAGATCAAGAGGTGATGTTATCGGATCAAGGGAAATGTTTGTGTGGAATTGCGCGCGCTGTCGCATCAAAGCTCTAACGTAATATCAGAAAAGAGGTACGTATAGCTCACGATAGGTATGTTTCAGAAAGAAGTGACCTCTTCATTACAAAAAAAACGAGACTCTAAAGCTAAGTGGCTAGTAAGTACGGTGTGAGTCGGTGTGTGACTTGGATAGTGCTAGCCGGATGGTGACTCAAAACAGTATTTTCATTTGATGAATTCGAGAAGATTAGGTACCTACCTATGATGTCTCTGTCAGTAACCAGTATCAGCTATGCAGATGACATGGTGCTGCTGTGCCCATCGATCGGTGCTCTCAGAAGACTGCTGGGAATCTGTGAGGAGTACGCACATAAATATGGCCTGCTCTATAATAGTAGAAAAAGCGAGTACCTGGTCTTCAAGGCTGCCGGTAAGGTTCCCGAATCTGTGCCTGTTTTAGAGCTTGACGGAGCCAAACTAAAACGGGTTTACAAGTTTAAGTATTTGGGACATTTTGTTACTGATGACCTTGAAGACCAGGAGGACATAGAGAGGGAGCGTAGGGCATTGGCAGTCAGATGTAATATGCTGGCACGCAGGTTTGCTCGTTGCAGTAGGCAAGTGAAAATAACTCTCTTCAAAGCCTACTGCTAATCTTTCTACACGAGCAGCCTGTGGTTCAGCTATACGCAGAAGTCACTTAGTGCCCTGCGCGTCCAATATAATAATGGTTTTAGGATGCTGATGGGACTTCCTCGCTTCTGCAGTGCATCAGCGATGTTTGCGGAGGCTCGGGTTGATGGTTTTCACGCCATCATCCGTAAGAAAACTGCCTCATTGCTCAGCAGAGTGCGGAGCAGTTCCAACGGCATCCTGCAGCTCAATCCCGATCGCTATGACCTGCCAGTAATGAAGGCTTTTATCCGGGTCCTGATTAGGTAGGTAGTCTCACTGGAGTCTGTTTGGTCGGAATTCGGATGAGAGTTTTCACCTCAACTTATAGCTAAGTATAACTAATGTATTTCTAACATAGTTTTTAAGAATAATACTAACAAATAATGGACCTAATAATGTCTGATTTAATAAATGAATTAAATATTATTATTAATATTATATTACTTGCGACTCGCCCCGGCTTCGCACGGGTAGCCCCCGGTGAACCCCCCCCTCGTCCTACCCCTCCCACTATGTCCTATCTCCTGGTTCTAAGCTACCTCCCTACCAATTTTCAGCCAAATCGGTTCACCCATTCTTGAGTTTTAAGTGGTGTAACTAACACGACTTAAAAAAAAAAAAAAACGTATAAGCGTCACGGAGCCCGATACCTTTCCAACGAATGCAAAACCGTGGAAATCTGTTCGTGCTTTCTTTAGTTATAGCGTCAGGAAGGAAAACCCGACTTATTTTTATATAGTAGATTATAACTGAAGCTTTATATAGGCTAGGGACTAGGGACTTCTGATTGAGACGATACTACCGTCCACTAGCTGCTGGTTACTGACAGAGACATCATAGGTAGGTACCTAATCTTCTCGAATTCATCAAATGAAAATACTGTTTTGAGTCACCATCCGGCTAGCACTATCCAAGTCACACATCGACTCACACCGTACTTACTAGCCACTTAGCTTTAGAGTCTCGTTTTATTTGTAATGAAGAGGTCACTTCTTTCTGAAACATACCTATCGTGAGCTATACGTACCTCTTTTCTGATATTACGTTAGAGCTTTGATGCGACAGCGCGCGCAATTCCACACAAACATTTCCCTTGATCCGATAACATCACCTCTTGATCTGTTTCCTTGTGATGGAATCCATGGAATGTACCGACCGGTTATGTTTGACCGGTTGCCGTTATCTTGAGCCTCAAGTTTCACTTCGCTCAGAGATTTGCGGATGCCCTTGACCCACCCAGAACCGGTTTGTTTTGGACCACTCTTTTGCTTCTAGGGCTCTATCCATCCAAAGGCCTTCCACATCATGTCTCCACAGCGTATGGCCTATTCCATTTGTGACGCTATATCTCTTTCAATGGGCGATTCTTTCGAGACACTTCGCTAAATTACCTACCTACCTATTAACCTTGGCAAATAATTTGATCACAGAAAGGTTTTGTTGAAAAACATCATTATATAGAAAAAAGTATTTTAATTTTGTTCATAATCGTTCCTTTGATATTGGTTCGGATTTAGTTGAGGGTCTCGGGGAGGACAACAGCGGGGGTGGGGATGATGGGGGTGCCGACGATGACGGGCTCCACGACCACGGGGCTGACGACCTGCACGGGCTCCACGACCACGGGGTTGACGACCTGCACGGGCTCCACGACGATGTGGTCGACGACGTTGACGGGGCCGGGCTGGTAGACCTCATCGACGACAACGGGGGCGGGGATGATGACGTCAGCGCCATCAACAATGTTGACGGGTCCTGGAACGATGACCTCCTGGACGGCCTCGGGGGCTACGACGGGGGCAGGGGCGACACCGGACTCAGCCTGGTTCACGTTAACGATGATCTGTACAAGGGGAGAGGATCCGGCCGGGATCTCACCGATCACGACTGGGGAAGGCTGCACGGGTGTGGGCTCGATGACGGCGACGGGAGTGGGCTCTTCAGCGGTGACCAAACCACCATCGGGAAGGGGGAAGTCAATGATTGCGGGTCCAACGGAGATGGGGCTGCTCTCGATGATAGCGGGTCCAACGGAGATGGGGCTGGTCTCAACGATAGCGGGTCCGACAGCGATGGGGGAGGTCTCGGCGATGATGGAGGCGAGCTGTTCTTCGAGGAGGGCGGCGGTAGCGGGGTCCGTGCTGGGGCTCTGGATGGCGGCAATGATAGCCTCCAGCTCAGCGAGCTCGTTGGTGGCGGGCTTCACGGGGTTGGCCACAGCCACGGCGACGATAGCGACGAAAGCGACGATGAATTTCATTTTGCACTGAAATAAAGGGAAAAGTATCATAATAGTTGAAAATATATAGGTAGATGAAGGAACTTAGAATTAATAGAGAACGTAGGCGTGTATTATGGTTGGTACTTACATTTTTGGGATTTTCCGTGATCACAATGATGCCTCCTCAAACACCGGTGGCTCTTTTTATACGAAATGCAGATTGTTATCAAAGATAATATCGAAAAGTGAAAATTACTTTATTGTGCAAATAAAAAGATAATGATGCGTATCGAAATTGAGTAGTAAAATTGGAAATTTCTGAAGGTTTATTATAAGTAGGTAAATAATTATTAGCAAAACACTGACGTTTCCAGGTGTTTTTTTTACAACATGGAATGACGGGTCAAGCAGATGGCCAACCTGATGTTGAGCGGTACCCTCTGCCTATGACCAGTGCATTAACGCATAGGTCACGTCCACCTAGGACGCACCCTATGTGGCATTGCACCGCGCCCGCTACCCTGAGAACTGAGACATAAAGATGAAAGTCTCCGGTGCCTGTAATTTCACAGGCAACCAAACCCTTCAATCTGGAACACAGCAATGCGAGCACTACTGCTTTGCGGAAGAAATAGGTATGGTGGTAGTACTTCCCCGGGCGAAATCTTTCACAAAACTCTACTACTACTAAACGTGAGACGTGTTATTACCTAATAACCATAATCGCAGATTATCCCTTATCCCAGCCAGTTGCTGTGTAGTTATAGGTCCTATGCTTACCTAGGTATTTGGATTAGTCTTTTGCCTAGGTACCTAGGCATAGCCATTCTCGATAGACCTTAGGCCACTAGATTGCACATGACGTCTAAAACGTATCGTAACGTAACGAGGTATATTTGCGCAGCATAAGGTTGCGTGAGAAATGTAATATCATGTCAGCCAATGGAGTGGGTAGTAAGGATACCTATAATTAACCTCGGAACAAATATTTGTGCGATATGCAGATATTTGTTCAGGGTGTTCTGGGTATTTCCTATGTATAATAAAAATATCTATCTATGTTATATATTGTATTAAGTATATCAGTTATCTAGTACCCATAACACTAGCTCTGCTTAGCTTGGGGCTAGATAATGTTGTGTAAAGTGTCCAGCATTATTTATTTATTTATTTATTTATTTAATTCGGATTCCTCAGTAACATACAAGGATACATACTTGCTATCATGGCTCTTCAGGAAGCCAGCGAGGCTTTCCTGGTACGTACGTACCTATGTATTACAAAATTAAATAATTTAATGTCACAAATTTTACAAATTTAAATTTATTAATGATGATTGAATTTGAATTAATATAATGCTTAATTTAATAATTGTAACTTTGTATGCTAACTATCATTAATTATAAGATTTAATTTATTAACAAAATGGATGACATGTGATTTTTTTAATGTGTGAAATCTGAAAATAATCAATTATCTTATCTTATCTTATCTTATGTGCTATCCATACGAAGCGAGTTACCATCATGCCGAAATATATACAGCTGGCGAGACGTGTGAGGGGGGGGCGTGCGCAAAATGATTTAGAAAAAATACCTCCTGAATCCATTGGCTATATTTATTATGGAATCTGGTTACGACAAAGGCCTTTTTAGGGCTGCAAAAAAAAAGATACCCACTTCGTGTTTAGTATAGTTATAGTACCTACTGTATGTCTGTAGGCAGCCGCTAGCACGTGTATAGAGGGGTTGGTGAGAGGTAGAGATTGGCAGCAGGTATTATAGGTAACCTATAATTTGGATTACTCCGGTAATTAAACCTGAGTAGGTAACTAGTGGTTTGCTTTTTCTCCTATGTACATCCACATTATAATGAACGTTCTTGTCGGATCGAAAAGTTAGACCTACAACGTCGTTCAAATTCGTAGAAACGGGAGGTCAATACTGGTTATTGTTTTATGGAGTACAGGTTTCGAAATTCTTCAATTTTAGACTTTTCCCAGTAGCTGTGTCATAAAAGCTACAAACATACTAAATTTCAGCGTTATAGGATTAGTGGAAGTACACTAGAGGTTTTGGTTTTTTACATTTTCATTACCCTAATATATAAAAAACTACATAATTTACAAAATTATAAAAAAATACTTTTGAACTGTCGAAGCGAGGGGCTTTCATATGACACCCCATTTGATCTGATATTCTTTTTTCTTTTTTTTTACCACCCCTTGGACCCCAATATCTCAACATATCCCCCCGACCGACATAGCTCATAACCTTACCAACAAATTGTACCAAAACTATCTACCCCCCAACCAAATTCCATGAAGATCGTATTAACGGTTCGGATGTTGTGCTCGGACAAACATACATACATACTTCGACCAATTTACTTTGGTCTACCTATGATGTCTCTGTCAGTAACCAGCAGCTTGTGGACGGTAGTATCGTCTGAATCAGAGGTCCCTAGCCTATATAAAGCTTCAGTTATAGGTAGGCCGAGTCTAATTTAAATTTAAACTGGAATGTTTTTGGAATAGAGAATTTTTTAAAAAGAATATACCAAAATAAGTTTACCACTTCGGGAACGTAACGGTATTATTTTTACAGACAAATATATAAACCTTGGAAATCAGGTGCTTGGAGCCAGGAATCCTAAGGCCGCTGAGACGTGGCTACTGAGGATAATGTGTCGATTTGAATTTCGAAGGGTTACCTTACCGAAACTCATAAGTGAAATGCGGTGAAACCAAAAATTTGATTATTTGAACAACCATTTTTAGTACAGGCAAATTAGGTGATATTTAGCAAAAGTGTGGAAGTAATTAGATGTAGTCACAAAACCTTTTCTAATTGTTTTGTTTGGCTTGAAAATCACCTCTAATATAACTTTCAGCAAATTCACCCCCCCGGAACAGGGTGAAATAGGGTGAAAACCTTATATTACCCGTAACTTAATGGGGAAAATAGATGTAGTCGGTGCAATTTGGCATACACTTAAGACCGTTATGATCTACATTTGCACCAAGTATTTTTTTAATCCGACTTACGGAACATACGAAAAGAAAAACATTACTAAAAAAATCTTTTTTTGTGTGTTGCGGCTCGGGGGAAATTGAAGTAGTCGGTGCAAATTGACAGAATTACCAGAAAAATGGGCCAAATAAATTACCAGGTTTGCACCTGGGTACCTCACACGGAAGTCAGTTTTTCCATATTTTATTGTCGCTCTACTTCGGAGAAATTTCAGGCAATTCTGGAATTTCACTTAAACTTATTCATTTGATTAGTACTACATTCGCCAGCCATTTAATACTGGAATTTATATACGGAACATGCATTTTTTAAGTATTATATATGTAAGTTCAGTGCGGTGCTAAGAAACTAATATATATACTGTGGCGCTACACTGCTAACACAGTCCCCCGACCGCGGGGTGCATCCGTATTGATCCCAGAAAATCATCCCACGAGCTGTGAGTAATAATAATTATTCCGGATTCATACAATTAATATTCATTTCATGTTTAGAGTCCGTATTTATCCCACCTAGAAATACCTACATCTAAAACGAGTGAAAGTAACGTCAGCAAAAAAATATGTTATTATGGAACAACTATTTATTTCATAAAATTGTTGGTATAAAATAATCAACAAAGTAATAATATATACAGTGTACCCCAAAAAGTAGTGTCAAGCCGAAGTCCAAAGAAAGGTTACCCCCAGAGATACCCGAATCAACCCCATTTCGCGATTTTTAGTAGTTTTCGAGTTATGTGTTTTTAAGACAATCGGAGCTCTTACACTTTTTTGGACATTGTGACTCGATTCGTTGAGGTAGAGGCCTGTTTTTTTTGTTGTAAATAAGCTTAATACTAGGGCTACCTTGTCTGATAGAATATACATCAATAACACCTACTATTGCATTAAAATAAAAATAATAATATGAAGATATATTTTTTTTTCCTATTAGACGCTTACTTTCAATGAACTTTTAAAAAAAATAGTCACATAATCTTTTTCATCCAAACCTATCTTAAAAACATGGCTGATGTGACAGCTATTAGTCATGTAACGTTGTTCCAGATTCTTGAACAGGATCATAAAAACATTAAATTTAATAAAAGTTAGTTCAAAAAAGAGTTTTTGAAAATGTTCTGCAAGTCGGAATTAAAAAGAAATATGACAGTCTGAAGATTGTATTGCACATAAGCAATAGTAAAACAACCCATCTTTGTTGTTCAAGGACATTATTTTCCACATACGAGGAAGAAACCTGCGACAGATGGTTGGCCCATTCCAACTGCCTAAATGGCGAGTCATACTTGAACTTTTTAAGAGAAGATTTAAATGGATAATCTACAGACATCATTTTACTAACACGCCGAAACATGATTTTTTAAAACGATGGCGCACCATGTCACTTTGCTTCAAAAGTTAGACTATATCTTAATGACAGATTTTTTTTAATACTACTTAGAATGACTGAACAAGCAGATGGCCCACCTAATGATAAGCGGTACTCTCTTCCTATGAACAGTGCATTATCACATAGGTCACGCCCTCCTAGGACGCGCCCTATGTGACATTGCACTGCGCCCGCCACCCTGAGACATAAAGATGAAAAGTCTCATGTTACTGTAATTTCACCGGCACCCATACCCTTCAAACCGGAACACAGCAATGCGAGCACTACTGCTTTACGGCAGAAATAGGTATGGAAAGATTCGTATATTATATAAATATTTGTAATGGCACAAGAGGCAATTGAGATTACTAAATACAGAAATTTCAATAGAGAAGATGGTTGTCAATTATCTGGAGTATGGAAGCCTGTGGTGAGATTGTGTAAAAATCAAAAAAGTGTGGTACCTGCTACGCGACCGGATAACGATAGTGTTGTGTGTCGAGTTGGGTTGAAGTGTGACAATGAAACCGATGGTAGTGGTATCGTTCATAATAAAAGAGTGAGAAAGAGGGTAGATTGATATATCTGCCCGTAACATCTACTCGCAAAGACATTAGTTAGTTCTCCCGTGATCAGATACGATTAGAATACGATTTAAAAATATTTTTTATTGCACTTAATCCAACCTAATACCGAATTTGTGCAATTTATAAATAAAATGTGCAATTTCTAAATAAATAACGAAATTCCGATATTAATATCGGAATGCCAATATTGAGATTTAATATCGGAAATCAGTATAGGAATTGAAAACCTTCCGATATTACATGCCCTAAACGTGACAAACAAGCAGACGGCCCGCCTGATGTAAAGCAGTCACCGCCGCCTATGGACAACACCCACGGTATTGCAAACGCGCTGCCTACCATTAAGAGCCATATTGCATATTACTCATGCTGAGGCAGAACCATTTTGTTACTTGAGTTACACCTAGTACCTTCATATCTGTTTCTTCTTAGTGTGTTCTGTGTTTCTGTGTAGCTCTTGTATACAAATAAATATATATTCTTTCTTTCTTTCTTTTGATATATCTCTTGAATTTACCCATATTGTATAATTTATAAATATTTGTACTATCTGTAGATATTTGTTCAGGATGTTATTAATGTTATGTTATATGTTTTCGTTGGGTATTTTCTATGTATAATAAAAAATATCTATCTATGTAATGTATTGTATTAAAGTATATCAGTTATCTTTAACCTATAACACAAGCTCTGCTTAGCTTGGGGCTAGATAATGTTGTGTGAACTGTCCAGCATTATTTATTTATTAAATATTTATTTATGATGGTGACAGCGAGCTGATCTGATGATGGAGACGGAAGGTGGACAACGGAACTCCTCGATGGATGATAGTAGATTACTAGAAAAACTGTAGAGGTTATTTATTTTTACTTCTTTGCTTATATCCCAAAAGTTACACAGTCTAAAATAAAATTAAAACTAGTTTTGAAACGTCTATGATTGTTTCACTTTTTTACCCTTTCTTTGGCCCCAATATCTTCTACAACCCCCGAACCAATTTAGCTCATTACCTTACACAAATTGTACTAATACTATATACCCATCTACCAAATTGTATAAAGAATACTAGTTTTATAAAGAATATATCAACAGTTCGCAAGTTATCTTCAGACAAACATACAAACATACGAACGCCAATTATTAATAATTTGCATCCAACAAAAATATATGAAAATGATAGTAAGGCATTTTTCTGTCTGACCGTACTAATATCCATTGTTAAAGGCCGTGTCGCGGTATGAATCCGGGCTACATTTTGCGATTAATATGGACAAATATACAATTTTATTATTCGTGGGATGAATGCGGCCTACATTTTGGTATGAATCTGCACCCCACCCACGCCGTTGATTTCTTATTAAGATATATTATTAAGAAGTACTTCCGGTACGAAATTTGTGTTTTTTTTTACGTGCGAATGTGGTAAACTGATAGTATATACCATAATAAAATTTGCACGACTACATAAGTTTCCCCCGAAGTACAATTTACAAAAAAAGAAAAAAAACTATGTTCCGTAATTCGCTGAGGTGTGCAAAACTAATATAGTGTTTATAATACTTATAGAAGCCTTATGTAAGTTTGCACCGAGTACATAAATATCCCCCAAGCCGCAAACTAAAAAAAACAAATTCACAGTGTTTCCCACTATGCACGTAGTTTTAATTAAAATCCATAACGCACTAAGACTGTCTCTATAAGTAGTTGAACTTGCACTTAACACTTTTTTGTTTTTTCAAAAGTTACAATTTTTCAAAGTTTGTACCTAATATTTAAAAGCCTTCCGTATGCGCCAGAAACGGTGCAAACCTGGGATAAGCTTCTATTCGTGTCATCTATCGATTCCATAAGAATCCACGACTACTCGACTTAGGGCCACACTTTTTGCTAATTTGCCTGTACTATTTAAACTGTCAGAAATGTTGCAAATTTCCTTCTGTTTTCGTAGTTGCTACAAGTTTTCACCTAAACTATCAACTACAAGTTTTTTTATACCCTTAAAAAAAAACCAAGTAAAAAAAGTTAGGATAGTTATTAGCAAAAATAAGCCGAAGGTTTGGCTTATTTTTGCAAATAACTTTCCTAACGATTTTTAATTGAAATACGTTGGGCTGTTTTGGTGATTATTCGAGATAAACTTTCAGATAGACAGACAGACACAAATTATAAAAACTTTCGTTTATGGTATGTGTGGTTAGGCATCGTATAGATAGAGTTTATTTTGAAATCCAGTAGAGGTAATTCTTACTTGACTAGATTATAAGGGAAAAGTAGATATTATTCGGTATTGAGACAGACTGATTTATTAAATAAAATTAATTCTTAAATCGGATACATGCTTTCATGTTGTTGGGAGAATAGTTATAACTAGTTTTGCCAAGCTGAACTCGTTTAGTTCAGAGTCTCGGGGAGTACGACAGCGGGGGCCGGGAGGATGGGGGTTCCGACGGCGACGGGCTCGATGATGATGGGCGCGACGACCTGCACGGGCTCGACGACGATGGGCTCGACGACCTGCACGGGCTCCACGACCACGGGGTTGACGACCTGCACGGGCTCCACGACGATGCTGTCGACAACGTTGACGGGGCCGGGCTGGTAGACCTCTTCAATGACGTTGACGGGTCCGGGGACGACGACCTCCTGGACGGCCTCGGGGGCCACTACGGGGGAGGGGACCACAGACTCGACGGCGCCGGCGGCGACCTGGTTGATGTTCAGGATGATCTGGACGAGGGGAGTGCTCTCGGCGGCGACGGGCGCGACCACGGCGGGGGAGGGCGCGACGACGGCAACGGGAGTGAGGGTGGGCTCCTCGGCGACGACGACGCCTCCGTCAGGGAGGGGGAAGTCCACGAAGGCGGGTCCGACGGCGATGGGGGAGGCCTCGACGATGGCGGGTCCGACGGAGATAGGGCTGGTCTCAATGATGGCAGGTCCGACGGAGATGGGGCTGGTCTCGATAATTGCGGGTCCGACGGAGATGGGAGCGAAGTCAACCATGGCAGGTCCAACAGAGATGGGGGACTCTTCCACAACGGGGGTGGGGCCGGCGATGCCAGGGGTGACCAGGCCGCGGTGTGCAGGCCCGGCGACGGCGACCGCTACCAGTGTGGCGATGATGAATAATTGCATGTTGGCTGAAACAAATGCTACTATTACTTCACTTTTTCACAGTACCATGAAACGTACACAGACACACGCCTTTTTTCCCGAACAGGTACGCAGAGCCTCAATGGGCCGCTTTTCACAGTGGGTTGCACCATCGTGGAATATAAAATAAATAAATAAATGGTGAGCTCATCGCGGCCATTACTTCCCACGACTGACACAACTAACACTTTCTTCCAGTAATAACACATTCCATAATAAGCTAGCAACCAGGAAAAATCTTATACCATCGAATCTTAGTAACAAGTCCGGGTATTCCCTTAGTCGGCTTTTACGACATCCATGGCAGGAGATGGAGGGGTCTATTCTTAGGCCAACCATACAGAATATTCATTAATAGCAGTAAAAAAAATTGTGTTATTTTATACAATAGGGTATGAACTCACCTGCTTGGTTTCCTTGGTTTCAAAGTATGATTGTTCCTCGAGATACACAGCATTTTATACTTAAACGTTATCTTCTAATGATATAGAAAGGAGAATAGGTAATTCTAGATAATTAATTGTACAGTTTTAACTAATCCCCGGGTGGATAAAGCTAGAACTGATAAATTAATACGCGGAAGACTATTTATGATACCTACTGGTTAATTTATGGCACTAGTGTTTACTATTTTCTATGTTCTATTTTAGTTCCAACTCAATGCTCGAGCGAGCCACATACCTAATGTATATCGTAGTGGGATCCTATGTTCATTATTGTATACACCCCTCCATAAAAAACCACTGATGCAGCCTAAGAATACCTTTGCTTCGCAGCCAGTTCTTGAAGTTCATGTTGGGGTAGCTTACACCTATTTGCAGGTGCTAAGCTATGTGCATTTCTCGCTGTGAGTCGATTCCACACTCCAGAGGGTCTGACTTTTTATGATTATCAATATCTATAAAATCGTTGCGTGACTGACAGACTGACTGACTATCAACGCACAGTCTAAACCGTAAGTCCCAGAGATCTGAAACTTGGAGCGTCGTTCCCTTTTTAGTCTAGGCGTGCACTAAGAAATAAATTTCTGACATTCAACCCCTATGGGGGTACAGCGGGGTGTTGAAGTTTGTATGGAAAAACTTAACGCAGTCGAACGTCGCGGGCATTCCCTAGTCTTTTATAAGGGTCGGCAAAAGGTATTTCGGTCCCTGGCGAGAAGTATTGTGAAGTTGAGTGTCGAGTGGTTTAGTTAGTCCGTAAATCGCATGTGGCTGCGTCACTCAATTTCGTGTATGACTGGTCTTTCGAAGTTAACTGGGTTGGGAACCTGCTGGGGCTAAAGCCTGTCGGGTCTGGGCGTTGTGGTACCATAGTAATCATAGTTCCTGATACCCACGAGGTAGGGAATCCTAGTGCGGGATCAGGACTAGTATGTGACAGTAGGGTGGTTTGTTATGTTATAATCTAAAGTAGGTACTCGAGGGCGCAGCAGAGACATATGTCGAGAGCCTCTTTGAAATTTGAAGCCTCCAATGGACACTTTTTTCTTTTTAGCATTTTGTGCCAACTACTAGGTAGGTGCTACTTCCTGCCACTGGTTCTTTCTTGGTCACCCTACGTTACGTCAGTGACTTTTTTTTGCAATTTTGCGCCAGCTCCTCATCTCGAAGGCGTCGGCGCGTCTGCGGTCAGCTGCTTTCTCATCCACGCCTATGTGCAATTACCTCTTTGATAAATTATAGACAGATTATCTACGAATTACCTACATGAAGAGATGGTTTCCGAAGGAAAATGGTGAAACTTGAACCATATAGATTCGTAATTTGTATGCACTTTGAGCATTTCGTATACCTAGCTAGATTTTACTACATTTATATCAGAATATTGTATCTGAAGATCAGATACAACCGTTTTCTTTGCGTTTGACAACAATCTCACCTGAGAGTAAGAATAAGAATAATAAAATCTTTATTGCTCAGCTGTATACATTGAGATGTATAATAGTTCCAACAGCCTGCCCATTTCGAGCGTACAGCTGTATACATTGAGATGTATAATAGTTCCAACAGCCTGCCCATTTCGAGCGTACAGCTGTATACATTGAGATGTATAATAGTTCCAACAGCCTGCCCATTTCGAGCGTACAACTAAAGTGCGAAGTTTAAAAATATAATTAACTAGCTGTAACCCGCGACTTCGTACGCGTAATATTGTTTTATCCATAACTCTGCGTAATAGCACAGACTAATTATGTTTTACACTGTGGTAATAGTATGTTCTAGTTGTTGTAGTAGTAGAATGTTTGGTTTTCCACTTGTGGTATCCTACCTATGCTAATTGTAAGTTAGCGCGCCTCCCCCGAACGTATGCACATTGCCCGCAACCGTCACAAGAATAATTTCTAAACCAGCATCCGATGGTCCGGTGCCCCTTTCCGCACCGCCAGCAAGGCTGCTCCACGCACTGCACATCGCCCGCGGGCGCGGCGGGAGCGCGTGCTCCCGCTGCGCTGGCGCCGCTGCCGACCCCTACGTGGCCCGCGTGCGCTGCGCCTCGTCCAGCCCCCCCTCCCCCCTTCACCCCCCCAAATCAGGTGTCTTTGTGACTTGTAACTCTGATTTAATTGTAGTGAGCGCCATGAACTGTTCCACGCGTCGTAATATCACTTTTTACTCGAAATATCGAATTGTTCGGTTTTACCGAGCGGCATTTTATTCCGATGCACAAAAACACAATAAATAAGCAAGTGGTGGTATTTTTTCGCGGTGTATCTCGTCGCCAGTGGGATTTACAGGTAGGATACCACATTATTATTATTTTATTAAATTAAGGGGTCCCATTTTAACCTTGAGGTCCTGGAATATTTTAATCTCAACAACGACACCGTGACACGACCTTTGAAACGACACCATACTCAAGGTTTTCAATTTAGGGGTCCCATTTTAACCTTGAGGTCCGTAAAATATATCTCAACAACGACTCCGTCAAACGACATTTGAAACGACACCATACTTATGTTTTTCAATTTAGGGGTCACATTATAACGTTGAGGTTCTGAAAATATTTTAATCTCAACAACAACACGTGACACGACCTTTGAAACGACACCATAGTCAAGTTTTTTCAATTTGGGTGTCCCATTTTAATCTTGAGGTCCTGATAATGTTTTTATCTCAACAACGACACCGTGACACGCCCTTTGAAACGACACCATACTCAAGTTTTTCAATTTAGGGGTCCCATTTTAACCTTGAGATCCTGAAAATATGTAATCTCAACAACGACACCGTCAAACGACCTTCTAAACGACACCATACTCAAATTTTTCAATTTAGGGGTCCTATTTTAACCTTTAGGTCCTGAAAATATTTTGATCTTAATGACTTCACCGTGAAACAAACTTTGAAATTGCCGTAATACGCTGAAATCTCGCTAAAACCTAAAGTGTATTTATTTACAAAGAAAATGTTCCCATGCTTTTTTTCAGCAAAATTTCAGGTACTGCTGAAACTTATGTTGGCTGTTTTTATTTAAGGAATTACCTTGTGAATTTTCTTGTTTCTACTACCAACGGTTTCCGAAATACGAAGCATTGTAGTTTTACATTAAAAGCCATTTTGGACCCCTTACAGGGTGAATTTTCAAAAATCCTTTCTTAGTACACCCCTACACCCAAAAAGGAATACATCCTTCAAATTTCATGTGTCTAGGTCCAGCGGTTTAGACTGTGCGTTGCAAAACGCAAAGTGTATACGTTAAAAGCCCTTTTTGAACCCCTAAGAGGGTGAATTTTCCAAATTCCTTTCTAAGTACACCTTTACACCCTAAAAGAAATACACTGTCCAAATTTCAAGTCTCTACAATCAGCGGTTTAGGCAGTGCGTTGTAAAAACTAAAGTTTTTTTATTTTTTTACATAGAAAACGATCCTTTCCATTTTTCAGGAAAATTTCAGGAATTGCTGAAACACGTGTTTATTTATTTTATTTGAGGAATCTTCATGTAAAATTTCAAGGTTCTACTGCTAACGGTTTCTGAAATACAGAGCTTTTTTGTTGTATATTAAAAGCCCATTTTGGACCCCTTAGAGCGGGAGTATCGGAAATTCCTTTCTTAATGCACCCCTAGACCACATAAGGAATGTACCCTCCAAATTTCAGGTCTCTAGGACTTACGGTTTAGGCTGTGCGTTGATTGTCAGTCAGTCAGTCAGTCAGTCAGTCAGTCAGTCACGCAACGATTTTATATATTTTGATTTGCGATCTTCTAAATATTCTTTCTTAATATACTTTAGAAATTAGCCAAGCCTTTACTTTATTTTATAAAAAGCTTACCTGATGGGAAGTGTCGATGTGGTCGAAGATGTAGCACGCTCAGTGGCGGATTTGCCCTAAGGCCCGGTAGGCCCGGGCCTAGGGCGGCCGCCGGCCAGATATTAGGGACAGCCAATCTTGACATAAAAATCACGATTATAACAAGAAATAGTGCCATTTCCAGGGTGTCATAAACTAGTGATTAAAACCTCTTAAATATATAAAGATTTTAAAAAAAACTCGAAATACCTGTTGGTATATTCTAAAGGCTAGCGCATTTCGATACAAGTTGTCAAGAAAGTATATCTATCAAAATATATAAAATCGTTGCGTGACTGACTGACTGACTGACTTACTGACTGACTGACAATCAACGCACAGCCTAAACCGTAAGTCCTAGAGACCTGAAATTTGGAGGGTACATTCCTTATGTGGTCTAAGGGTGCATTAAGAAAGGAATTTCCGATACTCCCGCTCTAAGGGGTCCAAAATGGGCTTTTAATATACAACAAAAAAGCTCTGTATTTCAGAAACCGTTAGCAGTAGAACCTTGAAATTTTACATGAAGATTCCTCAAATAAAATAAATAAACACGTGTTTCAGCAATTCCTGAAATTTTCCTGAAAAATGGAAAGGGATCGTTTTCTATGTAAAAAAATAAAAAAACTTTAGTTTTTACAACGCACAGCCTAAACCGCTGATTGTAGAGACTTGAAATTTGGACAGTGTATTCCTTTTAGGGTGTAAAGGTGTACTTAGAAAGGAATTTGGAAAATTCACCCTCTTAGGGGTTCAAAAAGGGCTTTTAACGTATACACTTTGCGTTTTGCAACGCACAGTCTAAACCGCTGGACCTAGACACATGAAATTTGAAGGATGTATTCCTTTTTGGGTGTAGGGGTGTAATAAAAAAGGATTTTTGAAAATTCACCCTGTAAGGGGTCCAAAATGGCTTTTAATGTAAAACTACAATGCTTCGTATTTCGGAAACCGTTGGTAGTAGAAACAAGAAAATTCACAAGGTAATTCCTTAAATAAAAACAGCCAACATAAGTTTCAGCAGTACCTGAAATTTTGCTGAAAAAAAGCATGGGAACATTTTCTTTGTAAATAAATACACTTTAGGTTTTAGCGAGATTTCAGCGTATTTCGGCAATTTCAAAGTTTGTTTCACGGTGAAGTCATTAAGATCAAAATATTTTCAGGACCTAAAGGTTAAAATAGGACCCTAAATTGAAAAATTTGAGTATGGTGTCGTTTAGAAGGTCGTTTGACGGTGTCGTTGTTGAGATTACATATTTTCAGGATCTCAAGGTTAAAATGGGACCCCTAAATTGAAAAACTTGAGTATGGTGTCGTTTCAAAGGGCGTGTCACGGTGTCGTTGTTGAGATAAAAACATTATCAGGACCTCAAGATTAAAAAGGGACACCCAAATTGAAAAAACTTGACTATGGTGTCGTTTCAAAGGTCGTGTCACGTGTTGTTGTTGAGATTAAAATATTTTCAGAACCTCAACGTTATAATGTGACCCCTAAATTGAAAAACATAAGTATGGTGTCGTTTCAAATGTCGTTTGACGGAGTCGTTGTTGAGATATATTTTACGGACCTCAAGGTTAAAATGGGACCCCTAAATTGAAAACCTTGAGTATGGTGTCGTTTCAAAGGTCGTGTCACGGTGTCGTTGTTGAGATTAAAATATTCCAGGACCTCAAGGTTAAAATGGGACCCCTTAATTTAATAAAATAATAATAATGTGGTATCCTACATGTAAATCCCACTGGCGACGAGATACACCGCGAAAAAATACCACCACTTGCTTATTTATTGTGTTTTTGTGCATCGGAATAAAATGCCGCTCGGTAAAACCGAACAATTCGATATTTCGAGTAAAAAGTGATATTACGACGCGTGGAACAGTTCATGGCGCTCACTACAATTAAATCAGAGTTACAAGTCACAAAGACACCTGATTTGGGGGGGTGAAGGGGGGAGGGGGGGCTGGACGAGGCGCAGCGCACGCGGGCCACGTAGGGGTCGGCAGCGGCACCAGCGCAGCGGGAGCACGCGCTCCCGCCGCGCCCGCGGGCGATGTGCAGTGCGTGGAGCAGCCTTGCTGGCGGTGCGGAAAGGGGCACCGGACCATCGGATGCTGGTTTAGAAATTATTATTGTGACGGTTGCGGGCAATGTGCATACGTTCGGGGGAGGCGCGCTAACTTACAATTAGCATAGGTAGGATACCACAAGTGGAAAACCAAACATTCTACTACTACAACAACTAGAACATACTATTACCACAGTGTAAAACATAATTAGTCTGTGCTATTACGCAGAGTTATGGATAAAACAATATTACGCTTACGAAGTCGCGGGTTACAGCTAGTATACCTATATAAAAAAGAAGTCCACTCACTCACTGACCACTCATCACGAAAGCTCGGAAACTTCTGGGCCGAGAGGTCTGAAATTTGGCACAAGCATTTATTAAGGGGTGTAGGCGCGCACTAAGAAACGATTTTTGAAAATTCGCACCCTAAGGGGTTGAAAAAGGGTGTTAAAGTTTGTATGAAAGTCTACGCGTCGACGAAGTCGCGCGAGCGGGTCAGCTAGTTCATTATAAAGTTTATTATGATGGGTGCTGGTTGAGAAAGGGGCGGCTGGTAATTACTACATGGCCTGAGGCCTAGGGCGGCCAAGATTCAAATCCGCCACTGAGCACCTTCGAGTTGAGAACTCCTATAGATTGTAATTATCGGGGATAACAGACCCTGGCAATGAGTTCCATTCCTTTGCAGTTCTAATGATGAATGCACACCTAAATAGTTTGGTCTAAGCTCTAAGTTCTTTAATAAACTACCTGACCATATTGTTAATTTGTCTGAGAATAAATTTAAGAAAATTGTGAAGACTGTTTTATTAAAAAAGGCTTACTACAAAGTAAAATATTACACAGATGACAAAAGAGCCTGGGAGCTCAGCACATGATTATTAAGACTGCTATATTTTTTATTGTACAACCTACTTTTTGTTTGTGTACCTAACCTAGGTAGGTACTGTATTTTATTTTGTAACTACCATTGTGTCTATTTTATATTTGTTATAAAATTAACTTCATGACATTGTAAAAATGTGCATTTACCTTTTATTTGTAAATCACTTACTTACGAGAAATAAATGATTGATTGATTGATTGATTGGTACGGATAGGTAAGTGGGATTTCCAAGATAAAAGGATGGCATATGACGATGACGACCTCTGTGGCGCGGCTGGCGATGGTTTGCCTGCGACGCAGGAGGTTGCGGGTTCGATTCCCGCCTCGGAACAAATATTTGTGCAATCTGCAGATATTTGTTCAGGGTGTTCTGGGTGTTTTCTATGTATAATAAAAAATATCTATTTATGTATTGTATTATATTAAGTATATCAGTTATCTAGTACCCATAACACAAGCTCTGGCTTAGCTTGGGGCTAGATAATGTTGTGTGAAGTTGTCCAGAATTATTTATTTATTTATTTATTTATTTATATGCTGAGTTGTCCAAAAAGCCTAGCCACCTGAACTGCCTATGTTCAAGGTTTTGCAAATTGAGCCGCCAACTTACAACTTAGCGGTGTTTTGCACGCCTCTCTAAGTCAAGGGCTGGTATAACTTCGGTGTCCTATTTCATAAAACTAAGGCTGAGATAAATACGTTTTTAATGAAAAATATATTTTTCAATACAAGCTTTTAAAATATTTATAAAATTATAAAATTACCGTGTGCTGATCAAAATGAGCCTAAACACGGCCAGTCTATCCATCAAGAAGTTCCGTTGTCCACCTTCCGTTGGCTCCATCATCAGATCTGCTCGCTGTCACCATAATATTGCATTGTCATCGGAACTTGACATGTATGCAAAATATCATCTCAATCGGTTGAGGATAACTGCTTTAAAATTCAGTTGCAAGATTCCATCCGGACAAATAAAGTTAAATAAAAGCTTGTTTTTTTTTAAAATTAGTGATCGTAACCGTGTGCTGGTCAAAATGAGCTTAAACACGGCCAGTCTACTATTATACCTCGAGGAGTTCCGTTGTCCACCTTCCGTCTCCACCGTCAGATCAGCTCGCTGTCACCATTATTGTATTGTCATCGGATCTGGGCCTTATGAGCGTAGTGAGTTGGACGAATTGGCTTTTATACGTAGGTACTTATATTGGTCTTACGATTACTTTCTAAAGGAATGTCGGTATTGTACCTAAAGGGCTGGAAGTCCGGATGGAGGCAAAGCTAGACTCAAGACTGTTCTTCGTGGGATTCTATAGTGGGAGCCCAGCATTGGACGTGTACTGGCTGATGATGATGATGATGATGATGACATGCATGAAGGTAATCTTTTACATACCAGCAAGAATGCAGATATAATTTGTTTATAGTCCAACCACAGCACAACTAATTGTAATGGGTCGTAATCGGAAATAATAAAAGGCTTTATGGTATTGGTTTGTTACTGTTAGCGGTATTGGTTTGGCGACCTCTGTGGCGCGGCGGGCGAAGGTTGGCCTGCGACGCAGGAGGTTGCGGGTTCGATTCCTGCCTCGGAACAAATATTTGTGCGATCGCAGATATTTGTTCAGGGTGTTCTGCGTATTTTCTATTTATAATCAAAAATATCTATCTATGTAATATATTGTATTAAGTATATCAGTTATCTAGTACCCATAACACAAGCTCTGCTTAGCTTGGGGCTAGATAATGTTGTGTGAACTTGTCTAGCTTTATTTTTTATTTCGTTATTTATGTAACTATGTACCTAGATTCGGGTAAAATCTTGCAACTGAATTTAAAAGCAGTTATCCTCAACCCATAGATATTAAATTTTGAATACCTTTCAAGTTCCGATGACAATACAATATTATGGTAACAGCGAGTGGTAACCACAAAGGGGGCGACGCAGTGTAAGCATGCCAAGAAGCTTGAATTTGGGTAGTCATAACTTCATGAAGCATGCCCCCTCTCGATGGGCTGACGATATTCTTAAAGGTTGATGAAGGCGGTTCAAGACCGTTAGACGTCGTGGCATTGTATGAGCCTCCACATGTGAAAATAGGATATTAATACTGCTTACATAGGGACTGCACCTATAATGGACAGCTTTATACCCAGCCAGCGCATTTTATTTATGGAAATCACAATAATTTATTAGAAGAAAAAATTTAGCATAACATACATACATACACTCACGCCTGTTTCCCAGGGGTAGGCAGGACCACGGATTTCCACTTGCTACGATCCTGACACACCTCTTTTGTTTCATTCACTCTCATCACATTCTTCATACATGCTCGTCGGTTAAAGGTACTCTTGAGCTTGACCCAGCCTTTAGTAGTAGTAGAGCTTTTTTGTGAAAGAGTTCGTCCGGGGAAGTACTGCCACCATACCTATTTCTACCGCAAAGCAGTAGTGCTCGCATTGCTGTGTTCTGGTTTGAAGGGTAAGGGTGCCGGTGAAATTACAGGCACATGAGACTTTTCAACTGTCTCCAGTGCAGTGCCACATAGGGTGCGTCCTAGGTGGACGTGACCTATGAGGTAATGCACTGTTCATAGGCAGAGGTTACCGCTTAACATCAGGTGGGCCTCTTGCTTGTTCCGTCATCCAAGTAGGAAAAAAAAAACCTTTTCCAGAACGTCTCCGATCTGGTCTGAATAAGTTCGCTGAGGTCTTCCCCTTCCCCCTGTCCCATTCACGCTCGTCTTATGTACCCGTTTCGTCAATCTACTATCGTCCATCCTTTTTAAATGCCCAAACCATCTAAGCATACCTTTCTCAATCCTAGTCAGTACGTATTCTTTAATTTCACAACGTTCTCTTATCACACTATTTCTTATTCTATCTCTCAAAGTCACACCCACACATACTTCTCAAAGCTCTCATCTCCACTGCATTTATTCTACTTTCATGTTTCTTCTGCCATACCCAACTTTCGCTACCATACATTAGTGTCGGTAACACCCCTCTATGCACGGCCAGTCATGCCTTTTTGGACACATTCCAACTGCTCATAAAGGCGTGAAGTGCCCTATTCACTTGGTTTCCATTCCACCATTCACTCTCCTTTCAATATCATCTTCATGCTTGCCGTCTCTTGTAAACAAAGTTCCCAAATATACAAACTTTTCTCTTGTTCCACTCTTTCTCCACCAATCAAAACATCACATATCGTCATTAGTTCATCTCTTTCAAAAACCATTACTTTCGTCTTAATTACGTTTACTTTCATTCCTTTCCTCTCAAAAATTCATGCGCAATTGTTACCATCTCTTGTAACTCATCCGCGGACGGCGCAAGTATTACTTGGTCGTCGGCGTAGAGAAGACATTTGACGAGTAACTTATTCATTCTTAACCCACATTCTTTCAAATCTCGCAAACAACTGTCCATGAATAGGTTAAACAGCCACGGTGACGCTACACACCCCTGTCTAACACCCTTTTCGATGCTAAACCATTCAGTGTATGACCCGTGTATTCTTACGCAAGCACTGGAATCCTCGTAGAGAGATTTCAGAGCTCGAATGTGGTTCCTGTCTACCCCATACATAGACAGTACCGACCATAGTTCATTCCTCATCACTTTATCGTAGGCCTTTTCCAAATCCACGAAAGCGCAATAGACTTTTCGAGCCTTAGCCAAATTTTTTTCGGTTATGCATCGTAAGGAAAAGACCTGATCCGTACATCCCATACCCTTTCGAAATCCCGCTTGTACATCCCATATTTTCTCATCGGTTTCTTTCACAACTCTTTCAATCAACACCTTTGCATACAGTTTGCCGACGACAATAAATTTAGCATAACATGCTAAATTTTTTAGCATAACATGCTAAATTTATTGTTCTTCTAACGCGACAAAAACCTGGAACCTTTGTTTTATTCAGAAAACCCTGTAACGTGCAAATTGCATCTAAAAATGTAACCCAAAACTTTATAAGTCAGTAAACCTGAAATAAAAAACTTTCATCAATCGTTTTTTAAATGATTACTTATGGCTATGGGATTAGGTTAGCAGTAGGCTCTTAAAATAAAGCAAACACGAAAAATTAGAACAGATCTTGTTTAATTTGCATTTTAATATTAGTTTGGACGTACAAGTTTCTTGATATAAGAGAAAGTCCTGTGTTCTTATTAGTAGTTTACAAAGTTCATAAAAACTAGAAAAACATCAGTCGTGATTTAGAATTAGTTGAGGGTCTCGGGGAGGACGACAGCGGGGGCGGGGATGATGGGGGTGCCGACGATGACGGGCTCCACGACGATGGGCGCGACGACCTGCACGGGCTCCACGACCACGGGGTTGACGACCTGCACGGGCTCCACGACCACGGGGCTGACGACCTGCACGGGCTCCACGACGATGTGGTCGACGACGTTGACGGGGCCGGGCTGGTAGACCTCATCGACGACAACGGGGGCGGGGACGATGACGTCAGCGCCATCAACAATGTTGACGGGTCCGGGGACGATGACCTCCTGGACAGCCTCGGGTGCTACGACGGGGGCAGGGGCGACACCGGACTCAGCCTGGTTCACGATGTTCACAATGATCTGGACGAGCGGAGAGGATCCGGTGGGAATCTCACCAACAATGACGGGAGAGGGCTGCACGGGGGTGGGCTCAGCGACGCCACCAGGGAGGGGGAAGTCGATGATTGCGGGCCCAACAGCGATGGGGGAGGCCTCGATGATTGCGGGTCCTACGGAGATGGGGCTGGTCTCGATGATTGCGGGTCCAACGGAGATGGGGGAGCTCTCGATGATTGCGGGTCCAACGGAGATGGGGCTGGTCTCGACGATAGCGGGTCCGACGGAGATGGGAGCGAAGTCAACGAAAGCGGGTCCGACAGAGATGGGAGAACCATTCTCGTCGACCACGGGGGTGGGTCCGGCTAATCCAGGGGTGACCAGGCTGCGGTGGACGGGTCCAGCGATGGCGACGGCGACGACGGCGGCGAAAGCAATCAGGAATTTCATATTTGCTGTAAAAATATAAGCAAGATTAGTATCTCGGTGAATATGCCTACGAATGCTAGGTCTAGTGTGCTAGGAGCTGCGATCACAGATTATTTCTGTGATAGCAGGCTAGGAGTCTACAAAGACATACCTGATTTTTGTATTTGTTGAATCAAACTATGCTCCGATGATAATACTCCCGTGTTTTATATGAATCCTTATCAGATTATGCAAAAAGTTTGAGATTGTGCACTTTGTCAGCTTACTGGAAATGCTTAGATACCGTGTAGGTACTGCCAAAATATTATGAAAGTACCTAAATAATTTCAGACTTGATTTACCTATCACTTTCGTTAAATTAGGTAGGCACCAACCTACCTTATGGTTTTTTTGGTGTGCAGTAGTGCACGATAGGTTCTAAGATAATTGATGAAAATTTTCAAATGTACCTAACTAATAATACATTAGCATAGAAATATTAAACAAGAAAGTAGCATCAAAATGTACATACATCTTTATACACTCACAGGCACAATTAACCGCCCCCACCTATATATTTCGTCACCCTGATTGCTTATGTTAACTGGGGCTTATGTAATGTTTTTTTTGTTATGTGGGTATTTTAGCAATATACTAAACACTTCGTCGTTTCGTTTCGTATGAGGTAGTGCTGGCCTCTGGTGTCGGAGTTTGTCAAGCCGCCCGAGGGCCTCCCTCTGACATGGCTTATCGACTGCTATTAATCAATAACAGCCGGGACCGACAGCTTAACGTGCCCTCCGAAGCACAGAGCGATGGAAATCCGCACATAACTAAGAAAAGTCATTGGTGCGGAGCCTAGGATCGAACCCGGTATCGTTGGATTCTGAGTTGCACTATTGAACCGTTAGGCTACCATCGCTATACACCAAACACTTATAACCTTCGACCAAAGTAAATTATTTACGTCGATGCTTATAACCATATTTAGATGAATAACTTTGTGTCACCGAAGCCTTTTTGGAATTTAGTCGTTGTTTGAAATTGTTGCAGTTACGTTCCTGTGTTTACATTTCTTGTTATTTTCTGGCATCGTGTGCGAATATTGTTTAATTTGAGTTCTTAGTGTATCATTCATCTTTGGGACTGAAGAAAATGCCTCTCTATGCAAGTGGTGCTGCTAGGGCAGTAGCTTTTGCTGACGCTGGGTATAGCCAACGTCGCATCGCTCATACACTCGGTGTACCTTGAACTACGGTACGGGATGCCATCAGACGCTTTCTAGAGACTGGTTCATACACGAGGAAGCCAGGTCAAGGTCGACATCGGTGCACTTCAGCTTGGGATGACCGCTTTGTTGTACTTAACGTGCTAAGAAATCGCTTTAGCATCGCTACTGAAGCGCGTACACGTGTTTTTGAGGTGAGAAATGTCAGTGAGAGTGAACGTACCATTAGAAGAAGAATGGATAAAAGTAATCTGAGGGCTTTTCATCCAGCTCGCGCTCCACAACTGCTCCCACAGCACCGTAGAGCTAGACTTGCCTTTGCGCGAGAATATGCTGACTTTACTATGGAGGAATGGAAGAACGTACTGTTCTCAGATGAGAGCAGTATAGTCTTAAGAGGCCCAGATGGACGCCAACGTGTATACAGGCGCCAAAATGAACAGTTTACTCCATGCGCAATAACTGAAACCGTGGGTTATCAGGGAGGGTCAATAATGGTTTGGGGAGGCATCTCTTACGAGGCTCGTACCGATCTTGTGGTGTTTGATAGAGGCAGTGTGAACGCTCAAAGATACGTGGAGGAAGTCTTACAAGACCACGTCATACCTTTCGCACCATTTATTGGTGAGAACTTCAGATTAATGCACGAAAATGCTCGTTGCCATACCGCAAGATCTGCCATGCCATCAAGTTTTGCCATGGCCGGCACGCAGTCCCGATCTGAACCCGATTGAGCACATTTGGGACAACCTAAAGAGACGTATCCGAGCAAGAGTACCGGCCCATACGACACTAGGAGAGCTTAAGACAGCTGCGGTATAGAAATGGCACAATATTCCTCAGTCAGATGTTCAAGACATCATGGATGGATTGTCAAACCGGCTCCAAGAAGTAATCAGGGACCGAGGAGGTAACATCCATTATTAAAATTTAAATTGAAAAAAAAATGGTAGATTTTGTTCAAAATTAAACACATTACATTTTCATGCCAATTTATCGCGATGTCGATTTTTTGCCATATTTTTTTTAATAAACGGATTTTTTCAAGACTTTTGTTTATTTATTTTTAATGGTTGCTTTTAACATAGCTTCTATCAAATATGGTCCTAATTTGACGATTACTGTTAGCTGAAAGAAATACAAGTTGGGCGGTTACCACCCGTGAAATACCTACTGATCATTGAGCATAGTTCCAATGGCCATCTCTGATCTTCTTCATCAGTTCCACTTCCCCAAATGACACTTCCTGAAGGCACATGCTTCACTTATTCCTGAAAATACCGAAATCGCTATGTGTGTGTCTATAATATTTGAGGAGTCCCTTCAATTCCTCGTGGATACCATCATCAGTTAATTTTGTGGTTTTTTGAAGTGTTATATAATATGTTTTAATAGTAAGCTTAAATGATAAATAAAAAAGAGATCCAGATCCGGAGTTCTGGCCAGCTGGCATTGTTTACCGACGCTATAGGGAAGCGTTTTCGAAACCAAATCCCCTTGTCGTTAAGTGATAGTTTTAAGTATATCTTTATCTTTATATGTATGTTAGTTGTAAGGTATATATTACTATGGGCCGTTGTCTAGGTACAATGTACATTTTTCACTGTTGCCTGAAATAAATGAATTGAATTGAAAAAAATAACCTTTTCATAAAAGAAAGACGGATCACCTACGGATATATAAGGTAGAAAAAACAAATATGTATCTACACACGAATTGAGAACCTCCTCTTTTATTTGAAGTTGGTTGAAATGAGGCGCACGTGCTTAGAAGTTCTATTACATGTACTATTATTAATTCTGTGGTTCTATCTAATTTCCCTATTGCCTCAGTGACGTCACAGTTGATTTTAAACTAGGTAGGTACCTACATTTATCGTTTTACAACCACTTTATCCTTGATATCAGATATTTAACTAATTTAAAATTCGTACTTTTATCAATTGATTAAGTAAGTACTGGATTTATAATGTGCAATAAACAGCTGTAAATTGTTGTTTTTTATCTTTACCCATCAAACAGAAGTAACGCGTAACAGAGTAGGTATCTAAATAAAATGAAAAATAATAACATATGAACCAGAAAGTAACTTTTGTGAAATAAACATCATGTAAATAAACATCATGTAAATAAACATCATGTAAAAATAAAATAAAAAGAACCTTGTTTCTGCTAGTTTCAAAAACATAAATCTAAACAAACATTTTAGTACTCAATAATTTTACTTATATCTTGTCCAATCTATAGTAGTCGCCTCAGTGGCCTAATCCCCCCCTAAATCCCTCCACACGTCCCTTTTCCTCGCCTTCCTCATCCATTCCGGTTCACATCGTTGTGCAAAAATATCTCGCCACCTCTTATTTGGTCTTGCTTCTTTCCTCTTATATTCCCATGGTATCCACTCTGAATGAAAAATCTCGAATGATAAATCTCGAATAATAAATCTCGAATTAAAAATCTCGAATGATAAATGGATAGGCTTTCTAATTTAGGTCTATATTGAGTTTCGATAAAACTAATCACCTTAACAAACAGCTTGTATCCGCGATTGCTAGGGTTTATGCCGTCTGTTGGAGTAGTTCCTGATCGATCCCTTGGCTATGATCCTGTGGACTTTGATCGCCCTGTTCGATCCCTTAACATTTTTAGGCAACTTTCAAATTCCTGATGCATCCCTTGTCGATTTTCTTAGTGTAAGTTTGCCATGATACCTTTGCAAAAACGAAGTCTATAAAGATAAAATAAAAGTTAAATTGAATCACACACCTAACACACCTAGGCGTAGGTATGTTGTCATAGATAATTGTGAAGAAATATGAAGTAAGGAAAGAAGAAGAAAGAAAGAATATATATTTATTTGTATACAAGAGCTACACAGAAACACAGAAACACTAAGAAACAGATATGAAGGTACTAGGTGTAACTCAAGTAACAAAATGGTTCTGCCTCAGCATGAGTTGGTTGACAGCAAGCTAGCAACCAACGCTGGTCTTCCGGCAGAACCACTTGTTGGCGTTACGGCTAACCACTCGCAACGACTATACACACAACTAACATAAAGAAAACTAATAATAAGAATAAGGTAAAGAAAAGTAAGGTAGGTATGCTCAAATTTCAAAAAAAAAACCACTGACATAATTTTAGAAAAGGTAAGAAAGTTTTTTTTTTACAATAATCATACCAATGAAAAAAAATTAACTTTCCGAAAAGGAAACTTTTACAGAGCACTTGTATCGTGTAAGTGAGAAGAGTTATCCCGGCTATTTTGTAACTAAACCAATGTCGGCGGTTTTTGCCCCACTACATAATACACTTACAAACTAAATCACTTGGATTATTGATCTGTAACATTTTTCCTCCCACTTTCCTGCAATCTGTGGGAGTGATTTCGTGAAGAGGGCCGGAAGTGTGTAACAGGAAGTGCGCATTTTCCGAGAGGTTGATAATATCAGCCATGTTGCTTATTACCAAGGAGGTGAGAGATGTCAGAAGCCCAATTCTCGTAATAAAAAATAGTCAAATTAAAGTTCGGACACAGAATTTCTTTTTCACAGGTTCGGATCACGTTACGATATGGGTTTGATGTCACAAACGTCAAAAATGGTATTCTGCTGACCTGACAATACAACGCGGAATGTGATTATATCGAAATGTGACTGTAACTTGAATGTTTCAAAGTTCTGAGAATTATTTCTTTCACTCTTTACTATTATTATATAGCACTATCCTACTCTAATATATGGGCACAAGAACCGAAATTAGATTATATTGTTGTTATGAGGGAGCAAAATACAAATTTTTCAGTCAAAATTGACTGAAAAAAAAAACTCGTTTCGGTCAACTTGCAGTGTGCCTATAAATAAATAAGAGAATTGGGCTTCAGATGTTAGAACTGTAAGGCTCGCTCGGTTTGTTTTACATGTAAAACAAAACGAGCGAGCCTTATAGGAAAGTGGGAGGAAAGATGTTGCAGATCAATAATCCATGTGATTTAGTTTGTAAGTGTTTATTTATTTATTTATTTATTTATTTATTTATTTATTTATTTATTTATTTATTTATTTATTTATTTATTTATTTATTTATTTATTTATTTATTTATTTATTTATTTATTTATTAGAGTCACCAACATAGTACGAATAAAAAAAACCAATAATTTTTGAAATCGTCACGGTAGTTTTTGAGTTTAATAAGTAGTGGGGCAATAAACGCCTACATTGGTTTAATTACATAATAGCCGGGATAACACACTTCTCCTTACATCACATTTCTTCACAATTATCTATGACTGGGACTCTACCTAACACAGGGAGACATATTTTAGGGTTCCGTACCCAAGGGGTGAGAAAGACCCTATTACTAAGACTCCGCTGTCCGTCTGTCCGTCTGTCACCAGGCTGTACCTATCTCATGAACCGTGATAGTTAGCTAGACAGTTGAAATTTTCACAGATGATGTATTTACAACAACAAATATTAAAAAACAAAATAAAATAAATATTTAAGGGGGCTCCCATACAATAAACGTGTTTTTTTGCAGTTTTATAGATAATGGTACGGAACCCTTCATGCGCGAGTCCTACTCGCACTTGGCCGGTTTTTTATATTTATGCAAACGGATCGACTTAGATTTAGGTCGCTCGTTGTAGATAATATTGTGTTGTTAAGTTTACAGGGTCTTGGCATATATTATATACCTACCAACCTAACCTCGGGGTACCTTGACCCGAGTTGGATCGAGAAAAAGGTACCTAGAAAACACAGGCTTTTTTATTGGATACTAGCGACTCGTCCTGGCTTCGCACGGGTAGTTTCAGGATGAAAAACAGCCCCCCCCCTCCTATCCCCCCCCCCCCTGGTAGCCTATGTCACTCATGGTGAATGTAGCTTTCTAATGGTGAAATAATTTTTGAAATCGGCACGGTAGTTTTTGAGTTTATTCATTACAAACATACACACAAAAATACAAATCTTTCCTCTTTATAATATTATAGTGTAATTAATTTGTAGTGCAGATGTAGATAGAGATGTGGAATGTAGATGTGTTTAGTAGTAGTAGAGCATTTTTGTGAAAGTGTTCGTCCGGGGAAGTACTACCACCATACCTATTTCTGCCGCAAAGCAGTAGTGCTCGCATTGCTGTGTTCCGGTTTGAAGGGTAAAGGTGCCGGGGAAATTACAGGCACATGAGACTTTTCATCTTCATTCTCAGGGTGGCGGGCGCAGTGCAATGCCACATAGGGTGCGTCGCGCGTGACCTATATGAGGTAATGCACTGTTCATAGGCAGAGGTTACCGCTTAACATCAGGTGGGCCATCTGCTTGATCCGTCATTCAAGTAGTATAAAAAAACTTTTACATCTTTAATATTAATTTATAGATGCAATAATTTCTAATCAATCACAAAAATTGATAACAATTTGTATAAAAACGAGACTGAAATCGATATCATCATAGTCGCTTGTACGACACGGGCAAAAAAGTAAGTAAACACCACTACCATTTGCAAAACGGCTCCTTTATTGCTTAGTTTGTTGTTTCAAGACTAATTTCAGTTGTTTACAATTTCAGCACCTATTAGCACCATGAAATTCTTCGTCGCTATTGCCCTGATCGCCGCCGTGGCTTCGGCCGGCGTGATCAAGCCCACGCAGCTGAGCGGAGAGCTCGCAGAGATCCAGCAGATCGTGGCCGCCATCAACAGCCCCAGCACCGACCCCGCCACCGCCGCCGCGCTCGAGGCGATGCTCCTCGACGTCATGGGAGTCACCCCCGTCCAGGTCGTAGAGGTGGCCCAGCCTTCCCCCATCGCCGTCGGACCCGCCATCGTTGAGGCCTCCCCCATCGCCGTCGGACCCGCCTTCGTGGACTTCCCCCTCCCTGACGGAGGCGTCGTCACCGCCGAGGAGCCCACCCTCACTCCCGTCGCCGTGGTCGCGCCCTCCCCCGCCGTGGTCGCGCCCGTCACCTCCGAGAACGCTCCCCTCGTCCAGATCATCCTGAACATCAACCAGCAAGCCGGCACCGTCGAGTCTGTGGTCGGTCCCTCCCCCGTAGTGGCCCCCGAGGCCGTCCAGGAGGTCATCGTCCCCGGACCCGTCAACATTGTTGATGGCGCTGATGTCATCATCCCCGCCCCCGTTGTCGTCGATGGGGTTATCGTCCCCGGACCCGTCAACATTGTTGATGGCGCTGACGTCATCGTCCCCGCCCCCGTTGTCGTCGATGAGGTCTACCAGCCCGGCCCCGTCAACGTTGTCGACCACATCGTCGTGGAGCCCGTGCAGGTCGTCAGCCCCGTGGTCGTGGAGCCCGTGCAGGTAGTCGCGCCCATCGTCGTGGAGCCCGTCATCGTCGGCACCCCCATCATCCCCGCTCCCGCTGTTGTTCTCCCCGAGACCCTCAACTAAACATCTCCAACGACTATGACTTAAAAATTGTATCTATAAAATGTGTTTCACAGGAGATACAATAAAATGTTATACCGTAATTCTCTTGTTTGTCATTCTTCTTTTAAACTGTGATAAACCCACTAATAACACTTCAACACAAATAAACAAAACAAAATTAAAGGTCAAGGTCATCATCAGCCCACACTAGTCCACTGCTTGCACATAGGCCACTCCCCATACGCGCCACTTAGCCCGGTGTTCGGCTCTTCTCATCCACTCCTCCCCGCCACCTCTAGGCCTCTCGCCGTGGTCATCGCGTCAAGACGCGGTCTACACTCAAGAACTCGCTTACCCCAACGGTTGTCGGTTCTTCGACATATATGACCAGCCCATTGCCACTTCAGCTTGCTAATCCGGTGGGCCATGTCAATGACTTTAGTTCTTTAGTTCTATACCACAATGCCTAAAGTCTTCAATCACTATGTCCTACCAGTAATGACCTATGGTGCCGAGACGTGGACACTCACGGTAGGGATAATCCACCAGTTCAAGGTTGCACAGCGAGCTATGAATCGGGCTAAACTCGGAGTTTCTCTGAAAGATAAAATCTGAAATGAGATTACCCGAAGGTCAAGGTGCACTTAGGGAATACTCAGGTAGTTCTATAAACAGCAGATGATTAGGTATGCTATGCAGGAGAAAAAAACCTGGTCAAATGCATGTCAGGTCACTCAAAAGGTACAGGTCACTCAAAAGGTAGGGTTCCCTAGCCGTGCGTTATGAATAGTAAGAAACAGTTTATTAGGGCTTCGGGGACTAAGCCGCAGGCGCCGTCGACCATCTGTCTGTCTGTCTGTATTCTGTCATAGGATATATCTCGGCACCCGCAAGAACCATGAAGCCAGTTGACATTTTAACAGATTATGGCCATGAACCCTGAGCAAATCGGGATCTTGTTATGAAAACTTTTATAGTTATGTGTTGCTGACTTGAAAACAAAAGTTAAGAAGTGAGACATGCAACAGGACATAGGTTCTTACAGCTAGCAGAACTAACAAGCGTTGAACGGAATAAAGGTTCAAGGTATTGTAATGATTCAGCCTTATTAGTCTGACTTACAAGAACCTCTTAGGTTGTTTCAAGAATTAAAACACAAGTACTATATTAGAATAGAGACTTTATTTTAAATTTGAATATTGAAGGAACGGTATGAAACGAAATGTCAGTAGTGGCAGTCAGATTTGTGAGCCCGAAGAAAAAGTAACACGCGGGAGCGCTGCCGGACTAGCCTGAAAAAGTGATTAAACCAGGAGATAGTGAAATGATTGATTGCGCCTTGGGCAACTCTCTATCAGGACCAGAGAGCTGTTTCAAATGGAAATCGCAAACTTAACTGCTTTGCGTCGCTGACGAAGTCTTGGGAATGGTGACAAGGCGGACCTCAGAAGATAGAATCGCGTACCTAGATCAGATTGGGCATCCTAGGCTGTATTATGGCTTCCGTTTTAAAGGCCTGCAGTAGCCCACGACTTTGCTTTTGCTAGGGGCGGAGGAGAGGATGTTTTTCAGCAAGCGCATCATGTCATTGTGACACTCTTAATTATCTGCCTCTAGTGAAAACGATATCGTTCACGGTGGTACTTGGGACATGTCTTAGGCTCTCCGTCCAGGCCTGACATCCCTGGCCATGGCCTTTGGCCATGTCCCTTCCTAATTTCTCTAGAATAGGTATCTCAGCATTGCACTTCGCTGAGAGACAAACACAATTTCCTTGCACATAAATGTGAGCTCGCATGCTCTAGATTTGCCACTTACACACCCAGAATAGATAGGTATATGAGGTACATTATAGGTCTTCATCAGTATTAGAGCGTTTCTTCGACCAGGTTACTGCTTGGCACTTCTTATAACCCTAGGGAATAAGCTAGTACTCTGACATTCACACAATACAAGCACAAATAACTAAAAAGACAAGCAAATGCAAGCTTGGCTAAATAAAAACACTTCTAGCTAGGAAAATTAGCTAGGCTACATATCCGGGCGCGAAACTGCTTTGAAAACCTAAATAATTCACTTTGAGTCTCCAAGTTAGAGCCGAGAGGCTGGTTCTAATATTGGCTATCGCTAGTTTAAACCCATATCAGCCATGCCGAGCAGTGCTGTTGGACCCTCCTGTTAAGATATACAGGACTCCGTAAAACCTTGGGGCCTTGAACTTAAAGGACGAAAGTCCTAGGGCCCTATGAAAACAGTTTCTTGACTTTATTTCGGAGATTCCCTGCCTTAAATATTAGATAATATATCTTCATAACCTAACATGCTAAGAACTGAAATCTATTATGTTGTACTGTAAACGGGAGGAATTCCTGTGAAACCTGGCTCTACGGGCGTCAAATGAGTCTTCAATCCATAGTCGAAAGGCTATTCTAATATTGGCTATCGCTAGTTTAAACCCATCCCAGCCATGCTGAGCAGTGCTGTTGGACCCTCCTGTTAAGATATACAGGACTCCGTAAAACCTTGGGACCTTGAACTTAAAGGACGAAAGTCCTAGGGCCCTATCAGAATAGCTTCTTGACTTTATTTGGGAGTTTCCCCGCCTTAATTATTCTTTGAGGATTCAGAGAGACGCTTACGAGCAGTGATTTGCAGGAATAACACCTGATCTTCGAATTAACCTTAAATTTCTTTGAGACTTTATTCTCTACTACTTCTCTCCAGTGAGATCTTAGTTCACGTATTTTTACAGTATTAGGACATTCGAGGGTTTATAGAGATCCTTGGGGAGAACTTAGAAAAGCTTTCCTCTTTTCTCTCTTTGAAGGTAGAGATTATACGTACAGACTTACTATAGAATTTATTAATAATGTAAATTCCCTATAATGCAGAGGAGACCTGATCAAGTATATGTGCTGAGGGTCACTGAGAAGCGCGTAGGAGGTGCGCCCTCTTTACTGCAAAACCAAATTATTTTGTTCCATTTCGAAGATTTTCCTTAAAGAACTGAGTTACTGCTAAGATTTCACAACGTAGAGTCCTTTCCATAAAGATGATCACGCCGGCCAATGCATTTAGTTCATATCATAAAATCTCCCTAGGGAAATACGGTTTTTGAAGGGGAGGGTTCTTACAGTATCGAGTGGTGACCAAGAAACAAACGACGCAGTGCTGTGGAAGGGAGGCCTCCACTTGATGCACAAGGTTGCAAGAAGTCGGTAAAGAAGACCCTTCGTCGTGGCATTCTCTCGAGGAATAAAGTCCAGCAGTGGACTTCTGCAGCAACCTGCTGAACCTTTCACCTGCAGGGTGAAAATTACTATTTTAGGTTCCAACATTTTGTACGTACGGGACATAATTGAGAAACCTCTAATTGATTTTAAAATACCCACCTATTCAATCAGATCGGTAGTACGTACGTAAAAAACTGCCTCCCTCTCAGTACCACCATCATCGGAATCATTATCATCATCATCATCAGTAGCCGTTAGTTACTGCTCCCGTCCACTGCCTCCCGTAGAATGCATTCTACGCAATGGCGGAATTGCAATGGAATCCATTGCAATGGAGGAATTTGCCTTAATCACGAGGTTGTAGTCAGTTTGATGATCGCAGTAGGTATGAGTTTTAAATACTCAGGCGGATGCGGATGCCCTGAGACGGCTTTTATGACATCCAGTGTAGGAGACGAGATATCTTTTCTGAGACACCTGGACACATAGATAGATAGATAGATAGATAACACTTTATTGCACACCACAAAAATAAAAAATAACATTAAAAAACAATCAGAAAAATGTACCTATGGAAGTACAATGGGCGGTCTTATCGCTGAGAGCGATCTCTTCCAGACAACCTTGGGATGGACTGGAATTGACGAGAACGATAAAGGACGGTGGTGTAGATCAAATAAATAAATAAATAAAAGTATACGTATACATACAATCTAACTTATAATAACATAAATATATAATATAACCACACAAAATATACTAAATAAATAAATAAAAATATCTGTACATATTACTAGAATCAAGGCACATCAAGGCTATAGTGCTACTTACCTCACCTACGTTTATGAAAAATAGAAAACCTTTTTCGTGGCTGAATGGCAGGTCAGCCCAGGTATGAGTTTCGGTGGGCGGGTCTGTGTTTATCCATTATAGTTGCTGCGGCCTAACTGCGGTTTTGGATAAATGCAGGCCTGCCTTGCCCGCTCAAGAGTGAGCTGGCAAGGAGGCGAATGGTCTTGGGAGGAGCGCGGGTCGCTGAGATCCCCAAGGCAAGTCTGATGGTCATCCTTCACGTGGTTGCTGCCTGTTTTTGGTCTATTTTTTCTGAAATAGACGTAACTGAAACCATCAGGCGCCTTCACGGTCCACTAGGGACCGTGTTGGTGTAATAGGTGGTCACTGAACTGTTGATGAGGTGTCGTTTCGCTCTGTTCCCGCGAGCCGGCTGTATGGGTCAGTTTTCTTGCGGGATTCTGGGTGGGGTGGCACCTCGTTGGTGGTTTGGTGGGTAGGTAGGTAGGTAGGTACCCCTGTTTGCGACTGGCAGTGAACTCATAACCCTCGTGAGTTTGCTTCCACTTGCAAACGGGGAGGCGTTTCCTTCGTATCCTCTACTCGAGTTACATCTGGAGGATACGACGGAGGGAAGGCAGGCGGTCTCTCTCCAGATCACTGCATGGCAGATCTCTGCAGTGAAAGGGAAAGAGACCGCCAACGGGATGGAGTGTTGGGGTTAGGGCGGTGGTGTGTTGGCTCTCTAACTTGCGAGGAGTTGGAGAGTGGGCCGACCATCGCCCTGACCGCAACCTTAGGCGTTCCCCCTATATTTGGGGCGGGAAGGCAGCTGGCCCTCCGCGTGCCCCTCTGATTAGCAGAGGGCACAGTGAAGGGGCCGGTCAGAGGTGCCCGATGGGCCAGGTGGAGTATGGGTATGGTATGGGGTATGGGGGACAAACAACAGGACCATCAGTCTCTTGAGCTTTGGTTCTCGTCTACTACATGTTACCTGGATGTATCGGTCTTGACGACTAGCGCACTACTCTTTTGGATTGGGTGCTGTTCAGATGATCACCTGTGCCTGGATAACGCCTCTGGAGACGGAAAATGGAGAACCCCCAAAATTGGGCTGATATAAGGCAAAGTAAACCATTCTGATGGTCCCACGGTCCGCGACATGCCTCAAGGTCTTAAATATATAGATCAACTTGCGCAGCCTAGTGAACTAAACATCAATATGTGGCTTGAAACTTGTGTCTGGTCTATAGTAACACCAAGATAATTGAGTTACTTCGTAGAAGAGAGGGGCAGGAACAGTTGTTGGTTCCCGAACTACATGAGTGAGCTGTAAGGGACATAGAACTAGATGGAAGGAGATTGGAACGGAAGGCAAAAGTGAAGTATTTGGATTTTGAAATATTCAGTGTCAAAACGTTACTCTGAAGCCAAGAGCCAAGAGCCTTATTATTAAAGCCAATTTGCGCGTTGTCTAAAACGTCTTCCCAGCTACCACCGGAGAAGAAAAGAACTGTATCATCTGCAAATTTTACCATTTTGGAGTTGCATTTTGCAAAGACCATTTATAACACCGGTTGGTGATTTTGAGTCTATGGTACCTACTTTTTGGACTAACCCAATAACTTATTTCTAAACCAATGTTCAAAACATTTGATAAATTCTGCACTCACTCCTAAAATATTTTACGAAATTACTTTAAACGATACTGATCACGACGGGACTACGGTGCTTATTGGCGGGTTTATCACAGTTTAAAAGAAGAATGAGAAACAAAATAATACGGAATAACATTTTACTGTATCTCCTGTGAAACACATTTTATAGATACAATTTTTAAGTCATAGTCGTTGGAGATGTTTAGTTGAGTGTCTCGGGGAGGACGACAGCGGGGGCGGGGATGATGGGGGTGCCGACGATGACGGGCTCCACGACGATGGGCGCGACGACCTGCACGGGCTCCACGACCACGGGGTTGACGACCTGCACGGGCTCCACGACCACGGGGTTGACGACCTGCACGGGCTCCACGACGATGTGGTCGACCACGTTGACGGGGCCGGGCTGGTAGACCTCATCGACGACAACGGGGGCGGGGATGATGACGTCGGCGCTCTCGACGACGTTGACGGGTCCGGGGACGATGACCTCCTGGACGGCTTCGGGGGCCACTACGGGGGAGGGGGTGACCACAGACCCAGCGGAGGCCTGGTTGATGTTCAGGATGATCTGGACGAGGGGAGTGCTGTCGGTGGCGACGGGCGCGACCACGGCGGGGGAGGGCGCGACAACGGCGACGGGAGTGACGGTGGGCTCCTCGGCGGTGACGACGCCTCCGTCAGGGAGGGGGAAGTCCACGAAGGCGGGTCCGACGGCGATGGGGGAGGCCTCGACGATAGCGGGTCCGACGGCGATGGGGGAAGGCTGGGCCACCTCTACGACCTGGACGGGTTGGACTCCCATGACGTCGAGGAGCATCGCCTCGAGCGCGGCGGCAGTGGCGGGGTCGGTGCTGGGGCTGTTGATGGCGGCCACGATCTGCTGGATCTCTGCGAGCTCGCCGCTCAGCTGCGTGGGCTTGATCACGCCGGCCGAAGCCACGGCGGCGATCAGGGCAATAGCGACGAGGAATTTCATGGTGCTAATAGGTGCTGAAATTGTAAACAACTGAAATTAGTCTTGAAACAACAAACTAAGCAATAAAGGCGCCGTTTTATAAATGGTAGTGGTGTTTACTTACTTTTTTGCCCGTGTCGTACAAGCGACTATGATGATATGGGTTTTAGTTTCGGTTTTATACAAATTGTTATCAATTTTTGTGATTGAAATTGATTAGAAATTATTGCATCTAATAAATTGAGATAACGTTATAACGTTTCTATATCTTTAGAAGAAGGCCGCTTGCTTGCTATACCTTATATCTAGCGGATCTAGGTACCAAACCTTACCTACGAACCAACGTCACGGACAAATCTATCGTCCAGGCGTCTAGGTAGGGTAAGAATCTATTTGTCCTCAAATAAGTAGTTTTTTTTTTTTTTTTTTTATACTACTTGGATTACTGATCAAGCAAGAGGCCCACCTGATGTTAAGCGGTAACCTCTGCCTATGAACAGTGCATTACCTCATAGATCACGTCCACCTAGGACGCAACCTATGTGGCATTGCACTGCGCCCGCCACCCTGAGACATAAAGATGAAAAGACTCATGTGCCTGTAATTTCACCGGCACCCTTACCCTTCAAACCGGAACACAGCAATGTGAGCACTACTGCTTTGCGGCAGAAATAGGTATGGTGGTAGTACTTCCCCGGACGAACTCTTTCACAAAAAAGCTCTACTACTACTGGTCACGTTAAGGTGATTGCTTCACCCTTGCGGCGCGAAATTCAATTTTTTTAGTGTTTTTTGCCCATTACAGCTCATTAACACTTCTTCAGATAGCAAAAGTTGAGTTCGCGAGAACTAGGACACTTAACACACATGTTTTAATTTATAGTATCTCATAAATATCATTAGTTTAGCTACGATGCCCCTAAACAAAACAAAAACACTGTAAAAATGTGTTTAGGGGGTATCTTAACTAAACTGACACAGCGTCGTCTAGCTGCGATTGCTATAGGGGCACACACCTATAAACGGCTCCTGTTGGCTAATTGTTAATGCTTGTTCAGTTTTGAGTTATTATTTATTATTGTTATTCCAAAATTAAGAAAATAATAGTAAAAAAAAATAGTAAAATAAATGTATGTATGTATGTTTTTAAATAGTAAAAATATCAACAAAATAAGTTAATAAAAAAAAAAAAAAAAAAAAATTGCAAAGTTCAAATCTTGCCATGGACGCTCATGATCTTAGCTACGACACTGGTGGGATACCTATACTGTCACAATAAGTGGACAAATAGCCATGGCCTCTGTCTGGGTGGACTCGCTAGGGAAAGAGCTTAACTGATTCCAAATCAAGCTAACATCACCCTACCAATACCACCAACTGCGGAAAACAAAAACAAACTAAGATTGCATTCGGACCAAAGGCTATGGAAACGAAGAGCGGACATGCATTTAACATCAATGTTGCAAAAAAGTAACGATTCATCATCATCATTATCAGCCTTTGGCCTATAGGAACTTCACCATCTGATCCCACCATCTCCTTTTCATCATATCCTGAAAAATAAATAAATAAATAGACAGTAATAAATCGGCAGAAATAGGTACGGGGGTAGTACTTCACAAAAAATCTATATAATATACTTAGCTATATAGCTATATAAGCTAGCTATATTCCTAGCGTTGAAGGCCTAATAGACGTCATCAGGAACCCATCGGTTGAGAGAATTCCGGCAGTTTGTGGAAATGCTGATGTTGCTGCATATTGATTGAGAAAGAACACACTTCATTCCCCTTTTTTAAATCAGTCAAGGTGAGAGCATGCTGCATTTTTATGAGCATCATTTGCATGAGACCGTATCGTTTCAACTGGGGGCAACTCTTTGAGTTTAATACGGCCTGTTTCCCAAACGCTACCCTATCAACCACATCGTCAATCGCGAATATGTTGCTGAGACTCTTGAGACTAACTACATAGCCTACATAGGTACCTGAATTGACCACCGCAGTGAAGGACCAGAGTGGTCGTTTGACCCTATAACAAAAGTATATTATTTCAAACAGTCGTAATAAGCGTACTTGATAATGAAGGGTAACTATTTTTCTTGGGCGCCCCACGCGGCACTGGAAAGAACTTCAGATCAGACAACAAGGTAAGATTGCCCTGGCAGTGCCTTTGTCAGGAATGGCAGCCCTTTATTCCATACACGGTGTTCAACATTCCAATCTATTTAGACTGTAATCACCAACATGCTCGCTATCAAGAAATTGTTACCGTAAACCGTTGTTACTTTAGTAAACTTTTAAATTCATACCACTGTAACTTTTTAAATACTTACCTAATGCCGTATAAAATTAATTTAAAAAACAGAAAAATACTTTTTTTTCTTCTTTTGATTTTCTTTATTTGGAAGCAAAAAATCATTAATAATAAATGAGAAAAAAATATTATAGGTGTGATCAAAATTAAACGGAGAGAAAGTTACTTTGATACCCCTATTTTTATACAACCATTTTTCCTAAAGAAGGAAAAAATAACAGAGAACGGAATCAAAAGTTACAAGGGATTTTCATGTTTTGAGGTAACTTTGATCAAACAAAAATAACACGTTTATTTCGGAATCAACAAATTTGGTTAATAAAGTTTTTTTTTTTTTTTTAAACTTTATTAACTATTATTTAGTTAATAAAGTTTAAAAAAAAAAAAACGTTTCATGTATTATTTATCACCATAATCATAATTCACAATAAAATCAAAAAAAGCGGCCAAGTGCGAGTCAGACTCGCCCATGAAGGGTTCCGTAGCAGCAAGTAACATTATATAAAAGTTCTTGGATGGATTACGATTTATGACGTATTAAAAAAAACTACTTGCTAGATCTCGTTCAAACCAATTTTGGTTGGAAGTTAACATTTTTTTTTTAATTTATTTATTTCATACACAATAATATATATTAAGTACACAGTTATAATTATAATATAGTACCCTATAACCTCATGGTAATGTACATCATATTTTTTCTTAGTTTTATAATTCTCTTATTTTAGAAGTTATGGGGGGGGGGGGGGGGGGGGGGAACCACACTTTTTACCACTTTGGAACTGTCTCTCGCGCAAACTATTCAGTTTAGAAAAAAAATAATTAGAAACCTTAATATCATTTTTGAAGACCTATCCATAGATACACTAGACGTATGGGTTTGATGTTTTTTTTTTTTAGTTTTAGTTCTACGTATGTGGAACCCCAAAAATAAAAAACTACTTACTAGATCTCGTTCAAACCAATTTTCAGTGGAAGTTTATATGGAAATGCACATAACTACTCTACTCTAGAAGTTGGAGCTAGTAGCATGCCCTGAGTGAGACAACTTGTTGGATTCTGAAGTCTGACAAGGAACCCTTATAGTACCGCCATGTCCGTCTGCCTGTCTGACACTTCCGAAGTCAGAGTGGTTTTACTCATTGACTATAGGCACCTAACTATCTAGGTACCATGCTGAAATTTTGCACGATAAAACAAATTGGTGACGCTAAATTAGGTAGGAACCTACCGCAAAATTTCAGCCTCAAGTCTCATGTGCCTGCCTATCTAGCCTTACACCCATATTATACAAGTCTATGCTTACACCCCTAAAAACACAGCAATGTGAGCTTACTGCTTTGCGGCAGAAAGAGGTGGTGGTAGGTACTTCCCCGGAATAACGAAGAACTATATCACAAAAAAAGCGGCTAAGTGCGTGTCGGACTCGCCCATGAAGGGTTCCGTAGCAGCAAGTAACATAATATAAAAGTTCTTGGATGGATTACGATTAATGACGTATTTAAAAAAAACTACTTACTAGATCTCGTTCAAACCAATTTTGAGTGAAAGTTTACATGGTAATGTAGATTATATTTTTTTTAGTTTTATCATTCTCTTATTTTAGAAGTTATGGGGGGGGGGGGGGGGACACACACACACACACTTTTTACCACTTTGGAAGTGTCTCTCGCGCAAACTATTCAGTTAAACTAGTCAGTCAAAAATTATATTCGAAACTTCAACATCATTTTTGAAGACCTATCCATAGATACCCCACACGTATGGTTATGATGAAAAAAAGTTTTTTGAGTTTCAGTTCTAAGTATGGGGAACCCCAAAAATAAAAAACTACTTACTAGATATCGTTCAAACCAATTTTGAGTGAAAGTTTACATGGTTTATCATATATTTTTTTAGTTTTATCATTCCCTTATTTTAGAAGTTACGGGGGGCGGGGGACACACTTTTTACCACTTTGGAAGTGTCCCTCGCGCAAACTATTCAGTTTAGAAAAAAATGATATTAGAAACCTCAATGGAAGACCTATCCATAGATAACCCACACGTATACGTTAGATGAAAAAAAAAATTGAGTTTCAGTTCTAAGTATGGGGAACCCCATAAATAATTGTTTTTTTTCAATTTTTGTGTAAAAATCTTAATGCGGTTCACAGAATACGTCTACCTACCAAGTTTCAACAGTATAGCTCTTATAGTTTCGGAAAAAAAGGCTGTGACATACACGGACAGACAGACAGACAGACAGACAGACATGACGAATCCATAAGGGTTCCTTGTCTTTGACTACGGAACCCTAAAAAAGAGATTCACTATAAACTCCAATTCCGCTCGGAAGTACTTACCGCGCAGCCTCGAACCACCTTCGGCAACGGCCGTTCCAGAACGTTGCCGGTGTATTTTTTTTAATGACGTGACTAACTTCTTAACTTATGTTCTCGGCATGACGACGAACCTAACAAAATCAAAAAATATTTGTATTTAATTAGACAAAAATCCCAGAGTATGCCCAATAACGATTCTTCGTGGGGTGAGATTGAACAATTATTAATGTCACCCATTGAAGCGATCAAAGATACCCCTTGTCAAGTAATGTCACCTATAAAATTGGCTCATTTTTATTATTTATGCTCCACTGCAAAATATACCTAATGGTGGAGTGAGAGTCCGATAATGTCCTGACAAGGTAGATTGCACGAAAATCACGTCACTACAATACTTGACTAGTTAGTCTTGAAGTTATTCAAGCATAAAAAACCGTTAAAACTCAATACTCACATATTTATCTATTTTCGTACATTTCATTCTGTTTATTCGTTTCTCGTTTGAGCTTATACAGAGAGCAAGGATCATTCATGCCAACATACAAAAAAAAACTTCGGTTGCTTTCAGAAACCGCATAATTAGAGCTTAAAAATAAAACGAAGTTTTTGTCAATGTTACCCCGAGATTCAAAGTACGGTACGGTACGGTTTACGGTATAAGAAATTGTTATGTGTTACAAGATTGTTTATCTAATCTTTGGGGATGAATGTGCAATGGCAAAGAAAAAGGCAGTCTAAGCTGTGGACAGAACACTAACGGACATTCGGCGCGAAGAAAGGCCAAAGGGGAACGTCACACTAATCTTTTCAGGGAAAAAAAGCCGGTTAAACTCTACCGGTTATAAGTCGAGATACTAGAGCCAATGAAATCAAAGCATCACTGAAGCGTTCGCCCCTCTAGCCTCATCTCGTTCATCACTTCGGTAGCTCTTCATTTAGTCACAGATCTTTAACGACTCATAGAGAAGCGTTTTCGCAGCTATTAGGCATCTCATTTTCAGAAAAACTCTTCTTACAAATTTGTAACAATAGATCTAGATTCTAGATGTAACGCTGATAATTCGTTCATGACATCCAGGCGGCCCTGGAGTTATTTAGTAGTTTATTGGCCACGAGATTGGAACTCATGGCGACAAGCGTGCGGAACGCGAATTTGAAATTCGTAGCTGTGCAGTGAGGCACGTCTACTTGCAAGTGCACTCAACACTGCATTATAAAATGGGTGCTAATTAACACAAAATCTACATGTAATACTTGCATTTGTAGGGTAGTAACTATTTTAGGGTTGTAACTATTTCTCCTTTAGGTAATAGGTATAGAAAACGATATACATACTTATATTTATTTACATAGGTAGGTACGTAATCCTACGCCCTATAAATGGAATACACCCTCCAATTTTGTCTCTAGGTTCAGCGGTTTTGGCTCGGGTAACGATGAATCAATAAGCAATTTTATTTTTATGATGACCCTTCAAATAAGGGTCAGTAATGTAGAGCAGAAACAACAAAGGACCAAGAATTATGCCTCAGGGAACACCGTATTGTTTTTTCGGATCTATAATATGTTCTCGTGTCGGCATCAAGGGGATGAATAAGTAACACATATTTAACTGAAAAAGTTCTAAGATCCTACCCGTTCTACCTACCGGTCCTATGATTGAAATCGATGTTTTTAAATTACGACAGGTAAGTATCTTTTTAACCCCCGACGCAAAAACGGCGGGGTGTTTGTTTGACGTGTGTGTGTGTGTGTGTGTCTGTATGTCGCATCGAACTCCCGAATGGATGAACCGATTTCGATTTTTTTTATTGTTTGAAAGGTGAATTCGTCGGGGGGTTTGATCAAAATCTGTTCAGCCGTATCATTGCGTCGAGGTCTTTTTTAATTTATACAAAAATAATTTATTTGTTACATGCTTTGCTTCTATCTGGATTCTGTGGAGTAGGTAGGTACCTAACTCCAAGAGTGTGACAATCTGGTGTGAACACGAGTTCCCGCAATTTCGCCATTTCGCCAAATCTTGACTTGTATTGTATGTACCTATATACGATATCGTATAATTGTATCGGTAACGATATTGTATTGAAACCAACGATATATTAACAATGTCTCTGATTGAAACAGTTCCTGTCGTGCGCCAATCAGAATGTAATCTAATCCCAAGTGGACGTCCCAGTGTGGTGTGGGGTGTACGTTAGATATCACACACGATATAAATAGCGAAGGTTTAATTGTTATAGTGCTACCATGCTAGCTACTTGTTGTTCCTGGAAACCCACGACACAGGGATTCTGTGTGGGATCAGGAGGGCAATTCTCGTGCTTTAGAGATTAAGTCGAATTCGACATATGTCGAAAAAAGTTTTTTTTTTTTTATATACTACTGGAATGGCGGAGCAAGCTGATGGCCCACCTGCCCCCCTATTCCCTAACTGAAAGTCACTCGGTGACTAACGTTTGACAAGAAGAATGATCATCAATTTAAAAAAAATACTATTAAGAATTGTCAATTGATGGTAATTTTACGTGTCAAACGTTGCCACTGAGTGACTTTCAAGATAGGGAATAGGGGGGCTGATGTTAAGCGGTAACCTCTGCCTATGAACAGTGCATTACCTCATAGGTCACGTCCACGTCAAAGATGGCGATGTCGAATAAAATCTCAATTTGCTATTCTTGTGATGTCACAAATAGACATAAGTCGACCAATAACATTCAAATCGAATACGATTTGATGGTTATTGTGACATTTTCGTGACATTTTTTGTAGACATTCATGCTTCGACATTATCCCTAATTTAGAGATAATCTCTACAATCCGAGAATTGCCCTCCAGTGCTATGTAAGTACAGTACTCCACGAAAGTAGGTAATGGACCTCGGCAATCATCGGCTTTTCGAAACAGAAATATGATTGCAAATGATTGAAAAAGCGAAAATTGCCGAGGGACATTATCATTCCTAGTAGCACTGTATAGGTTATAATTATGTTGGGCCATGGGTTAATTAAATCTAAAATACTTTGAGTAATTACAACAAATTTATTGCATCATCAATGTAAAAACATTTTATGAAGACAATTAATGAGTCCTAGTCGAAATAATGTTTAGTTGAGTGTCTCGGGGAGGACGACAGCGGGGGCGGGGATGATGGGGGTGCCGACGATGACGGGCTCCACGACGATGGGTGCGACGACCTGCACGGGCTCCACGACCACGGGGTTGACGACCTGCACGGGCTCCACGACCACGGGGTTGACGACCTGCACGGGCTCCACGACGATGTGGTCGACCACGTTGACGGGGCCGGGCTGGTAGACCTCATCGACGACAACGGGGGCGGGGATGATGACGTCGGCGCTTTCGACGACGTTGACGGGTCCGGGGACGATGACCTCCTGGACGGCCTCGGGGGCCACTACGGGGGAGGGGACCACAGACTCAACGGCGCCAGCGGTGGCCTGGTTGATGTTCAGGATGATCTGGACGAGGGGAGTGCTGTCGGCGGCGACGGGCGCAACCACGGCGGGGGAGGGCGCGACCACGGCGGGGGAGGGTGCGACGACGGCGACGGGAGTGAGGGTGGGCTCCTCGGCGGTGACGACGCCTCCGTCAGGGAGGGGGAAGTCCACGAAGGCGGGTCCGACGGCGATGGGGGAGGCCTCGACGATGGCGGGTCCGACAGCGATGGGGGAAGGCTGGGCCACCTCTACGACCTGGACGGGTTGGACTCCCATGACGTCGAGGAGCATCGCCTCGAGCGCGGCGGCGGTGGCGGGGTCGGTGCTGGGGCTGTTGATGGCGGCCACGAGCTGCTGGATCTCTGCGAGCTCGCCGCTCAGCTGCGTGGGCTTGATCACGCCGGCCGAAGCCACGGCGGCGATCAGGGCAATAGCGATGAAGAATTTCATGGTGGTTCTGGTGAGGAAAAACTCAGTTACGTATTTACCTACAGAAAATCACTTTTGCGCTTAAATTATAGACTGAAAATAGTCAAAAATACAAGATTTTACTTACTTTTCGGTTAACGTGAGCTACACGACTATGCTCTACAAAACTTTTCCGAAGTTTTTATACTAACAAATCTGTTCAAAAATGATAAGATGAACGTTATCTACGTATAGTCTTTGCGTATATAAGTACTGAAAATCACCTTTTACAATCACGATGTACCTACCTACGTACTCACTCACTTACTTGTGGGTTTTATTTATGAAATAATCTATGTAGGTACAATAAATACCTAGGAAATTACTATTATAAATAATAATTTATAATAGTTTATTGCCTGCTGCAGACATTTTCTTACAAGTAGGTAGGTACCTACATACTTAACTACTCGACTATCAAAACTAAAAAGATTTAGGATATTAGATTTAGGATTATCGAGTAAGTAGATACCTACTTACAAATTAGTTTATAGTTCGTAACGTACGCAGGTAACATGTTGTATCATGTCAGCCCACATTAGTCCACTGCTGGACATATGCTTCCAATTACGCCTCACTGATTTGGCTCATAGTTATCCACGTTCTGCCCGCGCCGCCTTCCGTAATACATCGCTGCTTCTACACAGAGGGTGCCCTACGCTACGTTTGCGAAGACGCGGTATCCACTCAAGAACTCGCTTTCCCCAGCCTTGTATGACAATATGGTATGCTATTATGGTATTTATTCTGTGCCCCAGCTGTTGTCGGTTCATCAGCATAATTATATGGCTAGCCCATTGCCACTTCAGCTTGCTAATCCGGTAGGCTATGTCGGTGACCCTAGCTCTCTGTCGGATAATCTCGTTGCGAATTTTATCTTTCAGAGAAACTCCGAGCATAGCCCATTCCATAGCTCGTTGTGCAGCCTTAGCCGTCGGATTAGCCCTGTCGTGAGTGTCCACGTCTCGGCACCATAGGTCATTACAGGTAGGACGCACTGATTGAAGACTTTAGTCTTTAGGCATTGTGGTATAAGCGACGAGAAAAGAACATCCCATTGTTTGACCCAACTTTTTTAACTAATTTATCGTACAGTTGGGATACTTTTGGTTATCGATAATAGGTAAAATGATAAGATAATGAAAAAGCTAATTTAATTTCTTGCGTAGAAGTTGTGGGAAAGTAATGAAGCTTGTTGCGTTTTGTTTCACGCAAATGCAATAAGTTGTTTTTTCTAAGTAAGTAAGTATTTAAGAAATACTACTTATGCTTCCCAACTTTTAAAATATACTAGTTCTTTAGATAAAATTGGACAAAATATAACATTTAGAACCGTACCTACTAAGAAATTACTTTCATGAAGGGTTCATTTATTTTTGACCAGGGTCAGCGGTTTACGACGCTGCCCAGTCCAACGGCATCCTCCTCTTGGCCTTCTTGTCGAAGTTGTATCAAATTACAATATTTGGCGAGGTGTAGTTGTGAACAACTTCAGTGGATGACCTTGTAAGACAACTGGTTCCGGGTGTATATGACAATTTAATATCACCTTGCTTTTATCCATGTTCATCCGGAGACCAGCTCGTTAAGAGGAGTCAGCTAGGCCATCTAGCGTATCTATTCTTCAGCGACTCCGCCATCAGGACTATGTCATCTGCGAATCGTAAGAGATGTAGGTACCTACCTACCTACTCGCCATTTATGTTGATGCATGTTTCCAGTCCAGCGTCTTGAACAGATCGACACTAGTGTACCCGTTTCGGGGATGTCACATCCCCTGTCTGTCTCACTCCCCTACGCCATTGGATTGGATTAGACTGCTCGTTCTGTACTAGACCACATCACACTGCATCACATTACTTCGTTTCGTTTCGTATGAGGTAGTGCTGGCCTCTGGTGTCGGAGTTTGTCAAGCCGCCCGAGGGCCTCTGACATGGCTTATCGACTGCTATTAATCAATAACAGCCGGGACGCCCTCCGAAGCACAGAGCGATGGAAATCCGCACATAACTTAGAAAAGTCATTGGTGCGGTGCGGAGCCTAGAGAATACTCCACGCCAGGCACGTCCAGCACGTCCAGGATGACTGGCAGATAATGCTGTTAGCATTAAGTCCTCCTTGCACTATTGTCTTGTGTGAAAGTTTTTAAATAAATAAATAAAGGTATAACGATGGTCCACTTGGCATCGCAAGGATTCTAGGTCTACCCAAGTGTCAGTGGACTGTGGAGCCAAAGCCTTCTCGTACAATGCTAACTGTCGATCATACCTACTCCTCAGACTTCTGTACAATGTTGGTACCTAATGACTCTTGAGAACAAACAACCTAAAGCCGTGGCTCAGGAGTCAGGAGTGACTTGGGCCTGTAGTTTTTCAGAACAGATTTGTTGCCTTTCCTCTTCGAGATCACTAGATCACTCGACTATCAAAAATAATAAGGTTTTAGCGGAAAAAAAAATATCTATACAAGATTTGGTGATCGTAATCAGCTGATAATAATTCCTGAAAAAAAATTCTCAAATGCTGAAAAACACAAGTGTTACATTGTATTGTAATTTATGCACAAATAAAAAAACACCCAAGTGCGAGTCGGACTCGCCCATGAAGGGTTCCGTAGCAGCAAGTAACATAATATAAAAGTTCTTGGATGGTTTACGATTTATGACGTGTTAAAAAAAAACTACTTACTAGATCTCGTTCAAACCAATTTTCAGTGGAAGTTAACATGGTAATGTACATCATATTTTTTTTTAGTTTTATCATTCTCTTATTTTAGAAGTTACCCGGGGGGGGATACATTTTACCACTTTGGAAGTGTCTCACGCGCAAACTATTCAGGTTAAAAGAAAATTATATTAGAAACCTCAATATCATTTTTGAAGACCTATCCATAGAAACACCAAACGTATGGGATTGATAAAAAAAAATTGTTGCAGTTTTAAGTATGGGGAACCCCAAAAACTTAGTTTTTTTTAAATTTTTGTGTGAAAATCTTAATGCGGTTCACAGACTACATCTACTTACCAAGTTTCAAAAGCATAGCTTATAGTTCCGTCCGTAGTGTCATCGGAACTTGACAGGTAACTACTTACCTGTCAAGTTCCGATGACAATACAATATGATGGTGACAGCAAGCTGATCTGATGATGGTGGACAAAGGAACTCCTCGATGGATAATAGTAGACTGGCCGTGTTTAGGCAAATTTTTAGGGGGTTCCGTAGCCAAATGGCAAAATACGGAACCCTTATAGATTCGTCATGTCTGTCTGTCTGTCTGTCTGTCCGTGTATGTCACAGCCACTTTTTTACGGAACTATAAGCTATGCTTTTGAAACTTGGTAAGTAGATGTAGTCTGTGAACCGCATTAAGATTTTCACACAAAAATTTAAAAAAAACTAAGTTTTTGGGGTTCCCCATACTTAAAACTGCAACAATTTTTTTTTATCAATCCCATACGTTTGGGGTTTCTATGGATAGGTCTTCAAAAATGATATTGAGGTTTCTAATATAATTTTCTTTTAACCTGAATAGTTTGCGCGTGAGACACTTCCAAAGTGAGCTTTTATTTAACTTGCAATGTATGTATGTTTGTAGGTACCTACGTACCTACAAACATACATACATTGCAAGTTAAATAAAAGCTTGTAAAAAGATTTAAGATCTAAATAACTGAACAAGCGAAGCGAAGTTCTCTGAGTCTATTTGGACGAATCAGCGTTAGTATGGATTTGTGCCTGATTGTAAGTAGGCACACCTATATGAACATGGGTAGGTAGGGCCTACCTACCCATGTAAGTATGTTTGTTATAGGATAACTTCCGAACCATTACCTACGAAATCCGATCTTCACGAAATTTGATAGGTAAGGTAACTATAGTAAGTATTCGTACAATTCATACAATCGTACAATCCTATAAGTGTCCGTTATTTCCAGTTAATTTACGGAACCCTAAAAAACAAAAACCTGTAGTTGCCAAATTTTCAAAACGCATCGCTAGCGCGTTTTTCTAACTTTGGTGATAAACTAGCAGTGCCATCTAGTTGTATGTTTTGGTTGTTACTAATACTAATCTAAGTAGTACCTACTCAAACTCACATTATTGAATTAAACCAGAGCCCAGAATATCAGAGCAAACTTTGGCTTACGAACATGGGTTAGAGATATTACCATATTACAAGCAACTAGCTTCTGCCCTTGGCTTCAATCGAGTAACTATATCCTTGTACCAGGCTGCCTCTGGACGCTAGGTGGCGTTACCTGTCCGTTTTATTATGTATTATGCTAAAACTGAGATCACAATCTGTGATCGAAGCATCGAAGTGCTAAAATGTTCTTACTTTGGAAAAGACCAGACTCAGCTTTATTTTTTTTTATAACCTCCTGGCTGCTTTATTATTTCGCCCAAAATTAAAGTCAACTCGAAGTAGGCTTCCCAGATCAAAAAAACAAAATCCCGGAGAAAATTCCTGACATTTGATGAAAATTCCGGACTTTCCTGTAAACATAATATTAATGTCGTTCAATAAAGATTCGGAAGTGTTGAAAAATATTTCTGGGAGCATTAAATACTCGTATCAGAAGTAATTTTGTTACTTTGATTTGTTATAAAAATAATTTGGTTTATTTGTTTTTTTATTTCACTCTTCACTTAATTGTAAAAATTCCGGACGGTTTAGAATTCCCTTCGCATTCCGACAAAGATCTATATTTCCGGACTTGTCCGGAAAATTCCGGATTTATGGCAACCCTAACTCGAAGGAAAAAAAAGAAGCATCAAAAATAGAATAAATAGAGAAAACATCCCCCGCGTTCGTCAACGGGGGGGAATTGTTAGATTTTGGCGCAGGAAGTCATTTTGAACTTTGCTAAAGTCGCAGCGGACGGGAAATGTTTTGAACAAACAATGTTCAAGATTCAAAACACGCCGTCCATAGGCCGGCGCGAATTGGGAGTTTTGTTCCAAAGTAGTGTTGCCATTTTCAGCATGAATTGCAGACTAAATATCACTATAGCACTTGGTCTCTTTTCTTTTCTGTCCCTTTTGGTTCTATGCTTATGCTAAAAGTATTTTTCGTTTTGTAACAAATTGAACTATTTCATAACAATATAACCTCACTTTCCTTGCACAAAATCAAAGCAAAACATACAAAATAAAATATTGTTAGTTATAATTAGGGTCCTCAATTGTTATTAACCCAAAATGAGAGTAAATCCGATCCTTTTCAAGAATGCCAGAAGGCCACAAAAGGAGCCCGTTCCATTTCAAATGCTGCTGCCATTGGAACTGAAGAAGACCGTTTCAGGCAAAGGTGACAAATCTAACGAAGCTGCCTGCATGCAAGAAATGGCTGTAATGTTTGCCTGTTTCAAGAAAGCTGACTTTGAACAGCAACAGTGCATGAAAGAGATCTCAGCGTTCCAAGGATGCTACAAAGATTATGCTAAGAAAATGTCCACGCAAAGAGAGCAAGGTAGAAAAGGTATTCTAGTGCCCGGAGAGAAAAACCTAACACACAAACAGATGAATCAACTATTGAAAAACTTCCCACCGATGAAGTAGGGCAAATAAACTTAGTATGTTAGCTGTACATAGAATAAAAATTATTTAATTTTACCATGTATTTGAAGTGTTTTATTAGTATCATTAGATCATCTTTATAAAGTACTGTGTAGGATCTTGGCTGTTATTAAATAAAGTAACCTACTCATTACAATAGATAATTGAGGCAGTATGCCAGACTGGATCTATTTTCAAACATACTTTTTTGTATTTCTTCCGCAAAGCAGTAGTGCTTGCATTGCTGGGGTTTGGTTTAAAGAGTATGTGAGAGAGTGGTCTGGGAGGTACTTAATGCATTGTTATAGGTAGAGGTTGTTGCTTAACTGGGTGGGCCATCCGTATGATCCGTATCAACTCTGATCATAAAAGTATGATGTGCTGTAGACTCGTATTGAGTTCAATCGAGCCCATATCACATATTTATTTATTTATAATACTTGGTCAGCTGATGCGTGTATATCTTACTCCTTACTGGGGCGCACTGGGGGCACAGATCACTGACTCTGGTACCGGTTCCAAGTGCACACGGCATGATTGGGAAACATGTGCATCCTCGGATTGCTGGTACTTGGCCCGCGTTGCAGCTTCAGCGAGTGTCCTCTGCGCCCTATATTATTTTTCATGGTATATAGTGTCTGTGATAAATCTGGTATATTGTAGTGGTTGTTTAGGATCTTGTAGGCCTTTGTGCTCCTATGTTGCTGAAGGGTCCTCATATGCTTTCAGACTAGGTATTATTTTTGTAGCCCTTCATTGCACTCGTTCGAGAAGGTTAAATATCCTTTTTGAAGTCATTTGAAGTAAGGCTCCAAATTTGGATATATATAAATATATTAATATAACACACACATGATCGCCGACGTGTCGCGGCCCGGGATCACGTGACAGGCGGCCGTTGAACCGCCGGAACTTTACCCCTTCAGATCAGAAGTCATTGTATTCTGTACATAGAGGCTAGCTACGGCATGCGGCAGTGCTTTGAGGCAACACTATCAAGACTGAGAACTAAACTGGCGCAGTTGGTAAGCGCCTCGTATCAGCTCTATAATTTTTGGAGTAATAATATCTTGGACATTTTAACTTTTTTGTTTCCTTAACCTATATTGTCCCACTGCTGGGCAAATGACTCCCCCAAATTCCTCCACTTGTCCCTGTCCCTGGCAGTCTCCCACCACTCCTTTTCAAAACCAACAAGATCGTCCCGCCAACGCTTTCTCGGCCAACCCCGAGGTCGCCGTCCTTCAGGTATCCAGGGTATGCTGATATTCGCCCACCTGTTGGGAAGCATTCGACTGACTGATTCAACCCGCACTGGACCATGGTCCGAACCTCCCCAAATATGGACAGCAATATACATCTTAGACATTAAAATAAAATCAAAGTTTCACTTCATTTATTAATTAAAATCTTACGACAGTATATATAATAAAATATACAAAATAGTAAATATCACTTTGTGGCAGTGTGTAGCCACTGCGGGGACGACACATGGAGCTCGATGCGTCGCACGGTGATCAACTCCTCGTCAGACTCGTGAGCGTTATAGAACCTCTCCAGTTGTTCTATAGCCCTGTCTTCCAGCTGTTCAAACAAAATATACATTGTTATATCTCATGTACATACATACATACATACATACATAAACTCACACCTGTTTCCCGGAGGGGTAGGCAGAGACCACGGATTTCCACTTGCTACGATCCTGACACACCTCTTTTGCTTCATTCACTCTCATCACATTCTTCATACATGCTCGTCGGTTAAGGGTACTCTTGACCTGGCCTTTTTCCAGAACGTCTCCGATCTGGTCTGAATATGTTCGCCGAGGTCTTCCCCTTCCCACTGTCCCATTCACGCTCGTCTTATGTACCCGTTTCGTCAATCTACTATCGTCCATCCTTTCTAAATGCCCAAACCATCTGAGCATACCTTTTTCAATCCTAGTCACTACGTCTTCTTTAATTTCACAACGCTCTCTTATCACACTATTCCTTATTCTATCTCTCAAAGTCACACCACACATACTTCTCAAAGCTCTCATCTCATATCTCATGTGCATTTTATTATTCTTATTATACGGTTTATTAATGAACTACCAACTGACTTACGCAATAGTATTACGCAAAAAAACAAAAGGCATAAATTAAAATCCTTTTTTCTAGCTAACATGGAAAGCTACCAACAATAATAATATTGCATTTACATAGTTCCAGAAATAAGAAATATTTAGGTAATGTTTATTATATATATTTGTACCTATTTACTAATATAATTGTTTCTATTAATCTAAACGTATCAACGTATGTAGACACGTTTGTAAACAACGTACCTGTGCCTACCTACATACGTAGATACATTCAAATAATATAAATAAATAAATATGCTGGACAGTTCACACAACATTATCTAGCCCCAAGCTAAGCAGAGCTTGTGTTATGGGTACTAGATAACTGATATACTTAATATAATACATTAAATAGATAGATATTTTTATTATACATAGAAAATACCCAGAACACCCTGAACAAATATCTGCGATCGCACAAATATTTGTTCCGAGGCGGGAATCGAACCCGCAACCTCCTGCGTCGCAGGCGAACCTTCGCCCGCCGCGCCACATAGGTCGTCAATACAACCGTTCGTTGGTGATACAATCAAACAAGTATAGTAATACTCCTTTGATTGTATCGGTTTTTCAATAAGACTCGCTTATAGCACAGAATAAATATTAGTACAAGTATTTATAGCATTATTTGTTTACAAACCTTTGTGGTTTGTTGTAGTGCTATATCTATGTAACATGTTTTAAGAGTAAGTTTAATTGATAAATAAATTTAAAAAATATATATATAATACTAGCGACTCGCCCCGGCTTCGCACGGCTAGCCCCCGGGACCCCCTATGTCAATCTCCTGGTTCTAAGCTACCTCCCCACCACTTTTCCGCCAAATCGGTTCACCCGTTCTTGAGTTATAAGTGGTGTATCCATAGACGTAGAATTTTTTCGCTACGCTAAATAGACAAACGAAGCGTGGGAGAGAGAAGTCATTTTTAAATGTACCCCGTGCAAGAAGAAAAGTGACAGCAACAATGTATTGAATTTGACATGTTTTGCTTGAGTACATGCGCATACCGGACGGTCTCTTGTGCAGTTTAACGAATTTTGTAATTATTTTAGTAATCTTACTATTAAATAATAAATATTACTTTGTATGACAATGGTGTCGTGTTCAGTTTGTGACTGTGAAGATACAAGACGTAATTATCCGGGAAAATACTCGTTTCACAGGTAAATAAGAGATTATTGGTAGTTCGATTGTATTGCTTATTTTATCAATTCTGCTTTAGTAAATGGCCTAAAAACCAGTTTCATTCGTAGATTAGGACTTTCCCTTATATTTTTTAATAATATTTCGTTGCTGCACCTAGAAATAAACAATATTTTATTTAAAATATAAAAATGTTTGATTACGATAGGGCTTGACCAAGTGATGACGTCAGAAATATCGATAGTCCTGTTGCAGTCTATATCGTTGTATAATGCGCATCATGTAAAAAGAACGCTGGCGGTCAAGCTTCTTCAGGCGTTCCAGCGTTCTTTTTAAGAGATTACTTACTTTTCTACTTATTTGAGAGATGTATAACTATGCATTGAATGAGTGCCTATCTAGTTTACTACAAATAATGTACAATTATAGTACGCGTCATGTAAAAAGAACGCTGGAACGCCTGTAGAAGCATGACCACCAGCGTTCTTTTTACATGACGCGCACTATACCTACCTATAAATTAAATTTTTATCCATCCTAGAATGGAGGTTTACTTTGTTTGGAGTAAATTTGTGTGCTCTATTAACATTTTACCGTTTTTTTTAAATCTATAATAACCAGGTGGACATTGAGGTGTGTGATTTTGTATTGACTATTGAAAAGGTAACTTTAAAGCACCACGGGTGTTTTTATTGCAGTTTGTGTAGTAGATATTTTGGAGTAAATATTTACGTTGTTGATTATTACACACGCCTTTTTCCCCGAAAGGGTATATTTATTTTGAATTTTTTATAAATAAATATTGTTTATTTCTGCTTAATAAAATAATAGGTAACAAATTAAATTTAAATATACCCCAAAAATTCTGTTCCAGCGGTACTCGAACCTGCACCCTCGCCTGTGATCAGCGATGCCTTTACTTTCGAACTTTGAATAGAAGGTTTCCAATGAAACACCTGTAGATACAGCACTATCAACTTGGCGCTATAGCCGAGTTGATAGTGCCCACAAATTTCTTCTCCAGCGTCATAGCTCGATCTATGGCTAAATTTTTTAAGGCATCGCCGATGACAGGCGAGGGTGCGGGTTCGAGTCCCGCTAGAACGGAATTTTTGGGTTACATTTAAATTTAATGTTATCCATAAAGCGTGGTTTACACTTGAAAAATAATAAACTTTGGGGTAACAAATTGTCTATAGATAAAGTAACAGAGTGAAAAATTATATGGGCGTAGCACGGCTGATATAAAATGTTTTTGTGCTTTCAGATTTCCAAGTAATCCTTTGCTACGAGAAAAATGATTATCGGTTATAAGAAGAGTGGGATGGACTCAAATAAGAACTCCACTAGGTATATGCAGCAAACATTTTAAGTTTAAATTTAAAAGGGAAACTCTAAGATCCCACCTATAAATAAAACCGTAATATTTAGGGGTCAATAAATAATAAAGGTTTATTTATTAACTGTATTCAAAATTGGAATAAGAACCTTATTCTCTTTATGACGTCAAATCTGCCAAGCTGTGTTCTTCATGAAAGACTTAATCTGCATTAAGATGTATTTATCTACCATACACATCACGGACGGATGACGAATTCTATCGACAATGTAAAAGTGTTGGTCGAGGACAACACTATTTTTAACTCAGACATAGACTTTCACCAACACGTGCACATATTTTTTTTGGTTCCATCTTCGATCTCTGATTGTAGATCTAGTACATATACTAAATCTATGGGTGTATCTAACACGACTTTGTTTTATATATAATTAGATATTGATATAATTAGGAGGTTGCGGGTTCGATTCCCGCCTCGGAACAAATATTTGTGCGATCTGCAGATATTTGTTCAGGTTATTTTGTATAATCAAAAATATCTATCTATGTAATGTAGTTTATTAAGTATATCAGTTATCTAGTACCCATAACACAAGCTCTGCTTAGCTTGGGGCTTAAATAGATAATAATGTGTGAACTGTCCAGCATTATTTATTTATTTTTTATTTATATATATCTGCCCGCTTCTTCGCTTGGCTATAGTATTATTTTTTCTGTGGCTTGGCCCAATTCTCAAACAAGGTACAGTCAGATGATGAAAATGTTGAACGCTAAAATTGTGAAGGGGTATGTTCTTAATTATTTTTAATAAGCTTTTCATTAGCTTGTAATGTTTGTATGTTAGATTGTTTGGTTAGGTCAAATCTTGCAAGCTGAATTAAAACCACTTCTTGACATATGATTGAGCTGAAATCTTGTATACCTGTGAAGTTCTGATGACAATACACTATAATGGTGACAGCGAGCTGATCTGATGATGGAGTAGGAAGGTGGACAATGGAACTCCTCGAGGGATAATAGTAGACTGGCAGTGTTTAGGCTTATTTTGATCAGCACACGGTTTCAACCACAAATTTTATAAAATCTTGTATTTTTTTTTTAACTTTATTCCTTTATTGTCTGATGACACCGGTAGCTTAATCATTGCGCGATGTATTTGCCGATTGTGAATAGATTATGATGATTTTTTTTTTAATTTTGAAAAAAAAAAAAAAAAACTCGGAAAATTCGGGGATTTATCTTAGATTAATTTGGGGATTAATTCAATATAACATTACTGTTTGTTAAAATAAAACATGGCATGGCCAGTATTATTTTACCTGTGGCATGGCATTAACTTTCGTTTTACTTTTCGACTAGACCACTCCTGCATACGACTGTACTTACTGGTTCTTGGAGCATGAGGACCTGCAAGTAGGTATCCTATGCTTCAGCCAGGTGGAGAACGTAAGTCGAGCACGGAGCAGTACCAGTTTTTTTTTTATTTCTTGAAATGTTGGATGACGCAGGTGGCCCACCTGATGTTAAGCGGTAACCTCTGCCTTTAACAATGCATTACTACATGGGTCACGTCCACCTAGGATGCGCCCTATGCACTGCTCGCGCCACCCTAAGACATAAAGATGAGAAGTCTCATGTGCCTGTAATTTCACCGGCTAGATAAGGATGTAGAGGTTAGATAAGGGTTATCTTGTGTGAAATACCGCTTTTGGTAATGTGAAACCAGTTTACATAATACCATGATTGCACCTTGTTATCTGCCAAATTAAAATGTATCTGTTTATCAGATATTATAAATCTTTTTAATATTTTTATGCATGATTAACTAATGCAGTAAGTTGTAAATGTCTGGGTTGAAATTATTGTGAAATTACCCAACGAAGAGAGCGTCTGAGTGTGTTCAATCTATCTATTTAATTAGGGACCTATTTGTTTGTCTGTCTGTCCGCCTGTCACCAGGCTGTATCTCATGAACCGTGATAGTTAGACAAATTAAATTTTCACAGATGATGTATTTCTGTTACCGCTATAACATAATAATATAAACACAGAAAATAAAATAAATATTTAAGGGGGCTCCCATACAACAAACGGGTTTTTTTTGACGTTTTTATAGATAATGGTACGTAACCCTTCGTGTGCGAGTCTGACTCGCACTTGGCCTGTTTTATATTTTTATATTAGTTTTTATGTTATTTTTTGTTTGTATACCTATCTACTAGATTTACGTTTTTTCGCTTTCTTGTGTTGTGTTGTTTTGCCCTCTTGAGGGATTTAAAACCTACCCCCCCCCCCCCCCATAAAATGCAATATGGGGATTTACCATAATCACCACCCTTGACAGGCGGATTGCTGATCGCAGTATTGGTAAGTACTCAGGTGGATGCTACTGCTCTTCCCCTAATACCTCCACCAGGCTAGCAGCAGGCTGCAGGAGTAGTTCTGTTTATTAGTCGTGATCTCACGCTAAGTGTCAATTATTTACATTTCCGCGAAATGAATGGATAAATTTCGCTCACATTTTTAACATTATCTCCATTGCATAACGTACAAATTTACATATGCAAAAACAGGTAGCGCGTCTGAGAATACTCGAGGACTTTACACAATAAAAGTTCTATGAAAACGCTATGTGTTCTATGAAAACGCTATGTGTTCTCTTTCGCGGTAATGTCATTTGACCATTTAACGACTGGGCTAATTTTGATAAAATTTTATGAGAATAACGTGGGTAAAACCACCGGCAGCTAGACATCATGATCAGTCAGACGTCCACTACTGGACGTGGGGTTCTCCATAGAATGCAATGGGGAGATCGATCATAATCACCACGCTTGACAGGCAGACCACTGATCGCAGTATAGGTGTTGAACTCAGGTGGATGCTGCTGCCCATCCCCTGGTGTAACAGCTACAGCGACAGCTAGTACTAAAATAAAAAAGGTACCTGTGTCAAAGCCAAGGGCTTGGTCATAATCCTGGAGAAATCTTCCTTCTGCTTCCTCTGGTCTGTCAGTATCTGGTTGAACTGGACAGGCTTTGATGGGCTGCTTGCAACGGGCAACTCGCATAACTTCCAAGGGTTTTTGGGCTTCTCTGGAGGACTGACACTCATCCTATTGAAGTAATCGTTCAGGCTTCGAGGAGATTGCTCGTTGCCTTCCATTGCTAGTTTTTTACGCTGTTTCTGTGATAGTTTTGGACCCACATGACTGGTATAGACGTTGCCTTGCGGGCTTTTTGCCAGATCGAAGGGTGAATCTTGTGGAGACATTGGCGTACGGGGTGATGGTGTTTCTGGTATAGTAATGGCACTTGATTTGGTGAGTTTTGTAAATGTTTCCGTGGGGGTCTCGTTTAGAATGTCTTTAGCGCTGCTGATTGCTTTCAATCTCGCTTGGACGACCTTCTGCTGTTTTTGCTGTGAGGAAGGCACTTCAGTCCATTTAGCCTTCTCAATTACTTTTTCATCCTTGGTTTTGCTTAGTGACAAAGTTATGTCACCCGTTACTTCGTTTGACAGATCCAGTGACGTCACTGAGCTGACAGATTCATATCTCATCCTCGCCTTCTCGCTCTCTGTGTATTCAATTTTCTTTGACTGTTTCTTCTTTTTGGTACTTTCTACCACAATATCGTCTCTTTTGACGTCCTCATCAATGAAATCAAGGTCTACAGGGTAACTCCTGGTGAATTCTTCAATGGTCTCGTCATTTGGCGCGTTATAAAAAGGGGTTATCACTCGTGATGACATGATTGGGTTGAATTTGCAGTAGTATTTTGTTATATCGTCCAATAGAGTGCCCTCTAGTGGTTCTAACGACCTGTTCTCGAGTATTGATGATAGGTTTATGGATATAAACTCCATGCAGCACTGTTTGAGCTGTGTCGCGTTGTACGTGTGGGCGAATTGGCAGAGCTCTGTGCAGTTTTTCAATGTGATCATGTTGGCTAGGGCCACTTCACACATTTCTCTGAGTCTAGAGATAAATAGCTGATCGGCTACGATCAGCATATTGCATATGAAGTCGATGCTTTCGTTGCAGTTTTCGACTTCTGGACAGGAGTCGGTGTACAGGAAGTTTATAACGGGCAGTAAAATTCCGTGGTTAATCGGTAGAGTCACGTTCGATAGCAGCTTGCTCTATAAAAGGATAAAGGTTTACGTTTATAGCGGTGTTAGCAGATTATAGATTAGTTGGTTTATCATAAATTTACGATAATTGTGATCAAAACTATGTTGAGGTGATAAATGTTACAAGCAATAACAAAAAAAACATTGCCATCTATTTTGACGACCTCTGTAGCGCGTCGGGCGAGTAAACGGCTGAGATGCGTGAGTTTGCGGGTTCGATTCCCGCCTAGGGACAAATGTTTGTATGATCTGCAAATACTTGTTCCGGGTCTGGGTGTTATGGTACTCATAGTTCCTGATACCCACTACACTGGGAATCCTAGTGTGGGATCAGGACTATGTATGTGACTGTTGGGTGTTATGTATTATTGAACATAGGGTTCCCCCATAAAATGCCACGATGAACGGTCTTGACCCGCCTCCATCCACCGCCTTCCTACAACCGTTACAATGTCATAGGTTCATCATAAGTAGATGCTCATCATCATGTTTATCATCATCATCAGCCTACAGAAGTCCACTGCTGGACATAGGCCTCTTCATAGAATGCCACGATGAACGGTGTTGAGCCGCCTCCATCCACCGCCTTCCTGCGACCTGCGAGGTACATATACAAACGTTTAATTCCAAGGCTTACTTATTAAGTGTCTAATTAAAATGTCAAGACTGCGTCTACGCATAGTAATATGTTTCAAAACAATCCATATAATGTTGACTTAATAAAGAAAAAGTAACAACGAGTTAATCTACTGGAGATTTTTCTCTGACCTATATACGAGCAAGCAGATAACCCATGTTAAGCGGTAACCTCTGCCTATAACAATGCACTACCTCACAGGTCACGTCTACCTAGGACGCGCCCTATGTGGTATAGCACTGCGCTCGCCACCCTGACACATAAATATGAAGTCTCATGTGCCTGTAATTTAACTGGGGAGCCAGTGAAATAACAGGCACATGCTTCGAACCGGAAAACAGCAATGCGAGCACTACTCACTATGAACTCTTTTACAAAAAAGCGCCAACCTTGGGCTTAATGCTCCTTTGAACAGGATGGCTCGGCAGTATAACTGTGTGGCTAAGGTAGAAGGTGTTGACATGTTCTTGTTCTCGGTAAGCTTACCCAACTTTAAGGAAAATCTTACTAATAAATAAATAAGTAATGCTGGACAATTTCAAACAACATTATTTAGCCCCAAACTAAGCCGGAGCTTGTGTTATGGGTACTAGATACTAAACAATGCTGGACTAAGAAATGTTTTTGCTAACATTTTTTTGTTAGGTTATCTTTTAGTTTTAATTTTTGTAGATAAATTGACTATGGGACTGTTTACTTTATATTTGTGTTTTTGTTTGTTAAAATCTAATTCAATTTATAGGACATTGTTGTGATTTAAATTAATTTGTGATAATGTTTTTATTTTTTTATTTTTAATCGCATAAATATCATCAGTTTAGCTACGATACCCCTAAACAAAAAACACTGTAAAAATGTGTTTAGGGGTATCATAGCTAAACGAAACGAAACGATAGCTAAACTGATGATATTTATGAGAATACTATCAATTAAAACTTAACTTTTGCTATTTGAAGAAGTGTTGATGAGCTGTAATGGGCAAAAAACATCAAAAAAATTGAATTTCGCGCCGCAAGCGTGCGCATCCACCTTAAGATTATTTCAGGTACATATTAAATGCGTAGCGCGTAATGCGTAGGCATATCTTCGCTAATGTTTTTGACCTTTCAAGGATTTTCAATATGGAAGGCGCCGAAAATCATAAAAGCGATTAGGATTTAGTTGATAAGGTGCCGTTTGAAGTTTGCGCGTTATTGTGGATTAAACTAGTCGCTAATACTGATTACAGTATACTGTGGGATTTTTGTATTGAACTGATAAATAGAGTACAACGTTTATTGATAATAAATTTTAATTATGCATTGGCACAGATAAAATAATACTATACTAGTAACATTAGGTATGTAAAGTCAAAGTCAAAAAGTATTTTATTCATTGAAATCACAAGGTTCATTTTGAATCGTCTTAAAAAATAAATTTACATTTACTCCTGTTCCAACGCAACCAGACCTTGAAGAGTCAGGCAACAAACACGGTCTGTTTTTTTTTTGAAGTTCCTTCTTACTGCTAGGTGGGGAGCGCCTGTGTGGTGCCTCGAGAAAAAGTGGAAGCTGATTCAAAGAAAAATGGAAAACCAACTTAAAAGCCTAAGGTAGGCAGTCAAAAGTAAGATGCTAGAGAGAATCAGCAAAAGTTCATAAGGCAGCACACTCTACGCTTGATATACTCATAAATAACATATCAATAATAAATTATATGTAGGTTATATGCAAATTGTCAAATTAGGTGTCGAGGGCCAGAGCGACATCAGGCCACACGGATTTACCATTAACATAGTCATGTAGAGTGTAATACGCTTTCTTAAGTAGATTATTCTTTATGTAGGATTTAAATCTTCGAATCGAAAGTTTAGAAGCACTTTTTGGAAGTTTATTATAGAACCGAACATAATTCCCCATAAAAGACCCACATACTTTTTTAAATCTAAATTTGGGAATATTCAGTTTATTAATAAATATTACGTTTCTTATTTAATTTAGGATATGTCTTTATTATCGTAGTACTTAGATTTTAGTAGTATAGGTAGAGCTTTTTCTGTAAAAGAGTTCGTCCCGGGAAGTACTACCTCCATACATATTTCTGCCGCAAAGCAGTAGTGCTCGTATTGCTGTGTTCCGGTTTTAATGGGTGCCAGTGAAATTACAGGCACATGAGACTTTTCATCTTTATGTGTCAGGGTGGCGGGCGCAGTGCTTAAAATTACAGATGGCTAAAATTATATTTCTTAAGAGATTGCATTCTCTAAAAACAAAGCCAAAAACAGAGATACTGTCCTAAATAAACATTTTATGTATCTTTAAGGGATATGTTTCCCTATTTGCAGAAGGTCAAATAATACGAGTCTTTACGTAAACCGAATATATTTCGCGATTATAATACCACACAAGTTATTGGTATGGATGGCTGGAGATGACTGGCTGCTCGTGTGCGCCCGCTCGTAATGCAAATCACGATTCAGCATTTCTGTAGCAACGCACACTGCTACAGTAATCTCCCCCTTACAAATTTTTTTTACAAAAATTCTTAGGTCTAGAACATAAAAGTCTTAACATAAAACATAACCTTCCTATTACAAAGTTGGCTAAATAACCACTTAGCTTACACTGCGTTCTAAGCACAATCGTATTTTCGCAACATTGCTACCTTACGATGTGTGTGTTTTATTAGCAGATCAGATTACGCTCTTCGTACCGTAACCTAAACAATCATTCCATAATCCAACTTTGTCATTCTTCTATAATCGTGTGCAAAAGGCACACAGGAATGTGCATAGTTGCAAGATCGTGCACGACGCGACCTATGCCCCGGCGCCGTAACATGAGCTTGCATTACAAACTGACCTACTTTTATCTGAATTGATAAGACTTAGACTAATCCACATGTGAAAATAAAATAAGACATGTTACTGACAAAGGTTATAAAAAATAGTTTTTACAAAAAAAAAACTCTCAAAAACTATGAAAAAATGTTCCAAAAATTAAAACTTTCAATTAATTTACCACAAAATAAAATACCTTCTCGAATATGTTTGACGCGATGCGATGCAATGCGACGTTTCGTTTATCAAATGCTCGAGATGCGTTGTAAACTAATTGCTACGTGCATAGTATCGCAACGCAATCAAATTAAAATTATAACACTGATTCACTGATTCTACGATTCACTGATTCTACGACGAAATCTTTCTTCTCATACGCTCACGTACGCCGACGATTATTTTTTCTTCTACACCACAGCACCATAGCACCTTCTCTTCTGCGTTAAAAACTCTCATGGCCCCTAAATAGCGTGAACTCGATGCCAGTCACTCGCAGCAGTGGGACTGAGCCTCCTCGAAGTCCAGCACTGGTCCTCCGGTGAGCATCCTTCAACCGGGCATAATCCCTCCGGTGAGCATCCTTCAACCGGGCATACCCATAGAGTGCAGCTGGATCATCTCGTTCCGCTCCTGAACCGCCAATACTCTTCACATAAATACGCACTCTTAATCAGGTCTTCTAAATGGTAGCTGTGAGTGGATCATTTTACCGCGCCTTCCATGCGCTTCCGTTGTCCATGTGGCGTTACGTCATCGTGATGCAATTTCGAATCTTCTTTTGTTTTACCTCCCGAGGCGTGGCTTTCGTCGGGAGGGAGTCACATCTGGCCCACCAAACGCGCGTTCAAAAATCGAAGTCTGGGGTCACCACTTTAAGGGATATGTTTCCCTATTTGCAGAAGGTCAAATAATACGAGTCTTTACGTAAACCGAATATATTTCGCGATTATAATACCACACAAGTTATTGGTATGGATGGCTGGAGATGACTGGCTGCTCGTGTGCGCCCGCTCGTAATGCAAATCACGATTCAGCATTTCTGTAGCAACGCACACTGCTACATATCTATCAGGTGGGCCATCTGCGTGTTCCGTCAAATGGTTTTTTTTTGTTATCCAGTTGTAATAAGTGAACGTACCTCTGTCCATGAATGCATGAACATCCCGTTGAAGTAGTCGAGCCTGGCGGCCAGCACGCAGCGGTGGGCGGGCAGCGGGGCGCCATCCTTGCCGCACACGCGCGTGTCCACGAGCTCGGGGAACGAGTCGCGCGCCCAGTGCATCGGCGCCGGCGCACGCCTGGGCACCTCCGCGCTCTCCTTCACACAGATCTTGCCATCTTTGTAGCTGGAAAGATAAATGGGAAATCCTGAACGCTACTAAAATTGCTTATTTAGAACTTTTTTTTTTTTTAGTTCTTTTTGGAATGTCTGATCAAGCAGATGTTAAGCTTGATATTAAGTGGTACCCTCTGCCTATGAACAGTGCATTATCACATAGGTCACGTCTACCTAGGACGCACCCTAAGTGGCATTGCACTGCGCCCGCCACCCTGAGACAAAGATGAAAAGTCTCATGTGCCTGTTATTTCACCGGCACCCATACCCTTCAAACCGGAACACAGCAATGCGAGCACTACTGCTACGCGGCAGAAATAGGTATGGTGGTAGTACTTCCCCGGACGAACTCTTTCACAAAAAAGCTCTACTACTACTTATCTAATGTATGGCGTAGAGTATAACTAAAGTAATTAATTCGTAATTATACCTAAAGAAGAAAAATATTGTGTGTCAGCCTCCAGCGCGCAACTGGAGTTTGCTCCAATCCAGTTAATTATAAGATGCGCTAATATGTTTCGCACAGGGAAAACGTAACGGACATCACTTTTTGTTAACGCTCGATTTTACGACTGTACTCTATAATAATTCTATTTTAATAATAATAATATTATTATTTTAAAAATAATAATCTATCTATTTGCATATAACGTGAGCCTTTTATGATAATCGATTCTTAGGGAATAAAGTAAAAAAAAAACGGATAAGAATCCCCCTATTTTTATTTAAATATCTGTATGACGGTACAAGCAAGTGGCCCACCTGATGTTAAACGGTAACCTCCAACGCATTATTATATATACCATTATCGTACCATGAGTCCACCTAGGACGCGCCCTATGTGGCATAGCACTGCGCCCGCCACCCTGAGACATAAAGATGGAAAGTCTCATGTGCCTGTAAATTCACCGGCACCCATACCCTTCAAACCGGAACACAGCAATGCGGGCACTACTGACTTACGGCAGAAATAGGTATGGAGGTAGTACTTCCCCGGACGAACTCTTTCAAACGCAGTGCAATGCCACTTAGGGCGCACCCTATACATCATAGGTCACGTCCACCTAGGACGCATCCTAGATGGACGTGACCTTCGAGGTAATGCACTGTTCATAGGCAGGGGGTACCGCTAAACATCAGGTGGGCCATCTGCTTGTTCCGTCATTCAAGTAGTATTAAAAAAAGCGGCCAAGTGCGAGTCGGACTCGCCCATGAAGGGTTCCGTACCAGCAAGTAACATAATATAAAAGTGCTTGGATGGATTACGATTAATGACGTATTAAATTGAGTGAAAGTTAACATGGTAATGTACATCATATATTTTTTTTAGTTTTATCATTCTCTTATTTTAGAAGTTATGGGGGGGGGCACTTTTATCACTTTGGAAGTGTCTCTCGTGCAAACTATTCAGTTTAGAAAAAAATTACATAAGAAACCTCAAAATCATTTTTGAAGACCTATCCATAGACACCCCACACGAATGGGTATGAGGTTTTTTTTTTTTTGAGTTTCAGTATGGGGAACCCCAGAAATAAAAAACTACTTACTAGATCTCGTTCAAACCAATTTTGAGTGAAAGTTTACATGGTAATGTACATCATATTTTTTTTTAGTTTTATCATTCTTTTATTTTAGAAGTTACGGGGGGGGGGGGGGGGGCACACTTTTTACCACTTTGGAAGTGTCTCTCGCGCAAACTATTAAGTTTAGAAAACAATGATATTAGAAACCTCAACATCATTTTTGAAGACCTATCCATAGATACGTCACACGTACAAGTTTAATGAAAAAAAAATTGTTGAGTTTCAGTTCTAAGTACGGGGAACCCCAAAAATAATTGTTTTTTTTTAAATTTTTGTGTAAAAATCTTAATGCGGTTCACAGAATACATGTACCTACCAAGTTTCAACAGTATAGCTCTTATAGTTTCGGAAAAAAAGGCTGTGACATACACGGACAGACAGACAGACAGACAGGCAGACAGACAGACATGACGAATCTATAAGGGTTCCTTGTCTTGGACTACGGAACCCTAAAAAAAAGGCTTGTGTTTAAACACCGCCCAAAAAAGTACTAAACGGTTACCATAAATGGTCACTAAATTATTTCATAAAATATTATGAAATAAATCCTTTTTTCCGTATTATTGACTGCCATACAAATACATGGACGCCTTTAAAATACACTTTAGACTAAATATTTAACCTAACCTAACATAACAGAATTTGGTGACCGATAATCCATCGTAATTTGGTGACCATTTATCCATTTTGGTAACCGTTTAGTACTTTTTTGGGCGGTGTTTATTTTATTTTGTGCCTAGGCTTAGTCTTAAATATATTTTTGGTGACCGTCTAAATTATGGATTCGGCCGGTAATGACCCTTTCGGAAAATGTCCCGCGCTTAAAAGCCTTGTTCGCATTGTACCCAAAAAAAACTATAGTAGGTCAAAATACGTACTAGAATTTATCAAGAAGCTTGTGCAGAGACATAACTTGTAGCCTCTTGGCGGCCGCCTGCACGAGCTTCACGGGGTCGCAGTGCGCGTGCGCGGCGCGCGGGGCCCCCTCCCCCCCGCGCTTGCCGCGGGACCGCCTCTTCTCCTTGCTGTACACCTCGAACGCAGATATCTCGGCTGGGGTTTCTGGAGAGAGAGAGAAAATACTTTAAAACATTCATAATTTTGACGACCTCTGTGGCTCTGCGGGCGACGCAGGAGGTGGCCGGTTCAATTCCAGCCTCGGAACAAATATTTGTACGATCTGCAGATATTTGATCAGGATGTTCTGGGTATTTTCTATGCATAATAAAAAATATCTATGTATATGTGTATATTATATCGATGATGTATGTAATGTATTGTATTAAGGTGGATGCTCTCGCATGGTGGATGTTTTTTGCCCATTACAGCTCATCAACACTTCTTCAGACAGCGAAAGTTGATTTCGCGAGAACTAGGAAACTTAACACAGATGTTCTATTTGATAGTATCTCATAAATATTATCAGTTTAGCTACGATACCCCTAAACAAAAATAAGAACAATGTAAAAATGTGTTGGGAGATCGTAGATGAACTATCTCTTAGTTCTCGCGAAATCAACTTTCGCTATCTGAAGAAGTGTTGATGAGCTGTGATGGGCAAAAAACACCAAAAAAACAGAATTTCACGCCTCAAGCGAGAGCCTTAAGTGTATCAGTTATCTAGTACACATAACACAAGCTCTGCTTAGCTTGGGGCTATATAATGTTGTGTGAACTGTCCACCATTATTTATTTATTTATACAGTAAGCCTACTAGTTTCTTTAAATTTCAGTTTTAGAGCTTTAAGACCAAACACATATCGTTGACCCTCCAGAAATTACTCACCTATATCTTCATCTTCAATCTCGCCGTCCTTTTCCTTCTTGCCTGTGAGATCTTCCCTCCTTATCTTGAGACTACACGGCCCTAGCTCAGCCACGTCACACGAGCCGGTGTACATGAACCGAAGGATTCTCTCGAAAACATCTAAAATAACAAATAAAATCATCGGACATATTGGAAACCACAGAAATAGGAACCACGGCGCGTCCTAGGTGGTCGTGCGTGACCTATGTGGTAACGCATTGTTAAAGGCAGAGGTTACCGCTTAACCTCATGTGGGCCATCTGCTTGATCTGTCATTCAAGAAGTTTGAAAAAAAAACAGCCTTTTATGGCTTAGCTAAGTTTACTAATGCCCATTTCCGCCAACCGATTATTATTTCACGGGATACTTACACATACTACTACTACTACTTCGTATCACTGGTTCCTTCCTGGTCACTCTGCGTTAGGTCAGTGACCAGCTTGAAAGCTTGGTGGCCTTGAAAAGGGCTTAGTGAACAGTGTGGTGAAAGGACCAGTGTGCTGAAAGGATTCAGCGCGCCTCGCACAGGCAAGAGCCTCTATTCCTACCTCTATGTTCTCTATACCTTTATTCCCCAACGGTTGTCAGTCCTGCGAGCTATATGGCCTGCCCGTTGCCACTTTAACTTGCTATTCTGAGAGCTATGTAGGTAATCTTAATTCTTCTACGCATCCCTCATTTCAGATTAAGTTTTTTTGTATATGAATGAATGACATAACATGCGGATGGCCCACCTGATGTTAAGCAGTAATCTCTGCCTATAACAATACATTACCTCACAGGTCACGTCCACCTAGGTCGCGCCCTAAGTGCCATTGCACTGCGCCCGCCATAAATAAACCGCTAAGACATAAAGATGTAAAGTCTATTTGCCTGTAATTTCACCGGCACCCATACCCTTCAAACGGGAACACAGCAATGCGAGCACACTGCTTTGCAGCAGAAATAGGTATGGTGGTACGGTTTTACCCAAAATGTAAGTCCAATCGACAGTTTTCGTTTGCGCAGACAAGCGCAGACTGATATCCGACAGTAGCCGAACGTATAGTATTGCTTTGTCCCGCTGTATAGCTCTGTCCCGCTCACATCTTAGAGTTGACTAGATGAACAAGATGCCGCGATTTTGCCGCGAAATCGATTAACCAATAACAGCGCAAGATATTAGCGCGCGATTGCTATTGGTAGAAAGAAGATTCACGCGCTATAGAAATTGGTCTACGGCGCAGGTACATCAGGGCGACTTATATTTTGGGTAAAACTGTAGTAATTCCTCGGACGAACTCTAAAAGCTCTACTACTACTAGATACAGATACAGATACAGATAATTTATTGGTAAAATGTTATTTTACAAGTCAAATATTATCAATAAGGTACAGAGGTACACAATTATTATATTTATATAAATAAAAACTAAATAGTGGGATAAAAATAAAAGTACCTGGGTGTACATTCGAGAGGGAGAGTGTAGGTTTCTCTCCCGGAGAGACGATGTGTTCCTGGTAGAGCTTGTAGAGATATTCGGAACTTGAGGCCACGATGAACATATGGGCTGGGTAACGTTTTGTGCCGATCTGTGCGGAAACAGAATATAATATATGGTTCTATAATATGTATTCCATTATCTTAAATAAGTGCTGTTTGTTTTCCAAATATGTAAAAATAAAATTAAAATAAAATAAAATAATAGAAACACTCTTTTATCGACTCTCATAGAATTATAAACTTCAAAACGATTTTATATTGAAATACTTTATAAACACAATACCGAAATGGGTACGTATTAAAATTCATAAATTCAAAATACATACGTTTAGAATACATAAGTTCAAAATCCATAAATTTAAAAAACCTAATGGTGAAAATCAATAAGTTTTATAATCGATAAAGTTCTATATGTATAATGGTCGAAATGCCTAAAGCCATAATCTCAAACAAATATGCATGCCAAATTTCAAGTTTGTACTGGAGCCTTCAAATTTGACACTTTGACGTATTTCAAACATTATAAAAACCGTACAATAGGGATATTCGATTTATTTATTTGAACCATACGGTATTTTGTTTTTCGGTATTTTAAACGTATACAGTTAGGGTACGTATCAAAACATATAAGTTCAAAACACATAAATTTAAAAAACCTAATAGTGAAAATAAATAAATTTAAAACCCTTAAAGTTTTTTATTTATAAAGGTCGAAATGCCTGAAATCAAAATACATAATGATTACAATGTATACGTTTAGAATACCGAAAATAAATTCAATATCCTTATTGAAAGGTTTTTGAAAGTGGGTGAGAAAGATTGGAGGGAGAATATTTTATTTATATCAGAAGTAGGTGAACTATGCAGGTTCTATTCAAACTGTGTCAGAGGTGAGGTTCCAAAATCAACCTTTCGATGGATCAAAGACAAGGAACGCGGTGGATGGATGCGGCTAGAGACGCCAATGATCGCGAATGACGAGGAATGAACGCGTTGTGGCCACTATTATGCTATTTAGTCATTATTAATTACAGCTGTTATGTGTTGTTGACATTATGTTTTTCAAACTTCGGTATTTCGAACTTCGTTATGCTAAACTTATATCAAATGAAATTATAAATTTTAAACCATTACGTTTTTTAAATTTATGTGTTTTGAACTTATGAATTCTAAACGTATGTGTTTTGAATTTATACATTTTGATACGTACCCTACCGAAATACATAAATAGAATCGTATTAAAACACTTTTTCTCTAACAATATAATGTTATAAAATATATTTTTTTCCATTATAATTAAAGTAGGCCAGAGCAAGGAGGATTTTTCGTTTTTTTAAATAGTCTTTGGTTACGCGCTAGCATTTTTTTGGTGTTTGGCTACATATGCGCGGTATAATCGTGTTGTTTTGATTCATGAATAAAGTACTACATGGATAGAGTGCTAAAATAGCATAGAGTGTTCCTTCTTACTCCTATCCTAGAAGATAGCTTGCTATCCTATGTTAGAGAGAAACAAATATATTGTCACACGACAGTCGTTTTTCCGTTCCGTACCCTGAATATTGCTACCATGAATGTACATCTTCCTAGATTGTTACCATGAATGTAGTAGTAATTGTGACATTTGGCCTGGTACAAGTTACACAAATAAGAACAGATAGATATATGCTGGTCTCATTCCAACACATGAATACATTCATATAAAAGAATGAGACTAGTATAATCGATACCGGTTTGTTTTTAGCCTTAGTTCCATGCTTTAGTTCTTCTTCTGAGTTTTGATTAATCATTTGACGCCATTTATTACTTTCGATTGTGTCACTGTCATACACATGTCAAATCACGCGTGCTAGAGAGTGACATAGAGACAATGCTAAGCATTAGTACGAGCTAGGTTAGGTCTATTTATCTCAGCGTTTTAGCAACAATCTTTTTAAATGCTAGAGAACTTACAGAAGATACCTGTACGTGTCTCATAGTGAAAGTACCACATACCTGGAATATAACATCGTGTAAGATGTCGTCCTCAGTAGCGGTCTCGCGCAGAGTTTCCAGGTGCTTGCCGAAACAAGATGGCGACAATTCGGGCAGCGAACTCAAACCACACGTGGGTTTCGTCTGAAAATATAAATAATAACAGGTTATCCCACTTATTATAGGTATAGAGGTGCCCACTATAGGGAAAACTGGGTTTAAACAATAGGGTAAAGGTGGCTTCGCGCTCCACATACATACATAAACTCACGCCTGTTTCCCGGAGGGGTAGGCAGAAAAAACTAATTTCTACTTGCCACGATCCTGACACACCTCTTTTTTTGCTTCATTCACTCTCATCACATTCTTCATACATGCTCGTCGGTTAAGGGTACTCTTTGACCTGGCCTTTTTCCAGAAAGTCTCCGATCTGGACTGAATACGTTCGCCGAGGTCTTCCCCTTCCCACTGTCCCATTCACGCTCGTCTTATGTACCCGTTTCGTCCATCCTTTCTAAATGCCCAAACCATCTAAGCATACCTTTCTCAATCCTAGTCACTACGTCTTCTATAATTTCACAACGCTCTTATCACACTATTCCTCATTCTATCTCTCAAAGTCACACCAACTACATGTACATACATACCTAATTTCTCAAAGCTCTCATCTCCACTGCATTATCATCTTAATTACCAATAAAATAAAATAATAATAAATAATGTGGGCAGTTCACATAACATTATCTAGCCCCAAGCTAAGCAGAGCTACTACTGTGGTACTAGATAACTGATATACTTAATAGATATTTATTCCCATATTTTTTTTGTTATACCTTTCTCAATCCTAGTCACTACGCTACGCCTTCTTTAATTGCACGACGCTCTCTTATCACACTATTCCTTATTCTCTTCGCGCTTATATTACATAGATAGATATTTTTTCATTATACATAGAAAATACCCAGAACACCCTAAACAACGGGGAATGTTCTGACGAGCTTTTCGATCTCCTCCCCGCATCGAGATTTTACCATCGCTCTTCCCGGCACCGTGACAAAGCTCATCCACACATCATAGATCCCTGGGTTTCTCGTACGACTCGTTTCTCGAGATCATTTCTTCCCCATACCTATAAACTTTGGAATGAGCTTCCATCTAAAGTTTTCCCGCTTGGTTACGACATGTGTCGCTTCAAGAAAAATGTCCATAAACTCCTTCAGGGTAGGCAACGCATCGACAATACCCCCGGTGTTGCCGGTGTCTATAAGCGACGGTGACCACTTTACATCAGGTGGGCCGTAAGCTAGTTTGCCTATTAGTTTCATAAATAAAAAAAAAAAAAAAAAAACTGCGATCGGACAAATATTTGTTCCGAGGCAGGAATCGAACCCGCAACCTCCTGCGTCGCAGGCAAACCTTCGCCCGCCGCGCCACAGAGGTTGTATAAAAACAAATATCTTCTAAGGGATTTTCTTTAAGGGTGCCCACTAGCCAGACTAGATAGGGTAAAGATGACTTCACAACACTGAATAGATAGCTTCGCCCCAAAAGTGGTCAAAGTGGCATTTCATCCTAATAGGGGGTAAATAAAGCAGAATGCTGGGTAGCCCCAACAGTATACTCGGGGCACTGGCAGGCAGGTACGACAGTCCTCTGCAGAGGTACTGGGTGTCAGCCCTTATAAACCCCAACTCTGAACAGGTATATTGTATTAATTAGTTAATATATAAATAATTAATACAATATACTAGAATATAATATATCATATAATAATAATATTAATGATATAATGATAATAATTAATATATGTATGTGGGTATTTAGTTTTAAGTATTGTTTATTAACTATAAATTGGATCATGTTGTCTGAATATATGAATTATAATAATAATAAGGTTTACCCTATGATGGCTTCACCTCACTGGGGTAAAGGTAGGTTCGTCACAATGGGGTGTAAAGTAAAGGTGCAATGTCTCTTGCAAGGCGTGAAACAAATAAGAAGACCAACCTGCAAAACAGAAAAATTAAGTCCCTCCGCATCAACAGCAATGGAGACCGCTCGATGCACGTTCGGTATCTTCACGATCCTGACAGAAGTACAGTCATCCTTCTCTAGGAACTTGACAAGGGCAGATCTGCCGTCCTTCTCCCTCTCCTTCTTGGTCGGCTGCGGCGCGGGGGACGGCGCCTTCCGGGAGATAGTGCCGATGTACGCTTCGCCATGCTTCGTGGTGAAGTACAGCGCGTCGTGCGTCAGCGCAGCGTGTGTCACGAGGGTCTGGTGAACCAGGCCGAATACGCATCTATGAAAATTAACATTATTATAGGTTTTCACCACCAAAACCATTTTTTTACAAAAGAGTATCTTATTTATTTATTATTGTTTATTTTTATAATATTATATTATGTTACATAGTTTGTATTGTTCATGTCTATGCTAAATATACCTACATAAGTATTTTTTCTTATTCTCCATATACGTTTTGTGCACCACCTACATAAATGTATCCACAATACACAAAGGTTAGAGCTGGTAGAGAATGCTTCTTAGCATTAAGTTCGCCTTTGTACATTGTTTGTTTTGTGCAATAAAGAATATTATATTCTATTCTAATTTTGAATCGTCTTGTAAACTAAGATTACTCCTGTTCCAACGCAACCAAACGCAGAGTAATCAGGCAACAAACACGGCTTGGCTTGATTTGATGATCACTACTATAGTCTAGACAAAATGTAAATAAACCAAATAAATAAATAATTCTATATTATTGAGACAAAACTGTTTTATTTTAAAATATATCAATATTGATTTATATTTGTACAAGTTAGCGACAAAAAAAACAATACCTTTTACCTACATTTTCATTACCTTAGTAGCTTTGTAAACTCTAATTTAAAAAAAAAGAAGCGCGTGTGTGGTGCCTGGACGACAAGGAGACGCTGATGCCTAGAAAGACTACCGACCTCGTTCGTTCGTTTCGTATGAGGTAGTGCTGGCCTCTGGTGCCAGAGTTTGTCAAGCCGCCCGAGGGCCTCTAACATGGCTTATCGACTGCTATTAATCAATAACAGCCGGGACCGACAGCTTAACGTGCCCTCCGAAGCACAGAGCGATGGAAATCCGCACATAACTTAGAAAAGTCATTGGTGTGGAGCCTAGGATCGAACCCGGTATCGTTGGATTCTGAGTTGCACTTTGAACCGTTAGGCTACCATCGCTTACCTACCTACCTACCTTAGGTACTCAAAAGTTAAAGTAGCTTTTTCTCAACTTAATAAATCAAATGTCATCTTAGACTTATGCTAATTCTCACCAACCACTTATGGCTAGATTAGAGTAGGATAGTGTTATATATCATCGCCGAGAGTGAAGAGAGAAGCGTCTAATTTTGAAATGTTTGATAAATATTTTTATGCATTCAAGTTTCGGTCACAGTCACATTTCCGTCTTATATTTTCGGTAATACCATTTGTGTCATCGAGAGAATATCGGAACTTGATCAGAACTATATTTTTACTGTTTTTGATTATGTACGAGAATTAGGTTACAGATGTGAATCTAAAAGCTTGCAAAAAACCGTCGCCCATACCTCGTAAGCTTATTCGTGGTGTCTTGCCAAATATGCAACTGTCCGACGTTAGTCAGCAGTAGAACTGTAACTCGAGAGTAAGCACCTTGATCGCTCACTTTCCCTTCTACGCACACTTGACGGAGATTGATTTGTCTGTAAAATAAATAACAAATATAAAAATAAAATGAAGCATTGCTGTTGTTTGTCCATCTTGAGAATAGACCCCTGCATCTCCTCCCGTGGATGTCATAAAAGCCAACTAAGGTATTATTACACCAGTGGAATAATCCCTGGATCATCAGCATCCAAAAGCACTGGACCAAGATGCATTCGGTTATGGCCAATTACACATATTACTGAGTGCATTTTGGCCTAGTATTTAGAATAAAACTTAAACTGTCTCTAGTTGCAGATATTTCACAAAGAACTTATGAAGATATTGTGATGACAATATTGTATTGATAGTGAAATATCTACGGGTCAGTTTTATATCAGCCATGTAAGCCGTGGGCACGTCCGTTTTTTTTTCTTTTTTTTTTTTTTAATTATACTACTTGAATGACGGTACAAGCAGATGGCCCACCTGATGTTAAGCGGTAGCCTCTGCCTATGAACAATGCATTCTCACATAGGTCACGTCCAACTAGGACGCGCCCTATGGAATAGAATAGAGAATAGAAAAGAATATAAATAGTTTATTTTGAACAGCAAATACCCACAATAATGGAACACAATACAATAATAACACAGACAGAACACGTTTTTTGCTGCGTGTATAGTGCCGTCAAAAAAGGTCCGTGCTCAGCATAATGTAGCAGTAAACTGCAGCGCTGATTTTCAGCACGGACCTCGGTTGACGCACGGACACGGCACACACAATGTAATATACATCAATAGGTAATAGGGAGGGGTAGGGGTAATAGGCCATATGAGACATTGCACTGCGCCCGCCACCCTGAGACATAAAGATGAAAAGTCTCATTTGTCTGTAATTTCACCGACACCCATACCCTTCAAACCGAAACACACCAATGCGAGCACTACTGCTTTGCGGCAGAAATAGGTATGGTGGTAGTACTTCCCCGGACGAACTCTTTCACAAAAAAGCTCTACTACTACTAAAAATGTGGTAACAATGTCTTACTTGATAGCGATCTTCTTGCAAATATATTTGTGTAGAAGGTAGACATCTCCGCGCGTGGTCGTGATTACTGTAGCCGCGTCGCCCGCCTCGACTAGCTGTATGCCCGCGTCTTCTTTCATGTTCATCGATATCGCTACCTGCAACAAATGGACAGTAAATACGAGTAGCAGTAGAGCTTTCTGAAAGAGTTCATCCGGGGAAGTGCCATACCTATTTCTGCCGCAAAGCAATAGTGCTTGCATTGCTGTTCCGGTTTGAAGGTTAAGATAAGATAAGATAACTTTATTTCACTTAGAATAGGTACCAAAAAGTCATAATTAACAATTGCATTAATTTCAAAGATGTTTGTAATGAAATTAAGAGAACTTTGCCTTCCATGCTAGTTAAAAACCAGACAAGTGCAAGTCGGCCTCGCACACGAAGGGTTCAAAGTCAAAGTCAAAGTCAAAAGTATTTTATTCATTGAAATCACAAGGATCATTTTGAATCGTCTTAAAAAATAAATTTACAGTTACTCCTGTTCCAACGCAACCAGACCTAGAAGAATCAGGCAACAAACACGGTCTGTTTTTCTTTTGATGATCCTTCTTACTACTAGGTGGGGAGCGCCTGTGTGGTGCCTCGAGAACAAGTTGAAGCTGATTCAAGGAAAAAAGGAAAACCAAATTAAAAGCCTTACTTAGGTAGGCAGTCAAAATTAAGATGATAGAGAGAATCAGCAAAAGTTCATAAGGCAGCACACACTACGCTTGATATACACATAAATAACACATCAGTAATATATTATATGCAGGTACAGACATTGCAAATTGACAAATTAGGTGTCGAGGGGCAGAGCGACATCAGGCCACGCGGCTTTATCATTAACATAGTCATGTAGTGTGTAATACGCTTTCTTAATTAAATTATTCTTTATGTAAGATTTAAATCTTCGAATCGAAAGTTTAGAAGCACTTTCTGGAAGTTTATTATAGAACCGAACAGAATTCCCCATAAAAGACCCACTTACTTTTTTTAATCTAAATTTGGGAATACTCAGTTTATTTTTATTTCTCGTGTTAAAACAATGCACGTCACTTTTTTTCATAAATCTATCTAAGTGTTTATGTGTATATAATAAGGTTTCGTAGATGTATTGCGATATTACAACCGCGCGTTTATTACTACCGCTTTAGTTACACCTGCCCGCAAATACCCTTTATGGTATAAAAGACCCTTACTAAAATTATTACGAGAAAAGGCTAAATTTCATAAAAAGTTAAAAACTTACGGTAATACCTACGACCATGACTCATTTATTTTACTGCGGAAGAGAGCGCGAGTGATGGAGGAAAGTATGTATAAAACTTACATCTCAAATATCTAAGAACTCATAAAAGTAAACCCCCGAGCTTTTTGGTCATATGTTAAAAGTAAAAACCAGTCGAACTCGTACCCATCTGTGATGGAAATCGGTAATCGCTCTTCTGAGTGATGAAATATGTAACTTTTTTGGGGAATATTTTCATTCAACATTTCTTACCCCCTCCTCTGCCACCCGGGTTGACCCAACCTCTTCATCTTATCTTGACTCACCAGCTGATATCTCTACAGTGGAAGTTTTAGAAGATAACGTCTTTAAATTAATAAAATCTTTAGATCTGACTAAATCTGCGGGTCCGGATAACATACCAGCAATATTTATTAAAAACTGCGCGAAGAGTCTAGTTCTTCCTCTTTCTCTGCTATACCGTCGCTCTCTTACGGAAGGAATCGTCCCAAACTTGTGGAAGTCCGCCTTTATCACCCCCATTCACAAAAGAGGTCCTAAAAACCAGGTACAAAATTATAGGCCTATATCGAAGCTATGCTTGTTTGCGAAAGTTCTAGAAAAAATTGTATATTCGCAACTGTTTCCTGCACTCAAGCAATGTATTTCGCTCGATCAACATGGATTCTTGCGTGGTAGATCAACTACTTCAAATCTTCTGCTTTGTGCTGAGTCGCTTTCCAGGTATATGTCTGAACCCTCCCAAGTAGACATTATATATACAGATTATACAAAGTGTTTCGATCGAATCGACCATGTGATGCTGTTAGGAAAACTTCAAAGAATTGGTATAAGGGGTAATCTATTTAGGTGGTTCTCATCTTATGTCCGAAACCGCTGTCAAACAGTAGTTTTAGGTGGCTACTCTTCTCTGTCTATGGACATCCCTTCTGGTGTACCCCAAGGGTCCTTGTTAGGACCCCTTCTTTTCACGGTTTTTGTAAACGATCTCGCTTCCTGCTTCTTAAACTCTAAAATACTTTTATATGCCGACGACGTGAAAATATTTCATGAAATCAAGGATATTAATGATGCCCACTTCTTACAAGACGATTTAACGCGATTCCAAAATTATTGCACTGCCAACAAATTGGACCTAAATGTTTCTAAATGCTACGTTAGTACATATACACGTAAACTCACAAAAATATTATTTGACTACAAATTTCATAACATTTCAGTGACTAGAGTTGATTCTATTAAAGATTTAGGTGTAACTTTTGATAGTAAATTGTTATTCGATCAACACGTTGATATTATAGTTAAAAAAGCATCTCGTTCGCTTGGCTTTGTTTTTAGAATGTCGTCGGAATTTACAAGTATCAAAACTTTTAAAATACTATATTGTGCCTACGTACGTAGTCACCTTGAATACGCCTCTCAGGTGTGGAATCCGAGGTACGATGTGTACACCGCGCGAATTGAGTCCATCCAAAAGAGGTTTCTACGATACCTGCAGTATCGAGCTCGTATTTATTTACCAGATTATGAGACTAGATGCCGTAAATTTCACTTTCTTCCCCTTCACAAACGCAGAGAAATAGCTGATTTGACTTACCTAATTGACATAGCAAACGGCATTGTTGATTGCCCGGAACTCCTTGAGCAAATAGGACTACGCACATGCACGGTTGCACTGAGAAAACCGAACATTCTTTACGTTCCTAAAGTAAGGACCAATTATAGGCAGAACGCTTTTATTAATAGAGCTTCCTGCTCGTTTAATTGTTTAGTTAATGGAAACAGTGAGGTTGACATATTCAACACCAGCACAAGTAAGCTTAGACGCTTGCTTAGTGATACATTTTTTGAAGTGTGAGCTACTACATGTATTTTTAACTTAACTTAATTTTAATTGTTTTTTATTTCTATTCAGTATTTTTCTTGTCATTATGTATATGTTATTTCCAATTAGTCGTCAACTTACTTTGTATAATGCTATTTTTTTTTATATATCTATCTGTGGAAACTTTTAATTAGCCGTCAATAAACATGCACTTGTCCATCCAGGCATGTTCTTTATATTTTATCTGAATTTTTGTAAACCTAGCTGTAAGTTTCTCCAAAATTTTGAAAATAAAATAAAAAATAAAATATTACGGTGAGAATGTTAATTTCCTTAAAACGCTCCCTCAAGGAGTCACGTGGCTTCATTTTATAAATGGCACGTATTGCCCGTTTTTGTAAAACAAATATTGCTTGGATGTCTGCTGCTTTCCCCCACAGAATGATGCCATATGACATAACACTATGGAAGTAGCCAAAATAAACTAGCCTAGCTGTAGCTTCATCAGTAAGCTGCCTTATCGTACGAACTGCATATGCAGCGGAACTAAGTCTACCCGCAAGTGCCTCAATTTGTGGTCCCCACTGCAAACTTGCATCAATATTAAGTCCTAAGAAAACAGTAGAGTTTACAAGATTGAGTGTCTCGCCATTTACTTTAATATTAGTTGGGTAATGTTTTACATTTGGCAAAGTGAATTTAATGCATTTAGTTTTTTTAGCATTAAGCAATAGATTATTTACTGTGAACCAATCAAGAACTCGCGATAGTGATTTATTTAGATCATCGTAATTAGCTTTTGACCTATCAACTTTGAAAATTAAAGACGTATCGTCAGCAAATAAAACTATATCACATATGTCTTTTACATAAAAAGGGAGACCGTTAATGTATACTAAAAATAGAAATGGGCCTAGTATTGAACCCTGGGGCACTCCCATAACAATAGACGATCCTGAAGACCTTTCACCACCAACGTCAACTTTTTGTACTCTATTGGATAAGTAAGAATTTACAAGGTTAATTGCCTGATTTTGGATGCCATAATGTTTTAACTTCAAAATTAGAGTAGCATGACTCACGCAGTCGAATGCTTTGGATAGGTCGCAGAATACTCCGATCGCGTCTTGCGAGTTTTCCCATGCTTGAAATATGTGTTCCAAAAGCATGGTACCAGCATCAACTGTTGATCGACCCTTGGTAAATCCAAATTGATGACTATGAAGTAGTCTGTGGAAGTTAAAGTGTGACAACAATTGAGTAAGAATAAGTTTTTCAAAGATTTTACTTAACGCGGGCAATATAGAAATCGGCCTATAATTTGCTGGATCTTTTGCATTTCCAGACTTGAACAAAGGAATTAATTTACTATGTTTCATAAGATCTGGAAAGATTCCGTCGTCAACACATCTATTAAAAATGTAGGCTAAGCATGGAGCAATATCAATAATTATAATACCTAACACCTTTGTGGATATTCCCCAAAGATCTTCAGTATTTTTAATATTAAGCGACTTAAATGTCTTAACAATACTATCGGCATTTACGTATCTAAAGCTAAACGCGATCTCACATTTAGCAACACTTAGTTCCAATAAAGTAGATGCTCCAGAGGCAGATGCTTGTAATGACTGGGTTACAATAACTGGTATATTAGAGAAAAAATTGTCAAAGGCATTCGCGACATCAATCTTTTTTGGCAATATTGTATTGTTTATGTTTAATCTGCTTATTGCGTGGCTTAGATTTACCTGTTTCATTATTAATTAATTTCCAAGTTGCCTTAATTTTATTCGATGATTTTTCTATTTTTTTTCTCAAATGTAATGATTTTGCTGCACGACAAACTTTTTTAAAAGTATTTGAATAGTTCTTTATATACAAAATAAACTTTGGGTCATGCAACATTGATTCCCTAGCCGCATAGAGATCATATAATTTATTCCTACTTCTATAGATACCGGGTGTCGCCCAATCAGCTAACCCGACATTAGATTTAGCTATACATGTTTTTAACTGAAATATCTCAGTATGTTGCTCATTTATCAAATTAGACAAGGAGGTAAAAAGTTCATTTGGATCATCTACGCATGGTAAAAGGGGTATTTTAAGTTCAATACTGCTCTGAAACTTCATAATTCGACTCCCTGTGATAGGCCATAAGTGAATTCCTTAGGTTCATCTACCAAATTACAAGTAAATATAGCACTGCGACCGTAATGATCCGAGGTGAAATGTTTAATTACTGCTTTATCAATTGGAACACTACTGCAATATATATTATCCAAACAGGTGGCTGATGTAAGTGTCACCCTTGTAGGTTCTTCGAAAAGGTGACGTAAATTAAAACATTTAAATAAGTTAAGAATTCTCTCAGATAGAGGATTCACAGGAATATCTATATTGAAATCTCCGCAGACTATTAACATTTTACTACGTCCGTTTTAAGCAGTACTTCTTCCATAGTGGATTCAAATAACGCGAAGTCCGCGTCAGGGGGACGGTAAACACTCACAATGATATGCCGCTCAAGCTCAACACACGACAGCTCAATAGTCCTCTCAATAGTGAGATTTGCAACATCTTTACGTTCTTTGCATTTTAAATTATTTCGAGCAACAATTAAGGAACCGCCACGTATGGCGTTCTTGCGTTTGAATGAACTTACAATATTATAATTCTCATAATAAGGGAGTAAATCAAATTGTAATAACCAGTGTTCAGTAACACACATGATATCTATATTAAACATGTTTAAAAATAATTCTAATTCTAATATTTTGCTGGGAAGGCCTTGCACATTTTGATGTACTACATGTAATGTGCCAGGCTTTCTCATTGTCGGACCATTATCTACAAAAACGGCAAAAAAATCACGTTTGTTGTATGGCCCCCTTAAATATTTATTTTATTCTGTTTTGTAGTATTTGTTGTTATAGCGGCAACAGAAATAAATCATCTGTGAAAATTTCAATTCAATTTCAATTTTTTAGTGAGATACATGTACGGAGCACTAAAAAAAACAAGTTTTACCCGTTTAGGTGAATTCACAATCTTGTCATCTTGCGAGTGGCCCAGTTGTCCCACATTGGTGCCCCATGTGTACACAGCGTTTCTGTTCCACACGACTGCATGGGACTTCCCCGCGCGAACGCCCAGAGCGTTCGACAGCTTCATCAGCGGCTTGACTGAAGGCAGCTTGATGCTTGACGGAGTCTTCGTGCTTGATTGACTGACGTTGTCGATGCTGTTGAGGCTGTATTGGATGACCTGTGAAAATTGAATGCAATTTATTTTTATTTTATTTTATTTTATTTAATGGGAAACCAATAGCGATACTGAAAATTTAAATTATGCTTATTATATATAAAGAATGGCCAATAACAGGCTTCCACATAAAAAAAACTAATAGTAAGCGGAGAACATCAGACTTATGACTTATTTTATATTGAAACCCTGTTGTAAGAGACAATTTTTTTATCAGTCAGTGCTGTTGTGTGTCCGTTCCAAGAAAATACTCCTACATCTCCTCCCGTGGATGTCGTAAAAGCCGATTAAGGGATTACTTGGACTTGTTTGTAAGATTCGTTGGTATAAGATTTGTCCTGGCTGCTAGCTTATTTAAGGAATGTGTTATCACTGGAAGAAAGCGTTAGTAGAGTCAGTCGTGGGAAGCAATGGCGGCGATGAGCTCACCACTTGTCACGTCTATTTCCCGCGATGGTGCAACCCACTGTGAAAAGAGGACCATTTGAGGCTATGCCTCCCTTTCTATGTATGTATGTACAGTTTTAACCAAAATATAAGTCGCCCCCCTGTACCTGCGCCGTAGACCAATTTCTATAGCGCAGGGAACCTTCTTTCTACCAATAGTAATCGCGCGCTAAAATCTTGCGCTGATAGTGGTTAATCAGTCGACTCTTAGATGACTCTAAGACTATACGTTCGGCTACTGTCGGATATCAGTCTGCGCATTTCTGCGCAAACAAAAACAGTCGATCGGATTTATATTTTGGGTAAAAATGTATGTAAATATTAAAATATACAACTTAAATAAAGTGTTACATCTACATCTATAATATATAATTAATATTATAAAGAGGAAAGATTTGTATTTTTGTGTGTGTATGTTTGTAATGAATAAACTCAAAAACTATTGTGCCGATTTCAAAAATTATTTCACCATTGGAAAGCTACATTCACCCTGAGTGACATAGGCTACCAGGGGGGTGGGGGGATAGGAGGGGGGGGCTGTTTTTCATCCTGAAACTACCCGTGCGAAGCCGGGACGAGTCGCTAGTGTGTAATGAAGTTGTAAACGTACCGTCCCGCTCTCCAGCAGTAAGACGGTAGAGTTGAGGGTTAGGGCTGCGCAGAGGCAGGGCTCGGGCAGGCGCAGCGGCGCGGGGCGTAGCGCCGTGCAGTGCGGTGCGCCCGCGCGCGCCAGCTGGCCGCAGCACCACACCGCGCCCGCCGACTCGCCGCCACTGCACACCCAGATGCTGTGGAACTTGCCGATACACACCTGGAACACACGCACGTGCTGTTGAGAAACCACAAATTGGCATGACACATTATTTTATTTTCTTAGGAAAACAAACAGTACTTAAGGTGAATACTCACGTTTGCGGCGCGAGATTCAAATTTTTTGGTGTTTTCTCCCTATTACAGCTCACCAACACTTCTTCAGATAGCGAAAGTTGAGTTCGCGACAACTAGGAGACTTAACACACATGTTTTAATTAATAGTATCTCATAAATATCACCAGAATAGCTACGATACCCCCAAACAAAAACAAAACACTATAAATTTGTTAAGTATCGCAGCTAAACTGATGAAACTGAACTCGCGAAATCAACTTTCACTATCTGAAGAAGTGTTGATGAGCAATAATGGGCAAAAAACATTTTTTTTAAAAACGCGCCTCTAGCGTGAGCATCCACCTTAAAAACTAATTACATCTAAAAATTAAATTACTGAGCATTAAGTTAAAGTAATTTTAGCAGTAGTAGATCTTTTTTGTGAAAGAGTTCGTCCGGGGAAGTACTACCACCATACTATTCCTGCCGCAAAGCATCTTCCGGTTTGAAGGGTATGGTTCCTGGTGAAATTACAGACTCATGAGACTTTCATGTTTGTCTCAGAGTGGCGGGCGCAGTGCAATGTCACATAGGGTGCGTCCTAGGTGGTGTGACCTATGTGATAATGCACTGTTCATAGGCAGAGGGTACCGCTTAACATCAGGTGAGCCATCGGCTTGATCCGTCATTCCAAGTAGTATAAAAAAAGGAAAAAAAAAGATAAAATAAAATAAATATTTCTGGACAGTTCACACAACATTGTATAGCCCCAAGCAAAGCAGAGCTTGTGTTATGGGTACTAGACAACTGATATACTTAATACAATATATAACATAGATAGATATTTTTTTATTGTATATAGAAAATACCCAGAACACCCTGAACAAATATCTGCAGATCGCACAAATATTTGTTCCGAGGCGGGAATCGAACCCGCAACCTCCTGCGTCGAAAATGATAGTATGATAATAATGATAGACAATGTTGTAAGAAATGTTTTTTTAAAATTTAATTGTATATTGTTTGGTGTCTTACTTTTGTGGTAAGGGGTGCATTAATATATAAAGTAATTTTCGAAAATCAACTTCTTAACATGAAATTACCATTCTCCTATCGTAATAAAACAAGAAAATATTAATGTTATTGTATTTATTTCAATCATATAACATTCGAGGCCTTGTAGTCTGCGAATACAGTATAGGTACCGTTTGATGCACATCACGGATCGGCATAAACTTATAACTTTGGAAAGGATTCACGGCGGACACGACTCTCATTACTTTTTTAGGAGGTTCTTCAACAAACATCATGTTTTCAAGCGACGTACTAGAGGGCGCTTTTGTGTTTATTCTATTAGGCGTTGGTACGAAATCGGACATCTGTCCGTCATCTTTAGGACGAAGTAAGGGCGCACCCCTTAAAATACAGTACGCAAAAAGTATAATTATGAAGTAAAATAAGCCCAAAAGCACGATATAGAATAAAAGCGATATTTTATTCCTTATTATTGATTCTCTGAGAGCGAGCATACAGCCGACATCTTTGTAAGATTGTATGTTTGAATCTAAGCTTTGCGTGCATTCCCGGGAGACGGGCAGAAGTGCAGTTTTGTTGGCCAATACACAACACTCGACTGGGTACAGTTTATCAAGGTTAGATTTTCTCCAATTTGAATTTGCAAAGTCAGTATAGCATACGACACCGCAGCATTCGTGCTTCAACATGATATAATTACAGATAATAGTAAAAAAATCGTTTTCTTTCCCGTAGTAGTTCTGTAAAGAAGATTGAAGGTAGACCTTCGTTCTCTCGTTGTTCGTGTATACGTTGTAGACGCCAGAAATAAAGAAGATCCAGAAAGCCCCACCAGATATGATTGTGACTAGCAGTATGTAGGATTTGATGGCACATTTTACTTTGCACCCAGCACCGAGAATTCCACAGCACGACGTCAATATTGTAAGTGCTGCTATAGGTATGAAGACCGAGGTCAAAGGAGTCAGCAGAAGATTTAGATTCACAAAGTCTGCTATTAAGACCACGTATGGGCTCTTTGTGATGGTGTAGTTTACATCCTTGAAGAATTTTGGATTGTATGAGCACCAGATGCAAATAGTACAGCTGATTAGTCCTAATATAAAGAAAATAAAGTTGGTAACACTTATGCAGGTTCGAGGAAGTCCAACTGAATTCATTTTTGGAGATTTGAGAATTGAAATTTCAGAAACTGTTGTCGTAAAACCGGAAAACTGATTGAAGTTTCGATGACATTTATATAGTTTTGTCATGAGTTTTGATATTTACATTGTACAATATTATTTTACCATGGATGATTTGAGGTTGATTATCAATGACTAATTGGCTTCTTCTTCTTTTTCTTCATATAATGATTTTTGATTTTTAATGAGTGCTCTAATAGGCTTCTTTAGTCATTGTTAATTATCTGCCATTTTTGAAAGAAACGTCGTGATTTTTATTTAATTACATTTTAATGTGTTTTTTCGAGTTATTTCGCGTAATTTTGGTGGCATTTTAACCGGTGTAACTTGGATAAATATCACTTTTCGAAATGGTGGATTTAGCCTGTAAAAACTCGGTTTTTCTGCCACTATTTAGACTGGGTTATGACTTGACGGCCTCGACGGAGACTCTTGACGGCTTGACTAATTTTATTACAAATTAATATCACATGACATAGGCGAAATGAGGGCTTTTCATTTTCGAATTAAAAAAAAAAGTAGTTCAATTTGGCTCGATAGATGGCGATGACTCAAGTATGCTTGTCAAAATTAATAAATGCATTGTCTGTGCTTTTATGTGATACTAACAAAATACCACGAAACCATATCACTACGTTGTTGACTCTGACATTTCACTTTATTTTGAAAGCTAGGTTCAAAGCAGCGCCATCTATTAGTGCATGATTTGAAACGTCCGTGAAAACCCCTCATTGTTTGGAGCACTCCTCAGAAGCCATTATATGAAGAAGAAGAAGAAGAAGAAGAATAAGAATAAGAAGAAGAAGCAGAAGAAGAAGAAGAAGAAGAGGTTGATTATATCAACAGCAGTTTAATCTCTTACCTGCTTTACACTTGTGTAAGCTTTGTTAAAAGTAACCAAGGCTTCAGGCACTGCCCGCGGCTGGTTCGAACCCGTGCCCAGAGTGTAGTTGCAATTCGTTCCCCAGACGTAAGAATCACAGGGTTGCAGGGGATCATGTTTGTACATGTACGCGCGGTCTAGTAAAGCATGTTCTAGTGCCTTATAGTCGTCCTTGTCGAGAATATCCGTTTTTACACCTGAAACCAGAAATTATACAAAGACTAGCGACTCGCCCCGGCTTCGCACGGGTAGCCCCCGGTGAACCCAACCCCCTCCCTACTGACCCCCTATGTCAATCTCCTGGTTCTAAGCTACCTCCCCAACAATTTTCAGCCAAATCGGTTCACCCGTTCTTGAGTTATAAGTGGTGTAACTAACACGACTTTGTTTTATATATATAGATTATGACAGATTGTGTCCGGCCTAAGAATAGACCCCTCCGTCTCCTTCCGGAGATGTTGTAAAAGCCGATTAAGGGATTACCCGGACATGTTGATAAGATTCGTCGCGAATAAGATTTCAGTTTTCTTTGTCCTGGCTGCTAGCTTATTATGGAATGTGTTATTACTGGAAGAATCGTTAGCTGAGTCAGTCGTGGGAAGCAATGGCGGCGATGAGCTCACCACTTGTCACGACTATATTCCACGATGGCTCAACCCACTGTGAAAAGAGGCCCATCGAGGCTCTGCTTACCCCCCTTCGGTGAAAAAGACGTGTCTATGTATCTATGTATCCTACTAATATTATAAACGCGAAAGTTTGTAAGTATGGATGGATGGATGTTTGTTACTCTTTCACGTAAAACCTACTGGATGGATTGGGATGAAATTTGGAATGGGGATAAATGGACTCCCGGAATAACACATAGGCACATTTGTATCCCGATATTCCCACGGGATCGAGACTTACGCGGGTGAAACCGCGGGACGCTGCTTGTGTTAACTTATAAACATACATTCTATAACATACAAGACATTTATTAGTCTTACTTCGTCATCAACTCTCACCTATTTTCATAAGAGCAACAGTCGCATTGACCTGCCCATAGAAGATGCTCTTATGCAGCGGAGTGTATCCTGATTCTCTGTCGCGTGCGTTCACAAAGGCTTCGGAGGAGTGACGCACAAGCCAGGTCATGAGGTTAGTCCTCCCGCGAGACGCTGCCATGTGGAGGGCTGTGCGACCCTGGAATTATAACAATGGTAAAAGATAAGTCAGGTATCTTATTCACTAGGGAACAGGAATCCCGGGAAAAGTCGCTACGGTGGCTTTTACCGTACATGCGGTAATAGCTTAGAGAATTAAAAAATATTGACAATGAAAGGGTAATAGTGGTTGAGTTACTTAGAGCATTGCCTTAGAGCGTAGGCCTTCGTATGCTCGAAATCGAACTACGATAAAAAAAAAACGCAAATCGATGTCCAGGATATCCATTTGGTACTTTAGGTTAAGATTGCTTTCGCTTGTGGCACGAAATTAATTTTTTTCGTGGTTTTTGCTCATCATAGCTCATCAACACTTGTTCAAACAGCGAAAACTAAAATTCCGGTAATTATATGAACTAATGTATACCTTGTGCGGTAATTATATGACGGTAATGGGCTTGAAACAAAAAACACTGTAAATACCATTGAAGCACAATCGTAGCTAAACTAATTAGGTATATTTATGTGATACTATAAATTAAAACTTGTGTGTTAGGGCATATAATTAGCGGCAAATTGGTTTTCGCTATCTGAAGAAGTGTTGATGAGCTGTGATGAGACAAAAAACACGAACAAATTTGAATTTCATCATTTAGTTCTTAAAAATATTCCCATGGAGGCAGTAATGACGTCATCAATATTTTGTATAATTGTTTTTTTTTTACATAAACCTATTGTGTGTCTTCTCACGACCATTGTCGTAACTTTCCTAAAATGGTATATTCCCGTTCAAATTTATGTTATCATATGAATTTCGTTATTGATTGCAGTGCCCTGTGTGATCTGACCCTTTATGATAAGACATATCTCAGAACCTGCCTGAGGTCACACAAAACGTTTGCAGTTTTACAGATAGCAGTAAAAGTACATTAGGAGCCCAACTAGTTTTTTTTTGAAATGTCACTTACCATGATATACTTTTTTTTTACTACGAGAATGACTATGCTAATGCTTGGGACTAGATAATGTTGTGTGAACTGTCCGGCATTATTTATTTATTTATTTATTGCTTCCCACAACTGACTCAGATGATGCTTTCTTCCAGTAATAACACATTTTATAAAATAAGCTAGCAGCCAGGACAAATCTTATAGGTCCCCGAGACGATCAAGTCCACTTGACAAGTCTACGTGCTGTCAAGTATGGTCCAACCCGTAGATACATGACGGGACTTGTCAAGTCAACGCTGTAAACGATCAATATTCACTTCAAGCACGTAGACTTGTCAAGTGGACTTGATCGTCTCGGGGACCCATAATACCAACAAATCTTATCAACAAGTCCAGGTATGAATTAATAAAACATGAATAATAAAATTACCTCAAAATCAAACGCTTTGTTGAAGTTAGCACAGGTCCCTTTGATATAACTGGCCAAATCCTTATCTGTGATGGACCTCTTCGTAATAGCACTTGTGAGGAGCTGGCCATGGCTCCGAGACTTGCACCGACCGGTGCAGTCCACTTCCACCTTGTTCTTATTCATTTTATAATGCACCAGTTATAAGGGTCAATTAAATTCTATCGTTTCTCAAGGCAGGTTAATGGGTCTTTTTTGAAGTGTAGTTTCCCTTGCTTGGGTCTTTAACCTTTTTTGAAGTCTCGTTACACTTGCTGTTGTTAATAGACAATACCTTTTTTGAGTTCTAGATTCACTTTCTTTGCTCGCAACTAAAGTTACCAAAGCCAATTCCTTTTCAACTGCATAATCTAACTTTATTCCTTTATTATAACTCAATAGGGTAATTTTGTAAGGAACAAAGTTTCTTTTTTTAAATATGGTCAATATTTAATTGTGAAATAAACACTATATACAATACACTCCTATGCTTATTATTGCTTAATTAAGGCAATATATAAATTAAACTTGAACTTGTTTTGTGCACACATGGAACTGGCTACCAGAATCAGTGATCAGTGCCCCCTCAGTGAATTCTTTCTTAAATTGACTTTACAAACATTTAAAGTGCATTGATAAGGACTAAGATATACACACTTCCGCTCAGAGAGCTGCCTGTGTACTATAAATAAATAAAAATTAAAATAATAGCCCCTCTACTGTGAACCGCAACATTAGGTCTTAGGTAGGTACAATATGTTTATGTTACATCTCATCTCATTAAATTTTTTTCAATTCTGCATACACATTCGTGTTCTCTGATCATATATAGATTTTGAAAGCAATAGGTCCAGATATTTTTTACCCAGAAATACTTGCACAACACCCTTTCGTTACTCTCACTCACTCAGCCATTGTTTCGCTCAGAGGGTTCAACTGATTTTAATCTAAGCAGAAAGTAAATATGGTATAGGGTGTGCACGGAATAGGGATGTTAGGCACTTGCTGGCCGCTACGGCGGAAATAAAGGTTATCTAAGTTATCCTACCTACCTAGGTATTTAGTTACCCTAAGTTATCCATGTGGAATCTGCCTTAGAAGGACTTTTGCACTCATTTTTATAGAAAACACAATATTTGACAAATAATTATATTGCAAAAGTTACTTCTTTAGGTGTTTTTTGAAAGAAAGTGATTGTACCTAGTAACAAGTAATAAATAATGTAAAAATTAAAAATCCCCCACCGCAATGAAATGGCTGAACCGATTTTGATCAAACATAGCTAAGAACACTCCCGACAAATTCACCTTTCAAACAAAACAAAAAACACACACACACACAAACGTCAAACTTATAACTCCCCTTCGTTTTTGTGTCGGGAGTTAAAAAGAAAATAAAGTCTATTTACTAAGAAAAATATTTATAAAAAAACATGTGGAACTTGAAAACTATTCTGTTTTCGAGCATACAAATGATTAATAGGTGCCTAACTGTATTTGAGAAAGGAACCCCAAAATTACTTAAATAATAACAGATTTTTGGAAACTAATAATCCCATTTCAAGTGTGCATATTTTGCTAAGGTTTTTATAAGGTTAATGTTTTCCAAAAGATTATTTCTAGTGAATGAATTAATTCAGGGCCATAAAACTAAATCAAACTATGACAACTCTTTCAAAATATTGTGACTCAACTATCTCTAAACATTATATGAAGTTTTTCATAAGGACATGACAGAATGGGAAAGAACAATAATACTACATAATCTAGTTGGACTGATTTGATAACCCAGCTGATTTGAATTCTAAAATCATAGTTGGCAACAGTAGATACAGTACAGTTAGTTGTTGCATACTTAGTAAACAATCATAGGACGTTTTATAACAATATGTATGCAAAGCTACACGGGAAATAAGTCTTGTTTACAAGTGTTATCTCAGAAAATTTGCATCGAATTTTGCTTGTGGTATCGCAGACAGTTCATGGTCGTTAACGATGTTGGTTGTCTAAAGTTGTAGAGATAACTAATTTCGCTCAAAACTAGCCGGTAAAATAATACTTTACATTTACATGAAAACAGCTGGTAAAAGTAACTCTGACGGACACACTCAGAAACTCCATGTTTCACGTATAAATGACACAAAGTAACATACGCTCAAGTAGGGTTTCGTTATTTAATCATTAATTTGATTTTCTATTGGAAATAGTAGCTTTTTCGTTCGCTTTTTACAGTTTGACCTCACTCCCAAAAAAATGTAATTTGAGCCGGAATCCGGATGGAGGATATCTTTTGCATCGTAACGTAGTGATTTTTTTCTCAAAGGTCGGATCACAGAACGTTTCTTAAGTCATTGCACAGAACACGTCCTACCCAAGTCTCTTCCTGGTGGGATGTGATCATAGACGTACAATTTTCGCTAGATCTATGTGGATGCGATGGAGAGTACCTCGGAAGAAGAACTACCTCCATGGAGAGTACCTTTCCACAGATTAATACATAGGCTGCAATCAAAGACGTAGAATTTTTTCGCTACGCTAAATAGACAAACGAAGCGTGGGAGAGAGAAGTCATTTTTAAATTTACCCCGTGCAAGAAGAATAGTGACAGCAACAAATGCAACAATGTATTGTATGTGACATGTTTTGCTTGAGTACATGCCTATACCGGACGGTCTCTTGTGCAGTTTAACTAATTTCGTAATTTTTTTAGTAATCTTACTATTAAATAACAAATATTACTTTGTATGACAATGGTGTCGTGTTCAGTTTGTGACTGTGAATATACAAGACGTAATTATCCGGGAAAATACACGTTTCACAGGTAAATAAGAGATTATTGGTAGTTCGATAGTATTGCTTATTTTATCAATTCTGCTTTAGTAAATGGCCTAAAATCCAGTTTCATTCGTAGATTAGGACTTTCCCTTATATTTTTTAATAATATTTCGTTGCTGCACCTAGAAATAAACAATATTTTATGTAAAATATAAAAATGTTTGATTACGATAAGGCTTGACCAGGTGATGACGTCAGAAATATCGATAGTCCTGTTGCAGTCTATATCGTAGTATAATGCGCATCATGTAAAAAGAACGCTGGCGGTCAAGCTTCTTCAGGCGTTCCAGCGTTCGTTTTAAGAGATTACTTACTTTTCTACTTATTTAAGAGATGTATACCTATGCATTCAATGAGTGCCTACATAGTTTACTACTTTTTACATGACGCGCACTATACCTACCTATAAATTAAATTTTTGTCCATCCTTGAATGGAGGTTTACTTTGTTTGGAGTAAATATGTGTGCTCTGTTAACATTTTACCGTTTTTTAAAAAATCTATGATAACCAGGTGGACATTGAGGTGTGTGTTTTTGTATTGACTATTGAAAAGGTAACTTTAAAGCACCACGGGTGTTTTTATTGCAGTTTGTGTAGTAGATATTTTAGAGTAAATATTTACGTTGTTGTACACACGCCTTTTTCCCGAAAGGGTATATTTATTTTTTATTTTTTATAAATAAATATTGTTTATTTCTGCTTAATAAAATAATAGGTAACAAATTAAATTTAAATATACCCCAAAAATTCCGTTCCAGCGGGACTCGAACCTGCACCCTCGCCTGTGATCAGCGATGCCTTTACTTTCGAACTTTGAACAGAAGGTTTTCAATGAAACACCTGTAGATACAGCACTATCAACTTGGCGCTATAGCCGAGTTGATAGTGCCCATAAATTTCGTCTCCAGCGTCATAGCTCGATCTATGGCTAAATTGTTGAATGCATCGACGATGACAGGCGAGGGTGCGGGTTCGAGTCCCACTGGAACGGAATTTTTGGGTTACATTTAAATTTAATGTTATCCATAAAGCGTGGTTTACACTTGAAAAATAATAAACTTTGGGGTAACAAATTGTCTATAGATAAAGTAACATAGTGAAAAATTATATGGGCGTAGCACGGCTGATATAAAATGTTTTTGTGCTTTCAGATTTCCAAGTAATCCTTTGCTACGAGAAAAATGGTTATCGGTTATAAGAAGAGTGGGATGGACTCAAATAAGAACTCCACTAGGTATTTGCAGCAAACATTTTAAGTTTAAATTTAAAAGGGAAACTCTAAGATCCCACCTATAAATAAAACTGTAATATTTAGGGGTAAATAAATAATAAAGGTTTATTTATTAACTGTATTCAAAATTGGATTAAGAACCTTATTTTCTTTATGACGTCAAATCTGCCAAACTGTGTTATTCATGAAATACTTAATCTGCATTAAGATGTATTTATCTACCATACACATCACGGACGGATGATGAATTCTATCGACAATGTAAAAGTGTTGGTCGAGGACAACACTATTTTTAACTCGGACATAGACTTTCACCAACACGTGCAGATATGTTTTTTGGTTCCATCTTCGATCTCTGATTGTAGATCTAGTACATATACTAAATCTATGGCTGCAATGCTAAGGCAATGGTGGGCAAACTTTTTTTGATAAGGGCCAGTCATTTAATGCATGTTTTGAAATCTTTTAATCTTAGAGCATTGTAGGTTCCGTCCGTGTTGCTTGATGCTTTTCATAGAAATGAACATGTACACACATGCATGATAGTTACGAACATGTTTGCTCGAAACTTTTATTCGAAGGCCCTGCCATGGTAGGTGTGTGAGACAAATTAAATTGTTTTTGATTTGCCATAATATCTATTATTTTACATAATACTGCTGTCTTCGTTACGTCGACCATAGATAAAATATTGTCTTGGTCACAGAGAGAGAACTTATCAACAAAGGGCGGAATTATTTTCAGGCGCCAAAAAAAAGACTTGGCTTTGATTGACTGACAGACTTTTTTTCTCTTTGGGTTTGTGACTCTGACTTGACAGTTGACCGACTGTCCTGCTCCTGTCATAATAACGCAATTTAATTTATTCTAATTTCCACTTTCCAGTGATTGTTACGTAAAAAAACAATGTTTCAAGTTATTCGAAGTGCGGTGGGTATATCTCGAACCCAGTTGTCGAGGTCTGTAGTCATAAATATCTGATAACTGTCTGGAAGAAGATTCCGAACATTTCACAAATTATTGGCTACCTGTTTACAGATCTCTACCATCGTTCTCGACTTCAAGCCTTGCTTATAAAGATGTAGACCCCACGTGCCGCAAGGAAGCCCCTAAAATTGAAAATGAAACGTTGCTTACACCAGAAGAGGCCCGTCATAAAAGCGCCTTGGAATCTACCATAAGCGTTCCGACCAAGGTATTCGTGGTTACTTACATAATATTGATCTTGATACATCGAAATGAGCTTGACGCCCACATCCAGGACTAGCCATAAGGACTAATAACGAATATCTCAGGATAGATGTGTCCGGCCCAAGAATAGACCCCTCCGTCTCCTCCCATGGATGTCGTAAAAGCCGATTAAGGGATTACCCGGATTTTTTTGTAATAGAAAGACAAAACTCAAAATTCAAACTAATTTGACAAATGGACTAACATACGATAAGAAAACATTTGTTGGTATAAGATTCGTCCTGGCTGCTAGCTTTTTATGGAATGTGTTATTACTAAATAACACATACTCACTACTCTTGAGGATAGACGCCTTCGAGGAGATCTTATCGAAACTTACAAGATTATGACCCATCATTACAACCTGCCAAACTTTCATGACATTTTTATTAAAAAAGAAGATCTAAGATCCACACGTGGTCACCAGCTGAAGTTAAACCGTGATCCCGCCGTCTCACTTGCCGCTCATCACTTCTTCAGCAATAGAGTGGTTCACAATTGGAACGCGCTATCAGATGACGTCGTTACTGCTACTTCCGTCAATGCATTCAAAAATAAACTCGACATCTGGCTTCGAACAAATAAATCAGTGCTCAAAAAAATCTACCATAACTAAGTGACAATATTTCGACTAAATTTTAAATTCTAATACTGTGACGTAGACACATCAGCGAAAGCTGCTCGTCTATAAATTAATAATAATAATAATAATAATAATAAAAAGCGTTAGTTGAGTCAGTTGTGGGAAGCAATGGTGGCGATGAGCTCACCACTTGTCACGTCTATGTTTCACGATGGTGCAACCCACTGTGAAAAGTGGCCCATTGCCTGCCTACCCCTTCGGCGAAAAAGTCGTGTGTCTATGTATGTATGTATCTCAGGATAGAGATCATTCCAAAGAGAGAATGGAGGCATTTGCCTAGCAGTGGGAAACATCCGGCTTATAAATAAGATCTGTTTTTGGTCCTCTAGGTCTAGGGTAATGCCTCGGTATTATAATGTAATATCCATACATATTTTTAATTTGAAAATTGTACTTTATTTAGTCAGTTAAAAATCGAATCTAAGATTGGTAATTTTGCGTTATACCCCACCTTAAGTTAGTGCTTTGAGACTAGGTACCATTTCCGCATTTATGCATGTCTGGCTTATTATATTACAGGTGGACCTTAGCCCAATCAGTGGAGTCCCAGAAGAGCATGTGAAGAATCGCAGAGTGCGTATCTACCAGCCCCCGAAGAATGCCATGCAAAGTGGCACCAACAACATACACCACTGGGAGATGGAGTTTGATACCCGCCAGCGCTGGGAGAACCCACTCATGGGCTGGACTTCCACCGGAGACCCGCTGTCCAACATGAAGCTCCAATTCTCGAACCCGAACGAAGCTATCGAACACTGCGAGAAGAATGGATGGACTTGGTACCTCGATGTACCTAAAACTGAGAAAGAGTACAAGCCAAAGAACTACGGGCTTAACTTCTCATGGAATCGTCGTACCCGGGTCTCCACCAAATAGAATGTTAGTACAACTTTGTTGATTTTGTTTTATTTTAGGTCTAATAGGTACCTAGTTAATTTAAAATGTTTGGTTAATATAGCACCTCTGGCAAGTTTATATTATTTTTATTACAAAGAAGTGTCCGCCCGCGGCCTCGCTCGCGTTTTACCAAGATTAAAATTGGCCTATCATTCAATCCAGGCCATAATCTATCTGTGCACCAAATTTCATCGAAATCGGTATAGCCGTTTTGGCGTGATTTAGTAAGAAAGATCAAAATATCGTCGAGGATACAGAGTATTATAATATTACTTACATACGGAATGGCCACTCCGCCCCGCACAATCTTACATCTCCGCAAAACGATGGTGCAACCCACGATGAAAAGAGGCCCATTTGAGGCTCTGCCTACCCTTTCGGGAAAAAGGCATGTGTCTATGTATCTATACCTATGTATGTATGTATGTCTATGTATGAATGTATGTATTGAGAAATGCTCTGAACCTAATCAATAAGCCCATAGAAACATAAATACCTTAGAAACTAACATACATATACAAACACTTTATTTATAACTTAATCTAACACACGTCGCCGACGCGTCGCGGCCCGGTATCACATCACAGGCGGCCCTTGAACCGCCGGAACTTCACCCCTTTCGGCCAGAAGTCAGGGTTCAAGTAGGTCTTCACACTTTCCGTAGGGACCCATAAATGAGCTAAAGCTCACATTATGACGAGAGTCCAACTTCATGACCCCGACGAACATGACTTCATGTTCAATGTGTGAGCTCCTCGTATTAGCGGGTTTTATTTTGTTTTAGTCCCCGGAGTTTACACTAGGGCACTGATGGTTACCGAAGCATTTGTATGCAATGTCCGGCGCATGACAAGAATAAGGGAGAATTGCCTACCAGTAGGACAATGACTGGTTTGTGTCCCGTCCCCACTTGACAACTCACCAGTTATTCTTGTTTCGAGCTATATGGTCTGCCCAATAGTAGTAGTAAAGCTTTTTTGTGAAAGAGTTCATCCGGGGAAGTACTACCACCATACCTATTTCTGCCGCAAAGCAGTAGTGCTCGCATTGCTGTGTTCCGGTTTGAAGGGTAAGGGTGCCGGTGAAATTACAGGCTTCTCTTCAGGCTTGACTTTTCACCTTTATGTCTCAGGGTGGCGGACGCAGTGAAATGCCACATAGGGCGCGTCCTAGGTGGACGTGACCTATGAGGTAATGCACTGTTCATAGGCAGAGGTTACCGCTTAACATCAGGTGGGCCATCTGCTTGTTCCGTCATTCAAGTAGTATAAAAAAAATAAAAAAAATAAAAACATCTATCATTCTATTGAAATCCACTGCTGGTTGTAGGACCCCCCTAAAATGTCATGATGACATTTATTGTCTTGAGCCATCCACCGACTTGCCGTTCATGTCGTCAGTAGGTACGGGTACAACCAGTACTTGTAGTTCCTGATACCCACGACACAGGGAATCCTAGTGTAAGATCAGGACCGGTTTTTTATTTTTTTATTTATTTTATTTATTTATGTTATGTTACATTTAAAGGCTCTTAAGACTGCGTGGATGAAATCAGCACACCCTGGATACCTGAAGGACGGCGACCTCGGGGTCGGCCGAGAAAGCGTTGGCGGGACGATCTTGTTAATTTTGAGCAGGATTAGTGGGAGACTCCCAAGGAAGGACAGGGACAAGTGGAAGAATTTGGGGGAACCTTTGCCCAGCAGTGGGACTATATATGTAAAGGAGAAAAAAAATATTGGAGAACAGGCTTGAAACTTAAAAGTAGAAACACAAGCATTCTATTATTTTAATTTAATCATAGTATTCAACATGGTTAATTCATATTTGTACCTCGGAAGAAAATCATATATCGCAGGACTCACTTAAACTTTTTATTTACATATGATACATTTACATTTAATATTAATTACACAATTGGAACCACTCCCGCACACGCTTTCAATATTGCAAATGCACTACCTACAGTTTTACATGTACATCGTACATAATAATTACATACAAACCATACAATTCAAAATTATCTAACAACCTTGAGATATAACTAGATAGAATTATGACAAAATTATTGCATCCTTTTTTATTTACAAATATAATCGTAATGAACATTTTTGAGAGTTATTAGTCATTATTAGATAGGTTTAGGCTGTTTGTCCACCACCGCCGTCACCGTCACGTCACCGAGGACGAGATGACGGCCCCGAAGTAGCCATACATACATTTACTATAGCCGCGTCGTGTCCACCGCACGCGCTCGGTAGCTGTAGTCCGACTTTTTGCTACAAGTTTACGCGCTCTACCAAAACCGCGTTTTACGCGCAGTTTGTATGAAGAAGTGTACAGAGCCCCAAACAACAAGTAACAAAATGACACGTCAATTTTGGCGTCGCGTTAATTAAACACTTATTCCAAGTCGCGCGTTTACTCAAGGGTTTCCCCAGTTTTGCGAGTGTAAGTGACATTTTTGACAGTTCACGTCACGTATTTTTGTAAAGTATACTTGTTGTATACTTTAATTTTGCCGATTACTCAACCAACGCGGTGGTCGCGTAAACGCGTTTTAACTGCGATGCCCACACTAGGCCTACGAGTGACGCGCTCGGGTGACGGATGTGGGGTGGCCACGCGTCTATAGTAAATGTATGTATCGCTACTTCGGCGCCGTCATCTCGTCCTCGGTGACGTGACGGTGACGGAGGTAGTGGACAAACGGCCTAGAGTGAGATATTAATAGAAATATGAAGAAGGAATCAAAGCACAGGTGTAAATATTGCTGTAAAGCAAAGTGATACAAAGATTAAAGGTGTTTCAGACTCTACATCACTACGGGAATTCGATACAGGTCTCAAAAAACTACATACAAATCAATTCGAAATATTTTGGTCAAGATAAATAGAAAATTGAGTTAAAATTTTAAAATAATCGACATTTTGGTCCTTACTAAAAAGTTATTGGGGTTTAAAATCTACCATGTGAGGTAATTCTAGTATATTTTAGATTAAAACGTTGTTTATAACATACAGCAAGCTAATAATACTACTACTAATTAAGCTCAAACTGTTATAGTTATTAAAGTATTAATTATTATCGTGACTATACATCGTATGCTTTAAGTTGAAGAAAGACAGACGAACGTTTATGAAAAAAATAACGAAATACAAGGATCTACAATATTTTTTATAAAATAAAATGGCTTCTTTAAGGTAGAACGTTCCGCTTGAGGCGCGAAATTCAAATTTTATTGTGTTTTTTTTTGCTAATCACAGCTCATCAACACACCTTGGGAACGCAAAACCTGATTTTGCGAAAACTAGGAGTTAACACATAATATGTTTTGATTGATAGTGTGTCAAATATCATTTGTTTAGCTACGAATGTCAATGAACAATAAAATTACTGTAAAAATTGAATGACATTTGTAGCTAAACTAATGATATTTATGAGATAATATCGATCAAAACATGTGTGTTAGTTCTCCTTGTTTTTGCAAAATCAGGTTTCGCTATCTCAAGATGTGTTGATGAGCTGTGATTAGCAAAAAAACAATAATATTTGAATTTCGCGCCTCAAGCGAAACGTTCCTTCTCAAGTTATATTCTTGGGGTTTCTGGACAACTCCTGTTTTCATAGATAAAGGTGTGTATTCCCAAAGGGGTGATCCATTGGCGAGTAAAACCGCTGGTACGCCCGCGAGCCTGCGAGCCAGAGGTATAGGCCGTCAATGGAGCACCTATAAAACCGCGGTTTTAAATACCGCGGTTTGGCTCGTTGGCTCTTCGTGCATGCTTGAAATCCTGAGACTGCGCTATAATAACCGGTATAATAAACTGTTTGGTATGCCAATGGATCACCAACGCAAGACGACAACCCAACGAGCCAACAGTTTATACCGTTAACTCGCCGGCTCGCCTATGGATCACCCCCTTAATATAGCTTGTTTTTAATTTATGTCCATACCATTAAAATAGGACTTAACAAATTGTTTTTACTTTTGACCAGCCGGCTAGATAAACGGTATTCCTGGCGACGCGATTCTATTTCTACAGTCGTAATACAATATAGTAGACCAAGACAGCTTATTGATAGTTTACGTCGATCTCATACATACCTACTTGTATTTTCCCATGAATGTAGCAGTACATGGATTGTTTGCTAAAATAGCATAGAGTGTTCCTTCTTACTCCTATCCTAGAAGATAGCTTGCTATCCTATGTTAGAGAGAAACAAATATATTGCCACACGACAGTCGTTTTTCCGTTCCGCACCCTGAATTTTGGTATCATGCATATACATCTCCCTAGATTGTTACCATGAATGTACTAGTAATTTGACATTTGGCCTGGTACGACTTACACAAATAAGAACAGATAGATTTATGCTTGTCTCATTCCAACACATGAATACATTCATATAAAAGAATGAGACTGGTATAATCGATACCGTTTCGTTTTTAGCCTTAGTTCCATGCTTTAGTTCTTATTCCGAGTATTTTCCCAACAGTTGTCGATGACAGAAGCACAATAAATAATAGTACAAACAGAAGTTAATTTCTCTATGGCCGCAGGTTCTGTTTCTGTTCATCATAGGCCCTCGCTATTGCTCTACGAATAATACGAAATAATATAGTCTTGGGCGCTCCTTGTCTTTTGTGAATATTTATAGTATGGACGAATTAGTACGAAGTAATATTGCCATCCGTCATTCTTCAACTTTTAGCGTAGAAAGAATAGTTGTGAACAGTATTTTATAAGCAAATTTCATGACTGAAAAAATTCGCTCAATTACTTTGTGCGTCCTAATTTCACGATGTTATTTCAAGAAACTTGTAAAATATAATAAAGTCAGTTAAAAATATTGGCTGTTAAAATTACTAAAACAAAACAATTAGTTACATATGAAGTTATAAGTGACTGCATGGACTAATATAATAATACAAAGAGAAACTTTAAAGATATTGTCATAATTATTGTATGTAGGTACTTATCAAACACAATATCTAACATTTTTATTACCATTAATAATACTACTTATCTGAGTTTTGTGCGAATCAATGTAGCTTTGCACAGCATACCATAATATCTAGTTCCGTATAGTTTTACCTAAAATATAAGTCCGATCGACTGTTTTCGGTTGCGCAGACTGATATCCGACAGTAGCCGAACGTATTGCTCTGATCCGCTGTAGGTATAGCTCTGTCTTGCTTGTCTTGTCTTGTCTTGTGTGAGTTGACCGGCCGCGATTTTGCCGCGAAATTGATTAACCAATAACAGCGCAAGATTTTAGCGCGCGGTTGCTATTGGTAGAAAAAAGGTTCCCGCGCTATAGAAATTGGTCTACGGCGCAGGTACATCGGGACGACTTATATTTTGGGTAAAACTGTAATAAACGCCAAAGTATTATAATTTCCCTTGAAAAGTCATAAATATATTATTTGCTAAAAGCAAAGTCATAAATATAGTATTTGCTAAAAGCAAAGTAATAAATATAATATTTGCTAAAAGCGTCAACGAAAAAATCATCACAATTTAATGGCAACAATTTTTGTAACTCTAATTTTTATTTAAGGTGAAAGCTCACGCTTGCGGCGCGAAATACATTTTTTTTGAGTTTTTTGCCCATTACAGCTTATCAACACTTCTTCAGAGAGCGAAAGTTGAGTTCGCGAGAACTAGGAGACTTAACACACATGTTTTAATTAATAGCATCTCATAAATATCATCAGTTTAGCTACGATACCCCTAAACAAAAAAAAACACTGTAAACATGTGTTTAGGGGTATCATAGCTAAACTGATGATATTTATGAGATGCTATCAATTAAAACATGTGTGTTAAGTCTCCTAGTTCTCGCGAACTCAACTTTCGCTACCTGAAAAAGTGTTAACGCGCTGTAAAGGGCAAAAAACACCAAAAAAAATTAATTTTGCGCCACAAGCGTGAGAATCCACCTTAAACAATTTTACATCTCATACTCGGATAATTACTCTAAAATTAAAATTTTAGTTAAAGCTTCTGCAATAGCTAGATTTCTAGGAAAAATCTTGAACATTAAAATTGTTTAAATGGCCTGCTAATATTGAGATACCTACAGTATTTCCAAAACGTAATTATTCCTAAAACGAAATAAAGAATTTGTATGACAGTTTCAAATATAAGGTTGCGGATATATCTTAACATCACAGCCTTATAATTATTTCAAAACATAAATGGAAATTATAAAGTTAATCTGTTTTAAATAGCAATTTTTAAGCTTTAGGTATTGAAATTTTTGTTTAATAGTATTTTATTGTTTTCATCTTCAACATAATTGGGACGTTATCAGTCGTTCTTGTTTACAAATAAGTTAATAAATACAACATTTAAACAACCGTCTCGCTAAGCATAACATTAATATAGTTTGGTACTATATGCGTAACTCCAAAAATCAATAATTTACCTTGTTTTTTTCAATCATAGATCATGAAAGTTTCAACTACAATACGAAGGTCTTGTGTAAGTTTATCTTCATCATCAGCCTATATAAGTCCTCTGTTGAACATAGGGCCTGTCTTGGTTCCTCATCAGTTACCCCGATTTTCGACAATTCCCATCGATTTTATACCAGCCGGGCCACTCTAGAACATGTATACCCTAGTGGTTGTAGGTTCTTCAGCATATATAGCAGGTGAGATCGCGGTCAAATGATGGTCTAACATTGATAAAAAAAATGATGGTCTAACATTGATAAAAAATAATACCAGCCCATTGCCACTTTAGCTCGCAAATTCTGTGAGCTATGTCGATGACCTTAGGTCTCTGCCATATAACATCGTTGCGTATTTGATTCCTCAGATAAACTTTGAAGATAGCTCTTCCTTCCATAGAACGTTAACTGATGTATCAGCTCGGCACCCTATTAGAACATTACGGATAGGACGCTTCTCCGGCATTGCGGCGTAGAGGACGAAAATACTATCTAATTTACCAGAGCATACCTTGTGTTAGTTTAGTTTACTTAATTAACGAATTTCTGAATTCTAATCATTCTAAAACCTGATGGCTTGTTGAACTTAGCGCTTTCTAAAACTATCCAAAAAATATAAAAAAAGACACTTTGAAAAACACTACCACGCACAGAAAGGCTTGTTTTTCATGGATCTCATGATGGAATTTCATGATCTAAGTTTGAAATCAGCCTACATCCTAGTAAAGCGTAATGCTAAAATTTAGTAACCAATTTAATTTACTGAATTCAATAACAGCGTGTTCTTGCAGTGACCAATGTTTTATAAGCTATTTAGAGCAGCTTATTATTGTGAAATCTTGTAAAAAAAACATATTTCACTGGAAGTCTTAGGTTACTGCTATATTAAATTATATTAATAAAGGTTGCTATGCGAGGTAAATAGACACAAATTATTGTATTAGGTACTCGTACGCGCCATACTCTCCCCAAATCTTCTTATCAAATATGAATACTGAAGGTTTGGGAACATGCAGGTACATAATAGAAAATCTTTTAAAATATTTAAACTATCAAGTAGCTATAAATTGTAATAACTGTTAAAATTATCTTCAAGAATACTGAATGGGAACAACGTTAGAGTTAGTGATATATTTAAAATTATAGTTAACGATATTGTCTATCTACCTCGTACTGTCTTAACTTTGGTTATTCAACATGGCTACTTTAAAATCACAATTACGATCGATTCGACCATCGACTGAACACAATAATCGATCGTTTTGACACGCACACTAACACTCGGCATCGCTCGCCATCACCGTTCGTTCAGTTTCATCACTTTCAGCTTGAGGAGCCTCGTTGGGCTCTGTAGAGGATCAGCTGGGCTGTTCGTCGCTCTCTCTGTGCACGAGCACCCTGACGACTGTGGGGGGCGCCGAGGGGAGTGGGGCTGCATCAGGCGACGCCTCCGTCACCAAGATGCTAACTTCGCTATTATTTGCGTGAGGAGAAGGCGTCCGCGCGTGGCTGGGCGGCGTCTGCCTACGCGCTGAACTTCTTCTTGACGTTAGACGAAGGGAACCTGCAAGTATTTATACCTTTAGAACTTGCGTTGTAGCTTTGGCCTTTTGTAACGGCCCGAGCAAAGCACATTTACAGCTGGAATACTCAGCTTTCTTGGAGACAGCATCTCAAGAACAGTGCTGACTATCTATCAGTTAGCAAAGGCATTTTTGTTGTCGTTCTGTGCCATTAGATAATGCTGTTGTGTTTGGTTCTTCTTTACGATTATGTGTGTTCTAGACTTTGGCTATTTTTAGTTCAGCTTGTGCCAAAGATTTTAAGTGCTTCAGCGTGTTCAAAGACTTCATTTATTAGTTGAACTAGGTACCTATATCTAGTAATGGGCTACTTTAGCGTTGTGGTTCTTCTAGCACTTCCATTCTGAATGCACGTAAAACCATGCAGACAACATTTGTAATTCTTACTTGCGAAGTCCTGAGATGCGTTAAAAGTGAAGAAAGAACAGAGGTAGAATATTTCCTAAAAGGGGTAAAAAAACATGCTAGCTTAAGCCACAAAAGCACACATGTAATGGAGGTCGCAACACGCCAAAGTAAAAAAAATATCATGCTCCAAGGATAGCCTTGGGCTTTGCCAATCGGATAAACACGCCATCTAAAAAACTGAAAACATTTAGATGTTAAAATCAATCAAAAGCACTCCGTTTGAATTAATAACATTATGCAGGATGTACTTGGAAGGCTCATACTAGGATCTTACTACGTACAGGATTCACACTGAGCGGCAGGTTTCGGAAAATATTCAACCGTTGTTTGCCTGAAGAAAGTATAGCACAAACTTTGTTATTTTTTGAAGTAGGTATCAGCCACACTTACGAAGAAAATTATTTTGGAATGTGACCCAAAAAAAGACGCAGGGGTACTAGCATAGCTCCTTCGTGGTCTCGGTGAATAAAGAATTGACGTTAGGAATCAGGACAACAAATAATGTTCCCAGCCCAACTTATCGAAATTAGTGACCAATGAGATCATTGGAAAGGATTACCTACATACAAAGAATATGCAATAAAAACGATGCTGCTAAACATGTTGGCAGAAATGGTTAAGATATGATATGGGATAAGTAAATTTTAATACGGGTTGTGGCTCGCAATCCAAGGATTCTTATTTTCAATGAAGAGATCAAAGAAAATATAAATTATGTATGCGATCCCTAGCCACTCAGTGCACCCTGTCATAAACAGCGATCTACTTATAAATTGGGGAGACACGGAAAGCAAAACATTACATATGAACCTGCGCGTTTCGGGCCTCCATCCTCATCCATCGCATCCTGATGTCGGAGGAATATTGGCAAACCGTACGCCGACCTTCGTCTAGGCGGGGCTGATTCCGATCCGCTCGCTGCCTGCTCATCAATCGGTGTTTCCAAAATGTTTAAGCATATTAAAAATTTACAACGCTAAAAATGACTCTCCACCCTCCACTTTGAATAGACTTGAAAGCATAGCATATCTACAATGACAAAAATTCTGGTCGATCTTGAACACACAAAACACATTTGAGTTTTGATAATTACGTTAAAAAGCATATGCTTGGAAGTCAATTTTCTAATGTGCGGTGTCTCTTCATAGTAAGATGAAGTCTCTACGATGAAGATAGTTAAAGAAATAGATTATTACCTACTCAGGACTTCTAGATCTATAGAGCAATCTATTTGCAGATTGATTGCGGTATGAAAAACGTTACCTTTCAAATTAATAAAAGAATGCAACTTGATTTCAAGAAATTGGAACTACTGAGACGTTTCTAGTGATTCTTACCGTACAAATAGCAAAATTTATAAAAATTTACATCATATTTACTGATTAATGTTCCGGTATAGCAATTTGAGAACTATGAAGTCACCTGTTCGTTCGCCGCTCCAGGCAGCAGCAGCAATGGCAGGTTGAGCCACGCTCCTCCTAAATCGCTTACATCTGATGCGTCTGACGCCCGAGAAGACTTTCTGCTTGACGCATGGGATCCTCTCCGGACGTGCAATAATGCACTGAGCTTGCCCCCCCAACCGGTACCCGGTGACCACTTTGTACTCTCTTCTTCGTTTGAAGGACTTCTGTTTTTACGCCTGAAAATTGATGAAGAAAATAGTTCTAAAACTGGAATAAATAGGTAGTCTTCATTGAGGTCTAAAGTTGACGAAGGACAGAAAAATACATTCTATCAATTATTTGTGCAAAAGACCCATTGAGCCGGGAAAAAGAAAGAATTATGGGGTTAAAAATATTGTGATGAAGAAGTACGGCGTTGATTGAGTATTAATTCAGGAAAGATTTTCCTACATTCCACTTACAATGAATGCCTCCTTTTGCTCTGCAATAAATAAGACTCTTACATATCCTTGCGAATGGCTAAGAGCAATAACATTTTACTTATACAAATAACGAACACCGATAATGATACTTACTTCACGTATTCTCTAAACGCACGTTGAACCGTCCTAGCTGCTTTATCCTCTCTCTTCCATATCCTCGTCGAAGACACGATTTCCAATTCTTTCCTTGTTGGGAACTGCTTTTTGAACTTGACATCCATCTGCTCTTGGAGTTGCCTAAATGTATCTGTCTCTTCTACATGCCCTAAAACGTGTTTTACTAACGAGTGGAGGATGTCCAAGCAGTGGATTTTGTTGCCTCTTGCTATTGGCAGGTTGAAGCTCACTAGAGCTACGGTATTGGGCTTGGAGATGCCCAATGGAGGGTCTAAAGATGCTATGAAGTCGGACAGCTGAGCGAAGCTAATGAATTGCGTTGCATGTGGATCGTACCTGCAACACAATTCGAGTTATGAATCATTTACATAACTGGTGCGATTTTTATATCGAATGAAGACATCATAAATCCAAGCACCGTTCCCAACTTTTATTTAAAAGTGCCAAATTGAACAGAAAAATAGTGATTACTCGGAGGAAGATAATTTTGCAAACGATAACGGGAAATACTTATTTCTATTGTGATATATTTTCGTTATCCATCATAGCAGATATAAATTTATAGTAACAACTAAATATATACTTACTTTGACCATCTGATATAGAACATCTCAAGATCATCTTCCACGATCCCAATCTCTTCCTCCTGGTGAGCTTGATTGAAGTTCTCCAAAATAATGGCGATGTACATGTTGATAACGATCATGTAGCTGATGATGATGAAGGAAGTGAAGTAGGTTATAGCTAGTAGAGGGCTGCCACAGTTGCCATTGCTGCCGTGGTCACCTAACTCGCAATCCGGTGGCTGGATCATAAGGGATTCTAGTACGTCGTTCCAGCCCGCTGACGTCATGAGGCTGGAAGATAAAAGTTTTATGGTTACAATTGAACACATAACTTTTCATAGTGTCGCTCGTATTGGTATTGGAAATATCAAGCGTAACATTCGGTGAAAGTGATATCAGTTCAAAGAAACGACAAAAATTGAATATAATCGAGTCACAACGACGCCACGAAACAAATCACCATTTTACTCCCCATCTATTTGAGGCCTTATATGAAAATGGATTCTTAAGGAGTAAACTTCAATAAACTCCAAAAAACTGCTATTAACTATGGTCTTTCATTTAGGTACCCATAAAAATAACATATACCTAACCCTTACCGGAAAGGTCCACAAAGTAGTGCAAAACAAAAGAACACAAATATGGTGAACCAGAATTATCAAGTAAAGTAATGTGACTATTCTCACCGAAAAAGCAACTGCATACTCCTCCCAAAAGTCTGGAAGTTGACGATATCGTCCAATGCACCCTGCTCCTTGACATGCCCAAATACTGACATGCCGATTATAGCGTAAATAAATGTTATCAACGCAAGTAGAGCACCGATGTTAAAGAGGGCCGGCAGGGAGACTACTAATGCGAATAGCAGTTTTCTAATGCCTTTCGCGGCCTGAAATTAGAGGATACAATTAACAAAAAGCTTACAAACAAGTTTGTTACACCGCCACACACAATACTGAAATGATCCACAAATTAAGTTTGGTAAGTGCTTTACAGACGAAATGCTTTTGATTTTCTTCATAAATTTAAACTAGGTACTCACTTTAATCAGTCTTAAAATCCTCCCTATCCGAAACACCCTAACCACTCGGAGTAAAGTAGGCGAAATGGGCAAATCTATCATTATGTCCTCCATGAGTATACCCAAAATTGACGCTAAGACTAAAAGAAAGTCGAAAACGTTCCAAGGAACTGTAAAGTAATGGTATCGTAGACCTACTATTTTTACTATTGCCTCTGAAAAAGAAACATAAATCAGTACAGGAAAATCAAGGTTTGAATTGGTTAAGAAGGAAACATCAGAGGATGAAATGAGGTATATTATTTAACATACCTAATCCAAATACTGTAGTAAAAAATGCATTGCTAACTTCTAAAATGAAGAAAATGGTATGTGGCTGATCGTAATGTTCTATTCCCATCGTAAGCATGTTTAGAAATATCAACACAAATATGGCAATTTCAAATCGACGTGAATTAGATAAATCGTAAAACATTGCGAGTAGTTGGTTTCTCGGCCTCTTTATAACTTTTTGGGGCTTTTTTCTTCCCAATTTCTTCATTGCTGTATAGTAATGCTTTTGGCTTTCTGTAAGGAACATTTCTAATACTCCTCCTTCATACTGGAAAAGGATAAGATTGTGTCAATTTTATTGTAGAGTCCTAAATTAATTTGAGATATGAAATTGAGTATTACCCTTTTCTTGAGCATATTAAAATTATCTATAATTACTCCTATGAATAGATTCAGTGTGAAGAACGACCCGCACACAATAAATATAACGAAATAAATATAAGCGTAAAGATTTGCTTCTCTTGCCGGCTGCAAGTCCACTCCTCTCGCGTCCACCGCATCAGCCATCACTTCCATCCAGCCCTCGAACGTTGCCACTTGAAACAACGCTAGATATGCTATACCCACGTGGTCAAAAGATATCTTCGAGTTAATCCACGAAAAATTATTATAATAGCATTCCCATTTATCGTTTACTATCTGAAAGCACATAAGCAAGTTAAAAAGTATGATGAATTCATTTCTACTAAAGACATAATCTGGCAAACGCTTACCTCTAATGGTAAAAGTTCTCCTTCTCCATCGACGCATTTGAAAAACTTTCCACCAAAAAACTGAACTCCCATAATTGAAAAAATGAGCCAGAAAACTAAACAAACTAATAAAACGTTAAAAATGCTGGGTATGGCATACATGAGAGCGTTCACAACTATTCGCATACCCTGCCACCGCGATATAGCGCGCAATGGCCGTAAAGCTCGAAGAGTTCTTAGTGATCTTAAAACTTTTAAGTTTTCATTCTCTTCTATCAACAAACTAAATACTGAAACCTGAAAGGAAATATAAGGGCTTAAAGAGGATACAGTGTTCTACAGTCTACAATACATTAGATCTACATTAAAATTGTGCTTTTCAATTAGATCAAGTGAAGGTAATGGATTTTGTGAAAGTCATACTTACAAAGACTATAGTAAAATCTAGCAACGTCCAAAAACTTGTGAAATATCTGAAAAAGCCCAACGCTATCCATTTCAGAAACATTTCAATTATGAATATCATGCAGAACCCCAGATTCGTCCAATATAATATCCTTTTCAGCGGTATATTCTTTTCTAAATGGATATCTTCGAAACATAGCGTTATACTGGATGCGAATATGAGGACTAAAATAAACCACTCGAAGGCTGGGGTGTCTACGTAACGCAATATATAGGTTCTAAGAAACATCCAACGTTGGCCCAATTTAGTTTCAATGCATGTATCCCAACAAGAACTTCTGCAAAAACAAGCAAGCATTAAAATAAGAAGTGATTACCGTACCTTTTGTGATAGGGTTGTACTTACAAATCGTAGCATTGTTTCGGAAAACAGTTTTCTGGTACTTTTGCCTCTTTTTGTTTGCCAAATCCAGGAAAATTGCCCATCGCATCCATGTATTGGCCCTGTGAGTTTTTCCTTCCACCTACGGTTAATTCATCCACATATGAGACTAAGGTTTGCCAGGGATGTTTTAAGTCTTCATCACCCGGTTTGTTTCCATCCTTACATAGAATGTTCGGTGGGTCCATTATGCCTTGTCTTCTGGATTTTTCTGGGGTTGTTTTGCTCGACAGTTGTGCCATTTCATAGTGCTCATATTCATCTACGATTAAAAATTTGTTTAAAACCATTCTATTTTGTGTAAATTGGTGTAGTAAAATATATTTACCTCTGGAATCCGATGGTTGCGTGTGATATCCTGATGACATTTGATTTAGTAGCCTTTGTGTGACAACGTGTTCCGTAGGTGATGACGCGTCTTCTAGATTCTCCTTGGAGTCTTCTCTTATGCTAGTGATTTTATGTTCAGTCGCCAAGTCACGTACGTCTTTTAAAGTTTCCTGACTGCCGTGGTTAAAGTTGTTACCAGCTTGGTACAGATGCGGGTAAGCGAAGTCGGATCCTACTGATATTGGCCTGAAATTGTAATAAGTTTTAGGTAATTTTATAAGATTTCAAAGGTACGGTGAAATTCAAATATACATATATTTTATATTAGGCACAAAAGTATAGCCGTATATACGCACCTATTTAATGCTTCTTGATAACTATGACTATAGACGTTGTCGTGTGGAAACAATATTGTTTCCTGTACAGATCCCGAGTATCTCTGCTCGCTCGGTACTGTCACCTTCTCATTCACGACACGTTGGTGTACCATAAATTCATTAACTAGCTCTTCTAACTTAGATTTTTTTTCAGTCTCTTTGCTTCTCGAAATAAGGAAACCTTTTTTTCTTACTATAGAACGTATTCTATCGAAACTTTTAGCTAATTTCGAATCTTCACCGACCTCCTGAAATAAAAGTTAACATATTAGTTAGTATGTAGTATGTACATAGTTAGTACATGAATCAATCTACTCGATATTTTTTTACATCGGTTCGGAATTCACCGATTTACATTGGATCTCTATATTGTATAATATTTCATTTTAGTTGTGCAAAGAACACATTACCTCCTTTTTATTCTTAAGTTCCTCGCTGTTGAAGCTGTTGAGCAGCAAGGCAAGAAAGAGGTTGAGCACCATGAAGTTTCCCATCACCAGGGCGGGAAGAAAAATAAAGAAACAGCTTTCCGCTCCCGTTTCTTCTTCTGCCCTCATGCAGTCCCATAGTGGCTCAATCCACTCGCCGCAGAGAATTCGAAATATCATCATGAACGAGTGGAAGAAGTCGTTGAAATTCCACCTTTGGAAATTGAAAATATTTATTTAGAACTTATCGAATAAATAAATCAAAAACATTAACACATTAAGATACCTAGTTACGGTAATGAAGGTGTCTATACTGGTTGATGGTAGTGATTATAAGTCGAAAAATGTTCAAATGAATAATGTTTAAAAATTATAGGTAACATAATTCATTTACCTGGGTATGGGATCCGGCTCGAATTTATCCGGTGTGTACGATTTAGAGAATAACTGCATACCGATAACAGCAAATATGTATATAACTATCACTAACACGAACGTCAAATTACCAAGAGCACCTATTGTTGATATTATTATACTCAACAACACTTTCATTGTAGTCCATGATTGAGCTAATTTTAACACTCGCAACTGAAAAAAATAATATAATATAAAAAAAACAAAGATTATACAATAGACATGATTGTTAAGTAAACTCACCAAACGAAGACCTCGTAACACTGATAGGCCGTCGACGAGTTCAAATATAAGATCTAGAAGACTGGCTGAAACTATAATCAAATCGAATATGTTCCACCCACACGCGAAGAAGTCTTTACTCATTGCCATTACTTTCAATATGCATTCTAACGTAAATATTGACGTGAACACCTGAAAAACAAGATAATTTATGTGAACTGATTTTTGAACAAGTTGTGCAGATCATAGTTTTGACTGTTAGTTACCTTATTTCCTATATCTAAGGCCGATCTAACGTTCTCACTCATCCCATGATGCTCCAATGCTAAGAAGAGAGTATTGAGAATAATGCAAGTAGTAATAAACAACTCGAATAGTGGATCTTTCACAATCCCATATAAACAGTTTTGGAACTGTAGCCAGCCTTCATAGTCTATGCAGCAGCTCACGCAGCATTCACAGTTCCTATCCACGAGTTCATCTACGGTAAAATTTAACAATTAATCAGCATATCAATAAATCACAATGGAAAAAAATTACATTGATCATCTAATATGGAAGATCGAATAAATCAGCGAAAGCGTAGTGAGGCGTATCAAACTTAATCAATACAAAGCTCTCGTTTGCGAAGTCGTAACGGTAACTCAATGGAAGGTATAAAAACTCATGCATTGTGAAGCGGAAACGGGAATAAAAGATATGCAGGAAAATTGCATTGAATTTCAATATTAAAACCAATTAGAAAGTTTTGAATCGGTGCGGTTTACCGGCCAATGGCTTTTTGTAATTTTGAATTCCACCAAATAGTATTTTTCATGTTTCCAAGGATGAATCGCATAGAAGTTTGAAAATGTCACATTAGAAAAAGGTAAGCAATTTGTTAGTATGTGGGGTGGTGATGTTAAGGACTTGAATGCGATTCTGGTGATAGGACAACAGCGAGTGAACCATCGCAAAAGACCCTGCAGTCTTCCTGTGAACAGGGGTGGACTGGGGGGGAGAAGCGTTGGCGTCAGTGTTTACTAACCTGTGAAGTAAGTGCAATTATGCTCGTAATTGCCCATATGAGTTTTGTGCGTGGCTGCCAATAAACTGAGCTCATTAATTTTCGTCGTCTCCGCTTGGGGGAGGTCGGGCGCGCGCTTGTATGGCCAGTCCGCCCCTGACGATATTAATGAGGGTAGAAGCGAGATTGCAACAGTGTTGTATTAAAATGCTCAATGAAGTTTAGCCTCATTGAGTAGTGAAGCTACTTGTGATATTATCAGCCGTTAGAAACTACCATGTCTGTATTTTTGAAGTCTCGTCAAAATTCTCGTAAAGGCAATGGCTGTTTCTAAGGCGATAGCAGTACCTATAGGTAACTGTTTTCTTGCAAAATATAATTGCATTATCTACAGTTTTGGTAGCTCTTTGAATATTTTCAATTTACTATCAATGTTTCCTAATTCTCAGAGCCACCAAATTCTTGCGTGATGCCATTTGAGTAAGGACTTAGTTATTGTATGTAAAAAGTCTGCCCAAAATCAAACGGTTCACGGACTTATGATAGAATTATACAAAAATCAAAGAAGAATCTTACATAATTGAGACATCCAAAGAAATTATTTGTTGGCAAATGAGAGTTGAAACAGAGTGTAGATTAGATTGAGAGAAGAAAAAGTATTGCTAGTAATTAAAACATGATCATCTGAAAGAACTGTACATGGTAATCGATTTCAGAAAATAGAAAACTAACAAAGATTACAACTTTACAAGCATTGGGATTATAAACCTAAAGTTTTATTTTTTTGCATCCGATCAGATATAAGATAAATTTACCATGCAAGTAGCCAATAACTTGTTTGTACAGAAATCTAAACTACTTACAGAATTTTGAAATTTAGTTGACTGTCTGTAATGCTCAAGTAGTATTTCTACCAACGATACTGTAATGCTTTTGTGTTTGCAAAGCGTTCATTCTGAAGTGTCAGCATCATCAAGTTGAGTGTTATTTGTACCGTGCTTTTCAGTGTTGAAGCCGTGCTTACAAAAGGGTTCATCTTATCTAATGCCATCAACAGCTTAGTTAGATTTGTTGATAGTATTACTAAAGGGTCTAAATATGAAGTGCAATTCATCTATTTACTTACCCAGGACGACGATCTGATTGAGGTAGTCTGGGTTTAACGGATATCTTTCATGAACCGCGGGTTTGTCAGGGGATTTTTGTTTCTCCGCTTTCTTTCCTTTTGAGCTCTTTTGTTTATGCTTCTGTTTCTGTTTTGGCTCAGGTTCCGTTTGGGTTTCCTGGACCTAAAAAGGCATTACAAGTTTCACAGTTTCATCCGTCTACAGTGGTTTTAATGACTTTTAAATCTCTTCTGATCTTTGATGTATTTTTTTACAAACTAAACCAACTTCAAATGTACAATAAACGCAATGTGAACGCGGGATATTACCATTAAAATCTTGAAAGAGCCAGGGTGCATCTCATGACATTCTAATAAGCCCAAACAATGCTTGGATACATTGTTTTATGCGAGAGTTTCGGTTCCTACCAGTTTCATCATCAGATCAGTTCGATGGTACCATTTTCATCAGAACTATTTATTTAAATCTTCGTCATAGTCCATTTGAACTATCTTATTCGAGTTATCTTATCTTACTTTTGAAGAGTTCCCTCAATTCGTTATGGATCCCATCAAAAAATTTAGATTTTGTCAAAAATGGCACCCGTCTGGAAGCATGTCCTTTGAAATAAAATAAAAAAAACAAATCGATTTAAGGTGGTTACAGACGGAGAAGATGCTCTAATATTGTGTCTTAAGATAATTGAGACAGCGTCATACTTGTGAAAGAGAAGGAAATAAGTGCTTCTCTTTTCCTAGTATAGTGTTTCAATGGGCTTAAGATAAAATATTATAGCATCTTACCGTCTGTGATCACCTTTATAAATGACGGAGTCATGCGTTTACAAACATTACCACCTCCTATTTTTTTTTATTGAATTTCTTATAATGGTTCTGAAAGAGCATAGGCTGGGTGCCTATTTATCTGACGTGTGATCCTCATTACAATGGTCGACCAGCATCCAAATCTTCTAGAATGAAGGAACAAGCAGATGGCCCACCTGATGTTAAGCGGTAATCTCTGCCTTTAACAGTGCATTACCTCATAGTCATAGGTCACGTCCACTTAGGACGCACCCTATGTGGCATTGCACTGCGCCCGTCACCAGACATAAAGATGAAAGCCTCATGTGCCTGTAATTTCACCGGCACCCATACCCTTCCAACCGGAACACAGCAATCGAACACTACTGCTTTGCGGCAGAAATAGTTCTTCCCCAGACGAACTCTTTCACAAAAAAGCTTTACCACTACTAAAACTACTACTACTAGCCTTCAAGGTTATTAGTACTGACCTGTTGTATGGGAGGAAACTGCTGAATCTGAGGGATGTGAGACATCCACGCCGGGGGATGCGGCGCTGGCGGCGGCGGGGCAGGAGGCAGCAGTAGCTGCGCCCTCCTCGGGTGCGGCTGGTGCGGGTGGGGTACAGAATGGGGTGCAGAATGGGGTGCCTGGTCGTCTGACGTGTGCTCCCCATCATCATGGTCGTCCACCACCCCGGAATCGTCGAGTGAAGACTCTCTGTTGTTACTGTGGTCACTGAGCTGCCGGCCCGCTGCGCCGAGCGCCCCTCGTCCTACACAAAAGGATAGATAGATAGATGATAGATGAACACTTTATTGTACACAATTCAATTCAATTCAATTCATTTATTCATACCATAGGCTCACAGAAAACACTTAGCCAAGTCAAACAACACAAAACTCAAAACATACAAAATAAAATAAAACAACACAAAAAAACAAACAAACTTCGTAGCTGCAAATACCATTATCAAATTAATAAATAAATAAATATAAATAAATATTGCTGGACAGTTCACACCACATTATCACAACATTAAAACGTTCGTCAGTTTTCAAAGGAATCCCCTTAGCATGTCGCGAGCACATATTACCTTTTCCAACTATTCTACGTAGCAGACTGCTGTAAAGAACACCATAATTTAAATATTTATTATAAAGATCAAAACCGCACACCTTTGATCAGTTGCTTGTTTAAGTTTGGAACGACTTTTTTAGGGTCCCGTACCCAAAGGGGCCAAACGAAGCCCTATTGCCCTCGCTCATCCGTCTGTCGGCCTCTGTATCACACGGGTCTATAGTATCTTTCTGACCCAAACCAAAAAATAATAACCAAAAATTCTTTTGAAGTATGGTTCCCGTACAAGTTAAAGTGGGAAGGGAAAAATAAATCTGTTGTGTGTACTCATGTGGAGTATAATTTTAGAGCTTATTAAGTTGAATAAGACCGTATTTTTGTTACTAAGTTCAATTTAATTTCCATTTAACCCAGGAACTAGACTTTTTTAAATATTCTACATACTTATTATGAATATTTTAACAAAAAATTATAATATTTTAGAAAATATAAACATTTTGAGAATTTTCTCATATTTCTATTATAAACAGATTTATTTATGCGTGTGGATTGCATAAAATTAGGCAATTTATAACTTCTACATTTGTTACGGAACCACAAATTATACATTTAATAGTTTCTACGACAGAAACCTGAATGCGCGAGGTCCGATGCGCACTTGGCCAGTTTTTTATTGAGTTAGCCAGAAGTTTTGTCATTTTATTCGTAGACTATCTGTCATTCAATCACTGCTAATATCCGTTGTCATGGTAACTGAAGGTTATTTTAGTAATATTGACACATTGGCAGTTCCGATACAATACTGTGTCGGTAAAACGGTACCAATGCAATACTATGCCGGTAAAACAGTACCTATGCTTTTTGCATTGAACAACCAAAAATAGGCCCTAAGGTGACGAACATTTTCATTCCACCACTGTACACAATTCAATTCAATTCAATTCATTTATTCATACCACAGGCTCACAGGGAAAACTTAGCCAAGTCAAACAAAACACAAAACTCAAATTATACAAAATAAAATGAAACAACACAAAAAAACAATCAAACTTCGAAGCTGCAATACCATTATCAAATTAATAAATAAATAAATATAAATAAATATTGCTGGACAGTTCACATAACATTATCTAGCCCCAAGCTAAGCTAAGCTAAGCTTGTGTTATGGGTACTAGACAACTGATATACTTAATACAATATATTACATAGATAGATATTTTTTATTATATAAAGAAAATACCCAGAACACCCTGAACAAATATCTGCGGATCGCACAAATATTTGTTCCGAGGCGGAAATCGAACCCGCAACCTCCTACGTCGCAGGCGAACGTTCGCCCGCCGCGCCCCAGAATCTGTGAATATATCGTATTCACAGATTTTTATAAGTATAGTACTAATCATCGACGTAAATAAAATGAATGGACGGGCCTTAGGGAACGATAGTTTTGAAGCTTCTAAACAGACCTAGCTAGTATACTTCGCTTCAGTCAGTCTTTGTCACGGCAACGAGTGACAGCTATGCTGAAAAATACCAAAATTAGATACCTTGGTGATACAATGCCTTCCTGTGCTGTTCTGCAAGTGCAAACAACACAAGAAATACAAATAAAGCTTCAGGCATCGCATTTAATTCGTAAGTAAAGGTTTTGTAATATAATTTTCATCAATTGATAAAAAACTTATAAATCGTCGTGTGGTAGGAAAACTACATAACTAACATATTTTGCGAAATCGACTTTATTGCATGGTTATGATGGCCCATACATGTCGATGGACACGTCTTGCTCTAGAGGACGAGCGACAAGGAGGACTACGCCCCAGGACATTATCTCAATGTTCCCCACTCTGAATGAAAGTTAACAGACACAAGTTTATACTCGTAGATAGTTTTAATTTTAGTCGACATACCTTTTTCTTTTTGATACTTAGAATTATTGTGTTCCACAATTTTTTTTCATTTTGTTGATTTTATAAGCATTAGTCGTATGATAAGTTTGTTATGTCACTTACTTTGAATTTATAAGTCTGCTAAAATAATGTAGGTGTTTCAGTAGTTTTCTAATATTCAGTGTTGATAAAAAGAAATGATTATAAGTTGGTTTTATTTTAAAATGTATTTTAATATTATATAAATCTATACCCATGGATAGGATTGTCATATTCTAATAAGTAAATAATAGATCATTTCAATTATTCAAAACTTTGGCGAGGGAAAAATACATAGTCTTTTTTTATTTTTTTCTCTTAATCAAAAGAACTAAAATGTATTATCATTAAATTCGAAAATAGATACAGTACCAATCTATAACATATCAAAACACGGACTGAAAAATTAGTTACGATAAAAAAGTTATTGCCATTTTTGACGCAATAAAACAGTAAATCGCGTTTTTCTCGCGATGTTGGTTTTGTTGTTGTTATTACTTATTTAGTTTTCCAACTACAGCGACGAAATATTTGACAAGACTTCACGCATGACGGATGGTCCGGTACAGACTGCAAAAAAATCTGATGCCTAAGGGGTATCTTATTGATTTAGAATTGTAATTTGCATTATTTACGCCAAAACATTGCTAAGCACGTCGCTTTAGGTAATTGCATATAATATGTAATGGCATGTTAATTAACCTTAAAGCTAGCAAAAAAAAAACTAAAGTAAAAAAAAAATGGATAGAAGTCATAAGACGAGCAAGAACAGACGACTTTTGGAAGTGGAATACATTTTCCCGTATTAGCTCTGATCATTTTCTACACAATGAATTCTATACGCCAAAAAACGGTTAGTAGTAGTAGAGCTTTTTTGTGAAAGAGTTCGTCCGGGGAAGTACTACCACCATACCTGTTTCTGCCGCAAAGCAGTAGTGCTCGCATTGCTGTGTTCCGGTTTGAAGGGTTAGGGTGCCGATGAAATTACGGCCACATGGGACTTTTAATCTTTATGTTTCAGGGTGGCGGGTGCAGTGGAATGCCACATAGGGCGCGTCCTAGGTGGACGTGACCTGAGGTAATGCACTGTTCATAGGCAGAGGGTACCAGTTAACATCAGGTGGGCCATCTTCTTGATCTGTCATTCCAAGTAGTATAAAAAAACTCATTGTGCAAAATTCTTAAAACTGCACTCTGCAGTTTCTTAAATACTGGAATTTTTATACATTTATGTTTCCGTACGATTTTTATGATATTTTCTTAGTTTATTGAGTGATGAAAAATATATTTTTCACAAATTGACTGAGCTGAAGACCTTAGGTGGACTTGCTTTTCTATTGATTTATATTGTGTATGTTTGAGAGCTGAAAAATAGATACGTAACTACATAAAACAGAAGGGAACCATGTATTTTTGTAAAAGTTTCATTCAATAATTGCATTTTTTTCGGCGATTTTTTGTACTATAAACCTACTGAAATAAAACTTTAGAAAACACATTGCATCTGTTAAAGTATTAAGTATTAAAAAAATACAGTTTTTAAGAAGTTCAATAATTTAATTTCACCTAGTTTATTTACAAGACCACCAGGAGTGGCGCTATAGAGAAGAGGCCTTTACTCAGCAGTGGCTGGATAGATAGATAGATAGATAGATAGTTTATTTGTTGACCGTACCCTAATTCCGAATTGTCTTATTTTTCACGGACGTTTTGTATGAGTAAGGCCAGTCCATTTATTTTACTTTGGTCGAAGGTACTAATAGTATTTTTATATTTTAAACATTTATTACATAAAATGACAAAGAACATACCTACAACACAACACACACAACGAAAATATAACAAAATAAACATAAACAATTTGTACAGTACAATGAGCAACCTTATCGCTGAGAGCGATTTCTCCCAGGCAACTTTTTTTTTATTTATTTTTATACTACTTGGATGACGGCACAAGCAGTTGGCCCAGCACCTGATGTTAAGCGGTAACCTCTGCCTATGAACAGTGCATTACCTCATAGGTCACGTCCACCTAGGACGCGCCCTATGTGGCATTGCACTGGGCCCGCCACCCTAAGACATAAAGATGAAAAGTCTCATGTGCCTGTAATTTCACCGTCACTTACCCTTCAAACCGGAACACAGTAATGCGAGCACTACTGCTTTGCGGCAGAAATAGGTATGATGGTAGTACTTCCCCGGACGAACTTTTTCACAAAAAAGCTCTACTACTACTAAAACTAACTGCTAACTGCGTAACCTTTGGAGCAAAAACAAAGGCAGTGCACAGAGTTTTTTAGGAAACAAAATAAATAAGATGAACCATTTATGTTAATTCAACTAAATATACCTAATAATGTAATAAAAATAAAAATAAACTAATACATATCAATATATATATAGGTAATACTATAACCAAAAATGCAAAACAAATAAATCAAAGGATGTGTTCGAAGAATTTAAATTTCTCAGTAAGATTTTCATAAAGCAATAATACATACAACAATTGAGAAAGCCGGTAGCCAAAGCAATAGAACTCATACTCAGTAGACTTCTCTTACTTTGCTCGTTAATAATACATACAACAATTGAGAAAGCCGGTAGCCAAAGCAATAGAACTCATACTCAGTAGACTTCTCTTACTTTGCTCGTTAATAATACATACAACAATTGAGAAAGCCGGTAGCCAAAGCAATAGAACTCATACTCAGTAGACTTCTCTTACTTTGCTCGTTAATAATACATACAACAATTGAGAAAGCCGGTAGCCAAAGCAATAGAACTCATACTCAGTAGACTTCTCTTACTTTGCTCGTTAATAATACATACAACAATTGAGAAAGCCGGTAGCCAAAGCAATAGAACTCATACTCAGTAGACTTCTCTTACTTTGCTCGTTAATAATACATACAACAATTGAGAAAGCCGGTAGCCAAAGCAATAGAACTCATACTCAGTAGACTTCTCTTACTTTGCTCGTTAATAATACATACAACAATTGAGAAAGCCGGTAGCCAAAGCAATAGAACTCATACTCAGTAGACTTCTCTTACTTTGCTCGTTAATAATACATACAACAATTGAGAAAGCCGGTAGCCAAAGCAATAGAACTCATACTCAGTAGACTTCTCTTACTTTGCTCGTTAATAATACATACAACAATTGAGAAAGCCGGTAGCCAAAGCAATAGAACTCATACTCAGTAGACTTCTCTTACTTTGCTCGTTAATTATAATACGTTTTACTTTACAATTTTAAGAGTCTTGAGACTTTCCTTTTATTTATTTGAAATACGCAACAAACAAACTGCATGGACGAGGTCTAGCCGACACCGTTTGAGCTTAGCCATAACGACTGGATCTAATGCATAGACCGGGAGCCAGCAAAGAAAAACACGTATGATTAACTCAAAGCTAATTGTTGAGGAAGAGAAAGAGCTTCTTGTATTGCAACTACTTTTAATATTGTAGTTCAAACGATTACCAGTTATGTTCTAGATATAAACATATTAATTTTATAGCGGTTTTTTTAAGGCGGTGCGTGCACGGCTAAGTGCCTTCTCCCCAGGCGAGGATTCCGGTAGGTATGTATTTGTGATTTGCACGACTAATATCAAAAAAGAAAAATGTCCACAGCCAATGTCCATTTGCGTAAACACTGATACTGTTTTGAGATGTTAGCCAGTGTCATCAAAAACAGAGCAACGCAAACATGGCAGCCCGTAAGTGTCGGTGTTGCCCTGCGCAATATTTTAATGTGTAAAAAAATGTGAATAACATGAACAAATGCTAATAGGTAACTGCTCATGTTTTTGAGACATGAATGTCTGGAATACGAATAAATTTGGCCATACAGATGTCATGTCTCTGAGTAAAGTAAACCTGTAAAGATCAGACCGAACCTGTAAAATTCGGAACTTTATAGGTATAACTTTACTAAAGGCATGATATCGGTATGGCACAATTTATTTCATATTTTATACATTAAATATGTCTCAAAAGCATGATTATGGCACATGTGCCTATTATACACATATTGCTCAGGACAACTCTGATACTTACGAGCAGCCATACTTGCGCTGCCATTTTTTTATAACACTGGCTAAATAATCAAAAAGTTTTAGTTCTGAGCTAATGATACGGGTTTTTTCTTTCCTGGCTCCCGGTCTATCACTCAAACATCCCTCACAAAGGCTAAATAATGAGCACATGAAATACACCCACATACCTTTATCCGTATAATTACACACAAAGATGCAAGTGGGTAGTGTTTTACCTAACGCATTGTCTGGGTGTAGAGTATGCGGAGGCGGCGGGGGCGGCGCGGGGGGCGGCAGCGGCGGCGGGGATGTGCTCGGGGTCACTGATCGGGACCGCGAATGAGACCTGCAAATAATTATGTATTTTATCTCCTTCTCATTTATGAATTCCTGGTATACCGGGGTCATTAAGACGCTCTTAGAAAATTGCTGGATAAGTTGCTCTGCTCCACATTATACAAATATACCATAAAAAAACCTGGATAATCAGTGTGTGCATGCGCGCCATATAGATATTACTACCAAGTTATTATTACAACACTCTGACAATCGGAGTGGTGCGTAACTCATGCACGAGTACCTATTACTAATTATTAATTTGTGTCGCGCGCCGTGCCGTGTCCTTGCATCAATCGAGGTTCGCGCTGAAAATCAGCGCTCCAGGTAACTGCAGCATTATGCTGAGCGCGAACCTTTTTTGACGGAACTGCACACACACACAGCTCATCTACGTACTTACTATGTTTTAGTTTTTATGGATTCTGTGTGCAGTTTTGGTCAAAATAAATTTTATTTCTTTCTTTCTTTCTTATTATGTCCATTTTAGTCGGATTTTGTCAAGAAATCAAATGTTAATAACTTTTTAATTCCAATCAAAACAAAATATAAATTACACGGATTGAATTTATACCGAATACTCCAGATTACAGTTTTTTTATGGTATATTTGGAATAGTGGTGTATAAAGTGACGTCACCCAGTTATTGATAACGTATTTAAGGTGTGACTGGCAGAGTGCCTGTATCACCAATCGCCGAAAACATTAAATCTATCAAAATTTACATAATTAATATTGATTATATGTTTCGGTGAATTAAATTATTTGAGATCAATGAAGCGTCTGAAGCAGATCTCTCGAGAACTCAGGTGGAGCACGAGGAACGACCCCTCTCGAGATCTGTCTCTAAGATGCTCTCGGAGTGAACGTAAAATGCAGCGTTGGATTACCATCCTTCTAGGCGTATTTGTTTCTGGTTCTTCACAAAAAACATTAAATCCACTCCGATAAGTCTTAAATTAAGATCTGACCATGAAAATAGTTTTAATTTATCTATAGTTAATTACAAGCTTTTAATTAACTTGCAATGCATGTCCGGGTGGAATCTTGCAACTGAATTTTAAAGCAGTTATCTTCAACCGATTGAGCAGAAATTTGGCATATCTGTCAAGTTCCGATGACAATACAATATGATGGTGACAGCAAGCTGATTCTATGATGGAGACGGAAGGTGGACAACGGAACTCCTCGATGGATAAATAGTAGACTGGCCGTGTTTAGGCTCATTTTGATCAGCACAAGGTTACGTTCACCAATTTTATAAAAGCTTGTATTGAAAAATATATTTTTCACAAAAAACTTATCCTCTCATCAAATCAAGACATCTCAGTAAAATGTTGTGAGTGAGTACCTAATTCAATTGTGTTTTAGAGTTTCGTTTTGTTTTGAAACAATAAACCAGATCAAAGTTAAATAGTTGAAGGGTGTTTCTGTTGGAAAGTTCACAGACAATTACCAAATTTCGTCACTATCTAACTCACTAAAGTTCAGGTAAGTTAGAGAGTGACGAATAGCGCTTGCGCAACGAAAAGTGAACGACAATCACGAAAAACTGTATTTAAACAAATATTTGCTGCGTAATGGAAAATATTAATCTACTACGAACTATGACGACCTCTGTGGTGCGGCGGGCGAAGCTTGGCCTGCGACGCAGGAGGTTGCGGGTTCGATTCCCGCCTCTGAACAAATATTTGTGCGATCGCAGATATTTGTTCAGGGTGTTCTGGGTATTTTCTATGTATAATAAAAAATCTCTATCTATGTAATATATTGTATTAAGTATATCAGTTATCTAGTACCCATAACACAAGCTCTGCTTAGCTTGGGGCTAGACAATGTTGTGTGAACTGTCCAGCATTATTTATTTATTATTATTATTATTTACTATGCCCTTTAAAATAATATTATTTTTTACTCTTATTAACTGTATCATTGGTACGTTGATAGGTTATAGAGATATTTACGTTATAAGCGCATTGTAGAGGTTACTTCACGATTTTTTTTATCCAGGAAATTTATCGAAATCGTGTTTTAGGCTCGATCATGCCCTTGGGAATATGATGAAGATCAACATATATTTTTGTTTTTGTCATAAACTGCGTAGATTTTGTTAAACATATGTTTAAGGGAAGCTTATTTAACTCTTGACAGCCTCTTAAAATAAGTACAAAATAGCGTTCAGAAATGGAAAGCGTTTATTTGTAACCACTATTATATTAGTCTTTATTTATCAGCATGCAGTCAATATAAAAAGTTCTCTATGATGCAGTCTGCCGGAGATACGACGTATGAAACGTACGCCGCTGTCCCATTTTCCGCAAAGTGTAGTGATGCTCGTTACGCCTGTCGTTAATGCGCAACATGTCTGCATTTGCGTGTACATTGCGGAAATTTCTCTTTTGAATGAAGACCCACTGAATGAATGTACCTATGATACAGAGGGCCAATTCTACTAACCAATTGTATTTAAATTGTAACTAACCCAAAAATTTCGTTCCAGCGGGACTCGAACCCGCAACCTCGTTTGTGATCAATTCGGCCATAGAAAGAGCTATGACGCTAAGGAAAAAAACGTTTTTTTTGGGTTACATTTAAATTTAATGTTATCCATAATTTACACTTGTAAAATAATAAACTGTATTTAAATTGTTAAAGAATTATCTCATTCTTGTCACTTTTGACACTAAATTCAATGGATGGGACTCTTCCTGCCATTTTCGAAAAGAGACGTCGTCTACTTTGTTTTATTTCATTTCCTAGTGTTTTTTTGAGTTATTTTGTGTAATTTTGGTGACTTTTCAAATTGGTGGAAATTGTCTACCAAAGTTTTTGTAAAACGGACACCGTTTTCCTATATAAAACATGACTTGACTGTGACTTTGATGACTTGGAAGGATTGTAACGTTGCCAGTTATATTGAAAATACAATAATAAATTATACTTGAAATTAGCAAGTGCACAAGCCGTGTGACGCCAATAATAAATAAAAAAAAAAACATTAATTGGTTTTCAATTGCATTATAATTGTGACCATTTAGAAACAACAATAAAATCTATCTTCGAAAAAAATTTGTAAAATCATAAATTTTGGCGACTACCATTTTGAATGACAATAAAATTGTAATTGCATTGTAATTGCATTGTATAAGAATGGTTTTTCTTTAAAAAATAGTAGAATCAAATAAAAATAAATTCTACTATTTTTTAAAGAAAAACCATCAGCCGCAGTTCTAATGCGCGTCATGTACAAGTAATTAATTTTTAAAAAAATTCAAAAACCCTCAACACTCAACTCAGCCTGTTGAGGGTTTTTTTAATTTTTTAAAAATTCATTACTTGTTACAAGCTTTTATTCCACTTGCAATGTATGTGTGTCCGTCAAATCTTGCAACTAGTAGTCTTGTTTTAGTAGTAGTAGAGCTTTTTTGTGAAAGAGTTCGTCCGGGGAAGTACTACCACCATACCTTTTCTGCCGCAAAGCAGTAGTGCTCGCATTGCTGTGTTCCGGTTTGAAGGGTAAGGGTGCCGGTGAAATTACAGGCACATGAGACTTTCATCTCTATGTCTCAGGGTGGCGGGCGCAGTACAATGCCACATAGGGTGCGTCCTAGGTGGACGTGACCTATGAGGTAGGTAATGCACTGTTCATAGGCAGAGGTTACCGCTTAACATCAGGTGGGCCTCTTGCTAGTTCCGTCATCCAAGTAGTATAAAAAAAAAAAACTGAATTTTGAACCAGTTAGCCTCGTTTGATTGAGCTGAAATTTTGCATACCTGTCAAGTTTCAATGATAATACAATATTATGGTGTCAACGAGCTGATCTGATGATGGAGATGAAAGATGGACAACGGAACTCCTCGATACAGCCATGTTTGGGCTCATTTTGATCAGCTCACGGTTTTGCTTAGGTACTAATTTTATCATCATCTCATCAGTCAGTTGTACATTTTAAAAGCTTTTGTTGAAATATTTTTTTTTCTCAAAAAAACGTATTTATTGTCTTATTTGCAAATACGATGTTCCCAAAAAAAACTACTACTACTACTACTAAACTACTACTATAATATCCTACCTTTGTTATTTGTCACACTTCTTTCTCATCGCATGTTCGCGAGTCAAAGCAGTCTACGTCACAACATAAAGAACAATGGTGGGATATAGATAGAAAACTCTTTATTGTACTCTCCTTAAAATAATAAAATAACTTAAATAAAATAAGGCCCTCGGGCGGCTTGACAAACTCTGACACCAGAGGCCAGCACTACCTCATACGAAACGAAACGAAATAAAATAACAACATATTTATATTAACTTACAAGTTCACGGTGATACAATGGGCGGCCTTATCGCTAAGAGCGATCTCTTCCAGACAACCTTTGGATGGACAGGATTGTAAAGAACGCGAGAGGAGGTGAAGTTACAATAAAACTACAATATAATAATAATGATATAGGCCCTATCCTATCATTGTTCTTTATCCCAGAATATATAATAGTACTAACTTTATGTTGTGTCTATCCGATAGGGAAACTATCTTAGAGGGGGACTATCTTAGAGAAAGTAGTCTCCTATCTTTTAGTTTCTAGATGAATTCTGATAGCGTGACCTTGATGCAGACTGACTGCGTCAAAATGTCCTAACGAGAGCAAACCCCGCTTCGTATGCTAAATCAGCCCGTTAGCAAACACTATTTCCATGTAAATTCAACGTGTTGACTGCGGTTCGCAATTAGGTCAAACAGGTGAGCGGCGGGACAGAAATGTGGTATTATATCATACTCGTACTTACGAATGGGAAGTGTATTTGTCGCCAAAACTTAGTTGTGGCTTTATCTGGCTGTTTTGTATTATATTATGGGCATTTAACTTTGAATAGACCAAGGGTCAACACGGGATGTTAGTGGAGGTCTTAACACCCCCACTTAGAATTAGAATTAGAAGGTTCAACACAGTTAGTGGTAATCAGTAATGTTCTATCTCTAGTCAGCTATATTATCTAGTACTTATAATAACATAACATACATGACATAACACCCAACAGTTACATACATAGCCCTGACCGATCCCACACTAGGATTCCCAGTGTCCGCCTCCGTAGCAAGTGGACAGATTCGCAACTGGACGGATTCTCAACTGGACAGATTCTCAGGTGGACGGATTAGCAACTGGACAGGACATGTACAGTCCATAACATAACGACAACCCACGACGCTGTAGAAGGCTGGCACCGTTGAATTAATGCCAAAATACCAAAAAAAAACATCCCTTTTTTGTTTCTACAGTTATTAAAAATTTAATCGAAAATCGTTGATACTAAAATAAGTAGAAGTTCTTATCACTGTGAAAAAACAAAACGTCGGTCAAAGCAAATTCTGGTTAATAAGCAGATATAAAATATATTATCGGATTAAATAAAAAGCAGCCAAGTGCGAGTCGGACTCGCCCATGAAGGGTTCCGTAGCAGCAAGTAACATAATATAAAAGTTCTTGGTTGGTTCACGATTTACGACGTATTCAAAAAAAAAGTCCTTGGTTGGTTTACGATTTACGACGTATTAAAAAAAAACTACTTACTAGATCTCGTTCAAACCAATTTTCGTTGGAAGTTTACATGGACTCAGGATACAACATACACTGTACATCATATATTTTTTCTAGTTTTATCATTCTCCTATTTTAGAAATTACGGACACACACACACACACACACACACATTTTACCACTTTGGAAGAGTCTCTTGCGCAAACTATTCAGTTTAGAAATAAATATATTCGAAACATCAATATCATTTTTGAAGACCTATCCATAGATAAACCACACGTATGGGATTGATGAAAAAAAAAAATGAGTTTCAGTTTCAGTCATGGAAGTATGGGGAACCCCAAAAATTTCTTGTTTTTTTTCTATTTTTGTGTGAAAATCTTAATGCGGTTTATAGAATACACCGCGGTTTATGGTTTTATCTACTTACCAAGTTTCAACAGCAATAGCTCTTATAGTTTCGGAAAAAAGTGGCTGTGTCATACACGGACAGCCAGACAGACAGACAGACAGACAGACATGACGAAACCACCCTAAAAACGACTTATTACCACTGTATTTTGTCGCTTTGCCGTATTTATAAGCCGTTATTTATTTATTTAATATGATTCCCAACCACGATAGTTTCAATTCTATATTATCGGATTGCGTTAATGTCTAAATTTCAGTTATGACGTGCTTAGAGCGCCTAAGATCGTTATCTCGAAAATAAATTTCTTAAGGTGGATGCGCACGCTTGCGGCGCGAAATTCAAATTTTTTGGTGTTTTTTGCCCATTGCAGCTCATCAACACTTTTTCAGATAACGAAAGTTGAGTTCGCGACAACTAGGAGACTTAACACACATGTTTTAATTGATAGTATCTCATAAATATCATCAGTTTAGCTAGCCCCTAAACACATTTTTACAGTGTTTTTGTTTGTTTAGGGGTATCGTAGCTAAACTGATGATATTTATGAGATACAATCAATTAAAACATGTGTGTTAGGTCTCTTAGTTGTCGCGAACTCAACTTTCGTCATCTGAAGAAGTGTTGATGACCTGTAAAGGGCAAAAAACACCAAAAAATTTGAATCTCGCGCCGCAAACGTGAGCATTCACCTTAAATAAAGTCTTTCAATGTATTAACTATATTTCATTCGACTGTACTCTGTCCAGTTGCTAATCCGTCCACCTGAGAATCTGTCCAGTTGAGAATCTGTCCAGTTGCGAATCTGTCCACTTGCTACGGAGGCCAGTGTCGTGGGTATCAGAAACTATGAGTACCACGGTACCATAACACCCAGACCCAGAACAAATATTTGCAGATCATACAAACATTTGTCCCGCAGCGGGAATCGAACCCGCAACCTTTCGCGTCTCAGTCGGCTACTCGCCCAACGCGCTACAGAGGTCGTCATTAATGGGCTGGTTATTAATCGTCCGTCTTCTAAAATTATTAAACTTGAAATAAAGTCTGGAAAACCTGCCTGAAACTATTTGATGCTATCAACTTGACGACCTCTGTAGCGCATCGGGCGAGTAGCCGGCTGAGATGCGAAAGGTTGCGGGTTCGATTTCCGCTGCGGGACAAATGTTTGTATGATCTGCATATATTTGTTCCGGGTCTGGGTGTTATGGTACCATAGTACTAGTAGTTTCTGATACCCACGACACAGGGAATCCTAGCGTGGGGTCAGGACTATGTATGTGACTGTTGGGTGTTATGTTATGTCCAATTTCAAGTGAATAAATAATAATATAATTGTATTCTTTTAAATTTACTATATACGCTACTTATTTACCACTTCACAAAAAATACATCACTCGTTGGATTTGGATTCACAATAATTACCTACCTGTTGATGAAATAAAGCAAAAAGATGAAAATCGATAATCTTGTAAGGAATCCCGAAACAAAAAAGTGAATAAAGAAACATCAAATATTTGCGAATTATTTAATCTCTCCTTCGTGTTGATTGATTGAAACAATGTGATTGTAATTCGAACTAATTCGATCCTAAGATCGAAATGAGTTAATTAAAAGAATATTGTTTTTAAGACACAATTTCAAAGTGCTTGGTGTCTCAAGTTCGGACTGTCCCGAGTCCGCCTTCGATATTACCAGACGGCTGTGTCAATAAAGTGGACTGAACAAAGAGAAAATCTTCAAAATGAGCTTTTTCATTATCGCCGGAGCGTTAGATTTAGAACGGTGGAGAGACTTTTGGAATTGAATTACGCCAACCTGGATTAATTAAGTGAATCCTCAAACGCTTGAAACCATTGCTAAGGAAAACGCTTTACATCTGTCTTTTATGAACTACAACTTTCCCAAAGCAAATGAGATTAATTAAAGCAAGATATAGATGACTAAGCTAAAAACATTCCTTATCCAAAAGTGTTTCTACACCGTTGACGAATATTTGATAGAATAAAAATTACCATTTGTCAACTTTAGCTACCTAATTTGCCTTTTATACCTATGCTTAAATTTCCAACTTGATGAATGTATCTAGTAACTTTGTAACGTTAGTAACTTTGGACTTTTTTTTTTTATATTAGTTAAAATTTTCGTAGTTATGTAGTTGTTTTACCTATAAGTAATATTTTATCTAAAAACTAAGTAGCAGTTTACGCCCTCAATAAATTTGCGATGTCTGCAGAGGGCAAATAAGTAATAAGTGCTCACTATTTTATAAAACCAAATTGTTACACTTATATATGCAAATAAAAATCTTGAAATTTTGAAATCTAGGCCTTTCATTGAACTATATGCCACTATACTAAACCTTTGGAGGTATTTAAGGTGCAATATCTTACGTTAACTTTGTAAGATATATTGTATACTAGCGACTCGACCCGGCTTCGTACGGGTAGATTCAGGATAAAAAACAGCCCCCCCCCCTCCTATTCCCTCCCCTGGAAGCCTATGTCACTCAGGGTGAATGTAGCATTCCAATGGTGAAATCGGCACTGTAGTTTTTGAGTTTATTCTTTATAAACATACACATACACATAAATACAAATCTTTCTTCTTTATAATAATAGTGTCTTTAGATGAAAAAAAAAAAAGTAAACACACCAGTCCTCAATTCTGAAAATGCAACGTTTAATCCGCTGTGGCGCGGCGGGCGAAGGTTCGCCTGCGACGCAGGAGGTTGCGTGTTCGATTCCTGCCTCGGAATAAATATTTGTGCGATCTGCAGATAATTGTTCAGGGTGTTCTGGATATTTTATATGTATAATAAGAAATGTCTATCTACGTAATACATTGTATTAAGTATATCAGTTACCTATCTATCTATTACCCATAACACAAGCTCTGCTAAGCTTGGGGCTAGATAATGTTGTGTGAACTGTCCAGCATTATTTATTGAATAATGTCACCCTTTACAAATTTTTGTTAGGTTTTAGTTTTTGCTATGTAAAGTGTCCGTTCAAAATTTTACGAGTATATCTCCAAGTTAAAAATATATGACGAAGGATACTTAGGTACAGCATAATAAAAACCTTAGTTACGAAAACCCAGTCTTTCATAAGATATCTCGATGTCTATTTATTTTCCTCCAGTGAAATGTCCAAAAGATCCCCGTAGCGTTAGCTGGTATAATTTTCTACTTTGCTCTATCTCGGTCTAATCTGAGGCTTAGCTTGCGATTATCCAGACACCCCTCAGATCTTGTAAGCTCTGTGACTGCAAAATTACTTTGTTCTACATTATGACTTCGAATAAATGTTTCTCAAATACAATACAATACATACATAGATACACGCCTTTTTCCCCGAAAGTTCTCAAATACATACTTGTTTTTATATCGAGAGTCGTAGAGTTCCTTATGTTCTACGGATGCCTACGAGCTACGCTGCGGCCGTAGCTCGTAGGCATCCGTAGAACCCACTGCTTGAGTATATTTTTACCCCCCGACGAAAAACGAAGGGGTGTTATAAGTTTGACGTGTCTGTGTGTGTGTGTGTATCTGTCTGTCTGTCCCATCGTAGCTCCGGAACGGATGAACCGATTTAGTTTATTTTTTTTGTTTGAAAGGTGTATTTGTTGGGAGTGTTCTTAGCTTTTTTTGATCAAAATCGGTTTAGCCGTTCAGCGTTGGGGGTTTTTTTAATTTTTACAATATTAATTACTTGTTTATGAATCCATCTGGTGGTGACTACTAATGAACCGTCCACACAATAACTGGCCTTTCACGTATAATTAGCGTTGAGATTTTCACAAAACTTTCCCGGCGTAAAGCCAATTTCCAACAATAAAATTATACCGCAAATTGTAGATATAATCACCTTTTTATTTGTAAAAAAACTGGAGAACCGCTTTACTTTTTATATTGGCACAAGCACAGGCGCGTTATAACTGGCTTTGTGACTGCAAATAACAGCCGACGTTGAAAATCGATTAGACGAACGCAATAAAGAACGCAGAGTTGATTTACTTGCTGCTGACGTTCCAGTGGAACCAATATCCATGTGCACGGCCTGCAAAAATAACTATCACACTAAACTATATAAGTTAGAGATTTAAAATAAAAAAACGTTTTATAGCAATTTTTATCAGCTTTCTTTGAAACTAATAGTAAATTATACATTAGTTACATTTTTAAGTCTCGCTACTTGATGCTCTCTCTCGAGTTTGGGGCTACTCGCTGGTCTCCGGGGTTTCAGGTTTGCTTCAGCCTGTCTTCTTCTCACTGTACTGTCACTAATGTAGTCCCTTCAGGTCTGAAGAAGCTGTTGCTGGACTTCAACTGCATTTAGGTGGCGATTGCTCAACACAGTGGAAACAATATAACGGTCTTCTCGGGCAGTAGTACACATGGGTCTGCCATTACCAGGTCTCCTCAAATGGTTTCCAGTCTCTTCGTACCTTGGCTTCACCTTCTGGACCGTTCGCAACGTCACACCCACCATTCTTGCAGTACGACGCATATTGATGCCTAGTCCCAGAAAAGTCATGATCCTAGCACATTCTTCATTCATTTGAAGTTTTTATGTACAAAATTAAACTCCTTTTTCGAGTCCTTTTTGTTTCGAAAGTATATCTGGTGTACTTAAAAAGTTATTGCAATTTTAAAAGTGTGATACTTATTTTTGCAGGCCAGTGTAGGTATTTAATTATGTTAATCATTTAATCTCGACCTATACCTATTTCTTCTCAATAGCACTACCACCCACCTACATTACACAAAGGTTAGCTGGAAGAAAATGCTAACTAGCATTAAGTTCGCCTATGTACTGCTTTTTTGTCATGTGCAATAAATATTTTTCTATCTATCTATCTATATCCATGAGTAAACTAGACTGTACACTAGGTAGGACTTATACCTTACAAGAATATCATTTCCTCGTGGTTAAAAATAAACGTCTGAGTTCAAAACAGAAAACCACCGACCGCGGAGCAAAGCCCCAAACGGTCGGAGGCTATATAGGGCTGCAGAGAGACATGCGTGCTGACTATGCGTGCCGAGTCCAGAAGTATCGCCTTCTGAATCTGACCCTTGATCCAACCCTTAGCGAGAGGCTCTTTAAGGTATTGGCTGAAGCTTTTATTCACTCAAACTACTATCGCGACGATAATCGTTGAATCCACATCACACAGGCATGAGGTATTACAGGCACATGACTTTTCATCTTTATGTCTCAGGGTGGCGGGCGCAGTGCAATGCCACATAGGGCGCGTCCTAGGTGGACGTGACCTATGAGGTAATGCACTGTTCATAGGCAGAGGTTACCGCTTAACATGAGGTGGGCCATCTGCTTGTTCCGTCAATCAAGTAGAATAAAAAAAAAAAAAACACACTCCATGTGGGATAAACTCGTAAGCTAAGTCACTTTGCTTAACTTGTTATTATTTTTATATTTAGCCATTATTGTCCCACTGCAGCACAAAGTAATAAATAAAAAAATTAAAAAAAAAAAAAAAAAAAATTTAAACTTTTAGGCATTTTGGAAACCAATCAAAGCTTAGCATCAACCATAGCTCGGATAGCTGTAGTTCAAATGATGGTGCTTAACAGTTAACAGAGGCACTCAATGTTCTCAGAGTACCTCTAAAAACACCCTCTTATATCAAGACGGTATCTATCAACAGGTACTTAGATATGTGTGAATTCCCCAGGGTCTGGTGTCTATTCAACCCACAAAGGAAAGGGCAAGGATCAATTAGCCCATTATATTATGAACCTCTTTGATAAATGCCTGGTAATGTCTTTTGATTCTTGAATGTCGACGTTTTGGGACTAAATCTCGTAAATGAGACTGAGTTGGTGGTCTAAGTTGCGTAGAGGCTCAATACAAATAGCTATTACAGTTGCAAAAGGTACAAAATAAACAGATACAAGTAACTCCTTATTTTTTATAGTGATCCCTATAGGTAGTTCCTAAAAACCATTGTTCAGTTTTGCTGAAGCTTAGAACTAATTCAAAACTTAAAGATTGTAAAATCTACCAAGAATTCTATCGTATTTTGTAATATAGTATTTTTACTTACTATACCAAATTGGCCACGCTGACGAGAATAACATCTACTCAATTCTCAGTGGACCGGAAGAGCTTATCTTTCTCGACCCGCTCGGTACTGTCAATGGGCCAGGATTTGCAAATTCATACTTCACTGATAACCCCTCTACTCGTGTTATTTTCATATCCGTGACGAAACCCTTTCAAATAAACAAGAGAATACGTTTTTTTGTTGTGAAATATATTTTTCAAGATAAGATTTATAAAGATAGCTTGTTGCTGATGATGATAATGAAATTAGCACTCGGTACCGCGAGCTGATTAGAATGAGCCCAAACACTGTCAATCTACTGTTTACCACCGAGGAGTTCCATTTTCCACCATAATTAACACGAGCAGACGGCTGAAATGCGAGCCGGGTACGATTTCAGCTGTAGAAAAAATATTTACATAATTTGCAAATAGTTGTCCCGGTTTGGGTGTTGTGGTAACATGCTACTCGTAGATCCTGATACCCAGGCGAACAGACGACACAGGGAATCTAATGTGGGATTAGGACTATCTATGTAACTACACATGTGTGCAAAATTTCACCTGAAACAATACTTAAAACTAACAAATTAACGTCGAATGAATGAAAGGTTTTTTTTAAATCTCTTTATAATCCTAATAAAATACTCTGAATGAGGAGTTTTCCTAGTGTCATTTTAGCATTATTTATATCTCGCTAGATGGCGTTGGCGACAGTTTTGGTAACAGTAAATATTTTAAACTACGTAAATATCACAAACATAATTAATTATTTAAAAAAAATACGGGATTTTGTATTTCTTTTAACTATTTATATGAACAAAGTTTTCCACTGCCATGATACAATTGAAAAAGAAGGTAAATTCCAATAGTTACGAAAGTGCCAGCTCTTGACGATGAAATAATTTTAAACTAACAATGACACTTGGAAAACTCCTCATTGAGACCATTTAAACTGGGTTAAGACTTGAAAGAGACTTTTGACTAATTTTATTACAATTACTCACTTGACATTGGCGAAATTGTTTGGAGAAGAAGGCCATTATACGAAGAAGAAAGAATTAAGGAACGTTACTCTTTGCTTTTAAATCAACGCGTAGCTAATTATCACCGCGTTTGTCCCTTTATTATATAACACCATTTAAAATAAAAAAGTAGCTCGCAAATTGGGAGTTCACAAAAACACTTGGGGCCAGAGCTCACCCGATTAACATTTGTAATAGGGATCCATTTAGACCGAATATGGCGACGTTTTTTGTCAATACCTCAATGCCTGGCCATTGTGACATATATGTACTTATAGAAACTTCGTAAAAAGTATGGTGTTTAGCTATAATGGAAACTGGACAGCAACTTAGTTAAGTAAACTTCGAAAATAAATAACCTTTTCTGCGTCGCTTTTAACACAAAACTTTTAAATCGTTGGGATAATTCATTCCGCTCCCACACAAAAGTTATACCCTTAACATTCGTAATAGGGATCAATTCTGGCGACGTTTTTTATGGACAACGCCACCCTGCCTCTGTTGTAATTTGTAACCCTTATCAAAAGTTATTTTATTATCCTCACATTTTTGCTAGAGAGCAATAAAGAAGTGGTGAACCGTACGGATCGACCGAGGCGTTGACCGCAATAAATATCTCAATCTGTCGGCAGCGGTTGCTCCGGTTTGATTTAATGTGAGGTTAACATGGGGAGTTTTTAGATTTTCCTTCACTGCATACATCAACTTTTTGCCGTTCATGATAAAGTTAGTGGTTTTAATAAAGGAGTGAAATGGGTCCAATATGCAGTTACGCCGAAAAACAACAGATTTTACTGGATCGTTTGAAACACGTGTACAGAGACTGCAAAACTCCCGTCAACAATGTTTTCGTTTTAACTTTTTTTTTTTTACATTGATTGTTCTTTGTTTGACCACGATCTCACCTGTTGGTAAGTGACGATGTGGCCGTAGATGGAGCACAAGGGTCTAGAAGGCACCTATTTACTCTAGCCTTGAAGAGACCCAGATTATAGTTTTCAGGAAAGACAGACGACGGTAGTGTATTCCACTCCTTAGCAGTACCTACCTTCCTAGTTACCTACTTCGAATACAAGTAATTAATTTTGACAAACACCGTCATCGTCATCAGCCTGTGAAAAAATTGTAATTAGACTTGTAGGTAACATTCGTTGGTATAATATTTGTCCTGGCTGCTAGCTAATAAAGGAATGTGTTATTACTGGAAGAAAGCGTTAATAACGTACAATTTTTTTTTAGCAGTCGTTAGAAGAAATGGCATCGATTAGCTCACCACTTTTTACGCCTATATCAGAAAGAAAGCGGGAGCGGGATTGAGGGTTGAGGTGAGGGGGGGAAGTTGGACTCTCGTCATAATGTGAGCTTTTAGCTCATTTATGGTGAGAATCCCTACGGAAGGCCTACTCGAGCCCTGACTTCTGGCCGAAAGGGGTGAAGTTCCGGCGTTTCAAGGGCCGTCTGTCACGTGATCCCCTGGGCCGCGACGTGTTGCGATTACACGTGTGTTATATTAAGTTATAAATAAAGGGTTTTTTATATGTATGTTAGTTTCTTAGGTGTTTACATTGCTATGGAGTTATTGTTTAGGTTTAGTACATTTCTCAATAAGCCTGAAAAAAGATTATGAATTTGAGATTTTTGAACATTCTTACAATAGGACAATCCAGTGAAAAGATTGGGGCCATTGAGGCTCTGCTTATACCTTCGTTTTTCGGGGGAAAAAGGCATCGTATCATAGAATTGAGACTATCATGGTTCGGAATCATTTTAAATAAATAACGGCTTATTACCAAAGCGACGAAATACTGTGGTAATAAGCCGTTATTTATTTAAAATGATTGTATCATGTTTGCTAGGCTCCTTTACCTCTCAGCAACGGCGGCAATCGCAGCGGTGTGGTGAATAGCACTCTTTCCCCGTTTCCGTCGCCTGGTCCTCTTCCGTGAGTAAGACGACAGCAGCACTCCTTTGCGGGCGTCTATCCTCTTCTTCGAGTCTTTGGCCAGCGTCCGAACCGCCAGCGAAGTGGGGTCGAAGCTGAACGTGGAGTCGTCTCGGTGCTCGTTCAAGTCTTTCTTACGCTCCTGTTAAGTTATGAGCTCCTGGTAGTTAGAGTGCAATAAAAAGTAGAACTTTTGTAGGCACTATAGGAAGAAATCCTGAACCTGAATCTGAGAACCTATTTAAGAGCTTAATCTAGACTGACTGACTGACAGACTTATTGATTCATCATCGCCCAGCCAAAACAGCTGGACCTAGAAATCTGAAACATGGAGCATAGGTTCCTTTTAAAGCAAAACCAGCCACTAAGAAGGGATTTTTGTAAATTCAATCCCTAAGCGAGTGAAAAGGGTTGAAAACTATCGTAATTCTTGAACTTACAAACATGAAACTTTGCAAAAGTATGCATCATAAAAGGGTAAAATATTATTTGCCAAACGACCCCCAAAAGCGGGCGCAATGGGGTGTTAAAGTTTGTATGGGAACTTATTACCGCGTGGTGCGTTTTGCTTGAAACTTGGTGTACCGTACTTAAAATATAGAAAAATTTAACACATATTTCAGGATTTTTCAAAATCACCCCCAACAGGGGGTAATACGGGGTGACAAAGTATTAGTTTTTTTATTATGTGATGCGTACCGAAGCACGGTATTCAGCTAGTATACAATAGGTCTTGCCTCACTACTGCTTTTGATACATATTGACAACTGCAACACCTATGGCCTATTTCTAGAAGCTTACAAGCAAATATATTTTTTTACTACAGGGCTTATAACTTATAAATTACGAGTGTATTGCAATGGCGACGTTAATATTTTGTTTCGAGAAACAAAATAATAACGTTCTTAACGGCTCCTGAGATGTTTTCGCTAAACTGAAAGTAATTAATTTTGTAAAAATTAAAAAAAACCCCAACGCAATGAAACGACTGAACCGATTTTGCTCAAACATAGCTAAGAACAATCCAGACAAATTCACCGTTCAAAACAAAAAAAAAAAAAAAAACGGTTCATCCGTTCGGGAGCTACGATGGGACAGACAGACACACACACACACACACACATACACGTCAAACTTATAACACCCCTCCGTTTTTACGTCGGGTGTTAAAAATATGACTGCTTCAAAAAAAAAAAAAAAGTCCTTCAGGGCAGGCAACGCATTGGCAATGCCTCTGGTGTTGCAGATGTCAATAGGCGACGGTAACCACTTTCAATCAAGCGGGCCGTTAGCCAGTTTGTCTAGCCATTACATTTAAAAAAAAGACGGGCCTGTTACCCTGCATGAGACAAATGCCTGTAATTTCACCGGAACCCATAGGTATGGTTTAAGCGGGACAACAGCAATGCGAGCTTTGTCTTACTTCTTGCGTAATCTGTGACTCCTCTTCGTAGCTGAGCGCCACCACGGCCAGCATCAGGTTGATGAGGTAGAACGAGCCGAAGAACACGACCACGGTGAAGAAAGACACTGACATCGGCCCGCACGATGACAGCACCTGTTAAAATAAAAAGAAAATTATTAGTCGCGCACATAGTCCAGTCTCCTCTCATGGATGCCCTCTGACGTGGCTATCAGGACCTACAAGTACCATGGTAACAGAATACCCAGAACATGAACAAATATTTACAGATGAAAACGTTTGTCCCCCGCAGGAATAGAAACCGCACTTCTCTCGTCTCAACCGGCTACTCGCCCACCACACTATAGTTTGGTACCTTGAAATAGGTTGTAATTCTTCCATGTTTTTTATATGATAATGTCCGGATCGGATGCTGCTTTTGAGGCCAAACCAATGCGTTCAGCCCGCGTCTTCATCCATTGCCTTACCGTTGATCGCCACCGTGCACGCCACTGAGGACGCGGGCTGAACGCGTTGGTTTGGCCTTAGCTTTATTCAATAACACCTTTCGTAGCTATTTAACTTATGAAACTATCATGGTTATGTACGTACTTTTGAAAGAGTGAGAAAGAGGGTAGGTCGATATATGTGCCAATAACATCTACTCGCAAATACTTTAGTCAGTTCTCCCGTGATCATGGCGCATGCAACTGTGCCGAAATATTGGGAACAATTAAAACTCAAAAATCATGGTAAATATCCCGTTTCTAGTGAAGAGCACCTTTCGTAGCGTTTCGTAGCAAACCTGCTACGGAGCTACGACATTATGTTATTCTTGTAAAAGAATAGAAACAATTTTTCGCTTTCGACTGAAAAATTCATCCGTAAAATTGCTTATTTGAATAAAAGTTTGGATGGAGTTGCTGATTCTGATTTTTTAAACTTTTTTAAGGTGGGGCCTAACGCAAAATTACCAATTTTAGATTAGATTTTCAACTGAATAAATCATGTACAATATTCAAATTAAAAATATGCATAGATATAACATTATTATACCGAGGGATCACCCAGACAGAAACACGATAGGACAAAATTTTGTCCATAAAATAAAACAAAAAGTTACCTCTAAATTTGGCTAGATTCGATTGTTTGTCAATATGGTACAGATTATTGGGTCAAAAATTAGATAAATAAGATCAATACAATAAAACGGAGGGGTCATTTTAGGGGTTTTTTAAAATTATCTATATTTCACGAGATATTCAATAAAAAACCGGTTTTTAGAGCGGCGCGTGGCCTTTTTTTTGTATGAAGGTTTCTGTCTGGGGTTGGCGCAGTATTAAGATAAAATGTAAAGAAAAGATTGATCAAAGTTGGAACTCATAAAATGTTATGAAAATGTTACTTGTCTCATTTAGCTAACATTTTAAAAAGGCGTAGGTAGACCTACGTGTCAAGAGGCAAATATGTTACACAAAGATTAGAGTTAGAATGTTTATTCAGGTAGGTACACAGTTTAAGGTTCTGATGAAAGTCCCTAGAGAGTAAGGGGTTTGGGGGTGTAGCTCATCGACGTAAATAAAATGAATGGAAGGGCCTTAGGGAACGATAGTTTTGAAGCTTCTAAACAGACCTAGCTAGTATACTTCGCTTCAGTCAGTCTTTGTCACGGCAACGAGTGACAGCTATGCTGAAAAATACCAAAATTAGATACCTTGGTAATACAATGCCTTCCTGTGCTTTTCTGCAAGTGCAAACAACACAAGAAATACAAATAAAGCTTCAGGCATAGCATTTAATTCGTAAGTAATGGTTTTGTAATATAATTTTAATCAATTGATAAAAAACTTATAAATCGTCGTGTGGTAGGAAAACTACATAACTAACACATTTTGCGAAATCGACTTTATTGCATGGTTATGATGGCCCATACATGTCGATGGACACGTCTTGCTCTAGAGGACGAGCGACAAGGAGGACTACGCCCCAGGACATTATCTCAATGTTCCCCACTCTGAATGAAAGTTAACAGACACAAGTTTATACTCGTAGATAGTTTTAATTTTAGTCGACATACCTTTTTCTTTTTGATACTTAGAATTATTGTGTTCCACAATTTTTTTTCATTTTGTTGATTTTATAAGCATTAGTCGTATGATAAGTTTGTAATGTCACTTACTTTGAATTTATAAGTCTGCTAAAATAATGTAGGTGTTTCAGTAGTTTTCTAATATTCAGTCTTGATAAAAAGAAATGATTATAAGTTGGTTTTATTTTAAAATGTATTTTAATATTATATAAATCTATACCCATGGATAGGATTGTCATATTCAAATAAGTAAATAATAATTATATTATAAAAACGGGAAATTTTCACGTACCGTTAAATCGATGTAAGCACCGACATATAATTGATATGATTCTCGAAAGTTTTTAAAGTAAATAATAGATCATTTCAATTATTCAAAACTTTGGCGAGGGAAAAATACATAGTCGTTTTTTTATTTTTTTCTCTTAATCAAAAGAAATCTTATTATCATTAAATTCGAAAATAGATACAGTACCAATGTATAACATATCAAAACACGGACTGAAAAATTAGTTACGATAAAAAAGTTATTGCCATTTTTGACGCAATAAAACAGTAAATCGCGTTTTTCTCACGATGTTGGTTTTGTTGTTGTTATTACTTATTTAGTTTTCCAACTGCAGCGACGAAATATTTGACAAGACTTCACGCATGACGGATGGTCCGGTACAGACTGCAAAAAAATCTGATGCCTGATCGTATTTATTTAGAATTGTAATTTGCATTATTTACGTCAAAACATTGCTAAGCACGTCGCTTTAGGTAATTGCATATAATATGTAATGGCATGTTAATTAACCTTATAGCTTTCCAAAAAAAATCTAAGGTAAACAAAAATGGATAGAAGTCATAAGACGAGCAAGAACAGACGACTTTTGGAAGTGGAATACATTTTCCCGTATTAGCTCTGATCATTTTCTACACAATGAATTCTATACGCCAAAAAACGGTTAGTAGTAGTAGAGCTTTTTTGTGAAAGAGTTCGTCCGGGGAAGTACTACCACCATACCTGTTTCTGCCGCAAAGCAGTAGTGCTCGAATTGCTGTGTTCCGGTTTGAAGGGTAAGGGTGCCGATTAAATTACGGCCACATGGGACTATTCATCTTTATGTTTCAGGGTGGCGGGCGCAGTGGAATGCCACATAGGGCGCGTCCTAGGTGGACGTGACCTGAGGTAATGCACTGTTCATAGGCAGAGGGTACCACTTAACATCAGGTAGGCCATCTTCTTGATCTGTCATTCCAAGTAGTATAAAAAAACTCATTGTGCAAAATTCTTAAAACTGCACTCTGCAGTTTCTTAAATACTGGAATTTTTATACATTTATGTTTCCGTACGATTTTTATGATATTTTCTTAGTTTATTGAGTGATGAAAAATATATTACATAATTTTGTGCATGCAACATCGCTTTGGATTTCTGTTATGGTGTTGTACATGTTTCTTAATAAATAAATAATAATAATAATAATAAATGTCGTTTCAGTAAATGGACTGATAGCGAAGAGCTTCGACCAATATCTTAAGAAGCTCTCGCTAAATGGTTGGATCAAGGGTCAGATCCAGAAGGCGGTACTCCTGGACTCGGCACGCATAGTCAGGAGGTTCCTCTCTCTGCAGCCCTAGCCCCCGACCGTTTGGGCCTCGCTCCGCGGTCGGTGGTTCCCCGTTTAGATTTATATTTTTTACTATAATGTTTTTTATACTATTTATTTTTTGTAGATAGTATTCCTTTATAGTGAAAAATATATATTTTTTTACGAGATTTAGAATAAATAAGTGAGATAATAATAATATTTTTCACAAATTGATTGAGCTGATGACCTTAGGTGGACTTGCTTTTCTATTGATTTATATTGTGTATGTTTGAGAGCTGAAAAATAGATACGTAACTACATAAAACAGAAGGGAACCATGTATTTTTGTAAAAGTTTCATTCAATAATTGCATTTTTTTCGGCGATTTTTTGTACTATAAACCTACTGAAATAACTTTAGAAAACACATTGCATCTGTTAAAGTATTAAGTATTAAAAAAATACAGTTTTTAAGAAGTTCAATAATTTAATTTCACCTAGTTTATTTACAAGACCGCCAGGAGTGGCGCTATAGAGAAGAGGCCTTTACTCAGAAGTGGCTGGATAGATAGATAGATAGATAGAAAGTTTATTTGTTGACCGTACCCTAAATCCGAATTGTCTTATTTTTCACGGGCGTTTTGTATGGGTAAGGCCAGTCCATTTATTTTACTTTGGTCGAAGGTGTAGCTTATAATATGTAGAACAATTTTCAAGACTGCGTCATATTAATAACACAACAAATTGGACACAAGTCAAGTCTAGGCAATTCGGGCATTATCATCATCCACAGCCTGACTTCACTCACTGCTGAGTATAGGCCTCTCTTTGCATGTGCCACTCCTTACGTTCCCGTGCCAGTCTCATCCAGGTTCGGCCCGCGATGCATGCGATATCGTCTGCCCATCTCGCTGCTGGCTGACCAACGTTTCTGTACCCAGTTCTTGTTACTCCACCTGTCGTCACCTCGTCTTGCCAGGTGTCCTGCCTAACTCCATTTTAGTTTCGGTTTACTATTCCCAACATTTTTGGTTCGACTTCGTATCTCGACGTTGGGAACACGGTCTATAAGCTTGATGCCGAGCATGGCGCGTTCCATGGCTCTCTGTGCAACTCTCATCCTGTACACAGCCTCCTGCGTGAGCGTTCATGTCTCGGCACCGTAAGTCATGGTAGGCAGAACACACTGGTTATAAAGGCAATTCGGGTAACTGGAAATATTCTCACAAGAATATGCTACGCTAAAAAAAGTTTACTCTTGCTTCCAATGACCCATTTTTAAAATTATCGGATATAACCCTTTAATTCGTTTTACGGCAAAACTAATTTGTTACCCCCAGTGTATTAAAGATTGAAATAGAACCGAAATTATTCATATTTTTCTGTACTGATCACAAGTTGTTTAGTTATTTATGTGAAAAAAAAATGTCTCCAAATGCTATAAATAATTAAGGAATTTAGCACACGTAATAAGTATTGTTTACACTGTGACGCGGGTGGTATTAACTTTGCTGTCAGAATATAATTACTGCTAATCACACTAATATTATAATTGCGAAAGTTTGTGAGTGTGTGTGTTTGTTACTTCTTTACGCTGAAACGGCTAGACGGATTTGAATGAAATTTGGAATGGAGATAACTGGACTCCTGGAATAACATATAGGCACATTTTTTATCCCGATATTCCCACGGGATCGAGACTTACGCGGGTGAAACCGCGGGGCGCTGCTAGTATTTAAATAATTCTGTCTATCTCTATGCTCAGCAGTTTGTTTGCCTTTGCCAATGAACCGATTTTGATGAAATTTAATAGAGTGATAAATAAGCAAGTGAAGACCCGGATTAGTGCTGGTAGAGAATAATATTCTCAAAAATACCTCAAACTTTTACCTAACACGGTTAGGAATCCACATCAAAAGCTCCCTGAGCTATTTTATATCAAAACTAACCTCTTCTACCTTCAAGGGTACTCTAGTGAGAATTAATTAAGGGACAGACGCACGGCCCTCACATTATGGTAGATACAGTCGGCCAAATGGTATATGCAATTTCATGTCACAGTATTAGATTCACCATTATATTTTTCACTAGCATTCTAAGAATCACAGACAAAATGAGGCGTTTTTTTTGGAAAATTTTGCATAGGTGGGTAGTACATACTTTCTATTTACCACTGTAATTTAAAGAACATTGAAAACAATTTCTGTCCTGTTGCTATCAATAGGCCGATATTTAATAGATAAGGCCCGGTTTCCACCAAAGCGGAGAGGCGAGGAGACGGGAGGAGATGGACTGCGAAGCTGGCAGGTTATTTCCACCGAAGCGGAGAGGAAATGCGTATAGCGGAGAGGAGAGGTGAGCTCTGAGAGCTCGAAACCAGTCCAATGCTGTCACGTCGTTAAAGTTTATCTTATTAATTTGAGGAATAGGATTTAGACATTGTAGAAACACCATTAATTCTTTCATATTTAAAGTATCAATGGAAACATATATTAAAAGTGTATTCCAAAGACACGGATATTTTTTTACCAGTTCAATGATATGTTCGTTTCCATTTTGCAAACTTAATTGAAAATATAAACGTACGGATGGATCGACTCTTGCTTTCCATGTCAGTTAATCGACTAAACGCTTTTGGGTGTGCGAGGCACGGGGAGGTGGCAGCGGGGAAAGGGGCGCGCGAGCGCCGGCGCCGCACCGCGCGCCCGGCCGCCCGACTACACACATCTCCGCTCTGCCGCGCCGCTAGCTCGCTCGCGGCACTAAGTTATATAGAAAAATGAGATATCTCCACTCCTCTCCGCTTGATCCTTTTCCACTGAAGCTAAGCGGAGAGGATATGTGGAAATAACTAAATCTGACTGGTTATTAAAAACACTCCTCTCGTCTCCTCTCCTCTCCGCTTTGGTGGAAACCGGGCCTAAGTCTGGATAACAACTGATATTACTGCCTCGTTTATTCTTATTATAAAATGTAAACAAATGGACTTGTATCTGTCAAGTTAAAGGTATCCTTCTTTTAAAAAAATAACGGAATCAAACTATATGGAGACTTTACCATGGTTTACCACTTTTAAAGAACGTAGCGATAAATCAACGAATCGAATTTTTATTGCAGCATGAGCTTTGTAATCAATACAAATAGGTATCGATGGAGATATTGCAAGCGAAAACTATTGTCAATATTGGACGTGAAATGTAATGTGACCATATAGTGGTAACCACTTAACTCGCTGACTGTACCTGGTTCAGCTCAAAGTTCATTTCGTCAGACCCTTTGTAATAAAATTGTGGGAGACCACAAAATCATTAGCAGTTGAAATATCCCTTTATATTCTTGACCGTAATGAAGACTGGAGCGATATTATAGTGAGGGGATATTTAGATAACTTGTAATTTTTATTTCATACTAGCTGACCCGCTCGCGACTTCGTCCGCGCGTAGATTAGGTAGTACCTGTACTATTATATATTCTGTGGACCTACTCGTACTATGCTTTCTGTAAATAGATTCTGGTACAAATATCTGCCTGTAGGTATAAGTCCATTGCTGGCCATATAGGCCACCCCTATAAAATGCCACGATGTACGTCCTGAGCCGCCTCCATGCAACGACTTCCTGCGACTTTTAACATGTCGTCGGCCCATCGCGGTGGCTTTTTACTCCAATTATTCCTCAACGGTTGTTGGTTCTGCCACAGAATAAATAATGTTCTGCGAGCTATGATCTGCCCATTGCCACTTCAACTTGCTAATTTTGAGAGCCTGTCAGTGGTCCCGATTCTTCTAAGCATCTCTTCGTTTCAGATTCAGGTACATGTACGGAATCTCAAAGCACAGCTCTCTCCATAGCCCGCTGCACGATTTTGAGCTTTTATCATGCTTATAGTTGATAATCACATCTCACTACCGTAAGTCATCACTGGCAACATGCACCGATAACAGACTTGCTCTCCATCAGTGTCTGTGATGTGAATATATAGCTTAGTTTCCTGAAAGTTGCTCACCTGAGTTGGATTCGTCGGCTAACCTCATCATAGAAGGTCCAACACCTTCCTAGATGAATTGTTTACCCAAGTAGACATAGTGTTCTAAAGCATCATAACAGAATCCCAAATGAACATTGGCAAGATACTAACAAACCCCAAAAACAGCCAAAAAATACAGATCCTCAAAAATAAACTAATTATCCCCCTTAAAACTTTCACAACCTAAGAAGCCTTATTACAAACCTCTAAACAGCCATTCAAACTCATAAAAACACAGGGTTTATACCGCCTTTTTTTCTCTTTTTTTTCGGTGTGGAAAATCCTCTTGCCCTAACTCCTTAGTTTTCATACAATGCCTTAAACTCTAAGAAACCCTCAAAACCTCGTACAAACCTATACAACCCCATTACGATGGACCTTGCTCAGGAGTCTTGCTTGGGAGTCGGGATTTTTACCAGCTGAGGCAGGAACCAATATAGAACGTTTTCGTGAGACTCCTATTTTTTTTACAACACTACAAACCCTAGAAACCCTGACAAATCCATACGAACCCATTTTAGACATTATAGAACAAAGGACTTTTCTCATGATTTGAGATTTTTATTTTTCCTAGTGTTTGACTAAGTTTGAACGGTTTGAACGGCATCAAAACTCCCTATCCTACCCTATCCTATTTCGTCAAAATTGTAAGAGCAGTATTTCGAGATAATTTTTACAGACAGACAGACAAAGAAACAAAGTTATTATATAAGTAAAATTGCTCGAACGCATTGAACTTTCTCAAAAAACTTCGTTGATAAAATACAATTATAATTTCGATGTAAAATATGCAAGTCCTTCTAACAGCACGCCTGATTTGCCTTCTTCAGATTTATCAATATATCACCAACCGATAAAAATATTCAGAACTATCGTAACTTACTAAATAAATTCAAGTAAGTCAGGATTGTCGACGCACCCAAAGTTACCAGAGATGTAGAGCCGTCGAGCTCGCGCCGAGTTATTGGTGCGCTTAGCGTCTATATAAGATTTTTAACGGGGAATGCTCTGAGGAGCTGTTTGAACTAATCCCAGCTTTGCACTTTTATAACCGCACATCCCGCCGTCGTGAGCGAGCTCACCCGCACATTTTGGATGCGTGGAGGTCTCGCACAGTGCGTTTCACGCGCTCGTTTCTCCCGCGCACCTGCAGGGCGTGGAATGAGCTCTAGTTGGATGTCTTCCCACAGGGCTACAATATGGGTAAATTCAAGAGAAATATCAATAGGGCTCTTAATGGTAGGCAGCGCGTTTGCAATACCGTGGGCGTTGCAGATGTCCATAGGCAACGACTGCTTTACATCAGGCGGACCGTCTGTTTGTTTGTCACCTCATAATATATACATAAAAAAAAAGTTTTCAATAAAATTATATTGAGATGTTTGCATGTCAAAATAACGTAACTATGGAACAGTTTGTATTGGAAAATTAAGACAATCAGAAATAAATAAATAAATAATGCTATACAGCTTACACAACATTATCTAGCCCCGAGCTAAGCAGGGCTTCAGAAGCTATCATAAGAAAAGAAAAAGAAGAAGAAGAAGAGTATTGCGTGTTTTTTCGATATGGTTGATTAAAACTCGGTTTCTCTGCCACCATTTAATGCACTAAGCCATTATATGAAGAAGAAAAAGAAGAACGGTACATTAACGAAATTGTTTGGAGCACTCCTCAGAAGCCATTATAAGAAGAGAAGAAGAAGTACGTGAATCCTGAACGCTTGCATGTTGGCATGTCAAAATGGTGTAACTATGGAATTGTTTGCGTGTCAAAATGTCGTAACTATGGAATTAAATAAGATAAATTAAACTGTAATTTAAGTATTTTCCTCGCAATTTTTCCATATTTTCTCACCTTTAAAACCTTCCCTGAACTTCCACAAATATTTAAAAACCAAAATTAGCCAAATCTGTCTGGCCATTCTCGAGTTATAGCGTGACCAGAAGAAATAGGGGTTGATTTTTATATATATAGATAGATTAGATTTTGTGCGTCTAATTTCGTGAAAAGAAAGAGTAAAGAGTCAAAATGGGGCTGGAATTTGGAACCCACAATATTCAGAAGTACATACATACTTAGACACACGCCTTTTTCCCCGAAGGGGGCTAGGCAGAGCCTCAATCGGCCTCTTTTCTCAGTGGGTTGCACCATCGTGGAATAGACGTGACGAGTAATGAGCTCAGAAGTAACTCACCATATTATAAACATTCTCCCAGTAATCCAAGGTGATGAGTTGAAACGTCGTCAGCATGGACCACATGAAGTTATCGAAGTTGGTGTATCCGTGGTTGGGGTTGGGCCCCACGCACAGGCACGTGAAGTCGGGGGGGCAGTGCCTGGCCCCCGTCAGGTTGCCGCAGATTATTGGCACGGCCTCGTCGTCAACCATCCAGTGTGATGAATCGTTAATCCACCTGCGAAAACGAGAGAAAATCTTACAGAACAATTTTTTTACAAGCTTTTATTAAACTTGCAATGTGGATGGAATCTTGCAACTGAATTTTAAAGTAGTAATCCTCAACCGATTGAGATTATATTTTGCATACCTATCAAGTTGTGATGACAATGCAATATTATGGTGACAGCGAGCTGATCTGATCTGATGATGGAGACGGAAGGTGGACGACGGAACTCCTCAAGGGATAATAGTAGACTGGCCGTGTTTAGGCTCATTTTGATCAACACACGGTTACGATCACTAATTTTATAAATTACAAGCTTTTATTTAACTTGCAATGTAGGTATGTTTGTTTGTCAGGTTGGAATCTTGCAACTGAATTTTAAAGCAGTTACCCTCAACCGGTTGAGATGATATTTTGCTAACTGTCAAGTTCCGATGACAATGCAATATTATAGTGACAGCGAGCTGATCTGATGATGGAGACAGAAGGTGGACAACGGAACTCCTCGAAGGATAATAGAAGACTGGCCGTGTTTAGGCTCATTTTTTCATATGGAATCCCCACGAAGCCAAGTACAGGCTAATGATTGAGAAAATACAAAATAAGTTTGCACGCTTTTTGTACCTGAAGGAGTACGGGGTATACCCTTACTACCCTCTGATGTACCCGAGTTTGTTTGTATTGGGTATGGTCGGGTACTGTCGACTGTCGGTGAGGAGGGATGTGGCGCTGGTCAAGTACGTGGTGCGAGTGTTGCGCGGGCTCGTGCATCACGAGGAGGTGCTCGCGGCGCTGCGGCTGCGCGCGCCCGACGAGTACGTGGGCGCGCGCCGCCGCCCCGCTATGCTCAGTCAGCCAACATCTAGAACTAACTTGCTCAAATTTGCCCCAATGTCACACGCCATCCGTTTAGTTAATATTCTCTCAGAGAACAATGTTGACATTTTTTGTCATAGCTTGCCGAAGCTCATGGAAATGGCGCAGCTTGTTTTAGAGAATATTTAATGCAAGTAGTTAGTGTTAGTTATTATTGTATGTCTATCCTCGGTAGGCGTTACCTACTTATTCTAAGCTTGGTTGTTTTTATTTTTTATTGTTATATAATTGTGTGCATGCAACATCGCTTTGGATTTCTGTTATGGTGTTGTACTTGTTTCTTAATAAATAAATAAAAATAATAAATAAATAAATTTTGATCAGCACACGGTAACGATCACTAATTTTATAAAAGCTTGCATTGAAAAATATATTTTTCACAAAAAACTTATTAAAAGCAAAAGTTTGTAAAACGGCCATTTTTTTACTAAAACATGACTTGACTGTGACTTTGACGACATGGAAGGATTGTAACGTATCAAATTATATTGAAAATACAATAATTATACTGGTTAAAGCAAAAGCCGTGCGACGCCAGAAAAAAAAGACTGCTGCGATATTCATGGCATGGAACAGCTTGTGTATTCTACTTGTACTCACGAAAACCATATCTCCTCCGTGAAGTTCTCCCACGGCGGCACGACGAGGTCCATCACGCACTTGTTCCTGAGCTCCCCCATGTACACTTGTAGCGCGAACAGCGCGAACACCATCAGGCAGAATATGGTGAGCGTCATTACTTCAGCCAGTTGTTTGAACGAATGCAGCAACGCGTTTATGATGGTTTTCAGACCTGGAAACAAATTAATAAACTTTTTCAATACATTTGCTCAAAAACTGCATTTACGAAGCCTGTATACATAAAGTTAACAAGTAATTACAATAGTAATAATTAAACAAATCCTCAACGCAATGAAATAAAGGTGTATCAATGTTAAAAAATAAAATAAAAACGGCTAAACCTATTTTGATCAAACATAGCTAAGAGCACTCCCGACTAATTCTCCTTTCAAACAAAAAAAAACAAAATCAAAATCGGTTCATCCGTTCGGGAGCTACGATACCACAGAAAGACACATACACAGGCACACACACAGACACACAAACAGACACGTCAAACTTATAACACCCCGTCGTTTTTGCGTCGGGGGTTAAAAATTACGTAACCATACAACAAGTTAGTAGTAGTAGAGCTTTTTTGTGAAAGAGTTCGTCCGGGGAAGTACTACCACCATACCTATTTCTGCCACAAAGCAGTAGTGCTCGCATTGCTGTATTCCGGTTTGAAGGGTATGGTTGCCGGTGAAATGACAGGCACATGAGACTTTTCATCTTTATGTCTCAGGGTGCTGGCGCGGTGCAATGCCTCATAGGGCGCGTCCTAAGTGGACGTGACCTATGTGATAATGCACTGTTCAGAGGTAGAGGGTACCGCTTAACATCAGGTGGGACATCTGCTAGATCCGTCATTCAAAGTTGTATAAAAAAAACAGATAATCCCTTAGACAGCTTTTACGACATCCACGGGAAGAGACGGAGGGGTCTATTCTTAGGCCGGACTCACCATATTAATCATAAAATAGGGTAACAATTGCCCTTCGGCCGCGTACGAGACTGCCTAGTAGAATTTGGCTTCTTCACTGCTATCTAATTTATGAATTTTGTACGCAGAAAAACAACATTCAGTTATTCCAGATCTAAACTGAAACTGAATTGAGACTTTTTACATAGTATATCATTGTGGACTTGTTTGTAAGATTCGATGGTATAATATTTGTCCCGGCTGCTAGCTTAACTAAGGAATGTATCTATTATTACTGGAAGAAAGCGTTAGCAGAGTCAGTCGTGGAAAGCAATGGCGGCGATGAGCTCAACACTTGTCACGTCTATAACCCACGATGGTGCAGCCCACGGTGAAAAGAGGCCCATTTGAGGCTCCGCCTACCCTTTTGGGGAATAGGCATGTGTCAATGTATGTATGTAAATAATAGAATGTTTTTGATTAGTTTCAGTTTGATTTCTTGACCTGTGGGGTAATTGCGCAATTCCATTGAACTCCACTGAATATATGTAAAACTTCAAATTTGACATTTATAGCCCAGTCTGGACACTTTTCTGTCAGTTTCGTATTGTGTAACTACTTGACAGCGGCAAATTTGTGACGTCCCACTATGAGCCAGTTTCAAGCCCAGTGATTAGTGTCATTCGTACCAAAACCAAAGCTCAGTCTGACGTCACTGGACATCGAAAAAATCCTTCGGCAATTCCTCGAGATGGTAGTCTGGCATGAACACTGGTGTTCGATTTGAGTACTGTGACAGTAGGTTTATAATTACGCAATAAAGGGGCTGTACCTAACGTATACTTACTCGTAAGTAAAGATATATCTGGGTACATACTTGATGGTTTTTGTGTCACTGCCACTATTAGGGGTGTAAAACTGAGATTGCGCTGAAAATGAGGAATTTACTGTTGTTTTATTGAAGCCATTATAGCAGCGCGGTTCAGAGATTATGAGTAGCTACTTCACACAATTTTATTACGCTTTGGCGTACAGTGAAGTAACTTCTAAGGCGTATCGTACTCTAATCGACGGTCACTGGTTAATTAAGGTGGTTTTGCAATGGCTTGTGGCGTGAAATTCATATTTTTTCGTCTTTTTTGCTCATCACAGCTCATCAACACTTCTTCAGATAGCGAAAACTATGTTGCCGGTAATCATATGACCTAACACACACGTTTTAATTTAAAGTATCACATAAATATCATTAGTTTGGCTATGAAAGTGCATGAAACAAAAAAACACTGTAAAAACAATTGAAGCACAACCGTAGCTAAACTAATCATATTTATGTGATACTAGAAATTTAAACTTATGTTTTAGGTCGTATAATTACCGGCAATATAGTATTCGCTATCTGAAGAAGTATTGATGAGCTGTGATGAGCAAAAAACACGAAAAAATTGAATTTCGCGCCACTAGCCACCGTAAGTCTAAAGTAGACAGAATTGTTATTATACGGGTCAGAATAAAAAGAAAAAAAAACACAATTCAATCTTGATTGATTCGTTTGAGGAGAATACAATTTGTGACATTTATGAGATCTACACTTGATCACAACGTGTAACTGAAGAAGAGGACCAGAGATGGCCATTGAAACCAATCAATGATTAGTATTTCATGGGTGGCGATAAGGGTGACTTTCCGATATCTGATTGAGCTGCAATTTGCCATACCTGTCAAGTTCCGATGACAATACAATATGATGGTGACAGCGAGCTGATCTGATGCTGGAGACGGAAGGTGGACAACGGAACTCCTCGATGGATAATAGTAGACTGGTCGTGTTTAGGCTCATTTTGATCTGCACACGGTTCCGATCAATAGTAATATTATAAAATCTTGTATTGGGGATAAATTCCTAGCTTCAAAGCCGTTTATTTTTAGAAAGGAATTATCTAAAATAGTAATTAGTTTTGTAACAATTAAAAAACCCTCAACGCAATGAAACGGCTGAACCGATTTTGATCAAACATAGCTAAGAACACTATCGTCAAATTCAACTTTCAAACAAAAACAAAAAAAAAACGATTCATCCGTTCGGGAGCTACGAGGCGACAGACACACACACACACACACGCACACAGACACGTCAAACTTATAACACCCCGTCGTTTTTGCGTCGGGGGCTAAAAACCTTTTAATAAAATACGAGAAAGCCTTTAGATGTAGGATAGCAGCTTACCCGGCATAATAGAAACGGTCTTCAAAGCCCTCAGCACCCTGAAGGTGCGCAGCCCTGCCAGGTTTCCGACCTCCATTCCGATGGTCGCGTATCCCGACGTGATCACAACGAAGTCCAGCCAGTTCCACGGGTTCCGCAGGTACGTGTACTTGTTCAGGATGAACCCCTTGGCTATACACTTGATTATCATCTCCGCGGTGTAGATCGCGAGAAATACGAACCTGGGGACAAAATTGTTCAAAATAAACATCCAATTTTCACATCGACTACGTGTGAATATATCATAGAAAGGTATTTCATACAGCATGGTCATACTCATAAACATTCCAGGGTGGTCCATTCTAGAGACATCATTCTCGCGGTTATGAGAGCTATCTTACATCTGAGATGTTAGGAGGCGATATTGAAAATAATAAGTTGATTCAGCACTAAAACAAAAAGCGGCCAAGTGCGTGTCGGACTCGCCCATGAAGGGTTCCGTGGCAGCAAGTAACATAATATAAAAGTTCTTGGATGGATTACGATTAATGACGTTTTAAAAAAAAAAATACTTACTAGATCTCGTTCAAACCAATTTTGAGTGAAAGTTTACATGGTAATTGTACATTATATATATTTTTTAGTTTTATCATTCTCTTATTTTAGAAGTTATGTGGGGGGGGGGGGGGGGGGGGGGACACTTTTTTACCACTTTGGAAGTGTCTCTCGCGCAAACTATTCAGTTTAGATAAAATTATATTAGAAACCTCAACATCATTTTTGAAGACCTATCCATAGATAACACACACGTATAGGTCTGATGAAAAAAAAAAAATTGAGTTTCAGTTCTAAGTGTGGGGAAACCCAAAAATTCTTTTTTTTTTTTTAATTTTGGTGTAGAATCTTAATGCGGTTCACAGAATACATCTACCTACCAAGTTTCAACAGTATAGCTCTTATAGTTTCGGAAAAAAAAGGCTGTGACATACACGGACAGACAGACAGACATGACGAATCCATAAGGGTTCCTTGTCTTTGACTACGGAACCCTAAAAATATATAGGTACTTCCCTGGTTGCATTACCCTTATAGTAGCAAAATGATAACATGGCATGGATTGTATGGGCAAAGCAACTTTGGGAAGGAGGCCAAATGAAGAATTCAGCTGGGCTGGGCAGCTTTTGGTATATTACGTCAAGTCTTCTCATCCCCTATACCACAATGCCAGAAGACGAATCAGTGCGTCCTACCCGTAATGACCTACGGTGCCGAGACGTGGACACTCACGGTGCGCCTGTCCATCAGTACAAGGTCGGTCAGCGTGCTATCTAGGTAGTTTTAGTGAAAGAGTTCGTCCGTGGAAGTACTACCTCCGTACCTATTTCTGCCGCAAAGCAGTAGTGATCGCATTGCTGTGTTCCAGTTTGAAGGGTCGGTCGAACGTCTTCGATCTGGTATGAATACGTTCGCCGAGGTCTTCCCCTTCCCACTGTCCCATTCACGCTCGTCTTATGGACATACAAACAAAAATAGACACACGCCTTTTTCCCCGAAAGGGTAAGCCAAACCTCAAATGGGCCTCTTTTCACTTTGGGTTATTGATTAATAGCAGTCGATAAGCCATGTCAGAGGCCCTCGGGCGGCTTGACAAATTCTGACACCATAGAGGCCAGCACTACCTCATACGAAACGTAACGAAACTGTGGGTTGCACCATCGTGGGAAATAGACGTGAGACGTGGTGAGCTGATCGCTGCCATTGCTGACCACAAATGACTCTGCTAACACTTTTGACCAGTAAGTAATAATACATTCCTTATAAGCTAGCAGCCAGGACAAATTTTATACCAACGAATCTTAATACTTAACTAATTCTTATTTTATTAAGAAAATAAGTTCAACCGACATTGTAAGGGGACGGGGTATATTTTCAATTAGTTTAGAGTAAGCCAGGTAGTTATGTCTAAGTTCCTGCAATGCCAGTGCAAAGTAAACTAACACGCGATTTCGTCATTAGCGTTTGTTCGATCGCGGTTATGAATTTCGCTGAAGCAACGTCCATAAGTAACTTATTTTTGGTTTAGAATATAAAAGTGTTCCTATAAAAACAGCATAATCTGTGTGTGATTGTCATTTACCTACTTCACAAAAAGGAGGTTCTTAATTCGACAGCATTTTTTAATAATAAAATAAATAAAATAAATAAATATTGCTGGACAGTTCACACAACATTATCTAGCCCCAAGCTAAGCAGAGCTTGTGTTATGGGTACTAGACAACTGATATACTTAATACAATATATTACAAAGATAGATATTTTTTATTATACATAGAAAATACCCAGAACACCCTGAACAAATATCTGCGGATCACACAAATATTTGTTCCGAGGCGGGAATCAAACCCGCAACCTCCTGCGTCGCAGGCGAAGGTTCGTCCGCTGCGCCACAGAGATCGTCAATAAATAAAAATAATAAAAATGTGCTTCGGAGGGCATGTTAAGCTGTCGGTCCCGGCTGTTATTGATTAATAGCAGTCGATAAGCCATGTCAGAGGCCCTCGGGCGGCTTGACAAACTCCGACACCAGAGGCCAGCACTACCTCATACGAAACGACGAATAATAAAAATTACTCATAATTGCTCCTTAGGTGCTTGAAGACGGAAGGCGACGACGGGGCTGGCCGAGAAGGTGTTGGCGGGACGATCTCGAGGCTTACGACAAAGAGTGGTGGGAAACTGACAAGAACCAGGATGAGTGGAAAACTTTGGAGGTGACCTTCGTCCAGCAGTATTAGTTATTAGTTATTCTATATGATTAGCATAGTTTTTTCAGCTTCACTCATATCTCTATTTGTCTGAAGGAACGGCAAAAGTCCTCTATGACGCAAACTATTTGTCGCTGTTTTTTTTCTTTATATTTGTCGCCACACGGCTTGTGCATTTGCCATTTTCAAGTTATTTTTCATTTTCATTAGTGTATTTTCAATTTAATTTGTAACCTTACACTCCGTCCAAGACGACTGTCGTAAAACGGTGGCCGTTTTACTAAAACTTTGGTAGACAATTTCCACCAATTTGAAAAGTCACGCAATTCACTTCCATTTGATTTCACTACACTCGTGCTTTTTAAACGAGCTACATTGTTAAAATGCCACCAAAATAATTAAAGAAAACACTAGGAACATAAATAAAATAAAAGTAGACGTCTCTTTTCGAAAATGGCGGGAAGAGTCCTTTGTCGCAGCTATAGGTACACAGACAACTTTATTGTCATAGATTGCCACAAACACCGCTGCACACCTAAGTATAAATACATAGGATTTGACTGCTGTTGGTGCGGTTTTGTTTGCCAACGAAACCACGGCTTAACCACGGACAACAACTACACGATATTTGGAAACAGACCTAAACGTTGCGGTTTGAATCTAGATCGCATAGTATATAATAATTTCACAGTCCGATCCAGGGGCGTTATTTATGACTACTGTTAGTTACGTTGATATCGTCAATTCGATCGACCGAGATCATATTTTCTTCCCATACCTACAAACTATGGAATGAGCTTCCATCTGAGGTTTTCCCGCTTGGTTACGACGTGTGTCGCTTTAGGGAACATGTTCATAAATTCCTTCAGGGTAGGCAGCACATCGACAATACCCTTGGTGTTGCCGGTGTCTATATGCGACGGTGACCACTTTACATCAGGTGGGTGTATGCTAGTTTGCCTATTTGATTCATAAAAAAAAACTCGTACTTGATTTTCCTTCCTAGATTTCACATATATATTCAGAGAAAGGTATTTCATACAGTCATGGTCATACTGATAAACATTCCAGGGTGGTCCATTCTAGGGACATCATTCTCGCGTTTATGAGAGCTATCTCACATCTGAGATTTTAGGAGGCGCGATATTGAAAATAATAAGTTGGTTCTGCTCTAAAAAAAAAAGGAAATTTTTATAGTTTTGTTTTGCCTCTGTGTTCTTTGTTTGATAATTATGTCGACATGATGCATAGTTTTATACAAGTTTGTATTCGTGAGGTCTACTATTAGCAGAACTTGTATTACCATTCTGAATACAGTAGCTGATAAATGGGATAGTCCCTTTTTAGGGTTCCGTAACAAAAATTACGGATCCCTTATGGATTCTTCATGTCTGTCTGTCTGTCTTTCCGTGTATGTCACAGCCACTTTTCTCCGAAACTATAAGAGCTATGCTGTTGAAACTTGGTAAGTAGATGTATTCTATGAACTGCAATAAGATTTTCATACAAAAATAGAACAAGAATTTTTTGGTGTTCCCCATACTTAGAACTGAAACTCAAAAAAACTTTTTTTCATCTTACCCATATTTAGGTTCCTAATATATATATTTTCTAAACTGAATAAAATTGGTTTGATCGAGATCTAGTAAGTTTTTTTTTTAATACACTATTATTAAAACATCGATCAAAGTTACAACGAACTACAAGAACTTTTATATTATGTTACTTGCTGCTACGGAACCCTTCATGGGCGAGTGCGACTTGGCCGGTTTTTTATGCACTGTGTTCGAGTGATGACTTAATAATTAAATATTGTTTCGTCATCTTCCGCACCCATTGTATTTTGTATTTGATGTCTAAGATAGCTCTTAGTCTTACTAACACTATATGGATCCTAGTTATCTGAAATTAAAATATTAATAATAATTAGCTTTCTGTAAATAAGGGATCATATTCTCTTGGTAGTTTGTCACAGATATGACGAACTCAATTCAATTAAAAGTTCTTTATTGCAACACAATGTAAAAAAAAAACAATATATTATGTTACAAAAGGCGGTCTTATCGATGAAACGATTTCTTCCTATTGTTTACATTCGGCAAAAATTAGAAAACATTATAAAGGAAGTGCCAAATAGATACTCATACTACATAAGATTAGGATACATTCCAAAATTTAAAAATATAAAATTTTCATAACAAATGTAAGCTACTTATAACTTACACAAGATAAATTATATGTAAGATGCTCATATTATTTGAACTGATAAAAAATGCCCCTTATAAAAATACGGTAGCAAAGGTGCTGGCATTAACAGTAAATTATGTTGAGATCGTAAAATAGCATTATCTTAATGCATAAGTTAAAGGAACGATCCCGTACGGAACAGAACTTAACTTAAGAGTTAAATAATGTTAATTAAAAGTCGGAAGAAGATAATTGGAGCTAAGAGAGGCACGCGCCGTGTCGAAGAAAATAAGTTTATTGTGAAAAATATATTTTTCAATACAAGCATTTATAAAATTAGTAATCGTAACCGTGTGCTGTTCAAAATGAGCCTAAACACGACCAGTCTATTTTTTTATCCATCGTGTAGTTCCGTTGTCCACCTTTCGTCTCCATCATCTGATCAGCTCGCTGTCACAATCATATTTTATTGGCATCGGAACATGACAGGTAGGTATGCCAAATTTCAGCTCAATCGGTTGAGGATAACGGCTTTAAAATTCAGTAGATTCCACCCGGACAAACATATTCCACCCGGACATATATATTGCAAGTGTAATGAAATACAACAGATTAGATTATAAAGTGAAAAGCTAGGTCACTGCAACAGTTTTATTTAGGTGACAAGAGTAGCTTCTACCTTTTCTTTACATTTTAGATTCTCGTTTTGTTATAGTTAATTGCAAGTTTTTCTAATTTACGAATAAACTGAGTGAAAATGGATATTTTTTTGTATAGGTACTACTTGGATGACGGATCAAGCAAGAGGCCCACCTGATCTGCCTATGAACAGTGCATTACCTCATAGGTCACGTCCACCTAGGACGCACCCTATGTGGCATTGCACTGCGCCCACCACCCTGAGACATAAAGATGAAAAGTCTCATGTGCCTTAATTTCACCGGCACCCTTACCCTTCAAACCGGAACACAGCAATGCGAGCACTACTGCTTTGCGGCAGTAATAGGTATGGTGGTAGTACTTCCCCGGACGAACTCTTTCACAAAAAAGCTCTACTACTACTAAAAAAAACTCCCCTTTGATCAAGAGCTACGAGCATTGTAAGGGTGGTTTTAGACTAAACGTGCCAAGAGCATAGAGCGGGAACTAGTACACTATGCTTTTTATATAAAACAGTGTTTTATTTTTATTTTTTTAGTGACTGCACCGAAAAAAGGAGTGTATTGTTTTTATGATACATGTATGGTATGTGTCTGTGAATCTGTCTATAGGTATGTTTCTTTATCCAACCATATCATGCAGGAGGTTGCGGGTTCGATTCCCGCCTCGGAACAAATATTTGTGCGACCGCAGATATTTGTTCAGGGTGTTCTGGGTATTTTCTATGTATAATAAAAAATATCTATCTATGTAATATATTGTATTAAGTATATCAGTTATCTGGTACTCACTCTAGCTCTGCTTAGCTTGGGGCTAGATAATGTTGTGTGAACTGTCCAGCATTATTTATTTATTCATTTATTTTATATCTTCGTAAACGCGCGATGTTCAAATTTTAATGCGTTTGTCAATTCAGCTCATCAACACTTCTAGAGATACAGTTGAATCTCGACGTTTGGTATACGGTCCACGAGTTGGATACCTAGCATGGCCCGCTCCATGGCTCTTTGAGCAACTCTTATAGTATATACGTGCTCATTAGTGAAACCTAACTTTGCGAAATCTAAGAGACCATGTTTTGATTGATAGTGTCTCAAAAATATCATTAGTTTAGTACGAATGTTAGCTAACAATCTTACTTATAAGTAAGAGTTTTTTAGACAAAAATATAGATTTTTCGTAAAGTGTAGGTATCCCAAAATTGCATACATTGTGGGAAGGAAGGGATCTCGCTTCGCTCGCCCTAATAAATAGGTACCAACTGAGCAAAAGCATTGTAGTTTGTAGATAAGTGTTAACAACTTAATGGACTGCTGGGGCAGTGATATAATTGACTTTGTTAGCAAGTACCTACTCCCTGCAAGTGAGTTAGCGCTCACTGCGGCAAGATGTTATTATGGAGAGACTCCAGAGTAAAATGCTCTAAATAAACATTATTAATCACAAGGATGTGAGAAGAAAAAATAAACAAAATAATTATGTACAAACACTAATACAATCCAATTCAAGTATTTAAAAAAAAACGATTATAATTATGCAATTACAATTCAAAAATTGTCATAAAAAATGGTAGTCTGCAAAATTTATGATTTTACGAATTTTTACGAAGACAAATTTTACGTTTGTTTCTAAATGGACACAATTATAATTAAATTTAAAAACCATTGAAGTTCTTCTTATCTTAGGTAATGGCTTCTGTGCGTTATTTGCAACAATTTAGCCAATGTCAAGTGATATATTATTATATTTTTATAGTCAAGTCGTCAAGAGTCTCCGTCAAGTCATAACCCAGTTTAAATAGTAGCAGTAAAACCGAGTTTTTACGGGGAAAAATCCACCATTTGCAAAAGACACCTACATCACACATGTGCCATTTATACAAGTTACACCGGTTAAAATGCCACTAAAATTACACGAAATAACTCGAAAAAACACATAAAAATGTAATAAAATAAAAATGACGACGTTTCTTTCAAAAATGGCGATTCAAAAACCACCATTGAAGTTAGTAGAATACCAAAAGTGTCAAAAGTGACAAGTATGAGACAATTCATTACCAATTTATATAATTGGTTTAGTAGAATAAGGCCAACTATTAAGTAATCTCTGCCCCTGGGGCTATTTTAATAAACAATCGAATCTAGCCAAAAGTTCGAGGTAGTACTTGATTTTTTTTCTATCGCGATAATATTCTCCTGTAGTGTTTCTGGTACAGTGATCCCTCGGAATTATAATGTAGTATCCATGTATATTTATAACTTGAATATTGTAGGTACTTGACTTAGTGAGTTAAAAATAAAATGTAAGATTGGTAATTTTGCGTTATACCTTAAGGATAATCGTCTTGATTACTAAAAGCTCGGTTCACGGTAGATGGCGTGGAAACTTATTGTATTACTTTTTTATTTTTTGTGCTAAATTCGGGCGTCTTTCGTGTTTTATTTTATCGTTCGCGGCTAAGTTGTAGTTGTAAGAATTTAATTCAGTATGAATTTCCTTTAAACAGTCATTTGAAAGTTCAAATTACCTAGAAATAAGATCGTTCACTTTTCTGATGTAATTACACGCACGCACACATACATATTCACTGTTTTGGTTTTCATTAGATGGCGTTGTTATTGTCCAAGAGCATTGGCATGGACGTTAGATAGATGGCGTTAAATAAATAGCTTGGTATCTGTTTATAGATCGCGTTGAATAAAATTGTTAGAATGATAAAAGGTATTTCAGGGAAAAACTCGGAAAATTATTGTTTACAAGAATAAAACTTATTTTTCTAATGTCCAAAATGTACACGAATGTAAGTAACTGACCTTCATCATTGCAGTAGGTAGGTAGGTACCCATAATTATCATAGTTTGCCCCGTGAGCCCATGACGGTTTTTCATTATCATCAGCCTACAGAAGTCCACTGCTGGACATGGACCTCCCCATAGAATGTCAAGACAAACGGTCTTGAGCAGCCTCCATCTACCGCCTTTCCGCAACCCCTTCTGTGGCGTGTCCGGCAAGATAGGATGTTGCATAAGAATGTTTCGTTTTACAGAAATGAACAAAAAAAAGAAAAAAAGATTATAAATTGTTTTATATTACAACTTCTGCTTACACTAGAAATATTAGGTATACAGTAAAAAAACATCATCAATAACTAAATACATTTTGCCTTCGTTTTTTGTATTCATTGCTCGAAGATTCTGTACCCGTACCTAAATCCGAAACATCCGTAAAAGAACCAGGATCATATAGCTTTATGTCTAGCCCATTGCCACTTCAACTTGCTAATTTAGAGACCTATGTCAGTGAGCCGGTGGACTTGGATCTACAGGCTGATGTTTGTACCACCATCCATTTAGAATGCGTAGTACGAATAGATAGATACCTACTCTAGGTAGGTACCTACTACCTATTCTACGCACGGACATTGTTCAGCTAGTCTAATATAAAACCATTTTACTGACTTCAAGCCAATGTAGACGGTTGATCATCATCATCATCAGTCTACAGAAGTCCACTGCTGGACAACGGTTTCCTCTCTAAAATGCCACGACGAACTCTCTTGAGCCTGCATCTACCAACTTTCTGCTGATTATAATATCTTTGGTGCATGGAAAGAGGGGTCTTCCTCTACCTTCATCAGGTTTGTAGGTACCACTCGAGAACCTTTATTCACATAATATGGTTGTTAGTTCTGCGAACTATAAAGCCATTTTTTTTATTTATTTTTTAACTTTGATAGACTTTTGTTTGACCACGATCTCACCTGTTGGTAAGTGACGATGTGGCCGAAGATGGAGCACAAAGGTCTAGAAGGAACCTATTCACTCTAGTCTTGAAGATACCCAGATTATAGTTTTCAGGAAAGACAGACGACGGTAGTGTATTCCACTCCTTAGCAGTTCGCATTATAAAGGTAGAATTGAAACGTTTAGTACGAAAAGAGGGTATACTAATGAGGTAAGGGTGGTACCAAGCCGTGCGCCTACTCGTCCATGATGAAAAGGAGATAGTGGGATCAGATCATGAAGTTCCTGGGAGCATTCCCCAAAATGTAACCTATATATAGAAGATCGAAAGGCACGCAACCTTACGGCGGTGCTCGAGAGACTCTAGTCTCCGCCATATGTTGCCCACCTATAAGCCTGAACGCTCTGCTCTCTGAACGTTCGATCGAGTCCAAGGCAGCAAGCTGGTGTTTGGCCGAGCCAGCCATCCCAAACGTGGTAGGAGTACTTCATACCAGCCCGGACTTGTGCTTTGTACAGACTTAGAAGGCTTCATGGAGGCAGTTTTTGCCTTAGACTCGATGTAGGAGCCAAGTTGAGAGTAGGCGTGAGTGAAACGCCTAAGAGCTCGAGGTGATCTCCTATAGCTACAGGTATATCTCGGAAGACAGGAACTTGGAGAAACTTACTTTTTTCGCGGAGAAGAGACAAGCCTGCGTTTTAGAGGCGTTGAACTTGACTAGATTGGCATCACCCCAATCGGAAACAGCCTTGAGAATCAAATTCAGACGCTGCAGCATCTCATCTCTTAACTCCAGAATTTAATTCTGCCTAGCACGCGCATTGGAAACGTATCTCTCCACAACTGTGCTGTCGTCTGCATACCCAATGATACTGGGCATTAGCAGATCATTTATATGCAGCAGAAACAGTGTGGCAGGTAGCACTGACCCCTGAGGTACCCCGGCGTTTATAGCCATTTGATCCGACGAGCACCCGTCAACAACTTACTCGAATGGATCTTTCCCTCAGAAAGTCTGCGAGGCAGGCGCAGAATTGAACTGGCAGTCCGTAAGCAGGAAGCTTGTCAATAAGGCTAGCGTGCCAAACCTGTCAAAGGCCTTCGAGACGACTAATGAAACAGCCAGTGCTTCACCATGATCTCGATGGCCTCTCTCCAAATGTGCGTGGCATACACAAGAAGGTCCCCAGTAGACCGATTTCGGCGAAATATCCTCGATCCGTCGAGGTATGCAAGGACCTTCCTATTCTGTACACGCTCCATACATTTACATAGTAGGGAGGTGACCTAGATAGGGCGGTAGTTCAAAGGGTCAGCACGACTGCCTTTCTTGGGCACAGGTTGCACGTTAGCGAGCTTCCAAGACTTGGGGACTTCACCAGTATTCAAAGAGAGGCGGAAAAGTTGCGTTAATATTGAAGACAACTCAGGTTCACAGGTTTTTAATACTACGGCCGAAATACCATCCGGACCGCTAGCTTTATTCACGTCGAGACTACGTAGCGTTTTGAGCACTTCCTTTTGCTGGATGCGAATTCTTGCATTGAAGCTTCGCACCGAGGAAGGCTGGGTGGAGTTTCGCCAGAGGCGTCAAGACGCGAAGCCTCCGCAAATTGAGTGGCAAATAAATTTGCTTTCTCAACCGCAGCGTGAGTTTGGGACCCGTCCGGTTTCAGTAGTTGGGTTTAGTGAAGGGCGGCTGAAGTTCGCTTCCACCGACTTAGCCAGAGACCAGAAAGCTTTACTTCCCGCAGGGTATGCGGCAAACTTAGCCCCCAGATAGCCAATCCGATTGAAGCGAGCCTTCTGTAACACCTTCTTGCAGGACTTGGTGGCTTTGTTATAGACTTTCTTCATAATCCGTGCATCCGAGGTTTAACCGTTTCTTGCGTCATCGCAAGCTAGGTATGCAACACGTTTTTGCGCTTCCGCGCTAGCACACGCGGGACTAAACCATGGGCGAGCATTGCTTGCAGGTGAAGCATCGGAGAATGGAAAAAAATACTCCATTGCTCTATTTATCACCTCCGTAACGGCATCAGCACTGACCGTTGGATCACATGAAGAAAAGCAAGTTTGCCGCCAAGGATAAGAAGCGAAGAAGTGTCGCATCTCATCCCAATCTGCCGACTTGTAACACCACACTCGCCTACTACCTCTGGGCGAGGGATCGGGTGGCGAGTATGAAGATACAGACCTCACCACACAGTGATCTGATGTTCCCAAAGGAAGCATCACTGATACCGAGTGGCGATCCGGCTCGTTCGTCAGCAGAAGGTCCAGGCAGTTGGCTGTGTGGTCCTCAACGTCCAGAATTCTGGTTGCCGCATTGACGAGCTGAGTGAGATTAAAGTGAGTGCAAGTTTGCACGCCTCTCTCCCAGCATAGTCGGACAACTGGTAAGGGAACAGCCACTGTTGGTGGTGGGCGTTAAAGTCCCCCAGAATCACCAGTTGGGCATCAGGATAACGTTGCTGGGCCACATCCGCCGCTTCACTGATGTAGTTGAACAACCTGGTTGTCTCGTGGTCTTCAGAGTGACAATGATATAAACCAGCATAGATAATTTTATCTAAGCCGGTGTCCACCAAAGTACATAAAACTGAGAAATCGGGTTCATTGAATCTGCGTCTCCGTGAGGATTAAATAATAAGTGTGGCTTAGCTGTCCCTAGGTGGTGGTGGACCGGATCGAGATTGGAGTGCAGTCCTCTAATGTTTCAGAGGTGCGCTTGAAGCGAGAGGAAAGAAAGAAAGAAAGAAAGAAAGAAAATTTATTTATTTTACCACACGCACAACACTCACATAAAACAAGAAGACAAAAACAAAAATCTACTAAGTATAGGTATAGGTACTACAAGATCTTAGATAATTGAAAACAAAAATAAATAAAACTGTTATAACCGTTGGTAAGATGATAGGTTGTGTAGGAAGTGCTTCCGCTGTGAGCGCAACTTATTATATGTTGACTTTTTCATGGTTTGGTTTTTGGAGTGATTAGGTTTGTGGGAAAAACGGCTGTTGAGTGAGGCACTGGTCAGTGAAAGCCTAGAGACAAACAGCAGGCTCCTGCGCCAGTGGGAGACTAGACTGGAGACTGAGACCTCCCTCCAGGAATGGCCATCGGGTCCTCTAATCCGGTCGCCAACCGGCACGATGGAGCATTCTGGGATTTTTCGCAAGGCGGCGGGCTAGCTTACTAGTTGGGCCCCCTACAACCTGCAGTCAGCCAGCGGAGAACCGTGCTTCGGATCCCGCTACCTTCCAAGCCTAGCCAACCGGCACACTTGCACTGCTGCGGTCTCTAAAACGCACATGCTGAATCCAGTGCACGAACTGCCGTGGTATTCGGGGCCGCATGAAGCCTCACGTGAATATTCACGATTTGCGCAGTAAGAAATCTGCACTCTGTAAAGTTCGGCGTGTAACGCGTATCGCGCAACGCGTGAATTAGATGACACAAATAGGAAGTGAATTGGCTCAAATCACGGTACACAGTGGAACGATTTTGATAAAAGGTGGACGTAGGAACAAGTTTCGTAATTTCTGTCTAAAAAAAATTGCAACTGATAGGAAATTGTATGGTGATTAAAAGATATTCTATTAAATTTTCAAAAAAAGACACTCCTTTATAGGTTAAAATAATAGTTCAGAAAAAATGTATGGAAAGATTTATATTATATTGTTTTTCTCAGAAATAAGAAGTTTGTTCAAGAAAAAACCTATAATAGCTTAAAGTAGCTACCGTCTTCTACAAATGGGCATATAGGGTTCTGGACGGTTTAACCCTGCAGCATTGGCAGTTAAGGGGAATTAAACTCTTAAAAAATATTGTTTATTTTGATACGAGCATCTGATAGGAAATGTAGTGCTTGTTAAAAGTTATTCTATACAATTTTCCATAAAAATGAGTCTGTGATATTATAAAAATGTATTTCTGAAAAAATGCAATGAAATATAAATCAACATATTTTTTCTCGGAATTTTAAATCATAAGAAACTTACACTACTTAAGTTCTATACAACAACGAAATATTCGTTTTTGGCTAAACGCTGTTGCAGTGGTGTTTAAATGGGATCAAACTTTACAAATATATGATTTAATGTTAAATGTTAATGGAAAATGGTTCAATTTCTGTCATTCGCTCAGTCTTATCTAAGTAAAATTAATAAATCATAATAAAATCTAGTGTAAAAAACTTCTAAGTCTAACTATTGGCTTCGTAATTATCTCCAAATAATTTGCCAATTTTTCCGATACTCGACATTTCTGACCTTATAGGTAGGTACCCGATACTTTTCATTGCTACAGTTCTTCCACTGAGCATTATATTCATAAAAGTAATAAATCAATATACAATCTAGTGTCAAAAAGTACAAAGATCTAAGAGATTAAGAGATTGTCTTATTAATTATCTCCAAATAACTTAAATAACTTGCCAATTGTGTTGTTATATCCAAAAGGACTTGTAACTTAATCTTTGCCTCCGTTATTTCAACACCTTCTGTAGGGTAGTATCTTTTTTTGGCTTCTAATATCTTGTAGTAGAAGGGCAATACAGATATGCTGGAATCTGATAACATTGTCCTCAGGGATAAGTATTTTCATTTCGTTAGATTCAGCGAAGTTGAAAGAGCAAGAGCACTATCTTCATCAGAGAAATCATCGCATCCAATGAATAAAATCAGAGCATCACAACAAAACTTTACAGATCTGTTAATATGATTTACCCTCTTACCATTTTAAAATAGTCCGGAATTCCAAGCAGCCATTTTTCATAAAACATATGATAGATATTTTAGTATCGATGTAACTAAAATATTTCCCAAATAAAGTTAATAATGACAAAAATCCCCTTAAAACTACAAGCAACCTTCGTAAAACTAGTAATCACTAACTGGAAAGATCCACCAAATTATCAGTAGAACCATTTACCTACATTTTTCTATCATCTACATACATTAAATTCTACAGATAAGTTGGTGGGTCTCTAACAATGAAAGGAATCTAGTACCTTCCTACAAGGTCAGTCATTAGGCTCAAGTATCGGGACCATTATTAATAATACGTGGCAAATTATTTCAAGATAAGTAATAGGGGGCGTTCAAGTATTATGTAAGCGCTTGAGGGGGGCGGGGGGGTCTTTGTTTTGCTTGTTTTTGATGACATGGTCGATATCGTGATTACGTCAGCAGTTATTATTTACTTATTTTACACAAATGGCAACCCACAAATTGTCTATGCTTGAAAATACAACTCACATGTCGGGGATTCCCACAAATAAAGAATACGTTATAGGTACTCGCCTAGAAGCGAGTGGGGATTACCGCGCGTACTTGTCACGTCTAAATTTCTTCCGTCAATCTATTGTTTCGTTTCGATTCGAATGACGATTTGACGTATTGTAAGCAAATCAAAGCAAGTTAATTTTTGTTTTAACCGGTGATCCTTTTTCGCCCAAGCTTAACTGTTTAACATGTCGTTTCAAATAAACAAATCCAAGTAATATCAAAAATTATTCGAAAGTTTTAAAAAATCTCATACAAATACAAAAGTACAAAATGTACAGAAGTTAGTTAAGCCTATTTGCTAACTACTGCTCACGAATCAATAAAAAAACAGAATACATTAAAAGAAAAATGCATATAGGTACCAATGATTAAGTAAGCATGGGAGGGGGGGAAGAGGTTTGCTTACTTTTGCTTACACAGCTTACACATAAGGGGTGGGCATAGTGCGCGTCATGTAAAAAGAACGCTGGCGGTCAAGCTTCTACAGGCGTTCCAGCGTTCTTTTTACATGACGCGTACTATAATGGTACATTATTTGTAGTAAACTAGGCAGGCACTCATTCAATGTATAGGTATCTTAAATAAGTAGAAAAGTAAGTAATCTCTTAAAAAGAACGCTGGAACGCCTGAAGAAGCTTGACCGCCAGCGTTCTTTTTACATGACGCGCATTATAAATAGTTGTAAAAAATCTGCTTACGTAATACTTGAATGGCCCCATACGACAATCGCTAACTTTGTAGTTTTTGTCTCTAGTGACTCTAGAGCCTAGATGATATGGTGATTTACTTTTATGAAAGTAATACTCAGTGGAAGTACTGTAACAATGAAAGGTATCTGGTACTTAACCTACAAGGTCAGTCATTAGGCTCAGGTATCGGAAAAATTGGCAAGTTATTTGGAGATAATTATTAAGACTATAGCGATCTTTGTACTTTTTGACACTAGATTTTATTTTGATTTATTACTATTATGAACGTAATACTCAGTGAAAGTACTGTAGCAATGAAAAATATCTGGTACCTACCTACAAGGTCAGAAATGTCGAGTATCGGAAAAATTGGCAAGTTATTTGGAGATAATTACTAAGCCAGTAGTTAGACTTAGAAGTTTTTTACACTAGATTTTATTATGATTTATTCATTTTACTTAGATAAGACTGAG